>OX637696.1:57212291-63106319 GCA_951802165.1 Adalia decempunctata | reverse complement strand
TTGGTGCTCTTTGATTCGCACCTCAAGGGGGCGTTTAGTCTCTCCAATGTAGGATCTGCCGCATTCACACGGAATTTCGTATACGCAATTTTTGGTTGTTTGATTTTTGTTATTAGGTTTCACCTTCGTGAGCTTACTCCTGACCGTATTTCTGGTCTTGAATGCTGTTCTCACATTGTATCTGTTGCCAATCCTTCTTATCTTCTCGGATAGCCCCTTCACATATGGTATGACAGAGGTGATCGTGTCGGTAGCATCATAGCAATAATGGAAATGCTCGGAACATGTATCAACTCCACTTACTTCCAAGTAGACAATAACTTCTACCAACAAGAATTCGGTATGGCGATGGGTTCTCCACTTTCTCCACCTCTGGCTGATGCATACATGGAAGATTTCGAGAAGAGAGCATTGGAACAATATGTGTTCAAACCGAAACTATGGCTCAGATATGTAGACGACACATTTGTCATATGGCAACATGGGAGAGAAAACCTAGACAAATTCCTAGAACACCTGAACAGCGTAGAGGAATCAATCAAGTTCACGATGGAAATCGAGGAAAATAACCAACTACCATTCCTCGATGTACTGATTCATAAGCAGAATGGAAATCCCAGGACCACAGTCTACAGGAAGCCAACGAACACAGGCCAATATCTCCACTACGAGTCTAACCATAACCTCAGCACCAAATTGGGAGTAGCCAGATGCCTATACGACAGAGCAACCAGGATATGCTCTAATCCAGAAGATCGTAATGAGGAATTCAACAACATCACAGAAACCCTCAAGAAAAATGGCTACCCTAGGAGGATCCTCGAGGTTGCCAGAGTACCAGGAGAAACAAGAACAGAGCCTCAACAAACAGACAATGATGCTACCGACACGATCACCTCTGTCATACCATATGTGAAGGGGCTATCCGAGAAGATAAGAAGGATTGGCAACAGATACAATGTGAGAACAGCATTCAAGACCAGAAATACGGTCAGGAGTAAGCTCACGAAGGTGAAACCTAATAACAAAAATCAAACAACCAAAAATTGCGTATACGAAATTCCGTGTGAATGCGGCAGATCCTACATTGGAGAGACTAAACGCCCCCTTGAGGTGCGAATCAAAGAGCACCAAAAACTAGCTCGACTGGGAGAAACCGAAAAATCTAAGCTAGCCCAACATGCTTGGAACGAGGACCACAACATCAGATGGGATGAAGCTACCATAATATCAAAGGAAGAAGGATGGAGAAGGAGGAAATTGAAAGAAGCAGCCTTCATGGCCATAACTCCCAACCCAATCAGTACACCCTCTGTGGAAATAAAGGATGTCTGGGCACCAATTATAAGATCTGAATTGAGAAGGATGAACTCGGCTCAGGGTGGCAATTAACACTAACCCAACCTAACCTAACCTAACCTAACCTGACCGAACTTAACCTACTGCGCATATCAACTGCGCATCTGATCGGGTCAAGGTGACCTCTACCAGGAAATAATACTTCATATATAACTTGTATAGTATAATAATTACCTGCTCCGGTAGACTAGTGGTTAGAGTGACTGGAATTTCGAAATTGCAACCTTATAACCCGCGTTCGAATCCCAACACTGTAATTCAATAATCGAAAAAGTATGGTGCGTACAAGTCCAGACAGATCAAGTTTGGCAAAAACCGGTCCTTCTCAGGACCCACACCCTGAAGACGGCAGGCGAATGCTTGCCGAAACGTCGGAAACAACAAACCGCATAGATAATGGAAACAGCCCAAATAATGTTTCAACAAATATCCCATTATCAAGAATATCTCGATCACAATTAGAAATTCGGTATGGGCCCGAATTATATCAAGAGGTCAGAAACTATGAGAGAACCTCGATCAAACTTGCCAAAGAAACGAACCATCTGACGTTTCTACACCTTGCCAGAGATCGTAACCTGATTCCCAAAGGCCTCAGAGTCAAACTCCCAATAAGCGGCAGGAGGGCTGACAGGATTTCCAATAGGGCGAGCCTAGCACTGATAAGGGAAAGACTCAACCAACATCGGTTCAACAAAGCCACATTGACACAACAATGCACGAACATCAGGAACAAAATACAGGAAATAACTAGTGCAACGGACTATGAATCCATCATAGAAGCTGTCAGAAGGAGCTACGAGAGAACCAACGAACAACAAAAATTAATACAGAGGAAGAAAATGAAAAAACTAATGAGAAACTCGCAGACATATACACCAAATGATCACACCAAAACTGTGATTAACCTCTCGAGCAAGACTCTTAGTGAGGACCAAACCTTCCTCCTCAACAAGGGTATGAAATTCTCTGTAGCACCAAAGACCATTCCTAAGATGGAGATATTGTTGGCAGCAGAGGAAACAGCGCTAAGGATGAGGGAACCTGAAAAAGCAGAGGAATATCGTTGGAAAATAAGAACAATACTGGATTCCACAACAAAGAGACCAGAATACAACATCAACAGAGCGGAACAGAGAGCTTTGAAAGAACTCCAAACAGATCATTCCATAAAGGTACTCCCAGCAGACAAAGGGAATGCGACGGTTATTCTGGATGTGGAGACATATAATGATAAAATCCAAGAGGTTCTAGAAGCAGGAGAATACAAGAAATTGAAGAAAGACCCTACTACCTCAGTAGAGAACAAGGTCTACAAAGTCCTGCATAAGTACAAAGATCAGTTCCCTGACAGCCTCACAAGAACAAAACTGACACCACACTTCAGCAAACCTCCACATCTGTATGGTCTTCCAAAAATACACAAAGACAATATCCCGTTAAGACCAATCGTCAGTTCACATAATTCCCCATGTCATCCCTTGGCCAAATACCTCCTGAAGATAGTGTCTCCACTCAGAGGACACACAACATCAATGGTCAAAAACACAGATCACTTCATAGAGACCATGCGCCAACAGCATATATCCGATACGGACATCATGGTCAGTTTCGACATCAAGAGTCTGTTCACTAATGTTCCTACCAACCAAACCCTCGAAATTGTGAGGAAAAAACTCGAGGAGGACACTGAATTGGCTGAGAGAACCACTCTGAGTATAAACGCAATAATGGAAATGCTCGGAACATGTATCAACTCCACTTACTTCCAAGTAGACAATAACTTCTACCAACAAGAATTCGGTATGGCGATGGGTTCTCCACTTTCTCCACCTCTGGCTGATGCATACATGGAAGATTTCGAGAAGAGAGCATTGGAACAATATGTGTTCAAACCGAAACTATGGCTCAGATATGTAGACGACACATTTGTCATATGGCAACATGGGAGAGAAAACCTAGACAAATTCCTAGAACACCTGAACAGCGTAGAGGAATCAATCAAGTTCACGATGGAAATCGAGGAAAATAACCAACTACCATTCCTCGATGTACTGATTCATAAGCAGAATGGAAATCCCAGGACCACAGTCTACAGGAAGCCAACGAACACAGGCCAATATCTCCACTACGAGTCTAACCATAACCTCAGCACCAAATTGGGAGTAGCCAGATGCCTATACGACAGAGCAACCAGGATATGCTCTAATCCAGAAGATCGTAATGAGGAATTCAACAACATCACAGAAACCCTCAAGAAAAATGGCTACCCTAGGAGGATCCTCGAGGTTGCCAGAGTACCAGGAGAAACAAGAACAGAGCCTCAACAAACAGACAATGATGCTACCGACACGATCACCTCTGTCATACCATATGTGAAGGGGCTATCCGAGAAGATAAGAAGGATTGGCAACAGATACAATGTGAGAACAGCATTCAAGACCAGAAATACGGTCAGGAGTAAGCTCACGAAGGTGAAACCTAATAACAAAAATCAAACAACCAAAAATTGCGTATACGAAATTCCGTGTGAATGCGGCAGATCCTACATTGGAGAGACTAAACGCCCCCTTGAGGTGCGAATCAAAGAGCACCAAAAACTAGCTCGACTGGGAGAAACCGAAAAATCTAAGCTAGCCCAACATGCTTGGAACGAGGACCACAACATCAGATGGGATGAAGCTACCATAATATCAAAGGAAGAAGGATGGAGAAGGAGGAAATTGAAAGAAGCAGCCTTCATGGCCATAACTCCCAACCCAATCAGTACACCCTCTGTGGAAATAAAGGATGTCTGGGCACCAATTATAAGATCTGAATTGAGAAGGATGAACTCGGCTCAGGGTGGCAATTAACACTAACCCAACCTAACCTAACCTAACCTAACCTGACCGAACTTAACCTACTGCGCATATCAACTGCGCATCTGATCGGGTCAAGGTGACCTCTACCAGGAAATAATACTTCATATATAACTTGTATAGTATAATAATTACCTGCTCCGGTAGACTAGTGGTTAGAGTGACTGGAATTTCGAAATTGCAACCTTATAACCCGCGTTCGAATCCCAACACTGTAATTCAATAATCGAAAAAGTATGGTGCGTACAAGTCCAGACAGATCAAGTTTGGCAAAAACCGGTCCTTCTCAGGACCCACACCCTGAAGACGGCAGGCGAATGCTTGCCGAAACGTCGGAAACAACAAACCGCATAGATAATGGAAACAGCCCAAATAATGTTTCAACAAATATCCCATTATCAAGAATATCTCGATCACAATTAGAAATTCGGTATGGGCCCGAATTATATCAAGAGGTCAGAAACTATGAGAGAACCTCGATCAAACTTGCCAAAGAAACGAACCATCTGACGTTTCTACACCTTGCCAGAGATCGTAACCTGATTCCCAAAGGCCTCAGAGTCAAACTCCCAATAAGCGGCAGGAGGGCTGACAGGATTTCCAATAGGGCGAGCCTAGCACTGATAAGGGAAAGACTCAACCAACATCGGTTCAACAAAGCCACATTGACACAACAATGCACGAACATCAGGAACAAAATACAGGAAATAACTAGTGCAACGGACTATGAATCCATCATAGAAGCTGTCAGAAGGAGCTACGAGAGAACCAACGAACAACAAAAATTAATACAGAGGAAGAAAATGAAAAAACTAATGAGAAACTCGCAGACATATACACCAAATGATCACACCAAAACTGTGATTAACCTCTCGAGCAAGACTCTTAGTGAGGACCAAACCTTCCTCCTCAACAAGGGTATGAAATTCTCTGTAGCACCAAAGACCATTCCTAAGATGGAGATATTGTTGGCAGCAGAGGAAACAGCGCTAAGGATGAGGGAACCTGAAAAAGCAGAGGAATATCGTTGGAAAATAAGAACAATACTGGATTCCACAACAAAGAGACCAGAATACAACATCAACAGAGCGGAACAGAGAGCTTTGAAAGAACTCCAAACAGATCATTCCATAAAGGTACTCCCAGCAGACAAAGGGAATGCGACGGTTATTCTGGATGTGGAGACATATAATGATAAAATCCAAGAGGTTCTAGAAGCAGGAGAATACAAGAAATTGAAGAAAGACCCTACTACCTCAGTAGAGAACAAGGTCTACAAAGTCCTGCATAAGTACAAAGATCAGTTCCCTGACAGCCTCACAAGAACAAAACTGACACCACACTTCAGCAAACCTCCACATCTGTATGGTCTTCCAAAAATACACAAAGACAATATCCCGTTAAGACCAATCGTCAGTTCACGTAATTCCCCATGTCATCCCTTGGCCAAATACCTCCTGAAGATAGTGTCTCCACTCAGAGGACACACAACATCAATGGTCAAAAACACAGATCACTTCATAGAGACCATGCGCCAACAGCATATATCCGATACGGACATCATGGTCAGTTTCGACATCAAGAGTCTGTTCACTAATGTTCCTACCAACCAAACCCTCGAAATTGTGAGGAAAAAACTCGAGGAGGACACTGAATTGGCTGAGAGAACCACTCTGAGTATAAACGCAATAATGGAAATGCTCGGAACATGTATCAACTCCACTTACTTCCAAGTAGACAATAACTTCTACCAACAAGAATTCGGTATGGCGATGGGTTCTCCACTTTCTCCACCTCTGGCTGATGCATACATGGAAGATTTCGAGAAGAGAGCATTGGAACAATATGTGTTCAAACCGAAACTATGGCTCAGATATGTAGACGACACATTTGTCATATGGCAACATGGGAGAGAAAACCTAGACAAATTCCTAGAACACCTGAACAGCGTAGAGGAATCAATCAAGTTCACGATGGAAATCGAGGAAAATAACCAACTACCATTCCTCGATGTACTGATTCATAAGCAGAATGGAAATCCCAGGACCACAGTCTACAGGAAGCCAACGAACACAGGCCAATATCTCCACTACGAGTCTAACCATAACCTCAGCACCAAATTGGGAGTAGCCAGATGCCTATACGACAGAGCAACCAGGATATGCTCTAATCCAGAAGATCGTAATGAGGAATTCAACAACATCACAGAAACCCTCAAGAAAAATGGCTACCCTAGGAGGATCCTCGAGGTTGCCAGAGTACCAGGAGAAACAAGAACAGAGCCTCAACAAACAGACAATGATGCTACCGACACGATCACCTCTGTCATACCATATGTGAAGGGGCTATCCGAGAAGATAAGAAGGATTGGCAACAGATACAATGTGAGAACAGCATTCAAGACCAGAAATACGGTCAGGAGTAAGCTCACGAAGGTGAAACCTAATAACAAAAATCAAACAACCAAAAATTGCGTATACGAAATTCCGTGTGAATGCGGCAGATCCTACATTGGAGAGACTAAACGCCCCCTTGAGGTGCGAATCAAAGAGCACCAAAAACTAGCTCGACTGGGAGAAACCGAAAAATCTAAGCTAGCCCAACATGCTTGGAACGAGGACCACAACATCAGATGGGATGAAGCTACCATAATATCAAAGGAAGAAGGATGGAGAAGGAGGAAATTGAAAGAAGCAGCCTTCATGGCCATAACTCCCAACCCAATCAGTACACCCTCTGTGGAAATAAAGGATGTCTGGGCACCAATTATAAGATCTGAATTGAGAAGGATGAACTCGGCTCAGGGTGGCAATTAACACTAACCCAACCTAACCTAACCTAACCTAACCTGACCGAACTTAACCTACTGCGCATATCAACTGCGCATCTGATCGGGTCAAGGTGACCTCTACCAGGAAATAATACTTCATATATAACTTGTATAGTATAATAATTACCTGCTCCGGTAGACTAGTGGTTAGAGTGACTGGAATTTCGAAATTGCAACCTTATAACCCGCGTTCGAATCCCAACACTGTAATTCAATAATCGAAAAAGTATGGTGCGTACAAGTCCAGACAGATCAAGTTTGGCAAAAACCGGTCCTTCTCAGGACCCACACCCTGAAGACGGCAGGCGAATGCTTGCCGAAACGTCGGAAACAACAAACCGCATAGATAATGGAAACAGCCCAAATAATGTTTCAACCCTAATGATAGTTTGCTTGAATGAGTTTATCATGAAAACTTAGGCCAGGTTTCACCAAACATTTCAATCTGGTTGAGGGGATATAACCAATTAATTTTGACTTGAAAACCACAGAAAATTAAAGCTAACCTCTCTAAACAAGATAAGGAACGTTGGGGAAACGGGTGAAACAGGTGAAACTGGGCCTTAGCTATAGCTAGATAACTGACATAATATTTGATTAGGCTTTCTTGTTGCTGAAGAGAATCAAGAGATTCCTCCCCAAATGGTGAAAAGGTTTACAGAATTATCTACCATATTTGCAGAGACTCCTCTCTTGAAAGCTTTTCTTTAGGCTTTTTGTCTTTTACTTGACGATTCACAAACACTCATCTATGCTATCATTTTTTTTATTTTGAACCGGGGTCTTTTTTGGCTCAGTTAGTAAATAATATACACGAAGCAAATACTGAAGGAATGGTACTTACGTTTGTTCAGATGAAAAGTTACGTATCTGCTTCTGTTTTGGTCTCGTGTGGTGTTGTGCAGGGTAAAAGTTCTTACGAGAGTTCTTATCACATACGAATTCTCTTCGTATAAAGGGTGGCGAACTAAAGGCCGACGACGTGGAAATTATTTGTTAAGGGCTTCGAGCTGAGCCGTGTGAAAACAATGCGACTGAAGGCAGGTGGCTTGTTGAACTGAGCAGGTATATGCTTGTGGGATTTTTTACAACAGCCATAGAATCGCACAGAGCACAGAAAATCCCGTTCTTATTCTCAACCGAGTAAGCCAATCCTATGTATAGACTTTGTGGTATAATAAAACAAATGTGTGAATTCTGAACAGTTAGCCTTCCGGGAACTCCGACCTCATGGATCTTTTGTTCTCTACCCTACTCATTCATTGAAATCCAAGGAAGTCGTCGATGGTATTGATAAGACTGACAACATCCTTGGGAGCCTTGGCCGTTACCTCGTGGGTATCCAGAACTGGTTTCCCCATATGAATGATTCTTAGGCCAGCCAGTTCTGGATACTTGCACACCATGCTGTTTCTGCCTCTGGCCAACAGAGTCTACAATCTACAAATCTCATCTGTTGACTTTCCCGTACGGTACAAATGATGTTTGTACCGATAGTGCCGTCAGCAGACCTACCACCAACCGAAGCTCAGCTCGTGACAGCTTTAGGAGCTTCGGTCGGTGAAATCATCACGAATTTCTAGGACCGAGCATTGAGCAAGTTCAGGAGTTTTTCTTCCCAGGTTTATTCTGTTATTCAAGTTCCATTGTTGGACCACTGCCTTATATTGGCCCTTTCCCAGCCCACAGAAAGGCTACAGCAGCTGTTAACCTTGATGCACTTTTCGCAAGCGCATCGTCTTTTTCATTTCCTTCAATACCACAATGCCCTGGCATCCATAGTAGAGTCACTTTATTGCCTCTGGACAGTTGCTTTATGGTATTACAGCACTCCCAGGGAGTCCCAGGCCATCAGAGATCCTTGGCAGTATGATACCACTAAGCGTGGCCTAGCTCCCCGTGGTTCATTTTAAGATACTCCTGAGCGCCTACGTAAACCTCCAGTATTTCGGTCTCTAAAATAGAGAGTTCACTTCCCAGAGCTAGTGATTTTCAGTTTAGGTCCGTATATGCCGATGGCAGTGCTTCTCTCTGGTTTTGATCCATTGGTAAACCATATGGATGACTTATTGAACTAGGACGGTCCGCAATGGGCGTTTCGGAATCTAAGATTATTGGCATAACATGCGATGGTTTTGCATCTGTTAAGAAAAAGAAGGAATCCTGATAGAAGACACCAAGGCACAAAAACGTACATACGAAAAACAACAGTTAAACTTTGTGAGAATCTGCATTTCTTAATCTTTTGGAGCCTTATAGCCTGAACTAGACTAGTATAGGTACAATATGAAGACAGGATAATTCATTATGGAATCGAACAAACTACCATCCACCTATTGAACTTGATTCTTTATCAGTGAACTAGCGTTTCATCCCCGTGTCCTAAACTAAGACATGTTGGTTTTGGTCCAGAGCACACAGTTGTGGGCAACTCAAATTACAAAGTAAATGTTCAGATCGCCATCTAATGGGGATAATACTCGGGATAATATCAAACGGAGTGCCTTCACGACTCCGCATCAACGGTAGTGATACCTAGTGGCCTCATTCAAGGGAAGGAAGAGCATTTCCTGCTCAAGCAAATTTTCCATCGAATTTTTCAGAGTTGTATTGTATTTTATAATAACCAGGCCGAAGACGAATCCATAAATGAAGTTTCATAACAAAGAGTCCATCCGATCTTGAGTTATAAATGGTGTAACCAACATTTTTTTTATATACAGGGTGTATTTGAAGGTGAGGCTTTTCTTTTGACAGTTGGTAGAACTCATCAAGTAAGTCAGTTTTTATATGAATTATGCCCTCGATTATGCCCCTGTTTCGAGACAATGAAACCAGAATATGTATTTTTTAGTTTCTAGGTGAATCTGAAAATTCATCAGTCCGAACCTGCTTCCACGCCAGCTTCTCCGTAGATATCAACATCTGTTATTTTTTGCCTTCTGTCATACATGACTTCAGAATATCCTGTGATCAGTAATCGATCGTGTTGCGGCGAGGGTGCGGTGTAGATTGTACGAGTTTTTATGTTTATTAAAATAACTAGCTGGCCCGGCGAACTTTGTACCGCCTGAATTATACTTAAAAGTTGTATAAACTTACCATTCAAGTTCAAAATATACAAAATTTTAATAATTTTGTAATTCACATGGATAGAATTCTCTTTATTTAAGCGGTAACTAATTGATGAACTTGAACATATAACTTTTTGTTTTTAATTGTTGTACAGTTCTCTTTTTGCAGTACCTCATGTGACTGTGAATAGCAGGAGTAAAATCCATATTATACCTTTCCTCTTATATGAATCAAAATGTCAAGAATATGAACAAAAATTATTCCTTTAATGAACTATCGACTATTAACACAGCCCGTCGACCAGAATTAAAAAATCAGTCATTTGTTAATAGCCCAACCTGAAGTGGCAAAAACAAAACTTTTCTTATATTCTCAAAATCTAATCAGTGGTCACACCATTATTTTAGACATCTTAGCTATGCTGCTAAGCTCAAAATAATGGGTAAACATCTCAGTTGGTGGAGCAGCGCGATTCTCATTATTCCATGGATATGAGCTGTCAATCTCTCTTCAATTTGTTCAATTCAGTTGACGATATCAAGCTCGTTAGAAGACAAATCGAGATGTTAAAATGCCGATAGTACGATCGACACGGCAAAATTATCAACACTGTGAATTATGTTGAACTCATATTGAAATTTATTGATGGTCATTCGACCAGATCAGATCAGGCAACCCATGAAACATTATTGTATATCATAAGTGAAAGCCCGATGAGCAAACGTTTCAAAATTATTGACGCTTACAATACTGTCTCTGTGCGAACAGAAACACGAATATAATATGTCAATTACTAATTATGGGCAATTTTGGATTCAGTTATTTCCGCAAATATATCTATTACCGAAACAGAAATTCGAAAGCATTTCAAAAATAAAGAAAAAAGATGAAGATGGCCAACTCACGTTTGAAACTGATCGTCAAAATCAGATACTTGATCTTTCGGTAAAAATTCACTGTTCCACCAACTTGAGATAAGTTTACCCGCTTTTTGATCTGGCAATAGACTTCCATGTTACCATGAGTTCTATGCGAATCACATATCGCCATCTAACAGCGATAATATCAACCTACGTACGACTACGTACAGTTATAGTGTACGACTACGCATCAACGGTAGCGACACCCAGTGGCCTTATTCTAAAGAAGGAAAAGCGTTTCCTGCATAAGTAAAACTTTCATCAATTTTTTCGAAGTTTTATTGTATTTTATAATAACCAGACCGAAGACGATTCCATAAATAAAGTTTCATAACAAACAGTCCATCCGATCTCTAGTTATAAATGGTGTAACCAACATCTTTCTTTTATATATATAGATGAACTTGTTGATATGTTTTTAATTTATGGTGAATCAAAACAAATTACCATTTGTACAGAACAAGATTTCCACTAATAAATCACCCAACTTCGCGGATGTTCATAAACCTGGAACAGAGAGATGCAGGCCAGAGTAGTATTGGTATTGATGCCCAATTTTTTTTATAAATTTTTTAAATTGAACATTTCACATAAGAAGTTTTCGGTAAACTGACTTATTTTGATGAGTTCTATCACCTGTCAAAAAGAAGCCTCACCTTAAAATACACCCTGTGTATGTAGATATTTGGATATTTCGTATATATCAACTTAAAAAATTAATTCGACAAACACTCATGTTTTTGTTGGTTAGTACACGTTCGACAGTTTCAGGACTATAGAAGTAAAACGCATTACTACTTTATTTTGAGTTTTTGTGTGAAATTTTGGAATGTGGATACAAAAGGTTGTTCAAGTTCAGATCTTTATCAGATAGAACGTTATCAAAAAAATTCGATATTGAAAGTTCATTCATAAATTTTAAACAACCTTGATATTTTTTCGAAATATATAAAAAGCTGGCATTTATTTCCAATGATCTCATGATACCTGTGCCTCCAAGAAGATGACAAAAGATCTTCCATGAAATCTTGTGAATATCATTTGATGGAAATAAATTAGTGTTGGAATAATTTCAAAGGGGAGAAAAGGCCAAAATCTGCACAGTAACTTTAGGAGGTACTTACCACTAACTATGGTCGGTAGAACTCTATGTTATGTAGTAGTAATTGGACACAAGGGATCAACCAATCAATTGCTTGGTTCTTCAAAAGCAAAAACCCTCAGCTTCACAGTTGAATAAAATTACAAGTAAAAGAATCAATTGGTCGAGTATCATTACATACGGAATTATTGAAAAAGACAAATTAAAAAAGATGGCGATTAGATTGCCTCTCCTAGAAATAATATTAACAAATATAAATGGAGGACGAACTTGCATGTTGAACAAAATGATCTTTAGATATCTATAATGGCGACGAACGGGGAACGTTGTCTAACAAGAAACGGTCTCCACTGAAAACAAACCTTCCTTCGTTTCCTTTAACTCAAAAGATCAAATCAATACCATTGATCGATGAATGCTGATCGGCGTATAACGTAGCCTGACCATTAGCGGTGAAATACAACGTTGCAGAGTCTCATGTTATTTCTAGATCGCATCATCTATACTTTATTTCACTTTTATAAAGTATCCCGGTTGGCCATGAAATTCTGACAAATTTCACGGCTTATATTTTGAAAATGTAAGGAGACATTCTTCTGTCAGATGAATGAGCAACGTTGTACTTTCTACATATAAGTCGTAGTAATTACGTATTTATCAAAAGGTTTATTCACTTTGAGAAAATAATGAATTTGATATCATGTGAATTCAATTATTCCAAAAACCTGGCGAATGTTGAAGAAACTTTTTTGTCTGTTAATACTGGAAATGTTTCACGTATATACAGGGTGTCCGGTAAACCTTGTACAATATTGAAACTGGTGATAGACCAGGTCATGACTGTTCAGAATATCAGAATTTCACCTCAGTAAAAAAATCACCATTTTCGAGATAATGGGCATTTTAAAAATATCCAGAAAATCACTACCTATCCTCCGTTTTTTGAGTGCTATGTCTAATGTATCAAGTTCTGAAAAACTGTTTTGTACGTCTGAAAGCATCACTCATCATTAATCTTCAGCAACAAAGATATTTGAATTAGTCTCAATTTGTAGACATAGCACTCACAAAACGGAGGTGAGGTAGTGATTTTCTAGATATTTAGAAAATACCCATTATCTCGAAAATGGTGATATTTTTACTGAGGTGAAATTCTGATATTCTGAACAGTCATGACCTGGTCTATCACCAGTTTCAATATTGTACAAGGTTTACCGGACACCCTGTATACAGGGTGAGTCTTTGACTTGTACATATATTTTAACAATAGATTCCTCCCATCAAAAGAAACACTTTTTTCCCATACCATTTTTCAAAATTCGGTTCCGTTTGGAAGATACAGGGTGTCAAAAATCCATGAAATTAACACTATTCTTTCCATATATTCGGAACCGATATTTCGAATGAACTGAATTTTGGTTTATTGTCTACTCTATTCATGGTGCATATTCCTCAATTGAAACTTATTTCATGTTTCTCCTGGAAAAAAGTTACAGTATAGTCGACTTATAAATTCACGCAAAAATACTATGAAACCACTTGAAAAAGATGAACGGTTCACGTTCTCGAAAGAATTGATTATTTTAGAAAACAAAAGTATTCTTATATTTTTTCAATAAAACGCGTCGTTCTCAAGTTATTCCTAATTATATAAGATTGAATTAGAGGAAAAAATCATGAATTTCAAGAATTATCTGAGTGCTGTCCTGAGTTAAATCTCATCGAATATAATTTTTTTCTCTTGTCTCTCAACAAGTTACCAACGTTGTCAGAATGTTTATCAACTTTGTCAAGACTAAAATCTCTATGATGAAAAAACGTTTGATGTAGAGATATGTAATAATAAAATTCTACATTCGTGGGACATAAAATTGAATTCTAAGAAGCATGAAATTATTTTATAGGCAGTTTCTATTTAAAATTCATTGTTACCGGTCCTTCAGCAAAATATCTATCGAAACAATATAACTCGACACCAGAACGACACTACTATCACATCAATTCACTGAAAGTCATTTACATAATCATCACCTGTTTGCTTAGAATATTTGTTTTATATTCTAAGCCTGTTTGCTTCATTCTCTGTGAATAAATAAAGAGTGAACTTCGTCTATGGGATCACTGACTAAAGTTTTAGGTTGGACGTTGGACTGGTTGGAGCACAGAACAACGGTCTTGCGTCACGGCTTACAATGGCTTCATCCACGCCGTGGATTCCACGGCCCTCTGAAGGGAACGTAGCGCTATATTGGCGAGAATCAGAACCACTCTTTTGGCATTTTTAAAGAGCAACGCCTAGACGCCTTTAGCGATTGTGATAGTTCATCCGCTAACGATAGGGGACGTACTGCTTTCTTGAGTTCGCATTGTTTGAAGAGAAAATCGGCAATCTGGCATCGTCTTCTCTAGAGTTTTGTGGGTGAATTGAATATGTTCTGTGTTGAATATCACAGAGGATGGGTATAGTTAGGTCATTGACACCGAAACATATGACTTTGGTTAATGGAGTTGGGATAGGTTAGTGAGAAACCAATTTTTATGAGATCGTTTTAGAATATCGAGGAAATATGAACAAATTATTAGTGTCTATAAACTAATCTTCAGGACAATCGAAGAAGGAACTTATTTTGGTGTGAGAAATATAGCTTTTCATACAGCCGAAATGATCGGACAGAACTAAGTGTTTTGTTAGGAAATATCGTGTTTATAACATTCTTATTCAAATAAGGTTAGTGCTTG
Source organism: Adalia decempunctata (assembly GCA_951802165.1). Lineage (NCBI taxonomy): Eukaryota > Metazoa > Arthropoda > Insecta > Coleoptera > Coccinellidae > Adalia > Adalia decempunctata. The sequence continues at coordinate 63,091,433 of OX637696.1, read as the reverse complement.
AGTATTTTTTATATGTATCACCCAGAATATCTAATAATCACATCAATTTCAATCGAAAAATATGAACTTTGAAGTGTTTGCAGAGAATAATATCAGGCACGTACTTAGTCCGATTGATTTTTTCGAATGGCTATATCTCTTCAACAGAGCCGAATTCGGAAAAATGGAAAATGAAAAAAAGGTTTCCTTTGGCCTCAAGAATCTACAGTATATATGTACAAGTCAAAGACTCACCCTGTATAAACATGGTTGGAAGATTCAGTTATGCTATTTTCTTGTACGGAAATCAAGAAACGAGTGTTGAAATTTCACTGAAAAATAATCGACCTAATAGTCCGTTATTTTGTGATAGTTCATTAGAAAAAAGAATAAAAGTACTCGAATAACCCAAAAGAAAAACTTTAAAACGAACTGTTGAATTCCCCACTTTTCAAAATTCTCAAGAAATAAGCCTACATTCAAACACTTTTTTGCACAACTCGAAATAATCCAGTATAAGAATGTAGTGGTACTACTAAACCTGTGTCCCAGTTAAACCTTGAAAGAACTAACTCCATTTACTAAGTTAAAGAAGAATAAATAATGAATAATTGAATTGACAATATCCCTTAGAATTATTTTACTTTCACGAGTGCCAGCATACGTCAGTTTTAAGTGAAAGAACTTGATAAACCTGAATCATGGCCAATCGGGATACTTTGTAAGAGTGAATGAAGTAAACGTACAGGATTACTTTCAGCTATTGGTGATATTTTATATGTTTTATTAATGTCGAGAAATTCGGGATCATAACAGTGTTAATACCTATGTGTTACGAACAAGATTGACTGATTTTACCAAGAATTTTTCCTCACGAAGACTTTGTCCATATTTTTGTTCGTCATATATTTTTTCGCTTTTAATTTTTTTTATTCACGAACCTTTGAATCAATGAAGTCAAATTCTACTAAATTATTCGCTATGCAGAATATATCATGCCTCAGAGCTATCCATTTAATGAATCGAAGGAATAAAATCCATCCTAGAAAATACATATTTCATGAATAATTTCCTGGTCGTAATAGGTAGGTACTTAATGTGGATTCAATGGAAGCCTCAAGGGATCAACTGCCATACATTAGAAACTCTTTTTTATCAAAATTGGGTACTTCCAAAGTACCAACTTCTCAAAGAAAGAGAATAATGTAAACACATCCCTCTAAAAACAACAGATCTCACAAGACAAAAGCGCGACGACTGAAATACAGTACGGATCTGTTATTTTCAACCACAAGGGCTGTTTCGCAGGCTATGAAAACGTCCTTTGAATGCGTCTGTCAATAGAATTCAAGCATTTACTTTCAGACCATATATGAAAACACAATATTCACCCTAAAGATTTCAAATTGAATGTAGCGGTTTATAGGATATTGTAGTTGAGCGTCAACGTTGCCAGAATGTATGTAACTTCAAAGAACTTGAGGAGAACATGTGTATTGTCGACTCAACTGAAAGTCGAGAATTGCAGACAATAATGAAAATTCATGAATTCTTAAGTGCTACCGGGAAATTCACTGTTTGCATCATGATGATGTTAAAAGTCCAACAGAAGGGAATACCCTTCAAATTTTATAGCAATATACATATAACTATAAAATTTGAAGCTCTTTTAAAACATGTGAATCATGTGATAGATCCAAAAATTTTAGAAAAAGCAATCATCTGGATTAAATCTGAGGTAAATACTTCTTAGATGTTGAGCATTCAGTTGACAGCTTTTGGAATGTAACAATATCTCAGTTTTGTTGGACTCTACCTAAATATTGTATCGTTTTTTTCTTGGGTACAAATTTATTTCTTATGTGTGAAAAATATCTGGTATTTTGATCATGTCTGGGATCCAGTAAAGGTCTTATTATTTCAAGGATTATTTTCGTCCGAATTCTCAAATCGATAAGAACGTCATTTTCAAGTGCATTACGTGAAATCTCCCCCAGTTGGAGTAATTCCATTCAGGAAATTGCGTGCCAGTCTTATTCACGAAGTTCAATCAGCCTCATAGTAATTATGTAAAAATGATAGGGAATTGCGTTTTCCAACAACGTGACGATCTGGATTTGAAAGCTGGGGCGCAAATAACAATTGGGTCATGATGTAAGATCCCATATTATCTAATGAATCTTATACTCGTGAATATAAGTGAAAATTGGACTCTGGAGAGAAGTTTCTGAACCTGATATCTAGTTTCAGTACCTCAAGACCTATCTCCAAAGTTTCCTACACTTTTCTTTACATCAGAGGTTTGTCTGTTCAATCACAATTCTCGATACGTCACAGCTTTCCTCTGACACAAATAATTATCCTTCGAAATATAAATATTTTTTTCGAATATGTTGAAGCATAGTACCTTAAAGGAAAATATTAATCTAATCTATCTGAATACTGTCGAATTCAACTTAAAAGAAGATATTACTTCCATTATTAATCATTTATACAGGGCGAGTCTTTGAGTTGTACATAAATCTTAATTTTGGATTCTTGAGGCTACGAAAAACCTTCTGACCATTTTCCATTTTTCCGTATTCGGCTCTGTTAAAAATATTTTGTCATTTGAAAAAAAATGGGACCAAATACTTGCCTGATACGATTCTCTGCAGAGACCTCAAAGTTTATATTTCTCGATTGAAATTGTGTTAAAACATTTCGGGAATACTCAAGTACTAACCTTATTTGAATAAGAATGTTAAAAATACGATATTTCTTAACAAACACATTTAGTTTTGTCCATTTATTTCTGTGATTGAAAAGTCATATTTCTCCCACTAAAATAACTTCTTTCTTCGATTTTCATGAAGATAAGTTTGTAAACACTAATCACTAGTTCATATTTTTCTCGAAATCCGAAAAATATCTTATGCAGAAAGGTTTTTCGCTCAATTTATGATTAATCAACCTAACCTTACCCATTTTGTATTCAAACAAAACAATAATCTTCTATGAATATTTCACAGGGGTTTTGAGAAGGTGATACCAGATTGTTGATTTTTCGGATAACAGTAGTAGTAACCTAGTAACAGATAGTATAATGGTGTGATAAACATTCTGACAAAATCATTAATTTGTAGTGCGATTAATTCTTTTGCGATTCGATGATATTTAAAATCCAGGGAAGGATCCAGATTATTCTTGATATTCATGATTTTTTCCTCAAATTTTATCTGGTGAAATTAGGGATAATTCGAAAACGACGCTATATATTGAAACCGAGATTAAAATGAAATAGGAATGCTTTTCGAAAATATGAACCGTGTATCCTTTTCAAGTGGTTTTATAGTATTTTGCGTGGATTTATGAGTCGGCTACGCTGTAACATTTGTACGAGGAGAAATATTGAATAAGTTCTGATTGGGGAATATGCACCATGAATAGAGTGAACAATCAACCGAGATTCAGTTAATTCGAAATAAGAGTTCAGAAATATGAGAAGAAAAGTATTTTTTCCTGGATTTTCGACAGCCTGTATCTTTTAAACGAAACCGAAATTTGAAAAATGGTATGCAAAGAAGTGTTTCGGTTGAAGAAAGGAATCTACAATTAATAGTATATTATTTTATAAGGAGGAGAGGTGCCACTTTTCATGGCGAGCTTGAGTTCACCTGCCGAACGTAGATAGGCGGGTAATTGAAAGCGAGCCATGAAAAGTCTCTTCTCCTTCGAATGAAATATGTTATTTTATTTTCAAACATTTTAAAATTCATGTAAATCTGGATATTCACTGTTGGATTGACATTTATGTTCATTTAATTCGAGTGAAAAATGGAACATTCGCTTAGTTGCGGTTGTCATGCAAAATTCATCCTTTGCATAACAACACTTTTCCTGCCGCCGGAGGGAAAAATAAGCCTTAGCAACTAGAACTTTTCGATGATCCTGTCAGTCAAAAACTGACGTTGTTATCGTACGTTTTTTTAAGTGAAATATGTATGTATATGCACAAGTCAAAAACTCGCCCTCTATAACATGAAAATTTTTCTGTTGTCAAAGCTCTCTGATCTCAAATTTATTGGCTATAACTTTGTTTTTAGAATTTATTGTTGATTTTTTTTTAATTGAACCTTTCGTTTTACATAATGATGAATAATATTCTTCATTTCAACAAAAATATCTCATGGAACAAATTACGAAAAGTCTCAATTTTGGTCTTGTCATCTTTCACAAATTTAAAGAGAACTGGATGATTCAACATTTGAAATGTAGATCATAGAGCGAATCATACCGAATTATCATTCCGAATTTTTTTTGTCAGTTTTTTTTTGTTAACTTTCAACTAAGAATTTGATATTTTGATAAAAATTCATCATTTTGAGCTAATTTGCTGCTGTGAAAACTGTTCTGAACTCGGTTCTGAATATGTTCTCAAGTTTGATAAAAATTTATTTTTTTAAATCTTATATCAATTTATTTATGTGTAATAAGTTCAAAGATTTTTTGAGTCAACTGTTTATTTAAGAAGACTATAGTGAATAGTCAACGAGCCATATTAGTTTTTTAATTCTCATAATTTCATAAATTGATAATATTTTCCTGTTAACCCGACAATATTGTGTACTAATCTCTAGTATCATCTTTGTTTATTAACAATCAAACGCCAACCCACGATTTTCTGTCGCGTCGGGTATGTAGTAAGTACCAAATATATAAATCGTGGAATACTCCGTCAAAGAGAATTATTTTCAATCTCATTACAGATTTTGGCATGTCATCTAAGTATTCTAAGTCATTGATGAATATTTTATTTTCCAAAATTATGGTTCCTTGAATTAAATTAGAAAAAAAATTCCAATATTCATATGAATTTGTGTAGACTTGACACAGTGTTTCATTACGAATTTTTATATATCTGTATTTGAATTTTTTTTTCTTGTTGGTATTTTATTTTGAAAAATTTAAGAATTGTTCAGACTTGATATTGAGAATGGACTATTTACCAGGCAATTCATCGAAAAAAATTACAATATTTCTGCAACAACAAATCCTGTATTTTGGACGATTTATTTGACAGCTACTGTCAATTTTTTTGACACCTTTCAAAAATTTTTGCCTCGTATTCTCGAATGGAAATTTCCCTACAACAGCTCTTGAGAGGCTCAGAAAATTTAATGTGCTATTCTTACTCGAAATTTCAAATGAATAAAAGCCAATAGGCCAAAACTTACAACTGATTATTATCCAGAAGGATTACTAAGAAATAATGAACTTACCGTTGAATAGTGCATCTGCGACCCAGATAATTAAGTTTCTTGTTTCTTATATACCATGGTTAATCTATATTCAATAAGTTTTGGTTGAGAATGATAAGTAGGGTATGCAAACTGCTCTTGATAATTCAGTTCATTCGAAATAATAGTTCCGACGATAGTTCGTTTTCAGCGGTGTATCCAACGAACGAAACCGAATTTTATTGTTTTCTTTGATTGAAAAATCCACAGTTACAAAAAGGAAATAGAAGAAGAGTCGACAGGTACCTTGTATTTGATATAATTCTGGTGAAAATAACGAAAAGTGAAATATTTCGGGACAGAAGATTCGGTAAAAATCAAAATTGTCTTCAAGACGTTGATCAATCATGCAATATATTCCACAGTGCTTTCAATTTTGTCGAACGCACCCCGTACAAACTGTGGTTCTTTCTTATCACTGTTCTCTTGAAACAGAGACAGTTCATAATATCACGTCCAAAGTTCAATAAACTCCGTTGGATGTCTTTTCGTCATTTTGGATTACTCACAAATACCTCTACATCACTATCGAAAGAAATTTCGACCGCGTTACTTCGACGAAAGGAAACTGCATGACTAACACTCGCTATAATATCGATTTAAAGGTCTGGGACAATAGAACAACCAGAGTTTAAGACACCTAGTTGCCTTGACCGCTGTATGTCCAAGACCTTCGGGTTAAATTGAAATTGCGATAAAATCGAGCAGTAGGCGTGTGTATGCAGGAGGAACTGTTATCATAATATTTATGCGAAAATTATTCTATTCGAATTTTGGAATCAACCCATTGCTATAACGGAAACGGCATCCTAAAGGGTTTTCCAATAAGAGGTATCATTTTGAATAGCCCTATTTAGGTAGATGTCATTTTCGACATTTGACAAGTAAACTAAGCTATTAAACATAATGGGACGATACACGCTTCAGTAACGCATTGAAATTTACCATAAAGATGTTGAAAATTTGGCAGAGACGGTTCGTTAAACTCAAATATTTTCGAGTCGTCGTGGATACAGAAACTGGTGAACAAATTTGAGCTGTTGGGATGAGTTAGTGATGTGGAGAATAAAGCCCGTGCACGTCGCTAAAGAGCAGCCGAGAATATTACTGCTGTAGACGAAAGCGTTGAAGAAAACCCAGGTTTGTACATTCCTCGATGTTCTTTGGAATTAGACATCCCACAAACGTCATTTCACCGTTTTGTACATAAAGATTACGCCCGAAACGCTTATGAATTTCAGTTAAGATCGCCGTTCAGAGCGAGCAGGAAAATGAATCCGATAGAGGCGCCACCGTGCATTTTATATCTCTCTAATTATAATTGAAGTGTACAATGGCGCTCTCTATCCGAAAATCCCTGAACTATGAAATTAATGAATATGAGGGTAGAGCAGGAACTTTTTCCCGCAATATATTTGAATTTGTCCATTCTCTGCCAATTCCGTATTTCAAGTTGTTTTTCTGAACGAAATTATCTATAGTTTCACTTTTGATCGGATGTTGAACCACTTTCATGGGTTTTTCGTTTGGAATAAAACAGAAGCATGAGTTGGCTCATTTTCTTCTATTTTTGAAAGAAAAAAAATGAACTTCTGAAATGAATTCGTTTTCAATTATTTCAGAACTCCAATCCTTTCTGAAGTTATCCACAAAATTTCAGTTCTCAGGGTGAAACCATTTTCAAATGCAACTTGAAATAAAAACACACTACATTGAACGCCCACCTTAAATAAGAACTAAAGCCGGCTGATCATCAACAACGTCGTGTCTCGCTGATGGGGTCCTTGAAATGCATGCAAATGATCCTGAATTCCATCAAAAAATCATCTTGAGTGATGAGGCCCATTTCCACCTCGCTGGCTTCGTCAACATGCAAAATTGTCGCATTTGGGGCTCGGAAAAACCAAGATTTATTGTTGAAAAGCCTCTCTATCCTCAACGTGTGACTGTTTAGTACGGTTTATGGTCTGGAGGGGTCATTGGACCTTGCTTGTTCGAGAATGAGGCTAGAGCAACAGTTACGGTAAACGGATTGCGCTGTCGAGGAATGAATAATGATTTTTTATGGTCGGAATTGGATGGTATTGATCTGGACAATGTTTACTTTCAACAAGACGGCGCTACGTGCCACACAAGCAATGAAACCATTGATCTTTCACGGGAAAAGTTGCTGGACCGTGTTATCTCTCGAAGAGGTGATCACAATTGGCCACCGAGGTTTAACACCTTGCGACTTCTCCTTTTTCAAGGGAATTCGTGGGGCTCTTATTGTTTTAGTTGGATTCTTATACATCTCATCTCATACATTCATCTAATAAAATCCATACCTTGAACTGGTTTCATAACACATGGGGTCCTAGAGTAGGTATAGCATGATGGGGTAGATAGTACAAATGAGAGTAACAATAATTTGCCTACAGTCCTTACTTTCACTTCCGAGAGCCACTGTGTTAATGTTGGAAAAAATAACTAATTTTTTTTATTATTCTAATATGGCTGTAGATATTTCGAAGCTACTCAAAAACAGTCACACTACGTGTTTGAAGTTATGTTTCTAGCACGTTTCAAAAATTATTCAGAGGAGTAGATAAAAAGTTTTCTCCATATTAAAACTTCCCCAACTTGATATTTCCGCTTATTTTTTGACGGGACTGTAATTCCTGAAGTTCATCCCTAGAAAATAGTTTTCATGTCCAAAAATACGTTTCAGAGAAAATCAGCGTTCAACATGTAACGATTTGATTTTTCATAAAAAGAATGGGTCACCTAAGGCACTTTCAGGAGCTTGTAAAACAGAAGATATTGGAGGTTGGATCAATAATCAATATAAAGGGTTTTCCAATAAGGGGTGTTATTTTGACATTCAAAAAAAAAGGCCATTTGTTTAGATAAATGATAGGACGTTTGTTTCATTTTAAAGAGGAAGATATGCCGTTTATACCGAAAAATAAAATCAGCCAAATGACCACCACGACCACGACTACAGGACCATATCCTTTCCATGAAATTTTCCTTAAACAAATCGCAAAATGGCTGCCCTATGTCCTCGATAGCCTCTCTGAGGTCTCGAATCCACGCTGGGCTCTTGGCATAGACCATTTATTTCACATGGCCCCAAAGGAAGAACTCGCAAGGTGTTTAATCACAAGATCTGGGTGGCCATTTGTGATCACCTCTTCGAGAGATAAAACGGCCCGGAAACTTTTTCCGTAAAGCATCAATGGTTTCGTTGCTTGTGTGGCACGTAGCGCCGTCTTGTTGGAAGTGAACGTTGTCCAGATCAATATCATCCAATTCCGGCCATAGAATCATTAATTATCTCGCAATAGCGCAATTTATTCATAGTAACTGTTGCTACAATCTCATTCTCGAAAAAGTAAGGCCCAATGACCGCCGGACCATAAATCGCACCAAACACGCACACGTCGAGTACAGAGAGACTTTTCAACAATAACTCTTGAGTTTTTCGATAACCAGATGCGAGAATTTTGCTTGTTGACGAAGCCACCGAGGTGGAAATGGGCCTCATCACTCTAGATGATTTTTCAATTGGATCACGGATCATTTTCATGCATTTCAAGGCACCAATCAGCAAAGACACGTCGTTGTTGATGATCGTCCGGCTTGAGTTCTTGTGTTAACTAAACTTTACAAGCCCTAAGCCACAAATCTTTATGCAAAATACGGTGTAATGGCGTTTGTGGAATGCCTCATTGCAAAGAACGACGAGGAATGGACACACCTAACTCTTTCGGCTACAGCAGCAACATTCTCGGCTGTTCTTGAGCGACGTGGACGGGTTCATCACATGACCAACTTGTCCCAACAGCTCACTTTTTTTTCACCAATTTCTGTATTGCATTTCGACAAGGTGCTTCACGACGACTCAAAAATGTTCGTGTTTTACGAACAGTCTCTGCCAATTGTTCACCATTTTCATAGTGAATTTTAATATTTGTTATGCGTTGTTGTAGCGTGTATCGTTCCATATTTATTGATGACATAGTTTCTACATGTCAAACAAAAATCAGCGTCAATAGTGATATCTACCGAAATAGCTGGCTATTAAAAATAACACCTCTTATGGGAAAAACTTTTATCTACTGATTTGAAGGCATAAACCTTTTCACGGGCCACATCAAATGCACTTGTTCTACTTCCGATATACCCACGTTTTTATCGCCTTCATATCGCTCGGTAAGTCAGGTACCTATCTTGGATGTTCCTTATCGAACATCAAAGTTCGCATTGATAAGAAATGTTAATACAAAAAAGTATGAATCGAACAAGATTCCTCTTCGTAAAGATCTTATATGAACCTTGACATTAGATAATGCTGACATTCGCTTCAAAATAAATCGAAATTACAGTTTATTATTATAAATCGATACAATCATTCTGCATTCCAAGGTTTTATGAATAATAAAAGAGCTTTCCTGGAGTGAATCGCTGATTGAATAGCCAGCTGATTATCCTGAATTATTTACTCCGAGAATAGTAGAAAATGCTTGGATATTATATGGAATAATGAAATAATTCTGCTCGAAGTTATTTCTGATGGGATCACAATTCCTGAAAATGTCCTCTGTGAAATTGACACATTCTTAGAAATAAGTTTTTCTCTCGAAATGTCTGAGCTTTACAAATGAGTCGATATATTCGAAATCGCATAATTTTCGAATGACCATGATTATAATGACGAAATATAGGGTGGGCCTCTGTATGAGACATACATTATAGATAGATGCCACAGATCATTCAAGTTCAGATTAATATCATTAAGTACGTTTGGAAAAGGTATACACTGTGTGGAACAAATTCATTTTCAGCTAAACAGGTCATTTTGAGAAATAATCCTGAAACACGTCGATTTTTGATGTTAATTTACCGTATTTTAAAATAATAATCTAATATACAGGGTGAATTACGTTCGAGTAATGACGTCACCGTCATTTTTTTCAAATGGAACACCCCCATTTTGTCCCAATTTTCAGATTACGCTAGCTGAGCTGATTCCAAAAATGTATCACATGTTGATTCCAATTGGTACAGGGTGGACAAAAATACAATAGTTTTGTGTGTAACGCGTACATTTTTATTAGGTAAACTAGCTGGCCCGGCGAACTTTGTTCCGCCTAAATGATACTTACGGTGGATTTCACAAATCGCAATCACCGGTGATCGGAGATCAACAGCTTGGTTCTCTGATTTTTGAACTGTCAAATGTTTCAATGGATATGAGCTGTCACACAGAACAGATACATAAAAACAATATGTCAATTACCAATTATAGCAATTTTGGATTTAGTGATTCCCGCAAATATATTTATTAACCAAACAGAAATTCAAAAACATTTTAAAAATTATGAGAAAAGATGAGAATGGACATATCACGATCGAAACTGATCGCCAAAATCGTATATACTTGACATTTCGATAAAAATTCACTGTGATATTCACGCGCTTCTGGATCTGTTAATAGACCTTCATGGTACTATAAGTCCTATGCAAATTACACAGTAATTGATGTCATATGTTCTTTATTCAACCATTTCAAACAACGACGACCGAAATTCTCGAAAAAAAAAACAGATGACATAAATTGATGGTCGCGAAAGCCTCAACAAATTCATCGCCATCTAATGGTGCTGATGTCGAATATAGTACCTTCACGATAAGATGTCTAGAATAATGGTGTAGGCACCCGTCAATTTTTGAATGGAATGACGTTCGACCAAATCGAAAATATTAGCAACGTGGCCGCAATATCATTTCAGTGTATGTTCCGTTGTCAATTTGATGGATGTATCAACAGCTGATTTGCTAAAGTCAATTATGACATGACAGCAGAATGGCATCTTTTTATAATGAAAGTTTTCTACTTTTCCTAAGAACTAATATACATCAGAATGTCAGGAATATAAACACACATTATTGCTTGACAAAATTATCTACCATTAACACGCCACGTTCGCCAGAATAAATTCAAGTATTTGAAATTACTGATAAAAATCAGTCATAATTTGTGAATAGCGCCACCTGAGGTGGAAAGAACGAAACATTGCTAATATAATCAATTTGGTCACAACAAAATCTAATCAGTGCCTACACCATTATTCTAGACATCCTACTTCACGATTACGTTATTTTGAATAAATAAAACTATAAAAATAACTAATAATCAGTCATAATGTGTGAATAGCGCCATCTGAAGTGGTTCGAAATCTAATCATTTCAGACATCTGCACTCCTACGCTAAAACGTTTTGGTGTTGGCCAACGGCGCAAAGTTGTAGGCAACTCAAATTACACACTATTACAGTGACTATAGTGGTAATATAGTCACTGTACACCCCATCTAACGGAGATAATATGAAATCAACTACCTAAGAATAAGCGGTAGCGTAACTGTAACTGTAGCGACACCTAGTGGCCTCGCTCAAAAGGAGGAAAAGCATTTCCTGTATAAGTGAAATTTTCATCGATTTTTTGGAAGTTTTATTGCATTTTATAATAACCAGACCGTAGACGAATCCATATATGAAGTTTCATAACAAACACTCCATCCGATCTCGAGTTATAAATGGTGTAACCAACATCTTTCTTTTATATATATAGATTAACAATATTATCAAAAATCATGGGCGTAGCCAGCTATGGGCAGGGGGGGGGTTGTCAGCTGCTCCCCCTGAAAGAACAAATAAATTAAATTCGCCTTTTTTTATCCTTAAATTTTACATTTTGAACGATCATGGACGGACCATAGTTTGCCCCCCCCCCTGTTACAAATCCTGGCTACGCCCATGTCAAAAATACTTATTGTTTAGCGGCAATTGGTTTAAATGTAACACCCCGTAGTTTGCTACATGTTTAGAGTAATGAAAATGAGCTGTTTCCAAAAACATGAACTATTGTATTTTGTCCATCCGGTACCAATTGGAATCAACATGTGATACATTTTTGGAATCAGCTCAGCTAGAGTAATCCGAAAATTGAGACAAAATGATGGTGCTCCATTAAAAAAAAATGACGGTGACGTCATTACTCGAACGTTATTCACCCTGTATATTAGATTATTATTTTAAAATACGGTAAATCAAAAATCGACGTGTTTTATGATTATTTCTTAAAATGACCTGTTTAGCTAAAAATGAATTTGTTCCATACTTTACGTACACAGTGTATAATCTATAATATAAAAATGAATCGCAAAATGTGTTGGTAAGCGCATAACTCAACAACGCCTGGACCAATTTGGCCAAATCTTTTTTTAAAATGTTCGTTGAAGTTCAAGGATGGTTTTTACGGCGAGAAAAATTCGAATTATTGCTGGAAAACCCCTAAAAATAGCCCTCTTCTTTTTCCCATACAAATGATTTGTAACTAAAACGTAGTCAATTTGAGCTTTATTGCTATGGTATAAAGTTCATATTAAATTACAAGTCGGGAATCGCAGCAACTTCGCTTGAAGGTGGTCGAACAGCCCATTCAGCACTAAAATTGCCATTAAATATGCAAAGCAATGAAACTCCAACCTGTAACGTTTCGAAGAACTCTGCAATGGCAAAGGTTTTGCAGCAATGTAAATTGATTGTTTGGGATGAATGCACGATGGCACATAAAAAATCTTTGGAGGCTTTAGACAGAACCTTAAAAGATCTACGGAGCAATAATAACCGATTTGGTGGTGCAATGATTTTATTAGCAGGAGATTTTCGTCAAACATTGCCAGTGATTCCACGATCAACGCCAGCTGATGAACTCAATGCATGTCTAAAGTCCTCCAATTTGTGGAAACAAGTCAAAGTACTTCATTTAAGCAAGAATATGCGTGTCGAGTTGCAAAATGACCAACCTGGAAACATATTCTCTAAACAACTCATTGACATTGGTAATGGCAAATTACCTATAGACATGTTGACTGGCTGCATTAACTTTCCTCAAAGTTTTTGTCAGTTAACTCAATCAAAAGATGAACTTATTCAGAAGGTGTTTCCAGATGTTTCTCAAAATTACAGAAACCATGATTGGTTGAGCGAACGAGCTATACTGGCTGCAAAAAACATAGATGTAAATGAATTAAATTTCAAAATTCAAGAACAAATTACAGGCGAATTGAGGCTACTAATCAAGATGATGTAGTCAACTATCCACCGGAATTTTTAAACTCGCTGGATTTGCCAGGATTGCCACCTCACAATCTTCAATTAAAGGTTGGATCGGTGGTTATAATGTTGCGAAATATCATCCAACCGCGTCTTTGCAACGGTACACGGTTAGCGATAAAAAAATTACTAAACAATGTGATAGAAGCAACTATACTCAAAGGAAAGTATAAAGGAGAAGATATTCTCATACCGCGCATCCCAATGATTCCGACTGATGTGCCATTTGAGTTTAAACGATTACAGTTTCCAGTGCGGCTTGCTTTTGCTATGACTATAAACAAGTCCCAGGGGCAATCATTAAGTGTTTGTGGTATTAATCTAGAAAACCCATGTTTCTCACATGGTCAATTGTATGTTGCCTGTTCCCGTGTTGGAAAACCATCAGATTTGTTTATCTATGCGCCAGGTAATCAAACAAAAAACATCGTATACCACAAAGCACTACAATGATAATAATAATAATTATGATTCACATGATTAACAATAAAGCGATTACTTACTTTTAAATCCTTATATATGTTTTATTTAATTATTTTTTATTCACAACGCCCTATCATCAGGGTGACGGTTCTGTTCAGGAGAATTTTTTAAAATACGTAGGCACAAAAACTGCCACATTACAAATCTTTTTGACAGGACGAAGTCTGTTGGGTCAGCTAGTAAATAGATAAAAAGATAATATCCTTCATCTACTCCCATAGAATAATATTTCCATTATGCAACTGATTTTGAGCTGTAATAGTATCTATGAACTAATAGCGTGAGTTATAATAACTCACGCCTATAACTCACTCTAATATAAATAGGAAGAATGAAATTGCTTACGAATAAAAAAAGTCCAATCGTTTGGGAACTCTATTTCAGACATCAAGGTAACGTTCTCGCCATCCATTTCTACATTTTCTTGGGTCTGAATATCCAAAAATTGAATTTGAAAAACGAGAATTTTTGACGTTAACTACGCGACTCGATTCACGACCACAGAGATCGCTTTTGACAACTGTTCTCAATTTTTAAAATCCAGGTTTATTCAAATTTCACTACAAAATTCGTAGATAAAGTATATTAATAAATTTGCGGTAATGATCATAACAAATTGGATGAATTACACCACGAGCCATCATTTACTCGGTTTACAAGCCTTAATCTTAAAAAACTTTTTTAAAGAAACCCCTTAAACACTAAAAATATCCTGAGAATACGAATTATGTGGCAACGCCCTGATAAAATTTAAAAGATAAGTGTGAATTCAAAATATCAAGTTCTTTCAAAATCTGTAAAAATATATAGAACATATCGTCCTTTTAGTATAAAAGATATAATATACTTGGTTCCATACTTTATCCCAACCCTGTACATCCAAGCCGTTGCGTAAGTTTACCTTTAAATTTATATTACATAAATGATATGGGTAGTTATCTTCATCTCCTCCACCCATTCTAAAAACATGAAAAAATATCAAGAAAGTGTGTTTTCATAATAGTAATACTTCCATAAAATATCTTCATTGAGATACAAAATAGAAACATATATTTTTCTCCATCTTTGAACCGCGATATCCACCTAACGTTTGAGTTTTACCCAACATTAATATAACAAACTACTCCCTATTTTGAACAAGGAATCACCCCCTTGAATCTTTCGGACTTGCTTCGAATCACAACACCATGTATTATTATTTACTTCTGTATACATGAGATTAATGCGTTCATCTGAGTTTTTTCGACGATTTAATTCGTGACTATGAGTTGCTGAATTGTTCCGAAGAGTCGATTCTATTTTATATCATGAGACCCACTTCAGTAACTATTTACAGAACGACCTGTCCCACAAATGGCTGCAATAGAACTTAACTGACTCAAGCTGGGATATAACAATTATTCACGGCTAAAATTATACATCATCTCTTATTTTGAAGCCTTGTATCATACTCAAATAGATCATCTCGGTTTCCTATGATTCAAACAGGTCTTCGGTTCACTATCCCATTTATAGAAGGATCCTCCAGCTGAAATTAGACTTCACTCTATCGGGACCGGAAAGTACCTACTACAATGATATTTTTTGCTAGAATATATTTTTATCGTGAAAGTTCGACTCTAAGTCTAAACCAAATCTTTAACTTACATGACAATTGAATGATGGGAAAGTAGATTTTGAAATATATACAGGGTGGCCAAGAGATTGACGTCAAAAAGGAAAAACAGGTCCCTCGTGTCATGGACTATTCGAATCACCCCCATGTATGTCATGCTATTTTTCAAGGTTTTCGAGTTATGAATTTTTCTATGAACTTCGAGAATTTTCGACTTGACCCTCTTGAAAAAGATATTATAAAAAGTACAAGACTTCTCTGTGAAATTCTTTTTGTAACTTAATCTCCATGAATTGTACTTTTATACATAAAATAACCAGATTCGTAACTTTGATAAAAATTATGGAAATGTTGGTCTCAAATGAAAAAGTTACGTAAATTGGATTATGTTCTGAATTTTCGAATCGAAATTAAAAATGTAAAGAGGCTAATTCACGGTTTCTTATTATGCTCAAAAACTGCGCTCAACAGTCAGCTTTTAGAATCATTGATAAAAAATGGTACTAAATACTCTACTTTTGCTAGAATTAGCCTTCAAAGTCATCGAAGTGGAAAAAATCAAAGAACTAGACATTTACTACAAAATTATTTTTTGCCATTTTAAGATATTTCTGATCAAGTTATCATAAAAAATGCTGAAAATTAATGAAAATTAGCTTTAGATGTTGGTCAAGAAAAGTTCTAGATAAAAAAAAAGAAAAAGGTATGGCAATAAATCACACATCATAATGTAAATAAAAAGAAACGTATTCATAAAATTTACAGTAGGTGTTCAAAGTGGCCACATCCAGCCTCAATACACATTCTACACATTCTTAGAAAATTTTCTTTCAATCGCATAAAACGTTCGGCTTCTCTTATCTTCAGTCGCAGCTCGTCTTGACTCGAACATTCTCGTGCGTGAACAATTTCTTTGAAATAACCCCAAACGAAGAAAAAATCGATGGGATAGAGGTCAGGTGAACCTGAGGGCCACTTGATTGGTCCGCTACGTCCGATCCATCTGTTCGGGTATTCACTTATTTAGGAACTTCCTGTATATGTGTTGTTATACCTGAGATGATGATTTCCTTTATTTGTAAATTTCAAGATTTTAATTCTGGACAATATTGTCACCGTAACTAGGTATAGTTGCTTTTATAAAATTTTGTGTTTTGTTCATGTGCTAATTATTGTTATTTTTTAGCCTTGATAAAGAAACAAGAATCGTTTCGAAACGTGGGCGTTGTTACAAGTGAACAATTGAATAAATGATTATCCAAAATTCCCAATATTAGTTTTCCAATTATACTTATCATGGATAATAATCAATTTCCAATTCCTGTATATGTAAAGTGTTCGTCTCATCGATTTGGATTCTTCTCTCACATATGTCGTTTGTAGGAGTTTATTTTCATCTGCTATTATTTATCAGAATGTCAAATATCACTGACTATTCCACCCTTTCCATTTTCAGTGAGGAAGTTTCCGTAGCAACGATCGTTTCATCTCGATAAAACTTTCAAACCGGCAAAACCAACAAGTTGGTTTTCCAGCGATAATATTTTTGACGTTTCTCCAATTCATAGATAGCTTCGGAAATGAATATCATAGAGAAAACAAACAACCTTCAGTTAATCTATGAATTCTAATTTGCCAAATAGCGCAATCCGTGTCAAATGGGACCATATTACTTAATGTAAAACATTTTCTCGTAGAATAGTCATGCCGAATACCACTCGAGATGAAATTTAAGCAGGTAAATTTCTCTCTTGTAATATTCAAGTTTGTTGCTTTTCGGAAATTTCGCTCATGACATTTTTTCCAAAATCACTCGCCTGACGGCTCGTGATTTTCATAGAAATATCATTCTCGAAATTTCGGAGTAACAAACTTTCATATTACAATCGAGAAATTTTGCCGGCAAATTTCCATCTCTAGTGGTATTACATATGAAATAATAACGGTTCACTCAGGTCAAATACAGGGTATTTAAAAAAAAGTTGTGCCCGTCTTTAGGATAGGTAGAAAACTGAAAAATGATTGGGGTTTACTCCCCCAATTTTTTTGAGCAGGTCTCATTAACGCAACAAATTTTTTATTCACATAATGCAAACTGAGAATAACAATTAATTACTTTACCATTTCTTTATATCAGCATCGGTTATTACTTCACGAAAACAGTACACCAAGAGTATCTATTTGGTGGAAAATTGAATGATGTTTAAGTTCACTTGAAATTTTGCCTAACAAATCTAATATTAAAAAAATTATGTTCAATACGACTTGGTAAGATCCGTGCATCTAGTTGGGATGTAGGTATCAGCTTTCGAAACATATTTCATTACAATGTTGCGGGTTGCCAGTAGTTTGGTAAAATCGTAAAAATGTGTATATTTTTTTTGCTTCAACGCCCTTCATCTTTATTACGGATGATGATACAAAAATTTTCAACTGAGCAAACCCCGATTATTTTTCAGTTTTCTACCGATTCCAGAGACGTGGTCACCTTTTTTTGAAACTCCCAGTACATATATTAAAAATGGGTCTAAATTTAAAAATTATTGTTTGATAGCAAATGAAGTGGATTTTTTGATAAATCTTCTTTGTTGAACCCATTCCTTTGATGAGAAGAAGTATTTATCTCCTGACAAAAACAGCTGGGTGAATACGAACATTTTTTAAAACTGAACTTTCCCTTGCCGTTATTCAAAACAGTATGGAAATTATTCCAAATTATTGTTTATTGTACAAGCACGCCAGCTTTCAAAGACAGTGGGGGCCAAGAGGGGGCCGAAATTTTTTAGGAGGGGACGAAGTAAATAGAAATACAAAAGGAAAATTGAAAGTGAGTTTCACAAAGCGTTAACACCGGTGATCGGAGATCAACGGCTTGATTCTCTGTTTTTTGAACTGTCAAATCGAGTTGATTCTAGATCAACTTACGATCACCGCTGATTACGCCTTGTGAAACCCACTGTTAGTATGTCAAAAAATTCTAGGGGGCCAGCAAAATTTCAGGGGTTGTATAAATATTTCTATTTCATGACATGCGATGATGTATGTGCCCTAGTATCCGTACCATTTATTCAGATTCAGATTCAGATTCTACATAATTTGAGTCCTTAACATTGGAAGGACATTTGCTTCGCTTGTAGAGAAACTGCAGTTTTTCTTCGATTTTTGAAATTCATTCAGTGCATAGCAAATGTGTAAAAAATTCGTCATCAAATATGATTCTTCGATTTTGCGAAGAAGGACTCATTTCCAACTTTTTGTAACTTCCAAGTGCAACATCATTCGAAAACTTCTTTTCTGCTAAAAAATTTAATAAACGAAGCTGTAGTTAATGTCGGTGGAATTGATCGTAAAACAAAGTAATCCAACAAGTTTCGACTAATTGAGTGCTCAGCTTGCTAGCCATTCACTTTCATACAGCAATAAAATTTCTGTTCAACATATTATCGAATATTTTATATAATCGTAAGAGTTATAGATTCACGAATGAAACTTTTTCAATGAGAATGGACATCTCACGATTGGAACTGGTCGCCAAAATCCGATTTATTTGACATTTCGATGAAAATTCACTGTGATATTCACCCGCTTCTGGATCTGTTAATAGCCTTTCATGGTACTATAAGTCCTATGCAAATTACACAGTAATTGTCATATGTTTTTTTTTTTTTCGACCACTTCAAACCACGACGACCGGAATGCTCGAAAAAAGAACAGATGACATCAATATATGGCCGCGAAAGCCTCAACAAATCCATCGCCATCTAATGGTGATAATGTCAAATATAGTACCTTCACGATTACGTTATTTTGAAAAAATAAAACTATAAAAATAACTATTAATCAGTCATGATGTGTGAATGGCGCCATCTGAAGTGGTAAGAACGAAACTTTTTCATGTCTCAACGAAATCTAATCATTTTAGACATCTGTACTCCTACGCTAAGACATATTGGTTTTGGCCAACAGCGCAGAGTTGTAGGCAACTCAAATTACACACTATGACTGTGACTATAGTGGGAATATAGTCACTGTACACACTATTTGTTTACTTCGACATCTAACGCGGAGAATATCAAATAAAGACCTACGAATGAGCGGTAGCATAACTGTAACTGTAGCGACACCTAGTGGCCTTACTCAAAAGAAGGAAAAGCATTTCCTGTATAAGTAAAATTTTCATCGATTTTTTCGAACTTTTGTTGTATTTTATAATAACCAGATCGTAGACGAATCCATATATAAAGTTTCATAACAAACAGTTCATCCGATCTCGAGTTATAAATGGTGTAACCAACATCTTTCTTTTATATATATATATATATATATATATATATAGATATTTTACACCTTCATTGTTCACAAATATTGAAAGTTACAATTCTTTATGTTTTAAATAGATCTCTTTATGTTTTCTTTATGTCTTGATATCTATTACAATTTCCTCAATCCATTCACTTTGCAGCAACACGTTTCAAATTATCAACTGGTTTTTTTCTGCTTTAACGAATATTCATATTAGGAATATGCGTTTTAATCACCCACGATATTTTTTGTTGTCGAACCAGAATTTTCATGATGTATGCTCCTATAATTCATCGTAAGATCAAAAATCTATCAATACAAGACGAAAATAATATTCGCTTGTATACAGATTCAGACGATGGTAATTGTATGTGATAATATGATTCTTCGAAAAAATGCCTTTAATTTTTAGGTTATTTCTATATATCTTATTGCTATGTTGAAACACAGAAAATTTTCAGTTACTTTTTTGTAACTAAAAATAAAGCTGCGACTGGACTTCCAAAGCCTGCTACTACATTTTCATATAAGAGTATACAAAGTTGTGCAAAAAGGTATTGAAATGTCTTCTGTCGGCTTATTTCTTGAGAATTTTTAAAATCGGGGAATTTCATAAGAAGTTATTCGAGCACTTTTATTTTTTTTCGAATGAACTATCACAGAGTAACGGACTATTCTGTCCATTATTTCTCAGTAAATTTTTAACACTCGGTTCTTGATTTCCGTACAAGAAAATAGTATAACTGAATCCCCCAACCATGTTTATATCCGTTAGATATTTCCAGTATTAACAGAGAAAAAAGTTTCTTCAAAATTCGCCAGATCTCTGGATTCATTGAATTCTAACAATACTTTCTCAAATTAATTATTTTGCCAAAGCAAATAGGCATTTAGATAAATACGTAATTACTACGACCTCTATGTAGAAAGGAGGTTGATAGGTTATCTGATAGTAAAATGATTACATTTTCAAAATATACACGGTGAAATGTGCCAGAATGTCATGGCCAACCGGGATACATTATGAAAGTCAATGGTGTTTACGTATTAAAAGCATCTTCGCTCCCACTGAAATGCGATCAAATATTCTCAAAATATTGAACGAAGGTTCCATTACTTAATGGATTGCAATTTGAATGAGTAGGTGATTAATTCAAACTTTGTTTTTTACCTTTGTTGATGTGCCTCTTGACCCAGCGTAGTTTAAGAGAATGATCCTAAATCCATGAATTACCAATACAAAGAAGTTGATTTGAATCGGGGTGTTCCGAAAAGTCTCTTTCATTGAAAATATTGCATGTCGACTGTTTCAACATAATTCATTATGTCAGATGTGCTGATTCAATCAAATAGCACCGTTAAATCTGATAGTAACGTCATCCATTGTTCTCTTTTGATGTCGAACATTATGATAAAAAGTTCATTCGATATTCATGATTATAGTTGGTGACTTTGAAATTGCAACAACGAGGTTAGGAATTTTTATATCGAACCTGGCACAAACGTTCAACTTTTAAAGGGTGCCAATTTCGAAGAAAAAATCATTTCGAATAAAAATATTAACATAACTTTTGTTGATCACGTAATGGTACACTTCGTATGCTCCATTCTGGCAAATGCTGGATTATCTCTTGAGATAAAAATTGAAGAATATGGAGTTCCATTACCTCATACACTCATACACTCATGTCCTCATCTGATGAATACCAAAAGAAACGCCAGGGGTGTACCAAATTAGACACATCTCTACGAAACTGATAGCATTGTTTGAAGAATGCTGATAGTTTGAATAAAACCCATATTTCCGATAAGAGCTCGAACAATTCATAGGTTATTCAAAATATCGAGGAACGACACCACAAACTACAATAACGACAATGGCAAAAAAATGAACTACACTAACAAACTGAGATAAGTAAAGTTAACATCAGCTGAAAAAACAGAGTATTAAAGGAAAAAGATAAAACCCGACTGAAGAAACATTAAACTGGAAATAAAAGAACAAGTCCTATACTTAATCAATGTCATATTGTGTGAGTAATGTATAGGTGCACTACGCAATGGTTTTTTCCGCTACCTATTTGAGCTGTTGTGAGTCATATATTTTAACTGAAGATTCTTCAGGCCAAAAGAAACCTTTTTTTTTCATTTCCATTTTGCCGAATTCGACTTTGTTAAAAAGATATAACTATTTGAAAAAAATTGGGCCAAATACGTGCCTGATACGATTCTCTGCAAACCCCTCAAATTCCACATTTTTCGATTGAAATTGAGTTAATACATTCAGGGAATACTGAAGTATTCACCACCACAGTAGGAAAATGGTGCTAGTCCATTTCCCTCACAATAAATTGAGTTATATATTCAACAGGGTTTTATTCAACCTTTTATGCGACATAAAACGTTACAGTTGGGCATTGGATAGGTAATCGCGGTGGAAGAACTCATTATTAACAAATTCATTGAAAAAAAATTGTAAACCCTCCGTTTTTGTTTTTTCCTCCAAATTTGAATCATTTACTTCTTGCTATATACTATCTATGTTTTATCGAAAAAATTGAAATTCGAACAGCTCCTTCTCAGTTTCTTTGTGAGTTAGTATAATACTGGCGAAACTGATGGAATAAACTCATGGAATTTCATTATTAAATTTCTACATCAGACGCTTTCATGTCGTAGAGATTTTATTAATTCGGCAAAGTTGATAATTTTTCTACGATTCGGTGATATTTAAAATCCAGGGAAGCATCCAGATTATTTTCGAAATTTATGACTTTCTTCAAAGGACCCCGCACTTTTTGTATGTAAAGTGGCGACCGGTCAAATTTTCTGAAAGTTTGTACCCGACTCAGTGACCCAAAGTGTCAATGGGCCCAACCCAATCCTATGACTAGTTTTCTAAATACGGGGTTGAAAATTGCCCAGATTTTCGGATTTATTTTTCATTTATTAAAGGTAAGTTTTGATTTCTGTTACATGCAGACGTTTACTACATGTTCTAGTTATGAAATTAAAGTATACGAATGATTAAAAACATTTATATTTACAAAGAGAGTCATTTAGAATTCATACCTCTGAAGATGTTGTGGAAATCAATATAAAGTGAGAAAATAGTTGCATTTGACCGAGGAAATTTCTGAATACAGGGTTTTCATGTTCTTCGTTTTTTCCCACAACAGAATACTTCCCTATGAATAAACCACCATGAATATTTTGGAGATTAGAGATACACATATATTTATGGGATAACTTTTCCAAAAAATCAATCTATAAATACAGGGTTTCGCATAAATCATAAAAAAAATTAATTATGTCTAGTGGTTCTCTCTGTGAAACACCCTGTATAAGAAATGTGTACTGTGCAATATTTTCTCGTCCAAATACTATATCGAAGAGAACGTTTCGCAAATATGCCTTCCTGACGTCATAGTAGAAAAAGTGAGTTTTGGCAAAAAACTACCGCCATATACAGGGTGATTCACGGTGGATGGCACATTAGACGTTTCTGGAGAACCAGACTTCACATCGGTTTGAAAATTTAATGGAATGCATTATCGGACCTGTTCTACCCAACTAAAATATTTTTGTCAATGCGGTGTTGCCACTTCTATTAGAAAGTAGTAGCAACTTTGCTTTTTCAAATGGAACACCCGGTATATTATATTATTTTTGGACTCTCCAACAACTTCTCGACAACTTTTATTGACATTCCCCTATACCTATCTGTTGCCGTTTTCGAAATATAAATTAATTTCAATTTTTTTCAACGGAAAACATGACTTCTAAAAATGCTGATAAGTTCGGGTTGAAAAACACAATGGCATTTGGTTTGGAGTTAGGTGATACATGAGTGCTTCCAACACTCCAGCCTGATTTACGTTACTTCAATACAGGGTGATAAAAAAATACAGTCTTTTCGGTTGCTTGAAAAAGTGACTGAAAGTTGTTTATTTCAAATGGAACGCACTATATATTATTGGGAATTCGAAAAACTGATGAAATTCGCTTTCATTCTATATATATCATGCCTATACCTAACTTGTCAAATTTCGGACTTATGAGCATTTATTTGTCAAAATGTCCCTTCAGAATGGTATTTCCATTCAGTATTTGGTAGGCAGGCCATGATTACTATTTGACATTCTCCTGATAATAAAGGCATCAAGAAGCTTGAATTTCGACATTTTCTTCATTCCAGAAGTTGCAAATGCCCTCGAAACGATGGAAGAAATTCAAACGAAGTGCTCATGAATTTGTTCATTATTATTAACTGGAGAGACTTTTTGAAGATCGGTGGATAAGGCGCTTGGGGCCATGGAATTGGCCAGCAAGAATACCCGATCTTAGTCCGTTAGATTTTTATCTGTGGGGAATGTTGAAACAAAAAGTTTACAAAACACCCGTGCATTCGAGAGATGAATTGTCGGAAAAGATTGCCCAAGCATTTGAAGATTTGGATTTCAAAAAAATACAATCTGCCACGACGAAAGCAGACAACACCCGCATATTGAAGTGCTTGGAAGTGAACGGCCAGCGATTCGAACATACTTTGAAGTATTCGACATGATTGTTCTACTTTTTAAAAATAATTCATATAAATAGTTTGACTTTCAAGTTTCTTGGTGCCTTTATTATAAGGAGAATGTCACAAGGTATTATCAATATCAAGTCGTAATCATGGCCTGCCTACCAAATACTGAATGGAAATACCATTCTGAAGGAACATTTTGACAAATAAATGCTCATAATTCCGAAATTTGACTAGTTAGGTATAGGCATGAAATGAAAGCGAATTTTATCAGTTTTCCGAATTTCCAATAATATACAGGGCATTCCATTTGAAATAAACAACTTTCAGTCACTTTTTCAAGCCTGTATTTTTTACCACCCTGTATTGAAGTAACGTAGATCAGGCTGATGTGTTGGAAGCATTCATGTATCACCTAACTTCAAACCAAATTTCAATGCCATAGTGTTTCTCAATCCTAGGTTATCAGCATTTTTAGAAGTCATGTTTTCCGGTGAAAAAAATTGAAATTAATTTATATTTCGAAAACGGCAACAGATAGGTATGGGGAAATGTCGATAAAAGTTGTCGAGAAGTTGTTGGAGATTCCAAAAATAATATAATATACTGGGTGTTCCATTTGAAAAAGCAAAGTTGCTGCTACTTTCTAATAGAAGTGGCAACACCGCATTGACGAAAATATTTTAGTTGGGTAGAACAGGTCCGATAATGAATTCCATTAAATTTTCAGACCGATCTGAAGTGTGGTTCTCCAGAAACGTCTAATGTGCCATCCACCGTGAATCACCCTGTATTCGTGATTCAACTTGTAAATATAAATATTTTTTTTATCATTCGTATAAACTAATTTCATAACTAGAACATGTAGTAAATCCAAAAATCTGGGCAATTTTCAACTTCAACACCCCGTATTTAAAAAACTAATCATAGGATTGGGTTGGGCCCATTGATACTTTTGGTCACTGAGTCGGGTACAACAACATACCAAACTCTCAGAAAATTTGACCGGTCGCCACTTTACATACATAAAGTGCGGGTTCCTTTTATCGGATTAAATTGAACACAACTCGAAACCGAAGAGTTTCTTCGAAAAAACTTACCAATACTTTCATTTCCTAAAACGATTGGTTCGTTTAAAAATATAAACCGTTCATCTTTTCCAAGTACATAGTTCTATAATCTATAATATTTTGCGTGGGTTCATGAGTCGGCTACGCGGTAACTTTTATACCGGAAAAAATATTGAATAAGTTTCGATTTGGGAATATGCACCATGCACAGAGTTAAAACTTCACAGTTTGTTCATTTATAATAACGGTTCCGAAGATATGGAAAGAAAAGTGTTTTTTTCGTGGATCTAGGGCGTGTGTACCTTGTTCTACACTTCTAAGGTCGCTGAGTATATTTTGTTAGCGACGGTTCTTAAGCTAACTTTAGTCAGATTATTGACGTCATTCATTCATTATCCTTGTGTATTTCGAATCCGATAACAACTTGATACCAAAGGTTTGGTGAATGCGGATCAACGGAGTTTCAATTCATAATGCGGACGGAGTTTTTGTCATTCCATCATCAAACTGATCAAACACGGGTAATATTCAATCAAATACTCGGAACATTACCGAAAATTGAGAGGGTACCAAGTAGTTAAAAATTAGATAAGCAGTTCGGAACAATAGAAACGTATAACTTTCTGTTCCTGGCGGGGGCATTCATTGAATATTATCATTTCGACCGCAGTCTATTTTCGTAGCGTTTATTTTTAGCTCTCATTAACGAATTCATGCATCCTCGATAAGTGTCGTTATTCTTATCGCAGAGGATTGTTTATTTTTAATATGCACAATATTGACCGCACTGAATTTTGGCACAAAAAATTAACCATTCTTAATGTTTCGTAACTGACTTCGATAAGTTGAATGCAATTGCATAATCCTAGTTAGAGCAGATGGTTGGTTGGTCCAATTCGCAAGACTTGATGCAGATTCAGCCAGAAAGTTCTCATGTTGGTAACAAATCAATTTTATATTTTATCAAACGTATTCATCCATAGTAATTTTTACCAGATTTATATTGGAAGTCGCGTTAATGATGTTATTCTATACGTTAATCCATCAAATGGCTTTTTTTGTGAAGGGTTTTCCTATAAGAGATGTTATTTCGAATAGCCCGCTAGTTTGGTAGATGTCACTTCTAAAACTGTCATTTTTTGACATTTCACAAGAAGGAACTACGCCATCAATAAAAAATGGAACGATACACGCTCCATCTACGCATTGAAATTATGAAAATTCCCCATAAGAAGGGTGAAAATTTGGCAGAGACGGTTTGTAAAACTCGAAAATTTTTAATAGTATATTCTAAAACTAGTTGCAGAATGGGCTCATATTCCAATACGAATGCTTGAGTGTTGAAATTGCATTCTGCAACGAGTATTAGACGATATTTTCTCTATTTCAGTCAAATTTCGTGAAATACTGTTGAAATTCAATGAAAAACTCATCCTAGTGACTTTTGTATTGTATCTTGGAAGTTGGTGACTGTTACGAAATTGACATTTCCAAATTGTCGTGTGTTGAAAATTGATAGGAGCGGAAGCCAGTGCTGACAACCAAAAAACGAAAAATATAACTGAAAACGATGCTGTAATGAGTTCATTACAGCACTGTTTTTAGTACTGTAATGAACTCATTACGATACTGAAATAGAGAAAATCTTTTATTTAACTTGCAATGTACACTCCATTCACTTTTATAAAGTAGCCCGGAATTCTGACACATTCCACCGCGTATAATTTGAAAATGTTAGGTTATAGTCATTCTTCTGTCAGATATGAACGCAACGTTGCCGTTTCTACATATAAATCGTAGAAATTACGTATTTATCAAAATGTTTAATTACTTTTGGAAAACAATGAATTTGGGGAAATATTATGTGAATTCAATAATTCCAAAGACCTGACGAATATTGAAGAAACTTTTTTCCCTGTTAATACTGGAAATATTTCACATGTACGAGTATAAACATGATTGGAAGATTCAGTTATGCTATTTTCTTGTACGGAAATCAGGAACCGAGTGTTGAAATTTTACTGAAAAATAATGGACAGAATAGTCCGTTACTTTGTGTTAGTTCATTAACCCGACAGAAAAACTTTTAGATGAACCGAACATACGGACGTATGGAAATCCCCACTTTTTAAAATTCTCATGAAAATGTAGTGGTACTACGAATCTTGTGTCACAGTTAAACCTTAAAAGAACTAACTCAATTAACAAAGTTGAAAACTTTTTGAAAAAGCTTTTATTTAAATGCTCTAAAAAGAAGAAAATAAATTTTTCCTTTAAAATTCCAACTATCAACTCATAACCTCATTATACACAATTTATATGATCATAAAAGCTTGTCGCGCGATTTACTTGTGTAAATAAACTAGTACCTATTCAATTGAGTATCTTAGTCTGCTAAAAGCAATTTTTTATATCAGGTACTTACACAGAACTCGCGACAAGCTTTTATGATCATATAACTTGTGTATAATGAGGTTATGAGTTGATAGTTGAAATTTAAAAAAAAATATATTTTCTTCTTTTTAGAGCATTTAAATAAAAGCTTTTTTCAAAAAGTTTTTATTGCTTTTTATTTATTAGATCGTCGTGAAGCACCAACTGTTGCTCAAGCCATTTTCAAAAAAGCATGTTCCAATGATCCCGCCGGACCATAAACTGAACCAAACAGTCACACGTTGAGAATGAAGAGGCTTTTCAAAAATAACTCTTGGGTTGTCCCGGTTGTCCGAGCCTCAGATGCGACAATTTTGTTTGTTGACGGAGCCACCGAGGTGGAAATGGGCCTCATCACTCAAGATGATTTTTCGATGAACTTCCCGATCATTTTCATGCTTTTCAAGGACCCAATCAGCAAAGACACGACGTTGTTGATGATCGGCCGGCTTGAGTTCTTGTGTTAACCTTATAAGCCTCCAAAGAACGATAAGGAATGCACAGACCTGGGTATTCTTCAACACTTTCGTCTACACCAGCAATATTCCCGGCTATTCTTGAGCGACGTGCACGAGGTTTATTTTTTACATCACTAATTTGTCCCAACAGGTCAAATTTTTCCACAAATTCCTGTATTGCTGTTCGACAAGGTGCTTCACGACGACCCAAAAATGTTCGAGTTTTACGAACCGTCTCTGCCAAATATTCACCATTTTTTTAGTGAACTTTAATAATTTCAATGCATTGTTGAAGTATTTATCGTTCCATTTTTATTTATGACGAAATTTCTACTTGTCAAATGTCAAAAAATGTCAGCTTCAAAGGTGACATCTACCGAAATAGCGGTATGCAATCATGATCAGAATACCTAGACCCAAAGACATCGAGCACTGTTGAACAAATTATACCAAGTCAAAGACTCACCCTGTGTATTCTTTGAATGAACCGAATCTGTGGCACCAATATTGTGAACATTATCAGTATCGGAAAGTGGTACATGTAAAAAAATCTGCAACGGCCGCTATGCGATTTTACAATCATTAATGGAAACCCTGCACCTATAAATAGAAACGAATCTTGAGAAACTCCCAGTTGAGGCCTAATTAACTCCCATTGTTTTATAGGAAACCTGTGGCACACGCAACAATAAAAGTTTTTGGGTAGAGCATAATTTGTTTTCTTTCGGCAATGACACCTGCCCCTGGATCGTAGGCGGTAGGATCGATTTTCTATAAATAGCACCGACCCGATTCAAGCTACATTCTAAATATACCACTCCAATCAGTCAGTTATTGGTACTCTGGGAATATATTCTTTAAATATACTCCGCTATGCTCATCTCATCCTATGAACAGCATTTCCCTTTCCATTAGGATATGACATATCGAAATATATTTCATAATTTCAAACATGTTACGTGATTGAATTAATCTTTTATGCAAGATATAAATAAGAAAATTATGTTTATCGCGGTTGAGTGGCGTGAGGGTAGTGGTCTATTTTTAGCTTTTGTGTTGATATTATCGGGTTCTGATAAAGTTTCGAGCGATTAGTACAGTTGGTATACTGGTGACCTAGTCACAAAAATTTCGTTTCGAGAATGGAATGAAATTATACCTACTTCATAATGAAACAATACAGTCAAGTCTGTTAGGCTGATACAAATGGATTCGTCCCCTTATTTCTACGTCCTATTATTATTATTATTATACAGGGTGTTTGGAGGGTGAGTAGCCATAGGTAAATGGTGGATAGGCGATGCTCTTGTATGTAACATGTATCAGATAACTCAACAAAAAACCGCTTTGTCTTCAAGGATGCCTTAAAAGGGTGGCGACAAAACTATTCCATTGAGGTGTTAATAATTAATCAAACATAGCTTTTTGTTGAGTTATCTGATTGTTAATGGTACATGTTACATACCATTGCAAAGAGTAGAGCTAGAGAGCTAGAGAAGTTTTTAAAACCATTTTAAAACCCCACACTATGTAATTTTTTTCACTTTGTAAAGTGGACACAACATTTTTTTTTTCATTTCGATACGACGCTGTCAGGTTTTTTGAAGACGTTTGTATGAAAATATGATTCAATCTGAATAAGGCAATACTAGACTAAAAAAATAAACCATTTTTTAGGCACCTCGAGCATTTAATTTAAAAAAATTCAAGATTTTAATGAGAAAAATGGGAAATTTCTAGAAAAATGGCAAACAAATCATAACACTTTGAACTTTGGGCAAAAAGTTATTTTATTAGGCGCAACAAGTAGCCAAGAGCATCACCTATCCACCATTTACCTATGGCTACTCACCCTCCAAACACCCTGTATATTAACTGACAAAGAAACTGCAACACCCAGAAGGAGCTGTTTAAATTTAAATTTTTTTGGTAAAACATGGAAAGTACAGTGGCGGATTTACGATTTCAAGGGCCCTACGCTTCAAAACTTCTGGGGCCCCTCTGAAACATTTTTTATTTTTTTCAAAAGAATTTTTTAATTAAAACTCACTTCTTTAAAAACAAAATATGAAGTTCAGCAATCAAATACAAGGTATTTATATCAAAACAAACTATAAAAGATGAATAAAAATCTTAAAAAGGAAAAAATACCACAAAAATTAAAATACAAAATATCTCTAGAATATCATATCTGCCAATTTTTTATTGCGGCATCGAAATTGAGGAATAATAAAATCATCACAAAAGATACAAGTATCCGTTACCTACAAAATGAAATTGCACTAAAAAAATTGTTTTTTTCTTATTTTAATATCAGCAAATTCTTTTATTGCAGAATTATAATCGAGACGGCTCGTTATATCACTTTCGATAGAAAGTATTCCTGAAAACTGCAATCTATTTTCTGTCATAACAGTTCTATATTTATTTTTTATCAAGGACAGTTTGAAAAATGAGCGCTGTGCTTCACAACTTGTAATATGTACCGTTAGGTACAAATAACTTTAGAGCAATATATAAATTGGAGAACACTTCTATCATTCCCTTATCATATATTATTTTCAACATCTTTAAACAACTAGTATTTTTTTTTGTTTCAAGAGTTCAAGATATTCCTTGAATTGATGAGATGCTTCGCTAATAATTCCGTCCTCAAGGTCTTTTTCATAATACTCCAAGAGTGTTTTAGAACTCTCCCTATCAATATTATCTTGCGATCAATGAGAGTACAAGGATTTGAAAGTCCAAACACAAACAGAAATATAATGCTCCACAAGAGTTAGGGATATCGTATTCAATCGTTTTTAAAAGTATGTAATCTTCGAGAAAATCGCTGTAAAATCATTTAAAACTCAATAACAACTTGAATCGATCCAATAAAAATCAGTATGAGACATTTCGTCAATCTGGTCGACTTTTTTCTGGAGTTTGGTTCTTTGCATATGCTTCATGAATGTTCTTATTTTAAAATTAAGTCAATTTATACACGGCTTCGATTTAAAAAGAGTTTTCTGAAAATGCCAAGACGTAAATTAACAAACGCTGAGGCTAATAGGGCTATCGGAATGTTACAGGGTGGCCTAACTCAGGTTGTTGTAGCGGAAAGGCTCCGAGTCAGCCAAAGTGTGATATCTCGACTTTGGAATAGGTTCAGGGAGACAGGTTCCGTGTTGGAAAGACCAAGGCTTGGTGGGCGACGGAAAACAACACCTGCTCAGGAACGTTTCATCACCGTTTCGGCGAGAAGAAACCCTACATCTACGTGTGGAATGCTACGGAATACTTTACTTACATATTGTAGTCGTTTTTTGCAATTTTTTTTTAATTTTACACAAACCAGCTGTTCCAGGAGATCCAAAGTCCATGTTCAGTTGTTGTCAAAATGCCTAGAGCACATAAACGCGGAATTTATTGCCAGCTGAGTGAATTTGAAAAAGGTCGAATTATTGGTCTACGGGAGGCGGGGTTGTCATCTCGAGAAATCGCTAACCGTACGAACAGAAATCCTACTACTGTCAAGCGTGGTTTGACAATGCCCAAAACCGAAGAAGAGTAGGCACCGGACGTCGAAGGGGCACAAATGAAGTTCAAGACCGAGTTGCGACAATTCGAACTTTGGTTGATGAGGAGAACAAGGCCATCCTGCACCTGTCCGAACGGTTTACCTCCGGATAAGCTCTTTTGGACTGCAGAATTATCGACCCCATCTTGTGCTTCTTCCGACGGTTGAGCATCGCCGACAACGATCACACTGATCACAGTGGTGTAGAGAACGTCAACATTTAAATGTGGAATGGCATCAGGTCTTTTTTTCTGATAAATCTCGATTCTCCTTGGGTGCACATGATGGCCGAAGAAGGCGTTATGGTATGAGGTGCTAATGCACATGCGAGTAGGTCACCTTTAGTCTTTATTCGTGGTAAAATGACAGCGCTGCTTCCTTCAAGAAGAAGTGGAGCCATATTTTCTCCCTTATCTGAACCGGCTCCAGAATCCAATATTCGAGCAATATAATGCTCGACCTAATGTTGCCATATAGTTAGTTTGAAATTTGTTGAAGCAACACATGTGAATCTTTTGCCATGGCCTAGTTCCCCCGATCTTTCGCCCATAGAGCATGTTTAGCACATCATGGGATCAGCCTTAGAGTTTTGGCCTTACGGGACCACAAGATCGATTGCAGACCGAAGGCTTGGAGAGCATTGAAGGCCTTAAATAATAAAGGGTTTTCCAACGAGGGGTGTTATTTTGACATCCAAAGAAAAAGGCCATTTTTTGGATAAATGATCGGATGTTCATTTCATTACGAAGAGGAAGGTATGCCGTTAATAATGGAAAATAACATCAGCCAAATGACCACCACGACTGGGACTACTGGACGATATCCTTTTCATGAAAATTTTCATAACCAAATCGCAAAGTGGTTGCCCTATGTCCTCGATATCTCACAAATTCCATCTTTGAGGTCTTGAATCGACGCTGGGCTCTTGGCGTAGACCTTCTCCAAAGAGTAGACACAAGAGACCTCACTCCCCCTATTTATGAATGAAATACGCGAACATCGTTGGTTTGACATTTGTGAATGACGAGGTCTAATCGAGGGGTGCCAATAACAGCCCTGTATAGGCGTAGTATTATTCAAGGTCGAAGAACTGATATTTGCCGCCAAGCCTAAGTGATTTCTCTTGTGTCTACTCTTTGCCTTCTCTTTCACATGGCCCCGAAGAAAGAAGTAGCAAGGTGTTAAATCACTAGATCTCGGTGACCAATTGTGATCACCTCTTCGAGAGATTACACGGTCCGGAAACTCTTGCTGTAATAGATTGATGGTTTCGTTGCTTGTGTGGCAAGCAGCACCTTCTTGTTGAAAGTAAACGTTGTCCAGATCAATACCATCTTATTCCAGCCATAAAAAAATCATTAATCATGTCTCGATAGCGCAATCCATTCACCGTAACTGTTGCTCCAGCCTCATTCTCTGAGAAGTAAGGTCCAAAAACCCCGGCGGACAATAAACCGCACCTACAGTCACACGTGGAGGATAGGGAGGCTTTTCAACAATAACTCTTGAGTTTTCGAGCTCCAGATGCGACAATTTTGCTTGTTGACGGAGCCACCGAGATGGAAATTGGCCTCGTCATTCAAGACGATTTTTCGATGGAATTCCGGATCATTTTTATGCATCTCAAGGACCTAATCAGCACAGGCACGACGCTGTTGATGATCAGCCGGCTTGAATTATTGTGTTAACTGAACTTTATGAGCCCTAAGACCCAAATATTTATGCAAAATACGGTGTACGAGTATAATGACGTTTGTGGAATGCCTAATTCCAAAGAACGAAGAGGAATGGACAAACCTGAGATTTCTTCAACACTTTCGGCTACTGCAGCAATATTCTCGGCTAATCTTGAGCGACGTGCACGGGTTTTATTCTTCACATCATTAACAGCTCAAATTTTTCCACCAATTACTGTATTGCGAATTTTGATAATTTCAGTGCGTTGTTGAAGAGTTCATCTTTCCATTTTCAATAATGGCGTAGTTTCTACTTGTCAAATGTCAAAAAATGACAGCTTCAAGTGTGACATCTACCGAAATAGCGGGCTATTTTTATTTTCATTGGAAAAAACCTTGTAATACTTCAAAACGGCAACTTCATAGAATTGTAAAATGGAAAGTATACTCCATTCACTTTTATAAAGTATCTTGGTGGGCTATGGTTTAGGTTTATCAAGTTCTTTTACTTAAAACGGATGCAGGTTGGCACTCGTGAAAATCAAGCGACATTGCCAAGTCTACTTTCTATTTACTCTTTTTTATCTTTGTGAATGGAGTTAGTTCTTTTGAGCTTTAACTCATTTAACTGTGACACAAGATTCGTAGTGGCACTACTTTTTCGTACTGGAGTATTTCAAGTTGCGCAAAGAGGTATTTAATTGTCCTCTGTAGGCTTATTTCTTGAGAATTTTGAAAAGTGGGGATTTCCATACGTCCGTCTGTTTTGTTCGTCTAAAAGTTTTTCTATCGGGTTAATGAACTATCACAAAGTAGCGGACTATTCTGTCCATTATTTTTCAGTAAAATTTCAACACTCGGTTCTTGATTTCCGTACAAGAAAATAGCATAACTGAATCTTCCAATCATATTTATACTCGTACACGTGAAATATTTCCAGTATTAACAGAAAAAAAGTTTCTTCAATATTCGTCAGATCTTTGGAATTATTGAATTCACATAATATTTCCTCAAATTCATTGTTTTCCCAAAGTGAATGAACATTTTGATAAATACGTAATTTCTACGATTTATATGTAGAAACGGCAATGTTGCGTCCATATCTGACAGAAGAATGAGTATAACCTAACATTTTCAAAATATACGCGGTGAAATGTGTCAGAATTCCAGCGCCAACCGGGCTACTTTATAAAAGTGAATGGAGTATACGTAGTAAATTCAATTAGTTAAGAAAATCATCATGGCGCTATTCATATCATTTCATTACAAATGTACAGAAGCATCATCTTCTGGTGCAGTCGGTTGAAAATGATTCGTCTTCATTAAATCATATCGTTCGGGCAATAAATACATTATCTCAGATCTCCATGAAGTTAGAAATATACATCACCTTGAAATATTATTTCTACGCTTTATTTCAGCACGATTAATCCAAACTATCATAATCTATAGAATGTATGTGTTTATCGTGTGATCAAATATTATTCTCTAAAAATAGCTGTGTTCAATCTCGGCATAAAAATTTGCAAAATAACTCGACCGCTTCATTGAGAATCAATGAACGGTGCGAGCTAAAAATAATGTATCAATTGATATTAGTTTTTTTCGCAATACATCTATGCGGAATTCGAACTAATTTTAGAATATCGTATTTGAAAACCGACGCATTTCATTATACGGAATATGTTATTATTCATAGATGTTTTATAACATTATAACACTAGAAATTGTTGCTTTGTAGATATCCAATTGCATTCATGATATCAGGTAACCCGATTAGACCTAAAATATCCAATAAAAATAGAGGGAAACTTCTTCAAAAACAATTTGTTTATGATATGATTCCTTAAAAAAAGATTATAGTATAGCAGTTTGAGATGAATAAAAACAAATTGCAATGGAGTTAAGTACTCTTTACATACCAAACATTCACATTTGTTAAATCGATAACAATATGAAATAACAATATCTTGAATAAAAGTTATGAGAAGCCGTATTCAAATGTCATGTGAATCCAAAAATCTGAAATATCTGATACTTGGTTGCCTTAAGCCTAGTGAAAATATTGCTTGATTAAGAGATAATTGAAAAACATTCATTACCTTTCTAAATATCCTAGCTATTGTTTCATAATTGATAAAAAATAAATTATAACTTTACTCCCTTCACTTTTATAAAGTATCCCGGTTGGCTATGGTTTAGGTTTATCAACGGACGCAGGTTGGCAATCGTGAAAGTCGAATAATTCTGAGCGATGTTGCCAAGGCTTCTTTCTATTCACTCGGTTCTTGATTTCTGAACAAGAAAAGAGCATAACTGAATCTTCCAACAAAGTTTCTCTTTGCAATTTTTCAAAATAAAGGTGGCTCGCCAAAAAAAATCTGGAGGAAAACAAGGAACAGTGTAATATGCCAGTTGAATTTCTTGTGAAAGGCGGATTGTACTATGAGAAAAAAATTCTAACTTTATCACCCTGTTTTTACAAAACGAAACCTTAGCGGGCCAATGTTTGTGATATATACAGGGTGTCCCACTAGTGCCGCAGCGGACGATATACGCGTAACGGTTTGAGTTTGGCAAAATTTCTTGATGCAGACTTGATATACTCCAAGAAGAGCACAACCTAAAAATATATCGGGTGGCCCATAAAAGAGGAATAGAGGGTGACTTTGTTTTTTCAAATGGGACACCCTATATTCAATAGTGTTTTTCAATCCTCTGAAACTTCCTGCATGCTGTATACTTTTCACATATTTTTATTCGAAAGTTTTCGAAATATTGGCCATTTTGAAAAAAAAATGATACTTGTAGAGGCTATGTTATCCAATTATATTTCACGAACCCTAGCACATACCAATAACTGCTTTATATGGAATGAAAGACAAGACTTCAAAGTATCCCAGTCAGCTACAATAAAGCATCTCCAACATATGGAGTGTCCACAAAAAGACTATGAACATGACGAATTTCAAATCGATTTTTCTTCATTTTTTCAAATGCAATGCATATAATTTTTTTTTCATCATTGTGATCACCATCCATTTTTCTTCATTTTTTGTTGAATGCATGATATGTATATTTTCAACAGAAAATGGTTTTTAAGAGCTTTTTCGAAATGTTTCCCTAAAATTCACATATACCTTCGAATTCAAATAGCAGATTTGTCTTATCTGTGGTTATTGAGAACTGTCAAATTATTCTATTCAGAATTAACATCATTGCAGCTTCAATTCATATTATATTATAGCGAAATGAGGAACTAGAATGTTTTGATGTATCTACTCAAAAATGTGATGAAATCAGTTACCGAAGACAAAAACTTGCTTTCTGTACCCATTTCACAAAATACATTTTTGATAGTTTTCTATGTTTCTACTTGAAGAGTCGAATCTTGCAAAAATTTCAAACAAGCTTCAGGCTTGGGAGCTTGAAGATCTGCGTGCGTGCCTGTGAAACTTATGAATATAATTTTTTCGAAGAAAGTTGTATAAGGATATGAGCGGGCACTTTTTTGTAGCCTTTTGTTTCGAAACTAGTTTTCTTGTAGCATTCATAACTTTTGTACATTCAAACTCATTGGTATTTTTCGAATTTTCACATCATTGTGTGAGTATTCATCCAATCCGTAAAAACTATGATAATATGAATTGAAGCTGCAATGATGCTAATTGCTGAAAAGAATAATTTGACAGTTACCCATAACTACAGAAAAGACAAATCTGCTATTTTAATTCGAAGGTATATGTGAATTTTAGGCAAACATTTCGAATAAGCTCTTGAAAACCCTATTCTGTTGAAAATATGCATATCATGCATTTGACAAAAAATGAAGTAAAATGAATGGTGATTACAATTACGAAAAAAGTTATATCCATTGCATTTGAAAAAATGAAGAAAAATCGATTAGAAATTCGTCATGTTCATAGTCTTTTTGTGGACACTCCATATGTTGGAGATGCTCTATTATAGCTGGCTAGGACAAGACCTCAAAGTATTGAAGTCTTGTCTTTCAATCCATATAAAGCTGTTATTGGTATGTGCAAGGGTTCGTGAAATATAATTGGATAACATAGCCTCTATACTCCATTCACTTTTATAAAGTATCTTGGTGGGCCATGGTTTAGGTTTATCAAGTTCTTTTACTTAAAACGGACGCAGGTTGGTAATCGTGAAAATCAAGCGACATTGCCAAGTGTACTTTCTAATTACTCTTTTTTAACTTTGTGAATGGAGTTAGTTCTTTTAAGGTTTATCTGTGACATAAGATTCGTAGTACCACTACATTTTCAAACTGTAGTATTTCAAGTTGCGCAAAGAGTTATTCAATTGTCGTCTGTAGGCTTATTTCTTGAGAATTTTGAAAAGTGGGGATTCCGATGCGTCCGTCTGTTCTGTTCATCTAAAAGTTTTTCTGTAGGATTAATGAACTATCACAAAGTAACGGACTATTCTGTCCATTATTTTTCAGTAAAATTTCAACACTCGGTTCTTGATTTCCGTACGAGAAAATAGCATAACTGCATCTTTCAATCATGTTTATACTAGTACAGGTGAAATATTTCCAGTATTAACAGAGAAAAAGTTTGTTAAATTTTCGTCTGATCTTTGGAATTATTGAATTCATATAATAATTCCTCAAATTCATTGTTTTCCCAAAGTGAATAAACATTTTGTTAAATATATGTAATTTCTACTATTTATATGTAGAAACGGCAACGTTGCGTTCATATCTGACAGAAGAATGACTATAACCTAACATTTTCAAAATATACGCGGTGAAATGTGTCAGAATTCCATGGCTACCCGGGCTACTTAATAAAAGTGAATGGAGTATACAAGTATCATTTTTTTGTCAAAATGGCCAATATTTCGAAAACCGTCGAATAAAAATATGTGAAAAGTATACGAAAGCATGCAGGAAGTTTCAGAGAATTGAAAAACACTATTGAATATAGGGTGTCTCATTTGAAAAAACAAAGTCACCTTCTATTCCTCTTTCGTGGGCCACCCGATATATTCGAAAATATTTTTAGGTTGTGCTCTTCTTGGAGTATATCAAGTCTGCATCAAAAAATTCTGCCAAACTCAGACCGTTACGCGTATATCGTCCGCTGCGGCACTAGTGGGACACCCTGTTTATATATTTTTTGAATTACGCAAGAGATCTCCCCTCCTCGTTTGCACCGTCAATTCAGGAACAGCCTGTATAATTTCCATCCTGACATTTCTTGTTTGAACAATTGAATTTGTCTTTGCAATTCGTTTTGAACTCAATTCGTGCTTCATTTCAGGTCGAAGAATATGGATACGAGTACAGATGGCATTCCTAACAGCAACGATTTTCCCCTCAGAAAAACAGGTGAGGAATTGTTCGAAAATGAAATGAATCATTCAAATTTTTCATTTATTTATTGATGCACAGTAAAACCGATCATAATGAAAAAGTTATCCCCCTCAAGTTTAAAATCAATCTGTTCTTTTATTTTTTGCAAACTTCATATTGCAGTAAATATTTCAGGTCATCCCAACTTGATCAACCATCATAAACATTTCTCAAACAAATCAGCGTCACACAATATTTTGCTTCTATCAAAGTCCGAGATGATGATTATACTTCACACTACTTCATTACCTGAAATAAACCCATGAATTAGAATACCTGTGCCTGATTCTAAGAATTTCCCACTTAATATTCAGCTCGAATTATATTTTTGATTATAAACTGTTCAAAATACATCACATCGTTATTATTTTATTTCGTTCTATAATTAGACACTCATCAAGGTCAGCATCGGATAATCAATGGTATACATCACACAGAATGGAATATTGAACGTTTGCTTCCATATTGATCATGAACTAGAAAGAAATGGATTCAGGAAGATTAGTACAGTTCAGTTTGACTGGATGTTCACTTTTTCTCAAAGCTCATGCTTTTCTTGAGCGAGAGCAATACCATTTCCTCACGATGTCTCTGGTTTTTACAAGACCTCAAAGATGAAATTCGTTAGGCTATCGAGGACATAGGGCAGCCACTTTTCGATTTGGTCATGGAAAATTTCATGAAATGGTCCTGTAGTCGTGGTGGTCATTTCGCTGATGTTATTTTCCATTAGTAACGGAATACCTTCCTCTTCATAATGGAATGAACATCCATCTAATAAAATGGCTTTTTTGAATGTCGAAATCAAACCCCTAATCAAAAACCCTTTCAAGGCAGGTTTTGATTTCTAATACCCCTGCTAATTGGCAAAACTCGACTAGAGGTTCCGTAAATATGGCCTCTCGAACTTTTGATTCCTGATAATTTCAAAAATATTGAATCCATCGAAATGAAATTTTTTATTGGAATATTATATGATGTACTCAAACTTGATGTCGATTAAATCTTAAATGGAATTTTCAACGATAATGAAATGAATAATTGAATTAACAATGATTTCAACTTCAAAATTAAAATATTTCAATAGGAATTTTCCCTAACGTTGCGCCTGAAACAGCGGAAGAAATTTTTAGGAGATCTCGTTCGATTGACTGCTGTATTTATAGCCGCAGCTCCACCGCCGACGTGGCCTCTCTATCCGAAAATCGCTGAACTATGAAATTAGTGAATATGTGGGTAAAGCAGGAACTATTTCCCGCCATATATTTGAATTTGGCCATTTTTTGCCAATTCCGTATTTCAAATTGTTTTTCTGAACGAAATTATCTGTAGATTCACTATTAATCGGAAGTATTA
The DNA here is from genome assembly GCA_951802165.1 of Adalia decempunctata. Lineage (NCBI taxonomy): Eukaryota > Metazoa > Arthropoda > Insecta > Coleoptera > Coccinellidae > Adalia > Adalia decempunctata. Next base: position 63,051,145 of record OX637696.1, on the reverse strand, counting down.
TGGATATTTCGTTTGAAATGAAACAGAAGCATGAGTTGGCTTATGACCTTCATAAAAATGCACCTCTTGCGTAACAGTCTTTGCTCGTCAATATTTTCATGGTACTCGTTCATGTGTAGGTCTGGCATTTGGTCTTTCACGTCAACGACACTAATGCAGGATAGCTGTTGCGATGATAGGTTATGCTTCGAATAAGCTCTCATTCCCAATGACATAATTGGAATCCTGCTCTTCCATACAACATACCTTCTACTATATTACTATGACTAAAATACACTGCAAGTCCCAATGAAGGACTAGATGGCCCACCACTGACGCGATGCTCATTTTGAGGAAATAAATGAAGATATTTTGAATATCTTTTTTTTGTGGTTTGTGTAGGGTAAGCAGAAGCACAATTTAAAATTCCATATACAGACCAAAGTTACACTTTTTCGAATGTAACACCCTATATATAACCTCAAAAATGGAAAGGCAAGCTCAAATTATGCTTTGTTTCTTCAGATCACTTTGCACATTTGATGCACCATTTACGAGAAGATCGCGAAAAATTGAAAATATGGAGTTTTTTCAAAATAGCAATTCATGAAGAAACCCGAGAAGAAAGCAGATACGCTAGCGATACAGACAAAGTTAAAAAATTAACTCTGTAATATACAGAGAGATCATAATTAATTCTCAAACATATACTACAAATAATGGCCAAAAACTTTCTTATTTCAAATGGCACACCCGTTATTTCTTTATCTCATTGAACGCAAAAATTAACTTCGAAACTTTTTCCATAAGGTGTTCCCATACCTACACCTGATAGGAAAAATACCATTTTTGAGTACTATTCTACGATTCACCAGAACGTGTTTTATATTTCTAGCTTACAGGTTTTCTTTAGTTTTATTTGCCACTTAAATGCCATCAGTGTCTGTTGGTGAGGATGTGCCAAATGTGATATTGACTGTTTTTCTGTTGCGATTTGAATTTGGTTGTCTGCTGTATCTGATTTCAAAATAAAGATATAAAAAATTCTCAATATAATGAGATTTTCAAATAACGAATAATTTGTGAGCATTTTCTCATAAAAATTTCCTAGCCTTTCTTTGTATTTTGAATTTGTTTTTATTTTGAAATTAATTAGAACTACAGGCAACCAAATTCAAATCGCAACAGAAAAACAGTCAATTTTACATTTGGCACCACGACTCACACAACAGACACTTATGGCATTTAAGTGGCAAATAAAGCTAAAAAAACTGTGAGCTAGAAATAAAAAATATGTTCTGGTCAATCATAAAATATTATCAACTCAAAAATGATATTTTTGAGTTTAGCGCCCTTTCATTCTGGATGTGTGATTTATCTGTGGTCATAATTATTCAGAAAACAGTATACCCGTTCACTTTGTAGTGAATTGAAAAACGAAATTTGCTGAGAAACTATCAGGTTTAGGTATAGGAACACCTCATGAGAAAAGTTTCGTAATTAACTGTTGCGTTCAACGAGGTTGAGAAATACCGGGTGTGCCATTTGAAATAAGAAAGTTTTTTGCCATTATTTGTAGTAGATGTTCGAGAATTAGTTATGATCACTCTGTATATTCCAGAGCTAATTTCTTTTCGCCTGTAGAGGAGTAGCTAATATGTCTACTCAAAAAAACTCTGTCTGTATCGCTGGCGTATCTATCTGGTTTCTTCATGAATTGATGTTTAAAAAAACTCCATATTTTAAATTTTTTGCAATCTTCTCGTAAATGGTGAACCAAATGTGCAAAGTGATCTGAAGAAACACATCATAATTTGAGCTTGCCTTTCCACTTCAGTCTATATCTCTGTATTGGAACAGCCTGTATATATAAAAATAATTTCAAATTGTGCTTCTGCTTACCCTTCACACACCACAAAAAAAGAATTTCAAAATATATTCATTTACTTCTTCAAAATGAGCATCGCGTCAGTGGTGGGCCACCCGGTATAATCGCTGCTATTCATTCTCGATCGGGTAGTGCAATGCATATACTCACTCCATTCACAATTATAAAATCACAACTCTGGAAATTTGACACATTCCACTCTGTATCGAAGTTATGACGTTTTTCAAAATATTTTTATGTTCCAAGTCAACACTATGTTGCCCTTTCTACATTCTCAGCTTATTTCTCAGAATGTTGGGATATAAAACTCGGCTGCGTTTGTTCAAACAACATCTAAAGAATACATTTTTCACCATCTCGACCTCTGAAAGGCGTTTCTTGTAGGAGAATTAGGTCAAAGTTCCACCTCATTAGTGAGGTACCTAACATTTGCAAATCTGCTCAGATATCGCCAAATTTCTTGGAAAACCTGAAAAATATCTTCTAATCGACCTCTCGAGGCTCCATCTGATCCATCTACTGCGATATCTGTCCAAATAACGAAATTCCCGTGTACTCCTTCAACCTTGAAATGTAAACATTCCTCCTGGTCTGGAAAATCGTCCTCACGCTCCAAACTGGTGCTAAAAACAATAAACATACGTTAATCTTGGATATTCGACGAAAAACTCACATGCAAATATCGATTAAATACCAAAAATCTGCGAACAATTTGTAAACCTAACAAAATGTGGAATATCTTTGATACTTTTACTTTGATGTAAACAAAGAGACTGGCAACGTCGTTTTGTCATTAACGATATTCTCTGTGCGCGCACTGACTTTTCATCATATGTTCTGTGCTTTTCATCAGGTTCACCAACTCCTGAAAACGAAACCATGACCTCCTATGTGATTAAATAAAAGTGAATGGAGTATAGATATTTTCGAAGTCCATAGTACCACCAAAAGAGCAGTGGTAGTGATACACAAAATTGTGATTTCTGGCAAAAATCATAACTCGACGAAATTAGATGTTTCACGTACAATGAGCTTCGAATATGTGTTTCTGAACGCTGACAAAATAATATGCAGTACCCCCCACAGTTTGTTAGCCCCTAGGTTTGGAGATTTGGGGGTTGTTTATGCCGAATGATCGTGCTGCCATCGGAGAAGAGTAGTGACAGACCGGTTTCTGGCTTGTTATGCCATCATCAGTGCCACATAACCCAACCCACGATATCAACCAAATGAAACGGCATAACAACACGAGCCAAAAACCGGTCTATCACTACTCTCCTACGATGGCAGCACGATTCCAGCGGTTTACTTTTGAATTAGATCTTCACTAGGCCGCTTTCCCTAAATTACTATATTTTCCTAACGAAAGGTAACCTTTTTGATTACTATTGAGCATAACATAAATGGTGATAAAATTTGTGTATGCATCGTTTAGAGTGAGAAAAATATAAGGGTGCCATTTGAAAAAATATCTGGGGGTAGTTTTTTCAGGAGTGGTAATTAGAAACAGATTTTTAACGACGGATTCTGGTAGTGTTTTTGATGCCATTCGAAAAACTTTTTGTTTGAACTTTCTACCTCGTCTGAGAGCCGAGATATTGGCTGTTTGGAACATCTTGGGACACCCTGTATACCCTAGATAAAATTTAACAGATGAATTTTCCAGTTGTATCATTCAAGTTTGTTACTTTTCGTCAATTTTGAGCCATGCAACGAACTTCCATATTTTAATTGGGTGATTTTGCTGGCGAAATTTTAGCTCCAGTGGTATAACATAATAATTCTTGATACTTAGGCTTGAAAACATGGAGCTCCACAACGGTTTATGAAAACCAATGTTAGAAATTTGAAATCGATCAAAGTTATGCTCAAACCATAGAAACAGAGCATTCCTTTGTAAAATGTTGATTTGTTTTGGCTCATACATTAAAAGTATTCACAATAAAAGATCGGATCTCTTCGTTCAATCTTCTAATTTGGCAACATCGCACAAAATCTTTGCTTTTGAAATAACTTCTTCCGCGACATTTATTGTTATTCAGAATAAATTTTCCTTTCAATATAATTTTATTGTAAATAATTTCCTAAATGTGAAAAATAATGAATTTTTCAGTCCCCATTACTCTCTTCTGTAGGCAGTCCAACTCTTAGACAAAAGAAGTTCCCACTTTTCGGTAACTACAATTTGCGGTAATGGAAAGATTTATTTGCAAAGCATTTTATCGAAAAACGTTATTTGCGCTACTAAGCAGAAATCATTTGTCCTGCATTGACTTAATGAAAATGTAGGCACTTTTCGGCATATTCACTACCTAGGTACAATTACATTTTCAATTTGAACTGAAAATTTTATTTTGATAGGAATTAAATGACAGTTATTCCTTTTCCCCTTTTTATTATTAGAATAACCATTGTTTCGCTACTCAGTAGCTTCTTCAGATTTCACATTTTTGAATAATTTCAATTCAAAAATATCTTATGAAAACTGCTTTCTCATTCTGACAGATATTTGACCATCCCATCAAGGAAGACCAAATTCGTCTGTTATTTATTAATAGGTACTGAAAACTTTCTCATTTACAGTCTATACGCCACTGAATCATAAACAACTTGATGCTTTAGTTCTAACAATACCTACACTTCTATGGAACGATAAATTTGGACTAGAATTCCTGTCTTTTCCACGAGCTTCAAACTTACGATTACTAACCCTTTTCGGTATAATGGAAAAAATTTGAATAATCACATGCTGATTCTAAAAATTTCTTGTAATTCAACTACTTATTTAACAGGCACTTTCTAGCAACGTGTTGCTTCGAGAACCACGTGTTGAGCAAAAGATGCTCATCTCTCTTCTCTTAGAACTGGAGCAAGAATGAATTATAAGCAAAAAAAAACTTTTTGAAAAAAGCTTTAATTTGAATGCTCTAAGAAAGAAAATAAAATTTTCCTTTAAAACTTCAACTATCAACTCATAACCTCATTATACACAATTCATATGATCATAAAAGCTTGTCGCGAGTTCTGTGTAAGTACCTATAAGTATTTAATTGACCATATTCATTAGCTATCGGTTGCAGCTTTTTGAGCATCTTTGGGTTGGTACCAATCTGTCATCAATGTCAATGTTCAATGTTAAACCTCATTAATGTCAATTGTCATTGATTGTTTACAATTTTTTAAGTTTCTAACGTGCTATTTATTTTGAATTTTGATAGAGCAAAAACAATTTTTGGTAAAAATGGATGCTAAAAAGGTGTAAGTACATCTTGTGCACACCTAAATTTTATAAAGAATATAATGAAACCATGTTAATGAATTGGCGGGCCTATTTTAAATCAGTTATGACAGTGATGACATTATTATAATTGTTGCTGCTAACCTAAAAACGCTCAAAAAGCTGCAACCGATAGCTTATGAATATGGACAATTGAGCTGATTGAAAAAATTGCATTTAGCAGACTAAGATACTCAATTGAATAGGTACTAGTTTGTTTACACAAGTAAATCGCGCGACAAGCTTTTATGATCATATAAATTGTGTATAATGAGGTTATGAGTTGATAGTTGAAATTTTAAAGGAAATTTTGTTTAGGGCATTTAAATAAAAGCTTTTTTCAAAAAGTTTTTTTTTGCTTTTAATTTATTTTTTACTTTTTAGTTATTTCTTAATATTCTCGGCAAGCCCTTCCATTTGATACCCATATTGCAGAAGTGCATGAAAAATAACTATTCCGCCGTCTTGGATGTTCCGCCATATTGGACTTAGAATCACGTCAACATTAATTTTTGAGTTACTCTCAACAAGCCCTTCCATTTGATTTGATACCCATATTGTAGAAGTGCATAAAAAATAACTATTTCGCCATCTTGAATGTTCCGCCATATTGGATTCAGAATGACGTCAACCTTATTTTTTTGAGTTACTCTTAACAAGCCCTTTCATTTGATACCCATATTGTAGATGTGCATAAAAAAAGAACTATTCCGCCATCTTGGATAATACGCCATATTGGATTTTGAATGACGTCAACATAATTTTCGAGTTACTCTCAACAAGCCCTTTCATTTGATACCCATATTGTAGAAGTGCATAAAAATAACCATTCCGCCATCTTGTATGGTCCGCCTTATTGGATATAGAATGACCTCATAAAGTTTATCGTGTATTGTTTCAGTTCAATCAGTTGAAGATATCTGTTTCAAAATTGAGTAGCAAGATTCCACCCGAACATACATATGTACCTACATTGCAAGTTGAATAAAACCTTTTAATAAAAAAAAAGAACGTGGTTGTCATAACTCTAACCTGAATTTTTTTCGTTCAGTGGCCTCTAGTATAAAATAGCAGCATCAACTATATTCAATAATATGTCCGAAAAGACTGTCCTAATCAAAACCTGGTACAATCGACCGGCTCTAAGGGCTTGTTCGGACTAGGCCAGTGGATTAGTCGAGTAGAGAATGATTTTGAAATTTCCCGTGTGCGAACGCCAGCAATCGAGTCGGGTAGAGTCACAGGATGATTTACCTACTACCTTATACTGTTTAAGAGTCTTTGATACTACGGTAGAGTAGTCAGTGGGCGAATCGAATCTCCACTCGACTAAAATACTGGCCTAGTCCGAACAAGCCTTAAGTTTCAGATGCGACACATTTTAATGTTAATGAATGCGTCTCTACTAATCTAAGGTTCAAACAGTCGACTAAAATGAAGACTACCTCATATTGTAATCATTTTTTATTTTCTTCAATTGATATACGTATTTCTTTAAATCCTCATTTTTTCAGCTTCCGAACCAAACTTACTGAAGGTTCGACTCAAACAACGCGTTATGGAACGACGGTGTAGTCCTATGAGTAAACGTCACCTTCCTCCCCCGCTCAAAAAGAAGCTGTTGAGCTCCTGCCTACCTCCGAGTGAGTCACCGCCACAAGAACCACCCAAAGAACTAAGTCCACCTTGCGAATCGGACGAGTATCAGAGTCACGCGCTCTTCAGCAGTCCCTCGATGCCCAACATCTCTCTAGCTGCTCACCATGTGCTCTCTCCCGATCTCTCCGAAGCCGCCCTCCGAGCCGCTTGTACGGCGCGTTTAGGAATGCCGCTGACTGGTCAAATGCTACCTGGTACCCTGCCTTTCTACCCTTCTCTGCCTGCCATAGAAAGCGAGCACGAAGAAACCCCACTAGACACAATTAGCGAGCTTCAGGAGCCGCAACAGAGGGGGGTGATACGGCCGCTCGGAAGGACGCAGTCTTCTCCTCTACCCTTGGGTCATCCACTTCTGGAAGGACCGCCGCCCCCTATACCCCAACCGCCTCAGCCCCCTCCCGAAGAAGAGCAAAAGGATATAGAACTGAAGGACAACGAATCAAGAAGGTGAGTTTCCATCCATTATCACTGTCGTGGTCTCGTCATCTTCCAAGAAGAGTCCCTTGTCAGTATTGCGCTTTCGATTTAACACCTTTTCTTGAATAAAAAGAAAAGTGATACCTATTGCACAATGTTAAACACATGGGACACAACGGAACACATCGCTAAAAAATGGTTTATTGTGCCCAAACTCCTCTGTCCCAAGGAACACCCAATGCGCTCCGTGGGTTTCTTCTTTCTAGCACAAACTTGCAAAATTATAAATGCAAAATTGGGGTGAACCTTTCAGGGATACATATGCAATGAAATGCCGTAAAAATACACTCCTACCTGTAGGCTAAATTCCGTTAGCGAAAAGTTACTTTCACGTCGAGAAACAGCATCTCGCCAAGTCTGGCAAGCTACTGATGAAGATGATACTATTGCTTGGCTTTGACTGTTGACTGTTGAAAACCTAGAGGTCGTGAAAGTCTTAGGGGTACTCTAGACACCTGTCCCAGACCCGATAAGTGTAAAGAAATGTTTTTTCTTATTCTCAGCTGTCTAAAACCCATTTCTCAAAAGCCTGGAAGAACGCTATCGTCCTATCATTCCCAAAACTAACAAAATCCAGAAAGTTGCAACCAATTATAGACAGATTAGTCTTTTACCTTAGATTTCAAAAATCCTAGAAAAATTCAACCTCATTCGATTAGAACAATACGAAAATTTAATGGAAGAACAATTAGACTTCAGAAAAAAGCACAGTAAAACTCTTCAATCAGCTACCATCACCGACCAAATTACTAAAAATTTCAACTACAGAAAAACCACCGCAATGCTGAACCTCGACGTTAAAAAAGCGTTCGACACCGTCTGACACAGGGCATAATCAAACTCGTCAAAACTCAAATCCAGAAACATATTTTCGATCTTGATAAATTCTTTCATAAATGGAAAATAAGAATTAATTAGAGAAATGGACGAGTAGAGATCTAGTTTCCGAAGTACACCACCACAGGTAGACAATGACTTACCGGTTTCTGGCTTATTAGCCGTGATCAGAACCATATAGCCATCCTGCGATGGGAACCAACTGAAACGGCAGAACTTTTATTACTCCCCTAGCAGGAACTATTGAGTACAGTTTTGCACAGTACAGTGTTCCACCTAGGCGATTATTTATTCAGTTTGTCCTAACTTAGGGACATGATCCTCCCTTTTCATAAGAATTAATCCCAGCAAAACAGACCTAACACCCTTCACCCAAAGAAAACCAAAACCCTCCTCAACCACCGTAGCCTTCAATAGCCAAAGTGTGCAAGAACAAAATTCAGTCAAATACTTAGGTGTAACCCTAGATCAGAAACTCAATTTCAACTTACACACGAGCAACAATAAGCGCAAATCCTACATCATCCTTCGAAATACATATACAGGGTGATTTTTTTAAGTGTTTCATCAGACGTATTCGAGGAAGGAATTGCGATACGAATTCAAAATTTTGTATTATTTCAAGAGCACATGAACCAAATTGTAGAATATTTTCAAGCGGAATCTACTTCCGGTTCTACCGGAAACGAACGTGAACTTTGTTATTTCCAAAGCAACACCTTGTATGTCTATACATACACTGTGCAAAAAAATCAACGCACATTATGGAAATCTCAAATTTATTCCACAACTGAAGGTGTTCTCAATCATAATTATTTTTATCAGAATTATGCATGCATATGTTATCCACTTTCAACGTTTTTCTTCAATACAGATGTTTTCTCCCAGCAGGGATAAAAAAAGATGATATTATCAGATTTTGAATGTACTGGCTCCATCCTAAAATCAGTTAATCTCGATCAATTCTAGTGATCAATAGTTTTTCTTTCGTTTGATTTTCTACACTCGATCGCTATGCAACGCGAAACACGCAATTTGACCCAAGAGGAATGTGGCCAAGCGGTAGTTTTGCGAGAAGAAGGGTGGACATACACAAGAATTGCAGAAAGGTTTGGAGTTTCCCATACAAGTGTGTCCAGAATGTTGCAGCGATTCAGGGAGACAGGTATGAATGTCCGAAGACCAGGGCAGGGTAGACCACGGGTAACAACTGCCATTCAAGAACGTTACTTGAGAGTTTCTTCGTTGAGAAAACGGTTTGCAACCGCTCGCCTCCTTCAAAATCAGCTTGAGCAAACTCATGAGGTGCAAATTAGCACTCAGACAATAAGAAATCGCCTCAGAGAATACGATTTAGGGCCTCGTGTCGCGGCAAGAGGTCCAGCTCTTACCCCAGCCCATCGAAGGGTGCGTTTGGATTTTGCGAGAGAGCATATCCATTGGGAAGAGGCCGATTGGGAAAGAGTTCTCTTCACAGATGAGTCTAGATTCTGCCTCTACCATTGTGATCGACGTTCCCTTGTATACAGACGTCCACATGAAAGATGCTCATTGCAATTTCCTGAATACTACTGGTTTCGGGAGGATCGATTATGGTATGGGGTGGAATATCTTTGACTGCTCGCACAGACCTAGTGGTCGTTGATAATGGAGCTATGAATGCTGATAAGTATATAAGGAACATTCTTGAAGAGTATGTAGTGCCATTCGCCCCATACATTGGTGAAAATTTCATTTTTATGGACGATAATGCCAGACCCCATGGTGCGCGCAACGTTCAGGAGCACCTTGAAGAGGTTGAAGTCTCTCGAATGGAATGGCCAGCAAGAAGTCCAGATCTCAATCCGATTGAGCAGGTTTGGGACAACCTCAATAGAAGGCTGAGAAGTTCAGAAAATCATCCAGCTACTCTTAATGACTTAGGAATCCAACTCGGAGAAATCTGGGAGGGATTAGATCAGAACATTTTAAGATCATGAAAAGGAGGATCATGTCCCTAAGTTGGAACAACTAAAATACATAACAGAATTAGACTAGTAGAGATCTAGTTTCCAAAGCACACCACCAGGTGGCACCACCACAGTTCTGCCGTTTCAGTTGGCATTCATCTAAGGATACTACATGCATCTGATGACGGCCAACAAGCCTGTGGTGGTGCCACCTGGTGGTGTGCTTTGGAAACTAGATCTCTACTAGTCTAATTCTGTTATTTTAAGATCACTCATTTTGAGTATGAACCGTCGTTGTCGAGCTGTAACGCAAGGGGTGGAAATACCAAGTATTAAATCACTTATCAGCATTTCAGTATTTTGAAAATTGTTCATTTCTCTTCTTTCACATAAGATTCGGTGAAATCCTGAATTTTTCTTCCATTTAATGTGTCTTGTTTCGTTCAAAACCTTCCCGAGAGAACATAAAAAATAAGTTATAAAGTCAATGTAGAGTTAACTTTCATTAAAATGGAGATTTTCAGAATGTGAGTTAATTTTTTTGCGCAGTGTATTTGAATTCTTCGTTTAATTCTGCAATGATTCGATATATTATGATATGCGCAACCACATCAAGCGATTGAGTGATAGCCTGATTCTCAAATTTTTTGACAGAAAAATTGTCACAAATTAGTATTTATACCTACAAAATCTCTCATTGTAAGAAATTTTTTTCGCAATAGTGGAACAAAAGCTGATACTGCTTCTCGTGTAAATTATGAGGAAATATTATGCAGGGGGCCTGAAACAGGGCTTCAAAGTTAGCCTCAACAAAACTATGAAATCTCATTTTTTCAAATGGGAACCAGGTAATTTTGTAATTCCGATCGATTGCTCATCAGAAACTAGCTAGACTCTAGAGTGTTCCGAACATTTCATGTCTTTAAAATCAGTAGTTTTGCCGTTATCGAAAAAAATTCGAATTTCACGACTAAATCCAGGTTTCGCTCAGTCAAATTCATTGGATGCACGTCTTTTACAAAGTAGGCTGTGTTAGGAATTGTCATTCTTACGTATTTTTATTGATCAGCACTATGGAAAACATGCAATAATAATTAGGTACACTAAAATAGAAAATGATGTATCAAAAGCCTGTCCTTCATTTGTAGCGAATGTGACAAATAAACAAAGCAAATAATGAATGATGACTAAATAAACAAAGCAGATAATGAATGATGACTAAATAAAAAAATAAGTTTGAAACGATCACAACCATTTTCCTAACAACAAAACTTTGACACAATAAATTTTCAAAATGTTGGCACCCTTCCTCCAAACATTTATTGATTCTTCTAAGAACTTTGATTTTGTTGAAGGTGTTAAATGTGGATTTCTTTCGTTAGAAATTCTGACTACCCTTCTTATTATTTTGTTACATTCATCATAAATGAAGAACATATTTAATACCAGTGGCGCACCGAGGGGGGGGGGGCTGTCGGGCTGTTTAAGGAAATGTTTAAGTTTCCATTCTGTTCTAAAATAATTATTATTACTTTTAGAAAAACAATAAGATGGAAATATTTGAATTACTTTTCTTTGTCACAGTAATTCAAATATTTCCATCTTATTGTTTTTCTAAAAGTAATAATAATTATTTTAGAACAGAATGGAAACTTAAACATTTCCTCTACAGATAGAAATAGGGATTGATATACATATACAGGGTGTTTCATTGGTGAATGAACATACGTTAACCTGAGCTAGAGCTAGGCGAGTCCAAAAAACCGATATATGATAGGTTTAATCAATTCCATGACCGAGATACAGAGTGGTTTATGTATTCACCAAAAATTTCAATTCCTCATAACTTCTGAACCAACTAGTATAGCTGGTTGATATTTCGAACGTATGATTCACTTTTACAGGTCGATCGATTTACTTTTGAATTTCCGAAGAATTTCAGGTCCGTATTTGAAAAATATGGGACTTCTTCCAAGCTGAGATTCACCCTGTATATTGAAATTTTGGGATTTTATTGAGATATTTGAAAAGAGAAGAAAATTTTCAATGGGGTTCAGTAGATTTCATTGTCCCGCACGTCATTTTGCTGAAAGAGAGCTTAAGGGAAAGATCCAATTGAATATTGGAATTCCACAAAATTCTCAGAAAAATCGTACATTATGATCAAATTGATCTCCAGAAGGTACAACGATTGGATCCAGGTGATGAAATTAGAAGAACTAACTTTAGTAGCTGGATTTTACGAAATGAAAGAATGGTCAACAGAATTGTATTATGCAATGAAATACGTAATAATCCAGACATGATCAAAAAAAGTATCAGACATATTTTTTGAAGAGGGCAAGGATGTGTATCGAACAAAATGGTGGTACTTTCGAGCACCTTCTGTATTTCACGTTGAGTTTGTATATTTCTTCAGTTATTTATTCATCTTTGTTGGCTTCAACTAAATTTTTCTCGATGAATAATGTTTTTCCGGAAATAACTCCAAATGATTCCACAGAATATTATGAAATTCGAACGTGCAATTAGTGGGACAAAAAAAATTCAATTAGATCATAATGTCCGATTTTTCTGGGGATTTTGTGAACTCCAATATTCAATTGGAAATGACGTGCGGGACAATGAAATCTACTGAACTCCATTGAAAATTTTCTTCTCTTTTCAAATATCTCAATCCAATCGTAAAATTTCAATATTCAGGGTGTTGAATCTCAGCTTGGAAGAAGTCCCACATTTTTCAAATACGGACCTGGAATTTTTTGGAAATTCAAAAGTAATTCGATCGACCTGTAGAAGTGAATCATACATTCCAAATATCAACCGACTATACTGGTTGGTTAAAAAGTTATGAGGAATTGAAATTTTTGGTGAATACATAAAGCACCCTGTATCTCGGTTATGGAATTGATTAGACCTATAATATATCGGTTTTTTGGACTCGCCTAGGGTAGCTCTAGGTCAGGTTACCGTATGTTCATTTACCAATGAAACACCCGGTATAATAACGAATGCGATATATCCATTACTTAAGAAGGTTTTCGCATTTTTTTAAATTATATAACTTACAAAAACCTGATTACTCTTGAGCAGCCCCCCCCCGAATAAAATTTCTGGGTGCGCCACTGTTTAATACATCACTGTTACTGTACATGTGATTTTTCCCGAATTCAAACAACAAGTAATAATTATGAATGACAGTTCTCAACAATGCATTATAAAAGAACCAACATATTCTAACTATTGACATAGCCTACTCGAAAATTAGACAAAGAAAACTGGATTTATTACTGAAATTCGAATTTTATTCGATAACGGAGAATCTACTGTTTTTAAGAGACATGAAATGTTTGGCACACTCTGACTATTTTTTTACGGAACAGTATTGATTCCATAAAAGAATTCCGGAAAACATGGAACTCGGAACATTCATTAGGATACCCCCTGCAGTTTTCAAAATTTCATTAGCTGATTTTGGCCTCTGCCACCGTATTATCAATATTCCATTCTCGAACAAAACACACACTCATTGCTGTAGGGTGGTTGATACTTACTACCATTTTATGGTAACAAATGAGTTCCTCATTAAAACGCTATAAATAGAACTGCTTTTAACAAGCGAGCGACCTTACATGAGTGCAACACGCGAAACCCATGGACTGACGAATCGATCACAAGACCGTATCAGGTCCGTGTGTTCCGATTGCTTTTTATCTGAGAATTTCTCTATGAGCACTCCAACTGGAGGACTTTTTGCCGCATATATGAAGAGGCACTTGGTTGGGGATAGGAGGGATGTTCTTATTCAAGAAAACCGAGTAGTGCATGTGAATTCGAACACGTCAGGGATTTCAGTTTCTCCTTCAAAAGGAAATGGAACGGGTTTCCCAATAAGAACGAAATGTTTGTGGAAATGAAATGAAAAATATTCCAGATGAAAGAAAAACGTTTTTGAATTTTAGGTTCAATTTATGACGATTTGAAAAACACATACAAATATTATACATTATTCTAGTATAACCATAACGCTGCATTATATCGAGGAACAATAGATATTATGGAGGAATTACCAGTGGCCCGCGAATTCACTCGCGTGGAGATACGTTTTTCAAAAGAACACTTATAAAATAATAATGATATGCTTGACATTCCACATAATCCACTAGGGAAATATCTTACGTTTCATTTCTCTACAGGATGTTCCTAAATAGGTGTATTAACGGTCAACTGTAGATTTCTCATAAAAAAATTACATTTTTTCCCTCTCCATTTGTTCCTTCGGGTCTTCGTTTCAAAGCCACTAGGTGTTAAAAATTATTTTTTTTCAGGTTTTTGCTAATATCTCTGGAACCGTTGGAATTACATAATTGAGTTTCTGAACACACATTATCACTAATAATAGCTACTTTCTTGCACTTCAGTCGGTTTCATTAGACCGAGCATTAGACGTACAAGTAGCGGAGATATTGGATTTGCACAAAGGTTTTACCCCCCAACTTTTACACCACTGGACAAATTTGCATTTGCACAGCAAATTCTGATGCGCCAAAGTGTTTTACATAAAAAGGTACTCTTGGTTCGTTACTCTAAAGTGAACCGTTTTCGAGAAAACTTGCATCTGATGATCAAAAACAATAACGCATTGTAAATTTGTTGTATGTAATTGGAAAATTTCTTGTAATCTTGTTAAGGGTCTACATCCCTGAAAAAAGGGAGTCAGAAACATTTATTTTTCTGACTGATGAAGGGATGTATGAGTGTATAAAGAAAAAAAATGAAAAATTTTTTTTATAAGTATTAAATGAATGAAAAGGATATTCCCCATCATTTTTGGTAATTTTTCTACATTTCCACCATCAAAACGAACAAATATTTTTGTGTTTTTTCATTTAGTTAATTAAACGTCTATCTCCTTTTTCTTCCAGAATTTACCTTTCTTTGTAAATAATATTACAACAATGTGTTGTTTTCGCGAAATTTATTTCCCTGAATTTTTCTATTCGAAATTATAAATATCCATTTTTACCAAAGGCATTTTATTAAGGATTTTATTAGCCGTCGATTAGTGAGAATTAATTGTTTCTTACAATTGTGGATTCTTACATGGAATTGAATTTCTTTTAAATGGAAAGCCTCGCAGGTATCTACTCCCAGATTCCTGCTTTACCCACTAATTGACTTATTTCATAGTTCGGCGATTTTCGGATAGAGAGCGCCATTGTACATTTCATTCATAATCAGAGAGATATTCATAGAACTTGATAGTGATAATGCTTGTTCTATGGGGATATTTCATAAAATGGACGGTGGCGCCTCTATCGGCCGAGCTTTCCTACTCACTTTAAACGCCGACCTTAATGCACTGCACCGCCATCTGGCGGTATACGTTTCCTATTTTGAAAGCTGAAGACTCTTAACTATGATCGCTAATATAATGAAAAATAACTTTGCAATTTGAACTGAAAAACCTAGTTGTCAAACTTTGTTGAAATTAATAAACTTGTTAATTATCACTACTCATTTTTCTAATTACAAGAAATTTACAACGCGTTAGCAAATTGTTTGATCATAAAATGCCAGTTTTCTAGAAAACGGTTCCCTTTAGAGTGATGATCCAGGAGTACCTTTTTATGTAAAACATAACATGAACATTCTTCAATGAGAAGAGCGCGGATATAATATTCAAAATCTGAATTGTTCCATTTTAAACAAGATTAGTTGGTAAGGTCTCTTTTTTTTTGGTGATTTCAAATTGATCGAAGTGTCGGGAGAAGTGTTCTGAAGGGAACATTTCAATTGATTCAAAGAAAAAAATACAGCAATGTTTTAGTAGGGCCATTGAGTTTAAACATACATAGACGTTCAAAGATTTGAAGCTGAATTTAGTGTAGTTCCTTCACCGGTTCATAGATGTGTGTTTCAGAGAAGCGAAAATTTTCACTCCCGCATCTAGCGGTAAGTAGCTGAACTAAAAAAAGCACTATTTCCGAAGCCGAACGCGATGACCGGCGTGAGAAATATTGGATCTTGAGTATTTATAACACATAATTATTAATTATTTTATAATTTTGGGATGCAATAAAACGACCATTATTTTTGCCTATAATTCATATAAGTAGAGGAAAATAAATATTCTACAGATTTCTGTAAATGACCAATGAAAAAATGGATCGGCAGATTATAGTTCCTTTAATAGCTACTAAGTGCCGCCACTAAAGTTGGCAAGTAAACTGCCAAAAATGTTTGCATCAAATAGTTCAAGGTCATTGTACCTCTATGTATATTCGAACTCAATGGTAGGGCTCAGTCTTGAACTCGGCTTAAACTCGGACTGTACAACAGGTCCTAAATATTTTTCGTTGAGATCCTTGAAGATTTTTTCGACGTAGGGAAAATCCGTACAAATTGACATAGTCATCATAATTTGAGTTTGGAGGTATCAAATGCGGAACTGCCCGATCCGATGCGCCAAAGTTTTAGAATAAATGGCCAGTTTTCATCATTGTCAATGTAAAATTTCCTTTCTGTATTCTTCGATATATTTCTATTTTTTAACGCTATATGGACAAAATGACGTAGATATTTCAGCTGAATTAACAGTATCTATCGAACAAAAGCAAGAGAATTCATCTCAGGCTCCATCAGCAAACAAAGAACCAGAACTTTTTTTAGCATATTCAGAACAAAAACATGCATCTGCGGCTAATAAAGGCGATGGATCTCATCCTATTCTTGTTGTTCCCATGAGGAGATTTATCCAGTCCCTGTTATTCATTCTTATTCATAGGGTTGTATGACATACGGGCACTGCCTAGATCGTATAGCTCTTGAATGATGTATTGATGATTGCTGTAACTGTTTGTGTAAAAATGAATAAAGCACGATCAATAAGTGGACAAGGCAAACATAAGTCTAACGGTGGGTTTCGCAAAGCGTAATCATCGGTGATCCGAGATTAATCTAGAATCAACTCGATTTTGCAGTTCAAAAATCATAGAATCGAGCCGTTCATCTCGGATCACCGGTAATTACGCTTTGCGAAACCCACCGTAATACTCGCAAACGTACTTAGTTTTAACTTCTAGACCTGATTTGATTGCAATCAAATCGAAAATGAGCCCACACCGCCTCCAAAGAGGGCATTATTTAAAAGACAATGAAGAATAAAATGTTGTTGGCAACTTTCAAGATAATGAAGACGACTGTCCATGTATCTATTGTATTGACTTTTTTTCTAATATAAGCCTGGAAAAGACTGGTCCCGATGCATAAATTGCTTGCATTGCAACTTTGTCAGTAGTTTTGTAACTATAGTTGCAACACTACTGTTTTTATCTAATATTTGTTGTTACTTTTATTTTATACATTTTCATAAGATTTTATAAAGAAATGACCAGAGTTCCTATGTGTAGAATATGAAATGTGATTCACTTATAACAAGTTATGCCTCTGAAATAAAACCTCATGTCATTTTGTACGTACTTCCCCTATTATCTCGACTTACTCTAAACATGATTTTTTTTGTTTCAGTATAAGGCCTTTGTCGAGGGCAGTCAGCAGTCCTGTGGTGCACCTGGGCATTCCAGAACCGCCAACATTGTCCCGTAGAAGATCCTCCACATCCCCTACCACCGGTCTCGCTTACGATAATCAAATGCTCAAGCACGCTTGTATATGTGGCAACAACATCGTACATCCCGAACATGCAGGACGTCTACAGAGCATATGGTCAAGACTCTTGGAGACCGGCCTGGTAGCCAGATGTGATAGGCTGAGACCCCGAAAGGCGACCACTCAAGAACTACAGACCTGCCATACGGAAACGCATACGCTCCTCTACGGTACAAGCTCGCTGAATAGGCACAAAATGGACACTAGCAAAGTGAATTTCGTGAGACTTTCTTGTGGAGGCATCGGTGTTGATAGCGATACGACTTGGAACGAGATGTACACCGCTTCTGCTGCCCGTATGGCTGTAGGATGTACCGTAGATTTAGCTGTACGAACGTGGACCGGTGATATTAAAAATGGTTTCGCTATAGTTCGTCCCCCGGGTCATCACGCTGAGCCCCAACAGGCTATGGGATTCTGCTTCTTCAATTCGGTGGCCATTGCTGCTAGGATACTGCAGAGGGAACACAGAGTCCACAAAATACTTATATTCGATTGGGGCATGCACCACGGCAATGGAACCCAGAATATCTTCTATAGCGATCCCAGAGTTCTAGTCATTTCTCTTCATATGTACGAAAATGGAAATTTCTTTCCAGGGACCGGTAGTCCGAACGATTGTGGCGTTGGGGATGGTTTAGGTTTCAATGTGAATATTGGTTGGAACGGCGGATTGAACCCACCTTTAGGGGATGCGGAATATTTGGCCGCTTTCCGAAGTGTAGTTCTGCCCATAGCGAAAGAATTTTGTCCTGACATAATTTTAGTATCGGCAGGTTTCGATGCCACAGACGGCCATCTACCGCCGTTGGGTGGCTACAGGGTTACGCCGGCTTGTTACGGCTACATGACACGACAGTTGATGCATCTTTGCGATGGAAGAGTAGTGTTGGCTTTAGAAGGGGGATATGATCTCCCGTCAATTTGTGATTCAGCTGAAGAGTGTGTTAAAGTATTACTTGGAGACGCTCCATCAGAAATATGCCCTTCCGAACTTTCCAGAGCACCATGTCATAATGCCATCATGAGTTTGCAAGAAGCTATATCGGTGCAGATGAAGCATTGGCCTTGTCTTCAAATATCATCCAAATCGGGAATGATTTCCCATAACGATGCGTTGCGAAGCGAGAAAGAAGACAAGGAGACAGTATCAGCCATGGCTAGTTTGTCTATGCAACATCAGCACCAATCGTTGATGTCACCTCCGAGAATTTTGATACAGCAGGGTTTCCAACCGCTGAAATGTCAGGACGCTGGTCGTCCGATGGACTGAGATTGGGGACGATTACTTGTTTTCATTATTTCCCTACACTCCTCATTTCAACTGAACATTCCTGGTGGCACTGTTCCGTCACTAATATTATTAAGAACAAAATAATCGTGTGTTTTATTTTTGTTAATATATTGAAGATTTTTAATAAAACAATTTATTTACTTTGGGCTTGATTTCGTTGAACCTATATTTTCACTCCCAATGTACTGTCATAAAGATATATCTTCAAAGTTGAAATAATATACAAGTACTCAGAAGACGTGAGGAAAGAAATAAGAAGAACCTTTCAACCCTAGCTTTCGAAGTCATCACTTCAGAAGATGCCCATTAACTAAAGTATGAATTAAATAATCCCACAGTGCAAAAAAAGTTTGTTTCTGTACATTGTCATCTGTAGAAATCAGCGTTTACAAATTTCGGGGAAAGCAAAAAGGAAAGAGAAGAAAAACTCAGATCCGCATGAAAATAATGAACGTCTAAAGCTTGTGCTTTTTCAACATGGCACCTAACAAGGTCCCGGCAATCCATCACTATTGGTTATCCAGTAAATCTTCGACCAATGAATTCATAAAGCTAGCAATATCTAGAGACATAATACACTGCGCAAAAAAATTAACGCACATTCTGAAAATCTCAATTTTAATGAAAGTTAACTCTACATTGACTTTATAACTTATTTTTTATGTTCTCTCGGGAAGGTTTTGAACGAAACAAGACACATTAAATGGAAGACAAATTCAGGATTTCACTGAATCTTATGTGAAAGAAGAGAAATGAACAATTTTCAAAATACTGAAATGCTGATAAGTGATTTAATACTTGGTATTTCCACCCCTTGCGTTAATTACAGCTCGGCAACAACGGTTCATACCCAAAATGAGTGATCTTAAAATGTTCTGATCTAATCCTTTCCAGATTTCTCCGAGTTGGATTCCTAAGTCATTAAGAGTAGCTGGATGATTTTCTGAACTTCTCAGCCTTCTATTGAGGTTGTCCCAAACCTGTTCAATCGGATTGAGATCTGGACTTCTTGCTGGCCATTCCATCCGAGAGACTTCAACCTCTTCAAGGTACTCCTGAACGATGCGCGCACGATGGGGTCTGGCATGATCGTCCATTGATCGTCCATAAAAATGAAATTTTCACCAATGTATGGGGCAAATGGCACTACATGCTCTTCAAGAATGTTCCTTCTTACTTATCAGCATTCATAGCTCCATTATCAACGACCACTAGGTCTGTGCCCACCCCAAACCATAATCGATCCTCCCCCGAAACCAGTAGTATTCAGGAAATTGCACTGAGCATATCTTTCATGTGGACGTCTGTATACAAGGGAACGTCTATCACAATGGTAGAGGCAGAATCTAGACTCATCTGTGAAGAGAACTCTTTCCCAATCGGCCTCTTCCCAATGGATATGCTCTCTCGCAAAATCCAAACGCGCCCTTCGATAGGGTGGGGTAAGAGCTGGGCCTCTTGCCGCGACACGAGGCCTCAAATCATATTCTCTGAGGCGATTTCTTATTGTCTAAGTGCTAATTTGCACCTCCATGAGTTTGCTCAAGCTGATTTTGAAGGAGGCGAGCGGTTGCAAACCGTTGTCTCAACGAAGAAACTCTCAAGTAACGTTCTTGAATGGCAGTTGTTACCCGTGGTCTACCCTGTCCTGGTCTTCGGACATTCATACCTGTCTCCCTGAATCGCTGCAACATTCTGGACACACTTGTATGGGAAACTCCAAACCTTTCTGCAATTCTTGTGTATGTCCACCCTTCTTCTCGCAAAACTACCGCTTGGGCACATTCCTCTTGGGTCAAATTGCGTGTTTCGCGTTGCATAGCGATCGAGTGTAGAAAATCAAACGAAAGAAAAACTATTGATCACTAGAATAGGTCGAGAACAACTGATTTCAGAATGGAGCCAATACATTCAAAATCTGATAATATCATCTTTTTTTATTCCTGCTGTGAGAAAACATCTGTTTTGAAGAAAAACGTTGAAAGTGGATAACATATGCATGCATAATTCTGATAAAAATAATTATGATTGAGAACACCTTCAGTTGTAGAATAAATTTGAGATTTCCATAATGTGCGTTAATTTTTTTGCGCAGTGTATTTCATTACTCCTCAAGCAAATTTACATTAATGCACCAAAAAAACCAGAAAACCCCGTAAACTTCATAATATTGAAGATGTAGTATCATGTCTCAAGAAGAACTTTGGCATGTAAGTAAGAAACAATAGACAAGTCTTTGGCCAAATTCAAGGGTAGGTCTGTCTCGAAGCAGTAGGTATCTACCCTTGAAATCCTCAAAAAAAGAAAATCTGGAAACGATGTGACTCACTATCGGATTATGTTCAAGCAACAAAGCCTACACAGAACACAAGTGGTTCTCCGAACTCTTACAAGTTATAATCTTCGAAGCTTGTAGTTTCTGAGGGGCCTCCAGGAGACCTAGGAGTAATTATTATAAAAAAAATTATATTTTATTTCGTTATAAACTGATTGGGTTATATGAAAATTTCAAACAAGTATTCTTGAGACTCAGAGCCTACTCGTTCCATATTTTTATGGATGCAAAATAATGAGCGTTGAGATCTCATACAATAGAAAGAGGAGACACAGCATCTCATTATTCTCATTCATGAATTCGAGAATTGGTGAAGCCAAAATTTAGTCAGTATTAAATGAGTGGAACGAAGATAGCAAAAAAGGTAGCAATATCATCAGATACGGCGGTGGCAGCATTGCTGAATCTAACTTTGAAAGGTCCAGCGGCGTAGTGTTATCGGTAATGAGGACTGGAAATAAAATTACAAGTGAATTAACTCTTTTTGACGAATTCATGCAGTGCTCCGAACATTGAAACAGACTCTGAGTTAGGTGAAAAGAGTCAGCTAAATTGAAAAGTGAAGTAAAAAAAATCGAATCTACGCCATTGATACTTAGAAATGATGAGAGTAGATACCAGTGTTAACTCAAATCAGGATTCAATTATGTAGTCCGATTTGTTACAAACAAGACACATACGAACCATTGTTCAACGTATTTTGCTAATAATATTCAGAAATGTAAGTGTTTATTACAAGATTAACAGGGAACTGCACTGTATTCGCAATTTGTCACAAAGCAGGGTTTACAATTTACAATTGGAATATGCAAACTACGGAGTAGATATATATGAAAAACAGTAATATGGGCAATATGGCTTCGACTTGGCGTGTACACTTATCTGCTCTTTGTCTAAAACAGAACTGGACTACCATCATCAACCATAGACTAGAAGTTAAGAACCATAGACTAGATGTTAGGTTACCTCTGCGCATTGAGGTACGCATTTGTCCGAGTACGAGGTTGCCATAATAACTAAGTCTGTTGCCACACTGGGCCAACAGTACTTACGTTAACAAGAAATAATTCCAAAATTCACTTTTCCTACGCGAGATCGCCGATATCCTGATGACAACACTGTTCAAAATGTCATTAGTGACACAATATTAAAATAGCAATATGAAATCAATGAGCCGGCCACAGATTTAGAAAACGGTTCTGCCAAAATTCGAGCAACGGTACTGTCCGGAAGTGGAAAGTTTTTTGAGATTTTTTCGTGTTTAAATTCTTATTTCTGGGCCGTTCTGGCACAATTTTGGCCATCGCAAGGCCATCAGTTCAAATCAAAATTATGTTAGAATTGGAAGGCTACAAAATACACCTATGAACATTTTTTAATTCTGTTTTTACATCAGTATGCAGAATGGCAGATGGTTCAAACTTGAAATTGAATTGAACACCAAAATACACTTTGATGTGATCAGAGATGGATAGTTCAAATGTCAGGCATAACTTACCACAGTCGTCCAAATATTACGCGAAGTTGACATTAAACACTCTGTAACTCGCTCGTGCTCAGAACAGGCGCGTATCCAAGGGGGGGGGCTATTGGGTCTCTAGCCCCCCCCCCCCAAGGCTTTCACCTCTGGCGAAAGCCTCATTCATCCCAGTGAATTAAAAAAGTGGGCTACTCACCGGATGATTCCAAATCATGTGCTTCATCTGCACTACTGCACTTTCAGCTCTAGAGAAATGTAGCGGAGATTTCTATCCAAATTTGTACATATTGCTTCAAATATTTGGGTACACTGTGTCCATTTTGGTGGAAACTGCAACTGTATCTCAGCTATTATTGAAGATAGAAACATGCGGTTATCGCGAATCCGTATCACATTTTTTGTAAAACTTTCAAAGCCACAAACAGAAATATTCCAACTACTTGTTCCTGAAATACAGGGCGAAAACGAAAATGTTCACTTTTGGAAATGTAATTATTTCTTATGCCCTGTATTAAGATAAGATAGGAAAAAAATGAATACTGCTTATAATAGATATTTTCACATAGAAGTCAGTGCCGTATTTAAAATTTTCCCAATGGACCACCCTGTATAACGTCAAATTTTTGCAATTTTTTTTCTCAACATTAAAAATCAGAAAAATTAAAATTGATATTTTTGATACTAGGCCATGAATCCTTTCACACATATGCATAAAAGTTGAACATGCATAAAATAATGTTTTGTTTATTGCATTCAAGAAAACTGAGTCACAAACAGTGTCAAAACAAATCAATGATGATGGCTGACGGTGAAAACATGGAATTTCAAAATTTGAAGAATATTATATGAAAATATAAAATGTAAGCATATCGGCGTTATAATATAGATGAGCTCCGAGCCCCAACCAAAGAAGCAGTCATATCAGAAACTCACAACGGCAATCCTTAATAATTTTGAATGTAGAATTGAAACTGTGTGGTTTATGTATAAGACAGTTTGAACAACTTCATTAGACTTATATGTTTATTTTTGGTTTATGTAATATTATCTTATTTGAATCTTGTAATTACATGAGTAAATGTTAAATCTGTACCGATATATTTTTTGTTTACAACATTTTTAAGTTTATGTTGAAGAGTGATATTTTGAGTTGATGTTCGAAATATAATTGAATAAAAAGGTACATAACATAACATATAAATATGGATTTTTTTGATTTTTGAAGCTATAATTTATTGAAGATACATCAATATATTCAAAGAAAATTGCAAAAATTCGACGTTCAAATATACAGGGTGTTCCATTTAAATAATACCAAGTTTGTGCCCAATCTTAAAAACAGGGCTCTCAAGAAAAATTTTATATACGGCACTGACTTCTATGTAAAAATATCTTAATTTTTCTTATACAGGGCCTAAAAAATAATTACATCTCCAGAAGTGAACATTTTCGTTTTCGCCCTGTTTTTCAGGAACATATTTCTGTTTGTGGCTTTGAAAGTTTTACAAAAAAGTGATACAGGGTCGCGAAAATCGCATGTCCCTATCTTCAATAATAGCTGAGATACAGATCAGTCTCAACCAAAATGGTACACACTGTAATTCCCGTGTTCCCGTAACAACGGCTGAAGCAGAGCGCAGTTTTTCTTCCTTTAGGAGACTCAAGACCTGGCTCAGAACCACTATGGCAGAAAACCGCTTGAACGGATTAGCTCTAATGCACATGAATTACGAGGGAGTCATAGATACAGAAATGGTTGTGACCAGATTTGCTAATGCTGGCGCTTGGGACTAATAAACTCTTGGATGATTCAATATTTGTTTTTCTTTGTTTTTAAAGATTCATATTTACAAGAAATAAATTTTATTCAGTAACTGAAATTAGTCAACTATTGCATGCTTTAATATTTTCTTATTTGTTTTTTATGATTTCTTATGGTTAAAAAACATAACTGTTTTTGTTACATCTTTTACTGGATAAAAGCTGAGCCCCCCCAACACACCTTTCTGTGTACGAGCCTGGCTCCGAACACGGGGTATATGTCAAAAATTACTTTCTCAGTGTCATCTACACGGTCATGTATGTTTGTCCAGTTTATGGTGAAACACCCTGTATACAAATGTAGTTCTTATAAAATTGTTCATTCTTCACGGCCAATGCGATCAAGTTGTAACAAGAACCTGCAGAATGTTTAATTAGGTCTATCCTGACTTGGAGCCAATCCAATCAACAAGAAAAAATTTGTACTTTTTGACGTAGGCGGCAACACCGCAGCATTAAGAATAGATAGAGAAACCGAATTATCGTAAGTCATATTAATAATTTTTCCGAAAAAAATCGAAAAAACACGTTGCTGAGTAATATTTTAACAAGAATTTTTGCACCTGCACGAATGCTTTTTGTTAAAAAATATTACTTTGCATTGTGTTTTATCGATTTTTTTCACAGGAAAAATTAGATGCCCGAATGGTATTCCACAAGACTATTTCATGAGTAACAGATTATTCTG
The DNA here is from genome assembly GCA_951802165.1 of Adalia decempunctata. Lineage (NCBI taxonomy): Eukaryota > Metazoa > Arthropoda > Insecta > Coleoptera > Coccinellidae > Adalia > Adalia decempunctata. The sequence goes on along the minus strand of OX637696.1, from coordinate 63,025,790 downwards.
CATGCATTAAGTATAGGTGTTAATTTTAAAACTGAAAAACTGGTTATTCATTTAATCACAAAAACTTCTAACTTAATTATTTATGGTACAATTAAAATATAAATTGCAATTTTGGTACACAGTAGAAGTATTGCTTGAAATCTTTGTTAACTCGTTGATAAAGTTGAGTGTAGGAGTAGATACATCATTAATGTTGTTGATGGGTCCATCTGTGGAGGGAGAAGCTCGAGGAGTGACTGCAGGATCTTCTGTTTTCTGTTTTTTAGCTGATGGTTCTGAGGCGTCACTTCCAAGGGTGTTTATGATGTTGCAATAGTGCAATAGATAAGGCTCAATTGAGTTGGCCAGTAATTTTGATTAATTGTTGTTCACCTACCCCTGCTTTAACCAATAATTTTCACCGTTTTCCTTCTTCATATTTCACGCGTAATCTTTCAGGATTAGGTTTAGTTGTTCCAAACTTGTAGTTTCAATAAGCTTATATTTCTTTGCCTTGCAGAATTCCGTAAACTGTTTCCATATTGACTTATGGGTTTCAATGGTATTGTACGGTACACTTTTCTCAATCGCCAGATCAATATTAGCATTGAGTTTTAAATATACATAGAGACACAGCCCAGTTCAACGATTTGAAGCTAAATTTTGTGTAGTTCCTTCACCGGTTCATAGATGGATAAGTATCTGGCGGTAAGTAGCTGAACTATAAGGCACTATTTCCGAATCCGAATGCGATGACGATCAGGTCCGGCATATGGAAATGTGGGATGTTCAGTATTTTATCACCTGATTTTTTTGATGCAATAAAACGACAATTATTTTTGATCTTTCATGAATATAAAATACTGATGTATGAATAAATGAATGCATGCAATTTTTTCTTCATTCACAAGTATTTATAAATAGATTTTCTATGAATTTTTAAAAATATTTAATTTTTCACAAACAGCGGGATGCTTCTGTGTCGAGATTCCTTTGGTTTTTTTTCTGTCCCCTGTACAGCTTCACTCTAATCAGTTAACTCAACAAATGAATCCTGTGCTTTTGAAATTCTGGAGTTCCAATCTTCTATAAATTCATTTTTTTTCAATTTTCCTGAAATATACCTTTGAAATCATATCTTTCCTGATTTTGTGACCATAATTTTTTTTATGACCAACAGCGCTTTCCTCATCAAATATTTGAAATCGGTTGAGGGAATTCTCAAATGTATCCGATTTCGATTTGAAATATATATCCAATCATTACCAAGCTTATTCAAATAATCAATGAGGAGTGCTTTTTCGCACTTACCGCATTTGTTTTTTTTTTGGCGATGTTCCTCATCAAATACCCCGAGAAACTTGCGATTGAGTTGGATTCTGGGGTATTTAGGGGTTCAACTAACTCTTTATCCCTTATATACCCTCACTAGGCTCACCGTTGCCCGAATCCGCAGAAGAAATGGTCGAATCTGTCCAATCAACCACATCAATGGGCCTACTTTCAGATTTACATTGTACACAGGCCGAAATCATTGTCTTCTTGGCAGTTAGAATTATCGGAACATTTTTCAAGACCGACTGCAACCCAAATCTGAAGCATCGAGCTGAGGGGTTTGGATCATATCCCCTACGCTGTCTTATTTTGGAGAATGAATTCTCGATTGAGTCCTGGTTGAGCCGACTTTTTATCAGATATGGAAATGATTCCTTCATCTCCTCCCACAATCAAAGGATGCTACTGATGGTTTGTATCAAACCGTTGAAACAATAGGGAATATTTTTCCCAACTGTCCAAGACTTAATGAATTCAATTGATTTCGTCAGAGTTTGTATTGCTGATGGCTGATAATTTCCCTCAAATTTTCCATTCGAATTGAGGCAGTCGAAAAGATCATTCATTTTCAGAATGAACTGAGCAGTTGAATTGGCACTTCTCGACCTCAGCTCACCAGTTGCAATGACTGTTCTCATAGCCGAATATAACGGTCTGATGAAAATAAGCGTGGCCAATTTAACCTTCATTTTCTGGAAGGCGTTTGGATTTATGTGGTTTTCAGTTATCTTCAAGAGAGTACGAGAAAGACAAATTCTTTTCATCGATTAAGTACGTTTCTTTATGTCCCTCCAAGAAACATTTTCACCCCTCATTTCCTACCTGAGAACACTCCTTTGGAGAAATTCATGGCTAATAGTTCATCATTATTGAATCACACCGTTTGTAACGAATCCGACCCTGCCTACGATTCATAGAACTAGAGGAAAATAAATCTACAGATTTCGATAAATGAGTAGTGACAAAATGGATCGGACGAATAGAGTTCTTTAGGAGCTACAATGTGCCGCCACTTAAGTTGGCAAATTGGCAAGTAAACTGCCAAGAATTTGTGCATCAAATCAATGAACTGGGTTATGTCTGTATGTATATTTAAACTCAATGATATTAGTCAAATAATCAATTCCAAAGCGATTCATTTTCACTGCATAAGCTGACTAACACTGTTTTGGAACAATATTACGAAAATTGACAACAATAGACATAATAGAAGAACTGAAGAAGACAACAAGGGGTTACAAACTAACAACCGCTGAGATAAAGGTAATCAGCTACGCCGACGATGCGGTAATTAGGTGCGTCAAGTTGGTGACACACCCCCCGAATTTTGGTATCAAATTGTTTTGGGAATTTTGTGCCAATTTGTGCCGTATGTTATGAATTTTGTGCCCATTCCGTTCTCGAGATATTTCAAGTTTTACAAGTGTGTCACCAACTTGACGCTGTGACACACTTGTGGAAATTTGAAAATTTTTTTCTTTCGATAAATTGTGCCCATTTTGTGCCAATTTGTGCCGTATGTTATGAATTTTGTGCCCGTTCCGTTCTCGAGATATTTCATGTTTTCCAAGTGTGTCACCAACTTGACGCTGTGACACACTTGTGGAAATTTGAAAATTTTCTTCTTTCGATAAATTGTGCCCATTTTGTGCCAATTTGTGCCGTATGTTACGAATTTTGTGCCCGTTCTGTTCTCGAGATATTTTGAGTTTTGTTTGTGAGGAGCGTCAAGTTGGTGACACACCCCCCGAATTTTGGTACCAAATTGTTTTGGGAATTTTGTGCTAATTTGTGCCGTATATTATGAATTTTGTGCCCGTTCCGTTTTAGAAATATTTCGAGTTTTTCATGTGAGTCACCAACTTCACGTTGTGACTCACATAAGGAAAGCTGGAAATTCTTCTTTGGATAAATTGTGCCCATTTTGCGCCAATTCGTGCCGCATAGTATAGATTTCGCATGCTTGCAGTTTTTGAGATATTTGAAGTTATTCCTGTGAGATGAATAGATGTATAGTCCATCCAAGAATGATTGACATCAGAGCAGGCCTTGAAAGTCCAGTCGCAGCTTTATTTCTAGTTACAAAAAAGTAACTAAAAATTTTCTGTGCTTTCATCATAGATATAGAAATAACCTAAAAATTTAACGATATTTTTTTAAAGTAAGGAACTTTGAACATCAAAATGTTCCCAATTTTCACATACGATTACCAGCGTGTGAATCTGTATACCAGCAGTATATTATTTTCATCTTGTATTGATACATTTTCGATCTCACGATTAATTATATGAGCATGGAAATTCTGGTTTGGTAACGAAAAATATCGTGGGTGATTAAATAGCACGATCCTTTTCAATGTTCAATATGAATATTCGATAAACCGAAAAAATCTAGTTGATAATTTGAAGCGTGTTACTGCAATGTGAATTGATTGGGAAATTTGAAATAGATATCAAGAAACTAAGATAGAAACAAAACAATGGATCTATTCAATATATGAAGAATTTTATCATGACATTGTTTGTAACTTTCATTATTTGTGAACAATGAAGGTGTAAAATATGAAATATGAAAAATATAAATATTCCTATTATTCTGTTTCAATAACCACAACATGTTATTTTTTCCTCATCTGGACAGAACTCGTCAACTTTTGGGCAGTTTGTAGGCGCAATAATAATCACTGGGAAGCGTACGATGATATGCGAGAGAAAGTGACAAAAATCACCGAGAAGTCAACAATAAATACTCATTTATTGATTTTTACATCCTGTGATTTGATGGTTTCATATTCATTTAGCTACCATTTATATTTTTCACGTTACATTCATGTTTTCATTTGTTTTGTTACTCTTGTTGTTTTTTATTTGTTTTGAAGGATTTATAAAGTAATATATTTTTATGAGTATTGTCTGTTTTATTGAATCGTAATATACTTCATTATGGATTGAAGTAGAATATTACTAATTATAATTGAAACTGAGGATGTGTCAACGTATTCGATAAACCTGTACTTATATATTAATTCATCAACTCAATTATTATACAGGGTGGCCATTTGAAAACGAAACAGACGAGATTACAGACGAAATAAATTTTTTCGATAGAAATGCTCGGACAGGTCGATTTCTGTTTCGAGGGGGACAACTTAAGATGTAGGTTACGGACGCATAGCGCTTCAACCCTTGCTACTACAACCCTCACCCCCAATTTTTGAATAGGGAAGATGGGGTGACTGATACCTCATTTGAAAGGTATTTTTATACTGATTTCAGCACAGTAATTGTTTTTTCATTTTATGCATTAGTTCTCGAAATATTCTTAACTAAGTATTTGAAAATGAAGTGGTGTTTTCATGGCACTTGTAGTGTTTTTTTGTGAAAAATCGACCTTTTGAGCTTCAAAACAACCATGACTGTGAGTTTTTGATAAATTATTTACTTTACTTTGAAAAGTCTTATTTCTTAGATCAATACTTCAAATCGTTCTGATACCGTACAGTTGGAGAATGATTTCAGTGAATAAAACAGCTAGTCGAACATCTGACCCTAGTAGCATTAACACGTACGGTATGACTTCATTTGCCCAGTGGTAGATCGGTAGATGTTTTGCAATTTCAAATACAAGTACGGAAATTTTGGTGTTTCGGAAGCACGAAATGTCAATTATTCGCAAAAAATTAATTCAAGTGATAAAATTAACTAATGACATGAATATTTCAAGAACTAATGCATAAAATGAAAAAACAATTACTGTGCTGAAATCAGTATAAAAATACCTTTGAATTGATCAATCACCACATCTTCCCTATTCAAAAATTGGGGGTGGGGGTTGTAGCAGCAAGGGTTGAAGCGCTATGCGTCCGTAACCTACATCTTAAGTTGTCCCCCTCGAAACAGAAATCGACCTGTCCGAGCATTTCTATCGAAAAAATTTATTTCGTCTGTAATCTCGTCTGTTTCGTTTTCAAATGGCCACCCTGTATATTGAATTGATTATTCTAAGTGGAAATGTCGTCGAATCATTGAAATTTGGTTGTTTTCACCGAATGTCTGCCAGTTCAACAACTCATACTTTAAAATGATCACATAATATTATGACATGGAATTGACGCTCGTCTTTGAATTCTGCTATAGTCCATCCAAGAATGATTGACATCTCGGGGGGCTTTGGAAAATCGAAACTATGTTGGTAATGCCCATTCAGTAATATTTTGAGTTGCAGAATTCAGGTTGGTGTTGGAAATAACACTGACATTTTGTTCTGTCATTAATGTTTCGAACAAATTTGGCAAAAAATTGAGCAAGTGAAATAAATATCTTTCTCTATTTCAGTATCGTAATGAGTTCATTACAGTACTAAAAACAGTGCTGTAATGAATTCATTACAGCATCGTTTTCAGTAACATTTTTCGTTTTGTGGTTGTCAGCAATTACTTCCGATCCTTTTAATATTCAGCAGACGTCAATTTTCGTATTTCCTAACATTCACACCAACTGCCAAGATACAATATGAAAGTCACTAGGACCTATAATTTGAATTTTTTCGTTGAATTTCACAAAATTTGAGTGAAATAGAGAAAATATCGTCTAATACTCGTTGCAGAATGCAATTCCAGTACTCATGCGTTCAAAAACTCGCTCCTTCGTCGCTCGTTTTCGAATTTCGCATTCGTATTGGAATAGGAGCTCATTCTGCAACTAGTTTTAGAATATACTATTGTTATGAGGCTCTTGAAGAGTAAACAGCTAAAAAATGGAAAGCCTGCACAGAGCACGTAGAAAAAGAAATGAGAGAAGATTAGTCAAAATATAAGCAATGTTATGATATATTGCTGACAAAACCTTTCATTATGAACATGACGAGTTCTGCCCAGATGAGGAATAAATAACATCAAACATGTTGTGGTTGTTGAAACAGAATAAAAGGAATATTCATATTTTTCATATTTTACACCTTCATTGTTCACAAATATTGAAAGTTACAATGCATGACAAAATTCTTCATATATTAAATAGATCCATCGGTTAAGTTTTGTTTCTATCTTAGTGTCTTGATATCTATTGAAAATTTCCCAATCAATTCACATTGCAGTCACACACTTCAAATTATTAACAAGATTTTTTCGGTTTAGCGAATATTCATATTGAACATTGAAAAGGACCGTGCTATTTAATCACCCACGATATTTTTCGTTACCAAACCAGAATTTCCAGGCTGTATGCTTCTATAATTGATCGTAAGATCGAAAATGTATCAGTACAAGATGAAAATAATATACTGCTGGTATACAGATTCACACGCTGGTAATCGTATGTGAAAATTGGGAACAGTTCCTTACTTTAAAAAAATATCGTTAAATTTTTAGGTTATTTCTATATCTATGATGAAAGCACAGAAAATTTTTAGTTACTTTTTTGTAACTAGAAATAAAGCTGCGACTGAACTTTCAAGGCCTGCTCCAGTGACGGCTCGTCCGGGTCGGCAGGGTCGGCCGGGCCGACCCAAGAATAATCTTGTGAATAGGAAATAAATATACAAACTTTATTTTTGAACCTTATTCAAAATGATCAATTCCGAAATTATAATCTCGATGATTGCCCTCAAAATCTTATATTTCCACAAAAAGTTCTTTTCCCATCACATATTTCTGAATACTATATACTGCCTGTCAGTCAACGGAGTGCTTCCCACAAATAAAACAAACGCCGCAAACGCGCTACTTCCATACAGGCCACAGGGTCGGCCCACCGCAAGAGAGCTGAAGCTCTCTGAAGAATATTGCACTATACAACACCTACGTCGTACGCAGTTGCTACTAAGAAGAACGGTACAATACCTCAATATTAGGTCGCGGATTCATACATACAGACTCGGCCTGCCTACCCTAGGGACTGAACCAACTCGACTATGGACTATGTTATGAAGAACTACACAGCTTCTTACTGTTTATTCTTAATAATATTAGTAATATTACATGAATAGTTACTAGTTGATTATTAATTATTATGTCTCTATCAGAAAACAAAGGTTTTCGTACCCTTTAAAAGTAGTGTACTGATTTTCTCACCATGAAAATATAAAATATTCCTAATTCCTAGGAAATTCAATCGTCGTGCAATACGCGCGCTTGTCAGTTCATTAGATCGGTGGGTCGGCCGGCCGGACCGAAGGGTGGGGGTTGCAGAATCACGTCAAGTCGACTTGCATGGTAGAAGGTAGAATATCGAATTAGGTCAGTGTCTTAAAATATTAGAGCCGTCCAACCGTCTTCGTGTTTTTTAGGTAAAAGTTCGTTTCGTCAATTCTTATGGCAAATTTAAGGGAGTTAGTATCAAGTAACGGCGACTTGGTAAGTTTATTAACGGTGTATAACGGGGGGCCCATCACTGACGCGATGGTCATTTTGCGGGAGTGAATAAAGATATTCCGAAAATCTTTTTTTGTGGTGTGTGAAGGGTAATCAAGAACACAATTTAAAATTATTTACGTATGTACAGATTGTTCCAATACAAAGATATAGGCCAAAGTAACAATTTTTGAATGTAACACTCTATATATGACCTCCAAAATGGAAAGGCAAGCTAAAATTATGGAGTGTTCTTCAGATTACTTTGAACATTTGATGCACTATTTACGAGAAAATCGCGAAAAATTGAAAATATGGAGTTTTTTTTAAATACCAGTTCATGAATAAACCAGTTACGCCAGCGATACAGACAATGTTTTTTTTTAGTAGACATATTAGCTACTTCTCTAAAGAAAAAAAGAAATGAACTCTGGAATATACAGAGTGATCTTAATTAATTTTCAAACATCTACATACTACAAATAATGACCGAAAATTTTCTTATTTCAATGGCACACCCGGTATTCAAGTGGCAAATCAAGCTAAACCTGTGAGCTAGAAATATAAAATTCGTACCGTACTGGTGAATCGTAAAATAGTACTAACTCGAGATGGTATTTTTGAGTTGAGCGCCCTTTCATTCTGGATGTGCGATTCATCTGATGTGGTCACACTGGTCACAATTATTCAGAAATCAATGTGTTGTGAATTGAATATCGAAAATTGCTGAGGAACTAAATATCAGGTTTACGTATAGGAACACCTTATGAAAAAAGTTCCGAAATTGATTTTTGCGTTCAACGAGATCAAGAAATACCGGGTGTGCCATTTGAAATAAGAAAGTTTTTGGCCATTATTTGTAGTAGATGTCTGCAAATTAATTAAGATCACTCTTTATATTCCAGAGTTCAATTCTTGTTTTCTTTAAAGGAGTATCTAATATCTCTACTCAAAAAAAACATTGTCTTCATGAATTGCTATCTAAACAACTCCATATTTTCAATTTTTCGTGATTTTCTCGTAAATGGTGCATCAAATGTGCAAAGAATTCTGAAGAAACACATCATAATTTGAGCTTACCTCTCCATTTTGGGGCCATATATAGGGTGTTACATTCAAAAAACTGTAATTATCTTTTTATTGGGTCACCCTGTATATATGTAAATAACTTTAAATGGTGCTTTTGATTACCCTACATACACCACAAGAAAATATTTTCGAAATATCTTCATTTACTCCCTCAAAATGAGCATCGCGTCAGTGGTGGGCCACCTGGTATATGTAAATACATATTGGGTCTGGCCGACCCACTCCTGAAGGGCACGAGCCGTCCCTGGCCTGCTCTGATGTCAATCATTCTTGGATGGACTATACTTCTATTCATCTCACAGGAATAACTTCAAATATCTCAAAAACTGCAAGCATGCAAAATCTATACTATGTGGCACGAATTGGCGCAAAATGGGCACAATTTATCCAAAGAAGAATTTTCAGCTTTCCTTATGTGAGTCACAACGTGAAGTTGGTGACTCACATGAAAAACTCGAAATATCTCTAAAACGGAACGGGCACAAAATTCATACTATACGGCACAAATGAGCACAAAATGAGCACAAAATTCCCGAAACAATTTGATACCAAAATTCGAGGGGTGTGTCACCAACTTGACGCTCCTCACAAACAAAACTCAAAATATCTCGAGAACTGAACGGGCACAAAATTCATAACATACGGCACAAATTGGCACAAAATGGGCACAATTTATCGAAAGAAAAAAATTTTCAAATTTCCACAAGTGTGTCACAGCGTCAAGTTGGTGACACACTTGGAAAACTTTAAATATCTCGAGAACGGAATGGGCACAAAATTCATAACATACGGCACAAATTGGCACAAAATTCCCAAAACAATTTGATACCAAAATTCGGGGGGTGTGTCACCAACTTGACGCACCTGCGGTAATTGTGGCCGAGAGCGAAGACGATCTGCAGAGGCTCCTATTTAAGTTTTACACAAAGGCCCAAAACACTGAACATGGAAATATCTGCTACAAAAACAAAATCACTCGTTGTATCAAAAGAACCAATCAGATGCAAACTTGTGGTGGAGGATCGACCAATTGAACAGGTGATGACGGTTACATACTCGGGCTTACAAATAACATCTAATCAGGACAGAACCAAGGAAGTTAAAGACCAAGCAAACAAGGCGGCAAGGATATCAGGTGCTCTGCGAGATATTATGTGGGACAACAAACACATGCGCAAAGAATCTAAAACCAGAATTTATAAGACCAATAATGACCTACGGCATAGAAACGAGAGCGTACAGTAAAGTGACGAAGAACGCACTACGAACTGCCGAGATTAAAGTACTCAGAAACATTCTAGGCTTCACATTGCGGGACAGAAGGAGAAATGAAGAAATCCCCAACGAATGTGAAATTCCAGATATAGTTCGATGGGGCCGAAATAGGAGAAGAGCGTGGAATGCCCATGTGGAAAGGATGGACGAGAGCAGAATTGCGAAGGTTGTAAGAGACGGAACACCAGGAACACGATGACCGTTGGGTAGACCGCCGAAACGATGGAGAGACTCATGGACGTCGATCTCGCAGGAGGCATATAACTATTGGAAAATACAAGTCACAGGCTCACAATATGAAGAAGAAGAGAAGAAGACAACAAAAGTTAGGAAAATTGTTTAGCGTCGTTTTCTGGTGTCCTAGGAGATTACTTTTGTTTTCAAAGGTATTGTAATTTTTGGTCACAATAACTGTCAAGTTTTGCCGCGGGTAAACTCGAAAAAACTGCTGACAGCTACTGCCATACAGTTTTTCCATCTAGAAACCATTTGTGATTCAAAATTGCGCGTATCTGATTGGTCGAAATTAAGACGAGGGAAATAGTCGGAGGTAATATCCCGAGACTATGACAAATAGCCGACTATTATTTTCGACCTAATTCTATCGAGAGCGTCTTGTATTTCGACAATTTGATAGGACCACATAAACATTAATAATCTGAATAACTCCCGAGAGCTTTAGCTCGAGTGAGTTATTCTTTGATGTGTGAATGAAATAATCAATAAAATCGTGCGTCTCGTTCTCCCCAAAAGTCCAGAGTACCTACCATAATAGTCCTGTATTCGAGGATTAGGGCATATCCATGAAACTACTACAAAAACTTCATTTCTTTATTTACAAGTCTCTTCATATTCGCATAATCTTTTTTACAATACTCATTAATATCACAATATTTCGGTTATAAAAGTGTTTAGGAATTCACTACAGGATTTTACGCCTTGACTTGTGCGATATTTGTTGACACTTAGAAATGGAAAAACTAGATATGAAACAAATATTTTTCTTCATTCTCATTCTATTGAGGAATGAAGAAAATATAATATCTATAAGAATTGTAGCTTTCTCCATGATCGCTATCATAACCCAATTCTCAAAACTGAAACACTGAAATTATTCTTAGACATCGAATCGTTGCTTCTTATATACACATGCACAGGGTGTTTTCAAAGTTGAGTCATTTTCTAGCTGAAAGTAGAACTCAACAAAATATAACATTTCTCAGAAAATCTTCTACGTATAGCTTTCAAGTTATCCCTTGTCAAATTGGACTTCACGTCCAGGACAATTTACGTACGACTTGTAATTTTTTTCTGTACCTCTGGGATCATCTTCTTGTCCAGCTTTTAAAGTACCGTGTCTTGTTCTCCGGCAACATTTTTAACTTTCAAGTTAACAAGAACTAAGCGGAAGACATTTTCCCAAATGTGGCCCCAATAAAATGCTTGAATTTCATTTGAGGACGCACTCAAGACATGCTTTCATAGCTCGCGAAATTGCGAAGCTTTGGATATCTTTCAATCCTTAGTGATATCGCCCAAGCGATGGATGTCTTTTTGTTAAAGCTCTTTTTGATTCTGAAATCATTATTTCTTGAAATTTCTGTTTTTTTCTCTTATGTGTTATCAATTCGCAAACACTATCAGAGACATGGAACATTATAAGTATTCGAAATCTATGCACACGAACTTCTTCATCTTGAAAATTACACGTAGGCAATTGAATGGTTTCTACTTTCTGTTGAGAAAATGCTCATAAAAAACACCCTGTATATCTTTTTGGAATCACGAAAAAAATTGGTGTGGCGTTGATCTAGATATGCCTATCTATGAAAGGATAAACTTTCCTATTAATTTGACCACTAAGGAAATTTTACAAATTATTCAACATTCAGTTAGTATACATTCATTCCCTTCTCTTTTTTGTGTGTACACTGCTTTCTTCTAGTTGATAAAGCATTGAAGGTACTGCTTTTCGATCTTGTGGAACGACTTTATTAATTGACTCTATTGATTTTCTTCATGTAGTGCAAAATGTTGGTCTTGAACAAAAATCAAGCATAACATCAAGTTTTGCTGGTATAAGTAACTACAAGGTCGAATCATCTCCTTTCAGTTTTTCCTGGCAGAAAAAGTATTCTAACGTTTAATGGCTAGCTTCTCAAAAATGAAGCAATTAAGGGTGATGTTGATTTTGTGCAATCTTCGCTACCTCGATGTCACTACTATGTAACACACGAGTTTCATTAAAATTACATGGAAATTTTTTGTGACTACTTGATATGAACGTCTAGGACATTTCAACAGCTTTAAGAAACTTAAATAAAAATTATTTTAGAAGACTGAGTAGGATTTTTGGAAGGTATCAATAAGAAAACCCACCGATATTTCGTCATTTTGTTTTCATATCCATGTTCAGGGTTTTTTAGCTGTAGACATATGAAAATAGTTGTGTTCGGTTCTTGTATAAAAATTTTTCCTCGCAAATTCTTGGAAGCTCGAGTACATTGAGAGAACAAGATCCAATTTCACAATTATACGCCATTTCGATTCTCTTTTCAGAATTCCACATTATATTTGAATTATGTGCAATAAAATACTTTTCACTATTTCAGTATCGTAATGAGTTCATTACAGTACTAAAAACAGTGCTGTAATGAATTCATTACAGCATCGTTTTCAGTTACATTTTTCGTTTTGTGTTTGTCAGCAATGACTTCCGATCCTTTCAAATTTCAGCAGATGTCAATATGGAAATGTCAATTTTTGTATTTCCTAACATTCACACCAACTGCCAAAATACAATATGAAAGTCACTAGGACCTATAATTTAAATTTTTCATTGAATTCCACAAAATTTGACTGAAATAGAGAAAATATCGTCTAATACTCGTTGCAGAATGCAATTCCAATACTCATGCGTTCAAAATCTCGCTCCTTCGTCGCTCATTTTCTAATTTCGCAATTCGCAAATAGTTTTAGAATATACTATTCTCTACACCCATAGAATAATATATCCATTATTCAACTGATTTTGATCTGTAATAGTATCTATAAACCAACAACGTGAGTTATAATAATAACTCACGGCTATAACTCACTCTAATACAAATAGGAAAAATGAAGCTTACGAAATGAAAAAAAAAGTAGCATCAATCGGGAACTCTTTTTCAGGCATCAAGGTAACGTTCTCGCCATTCATTTCTATATTTCCTTGGGTCTGAATATACAAAAAATGCATTTGGAAAACGTGAATTTTTGACGTTTTCTACGGGATTAGATATCGATTCGATTTTCGACCACAAAGATCGCTTTTGACAATTAGGTACCTGTTGTCAATTTTGAAAATTCGAATTTTACTGAAGAAGTCGAAGATGAAGTCTAGTGTTCAATTCCTGGTAATGGTCATAACAACTGCGTGTGTAATGACTTACATTACCGCTCATTAAACAATATACTAATATTTTTATACAATCTGAGGTGAATTTTTCCGCCGTACACATGGTAAATAACTTTTCTCTATTTCAGTATCGTAATGAGCTCATTACAGTTCTAAAAACAGTGCTGTAATGAATTCATTACAGCATCGTTTTCAGTTACATTTTTCGTTTTGTGGTTGTCAGCAATGACTTCCGATCCTTTGAAATTTCAGCAGACGTCAATTTGGAAACGTCAATTTTCGTATTTCCTAACGTTGACACCAACTGCCAAGATGAAATATGAAAGTCACTAGGACCTATAATTTGAATTTTTTCATTGAATTTCACAAAATTTGAGTGAAATAGAGAAAATATCGTCTAATACTCGTTGCAGAATGCAATTCCAATACGAATGCGAAATTCGAAAACGAGCGACGAAGGAGCGAGTTTTCGAACGCATGAGTATTGGAATGGGAGCCCATTCTGCAACTAGTTTTAGAATATACTGTTATTTACAACCGTATATGTAATGCTTTTTTTAAAAAATCCTCTATATTCTTCCTCGAAAATAAGTTCGATTTCTTGGGCTAAAGCCAACATTTTGTCGTTTTAGGAAGGCTACCAGTTTCCCATGTTTCAAGATCAGTTTTTTTACAATTTCTAGCATCGTTCGACCGTTCGTATCATACTGTACATTGCCCACAAAGTACGAGTAGACGGCTTCTTCTGTCAGCTATGTTCCCCAAAATATTCCAATAGTACACTTTCGGAACCGATATTTTTAACCTTTTTTTTCTTCGCACCATTTCCTATATAATTCAATGGCTTTTAGATACATGCTTACTTTTCTCTGGCACCAAACCCTGAACTGCTGCGTAAGCAGCCTGCAGTACTTCTCTGGTGGGGTACAATCCATAAATTCATCGTCGGAAGACATGATTTTCAATTCATTATTCGCGAATTTAGTATTCGACTTTATCTGATCACCGCGTACTTGGTGATTTGACGTTAAACACAAATATACTTATTTTAATTGAAATATTATGGCTGTAAATAAAATAGTATACAAACCTTGGTAGGAAGTTTCATTCCTGTCTCGAGACCATAGCTAACCTCGACGCTTTGCGTCTCGTTTAACTAACTAATCTCACAACAGGAATGAATCTCTTCCCACCTTGGTGTGTTATATACTATTTCGATTCTTGTTATTTGTTTCCCGGAAATTTTCAAAATACAATCGAGAAGTTTGAAAGTTTTCCGTCTTTTTTGGAACTCTGTGAAGTATTTGAATTGCACACCCAAAGTACTGAGATCTGTCACTAAATTGTTATTTCAAAGCTCGAATATGAACCAGTGTAATGAATCGAATTATTGCGATTAATCAATATAGACTTCTAAATTTATACCTTTTCATGGTTTCGAATACTGCTTTGTTGCAGATGAGTTTCAGTACGTGAGAAGCAGGATCTATGTGAAAGATCAAGTTTCCTCATAGAAAGCAATCAAGAAACCTAAAATAAATTGTATATCGAGACGGTGTCACTGAATTTTCGTCCCACGATTTGGATGGTGGTATGCGGAGGCAGCGTGAAATTTTTGGGAATTGCAACATTGCAACTAACCGAAAAACTCCGCCCACGGGAGGTGGGAAAAGGAAATCTTTAATTGCTTTTGAAAACGAAGAGGTGGTATTGACTAGGGAATTCTTAAAAGGGAAGGTTCTCAGTTCGGTTATAGGAAGATTTTGGAAATACTTCAGAGTTAGGAAGTTAGGTCTCAAAGCGGTGATAGAAAAAGGGCTATTCGGGAAATAGTGGTGTGAAGTGTTGAATTGATAAAAATTAATTCAATGTTGAAATGGTGGCGAGAACGTCACCTTGATGTCTGAAATAGAGTTCCTGATCGATCTGACTTTTTTATTCATTTCGTAAGCAATTTCATATTTTCTTTTTGTATTAGAGTGAGTTATAGGCGTGAGTTATTGTAACTCACGCTATTGGTTATAGACACTATCACAGCTCAAAATCAGTTGAATAATGGATATTTTATTCCATGGGAGTAGATAAAACCTCTCAATATACGTCTAAAGTTTCATCTTGAAGTACATTTACCACTCATCTCCCTGGAGAATACCTTAACACTACGTCCTGCCCCTTGTGCGACAGGCCGTACCCACACTTTTCCCCTTGAGGAGCAAGATCTTCAAAATTACTAACATCTTCTTTTT
Source organism: Adalia decempunctata (assembly GCA_951802165.1). Lineage (NCBI taxonomy): Eukaryota > Metazoa > Arthropoda > Insecta > Coleoptera > Coccinellidae > Adalia > Adalia decempunctata. The sequence continues at coordinate 63,010,120 of OX637696.1, read as the reverse complement.
TTTGATAATAACACACCTTGTTTGGTGGAAGGCCGCTTTATCGATCGAGTAAGTCACACTACTCAAAAAAATATACGCACCTAACACAATTTCAAAATCCTTAGTAGTGCTCATCTAGGTAACAAAGATCTACATTCTGCGGCTAACCTGAGAAAATTATACAGTGAAAGATACATGACAAATGAATGGACCAAAAATTGTTTTTCCGCAAACGTCGGAAAATTTCGACTTTATCGATTTCAGTTAACAATGTTGAAGTTTGATTCCACAGACGTCAGAGTTTGTCCGGCTGATGAGTTTAATTCCGTTTGCGGAAAAAATTACATGCTTTATTCGGAATGAAAGCACATTTTGTGGCTCGCTTTAAATTGTCAAACATTCCCTCTCGCCTCAAAAGTGACACTTTTACTCCTAATAAAACAATGTTCTATTTTTGAGTATTTGCCAAGATGATCAGCTTCCAACCTACGTGAATCGAAATCAAAATCAATGCCTATAATCCGGTGTCATTCGAGGCGTTCAAAAATTTTCTGTTGTAAAAATCAATCTCGGTTTCTAAATCACACGGCAAATCCTTTCCTTCTGTCTTCTTTCCCCACTATCTCCAGAACGGGAAAGTTTGAGAGAAAATTCCTTTTTTTCCTCTCAGTCCTATCCATTATCCGAATTTCTCCATGATTTCGATGTACAAACCCCGGGTCCTCGCCACCATTCATTCACATCCTCGTAGTTTCGATGGGTGAGAGGAGCGTGCATCATTGCGCATAATCGACACCAAAAATATGTGTTTATAAATTCTCCAGTGCCTTTCCATTTGAAATAGGAGTTGTAAAGCTCATTGTCCTTGTCTAATCGATGAAGATATTGAGCCAATTCTCGAGGATTGTTGAATTCATCAACGTGGATGTAGGAACCTTCTGGCGCACTTCGTTGGTAATCTTCAGGTCTCGCACCCATCACTTAAACAGAAACCTGGTTGAAAATATGAACAATAAAGTTCATACTTTATAATTTATTTATAAATTTAGGGGCGAATAAACAAAAAAACTGATTAATACACATTCTGCAAAATATTATTCCGCATGTATACTGAAAATTTCTTTTTCTCTCGAAAATTGACGGAGATATCATGGAAATGAAAAGCCCAATTTTTGAAGGGAGCTCGGACGTGTAGCACGTCCCCTTAACTAAACTTTATAAGCCTCAAGACCCAAATCTTTATGCGAAATACGGTGTAATGACGTTTGTAGAATGCCTTATTCCAAAGAACGACGGGGAGTGGACAAATCTGGGTTTTCATCAACTACAGCAGCACTATTCTTGACTGTTCTTGAGCGACGTGCACGGATTTTATTCTTCACAACATTAACTTGTCCCAACAGCTCAAATTTTCCACCAATTTCTGTGTTGCGGTTCGACAAGATGCTTCACGACGACCTTAAAATGTTCGAGTTTTACAAACCGTCTTTGCCAAAATTTCACCATCTTCATAGTAAATTTCAATGCGTCGTTGAAGTGTGTATCGTTCCATTTTTATTAATGGCGTAGTTTCTAGTTGTCAAATGACAAAAAATGCTATTCAAAAAACACCTGTTATTGGAAAACCCTTCAGTAAACAATACATCTCCCTCTACTTCCATGATGAATTTAATCTTTGGGCGCCTGGTATTGAGGTGTTCTAGGAAGACGTTCAAGTGTTCTTCACCGTTACGGCAAATTACGGGGTCTGTTTCAATGGCGCTTTTTTCGACTTTTTCAGTAAACAAGTTGGCAATGAGGGTTACCCATAGCGACTCCATCCACCTCAGATGAAATTTCTGGTTCAAGTCTATAATGTTAGCAGTGCCACTTGCGAGAAAATCAATGAAACCTATTGCATCAATTGTCGAATAATTGTCGATAATTTGTCGTGAAAGAAAAAAAATCGTTGCGTCCCTGGTTTTTTTTACAGGGTGGCTTTGCTAACTTAACATAAAGTTAGCAACTTAACATAAAGTTAGCAGAACCACTTTTTCAATTTGGACCAAATATCATGAAAATGATTATAAATAATTTTCGAGTAATTGTCGAAGTCCATATGAAGTAAAAAACACACAGAAAATCCATTCCTTCTATTTAATTTCACGCCATTTCCTCGCGAGTTCGTGCTATTTCTGGAATTCTGGAATTATCACATTTTTGGCAACAGCGCAATTGCTATTGAATTTTTTTCAATTGCATTAGTTGTCGAATACCTGTCTTAAATTCGTCGTGTAAGAAAAAAAAATGAAGCGTCCTTAATTTTTTCTAGGGGGTGGCTTTGCGTTAGGCTTTCATAGCTGCCAAACCAGACGTTTTAGAAATTTAGTTAAAAAGAATTTCCTTTGTAATTTCAATTCTGCATCTCAGGATATTATTTTCTAATATACAGGGTCTTCCCAAATAAAATTATTGAGCAAGTGAGTGATTTTTTAAATGGAACACCCCATATATTTTCGCATATTTTGAATGCTCTTCAATATCTCTATCATGACGCAAAATATTAGGGTTATTTTTTCAACGGTACGGATCTTATTCAGAAAAAACTGCAAAATTTCTACGAAACAGTAGTTCGGTGAAAGCCCTCTACCGATTTCCAGAAGCGATAGAAACATGAATTTGATCAGAATTTCTTTTAACTTAAGAATTCGCCTAGTCATCGTTTACAAAGGATCAACCTTTTTTATACAGGATGTCCGTTATCAATGTCCAAATATGAAGAATTTCAAATTGTTTTTTCAAATGTAACACCCTGTTATTTTTTCCATGATGATGTACACAGTTCAAAACCTTACATTTTTATAAGCTTTTATTTAGTTTCACCTGTCCCGGTGTCTGTGTGTCTGTCTGTAATCAAATCTTGCAAGTTAAATATGACACACTTCTAATCGTCCGATTGACTTGAAATTTTGCAGGTGTACCTAATCCTGGTGACAATGCATCATGAAATATTTTTTATAGAAAAAAACAAAATGCGGCTCCAAAATGGCGGATGAGTTTTGCAATTATGATCCGATTCCATTCAAAATAAGTATCTGGGGGTATTTGGGTTCGAAAATGATGATACTTTTGTCAAAACTGGGAAATTCAAGATGGCGGCCACAATATGGCGGACGAGTTTTGTAATTATGATCATATTTTATTCAAAATTGGTATATGGGGGTTTTCTGGGTCGGAAATTACGATTCTTCAAAATCGAGGAATTCAAGATGGCGGCTTCAAAATGGCGGATGAATGTTGTTATAAAAGCTTATCTTCAAAAATGTTTTTTGAGAATTAGGCTTATTTCAGAAGTAACCCTAGGATTATTTTCACTCCTGTGTCCAGCAGACACGAAAAATTACATTACTACCAAAAATTTCAGGAATAATGAACATAATAACTAACTGATATTTTAAATGAGTCACACAATGAAACCAAACTGAATGACCAATTTTTGAAAAACTTTAAAACCTTTCCAAATTCATAATCCTTGAAAATAAAACAATTTTTCAGGAATTTGGACTTTAATTTTTGATCCTTTACCAAGGCTCGAATGGATCCGAAACGTTGGTGATGAATTGAAGAAATTTAACAAAAATTAAAGTCCAAATTCCTGAAAAATTGCTTTATTTTCGTTAACGTGGACGAAAATTTCGATACAGATAATCCTTGAAGTTCCACATGAAAATGATAATGTTTGTCCGAATAACTAACACATACATACGAGGGGACCAAGACATATTGTTCACTATAACCGAGTGTCCATTTCATGAGAATAAAAAAAGAATAATTGAAAAGCTGTCTATTATTACTAAATAAGTATGTATATGTACTTTTTATAAATCTGAATAGATATGTTGGTTAATAACACTGATAATAATTATACATAGTATGTATTACATACTCAATACTGAACTAGTGTTTCGGAAGGAAGTCTGTTAATTTACTTTGGACAGAGGTTTTTTTATATGACTTCTGCAAATGTCTGTGTCAGATAATTCTTCTTTTTTGAAATCGTCAAAATCGTGTTGTTTGCTACTGCATCACAAACCTTCATGGCAGTGGATCTCCACTAAAACTTGCTTATTCTATACTATACTAAACTGGTAATAGACTATTTCAGTATTTTCAGTCCACTACAGGCGAGGTTCCATTATAAGCGAGTCCATCTTGTCCGAGGATTTTACAATGTTTTAATTCGGGACTTGGAAATTGGTTCATTACATGAGAGTTTCCATTATATGCGAGTTCATTATAAGTGGATTATTCAGAATTCACACATTTGTTTTATTATACCACAAAGTCTATACATAGGATGGGCTTACTCGGTTAAGAATAAGAACGGGATTTTCTGTGCTCTGTGCGATTCTATGGCTGTTGTAAAAATCCCACAAGCATATACCTGCTCAGTTCAACAAGCCACCTGCCTTCAGTCGCATTGTTTTCACACGGCTTAGCTCGAAGCCCTTAACAAATACTTTCCACGTCGTCGGCCTTTAGTTCGCCACCCTTTATACAAAGTGAATTCGTATGTGATAAGAACTTTTACCCTGCACAACACCACACGAGACCAAAACAGAAGCAGATACGTAACTTTTAATCTGAACAAACGTAAGTACCATTCCTTCAGTGTTCACTTTGTGGTATTTATTTTCAATTCGATCAAACATCCATTTTTTTTCTTTAATTCACGAGGCGTAAGAATTCAGTTCATTTCTTCTCTCCAAGAGAGCTCGTGTATATTATTCATGGATTATACTGTATTGTTATTCAGAGCTCAAAGTTATTTCCGAATACAATAAATTGAGATGAATTCTGTTAAAATGAAATGGTTGATATGATTTTCATGTTGGGGCAGTGCCACAGAAAGTGTTTATTAGCCAGTAGATCCTATGCTGTCGAATATCCCGGAAGAAGACATCCACATGAATCGAGTTTTCGGAGGCTTCCAAACAGATTTGTAGAGACAGGAGATGTCAAGTATCAAAAAGAAGAGAGGATAAAATCGGCCACTCACGAGGACAAGGAGCTCGAGGCTTTACTGCATGTAACTGAAAATCCACACACAAGCCAAAGGGAGCTTGATGTAGCCTGTAGTATAATTGAGCGTTCAGTTCAAAGAATCCTCAAAAAAATAAGTATCATGCCTACCACATTCAGATGCATCAAGCGCCTACCGATAGCGATTAAATCCGTCTGAATTTCTGTAGCTGGGCAAGTTTTCAAATTGAACAGAACCCTACATTTTTTGAATTTGTTTTATTCAGTGATGAAGCAACCTTCCACAATTCCGGACCCGTCAATAGGCACAATTTTCATTATTACTCTGTAGAAAATCCAAGAATTATAGGGGAAATAGACAATCAACACAGGTGGTCATTGAATGTCTGGGGAGCAGTTATCGGAAATCATGTGATAGGCCCTTATTTTATCGAAGGAAATTTGGATGGAGTTGCATATTTTACTTTCATTCAGAACATTCTTCCCGGAATGTTAGCAGTGTTGCCTACGGAAATACCGAATGAAATATGGTTTCAGCATGATGGAGCACCCGCTCATTATTCTCGTCCTGTGAGGGATTTACTGGACCAACAGTTTCCAAATAGATGGATTGGTAGGGGCGGACCGACAAGGTGGCCAGCTAGATCACCGGATCTCACCAGAATAGATTTTTTTTGTGGGGATACATAAAGGGAATCGTGTATGATGAAGTTCCAACAACAGCTTCCAATATGCGAGAGAGGATTGTGACTACTTTCCGAAGCATTACTCCAGCCATGCTGACGAGGGTTAGTGGGACATTCAACGATCGGATCGCTTTGTGTTCCAGAGAAGGTGGACGACACTTTGAACATCTCTTGGATCATTGACACAATTTTTCTTTGTCTTTTTCAACGTCCGTTTGTTTTTATATCCAATATTTGAATAAAATCTTCCGTTCTGATTTCATTTTTCGTACCTGCTGGACGCAGGAGTGAAAATAGCCCTTTGGTTACTTCTGGAAAAATGTAAGGTTTCAAACTGTGAACATCATCATGAAAAAAAATACAGGGTATTACATTTGAACAAATCGCGAAAAAACACTTTGAAATTCTTCATATTTGGACATTGATAACGGACACCCTGTATGAGAGGGGTTGATCATTTAGGAACGATGACTAGGCAAATTCTTGAGTTAAAAGAAATACTGATCAAATTCATGTTTCGATCGCTGCTGAAAATCGGTAGAGGGCTTTTACCGAACTACTGTTTCGTCGAAATTTTGCAGTTTTTTCTTAATCAGATCCGTACCGTTGGAAAAATATCCCTAATATTTTGCATCATGGTAGAGGTATTGAAGAGCATTGAAAATATCCAAAAATATAAGGGGTGTTCCATTTTAAAAATCACTAATTTGTTGTCTAATTTCATTTGGGAACACCCTGCATATCATAAAATAATTTTCTGAGATGCAGAATTGCAAGTACAAAGGAAATGCTTTTCAACTAAATTCCTAAAACGTCTGGTTTAGCAACTATAGAAGCTTAACGCACTATTGCAGGACCCGATAGATCGAAAATCATCACACTGCTTATGGATAATTGTCGATTAATTGTCGAAGAACATATAAAGTGAAAACACACAAAAAATCTATTCCTTCTAGTTTATTTTACGCCATTTTCCCGCGATTTCGTGCTATTTCTGGAATTTCGCATTTTTTGCAACAGCGCCTTTGTTATTGAATTTTTTCAATTGCATTAATTGCCGAATATCTGATCTGTATTTGTCGTGAAAGAAAAAAATTGTGCCGTCCTTAATTTTTTTTTCTAGGCGGTGGCTTTGCTTACTTTTTAGCAGATCTCAATACAGATCGAAAATCATTACACTGCTTATGAATAATTGTCGAAGACCGTATAAAGTAAGAAACACACCAAAATCCGTTGCTTCTAGTTTATATAAATTTTATAATAGTGCAAAATCTTAATATAATGTTAGCAAAGCCACCCCTAGAAAAAAAATTGAGGACGGCACAATTTTTTTTTCACGACAAAGTCAGGACAGGTATTCGACCATTTATGCAATTGAAAAAAATTCAATCACAAACGCGCTGTTGCCGAAAATGCGATAATTCCAGAAATAGCACGAAATTGCGGGAAAATGGCGTAAAATAAACTAGAAGGAATGGAATTTTTGGTGTGTTTTTTATTTCATATGGACTTCGACAATTATTCATTTTCATGATATTTGGTCCATATTGAAAAAGCGGTTCTGCTAACTTTATGTTAAGTTAGCAAAGCCACCCCGTAAAAAAAAAACTAAGAAGGGCGCCAAATTTTCTCTTTCACGACAAATTATCGACAATTAATGCAATAGGTTTCATTGATTTTCTCGCAAGTGGCACTGCTAACTTTATAGACATTTCTAGTTCTGAAGTTCTTAAAATTTGTAAGTACCTACCTACACCACATGCATTCCTTTCTACATTTCCACTTGTAAAATAACAGGAAACCTCAAGTGCCTCTCAATAGATCTCTCGAAAGAGCAATTGTCAAGTTTTTGAAAGCATTCGAACAATTTTGTCATCATAGTCATTTTTTCTATTGCCTCCCGAAATTTGGTTCCGTTATACACGAAACTCATTTTTGAAATTTTTGAATGTCACACTTTTTCTTCATCCATGTCGTAGGGTCTGAATAGACACTATGTTGTATATCGATCAAATAAATATTGCACTTTAGAATTTTATTGCAACTCGAATGAAATTAAACAGAGACAAACATATCTCGAAATGCGTGAACTTTGTATGGCCGAATACGTTCAAAATTTTATTAATGAATTCCTCCATTAGTGCAAAGGTAATTTGAAGAGGTAAAGAAAACACACTAATTTAGTTTTATAAAAATAGATTTTTATAAAACTAAATTAGTGTGTTTTCTTTACCTCTTCAAACGTTCAAAATTAGCATATCTTTAACCCTCTTTGGAATATTTATCAGTTAATCAAACTCCCCATAGGAAGTTATAATGAAATTTCAGACGAACAACTCATTTGCATCATACCATAATTCTAGCCATTGAATCAAATAAATCATATTTCTTCTCACCTATTGGAAGAACATTGTGACCCAATCCATTAACGTAAAATTTCTCCGTGATATAATCCCTACAGTTGGAGTTTTCGAAAGCCAGATAAAATTTGTACTCTTTCTCCAAGACCTCGAAACATTTCTTATCAGTTCGTGGGCATTTCAGAGGGCCGCAGGTGCCATAAATATCCACTGAAATGTATTTTCCCAATTCCCTAGCGTACGCCAATCTTCCGTTCCTAGCACTGCAGTTGGACACGAACCACGCCACTTTTTTTGTACGGTTAGCTGCATAATCACGCAGTTGAGGTTTGCTTCTAATCTGAAATGAACAAAGATAAGATTTTTTTATGAAATCAATGATCCCCGATTGACTTTTTCTCACTTATCATATACTTAATCATAAAACCCAATATGTAACATTTCTGATGAAAATATTATATTTCTTCTTCAACGAAACAAATGCGAATCTACCTACAAGGTGGACGAACGAGCGCTCTAAAGCTCCTGATTTAACGTCAGTGCTTTGAATAAATTATAAGTCCAAATTTTTTCGACCTATGTTTTCCACTAAAATTATGATCTATCCAAGGAAAAATACAAATTTGTCATCCAAAAAAGGAAGATACGAAAAGAAAACAAGAGACACTCTTTATGGAGCATTGTAAGATCATTCGATGCCAGACAGTACTGTATCAGTAATTTTTCAAAATTTATGGTAATGAAACCCCACAGCAATGGTTACTTGGGCCTTGACAGTGCTAGAAGAATTGAGTTGAATTTTCGAACTAACAGCAAAAATAGATTGAAATGAACAATCTAACCGCTTATCAAAAAACATATATCACTCGGGCTGCGGGCAACCAAAATTATGATGAAAATCAAAATTGTTCACCTGGGGATCATAATATGTCCATCTCTCGTAAGGTGCAACCAAGTCGCTATCTCTCCTATAGGTGGCCGTCCAATTGATCATATTAGCGAATCTTACACTCTGGGTATGGTATGGACACTCCAAAAAATAAAGGATCCATATTTGATTCTTCGGTCTGATTATGCCAGGATGGATGAAGTGATCCTTGTATAGTATTGCGTCAGCATCTTGAGCTTTGGTCCTGTCATCTGTTAGAGAACATCTATTGACTGGACAACCATGAAATGCTAAAGATCCAGTTTTCTGAGCCCATGTCCCCAGACCGTTGTAGGCTAAAATTAGTTTTTCGGGGGATTCGTACTCTGAAAGAAAGATAGGTAAAAATTTGTGCTTGAGTAAACCAAGAATATTTATTCAATACAATATACAGGCTGACGCTTTGACTTGTACGTATATTCTAACTGTAGATTCATGAGGCCAACAGAAAGCTTTTCTAGAGCTATGTTTTTTATGAAAGTGATTATTTTAGGTATTTCTCGTGATGATTATGTGAGGATATTTAGTAAATTTATGTAATATTAACCGTGTAGTGTCGTGTTAATAAAATTTAGGTGTTTAAATCGGTATTTTCTTTGTGCAAAGGTTTTTCATTAGTTGGTGGTTGGCAGCAAATTATCACAGAGGATATTGTTCGAATAAAAACATCGCCACAGATTATTTAGTGCCAAGGATCATTTTATTTTTCATTCATTTCAATTTAATACGTGGTTTGTATCGACATTCATCATTCATATATCTGAATTTTGAATTTCATTGACATTTATTTTCAATATTTTCCTGAGAAGATGGTAACAATATTTTTTTAAAAGAACCTGTGTTCATTAAATGTATACAGATATGGAAAATGTAGTTGGAAACACTAGATTCCGCGTGAATAAAAATGTTTACTGTTCAAGAGAAAATTCAAATAATAAAATGGTATTTCGGTGGTCAATCAATTGCTGGGACAATAAATTCGTTTATTGTTGCCTTTGGAGATAGGCTGATACCTTCACGTTCGGCTATTTTCAAACCAGTTATGGTGAAAAAGACCTAAGCACTAATTTTCATTTGTATTTGTGTCATTCATTGAGGCAAATTAATTCCTCCGATAAGAGTAGAATAAAATTGTCGTATTCATTTTCAACGGACATGATAACACCCATCGCTTCGCGCGTTGGTAGTGTTACTGATTCCTCTCTCTAATCTAATTCGATCCGAGATCCTAGATCGTTGCGCTCTGGCATCCCCACTACAAACTGCCATAAAACTAGACCAGCCGCTTATTCGATATCGAATCGCACTGAGGTTTCGATTATTCCACTGTTCAACTGGACTAGAAGACTGCTCGAATTTTGTACTGAAACCCCAGTGTTTCCAACTACATTTTCCATATCTGTATTTTTATGTTCCTTAGAATTCAATCTTATCTCCCACACTCGGGATTTTATCATTAAAAGTTGATAAACATTTTGACAACATTGTAAACTTGTACTGCGATCAGAGAAATATTAATTTTTCTGCGATTCGACCAGATTATTCTTATGATTCTTTATTTTTTCGTCAAATTTTATCGGATAAAATTGGGAATAACTCGAAAACGACGCGTTTCATTGAAAAAAAATGAGGAATATTTCAATTTTCCAAAATGATAGGTTCTTGGGAAGGTATGAACCATTTATTGTATGCAACTGGTCTTTTAGTATTTTTTTTGTGGATTTATGAGTCGGGTACGCTGTAGCTTTCATACCAGGAGAAATATTGAATACGTTCAGATTGAAGAATATGCACTATGAATAAAATAAACAATCGAACAAAATCCAGTTCATTCGGAAAATGATTCTTCCGAATATATGAAAAGAAAAGTTCTATATGGATTTTCAACACCCCCCATTTTTCATAGGAAACCGAATTTTGAAAAATAGTACGGGAAAAAAGTGTCTCGTTTGGTCAGAGAAATCTACAGTTAAAATACAGGGTATCTCAAGTTCGAGTGCCTATCAGACGGTTATTCAAGGAGTGAAAATAATTTTGTCGAAAAAAATATTTTCGTTTTTCATGTGATTGAGTATTCAATGCTGAATACATTCCTGTTAAAACCATTGTATTAATTCGAATAGTTTCCAAAATAAATAAAATAAAAAAAATATCGAAAAAAAAACCTGAAAAAAATTCAAATATTCATAGTCAGTATTATGTTATTTTTTAAAAGCTTTTATTTAACTGTGTGTATTGTTATGGTTCAAAATATCATTTCAAAATTCATTCCGATCTATTGAGGCCAAATTAGAACTGAGAGATTTAGATAAATTTATTTTGAAGTTTGTACATATATTTAGGATTCTGTGAATAGTTAAAATTAGATTAGGAAAATCAAGGATGTGGAAGTAGTTTGAAGGATGGAAACCAGGGAGATGAAAAAAGAAATTGAATGGAGAAAGTCAAGAAGATAAATTAGGAAAAATCAGAAAGAAAAGTCAAGAAGAGAATTGAAAAATCAGGAAGAAAAGTCAGAAGATAAATTGGGGAAAATAAAGGAAGTCAAGAAAGAACTTGGGAAAAAATATAACGAGTACTAAGAAGATTGATACTAGAAAACAAGAATATAGCGAACGGACAATTATTATAAATATAAGTGAGTTTAATTTTATTTAAGGGATAGAATAAGTTGTTCATTTTTTTTGTATTTGAATAAGGAAGTTAATGTTATTATTAAATTTGATATAAATTCAATACAGATATACAGGGTGAGTCTTTGACTTGTACATATATTTTAACTGCAGATTCCGCTCATCAAACGAAACACTTTTTTCCTATACCATTTTTCAAAATTCGGTTTGGTTTGGGAGATACAGGGTGTCGAAAATCCATGAAAAAAACACTTTTCTGTTTATATCTTCTGAACCGTTATTTCGAATGAACTGAATTTTGGTTGAGTTTTTACTCTATTCATGGTGCATATTCGCATATTCCTCAATCGAAACCTATTTAATATCTTTACTAGTATAAAAGTTACAGGGTAGTCGACTCATCAATACACGCTAAAACACCATAAAACCACTTTGAAAAGATAAACGGTTCATATTCTCGAAAGAATCAATCATTTAGGAAACTAAAAGTATTCCTATTTTTTTCAATAAAACGCGTCGTTTTCGAGTTATTTCCAATTTTACCAGCAGAAATTTGACGAAAAAATCTGAATGCGTCTCTGATTTAAATATCATCGAATATTATTCCTTATCTGGTCTTTAAACAATTTTACAATGTTGTCACAATATTTATCAACTTTGTCGAGATATTTTTCAACAATGAAATCCCCCAAATGTGGGATATAAAATTGAACACCAAGGAGGATTTAACACGCACAGTTTCTATTGAAAATTCATAGTTACCGGTCCATATTGAAGTTAAATGTCGATGAAATACAAAATTCGGATATGAATGATGAATCTCAACACAAACTACTTATTAAATTGAAATAAATGAAACGATACCTGATAATATGTGGCGATGTTTCTATCTGAACAACATCCTCTTGGAATTTTATAAACTCGACACGGTTGAAATTACATTAATTCACTTCACGTAATAATCACATTAGAACAATAATCCACTGAATGTAATGAATGTATTCAGAACTTCACATAATGTTTGCAATTTGTTCAGACTGTTCAGAGACTGCTTTGTTATTGTTTATAGTTGGCTCCAGATAACCAATATTTCGGTTTTCGCTCTACGCATGCGTGGTGAAATTTGGCGGCAAAGTCGATGATGGAAACGGCAGAATTCATCGTATATTATACTATGTTTCGTAAAAAATCCTTAACTTCAATGAAAATATCATCAAGCTGACAACATCTTCTTGACATTTCTGTGCAAAAATTCACAGAATCGATACAAATTAGATTGGGTTAGGTTGTTTAATAATAAATCTGAATGAAAGTCTTTCTTCATGATATTGTTTGAGAATTTCGAGGAAAATATAAACAAGTTATTAGTGTTTACAAACTAATCTGCAGAAAAATCGAAGAAGGAACTGATTTTGTTGGAATAAATGTGGCTTTTTAGTTGCAGATATAATCCGATGAAACTAACTGTTTTTGTTGAAATTATCGTGTTTGCAACATTTTTATTCCAATAAGGTTAGTACTTGACTACTTGAGTATTCCCTAAATTGGGCCTAAATGTATAAACTCAATTTCTATCGAGAAATATGAACTTTGAATCAATTCCACAGTATCATTTCAGGGACGTATTCAGCCCAATGTTTTTTTTTCAAATGACTATATCTTTTTAACAGAGCCGAATTCGGAAAAATGGAAAATGAAAAAAAGGTTTCTTTTGGTCTCGAAAATCTTCAGTTAAAATATATTTACAAGTCAAAGACTCACCCTGTATTTAACCGATTGAGCTGAAATTATGTTTGATTTGGATGACAATACACGATAAACTTTATGACGTCATTCCACATCCAATATGGCGGACCAAATAAGATGGCGGAATAGTTATTTTTTATGCACTCCTACAAATCCTACAATATGGGTATCAAATGAAGGGGCTTGTTGAAAGTATCTCGAAAATGATGTTGACGTCATTCTAAATCCAATATGGCGTAACATATAGATGAACATTACAAATGAAATGGCTTGCCGAGAATACATAATTTGAAATAACTAAAAAGTAAAAATAAATTAAAAGCAAAAATACTTTTTGAAAAAAGCTTTTATTTAAATGCTCTAAAAAAAGAAAATAAAATTTTTCTTTAAAATTCCAACTATCAACTCATAACCTCATTATACACAATTTATATGATCATAAAAGCTTGTCGCGCGATTTACTAAATAAACTAGTACCTATTCAATTGAGTAGGTATCTTAATCTGCTAAATGGAGTTTTTTATATCAGTTTAATTAAATACTTATAGGTACTTACACAGACCTCGCAACAAGCTTTTATGATCATATAAATTGTGTATAATGAGGTTATGAGTTGATAGTTGAAGTTTTAAAGGAAAATTTTATTTTTTTTAGAGCATTTGAATAAAAGCTTTTTTCAAAAAGTTTTTTTGTTTTTAATTCATTCTTATTCTGAACATCCCGAATGTGAACCGTTCTCATAACGCCAAAGTAGAAGAATGTGGAAAGGTTATGCATCTTTTGAATTTTATAAATAACATTTATAAATAACATCACAGGGTGTTTCAAATTTTGTGTCGAAGACGGTGATCTAAAATTGGCCATAACGTTGATTGCGTTGGATTCTGCGAAGAAAAATACTCTACTACATGTACGGGTCGAAGATTCACCCTGCATAATAGTACCTATGTAGGAGTTGGAAAAATGCTCAAACCTGTCGATTTTTATTTTGATGTCATTTGAGACGTGAGGATATCTAAAGAAAGGTATATGACGCCTGGAAATTTTTATTTAGTTATGTTGACTAAAGGAACTCTAGATCTAATAGGAATCTCCACAGGATAATTTGAAAATATGATGATGCAGGGTGTTTTCAAATTTGAGTATTTTTTAGCGATAATATTATGTCTCAGTTTTGTGGTTTAACGAAAGCATCATAGTTATACTCTTTTAAAACTTTTTTGCTAAAAAAAACTCTTGGCTCCATAGTAGAAAACTGAATTTTTTACTCTTCTCGACTAGAAACAAGGGGTCCTGATTCAGAACGAAGCCATGGTCGATCTTTTCATTTCGATAAGAGAATACTAGGCACAATTCTTGATCTCTGATGTTGAAATTCTTATTATTACCTTGATATTCTTCCGGTACATACATCAGCTGTTCCTCAACCCTATCCCCTTCATGTTGTTCTGGAAACAACCTTATCTGACCTCTGATATTTTCCGGGTATTCTGTGCCTCCTTTGAAGAACCAAGCTTTTCCCTTAGGCTTGAAATCCGCCTCCTCAATCTCGCGTTTGGTTACCATGGGTTCCGGTGAAGCCCTTCTTTGAGGTGGTGCGGCGGATGGTTGAGTTTTGGGAGGTTCCTCTTCGATCTGATTCTGTTTCCATGAATATCTGTTGGCCGTGTACCAAGAGAAGCCATCTTGTATTGAAACGAATAAGAATAGGGCAGCTACCAGTACGAAAACTAAGCAAACTTTTCGCAAGGATACACGGGGTGGCATGTTTTAGAGGGACCCCATTCTCATCTGAAAAAAACATACAAGTATTCAATTGTATTCCATATTTCAGATTTGTCGGGTGAATCAAAAATCAAAGGACTCGAGTCTGAAATGGAATTCTGGACAGCAGTTTCATTGCACTAAACTCAAGAGTGGGCCACTGAATTCAAAATGGCGACTAAATTCCGCCGTTTTGAATTCAGTGAGAAACTGTTATTGCTCCATAGCTCGGATATTTTTTAAACTTTTCAACAAGTTCAACTTTATAGTAGCAAAATGCTTTAAATGAATTAAAAAGTCAATATTCTTCGGGCAGGGTACTTAACAGTTAATCGAAGGATAGCGGATGATGACATTGTATGTTGTGGATCCACAGAAGGCTCGTGAGGGTATGAAGAGTCGAGGAAATAATCGAGAAATTGAAAATAATTATAAGAGTTTTATTTATTGAACGCTTAACCTGGTTATAAAGTTAGCAGTTTCTCATCGTTTATTCCGAATATTAAAGGAATAAGGTAAAGTGGGGTAAGTGCGATCATGGGGTAACTGCAATCAGGAACCATCATGCATAAATTATGAGAACGCAACCGTTATTGACTATACGCACAAGAAATGGTGTATTCTACCTAATGTTAATAGTTGACAAGTGACAACCCTAAGCAGCATCTGTAAAGTTCTGTACCGAAACGATCTTCGCGCTGTACATATTGGTCTGAAGTCAAGTAAGACGTAATTTTTTAGCTTGTGTGTAAATTGACAATTTTTCACGTCAAGTACATATCTGTTTTACTATTTTGGCCGGTTATGTATGATGTATTGTTAATATATGTAATGGCACTATTCAGTTTCTCTTTGTATTTGAAGTATTGTAAGTATGATTACACTTACCCCACGAAAATTGTTAGTGGGGAAAGTGCAATCATAACTTAATGGGAAACTGCAATCAGTAGTGATTGCACTCAATAAAATCAAATTATTATGTATTCCCTGATGAAGACGACCTGTCAGTTGTGCACCAGGATCAAATAAGAAGGTATTTCGGTTACCTGTAACTGAAAAAAAAAGCCGTTATTATTTTAAAGAATAATATTGAACCAAATGCAAAAAGAACGTTATTAGAGAAATTTTTGATTTTTTATTATATTATTTCTTTTGACGATAAATAAAGAACATATAAAATTTATATGGTTTTTTATCACCTCTTAATCGATTGCACCTAACCGAAGATCTTATAAATAAAGTTTAACGTGAATAATGTTGCCTGATTGCACTTTCCCGTTTTTATGGGGAAATTGCAATCACTAAACTACAAAAATGAAAATTGATTTTAAATGTATTTTGAAAGTGAAATGAAATGTAATCTTCGGTTCAGGGTATACTGAAACATCGTATTTTGTATACTAGCATAAATTAAAGTAAAAGTTATAATATATAATTTTTGTAAATTCCAAGGTATAAGAATCACTTTGCTTTTTTGTGATTGCACTTGCCCCACTTTACCTTAGTTAATTTATAATCATTAAATGTTATGCCTATTTCAGAAAAAACTTTTTCGTACCGTTTAAAAGAAGTGATTTTCTGACTATAAAATTAATTATGTTCTAATTCCTATTAAATTCGAACGTCGCGTCGTACAATACGCGCTAGGAGGGCTTGGCCGTTTCGCGGTGAACATATTGATCGCTTTTCAAAAAACTAATGCAAAATACAAAATTATATATGTGGCAGCCGCGCAATTATCAGGCCATACGAGGCCATACTTCTCGATCAAAATGATGATTTTTTTGAGTTAGAGCCCTTTTTATTGGGGAGTACTTATTTTTGGAGGGTTTGATTTTCTTATTGTCGAACAAATATCCTCGATTTCATTTCGTTTGAGAAAAACGTGATTACCGAAAATTTCTCCACTCTTTTTCTCGCCTACTGCCTCAACATGAAGAAGAAAACTAAGATTATTCTTATGAATTGAATATTTTCCGAAGATGTCCTAATCTCATTTTTTGTAGACATTGAGAACATTACCTTTCTGAATGTTCATCATGAAATAATGTCCATGTTATGATGATATGGAAATATCATCGACACAACACAATTGAGTCATTTCAGATGCCAAAAATGCACAAAAACTTTCGTAGAAGTCATTTCCTCTTGAGCTAGAAATGAAACTGTCGAAAAGGATATCCCAATTTATTTTGCATGAACTGCCTGCACTAGATAAGCCATATGTAGGAATTAGGTGTTATCATAGATTACGTTACTGGGAGGTTCATGATATTATATTGCAACTGTTTGTCGATTCAATTACGAATAATGTTAGAGATTGCTATTTTTCGAGTACCTACTCTATTGGCTATATCTCTTTAACAGAGCCGAATTAGGAAAAATGGAAAATGAAAAAAAGGTTTCCTTTGGCCTCGAGAATCTCCAGTTAAAATATATGTACAAGTCAAAGACTCACCCTGTATACAGTATTTCACGACGATCCGAGTTCCAACATATACAGGGAGTTTTACAAGCTTCATGACAAACTTTGACAGAAGGCTGTGCTTCTTTTGAACATTTTTTTTCTATGAACATACGAGGATGTATTGATATCTAGTTAGCCTAGACCAGTTCCATGCATAAACAAAATATTGCGATACCAAATCAACGAACAATAACTTATTAGAGAAGTGTCAGTGTAGTGGTCGACGTCAAAAAAGTAAACCAGAGTTAGGCAATAAATTTAAAAAAAAGATGTCAACCGAAATTGTAAAAATCGAAAAATTGAAGTTTCGAGCCAACATCAAGTACCTGTATTTAAAAGGGTTAAGAGGTGAGCAGATTTACGAAGATATGATTAATACCCTTGGTGATCAATGTCCTTCGTATGAAAAATTGGACTGCAAGCTTCAAAAGAGGTAAATTTTCCATTGAAGAAATTATTCCTGAAGCATGCGATCCAAACATATCTTGTGATGAAGGTGAAACACTAGCTTGCATACATTTGTATTTCATTTTCATCAGAGCGAAATTATGGAAATGAATCGATTTCAACTGAACTTTTTGACGATTATCGAGATTTGGCATTATACAGTGCGAACACAGAAAATGTTATGTCAACGCTTTTTATAACTATTTTCGTTGTTGAAAAAGCAGATTGAATCGAATTTTACCGAGGAAGTCGTGGACAAAGTAAAGTATTCTATTCGCACATAATTACTATTATTATGTGCTCATCGAATAATATACTATTGCAAATGCTTGTTTCTTCTAAACAAAAACGAATCGGTTCATAGGAACAAAATATTCAGAATAAGCACAGCTACCACCTGTCAAAGTTTGTCATAGAGCTTGTAGAACAGCCTGTAGATGGAGAAATAACTAAACTTTTTTATGCAACTTCTGGTTATACCGACAAAAGAACTCAACTTTTAAACATAATTCCAGACATTACATACAGGGTGTTTCAGAAAAGGACCGAAAAATTTATTGAAGTGATTCAACCCCCTCTACTAATTCTAAAAACATTGAGAAATATGAAGAAAGTGAGTTTTCATAATAGTGGTACTTCCATAAAATATCATCATTCTATCGCTTTTCGTTTTCAACATAGAAAATAAAAACCTCATTTTTCCGCAATCTTTGAACCGCGATATATTCCTTATGTTTGACTTTTCATCCAACATTCATACAATAAAGTACCCTTTATTTTGAACAAGGAATCACACGCTTGAAATGTTCGCACTTATTTTGAAACACCCTGTATATGACGGGTACATTTGAAAAATACTTGGCATATGCAGCAGTCGACACATAATTTAAAATTATAAGATCCAAGGGAGAATTTGCGAGCATGTTATCTACTGTATTTACTATAACATACAAACAGAATATTTTCACTGATTTTTTATCAGCAATCAGTGAACGAAAATGCGAATAGGGAAGAAATGTATGTGTATAGAGATGGTCTCAAAAAAATTCACTTACACAATGCAAAACAGAAGTACTGATTCTTTGAACACGGCTGTGGAATCCGAAAAGTCCGACTCGAATATGCGCCCTACAGATACAAATTGACTAATTTTCCGAACGTACCCATTTAACTAAGTAGTCGCCAAAACCACTACAAAAATCCATTATATCCAGTAAAACAACCTCTTATCGTATTTACCAATAATTTTGAAGGAGCTTTATCAACGAAATTATAACCACGATATTTCACTTTTCTTATCAGTTCCAAGGAAAAGGCAGAAAATGAGAGTGATATTAAACCGCATCCCTTTATACAAGTGTCCTATAAATAGCGCGCTATCCCCCGGTTTTCGGAGATTGCATAGGGTCCAGAACTTGCATTAATGTTTTCTCTGTATTCCTTTATTAAATTTAAAATCTTTTTTCAAATATTTCGCAATTCACATTTTTCAAAATATACCTTATATTTTCTGAGGGCCATTTTTTATGGAGGAATAGAATGTTTTCTTGATCTTTTTTTGGGATAATCACAAACTCAAGTATCAGCTAGAAGTTTGGATGAAAGTATCATTATTCATTAAATCGTTATAGTTTGGTTTGGTTTTTTTTTTTCAAAAAATACGAAATGCTACTGACAACTTTGAGTCTATGTTGTTAACGCAATACTATTCGGGATAAACTAATTGTTTGCCTTCTATATATTGTCTATATTGATGTACAGGGTGAGTCATTAGTGCTCGATCGGTCGATAAGTATTGGGCTAGGTGATAGGACAATTATTCAAATCTTGACGGAATCGACAGTAGGTACTCATAGCATAAGCTTAAATTATTTTTGACTCTACGGTCTGGTCCGAAAATGGTAAAACACGATGCCCTGTTTTTTCAAATGAAAATGCCCAATTTTTATATCATACTCAAAATCTCCATGAAATTCTGATTTCGATATAGCCCACCTGTCCGTCTATCTATTCAAATGCCCAGCCGTGATTTTTTTTGTCTGGATACCATAGTGGGGGCCGGGGGGGTCTTCATTTTTTGTCGAGACATGTTGTCCCTAAACTGAACAGTTTTCAAAATTCATCGCATTTCATGTTTCGTACGAAGGCTGGCAGTATACTTTCCGCGTAAACACCTTCAAACGGATAATATTACTCAACTTTGCTTAATATCTACTTATTATATCAATTCAGATAGAAAATCTATATATATATATATAAGAAAGATGTTGGTTACACCATTTATAACTCGAGATCGGATAGACTGTTTGATATGAAACTTCATTTATGGAATCGTCTACGGTCTGGTTATTATAAAATACAAGAAAACTTTGAAAAACGAATGAAATTTTTAATTATGCAGGAAATGCTTTTCCCTCTTTTGAATAGGGCCACTAGGTGTCGCTACCGTTGATGCGTATAGTCGTACAGTGACCAGATAAGTCTCTGTACGTAGTCGTAGGTACTTAGTTTGATAATACAGCTGTTAGATGGCGATGTGTGATTCGCATATAACTTATGGTAACATGGAAGTCTATTACCTTATCAAAAAGCAGGTGAACATCTCAAATTGGTGGAAAAGTGACTTTCTACCGAAATATCAAGTAAATAGTATTTTGACGATCAGATTCAAACGTGAGTTGCCCATCTTCATCTTTTTTCTTTATTTTTGAATTTCTGTTTGGGCAATAAATATATTTGCGGAAATGACTGAATCCAAAATTGCCCATAATTAGTAATTGACATATTATTTTAGTGTTTCTGTTTGCACAGAGACAGTATTGTAAGCGTCAATAATTTTGAAACGTTTGCTCATCGGGGTTTCACGAATGATATACAATAATGTTTCATGGGTTGCCTAATCTGATCTGGTCGAATAATCATCAATAAATTTGAATGTGAGTTCAACACAACCGGCAGTGTTGATAATTTTTCTTCTTGCATTTTTCACTCTGCCGTGTCGATCGTGCTATCGACTTCATTTGAACCTTTCGATTTGCCTTCTTACGAGCTTGATATCGTCAACTAAATTGAACAAATTGAAGAATGATTGAACCCTAAAATTTTTGTTTATTTGCCGTACCTATTGTTCGAAAATAAGGAATTCACCTAATTTGGTCAACCTTTTAGGTAAGCATTGTATGTGATGATGGAAAGTTTAAAAATACATGTTTCAACCTTTTAGATTTTTTCAATAAAATAGAATAACATCTTATTGGTAAACCCCGTCCCAGCCTCCCAGCACATGTTCTGTGTGACAGTGACAGCTCATATCCATGGAAACATGAAAATCTTGCTGCTCCACCAACTGAGATGTTTACCCACTATTTGAGCTTAGCAGCATAGCTAAGATGTCTAAAATAATGGTGTGAGCACTGATTAGATTTTGAGAATTTATCATGACTGATTCTCAAAACATTGAAAACAAAAAGTTATATGTTCAACAACTAGGAACCGCTTAGATAAAGAGAATTCTCCTCATGTAAATTACAATGATATTAAAATTTTGTATATTTTGAAGTTTATCTTGCCTAATTTATCTTCTGCTTGAAAAATAGCAATGGTGAGTTTATACAACTTTAACGGTGGGTTTCACAAAGCGTAATCACCGGTGATCGGAGTTTGATCTAGAATCAACTCGATTTGACAGTTCAGAAATCAGAGAACCAAGCCGTTAATCTCCGATCACCGGTGATTACGATTTATGAAATCCACCGTAAGTATAAGTTGGGCGAAACAAAGTTCGCCGGGCCAGCTAGTGACAATATAAAAATATCGTTTTTCAAATAAAATTTTACAAAAGGTGTTCAAAGTGGCCACCCCGAGCTCTACATCTTCTAATGAATGATAGCTATATCCTGCTTGCATTTCTCATTTCAGTAGTTCTTTAACACCTCCATGCATTTTCACACGCTCCCTTAGCTCCCATTTTTCAATAATAGATGCTCCTTTATTATTCTTCAGAGCAATTGTTGGGAGTTGATTAGAGTCGAAGATAAATAATAAAGATTGAGTTGAATGCATTGAATTATTCCTCATAATTTCAATAAACTTGATGGATATTATTTTCGTTTTTGCCGCAAACTTTAGAGAAATTCTAGTCCATGTGGATTTCCGTGGAATCATCCCCTATTTTTTCTCTCGGGGGTGGAAAAAATAAACCTTTACAATTTTTTTTAAGTGCTGAAGATTTGATGGAATGGCATTCTGCTGGCATGTTCTTCAGTTCTTCCTAAAAAAAGGGCTAACTATGAGCAAACAAAACGAGACAGCCCCTACAAGTATTTTTCCATTCAATTCACGGTTGTGTTGTATTTTAGTTTCTTCACTAGTATGGGCCAGCAGATCGCAGATCTGCACTTTAAGTAGTTATACTCATCGTAGAACTCGTGTGATTTTATTGGCGAAATGTGATCAATTTTCCTGAAGAAATGGAAAAATTATGGGAAATATAAATACCAAGCTATTTTGCATTGACTCTTCTTCCTTCGATCCGTATATTCATATCACGGCCAGGATATCTGTGAAAAAGTTTTATCGAGTTTAAAATGGCTCTTTTTGTCGGATTTTTTCTCCATTTTCTCGAATTTTTAGAAAATACTTCTACTTCACCTAGAGAATCGAAATTTCACCCACGTATGTATCGATTATTCCTCTTTTCGACCGTTTAAAAATGTTCTTCTGAACCAACTTTTCGGCAGATCCTCTCTGGCCGGTCCACCAAGTTACCAGTTTAGTATAGTATAGAATTAGGAAATTATTGCTTGTACTGCCAAAAAAAGGCAGTTAAAAAAGATTCGTATAATGAAAAGTTCTTCTAAACGCATATTTTCAAATTTCTAAAACTGGAAAAAATTATCACAAAATCAACGAAGTATACATATACAGGGTGAGTCTTTGACTTGTACATATATTTTAACTGAAGATTCTTGAGGCCAAAAGAAACCTTTTTTTCATTTTCCATCTTTCCGAATTCGGCTCTGTTAAAAAGATATAGCCATTTGAAAAAAAACATTGGGCTAAATACGTCCCTGAAATTATACTGTGGAATTGATTCAAAGTTCATATTTCTCGATAGAAATTGAGTTTATACATTTAGGCCCAATTTAGGGAATACTCAAGTAGTCAAGTACTAACCTTATTGGAATAAAAATGTTGCAAACACGATAATTTCAACAAAAACAGTTAGTTTCATCGGATTATATCTGCAACTAAAAAGCCACATTTATTCCAACAAAATAAGTTCCTTCTTCGATTTTTCTGCAGATTAGTTTGTAAACACTGTAATAACTTGTTCATATTTTTCTCGAAATTCTCAAACAATATCATGAAGAAAGACTTTCTTTCAGATTTATTATTAAACAACCTAACCTTATCTAATTTGTATCGATTCTGTGAATTTTCGCACAGAAATGACAAGAAGATTTTGTCAGCTTGCTGATATTTTCATTGCGGTTAAGGATTTTTTACGGAACATAGTATAAATCACGATACATTTGTGTACCGTGGTATGAATATCTATGAATTCTGCCGTTTCCATCATAAATCGACTTTGCCGCCAAATGCGTAGAGCGAAAACCGAAATATTGGTTATCTGGAGCTCTGGAGGCCAACGTTAAACCATAACAAACCAGAGTCTCTGAACAAACTGTAAACAGTGTAAACATTATGTGGAGTTCTTAATACATTCAGTGAATTTTTGTTTTAATGTGATTATTACGTGAAGTGAATTAATATAATTTCAACCGTGTGGAGTTTATAAAATTCCAAGAGGAAGTTGTTTAGATAGAAACATATCAGGTATCGTTTCATTAATTTCAATTTAATAAGTAGTTTGTGTTGAGATTCATCATTCATATCCGAATTTTGTATTTCATCGACATTTAACTTCAATATGGACCGGTAACTATGAATTTTCAATAGAAACTGTGCGTGTTAAATCCTCCTTGGTGTTCAATTTTATCTCCCACATTTGGGGGATTTTGTTATGAAAAAATATCTCGACAAAGTTGATAAATATTGTGACAACATTGTAAACTCGTTTAGAGACCAGAGATGGAATAATATTCGATGATATTTAATTCAGAGACGCATTCAGATTATTCTTGAAATTAATGATTTTTTCGTCAAATTTCTGCGGGTAAAATTGGAAATAACTCGAAAACGACGCGTTTTATTGAAAAAAGATAAGAATACTTTTAGTTTCTTAAATGATTGATTCTTTCGAAAATATGAACCGTTTATCTTTTTCAACTGGTTTTATGGTGTTTTAGCGTGTATTGATGAGTCGACTACCCTGTAACTTTTATACTAGTAAAGATATTGAATAGGTTTCGATTGAGGAATATGCACCATGAGTAGAGTAAAAACTCAACCAAAATTCAGTTCATTCGAAATAACGGTTCCGAAGATATAAACAGAAAAGTGTTTTTTTCATGGATCTCCGGCACCCTGTATCTCCCAAACCAAACCGAATTCTGAGAAATGGTATAGGAAAAAAGTGTTTCGTTTGATGAGAGGAATCTACAGTTAAAATATATGTACAAGTCAAAGACTCACCCTGTATATATATAGCCTTTTTGGTAGAACATGTCGTGAATATTCTCTTTCTCAAACTATTAGCCACTAATTTTTGAAAGCGTGTAACTGTTCAAGCAAAGATCAAAAAGCTTCTGTTCACCTGAAGAAACCCTTTTAATTTTCGAAAAGGAATAGCCCCCTCGAAAGCTGTCGTACATATTTGTTTCCTTTATTAATTTGGTCGGGTTTTGGAAAATTATTGATCAAGAAAAAGGGGAAAATATTAGTGCCGATATCTTTATAACTGTGCAAAGTTGGAGGTTGTTCACGCCAAGTGAACGGTTCAGGTAAATTTTTCTGAATTTTCAGAATTCTCATTCCTGATGTTAAATAAATTTCTCCATACTGGGGAATTCCCATATGGAGTTATCATTTGTTTCACTTCATATTCAGTTCATTGATTATAACGATCGTGAATTCTTCTGTTTCCAATACGTGCTAATTCTGTTTCCTTTCGCGAATTCTGAAAATTTCATTTTTTCTGTAATTCGCAACTTTCGATTCATTCGAATTACATTTAGGGCCGGTATTATAAAAGGAGAACCGAGGTTTGAACCCTGCGTCAACTACCAGATTCCGTATTTTTAGTGAGGAATTTGGTTGTTGACGCAATAATAATAATACCGGCCTTTAGTTAAGAAAATTCGTTTGTGCGAACTTAGTTCGAACAAAACAGTTAGGTACCAGTGGTGTGGATACTTAATGATACCACAAGTATAAGTGTGCACAATTTGGCATTTTTAGCAGCGGATTCTCACATCAACTTCATTCCATGTTTGTCGGCCTCGATCATTCTGTTGTCATGGAAATAGGATTCACCGACAATATCTGGTTGACCGTTTTGCTGATATAGGTAAGACTATATTTCAACTGTTATTTTGGGTGCATTTATCCGTTCATTTGTGTTGGGCTTCAATATGTATTTATAAATATACAGGGTGTATTTGAAGGCGAGGCTTTTCTTTTGACAGATAGTAGAACTCATCAAAATAAGTCATTTTACCAAAAATTCTTTACATGAGTTATGCCCCTGTTTCGAGAATATGAAACTAGAATGTTTTCTAGTTTCTAGGTGGATCTGAAAATTTCTCAGTCCGAACCTGCTTCCTCTTCGACTTCTCCGTTGATATCAACATTTTGTTTTTTGTCTTCTTTTCATACCTTCATGTCTCAGAATATCGATTGTGATAAGGGTACGAGTCTTCTGTTTCGAAAATGTCGCACGTTCATTCAAATAATTTACTTTTTGATATGCTTTTGATTTATGGTGAATCAAAACAAAGTGCCAGTTCAACGTAAAAGTTTTACAGAACAAGATTTCTGCTAAGAAATCACCCTACTTCGCGGATGGTCTCAAACCCGGTGCAGAATTGTAGAGATATGATACAGGCCAGAGTGGTATTAAGGTATTGATGCCCAAAATTTTTTATAAATTTTTCAAATTGAACAATTCATATAAGAAATTTTCGGTAAAATGACTTATTTTGATGATTTCTATCACCTGTCAAAAGAGAAGCCTCACCTTAAAATACACCCTGTATACAGTCCACTATCCCTATTATTTCTCCTTTTCCGAAAGTTTTTAAATTTTTCATTAAATAAAATTGAACCACACTTCAGTTTGTTAACTGAAACTCTACCCTACAGAGGTAGACTGGGCAACTTTACACATACATAATTTTCTTTCCAGTCTTGGCAACAATAATTATAAACACCATTTTTGTGAACTGATGTGTGAGACGATCATCCATATATTCTAAAATTGATAACTTGTATTCTTTTAAGCTTCGACTTTCATTCAAAAAGTCTGAGGAAGTTGTCCTCCTAAATTAGAGCTACCCTAGGTGAGTCTAAACCACCGATATATGATAGGTCTAATCAATTCCATATCCGAGATACAGGGTGGTTCATGTATTCACCAAAAATTTCAATTTCTCATAACATTCGAACCAACCAGTATAGTCGATTGATATTTGAAACATATGATTCACTTCCTTAGGTCGATCGAATTATATTTAAATTTCCAAAAAAATCCAGGTCCGTATTTGAAAATTATGGAACTGATTTCAAGCTGCGATTCAACATATTAATGGGTAATTCTCATCGAATTCCAAAATTTAAGTCCACCGCTATTGATACAAATACCCATGTAATTATTATCGATGTTAGGTTTTTATTTTGACGCTAGGTACCTTTTCTTCCATCACCCCGAAAAACGAGATATCATTAAATGCAATTAAAAAGTTATTACTAATTTTATATCATAAAAATCATTCCCTCACGTTGTCCCACTATCCCAGTTTCCTGCTGAAACTCAATATTTTCATCCTATTCAGTAATTTTTTGTGAATCAAATTTTAGTCAAATATTGTAATGGTAATTTTCGTTATATTTAAACAACAATTCAAGCCACGACAAATACTTATTGAATAACTATGGGATTTCAATGTATGTCCCTTTGATTAAAATCATTCCCTCACCTTGTCACAAATATTCGATCTATGGTCATATTGAGCGAATTCTATGAAAGTAGCTTGAGTTTTTCTAGCCAGTCAATGCGCGAATTATGTTACTATGGTGATTCTGATTAAACTTCAACTCGGTTTCATGCAATAGTGTATTCAGTTACAATTATTACTATATTACTTTTCCTCACATCATTCCCCCATTAGACATTATCAAAAAATAAGGTGAGTATGAGTAAAAGATACATTATATTTGGATGCTTTTTGGGGGGTAGTGTTCATAGTTCAAAATGTTTTCATAAGGTCAGGGCTATGTATCTATGTTATCTTAGTTTTCGTGTTATTTCGTCATTCCCACACCGTCATTCCCTCATTTCAAACTGAAGTGAGAGAATGACGGTGAGGGAATGACTTTTAAACTAAGATAACTCAGATTTTTATTTCTTTCGTCATGTGGTACGTGAGTTTTTCGTTTCTTCTCATTTAAGGGGCAAATAAAGGCAAGAAAAAAGAGTACGAGAGAGAAACGCCGAGAAGAAATGAAATCTACTCCTGATAATTTAAATGACTTAAATCTGGAGACCACTATATGAGTGAAATCTAGTATCATATGTATTACAAAACTGCCACAAAAAAAATTCAAATTTATTGAAAAATTTTTTGAGAATTCATTTCTGAATAATTTTGGAATTTCATGAGAATTACCCTAAAATTTTAGTATTTCATTGAGATATTTGAAAAGAGCAAAAAATTTGCAATACATACGCTTCATTGTCCTGCACATCATTTTGCTCAGAGAGAACTCAAGGGAAAGATCCAATTGAATATTGGGATTACAATGAACTAATTAAATGATTAAATATTTGCTTTTCTCCAAATTCAGGAGGAATGGGGGCTTCAAAATGAGGAATTCGCATGAATGACTGAAGAGAATCCTCATGCGGTCAGGCATACGAAATCCCAATACAAATTTTCAAAAAATCTATGGTGCGTCGATAATCGATTGATCAGACCACACGTCCCACCAAGACGGCTTACGGGTGATCTTTATTTAGATTTCTTCCAAAATCATCTTCCTGTATTACTCCATGATGGAGCTCCACCCCATTTTAGAGTAATAGTCAGATATTTTTTTAGATCAAAACTTTCCGAATATTTGGAGAGGCAGAGGTGGACCGCATGTCTGGCCCGCTAGATCACCAGATTTCAATCCTGTTGATTTTTTCTTTAAGGGTTATTAGAAATATTTATTATATTCATCTGAAATAGGACGTGAGGAGATCCTCATGAAACGTATCGAAGTCGCCTGCATAAAATACGTAATAATCCAGACATGATCTAAAAAAAATATCTGACATATTTTGAAGAGAGCAAGAATGTGTATTGAGCAAAACAGTGGCACTTTCGAGCACCTTCTTTAATTTACGTTAAGTTTTTATGTTTCTTTATTTATTTATTCATCGTTGTTCACTTCAAATATATTTTTCTCAATCAATAATATGTTTTCGGAAATAACTTGAAATGATTCCTCAGAATATTATACGAATGTGCAATTACTGGAACAAAAAAATCAATTGGATCGCAATGTACCATTTTTCTGATAATTTAGTGGAATTCCAATAATCAATTGGATCTTTCCCTAAACCTTTCTTCGAGTAGAATGACGTGCGGGACAATAAAATCTACTGAACCCCATTGAAAATTTTCTGCTCTTTTCAAATATCTCAATCAAATCCCAAAATTTCAATATACTGGGTGTTGAATCTCAGCTTGGAAGAAGTCCCCGGACCTGGAATTTTTTGGAAATTCAAAAGTAAATAGTTCGACCTGCAGAAGTGAATCATACGTTCCAAATATCAACCGATTACACTGGTTGGTTCAAAATTTATGAGCAATTGGTGAATACATAAACCACCCTGTATCTCGGTTATGGAATTGATAGGACCTATCATATATCGGGTTTTTGGACTAGGGGTAGCTCTAGCTCAGGTTACCGTATTTTCATTGTCCAATGAAACACCCTGTATATTTATTTATTTCATATCTAACAAGGGTTGAGGTTGGTTGAATCTATAAACCAAAAAACCCAAAGGTAATTCGAAAACAACCAAATTGAAGAAAATGCAATCTTCATATTTGATTCATAGAGTTTCGAGGCTATTTACTTCTTGCACTACTGCAAAAAGTTTCTGGCACACTGAATAGAGCTGAAAGTAGAAGTTTTTTGCACGATCGAATGAGAGAGTATTTTTGATACATATTTATTATATTCGATGGAATTTTTTTTCTATGGTACAGAATTCAGGGTTTGAGATAAAGTAATGGAGAAAGGCAAAGAGAATTACGAACGGTTATACAGGGTGACTGGTGACGTAAGGGACAACGGCTAAGTGGAGATAGAGGACCAAAAAATGAATGAGAATTTGGGTTTCAAATGTCCCATAAGGGTATTCGTTTCGGAGATATAGGGTGATTTATGAAAAAATGCTAAATCTATGAACTCCCATATCTTCGTTAATATGATATGTTTTTCGCTGATATTTTACATGTTTGTTCATACAGGCATTCTCTGTCAGCATAAGAAAAAAAAATGAAAAAATTGCTGGCCCGTACTCAAAAATTTCAATTTACATGTCAAGTGAGAAATATCACACGGTATATGAGATGAAATAAAATCAAATAGAAATTTGGAAAGAGGGAAAAAAACTGATGAAATATCTGTTTTTTGTTTGAATGGCGCAAATTTTCATTCGTTTCTATGATATGTTGAAGTAAGAATATTACAATATTTTTATGTTCAATCATGAAAATCAGTACTACTGATAGAAAAAACCTTGAATTATCGGCGCTAGAATGAGCCTGGCATCAAAATATTCCTTCAAATCTTGAAATCTATTTTTCTTAATTAATATTTCGATGCCATATAAAATTTCAAAATAAAATTTGTTGTATATGGGGTGATGAAAGAGTTGGATACTCTAACACAAAAATAGAAAAAGTCGCAAATATAATTCATGAAAAAATCAAGTAAGCAAATGTTCGAAATGAGAGCCGTTCACCTCCATACATTTATTGGCTCTCTTGAACAAATGAAGCACAGCTTTTCAAATCAGAGGAATATTTGTTTTAATTTCTTCGCATGCTTCAGTTATTCTGCTCTTCAAATGTTCACGGCTTGTTATTGTTTCTTTATACACCGTATCCTTAAGATGACCCCATAGGAAATAATCCGGAGGAGTTAGATCGGGTGATCTAGCAGGCCAATTCCTAGAACCTCCCCGACCAATCCACCTGTCAGGAAACTCCCTAATCAGAAAATTCTTTACTTTTTTCTATCAGTAGTACCTACTAATTTTCATGATTTGAATATAAAAGTATTGTAATATTCTTACTTCAACATATCGTAGAAACGAAAGAAAATTTGTGCCATTCAAACAAAAAACAGATATTTCATCAGTTTTTTCCCTCTTTCCAAATTTCTATTTGATTTTATTTTATCTCATATACCGTGTGATATCTCTCACTTGACATGTAAATTGAAATTTTTGAGTACGGGCCAGAAATTTTTTGAATTTTTTTTTCTTATGCTGACAGAGAATGCCTGTATGAACAAACATGTAAAATGTCAGCGAAAAACATATCATATTATCGAAGATATGGGAGTTCATAGATTTAGCATTTTTTCATAAATCACCCTATATCTCCGAAACGAATACCCTTATGGGACATTTGAAACCCAAATTCTCATTCAGTTTGAGGTCCTCTATCTCCACTTAGCCGTTGTCCCTTACGTCACCAGTCACCCTGTATTTCAATTCTGCATAGCAAATTTCCCGATGATTGACGATATTTAAAAAAAAGTTTTTAGAAATAATTTTCGGCACTTTATTTGTATATCGCCACATCGTCTTCTCCAATGAGAAGACTTCGAAAAAAATAAGAATATTATTTATGCTCATTGATTGTTTTTCTTATGTTATGAATAGAAATAACGCAACGATAAAAAATAAAATTCATGTATCCTTTCTAATTCTTTCCGTTGTGAATCGGGAAATGGACTTATAAGTAAAATAAATATAACTGAAATGTTCTAGTGAAGTGATCCAAATGACATTAAATTGAATATAATTGCGGAAAACTTTGGAGCTAGCACAAGAAAAGAAGAATTGAGAACTATGAGAAGATCAGATGTGTATGGACATAAAATTTTAATAAGAATATTACGAAACATACCGATCAAATGCAACAATTCCCAGCATGTTCGTCCACTCAAAACTGTCCGGAGTACATGTCCTTCAAAACGGTTCGAAGACAGTAAAACTGAGCCGAAAACTCCGGGGTGACTCACCTATTCAAAGGGGTGCTAGACGACCGCATCATTCCGGGCTGCACTGCTGCCTTCGAGACCATCTTTCCAATTCGGCCGCCAGTCGGAAAATCTATATAGAAAATTCGGTTGTGCGCAGTTGCTGTGGAGCTCGTGCCTTCGAGGCCCTCTCGAGCCTAACCCGTCATTTAGAATACGATACTCAATTCCGGGGGGCGTTTCGATTATTCTCTTTTTGATTATTGTTACATTACTATTCATGGATTTTCGCGATTGGTACCATACCGGTTGTTGTACAGGGTGTCCCTTCAAAGCGATGAGAATATCTCAGTTGTTGTTTTTGCACTGATGTAGCAGAAATTTTTTTTTCAATGTCAGAGTTATATTGGCTCAAACCATTTTGTGGTTCCGAAAGCAAAAGTTGATAAAACACTGTTTCGTTTAGAATATCGATCAAATTTTCATTTCAACTTAATCATTGGACTTTGCTTGCTTCTGTATTTTTTTAATTGTTAAAGAAGAGGTGACCAGACAGACCAGACACCCAGTCTTTCTCACCGACTAAACACCTCTCCTGCGGTTGGTTCCGGACATAAGCCTATAAAACTCTTCCATCTTCTTATCTGTAATTTCCTCTTTCGCATTCTTTATGCTGAGTGTTTGTGTTCATCCTTCAATTCCTCTCTCTAAGTTTAGAGTTCTACACAGTGGCGCACCAAAGGGGGGGCTTTGGGGCTGCAGCCCCCCCCCCCAAAGACCCAAAGATACCAACATTTTCAATTTTTCACAGTTCATTTCCAAACGTCAAACATTATCAAACAGTCTTCTTTTGGTCTGTCATTTTTACAGTATTCCATATTCACTTCCCCAATACCTACATAATACACAAAAGACGGTTGTCTGAGTCTGGCCATTACTCTGAAATGGGGTGGAGCTCCATCTTGCTGAAAATGCATTCTTGCAATGTCCGTACCTTCGAGTAATACAGGAAGATAATTTTGGAGGAAATCTAAGTAAAGATCCGTGATCACTCGTAAGTCGTCTTGGCAGGACGTGTGGTCCAATCAATCGATATTTATAAACGCCACACCATACGGACGGACATTGGAGGAATGCATTCTCAGCATCATGGAGCTCCAATCCATTTCAGAGTAGCGATCAGGCAATTTTTAGATCAGAACTTTCGAAATATGTGGATTGGCAGAGGTGGACCGCATGTCTGGCCCACTGGATCTCCAGATTTCAATCCTGTTGATAATTTCATTTGGGGTTATTCAAAATGATCAGTATATTCATCTGAAATATAAAGTGAGGAGATCCTCAAGCAACGTATCGAAGTGGCTTGCAATAAAAAACGTAACAATCCAGACATGTTAAAAAAAGTATCAGACATATTTTGAAGAGGGCAAGAATGTGTACTGAGCAACATGGAGGTACTTTCGAGTACCTTCTGTAATTCACGTTAAATTTTTATGTTTCTTTATTCATTTTTTCATCTTTGTTGACTCCAAATAAATTTTTCTCAATCAATAATGTATTTCCGAAAATAACTTGAAATGATTCCTCAGAATACTTTGAAATTCGAATGTGCAATTAGCGGGACAAAAAAATTCAATTTGACCACAAAGTACGATTCTTCTGAGAATAAGTGAAATTCCAATATTCAATTGGATCTTTCCCTAAAGCTTTCTTTGAGAAAAATAACGTGCGGGACAATGAAATCTACTGAACCTCATTGAGAATTTTCTGCTCTCTTCAAATATTTCAATCAAATCCCAAAATTTTGATAGTTTGAATCTCAGCTTCGAAGAAGTCCCATATTTTTCAAATACGGATCAGTAATTTTTGGAAAATTCAATAATAAATCGATCGATATGTGGAAGTGGATCATACGTTCCAAATATCAACCGACTATACTGGTTTGTTCAAAAGTTATGGGAAATTTAAATTTTTGGTGAGTACATAAACCATCCTCTATCCCGGTTATGGATTGGATTAGACCTATCATACATTGGTTTTTTGAACAATTCTTCAGTTCAGCTTGACTCTTTTCTCCATTAATTTTGATTTTCCATCTGTTACACCAATGACTGATATCTTCTGCAGCTTCTTGAAGTCTTTTGTGAATTATTCTTTCGTTTCTGTGCCTAATTGCTATGCCGTATCGTCTGCGTATAGAGCAAGCAGGCATCTTGGGTTTCTTGGTATATCATGTAAGTATGTATCCCACCAAAAACATTCTGTAAAAACTAGCCAAGTCTCGATGGAGCTGCTTGTTTATCTCTAAAAAGTAATGAAATCTAGAAAAAGTCGAGCCAAGTTTAAGGCTCCTTACTCCGATTTCTTTATTATTATAGTTAATGTTCCCAATCTAACCACCGCAGACCCATCTGATGATGTTTTTTCTGAAGAGCAATAGACGTTCTATATTGCACCAAAATTTCATAACATTTTTTCATTCAGTGATACAGCGAAACAGAGTTTCTTCTTCATCAAGCTCTTCGGAATGGAAAGAAGATATAGAGAACATAACTGCTTTTACAGTTGCTGGTGATTCTCATAGAAGAGATTTGATTCACCAAATAAATCAACGAAGAGAGGAAGTGGAAGAATTAGCAGCAAGTTGGGAGAATTAGCACCCAAGCTTGTTGTCGTACATTCGGATCCCTGTACTCTGATGAAGAATGATCATAGATCACTTCATGAAGCCTGACAAGTTCGATCAAATTTTCATCCATTTTCACTTCAATCACTTCACAAAATATCCGACGTGATATCACAAATGTAAATTTGCGGGTAGTTCTGGTGTGTCAAGTGACAGCAGATGCTAACTTCGTGAATGCGGGAAATGATAACAATTGAAAAAAGGATATTAATCGGGTGATCAGTCTTATACACAGTGATAATTTTTACTGTCTCATTTATTGCTCCGGCCTAGGTTTCGAAAACTTATCGTTTCCTTGAACAATAAATGAGACAGTAAAAATATCACTGTGTATAAGACTGATCACCCGATTATTATTCTTTTTTCAATTTATATTCTAAAGTCGATAATCACATATTGAGTATGATAACAATGTGTTTCCAAGCGCATAAACTTCCATACATTATTTTGGTTGCACATTTTGCGAAGATGACGTGATAGCACGTGTGCTCACTTGACGTGCCAACAATGGTAGTCCAGATTTTCGATTATCCTAGTTTTATAGTTTTCCCTTCAGGTGGCCATTAAACCCTAACTCTCTGAGTTTATGGGAAGTACTAGTTCTATTTTGATGATCATGAGTGAGTGAGTGAGGGTCGAAAATGCGAAACTTTGCTTTCGCTTAACTTCGGAATTAAATGACCAACACGCTTGAAATTTCGGATTTTAAGTACGTGATTTTACCTTACTAGATGACGAAAATTTCGGCGTCATGGTCTTATCCGGAGGTTCTCAAATAGGGGCCTGAAAATGCGGCGATATGGTTCGGGTAAAGATAGTACGGCAGT
This sequence comes from Adalia decempunctata, assembly GCA_951802165.1. Taxonomy (NCBI): domain Eukaryota; kingdom Metazoa; phylum Arthropoda; class Insecta; order Coleoptera; family Coccinellidae; genus Adalia; species Adalia decempunctata. The sequence continues at coordinate 62,975,186 of OX637696.1, read as the reverse complement.
GTTTCCTTCGCGCTCGACTTGGCGGGGCCACTGCCGTGTCCCCAAATATATTATAGAGTAGCGGTCCTAGTATGGATCCTTGAGGAACTCCTGCTTCTAAATATCTGAGTGTGGAATGAACATTATCTATGTTCACACAAAAGTTCCTATCCCTCAAATAATTTCTTATTATTCTCCATAGCTTGGGTGAATATTCTGCGGTTATCATTCCATATGCAAGTCTTTCATGCCATACTCTATCAAAAGCTCTGGTTACATCTAGAAGTAGTAGTCCTGTGGCTTCTTTATTCTCAAATCCTTCTGTGATATACTCGGTCATTCTTAGGAGCTGTTGTTCAGTTGAATGTTGTTTTCGGAATCCAAATTTTTCACTCGGTATCGTCGCCAGGGCTTCCGTTTCTTCATTAAGGTCGGCGTTTAAAGCGAGTCGGAAAGCTCAGCCGATTGAGGCGCCACCGTCCATTTTATGGAATATCTCCATAGAACATGCATTATCACTATAAGTTCTATGAATATCTCTCTAATCATGAATGAAATGTACAATGGCGCTCTCTATCCGAAAATCGCCGAACTATGAAATAACTCAATTTGTGGGTAAAGCAGGAATTTTTTCCCGCCAAAATTTCATTTTGGCCATTCTCTGCCAATTCCGTATTGCAAGTTGTTTTTCTGAACGAAATAATCTGTAGATTCACTTTTAATCGAAATTCGAACGATTTTTATGGGTCTTTCTGTTGAAATAAAACAGAAGCATGAGTTGGCTCATTTTCTTCTATTTTTGAAAGAAAATAAATTAACTTTCGAAATGAAATCGACTAAAATTATTTCACCAAGAACTCCAATCCTTTCTGAGTTTACCCACAAAATTTCAGTATTCAAAGTGAAACCATTTTCAAATGCAACTTGAAATAAAAACACACTACATTGAACGCCCACCTTAAGTCGTCTGGCAAGTACTCTTTCCACAATTCTTTCTAGGGCTGGGAGCAGGCTTATTGATCTATAGTTCTGTGGAAAATTTTTGTCTTTACCTGGTTTATTGAAAACAATCACTTCGGCAGTTTCTCTTTTTTTTTGGAAAGTACTCTGTCCTCATCACACCGTTTGCTATGCTAGTGAGAGCTACTGTTCCTTTCTTTGACATTGTCTCAGCATGAGATTTGTAATCTTATCTTATCCAGAAGCCTTCCTTGTTCTCAAATTGTTGAATATGTCTTTGATTTCGGCAGGAGATGTTGGGTAAGGGATTTTGCTTCTTCCATTTCTTCTTAATTATCTTCAATTAATTCTTCTAGGTCCTCATCGTCTTCTTCGCAATAATTTATTCTTGACTCCCTTTCTATAGTATCGACAAGAGCGTTAGATTTATCGCTTTTTGAATATGCCATCCCATGCATTCCATGCATTGGTGGAATTTGCGGTTTTCACTGCGTAAATTTTTCTGCATTTTCCATGCCGCGTGGCCTTCTGTGTTGAGTTGACTGATTTTTTCATTCCATTCATTCGTTCTGTGCTCCCATAGAGTGTTTTTAAGTATTTGACTATGTCTATTCAGTCTGATTTTATCACTCTCGGTTTTATACATCCTGAAATTCTTCTGTTAACTTCTATAAGTTCTTTCACCTCTTTTGGAGTATTCTGTATGGAAAACATCATTCAAATATCCTCCGCGTGATCGTTCAGGACTCGATCTTTGGGAAGTAATTTTTGAATACTAGCCCAATTACTTGACGGATGTTGGTTTTCAGTAAATTATCGGCATAAACAGGACCCTCTGCATAGCCTCTCAAAAAAAAATCCAAAGGCTATAAATCACAAGATCTTGGTGGCCAATTCACCGAAACGAGAAATTACGCGTCTTTGAAGTTTTTCCCGCAATAACACCAAAATGTATGGAATGAAAAATATGCTTGATCGCTGAAAAAACACGATGCGAAAAATCCTCATCCAAACTTTGTTGTTCAAGCACAATCGGCATATCAAGGGTTTTCCAATAAGACGTGTTATTTTGATTAGACGGCTATTTCGGTAGATGTCACTTTCGAAGCTGTCATTTTTCGACATTTGACAGGTAGAAACTACGCCATTAATAAAAATGGAACGACACACGCTTGAACTACAGATTGAGATTTTTAAAATTCACTATACAAAAGGTGAGAATCTTGTGATTTAAAAACTGGCGACTTCTTCCTTTGGAGACATGTAAAAGAGAAGGTCTACGCCAAGAGCTTAGCGTCGATTCAAGGCCTCGAAGATGGAATTCCTGAGGCTATCGAGGACATAGAGCAGTCACTTTGTGATTTGGTTATGGAAAATTTCAGGAAAAGGATGTGGTCCTGTAGTCGTAGTCGGGGTTGTCATTTGGCTGATGTTATTTTCCATGATTAACGGCATACCTTCCTCTTTGTAATGAAATAAACATCCGATCATTCGTCTAAAAAAAGAGGCATTTTTCTTCGAATGTCAAAATAACACCAGATGCAAAATAAGCCATAGCGTGCCGTAAGAGAGTCCAGATGTTGTGGTGTCGGAAAATGGATAAATTTGAATCTTATTAAACACTTTCACTTACAGCAGCAATATTTTCGGTGCAGCGTGCATTTCGATGATGTATGTCTTTTCGATATTTTCAATTGTCTTACTTTCAGATGGACTATTTAGTCCACCATTATCTGGCCATAATGCTCGAAATGCTCACTATAAAATTCAAATTCCGCATGTTCAGCTAGCTTTCAACTAAACATATAACGCTTCGGATGACAATTCTGCAAGGCATATGTTATTGAAACAGGGCTATGAACTCTGGACCACGACATTGATAATCCTGATTTTCTCATAGATTTTGAAAGGACAAAGTGTGTTTCGAATCTGATGATAAGCTGGTAAGCGATTTACTCATGGTGGAATATCAAAGAGGCAAATCTCGTTTCTTTCAAATAGTTCACGCTATATTCTATCTCATTCAATAGAGCTCTATCTACCCTCAATACCCCTCTCAAATCTAGTATAAATTATTCAGTGTGACACAATTTTTTTTTATAAAGAGAAGATTACATTATGCCCAAGCCCGCCTCTAGCTGTTTGAGTACTCGCGTGCAATACCTGATATGCCGCCCTAAAAATACTTACCCCTAGTTTGGTCAAAAAGGCTATTTAATGTTTGCTCATCATGGTGGGTTTTCAAAATTCATATTGTTTATTGTTTGTAATATCACAAAATTCATAACGGATGGACTTCATCGGTAAAGAATAAGACCTAGACCTCTAAGTTCTCGATTCCATGCTCGTGTCACCTAGAATCCCACACGGGTTCTGTTCAATATACCTCTGTGACTTGTCTAGCAACGACCACAAACAACCTTTAGTTCGCCCTTCTAACGCAGTTCACTTCATATTCTTCCCCACGCCGGAACTACCCCCCCCCCCCCCCTATGAGTATCGAAGACCTAAGAAAAAGGTGGTGCACGAAAATTTTTTTATACATTTTGTACCTGATTTCACGTTTTTCAATAGTTATTACCCCCCCATGATCGTTATTACCCCTCCCATGAAAAAGAGCTATATCCGCCCTTGAGAACACTTCATTGTTTGATCTAGGATCCTAAAATAAAACTACACTGTGTACCTATTTAGTTTTTGGGTCTACTTGAACTTCATCACTGTGTTCATATTGAAATTGTATTGGTTTTCTTCTTGGTCCGATAGCATTAATCGATGGAAAATCTGTTTCTTCGTTGAGTTCGTGAGCCACTTTGGAAGCTTCAGCTAACACAATTTCAAAATGTTCAGCCGTGCGATATTGTATGAACTTATTCATCAATCAACGTATTTAACAGATTCATGCAGATTTGTTTATTAATAAATCGACTTTATTTCAATTAACCAATGTACACAGTACAGATACATCAACAGATGATGTAAGACGAACCAAGCCGAGGCGAAGTTTAGTCCCAGACTAATCTTACACTCAACTGACTCAACCCCGTTTGGTTGTCTCTTCTTAAGACTATACAATTATAATGTAAGAAAAAAAAACAGTTTCAAGTATGAGGTGAAAAAGTACATCGATTATACACACATATATAAACATCTAACAGTAAATCCACATATTCAGAAAAAAAATCAAACAAATACTGAGGAAAAAACGAAAAAAAACAACATTAACCGTCCTGTGCAAGAAAGAGTGAGCACCTCATTCGACGCTTAAATTGAGGATGAGTAAGAGCTAAAAAATCACTGTTCACACTGTTCACACATTTCACAGCATTATAATTTATTTATTTAGCGTATGGATGCTTTACAATACGATATGAATTATAAGTAAGGGTAAAAGTAAAAGTACATAGACATATTACAATACATATAGCACCGTAGATCTTAAGATGAACTTATATGTTAATGTCCAAATTGCACAGCCACTCGATAGCGCCTTGAGAGCACTCTGCGAAGTCCTGTAGGTTTCCGCCATAGGCACGGTTTGGGCAGTCTGAAACGATATGGTGGATCGTTTGTCTCGGTTATCCACAGTCGCACTGCGGACTGTCTGCGAGACCCCATCGGTGTAGGGAATCGGCACATTTACCCTGTCCTGTCCGTATTCGGTTAAGCTTTGACCAAGTGGAACGAGGGAGGTCTGAGCCTTTGAAGCCGAGTTCTGGGTTAGTTATTTGGATGTAGTCAGATTCTGTAGTATCTAGCCATCTTGCTGTCCATTGTTCTCTGGTATTGAATTTGTTTGTCATTTCGGAGGCGGTTCTGATAGGAGGGTGTCTAGATTTCAGCCGTTGGCGTCCTTGTGTGATGAGTGAGGCTTCTTCGTGAATCGGTAGGCGCTCGTTTGACATGATTTTATGATGTTCTCTGGCCAATGCTGCCGAGCGTCGTATATCCGGCGGGGCGATTTTACTCAGAGTTGCAAGCCACCTCACTGGAGTTGGTTTTATGGTTCCAGTTATTAGTCTCATCGTTTGGTTCAACTGAACGTCGACTTTTTTGGTGTGAGCGCTATTTAGCCATACCGGTGCACAGTATTCGGCCGCAGAATATACTAGAGCCAGTGCGGAGGTACGCAGTGTGGTCGCTGCAGCACCCCATGACGTTCCGGCGAGCTTTGTTATGATGTTATTTCGGGTTCTTATTTTGGCGGCTGTATTTGTAAGGTGTTCTTTGAACGTCAGGGTTCTGTCGAGTGTTACGCCCAGGTATTTAGGCGTATTGTTATGTTTGATGACCCTGCCGTTAAAAGTAATATTGAGAGTGTCGTTCGCATAACGGTTAGATAAGTGAAAGAGGCAGGCCTCAGTTTTGCTGGTGTTGGGACAAAGTTTGAAGTAGTCGGCGAGTGTTATTAGATCTTCGTTTAAGGCCCTCTCTCCCATTGACTTTGTTCTATCACGAAATGCGATGGCCAAATCATCGGCATAGGCAAACTTCTTTGATTTTGTCTCAGGTAGGTCAGCTGTGTAGATGTTAAACAATAGTGGAGCCAGCACTGAGCCCTGAGGGAGGCCATTGTTCAGCTTCCTGACTCCGCTCATGGTGCAATTAATATATACCTGGACAAATCTATTGGTCAGGAGGCTATTTATTAGCTGGCAAGTTTTAAGACAAGGTACGACCCTCATCAGCTTGTAGAGAAGACCTTCCCTCCACACAGTGTCGTATGCGGCCGTAAGATCAATAAACGTGACAGCTGTTTTTTCACGTTTCACGAAGCCAGCCTCAATGAAATTTGTTAAGGACAACACTTGGTCACAGCAGCTGCGTCCATTCCTAAAACCAGCCTGTTCGACTGGAACAGCTGCGTCAATGGTGGCATATATTCTGTTATATATAAGTCGTTCTAGGAGTTTGTAGCAGCAACTAAGAAGGGCGATCGGTCGATAGCTCTCAGGCAATTCGCTGTCTTTTCCAGGTTTTAGGATTGCAATGATCTTTGTCCTTTTGAATTCTAGTGGTAGCATAGATGTCTCCATCAGCATTATAAGAAAAGCACCTTTGAAATTTAGCAGTACGATGCTCCGGAACAGTGAAAGAGAAAGGGCGTCATATGTTAACCGAATGCACTGAACTTCTAGGAAGAAGCCTTCCACAAAGAGCCACACAGTTTCGAGTCATAAGGAGTCTATAAACGAAGCAGCGGAAGTGGAGCAACCTTCTATTATTCATCCTCAACCAACCCAACTCACGAATCTTCTGAGAAACATGATCATACTTCCTTAAACCAAATATAAAGCGGCAGCACCAATTCTGAACAAGCTGAATGCGGTTACCAACATAAGCACTAATGCAAGGTCCATAAACTACATCGCAGTAGTCAAACAAAGGAATAATTACAGACTCAGCCAGGGACTTTCTCATGCTGAATGTCAAGAAACGACGACAACCATAAACGAGCCTCAGACGGTAAAACGCAGATTTCAAAATACCTGCTACATGACAAGAAAAATCAAGTTTACAATCAAAAGTGACACCAAGGTTCCTCACGGTATCATAAAAGGTGAGAGGCTGACCACCAATGCACAGCTGTAGGTTCTCCCTAACTATAGAGTATTGACGATTATTCGAGAAATTCAAATACTTACACTTGTTAGTGTTTAATTTCAAATTATGACAAGCCGCCACATCACAAACTCTCCCAAGGTCAGTGTTAACACGCTGAGAAGCAACATCCAGACCACCCATCTCAAACGAGTAAACGAGCTGCGTGTCACCAGCATAATCCTGCGCATGACAAAACTCTAGGACCTCCAGCAGATTGGCGGTATAAACCAAAAACAGGAGAGGGCCCAGAATCGACCCCTGCGGAACCCCAGAACGAAGAAGCACTGACCCAGACACACGACCATCAACTTCAACCACCTGACTCCGAAACGATAAATAAGACCTAATCATTGCGACTGCCAGTGGCGTAAAACCATAATATTTCACTTTTTCACACAATAACAGATGATTAATTGTGTCGAAGGCCTTTTGAAAGTCTAACAGAACTAAAATCGAGACAAGTTTTTTATCCAAACTATGAAAGATAGAATCAGTCACGGTTGCCAGAGCAGTTGAAGTACTAAAAGTATTACGGAAGCCTGCCTGATAGTCAGGAAGCAACCCATTTTCAGAGAAAAAATTGTACATCTGCTCAGAGAGAGCCCTCTCAAGGATCTTAGAAAGTGCAGACAAAATGCTTATTATCCGCAAGTCAGAAAAGCTCTCGACATTCTTGGTCTTCGGCATAGGCTGAACAACCGCACACTTCCAAGCTGCCGGGAAGGTACCCGATAAAATACAGCTATTAACCAAATGAGCAATATAGGGAACAGTGACTGGTGCAGAGTACTTGAGCATCTTCACAGAAATCCCATCAGTGCCCACAGCATCCGAGCCAATTTGATGAAGAATCTTATCGACATCAGAAATGGAAACAATTTTAAAGTCAAAGGATAGGGAATCATCGTGTCTTCTCACACCATAATAATCAATCAGAACTGCACACATGCATCATGCATCTTATTCAAAAACCCATTCAGAAAGGCGCAGTCGAGACACGCATGCCAAGAGGAGCCCTCGTGCTATCAATAATTCCTTTTCAACAGAGACATAACAGAAACATTACTCTCAATCGAAAGCTATTGTGATAAATTCGTGAATAACCTTTGTAACAGTAAATATTTTTAGCTGAACCTTTCCATGTACCGAAACTCATTCGTCATAGGCTACGTCCGCATAGGCAGGAGGCTTGCTTAGCGACTAGAGGTTTGGTTAGCGCCTAGACGCTTGCTTAGCACCTAGAGGCTTGCTTAGCGCCTAGAGGCTTAGGCGGTTAGGCCTAGCGGCTTGCAATTTGGCTACCATAAAGAGAACTGACTTCCAAAGAAAAATCTTTCTTTAGTTTATTCTTCATTATATTCCAAAACTGTAATGTTAGATCAACTGCAATCTTCATTGTGATTGTGCATACTTGTGTACATTTGTAATAAGCGAGATAATTTGGAAGTAATAAAATGAATATCCTTTCGAAAATTGGGACTTGAATATTGTCTTTTCCATAATAATTCAACACCGTTTATTTTATTCGGAAAATCGCCCAAGAAACTCGCAATAATTTAATTGATCGATGTAGACTTCGGAAATTCGATATCCCTGTGCCAGAAAATTAGTGAACCAGTTATCAGACCACCTAAGAAGTCTGGCGAGACGAAATTGTCGATTTTCGGTTCAAGTTTCTGCTGCATCTGTGGCGATAAGAAGATTATGGTTCCTCGAACCCAGCACCGAAATATGCTTGCGTTCGCTGGGAACCATGAGATTTTTCCGACGTTGCATTTCCCAAACCGGTGCTTGGGAACCTAGATTTTTCAAGACAGCCCCACCTACGAGGGGGTAGGGAGATGGAAAAGTCTTCAATTTAATTGGTTCGTAAAAAGGAAGATGGAAGAAGTTTTGATTTGATTGGTTTTGAAAGATTGACGATTGGTTTTTGGAGGAGACGAAGAAGGGAAAAACTTCGACTTGCTGGGGAGACGAAATGGCAGTGTCTGGTGGAACCTTAAACGAGGAGGTTGCCAGTACTCGCGTTCGGTAATAAGGGAGTAACTGGAGGAACCTAAAGGGAAGGTCCTCAGTTGACTCAGGTTTGGAATCGGAAACTAAGGGTAGTACGGTTTTAGGGTAGGTACTTCAGTGTTTGGAAGTACGGTCTCAAAGCGGAGACGAAAACAGTTAAAGTTATTCGGAAGACGGTGTTAGGGTAACTCATAAGTCTTGGTCTTATTTCGGACGGTCAGTCTCAAACAGGGACATAAAAAGGTGTTAAGTCGAAATTAATAAAATCTCTAAATTACTTGGAATTATTGTAGATTGCGTATCGTCGGTATATTCGGGAGTGAGGTCAATTTGCGAAACGCGTGTGGGTGTCGTGTTTGGTGTTTAATCTGTCTGTTTCAGGAAAGAAGCAACGTCAAAGAGTCATCGTCCTAGATTCAACATTCTTTGGATTATTGGTACAGGAAAAAGGTCAGACTATTTTGTTTATGCTTAGCTTAATTTGAGTATTGGTAGAAAGCTGCATGAAAGCCCATATATCTCTAATGGTCCAGAGTCCTGAAATCTTCCATAAGTCGTAATCGTCTTTTAAAGTATATTGTATTTTTTTTGTAATCACCCTTAAGTAATTGAAAGTGTATATGGAAACAATTGTTGGGTTCCCTTAAGTGTTGGAAAGTTTAGGTGGGAAATTATTGTTGAGATTCCCCCTTATGTGTTAGAAAGTTTGAATTTGTATTATTTTTGAAATCTCTCTTGAGTAATTGAAGGTTTAATTGAGTAAATTTTGAGATCATCCCACGTTTGTGATTTTGCGGGTTATTTTGACAAACCCTTTTTAGGTTCTTGAATAACTCGATTTTTTTTTTTCTTTTTTTTATAATTGGAATTCACACCGATGTTTGATTTGATTTCGATAATTGGATTCTGTTTTACAATCTAACGTTGAATGTAATAATTCGATTTGTTGTGATTAATTGTATTTGATTTAAGAAATATTCGAGTACTTTTGATAATTTATATCGTTGACACATACGTAACGAATGTAAAGTTGTTTAGTTTGATTTGGTCTTAATATACGTCTTAAATTTAACCCAAAAAGTTTCATTTATCATCCTTCTCCCTAGAGAATATTTTTAAACACTAAGTCCCGACCCAAGTGCGTTGGGCCGATCCCACACTTTCTCCCTTCTGGAGAAAGAACTTCAAAAGTAAAATAACATCTTTTCTTTTTCTTTAAGTAATAACACCCTTGATTGGTGGAAAGCCGCTCTTCCGTCAAATCACAAAGAGGGTGCTTTTTACAAATGGTGACAGCGGTGGGATGTGTTTAATTTTCTAGGGGAGAATTTTTTTTTGTTTGTTAGAATTTTGCATTCGTGTTGACGGTTTCCGTCGGGAAAAGTGTAATTTTTATTTGTGTTGCATTAGCTTTGAACGTAAAGATTACCGGTGGGATGTGTTTAATTTTCTAGGGGAGACTTTTTTTGTTAAAATTTTGCATTCGTGTTGACGGTGTCCGTCGGGAAAAGTGTAATTTTTATTTGTGTTGCATTAGCTTTGAACGTAAAGATTACCGGTGTAACGTGTTCAATTTTCTGAGGGAGAGTTTTTTTTTTATTTGAAATTTGTTGAATTTTCCGGTAGATAAAAAGTTTTTTTTGGGTTTTCTGTAGGTTGCGTCAGTGTGAATGTAAAGATTACTAGAGTCAAATGTGTTAAATTTTCCCAGAGAGATTTTTTAATGAGATTTTGAGAAATTCAGAGAAATTTCGAGGTATAAGGGATTTTTATCCTGTTGTTTTATGGGTGATCGAAATAGTGTGTATTGACTTGTTGGGAGATTTCCGGATGAAGGTTTTCAGGTTCTTATGTTGAATTGGATTATATTTTCTGTATGAACGTATATGCCTATCAATTTGAAATTAAGTTTTAAAAATTGCAATTGGTAGGGACAGAATTTAGGATTGAATTAAAGTAAAGTAAAAAATTATTGATCTAAAGATTTTTTTTTTATGAGATATTGAAGAATTGAGTGAATATAGTTGGTTTTTCTTTGAAGAAGTTCAAGTTTTCTTTGTTTCGAAATTATTATAGAACAGTTCATATTTCTGTGATGTTCTATCATTTTATGTAAAGGATTTTTGATAGAGTCAAGTTGATGTCGAGATTTTAAGACTTTAGAGAGGTTTTAGATTCATTGCGGCTTTACAGGGAAAAAGGCATACGTTTGTTCTCACAGGACATTTACTTTTCTTTCAGGACATATATTTTTCTTTCAGGACATTGTTTTTCTCTTTCAGGACGTCGAATTTTCTGATTGTTGAATGTGTAATCAAATTTTGTTTCAGGAAGGGTATTTTGTTCTTCTGAAAATTATTGTGCTCTTATCGATTGATTGGAATTTTGATTGAATTTTTTTTCAGGGCGTATTGCATGAAAAATTTTCTTTTGGTCACTTTATCCATTTACTTGATTTTGTTTGAAGGTGTTGGTTTTTCTGTTGGTGATATAGCGGAATCACATTTTGTTTCAGGAGGGTTATTTTTGTTTTTTGAAAATTATTGTGCTTTTATTGATTGATTGAAATTTTGATTGATTTTTCTTTCAGGGCGTATTGCGTGAAAATTTTGTTTTGTTTTTGGTTATCCTATTATTCGGGGTTTCGTTTGAATCTCGAAAAATTTTATTTTCATAAAGTAACATCATTGGTTTTGTATTGAGTTTGATTTGGAGAATAATTGAACTTGGCTTTCCTTGTTTTAACTTGAGTTTGAAATTTTGGGAAACACTTTGATAGAAGGGAAATTTTTATCTTTTCAAGTTGAGTTCATTTTGAAAGTTCAGAAGTCGGAAAAGTATAAATTTGGTTGAAATTTTAGTAGATGAGCCGCTGATCGTAATCTTTTGAGTTTTAGGATAAAAATTAGAAATTATTTTTATTTCAGGTGGTTTTGCGTACTTTTATTTTTCAGGAAGTCGACACTTGGTGATTTTCTTATTTTTTTGGTTACATCATTTTGCCAGATTTTTTTTTCGAAGTTTTTTTGGTGTTGGTCTTTTTGAACTCGTTTCCAGGTGATTCGTTTCATTCTGGTGTTTTGGGTAGGACTGTTTGAAGGAATCATTAGAGTATCATTTTGCTAATTTTTTTTTAATTCGCGAAATTTGAAGGAATCATTGGAGTATCATTTTGCTATTTTTCAATTCGTGAAATTTGAAGTCGTAATCTTGAGCGTATTTCGGTTCTGTTGGAATTTCAGGGTGAGAATTTAAAATTATTCATTGATTTGGAAAGTAAATAAATTTTTGAAAAATGGCTCAACCAGCTGGTGCATCCAACATGAATGTTCCCGCGGGTCAAGTAACACCTATGTACTCGCTAGGTATGCTATCGACTACTTTAGAGGATTTTACTGGGAAGGACGCGACCGGGTATTTCGAAAAATTGGAGTTGCTGGCAAAATTATACGGATGGGACGAAAAGGACACTCTTATCCTTTTCAAGCTTAAGCTCGAGGGTGATGCTTATACATTTTTCAAATCTGATATCACCCTTGACAGTTTGAACTATGGCGATTTAAAGAATAGATTTGTTAGAAAGTTTACGACGGTTAGATTGCCTGTGGAAAACCAGTGGAATTTATATCGTTGTTTCCAAGGACAAGATGAAGATGTTTCTTCGTTTTGCACTAGACTGCGTACAGTAGGGGCGAGGTTACTGAACGAGGATTTAGCCGGAGCACAAAAAGACGAAGAACCTGGAATAAGGAAGAAGAACCGGGAATTAATGTTGAATCAATTCAAGATAGGATTAAGGAAGGACGTGATGAAGGAAACTGGGATTTTGTTGTTGAAAGAGGAAAACCTGGATCTGGAAAAAGCAGAGGAACTAGTTAGGCTACAGGAGGCCACTAGCAAGATGTTGCAAAGGAGGTCGGTAAATATGTGGGTATCGACAGTTGACACCGAAAAAGTATGTCAACTGTGCGACAGAGAAGGCCACACCGCGAAGGGGTGTAGGAGTGTAAGGCAGAACCGAGGAAATGGGGAAAGAGGTAATGCAAGGACATGCCATTCTTGTGGCCAAACAGGCCATTTCGCGAGGGATTGCCGGAATAACAGACAAGGAGGACAAATGACACAGGGAGTGTGTCATAACTGTAATCAACAGGGACATTGGGCAAGGGAATGCCCTAGCAGGGGTTCGGCTGGATGGCGGGAGCCAAAGGTCGAATGGTTGAGGAGTGAATATATAGAGGAACCGAATACTTCCTGGAACCAACGCATAGGCGTAGATGAGGGTGTAGAGGAGATTTCTGGGGTAATACGGAATATTGAAGGGCCAAGTTTTGGAAGCCACTATCCCCGAACAGACGAGGACGGTGGGAAAATGGAACATTTTAATGTTCAGAGAAGAGTCCGGGAGGACACTAAGGAAAAAAATGTAATGTGCAATGTTGACAGGACGTCCAGGGAATTAGATACACAACCAGAAAATTCCTATGAAGTTAGGGATTTGAAGAGGACTGGAAGTAGGAATACCAGTGTTAGCACTCAGACGGAGGGTGCAGAGGGACCCGACAGCAATGGACTGTCGAAGGGTGACACCATAAGGGAATGGAATGGTGTTGTCACCGAGTCGAAGGATGTGGAGATGACGAACGAGAATAATGAAGGGGAGCTTCGCTGGAATAACAATGTGTCTCCGGCTGAAGGGATAGATCGGGTATCTATCAGGAAGGAATCAGCCGTCGAGAAAGATGGTATCTGGGAAACCGACGTTTTGTTAATGTCGGGGATCACCATCCCCGCCCGTTCGGAAATGGTGGTAGAGGCCAAACTGAGGAAGGAGAAAAATAGGGAACGATTTTGGATCAAGATAATAAACGTATTCAACAGGGAAAGTACGTTGAAAAAGAGGCAGAAACTCGAAGAAGCGGTGGGTCACGAGGAGAAGGGAAGATTGGTAGTGGTAGCCATACCATTACGACGATCTTCGAGGGCAAGGCGCCCTCCGGACCCGGGGAAAAACTGGCCAGGAACTCGGGTAGCGAGAAGGCAACTCTTCAACAGCCTTCCAGGAGAAGTGAATCGACTCCTGCCCATTTCGTTAGATTCCAAGGTAAAACTAGTCGGAATTCGGGTAGCGAGAAGGCAATTCATCAACAGCCTTCCAGGAGAAGTGAATCGACTCCTGCCCATTTCGTTAGATTCCAAGGATAAACTAGTCAGGAACACGGGTAGCGAGAAGGCAACTCTTCAACAGCCTTTCAGGAGAAGCGAATCGACTCCTGCCCATTTCGTTAGATTCCATGGATAAATTGGACCGGAATTCGGGTAGCGAGAAGGCAACTCTTCAACAGCCTTCCAGGAGGGGTGAATCGACTCCTGCCCATTTCGTAGATTCCAGTCATTTGAAACGTCTTTGTGGTAATTTGGGAGTAGCTGTGCTAAAGTCTTTGATGGCGATTTTTAACGCCAAATTTTTTTTTTATTGAAGCAGCGAAATTGGAAAAAATCTTTTCAGTGCGTATTTGATTTTTTTTTAATTCATCTTTTCATCTATAAAGAAGTACCACTCGACCTTATAATTTTTGTGTTAGCGCTGACGCTAAAGTGTACTTTACGGTTTGCGGGAATCGTTTTGGAACAATCGTGATAAGATTTTGCGTTTTTGTGTCCCACAACAAAAAGCAAATGTGGATGTATTATTTGTGGTATTCTTCCTCAGATGATTAAAAGGGAACTAATTATGTAAGCGATCATAGGAGGACGAATAGGGAAAAAGGGGATTTACGTATTTTTCATTTTAAATTGCCCTATGAATTTATGTAAAATTGCGAAAATTTAATATTTTTGTTTGTTTGTTGTTGCTACTGTATTTATGGTACATTTCCTCACAAGATGTTTCAAGAGGATCCAAGCCCATTAGCAGTATGGGAAAGGTACTGACCCTATCCAGAGGAATGACCTTATTCGTAAAAGTAAACAGTACTGACGCGCTAATTTCGTACGCGTGTGCGAAGAAAAACAGTGAGATAACCGCGGTGTCTATACGCGAAGCCGCGTAGTGTCCAACTTAGAGAACATCTACAGAAGCTAATCCGTCAAAGGGATCGTGTTACCAGAGGGACGAAGTCACAATTAAAAAACCGTATGGACCGACTGTGTCGAGTAAGCTTGAGCGATTACTGATTAAACGTTGCGGGAATCATAGGCGTAGCTTAATCGTGGCCAAGGGTATAATAACTTTATTTGCCGTTTGAAAGCCGTGGAAAACATCACCGACGAGTACCAGAACTGGAGACTTTTGACAAATGGGTTAATGGTTCAAAACGATCAACATGGTCAACACCGAAGAGATGAGAAAGCTGGCACCCAACCCAGCAAAACAGATATGAGGATGGTTCACCGACTTCCTGTTTATGAGCAGACTCATGGTATTCTATGCGATACTCCGAATCATGAAGCAAGGGATAGATGTTATATTGAATGGACTACACCTATATGAGATTTTTGGATGCGGGATAACCCTGTTGGCTAGCCTATGGAACACTCCAACTATATGGATTATGAATCGACACAGAACCAGACAAGAGAACCTGAGAATAGATAAGGATGCAGAGGCGGACGTAGCTGTAGCAGCAAAGATAAAACCGTCGGGATTGTACCCGACATTAAATCCGAACGTACCACACTGGGCTTAAAAAGGAGGTGCAAATGTTGTCATCGGTCGCGAACCCGGAATATGTGCCGCGTAAGGGACATCTCTCGCTATAACGATGATTGTTGGTGACGAACGTAAACATTGAATTCGAGTGCTTAGAACCCAAATTTATCGGACACAAAGTGCGGTACGCTGATTACGATGGACTAGATCGTCGCGTATCTTCGAAGGTCGTTCCCGAGGAAAAGGTCAATACCAATCCAAAGGAAATAAACATATGGAGGTAGTCAGAACCGGATTAAGAAGATTCTGTGGTGATCGCGAGTGAAGTTTGAAAACCCGAAAAATAAGACATAATGGACTCCATGTAGGAGAAGTGAAGTGAAAGACGGGATTTGCTTAATTCTTTAAAGAGCTTGATTTATGAGCATTATGTTTTGCTGCGTTGAACCTTTCATTTATTTTTTATTTTTTTTGATATTGTTTGTTTTGGACTTGGGCTAATTAGTTGAGCAAGAATGATATTTAGTTTTAAGGCATGCTGCATGAAAGTTAAGAATTCTAAGTTTGATACATTCGAGTTGTTTACCTTTTAAAAGGTCTTGAATGGAAGACGAGGGACTATTGGACTATTGAGGAATGAGGGTAAGGGAAAAGTCATGGCAAACGATGCCATGGACTTTTTCAAAGAGGAGGATATTTGTAATAAGCGAGATAATTTGGAAGTAATAAAATGAATATCCTTTCGAAAATTGGGACTTGAATATTGTCTTTTCCATAATAATTCAACACCGTTTATTTTATTCGGAAAATCGCCCAAGAAACTCGCAATAATTTAATTGATCGATGTAGACTTCGGAAATTCGATATCCCTGTGCCAGAAAATTAGTGAACCAGTTATCAGACCACCTAAGAAGTCTGGCGAGACGAAATTGTCGATTTTCGGTTCAAGTTTCTGCTGCATCTGTGGCGATAAGAAGATTATGGTTCCTCGAACCCAGCACCGAAATATGCTTGCGTTCGCTGGGAACCATGAGATTTTTCCGACGTTGCATTTCCCAAACCGGTGCTTGGGAACCTAGATTTTTCAAGACAGCCCCACCTACGAGGGGGTAGGGAGATGGAAAAGTCTTCAATTTAATTGGTTCGTAAAAAGGAAGATGGAAGAAGTTTTGATTTGATTGGTTTTGAAAGATTGACGATTGGTTTTTGGAGGAGACGAAGAAGGGAAAAACTTCGACTTGCTGGGGAGACGAAATGGCAGTGTCTGGTGGAACCTTAAACGAGGAGGTTGCCAGTACTCGCGTTCGGTAATAAGGGAGTAACTGGAGGAACCTAAAGGGAAGGTCCTCAGTTGACTCAGGTTTGGAATCGGAAACTAAGGGTAGTACGGTTTTAGGGTAGGTACTTCAGTGTTTGGAAGTACGGTCTCAAAGCGGAGACGAAAACAGTTAAAGTTATTCGGAAGACGGTGTTAGGGTAACTCATAAGTCTTGGTCTTATTTCGGACGGTCAGTCTCAAACAGGGACATAAAAAGGTGTTAAGTCGAAATTAATAAAATCTCTAAATTACTTGGAATTATTGTAGATTGCGTATCGTCGGTATATTCGGGAGTGAGGTCAATTTGCGAAACGCGTGTGGGTGTCGTGTTTGGTGTTTAATCTGTCTGTTTCAGGAAAGAAGCAACGTCAAAGAGTCATCGTCCTAGATTCAACATTCTTTGGATTATTGGTACAGGAAAAAGGTCAGACTATTTTGTTTATGCTTAGCTTAATTTGAGTATTGGTAGAAAGCTGCATGAAAGCCCATATATCTCTAATGGTCCAGAGTCCTGAAATCTTCCATAAGTCGTAATCGTCTTTTAAAGTATATTGTATTTTTTTTGTAATCACCCTTAAGTAATTGAAAGTGTATATGGAAACAATTGTTGGGTTCCCTTAAGTGTTGGAAAGTTTAGGTGGGAAATTATTGTTGAGATTCCCCCTTATGTGTTAGAAAGTTTGAATTTGTATTATTTTTGAAATCTCTCTTGAGTAATTGAAGGTTTAATTGAGTAAATTTTGAGATCATCCCACGTTTGTGATTTTGCGGGTTATTTTGACAAACCCTTTTTAGGTTCTTGAATAACTCGATTTTTTTTTTTCTTTTTTTTATAATTGGAATTCACACCGATGTTTGATTTGATTTCGATAATTGGATTCTGTTTTACAATCTAACGTTGAATGTAATAATTCGATTTGTTGTGATTAATTGTATTTGATTTAAGAAATATTCGAGTACTTTTGATAATTTATATCGTTGACACATACGTAACGAATGTAAAGTTGTTTAGTTTGATTTGGTCTTAATATACGTCTTAAATTTAACCCAAAAAGTTTCATTTATCATCCTTCTCCCTAGAGAATATTTTTAAACACTAAGTCCCGACCCAAGTGCGTTGGGCCGATCCCACACTTTCTCCCTTCTGGAGAAAGAACTTCAAAAGTAAAATAACATCTTTTCTTTTTCTTTAAGTAATAACACCCTTGATTGGTGGAAAGCCGCTCTTCCGTCAAATCACAAAGAGGGTGCTTTTTACACATTCTATAACGTTCGTTTCACTAAGCTACTCGCTTGGTGACTCGCCAGGTGACTCGCTAGGATCTAGGCGCTAAGCATGCCTCCTACCTATGCGGACGTAGCCATAGGCGCAACATAAAATCAATCCGGCTTTTCAATTTGAAGAAAAAACTGATAGAATCAGTAATTCTCCACTTTAACTCGCTTCATCTCGATAACTGGCCATGGTATCGGATTCAGAATTCATACCTCTGAAGATGTTATGAAAATCAATATACGTATAGTGAGAAAAAAGTTATCTTTGGCCCAGGCAATTTTTGAATACAGGTTGTTCATGTTTTTGGACTCTTCCCAAAATAGATAACCTTCCTATGAATAAACCAGCGTTAATATTCTGGAGATAAGAGACACACATATGTTTGTGGTATTACTTCTCCCAAAAATCAATCCATAAATACAGGGTTTCGAATTAATGCTAAAAAAATAATTATAGCTAGAGGTTCCCCTCTGTGGAACACCCTGTATAAAAAATGTTCACTGTGCAAAATTTTCCCGTCAAAATATTATATTGATTCAAGGTGTTTGTTTAATTTTTTTAGGAAATATCATCATGGGCTTCAAAGAATACAGGGTGATTCAGTCATGATGAACTTTGAACCTCACGAAAATACCCAAAAACCACGTTTTTTTTCATCACCCTCTATTTCAAGATTAACTCCGATGAGGTGGGAGTTTTCTTTCACCATTGTATTTGAAATAAAAACATCAATACGGCTGAGAGTTTTCATCCACTTCCTATGACCAGATTTTTTTTATGCTGGAATAAGAATAGAATAACATAAATAAAAAATTTCATATTACATAAAAAAAAATTTGTTCATAGGAAGTGGATAAAAACTCTCAGCCGTATTGATGTTTTTATTTCAAGTACAATGGTGAAAGAAAACTCCCACCTCATCGGAGTTAATCTTGAAATAGAGGGTGATGAAAAAAAGGGTGGTTTTCGGGTATTTTTGTGAGGTTCAAAGTTCATTTCATGACTGAATCACCCTGTATTCTTTGGAGTCCATGATGATATGTTCTAAAAAAATTAAACAAACACCTTAAATCAACCCATAAATACAGGGTGTCCACTAAACCTTCATTGTGAATAATTTCTATAATAATAGATCACCCAGTATAAATTCTTGGTATTACAGACTTTTTCGATGTAACAACAACATATCTAGTGTAATAATTCATTTTGTGAACGTTCTCGCTCTGAAACTGACATATTTTATACTTTCAAAATCGGGCATGCATTCAATTATGGATAACCCTGTATTCGTAACGATTTTCGGTCACATTTCTCTATATGGTTGCTCCCTGGGGATGGAATGGAATGTTTCTAGAGGAAAATTGAAGTTCATTCGATTCTGTTCCGAGATACGGGCGTAGTAAAAGTGGGTAATTCTCAACTTCAACGCCCTGTATCTCAAAAACTAGTCATAGGATTGAGTTGGGGCCATGGACACTTTTGATCAGTAGGTCGAGTACTACATTATACCAAAATTTTAGAACATTTGACGGAACGCCATTTGCCATAGAAAAAGTGCGGGGTCCTTTACAGAATGTCACATTCAAATAGAAAAAGATGAGGGTATTCCCGGTAAGATGCGGTATGCGGTATGCGATGTCGTACTTACCTGCAAAGTTTCATGGAAATCCATCCTTTATCACAATCATATTATGTATAGTAGTTCTGTATGGATGCAGCCTGCAGGGTAGTGCCCCCGCCAAGTAAAGTACAACCTACCTTTTTTCGAAACGTTTCGTCGTATTTCAGAAACCTCATATCTCCGGACTGAACGACACATTGGAACTCATATTCTCAGAATGAGAAGCTCATCGAACACACGGAGTTTTATCTGTACAGCTCATATACTTGTATGTAGGCTAGAAGGCTGAAATTTGGTATCTAGAAATAGGACATACACTCCGAAAAAAAAATTTGGGCGAACATATTGGAGTATGGCTTGGCCGTTTTCGCAACATATTGATCAAATATCGAAAACGAGGGTTGCCCTTCATTTTTTGGGATTAAAGAACAAAAACAAATATCAATCAGCGAAAATCGTTTCATTGTTTTTCAAAATATTCCCTATGAAGATCTATGCATGCGTTTGAACCAATTTTCGAAGCACGTTTGCCACTCCGATTGTCCGATTAGGTTATCTCCAAAACATGCATTCTGAACGCAATCGCCGCTTCTTCAGGTGTCGAAAAACGTTGACCCCTCAGTTTATTTTTTACATACGGTATTAAATGTCATTCGTTGCCAAGTCAGGACTATACGGCGGATGACTCATCAAGTCGATGTTTTGAGTGCTCAAAAATGCAATTGTTTGAGCCGATGTGTAGTGGTGAAGAGTGATCCGGTTGGTTTTCCTCATTTCTTGGAAGACAACTGGCAAACAAATGGTTGTGTACCACTCAGAATTGACTGTTCTGCGTTGTTCTAGTGGTACGGTTGCGACATGTCTAGTTTTTCCGAAAAAACAGGCAAACATATGCTTGGAAGTGCTTCGTGCGGGAACAACTTTTGTTGGGTTTGGCTCATTTTGAAACACCCAAACAGTCGACTGCTGTCATGCGCGTAAATCCACGATCCGTCACCTGTCACGATGTCATAGACGTGTTTCGAAGCACCGTGATCGTATTTTTTGAGAATTTCTTTCGACCAATCTCCACAACTTTTTTTAGAACGATTGACAAATTGTGTTCCACGCAGCATCAATGGTTTCGGAACAACAACTGATTTTGGACGACCTTCACGAAATTCGTCTTGGAGCGAACTACGACCTCGATTTCACCATACTATCGATAAACACGGCTCGTTGATGGAGCTTCTTCGCCAAAATTTGAATTAAGTTCATCCAGGCAATGTTGTTCAGTTAATCCACGAAATTTTAAAAAATAATCGCAAGAAAATGTTCCCCATTTAATTACATTTTTTGACCGAGATAATAATAATAATTCGACTGAAGGATGGAATGACTTTTCGACACCTCGAAGACGGAGAAACTTACAAGTTTCTTGGATTGAAACAGAGGGGTGTACTGGAGACAACCCAGATAAAGGATGCCTTAACAGCCAGGTACAAAAAAAGCTGAGAGACATTTGGAAATCGCAGCTGTTGGGAAAGAACAAAGTATCTGATACAAATATGCTAGCCATCCCGATTCTCACCTACTCTTTCGAGGTGGTGAACTGGACGGTAAACGAACTCCTCGATCTTGATAGGTTAACAAGGAAAACGATGAACATGAATCGTAGCCTACATCCCAACAGTTCAATACAGAGGATATACCTTCCTCGAAGCCAGGGGGGTAGAGGATTGCAATGTTTGGAATATCAACGAACATTGGAAATGGCAGTAAGGATTCTTAGAAGAAGAAGAATTTAGGATCGAGAAATGAAACGGAAGAGGTTTCCTTCAAATCTTTCAAATCTGACAGGGATCCAAAGATATGGCTTTTTATCTCAAAGGTAAAGGAATCTGTTGAAGAAAATGATATAAGGGAGTACATATCAAGAAGAAGTGAGGCAGAAATTGATAAAGTCTCCGTGAAACTATTGAGGACCAGATTAGAAGATACAGGATTTAAGAGCTTTATGGTAGGGGTTCCCTTGGACTATAAGGAAATGGTTTACCAGAGGGAGTTTTGGCCAATTGGGATTTCATTCGGTAGATTTAATTTCATAAGAGGTCAACATTTTTTAGACACACCAAGAAGATCGAAAACAACCTCAACTTGAGCAGGAACAATTCAAGGAAAGCAGGGTTCAACATTTTCCATCAAAATGTTAGATCTATTGGAAACTCAGTCGAACAAATAGAAGAAATTATCAAAGAAAACTGCCTCCAAGTAATCTGTATTTCGGAGCATTGGAAAACCAGAGACCAGCTATCAAACTACGGTATAGAAAATTTTGTTCTAGCCTCCTGCTTCTGTAGAGAAGTAAACGAGCATGGTGGTACAGCAATATACTGCAGGAAGCCTATAAGATGGAAGACATTAAAGAAAGTCGAAAAATGCTCAATTTCCAGAGTTATTGAGATCTCTGCCATTGAGATTCAATATGGATCGGATACAATAGATGTGATATGCCTTTATAGACCACCAAATGGGGAACCATCCTTATTTTTTGAGCAACTAGAAAAGGTTATCTGTGTTTCTAATAAAGGTAATAAAATTCTAGTTCTCACAGGAGATCTCAATATCGACATTAAGAATGAAGGCTCTAAGTTATCACAGCAACTTCTGCAGCTTATTAATTGCTATGGCATATATCACACTATAGTTGACTACACACGAATAACTCAAACTTCGAGAACATGTATAGATAATTTTTTCACCAATTATAAAGAGATAAATGTAGAAATAAAACACACTCACATTTCAGATCACACAGGGCAAATGCTGACCCTGCAATTAGACACTCCCCATCAAATTATGTACAAATATGGAAGGAATTTAGGAACAGCCAATATGAATAATTTAAGGGAAGAACTCAAATCTGTGAACTGGGATCTACTTTATGGGCAAGGTGATATAAATCAACAGTGGTCTTATTTCTTAAATGTTTATCAAGATATTTTTAATCAAATTTGCCCAGTTGAAAGATGGAGAATAAAATCGTCCACAAAAGAGCTAAATCATCCCTCAATCAAAGACAGTAAAAATCGCTTGGATATTCTATACACATGCAAATCAGTGGATAAAACCTTTGAAGACTCATATTGGGAAGAGAAAAAGAAATATGATTATTTACTAAAACAAACCAAAGTAGTGAAATATCAAGAAAAAATAGAAAACTCTGATAATAAGTCAAAGTGTATGTGGTCCATATTCAGGGAGATTAAAGGGCAAGTTGTAGACTCGGAAATTCGAATATCTGAGGATTTAAAATCTCTTGCAGATAGATTTAATGTATACTTTGCCACCTCAGCGGAAAATGCTCTGCTCAGCCTACCAAACCAAAGCTTTAAACATGATATACAGTATAGGGACAGATCAGTATTTTTCTTTCCAACCAACGAAGCTGAACTCTCTGAAATAGTAAGATCTTTCAAGAATAAACTTAGTTCTGGAGTTGATGGCATTCCTATAACTGTCATTAAGTCTACATTAGAAGAGATCATCACACCACTGAGCTTTATCATCAATAACTCAATAAAATCAGGTATTTTTCCAGATAGTTTGAAGCAGGCATTGGTAAAGCCTATCTTTAAGAAAGGAGATAGAGATGCAATAGAAAACTACAGACCAATTTCATTGTTGCCAAGTTTTTCCAAGGTTCTAGAGGCAGTTATTTCGAGGAGACTCTTAAAATTTCTGAAAGAAGTCATAACAAGTTCTCAACATGGTTTTATGCAAGGAAGATCAACAAAAACAGCCATACACAGTTTCCTTCATAAAATATACCAAGCTCTTGAAAATGGTGACATCACTATTGGTCTGTTTCTGGACTTATCTAAGGCTTTTGACTCCCTCTCACACGACTTCATCTTAAACAAACTAGAGGCTTATGGAATAAGAGGCCCTGGACTGAATTGGTTTCAAACTTACCTCACAAATAGACAGCAGATGACCACCTTGACAAAAGATGGTGAAAAAGTAATGTCAGAAGCAATGAATATCACACTCGGAATTCCACAGGGTAGTATATTAGGACCAATACTCTTCATCCTATTTTCAAATGATTTCGACGACATAATTAAAGATCTTAAAAATGTAGAAGTAGTGAAGTATGCCGATGACACAAATTTCACTATTGAGGCCAATATATATCCAGATGCTGTCACTGGAGCAAGCCTGGTTCTGCGGGGGGCAAGTAACTGGTGCAGATCAAATGGACTTCTACTCAATCAAGAGAAAACTGTAGCAGTCTTGTTCAAGTCCAGCCATTCTGGTTTCACAACACCTGAAACAATCAACCTAGTAACAAGTAAGATGAAGCTCAGCACTTCCACCAAATTCCTTGGAATCTACCTGGACGAAAATTTAAACTGGTCTAGACAGATCGATGAGGTATGCAAGTCATTAACATCTGTATGCTTTTCCATGGGAGTTCTGTCAAAGTACCTGGATTTCTCAACAATGAAGACATTATATCACGGGGTTTTCGAATCAAGAGTCCGTTATGGCATTATGTTTTATGGAACGTCTGGAAGGCTTCGTGATGTCATGATACTACAGAAGCGGATATTAAGGCTTATGCTCAGGATGAGGATGGTTGAATCGTGTAGAGGCAAATTCAGGCAAAATCGAATTTTGACGGTCCCAGCCATTCATATTCAAGAATGCCTCTTGGACCTACATAAAAATAGAGAGAATTTCATAAGTTCCGAACCAAGAACCCACAATACTCGAGCTTTGGAAATATTTTACCCAACACACCATTTAGCATCTACAGAAAAAAGTGCCCATTATTGTAGCATCAGATACTACAATAAACTGCCTGTTACACTGAGGAGAGAACTTAATTTCAAAAAGTTTAAGAAGGACTTATTTTCCCTACTTCTGGAATTGGAACCATATTCAGTTGGGGAATTCTTGATTTAGATCTTGGGAATATTTTGACGATGTTTCTTTTCAATGACCTTTTACTCTGTAAAATTTCATGATCTTGAAATAAAGGGTGTTTATTATTATTATTATTATAAGTGAAGATCCGCTTCTGAAATTTGTTGCTCAGCATGAAATTGCGAACCATGGGGCCTTCCTATTCCGAGCTTCACAAAGGACCGTGGAGAAGCTCAGCATAACAGGCGTATCGTTCAATCTTGACCTCGCTGGAACACCGATCACTCAGGCGGACCAAAGAAGCCTAGCGAGACTGATCCGAAAGTCTCAGTCGGATACATTACTCGAACATCATATGAGTAAGAACTTGCACTCCATATATTTCAGGAGTTTAAAAGACCAGGACCTGTCTGAGGAATTGTCTTTCGCCTTTCTAAGGTCCGCTAGCCTTAAGTCAGAGACGGAGGGATTTGTGATGGCGTGTCAAGATGGAGTACTAAATACGAGATGGTATAAGAAGAACATCATGGAAATGGACACCCCAACAACTTGCCGAGCTTGCCATAGGCAACAGGAAACGATTATGCACATCCTTTCCGCCTGCAGAGTCCATGCTCCATCAGGGTATGTAGAGAGACACAACGCGGCACTCCGAATTCTATACTTCCATCTGAGAGCCGCGTATGAGATAGACAAAGAACCGGTGCTACCATATCTGCCTCTGGAGATTGAAGCGGTGGTCCAGAATGAAAGAGCTCGCATATGCTGGAACTATCCTGTCTCAATAACACGGCAGATCAATGCTGTTAAGCCAGACCTACTTCTGCTGGACAAGGAGGTAAAGGAGTTATTTGTCGTGGAATTCTCCTTCCCTGTTGAAAATAATGTTGTGATGAAAGAAGAACAGAAGAGGCGAAAATACAAAGACCTTATGTTCGAGCTTGGAACTTTATACCCAGGTCATAAAATTAGGATGGTCGTACTAATCATAGGATGTCGCGGTGGAATGAGCAAACTACGTGGATGAACTGAAGATTATCCCGGTCTGTAGATCACTGGCCGAGGTATTGGCGCACAGAATGCAGAAAGCAGTGTTGCTCGGGCCACTTCATATCATCAGGTCCCATGAACTCTAGAAGCCACTTGCAGCTCATCTCTTTTGTTAAGGGACGCTACGAGGGCAGGATGAAGAACTCCTCCATTGAATGTGTGAGGGGTTTTTAGTGAGTAGCCAAACAAGATCTTGGATTCTCACACTACTCTCAGTGCCCATAAAGGGTTTCCCCTCACACGGACGTTTAAAAAATAATAATAATAATCTTTATTTATTTAGCATAGCTAGTACAAAAAATATACAAATTTCTTTCATCACATAATTTAGTTGAATCATCAACGAAATGTATTATGCACTTTCAAATACAAGAACAGCAACTTATTGTGTGACATAATCGATGATGCATTTTTTATCTCAGTTGGTAAAGCATATGAATCTTTCAAGTTAGTGTAAACAACACAAATAACGCTCGTATGTCGCATAACCTCAAAAATGTCAAACTTTACGATATAGCTGTCAGTTGCCAGATTGCAACACTAGGGTTGTCTAATCCTGAAATATATAAGGCTACCTTCGTTTCGGATGTCGAATACAGCAATAAATCCCAATTGCCACATAATACTTCTCAACCTAAATGTTGGTTTCGATGAGTATTGTAGAGTTAGGCCTTTTATTGTTAAGATCATGGCTCTACATGAGATATGATCGTTTTGTCTTTGCAACCTTCTTTTTGGTGGGATAGTTCTCCAGTTAATTTTACTAACAGCAGTTTTTCGGAATGATGGGTTCAAAAATAAGTGTTTAGGCGTACCAACTTCCCCAAACAAGTCTACTGTCAGTGATATGAGAAACCATTTATGATATCAGATGAAAGTCAAGCCCTTCATTCCACATTTCAGATTCACAACCTTGCTGATCAATCCACGTTTCACAATGACCCAAACTGAAAAAAAATATCTTTTTTTCTAGAGGATTCGTAAGTTTGGTAAAAAAAACAATGTATTCTTATGATATGTATATTATATACTTCAATAAAAGTATAACTCATAAATAATTGATCAGTACATGTTCCATAAAACGAATCTCTTCAAAATATAAAACTGATAATAATTAATATAAATATCTCTTATAAAATGCAATCGTAACATCGATTTCTCTTCAGTATAGAATGACACAAAAAATTTTCATCTATTTCTATGCTAAGCTCATTTTTTCCTGAATTCTGATTCAGGTAATGCAAATTCCTACGAAACGATCTATAGGACATTCATTATACCTAAACAACTTTTTTGCCTAAAACCGTATTCACTATAAATTACATCTTTGCAAATGTCTTCACGAGATTCGCTCAGAAGTTTCATAATATCAATCGCCAGATAGTGATCATGGTTCCCGAAGGCAGAACTTCCACATTCATCTAATTACTCTAATGTTTCCAAACGATTTGAAATTCGCTATTTCTGTAGTTTATGTTAAATTCAACAAAATCTTATCCTGCAGTGCTCGACAGCCTCTTTCAGCCAGGTAACAAACCGTTTGATTGAAAAATTTATTGATAACAGACGATTTCATTTAGAATTTAATGGTGGGTTTTCACGAAGCGCAATCAGCTCTGATCAAGAATCATGGGAAAATCGGGAAGATTATTCGATCAGCGCTGATTGCGCTTCCTGAAACCCGCTATAAGTGTACTGTTATATTATAGTTAACACCATTAAATTTCATCCATAATTTATTGAGAATTGAAGTTATCTAATGTGACTAAAATAGATCTATAAAAAACTCATGTTTAATTTGCTTTATTAGTTCGTCGCTCATATATTCTTGGTTCAATTCAGGTTTGATAGTGAATGGTAAAAGGGGGTCATGCAACGACCATGAATGAAGTACGTATCGTACATCTTTCATTTTTTTATGTGTAAGGCGCACAGGTGGAGGGAAATAAATTAATAGGAAGTAGGTAGTTTTTGACTTGGCCCCCGAATAATTCCTAAGATTTATATATCGACTTACGATTTTTCCTAACCTACGAACGATGTTACTTGGTGTGAGGTGTGGAAATTGATTCGAAAAAAAAGCGTTTTTTAACGGGTATGAATTATTGAGGGATAAATCGAATAAATTTCGAAACACGTGCCCAAAAATGAATCCATGGATGCGACTTGCGTGGAATTTTCGATCAAATTCCAATTTGCAAAGAGCTAATGTTTGTGCTTTTCGTACAATATTTGGAAGAAATCATTTTAAAAGGCCTTTCTAATTAAAATTGCCACTGAAGTATTTCCAAAAAAGGTATCATATTCACGGAACCTCTGGTCGAATTTTGCCCATTAACGAACCTATCCTGAAAATTTCAAGTCTTTTGATTCATCCGTTATCATTAGTTATCGTGTTTACGCACGGACGGACAGAATTGAATTCAGCAACGCTTCAGTCAGAAGGTCCTTCTCTATAGAGACCATTATCGGCATAATAATTTAAAAAAACCGACATCGTGACGAAATGGTATAGTCCTCGTTTGAAAAGAACGAGCGCCAAAAAACGTGTTTTAGCAATAACGTTGGTAGATACATCTCAAATTTGTCGGAAAATACCGACAAGCAAAACTGACAGGAGTGGATGCATTAAAATAATCTGGCTAACCAGTTAAAAAAAAGACATCTTGAATTCATTTCATGTTTTTAATACATGAACTCTTCTGCATTCATGAGTTATCTTTCAATTCAAAAAAATTTCTTTATTTCCTCAATAATTGACACTCATGTCAATCAACATGTATACATCTGACTATTTCACTCATTCGATTTTTAGTGAGGAAGTTTCTGTAGCAACACCCGTTTCATCTCGATAAAACATGCAAGCCGACAAAACTAACAAGTTGGTTTTCCAGCGATAAGATTTTTGACGCTTCTCAAATTCCTTGCTTCGGAAATGAAAACCATAGAGAAAACAAACAACGTTTAGTCTATGATGAAATATAATTTGCCAAATAGCGCGATACGTGTCAAATGTGATCATAATCGATTTCAAGCGGATAACCAGTAATAACCGCGGTTATCTCTGGTCCTGCCCTTGGTTATAGCCCTTCAGGAATCAATCCTATTTAACCACACTTCTTATAACCAGAATCTTAACCCAGCTCTCAAGTACGGTCATCTGCGGTCCAAACGATGACGTTGAAGGGCTAATTCATGACGTCACATGATTATAACCAACAAGGACCAAAAGCGCTTGAATGAAGTTGGTTATCTTTGGTAATTACCACTTAGGACCAGGTTATCCGCTTGCAATCGATTCATATTACTGGTAAGGTGAATACAAATTGTTGTCACGTCATGTGAGCTCACGCGAGCAAATGGGAAGAAGATATGGAAAATATAGCTGCTTTTACAGTTGCTGGTGATTCTCATGGAAGGGATTCGATTTACCAAATGAATCAACGAACAGAGGAAGAATCACCCAGTTTAGTTCTGATGATTTGGATTCACTATTTATTATTGAAAGGTGTGTCTCCCTTCCTATGCTCTAAGTTCCATGCATTATCGTGGTTGCACATTTTGGGAAGATGACGTGATGTGACGTGACGTGATAACAATGTGTCTGCACCTTTAGACACATTTTCTCGTGAAGTACTCATGTCGAATAGCACTCGAGATTAAATTTAAGCAGGTGAAATTTCTCTCTTGTAAATATTCAAGTTTGCTGCTTTTCGGCAATTTCGCTCATATCATTTTGATACAAATATCATTCGCTAAATTGCCTTGCAACAAGCATAGATGCATAGAATCTAACCTAACCTAGTGTAGGAACTGATGCAGGTTGGAATCCGTGAATGACAAATAATTCTCAGAGACGTTGCCTATATCTGTTCGTTTATAAGTTTGATAATAGACCAGTGACGAATTTTCATATGTCATTTCAAAACTCACCAAAATTTGCTTGTTTAATATTCCATATCTGCTCGAAAATAAAAACCATTTCTGCCAGCCCATAATGGCTGGAGTAGACTACCATAAGCGCTCAAAGAGGCCAGAAAATTAGGTTCAACTATGTCATAGTATCATACACAAAACTTTCAGGAATTGTTATTGATAATATATTGAATCTATAAAAAAATAATGACAGAACTTTTTCGTCCCTCCTAAGTGTTGGCAGAACTCTTTGAAAATTCATTAAGAACAGCTGTACTTATGTCATTTCAGTACGCTTGAAATTTGCAAAAGTTTACCAGCATTTCACGCCTTTACTGGATGTGATTACAATCCTGCTTTTTATAGGAAAGGTAAAATCCATCCATTAAAGCAATTAATCAAATCTAAAATTCATCAAGAAGTATTCACGGACCTGCCTCATATGAATGATGATCTAAGTAGTACTACTTTTTCAACGAATTGTTCTAATTCGTTTGTCAAATGTATAAAATAAAAACTTTTTATGGTATCGATAATGGAAGATTTGAATTGTTTATGAAACATTTTACCGTTGAAAATATTACTGAACCATTTGAGAAGAAGATAAAAAAATTTGACGGAAGTGATTTGCCTCCGTGCAAGGCAGAACTTCTCCAACATATATTGAGATCGAAATATATTGCTAATATCTGGAGAGACGCACACCTTGCAACACCTACGCTACTCAGACCTGAAGAAATGGTTGGTTATTGAATGATGGTCAGTATAGATTTAAAAGGTTTGAAGGAGATCAATTACCACCGACAGTATCTGATGCAATTTCAAACGATAACATCGAGATTCAAACAAATGATGTCGAAATTGATGGTAATTATTGTTTGTCTATATTTATATAATCAATACTATATAAATATAGTAGAGAGTAGAGAGTTGGGATAAAGTATGAAACCTTGTGAAAATCTTTTGAACGAGAATGACAATATTTAATTGTTACTATTATGGCACATTGTCAGGAGGTGAACGGCGGGCATTCTGAACATTTGATTTAGGCTGATGGGTTGTCTAGACTCCCGTTGAACGTGAATAATGTAGCTCGTGAAAATGAACATGATTATTTTAACTTTTTAGTCGAAAACAAACTTCCGATAGATGCGAAGCTAATTCTTAGAAATGATATAGTCCTGAGTAAAGTATATGGTTACACCAGAAATGGTTGGCCAAATAGAGTTGATAAAGAACTTGAACCCTTTTTTATCGGATCAAATGAAATAAGTATTGAACAAGAAGTACTTTTTTGGGGATATCGGGTGATGATACCTTCAAAATTTAGAAGAGACATGTTAAAAGAAATTCATGTAACACACATGGGGTCAAGTCAAAAGAAGTATTCGGCTAGGCAATACTTTCGGCGGCCAGGTTTGGATTCGGACAATTTTCAAAAAATTGTGATCTTTGTCAGAAAGTTGGTTGTAGTCCTAATAAATTTTCATTGATTAGGTAAATTCTTGGACGAATCTTCAGTTTTCACAGGTAGTTCTACAACCATTCAGAATGACTTAAAAGAATCCATAAATGAAATAGTTATCACAAAGATTAATTACGAAATGAAGAATTGTGTATGTTTCTCATGGCAGGTTGACGAATACACTGACATTTCTTGTTTTCCACAATTATCAATAGTAGTTAGATATTCGTTCGAAGTTAAAGAACGCTTTCTTGGGTTTCATAACGTTAGCAAAGGTCGCACAGCTGATGATTCATTCAAATTATCATCTTCGAAATTTCAGTCCTTCAATATAGAACATAAATTAATAGGGCAAACATACGATGGAGCATCAGCCATGTCAGGAGAATTAAAAGGTCTTCAATCGAAAGTGAAAGATATAGCTCCTCGAGCTTTATTTGTTCACCGTTATGCTCAGCGATTGAATCTAATATTGCCAGTAAAATTAAGGAATGTAGAATACATATTCTTTCCCGATTTATCAGGTTATTCATCTTTTTTTTTCCAAAAGTACGAAACGAACAAAAGTATTAGACGAAATATGTGGAAAAAGGCTTCCTAAGAATTCAGAAACTCGATGGAATTTTAAATCAAGAATTACTGAAACGGTGTTGAATAACAGACGGTGTTGAATAGAGACATTTGAGTTAATTCCGAATGATGAATAATTTGAAAAGGACAAAGATGCTCCTAGAGAAGCTCGTGGTCTCATAGCCATATTGAATAAATTTCATTTTCACTTTCTGTTATTATTGAGTAAAATTTTCCCACAAACTGATACAATTCTTTCAATTCTCTAGAGTTTCAGTAGGGATATACAATATTGTAATACACGAATTCAAAATTTATCTCACATAGTTGAGAAATAATGACCTGTTTTTTGATGACTTATATATGCCGATACAGTGACAGTTACAGGACCTCCCACAAGAAGACGGATTGCCCATAATGTAGATGAAAAAACGTACTTCAAACGCTTGTTTGGCGAAATATGGCAATTACTCAAATACGTGTAAGATTTCATAATTTAAGTGATTTGGTATTTTGTGAGCTATTAGAATATTAGATAAATCGAAATTTAAAAATTTCAATAGAAAATTTCCAACTGATTCCTTGGATATATTATTCAAAATTTACTCCATATTTTTTGATGAACAGATTTTGAAAAACGAGTTGAGGATTTTTTATTCAGATATATTTGGTACCAGCAGTGGCTTCAGTGATCTTCTTCATTTTATTTTTAAGTATTCTCTTCAATTAGATGTACCGGAAATTTATGATCTTTTATCTTTAGTTACCACCCTTTCAGCGACGACCGTATCGGAGTGATCTATTTCACCTCTGAAAAACACCAGTGAAAGAAATGACCGAAGATGACAAATTCTTTGACCTCGTTATCGACCATTTTGTTGCACAAAAAGACAGACGCATAAAACTGCATTACAAAGTGTAAAAATAATTTGTTGAGTTTTTATAGAATTCATTATAGTTTTGTTTTTCTAACTTTATTCTATGTATACGTTTTTATTTATTTCTTTATACATTTATTTATTTATTTCTAGTATATCTATATATTTTTTCTATATTTTCTATTTATATTTTCAAATTTTTACCAGAAAATATACATATTTATTTTTTCAGTGGTATACTATAGAGCTGAAAAAGTTTCTTCACATTTATTTTTATTTATCTTCAACGATTAGTGAAACAGAAAGAAAAAATTTGGCGAACTCCACTATAAAAAAAGTAACGCGCCGTGTGCAGTACCTCATGGTGGTGTGAAACCTGCATACTGAACAATCTGAGTAACTCATTTCAAATGTACCAACTCCTTTCAAAAAAGCACTCTTTCGGCCTGGTCCAAAGACCATGAAGAAGAAAGTCATAAAAAATGAAAAGGGCCTCTGTAACAATGTTTAAATGTTTGCAACAATGTCACGAAAACAAGGAAAAATAGAGAGTTAGAATATGAAAAGGCCAAACAACTTAAAGAAAGAGAAAAGAGAAAGCTTATAAAACTCAAAAACAATATCGAGAAAACTTGCATTTCTGCAGGAAAGAAATCGGCAAATATTCGTAAACGAATTCATTTCAATAATAAATTATGCTTCAGCGAATAATGATGGCTTACACATTGATCAAAATTCATTACAAAATTTAAAGAATCCGATATATAAATTATATTTACTATTTCTGTCATACATTCTTGACATCGTGAATACTCTAAATTTGCTATTTCAGTCTGCATCCACCCAAAACCAAAAATTACATAGCAAGTTTGTTGCAATTTATAGAACTATTTGGAAAATTTTTATAAAAAGAAGTGTTTTAGAAGAAATAGAGTTATTGAGAATTAACCCGGCTAACTCGAAAAGAAGGCACAATCTTTCATAATGGTTGGATACAATAAAACAGGCTACAGATTATGGAACTATGAAACCAATGAGATATATCAATCAGATTATAATCATATAAAACAAGCTGAAAAAGAAGGAACAGTTGAATTTGAAAAATCAGTAAATGGGATAAATGACCTGAAAGTCATGGACAATGATAGTGAGGAAGAAATAAATCTTGAAGAGTCAGTATCTACCGATGATAAAATGACCAGAAGTGGAAGAAAAGTCAATGCACCTCGACATCTTACTGAGTATGAAGTTTACACTGCATATTGTTTAATATCAACTTCTGAAGAAGATCCAGTAGATTATAATCAAGCGATAGAACAACAAGAATGGAGACAAGCTATAGAAAAAGAACTTAACTCTCATAAACGTATAAATACTTGGACAGAAGCAGATGTACCTAAAGGAAAGACAGCTATACAAACAAAATGGGTGTTTAGAACAAAACAAGATGGAACTGAAAAAGCAAGATTGCTTGCAAAAGGGTTCCAAATAAAAGACGACAACCCATTTGAAACAATTTATTCACCGGTTGCAAGAATTTCAACAATTAGATTAATTTTAACTATTGCCTTACAGGAAAATTGGGATATAATGCAACTAGATATACCTACTGCATTCTTAAATGGAAAATTGAAAAATGAAATTTATATACAAAAACCAGAGGGATTGACATGCAAGTCACCAGTATTAAAATTGAATAGAGCTCTTTACGGACTGAAAGAATCACCAAAAGTATGGAATGAGACATTTAATGAATTTGCATTGAGGAACAATTTCAAAAAATCACAACATGAGTGCTTTGCTGCTTATATTCAAATGGAAAAACGTGGATGTTAATCTATGTTGATGATATTTTAATCATTGGAAAACCAGAGGATGTGGAAGAGATATTATTATTGTTGGAAAAACAATTCAATGCAAAGAGATTGGGTCAAACAAATCGTTTTCTCGGTATGGAAGTTACCAGATTTGAAGATAAAATAGAGATTCGACAAACCAAGTTTATTGAAAAACTAATTTCACATTTCAATATGTAATCCTAAGAAAACGCCAATGGAAAAGGGATTTCACAATACAGAAGAGGAAGTAATAAATAAACCATATAGACAATTAATTGGAGGTCTTATGTATCTGAGCACAACAAGCCGACCAGACATAACATATGCAGTTGGATATCTAAGCAGATTTTTAGATAAGCCAACAGCACAGCTTTGGAATGCTGGAAAGCGTATAATTAGGTATTTGAAAGGAACCAAGGATATGGGACTAACATACCACAAGAATCAGGAAGAGTCAATATTGAACGGATATACAGACGCAGATTGGGCTGCAGATAAAATAGATAGAAAAAGTGTGAGCGGATGCTTAATTCTTTATGGCAAAAATCCAGTCTCATGGTTTTCTAAAAAACAGGGCTGTGTGGCTCTTTCAACGGCAGAGGCTGAATATGTAGCAGCAGCAGCCTGTGCACAAGATCTTGTCAACCTAAAGGGAATTTTAAGTGACTTCAAATTTAATAATAAAACTATACTTTATTGCGATAACAGAAGTTCTATTTTGATGGCCAAAAGCAATGAAAACTCAAAACGAGCTAAGCATATTGATATTAAAGTTCATTTTATAAAAGATCTAGTACCACATGATGATATTCAAATCAAATATGTGTCAACTGCTCAAAACTTGGCAGATATTCTTACAAAAGCATTACCAAGAGAGACTTTTGTTAATTTAAGAGATAAGTCTTGTATAATGTAATAAGTTAAGCTAGATAAGACGATTTTCATTATGTTTTGTTAATCATTTTAAATCGAGAGGGGATGTTAAGATAATTTAAGAAGAAGAAGATA
Source organism: Adalia decempunctata (assembly GCA_951802165.1). NCBI lineage: Eukaryota > Metazoa > Arthropoda > Insecta > Coleoptera > Coccinellidae > Adalia > Adalia decempunctata. The sequence continues at coordinate 62,940,125 of OX637696.1, read as the reverse complement.
TTTTATTCTATGACTAACGTTCTATAGTTATGCATGCTAGAGTTGGTAGCAATGAAATGTGACGTAAAAAGAAGATGAAATGGCGGTACTAAAAGATTGCACTTTGTTAATTGTAGTTTTATTAATAAATCAATAAATCCAGTGAATAGTATTTGTGAATGTGAAGACCCTCATCAATATAAACATTATCAATTAGAAGTTGACGGAAAAACTGCAGAAAAATATCATAGCGAATTCTACATAAACTGCAAGCTGATGATTTAGATGTCAAAAAATGTCGTGGGCAATCCTACGACAACGGATCTAGTATGGCTGGCATATATAAAGGAGTCCAATCCAGAATTCTACAGATAAACGAGCTGGCAATATTAGTTCCATGCCAAGCACATTCTTGTGTCCATTTGGCTTCATCATGTTCAGAAGCTTAAATTTTATTTGGTGTTGTTCAAAAACTGTATTCTTTCTTGTTAGTTCAACCACACGATGGACAATTATGAAAAAGTGTACGAAAACAAATTGGATTGCTTCATGCTGTGATGGAATTTAGATTCATCCTGAACCTAACAATTTGGGATAACATTCTGCGAGAGATCAATAAAGTCAACGTGGAAATTCAGAAAGGGGATATAATTATTTCACGTTCATTATCGTTGATGCAAGGTCTTGTGAAGATCTTGCAAGGAATGAGAGAAAAACTTATTGAAACCTAGATCTCAGAAGCTACACTTCTTTCAGAAGAATTGGCTATGAAGCCAATTCTTAGAAATAAACGTTCTTCCAAGAAGAAAAATCAGGTCGACGAAATGTGCGAGGATGAGTCAAGAACGCTCTGTCTATTTGGTTTATTCTCGAAGGAAATGTTGTTTTCGACAGATTATTGTCAGGAATCAAAAAAAGATTAGAAAGCGCAAGGAGTCTGCATACGAATTTCGCAATCCTCAATGACCATGCCCTGTCAAACATGCAAAAAGAAGATCTGCAGAAAAATGGGACCCTTCTAGCGCAAAAATATCGAAGAGACTTGAATGCAATTGATTTTTGTTTGGAACAAGCGGTTTCAAAAGAGCGGTTTCCTGAAAATAGTGAAAGATCGACTTCATAAGACCTGCTACAAATTCTTCACAGGCAAGATCTGCAAGAAGCTTTTCCTAATGACAGTATAGCTTTAAGAATATACTGCATCTACCAGTTTCAGCAAATTGAGAATAAAGAAAATTATTTGCGTTACTCAATTAGTCAGGAACGTCTCTATGGTCTATCGATCTTAGATATAGAAAACAAAACTGCTTCCGAAACAGATTTCGAGGAGCTATTAGATGCGTTCTCGGAAAGAAAATAGAAAATCACGCCGTGTGAAGCTGTGAAGAAAAAAATCTAATTTCTTTCCTTGTGATATTTTTCTTATCATTAGTATTTATTTTTATTATTCATTTGTATTATTTATTTTTGTTATTTTTTATGAATTCATATATTACACGAATGGGGGGGGGGCGCCATCATGAATTTTCGCCCCGGTCAGAAAAAATCCGGGCCTGGTACGAATGTGCCCAGGTGCCCACATATATATGTATGTATTAACAGGTTTAATTATTTCAGAAAATACGCAGAAATGGTGCGGAATTACAAGAAAAAGGAGACTAGGTGTACATGCATAAATGAATTTGTCCTCGGCAATAAAAAATGTCTTGGAAGGAAAAATGTCGTATAAAAAAGCAGCGGATAAGTATAACATTAAGGCCTCAACTTTGGAGAGTCGGGTAAAGAAAATGAAAAATAAACATGATGATGCTGAAGCGAGCCGTACGTATCAGTCTAAATTTACCAGTTTTCAAGTATTTTCTAAAGAACAAGAGCCCGAATTGAACGAATATATAAAAAAACACAAAAATGCATTGCGGGCTCACAATATTACAAGTCAGAAAGCTGGCATATGAATATGCTGAAGCTTTCAAATGTACATAACCGCCAAAATGGGATCAAACTAGATTGGCTGGTATAGACTGGATCCATGGACTTCGGAAGAGAAATAGTAGTTGGAGTTTAAGAAAACACGAGTGCTGCTAGATCTTTTGCTTTCAATAAAACAGTCGTATATGAGTTTTACGATAATTTGAAAACTGTCTATAAAAGATATAAGTTTACTGCAGATCGTATATTTAATTTCGATGACTCTGGTATATCGACGGTTTTAGACACTCCAAAAGTGTTAGCTGCAAAGACTCAAAAACAGGTTGGGCAAATTGTATCTGCAGAACGAGGTGAATTAGTCACTTTTGGCGGCATTATCTCAGCAAGCGGAAATACAATTCCGCCACTTTTTGTATTTCCACGAGTACATTATAAAGACCACTTCATGGAAGGAGCTCCCGAAGGTAGTATTGGAGCTACAAATAGATCTGGCTGGATCAACTCTGAAATATTTCTAGACGTATTGAAACACATAAAGGAACATACGCTGAGTAGTAAAGAAAATCCAATTTTATTACTATGTGACAATCATGAGAGTCACATTAGTTTGGCAGCAATTGACTACGCAAGAGATAATGGCATAATTTATTTGTCGTTCCCACCACACACGTCTCACAGGCTTCAACCTCTAGATGTTGGATTGTTTGGGCCGTTCAAATCAAAATTGAAAAGAGTGATTGGCAGGTGACAAATCCAGGTAAAACAATCAGTATTTACAATATCCCAAAAATAGCTAAGATAGCATACTTTGAAGCGTTCACTGCTAAGAACATCACAAATTCATTCAGTTCACCTGGCATATGGCCATTTAATCAATTGGCTTTCAGTGATGAAGATTTTGCACCAATTGAGGTATATACGTCCAGCAACGCAAACATTGACTGTTCAGAAAATACCAATACAAATAATAATCCACCAATGCAAGAACCCTATAATAATGCTAACGACACATCTGAAACTTTGGCTTATAGTGAAGAGTTACTCCAAAATGTTCACATAGATGCAGAATCTTCTTCACATCCAGTGTAAGCATTGAAACAACTGGTCGGTATCAGACTTTTGAGTCGATAGAAGAACCAAGTCCCATTACACCAGCAATGATTCGGCCTTATCCTACAGCTGATAAAAAGAAAACAACGACAAGAGGAAGGCAACCAGGAAAGTCCAGAATTTACACCGATACGCCGGAAAAAAATAGGTTGGAAGATTTACATAATGCGAAACGAATAAAAAGAAAAGAACAAGAAAGAAAAGAACAAGAAAGAAAAGAACAAGAAAGAAAAGAACAAGAAAGAAAAGAACAAGAAAGAAAAGCGAAAGCGAGAGATCTGAAACGCACGTTAATAATTGACGCACACTCTAAGCCAAAAAAATTGAAAAAGAAAAAAGAAAGCAGTGATTCCGAACCTGAAAATTCTGACATTATTAGTTTACAGGAAAGTTCGACATCAGTAGTAGATTATTCTGATGACAATGAAGATGAACATGTCGATGCTGCCGTGAGGCCCGAAAAAATTAAAGACAACAGTTTTGTCTTAATCAAATTTGCAAAAAAATCGATCGTCTACTGCGTAGCTAAAGTTATAAGCCATTATTCTCAAACGGAATTTAAGGTCTCGTTTTTGAGAAAAAACAAGGAAAATCCTACTCCTTTATTTTTCCTTATATTGAGGATTCATAGCGTTGGCACATAGCAAAAGGGAACCTGAGCACAAACCTCCAGAAGAAAAACAAAAAATTTCGAATATTATAACTTATGTTGATTATTTTTGCGACCCAAATATCGACCAATAGAATTGCACCATTCGACGTCACATGGTACAACCTACATGGTATTATACTGATAATTTTTTGAAAATTTTCTCTGGTAGTTGCTATATATAAAAAACAAAACATGATCCAGTCAAATTAATCACACGTCAAACTGACAGGTTGAATTCAATTGTGAAAATTGGAGATTTTGCATGAAAATGAGTCGATTTGGAGTTTGTTCTCTGTCCACCATCGATAAAAAAGTCAAAGGAAATGTTCCCATTAATACGGAGAAGTCAAAAAAAACAGTTTGGAACCAATTTAATACTTTTTGTACTGAGAGGGAATACACATTGAGTGCTGAAACGAGTGAAGCGCAATTGGCAAACATTATGAAAGATTACGCTTACAATATGAAAATGGATGGAGAAGACTATAAGGAAGGTACAATAAAAACAATGTGGAATCGGACCGCAAAATTACTTCAAGAAAAGTATTTGAACGATTTCGACATCAAAATCAACCCATTTTCGGATGCTGCATTCAAGACCGCTCGAGGAGCTCGTGATGCCAAGCGTAAGGCTTTACAATCTATTCCGGAAAAACGGAGGGCAAGTGCAGCAGCGTTGGAGGAAAAAGATTGGGATGCAATGACCACTGTTTGGGACGAGGAAACTCCTGATGGCCTCCAGAAAAAATTATTCATGATAATATCAGTGGAATTGGCTTGGAGAGGTGGTGAGGGCAGCATGGCGTCAATACATCACTTCAAGGCAGAACAACTGGGAGAATTGAATACAATCCAATTTTCAGCAAGACCACACAAGGTGGTGATAAAAAATTATCAGACAGCAAGTGGCTGGTGGAGAATCGGGAAATCCCTGACAAGTGCCCAGTGAGACTGTTCCAGAAATTGAGAGAGAAGAGAGATGCCAATATCAAGAGCGACAGACTATTCCTGACCCAAAATCCATTCTGGAATAAAGTTCCAGGCGCTAGGTGGTACAAGGATTCCCCAGTAGGCCAAAACACGATTTCAAAGTGGGTTAAGGAGTCAGCACAAAAAGCTGGGCTTGACCTTGGTAACAAAAAAATCACCAATCACTCCAGTCGTGCAACAGCCGTCTCCAATCTAGCGAAATCGGGCCTGGGAGAGCAGCAGATAATCAAAATAACTGGACATGCCAACAGTAACTCCATCAAGCCGTATCTCCAACTCGACCAGGAACACCACGAATTAATTGTCAAGAAACTGCGAAGGAGTGAGCCTACTGCAGAAAATGCCATCAACAGCATAAACCTCATGCCATCTACCTCTTCTGGGGCAATTCTACTGGCCGACATTTGGGACGGAAAAATAATCCCCCGAATACCACACGAGCTTCAAAATTATCTAGCATTTCCCTCAAGGTTCCCTGCAAACAAATAAAGTCGTCAAGTTTTTCAGGAAAAATCACTCGCGCTTCGCGCTCGTGATTTTTTAACCTGAAAAACTTGACTCCTTCATTTGTTTGCAACGAACCTATCGGGAAATACCCGATAATTTTGAAGCTCTTGTGGTATTATAAGTGAAAATTCACAAAATTAACCACGAATATTGCTTTCAAATCTGACAATACTTTAAGATAACTTCCCACAAAATCTAAGAGTGCAACTCAGTAACATCATATTTGAAATATCTTTCTCGGACGGGTCAAAAAATGAATTCGATATCACTACCCCTCTAGCCGCTACCCTAACAGCAATTATTTCAATTTAAACGAGAGCGCACGATTTACTTTGTAAATATTATTGTTTTCACGTTTTCAGTTATTGTCTCTGTTTCAGCATTTTCAACATGTGTTGGGCATACGCGGCTAGAGGGGGAGTGATATCGAATTCATTTTTTGACCCATCTCAAAGATCCAAATTCGGCGTGTGAAAGTTATTGATGGAATACTGAGTCACTCTGTATAATAATAAAGCTATGAAAAAAAAATACACTCATGCAGGAAATTGAATTACCTTTCCAACGACCCCTTTTCCCTATTCAAAAATGAGAGCTGTTAAGGGTTGTAGCTAGAGGGGTAGTGATATCAAACTCATTCGAACACCCTTATTTGTCCCCCTTTCAACAAAATTTGACGTGTCCGAGCGTTTTTTTGTTATTCCATCCCAAAGCTCAAAATTCTGGGTGGAAAGTTATGGATGGCCCACCCTGTATATCCAATAATTCCAATATGAGCAAAAGCCAATGAAAATTGAAGCTGGGCATTGGTAAGAATCCAGATCAACGCTTGTGCCGTTAATTAAAATATCTAACAAATTCTGTATCTCTTACACATCGTATTAGGTCGTGAAACGTATGTCATTCATAACTTCATGTGAATACGATCGATCATAACATCACAATTCCATGTGAAATGTATCAATCGCTTTATTTCGTTTTCTTACGGTAGAGCGGTGTGGCTTTGCCAACGAAGGTGACTTTGCCAAACTACCTAATGTTTTATGTTTCATTTTATTTTGGTAAAGTCGGTAACTTCTCTCAACGACAGCACGAATCGGAACCTAAGAGACACTATATCCCCAATTGTTTCAACAGTTGCAGTCTTGGATTGAATGGTGTGCTATGCTGTGTTGTGGAGCAGGTAAGTTTTAACGTGTTTATAAATGCGAAATACTAAGGGTTGTGTAGAAAACATGACAAATGGTACATCAAAATAAATTCAGCAGCTTATTTCACACGTATTTAGGTCGCGTAAAAAAAAACTGAGAGCATTTGGTTGGGCGGGTCTCGAAATTTTAGGAAATTATTCTATTGTTGCACTTGGGAGGGGGACTTTGCCAAATAACAAAATTTGCAGATTTATGCAGACAAACCATCTACGTCTGGAAGAGGAAAAAACAGTTCTGCGGTTTTGAAAAATGAGTTATTATTATTATTATTATAGATTGTTCATTTACAAAGAGACTGATTTTATGTATTTTATGAAGAATAATAGATTTTATTTTCTTATAATTTGTTGTTTTATTCGCGACTAGTACCTAGCTAGTTAACCTTCAAAAAAGTTAAAGAAAAACATTTTCGTGGCAAAAATACCACCTGCACTTGATTAAATTGCCTACAAACGCATTTTGATGCAAGTGGCAAATTCGCGGGTGACTTTGCCAAATTTTTAAAATGGAAAAAAAATTGTTGCGCACTTTTTCTTGCGTTTCTAGTAACAGCAATCGATAGCTAGATTGTTGAAATTAAACATAATTCAAACACTCATTTTACAAAAAAACGAGAAAGTTACATCAAGAATACTCAAAAAAGTGGTGCAAAGTCACACCGCTCTACGGTACTGAGTATCATTTTAACTCCTATTCATATTTTAGAATCGAACTGAAAATATTTAAGGGACATATTTTCATCCACGATATCTATTTTCTTGTTGTCTTTTGGAATAAACAGATTCCCTAAATTTTTGAATTTCGAGTTGACACAAGCGTACAGCTCAAACGTTACCAAAGATTTTACTTCACTTCGTGACTGATCAGCAGGAGTATAAGCCATATTGATGTTATTAGATAAGATATACTCCATTCACTTTCATAAAGTATCCCGGTTGGCCATGATTTAGGTTTATCAATTTCTTTTATTTGAAACTGACGTAGTTTGGCACTCGTGAAAGTAGACATTAGTCTACTTTCACATCTCTATTAAGAGATGTTGCCAATGCAATTATTTACTATTTACTCTTTTTCAACTTTGTAAATGGAGTTAGTTTTATCCGTACCACTACATTCTCATACTGGAGTATTTCAAGTTGTGCAAAAAGGTGTTCAAATGTAGGCTTATTTCTTGAGAATTTTGAAAAGTGGAGAATTCAACTGTTCGTTTATAAGTTGTTCTGTCGGGTTAATCGAGTACTTCTATTCTTTTTTCACAAAATGAATTTTTCAGTAGAGTTTCAACACTCGATTCTTTATTTCCGTACAAGAAAATAGCATAACTGAATCTTCCAACCATGTTTATATTTGTGAAATATTTCTAGTATTAACAGAGTCTAGAAACTTCTTCAACATTCTCCAGGTATTTGGAATTATTGAATTCACATAATATTTTCTCAAATTCATTATTTTCCCAAAGTAAATAAACATTTTGATAAATACGTAATTACTACGACTTATTGTAGAAAGTACCACGTTGCTAATTCATCTGATAAGAGAATGACTATATCCGAACATTTTCAAAATATACGCGGTGAAAGATGTCAGAATTTCACGGCCAACCATGATACTTTATCAAAGTGAATGGAGTATACAGGGTGAGTCTTTGACTTGTACATATATTTTAACTGTAGATTCCTCTCATCAAACGAAACACTTTTTTCCTATACCATTTCTCAGAATTCGGTTTGGTTTGGTAGATACAGAGTGTCGAAAATCCATGAAAAAACACTTTTCTGTTTATATCTTCGGAACCGTTATTTCGAATGAACTGAATTTTGGTTGATTGTTTACTCTATTCATGGTGTATATTCCTCAATTGAAACTTATTTCATATTTCTACTGGTAAAAAAGTTACAGTATAGTCGACTTATAAATTCACGCAAAAATACTATAAAACCACTTGAAAAAGATGAACGGTTCACGTTTTCGAAAGAATTAATTATTTTAGAAAACAAAAGTATTCTTATATTTTTTCAATAAAACGCGTCGTTCTCAAGTTATTCCTAAATGTATAAGATTGAATTAGAGGAAAAAATCATGAATTTCAAGAATAATCTGAGTGCCGTCCTGAGTTAAATCTCATCGAATATGATTTTTCTCTGGCCTCTCAACAAGTTACCAACGTTGTCAGAATGTTTTTCAACTTTGTCAAGACTAAAATCTCTATGATGAAAAAAGTTGGATGTAGAGATATGTGATAATAAAATTCCACATTCGTGGGACATAAAATTATTCATTTTATATGCAGTTTCTATTTGAAATTCATTGTTACCAGTCCTTCAGCAAAATATCTATCGAAACAATATAACTCGACACCAGAACGACACTAATATTACATCAATTCACTGAAAGTCATTTACATAATCATCACCTGTTTGCTTCATTCTCTGTAAATAAATAAAGCGTGAAATTTGTTTATCCGTGCTGACGTTTTAGGTTGGACTGGTTGGAGCACAGAGCATCGCGGGTACATCTACGGCCTTCTGAAAGGAAGAGTGGCCTACTCTTCCCTTCAGAAGGCCGTGGATGGCAACTGGAATTAGGAACGTAGCGCTATATTGGCGAGAATCATAACTACTCTTTCGGCATTTTCAAAGAGCAACGCCTAGACGCCTTTAGCGATTGTGATAGTTCATCCGCTAACGATAGGGGACGTACTGCTTTCTTGAGTTCGCATTGTTTGAAGAGAAAATCGGCAATCTGGCATCGTCTTCTCTATAGTTCTGTGCTATATCACAGAGAATGTGGTACGCTTAGGTCATTGACCCTGAATCATATGACTTTGGTTAATGGAGTTAGGATAGGTTAGTGAAAAACCATTTTTTATGCGATCGTTTTAGAATATCGAGGAAAATATGAACAAATTATTGGTGTTTACAAACTAATCTTCAGGAAAATCGAAGGAGGAACTTATTTTGATGGGAGAAATATAGCTTTTCAATTGCCGAAATGATCGGACAGAACTGAGTGTTTTGTTAGGGAATATCGTGTTTGTAACATTCTTATTCGAATAAGGTCAGTGCTTGAGTGTTTTCTAATTGCATCAACCAGAACATCTAATAATCACCTCAATTTCAATCGAAAAGTATGAACTTTGAGATGTTTGCAGAGAATTGATCCAGGCACGCATTAAGCTCAACTTTTTTTTTCAAATGGCTATATCTCTTTAACAGAGCCGAATTCGGAAAAATGGAAAATGAAAAAAAGGTTTCCTTTAGCATCAAGAATCTACAGTTAAAATATATGTACAAGTCAAAGACTCACCCTGCATATGATGTAAAACATGAGTTGCTATGGAAACTTTATCACAAAAAATGAAATGAGTGGAATAGTCATCATAATCCGCGCATACGATAGAAACGTCTAATTTGATTACATCAGTCTTTTCAAAATCTTCCATGAGAGTAGTTGTTATTCTTTCCAAACTTTTAATTATCGATATCGATACTATTGACAACGGAACCACACAAAGTGTAAATGTAAGTGGAAAATTCAAAAAAATTTTCGAACCTGTTTCCTCACTTGCGTATTTGTTTATTTGTGTATTTTAGAAATAATTTTCAAAAAAATAAGGCTTTGATCTTTTGATTGTAGTTTCGTATATCTGAAATGTTCGTAATTTATGTTGTTCCATTTCTGAGCCCTTATGAAGATTTTGAAATGAAATCGAAATTAGTTGGACTTTTTTCCAAAAAGTTGGTTTTGTGAATATCTCGTGAACCTAGAAACTTGTGAAAAATCACCGAATTCGTATCCATAGGTCACCATCATTCATGGCAAACCTAGGTATATATTTTTTTTATAACACTTCATTGAAATTCACAAACCTATATTACGAAAATTTCATTTCGCATAATTTTGTATAATATTTTCAATTCGAGGATCCTCCGAATTCTTTGTAAAATTCGTCACCCATGCCACGAGAGTATACATTATTCATTCAGTAGCGAACTTATTCATTTGCGAAAAAGTCTGAAATTCACAGACCAAGAGAATTACTAATATTTAATTGCATCCTGTAATTAAATTCATTTTCAAATAATTCTCTCTACATAATGATACCATTGCATAATATATAGAATATACAATGTTGATACCATTACAATATCCATCTATTTTATTATTTCTCACGTTCAATTCCTATCCTACCTAGCTTTTCAAATTTCTCATTTTCAGCGTCACGATTTCGCAGAATAGATGAGAAGCTCAAGCATTTTATTTGATCATAAGTGATGAAAATTTTTGTGTCATCCCCACATTTAAAGCTTTCTCTAATAATTCATTTCATTACATTACATTCGGTATCACTCTAAAAGGATATGATAGTCAAGCATTGTGGCGATATGGTTGGAAAAAGACATGGTATGTGCGTTTTGTTAACGATGATCAGCAGGCGGAGGGGGTTGACTTACTCTACCGGGATTATCTTGATTGAGTTGTGAAGCAGTCACGCTTCTTGTTTGTAACGTTGAAGTTGTGGGTTCGTCTAAGAGCTGCCTTAACCTCAGCAATTGTGCTTCGAGCTGTCTGTTATGATCTTCAAGTATTTGCATTCTTGCCTCCAAGCTGGAAAAATAAATGAAAAATTATGAACATAACACACAGTCAATTTCTTGAAGAATATATACAGGTTGAATCAAAACATTTGGAACAGAAGCCTAGGGCATGTTATTGGGACCAAAATATGGAGAAAGGACCAAATATGCCGTGTTGCATCAAAGTTGGAACTTTTGTTTCATTTTTTGCTAGTCTTGCTGATGATGAGATGAGTCGCAGGCTTTTCTTGAAGAACCTTATTTTATGAAGACATATTTGATCCTATCGCAATATTTTGGTCCAAATAATTATGATTCACCCTGTAAATGATGAAACAGAGAAAACCCTATTCCCATACGAAAATTTTGAATTTCCTCCCATAGAAGTTTATTGAATGCTGAATCGTGATTTCTGGTAAGGTCATATCTTTTGTATGGAAGCCGTAAGATGCACCTCTTCAGCAAGAAATGGAGAAAAACTGATGTCGTATTTATCACATGAACGTTAAATCAAATCTGTACCAATAAGGACCCCGCACTTTCCTTAAGGGAAATTGCGTTCCGTCAAATGTTCCAAAATTTTGGTATAATGTAGTACTCGACCTACTGATCAAAAGTGTCCATGGCCCCAATTCAATCCTATGACTAGTTTTTGAGATACAGGGCGTTGAGGCTGAGAATTACCCACTTTTACTACGCTCGTATCTATGAACAGAATCGAATGAACTTCAATTTTCCTCAAGAAACATTTCATTCCATTCCCAGGGAGCAACCATATAGAGTAATATGTTAGAAAAATGAAATATTTCACTAGATATGTTGTTGTTTCATCGAAAAAACCTGAAATATCCAGAATTCATACTGGGTGATCCATTATTATAGAAACTATTCACAATGAAGGTTATGTGGCAATCCTGTATTTTAGGGTTGATTTAATATGTTTGTTTGATTTTTCAGAACATATCATCATGGACTTCAAAGAATACAGTGTTATTCAGTCATGAAATAAACTGTGAACCTCACGAAAATACCCCAAAACCACCTTTTTTTTTCATCACCCTCTATTTCAAGGTCAACTCCGTTGAGATCGAAGAGTTTTCTTTCACCTCTGTACTTGATTTAAAAACATCAATACGGCTGAGTTTTTATCCACTTCCTATAACCAGATTTTTTTATGCTGGAATAAGAATAACAAATAAATAATTTTCATATCACATAAAAAAAATATGGTCACAGGAAATGGATGAAACCTCTCAGCCGTATAATTTCGATGAAAATATTTTAGCATGATTTCCCCCTTTGAAAAACGGCCGTGTGCCAAATTTCAGAAATCTTTTCCTCATAGGAGCCGAGAAACGTCTTATGCACGGATTATTATGATAACGATGACTCAAAGTTTCGTTATCCAAAACAACTTAATGTACGAATAATTTGGTTGGGTAGTGGATCAATTATATTTAAGAAAAAACTATTTTCCTCTTGCCAACGTTTCGAACTTTATTAAGTTCATCCTCAGGGATCTACAAAATAGGTTGGTACCTACCACAACATATCCAGTATCAATCATTGGACTTACCGAAAGATTCAGTCTTTTCTTTATCAAAACTGGTCAGAAAAAACATAAAAAAACTCTAGACTGCACGAACACTTAGGTTGTATAAATAAAAATACCATTGTATATACATATATAAGAACTAGACAATAAAAGGTATGATGCATCTAGTAACGTGGGTTGCTCATTGAGAACAATATGATGTCAAATTCGAAACAGTCAGTATATGCATTTGTTGCGAGGTTTCACCGTGAAAAAGGGGGGCAAAACAAACACTCATCTTGGAATACTGTGATGTACCCAGCTAGGGTAGGTTCGGCCAATCGTTATGCAGTTAAGGATGGTGAAGAATAATACCAGGCAGACTCATCAAAGGGGTTTATTTCTTAACCATACTGGCACAGATGATAATTCACATTCAATGTAACTGTTTACTACCGACAATAACTGTTGACTAACAAACATTCAATACGTACACGCTTCTGAATGAATCACCGAATGAATCTCCCTAGCCAATTGTTATATATATTTTACAAATGTTTACTTGTTTTAATAACATTATATTTGATAAACATAACTGGCAATGATGAGACCTAGAGCTCTGGCTTTACGTGCCGCTGTAGGTCTAAAGGGAGGTCGCACTAATCTTATTATATCACGTACGAAATATACAGGGTGTTCAACATACTACACCTTCCCTCTTTGAGAGAAAAAAAAAAATTTATACAAATGTAAAAATTTTTTTTTTTTGACTTATCTATAGCTTAATATCTATATCTACAATATCAGTCTCAATGGATCTTACCTCTACAAATTTTAATACAATATTCATCTTACTAATTTTTCATTACATTTTTTGTCGAAAATTTCCGATTTTACCTTCGCCAAGTTTTCTCTAGCATCTTTCTAAGCCGTTTGCAACCTATATATTAATCCAAGAGTTGTCAAAATTGTAAATAATATCTACTCGGCTTTTTAAATTTTGTGAAAATCTACTAGGTTTCTGAAAACTAAATTAAACATGTCTGAATCTTCGATACGCGTTACATCTCGTATTACATTGATTTTAAAGGACGTTCCCTAGAATTTCATTTTTATAATTTGACAACATATTCAAAAATTTTATATTGCTAGCTAGCTTTATGAGGTACAATTCTAATATATTATTTTCTGCGCACAAATTTTCCAGTTTCCTCAACGATGTACCTAAGTCTTACGCCGATCGGATGTCCTGGTTAATGAAAATAATTTCTGAATTCACATTATATATTAAATTCTCATTGTAAACCTCTGAATGTTGATTTTTCAAATTATGAAATTCTTTTTCTGAAAGTGGACTTTACTCAATACTTTTTACTGGACGTTCTGAAACTTCGACAACAACAAGGTGATCAATCCTTTTGCTATCGGAGGCATTCGTCTCGTATTGCTTAGAACCTAATTCATTTTAAATACGCGATAAGGCATGTGCCGAAAAAATTTTCTGAAACTTTTACATGATGATACTTGAAGTTATACTCTTCTAAAATCAAACGGAATTTGATTAATCTACTAGACGGATTATAATAATATTGAACAAATAAATCCGCGGTGTTATTGTTTTCAGAATGATTCGTGAACTGGTGACCGAGACCTTGTGCGTAACTATCTTACGCTGACATGAAATTTTGTTGCGGTCAGTGGTCACGACCTCGATTTGAATGGTACGAATTTTCTTTCTGATTAAAATAACCATAATTCATTTGCGATGCTTTGAGAAAATTTGGTTCCGACTTGACAATTTACATAATTTGTTAAATTTAAATCTTGATTAATTCATTATTTACCCTATCGGCCCTTCACTATGTTCTCGCGGATCATTTTTGATGTTTTCACAACATTTAAGTCAGCAATTAGTTCATCACTACTCACTTCACAATCAGACATAATGGGGCATACGAAATAGTTCTTACACTAATTCCTGGTGGCTTCTCCTGGCCTCGAGTTGTATTCTCGGCCCAATCGGCTCCATGGCTTTTTTGACCATTGGGCAATAATGATCTCGTCTGGCTTGGGCTGACCTGATCCCATCTTGGGTTGTACTAAGATTTGTCAATGAAGTCACATACCCATATCCAAATCCTGATGAAGACCTTCTAGACCCTGGACCTTTAACTGCATAGAACTGGCAGGATCGCCATGTGATGTACCCAGCTAGGGTAGGTTCGGCCAATCGTTATGCAGTTAAGGATGGTGAAGAATAATACCAGGCAGACTCATCAAAGGGGTTTATTTCTTAACCATACTGGCACAGATGATAATTCACATTCAATGTAACTGTTTACTACCGACAATAACTGTTGACTAACAAACATTCAATACGTACACGCTTCTGAATGAATCACCGAATGAATCTCCCTAGCCAATTGTTATATATATTTTACAAATGTTTACTTGTTTTAATAACATTATATTTGATAAACATAACTGGCAATGATGAGACCTAGAGCTCTGGCTTTACGTGCCGCTGTAGGTCTAAAGGGAGGTCGCACTAATCTTATTATATCACGTACGAAATATACAGGGTGTTCAACATACTACAATACCTTTAATGAGGTTGTAATAAGCCGTATTAAGGCCTTCTATATCTCTTCTCATATTAACACTGTCACTCTTCAAAATATGGACCATCTCACTCAACAGTCTCTTAGACAAAAAAGGCTGAACATCCACTATTTCAACTTCTTCGAAATTAAAATTGTGGTTGTTTTCCCTTGTGTGTTCCACCAGAGCTGTCGGGTTTGTGACATTGGACCGTTGTACATCTCTCTTATGTTCGGACATCCGTTGTTTCAAATAACGTCCCGTTTGGCCAACGTAACATTTGGGGCAGCTCTGGCAATTAATTTTGTAAATAACACCTGACTGGTTTTCGAGTGGTGTCTTAGTTTTCTGTTTAGTGAAAAAATTTTTATCTCTGGTGTTTTCATTAGAAAATGCAATTTTGAGAGAGTCGGTTGAGCAACGATGCCAATCTCTCAGATAGACAGCCCACATATGGAATTTTGAGATATCTTACGTTGTCGGTACGCTCTATGGGGTTAGTAGTCTCTCCGATAATTTTACGTATTATTCCAATGGGATAGTGATTGTCCACGAGGAATTCCCTTATCAGATTTAGATTTTTGTCGTGAAACTCCAGATCAGATATTCTCAAAGCTCTTGTTTTGAGATTTCTAATTATATTGATTTTATGACGGAAATTGTGTTGCGAGAAGAAATTTAGAAATCGTCCAGATAAGGTTGGTTTATGGTACCAATCTATTTTCAAAACGTTATCAGCGCCTCTATAAACCTTCGTATCTAAAAACGATAGTCAAAGGTATTCCAAGATGAGTGTTTGTTTTGCCCCCCTTTTTCACGGTGAAACCTCGCAACAAATGCATATTCTGACTGTTTCGAATTTGACATCATATTGTTCTCAATGAGCAACCCACGTTACTAGATGCATCATAACTTTTATTGTCTAGTTCTTATATATGTATATACAATGGTATTTTTATTTATACAACCTAAGTGTTCGTGCAGTCTAGAGTTTTTTTATGTTTTTTCTGGCCAGTTTTGATAAAGAAAAGACTGAATCTTTCGGTAAGTCCAATGATTGATACTGGATATGTTGTGGTAGGTACCAACCTATTTTGTAGAGCCCTGAGGGTGAACTGAATAAAGTTCGAAACGTTGGCAAGAGGAAAATAGTTTTTTCTTAAATATAATTGATCCACTACCCAACCAAATCATTCGTATATTATGATAACCCTGTATTTTACGCGTTCCAATTTCACCCTTCAATGGCTTAGCGTATAGTTTTGAAGCTTTCATTTTCCAATATCCCCACGTTAAAATACAATGAATTGCGAACCAAAATTAAAGTATGCTTGACCGCGAGGTAGGTTATATATTCTTTCGAAACACGATCAACATATTGTACTTACCGTCCTTTATGTTGACGCAGAAGTCTTGCTTCTGCTAAAACGTCGTGTTGAGGTTGTGGCGGTTGTGGGGCACTTCCTCGCTGAAGTTGCTCATATTCTTGCAGTAATGCCACATTTTCTACTTCCAATTCCCTGATCATATCCTGTAGTTCCGCTCTCTGCTCTTCATCTATCACCATCATCAGCTGTCCTGGACTTGCAGGTGCTCCTTCTAACGATTGACAATAATCGGCGATCAGTCTGTGTTCATCATCAGGAGTGGCTGTTCTCAATTCAACTTCTGCTAATCTACTTGCATAAATTTCAAGTCTTGAATGCATATCGTTGTGTTGTGGGGATGCAACTGGACTTTCTAATTCGTCTCCTTCCAAAACAGATCTCACTGGAAGATATCCTACTCTTGGGTGCTTCATAAAGTATCGTTTGCTCTTGAACTTATTCTTCAAGGCTTTAGTGAAGTCGCGCATATCTTCAATCGAAGTGGTAGCCGCGCAGTACTCATGCATTGGATGTGAGAGTTTGTGACTTTTGGTTAACCGACCAGAAAAGAAACATGCCTGGCACATGTCAAAATTAAAACATTTTAGACATCTGAAAATATGTTCGGTTTAAAAATATTGTTCACAATAAGGAATATTATCTTTCCTACCTATATCTCAGCCCCACTATAGGGTACTGTTTGCAAGCATTGCATTTCGCTTGATGCTTAGCTGATTCCGCAGCAGCCAACCTATGTAAAACTGGTAACCATACTAAAGACTGAGGTTCTTGGTTCAACCAAGCTAGGAAATGCGTAACTTCCAAATCTTCTCTATCACCAAGACAGCTCCTCACACTGGGTTCAATGTTAGAGCCACCAAAGGCTGCTACTTCTCCAAGCTGTCTGGGAACTTGAAGTACATCATGTAAAAGTAAACCTAATTTTCTTTGATCAGCCTTTTGTTGGGGATCTGCTATGAGTCGAAATAAGTATCTATATTTTTCTTCCAAGTGGCCTCTCGACAATATTATAAGGCCAACCTATAAATGAATTGAGATAGTCAGGGCTATTCACTAAGCAGAGTTGTTATGGATAGCAACTGTAAATTGTCATTATGCTCAAGATCAGTTGCTAAGCACGAAATTGATATTCACTATTTGTGTAAGTGGCTATGTATAACAACCAGTGGCTATGAGTAATGGTTCACTGGTAACAGCTTTAGAGGTGTTGTTAAAGAAAACCACGTGCGTTAGGCCTGATTTGGAATGTTTTTCGGTATTTGTGTAAACAATTAAATATTTTAAATCTATAAAAATGGCATTTCCCGTGCAGATGGACTTCAATAATTCAGGAATTAAAACAAAGGTATGTGTTTTGCTGTTGTTGGGTCAAGTTTTTATTGAAAATGGATATTTTATCAGAGGAAGTTTGAAAGTCCAAAGAAGAAACTTGGGGAATTCCAGTAATCCTTTGGAATTGCCAGAGATACATTCAAAAATTTGTTCAGAAAATATGAATATTTTAACATAAGGTAGTCGAACGAGAAAAACTTTAGTTGATAATTTTAGGTGATTACCTCAAGTATCTGTTGGAGAATTATAATTTGTAGACATAGTTGTGGTAACGTAGTTACAAATGTAATCTTATTTTTCAAATTATTCTAATTAGTTTTAAAATTGACAAAATAAAATGTTATGGAAAATTTGTAAATTTTTATGCTAACTCTGGGTATATATTTAAACGAACCCAAAATAATAACATATGATGAAAAGAATCCATCTCAAGACGTTAAAAAAATATAACTAAAAAATGATCAAAATATTTTTTTTGTTGAGACAATGATTGAATGGCATAAGCCAATCATAGACATACAATACTAAGCTAATGAATTTATCGCAGTGCCGAAACATGAAACTTTCAACTATTAAACGTTTAGAGGTTACC
Organism: Adalia decempunctata; assembly: GCA_951802165.1. Lineage (NCBI taxonomy): Eukaryota > Metazoa > Arthropoda > Insecta > Coleoptera > Coccinellidae > Adalia > Adalia decempunctata. The sequence continues at coordinate 62,921,723 of OX637696.1, read as the reverse complement.
TATTACCATTGAGTTTAAATATATTTAAACTCAATGCTATTACCTATTACCCGCCATGTATCTGCACCATAGACATATTATTTTAGATCTATGATCAGAACAACTATTCTGCGGTGCTGCCACGTCTATTTTCACGGATGGTTGTTATGATAGCAACAGTTGCCAACCGTTTATTAGACTATTAGAGAATACTGAAAGTGGTCACCATCAGTGGTTATCGAAAGTTGTTATCAGTTAGCAACTGTAATAACCACTTCCCTTAGTGAATAACCCTGATTATAATGATCAAATGAGATTATTTTTTTATTCAACTTGTGTTCTTCTTTACTTTATAGCATATGATAGAACTGCTCTGTATAACTATCCCAGAGTTGTCAGACCTATGTCTAGTCGGGTCAGACATCTATAATGTCTAGTTGGGTTGGTAAGTTATACCGGACCCAACAGAAAATGAGGGATCAGTTTGCCACTTCATTACGAATGTCATGTCTTGTATCTCGCCTGATTGAGCCAAATCCGACAGTTCAGCGTTCGGGTTCGATAATTGACGTTACTTGGCAGAATTATTGAACAGGGTTTCCCACCGGGAAATCCCTCGATCGATATCTCGAAAAACAAAAATCGGACACATGAAGGATTCATAGAAATCCTGGTGTCATCTTGACCAAAAATTGTAGATCTGTAGCGAGAACATATAAAGTGGGACCTAATCATAGAAATCATAATATATATACTTACTCTAGAATGCTAAATCAATTGGACAGAAGTGTTGTAAAAATTTCAGTGTGGTCCACAATGCGCATACGTGCCATCAGGTTGTTTCTGAACAGGGTCGGCTTCAATAAAATTTTATGCTGTTATTGTTGCAGTTGGTTTTAATCAATTCATAATTAGTATTCGACACTTACTTGTTGTTTTGAACATATTGATAATTTTCAACAGCTATTTGAATGGTAAATTTGGAATCATCAGCGACTGGAAGATAAGCTGAAAATCTTTCATTATTCCAAAACCTCTTCAGGCGTTGAAAAAACCCGGTTTCGGTATAAAAATTAATTCAAGGATCAAGGAAGACAAATGCTGGTTAACAAACAACGAATCTTTTGGTAAAGTACAGAAAAAAAATCAAATGAGCAAAATATACTGATATATCCCTTAAGGACAGTTCTATTCTTCGGTGTTCCTGAAAATAGTGGAAACATGAAAATGTATTGTACATCTGCCAATGCGTTACTCTGCATCGTTTCATGAGTGAATTCTGATACCTACATTCATTCTTCAAGTCATTTGTCTTTTTGAGTCCCGAGTATATTCCAAAATCAATCTGTTATCTGAATGAAACTGCAAAGTTTTACTTCAACATATTTTATTTTCGAGTTCGAATTATCGATTGAAAGATGGTTTACTCACAAGAATTCATGATTTTTCATAATGAATTGCTTTCTTTTGCTATATAAAGAACCAATCTCATGTTGCGAGTGGATAGATATGTGTCAATCGAATGAAAAGGTGCACATAGTTTACATACTTAAGTGGAAAATGAACAGGTCAAGACAAGGACACCACAACACTATACAGTTCATTGTTTATCGGATACGAAAAAATCCAAATCGAACACAACACACAACAAAAGCAAAATGCACACGAAGAATATCAAACACGAAAATAACAGTTAAGCACCAGTGAACTGGTTTGTCTATGCAGTAAACTAAACTGTGGCTGCAGACTGACACTGGACCCGTTCCTGCCTTTACTTTCACTAAGGTCATTTCAAAGTCATTTGCCATGAGACAGAAAAAGCGGTGTTGCGCGGTCTATATCTATTTAGTGAAACCTACTACATAACTGCTCTAATTTTCTCACCAATTCCACAAATATTGCAATTCACTTATGATATTAATGTGTCTAATAGTCGTAGGAAGTCGCGCATGAGCTATAAAATAAGTTTGTTACTCAATGGAATATTTTTATTGTTTAATTATATTGAACTTAAAATAGAACCGACAAAACATTTAGGGACTTGGCATCGTTCTACCTGAAATTTCCTAATGGTGAGCATGCGCACATTGTGAATCAGTTGCCTATGCGGCACGTTTTTCGCTGCGGAACTAGAAGGAATTAGCATTCTAGAGTAAGTATATATATTATGATTTCTATGGGCCTAACCCCAAATTTCCCTTCGATAGGAACAAAATCTAATAAATGCCAACACAGGCTCTGAGTCAAGAGGCATTTCCGGTTCACCAGAAACATATCCGTACATTTCAAATGCGCCTGAGCCTATACAGGGTGCGCCTCTGACTACAGGGCGGGCAGAATTGGTTATATCTGAATTACTTCATTTCAACCCTTAGAGAAAGAGGAAAGTTAATGGCAATTGCGGCTATCTTTTTTAGAGAAATTCATGATGTCAACTCTACCCTCTTTTGATTTCGAGTTATAAGCCAAAGTTTTCACTAGAAGACCAATTGAAAACAATAAATGATTCAAACCTTTCAGAGAATTAGTGATTTTGAAAAACAGAAGTATTCCTATGTTTTTTTGATAAAATACTTCGTTTTCGAGTTATTCCTAATTTTATCCGATGAAATTTGAAGTAAAATTCAAAAATATCAAGAACATTCCCGATGCTTTTCTGGATTTTAAATATCACAAAAAAAATTATTTACTCTCTGATCGCCCTAGTTAACAATGTTGTAAGAATGTTCACCAACTTAGTCGAATTTTCATTTGGAAATCACAGCCCTAGTGAGAACTAAAATCTCTATTATGAAAAAACGTTTGCTGTAGAGAGATAGGTCAAATCTAGTAAATTGTATATTTATTTTGTTACTATAGTTCCTTCTTCCGGAAACTATCAGATAGAGATATCAAGGAAATGAAAATTCAGATAAATGATCGATGTATGTGGATGCAAACTACGATTAAATTGATGAAAAATAAAATGATACTTAGCACTAAATAATCTGTAGTGATGTTTCGATTAGAACAATGCCTTCTGTGATCATTGCAATAGAGCTACCAACTAGGGAAAAACCTCTGCACAAAGAATGTCTCGTCTGAAGAAATTACAACGAGATGCGAATATTGAGTTGAGGGCAATAACGGGGAACACGTTGAGAGACCAGAGAAGAAGTGACGAGATCAGAAAAGAATGCCAGACGGAGGACATAGTTAGATGGACCCGCGCGAGAAGAAGGTTCTGGAATGAACATGTCTCACATGTCAGGCGACAGAATAGCGAAAATCGCTAGAAACGGAAGACCAGCATCCAAACGACCCGTAGGAAGACCGCCAAAAAGGTGGAAGGACAGCTGGATCTCAACCTCTCAAGAACGAGAGGAGGAAAATGGGTGAAACAAGCTAGCAAGCTTTCGCAAAGTAGAAGAAGTTATCGAGGTAAATATCAACAAATGATCTGTGTAGCTTTTCAGATACAGATATCTAGGAGCATAGAATAACTGGAGGGAAGGCTTCATACGCTCGACAGATCATTTTGAACTGCCAATAACGGCGGAAGTTAGAGTTTCGTGTGACGCCCGATAGATAACGCTGAGATCCTTTATTCAGTAACCTGTCAGATATTTTGTTCTATGGCGCTACAATTGCAAAGAATATAATGTGGCTGTCATTGTTATTGATACATTTATGCTTCTTTTTAATTGAAAATGGCCATAAATCATAACATAGACAATATTGATGACATAAAATCGCTTCATTCTAATCAACTTTTTATGCGCAATTTTATGGAAAGTCTGTGATCGGTAATAAATTTGTCAAAACAATATCCTTATCGGAAAAAGCGAACATTCAGGTAAGTATTATTATTATGCGGGAAGACTGAGGTTTTCTCTGTTCTCGTGTATTATACGCAGAATTGTATGGTACCCCGTTTACATTCCCTCTGCTAACACTTAGATTCGGAGCGGAAAACAGATTTTTCTTCCTATATTCAATCTGATCCTTGTAGCCATTTCTTTACACGTGCTATATGCATTATATTGTCGGATTTACGAAAAAAAGTATGTATTGCTTTCTTTCAAAAGAATATATATTATGATATAGTAATAAATGGGACCTAAAAAGTAATAACAACGAATAACCATTAAAGATAATTTTATTAAGGATAGCCATGTTGTAGGAAGAAACGACGTTGTCGCCATCTCGTGACCTTGCGGCGAACTGACAAGTTCGGACGTTTTTGGTAGTTCATTTTCGTAGGGGAGCCTTCTCTCCAGTTATTCTATGCTCCTAGCAGATATAGTCGGACAAAACTAAATGTTTTCGTTAACAAATATCGCCTTTCTAACATTTTTATTCCGATAAGGTTAGTAATTGAGTATTAAAATCATGTATGAATTCAATTTAATTCACCCTTTGAGGTATTCGCAGTCATACCAGAGAATCGTATCAGGTACGTATTTCAACAGAGCCGACTTCGGGAAAAAGGTTAATGAGAAAAAAGTTTCTTTTAGCCCCAAGAATCTACAGTTCAAATATATGTACAAGTCAAAGACTCACCCTGTATGAAGCATATCATATGCCGTCCTCCAATTCATTCAGATATGATATAAAATATAAATTTTTGTTACAACAAAATGTTGAATCTTCATAGGTCATAATACACTTTTTTTTTTCATAAGGAAAAAACTTCGAAGGAAACCCCTTGGGAAAAACCAGAGTACGCCATTGGCGCTGTATGACTTCTTATACAGAGTAAGTATGGAACGCCTCAATTATCTCGGAAATGGATCGCATGGATTTTATGGACTTGGTGTGCAAGAATATTGTGATATGGCCAATATTATGGCTGTATTTACAAGTAAAACTGCAAAACGAACCCATACCTATTCAGTCAGAGATCAAGTACCTTGGACTACACTTGGATGAGAAACTAACGTGGAGAACTCATATAAAAATGAAACGGCGACAACTCGACATAAAAGTGAAGAAAATGTACTGGTTATTGAACAAAAGATCGAAGCTGTCCCTTGAAAATAAAGTGACAACCTATAAATGTATTATTAAACCAGTGTGGACATACGGTATAGAACTTTGGGGATGTTCTAAGCCATCCAACATAAGAATACTTGAGGCATTCCAGTCGAAAACGCTTCGCATGATAGCAGGAGCTCCATGGTTTGTAACAAACCAAACCCTACAAAATGACCTGGAAATAAAATCTATAAAAGATTCAATAAAACCAAAAATCAACAAATACAGGGACCGAACCACAGATTATGAAAACATAATGATAAGTGATCTTTTCGCCCAACCCCTCCTGGAAAAAAGACTGAAAAGAACCTGGCCTGAAGACCTCTTGGAGGAATAATTGTACGGAGAACCATTGATGGATGGTACCCGACTCAAGTCAAGAACCAATCTTTCTAATTTACTTATTACTGTATAAAGTAGATTGTAAATGTGCAATAAATAGTAAAAAAAAAAATTTACATTGTTAGGGACTTTGAGTTAGGGAGTTGCTACACCAGGGATTCTATGCTTCTTTTTTAGAACCTACCTATTATCAAATCACTATCCCCAACTAGAGCGGTCTGTGAACCTTCGGAGTGAATATGAACAAAGATCCATAGAAACCCTGGTGATTTATATACGCGAGCTCTCTTGGAGAGAAGAAATGGACTTTTATACCAATTCTTATCGCCTCGAGAATTAAAGAAAAAAATGGATGTTTGATAGAATGAATACCACAAAGTAAACACTGCAGGAATGGTACTTACGTTTGTTAAGATGAAAAGTTACGTATCTGCTTCTGTTTTGGTCTCGTGTGGTGTCGTGCAGGGTAAAAGTTCTTATCACAGAATTCACTTTGGCGAACTGAAGGCCGACGACGTGGAAAACTATTTTGTTAAGGGCTTCGAGCTTAGCCGTGTAAAGCAATGCGACTAAGGCAGGTATATGCTTGTGAGATTTTTGAAACAGCCATAGAATCGCACAGAGCACAGAAGATCTCGGTCTTATTCTTAACCGAGTAAGCCCATCCTATATATAAACTTTGTGGTATATAAAATAAAAAGTATGAATTCTGAACACCTGGTGTAACGACTCCTAACTAATAATCGTATCGTGTCCAAAAACTGTAGATCAAATAGGATCCTAGTTCCGGAATTGTCCGCAATATTTCAGGGTCGTGGCGCTTTCGCAGCCAATCAAGTTAGCAACACATAGGGCAAGTGATTGTAACCCGACTCGACACTAGAAATATAAACCGCGAATGTAATTTGCATTTAACTTACCTTAAAACTAAGTACTCTTATCTGGCCTGTACGTTGACTATCAAAAACATTCAGCAACCAGTTCAAGGACATATCGACACAAAGCGGTACATCCACTACATTGGGATGATCTGCTGCAGCACTTTCGAAAATTGCCCTAAGAATGAGTACCATGTCAGCCACATCCAGAATCTTATCGTTTTGGCCACGTAAACCGTGCAAATCGAAAGCTTCTGATGCAGTCGTCAATGGCACACAGTCTAAACACAGTTTATTCTGAAGAGCTCTCAATTTTAAAGCAGTTCGATAAGCTGAGAAGCGAACATCGTTGAGTTGAAGTAAATGAGCCGCCAACTCCAGCATCTGAGGATGATCCCAATGTGTAGTTTCTGTGCTATGATTTATGTAATAGGGCACTTTATTTGGCGTGGTTGCTCGTTCCCAAGGTGGCTGAACACTTGGAGGACCTGGTGATATAGCACCTAAACAAAATAATAACGTATGAAGATGATTGAATAATGAATAATCTTCAAAGTGAAACATTTTCGAAACCCAAAAGAAAGTGCAATATTGTTAGGATTCAAAGCAAACAAATTTCAATAATCGTTTTACCAAAAAAAAACTATCAATACACACCTTGCGTGCTGTTAGTTAATTGTTCCCTCCTCTCTCTGATGGCATTTTGCAGAGCTCGACATCTAGCGCTACAATCTTCCAATTGGGAAGCCAAATTATTCGGTAGAGCGCCGCTTAACGTAGCAGCCTGCATTTGAGCTTCCTCAAGCGATCTTTGTAAAGACGGCAGCTGAGTTTCAAGGTTCTTGAGACTTTTCAATAGTTCTCTTGCCTCTGCCGCGCTTCTTGGACCGCTCCAACTCAGAGTTGCTTTTTCGAGACGAGATACAGCCGTTGAAGCTTCTTCCAAATTCAAGGTGAGGAGTTTCAGTTTCTGTAATAGAAACTTTTTGGGTGAAAATGATTTCTGAGTTTCAGAAATCCATCGGCGTCAATAATAGCACTTTTTACTTTCACCTATATCGGCATACCTACAAACACAAGGCGGGTGTTTTTTTAGAGAACTGTATTGTGTATTTAGAACTTTAAATTGAAATAAAACACATTTAAATCAATAATGAAGCCAATTTGTTTATATTTGAAAGAAAATTTCGTGACATTCATGATTCAAAAATAATTTCCGGCGTATGTCCACCACGGCTAGCTCTGGAGCTAATGTTCCAGTGAATTATGCTCGTTACAGATCGATGATCAATGATTATTTGTTTCGAAATTTGAATGGTATCGACCCAGAAGTGTTTTGGTTCTAACAAGATGGTGCTACACCTCATGCTTCTACCGTAGCAATTGATATATTCGTAATATTTGGCGATAACATTATTTCGAGAAATGGTCCAATTAATTGGCCTCCAAGATCATGCGTCATAACTCCAATAGATTATTTTCTTTGAGGTTATGTCGGGTCATTGGTTTATGCTGATAAACAGATTTATTATTAAACAACCTAACCTAATCTAATTTGTATCGATTCTGTGAATTTTTGCACAGAAATTTCAAGAAGATGTTGTCAGCCTGCTGATATTTTCATTGAGGTTAAAGATTTTTTACGAAACATAGTATAAATCACGATACATTTGTGTACCGTGGTATAAATATCTATGAATTCTGCCGTTTCCATCATAAATTTTACCACGCATGCGTAGAGCGAAAACCGAAGTATGTATTAGTTATCTGGACTCTGGAGGCCAACTATAAACAATAACAAACCAGAGTCTCTGAACAAACTGTAAACATTATGTGATGTTCTGAATACATTCAGTAACTTATTGTTCTAATGTGATTATTATGTGATGTGAATTAATATAATTTCAACCGTGTAGAGTTTATAAAATTCCAAGAGGATGTTGTTTAGATAGAAACATCGCCACAGATTATCAGGTATCGTATTATTTTTCATTAATTTCAATTTCATAAGTAGTTTGTATCGAGATTCATCATTCATATCCGAATTTTGTATTTCATCGAAATTTAACTTCAATATGGACCGGTAACTATGAATTTTCAACAGAAACTGTGCGTATTAAATCCTCCTTGGTGTTCAATTTTATCTCCCACATTTGTGGGATTTTATTATTAAAATATCTCGACAAAGTTGATAAATATTGTGACAACATTGTAAACTCGTTTAAAGACCAGAGAAGGAATAATATTCGATGATATTTAATTCAGAGACGCATTCAGATTATTCTTGAAATTAATGATTTTTTCGTCAAATTTCTCCGGGTAAAATTGGAAATAACTCGAAAACGACGCGTTTTATTGAAAAAGAATAAGAATACTTTTAGTTTCTTAAATGATTGATTCTTTCGAAAATATGAACCGTTTATCTTTTTAAAGTGGTTTTATGGTGTTTTAGTGTGTATTGATTAGTCGACTACCCTGTAACTTTTATACTAGTAAAGATATTGAATAGGTTTCAATTGAGGAATATGCACCATGAATAGAGTAAAAACTCAACCAAAATTCAGTTCATTCGAAATAACGGTTCCGAAGATATAAAGAAAAAAGTGTTTTTTTCATGGATTTTCGACACCCTGTATCTCCGAAACCAAACCGAATTTTGAAAAATGGTATAGAAAAAAAGTGTTTCGTTTGATGAGAGGAATCTACAGTTAAAATATATGTACAAGTCAAAGACTCACCCTGTATAATACCACTAGAGATTAAATTTTGCCGGCAGAATTTCTCGATTGTAATATGAATGTTTGTTATTAGGCAATTTTGCGAATGACATTTCTATCAAAATCACGAGTCTTGTGGCGAGTGATAGTTTTTTTTTTAGTTTTAGTGAAAAGGGGTTACAGTCCACTGCGACCTTAAGGTCTATTGTGCCCCCTGACTGAGCTGTCATCATCGCGCCTCCTACAGCTCGCCCTCCAGTTCCAGAGATTTGATGAAATCCAGTATCTGGGACGGCTTCAAGGAGGATAACTCCCCACTTCTACAAGTTTCTTGTCCAAAGCTATCTTTCCTTTGGCTTACAATGGCATAGCATTCCGTAACCAGGTGAATAGGAGTTTCTTCCTCCTCCCCACAGAATCTACACTCATCAGTGTCCGATAAACCCATTCTCAACAGATGCTTCTTTAGGCGACAATGTCCTGTGAGAAAGCCAGTGAGTAGGTGAAGTTGGTTTTTACTGAGATCCAGATATTTTTTGGATCTAGCAGTTTCAAAGTTCCGGAGGAACTTTTTGGAGTGATCCATTCCTGGGAGATTCCGCCAGAGTTTTTCTCTTTCGGTTTTCTCCTTCAGCATAAATTCCTTCTTATAGGTGCATTTTCCTATACCACAGAAGGGTTCTGGGCCAGTGAGTGGCGTCTGTGCGCCCTTTCTGGCCAGTTTATTGGCCTCTTCGTTTCCTACGATTCCCGAATGACCGGGAACCCAGATTAAAAAGACCTTATTCTTCTTGCCTACCTCATTGAGTTTGTTTCGGCACTCCCAAATCAGCTTTGAGTCAATGACGTAGGAGCTCAGTGCTTTAATAGCAGCTTGACTATCTGTATGAATAGCTATATCGCACTTCTGATAGTTTCTTTCTAGATGTATATCTAGACATCTTCCGATTGCAAGTATTTCCGTTTGAAGGACGCTTTTACAGGAGCCTAGCGATAGTGCACACTTGGTACTTGTACCGTAAATCCCAGCGCCAGCTCCTGTAGCGGTTTTAGAACCATCAGTATACCATTTCATTGTATTTTCTTTGAGATTGTAGTTGGTGTATTCCCTTTCCCAATCTTCTCTTTTACTTAGCATTGTACTGAAGTTCTTCTCAGTGCTAACTTTTTTGATCATTACATCGCTAGGAAGGTTTGCAGATGAGGTGTAGTCATTCAGAGAGGACCAAGCTCTCTGAAACCTGACTCTCTCATTGCCTGCTCCTTCTTTAGATACTCTGAGGATGTCCTCATGGGCTACCCTATCAATCACTAGATGTAGAGGTGTGAGGTCTGTGATGATCTCAAGCGCCCTGGTTGGGCACGTTCTCATAGCTCCCGTGATGCACACACAGGCAAGCCTTTGTACTTTGTCGAGCATTTTCCTCGTACTTGCCTGACTTGTCTTTGCAAACCAGGCTACTGCCCCATATGTGACTATAGGTCTTACAATCATGACGTACATCCATCGCAGTATTTTTGGGTTACAGCCCCAATTCCTGCCGCATAGACGCCTGCATGCCATCAGACTATCAGAGCTCTTGTAGCTCTGCCAGTAGCATTATCAACATGCTTATTCCACAGAAGTTTGCTATCCGGTGTTATTCCTAGGTATTTGACTTCAGACCCCCACTCCAAGATATTTCCGTTTAATACTAACGTTTTCATGGCTGGAAGTTTCCTCTTCCGAGTGAACGGAATCAATGTGGTCTTGGTTGGGTTGATGTTCAGCCCCACTGACAAGCACCACTGCTCAATAATTCTTAGGCCCTTCTGCAATAGGTCGCAGGGAGTGCCTTCGAATTTACCTCTAATTATTAGGACTATGTCGTCAGCATAGCCTACACATTCAAAGCCAAGCTCCGTTAGCCTGTGTAGAAGTTCATCCACTACCAGGCTCCATAGGAGGGGGGATAGCACCCCACCCTGAGGTGTTCCACGAGTAGCTTTGACGAAGACGGATTCCTCGCCCATCGATGTCTCAGCTATCCTCGTCGTTAACACCTCATACATCCATCTTAAGATGGTATTATTCACTCCTCGCCTCTCAAGTGCATCTCTGACAGACACATGTGTTGTGTTGTCAAAGGCCCCAGATACATCCAGGAAGGCACACATGGCGATTTCTTTGTTATTCAGAGTTCTCTGGATGAGTGATAGATGCATAGAATACTTGGTGTTGACACTGATTAGATTTTGTTTAAGACTTTCTGTGATGGGGTCCCAGTTTGCATTCATCCCGAAATGGGTCACTCTATTTAGTCTATTTTCGTTGCCGCAATAGCGCCACAACCGCGAAATATTGCGGATAGTTCCGGAAATAGGAACAGATCTACGATCTAGAGTGCGATATTTGATGTACAATTTTTGGACAGATTTTCAGTTAGGAATCGTTACACCAGGGTTTTTTCTATGCATCTATGGCGAGTGATTCCCGAAAAAATGTCATGAGTGAAATTGCCGAAAAGCAACCTTGAATATTACAAGAGAGAAATTTTACATGCCTAAATTTCATCTCGACTGGTTTTCGACATGACTATTTCACGAGAAAATGTGTCTAACAGTAATATGGTCACATTTGACACGTATTGCGCTATTTGATGAGCGTCAATCATACTCATCAAAGATTAACTAAACGTTGTTTGTTTTACCTATGGTATTCATTTCTTAAGCTCTCTATGGATTAGAGAAATGTCAAAATTTATAGCTGGAAAAGCCTTTGAATTTATAGTAATATAGAATGCTATTCATAGAACTTATAGTTACAATAAGTTTTATGATGCTATTACCAAATCAAAAAGTGGGAAAACAGCTCAAGTTGTAGGAAAAGCTAGATTTACAAGTTTCCATGGATATGACCTGAAACTCAGAACAGAAATTTTTGCCGAAATGCCAAGTGAATTGGATTTTGACGATTAGTTTTATAGTGTTTCTGTTCTGAGTGACAGGTCATTTACATGGAAACTTGGAAATCTCGCTGTTCCTACAACTGAAATGGTTATCCATTATTTTAAGCAGAGTAACAAGACTATTTTAATGCAAGTTCTACGTGGAAAACCAACTTGCAGTTTTGACGGCTTGCATGTTTTATCGCTGTGAAACGAGACTTGCTACGGAAAATTCCTCACTAAAAATGGAATGAGTGAAATATTCTTTCAAGAAAATTGGCTTATTCAACCTTAATTTAAATGTGCATTATTTCAATTCAAAATTCTATAACTCTAAAAAAAACTCCCGATTCAAGTATACATTCCTTTCAAATACTAATATGATTTTCATACGTACAGCATTATTCTGCTCCAATCGTGTCGCCATTTTATCGGACTTTTCTATCAGACCATTCCATTTATCCGACAATTTAACCAGTTCCCTTCGGAGATTCCTAGCCAAATCACTCGAAGGATCACCAGCCACAAATTGCCTGGCGCTTCTCAGACTAGATTCAACTAATGGTCTCTTATCTTCCAGTTGTTGCCTGAATGCTCTATGATCATCTTGGCGTGCTGCTAGACCTAATTCAGTGTCTTTTCTTATGACCCATTCTGTCAGTTCTCTCAGAGAAAGAAGTAAAGCGCCCCAGTAATCAGCGTTATGTTCTAGGCGATTTTTGAAGTCAGATGTGTGCGTTCTCAGTGTCTAGAATCAAATGAAGTCGAGATTGTCCATAAAAATTATTGAAAGATCTCATCTCTAAATATCTCTTTATGTACTAAAATGAAAAAAATTGTTTTCATACGAATACAGGGTATTTAACGATGAGCTACTTTGTCTCAAAGTTTTCTTTAAAACGTTTTTCAACAAGATCATTTCAATTGAAATATGTATGTGTTTTTCGAAAATGTAAAATCTGAAGAAGCTACCGAGTAGCGAAACAATGGTTATTTAAATAATTTTAAGTGGAATAGAATAAATGTCATTTAATTCCTATAAAAATAAATTTTTATTATTATTATTTCAAGGTGAAGAATCAAAAATGTAATAGATATGTGAATATGATCTACAGTGCCCACATTTTCATTAAGTCAATGCTAAATGATTTTCTCGCAAAAAACGTTTTTTGATTACATGTTGTGTGCTTTGCAAATAAAAATTGTAGAAATTGAAAAGCGGGATAATTACACCCCCCCCCCAATGAGTATCAAAGTCCTTAGAAAAAGTAACGCAATGTGGTGCACATAAAAAATTTCATACATTGTGAACCTGATTTTCAATCGTTATTACCCCCCCCCCCACCCAATGAAAAAAAGCTATATCCGCCCTTGGTTAAAACAAATCATCATTTTACAAGGGAAGGCTTTGTCTCTCTGGTATTATGTTCATGACCTCAACATCGTCATTTCAAAATGAACATGCCTGATATTATGGCCCTATTGAATTGTACGAATAATTTAAATACCCAGGGTGTTTAACCATAACCTGAAAAAACATATATAGCCGTGTAGATGACACCGAGCGAGGTCATTTTTGTCCTATGACATATATCCCGGTTCCGAAGCATAAGCGAGGTGTTCAATGTCAACTTTTTTGACTTTTTTCCGGTTTTATTTCGAAAACTATTTGAATGAAAACTACAGATTCAACATTGAATACTCAATCATATCAGCAACGGAAAGATTTTTTAACAAATTAATTTCACTTTTTGTATAAAAGCTCAGGCTCCAAAAATGTTTTAGCTCAGTAGAGAAATGTCCAGTTCTCCAGAATGTCTGATAGGCACTCGAACTTGGGACGCCCTGTATATGTTTGTCCAGTTTATGGTGAAACACCCGGTATATTAAAACTCCTCTGGTATTTGGATGTTTACCTAATTGGCTATTCAATGCATTGATCAAGTTTATAGTTTGAAATTGATAAAAAGATTCTTCTCTTCTTGTTCTTCTGTGCGGCGCTCTTGGTCGACCGAACGTAGTCCTTGTTCATACCGCATTTGTATGATACTCAGACCCGAAGGCACGCTGACAAGAATGCCGCGAGTCGACAAGGAGGAGTCCCTCTCACCATAGACATGGAAGGTGGAGGGTTCCCTAGGTGTGTTAACCTCGGTAAATATTAATAGATAAGTTGCCGTGAACAGTAAATGTTCCGCCGTTTCATTCAAGTTCTTGCACCAACGCCACAGGGAACACTCAGTTAGACCCATTCTTTTAAAATGTTTGCTAAACTGATGGCCAGTTAGAGCACCAATCACCAGAGACAATTGCTTCCTCTCGTGAATCAAGAGCTTTTTGACCTCCTACTTCGAAGAAGGCCCCTTGATAGGGAGTTTCGACTGCCTGAGATCCGTCCTCGTGTTCCACTCAGAGGAGAATTTCTTATCAATCAATCTCTTGAAGAGGTTTTTGATATATGTATGACAGATAGAAAGCGCGGGTTCCGGTCCAGTAAAAGTCGAGCGAGCCCCTTCTTTGGCTTTGCTTTTATATTACCAGAGATAGACGCATGCGCCGGGCACCAGACAATATTGAGAGTGTTATCTGAGCCAAGCGTGCGCGCGCCTTTCTGCATTCGTAAACCAAGTTCGAGGTTACTTTTACTTCAGAGAGGGATTTCAGTCTTTCAGAGTGACTGTCGCAACATATGTATATGTGTTTCCCCGAGTATCCTCTGCGGATATTCTCCACCGCACATACGAGGACTGCATATAGCTCTGCTTGCGCTATTGAGCAGTCTTTTCCTAGTGAAATGGACCACTTTGTTCCTGGTCCAACAATCCCAGCACCGGCACCGGTGTTGCAAACCGAGCCGTCGGTGTACCAGGTGGGACCTTCAGATTTTAGTAGCCTGTCTGGCTTACACCACTTATCTCTGTCAACTACTTTGTAGGGTTCGTCGAAGCAGAATCGGACGCTCGCAAGGTCCCCTCTGTGGAGGAGGGTCGGGTTAATGTCCTCCCCTAATGTGCCCCCTGAATTCTCCGCGATCCCGCCATTGTCCCTGTTCCCAGATTCTGAGTGATGTTTTCATAGCCACCTCAATGATGGAGAGGTGTATGGGAGGAATGCCCAACATGCACTCCATCGATGCTGTGGGAGTGGATCTTAAGGGTTACATTTCAGTTTCATTGAGGCAGTTTTCGTACTTGATATCTTTCGAAATTCCAGTGTACATATGTAGGGTATCACATAAATAAAAAATATGCTGTACAATTTCTTTGCAAACATGCCATCATGCATAAATTTCATCATATACTTTTCGATCTAATGAATGTATGAATTTCAGTTCAGCTGTGGTATTCCAAAAGCGAGATGATAATGAAAGCTAAGCATTGGCTTCCTCAAAATGTATAAATTAAGGTAAAATCATCAACTATAACAGTTACAATGTTAACAAATTTAGGGTTGTATGTATTTTTGTGTGCTGTATCATAAAAAATTTGAAATAAAAAATTTCGTTCAGAAAAATCAAAATAAAAGTTAGGGGTGCCCCCCCCCCTTAACATTTAGGGGGATGAAAAATAGATGTTGGCCGATTCCCGGTCATACCCGATATGCACACAAAATTTCACGAAAATCGGTCTAGCCGTTTCGGAGGAGTTCGGCCACAAAGTGAAAACAGGAGAATTTTATATAATAAGATAAACATCCGATCATCAGTGGCGGCTCGTCAGGGACGGCAGGGTCGGCAGTGCCGACCCTATATATTTTATGTCCAGCCAAAATTTGAATTACTCTTTCTTCTGTTTGATTACCAAATTTATTATAATTATTGTATTTCCAAGACCTGTGTGAATAAAATTCTATAAATCATATTTGTATATCACTGATATATTTCAACTTCTTGGAAATACGCTCTTCCAATCTCAACGCAGCGCCGTTTCGTCAACCCAAATCAGTCCGAGAATTGAAATGTGTGTAACTGCGCGAAGACGAGAGCGCCAACTGCCAAGCATCGAACGGTTTCTGGGGACCGACCAGGTACGGCATGCCGTACCTGGCCGTACTGCATCAATGAAAGGCGAATACGAATGAGGCGAAACAATTTTAACTCGACTGTTTTCTGTTGCAATTTCATTCAGATAATGATAATTATTATATTCGCCTTTTAGTTAATGCTTTTTCAAAATCGAAAATGCGATGTTTTCGTTCCACCTCACCAATTTTAAGAGACCAATGTTGCTCAAAACGAATTTTTGTCGTATTTCGTACTTTTATAGACGAGGATTCTGAACATGATAGTACTCATACGAATTCCTGCCCATTTCCACTATTTCCAGAAATTTTTAGCCGAGAAAAAAAATGCTGAACAGTAGCCGCTAAACTCATATAGCAGGCTCAATATATCGCAGGGTCGGCAAATGGGATTATGCCGTACTAGAAATGCCTCGACTCGTATACACGAGGAACCATCGGATCGGGGTGCCTCGATTGTTTTCGTTCGGGATGCGGCCCGCTAAGGAGCCTTCAGTTCAGTGTTAGTTTGTTTGGTTTTGGTTCTTAAAGGGGGGAGTGGTTGGATCGTTTCTTCCAGGAAATTAATTATTTTACGCGAACAAAATGGCCAATAATCAGGTTAGAGAATTTGTAGCTTCTTGTGAACATCCAGACGTCGTAAATTTTATAGTTGATGCGATGAAAAATTTATCTCACGATGATAGGATATTTTTGAAGAACATGCCAAGACCCTGCCCGAAGATGAGTAGTTTGGTTCAAACGGGATCGCGAAATCAATCGAATAGGTCATTTAATGAAATTTGGTTTTCTAAATTTGGATGGTTAACTGGCAGTACAACTAGAAATAAAAAATATATATATATATATATATATATATATATATATATATGAACCCCTGTTAAGCTGTGACCTCCGTTAAGTAGACTGGGCGACCTCACCTCCGGGTGAAGGAGTAGTCTCAATGGAAAATTTTTTGTTGATATATGGAGAGGGGAAGCCAAAGAACAAAATTACCGAGAGAGGGGAAAACATTTTTGCTGAAAAAATTTTGTTTGAACAATCGAGGCGCTGTAGCCTCCGCTTATATTTCTTGTAGTGTGAACGTTATAACCTCCGGCGGTGTTGCCAAATTTCGGAGGTGAGTAGGTGAAGTGAATATATGAAATTCAATATTCATATATTGGATGCAGGTGGCTTGGTTTTTCAAGGTTGATTCATGTCTATAAAGGAGTCGGAGATCGGGGAGTATTCTTGTTGTTGTGGATTCGAAACGATATTTATCGTTTCGTCAAAATTTCTTCAATTGAAGAATTTTCAGCCGAAATGATCTTGAACGATTAGGTTGGAATCAATGGTGAAGAATATGTGGTCAAATTCGAAACTCCTTGCGACCAGTGAACCTTAAATAATTTAATTTTCAAAGGAAATCACCAAGTCTTGAAATTATTGAAACCTCTAGCCATTTGCCACGATTCATCCTAACAACTTGTAAAATAGTAATCCGATTCCAAAGATGGGACTGGTATAATAGTAAAGATACAAAAATGAATAAATCGAAGGTTTCTTTTTGGGGAACTATAACCTAAATTCAGAATTTCGTGGAAATCGAATCATTTGTAACATGAATAAAAACTCACGAAATCAATAAAAAGTTGTAATATCAATATACATATTTTGAATTGTGTGAGATCGCTAAAAAAATCCCATCACAATGCTGCGAAATGGAGTTCTTGGAGAAAATAAGTGCAGTTTTTTTCGCAAATCGATAACTAAATAGTAAGAATGAAAATAGCCACAGAAATTGAGGTGAGGGGTTTTTCGTAATTTTACAATAGTAGCAATTCCAAAAGTTATTGAATCAAACAATAACGGAAGAGAATTATATCAAGACGTTATTTTACTACAATTGGAAAGAAACAAGTCTTCAAATAAAATGGGAGAGTGAATAATTAATTGGTATAAGTGCAGCTTTTGGATGGATAAAATACACGGCATAAAGAATCATCATTTATTTGATGCATGGAAATATGTAATTGTTATACGGGACTCACGGAAAGACATAATAATCTTTATCTACTCCCATAGAATAATATATCCATTATTCAACTCATTTTGATCTGTAATAGTCTCCATAAACCAATAGTGTGAGGTAATAATAACTCACGCCTAAAACTCACTATAATACAAATAGGAAAAATGTAGCTTACGAATTACGAAATGAATAAGAAAGTCGAATCGTTTGGGAACTCTATTTCAGACATCAAGGTAACGTTCTCGCCATCCATTTCTACATTTTCTTAGGTCTGAATATCCAAAAATTGCATTTGGAAAACGTGAATTTCTGACGTTTCCTACGGTATTCGATATCGATTAGATTTTCGACCAAAGAAATCGCTTTTGACAACTGTTGTCAATTTTGAAAATGCTGATTGATTCGAATTTCACTGAAGAAGTCGAAGGTAAAGTATAGTGTTCAATTCGCGGAAATGGTCATAACACACTTGATGAATTACACCCCTCGCCTGAAGGCTCGGGCTGCAAAATTCATCTGCGTCTGTTATGACTTACATTATCGCTCATTGAACAATATACTATAAAATTTCATTACCAAAAAAATGTCATATTTATAAATTCCTTCAACCAATAGCTCAACATAATATTGGGCAGGTAACTGAGGTAATGCGGATTGTATACAAGAAATCAATTTATATCGACATATTGCTAAGCTTCTCATTTTTTTTTTCATTAAGATAAAGAAGGGATATTCCCTACGGAATACTTTCTGTTATCACAAACTGAATCATCATTTGGACAGGGTTATTGGATGTTGTAAACTATTCTCAAATTTAGTTCTGATATAACTATACCCTAATTTAGTTCTGATGTAACTATATCCTTTAAAAAAAATGTGGGGTGATCTTATTTATTGAACGTAATTTTCGAAGGGATTCTGCCCACTTAATTTTTCGAATAGTCTTCCAATCATACTTTTACTGTCATAAATTTTTCCAAGCAACGATGATTCTTATTCTTGTCTTTCGTATATCGCACATAGATTTCAATTAAGTGACATTCTTTCTCAATGCCATTCCCCTTTTGACAGCTTTTGAATTTCATAACTCTTCTAATAATTTCGAACTTTAAGCTCACTGATTCTTCTATTCAACGGCTTTTTACTTTGTGTATTTTTCCAACAGCAACGGGAATAAAGATTAATTTTGTCAATTCGTTTCAGAAGTGAGAAGCCGATATTATAAATGCAAAAATAGTAATTTACGTAACAAGTCCGGAAAATAGGGTTTTTTTGGACGAATAGACAAGATTCTAGGACGAGCCGGAGGCGAGTCCTGGAAGTCTGTGAGTCCAAAAAAACTATTTCCGGGCGTGTTGCGTACAATATTTTTTCTGCAACCGTGAAGAATTACAAATCAATGAGATGACACATCTCTTCATTGATTTTGATTCATATTTGAATTAAACAGAACACAGAACAGAACTGTCATCCGTTATTTCGTTGCTATTGTGATGATCATAATAATGACAACAACGACGTGTTTTTCCGGCCTAGGCCGGGAAGTACGTACTTTCCGGCCTAGGCCGGGAAATGCTACTTTCTCAAAGAAAAAGCGTCCGGGAAGTGGGTACTTCCCGGACGGTTGCCGAAAAAAGTAATTTGGTCAATAAGAACAACTGATAGAACACCCCTCGAAAATTAAAAAAAAATACCATTTAAGAGATGGTTTTAGTCATTCTTTTCGCTTCGGTATAAAATCTATTCTAAATATCCTCATGTCTTCATCCTAGTAAATTTATTACTAAAAAGCATTTACTCTTGAATAAAGGGAATGATCAATTTTATCCTTCCGAACGAGAACATTCAGAAAATGAAGGAAAACTTGTGTTGAGCCGAAATCGGTTTCCAGATGAAAGACGAAGGAAATAGCAAGCAGTACAACCTACTGCTTGCTCGACGAAAAAAAAAACAAAAAGCTCAACACTCCTTAACAAAATGCGTCGAAGAAAATATTAGTTTGTGGGATAACAAATTCGTTAAATAATTCTTCCAAACTCATTTTTATATTATTTTATATTATTTTATATATTTATTGTTTATACCTATTTGTTGAGAGGTTTGTTTCTATTTGATACATAATTTAGGTTCGAGATTTCAATTTTTTGTTAAACCCAATCATCCAAAGTAGGTCCCATTTAAGACATGATTTCGACCATTTTCTTCGCTTCAGTATAAAATTTCATTTAAATATACTCATTCCTTCATCCCAATAAATTCATAACCTAATGTAGGCCACTGACGAGAACTCTCTACGGGACTTTCGGGCATCCAGCATCATACGAATGCTCGAAAAGAGTCCCGTGTATGGTCTATCGAGACTACCCTTCGGCGTTCGAGGTAGGAACTTGGAAGCCCATGTATTACATATCCAGAACCTCGAAAATTTCTAGCGATTATCGAAAGAATTTCAAGATATTAAGGTCGGAATCACGGACAGTATCACTGTCAATTTTTTTACGGCCTCAGTCATTTTTTCATAATTACATTCTAGGACTGAAAAATGCGAATCTACTTACTAGGTGGATAGACGAGCACTCAGAAGCTACATACACCAAAAGCTATTTGATTTGTATTTCAAATTTTGAATTCAGTTGCTTTCTGACAGGTATAGGCTCGTTTACTTGTTTACGCTGTTTGGCTGCATACTTTTTTGTAAGATAAGGCTCTTGATGAGAACATTGATTTTAAATTTTTGGGGCCGATCATTCGTAGACATTCAACTTTCGAGAGAAAGGAACAAACACTAGAAATATTCTTGCTCGCTGTGGAGTGTTGATGGTGAGACTCTCTCTCGAACTAAATCTGCTCGACTGTTTTGGAGTTACATCCATTATCATTCACTTAATAACTCTAAAATACGATCGAATTTAAATTCACCAAAAAGTATATTCCGAAAAGGAAATGATGCGAAATTCTGTGAGGATCGTATTATAAGAAAGTTTAATTTTCACATCTAACCTATTCGTCAAGTTCGGCTGAAATTCTGCATGAACTTTTGAGTCGACATATTTCATCCAAGATACCATAATTCTGTTGGATCGAATCTGAAATCTTGAATATATGGTGACATTAACATTTCGGATCTGCTGAATCATCGGGTGGAATTTGAGGAAGCATAATTTTGATGCTCCCAAATAAAGCCGCTTCGTGAATATCGAATCTTCAAGTACTTTCTTTCGGAAATTATTGTGCTCTCGAGAGGCAAACTTTCATATATCTTGAAAAATATGTCACTAAAAAAACCTAATGCTTATGTTATAATCAACATACGAATAGAATTATTTATTATTAAGTGTTCATTATTGAAAGTCTCCAACTTTTTTCAAGGAACCTGTTTATAAACGGAGATTCCACCTTCCACCTTTCTCTTGAATCTGTTTCTGTGGAGAAATGTTCGCAGTTTATCTTTTAAAATGCAGTCAGTCACAAAGTTTTTTCCTTATTTTTCAAAATTCGACGAAACGGAGAAATTATGTAGATACTATTCACCTTTGACGACGAAGCTCCAGTTCGTATATCGTCTAAATATTGGTGCAATGTATAAGGATAAGAATTTATAATTATTTTTTGGGATGATTTCATTAGGCCCTTAGAACTAAAAAACTCAATTCGTGTAGGTGAAAAAAAATAAACGTCATTAGAAAACCGGCTCGTAATTCAGTTTCGGGGAAAACATTCTGTATTCAGTCATACTAGAGTATTTCAATGAAATCTGGTATATGCATTTTTTTTATTCTTAGACAAACTCTGATAATCTTGCAAAATAAAAGAAGAAAGAACCGAATGAAGCTTTTAATAACGACAATAACAAATATTCCGTTTAAAGATTTTTAGTTATCTCATAGTCGGGTCAGAAATATCGACCTCCGAACTTTTCACAAACGATTCATTTTACATCAACCAGACGATTTTATGGTTCGAAAGAATGCCAGATGTTGTTTTGATACACTTTTTTAAGCATGCCTCAGTGCACCTGCTCCATACCAGTATGGTTTACAGTGTTGCCATTTACGGAGGTGACAACGAACTGAATGTCTCTTCGACTTATTTCTCCATATATAGGATGGCGCACTAGCGCTGGTGGTATATAGCTGAACTAAAAGATTGTACAGTACAGAAATATGGTGCGTTCTGACCTCAAAACGATTTTTTGATATGTTGATCCCTGAAGTCTGCTGAGTCTAACAAGCTAAGAAACAAGGCAAAACGTTGTGACCTCCGATTTCGGAGGTGAGAGCGTTATATATGAGGTGACAACGCTTGTTGAGTTTATATTTTGGAGGTGACAATGACCATTAATAACTATATATATATATATATATATATATATAATTCAAGATTTAGCGACTGTGTATTTTCAAAATTGGTTAAATTTATTTCCGACTGCCAACCCAAATAAATTTAACCAATTATATATATATATATATATATATATCTGCCGACCCAAGATAAAATTTTACGAGCCGCCACTGCCGATCATATATCAAAAAAAAAGGCATCTCTCTTTGAATATCAAAATAACACCTCTTATTGGAAAACCCCTCTATATCGGATTAATTAGTTTACATATGAATTTGGTCGAATAATATCACAGTCTCCAAATACAGAAGAACGAAATAGCTCTATTGGACACAGCGATTTCGATATTCTTCATGGGTTCCTGTTGGAACCTGAACTCAACAGAGAGCACAATAGTCGTCAATATTCCAGTCTATAGTCCATCCTAGTATGATATTTAATCGGAATCCTCCAGACGGGGAGTAAAAAAATTTCGAAAAAAATTATACACATTTTTTTACGATTCTGCCGAAACTACTGGCAACATTTTAGTGAAATTTTATGCGACTATGTTTGGGAAACTGATACATCCAATGAATTTGTTTTTATGCCTGACTCCCAAGGTGCCATTCCGCCGGAGTGACGCACTGTGCACAGTGGAGCATAGTGTACGCCACAAATTTTCGTTGCGGTGGACATGTAAACGTGAACAGCAACAAAATGTGCGCGAACTTTTCAAGAAATTACGCGCACAGTTGCAAACCTTTATCGCGCACTGCTGCCAGCGGTGGAGTGAAAACATTTATGTGTGCACGAACATGGATTGGAATAACGAGAAAACAATCCAATTTATTAAAGACAAGCAGGCCGTCCCAGCTTCGCCCGAGTAGAAATTTGTTTCACGCGGCGGTTTCATCTTCAAAACTTCAACCTGCCATATCTTTTGATGTACTCGTTGTAATTGTATGATATGAAGGGCAATTTTGTTCTAAATTAAATACTGGGGATAAATAACGTATTAGGTTAGATTAGGATCAATACCCAATTCATAAAAACACACTGCCAAATAGTGCATAATTTTGGAAAACATCTGATTACCATAAACAGGTAATAGCAAGTCAATCTTGAAAGATAGATACATGCTATCCCGGACTTTTTTGTAGAAATATTCAAGAGGTACATTTTCGTCATACATTGAATCCACGTAAGTCTCACGGTCTTTGCAGCGCACGTGAAAATAGCTGATTTTGGCTGATTTTTTTGTAATTATTGAAGTTATAGTAGGTATCCTTAATTTTTTCGGGTGAAAAGTATAGCCCATGTCACTCAGGGATAATGTAGCTTTCAAAGGGTGAAAGAATTTTTGAAATCGGTCCAGTAGTTTTTGAGTCTATTCGTATCAAACAAACAAAAATACAAATCTTTCCTCTTTATAATATTAGTATAGAAGAAGAAATATATCCGGTATTGTGGGATTGTGACAATGAAGATTATAAAAACAGAAATAAGAAACATGATGCAGCTGAAGAGTTGGCTAAAAAATTTGACTGCGGTTCCACAGAGATTCTGCGGAAGTGGAAAATAATTTTATCGCAGTACAAGGTGTTCCAAATTCGATGATCACTGACAGCATGTCGAGAACCATAAGGATTAGAGAAAAAATGTTCAAGGCCTTCCGATCTCTTTTTTCAAAATAATCAATCAGCAAACAGATCCCAGATATCTGAATTGGTTCTCGAGTTTCTGAAAAATTGCTGTTTCAAATATTTCGCTATAATATGTCGTTTTCTCTTGGAGATATCACGAACATTCCGAAAAGTTTTCTTTTGTAATTTCTATTGCCTATACGCTACTTCCATCTGATCCGAAAAATTATTCGCCGTTTATGTGCTACAGAGAACAGTTTGTGTTTTTCAAATGGGACACCCTATATTTTTTATCATTGCTTTTTAGCAGCAGATTCACCGAGTATCATCCTGTAACCGGTTTCTCGAAAATCTGATCCGTTTCATAGATATTGAGTTTTTCGTCTTCACTTGAATTGGGACAGCTTGTATATAAAGATTCTTCTTATATTTGGTGATATTTTATTTAGGCAATAGAAATTACAAAAGAAAACTTTTTGGAATTTTCGTGATATCTCCAACAGAAAACGAGATAAGTATAGCGAAATCTTTGAAACAGCAATTTTTCAGAATTGTCCTGTAACTCGAGAACCAATTCAGATATCTCGGATATGTTTGCTGGAAAATGATTATTTTGAAAAAAGAGATCGGAAGTCCTTGAACATTTTTTCTCTAAACCTTATGGTTCTCGAGATGCTCTCAGTGATCATCGAATTTGGGGCATTCTGTACAGCTGCACTACACAACACAACATTTTCTTTATCCTCCATATTTTCAACTATTGACGAAAAGTGAAACAATGAGAACTTGTTCGTGCACACGGTGTGCGCTGCAATGTGCGCGCACAAAAGTTACACACAGCTGTACCGGTGGAAACGGACGCTAAATGTGTTCACAGCTTGTACGCGAACTACTGGAGTCCAGCACAAAATGTTCGTAAACATTTGTGCGGCACACGGTTTTGGTGGAATCGTACCTTCATAGATCTACAGGGTTCGTACCAAGAAGTATTGAACATAACTTTTTGAATATTAGATGCATTCAACAAAATGAACTTAAACACCATTAAATTTTACACCAAAAAGGTACTCCTGGTGAAACTCGATACTGTGTACCGTTTTCGAAGTATTTTGATTTGAAAATCAGGAAGTAATAACCGATGCTGGTATGAAGTAATGATAAATGTATAAGTTGAACGTAAAATCTCAAGATGAAAATTGAAAAAAAGCCTAATGTAATGACATAAACTCCGTTCTCACGAATACTCAAGTCTATTAAATTCTGAATTGAGTTGAATTAATTTCTGTAACATATTTTTTTCTTCAGCATTATTAAGCACCGGTTATTACTTATTACCCCATAATTTTCAAATCGAAATATTCAGAAAACGGTTCACAGTATCGAGTTTTAAGAAGAGTACCTTTATGGTGTAAAATTAAATCCCAACAAAAACATTCTGTAAAAAACTAGCCAAGTCTCGATGGAGCTGCTTGTTTATCTCTAAAAAGTAATGAAATCTAGGAAAAGTCGAGCCAAGTCTAAGGCTCCTTACTGCGATTTCTTTATTATTATAGTTAATGTTGTGTGACTTGGCCGTTGAACATTCTTTAGTTAGTGGGTACACAAGTCAATTTTGTTTACACGTAATGTTATATCTGTTGTGACTTCCTATGTTTGTTAAGCGAGATAATAGCCTATACTGGTAGAGAGACCCTAGTGTCTCATTTTAGGCTGTTGTTGACTGTGCAATACATGCACTTAGCATGGACATTGCTGACTTCTGCTCTCTTCTTATTGGGGCGTAAAATGGACCACCGATCTAAAATTAAATAGACGTGCTGACGGACTTCAATGATCAATGATTAGAAGTCCGTCTGTACTGGAAATAATTTTTTATACTGTTTGTTTCAGGCTCGCCTACACATAATATTATTATTGAGATGCGCACCTTCATCAAGCCTACAATTGACTGGTTATTGAATCAACGTTTTCCAAGTGGCAATTTTCCATCGTCAATGGATACTCGTCCTGGCGACAGAGTGGTGCAATGGTGTCATGGAGCACCTAGTTTTGTAACCTTGTGTACCCTTCAACGACCAAGTCACACAACATTAACTATAATAATAAAGAAATCGCAGTAAGAAGCCTTAAACTTGGCTCGACTTTTTCTAGATTTCATTACTTTTTAGAGATAAACTAGCAGCTCCATCGAGACTTGGCTAGTTTTTTACAGAATGTTTTTGGTGGGATTTCACTTCTTTTTGCAGAAACGTGGGCATGTTGATTCATTTTATTAGATTTTCTTATGTGAAACTTTTTTTTTTCTTTTCAGTAGTTTTTTCATTTTTTCCGGTTCTGATTCTACTACAGTAGACACTGTTTTTTCGTATTGCCCATTCGCGTTCATTATTTATACTTTTAGACGGTTTGATTTCTGAAAGATCGGCGCGGTATTTACGCCTAAGCCGGTTGTAAATTCGGTGATCTCCGAAGCTTGAGTTTTTATTATACTTTTGAAACCATTATTTATGAGGTGCACCCCATGAAGATTGTTTACTCGCGTAAGCGCTACGTAGGCTTGGCCACAAGAGAATATGGAAGTGCCAATTTCCGTGAGGGCATTTTTTAAACTTTTAGACCTTTGCTCTCGTGAATTGTTAGGGCATACGCCACACCGATTGGGAATTGTTCTCTGTACATGTATGCCCGTGGTATGATCTCAAATTTTGACTTAATAGGCAATAATTCGTGAATCAAATTATTATCAGATTTTCCTACCAATTGTTTAGGCTTTGCTTGGTCTTCCAGGTCCCACCTCACTTTTTGTACAACGCCTATCGTCCCATTCACTAAACTAAAAATATCAGTCCTGCAGGCATCGACGCATCATGTCCATATTTTTGTAAACACGCCTGGGCTTTCGTTATCATACATTCTGAACAATCTAAGGAATCTTCAGCAACTAAGTTTATCTCGGGGTGTGGAAATCGCTTTTAACATAGCATTATTTAACTGCATACACATATTTCTAGTTGGTAGTAATCAAACAGTATCTTCTGGTAAGTCCCTCAAACATTGTGCTATTTCCATTAACCTTCCTTCATTGGAATGCGAGAGTAGAGCTTTTTGTCGAGTCAGACTTATCCGTTGACGGATTTATGCAAAACAGCGAACAGAAAACGTGTATCTTGGGTTCCCTTATCAATGTCTCTGACAGTTGAGCTCTTGTGTTTTCAAATAAGGGTCACTAGGTACTCCAGATCTTTGATTATTGTAGTTTTTATAGTTTTCCTTTTATGTGGCCATTAAACCCTGACTCTGTACCAAATTTCAGCTCTCTGAGTTTATGGGAAGTACTAGTTCTATTTTGATGGTCATGGGTGAGTGAATGAATGAGTTTCGAAAATGCGAAACTTTGCTTTCGCTTAGCTTCAGAACTAAATGACCTACACACTTGAAATTTCGGATTTTAAGTACGGGATTATAGCTTACTATTGTTTTTTATAGATGACGAAAATTTCTGCGTTCTAGTCTCATCCAGAGGTTCTCAAATAGGGTCCTGAAAATGCGGCGAAATGGTTCCAGTAAAGGATGGTACGGCAGTGTTTGCTTCGCGCTCGAAATTTTGCTCAGTGAATCTAGTATCAAAAAAGTTATGTTCAATACTTCTTGGTACGAACCTTGTAGCTAGCGCCCCCTCTGAGAGTCAGACATAAAAACAAATGGATGTATCAGCTTCCAAAACATATTCGTATAAAATTTCATTACAATGTTACAAGTAGTTTCGGCAAAATCGTAAACAATGTGTATATTTTTTTCTCAACGCCCTTTATCTTCAATACGGATGGCGTTACGAAAATTTTTCACTGGGCAAACCACAATTATTTTTCAGTTTTCTACACGTGTATAACAAATATTAACGGATTAACCTGAATTATCACCTGTTGTATCATTGATAAAACTTTTCAAATATCTACAAAAAAAAATGATACGAATTATACCATAAGAACTAAGGTCCATAGTGAACATAATGCACTACATGTATGAATCCCATATCAACTTGCGGTGTTTCAAAATGTTAACAATATCAACTAACCTGCCATCTACGTTCCATCTCGTCACCCCTTAACTGAAGCATTAAAGCATCTTCTGGTGCAAGCGATCCCAAAAGTGTCATGCTAGCTGCTTTCAGAGCAGCGTGAGTCGTAGTCTGCCTTTCAATATCCGCCTGCAATTCTTTCAATTGCTGTGTGGCCCTTCTAGACTCTACTTCGCCCTCTAAAGTCTCGACGACAGACTCAGCCTCACTCAACCAAGCAAGAAATTTATCTAGAGATCGGTCCAGATTTTGGAGAGAACTCAAAGCCGAGTGCAAAAGTTTCCCTCTATTGATGATGCATGCATCGAGACGAGTGTAATGTTGATTAATATATTCTGCAGACTTGAAAAAGTGAAAGTTAGATTGGTTGTTAGCCTGTAACACATATAATTCAATGCAATCTAAAAAAAACACACATAAAAAGCATTAATGTGCCTGAAGATATGAGACAGGAATTAGTTCCACTGTAAAATGTATCGATTTCAGCACTAAAAAATTCAGATATGAGATAATACTGAATGTTCACCAGTAATTTTTAACATTATTATATTCGTTTACACAAATGAAAATGCACATTTGTTCGACATTCCATATAAAACTACTATTGAAATATGTAATGTTTTGTTTCTTATACAGTGTGTTTTCAAAAGTGAGTTTCTTTCCACAGAGAGTAAGACTCGTCAGAATCAACCATTTCACGAAAAAAGTTTGTTTAGGAAATTAATCTTTATTTCAGGTATAGCCAGAAGTGCTGATGATCCAACAATATTTTAGATGAACAGAGAATTTCGATCAATCTCATTATCCGAATTTTCAGATTTCAAATAGGCCCAGTCCTCCAGAAACATCTGAAATATCCAACTATTTACTTTGAAATGAATGATTAATTATGTTTTATTGCAGGAAACATTCAAATTCGGTGTGACTAACATAGTGAAAGCTTTCTGAATTTTTTATTTTTAAAGTTTTCTGATGATAATTCCCGTCTACCAGATCAAGAATGTGTCTTAAGAAATACTTGTTGCTAGTTGCACCATTGACCATTTATAACATCATTGAATCAACAACATCAAAATGAAATACATAGAATTCCATTAGAATTTTTTCTTCTGAATTATTCATTTTCTGAGAGCAATTATTGCTACATTTCACTGTTGGGTCGAAAATTAACAGTGCTGTGCCTAAGGTGGTGTAAGGACACAGTAACAGAGCCTACACAGAACACAACTGCTTCTCCGAACTCGTACAAGTTACGGACTCAGAAGCTTGTAGTTTCTGAGAGGTCTCCTCAGGAGGCCTAGGAGTTATCAGTATAAACAATATATCATATCAACCATTTATCATTCAATTGCAAATCATGAGTTATTAAAAAATATATCAAATAACTGACTTAATTCAAATCAATTTTGTGCACCATCAATATGCAAGGAGTCATAGTGTATACTCTATTCACTTTTATAAAGTATCCTAGTTGGCCATGACATTCTGACACATTTCATCGTGTGTATTTTAAAAATGTTAGGTTAATCATTTTCCTGTCAGATAACTACGCATCGTTGTCCTCTCTACATAGAGGTCGTAATAAATACGTATTTATCAAAATGTTAAGTTACTTTGGAAAAATAATGAATTTGGGAAAATTTTATGTGAATTCAATAATTCCAAAGAGCTGGCGAATATTGGAGAAACTTTTTTCTCTGTTAATACTGGAAATATTTCACATATATGAACATGTATGGAAGATTCAGTGCTATTGAAATTTTACTGAAAATAATGGACAGAATAGTCTGTAACTTTGTGATAGTTCGAAATTCTGAAGGAATAAGCCTACAGAAGGCATTTAAATACCTTTTTGCACAACTGGAAATACCCAAGTATGAAAATGCAGTAGTACTACGAAACCTATGTCAGTTAAGCGTTAAACCTTAAAAATACTATCTCCATTTACAAAGTTCTTGGGAAGCTATGTGAATGATACACTGAATTGGGAAGAACTTATTTCTAAACTGGGATGCAGCTTAGCTACAGTCTGTTATCTTTAGGTGTAATCACAAGATAGATATCTGGATTAATTCTCCAGGAAAACTATCTATCATGCAGTCAAAAGCAAGATATGGAGTTATGTTTTATTGAGAGTAGGAATTAGCATTGGCAATGTCTCTGAGAATTATTTTGACATTGTCGATATTTCATAAGTGCCAACCTGCGTCAGTTTTAAGAAGAAAAACTTGATAAACTCACATCTTAGCCAACAGGGATACTTAAAAGAAGTAAATGGAGTTTAGAACTGATCCTACACTGTTTCAGTGCTCAAACACAAAAGTGGCAGTTTCGTGAGTCAAAAAAACACATAAGTTCACACCATTCATGTAGAGTGCATTCTCAAATGCATCTATTATTTCAAGCATTGTAATATTCCTTTTTCAAGGAATTGACGCTTTATGTAGGATATACCTGTGAGTATGCTGAAATCAACAAATTTTACTTGCATCTTACAGTGCATGAAATACTGCTTCATAATACAGTTTTAAGAGTAAGAGTTAAAATTTATCAATTGGAGTGATTCAAAACCTTCAATCATGTCTCAAATATTCATAGAAGCTGCAAAATAAAAGCAAACAAGGCCAAATAAGCTCGCTTCTAAATACCTTCTTGTATCGACTAGTATCTTCATGTTGATGGGCAGTAATCAGTCTTTGGGTTAAAAGCTGAAAAGCTTCAATTTGTGCTTTGAAATGATGTAATTCGGCATGTAAGGCTTTTTGTTCCCTCAGTTGAACTTCCAGTACATCTGCAGTATGACCTACAGGAGCTATAACAGCTAATCTGGATTCCATTCTCTGAAGCCATGTCTCAATTTCTATTCTCTTCTGTTCAAAACTATCTTCCTTCTTCTGCATCTTGCAGCGAATGTTGATTCTAGTTCAGGTAGTTTATTTCAATCAATCTCACATTCATATCTTTTTTTGAAAATCTAATTTGGGTGTTCCACTTAACTCCCAACTCTGGGCAATCCTCGCCCTATTCACCAATCACAGATCGATGTTGGTATTTAATTCACAAAATATGACAGGGTTGATAACCGCGCAAGACATTTTAACTTTTGAGGAAAGGTAATTGCAGGTAAAGTGAGGTTACCATACGGCCTACATTCTACCAAAGATTCTGCTGCTGCTGATACTTTCAGAATATGAATTGTTCATTACAGGTGAAATTATAGTTTCAATTATAAATAATAAATGACTACAATTAATCTCTTCTTAGTATTATATGTTTATGATCTCTTCACAAATTAACTGAACAGTAAATAAACATAAACAATCAAGTGTGAAGTGAGGGGTTGTTTATTTATAGATTCAAAAATTACTAAAATTAGCTGTTAGGTGGCGTTGCAATAAAATTGTATTTTTTATAGTTATTTTTTCCTAAACGGCTGAATTATATTTAGAAGTAATGTGAAAAAACGATCGTATTTCCAATCTCGAGGCGAAAACAGATGGCAAAAATTAGAGTGGCCTCGAACAATTTCCGTACATCACCACGCAACGTATGGTGAATGGCATAATAGGTTCAAAGTTTTAAACTATTTTCAAGCTGTCGGCTGAACGCAATAACATGAAGGAAAAATTTGTTATCTGAAATCTTCCCTCAAAACTTCTTTTCCCAGAACAGAAGAAATTACGAAGATTGGAGCTTGAAAATAAATTTGAAGAATGTTAATGTTGAGCTTTTTTGCTATCTACTTCTGCATTTTTGATTCAACGTTTATTGAATCTAAAAAGGGTAGAAAATGAAAACTGAAATAGAAAGTTCCGAGAAACTATAACCTACCTTACCCACCTACGATTCGACGAATGGTTTTCGACATAAGTATAGCGCATAAAAGGGGTTCCATCATTTTGAAGTTATTTGTTCATGCTCAGATAAAGTGTAAATTGTTCAAAATACTCGAAAAATCTGAGCGAGACGATCGAATTGTGTTTTTTAGTGTATAAATTGAATAAAACGTAAGCTTCGTAACTTTGAACCGAAATAATCAACGCTTTTCGTTCTTGGAAGTCGAACTTTCTAGCGTGAATAAATACAGCTTAAAACTCAAATTTTCAGGAGAAGTAGAAAGTAGATATTCACATTTGTGAAATTAATACTGAGATAGTTCGACGCCATTTACACTGCTTCAAAGCCAAAATGCGCCGCTGCCATATTTTCTTTCATGGGGTGTTATAAGGACGGCTCATAAAACTTACATATTTTCGAGATAATTTCAAGAACAGAACCTGCATGTTCAAGAACATCATGTGAAATTGTCTACTGACCAATATTGCATTCGTTAGCCAGTAATCCTATCGTAGCAAAAATTATTTATTACTCTATGACATTAACATAGACTATACTCTATGGATATAACCAAGTCCTCTTTGGTTATGAATTAGCTGTCAAATCTTTGTTTTCATCATCAAAAGATAAGAAGGACCTGCTTTGGAAGTTTATTTATTTTCTGGTATTCCTGTAAAACAAATATTGAATCTATTTCGAAATGGATTAATTACTACCCCTAATGCTTGTACATGGAGAAAAGTATTTTCAACTGAAATAATGGAGAAACTCGAAAAGAATCTTAAGAACAATCATATAAAAATAATTGAAAATTGCTCAGAGAGTGTAGAAAATAATAAAAACGGTCTATCGAGCTTGAGGGCCATCACATTCCTGATATTATGGTATCTTTTCAGTGGTTGTACATTATTTTTGAATAAGTATATATTAACTTATTTAAATGGAAATCCCACAGTCTTAGGTATGGCTTGTATAAACAAGATTTAATATTGACACTAATGGAACTTCCTTTCAGCGGGTTGTCAAATGCTGATAACTGCATCTTGTGGATTCCTTCAGTTATATTTTCCTTGCGGGATGTATAAACCTAATCAAAGGTTACACAAACCTCCAGGATTTTATAGACATATGGTACTGGTTGGTTGTACTAGGTAAACCAAAAATTCTTATTATAACTTTGTTATATGAATTTAATATTCATTTTATAAAGTTACTGTTTATTATCCAAAACATACACTGTCCTCAATACAACATTGAATGAACTCTTCAGGTATTGATTCAGAATTACAAAGCTATTTGTTTTTTTTCAGGTTTCTAACAGTAGTTTTAGGTCTTGTTGCATTGAATTATGTAGCTGTGAGTTTTACTGAGACTATAAAGAGTTCAGCTCCCATGTTCACAGTATTGATTTCAAGATTCATTCTCGGTAACTTCTGAATAATTATTTGTGATTACAATTGTATTAATTAATTTTTGTAGGAGAACAGACTGGTTTATACGTTAACTTGAGTTTATTACCTGTGATGTCTGGATTAGCATTATGCTCCATAAATGAAGTTAGTTTTGAAATAAGAGGTTTTATTGCTGCAATGGCAACAAATCTGACTGAATGTTTACAAAATGTTTATTCAAAAATGTTGATATCAGGAGACAAGTTCAAATATACGTAAGTAGACATATGAGGATGAAAATACTTTATTTGTTTTCATCTATATAAGGTGCCCAAACACCGAAAGGTATAATTGGGGATTAGATTATATATATATATATATAAGGTGCTTCAAGTAATTTGTCATAGAATCCATTCAAAAAGTATCGGATTGATTTTACAACTTCTGGCTTTATCTGGTCATACTATATTGAAATTATCATAACACTGTATCCACACATTGGTTCTAACACTCTAAATGTTCAGGATTGATGAACTTGTATATACTGAATCTGGGATATTGACAGTGGCGGCTATGAGGCAGGTGAGGCAGTGCCTCACCAATAAACGTCGAAAATTACACGTATAAATATCATATATTTATTAATTATTTATTCAATCAATTAAAATTGTTTTCATTATCTTCTTCCATACGCATTTATATATATCCCTTCATTATACAGCAATAAAATGCGTTTCCGGTTGGGTCTAAGTATGCGTTTCCCGGTTTCCGTATCTCAAGATTTCAGGGTATCCAACTCTCAGTAAACGGCAGAGGCAGGCCTCACACTGCCTTTCTTTACGGGTCATTTTACATCATAGGGAACGGACGGCAGGCGAGAAAACCGCACCCCTAAACGCCAAATATTACGTTGAGTCTGACTAGTCTGAGGCTAGCCTCTCCTCTAGTCTTGATATTCTCTCGCGAAGGGCAAACTGTAATTATTCTGCACTATTCGGGAACTAGTTCTTCAATCTAAGAACTCGGGTCAGTTTTCAAATTGGGTTCGATTTGTAAAAATAGTTTTATCTGCCTCAGTGTTCATATGATGTCTTTCGATCTTATTACTGAATTCAATTACCATCGGAGACCCGAAGGCGAAATGTATTTAACGGGACCGATGGGACGTCACGAATTCCCCAGTTAGATGTAAAAGCTTGAAAGACTTGTGGTTTTTTTTATTTTTCAGCTAATCAGCAAAGTTTTTGGCGTAATTCTTATGGGGATAAATCATATAAAGTTCAATTAGTAAAGCGATCTATCCCAGATTTGAGTGAATGTATTGAGAATATTACGCAACTGACGAAGAAGAGAGTTCACTAGAATTAATCATTTATAGGTATATGTACATATACAGAGTGTCCCATTAGTGCAATGAAGTAGATAATCTCATTACTTACGTCAGTTACGGAATAATTTTACTGCAAAAATGATTGCTCTTGCACTGATATATCAGCCTAAAATAATAGTACCGGCCACAGGGTGTTCGTTTGAAGCGGTAGGTATTACTGGTATAAGAAATAGGTCGGTTTGTTCTAATGGTAACCACTTCATATTATTTCATCTCTTAGTGCCAAATTAGTATTTCTATTCATTCGCATCAACATTTGTCTTAATTTATCCGGCGTGGCTGACATATAACGAAAAAATTATGGGAAAGTGGAAGATTTTACTTCATTATCAGGGTGACATAAACTTCAATATTCTCAATGTTCTGGTTAATGGGTGTTTCAAATCTGATGATATGA
This sequence comes from Adalia decempunctata, assembly GCA_951802165.1. Taxonomy (NCBI): domain Eukaryota; kingdom Metazoa; phylum Arthropoda; class Insecta; order Coleoptera; family Coccinellidae; genus Adalia; species Adalia decempunctata. Next base: position 62,886,771 of record OX637696.1, on the reverse strand, counting down.
TGGAAAGCAACTTGCTTGTAGAGGATGTTCTTAACAAGGTCCAAAATTGAAGAATTTCAATAAGGATGCTCATTTTCTTCAACTGGCTTCAAATTACTTTTTATACACACCCTTTAAAATGTTTAGTTTTCGAGTAAGATAATTCTTCATCGCTAGAAGTAAATATTTTACAAAGCAAAATGTTTCTTGAAAAAGATGACCTTGAGTATGCTAGCGATAAAGAATTGCAACAGCCTTTTTCACGGCAACGCCGCCGCAGGGAATCTTTTTTCTCCGATGTGCCTCACCACCTTAAACTGGCACGAGCCGCCACTGGATATTGACAATCAAGTTCGGCTTATCAGTATAAAGCAGATGCTTGAGCTCAGTCATAATGTTTACTGTGGGAGCACAACTAAAAATGTACCCAATATCCATATTTGTTGAGAAGATAATAATCTGAATGAAAGGAGAACCAGTATTGTAATTCCAGTTTGTTTTTGGTGCAAATACATAATTCCAATAAATAGTGAGATTTACAGTTTTGACTGCCAAATAATTATTTGAGAGCTCTCCAAAAAACTTTCTGTTGGATTATTGAATGCGAATCTACCTATAAGGTATATATCATTTAATTTGGAGAAAACAATAAACTGATACTGATGTGAAGTGAGTAATGAAAATTTCGTCACCAATATTACTGAGGTTAAGTGAGTTTTTCATACTTTGTAGGTATAATTGCACTCAACAATCCAATGGAAGAAGAATTTTGACAGCAGCTGGCAAAGAAATTGTCCTAATTCTCACCATTGAGTTTGTCATGAAAATTGACCTCCAAGCACCGACAGTTTTCGCCTAACTAGCCCATAAATAGGACTTTTTATTCAAGTGTTTAATTTGAACCACACTGTACGTCACTACATTCCTCCCTGATCATATGCACGGAACCCCTGGTCGGATTTTTCCCATTAACGCACCCAACCGCGGCAATGGAGATACGAACTAACCTGAAAATTTCAAGAATCTATGTTCATCCGTTCGGGAGTTATCTTGTTTTCTGACGGACAGCAACGAATTTGACCACGGATCAGTGAGTCGAACCTAGTCGATTTCGAAGAGAGAAAAACTCTGGCGGAATATCCCAGGGATGGATCACTCCAAAAATTTTCTCCGGAACTTTGAAACTATCTGGATCTCGGTAAAAACCAACTTCACCTACTCACTGGCTTTCTCACAGGACATTGTCGCCTGTAGAAGCATATGTTGAGAATAGGTTTATCAGAAGACACTGACGAGTGTAGATTCTGTGGGGAGGAGGAAGAAAATCCTATTCACCTGGTTACGGAATGCTATGCCATTGCAAGCCAAAGGAAAGAGTGCTTTGGACAAGAAACTTGTAGAAGTGGGGAGTTACCCTCATTGAAGCCGCCCCAGATACTGGATTTCATCAAATCTCTGGACCTGGAGGGCGAGCTGTAGGACCCGCGTTGATAACAGCTCTGTTAGAGGGCACAATAGACCTTAAGGTCGAAGTGGACTGTAACCCCTTTTCACAATATCTATAACTATAGTCGATTTGAGACCATTCTCCGCTCAAAATTCGGACATCGTGACGAAATAAGGTATGTATCCCTCGTTTGTACAACGAGCTCTCAAAAGTATGAATAACCGCAACATTCGAGATCCGATTTTACCATGGAAATTTCAAGTTCATAGGATTTTTCGGTTGCGATATACGCAGACGGATTCTTCATCAGTGTGTCGAACAATAGTAGATACGTCTAACCTTATCGTTTGAGACCATCCATCCATGCCCGTCTCAAAATTAGGAAAATACAGCCTTCACGATCGTGACGAAATGATATAGCTTTCCTTCAAATAGAAATAGTTTATTCTTCATATTACTCCACATGCGCAGATCTGGATCCTTACCAGAGACCAGCTTCAATTTCCATTGGCTGATTATCTATTGTATTGGATTGGAACTTTTTTGAAAAATGGGGAATTTTGAAGGATGAACGAGGTGAAACGATATGGAAGGTCATTGAGAAATACCAGGATTTCAATTTTATATACAGGGTGTGTCATCATAAACTGGACAAACACATACAGGGTGAGTCTTTGACTTGTACATATATTTTAACTGTAGATTCCTCTCATCAAACGAAACACTTTTTTCCTATACCATTTTTCAAAATTCGGTTTCGTTTGAAAGATACAGGGTGTCAAAAATCCATGAAATTAACACTATTCTTTCCATATATTCGAAACCGATAATCCGAATGAACTGAATTTTGGTTGATTGTTTACTCTATTCATGGTGCATATTCCTCAATTGAAACTTATTCCATATTCCTCCTGCTATAAGAGTTACAGCCTACTCGTCTCATGAATTCATGCAAAAATACTATAAAATCACTCGAAAAAGATAAACGGTTCATGTTTTCGAAAGAATTAACCCTTTTAGAAAATAAAAGTATTTTTATATTCTTTCAATAAAACGCGTCGTTTTCGAGTTATTCCTAATTGTATACGAACAAATTCGAGGAAAAAATCATGAATTTCATAAAAAATCTGAGTGCTTCCCTGAATTAAATATCATCGAATATTATGTATTCTCTGATCTTAACAAATTAACAACGTTGTCAATGTTTATCAACTTCGTCAAGACTAAAATCTACATGATGGAAAAACGTTCGATGTAATAATTGAATTCTGAGAAGCATGAAATGAAATTACTCAGTCTATAAGCACAGTTTCTATTGAAAATTTATTGTTACCGGTCTTTCAGGAAAATATCTATCTCAACAATATCCTCTTGGAGATTTCAATCGACACTACACGGTCTGCACATCACAATCATCACCTGTTTGCTTTATTATCTGCAAGTAGATTTAGATAGATAATTAAGGTTATCCCGTCTAAGCGTCTTTCATTATCATAGACTGGCCTGCGGTTCGAGACACAGAAACAGAACAACCACAACGGCCTGTCCCGCCTGTCTGCCTTGCGTGCCGGCTATATCGTAGCGCTATATCGGCAAGAATCAGAACTCGTTTGGCATCTCCAAAGAGCCACGCCTAGACGCCTTTAGCGATTGTGATAGTTCATCCGCTAACGATAGGGGACGTACTGCTTTCTTGAGTTCGCATTGTTTGAAGAGAAAATCGGCAATCTGGCATCGTCTTCTCTAGAGTTCTGTGCTTAGACAGGTTCTGTGGAATATCATATCACAGAAGATGAGTTAGGTTAGGTCATTGACCTCGAATCATCTGACTTAGGTTGATGGAGTTAGAATAGGTTGGTGAGAAACCAATTTTCATGAGATCGTTCCAAAATATCGAGGAAAATATTAACCAATTATTAGTGTTTATAAACTAATCTTCAGGAAAATCGAAGAAGGAACTTATTTTGGTGGGAGAAATATGGCTTTTCAATTGCAGAAATAATCGGACAGTGTTTTTGTTAGGAAATATCGTTTTTGTTACATTCTTATTCGAATAAGGTTAGTGCTTGAGTATTTTCTAATTGTATCACCCAGAACATCTAATCACCTCAATTTCAATCGAAAAATATGAACTTTGAAGTGTTTGCAGAGAATAATATCAGGCACGTATTCAGCCCGATTGATTTTTTCGAATGGCTATATCTCTTCAACAGAGCCGAATTCGGAAAAATGGAAAATGAAAAAAAGGTTTCCTTTGGCCTCAAGAATCTATAGTTAAAATATATGTACAAGTCAAAGACTCACCCTGTATATCCATATATATGACACAGAGAAAGTCATTTTTGCCTTATGACATATACAGGGTGTTTCATTGGTAAATGAACATACGGTAACCTGAGCTAGAGCTACACTGGGCGAGTCCAAAAAACAGATAAATGATAGGTCTATTCAATTCCATAACCGAGATACAGAGTGGTTTATGTATTCACCAAAAATTTCAATTTCTCATAACTTTTGAACCAACCAGCAAAATCGCAACGTATGATTCACTGCCACAGGTCGATCGATTTACTTTTGAATTTCCAAAAAATTCCAGGTCCGTATTTGAAAAATATGGGACTTCTTCCAAGCTGAGATTCAAAACCCTGTATATTGGAATTTTGGGATTTGATTGAGATATTTGAAAAGAGTAGAAATTTTTCAATAGGGTTCAGTAGATTTCATTGTCCCGCACGTCATTTTTCTCAAAGAGAGCTTCAGGAAAGATCCAATTGGATTTTGGAATTCCACCAAATTCTCAGAAAAATCGTAAATTATGATCAAAATGAATTTTTTTCGTCCCACTAATTGCACATTCAAATTTCATGATATTCTGAGGAATCATTTGGAGTTATTTCCGTGAAAACATAATTCGTCGAGAAAAATTTATTTGAAGTCAACAGAATTTTATTTACTGATGAAGCCATATTCACGGGGGATGGGGTCTTCAAAATGAGGAATCCACATGAATGGGCTGAAGAGAATCCGCATGCAGTCAGGCATACGAAATCTCAATACAAATATTCAAAAAACGTATGGTGTGGCGTTTATAAAAATCGATTGATTGGACCACACGTCCTACCAAGACGGCTTACGGGTGGGTGATCTTTACTTAGATTTCATCTAAAATCATCTTCCTATATTACTCGAAGGTACGGACATTGTAGGAATGCATTTTCAGCATGATGGAGCTCCACCCCATTTTAGAGTAATGATCAGACAATTTTTAGATCAGAACTTTCCAAATATGTGCATAGGCAGAGGTGGACCGCATGCCTGGCCCGCTAGGTCACCAGATTTCAATCCTGTTGATTATTTCATTTGGGTTTATTTGAAATGTTCAGTATATTCATCTGAAATAAGAAGTGAGGATATCCTCATGCAACGTATCGAAGTCGCCTGCAATGAAATACGTAATAATCCAGACATGATCAAAAAAAGTATCAGACATATTTTGAACAAATTGGTGGTACTTTCGAGTACCTTCTGCAATTCACGTTAAGTTTTTATGTTTCATTATTTATTTATTAATTTTTGTTGACTTCAAATACAGTTTTCTCGATGAATAATGTTTTTACGGAAATAACTCCGAATGGTTCCTCAGAATGGTATGAAATTCGAATGTGCCATTAGTGGAACGAAAAAAACTCAATTCGATCACAATGCACGATTTTTCTGAGAATTTAGTGGAATTCCAATATTCAGTTGGATTTTTCCCCGCAGCTTTATTTGAGCAAAAGACGTGCGGGACAATGAAATCTACTTAACCCCATTGAAAATTTTCTGCTCTCTTCAATTATCTCGATCAAATCCCAAAATTTCAATATACAGGGTGTTGATCTCAGTTTGGAAGAAGTCCCATATTTTTCAAATACGGACCTGGATTTTTTTGGAAATTCAAAATTAAATCGATCGACCTGTAGAAGTGAATCATGCGTTCCAAATATCAACCGACTATACTGGTTAGTTCAAAAGTTATGAGGAATTGAAATTTTTGGTGAATACATAAACCACCCTGTATCTCAGTTATGGAATTGATATCGGTTTTTTGGAATCGCCTAGGAAAGCTCTAGCTCAGGTTACCGTATGTTCATTTACGAATGAAACACCCTGTATATGATTTAAGCTGAAAGTGTCACAACCTAAAAATAATCCAAAATAACCTGATGATGACTCATCATTTAACAGGTGCAAAGTTTAAGAAGTACTCTTAAAGCGATCACTAGGACATTTACTTGAAGCACTCATTATTTCATAATATTAATTTACATTTTTTCAGACCCGCTGAATTACAGTTTTATACAAGTCTCGCCAGTATCATTGTACAAATACCTGCTTCGTTGCTTTTAGTAGATCTTCATAATACTGAAGATGTAACATTTAGTATTGCATTTTATTATGTATTGAATGGAGTTTTCTTCCATTTTCAAAGTATAACAGCTTACGTTCTCATGGACTACATAAGCCCAGTTACCCATAGGTGAGTTTAAATCATTTAATTTTTATTCTTTTCAGATAAAAGTCCAAAATACTCTTTCCAATGAATTCAAAGTGATACATCTTTGTGCACTGGTCAAATACCTTCCATGAAATCAGACTGAAAAAGTTGATTGGCTTCATTCAACGAGCTTGTTATGATCTCTATTAGGTTTGTTAGAAAAGACGAAGTCGAGTTTGGTAAATCATCCGCGTGAATAATAGCCGCGGGTAGAATATTCATCTTCGTCCACGACTGTTGAATAATTTTTTATTCGTACGGAGAAATTGCCATGTTAAACAGGGTGTTTCAAAAAAAAGGTGAAATACTGAAATATAATTAATATTCATTAATGTTTTCCTCGTCCATTACGTAGTTTGAATAAAACAAATAATATCAGGAATTGGACAATTTAATTCTCCTTAGCGAATTTCTTTAAGCCAACGTTTCGGAACAAGGCTGTTCCTTTTTCAAGGCTAGAAAATACAAGACATTTAGATAAAAACGGATACAAAATAAAATACGTTAAAATTATACCTCTCGAAATTTCCGTTTCACGGAGATATTTTAAAATTGATTAAATCTTTGCTAGAGCACATCGAATTTAATATACGGAAAGTAATAAAATCATATCATAAAAGGATCTACATAAGGTGGTACATTCTTGTCATCAATCAACAGAGAAAGATGTCATGTTATGTCAACAACATAGAAAATTATTAAAAAGGTGACACAAAATAAATAGTCAATCCTAATGTAACAATGGTCAAGTGAAAAACGAATGTAATGTGTACCATGCACAAGTCAGTTGTATGCGTTGTTGTAAAATTTAAACCAAAAATATGAAAATAATTAGGAGAGCACTACATAACCTCAAGTTACATCTAGTAAACAATCATATAGGCCACTTAGATTTTCAACATCATCTCTGAAGTTAACAGTCATACCCCTTCTAATATATATCATCTCACTAATATTTCTTCTATATAGATGTTTTTCTCTGTCCAAAATGGTAGTATTTAAGAAGTCAAATGTGTGTCCCTCTGTGTGTACATGTACTGTTAGTGCAGTCTTGTTTTGGTTCTTGGTGTTCCTTACGTCATATTTATGTTGTCTGAGTCTCTCCTTAAGGTGCTGTCTAGTCTGTCCAATATATGTGTTATTACAGTTTTCACATGGGATCTGGTACACCACCTCTGATTGCAAATCTGTTGGGATTTTGTCCTTGATTTTAGTGAAAAATTTCCCAGTAGATGAGACATTATAAAATGCGCAGGCGCAGTCAAACTCATTAAAGATCTTTCCAATTCTATATGATAGGTTGGGTATAAATGGGAACTTGAAGAAGTTTCTTCTTTGTTGTGTGGCACAATCAGAGGTTTGGGGTCTAATATTATCAAAGTCACCAAGAGCCTTCCTGACAATTTTAGTGATAAATTTGCTGGGGTAGTTATTATCTATCAAAATGTTTTTAATCTTCGCAAGGTTTTTCGTTCTATATACTGCGTATTTTATTTTGTATCCGTTTTTATCTAAATGTCTTGTATTTTCTAGCCTTGAAAAAGGAACAGCCTTGTTCCGAAACGTTGGCTTAAAGAAATTCGCTAAGGAGAATTAAATTGTCCAATTCCTGATATTATTTGTTTTATTCAAACTACGTAATGGACGAGGAAAACATTAATGACTTAATACCGGGGGGTTTTGCACACATCAGAGAATCATATGGTACTCATGTATACAGGGAATGCAAGATTTTTATAAGATCACATAGGAAGCTCGCCTCATTGGTGAATAGAAGAATTTTTCTACTACGTTGTAGACAGACAGACATCTTCCCTAAGCACATCATCAATAACATTAAGCAGATCTATACCCTACAACTGGAGGAACACCCTTTTAAAAGGTTAATTGGTGTGGCACTTCATAGATTTAGGAAGTCTATTCTGAACATTGAGATTAAAATTACCATCTGGAAGATCGAAGAATTAGAGAAAACGATAGATCTGGGAAGACAGTCGATTGAGAAGACATTGGGCCCTACCATTTCTCTAGGGCTGAAACACTATGCACACAGGACTTTTGTTTCTCATTTCGACAAAGTAAAGATGACTAACATCAAGAAATTTAGAGACCTGGAGAGCACACAGAAAGCCCCTGTTACTCTCAATACATGTAACAGATATATTGAAAACTATACTGACCGTAACATCCCTGATGATGTAAAGATTGTATTAGGATTGGGCCCCAAACATGGACTCATACCACGAAAATTTCCACTAATTGAGGTAATAAAAGACATTGAAAGTTGTATCTCTACTAGGCCATTACCGGAAATATCTAAAAACAAATACAGAATGGAGTGTATTAGAACGGTTTGTGATTACCTGGACAGGAATGATCGAATATGTGAACAGCAACCCAGTGCCAGACAGTTGAAAACTACTGGTGACTTTATTCGGGAGAATCCAGACTTGATCATCGGGCGCTCTGACAAAGGGAACAAAACAGTCATTATGTATAGGACTGAATATATGGAAGAAGTTGAACGCATGTTGGATGATAAGAGAACGTACCTCCCCTTGAGTGCAGACCCAACAAAAAAATTTCAAGATGATATTAATAAAACGTTAAAATCACTGAAGAACAATGCAAGTATCACTGAAAGCCTCTATAAACTTCTTATCAGATCCAATAGTTTACCACCTAGACTGTATTGCCTGAGAAAAACTCACAAAGAAAATTTGAGCCTTAGACCTATAGTCGATAACACCAACGCCCCTAACTTTAACATAGGAAAATTTTTGCACTCCATTTTATTTGAAGTCCTCTCTACTTCAGTGTATATCATTAAGAACTCTTTACAATTGGTAGAAATGCTTAAATCCATCTCTGTACCTGATGACTATAGATTGGTATCATTAGACGTAGTGTCCCTCTTCACTAACATCCCTAAAGATCTTGTTATTGCCATTATAAAAAAACGCTGGAATTATATTAGTAACTTTACCTGCTTAGATAAAAATACTTTCTTATTATTCATCAACATTTGTTTCGATAAAAGCTACCTATTATTTAACACCAAATTCTTCAAACAAATTTTTGGTACCCCTATGGGGGGCCCTGGCAGCAATACCCAAACAACACACAAACATCTTTTGAACATTTTATAGACGACATGAAATAGATTATTAGATGATCTATAAAACATCAAAATGTATTGAATTTCTAACCTAGATTCGACGTAAAAATGTCCGCGAGATTTACGTTGAAAAATATCACTTTTTTAGACGTCTATTTTACGTAAAAAGAAGTATTTCTATAACAAGTGAAATTTCTGTCTTTTTTTAGTTTATCCTAACTTAGTATCACGTTTGACATGTAATAGACGTTTGACGATTTATGTTATTGTTATGACTCGCTTATGTCTATATTTCATTAGATTTTTGTCGTTTTTTTTCGATCAACAATCTGATAATATATGGATGATCCAAAAAACATCCACACTCATGACCTCTAAAATATATAACATCATAGACCTTTTTTGGAGCATTGTCGTCATGATCGAAATTGGACGTCTATTAGACGGAATATTATTTTTGAAGATAGTTGGTGATATTGTACACGTTCATTAGATGACATAAGATGAACGTTTGTTCAATGTCCCTAAAGAGTCTTTGTATTGTATAGTTTTTGACATCTAATTATTGTCAATTCCAAAACAATATTGATGATGTTGAAAAACGTCATATTAATGACCTGTTACTGATTTATTCCATCAGATTTTTCGAAGAAGGGTTATATGGTCTAAAAATTCAAAGAAAATTGACATTTGATAGTTTCAAGATCATGGTTATCCTAAGGAGATTTGGTGAGAGACTTCAAAAGTATGCAGATATAAATTTAAATTATTATTTTGAAATATTATTGCATCCATTAGATCAGATTGTGAGTATGAAGAATACATACAAATTTATTTTATCAATGAAAACTGTTTTATGTTTTTTGTTTCTCGTTTCATGTTTCTGTGGTGTGCGGCTAATCAGATATAATATATTATTATCTACACAGTTGAAATCTCTCATAGCAGTAAGGAAAGCAAAAACAACTTCCGATATGAAAAAATAAAAAGGTATATTCATAACAATAAAAAAATCAATGAACATAATTCAAATGTATCAAAAATATAAATTGTGTCAATGACCAATGTATTCGAGACAATTTGTTCAAATAAAAATATATATAACTGTGTCGTAGGCACTGGCACTTTGTGAGGATTTGCTCTTCGTTGTTTCATATTCGTATCGTTGGTTTGCAAGGCGTAAGCAGTCTTGAATTGCCCTTTTTATGGTCGTGTCGTTGAGATCTGACGTGTTTCACTCTCGAACAGATTATAAACAGCATCTGGAACCAACACACAAATCAAAATAAGTGATTTTTTTTTATTTTATTGAAATTAAGTACAACATTTAAAAACAATCACAACAAATGCTATATCTTAGAACAAAAGAATAGCAAAGTTTTGCAGAAAATTATTTTAGTGTTTTTTCAAACGATATACTTTTATATTGCTTTCAGTTTTTTCTAAGAAATCGAAAGAATTGAAAGTTTATGAATACAGAGTGTATTTTTTTTTTAGATTTCTACCTATTCGTAATAATATGACCTTTCAATACAACATCAGAAAAATGATAAATGATATTCTGAATTCAAGATGATCAAGAAATGTCAACAAGTAACTGTGAATAATCTGATAATTCGAAAATCGATAAAATTGCAATATTGTTTATTAAATCTATCCTTCATATAAATGCTACATTTTTTGACATTGTATATTATATTGAGTACTTATATTGAATAAATATCCTATTTTGAAACGATATCTGAAAAAGGGCAACATTGTACACAGAAATGGAAAACGCTTATACCTACTGCTATAATTGGGGTTCTAATGGTTCAATTCATACGAAAGTTTTTAATTCGAACATCGAGTTACAAATTACATTTGAAGTCTAAGATGATCTGAAAAACATCTAAACATTTCCTCGAAGATTTCTAACTCTGGAAATTCAATTAATCAATAATTCTTCAAATCCTGATAGAATCTATTTTGTGCTCGACTTTTTGAAGTGTAATGGTAATAGTTTTCAGCAAGTTTTTCAAGTCGAGTGGTTGAGTATTATTCATTACTCAACCAATATCTCAAAGAGGTCCACCAATAGATTTCTTAGATAATATTCTTACCAAGTTATTTATTCAGAAAAATATTACTACTATGATAGGGACTGTTATAATTTCAGCCCTACGAAATCTCCAACGCAAATTATGAAATTCTATAATTTGAAATTTCAGATGATCTTGAAATATTTATTTATCCTTAACTATTTGAAAAAGATTTCAAAACCGATCATCGTGTGAACTATAAACATATTTTCAGAAAGAGTGGATTCCAGGTATTATATTCCTGGGATAATATCTAAATAAACAGAGTATTCAAAATAGTGATAACAGACATAACAGTTCAATGGAACGGTTATTCAAAAGATATCATTCAATAGACTCCTTCAGATGATCATTCTATGAAAGGTTTCAAATTTCTTATCACAATATACCTACCTAATTCATAATAATTAATCAACATATTCTCCAGTAGGACACATGTTATAGGTATAATTTACAGGGAGTAGTACCAAATCAAAAGTTATTCACTAGTTAACGGTTATCTGAAAGATATCATTCAATCGACTTTTCTAGATCATCTCCAATTTTATAATAATAAGCATATCTCAGTGTCAAGACATTATTCGGAGGAACACATTTTAGGTACTACACCGGGAATAGTGGGTTCCTATATAATTCAACATTACATATTATTCACTTTTGAACGGTTATCTAAAAAACATCATTCAATAGAACTTAATAGATGATCCATTTATGGAAGATATTTTCATTTAAGATCTACCATAATACCTAGATTTTGCTTGTATCCAAAAATGCAGGCTAGTTTTCGAAAATTATAAATAAATCTCATTTTTATAATAGTGAGCCCAGACCTGAACCAGCTTCATTTCAAGAGCTAAATGATGAAGAAATTATACTTACTAGAACTAGGTCCAATACGCAACATTTGCACTCACCTTCTTCAATTGTGACAGCACTAATCACTAAATACTATATTCACTAAGCTAAGGTGAAAGCGAAAACAATCACTATTCGACTTGACCTTTTGACGAAGCAGTGTTCTAACGAAATGATCAAGTTCAAATGTCTTCCTACCTATAACCCTATCCGCTATCCCTGTACGAACTTTAACATCGGCGGTTCGTTACCACGTGATCGAGCCCGATATAGATGTTACTCGCTCTCTTTTCTCATCGTGATTATATTTATATTTTAACAGAATATGGAAACACGCTCACATTTGAAAAGGTGCTATTCAAGTTATCGATTTCGTTTTTTTAAATTTGACTTAGATAAATTGTCTGAAGTATTTCCGATCGTACCGAAATATTAGAATTTATATTTATATTTTATTTCCAGAGCACAATATGCGTCATCTGACAAGATTGCCAGATTCAGAGTATTATCTCTTGATAATTAAAAATGCGATTCTGATGTATTATGTAGGTATCGAATCAAGCAGAAAAAATGGCCTTTCTAATAATACTTTGTTTCCAATGCATTTACATCTGAAGAAAAAGATTAACATTCCGAAAACTGGGAAATTTTAGACTTTTTTTGGGGGGGTCAATTTTTTTCCTGATGTTGGAATGAAAATTCAACGATGACATTTTCACTCATTCAGGACGAAACTGAAATAATAAAAAAAATCACATAATATATTATGTTAACAAGTGACACATATTTGTACTGAAATTGATATTTACAATAGAAATGTGAAAAAATATACGTAGTGCGCCATTTGAAAAAAATATAATAAATGCTGAATGCTGGAAATGATAACCTCCAGCCAAAATATGTGAACGTAGTTTACGTGTCAAGCATATCTGAAAAACGTCAAAAATTGCTCATTTCTCTATTGCATCAAATGGATATTCTATAAATATTTTGAAAACGTATGGTCGAAATGCAATATTTCCATCAACATCTTAAAAACATTTATAATCATTGGTTGAGAGACTTTATATAAATATAACTTCTTAAAGATGTTAATCAATTCACAATTCTTTGACCTTTGAAGTTAGATATTTTATATATGTATTCTAGATGACTAAATTATGTCGAATAATGATGTCTAAAATCGATGGGTGGCATGGCATATCTATTACACGTCAAAAAGTTATTCTTTTTTCGATAGTATCAATTAGAAATCTTATAAACGTTTGAAAAACGTGTGGTCGAATTGAACTACAATTTTCGACATATTTGAGACATACAAAACCGTACGTTTAAAGACAATATATACAGTATATATCTAAAAAATGTCAATCAATCTAGTGTTTTATGACCATATGAGTTAGATGTTTCATCGATGTATTTTAGATGACAAAAAAGAGCCAAATGTTGATGTCTAATATACGTAAAACAAAAGATGTCCATTAAACGTTAAATAAAATACCCCCTCCACGATTTTGACAATTTGATATTTAATACACGGCTTTTAAACGTGTAATCAAAAAGCTATACATTTTTGGATGTCTGCAGGATATAAAAATTTTTTCAGGTCTTAGATAATGCATCTAAAGGATGTCTTCTAGACATCATGTATAGAAAACATCTTATTTAGATAATCTAATTTCAATCAGAATTCAGAGCAAGATGGCTTTAGATCACTTTTGATATCGATTAGATGTCATTTAGATGTGTGTGTGTTGTTTGGGTAGTTTTGCCTCCCTAGTTATGAACGATCTATTTGAGTATATACATGATACTGTGGATTTTGATATACCAATAATGGTGGTTTACGTGGATGACACTTTCTTAATGATTCCGGAACAGAAAACGGACTACATTCTCGATTTGTTCAACTCTTATAATGTGAACCTCAAGTTCACAATGGAAATCGAGACTGAGAATAGAATAGCTTTCTTAGATTTAATGATCATAAGGGATAATCGAAACCTTATGACAGATTGGTACACAAAGGATATTTGTTCGAATAGATTAATTAATTATTATAGCAACCACAGCATTCAACAGAAGATCAATATAGTAAAAAATCTGGTTGATAGGGCAGTAAAGCTAAGCAGTGAAGTATATAGAACGAAAAACCTTGCGAAGATTAAAAACATTTTGATAGATAATAACTACCCCAGCAAATTTATCACTAAAATTGTCAGGAAGGCTCTTGGTGACTTTGATAATATTAGACCCGAAACCTCTGATTGTGCCACACAACAAAGAAGAAACTTCTTCAAGTTCCCATTTATACCCAACCTATCATATAGAATTGGAAAGATCTTTAATGAGTTTGACTGCGCCTGCGCATTTTATAATGTCTCATCTACTGGGAAATTTTTCACTAAAATCAAGGACAAAATCCCAACAGATTTGCAATCAGAGGTGGTGTACCAGATCCCATGTGAAAACTGTAATAACACATATATTGGACAGACTAGACAGCACCTTAAGGAGAGACTCAGACAACATAAATATGACGTAAGGAACACCAAGAACCAAAACAAGACTGCACTAACAGTACATGTACACACAGAGGGACACACATTTGACTTCTTAAATACTACCATTTTGGACAGAGAAAAACATCTATATAGAAGAAATATTAGTGAGATGATATATATTAGAAGGGGTATGACTGTTAACTTCAGAGATGATGTTGAAAATCTAAGTGGCCTATATGATTGTTTACTAGATGTAACTTGAGGTTATGTAGTGCTCTCCTAATTATTTTCATATTTTTGGTTTAAATTTTACAACAACGCATACAACTGACTTGTGCATGGTACACATTACATTAGTTTTTCACTTGACCATTGTTACATTAGGATTGACTATTTATTTTGTGTCACCTTTTTAATAATTTTCTATGTTGTTGACATAACATGACATCTTTCTCTGTTGATTGATGACAAGAATGTACCACCTTATGTAGATCCTTTTATGATATGATTTTATTACTTTACGTATATTAAATTCGATGTGCTCTAGCAAAGATTTAATCAATTTTAAAATATCTCCGTGAAACGGAAATTTCGAGAGGTATAATTTTAACGTATTTTATTTTGTATCCGTTTTTATCTAAATGTCTTGTATTTTCTAGCCTTGAAAAAGGAACAGCCTTGTTCCGAAACGTTGGCTTAAAGAAATTCGCTAAGGAGAATTAAATTGTCCAATTCCTGATATTATTTGTTTTATTCATAATTAATATTAATAGATACTGAATACTGAAAAATTTGTAAGGCCATCCGAATTCAAGATAAAAGGCGTTAAAGAAAAAAATTATACACATTTTTTACGATTTTGCCGTAAGTACTGGCAACATTAAAATGAAATTTTACACGAATATGTTTTGGAACGGTCCTCTTTTGTCAAAAACAATGATTCGTCTTTTCGATATTTTAAAGAATTTAAAATTACTTCTCCGCGTGTTCCCTTGAACGAGTAAACACGGTTGCTTGTGCACTCCGCTAAAACGAAGTTTACGAGTGATTCTCCTCCTTTTTCATTCCGGCTTTGTGAAATAAATGATGTGACAATATAGTCCTGAGTGATATTGAACAGTAACTGTCCAGGGTAAAAATATCAGTTGATATAATTCAGATCGATATCTCACCATCGAAATCAAAACAAACTCATCGCATCTTATCGAGTATCAACAGATAACGTTCGGACCGGCCGCGGCTAACACTTGTTAGAGCAGTCACAGTACTGAAACCCTTCCTAAATCCATTTTGACTTTTTGGAATCAAATCATTGACGGCAAAATAATGATACATTTGAGCGGACAGAATTTTCTCGAAAACTTTAGAAATCGTGGGCAAAATGCTAATAATTCGCAAGTCACAAAAAGTCTGGGGAGCGCTTTTCTTAGCCAAAGGGATTCCAACACCAGTCTTCCACGAGCAGGGAAAATATTTCCTCTCAATGCAGCAATTAAAAATATGCATCAAGTAGATATCAATAAAGGGACTACATAGTTTGAGCATGATGAGAGATATTTCATCACTACCAACAGCATTCGACGTGAAAGAATTCACTACTTTATTAACCTCTTCGGCGTTAGTCAGGGAGAAATTAAATTGAGGATGGTCACCTTTTTTATTATTACTATAATATGAAACCTTCCCCCCGCATGAATTAGTTGATGATTGCATGAAAGATGCAAAGTGTTCATTAATTTCATCCGCGTTCGCAAGATGGGAAGGGAGAGTATGTCTACCAGAATTTTTAATATTAAGTTCACCCAAAGCTCCCCATACCTTACGGGAATCACCCTGTAGGCACAAATCATTCAAATATTGTTTTTTGTCAGATCGGACCCTGCTGACCACCTCATTGCGTATTTTTTTATAAGATTCCAAAAGAGCAGCAGATTTGTTCTCTTTGTACCTAGCAAATATAGAGTCCCTCTGCTTCATTAGCAACTTGCAAGCTTCAGAAATCCAAGGAGTTCTGGGTTTGCTCACTCGAACAGATCTAAGGGGAGCCCATTTATCAAACAGTTTCAATATAAATTCATTCATTTTTTCTATTTTATCATCAATATTCCTGAGCCGGAAAATATCATGAAATGGCAAAGTCGAGAGATCCTCATAAAAAAGCTGAAAATTAAAATGTTTAAAACAACGATACGTTACATTCCTTGGACAAGACGAAGGCGTCTTTAATCTCAAATTACAGAAAACCAACCTGTGGTCGGAAATTCCTTCAGCAGACAAAGTACCAGAGGACAATACATATTCATCATTGGAAACAAAGATAGGGTCTATCAAGGATGCGCTCCGGCCAGCAATTCTAGTCGGCTCAGACAAAATCTGCACGAGTCCATAACTAGAAAAGCATTGACCAAGACTATTGGTACCCTTCAAAAAGTCAACATTAAGGTCTCCCATGCACACAAGTTCATCAACTGTTGGAGTTAAAAAAGACAACAAATCATCGAAATCCTCAACAAAACTTAGTAAATTCGATTCAGGAGGCCTGTAAAAGTTATAAATGCCAATTTTTAATTTATTTACCTGCAGAACAACACCAATGTACTCCAATGAACTCCGAACATGAAAATCAAAGGATATCTCCTGCCATCTTAAGACAGACTTAATGAATATAGCCACCCCACCCCCTCGAGTTGAACGATCTCTTCTTAATAAAGAATAGTTAGGAATAGAAACGAGATCAGAATCTATATTAGGGGATAACCACGTCTCAGTAACCAACATGATGTCAAAGTCACCGTCAAGTATCAAATGAACGAAATCATCAAAGCCTGTGAACAATGACCTTACATTAAGATGTCCTATTTTCATCTCTTACGATCTATACACCAATCTTACGTATAAGGCTTCTCCACGACATTACTACTTATTAATATTACAGAGGAAAAAAACACAAAACCGCTATTATTTCGCAACCGTAATCAACAAATATTGTTCAATCAAGCACAGATCAATACTAGAAACTATCCGAGAATAGTAACAAACTTCAATACAATTACTTTAACCTGCTATTTGGCTCCGAAAAAAAAAACAGAAATAGAAAAAAAGAAAACCGTATACACTCCAAAAATTAATTGATCTTATAAAGTAACGTGTTCAACAACACCCATGTCGGCCACCAATAAAAGCGACCCTCAGCATGAAAACCAATCCAAATATTTGAAATGCATAAATGTAAACAACAACAAACTTCAAAGGTCAAATGAAATTAAAGTAAATGCCGCAAACAAAAATACAAGTTATTCACTAGCTCGAACTAGCGCATCAAACTCACTTAAGTCAGATATAATTTGCCTTTTGTTCTTGTACAAAATGTAAATTTTTCCATTAAAAGTCCAGCAATCCCTTTTCATAACGTTTCGTATTTCTTTGAATATCTTTAACGTTTCAGATGTCAACACCTCGGTTATCATTATGGGAGAACCTTTCAACTTTTTCTTTGCGTGATAAATAACATCCCGCTGCCATCGATTACGAAAATCAACAAGAATCGGCCTTGGTTTATTTGAGGTGGTGTTTTTTATCTTACCAAAACGGGTGCAGTAATTAATATCATCCTTTTTAACATCAAGGTTCATGTTGACCTGAAATAATTCGCTTACTGCAACGTAAATGTCCCCTTGATCTTCGGGGACTCCATGCACTAACATGGAATTTCTGTTCAGCGATGCTCGGTATTCATCCTTAAACTTATCTAACTCGGTTTTAAGTGACTTAATTTCATACATCACCGAATTCTTAAACTCCTCGAACTGCTCACATATTCGATCAACGTTACTGATGACATTTTGCGGGCGTGGGATGAGGGGTCAGTCTCGGTATTGTTACTTCTTGACTTTTCCCGTGCCTTTGATACCATCAATCATGAGCTGTTGTGTGCATTGTTACACTATTTCGGATTTGATGAGTCGGCTGTCGCTCTTATAAAATCGTATCTATCGGAAAGATCTCAGGTCATCAGAGTGAATGATGGTTTGTCGGACAGAATTAATGTCACTAGTGGGGTCCCTCAGGGTTCCATTTTGGGACCTCTTTTATTCATTATGTATACTGCCGAAATACTCACATCCGTTGAAAATTGCCAAGTTGAGGCTTATGCCGACGATACTCAGTTGCATATGAGCTTTTCTGCTGCTGATGCACCGAGATCAGTTGAGAGAATAAATTCTGATCTTTTCCGAATCTCTGAAATGGCTTCAATGTTTGGTCTCAATCTTAACGCCTCTAAGTCACAGGCGATTATTTTCGGTAGCGCGAGTCTGGTTGCTACTGTTGAGCCATTCCTTGGATTAATTCAGATCAATAATAGACCTCTGCAGTTCGTTTCTAGTGTGAAGAATCTCGGACTACAATTTGATGGAGATTTTCGTTTCAGATCACACGTCAGAGATATTGTGGGTAAAAGTTATGGTGCTCTGAGGTTATTGTACGGTAATAGGCATCTTTTGAGTTTAGAGCTCAGGAGGAAGTTATGTGATTCTTTGGTGCTTTCCAAATTGAATTATGCTGATGTAGTCTATGGTAATTGTTTGGATGTCGTCGAACAGAAAAGACTTCAGAAAGTACAGAACTGTTGTGTCAGGTTGATTTACGGTATGCGAAAGTTTGACCGTGGTATACGAGCTAAAATTCGAGAACTCGGTTGGCTTGATATGAAGAATAGGCGCATCCACCATTTTGCGGTGTTCGTGCATAATATAAAGAAGACCAATTCCCCTGCGTCACTTGATCATAGGTTGATCTTCAGGGGGTCCCTCCACTCACGTTTCACTCGAAACGAGGGAGATCTTTCCCTGCCGCGTTTCAGTACCTCTCTCTTTAAAAGGAGTTTCAGTTATAATGCCGTTTGGACATATAATAGGCTTTCACTTGAACTGAGATCATTAGGGCCAAACACTTTCAAATCAGTATACAAAAGAATTCTTTTTGACCTTCAGTAACTTTTGTCGTGGTTCGAACTTGTAATCTTGCACCAATCACTGTATCTATCCTGCTGGGCTTCAAGACTGTGTAAATTCTTTATTTTTTCCTCTATTTCATAAACCTGAAAATTGTTAAGTGTATGCATTTGGCTCCATTGATTCGATTGATTTATTTTTGATTTATCTTTATTGTTTTCTTTTCTTTATATTTTTTTTCTGAATTTCTGAATGAATTATTTGTTTGAAATATTCTAGGGTTAAGTTGATTAGCACTTTTGCTAGACTTCGCCTTTTTGGCACAGCTGTATGGATTTGTTACCAGTGTAATTGATGTATCTTTTTTACCTGCTGCCAAATAAAGTCAATTATTATTATTATTATTATTATATCGGTGGGTCCGGCAACCAACAATACATGAGATAAGTATGTCAGATTGCATACATTCGATAAATTTTCAAACATAACCACTACACAACTAAACGTTACCTCTGACTACAGGGGTAACACAAACTCTTCTACACACCACAGTGCAAACAATCCTGCAATGTCTTCTCCAGTCTCTGATCTTAATGGAACAGTAAAGTCTTACGTTTCAATCACGAAATCTAAACCAAAACCAAACTTTCCTAAAAAAGAACAAGCCATACTCATTCACGCGGTCGATAACCTCAAATTATTTGATTACACAAAAGCTATTGGCGACATTATAGGTCCGAAAAACATTATTGCTGTTTCAAGAATTTCCAATAATCGAATATGTATCTACCTATCTAAAACAGAACTAGTAGACGACCTTATAGTCAACCATCCTATTATTAATATAGCAGATTCAGAATTTCCACTACGGCGCTTGATCACCCCAGCCAAGAGAGTAGTAATCTCGAACGTCTCACCAACAATACCCCATGACGATATCGAAGCAGCCTTAAAGGTGTTGGGCTTCCAATTGGCCTCCCCTGTATCTTACCTAAAGGCAGGGCTGCCAGGAGAAGAATACAGTCATATAATATCCTTCAGAAGACAGGTTTATATTATTCCTCCATCCAGTGAGTTTGAACTGCAAACGTCAATTGCCATTACACACGACAACACAGCATACCGCATATTTCTATCTACCGAACGCATGGAGTGTTTCATTTGTAAGCAACCCGGTCATGTTGCCAATAACTGCAAAAATACAGAGGCGACAACAGCTCTAGAAGAACCAACAATAAATCACACACCAATTACCGAAATGCTCACCGAAGAATTACAGACATCTTTTACCACACCTAGACCAGGAAAGAACGTCTCCCACCAATCCATCGCGACAATTGCAGATATACATCACCCAGCTGAACTAGAAACACCCAACTCACCAATTGTTGGACAGAAGAGACCTTTATCTACATCTTTAGACTCGACCGATCCCGATCGTATTGAAGAAACTGAATCTATCACAGATCTAGAGAAATTTATGCCTCCACCTAACAACCAAAAAATCAAACAAAAAAAGAAAAAAGCTAAAATACAATACAGTGAAAATATAGGAATTTCGGAAATATCTAAAAACGACATCAAAAAACTTTATGACGAAAATCCCAAGCGATACTCTCTAGCCCTGAACAATTTTCTAGCCTTCATCGACAACACCTTCGGAAATAAAAGTCCTCAGTTAGAAGCTTTAAAATTCACCAAAAATTTGAAAGCACTATTATCCGACATGTATAATATATACCCTTTCCTTACTGAAAGATCTCTCAAAAATCGATTCACTCGAATAACAAAAAAACTGAAACAAGAATTAAGATCCGACGCAGATGACATAGAAAGTATAGGTTCTGACTATTCAGCTGATCCCACACACGAAGATGAATTTTCTGACAGCTCCCAATCTTCCTTAAAACAATAATTATTTAGACTTCAACCTAATACAATGGAACTGTGATGGCTTTTACGCCAGACTAGAACATATCCAACATATCATAGCGGAAATGAATGCTGATATAATCTGTCTACAGGAAACTAATTTTAAAGAAACACACGCAAAACAACTCAAAGGATTTGAAGGCTATCACTATTTGAGAACTGAATATGATAGAGCAAGTGGGGGTGCATCAATTTTTGTGAGTCATGACATGTTTTCTACAACGTTTCCATTGAAAACTTCCTTAGAAGCCATCGCCGTAAATGTCTGGTGTCCGAAGAAGATATTGATTTGCTGCATATACATACCCCCAAATACTTCTCCGTCTGAAATTGAAATAACAGATCTGATCGCACAACTTGAGACACCTTTTCTTCTCGTTGGAGATTTCAACGCACACAATATAATATGGGGATCTGATCGTATATCCAGAAGAGGCCGATTAGTTGAGAATATCTTAAATTCATCCCAACTATGCCTGCTAAACACCGACCAAGCGACACACTTCAATATCTCATCCGGAGAATTCTCATCAATAGATTTGAGCCTCTGCGACCCAGTTACATTTCCTTCCTTGTCTTGGAAGGTCCTAGAGAATTTGTACGACAGCGATCATTTCCCTATATTCATCACTGACAGCTTCACAAAACCAACACACAAGCTCACAATGTGGAATCTAGCTAGGGCCAACTGGTATAATTTCAAACTCGAAATAGATGAACAAACTGAAAAACTCCAGAACTTCCATGACATAGACGCAAAACTATCTAGCCTGATTAACATCATAACTTCAGCTGCCGAAATTCACATAGGAAAACTTACCATATCCCCTGAACACAAAGCAGTTCCGTGGTGGAACAAAAACTGCGAATCTGCCATTAGAAATTCCAAAACTGCACTTAACAGATACCGCAAGACTAGAAACACTAGTGATTTGATTGAGTTCCGGAAACTGAGAGCAACAGCTAGACGAGTGGTAAAAGAAAGTAAGAGGGACTCCTGGAGAGAATATGTATCAACTTTGAACTGTGATTCTTCCCCTCGCCAAGTGTGGAAAAAAATCGGTCAAATGAAGGGTAAAAAAACCTTTTCGAGAATCTCAGGATTATACCAAAATCAACAACTAATTCAGGACCACACACAGATTGCTAACATAATTGCTAATCACTTTCAATCAAAATCCACCAGCAGTAGTGAACTCCCAACAATATACAATAATGACAGAAAAAAGCTACGAACGTCCTCTGAGGATGTGGATGCTATGAATTTACCATTCTCCAGACAAGAATTGCATGATTCTCTATTATCGACAAAAAACTCGGCAGCTGGCCCGGATGGTATACCAAACATCTTCCTGAAGAACCTACCAGACTCTGGTTTAGACAAAATGTTAGAGATCTTCAACGCAATATGGTGCGAAAATGCATTTCCTCAGATCTGGCGAGAATCCATCATATTACCCATTCAGAAAGCTGATAAACCTAGCCATGAAGTGGCCTCGTACCGTCCTATATCTTTAACCTGCACTATGTGTAAGATACTAGAAAAAATGATCAACCGAAGGCTCTTATGGTATATGGAGAAATATGAGATTTTATCGAATGTGCAGTCTGGATTCCGACCTAAAAGAAGTACTACTGACAACCTAGTTATACTACACGAACATATCGTTGAGGCTTTTCAGAATAAACAAGACCTTGTGGCAGCAATATTCGACATAGAAGGAGCATTTGATACTGCTCATCGATCAGTCATCCTAAGACAGATTGAGAAATGTAATTTAGATGGCAACATTTACTCATTTATAGATAAATTCCTACAATATAGACAGTTCAGAGTATCAGTTAACGGAGAAACTTCAGAGCCACACACAGTTACAAACGGTGTCCCCCAAGGATCCGTTTTAAGTCCAACTTTGTTCCTCCTAGCAATTAACGACATCTGCAGCTGTATCAAACCTCCTATGAAACTTGCTCTGTATGCAGACGATCTATTCATATTCTGCCATGGCAAAAATGTTAGCACAGTATCAACGCTACTCCAAGACGCAGTTAACCAACTCAGTGACTGGTGTTCACAAAATCTTTTCAAAATCTCCGCAGAAAAATCGAAAGTGATAAAATTCAGCAGAAGACCATCATCCACGGAAAGTCCAAAAATTTATCTACAAAAAACCCAAATACCTCTAGTAAAAGAACTAAAACTTCTAGGACTGATTTTCGATTCTCGGCTCAGCTTCAAACAGCATATAGCAAAAGTAAAAGCAAAAAACTGCAAAAATATGAACATTATTAAAGCTTTGTCTCACATACAGTGGGGAGCGGAAGAAGAAGTACTGTTGAAGATATACAGAGCACTAGTACTGTCGCGGTTGGACTACGGTTGTATTGTCTATAATTCGGCCTCTAAATCAGCTTTAAAATCCTTGGAATCGGTACAAAATACTGCCTTACGCTTGTGTCTTGGTGCCTACCGTTCCAGCCCATCCGAAAGTCTATACATTGAAGCCCATGAGCCCCCTCTCTGGTTAAGAAGACGCCACCTCCTTCTTCGATATGCTTCAAGAGTATCCACCGACATGAACAATCCAGTATCCAATCTGATTGCTTCAAAAATTGATACAGTGCAAATGTCTTCTGCATATAGATCAACATTCCATCAAATAAAAAACTACCTTCCAGATATAGACGTCCGAAGGACAAGCCCAACTCCAATATCCACTATTCCGCCTTGGTGTAAAAGAATTCCACAGAAAAACCTCTCATTATTGAAGTTCAACGGGAAAGAATATACCCCAAACTTCCTCAAAAGCTGCCTTGAGAAGTTGATCGGCTCGAACCACTTTGATCGAATCCTGTTCACCGACTGCTCAAAAAGTAAACACGGAGTTGCCTCAGCTGTAACAAGTGAAGATGAAGAACTGGTAATAAACCTGCTTCCTCCTTTGTGTAGTGTCTTTTCCGGGGAGTTATTTGCCATTCTCCAAGCAGTAAGGGCTATCAAAACTGAAAAACGCATTGCAATTTGCACAGACTCCTTAGCAGCAGTTCACGCCATCTCGAAGACATACGCCAAACATCCCCTTGTTCATTCCATCCATGAACAATATAACGGCATAGCAGCAACCGGCGCCGAGCTCACACTGATATGGGTCCCATCTCATAAAGGCATTAAAGGAAACGAAAAAGCTGACCATGCTGCGAAAGGGGTGTTTTCTTCGTCCGACCACCTTCCAGAAGAGTTCCAATGTGAAGTCGATGTCAGATCCCACATCAAAGATCATATAAAAAAGACTTGGCGCAGCCATTGGAACGGTATAGCTTCCAAATTGAGGGAAGTTCATCCCACCGTCTCTCCGGCTAAGTTCTGTTGTTCATCCAGACGAGATCTGGCTATTCTGAGGAGACTCCGAATTGGACACACGGCACTGACTCACTCCTACCTTTTCAAATCCGAAAATCCACCAACATGCAATGACTGTCACGTCACACTCTCCGTTAAACACATACTAACAGAGTGCAAATGTTATGAGGCCCAACGGAAACTACACAACCTCCAAGATTTCAAGGAACTATTGAGTAACCCGAACCACTTTCAGAACTTGATTGACTTCCTCAAGAACACTGGTTTATACAGCGGAATCTAATATTGCCTGACCATATTTGTATTTTGATATAGTACGTAATGTAAGACTTATTGTATAATGTAAGACTACTGTACCTGGTGTCAATGACCTCGCAGTCGAGACACATTAATTTTAATAAAAAAAAAAAAAAAATTACTTCAGCCCTGAAGATGGCATAATATATGTTTTGGAAGCTGATACATCCAATGAATTTGTTTTTATGTCTGACTCTTATAAAGGGCGCTAGTCACACGGTTCGTACAAAGGAGTATTGAACATAACTTTTTCAATATTAGATTTATTGAGTAAAATTTCAAGTGAACCTCATTCAATTTCAATTTCAAAAAGGTACTCCTGGTAACACTCGATACTATGTACCGTTTTCGGAGTGTTTTGATTTTAAAATTATGAAATAATAACCCATGCTGGTATGAGGTACATAATGATAAATGTATTAAATAAACGAAAGATGAAAATGAAAAAAAATGCTAACATAAAATAGAATTCAATTAGAATTCATATTCGCAACTTCGGTTAAATAAATGCCAACAGCAAAGTGCGTTGTGTAACAAGATATTTCTGAATTTTGTTTGCGTTTTACGAAAAGATACTCTAAATTAGTGATGGGCAACTCGAGTTGTTCAACTCGATTAACTCGAGTCGCAAATGTTAGCTCGCCTCCTCGTGGTGCACCCTGGGTAATGCTAAAGAGCTAACAACATTGGCGGTCAGACAATCATTGCGATCTCCTGACCAAAACACAAGATGAACACCAATAAACTCGAGTCGCACTCCCAACGAGTCAGCTCGATTTACATTTTCGTTGACTCGAGTCAACTCGGAAGAAACCATACGTAATACGACGGCCGCGTGACTCGCGGAAATCGTGAATCTCCGTTTCCGTTCGAGCTTTGGCTGGCTCGAGTCGGGCCCGATCTAACGACGTTGACCGAATCAAGCCATCGTATGATTGTATACTTCAAATCTACGACCTTCATATAAAAACTGTTGTTGTGAATATTTATATTTCATTAAAAAAAATTGATGAAAAATCTACATGATGGTCTGCGAAAATGAGAGACCGAATTTCGTGTTTACTGAGCTTGAGCCGTCTAACGTATCGAGACGGTGAATGCACATCGCGTCGAACGCCGAGCTAAACCTTCCTTTAGTTAGCGAGTTCAACTCGAATCGGGATCGAGAGTTCGAGACCGAGTTCAACTCGGTCGGCGGCGTCGGCGCCAGCCAGCCAACTCACCGACTCGACGGGCGAATTCACCATATTCACCGTCGCCATATTGTTGTGCGACAATACCTACTACCCAGGGTCCTCAACATCGAATAACGAAAGTCACTAATTTCTTAGGACCGCGAAAGTTTGAATGGACATATTTTGGTGTCAGTTTTTTATTTTTAGATCTATTTTTTGCCGAACAATTACTGACACAACAACCACTATACTGATATCTACCCATATTTCCCGGATTTTATCACAAAATACTCAACCAAAGTTTACCACCAATTTCATATAACCTCTCATACCACATAGCATACTAATCATAATAATTCTTTGATATATGATACTAATAATCTGATAGTACTTTTGATAAACTCAATATTTCTCCGTTGGGAACACTGGGTAGTTGGTATTGTCGCACAACAATATGGCGACGGTGAATATGGTCAATTGGACAGGAGCGGTCGACTCACAGAACATCTAATAAAAGAAATGCTACCTCCCTACTAAACGATGGCAACACCACTGACAGTTCAAACCACAGAAATGGCTTTGAGCCGCCATTTAAAAGTGGAGAATCGAAGATAATACAGAAACCTTCTTTACCGACTTGAAAAGTTTTGGCTTTTGAGCTTTATTTAAATTATGATTTTGTTTTGCAAATTTTCACTTCCCTTGATTTTCGTTGACTTCGAAAGTAACGAAAATTCATGGGAAGTGAAATGTTCTTGTTATTTCGAATAAAACTGAGCTATCATAAGATCCATTTATTTAGCTTCACAAAATTGTTCACATTTCAACATATTCATTGGAAAGTTAGAAATATATCTTCTCTGACATTATTATTTATCACAATCATTCATCGCAACTGTTTAGGTATCTCATTTTCATTGTTTCCATACAGGTCACTGTCAGGTGGATTTGTATCTTCTCAAAAAAACAAACATTTTTGTTTTTCTTACTGCCAGGTAACGTTCAGTGATGACACTTAAAACAAACCAAAATTTTAGATAAACCAACATCTTAGAGATGCATTCAGTCAGGTAATCAATAACGCTGATCATCAAAGCATGATTGGAGACTCGATTACTTAATATGACAGTTCTTCTTTCAAATGAGAATAATTCTAAATAGTTAGTGCTTATCTTTGAACATTTTTAAATATCTGGATAAGATACAGACTTCAAATAAACACAATTGGCAGATCATTATATTTCGAGTCAGTTAACTTCATAAGAACTTGATCCAACAAAACTTCAAACAGAGACTTTGTATCGCAATTAAATTCTCAATCAGAAAATAACAACTCACCTTTCAAATAGAATTCTCTATAACTGATGTATGTTCTGGAGGTTCTAGAGAAAATTATTCAAGATAATCATTCATCAAAAATAAAAATTCCGACATGCTATAATATCGTTACGAGTTGTGAGAAGAAAATAAACCTGAAAAAGAATAATTCGATTATATCCTCTTAATCCCTACATCACAATTTATGTAATTTTTTTCCATTTAATTCTCCATTCCACTTGTTTACATCACTCCACTTATTTTATTCATACGTCAAAATTGTCATTCACTTCAACGTTTGTCGTAGCTACATCATACGATTCGGCAGCCATTTAAAAGTGGAAAGGACGTATGACGTATGTGTATTATGGATCGTGTTGCCGGTCTTACCTACTAGCGCTTCATCCCCTGGGTCGACTCGAGTCAACTCGAGTTGGCCACCGAGTCAACTCGAGTAGATTTTACGACTTGTCCCATCACTACTCTAAATGAAACATGGTATGATGTCATGTACAGAGTTTCTGTAGGAGAGATGGCGTGGATATGTAGGAATTCCATACTTGAGATGGCAGGAAATGGATAGTTTCAATAGAAGCTTTAGGGAACCAAATACAGTTCTCTAGGAGGAACTCGTTTTGATCATCAGGAACGACTAGAATACTTTCTATAAATAGTAAACAATTCTCTGAAATTATAACCTATTTCCCGAAAATATGACCGCCACTCTCGTAAAATATGGCGGATGATTGTAACTACACCAAAAACTACAATCGAGAGTGCCGCGGACTAAAATTTTAGGAAACGATTTTCAGAGAGGAGTTTCTATGCTGCAACAAAGTTTATAGGGTGATTCATTAGTGTTCAAAATTTTGGGCTAGGAGAATTATTCTAATTTTGAGTCGACAGTACTCAGCGCATAACCTAACAGTATTTCTGGCTCTACAGGCTGGTCCGAAAGTGGGGAAACACGATACCACCCTGTTTTTTTTTTCAGATGAGAATGGCCAATTTTCATATACTCACAATCCCCATGAAATTCTTATGTCGAAATACACCACCTGTCACCATTTATTTGTGTTTTTGGTGTAGTCCAATTTTTTCGATAAATTGCATGGTTTTAATGATTTAAAAGAAAAATGGGATGTGGTAAATTACAGATGAAAATAGAAAACATCATATACCTTGTGATCGAGATATTCTTGATAATGGAATATTTGTTGAAAGATTGTTTGGGCTGTTTCCATTATCTATGCGGTTTGTTGTTTCCGACGTTTCGGCAAGCATTCGCCTGCCGTCTTCATGGTGTAGGTCCTGAGAAGGACCGGTTTTTGCCAAACTTGATCTGTCTGGACTTGTACGCACCATACTTTTTCGATTATTGAATTACTTCGAACGCGGGTTATAAGGTTGCAATTTCGAAATTCCAGGCACTCTAACCACTAGTCTACCGGAGCAGGTAATTATTATACTATTCAAGTTATATATGAAGTATTATTTCCTGGTAGAGGTCAGCTTGACCCGATCAGATGCGCAGTTGATATGCGGAATTTCGTGTATACTAGGACTAGGGCAGCGCAGGGTAATGAGCCTACTAAGGGAAAGCTTTCATAAAAACCGCATTTATTAACATTTTTATAATTCAATCGCTCTCATAACCCGGTTCGCACAATACTATTGCGCGTTTAGAGACAGCTTAAATCATTTAATTTACATGACTTGAGACTTAACGTGAATTTTTATTCCATGACAGCTTTCCTACTTTATACAGGGTGTATTTAAAGGTGGGGCCTTTCCTTTAGACATATGGTAGAACTCATCAAAATAAGTAATTTTGCCAGAAATTTTTTACATGAATTATGCCCCTGTTTTGAGAATATGAAACTAGAATATTTTCTAGTTTCTAGGTGAATCTGAAAATTCCTCAGTCCGAACTTGCTCCCTCGCCTACTTCTCCGTAGATATCAACATCTTGTTTTTTGTCGTCTTATCATATGTGACTCAGAATATCGATTGTGATCAGTAATATTCGGCGAGGGTACGGTGTAGATTGTACGAGTGTTCTATTTCGAAAATGCCGCTCGTTTATTCAAATAATGAACTTGTTGATATGCTTTTAATTTATGGTGAAACAAAACAAAATGCCAGTTCAGCGTATGAGTCCCAGGCAACACAAAGATATCCCAGAGAAATCCCTGCGACTCCTTTTTAGGAAGTTGTGACGCCTTTTGTTACTTCTTTGGGAGGTAATCTATATCTCCTCCAAATGTCCGCCACAAAAGAGTTCCCAGAGTGCTCTTGGCGATATCCAACGTGGGTATTCTCAAACAAGCCACACTGAGAGTTCGCATACACCTCCCGCGGCGAGGACTGTGAGAACTTCTTATTAACCTCCGCATTGCGATATGTATAAGATATTCTCGAACAGGTCGCATTGCGAGATGTATAAGAAGTTTCTACACAGGCCGCTTTGCACAGGTATATACAGGTCTCATTGCGAAATGTGAATAGAACATCAAAAACTGAATTTGATTTGTCCTATTCCTATGATGAGAATCTGTATATGAGCTATATTATTGAATTGAACTACACAACAAACAGTGTTAAAAGTAATTTATTATTTTCGGCTGCAACAGAAGGAACAGAGGATTTCAACAACAAAATTTCAATTCCCATTCATATATCAGCTTGAAACAAAATGAGATATAATTCCAAACAGTTCCCGTGAAAGTGTCGAATCATCACAATTCTCATGGAAGTGTTTTGTTTTATTACTATTGGAATTGCAATAATGGTTTCCACAGAATTATCAATAATTTATTAGCTTGAATTTTGGGAATATTCGACTCTACCAACCGTTCTTGTAAAATCTGTTGTGAAGTTATTACACTCATCCATATTCTTGATAGAAATAATTATCCTGATCACCAATATACCGAGTAGAAAATCGTTTAATGTAAATTAATCAATTCCGTTATTGGTGGTTGAATTACTCGGATAACATAAATGGCGGTAAAAATGGTTACGGTATATTTTCTAATAGGTGAGAAAACTCCAGAATTTAATGAAAATAACACTTACTTGGAGCACAAATATTCTCATCGAAATTTCACACAATAACGAACCTCGCACAGCGTAGCAACACCGATAAACACAACTAACTAATCTATCCTATCCACAAAACCCCTCTCGATGTCTTGGTAAACTCGCTGTTCATACAAGTTTGATTTGATAGACAAATAGCGCCTGCGTGAACAGATTGACTTTGTCAATCATATGGTGCGCTCTCCTCGCCAAGTTTTTGCATGGAGAGGTCCCAAGGACATCGCATGGCGAGATCTCCAAGATATCGCATGGGCACATCAGTGGGAAATTCGCTTAGTAACATCACATAGAGATCTCTGGGACCTCGCGGTAGGAGCTCCATAAAGGTCGCATTGTAACCTCTCAGAGATATCGCGGAGAAGTATGTGTTGCCTGTGGTTGTACAGAACAAGATTTCCGCTATGAAATCACCCAACTTCGTTCATAAACCTGGTGCAGAGATGTAGAGATATGATGAACACAGAGATGCAGGCCAGGGTAGTATTAAGCTATTGAACATTTCATATAAATTTCGGTAAAATGACTTATTTCGATGAGTTCTATCACCTGTCAAAAGAAAAGCCTCACCTTAAGTTACACCCTGTATAAATGATTAGATGTAATGTTTCAATTACCTAGCAAATGTTTTATAGACCGGCGCGCGCATCTGAATTCTAGCAGATCGCTTACGTTTAAACCAAACTTTAGTTTACTTCCCCCAAAAATATATTTCTGGTGTATGTACTTGGTTCTCTAAAATATAATTTTATATCTATAATTTGATCCTTGAAATCTGAAACATCTACGGTGGGTTTCACAAAGCGTAATCAGCGATGATCGGTGATCAACGGCTAACGGCTTGATCCTCTGATTTTTCCACTGTTGATTGCGCTTTGTGGAACCCATTGTAAGTGGGTTCTGCCAAACTCTTGAGAGAAATATTGCGCATATGCGAAAGAAAATATTGAGATAAGGTAAACGGCATCACCAAGAAAAATTCCGTATTGGTAACCATGGATACATAATGACATGTCCCTTCTCTACGCCGCGAAAGTTCACGACGCATGTCTATAGCAACAATCGGCGTTGGATATAGGAGGAAAGAGGGTTACACTTTTGTATACTTATTTGCCACTAAGTGTAAATTCTATATTCATAATTCTACGAGTTCACGACATCGGGAAAAATTACTCCACTTCGCAAATGCTGCCAGCTCTGGCTATAGTAGATGATAATTTGTGAACGATGTAACTCATATATACAATTTTTGTTATAGTGTTGCCAATACTGCAAAAAGGGCGTTCCTGATATGGTTATCAGTTTTCATGTTTGGGAATCCGGTAACGATGCTCAGTGGCTTGGGTACGATTATAGTTATAACAGGTGTATTCATGTACATAAAAGCACAGCAATATGATGATGATAAGACGTCTATAATGTTACAAAGGAAAGTCAGGGCTATATAGTATTGAAATTTCTACTCTCAATGTATATAGGTTTATGATATGTGAATTATGTGATACACAATCTTGTCAATTCTTTAGAAACTGCTTTGATTTAAAAATGTTTCATTGAGAATTTCAATGTTCCTTATTATGATTCAATCAAGATATTGGTGTACACATTTTTAATTCTCATTTTTGTTATAAGAAAAATAATCATCCAGACAGTATTTGTTTTTAAAAAATGGATCAACTAGGCTCTTATTCTGAATGTACGGAGCCTCTTTGTTAGTACATTGATAAACTTTAACTTTGACTCGTTTTGAAGAACCTACTGCCAATGTTCATTATGTATTCAATTGATTCATTTTATGACGAATAAGGAGCTGATTCATTGGTAAATCGAAATATTTGTTCTGTCAACTACACTTGTAATTTCATGTATTCTTGTGATCTTGCAGACATATCTCTATTGTTTTCCATTGACATTGTTGACATAGTAGCAAAAAAGAAGGAAATTGTAGAAATTATAAAAATATTAATTTTGACTTGTTGCAATCCTTCCTATTGGAATGACAAGCATGGACATGGTTTTATATAAGAATCATTAGAATTGCACTTGCATACTTCATACACTATTGTATGATGACGTTGCGTAGTATTAACATAAGTTCTCCTTTCAGGTCTTTAGCAATTATCTTAGTGTTGACTCAGGGTCAATCTCTATTTTTAGCCCATTTAAGTAATTCGAATTTGTCTATTTCGAATTATGCCACACACTATTTTTCATTTCACTCCTATCATTACCCAAAAACTGGATAAATTTCTATTAATAATTCATTATATTTCATATTGAATTCGAAAATTATTTTATATTGTTTTTACTATTTTTTACATTTAAGAAATCCTGTGAAAATTACTCTGGAAACAAATGTATAGGAAGTAGTATCATTTTATATCTTTGGGGTGAATTTTGATATGTTGCAAGATTTAATGGCTTGTTTTTCAGTATATTGAGGGTTTCTCAACTGAAACACGCCACCATTATGACTATACAGGGTGAGTCTTTGACTTGTACATATATTTTAACTGTAGATTCCTCTCATCAAACGAAACACTTTTTTCCTATACCATTTTTCAAAATTCGGTTTCGTTTGAAAGATACAGGGTGTCAAAAATCCATGAAATTAACACTATTTTTTCCATATATTCGAAACCGATAATCCGAATGAACTGAATTTTGGTTGATTGTTTACTCTATTCATGGTGCATATTCCTCAATTAAAACTTATTCCATATTCCTCCTGCTATAAGAGTTACAGCCTACTCGTCCCATGAATTCACGCAAAAATACTATTAAATCACTCGAAAAAGATAAACGGTTCATATTTTCGAAAGAATCAACCATTTTAGAAAATAAAAGTATTCTTATATTTTTTCAATAAAACGCGTCGTTTTCGAGTTATTCCTAATTGTATACGAACAAATTCGAGGAAAAAATCATGAATTTCATAAAAAATCTGAGTGCTTCCCTGAATTAAATATCATCGAATATTATGATCTTAACAAATTAACAACGTTGTCAATGTTTATCAACTTCGTCAAGACTAAAATCTACATGATGGAAAAACGTTCGATGTAATAATTGAATTCTGAGAAGCATGAAATGAAATTACTCAGTCTATAAGCACAGTTTCTATTGAAAATTTATTGTTACCGGTCTTTCAGGAAAATATCTATCTCAACAATATCCTCTTCGAGATTTCAATCGACACTACACGGTCTGCACATCACAATCATCACCTGTTTGCTTTATTATCTGCAAGTAGATTTAGATAGATAATTAAGGTTATCCCGTTTAAGCGTCTTTCATTATCATAGACTGGCCTGCGGTTCGAGACACAGAAACAGAACAACCACAACGGCCTGTCCCGCCTGTCTGCCTTGCGTGCCGGCTATATCGTAGCGCTATATCGGCAAGAATCAGAACTCGTTTGGCATCTCCAAAGAGCCACGCCTAGACGCCTTTAGCGATTGTGATAGTTCATCCGCTAACGATAGGGGACGTACTGCTTTCTTGAGTTCGCATTGTTTGAAGAGAAAATCGGCAATCTGGCATCGTCTTCTCTAGAGTTCTGTGCTTAGACAGGTTCTGTGGAATATCATATCACAGAAGATGAGTTAGGTTAGGTCATTGTCCTCGAATCATCTGACTTAGGTTGATGGAGTTAGAATAGGTTGGTGAGAAACCAATTTTCATGAGATCGTTCCAAAACATCGAGGAAAATATTAACCAATTATTAGTGTTTGTAAACTAATCTTCAGGAAAATCGAAGAAGGAACTTATTTTGGTGGGAGAAATATGGCTTTTCAATTGCAGAAATAATCGGACAGTGTTTTTGTTAGGAAATATCGTTTTTGTTACATTCTTATTCGAATAAGGTTAGTGCTTGAGTATTTTCTAATTGTATCACCCAGAACATCTAATCACCTCAATTTCAATCGAAAAATATGAACTTTGAAGTGTTTGCACAGAATAATATCAGGCACGTATTCAGCCCGATTGATTTTTTCGAATGGCTCTATCTCTTCAACAGAGCCGAATTCGGAAAAATGGAAAATGAAAAAAAGGTTTCCTTTGGCCTCAAGAATCTATAGTTAAAATATATGTACAAGTCAAAGACTCACCCTGTATACACAATTCATTTTTACAAAGCCCGTCTTACTCGTTGATAGTTGTTTGAAGAGGGTTTCATGATGATTTTGCAAGATTTTGTTTCATGGTCACCTCATTTTCAGGCATAGATGAATACAGTATTTCTTTGAATGGGCATGAAGTTTTTGGGCAAAATCTGATGTTAATATGATAACACATTTTCTCCGAACAATTGAGGAATAGAAACACATATCGTTCGTTTTATGTATGGTTGAAAAAGGGGTCATCTACGTTCGCTACTTGCGGAAATTATCGTTTTGCAAAACTCGATTTTGTGACTAATTACAAGAATTGGCGTGTTTTAGTTGGGACGTCCCATATATGTAAATTCCTGCCTAGTATTGTTGCGATTTTTTTCAATGAGTTGAATCTCATAAGTTCTGACAACCTTCGCTTTCTATTTATCTTTGTTCTACTATTATTGAACAAATTAGTTGAACTCTCATCTTTTAAGACTTGGGAGCTTTCCATAATGTATTGATCCTTAAATTTTCATATCATTCCATTTTCTGTAATTATATTATACCGAACATCACAATTCAATAGCTTAATCAACTCAAATTTAGAGTTTTCGAATTGCTGGTGCTGAATTGATTCGTCCAAATTAACTATGATGAAATTATGATTTGCTAATAATGGTAACAGATTGAATTCTATTATTTATAAAAAAAATTATGGCTTCACATAAAAAATTCAAAATATTCTTCATCTGTATTGATATTTTGATACATTTCCCAAATTGCTGTTCTCATTTATAAGATTCTTCAAGTAATAGCGATCTAGTTCATTTTGCAGGGACCAGATTGATTTCTGGTTAGTTCCGTTATTTCATAGCAAGTGGAAAAATCATAATCTACAAAAAAATCATATAGAAAAAAATATTTTCACAGGAAAACGGAATCCCTTTTTCCTATGTGCAAAGACACGAACACAAACTACAACACCTTGGGAGAACTTTCCATGAAAGTTTTTCGACTGATAAATTTCAAGAAAATCAAAAAATATGGGAATTCTATCTCGAAACTAAATTCTGCAAAAAATAAAACCTGATGTTTAACCATAATCGATCATAAGCGGCTTCTATCTCACCTATTTTGCAATTGATTTTTTTGATGAAAAGTGATCAATTCGATCATAAGTACTAGGTATATGCATACAAATTATTTTAATATTTGTTCATCACAGCCTGATTTGAGGCCTTCTATGAACCGATTATTTTACTTTCAAATAAGGGTATTGTAGATACTTATTACTTTTATTTAATTATTAACAAATATTTTGAAATTTAATTGTGTAAATATTTCTTGTTATGTATATATATTCTTATTGTTGTTCTTCTGTTCTAAATGGATTCCGACCAATCAGTGTGAAATTTGTTATAAAATAAAGAAATGTTAAATACATAGTTTCATTTCTTGAAATACCTTACAAATAATTTGGTAATGCCCATCGCCATCAATTGAGCGAAGCCTTAATTCATTTGTAGAAATAATCTTCTTCTGTTCATTCCATTAGAATTTAATCACGTGAAAGAACCGAACGAAGAGATCCCTGAAAAGTGCAGAGATTCACAAAAACTTGAGTTTTTTGTAGTTTAGGCTTGATATGGAAAAAATAGGTGTATAAAGATGCAACAACAAATTGTAAACGAACTTCTAGACTAATACAAGAACTTCTTTTTGAAAGTTACCTGAGAATGCTATTCAGAAGTAGAGCAATGAAGTACAAAAATTCATCGAAAGAGGACAGCAGGAATTTGATGTATTCATGGCCAAACCAAAAAATTGCCAAGATTCTTTCCTGTTCATGT
Organism: Adalia decempunctata; assembly: GCA_951802165.1. NCBI lineage: Eukaryota > Metazoa > Arthropoda > Insecta > Coleoptera > Coccinellidae > Adalia > Adalia decempunctata. Next base: position 62,850,167 of record OX637696.1, on the reverse strand, counting down.
TGTGTCTACTTTTAAAACGGCAAAACTTCAAGGGGAGATTATTCAAGTGATTTGCAACAAAAAATGTCATATAACACATGGTCGAAATCTTGACGGTTATTCTTCAATTTAACATTTCTCGTTTTCACGAAATATTTCAATTTTTTCCATGAAATCTTTAATATATCAGTTATGCTTGTAGCTTCATCGAATTCGATCACATATTTGGAAATGGTATTAAATTTTCTACAAGAAAAGAATTTCAGTGTGCCAAAAATATTTCTATTGCGGGTTTGGTGAGGAGATGAATATCACGATACTGAAGTGAACAAAATCAGTCATATTTTTCCAATGGGTTTTTCGTTGAAAAATTATCTATTATGGATATGTTTTCTTTTCAGCAAAAAATACCTCATTTAGTGTACTTTCGAATGACATCAACTTTCTTGCTAACTGCTTGTTATCTGCCATAATATCATGGCGTATACGATGAAAACGAAAAAGTTCAAACCTAAATTTGCTCCATTTTGAAACTCATTATGATTGAATATCGAAGTAATTCTAATGGAAATCATGAATTTATCAATGAAATGAGAATAATTCAGAACAATGAAAAAATTTTCAATAATACAGATTTTATGAAAAAATTCAAAAACCGGACTATTACTATTTATAACAATTGTTTGAAATGTCCACCTCCTTGTTCAATACATTTAACACATCTTTTTCGAACTGAATCAACAACCTTGCGAAGTTCGCAATGTTTCTGACGCATTTCTGCACAACACAATTCAATCCTTTCGATCAGAGCCTCTCGAGTCTGAACGCGAATTCGGTACACATTTTCTTTTAAGGTGCTCCAGACATAAAAATCCAAAGGCGTCAGGTCTGGGCTCCTTGGTGGCCATCTTACCGGACCGTACCTTCCAATCCATTTCTCCCCAAAATACTCATTCATCAACTGTCGATATTCTATGTTCGAAAAAACTGGCATTATCTTCTCGATTTCTTCTCGAATACTTATTAATTATAAATCAAATTAATTCGTAGTATAATTAACTGTGAACTGTCAACTAACAGTGTAACTCTATTTATACCCCCCCCCGCCATAGAATGTAAAGAAGATGAACAGAGAAGAAGAAGAGATAGGCGTTGACCCCAGAGAGGGTAGGCTGACCATAAAAATGTGATGATGTCTCAGCCGTCACTAAATAGCTCTTAACAAAAGTCATAGATTACAAAAGTTAAGTGACAGAAACTGTCAGATTTCCATAAGAATTACTTCGATATTCAATCATAATGAGTTTCAAAATGGAGCAAATTTAGGTTTGAAATTTTTCGACTTTTTCGTTTCATCTTATAAGCCATGATATTATGGCAGAAAACAAGCAGTTAGCAAGAAAGTTGATATGTCATTCGAAAGTACACTAAATGAGGTATTTTTTGCTGAACAGAAAACATGTCCATAATAAATAATTTTTCAACGAAAAACCCATTGGAAAAATATGACTGATTTTGTTCACTTCAGTATCGTGATATTCATATCCTCACCAAACCCGCAATAGAAATATTTTTGGCACACTAAAATTCTTTTCTTGTAGAAAATTTAATACCATTTCCAAATATGTGATCGAATTCGATGAAGCTACAAGCATAACTAATATATTAAAGATTTCATGGAAAAAATTGAAATATTTCGTGAAAACGAGAAATGTTAAATTGAAGAATAACCGTCAAGATTTCGACCATGTGTTATATGACATTTTTTGTTGCAAATCACTTGAATAATCTCCCGTTGAAGTTTTGCCGTTTTAAAAGTAGACACCCTGTATAATTCCATAGCCCCCATATTAGTCCTCGGATATAGTAACTTTTGATGGCTATGGAACTATACCGGTTCCTGCAATAGTGCGTTAAGTTTCTATAGCTGCTAAACCAGACGTTTTAGGAATTTAGTTGAAAAGCATTACCTTCGTACTTGCAATTCTGCATCTCAGGAAATTATTTTATGATATACAGAATGTTACCGAATAAAATTATTCAACAAATTAGTGATTTTTTAAATGGAACACCCCTTATATTTTTGCATATTTTCAATGCCCTTCAATACCTCTACCACGATGCAAAATATTAGGGATATTTTTCCAACAGTGCGGATCTTATTAAGAAAAAACTTCAAAATTTCGACGAAACTGTAGTTCGGTAAAAGCCCTTGACCGATTTCCAGAAGCGATAGAAACATGAATTTGATCAGGATATCTTTCAACTCGAGAATTTGCCTAGTCATCGTTTCTAAATGATCAACTTCTCTTATACAGGGTGTCCGTTATCAATGTCCAAATATGAAGAATTTCAAATTGTTTTTTCTCGATTTTTTCAAATGTAACCTGCATTTTTTGCCATGATGATGTACACAGTTTAAAACCTTACAACCAAAGGGCTATTTTCACTCCAGCGTCCAGTAGGTACGAAAAATGAAATCAGAACGGAACATTTTATTCAAATATTGCGGATATAAAAACAAACAGGCGTTGAAAAAGACAAAGAAAAATTGTGTCAATGATCCAAGAGATGTTCGAAGTGTCGTCCTCCTTCTCTTGAACACAAAGCGATCCGATCGTTGAATGTCCCACTAACCCTCGTCAGCATGGCTGGAGTAATGCTTCGGAAAGCAGTCCTTCTCTCGAAGCTGCTGTTGGAACTTCATCATACACGATTCCCTTTATGTACCCCCACAAAATAAATCTATTTTGGTGAGATCCGGTGATCTAGCAGGCCATCTTGTCGGTCCGCCCCTACCAATCCATCTATTTGGAAACTGTTGGTCCAGTAAAGCCCTCGCAGGACGAGAATAATGACCGGGTGTTCCATCATGCTGAAACCATATTTCATTCCGTATTTCCGAAGATAACACTGCTAACATTCCGGGAAGAATGTTCTGAATGAAAGTGAAATATGCAGCTCCATCTAAATTTCCTTGGAAAAAATGAGGGCCTATCACATGATTGGCGAATATGGCGATTACTGCTCCCCAGACATTCAATGACCACCTGTGTTGATTGTCTATTCCCCTTATAATTCTTGGATTTTCTACAGAGTATCTAATAATAAAAATTGTGCCTATTGACGGCCCCGTAATTTTGGAAGGTTGCTTCATCACTGAATAAAACAAATTCATAAAATGTAGGGTTCTGTTCAATTTGAAAACTTGCCCAGTTACAGAAATTCAGGCGGTTTTCAAAATCGCTATCGGTAAGCGCCTGATGCATCTGAATGTGGTGGTAGGCATGATACTTATTTTTTATGAGGATTCTTTGAACTGAAAGCTCACTCATACTACAGGCTACACCATGCTCCCTTTGGCTTGTGTATGGATTTTCAGTTACATGCAGTAAAGCCTCGAGCTCCTTGTCCTCGTTAGTGACCGATTTTATCCTCTCTTCTTTTTTATACTATACATCTCCTGTCTCTACAAACCTGTTTAAAAGCCTCCGAAAACTCGATTCATGTGGATGTCTCCTTTCGGGATATTCGACAGCATAGGATCTACTGGCTAATAAACAGTTTCTGTGGAACTGCCCCGACATGAGAATCATATCAACCATTTCATCTTTACCAAAATTCATCTCAATTTATTGTATTCGGAAATAACTTTGAGCTCTGAATAACAATATTTTGATCAATAATAATAATCGAATTTATGAACTTCAAGGATTATGATTTTGTAAGGGTTTTAAAGTTTTTCAAAAATTGGTCATTCAGTTTGGTTTCATTGTGTGACTCATTTAAGATAACTAACGGATTATTATGTTCATTATTCCTGACATTTTTGGTAGAAATGTAATTTTTCGTGTTTGCTGGACACAGGAGTGAAAATTATCCAAAGGTTACTTCTGAAAAAATTTAAGGTTTTAAACTGTGTACATCATCATGGAAAAAAATACAGGGTGTTACATTTGAAAAAATCGAGAAAAGACAATTTGAAATTCTTCATATTTGGTCATTTGGACATTGATAACGGACACCCTGTATAAAAAAGGTTGATCATTTAGGAACGATGACTAGGCAAATTCTTAAGTTAAAAGGAATTCTGAACAAATTCATGTTTCTATCGCTTCTGAAAATCGGTAGAGGGCTTTCACCGAACAACTGTTTCGTAGAAATTTTGCAGTGTTTTCTGAATAAGATCCGTACCGTTGGAAAAATATCCCTAATATTTTGCGTCATAATAGAGGTGTTGAAGAGCATTCAAAATATGCGAAAATATATGGGGTGTTCCCCAATTAAAAAAAATCACTCATTTGTTCAATAATTTAATTTGGGAACACCCTGTATATTAGAAAATAATTCCCTCTGAGATGCAGAATTGAAATTACAAAGGAAATGCTTTTCAACTAAATTTCTAAAACGTCTGGTTTGGCAGCTATGAAAGCCTAACGCACTATTGCAGGACCCTCTATAAGCACAAAAACAACATGAACAGAAATGGGGAGACCCTCACTGTTCATAGTGCGTGACAAGAGATTCTTGAAAATATCCCCTCGAAAATCCATAGTTCAACTGTACTACATTTTCAGTATCTGCCTAATGATAGTCCTGCCCTTCCCAAAAGCCACATAACGATCACAAGCTAGCATCAAATCATCTTAAAACAATGTCCAAAATACTAGAAAAAAAATAGAATCCAAGATACCGAAAATGTACACACCGAAATCATTAAACGAACACGGAACAATTCCGTTTCAGTTTCAGATCCCTTCAACTTTCCACAATCAAGATCGAATCACAAAAAATTTCAACCCCTAAAAAATATCAGCCATGCTGAATTTAGACATAGATCGAGAGCTTTCGATACAGTATGGCACAAAGGCCTCATCTAGTAACCCCTCCAAACTATACCCATACCATTCATAAAAATAATCCAATCCTATCTTACGTAGACATCCACCCATTCATTGCAAATCGAGGTGGACTCCTCAAAAATTCGAATCTACTAACAAGCCATAAACCAGTATTCTGGTATGCAAACCTCATGTGGAGCAACACATCAAACACCAACATCACAAGACTCTAGAACCTCCAGAACAAATTCATGTTGTTGCGGCAAATTTTAGTGGACTGATTTTAAGGGATGATTCGGAGGCTTTATTCGAATCCTGAACCAAACAACAGCAAGAAAATGTTGTAAGAACTTACTGTTAAAATAAAAGTCGGACGAACTTTTATGGTTTATTTCTTCCTTTATATTTAATACCCCAATACAATACTATCCCTTTAATATATATTCAATATAACCCATGTACATACTTAATGGCATGCTTTTTCTAGAATTATATTCCATAGAACTACATATATATTTCAGGTTAGATCACAGAAACAGAAAACTTATTCTTATAATTATCTTAGTGAGATTGCTCACAATATTATTATTAACATTCCTCCTCAATCGAAACTAAATTAAGTCTATCAATACACATTCTAAAATTCATTTTACATAAAGGTTTGGTGAAGATATCCGCTGTTTGATCTCGTGTACTAATATATTCTAACTTAACTAATCCATCTTCTACTAACTGTTTAATAAAATTATATTTGATATCCAGATGTTTCATCAGTTTTTGATCGTGATTTTTAACAGCTTTGATAGTACTTTGGTTATCTTCAAATATAATTACTTCTTCAATGTCTAATTTGAAATCTTTCAATAATTTTAATATCCACATCATTTCTTTTACTGCTTCACACAAAGAGACTAATTCGGCTTCTGCCGTACTGAGTGCTATACAATTCTGTTTTTTACTCCGCCAAATTATCACATTATCATATACTTTGAATAGATAGCCGGATGTGGATTTCCTATCTTCATCCCTAGCCCAGTCCGAATCAGCGTACCCAACCAAGACAGAGCAGCTATTGTTACTGGAATATTTCAATTTTAAATTTAGTGTACCTTTGATATACCGTAAAACCCGCTTTAGCGCAGTCCACAATTCATTACATGGTTTAGATTGGAAACGGCTTAAATAATAAACTGCAGTAGCTAAGTCTGGTCGAGTTCCTACAGTGACATACATCAATGACCCAATTAAGGACCGACATCTGAGTTCAAGAGTATCATCGATTAAACATTCATTGCTAGTTATTTTGAAATTAACTTCCATTGGTGTAGCAATGGGCTTGCAATTTTCCATACCATATTTCACTAATACCTTTTTCAAATAATCTGACTGATCCATTATTATGCTATTATTTGTTTTTAAGATTGAAATACCCAAATAAATCAAATTATTTTTTCCCATATCTTTCATTCTGAATTCATGGCATAAAAAATCTTTTAGCTCAGCAATTTTCTTCTCATCTGTTCCTATAATTAGAAGATCATCCACGTACAATAAAATATAAACATAATCTTTAATGTAAAAGCAATAATCATTGTTTGATCTAGAAAACCCGAATTTTGTGATTAATTCATGAAAACGATCATACCAATATTTTGGTGATTTTTTAAGCCCATAAAGTGATTTTGTAAGCTTTAAAACTAAACCATCTTTTACGTTAATGCCTTTAGGAGGGCTTAAATACACTTGTTCATCAATACGCCCGTATAAAAAAGCTCCCTTGACATCCATCTGATGTATATCATAATTATTCTGTATTGCGATTGCTAAAACAATTCTTAAAGTTTGGAGTCGAAGAACAGGAGAATATGTATCTTCAATATGGTCCTTTTGTTGAAAACCTCGAACGACAAGTCTGGCTTTATATATTGGTTCCCTATTCTTAATTTCTTTTCTCGAAAATACCCATTTTGTGTCGATCGTCTTCATATTCTCAGGTTTCTTCACTTGTATCCAGGTTTTACTTTCCTCTAATATATTTACTTCTGCCTCCACTGCTCTCCTCCATTTATCTCTGTCTGACCGTTCATCTATTTCATCTATGGTTTTGGGAATGTCATCATCATATTCCAACAAATAAGCGAACATTGCTTCTTCCTCGGTTTTGAAATTTGTAATGTAGTCTTTGTGCCATACTGGCTTGTTTCTATTTCTTTTAGTTTGTGAACTACTCTCCTCATTTATTTGAACAATTTCTTCCTCCTGTATGTTTGGCTCCTCCTGTTTGTTTGGCTCATCCTGTATGTCTTCGTTCATATGTCTTTCTTTTGTTTGACTTTCCCTGTTATATCTGAGTTTCTCTATTTCTAATGATTCTGGCTTATTCAACTGGTTCTCATCAAAAATAACATTTCTTCCAGTTTCTATTTTTCTTCTTTCAGGATCCCATAATCTATAGGAGCTGTTTGGCCCATATCCTACCATGATTAGCTTCTTTGCCTTACTATCCAACTTTGTTCTTAATTGATCAGGCACATGTTTGTATGCTATGCTTCCAAACACTCTCAACTTCTCTAAGTTTGGTTTTCTTCTTTCCCATAGTTCAATAGGAGTTTTATCCATATTGCTGGTTGGACTTCGGTTTGTTAGGTATGCTGCAACATAGATTGCCTCTCCCCACATTTCCTTTGGTAAATTAGAGTCTATTAAGAGAGTTCTAGCCTTTTCTACCAGAGTTCTATTTAATCTTTCCGCTTTCCCATTCATTTCTGGATTATATGATACTATATACTTCAACCTTATACCCTTATCTCTACAAAAGGCCTTCATTTCATTTGAAGTGTACTCTCCTCCATTATCTAATTTTAAACTCAAAATATTTGTCCCAAAATGGTTTGTAGCATAAGCTTCGTATTCTCTAAACTTTTCGAAAACCTCAAATTTATTTTTCAGCAAATATATTATGACCATATGAGAATAATCATCTAAGAATGTTAGAAAATAACGAAAACCGTCCCAAGTTGTCGGAGAAATGGGTCCACATACGTCAGTGTGAACTACCTCTAAAGGTTTATTTGCTCTATATCCCTTTCCATTAAATGGTTGCCTTGTCATTTTTCCCATTATACAAGGTTCACATGTTAAACTTTCAAAATTTATATTGTCTAACTCATTTAATTTATCCATACCTTCCACCAGACCACTTCTACCTAAAACTTTCAAATTTTGTATGCCTAAATGTCCTAAACGCCTATGCCATAAATTGACTAAATCATCTCTATAATTTATTGAGTTGTGAACTGTGTAGTATGCTGACTTATCTATTTCCATTTTAACTAAGTATAAAGAACCTTCCTTTTTTCCTATCATAACTGCTCTATCTTTGATTGACGCTTGTACTTCATTATTTGCAAATACTACTTTTAAACCATTATTTTCTAGTTTTGAAACAGACATAAGATTCTTTTTAACGTCAGGACAATAATATACATTCTTAATTTTACATGGAATTCTAACATTTTTAACAAGACTAACTGCATCAATATTTCCTATGCCTTTAGCTTCTAGATAAACACCTCCTTTAGCTACAGAAATCTTTTTAGGAATTTTAAATTCATTATAGTCAGAAAAAGCATTTAAGTCACTCACTAGATGATCCGAACACCCAGAGTCAACACACCAGGTTAAATTATTTTCAGCCAAATAACAATTTTCAAATGGCTCACCTGGTCCTGTGTCTGTCATAAATACCACCTTTGCTTGGTCGTCCTTGCTGTCTGCTGTGGCTGTATAACCTCCTCTTGACTGATTCTGGAACCTATTTCTACCATATGTATTCCAATTCTGACCTCGCCCGTTGTCATTTGTGTTTCTTGTTGAACCTTGGGTAGTTCTGTTCTGATTTCTGTCGCCACGTCCTTGGTTAGTATTGTCAGGTTTATTTCTATATCTACATTGGAATTTTTTGTGCCCTCGTTTTCCACATATATAACATGAGAAGGCATAACTTAATGAACTGGATGTTTCAGCTACTGGTTTTGCTCTTTTCTCCTCTTCACCTAATAGTCTGTTTTTGACAAACCCTAAATCCAGAGAGGGCTGGGTTTCAATGGCAGTGACTACAGCTTCGTAACTTTTGGGCATTGACATTAGAATGTAGTTTATTTTTTCTTCTTGGCTTATTTCACCACCAGAGTCTTGTAGTTGTGAAAATAGTTCATCCAGTCTGACGAAATGGTTCTGTAATGATTCCCTCTCATTGTATTTGATTTCATTTAAACTTCGTCGAATGAATAGTCTGCTGCGTACTCCCTTCTGTTTGAATATTTGCTCCAAGTTATTGAACATATCATAAGCACTTTCCATATTTCTTATGTACTCCAAATGTGTGTCTGCCACGCCTCCAATTATAATGGCTTGTGCTTTGGCTTCCCCGCTTTCATTTTCTTCATTCTTACTATAATCTTTATCGATAACTGCTTCTAATACTTCATTGTCCCGCAGGATACTTCTAATACGAAACTCCCATGCTGAAAAGTTATTTCCAGAGAATGGGGTTAGGTTGTATTTTTCCTTGGTAGTCATTTTCTTCAACCACGCTCTGCTACCACTGTTAAAATAAAAGTCGGACGAACTTTTATGGTTTATTTCTTCCTTTATATTTAATACCCCAATACAATACTATCCCTTTAATATATATTCAATATAACCCATGTACATACTTAATGGCATGCTTTTTCTAGAATTATATTCCATAGAACTACATATATATTTCAGGTTAGATCACAGAAACAGAAAACTTATTCTTATAATTATCTTAGTGAGATTGCTCACAATATTATTATTAACACTTACCCCCTTCCGTAGATCCTCTGGTGTTGGATTTTGAGTTTTCCTTCAACAACTCGACGTCTATATACCTACTGGCCAGCAAGAAGCGAATTGATCCAGAATATATGGAAGCTGGTGTAAGAGGTGCTAAAACTGTCGGAATTCGGTATAATTGCGAGTTTAAACTCGGAATTATACTGAAAAATATTTGGCTCTTCTACGCCTTCGTAGATGCGTACCCAATATATTTCATTATTATTGTAGAATATCTTTGTGCGTACCTAATTATAATAGCGGCTTCGTATGTGTAATTTTGGGATGTTTCGATACCGCATCTTCGGCGTTTGTTTTGATTTAACATCACGAAAATTTCCTCGTCAATTCATTTCACTTTGGTGAAAAAAAAGGACCAACAATGATTGTTAATTCTGTTACAGATTCTCATGAACTTTTTAGTGGTTATCTTATGAAAGAACTACCAATTACTTGTGGTCAAGTTTTCGCTTCTGATGTTTCGAAGATTCACGATCACATATTTTTTCCGGAAAATTCGAAAACAGCACTTTTAATTTAAGTGAGACTTTGTTTTTGTTTGTTGAATTGTCTCTGGTACTGATTATATCGAAATTCTGAGCAATAAATAATTTCGTTCTAGCTTTTGGTTCTCGCACAACTAGCGGGCGTTATGATCCATGATCCATGCTGAAAATGCTCTAGGACGTTATGGGTGTATTTATACCAACCGTTTCGGAGGTAAAATGAAGTGATAATATACAAGTGAAAAGTAAACAATATTTTCACACTGAATAATAAAGTTTATTCAGAAAAAACATAGCTTGTGCCACTCCCACAATTCTTTCGAAGCTAATGACACTTGATATGTTGAAAGCCATCAAGCCGTTCGAGCTGTATAGCGCTAAAAACAAATTGACATACATACACTCGTCAAACATAAATCTGGAATGGTGACAGCCGGTAGTTTTTGTAGAACCCTAAGTAAAGATATACGTTACATAATTTTGACTGAAAAACTTCTCGAGATTCGGGGGTCCGAGGCGTACCGCCCCTCCACCCCCTTTCGTTCCTGACACGCATTTTGCTCTGAAATTCATACAAAATTCAAAGGCGGAGAAATCTAGTCAATACATCCCATTAACCTAGGTCGATCAACTTCCGTTTTGTTGATGTCGACAATACTCCTATCTCCAGGCAACTTGGGCGAATAACAGGAATATATCAATAACATTCATTTTTGTCTATTGTTTAAATGTTCCGGTCTATCAGCATCTAATTGGTTAGGTCAGTTTGAGGAAAGTTTTGGATAATTTCGAACGATCACCTTCATCAAATTCTCAACTTGTCGAACGCTCATCAATATCATCATTCATTTATTTACCCGCATTAGATAAAACCACAATCTATATTTCCAGTACTGCGTGTTCCGTCACATACACAATTTTATTCCCACAAGTGCGCTGTGAAAATTACACACCCTTCTGCAGCGGTGCCTCCAAAAGTTAATTAGGATAATACGTTCAGTGTTTGGTGGCATTTTGCTGAAATAATACAGAAGAAACGCCCAGTAAAGTGAGTATTGAGTTCAAAGTAGTTTTATATTTGAAATAAGTAAGTATGTATTATCAAATTGCATTTTGCTAGAAGGTGTCGAAAAATGAAAAACTCAGCATGGAGCAAATTCACAGACATGCAGATATGCACCATTTATATATACCTACGTACATAATAATTTCAACACCCGAGTTCTTTCAATAATTTATTTCTTGAGACAATTCCTTCGAGGTTTTTAAACCACCACGCACCGATAAGATCTCAGAATTTCCTCAAATTTCCAAGGAGAGATGAGAAAATATTCCAAAAGGGGCAAGTCTTCCCAAGATTCAACTGCCATATGAAGTTTGAATTACAGAATAGGAGATAGCTCTCTTCTACTCAACTAGCTTCGAATTTCGCGCTTTGCACAGTACCTGGCAGAATAAAGGGTTTTCCAATAAGAGGTGTTATTTTGAACAGCCCGCTCTTTTGGTAGCACATTTGAAGCGGTCATTTTTTGACATTTGACAAGTAGAAACTACGCCATTAATCAAAATGGAACGCTTTGAAAGTATGTATTATAATTCACTATAAAAATGGTGAAAATTTGGCAGAGACGGTTCGTAAAAGTCAGAAATTGGTGGAAAAATTTGAGCGGTTGGAACAATAAGTTAATGATGTGAAGAACAAAACCCGCGCAAGTCGCTTAAGTACCTACAGCCGAAAATATTGCTGCTGTGGCCGAAAGTGTTGAAGAAAACCCAGGTTTTTTATAAAGTGCAATTAACACAAGAACTCAAGCAGGCCGATCATCAGCAACGTCGTGTCCTTGCTGATTGCAATTAAAATGATCCGGAATTCCATATCGGAAAATCATCTTGAGTGATGAGGCATTTCCACCTCGGTGGCTTCTTCAACAAGCAAAATTGTCGCTTCGGGGGCTCGGAACACCCAAGAGTTATTGTTGAGAAGTCTCTCTATCCTAAATGACTGTTTGGTGTGGTTTATAGATAACGCGGTCGAGAGAAGATTAATGATTTTTTATGGCGAGAATTGGATGGTATTGATGGTGCGGTTTATGGTCCGGCGGGGTTATTGGACCGTACTTTTTCGAGAATGGGGCTGGAGCAACAGTTACGGTGAATGGATTGCGCTATAGAGAGATTTTTTATGGCCGGAATTGGATGGTATTGTTCTGAAAAACGTTTACTCTCAACAAGACGATGCTACGTACACAAGCAACGAAACCATTGATCTCTTTCAGGGGAAAGTTTTTGGTCTGTGTTATCTCTCAAAGAGGTGATCACAATTGGCCACCGTGATCTTGAGATTCAACACCTTGCAACTTCTTCCTTTGGGGCCATGTGAAAGAAAAGGTCTACGCCAAGAGACCAGCGTCAAAGATGGAATTCGTGAGGCTATCGAGGACATAGGACAGCCACTTTGCGATTTGGTCATGGAAAATTTCAGGAAAAGGATAATGTCCTGTAGTCGTGGTCGTGGTGGTCATTTGGCTGACGTTTTTTTCCATTATTAACGTCATACATCTTATTTATAGTGAAATAAAAAATAAACATCCTACCATTTATCCAGGCTCGGATCTACGATTTTTTCTTACCGGGGCAAAATTCATGACGACGCCCCCCCCCCCCTAATTTTCAGATTTTTGTAATATATGAAATCATAAAAAATGAATAATAGAAATGAATACTTATAATAAGAAAAATATCACAAGGAAAGACATTAGATTTTTTTCTTCACAGTTTCACGCGGCTCGATTTTCTTTCCGCGGACGCTTACGCATCTATCAGCTCCTCGAAATCTGTTTCGGAAGCAGTTTTGTTTTGTATAGCTACTATAGCTAGGATCATGAGACCAGAGAGACGTTCCTGGCTCATTGAGGAACGCAATATTTTCATTAATTTCAATTTGCTGAAACTGCGTTCACAGCCTGCAGTATATTCTTAAAGCTATACTGACATTAGGTAAAGCTTCTTGCAGATCTTGCCTATGAAGAATTTATAGCAGGTCTAATGAAGTCGATCTTTCACTAATTTCAGGAACCAACTCTTTGAAAACCGCTAGTTCCCGACAGAAATCAACTGCATTCAAGTCTCTTGAATATTTTTGCGCTAAAAGGCTCCCATTTTTTTTCTGATCCTTTTTTGCATGTTCAAAAGAGCATGGCCATTGAGGAATGTGAAATTCGTATGCAGACTCTGTGCGCTTTCTATTTTTTTCTTATTTCTGACAATAATCTGTCGAAAACAACTTTATAATTTCCAACTTGATCTACCGTGTTATTGACTCATCCCGTCGACCTGCTTTTTCTTCTTGGAAACACGTTATAATTTCTAAGAATTGGCTCCACATCCAATTTTTCTGAAAGAAGTGCAGCTTCCGAGATCCAGTTATCAATAGGTTTTTCTCTCATTCCTTGCAAGATTTTCACAAGACCTTGCATCAACGATAATGAACGTGATATAATTATATCCCTTTTCTGAATTTCCACGTTGACCCTATTGATCTCTCGCAGAATATCATCCCAAATTGTTAGTTTCAGGATGAACCTAAAATCAATCACAGCATGAAGCAAATGACCAGCTCCATACTTGGATTCTGCGACTTGTGAGGATTCTTTGATTTCATCCAGCAAGGCATTAACAGCTTGATGTTTAGCCGACCATCTTGTTTGGCTACTTCCTTTCAAATTTGTTTTCGTGCACTTTCTCATAATTGTCCATCGTGTGGTTGAACCAACAAAAAATGAATACAGTTTTTGTACAACACCGAATAAATTTACTGCTTCTGAACATGATGAAGCCGAATGGACACCCACAAGATTCAAAGAGTATGTTGGACCATATGAAGTCTGCATCAAAAAATTTTGCCAAACTCAGACCGTTACGCGTATATCATCCGCTGCGGCACTAGTGGGACACCCTGTATAGGAAGTAGTTTGAAAAAGCTGGTTCAGAATTAAATTTCTACGAATAATTAAATTTATTCTTACAGCCGTTGGAGGGAAATTGATGTACGAACGTTATGTTGTTCGGATCTCCGCAATATCTGTAAAAATAAATTTAATTATTAATATTCATCAGAATTCAAAACACAACTCCTTACTCGCACGAACTAGAAGATTCTGAGTAGTCTCCTCGAGAGACCAAGGAGTTATCATAATCATAAATCATCACATAATTAATTTTTTCGGAAATACATATTTCGATCGTAATAAAGAATTTTCAAGGGTTTCCGAAACTGAATACCTATACCTAGAATTATCACACCAAGGTACATATATGATCGAATAAAATGTACCTGTTTAAATGGAAAAGAGAGATCAATACCCACAAAGACCCAGTTGCTGGAGTCTGGCAGAGGACCGAGTAATTCTGGAGTCTGTCCGGATCATTAGTTCAACGTCTTTCCTTTCAGTGTTCCGTGATCACACCCCATAAAAATTAAAAACATTTTTCAACGTTAATATTATTCTCTTTTCCACGGAAAACGTTTAGTATATTTCTATTAATTCTTAATTTCATTCCACTCGGCATTTCCATAACGGTTTTCCAAGTGTGTCGAGCCAAGGTTTGAGTGCGGTGTTTCAATCCATTCTTCAGTTACTAAGTTGTCACAATTTTCGAAGTGCATCCTGTTAATATTCCGAACCATAAAGGAAGATTCCGAAAAAACTAGAGGTTAGAATAATTAACAATTATATCTTCCGTTTTTCTCATTACGAAGCATTGCAGATTAGAAAATAAATCATTGTTGAATAAACATACCCTTCCTGTTGCTAATTGTAGTTTATACATTTCGAATTTTGCATTCCACAACCTATACAAGGTGAGTCTTTGACTTGTACATGCAAGGTGTTCGTGAATTTCAACGTACAAACAAAAAGGGGGGATTCCTTAAGTATGTTTAAGAAAAAAAGTCCCATAAACATGGGGTCGCAAACGTTTCGTTTTAGAGATACAGAGTGTTGAAGTTTGAATTTTTTTCAGTTTTTTTTCCATAGTATCTACACTTCACAAGATATTCAACTGAAATTTGGCATAGATCAGGAAAGTTTCCATAAAAACTAATAATGAATTCATTCACCACAGCTTGCAAACTGGCCTTCTCATCATAATTTGTATTTTTCTCAGGATTTCGAGTGAATCTTTCAAAAATTTTTTTCTATGGCAGATACGACCAAAAAGTTTAATATAACAACAAAGCTTCTCTTTAAATTTTTTTTCAAATTTACAGTTGCCATGTCACGTGGTGAGGACTCTGAAATGCAATATATATACCAAATTTCAGTTGAATATCTTGTCATTGCCCAGGGTACTACAATTTTAACGATGACGCCTAGACGCCATCGTTCACACAGAGGCGTCTGTGTGAATTTTGTCTTCGATATTTCAATTCTTGGATTCCCTACATTTTCCAATTGAATTGACGGCGAAGAGAATGCCTTATGCTCTGGAGTATTACAACTTTCGTTGGCCACCCTATACCTATATGATTTTAAAGTAATGACTTCCAAAGGCTCAATCACTTCTCATGGTAATTATGTTCGGAGGAATAAATTAATTGAACTACTCGCAATCTCGACAGTTTACATAAAAAGTATATTTGGATATGATTGTGTAAAATGAGGTGAAATGCGGGCTTTTTAATTAGAACGAAATTCATTGATCCATGATGAAATTTCTCCTTCAAGTAATGCATCGACAATGAACCATTCCAAAAGAATAAACTCAATTGGTTTCATTCACATCTAAAATTCACAATTGATGCTTGTGTTTTCGCGGTGAGAACTGAAAATTAACAAATTATCATTTTTCCAGAATGCATCGACCACAAAGCGCCATGTCCCGCAATGAGAGTGAATTAGCCAGCAAAAGTCGTAGACAACTGCAGTCAATGGGCTCCCAGGGTGATCCAATCGAAAAACTCAGACTGTTGTGTCTTTCCAGAGGAGCAACGGGTATTTTGAATTTAGGAAGAATGTTTAGAAGGATGGACGATGACGGAAATAAGAATCTGAACCTAGAAGAATTCACTAAAGGTCTCAGAGATACGGGAATGGACACGAATGAAGCAGATGCCAAAAAAGTTTTCCAGATTTTCGACACCAATGGGGATGGCAATATCAATATCGATGAATTTCTCATCCATATCAGGGTGAGTCTATTGGTGAAATTAAGAGTATAAAGGGTGCACTTATTTTAAGGTGAGGCTTTTCCTTTGACAGGTGATAGAAAATTTCTTTTATGAAATGTTCAATTCAAAAAATGTAAAAAGAATTTTGGGTATCAATACCTCAATACTACTCTTGCCTGCATCTCTCTGCTCACCATATATCTACATCTCTGCACCAGGTTTATGGACATCCGCGAATTTGGGTGATTTCTTAGCAGAAAACTTGTTCTGTACAACGTATACGCTGAACTGGCATTTTGTTTTGATTCACCATAAATTGAAAGCATATCAACAATTTCATTATTTGAATAAACGTGCGGCTTTTTCGAAACAAAACATTCGTTTTCGTACAATCTACACCGTACCCTCGCCGAAGATTATTGATCACAGTCATGTATAATAAGACGACAAAAACCTAGATGTTGATATCTACGGAGAAGCAGGCGAGGGAGCAAGTTCGGACTGAGGAATTTTCAGATTCACCTAGAAACTAGAAAATATTCTCGTTTCATTTTCTCGAAACAGGTGCATAATTCATACAAAAATTTTTGTTAAAATGACTTATTTTGATGAGTTCTACCATCTGTCAAAAGAAAAGCCTCACCTTTAAATTCACCCTGTATATACCAGTCCTAAGGGCTTGAATACACCGTGCCAAAAGAGTAACGTAACTCGTCAATAATTCTTGTACGAAGAATTATCAGTATATACAGGGTGATTCACGGTGGATGGCACATTAGACGTTTCTGGAGAACCAGACTTCGGATCGGTCTGAAAATTTAATGGAATGCATTATCGGACCTGTTCTACCCAACTAAAATATTTTTGTCAATGCGGTGTTGTCACTTTCTATTAGAAAGTAGTAGCAACTTTGCTTTTTCAAATGGAACACCCGGTATATTATATTATTTTTGGAATCTCCAACAGCTTCTCGACAACTTTTATTGACATTTCCCTATACCTATCTGTTGCCGTTTTCGAAATATAAATTAATTTCAATTTTTTTCACCGGGAAACATGACTTTTAAAGGTGCTGATAACCTAGGATTGAGAAACACTATGGCATTGAAATTTGGTTTGGAGTTAGGTGATACATAAATGCTTCCAACACTCCAGCCTGATTTACGTTACTTCAATACAGGGTGATAAAAAAATACAGTCTTTTCGCTTTTGCTTGAAAAAGTGACTGGAATTTGTTTATTTCAAATGAAATGCCCTGTATATTATTGGAAATTCGGAAAACTGATGAAATTCGCTTTCATTCTATGTATATCATGCCAATACCTAACTAGTCAAATTTCGGACTTATGAGCATTTATTTGTCAAAATGTCCTTTCAGAATGGTATTTCCATTCAGTATTTGGTATAGGCAGGCCATGATTACTACTTGATAGTACCTTGTGACATTCTCCAGGCCCGGATCTAGGGGGGGCAAGCGGGGCGCTTGCCCTGGGCGCCAGCTTAAGGGGGCGCCAAAAACAACCAGAGGTTATTTTTTTTTACTTTTGATTTTCTCGAAAAAAAGTTTTATTATTAAATATGACCCGACTCTGAAGTGCCATCTTGACCACTCAAAAAAAGGACAAAACATCCTATCGGTCCAAAACTATACAAAAAGAAATTATCGATTTAATGGCCACCAAATTTCGGAATAACATTATTGGTGAGATCAAGGAGGCCAACTATGTATTTCACTATTATGTTCGACTGCTCCCCAGATGTATCTCACACAGAACGAATGAACCAGGTTATACGATATTTAAAGAGAACGGAGTCTGGATAGATAAAGGTAAGTTTTATTGACTTCTTACAAGTTGACGGCAAAACTGGAGAATAATATCATAGCGAATTCTTGATGAACTGCAAGCTTATGATTTAGATGTCAAAAAATGTCATGGGCAATCCTACGACAGCAGATCTAATATGGCTGGCATAAAGTATAAAGGACAATCCAGAATTCTACTGATGAACGAGCTGGCACTGCTGGCAGTATTAGTTCCAGGCCTAGCACACTCTTTGAATGTGGGTGTCCATATTTATTTGGTGTTGTTCAATCACACGATGGACAATCATGAAAAAGTGCATGAAAACAAATTTGAAAGGAAGTAGCTAAACATCAAGCTGTTAATGCCTTGCCCAATAATTTACCGGGAGTTGTGAAGGCTGTGGAAGAAATCAAAGAATACTCACTAGTCAGTCGCAGACTCCAAGTATGAAGCTGGTCATTTGCTTCATGCTGTGATGGATTTTAGATTCATCCTGAACTTAACAATTTGGAATAATATTCTGCGAGAGATCAATTGGGTCAACGTGAAAATTCAGAAAGGGGATATAATTATTTCACGTTCATTATCGTTGATGCAAGGTCTTGTGGAGATCTTACAAGGAATGAGAGAAAAACCTATTGAAAACTGAATCTCGGAAGCTACACTTCTCTCAGAAGAATTGGATGTGGAGCCAATTCTTAGAAATAAACGTGTTTCCAAGAAGAAAAAGCAGGTCGACGAAATGTGCGAAGTTGAGTCAAGAACGCTAGATCTAGTTGGTTTATTGTCGAAGGAAACTAGCTGCAAAAATATTGAAGAGACTTGAATGCAGTTGATTCTTGTTAGGAACTAGCGGTATTCAAAGAGCTGGTTCCTGAAATTAGTGGAAGATCATTAGCATTAAACCTGCTACAAATTCTTCACAGGGAAGATCCGATGAGTCCGAAACGTCTCTATGGTCTCTGGATCTTAGCTATAAAAAACAAAACTGCTTTCGAAACAGATTTCGAGGAGTTGATAGATGAGTTCGCGGAAAGAAAATCACGCCGCGTGAAGCTGTCAAGAAAAAATCAAATTTCTTTCTTTGTGGTATTTTCCTTATTATTAGTATTTATTTTTATTATTCATTTGTATTATTTATTTTTGTTATTATTTATGAATTCATATTCATATGTATTTCACAAATGAGGGGGGCGCCATCATGAATTTTTGCCCCGGTGAGAAAAAATCGTAGATCCGGGCCTGACATTCTCCTAATTATAAAGGCATCAAGAAACTTGAGAGTCAAACTATTTATATGAATTATTATTAAAAATCATGTCGAATATTTCAAAAGTATGTTCGAATCGCTGGCCGTTCACTTCCAAGCACTTCAAAATGCGGGTGTTGACTGCTTTCGTCGTGGCAGATCGTATTTCTTTGAAATCCAAATCTTCAAATGCTTGGGCAATCCTTTCCAACAATTCATCTCTCGAATGCATGGGTGTTTTGTAAACTTTTTCTTTCAACATTCCCCACAGATCAAAATCTAACGGACTATAAGATCGGGTATTCTTGCTGGCCAATTCCATGGTCCCAAGCGCCTTATCCACCGATCTTCAAAAAGTCTCTCCAGTTAATAATAATGAACAAATTCATGAGCACTTCGTTTGAATAGTTTTCTTCCATCGTTTCGAGGGTATTTGCAACTTCTGGAATGAAGAAAATGTCGAAATTCAAGCTTCTTGGTGTCTTTATTATTAGGAGAATGTCAAATAGTAATCATGGCATGCCTACCAAATACCGAATGGAAATACCATTCTGAAGGGAAATTTTAACAAATAAATGCCGAAATTTGACTAGTTAGGTATAGACATGATATACATAGAATGAAAGCGAATTTCATCAGTTTTCCGAATTTTCAATAATATACAGGGCATTCCATTTGAAATAAACAACTTTCAGTCACTTTTTCAAGCAACCGAAAAGACTGTATTTTTTCATCACCCTGTATTGAAGTAACGTAAATCAGGCTGGAGTTTTGGAAGCATTTATGTATCACCTAACTCCAAACCAAATTTCAATGCCATAGTGTTTCTCAACCCTAGGTTATCAGCATTTTTAGAAGTCATGTTTTCCGGTGAAAAAAATTGAATTTAATTTATATTTCGAAAACGGCAACAGATAGGTATAGGGAAATGTCAATAAAAGTTGTCGAGAAGTTGTTGGAGATTCCAAAAATAATATAATATACCGGGTGTTCCATTTGAAAAAGCAAAGTTGCTACTACTTTTTAATAGAAGTGGCAACACCGCATTGACAAAAATATTTTAGTTGGGTAGAACAGGTCCGATAATGCATTCCTTCAAATTTTCAGACCGATCCGAAGTCTGGTTCTCCAGAAACGTCTAATGTGCCATCCACCGTGAATCACCCTGTATAGTAATATCACAAGAGATTGAATTTTCATGACTATTCCACTCCACAGGCCAATCACAGTCCAAAGACAGCTCGTATTATCGCGATAATACCAACTATCTCTGAATTATGATTGGTCTGACAACTTCGGTATTTTCAACGATTGAACTACAGAATAATCTGTGATTGAACTATGGATACGAACGGTTTGACAACTGATATAAATTGTAGACGTCAACATGAGTTTTTCCTTGCTTTTCTCGAATATGGAGTTTCTGACCTTCTATTCTGTTGGTGAAATAGTCTTATAAAATTTCACTCGTCCTCCAGACTCGTGATGTTTACGAGCAACTCATTTTCGTTTGAAAATAAATCCATAAACTTATCACGGAAATTCAATCTCTTGTGATATTACTACTGATAAGTCTATCGATTTATTTTCAAACGAAAATGAGTTGCTTGGAAACATCACGAGTTCGGAGGACGAGTGGTGTTTCCAAAAAGCAACTCATTTGAGTTTGAGAGTTTGTAAATGAAAGATAGACTTAAGAGGCAAATTCAATCTCGTGTGATATTTTATAAGGTCAGAAACTCCATATTCGAAAAAACATGTTGACGTCTACAATTGATGATATTGTTTATCCTGATTATACGCCTAGATCTCCTGAGGAGACCCCTCTGAAACTACAAGCTTCGAAGCTTGTAACTTGTGCCGAGTTCGGAGTAAGCAGTTGTGTTCTGTGTAGGCTTTGCTACTGGGTCCTTACGAGTTACGCCACCTTACTTCATATAGATGATCTCATACTGGATAATTATGATGAAGATTTAATAAATGCGAGGCGACCTTATTATAGTTTCGATAGTGCCCAACAATGAGATAACTTAAACCGATGGGACGACTTGGAATTCAATCAGAAATTCCGTCCAAACAATCTAATAGTGTTTCAAAAAAATACTACGCCACTACCAAAGAGTATCTACTCTTTGCCACTTCTGACTACGGATAGGTTAATTCGTGCTCGTCATATAAACGTCACCGGCTCGGTTTCTGCACAGTAATGAAAGACCTTTTGGTCTGCATCTGAGGTTTTCATCTTTGCTTCATTCATCATCTCTCTCTTGGCCTATGGACCTGCACAGCGCTATCTTTGTCATCGAAGAGTACTGACACAGTAAAAACATCTTGTCTTGGTTATGCACTGGCGGATACAAGGGGAGGGGGCCAGGGCCCCGCTCTTGGATCTAGAAATTAATGATAATCCCTTTATGGTAGTTCGATCTCTTTTATTATATTTTCAATAGAAAGATTTCATTTTAAGTCTCTAACTCCTATAATGTTGGTAGAAGATGCGTATCAATTCATGCCCTCCCACCTGGAAGACTGTCTGGATCATAGAAATCATAATATATATACTTACTCTAGAATGCTAAATCAATTGGACCGAAGTGTTGTAAAAATTTCAGTGTGGTCCACAATGCGCATACGTGCCATCAGGTTGTTTCTGAACAGGGTCGGCTTCAATAAAATTTAATGCTGTTATTGTTGCAGTAAGTATATATATTATGATTTCTATGGTCTGGATCCGCCAGTGTGGTTAACTGCTTCATAACTACCGAGGAGATAAAAGGTGATGAATATACTCAAATTAGTTGTCAGTTAGTTATTAGACACTTCATAAACACGGTGGATATATCGGCCCTAAGAATATACCTATTTCATTTTCAGCCGCCGATGTCTGAATCCAGGAAAAGGGTCATCGAAGAATGCTTCAAGAAATTGGATAAAAACGGCGATGGACAATTGACCACAGATGATCTGAAGAATGTTTACAATGTGAAAGCCAATCCCCGATATATCTCAGGAGAAGAGGATGAAGAGACTATTTTGAAAAAATTTCTAGCTAATTTCGAAGATGAAAAAACTAGAGATGGAATTGTGAGTATCTTTCGAATTCAGTATGTTTTACAAGCTTTTATTTAGTTTCACTTGTCCCGGTGTTTGTCTGTCTGTAATCAAATCTTGCAAGTTAAATATGACACACTTCTAATCGTCCGATTGATTTTTACAGGTGTACATAATTCTGCTGATAATGCATCATGAAATATTTTTTATAGAAAAAAAAACAAAATGGCAGCTCCAAAATGGCGGATGAGTTTTGATCCGATTTCATTCAAAATTAGTATCTGGGGGTATTTGGGTTCGAAAATGATGAAACTTTTGTCAAAATTGGGAAATTCAAGATGGCGGCCACAATATGGCGGACAGGTTTTGTAATTATGATCCTATTCTATTCAAAATTGGTATATGGGGGTTTTCTGGGTCGGAAATTACGATTCTTCAAATTTGAGGAATTCAAGATGACGGCTTTGAAATGGCGGATGAGTATTGTTATAAAAGCTTGTCTTAAAAAATGTTTTTTGAGAATTATGCTTGTTTCATTTTATTCTAGAATTGGAGAATATTATCAGGTGATGAATTAATAGACTGCTTTCTGATTCAGCATTGAGGATTTTCACCTCCTCGTATACCGAAAATTAAGTTTTGAAAGAAATCGTAAAAAAATCGAATCGACCTTTTTGAAAAATAGAATTTTTCAACCCATAAAAATCACTTAAAAAAGAGTTTCATGATGAAGAAGTTTTTTTCTTAAGGGGTGGCATTGCTAACTTAACATAAAGTTAGCAGAACCACTTTTTCAATATAGACCGAATATCATAAAAATCATTTTTAATAATCGTCGAGTATTTGTCGAAGTCCATATGAAGTAAAAAACACACAAAAAATCCGTTCCTTTTAGTATATTTTACGCCATTTTCCAGCGATTTCGTGCTATTTTTGGCAACAGCGCATTTGTTATTGAATTTTTTTCAATTGCATTAATTGTCGAATACCTGTCCTGAATTTTTCGTTAAAGAAAAAAAAATTGTCGCGTCCTTAAGTTTTTTTCTAGGGGGTGTGGCTTTGCTAACTTTATATCAAGATAGCAGAACCACTTTCTCAATATAGTATATCGAAAACTAAAATCATCACAATGCTTATAAATGATTGTCGATTAATTGTCGAAGACCATATGTTGCCAAAAATGCGATAATTCCAGAAATATCACGAAATCGTGGAAAAAGACTTAATAAACTAGAAGGAATGGATTTTTTATGTGTTTTTTACTTTATAGGGACATATGGTCTTCAACAATTATTCATAAGCAGTGTGATGATTTTCGATCTATACGTACCTACCTTATTGAATCTCGTAGCCGCCAGAATCTGACAATGCCTGATACAGACTCTTATACTTCACAGCCGAGCTTCCTCACTGAAACTTGTGAATTCTCGGTTAATTTGAGCCAGATTAAAACTCATAAGATCCGCATAAAATCACATAAGGAATTCCTGATACATTCCACATATTTCTCATAGGTTTTCAGGCTCGTGAATGAGCATAAAACATTATTATGATTGAAATTGGAATACTTCATTGAATCTCGTAGCCGCCAGAATCTAACAATGCCTGATACAGACTCTAATACTTCACAGCCGAGCTTCCTCACTGAAACTTGTGAATTCTCGGTTAATTTGAGCCAGATTAAAACTCATAAGATCCGCATAAAATCACATAAGGAATTCCTGATACATTCCACATATTTCTCATAGGTTTTCAGGCTCGTGAATGAGCATAAAACATTATTATGATTGAAATTGGAATACTTCATTGAATCTCGTAGCCGCCAGAATCTAACAATGCCTGATACAGACTCTAATACTTCACAGCCGAGCTTCCTCACTGAAACTTGTGAATTCTCAGTTAATTTGAGCCAGATTAAAACTCATAAGATCCGCATGAAATCACATAAGGAATTCCTGATACATTCCACATATTTCTCATAGGTTTTCAGGCTCGTGAATGAGCATAAAACATTATTATGATTGAAATTGGAATACTTCATTGAATCTCGTAGCCGCCAGAATCTAACAATGCCTGATACAGACTCTTATACTTCACAGCCGAGCTTCCTCACTGAAACTTGTGAATTCTCAGTTAATTTGAGCCAGATTTCAGGCTCGTGAAGGAGCATAAAACATTATTATGATTGAAATTGGAATACCTTATTGAATCTCGTAGCCGCCAGAATCTAACAATGCCTGATACAGACTCTTATACTTCACAGCCGAGCTTCCTCACTGAAACTTGTGAATTCTCGGTTAATTTGAGCCAGATTAAATGATTAAAACTCATAAGATCCGCATAAAATCACATAAGGAATTCCTGATACATTCCACATATTTCTCATAGGTTTTCAGGCTCGTGAATGAGCATAAAACATTATTATGATTGAAATTGGAATACTTCATTGAATCTCGTAGCCGCCAGAATCTAACAATGCCTGATACAGACTCTTATACTTCACAGCCGAGCTTCCTCACTGAAACTTGTTAATTCTCAGTTAATTTGAGCCAGATTAAAACTCATAAGATCCGCATAAAATCACATAAGGAATTCCTGATACATTCCACATATTTCTCATAGGTTTTCAGGCTCGTGAATGAGCATAAAACATTATTATGATTGAAATTGGAATACTTCATTGAATCTCGTAGCCGCCTGAATCTAACAATGCCTGATACAGACTCTAATACTTCACAGCCGAGCTTCCTCACTGAAACTTGTGAATTCTCGGTTAATTTGAGCCAGATTAAAACTCATAAGATCCGCATAAAATCACATAAGGAATTCCTGATACATTCCACATATTTCTCATAGGTTTTCAGGCTCGTGAATGAGCATAAAACATTATTATGATTGAAATTGGAATACTTCATTGAATCTCGTAGCCGCCTGAATCTAACAATGCCTGATACAGACTCTAATACTTCACAGCCGAGCTTCCTCACTGAAACTTGTGAATTCTCAGTTAATTTGAGCCAGATTAAAACTCATAAGATCCGCATGAAATCACATAAGGAATTCCTGATACATTCCACATATTTCTCATAGGTTTTCAGGCTCGTGAATGAGCATAAAACATTATTATGATTGAAATTGGAATACTTCATTGAATCTCGTAGCCGCCTGAATCTAACAATGCCTGATACAGACTCTAATACTTCACAGCCGAGCTTCCTCACTGAAACTTGTGAATTCTCAGTTAATTTGAGCCAGATTAAAACTCATAAGATCCGCATGAAATCACATAAGGAATTCCCGATACATTCCACATATTTCTCATAGGTTTTCAGCAGGGCCGGACTGGTATATGGTGGGGGCCCACCGGGAAAAAATTTGTAGGGGGCCCCAGAGCGCTTGTCTCGGATGCCTCCAGAGGCTAAGGACCAGCGTACTGGTTCAGATTCTGAAAGAGTAACGTAATTTAAGGTGAACCTGGAAAAATAAGTAGAAAGCAACCTTTCTCAAGATATGCACCATAGTCGAGTTCGAACATTGGACACTGGGAATTGGTTTTCGCCAATTTCAGAATAATGCCCAACCCCAAATTCAACATTGAATTCTGGAAAAATCCCGGCCAATCCCGGAAGGTTGGCAACCCTAACGTTTGACAAAAGTACAAAAATACAACACATTTGAATTATACAGGGTGTTTGGAGGGTGAGTAGCCATAGGTAAATGGTGGATAGGTGATGCTCTTGGCTACTTGTTGCGCCTAATAAAATAACATTTTGCCCAAAGTATTATAATTTTTTTGCCATTTTTCTCATTAAAATCTTGATTTTTTTTTAATTTAATGCTCGAGGTGCCTATAAAATGATTTATTTTTTAGTCTAGTCTTGTCTTATTCAGATTGAATCATAATTTCATACAAACGTCTTCAAAAAACCTTACAGCGTCGTATCCAACATCAAATTGAAAAAAAATAATGTTGTGTCCACTTTACAAAGTGAAATAAAAAAATTCACATAGTGTGGGGTTTTAAAATAGTTTTAAAAACTTCTCCAGTTAATACTCTTTGCAATGGGATGTAATAATAATATAACATGTACCATTAATAATCAAAAAACCGTTTTGTCTTCAAGGATGCTTTAAAAGGGTGACGACAAAACCATTCCATTGAGCAGGTGGAATCTTTTCTCTCATTCTAACACAGCTAAAAATAGCGTGCTCATTTTAAAGGGACCTCGAGAGTTAAGTTTAAAAAAATTCAAGATTTTCATGAGAAAAATGGTAAATTTCTAGAAAAATGGCAAAAAAATTATAACACTTTGAACTTAGGGGCAAAATGTTATTTTATTAGGCGCAACAAGTAGCCAAGAGCATCACCTATACACCATTTACTTATGGCTGCTCACCCTGCAAACACCCTATATAATTTAAAACACAATATATAATCAAATAAAAAATAAGCACTCTAAAAAACGAGACAAAAACATAGTAACTCTCGAAAAATCAGTCGGGACACATTCTCTGTCTAAAGCCTGTTTTTAAAAACATGGTTCCTGCTCAAAATATGTATTATTGTATCGTTGTCGATATTTCCCGTAATATCTATCACTTTCCAGTTTCCACATTCATTAAAACTAGTGCTCCAAGGGTTTCCTGACAGTGGCGTATCGCAAAATTCGGAGGCCCCCCTGCAAAATTTCAGTTGGGGGCCCCCTCTATAGATCTGAGTTGTTTGGCTGGGAGGCCCTTTAGTACCGGGGCCCCCCGCACCGCGGGGTCTGCGGGGGCGTCCGCTACGCCACTGTTTCCTGAGCAATGGTGGAACGAATTCTGGATTTTATTAATTTTAATTTAGAACATACCGTTTCACATTTTACCTACGTTCTTGCGTACATGATTATGTTGATATATACTTATACACAACAAATATCAAAATATGCGGACGAATGCATTTTCATTTTTTGAATACTAAAGAACAGCAGCTTAGGCACCCTAGACATCGCGAATCAACAGATATATTTTGGCAATTTATTTTTGAGTCTCTTATCATTTCTGAAAATATTGCAGAAAATGAGCTCAATTCTGAGATCAGGTCTTGTTTATCAACAGTCAAAAATTAAGAAATCGTGATTCGTGGTGAAAGCCTGCGTAAATGTTAACAAATCTTCCCGATTTCGAGCAAAATATTTTGGGTCAAACAATTGAAAGTTTTTATAAGATGTTTAATAGGTTGAACATATCAATAGATGTTGATATGAAAATGAAAAAATTAAACAAACACCGTTTTAGCATAGCCATTAACCGAAATAAATCTAATATGTTTCAGTAATAAGTAGCACCGTTTTAGATGAGGGCCCCCACAAACCACACATAGGGGGGCCCACCGGGGAATTCCCCGGTACCCCGCCTGCCCAGTCCGGCCCTGGTTTTCAGGCTCGTGAATGATCATAAAACATTATTATGATTGAAATTGGAATACCTCATTGAATCTCGTAGCCGCCAGAATCTAACAATGCCTGATACAGACTCTTATTCTTCACAGCCGAGCTTCCTCACTGAAACTTGTGAATTCTCAGTTAATTTGAGCCAGATTAAAACTCATAAGATCCGCATGAAATCACATAAGGAATTCCTGATACATTCCACATATTTCTCATAGGTTTTCAGGCTCGTGAATGAGCATAAAACATTATTATGATTGAAATTGGAATACTTCATTGAATCTCGTAGCCGCCAGAATCTAACAATGCCTGATACAGACTCTTATTCTTCACAGCCGAGCTTCCTCACTGAAACTTGTGAATTCTCAGTTAATTTGAGCCAGATTAAAACTCATAAGATCCGCATGAAATCACATAAGGAATTCCTGATACATTCCACATATTTCTCATAGGTTTTCAGGCTCGTGAATGAGCATAAAACATTATTATGATTGAAATTGGAATACTTCATTGAATCTCGTAGCCGCCAGAATCTAACAATGCCTGATAGAGACTCTTATACTTCACAGCCGAGCTTCCTCACTGAAACTTGTTAATTCTCAGTTAATTTGAGCCACATTGAAACTCATAAGATCCGCATAAAATCACATAAGGAATTCCTGATACATTCCACATATTCCTCATAGGTTTTCAGGCTTGTGAATGAGCATAAAACATTATTATGATTGAAACTGGAATACCTTATACAGGGTGCGGCACGGAGGATGGATGGTTTTAAAAAAATAATAAAAGCGTTAATTTTTACTCAAAAACACATTTATTGACGGAATCAGATTCTCAAGGAAATAGCATTTGAGACAGTCAAGTGTGGAAAATCACATCAGGCATGTGGTGGCCGAAATCGGTGATGCAGTGCTGGAGGCGCTCTTGGAAGTTCGCGTAGACTCTCTCCAACATCGCTCTCTCAACTTGGGCAACTTCCACGCGAATAGCCCTTTTCAATTCGTCCAGAGTTCGGGGCTTGGTCTCGTATACTCTAGCCTTGAGGTGTCCCCATAAGAAAAAATCGCATATGGATAAATCTGGGGACCGGGGAGGCCAATGAACATCGCCAAACCTGGAAATAAGGCGACCAGGGAAGAGAGGGCGAATAACGTCCATTGATGCTCTGGCTGTGTGGGCGGTCGCCCCATCCTGTTGGAACCACACACGTCGGATTGGAACACGTTGCCGTCGTAATTCGGGGATAAAGAAGTTGTTGATCATTTCGACGTACCGCTCTGAGTTCACGGTAACAGCACGACCATTAACGTCTTCGAAGAAGTAAGGGCCAATGATGCGAGTTTGCGATACAGCGCACCAAACCGTAACTTTTGGTAAATAAATGCTAGGAACACACGAGTCCAACGGCACCTTCCCCACTTCTCTCGTCCTCAGTGGGGGAAAGTTATGCCCATCTGAAAAACGTCCGCCCTCCGTGCCGCACCTTGTAGAATCTCATAGCCTCCTCAAACGAATACTACCTAATAGAAACTCGTACAACTTGTATTCGGGTATGCTTATAAATTACTTATACTTATAAATCCTCATAAAAACTTATAGAAAGTTCACATGTCATGGATAACGTACGTATAGGATACAGCTTTTCCTCATAGATCCTTATGAAATCTCATAAATTGTCTATATGTTTTTATGAGATTTCATGCGGTATTTTTGGCAGGGATACCTATTGAGAAAGTGGTTCTGCTATCTTGATATAAAGTTAGCAAAGCCACCCCCTAGAAAAAAAATTAGGGACGCGACAATTTTAGGACAGGTATTCGACAATTAAGGCAATTGAAAAAAATTCAATAACAAATGCGCTGTTGCCAAAAATGCGATAATTCCAGAAATAGCACGAAATCGCTGGAAATGGCGTAAAATAAACTAGAAGGAATGGATATTTGTGTATTTTTTACTTTATATGGACATATGTATATGGTCTTCGACAATTATTCATAAGCAGTGTGATGATTTTCGATCTATATTGAGAAAGTGGTTCTGCTATCTTAATATAAAGTTAGCAAACTAGCAAAGCCAGCCCCTAGAAAAAAAATTAAGGACGCGACAATCTTTTTCTTTCACGACAAATTCAGGACAGGTATTCGACAATTAATGCAATTGGAAAAATTCAATAACAAATGCGCTGTTGCTAAAAATAGCACGAAATCGCTGGAAAATGGCGTAAAATATACTAAAAGGAACGGATTTTTTTGTGTTTTTTACTTCATATGGACTTCGACAAATACTCGACTATTATTTAAAATCATTTTTATGATATTCGGTCTATATTGAAAAAGTGGTTCTGCTAACTTTATGTTAAGTAAGCAAAGCCACCCCGCAAAAAAAACTAAGGACGCGACAAATTTTTTTCTTTCACGACAAATTATCAACAATTATTAATGTAATAGGTTTCATTGATTTTCTCGCAAGTGGCACTGCTATAACTTTATAGACATCACAATCACCCTTATTACTACCATGACAGGTTACTTGGTCTGTTTTTCAACGTTCATATACATATACAGGGTGAGCCATTCATAAATTTCCACCCCGAATTTTGAGGTATGGGATGGAATAACGAAAAAACGCTCGGACAGGTCAAATTTTGTTGAAAGGGGGACAAATAAGGGTGTTCAAATGAGTTTGATATCACAATCCCACTAGCTGAAACCCCTAACAGCTCTCATTTTTGAATAGGGAAAAGGGGTGGAGCAGCACCTTGTTGGAAAGGCAATTCAATTTCCTGCATGGAGGGTATTTTTGTTTAATCGCTTTATTATTATACAAAGCGACTCTGTATTCCATCAATAACTTTCACACGCCGAATTTGGATCTTTGAAATGGAAAAAACATTCGGACGGGTCAAAAAATGCATTCGATATCACAACCCGTCCAGCCGCTACCCTAACAGCAATTATTTCAATTTAAACGAAAGCGCACGATTAACTTTGTCAATAATATTGTTTTCACGTTTTCAGTTATTGTCTCGGTTTCAGCATTTTCAACATGTGTATAATAATAAGGCGATGAAAAAAATACACTCATGCAGGGAATTGAATTGCCTTTCCAACAAGATGCTGCTCGAACCCTTTTCCCTATTCAAAAATGAGAACTGTTAGGGGTTTCAGCTAGAGGGGTAGTGATATCAAACTCATTTTAACACCCTTATTTGTCCCTCTTTCAACAAAACTCGGGGTGGAAAGTTATGGATGGCTCACCCTGTATAATATACTCCACATTCAAGTATAACACGAGCGTTCAAAAACAATATGCGAGGGTGGTTTAGGTTTCCAATACTATTTTGCCCGCTATATGAATTTTGCTGAGCTTGTTTATTTTTTCAGGTAACAAAGGAAGAATTCCTGAACTACTATGCTGGAATTAGTGCTTCAATAGATAATGATTGCTATTTCGATTTGATGCTGAGACATGCTTACAAATTGTAATACTATACTTACATTGTTTGAACTTTTGCATGGTTTTATACCATTTCTGCCGTTTTCAGTGTAATAGTTATCCAGATTGATGTATTTCCAAAGAGTTTCTACTATTAAAGTATTTACTTATACATATAAGTTGATAGTACATGTTGATTTATTGCATAGTTTTATACTATTTCAGTGTTATTAATCGTTGACTTTGTCCAGATTGGTGAATTTTTCAAGAGATTCTACTAAAGTATAAGTACTTGTTGATCTATCAGTTCGCATTTCTTGTTGATGAATTACAGGATGTTCATATTTTAATCGAGCAAACTTCAATGGGACTCCAAGCCGTTAATTATTATTGATTATTTCTTATTCATCAACATTATATCAATTTTCAATATTATATTTCTCTATTTTCGATTGATACTTGAAAACCACAAGAAAAATTATATTTTCGATATGGAAGTTTCCGCAAAAAATTTCTGTTTGTACACCCTGTATCTTTCCTAAAAAGTGTAGATGGTGGTTTATAATTTTCATTTTTCCGAATAGGAGCATCAAGTTTGCTCGATTAAAACTGATGCACCCCTATTTTTACTCGAAAGTACATTATTTAATATGTTGAGTGTATATTTTATTGTGTATTCGAATAAAAATATTAATTAAACATTTTTTCAATAGAATAAAAAGTCTATTTTGTTGCAGCACTTGCAGCGGGGCCGTAGCTAGGGGGGTCGGGGGCAAAGGGGGGCCATACCCTACCTTGAAACAAATTATCAATCAAGAATATGTTTAGAAAAATGTTTATTCATAGTGATGAAAAAATTACTCGCGCAACGACATCCACTGGGAATTTGTGGGGTACATGAGGTCGACATAATTATGGTACGATCGCTGAAAGGATAAAGATATGC
Organism: Adalia decempunctata; assembly: GCA_951802165.1. Taxonomy (NCBI): domain Eukaryota; kingdom Metazoa; phylum Arthropoda; class Insecta; order Coleoptera; family Coccinellidae; genus Adalia; species Adalia decempunctata. The sequence goes on along the minus strand of OX637696.1, from coordinate 62,817,891 downwards.
CTAAAACAAATACCCTGCAGACGGGCTTTTTTATCGCTTCATGAAGACCTAGATAGGTGGGCTGTTAATTTATACGCTAGTTAGAAGAAAACTGATGTCAGGGCCTGTGAGCTGGGGGTAAATTTTTATGATGAACTCAATGGTAAAGACTGCAGATCGATGTCCATCAAAATTTCAGAGTTGTACGTTGTTTTTCTCAAACGTGTGTTTTTGCAAAGTTATCATAATTGTAAAACATTCTCTGAAGACGTGAAATTCAATAGTGCCAGTAGTTTTCCCTATTAAATTACCTACATATAACTTTATAAGTTATTAGTATGATTTTTTGATTATTTCATTGCGACGTAGTTGAATTTAAGATTGATTAAATAAGAATTTTCTTTCCCTACCGAGATTTTTCGTTTGTATGTATGATAGAACCGAATATCTGAGACCTCGAATTGACTTTTCCCTGAAGAAGGCTCAAACCAAGAGCCGAAAGCTAGGAATGAACAATAAAGAGCGACACTGAGTGATATATCTTTGAACTCTAAACCCGATAATCCTTCCTTTATAAGTTATGTTATTTACAAAAAACTATTAAACTATTTTTGCGAATGAAACACCATATTTCCATTCCAATAATCAGTCAATATGGTATAACCTAGGAGTAAGATGTCTAGAATATTCTAGACATCTTATCCCTGGGTATAACATTTCGTCCAAGGAATGGTCGTGCAACTTGCGATTTTTTGTTCGTTGGTTCGACTTCGACAGTATGAGAAATTTTCGGTGAAATCACTTATTTTGATGAGTTCTATCACCTGTCAAAAGAAAAGCCTCACCTCAAAATACACCCTCTATAGAGTAGGTACAATTTGAAAGCACATACATATCTATACTAATATTATAAAGAGGAAAGATTTGTATTTTTGTTTGTTTGATACGAATAGGCTCAAAAACTACTGGACCGATTTCAAAAATTCTTTCACCCTTAGAAAGCTACATTATCCCTGAGTGACATAGGCTATACTTTTCACCCGAAAAAATTAAGGATACCTACTATAACTTCAATAATTACAAAATAATCAGCCAAAATCAGCTATTTTCACGTGCGCTGCAAAAACCGTAAGACTTACGTGGATACAATGTGTGACGGAAATGTACCTCTTAAATAGTTCTACAAAAAATTCCGCGATAGCATATATCTATCTCTCAAGATTGACTTGCTATTACCTGTTTATGGTAATCAGATGTTTTCCAAAATTATGCACTATTTGGGAGTGTTTTTATGAATTGGGTATCGATCCTCATCAAACCTAATACGTTATTCATCCCCAGTATTTAATTTAGAACGAAATTGCCCTTCACATCAAACAATTACAACGAGTACATCAAAAGATATGGCAGGTTGAAGTGATGAAGATGATGAAACCGCCGCGTGAAACAAATTTCTACTCGGTCGAAGCTGGGACGGCCTGCTTGTTTTTCTATAAATTACTTTTAATGCGTGAGAGTTAAAATGTCTAAAAACATCTTAGTGAGAGTTGAGGAAAAACAACTGACACCATCGAATTCTACATAGAAAATTGCTAAAGAAAGTTCTCTCTTGTTGGAAAATGTCATTTATTCATGCTCCCACTCTATGAAAAACTTTCCAATTCCACCAAGTGAAGATGCTCCAGTGGTTCATGACGCATACCTATAGCGGCAGCGAAGAACAAAGCCTCAGCCTAAAAATACACAGCAGTCTATTTTTCTTCAGAACTACACGAGCGGGACCAAGTACATATACGCTATTTAAAAATAAATACACAAAAGTTCATATATTGCATACTATCATTTATTCTTTTCGAAAAATACGCATTCCACCATAATATTCAACACAAAACAAATATTCATGAAGATTTTCAATAAAAATTATGCATGATGAGCATGAGCCTAGACTAGATTCTATCAAATGATATCCCGAAAAAACGTGTAGATTTCATCGTTGCGCTCATTAGATTATTCGAATACCATGTGAGAAAAACAAATTATACAGCTAAGAAATACATATATCACAATCAGATTTGTATATAAAAAATATATCTAAAATATTGTTTAAAGCCCATGCCCACGTTGCAATTATATAAATATAATATACAATTATATGTAAAGCAGTATACATTTCATTGGTACACTACATTAATACCATCTAGAAGTGTCAAATTCAGAATATCTCCTATTACTTACATAGATTTCGCGTGAGAATTTTAATTTATTTGCTTGAGAGAAATTGAAGTTACACATCTACATCAACAAGACTATATTCGATACAAAAAATGGTTAACAAATTGTTGCTTCTGGATAAGGCGCGAATACCTTCAATTTCTTTGTAGCGTCTTTCAATGAGTTTTGAAATTTCTTTATTCTCAACTGGTTTTGGTAAATATTCCCAAATAAATCACAGATTCTCTTAAAATTCTCACATTTTACTAATTAAAATTATAATTCTAATAATAGTGAAGAAATTACACTCAAGTACGTCTTCTGGCCCTCACAAGCGGTCTGCCCCTGGGTTGTGAAACAGCAGTAGTGTTGCCAGAGCCTATACTAAACATATTTGGTACAGCAGCACTTGGAGCACCGAAAGATGGCGCAGAATTAAAATTACCTGACGGAGTTGGGACGTTGCCAGCAGTACCAGTGGAATTGAAATTGAAAGATTTAGGGGGTTCAGGACCGCCAAAAGTGAAAACGCCTGCCGATGAAGCTGCATTACTGTTAGAGGAACCAAACGTGAATACCCCGCTCGAAGAGTTACCGCTAGTTCCTCCATTATTGTTAGATTGTCCAGACCCAAACGTTGTATTACTATTAAACATATTATTTGTTGGAGCAGGAAAAACGCTGGATGACTGTTCTGGCTTCTTGCCAAAACCAGACGAAAAAGCATTTGAACCTGTAGAGTTCATGTTCGTACCGAAGGGACTGGAAGGATTTGGAGAACCAAATGCGTTGTTTGTCGCACTAGGGGCAAACGCATTTGTTGCTGAAGAATTACCGAAGGTATTATTCGTGTTTGTCCCAAAAGCAGATGCTGTAGTCACTGTCGAGAATTGGTTGTTGCTATTAGCATTGAAGTTACCAAATGAATTTGTAGCGGACGTATTACTGAAGGGTGAAGATGTATTGTTAGCATTGAAAGTGTTAGTATTACTAGTTACAGCATTTCCAAATGCGGCTGAAGGATTACCGAAAGATGGAGCACTCAAAGTACTGGATGATGAAAATGATGTACCAAAACTGGAAGTGGAGATTGCAGTTCCAAATGTAGGTGTATTTGTGGTACCGAATACAGTAGATGTTGGAGTTCCAAAAGAAGATCCAGATGCACTCGTCGCTCCAAAAGCATTCGTGCCAGATGTGGTATTATTTGTAGAAAAAGTAGAAGCGTTTGAGGTACCAAATGCGGGTGGATTATTGCTTCCGAACATGGTTTCCTTAGTCGTGTTAAAATTAGATGTATTCGTAGAACCAAAAGGAGTACTGCCCATACCAAAGGATGGGGAATTGGTAGAGTTAAAAGTCAAAGCATTAGAGCTACTAAAACTGGGCGTATTTGTCGTACTAAAAGCAGCAGTACTGCCGAAATTAGGTGTATTCGTTGCACCAAAACTAGGAGTATTTGTGCTACCAAAACTAGGCGCACTTGTGGTACCGAAACTTGGCGTATTCGTGGTGCCGAAACTAGGCGTAGTTGTGGTACCAAAACTAGGCGTATTTGTGTTACCAAAGCTAGGTGTATTAGTTGTACCAAAACTAGCCGTATTTGTTGTACCAAAACTAAGCGTATTTGTGGAACCAAAACTAGGCGCGTTTGTGGTACCAAAACTAGCCGTATTTGTAGGGGCAAAACTAGATACATTTTTAGCGCCAAAACTCTGTGTATTCGAATTGCCAAAACTGGACGTATTTGTGCTAGGCGCACTAGTTGTGCCAAAACTAGGAGTATTGGTGTTACCAAAAGAAGGAGTATTTGTTGTACCAAAAGTCGTTGAAGTACCAAATGAAGGCGTGTTAGAGGTATTAAATAATGATGTGGTTGAACTAGGAGTAGTCAAAGAAGTTGCACTTGATGCACCAAACGTAAAAGAATTAGTTGTTCCAAATGATTTTTCTGTTGTAGAAGCTCCAAATGAAGGTACATCTGGTTTTTTGCCTGAAGAAAACATGTTACTAGGGTTACCACCTGATGAAACCGTAGACCCAAATGAAAGATTCGAAGACATAGCGGAACCTGCACTGGTTGTGGCAATTCCAGTCTGAGCAGCATTGAATTTGAAACCTGGTGTTGTATTAGGTGTAAGAGAACCACTTGTAGTTTTATCATTATTAGAACCAAACGCAAATGGCTTTGAATCCTTAGTGAGAGCACTATTAGGGAGCGAATTAGAGCCGAACATTGACGAAGTCGCAACGCCAGTTGGAATTGATCCAAATGAATTACTTGTTTTAGTTGTAGAGTCGACCTGAATCTTTGCAGAGGACGCTACAACATTCGCTGGACTCCCAAAAACATTTGATGCTACTGTACTAGATGAGGAAATGATGGAATTCGCAGATGGGCTACTAAATGAAGGCAATGAATTACCGCTGTTAAATTTGAAACCGCCGGGACTGCTATTGGATGTTCCAAAACTAGCTTTGGTGGTTGTGGAACATCCAACCATATCGAAAGTTTTTGAAGGCAAAATACTGGCTGAGGCAGATGACACTGTGGAAACTGAGCTTGTCTTACAAAATGAAGGAGAACTGGAAAAAGTAGTTTTGGCTGATGATGCTACTGGATTATTTGAATTTATAGTGGAATTTGTAGACACACTGATACCTCCATTGAATGCAAATGATGGGGAGGAAATAGTTTTAGATCCAAAGGTACTAATTTTAGTATTAGAACTGCCGATTCCTCCTAAGGGTGACGAAGCCATGGAGTTTGAACCAGTAATGTCAGTTGGATTTCCTAATCCACCTAGAGGCATTTCTTTATTTCCAAAAGTAAATGGGGTTGTTCCTTTTTCATTAATATCTTTCGAACCTGATACTGCTACACTCACTGATTTTGCTTCAAATGTGAAGGAACCAGATGTGCTGATTGTTCCAGAACTATTTGAGGGTAGAGAAGTGGGGAGGCCAAGGGAATTTAAGCTGGGCACCGTTGAAGGGCTTTTAGTGGACGAAGTTTCAAGCGTGGATTTTGTAGACAGTCCTCCAACATCAGAATTAGTAGATGATGTCCCAAACATTGGTTTAAAACCTGTAGATAAAGGCGAAGCAGAATTAGCTCCTATTTTGTTTTGGGGATGATCAGTAGCATTACTTTTTGAGTCAATCGGTTTGGTTAAATCGAATTTGAAGCCTCCTACAACATTCTCTTTTTCCTCCCTGGTTTGGGAAGTATCCACTTTGGCAAACATTGCATTAGACTCATTTTTATCGGTTGTTTTGATCAAGCTTGTAAATTTATTTTCTGTTACAGTTTTATCCTTTTCTGAAAACGATATAGGTGTTGAATTTGCATTTTGTTCAGTTTTGCTATCCTTTTTATAATCCTCTTTTTCCGAGCTGGTTGTGCCAGTTTCACGAATATTATTTGATTCACTGGATGGTGTACTTTGGGGTATGTTGAAAGTGACATGCTTCTCAACTGTTTTTGTTTCTTTACTTTGGGGAGAAAGTATTGAGACCAATGTTTTCTCTGAGCTCTGAGAGGGCCACTCTTGATCTAAAGCTTTTCGACGATCTTCTAAAGGTATGGTAGGAATCTCTCGTCCACTTAAAGCACTGAGCAAAGCCCCTAAGCGATTTTTACGAATGACTTCTAGGGGTTTATCATCCAATACTTTCAAAACTGGTTTTGTTTCAGAAGATATCTCATCTATTTCTTCAGTTTTTTCTACCGATTTTTGCACTGTTTTTTCACCATTTTCCTCAGTAATAGAGGTACGTTTCATTTCCCTAACAATAACTGGAGTTCCAGGTGTTTGAGTTTCAACATTATTAAATTTCTTCTTATTTGCTGAAAAAACTCTGGTATTTGAATCTTCACCTGAAAAGAAAATTATTCGTGAAATCATGTCTTAATTTCCACCAATTAATGATAATAATTAAGGAAACATTAAGGAATGTTTTATTTCAGAACATAAATCAGATATTGGCCGTTATCAACCAGCGCTAGATATTCCAAATTTACTTACTTGATTTTCTCTTATTGCTCATTTCGTAACTTCCATACATACTGGATGTTTTAGATGCAAGCACTGCATCAATTGTACATAACCTTTTTTTAGCATGTGTTGCTGAAGGACTGTTAGCTTTTTCTGAAGGTGGGGATTCAATCCTATTTCTTTTTGAATAATCACCATCCCCATTAGCTTTCCTGAATTTTTTATGGTTGTCATCAAGGGGATCATATTCCTGGAAAAATAATTTCCATTCATAACATTAATATTCTGCAACCAATATCATCTAAATATTCTTTCATATGTATTCTATGATAGAACAGTAAAATCGTTGAAAATAGAATATAAAAATCTAAAAAATCAAATAAGACTTCTTGAAATTCGAAAATTTTTGGGGTTACTCTCCCAATATCTTGAACACAAAGAATAAAAAGTGGATGTCTATAGAATATGGAGCCCTTTTTGGCACAAGGTTGTCTAATAAATAATATGGGAACAATATGAATTATAAAACTGAAATATAAGGCGTATAAATAAGTTCGTGCGGTTTTTATATCCGATATGGCTACTTTCTAATTTCATTGTTTCATCTGACGTCATTTTGAAGTCTCATCTGAAATGTCTAAAATAATGGTGTAAGCACTGATTAGATTTTGTGTCGCCAAATTTGAGAATATTAGAAAATATTCGTTCTTTCCACTTCAGTCGGCGCTGATCAAAAATTATGACTGATTTTTATTACTTATTTCAAATATTCGAATTCATTCTGGCGAACGCGTTGTGTTAATAGTCAATAGTTCTTTGCAATAATTTGTGTTTATTATTTTGATTCATATTAGTTCTGAGTAAAATGTCTAACGGTGGATATCCATGCACCCGTCATCCGATGTCCGATTCGGATATCGTATACATTTTGTCGGACAGACGAAACTGTCAATTTCCATCCATCCGAATTCTCAAAACGTTGTCGTGTGTTTAAATGAGAAAAATGGTAACATTTTGTTGAATTATAGTAACTTTGATTTCAAATACTAACTAGTGGCACACCTGAAATATGTAGTTAGGGTGTTTTGTGCTACTGTAGTGGCTGTACGTACGGTTGTACAGGTTAATAAAAAGAAAACATTGTGGCAGGGCTCGTGTCGTAGATATTTTCATCTAAAAGCGAAAGAGAATGGACAAAATAGATTATTATTATTAATATGTGAACGTTCGTGGGAGTGGAATAAAATTTGGAAGAGAAGACGTTAATTCATTCCTAAACACAAGTCAGTTAATTTCTTTGTCAAATGATAAGATTAATCAATAATTTATTTAGTACAGATGTAACAAAACTGGTTCACTCATTGTCGAACGTACCGAAAAATGGGACGCTCCCGCCCCCACAAGTAAAATATAACAGCGCTGAAATAAATAAATAAAACACACGCAGAAAAACACACAGTTGATAAAATACAATGTGAAAAAAAATATAATATAAAAAAGAATCAAACCGTAAAATGTCTAAAACCTGCGTCGGGAAAATAAATTAAGAATGTTGTGGTAGATAGCACTTAAACCCGAGCAATCAGTTCTTAAATTGATATTATCGGTCGATTGAATTTGTATCATTTCCCCTATGTTGCGTCTAAACCAACTGGACTCTATATCCAAAACCGTTGTATCTTCGAACTTGAAATCGTGCCACTTAAACCCGAGCAATCAGTTCTTAAATTGATATTATCGGTCAATTGAAGATTTAGCATACTACAATATAAAACCGACTAATTTTCTGTTTACACGGTTAAAAGACCCAACACCATTTAACAATTTATCTAACGTTATCTATAAAATACCTTGTTCGTGTGGTAAATCATACATAGGACAGACGAAACAGTATTTGAAGTTGAGAATAGGACAGCATAAAAACGATTGCAAAAATCACAATCAGGCCAAAGGTAATAAAACAGCGTTAGCTTTACACCACTTCAATACTGGGCACGATTTCAAGTTCGAAGATACAACGGTTTTGGATAGGGAGTCCAGTTGGTTTAGACGCAACATAGGGGAAATGATACAAATTCAATCGACCGATAATATCTAATAATAACATTTTACGGTTTGATTCTTTTTATATTATATTTTGTTCACATTGTATTTTTGATCAACTGTGTGTTTTTCTGCGTGTTTTATTTATTTATTTCAGCGCTGTTATATTTTACTTGTGGGGGCGGGGGCGTCCCATATTTCGGTACGTTCGACAATGAGTGAACCAGTTTTGTTACATCTGTACGCCAGCGAAGCACGTAAATAAATTATTGATTAATCTTATCATTTGACAAAGAAATCAACTGACTTGTGCTATTGTTTATTTAATGAAATTTCGAGGTTTGCAAGTTCTTGAATGGCAGATTGAGGGACGTTCACCGCTTCCGAGGTATCATTATGTGACCTTGTTGATTGAAGTTTATATTATCTATGTGTTTTGTTGTAGAGCCTTGCAGAAGCAACAATAAAGTTGCGAAACGTCGCTTGAAGGAATGAATTAACGTCTTTTCTTCCCAATTTTATTCCACTCCCACGAACGTTCACATATTAATAATAATAATCTATGTATAATTATTGAATTATCAAAATACAAACCTTAAAGTCAAAGCTAGTCTTTCACCCGGGGAGATGGGTTCTTGTATATAGTACCTACATTTTTGTAAGTGATGGTCCAACAATACTCAATAATTTGTTGAATGTGTGATTGCTCATTCTCAAACAAATGAAAAACTGCCCACTATCGGACAATCGCATTTCTTGCACCGAGTTATTGACATTCCTTGGGCCTTTCTGCTCCTAAAATATCAGTGAACTTCGTTTTCTTTCCTTTCTTTTCAATAGAAGAATCGAAAGCAACAACAAATTTTTCATTGATATTTATTTATACGTATATATTCTCCTCCAAAAAGAAGAGAACGCCAAAAATTCAAAAAGTAATGTCAAATCTGATACGATAACGGACAAAAGTTAAACATTTTTCAACTTTTTCCGATAACGGAGGAGAGTTGAAACTTTCGGACGAATGTTTGGCGCTCTTTCGATTTTGAATATTTCCGCCAATCACAACACTTTCGGACGATCGTATCATCGGATGACGGATGCATGGGTGTTGCATTTGAAATAACGATTCGGCTTGAACATATTTTAGAAATTGAGTTCATGTACTCTAAAACAAAAATACAAAATTTTGAATTTGTATCGCTATTCCTTCCTCGAATATGTCTAATGAAACACTTGAAAAAATCACCCTGTATACATCAGGATGTCAAAAATATAAACACACATTATTGCTTGAAAAAACTATCGACCATCTACACCACACGGTGACCAGAATAAATTCAAATATTTGAAAAACTGATAAAAATCAGTCATAGTTTGTGAAAAGCGCCTCCTGATGTGGAAAAAATGGAACTTTTCTAATATTCTCAATTTGGTCGAAACAAAATCTAATCAGTGCATACACCATTATTCTAGACATTTTACTCAGAACTAATATGAATCAAAATATCAGGAAAATAAACACACATTATTACTTGAAAAACTATCGGCTATTAAGACAACACGTTTACCGAAATGAACTCATACATAACATAACATGAATAACTGACAAAAATCAGTCATAAATTGTGAAAAGCACCACCTGAAGTGTCATAATTATGTCTATTCCGAGGGACAACACGAAAATAGTATACAGGGTATCCCAGAAGTCGCGCACCCCATCGAAGGGATCGAAAGTGAAAAATATTCTCAAAAATCCATATTTGAAATTTTTTGAAAGTAGTTAATTAGTAATTAATTAATGAAAGTGACCAATCAGGAGCGGGCTACAGAACAGTAGGCAATAGGGGACGCGAGTCGGTCAGTCCCCAGTCTTGGTTTACTGCGTGAAAAGCAGGCAGCGGCTCTGGCGTCTCACTCTCGCGTCCCCAACTGCCTACTTATTCTTCTGCAGCGCGCTCCGGATTGGTCACTTTCATTTATTAATTACTAATTAACTACGTTATCAAAAAATTTCAGACAAGGATTTTTGGGCTTAGAATATTTTTCACTTTCGATCCCCTCGATGGGGTGCGCGACTTCTGGAACACCCTGTATATCTAATAATATCAATATGGCTTGTAATTTCAGAGGGGTCTCCTCAGGAGACATAGAAGTAATCGGTATAAACAATATATAAATATGACTTACGCCCTTGCTATTCAGTCACAGAGTGAAGCCAAATTGAATTGTACACATGCGTCAACTGAAAATTTAAAAATTGGGGAAACCGTGCAGGTTATGTATATTTCGAGAGACAACAAGAGATGGATATCGCGGATGAAAATATTTCACTTAATTATTTTCAGTTCAAATCTAAAATAGGAATAGAAGTTAACAACGATATACAGAACGGATTAAAGCGATTGAATAATATCACTTTAAATTGTTAGGTTATGATTTTACTGAAAAATAATGGACAGAATAGTCCGTTACTTTGTGATAGTTCATTCGAAAAAAAAAAATAAAATTACTCGAGCAACCCGACAGAAAAACAGTGAAATTCCCAACTTTTCTGAATTCTCAAGAAATAAGCATACAGAAGACATTTAAATACCTTTTTGCACAACTTGAAATATGTACTCCAGTATGAGGGAAATGGACTAGCACTCCAGTATGAAAATGTAGTAGTACTAAGAAACCTATGTCACAGTTAAACCTCAAACTAACTCCAGTAACAAAGTTAAAGAAGAGTAAATAGAAATTAGCATTGGCGACGTCTCCGAAAATTATTTGATATTCACGAGTGCCAACCTGCGTCAGTTTAAAGTGAAAAAACTTGATAAACCTATACTCCATTCACTTTTATTTAATCACATATGAGGTCATGGTTCCGTTTTCAGCAGTTGGTGCCCCTGATGAAAAGCACAGACATATATGATGAAAAGCCAGTGCGCGCACAGAAAATATCGTTAATGACAAAACCACGTTGCCAGTTTCTTTGTTTACATCAAAGTAAAAGTATCAAAGATATTCCACATTTTGTTAGGTCTACAAATTGTTCGCAGATTTTTGGTATTTAAGGTCGGCGTTTAAAGCGAGTAGGAAACTCAGCCGATAGAGGCGCCACCGTCCATTTTATGGAATATCTCCATAGAACATGCACTATCACTATCAAGTTCTATGAATATCTCTCTGATTATGAATGAAATGTACAATGGCGCTCTCTATCCGAAAATCGCCGAACTATGAAATAGGTCAATTTGTGGGTAAAGCAGGAATTTTTTTCCCGCCAAAATTTGAATTTGGCCATTCTCTGCCAATTCCGTATTTCAAGTTGTTTTTCTGAACGAAATTATCAGTTGATTCACTTTTAATCGGATGTTGAACTATTTTCATGGGTCTTTCTGTTGAAATAAAACAGAAGCATGAGTTGGCTCATTTTCTTCTATTTTTGAAAGAAAAAAAATTAACTTTCGGAATGAAATCGACTAAAATTATTTCATCAAGAACTCCAATCCTTTCTGAGTTTACCCACGAAATTTCAGTTTCCAAAGTCAATCCATTTCCAAATGCAACTTAAAATAAAAACACACTACATTGAACGCCCACCTTAATCGATATTTGCAGTTTTTCGTCGAATATCCAAGATTATCGTATGTTTATTGTTTTTAGCACCAGTTTGGAGCGTGAGGACGATTTTCAAAACCAGGACGAATGTTTACATTTCGAGGTTGAAGGGGTACACGGGAATTTTGTTGAAAAAGCTGTTATTTGGACAGATATCGCAGTAGATGGATCGGATGGAGCCTCGAGAGGTCGATTAGGATGATATTTTTCAGATTTTCCAAGAAATTTGGCGATATCTGAGCAGATTTGCAAAAGTTAGGTACCTCACTAATGAGGTGGAACTTAGACCTAATTCTCCTATAAGAAACGCCTTTCAAAGGTCGAGATGGTGAAAAATGTATTCTTTAGAATTTAGATGCTGTTTGAACAAACGCAGCCGAGTTTTATATCCCAACATTGATTTTAAGAAAGTTATCAACAAAATAAAATTGACATTATTCTTGTAATTACCCATCAATTCATCTTATATCTTTGTGTTGATTTTTTTCAATGAATTCTTGATTAGAATCAACAATTGATGTCGTCAAGTCTTGAACTTTCAGTTCAAGAGGATAATAAACATTAAATCTTCACAAGCATGCATATGAAAATTATGTGAAAGCAATGCAATTTTCTTCCATGGCGAAAAATGATATATTTCAACAGTGATCTCTTGTACTTTTCATGCAAATAACTAGAAAAGGAATTCTTTCTATCAATTCATATAAACGTTAATTATTTTCGTCCATCACATCTTTTCCAATTCATTCATTTTCCGAATAAATTCACATTCTGAGAAATACGCTAAGAATGTAGAAAGGGCAACATAGTGTTTACTTGGAACATAAAAATATTTTGAAAAACGTCATAACTTCGATACAGAGTGGAATGTGTCAAATTTCCAAGGCCAGAGTTGTGATTTTATAATTGTGAATGGAGTATAAATCATCGCCAACCGGGATACATTATAAAAGTGAATGGAGTATAGCTCCAAGAATTATTTTCTTTGAGGTTATTTCAAATGAACTGAATTTTGATTGGTTACTCTATTCATGGTGCATATCCCTCAATCAAAACTCATTCAATAATCATCCTGGGTCTCATAAATCCACGCAAAAATATCATAAAACCACTTGAAAAAAGTAAATGGTTCAAATTTTTGAAAGAATCAATCATTTTGGAAAATAAAAGTATTCTTATGTTTTTTCAATAAAACGCGTCGTATTCGAGTTATTCCTAATTGCATACATACGATAAAATTTGAGCAAAAAAATTGCGAATTTCAAGAATAATCTGGATGCTTCCCTGGATTAAATATCATCGAATATTATTACTTGTCTGATCTCTAAACAAGTTAACAATGTTGTCAGAATGTTTATCAACTTTGTCAAGACCATCTAAATGATGGAAAAACTTTTGATGTAGAGATATGTAATACAGTGAAACCTCTTTTGGGGAAACACCATTGGGACCATTGTGAATTCAATCATTCCAAAGACCTGGCGAATGTTGAAGAAACTTTTTTCCTCTTATAAATACTGGAAATATTTCACGTATAAAAACATGGTTGGACAATTCAGTTATGCTATTTTCTTTTACAGACATCAAGAATCGAGTGCTGAAATTTTAGTGAAAAATAACGACAGAATAGTCCATTAATTTGTGATAGTACATTCGAAAAAAAGAGTACTAGAATAACCCGATAGAAAAACTTGTAAACGAACAGTGGAATTCTCCACTTTTCAAAATTCTCAAGAAATAAGCCTACAGAAGACATTTAAATACCTTTTTGCGAAACTTGAAATACTTCAATATGAAAATGTAATAGTACTACGAATCCTGTGTTACATTTACAACGTTAAAAAAGAGTAAATAGAATAGCATCTCTCAGAATTATTTGATTTTCACGAGTGCCAACAGTCAGTTTTAAGTAAAAGAACTTGACAAACCTAGATCATGGCCAACCGGGATACTTTATAAAAGTGAATGGAGTATGTATATTTATAAAATGACCATAACATAGTTGTGAATCATTTGACAAGGAGGACAATAACATCCAGTCCATCTCTTTCTATATCTTGGGACCTTGCATTTTTCTGAGTGGCTCATCCAGTTATTCTTGGTTTAAAGTATTAATAGGTAATATGAACATTTAAAGGGTTTTCCAATAAGAGGTGTTATTTTGAATAGACCGCTATTTCGGTAGATGTCTTTTGAAGCTCTCATTGTTTGACATTTGACAATTGGAAACTACGCCTAAAAAGGGAACAATATCACATGGGCTGAAAAGTCCCGGGCCTAACACATAGATGGAGCTATTTTTATTGCAGTCACCTTTTTATCAGTTAATACTAACCTTCAAAAGATAGCTGTTAAAATTTCATGGCATTCTATTCATTTTTTTCCATTTTCATTTTCAAAACAATGAATCAAAAACAATTTCGTGTTTTAATTTTACACTGCTTCTTGATGGGAAAAAATACCGTTCAAGCAAAGCAATGGCTTCAAAAGTGTTATGGGGACTCCGCTCCATCAGAAACAACAATAAAACGTTGGTTTGCTAACTCCAAACGTGGTCGTAGAGACACCCATGATGCAGAACGCAGTGGATGTCCAAATGAGGCGGTAACATCAGAAAACATCAAAAAAATCCACAAAATCGTTTTGAATGATCGAAAAGTGAAGTTGGGTGAGTGAGCTGACATCGTGAAGATATCAAAAGAACGTGTTGGCTTTATATTGCATGAGCATTTGGATATGAGAAAGCTCTGTTCAAAGTGGGTGCCGCGTTTGCTCACTGTTGACCAAAAACAAGAACGTGTTGATGCTTCTGAGCAGTGTTGGGCCATGTTTAAAGTAACAAACCGGAATTTTTGCGTCGATATGTGACAATGGACGAAACATGGATCCATCACTTCACTCCGGAATCAAAACGATTGTCATCTGAGTGGACAGCAACTGGTGAACCTCGTCCAAAGCGCCCGAAAGCACAAGAATCGACTGGAAAGGTTATGGCCTCGGTATTTTGGGATGTGCGGGGTGTAATATTCATCGACTATCTTGACAAAGGAAATACCATCAACAGTGAATATTATATAGCGTTATTGGAGAGTTTGAAGGCCGAAATTGCAAGGAAACGACCGCATATGGCAAAGAAAAAATTTTGTTTCGTCAAGACAACGCAACGTGTCACAAGTCAATCAAAACAATGGCAAAACTACATGAAGTGAATTTCGAATTGCTCCTACATCCACCGTATTCGCCAGATTTGGTTCCCATCGACTGCTGGCTGTTCACAGACCTGAAAAAATGGTCGCCGGTAAGAAATTTCGCACGAATGAAGAGGTTATCGCTGAAACTGAGGCCTATTTTGAGGCAAAAGATAAATCGTTCTACAAAAGTGGTATTGAAATGTTAGAGCGGCGCTGGAATGATTGCGTTGCTCTTGATGGAGATTAAGTTGATGAATAAAGCTAATTTTGAACCAAAAAACCGTGTTTTGTTTGTTAGGCCCGGGACTTTTCAGCCCATGTGTTACACTCTTCAACAAGGCATTGAAATTACTAAAATTCACTATGAAAATGGCGAAAATTTGACAGAGAAGTTCGTAAAACTCGAACATTTTTGGGTCATAGTGAGAACCTTGTCAAACCGCAATACAGAAATTGGGGCAAAAATTTGAGCTGTTAGTGTTGGGACAAGTTCCTGATGTTGAGAATAAAACCCATACACGTCGCTCTGAACAGAGAATATTGCTGCTGTAGCCTGCTGGACAACATTTACTTTCAACCAGACGGCGCTACGTGCCACACAAGCAACAAAAC
The DNA here is from genome assembly GCA_951802165.1 of Adalia decempunctata. NCBI lineage: Eukaryota > Metazoa > Arthropoda > Insecta > Coleoptera > Coccinellidae > Adalia > Adalia decempunctata. The sequence goes on along the minus strand of OX637696.1, from coordinate 62,802,251 downwards.
CTTTCTTTTAGGGGAAAAGTTTCCAGACCGTGTTATCTCTCGAAGAGGTGATCACAAGTGGCCACCAAGATTTTGTGATTCAACACCTTGCAAGTTCTTCCTTTGGGGCCATGTGAGCTAGAAGGTCTACGCCAAGAGCTCAGCGTCGATTCAAGACCTCAAGGATTGAATACGTGAGGCTTTTGAGGACATCAGGCAGCCACTTGGCAATTTGCTTATGGAAAATTTCATGAAATGGATAATGGTCCTGTAGTCATGGTCATTCAGCTGATATTATTTTCCATAATTGATGGCATACTTTCCTCTATATAATGAAATAAACATCTGATCATTTATCTAAAAAATTAAATTTTTCTTTAAATGTCAAAATAACACCCCTTATTGGAAAACCTTCTATTATATGTTCATGTGTATTCACATTTGATGCTTTATTCCATGGTTGGAAGTTACTTGGATTTTTTTTCTGGCTAATTGTATCTCATCAATTGCAGCTTTATGTTTGTTGAATGTTTAGAATAAGTATGTTTTACCAGTACCTCACAGATATATTAAAAAACGACTTACCTCATTAACGTGTATTCTCTTTCTCGATATTTCTTTCAATGCATCCAAAACACTTCTAGTACTCACTTCATTGCTGTTGTTTTGTTCTTTCAGAATTGAGTTATTTTGAACAATACCTTCCAATAATAATCTACTGTGCTCTTGTGAATAGTATCCCCTGGACTCTGAAAATTATTTTTTACACTAAGGACGTACATGAAAGATGGACTAGTGTTGAAAATTGACTTCATATGTGAATAAGTAATAATGAAATGGACGAGAGAACACAAGTCCGTATATTTGTAAATATACAGGACTTATGAAAAGGAAAATTTCTGAATATTTCCAGTATAAATACTATAACAGATTTTAAATTAAACCTTTGTTGCAAGAGGTGGCTTTTTTCCTCAGTAAGAAGCAGAAGAACCCTCATAGGCTGCCCTATGCAGCACATAGGACATGAAATCCACTTCCTGCAGCAAAAGGGTTAAAGATAAAATATATACAAAATTTACCTGGAGTTCCAATTCGAACAGTACCCTTTTTGATTTTAGGAGATATAACTGGAACTTCCTTCTTGAAAAGATGTACAATAGGAAGAAGACCTGGACTTCCATATCTTTCTTGATGAGTATTCTGCTGTTTTTGCTCTTCATTATATTGCACCAGCCTTCCCACATAACCCGGACTTTTAGTGTCTATATAAGTACTGAAAAATAATAAATCATTATGAAAATTTCAATACTAGTCATCTTTCCTTACCTAACATTAACATTGTAAGCAGTAGATGCCAATAAGGGACCAGGAGGATCCTTTAAAGTTTTGACAGGATTCAACATTCCATTATTTGATAATGCATACCTAAAATCAGGATAAATTGCCAATGGTTATTTGTAATTCAATAACAACGAAGCCAACTCACCTTCGAGGTCCTAAAAACTTTCTTGTGGGTGTGATAAGAGGACTTGAAACCTTAGTCTTAGAAACGAATGGAGTTGAGGTTATTTCTGGAGGCAAAATTGTGATGTTTTTAGATTCATTAAGATTTCTTCTCTGATGAGGGGATTCTCTTGAAGGGGAGTTCATCGTATTGAGTATTTTGTCACTTAAATTTAGTTATAGAGTAACAACAAATAATATTTCAACTTCACAACTAAAACAAATTATTATTTTTGGTATGCACAAGCTTGTTAAAATATAAAATTCATAAAACCGAACCTCGTCGATCGTCAAATCAAATGCACGTCAAAAGTCAACGTCATTTCATCAAAACCAGAGAATCGCATATTTGTTTGTTTGGTATGATTCCGGTAAGATGTCTAGACATCTTAGATTCAGGTACAATGTCGGCTTATGTTTGTCTCATACATGGAGATACGAGATTTTTATATGTAAGTTTTTCGTTCAACAGAGTAGAAACACAGACCAACTGGTCTGTGATAGAAATCTCGCATCGGAATATGACGATAACCACAAGTTGCAGACAGGAAAAGAAATTTGACGTCTTATTTTATTACCTGATGGTATTATTTCAGTATGAATGTTATCAGATTGATTATTCTAAATGTCAAATATTAAGAAGTTGCAGTTGACACGTTGATCATTTTTGTTAAGATCATAAAATTGTTGAATATTTGTGCCGGCGTGCAAGTAGTTCTTGTGCGTCAAAATTGTCAACAGAGTCGGCTAAATGTCTCTTATATGTTCTGTGTTCTCTGCTGTCAGCTGTCAATGCTGAATGCTGTCATGTTTGAGAAATGTGTGTTGTCTGTTATGTAGTTTGATTAGTTTGAATTATTAAAATATTTACACAATCTTTTCACTTGTGATGATTTGTTTCCGACTTATGATTCAATGTTTAGTGAATACACATTTTAAATTTTCTTTGTAAGTATTCAATCCGTTTTTGCCGAAGTTTGCCATCTTTTTATAGGTTATGAATTCAGTATTTTGTAAATAAAAAATATTCCACTAATATTTCTCATTTACGTGCTAATAGTCCAAGTTTATACCAAGCGGACATCATAAATCAAACACGAAATTTCGTTACACTACACTTCTATAGGGACTATAGGTGCAAGAAATTGGTTGTATCTGCTTGACTGTATTAAATCCCATTCATTCTACTATTATTTATTACTTTAATTGGAGGATAAAATAATATATCTAGAACTGAATTTCCCTTTTTTAATCTTATTTCTTTTTCCGGTGCATTGCATAGAATTCAAATGAATATAGATTGTATGTTATTTTTTAAATAGTATAGAATAACCTTGAAATGAAATAATAGCTAGTAATAGTTATTTTTTTTATTTGGAGATAAGTATTGAATAATTATGGAGTTATTGGCGTATTTGAACGTTATCTGAATGAGTTCTTGTGAAGGGTTTTAATTTTTTGCTAGTACTGAGATGAATTATTCAGTATGTAGAATAGTTTATTGGCTCATTGTACCTAGTCCTGATCTGCTGATTTAGGAGGAATATTTTATGAAACAACTTTTATAAACTATCATATATATTATCTAGAACTTATTATTTTCATTGTGCTCAAAATTGTAGGTGATTACCATAATTGCTTCATTCAATTACATACATTTATTATTGCCTGTTTATCATCATATTGTTCCTTCTGAGAATAAGTATAGTGACAAACCTTGAAACCTATTATATGATATACGCGTTATTTTAGTTAAGGTCTTGGATTTACCACAAATAAAACACATACGAACCATTTCTCAACGTATTATGCTTATAATATTCAGAAATAAATCCACATTTCACTTTTCCTACGCGATATCCTGATGACAACACTGTTCAAAACTTCATTAGTTACACAAAATTAAAATAGCGGAACGAAATTAATGAATGAACTGGCCACAGATTCAGAAAACGGTACTGCCATAACGTGCCCATTCATTATATGAGGCAAAAACGGCCGAGACGTTTCGCGAACATTCCGATACTTTAGTAGGTATATGTAATGTGAGGAATTCACGATATTTGAAGAAACAAATTCTCTTTTCTGAAATTCACGCACAAATGATAGAATGACTTGATTGAGAGTTTGCTTATTAGAAAATTCAACGAACGTCACTACGTTGAAACATTTCTACTATAGTCCATCCAAGAATTATTGACATCAAAGCAGGCCTTGGAAGTCCAGTCGCACCTTTATTTCTAGTTACAAAAAAGTCACTAAAAATTTTCTGTGCTTTCATCATAGCAATAAATATAACCTTGAAATTAAATGGAATTTTTCAAAATGAGTCACTTTGAAGTTTGAACATGAAAATGTCCATTTAATTACCTAGGAGCATAGAATATTCTATGCTCCTAGTAATTACCATCGTGTGAATCTGCTAACCAGCAGTATATTATTTTCATCTTGTATTGAATTGATACATTTTCGAACGATCAATTATAGGAGCATGCATACAGTATGGAAATTCTGGTCCGATAACGAAAAATATCGTGGATGATAAAAAAGCATGCTCCTTTCCAAAGTTCAATATAAATTTTCGCTAAACCAGAAAAATCTAGTTGATAATTTGAAGCGTGTATCTGCAAACTGGATGGGTTCGAAAAATTGTAGTACATATCAAGACAGAAACAAAACTTGACGGATGGATCTATTTAATACTAGCTGGCCCGGCGAACTTTGTTTCGCCTAAATGATACGGTGAATTTCACAAATCGAAATCACCGGTGATCGGAGATCAACGGCTTGGTTCTCTAATTTTTGAACTGCCAAATCGAGTTGATGCTAGATCAGGCTCCGATCACCTGTGATTACGCTTTGTGAAACCCACCGTTAAAGTTGTATAAACTGATCATTGCTATTTTTCAAGCAGGAGATAAATTAGGCAAAACATACAAAATTTTAGTACCATTGTTATTCTAATTCATACTTTGTCAATGGTACTTTAACTTTACTAAAAAAAATAAATCTGTAAAAATAACTCAGTCATAATGTGTGAATAGCGCCGCCTGAAGTGGTAAGAACGAAACTCCTTCCATATCTCAGCGAAATCTAATCATCATAGAGATCTGTACTCCTACGCTAAGACATTTTGGTTTTGGTCAACAGCGCAGAGTTGGAGGCAACCCAAATTACACACTATATGTTCACATCGACATTTAACGGGTAGAATACCCAATAAGTTCCTACGAATAAGCTGTAGCGTCTTAGAGCAACGAAAAAGCAGACCAGTTAGCAAGACAAGCATCTGAAACGCCATTCACAGGGCCAGAACCTGTGCTTGGAATCAGCAAAAACCGATGCAGGACCCTGATTGAGGAGTGGATAAAACAAAGACACCGACAACACTGGGAACAGAGCGACGGGCAAACACACAGCAAATCCATGGTAGGACGCACAAGTCAAACCTTGACAGCTGACTTTTTGAAGGCACGTATAATAGTAGGTCTACTGACGGGACACTGCGGCCTTGGAAAACATCTGAACACCATAGGAATACTTGGAGAACCCGTGGATTGCAGACTCTGCGGTGAAGAGGAAACAGCCTCTCACATAATTTTCGAATGCGACGCCTTGGGAAGAAGGCGCCACAGAATCTTCGGTGAAATCAATCCGGAAACGGGAATGAATCCGAAAAACCTCATAAAAAGGCTACTGAACCTGATAAAGGACACAAACCTATTCTCGTGAGGAACCACTGACGAAGGAGTGATACAATAGACCCAAGTTGGTCTCTTGTTTGTCAGCTTATCAATCAATCAAGCTGTAGCGTAACTGTAACGACATCTAGTGGCCTTACTCAAAGGAGGGAAAAGCATTTCCTGTATAAGTAAAATTTTCATCGATTTTTTCAAAGTTTTACTGTATTTTATAATAACCAGACCATAGACGAATCCATATATGAAGTTCCATAACAAACAGTCCATCCGATCTCGAGTTATGAATGGTGTAACCAACATCTTTTTTTTATATATAATAGATATGAAGAATTTTGTCATGACATTGTAACTTTCAATATTGGTGAACAAAGAAGGAGTAAAATATTTATTAATATTAAAAATTTAAATATTCCTATTACAACCACTGTCATTATTTCCTCAACTTGGCAGAACTCGTCATGTTCATAATTGAAGGCTTTATGTAAGCAATATCATACCATCCCATATATTTTGACTAATCTCCTCTTATTTCTTTTTCCACGTCCTCTGTGCGCAGACTTTCCATTAATTAGCTGTACCCACATTATTAAAGAGCCTCATTCCAAAGATTTTTCACTTGCGCAAGTATTTGCACAGATAACAGAACTGTTATCTGTGAGTACTTGCCAAATTTATTCGAATATTAATGACAGAACGAAACGCCAGTGTTATTTGCAACACCAACCTGAATTCTGCAACTCAAAATATCACTGAACGGGCATTACCAACCAAATTTCGATTTTCCAAAGCCGCCCGAGATGTCAATAATTCTTGGATGGACTATACATTTTGATTCCGTACTCCGTAGTCGTACAGTTACCCAGTTCAGTTCTGACGATTTTGAGAATTGGCTCCACTACATATTAATTATCCATGGTGAAAGAAAATTTGAGAGAATTTGACTGAAGTAATGAAAACAAAACAAGATGTGGATTGTGTAGAAATTCTATTGATTCTATAAATAGCAGGGACCAAATTAAATGGCACTCAAACTGTATAATAAGCTACCCGAAGGAAGATATAAAAACTCAAAATAAAAATAAATTCCAAAATAGTGTAAAAAAACTCGAAGTATTGGGGATTCAAACCATAGAACTTACATTATGCTGTAATGTTATTAGCCTTGCTGCTCAGCTTAAAATAATGGGTAAAAATCTCAGTTGGTGTAACAGCGAGATTTTCATGTTTCCATGGATATGAGCTGTCACACAGAAATACTTTGTCAATTACTAATTATGGGCTATGTTGGCTTCAATAATTTCCGCTAATATATTCACTACTCCCATATAATAATATATCCATTATTCAACTGATTTTGATCTGTAATAGTATCCATAAACCAATAGCGTGAGTTATTATAACTCGCTCTAATACAAATAGGAAAACTTAAATTGCTAACGAAATGAATAAAAAAGTAGGATCGATCAGGAAATCTATTTCAGACATCAATGTAACGTTCTCGCCATCCATTTCTACATTTCCTCGGGTCTGAATATGCAGAAATTGCATTCGAAAATCGTGTATTTTTTACGTTTTCTACGCGATTCGATTCTCGACCACAGAGATCGCTTTTGACAACTGTTGTCAATTTTGAAAATGCAGATTAATTCAAATTTTACTACTGAAGAACTCGAAGATAAAGTATAGTATTCGATTCGCTGTAATGGTCATAACACACTTGATGAATTAGTCTGCGTGTGTTATGACTTACATTACCGCTCGTTGAATAATATACTATTATTACACAAACAGCAATAGACGAGTCCCTTCATGCTGGCCAACTGTTTAAAATTGCCTGAAAATCACTTCCCTTTTTTTCGCAATGATTCAACTCTTACCTGAAAGCTTTAATCCTAATGAGTGTATCCTGAAAATATTAGATGTCACGAAGGTCTTCATCAAAAGCTATAAATTTTAGTTTTCTTAGGGTTTCATCAATGGAAAATAAATATCCCCAACAAAATGTTTGAATGGAGAATTTGAATTTTTCTAATCAAATGAGGATTTCGCTTGAGTTTGTTTTTTATAATAACTTTTCTGATGAGTGAGATGTTTCTATTAACAGTGTAAAAATGATTCAAGATACTGCAGAAATATCAAATCCAAATTTCATTAATTTCCGAAGAAGGAGCACTCGTATAAAGACCTGCTGCAAGATGTGAAACTGATCATTATAGGTGTTTTCTTTGGATTCGTAGAGATCATAGGAAGACTTTCAGTGAATTAATGTATTATTAACCCTGTATTGTGGAGTTTATTAAATATAGGTGCATAATTGGGTTTTCGCTTCTAATTGGATACAAATTCTACAAGGAATTCAAAGGAAATTAGGGAAATAAATGATTGTTTTTAATGTTCTTTATTTGCATGGAAACTTACTACAGAATAACAACCCAAAAGTATTTACAACTGCCATAGACTATGATCCGGATGTGAATAAGTTCTGATGCCGCATGAAAAATTAGGATCATTGTACTGGAAAATCATTATAATGAAGTATCACTTTGAAATCATAGTATATTCTTAATATGTAAAGTGGTAAATTCATCAATTCAACATCAGAACTTGGCCAGTGTATACCACATCTCAAAATAATAAATACAGGCAATATATTTACTAAAAATATTGTTCGCAGTTGATTGAGAAACTCCCTTAAAAATGGCTACTTCACAAACAGTTTCAGTTTTATTAATACTAGAACTAATCTCTCTGGAGCAATTTATTTATGGATTTTTCAATCTGGATATAAATCTGAAATTAACTTGACATAATCGTCCATGTGAAGGGAACAAACACATATATTCTTTGCAGCAAGGTTCCCATCCATGGTTTGTCTATCCATGCTTTTCTCCAGTCCAATTTATGCAATATGCCAAAGGCATTAGTGATATTCGGTGTTGAGGCATCTTTCTCAGGAAATTTATCAAAACGAACAGCCGTGTTTTTACTTTTCCTTGAAGAGCAATTGAGAACAGTTTTTTCCAGTACTAGTACTTTTCGTGAAGATACCTACTTCACCTTTTCTGATTTCCATCTTACAGAAAGATGAAGTCACAGCTCAGTACCTCGAATTACGAGGATTATATCCCTCAAGAATACCTGAAACAGCCATTGATTCAGAATAGATATTCTAATTTCTAAGTCAATGAAAACAGCTTAGGAGCAAGTAAAAATATAAACAAGTCGTTTTCTAGGTTGGAAAGTCATAGATTTCCATTAATGAAAACATAAGAAAACAAAAATTTATAGCTTTTGATGAAGATCTTCGTGACATCTAATATTTTCAGGATACACTCATTGGGATTAAAGCTTTCAGGTAAGAGTTGAATCATTGCGAAAAAAAGGGAAGTGATTTTCAGGTATTTTTAAACAGTTGGCCAGCATGAAGGGACTCGTCTATTGAAATATACGCAGAAATGATGAAAATTGACAATTGAAACTAACCGTCGAAATACTGGAAACAGTTTCTCGTAAATTGTTTATCCTTAGGAACGTCAAAAAGTGTGTGTTTTCAAGTGTTTATTAAAGTTTTTAGTTTTATATGTTATTTGCGGTCAAACGATTTTTGGGTGTTGTTATTCAGTTGTGATCTAATCTAAGTGATTTGTGATGTAACAGTCTTTAAGTATGTATGTTCTAATCTACACAAATATTCCCAATATCTTTTTTGTTTTATTGTATAATGGAATGGTTTTTGCCTCATGGGTGATATCACTGAATATTGGGGGCATTCTCCATCAGTTTTAATTCTGGAACTTTGTTGCTTGATGAACAATTCTATGAAAAGATGTTGCCCAAAATAAATAATCGTAAATATGTATCCTGAAACAACATTTCGTGTTATTTTTGATTGTACAGATTGAGAACAAAAATAATAAAATAACTTTTCATTTTTTATTTTTCCTTTACTCCTACCGCGACAGCTCACAAGATCCATCAGACATCCATTGGATATCCCCTATGGATATCCAGGATACAAATGGATAACCCATGGACCAGGACCCTGCGCCCAGGGCCCACTTGGCACTGTGTGGTGGATGCCTTGGATTCTCGTACAAATCAAACAAAACTTTTATGTTGAACTTTTAATGTGGAAATAAATATGAAAGAAAAAAAAATAAACAACAGTTGAGAATAGGTACTATATAGCATTTCTAAAAAATCACATACATAAATTACAATTTTTTCTTGCGATTTACTATCAGCAAACTATCGAATCCTAGTGTCACAATCAAGATATTCTAGAATCTAGAGCATGGTTTTCTATGTATAAAAGAGATGAAGTATCTAGGTTTTCTTGGCTTGGATTGTACCCCAGATATGTTTTTATTCTTTTTAGTGCCGAGAAAAAAACGTTCACCTGACGCATTTGAAATGGGTATGGTTGAAAAAAATTGCACAAGCGTTAGTATGTTTCGGGAAGTGGCTTTCTGCTGTTGGACAACCTCAAACTCTTCATGAATCGCTGTTTTATTCAGATTTCTACATAGCGCAAGAAAATGTAAACGTAATTTCATTTTTTAAATATTCTTGGCTGTTCTCAATATCCCTCTTTTATTTCTCACACAAAATATCGATTGATTTCCCAATTTCCTACTGGTCTTCTGTGAAAAAAAAAACATTTGAAAGCTGTTGTTACTTCTTCGTAACAGTCGATTGAGTAAGATTATCACATACAAGCAGGCCGTCCCAGCTTCGCCCGAGTAGAAATTTGTTTCACGCGCGGTTTCATCTTCAAAACTTCCACCTGCCATATCTTTTTATGTACTCGTTGTAATTGTATGATGTGAAGGGCAATTTTGTTCTAAATTAAATACTGGGGATAAATAACGTATTAGGTTGGATAAGGATCAATACCCAATTCATAAAAACACACTCCCAAATAGTGCATAATTTTGGAAAACATCTGATTACCATAAACAGGTAATAGCAAGTCAATCTTGAGAGATAGATACATGCTATCGCGGACTTTTTTGTAGAACTATTCGAGAGGTACATTTCCGTCATACATTGTATCCACGTAAGTCTTACGGTTTCTGCAGCGCACGTGAAAATAGCTGATTTTGGCTGATTTTTTTGTAATTATTGAAGTTATAGTAGGTATCCTTAATTTTTTCGGGTGAAAAGTATAGCCTATGTCACTCAGGGATAATGTAGCTTTCTAAGGGTGAAAGAATTTCTGAAATCGGTCCAGTAGTTTTTGAGCCTATTCGTATCAAACAAACAAAAATACAAATCTTTCCTCTTTATAATATTAGTATAGATTACATTAAATATGTACTTCATTTCGGAATCTTTCTTTTCCTTCTACTGCGAATTCGAGTCCACCTGTTTCACCGAAAAAAACTTGATTTCCCCCTTTTGGCCTCATCTTTGGAGTGGATATTTTTACTATCGTTTCATTCGGAGAAATAGTTTTTCGTTTCTAACTCCAGTTCATCAGAGTGCTCCCCTATTTCTCCAATAAAAGTCAAAAGAGATGTCAGCAGTTCTACACCGAATGAAGCGTTCAATTTCATTGTTTGTAACGTCTTGCTTGTTGCATTAATTCCTTCCAAAATCTTTGTCCAAATTGATGCTGTTGGGCTGTTTCGGAGGTGTTCATTTTATTGTGTAGAGCCTTTGCTTTGTTCCTAACAGCAGGTTGCTCCTGTTGTTTGCCTTGTAAATTTTACGCAAAGCGTTCACTGCTTCAAATCGTGCAGACCATCGAGATTGAATCAGTAATTTCACAGAACAGTTTCAGCTTTGTAATAAGTTCCATCTTTGAGGGGAAGCCGACAAAAAAAGTGTAGATATTCTGAACTGTTGTTATAAATAGTCAGTTACCTCCAAACTGGACTCTCATGCGAAATTTACCACGAAATTCAACGAATGATTTGAGCATGGCACAATAGTAGTATTGGATGAAAATTTTCGTATCTTTGCCTTTAGTCCTGTGTAACACCCCGACATATTTGTGGCATCATAAGTTTGTCCTCGACAATTTTTAATACCCAATCCCAACTTATCTTGGTGACTTATATCACAACCTTCTATAGAGACGGAGGTTACGCTTATATCTAGTGTAGAATCAATACATAGTATAAAACAAAGTAACCATCGCTGTCTGTCCCTATGTATGCTTAAATCTTCAAAACTATACTCCATTCACTTTTATAAAGTATCTTGGTGGGCCATGGTTTAGGTTTATCAAGTTCTTTTACTTAAAACGGACGCAGGTTGGCACTCGTGAAAATCAAGCGACATTGCCAAGTCTACTTTCTGATTACTCTTTTTTAACTTTGTGAATGGAGTTAGTTCTTTTAAGCTTTAACTGTGACACAAGATTCGTAGTACCACTACATTTTCATACTGGAGTATTTCAAGTTGCGCAAAGAGGTATTTAATTGTCGTCTGTAGGCTTATTTCTTGAGAATTTTGAAAAGTGTGGATTTCCATACGTCCGTCTGTTCTGTTCTTCTAAAAGTTTTTCTGTCGGGTTGATAAACTATCACAAAGTAACGGACTATTCTGTCCATTATTTTTCAGTAAAATTTCAAAACTCGGTTCTTGATTTCCGTACAAGAAAATAGCATAACTGAATCTTCCAATCATGTTTATACACGTACACGTGAAATTTTTTCAGTATTAACAGAGAAAAAAAGTTTTTCAATATTAGTCAGATCTTTGGAATTATTGAATTCACATAATATTTCCTCAAATTCATTGTTTTCCCAAAGTAAATAAAAATTTTGTTAAATACGTAATTTCTACGATTTATATGTAGAAACGGCAACGTTGCGTTCATACCTGACAGAAGAATGACTATAACCTAACATTTTCAAAATATACGCGGTGAAATGTGTCAGAATTCCAGGGCCTCCCGGGCTACTTTATAAAAGTGAATGGAGTATACGCAACGGATTTTCAAACGCTTTTTTTAATAGATAAAGTGATTCAAGAGAAAGGTTTATATACTCCATTCACAATTATAAAATCACAACTCTGGCCTTGGAAATTTGACGCATTCCACTCTGTATCGAAGTTATGACGTTTTTCAAAATATTTTTATGTTCCAAGTCAACACTATGTTGCCCTTTCTACATTCTTAGCGTATTTCTCAGAATGTAAATTTATTCGGAAAATGAATGAATTGGAAAAGATGTGATGGACGAAAATAATTAACGTTTATATGAATTGATATAAAGGATTCCTTTTCTAGTTATTTGCATGAAAAGTACAAGAGATCATATATTATTTTTCGCCATGGAAGAAAATTGCATTGCTTTCACATAATTTTCATATGCATGCTTGTGAACATTTAATGTTTGTTATCCTCTTGAACTGAAAGTTCAAGACTTGACGACATCAATGGTTGATTCTAATCAAGAATTCATTGAAAAAAATCAACCCAAAGATATAAGATGAATTGATGGGTAATTACAAGAATCAAGAATAAGGTCAATTTTATTTTGTTGATAACTTTCTTAAAATAAATGTTGGGGTATGAAACTCGGCTGCGTTTGTTCAAACAACATCTAAAGAAGACATTTTTCACCATCTCGACCTTTGAAAGGCATTTCTTATAGGAGAATTAGGTCTAAGTTCCACCTCATTAGTGAGGTACCTAACTTTTGCAAATCGGCTCAGATATCGCCAAATTTCTTTGAAAACCTGAAAAATATCATCCTAATCGACCTCTCGAGGCTCCATCCGATCCATCTACTGCGATATCTGTCCAAATAACAGCTTTTTCAACGAAATTCCCGTGTACCCCTTCAACCTCGAAATGTAAACATTCGTCCTGATCTTGAAAATCGTCCTCACGCTCCAATTTTGTCACGCTCACGTTTTGTCATTAACGATATTTTCTGTGCGCACACTGACTTTTCATCATATGTTCTGGGCTTTTTATCAGGTTCACCAACTCCTGAAAACGAAACCATGACCTCCTATGTGATTAAATAAAAGTGAATGGAGTATATGTATGATATTTGCATAATGTTGTAGAGAAACATTGATTAATTTACAGGTTTCTAATGTGATGTCGTAAATATACACATTTTTTTGCGCTTACATTGAAAGCGCTGACTGAACCCTACGAGATAAATCAAAATAATGTACTCGGTATTGTACACCTAAAAAAGGACAACAGAAAAGTACGCGATGGTACATGTCTATCTACACAATAACCATTTTTTATCCTTCACATTTACGGGAAAAAATGGCTTATTTAGGAAGATGATTTTAAGCAATACCGCATTAATCCTTATCCAATTAAGTACCTTAAATACATTGTCCATTCAATATAGATCATTATGGTTCTTCACAGCATGTAATTTAAATGAATATTTCCAAAGATATTACAGATTTAAAATGCAGGAACATGGCGGTGTGCAGGATAAATCTTTCAACGTTGCGGGCCAAGATTTGAGCGTTGAGTGTTTTTTCTCATGTTCAAAATGTAAAATGTGTCTTATGGTCAGGAGATCCTAAGATTATCTGACTGCCAGTTTTGCTAGTTCATTTAGCGTTACCCAGGGTGCACGTGTAGTATTCTACTACGGACGCGAACTAGCCTTACACCCCTAAGCCACATTCCGCCCCCCCCCCAACTACGACGAATAAACGCTCTTGCGAACGAGTATAAAAAGATCGTGGATAACAAGAACTTACCCATCCACCAAGATATCGAAGATGCCAACCATACCCGACTTCGGTCCAGACGACCACCAACAAGAACGGCAAGGGTGGCTGTGGAAGATGAGTTTGACCTTACCAACGCATGGACTCAAGAATGGACCGCACAAGAAAACAATAACATGCCGTGTATCAACCAAAAGCCACCTGGTTTTGATTTACCACGTAAAACATGGTCCATTCTTAACAGAATCAGAACCCAACATGGCAGATGTGCATACTCTCTACACAAATGGGGCAAGCAACCATCACCTCTCTGTGACTGCGGAGAAATCCAAACGATCAGACATATTACAGAAGAATGTTCCATACGAGCATATAATGGCAGACCTGAGGACTTCCTGATAGCGACCCCAGAGTCGATAGATTACGTAAATAGTCTAGATGTTCGTTTGTTACCTCCTAAAGTATGTTTTATACTATAATATATCCTGTTTTGTATTGTACTTTGTATTCTAGTAATGTTCTCTACTCTTTGTTAAAATTTCTATTTTTAATGTGTCAAGGCCATACGATAAATAAATAAATCTCATGTTCAATTAAAGAGTAACTTCTAAACGAAATAGGTTTTTTTTCTAATGATAAAAAAAGCTGTAAACGTTGTTCATAAGGACATTCTATAGTAGTTAGTATCAGCGAATCCGTGCGAAGCCAGGGCGGGTCGCTAGTCGACAATAATTGAATAGTATTCCGCCACAGCCCCCCGGGCCCCTGGACACATGTCCAGCACTGGCTTGAAGCGTGATGATTTACAAAATTTCTATTTGGTACACATATTTTTCATTCAAATTGTACACACACTTCACAACACGTTTCTTGACACTGCTAGAATTATTCGATTTATAAATCGTTTTTTCAACGATAAACTGAAGATGAATGTTAATATTTTTTATTTGTTTCAGGACTTTATGTGACAACCTATTTGATCCATCCAATTGAAATGGAAAACGTGACATAAATGTGTAGTAGGGATGAACATCCCCAAAGAAGGGGGATAGCTAACAAATCAGCGGTTCCGGATAAAGTTGCCCAGTTTTTTTACAGCTATGGTCTATTAGCTAGCAGTTGGCCATTTTGTATCTTGGGGATAGCTATTACAATTTTCTTCATATGTTGGTAAGATTTTAAGATAACAAAAAATTTGCTGAAAGATTCCTTCCTGAATTTCGGCTTATTACATGATGGTTGTTCCAATAAGAAGTGTTATTTTGAATATCCCGCTATTTCGATAGATGTCACTTTTTAAGCTGTCATTTTTTGGCATTTGACAAGGAGAAACTAAGCCATTAATAAAAATGGAACTATATAATCCATTCACTTTTATAAAGTAGCCCGGTTGGCCCTGGAATTCTGACACATTTCACCGCGTATATTTTGAAAATGTTAGGTTATAGTCATTCTTCTGTCAGATATTAACGCAAAGTTGCCGTTTCTACATATGAATCGTAGAAATTACGTATTAATCAAAATGTTTATTTACTTTGGGAAAACAATGAATTTGAGGAAATATTATGTGAATTCAATAATTCCAAAGATCTGACGAATATTGAAGAAACTTTTTTCTTTGTTAATACTGGAAATATTTCACGTGTACGAGTATGAACATGATTGGAAGATTCAGTTATGCTATTTTCTTGTACGGAAATCAAGAACCTAGTGTTGAAATTTTACTGAAAATAATGGACAGAATAGTCCGTTACTTTGTGATAGTTCATTAACTCAACAGAAAAACTTTTAGACGAACAGAACAGACAGGCGTATGGAAATTCCCACTTTTCAAAATTCTCAAGAAATAAGCCTGCAGACGACAATTAAAGACCTTTTTGCGCAACTTGAAATACTCCAGTATGAAAATGTAGTGGTACTACGAATCTTGTGTCACAGTTAAAGCTTAAAAGAACTAACTCCATTCACAAAGTTAAAAAGGAGTAATTAGAAAGTAGACCTGGCAATGTCGATTGATTTTCACGATTGCCAACCTGCGTCCGTTTTAAGTAAAAGAACTTGATAAACCTAAACCATGGCCCACCAAGATACTTTATAAAAATGAATGGAGTATACATTCTTCGAAAACGCATTGAAGTTATTAAAATTCACTTTAAAAGTGGTGAAAATTTGGCAGAGACGTTTTTGGAACATTTTTGGGTCGTCGTGAAGCACCTTGTCGAAACGCAATACAGAAATTGGTGGAAAACTTTGATCTGTTCGGACAAGTTAGTGGTGTCAAGAACAAAACCCGCGCACGTCGCTCAAGAACAGCCGAATATTGCTGCTGTAGCCGATAGCGTTGAAGAAAATCCAGGTTTCTCCATTCCCTGCGTTCTTTGGTATTAGGCATTCCACATACGTCATTACACCGTATTTTGCATATAGATTTGGGTCTTAAGGCTTATAAAGTTCCATTAACATATGAACACAATCCATCAGCTGATCATCAACAACGTCGTGCTGATTTGGTCTTTGAAATACATAAAAATGATCTGGAATTCCATCGAAAAATCATATTGAGTGATGAGGCCCATTTCCACGTCGGTGACTTCGTCAACAAGAAAAATTTTCGCATCTGGGGCTCGGAAAACCCAAGAGTTAGTGTTGAAAAGCCTCTTTATCCTAAATGTGTTACTGTTTGGTGCGGTTTATAGTCCGGCGGAGTCATTGGACCGCGAATGAGGCTCGAGTAACAGTTACGGTAAATGGATTACGCTATCGGGAGTGATCAATGATTTTTTATAACCAGAATTGGATGGTATTGATCTGGACAACGTTTAATTTCAACAAGACGACGCAACGTGCCACACAAGCAACGAAAACATTGATCTCGAGAGGTGATCTCAATTGGCCACCGAGATCTTGTGATTGATCACTTTGCGACTTCTTCCATTGAGGCCATGTGTGAGGGAAGGTCTACGCCAAGAGCACATCGTCGATTCAAGTCCTCAAAGATCGAATTCATGAGGCTATCGAGGACATGGGGCAGCACCTTCGCGATTTGGTTATGGAAAATTTCATGAAAAGGATATGGTCCTTTAGTCGTGGTCGGGGTGGTCATTTGGCTGAAATTATTTTCCATTATTAATGGCATACCTTCCTCCTTATAATGAAATAAACATCCGATCATTTATCTTAAACATGTCATTTTTCTTAGAATGTCAAAATAACACCCTTTATTGGAAAATTCTTCTATAAACGTAACCTTTAGAACTGGCCTAAGGGCCATGGTGTATTTAATCTTCAAACTAAACTGGATTTCAATCAAGGAAAATCTCGAGTGAAAACTATCAGGCTTTGAAATTTAAGTATCATATGAAAAGCAGCCTCTATATCCGAATTGAAAAAAAGGGTGAAATGAATGTAAGAGTAAACAATGCCGTTTCATATTTTCAGCTATCCATTGATAAATTTGCCACTACCTGGGAACGCTCCCATTCAAATAAAAGCCAATAATGCTACTGGGAGTAATCAGTATAAACCCTTCTGCTATGTGCAGCAGTTGGCCTTACGTGTGGCAGTTATGCCCTGGGAATCCCACTTGACATTGGGAGATGCCTTCAGGGCCCCTCTATACGAATCTTTCAAGTTACTAGACTCAGTTAGGAATTATGAGGAAATTACTAGGTAAGGAAAACATGCTCTTGCAAAATCAAAGATTCAATAATTTTTTTTCAGTTCCCGTTCCTTGGCTCATGTTTGTCTGCACGTTGAAGCAATCAAAAGAATTAAAGCCGTTTATCAGGATATATTGCCACAATATAGTTGTTTAGTCTTATCTCCAGCTAATTTATGGCATCAAGATGTTGAACAGTTTGCTAAAGATGATTCTTTGCTTTCCACCATCTTTAGGCACCAGGTAAAAAATGCGCAGTGTACATTTGTATTTTGGATTTATTATTGTGAAAAAAAAAATATAATTGTTATTTTCGGATTTGAGAATTACAATAAAAAATGCTATCAAGTTATTCACAAAAATAAATACCAATATTTCTGTGATATGTATATCCAGGATAATGTTTTAAAAAGATTTTTCGTTGAATTCTTGTATACGAATCTACCTGTAAGTTGGGTAAACGAGATCTTATTTTTATTCAGTATACATATGAACATTTCGAGAAGATTTAAACATAAATATTTCAGTATTCCATCATTTGCCAATTTCGATAGCATTCATTTTATTTTTCCAGAATTTCCAAAGGGGGAAGACTTCCATTTCAGAAATGGCATTTGGAATGCACATGGTCGACACTGGGATTAAGAGATATCCTTTTCGTAATAGACAGAGGATTATTCAGTTTGCTGTAACTTTATTCCTGAAAGAACATGATAAAGTGTAAGTGATCTATCTTTAAATATGTGTGGAGGAAATTCTTGAACTATTGGGAAATTCAATTCAATCCAATACTTTACCTGTGCAGTTGGCAATATCACAGATACAAATTTTGTCATAGAAGTAATACTATGTACCGGGTTTTTCACTATAATTTGACCCCCCCCCCCCCTTTAACTTTGTTACTAAAGGAGATACAAAAAAATGTTTCATACAAAAATTTCACGAAATCAACTGAGGTTTTTTAATATGACTTCACGAACTGAAATATATACAAGGTGGCCAACATATTGATGGCAACTTCATTTTTTCAAATGGAACACCCTGTATATTTTCCTATATTTGGCTAGCTCTTTTTCCCCTAATTTCGAATATGTAACATATGTTGGTCTATCTCTCTTATTCTGAGCACCACAGAGTTTCAAATTTAAAGAACAACCTGGCAAGCTCAGCAATAACTTTTCAAGTGGCAGGCTGCGATTACTCAAAATGCCCATTTTTGGAGTTATGATAACGTATGTCATATCGTTACTAAGGAGATAACTCCAAAAACGGGCATTTTGAGTAATCGCAGCCTGCCACTTGAAAAGTTATTGCTGAGCTTGCCAGGTTGTTCTTTAAATTTGAAACTCTGTGGTGCTCAGAATAAGGGAGATAGACCAACATATGTTACATATTCGAAATTAGGGGAAAAAGAGCTAGCCAAATATAGGAAAATATACAGGGTGTTCCATTTGAAAAAATGAAGTTGCCATCAATATGTTGGCCACCTTGTATATATTTCAGTTCGTGAAGTCATATTAAAAAACCTCAGTTGATTTCGTGAAATTTTTTTATGAAACATTTTTTTGTATCTCCTTTAGTAACAAAGTTAAAGGGGGGTCAAATTATAGTGAAAAACCCGGTACTTACTTTCAACTGAAATATGGATTGAAGAGTTCCTGTTAAATGTTGATCTCGGAACAACGCCCTCTATCATTGTAGCGCTCTACGCGCGAGCGACACAACTACTTAGACGGGAGCACCCTCTATGGCAGAGCGACCTCTACGCGCGAGCGCCACAACTAGAGTGTGGAAAAAGTAATTCGTACTCTATGTTTGCAGTATATTTTTCCTCTGTTATTTTGGATAAGAAAAAATAGACATCCAAGATCACTTCTCTTTTAATACTTTTGCTAAACCCTAGTCCGGTTATCTTTACTCTCTTTTTTTGATAGTCTTCGGTTTTGGTCCAGTCGCCATCGTCATAATCGTAGTCGGTATGTAATTGCAATATACAGGGTGAGTCTTTGACTTTAATATTTATTTTAACTGTAGATTCCTCTCATAAAACGAAACAATTTTTTCCGATACAATTTTTCAAAATTCGGTGTCGTTTGAAATCTACAGGGTGTCGAAAATCCATTAAAAAAACAGTTTTCTGTTAATTTCTTCGGAACTATTGTTTCGAATAAACTGAATTTTAGTTGATTGTTTACTCTATTCATGGTGCATATTTCCCAACCAAAACTTATTCGATATGATAAAAATAAACGGTTCATATTTTTGAAAGAATCAATCATTTCGTTTTTGAGTCATTCCTAATTTTATCGGATAAAATTTGACGAAACAATCACGACTCCCAACAATTATCTGGATGCTTCCCTGGATTTTAAATAGCACCGAATCACAGAAAAGTTAATCGCACAAGAAGTTAACTATGTTGGCAGAATGTTTATCAACTATCTGACCAAGAAACTGCAACACCCACAAGGGGCTGTTTGAATTTCAATTTTTTTATGTGAAACATTGCGCAAAAAAATTAACGCACATTATGGAAATCTCAAATTTATTCTACAACTGAAGGTGTTCTCAATGATAATTATTTTTATCAGAATTATGCATGCATATGTTATCCACTTTCAACGTTTTTCTTCAATACAGACGTTTTCTCACAGCAGGAATAAAAAAAAAGATGATATTATCAGATTTTGAATGTATTGGCTCCATTCTAAAATCAGTTGTTCTCGATCAATTCTAGTGATCAATAGTTTTTCTTTCGTTTGATTTTCTACACTCGATCGCTATGCAACGCGAAACACGCAATTTGACCCAAGAGGAATGTGCCCAAGCGGTAGTTTTGCGGGAAGAAGGGTGGACATACACAAGAATTGCAGAAAGGTTTGGAGTTTCCCATACAAGTGTGTCCAGAATGTTGCAGCGATTCAGGGAGACAGGTATGAATGTCCGAAGACCAGGACAGGGTAGACCACGGGTAACAACTGCCATTCAAGAACGTTACTTGAGAGTTTCTTCGTTGAGACAACGATTTGCAACCGCTCGCCTCCTTTAAAATCAGCTTGAGCAAACTCATGAGGTGCAAATTAGCACTCAGACAATAAGAAATCGCCTCAGAGAATATGATTTAAGGCCTCGTGTCGCGGCAAGAGGCCCAGCTCTTACCCCAGCCCATCGAAGGGCGCGTTTGGATTTTGCGAGAGAGCATACCCATTGGGAAGAGGCCGATTGGGAAAGAGTTCTCTTCACAGATGAGTCTAGATTCTGCCTCTACCATCATGGGCGCCCGCAGAAACCCGTAGAAATTTTTCTCAGGGGGGGCCAAAATAGAGATTGGAAGGTAATATTAAGGTGTCGTGCTGAAAAACGTTAGGGCCATCAAAATCTCAGGGGGGGGCCATGCCCCCCCCCCCTGCGTGCCCCCATGTCTACCATTGTGATCGACGTTCCTTTGTATACAGACGTCCACATGAAAGATATGCTCAGTGCAATTTCCTGAATACTACTGGTTTCGGGGGAGGATCGATTATGGTATGGGATGGAATATCTTTGACTGTTCGCACAGACCTAGTGGTCGTTGATAATGGAGCTATGAATGCTGGTAAGTATATAAGGAACATTCTTGAAGAGCATATAGTTGTGCGCGCATCGTTCAGGAGTACCTTGAAGAGGTTGAAGTCTCTCGAATGGAATGGCCAGCAAGAAGTCCAGATCTCAATCCGATTGAACAGGTTTGGGACAACCTCAATAGAAGGCTGAGAAGTTCAGAAAATCATCCAGCTACTCTTGATGACTTAGGAATCCAACTCGGAGAAATCTGGGAAGGATTAGATCAGAACATTTTAAGATCATTCATTTTGAGTATGAACTGTCGTTGCCGAGCTGTAATTAACGCGAGGGGTGGAAATACCAAGTATTAAATCACTTATCAGCATTTCAGTATTTTGAAAATTGTTCATTTCTCTTCTTACACATAAGATTCGGTGATATCCTGAATTTTTCTTCCATTTAATGTGTCTTGTTTCGATCAAAACCTTCCCGAGAGAACATAAAAAATAAGTTATAAAGTCAATGTAGAGTTAACTTTCATTAAAATTGAGATTTTCAGAATGTGCGTTAATTTTTTTGCGCAGTGTAGTATAGCAAGGTGTAAATACTTAATTAAAATTTGGAAATAAAATCGTGAAGGTTTTTTCATATAAACTATTTTTGTTACTTGAATATTGTAGTAGTTTTTTGCAAGTTTTTTAAATTTGACAACAAACCAGTTGTTCGAGTAGTTCCAAAGTCGATGTTTAGTTTTTTTTTTTAATGCCAAGAGCACGTGTACGCGGAATTTATCGCCAGCTAAGTGATTTTGAAAGAGGTCGAATTATCGGAAAAGGTGACCATAAGCTGCCATTACTTGATTGGATATTGATGGAAGGAAAACTCAAACAATTATTATATTTTTTTATTGTCATATTTATTATAACATTAAATATAACTTAAACTTATAACAATTTCTACATACGAATCACAGTATAATCAGTTCATTTATTTTCTCCCTTCAGGGCCATCATAATTGAACGAAAAATATCATCCGAATAGCCTGTCTATCGATCTATTGATCTACTAATCATAAGTCTCCACAATCTTAAACTCTTGAAAAATAAATGAAAACTTCCGTCGAAACGACATCAGAACACATAGTTTGATCCGTGGTGCAGTCCCTTGAGAGCCATCGAAGATGAACGAAAAAAATCATCCACATAGTCCTTCTATCAATCTTTTCAATTAGCTAAGTCTTAGCCGTCTTCTTTAACTTTTGAAGAGAAAAATACATCAGAGTACCAATCCGTGGGGCTGGCCCTTTCGGGCTATCGAAACTGAACGAAAAAAATAATTCGACTAGTCCTTTCATCCATCTATTAAATCAGCTAATCATCAGTGTACCTATACAGGGTGATTCACGGTGGATGGCACATTAGACGTTTCTGGAGAACCAGACTTCGGATCGGTCTGAAAATTTAATGGAATGCATTATCGCACCTGTTCTACCCAACTAAAATATTTTCGTCAGTGCGGTGTTGCCACTTCTATTAGAAAGTAGTAGCAACTTTGCTTTTTCAAATGGAACACCCGGTATATTATATTATTTTTGGAATCTCCATCAACTTCTCAACAATTTTTATTGACATTTCCCTATACCTATCTGTTGCCGTTTTCGAAATATAAATTAATTTCAATTTTTTTCACCGGAAAACATGACCTCTAAAAATGCTGATAACTTCGGGTTGAGAAACGCTATGGCATTGAAGGTTGGTTTGGAGTTAGGTGATACATAAATGCTTTCAACACTTCAACCTGATTCACGTTACTTCAATACATAAAAAACTACAGTCTTTTCGGTTGCTCGAAAAAGTGACTGAAAGTTGTTTATTTCAAAGGGAATGCCCTGTATATTATTGAAAATTCGGAAAACTGATGAAATTCGCTTTCATTCTATGTATATCATGCCCATACCTAACTAGTCAAATTTCGGACTTATGAGCATTTATTTGTCAAAATGTCCCTTCAGAATGGTATTTCTATTCGGTATTTAGTAGGCAGGCCATGATTAATACTTGATAGTACCTTGTGACATTCTCCTAATAATAAAGGCACCAAGAAACTTGAGAGTCAAACTATTTATATGAATTATTATTAAAAAGTAGAACAATCATTTCGAATACTTCAAAGTATGTTATAATCGCTGGCCGTTCACTTCCAAGCACTTCAAAATGCGGGTGTTGACTGCTTTCGTCGTGGCAGATCGTATTTCTTTAAAATCCAAATCTTCAAATGCTTGGGCAATCCTTTCCAACAATTCATCTCTCGAATGCACGGCTGTTTTGTAAACTTTTTCTGTCAACATTCCCCACAGATAAAAATCTAACGGACTAAGATCGGGTATTCTTGCTGGCCAATTCCATGGTCCCAAGCGCCTTATCCACCGATCTTCAAAAAATCTCTCCAGTTAATAATAATGAACAAATTCATGAGCACTTGTCGAAGTTCAAGCTTCTTGGTGCCTTTATTATTAGGAAAATGTCACAAGGTACTGTCAAATATTAACCATGGCCTGCCTACCAAATACCGAATGGAAATACCATTCTGAAGGGACATTTTGACAAATAAATGCTCATAAGTTCGAAACTTGACTAGTTAGGTAAAGGCATGATATACATAGAATGGAAGAAAATTTCATCAGCTTTCTGAATTTCTAATAATATACAGGGCGTTCCATTTGAAATAAACAACTTTCAGTCACTTTTTCAAGCAACCGCAAATACTGTATTTTTTATCACCCTGTATTGAAGTAACGTATATCAGGCTGAAGTGTTGGAAGCATTTATGTATCACCTAACTCCAAACCAAATTTCAATGCCATAGTGTTTCTCAACCCGAAGTTATCAGCATTTTTAGAGGTCATGTTTTCCGGTGAAAAAAATTGAAATTAATTTATATTTGAAAACGGCAACAGATAGGTATTGGGAAATGTCAATAAAAGTTGTCGAGAAGTTGTTGGAGATTCCAAAAATAATATAATATACCGGGTGTTCCATTTGAAAAAGCAAAGTTGCTACTACTTTCTAATAGAAGTGGCAACACCTCATTGACGAAAATATTTTAGTTGGGTAGAACAGGTCCGATAATGCATACCATTAAATTTTCAAACCGATCTGAAGTCTGGATCTCCAGAAACGTCTAATGTGCCATCCACCGTGAATCACCCTGTATGTATGGGATGGAGCGAGTCCTTCAGAGCAATCGGAATTGAACAAAAGATACATCGGAGTAGTCCTTCCATCAATCAAGATAAACAATCAGCTTATTATAAGTGTTGTTCGCCCGTTTTCAACGTCGGAAAAGAACGGCCGCAGTAGCATGATACTATTGACCGTGGGGAAATAGCAGCGCTTGGAGCTAACCTCACCTAGGTTTGGTTATAGTCTTGAACATCCTGTATGAATTAACCATGATCTATTCTATGCGTTGTAAGATTACAGAGAAGTTTCTTTTTCCAGGTTCATTGAAGGCTTGAGGAAAAAATTGATTGACCAATACCCTTTACATCAGAATGACTCGATCACATCAGAAAGTGCTTCTGATGAAGATACTATTTCAATTCAGTATCCTGGGGAAATTACTTATTGGGAGTTTGTTCCTATAACGATCGCGTTCGTTCTCTTGTTTTTATATTATTACTTTTCATTGAAAAAAATTGAAGCAATCAAATCCAAGCTAGCGATGAGCATAACAGTTGTAATTACAGTGCTTGGTAGTATGATTATGACTTTGGGAATATGTTTCTTTTTCGGTCGAACTTTATCGTTGAAAGGGAAAGAAATTTTTCCCTACTTAGCCATATTAGTTGGCATTGAGAATGTTTTAGTTCTCACCAAAAGCATAGCTTCAACACCTTCCCATTTAGATTTCAAAATCCGAATAGCCCAGGGTCTCAGCAAAGAGGGTTGGGGAATAACGAAAAATTTACTCTTGGAATTGACTATTCTAACTTTTGGGTTGTCAACTTTTGTGCATACCATACAAGAATTCTGTTTGTTTGCAATCACTAGTTTGGTAACTGACTTCTTTTTGAATATGACTTTTTTCATGGTTATTTTAGCCATTGATATAAGGAAAATGGAGGATATGAATAAGAAGTTCAATACAAATTTCAGAAGTAGTCTTTTACAGAATCACGTCTTCTACGATACCTATACACCAAAAAAGAATACTTTAAATCGTTCCAAATCACATCCAAGACTATCTACTTATCCAACGAATGTGGTAGCGGGACAAGCACACAGTTCTCAGGAGAAAAAAATTCCCAAAAGACTTAGACTAGTTAATATCTGGGCCCGAACCCGATTGTTTCAGAGATCATTCATGATACTTATGGCTACTTGGATTCTGATAATAGCTTATAACAGCGGAATAATTGAACATTATGTATTGAACTATACAATGAAATTCTCAGACTCTAAAACACATGATCCTGAAAATGCATCATCTGTATTTGCAAATTATAAATCTCTCAAAATGTTCCCACTCTTGGATATGAATAAATCCTATATCGCTTTGAACTACGTGACTCATAATCCTCTGGACTTAGATTCGAAGAATCAAAGTGCAGACGTATGTAAATTGAAACACCCTGATTATGAACCTCGAAATAAATTATCGCCATTTTATTGGTCTTCGATTTTGGGGAAATATAATATTTCCTTGAGTAGACAGTATATCACAATACTGCCGACGATCAAATTATCGCACGTTATAACGCCTGAAGATGCTATCGTCATGAGAAATCCTTATGAGAAATATGGAGAGACTTTCCAGTGGCAAGCATTGGCAGCAGCTCTGGACCCTATGGAATTTGGTAAGTAGAAATAATAGAATATCGATTAATCAGATATAAATATCAACAACCGCCATGAATCTGACTCGAACTTGCCACAAATCATCATCCAGGGAACCAGCGAAAGTTCCAACCTCATCGAAGCGGGTAGAAGTCGACCTAGGTTTCGATCTTGTTCTGATCTCTTCAGGACAACATAACCCTACTACGATGAAAATTGGAGTGGAACGAAGGTCCTCTTAAACAAAACTAAACGTCTTGAGGTACAGTATACAACAAGGCGACATCTAGTTGAGAATCAGACCAACAATTCCCTCTCGTAGTCCTGCACGACGATAGATGGCATTCCTCTCGTTTTCCCCTTCAGCGAGCAGGAATGTGATTTTCACATAATTATAAATTGTTTAAGAGGACCTTCGTTCCACTCCATTCATAAAGTAAGGAAAGAAAAGCGCGACCCCTTTCGCTAGAAATGAAAAGCAGGACAAATACTCAGATTTTCGATCAACAAGAAAGTCTTGAACAAAATCTAATCAGTACCAACACCAGGTATTATATGCATATTATATGACGAGCTCAGACTACAAAAAAAAGTTATAAGTAGAAATAATTGCCGACGGAAATTGTCACCCTATTGGCCCATTGCCTGACGATATTCTATAATACGTCCACTCAGACTATACAGAGTGTAACAGCCAAATGGAATAAATTCGAATAAATGAGGGGGTGTTAGGAAAAACGCTCGGACACGTCGATTTGTAATTTTAAATGCGCATATTTTTCAAGAAAATAAAATTATATAGAGTCTTCCATGCGACCGTGGCCAATACCAACTTTCTTATTTCAAATGCAACCCCCTGTATATTATTTATTTTTTGGATTCTTCAGAAAATTCTAGACATAATTCATGTACAATGTCCTATACCTATCTTCAACTTTTTCGGAAATATTAAGTGTTTTCAGATTTTTTACAAAAATTAACATTTTGAATGAAAATTATTTTATTTCACAAATTCGATACATTACACTCAATACTTATTTCCCATTTACCTCTTCATATGAAGAAAGTAAGCAAAAACCATTACTGAGAAGAAATTTAAAAAAAAACAGATTTGTTTATTCTCATAGCCTTAGTAACACGTTGTCTGTTTGCATGACAATAAGTGATCAGTGTAAGTGCTATTGTCTTTTGAATTTCGATAACTGTACGTAATAATATTAGAAAAAGGGTTCATTTAACAGAAATGCACAAAATAACAATTCTTCAAATAATTGGTTATGGAGATTACACACGGACACAAATGGAAGTTTCTCGCTTATTTCACGAAAAATTTCCAAATTTGCCGCCTATATCCCAAGGAACAATTAGCAAAATAGAAAAGCAGTTTCGAGAGCTTGGTCATGTAAGACAAATAAAAAAAATTGCTGCCAATGCAGTAAGTGATGATACGAAATTGGATATTATGCTTGAGTTTCAAGAAAGCCCACACAATTCTGTTCGAAAAGTAGCCCCGCTGTTCACCGTCAGCCACACGTCAATATTTCGAATATTAAAGGAAAGTAAGATGCATCCCTATTATATAGAATGATGGCAACTCAGGAGCTCATAGAAGTCGATGTCGATAGGAGAACTCATTTTTGTGAGCAAATGATGGCAATGTTAGATAACAATGTGATCCAATCAGAAAATGTTTTGTTTTCTGATGGGAGTACATTTACACTACACGGTCATGCTAATCGTCAAAATTGCCGCTATTGGTCTGATCGAAATCCCCACTGGATGAGAGAAGAACATACGCAATATCCTGAAAATGTTAATGTTTGGAGAGGAATTGTTGGAAATCATATCGTAGGTCCCTTTTTCATTGACGGCAACTTGAATGGAGAAAAATATTTAGAACTACTCCAAAATAATGTCGTACCAACTTTGATAAACTTATATCCTGATCCAGCAAATCCACAAGTTCCTGCCAATATAATATGGTTTCAGCAAGATGGAGCACCGCCCCATTACAATGTCCGGCAGTACTTGAACCAAATTTTTCCAAATCGGTGGATAGGGAGGCGCGGATCGATAGAATGGCCAGCACGATCTCCTGATCTGACAACATTAGACTTCTTTTTGTGGGGATTTTTTCAAAAGTATTGTATATGAAACGAAACCCTTAAACTTAGACTACCTAAAAAAACCGAATCACGCTTGCGATTAGATCAGTCACGCCTGAAATGTTGAGTAACGTTAGAAGACAATTCTACACCAGACTATCATGTTGCCAAGACGTTCGCGGCGAGCATTTTGAACATTTCCTACATTGACATTAATGTTTTTTGTTTTTTTTTTTTTAATAATTAAGAAATAATCAGTATTACTCATTAGGTTTTAAGTGTAATGTACCGAATTTGTGAAATAAAATAATTTTTATTTAAAACGTTGATTTTTGCAATAAATCCGAAAACACTTAATACTTCCGAAATAGTTGAAGATAGGTATAGGACATTGTGCATGAATTGTGTCTAGAATTCTCTGAAGAATCCAAAAAATAAATAATATACAGGGGGTTGCATTTGAAATAAGAAAGTTGGTATTGGCCACGGTCACATGGAACACCCTATATAATATTGTTTTCTTGAAGAATATGCGCATTTAAAATTACAAATCGACGTGTCCGAGCGTTTTTCCCAACACGCCCTCATTTATTCGTTATCGAATTTATTCCATTTGGGTGTTACACTCTGTATGTGCATACAGCACCTGGTATTCAGTAATTCTACTTTGTCCAATTAAGAGTGCCAGTTCTGGCAGCCCTGCGATATTACTATTCTGCAATACAAATTTTAAAAGAATTCAATTCATTAGCTTCAGATAGTTCATCAGGAAAAGCTGTTCCAACTGACCAACCCCTTTTTCCGTCGTCGCCAATGGAAATCTTCTTCACAACATTACTGTGCATAGTGAGCACGGTCGTATTAACCTATACATTCGTTGTGCTCTACCGATGCATATGTTCAAGAAATTACGCTGAATGGAGAGCTTCTTGGTTCAACAACGAAAAAGGAGATGAATCTGAAAATGATTCGCAAGTTTTTTTGGAGGCCATAACGACTGCTTTGGAAGGCCATCAGCAATCTGTTGAGCTATTAGTTTCTGATGGAAATATTATTGTAAGCTGCTGCTTGGAGGGAACAATCAAAGTTTGGGATAATAATAGAGGAGAATTGGTCTCCAATATTGATAGATACGGGTGAGACTTTTTATGATTGATGTGATGAAAATATTTACCAATATTCAGGTTGCTCTGCAAAAATATGTAATATCAAAGTTAAATATACAGGGTCTTTCACGAGGAACCTCACCCATATTTATACGGGAAACTACTGAACGTATACTCCATTCACAATTATAAAATCACAGCTCTGGCATTGGAAATTTGACACATTTCACTCTGTATCGAAGTTATGACGTTTTTCAAAATATTTTTATGTTCCAAGTCAACACTATGTTGCCCTTTCTACATTCTTAGCGTATTTCTCAGAATGTGAATGAATTGGAAAAGATGTGATGGACGAAAATAATTAACGTTTATATGAATTGATAGAAAGGATTCCTTTTCTAGTTATTTGCATGAAAAGTACAAGAGATCACTGTTGAAATATATTAAGTATTTTTCGCAATGGAAAAAAATTGCATTGCTTTCACATAATTTTCATATGCATGCTTGTGAAGATTCAATGTTTATTATCCTTTTGAACTGAAAGTTCAAGATTGACGACATTTCATTTATTTGATCTTATGAACAAGGAGTAAAATATTCTGATTGTATAGTAATTTATTGGATTAAAAAATATTCATACATTACTACCACGTAGGTTTGTACAAATAAAATGGAATAGGTCAAACATATGCTTCACATTTATCATTCACCTGTTCTAAAATAAGACACAAACTCCTGGAATATGGAAAAAACCGATGTATTCTGGTTCAATATAGCCTTTTTCTACTTTCGGCAAAGGAATGAAAGCTCCAGTGACACATTTCAATTCTACCTGAACCATATTTTCCGGTCGCTTCCGTTAGAAGATCGTATAAGGAAGCCTTTCTTGTCCATTAACACATTCCAAATAAATTTTGAGCACCAAAATCGATACCGAAACTAACCAAACATCTGGGGGACCGGAATTTCGTTTGAAATCTTTCAAAACGGCCAGATACCTAAAAAAACTTCGTTATCAAGTGTAAAAAGGTCGATTAGTACTTACTTTCGCTTTATTTATGCTTATAAATCGATTTTTGGTCCAATTCAAATTTGCCGTTCGTACTCACGCCAAAACTCGTGAAAGGAAAAAATGACATTTGCACGAAACTTCTTATGGACGCCGAAGAACGGAAAAATAGGCGATTTGCTATCGATTTTTCTCCCCAAAATCACCGATCGATACGAACTAACAAAATGGGGAAAATCTTTGATACTTTTACTTTGATGTAAACAGAAAAACTGGCATCGTCGTATTGTCATTAACCATATTCTATGTACGAGCACAGATTTTTCATCAGGTGCGCCAATTCCTGAAAACGAAACCATGGCCAGAGTTGTGATTTTATAATTGTGAATGGAGTATATTTTCATGAAATTCAGCACTTATAAGTATTTCACGATGCTGATGAAATCTAAAATATTTTCAAGGCATGAGCACCTCCGGTTTTTCCGGAAATGACGTCAACTTCCGTTTTTCAAATTAGAACACCATTTTTTTATTGCAGAAATAGATTCCTTAAAAAATTTCAAGTTATTTTGATGTAACATTTTTCAGTTTTGGTTGGAAAATTCTCTCTGAGCGGGAAAATTCGAAAAAAAAAATCGAAAATAGAGCTCCGCTGAAACAAGAATAACTTCGAGGGTTTTGGATGGAAAATTTTCATTTTTGGGATTTTTCAAGATGTAAGATTGATGTATCCACTTTAAGAATCGAAATCGCGATTCATGATACAGGGGGTGAAAAAATCGCTTTCAAATTTAGGGATGACAAAATCGTGAAAAATCAATTTTTTCAAATTAGAACCCCATTTTTTTATGGCAGATATTGAATCTACGTTGAAAAATAATGTGAGTGTATGCATCACACCCTTGCCCTAAAGTGGATATTTTCTGAGTTATTCACAAAAAACTGTTTTTCGTCTTGAATTTTCAGCTATTTCTTTTCCCTTCACGCCAAAAAGATGAAATTTTCAGGAACTGTTGCTTAAACCATGTTTTAGATTTTACTACCCTAATATGCAAGAGAAAAAAGTTACAGGTTGTTCCTAAATAGATGGCGAATTTGGATTCGAATTTGTATCGGAAACCTCTTTATTTCAACTAATCGGCCATCGGTTTTCTCTCCAGTGATAAATAAATAATTCCTTATGAACCATATGCAAAAACTTACCATGTTTTACATTCTTTTTTTTTAATGATAGATATCATAAATTACATCTGCCAAATTCCTCTTTATTCAGTAGCATGTAATTAATGATATCTATCATTAAAAAAAAGAATGTAAAACATGGTAAGTTTTTGCATATGGTTCATAAGGAATTATTTATTTATCACTGGAGAGAAAACCGATGGCCGATTAGTTGAAATAAAGAGGTTTCCGATACAAATTCGAATCCAAATTCGCCATCTATTTAGGAACAACCTGTAACTTTTTTCTCTTGCATATTAGAGTAGTAAAATCTAAAACATGGTTTAAGCAACAGTTCCTGAAAATTTCATCTTTTTGGCGTGAAGGGAAAAGAAATAGCTGAAAATTCAAGACGAAAAACAGTTTTTTGTGAATAACTCAGAAAATATCCACTTTAGGGCAAGGGTGTGATGCATACACTCACATTATTTTTCAACGTAGATTCAATATCTGCCATAAAAAAATGGGGTTCTAATTTGAAAAAGGGAAGTTGACGTCATTTCCGGAAAAACCGGAGGTGCTCATGCCTTGAAAATATTTTAGATTTCATCAGCATCGTGAAATACTTATAAGTGCTGAATTTCATGAAAATACGTTCAGTAGTTTTCCGTATAAATATGGGTGAGGTTCCTCGTGAAAGACCCTGTATAACACATTGCAAATTCCGATGAAATGTTATCAGCATTCGTATGTATGTAAGGGTTAACTTAAAACAGTTGAATGGGAAATCAAATATGCAACATAATTAATGGATAAAATACAAGGAGTTGCATTTGGAATAAACTAGATTTATGAGTGCTTAGTGATGTCTTGATATTTATAAAGAACCCTGTAGGATACTTAGGGCCGGTTTTATAAAGGGCAACCGAGGGTTCAACCGTTTGCGTTAACAACCATCACTAAACATGCGGAATCTGTAGTTGGCGCACTGTTAAACTGTCGGTTCTCCTTTTATAAAACCGGCCCAAAGGGTCAGTATTATTTATATAGGTCAACCGAGGGTTCAACCGTTGCGTTAACAACCAAATTCCTCACTAAACAAACGGAATCTGGTAGTTGGCGCATTGTTAAACTGTCGGTTCTCCTTTTATAAAACCGGCCCAAAGGGCCAGTATTATATAGGTCAACCGTTGCGTCAACAACCAAATTCCTCACTGAAAATAGGGAATCTGGTAGTTGGCGCACGATTCAACTGTCGGTTCTCTTTTAATAAAACCGGCCCCCCCGGTTTGGATGCGGTTAGGCGACAAACAAATTTTGAATTACATAGAATTGCAGGCGCTGGGATAGATCGCCTTCCGTTTTGTATGTTTTGAAAGCGAGAAATGGTCGTGGCAGGGCTGCAGCGTTTTTAAAAGTATGTAATCTTCGAGAAAATCGCTGTAAAATCATTTGAAACTCAATAACAACTTGAATCGAACCAATAAAAATCAGTATGAGACATTTCGTCAATCTGGTCGCCTTTTTTCTGAAGTTTGGTTCTTTGCATATGCTTCATGAATGTTCTCATTTTGAAATGAAGTCAGTTTATCAACGGCTTCGTTTTGAAACGAGTGTACTGAAAATGCCAAGACCTAAATTAACAAACGCTGAGGCTAATAGGGCTATCGGAATGCTACAGGGTGGCCTAACTCAGGTTGTTGTAGCGGAAAGGCTCCAAGTTATCCAAAGTGTGATATCTCGACTTTGGAATAGGTTCAGGGGGACAGGTTCCGTGTTGGAAAGACCAAGGCTTGGTGGGCGACGAAGAACAACACCTGCTCAGGATCGTTTCATCACCGTTTCGGCGAGAAGAAACCCTACATCTACGTGTAGAATGTCACGGAATACTCTTCAAAATGCAGATGGGGTCCAAGTTTCCATCGAAACCATCAGACGATGTTTGAGAGAGGTGAATCTAGGTTCTAGACGTCCATTAAGAGGAGTTCCAGTAACACGTGACCATAAGCGTCAAAGACTGGAATGGGCAAGGCAACATATCAATTGGAACGATCAATGGCGTAGTGTCCTTTTTCTGATGAATCCAGATATGTACGATTTTCAGATTTTCGAAGAATAAGGGTATGGACAATTCCACGCATACCCCGTAATCGTCGCTATGTCCACGAAGTCCATCTATTCCGAGGGGGTAGTGTTATGGTATGGGCCAGGATATGTTTCAACGGGCGCACAGATCTACACATTTGTCCTGGGAATATGACCGCCTTACACTATAGGAAGCATGTCATTGACAATGTTGTGCCAAATTTTCACGCTTCTATTGGTGAAACTTTTTAATTTCTAGACGATAACGCTAGACCGCACCGTGCAGCCATAGTTGAGAATGCGCGCGAGGAGCTTGTTATTCCACATTCACCAATACCTCCGCACTCACCAGATTTGAATTGCATAGAACATGAATGGGATATGCTCCAAAGTAGATTAGATAATCGTCAACCTACCCCAGAATCCTTAAATGATCCGAGAGAGCTTCTGCCCCGTTTATGGAACCAAATTCCTCAAGAAATGTTCAACAACCTCGTGTGTAGTATGCAAAGAAGAGGTCAAGCTGTTATTGATACCCGTGGAGGCCATACATAGTCTTAAAATGCTTGAATTCTCTGGGAATAAAATTTCGTTATTCTACTCGATTTTTTATAACCATCCTGTATGCGCTGCAGACCTACAGGCTAAAATCAATTTGCAACTTGAAATCATATTAATATGAATTTTCATCACAAAAATCTTATTTTAACTATATTTTTTTGCATTTTAAGTCAATATCCCTAACTCATGTGGGACAGAGTTTATTACAATCGTGTTAGAGATTTTCGAATGAAAAATTCTTTGATAACATATTATATTTGAAAATTTTAATTAAAAAGGGGGATCTAATACGTAAAAAAATATCAATTGATATTGATTATACTGATAACTCCTAGATCTTCCAAGAAGACTACAAGCTTCTGAGCTTGTACATATTGGTGAATATTTTCGAAATATAGCATCTCAAGTCCTCTACAAACTGGCACCATGAAATTTCATTATATTTCCATTACTTGTGACTCAGCCGTAAATAATCTTATAAGATTGGAGAAATATTATCAATTTTTCAATTCAGGTACTTTAATGATGAACCAAAGCTGAGTTATAATTATGAACTGGAGGATCAAACGTTCTCAGATTATGAATCAGGATCGCCTCCATCAAGAGATGAGAGCCTGTCTATGTATCCACGTCTACTGCACAAAATAAATACAAACTTCTCCAATGTGAAACCTGATTCACCACCATCCGTAGCAGTAAATTATAATTTTGACGATTCCTACAGACTCCTCTACAACAACCACAGTATTGGACCAACAATCAGGAATCAGTTGAAAGATATCAACTGGCTCAGAGACATAGTGAAGAAAGAGAACAGGAAATCTGCATCTTTGGACAGTGAAATTCAGAGTGCAAGTGGTTCTACTGAGTGTGTGTTAATGTTGGATTCAAATGAGAATGGTGATTCTGAAAGTAAAAAGTTTTCTCCAGTTTGGTGTTTGGACTTTTTGGACAATTTAATTGTTATTGGCTGTGCAGATGGGCATATGGAATTTTGGGATGCTACAATGGCGAAGTTGAAGGTAAATACTTCTCAGAATTTACAGGTTGCTTTTTGTGGTCAAATCCGATTCGGTCTCAGTGTTTTGGGAAAATTATTAATTCGGGTTAGTTTCGAGTATTTATTCCAGCTACGATTTCAACCGTCTGTAGTTCGTTGTTCGCTATAGAATATAAAGGCGAGTCTTTGACTCTTACATTTATTTTAACTGTAGATTCTTCTCATCAAACGAATCACTTTTTCATACCATTTTTGAGAATTAGGTTTCGTTTGAAAGATAAAGGGTGTTTTATTCCATATCTTCGATCAAAACTTATTCAATATTTCTCCTGGTAAGAAAGTTACAGCGGGGCCGACTCATAAATCCACGCAAAAACACCATGAACTACTTGAAAAAGGTGAGAGGTTGATATTTTCGAAAGCAACTAATCACTGAAGAAATTGAAATATTTTTATGTTCTCTCGATAATACGCGTCATTTTCAAGTCATTCCTGATTTTATCCGATGAATTTGACGAAAAAAATCATAAATGTTTGGAATAATCTGGATGCTTCCTCCTGGATTTTAAATATCACCGAATCGCAGTAAAAATTATCAACTCTCTTTTTAAAAGAGCCGAATTCAGAAAAATGGAAAATGAAAAAAGTATTATTTTGGCCTCAAGGATCTACAGTTGAAATATACAGGGTGGCCATTTGAAAACGAAACAGACGAGATTACAGACGAAATAAATTTTTTCGATAGAAACGCTCGGACAGGTCGATTTCTGTTTCGAGGGGGACAACTTAAGATGTAGGTTACGGACGCATAGCGCTTCAACCCTTGCTACTACAACCCTCACCCCCAATTTTTGAATAGGGAAGATGGGGTGAGTGATACCTCATTTGAAAGGTATTTTTATACTGATTTCAGCACAGTAATTGTTTTTTCATTTTATGCATTAGTTCTCGAAATATTCATGCGTTAGTTAATTTTATCACTTAAATTAATTTTTTGCGAATAATTGACATTTCGTGCTTCCGAAACACCAAAATTTCCGTACTTGTATTTGAAATTGCAAAACATCTACCACTGGGCAAATGAAGTCATACCGTACGTGTTAATGCTACTAGGGTCAGATGTTCGACTAGCTGTTTTATTCACTGAAATCATTCTCCAACTGTACGGTATCAGAACGATTTGAAGTATTGATCTAAGAAATAAGACTTTTCAAAGTAGAGTAAATAATTTATCAAAAACTCGCATCAATTAATTAAATATTCAAATTGTTCACCATTAGCTTCCATACAATGAAATAAGTTTTGTCCGAAACGATGGCGCACATTTTGCAGCATTTCTGGAGTGATTTGACTACATTCGTTCACTATACGTCTTCTTAAATCTTCTATGGAATCGGGCTGTGTAGAGTAAATTTTACTCTTCAAGTGGCCCCAAAGAAAGAAATCTAGTGGTGACAGATCTGGCGATCTGGCTGGCCATTCAGTGGGACCCCTTCTTCCAATCCACCGATTTGGAAATCTTTGATCCAGATATTCTCGAACTGGTAAGGCGTAGTGTGGAGGAGCTCCATCCTGCTGAAACACAATCTGATCTTCCACATAATTTCCAGCATTGTTTTCAATAATTTCCGTCAAAATTGGATCAATGTGATTTTCCAATAAGTCCAAATACATATCTCCAGTAAGATTACCAGGTAAAAAGAACGGGCCGACAATGTTGTCACCAAATATTCCAGCCCAAACATTGAGTTTTTGTGGTTGTTGAGTATAAACTTCGTGGAACAATCTCGTATTAGCATCGGCCAAATAACGACAATTGTGTCGATTTACTGTGCCGTTTAGAAAGAACTAACATCATCGGAGAAACAAACATTGTACAGATAATTGGGATTAGCAGTTACTCGTTCACTCATTGTATCACAAAATTCAACACGACGGTCAAAATCATCTTCGTTTAGTGCGTGTGAAAAATGGATTTTGTAAGGATGGAATTTATGATGCTTCAAAATATTTGCAATTCGAGTTCGTGTAAAACCAGATTCATGTGCTAGCTGCCTCGTACTCGTCATTGGATTCAGAGCAATCTGTCCAAGAACAGCTACTTCAGCTGCTTCATTTCTTTCCATGTTTCGTTTTTTATTAGCCACGGACCCGGTTTCTTGAAACTTTGACACTAATTCCAAAACATACTTCCTATTAACATGTTTATCTAAATGTCGTTGATTGAAGAATTCTGCGGTTCTATTCGCACATTGATTGTTTGCAAAAAGAAGTGAAATTATTTTCACCCGCTCTGCAATTGAATAAACCATGTCGAACAATGAATTAGAACACATACAAGTCTCGATTCAAAACTAAGAATAATTCACATGTCAAAGAACCAGTAAGCCAACTTAATGATCTGTTCGTAATAAATAAAAATTATCGATTCTCATTTTTTTGAAAAAGATATGAATTCAATAATCAACAAAATGAAAACATT
This sequence comes from Adalia decempunctata, assembly GCA_951802165.1. Taxonomy (NCBI): domain Eukaryota; kingdom Metazoa; phylum Arthropoda; class Insecta; order Coleoptera; family Coccinellidae; genus Adalia; species Adalia decempunctata. The sequence continues at coordinate 62,764,853 of OX637696.1, read as the reverse complement.
ATTGAAGCCAACTGAGAAAACACTTCATAATTAAGTCGGAAATCGTTTCACGAATTGGGACTGGAATATTTCTGTGGCATCATTAATGATTTGATTTTCTTACCTGGTAATCTGATTAGAGATATGTACGTATTTGGACTTTTTGGAGATTTCTATCGATCAAATGTTACCGCATGTTATTGCAAATTATGTCGAAGATAATTTAGATTGAGTTTCAGCAAGATTGAGCTCCTTCGCAATACGCTTTGTTTGTTCGACATCTTGATTAAAGATTTCTATGTCAGTGTATTGGAGGAAGGAAGCCACAGTCATGGTTGTTTTGAAGCTCAAAATGTCGATTTTTCACAAAAAAACACTACAAGTGCCATGAAAACACCACTTCATTTTCAAATACTTAGTTAAGAATATTTCGAGAACTAATGCATAAAATGAAAAAACAATTACTGTGCTGAAATCAGTATAAAAATACCTTTCAAATGAGGTATCACTCACCCCATCTTCCCTATTCAAAAATTGGGGGTGAGGGTTGTAGTAGCAAGGGTTGAAGCGCTATGCGTCCGTAACCTACATCTTGAGTTGTCCCCCTCGAAACAGAAATCGACCTGTCCGAGCATTTCTATCGAAAAAATTTATTTCGTCTGTAATCTCGTCTGTTTCGTTTTCAAATGGCCACCCTGTATATCTAAGACTCACCCCGTATAATGGGTTCCAAAGTCGATGGTACCGTGACTTTTACGTAGAAGAAGAAGTACGGAGCTATTGCTCTACCGGCCAAAAATATGTTCAGCGGTGTTGCTGCTTATGTCAACGGTTTTCGAGTAATTGATTGATTCACGATTCACTGAATCATTTGCACAACGTAGCTTCAATTAAACATTCATCACTTCGGTACTTGGAATCCTAGGAATCTGAAATGCCGAGTATCATTCAAATTCCAAGTACATATAATGAAATATGTCCCCACGAATTCCACCTTTGAGGTCACGAATCGACACAGGGCCCTTGGCGCAGACCTCTTTCACAAGGCCCCGAAGGAAGAAGTAGCAAGGTGTTAAATCACAAGATCTGGGTGGCCAATTGTGATCACCTCTTCGAGAGATAACACGGTCCGGAAACTTTTCCCGTAAAAGATCCATGGTTTCGTTCTTTGTGTGGCACGTAGCGCCGTCTTGTTGAAAGTAAACGTTGTCCAGATGAACACCATCCAATTCCGGCCATAAAAAATCAATAATCATCTCTCGATAGCGCAATCCATTCACTGTAACTGTTGCTCCAGCCCATTCTAGAAAAAGTTAGGTCCAATGACCCCTGCCGGACCATAAATCGTTCCATTTTATTTTTCAAATGTCAAAAAATGATAGCTTCAAAAGTAACATCTACCGAAATAACAGGCTATTCTTACCTCATATTGGAAAACCCTTTAGTTACATTTAGATGGTTGTATTAATTCATAGTTAAATTAGTGAATTAGTAATGAATTCCATAAGTATAATCGTTCCATTTGAAGTACAACGTTTCACTTCTACAAAACAAAAAAATGAGGCGGCTTACAATCTCATTTTGAGAAGGTGGCCTACCCAACACTATCTCTTTGGGATTATCAATCATGAGTTAACTATGTACCCGCTGTGCTTGAATCCGATATCCATTCTGCATGGGGGTACCTGAAATTATAACTAATCCATAGTGAATACTGAATATCCTCCCGAATTTGTTGTTATTTCTGTTAATCCACACAGGAGGGAGGCCACTCTTCCCTTTACTTTTTCCAAAAACGCACATGTTATGAATGTGGCTTTTTTCAGTGCATTTATAATGAAGATGTGGATGGAGTTGGAATAACCCATATAAAACTGATGGGTTCGAGGATAGTGGCTGCTAGATTGTACGGAAATCTGGATTTCTTCGTACTTCAAACTTACAATCAGGGCCGGCCAGTGGACTGGAATTTCACTGTGGCTTATAGAAGGACTCACGTGAGAACAGGATCCCATGGTTCTATGCCAGATCATACGAAAAATGAACAGGTAATATTAGATATGCTTCACACTGTTTTTGCGTAGAGTAATTTTAGGATGGCCATATATTATTAGCACCAGTATAGATGATCAGCCAATGAAAATTGATCCCCTAAGACATAATCATGTATGTATGGGACAGGTCATAAACAATGAAAAATAATTATACAATTTCTAAATTCACAGAAAAATACTCATTAACATTGTAGAAACAATTCTTTATAAGTAAAGCCTTAACTATTTTCTTAAACCTAATTATGTTAAGAGACTTAATACTATGAGGGAGATGATTGAAAATTTTGATACATTGATATCTAGGTGACAGTTCAAACTTTGAGGTATTAATTATGCTTAGGAATAAATAACGTTTCCTTATTTCTTGTATTATGGGAATGAAAGCTTGACAATTTTATAATACTACTTTCATTCTCTTTTACATAAACAAGGCACCTGAAGATGAAAATAGAGGCCAGTGTTAAGATGTTATTTTGGGAAAATATAGGTCTACATGAGGATCGCGGGGCTACGTTGAACATTAAGCGCAATATCCTCTTTTGTATTATGAATACTCGACAAACATCGGTGGAATTTCCCCAGAGTAAGATGTTGTAAGAAAGATGGCACAAGCAGAGCTATAATATATGCTGTCCTCGTATGTGCGGTGGACAGTATCCGCAGAGGCTACTCGGGGAACATATACATATGTTGCGACAGTCAGGGTACGCTGAAATCCCTCTCTGAAATAAAAGTAACCTCAAACTTGGTTTATGAATACGAAGAGGCTCTGCGCACGCCTGGGTCAGACAACACTCTCAATGCTGCCTGGTGCCCGGTGCATGCGTCTATCTCAACAAAAGCTGATAAATTAGACTTTCACTGGTCCGGAACCCGTGCTTCCTGTTTGTCATACATATTTTAAAAACTTCAAGAGATGGTTTGATGAGAGATTCTCCTATGATTGGAACACGAGAACGGTTCTCAGGCAGCCGGGAGGCTCCTTACCAAGGAGCCTTCAAAGCCGGAGGTCAAAAAGCTCTTGATTCTCGAGAGGAAGCGATTGTCTCTGGTGACTGCTGCTCTAACTGGCCATCTGTTTAACAAAGACATTCAAAAAGGATGGGTCTAACTGAGTGTTCCCTGTGCCGTTGGTACAGGAACGCGGATGAGACGGCGGCAACTTATCTATACTGATGTTAACACACCTAGGTAACCCTACACCTTAGATCTCTATGGTGAGGGGGACTCCTCCCTGTCGGCTCGCGGCATTCTTGTCGGCGTGCCTTCGGGCCTGAGTCTCTCTAGTATCACATAAATGCGGTATGAACAATGAGCCACAAGGCCTACGTTCGGCCAACCTAGGGCGCCGCACGAACCAGTACGTCTATACAACAACCTTAACGAATATTTCTAAAAACGAACAGAAGATGTAATGAACCAACCAGTAGTTTCTCTAATGAATCCTCAGATACCAAGAATGTGTTCTTTAATATATCTTCATAAATATTTTTTTCTGTATTTATGTTTCATAGAATTGTTTCAGGAGATTAAATAGAATAGCGTAAGCTAAACTTTCCTGATGATGATTGTATTTAATAGAATACAAAATAAAGGCCCTTTATTATTATTATTATTCTATACTATACTAATAATTACCCTATTAGACTAGAATTCTCTTTCATCACATCTCCTAATATGAAATTATACAAAGTTTTAATCATTCAAACTAAAAATAAATCGAAGCTAAATACGGAATTCAGAACAGAACTTGTTTCCTAGCATTCCTCCCAGAGAAACTATCCTATTTGCCTTGAACAAAGATATTTCCAATTCAACGAGAATATTTACTGTTCGAACGAAGGTCTAATCTTGGTGAATCCGCTTGGTTCGATTTAAACTGAAATTTTCATGGATAATTATTTGAAAAATTATATATTTTTAATTATTACACAGTAATAACTTTGTTGACAAGGCAAGTATCAAAACAAAATTTCAGAATGCGGAGAATTATAGGTGAATCTAATCACAAGGGGAATGAACGAGCGTTCAAAAACTCCTGAAACGTGATTTAGCGTTCTTTCAATAGTGAATAGTTCTGTAACTGGCGCCTGAGTGTTGATTTGAGGTATACGTGTTAGCGCCCTTGGACTCACCCCTCAAAAATCTTCAAAATCCTGAAGTTGATCTTTTAAAAGCTGGCTAAACTGTATAGAAAAGTTCAGATATGCAAACTCAAGAAAATCAATATTTTTGTGTAGACTGAAACTTAATGATTATTTCTCCTCCAGAGTACTCAAGAGGATCTTCGATGTGTTAAATTAGTCACTGTTAGAGCTCATCAACAGCCCATTTCTTGTATGGAATGTGAAAATGGCAATGTTCTTACTGGGAGTTTAGATCACACGCTGAAACTTTCTAAATTAGAAGATGGACGACCAGTTTATACATTACATGGTCATTGTGGTCCTATCACATGTATGTTCATTGATGCCTTGAAACCTTCAATATCTGGTAGTGGATCTCAAGATGGAATGTTATGTATCTGGGATCTTTCAACAGGTGAGTTGTGTTTTTATTTGCTCTCTCGGAAGTCTTGCTGTTAAAACTATTTTAATGTGCCTCAATATTGAATGGTAATGCAGGAAATCATTTTAAAAATTAAATTCTTCATGCTTCTTATTATCTTTGGATGGTCGAGGTTGTTCGTAACTCGATTACATTCGCCATGAGTGAGAATTAGATTCAAGTAATCCTCCTTCATGTAATCAGGCATTATATGTAAACCCAAACGGGAATGAAAATTCATTTCGCAGATGTGAATTACTGATGATCAACAATTCCAATAAGGTAATTAATTAGACCTAGGTAAATTTCACGCACATTATCTATTTGATTCTGGGAATACAACCCTTACCCGAAAAAAATATGGGTTCTGATTTGAAAGAAGGGAGCTGTTGATGAAAATACGATTCGGTATTTTTGTAAATAACTTGTATAATCTTGTCGTCAAAAAGAGTGAAAAACGTACAACAAGGCTTCGATAATATTCCCTGAAAATTTCATCCTGCGAACGTCGAAGGGAAAGTAGCTATGACGATTTTTCTGATCATCTCGAATATGGAATATTTATTTAAATATTCAAATAAATCTGGAAATATTCCGAATATCAGTGAAGTCGAATAATCGAAGTCACATTAAAATTCGATGGAAAATAAAAAATCAGGATGGTTTGAAGAAACGGTATAATCTTGAAAATATTTTCCCAGACATCCAGGATAATACACTGAGAATGAATTTCATTGAAATGTACTGAGTTAGGTTAAGAAAGAATGCCGCTGCAAAGAGCGCGAGGCGCTTGGAGGAATCAATTATAGTCCGGGGGCCAGTGGGACAAATTGCAAATAATTAATAAAGTTTTCTTACTTTCTGTAAAGCTTTATTACCACATTTTTCCTCTGTGAAAATTTTTGTAGTCGCGGCTTTTTTTCAGCAAACCTCTCGTTAGTCGACCATATTTTCAATTTTTTTAAATCATACATTTTTTGAGCTTAGAAAAAATTATAAATAATGTTCTAATTTCTTCTTATTCTCTCTTCACCTTGAAAATACAATGTAGTGCGCCAGTTGTCCGACAAAAAAAATGTGGCGTTCATCCAAAAATTAAAGAATTCAATGCTCCAATTCGATTATGAATAGACTATATTATAGTCATTCTGAAAGAATCAAGAGGGTAAATTTTAAAAAAATACGATTTTCAGTCATCTAGGAAACGAATCTCTCTAAACTATAAATTCATTCTTGTCCGACAAGTATTAATGAATTTAAAAACTAAACAAAATCGTCGTTTTCCATTTTTCGGACAAGAAAAACCCCACTTTTTTGTCGGACAATCGCATTTTCATACTTCATATGGTTGTATCAACCGATTGTGAAAAAAAATCAGGAGGGTATTAATAATTTAAAAAAATGCGATTTTCAGTCATGTTCAGTTGGTAGACACGCTCAAAGCCACACTATTTTTGTCGGACGATCATGTTTTCTCATTTCACCCATATTGGTTTTACGATTGAATTTTTCAAAAAAAGAATATGTATGATTTAAAAAAATTGAAAATATGGTCGACTTACGAGAGGTTGCTGAAAAAAAGCCGCCTTCTACTTTTCAGAAGAGGTGGTAATGCGAACTATTGAATTTGGATTCACTTGAGGAATAACTATAATCATTGAGTTTAAATATGTATATTTAAACTCAATGTTATAATTAATCAAAAATATTTAGATTTTTGCGCATTTTTCCTATTTTGTCTCATCCTGCATGAAGCAACGAGAAACAAACAAGGATTTTGTATCAAATACAGTGTGACAAGAAAAACCTCGGACAAACTCTTTTTCATTTAACTTTATTAAACAGAAGAAATTGAACAAAACAACAACAAATAATAATAGCTGGAACATTTGTCTGTACTTATATTATAAAGAGGAAAGATTTGTATTTTTGTTTGTTTGATACGAATAGGCTCAAAAACTACTGGACCGATTTCAGAAATTCTTTCACCCTTAGAAAGCTACATTATCCCTGAGTGACATAGGCTATACTTTTCACCGGAAAAAAACAAGGATACCTACTATAACTTCAATAATTACCAAAAAATCAGCCATAATCAGCTATTTTCACGTGCTCTGCAAAAACCGCAAGACCTACGTGGATACAATGTATGTTCTACAAAAAAGTCCGCGATAGCATATATCTATCCCTCAAGATTGACTTGCTATTACCTGTTTATGGTAATCAGATGTTTTCCAAAATTATGCACTATTTGGGAGTGAGTTTTTATGAATTGGGTATTGATACTCATCCAACCTAATACGTTATTTATGCCCAGTATTTAATTCAGAACGAAATTGCCCTCCACATCATACAATTACAACAAGTACATCAAAAGATATGGCAGGTTGAAGTGTAGAAGATGAAACCGCCGCGTGAAACAAATTTCTACACGGGCGAAGCTGGGACGGCCTGCTTGTTAATAATATATTTAAGCCGTTTCGAAGTGGCTTCCTTTGTCGGCGATACACAGCTTCAGACGCTTCTTGAAATTTTCGGCAATGGGCCGCAGCTCTTCGGGCGTTAATCGGTTCCATTCCCGGCGCAGAGATTGCTTTAGCGACTCAAAATTTTTGTGTTTTTTAGCACAAGCCCTGTGCGCCAAAATCGACCACACGCTGTAGTCCATTGGGTTAAGATCCGGTGAGTAGAGCGGCCATTCTGCAGATGAGATGAAAGGAAAATGGGTCTTACACCATTCTTGCGTCATTTTCGGTCTGTGAGCGGGAGCGGAGTCCTGTTGAAAGGTCCAATGCGTATCGCCGAAGTGCTGCTTGGCCCACAGAAGTACTAAGCCCCAGACCATGACGGATTGCGGATTTTGACAGTGTTCGACGATGGCCGATGTACCGGGAGTCTCTACAGACCAGACTCTGTCGTTTTGGTGGTTGTGGGATTGTTCTACGGTGAAAAGTTTCTCGTCTGTGAAGAGAATTCGCTCCCATTGCTGACCGGCGGCGAGACGAAGGAGTTGGCGGCACCTTTGGAGTCGTACGCGCTTGTTTTCCTCCGTGAGGAGTTGAACTTTTTGGAGCTTGTATGGCTTGAGGTTGAGCTCCTTTTTGGCAATTTGACGGACTGATTCGCGGTTGATATCGGTATCACAGGCTATTTTCCTCCTCGCTTCTTGACGATGTTGCGATTGCTAGGTGTATTGACAGTGCGTTCTCTATCACTTCCTGGACGACGACCATTATGACGAATTGCATCGGACACGGTTTGTCGAGGCACATTGAGCAAACGAACAATTTCGCATTGACGCCTCTACCTTGACGAAACAGCTCCAAAATCGCACTACGTTGGTTTGACATTCTAAAACTGTGTGAAATGAAATTATATCAAACTATTAAATCAAATTTACATATTAGTACAGGAAAGTGTAGAGAAACCAAGAGAATAAAAATTATTTGGCTGCGCTGAAATACTTTTGTTCCAGACCGCAGCAAAATTGTCCGAAGTTTTTCTTGTCACCTTGTATATTGCAGTTGAAATAGTGGAAAATATTGATCTCATTTCCAGATAATAAATTGTTTATTACTTGAGAAATCTAGAGGGGGGACAACATTTTGACGATGTGTGTAAATATTTCTGTTAATAGTTGTTGGAAACACTGGAAATGAATTCGTTAGTAACTTCAACAATTTAACTTAGAAACGTCTGTCCATTGCTTTGGCATGCTTAAACGGCTTGATGGTTTTAATGGTATGATTTCTCGTTATTTACAATGAATTTAACCTTTTTCATATTCAATCCAACCTTTATTGCGAAAAGTGATTGTTGAAAAAAACTTAGATTTCAAAAAATAGTCGATGGCGTAAAATATAATTTAAATTCAATGAAGTGGTTGCGACTCTACTTGGCAGTATATGGAGCATGTACATTACATAGTTGGCCAATCTGCGGAAAAGAACAGCATGTATATGACTGAGAATTAGCGCCCTCTTGCATCGATTGGATAGCTTTTATAATGCATTGAAAATCCGATGTTTACGGTGCGGATACTTGGGCCCACTTTTATTGCTTTCCACAAAAAGGATGATGAAAATGTTACGTGCAAATTTTGATTTAATGAATATTTCAATGGAAACAGTAACACAAATTCAATGGACCAGGCTCGCGAACTAGCTCTAAGTGGAGAAGGGGTGGGTCTCTTGAAAAATAGGGGGCGCCAGATAGTTTAAAACTAACTTTTGATTTCGTTACATTCACTACTTACCCAAAACTACCAAAATGAAAATGTTGTTAAATGAAAGTCTGATAAAATATTTGATCTTTGATATTTAATCAAAAGTCTATGATATGAAAAATTATATTCTTCAAGAAAAAATCCCAGAATTGAACTTAGTCTTTAAATGTAATAATTATTCTAGATAAGGGGATGAAGGCCGGCTTTCATTTACAGGTTTAATCATACAGAAAAAGGGATGTGATAAATATTCATAAATTTCTTCTCAAACTAAAATATGATAGATTTGACTATTTTATAGTCCACTTATTATATCAATTGTAAGGGTTCTTGAAATTTAGTAACCGAAAATGAGTCTGAGGAGATTGAAAATGAAATTGTACTCATCCAGTATCTTGCTACCTGGAAGAAGGCTACAACGTCACGTCCAAGGGATGATTTCCCCGACGAAGGGTAGCGTTGTTCAAATTCTAAAAGTCTTCGGGACTGCTGAACAGTGGGAGTTGTTGTTCCTGAAGTTGCATACACCAAACGGCCAAATATTGAAATCCAATGTGAAGTTCTATATTTATATAAAGCCCAAAATTCGATTCAGTTGTTGAACTAATTTAAATATTATTGATAACTCTCATAATTTTACCTAAGATGTTTGTCGGCTTTTCTAATATGTTCTTCCGTAGTGAATTATAAATCCCGTATGAAACGGAAATTCTGTCTGATTTCCAAAAATCCAAAATCCAATAAATCAACAGAATTCGCTGAATTCAACAATTCAAAATATCCGAAAATATCGTGTGAATATGATTTCACAAATCAGAACGTCGAATTTCAAAAACTTCATTCAGAAGAAGACGTGAATCGTAATGGAATTATCTCGATCTCATATGGCGCAGGGAATTAAGAACCACTTTTTGTTCGCGAAGATAACCGATATTTTATTAATTTCCATAATTTCAGGAGCATTCGGCTACTTTGAAAAACCAAAATTATTTTACGTTACAAAAAGAGGCGACCATCTCTACTATCCGTAAGAGACCAGGGCCTTTATTCTTGAAAACCAGGGAGTAGAACGATCGAGAGAACGGCGACGTGGCCCTACTGATTAGTAGGGCCACGTCACCGTTCTCTCGATCGTTCTACTCCCTGGTTTTCAAGAATAGAGGCCCAGTGAGGAGAAAACGTTCATTGAAGTGTTTTTCAAACAAATTGTATTCCAGCGGTTTCTCACATTCTAACATTGTTTCATTTTATAGGTACCTGTCTGTACAACATACAGGCGCATCAAGGTTGTATAACTTCACTCGCTTACTCACCAAGTTACGTTATATCATTATCAACAGATGACAAAATGTGTGTGTGGGAAAGATTTCAAGGACATCTGTTGACTACTATACAAATATCACAAACTTTCTCATCACCATTAACAATGCTGGCACCTCATCTAGTTGTTACTGCAAGAACCGACAGTTTGGTCATATGGGATTGTAGATCAGGACAGTGTGTTAGGACAATTCAACTTGGAAGGTCGCCATACATTAACATTAAGCAATTGATACTTCTGAGAGATGCCGTCCTTTGTGATTATGGTAACCAACTGAGAGTCGTTAGATTTCCTTTGATAACTCACAAATTCGATTGAAAGTGTGATTACATTCTTTCAAATACTTACAAAGATTATACTACAATTCCGAACTAAAATATTAAAACTAACATATTTATTTCTTTAGAAACTAGATTTCTATTATCTACTTTATTCCAATCACTTTTTTTTAATGTAAATCTATTTAAATTCAATACAAATTACAAATTCTCGTGACTATTTTAAAATCGATTCTATAACCTCAAGAATCCTGCATTCTCTGTTTGTACAAAGAAAGATAATTATTAAATCTTAATTCGAAAATGAAATGGCAGCAACTTCGAAATTGTTATTACTGAATTCGTGATATTGTTAAAGTTTTTAAATTCATTTGATAAAATTCTATTCATATCAATATTCTTGAAAATATGAAATTTATTGTCACTGATTCCTTATGTTTTGGAGAAAAAATTGTTCTTCTATATAATTTTATGATTCGGTTTAATCGTTTGTTATCCTTTTTATAAGAACTGAATGTTTTCGCTCATTCGAATATCAATGCATTCAAGATTTATCTTTAGAAAAAATTTCTTTTTATTTACCACAGATAATAACAATTAGTGCTTGGTCTTATAATTTTAATTAATTTTGATTTCAGTTGCCTCAAATTGATAATTTTGTATTAAGTCTCATATATGAAATTTACATTTTGTTTTTATTTATCAGGGTATCCTTTGTGTGTTTACTATTTATTTCATTTTTATAAATAAGATGTTACCTATCACTTCTGTTATAATATCGTTCACAATACACAAATTTTAAAACTGCAAAGATATTGAACTCTAAAATGATCTTTTTATTCAGTGTTCACTGATGGTAAAGCATTGACTTATGAATCATTATTTCTTAAATCTAAACCAAAGAACCAACAACAGCATCAACTATCCTAAAACAAAAAAAAGATCTCACTTTCGAGATTATGTTGATTTTTCGATTTGTTAATTTATTATTGATATTTGTTTGTTTGTATTATTTATTGTTATGGATACATCTAACATAAGAAATATTTTTGTATGTCAATGAATCAAAAATTTACACAGTTCAATTCGAATTGATATTTTCGAAGATTATATTTTATTACTCCATTCAATGTTTTTTTTTTCAATTCCATCACTTACCCACTTATTTTATTATTTATTATACAGCTTATATGCTTTTGCATAAGACCTTTGTTGGGTAGAGTTTCAGTTAAGCAACTGAAGTGAGGTTCAAATTAAATTGAATGGAAAGTGAAAATACAGGGTGGCCATTTGAAAACGAAACAGACGAGATTACAGACGAAATAAATTTTTTCGATAGAAATGCTCGGACAGGTCGATTTCTGTTTCGAGGGGGACAACTTAAGATGTAGGTTACGGACGCATAGCGCTTCAACCCTTGCTGCTACAACCCCCACCCCCAATTTTTGAATAGGGAAGATGGGGTGAGTGATACCTCATTTGAAAGGTATTTTTATACTGATTTCAGCACAGTAATTGTTTTTTCATTTTATGCATTAGTTCTCGAAATATTCTTAACTAAGTATTTGAAAATGATGTGGTGTTTTCATGGCACTTGTAGTGTTTTTTGTGAAAAATCGACATATTGATCAAAGATTTCTATGTCAGTTGATTGGAGGAAGGAAGCCACAGTCATGGTTGTTTTGAAGCTCAAAATGTCGATTTTTCACAAAAAAACACTACAAGTGCCATGAAAACACCAATCTCAATCAGCAAACAAAGAACCATATCGAACGCTAAGACTATGACCATACATATACAGATATGGAAAATGTAGTTAGAAACACTGGGGTTTCAGTACAAAATTCGAGCAGTCTTCTAGTCCAGTTGAACAGTGTAAGAATCGAAACCTCAGTGCGATTCGATATCGAATAAGCAGCTGGTCTAGTTTTATGGCAGTTTGTAGTGGGGATGCCAGAGCGCAACGATCTCGGATCGAATTAGATTAGAGGAAGGAAAGGAATCACTGAATCGGTAACACTCCCAACGCGCGAAGCGATGGGTGTTATCATGTCCGTTGAAAATTAATACGACAATTTTATTCCACTCTTATCGGAGGAATTAATTTGCCTCAATGAATGACACAAATAATTTCCTGAAAATTAGTGCTCAGGTCTTTTTCACCATAACTGGTTTGAAAATAAAATAAATTCTACGGAAAGCAAAAATACATTCTACGTTCCTAATAAGAAATTGAAAAAACAAAAATATTCTATGGAAATAAAAATATGGAAATAGCCGAACGTGAAGGTATCGGCCTATCTTCAAAGGCAACCATAAACGAATTTATTGTCTCCGCAATTGATTGACCACCGAAATACCATTTTATTATTTGAATTTTCTCTTGAACAGTAAACATATTCACGCGGAATCTAATTTATCTTCAAACAGTATGGTCTATCGCAGTTCGGATTGCGACTGAATTCGATCTTCGATCCGCGAAGAGCAGCAGAGATCCAGGCATCCCCACTACGATCGAAACCGCTATTAAACTAGACCAGCCGCTTATTCGATATCGAATCGCACTGAGGTTTCGATTCTTCCACTGGACTAGAAGACTGCTCGAATTTTGTACTGAAACCCCAGTGTTTCCAACTACATTTTCCATATCTGTAGTCTAAAAGACAAGGGCGGATATAGCTGTTTTTCATGAGAGGGGTAATAACGATTGAAAACCATTAAATCAGGTACACAATTTATGAAATATACCTACTGCTCCTCAAGAGTTAGGGATATCGTATTCAATCGTTTTTAAAAGTATGTAATCTTCGAGAAAATCGCTGTAAAATCATTTAAAACTCAATAACAACTTGAATCGATCCAATAAAAATCAGTACGAGACATTTCGTCAATCTGGTCGCCTTTTTTCTGAAGTTTGATTCTTTGCATATGCTTCATGAATATCCTTATTTTGAAATGAAGTCAGTTTATCAACGGCTTCGATTTGAAACGAGTTTTCTGAAAATGCCACGACGTAAATTAACAAACGCTGGGGCTATCGGAATGCTACAGGGTGGCCTAACTCAGGTTGTTGTAGCGGAAAGGCTCCAAGTCAGCCAAAGTGTGATATCTCGACTTTGGAATAGGTTCAGGGAGACAGGTTCCGTGTTGGAAAGACCAAGGCTTGGTGGGCGACGAAAAACAACACCTGCTCAGGATCGTTTCATCACCGTTTCGGCGAGAGGAAACCCTACATCTACGTGTAGAATGCTACGGAATACTCTTCAGAATGCAGATGGGGTCCAAGTTTCCATCGAAACCATCAGACGACGTTTGAGAGAGGTGAATCTAGGTTCTAGACGTCCATTAAGAGGAGTTCCATTAACACGTGACCATAAGCGTCAAAGACTGGAATGGGCAAGGCAACAAATCAATTGGAACGATCAATGGCGTAGTGTCCTTTTCACTGATGAATCCAGATATGGGCGATTTTCAGATTCTCGAAGAATAAGGGTATGGACAATCCCACGCATACCCCGTAATCGTCGCTATGTCCAAGAAGTCCATCCATTCCGAGGGGGTAGTGTTATGGTATGGGCTGGGATATGTTTCAACGGGCGCACAGATCTACACATTTGTCCTGGAAATATGACCGCCTTACACTATAGGGAGCATGCATAGAACTTATAGTACATGGAATGCTATTACCAGATCAAAAAGTGGATAAACATCTCAAGTTGGAGGAATACCGAAATTTCCATGTTTTCATGGATACGACTTGTCACACCGATCAGAAACACAGAAATGTTTGCCGAAATGCCAAATGAATCGGATCTTGACGATTAAATTCATAGTATTTCTGTGTTTCTGTTCTGTATGACAAGTCGTATCCATGGGAACATGGAAATTTCAATATTCCTCCAACTGGAGATGTTTATCCATTTTTTTAAGCTGAGCAGCAAGGCTAATGGCATTCCATGTACTATAAGTTCTATGGGAGCATGTCATTGACAATGTTGTGCCAAATTTTCACGCTGCTATTGGTGAAATTTTTCAATTTCTAGATGATAATGCTAGACCGCACCGTGCAGCCATAGTTGAGAATGCGCGCGAGGAGCTTGGTATTCCACATTTACCAATACCTCCGCACTCACCAGATTTGAATTGCATAGAACATGCATGGGATATGCTCCAAAGAAGATTAGATAATCATCAACCTACCCCAGAATCCTTAAATGATCTAAGAGCAGAGCTTCTGCCCCGTTTATAGAACCAAATTCCTCAAGAAATGTTCAACAACCTCGTGTGTAGTATGCAAAGAAGATGTCAAGCTGTTTGATGCACGTGGAGGCCATACATTGTATTGATAGTCTTAAAATGCTTGAATTCTCTGGGAATAAAATTTCGTTATTTTACTCGATTTTTCTTAACCACCATGTATACGCTGTAGACCTACAGGCTAAAATTAATTTGCAACTTGAAATCATATTAATATGAATTTTCATCGCAAAAATCTTATTTTAACTATATTTTTTTTGCAATTTAAGTCAATATCCCTAACTCATGTGGAGCAGTTTATTTTATGTGCACCACCTTTTTCTCAGGACTTCGATAGTCATGGGGGGGTAGTTAACCCCAGAGTTCCTTCCCCCGTAAATCCGCCCGTGGTCTAAGAGCGAACGTGAGCCGGAGACTCGACAAACGTACTCAGTTTTAACCTCTACACCTAATATGATTGCAACCAAATCAAAACATGAGTCCACGCCTCCTCCAAATAGGGCATTATTTAAAGAAGACAATGAAGAATAAAATGTTGTTAGCAATTGCAATGATCATTTCCCCCATCAGCCTGGAGAATAAAGGTTCCTATGCATAAATTGATAAATTGCTTGCATTGGGCTCACGCATCTTTTGCTGCTGTTCTAGAACTTCTAGATCTAGAAGAACCAAACGTTTCGTTTGGAACTTTGTCAGTATAGTTTTGTAACTACTGTTGCAACACTAAACTGTTTATTTATTTACAATTAATGTGTCTCGACAACACAGGTCAATGACACAGGAACATTTGATTATGGACAATTATAAGACAGAACACTATACTGTTGCCTGTATGTCATTTTGTCCATAGCATACGAACAAAATTAATTCTCGTTTATCCCAATTTATCTAAGAATATTCTATTTCCTGTTACTTTAAGTTCATAAATGTGGATGAGATTTATAAAGAAAGGAGCAAAGATCATAGGTGTCGAATATGGCTTTACTGAGATTCACCAATAACTAGTTATGCCTCTGGAATGAAACCATATACAAATCATTTTGCACGTACTTCCCCTTTTTTAAATGGAGTGAGAGACTGAATGGAGTGTTGTCTCCTCTAAGCTACGAATACATAAGGCGTAGCAAGTTTAGGAAAACTTTATTTTCATTTGTCCATGAAATTTATATTCAATACACTCTCTGTATTTTTATTGAGAAGAGAATTGAGTAGGTACAGCCTATAATTTTTAGGAAGACTTAGTTTTTTTATATAGTTTATAGTAAAAAGGGGTTACAGTCCACTGCGACCATAAGGTCTATGTGCCCTCTAAAAGAGCTGTTATCATCGCGTCTCCTATAGCTCCAGTTCCAGAGATTTGATGAAATCCAGTATCTGGGACGGTTTCAACGAGGATAATTCTCCACTCCTACGGGTTTCTTGTCCAAAGCACATTTTCCTTTGGCTTGCAATGGCATAGCATTCCGTAACTAGGTGAATAAGAGTTTCTTCCTCCTCCCCCCACAGAATCTACACTCGTCAGTGTCCGATAAACCCATTGTCAACAGATGCTTCTTTAGGCAACAATGTCCTGTGAGAGAGCCAGTTAGTAGGTGTAGTTGGTTCATATACTGAGATCTAGATATTTTTTAGATCTAGCAGTTTCGAGGAACTTTTTGGAGACTTAGCCACCTAGGCCTTTTTTATGTGTTTTTTGTAATTTGGAAGAGGTTCAAATTTAACGTGTGAGAAATGAAATTTTTATGATGAAAATGTTCAATTGGATTTGTGATATAATTCTCTTCGACAAATTATATGTAAATGAAAATCATTACTTCAATCGGCCAGTAAACAGAGTGATAGTTTCAAATGTTGCGACAGGCCCCGTAGCGTAGATTTCTAATTCCAATTTTATTGATTTACTCAATGAATTTTAAAGGAATATTGACTTCAAAATGCACTCATAAATTTTCGTAGCGTACATAAAAAATCGTAACTACGTTTTGCGACAGCAATAAATTTTTGCTGCTTCAAGTTGAACAGAGATAACCTATCTCCCACTTGAAACTGATTCCAATTCATTTGCCGCGAAATCTGTTTTCCTTAATTAATATTCATACGAAGTTGACATCCCGTATCGCTTGCTGTGTTTATTGTCCGAATAAAATATGCATATTCAACAAAATTTCTGGAAATAAACATTGAACTAATATAAAACATGATCATATAAATAGAACTGGAAATATTGAGTCATAACATAATAGAATAAATTCGCCCACCGATTCAACGAAGAATATACACTGAATAACATGTTTTTCATCATTTTATTGGCCAGTTTATTATCAGCTGCTTCAACTCTGGGTAAGTATAATTACACTTCACAATTGTCTATTTAAATTTGTAAATGAATGTACCTCATCTTCCGAAAGTATTGCTGAAACAAGTAGCACACTATATAAATATTCGGTAAATTTATGTCGATGAAGTTCCATCCAAAAGTTTTATTTTCGTTAAAGAACTATTGGTCATTTATGTAGAAAAATATTATAACTAATGATCTCCTCTTGTTTATTCGAAAAATAAAAATATGCCGAAATTGAAAACTGAGAACGTCGACGCTTCTGTATAATTGGTACAAAACAAGTTTTTATTGAACTGGTTAGAGTTCAACGCCATCGGAGATGTATACTAGATGAGGAGAAAATTATTATGTAATATGCATTTATCGAAGAACTGTAAAAATGTATCACATTTTCGAATTATTCGGTTGAAAAGATTTCCTCGACGAGCAGAATTTTCATGGAAAAGTTCGATTAACTAAAGAGGACATGATTGATTTAAATTAATGAAAAAAATGTGCTTGTATGATACTTTTGGTTTATCAAGAAAAATGTGAATGAGTTATTTATGTTTTAAAGCTAACCTTGAGGAAAATCAAAGTGGAGATGTGTTCTGAAAGGAAGAAATATGGCTTTTCAATTGGAGAAAATCGAACAAAACTTTGTGTCATTGTTACGAAATATCATTTTTTCCAAATTTCTGCTTCAATATGATAGTTTTCCTTGAATGAGTCAGTTTCAAGCAATACAAAAAATCATGTCGTACTCGTCCTGTTTTTTTCAACAAAACTGAATTTGGATAAATGAAAAACACGGTTTCTCTCGATCTGAAAAATCTGCAGATGTACGATGTACAAGCCAAAGCCTCCCCATTTATAATGAGAGTCAAATCTTGTTTGACGTCGAAATGAGACTCCTGCAATATCTTCAAAATGTTTGAATTGAATACGGCCGGCCAATCTAAATCTTTATTAATTGAAATTAAAAGTAGAAAAAATAAATACAAACTTCCGTGCAGATGCTCTGAGAAGAAAAACAATTCATTAGTGTTGGAATAGCTTGTACTTGGTAAATTGTAATAGGTATCAAATAAAGAAGTACTCCAAGTATTGTTAAAATACACTGCGCAAAAAAATTAACGCACATTCTGAAAATCTCAATTTTAATGAAAGTTAACTCTACATTGACTTTATAACTTATTTTTTATGTTCTCTCGGGAAGGTTTTGAACGAAACAAGACACATTAAATGGAAGAAAAATTCAGGATTTCACCGAATCTTATGTGAAAGAAGAGAAATGAACAATTTTCAAAATACTGAAATGCTGATAAGTGATTTAATACTTGGTATTTCCACCCCTTGCGTTAATTACAGCTCGGCAACGACGGTTCATACTCAAAATGAGTGATCTTAAAATGTTCTGATCTAATCCTTCCCAGATTTCTCCGAGTTGGATTCCTAAGTCATTAAGAGTAGCTGGATGATTTTCCGAACTTCTCAGCCTTCTATGCGAGATCGGATTGAGATCTGGACTTCTTGCTGGTCATTCCATTCGAGAGACTTCAACCTATTCATGGTACTCCAGAACGATGCGCGCACGATGGGGTCTGGCATTATCGTCCATAAAAATGAAATTTTCACCAATGTATGGGGCAAATGGCACTACATGCTCTTCAAGAATGTTCCTTATATACTTATCAGCATTCATAGCTCCATTATCAACGACCACTAGGTCTGTGCGAGCAGTCAAAGATATTCCACCCCATACCATAATCGATCCTCCACCGAAACCAGTAGTATTCAGGAAATTGCACTGAGCATATCTTTCATGTGGACATCTGTATACAAGGGAACGTCGATCACAATGGTAGAGGCAGAATCTAGACTCATCTGTGAAGAGAACTCTTTCCCAATCGGCCTCTTCCCAATGGATATGCTCTCTCGCAAAATACAAACGCGCCCTTCGATGGGCTGGGCCTCTTGCCGCAACACGAGGGCCTTAAATCATATTCTCTGAGGCGATTTCTTATTGTCTGAGTGCTAATTTGCATCTCATGAGTTTGCTCAAGCTGATTTTGAAGGAGGCGAGCGGTTGCAAACCGTTGTCTCAACGAAGAAATTCGCAAGTAACGTTCTTGAATGGCAGTTGTTACCCGTGGTCTACCTTGTCCTGGTCTTCGGACATTCATACCTGTCTCCCTGAATCGCTGCAACATTCTGGACACACTTGTATGGGAAACTCCAAACCTTTCTGCAATTCTTGTGTATGTCCACCCTTCTTCTCGCAAAACTACCGCTTGGGCACATTCCTCTTGGGTCAAATTGCGTGTTTCGCGTTGCATAGCGACCGAGTGTAGAAAATCAAACGAAAGAAAAACTATTGATCACTAGAATTGATCGAGAACAACTGATTTTAGAATTGAGCCAATACATTCAAAATCTGATAATATCATCTTTTTTTATTCCTGCTGGTAGAAAACATCTGTATTGAAGAAAAACGTTGAAAGTGGATAATATATGCATGCATAATTCTGATAAAAATAATTATCATTGAGAACACCTTCAGTTGTAGAATAAATTTGAGATTTCCATAATGTGCGTTAATTTTTTTGCGCAGTGTAAATTTATTATCAGGTAGAGCGCTTTCGGCTAATCGCCATCCCCAGTACCTTTGTCAAAATCGATATGAAAGTTTGCAATCATTAAATCAGTATCCAACCCCAGTATGAATGATATCCTGAACAATTCTACATTGGCTATTTTCAATGTAGAGGTAGATAAAAATAAAGTTACAGTAGCTGTCTCCTAGATTATCCATGATCCCGCATATGTTATTTCAGAAAATGCAAAATTAATCTGTAGTTTAGAATTTCTCACGAAATCAAAATTTCGAACGGCCATATCCACGGAACCTATAGTCAAATTTTGCCCCTTAACCGCGGTATCAAGATCGAATCTATCCTGAAAATTTCATGTCCAGGTTATTCCGTTCGAAAGTAAACGTGTTTACAGACAGACGGACATAATCGCGGTTTACAGCATTATTTTGAGAATTTGGCTTCTTCCTTCATACTGTATGTTTTTAGAATCCAACTTTTACGCTGAGGAACCATGTATAGATAACGGAGGATACTGTGTTTTGGAAAATGAATGTCCCAATTCTCTAAGTGACGATTACAAAAGTTTATGCAAAACTCAAAAATCCCTGGGGGCCATATGCTGCAAAAACTGTAAGTGCAGGTTACGTAGTAATTGTTCAGGCCAAGTGAATGGTTCAGATAAACTTTTACGAATTTTTCATTTTCATTTCCTTCAAAATTAATTTAATTTCTCCGTACTTGGGGAAATCCCATATGGAGTGTAGGTGCGAGAAGATATCGTCAGCTGTGAAACGCATATGTCGTATATTTGTTTCATTTTTCGTATTTTTCATTCAGTTCATTGATTGCCTTAATCGTGAATATATCTGCTACCGCCTATTTAAATTTCTTCTGTTTCCTTTCGTGTATTCAGAAAAGTTCAGTTTTTCTTGTGATTCACAATTTTAGTGATTTCGATTCATTCGAATTACATTCATTACATTCGTTTGTGTGGATTTAGTTCGAAAAGGACTGTTCATTTGTGTTGGGTTTCAATAACTATTTATAATTATATACAGTTCATTAGCTCTCTCAATTTTTCATTCAGAAATTTGGTAAATTTTACATTGAATAAAATTGAACCGCACTTCAGTTGGTTAACTGAAACTCTACCCAACACGTTTTGGTCCTTCGGGCCGGATATGAACCAGAGACCTATGGATCCGGCCCGAAGGACCAATGCGTGTTGGGTAGAGTTTCAGTTAACCAACTGAAGTGCGGTTCAATTTTACTAAATGAGAAATTTACCGAATTTCTGAATGAAAAGTTAAGAGAGCTAATGGACTGTATATAATTATAAATAGTTTTATTGAAACCCAACACAAATGAAAGGATAAATGCACCCAAATTAACAATTGCAAGGTCTTACCTATTTCAGCAAAACGGCCAACCAGATCTCGTCGGTTACTCCTATTTCCATGAACAGAGTGATCGAGCTCGACAAACGAACATGGAATGAAGCTGATGACGTGAAAATCCGTTACTAAAAATGTCAAAGTAGGAACACTTATCCTTGTGGTAGAATAATAACCACGCCACTGGTAACAGTACTTTTCGAACCAAATTCGCACAAACGAATGTTCTTAAATGAATGTAATTCGAATGAATCGAAATCACTAGAATTGTGAATCACAAGAAAAACTGAACTTTTCTCAATTCACGAAAGGAAACAGAATTAGCACTTATCGGAAGCAGAAGTATTCACGATCGTTATAATCGATGAACTGAATGAAAAAAACGAAAAATGAAACAAATATACGACATATGTGTTGCACAGCTGACGATATCTTCTCGCACCTACACTCCAGATGGGATTTCCCCAAGTACGGATAAATCAATTTAATTTCGAAGGAAATGAAAATGAAAAATTCTGAAAAGTTTATTTGAACCGTTCACTTGGCGTGAAGTAATTTAGCAAAAAATATTATTTAAAACCTTTATGATTTTTGTTTTCTCATTGAGTTTTCATCTAACAACATGAATAAACACTCTTTTAGTGCATTTTGGAGACAAAGTGTTCAAATGTGAAAGCGGCGAAAGCGGTAGATTTTTCTTAGTATACTAACTGACAAAAAAACTGCAACACCCCTGGTAAAACATAGATAGGAGTAAATGATTAAATTTGGAGAAAAAAATCGGGAAGGTTTTTTCAAGTAAACATTTTTTTGTTACTGAAATATTGTAGTCGTTTTTTGCAAGTTTTTCAAATGTTGAAAGAGGTCGTATTGGTCTACGGGAGGCGTGGTTGTCATGTCGAGAAATCGCTAACCGTACGGACAGAAATCCAACTACCGTTATGACATGTTGTCAAGCGTGGTTTGATAATGCCCAAAATCGAAGAAGAGTAGACCCTGGACGTCGAATGGCACAAATGTTCAAGATCAACGCCTAAGGCCTTGCGACAACTCGATCTTTGGGTGATGAGTGGTCACGAGTGGTAACTGTCCGAACGGTTTACCGCCGGATAAGGTCTTTTGGACTGCAGCATTATCGACCCCAACTTGTGTTACCTTTACGGTTGAGCATCGCCGGCAACGATTACAGTGGTGCAGAGAACGTCAACATTGGAATGTGGAATGGCATTAGGTCGTCTTTTCTGATGAATCTCGATTCTCCTTGGGTGCACATGATGGCCGAAGAAGGGTTGGACGACATCAGAGAGCAAGAAGTGAACTTCAGTTTGATGTTGAGCGCCATGTACACCGGACTGTAGGCGTTATGGTATGGGGAGCTATTGCACATGCAAGAAGGTCACCTTTAGTCTTTATTCGAGGTAAAATAACAGCGCTGCGCTACCTTCAAGAAATAAAGGTGCCATATCCTTAACCGGTTATTTCAGCAAGATAATGCTCGACCTCATGTTGCCAGAGTTGTTAAACTTTTTTGAAGCAACCCATGTAAATCTTTTGCCTGGCCGCCCAGATTCCTGAATCTTTCGCCCGGCCGCCCAGATTCCAGGATCTTTCGCCCATAGAGCATGTTTGGGACATCATAGGTAGAAGGCTTGGAAATTTACATCAACCCCCAAGGACTTTGGCGGCTCTGAGACATGAAGTACAGGTAGCTTGGGAATTGGGATGGTATCCCTAAAGAAGAAATAAACCATATTTTTCATAATACACTACTGGAAAAAATTAAAGGATAAAAAAAAAATCCAAATTTTTTGGCAATTTTCAACATGCCGTAACTTTGAGAGGAATGGTCGTACAAGGAATTCAAAAAAAGGAAATTGTAGCTCCAAGTGTCTAGTTTTTGGATTAGAGTAATGATAGAAATTCAGCAACAAAAAAATTCTCAAAATTTTACCACTTATTTTTTTCTTGTCTACGAGCGTGGTAATTTTATTTTTGCATAATCGTTATAATGAAGGGATACTTTGTTAATTCAGCTTTAATTTATTTTTTTATTGACCTCAATACGTCCACTTCTCGCCGAGATATCGGTCTTCAAATGGAAAAGGATCCATTTGTCTTTGATTATCGATTTCTCAGCAACCAATGATCGCACAGAAAATTGAAGGGGGGTTTCAAGACCTTAAATGAACTCCCATTAATGGACAACCATTGCTTATTCATAGAATTTTTTTTTCTTAATGTCGCATCAATATGAAAATTTAACAAAAAAAGGGCTTTTGGTGGTTTCTTGGAAAATCTACCGCTGGATCGAAAATGTTGAGGAAACCAATAATGTTAAGTGTGACTTTCACAGTTCAATATGTTGATAAAAAGCTTACGAAGAGCCAACTCAATTCAGCGAGCCGTTTTTTTGTTTGACTCGATTGAATTTTTGAAAAAAAATAAGGATCACGTTTTTTGCTCTGAGAAGCTCGTAATCTTTAAAAAAGGCAAAAAAGAATTTTCTCGAGCTTTTTCCACATTTTAATTGCAGAACATAACCGCCTTGGAGCTTGCGCTTCAGCAAATTTGGAATACCATTCCACAGCCTCAAATTACCGTCTGCATTAACATGGCTGAACGTTTGAGAGCCGTTATTGAAAACAGGGGTGGCAATACCCGTTATTAAATTAATAAAAATGTTATTTGTTGTTTTTTTAATTTTCTTTTTTTGAAATTTATGAACTATCTGCAATTAAAATGTGGAAAAAGCTCGAGAAAATTCTTTTTTGCCTTTTTTAAAGATTACGAGCTTCTCAGAGCAGAAAACGTGATCCTTATTTTTTTTCAAAAATTCAATCGAGTCAAACAAAAAAACGGCTCGCTGAATTGAGTTGGCTCTTCGTAAGGTTTTTATCAACATATTGGACTGTGAAAGTCATACTTAACATTATTGGTTTCCTCAACATTTTCGGTCCAGCGGTAGATTTTCCAAGAAACCACCAAAAGCCCTTTTTTTGTTAAATTTTCATATTGATGCGACATTAAGAAAAAAAATTTTTTATGAATAAGCAATGGTTGTTCATTAATGGGAGTTCATTTTTAAGGTCTTGAAACCCCCCTTCAATTTTCTGTGCGATCATTGGTTGCTGAGAAATCGATAATCAAAGACAAATGGATCCTTTTCCATTTGAAGACCGTTATATCGGCGAGAAGTGGACGTATTGAGGTCAATAAAAAATAAATTAAAGCTGAATTAACAAAGTATCCCATCATTATAACGATTATGCAAAAATAAAATTACCACGCTCGTAGACAAGAAGAAAAAAAGTGGTAAAATTTTGAGAATTTTTTTGTTGCTGATTTTTCTATCATTACTCGAAAACCACTGAAACTTAAAATTTTTGAAGTTCTAATCCAAAAACTAGACACTTGGAGCTACAATTTCCTTTTTTTGAATTCCTTGTACGACCATTCCTCTCAAAGTTACGGCATGTTGAAAATTGCCGAAAAATTTGGAATTTTTTTTTGATCCTTTAATTTTTTCCAGTAGTGTATATCATCGAATCTGAGGGCGATGTATGACATATGATACATTTCTGAAACAGGAAAAAAATGGCGATTCTTTCTAAGTCATTTCAAACTATTGTTTCCATAAGAAAAAAACACAACTTTATGTTATAACTCAGCAAATAAACCTTTTAGAAAAAACGCCACTGGATTGCTATTAGAAAAGTGCCTTTATAATGTTTCTATTTCAACATCCTAGCATAAACAGAAACGGAGATAATGACCAAAGTTGGAATAGCCCAAATTTCGATTTTGGCCTATAACTCGGAAACGAAAGAAAATAGAGGAATGCAGTTGATGGCATTACCAGTTTCTCGAAAAAAGAGGACTATAAGGTGCGATTCATTTTTCTCTATCTCCTCGGGTTAAAAAGTTTTAGTTCATGTAGCACCAATTCGGCCCACCCTGTACAGGTAGCTTGGGATAGTATCCCTCAAAAAGAAATAAACCATCTTATTGCATCAATGCCAAGACGTGTTGGGGAGTGTATAGATAACCGCAGTGGACAAACACATTATTAACTAATTCAATAAAAAAAATGTAAACCCTTCGTTTTTTCTACAAATTGTAATCATTTACTTCTTGCTTTTGTTTTTCCAAAAAAAATTTGAACAGCTCCTTCTGGGTGTTGCAGTTTCTTTGTCAGTTAGTATATAATGATATCTCGTGGAAAATAATACGTTACAGTTGCAGTTTTGCTTTCAATAAAATGAGAACCCATTTAAAGAGTGGAATAACGATCAGTCACAAAACCTACAATTCGCAGGATTTAAAATTTAGGATTCGCAGACTCAAAACTTGCATTGAAATTAAGCGGAGATGAGTGGATTTATACATTCCTGTGTTTATTTGACTAGCTATTACGCAAAAACTAGGTTGGACTCTGATGATCATTTTTGTGAAGCGTGTGGATTATGATCGTTTTTGTGTAAACCAGTGATTATTGAAACGTTTATGACTTGGACACTGAGTTTAATTTCATAAATCGGTAATGACCAAACAAAAGCTCTTGAAAAACACTACCAGATGGTACTAACAATTTAGTCTTGACCAAAAGTGGACCCTGATCGTTATTCCCGTGTTCTCTTCATTTGAAAATTTCAAAAATAGTCAATAAATACAAGGTGGTTGACTTAGTACTAGCCCGACTTCAATAGTCGATAGGCAAATTCATTTCAGAAAAGTCATCAAGGCATTTTGACTTTCATTTAATTGGCAATTCTTAGTTTATACCAAAATTCAACTAAAAATTTCCAATTAAATAAACTTCAGGCTTATTTGGATTCATTTTGTTGAAACAAATTGTAAGTCTTGTTATATGAATAATCAATACAACTTAATTCTTATAAATATATATAGATCAATAGTTTTTCAACACTAAATAATCAATTAAATGTTTTCAGTTCCGATAGAAGAGCTGAATTGCGACCAAAGTCACAATGAATGCAGAAAACCTGAAGAGTGTCCCATAAACTTGTCTATGGGAAAAAAGGGTTGTGGAGAAGACAAAATATGTTGTACCTTAATATGATATGTATAACATTTTCAAGGATACTTTCTGACAATAAAGTTACAACAATTGTTTGAGTCACATTTGTATTTTACGACAAAAAATTTCCCTGAGTAAATGAAAACTCTTGTTTAGTTGTTTTATATGTGCATATAATGCTGTTTTGCCACCACAAATGGAGAAGGATATCAAAAGATCAGAACATAATGTTCCTCTTGAAAAACCTTTTGATTTTTCGGCTTTCGTTTATTCAATGAGGAAACAGGATGATTCGCATGTCAACCTTTAAAACGATATGCTGTTTCATATCCCAATTATGAAATCATATCCGAAAATAGGTCTTCTAAAGCAATAACATGAAGTTACAAGCTTTTGAGCTTTTTTTCTTCAATAGTAAAGTTCCAAAATACAAGAACTCTCTCTTTACTTCCTAAGCAGGTCAAATTTCCTAGTCATTTTATGATTCTTGTTCAGTGAAATGATATGTATGTGATTTTGATTGTAAATTGGTTTTTCTTCATGGATTAATCAAATAAATCAATCAAAAATATTATGCATTTATTTACATTCATTCACAGATGGGAATAAGATTGTTTCATACTATTTTTTACCTTTTTTTCTTGACTTATCTCCAAAACCATCAAATTTCATGCTTAGTAAGGGATTGTTTCTAGCTGCTTCAAACTTTGTTCTCTTATTTTTTGATACATGTTTATAGTTCTTCCTTTTTCTTTTTGTTATTCCAGCTAAACTCTTCAGGGAGGGAGGCAAAATATATTCAGGGACGTCTGCTAAATGTTCTTGAATTCTTACAGTATGGAGGGCTTTGTCATGTCTCAGAACTTGCAAGTCAGTTGGATTATCTTCAAAGTATCCTTTCAGTTGTTTACAATTGAAAATTTCTTGTTTTATTTCTTTGAGTCTAGCTTCTCTCACAGCAATTCTTGTGACTGCTCTCCAAGCATCCTGAGCTCTATATTTGAATGGTTCAACTTCTTCAAGTTTGAATTGATACTTCTTGAATATAGAAATATCTTTTAGGCCTGCTTGCAGACGGTCTTCCACTTTATCTAATAGAAGTTTTTCTCTCAAATTGATGAAAGATAATACACTTCCTTGGTTATTCCCCCTTGCAGTTCTACCTGGAAAGATTATTCTCAATATATTAAATCAATACAGACACTTTAATTAGTTCAACACAAATTTCAAAATTATCCCTCTATGTAGAACATACAGGACAATTTTTTCAAGTGTTTCATTAGATGTATTCAAGGAAGGAATTTTGATGCAAATTCAGGATATGAACTAAAATTGTTAAATATTTTCAAGCGGAATCTAGGAATGTAAACTTCGTTATTTCAAATGTAACACCCTGTATATTTATACATATTTGAATTCTTCGTTTAATTCTGCACTGATTTGATGTGTATATGATATGCGCAATCACTTCAAGCGATTGTTGAGTTATAGCCTGATGGTCAAATTTGTTGACAGAAAGAGTGTCACAAATTAGTGTTTATATCTCCAAATTCCCTCATTGTAATAATTTCTCTTTGCAACAGTGGAACAAAAGAAAGTACGCTGATACTAGTTCTTGAATAAATTATGAGGAAATACTATACAGGGTGCCTGAAAAAGGCACTGGCTGATCCAGATAAGGTTTCTATAGTACTTCAATAATACTTATTCCAATGGATTTGAAAAAAATTTACAAACTCTGCACAGAATAATCAATATTGAGTTTCATATGGATTGGACACTAAAAACGCCAGTATTTAGGTGTTGATGTGCATGTTCAGATGATAAATTGAAAGATTACAAATTGACATACAAACCAAAGACACAAATAGAAAAACTTAAACACTTTATTTCTCTTGAAAACACATTTATTCAGTACTTTATATTCAAAAGAAAATGTTTGTGGATATTGAGGAATTTTTAATATAAATAGATACAATGTGTTTCACTTAAAGGGGCGGCTATTCATTATTTCATATTGGATCAACCAATATTATTGAAAATAGACACTCAAACACGGCCTGGCGTTTCTTCACAACAAGCGCCATGAAGTTTCGAATGTAAACATTTTTGATGTTTGTAGTAAATGATGCATGGATAAAATATTTGATAAAGTTTAATGACTAAGTGATTCATCAACCGTCTGAACTCACAGATGTATTCCCATGGAAAAGGGTATATTTCTGGATTAATTATGAACACTCTGTAATCTGTATGGAATATGCAGATTATTCTGTGTAAATTTATACACCAGGTAACTCTAAATCCACTGGTGATCTAATATTGAAAAAAGATTCAGTGGATTTTGCAAACGACACTCTACAAACTTCAGCTTTCAACGAATCCTAACACCGGAATAATAAACAAATGCTTTGGTCACATTTGCAATCTTAGAATGGAAAAGGCAAACCTCAAAATGATAAATATCAGGACGTTGATTTCGAAAAATATATTTCAATTATCACAAGGAAAATGGTAAAAAAAAACAAGAACTTACCAGCTCTGTGAATGTATGATTGAACATCTAGGGGAAAATCAAAATTTAAAACATTTGAGACAAATTGAAAATCAATTCCTCTCGAAACACCACTCTCTTTGTCTTTTCTTCTTTTTGTTGGCTGATCTGTTGTTCGACCTTTTTTACTAACAGCAGCTGTATCTTCTAATGCTTTTTCATCCGATGCAACAATAATGTCATAAACACCTTGGTTAAACTGGTAGACGGAGTGACATCTTATAGTTGCGGGCAATTCAGAATTTAAGACACAGACAGGTATTTTAAATTGTTCAAGAAATAATTTCAGTTTGTAGCATTTGTCCACTGTATTCACAAATATTATCGTTTTTCCTCTAATCAAATGTAATTTAAGGAGGGCATACAATATAGTAGCTTTGTCAAGTTCTTCTGCCATGAGATGATAATGTGTTAACTGGCTTGCTGGAGCTATTTCTGGTTCTTCTAATTTTAAAGTGACAGCATTATGAAGAACAAGGCCCTTTAAATCAAGTACATCTGCACTTAATGTTGCTGATGCTAGAATGGCTTGGTAAATATTAGGAAGAAAGGTGGTCAATTCCTTCACTTCATCCTTGTAACCAAAAGAAAAAATTAAATCAGCTTCATCTATAACCAAAACTTCCAATGATTTTTTCAAGTCCAAAGTTCCACTTTTAAGATGCATCAATACCCTGGCAGGTGTACCAATAACAATGTCAGGTTTTTCTGTTAACATCGGTTTCTGGACATTCAAACTAATATTCGGAGCTACATCTACGCACCTCACTTCCCTGGAGCATTTTATTGTTAAATCCTTCACGACATTACATATCTGATTACAGAGTTCTCTACTGGGAGCTAGAATAACAGCTTTTACTTCTTGATGAATTGCGGTTTTCTTGAAGTTCAAGATTTTTTGAATTATTGGAATAGTAAATGCGCCAGTTTTTCCTGATCCAGTCCTGGCCCTGATTAAAACGTCTTTACCTTCCAATTGTAAAGGAATTGACTTTTCTTGAATAAGAGTAGGAGTGCCCCACTGTAGTTTTGCAATTGCCTTGAGAATGCGATCATCTAATTCCATCTCATGGAAATTCACCGGCTTTTCGTCTGAATTTTCCATCTTGATGGTATGGAATGAATTTCACTAGATGCAAAGTTCGAAATATCCGGACAAAAGCTGTCTGGAATTTTGATTCACATTCAAATTCAAAATAAAACTCACACTTACAAAAAACCATGCAGGTTAAGATAACCTTTAAAAACAAAAATCACAGATGAGAATCTTCATAACCCCCAATGAAATGTGTCAACGCCGCATTGATTTCGCTTTGTGAAAATGTAAAACTTTTGTAAACCGTCGAGATAACTCAAGAGATGGACTCTGCCTTAGAACATAAAATTTAATATCTCTGCCTTCGTAATAATCATTGTTTAAACAATGGTGTTAACCAGGGACTTCATGGAGCACTTTATTATTATATGTTCTGTGACATAAATTCTGTGATTCTCTATGATAAAAATAAACATAACCCTATTATTTGCGAAACTGAAAAAAGAATAACAGAAAAATAAAAATGGTTTTCAAAACAATTATTTTGTTCGCTAAACGTAAAAAACCTACGAGAAATTGTTTGAAAACGGGATTCAGAGATTCCTTGAAAATATTCGTTTCAGGAGGTTATGGAGGAAATGGACTTCCCAAGTATATGTTATCAATATTTCAAGGGAGTAGTTTCATCAATTTGAAATAATTTTAAGGTTTGGAGGAATCGGAGGCTTTGGGGGTAACGTATCTGTGATAGCAAAAGAAGGCATAAGCTTAGAAGAAGTATTTAAAAAAAATAAATCCTTGAGATATGTTGCTGGACATGGAGGAAATAGTTCAGCAAATTGTTTAAGAGGAGCTCCTGGGGAAAATCTCAAATTTGAGGTTCCAGTTGGTGTGTCCATCATCACAGAACTAGGAAAGAAATTAGGTATTTGGGTAAAAGAGGTATATTAGAATTCGGAGGCTTGAATTTTTGATATTTTGTTCCATATTCAATTCAATATTTAAGGATTAATTCCACATTTTTCTTTTTAAAATTTCAGGAGAATTAGACAAAGAAAATGAAGAGTTAATACTTGCTAAAGGAGGCACTCCTGGTCATATAAAAAATGGTTATTTAGGAACAGAAGGTCAAGCATATCCAGTTAAACTGGATTTGAAATTGATAGCTGACATAGGTCTAGTTGGTTTTCCAAATGCTGGCAAGAGTAGTTTGTTGAGTAGTATATCACATGCTAAACCTAAAGTTGCCAATTATCCATGTATGTTCAGAAAGGTTGGGGGCGTATATGAAATTTTGAATACAAATTTCATTTTTAGTTACCACTTTGAAACCACATCTAGGCATGATAAAGTATCCAGATCATAGGCAAATTTCAATGGCTGATTTGCCTGGTCTTATTGAAGGAGCTCATTCGAATAAAGGAATGGGTCATGAATTTCTTAAACATGTAGAAAGGACAAAATTACTTTTATTAGTTGTGGACATTCATGGATTTCAATTAGGACCCCAATATCCCCACAGAACTTGCTTGGAAACTGTGCTTTTGTTGAACAAGGTAATAATGAATATCAGTTTATCGTTTATAGGTAGGTTCGCATTTTCCAGTTCAAGAAAAAACCTGAAAAAATTCAGGAATGAATTCTCTTGAGCTATCCGATTTTGACGAGGGCGCAGTCTATAAATAGCGCCTGCGTCTGTTTGGCTGGCTTCCGGCTTAGGACTGGTTCCGGCTCCTCATGATCTACCCGATTTCTCTTGTGGGGAAGTGTATTAGTGTTTTTGAGCACTGGTACCCAAACTCCGTTAATTTTAAGGGTTTCTTCTGATCTATTGAAATTATCTTGGTGTTTGTGGATTTCAATTGCCTCTCTATAAAGCTTGGGGTAATAAGCGGAGGTGGTACATAACACTTGGGTTTGGTCGAATTCTATGGCGTGATTCGTGTTGTTCAATGTGTGCTTTGCGACGGCGAACTTCTCTGAATGACCCAGTCTGCAATTGGCCTTGTGTTCTTTGATCCTGGTGTTTATTGATCGCTTCATTGTACCTATGTATACACTCCCACAGCTGCGCGGAATTCGGTATACACCCGGAGTACTGAGTGGGTCCCTTCTGTCCTTGGGAGATTTCAGGTGGTCTTCGATCTTTTTCGAAGGTTTGAATATTGTCTTGATGTCGTGTTTCTTCAGAATTTGGCCGATTCTAACTGTTATCCGGGGGACAAAGGGTAAAAATGCTTTTCCACAACAGTATAAATTTCACTGTTAAAATAGAGAGTGGATCGCAGTTGAATTTCCTGGATCTAACAATCTACAGAGCGCAAATGGACCTCGTACTTGACATATTCCATCTCCTTGGGTGATTCTTCAACTAAAGGGTGATTTTCAGCCATTTTCTCTTTGGCAACACTGATTTTTACAGCTCACTCACGTTTTGTATCACTGTCAAACACCTTCAGTTAGGTCTATAATTTAACCATGAATCGTCTTACAATCAAACATAGCTTGCAAATCATTGAATTATTATCCAAATGCGTGCTCTGTTAAGAAACTTCATCGTAGGCTTCATCCATTTTATGGTCAGCTCATTTTTGGTACAAGGGATACGTTAATAGGCAGAATTGTTTGATTTTGGAGTGAAGATCAGCCGGAAGCATTGCAAGATCTACCAATGCATTCAGAAAAGGTTACTGTTTCGTGCGGATTATGGGCTGGTCGTATCATTGGATCGCACTTCTTCAAAGATTATGCGAATCGCAACGTAACTGTGAATAGTGAGCGCTACCGTGAGATGATATCCAAAATGGAAGAGATTGACTTGCATGTCATGTGGTTTCAATGAGACAGCGCCACATGCCACACAGCAAAAGTCACAATGAACCAACGGAAGGCAAGTTCGATGAACAGTTTATTTCACGTTAGGTCAATTGGCCGCCTAGATCGTACGATTCAACGCCTTTAGACTATTTGGACTGTGTTGGAAAGGGTATGCCAAAATTGTACAAAACGGATGGACCATTTGCATGAAATAATATTAAAAAAAATAAATTATATGGACCTATCGATTCAAATAAAGATTTCATGCAATTTTTTAATATTGCGGTTTTTTCTGAAAAAATTCCTATAGCTCTTAAAGATTCACCCTTGTTTGAAATTTCGTCTGGGATTTAATCGGCGACAACAGTTGAATGATGTTAATATAAAACCCTTCTTTAGTTTGGTTTACATCAAGTGAAGATATTTCGCTACCATCACCCATTTAAACTTCATTTACCGCTTTCGGCAAACACGTATCCGTCTTCTTCTTTCTCTCCGTCCCATGTGTTAAGCATAGGGGGGAGTGAACGAATATCTATACTTCATCCACTTTCATAAATTATCCCGGTTGGCCAAGATTTAGATTCATCAAGTTTTTTCTTTAAACTGATGCAGGTTGGCACTCATGAAATGTCAAATAATTCTGAGAAACGTTGTCAATGCTAATTCCTATGTACTCTTTTTAACTTTGTAAATGGAGTTAGTTCTTCTAAAGTTTAACTTGTGACACAGGTTTAGTGGTACTAAATACTACATTTTCACAATGGATTATTTCAAGTGGTGCAAAAAAGTGTTCAAATGTCTTCTGTAGGCTTATTTCTTGAGAATTTTATGAAGTGGGGAATTCCATAGGTCCCTCTGTTCGTTCAGAAGTTTTTCCGTCGAGTTATTCGAGTACTTTCCTCATTATTCATTATTCCGGATGAACTATCACAAAGCAACGGACTATGTTGTCCATTATTTTTCAGTGAAATTTCAACACATTTTTGATTTCCGTAAAAGAAAATAGCATAACTGAATCTTCCAACCATGTTTATATACGTGAAATATACTACTAGTAATAAGCGTAACCAGTGCCGTAAATATACTGCTCCACAAGAGATAGGGATATCGTATTCAATCGTTTTTAAAAGTATGTAATCTTCGAGGAAATCGCTTTAAAATCATTTAAAACTCAATAACAATAACTTGAATCGATCCAATAAAAATCAGTATGAGACATTTCGTCAATCTGGTCGCCTTTTTTCTGGTTTTTTGCATATGCTTCATGAATGTTATTATTTTGAAATGAAGTCAGTTTATCAACGGCTTCGATTTGAAACGAGTTTTCTGAAAATGCCAAGACGTAAATTAACAAACGCTGAGGCTAATAGGGCTATCGGAATGCTACTGGGTGGCCTAACTCAGGTTGTTGTAGCGGAAAGGCTCCAAGTCAGCCAAAGTGTGATATCTCGACTTTGGAATAGGTTCCGTGTTGGAAAGACCAAGGCTTGGTGGGCGACGAAAAACAACACCTGCTCAGGATCGTTTCATCGCCGTTTCGGCGAGAAGAAACCATACCTCTAGGTGTAGAATGCTACGGAATACTCTTCAAAATGCAATTGGGGTCCAAGTTTCCATCGAAACCATCAGACGACGTTTGAGAGAGGTGAATCTAGGTTCTAGACGTCCATTAAGAGGAGTTCCATTAACACGTGACCATAAGCGTTGTTGCGTCATGATAAAAATGTTGCTTGAGCGATGGCTAAATGTCGTTAACTTACGCGTAAACGAAGTCAACATTGGTGGCTTCATCTTACTCCACAACGAAACGCATATTATCGTTTCTTCTTCGCTTAACAATTGATTGCTAATTTTCCTCGTGAAAAGTTATTTCTCGCACGCTGATTACCTATTATTGATATTTTCGCTAATTTTGATATAATCCGCTTTTGATAACGTTCGCATTGAACGTCGCTTTGATATTGCTGATTTCGCAAAATTTGTGGTTTCAACAACGCATCCAGAAATCTGAAGATAGGAGCTGATTTACAGCAGCCAAGGGTCCCTGAGAAGAGCTGGGATTTGGGGCAGAGCTGCCCTACGTCTTTGAAAACTGACGGTCAGGTAAGTCATCACTGTTGACCGATATTTTTATGATCATTGACTGTTTTTACAACATTTCGCCATCGCTCCAGCTTCAGAACGCTAAAATACAGTTCGCTTTTCTCTTAAATTAAAACTGAGCTACCGGAAGTAACATTGGTCCTTCGGGCCGGATATTGAATTTTCGCCTTTCTCATTTATTTTCCTCTGAAATCAACCTTTAGTTGATCGCCTTTTGTTTATTAGAACATTTTTTGCACTTTTTACGCATCTGGTATTTAATATACCTCAATTACACTCAGCCACTTCCACTGCTACTCGCGCTGCCAGAAATATTTCCCGGAATACTTCTGCGGCAGTATGGAAAGGCAGCGAGTATTTACACTCAGCTCAAACATTTCTCTCGCGATCAAGTTTTGGCAATGGCGGACGACGAAATTGCAGCCTCAGCGCTCTGTCTGTTTCATTTAAATAAATATGTGAGTGTCTTGAAAACATATAAACTCCAAAAGAAAGTTCGTCGTCGTAGAAGATGGTGGATGATATCCATACATCGTAATAGAACACTGTAAGTATCTAAATATCAATTTACTGTTTTTTCTATCTGTTCAAACATACATATTTTCAAATTTAATTCGTATTTGTACCAGCAACTAAAAGATTTTTTGTAATGCAGGAATGGGATGGAAAGTTTTCTGAATGAGATGACTTGTGAAGAATCTGGGGAATTCACCAACTTTTGCCGAATGTCACCTGTAGACTTCAACTTTCTGTTGAACAAAATTGAACCGTTCATAAAAAAAGAAAATACAAGATTGAGAATGTCTATTCCTTCAAAAATTAGACTGGCGATAACCCTTCGATTTTTGGCAACAGGGGATAGCTATCGAAGTTTGCACTACCAATTCAAAGTTTCAGAACCAGTTATCTCAGCAATTGTGCCTGAAGTGTGCAAAGCTATTAACATCGTTCTCCGTGATCTGATCAAGGTAAGGAAATCATTTACCAAGTACACATACTAACTTACATTGATAATAAGTTTATTGAAAAAATAATTACAATATTTCGTAAACGAAAGATATAATTTCAACTTCGAAGAGTTCTGGAATATTTATTGAAAAAAATTGAATACAATGTTCTTTAAGTGTTGCGGAATGCTCCAGTGAGTATGTTTGTCCTTGTATTCTCATCTGGGCTCTGAAGATCATAATAGGTTGGACCCTGATTATAGGTATTTTGTGATGGAGATGGAGGGTAGGAAGCTGAAAATGAACTTGCAGATGGGGGTGGAGATATAAATGGATGACTATATGGAGAGGAGTACACAAAGGATCGTTGTGATGAGCAGGTACTTGATGCTCCTTCGTCGGGGTAGGGATTATCCAGAAGAAGCCCATCAATTTTATACATAATTCTATCTCGCATTTTTTCTGGATATTTCTTCAACTTTTTTGCCAATAGTTTGGCATAAATATCACAAACATCTTCTTCTTTTTTGCTCTCCAGAACTCTTGTCAAAGTGGTCAAGCTGTCATTTATATTTTTCTCGGCTTCGCCTAGAATATTGTCTATATTCCTGGGCCTTTTCCTGATTTTGGCTGCTGAATAACGAGATGTCTCCGTTTCTTTTCGATCTGACTGCTGTGATGTTGAAAATATGTCATCAGTCTGTTGAGGACTTTGGGGTGGCAACGTGTTATCACTGTCTTGCAACTGAAAAGAAAATTACCTCAAGAAATTTTGGTTTGTTTCAGTTACCGCAAACACCCGAGGAATGGTTAGCCATTGAAGGGGGATTTAGAAGAAAATTCCCTCGATGTGTGGGTGCTATAGACGGAAAGCACATCGTGGTAAAATGTCCTCCACATAGCGCCTCCAAATATTATAACTATAAGGGTACATACAGTATTGTACTTATGGCTTTAGTAGATAGTGACTACAACTTTATGTTCGCCGATATCGGTGGACAAGGGCGTATAAGTGATGGGGGAATTTTTCAACACAGCTTACTCTGGCAAAAAATTGACAATGAAACTCTTAATCTGCCACCAGACAGTCCACTACCTGGAATGGACAAAAATGTACCATATGTATTTGTTGCAGATGGAGCATTTGCATTACATAAAAATATAATGAAACCCTTTCCAGGAAATCATGATTCTGGTACTATGGAACGCACTTTCAATTACAAACTTTCCAGTTCTAGGGTAGTTGTTGAAAATGTTTTTGGTGTGTTAACGACTGTTTTCAGAATTTTTAAGAAACCAATAGAACTCGAGCTTGAAAAGGTGCAGCATATTACTATGACATGTGTTTTACTACACAATTTTTTACGAAAGAGTCCTTCTTCCCGAAATATTTACATTCCTCCGGGAACTTTAGACTCAATTGTAGACGGCAAACATGTTGATGGGTCTTGGAGGCGAAACCTCACAGATATATCATCATCAGCTATAAGGCCAATACCAAATGTAGCAAGACGCGCGACAAGCAACGTTCGCGAAATTCGATATGAATTTGCCAATTATTTCCATAATAGTAATATGCTGTAGAGTACACAAATACAGGCTGTCTAGTAATAATTGAAATGACATGACATTGGAGGGACACCCTATATATTATCACATTTTTGGCAATTTTCAGGAGCTGTAAAATCTAAACGGTTTGAGATAGACATTTTAAATTGGTATAACCTACTCTGTACAAACTTTAATTTTTGTTTTAGTATGTACATTGAAAATGTATGTTATGAATCATAAAACAATCATTTTGAAAAAAACAGTTGTAATTTGTTGAATTTTCTAATAAAACTAAAATGATTAACTAACCTCATTTTCCGTATTCACTGTTTCCTCAACAGCAAACGTGGACCCCAAAAACCTTTCCATTATATCGAAACCAAACCAAATAGGTTGAAAAACGTCATCTGCACCTGATCCTGACTTCATCGAATTCATTTTCCTCTTCAGAAGAGGTCTAAATGTAGCCATAAGTGACTTTTTTTTTTACTTCAATTCCTCAATTGGAATTTCCCCCATATTCTGGCTGATTCTCTTCCAGCCATCGTGCACTTTGTGCTTAAGTTTATGATTTTTCTCTGTGGAATCCCATATCACTCTTTCACTCTCAAGGTGTTCTAGGAATGTTATTATTTTGTCGTTGCTCCACTCCGTCGACATTTTTCGCAACAATTAACGATTTCAATCAATTTATTCAACCAACGTACGCAACGCAGGCACGGCAGTAACTGGGCTGAATGTGATCACTCCATGCCACTTGCGCTGCCGGTCCTTTGACTGCCGCACGAAAAACCGCTAATTTAGGGAGTGACCGGCAACGCGAGTAGCAGCACGAGTGGCAGTAGAAGTGAGGTGATTACATTCTCACCATGCTCATTTCCCTGCTCACTTCCCTGCTCCATGCCGTGGAAGTGGGCTGAGTGTAATTGAGGTAATAAAGTGAGTTTCGCTTATCGCAATTCGCAAATCAACACAAGTTGATTCCACACATTGAAATAAATTATTTGAAGTGACATCGTTTATGCACATTCTATATAAAACGATCATTCATTTTGAAAATTTCAAAAGTTATCTTTGTGCTGGTTTCAGCAACGCATTTTGGTGTTTTGAACCACTATTTGCTTATATAAGCAATTTGATTATATTTTTTCTTTCTCCAAATAAAATCTCTCATCCAAGCATGGCAGATTTCAAGCTAAAAAGGGCGAAGTTCATTAGAAATTCTTGCATCAGTGAACTAGCTTCACTTTTGGATCTTGCTAACAAAGCAAAATCAGATCCTACGATTGGAACTTCCTTTAAAATTCGCTTCACCGAACTTGATGAGGTTCGTGAAGAATTTAATAAGCAACACCAAATAGTAACTGCTATTCTTTTACAAGGTGACGATGTTGATCTCACTGCGGAGGAGGATATTAGACGTGAATTTCAAAATGATTTCTTCTCCGTTAAAACAGTTTACGCACAATTGTTCGATCCAAATGGAGAGTTTCTGAACGTTTCAGCGCAGTCTGTTTTAACTCGAAAACAGAGTCTTGCCTCTTGTGTTCCAGGTGCGCCGAAGTCACCAAATGTTCGTCTTCCTCAAATTGAATTGAAACAATTTAGAGGCGATTACACCCAATTTGTGACCTATATTGATGTCTTCGATGCTCTTGTGCATAACAATTCTTCTTTAACAGAAATTGAAAAGTTCAATTATTTAATTTCCTCATTGGAAGGACCGCCTCTGTCTTTAGTTCGCACCTTACCTATGACCGCTGGTAATTATCCAATAGCTTACGATTCCTTAGTTAGTCAATTTTCTAATGAAAGATTGCGGGCTCAAGCTCATTGGAATGCAATCGAAAATACGCCTAAAATAAATTGCAATAATCAAACCGCACTTCGTAAAGTGCTAAATACATTCACTGAAAACTTAGCACTCAAAAATATGAAATTTGATGTAGAGTCTTGGGACTTTGTTATGTTCATGTTATTGATAAAACGTCTGGATAATGCAACCGTAGCACACTTCGAACTTGAAAAATGTTCTTCATCTATTCCCGAATTCAAAACACTTGTTGAATTTTTGAATAAATACTGCATTGCAATGGATACTTATAGTTCAAATAATAACTCTAGATCATTCAACCAAAATAGAACGCCTTCTAATGCAAAATCACGCATAGGATCCTACTTCTCCAATGATAATAACCCTAATCAGCACACAAAAAATGCTCCCATATGCGCTCTTTGTAAACAAGATCATGTCTTACATTCTTGCTCTAGATTTTTGGAAAAAACTCCTCAAGAACGTCACTCTTTCGTCAAGCAAAAGCATTTATGTTTCAATTGTTTGAGTAATATTCACGATTTGCGCTCGTGTAATTCCGTGCATACATGTCGAAAATGCCGTGAACGTCATCACACATTACTGCACCTTTCGCAACCTTCAGGTCGATCTCAAGTCGATTCAGCAGTGCCTTCGACCTCTTCTGAGGGGGCAGTTTTGACAGCATCTGCTGGTGTTTGACACAAGTCATCTGCGGTTCTCTTATCCACTGCCTTAATCGATGTTCGGGATAATTTTGGTGAATATCATAGTTTTCGCTGTTTGATTGATAGTGGATCTATGTCTTCATTTATTAGTCGTAAAGCCGCTAATTTGTTAGGTTTGCCCCGCCAGAAAGTTGATGTAGAGGTAAGGGGTCTTGGTTCCATGAAAACGAACGCTACTCATGGTTCCGTAACTTTAATGTTTCGCCCATTCAAATTGAATGATCCCGTCATTTTGACGAGCGCAATAATTCTTGATCGAATTTGTGACAAGGTTCCTGCCTATCAGGTTCCTGAATCTGCTTGGTCCCATTTGATGGGCTTGAATTTGGCAGATGAAAGGTTTCATACACCAGGTACGATTGATATTTTATTGGGCGCGGATGTTTTTTCAAAAATCTTACAATCAGATCAAATTATTGGAAAACCTGGGCAGATTGATGCAATTAAAACTGCCTTGGGGTATATCTTGATGGGTAAATTCGAATATGAAAGTAACGCATCAATAACAACGTTTTTTATTTCATGCTCTGATTTGACAGCTGATATTTCGCTACAGAAATTCTGGGAACTTGATTCTGTGCCCACTGTTGAACCATTATCTTCTGACGATAAATTATGTGATCAACTGTTCTCGGATCAGCATTGTCGTGATAGCAACGGTCGATACATCGTCTCTCTTCCATTTCGTAGTGTTTTGCCACAATTCACGGGAATGCGTGAGTTGGCCCTGAGCAGATTCATTTGTCTTGAACGTAGACTGGTAAAAAAACCAGAACTATACAAACTTTACATTGATTTCATGCGTGATTATCTGGAGTCGAATCATATGGAAATAGTTCCTGCAAATTCTATACATTCGAATTCCTTTTATCTTCCCCATCATTGTGTTGTGAAGACTCAAAATGAGCAGACCAAAATCAGAGTCGTTTTCAATGCTTCCGCTAAGTCGCCTCACCCAGGGGAGGGTTCGCTGAATGATCATTTGCTGTCGGGTAAGAAACTTCAAAAAGATATTTTGTCCATTTTACTGCGCTTTCGTTTACATGAGTACATTGTATGCGCCGATATCAGACAGATGTACCGCATGATAAGGATAAAATCAGACCATGCTGATTATCAGCGCATTATATGGAGATTTTCAGTTGATGAGAATCCCCAAGATTTCCGATTATTAACAGTTACTTATGGTGTTAATAGCGCTCCATAACTAGCTTTGCGCACTCTCATCCAGTTGACTGAGGATGAGGGAGCGGATTTTCCTTTAGCATCAAAGGCGTTACTTGAAGATACGTACGTAGATGATATTGTAAGTGGAAGTTCAACATTGGAAGGGGCTCATCATTTACTGAAAGAGTTGGTTGATCTTCTGAAAAGGGGGAATTTTGAACTTAGGAAATTTTCTTCTAATGTTCCTTCAATATTGTCAGGGATACCCTCTTCGCACCTTTCAATTGATCCCCTATCGTTCGATCGAAATGATGAACACGCCTCTCTCAAAGTCTTGGGTTTGCAATGGGACCCACCACAAGATTGCTTTCGCTTCAGCGTACAACTCTCGGAAAAGACTTCGACTAAACGCCATTTGCTCTCTCAAATTGCACGCATTTATGACCCTATTGGTTTTTTGGCACCAGTGACCTTTCTCCTCAAGCACCTCATGCAACAGGTTTGGTCATCGGGTGTTGGATGGGATGATAGACTCCCTGCGGATATTTATCGTGTTTGGGATAAATTTATTTCGGATATTCCAATTTTATCCTCTATTAATATTCCACGCAAACTTATTACGCCCATGGTAAAATCTTATAACCTTTTGGGATTCTGCGATGCTTCAGAAAAGGGTTATTGCGCAGTAGTTTATATAAGAACAGCTGATGATGAAAATTTGAGTATTAACAAATTCCTTTGTGCCAAAAGTAAAGTATCTCCACTTAAACGCATCACTATTCCACGTCTTGAACTATGTGGCGCTGTATTGTTGGCTAACCTTCTCTCATTTTGCCTTGAAACCTTCCAAAATTCAGTTAATTTCACAAAAGTTTACGCTTTCACTGATTCCCAAATCACCCTAGATTGGATTAAGGGGTCTCCGCATCGCTGGCCAACTTTTGTCTCGAATAGAGTTGCACATATCCAAGACAGGATACCTAGTGCCTCCTGGCATCACGTGGAATCGCAGAATAATCCTGCTGATTCAGGATCTAGAGGCTTATTTCCCTCAGAATTTGCCTCCCACTCACTATGGTTTGATGGACCACAAAAATTGCCCAACTCGCTATTTTCTTCTCTCTCGAATTAGTGGAGTGCCTGGAGCATTCAAGCTCGGACTAGAGTTATAGTGAATGAATTGATACGATCGATGTGGGATATTGTTTTTCAAACTATAAATTGCAATGTTTACCAATTTTTTTTTTGTGCAATCCATTTTTTCATTGTTTAAACAAATTATTATAAAAAATTAATGTTTGACCATACATTTTCACTTTAAACAGTAATTTTTTTGTATTTATATGTTGAATCTCACCTGAGTAGACATATAGGAACATTTTTCAAAGATACCTGTGAATAAAAATACCAGTAGGGATCTCGAACGTGGAGGGGAGAGCGGAGCGACAGCTGCTATTATCTCCAATATATAAAATTCTCCTGTCTGCATCTTTGTTACCGAACTGGACCGATTTTCGTGAAATTTTGTGTGCATATCGGGTAGGACTGGGAATCTGCCAACATCTATTTTTCATCCCCCTAAATGATAAGGATGGTCCACCCCTAACTATTTTTTCGGGAAAATTTTTTTTTTTTATTTTTATTTTTTCATGATACGGCATACAAAAATACATATAACCCTAAATTTTCACCCCTCTACGATCAACCCCTTTTTCTAACACAACGTAACCTAACCTAAATTGAACTCTTTCAGGCTAGTTTTTCATTTTTATAGGCCAACATCTATTTTCATCCCCCTAAATGTTAGGGGTTGTCCACCCCTAATTTTTTTTTAAATTTTTTGGGTAAAAATTTTTTATTTCAATTTTCTCAAAAAAATCAACATTTTACGAATTATTTCCGGAAATTTCTATTAATTTGATGGGTATAAAAAAGATAGTATTAAATCAGCCGAACGGAATCGTCGTGCATTAAAAAATAAATGTGCAGATATTGAATTTGATAGAAATGTTGAGAGTTAAATTAGCTGACAACAATATATTTACATGCCAAGCGGAAAGCGATGCCGACAAATTAATTGTTGAGACGGCAATGAATTTGGAATCAAGAGATGTTGTTATAGTTTCAGAAGATATCGATGTCTTAGTGATATTAACGGCATTGGTAGATAAAGATCGTGAAATATATTTTCTAAAACCATCCCGAGGCAAAGTTCAACAGAAGATATTTTCATCGATAAGTTTAGAAAAATCATTACCAAACTGTAAAGAACATATTCTTTTTTTACATACCTTTACGGGTTGTGACACTACTTCTGCATTTTTCAATAAAGGAAAAATTAAGTTTGCCAAAAATTTTGAGAAACGGATTGATTTACACGACTCAGTAAAAGTATTCAAAAATATCAATGAAGACCCCAATAATATATTGCAAGCAGGTGTGGCATGTATTTTGAGTTTATATGGCGCTTCGTCTAACACTCATGATTTAAATACATCAACGTTCAATTCTTTCATAAAATCAACAGCCAAAAATACGAGTGTTATTTTGTCATCACTGCATCCAACAACTGATGCAGCGTTTGAGCACCTTAAAAGAGTGTACCTACAAATTCAGATATGGCTAGGAAATGACGTACTTATTGAAAATTGGGGATGGAAGTATTCCAATAACATGCACATCCCAATAACTATGAATCAATTACCTGCTCCGGATAATTTATTACAAATGTTATTTTGTAATTGCAAAAAGAGATGTGGAGCTGCGTGTGGATGCAGAAAAAGTGGTTTACACTGCAGTAGCATGTCTACAGTGCAGCGAAAATAGTTATTCCAATACTTCACCCATTATGCAGATAGATGAAGTAGAAGAAAATATTTGATGTTGACAACAATGTTATACAGGGTGACTGGTGACGTAAGGGACAACGGCTAAGTGGAGATAGAGGACCTCAAACTGAATGAGAATTTGGGTTTCAAATGTCCCATAAGGGTATTCGTTTCGGAGATATAGGGTGATTTATGAAAAAATGCTAAATCTATGAACTCCCATATCTTCGTTAATATGATATGTTTTTCGCTGATATTTTACATGTTTGTTCATACAGGCATTCTCTGTCAGCATAAGAAAAAAAAATTCAAAAAATTGCTGGCCCGTACTCAAAAATTTCAATTTACATGTCAAGTGAGAAATATCACACGGTATATGAGATAAAATAAAATCAAATAGAAATTTGGAAAGAGGGAAAAAAACTGATGAAATATCTGTTTTTTGTTTGAATGGCACAAATTTTCTTTCGTTTCTATGATATGTTGAAGTAAGCATATTACAATATTTTCATATTCAAATCATGAAAATTAGTACTACTGATAGAAAAAAACCTTGAAATCGTCTTTTAGAAAATATTAATCAGAGAGGTATGATTTTTCAATATGATGGTGCACCTCCTCATTTTGCAAATGAAGTAGAGAATTTTCTGAATAGGGAGTTTCCTGACAGGTGGATTGGTGGGGGAGGTTCTAGGAATTGACCTGCTAGATCACCCTGTAATGAAATTTGCTTAGAGCTTATTTTCTTTTTTTGAGATATCTCAGGGTGGGCTCACCGATATTGAGGTCTCTGACCACGAATACTATTCACAGAATAAAACACATTATTTTTAAACATATATTAAAACCATCCAAGATATAATCGATCTCAATATCTGCTCAACAGTAGATTTCACCCTACTATATTGAAAGTGAATCAAAATTTACGAGTTTCCATGCATTAAACGTCTTCTTACAAATTCATATGATCTTAAAATTGTTGAAGAAAAATATGATTTATGAATAAGTGGTTGAAATACGGAGATAAGTCC
Organism: Adalia decempunctata; assembly: GCA_951802165.1. Lineage (NCBI taxonomy): Eukaryota > Metazoa > Arthropoda > Insecta > Coleoptera > Coccinellidae > Adalia > Adalia decempunctata. The sequence continues at coordinate 62,720,265 of OX637696.1, read as the reverse complement.
TTGAATCGGCGTTGAAGGGAATCCTGATGTGGAACTCAACAGGTTACCTTCGATCAAATGGCTTGGTCTCAGCACTAGTGGCTGGGTATGCAGGGGCGATCTGGTAATTTCAATCTACCGAAGTATCTATTTTTCCCAATCCTTTCTGGACACACGGATGGAAAATGATGCCACAGCGAAGTTGTGAGTAACGAGAAATGAGGAGGAGCAGCAAGAGTATCAGGAACAGCTGGAGCAGCCGGAGGACCTATGTATTAATTCATGTGAATTAATATAAGTTTCACTCAAAAATACATTGCTCTGTCGTCAGTGGTTTGTGTTGAACAAATAAAAAAAAATCTTAATATAATTCAGGAAACAATGAAATATTGAATAATGAAGACGGCAGTGCAATGGTTTCCATCGACAACAAAATGGCGATAAAAAAAATAGCATAAAAAAAAATGAACACAAATCGATTGATAAAAATTATATCTTACCCTCAACATCCAGATATAACACTCAAATTTTCGATTTCCAACAAATCGAACACTGAAGATATTTCGCTAAAGAAAAACCAACTATAAAATTCACTGGAGGCTGACGACGTCTTCATTCATTAGCGTTCCAAATTCAAAAGGAATGAGGATCATATGTACCTAGATAATATGGTACCTTACGCATGTCGTCATCCAATATGCAATTTATAGTGGCACATATATCGACAAATCACAACACGTTAACAATCTGAGCGGGAATTGAAACAAATTTGAATAAAATGCAAACGGAACGTTACACCACCCCATCAACAAAAAAAATTTTGTGAACAAAATTTTTCATGTTTCAACATCACAAAAAAAAACTCACTCAAACAACGATAACCTCAATATTAGGAAACAATACACAATAAGTTATTGAAAATAGGTTATTCAGGTGGTACATATAAGAAGCTCAGACGTTGAGAAGCTTCATTGGACATCACAATTGCACTAGGAAAATTTGCTTCGTAGTTTGACTACAAGTAAGGTTGAGAAAGATGTAAAATAATTTCTGTCTGCCACGCATTTTTAGAAAGAAAAGGTGATCTCACGCAATACTCCAAGATAATGGGCGCCACTGTTCATGTGAACAGAAATAATTTAGAATTCTCATGAAAATTCCTTAGGTAATAATGAAAATAAAATTAGAACATTGAGTCCATAAAATAGGACCTATAAATTTTTCAAAAAAAAATCCATATTCATGTCTTTTCAAGCACAAATTTTGCATACAAGGCACTGCATAAAAAGAACATTGAACTACAGTTAATTTAATTAATGAAAAATTTGCATTTACATGTCATAACACAAAATTTCAATAGGTAAGGTAAATAATAGGTAGGTAAGGCAAATCTTAGGTAGATATAGAAGCTATAGGTATAGCAAGATAATAAGATAGGTAAGGTATTCGAGATATGAAATCTATGAATCGTGTAATAATACCGTTCATACATTTTGGTGAGAAAAAAAATAAAGGGGAGCATTGTGTAAAATCTCCTGTTAACTTATAGGGATGGATACAATAAATAGCAGACAAAAATAAAAGTAGTGATGAACAAGCAAAGTTTCCGATGCAACATGTAACAAGTTTACAAAATTTCGCACATTTCGCATTCCTATTGAACAAAAAAAAAACATAGGAAATTAGGCTTCAACTCAATGATTCATCATCAGATTTCTCATCTTCGATGTTCAGCTCTTCGGTTAGATTGAGTTTCAGATCTTTAATATGAAAATTTCCTACGTCATTGCCATTCAAATCTTCAAGGTTATATACCAAGGGAGATATAACTTTTTTAATTCTACAAGAATTATAGTGGTGTCCTTCACGATCACAATTAAAGCATTTAATAGATACAGAACTAGCATTTGAATTTGCGGAATTATGTTGAGAGAAATTTTTAGTTAAAGATAAGGCAGATTCAATGCGTTTACAAGTATCGGAAAGTTCAGTTACAGTATTTATATCAGTCAAAATTAAGGCTTTAATATAATCAGGTAGAAGATTTCTTCTAATTTCCTCCACTATCTCTTTTTCATTTGGGGGTTTAGGCAAACGGTAATACAAAGCTTCCAATGAGGCAATAAAATCTATCGCGGATTCTCTAGGATGTTGCTTTTTTGATCTTATTTGTTCGAGAAGATTACGTTCATAATCTTCACCCAGATAATTTCTTTTTAATAGGTCGATTAATTCTTTCCAATTAGAAAATTTTTTCTGGCGATATGAATTATGCCACCATGTCCAAGCTTTACCTTCAAATAAATCACCAGCAGAATTGTAAAGATCTGCTTGTGAACAATTTCGAGATATACGATATGACTCTACTTGTTCCAAAAATGGCAAAAGAGGTTCTTTACCACTGAATTTTTGTAGATTCCATTTGAATACTGGTATTTTGCTTTGAGAAAAGAAATGGTGACTACCGGAAGCTATAGGGGATGATGCTTCTAATGGTTCAGAAGATTCAATTGGCTTAACCTTGTCGCAAAGATCGCCTTCAAAACTTAAAAGACTAATTTTTAACTGAGACAAATCTTTAGCTTCAGCATCATCGAGAGGAATCATGCGGGAAATTCGACCAGATATATGAGTCAGGCGTGAAACTAATCTTTTATAAAGCGAATCAGTTGTTTGAAGGGTTTTTGCTGTTTTCAAACTATCCTGAACATCCTTGATTGAAGCCATAACCTCATCATAATCTTCTTTGAAATCATAACAATTGGAAATGGTTGTGAAACTACGATCCGCGGATTCTTGCGAGAGACATCCACGTAAAATTTTACGTTTTTCGTCTACGCTATCAGGGGGAGATAAACCACGTATTTTAATTTCATATAATAACTCGTTACTCTTTAAATGATCGGGGCAAAATTTTTTTGACATTTTTGTGTCTTAAAAGAGCTCGACAAATGACAATCAAACTTTATCAATATGGTGGATGCGAGGGTCCTTTCAAAAAAATTACCTGTGAATACTCAAATATGCTGGACCGAAAACAATTGGGCAGAGAAAAATTCGTCGCCGACTTGATCGATATTCAATTTATATGGTGATGTAGATATATTGAAAACAGAATGAAATCAAAACCTGCAGCGAAAAGGAAGATAAAGAAATAATTTTCCCTACAATGAATTTTACTATAGATAAGGAAATATAGGGAAAATTGTATCGCTACAAATTTTTGAGATCAATCAAGAATCCAGTTAGATAAATGCAACCAAGTTAGTCAGACATGCATGAAAATGTTAGTTAAATAGAAAAATGTAGTTTTACTCCATGAATTAGCATCGCTTCGGGCCCCACGTTGGGCGCCAGTGTAATGAAATTTGCTTAGAGCTTATTTTCTTTTTTTGAGATATCTCAGGGTGGGCTCACCGATATTGAGGTCTCTGACCACGAATACTATTCACAGAATAAAACACATTATTTTTAAACATATATTAAAACCATCCAAGATATAATCGATCTCAATATCTGCTCAACAGTAGATTTCACCCTACTATATTGAAAGTGAATCAAAATTTACGAGTTTCCATGCATTAAACGTCTTCTTACAAATTCATATGATCTTAAAATTGTTGAAGAAAAATATGATTTATGAATAAGTGGTTGAAATACGGAGATAAGTCCTTGAATCGGCGTTGAAGGGAATCCTGATGTGGAACTCAACAGGTTACCTTCGATCAAATGGCTTGGTCTCAGCACTAGTGGCTGGGTATGCAGGGGCGATCTGGTAATTTCAATCTACCGAAGTATCTATTTTTCCCAATCCTTTCTGGACACACGGATGGAAAATGATGCCACAGCGAAGTTGTGAGTAACGAGAAATGAGGAGGAGCAGCAAGAGTATCAGGAACAGCTGGAGCAGCCGGAGGACCTATGTATTAATTCATGTGAATTAATATAAGTTTCACTCAAAAATACATTGCTCTGTCGTCAGTGGTTTGTGTTGAACAAATAAAAAAAAATCTTAATATAATTCAGGAAACAATGAAATATTGAATAATGAAGACGGCAGTGCAATGGTTTCCATCGACAACAAAATGGCGATAAAAAAAATAGCATAAAAAAAAATGAACACAAATCGATTGATAAAAATTATATCTTACCCTCAACATCCAGATATAACACTCAAATTTTCGATTTCCAACAAATCGAACACTGAAGATATTTCGCTAAAGAAAAACCAACTATAAAATTCACTGGAGGCTGACGACGTCTTCATTCATTAGCGTTCCAACTTCAAAAGGAATGAGGATCATATGTACCTAGATAATATGGTACCTTACGCATGTCGTCATCCAATATGCAATTTATAGTGGCACATATATCGACAAATCACAACACGTTAACAATCTGAGCGGGAATTGAAACAAATTTGAATAAAATGCAAACGGAACGTTACAACCCGATCTAACTCCTCTGGATTATTTCCTATGGGGTCATCTTAAGGATACGGTGTATAAAGGAACAATAACAAGCCGTGAACATTTGAAGAGCAGAATAACTGAAGCATGCGAAGAAATTAAAACAAATATTCCTCTGATTAGAAAAGCTTTGCTTCATTTGTTCAAGAGAGCCAATAAATGTATGGAGGTGAACGGCTCTCATTTCGAACATTTGCTTACTTGATTTTTTTATGAATCATATTTGCGACTTTTTCTATTTTTGTGTTTGAGTATCCAACTCTTTCATCACCCCATCTACAACAAATTTTATTTTGAAATTTTATATGGCATCGAAATATTAATTGATAAAAATAGATTTCAAGATTTGAAGGAATATTTTGATGCCAGGCTCATTCTAGCGCCTCGAATTCAAGGTTTTTTTATCAGCAGTACTAATCTTCATGATTTGAATATAAAAATATTGTAATATTCTTACTTCAACATATCATAGAAACGAAAGAAAATTTGTGCCATTCAAACAAAAAACAGATATTTCATCAGTTTTTTTCCCTCTTTCCAAATTTCTATTTGATTTTATTTTATCTCATATACCGTGTGATATTTCTCACTTGACATGTAAATTGAAATTTTTGAGTACGGGCCAGCAATTTTTTCAATTTTTTTTTCTTGTGCTAACAGAGAATGCCTGTATGAACAAACATGTGAAATATCAGAGAAAAACATATCATATTAACGAAGATATGGGAGTTCATAGATTTAGCATTTTTTCATAAATCACCCTATATCTCTGAAACGAATACCCTTATGGGAAATTTGAAACCCTAATTCTCATTCAGTTTGAGGTCCTCTATCTCCACTTAGCCGTTGTCCCTTACGTCACCAGTCACCCTGTATATTTGAATAAACGGATTTTGTACTAATAATTTTTTTTCATGGTCGTAATTAATAACATTATTTCTTTAAATGTACACAATAGAGTACGTTTCATTTATGATTGAACTGGCCGAGAAATTCCATTGTACATAGCAGCTGTCGCTCCGCTCTCCCCTCCACGTTCGAGATGACTACTGGTATTTTTATTCACAGGTATCTTTGAAAAATGTTCCTATATGTCTACTCAGGTGAGATTCAACATATAAATACAAAAAAATTACTGTTTAAAGTGAAAATATATGGTCAAACATTAATTTTTTATAATAATTTGTTTAAACAATGAAAAAATGGATTGCACAAAAAACAAATTGGTAAACATTGCAATTTATAATTTAAAAAACAATATCCCACATCGATCATATTATTTCATTCACTATAACTCTAATCCGAGGTTTTACGGTTTTGAATGCTCCAGGCACTCCACTAAATGGAGATTCGGATTCCATAGATAACTCTGATGGGAATGTTGTTTGCTTGAATGTTTCAAGTGAATTTCCTTCAGACGCAATAATTTCTCTGCTGGACAAGTTCTCTTCGCTTGCAAAAATTCAGAGAATTCTAGCTTACGTTCTTCGCTTCAAAAATAATATAAAAAATGGAACAACGAAACGCTTTGGAAATCTTACGCTAGTTGAACTAAACGAAGCTCTGCTTCGTATGGCATATGCCACGCAACAGGAAACCTTTTCCGCCGAACTAAAAAGAAAGACGTTCCCTAAACATTTTCAAAGATTGAATGTATTTGGAGACGAACTCGGTATATTGAGAGTTGGTGGTAGAATAGATGCATCCACTTTATCGTACGATTCCAAGCATCCAATTCTTTTGCCCAAAAAGAGCCGTTTGACATATCTCGTTATCGATTTGTATCATAAAAAGTATTTACACGCCGGACTACGTACCATTCGGTTCCTAATCGCCCAAAGATTTTGGATCCTCAGTGGCAAGAAAGCTATATCTTCGGTTTTGAGTAAATGTTTACAGTGTTTTAGAACTCGTCCTTCAAGCTATCAACCCCCTATGGGAGCACTCCCTTCATCACGAATTTCTCAGATAAAGCCTTTCAGTAGAAGTGGAGTAGATTTCGCAGGCCCTTACTCTATAACGATGGGACGCTATCGAGGTGCCAAATCTACAAAGGCTTACATTTGTCTGTTTGTGTGTTTCGCTACAAAAGCCCTTCACTTGGAACTCGCAACGGAGCTATCCACTGAATCGTTTTTAGATGCTCTTCAACGCTTTATCGCACTTCGGGGAAGAGTCAGTCACTTATATTCTGACTGTGGTACTAATTTCGTAGGTGCAAGTCGCGAAATCGTCAACCTTATGAAGAATGCCACTGAAAAGGAGCAGATTATCTGGCATTTCAACCCTCCTTCAGCACCACACATGGGCGGTTTGTGGGAGGCCGGAGTCAAGTCTGTGAAATCTCACTTGACTCGGGTTTTAGGTGCTCAAATCCTCACCTATGAGGAATTTTATACGGTGTTGTGTCTCATTGAAGCAATCTTGAACTCCAGACCTCTGGAAGCACTAACTGCAGACCCAGAGGACGTCTCCGCCCTCTCGCCGGGTCATTTTCTCACCTTAGAGCCTCTCAATGCCCTACCATACCCAGACATCACACAATTGCCTTTGAATCGCCTTAGCCGTTGGCAATGTTTGCAGCGCATTCAACAAGATTTTTGGAGGCGTTGGCATCGCGAATACCTGCACACATTGCAACAACGTTCGAAATGGCTTGTTTCTGACGAAAATCCTCCTAAACTTGGAGATCTCGTTCTCATTAAGGATGAGAGGCTTCCCCCCACTCAATGGGCTCTTGGAAGAATAGCTTCATTGTCTATTTCTGATGATGGAAGCTCTCGTATTGCCACTGTAAAGACCAGAACTGGCTCCTTGAAGAGGCCTGTCGTCAAACTATGCCCTTTACCCACTGGAACTTGATAAAAAAAATTTCAGTTCAGGTTGGGTGGTTATTTTTTTTTTCATTATTTTTGTATAATTTGTTCATTGTTCAGGTAAATCGAATTACTGTGACATATTCGCTTTCGTACCGCTTTAATACGCAATGGCCAATGTTATGTTACGGAGTACGATCATTTTTTGTTTTTTCTCTTTCAATTTGCCATTTTTCGCGGCCGGAGAATGTTGCGTCATGATAAAAATGTTGCTTGAGCGATGGCTAAATGTCGTTAACTTACGCGTAAACGAAGTCAACATTGGTGGCTTCATCTTACTCCACAACGAAACGCATATTATCGTTTCTTCTTCGCTTAACAATTGATTGCTAATTTTCCTCGTGAAAAGTTATTTCTCGCACGCTGATTACCTATTATTGATATTTTCGCTAATTTTGATATAATCCGCTTTTGATAACGTTCGCATTGAACGTCGCTTTGATATTGCTGATTTCGCAAAATTTGTGGTTTCAACAACGCATCCAGAAATCTGAAGATAGGAGCTGATTTACAGCAGCCAAGGGTCCCTGAGAAGAGCTGGGATTTGGGGCAGAGCTGCCCTACGTCTTTGAAAACTGACGGTCAGGTAAGTCATCACTGTTGACCGATATTTTTATGATCATTGACTGTTTTTACAACATTTCGCCATCGCTCCAGCTTCAGAACGCTAAAATACAGTTCGCTTTTCTCTTAAATTAAAACTGAGCTACCGGAAGTAACAAGCGTCAAAGACTGGAATGGGCAAGGCAACAAATCAATTAGAACGATCAATGGCGTAGTGCCCTTTTCACTGATGAATCCAGATATGGACGATTTTCAGATTCTCGAAGAATAAGGGTATGGGCAATACCACATACCCCGTAATCGTCGCTATGTCCAAGAAGTCCATCCATTCCGAGAGGGTTGTGTTATGGTATGGGCCGAGATATGTTTCAACGGGCGCACAAATCTACACATTTGCCCTGAGAATATGACCGCCTTACACTATAGGGAGCATGTCATTGACAATGTTGTGCCAAATTTTCACGCTGCTATTGGTGAAACTTTTCCATTTCTAGACGATAACGCTAGACCGCACCGTGCAGCCATAGTTGAGAATGCGCGCGAGGAGCTTGGTATTCCACATTTACCAATACCTCCGCACTCACCAGATTTGAATTGCATAGAACATGCATAGGATATGCTCCAAAGAAGATTAGATAATCATCAACCTACCCCAGAATCCTTAAATGATCTGAGAGAGCTTCTGCCCTGCCCCGTTTATGGAACCAAATTCCTCAAGAAATGTTCAACAACCTCGTGTGTAGTATGCAAAGAAGATGTCAAGCTGTTTGATGCCCGTGGAGGCCATACATTGTATTGATAGTCTTAAAATGCTTGAATTCTCTGGGAATACAATTTCGTTATTTTACTAGAAATTTCTTAACCACTCTGTATGCACTGCAGACCTACAGGCTAAAATTAATTTGTAACTTGAACTCATGTGGAGCAGCTAATTTCCAGTATTAACAGAGAAAAAAGTTTCTTCAACATTCGCCAGGTCTTCGGAATTATTGAATTCACATAATATCTTCTCAAATTCATTATTTTCCCAAAGTAAAATTAGTATGATCTCTACGTAGAAAAGACAACGTTGCGTATGTATCTGACAGGAACATTACTATAACCTAACTTACCTAACATTTTCGAAATATACACGGTGAAATGTATCAGAATTTCATGGCTCAGCGGGATGCATTACAAAAGTGAATGGAGTATTTTTAAGAACGCGCCTAAAATGTAAACGACAGGACTTAAGGTTAATACAGACTATTCTGACGTGACGTGGTTCCACGTCACGTCAGGCACCGTCAGTGCTCCCATTGGCCTGATATGAACGTGAACGCACAGAACGATGTGTTGCATTTTTATATCACTCACATTTTGACGTTCACGTTCATATTAGGCCAATGGGAGCAGTGCTACACGTCTGACGTGACGTGGAATCACGTCACGTCAGAATAGTCTGTATTCACCTTTAGACGACTATAGCACAGTATAAGGTACCTTATACTGTGACTATAGTAGCTTTGTCAGATTTTCTATGAATCTATAAAAAAAATTCAGTTGGCAAATAATTGCGAATCTACCTACTAAGTGGACATCGAATGCTGCGTTCCAAGGTACTGGCGGGTAGCGGTTCTCAAAGAGCTGTTTCCTCGAATTAGTGAAAGTTCGACTTCATTAGACAAATTCTTCAAAGGCAAGATATGCAAGAAGCTTTTTCTTATGTCAGTATAGTTTTTGGAATATACTGGACATTACCTACCACGTCTGCAAGATGTGAACGCAGTTTCAGCAAATCGAAAATAATAAAAATTATTTGCGTTCCTCAATGAGTCAGGAACGTCTTTCTGGTCACCCGATCTTAGCTATAGAAAACAAAACTGCTTCCAAAACAGATTTCGAGGAGCTGATAGATGCGTTCACGAAAAGAAAAACGTGCCGCGTGTAGCTATGAAGAAAAAAAACTTATTTCCTTCCTTGTGATATTTTTCTCATTATTAGTATTTATTTTTATTATTCATTTGTATTATTTATTTTTGATGAATTCATAAATCACACAAATGGTGGGTGGGCGCCATTATGAGTTTTTGCCCAGGTCAGAAAAATCGTGTGGTACCCCATGAGTATCGAAGACCTAAGAAAAAGGTGGTGCACATAGAATTTTTCATGCATTTTGTACCTGATTTTATGGTTTTCAATCGTTATTACCCCCCGTGATCGTTATTACCCCTCCCATGAAAAAGAGCTATATCCGCCCTTGCTGCGTTCAATGGCCGTTCCAAATATTAGCGAATTATAACAGAAAAATTCCCTTTATTTTTGTTATAACATATCTGGGATAAAGGAATATCTTTGGACAGCTGCTGTCGAAAATTTTTCGTTGGATTTAAAGGTGCTTCTATTTACAAAATGGATATATGTATTTGCAAGATGGATGAAGAGTTCTCAAAGGCTACCGACTTCATGTCAGTCCTTTAGGTGACAAATTTCTCAAGTCTCATTCTTGGATAGGTGCTATCAATTCAGCAATGTTATTTTTGTAGTATACCCATTCATAAAATGAATTCGCCAGTTATTAGTTTAATAAGTATTAATAACTTTTGTGATTTCGATTTTAGGAACTAGAGTTATATAAGCCAGAACTCATTGAGAAACCCTCATTAATACTTATAAATAAAATGGATTTGGAAGGTGCTGAAGAAAAATATATGGAAATAAAGGAACATTTAAAGAATTTACTAAGTATAAATTGATTTGAACCTTGTTGAGAAAAGATTCTACACTTGATACTTTCAGATATTTCACACAATTACAATGAGGAAATAAGGCCAGAAAAATTCTTGAAATTCAGGGACATCATTCCAGTATCAGTGAAAAATAATGTTGAAGATATCAGCCTTATAAAAAATAAATTGAGGAAACATTTAGATATCATAGCAGAGGAAGAACGGGATGATGAAAGTCATTTAGATTTGTATAAGGATATAAAAGAAAAAATGATTGAAAAGGGACCGAAATTGGTATAGAAATAAAATGTGAAAATGCATTTATAGTTTTTTATTTTATCACCTTGATGGATTTGCTAAATTTGATAATTTAATCCATTCACAACTAAGTCTTGCGTTTTCAACTTCTTCAATTATACTTCTTCCAATCGGGCTTGACTTTTTCACTGAAATCTGCTCGAAGTCATTATATATTCCAACCTGTGATTTCCACCTGAAATGGTTTGAAGAAGATTGGTTCAATGCATTTTTATACTGGATTTTTTCGAAGATAAATGTTCATTTTTAAAAGCACTAATTGAAATGAACTATTTCACCATAAACTGAGATGACGAAGTTATCAATTATGCAATTCAGTGAAATGAGAAGTACAAATAAGTTTCCAATAGAGGAAAGCACCGCTCGATCCGAGGCTCTTTACAGTGCAGGACTGACTCTCTTCATTAAGGATTTCAGGATGAGCTTTCACAGCACTGGCGGATCCAGACAGTTTTTCAGGGGGGGACCATGAATTGATTTATTGAAAATATTAGAAATCAATTGAACTATACTATCAAGGGGTCATTGTCAAAGAGGGGGCTATGGACCCCACCCCTGTATCCGCGAGTGTGTCACACAGAACAATAATATGTCAATAGGGATGTTGACACATGTTACAAATTCATATAAATTGAGGTGTTCCACATTGAAGGTAGTTTTTGAAATACTATAATAATATTTTAGTGATCTAATTACTCTCATTAAATTAAATAAAATCGATTTAAAATGTGTAATCTATTACGTTTATCACGTGACTGCAAACACGAATGAGAATACGTGACGTCACTGTTCTGTAAACAAGCTAACCTATAACCATAGAAATCATAATATATATACTTACTCTAGAATGCTAAATCAATTGGACCGAAGTGTTGTAAAAATTTCAGTGTGGTCCATAATGCGCATACGTGCCATCAGGTTGTTTCTGAACAGGGTCGGCTTCAATAAAATTTTATGCTGTTATTGTTGCAGTTGAATTTAATCAATTCATAATTAGTATTCGACACTAGTTGTTTTGAACATATTGATAATTTTCATCAGCTATTTGAATGGTGAATTTGGAATCATCAGCGACTGGAAGATAAGCTGAAAATCTGTCATTATTCCAAAACCTCTTCAGGCGTTGAAAAAACCCGGTTTCGGTATAAAAATTAATTCAAGGATCAAGGAAGGCAAGTTCTGGTTAACAAACAACGAATCTTTTGGTAAAGTACAGAAAAAAAAATCAAATGAGCAAAAAATGTACTAATATATCCCTTAAGGACAGTTTTATTCTTCGCTGTTCCTGAAAATAGTGGAAACATGAAAATGTATTGTACATCTGCCAATGCGTTACTTTGCATCGTTTCATGAGTGAATTCTGATACCTACATTCATTCTTCAAGTCATTTGTCTTTTTTAGTTCAGAGTATATTCCAAAATCAATCTTGTATCTGAATGAAACTGCAAAGTGTTACTTCAACATATTTTATTTTCGAGTTCGAATAATCCATTAAAAGATGATTTACTCACAAGATTTCATGATTATTCATAATGAATTGCGTTCTTTTGCTATATAAAGAACCAATCTCATGGTGCGAGTGGATAGATTTGTGTCAATCGAATGAAAAGCAAAGCGTGAATCATAAATTTTTAACAGTTTATATGAATGAAAAGGTGCACATAGTTTACATACTTAAGTGGGAAATGAACGGGTCAAGACAATGACACCACAACACTAAACAGTTCATTGTTTATCGGATACGAAAAAATCCAAATCGAACACAACACACAACAAAAGCAAAATGCACACGAAGAATATCAAACACGAAAATAACAGTTACGCACCAGTAAACTAGTTTGTCTATGCAGTAAACTAAACTGTGGCTGCAGACTGACACTAACCCGTTCCTGTCTAGACTTTCACTAAGGTCATTTCAAAGTCATTTGCCATGAGACAGAAAAAGCGGTGTTGCGCGGTCTATATCTATTTAGTGAAATCTACTACATTACTGCTCTAATTTTCTCACCAATTCCACAAATATTGCAATTCACTTATGATATTAATGTGTCTAATAGTCATAGGAAGTCGCGCATGAGCTATAAAATAAGTTTGTTACTCAATGGAATATTTTTATTGTTTAATTATATTGAACTTAAAATAGAACCGACAAAACATTTAGGGACTTGGCATCGTTCTACGTGAAATTTCCTAATGGTGAGCATGCGCACATTGTGAATCAGTTGCCTATGCGGCACGTTTTTCGCTGCGGAACGAGAAGGAATTAGCATTCTAGAGTAAGTATATATATTATGATTTCTATGCCTATAACCTTACTGTCATCACGAGTACGAACTTACGAAGAACAGAAGAGAGTAAAACGTATCACCAGCGAACTATTTCACGATTATTTGATATTACGCAAACGATTCGTTCGCAAGAAATCACACAAGATCAGTTCGCTTTGACAGAAGGCGAAGTCTGTTTACCGTATATCATAATCACTTCGTTTCAGCGGGAATTTTGAAAACTATTTTTATTTACGCATTTTTTATTGGTATTTGCCATATTTTTTCCATGAAAATATTTTGTTCGTGTTTGTATAGGGCTTATCTACAAATTAAAATCATTTCCAAAAAATAGTCAACATCCCTATTATCAATTTAGTCTTCAGTCATTTCCGCGAATATTTTCATTTCACAAATAACAATTCAAATACATTTAAAAAAATTAAGAGAAAAGTCGAAAATCGGCAAATTGGACATTGATCTGAGAATATCATTACTATAAGTTCCATGGTTAAACCTCCTGAAAAATACTACATACCTTTCCACGCCATTCCAAGCAATCATAACTCCATTGTCAGTACACAATTTTGGGGATGGGCGTACTAATTTATAGCCATACTTTTCACATACAACTTCTATTCCTCTAGGTATGAAGTTGTTGCAAGCTACTCCGCCAGACATAACCTAAATATAGTAAAAATCAATATATATAAGTTATTGTATTACTGTGAGGAATAAATTATACGGTGCGGTGGAATAAGTGTTACCCCCCCCCCCCCCTATTAACTACTCTATTTTTATATCTTAAGAAAAAAGCTCATTTCAATTCTTCGATGATTGCAGGCTTATTGGCATTGGATTCAGATAACACCACAGTCATAAGGTCTGTTCATCAATTCGAGAAATGACACGACCAGGATCAAACTCGTGCAAGATCGTCAATATTTCACGGGCGGTATGATATTTGGCACTATCCTGCTGAAATCACATGTCGTCAAGATCAATAGCTTCCAAATGAGGCTCAAAATACTGTGTTATCATAACATGGTATTGGAATTATTAGATGTATGAATATTTCCAATATGGGTAATGAGCCAATGAAAATTGAAGCCTGGCTTTGGTAAGAACCCCGATCTGCACATGTGCCGTAATATTTGGAATGTTAATATCTTACTAATTCTGTTTATCTCTGACACATCGTATTATGTCGTGAAACGTATGTCATCTATAACACTCTACTACTAAGACCTCTATGTAGAAAGGACAACGTTGCGTAGTTATATGACAGGACCATGCACTGGCTTTACACAGCGGTAATAAGACCCAGAATCACTTATGGTTCACTCCTGTGGTGGCCAAAAACAAATCAGAGACAGGCAAAAACCAACCTTGGGAAAATCCAGAGGCTTGCCTGTCTCTGCATCACGGGTGCAATGAATAGCACTTCAACAGCTGCTATGGAGGTCATCCTCAACCTCTCACCCCTTGACATACATGTCATGGGAGAGGCCACGATGGGTGCATACAGATTGATCCAAACAAAAAACTGGAGAACCAGCACAACTGGGCACACCAGAATCACTCATGTAGCTGACGTAGCCGAGCTCAATATGATTTCAGACTACATGCAACCTCTATACTCATTCGAAAAACCATTCAAAACACAGCTCGACTGGAACAGATGTGACTCGAATATAGAATCACAATCATCTGCAGAAATAGTCTGGTACACAGACGGTTCTAAGACAGATGAAGGAACAGGAGCGGGAATACACGGAGTGAGGCCAAGAAGGGACCACATAATACCTCTCGGCAAACACGCCACGATATTTCAAGCTGAAACACATGCCATTAGGACATGCATACAGAAGAACCTGGAAAGTGGCTACCAAAGAAAACACATCCACATTCTCTCTGACAGCCAGAGCGGCATCAAAGCTCTCAACTCGACACAGATAAAGTCTAGACTCGTCTGGGAATGCCTCCAGGACCTTCTGGAGCTGGCTAAACACAACAAGGTCACTCTGATGTGGGTGCCAGGTCACAAGGGAATAGCGGGCAACGAAAAAGCAGAACAGTTAGCAAGACAAGCATCTGAAACGCCATTCACAGGGCCAGAACCTGTGCTTGGAATCAGCAAAAACCGATGCAGTACCCTGATTGAGGAGTAGATAAAACAAAGACACCGACAACACTGGGAACAGAGCGACGGGCAAACACACAGCAATGCCATGGTAGGACGCACAAGCCAAACCTTGACAACTGACTTTTTGAATCTAAACAGAACAAAGGCACGTATAATAGTAGGTCTACTGACGGGACACTGCGGCCTTAGAAAACATCTGAACACCATAGGAATACTTGGAGAACCCGTGGATTGCAGACTCTGCGGTGAAGAGGAAGAAACAGCCTCTCACATAATTTTTGAATGCGACGCCCTGGGAAGAAGGCGCCACAGAATCTTCGGAGAAATCAATCCGGAAACGGGAATGAATCCGAAAAACCTCATAAAAAGGCTACTGAACCTGATAAAGGACACAAACCTATTCTCGTGAGGAACCACTGACGAAAGAGTGATACAATAGACAAGGGCGTACCCAGCCTTTGAGCTAGGGGGGGGCAAAAAAAATCAGAATAGAAAAAATGAACTGATTTTCGTATAAAATGCTATTATTTCATGAGTTTTCAAGGGATTTTTAAGCTCTAGGGGGGGGCAGCTGCCCCCCCCCCCTAGAGCTTCCTGGGTACGCCCATGACAATAGACCCAAGTTGGTCGCAGTGTCACAGGGAGGCCAAGCGCTAACCCGGTCTCTTGTTTGTCAGCTTATCAATCAATCAATCAAATATATGACAGGAAAATTACCATAATCTAACATTTTCAAAATATACACGGTGAAATGTGTCAGAATGTCATGGCCAACCGGGATACTTTATAAAAGTGAATGTAGTATACTTACCAAAATTCTCCTCTCTGGTGGTATTAGTTTTCTCAATTGAATATACTCCATTGCTCTTTGTATCCTTTGACATAAATGTCTCGTTAATGTTATAAGAAATCCTGCACATAGATTATTTGCAGTTGGCAAAACTTCATCAGGAGCAATTCCTGAAAAATGATGTAACGTAACCAATTTATGTTCACACTGTACAGCAAGCATTTCCAGATATTGAGTCGAAAATTTTTGTAGCTACTATATTATGATTTTTATGTAATAGGAACTTATTATTCAAATAATATTTATGATTAAGCATTGTTTGGTATGGTCATAGTTATTGTGAAACAAATTACAATTGATGGTCAAAAGGTTGAAGAAATTCAAACAAGCAAGTTATTGAAAATGACAATTTCTCAATTTTCGTTCATAACTCAAAATCTATGAACAATAGGCTGGATCTGTTTTCAGATTCGGATCAGTTTTTTTTAACTGCTATAGTTCTCGAGATTTCTTCAGTAGGCAACGAATTTTGCCCACCCTGTACATACCGAATAAATATCTTCATTACACTTAATAAAAACAGTCGCAGATTTACCAGTGATTTTCCCCCTTTAAAAGGGGGTTTCTCGAAACTTCGATGCACGATTTCAATAACAGAAAGAGTTCTGCTATCTGTGATTTCCACTGAAATGCAGCCAAGTTTCGTCATTATAGCCGATAAATTGCACTAATCCAGAGCCAATTTTCGCTTTCTATATCAGAGACAAATTCGAATGCACTCTCTGTGACATATTGCAGAGAATGATTGAGAATGGTGCTGAACATCAACCCAGCCAAGACCACAGTAATTCCGTTCACTTCGAAGAGGAACCTTCTAGCTATGAAGACAATAACATGAAACGGAAATATCTTGGAGTGGGGGTCTGAAGTCAAATATCTAGGAATAACCCTGGATAGCAAACTTCTGTGGAATAAGCATGTTGATAATGCTACTCGCTGAGCTACAGGGGCTTTGATGGCTTCTATGGGGCAGGAATTGGGGTTTTAACCCGAAAATACTGCGATGGATGTACGTCATGATCGTAAGACCTGCTATGAGAAACTGCCGAACTAGGGGTGCTTGAGATCATCACAGATCTCACACACTTCTACATCTCGTGATGGATAGGGTAGCGGGGTAGCCCATGAGGCCATCCTCAGAAGAAGGAACAGGCAATGAGAGAATCAGAGAATTTGGTCCTCTCTGAATAACTACATCTCATCTGCAAACCTTCCTTGTGATGTAATGATCAAGAAAGTAAGCACTGAGAAAAACTTCAGTACAATGCTAATCAAAACAGAGGACCGGGAATCATTTTTCCGTTCCTTATACAGTCAGCGCGACAGGTCGCTCTCACCGTATAGGAAACGGAATGCACAATGGAACAAACACTCCGTTTCCTAGCAGATATGCGCGATGTGCTCACTGCCCTGTTAGTCTTCTGGGTGCCGATGGGACAAAGTCCAAATTATTAATAAAGTTTTCTTTCTGTATATAGCTTTATTAGGTAGTCTACCACATTTTTCCTCTGTGAACATTTTTGTAGTCGCGGTTTTTTTTTCAGCAAACCTTTCGTAAGTCGACCATATTATCATTTTTCTTGAATCAAACATACTCTTTTTTCATTTTTGTAAAATGCAATCATAAAAACAATCTGGGAGAAATGAGAAAACATGATGGTCTACCAACATAAACATGACTGAAAATCGCATTTTTTCAAAGTATTAATACCCCCCCGAATTTTTCAGAATCGGTTGATACAACCATATCTATCTATATATATATAAAAAAGAAAGATGTTGGTTACACCATTTATAACTCGAGGTCGAATGGACTGTTTGTTATGAAACTTCATACATGGATTCGTCTACGGTTTGGTTATTATAAAATACAATGAAACTTTGAAAAGATCGATGAAAATTTTACTCATACAGGAAATACTTTTCCTTCTTTTGAGTAAGGTCACTAGGTGTCGCTACAGTTACAGTTACGCTACAGCTTAGATTGCGATGTAAACATATAGTGTGTAATTTGGGTTGCCTCCAACTCTGCGCTGTTGACCAAAACGTCTTAGAGTAGGAGTAGGTACAGATCTCTAAAATGATGGGATTTCGTTGAGATATGAGGGAGAATTCGTTCTTACCACTTCAAGTAGCGCTATTCACACATTATGACTGATTCACTGATTGTTCTATACTGTAGGTACTAAACTGGTTATTAGTTATTTTTACAGTTTTAGTTATTCAAAACAGAATAAGGTTATCGTGAAGGTACTATATTTGATATTATCACCATTAGATGGCGATATATAGAACTTATAGTACCATGAAAGTCTATTACCAGATCAAGAAGCGAATGAATATCCACAGTGAATTTTAATCGAAATGTCAAGTAAATCGGATTTTGGCGATCGGGTTCAATCGTGAATTGTCCATTCTCATCTTCTCTCATAATTTTTGAAATGTTTTCGAATTTCTGTTTGGGAATGAATATGTTTGCCATAATTAGTAATTGACATATTATTTTTGTTTCTGTTCTGTGTGACAGCCCATATTCATGGAAACATGGAAATCTCGCTGCTCCACCAACTGAGATGTTTACCAATTATTTCAAGCTGAGCACCAAAAGGCTAAGATGTTTAAAATAATGGTGTGAGCACTAATTAGATTTTGATTAGCCAACATTGAGAATATTAGAAAAGTTTCGTTTCTTCCACTTCAGAAAGCGCTATTCACAAAGTAAGTTCTAATTTTATTAGTTGGTTTAAATATTTGAATTCATTCTGGTGAACGTCAAGAAGTCAAGAAGGAAAATAAGAAAACGTCTTAGCGTATTTGTATTCTCTGATGTGAAGTTAAAGTACCATAGACAAAGTACTTCAATTCAAATTTTCAGCGTTGTATTGGCAGAAATAAAGTGGTTTATACAGTGATCGAGTGATCAGAGGTAATTCATCATTGGAACTAGGTATTTCTCATCCATACAATTCTATCGAGATTTATATTTGCATTCGTGTTGTCATTCATTACAAGATAGGTACTGCAATGACAAAACTGTAAAGCATTTAAAACAAAATGTTATATGTTCAACAGATACCACTTAAATGAGGAGAATTTTTTTTGTGCGAATAACAATGGTACTAAAATTCTCTATATTTTGCCTATTTTATCGCCTGCTTGAAAAAATAGCAATGATTAGTTTATACAACTTCAACGGTAGGTTTCACAAAGCGTAATCACCGGTGATCGGAGCTTGATCTAGCACCAACTAGATTTGACAGTTCAAAAATCAGAGAACCAAGGCGTTGATATCCGATCACCGGTGATTACGATTTGTGAAATTCACCGTAAGTATCATTTAGGCGAAACAAAGTTCGCCGGGACAGCTAGTGACATATAAAAATGCAATTGACCGACAAAAAAATGTGGCGAATTCCTTGTCCGACAAATGGAAAACGAAGATTTTTTAGGATGAAAAAATTATGAATAATGTCTTTTTTTTCTTATTCTCTCTCCACCTTGAAAATACAATGTAGGGCACCAGTAATAATATATGCATTTATCGGATATAACTTTGCTCATGTTACAAATAAACATTTGATTTTTTGAGGACCATTTAAGAAGGATGTGCTGAATACTATCATCCAGCTGTCCGACGAATAATGTTCGGCAATTTCAGTTGTTGCCGATATAATATTCTTAAATGATGGAGTGTTTCTTGTGCAAACATTTAATAAATATCTGTGGCTTCAAAACGAAAAAGGAGGAAGTGACATCCTTGAACTGTGCAAAATATTCTTGGCATCAAGAGAACATAATAATCACAAATATAAAGATGTCATTCTACCTGACGATTGGTGTGATACTTTTACTGGATACCATTCGTCTTGTTACAATGAATTCAATGTGAGGAAAGATTATTTTCATTGTTTTTTTTTTATTAGATTTGAATAAAAATGTCAGTAAACAATTTGAATTATAAACTTTCAATCAAAATCAATAGTTTCATTTCAATAATAATCGAAAAAAGATTCTGAAACAAAACCATTATATTTCAACTAGACTAAGGATTTGCCGCATTTTATATGGTGCACAGTTGTTTTTTCTATGAAACGAATCTCTCTAAATTAAAAATTCATTCTTGTCCGACAGATATTAATGATTTCAAAAACTCAAAAAAAAATCGTCGATTTTCATCTGTCGTACAAGAAAAAACGCCACTTTTTGTCGGATAATGGCATTTTCATATTTGATATGGTTATATCAACCGATTCTGCAAAAATCAAGAGTGTATTAATAATTTAAAAAATGCGATTTTCAGTCATGTGTATATTGGTAGACAATCATGTTCTCTTTTCTCCCAGATTGTTTTTATGACTACATTTTACAAAAAAAGAGTACGTATGATAAAAAAAAAATGAAAATATGGTCGACTTACGAGAGGTCGATTTGCTGAAAAAAACCGCAACTACAGAAATTTTCACAGAGGAAAAATGTGGTAGACTCTACCTAATAAAGCTATACAGAAAGTAAGAAACCTTTAATAATTTGCAATTTGTCCCATCGGCACCCAGAAGACTAACAGGGCAGTGAGCACATCGCGCATATCTGCTAGGAAACGGAGTGTTCCATTGTGCATTCCGTTTCCTATACGGTGAGAGCGACCTGTCGCGCTGACTCCATAGGGAACGGAAAAATGCGACCGGGAACACACCGACTACAATATCAAAGAAAATACAATAAAATGGTGTACAGATGCTTTTAAAATCGCTATAGGAGCCGACGCTGCTATTTACGGGGCAAGTACCAAGTGTGCACTATCGGTAGGCTCCTGTACAAGCGTCCTTCAAATGGAAATACTAGCAATCGGAAGATGTCTAGACATAAATCTAGAAAGAAACTATCAGAAGTGCGATATAGCTATTCATACAGATAGTTAAGCTGCTATTAAAGCACTGAGCTCCTACGTCATTGACTCAAAGCTGATTTGGGAGTGCCGAAACAAACTCAATGAGGTAGGCAAGAAAATAAGGTCTTTTCAATCAGGGTATCTGGTCATTCGGGAATCGTAGGAAACGAAGAAGACAATACACTCACCAGAAAGAGCGCACAAACGCCACTCACTGGCCCAGAACCCTTCAGTGGTATAGGAAAGGAGTTTATGGTGAAGGAGAAAACTGAAAGGGAAAAAATCTGGCGAAATCTCCCGAAATCACTCCAAAAAGTTCTGTTGAGAATGGGTTTATCCAACATTAACGAGTGTAGATTCTGTGGGGGGGGGGGGGAGGGAAGAAACTAATATTAGTCCTATTTACCTGGTTACGGAATGCTATGCCATTGCAAGCCAAAGGAAAGAGTGCTTTGGACAAGAAACTTGTAGGAGTGGGGAATTATCCTCGTTGAAGCCGCCCCAGATACTGGATTTCATGAAATCTGTTGAACTGGAAGGCAAGCTGTAGAAGGCTCGAGGGCACAATAGACCGTAAAGTTGCCTTTTTACTATAAACTATATGACCATATAAGTACTTCATTTATGCGTTGCTGCTACAAGCAATACATCTTTAATGGCATATACATATAAATTATTTCCTATGCTAAAGTTTCGTTGTTATAACTTATATGTCCTTATATCCACTGTCGTTTTATGCAATATTCACTCAATTCTTCAAAATAGTAATTTCAAGATTATTTATTACCATGAATTTTCTCTTCTTTCTCAATGATTCTACTTATTTGATTTTGAAGTCCAGCAAAACTGAAATTGCAGTTTCTCTGATGCAGCAAAGGTATCACAAAATTGAATTGTGATGGATTATCTGCTTTGGATGCTGCCAATTCCATTGCTTGGCCTCCTGATAATGTAGCATATTCTGCAATATTTCTCAATTTGAGTCTTCTAGCAATCTGCAAATTAAACAATAAATGGGGGAAATGGACTAGCAGAGATCTAATTTCCGAAGTACACCACTGGTGTCACCACCACAGCAGGATAACAGCAAACCGGTTTCTGGCTTGTAAGCCTTCATCAGAGCCGCATAACCCTTACTATGGTAGCAACCAACTGAATGGGCAGAACTTATATTACTCCCTAGCAGGAACACTTGAGTACAGTTTTAATGTACAGTGTCCCACCCAGCAGGCAAATGTCTACGTCTCATCCCAGAGGTTCCTTCAAAAACAAGATCTCTATGTACTTTCATTTTTCCCTACACAAGTACTTATAATAAGTCTCATCACGAACGGGCGTATTCAAGTCCCCACGGTTCGGAGCCCGCAAGTAATAATAATAAAATAGAGGATCAAGTCCCTAGGACCTAGCATAATCAATGCGGGAAATGGACTAGCAGAGATCTAATTTCCGAAGTACACCACTGGTGTCATTGATTATGCTAGGTCCTAGGGACGTGATCCTCTATTTTATTAAACAATAAAATTTCAAAGGATCATATAAATATCTATTTGTCATTGATTATGCTAGATCCTAGGGACGTGATCCTCTATTTTATTAAACAATAAAATTTCAAAGGATCATATAAATATCTAACCAACCTTATCCATTAATTCACCTGGTGCATTATCTATTGATGTCCCAAGGAGGAGAAATTCTTCAGAATTTTGAGAAATGGCTAGAAGACAATGACCACCACTAACTAATAGGACTAGAAATGGATATTCAATTGATTTATCATACATTCTAGCAGTTAATGCATGTGCTTTCATATGGTGTATTGGAATAAACGGTTTTTTGAACAATCTACATAAATGTTTTCCATATTTCACTCCTATAGACAAGCTCATTGGTAAACCTGTAGATAAATGGAAAAATACAAAATATTACTATGAACACACTTGTGGAATTGAAAATCTCAATCTACAGTAATTAAATCACCTGGTTCTACAGTAGTAGCAACAGCACTTAAATCCTCAAACTTAAGGCCAGATATTTCAATTGCTTTACTAACTACATGCTCTATATTATTTCTATGCAAGTCTTGGGCTATGGGTGGAATGATACCACCATGCCTAAAATTTTCAGTTATTTAAAATTGTTTCAAATTACTCATTAGGGACCAACTTTAAATGAACAAGGTGTTGAGAATGAAGTGATTCACCAAGAATTTTTCCGTCTAGATCAAGTACCGCACATCCTGTATCATCACAGGATGTTTCAATGCCCATAATATATATATTTCTAATTTGTACATTATTTTGAATTTTTTCCAATTTGCTAATACAGTTTGCAACTTTTGTTACTTTGCTCCATATTGAATACATTCCTGTATCAAAGAACAAAGATCCTCTTTATTATTATATCAAGCAGTAATAACTATTTGCAGTTTGTATTAATTCTTCTTAATAGTTTTATTTTAGCTTTTTATTTATTTATTTTTATTTATGGCATACATTAACCAAAGAATTGATACCACAGAACGTTAACGCTCATGTCAGTGTGGCTCATAGAAATTTATTTCCTCCACAACATTCGGAAGAATCTAATCAAACTAAAATAAAAAGTTTGAATTTAATTTTAGTGATACAAATTAATTAGATTAGAAACTGTTCATAACTTCTGTTCTGCCTTAGACTTTCGACTTGGTAGCAAACAATTATGGATTCTGCTTACTTGGATATTTTGATGGAGGAACTGGAAATACGAGAAATAGAGGTACTGTTTACATTTTTCATTGCAAATTTGCAATGTTAAATTCATTATTTTAATATTTTTAGGCTGCTGCAGATGTCCCTACAGAACTGTATGAGAAATTATTAGCAATTTATCTGTACAGGAATGATTTGTGAGTTCTAGACAATATAATTTTTGCTATTTTCATCTGAGATTTTCTAGGTGTAATGCAAAGTTCTTGTGGAAACGTATTCCTGCAAAAGTTAAAGCCAGTACTCCTGAATTAGGGAATATTTGGTTGGTTGGTCAATATATGTGGAAAAAGGATTATCCCTCCATATATAAATCATTGAATTCGGTGACATGGTCAGCTGTAGTGTCAGATATAATGAAAAAAGTAGAAGGTAATTTTTGTTGAAATAACAAATTGTCTCGAATTAACCTTTATGTGTTTTTCTAGAATCTGTGAGGAATAGAGCTGTTGATCTTATTTCGCAAGCCTACTCCTCGGTTTCATTAGATACAGTTTGTGGGATGACGGGTTTAGCACCTGATATTTGCAGTAAAGCTTGTATGGAAAAAGAATGGAAGTTTGAAGCTGACACCAAGATAGTTCACCCTCTCAAGACAAAAATAGAACCTACTGGTCCAACCAGTAGTGAAGATCAATTGTATAAATTAACAGATTTTGTTTCATTCCTGGAAAATTAATTTCACAATACCTTTTGTTAAAATAAATTATTGTTTCTTTTCATTAAATTAATTTTAAATTTCTTTTCTCTGTGAAAAACGTGGGTATGTGGTTATACAGGGTCTTTCACGAGGAACCTCACCCATATTTATACGGGAAACTACTGAACGTATTTTCATAAAATTCAGCACTTATAAGTATTTCACGATGCTGATGAAATCTAAAATATTTTCAAGGCATGAGCACCTCCGGTTTTTCCGGAAATGACGTCAACTTCCGTTTTTCAAATTAGAACACCATTTTTTTATTGGAGAAATAGATTCCTTAGAAAATTTCAAGTTATTTTGATGTAACATTTTTCAGTTTTGGTTGGAAAATTCTCTCAGCGGGAAAATTCGAATAAAAAATCGAAAATAGAGCTCCGCTGAAACAAGAATAACTTCGAGGTTTTTGGATGGAAAATTTTCATTTTTGGGATTTTTCAAGATGTAAGATTGATGTATCCTCTTTAAAAATCGAAATCGCGATTCATGATACAGGGGGTGAAAAAATCGCTTTCAAAGTTAGGGATCACAAAATCGTGAAAAATCAATTTTTTTCAAATTAGAACCCCATTTTTTTATGGCAGATATTGAATCTACGTTAAAAAATAATGTGAGTGTATGCAGCACACCCTTGCCCTAAAGTGGATATTTTCTGAGTTATTCACAAAAAACTGTTTTTCGTCTTGAATTTTCAGCTATTTCTTTTCCCTTCACGCCAAAAAGATGAAATTTTCAGGAACTGTTACTTAAACCGTGTTTTAGATTTTACTACCCTAATATGCAAGAGAAAAAAGTTACAGGTTGTTCCTAAATAGATGGTGAATTTGGATTCGAATTTGTATCAGAAACCTCTTTATTTCAACTAATCGGCCATCGGTTTTCTCTCCAGTGATAAATAAATAATGCCTTATGAACCATATGCAAAAACTTACCATGCTTTACATTCTTTTTTTTAATGATAGATATCATTAATTACATGCTACTGAATAAAGAGGAATTTGGCAGATGTAATTAATGATATCTATCATTAAAAAAAAGTAAGTTTTTGCATATGGTTCATAAGGAATTATTTATTTATCACTGGAGAGAAAACCGATGGCCGATTAGTTGAAATAAAGAGGTTTCCGATACAAATTCGAATCCAAATTCGCCATCTATTTAGGAACAACCTGTAACTTTTTTCTCTTGCATATTAGGGTAGTAAAATCTAAAACATGGTTTAAGTAACAGTTCCTGAAAATTTCATCTTTTTGGCGTGAAGGGAAAAGAAATAGCTGAAAATTCAAGACGAAAAACAGTTTTTTGTGAATAACTCAGAAAATATCCACTTTAGGGCAAGGGTGTGCTGCATACACTCACATTATTTTTTAACGTAGATTCAATATCTGCCATAAAAAAATGGGGTTCTAATTTGAAAAAATTGATTTTTCACGATTTTGTGATCCCTAACTTTGAAAGCGATTTTTTCACCCCCTGTATCATGAATCGCGATTTCGATTTTTAAAGTGGATACATCAATCTTACATCTTGAAAAATCCCAAAAATGAAAATTTTCCATCCAAAAACCTCGAAGTTGTTCTTGTTTCAGCGGAGCTCTATTTTCGATTTTTTTTTAGAATTTTCCCGCTCAGAGAATTTTCCAACCAAAACTGAAAAATGTTACATCAAAATAACTTGAAATTTTCTAAGGAATCTATTTCTGCAATAAAAAAATGGTGTTCTAATTTGAAAAACGGAAGTTGACGTCATTTCCGGAAAAACCGGAGGTGCTCATGCCTTGGAAATATTTCAGATTTCATCAGCATCGTGAAATACTTATAAGTGCTGAATTTCATGAAAATACGTTCAGTAGTTTCCCGTATAAATATGGGTGAGGTTCCTCGTGAAAGACCCTGTATATCTTCCATAAGCAATATACATGTCACCTACTGGTTATGGCAGGATTATTTTGAAAATCTAGCTTCCACAAAAATCAGTTCTTCTCATTCGATATAAAATGATTTCAGGTAGCCGATTATATTGAAAAGTGCCAACAACTTTGATGATTCAAATGAAGCACTATGATTTTGTTTCTTTTTCCCACTGTAGAAACAGATGTTCAGGATTAGTATGTGGCCATATAAAATAAATTCAATCCAATAGATGGTATTTGTCCCATTCCTAGCGTATCTGATGCTAGCAATACTTTTATTGGATTCATTCTCACAAATTCATATTAATATGATTTCAAGTTGCAAATTAATTTTAGCCTGTAGGTCTGCAGCGTATACAGGGTGGTTAAGAAAAATCGAGTAAAATAACGAAATTTTATTCCCAGAGAATTCAAGCATTTTAAGACTATCAATACAATGTATGGCCTCCACGGGCATCAATATAACAGCTTGACATTTCCTTTGCATACTACACATGAGGTTGTTGAACATTTCTTGAGGAATTTGGTTCCATAAACGGGGCAGAAGCTCTCTCAGATCATTTAAGGATTCTGGAGTAGGTTGATGATTATCTAATCTTCTTTGGAGCATATCCCACTCATGTTCTATGCAATTCAAATCTGGTGAGTGCGGAGGTATTGGTAAATGTGGAATACCAAGCTGCTCGCGCGCATTCTCAACTATGGCTGCACGGTGCGGTCTAGCGTTATCGTCTAGAAATTGAAAAGTTTCACCAATAGCAGCGTGAAAATTTGGCACAACATTGTCAATGACATGCTCCCTATAAGGCGGTCATATTCCCAGGACAAATGTGTAGATCTGTGTGCCTGTTGAATAGTGGCGACGGGAAAATTGAAAGTCTTAGAATGTCAAAAAATTCTAGGGGGGCCAGCAAAATTTTAGGGCTGGCCCGGGCCCCACCTGCCCCCCCTCCCTGGCGTCGCCACTGCCGTTGGAACATATCCCGGCCCATACCATAACACTACCCCCTCGAAATGGATGGACTTCTTGGACATAGCGACGATTACGGGGTATGCGTGGGATTGTCCATACCCTTATTCTTCGAGAATCTGAAAATCGTCCATACCTGGATTCATCAGTGAAAAGGACACTACGCCATTGATCGTTCCAATTGACATGTTGCTTTGCCCATTCCAGTCTTCGACGCTTATGGTC
This sequence comes from Adalia decempunctata, assembly GCA_951802165.1. Taxonomy (NCBI): domain Eukaryota; kingdom Metazoa; phylum Arthropoda; class Insecta; order Coleoptera; family Coccinellidae; genus Adalia; species Adalia decempunctata. Next base: position 62,692,642 of record OX637696.1, on the reverse strand, counting down.
ACGTGTTAATGGAACTCCTCTTAATGGACGTCTCTATAACCTAGATTCACCTCTCTCAAACGTCGTCTGATGATTTCGATGGAAACTTGGACCCCACCTGCATTTTGAAGAGTATGCAGTAGCATTCTACACGTAGATGTAGGGTTTCTTCTCGCCGAAACGGAGATGAAACGATCCTGAGTAGGTGTTGTTTTTCGTCGCCCACCAAGCCTAGGTCTTTCCAACACGGAACCAGTCTCCCTGAACCTATTCCAAAGTCGAGATATCACACTTTGGCTGACTTGGAGCCTTTCCGCTACAACAACCTGAGTTAGGCCACCCTGTAGCATTCCGATATTAGCCTCAGAGTTTGTTAATTTACGTCTTGGCATTTTCAGAAAACTCGTTTCAAATCGAAGCCGTTGACAAACTGACTTCATTTCAAACTAAGAACATTCATGAAGCATATGCAAAGAACCAAACTTCAGAAAAAAGGCGACCAGATTGACGAAATGTCTCATACTGATTTTATTGGATCGATTCAAGTTGTTATTGAGTTTTAAATGAATTTACATGGATTTTCTCGAAGATACATACTTTTAAAAACGATTGAATACGATATCCCTAAAACTCTTGTGGAGCAGTATATTACTAACACTGCCGGTTTCAGCTGCATCTGGTGAAATATCATCTCAAAATTAAAAGTTATCAAACATTATTTAAGATCGACAATGTTCCAGCAGATACTAAGTAATTTAGCTTTTGAAAAAGAATAGATTTCATAGTTTTATTTAGCATTTGAAAAAAAAATAGATTTAATGGTTTTTTATTTAGGCTCAATTTGAAGCCTTGTTTCAGGCACTCTGTATAATATTTTCTACTAATTTATACAAGAAGAAGTATCATCGTACTTTCTTTTATTCCAATGTTGCAAAAAGAAATTATTACAATGAGAGATTTTGGAGAGTTAAACTCTAATTTGTGACACTCTTTCTGCCAACAAGCTCGACAATCAGGCTGTATAATTCAACAATGGCTTAAAGTAGTTGCATACATCAAATCAGTGCAGAGTATGTATGAATATACAGGGTGTTACATTTAAAATAATAAAGTTTACATTAGTTTCCGGTAAAACCGGAAGTAAATTCCGCTTGAAAATATTTTACAATTCAAGTTCATGTACAAAAATACAGAATCTTGAATCTGTATCAAAATTCCTTCCTCAAATACGTCTAATGAAACACATTATGTATATCTTGCTCTTCTTGAGTTGCGTCCTGTAAAAAGCGCAACACACTCCGACAGATATCCATTGGTATGGCTTATTGATATTGGTTATAACTTATACTGATAACTCCTAGGTCTCCCGAGGAGAGCCCTGTGTACCAAGGGACCGTATACGTCGGCTCCCACTCGTCTATCTTCAGTTTACGAGCCATCGGTATAAAATACTGCAGACCCTAAAGGGAAAACCACCTCATTATTAGCCCATTAGAAGACTTGGAAATGCCGTGAAGTTTTTCTGAAACACGAGTCCCAGTGGTAGGTTATCTGTGAGTGTGACCACATCCACACTGAGAGAAATGCAAGTGTTAATAATTAAGATTTCCTTATTTGCAACAGTTTCATTGATAATTAATAAAATTTATTAATTATTCGAAAACGTTATTCATATTTAGAAACTCTGGATTCTGAATTTATTTCTGAGAAACATTCTATTTATTTCGGCAATATTTATTTATAATAAGAAACGTTTATTACTGAAAAATAAATGTTGCATCGAGAAATAATGTTCGAAAAAATTGTTAGCTATAAAAAAAAATTATTTCCACCAAACAAATCTTTTTGGAAATTCGAAGTGCAGTTATTTATGTCAAACAATTGCGTATTGAATTATGAATTATATAAAATTTATTAATTATGGATAAATATTGATTGGGCACTAATAAGTGTATATTAATGCTCGGATCTTTGTTTTACCGCGAATCCGACAACATGACGAGACTTGTCAATTGCCCCCTCTTCCTCGTCAACCCCCTTTAGGCTGCGAAGCGAAATCTGCACGTAGGCTCGTTCATTCTTATTCTTGTGTATTATTATTCTTCGTTGGTGCGTTATTGCGTTTGTGATTATGAAATTCGTGATTACGAAACTATAGGTGAGTGAACTAAACAATGGATTTCCAAAATTTTCTGAATGAAAATGGTTTGAACCACTTGGCTGGTGTTTTTGAAGGTAAGGTCTAAATTATTCATGATGATTATTTAAAGTAAAATTGGCTCTCCCGACTATTATGCTTCTTGATTGAAATACGAAGAATATTAGCTTTTTTCACACTCATATACTCTTTTACCACAGAAATACATAAATCGTTATTACTAATGGTATGTTTTGTTACGAATTTTGTGCGTTACTTTCCACTCACTCTGCATATTATTTCCCTTTCAGTATTTTTTACATCATGAATTTTCCGTTCGTGAGATCAGAATAAGATGACGCTTCTATTGTTTCAGAGAATGGTATTGATTGTGTGGAATTACTTGAAGAATTCCTGAGGACTAATTCTTCCGATAAATTTATTGAATTGCAAAAGTTTAACTTTTGTTTATTATTATTGAATTTGCACTAGAATGTAAATGTTTCTTCATGGTTTGATGGAGTTGATCAAACTGGTTATTCTAATATTGCTATATATTTTTTGTAAAATCACATAATGTTTAAATACTATTGTTGAAAAAGATAACTTAGTTTCTTATTATATGGGAGGTTTGTTTGTTCTTGGTACAACAATGTAAAAAATATTTATATGACTATAGGCTGTTTGCATGAGGATTATATCATATAACATATCCTGAGTAGATTAATTGTGAGTGAAACGATTTTATGTAATGCTGCAGCATTTGGAAAATAAATATTACTAACCAGAACCATGATTGATAGTTTCACTCACAATCAATCCATACTCAGAGTATGGTAATATTGTAAAATTAGGAACATAAAGCGACGACCTCTACTGAGATCGCTTTTTTTAGTACAAAAACTGATAATTCCTGTTCTATTATCGCTTCAAATGAATGTTACGTTCCAAGTTATTCCTATTATTTATTTTTGAGCAAATGCTCCACCTCTTCAGGGACTATTGTATATGTGCCTCAAATAACTATAACAGTTAGACTGATTTGATGATAGCAGATTTCATATTATAATCTATAATCAGCATTTTTTCAATATGAAAACCTAATTACTTCAGTTCCTGTTCATATGATCATATTTAGTGAAATGAAATGACCCAATTGAAAAAGCTATATCATTCATAGAAAAAATCATGAATAACATGATTTGTTGCCAATAATTCAATATTGAATGAAAAAGTATCTTTCTTCACGACTAATAAATTCGTTATACAATAAGAATATCTGAATAATTTCTGTTATTCATATAAAAAAAATTTATGAAATATAAATATTCATTTGTTCATTGTGAACGAATGTTAATAATTTATTATTTAATGAAAACTATATTTCTTCACAACTAATAAACTTGTTAATTGATACAAATATATAAAATTTTTTTCTCGTTATTTTTATTAGATATCAATATATCTTTGTTATTCGTTAACTAGCATTACTTATCAGAAAAAAATATATTCTTCTCATAAATAGCAATCATCCTTTAAAAAATAATTCATTATGGAATGAAAATATATCAATTTATATAGTAAAAAATCTTTTTTAGCGATGAATCAATCATTTATTTGACATGAATAAAATTTATCTACAAATAATAACAATTTATCCATGAAACTCAAATAAATCCATTATTTATGACAAATAAATATTCATTACGCCATATTCGAATCAGGGGATTATTCAATATGAATAAACTTCATTATATATAAATAAACTGTTCTCTCAGTGCAGGAGCTCCTTGACTCGTTTAGAATGCGAAGGTGTCCTGAGTAATCGCCAGTTTTCAGTTCTCGTTCCTTTGCCACCCTGAGAGCCTTCCTGGCCGCCTCATTTTCCAGAAAGAAGAAGGTGCAAAGATGACTTGCATGGCAGCAATTCGACAAGAGCACGATGCTCCTGTGATAGATACACTCGCTGTTCGTTGTGCCAAAATATTTTTAGAGCCTGAGCACTTCCGGTTATACAAGGAGTGCAAATAAATTTGTTCAAAACAGATTTTTTTCCTTTTCTGATATGATTGAGTATTTAATGCTGAATATATTTCTGTTGAAACCATTGTATTCATTCCAATAGTTTTCAAAATATCGATAAAAACCGGAAAAAAGTGTAATATATTCATAATCAGTATCACGTAAACCGTTCCCATAACGACAAAGTATGAGAATGTGGAAAGGTCATGCAACTTTTGAATTTCATTAATATCACCACAGGGTGTTTCAAATGTTGTGTTGCAAACTGAGATCGAAAATTGGCCATAACTTCTGTTTTTCAAATTAGAAAAAAATTTTTGCTTGTGTTAGATTCTCTGAAGAAAAATAATGATAGCACTCTCAGATGCTCTTGCTCCTAAATTCAGTAATGAGTTATTTGAGATTTTCTGGATGTCTTTTATTTATCATTAGGCCTGAGAAAGATGCTGGCTGACCCATTAATCAAGTCGCTTACATTTTGGATGAAGAAATTCTTCGAGGAGGGGTGTATCCAAAAGAACTCAAGGTATCGAAGATAATACCTATTTATAAGAAAAAAGGGGGGTTGAATTATTGTTCAATATATAGACCAATAAATATTACTTCAGTTTTATGGAAAATATTTGAGACACTCATGAAAAATAAAATAATGAATTACCTCGAAAAGAAAAAATGCTCAATGAATCCATACGGATATAGAAAAAATGGAGCACAACTGCCGTAATTTATTTTCTTAGAGGTGCAGTGGAGGATCTAGATGGAGATGAAAACCGATGATGTTCAACTTTCACCTAAGAAACCCCAACTAACAATTTAAGTTTTATAAAAGGCCTAACAACGTTTACAGAACTATTTTTATAAAATATTAATGTCGCTATAAACGTTCTAACAACGTTTATAGAACGCCTATAAACCCAAAAAGGGCGCACTCCTGTGCAGCAATTTTGTTCTTTAGTATATGTTTTATTATAGCTTCCCCAGCTTTAACCGGATAATTGTGTAAACATTTACAAAACGATTATAAAACATAGTTTGCAACAATTATGAAACAGTTTTATGGAAATCAGTTATATAATATTTTATTATTATGACGACTATATAACATTTATCGAGCTAGAATAAAACAGTTTTATAAAAGTTGTTTTATTATAACAGATATAGCTTTTTTGTTTTCACTAACACTAAAAGTGCAAGCTTTTTGTTGTTTAAGAACACCCGTTGAGAATAATTTATTTTTTAATGGTCCCTAAGATAACAAAGAGGCAGGCATATATGTTTGGGTTATTGTTAGTATATCAGCCATATTACATTCAGTTCTGATATGTAAATACGCAATACCAAACAGACAGAAGTTCGATTTGCTAGCTGATGGTTGATTTTTTTGCGAAAGGAATTTTTCTGTATAATATATGGGACATATATAACAAAATTTTCAGGCGCCTGAAATATATTAGTTATTATTGAGTTTCAAGAGAAAAGGTCAAAAATGTAATTGTGTATTTTTTACTCCTTTTGGCCAGTATTGTAATAAAATATTTCAAGGAATGCTTCTTTCTCCATTATAGGAATAATAAAGTACTCAGTAAGGGCATTTAATCATTAAAAAATGAATTTTCGCAATACACTTATAAATGGCCGCCGTAAAGTGAAGTTGGAAACAACACAAAACATGGCTACCATCTTATAAAATAATTTCACCACCCTGAGAGTTCTTATAAAATATTTTTGCTCTATGAGCGAATTTTATAAAATATTCAAACTTGTGGGTATATTTTCGTTAAACAGAGACGTACTGCAGGAAAAAGGGTTGGTGTAAAGAAATATAGTTGTGCGTGTATAGGATTATGCATACCTACATAGTAACCCGATCACTTTGAATGTTAGTATTTTTGTGTATTTTGTGCATCTGAGGTGGTTAAAAATATTCACTTCAAAACTCAGATGGATGCATTGTTAATACTTAAATCTCGAAAACAGTGGCTTGAAAAGACAGTTACAAGGTTATTTTTTTGCGAAAAAATGATCAGAAAAGTAACATTTTTAATGGAAATGTAAGTATACCTAGGAGCAAAATTCAATTTCATGTTATGCAAAGTGTACATTAGCTTTTGTCCCACGGTGACAACAGGTCATAAAACTATCAAAAGTACGCCATGTTTTGTCGAGACGTTTCGGCCGTAATTTTGAGCTGTATACCTAATTATATAACATTCATTTCGACCTCTGACAAAACATGGCGGATCAATCAATAGATAATGAAACAGCCTAAGTCGGCACTTTCAGTCACAAAAAAAGTATGCAAAATTGTTGCTCCAAAGAAGGAAAATCGAAAATTAATTTTGACCGAAGTCCGCCTCTGAACTCTCAATATGTACGTTTGTTCAACGAATTTTTGTTTGCTATCAGTCTCTGGTTATAACTTCTTCCTACAGAGGGCATATAAGATCAGGGAGTGAACAGTCGCGAACACGACGCTTACCCAAAATATTTATCCTGAATAGTAAATTTAAAAAACAGTAATAAAACGGGTAGTATCAGTTTTGTTTAAATGCTCCACCTGCATCAGTTATAAAATAATTTTATCTCCAATATGTCACACACGCAGCAACTATAGAGCTGATTTGTTTTTGGCGCTATATTTCTGCCAACTTTTGTTATTGCAACTGTTTGGGAAGTTTTTAAAAGAGTTCTAGGGTCTCGATGAAGTGTATTGGGAAAGCGACTATTGATATTCTAAAATAAGGCCCTTAGTGCCACTTGCGGTATATTAAAAGACACAGCCCACAATCTCACACTCTTTACAAACTCTATATTCCTTTCCACATTGTTTATATCACACTGATTTTCTTCATCCGATTCATCGAGTTCTACTTCCCAATTATTCAGCGCATCTTCATCTTCTTCAAGACTCCTTGGCTCAACTTCTGGTTGAATAAAAGCATTTTCATTGGAACCACTTGATTCAACAGAATTACTCGAAGCAAAATCATTTGGTTTGTCTAATGCTAATGGGTCGGTCACCTGCTGCTTCCTTTATAGGGAGATCTAGTGTATTATTACTAGTAATAACTTCACCACCTAAGATATTTTGGAAGCACTTCTTAACTTTTCTGTAAAATGCTCCACTTTTTTTAACTTTCTTCCATTTACCAAGCGAATTCATGATACTTAATAAAAATAAAGGTCACCCGTCATTGATTAGATTAAAATATACCTATTAGTTAAATGGCGATTTGTTTTATAAATGTATTAATGAATGCTTCTGCATCCTTACAAAAATTTTTTGTTTTATAATTATTTTATATAGTTTTTATTATGACAGTGTTCATGATAATAATATAATGATTTTTTTAAGGTAACGCCTGAGTGCAATATGCTTTAGACTGCAATAATATCAAGGAGAAAACAATAATAAAATAATTTTATAAATGTTTCACCTAGCGCTAATGAAACTGTTTTATAGATGTTCGCTAAGCAACAACCTAGTATCAGATATGACCAGTATAAATCTATTATAAAACAAATTTGTTCGGTAAGCTGAAAGGTCGTATAAAATTGTCGTGTAAACGTTTATAAAACAATGTTATAGTTTGTCGTAAAACTGTTTTGTATTTTTGCACTAAGAACGTTCTTACGACCTCCTTATAAAGTAAAATACTTCTTAAAAGCTCAATCGTATCAATGGAAATTTTAATAAAACAAAATTGCGTTCGACGAGCAGTAATAAAGCAATAATAAAATCAAATAGCGCGAACAGTTTGGAATTATAAAACATCTTTGCTAGTTGGGACGCGTCTGTGTCGAAACGCTTATGATGAAATTGATTATTATTTATTGGCAGGACAAGGAATCGGCAGAGCTCTGCTGCGAGTATGGAGTGCCTCAGAGTTCCTTCTGGGTCCCATTTTTTTATCATCTACATTGAATGCCTGAGTGGGTGTTTGTACTGCGATGATAAGTCTCTGTTGATGCGTGAGATCATTGGAGAACTTGAGAGGACGCCCTGAAGAGTGTACAAGAATGGTTTTCGGCCAACAAACTTAAACTGAACTACTGAACAATGACAAGAGTGACAAGACTTCATCATTGACTTTTTCCCGAATGAATGAAGGAAGAGTCAACTTCTTGGGAAAAGAAAATGATGCGCCCCTGGACTGGAAGGAACACATAGGAATTGTTTACAAGAGAGTTTGTGGGTCAATATACTTACTCCAAAGACTCAGGACTCTTTCACTGAGGTCATGCGGACAGCTCATTTCTCTTTGATGAAATACTACACCTTTCACAGTTGTAATTCAGAAATTCAAAGTTGAATTGCAGAAAAGAGAACATGTATTTCAGAATATCAATATGTAATTCAGAAAACAGAAATTGAATTTCAGAATAGTTAATTCAATTTCAGAAAAACGAAATTGAAATTCAGATTAGGAAGTTGTAATTCAGAAAAACAAAGTTGTAATTCAGAATAGTGAATTGAAATTCAGAAATGGCAAATTCAATTTCAGAAGTTATCAATTCAATTTCAGAAAAACTATAATTATATATATAAAAGAAAGATGTTGGTTACACCATTTATAACTCGGGATCGGATGGACTGTTTATTATGAAACTTCATATATGGATTCGTCTACGGTCTGGTTATTATAAAAATACAATAAAACTTTGAAAAAATCGATGAAAATTTTACTTATACAGAAAATGCTTTTCCTCCTTTTGAGTAAGGCCACTAGATGTCGCTACAGTTACAGTTACGCTACCGCTTATTCGTTTGCACTTCATTTGATATTCTCCGCGTTAGATGGCGATATAAGCAAAAAGTGTGTACAGTGACTATAGTCACTGTAATAGTGTGTAATTTGAGTTGCCTACAACTCTGCGCTGTTGGGCAAAACCAAGATGTCTTAGCGTAGGAGTACAGATGTCTAAAATGATTAGATTTCGTTGAGATATGAGAAAACTTTCGTTCTTACCACTTCAGATGGCGCTATTCACACATTATGACTGATGATTATCAGTTATTATAAGCTTTTATTTAGTTTCACATGTCCCGGTGTCTGTCTGTGTGTCTGTCTGTAATCAAATCTTGCAAGTTAAATTTGACACACTTCTAATAGTCCGATTGATTTGAAATTTTGCAGGTGTACCTAATTCTGGTGACAATGCATCATGAAATATTTTTTATAGAAAAAAACAAAATGGCGGCTCCAAAATGGCGGATGAGTTTTGTAATTATGATCCGATTCCATTCAAAATTAGTGTCTGGGGGTATTTGGGTTCGAAAATGATGATACTCTTGTCAAAACTGGGAAATCCAAGATGGCGGCCACAATATGGCGGACGAGTTTTGTAATTATGATCATATTCTATTCAAATTTGGTATATTAGGGTTTTCTGGGTCGGAAATTACGATTCTTCAAAATGGCCGAATGGCGGATGAGTGTTGTTATAAAAGCTTATCTTCAAAAATGTTTTTTGAGAATTAGGCTTGTTTTTATAGTTTTATTTATTCCAAATGACGTAATCGTGAAGGTACTTTATTTGACATTATCACAATTACATGGCGATGAATTTGTTGAGGCTTTCGCGGCCATCGATTGATGTCATTTGTTCTTTTTTCGAGCATTTCGGTCGTCGTAGTTTGAAATGGTCGAAAAAAGAACATATGACATCAATTACTGTGTAATTTACATAGGGCTTATGGTACCATAAAAGCCTTTTAACAGATCCAGAAGCGGGTGAATATCACAGTGAATTTTTATCGAAATGTCAAGTAAATCGGATTTTGGCGATGAGTTTGGGTAATAAATATATTTGCGGAAATAACTGAATCCAAAATTGCCATTATTAGTGATTGACATATTATGACATATTATTTTTGTGTATCTGTTTTGTGTGATAGCTCATATCCATGGAAACATTTGGCAGTTCAAAAATCAGAGAACCAAGCCGCGTTGATCCCGATGATTACGATTTGTGAAATCCACCGTAAGTATCATTTAGGCGGAACAAAATTCGCCGGGCCAGCTAGTGTAATATATAATTCAGAATAGTATCGTGCTCGGCATCAAGGGATTCAACATAGGAATCTATGACAATGTGGCATCGAACTTGTCTTAAGTATTTCGTATTTTCAAATTTGTTTTTTTCCTGTTTTTGTTTTTGATTGTAGGTATAGGTATACCTTTATACCTATACCTTTACTCTGGAAACAAAGTTATTATTATTATATTTCTTCCTTCTATGAAAGTATCTACGTACTTTGAGAGTCGAAAATGACCTCAAGAATCATTACTGATATTTTTGGCCACCCATTTTAAATGAAATCATGTCTCCATTTGAATTACATACATAATATAAGAGAAGGTGGTTTGGGTACCAAGCAATTGAATTACAATTTCTTTCTTCTGAATTACAATTTCGTTTATCTGAATTAAAATTTTCCATTTCTGATTTTCAAATCACCAATTCTGAATTACAATTTATATTTTCTGAATTTCAAATTACCGTTTCTGAATTATATATCACTATTCTGAAATTCAAATTACCCTTTCTGAATATCAACTTCCTATTCTGAATTACAATTTCCATTTTCTGAAATGCAATTTGCTTTTCTGAATTACATTTTACGTTTTCTGAATTACAATTGGAAAAGGTGTAGTTTGGGGTATTTCTACTGAGGTCACTAGACATTTTATCCTGCAATAATTTTTTCTCTTGTTTGTTTTCATGTTATTTCATTGCGTATTGCGATATACAGGGTGTCCCAGACGTTGCGTTGAGGGGATCGAAAGTGAAAAATATTCTAAGCCCAAAAACACATGTGTGAAAATTTTCATAACGTAGTTAATCAGTAATTAATTAATGAAAGTGACCAATCAGGAACGCCCTACAGAACAGTAGGCAGCAGAGGACGCGAGTCGGTCAGTCCCCAGTCTTGATTTATTGCGTGAAAAGCAGGCGGCGGCTCTGGCGTCTCACTCTAGCGTCCCCAACTGCCTACTTATTCTTCTGCAGCGCGTTTCTGATTGGTCACTTTCATTAATTAATTACTAATTAACTACGTTATCAAAAAATTTCCGACATGGATTTTTGGGCTTAGAATAATTTTCACTTTCGATCCCCTCAAAGGGGTGCAAGACTTCTGGGACACTCTGTATAAGTATACATTTCTAGGATTATTGTTGACAAGTCATGTATTGATGGCAATATAAATTACAATTGCTACTATTCATCCATAGATAAAATGGCCTCTCTTCAAACAGCATTGTGCAGACCAAAATGTGATGAATCTAGGGCATCTGGATGACCCATTTGAAAAATTCGATGTTTAGTTCAGCACTTTTTATAACAATTAAGTTCATATTGGACCTGTTTTATGGAAAAGTTCTTAAGCTCCCTACATGAATAGTTGGTCCTTAGGAAAACACATATTATTAAGGATATTTATATTTGAAAAATTGTATGTTGTATTGAAGATGTATTGACAGAAAATAAATGAGCTTCTGATTTAAAATAACATGTACTGGCTTATTCACATTTTAACATTGAGAACTCGACATATCATTATCAGGTTGAATTCATTTGAATTCAACCTGATTTCTACAATCTATCATTGTTTTTGTTGATGAATTCCACTTGTTCTCAACTTAACTAAAAATTACAATTTTGTAATAACGACGAAACAGATTTCTATTCGTCAACTATTATTTTTTCATTTAAAATAAATATTCCTCCTGATGTAGAGATCAATTATGACTGCTGTCCGAAATTAGCTGCAATTCTCATTTTCCTTTGTTTCCTTGGTTTTCGTTCCTTCCTTGCACTTGCTTGGGAAACCTGAAATTCAAGGTTTCATTTGAAAATACAGGATTTGATATTATTTTGTAATATCATTGAGCCTTTTAAACTTCACATTGGGACTAATCTTATTCAAATTTTTTTTTAGGCAATGTTATTGAGTCAATAAGAGGTCTGATATAGAAAATTTGAGTACATCCTATTTCAACCTTATAGGAAGATTAAAAAGTAAATTATAATATAGTCCACGTTTCTTCCCACACCGGTGTAAATAGTTCGCTAGACAGGCGATACGGAATCTCAGTCTGGATCGCACACTGCAACGTAACGATTAAACTATACAATATTATAGATGTATATGCTTGTTCTTTGGAACCCAGGATTAACTGCTGAATTCTGCAATTTCAAACAAAATCGACAAATAGAATCGAATAAACATTGTAGGTAACATATTTGTCATTTGAAGCCCTCTAATAACATCGAATGTTGTGGTTTCCTATTGTTTCGGATGTTTTGTGAATCTTGGGTCGAGATATTAATTGTTTCAGTTTCATAGTATATTAATGTTTTTTGATATATGATGGATTTTAAATTAAATTATGTTTTTTTCATGTCACGAATTGTGTAGACTAGTCAGTCTCAGTTTCACTTTCTTTCCATTAGTTTGAAGTCGAAATAAACGGGAAATTACGTTTTTATCGTCGTCTTTTTAATTCACTTGATTAATACATTAACGATAGATGCATAGAAATACCTGGTGTTGGCACTGATTAGATTTTGTTCAAGACTTTCTTGTCGATCGAAAATGTGATATTTTGTGCGGCTTTTCATTTCTCCCGAAAGGGGTCGCGTTTTTTGTCGTTGCCGCAGTAGCGCCACGACCGATAAATATTGCGGATTTATTCCGGAACTAGACCAAAATCTGAAATCTAGGATGCTGTTTTGATCTACAAATTTTGGTCACGATTTTTAGTAGGGAGTCGTTACACCATGTGTTCTATGCATCTATCATTAACGTCAAAATAATGCTATTCAATGTCATTTTTAAAAACAGACTAGATCATTATACAATGTGAGGTGAGTAATAAAGTAACAAGAACACGAATATTGCTGTATGTCATAGACAACTTAAGTTGTTGTCTATGCTGTATGTCTCGTAGCATAATGTTATCATATGCATTGTTCGTTTTAGAGCCCTGAAGATGGTTTTAAATAAACCGAAACTGTCGGCGAAGAGTTGGATTGATTCTTATCCCATAAGACCTCTTTTCCTATTAAGTGTTCGTATATTCTTCAAGAGCCTCATTCCAAAGATTTATCACTTGCGCAATTATCTGCCAAAGGACCCCGCACAAATTGAATGGGAAATGGATCCCGGTCGAATTGGCTAAAATTTGGATATGTTGCAGTTTATGTCTTTTTGATCAATAGTCTCCATGGGCCCGAGACCTAAAAATGGACAGTTTTTTCGGTATCGCAGGTCGAAAGTTGCAACTAGTGCACGCAATCAAAAATGAATTTCCATCTATTACTTTGGGCGACAGCATGCATACGTGTGCATGTGCATTTGTGTGTATGTGAGTGTTGTTATTGTGGTGGTAGAGAGTGGTGTTGGTGGAGGAAGGGAGTGATTGTGGTGGGGGAGGAGTTATGTATATTGCACCACACCACATCTTTCAAAAGTAGTTGAACTATTTTGAGTAATCAGGATGAACAATATATCATATCAATATAATATCATCATTAATAAAGAGCTACTTAGTTGTTACAATCGTACCATGATTTTGTCCCACTACAATTGAAATAAAACTCGTATGGAGGTAGAAATCTGAGTGAATCTTATACTTATATGCAATAAACATAACCCCTCCCCCACCACAATCACTCCCCCCCTCCACCAACACCACTCTCTACCACCACAGTACCACACAAATGCACACGTATGCATGCCGTTGCCCAACGTAATAGATGGGAATTCATTTTTGATTGCGTGCACTCGTTTCATTGTTCGACCTGCGATACCGAAAAAACTGTCCATTTTTAGGTCTCGGGCCCATGGAGACTATTGATCAGAAGGACATAAACTGCAACATATCCAAATTTCAGCCAATTCGACTGGGATCCATTTCCCATTCAATTTGTGCGGGGTCCTTTGTTCGAATATTAAGGACAGAACAAAACATAATTGTTATTTCCAACACCAACCCGAATTCTGCAACTCAAAATATTTCTAAATGGGCTATTACCTACATAATTTCGATTCTCCAAAGACCCCGAGATGTCAATAATTCTTGGATGAAATGTATTTGATTTACTTCAATATCGTAACTGAGCGTGGTTTATAGATTAGAAAACAGAATCATCTGGAGATATATCATCTATAACTTCATGTGAATCATAACCAAACAATTTCATGTGATTGAGGCCAGGTTTCACCAAACATTTTAATCTGGTTTAAGGAGATATCTAAGGGCGGGTTTCACCAAACATTTTAATCTGGAGATAACTGAGATAACCGATTGATTTTAACTTGAAAACCACAGAACATTATAGCGTACTGCCCTAAACGAGATTAAAATCGTTGGTGAATCACGGCCTTATTCAATCGCTTCAATCCGTATTTTTCAAGCTCTGTATTTCATTATTAGCTCCAATGCATATTTTAGGATTGAACTGAAAATATTTCAGTGATATATTTTCATCCGCGATATGTATTTTCTTGTTGACACTCTGAATATACATAACCAGTATAACCACTACATTTCTCGCAATTTTTGAATTTCCAGTTGACGCAAGCGTACAACTCATAACTCAATCCTTACCAAAGATTTGGTTTCACTTTCTGACTGTGAATAGCAGGAGTACAAGCCATATTGATTTTACTAGATATATGCATCAATCACTTGTGATTTCTGGTTTTTCAAATTTCAGTCTGACAACCACAGAATATACAATGGAATATCGGGTGTGGTAATCACAAGTGCAATAAGATATATTTATTGTATCAATGCAAAGAGATTGATCTTATTGCACTTGTGATTATCACAACCGATATTCGATATAATTAAAAAAAAAATTTCGTAATCGATATCAATACTTGACATCAATGGGAAACTGAAATTTTTCTGAGCGGAGAATTCTATTAAATTTCATTTCAATTTGAAACGGCAATTTCTTCGTAGAAATAAAAATTATTTCAACAAGAATGATTTAACATTCGTCGACAAAGATGGATATCCTACACGCATATTATACCTATTATTCCCTTGAATAACAGCCATCGGCTTGTTGAACAATATAACATTCGAATTCATACAGAGTGTAACAGTCAAATGGAATAAATTAGATGACGAATAAATAAGGGCGTGTTGGGAAAAACGCTCGGACACGTCGATTTGTAATTTTAAATGCGCATATTTTTCAAAAAAATAATATTATATAGGGTTTGGTTTTCATCCATACTATTTGTTCAAATTAAAGTACTTATCAGAAACGTGGACAGTTTATTTCTCTAATTAAATCTACAGAGCCAACGTTTCGGAGACAATATTTTCTCCTTCTTCAGGGCTACAAAAACAAACGGAAAACATCAGCAAACAAACAAACACAAAAGATGTGACAAGAACTAACCTTAAGATTATTAATTATTCAGAGATTTAACATTTGGGTATCTGTAAGATCTACAATTCATAATACTCTAAAATTCGAAAGCTTTCTAGCAACCAACAACGATGTAAATAATTTTTTATGAAATCAATTAAGACGGAAAACAGACATGTCAAGTTAATGTCAAATTTGTAAAACCATCAATTCTTATTCTTTCCCGAAAACATGGCCTCAGTGAACTATACTAAGTTATGTCAAGTAAAAAGTCATAAAAATAGCTCAGATTTTTAACGTCCTCTCTAAAATTCACCGTGTCGTTTCTTCTGATGAAAATCATCTCGCTAATATTCCTTTTGTAACCATTGGACTCTATATCTAGTACACTAACCTCTTCGAAGTTGAAGTTGTGTCCCTCTTTGAAAGTATGATATGTTAGAGCAGTCTTTTCTTTATTGTTGATGTTTTTGATGTCATATCTGTGTTGTCTAATTCTATCTCTTAAATATTGTTTTGTCTGTCCTATGTAGCTACTGTTACAATTTGTGCAAGGTATCTTATAAACTACTGAGGATAATAGTTCTTTTTTTGTGGCTTCTTTCAGTTTTGTGAAAAATTTTTTGGTGGTGAGGATGTTATAAAAGGCACAAACGCAGTTCAACTCTTTCAAAATCTTCTGTATCCTGTAAGATAACCCTTCAATAAAAGGAAATCTATGGTATGTTTGTAGAACATCAGAGGCAGGTTGTGATACTATTGTTATTTCTTCCCTTTTGTTCTTCATCTTGTTGATACATCTATCTATAAGGTACCTAGGATAATTGTTCTGTGTTAGGATATTTCTAGCAATCTGTAAATTCCTTTCATGGTATTCTACATCACTTAACTTCAATGCTCTGTTTATCAAGTTGTTAATAATATTAACCTTTTGTTTGGCACTATGGTTGCTATGATAATTTAACAGTCTGTTAGAGCTACTCGGTTTGTAATACCAGCATGTTTTAAGTGTATGATTTTCATTTCTTATTATTAAATCTAGGAACGGAATTGAGTTGTCTTTATGTACCTCCATGGTGAATTTCAATTTGCTATCATAAGAATTGAATAAATCGAGTAGCAATTGGTGGCTGTTGTTAGGTACCACTAAAAAGGTATCGTCGACATAAAGCTTTATCATCGGGATGTTGAAATTAATCTTTGCCAAAACACAACCAAACAAATCATCCATAACAAGGTTTGCAAAAGAGGGACTGGATGGAGCACCCATAGCTGAGCCAAAGATCTGCTTGTAGTATTTTCCATCAAACACGAAATAGTTATATTTGAAACAGATGTCAACCAACCTTAAAAAGCTCTCTCTGTCCAAAACTGTGAAGTTTTTTATGTAGTTCCAACGTTTTTTAATGACAGTTGTGACCAATTCATTGGATATATACGTAAACAACGATACCACGTCTAACGATATTAGATTGTAACCATCCGGAACATAGACATCTTGTAGATCTTTCTTGAGATCAAATGAATTCTTCACATTATAAGGTGAAGTCGAAAGTACTTGGGATAGAATTTGGTGGAGGAACTTACCGATGTTGTAAGTCGGTGAATTAATATTGCTCGAAATTGGTCTCAAAGAGAGGGAGTCCTTATGGGTTTTTCTAAGGAAATACAATTTTGGAGATACACTGTTATGTCGGATTAACCTTTTATATTCCTGATCTGTTAAAGTCAAGTCCTTTTTTAGAGTCATCAGTGTTTTGTTGATACTATCTTGGAAAACTCTTGTAGGATCTGTATTTTTCAATTCGTAAACACTGGGGTCATTTAATATTCTGTGTGCCTCATCTAAATATTCCTGTCTGTACATTATAACTGTGGTGTTACCTTTGTCGGATGAACCTATAATTAATTCTGGATGGTTCTTGACAAAGTTATTTGTGTCAATCAACTGTCTAGGGGTGGGAGCTTGTTGGAATCTTCTGTTATTGGGGTGGTTAATGTGATTGTTGATGGTGTTTATACACTGAATTCTATATTTGTTTTTGATCTCTTCACCCAGAGGTCTGGTAGAAATACAGCTTTCCAAATCTTTAATGATCTCCAAAGTTGGGAATCTGGTTGGGGGGATTCCATGTTTAGGTCCAAGTGCCAATACGGACTTAACATTATCAGGTAAATCTACTGTGGTATAGTTCTTTATGTAGTTGCTGGAACAATTTAAGGTAACTGTAGGTTTTTGTATCCGCATCAGGTGTTCAAGTTTCTCAACATTGTTGGTTTTTGTCATTTGTAGGTGTTTATTGAAAATCTTGTTTGCAAAATTATGGAGAGATAGAAGTAAATGTGATGACACCACGTCTTCAAGAAAATGGTCAGTTTCTAAAAAATTTTTCACAAAACTGAAAGAAGCCACAAAAAAAGAACTATTATCCTCAGTAGTTTATAAGATACCTTGCACAAATTGTAACAGTAGCTACATAGGACAGACAAAACAATATTTAAGAGATAGAATTAGACAACACAGATATGACATCAAATACATCAACAATAAAGAAAAGACTGCTCTAACATATCATACTTTCAAAGAGGGACACAACTTCAACTTCGAAGAGGTTAGTGTACTAGATATAGAGTCCAATGGTTACAAAAGGAATATTAGCGAGATGATTTTCATCAGAAGAAACGACACGGTGAATTTTAGAGAGGACGTTAAAAATCTGAGCTATTTTTATGACTTTTTACTTGACATAACTTAGTATAGTTCACTGAGGCCATGTTTTCGGGAAAGAATAAGAATTGATGGTTTTACAAATTTGACATTAACTTGACATGTCTGTTTTCCGTCTTAATTGATTTCATAAAAAATTATTTACATCGTTGTTGGTTGCTAGAAAGCTTTCGAATTTTAGAGTATTATGAATTGTAGATCTTACAGATACCCAAATGTTAAATCTCTGAATAATTAATAATCTTAAGGTTAGTTCTTGTCACATCTTTTGTGTTTGTTTGTTTGCTGATGTTTTCCGTTTGTTTTTGTAGCCCTGAAGAAGGAGAAAATATTGTCTCCGAAACGTTGGCTCTGTAGATTTAATTAGAGAAATAAACTGTCCACGTTTCTGATAAGTACTTTAATTATATAGGGTGTTCCATGTGACCGTGGCCAATACCAACTTTCTTATTTCAAATGCAACCCCCTGTATATTATTTATTTTTTGGATTCTTCAGAGAATTCTAGACACAATTCATGCACAATGTCCTATACCTATCTTTAACTATTTCGGAAGTATTAAGTGTTTTCAGATTTATTGCAAAAATCAACGTTTTAAATGAAAATTATTTTATTTCACAAATTCGGTACATTACACTTAAAATCTGATAAGTAATACTGATTATTTCTTGAATATTAAATAAAAAACAAACAAAAAATATTAATGTCAATAGTCAATGTAGGAAATGTTCAAAATGCTCGCCGCGAACGTCTTGGCAACATGCTAATCACTTAATATTTCCGAAAAAGTTGAAGATAGGTATATGACATTGTACATGAATTATGTCTAGAATTTTCTGGAAATCCAAAAAATAAATAATAGACAGGGGGTTTCATTTGAAATAAGAAAGTTGGTATTGGCCACGGTCGCATGGAACACCCTATATAATTTTATTTTCTTGAAAAATATGCGCATTTAAAATTACAAATCGACGTGTCCGAGCGTTTTTCCTAACACCCCCTCATTTATTCGTTATCGAATTTATTCCATTTGGCTGTTAGACTCTGTATAATATTCAGTTTATTGATTGTGAATGCAGATTATTGATATTCTTTAATTTTCGCACATTTGCGAATTGAGAAAATATTAATATTTTTTGGTCGCGTGCTCGCTTTTCAAACGTGAGACACACCAGTCAGTCCATATTATTTTGAAATGAATGGAAAAACTAATTACCTGATCTGAAGGATTTTCGGGGTTTTCATTTGAGACAGCATGCCTACTCTCGATATCTCCTCTTGAAATCTTCATGGTTTGATTAGAGTTGCAACTGGAATTTGCCTTTTCTTTCTTCACAACTTGCAGGGGAATGAAATCTTTCCAGTTTTTACTCGTGGCGGAATTTTTGGGAGGAGATTGATTTGTCCAATGCGCCTTCTTCTCATTGCCTTTTTCAGGACTCCACCATTGTTTTGGTGGTGTTGGAAAACTTTGAGGTTCGCTTGTTTTATTTGAAGACTGATTATCCTATAGCAAAATACATAAAAGCATAAACAAATATTATATTTTTTATCGAAGAATAACATTGTTTCAGCTCAAATTGCTAAAGGAAAGCCAAGGTTAATTTATATAGAAATTCTTAGACAGCTTCCGAAAATGACTTTAATAAAGGAATCAGAGAAAACGATTCCGAAACGGGTTCCAGACGATTGGTTAGTAGAGGAGAATTAAGAAACCTACAGCTATCCAGACAAAACAAAATCAATCGATTAGAGTGGAGCATCAAATCTGGACGATAGAAAAGTGACAAAGTGTTAAATTTTCGAACGAAACCAGGATCAGTTTTACGGCGGCCAAAGATCAGGAAATTCCTTTGTGCTAATAAGGGGTTGTCAGGAAATATCCTGATCGTTGAAAGCCTCTTCAAGTTCTTATGATCGATGAATTCGTGTTTTGAGAGGCTCTAGAAGACATGCCAGACTTCCAGTTGCTCTTATTGAACTGAGAACGAAGCTGCTATTTTCAGGAATGTGCATTTCTGTACAGAAATTGATAAGCAAAAAGGGCATTGTATATTTGGAGTGAATATCAAGCTATGTTATGAACAACTTGCGATTGAAAATACAGTAATGTATGATCTGAAAGACTCAGATTCAAATGCAAAATAAAACATACTGAATCTGTTCGAATTTATTCAAGGGATTTCATCAAATATTGAACATTTTAGTCTTGAAACATGTTAAAGTGAAATATATTTTTATAAACTCTCACATTTCAACATCAATACTTTATTTTAGTAAAATATTGGTATTGCGTGCTTCTATACAAGTTTTTCTGTAAAATGACGGCCAAAAACTTGTCATAGATGCTGTTAAAAGGCCATTGTGGAAGATATCTATATATATAAAAGAAAGATGTTGGTTACACCATTTATAACTAGAGATCGGATGGACTGTTTGTTATGAAACTTCATTTATGGAATCGTCTTCGGTCTGGTTATTATAAAATACAATAAAACTTCGAAAAGTTTTACTTATGCAGGAAATGCTTTTCCTGCTTTTGAATAAGGCCACTAGGTGTCGCTACCGTTGATGCGTAGTCGTACAGTGAATAGACATGTCACTGTACGATGGCGTAGGTTGATATTACCGCTCTTAGATGGCGATACGTGATTCGCATAGAACTCATGGTAACATGGAAGTCTATTGCCAGATCAAAAAGCGGGTAAACTTATCTCAAGTTGGTGGAACATCTTCTTCTTTTTCCTTCATTTTTGAAATGCTTTCGAATTTCTGTTTGGGTAATAGATATATATAATAATGTTTCTTCTAGGAAGTTTACAAAAATGAATACCTCAACTGTTTCTCTGTAATCAAAGTTTATTTTTAAACTTATTATTTACAGTACTATACAATTAATGTTACCTGTAATCAAAGAAACGACATTAAAGTATATTCTTTGACGATGTAACTTCTTATTAATTTGAAATTGGAAAAACAATACTATGACATTCAATTATAAGTTTGACATCAGTCATCTATTCAAAATCATGTAATAAAAATGATAATTCCATAGAATCCGCACTCTCCAGGGTGCGGTAAAATTCAAATAAATAATATTTCTTTACATCTCCCCTCCAAGGGGAAAAAATTTTTTTTCAAAAAAAAAAAAAACAAATTTTTTAAATCATTTTCCCTATGAACTGATTAGCCTGTTGGATTTAGAATGAGTTTCGATATGTGGAATAGGTTCGATTCTGTTTTTCTGTGTCCTGTATCTATTTCATAAATTGATTTTGATAATTTGTTTAAAATTTTGTATGGTCCAATTTTTAATTCCTCCAATTTCTTTCGGTTCAACCGGTTTCCATTCTCTACAAAAACTGAGTCTCCAACATTAAATTCATAATTTCTCCTCTTTTTATCGAACAATTTCTTATTGTAATTGTGAGATTTAATGGTATTTTCCAGAGCAATCTTTCTATCTTCGAACAAATCGCGTTGTGTTTTTCCTTGATACAATTCCATTGGTAAAATTGTAACATTTTTTCCTTCCATTAAATATGTAGGTGTAAAACCTGTGACCGTATGTTCGGTTTCATTATATTTTCTTGTACACTCCTGTGCTATTGTTGTCCATGCAGATTTGGTCCGTTTTTCATTCATTCTACATCTTATTTTATTTATTAATGTTTGATTTAATCTTTCATTCAAACCGTTTGAGAAAGGTGAATTCACAGCTGTGAAAACAATTGGTATATTCTTTTCTTTTAAGAATTTCTTGAATTCTTTGGAATTTATTCCTGGATATTGATCAGATAAGATCATTCCAATGTCATTGTTATCAGTCACCTGTCTAACCAGTTTTATAAAATCATCAGAGCTCTGTGTTTTTGATGTCAAAATATAACCGTATCGTGTAAAATGGTCAATCAAGAGATGCAAATACCTTTTAGTAGATCTAGATCCACCAAATCCACCAATTGTGTCTATGGACATTATTTCAAAAGGCTTCTTGGCAGGTCCTAAATGAGACATCAATCCAATTTTAGTTTGTCCTCTTGATTTGTTCTTAATACAGATCTCACAGCTACCACATATTCTCTTTATATTTCGTGTCAAATTCTTCGCTGTAAAAAATGGTGTAATTTTGCTTTGCATTTGAGTAATTCCTATATGGCAATAATCTTCATGTATATTTTTTATAAGTTTCACACTGAAATCTTCTGATAAAATAATTTTTTCCCGTTTGTTTACTTTTTTATGGTATATTAAGTGTTTCAATATCAGTTTTTCTTTCTTTTTTTGTAAGTTTTCATTTTTCTGTTGGTCCATTAGAATATCTTTCATTTTTATTAGGTTTACAATTTTCAACTGTTCATCTTCATTTTCATGTGGTTCTAATACTGGGTTTCTACTTAAACAGTCAGCTTCTAGATTATATTTTCCTGGAGAGTATTTTATTTGAAAATCATATTGCGATAAGTAGTAAGTCAAATCACCTAAGTCTTCATCCGTTCTAGCTTTTAAGTTCATATTTTCCAAAGGTTTGTGATCCGAAAAAACCGTAAACGATCGTCCGATGAGCCAGAATTGCCAATATTTAACTGCCTCTTTTATAGCTAGGCATTCCAAATATATAGCTTTTTTCCTTTTTTGTACTTCATTTAGTTTTTTAGAAAAGTAAGCCACTGGTTTCAATTCTTTATTTGGTTGTTCTTGTTTCAGAACAGCTCCTATGCCTTGCAAACTAGCATCTGTGTAAATGTATATTGGCAACTGTGGATCGAATATTTCCAGAACCGGTCGAGAACAAAGTATATTTTTTATTTTTTCAAAGGATTCTTGGCATGTATCTGTCCAAATAAATTTTTGTGCCTTTCTCAACAAATTATGCAGTGGATCCAATGTAACCGAGATGTTTGGTACATATTTATTATAGAAATTTATTTTTCCCAAAAATTGTCTGACGTTTTTCTGTGTTTTCGGAACAGGAAAATTTCTGATAGAAATCAGATTATCTTTCACTGGACATATTGAATTATTCCTAATCACATGGCCCAAATATTTCACGGAGTCCGATGCGAATGTGCATTTCGCAAATTTCAATCTGAATCCTTCTTTTGAAATCGCTTCTAATAATTGTTTTAAATGATCAATATGCTCAGAAAAAGATTTCGAAAAGATCAAAATGTCATCGATATAATTGACTGTGAAATTTGTTAATTTATATTTTCGAAGTATATTACTCAATATTCGCTGAAAAATGGCTGGTGCTGTTTTCAAACCGAATGGTAGACATGTCCATTGATAATGACCCTCTTGTGTTACGAACGCGGTTTTTTGTCTATCTTCGGTTCGTAGGGGAATAGACCAAAATGCGGAATTCACGTCCAATGAGGAAAAAAATCTACAATTCCTTGTTTTCACCATTAGATCGTCAATTAATGGAAAAGGTTGTGACTGAGGAACAACAATTTTATTGAGATCACGAAAATCGATGCACAATCTCGATTTTCTATTATCTTCCCGTTTAAATGCTAGGGTAACTGGAGCGGCAAAAGGGCTGTATGATTCTTCAATTAAATTTTTTTCAAATAGTTTCGATATTTGATGTTCTATTTCTTTCTTGTCTTCAATATTGCATCTATATGGTCTTTTACTACAATATTCATCAATTATTAAATCAATTCGAGCTTCATAATCTTTAACTGTTCCGATGTCATATTTATCCTTAGCGAAAATTGAACTATATTTTTCAATAAGTTCATTTATTTTTGCTTTCTGATGATAATCTAAATGATTAACCGTTATATTGAAATTTGAAACATCAACATTTTCATTAAAATTTATTTTGTATTCTTCGATATCTTGTTTTTTATAAATTCTATGCTTACTTGATGTTTCCTCTGCATCTCGAGGATATTCCAGCTTGAATTCTCGCTCCATAATAGGTTTATCAGCTATCAATTCATAATTTTCGTCTTCAATATTTTCCTTAGGAAAATCCGATATTTTCTGTTTGATTTCTAAGTTTTCATTTTGAATCAATTTGAATTTTTTTATCATGTCCAAGCCAATAAGGAAATCATATTTGAAATCTTCTTTTTTTATAACAAATAAATCAACTTCTTCTTCTATATCGAAAATTTTTGCTTTCATAGTCACCATTCCATTAGTTTTTTTCACACCATTAATAGTCATCAAATCTGCATTTTGTGTATCATCCATCTCTTCGGTTTTTAATTTTAATAATTTTGAATTAATTAGAGAAACATTCGAACCAGAATCGTATATTCCAAATGTTTCTAGGGTATTATTCAGCAGCAGTTTGACCTCTATCAATGGTGGCACTTTTAGTTTTTTTGGTTAGTATTCAGTTCAGTTTCAATCTCAGAGTTATTTGTGTACTTAATGTTTTGTTCTTTCTCCTTTCTATTTTCCACCTTGAACCAACATGAGGATTCAGGATGGTAACGCGAACCTTTATTTAATTTCGAACAAATTGCACATGGTACCTTCATTCCATATTGTTTCTTACAATCTGAACTCGTATTTTTTTCTTTTCCAAAACTTTTCTTTTTCATCAAATATTCATATTTATTTATTTCACCAAAAAGGTCCTCGGTTTCTACCAAGTTTTCTCTATCAATCTTATTTAATACAAATCGCGGTAAACCTGCTGCTATGAGATCAATTAATGTTCCTGTGTCTATTGACATTCTCACCTCCAACAAAAGTTTCTCCTTCTTTGTAGCATAGCTCAGCAATGAACCTTCCGTGTATTTAAAAGACAACGCATATGTAACCGGGCTCCATCCTTTGTTAACATATGTTTCACAAAACTTTCCTCTCCATATCCTCCATTCCGAATTCACAGTTAATTTTATTTTCATCGAACTATACCAGTCCAAACATGGTCCTTCCAGAAACCATCTGAGAATTTCAATTTTCTTCTCATCCTCTGTTACTTCAAACCGGTCACATTCCCTTTCAAAAGAATCCATCCATTGATTCGCATTGGGGTTTTTGCTCGTAAATTTTTCAATGATAAACTTTTCTGATAAATATCTCAAATTTTGGCGTCCGGTATTTTGTTCTTTTTCTACTAGCTTCTCTAATATTTGAGTGAGTTTATCAGCACCATTTGCGTTCGAAACATTCAGATTTTCTTTTGTTTCAATTTCTTCCAAAAAACAATCATGAAATTGCATATTTCCATTATCATCTATGTAAGTATCTTCCAATTCTTTTGTTAAATTAATCCAAATTTTTCTTGTTTGCCATCTCTTCTTGAGTGTATTACGCACTTTTTTATATGCATCTGCAGCAGTAACAACTGTGTGAAGAGTTGCTGATTGTAATTCGTCTGGGATACCAAAAGTTTTATTATCTTGCGTAGAAATTGAGACTATACACATCATATTTGATTTCCCATCTTCAGATGGTTTTATGATGAATTCAAACAATAACTTCTCCATTTTTTCTCCAGAAATGTCGTTTTATAATAATGTTTCTTCTAGGAAGTTTACAAAAATGAATACCTCAACTGTTTCTCTGTAATCAAAGTTTATTTTTAAACTTATTATTTACAGTACTATACAATTAATGTTACCTGTAATCAAAGAAACGACATTAAAGTATATTCTTTGACGATGTAACTTCTTATTAATTTGAAATTGGAAAAACAATACTATGACATTCAATTATAAGTTTGACATCAGTCATCTATTCAAAATCATGTAATAAAAATGATAATTCCATAGAATCCGCACTCTCCAGGGTGCGGTAAAATTCAAATAAATAATATTTCTTTACATATATTTGCGGAAATAACTGAATTCAAAATTGCCCATAATTAGTAATTGACATATTATATTCGTGTTTCTGTTCGCACAGAGATACTGAGACAGTATTGTAAGCGTCAATAATTTCGAAACGTTTGCTCATTGGGCTTCCACTTATGATATACAATAATGTTTCATGGGTTGCCTAATCTGATCTGGGCGAATGACCATCAATAAATTTGAATATGAGTTCAACATAATCCACAGTGTTGATAATTTTGCCGTGTCGATCGTACTATCGACATTTTAACATCTCGATTTGTCTTCTAACGAGCTTGATATCGTCAACTAAATTGAACAAATTGAAGAGAGATTGACAGCTCATATCCATGGAATAATGAGAATCGCGCTGCTCCACCAACTGAGATGTTTACCCATTATTTTGAGCTTAGCAGCATAGCTAAGATGTCTAAAATAATGGTGTGACCACTGATTAGATTTTAAGAATATAAGAAAAGTTTTGTTTTTGCCACTTCAGGTTGGGCTATTAACAAATAACTGATTTTTTAATTCTGGTCGACGGGCTGTGTTAATAGTCGATAGTTCATTATTTTTGTTCATACCTTGACATTTTGATTCATATGTATAAGAGGAAAGGTATAATATCGATTATACTCTTGCTATTCACAGTCACATGAGGTACTGCAAAAAGAGAACTGTACAACAATTAAAAACAAAAAGTTATATGTCCAAGTTCAACAATTAGTTACCGCTTGAATAAAGAGAATTCTTTTCATGTGAATTACAAAATTATTAAAATTTTGTATATTTTGAACTTTAATTTTGCCTAATTTTTTTCCTGCTTGAAAAAAAGCAATGGTAAGTTTATACAACTTTTAAGTATAATTCAGGCGGTACAAAGTTCGCCGGGCCAGCTAGTTCATTATATATTGAAATAGGTAATGAGTCAGTACTCATACTTGCTATAGGAGAAATTGATATGAGGGAAAAGTAAAAGTCTCTTCAGTGTTTTGAAGCGTTTGATCGTGCAGTTTAGTAGCAAATATACCCGAGCCTTGCAAGCACTTCTCGTAAATAACTTTTCCAATCAAGTCAATGTTTCTTTTTTCATACAAGTAATTATATTGCGATAGTCCACCTAGAAAAGGACCAACCTACTTTTAAAAATAGTACTCTGGGAGCTCTACACCCTTCTATGCATTATTCTAAGATAATAATTTTCATAGACTACTACTATAACGAATACGAACTAAAAAATAAGAAAATCTACTAGGTATTTCTTTTAATGAAAAAAGAAATAACCTGTGCCCATTTTGGCACATCTACAAACCACAAACGCCCAATTTAAATGTCGCTATTAAAACCGAGTATTAGCAAAAATTAAAATAGTTTTGGGAGTGTCCTGTGTAAATGGTATTGATTATGTTGTCAATATTAGATTGCCAATGGATTGGTACACACTGCGGTAGGTTTCACAAAGCGTAATCACCGGTGATCGAAGGTGGATCTAGAATCAACTCGATTTGACAGTTGAAAAATCAGAGAATCAATCCGTTGACCTCCGATCACCGGTGATTACGCTTTGTGAAACCCACCGTTAGTCTCTTGATAAACACAATATCACCTTCATATTCAGTACAGAGTTTTCATAGCAAACCAAGGAATTCCATCGGTCAGTTTATTGAACATTATTATCGGATAGGATAGAATGATAGATGATACATCAATATGACAATGCTACTCCTATACTGATGCCTAATTCAGTTGAGAAAAATATAAAAATGAACAATTTGGGAATCAATTGGTTTGGGTAGGTACTTCTTTAACTTGAAATTGGACTCTGGAGTGGAGTATAAAATGTATGGGGATTAACTTCCCATCTAATGGAAAATTGGCCAGTTTCATTGTGATTCTAAACTGGATTTTTTTTGTGATTAAAAAAAAATAATTTTAATTAATTATCACAGCCTATTTTCTTGAAACGCCTTTGCAAAAAAACACTAAAAATATTCTTTATTGGGTTGAATTCACAAAACTTGTGAAGGACAACTTGTTCGGATCTGTGGACCATAAAATAACTTCCAAAAATAGGTTAAGTGCGAGTAGGACTCGTGTATTCCTTAGAAATTGGAAGATTCAGAAGTCTTGTTGTAGTTTTTCTGTGAGCTATTTTTTCTGAATAAACCCATTGACCCAAATAAGGCTCAAAATTCTATAATAGGTAGAAAACAATTTAATATTTACGTTCCAAAAATTGAACAACAAATGCGAACAAAAATAAAATAAATGACAGATTCGTTAATCAATTTCTTCAATCTGGAAGATTATTATAACATATTACTGCTTGGGTGGTAATTTGTTTTTTCCCAAATTAAAAGCTGACGGCAATGAATAAAAGTATTGTTCTGTTCTGGTGTTATCGTCAGGACATTCAGATTTCCGATAAATATCTGTTTCGCTCATATTATTTTCAATTTTATACAAATTAGTCTTATATTGCCCCACTCAATCAATCATTCACAGTTCTTTTTGGTATACCAAATAAAATTTTTAAAGCTTTATGATTCGGCATTCGAGTGTAAATCTTTTTCACGCCCTTCACTCCGAACAGCTTGAGGGATTTTAACATACAGAGTGTAACAGCCAAATGGAATAAATTCGATAACGAATAAATGAGGTGGTGTTAGGAAAAACGCTCGGACACGTCGATTTGTACTTTTAAATGTGCATATTTTTCAAGAAAATAAAATTATATAGGGTGTTCCATGCGACCGTGGCCGATACCAACTTTCTCATTTCAAATGCAACCCTCTGTATATTATTTATTTTTTGGATTCTTCAGAAAATTCTAGACATAACACATTTTAAATGAAAATTATTTTATTTCACAAATTCGATACATTACACTCAATACTTATTCCCCATTTACCTCTTGATATGAAGAACGTAAGCAAAAACCATTACTGAGAAGAAATTAAAAAAAAAAACAAAAACAGATTTGTTTATTCCCATAGCCTTAGTAACACGTTGTCTGTAGCATGTTGCCAAGACGTTCGCAGCGAGCATTTTGAACATTTCCTACATTGACATTAATGTTTTTTTTTGTTTTTTTTTCAATAACTAAGAAATAATCAGTATTACTTATAAGGTTTTAAGTGTAATGTACCGAATTTGTGAAATAAAATAATTTTTATTTAAAACGTTGATTTTTGCAATAAATCTGAAAACACGTAATACTTCCGAAATAGTTAAAGATAGGTATAGAACATTGTGCATGAATTGTGTCTAGAATTCTCTGAAGAATCCAAAAAATAAATAATATACAGGGGGTTGCATTTGAAATAAGAAAGTTGGCATTGGCCACGGTCACATGGAACACCCTATATAATATTATTTTCTTGAAAAATATGCGCATTTAAAATTACAAATCGACTTGTCCGAGCGTTTTTCCCAACACGCCCTCATTTATTCGATATCGAATTTATTCCATTTGGCTGTTACACTCTGTATGTTGAAGACAAGCATTGCTCTTGTAATTAGCTTCCGTCATAATCTCGTACAAGTGATAGAAAATTGGTTATAAATTGACCATCTGAGGCCGAAATAATCTTTAGAAAAACGGATGTTCAGCCCATAATAAAGCCTTATCCATTACATCGAATTTTATGTGCTTTATTTCAGAATTTTTTCCTGAGCCTCGATGAATCACCAATTTTTTTTTTGAAATAGTGTAACATATCTGAATTTCCTACCCCGCAATGAAATAAAATGCACCGTTGCCAGACTCCATGGCTTCCAACTTTGCAACGTCTATTGTCGAAACGTGGAACTACGTTGAATGAACTTATTTGATATTATTTTATAATTCTATGAATGATGAATATTAGTACGACTTAAAGCAATACTTCAGGCTATTCGCATCTTTATAAATAGAAGATTTTAATCATATCAAAGATCCACCAATAAGTAAACTCGTTCTTCTGTGACCATCGAAGAAATACGATTCTGTGGAAGAAAAACTAACCTCCGAAACGACAACGAATGGAAGGGCTTTTTTACTTCACTTTTTCACTCGGGTGCTGTGTGTTTTCACTTTCATGCTGGTTCACAATAGTGTTCCTTTGAAATGGAGTTCCTCTTCTAGGAATCCGCCATTTTAGTATATTTTAAAGACGCTTCTTTGTTATCTGGTATGTACACGATCTCCATTTAAATAACTGTTTCATTTCACAGGATTTAATCTCATGTAAGCTTGTTCTATTTTATTATTGCATTTCTATTGAATATTGTGGAACTCTGTTCTACTACCAACCCATTTGGAATATTCTTATACTGTTCGTAAGGATTACTGCACATTTAACTATTCAGTCGACATTATGGTTTAGGCATTTGGAGTTGTTGCTTTTATGATAATATTTTACGTACAAATATCACTGGTTTGGAGGCCTAGGGTCAACTGTTTATATCGCCTGTGCTAAGGAAAACATCCCCCACAACAGTGGCCAGCGAAAATTCCTCTGGGAGTTCTATAACGAACGTCCCCAGAAACCAAGCCTCGCCTTCGGGCTCTTGGCGTACCCGATAAGCAAGGAAAGCTTTGAAGGTGCCATCGTTCATCAGTTAACAGGAAATATAAGTAGTTTTTCGTCACTTCCAAACCAACGCGACTGCTATGATCTCACACATAAAACTTAGAAGGAAGGATTCTCACACTAGGAACTACAAGGATACTGCTTATGAATTTCATTAATAATCAGGTGACACACTCTATATGCCTATAACTTTTGGATTTTTCCTTCATATGGTTATGGTTCCTCGAACTATGGTCCTGGACGAATAAAGGCTCTTGTTCCATCTTTATGTCCAATCTAGTGTATTATTTATCTATTTCACCTCATTATTTCCCATCCTATATTTCACTAATCTGAGTTATTACGAATCTGAATTACTACGACATAACATAGAGTTCCACCAATCTAGACGATCACATCACAAGCCAAAAATATAAGTATAAACCCCCCCTTTAACGTAATTCTACCCTCAGCTCTTCAGAGCTGTTCCTAGGATTCACAAACTTGGAATGTTACAATAGTAAAAAAGTATTCAACAGAATCTTCCTAGGAAACATGTTTGCATATATGTGTATTTAATTTCTAATTAAAATAATAAAGAGCTCTTGACTCATTTTGTTTTAAATGCTGCGAACCTGGGAATCCGGAATCTCAATGAAACAGGCATGTTTTCTTAATTTTGCGCTCAGATTACCATATTTCTTTTCATACCACGTTAGGAAAGAATGAAATTTGAGATAGATCTATGCGTGAGTCTCACAAATGATAGTGCATCTATCCAGGAATACTGTCCAAAAAACAGGTTATAGAAATTCCTTCATTTGGAGTCTTGCCACCAAAAAGAGTGTTAAAAAATATAATCTTTCAGAATTTTCGAAAATGTCGAATATCTCTCCCCTCTACCCGCAGGTATCATATTATGCATTCATCACGCCACACCCTGTATAAATAAGCATTTGTTTTTCTGATGTAGAAAGATTTTTGAAATTGTATTAGAATTACATTACACACATTTTTTTTGGTTAATGTTGTGGAAGAAGTGTTAAATTTTGAAGCGGAAATAGGAGGGAGCTGTGCAGATATTGCAAATACTGAAATGTAGTTATCTGAATGAATCAGGCTCAAGAAAGCAGAGAAGTTGGTGGTTATCGAGATAGGTTTCACACAATGAAGAATTAGAATGTAGAAAAGTATCCAACCAAAAGAAATTGCGGATAGGGTCTGATAAATAATCAGATGGACACAAAAACAACTTATGAATGAATGATGCCGTTGACCAGTTAGTCTACAAGCTTGAGCCTTAAAGCATGCTGGATTGATCAATTACTTACATTTGAGCGAAGTACTTTCAGAGCTTTCTCAGCAACCAACTCACTAGCTCCTACCTTAGTATCAGAATATGGACCTATAATATTTTGACGATTTGGCAATTTTATAACAGCTTGTATGCCTGTACTACTAGAGAAATATTGATATCTTGGTAATCCAAGACCTTTCGCCTGGTAATATGAAAGCAATTGAACTGATGGAGGCTGAAAAATATGCTGAAATGAATCTGAGGAATGATTTCTTGACTATAATTGGAATTTTGATATCGATTGCAAACAAATGATTTTTTCAACGACAATCGTTGGAAATAGAGGAAATTGTGTTTTGTTACTGATAATTTTACATACAATCATGTGGTGTAGGAGTAATGGAAGTCAAGGTAGAGCCGGCGCGGGCAGTTTTTTTCCTCTGAAGAGAAGACTTTTTTTTGGTATCCCGTTCCTCATAACCACTTAACCGGCCGCCGATATAGGCCGAAATGCAGCCCTGAAAGGGCTACTTAGCCTTTTCATCCCTAACGACAGTCCTGCTCAAAGGGAGTGGTGACAGTTGGAATGATTGTCAAGTATCAAGACAAGGATCAGAATAACAGTATTTGAGGGTAAAACTTTCGAGTTTCGAACGAATTCAATAACACTCTCCAGAAATTTTAATATACGAGATCACAGTCCCAAGACAGCTCGTATTATCGCGATAATAACAACTGACTCTGAATTATGATTGGTCTGACAACTTCGGTATTTTCAACGATTGAACTAGAGAATAATCTGTGATTGAACTATGGATACGAACGGTTTGACAACTGATAAATATAAATTGTAGACGTCAACATGAGTTTTTCTTTGCATTTCTCGAAAATGGATTATCTGACCTTTTATTTTGATCGTGAAATAGTCTTATAAAATATCACACGGGATTGAATTTACCTCATAAGCCCATATTTTTATTTTCAAACGAAAATGAGTTGCTTAGAAACAGCACGAATCAGTAGGACGAGTGGTGTTTTATTGAAGAAATTCAATCTCTTGTGATATTACTACTGACAACACTACGTTAGAATCGAGTATACGTCTGTTTAAATTCAATTGGATTCATAACTTCTCTTATTCAGTCATGTGATTATGCTCAATACCTTGAATGTATCAATTAATGAAGAATGTATGTTCAGAGATTCAGCATTTCAGACGTGCATTAAAATATTTATTAACATTAAGGGTATTATACAGGGCGAGTCTTTAACTTGTACATATATTTCAACTGTAGGTTCTTGAGGCCAAAACACGCTTTTTTTCATTTTCCATTTTTCCGAATTTGGCTGTTTAAAAGATAAAGCCATTTGAAAAAAAATGGGCCAAATACGTGTCTGATACGATTCTCTGCAAAGACCTCAAAGTTTATATTTCTCGATCGAAATTGAGCTGATACATTTAGGAAATACTCAAGTACTAACCTTATTTGATTAAGAATGTTACAAACACGATATTTCTTAACAAAAACACTCAGTTTTGTCCGTTTATTTCTGCAATTGGAAAGGCATATTTCTCCCACCAAAATAAGTTTCTTCTAAGATTTTCCTGAACATTAGTCTCCGAACACTAATAACTTGTTTATATTTTCCCCGATATCCCAAAAATAGCTCATAAAAAATTTGTTTTTCCACTTTATTTATTACCATTTTAGTATAGTACAGTATTATTAATCAATCTAATAGCGTTTTCTATTGGTAAAACTAGTGCTTCACTCTGGCTGCACTGTATGCGCACGAAAACTAATTCCGTGTTGTTTTGTTTTCGTGCGCATACAGTGCAGCCAGAGTGCAGCACTAGTTTTACCAATAGAAAACGCTATAACTCATAGGATTCTAGGTCAATGACCTAACCCAACCCATCTTCTATGAAATTTGACAGAGCTTTTAAAAAGACGATGCCAGGTTGTTGATTTTCTCTTCAAACAATGGTATAACGGTGCGCAATGAGAGGTAGCGGACGCACAAGACAAATCGCAAGATATTTGAATCGACCCATCTCAAACCTCATCTTGTTGTTCTGCGTCTCAAACGTCAGTCCCATGATAGATGCATCTATGTCCCATGAATGACGTTTGAGACAGATTAGAATATTATGAACTTGTTGGCAGTATAAAAATTCCGTGAAACAGTCTGCAAAATGTAACTAGTCAGTTTCTTACTTGTCTCCGTAATGAACACATTTTTCAGTTGTTGAATATGAATTTCAAATAAAAATTTAAACTTTTTACTAGCATGGTGAGTTTTTTTATATGGAAGGAGAACTCATCAAAATAGACCATTTCACTAACTGCGTGTATGAAACACCCTGTACCCACAATATGCTATGTTTAAAGACTTAATTGGAATGCAATACTTACTAGGTCTGCTTTAGGAAGACTGCACGGCCTTGGTTCGAAACTGGGGAGATTTGCTTCAGGAACCGGATTGATTTTAGCGATGTTTTTCTGATTTTCATCATCTGAACCAATTTTCAGAAGTTTCTTCAGTGTGTCTGTAGTTTCCTGAAATATTATCTCCAATTCATAAAACTCCGTTCGATACTTTTGACTAAGACTTACCTCGATTTTGCCTTCAGTTGTTTTGCTGAAAGCTGGCATAAAATCCAGTCTACTTTGCACATTAATTTTACCATCACATTGTTCATTTTTACTGAGTTGGTGTGATTTTGAACTACGAAGATCATTTTTTTGATTTTGTTCCTTCTTAAAAATTTGATAAATAGGTTGTGTCTGCTCTGACTGATCCGTTCTTCTCTTATCTTGGCCCTTTTGTTTACTGAACTTGCCTTGAGTGCCAGGATACTTTTGGTCGGGACTTGTACTATAACTGGTCTTGGGTTTTTGAGGACCGTTATAATTTTGCTTATTTTGAAAACCAGGTGACCTGTATATTGTTTCTCCGTTTGGCATATACGGTGGAACTGCGTGATAATCCTTGGAAGATGGTGAATTGCTGCTGAATTTTGCAAAAGCCGAATTTTGAGCATTTTCAGTACCGGCATTTTTATTACTGGATTTATTTTTTCTGAAATTTTCATCTTTTGGTACTCGATTTTGTGAGTTTTTATTTCCTGAAACATTGATCAAATTATTAAATAGAAATATTTTAAGTTCATTATTCGAATAGGCAATTAAACAACTGTAAAATTTAACGGAAATTTCACACACAGTGTTTCTGTGCGTTCAAATAGTTATTTATGTACGAAGTGCATAAGTTATGCTATGATTTCGAGACAGAAATGAAACTTTTTACAGAGGTTTGCAAACTATTTTATTTACAACCATCATATTTCCAATTAAAATCAATAAATTTCTGATTCGTTCTGAACATACCTAAAATATTACATCTAACGACAAATTACCAAGAACGCGGTTTTCTCAGAATAATCAAGTAGATATATTGTTACCGTGACTACGGGGTATACAATTGTCACCAATATAAATAAATGTCAGATGTAGTCCATAAATGACAGATACAGTCGGATATTAAATTCGCGAATAATAAATTGAAAAACTTGTCTTCCGACGAAGAATTTATGGATTATATCCCACCAGAAGTAGGCTGCTCACGCAGCAGTTCAGGGTTTGGTGCCAGAGAAAAGTAAGCATCGGTATCTGAAAGCCATTGAATTATATAGTAAGTGGTATGAAGAAAAAAGGGTAAATATCGGTTCCGAAAGTTTACTCTCGGCATATTTTGGAGAACATACCAGACAAAAGAAGACGTCGTCTTTGTGGGCAATGTACAGTATGATACGAACGATGCTAGAAATTGAAGAAAAACTGATATTTCGAAACATGGGAAACTGCTAGCCTTCCTAAAACGACAACATGTGGGCTTTACGCCCAAGAAATCGAACGTATTTTCGAGGAAGCATATAGAGGATTTTTTAAATAAAGCTCCAAATAATCTTCTATCGATAAAGGTGAGTTATTTGTGATTTTCAAAATAAGTATTAAAAAAAAAAGGAAACGTGTTTGAGCTAATATAAGTATACTGGTATTATTTTAGGTAGCATCATTGAGTTTTGATATACATAGAGGCATAACCCAGTTCATTGATTTGATGCACACATTTTTGGCAGTTTACTTGCCAATTTGCCAACTTAAGTGGCGGCATATAGTAGCTACTAAAGGAACTATAATCGTCCGATCCATTTTGTCACTACTCATTTATTGAAATCCGTAGGAGATTTATTTTCCTCTAGTTCTATGAATCGTAGGCAGGGTTACAAACGGTGTGATTCAATAATGATGAACTATTAGCCATGAATTTCTCCAAAGGAGTGTTCTCAGGTAGGAAATGAGGGGTGAAAATATTTCTTGGAGGGACATAAAAGACACAATCAACCAATTAGACACAATACAATAGCTTATTTTCTCCAAAAAATTGCAACTTTTTCGAATTTAGAGAACTGGAAAGGCTTCACAGGACACGCACTCAGAAGAACCGCCGCTACGTTACTTGGCAACAGTGGTGCAAGTGTACTCCAATTAAAGAAGCTGGGAGGATGGAAATCTAGTACTGTGGCAAAAGGTTATCTGGATGGTTCAATGGAGAATAAAACGAAAACTGCCACTATGCTGTCTCAATATGCCACGTCTTCTGTAGCTATTGCAAGTAGTTCACAAACCCCAGTCATTACACATGTAATTTGTCGACCAAAGAGACAACTGTTAGAGGGTCCAGCGCTGTACAGGCCTAAATAATAAACGCTTACAATCATTCAAATTTAACGATTAATATCAGTAAGTAGTTTGTTGTATTTTAGTTCATTGTTGTTTTTTATTGTTTGTCATTAAATAGGTATCATTTGTTATTTTTTTTAATATAAAAAATATTCATTTAGAATAGATGAAATGGGGATAGAAAGTGAGGGCGGGAAGTGAGGTTGGGAAGTAGAGGTATATAATGTGACACTTCCCAACGTTCAATGACGTTAATAATGACAGCATTACATATATGGTTGTAAATAATAGTATATTGTTCAATGAGTGGTAATGTAAGTCATAACAGACGCAGATAAATTTTGCACCACGAGCCGTCAAGCGTAGTAGTGTAATTCATCAAGTGTCTTATGACCATTACCATTCAGTTTAAATATATATGGAGACACAACCCAGTTCAACGATTTGAAGCAAAATTTCGTGTAGTTCCTTCACCGGTTCATAGATGGATAAGTGTGTTTCAGAGAAGCGAAAATTTTTACTCCCGCATCTGGCGGTAAGTAACTGAACTATAAGGCACTATTTCCGAAGCCGAATGCGATGACGATCAGGACCGGCATATGGAAATGTGGGATGTTCAGTATTTCATCACCTGATTTTTTTATGCAATAAAACGACAATTATGTTTGTGGTTGAGCTACGGATTCAGTTCTGATCAGAGATAATAAATAATCATAGAGGGGACAATTTGCTATCGTTCCAACATCTATGCGGTTTCGTCTGATCTGTCAGTTTTGTTTAGATGTATTGCAGGTTTATTCGCGATGGGAGGTGGTAAGTGTTTTTATGGACGAAATTAAAGTTTAAGTGCAATATCCTATATCCGATTAGTATATTATTCATCTACATTTTAGTGGTAATGTTTGTTGCGAGATTTTTTTATCCTATGAACAATTTCACCAATTCTACTAAATAGAGCCAGTTGTGGGTCGAGTTGGAAGATGATATTCCTTCAATTGTTTACGTTCTCCTCAGTTGACTACCGCAAGGAAATAAAAAATATGTACTAACTTGTTTCAGGAATGTACTAGCTTCGCATGTTGTTGAAGGGAGATATGAAGTGAGGCTACCGTGGATTGAGGATCATCCTGTTCTAACCAATAATCGCAAAATTGCTAGGAAAGGAAATGCAGGTACTGTGGAGCGTCTAGAGAACAGCCAGCTTAACACTAGGTACAATACTGTATTTGAAGAATGGGAATCTGCAGGTATCATCCAACAAGTTGACATGGGTGATGGACAAGGTCATTTCCTTCCCCATCGACCAGTTGTAAAAGAGGGATCTACAACTGCAGTGCGACCTGTATTCGACGCATCTGCCCGTGACAAGGATAATCCTTCACTCAACCAGTGCTTGGAAAAGGGACATAATCTGATTGAGCTTATTCTACATCTTAGCTTATACCTTCTCTCATTATTAAATTTCGAGATAATAAAATTGCTGTCATAGATATTAAGGAGGCATGTTTGCACCGTCATTTCTTAAAATTTCTGTGGCTAAACAGACAAGGAAAAGAAATAGTTTACCAACACAACAGGGTAGTCTTCGGAGTCAACTGCAGTCCTTTTTTGCTTGGTGCAACAATAGAATACAATCTATCGAAATATCTCAAGATGTTCTATAATGAAAATTGTGAGTTTTCAAATGAAAATATAGAGAGACTTCGAAAGAGCTTCTATGTTGATAACTGCGTCACCAGTGTATCAAATGAAGAGGTTTCGAACCAATTCATCGGCGATTCGGAAATGGCAGAAGCAGGTTTCGAGGTAAGAGGGTGGGAGTTCTCAGGTAACGTAGAAAATCAGACGAATGGAATCTCTGTGCTTGGACTTAGATGGTATCCCTTTGAGGATATTTTAACTATTAATAAGGATTTGCTCAATATAGCAACAGAAGGCATGGTTGTAACAAAGAGGAAGCTATTGTCTATGGCACAGAAGATCTTTGATCCCATTGGATTCACATGCCCCGCAACACTTCAACCAAAATTACGGTTGCAAGAATGGTGGTCAAGAAAGATCAGTTGGGTTACTGAGATAGATGGTGGTATTGCCATTCAAGATGTTCCCAATCAATTGAAAATAGAATTACCGCGTTGGATGAAGATTGGGGGAGCCAGGCCTGAAGGTGTGAGCATAACTTTGTTGATGCCTCGAAAGATGCTTATGCGACAGCAATCTATCGTAGAATCAAGGAAGGTATCAGTTTACCTATTGGCAGTCAAGTCTAGAGTGGCACCGATAGAGAAAGCCAGTAAAACAATTACCATTCCACTTTTGGAATTGCTTGCTGCGACAATAGGATCTAGGCTTTATTCGCAAGTAGATGAAAGTCTATCACACCATTATGAAAGCTTCATTTGGAATGACTCCACAACAGTTATATCCTAGATTCAAAGGAATGAAGAGTGCGGTACGTTCGTCCATAATAGGGTTGAGGAAATTAGAAGATTAACGCCTTTAGGGAGCTGGCATCATATACCAGGAAGTAGAAATCCAGCTGATCTACCCTCACGTGGATGTTCTCCTACACAACTATTGAACTCAAGATGGTGGGAGGGCCCAGACTGGTTGTATGAGCAGAAAGAAGACTGGCCTGTGATGAAGCAGTTGAACGCTGATGAAGAAGAAATTCTTGAAGAAAGGAAAAAGACAGTGAAGGCTCTTTTTGACAATTATTTAAGCTGTTTCGATTTTCACTTCGATCATTTTAGTGACTATCCCAAGACAATGTTTACTGGCGCCGTATATCGTGCTGTTCACTTGGTGCTGATATTGTCCCTCTCTGCCAGGGGTTCATACATGTTTTCCGTCGCTAGGAGCGGATGACCAAAGATTTTATATAGTGACAATGGCACCAATTTCCGTGGCACCGAAATTTGGTCTAATAGAGAATAGTTCGCGAAACCTCTATACAGCGCATAGAGTGGCGTTTTAACCCTCCAACAGCGTCGTGGTGGGTAGGATTCTTTGAAACACTCATTGGTGTCATTGCTGAGAAAGGTCTTGGGGTGCGTATGTCTTAATTATGAGGATTTAATGACTATACAGGGTCTTTCACGAGGAACCTCACCCATATTTATACGGGAAACTACTGAACGTATTTTCATGAAATTCAGCACTTATAAGTATTTCACGATGCTGATGAAATCTAAAATATTTTCAAGGCATGAGCACCTCCGGTTTTACCGGAAATGACGTCAACTTCCGTTTTTCAAATTAGAACACCATTTTTTTATTGCAGAAATAGATTCCTTAGAAAATTTCAAGTTATTTTGATGTAACATTTTTCAGTTTTGGTTGGAAAATTCTCTCTGAGCGGGAAAATTCGAAAAAAAATCGAAAATAGAGCTCCGCTGAAACAAGAATAACTTCGAGGTTTTTGGATGGAACATTTTCATTTTTGGGATTTTTCAAGATGTAAGATTGGTGTATCCACTTTAAAAATCGAAATCGCGATTCATGATACAGGGGGTGAAAAAATCGCTTTCAAAGTTAGGGATGACAAAATCGTGAAAAATCAATTTTTTCAAATTAGAACCCCATTTTTTATGGCAGATATTGAATCTACGTTAAAAAATAATGTGAGTGTATGCATCACACCCTTGCCCTAAAGTGGATATTTTCTGAGTTATTCACAAAAAACTGTTTTTCGTCTTGAATTTTCAGCTATTTCTTTTCCCTTCACGCCAAAAAGATGAAATTTTCAGGAACTGTTACTTTAACCATGTTTTAGATTTTACTACCCTAATATGCAAGAGAAAAAAGTTACAGGTTGTTCCTAAATAGATGGCGAATTTGGATTCGAATTTGTATCGGAAACCTCTTTATTTCAACTAATCGGCCATCGGTTTTCTCTCCAGTGATAAATAAAGAATTCCTTATGAACCATATGCAAAAACTTACCAAGTTTTACATTCTTTTTTTTTAATGATAGATATCATTAATTACATCTGCCAAATTCCTCTTTA
This sequence comes from Adalia decempunctata, assembly GCA_951802165.1. NCBI lineage: Eukaryota > Metazoa > Arthropoda > Insecta > Coleoptera > Coccinellidae > Adalia > Adalia decempunctata. The sequence goes on along the minus strand of OX637696.1, from coordinate 62,651,966 downwards.
TTCAGTAGCATTTTGTGTTTACTATTAATTGGGTGATAATTCGTATTCAGTTATAAAATCGATCACTATGCCTAATTTTACCAATGAAGATTATTTAAATCTCATTCTACTTCATGGAGAATGTAATAAAGTTGTAGATAGAACGATTCGACTGTTCATTAAGAGGTTTCCTGACCGACCCAGACCAACGAGAGATACCATTAACAGAACCATGACAAACTTGAGAAATGTCGGATCTTTCGTTAAGAAAACTATACACAGAGAAAAAAGTGTAGTAGAAGATGAGAACAACGAAATTACAGTTCTTGCATATTTTCGTGTGAATCCTCAAAATTCTCTCAAAGATGCCGAGATTGATCTGGGATTATCTCAATCGAGTGTTTGGAGAATATTAAAAAAACATAAAATGTACCCATATAAATTCAATAGGGTACAGCATTTGAAGGAAACTGATTTCGTCAGGAGAACAGAGTTTTGCGAAGCTATGATGATTCGATTTCAAGAGAATGAAAACTTTTTGGACTGTATAATTTGGACAGATGAATCTAAATTCACAAAGAATGGTTCTTTCAATAGGCATAACAGTCATTATTGGGATGAAGAGAACAACCACCACTTCAGACAATGGAACTTTCAAGAGACCTGGAGTTTCAATGTTTTTTGCGCCATCAAAAATAATGCAATTCTCGATGTTCACATTTATGATGGGACTTTAACTGGTAAGATAGAACACTACACATGTTTGCATTATTTAAAGAATGTTCTCCCTTAGGAGATAGATATTCTGACATATTGACTCAAATAATTGAGCCGCTAGTACAGAACCATAATGATTTATGGTATCAACAAGATGGCGCGCCTCCACACAATTCACTCAATGTGTCAAATATCCTCTACAGGCTATTTGAAGATCGATGGTTGGCGAACAATGGTCCACATCTTTGGCCACCACGTTCTCCCGATTCAACTCCTTTAGACTATTATGTTTGGGATAGGATAAAAAATATTGTCTACTCAACTCCCCTGACTGATAAAGAGGACTGCATAGAACGAGTCAGAAATGCGTTCAGGTTTGTTTAGATTTTTAGATTCATAGTTTTGAAACTCAATTTGGTTTTTAAACACTTTTGCAGATCTCTTCCTCCCGATGAAATAAGAAGAGCAACGCACGAAGCATTCCTGAGACGTATAAATAAATGTATGGAAATTAACGGTCAAAACTTTGAGCATCTTCTCTAGTTATAACTGCGAGAGTTTGCCATGGTTCTCCTAATAGTAACTTGAAGTCGGTTTCAAGAAGGGGTGAAAAATCTACAGCATGGTTCAAATAACAGTTCCTGAAAATTTCATCTTTTTGGCGTGAAGGGAAAAGAAATAGCTGAAAATTCAAGACGAAAAACAGTTTTTTGTGAATAACTCAGAAAATATCCATTTTAGGGCAAGGGTGTGATGCATACACTCACATTATTTTTTAACGTAGATTCAATATCTGCCATAAAAAAATGGGGTTCTAATTCGAAAAAATTGATTTTTCACGATTTTGTCATCCCTAACTTTGAAAGCGATTTTTTCACCCCCTGTATCATGAATCGCGATTTCGATTTTTAAAGTGGATACATCAATCTTACATCTTGAAAAATCCCAAAAATGAAAATTTTCCATCCAAAAACCTCGAAGTTATTCTTGTTTCAGCGGAGCTCTATTTTCGATTTTTTTTTCGAATTTTCCCGCTCAGAGAGAATTTTCCAACCAAAACTGAAAAATGTTACATCAAAATAACTTGAAATTTTCTAAGGAATCTATTTCTGCAATAAAAAAATGGTGTTCTAATTTGAAAAACGGAAGTTGACGTCATTTCCGGAAAAACCGGAGGTGCTCATGCCTTGAAAATATTTTAGATTTCATCAGCATCGTGAAATACTTGAGTGCTGAATTTCATGAAAATACGTTAGTTTCCCGTATAAATATGGGTGAGGTTCCTCGTGAAAGACCCTGTATTATGTGAACGCTAGACCACTTACACGTCACGTCAGAGTAATCGGTATTCAGCTTTAGAGAAACCTACGAAATAGATTCCGCATAGAGTATTTAGGGCAGCTCAAACTTTTTCACGACAAAAAGTCACTTGCGTTCGTTAAGTTAGGTCAAGTGGTGCTTATCGGAAATGACTTCAATAAACGAATTGATTGGCCTCTCGCGTGTGTTATTAGTAGTAATATCACAAGAGATTGAATTTCCGTGATAAGTCTATCGATTTATTTTCAAACGAAAATGAGTTGCTTGGAAACATCACGAGTGAAATTTTATAAGACTATTTCACGAACAGAATAAAGGGTCAGAAACTCCATATTCGAGAAAAACAAGGAAAAACTCATGTTAACGTTTGCAATTTATATTTATCAGTTGTCGAACCATTCGTATTCATAGTTCAATCACAGATTATTCTGTAGTTCAAACGTTGAAAATACCGAAGTTGTCAGACCAATCATAATTCAGAGACAGTTGGTATTATCGCGATAATACGAGCTGTCTTTGGACTGTGATTGGTCAGTTTTTGAAATGAGTGGAATAGTCGAAGTAATTCATGGACATGGAAAAGACGGACGAATAACACTTGCACGAGTTAAAACGTCATCTGGCGAACTCTTACGTCCGGTGCAACGGTTGCATCCTCTCGAATTTGACGGAGATGGAGAAGTAGTTGGATATCAGAAAAGAGCAGATGTAATGGATGATCCTGAAACCGCCACCGATTTGCATCAAGATGTGAGCGAGGACGAAGACAAAAATGATTCGGGTAGAGCGGGAGTGAATGAAAGCAGAGCACCCGATATCGTTTCGAGTGTCGAAAGAATCTCGAGAAGTGGGCGTAGAATTAAGACTCCTGTAAAGTTTTTAGAATAAGTTGTATTAGCAAATTTTGTCCGAGATTTGGTTTTCGTTGTTGGAATTTTGATTTTTTGATTTGTCACGAGAAATTCATCATGTTTAATTGATTTCTCGGGTTGGAGAATGTTGCGTTCCATCTAATGTCGAATACAAAGTTTTTTCTATGTATATGGGTTGTTTTGTCAATGGGTTCGTTCATCGGACTCAACAGTTGGACAACTGTTGTGAAAAAGTCGGATGAACCTTTATGCTACCTGAGCGCTACATCGGAGCGGACGTCATTTTTTCGAGCGGTCTATTTTTATGCTACATGTCAAAAGCGTGAAGTTTGTTGTTGGTGATAGGTTGAAGTTTCATTTGAAAATGGAAAATAAACAAGAGTACGACATCAAATCATGTGGCTTTGACATATGAAGGAGCATGGAGCGAAAAGGTCGTTCATAAAACTTCGATGTTTCTCAACTGTTACCGATGGATCGGAGCGGTAGCTGCTTAGTCGGATGAACGCACCCAATGTTAATCTAGGTAGCTTAGCTGTTGATTCAATGTTATCAAGTGTGTTGTGAAAAAATCAAAATAGAATTGTCAGAGCTGTTGAATAGTCAATCTGCATTTTTATTCCGCTTATATTGCTGAGAATTAATGCACAAACCAACTCAGCTAAAGTCAACCGGTGAGTTGACCTTCGGCGGGTTTTTACACATATAAATTCGCGTCGAAGAGAACACGTTTCCGTGGATGCCTTAGAGAATTTTCTTCGTGCTGCCGATTACCCAATCACAATATTCCTATCGCACATGCGCAATAGTTCTGACTGGCGTTTGGCAGAGCCCACTTTTAATTTCAAGGATCGAATTATAGGTATAGAATTATGTGGTTCCACCAACCGAGATGTTTACCCATTTAAGCTGAGGAGCAAGCCTTTTCGGGTACTGCGACAACAGAGATCTTTTGTTCTCTACCCTACTCATTCATGGAAACCCTAGGAGGTCGTCGATGGTGTTGATAAGACCGACAACATCTCCAGGAGCCTTGGCAGTAACCTCGTGGGTATCCAGGACCGGTTTACCTTATGACCAACCAGCTCTGGACACTTGAATGCCATGTGTTCAGCTGTTTCTGCTTCTGATCTACAGAGTCTACAAATCTCATCTGCTGATTCCCATACCGCATACGGTACAAATGATGTTTGTGCTGACAGGGCACTGTCGGTACAAATCATCACCCAAAGCTCAACTCTTTACAGCTTTAGGAGACTACTGGTATAGGTCGGTGAAATCGAATTTCTTGGACTAAGTAAGTCCAGGAGTGTTTCTTCAGAGGGTTATTCAGTTGTCCAACTCCCATTGCTAGACCGCTGCCTCATATTGGTCTTTTCCAAGCCCACAGAAAGGCTCAGGTCCAGAAGGTGTTAACCTTGAAGCATTTTTTCGCAAGCTCATCAGTTTTTTCATTTCCTTCAACACCACAATGCCCTGGCATCCATAGTAGAGTCTCTGGCTCTGGCCAGTTGCTTTATGGTGTCACGATACTCCCAGGTCAGCAGAGATCCCTGGTAGTTAAGGTGAGCGTTCAATGTAGTGTGTTTTTATTTGAATCTGCATTTGAAAATTGTTTCACTTTGAGAACTGAAATATGGTGGGTGAACTCAGAAATAATTGAAGTTCTTAGTGAAATAAATGAAATCGATTTCATTTCGAAAGTTCGTTTTTTTTTCTTCCGAAAATAGAAAGAATAAGCCAAGCTGTTTTGTTTCAAACGAAAGACCCATGAAAATAGTTCAACTTCCGATTAAAAGTGAATCTACAGATAATTTCGTTCAGAAAAACAACTTGAAATACGGAATTGCTAGAGAATGGCTAAATTCAAATATATGATGAGAAATAGTTCCTGCTTTATCCACATATTCACTAATTTCATAGTTCAGCGAATTTCGGATAGAGAGCGCCATTGTACATTTCATTCATAATTAGAGAGATATTCATAGAACTTATTATAGTGATAATCTAAGTTCTATGGAGATATTCCATAAAGTGCACGGTGGCGCCTCTATCGGATTAGTTTTTCTACTCGCTCTCAACGGCGACCTTAAAGCCCGCAACGGACGGCGAGCGATAATATAATATATATTATAGCTTTGCATTGACATATGTCATTTTAGTATGGAAAAATATCGTAATATCAAAATATATATTATAGCGTCGTCCGCGGGGCTTGGAGCATTTTCATAGGGAGCGATATTGGTGTAATATATGAGATATAATATATCGCTCGCAGTCCGTTGCGGGCTTAATAGTCTAGTTTTTCCGTGTATTGTTTGTCTGTGGCTGTCATTTTGGAATCATTCATATTGTAACGTTTTCGGGGTTAAACAAATCGTCTGCTGAATTGAATGTCTAATTTATTTCCAATACCGCTAACTTATCACACTAATTTAAGGACAAAAATTAATACTGATTTATTATTTACACAATTGCTAATAATGCTAATTTATATTTACAACTCGGTATTCGCTATTCGCAATTCGATTCGGCTTCACTCAGGAAAGTAACTAACTGCTCTGCAACATGCGCGTCCTTTTATACGGATACGGCCCTATTCGAGAACGGTCGGGATAGTCTCTGGAGGCTTCTAGAATTTCTGTACAAGGGATCAGAGAGTCCAGAGACGAATTCAGGCGGACTTCGTCCGCTACAATATTGATTACCTGATAACACGAACAAATTCCAAATTCGAAGATCATACCATAGATGCATAGAATACCTGGTGTATCGACTCCTTACTAAAAATCTTTACCAAAATTTGTAGATCAAAACGGCATTCTAGATTTCAGATTTTGGTCTAGTTCCAGAATAAATCTTTATTCTGGAACGGTCGTGGCGCTACTACGCCAACGACAAATAGCGCGACCCCTTTCGGGAGAGATGAAAAGCCGCACAAATTCTCGGATTTTCGATCGACAAGAAAGTCTCAAACAAAATCTAATCAGTGCCAACACCAGGTATTCTATGCATCTATATCATACCCCTTGTTTATTAGTTGAATGACTCTTCCTATGAAAACTATGCGTTCGCTCGAATGGTTTGTGAATCGCAGTGCAGGAAAATTCATTAGATCGAATTGAACATTATACTTTGCGTCACTTAGTGAAGTTACATATTCAGTATGGTGCAAATGAAAGGAATAAATTCGTTATTTTGTAAACCAGCGAATGTAAAGAAAAATTCTGAAAAAGGTCGACTTTTATTTTAATCCGAGCTGCTCGTAAGGATATCTTTTTATTTTTGACGTCATCTATATGAGCGTGATGACGTCATCACTAAAATTTTTAAATGGAAATGTGGGTGTTGTGATACATTATTTGAAAGGTCTTTTAAATACCTATTCAGCCATACCAATATGTACAGTAATTGATTTGCTTATTGTCACAAATATTATTGATGAAATTTCAACAGGTTCCTTAATAAAATGTATTAAGTATTGATATTATGTATTTATTGACACACAAAAATGAATTTTGTGAAGGCCTTCATTGAATTCAAGCTGAAGGTAAACAATTTAAGCACTTAATTTAGGTTTCGTTGTATTTAATGAGTAAAACATGTAAGCAATGTGAATTTTGAACCCCCTTTTGAATTGATATAAAAATAAGCTGAGACCATATCTACCGAATCTATAGCGTTGGCCTAATGTCAAACACTATGTGATCTGAAGCGATGTCTTTCGATGATCCCTCTCTACTCTCTATCTCTCTTTCTCTCAGAATCACGCTCTCTAAACAGGCAAGCAAGTAAACAACACAACATAACCTGCCATTTTGTATTCCCTGACGGAACGTACATCTGTACGAATAAAGCCCACTGATAAATAGCAAATAAACAACACGTTAATCCACCCCGAGTGTTTTATTATTTAACATACATATTACATACCTATTCATTGTAATAATAAAATGTTATTAATTTTTCGAACAAATACAAAAATCAATTACTGTAAATTATTGATATGACTGAATAGGTATATAAAAGACCTTTCAAATAATGTATCACAACACCCACATTTCCATTTGAAAATTTTAGCGATGACGTCATCACGCTCACATAGAATAACGAATTTATTCCTTTCATTTGCACCATACTGTATACATTGATAAGCCTTCAAGTTATTGAAAAATCGTATTCTCCAGCACATTATTAATTCCATGGAATTATAAATGTAGAATTTGAGCGTAGTGGCTAATAAGTATACAAAAGTGTAGTCCTCGATCCCCTTAAATCCAGGGTCAGTTGTCGCTATACGCATGCTTAGGGAGAAGAGAAGGGACATGTAATTATGCATCCATGGATACCATATGTGGCTCAATAAAAACAACAGGTTTCCTGCATCCGTTTTCAATTGCTGATCGCCACGATGCCCCTATTTTCCCACTCTCCGTTATCGCAGATGCGCAATAGTCTCACTGACCCTAGGCAGAGCCCTCTAGATGTTTCACTTTTAATTTCAAGGATCAAATTATAGGTATAGAATTATGTGACTGATTCGTTGACTTGTCAATGAAGTTCGATACGAGAGAATATTCATAAAATACGCATTGTATATTACAACGTGAGTGAATGGAAGAAAACCTTAATTATTTTGCAGAATAATGAAATAATTTTGCGAAATATGTATTATTGAATGATTCTACAAACCTTGCTTTTTCTGATATACCCTAATCCCATGAGAAATGTCTATGAAAGCATTAAGCGGCAACCTGTAGCCTCGACCTTTTGTACAGTTTAATTGAAGACCTCCATCAAATTCACTGTCGAACAGAATATCATACATAAATTCGGTAGAATCTGAGGATGGTCTAGTTATTCCTGTAACTGTGCCCTTCAATCCCAATGGAACTATATGATTGTTTTTGACGAAAATTATTCTATCAAATAGTTCAACTTTCACACTTTCATCAGGTAGAAGTTTGCCATAGGATAACTCTTCCTGAAAAATATAATGTCATATACTAATTATAATATGAAGGCAGAAACTTTGTTTCCTTGTAACGGCTAATCCCGGTTTCAAAAAACGACGAGGAATGCACAAACCTGGGTTTTCTTCGACACTTTCGGCATTTTTATGGTGAATTGTAATCATTTCAATGCGTTGTTGAATCGTGTATCGTTCCATTTTCATGATGGCGTAGTTTCTACTTGTCAAATATCAAAACAATGACAGCTTCAAAAGTGACATCTACCGAAATAAGGTGCTATTCAAAATAACACCTCTTATTGGAAAACCCTTTATTAAAACGTCCGAAACAAAGCTTGGTCTAGAGTACTGCGGGGAAATCAAAGTTGATTATTTTCTGATTGAAACGAGATAGAAAATGTGTCGTCAAAGAAACCTGCGTTGCCATATAGAATGTAAAAACAGGATATTTTATTTTTAATATGCGGAGCAAATTGTGCGTGTTTAGTGTTTATCATGTTGAAGTGATATAAATACGATAAAAATCAATACCTTATAAAGTAATTCAGCATTACAGTTGAGCAATCTTCTTTTAGGATTAGGTGTACAGAATTCGTCCACTATTCTCTCGATTTCTTCAACTACATCTTTGTCCAAGATGGGAGAATTACAGGTTATTTTGTCCTGCTTGTAAAACGGTTGTGATTTTAACCAATTCAAAACTGCCTTTACTTTCTCGTCACTGAAGAAAAAATGGATTTTAGGTATGATAATATGTTTCTACTTCTGCAACATCAATTATTGGACGGTTTATAAAATAGGGAAAATATGCAAAACTACAATTAATATCAATTAGAAAGTATATGTTTTGAACTTACCAATCCTCTGGAAATATATCATCTGCAGATGTTGACTCATTCTTTTGATATCCACTTTTCACCATGTATTCAAAAACCTCTGGGAAAGAATCTGCATAATCACTTACTGCTTGTATTGCAGCGTCTGTATAGTACCAGACTCCGTCTATTCTCTTTGTGTATCCAGGTGTTTCCAAGTTTTTCTTGTGCAATTTAAGATCTAATCCTAAATTGACAGTTTTCACACCACCTTCCCTATTTCTGGCAGTACAATAAAGACTACCTGAGATTCTTGAGAATATAATATTGGACATACCTTGAAAAAATCAGGTTAATAAATATCGTGATCGTCGAAGTGAATAGATGTTAATAACGAAGATGATGTTAATAACAATTTGAATGCAAAATTGTGTAATTTTCTTTCTGAAGTTTGAGCTGAATCCGATATAGGATGAGTCTTTGACTTGTACGAATTTTTAACTGTAGAATATTACAAATTTAGAGTATTCCGGTTTTTTTGGCATTGGTCCAATAGCAATTTCACTTAACATTAACAATTACGGTGGGCATTTCCAAAGGTTTCTCAGTCTGAGGTTGTAACTCGACCGGATCTATAGCAGTATTCATAGCCACTGCTTATAGATATCGATTAACTCCAAATTAATTATAAGCACAAAAAAAAGGGAGTGACACGCAAGGGCAAAACTCGGCACAACACCGTAGCTACAGGCGTCTTGAAGGTGATTCTAACGTAGCCTCAGAAGAAATATCTACGGCCTCTTATCATTGACCTAGGGCCTATTGGACGTAGTTCAAATTAATTAACATTATATTAAATTTAATTAATTATATTAATATATGAGATAAGTTTAGTCCTTTCCACATAATCCCTCATTTACGTGTGATTTCAACAAATGAGGTTTCACGAAAATATGGCTAACAATATGTCGTCCAAACGTACTTTGAAAACCTTATCTCTTGATGAAAAATATAGACTTTTGAAGGAAGTGGAGAGTGGTGCACGAAAGAAAGATGTAGCTTTGAAGTATGAGACCGAATCGAGATATGTATTTCTCTATTTCAGTATGGTAATGAGTTCATTACAGTACTAAAAACAGTGTTGTAATGAATTCATTACAGCATCGTTTTCAATTATATTTTTCGTTTTGTGGTTGTCAGCAATGACTTCCGATCCTTTTAAATTTCAGCAGACGTCAATTTGGAATTGTCAATTTTCGTATTTCCTAATATTCACACCAACTGCCAAGATACAATATGAAAGTCACTATAGGACCTATAATTTGAATTTTTTCATTGAATTTCACAAAATTTGAGTGAAATAGAGAAAATATCGTCTAATACTGGTTGCAGAATGCAATTCCAATACTCATGCGTTCGAAAACTCCCGCCTTCGTCGCTTGTTTTCGAATTTCGCATTCGTATTGGAATAGGAGCCCATTCTGCAACTAGTTTTAGAATATACTATATCTCAACATATTCCTCTGTCATTTCTGCTTCATTACAATGTTTCTCTCTTTATGCGAAATCTCGTTATTACATTTATTGTTGCGTAAGGTTTGCCTGTAAATCACAAAATAAAGAGAACACACTCACATGACTGGCTTGCAGCAAAATGTAAGGTCCTATAGCTGCATTCAGTATTTTTCGACAAGTATAAAGCTGCTGTTAAATCAGGTTCCTTGGAATTATATACAGAAACACAGACCTGTCCTTGAGGAGTTTCAGTGTTGTTTTCCACCTTCAATAGAACAATTCAACAATTAAAACAGAACCACCAATTAATTTTTTCGTACTTACAATAGCTTTGCATCCATAAAATTCATTTTTAGTTAAAGTGAAGCATATACTTCCCACAGGAAACATTTTGTCAAAAGTAATGGATTGATCGTGTGGTGTGGAATATACATTGATATTTTCCACCAAAAGTTGTAAAGGATAAAAAGTCTCCTCTGAACAAAATATTTTTTCCAATGAAATTCTCCCATTTGCTGTGAATCTATATTTCTGACCTATGATTTTTTTCACAGTTACTAGCACCAAAACTTTTCCGAATTCAATGCCCAATCTATTCTTATACCTGCAGAAAAAGGAATGTTCATTATTTAGTAGTCATCCAACAATGAATTCAGGTACAGTGATGCGACAGAAAGGAAGAACTATAATTTTCCTTTCAGCTCATTTTCGTAGTTCCGGAATTATCAGCGATATTTCGCGGTCGTGGCGCTATTGCGGCAATAGAACACGGGAGAAATGAAGAGTAGGACCCCATCATAGATTTTCGATCGACCAGAAAGTCTTTAACAAAATCTGATTAGTGCCAACATAAGATCTATGCATCTATTATCTGAACGAATAATGTGAAATACTGTTACTATTTTAATGTCCCTTGTGATTTTTTTATAGTTCATAGAATTTCAAAGTTCTAAATATGAATAAATGAATACAAATAGATCAATTCTGTTTCAATTCCAAAACCGTGCACTTACATTTCTGTGATACTCGAAACTTCTCGTTTGAAAATTGTAGATGTTGCCTCTTCTAGTGGATCCCCACCTTCTGTGTAGGTGAGTTTCTGTTTAGCATTACAAACTGACACAATTCTGAAAATAAAATCATAAGAAAAATATCTAGAAAGGTGCACAATGGAAACTTGTTAGAAGAGCACTTCTCATGACTAGTTGTCCTCGAAACAAGAGAAATATAATTAAAAAAGGGTAATCTAAATCACTGACGTAAAGCCAGGAGCTTTTGATCGCTCGTTATCCACCTTGTAGGTAGATTCAAAACAAGAAACTAACGAAAATGTTTTTAACAGCTGTCAAAGCTATCGATATTTTTTTATTCATTTAAACACTGAGAAGGGTTGGGGTTGCGCTCAGAAACCCAGGAAATTGAAATAAATTGGAATGTGAACAACAGAACTAAAAAAATTCTGATATTGAACAATAATGGAAACAGGTGAGAAACTAGCGATGTTGGGCACTCCACGCTTCGTATCTGTTATTGAAACTGTTGAGCGTAGGGACTTCTACAACTGTGGATGGCAACTTATTCCAGGGGTTGAAAATCCTATTCGAAAGGTATTTCTTGCGTGATATTGTCTTATATGGTTCCTTCAAAAGCTGGTGGCCTCTAAGGTTGCTGGAATCCAACCGAAACATGTTCCTGAAATCCTCGCCAAGATATGATCCTAGATATGATGGTATTGCAGAAATATTGAGGATTTTTGTGTTGATAATTCTATGTGGTTCTAGTAGAGTTATCTGGACAAAATTTTGCACTTAACTTTTTTTTTGTGTCGTTTATTGCATAATATACAATCTACTCATAACAACAAGTATTAAGTAATTCTGCTCAGTAAGGAAGAAAAAAAAAATAACATTAGAGTGAAGTGTCCCATGACATTTCTACTCGTTAATTTCAGTTTTGTGCGATATCTTCAGGCCAAGTCTTCTTTAGTCTTCTGATATTTGGACCTTCCATGTAGAGGTTTTGTATGAGGTTGTTTGTATGAACTTGTAGTCGTCATTGGTAGTTGGCAGAGACGGTTTTTATCACATCAGTTACATATGGTATTTGGAGGTCTTCATGCAATCTTTGGTTGGTGACATACCATGGTGCATTGGCTATCAAGCGTAGTGTTTCTGATTTGAACCTTTTATTTATTTATTATTTGCCGCTTCGACAACAAGGCCATTAGCGGTTTCAGTTTGATATGTTTACAAAATGTTCAGTATTATTCACAATATATTATACATGTCATGGTATTGTGTCATAGATGTAATCATATTTTAAGTTTGATGCTTTTAATGAATGCTATTGTATTGGTGCAGGACGGTGAACTGATGTTGAGGGCTTCTTCCATTTTGTTGCTAACGTTGTGTACTTTGGGCTTCGAATAGTTGGCATTCTATGATTATATGACGTGTGGTGAGTTGGGAGTTGCACATTTGGCACCGTGGAGGAGATTCCTTCTTTAGTAGATATTGATGTGTTTCTCTTGTATGGCCAATTCTGAGTCTTCTTAGGATGACGAGGTTTTGACGTATTCGTGTGATTGGAGGATTTGTATTGATTGTGGGATCTATCAGAGCAAGCTTCGATCTTCTTTGTTGCCAGATTAATTTCCACTTGTTTTTGATTTTATTCTTGCAAAGGTTACTTAGGTCGTAGTTTGTCAATACTTCTATATAAAGACCATTAATAACGGCTTCCTTTGCTGCTGCATCCACCTTCTCGTTACCCTCAATGCCACAGTGGGAGGGAATCCACATCAATGTCAGTGATTTATTGGTGTTTTGGACAGAGCAGATGAGATCTGTGATGTTACTTATAATGGTATTATCACTGTAAGGCCTCTGGATGGCTTGAATTGAGCTAAGAGAGTCAGTACATATAATGGGCTGAGATGTTCCTTGTTCTGCTATAAACTCTAAAGCTTTCTGAATTGCAACTAATTCCGCTGTGAATATGCTGCAATCTATAGGGAGTTTGAACTTTCTAACTGAATTCGCTGAAAGGAATGCACATCCTGTTCCCCCGGAGGACTTCGAGGCATCTGTGAAAACAATATCGTCATTCTGGAAGTGGGATATCCGATCCTTGAAGTTGTTCTTTATAATATCAGGATGAGTTTCATTTTTATGAAAGCTTTTTAAGGAAGTATCAATAACTGGTCTCTTCAATGTACATGGTGGTGATCCTGTATTCCTGAAGGGGAGGCTCCTAGGGAAATTGGTTTCCAGTAGATTATGATTGACTAGGTGGTAAAGTGGTTGTCTTAGGTTTGGTTGGTTTCTATAAGCTTCACTAAACCTTGAGCTGAAGAGCTGGATTTGGATAGGATTATTGCTATCGGCGGATATTCGGGCGGCATAGGTTGACTGAAGCATTAATCTTCTAAATTTAAGGGGTAATTCACCAGCTTCTCTACTCAAACTATCCGAAGGGCTTGTTATATATGCCCCTGTTGCTAATCTAATGGCAGTGTTTTGTATTGGAACCTTTGGATGGTATTCCTTCTAGATGGTTTAACGCAGCCCCATAGTTGTTTACCATAGGCCCAGATATGTTTGAGGATTGTCTTGTACACTAGTATTTTGTTTTGCATGGTCAGTTTTGATTTCCTTCCAATTAGTCAATGCATTTGTCGGATCTTCATGTCAAGTTGTTTTCTTTTTGTGTCCACATGCTTCTGCCAAGTATGCCGCTGGTGCAGGTGTATGCCAAGGTATTTAACATTTGTCTTAGTTTGAATATTAACTCCATTCAGAGTTAATTTGGGGCAGGTGTTGATTCGTGTGGTAAAAACTACTTGCACTGATTTGTTCTGGTTTAGAGTTAACCTCCACTTTTTATACCAGTTGCTTAGTTGGTCTAGGTGTTTTTGAATTTTTCTAGAGGAAATAACAGGATTGTCATCAGAGGCTAGTATTCCGACGTCGTCAGCAAATGCGGCAATGATCGTATCGGGCGTTTCGGGCAAATCAGCTGTAAAGAGTAAGTAAATACAGGAAGGGTCCTAGCACACTTCCTTGCGGTACACCAGATTTTATAGGGAGGTATCCTGACATTTCATTGTTGTGCTTAATTGAAATGTTTCTATCAGTGAGGTAGCATTTCAGGTAGTAGTTGTTGAGTTTTTTTTTAAAATTTTGTATAATAGGCCTATATGCCAGACTTTGTCGAATGCCTGGGAAATATCCAAGAAGTCACCGTTGCAGAATTGTTATCTTTCGAGGGAGTTTGCTATGTTGTTGACGATCCTATGAGTCTGATGTGATGTTGACATCTTTTGTCGAAAATCAAATTGATAGTCAGGTAAGAGTTTCGTTGTTTCGTGATCGTCTTGTATTCTCGTCAATATTATTCTTTCGAAGATCTTTCCTGGGATTGGGAGGAGACTCATGGGTCTATATGACGATGATTCGTGCGGAGGTTTGCCACTTTTATGAATCATAATCACATGAGCATATTTCCATAGAATAGGAAAATAGCCCAAATTCAACATTCGGTTGTAAATGGTGATTAAGAAAGTTATTGCCTTCCTAGGTAGGTTCTTAACACGTTGAGTGCCACCATAACTTCTGAAAAAACTGACCCAGTGGCCACGATTTTTTTTTGCATATTCATTTTCTCTGGTGTTCAATTGAATGAAATTATTATATGGACCATCAATTTTCTCATTTTGTATGTACTTTTGAGTCCGATTGTTGGTGATATAATTTCTGTATAGACTTGCATTTTCGTCGTCTGATGGATAAGCGATATTGCATAGTTTATTCAGTCTTGGTTTAGATTGCAAGTGTGAAAAAATTACGCGCTGTCTTATCAAGAGAAAAAAGCAAAAATGATCAAACTGTGGCAGAAGTGCATGTCTGATGAAGAACTGAACGAGTTAGAAGATGTTTCCGAAGCAGATGATTCAGCAGATGAATAACATCCAGATGAAGATACGTCCGATTCCGAAATGGATACAGCTCTGTCAAAATAAAAAAAAATGAGGACAAATGCACAAAATATAGATACAGCGATGTGTTAATTGCTACCAAAAAATTTCCGCCACAACTGATAGAGATACTGCTAACAGAATATTCACTACATAAAAAACTCGAACCCTCCTAGATAATAAATAACATAATGCATCATATCGCAGGCCAAACACAAAATTTGTCGTAGCAGACCATGTTCTACTCTATACATCACTTTCCACCTGTAAACCTGAGACCACTGGAGAAATACGCGATTTGGATATGCGTCGTTGGTCGTGAGACCAGAGTGGTCTCACGCGGCTCGCCGCTCCCAAAAAAGTGTGATACCTATGTGGTCTCACATGGCACTCAACGTGTTAAGGATCTGTACAGTAATTAGATCATGATCGGGAGCTTTGTTGTTTTTAAGCTTGCGAATTTCTGCTTTAACTTCCTTAGGACTTATTGCATGAATGGGTAGTGACAACTGACAGGGTGAATCCAGGAATTCCTCAAGGTCATTTTCAAATCCGGGTGTTTGCTCTGGCTCCTCGAATACCCTCGATAAAGGTGAATACAGACTATTCTGACGTGACGTGGTTCCACGTCACGTCAGACGTGTAGCAGTGCTCACATTGGCCTAATATGAACGTGAACGTCAAAATGTGTGTGATATAAAAATGCAACACATTGTTCTGTGCGTTCACGTTCATATCAGGCCAATGGGAGCACCGACGGTGCCTGACGTGACGTGAAATCACGTCACGTCAGAATAGTCTGTATTCACCTTAAGTGTGCTGCAAATGCCTCTGCTTTATCTTTATTTGAACGTGCCCAACCATTGGTGGTTGGTATCGGGGTAACGGATGGTGTTGGTCTTTTAAGTTTTTTTTGTAGCTCTCCATAAACTGTGATCTTCGGTGGTTAATTCTTCAATGTACTGTTCGAAGGAGGTGTTTTGTGCATATTTTAGGGTTCTTGATAGATTTCGTGACAGTCTTCTGTAGTGACGAAGGTCATCGATATTACGTGATCGCTGCCATACACCTCTTGCTAAGATGTCTAGAATAATGGTGTAGGAATGACGTGAATGGAATGACGTTCGACCAAATCGAAAATATTAGCAATGTTTCGTGGCGGCGCCGCAATATCATTTCAGTGTATTTTCCGTTGTCAATTTGATTGATGTATCAACAGCTGATTTTCCAAAGTCAATTATGACATGAGAGCAGAACGGCATCTTTTTATAATGAAAGTTTCATACTTTTCCTAAGAACTAATATCATCAGGATGTCAAGAATATAAACACGCATTATTGCTTGACAAAATTATCGACCATACGCCACGTTCGCCAGAATAAATTCAAATATTTGAAATAACTGATAAAAATCAGTCATATATTGTGAATAGCGCCACCTGGAGTGGAAAGAACGAAACATTGCTAATATTCTCAATTTGGTCGAAACAAAATCTAATCAGTGCCTACACCATTATTCTAGACATCTTACCTCTTGCTCTCCTTTTCTCAGCAATGAGTTGTCGTATATATAGAGGAGTGCTGATGGTCTTGGGTATTTCTTTGCTGATCCAAGGAGTAGCATGCCACGCTGCCTGTTGTACGGTGTAGGCTGAACAGCTTCGTCTAGTTCGCTTAGTTTTTTAATGCGCAGGTTGGTCAGTTTTTCATTTATAAATTCTTTGAAGTCCTCCCATCTAGTATGCTTCGTGGCTAATTTTGGCAGAGTATCAGTTTTTAGGGGCGAGCTGTTCAAATTCATGACGACAGGAGAGTGATCTGATAAGTCATAACTTGGCTCCAATGTGCACCTAACTTGAACACGTCATTCTGCATCTAAATGAAATATTTCATCCTGATCGAATCTGTTGTTTCGAATTCAGGAAAACAAAATTTCGAACGGCTATATTCACGAAACACTAGGTTTAATTTTACCCATTAACGAACTGAACCGAGGCATTCTAAATCCAAACCTACTCTGAAGATTTCAAGTCTCTTGGTTCATCCGTTCGTGAGTTATCGTATTTACGGCCTGACGGACGGACATCATTGAATTTGACCAAAGATTCTTGAGCAGTGAGTCCAACCTAGTCTGTCGAGATCACGTTCGTTTCAAAATTCGAAAAATACATACATCGTGACGAAATGATATGGTTGTCGTTTAAGTGGAACGAGCTTTCAAAAATGAAAGTTACATTATTAACAATCCATACTTTGTAACGAGATGTTCACCGAAATGGTTTTTTTCTTTGTTATTTTGGAAGCTTCATTGCTCATGGTCAATGTGATCAAATGAGGAATTATATTTATTTTCAAACGTATGATAACGTCGACAGGATTGTCGAAAAGTTCTATTTCTCCGCCTAGGAGGAGAAATAGTTGCGTCCGGCGGCAGGTAAACTGCTATGCAAAAGATAAATTTTGCAGTAAATAGGCAAATGTTCCATTTTTCACTCAATTATAACGATCGCGAATGTAAATCCATCCAAAATTCTATTCAGATTTTCATCAATTTCAAAAAGTTTGGAAATAAAAAAAACATATTTCATTCGAAGGAGAAGTGACTTTTCATGGCTGGCTTTCAATTACCCACACAACAGTAGGACACAAGAATGAATAGTGCTCCTCAAGCATGAATTGATTCATATGTGAATCGGGTGACTCACTTTGCTTCAGTTAAATGAGGATATCCAACATAAACTATTTTATTCAATAAATTAGCAGGAAGTTCGGCATCAAGAACTCTTTCACAGGGTATTATCCGTATGATCATATTCTCTCCTCGGCTTGGTTGTCCAAAAACATTCACTCTAGCTTTTTCCAGTTGACCCTGGAAACAATTCATGTACCTACAGACTTTTGAAGTTATTGAAGTTGCGTTAATAATCAACACAGGTACCTATTACAAACGAGTACTCTGGTCAGCACAACTGACAAATATTTCAGCGTATTGCGATAAATCCAATCGAATTCTTTATGACCTACAAAAACCAGAAGTGCATTTTACTCGACTTCCTAGTATGGTGTTTTTCCGAATATACATGGTGAGTCTTTGACTTGTACCTATATTTTAACTGTAGATTCTTGAGGCCAACAGAAACTTTTTTCATTCTCCATTTTCCGAATTAGAAGTTAAAAAGATATAGCCATTTGAAAAAAATAGCAAAATACGTGTCTGATACCATTTTCTGCAAAGACCTCAAAGTTCATATTTCTCGATTGAAATTGAGTTCATACATTCGGGGAATACCTTATTTGAATAAGAATTTTAAAAACACGCTATTTTTAAACAAAACACTTTGTCCGATTATATCTGCAACTGAATAGTCATATTTCTCCTATTTTCCTGAAGATTAGTAAACTTGTTCTTTTTCACCTCGATATCCCAAAAATATGCTTTATCACCCAATTTATGATTGATCAACCTAACCTAAACCATTTCGAATTTATATTTATCAGAATTAAATCTTCTATGAATATAAGATCGGCCCATCCCCAGACTCATACTATAAAAGGGGAAAATGATTATTTTAGGTGTTCTTTTTCGATCTCGTGATGATTATGTGAAGACTTTCAGTGAATAAATGTAATATTAATCGTATAGTGTAGAGTATATAAAATTCCAAGAGGATATTGTTTAGATAGAAACACCGCCGCAAATTGTTTAGTGTTCATTAAATTTTTCATGAAATTCAATATGGAATAATAACAATAAATTTTTGATAGAAACTGTGCGTATTAAATGTATAATTTAATGCTCGATTTAATCTCCCACATTTCTGGGATTTTATTATTACATATCTCTACATCAAACGATGCGTTTTATAAAAAAACACTTTTATTTTCTAAAATGATTGTTTCTTCCGAAAAAATGGCCGTTTATTTTTTTCAAGCGGTTTTATGGTATTTTGCGTAGATTTATGAGTCGACTACGCTGTAACTTTCATACCAGGAGAAATATCGAATAAGTTTTAATTGAGGAATATGCACCATGAATAGAGTAAGCAATCAACCAAAATTCAGTTCATTCGAAATAATAATTCCGAAGATATGGAGAGAAAAGGTTTTTTTTTTATTTTCGACATCCTGTATGTTTCAAACGGAACCGAATTTGGAAAAATGTTATAGGAAAAAAGTGTATCGTTTGATGAGAGGAATCTACAGTTAAAATATACAGGGTGGCCATTTGAAAACGAAACAGACGAGATTACAGACGAAATAAATTTTTTCGATAGAAATGCTCGGACAGGTCGATTTCTGTTTCGAGGGGGACAACTTAAGATGTAGGTTACGGACGCATAGCGCTTCAACCCTTGCTACCACAACCCTCACCCCCAATTTTTGAATAGGGAAGATGAGGTGAGTGATACCTCATTTGAAAGGTATTTTTATACTGATTTCAGCACAGTAATTGTTTTTTCATTTTATGCATTAGTTCTCGAAATATTCTTAACTAAGTATTTGAAAATGAAGTGGTGTTTTCATGGCACTTGTAGTGTTTTTTTTGTGAAAAATCGACATTTTGATTAAAGATTTCTATGTCAGTGGATTGGAGGAAGGAAGCCACAGTCATGGTTGTTTTGAAGCTCAAAATGTCGATTTTTCACAAAAAAACACTACAAGTGCCATGAAAACCTCACTTCATTTTCAAAAACTTAGTTAAGAATATTTCGAGAACTAATGCATAGAATAAAAAAACGATTACTGTGCTGAAATCAGTATAAAAATACCTTTCAAATGAGGTATCACTCACCCCATCTTCCCTATTCAAACATTGGGGGTGAGAGTTGTAGTAGCAAGGGTTGAAGCGCTATGCGTCCGTAACCTACATCTTAAGTTGTCCCCCTCGAAACAGAAATCGACCTGTCCGAGCATTTCTATCGAAAAAATTTATTTCGTCTGCAATCTCGTCTGTTTCGTTTTCAAATGCCCTGTATGTACAAGTCAAACTCAACCTGTATAATATTTGGAAATAAATTGGAAAATGTTAATTATGAACATCTTTACACGTTAGAACGGCTGTTTCACTATAAATAGGTCCAGCTTTCTGAAGGCACTGAAAATCTTTCATCTATGGATTCTGTTCCAACTGGGTCGTTTAACATAAGGACTGAACGAGAATAAATTCGCATCACAAAAACGCTTATATCTTTTGAACCACTGGACCGACTTCGAAAATCAAACTCATTTTCGAATCATCTTCTAATTCTAATGAAAACTGTTTTCACAATAGAAAAACCAAAACTATTTTTTACAAAATTCATGGATTTTTTCTGGAATTCTTCCCATCATGCTTCTTATAGTGTTCTCAGTCACTTTCTGGGATGCTGTCTTCCACTTTTGCTTGAATTCCGCTAATGTTTGCGTTGATTTCTTAGTCTTCCTCTTTTCTCTTTTCACCAGGGCCCAATATCTTTCGATTGGCCTGAGTTCTGGTCAATTTGGTGGATTGGCCTCTTTGGGGACAAAAACCACCTCATTAGCTTCGTACCATTCCTTGGTGGCCTTGCTGTAGTGGCATGAAGCTAAATCTGGCCAAAAGATTGTCGACACATCGTGCTCACGTATAAATGGTAAAAGTCGCTTTTTAAGCATTCCTTGATGTATATCCTCGAGTCAACAGAGCCTTGGCCAACGAAAAATTTGCTCCTTTTCCCACAAGTGCAAATTGCTTGCCAAACCAGGAATTTTTTAGGAAACTTTGCTTGTTTCTTCACGCGAAATTGTTCGTCAACAATTCCACGAGAATCTGCAGTATAAAATTCTTCACCAGGAAGTTGCGAGAAATCAGCCAAGACATAGGTTTCGTCGTCCATCACGCAACAGGAATAATTTTTCAAGAAATCTTTTTTTAATTTCTTTGCTCTTGATTCTTCACAGCGTTCCTGTCTGTCACTTTCTGCACTTTGTATATCCTAAGCCCACAACTCGACTTGATTTTCTGAACGGTTGACTCCGAACAACCCACTATTTGGGCCACTTTCCATCCTGAAAGGTTAGGATTCTTCTGAAAAAGGTTGATGGCTTTCTTCACTTTTTTTGGGCTATGAATCCCCTTTTTCCTCCCGGTTCCTTCCTTGCGGTTAATTGTAAGATCTTCGTTGAAGCGCTTAACAACTCTTGATACCGTTTCCGGACGAACGCGAGCCTATTTTGCGATTATTTTGAAGCTCCATTTTTGATTATTTTGAAAAAGTTTCACTATAGATTCTCGTGTTTTCACTTCGCTTGACATTTTGCGACAGAGAATTGGAATATCTATGAAGATAGATGCATAGAATACCTGGTGTATCGACTCCTTACTAAAAATCGTGACCAAAATTTGTAGATCAAAACGGCATTCTAGATTTCAGATTTTGGTCTAGTTCCGGAATAACTCCGCGATATTTATCGGTCGTGGCGCTGCTGCGGCAACGACAAATAGCGCGACCCCTTGCGGGAGAAATGAAAAGCCGCACAAATTCTCGGATTTTCGATCGACAAGAAAGTCTTAAACAAAATCTAATCAGTGCCCACACCAGGTATTCTATGCATCTATCTATAAAGTAAATGTTCCACATGTTTCTGACGTTCATAACAAAGCTAACTATGATCAAATTTTGATTTTTTTCTCAATCGGTTGAAGAGATATAGGCGTTTTTGTGATAGCGAATTTATTCTCGTTCAGTCCTTAAATAGTGGCGATTTGCATACTACTCAAAATCAGACAACTTAACGTAACCTGTGTATAAGGCAGTGAGAACTATTTGGCCCTATGTCTTCAACTATTTTGATAATATGTATAGAAATGCAGCAAACAAACAGCATTTAATAGGGAAATTTTCACAAAGCGCAGTCAACGCTGATCTGAGAATCAACTCGATTTGACAGTTCAGAATAGAGCCCTTTATTTTTATCTCTGAATGATTCAATGAAGAATATCTACCTGGTGATCCAAATGCTTCAATGTGGGAAATCCAGGGTAATAAACATCCATTAGAACTCCAGGGTATGCCCCTTTCACTAATTTTTCCCTTGGTACCCTTATATCATTGATGCTGATTTCTTCAACATGAGCGTGATTTTTAGGAATGTCTGGGAAATACATAGGAGATCGGTATCTCCCAAGTATCTCCTGAGTGTAGGAAAAGCAAAACATCGGTCCATGACGATTTCTTTCAGCTTCACTGACACTCAGTTTGTCATTGCAAGCTCTCATAGCTTCTAGTAAAATATTCTGAAATCACAATAGGAATAAAACAGCGAATTTCAAACTCAGAAGTCAGAACCATGGATGAAAAGGTCAGAGGATCAATAATCGAGATCAGATATCATAATCTATGTATAAAGAGTGTGTAAAAAGTAACACACAAAATTCTTAACTTCGGTATTTACTATTACGTAGGAAAATGCTCAAAGGTCCATTTTTAGTTTAAATTTCGCAACTTTTAATTTATAATTTCAATTTCCCCCATTACAAAACAATTATATGATGAGCATATCCATCGTCGCAATAATTATGATGAATCTAAATCAATTACCTCATCTATGAATGGAACCAGGACCACCGCTTCCCATTCTTGTTTTTTTCCATTCAGATCTGTGTCGAACTTTTCTGGGTAATACCTTATTATTGGAGAAGTTTCACTGGTCATGAGATGTTGGTAGCAAGATGGTAATAGATTCTTACTCAATGCAGGCAACACTGCTAAAAGCTTATAACAATAATTTAAATTCAATAATCGAAAATTATGTCATCCTATTTTTACAAACTCACAAAATTGAAGAATCTTACCTGTTCATAAGGCATGAATGGTTTTCCCAAGTCATACTCCAACTTCAAATCTTTGAAATTTTTTATGTCAGAAATATAGGGAGCGTAATGATGTGGGTAATACCAAGACCATGAACATACTCCATTGTAGTAGTAGTGAAGATTCCATTGAATTGCCCTTACATATCCTTCAGCTTGGGATTTCATAACCTCACTGAAAAAAAATATTTTTTCAAGATTGATTTATTGTTAATTGGCTATGACATGCTGATATACGAACTAGGCCACGGTCAATGGTACCCCACACTTTCTTATACTCATATCAAGAACTGCTAACAACTTTGATTTTTCAATTGGAACACCCTTTTCACTTTTATAATGTATCCCAGTTGGTCATGATTTGGGTTTATTAAGTTTTTTTACTTGAAACTGACGCAGGTTGGTACTCGTGAAATGTCAAATAATTCTCAGAGATGTTGCAAATGCTAATTTCTATTTACTATTTTTCAACTTTGTAGATGCAGTTAGTTTTTTTGAAGGTTTAACTGTGACACAAGTTTCGTAGTACTCCTACATTTTCACGCTGGTGTATTTCAAGTTGTGAACTATCCCAAAGTTTCTGGACTATTCTGTCCATTATTTTTCAGTAAAATTTCAACACTAGTTTCTTTAGTTCCGTAAGAGAAAATAGCATAACTGAATCTTTCAACCATTTTCATATACGTGAAATATGTCCAGTATTAACAGAGAAAATGTTTCTTCGATCGATCTGTTACGTTCCTATTAGGACTCATCAGAATTGAATATGTATTCCAATTGAACTAGGGAACAGTATTCATTTATTAAGATCAAATTAATTAATTACAGAAAACGTACCATCAGTGAAATGATACATATAAAGGCGAATGATACTATTAATAAAAGAACTGATACTCAAAATTTAAGTAGAATATACAACATCCTAATAAATAAATATAAGAATAAGAGGTAAGAATACTGTTGTTGAGCCTCCTGAAAGAATTAATAATTGTCACTATTTCATGTTATTTATTGACCACCGACTGTACTTCTCTTTGTATGTGTATATTTTATATTTTTGACTCTTTGATTGTGTGAGATGTGTACTTGAGTATAAGGTTGCGCATATTGGATGATATATTATGATTGTTCACACTGTAGATATGATAAGTATAGAAAGATGCAACTGTCAATCATCTGTCTTCAGTTGACCTGTCTCAATGTCGTTCAATGTGTAGGTTTTAATATGTTTTGGATTTTACAGAGGAAGGATATTTTCAAAGTTTTTTAATTGCATTCATTGTTTATAGCAAGTTTTGTTGATGATCTTAACGGATTGACGATTGTATGATTTTAAATTTCAAACAACTAAAATGAATTAGGTATTTATATGTTTGTGTACGTTAATATGATATAATTTCAACATCTGCTGCTTTTTAGTCATGATTAAGGACAACCCCATTGTTTTGAATGTAATCAGACAATAAATGTCCGAAACGTCGACAGAATTCAACTGGATTTAATTCCCTTTTATTTATATTAGTCCAATATAGCCACGAACTCTCAAATTCATATAATCGAAAATGGACATGAATAACCCCATCAATTAATTATGATATTGATTTTTTGTAGACGTAGAAGTTATTTAAAACATTGGTATATTATCAGGGGGTAGTTCTGCGAATATCCGGTTATTCTTAGACAATATTGTAAATGCAAGAGTAACTTACGGTGTAACTTTTTCATATTCTAATTTATTTATGTAATAACTTTTTTTGTAATCTTCAAACTCGATATCATCATTATCATCTTCTTCTGAAGATATTACATCTTCCTCCTCATCATCATCATACTGAAAAGAGGTTTGATATTAGTTGAACATCACATGAATATTCAATTTTTGGATTATTACGTAGGAGACAGAGATCATTGACATGTTCTGACTGATAAAAAGAAATTCTAAAAAATACTATTTACTTCATTCGAAGATCTTTTGTGACGAAAAAGTAAACATACTCACTTCTTCTTCAGTTCTTGCTATTAAAGCACTCAGACCAGAATCTTTTGGGGCACTTTCTCCTTCCAATGGTTCGAGCAGATCTGGATTCACTTCTTCATTATCTTCCGGTTTCCAGAATTCCATGTGTTTTAATTTAGTCTAAAATTTTCATTGAAATTATTGAAATCAACGTCTTGAAGACCATCAAGGATTTCAAGGAACAGAGGCAGCTGTGACTGACTTCAGCAGATTTAGTGGGAACATTTTCATTACCGCTTTCCAGTATTTTTGAGATTGGTAGTTCGTTTTTCGAAAAATCAAAACGAGAGAAATATTGTCATTTATTTACAAGGGCAAGTTTGGGTTGAGGCCGAGAAGTGTTCGTTGTCGAGACCGAGAACAGCAACCGATATCTACGGTTTCAATCCCCGGTTCAGTCTTTGAGTGAACTGACACCTTCGAGTCCCCGGGGAACAAAAACTATCCTATGAACGATTTTTTTTATTTGTCGTTTATTGCATAACTAGCTGGCCCGGCGAACTTTGTTTCGCCCAACTTATACTGTTGTATAAACTCACATTGCTATTTTCAAGCAGGAGATGAATTAGGCAAAATAAAGTTCGAAATATACAAAATTTTACTATTATTGTAATTTACATTAAGAGAATTCTCTTTATTTAAGCGGTACCTAATTGTTCAACATATTACTTTTTGTTTTTAATGTTTTTAAAATCAGTCATGATAAATTCTCAAAATATGATCAGTGCTCACAACATTATTTTAGACATCTTAGCTATGCTGCTAAGTTCAAAATAGTGGGAAAACATCTCAGTTGGTGAAGCAGCGAGATTCTCATTTTTCCATGGATATGAGCTGTCACTGTCACACAGAACATGTGCTTGGGAGGCTGGGACGGGGTTTACCAATAAGGGTAAATGGAAAATTCCGGTAGATGTTATTTTATTTTATTGAAAAAATCTAAAAGGTTGAGACATGTATTTTTGAACTTTCCATCATCACATGCAATGCCTACAATGTTGACCAAATTAGGCGAATACCTTATTTTCGAACAATAGGTACGGCAAATAGACAAAAATTTTAGGGTTCAATCATTCTTCAATTTGTTCAATTTAGTTGACGATATCAAGCTCGTAAGAAGGCAAATCGAGATGTCCAAATGAAGACGATAGCACGATCGACACGGCAAAGTGAAAAATGCAAGAAAAAAAATTATCAACACTGCCGGTTGTGTTGAACTCACATTCAAATTTATTGATGATCATTCGACCAGATCAGATTAGGCAACCCATGAAACATTATTGTATATCATCAGTGAAACCCCGATGAGCAAACGTTTCAAAATTATTGACGCTTACAATACTGTCTCTGTGCAAACAGAAACACTAAAATAATATGTCAATTACTAATTATGGGCAATTTTGGATTAAGTTATTTCCGCAAATATATTTATTACCTAAACAGAAATTCGAAAACATTTCAAAAATAAAGAAAAAAGATGAAGATGGGCAACTCACGTTTGAATCTGATCATAAAAATCCGATTTACTGGATATTTCGGTGAAAATTCACTGTTCCACCAACTTGAGATGTTCACCCGCTTTTTGATCTGGTAATAGACTTCGGCCATGTTACCATGAGTTATATGCGAATCACACATCGCCATCTAACAGCGGTATTATCAAACTAAGTACCTACGACTACGTCTAGAGACTTATCTGGTCACTGTACGACTATACGCATCAACGATAGCGACACCTAGTGGCCTTATTCGAAAGAAGGAAAAGCATTACCTGCATAATTAAAATTTTCATCGGTTTTTCGAAGTTTTATTGTATTTTATAATAACCAGACCGTAGACGAATCCATAAATGAAGTTTTATATCATACAGTCTATCTGATCTCGAGTTATAAATGGTGTAACCAACATCTTTCTTTTATATATATATATATATATAGATACAATCTATACTCAATTCACTTCTATAAAGTATCCTGGTTGGCCATTGATATTCTGACACATTTCACCGTGTATATTTTAAAAAAACTTAGGTTATAGTCATTTTCCTGTCAGATAACTACGCAACGTTGTCCGCTCTACATAGAGGTCTTAGTAATTCGAAAATGTTTATTTACTTTGTCGTTTCTGAATTGAAATCGTATTAATTACGTATTTATCAAAATGTTCATTTACTTTGAAAAAAAATAAATTGAGAAAATACATACGTATTATGTAAATTCAATAATTCCAAAGACCTGGTGAAAGTTGAAGAAACTTTGTTCTCTGTCAATACTAGAAAATTTCACGTATACAGGGTGAGTCTTTGACTTGTACATATATTTTAACTGTAGATTTTTGATGCTAAAGGAAACTTATTTTTCATTTTCCATTTATCCGAATTCGGCTCTGTTAAAGAGATATAGCCATTTGAAAAAAAAAGTTGAGCTTAATGCGTGCCTGGATCAATTCTCTGCAAACACCTCAAAATTCATACTATTCGATTGAAATTGAGGTGATTATTAGATGTGCTGGTTGATACAATTAGAAAATACTCAAGCACTGACCTTATTTGAATAAGAATGTTACAAACACGATATTTCCTAACAAAACACTCAGTTCTGTCCGATCATTTCGGCAATTGAAAAGCTATATTTCTCCCACCAAAATAAGTTCCTCCTTCGATTTTCCTGAAGATTAGTTTGTAAACACCAATAATTTGTTCATATTTTCCTCGATATTCTAGAACGATCGCATAAAAAATGGTTTTTCACTAACCTATCCTAACTCCATTAACCAAAGTCATATGATTCAGGGTCAATGACCTAAGCTTACCACATTCTCTGTGATATAGCACAGAACTATAGAAAAGACGATGCCAGATTGCCGATTTTCTCTTCAAACAATGCGAACTCAAGAAAGCAGTACGTCCCCTATCGTTAGCGGATGAACTATCACAATCGCTAAAGGCGTCTAGGCGTTGCTCTTTAAAAATGCCAAAAGAGTAGTTCTGATTCTCGCCAATATAGCGCTACGTTCCCTTCAGAAGGCCGTGGAATCCACGGCGTGGATGAAGCCATTGTAGCCGTGACGCAAGACCGTTGTTCTGTGCTCCAACCAGTCCAACCTAAAACTTTAGTCAGTGATCCCATAGACGAAGTTCACTCTTTATTTATTTACAGAGAATGAAGCAAACAGGCTTAGAATATAAAACAAATATTCTAAGCAAACAGGTGATGATTATGTAAATGACTTTCAGTGAATTGATGTGATAGTAGTGTCGTTCTGGTGTCGAGTTATATTGTTTCGTTAGATATTTTGCTGAAGGACCGGTAACAATGAATTTTAAATAGAAACTGCCTATAAAATAATTTCATGCTTCTTAGAATTCAATTTTATGTCCCACGAATGTAGAATTTTATTATTACATATCTCTACATCAAACGTTTTTTCATCATAGAGATTTTAGTCTTGACAAAGTTGATAAACATTCTGACAACGTTGGTAACTTGTTGAGAGACCAGAGAAAAAAATTATATTCGATGAGATTTAACTCAGGACAGCATTCAGAAAATTCTTGAAATTCATGATTTTTTGCTCTAATTCAATCTTCTACAATTAGGAATAACTTGAGAACGACGCGTTTTATTGAAAAAATATAAGAATACTTTTGTTTTCTAAAATAATCAATTCTTTCGAAAACGTGAACCGTTCATCTTTTTCAAGTGGTTTCATAGTATTTTTGCGTGAATTTATAAGTCGACTATACTGTAACTTTTTTACCAGGAGAAATATGAAATAGGTTTCAATTGAGGAATATGCACCATGAATAGAGTAGACAATAAACCAAAATTCAGTTCATTCGAAATATCGGTTCCGAATATATGAAAAGAATAGTGTTAATTTCATGGATTTTTGACACCCTGTATCTTCCAAACGGAACCGAATTTTGAAAAATGGTATGGGAAAAAAGTGTTTCTTTTGATGGGAGGAATCTATAGTTAAAATTTGTGTACAAGTCAAAGACTCACCCTGTATAAACATGGTTGGAGGATTCAGTTATGCTATATTCTTTTACGGAAATCAAAAATCGAGTGTTGAAATTTCACTGAAAAATAATGGACAGAATACTCCATTACGTTACTTTGTGATAGTTCATTTGAAAAAAGAATAAAAGTACTCGAATTCCCCCACTTTTCAAGATTCGCAAGAAATAAGCCTACAAAAGACATTTGAATAACTTTTTGAACCACTTAAAATTAGCATTGGCAACGTCTATGAGAATTATTTTGACATTGCCGATATTTCACGAGTACCAATCTGCGTCAGTTTTAAGTAAAACAACTTGATAAATCTGAATATTGGCCAACCGGGATACTTTAAAAAAGTGAATGAAGTATACTCATGACAACAAGTACACATTAAGTAATTGTGCTCAGTGAAAAAAATAACATGGGAGTGAAACGTCCACTGACATTCCTTATAATTCATTCCAATTTTCTGAGATATCATCAGATCGTTGGTCTTCTGATGTTTGGACCTTCCATATAGAAGATTTGTATTAGGTCGTTTGGGTGACCCTGTAGTCGTCATTGGTAGTTGGCAGAGATGGTTTTTATCACATCAGTTATGTATTTTATGGTACTTGGAGATCTTCATGCAGCCTTTGGTTAGTGACATACTTACCACGGTGCATTGGATATCAAGCGTAGTATTTTTGATTGGTACCTTTGAATCCTTTTCCTTCTGGATGTTGTAGATCCAGATCGGTTTGAGGATTCTTTTGTACAATAGTATTTTGTTTTGCACGGTCAGTTTTGATTTTCTTCCGATAAGCCGATGCATTTGTCGGATCTTCATATCTAGTTGTTTTCTTTTTGTGACAATATGCTTTTGGCGAGTAAGCTGCTGGTCCAGTTGTATGTGTGGGTATTTAACATTATTTGTCTTGGTTGGAATACCTTTCAGAGTTACTTTGGGGCAGGTGTTGATGCGTGGCAGTGGCTGGAGTATCCATAAAAAAGAAGGTTCTCAGTTTACTCGGGTTGGGTTGTAGGAAAGTACTTCAGAATTAGGTCTCAAAGCGGAGACGGAAAAAGTGCTATTCGGGGAATAGCGGTGTAAAGTGTTGAATCGGTAATTAATGTTCAAGAATTAATTAAAATATTCAAAACTACGCCTCGTCGATGAACTCGCGATGAGCATGCGGTTGTAGATGATGGTTAAGAAAATTCTTGCCTTTCTGGGTAGGTTCTTAAAGATCATAACTACGAGCTTTATTGTTTTTAAGCTTGCGAATTTCTGCTTTTACATCCTCAGAACTTATTGCATAAAATGGAAGTGACTTCTGACAGGGCGAATCCAGAAATTCCTCAATGCCATTTTTAAATCCTGGTGTTTACTCTGGCTCCTCGAATAACCTCAATAAGTGTGCTGCAAATATCTCTGCTTCAGCTTTGTGCGAACGTGCCCAACCATTTGATGTTCGTAACAGGGTAACGAATGGTGTTGGTCCTTCAAATCTTCTTGTAGCTCTCCATAAACTGTGATCTTCCGTGGTTAATTCTTCAGTCATTCAGTGTACTGTTCGAAGGAGATGTTTTGTGCGTCTTTCAAGGGCCTTCCGTCGTGACGAAGATAATCGATATTACGTGATCGCTGCCATACACCACTTGCTGTTCTTTCTACAGCAATGAATTGTCATAGTATTGGGTATTTTTTTTCTGATCCAAGGAGTAGCATGCCAAGATGCCTGTTGTATAGTGTAAGTAAGCTTCGTCTATTTTACTTAGTTCTTTAATGTCAGATATTCATTTATGGATTCTTTGAAGTCCTCCCAAAGGACGAACTGTTTAAATTCATGATGTAGGAGAGTGATGATAAGTCATAACTCGACTACAATGTGCAGTTCTGCGTAGCAATACTATGAAGACTATCAAGAAATCTAGGAGTTCAGGTAGTTCTCTTAGATCTGTTGGCCAGTAGGTACGTGGGCTCTCCATTCACTAGATGTTTGTAGTTTTTCTCGGTCAGGGCTCGAAACAAGTTACGACTTTTAGTTGTGGTTAATCGGGAACCCCAGTGTGTGTGGTTGGCGTTCCAGTCGCATCTGTGTTCAAGAGTGGCAAAGAAATCTTTGTATGTGTCCATTGAAATTATGTGCCGTGGTGATCAGTACACTGATTTTATGCATACGTGTCCAGTATTAGTTCTGATTTTAACGGTAGTTGCTTTAAGGGTCTACATCCTTGAAAAAACGAAACGTATACCGCCAAATGGCAGTGCAGTGATTAATTTTTATTTATTGAATTATTCAGCTTAACAGAACAAATGTTGGGGCGCAGGGGATATTACAAGAAATCCTACCCAGAACTAGATCTCTCTCTTTCCTTCACCAGTCATCTGGGAGTAGATACCTGTGGGGCATGTCATTTATAAGAAATTCAATTCCATGTTGAAATCCATAATTGTAAGAAACAATAAGTTTTCACTTATCGACGGCTAAAACAAACCTCAATAAATTGCCTTTGATAAAAATGGATATTTATCATTTCGAATAGTAAAAAATCAAGAATATAAATTTCGCGAAAACAACACATAGTTGTAATATTGTTTACAAAAAAACGGTATATTCTGAGAGAAAAATGAGATAGACGTTTGATTAACTAAATGATAGACTTCAATACTGAAATGAAAAAACACAAAAATGTTTGACTGTTTTGATGGTGTTACAAAATAACCAAAAATGATAGGGAATATCCTTTTCATTCTTTTAATACTTATAAAATATTTTTTTTATTATTTTTATCTTTATATACTCATACACCTCTTCATCAATCAGAAAAAAATAAATCGTTTCCGACTCCCTTTTTTTCAGGGATGTAGACCCTCAATGGATTCCGTTTGTAATTTTTCCTCATGACCTGTTCCCGCAGGATGTGTGGAGTATGGAAGACGGTGTAATGGGGGACCGAGGACACTGTTCGGCTGGTAAAGAGTGTTTCAGAAATTAAAAAGACTTTGTTCAGATCCGAAAATGAATAATTCTGCCCTTATTGTAGTTTGCTCATAAAACAGTGGAGAGCATATTCCAAATAATGCCGTTCTGGTTTATTCGTTGTTAGAACTTGTTCTTAAATGTTGACATAGCTGAGGTAAAAACTGTTCCTGGTTCATATTTCTGGTCACTTGGGCATCCATAGGTTCTTGGGAGTTAGTCGTTTTGTTGTGAAAGGTTAGAAATTGCTAGATCAAGTGAAGGAATTTTTATGTTGGCATTGGGGGAATGGTTAACAGTTTTTAGTTGTTGTCTACGTACAGGGTCCTTGTAAATTTGGCATCCCATGAAGTTGGCTGGGTGATTACTTTTACATATACTCCATTCACTTTTATAAAGTATCCCGGTTGGCCATGGTTTAGGTTTATCAAGTTTTTTACTTAAAACGGACGCAGGTTGGCACACGTGAAAGTCAAATAATTCTGAGCGACGTTGCCAGGGCTACTTTCCATTTACTCTTTTTTAACTTTGTCAATGGGGTTAGTTCTTTTAAGGTCTAACTGTGACACAGGATTCTTAGTACTACTACATTTTTATACTGGAGTATTTCGATACACGATTTTGAGTCGTTTGAGTCGTATGGTCGATGGCAATATGCCTTGGAATGGCCATATTCCTGACATCTCAAACACTGTGCTATTCCTCGCTTTTTTCTAGTGGGTTCGACGGCAACTTTAGTGCTGCATAAGTAATGCAGTTTGTAGATCGTTTTGTAGTTGGGTTTTAGCTCAAGATCAACAAAAACATGGATAGGGTTTTCTTTAGTTTGTTTATGAAAATTTTTCAAGAGTTCCCTTCGAATTTCTTCAATAGGCACGGCGTGGTGCAAGTTTCTGATAACAACTGAGCTCGTTTTTGTCGCATCTGGTATGTGTGGTGAATTTTTTTTCCTTACAAGGTACTTGGAGAGTGTTCTATAGGCATCCACAGTGTATGTTGTACTCACTTTGATCATTCGCTAATATTCTAATATGGAAAGAGTCCTTTCCAATTACTTCCGAAAGGCTGTTGATCATGGCTTTATAATCGGCAACATCATAGATGTATATCAGCGGTGGTCTTGGTGGTTTTCCTTCTTGTTCTTTCCCGTTTTGGTTAAACTACGTGGATGAAGTTGTTTGTAGTGGTGATAATCTAGTTTCTGTTGGAGTTACTGATGGACGAGAAGTTTGTGTAGGTGATCTTTTGCGTTTCTTCACCGTCTGCCAATTATGTCTGTTGCTGAATTCTTGGTTGAGAGTGACTATTTGCAAAGTTTTGCCACTTTGTTTTCGTCCACCAGGACCACTGTTGAGATTATCCATAATTTGGTTCAAGTTTTGAGCTGCTGTTTTTAATGATTGATCGATTATACTGACAACTCCTAGGTCTCCCAAGGAGATCCATCAGAAACTACTTGTAGCTTGTACGAGTTCGGAGAATCAGTTACGTTCTGTGTAGGTTTTGTTACTGTGACCTTA
Organism: Adalia decempunctata; assembly: GCA_951802165.1. NCBI lineage: Eukaryota > Metazoa > Arthropoda > Insecta > Coleoptera > Coccinellidae > Adalia > Adalia decempunctata. The sequence continues at coordinate 62,618,461 of OX637696.1, read as the reverse complement.
CGCCACCTTAGGCACAGCACTGTTAATTTTCGACCCAACATTAACTTTGACTGGAAAATTTATTCCCTAGCCTCGGCATTGAATTCGGACTGTTGCTTTGACAGATGGGAAAAACCTACGAATCCATGTTGGTTCTGATGGATGATAACATTAGGTGCACCCAATATTATTGTCAGGAGAAATAATGGTTCTCAATGTGTGGAATGATGTAGGTAGATCATAAGAGGATCTTATCTTCCACAGATAAGGCGCAGGTGTTGTTTACAATTCGCGAACTGTTAATTTCGCATGAACGCGAAAATACTGATGGAAAACGAAAATTTTCTTGATGAGAATTGAAATCTTGGCTAAGCAGACAAAATCTTCAATTTTCACAATTTTATCACAGACAATTCGCACAAAGGGCAGATTTATACAGATGTGAGGCGGACTTCGAATATCATGAACGAAAAAAAAGGTTAAACAACAATTTTTCAAATGAATTCGTTTAACAAGTTAATAAAAATATTGACTCGATAAAATACATATTATGATTTGATAAAAACTTACATTGTTTTTCAGGAAAGGTTGCATTTTGCGACCTGTTTTCTGTCTAAAGTAAAATAAGTCGTCTCTAACATCTTCAAAATTTTGAATATCGATTTCACCCAACTTCATCATAAATAGTTCAAATCTTTCAAGGTTCAAAATGCCACCTTCATTGATGTATCCTAAAAATACCAAAGACACATAATATAAAATTAATTAAAACATTAATATCCCTCACCATCGAGTTGTGGCAAAATATCCATGTAGGCTTTGTATAAAACTGGCAATGCTCCATCTGCAATATGCAGGTTTGGCAAATTAGGTATAAAGTCATTTCCTACTAAGAATCCCATGAGAACCTGGAGATGAATAAAAATATTCAATATAATTAGTGAGATCTTTTATTTTTTAAGCTTACCCAGTCATCAATTATTTTTTCAATGTCAAATTCGAATGTCCTCAATGTGCTCTTCAGTGAATCGAATTCCATTTCAAGGTATTCTCTCATCAATGATAAATGCAAGAGAGCAAATCTAGTTTCCTCAGGAACAGCTGTCTTTTTATTGGCTTTCCTTCCAAATTTTACCTGATGTTAACACACGAATTATCTAGTATTGGTTTTTCTAACAAAAATATTTTTTGAGAATAGAACTTGAGAAAATTGACTATAGACACAAACAGGAAAGGTTAGAATATTTATTTTTCATCAGCAAAATACACCAAGGTGGTGGTTCTTTCAGGATCATAATATTGACACTGCTATCAAAACATAAAGTCATATTGAAGTGAAAATATTTTAATAATTGGTATGATGCATAATAAATTCTTATGCTTTTCATCAACCCTGTAGGTAGATCCGTATTTGCAAATTCAAGAAATCAATTGAACAAAAATTTTGAGAGCTGTAAAAAAATTGTCCATTTCGAATTTTTTTTTCAATAATTCGCCCCGATTTTATATGCTTCTGGTAACGCAAACTGGTCAAAATTTAACATGGAGCTTAAATGAATCATTCGCCATGTGAATGCGAAATTTCATCCCTATCCAATCAATCAGTTGTTTTGAAATGATCAGGAAAACAAAATTTTGAACAACCATATTTATGGAAATCCTTGTTGACGTTTGCCCATCAACAAGATTAACGACATTTGAGATCCAAACTTTTCCTCTGAAACTTTCATGTCTAGGTTTTTCCATTTGATCCATTATGTTCACAAACTGACTGAAATTGGCAATGGATTCGTCAGCTTGAGACCACTCCCAACAAAATAATATAGCCCTCAAAAATGTTTGAACCCAAAATATAAAAAAATCTTTACCTCTTCTCTTAGCAGTGAAAAATGTGGGTCATGTGTACAAAGACCTAACATAATCAAATCAGCATCCAACCCATATAAACAATGTCTTGTATTAGGATCATAACCTGGTTGAGATCTCTTGAACCTTATATAATCCATTATTTTATGTTCACCTTCCCCTGGAGTCTACAAATTAAATAATCAGTATAGTTTCAGGTCTCCTGCATGTTGAGTTCATCACCTCATGTCCAGAATAAATAACCTTACATCTTTGCCATAAAGGATCTTCTGAAATCTTTTTAACAACAAAATATTTCAACTGTTCGTGTAACCTTGCCATAAATTCAGTTCCAGGTGTTATACAATTAGAATCAAATCTGGACTCTGGTGGCAAAGTTTCGCCCCTTTTAACTGCCTCATCTTCAAGCTTTTGAGCATCTTTAGCAGATCTGAATCTTCTACCTCTCTGTTGATTCATTTTTGCCCTTGGAGCTACTCCATCGATAGCCATAAAGAATATTTTAAGTGGTTTGATCATGCGGAAAAGTGCCTCAATGTAATGAAAGATATCCGCGAATATTTTTTCCTCTGTGATTCGAAAGTGTGGATTTCCATCGTCAGGATGCGAACAGTTATGAATAATACCATTCATGTCCAAATATAAATTATCGAATTCAGGAATCTGAAAGTTCAGTTTTACAGGATTGCAGAGTAAATAATTTGTTCATGAATTGCTAACCTGATGTTCTTTTACAAATTCACTGAGACAGGGATACCTCTCACTTATATATCTGAAAAATTTAGGAACCCCCATGTTTCAGGCTACTGTATTTAGGTTGCGATCTTTTAGAAAATTTCTTAAAATGATAAAAAAAGGATGTGGATTTTTCCCCTCTTGATTTTTTCAACAGAAATCGCTCCAACGGTGTATTAATTTAGCATAGTATTAAATTTAGCATAATGTTTTCACACAGATGACACTACACATAGAATCAGAGTCTTTGACAAAGAGAAACCCTCCCTGGGTATGAGAACTACTTTTACCACCATGTCACAGGTCTGTGCCCATGTCACAGGTCACGGGATCTACATCTGTCAATTTCTGTCTGACAGCTGTCATAATAGTCTGTGTTCTCGGATATAACCATAGATAAATTGATAACGACATTTTTCAGCTTGAGATCAACAATCAACATAAAATAATTTAAATAGGAGAATTTCTTCAAATCAAGTGCGTAAGATGCAGAGGCGAGGTGGAAAACGAATCCGTATGGATGAACCTCCACCAGAATATGAAAATCCGATGACTCCACAGGTGGATTCTGAAAATTATGGATATGTACAACAAGCAATGTACCAACAAGACTCTTCATATAGCGATCATGCTGGGGGCTCTTCAGATGGTATGTTTGAATCACCTCCAACGCCAGGCATGAGAAGGGTGACAAGATCTAAAGCAAGAGGAATCAATAATCCACCTCCACCACCTCCAACTTACTCTCCTACAACACCGAGTCCTGGTAGAGGTGGACGTAGAGGTAGACCTGCAGGAAGAAAAAATCATACAGAACATAATACAGAAGATGAATCATCACTTTATAATATTATTCGAAATACCAAATCTTCCCTAACTAATATTGTGGATGATTGGATTGAAACATACAAGGTTTTTTGATTTATACCTCTTCAATATTTTTTTTTACCAATATATTGTTCAAGGTGAATAGAGAAGCGGCTCTTATATCTTTGATGCAATTTTTCATCAATGCTGCTGGTTGCAAGGGAAGAATAACGCAAGAAATGCAAGCTAGTATGGAGCATACAGCTATCATAAGAAAAATGACTGAAGAGTTTGATGAAGAATCAGGGGAGTATCCTCTTATTATGGCTGGACAAAGTTGGAAGAAATTCAGACAAAATTTTTGTGATTTTGTTCAGACTCTGGTGAAGCAGTGTCAGTATTCTATTATATATGACCAATTTCTTATGGATAATGTCATATCTTTATTAACTGGTCTATCGGATTCCCAAGTAAGTTTTCATTCCGATGGGAATATGTTGATATGTTTGATACAATGATTATGCTCACTATCATTTGTATAAGTTCATAAGAATAATATAATAAGGTTCTAGTTAAGAATAATTTCAGGTGCGTGCATTTCGTCATACTGCTACCTTAGGGGCAATGAAACTGATGACTGCATTGGTAGATGTTGCATTAACTGTTTCTGTTAATCTAGATAATACTCAAAGACAATATGAAGCTGAAAGACAGAAAACAAGAGAAAAGAGAGCTAGTGATAGGTTAGAGGCACTCCTCCAAAAAAGACAAGAGTTAGAAGAAAATATGGATGAAATTAAAAATATGTTGACATATATGTTCAAATCAGTATTCGTACATCGTTACAGAGATACTTTACCTGAAATTCGAGCAATCGCCATGACTGAAATTGGTGTGTGGATGCACAAATTTCATGCTAATTTTCTTGATGATTCTTATTTGAAATATATTGGTTGGACTCTGCATGATAAGGTTGGGGAAGTGAGGCTGAGGTGTCTTCAGGCACTGCAGCCTTTGTACGCCAGTGAAGAATTGAAAGGCAAATTAGAGTTGTTCACTAACAAATTCAAGGATCGTATTGTTGCAATGACCCTAGACAAAGAATATGATGTTGCAGTTCAAGCAGTGAAACTTGTTATTTCGATTCTGAAGCACCATCATGAAATTCTGACTGACAAAGATTGTGAGCATGTTTACGAGTTGGTATGTATCTTTATTGATTCTAAATTTATTCAGGGATTCTGAATAAACTTTATTAGCTGCTTAGGCTGATAGACAATGTTGTGTTGAACACATTTCACTGAGATTTTGTCAGTTTATTTTCTTTTTTATGTTCACAAACTTCTTGTCAAATCAAGCACAGGATACTGGGTCATTCCTTCTTAACCTCCCACAGAATAATAAGGATGTATTAGAATGAAAATAATTTCTTGGGAAATTTTGATCATCTACAAACTCAACTGTGGCATTCAAGATCCAAACCTTCTCTGAGAATTTTGAGTTTCTAGGGTTATCCCCTTGATAGTTATCATGTCTGCAGACAAAAGAAGGGCTGGACAGACATTATTGAATTTGATCAAGGATTCTTGATCAGTGATTTGAACTTAATTGATTGAGATCATTCTCTTCTCAGAATCACAAGAAAACAAGAGTCCAACAAAAAAAATTGACATCAGCTATCAAAGAAATGTGTCATTACAGAAATATTGAAATTTTTGTCAATGGCATTTCTCTATAGATATATACTCCATTCACTTTTATAAAGTAGCTGGAATTCTGACACATTTCACCGCGTATATTTTGAAAATGTTAGGTTATACTCATTCTTCTGTCAGATATGGACGCAACGTTGTCGTTTCTACATAAAAATAGTAGAAATTACGTATTTATCAAAATGTTTATTTACTTTGGGAAAACAATGAATTTGAGGAAATATTATGTGAATTCAATAATTCCAAAGATCTGACGAATATTGAGGAAACTTTTTTTCTGTTAATACTGGGAATATTTCATGTGTACGAGTATAAACATGATTGGAAGATTCAGTTATGCTATTTTCTTGTATGGAAATCAAGAACCGAGTGTTGAAATTTTACTGAAAAATAATGGATAGAATAGTCCGTTACTTTGTGACAGTTCATTAACCCGATAGAAAAACTTTAAGACGAACAGAAGAGACGGACGTATGGAAATCCCCACTTTTCAAAATTCTCAAGAAATAAGCCTACAGAGGACAATTAAATGCCTCTTTGCGCAACTTGAAATACTCCACTATGAAAATGTATTGATACTACGAATCTGGTGTCACAACTCACAGTTAAAGCTTAAAAGAACTAATTCCATTCACAAAGTTAAAAAATAGTAATTAGAAAGTAGACTTGGCAATGTCGCTTGATTTTCACGGGTGCCAACCTGCGTCAAAGAACTTGATAAACCTAAACCATGGCCCACCAAGATACTTTATAAAAGTGAATGGAGTATACTCCATTCACTTTTATAAAGTATTCTGATTGGCCAAGACATTCTGTCACATTTCACCGTGTATATTTTGAAAATGTTAGGTTATAGTCATTTTCCTGTCAGATGAACAACGTCCTTTCTACATAGAGGTCGAAGTAATTACGTATTTATCAAAATGTTCATTTACTTTGGGAAAATAATGAATTTGAGAAAATATTATGTGAATTCAATAATTTCAAAGAACTTGATTGTTGAAGAAATTTTTTTCTCTGTTAATACCGGAAATAGTTCACGTATATAAACATGGTTGGAAGATTCAGTTATGCTATTTTCTCGTACGGAAATCAAGAATAGAGTGTTGAAATTTTACTGAAAAATAATGGACAGAATAGTCTGTTACTTTGTGATAGTTCATTCGAAATAAGAATAAAAATACTCGAATAATCCGACAGAAAAACTAAGGAATTTCCCACTTTTCAGAATTCTCAAGAACTACAGAAGACATTTGGACACCTTTTTGCACAACTTGAAAAACTCCGGTATGAAAATGTAGTAGTACTATGAAACCTGTGTCACAGTTAAACCTTGAAAAAACTGCATTCACAAAGTTAAAACAGAGTAAATAGAAAGAAGCATTGGCAACGTCTCTCAGAATTATTTGACATTTCACGATTGCCAACCTGCGTCAGTTTTTAAGGAAAAAACTTGATAAACCCAAATCTTGGACAAACAAGATACTTTATCTACTCCCATAGAATAATATATCCATTATTCAACTGATTTTGATCTGTAATAGTCTCTATAAACCAATAGTGTGAGGTAATAATAACTCACGCCTATAACTCACTGTAATACAAATAGGAAAAATGTAGCTTACGAAATTAATAAAAATGTCCGAAGTCGGGTCAATAGGGAACTCTATTTCAGATATCAAGGTAACGTTCTCGCCATCCATTTCTACATTTTCTTAGGTCTGAATATCCAAAAATTGCATTTGGAAAACGCGAATTTTCGAAGTTTTCTACGGGATTCGATTTTCGACCACAGAAATCGCTTTTGACAACTGTTGTCAATTTTTAAAATGCAGATTAATTCGAATAGTACTGAAGGAGTCGAAGATAAAGTACTCTCTGTATAAAAAGTACCCGGAAAATGTTATTTAAATGAACCGCCAAAAAGGAATCGGTAATTTTTTTTTTCTTAAAGTTGGTAGGACCTTCCTTTATTACCAAGCCAAATTTGAGCGCGATCTGTCAACTAGTGTGTTTACAACAGCTGTCAGTATCAGTCGACCTCAAAAGTGCTCTGCGAATTTTACAATGGAAAAAATAGTTGATCAAAGAGTTTGCCTCAAATTTTGTCTTGCAAACGAATTTTCTTGTGCCGATTCATTGAAAATGTTAAAAAAAGCCTTTGGTGATAATTGTATGTCAAAAACACAAGCAAACGATTGGTACAAATGATTCCGAAAAAATCCGGAAAAACCACGTCAAAGTCGCTCGAAAATTAAAGTTTTGCTCACTGTTTTCTTCGATTATCGTGGTGTTGTGCACTCAGAATTTCTTCCTGAAGGACAGACAGTGAATAAGGAGTATTACTTGGGTGTATTGAGGCGTTTGCGTGTTCGTCGTAAACGGCCAGATTTATGGAAAGACAATTCGTGGATTTTGCATGATGATAACGCGCCGTCGCACCGAGCCATAATTATTAAGGAATACAAGACCAAAAACTCAATAAATACCATCGAACAACCGCCGTATTCACCTGACTTAGCTCCGTGCGACTTTTTTCTATTCCCAAGACTCAAATTGCCCCTACGTGGAACGCGTTTTGAGTCCATTGAAGCCATCAAAACAAATTCGCAACAAGAACTGAAGGCCATACCTTTGGCGGCGTATGAGCGGTGCATGGAAAAGTGGGTTCGCCGATATCATAGTTGTATTGTAAGCAATGGGGACTATTTTGAAGGAAACAAAATAAATATTGATGATTAAATTTAAATTTATGTGTTTTTTTTTACAATTCCGGGTACTTTTTATACAGAAGGTATAGTGTTCATGAATTGCAGCCCGAGCTGTCAGGCGAGGGATACATCTGCGTGTGTTATGACTTACATTACCGCTCATTGAACAATATCTATACTAATATTATAAAGAGGAAAGATTTGTATTTTTGTTTGTTTGATACGAATAGGCTCAAAAACTCCTGGACCGATTTCAAAAATTCTTTCACCCTTTGAAAGCTACATTATCCCTGAGTGACATGGGCTATACTTTTCACCCGAAAAAATTGAGGATACCTACTATAACTTCAATAATTACAAAAAAATCAGCAAAAATCAGCTATTTTCACGTGCGCTGCAAAAACCGTGAGACTTACGTGGATACAATGTATGCCGGAAATGTACCTCTTGAATATTTCTACAAAAAAGTCCGCGATAGCATGTATCTACCTCTCAAGATTGACTTGCTATTACCTGTTTATGGTAATCAGATGTTTTCCAAAATTATGCACTATTTGGGAGTGTGTTTTTATGAATTGGGTATTGATCCTAATCTAACCTAATACGTTATTTATCCCCAGTATTTAATTAAGAACAAAATTGCCCTTCATATCATACAATTACAACGAGTACATCAAAAGATATGGCAGGTTGAAGTTTTGAAGATGAAACCGCCGCGTGAAACAAATTTCTACTCGGGGGAAGCTGGGACGGCCTGCTTGTACTATTATAAGGGTGAATGGGGTATACAGTGTGTTTGGGTATGACTTAGCGATAATTTGAGGGCATCAAATATACCTAATTTCATCGACAAAAACACCCACATTGGGGAGTTTACCCCCCTATTTTTGGAATAGCCGCCATTTTAAATTGATTTTTTTATTTTAGTTGACTCTGTCAAATTATATCGATTTATCTAGACATTAAGGTCCGACAGATGTGAAAAAGTCGAAGTAGAACAATATAAAAACATTCAACTCGAAAAGGTCATGAAAAAATTCTTAAAAAAAGATTTAGTCTAAAACTTTACTGAATTCTTTAGTAAATCCTCAATAGTACAAAAACTAGCACATTGAAGTATAATTTTTTTTTCGATGAACTAACACGCAAGGTTATCAGCTTTAAAACGACACCCACATCATTTCTGTATGTTACATAATTTGAAAGTTATTGCTGTTTGAACATGACCCTTATGAAAATTGATGAAATAAAATAAAAACTCAGTACTGTACTTTTTGATCATTTTTAATGATCAAACTAACAAATTTTTCATAAAAATTGTTTAAAATGGCCGCCTCTGCTTAGTTGACAGGCAGTGGCCCTTATGACGACTTGTCTTGTGGCCCTGGAAATCAATGCAGAAAGGCGCAAGATTTTAGAATTTCTAGAGAATCAATTTCGTACAGTAATAGAAGAACTACCAATTATCCATCGAAAGCGTATGTTGCTTCAGTTAGATGTTGCACCAGTGCACTACGCTCGTTTAGTGAGGGATCACTTGAATGAAAATTATTCAAAGTGGATTGGTCATAGTGGAACAGTTGCTTGTCCACCACGCTCTCCGAACTTAACACCGCTGGACTATTTTTATGGGGTGGATGAAGTAAAGGGTATATTGCACAGTTCCAAACACCAGAGAAGAACTGGTGCAGAAAATAATGGCTGTTGCAAACGAAATAGGAGCAGACACTGCATTGATTTCCAGGGCCACAAGAAAAGTCGTCAAAAGGGCCACTGCCTGGCTACAAAGCAGAGGCGGCCATTTTGAGCAATTTTTATGATAAATTTGTTAGTTTGATCATCAAAAATGATCAAACGTACATTACTGAGTTTTTATTTTATTTCATCAATTTCCATAACTCATAAGGTTCATGCTCAAACAGCAATAACTCTCAAATTATGTAACATACAGAAATGATGTGGGTGTTGTTTCAAAGCTGATATCCTTGCGTGTTAGTTCATCGAAAAAAAAAAATAATACTTCAATGTGCTAGTTTTTGTACTATTAAGAATTTATTAAAAAATTCAGTAAATTTCTTGACTAATTTTTTTTATGACATTTTTGAGTTGAATGTTTTCATATTGTTATACTTTAATAAAAGGTGATAGTATTATCTTTCAAAAAACATTTTTTCTCATCTGTAGGACCTTAATGTCCAAAGAAATCGATATCATTTGAAAGGGTCAACTAAAATAAGAAAATTAAATTAAAATGGCGACTATTCCCAAAATAGGTGGGTAAACTCCGCGATGTGGGTGTTTTTGTCGATGAAATTAGGTATATTTGATATTTATCGCTAAGTCATATCCAAACACACTGTATATCCATTCACTTTTATAAAGTACCTCGGTTTGCCATGAAATTCTGACACATTTCACCGCGTATATTTTGAAAATGTTTGGGTATGGTCAGTGGCGTAGCTAGATAGTCCGGGGCCCTGGTGCAAAAATCGAAGAGGGGCCCCTTACTGAATTGTTTTCGAGTTTAATATAAATACTTCGAAGAAGCAAAGTTACTTACTGAAGGTACAGTTGAGGAGTATACTTGAATAATTTATGTTTTATTTATATATTTGAATAGGTATATCAAATTCATTATATTAATGTGGATGAAAACGAGAGCTTTGAAAACATTTTTTATAGATATTTACTATGTGTACAAATATTCACAAAAAAAATATCATTGTCACTATGACCTTCTAGCCTTATTTTTCTTATTGATACGTTAGATTATTTGGTGAAATCACAATAAGAATAAATTATTCAAGGAATGAATTCGAATTAATTATTGAGGATTCGAACCTAGAGGTCCATCAAGGCTAGATTTGAAGTCATTTATTCCTTCGGAAAAAATATGTTTACAACCTCTTTCTCGACCTACTCTTTGTGGAAGATTCAATGACTTCACTCAAATCTAGACTTGATGCAGCTTCATTTTCAATTGATAGGTATAAGCCATAAATGTCGCAGTTGAGCTTGGCTCATAGTGTTCAGCAAATAATTTTATAATATTCTCAATTTGCTGAAAGATCTTTCAGCTTCTACAGAGGTGACAGGAAGATTGTATGGAACAGTAATATTACTGTAAATACTTCTGTAAGATCGCATTCCAGCATTTCGTATTTCCTTATTATTTTCATACAGAATTCATGAATTGTCCATGCCTTATTTAATTCAGGTAGGAATAGGTGATAAATCTTAAGAACTTGAATTGAAAAGTTGTTCCCTTTCATATCGCAATATTTACTTTGAAATTGGTCGAAGCTTTGAATTACAGTTTTTTCGTCTACCTGTATCTGGTAGAAATGATGGTGAAAATTCCAAATTTTGTTGACTGCAGTCATACACCCGAAACTTGAATTCAATCAATCAATCAAATCTTTATTGTACTACAGGCTTAATACAATAGCGTGTACTCATCAATTTTCAGCATAAATAACACATTATTGAAATAAATATGGACATAAAATGAACTTACAGTCTAGGACAAACTATACATATATCACAGATAGGTTTGTGTCGCAGAAAAACTCTGAGAGCGAATAATACGCTTTTGTTGCAAGGGGCCCCTTCAATTCTCTTTTAAATTTAATGAAACTTAATAGTTTCCAATGATTCGGCAGTTTGTTGAAAACTGCAACCGAAATATAAGAAGGCAACTTCTAAAATTGAGATAGTATTGTATCGAGCACTCTATTGAAAATATTTATTTCGGAAAATTCTCCCCTCCTTCGAAATCGGTGATCGGAAGCTAATTCATCGAAATATTTTTTACCCTTTCTTTGTCTCTTTTCTTCGAAATGGGGATCTTTTCCATATGCTATGACATTTTCTCTAGCCTTGCACTTGAAGGACTCGAAGTCACTCCTATAAATTTTTTTTTCTCTGTATTCGTCTCTTCTAAAGCTCTGCATACGTCGTCCATACTGACATCGAATTTTTGTAATACTTCAGATGCATAATTGATATCATTGAGAATGCGGTGCATTAAATCGCCGAGGAGAATAAATTCAAAATTCAATTTTTTTTTAAATTTCTGCATGTTTTCGCTCTTATTTGCAAGAAGTTTTCATTACTATTTCAGCTAATGCACGAATGATATGAAAGAAAAAAATTAAATTTGATTGCCGAAATTATGTTTACCCCACTGGACCATCTAGTCGGATTTAGTTTTTTTAGATAGGTGTCCGATTCACCAATGAATTTTGGCAATAAATCCCTACATTTGATGATATTTCGGAAAAAACATTTTTCAATTTCAACAACTGAATATAATAAAAACAATGTTATTCACATAATAGATCACAGAGAAAAATCAAAGTTTGAATTTTTTTTCAAGTTCAAACGCGATTTGATGGTCAGCGCTTGGGGGCCCCCTGAGGTCGGGGGCCCTGGTGCACTGCACACTCTTGCACCCACGTAGCTACGCCGCTGGGTATGGTCATTCCGATGTCAGATACGCCCGCAACGTTGTCGTTTCTGCATAAAAATCGAAGTAATTACGTATTTACCAAAATGTTCATTCACTTTGGGAAAATAATGAATTTGGGAAAACATTATCTGAATTCAATAGTTTCAAAAACCTGGCGAATGATAAAGAAACTTTTTCTCTGTTGATACTGGAAATATTTAACGTATATAAAAATGATTGGAAGATTCAGTTATGCTATTTTCTTTTACGGAAATCAAGAAACGAGTGTTGAAATTTTACCGAAAAATTATTGACAGAATATTCCGTTACTTTGTGATAGTTCATGGAAAAACAATAAAAGTACTCGAATAACCCAGAAAAACGAACAGAACAGACGAACCTATGGAATTACCCACTTTTCAAAATTCTCAAGAAATACCTACAGAAGACATTTGAATATCTTTTTGCACAACTTGAAATACTCCAGTATGAAAATGTCGTAGTTTTCTACGAAACCTGCGTCACAGTTAAACCTTAGAAGAACTAACTCCATTTACAAAGTTAAAAAAGAGTAAATAGAAAGTAGCCTTGGCAATGTCACTTGATTTCACGAGTGCCAACCTGCGTCAGTTTTAAGTGAAAGAACTTGATAAATCTAAACCATTGCTAACCGCGATACTTTATAAAAGGGAATGGAGTATATGTGTCGTCCTACGTTTTATCGTCATTGCCAAAACGTTTTTGTTCATCTAGAGAATATTTTGATAGTTTCTAAAAACATCCAGTGAAATGTACCTACACAAGAGATTGAATACGAAAAAAAAAAGGTTTGAAATGTCGAGCTGAAGTTATTGATATTTTCAGGTGTATTCTTCTCATAGAGCTGTGGCACAAGCAGCTGGTGAGTTTTTGAATGAGCGTCTTTTCCAACCTGGAGATATAGATCCTGGTAAAACTAAAAGGGGCAAGAGACGTTTGGAAAATACTCCATTCATCAGGGATCTGGTTCAATTTTTCATTGAATCAGAGTTGCACGAACATGCTGCTTATTTAGTAGATTCTTTGATAGAGTCAAATACAATGATGAAGGATTGGGAATGCATGACAGATTTATTGTTAGAAGAACCTGGTCCTCATGAAGAAGCTCTAGATAATCGACAAGAAACGAGTCTCATTGAGATTATGGTATGTTGTGTGAAACAAGCTGCGACTGGAGAAGCTCCAGTTGGTAGAGGACCTACAAGAAAAATATCTTCCTTAAGAGAAATAAAACAGGTATGTCTAAAGATTTCTTACCAGTAATTGACATAAACAACTTACTTACATACGGTGAGTCTTTGACTTGTACATATATTTCAACTGTAGATTTCTCTCAGACACTTTTTTCCTGTACCATTTTTCAACATTCGATCTCGTTTGAACGCTACAGGGTGTCGAAAATCCATTGAAAAAACACTTTTCTCTTCATATATTCGGAACTATTATTTCAAATGAACTGAATTTTTGTGAAGTATTTACTCTATTCATGGTGCATATTCCTCATTCGAAACATATTCAATATTTCTCCTGGTATAAAAGTTGCAGCGTAGCAGACTCATAAATCCACGCAGAAATACCATAAAACCACTTGAAAAAAATAAACGGTTTATATTTCCGAAATAATCAATCATTCTTGTGCATTCCTATGTTTTTTTTTAATAGAACGCTTCGTTTTCGAGTAATTCCTAATTGTATACGATAAATTTCGAGGAAAAAAAAATCATGAATTTCAAGAATAATCTGGATGCTTCCCTGGATTTTAAATATCATCGAATCGCAAAAAAATTAATCGCATTACAAGTTAACAATGTTGTCAGAATGTGTATCAACTTTGTCGAGACTAAAATTTAAATGATGGAAAAACGTTTGATGTAGAGATATGTACTAATAAAATCCCACGAATGTGCATAAATTATACATTTAAAACGCATAGTTTCTATTAAAATTTTATTGTCACTGGTCCATATTAAAAATAAATGTCAATGAAATACAAAATTCAGATACATATATGAATGATTAATGTCGATACAAACCACGTATTAAATTGGAATTAGTGAAAAATAAAATTTTACTGAGCACTGAAAAATTTGTGGCGATATTTCTACCTAATCCATATCATCTTGGTATTTTACAAACTCGACACTACACGGTTAATACTAGATTATTTCACTGAAAGTCTTCGCATAATCACCATGGGTCGATTTATAGATCTTACGGTGTGTCTTGCGAGGCAGCATTGTTTATATTATGTTATCCGAAAAATCAACAATCAGGCATCGCCTTCTCAAAAGCCCTGTGAAATATTCACAGAAGATTATTGCTTTGATTGTTTTGGATGCAAAATGGTTAAGGTTAGGTTGATTAATCATAAATTGAGTGAAAAAACATACTTTATAAGACATTTTTGGGATATTGAGGAAAATATGAACAAACTATTAATGTTTACAAAATAATCATCATTAAAATCGAAGAAGGGAGAAATATGGCTTTCTAATTGCAGATATAATCAAAAAAGCTTAATGTTTTGGTTGAGAAATATCGTGTTTTTAACATTCTTATTCAAATGAGGTTAGTACTTGAGTATTCCCTGAATATATTAACTCAATTTCAATCGGGAAATGTGAACTTTGAGGCACGTATTTAGCCCAATTTTTTTTCAAATGGCTTTATCTTTTCAACAGAGCCGAATTCGGAAAAATGGAAAGTGGGAAAAAAAAGGTTTCTTTTGGCCTCAAGAATCTACAGTTGAAATATATGTACAAGACAAAGACTCAGCCTGTATATAATATGCAAAATAAATGGAACACTAAATCCTATAGTATGGTCAAACATTTGGGTTGAACATAAGTGTTCAATAACTAGTAGTTCAAAACTAAATGTAATAAACTAATAACATTTTCTATAATATAGTTTCAGTAATATCACATAATCAGACTTTCAGGGGGTTTTGTGCCCTCAGGAAATGGTCTTTAATTTGAACTTTTATCGCGGTTTTCTCAGTAAATTCACAGTAAGATGTCATTCGTAAATTTGCGAGTACTATCAAACGTCCCACACATTGAAAAAAATGGGACACCTATTATCAATGTAATAATTGTTTCCAGGCTGGTGAAGATAAACAGAAACTGACTGAACATTTTATTCAAACACTTCCTTTACTCTTGGACAAGTATTCAGCAGATCCTGAGAAGTTAGCAAATTTATTGAGCATTCCGCAATACTTTGATTTAGATTTATATACAAGTGGGCGTCAAGAAGGATCTCTACAGGCTCTCTTGGCAAAACTTAAGCACATAGTACAAGTTCATCATGAACCTGAGGTGAATACGAGGAAGGCTAAATGCAGCTGTCATGTTTGAATCTTTGAACATTTTAGGTGTTGGAAACTTTAGCCAAAACACTGGAGATTCTCTGTACTGAAGGTCATTCTATTTATACCAGATGTGATGTAGCGCGATCAACAATAGTAGATATGATTGTAACGTCTTATAAAGACGCTATTGACGACTGGAGAAACCTACTGTTGGGAGAAGAAACGCCTGAAGCAGATGAAATATTTAACGTTATCAGTTCCCTCAAGAAGGTTTCTTTATTTTATGCCTGTCATAATTTGAATCAGTGGAATTTATGGCAGTCACTTTTCCAGGACGTTAAGGTGAGTTTTGAACAGATCTATAATTCAAGAAAAGGTGGAATGCTACAAAAATTGGGTTTAGTTCTTCTACAATGGGGACATTACAATTTTGGTTTTAAATAGGAATCATAGAGTATTCATCTAACGTGAGGGGCATGACAGTTCATAGAATTGAAGCGAGAAATTCAGCCAGGAACTAGAGGTATGTTCAGGCTATCTAGCGAACCTCACTTTAAAATAATTTTGCTATAGATCTTGTTGTTTTCATAAATAGAATATTTAATTCGATAAATTCAATATTGCGAACAGAAAGGCAAGTATAAAAACGCCCGAGCATATGCTATGAGTGCCCTTGGCTCAGTGCTTAGAGCATTGGATTAGGACCCGGCAAGTCCGAAGTTCAATCACGAGTTAAAAAACAAAATTTGAGTTTGAATTCTCAGTAAATAAATCTGGGGCGATAAGTGATGAAAAGTTGAAATATGACTCGTATTTTTGTGCTGTGTCATTGAAAACTTATGAGAACTGGTAGGGCCCTGTTTATAAAGGGTTTTCCATTAAGAGGTATTGCTTTGAATAGCCCGCAATTTCGGTCACTTTTGAAGCTGTCATTTTTTGACATTTGACAAGTAGAAACTACGCCATAAATAGAAAATCGAACGATACACGCTTCATCAACGCATTGATATTATTGAAATTCTCTATAAAAATGGTGCAACATTTCCAGAGACGGTTCGTAAAACTTTCATTATTCGTCGTGAAGCACCTTGTCGAACCTCGATACAGAAATTGGTGGATAAATTTGAGCTGTTGGGAGAAGTTAGTGATGTGAAGAATAAATAAAACCCGTGCACGTCGCTCAAGAACAACCGAGAATATTGCAGCCGAAAGTGCTGAAGAAAACCCAGGCTTCTCCATTACTCGTCATTCTTTGGAATCAGGCATTCCACAGACGTCAACACGCCGTATTTGCCATGAAGATTTTGGTCCTAAGGCTAATAAAGCTCAGATGGTTAATGATTTTTCATGGCTGGAATTGAATGGTATTGAATTGGACAACGTTTACTTTCAACAAGACGGCGCTACGTGCCACACAAGCAAAGAATCCTTATGTCTTTTACGCAAAAGTTTCCGGACCGTGTTATCTCTCGAGGAGGTGATATCGTATATGGCCACCGAGATCTTGTCATTTAAAACCTTTCGACTTCTTCCTTTGGGACTATGTGAAAGAGAATGCCCAGCGTCGATTTAAGACCTCGAAGATGGAATTCGTAAGGCTATCGAGGTCATAGGGCAGCCACTTTGAGATTGGTTGAGTCGTGGTGGTGGTTGTCATTCGGCTGATATTACTTCCTTCACCAACGGCATACCTTCCTCTTTATAATGAAATTAATCATCATTTATCAAAAGCTGGCATTTTTCTTTGATCAAAATAACGCCTCTTATTGGAAAACCCTTTAGCTCTTTACAAGGCATTCTCCGTTAAGTATCGTTCTAACAATTGAAGTATTATGTGTTTCACGACCTTTCAAAAATTTTTTAATCTATAATTTTATTTCCCTGGCTATACCTTCATCCCTGTATTAGCAACCATTCTGAGGATTGAGATCGGCGATATCACCCTTTTTCAATTCGCTTAAGGTTGACATGTATCGAGAGACTTTGTCAAGTCCTGAGGTTCCATTGACTGGAGCTGCTTGTCTGGACTTCTTTGGGTCACACCATTTCCCCCAGCTGCGCTAAACGGTTCGTATTTCACAGCGACGTATTTGTGGGTTAACATCGGCGAGATCACAACGGGGTTACGGCCGCGCTTCACCCTTTGTCAACTCGCTGGACGTTTGCGGATTTACTGTATCACGTCGTCAGGTCAGGGGGCTCCATTCTCTGGAACCGCTTACCCCTATCCTGCCTATCAGAGTCCTAGCATTTGCCGATAGTTTTGTTTCAAGATTTTCCTACTTACCGTCAAATTCTCGCACCGCTCACCTCGCCCGATCGTCTTGATTAACCGTTAACCGTTTTGTTATTCAATATTCTGTAGAATACTCAAGTTATTATTCATTTCATTCTTACTTTGTAAATAAACCGTTTTCAATCTTCATTTTCTCATCCGATTTTGTTTTCAATTTGTTCGTTATTCTGAATTGGACTTGGAATGTTACTCTAGTAAGTTGAATACTCAATGGTTTGGTACAAATTTGTTATGTCCTCTTCGAGAGACCCTTTATTACCGAATAATTCTGTTGAATTTAAATAGGATGTCGAGAGCCCTCTACCCCCAGAAGCATTAAAATATTGCATCAGCGCGTGCTTTTACTATCTGCTGTGGGGACTTCGATCTTTGGAGGTTATGCATGAAGGTGGAGGTCTTACTGGCTCAGCTACACAAGAGATGCGCAGTCAGCAGGATCAATTTATTGAGGCATGCCAAAACTTAATAAGATATTCCTCTGAGCCTTTGATCAAGGAAGAATCATATATCAGTTTATGTGATCTATTGATAGTATTCAGTGAACAGCTATCTAGTTCTGCTTCATTTTTGTCTGACTTGATGACAATTCCTGATCGCAGCTTGCAGCTGTTGCTGAATGAGTTCGTACAAAACTTTGTATTTGTGCCTGAGCAGATAGCTGAACATGATGAGCATCGAATCGAGGAACTACACAAGCGTAGAAATTTTCTTGCAGCTTATTGCAAACTGATTGTTTACAATATAATGCCCACAAAGGCAGCAGCGGATGTGTTCCAGCACTACGTGAAATACTATAATGAATACGGAGATATTATCAAAGCTACTTTGAGCAAGGCGAGGGAAATCAACAAGGTGAATTGTGCCCTGACAATGTGTCTTAGTATGAACATGATGTACCAAGAAATTCATAAGGTACCCAACAAAAACAATAGGCAGAATGAGGAATTCTTCGCATTAAAGGTAATCGATTTTTGAATGCTAGTGTGCGCTAAGTTGTTATTTCTGCGTAAATCCGTGTATACTTCATTCATGTATCCCGGTTGGCAATGAAATTCTGACACATTTCACCGTGTATATTTTGAAAATGTTAGGTTATAGTCATTTTCCTGTCAGATAAATAAGCAACGTTGTCCTTTCTACATAGAGGTCGTAGTAATATGGTATTTATGAAAATGTTTATTTACTCTGAAATAATGAATTTGAGAAAATATTATGTGAATTCAATAATTCCAAAGACCTGGCGAATGTTGAAGAAACTTTTTTCTGTGTTATTGCTGGAAATATTCACGTATATAAACATGGTTGGAAAGTGTTGAAATTTTACTGAAAAATAATGGACAGAATAGTCCGTTACTCTGTGATAGTTCATTCGAAAAAATAATTAAAATACTCGAATAACCCGACAGAACAACTTCTAAACGAACCAACGGACCTATGGAATTCCCCACTTTTCAAAATTCTCAGAAATAAGCCTACAGAAGATATTTTTTGCAAAACTCCAGTATGAAAATGTAGTAGTACCACAGTTAAACTTTAAAATAACTCTATTTACAAAGTGAAAAAAGAGTAAATAGAAAGTAGCATTGGCAACGTCTCTGAGAATTATTTGACATTTCACGAGTACCAACCTGCTTAATTTCAATTAAAAAAAAAACTTGATAAACCTAAATCATGGCCAACCGGGATACATTATAAAAGTGAATGGACTATACGCATCCATTTTTCATTGTTTAGTACATTGATATAAGAATTAAATTGGATGCAGTTCAAATTATCTACAGAAGCATTGTTGTGTTTAACTCTATCCCTTCTAATATTGTAAGCATTAAAAATCGTAAAAAATGCTTAAGACTAGAATAAACATTTTTTTTTTGTAATTGTTTTAACGAATAAATAGTGGGTATTCACCATATATCTAATAATTCAAATATGGGTAATGAACCAGTGAAAATTGAATCCAGGCTTTGGTAAGAATCCCGATGTGCGCATGTGCAGTAATATTAAGAATAAAAAGAACTTACTAATTCTGTCTCTCCCTGACACATTGTATTATGTTCTGAAAAGTATGTCATCCATTACTTCATGTGAATACTCTCGACCATAGCTTAACAATTTCATGTGATATCATTCAATCACTTTAATTCGTTTTCTTCAACTTTTATATCGTTGTTGACTCCTATTCATTCATATTTAAGAATTGAATTGAAGACATTCAAGTGACATATTTTCATCCGCGATATCTATTTTCTTGTTGACATTTGTAATATACCTAACCTCTACGTTTCCCGCGATTTTTGAATTGTTAGTTGACGCATGCGTACAATTCAATTCTTACCAACGATTTGGCTTCACTCTGCGACTTTGAATAGCAGGGGTATAACCCATACTGATGTTATCAGATATATATGGTATTCACATAAGAGTTTTCATCAAAAATTCATTGTAATAACTCATTCCAATTGGAATCACCTTTTGAAATGGATATCGAAATGCAAATCGATTCTTATCGATTGATGTAGTAAATGAAGCAATTGCATGGAGAGGTAGATGAAAATTTAATCCAGTAGAATATAATTGAATTGCATTTTATTCGTTATAGGAATTGGCAAAACGTTTCGCCCTTTCGTTTGGTTTGGATGCTGTTAAAAATAGAGAAGCAATCACTGCACTACATCGAGCTGGCATACTTTTCGCTGTAACAGGCTCGGAAGCTTCTGATGATCCTACTGGACCTCCACCGAATATATCGTTTTTGGAAATCTTATCTGAATTCACGAACAAACTACTCAAACAAGATAAGAGGGTGGTCCTTGCATTTTTGGATCGTAGAATACACACTGGTAAGTACAAAAGAGAAATATACGAATAGATTCGATTTCAGTTGATCTGAAAAATCGTCCATATCTGGATTCATCAGTGAAAACGACACTACGCCATTGATCGTTCCAATTGATATGTTACCTGCCCATTCCAGTCTTTTACGCTTATGGTCACGTTTTAATGGAACTCCTCTTAATGGACGTCTAGAACCTAGATTCACCTCTCTCAAACGTAGTCTGATAGTTTCGATGGACCCCATCTGCATTTTGAAGAGTATTCCGTAGCATTCTACACGTAGATGTAGGGTTTCTTCTCGCCGAAACGGTGATGAAACGATCCTGAGTAGGTGTTGTTTTTCGTTGCCCACCAAACCTAGGTCTTTCCAACATGGAACCAGTCTCGCTGAACCTATTCCAAAGTCGAGATATCACACTTTGGCTGACTTGGAGCCTTTCCGCTACAACAACCTGAGTTGGGCCACCCTGTAGCATTCCGATAGCCCTATTGGCCTCAACGTTTGTTGATTTACGTCTTGGCATTTTCAGAAAACTCGTTCCAAAAATCGTTGATAAACTGACTTCATTTCAAAATGAGAACATTCATGAAGCATATGCAAAGAACCAAACTTCAGAAAAAAAGGCGACCAAATTGACGAAATGTCTCATACTGATTTTATTGGATCGATTCAAGTTGTTATTGAGTTTTAAATAATTTTACAGCGATATTCTCGAAGAAAAAACGATTGAATACGATATCCCTGACTCTTGTGGAGCAGTATATTTCTCTCATTTACAATGCAAAATTGATCTCGTAATTTTTGATTAACACGGTCTTTTCGAACATACAGGGTGAGTCTTTGACTTGTACATATATTTTAACTGTAGATTCTTGAGGCCAAAGGAAACCTTTTTTTCATTTTCCATTTTTTCGAATTCGGCTATGTTAAAAAGATCCATTTGAAAAAAAAAATAGTGCTGAATACGTGCCTGGAAACATTCTCTGGAACCAATGCAAAGTTCATATTTCCCGATTAAAATTAAGTTGATATATTTGGGGAAACTCAAGTACTTAACTAACCTTATTTGAATAAGAATGTTAAAAACACGATATTTCTTAACAAAAACACTTTGTTTGCTCCGATTATATCGGCAATTGAAAAGCCATATTTCTCCCATCAAAATAGTTCATTCTTCGATTTTCTTGAAGATTAGTTTGTAAACAGTGAAAACTTGTTCATATCCTCCTCGATATCCCAAAATTATCTTGTAAATTATGCAATTTATAATTTCGATCAAGCTTTAAGGTCGGCGTTTAAAGCGAGTAGGAAAGCTCAGCCGATAGAGGCGCCACCGTCATTTTATGGAATATCTCCATAGAACATGCACTATCACTATCAAGTTCTATGAATATCTCTCTAATCATGAATTAAATGTACAATGGCGCTCTCTATCCGAAAATCGCCGAACTATGAAATAAGCGAATTTGTGGGTAAAGCAGGAACTTTTTCCCGCCAAAATTTGAATTTGGCCATTCTCTGCCAATTCCGTATTTCAAGTTGATCTTCTGAACGAAATTATCAGTAGATTCACTTTTAATCGGAAGTTGAACTATTTTATTTTCATGGGTCTTTCTGTTGAAATAAAACAGAAGCATGGGTTGGCTCATTTTCTTCTATTTTTGAAAGAAAAAAATTAACTGTCGGAATGAAATCGATTAAAATTATTTCAACAAGAACCTTAATCCTTTCTGAGTTCACCCACAAAATTTCAGTTCTCAAAGTGAAACCGTTTTCGAAATCAACTTGAAATAAAAACACACTACATTGAACGCCCACCTTAACCTATTAAAACAAATAAAACAATGTCAATAAAATCTTCTGTGAAACCACTGTGGTGAAACAGTCACAGAACTGGGATTTATATGTTGCCAGTTTCAGCAATATTCCTGAAACTAAGGAAATTGATTTTTCTGATTACATTACTGAATAAATATCTATGAATTCGACCATAGATCCTTCCTTAACATAAGAAATCGACCCATCTCAAACGACTCTGTTCTTATACTTCACATCACAGAACATATCTGTGGTAGTTCGGTTACATAACGTCTGACGTGAGATATCTCTGGATTCTCTGGTTTAGTTTAGAGGTTAGAAATTAGAATGCACTTAGAATGGGTTATGATTTGATTTATTTGACGAATCATTATACGTATTAATTTGATGAGTAGTTAAATCAATAGCTAGAAATTATGATGTATTTATGCCAGAGCCCGGAACTGATGGAATAAACTAGGTGCATCAAAACATATTTTATAGGACGAGATATCATCATACAGATTTAAGTAGTTACCAGGTCAGTGATTTCCAAATGAAAATTCGACAAACATTCCGGCAACATTGTTAACATTTAATTCAATTACAGAATATTAATACATCTTCGATTCTGTGATATTTAGAATGCAGGAAGGTATTCAGATAATTCTCGAGATTTATGATTTTCTCGTCAAATTTGATGGGATTTAATTAGGAATAACTTGAGAACGACGCGTTTTATCGAAAAAACTTAGGAATGATTTTATTTTCTAAACCTATTGCTTTTTTCGAAAATAGGAACCATTCTTCTTTTTCGCGTGGTTTTATAGTATTTTTGTGTGGATTTATAAGTTGGGTACGCTGTAACTTTCATACCGGGAGCAATATTGAATAAGTTTTGATTTGAGAATATGATAGGAATGACTACTTCACCAAAATTCAGTTCATTCGATATAACGGTTCCGAAGATATGAACAGAAAAGCGTTTTTTCATGGATTTCCGACACCCTGTATCTTTTAAACGGAACCGAATTTTGAAAAATGTTATAGGAAAAAAGTGTTTCGTTTGATGAGAGGAATCTACAGTCAAAATATATGTACAAGTCAAAGACTCACCCTGTATAATTGATGAGTATAGTTGATTCTGTTTTTTTATGCTAGAGGCCATTGGACGAAAAAAATTCAGGTTAGGCTTATGAGTCTTATGACAACACCACTCTATATTCTTGCTTCAGGTGGAAGAGCGATGGAGCATCCTTTGTTCAACACGTGTTCCTCTAAACAACACGTTGCCAGAATGTGCCCGTTAAAAGTAGTTGAATCACCTGAATTTTTTGAGTCAGCATCAGATTATTAAATTTTTTTTCGTGTATTAGATTTCATTATATTATACCAAAAATGGTTACTAATCGAAAGTGTGAGATTTGTGGAAAAGATAGCAATTCTAGTCCAAATTTATATTTCCATAGGCAAAAGTATGGTTCCAAGCATCAAGTTGTTTATGATTCATTGGCGTAGAAACAGTAAATAAGGAAGTTTTCTATGTTAATGAATAACAGAAAATTATGTTTTTCTTGAAGTTAGGTTACCAGATAACGATGAAAGGAGACGAATTTGGTCTTCCTTGATGGGATGATCAAATATCTGCTCAAATGAGAAAGCAATTTTCATAAGTTATTTTTGGAAATTTTGCAAAATGTAAAATCTGTAGAAGCTACTGAGTAGCGAAACAATGATCATTTAAATAATTAAAAGTGGAAATAGATAACAGTCATTTAATTCCTATCAAAATATTTCGATTCTCTCATTTAAAATTAAATTTCCACCTTTAATTATTTATTATAACAACAACAATTATTGTTTCGCTGTCATTATTTTGATTCCTGGTAAAATGAATTTCCATTTAGTGATGACCGAGTCAATCCAGTATTAAATAATTTTGTTGAGTTATTTTCAAAGCTGCAGAGTAATGAGGACTGAAAAATTCATCCTTCTTCACATTTGTGATATATTTTCAATAAAATTATATGGAGAGGAAGATTTATTCTGAATCACAATAAATGTCGCGGAAGAAGTCATTTAAAAGCGCACGCGCATGCTCATCCAAAGCAAAGATTTTATGCGGTGTTGCCACATCAGAAGGTTGAACAAAGATTTCCGATCTTTTATCTTTGTTCCACTCATTGTGGAGAATTTCAATGTGGGAGCCAAAACAAATCAACATTCTACAAGGGAATGCTCTGTCTCTGTTATTATGTCTATGGTCTCCAATGATGAGGTGTGACTCACTGATGACGAATCCGTGGCCAAATTCAATTCGGAGCCCTTGTCCGACCGTCCGTAAATACAATTTCGAAACCAGTTGCCAAAATTCGGATGGAGAAGGGCCTGTTCAAGCCATATGCAAAATTATTTTTTCAGGCCTTGCAACCAGAAACATTATTGAGTCCTCCTGGTTATCACATATTGCATATAGTTCCAACATCTTCGGTAATCCAGCGTCCTACACACTATATTGGGTATTTCAGGCCTGAAGAGAGATGTAGGAACTAATTACACATTTTTTTTAAGGAATGCCAAGTTCTAGAGGTGAAGACTGGCAGCCTCTGTTGTTATACAGAAATTCATTGCTTCATGGAGAATCTGACACATTGCCAACCACAAGTAAAAGAGCTTATGGCAGGAAAAGGAAAGATCCTGAGTCGGAGCCGGAACAAGACGACGAACATTTGTCGGACCAAGAATTCCCAGGTTGTTTGTATGGTTGAAAATATTTCCTCTCATTTAATTCCTAGATATTTAATCGAATAATGGCATATTTATAAAGCACCATGAACATTTTTTATATCATTGTGATTTCTTGATGTTGCTTGAGAAATTTTTTTTTCATTTTCGCAATATCAATGCTTATAACCCTCAACTAAAAATAATTAATTATTATTGTATGTCCGAAGGAAAGCCGAACCGGTCCTGAATGAAATCTAGTTATTAGATATATGGTTTATCCACTGAATACTGTTTTTTGAAGAGAAATGATATGAAAATATCCTCCGGAATCCTAATTTCGAAATCAATTCAGCTGATTCAGTTGCAAATTTCTTTACGGCATAGCCTCATCTCCAAAGGCCTTCCGAAAACAGTTGAACATTTCGTTTTCGTGGCACTCTCACTTTTGAAGTTGAAATCTCCTTATTAGCATTTCATCAACCGTTGCCGGACATAGACATCGTTATTTTTCATCCGTTTTCCTCGCCTCGGTTCGAAGCGCCAAGTCATATCGCAGAACTGTTTTGCCCACACACTTCGGTAAATTCTACCAGTCATTTTGCTGTAGTTCGCGAATAAGCACGTCATGAAGAGGAAACATCTCTTAGTAGTGGCGGCCGCGGTTTCGGTGCTGAATAAAAAAGAAATAAAGAAACGGTCAATATGGGACGACCTATGAACCGTCATGACAAAAATCAAGCATCGGCAGATATTTCTACCGACGAGGCGTACCGTAGGTTCTTCGCCACACACATCGGTTTTTGGCGCTTTTGCCGAGACGGTTCGTATCGCAGCGGTATAAACGGATGAAAAATAACGATGTCTATGGCCGGCTTAACTGTGCAAATACCGAAAAAGTAGCACTATCTGATTCTAAATTTGGGAATTGGGATTCTTATCCGCAAAATTCATTTCGCGGGATCGGGGTAAAAAATTATCTGGACGTGTCGAAAAGTTTCCTGATTATTTTTATTTTATGACCTTATGTATTTTTCATGATTATTGATGAATATGAATTTTTCAGAATTTTGATTCAGACGGGATGATTCTTATGATTTCATTGAAACAAGGCCCATTTTAATTTTATTTTCTTTTTTTACATTCACAATTATTTATATTTTATTTGTTTAATGAAAACAGTCGTCTCGTATTGCAGCAGTGTAATTGCTCCAATTAGAGATGAAATCATTGTATTAAGTCCATGTTGGTTTGAGCTTAGTCTTTAAATTATATAATATTATAGTTTCAAATGTAAATATTCTATCACGAATAAAATGTTAGTTATTTTCCACTGATCTATGTTTTCTCCAATCTACCAATTTAAAAACAGAAATAATTTTCCCTTCCTCCTTTTTGGTTGTAACTTTCCACAGCCTCAACAGGTATTCCTGCCAGAAAACCTGATGTCAAAATGGAAATCGGCATTCATATTATAATCTGCTTTTATATCATAATCTGCATCAACCTCCTATCTTCCACTCCATGCCCAATGAGTATATTCCGTACATTCTACTAGCACGTGCAATGAATCGAATTCCCCCACAAATACAACTGTCGCTGTCACTCAGGCCGCTGTCCATGGTCCCTGATCATAGATAGATAGTTTACTCAGTTCATGGTACTTGGATTTGTACAAGAAAAAATGTTAAACATCCTCAAAAAAAGAGATTTCCAATAAGAGGTGTTATATTGGGATAATAATATGTCTATGGATAGCCCGCTATTTCGGTAGATGTCTCTTTTGAATCTGTAATTTTTTTGACATTTGACAAGAAACTACGCCATTAATGAAAATGGAACGATACACGCTTCAACAACGCATTGAAATCATTAAAATCCACTATAAGAATGGCGAAAATTCGGCAGAGACGGTTCGTAAAACTCGAACATTTTTGGGTCGTCGTGAAACACCTTGTCGAACCGCAATACAGAAATTGGTGGAAAAATTTGAGCTCTTGGGACGAGTTAGTGGTTCCCAAGACATTGTGGCCCAGTAAAAAATGTCTTAAGGGGGTTTATCTTCAAAAGGGGTAGCTCTATGAGATTTCGCACATCATAAAACTCTTGCATGCCAAATTAAGTGATTTTCGTATGACCGGATTCTAAAAAGATAAGACTATTTTGAGGAACAAAATTCAAGATGCTGTAACTCCGAAAGAAGAGTCTCCTATCAAAAATAGTTGTCACCTAATTTCGTCTCGAAAAAAGTCGCATGAATATGGGGCTGCATACGTTTCGTCTTCGAAATACAGGGTGTTGTATAATGACAAAGCTTTTTTCACAATATAAACGAACAGGGACCCAACAAAAAAAGTTCTGCAGTGAAACAAGGCATAGTGTTCCAGCATAGTATGAGAATTAATTCAATATTTTTATTTCAAAATATTAGGAATTAGAATGTATAATATACAGGTTCGGAAATATAAGTTGGAAACAGCAAATACATCAATACAATACAGTTAAATGAGTGTATGAATATTGTCTAATTGACCAGTAAAGTAATCAAAATCCTCTGCGCGATGTGACTACGAATAAATGACTGACCTCACCCTATGGCATAGTAGACTGGAGAGGGGCGGGCTTTCAGCTTTCTCGAGTCTCGATGCAGTTCCTATGCCATTAAGTAAGGTCAGTCATTTATTCGTAGTCAATTCGCGCAGAGGATTTTGATTATTTTACTGGTCCACTAGACAATATTCATCCACTCGTTCAACACTGAATTGGCTATGTTTCATTCTTATATTTCCGAACCTGTATGTATTTACGTTATATGGAGTTTACATTTTGGAGTGTTTAAAATTTTTGTTCAAAAACAGGTCAAAGTTTGATCTTCAAGTCAATAATAGATTCCCTATGAGATTCAGAGATTTTCATTATCCTGTACATCGTCTCACTCTGAGAAGCATCCACACTACAGGGAGTATTTAAAGGTGAGGCTATTCTTTCGACAGATGGTAGAACTCATCAAAATAAGTCATTTTAGCACAATTTTTTTTATGAATTATGCCCCTGTTTCGAGAAAACTAAACTAGAATAGTTTCTAGGTGAATCTTAAAATTCCCCAGTCCGAACCTGCTCCCTCGCCTGCTTCTCCGTAGATATCAACATCTCTTTTTTTTTGCCTCCTATCCTACATGACTCAGAATATCGATTGTGTTACGGCGAGGGTACGCTGTAGATTGTACGAGGGTTTACATTTATTCAAATAAAATGAACTTGTTTATATGCTTTTAATTTATGGTGAATCAAAACCAAATGCCAGTTCAGCGTATAAGTTGTACAGAACAGGATTTCCGCTGAAAAATCACCCAACTTCGTGGATGTTCATAAACCTGGTGCAGAGATGTAGAGATATAACAAAGAGATGCAGGCCAGAGTACTATTAAAGTAAATTTTTTATACATCTTTTAAATTGAACATTTTTTCTTATATGCAATAAGAAATTTTCGGTAAAATGACTTATTTTGATGGGTTCTATCACCTGGTCAAAATAAAAGCCTCACCTTGAAATACACCCTGTATATGATGTGCATAAAAAGTTCATCTAATCCCATGGAAATGGAATAATAGGTTAATAGGTGCTTCGTGCTTCCATTATTCAACGGATTTTGAGCTATTAACCAATAGCGTGAGTTATAATAGCTCACGCCTATCACTAATTCTAATACAAATATGAAAAATGAAATTGCCAACGAAATGGATAAAGAAGTCTGATCGATCGGGAATTCTATTTTAGACATCAAGGTAACGTTCTCGCCATCTCGCCATTCATTTCTACATTTCCATCGGTCTGAATATCCAAAAATTGCATTTGGAAAACGTTGAATTTTTCTGAAGAAGTCGCAGATAAAGTATAGTATCCAATATTCGCGGTAATGGTCATAATAAACTATAAACTTGACGAATTACAGTA
Source organism: Adalia decempunctata (assembly GCA_951802165.1). Taxonomy (NCBI): domain Eukaryota; kingdom Metazoa; phylum Arthropoda; class Insecta; order Coleoptera; family Coccinellidae; genus Adalia; species Adalia decempunctata. The sequence continues at coordinate 62,589,241 of OX637696.1, read as the reverse complement.
ATTACACCACTCGCCTGACGGCTCACGAGCCGTCACCACAGTGCAAAATTCATCTGCGTGTTTTATGACTCACATTACCGCTCGTTGAATTATACAGGGTGTCCCAGAAGGCCCGCACTTCCTTGAGGGGATCGAAAGTGAAAAGTATTCTAAGCCCAAATATCCATGTTTGAAATTTTTTGATGAAGTATTTAATCAGTAATTAATAGACCTTTCCAGAATTACCTGTGCAGGTGACAGTTGCGCGCGTCACTTGTGGGCTAAGAATGAATATCATTGGTCGTCAAAATTTCCCTCCTTCAATCGTTGACATTTGACGATTGATATTATTATTTTACGCAGTCGATGTTTTGGATGTGGATGTTATTTGTTGTAATGTATATCAAAAATCAAAATTTTAGTATACCTCAACAATGTTGTGTTACCAAGTGACGGTCACGGTACGATAAAACCAGTAGGATCTCATTTCATTGCTTCCCTCTCTCTCTTTCTTTTATCTCTCGCACTAAGGTTTGCGCATCTATTAAGGCTGCCCACAAGTTGCGCATGAAATATACCTGTTTCTCTCTCATTCTGGTTTAGTTCACATCTTTCATCTTTGTTCTACGTATTCTGGAAAGGTCTATTAATGAAAGTGACCAATCAGGAGCGCGCTATAGAAGAATGAGTAAGTAGTTGGGTACGCGAGAGTGAGACGCCAGAGCTACTGCCGGCTTTTCACGCAGTAAACCGAGACTGGCGTCTCACTTTCGCGTCCCCACTGCTTACTCAATCTTGTGTAGCGCGCTCCTGATTGGTCACTTTCATTAATTAATAACTAATGAACTACGTTATCAAAAAAATTTAAACAAGGATATTTGGGATTAGAATATTTTTCACTTTCGATCCCCTCAAGGAAGTGCGGGACTTCTGATACACCCTTTATACTATTAACCATTTACCACAGGATTTTTGATTAAATGGACCATATTCTCTGAGTGAATTTTTCAGCAGATATTAGTAACTATATTCAATGTTCTGACGTCATTTTATGTTATGTAAATTGCAATATGAAATGAAGGATTATTTATTTATACATGTAGGTACAAATATATTTCCACGTCACCTAAGAAGTACTATTTGACGGCGCGTTGCATGGGCGTAGCCAGCGTGGGGTAGGGGGGGGGGGCAGCTGCCCCCCCCTGGAAGAAAAAATGAATTTAATTTGCCTTTTCTTTTTATCCCAAAATTTCACATTTTGAACGACCTTGGACCATGACCATGGTTTGCCCCCCCCTGTTATAAATCCTGGCTACGCCCGTGGCGCGTTGTATTTTTTTAATTGGAACTCCTCGCTTTAGGCTCTATTGTAACCCAATACGTTACTGGATACTACCTCTCTGAAATTTGCCATCGAAATTTACGAAATCAACTGAAAACTGAAAAAATCATACACCCTTTTCTGTTAGTCCTTGAAGCGGAACTAATTCAATTCCTAATATGCGATCAACTATCTCCACCATAGCGTCGGCAGGCCGTCCTAACGCGTATTGTACGAAATTTGAATTTACTAGAAAATAGAAATATTTCATATATTTATGTTCAGAAAATAGCCCTATTAAAACGTAAATAGCCCTATTAAAAACCAATACGTTTTAGCTTCCTTAATTTTGCCATCAAATATTTTATATTTTTATGATCAGAAAATCACTAAACTTCTATTAAAGGAAACGAAAACATTTTTTTCTGAAATAGACATAATATTCCATAATTATCTGTCAACTATTCCTTTGATGTAATATAATAAAAAGAAACTGCGAAATTTAAAACTAGGGTAAGCTCTCGGTCGGCGGGCCGACCTTGTATGTAACAAGCAGCGACCGAAGATCGAGGTATTGTACCGTTTTATTGGGGGGAACTCGTGATTCGCAGCTGTTCCAAATTCTGAAGCGGTCGGTCGACTGGCCGACCTGCGTGGATACATATAGATGAGATGAGAGAGAACTTTTCCTGTTCTAAGGGGAAATATGCGATGTCGAGGGCAATAATTGAGATTAGAATTTCTAAATCGAAAATTCAGAAAATTAATAATATTTTGATAATTATTTCTCGATTATTTTTGGGTACCTGCGGCCTGCAAACTCTGACGAGCCGTCACTGGATCATATACCATATGATCAGAAGAGAACGAATAGTCTTTGATATGATTTTGTAACACAATTTTCACTATGCTGTTTTACTTCTAATGACATGATCTGAAATAATAGAACGAATATTATCAATGCTTCGATGCTTCATCGATGTTAAATGGTCCAACCATATGGAAATTGTAAGAAATCCAAACCACCTAACCACCCTGAACTTTTCCGGTTCCCGTTAATAAAAAACCCTTGCAAGTACAATTTCGCTGCAATCTTTCGCTATCCCTTTTGCGTCTGCAGTTAACGCATATGCCGAAATTTGCCAGCCGATATTTGTTCCGAAATACGAATAAGTAGGTATTCTTCGAATACGATTCCCAAATAACGAAATTCCTCAGATGCATAAATTTTTTTTGACGAGTGAAAATTTACGGATCTTGACTCCTTGGACCAGACGGAGTTCCATACGTGCGAGCGAAGTGAATTTGGCCGCTTGTATTAGTTCGTTGATAAATGGGGCTCATTTGCCGCCTCGACAATTTGTAGACATTTAGGAAAGACACTTTTTTCGCTCGTAAATCTTTCTTTTAATAGCCAAGGAATGTACGGGATGCCAGAGTCATTAGCTGAGCACTCGAATCTTTTGTTTCTCTTGTGAATTTATTATGTTTCACGTGAGCTGGGATGCAAATAAACACAATTTTGGTACTTGCATCACAAACAGGAATATTTCACTGCCGCCTACGATTCGATATACAGGATGATCACTCGATATCGAAACAGACGAATATTATTGTGATTTTGTTAAAATCAATCAGTTATATTTACTTTCAAATGGGAAGTCATAGGATTGCTTACAACCAGTGGCGTAGCTAGATAGTCCAGGGCCCTGGTGCAAAAAGCGAAGAGGGGCCCCTTAATGAATTGTTTTCGAGTCAGAATATAAATACTTCGAAGAAGCAAAGTTACTTACTGAAGGTACAGTTGAGGAGTATACTTGAATAAATTATGTTGTTATTTATGTATTTGAGTAGGTATATATTAAATTCATTATATTTGTGGATGAAAACGAGGGCTTTGAAAACATTTTTTATAGATATTTACTAAATATACAAATATTCACAAAAAAATTGTCATTGTCACTATGACCTTCTAGCCTTATTTTTCTTATTGATACGTTAGACTATTTGGTGAAATCACAATAAGAATAAATTATTCAAGGAATTAATTCAAATTAATTATTGAGGATTCGAACTTAGAGGTCCATCAAGGCTAGATTTGAAGTCATTTATTCCTGCGGAAAAAATATGTTTAAACCTCTTTCTAGACCTACTCTTTGCGAAAGATTCACTCAAATCTAGACTTGATGCAGCTTCATTATCAATTGATAGGTATAAGCCATAAATGTCGCAGTTGAGCTTGGCTCATAGTGTTCAGCAAATAATTTTATATTATTCTTAATTTGCTGAAAGATCTTTCAGCTTCTACAGAGGTGACAGGAAGATCGTATGGAACAGTAATATTGCTGTAAATACTTCTGTTAGATCGCATTCCAGCATTCCGTATATTTTCATACAGAATTCATGAATTGTCCATGCCTTATTCTTCAGGTAGAAATAGGTGATAAATATTAAGAACTTGCATTGAAAAGTTGGTCCCTTTCATATCGCAATATTCACTTTGAAATTGGTCGAAGCTTGGAATTACAGTTTTTTCGTCTACCTATATCTAGTAGAAATGATGGTGAAAATTCCAAATTTTGTTGACTGCGGTCATACACCCGAAACTTGAATTCAATCAATCAATCAAATCTTTATTGTACTACAGGCTTAGTACAATAGCGTGTACTCGTCAATTTCAGCATAAATAACACATTCTTCTTCTTAGTGTGCCTTCTCCATCAATGGAGGTTGGATATCACCATGGCATATTCTTCCCTGTTCTGAGCGGATCTTATGAGTTGCTCGAAACCCAGACCAGTCCACTGGCGTATATTTCTCAACCATGACAGCCTTTTTCTTCCCAGCCCGCGCTTTCCCTCAATTAACACATTATTGAAATAAATATGGACATAAAACGAACTTACAGTCTAGGACAAACTATTCTTATATCACAGTCAAAGATAGGTTTGTGTCGCAGAAAAACTCTGAGAGCGAATAATACGCTTTTGTTACAAGGAGCGCCTTCAATTCTCTTTTAAATTTAATGAAACTCAATAATTTCCAATGATTCGGCAGTTTGTTGAAAACTACAACCGAAATATAAGAAGGTTACTTCTAAAATTGAGAAAGTATTGTATCGAGCACTCTATTGAAAATATTTATTTCGGAAAATCGTCCCCTGCTTCGAAATCGGTGATCGGAAGCTAATTCATCGAAATATTTTTTACCTTTTTTTTGCCTCTTCTTCGAAATGGGGATCTTTACCATACGCTATGACATTTTCTCGAGCCTTGTACTTGAAGGACTCGAAGTCACTCCTATAAATTTTTTTCTTTGTATTCGTCTCTTCTAAAGCTCTGCATACGTCGTCCAAACTGACATAGCATTTTTGTAATACTTCAGATGCATAATTGATATCATTGACAATGCGCATTCAATCGCCGAGGAAAATAAATTCAAAATTCAACATTTTTTTTAAATTTCTGCATGTTTTCGCTCTTATTTGCAAGAAGTTTTCATAACTATTTCAGCTAATGCACGAATGATATGAAAAAAATTAAATTTGATTGCCGAAATTATGTTAACCCTACTGGACCATCTAGTCAGATTTAGTTTTTTTAGATAGGTGTCCGATTCACCAGTGAATTTTGGCAATAAATCCCTACATTTGATGGTATTTCGGAAAAAATATTTTTCAACCACTGAATATAATAAAAACAATGTTATTCACATAATAAATCACAGAGAAAAATCAAAGTTTGAATTTTTTTCAAGTTCAAACGCGATTTGATGGTCTGCGCTTGGGGGCCCCCTGAGGTCGGGGGCCCTGGTGCACTGCACACTCTTGCACCCACGTAGCTACGCCGCTGCTTACAACATCACGAACTCGCGGTGGTAGGTAAAATCTGTGCCTAAAATGTTTAATGCCAAGAATTTGCAGGCACAATGATTCTTTCAAATGAAACTCGAAGATTTCTATACCAAATTCGATTTACCATAATTCCATACGAAAAAAAGAGTTTTTTAATAATAGGTGTTATTTTGACATTCAAAGAAAAATGACATTTTTTTTAAATGAATGATATAATGATTATTTCATTATAAGAGGAAGGTATACCCTAAATTATGGAAAAAACATCAGTGAGAGAAATGGACTACCATTATTATCTTGGCGTAGACCTTCTCTTGCACATGGCCCCAAAGGAGGAAGTCTCAAGGTGTTAAATCACAAGATCTCGGTTGTCAATTGTGATAACCTCTTCGAGAGATAACACTCTTCTCGTAAAAAATCGAAGATGGCACGTAGCGCCGTCTTGTTCAAAATGCACGTTGTCCAGATAATTACCATAAAATTCCGACAAAAAAATCTCTAATTATATATGGATAGCGCAATCCATGCTCCAGCCTCATTCTCAACAAAGTGAGATCCAATGACTCCGCCAGATCATAAACCGCACCAAACAATCACACGTTGAGGATAGAGAAGCTTATGAACAATAGCTCATGGGTTTTCCGAGCCCCAGAGGCAACAATTTTGCTTGTGGACGAAGCTACCGAGGTGGAAATGGGCCTCATCATTCAAGATGATATTTCGATGGAATTCAGGATCATTTCATGCATTTCAAGGACTCAGTAAAAGCAAAGACACGACGTTGTCGATGATAGGCCGACTTGAGTTCTTGTGTTAACTGAAAAGTACAAAAAACATTGAAACACCCTGTATTCAAAAAATTTCCTCGGTCAAATGCAACTATTTTCTCACTATATATTGATTTTCATAACATCTTCAGAAGTATGAATTCTTAATCCGATACTATGACCAGTTTTCGAGATACAGGGCGTTAAAGTGGAAAATTACTGATTTTATCAGTTTTTCATCCAATTGAAATTTCGGATTGATTTTATGTTGCGCCTATGAGTTTAATATGAGTTTCGGTCAGATGTACATGGGGAGGTTCAGCTACAAATATTTACAGGGTTATCCACGAATAAATAACCATAGCTTTTGCAAACATTCAATAATTCTACAGTTCCATCACAGAGAAATTATTCCATTAATTTAATACCGAGTCGTTTACAATTTTGAGTTTGAAATACTTCATTTTGATTACTTTTCATACAGGGTGAGCCATACAGTCCACCATACCAAAAATAATTATGCTCTGAAATAATTGAAACTGATAAAATCAGTATCTAATTCTCCACTTTGACGCCCTGTATCTCGAAAACTGGTCATAGAATCGGATTTAGAATTCATACCTCTGAAGATGTTATGGAAATCAATATATAGTGAGAAAATAGCATTTGACCCAGGAAATTTTTGAATACAGAGTGTTCATGTTTTTCGTACTTTTCCCAAAATAGAATACCTTCCTATGAATAAACCACCATGAATATTCTGGAGATTAGAGACACACATGAGTTTGTGGTATAACTTCTCCAAAAAATCAATCCATAAATACCGAGTTTCGAATAAATCCTGAAAAAAATAATTATGTCTAGTGGTTCTCTTTGTGAATATAATTCGAATAGGTCTCGGAGTTTCGACCATGGACAACTTATTTTAGGTGTTTAAATTATCAGAATCCAATATACAGTGTGTTTGGGCATGACTTATAGCGATAATTCAAGGGCATCAAATATTCCTAATTTTATCGACAAAAACACCCACATTGCGGGGTTTACCCCCTATTTTTGGAATAGCTGCCATTTTAAATAATTTTTTTTATTTTAGTTGACCGTTTCAAATTATATCGATTTCTTTAGACATAAAAGGGTCCTACTGATGTGAAAAAAAGTTTTTTGAAGGATAATACTACCACCTTTTATTGGAGTAGAACAATATGAGAACATTTAACTCGAAAATGTCATAAAAAAATTCTTGAAAAAAATTTCAGTCGAAAAATTTACTGAATTTTTTAGTAAATCCTCAATAGTACAAGAAATACCACATTGAAGTATAATTTTTTTTCAATGAACTAAAACGCAAGGATATTAGGTACAAAACGACCTCCATATCATTTCTGTAAGTTACACAATTTGAGACTTTGAGAGTTATTGCTGTTTGAACATGACCCTTATGAAAATTGATGAAATAAAATCAAAGTCAGTACTGTACTCATTTTGAGCAATTTTATGATAAATTTGTTAGTTTAATCATTAAAAAGTACAGTAGGTACTGAGTTTTCATTTTATTTCATCAAATTTCATAAGGGTTATGTTCAAACAGCAATAACTCTCAAAGTATGTATAACTTACAGAAATGATGTGGGTGTCGTTTTGTAGCTGCTATCCTTGCGTATTAGTTCATTGAAAAAATATTACTTCAATGTGCTAGTTTTTGTACGATTTGAGGATTTACAAAAAAATCCAGTGTATTTTTTGACTGAATTTTTTTTAAAGAATTTTTTTTAAAGAATTTTTTTATGACATTTTTGAGTTGAATGCTTTCATATTGTTCTATTTCAATGAAAGGTGGTAGTATTATCTTCCAAAAAACCTTTTTTCACATCTCTAGGACCCTAATGTTCAAAGAAATCGATGTCATTTGAAAGGGTCAACTAAAATAAAAAAAAAATTATTTTAAATGGTGGCCATTTCAAAAATAGAGGTGTTTCATTGGTAAATGAACATACAGTAACCTGAACTAGAGCTATTCTAGGCGAGTCCAAAAAACCGATATATGATAGGTCTAATCTATTCTATAACCGAGATACAGGGTGATTTATTTATTCACCAAAAATTTCAATTTCTCATAATTTTTGAACCAACCAGTATATAGTTGGTTGATACTTTCAACGTATGATTCACTTCCACAGGTCGATCGATTTATTTTTGAATTTCCAAAATTTACCGGTCCGTATTTGAAAAATATGGGACTTCTTCCAAGCTGAGATTTAACAACCCTGTAAATTAAAATTTTGGGAATTGATCGAGATATTTGAAAAGAGCGGAAAATATTAAATGTAGATTTTATTGTCCCGCGCGACATTTTGTCCAACGAAAGCTTCAGGAAGATCCAATTGAATTTGAGAATCTATCATTAAATGATTAATTGCTCAAACAAAGCAGGGATTGAAATAAAAATTATGAGATCTAAGAAAAATAAATTCAAAAGTCAACAATATTTAAAAAAATGTTCTCTCCAAAATCAGATCAAAATGTTTATGATGTCGAAATGAGCGAACACTTGTTGCCTCAATTCATTCTCCTACTAAATTCCAGATTTGCGCGCACTTGCACTTAATATTTCAGGCTCCAATTCATATGAAATGTTTACTAAATATCCTGATTTCACCCACTGACTCGGATTTATGAACTGCGAAGTATTTTCTAATAGGTGCCAAGTAGTCGTTCTGGGCTTGTTCAGAGGATCAAATTATCAAATTTAGCATCAATTTATGCTTTCACAATTTATCAAGTCGACCACCATCATTAGATCAACGACTCCTCAACTATACTCAGAACAAAAATAATGGTAACAAATGGACTCTTTAGAATGCAGTTCATTACGCAAATCTCTACGAAAGCATACAGAGGGTGAGGTCTTTTCTGAAGAGATGAATAATAGTTTTCCATCTGCTTGGATTCCATGTTATGTGTGGAATTTGACGGTATGGGTCAAAGGAATACGAAATTACAATTAGGCATTTTAGATTCATGATATCAGAAATGCAGTAAAGTAACCTGCATAAAGTTAGAAATTTCATAAATTACGAGATTTGTCTAAAGGACTATTTTTTTGTATGGAATGTATATTTTTTAGATAAAAAACTTCTGCTGGAATCGAGGTTAACAATACACATAAAATAGGGATGGTGGACTGAACTGGAAACTAAAGGTTTACCAATAAGGGCAATAAGAGCCTATAGCCGGGTTTCACAAAAGTTGATCGGGTGATCAAATGCTTAATCGAGCGATTCTGTGATAAAAAATCCGTAAATTTGAAATTCTATTGGTCGATTTGACAAAAACGTCAAGGTATTCTGTGAATCACTCAATCAACGATCTTTGTGAAACCCACCATAAGAGGTGTTATTGTGAAAAGCCGGCTATTTCGGTAGATGTCACTTTTGAAGTTGTCATTTTTTGACTTTGACGAGGAGAACCTACGCCATTAATAAAAATGGAACGATACACGCTTCAATAACGCATTGAAATTATTAACATTCACTTCACTATAAAAATGGTGAAAATTTGGAAGAGACGGTTTTTAAAACTCGAACATTTTTCGGTCGTCGTGAAGTACCTTTTTTTTTAAAAAATTTGAGCTATTGGGACAAGTTAGTGATCGGAAGAATAAAACCTGGCCTTCGCTCAAGAACAGCCAATAATAGTGCTGCTGTAGCCGAAAGTTTTGGAGAAAACCCAGGTTCGTCCATTCCTCGTCGTTCTTTGGAATGAGGCATTTCCTTATTTGCATAAAGATTTGGGTCTTTAGGCTCATAAAGTTCAGTTAACACAAGAACTCAAGCCGGCCGATCATCAACAACGTCGTGTCTTTGCTGATTGTGTTCTTGAAATGCATGAAAATGGTCCGGAATTCCATCGAAAAACCATCTTGAGTAATGAGGCCCATTTCCAACTCGGTGGCTTCGTCAACAAGCTGAATTGTCGCATATGAGCCTCGGAAAACCCAGTGGCGGATTTACGATTTCAGGGGACCCATAGGCTTCAAAACTTTTGGGGCCCACTCTGAAACATTTTCGATTTTTTTCAAAAGAATGTTTTAATTGAAACGCACTTCTTTAAAAACAAAAAATAAAGTTTATTGATAAAATACAAGGTATGTAGGTAAGCATATCGAAACAATATATACAAAAAGAATAAAAATCTTAAAAAAAGGGAAAAATATCACAAAAATTCAAATACAGAATATCTCTAGAATATCATATCTGCAAATTTTTTATTGCGGCATCGAGAAAGAAATAAATAAAATCACAAAAGATCGTAAAGTAGTAAATCAGTTACCTACAAAATAAAATGTCACTAGAAAATTTGTTTTTTTTCTTATTTTAATATCAGCAAATTCTTTTTTGCAGAATAATAATCGACACTGCTCGCTATATCACATTCGATAGAATTCCTAAAAACTGCAGTATATTTTCTGTCATAACAGTTCTATATTTATTTTTTCATCAATGATAGTTGGAAAATGAGCGGACTGCTACACAACTTTTATCTAATAGCAAGGCACACACGAAAGGGAAATCTGTAAGATCTGATCGGCAGTCCAGATCTGTAACAGATCTGGACGGCGGATAGGATCGCTCCCGCCGATCTGGTCCGTCGCGGATCATATATCTCATTGATCCGGGACAGACCAGATCGGCGGGAGCGATCCTATCCGCCGTCCAGATCTGTTACAGATCTGGACTGCCGATCAGATCTTACAGATTTCCCTTCCGTGTGTGCCTTGCTATTAGGTAGCGTTACAAATAACTTCAAAGCTATATATAAATTGGAGAATACTTCTATCATTCCTTTATCATATATTATTTTCAACATCTCTAAACTAGTATTTTTTTTTTCAAGTTTTTAAGATATTTCTTGAATTGAGATGCTTCGCTAATAATTCCCTCCTCAAGGTCTCTCTCGTAATATTCCAAGAGTGTTTTATAACTCTTCCTATCAATATTATCTTGCGAGAGATCAACTATATCAAATATACATTTGAATTTCACAATGATATCTCGATAGACAGAACTTCGACGGTCTAAGTCGCCAATCAAAAAATCTTAAACTTTATTCAATATCTCAATCCTGAATTTATCTTTTCCAAAAAATATTGGCGTTTGAACTTTCTTCTTCTTCTTAGCCGTTTTTGGACTGGCTCTGGGTGTATTCTTTTTCAATATCTTCACTTAATTCTCTAGATTGTGTCTCTATCTGGTCTGTTTGTGAATCAGTGTTTGTCCGAATTTCCTGCAAAAATGACTTCAAAGAGTCCAGTAAATGATATCCGCTTTGAAGATCCAAATTAGGTTTTTGAAGTTTGGAAGAAACTTTATCAAAGCGTTCTAGAATTGTTTTAATAACAGTTAACATAGCGTATTCTATAATTCGATAAGCTTTTTGTAAGTGTAAATTTTTGGCCTCATTTTTACAATTTATTTTTTCTGTTAATCCAAATAAATGTGCTTCAAAGCCTTTAATAAATCATTATACCCAAACTTCAATGCTTTAACAACCTCATGATGAGCACACCATCACCATCGGGTAGCGCTCAAACATTTTAAGGAATATTTTAATTTGGAAATACTCAACATAATTCCATCTATACACAAACAGAAATAGTTCAATTCCCCAACACCAACACAATACTTGAATCTTACACGAAACTCGCCCGTCACTGTCAACACTATTCGAATCTTATTGTGAAATGAATGTGAGAAAAAAATATGCAGACCTAAGAACTTCTGCACAAGTATTTTTATATTTACACCCCTAAACGAATCAACATCTGGTTGGCCGTTCTGTAGCACATTCCCAGATTTCAGAGGAAATGCCGACAAATTTATTGAATTATGATGTACATAATTGTAAACATTTGAATTCGGCCGCCTTGACGGAAGTTATTGCATGCAGACAAGATAATTAGGGACAGTACGCTGAATGGTGTGTTTTTCCAATTTTGCTCTGAGGCTTTGGTTATTCAATTGCGTTTCATGTTCACAAGTTGCCTCTGAGCTGTGAGCTCCTTATGAAATATAGTACAATCTGTCTATTTTTTTCACACTTACAGACTGAGTTTTCATTCTAGAAAAAAAAATGTATTCGATCGCCGGGGGCCCCTATGAACCTCGGGGCCCTACGCTGCTGCGTACTAAGCGTACCGGTTAATCCGCTACTGGGAAAACCTAAGAGTTATTGTTGAAAAGCCTCTCTATCCTCAACGTGTGACTGTTTGGTGCGGTTCATGATCCAGCGGGATCACTGGACCTTACTTTTTCGAGAATGAGGCTGGAGAAACGGTTAAGGTGAAGGTATTGCGCTATCGAGAGATGATTAATGAGATTTCATTGCCGGAATTGGAGGGTATTGATCAGCAATCATGCGACGCTGGCTGCCCGTGAAAAGTACTTGTCAGTGTCCTATGCCTGTAGCACGAGCACCCGATGTGTTGAAAATAATATCAACTTCTTGTAGATAGATATGCAAACAAAGCATGAAATTTAATATACCTACCCTACATACCACCAACTCTGAAACAACATTCCTTTATTTTGTTCCGACAACTATCGAAATAAAATCAGAATTGTAGCGAACGCCATGGGAGGTCCGACGCCACATTTGAGGATAAGTGTTTGTTTACCCTTCATTTTATGGTTCGAATAGACACATGTTCTGGTTCCGAAATATTGCCCCAATTCTTAAGAATAACACATGGATCGGATTGTTTCTGTAGGTACCGACTACAAGTACTGGATGGTGCGGTAGGTTATGGCAGACTCACCCACCGAAATCTTCATTGAGAAAATTTCAATTCAAGCAGGCCATTTATTTTTCATCCTTTATTGGTTGGGGAGCAATGGGCTTGTCCCCTAATTTTTTTTAGTTCGTTGGATACGTCGTGTTAGACTGGGCGATTCATAACATGCATATTATGAAATATGCAAGATTCCAAACATCGATATCAGTATACAGGGGTTTTCACCATAAACTGGACAAACATTTACAGGGTGATTTTTTTAAGTGTTTCATTAGACGTATTCGAAGAAGGAATTGCGATACAAACTCCAAATTTTGTATTTTTGATTTAGAGTACATGAACTCAATTTGTAAAATATTTTCAAGCGTAATCTACTTCCGGTTCTACCGGAAACGAATGTGAACTTCGTTATTTCAAATGCAACACCCCGTATATTTATACATATTCGAATTCTTCGTTTAATTCTGCAATGATTTGATGTATGATATGCGATCAAGCGATTGTTGAGTTATAGCCTGATTCTTAAATTTTTTGACAAAAAGATTGTCACAAATTGGTGTTCATATCTCCTAATTCTCTCATTGTAAGAAATTTTTTTCGCAACAAAACTATGAAATCTCATTTTTTTCAAATGGGAACAATATAATTTTGTAATTCCGATCGATTGCTCGTCGAAAACTAGCTAGAGTGTTCCAAACATTTCATGTGTTTAAAATCAGTAGTTTTGACGTTATCGAATAAAATTCGAATTTCAGTAATAAATACAGTTTTCTTTGTCTAATCATAGGTTTATTAAGATAATTTTCAAGTAGGCTATGTCAATAGTATTAGAATATGTCAGTTCATTTGGTTCATTTATAATGCATTGTTGAGAACTGTCATTCATACTAATTACCTTGAATTCGGGCAATATGCAAAATCAGAAATACAGTAACAGTAAATATGCTCTTCATTTATGGTGAATGTAACAAAATATTGGAAAGGGTAGTCAGAATTTTTGACGAAAGAAATCCACCTTTAACAAAATCAAAGTTCTAAATTTCTAATCACTAAATCTTTGGAGGAAGGGGGCCAAGACCAACATTCTAGAAAATTTAGTGTAATAGCTATTATTAAATTTCTGTCAAAGTTTTTTGTTGTTAGGAGAATTGTTGAGATAGTTTCAAACTTATTTTTTCTATTCAGTCATCATTCATTATCTGCTTTGTTTATTTGTCATATTCGCTGCAAATAAATGACAGGCTTTTGATATGATATATCATTCTATTCTAGAGTAGGTACCTAATTTTTGATGCATGTTCTTCATAGAGCTTGATCAATAAAAATACTTAAGAATGACAATTCCTAACAATCCTAACATAGCCTTTTTTGTAAAAATTCCCCCTCACATTATACAATTACAACGATTACAACAAAAGATATGACAGGTTGAAGTGTTGAAGATGAAACCGCCGCGTGAACAAATTTCTCAACGGGCGAAGCTGTAATGGTCACCATCCACGAGGCAACCGAACCGGACACAAGCGGCAAAGATAATAAAGGGCCATAAAATCCGGCGCGTGCCATTGCAGATGCTATCAGTTCCCATGAAGAACATCGGAATTTTTGCAGTTGTGTCAGTCACTTCTACGAAAATTTCCGTAGAATTAGGGAATTCAGAAAGTTTCAACGGCATCTCCGATTTTGTTGAATATTATTGCACCAGGTAGTTGAATTCTTATCAGTTTTGCAAAATTGGTTAAGCTGGCATTAGATGTCATAAAAAAACATCTGTTTATAATTCGCACCCTTTGTACCTAGACTGGTGGTGCTTGTACAGGTAGGTACGCTATTTTGACTCTTATTATTATGAGAAGACGGTCGAATTTGGGTAATCAAGATTTTGTTGTGTTTGCATCTGTGATTTCCGCTAAGAATTATCTATATATTTTATACTCAGTTTTTCTCCAGCCTCCTTACTGATAGCTTCCTCATTTTCTGTGGAAATTCATTGTGGTGTGTGACATTTTTATTCAATTTAAAAGGTATGTTTGACTTCCCGTTATTGGTTTCTTTCATAATTTTACCTTACAAATTTTTTCAGCTCATTTTTGAGTTACGCGTGTGGTAGCACTGGGCAGTCGATTCCAGAACATCTTCTAGTTGAAATTCAGAAGCAACTTTGCTTAAAATGAAGGAATTTTTAACAGGATTCATGGAATTGTACAGGCAGAAAACCATTCTGCGTTCTGAATTCCGTAGAAGTGGCAACGCTGGCAAATTCTAGCAACATAATCCGTCTACCTCTTGTCAAAACCCAAGCGGCACATTTTATTGGCCATGATTTATTGCAGATCGGGATACAATGTTTCCGATTCGGTGTCCCCCGTGGATGGGCACTATTACGGCCTGCTTGTTTCATTATGAAGAGGAAGGAATGCCGTTAGTAATGGAAAATAAAATCAGCTAAATGATCACCTCGCCCACGACTACAGGACTATATCCTTCTCATGAAATTTTCCATAATCAAATTGCAAAGTGGCTGCCCTATGTCCTTGATAGCCTCACGAATTCCATCTTTGAGGTCTTGAATCGAAGCTGGCTTACCTTTCACATGGCCCCAAAGGAAGAAGTCGCATGGTGATAAATCACAAGATCTCGGTGGCCAATTGTGATCACCTCTTCGAGAGATAACACGGTCCGGAAATTTCTCCCGTAAAAGCTAAAAGGTTTTTTTGCTTCTGTGGCACGTAGCGGCGTAACGCTGTGTTGTTGAAAGTAAACGTTGATCAGATAAATACCATCCAATTCCGGCCATGAAAAATCACTAATCATCTCTCGATAGAGCAATCCATTCACCACAACTGTTGCTCCAGCCTCATTCTCGAAAAAGTAAGGTCAAATGACCCCGCCGGACCATAAACGTCACCAAATAGTCACACGTGGAGGACAGAGAGGCTTTTCAACAATAACTTTTGGGGTTTCCGAGCCCCAGATGCGACAATTTTTCCGGTTCATCGAGATGGAAATGAGCCTCATTACTCGAGATGATTTTCGATGGAATTCCGGATCATTTTCATGCATTTAAGGACCCAATCAGCAAAGACACGATGTTGTTGATGATGGTCCGGCTTGAGTTCTTGTGTTAACTGAACTCTATAAGCCTTAAGACACAAATCTTTATGCAAAAAACGATGTGGAGTGCCTTATTCCAAAGAACGACGAGGATTGGACAAACCTGGGTTTTCTTCAACACTTTCGGCTACAGCTGCAATATTCTCGGCTGTTCCTGAGCGACGAGCACGGGTTTGATTATTCACACCACTAACTTGTCCCAACAGCTCAAATTTGTCCACCAATTTCTGTATTGCGTTTCGACAAGCTTCACGACGACTCAAAAATGTTCGATTCTCACGAATCGTCCCTGCCAAATTTTCACCATTTTGAGTGACTTTCAATAATTTCAATGTGTTGTTGAAGCGTGTATCGTTCCATTTATATTAATGACATGATTAAACCTTTTCAAAAATGATGGGCTATTCAAAATAATACCTCCTTTTGGAAAACTCTTTATCCAGAATCATGGACGAGTTTTTTGAATGCTGTCAAAATGTGAATCTACCCATAAGAATGGCAAACTGAAGAAGTATATAGATGTAACTATCTAAATTGGATTTGTGCAGATTGCGTTCTTGACTGGTCCAGTCATTTCCGCTGAATTTGAAGCACTCAGCTCCAAATCAATTGGCACAATTGATTGGGACGATAATAATGAAATATAGCGACAGTTTTATAATTCGTCCAAATTATATTGCCTAATAAAATAGGATATAAAATATTTTGGTTAGAAGTTCTCGAGTTCCAAAGCCGCACAGGATTATGGGATGTTGAATAGTTGGTGCAACCATTTCAAAACAAACACCTCGTGAAATGTTTAGCACTTATTTTGAAAACTGTCATTTAAGAGCTTTATGTTTACTAAACCAGGCAGCGCTACCCAATAAACACTCATCTTTGTATTCAAACATATCATTTCGTTTAAAATAATGTTTTCAACTCCCATTTTTTTACTTGTTCATCGTTCGGATGCTGAATGAACCGTGTTATTTTGATTCGTTGTTGGTAAAGCTGAATTTGACAGCAAACAATACAAAATCAACGATTAATCTTAATTATAGAGTCGGAATCGATTTGTTCAGGAGTGGGTTTAGTTCTGGCCTTATATTTTTCATAGAGTGACGGAAAACTTCTTAGATTATCGAAAGTTTTGTTTGATAACATTGATAACAATCATACTCCCAGTAATCCTAGTGAGACGTTTTGATTCCATTCATGAATCATAGAGAAGAGGCATTAAATTTGAATTTTGATCATGATTTATTATTTCAATTTTAAAAATTGCGAACTACACCTTTTCCAATTGTAATTCAGAAAACGTAAAATGTAATTCAGAAAAGCAAATTGCATTTCAGAAAATGGAAATTGTAATTCAGAATAGTAAGTTGATATTCAGAAACGGTAATTTGAATTTCAGAATAGTGATATGTACCTAATTCAGAAAGGGTCATTTGAATTTCAGAATAGTGATATGCAATTCAGAAACGGTAATTTGAATTTCAGAAAATATAAATTGTAATTCAGAATTCGTGATTTGAAATTCAGAAAAAAGAAATTGTAATTCAATTGCTTGGTACCCAAACCACTTTTTCTAATATTATGTAAGTATGTAATTCAAATGAAGACAAGATTTCATTTGAAATGGGTGGCGAAAAATATTAATAATGATTCCTGAGGTCATTTTCGACTCTCAAAGTACGTAGATACCTTCATAGAAGCAAGAAATATAATAAAAATGTCTTTATTTCCAAGAATAACATAAGGCATAAAACAAGAAAAAAAAATTGAAAATACCAAATACCCACTTAAGACAAGTTCCTATGCTGCATCACTTGATAGCGAGCTCGATACTATTCTGAATTACATTTAACATTTTCTGAAATCGAATTGACCACTTCTGAAATACAATTTTCCTTTTTTGAAATTGAATTTGCTATTTCTGAATTTCAATTCACTATTCTGAATTACAACTTCGTTTTTCTGAATTACAACTTCCTAATCTGAATTTCAATTTCGTTTTTCTGAATTACATATTGCTATTCTGAAATACATGTTCCCTTTTCTGAATTACAACTGTGAAAGGTGTAGATCTGTATGTAGATATTATAATGAGTTAATAGTTCATGCCAAATGAACTTAATAAAAACTGAGGATTATGAAGTAGTTTCCGAAACGTTTCTGCATTCATAAAATTGACAAAAAATTATTCACCCACAACTTTGACATTGAAGTTCAACTTCATGTGTTTGTAATTTTGCAATTTATTTGAAACAAATATACATATTAATATTCTCATTTTCACACAGAAGGGACTTCTGCAGAAAACTTTTTATTGTGTTACGTATACTGGGAGAGAAAACCCAAAAATTTTCAGGTTAATACGCAAGCTCCCCTCAAATTATTCTGAAAATAAAAAAAAACAGTGTTAATTTTTTAGGACGAAACGTGGATTTTCTTTATTTTGTTTCCAATTCTAACATGAATAATCGATTAACTGTATTTCACTTTATTGTTTTGCATTCTTACTTATGTATTCAATATTCTAATTTCCCAGAGAAAATTTCAACCTATATGGATTATGAAGAGTGAAACTTTAGTGGCACTTTATTTATCCGTATGCAGACAAATAATGGACGCCAGTAGGGGAAGGAGAACGAAAGGTATTTTTAAATCTGGAGCTTTACAGGCCATAAAACCAGGGACTGGCTATTACTGAGACTTATGTATTCTTTCTGGTCAGACGATAAAATAAATAAGTCTCCTTAGCAGAGACCTTCTGTATGACCTGAAAAATAGCCTTATAATTCAGCCAGAAAATTGACATTAGTTACTTGCGGTGGATAAGTCACTTATTTATGTTTGTCATGAGGAGGAAAGTTTATAAAACTTACGACTTTTCTAATTCTAGAATTTGAACTCAGATGAACTTTCTCAATTTTTGGTATTTCGAAATTACTTCAATTGATGCCATTGTTCAACAACGCTATTAGCTAAAGGATTTTCCTATAAGAAAGTTAAGGTGATATTAAAAAAAATATGATATATTATTTAAGATGTATAATCGGATGTTTATTTCATTATAAAGAGGAAGGTATGCCGTTAATGATGGAAAATAACATCAGCCAAATGACTATCACGACCACCACACGATGTTGGAGTGTTGGAGAAAACCCAGGTTTGTCCATTCCTCATCGTTCTTTGGAATGAGGCATTCCACAAACGCCATTACACCGTATTTTGCATAAAAGTTTGGGTCTTAAGGCTTGTAAAGTTCAGTTAACACAAGAACTCAAGCCGGCCGATCATCAACAACATCGTGTCTTTGCTGATTGGGTCCTGATTCCTGAAAATGATCCGGAATTCCATCGAAGAATCATTTTGAGTGATGAGACCCATTTCCACCTCGGTGGTGCGTCAACAAACAAAATTATTAAGAGGGGCCTATACCATAATGACGTTCAGTTCAAAACGCGATTCGGTATTTCTCTCGATAGAGACCACCGATTTAAATGGGGTTTTCACTATTATTCAATTTGAAGTGTTCTTCAAGTCGGAAAGTTCATAACTTTTTTTTTCGTCGACTGAAAAAAAAAATAAATTTTTTTTTTCTTTCTTAGTGACTCTATATGCATGATAATAACTTTCCGACCTAGATTATTTTTTTTTTATGAATTTCCACACAAAATTCAACACAAAAAGTTTTTTTCAATCGCTCCAAAACCGATTTCAGTAAAATTAAAATTAAACGATGGTAAAGTGCTGCCACCTAATCGACAAACTTGGTTATTTCCACTGTCTACTGATCGTTCCGTCTATCTGGCAATACTGCACATTGAAGCAGGTACTATTCAGCAAAATCCAAAGGCAAATATTTATTGTTTACTTGTAAGGCGTCTGTTATCAGTGAAAAGTGAAAGGGCTGAAAACAACACCGAAGAAGAGGACCATACCATACTATGTACATATTATTATTAGCGGAGAGTGTGAAAGCTAATTGCATGAGATTTTGTGTCTTGAATGCTATTCAGCTAAAGTAGGATTTTTCTAAAAAAATGAAAAGTTCGAATTATGTTTGTCACTTGTTACTAAGAGATTGAGAGTAATATCAGATATTTCGTCATATATTTTTTTAACGTCATTTAAAAACTTATGTTCATCCAAAAAAACTTCTGTAAAATAATCTTGGAAATAAATATAATATCATAGTCACTAACAACAAATAAAGAAAGCTATTTCAAATTAATGATATCAAAAAATATATGACTTGAATAGGTACTGGAATTAGTCTAACTTGAATATATAGGATGTCCCAAGTTCGAGTGCCTATTAGACGTTTCTGGAGAACTGGACATATTTGAAATCTGGAAATTGGGATTATCATATTGTTCGAAATTTTCTACTGGAGCCTGAGAGCTCTCGGTTATATAAGAAGTGAAAATAGATTTGTTGAAAAAAATTTTACAAGCGTGCGCTTTCCCCCTTATTCCTGCACGCATTTCAATTCGTAAAGAATCACATTGTCAAACAGTGCGGAAAAAACCTCTGCTATTCCATTCCCGCACACTTTCCGTGCGGGAATGGAATAGCGGGGGTTTTTGCCGCACGCTTTTTCTAAAGAATGAACTGAATTATGATATGTTCCTATGCACCAAACGCCACCAACGACGTTGTTATGGAAACGACATGTGAATTAAAATTTGACATCAGTATGAAATTATTTGAATATATCAAATTGAATTTGATCAGTGTATGATGAGATCAAATTGATATCTTTTCCGCACTGCAGTTTCGTGCGGAAAAATATAACCCTTTTCGCACTTGTTAGGAAAATAACTATTTTTAATTTTTTTCTTCTTTTAAGTATTCAATTCTGAATAAGTACATTTCTGTTTAAACCATGGTTTAATTTGATTCTGCAAAGAAAAATAATTATTGTACTTCAATAAAAAAAAATTAAAAAACTTAGAGAATTATCATTATTTTTTTTCGCACAATAAAACGCAATCATAAAAAAAATGGTACTAATTTGAAAAACGATTTTCGATATTTTTTTCTCTGGAGTAAAGTTTCATATACCTACCTATATTGCCTGTAACTAATAATGTGAATATATACAATTCCTTTGATACAGCTTCTCATACAATAAACAAATTTAAACTCATTAAAAAATTTCGGTTTAGATTTTTAGTCTGAATTACAATTTTTTATATACTGTAGATTCATATGTGCATGATTTTTTTAGTCCACGACTCTTTTCCGAACCTAACTTACAATCAAAACAGAAATTCGCAATAAATTCGTACAACTAAGAAGTAGTAATATATTCTTATTTTTTCCTTCGCATCTTTCAACACAGGTAGCATGCCTGTCTGGTCGTTGAGCTAAAATCAATATTATAGACCTCAACCTTGAAAGTGGGAATACCCTACAACTGAGGGAATTATTTCTTCCCATCTCGTCAAACGTAAGGGCACAGAGGTAAGACTTTCCTGTGAATTTACAGTGTTGTCGGAAGTTTCGTAAATAATCCCAGTTCATTCGTGAATATACGAGGGCATTCTGGGCATTCGACAATTTCCGTCCTTCCCTTGGTAAATGCTGTACGTAACAGAAAACCGCATGTGGAAGAAAAGGACGGTAAATACGAGGAATGTCTGTGATATCTTCGGACGTCCTGAAAATCGACGATTTCTTAGAGGGGGTGAGGGGTAAGACGTGGGTAGAGTTTGACGTGCGCTCAGGAAGCCCCGCGGTATAAACCCCTCTTAACGGCAAACCTTTTTTTCTTTCTTCTTTGAATGTCAAAATATCACCTCTTATTGGAGAACCCTTTATAATATACCAAGGAATATTTCGTGGAATTCCAAGAAAATACTTGTTTCTATTATTAGTGCATTCTTCCAATAGCTTTCGTAAGGATGTCTATCGCCGAAAATGCGAATGGGTTCCCATTTATCCGTGCTTGACAAGTGGAAAGGTTGAAAGTGACATCATTCACACTTTCACCCCACCGAGTAATTGCGTTTCATCACGTTCAGCAGATCTAGAGTCTTGAAATTTTCGAATACAGCATAACTCACTCTAATACAAATAGGAAAAATAAAGCTTACGAAATGAACAAAAAAAGTCGGATCGATCGAGAACATTATTTCAGAGATGAAGGTGACGTTCTCGCCATCCATTTCTACATTTCCTTGGAATTGAATATCCAAAAAGTGTATTTGGAAAATGTGCATTTTTGACGTTTTCTACGCGATTCGATTCTCGACCACAGAGATCGCTTTTGAAAAAGCACATTAATTCGAATTTCACTGAAGAAGTCGAAGATAAAGTATAGTATTCAATTCGCGGTAATGGTCATAACACCCTTGATGACTTGCAAAATTCATCTGCGTGTGTTATGACCTACATTACCGCTCGTTGTTCGTATGTTCGAGGTTCGACTGAGGTGAAAAACTTTTCAGAAATTCGAAAATCCGTCTGAAGAGCGATAATGTTTTTCTCTTATATATTCCACAGACGCTAATTTCCCAACTAATACCTTCTGTATAAAAAGTACCCGGAATTGTAAAAAAAAACACATAAATTTAAATTTAATCATCAATATTTATTTTGTCTCCTTCAAAATAGTCCCCATTGCTTACAATACAACTATGATATCGGCGAACCCACTTTTCCATGCACCGCTCATACGCCGCCAAAGGTATGGCCTTCAGTTCTCGTTGCGAATTTGTTTTGATGGCTACAATGGACTCAAAACGCGTTCCACGTAGGGGCAATTTGAGTCTTGGGAATAGAAAAAAGTCGCACGGAGCTAAGTCAGGTGAATACGGCGGTTGTTCGATGGTATTTATTGAGTTTTTGGTCTTGTATTCCTTAATAATTATGGCTCGGTGCGATGGCGCGTTATCATCATGCAAAATCCACGAATTGTCTTTCCATAAATCTGGCCGTTTACGACGAACATTCTCACGCAAACGCCTCAATACACCCAAGTAATACTCCTTATTCACTGTCTGTCCTTCAGGAAGAAATTCTGAGTGCACAACACCACGATAATCGAAGAAAACAGTGAGCAAAACTTTAATTTTCGATCGACTTTGACGTGGTTTTTTCGGACCGTCTTTGAATGATTTGTACCAATCGTATGCTTGTGTTTTTGACATACAATTATCACCAAAGGCTTTTTTTAACATTTTCAATGAATCGGCACAAGAAAATTCGTTTGCAAGACAAAATTCGAGGCAAACTCTTTGATCAACTATTTTTTCCATTGTAAAATTCGCAGAGCACTTTTGAGGTCGACTGATACTGACAGCTGTTGTAAACACACTAGTTGACAGATCGCGCTCAAATTTGGCTTGGTAATAAAGGAAGGTCCTACCAACTTTAAGAAAAAAAAATTACCGATTCCTTTTTGGCGGTTCATTTAAATAACATTTTCCGGGTACTTTTTATACAGAGAGTATATGTATTGTGTCTTATTTCTTTCAATTATATAGATTATTTTTCATCTGCAGCTATGGAAGAAATAAATTTGCGTATGCAGGGTGTTTTGAGAGGAATACAAGAAACTTACGTTTTTATTATGACACCTTATATGGCTTATACAATCTTGAATATTTCGATTACTTTTAAGAAATTATGAAAATCTATTTTTTAAAATTTTATAAATCATCAAAATGAAAGGAAATAACAGGAACTTGGACGTATTTATTTTAAAGATTCCAAACTAAGCCGCCGTTTCGAAGGGTCTCCTCTTCTTTCTGCATCTTCTTGTATCTGCCTTCTGCCTATTTTTGTTTTCTTCGTTTTCCCTTCCGTCGCCTTTCTTCTTCTTCTTCTCGTTTTCTTGCTTCATCCTCTTCTTTTCTACGTCCTTCTTCAATTCTCTCCGATTCTTCTTTATACCTTTGTTCCCTTCTTTTCTCCCCTTCTTCTCTCCTCCTGTGCTTTTCTCTCTCTTTATGTTCCTGGTTTTCCGTTCTTCTCATTTCTTTTTCTTGTCGCTTTCTGTCTTCATATTCTCTGCGTTGTCTTTCGTTCTCTCTCATTTTCTCTTCTTGTCCCATTCTTCTCATTTCATCGCCTATTCTCTTTCTTCTATCTTGTTCTTCTCTTTTTCTCTCTTCTTCCCTCAATTTCTCTCTTTCTCTTTCTTCATTTTCTTTGGTTTTTCGTTCTTGTTCTTGTCTTTTCCGTTTTTGGTCTTGTCTTTTATTTTCTTCTTGCTCACGTATTCTTTGTTCTTCCCTATCTCTCTATGGATTCCTTTTTTCTTCATTTTCTTTCCGTTTCTCTTTTAGGTCTTGCTCTCATTTCATTCCCTTCTTGTGTAAGTAATGTATTAATAATAATAATAATAATAATAAATAAACCCGCACGGGTGTGGTGTGGTTTCTGCCATGCCACATGGGGGGTGACGTCCCCACGGCCCGAGTTACCTGGGCCACCAAGGGTGAATGGTGGCAAACCCATGAAAATGGAGCAACTATTAAGCCTCGGAAAAGAGTCGCTGCCTGGGGAGCGCCAGGGCATGTCCGGAGCCGACGCTGGACATGACAGCATGCGATCCGTCGGTGGCAGGGTGCTGAGGAAGCGGGCCCCTGTCATTCAACAAAATACAGCTCCACCAGAACATCGGGAAGTGGAATCCCAAAACATGGCAGAAGATCAAAATGCCACTCCACCTGCTGGCTCGACCACCGTGAGGAGGACTGTCCGCAGGGGAGCTCGCAACGCACGTATCAAGTGGAGCCGCGAAATGAATATTGAAGTAATGCGAGCTTTTTATTACGTGAACAATTGCGATGACAGACCACTTCCTGGTTGGAGATACTCCCTTTACACCGAGTTCACCAAGAGGCATCCGGAACTTCAGCTGACAGAAGGAAACATTGCGGATCGTAAAAATGTCATAATACGGAAAGGCTACCTGACAGGACAGGAACTAGATGAGATCAAGAGAGAAATGGGCTATACAATCAATCAAGATCAGATTGTCGGAGATCATAATGAAGAACCAAACGAGCCTTCGGAGAGACCAGTAGAAACGACAAGGGAACTGCCTGTCGCCCGAACTGCTCACCAAGACTGCCCACAATATCGTCAACTGTATGACACGTTCTATAGCAACCTGGCGAAATACGAATCTACTGATCCGCTCAACCGCCCCATCCTTCCAAAATTGAAGTTCAACTCTACGGCCAAAAATACCATCGGGTGGCTCAACGAAATATTGGAAGAACACCTTAGCACTCAATGGACGTTGGAACAAGTCCACTTATCCCTGTACTGTGCCGCCATCACAGTAATCGGACAAAATGGGCAAAAGATCTACTTCCCCAGAACCAGTGAACAGAAAGTTACAAATGAAACTCCAGCCTGGAAAAGAAGATTAATGCAGGACGTCGATAAACTTCGTGGAAAAGTTGATGTCTTGGATGAGTTCCTGAAGGATAATAAATCGCGTAAAGTATTGAACAAAGTGCGAAAAATAGCCACATCCGCAGGGCTGGACCTGGAATCTCCACGACATAAAGATTTGATAGTTGACCTGAAAGATCGCTTGAGACAACAAGCTAAAGCGAAAGGTGCACGCCTACGAAGATACAACGAGTTATCAAAGCGAAAACAACAAAACGCTGAATATGTGAGAGACAGAAAGAAGTTCTTCAGAAGTCTTGAAAAGCCGTCCGAAATCTCCTCCAGTCTGCATGCTGACATCAGCAGTGAAGAATTTCGGCAATATTGGAGTTCTTTATGGTCGGAGAGTGGTAAATTTCAGAGAAATACTAGTTGGCTGAGGGACATTGAACACCATGCATCCGAAATCGTTGAGATGAGGACTGATATTTTCACAGTCGAGGAAATATCCAACATTATCAAAAACACTAGTAACTGGAAGGCGCCAGGACCCGATCGACTTCAAAACTTCTGGGTTAAACAGTTTCCAGCATGTTTCCCAAGTCTGGCTAGATGTTTTTCGGAAGCGCTGGAAGACCCCTTCAAGATACCGGCTTTCCTCACTCAAGGCAATACCTACATGCTCCACAAAAAAGGAGACCGCAGCAATCCAGAAAACTACAGACCAATAACGTGTTTGTCAGTGGTGTATAAGCTGTTCACGTCGCTTGTAAATCATGCGATATATCGTCACTGTGAAGCCAATAATATTCTGGAGGAAGAACAGAAAGGCTGCTCTCGAGGGTCTGCAGGATGTAAACATCAACTCACTATAGACGCTGTAGTGCTAAAGCAAGCCCAAGCGAGAAGGAGGAATTTAAGTCTTTGCTATATCGACTATCAGAAGGCCTTCGATACGGTGCCTCACGATTGGCTTGTGAAAGTACTGGAGATTTATAAGATCTGCCCGAAAATAAAAGCGGTGCTCCAACATCTTATGAGTACATGGAGAACGAATATTCTGATAAATAACATCAATGCTGGAACCGTGAAAATATCGAGGGGGATATTTCAGGGAGATGCTCTGTCGCCGATGTGGTTTTGTATGGCACTAAATCCTCTGTCTACTCTTCTGAAAAACACTACCATAGGGTATAGACCAGCAATGAGGAATCCGCGAAAACTGTCCCATTTATTGTACATAGATGACCTGAAACTATTCGGCGAGAACCAAAAACAACTTCACTCGCTGATAGATATAGTGCGCTCTTTCAGCAAAGACATTGACATGTCTTTCGGTCTCGATAAATGCGCCATAGTCAACATCAGGAAGGGTAAAATGGAGAACACTCAGGAACAATTTCAGGACATCCACAGTATGTTGCCCGAAGAGACCTACAAGTATCTGGGCATTCCTCAAACTCAACGGATTGACCACACTCGTTTGAAAGCTGAGTTCACTGCGAAATATAAAAACAGGGTAACCAAAGTACTCAACACCAAGCTGTCTGCTAAAAACCAGATCGATGCCTTGAACTCTTGGGCTACGCCTGCTCTGACCTACACTTTCGGAGTCTTGAAGTGGTCAGATGCTGATCTGAATGAGTTGGACCGACTCACACGTCGCCTAATGACAAAGTTCCGATGTCTGCACACCAATGCATCGGTGAAAAGGCTTTATCTACCCAGAAGAGATGGCGGACGAGGTCTGTTGAACATCTATAAACTCTGCAGAACCCAGGAGAAAAACTTGAGGCAGCGACTGCTCGAGTCTGAAGATAGCCTGATGAAATTGGTGACAACAGAGGATAAGGGATACACACCTCTGAACCTACAACACAGAGAACTGACATTCGATATCACCACGAGAAGCGAAGATATGAGTATATGGCGGGAACAAGCTCTGCACGGCAGATTTCCAAAACACCTTGAGGGGGAAAATGTCGATAAATTAGCTTCCTTGTCGTGGTTGAATGCGGGGCAATTGTATCCTGAAACTGAGGGATTCCTGACGGCTATCCAAGACCGAGTCATAAGAACTCGCAACTATGAGAAGCACTGTTTGAAGCTGAACGTGGAGGACAAATGCAGGAAGTGCGGCGCACTTGGCGAGTCTATCGAACATATAATAGCAGGTTGTCGAGTTCTTGCCGACAACGCATATCTGGGCCGACACAACCAAGTGGCAAAAATTGTTCACCAGCAGTTAGCTCTTAGACATGGTTTTTTGGATACTTGTCCGCCATACTATAAGTATCAACCTGCAGCAGTGTTGGAAACGGACACAGCGGTTCTCTATTGGGACAGACCCATAACAACAGATAGATCAGTGGACTACAATAGACCGGACCTTGTATTCATTGAGAAGGATCAGAAGTATGGGGTGATAATTGATGTGGCAGTACCATTGACTCATAACATCGGAAGAACGGAGTCGGAAAAAATAACGAAGTACGAGAACTTGGCAATAGAGCTGAAGAATATGTGGCAATTATCGAAAGTCACGATTATACCGTTGGTGATTTCGGCTGAGGGAGTCATGTCCAGATCATTTAAGAAAAACCTTCAAAAGATCGAGATATCCCAGAGGATCGCGGGATATGCACAGCAGGCTGTAGCTTTGCAAACCTGTCACATCGTGCGGAAATTTCTGAACTAGTGGGAGGAACTGAAATGTTTTTTCACTGGTTCATAGAAGTAATACCAGCACGAGCTGAGACCGGGAGACCGATGATGAAGAATAATAATAATAATGAGTTTATTCAGTGATGTAAATACAGGGTTGATAAACTCAGAAAACAAACTGTGAGTTAATCAAAGATGATAACTGTGTACAGCTGATAAATTAAAAATTTGATTCTAACGGCAAAACAAACAAAATGTGAATTCTAAACATTTAAATTCTAATTGAATAGCAACGAACAACGGGAATGACAAACTTGGGTGTTTTATCTTAGTCGGTGTCCTCGTCTTGATCGGTGGCCCTTGTCTTCATACCTGGCATCAGTCTATATCGGTAGGTAATATTGGTATATATCGGCAATATTGGTCTATATCGGTAATATTGGTCTATATCGGTAATATTGGTCTATATCGGTAATATTGGTCTATATCGGTTATTTTTTTTTATAGGTAGAATAATTTTCCTTTATTGCATGTTTTTCAATTTGTGTTTTTTTTTTTAAACAAATTTTCACGATTTATGTCATTCCTATCTTCACCATCAGGTAGAATTAACTATCCTATGGATCAAGGTGCGGTCCTCTGTTAGAAGCCATGTTTTTAATTGAATTTTGAATTTGTTTTTGTTTTTTACTTCTCTTATTGTTTGAGGTACAAGGGGGTACAGTCTTGACGCTATATACGTGAAATATCTTTGACCAATTCTTTTCTCTGCTCTCGGTCTTTCGAAATTATTCCGTTTTGTTCTTGTGGAATAGCTATGTTCTTTCAGTGTTAACTTTATTTTTTGTTGGTGAATATTGATGATTATTTTTTGTGCATATAATTGTCTTATATCTAGTACTTTAGACATTTCATAGATATGCTCGCTAGAAAATGTTACTTTCTTTCCATACATCACTTTCAGAATACGTTTCTGCAGAACATCTAAGCACCTCTTAGGGTAAGGGCGCCTAAGATAGCGCACGATCTAAGAATGCGCATAGCTTGTTTACAGTGGAAAGAGGTTAGTGGTGTGCTCGGTTCAGTGTTCTTTCGGTAGCTGCAATAAACCTAACAAACCTGTGAAAAGTTTACGGCAATCGGAGGAGCAAGAACTGAATTATAAAATATTCAAAAATTTGGTACTGAACGATGTAATATTTCTACTTTTGTTATTTGAACGAAAGTGCATGAATTTGAGGTTATCCGGCGAACAATCAAAAGCAGCGCCTTTAGACATATGTTTGGATACTGAAAAGAAGCCAATATGGTCTTCATTGCCACTATGAATTAGATCTTTTCTTGTTTGAAGCGAAAATTGACCGTTTCCTAAGAGTACGCATTGTGAAGCGTTCGAAGTGTGCGCACTGCGTACACTTAAACGTCAGTTATTTAATTTAAAACGATGCTGCATTTTATTGCCGAAAATTGATAGAAATCATTCACTTTCAGGTTCAAATTGTTGAAAGTTCGAGAATAAGTTAATATGGCTCCATACATACGAAAAAGCAATTGACAAGTGCGAATAAATCAAACAGAACTAGAAGAAATCAGAGAAAAACTTGCCGCTGGCATAAGTAAAAGGGGTCTTGCTAAGGAGTACGGTGTAAACGAATCCCTTTTGAGGAAGCGTTTAGAAGAAGGAACAATCCCAGAATCATTGGGACGATTCAAAGTAACATTTACTGCGGAAATGGAAGCTGACCTAGCTGAAAAAGTACGCAAA
This sequence comes from Adalia decempunctata, assembly GCA_951802165.1. Classification (NCBI taxonomy): domain Eukaryota; kingdom Metazoa; phylum Arthropoda; class Insecta; order Coleoptera; family Coccinellidae; genus Adalia; species Adalia decempunctata. Next base: position 62,559,637 of record OX637696.1, on the reverse strand, counting down.
TTAGATCAGCTATTCTATGGGTTGAAGTATAAAGATCTTCAGAGGTTAGCTTTCAAATACGCCGAATCTTGCAAGTTAAACCACAGATTTAACAAAACTACACAATTAGCTGGTAAAAAATGGGTTAGTTTATTTTGCAAACGGCATAATTTAGCAATACGGCAGCCGGAGAAGGTGAGTGCTGCACGAGTAAGTGGATTCAATAAAGCAGCGGTTTCCAAGAAACACTGTGGGATATGTCCAGTCTGCGATGAACCATATACAGACCCTCCGGAGTTAGACCTCATTGAATGCTCGACGTGTAAAAAGTGGTTCCATGAAGTTTATACCGACTATGAAGGTTTTGGCTTTTTTTATTGTGATAACTGCAAAAACACTAGTCTTTCTCAAAGTAAAACGAGTGCGCATTCTTAGAGAACCTGCGCACTTTTAGATTAGCACCGTGCGCATTCTTTAACCACCTATGTGCTAAGAGTGCGCATTAGAGTTTTGTTAGAATTTATTTTTTTGTTACTTCAACTTGAAATAAATGTTTATGTTTTGAATATTTTTTGCAATATTAAAAGTTTATTTACATGATACATTTTATTTCCCTTTTCCGAGGTGTACCAGTTTGATTCTATAGCGGAATTTAAGTAAAGTGCGCAGTCTTAGGCATCTTTCCCCTATGGCAGTCGAAAATGCCTCCCCATCCAATAACACCATAAGACAGCTGAGGTTGTACTAGTGCGTCATATAGCATATGGAGATGTTTTATAGATTTTATGCTCTGCCGTATATACCTGAATCTATATAAAATACCTCTCAACTTTTTAGTGATGTAGAACACATGCTCATCCCACTTTAGATGTTCGTCGATTAAAATCCCGAGGTATTTAGTGTAGTGCGTCTGCTGAATCTGTAGTTCTCCATCAATTTGCAGGTCTCCAAATCTTGGTAGTCCCATCCTGTTTGAGGCAAAAGTCAGGTATCTAGTTTTCTTAGGATTCAAGGTGAGTATATTCAGTTGAAACCACTGTTTTAATGTGACGAAATCTTCTGTCGCTTTCACTTTGAGCCTTTCCCAAGTTTCTGCCTCATATATTACGATAGTATCATCTGCGAAGCTTATAATCTCGCCCTTGCTCTTCAGTTCAAATATACTATTCATGTACATGATAAATAAAATGGGTCCGAGTACAGTGCCCTGAGGAACTCCATAAGACAGTATCTCCTTTTCACTGTATTTCCCATTCATTGATACGATTTGAACCCTGTTAGAGAGATAGCTACTAATGAGGTCGTATATTTTTCCGCGGAATCCGTAATTCTTTAGTTTTTCCAGTAACCTTGGATGATTAACGGTGTCGAATGCCTTAGCTAAATCTATCACAATTGCTAAAGATGGAGTATTTTTATCGATATTGCCGTATATAGTTCCTGTTACTTTTCTAATTGCATCTTCCGTAGAAATTCCCCCCCGAAATCCAAACTGATTACTTGATAAAATTTTATGCTTATCGATAAAAGCAATCATACGTGCTTTTATTATTTTCTCAATTATTTTGGCAATGTTTGACACTAGAGTAATAGGTCTATAATTACTCATCTCAGCTTTGTCACCGCTCTTGAACAATGGTTTCACTATGCCTACTTTTAGGATCTCCGGAAAACAAGCCCTCTCAAAACAACCATTAACCAAGTGAGAGAGAGGTTGTGATATCTCTTGTTTCACTTCTTTCAATGTTTCGGAGCGTATTTCGTCACATCCCGCTGATTTCTTTGATTTAAGACTGCTTATAATGTCCTCTATTTCAGTTGAGTCAGTTGGATACAAGAAGAAAGATTTATCATGAACGTAATGATGATCTGTGAAATCTTTTGGAATTTTTATTTTATTGGCATAATTTTCTCCCAATTTACTGAAGTACTTACTGAAAGCATCACACATTGCCTGATCACTCTCAATTTTTCTATCATCCTGCCCTTTGATGAATTTAATATGCGTTTCTTTTCTATTAGTATTGGTCATGTTTTTCAAATATTGCCATAAGCCTCTACTTTCGCCTTGGTTTTTTATGATGGATTTTTGTAAATATTGTCTTTTAGTATCATTTATCAGAATACGCAAATGGTTTTTAAATTTAGAATATTCACTTTTTAATTCTTTATTTTCTGGTTCTTTTCTGATTCTTTTATACATATTCTGTTTCTTATTTATATCGCCCAGTATTTTTGGTGTCATCCACTCTTTTCTTGCCTGTGATTTTCCTTGTATTCGTATTGTGGTTGTACTACTTCCTATATATTGTCTCAATATGTCGATGAAATTTTCAGTTGCCGAATTAATGTCTTCATTATTATATACTTGTTCCGAGTTTTCATTTCTGAATAGATTTTTCAATTTACTATAATTTACATATTTTTTTGTTCGTTTTTTTGCAAGATTATATTTTTTGATTTTGATATCGGCATGTAGTATGATAGGATAATGATCAGTGATAATATTCTGTAAGATTATGCCATTTATATTCGAATCATCCGGATGAATACCTCTCACAAAAAAATGATCAAGACATGTTTGACTATCTGGACGTGTACATTTATTTATAAGTGATGTGAATCCGAAAGAACACATAATATTTTTATATTCCTCCACGCAGTATTCAGTTGACAATAAATTTATGTTTATGTCTCCCGTGATAATATGTTTAACTGGATGTTTTCCCTCCTCTAAATAATGTGACAATTCTTTGTTGAATTCCTCAATAGAATATTGTGGTGACTTGTAAATAGCAGTTACTTTGAGTTTTTCATTTTCATATTGTATATTTATTTCTATTGCTGTGACTTCCCCTAGTTTTACCACAGAGTGATCGAAGTCAATGCCCTCCCTTATATACACCATTGTTCCGTCATTTCTGTTGTACTTTCCCTCGTTATAAACCTGCTCATAACCCCCTATCCCAAACAAACCAATATCCTCTATTTGAAAAGTCTCAGTTAAAACCAATATATCGAATGCGATTGATGCGATTGTCGATTTTATTTTCAATTTCTACTTCGAAAATACCATTCTTATTTTTATGACCTATTACAATCTCCTTTGAATCCTTAGAAATTATTACAACATTTTTCTTAAACAGTACTTCACCTCCATTTTCCGTGATTTTATTAACTGAAATCCGATTTATACTCAGTTCTGGCACATATGTTACATCATTCAGATCAAATTTTTCTCCACTGATATTTCCCAACGCTAATCCAACTGCAAATTTCATATTTTTCATCTTCATTTCATCTAATATCTCAATATTATTAGTCATATGACAACTGGCTCCACTATCTACTATGAACTTATTCACATTGCATTTATTATGTTTGGCCATAAATGCAACATGCGAGCTTTCAGAAGTTCTTTCATCCCTGTTATTTCTGAAATAACAAATTGAGTCTTTATGATTTGTTTTCTTACATATTGAACATTTAATGGAACGATTTTCGTTATTTTCATATCTTTGACCTCCAAGATCCCTACGTTCCTGAGCTGTTTCTCTACTTCCTGAAGCTTCATACCTTTTTATTTCATTATTCCTAGAAAATTTTGCAATATGACCTTTCTGATTGCAGTTGTAACATTTTATGTCATTTCGAATCTGGTATCCTTTATTTTTATTCTTATGGAACACTTTGAAAACATTACCATTTGTCGTGTTATCTTCTTTGACAGTATTTTTCGATTCTTCCGTTGATAATCTTGCAATGAGATTTTATCTGCAACGGAAGTAGACTCCCAAGCTAAATCAAAACTCTTGAATTTTTCTGGCAAAGACAACAAAATCTTCAAAATAATCATGTTATCCGAAATGTTTTCTTTTAAGGCTTTCAATTTGTAAGCAATATTCTGTAAAACTGCTATGTTATCAGCAACAGTTTTACTTATATAAAACTCAAATTTGTAAAATTGGCTCATCAGATTATATTTTACAGTTGTATCATCCCCTTCAAATATATTTTTCAGAGTATCATACGTATCCTTGCTTGTTGTTTTAGAAAATAGAGGAATCAAAAGACTTTTATCAACTCATTATGGTCTTTTTAGCTTTTGAATCTTCTCTTATCCATTTCTCAACTTCAACTTGATTTTTATCTGTAATTTCCGGTTTAAATTTCCTTCCATGTATGTATTCTAAAAGTCCAGTTGCACCAAACACAATATCAATCTGCCACTTCCATAATGGATAGTTCTCTTGATTTTTTAATTTTTCAATCGCTGTAAGATCTTGATCTGACATTTTTATTTCTTTATTGGTACAATATCAATTCCAATTCAGGTTTATTTATATCTCACTCTTCCATACGCTCTGCTACCATGTTGTTATATTAAGTTTAGGCATACCTTTTAATTTAAAAAAACTTCGGACACGTTTTGACGCTTCTATATTTTATATTAATTACAACTGTCAATATATCCTATCTTAGGTAACTTGCTTATTTTATATGAATTGAATAATTAAATACTCAACACTCGAGAACCAATTCAGATATCTGGGATCTGGTTGCTGGAAATTGATTATTTTGAAAAAAGAGATCGGAAGTCCTTGAACATTTTTTCTCTAACCCTTATGGTTCTCGAGATGCACTCAGTGATCACCGAATTTGGGACACCCTGTACAGTGTACATATTGTGTGGAAGCTCAGGTTGAAAGAAGTCCCATATTTTTCATATACGAACCTGGATTTTTTTGGAAATTTGAATATAAATCGTTCGACCTGTGGAAGTAAATCTTACCTTCCAAATATCAACCGACTATATTGATTGGTTCGAAAATTATGAGAAATTGAAATTTTTGGTGAATTCATAAACCACCCTGTTTCTCGCTTATGGAATAGATTAGACTGACGAGAGTGATAGTGATTAGACCAATCATATAATATCGGTTTTTTGGACTCGCCTAGGGTATCTCTCTCTAGTTCAGGTTACCGTATGTTCATTTACCAATGAAACACCCTGCCAGGGTCACCCAAATTGCTTGATTTTGGCTGTTTCCGGTACTTCTAGGCTAGATAGGTGAAAATGTTGAAGGAGTCCTGGGCTCGATTTTCGGGAAAACTCAACTGAAAGCCGTTTCACGATATCTTCATTTGTTTCGAAGATATAACGAAATTTTGATATTTTGACGATTTCGAAAATATTTTAAAACGGCAAAAACTTTCTACAGGCACTTTTTCATTAGCGATACGACATCGTGTTCAGTTTTTTTAATCTTTTGTATGAAGGGTGAAAAAAAAAACAACTTTCTTATTTTAAATACGAATGGTATCTGTTTTTGATCCTATGTTATGAAAAAAATAGCTCTTCGAAAATATATATGTCGATATATCATTTTCCGACCTTCACTTTCATAGAATCATGTATGACAGACTCAACTTTAAGTGATTATTCCCACTTTTTTGCTAATTCTTTCTCAAATAGGGGAACAATATATCGAAATATGTATATTTTTGTTTGCACAACATAGGATCAAAAAAGGATACCATTCGTATTTAATTTTATTATTATTATTATTTATTATTAAGTTGTTTTTTCCACCCTTTATACAAGAGTGAAAAAAACCGAATACAATGTCGTACTGCTAATGAAAAAGTGCCTGTCGAAAGTTTTTGCCGTTTTGAGATATTTTAGAAAATGAAGAAGTTATGGCACATTTTCGAAATCGCCAAAATATCAAAATTTCGTTATACAGGGTGACTGGTGACGTAAGGGACAACGGCTAAGTGGAGATAGAGGTTCTCAAACTGAATGAGAATTTGGGTTTCAAATGTCCCATAAGGGTATTCGTTTCGGAGATATAGGGTGGTTTATGAAAAAATGCTAAATCTATGAACTCCCATATCTTCGTTAATATGATATGTTTTTCGCTGATATTTTACATGTTTGTTCATACAGGCATTCTCTGTCAGCATAAGAAAAAAAAATTGAAAAAATTGATGGCCCGTACTCAAAAATTTCAATTTACATGTCAAGTGAGAAATATCACACGGTATATGAGATAAAATAAAATCAAATAGAAATTTGGGAATAGGGAAAAAAACTGATGAAATATCTGTTTTTTGTTTGAATGGCACAAATATTCTTTCGTTTCTATGATATGTTGAAGTAAGAATATTACAATATTTTTATATTCAAATCATGAAAATTAGTACTACTCATAGAAAAAACCTTGAATTCGAGGCGCTAGAATGAGCCTGGCATCAAAATATTCCTTCAAATCTTGAAATCTATTTTTATCAATTAATATTTCGATGCCATATAAAATTTCAGAATAAAATTTGTTGTAGATGGGGTGATGAAAGAGTTGGATACTCAAACACAAAACTAGAAAAAGTCGCAAATATAATTCATAAAAAAATCAAGTAAGCAAATGTTCTAAATGAGAGCCGTTCACCTCCATACATTTAATGGCTCTCTTGAACAAATGAAGCACAGCTTTTCTAATCAGAGGAATATTTGTTTTAATTTCTTCGCATGCTTCAGTTATTCTGCTCTTCAAATGTTCACGGCTTGTTATTGTTTCTTTATACACCGTATCCTTAAGATGACCCCATAGGAAATAATCCAGAGGAGTTAGATCGGGTGATCTAGCAGGCCAATTCCTAGAACCTTCCCGACCAATCCACCTGTCAGGAAACTCCCTATTCAGAAAATTCTTTACTTCATTTGCAAAATGAGGAGGTGCACCATCATGTTGAAAAATCATACCTCGAATTCAAGGTTTTTTCTATCAGTAGTACTAATTTTCATGACTTGAATATAAAAATATTGTAATATTCTTACTTCAACATATCATAGAAACGAAAGAAAATTTGTGCCATTCAAACAAAAAACAGATATTTCATCAGTTTTTTTCCCTCTTTCCAAATTTCTATTTGATTTTATTTTATCTCATATACCGTGTGATATTTCTCACTTGACATGTAAATTGAAATTTTTGAGTACGGGCCAGCAATTTTTTCAATTTTTTTTTCTTATGCTGACAGATAATGCCTGTATGAACAAACATATAAAATATCAGCGAAAAACATATCATATTAACCAAGATATGGGAGTTAATAGATTTAGCATTTTTTCATAAATCACCCTATATCTCCGAAACGAATACCCTTATGGGACATTTGAAACCCAAATTCTCATTCAGTTTGAGGTCCTCTATCTCTACTTAGCCGTTGTCCCTTACGTCACCAGTCACCCTGTATGTTCAAAACGAATGAAGATATCGTGAAACGGCTGTCAGTTATGGAGTTTACACGAAAATCGAGCCCAGGACTCCTATCAATACATTTTCACCTTTCTAGCCTAGAAGTACCAGAAACAGCCAAAATCAAGCAATTTGGATGTCAGTAACTGTGGAATAAAGAAATTATAATGAGCCTTTTATTCGTTAACATATGTTAATATTGAAATTGGTGAGAAAATAATGAATTTCGACTCTGCTATCCATTTAAACGGGAACCGCAGAAGGCTAATTTTCCAGATTCCGTCGAGTCGAAGATCCCGAATACACAGCTGTTGATCGTACGTCTTCACATCTGAGATGTGGGAGCTCCATTTAGAAAAACCCACTCGGTCGCATTCCCATCTAATCCCTCTGGAACCAGCCGTGACGGCCATTTGTTATCGAGGTACGAGATGCACTTTCACACTTTCAGCCTGTCATACTTGATCTCACGCCGCCAGCCAAAAATAATTCGATTTTTTCCAGATTAAATGGATTGTTTCAATAAATCAGATTATCTGACCTCGACGCATCAGAAACGTTTCGATTGAGTGGGATTACATGAAAGAAGAGCCTCGAAATTATTGAATCAGTTTTTGCAGGATTTTTATTGGAGTGTTCGGCAGGAATCAGGACACGAAAGTAAAGTTCAATAAAAATACCAAAACTTACTGAAATTCCATGTTTTTGTCTATACTAATATTATAAAGAGGAAAGATTTGTATTTTTGTTTGTTTGATACGAATAGGCTCAAAAACTACTGGACCGATTTCAGAAATTCTTTCACCCTTAAAAAGCTACATTATCCCTGAGTGACATAGGCTATATTTTTTACCCGAAAAAAATAAGGATACCTACTATAACTTCAATAATTACAAAAAAATCAGCCATAATCCGCCATTTTCACGTGCGCTGCAAAAACCGTAAGACTTACGTGGATACAATGTATGACGGAAATGTACCTCCTAAATAGTTCTACAAAAAAGTCCGGGATAGCATATATCTATCTCTCAAGATTGACTTGCTATTACCTGTTTATGGTTATCAGATGTTTTCCAAAATTATGCACTATTTGGGAGTGTGTTTTTATGAATTGGGTATTGATCCTCATCCAACTTAATACGTTATTTATCCCCAGTATTTTATTTAGAACGAAATTGCCCCTCACATCATACAATTACAACGAGTCATCGAAAGATATGGCAGGTTGAAGTGTTGAAGATGAAACCACCACGTGAAACAAATTTCTACACGGGCGAAGCTGGGACGGCCTGCTTGTATTCAATATATTACTCCTTGTGTTCAATGTGAACCATATCTAGCATATCATGACGACGTTTTTTGGTGACACATGAATCAAAGCAGTAACGAAAACTTCGCATCATTTCCAGTACAATGAGTAATGAGTCGTTCATTATTGCCATCAACAATTTACATGGATTATCAAACTTAAACCCTAACAAGACCAATTATAACTCAAAAACTCTTCCACTGAATAAAAAGCATTTTTGATTAATATATCTTCGATTCTTTTCATGAACTTTTTTCTGGAAGACTCCTCACATCCATAGGCAATTTATTGAACATCTTGATTCCCCAGTGATTCGATAAATTCTGAGTGTATTTCATGTACTCCACACATGATGCGAATGGCCCTCTGCTGCAGGATGTTAACTCTGAGAGCTTCTGAAGTCCTGCCCCACAAGAGTATATACGAGGATATATTGAAAAATTCTTAGCCTACTATAGAAGAAAACAAAATTTCAATGTCAAAATATTTTATTACTCAACATATTCTCCTCTTAGTTGAATACGCGAACCTGCAACGTATTTAGACCTTAAAAAAAAAATGTTTCTTCTTGCTCCTCAAACCAGTCCTCCACAGCTTTTATTACCTCCTCGTTGAAAGAAAATTTATGACCTTTCAAACTTTTTTCAGTTGAGGAAAGAGATGATATTCGGACGGAGCCAAATCTGGTGAATAAGGGGGGTGTTCTAGTAATTCTAACCCTAAATCACGAATTTTTTGCATGGCAACATGAGATTTGTGTACTGGCGCGTTGGATAGCTTTCCGCGTCTTTTCTCTTCAATTTTTTCCCGTAGAGTAGCCAGTAATGTCGAATAGTAGAGGTCAAGTGCTAACCCGGTCTCTTGTTCGTCAGCTAATCAATCAATCAACGTCGAATAGTAATCTCCAGTTATTGTTTTACCCTTATCCAAAAAATAGATCACGATTACTCCATGGAAATCCCAAAAAACTGAAGCAAGAACTTTTCCAGCAGATTTTTGGACAATAAACTTCTTAGGTGTTGGAGAACCAGAGTGTCGCCATTCCATCGATTGTTGCTTTGTTTCTGGATCGTAGAAATGTACCCAAGTTTCATCCATAGTAACAATTCGGTTTAAAAAGTCTACATCGTTTTCAAATCGAGCACAGATCGAACGCGATGCTTCTACCCTTGCACGCTTTTGGTCAACATTCGAACATTTGGGGATCCATTTTGCAGAAATTTTTCTCATGTCCAAATTGACGTGAACTATATCATGAACGCGTTCGTATGAAATCTTCAGAGTTTCAGATATTCGTTTCAGCCCAATTCCACGGTCTGATAAAATCATGTCATGAACTGCATCGATATTTTCGGGGACTGACACAGAAACTGGCCTTCCCGATCGGTCATCATCTTCAATGGAAAATTTACCACTTTTGAAGCTTGCAGTCCAATTTTTCACGGTCGCATACGAAGGACATTGATCACCAAGGATATTAAGCATATCTTCGTAAATCTGCTCACCTCTTAACCCTTTTAAATACAGGTACTTGATGATGGCTCGATACTCCAATTTTTCGATTTTTACAATTTCGGTGGACATCTTTTTTTTCAATTCATTGCGTAACTCTAGTTTACTTTTTTGACGTCGAACTCTAATAAGTTATTGTTCGTTGATATGGTATCGAAATATTTTTGTTTATGCATGGAACTGGTCTAGGCTAACTAGATATCAATACATCCTCGTACCATACTGCAACATGCTTTGAAAGTTAACAAAATAAGCCGTTCTTACCATTCGTCTGTACCGCATTTCGTCAGTCTTCTCAACAAAAAGAGAATATTAGACAATTTTGTACATACAAAATCCACGTGGCAAACCAATCTATCTATTGTCCAAAACTATACCCAAAATATTGGCATATTTTCGACATTGTCTTAAATCAAAGTCCAAACTTGTTGTTTCTGCCGTATTCAATTTCAAGTAAAGTATTATTATTTGCTGTATTTCTTATGTAATAGTGTACTATTACGGCTGATGTATTCAATTTCAAAAGGTTTTTCTGAAACCATTCTTCAACCTCTTTCAGAGCGAGTTCTTTCTTTTCAAAAAGGTCGTTCCAACATTTTGATATAATGACAACAGAAGTATCATCACAATAAATGCACAAATCGTCGCAATGCTGAAAGTTCATATCATTTATACATGTATACAGGGTGTCCCAGAAGTCCCGCACTTCCTTGAGGGGATCGAGAGCCCTAATATCCATTATTTGAAATTTTTCGATAACGTAGTTCATTAGTTATTAATTAATGAAAACGACCAATCAGGAGCGCGCTACAGAAGAATAACTAGGCAGTGGGGGCGCGAGAGTGAGACGCCAGAGCTGCTGCCGGCTTTTCACGCAGTAAACCGAGACTGGCGTCTCACTCTCGCGTCCCCACTGCTTAGTTATTCTTCTGTAGGGCGCTCATGATTGGTCACTTTCATTAATTAATAACTAATTCACTACGGTTTCAAAAAATTTCAAACATGGATATTTGGCTTTAGAATACTTTTCACTTTCGATCCCCTCAAGGAAGTGCGGGACTTCTGGGACACCCTGTAGAACAAAAAGAGTATGGGTCCCAAAACGGACCCCTGGGGAACACCACACTCAATGTTTTGCTGAGTGGATGTCTCACCTTTCCAATTAACCTTCTGGTATCTTGTATAAACCTCTGAAACCATATGAAAAGAGCTCATCAACTATGATCCTATGTGATACCACATCAAAAGCCTTGCTCAAATCAAAATTGAGCATTTCAACTGATCACCATTATCTATTATTGCCTCTATTACTTTCGTGACTATATCCATTAGAGCAGTAGAAGTGTTTTTACCTTTTCTGTATGTTTAGGATCCAAATCTCTATGCAAAATACGGTGTAATGACTTTCTTGGAATGCCTTATTCCAAAGAACGAGAAGGAATGGGCAAATCTGGGCTTTCTTCAACACTTCAACACAACGGCTATAGCAGCAATCAGCAAATTCTCAGCTGTTCTTGAGCGACGTGCACGGGTATTATTCTTCACATCACTAACTTGTCCCAAGAGCCCAAATTTTTCCACCAATTTATGTATTGCGGTTCGACAAGGTGCTTGACGACGACCCAAAAATGTTCGAGTTTTACGAACCGTCTCTGTCAAATTTCTACCATTTTTTAGCGAACTTTAAGAATTTCAATACCTTGTTGAATGGTGTATCGTTCTAGTTTTATTAATGGCGTAGTTTTTCATTGCCAAATGTCAAAAAATTACAGCTTCAAGAGTGACGTCTACCGAAATAATGGGCTACTCAAAATGACATCTCCCATTGGAAAACCTTTATATTATCGATCCATAAAACATGTCAACCAAGGCTGTCCAAATCATAGAACAGGGTGTTTTACCATGAACTGGACAAACAGCCTGTAGATGACAACTCGAAAATTAATTTTTGAACCATAAGCGTTCACTTGTACAATGTCAACTTTTAGCAAAATTCTGATAAATGTGTTAAGTTATGCGTGAACTTTTGAAATAACGGTTTCTGGTCACATTTTAGTATTTTTTAGTGCTCAATTCAATTATTGTGGTGTAGAATTCTGGAAACAAAATTCAAAACGGCGGAAAACCTGAAAAGTTGCAATTTTTTAGTTTCGATTGTCGAATTGGATTGCATTATTACTTTTATTTTTCATGTGAAACCAAAATAGTGATAAAAAATGCAGGTTGTAAATACAGTAACAATATAGAAAAATAGATTCTTCTTCTGTCTGTTTCCTAAATAGCGTTATGGTACAGTGCAAGACTCCAATCTTCTGATTGGGACATTTGGTCAGTGTCCCATTTCATCCTTGGCGGCAAATTTCAAATATCTTTTGATTTATGTGATTCTTCGATTGACGGCAGACGTTGAAGTGGAATATCTTGTTTAGTAAATAGTTCAGTAGGAGGTGTATTCAAGGGTGGTTGATGTTCGGGTGTGGAATAGGGTGAGAGAGGAAACAAAATTGCTATATCCGGAGCATAAGTCCTCTTTCTGATGTAATCAGCTGTTCGCTCTACATCTCCAATATAAACAGCTTCCTGTCAAAATACGTCACATGTTTTCTGATATTTGGAAGATTTTATGGGACGTTGATTTAGGAGTATTAGAAAAATGCCACAGCTATTAATGTCGCAATGAAACATCATTAATATTATGCGGCTATACTGAAATATTGTCAGTCTTTCTTCGTTCTAGCGAAGAGTTCATTCAAAATAAATTTGGAAATACAGCCAGTAGCTATAGTGGTTCTATGAAATGATACACTGCACAGAAAACATTCTGCATTTCATGCATTCTGTTTGGTCATTTGGTGAAAAAAATTCAGAAACTAAAAGAAATAACGGCAAGAGTGGAGAACTTTGCCCATATTTTTTTAGAATTTCTTGTGGAAAGGTACAGGAAATTCAATTAATTTTGCCTTCGCTAGTAAAGATCATTTTGAGTTTAAAAACGGTTCGTATATTGAACTAAAGAAAGATTCTTCTAATTTTTTCTGGAAGACCGAGAACATATGAAATAAAACGAAGAGGATATCGTCCTAAGATCGGGTTGTTCTCGGTGGTTTCTTTGTTGTGTTGTTCTGGATTATTCGATTGTTGATTAAAAGTTTGTTTCTCCAAATGTATAACTGTTTTATTTATGGAGTGTCTCGGATATCGATTATGTGAGATTAGATTGGCGCTATCCTAAAGTGATTTAATAATACCTTTTTTCTCATTAAGTGGAATATTTGAATGAAATTTTGATATCTATTTATGTGTGTTTTCTGAAGACACTTGTATCGAAATGGTTAGACCATGTTTTAATCAAGAGCAAAACATTAAGAAAAGTTGATTGTTCACTTCTAATTCCATTGTGAATTTCATTTTGGGTTCCGCAGTATTTATGAATTTGAAGAGTCTGTCCCCTCTACAATGTTGCCAATTCACAAATATATGGTCAGCATATTTCCAACATGCTTTTGGTTCCATTGAATATACAGGGTGTCCCAAATAAGAGTGACTGATTGTAAACAGCTTATTAATTAAGAGATGGGGTTTTCACTAGTTCCACTAGTTTATCAAAGAGATTTTTTAAGGATTGGCTGGCATTTCATCTCATCAACACAGGGTGTTTTACCAATGTTGGTTAAATTCAAAGAGAAAAATATGTATTATTTTAAATGGAACACCCTTTAATTTTCGATCTCATTCGAAAGAGCAATCATTCTCCTTAGCAAAAATGTATAGTTTTCTATCTTTTGTCTCATTAACAACAAAGATATTCGATGTTTCATGTAGTAGTACATTTTTAATTAGTAGTTTAGCCTTATATAATGAACATATTTTGATGCCTAAAAACACATTGCATTCAAGTTTAACATTCGTATTGTTCCGATATAGATGCATAGAATACCTGGTGTTGGCACTGATTAGATTTCGTTCAAGACTTTCTTGCCGTTTTGATCTACAAATTTTGGTCACGATTTTTAGTAGGGAGTCATTACACCAGGGCTTCTATGCATCTATGTTCCAATATTATTTGTTATTCAACGTTGTTTCAAGATTATTCCTCCTGACCAATTTTAAAGTAGGGACGATTTGTATTAAAAACAATATTCCAATAAACATTGGAAGATTCGGTTATGCTATTTTCTTTTACGGAAATCAAGAAACGAATGTTGATTTTACTGAAAAATAATGGACAGAATAGTCCGTTAATTTGTGATAGCTCATTTGGAAAAAGAATAAAAGTACTCGAATAACCCAGAAAAACTTCTGAACGAACAGAACAGACGGATCTCGGTTAAAAATTGGGCTGAATACGTGCTGCTACGATTCTCTTCAAAGACCTCAAAGTTCATATTTCCACATGGAAATTGAGTTGATACATTTAGGGAATACTCAGGTACTTACCTTATTTGAACAATAATGTTAAAAACACAGTATTTTTTTTAGCAAAAACACTTAGTTTGGTTCGCTTATATCTTCAATTAAAAAGCTATATTTTTCCCAGCAAAATAAGTTCCTTCTTCGATTTTCCTGAAGATTAGTTTGTGAACAATAATAACTTGTTCATATTTTCCTCGATATCCCAAAAGTATCTCAAAAAGAATGGTTTTCAACTCAATTTATGATTAATCAACCTTACCTTATCCATTTTGCATTCAAAACAATAATCCTCGATGAATACTTCACAGAGCTTTTGAGAAGACGATGCCAGATTGTTGATTTCTCGGGTAACATAGTATAAGGGCGTGTCTTGCGAATTAACGTAAGTTCTATGAATCGACCCATCTCGAACGCCTAAGTCTGTGAACGACGCATGCGTATAGCGAAAACGGGCGCGATCTGTGAACAAAAATGGAGGAAATCTTTTCTGGAGCTATGTTGTTTTAAAAGTGAAAAGCAGTGGCGCACCCAGGATTTAGTTATGGGGGGGGGGGGGCTGAACTGAACTGAAGAATTGTTCTTGCTATATACAGGGAGTTTCATTGGTAAATGAAAATGAAAATGAACATACGGTTATCTGAGCTAGGGCTACCCTAGACGAGTCCAACAAACCGATATATGATAGGTCTAATCAAATCGATAACCGAGATAGAGGATGATTTATGTATTCACCAAAAATTTGAATTTCTCAAAACTTTTGAATCAACCAGTGTAGTCGGTTGATATTTGGAACGTATGATCCACTTCCACATATCGATCGATTTAACTTTGAATTTCCCAAAAATTCCAGATCCGTATTTGAAAAATATGGGACTTCCAAGCTGAGATTCAAAATTTGGGATTTTATTGAGATATTCGAAGAGAGCAGAAAATTGTCGATGAGGTTCAGTCATTTTGCTCAAAGAAAGCTTCAGGGAAAGTTCATATTGATAATTGGCATTCCACTAAATTCTCAGAAGAATCGTTCATTGTGATCAAATTGAATTTTTTTTGTCCCACTAATTGCACATTCGAATTTCATAGTATTCTGAGGAACCATTTCAAGTTATTTCCGGAAAAACATTATTGAGTGAGAAAAATTCGTTTCACGTCAACAAAGATGAATAAATAAATAAAGAAACATAAAAACTTAACGTGAATTACAGAAGGTGCTCGAAAGTAACACCATTTTGCTCAAAACACATTCTTGTCCTCTTCAAAATGATATATTGTTTATCCTGACTACTCCTAGGTCTCCTGAGGAGGCCCCTCTGAAACTACAAGCTTCGAAGCTTGTAACTTGTGCCGAGTTCGGAGTAAGCAGTTGTGTGTTCTGTGTAGGCTTTGTTACTGTGTCCTTACGCCACCTTAGGCACAGTCTGATACTTTTTTATCATGTCTGGATTATTACGTATTTTATTGCAAGCGACTTCGATACGTTGTTTGAGAATTTCCCCACTTTCTATTTCAGATGAATATACTGAACATTTCAAATAACCCAAAATTAAAAAATCAACGAATTGAAATCGGGTGATCCAGCGGGCCAGGCATGCGGTCCACCTCAGCCAATCCACATATTTCAATCTAAACATTGCCTGATCATTACTCTGAAATGGGGTGGAGCTCCATCATGCTGAGAATGCATTCCTGCAATGTCCGTACGTATGGTGTTGCGTTTATAAAAATCGATTCATTGGATCCTACGTCTTGCCAAGACGGCTAACGGGTGATCACTGATCTTTACTTAGATTTCCACCAAAATCATCTTCCTGTATTATTCGAAGGTACGGACATTGCAGAAATGCATTTTCAGCAAGATGGAGCTCCACCCCATTTCAGAGTAATGGCCAGACTCAGACAACCGTCTTTTGTGTATTATGTATTGGGGAAGTGAATATGGAATAGTTCAAAAATGACAGAGTTTAAAATCAACCAAAAGAAAACTGTTTGATAATGTTTGACGTTTGAAAATGAATTGAGAAAAATTAAAAATTAACTGGGAAGAATTGAAAATGTTGGTGTCTTTGGGGGGGGGGGCTGCAGCCCCAAAGCCCCCCCTTGAGTGCGCCACTGGTGAAAAGTGATTATTTTATGTGTTTTTTTTTCGATCTCGTGATGATTATATATCATTATATGATTATGTAAAAGTCTCATTTTATTTTTAATTAAT
Source organism: Adalia decempunctata (assembly GCA_951802165.1). Classification (NCBI taxonomy): domain Eukaryota; kingdom Metazoa; phylum Arthropoda; class Insecta; order Coleoptera; family Coccinellidae; genus Adalia; species Adalia decempunctata. The sequence goes on along the minus strand of OX637696.1, from coordinate 62,542,956 downwards.
TTCGAGATTATCTTCTTCGCGTCCTTATATCAAATTGGAATTATCATCTTGATTATTCCAATTAATTTCAATTAAATACGTGGTTTGTATCGACATTCATCATTCACATACATACATATCTGAATTTTGTATCTCATTGACAATTATTTTTAATATGGGCAGGTAACAATAAATTTTCAATAGAAACTGTGTGCATTAAATGTATAATTTCATGTATAATTCCATCTTCCACATTTGTGGGATTTTATTATGACATATTTCCACATCAAACGTTTTTCCATCATTTAAATTTTAATCTCGACAAAGTTGATAAAAATTCTGACAACATTGTTGACTTGAAGTGCGATTAATTTTTCTGCGATTCGATGATATTCAAAAATCAGGGAAGCATCCAGATTATTCATGATAGTTTCCTCAATTTTTATCTTAAGGACTGAACGAGAATAAAATCGCTCTCACAAAAACGCCTATATCTCTTGAACCAATTGGGAAAAAATCAAAATTTGATCATAGTTAGCTTTGTTATGAACGTCAGAAACATGTGGAACATTTTCTTCAAAGATATTCCAATTCTCTGTCGCAAAATGTCCAGCGAAATGAAAACACGAGAATTTATAGTGAAACGACGAAACCTATGTCTTGGCTGATTTCTCGCAACTTCCTGGTCAGGAATTTTATAATGCAGATTCTCGTTGAAATGTTGTCGAACAATTTCGCGTGAAGAAACAAGCAAAGTTTCCTAAAAAATTCCTGGTTTGGCGAGCAATTTGCACTTGTGGGAAAAGCAGCAAATTTTTCGTTGACCAAGGCTCTGTTGACTCGAAGATATACATCGAGGAATGCTTGAAGAAGCGACTTTTACCATTTTTACGTGGGCACGATGTGTCAATAATCTTTTGGCCAGATTTAGCTTCATGCCACCACAGCAAGGCCACCAAGGAATGGTACGAAGCTAATGAGGTGGTTTTTGTCCCCAAAGAGGCCAATCCACCAAATTGTCCAGAACTCAGGCCAATCGAAAAATATTGGGCACTGGTAAAAAGAGAATTGAAGAAGAAAGAAATCAACGAAAACATAAGCGGAATTCAAGCAAAAGTGGAAGACAGCATCCCAGAAAGTGACTGAGAACACTGTAAGAAGCATGATGGAAAGAATTCCAGAAGAAATCCATGAATTTTGTAAAAAATAGTTTTGGTTTTTTTATTCTGAGAACAGTTTTAATTAGAATTAGAAGATGATTCGAAAATGAGTTTGATTTTCGAAATCGGTCCAGTGGTTCGAAAGATATAAGCGTTTTTGTGCTAGCGAATTTATTCTCGTTCAGTCCTTATACAATAATTAGGAATAACTCAAAAACGACGCGTTTTATTGAAAAATCCTGTAATGCTGAACTTTTATACCAGGAGAAATATTGAATAAGTTCTGATTGAGAAATATGCACCATAAATAGAGTGAGCAATCAACCAAAATTCAGTTCAGTCGATATAATGGTTCCGAAGATATGGAAAGGAAAGGTTTTTTTTTGGATTTTCGACATCCTGTATGTTTCAAACGGAACCGAATTTTGAAAAATGGTATAGAAAAAAGTGTCAAGTTTGAGAGGAATCTACAGTTCCAATATATGAACAAGTCAAACACTCATCCTGTATATTCAACGAAAACGGGAGCACAATATTTATACATGGATTTTCCTGACTTTTTCGTTAGCATAATAATGAACATATCCGACTTATTCGAGTTAGAGTATAAAATGCTCTGTTTAAAATTTGAATTTTTCAATTTTCTCTGTCTTGTTGAGGATCTTCAATTATTTGTTATTCTTTTCATTGCCAAAAAAGACCGTTCGCCAATTTGTGTGAAAGATTACATTGGAAATGGTATGTGTGGACACAATTTTCGACTCAATTGTAGTTCTCAAACTCCTACTTCATTTAGAAAAAAAAAGATGCTAGTAAATTGACATCTTTTTTGAAATGGAGACTTTCTTCAATGAAATCATTTTCTATATTTTTTGCAAAATGTTGCACCTTCCTTTCTTATTTCGTTTTCATCTGAACTTTTCGAATTGAAGGGGAAACCAATGGCACCTCCTGGAAGGATAGGGGAGTCCTAGTAGTAGGTTGAAGAAAAATTTCAATAAAATCATATATTTCATAATATATTACATACATATAAATACATATAGACAAGGACCTGACAGTAAGGTTCCCACTTCTAAACAGGACGGAATGAAAATCAAAAGATTTTTGCACTGGATGAAGAAAATAAAAGGGATATCGAAATATCATATAAACATTAACAAAAGATTATTCCTGAATAATCGACGACAAATTATCAAATTAAAAATGTCAGATGCAACAACTACCGAAAGCACTTTTTCAAGATATTTATTCTAATTGAATCACCAAATCAATGTTTTTCTGATCGAGAAGTTCTACTGGAGGAAACCATAGGGAGGATTATATTTTTTATCACATGAATAGATTTATTACAATTTATCCTTTCGATCATAACTGATTGAACAAACGAAAAATAAAGTTGCCATTTTGCGCTCTGCGCATCCATCACTCCTTGAATGTATTTGAACATTTCTTCAGAAAATCGGATATGTTTCTATGAGAAATAGTTCGATGATAAGAAATAACCCTACTTAAGATATTTCCTGTGGCATGTTACTGGCATCTGTCATTCAACCAAACACTCGGAGGTCACCATTGTAGAAGAAGTTGGGAGTCGGTGGGTGGTGAGCTGTGTGGATTCGGCGGATATTCACTTTCTGGAGGCCAATAGGTGGCATATCTTGCTGTGGAGTCTTGTCTAACACTGCATGGACTGAATGCTCCGGGGGAAGGGTATCCCTGCTGAGGATAGGTGGTATTACAGCCTGTATAGGTAGCTAGCTGGGTTTGTCCCAACCAAGCAGCTGGGTCGTAACGGGTGTACGTGGGGTAGGTCGGAGGAGTAAAGATGTTTCTAGCTAGAGGAAGTCCGTGCTGGCCTATGGCATCACCAAAAAATGGCTTGGGATATGGATGAGGTGACCTGTATGGTCTTTTCATCCGTCTTCTCCTTCTGTAGTTGCCATTCTCGAACATATCTTCGCACTGAGGGTCCAAAGTCCAAAAATTTCCCTTCCTCTCACCCCCTCCTTCTCTCGGCACCTTGATGAAGCACTCGTTGAGGCTCAAGTTGTGCCGAATAGAATTCTGCCAACCCTTCTTGTTGCGTTCGAAATAAGGAAAATTCGAGGTGATGTACGCATAAATTTCCGACAGCGTTGCTTTCTTGTTATGGGACGATTGGATGGCCATTGTTATCAGAGCTACGTAAGAAAATGGAGGTTTGCCTTGGTTGTTCGTAGCGGAGGTAGTCGTTGAAGAGGACTGTTGGGACGGTTGTGGGGACTGGCTTGAGTTTGCGCTTGGTGCTCTCGACTGCTCTTCGGATGACTCTATGGATGACAGGACAGGAGCGTTGGGTGTTCTGCTCATCGTGTTATTGGGCGACATCGGTAGACTGTTGTAACTGGTACTTTGGACGATTGCTGAAACAATGAAAAGAACGTTATTGATATTCAAGATATATCAGATAAAAAATCAAATACATTATATCGTGGGATATGATATTTTTTCAGACCTTTCCAATGAATATTCGGACTAAAAATAAATAAAAATTAAATATAAAGGGTCAATGAACAACATATTACGAAAACAATAATTATAACTCAAGCGCAGCCTAACTTATTAATTTTTCTTCAAGAAAGATCAAACAAATATATTCAAAGTGTTTGTGAATTAGCAGCGGATATAATGATCTCGTTTATCCTTTGCACAAAGTTCATTTATGACAAGAGTAATTTGAAAGCATAAAGTCAACTGTCCATTCCTTTTTGAAGAACGATTATTCAGCGTGCTCAGCAGACAGCAATTTTTAGCTACATACACATTCTAGATGCGACTGCTGAGTGCTCGCAATTAATGAAGAGTTTGGTTTTACATTATTCTGTTGATGAATGGAATAAATCCCCTGAAATGCTTCATGCACAGATATTATGTTTTAAGCAGTTTTCAACATCATCATTGTTGTCGATTTGGTCGAATTTAATTGTTGTTTGCTATCTTTCGGATTCAATATTTCGTAACATATGGAATTAAAACAATTGATTACTGGAGGCGTAATCAATCGGTCACCTGCAAGGGTAGGACATCAAGACTGGTCAGAAAATTGAAAATCTTGCCCAGTGAAAGTATCAAAGTTTTTGATTTCATGGTTATTCCCAAAATTAAAAATACTGATCTTTGTATCTCTCTTTTCGGTGATACGACAACAAATCAAGTGATTTCATCAGTCTCATTTATGTTTAACTAGCTGGCCCGGCGAACTTTGTACCGCCTGAATTATACTTTAAAGTTGTATAAACTTACCATTGCTTTTTTTTCAAGCAGGAAATAAATGAGGCAAAATTAAAGTTCAGAATATACAAAACTTCAATAATTTTGTAATTCACATGGAAAGAATTCTCTTAATTTATGCGGTACCCAATTGTTGAACATACAATAACTTTTTGTTTTTAATTGTTGTACAGTTCTCTTTTTGCAGTACCTCATGTGACTGGGAATAGCAGGAGTATGATCCATATTATACCTTTCCTCTAATATGAATCAAAATGTCAAGAATATGAACAAAAATTATTCCTTTAAAGAACTATCGACTATTCACACCTCCCCTCGACCAGAATTAAAAAAATCAGTCATTTGTTAATAGCCCAACCGCCTCAACCTGAAGTGGCAAAAACAAAACTTTTCTAATATTCTCAAAATCTAATCAGTGGTCACACCATTATTTTAGACATCTTAGCTATGCTGCTAAGCTCAAAATAATGGTTAAAAATCTCAGCTGGTGGAGCAGCGCGAGTCTCATTATTCCATGGATATGAGCTGTCAATCTCTCTTCAATTTGATGGTGAGGAATATCAGTCACAAGGAACAGTTGTATACAATTTATTCAATGGCAACGTTTCTGAGCATTTAGCTCCTTCATCAGGCTAAAAACAAAAAACCAATTTGGAAAACAACTCTTCAATTTGTTCAATTTAGTTGACGATATTAAGCTCGTCAGAAGATAAATCGAGATGTTCAAATGTCCATAGTACGATCGACACGGCAAAATTATCAACACTGTGAATTGTGTTGAACTCATATTCAAATTTATTGATGGTCATTCGACCAGATCAGATTAGGCAACCCATGAAACATCATTGTATATCATAAGTGAAAGCCCGATGAGCAAACGTTTCAAAATTATTAACGCTTACAATACTGTCTCTGTCAAACAGAAACACGAATATAATATGTCAATTACTAATTATGGGCAATTTTGGATCCAGTTATTTCCGAAAATATATCTATTACCCAAACAGAAATTCGAAAGCATTTCAAAAATAAAGAAAAAAGATGAAGATGGCCAACTCACGTTTGAAACTGATCGTCAAAATCAGATACTTGATCTTTCAGTAAAAAATCACTGTTCCACCAACTTGAGATGTTTACCCGCTTTTTGATCTGGCAATAGACTTCCATGTTACCATGAGTTCTATGCGAATCACATATCGCCATCTAACAGCGGTAATATCAACCTACGACTACGTACAGTGACAGACGACTACGCATCAACGGTAGCGACACCTAGTGGCCTTATCCAAAAGAAGGAAAAGCATTTCCTGCATAAGTAAAACTCTCATCAATTTTTTCGAAGTTTTATTGTATTTTATAACAACCAGAACGTAGACGAATCCATAAATGAAGTTTCATAACAAACAGTCCATCCGATCTCTAGTTATAAATGGTGTAACCAACATCTTTCTTTTATATATATAGATATATAGATATTCTCGGATAGATGAGCTATCAATTTGGCGATGTTTCTTTGGTGTTACAGCCTAATTTTTTTCAACCAAAATCGAAAAATTGAGATTTTCACAACATTTTTTATTCGACCTTGGTCCTATGGAAAATAGTACCTACGTAGACATAACTGGCAAAGTAGAGGAAAAATGGCATGTTTCATTGTGATTCTGAAATAATAATTCTATTGAGGAGAGGACACGTCCGAGCTCGCGAGCACCCTTCTAAAATTGGGCTTTTCATTTCCATGATATCTCAGTTCGTATGCGGCGTAGATCAACAATTTTTATTTTTAAATTGAAGCTTAATCATTTCTCTAGAATTTGTATGCCGGCTTTTCCGTTTTTCTTCGTATATTAGGAAAAAACCTGGTGAGATGTAATTTCATAAAAATCTGGACAAACGATTTTATTTCCATGATTTCTCCGTCAATTTTCGGGATGAATGTATGAAATTTTCAGTATACATGCGGAATAATATTTTGCAGAATGTGTATTACTCGCTTTTCCATTTTTCTTCGTATATTAGGAAAAACCTTATAACTTATTTAAAAATTCAGGGGTCAATAAACAAAAAACTGATTAATACACATTCTTCAAAATATTATTTCGCATGTATACTGAAAATTTCATACATTTATCCCGAAAATTGACGCAGATATCATGGAAATAAAATCGTTTGTCCAGGTTTTCATGAAATTACAGCTCACCAGGTTTTTTTCCTAATATACAAATAAAAACGAAAAAGCGAGTAATACACATTCTAGAGAAATGATTAAGCTTTAATTTAAAAAAAATTGTTGGTCTACGCAGCATATGAACTGAGATATCATGGAAATAAAAAGCCCAATTTTTGAAGGGAGCTCGCGAGCTCGGTGGTATACCACCTCCCCTTAATGTGTTGTTCTTTTCGATGATATGATGGTATCTTATTTTGAATATTATTCAGAAAAAAGTGATTCCCAGATGCTCTCGAAAATTCATAAAAATATTATAGCCTGATGACTTGAATAGTGAAATTCAATTCCTCAATAAAATTATTGGGGAGTACATTCAACTCTAAAGATTGAATTATAAAAGTTCAAATTAACACCTTACAATTTGGTTTTGAATACATTTCTTTCGTTACACTCAACGGTTCCTATATTTTGCAAATTCACCATGACGCCATATGAAGACACAGCTCATATACCGCGAATGTAGTTAATGGGGTGTTTTACAAATAAGCTGAAGTGAAATGGCTTAAGTTCAACATGGACTCCCGGTTCATTTACTATGATGAACAATAAGTATGAAAAAAACGTGCTTGAGGTCATTAGCTTTTGAATTCTCGTTCATCCACCTTTTAGGTGGATTTACTTTCGACGGTTCGTAAAATTGATTGAAGAAAATTCAACAGCTGTCAAAATTAACTGATTTGAGAGAAGAGGTTATCTAACTGCCATCTTTTATATTCTGTTGTTTTGGTCAATTATTTATGCGATGGTTCGAATAGCTTTACACAGATCACAGGATTCACTGGTTCTATTTATGTTCCGATTGTTTCTCATTTAATATTATCTCTTTCAGTATCCTGTGATTTGTGATTTCGTTTCCATCTGGATATTTGTTTCCACTGTGACACCTACCATTCAATGATATTCAAATTCAAGTATGTTCATCCTTATTTTATACCACATGTAATTTTCTGTTTCTTTAGATCCGGAATCATAGATTGGTGAGAAATTCACTGTACGTAAACTACTAAGCAAGTTGTGTAGAGCTTGGAGCAGGGCTTCTGTTGTATCCCAGTGCTGGTCTGTTAGACAGCTGAGGTAGGATACTGTGACTTGTTCGAATAAATTCATCATCATAAGCCTCCTCCATTTCTGTCCATTCCTTTGTGACCAGTTGCCTGCACATATCTTCAGATCGTCCGTCCAATGTGTTGATGGTCTTCCCTGCTTCTTATCTGACTATCTGAGCGTGGTCTACACTCGAGCAGTCTTTTCGGTCATATCCCGTCCGTCATTCGTGCCACATGTCCAGCCCACTTGAGTTTGCAAATTTGAACAACTAGATCTGTGACGCCGGTTCTTATTAGGAAGTATTCACTATTCATTTGTTATAGGATCCCGCAATGACACCCCGAGCATCTTGCGCTGTGTTACCATAAGTTTCTTAGTAGTTGCTGCGGTTAGTGTTATGGTTTCAGCTCCATAGGTCAGTTCAAATACATTGACCGTGTTGTGGTAATAATACTTTGAGAAATGAATGAACTGATTTACGAAGTATAGCACCAACTTGTTCTATCTATGCTTATGTCCTGCATGCTCTCTATAATATTCAACCGATTGATTCTAAAACTTGCTACATGTAATGATGTAATTACATTCAACTGTATTGCCACGGGGTTTTTGCTTTGGGTTCCAATGGTAAAACGGAACTCGTTCGTTTTTATCCCTTTTAAACGGCGGTGGTTTACTCGAACTACTCCCTTGGATCAATAAAGGCCTGTGTATTATTTATCCATTTCACCCCATTATTTCCCATACATTATTTCACTGATCTGAATTATCACGAAGCTGAATTACTACGACATACATCAGAGTTTTACCAACCATAGATGATCATAATGCCAGGCCAAAAGTATAAGAATAAAATCAATCCCCTTCAGTGTAAAATTTCCCTTTTTATCTCCCATTTGAAAATATTCTCAAAGCCTGAAATATTACAAGCTTCCTTCTAAAAATACCAGAAGAATCATTTCGACAGTATTCGATCGAACATAGTTTCTTCCTTATTATTGGCGAATTCAAAGATCGAAACAACCTCTTTCGGCAAAAATTCCAAACTAGAAAATGAGTGATGTTTTGGGATCTTTCATATCCAGGTGGAGAAAAATAGAAGTTTTTATCGTGTTCCGGGCAGATTAATTAGTATTAAAATAAAAATTGTTGAGGAGGTATTTATATCAGAGTTATTCATCTAAAATATCATTCACAAAGTTATCATGTTCAAGGTTACAAGGTGTCTTGTTTGAGTTTAATTTTCTGGTACAGTTTTAACTGATTAGAAAAGTTAATACCATAATTATCAACAAGAGCGTTATGAGATTGATCATCGTAATTCAAGGTACTGAGCTGTGTCTTAATCTGTAAGAAATTAAAAAAAAGGTGAAGATTGTTTTTATGCTTATAATATGTATCAATTTATGGCCAGTGCATCGATTATATAACGATGAGTAAACTGAGTTCTAGAACGTAGTGATTTCAATTGCTCTTCAAGGAAAATTGAAGACAGTTCTATACGTTTTCATCAATTTCCTAAGAAAGATGTCTCGACAGTCGACACTATATACCACTAATGCTTTTGGTAGATGGAAAAAATCAGACTGAAGAAAAGCATGGATAAATCTATATATCTATATAATATATATAAAAGAAAGATGTTGGTTACACCATTTATAACTCGAGATCGAATGGACTGATTGTTATGAAACTTCAAATATGGATTCGTCTAAGGTCTGGTTATTATAAAATACAATAAAACTTTGAAAGAATCGATGAAAATTTTACTTATACAGGAAATGCTTTCCCTCCTTTTGAGTAAGGCCACTAGATGTCGCTACAATTACAGTTACGCTACCGCTTATTAGTTTGTACTTCATTTGATATTCTCCGCGTTAGATGGCGATATAAACAAATAGTGTGGACAGTTTCTATATTCCCTCTATAGTCACTGTAATAGTGTGTGATTTGAGTTGCCTTTAACTCTGCGCTGTTGGGCAAAACCAAAATGTCTCAGCGTAGGAGTACAGATGTCTAAAATGATTAGATTTCGTTGAGATATGAGAAAAGTTCCGTTCTTACCACTTCAGATGGCGCTATTCACACATTATGACTGATGATTATTAGTTATTTTTAAAGTTTTATTTATTCCAAATAACGTAATCGTGAAGGTACTACATTTGACATTATCACAATTAAATGGCGATGAATTTGTTGAGGCTTTCGCGGCCATCGATTGATGTCATCTATTCTTTTCTCGAGCATTTCGGTCGTCGTGGTTTGATATGGTCGAAAAAAGAACATATGACATCAATTACTGTGTAATTAACATAGGGCTTATAGTACCATGAAAGGCTATTTACAGATCCAGAAGCGGGTGAATATCACAGTGAATTTTTATCCAAATGTCAGGTAAATCGGATTTTGGCGATGAGTTCCAATAGTGAGATGTCCTTTCTCATCTTTTCTAATAATTTTTAAAATGTTTTTGAATTTATGTTTGGGTAATAAATATATTTGCGGAAATAACTTAATCCAAAATTGCCATTATTAGTGACTGACATTTTATTTTTGTGTATCTGTTCTGTGTGATAGCTTATATCCATGGAAACACTTGACAGTTCGAAAATCAGAGAACCAAGCCGTTGATCTCCGATCACCGGTGATTACGATTTGTGAAATCCACCGTAAGTATCATTCAGGCGGAACAAAGTTCGCCGGGCCAGCTAGTAAACTATAGAAGGAGAAACCTTGCTACTTAAAGAATTGTGTTGAGAACAATATTTTCATTGAATATATTAAATTAATTTATCGAATACTTTCGAAAGTTCGTAATCAGTGGTCAAGTTCAATTGATGAATTTACCGCTTTATTATATTTCGGGAGTATCCAAGTGATACTTGATTATAAGGTAAAACCATACAAAGATCTTCACGTTTGTCATGCCGCATCAGAACTTATTCACATTCACATCATAGTTTATGGCGGATGTATTTTTTTTGTGTTGCTATTTTGTAGTATGTTTCCATGAAAATAAAGAACATTGAAAAAAATCATTTATTTCCATAATTTCCATCGAATTCCTCGTGAAATGTCGATCCAATTAGAAGAGAAAAACCCAATTTGTACACCGAAATTATATGAACTGGACACTGCATTGTCACTAAAATATTAATTCACTGAAATTCTTCACAAAATCATCACGAGATCGAAGAAAAACATTTAAAATAATCTGTTTAGAATATAAAACCAACGTAGCTTTAGAAAAGATATCTCATTTTCCTCCATGTTTGTAGACAGTTAGCAGTGACCTCATCGGTGGTTGAAATCGCCAATAACTCAACAGGATTGAAGATCTCGAGTGGACTAGAATACAGAATTGGGTTCACTCCACAAACTTTTGAGTTACCTACATCTCTTACAGAAACTCAAGATTTCATTTCGATGACTGAATCAGGCTTCCATTGCAATATGTTCAAATTCTTCGCCGGTTACCATCTCCAGAAGATTGTTTTCATCTGGTATAGCAGCGTTGGGGGTTCAAGTACCTGAATAAAGGGCCGCATAAAAGCTTAAGTTTATCGTTTTTAATTTTTTTTAGTTCAGTCATCGGTGTAGAGTTTTCGGTGTCAGTTTGGAGACTACAAATCTGCGATACACGTGTCTGTACCCCTTTAGGAGAGCTCGTAAAACCGAAGCGAACAAAAAAATTGGACGTGGGCACGTCGAGCTGTAGTTGTTGAAACATCAAATGCATTTTAATTTTATAACTCAAACACATAGCCAGTAACTCGATCCAGGCTGGTCCTGGTCAGTTATAACCGAACGACTTGAACATGTATACGTATTAATCATGGTGTAATTCATACCTATGTCATAATAACAAATAGGCCATTGTACGTTGGGGTGAGCGCTACTCGTTGCAGCACGCTTCGAGTCACGTTCTTGACACTATTAAATGGAGGCGACTTACCGAACATTAAAAACAATAATATGGTTCAAGGCGCCACCAAACCTCGTGCAGTAAGTATCAACATGCATCGTTCACCCTGCACCAAACGCCTACGATATTTTTGACGACCGAATTGCCTTTGATTTATTTTCGAACAAAGAAAACGCCTTCATCGGATATGCAGGAATCGACAGTTATTCGAGGCATAACAGACCGGAAACAGCTAGAGTGCTACGTGTATCATACGATATGATCTTTTTCAGTATTTATAAAATGTATTAATTCTCTGGAGCAATGTCCCTTTCTTCATCTAAAACTTTTTAGTGATGTGCTATTGGTAATTTCGAGGATATGAAAAATGGTCTACAAAGCATATCTGAATGAACTTATGGTTAAAGTATTCGTTTTGATTCATAAGATCAAAGTCACATCTTGAGAAATACGGATTCAACAGGGGAAAAACTTTTCGAATTCGCAATAATATTATTGAGTTTTTAAAATATATCTTCATTCCAGATAATCCATTTCATATCTATAGAGAAGGGGTCATTATATCTATATATATCTTAGCAGAATATTTGTTCATCTATATTTCATTTTTTTAATAAATCCCTATGCATAACATGCTTCTTCCCAGAACTCTTGTTCAGCTAGTTTTTTGTTTTCGCACGATGAATTATTATTTGAGTTACAATATTTAGTCATAAGATATTAATTTTTATATATCTATAAATAATTGGTGAATATCATGATTCTATAACTTTCCAACCAGAAACAAAAACTCACAGTCATCTTATAAATTTTGCATAATAAATTATGTATAGATTTTCCATTTTTCTGGTACCTATTTTACCATACCTTCCTTGTGAAGATTTTCATTAGTATATCTAGGTAACTTAATAATTTCTTGTATACATGAATGTATAAACTGTATGAAGTGATATTTGTTTGAAAAATAATTTTTTGTACAACTGCCATTTAAAGTGACATTTTTAATGACACCAAACAATGTTAAAATTGATTGTTTACGTGGAAGCGTTTTAAAAATATTTTTTTCATTACACCGCTCTGAAAACCCTATCAAAACATGTCGATTCAGGGCACCGAAAGTGACCCTTTTCCGTGCGGCCGCACCGAAAGTGACCCTTTTCCGTGCGCTGAGACATAGATGCATCTATGCTGAGACACAAAGCAACGATTGCGTGATGACAGTAGACGTCAGTGTTTCGAATAATTATTGTTTTACAATATCGAAATGCTTTCTGTCGAAGAACAAATATCGTTGGATTGTTTTAGGAGAGGTGTAATGAAAAATATCGTTCATTACACGTCCAGAAAGGCTTTTTCCGTGCTTGCACGAATTCCCGTGTTCGGCTCCGCCTCACACTGGAACTCTTCGCGCGCACACGGAAAAAGCTTACTTTCTGGACTAGTAATGAAATATACTATTTTAGCACTCCATTTTCTTAAGATGAAATCAGATGAAAAAAATTTAGCAATTGCAAATTTTCATTATCAATATTTAACAATCATTACTTATGAACATCAATAATAATCGTAAAACTAGAACAATTACTAACATTAATGCCCTGTGACGTTAGGGAGCTTCGCAACACATAAGAATCCTCAACACCATCAGTACTTGTAGAAACCGGAAGTACAATATTGATGATGATCCAAAATCTGTTGAGGTTGAGAGAATTTTTTCAGCACTGACATTTCTATATGCAATGGAATGATCAACATAGCTCTCGGCAACCGTCGTAGACTTCCATCCACCATGTTTTTTATATCCGTAATATTTGCTCCTGATTCTGCTAGCAATGAAGCGGAGGATCTTCGAAAACAGTGTCCTGTATATTGCTTTGGTTTTGGCAGTTTTAGGAATTCGGCAACAATAGATGGAATTTTCCAATTTTCGCAAATGTATTGATACCAGCTGGATTGGCAGTGCATTTATTATTCATGTATTTCAGGAAAAAACGACGATGTTTGATGACAGAAGGGCGCAGTGAAAGTACTTATGAAAATAGTCAATATACTTCCAAATGATACTAAAAACTAAAAGAACGACTGACTTTCGTTTTTGTTTTTGGAAGTTGTATAACCAATGATTTATTTGTTATTTCGATGTCTTCCACTGATAAATTACACAATTCTTCACACCGACAGGCTCCGAATAATCCGAAAATAGTTGCAACCTTAACCATCAAGTATTTCTCATCTGGTGCCTCATTTATAAACTTTTCAACTTGTTCACGAGCGAGAATTTTCGATTTTTTGCGACGATATCCTTCACTTTTCAGTTTTATGCTATTAACTCAAAATATTCACTAACATCCACACCATTTTTAATAAGGGCGCTTGACTTTATCATTGAAAATTTGCTCCACAAAGTTGATGAACTCCATATTTTTGATTTTTCTTCTAAGGACCTATGCCAGGAAAACAGGTTTCCAGAAGTTCCCTTCTACATTTTTCAATATACACCAGGCCAGGAAATTATTATATGCAATATCGTACTGCTGAAGAGATTTTTTAGGTAGGAGTTCCAGATTTGCTCTTCTTGCAGACTCTTCAATATCCACAGGAACAACCAAATCGTCACTTTTATTAATAATTGGACTCTCGATAAACAAATTGAGCAGTCAAAAACCCGAGACGAAAATTGTGTGTGGAAATTCACATGATAGCGTCTTTTCTCATTTGTTAGTAATCATAACGTTTGCCATTCACAACAACCTTTTGATTATTTGAATATTGAAATGCATTTTATTATTATTATTATTGTCATTGCAAATTCGCCCATTTCATTATCAAAAAACATTGTATGGTATTTGTGTTAAAAGTGATTTCATTTTGTGAGTGAAAAAGTTTGTGAAATGAGCGGAGCGAATTGAACAATTTCACGAACACGAACGTCTCTTTTAAATAACTATTTCATACAACCATGAAGAAACCTATTTTGATAATATAACTTTCGGGGTTCAAAGAAAAATCATGACTTCTTCAAAAGAAGATAATATCACTGAACATTCATTGGTGTAAAAATAGTGGTTCCACCTAGACTATGCTAGTAAACCACATCACGAGAACAACCCGGTATAGCCCAATTTGCAAGGTCCACTCAATTCGAAAATATGCATATCGATTCAGATTGGGGAATGATTCCCAATCTTTAAAACTAGAGACAGTTTTATATATCAGGTATGCTTTCTTGGAAACCGATACTGATAGAAGCTTGACGCAATGATTTTCTGTGAAATGTATGACTGGTTGTGTAGATAAAATTGAGACGATAGTTGTTCGATAAATGAATTTCTAGGAATTAAGTTCATCGCTGCATCGAAGATTGTGTTGGGTTTTCTTTTGTTGGGAGTGGATTGATTCATTCTCCTACATCGAAACTTTTCCAAGGGTGGAAAAGACTTGCATTGTTATCCAAAATCTAACTCATATTTCTCATCCTATGGTGATAAGCAACTTAAAAATCGAATGTGATTTTTTACAAGCTTTTATTTAGTTTCACCTGTCTCGGTGTCTGTCTCTGTGTAATCAAATCTTGCAAGTTAACTATGACACACTTCTAATCCTCCGATTGATTTGAAATTTGGCAGGTGTACATAATTTTGGTGACAATGCATCAGGAAACATTCGTTACAGAAAAAAAAACACAAAATGGCTGCTCCAAAATGGCGGATGAGTTTTGTAATTATAATCCGATTCCATTCGAAATCTGGGGGTTTTTGGGTTGGACTATGATGATTTTTCTGTCAAAATTGGAAAATTCAAGATGGCGGCTACAATATGGCGGACGAGTATTGTAATTAAGATCCGATTCTTTTCAAAACTGGTATCTGTGGGATTTCTGGGTCGAAAATTACGATTCTTCAAAATTTAGAAATTCAAGATGGCGGCATCAAAATGACGGATGAGTGTTGTTGTTATTATAAAAGCTTGTCTTTGAAAAAGTTTTTTTAAGAATAAGCCTCTTCATTTTGATGCTGGCAAGTTGCACTCTTTCTGGGCTTTTACTATAAGGTGCAGTTCAAGATCAACGTCTGAGAATTATGGCAATTAGAGACCGATTTGCGACAAACTCGATCTTTGGCTGATGAGTGGTCAGGAAAACAAGGCCATCATGTAACTGTCCGAACGGTTTACAGCCGGATAAGGTTCTTTGGACTGCAGCAGTATCGACTCCATCTGGTGTTACCTCTGACGGTTGAGCATCGCCGGCAACGATTACAGTGGTGCAGAGAACGTCAACATTGGAATGTGGAATGGCATCAGGTCGTCTTTTCTGATGAATCTCGATTCTCTGAGGGTGCACATGATGACAGAAGAAGGGTAAGACGACATCGGGGAGAAAGACGTGAACCTCAGTTTGATGTTGAGCGTCATGTTCACTGGACTGTAGGCGTTATGGTATAGGGTGCTATACCACATGCAAGTGGGTCACCTTTAGTCTTCATTCGAGGTTACATGACAATTCCAAAAATATACAAGACTTGATATTTTACTTGAAATCTTCGCTATCTGAATCAGAATTCTACCCCACTAACTTGAATGAAGATTAGATAATCATCAACCTACCCCAGAATCCTTAAATGATCTGAAAAAAGCTTCTGCCCCGTTTATGGAACCAAATTTCTCAAGAAATGTTCAACAACCTCGTGTGTAGTGTGCAAAGAAGATATCAAGCTGTTATTGATGCCTGTGGAGACCATACATTGTATTGATAGTCTTAAAATGCTTGAATTCTCTGGGAATAAAATTTCGTTATTTTACTCGATTTTTCTTAACCACCCTGTATACGATGCAGACCTAAAGGCTTAAATTAATTTGCAACTTGAAATAATATTAATATGAATTTTCATCACAAAATTTTTATTTTAATTATATTTTTTTGCAATCTTAGTCAATATCCGTAACTCATGTGGAGCAGTTTAGTTCAATTCACCAACACTTCTCAGTTTTTCACAATATTTGAATCTAACACGAAACTCGCTCGTCACTGTCAACACTATTCGAATCTCGTGAAATGAATGTGAGAAAAAAATATGCAAACCTAAGAACTTCTGCACAAGTATTTTTCACTTTACATCCCTAAACGAATCAACATCTGGTCGGCCGTTCTGTAGCACATTCCTAGATTTTAGAGGAAATGCCGACAAATTTATTGAATTATGATGTAATTTTCAACATTGGAATTCGGCCGCCACCCTTGACGGAATTTATTGCAGGCAGACAAGATTATTAGGGACAGTACGCTGAATCTCGAATGGTGTGTTTTTTTTCCAACATCGGAGTTTTGCTCTGAGGCTTTTGTTATTCATTGCGTTTCATGTGAATGTAATAATTCATAATTGACAAGTTGCCCCTGAGCTTCCTATAAAATATAGTACAGCCTGACTATTTTTTTTCACACTTATTCTAGAAAAAAAAAATTAATTTGATCGCCGGGGGCCCCTATGGACCTCGGGGCCCTACGCTGCAGCGTACTAAGCGTACCGGTTAATCCGCTACTGAATACAAAGTATGTACGGCTTATTTACTGGTATTTCAAGCTACCTATAGGTACCGAAATAGTGAGGACATCCCCTTCGA
This sequence comes from Adalia decempunctata, assembly GCA_951802165.1. Taxonomy (NCBI): domain Eukaryota; kingdom Metazoa; phylum Arthropoda; class Insecta; order Coleoptera; family Coccinellidae; genus Adalia; species Adalia decempunctata. The sequence continues at coordinate 62,525,723 of OX637696.1, read as the reverse complement.
AATATGAAGGAAGGTATGTTTTTCTGGTTTCATTTCACTCCAAATATTTGACACCCCAATCGACACTTGCCGGTCAGCAAAATATTATTTTATCTCATTATATGTAGAGTTTTTGGAGAAACTACTGATACAATTGAATTCTACGTGAAGAAAGTGATTCAGAAAAATTTATTTGATAAGGAAAAATTTATAGAAACTTTTCCAAAATGCATATTTGCGAAAAACACCCTAAAACTCGAACATACAAGGATGTATTGATATCTAGTTAGCCTATAGACCAGTTCCATGCATAAACAAAATATTGCGATACCATATCAACGAAAAATAACGTATTAGAAGTGTCAGTGTAGAGTTCGACGTGAAAAAAGTAAACCAGAGTTACGCAATGAATTAAGAAAAAAGATGTCTACCGAAATTGTGAAAATCGAAAAATTGGAGTATCGAGCCATCATCAAGTACCTGTATTTAAAAGGGTTAAGAGGTAAGCAGATTTACGAAGCTATGCTTAATACCCTTGGTGATCAATGTCCTTCGTATGTGACTGTGAAAAATTGGACTTCAAAAGGGGTAAATTTTCCATTGAAGATGATGACCGATCGGGAAGGCCAGTTTCTGTGTCAGTACCCGAAAATATCGATGCAGTTCATGACATGATTTGATCAGATCGTCGAATTGGGCTGAAACGGATATATCTGAAGCACTGAAGATTTCATACGAACGCTTTCATCATATAGTTCACGTCAATTTGGACATGAGAAAAAATTCTGCAAAATGGATCCCCAAATGTTTGAATGTTGACCAAAAGCCTGCAAGGGTAGAAGCATCGCGTTCGATCTGTGCTCGATTTGAAAACGATGTAGACTTCTTAAAACGAATTGGTACTATGAATGGATGAGACTTGGGTACATTTATACGATCCAGAAACGAAGCAACAATCGATAGAATGGCGACACTCTGGTTCTCTAAGACCTAAGAAAAGTTTCGTGTCCACAAATCTGCTGGAAAAGTTCTTGCTTCGGTTTTTTGGGATTGCCATGGAGCAATCATGCTTGATTTTTTGGATAAGGGTGGAACAATAACTGGAGATTACCATTCGAGATTACTGACTACTCTACGGGAAAAATTAAAGAAAAACGACGCAGAAAGCTATCCAAAGGTATTTCGTTTTTACAGGACAACGCCCCAATACACAAATCTCATGTTGCCATGCAAAAAATTCGTGATTCAGGGTTAGAATTACTAGAACACCCCCCTCATTCACTAGATTTGGCTCCGTCCGACCATCATCTCTTTCCTCAACTGAAAAAAAGTTATGGTCGTAAATTTCCTTCCAACGAGGAGGTGTTAAAATCTGTGGAGGACTGGTTTGCAGAGCAAGAAGAAACATTTTTTTTGAAAGTTCTAGAGACGTTGCAGGTTCGCTGTAATAAATGTATTCAATTAAGAGGAGAATATGTTGAGTAATAAAATATTTCGACATTGAAATTTTGTGTGGTTCTATAGGAGGCTAAGAATTTTTCAATATATCCTCGTATATTCTTCCAGTCTACAGTCCCTACAGATATCGACATCAGTTATCTAGCAGCTTATTTTTATCGATATAATATAATTATTTATTCCTTTCTTAATGATCGGGGAGTATACATAAGATGAATTTGGAGCATTTCGATATTTTCGCATGCATTTATGATTTTGTTGAATCTTGCAGTTTGAAAAAATCACATCTATATTAATTTATTTTGTTTCATTCGAGTTCGGTGATATGTGGAGAATAAAAAAATTATCATCTGACCGATTTATCTGAAATAAGAATATTAGATATCATCAAGGGTTTATTGTTGACATCGAAGGAGGGACCATGGACCCCATGGGCCATGGCACCCCCTCAAATCCGCCAGTGATACTTCTTTTAGTTAAAGTTTTGGAGACACAATTTCCAGCAGATTCTTGAGTTAATCTTATCTTTCAATAAGTTAATACAACTTTAATGTAACGTTTGGGAAACTAAATAAGGCTTCTTCATTAGACATTATTTAATTTTTTTAAATTAAATCAGTCTATGATGTGAACGTTTTTCCCTTGTTTTAAAGAAATAAAGAAATGGCCAGTCAAAAAGACTCGAACACCACTGGTGTCACCACCACAGCAGGATAATGACAAACAAATGCAAGTCCATTTCCCTCATTGATTAATCTAGGTCCTAGGGACGATATCTTCTATTTTCAGAGCTAATAATGTTTTGTCCCCAAGCATTTCGTATTAATCTTTTCCCTCACAATTCGAAGTACCGATATTTCATCATGAATTAATGTTCCAGCATACATCGATAATACACAGTAATCAGAAGTCTTGCTCCAATAAAATTCAATAATTAATTAGGTGGTGCGATGATCATGTATTTTTATCGAATCTCGAGGGGCAAAGGGATCGAGGTCATCGTAATAAACAAATATCAAGACGCTACTTCTCGGTTGAATTCGAACTGGAGTGATAAGGAAAGCATCTTATTTTTTAATCACGAGCTGTCTCTAATTTTTTCCTGTTTGAGCTGTGTTGTATAAATATTTATTCGTCGAATGTATAAACCATGGCCCTGTTTGTAAATACGGGATCGATTGTCTTCGGCATTTCCCTGATGCATTCAGTTATCGAAGCGCCATTTATTCGCTATCTATTGTTTTTGAATTTGGGAGTCCTATTTATATACAAAATGCAGCTGACTTAAGACTTTTTATATTGAGATGGATCATGACTATTGACTACGCGGTTTTCGAAGAACATTAGGTGTAAGATTCGCTTTAATGAATATCCAGAAGCCATGCCTCATTAGAAAATTTGATATGAGGATACTGACTCTGGGTATCATCAATACGGAAGATGTAGAGGTATGTATAGAAGATATATAAATGCCATCCCTATTCCAATAATAAATCAAATCAGGAAAACAAGAATTTCCATTCGAGTTGTATAAACTAATGATCGATAGACCAATTTCAGAAGTTCCTTAAAATTTCAAGAGAAGAATGCCCAGAAATAGAAAAACTGATTCATTACATTGTCTCTCTTACAAGAATACATAAAGCGTTTTCCAATAAGAGGTATTATTTTGACAAATGACAATTGAAAAATGCCTTTTTTTCGGCTAAATATGATCGGATGTTTATTTCATTATAAAGAGGAAGGTATGCCGTTAATAATGGAAAGTAATATCAGCCAAATGACCACCACGACCACGGCTACAGGACTATATCCTTATCATGAAAGTTTTCAGATCAGCAGAAAATACAAAATGTCCATATCTATTGAAAAAACGAAATGTATGACATTTTCGAAGGAGCCATCGAGATGTAAAATTGTGATAGATGATAAGATTGAGTGATGAAGTTCCGGTACCTGGGAGTGGACATATCCAGCAATCATAACTCTATAGAGGACATCAAATCACAGGTCAACAAGGCCGCAGTAATATCTGGCTGTCTGAGAGATGTAGTATAGGCAAACAAGCAAGCTGACACGAATAAAACGAAGAACCTCCTATGCACAGCGGAGATGAAAACTCTCAGAACCATCGCAGGAAAAGATATAGAGTAAGAAACAGCGATATAAGAGCTCTCTGTAAAGTGGAAAATATAGTGAGATGGGGAAGGAAGGGAAGAAGATATTGGTGAGACCACGTAGAAAGAATGGACCATAATAGATTAGCATACCTCGCTAAGGACGGGAAACCAGCAAGCAAAAGGCCATTAGGAAGACCACCCAAACGATGGAAGGATAGCTGGAGTTCAATCTCCCAGGAAAGCCTCACCCCAATGAGGAGACCTTCATGATTAACAGACGCTTCGGTTATGAACAATTTCTTCTTCTTCTTATCCTAGATCTTAAGGTCTAGAATAAGAAGAAGAAGTGGCTGCCTTATGTCCACGATAGCCACAAGAATTCCATATTTGAGGTCTTGAATCGACGCTTGGCTCTTGGCGTAGACCTTTTCTTTGACCTGGCCCCGAAGGAAGAAGTCGCAAGGTGTTAAATCGTAAGATCTCGCTGGCCAATTTTGATCACGTCTTCGAGAGATAACAAGGTCCGGAAACTTTTCGTGAAAGATCGATGATTTCCTTGCTTGTATGGCACATAAACCTTCCTTATTGAAAATAAACGTTGCCTAGATCAATACCATCCATTTCCGGCTATGAAAAATATCTCGATTGCTCAATCCATTCACCGTACCTAACTGTTGCTCAAGGCTCAATGATCTCGCCGGACCATAAACCGCCCCAAACAGTCGCATTTTGAGAATAGAGGGGCTTTTCAACAATAACCATCGGGTTTTCCGAACCCCAGATGCGTCAATTTTGCTTGTTGACGAAGCCACCGAGGTGGAAATGCCTCATCACTCAAGATGGTTTTTCGATGGAATCCCGAATCATTTTCATGCATTTCAAAGACCCAATCAGTAAAGACACGACGTTATTGATGATCGACCGGCTTGGGTTCTTGTGTTAACTGAACTTAATAAGCTTGAAGACTCAAATCTTCATGCAAAATACCATGGGCGTACCCAGGGGGGGCAGGGGGGAGCAGCTGCCCCCCCCCCTTGAAGATAAAATAAATGTTAATTTTCCTGGCAAGTGGGAAATAAAAAGACTAGAAATTTTCTTGTGCGCTGTGGGGTCCAGATGTTGACACTCTCTCTCGAACGAAATCCGCTCGACTGTTTTCGAGTTACACCCATTATCATTCAATCAATAACTCTAAAATACGATCGAATTTAAATTTACTGAAAAGTATATACCTAAAAGAAAATGTTGCGAAATTCTGTGAAGATCGTGTTATAAGAAAGCTGAAAAAATTCAGAAATTTCATTTTCATACCTAACCTATTCGTCAAGTTCGTCTGAAATTTTGCTAAACTATTGAGTCGACATATTTATTCCAAGATACCAGATTTCAGTTTGATTGAATCTGAAATCTTGAATATATTGTGACATTAACATTTCGCATCTGCTGAATCATTGGGTGTAATTTAACCAAGTATTATTTGGATCTACGCAATCCACTTCCAAACCCGCTTCATGAATATCGAATCTTTTTTTTTCCGAAGTTATTGTGCTCTCGAAAAGCAAACCTAAAGCTTATGTTATGATCAACATAAGAATAGAATTCATCATTAAGTTCTCATTTTTGGAAGTCTCCAACTGTTTTCAAGCAATCTGTATATGAAGGGTGATTCCACCTTTCACCATTCTCTTGCAACTGTTCCTGTGGAGAAATGTTCGCAGTTTATCTTGAAAGGCAACTATGAATGCAATCAGTCACAATGTCTTTTCTTTATTTTTCAAAATTCGACGAAACGGAGAAAAGATGTACCATTTCAGAAAATTTTGACGACGGAGCTCCAGTCCATCTACCGACTGAATATTGGTGCAATTTATAATTATTTTTTGGGAGTTCATTAGGCCCGAAGAACTGAAAAACTCAATTTGAGTAGGTAAAAAAATAGCAAACGTCACTAGAAAACCGGCTCGTAATTCAGTTCCGAGGAAAATATATTGTATTCAGTCGTACTAGTTCATTTCAATGAAATCTGGTATGCAAACTTTTTTTTTTGATTCTTAGACAAACTCTGGTAATCTTGAAAAATAAAATACAGAAAGAACCTTATGAAGCTAAAAACAACAATTACATAAAATTCAAAATTTTCTGTTTAGACGTTTTTAGTTATCTCATAGTCGGGCCAGAAATATCGCCCTCCGAACTTTTCACAAACGATTAATTTTACATCAACGAGACGATTTCAAGCTCCGAAAGAATACCAGATGTTGTTTTGAGTCAAACACTTTTTCATGCATTCCTCAGTGCACCTGCTCCGTACGAGTATTGCTTACAGTGTTGCCATTTACGGAGGTGACAACGAACTGAACGTCCCTTGGCTTTATTCCTCCATATATAAGACGGCGCACTAGCGCTGGTGGTATATAGCTGAACTAAAAGATTGTACAGTACATAAATATGGTGCGTTCTGACCTCAAAACAATTTTTGGATATGTTGATCCCTGAAGTCTCCTGAGTCTAACAATCTAAGAAACAAGGCGAAACGTTGTAATCTCCGATTTCGGAGGTGACAGCGTTATATATGGGGTGACAACACTTGTTGAGTTTATATTTTGGAGGTGACAATGACAATTAATAACTATATATATAACTAGTCAATTTTGATGATTTTTTGACCGACCATCTTCTCAGCTATGAGCTGCCCCCCTCTAGCTGAAATCCTGGGTACGCCCTTGCAAAATACTTATAATGACGTTTGCGGATTGCCTAATTCCAAAGAACGAAGAGGAATGGACAAACCTGGGTTTTCATCAACACTTTCGGCTACAGCTGCAATATTCTAGGCTGTTCTTGAGCAAATGCTCAAGTTTTATTTTTCACATCACTTACTTGACGCAACAGCTCAAATTTTTCCACCAATTTTTGTATTGCGGTGCGACAAGGAGCCTACGACGACCCAAAAATGTTCGAGTTTCACGAACCGTCACTGCCAAATGTTCACCATTTTTATAGGAATTTCGGCAATCATTGATTATGAATTCTTATTTGTAGAGACCGGATTCATTTGCATATTTAGGACAATTTAAGCGGTATTCGCATATTTTAGCTAAAATCCAGTTATGATGCTTATTATCGGTACATATTTTCTTCTCTGCGTTCCGAAATGCGATAAAAGTGATGATATCGCGTATGCGACCAAATTCTACAAAATATGAGGTCTATTGAGTAATAATTGTGACTTTTGTCTTTTGACTGCTCATAGTAAAGCCTACAAAGAAAAATTACCAAATTTGTCAATCCCTCCCGAACCAGTCATAACTCGATAGGGAACATGAATCGAAGCAATGTTGTTCCACAATGAACATGTTGAGGCTATCAACGGTGTAGTAAATGACTTTGACAGTGCCGACTCGTTTTAGCAGTTTGTCATTCTAGCATTTGACGATTTTTCAATAAAGAAAAATATAGCAATGATTTGCCCTCATTTTTCTCATGTACCTGAAAGCATTAGGAAGCTTGAAACTCAAGGTATGGCCTTAACTGAATATATCCAAATAATGAGTAAAATACGCCAAATGAACTCCACGTTGCCTATGGCATTGCCAAATAAACTTAAAGAAAAGTTTGAGAACATATTGAAAGGAAATCCAGGTTTTGAAGATTTGTGTCTAATCGATAGTTTTATTAATCGGACGGCAGAAGTTTTACCAGAAAACATAATGGAGAACGTAGCACCGAAGTTCAAATTTTGCCCAGTTACGTCCGTGGATGTGCAGCGAACCTTATCCACATATAAAAATATCCTGAATGGTCGAAGACACAATCTCACAATTGAACATCTGGAGCCAATACTTTATTGTTAACGTTTACAAAAACGTTAAAAAATTTCAATACCATATATTATTACGAATTACTGATATACTGATTTTGAAATAGAAGTAACTTTTTCTCCTTTTTTTAGTTCCTGAAATTCATTATTCAGTTTTGCATATTCTGCATATTTTCGTGCATATTCTGTCTATATTCGTGCATATTTCAAGCATTTTTCATGCATATTTGCATGCATATAACAACCTTTTTATGTTGCATATAATCCGGTCTCTACAGTTATTTGGCACCAAGCGATTGAATAATATCAAGGGGTTTCCATAATATAATACATATAAATGAACCGACCTGATTCTCGTACCGCTTCAAACCAATATGTTTTGAAATTATATTAGGCTGATGCTTCGCACTTTAGAGGGGAACGTTTTTTGTTATTCTGAGCACCTATTTAAACTATTATGAGGTTTTCCAATAAGACTAACTTGTTATTTGGAATAGCACAGTGAAATTATTGAAATCAATAAATGGTATAAAACAAAGTCGCTATCGCTGTCTGTCCCTATGAATATGCTTATAAAACTACGCAACGGATTTTGAAACGCTTTTTTTAATAGAGAAAGTGATTCCAGAGAAAGGTTTATATGTATGATACTTGCATAATATTGTAGAGACACTGATGAATTTACAGGTTTTGTCCATTCAATATAGATCAATATGGGCAATATGGCCCTTTACAGCATGTAATAATGAATATTTCCGAAGATATTAAAGATTTGAAATTCAGGCACATAGCGGTGCGGCGCCGGCAATACCGATCCGACATCTTTTGATTGACCATTAATAAATCGCAGAGTCAAACTTTCAACGTTGCGGGCTTAGATTTGAGCGTTGAGTGTTTTTCTCAAGGTCAATTATATGGAGCCCTTTCAAGAGAACTTCTAAACAAAATATGTTTGTATTGTCTAATGACAAAAAAGCTATGAACGTTGTTTATGAGGACATTCTGTAGTAGGTATAGGTATTTAGTACCAGCTTTGCATTCGTGCGAAGCCGGGGTGGGTCGCTAGTTCACTATAAAAATGTCGAACCGCAATACAGAAATTGGTGGAAAAATTTGAGCTGTTGGGTAAAGTTAGTGATGTGGAGAATAAAACTCGTGAAAGTCGCTCAAGAACAGCCGTGAATATTGCTGCTGTAGCCGAAAGTGTAAAAGAAAACCCAGGTTTGTCCATTCCTCGTCGTTCTTTGGAATTAGGCATTCCAAAAACGTCATCACACCGTATTTGACATAAAGGTTTGGGCTTTTAGGCTCGTAATGTTCAGTAAACACAAGAACTCAAGCCGACCGATCATCAACAACGTCGTGTCTCTGCTGATTGGGTCCTTGGAATGCATGAAAATGATCCGAAATTCCATCGAAAAATCATCTTGATTGATGAGACCCATTTCCACATCGGTGGCTTCGTCAACAAGCAAAATTCTCGCATCTGGGGCTCGGAAAACCCAAGAGTTATTGTTGAAAAGCCTCTCTGTCCTCAACGTATGACTTTTTATTGCGGTTGATGGTCCGGCAGGGTCATTGGACCTCACTTCTTCGAGAATGAGGCTGGAGCAACAGTTATGGTGAGTGGATTGGGCTATCGATAGATGATTAATGATCTTTTATGGCCGTAATTCGATGGTATTGATCTGGGCAACGTTTTCTTTCAACAAGATGGCACTACGTGCCGCACAAGCAACGAAACCATTGTACTTTCACGGAAAAAATTTCGGACCGTGTTATCCCTCGAATGGTGATCACAAATGGCCACCGAGATCATGTGATTTAACATCTTTCGACTTCTTCCATTGGGGCCATGTGAAAGAGAAGGTTTGAGGTTTAAGCCAAGAACCCAGCGTCGATTCAAGACCTCAAAGATGGAATTCGTGAGGCTATCGAGGACATAGGCCACTTTGCGATTTGGTTATGGAAAATTTGTATAAAGAATATAGTCCTGTAGTTGACAATTGCTAATTAATGTTCACGTGTGAGAAAATAAGATTTTGATTTCCAATAATCCAACATTGATCCAGAGAGCATTTTGAGATTTTCACCACTATAACGAGTCTTGAAAAAGGAACCATCGGTTCCGAACCGTCGACGAAGTTATAAATTGAGTTTTAATTAGTCCAATTCCCTACGATACCCTGAATTTTTAAGAACATGGACGAGAACACAGCAGAATAGTCCTGTAGTGGCCATGGTGGTCATTTGACTAATGTTATTTTCCATTATTAACGGCATAAATCTTTATAATGAGATAAACATACGATCATTTAACTAAAAAATGGCATTTTCTTTGAATGTCAAAATAACACCCCTTATTGGAAAACTCTTTTTTTTAATTGTACAATCATTATAAGCGTCTAATCGTCTCTGTCATTGACATATTATCCCATTTTGATAAGTCTCTGTCTCTGTTCATATCCCTCAATTCTGATGAAAACCCCTATTCCTATCGATTTCGTTCTGAGCTTATTGAACCCCTAATAATCGTGAGAAATCCCCATTTCACCCAATACTGTTTTGTAACATCAACGTAGATCATCCGTCCGCAGGAGTAGTAACTCGATATCGGAAAGAACGAATGGACATCTTCCATCGTATCAAAAATTACGAAGAGGTCTCAAATTAGCCTTGATTGGCCTAATAGGGGGGAGTCGCCCCATTACAGGTAACTGAATCGAAGAATTGCCCTGAGCGCTAGCATCCGGACTGTTGGGGTGTAAGTAAGTGATACAGATGTATGTATCAACTCAACCCCTGATTCCCGAGGGCTGATGGATTGTTGCTCAGATTCATTAGCTCATTAAGCCGGTCGGTTCGTAATTCGATATCTACACCTTCCGAAATTTAGCAGAGGGAGCTTAACGGTAGAAAGAATCGGAATTACTTTCGACTTGGAAGCTTTCGTTTAGGGAATATCAATTTTTGTGAGAATTATTCCGTATTTCATTCATAAGGTGAATGAAACATAAAAACGCTTTAGTTTGATGAATGAACGTGTGTTCGAAATGTCTTTAATAAGTACTATAGCAGCTCGAAGAAAACTGTTGACAAATTCTCAAGTTCTTTTTTCCTGACTAATCCGAATCTGAAAACAGATCCAGCCTATCGTTCATAGATTTTGAGTTATGAACGAAAATTGAGAAATTGTCATTTTCAATAATGCTTAATAACTCTTCTGTTTGAACTCGTATTCGAAATCTGTTGTTACATTCTGCAGGTAGTTTTTAAAGACTAAGTCAAATACAACATGATGGATTTTTTTTTTAAAATGATAAGGATTTATGATTTCTCAAATGCGAACTATAGGCAGTCGAAAGTTCTCTTAGTTATCTTGCTACAGAATTTTTGCTGATTGTAAAAATGTATCATATTTCACTATTCACATGAATACAACATAAAGAAAAATGTAATACTTACATTATGCATTAATGCAATCGAAAAAAAGTCAATAACGAATGCGGTGTTGCCAAAAATGGGATAATTCCAGAATATCTCGAACTCGCGGGAAAAAGGCGTAGGTAAAATAAACTAAAAGGAATGGATTTTTTGTATTTTTTTTACTTCATTTCGACTTCGACAATTACTCGACAATTATTTATCACCATTTTCATGATATTTGGTCGATACTGAGAAAGTGGATCTGCTAACTTAACTTTAAGTTAGCAAAGTCACCCCGTAGAAAAAAAATTAAGGACGCGACATTTTTTTCTTTCACCTCAAATTCGGGACAGGTATTCGACAATCAATGCAATAGAAAAAATTCAATAACGAATGCGCTGTTGCCAAAAATGCGACATTTCAGAAATATAGGGAAATTGAATTTTTTGTGTGTTTTTTACTTTATTTGAACATCGACAATCTTTTATGATCATCGTGATGATATTCGACCACTATTTGCTAAATTAATATAAAGTTAGCAAAGCCACCTAGTAGAAAAAAATCGAAGGTCGTGACAAATTTTTTTCTTTCACGACAAATTCGAGGCAGGTATTCGACAATTAATGCAATAGAAAAGGGGTCAATTACGAATGCGCTGTTGCCAAAAATGCGATAATTCCAGAAATATCTCGTACTCGCGGGAAAATGACGTAAAATAAACAAGAAGGAATGGATTTTTTTGTGTTTTTTTTACTTCATATGGACTTCGACAATCATTTATAACCATTTTTATGATATTTCTTAGATATTGCGAAAGTGGTTCTGCTAACTTAACGTTAAGTTAGCAAAGCCACCCCATAGAAAAAAAACTAAGGACGCGACAAATTTTTTCTTTCACGACAAATTCTCGACAATTATTCGACAATTAATGCGATAGATTTCATTGATTTTATCGCAAGTGGCACTGCTAACTTCATAGGCATCCAATTTTGGACCACTTTTTCAAGTAATTCAGGCCTTATTTCATCAATAACACGAGTTAAGTGTTAAGCGAGGTGTTAAGCTTCCTAAGCGTCTATTATTTCTGGTCTATCAGCATAAACCAATGACTTGACATATCCCCAAAGAAAACAATCCATTGGAGTTATGTTGCATGATCTTGGAGGCCAATTAATTGGACCAATTCTCGAAATAATGTTATCGCCAAACCATTCTTTCAATAAATCAATTGTTACGGTAGCAGCATGAGTTTTAGCACCATCTTGTTGGAACCAAGACACTTCTGGCTCGATACCATTCAAATTTTGAAACCAATAATCATTGATCATCGATCTGTATCGAGCACCATTCACTGTAACATTAGCTCCAGCATCGTTTTCAAAGAAATATGGACCGGTGATAACTTCAGGGTGTAAAACACACCATACAGTGTATTTTTCAGGTTGTAAAGAAACCTGCAGAACTTCTTGGGGATTGATTTCACTCCATATACGGCAATTTTGCTTGATTACGTAGCCGCTCAACCAGAAATGAGCTTCATCACTAAACACAATTTTTCTATAAGAAAGTGGATCAACTTCAAGCTGTTCTAGAGCCCAATCAGCAAACAAACGACGCTTATTATGATCAAGTGGCTTTAGTTCTTGAACCAGTTGGATATTGTATTCTTGTATGGGTGTAGACCAAAATCTTCACGCAAAATTTTGAATGTGGTGCATGCACAGAGTCGAATTTGTTGTGAACGTCGACGAATTGACAAATCTGGATCTTCATTAACACTATCACTTACAGCAGCGATATTTTCTTCTACGTACAGTTCTTCTCCTTGTTGTTGTTGCATCGAGTAGAGAAAATGTTGTTCGGAATTTATCGATAGTTCGATGAATAAGCTGCTCTGATGGACGATATGTAAACTAAATTTGGCGAATAGAACACTGATTTTGAAAATAATTTCAACAATTCGTGAACGTTGTTGCGGTCTTTCCATGATAATTTGTCAATAGTTACTGAACAGAAATGTCAAAACAACATGGCTTCTACCTTCTGTCAAATAACAGTTATTCCTAACGAAAATTCTATCACTCTAAAAAACACCCGATACAAGAAACCTTGAAATCTTTCAGTTCGTAACGGAATAATTGAAAGCATACTTCGATATAATACATGTGCGTGTTCCCCGCAAGGCTTTCTTTTCAGCAGCATCAAAACAACCTATTTTGGTCGAATCGGAGATATCGGAGTATGTAACACATTTTATCGAAGGTTCCTGGGGTTATCTCCTGGGCAATATCAGCTCTCATTGCGGTTATAAAATTAATAAGGACTCGAGTTTTTCCGATTTGAAATAGGAAAGTTCGGAATGACAATCGAGAAACTTCTGATAAAAATTCTTCTGAAGAGAGTATAATTGATTTCAATGAATTTTTGAATTTGATGAATGAATTCTATCAATTATCAAAGTGATGATGGTTTCGGCATTCCTTCTATTTCCACGAACTGAATACTCCTCAGCAAAAATGTTAATTTTCAGACATTAAGTCATTAACCATTCATTCTAGGAATAGCCAGTGAATTCAAACATGAACTTAAGATATTGTAGTGTTTCTCGAAGATCTTCAAAAACATTTCAAATCTCCGATGTTTCTGGTCAAATCAGAGTAGTTTGTGGAATTCAATTCAAATATGGTATGAACAAGGTGACAAGAAAAACTTCGGACAAATTTTGCTGTGGTCTGGAACAAAAGTATTTCAGCGCAGCCAAATAATTTTTATTCTCTTGGTTTCTCTACACTTTCCTGTACTTATATGTGAATTTTCAGTTTGATATAATTTCATTTCACAGAGTTTTAGAATGTCAAACAAACGTAGTGCGATTTTGGAGCTGTTTCATCAAGGTAGGAGGTAGGCGTCAATGCGAAATTGTTCGTTTGCTCAATGTGCCTCGACAAACCGTGTCCGATGCAATTCGTCGTTTCAATGAGCTTGGCCATGATGGTGGTCGTCCAGGAAGTGGTAGAAAACGCACTGTCAATACATCTAGCAATAGCAACATCGTCAAGAAGCTAGTCAATCGAAATCCAAGGGTTTCCATGAGGAAAATAGCCTGTGAGACCGGTATCAACCGCGAATCCAAAAAGTTCAACTTCAACTCCTCAGGGAGGAAAACAAGCGCGTACGACTCCAAAGGTGCCGCCAACTCCTTCGTCTCGACGCCGGTCAGCAATGGGAGCGAATTATCTTCACAGACGAGAAGCTTTTCACCGTAGAACAATCCCACAACCACCAAAACGACAGAGTCTGGTCCGTAGAGGCTCCCGGTAGATCGGCCATCGTCGAACACCGTCAAAATCCGCAATCCGTCATGGTCTGGGGCGGAATTTGCAGCAGTGGTAAAATTCCCTTAGTTTTCGTGGATCAAGGGGTCAAAATCAATCAAGAAGTCTACCGTTGCGACATCCTCGAGGCCGTAGTACTTCCGTGGGCCAAGCAGCACTTCGGCGATACGCATTGGACTCCGCTCCGACTCACAGAGCGAAAATGACGCATGAATGGTGTAAGACCCATTTTTCTTGTTTCATCTCATCTGCAGAATGGCCGCCCTACTCACCGGATCTCAACCTAATGGACTACAGCGTGTGGTCGATTTTGGAGCACAGAGCTTGTGTTAAAAAACACAAAAATTTGGAGTCGCTGAAGCAATCTCTGCGCCGGGAATGGAACCGATTAACGAACGAGGAGCTGCGGCCCATTGCCGAAAATTTCAAGAAGCGTCTGAAGCTGTGCATCGCCGCCAAAGGAAGCAACTTCGAAACGGCTTTAATATACTATGAACAAATGTTCGAGCTATTATTATTTGTTGTTGTTTTGTTCAATTTCTTCTGTTTAATAAAGTTAAATGAAAAAGAGTTTGTCCGAGGTTTTTCTTGTCACACTGTATAATCTGTTCGACGCCATTTATATTCTCGGTTGCCAAACTGGATTTCAACTTGATTTTCAAAAGAATTTCCGTGAAAAATGTCTACAAAAATCGATTTCGAAATGTATTTTTCAAGGTCTTCAACGTTGAAATATTTCACCCCAAATTGTTGAGAGCGAATCGAAAATTATCGATTCGTTTTTTAGTTGCTGCCTTTAAAGATCCTCCTGACACTTTTAACATAAAAACAAAATTGTGATAAAAGCCTTCCAGGATAGCATACGTTAATATAAGAAAAAATTGTGTTCGGTTTTCCAAGGAATTCTTAAGAAAATTGAGTACCTACCTACATTGATAGAATGAAATCCAATTTCGCAAACGATAATCGTGAATTCGAAAATTTTGCAGGTTTCCCGCGATTTTGGAATGGTGACCAGAAACCATCATTTTGGAGTTTACACATAACTGATCACAATTGATAAAATATTCGTCAAAAACATTCATTTTCCTATACACTTTCAAGTTGCTCTTTTAAGGCGAAGTATCACCTTTTGAATCGTGGTAAATTCAAAAAGTGGTCTCTTTATTTCACGAGTAACTACCCTAATTTACGACGTAGAGACTTGATTTTTTTTAAATTGAAGTTGAAGAACGTCCCGAGGGCAAATAGTTTTCTTTTTTTCGATTTAATTAGTTTTTCAATTAAAAAAAAAAACATGTAGAACTTCAGCGTTTTGGAAACTACACTAAATGATTTTTTTTCGACGGTTATTCATCATTTTTTGGAAAAAAATCGCAACTATTTGCCCGCAGCAATTTAATCTTCTATGAACTACAAAAATTTTCATGATGTTTAGTTCAAAAATATAGCTTGTACTCATGAAAAACGAAAAACGTATTCAATAACCCAAATATTGCAGAGACCTAACGATTACCCTGTTTTTTTTAATTGGAAAACTAATTAAATGGAAAAAAGAAAACTCTTTGCCCTTGTGGCGTTCTTTAACTTCAATTTAAAAAAAAATTAAGTCTCTACGTCGTAAAGTAGGGTAGTTACTCGTGAAATAAAGAGACCACTTTTTATATGGAGATTTATCACGATTCAAAAGGTGATACTTTCCCTTAATAATTTAATATTGCTAGGACTTCAGCTCATTTCTTTTTATTAATTTTCATTGAATCTTACCATGTGTTTGTAGTGCTAAGGAAGAAGTCATAGCTGGAAGTGGGTAGCTCTGATGCAATTCCGGTTCTAGTTTTATTTTATGTAGGTCGATTGTTATGGCATCCTGAAAATAAAAGGAATGATGAGGAAAACATGACGATTTTGTAACGAATAAATGAACTGGCTATCTCATCTGACGTAAGCGAATAAGATTTTTTAGGAAAAATTATCATTGTCGGAAAACTAGGTTTCTTCGGAATTTGTTATACCTATAATATCGTACATTCGATTCATTTGTGAAAATACATTTTGCATTCACTTAGCCACAAAACTTTTTGACCAAACATAGTTGTCTGGTCCAACAAATACAGATCACAGCATCTGTTGTATGTTTTGATTTTCTAAGCACAATTTCAAAGATACTTATAATAAATCAGGTTCAATTAAAATTTTTGTTTAGGTCTTCAAAAACAATACACATTGATTCAACTTCTACTTTCCAAAAAAAAGGTACTTGGGTAAAATATTGTATGTATACATATCTATACATAGTATAGGTACCTATATATCTACACGAAAAAAATAATTATGGATCCTCTCTTGGGATTTCACAAAGAAATATAATTTTTACTTAGATAAATATTTATTTATTAACTGCGTTATATAAAAAACATTACATTTGTAGCAGGTCATGGGGTACATTTCGTGTATATGTATAAATAAAACACGTATCACTAAATAAGACAAAAATTACATACGGGTTGAAACAATAAAAATATAAGTAGGTAGGTATATAGTAGTTGTCAAAATGGGCAACATTCTAAGATGGAAAATAATGACAAATCTGTGAGTACCTGTCATAAATCAATGAGAGAAAGAAAAACCAAATTTATATATTACAGGCCATAAATTCGTCAATTATATGAATGTATGTATCGCAAAAAAAACTATGAGGAAACAAACTAAACACTTGCCAGTGAAATTTTAGAATGAAGGATATGCTCAAAACTCGAAATAGAAGAAATAGACGGTTCTTTTAATCAGCCCATCGTTTCACAACTGAATTTAAATCTAAATTATCGTTTAAATTTTTCTGACATTTCAGAGACATGAGAGATTCCAAACGTTCTGTCGTCAATTGAGACCTCTGAGATTTCTTAATAGGGGAACGTCCAAATCCTAGTATTTTCACAATATACACGGTGAAATGTGTCAGAATGTCATGGCCAACCAGGATTTATTAGAAAAGTGAATGGAGTATATGTAGGATTTTTTACGTTGTCTAGGGTAATTATCACGAGGTTGGAATAAAAGTTTATTCACGAAAGCAAGTAAAAACAAAATTCGGAGGAAATACAGCCTCTGAACAAACTCGTCTCCAATCTCATTGACGTCTCTCTCCTCTCTTATTTTTTCCGCCTCCTATATCTAAGTTATTGATAACGTCATTCAAACAACATAGAATATTATAATTCAATTCGGAATATAAGTACGAATCCCACACTCGGCCATCCTAGGTAGAATCCGACTCGGATTCAGTTCCGAATTGCACCCAAGGCTTCAAATACTCTGAACACGTTGATGTCCTGATGGGTCCTTCGTGGTTTCCTACTTTTATTACATCATATCTATCATTCCGTTTCTCCTTGGAGACCTCATAAGGACCAAGAAATTTTCTTGTCACTTTCAATCCGGAGCCAAAATGGGTTCTTTTAATAGCAACTAAGTCTCCCACTTTATACTTCTTGGCTTCTTTTCTCTTTTTATTAAAACTCCTTCTAGTCCTTCTACTTTCTTCCTGCATCTTAACCAAATTCTTCTTGCTTTCCTTTCTGACGATTTATCTTGCCTCATCGAATTGTTTTCTCGTTTCATCTTCTATAATCTCTATTAATCGAAAATCTTCTTTTCTTCTCATTTTAACACCAGTCAATACTTGGAAAGACGTTGTTTTAATGCTTCTTTGATAAGTAGAGTTAATCGCTCTTTACACCCTGTCAACGTATTTATACCATTTAGTAGGATCTTCTAAGCTTAGTTTAGTTAATACTGAAATTATTATTCGATTTATCCTCTCAACTTGACCTTTACTTCTAGGAACTCCTGTGGTTATAGTCACGTGATGGATCCCTTCTTCATCACAGTAATCTTCAAATTCTTTAGCAGTAAAAGCTGCTCCTCTGTCTGTGATGATTCGACTAGGGTTACCAAAAGTTTTCTGTTGCTTGACTAAACAACTTACAGTCTCTTTGGCCTTCGTCTTTTTAGTTGGGAAGATCCATGTGAATTTGGTAAAATCATCTATAATTGCCAATAAGTATTGATAATTTTTATTCGTCGATGGTATAAGACCCAAATGATCTGCGTGATAAGTAGGTATGTAAAGGACCTTCTAGTTTCGAGATCGGATGAAGTAGTCCTTCTTTTTTCCCTTCTTTCCTGTTGCTAAGAATACATGGAATACATTTGGAAATAAAGGTCTGAATTTTCTCTTTTAATTTTGGAATGAAATATTCCTGCCCTATCAATTCCTCAGTTTTTTTATCGCAAAATGTCCTTCCTCATGAGCTTTCTTTATTATTTCCGTCTGCATGGCTTTTGGTATCATCAAAAGTTCTTTACCATTGACAAACTTATAAACTATTCCGTGTCTAGTGAAATAATCTTCATGCTCGGCCTTCGTCTCCAAAATCTTCTCAATAAGCGCGATATTTTCGTCTTTTCCTTGTGCCATTCTTACTTTTTCAGGAAATCCATCTTCTTCGGAAATCACCATTACATGAGGATATCGACTAAGTGCATCTACATGAGACATCCTGCTTCCTTTTCGATGCTCTATTTCATAATCATATTCCTCTAACAAAAGAGCCCATCTAGCCACTCTAGTCGTTAAATCTTTTTTCTGCATCGTCTTTTGGAATGCTGAACAGTCAGTTACTATTTTGAACTTCATTCCTAAGAGGTAGGTCCTAAATTTCTTCACAGCTTTTATGATGGCCAAAACTTCTAATTCATAGGAATTATATTTCTCTTCTTCTGGAGTCGTCTTCCTACTTAAGAAATAAACTGGATGTAGCATGGAATCTTCATTTGATTTCTGCATTAAACAAGCTCCATATCCATATTTACTTGCATCAGTATATGTAATTCAGTCGGTAAACTTCTTTGATAAATATGTAATACATGATAGCATGTCAGTTGTTGTACCAACTTTCGAAAATATTGCCTCTGTCCATTTCCGAATTTTGTTGTTACTTGCTTTCGTGAATAAACTTTTATTCCAACCTCGTGATAATTACCCTAGACAACGTAAAAAATCCTACATATATGTATATTGTTCGAAGGTAATCATCGACAAAAGAAGTGTGTTTTATTTTTTATTTATATACATGAATCGAAGTTTTATATTCACAATAACTTCTGCTGTGAAACGATGTGCTATAGTCTTGCAATTATTCGTATTCTTATTAATAATTAAGTCACAGTATAAATTCCAAAAATAAATTCCGGTCCATGCTAATCATTTAATGAAATATGACACAGTACAAATCCCCTCATTAAGTAAGTCGTTACTTGTTGCCAAAACATCGCTTCATTGCAATATTATGGAACGATGACAGTTATGATATTCTCAAACTATGTTCAATTACTGTCGCTATAAATCTTCCTTGGTTTTGTTTGCCTGAGTTGCTTTGTTTGCTTGAAAAAGATGGTATACTTTGATCGGATTGAACTATTTTCATAAAATTCCACCCCCATTGACATTGGTAATAATTTTTTGCTCCAGATAAATTGAGAGGTGTTCCATGTTCAAAACCGAATATTACGTAAACGAATATGTAATTAGATCTTGAATGAATGTTCAGTGTCATATTATGAGGACAAGACTTTTCAACAACATATCGCACGGTCCGGCTTCCCCATTCAAATTTGAGGAGTTGCCGTGCAGAGGGATGTGACATGAGGATCGTTCGAAATAAAAAATGTCCTACTCAAGAACAAAATTGACGAATTCGAGCGATTTTCCAAGATCTTGATTTTTCTACTAGAGAAGACCACTGTTGCACTGTTTGCTTTTCAATGTGACACGCGGGGAATTGCATTGAGAACTTTATCACTGTCCATTCTGCGATTCTGTTCTCTAATCAATAATTTCTATCAAGAAGCTTCTTTTAGCTTAGAGTAAATAATTTTGATCTGATTTTCGATGCTGAAACGAATCTTAACGTAGACCTAAGATGAATTTTTTTCTATAAAATTCATAAAACGACAATTTCTAATAAAATTTTTCCTAGGATCTTTTCCACTTAACTTTTTCGAGATAACAACCGCAAGCAAACAATAAATTCAATCTTCTTGATACTACCACTGACCGACGCGTTCAATATGTTTACCTGACAACCACTCTCAACATATTCCTGAAAATCTATATCTCTTCAAGAAGTCCCTTCATTGGCTCGACAACTCTACAAGATTCAAACATTTACACCCATAGTTAAGCATATTGTTTCCGCGAATATGGGGGGCGTGTAAACTTTTATGTGAGGTTTGACACCTGCTGTTTCGTGTCATGCACAATTGATATGCTGACAGCTAAACTCATCGCATGAAGTTTAACGAACTTCTCGAAATGTCTTACGTTACAATTTATGATTCTTGAAAATTGCGTAGTTAAACGAAGTAGACATGACCTGCGGTCAATGTAATTCAGTGAGATCAGCATTGTCTACTCATTCATGATCATGTCGATGAAATAGATACATAACATTTTACTTTAGAAAAGTAACGAACACTGTACGGATATCTTATGAGTAGAGACAAGACGCATACGTAGGTAATCTTCAGACGCATGAGGGATCGTGTAGTTGATCGCCACAGTTCTGCTGTTTTCTGAGAGTGTATTAGCCTCTATGTATACTCCATTCACTTTTATGAAGCATCGCAGTTAGCCTTGATATACGTTTATCAAGTTCTTTCACTTAAAACTGATGCAGGTTTGCACTCGTGAAAATCAAGCGACATTGCCAGTCTGGTTTCTATTTAGGTACTCTTTTTCAACTTTGTAAATGGAGTTAGTTCTCAAGTTTAACTGTGACACAAGTTTCCTATTACTACTACATTTTCATACTGAAGTATTTCAAGTTGTGCAAAAAGGTATTTGAATGTCTTTTGTAGGTATTCTTGAGAATTTTGAAAATAGTACTTTTATTCTTTTTCCGAATGAACTATCACAAAGTAACGTACTATTCTGTCCCTTATTTTTCAGTGAGTTTTCAACACTCGATTCTTGATTTCCATGCAAGAAAATAGCATAACTGAATTTTCCTACCATGTTCATATAGGTACGTGAAATCAGTGGCGGATTTACGATTTCAAGGGGGCCCTACACTTCAAAACTTTTGTTGGCTCTGAAACATTTTCGATTTTTTTTCAAAAGAATTTTTCAATTAAAACTCACTTCTTCATAAACAAAACATAATGTTTATTAATAAAATACAGGGTATATATATATCAAAACGAAATATAAAAGATGAATAAAAATCTTAAAACAGGGAAAACTATCAGCAAAATACAAATCCAAAATATCTCTAGAATATCATATCTACAAATTTTTCATTGCGGCATCGAGAAAGGAATAAATGAAATCATCACAAAAGATACAAGTATCGTAAAGCTGTTACCTACAAAATAAAATTCCGCTAGAGAAATTGTTTTTTCTTATTTTAATATCAGCCAAGTCTTTTATTGCAGAATCATAATCGAGACTGCTCGTTATATCACTTTCGATAGAAAGTATTCCTAAAAACTGCAGTCTATTTTCTGTCATAACAGTTCTATATTTATTTTTTATCAATGATAGTTTGGAAAATGAGCGCACTGCTTCACAGCTAGGTAATAGCATTACAAATAACTTTAAAGCAATAAATTGGAAAATACTTCTATCATATATTATTTTCGACATCTCTTAACAACTAGTATTTTTTTTTTGTTCAAGAACTCCGACGGTCTAAGTCGCCAATCAAAAAATCTAACACTTTATTTGATATCTCAATCCTGAATTTATCTTTTCCAAAAAATATTGGCGTTTGAACTTCCCTATCCTCGAGCAATATTTTCTTAGCCGTTTTTTGGACTCGCTTTGTGCTTCTTTTTCAATATCTTCACTTAATTCTCTAGCTTGTGTTCCTATCTGGTCTGTTTGTGAATCCGAATTTCCTGCAAAAATGACTCCGCTGTGAAGATTCAAATTAGGTTTTTAAGTTTGGAAGAAACTTTATCAAAGCGTTCTAGAATTGTTTCCCAAAGAACAGTTGACATAGCGTATTCTAATTTCATTTATACAATCTGTTTTTTCTGTTTCATCACTTTCATCCAAATAAATGTTCCTCAAAGCCTTTAAAATATCATTATACCCGAACTTCAATGCTTTAACAGCCTCATGATGTGCACACCATCACCATCGGGTAGTGCTCAGATATTTCAATGAATATTTCAATTTGGAAATACTCAACATAATATTTCATCTATACACAAACAGGAATAGGTCAATTCACCAACACTTCTCAGTTTTTCCCAATATTTGAATCTAACACGTTAAACGAAACTCGCCCGTCACTGTCAACACTATTCGAATCTTGTGAAATTAATGTGAGAAAAAATATGCAGGCCTAAGAACTTCTGCACAAGTTTTTGTCACTTCACACCCCTAAACGAATCAACATCTGGTCGGCCGTTCTGTAGCACATTTCTGGATTTTAGAGGAAATGCCGATAAATTTATTGAATTATGATGTAATTGTAAACATTGGAATTCGGCCGCCACCCTTGACGGATTTTATTGCAGGCAGACAGTACCTACGCTGAGATGATGTGGTTTTTCCAACATCTGGGTTTTGCTCTGAGGAGTCCGAGGCTTTTGTTATTCAATTGCGTTTCACGTGAATGTAATCTATATATATAAAAGAAAGATGTTGGTTACACCATTTATAACTCGAGATCGGATGGACTGTGAAACTTCATATATGGATTCGTCTACGGTCTGGTTATTATAAAATACAATAAAACTCTGAGAAAATCGATGAAAATTTTACTTATACAGGAAATGCTTTTCCTTCTTTCGAGTAAGGCCACTAGGTGTCGCTACAGTTAGACAGCGATGTAAACATATAGTGTGTAATTTGGGTTGTCTCCAACTCTGCGCTGTTGACCAAAGCCGAAATGTCTTAGCGTTAGATTACAGATCTCTAAAATGATAAGATTTCGTTGAGATATGTCTAATATGAGAGTAGTTTCGTTATTACCACTTCAGGTGGCGCTATTCAGACATTATGACTGATTATTATTAGTTATTTTCACATCTTTATTTATTCAAAATAATGTAATCGTGAAGGTATTGACATCAATTACTGTATAATTTGCATAGAATTCTATCACAGTGAATTTTTACCGAAATTTCAAGTAAATCGCATTTTGTCGATCAGTTTCAATCGTGAGTTCTCCATTATTCTCATCTTTTCTCATGATTTTTGAAATGTTTTTGAATTTCTGTTTGGGTAATAAATATATTTGCGGAAATAACTTAATCCAAAATAGCCATAATTAGTAATTGACATTATTATATTTGTGTTTCTGTTCTGTGTGACAGCTCATATCCATGGAAACATGGAAATCTCGCCCAAGGGCGGATATAGCTTTTTTTTTCATGGGGGGGGGTAATAACGATTGAAAATCAGGTACACAATGTATGAAATATTTTATGTGCACCACATTGTGTAACTTTTTCTAAGGACTTCGATACTCATGGGGGGTTATCTGAGTTTCATCTAGCATCAACTCGATTTGACAATTCAAAAATCAGAGAACCAAGCCGTTGATCTCCGATCACCGGTGATTACGATTTGTGAAATTCATCGTAAGTATCATTTAGGCGTAACAAAGTTCGCCGGGCCAGCTAGTAATTCATAATTCACAAGTTGCCTCTGAGCTGTGACCTGCTTATAAAATATAGTACAGTCTGGCTATATTTTTTTCACACTTACAGACTGAATTTCCATTCTAGAAAAAGAAATTAATTCGATCGCCGGGGGCCCCTATGGACCTCGAGGCCCTACGCTGCAGCCTACTAAGCGTATCGGTAAATCCGCTACTGCGTGAAATATTTCCAGTATTAACAGAGAAAAAGTTTCTTTAGCATTCGCCAGGTCTTTGAAATTATTGAATTTACATAATATTTTCTCAAATTCATTATTTTCTCAAAGTAAATAAACATTTTGATAACTACGTAATTACTACGATTTCAATGCAGAAACGACAACGTTGCGGGCGTATCTGAGTTATCTGACAGAGGAATGACCATAACCTAACATTTTCAAAATATACGCGGTGAAATGTGACAGAATTCCATGGCAAACCGCGATACTTTATAAAAGTGAATGAAGTGTACTCTCAAATTCTATATTTTTAATTCTATGATTGAAACCTATCGATGTCATCATTACGTACCTCTAAAAAACAAGTTTCTTTAGTTACCACTTGGAATAAAAACTTTACAACCTCGGAACATATTCATTCAAGATTATTACTTAAAAGTTCTACAAAAAAACTTGAACGAGGTACAGGATCAAATAACAGATATGTCATACCTTCCAGAAATTCAACGATGTTCGAAGATATTTTTTTATTTATTAACTGAAATGCAAGTAATTCTACATGTATCCTGGTAGATTTTGTGTTGTTATACCAGTTTCAAATTATGATTCTTCCTCTCAATCTAGTGTAATATTTCTAAGGACTCCCACTAGGTACACTCAGGTGGGTACATGTATCTATGTGTTATTGTTCAAATGTTTTCGAAATGGTTATCGATTTTGAATTTTTCGAAACTAAGTGTGCATTGTTTTGAATTCAATATCATCTCCTATTATGACCTGTTAAGTTAATCTTTATAGACGTCAATACAATGGCTACTACATAAACGCAATTGATACTAGATGTGTGGGAGGAAATTATCGTTTTCCTAGCATTTTTATTTGTTTATTCCTCATAAACAACACCCGATAGTAACATGACTCAAGGAGTTTATATACGTTGGATTAATTTTCATTTTCAGAGCTCGTTCTACTTGAGATATTATTAGTTCACCTGCTCTATACTTTTCAAATTCGGAGCTGGGAAAGGTCCCAAAAGATGAGATTTGGCTTACTGATGACAAATCCGTGTTCAAATTCGATTCTGTTCTTCCGTCCAGCCGTGAAAAGATAAAAGCCGAACCTTGAAATTTGGCATTGCCATAGCAAAAGTAGGTACAATATATTTTTGGAATTGTTGAAATCTGGACCAGAAGCACCGAATGTTGAATCTTTTTTTTCCTTTTCCAATTTTAATCGATCTCTCAGAGTAGAAATCTTTCATTTCGGATTTTTGGAGAAATGTTATTTCATAATTTTTCTTTTATTTCTGTTCCGAATTAGTATTTTGTTTTCGTATTCATAATTGATACCACGAAGTAGATACTTGAATGGTCTTCGTCAGTAACAAAGAAAATCCGGAAGACCGGAACTCAGTGGTTAACCCACTCTCTTCGATCTGTGGTCTACATTTCTCAAAAATCATGGTACTACAATCAGTGACCTCACACTCTCTCTCTTCTAGTCGCCAAATCCGAGCACAGTTCGCCAGCTTGAACTACACTGCGCAAAAAATCAACGCACATTCTGAAAATCTCAATTTTAATGAAAGTTAAGTCAACATTGATTTCATAACTTCATAATTTTTTTATGTTCTCTCGGGAAGGTTTTGAACGAAACAAGACACATTAAATGGAAGAAAAATTCAGGATTTCACCGAATCTTATGTGAAAGAAGAGAAATGAACAATTATCAAAATACTGAAATGCTGATAAGTGATTTAATACTTGGTATTTCCACCCCTTGCGTTAATTACAGCTCGGCAACGACGGTTCATACCCAAAATGAGTGATCTTAAAATGTTGTGATCTAATCCTTCCCAGATTTCTCCGAGTTGGATTCCTAAGTCATTAAGAGTAGCTGGATGATTTTCTGAACTTCTCAGCCTTCTATTGAGGTTGTCCCATACCTGCTCAATCGGATTGAGATCTGGACTTCTTGCTGGCCATTCCATTCGAGAGACTTCAACCTCTTCAAGGTACTCCTGAACGATGCGCGCACGATGAGGTCTGGCATTATCGTCCATAAAAATGAAATTTTCACCAATTTATGGGGCAAATGGCACTACATGCTCTTCAAGAATGTTCCTTATATACTTATCAGCATTCATAGCTCCATTATCAACGACCACCAGGTCTGTGCGAGCAGTCAAAGATATTCCACCCCATTCCATAATCGATCCTCCCCCGAAACCAGTAGTATTCAGGAAATTGCACTGAGCATATACAGGGTCTTTCACGAGGAACCTCACCCATATTTATACGGGAAACTACTGAAAGTATTTTCATGAAATTCAGCACATCAATCTTACATCTTGAAAAATCCCAAAAATGAAAATTTTCCATCCAAAAACCTCGAAGTTATTCTTGTTTCAGCGGAGCTCTATTCTCGATTTTTTTTTCGAATTTTCCCGCTC
Source organism: Adalia decempunctata (assembly GCA_951802165.1). NCBI lineage: Eukaryota > Metazoa > Arthropoda > Insecta > Coleoptera > Coccinellidae > Adalia > Adalia decempunctata. The sequence continues at coordinate 62,499,238 of OX637696.1, read as the reverse complement.
AGAGAGAATTTTCCAACCAAAACTGAAAAATGTTACATCAAAATAACTTGAAATGTTCTAAGGAATCTATTTCTGCAATAAAAAATGGTGTTCTAATTTGAAAAACGGAAGTTGACGTCATTTCCGGAAAAACCGGAGGTGCTCATGCCTTGAAAATATTTTAGATTTCATCAGCATCGTGAAATACTTATAAGTGCTGAATTTCATGAAAATACGTTCAGTAGTTTCCCGTATAAATATGGGTGAGGTTCCTCGTGAAAGACCCTGTATTTCATGTGGACGTCTGTATACAAGGGAACGTCGATCACAATGGTAGAGGCAGAATCTAGACTCATCTGTGAAGAGAACTCTTTCCCAATCGGCCTCTTCCCAATGGATATGCTCTCTCGCAAAATCCAAACGCGCCCTTCGATGGGCTGGGGTAAGAGCGACACGAAGCCTTGAATCATATTCTCTGAGGCGATTTCTTATTGTCTGAGTGCTAATTTGCACCTCATGAGTTTGCTCAAGCCGATTTCGAAGGAGGCGAGCGGTTGCAAACCGTTGTCTCAACGAAGAAACTCTCAAGTAACGTTCTTGAATGGCAGTTGTTACCCGTCGTCTACCCTGTCCTGGTCTCCGGACATTCATACCTGTCTCCCTGATTTGCTGCAACATTCTGGACACAGTTGTATGGGAAACTCCAAACCTTTCTGCAATTGTTGTGTATGTCCACCCTTCTTCTCGCAAAACTACCGCTTGGGCACATTCCTCTTGGGTCAAATTGTGTGTTTCGCGTTGCATAGCGATCGAGTGTAGAAAATCAAACGAAAGAAAAACTATTGATCACTAGAATTGATCGAGAACAACTGATTTTAGAATGAAGCCAATACATTCAAAATCTGATAATATCATCTTTTTTTATTCCTGCTGGGAGAAAAACGTTGAAAGTGGATAACATAAGCATGCATAATTCTGATGAAGATAATTATCATTGAGAACACCTTCAGTTGTCGAATAAATTTGAGATTTCCATAATGTGCGTTAATTTTTTTGCGCAGTGTAGTTGCTCTCACTTGTGAAACTAGTTAAAATCCACGTGTTTCCATCAAGTGAATTCGTTTCGTGAGAATCTTAATTTTTCTACTAGACAAGACCTCTCTTTCCTTTTCAATGTGACACCCTGTATATTAAGGGTTCCTCAATAAGAGGTGTTATTTTGGCTTTCAGAGAAAACTGCCGTTTTTCAGATTAATGAACGAATGTTTATTTTTAAATTGTTAATTATCGTCTGTGAAAAATATGAGAGACTTTTTCACTCTTTCCATTTTTAGTGAGGAAGTTTCCGTAGGATCGTTTCATCTCGATAAAACTTTCAAGCCGGCAAAACCAACAAGTTGGTTTTCCAGCGATAAAATTTTTGACGTTACTCCAATTCATAGATAGCTCATAGAGAAAAGAAACAATGTTTAGTTAATCTATGAATTCTAATTTACCAAATAGCGCAATCCGTGTCACATGTGACTTAATGTTAGACATTTTCTCGAGAAATAGTCATGCCGAATACCACTCGAGATGAAATTTAAGCATCAGGTAAAATTTCTCTCTTGTAATATTCAAGTTTGTTGCTTTTCGTAAATTTCGCTCATGAAATTTTTTCCAAACTAGCAAGAGCTAGTAGTGAATGCAAGAAGTAATGTGTTTACTTCGATCATTGTTTTTCTATCACCTCGCATTTCATGACCATTTTCTGTCTGGCTATATCGAAGCTATTTTTAAACAACGTTCTCACTTGTTATCCACGTACGATAAATGCAGCATTTCTCATGTTTCTATTTTCAAGTAAAATCGTTTTCCAAGTATCGTGCTCTGAATAATATGTCAATGATCTCACACAGGGTGTTAGATTTCACGAATGAAGGTCCTTTGTAGTGGTCATTGTATCATGCTGTCTGGAAAATGGCGTGGTCAATGACTTGGATTCAAGTTCCATTATGGACAATACTGTCATTGGCGATTTCAAGGATTCACCAGACATGTCCGAGGGAATCAGATGAAAATCCGAAATGATTCCATATCTTAAAAAGGATTAATATCAGATTCATGAAATGAGCTTTTACTTTATTGGCTCAATAGGAGGTGACAGGTGCTTCAACGTCGTTGCCAAAAAGCTCGACTCATTATTGGTTTGGATTGAGCTTCCTTTGAACATTTCTTTAGTTTCTTATCCTTTTCTGAATGTAAAACAATAATATCCTCGTGCCTGACCTTGATAAGTTAATTTTCAATCGTGGCTCTTTCTGGAAGATCAGAGGTAAATTTCAACTTCGCAATGGATCAGTAATTTCAAATTTGGAATTCCTCCGAATATTTATGCATTATATTCTCGAAACAGAGTTGAGGGGCCATGAAAACGTGTTATGGTTTTCGAAATTGTTGTATAGTCTTTGTTTTAGTCTGTAGTATTTCATAAAAACATTTCCTCAGTCTCTCTTGTTTCAGAGATAGTTGTACATTCTGACAAGATTTCGATGGATTAGTACTACAGCTTCTAAAATATGAGAGATAGAGAAAAGGTAATATACGAAAGAACAAAAAACCGGTTTTATAGGTAAGAAGATTTAATAACAACTACAATTTTCCGCTACATGTTTCGAGATTTTTCATTATCTCTTCTTCAGGCTGAAAAAACCAAAACAGAGAAAACAAAATTATTATGGGAAAAGAAAGGCCAAAAGAAACTTTGCTCACCAGAAAAAATTGACAATTGATCGAAAATTTCTCTCTGAAATCAACATAGAATGTACTGCAAACGAAATTCCACCTCAAATAATATAACATACACCTTAGAGAATCTGCTACAATATCAATCAAAATAACTTTTATCAATAATCCGAAAGTTATCGAAATCAGCCAAATCGTCTAACAGCGAGAATCGAATTGACGTTTACAAAAATTAAAAATTTCAATATTTTTTGTTATGGGGTCTGTTACTTAAATGTTGTTTTGTATTACCGACATAACAACATTGAAAATGTGTACAATCCATCCTATAAATCAAATTAGGTTTTATCTTTCTTGCTTCGTATTGAATTTTGAATTGTATTGAAATTCCGCCTATTACGAGGATGTATTGATATCTAGTTAGTCTAGACCAGTTCCATGCATAAACAAAATATTGCGATACCATATCAACGAACAATAACTTAGTAGAAGTGTCAGTGTAGAGTTCGACGTCAAAAAAGTAAACCAGAGTTACGCAATAAATTTTAAAAAAAAGTTGTCCACCGAAATTGTGAAAATAGAAAAATTGGAGTGTGGAGCCATCATCAAGTACCTGTATTTTAAAGAGTTAAGAGGTAAGCAGATTTAATGAAAATGCTTAATATCATTGGTGATCAATGTCCTTCGTATGCGACCGTGAAAAATTGGACTGCAAGCTTCAGAAGAGGTAAATTTTCCATTGAAGATGATGACCGATCGGGAAGGCCAGTCTTTCTGTCAGTCCCCGAAATATCGATGCAGTTCATGACATGATTTTATCAGACCGTCGAATTGGGCAAAAACGGATATCTGAAGCATTGAAGATTGCATACGAACGCGCTAATCATATATAGTCCAGTAAAGGAAGGGCTGAAATCACTTTTTCTCGGAAAGTGCTGCATTTTGGATATGTTGATTGTTATGAAGTAAGAAACATATGGTCAAAAATGCAGGTGTCAAAATTTTCAGGAACATTGAAAAATTCGTTAAAAAATAGAAAAAAATACGGTTTTCCTGAAATTTTCGCGAACTGGCGGGTTTATGAATAAAAAGTTTCAAACAAAAGTTGTAGAGCGGAAAATTTTGTTCGAAAATGAGTTCTTACTCATTCTTTAAGTATTCATATAGACTGATAAACAGCGTATTTCTTTAGTAGCGCAATAGCAACGAATTTTGAATTTGGCGCCCGGTTAAATGAGTACCTGAACGCTGAAACAAACATCTGGCAGATATTCGCCAGAGTTGGACTCTCGTCTCGTTTTGTATTGAATTTATAAACATCGAACCCTAGAATAATATAAGTTGAGTTGGATGAAATCGGACAGGCTGGTTATTACGATGTTCGGTTATTCAATCTGATGTGCTAGCGAAGGCGATTTAACTTCTGGCTGAATTTTCTAAGGTGCATACGAGAATAATAATTTAGACGTAGGTATGTTTCTGATAGTGAAATAATAGGTAATTCTATGAAGGAAATAAATTTATTTCGAGTAATGGGACAAAAGTTGAATGAATGTAGTAATTATTTGAAGAGCCGTTACACATTTTGCAAAACCTCGTACACTGCAGTACTGCTTTTTTGCAACTGCAGCGAGAAGTATCACATTTTCCATTATAGCTGCAAAATACCTGAAACGAATGTGAATCGATAGAAAGAATAATAAGGATGAATCGTTCATACGATTTTAATCCGATGATTCCATCCGAATAACCGTCAAATACAATTTTAGAATTCTGTCCAAATTTTTTCGATATGAATGATCTATACAGAGTGTAACAGCCAAATGGAATAAATTCGATAACGAATAAATGAGGGGGTGTTAGGAAAAACGCTGGGACACGTCGATTTGTAATTTAAAATGCGCATATTTTTCAGGAAAATAAAATTATATAGGGTGTTCCATGCGACCGTGGCCAATACCAACTTTCTTATTTCAAATGCAACCCCCTGTATATTATTTATTTTTTGGATTCTTCAGAAAATTCTAGACATAATTCATGCTCGATGTCCTATACCTATCTTCATCTTTTTCGGAAATATTAAGTGTTTTCAGATTTTTTACAATTTTTTACAATTTCACATTAGACGAAACCCTTAAACTTAGACGACCTAAAAAACCGAATCACGCTTGCGATTAGATCAGTCACGTCTGAAATGTTGAGTAACGTTAGAAGACAATTCTACACCAGATTAGCATGTTGCCAAGACGTTCGCGGCGAGCATTTTGAACATTTCCTACATTGACATTAATGTTTTTTTTAATAATTTAGAAATAATCAGCAAAACTTATTAGGTTTTAAGTGTAATGTACCGAATTTGTGAAATAAAATAATTTTTACTTAAAACGTTGATTTTTGCAATAAATCTGAAAAAACTTAATACTTCCGAAATAGTTGAAGATAGGTATAGGACATTGTACATAATTTGTGTCTGTGCTGTTCACTATTCGCTGTTTTCAAATCGGCATATTCTTCCAAACATTCCATGACGTCAAATGGCGATGGCATTCCCAGAAGATAACGCGCAACAGCACTGGGTGTGAATCCTCTACCATGCCTTAAATCTGTACCGAAAAATCTATTTAGTGTTTGTTCCATACACATATCACTCCAGACACCACTCCAAGCTTTGTCTGTCCTACGAATAGTGAAATATCCGTCTTTTGTGAACCTGTCGAATTCTAATGAATCCATCGTTGTTTCCAAATGCACCACATTTTGTAAGTAAGTACCATTGAGCACTTTTCGCATAGGCGAAATGCCCGGATGCATGAAGAAGTGGTAACGTTTTCCTGACACTGTTTAAGTGCAAATCCCCAATCACCAAGACGTTCTGCTTCGACAAACTGGAATAAAATAATTACGCTCTTCAAATGTTGAATCCATAATTAAGCGGTGGGGCCAAATTTTCTCAAATTATGGAGTTTTTCCTCGAATTTCCTAGTTGAACATATTATCATTGGGTTAATATTACAGATGCCCAAAGTAGGAGAATCTTCCTTCCAAATTCCGAAGAAAATTTTCACTTCATTCTCCATTTCATCAATCACAGTTATATTCCTTGTTTTTAAAATATTAATTCCTATAGCAGTGAAAGTTAATATGTGAGCACGTAAAGCTCTGCTGAAAGCATGCCCTTCAGACATTCTCTTCACTGATTGTGCAGATCTTTCAAACCACTCACCACTTCCATCCATGATAAAGCCAATGGCTCCCACATATGACATAAATAAATGGAATCCTCCTAATCTCACAGCAATATTCCTAAATTCAGGATTGTCCTACTGTACAATGATGAAGTTAGCTTTGATAAAAGAGGCTGATCGAATGTTACAAAAGTTGTTCTACTTTTATTTCACTCCGTTTCTTCTACTTCATAGAGCAAAGATGTATGTAATGTGGTCAAACTGGATGGTGGTGCATTGATGAATTGGAGACAATTAACATGCGACATCGTATAGGTAAAGTCTCGTGATAAAGTTTCATGAAAACCCTTCCATGTCGGAATGCTTTCTATTTCAAGAGATTTCGCACATAAATATGCAACATGACATTTTGGGACTTCGGGTTGTACTTTTATATGAAGTAAATATATTATCAAAAAAAAAACACTCATTTGCAGTGGCATTTATTTAGTGGAAGAGTGGAACTAACAAAAGAAATAGCTTCCATTTTGCTTAAGTGCATAATAAAGATAAATCCCAAGGTAGCTACCATAGTAGATATTCCTATTCATTGAACTAATGCCTGTTGAACTGAATAAGGAAAAGTATTAGAATTTGAATAATATAATATCTCCTGAGGAATTCACAAAGATAAAATGGATCATTAGGACCTTCATTAAATAGTTATTATGAAAAGATACTAATCCTAATTTCAGATGGGACAGAAAAAATAACTATACAATAATCTATCATAGTAAATATTCAGAATCTCGTCAACGAGTTACTTGAGGAAATGAAAATGGAATTTTTTCGTGGCAATTATTCATTTCAATTCATCACTGAAATATCGACCTCAAACTTGTGAGTTTAAGGTGGGCGTTCAATGTAGTGTGTTTTTATTTCAAGTTGATTTCGAAAACGGTTTCACTTTGAGAACTGAAATTTTGTGGGTGAACTCAGAAAGAATTAGGGTTCTTGTTGAAATAATTTTAATCGATTTCATTCCGACAGTTAATTTTTTTTCTTTCAAAAATAGAAGAAAATGAGCCAACCCATGCTTCTGTTTCATTTCAACAGAAAGACCCATGAAAATAGTTCAACTTCCGATTAAAAGTGAATCTACTGATAATTTCGTTCAGAAGATCAACTTGAAATACGGAATTGGCAGAGAATGGCCAATTTCAAATTTTGGCGGGAAAAAGTTCCTGCTTTACCCACAAATTCGCTTATTTCATAGTTCGGCGATCTTCGGATAGAGAGCGCCATTGTACATTTCATTCATGATTAGAGAGATATTCATAGAACTTGATAGTGATAGTCCATGTTCTATGGAGATGTTCCGGAAAATGGACGGTGGCGCCTCTATCGGCAGAGCTTTCCCACTCGCTTCAAACGCCCACCTTAAACCAAATAATTACATAGTGTTATTGAGATTATTCATTCTTTGAAATAGACCAAGAATTTCAAATCACTACCTCCAGACAATTTATCTTGAATCCTACCCTGTTCAAGAGGTTCAGATGTTTACGACCGCTTGCCATTGCACTAGGCGCGAAATTTCAAATTCACTGCTATCGCCTCGTTAGAGAAATACCTTGCTAATCAGTATACAAAATAACTTCGAGAACAGGAAAGTACTCTACAACTTTTGCTCGAAACTTTTTTCTCATAAACCTTCCGGTTCGCGAAAATTTCAGGAAAACCGTATTTTTTTCTATATTTTCACGAATTTTTCAATGTTCCTGAAAATTTTGACACCTGCATTTTTGACCATATGTTTCTTACTTCATAACAATCAACATATCCAAAATGCAGCTCTTTCCGAGAAAAAGTGATTTCAGCCCTTCCTTTACTGGACTAATAGTTCACGTCAATCTGAATCTGGACATGAGAAAAATTTCTGCAAAATGGATCCCCAAATGTTTGAATGTTGACCAAAAGCGTGCAAGGGTAGAAGCATTGCGTTCGATCTGTGCTCGCTTTGAAAACGATGTATACTTCTAGACTGAATTGTTACTAAGGATGAGTAGAACAATAACTGGACATTACTATTCGAGAATAACGACCACTCTACGGGAAAAAATTAAAGAGAAACGACGCGGAAAGCTTTCCAAAGGTGTTTTGTTTTTACAGGACAACGCCCCAGTACACAAATCTCCTCTTGGCATGCAAAAAATTCATGATTTAGGGTTAGAATTACTAGAACACCCCCCTTATTCACCAGATTTGGCTCCGTCCGACTATCATCTCTTTCCTCAACTGAAAAAAAGTTTGAAAAGGTCTTAAATTTTCTTCCAACGAGGAGGTAATAAAAGCTGTGGAGGACTGGTTTGCAGAGCAAGAAGAAACTTTTTTTAAGGTGTGGAGACTCTACAGGTTCGCTGTAATAAATGTGTTCAATGAAGAGGAGAATATGTTGAGTATAAAAATATTTTGACATTGAAATTTTGTTTGGTTCTATAGTAGGCTAAGAATTTCTCAATATATCCTCGTATGTCTTTTTGAGTATTTTGGTCACGTTAGTTTTTTAATTGTTACACCTGTTGGGTGATTTTGTGTTGTTGTTGAAACTGATTATTATAACCTATAACAAAAAATATTAAAATTTTTAATTTTGTAAACCTCAATTCGGTTCTCGCTGTAAGATGATTTGGCTGATTTTGATAACTTTTGGATAATTAAAGAAAGTGATTTTAATTGATAGTGTAGCAGATATATGTTATATTATTTGAGGTAGAATTTCGTTTGCAGTAGGTTTTATGTTGATTTCAGAGGGAAAATTTTTGATCAATTGTCAATTTGTTCCGGTGAGCAAAGTTTCTTGTGGCCTTTCTTTTCCCATATAGATTTTGTTTTCTCTGTTTTGTTTTTTTCACCCTGAAGAAGAGATAATGAAAAATCTCGAAACTTGTAGCGGTAAATTGTAGTTGTTATTAAATCTTCTTGCCTATAAAACTGTATTTTGTTCGTCGTATGTTATTCTTGGGCAATTTTGAGCTGTGAAAAGGTGATATATACAAGACATGTCCTCTTTTTCCGAGAAACATAAAATGCTGTTAAATTGGAAAATGTAACGCATTTGAATACTTATATGATTGAAAAAGGGATGTTCAAGTTATCTCAAATTCGTGTCGACGTTCCTTAAGGTTTTTCTTCGTCCTATTTCCTGCTATTTGCTATTTTTTATTGAGAAAATGGAGGACGCTAATTATTCTGACAATAACACAAAAATTTTATCTAGGTAACCCGTTAATAACACTAATGAATGCTTCCATGAGGGGCAAAAAAGAAAATATTGATTTTAAAAAAAAAACAATATTCTCAACAAATCGTTGTCCATTCGAGGAAATACATAGATTGCTTTGCTTGTATAAAACATTCCAGCATATTATATTTTGCATAATTCTCGTTAGGCATGAAGTGATATAAATAAGAACTTTAGAAGCGCGAGACGATACAACAATTAAACTGAATTGAATTTGATAAGTGAAAATAAATATAACATGAAAATCAATGGCCGCCTGAGTTTTGAAGGAAGTGTACTCGGAAGTATATAAAATAAAGATATATATTTTTGAAATCGTTGAAGAAAGATTCGTTCGGAAATATCATTCCCCATTATGCATATACCGATACAATAATCCAATAGCACTGCTGAAAAGCAGTAAAAAACCATCGAAATCTGGCCACCCTGTACTTGCACCGGATTCGGGATAACATGCAAATCGATTGGGAAACGGGATAGATATCGAATTCACCCAATTACGATAAACACGATGAAATCGAATCTTCTAATGAATATCATGTTATGTAATCTAATGAATTGAAGAAATATTTTTTCAATCTCGAAATATTCCTTATCGAAGTGACGAGACGGTTCCTCGATTTTTGAAGTAACGAATCAATTGGGGTCAAAAGTCAATGGCATCTGATAAAAACTTGGAAATATGTTACTCTTGCACGTGCGGAAAACCTGAAAAATCAGCGGATTAACATCGGGCGAGTTGAGAAACATGAAGTATTGCTCAATCGGAAGAAAATGGCATAGATGATATTCATGTGGATAATGTGAAGAGACATGATTTATTAAGTGGTGAAAATTTGGCAGAGACGGTTCGTAAAACCCGAACATTTTTGGGTCGTCATGAAGCACCTTGTCAAACCGCAATACAGATATTGCTGGAAACAAGGGCGTAGCCAGGATTTATAACAGGGGGGGGGCAAACCATGGTCATCCTCCATGGTCTTTCAAAATGTAAAATTTTAGGATTAAAAGAATAGGCAAATGTAATTCATTTTTTCTTTCAGGGGGGGGCAGCTGCCCCCCAGGTTTGTCCATTCCTCGTCGTGTTTTGAAATAAGACATTCTACAAACGTCAAAAAACTGTATTTTGCATAAAGATTTGGGTATTGAGGCTTATAGTTAAGACAGTTAAGACAAGAACTCAAGACGGCCGATCATCAACAACGTCTTTGCTGATTGGGTTTTTGAAAGGCATGAAAATGATCCGGAATTCCATCGAAAAATCATCGTGAGTGATGAGGCCCATTTCCACATCAGTGGCTTTCATGGGCGTCCCCAGACTTTGAGCTAGGGGAAGGGGCAAACAAAAATCAGAATAGGAATAATGAGCTGGAGATAGTGTAGGCTGAAATAAAATTTATTTTTGTTCCATCAGCTCACATGATTATACAGGGTGGTCCTAAAAATGTGTATCAACGGTCAACTCTAGATTTCTCATGAAAAACATTTTTTTCCTCCAGGTCTTCGTTTCCGATATACGGGGTGCCAAAAATATATATCTCAGGAACCGTTTGAGTTTTTGTACTCACATTGTCACTAATAATAGCTACATTCTTGCACTTTACTCGGTTTTATTAGACGTGCCAGTGGCGGAGATATTGAATTGGCACAATTGTTATACCCTCAAACTTTTACACCACAGGACAAATTGGCATTTGAACAGCAAATTCTGAAGCGCCAATGTGTTTCTATAAGAAGGTACTTACCTACTCCTCATTCATTACTCTAAAGTGAACCGTTTTCAGGAAAACCGGCATTTTATAATAAAAAACAATGAGCTAACCCGCTAACGCATAGTGAATTTCTTGTAATTGGAAAACTGAGTAGTGATAATCAACAATTTTATTAATTTCAACAGAATCTGAGTTTCAAGTTTAAATAGCAAAGTTATTTTTCATTATTTTGAGCGACCATAGTTAATTATCACTAGTTTGCAAGAAATTTACAATGCGTCCATAAATTGTTTTTGATCATAAAATGCCAGTTTTCTCGCAAACGGTTCACTTTAGAGTAATGAACCAAAAATACGTTGATAGATAAATTAAGACCCCCACATTGTGATTTTCGTATACAATGCTATTATTCCATTAGTTTTCAAGGGATAATTGTGATGCTCTAGGGGGAGGGGGCAGGTGCCCTCCGGCCTTCCAGGGGATGCCCATGGACTGGCTTCGTCATCAACAAAATTGTCGCATCTGGGGCTTGGAAAACCCTAGAGTTATTGTTGAAAAGCCTCTCTATCCTCAACGAGTGACTGTTTGGGGCAGTGTATATGGTCCGGTGATACTACCATTTGGATTTATTTCAGCCAATGTGTGGGTGCTTTTTATTGTGATGATGATAAATATTGTATTCGCCTGTTGTTTTATGATTTAACACAAATTTATTTCACATACGTGTAAATTTCGCTTTTTTCGCGAAATATCGTTTTTGAGTTATACAGGGTGACGGGTGACGTAGGGGACAACGGCTAAGTGGAGATAGAGGACCTCAAACTGAATGATAATTTGGGTTTCAAATGTCCCATAAGGGTATTCGTTTCGGAGATATAGGGTGATTTATGAAAAAATGCTAAATCTATGAACTCCCATATCTTCGTTAATATGATATGTTTTTCGCTGATATTTTACATGTTTGTTCATACAGGCATTCTCTGTCAGCATAAGAAAAAAAAATTTAAAAAATTGCTGGCCCGTACTCAAAATTTTCAATTTACATGTCAAGTGAGAAATATCACACGGTATATGAGATAAAATAAAATCAAATAGAAATTTGGAAAGAGGGAAAAAAACTGATGAAATATCTGTTTTTTGTTTGAATGGCACAAATTTTCTTTCGTTTATATGATATGTTGAAGTAAGAGTATTACAATATTTTTATATTCAAATCATGAAAATTAGTACTACTAGAATGAGCCTGGCATCAAAATATTCCTTCAAATCTTGAAATCTATTTTTATCAATTAATATTTCGATGCCATATAAAATTTCAAAATAAAATTTGTTGTAGATGGGGTGATGAAAGAGTTGGATACTCAAACACAAAAATAGAAAAAGTCGCAAATATAATTCATAAAAAAATCAAGTAAGCAAATGTTCGAAATGAGAGCCTCGAATTCAAGGTTTTTTCTATCAGTAGTACTAATTTTCATGATTTGAATATAAAAATATTGTAATATTCTTACTTCAACATATCATAGAAACGAAAGAAAATTAGTGCCATTCAAACAAAAAACAGATATTTCATCAGTTTTTCTTCCTCATTCCAAATTTTTATTCGAATTTATTTTATCTCATATACCGTGTGATATTTCTCACTTGACATGTAAATTGAAATTTTTGAGTACGGGCCAGCAATTTTTTCAATTTTTTTTTCTTATGCTGACAGAGAATGCGTGTATGAACAAACATGTAAAATATCAGCGAAAAACATATCATATTAACGAAGATATGGGAGTTCATAGATTTAGCATTTTTTCATAAATCACCCTATATCTCTGAAACGAATACCCTTATGGGACATTTGAAACCCAAATTCTCATTCAGTTTGTGGTCCTCTATCTCCGCTTAGCCGTTGCCCCTTACGTCACCAGTCACCCTGTATACTTCGTCGATTCATTAAACAATTCAATCAGAAAATTTTTAGTATAGGAAACCGTATTTCTTTCCACGAAAATATTTGTTTAGTGGCCCAATATTTTGACACAGTTCAGTTCGGACATTCAAATTTCCTTTAGCCACAAGAATCAACTGCTGAAATATACGTTAAAGTTCAACTCTAGCTCTGTGTATACGGTCACTATTCACAGTTTCCTCTTCTTCAACTTCAGCATTGTTCGATTGAAGTTATCGAAGTGACAACGATATATAAAGGGACAGTTATGAGCTCAAAGAAATGTTTATATTTCACAGTGGTTTATGAATAAAATTTACGACTTGAATTTAGCAACTAGCGCAGTTTGTCGATTAGAAGCCATCGAAGAATAGTGCAATAAACGCCCGGGTCTCCTAACTGGTGATCTCGGATTTCACGGAAAGCTATAATGGCACCGTAAATCATTGGACCTATCGAGTCACTTGATAGGCCCACTTGTGATATACTCGCAGCAAATGTACCACAGTATAGATTTAAATAAAGAAATAACTCGAGTTCTCTTGAGTTACGAAGCGATGTAGATCGTAAACAGGAACTCTGCAAAATCGTAAATGAAACGCCAATTGTTTTAGCGGAATGGTTGTGATTCCAGCCGAATTCTGATATAGCAATAAAGAGCTGTAGACAGGCAAAATAGACTATCTCTTACAATGAAAGGAGAACAGAGAAATTTATGGTTAAAAATAAAAATTACTGTACCAGGTCAATCGACAATCGTCATTATTTTATCCCTTTGCAAATCGCCTAAACTTTAAAGCGAAGAAGGAAAAGGGGCCTGAGCATGTATATCATCAGAACTGTTGAAAAGAAGGAATTTTTGAAACGGTCGCTAGCGCACAAGCCGGCATTGAAACGGTATGTTGATTTTGATCTTGCTACTTCGTGGACTAATTGATGTAATAGACGGGTGTTTTCATGCTGGCCAACTGTTGAAAGTAGGTACATACTGAAGAATAATTCCTTTTTTTTTCGCAATGATTTCACTCCCACATGAAAGCGTTAACCCTAAAGGCTTGTTCGGACTAGGCTAGTATTTTAGTCGAGTGGAGAGTCGATTCGCCCACTGACTACTCTACCACAGTATCAAAGACTCAAGACTCTTAAACAGTATAAGGTAGTAGGTACATCATCCTGTGACTCTACTCGACTCGATTGCTGGCGTTCGCACACGGGAAATTACAAAATCATTCGATTCTCGACTAATCTACTGGCCTAGTCCGAACAAGCCCTAATGGGTTATATCCAGAAAATACTAGATGTAACGAAGGCTTTCATTGCTCTTCAAAGAAAATTAAAAACAGTGCCATTCATTTCCATGAATTTCCTAAGAAATATACCTCAACACTATATACCACCAATGTCTTTGGCATATGGAATGAGTTGGACTGGAGAAAAGCATGGATAAATAAACTATTGATGGGGGACCGTGCTACAAAGAACATACGCGTTTGTTCCTTTCACTTGGACGATTTTGTCGAGTTTAAAAATTCAAGAGACGACATTACACTCGCAAAAAAATATTGGTGTCTCTGCAATAGCAGTTTTTCCTATTGAATTAAACTTTTTACATATAATATAACGAAATTCATTCCATTCCTGAAAATCTTGCTTCAGTGCAGGTCAGTAATGTCGAATAGTAATCTCCAATTATTGTTCTACCCTTATCCAAAAAATCAATCATGATTACTACATGGCAATCCCAAAAAACTGAAGCAAGAACTTTTCCAGCAGATTTTTGGACACGAAACTTCTTAGGTCTTGGAGAACCAGAGTGTCGCCATTCCATCGATTGTTGCTTTGTTTCTGGATCGTAGAAATGTACCCAAGTATCATCCATAGTAACAACATCGTTTTCAAATAACACAGATCGAACGCGATGCTTCTACCCTTGCACGCTTTTGGTCAGCATTCAAACATTTGGGGATCCATTTTGCAGAACATTTTCTCTTGTACAAATTGACGTGAACGTCGTGAACTATGTTATGATGAACGCGTTCGTATGAAATCTTCAGAGCTTCAGATATCCGTTTTATCCCAATTCGACGGTCTGATAAAATCATGTCATGAACTGCATCGATATTTTCGGGGACTGACAGAGAAACTGGCCTTCCCGATCGGTCATCGTCTCCAATGGAAAATTGACCTTTTTTGAAGCTTGCAGTCCAATTTTTCACGGTCGCATACGAAGGACATTGATCACCAAGGGTATTAAGCATATCTTCGTAAATCTGCTCACCTCTTAACCCTTTTAAATACAGGTACTTGATGATGGCTCGATACTCCAATTTTTCGATTTTTACAATTTCGGTGGACATCTTTTTTTTATTTATTGCGTAAATCTGGTGAACTTTTTTGACGTCGAACTCTACACTGACACTTCTTATAAGTTATTGTTCTTTGATATGGTATCGCAATATTTTGTTTATGCATGGAACTGGTCTAGGCTAACTAGATATCAATAGATACATCCTCGTCTATGGTGGGAACTGTTTCTTTTGAACATAAAACAGCCCACTCACGATGCTCCAGATTCGGGCGTTTTATGACATTTTATGAGTCCACGTGCGAAAAGAGTCTCCGTGATTGGTCAAGGGCTCATAAAATGCCATAAATCGCCTGCAAGTGAGTCTACGTGAGTGGGGGCTATAACGTTTAGAGCAATTTGAGGATTTGAGGAATATTATTTAGTTCACAAAGTAGAAACCTTTCGCACAATCGTAGAAGAAATAATCACAAAAATGATGAACAGAATAAGTGCGAATTTTGGATTCAAACGTTATTTCAACTTCGAGGAACACCTACCTCTTACATAATGAACGATAAATACCCCTAACCATTTATCAATGAAATGCGAATGAATGAAGCATATCAATTTCTAGTTAATGATAATAATAATTGATTCCGTGTGAAGAAGCATACCTCATATTGTCTGATAAAATTTCTAGAATGTCGAATGAACACATGAATGAATGAATAGAAAAACAAGGCGTATATGTTATTCGCAATAGCCGAAAGCGGCCACTGTCCGAAATTTTTGCCCACAACGCGTTATGGCTATCCAAATTTACCCACGATGCGAATAGATGTTTCTTTTTCGAGCACTGAGTACAGCGGAATACCCAGAACGCGTTGTGGGTAAATTAGATAATCCACGAAGCGAATCCAATTTTAGCGAGCTTCCATTATGCGTTGTGGACAATTCATTTTACCCACCTCGCGTTCTGGGTATTGCACTTTACCCAGAAAGCGATGAACCAGAATTTGTCGTCGAAGTCAGTCTGCTGTAGGTTGTGTACTGGCAGGTACGAGTAGCGAGTATTACGAGTAGCATGAATAGATTACTTAAACCACAGTGCCTATACTCTGTTCAAATATAAGAGACATCAAAATAAACAAAGTCGCGCAGAGGTAGTGTTGGGTAGAATTTCAGTTAAAGAACTGAAGTGCGGTTCAATTTTATTTAATGAGAATTTTTGAATAGAAAAATAAGAGAGCTAATGGACTGTATATATTTATGAATAGTTATTGAAACCCAACACAAATGAAAGGATAAATGCACCCAAATTAACAATTGCAAGGTCTTACCTATTTCAGCAAAACGGCCAACCAGATCTCGTCGGTTACTCCTATTTCCATGAACAGAGTGATCGAGCTCGACAAACGAACATGGAATGAAGCTTATGACGTTAAAATCCGTTGCTAAAAATGTCAAAGTAGGAACACTTATCCTTGTGGCCAAATAATAACCACGCCACTGGTAACAGTACTTTTCGAACCAAATTCGCACAAACGAATGTTCTGGAATGAATGTAATTCGAATAACTCGAAATCACTAAAATTATGAATCACAAGAAAAACTGAACTTTTCCAGATTCACGAAAGGAAACAGAAGAAATTTAAATTATCGGTAGCAGAAATTGTATTCACGATTACGGTAATCAATGAACTCAACTGAAAAATGAAATGAAATAAAAATACGACATATGTTACACAGCTGACAAGTGACGATCTTCTCGCACCTAAACTACATATGAGATTTCCCCAAGTACGGAGAAATTGAATTAATTTCGAAAGGAATAAAAATGAAAAATTCAGAAAAGTTATCTGAACCGTTCACTTGGCGTGAACAGGTAGGATGGGCTTCCTTCAGGTAGAGACTTTATTTCAGGGCTCCAGGGTCGGATCGAGGATAGTTCACACAATCATATAAACTCAAATTCATTTATTCAACATATTCAAATTACAAATGTCATAAGTTTGAAAAAAATAATGCAGCGTCCAAAATAATATAATATGTATTACCCTATTAAAAATTATTCAGAATTTTGTTGGTCTTCTTCTGTGTCACTTTCATCCAGATTCACCAGCACTCGCTCTATTGTTGACTCCATGATATTATCGAGCTGACACATTTTTTCTTCGACATCAGTTACAACATGATGTATGCATTTCTTCCATTTCTCAGCACCAATCGAGCCTATAGCTCCCAGAAACAAATTACGAACCTCAGCAATTTTAAATGAGGAGTTCTGAGCAGCTACTTTTCCTTTTACTTGAGCCCAAATGAGCTCGATTGGATTCAGCTCGCAATGATATGGTGGGAGTCTCAATACTGTTCTTCCCGTCTCATTGGCCATTTCATCTATAATTAATTTTTCATACCTCCCTCTATTTGCCTTGACCAGAGCAAGAAGTTCCGCCTTCAAAAGATCATTTTCGAAGGAAATATTTTTACTGAGCAACCAATTTTTGACATCTTCCTTGCGGGTTGAAGACGGAATCGATTCCATTTTTCTCGAATGATAACTGGCGTTGTCCATTACGATGACAGCGTTATGATCCAGAGTTGGCAAAATTGTTGAGAACCACTTTTCGAACGATTCCCCGTTCATTTCCTGATGGTAATCTCCGGATTTTTTCGATTCGAAAAACCATAGGCCGTTCTCTACAAATCCGTCTTCTCCCCCTATATGACATATAATCAGTCCTTTTCCTTTTCCACTTGGGTTTTTGAGACCAGTTGACAGACCTTCTCGAAAAGCCTGTCTGTTGGACCAAATCGATTCATCGACCCATATTGAATTTTTTGTACATCCCGCATTTATCCATGTCTCGTCATGGTAATAAATTTTTCGGCCTTGCTCCCTAAATTCTCGAATTTTCTTCAAATAATTTCTCCTCCAAATAACTATTTCGTCTCTATCAATCAATAAACTATTACGACCACGTTTTTTGAATTTGAATTTCATTTTTTTCAATAATTTATAAAATGTTGTTTTTTTTAAATTCGGCAGGCTGTCATCGTTATTAACAACTTCCAAAACCTTCGAAATTGTAGGAATTTCATCAAGAAAAAAACACGTGAACTATTCTCCTAATTAAGTTCATGTCGAAATCGTCTATTGAATCGATGCTTTTTAGCGACTGGGATTTCTGCTTAGGTGGAATCAATAGATGATTTCGTTTATATTATTTTTCAGAAATCTCGTCGGAAACCGACAAAGGGTTAAGTACAATTCAAACAAATATTTATAACCGGCACAAATTGAGGTACCTACTTCAGATATATCAGGTTATAACCGTTGCGAATTTTAGAGGACCTAATTACAAGGGTTACAAGGGTGTAACTGAGTGTAACAAAGAAATCCAAAACATTCACTTGTATTCAAATTTCATAACTGTCCTGTATCTACTATCGACATTCCGTTCTAAGCTTTAAGTACGATCCTGGCAGTCTTTTGGGGGCGTGACAAGAATTGTAGAAAAGATCCTTTGACCAATAAGCTGTTAGTATGCGCAAAACAAACCGATTTGGTTTGTTTGTTTACATTCTCTTATATTTGAACAGACTATAGATACGTTGTGATTTTTTTGAAATTGGGTTGACTTTGTTTTGGTTTTAGTGCGTGATTTCGAAAATATTTCAATATGAAAGCTGAACTCGAACAAAAATTAAGTGAACAGATCGTTGTTCTTATCAGACGAATGTTATTTGGAGATTATGTATGAAACCAAAGTGACACTACAAATAAAACGGGATGGACTTCAATTATCATTCAAAAAATATCGTAGATTGAATCCATTAACAGTTGAAGAAAAGGATAAACTTGTTATAAAATTCCAGTTTTTTATTATTTTTACTTTGGAGGGTTGAGTGGAGCAGGATGTGTACCCTGGTATAGCATCACTGGACTTCGCCTTTTTTCACAATAGAATGTAAATTGTAAACTACTATGTATTATTTTGGCTAGTTTGTATATTGTGGAAATAAAGACAATTATTATGATTATTATTATCATAAAACCTTTAGCAAACCAATCTGGCCTAATTTTTTTAATGTGCAGCCAGTGAAATGTATTATTTAATACAGAAAACTCATTGAAAATTGGACAAAAGAGAAAAAGCTATCTGTCCATTTCGCTCTACCCAAAATACATTACAAGTAGAACAATGAATACAAAATCCTTCTATTGAAAGTTCATAAAGGTGAAACAAAACGATATATTAACAACTTATTAGAACTAAAAACAAATATTATTTATTTTTACAACTAGTACTTTTATGACATCTTGAATTAAATTTTAATAATTTTATATTCAATTTCACACACGCACACGACTTAGTTTGACATCCCTTCAAACAATTGCATTTTATAAAGCCTTGCTTATATCCGGATGATAACATGGCTTCTTGGCGGATGCCGGATATTCACAAAAGAACCTGTAGCGACCTCAAAGTCAAAGAGGGGTAGAATTTGTGTTCATTTCATTTCTGCTGTACAAACTATACGTAACCTATTCACGCCAGTCGTAATAGTCCGTACGCACAACCTACGTTCTACAGCAGACTGATGACTTCGACGACAAATTCTGGTTCATCGCTTTCTGGGTAAAGTACAATACCCACAACGCGACGTGGGTGAAATGAATTGTTCACAACGCAGAATGAAAGCTCGCTAAAATTGGATTCGCATTGTGGAATACCTAATTTACCCACAACGCGTTCTGGGTATTGCGTTTTACTCAATGCTCGAGAAAAAACCATCTGTTCGCATTGTGGGTAAATATGGATACCCATAACGCGTTGTGAGCAAAATTTTCGGACAGTGGCCGATTTCGGCTATTGCGAATAACATATATTATGTTGGATATTTATGGTGAATGAACACGAACCATCGAAAGATAATACATAGTTTTAGACTCTTACGGTTGATTTCACAAAGCTGTGTCAATTCTGCAATGAGTTGATTGCCAATTAAATGCAAATTTTGAACTGTCAAATCGAGTTGATTCTCCGATCAGCCATTTGTGAAACCCTTAGACAACCCTTTGTCTAAGGTGAAACCCGTTATACAGATATGCATTACATTTTGAAATATTACACGTGAATGAAAATGGAACGTGTATCTTCCAAAGCATTTATCTATCAATTTTAAATTTCACAATATTTTTCGTAATTTCCATTTATTTCCGCCTGCGAACATTGTTACATTCACTTAATGTACGATGATGTATTATAGGTATCTAGTAAGACTAGACCAGTTCCATGCGCAAACAAAATTTTGCGATACCATTTCAACGAACAATATTTTCATTAGAAGTGTCAGTGTAGAGTTCGACGTCAAAAAAGTAAACCAGATTTACGCAATAAATAAAAAAAGATGTCCACCGAAATTGTAAAAATCGAAAAATTGGAGTATCGAGCCATCATCAAGTACCCCCCTGTATTTAAAAGGGTTAAGAGGTAAGCAGATTTTCGAAGATATGCTCAATACCCTTGGTGATCAATGTCCTTCGTATGCAACCGTGAAAAATTGGACTGCAAGCTTCAAAAGAGGTAAATTTTCCATTGAAGATGATGACCGATCGGGAAGGCCAGTTTCTGTGTCAGTCCCCGAAAATATCGATGCAGTTCATGACATGATTTTATCAGATCGTCGCATTGGGCTGAAACGGATATCTGAAGCACTGAAGATTTCATACGAACGCGTTCATCATAATATAGTTCACGTCAATTCGGGCATGAGAAAAAAAGCCGTGCAAGGGTAGAAGCATCGCGTTCGATCTGTGCTCGATTTGAAAACGATGTAGACTTGTTACTATGGATGATCCTTGGGTACATTTCTACGATCCAGAAACAAGGCAACAATCGACGGAATGGCGACACTCTGGTTCTCCAAGACCTAAGAAGTTTCGTGTTCAAAAATCTTCTGGAAAAGTTCTTGCCTTTGTTTCTTGGGATTGCCATGGAGTAATCATGATTGATTTTTTGGATAAGGGTAGAACAATAACTGGAGATTACTATTCGACATTACTGACCTGCACTCTACGGAAGAAAATTGAAGAGAAAAGACGCGGAAAGCTATCCAAAGGTATTTTGTTTTTACAGGACAACGCCCCAGTACACAAATCTCATGTTGCCATGCAAAAAAAATCGTGATTTAGGGATAGAATTACTAGAATACCCCCCTGATTCGGCTCCGTCCGACTATCATCTCTTTCCTCAACTGAAAAAAGTTAAAAAGGTCGTAAATTTTCTTCCAACGGAGAGGTGATAAAAGCTGTGGAGGACTGGTTTGCAGGAGCAAGAAGAAACATTTTTTTGAAAGGTCTATAGACGTTGCAGGTTCGCTGTTATAAATGTATTCAATTAAGAGGAGAATATGTTGAGTAATGAAATATTTTGACATTGAAATTTTGTTTGGTTCTATAGTAGGCTAAGAATTTTTCAATATATCTTCGTATATTAAGCGTTGTGCTTCCCTACACTTTACCCACACAAAATTATATTGATTAAGTATAGGCCTTTTTTGTGTTAAATATTTTTGCAGTCGAGTTTTGTTTTTTCTTTAATAGTTTGTTCGTTTCAAACTCTCGAGTTTCATTAATGAACGAGTTCATTAGTAAAATAGTGGAGTATAAACATACAAAATAGGATTTTCAGATGAAAATGACCGAACTAAATTTAGATCCAATTTTATAGAACACTCATTTTTTTCAAATTTCTGCAAAAGTTCAAACTAATTCGATACATCAGGTTTTTGAGTTTAGATTCTGTAGACTTTGTAGGCAACGTTGCCCAACGTCTGAATGCTGCTGACATTAGAGGGAATGAGGCTTAAGGTCGGCGTTCAAAGCGAGTAGGAAATCTCCTCCGATAGAGGCGCCACCGTGCATTTTATGAAAAATCTCCATAGAACTTACATTATCACTATAAGTTCTATGAATATCTCTCTAATCATGAATGAAATGTACAATGGCGCTCTCTATCCGAAAATCGCCGAATTATGAAAAAAGTCAATTTGTGGGTAAAGCAGGAATTTTTTCCCGCCAATATTTGAATTTGGCCATTTTCTGCCAATTCCGTATTTCAAGTTGATCTTCTGAACGAAATTATCAGTAGATTCACTTTTAATCGGAAGTTGAACTATTTTCATAGGTTTTTCTGTTGAAATAAAACAGAAGCATGGGTTGGCTCATTTTCTTCTATTTTTGAAAGAAAAAAAATTAACTGTCGGAATGAAATCGATTCAAATTATTTCATTGAGAACTCCAATCTTTTCTGAGTTCACCCACAAAATTTCAGTTCTCAAAGTGAAACCGTTTTCGAAATCAACTTGAAATAAAAACACACTACATTGAACGCCCACCTTAATTATGAATTGAAATGAATGACTGAAATGAAACTTGTAAATGTTATCGAGAATCAATGAAATCAAAACAAATCAATTAAAGGAATCGATACTCGATACTACATATCTATGAATCGGTATTAAATTCAATGAATATTTTTTGAGATCAATAAAAAAAACTTTGAAAATAGGTAAATTAATCAACTTCACAAATCAACATGTTTATAGGATGCCTGAAATTAAAATCTTTATCAAACACATAGTCATCTGAAAAACTCAACAGTTGATATTTTAAATATGAATTACGTCCTAACGTGGAGTGAGTTATTTCAGGATTCCCTATAACAGAATATTTTGGATACTTACTAAGTACAACATATTTCAAAAATCTTTCAATAGCACCTAAGTCTAAGTATGTGAAAGGTTTCCCATTAAGAGATGTTATTTTGACATTGATAAAAATGGCATTTTTTAGATGAATGATCGTAGATAAACATCATAAAGAGGAAGGTATGCCGTTTATAATGGAAAATAACATCAGCAAAATGACCACCACGACTACAGGACCATATCCTTTTCAAGAAATTTTCCATGACCGAATCGCAAAGTGGCTGCCGTATGTACTCGATAGCCTCACGAATTCCATCTCTGAGGTCTTGAATCGACGCTGGGTTCTTGGCTTGAACCTTTTTTATCACATTGCCCCAAAGGATGAGGTCGCAAGGTGTTAAATCACAAGATCTCGGTGGCCAATTGTGATAACCTCTCATTCGAGAATCAAGACATAACACGGTCCGGAAACTTTTTCCGTAAAAGATTAATGGTTTCGTTGCTTGGCCTTTTTTCACGATTTCCTGATATTTCTCAATATATCGCATTCTTGGCAAAAGCTCATTCGACTTTTTATCTATTGCATCAATTGTTTCCCGACCAATTGGAGACAGGTATTCCACAATTGATGCAATAGACAAAAAGTCACTAACGAGTGCGCTGTTGCCACAATATGATATTTCCAAAAATATCAGGAGATCGCAGGAAAATGGAGTGAAATGTGCTATGAAGATTAAAATTTTTGTGTGTTTTTCACTTGATGATATTCGATGCATATTGAGAAGTGGCTATTCTAACTCAATATGAAGTTAGCAAAGCAAACCCGTAGAAAAACAACTAAGGAAACAACAAATTTTTCTCTCACGACAAATTCGAGACAGGTATTCGACAATTAATGCGATAGATAAAAAGGTCATTAACGAATGCGCTGTTGCCAAAACAGCGATATTTCCGAAAATATCAGAAAATGTACTATAAAGAATGATTTTTTTGTGAGTTTTCTACTTCATATGGACTTCGACAATTATTCATGACCATTTTCAGGATATTTGATCTATATTGAGAAAGTGGCTATGCTAACTTGATATAAAGTTAGCAAAGCCACCCCCGTAGAAAAAAAATATTCTTTCACCTCAAATTCTCAGCCATTTATTCGACAATAAATGCAATAGGTTTCATTGATCTTTTCGCAAGTGGCACTGCTAACTTATAGACATTTTCAGTGCCAGTCCAGACAACTTGGGTTCAAAACAAGTTCTGAATATATTCGTTTATGAGATACATGATCATTTCAGCCAATAATTTCAACCAGTATGTGTCTTAAGGGGAAGTGGTACACGTCCGAGCTCGTGAGCACCCTTCAAAAATTGGGCTTTTTGTTTCCATTTTAACCAACAATTTTTTTTTAAATTGAAGCTTAATCATTTCACTATAATGTGTATTACTCGCTTTTTCGTTTTTCTTCGTATATTAGGAAAAAATCTAGTGAGCTGTAATTTCATAAAAATCTGGACAAACGATTTCATTTTCACGACATCTCCGTCAATTTTCGAGATAAATGTATGAAATTTTCAGTATACATGCGGAATAATATTTTGCAGAATGTGTATTTATCAGTTTTTTTGTTTATTGCCCCTGAATTTTTAAATAAATGGTAGAGTAGGAACTTTATTGGTCATATTTTCAACCAGGTTTTTTTCCTAATTTACGAAGGAAAACGGAAAAGCGAGTAATAGACATTCTGCAAAATATTATTTCGCATGTATACTGAAAATTTCATACATTTATCCCGAAAATTGACGAAGATATCGTGGAAATGAAATCGTCTATTCAGATTTTTATGAAATTACCGCCCAAAACGGAAAGCGAGTAATACACATTCTGAGGAAATGACTAAGCTTCAATTTAAAGAATATTGTTGGTCTACGCCGCATACGAACTGAGATATCATGGAAATAAAAAGCCCAATTTTTTAAGGGAGCTCGCGAGCTCGGACCTGTACCATTTCCCTACTCACGAGGCTCCCGAGACAGGCGTTTTATGACATTTTCTGAGCCCGCGTGCGGAAAGAATCTCCGTGATTGGTCAAGGGCTCATAAAGAGTCATAAAAGGCCATAAAACGCCTGGATCTGGACTCTACGTGCGTGGCCGCTATTAAACGCTTTTGTAGATTTTCATGAAAATATCAAGGAAGAAGTCTTTAGTCTAAGCCGATAATCAATATTCAGTAACATATAGTAAAACACCCCACCCCAATCAATGTTTCCGGAAAAAAGAGAGCCTTCTAAATTACATTGAATACTCTATCAAAGAATAAGGCTCTCGGCAATACTACCACAATTACTATCAACATTTCAATAGGTTTTTCATGTATCATTAGTAATCAATGATAAGTTTGTATGTAGGATAATGTAGAAATGCTGATAAAATTCGAAATTTATTTTATTTTTCACTTGTACATTATATGTTTATTTTACCTTAGAAACGGTTGCTATAAATACACTCATTATGCCCGTGAGCATTTTAGCGGGCATTATGGATCATAACGCCCGCTCGTTGTGCGAGAAGCAAAATAAGCTAGAAAGAAATTATTTATTTCGCAGAATTTCAATACTAAAACAACGACAACTCAACAAACGAAAACAAAGTCTTTCTTAATTAAAATTAAAAGTGCAGTTTTCGAATTTCCCGGAAAAATTCTTCAATCGTGAATCTTGGGATGTTTTCGAAACCTGAGGAGCGAAAACTTGACCACAAGTACTTGGAAGTTCGTTCACAAGAGAACCACTAGAGAATTCATGAGAATCTGTTACCGAATTCACAATCATCGTCGATACTTTGTTTTTGGAAAAAATGCTCTGCTCTATGTAACCTTCCGCCACAGATGCACTCTTCCATCTTCCGTGCATTTTTAACCTTTCATATGATGCACCAGCCTCAGTTAAAAGAGTTGCTGAAGTCCGTCTCCAACAATGTCCTGTATATTCATTTGCATTATCCAATTTTAAGTATTTGGCAATCATCGAAGGCACACTTCCTATGGTATTTTTGCCAACAGGTTGGATGGTGCACCGACCATTTCGGAACGTGAGGAAAAATCTAGGATTCTTCACTCCACTGGGTCTCAAGGATATATATTTTCTGATGACCAGCCCCAAAGCTCCTATTTTTTCTTCCTCTACAATGCTAAATCCTTTTGACATACCGGTTTTAGTTTCGGGTATTTTAACAAGTAAACAGCTACCCTTATCTATACTAATATTATAAAGAGGAAAGATTTGTATTTTTGTTTGTTTGATACGAATAGGCTCAAAAACTACTGGACCGATTTCAAAAATTCTTTCACCCTTTGAAAGCTACATTATCCCTGAGTGACATGGGCTATACTTTTCACCCGAAAAAAATTAAGGATACCTACTATAACTTCAATAATTACAAAAAAATCAGCCAAAATCAGCTATTTTCACGTGCGCTGCAAAAACCGTGAGACTTACGTGGATACAATGTATGACGGAAATGTACCTCTTGAATATTTCTACAAAAAAGTCCGCGATAGCATGTATCTATCTCTCAAGATTGACTTGCTATTACCTGTTTATGGTAATCAGATGTTTTTCAAAATTATGCACTATTTGGGGGTGTGTTTTTATGAATTGGGTATTGATCCTAATCCAACCTAATACGTTATTTATTCCCAGTATTTAATTTAGAACAAAATTGCCCTTCATATCATACAATTACAACGAGTACATCAAAAGATATGGCAGATTGAAGTTTTGAAGATGAAACCGCCGCGTGAAACAAATTTCTACTCGGGCGAAGCTGGGACGGCCTGCTTGTCTTCTATATCTTTGATAGACATTTTCACTAATTCATCTCTCCTTAGTCCTCCAAAAACACCCATTATTAGAACTACTTTATGAAGAATATGAATTTCATCAGGAGCTTCATTGATGAATGTATGAACTTGTTCTGCTGTCAAAACTTTGGATTTCTTCGGAATATATCCTTTAGATTTCATTTTCAAAAACGCTATTAGCCGGGAGAATTGTGAAATATTGATATTTTCATTGACAATCAGTGTAGATTTCAAAATAGAATATTTCGTCCACAATGACGCAGGACAAAATTTTTCAGACTGAAATAAAAAAAAATTACCCACACATGAACAAAATGAAAAATAAAATAGAATACCAATTCTTGAAAGTACGCCAATAACACTGTTTCATCTATAGCAATTATTTCATTTTTCAACTTCCATTGATGGAATGTTTCATAATCCTTGTCGTAGACGAGTCTGGATTTTTCTGGTAATAGATTATTTGCAGCTTTGGCTGCATTTTCAATTATATTATTTGGCAAATTGCTATTCATTTCTGTTATTTCTTTAAATCTTCACAACGAAAACAGTAATGACATTCACTTAATAAAATGATGACAGCAATAACGAACTTCAAAATATTAACAAGTGCCATGGTTAGGTACTACTGAAAGTTAAATGAAAAAAAATCATAGGAGCAATCGAATTTTATTGTAATTAAATGATATATTCGTGAAAAATAAAATCATGTATGCACCACGAGCGTTATTAGATCCTAACGCCCATCGGGCAACATTCATCCCTCGGGCCAAAGGCCCTCGGGCCGAATGTTTCCCTCCGGGCGTTAGGATCCATATAACGCCATATAACGCCATATAACTATTGTGAAAGTAGGTAGGTAACTAGTGAGACATATTCTAACTACAATTTTTTTTAAACAGCTTCTGAGCATCTTTGGGTTCAAATCTTTCCTCGTTACGTGAAGTAAAAATTCGGATATTTCATATCGCATCGGAAATGTATGAACTGCCTGCAGCACTTGTCAGCGGAATTTGCGAGACAGGTATCGAAATTTGTAAATTGAAGTGCGGATATCGAGGTGGAATATGGATATTAAGGAAAATCTTTCATCAACATGCGAGGAATATACCATCTATGCCTATTAGTTCCATGTATTATTTAGAATTTGTTCGATAGCATGTGCATCGAGGAAGTGTTTCGCGATCGAAATCGGTCAAGGTGCAAAATATTAAAATAATATTTTTTTATCTGAGTTCATGGAGAAACCAAAATCAACTTACGGTCTGCATAATATGGGAAGGGTGAAGTGACGATCTTCCATTCCCGGTGAAATTGAGAGCTTCCGGCATTTCGTTCATGTCGATGTATCCTTGTTCCAAAATCCTTCAATTCAAAATCACTTCCGGGACCGTGCATACATTATCCACTTTCTTTTGTTTTTGTTTATTCACATTAACAAGAAATCCGAACCGAATAAACATAAAACAACACTCAAAACATGTACAATAATAAAACGAACTGATTTATTATTATTTATAAAATAGGAAGATGTTTTCAATAGCGGTAGCAGATGAATTGATCGTACGGCACTGCGCATGGGAACCTTTTTTTAAACAGTCCGCTCTGTATTTATCGCCCCAGTTCTTAATCTTCACTCTCTTGAACAGGGATTCATGTGAAGATTATGCAAATTGAGCAAACTGAGCGAGCGTGAAGCGTAGCGCCAGTCCTATTCAGAAGTGGGGATAAGCTTGTTGGAAAAGGATGAAATGGGAACCTCCCCCACATTTCGGTGCCCCGCCTCTGAGCTTTCACTGAACCAGCTTCTGTTTCTTCATCAATTCGAGAGGAACGAAATTTTCACGGGATTCCCAGTTAATCCTTCTGTATCCATAATAGGGCATTGGCATTTAGCGTCTTCAAATTGGGTACCTTGTTTATTATTATTGTTATTATTTTACCACGAAATGTACCTATCGATATTTTACATAAGTTTTGAACAGCGTTTTCTCATAATAATCCTATACTCGCATGCTTTACTAAATACCGATAGTTCAATTAGAAAATCTGTGATCTAGTGTGCTGACTGCTGGGACTGAGATTCTACTGTGCACAACTTTTGTACACTTGACTACTTGCAATTACCCAGTCACTAACCAACATAATGAACGCTCATTAGAAATATTCGATGAAAATGTCTGATTTGAACTAAAGAGTTTTCCCAACAAGAGGTGATATTTTGACATTCATAGAAAAATGTCCTTTTTTTTAGATAAATGATCGGATGTTAATTTCATCATGAAAAGGAAGGTATGCCGTTTATATTGGAAAATAACATCAGCCGAATTACCACCACGACTTTGACTACAGGGCCATATCTTTTTCATGAACTTTTCCATAACCAAATCGCAAAGTGGCTTCCCTATGTCCTCGATAGCCTCACGAATTCAATAGTTGAGGTCTTGAATCAACGCGGGGCTCTTCGCGTAGACCATCTCATTCACATGGCTGCATAGGAAAGAAGTCAGTAAGTCACAAGGTGTTGAATCACAAGATCTCGGTGGCCAATTGTGATCACCTCTTCGAGAGGTAACACGGTCCAAAAACTTGTTGCTTGTGTAGCTGTAGCACGTAGCGCCATCTTGTTGAAAGTAAACGTTGTCCAGGTCAATACCATCCCATTCTGGCCATAACAATTTTGCTTGGAATTCCGGATCATTTACATGCATTTCAAGGACCCAATCAGCAAACACACGACCTTGTTGATGATCGGCCGGCTTGAGTTCTGAACTTTATAAGCCTTTAGGAGTTTTAAGACTCAAATCTTCATGCAAAATACGGTGTAATGACGTTTGTAGAATGCCTAATTCCAAAGAACACGAAGGATGGACAAACCTGGCTACAACAGCAATTAATATTCTCGGCAGTTTTTGAGCGACGTGCATGGATTTTATTCTTCACGTCGATAACTTGTCCCAACACCCCAAATTGTTCCACCAATTTTTGTATGGCGGTTCGACAAGGTGCTTCACGACGACTCAAAAATGTTCGAGTTATACGAACCGTCTCTACCAAATTTTCACCATTTTCATAGTGAATTTTATTAATTTCAATGCGTTGTTGAAGCGAGTATCGTTCCATTTTTATTCATTGCGTATTTTCTGCTTGTCATGTGTCGAGAAATGACAGATAAAAAAGTGACATTCACCGAATAAGCGGGCTATTCAAAATAGATAGATGAAAAATACCTACTCTTTATTTAAGAATCGTTTCAAGTTCACAACATGAAAGGAAGTGATATAGTGAAAAAGATTTTTCAGTTATAACCCAAATAATCTTCTAGGCAATAGGGTTCCATGTCCACCAGTACCTACCTCTTATTGGAAAACCCTTCAACCCTTTAGGTACCGACCTAGTATAGTCCCATATTTTCTTGAAAATCTAGAACACTATTTGTTTGCTCCATGATGACAGCTCTCATGTTTCTGAGGATTTCGAGAGAAACGTTGAGAAGTTTTTTAACTCGGTAGCAGATACGACAACACTACAAGCGTCCATAAAGTTTATTACAACAATTTCTCAAACTAGCGGTGGCTTAAAACTTAAAAGTATTCAAGAAAATATCCCCGTTGCGTTTGTACTCCTATTATAATTGTGGAATAACCTGTAAACATTTTCTTGATCGTTAGATCACAAGGAAGGTTCACAGATGAGATGTAGTCATTCGGAGAGGAACAAACTCTCTGACCACTGATTATCTCATTGCCTGTTCCTTCTTTATTAGATAGATTATTAGATATTATGAGGATGGCCTAATGGGCTACCTTCTCAATCACTTGATGTAGAGGTGTGAGATCCGTAACGATCTCAAGTGTCCTAGTTGATGGGCAGGTTAATTCTCATAGCTCCCGTGATCCACACTCTGTACTTTGCCGAGCATTTTCGTTGTACTCACCGGACTTGCGTAAGCAAACCAGGATACTGCCCCATATGTAATTATAGGTCTCACAATCATCGCAGTATTTTCGGGTTGCAATCCCAATTAATGGATAGGTACTTCCAAATGTGCTGAGGAATTTGACATTTTGTTTGTAGGATATTATATTCGCACAGAAACCGCGAAAAGATTCTTTCTGTATTTTTCAATCCCTAATCTCCAAAGTATGGATGATGCAGAATTTTATATGAAGTTTATAAGAGAGGTGCATTTCTAAAAATTATAGAACACTGAAATTTGATATGAGAGCTCATTGCTGTAAGTTCTATTCATTTATTAAATACATCATTGAAAGAAAAATAGAATGACGAGGATAAGATCCGTTAGCAGGCAAAAAAATTCATTATGTAGAATTCCAATAACGGAACCCCTCTTGTAGATCGTATAGGACCTAGTCTTCATCCTCACTGCAGATGCTATCGATGGATTGTTTGGACAAAGTTCAAGTTGAAATACAAATTGATTACAAATTTTCAGCTGTAAAAAAAGGAATACAAGGTGGTGTGCAAAGTATAGGTAGGTAAGATACAAAACAAAAATGAAAATAAATAGGAAATCTCACAAAATATAAATGAATCCCTCCAAAAACATTCCAAATATAAAGAAAGTTGCCAACTCTAATAAGTTCAACACATTGACCACTGTCTTTATAGAGTTAGTTTTTTCAGATAGTATAATTCTTTTCGCCCTTTTCTATGTTCTTACCCATTTTGACAAAAATTACACTTCAATGGACGCACCCTTCCCCTTTCCTTGACCCTTTGATCTGTCCGTTCCTTTCTTCTCATTCCCCCTAATCCGATGCGTGTTTGAGTAAACTGTAAAATTAAATCAGAAAAATTTGATAATTCTAGTGTGTTTTCCATTTCCTTATCTTATATCACATTTTGAAGAGGGTTAGAATGCTGAATGAGTATTGAGTATCGAGCAAAACGGTGGTACTTTCCAGCACTTTCTGTAATTCACCTAAAGTTTTTGTGTTTCTTTATTTATTTATTCATCGTTGTTGCCTAAATTTTTCTCAATCAATAATGTTTTTCCGGAATTCACTTGAAATGATTCCTCAGAATATTATGAAATGCGAATGAATGTGCAATAAGTGGGACAAAAAAAATCAATTCGATCACAATGTACAATTTTTCTGATAGTTTAGTGGTACAATGGAATCTACGGAACCCCATTGAAAATTTTCTGCTCTTTTCAAATAACTCAAACCCCAAAATCTCAATTTAAATCTCAGCTTGGAAGAAGTCTCAATTTTTCAAATATGGACCGTCGGACCTGGACTTTTTTGGAAATTTAAATATAAATCGATCGATCTGGGGAAGTGAATCATTTCCAATTGAATATCAACTCACCATACTGGTTGCTTGGAAAGTAATGAGAAATTGAAACTTTTGATGAATACATAAACCACCCTGTATATCGGTTAAGGAATTGATTAGACCTATCATATATCAGTTTTTTGGACTCGCCCAGCTCAGGTTCCCTTTGCTCATTTACCAATGACCCCCTGAATACAGGATGTATTTTAAGATGAGGCTTTTATTTTGACAGGTGATAGAAATCATCAAAATAAGCCACTTTACCGAAAAGTTCTTATATGAAATGTTCAATTTAACAAGTTCATTATTTGAATATACGTGCGGCATTTTCGAAACATAAAACACTCGTACACTCGTCGTAACACGATATTATTACTGACCACAATCGATATTCTGAGACATATATGATAAGAAGACAAAAAACAATATGTTGGTGTTGATATCTACGGAGAAGCAGGCGAGGAAGCAGGTTCGGATTGAGGAATTATCAGATTCACCTAGAAACTAGAAAATATTCTAGTTTCATTTTCTCGAAACAGGGGCCTAATTCAAATAAACATTTTTTGGCAAAATGACTTATTTTGATGAGTTCTACCATCTGTCAAAAAAAAAGCCTCACCTTCAAATACAACCTGTATATTTCTATGAGTTTCAATAATAATCTAGCTTGCCCGCAGACACAGTTACGAATTTTCAAAATTGAATGAAAAAAGTTTTTCTAGATTTTATTCTTTCTCTCCTCATTCCACATACGAAGATTCCTCTAGTAATTTTTTTTCTAGAGGAATCAATGCACTATATTGCCAGAATCATTTTCAAAGTAGAAGAATTGAATAAAAAATATTTTCTAGATTTCTTTCATTCCTGATCCTACCACTAGTATTTTTTTTAAGAGGAGTCGATGCTCTATATTGCAACAGGATTTCACACGGTAGCTTGCCCACGGACACAGTTTCGAATTTTCAAAGTTGAAGAATTGCATGAATACAAAAATATTCTTTTCTGGATTTCATTCTCTCTCTACTGATCCCAATACTGCAAACTCCTCTAGTAAATTTTTTTTGAAGAGGAAAGCTTTATATATTGCACCAGAATATCATCACTGTAGCTTTCCCACATAAATATACTACATTCACTTTTATAAAGTATCTTGGTTGGCCATGGTTTAGGTTTATCAAGTTCTTTTACTTAAAACAGACGCAGGTTGGCAATCGTGAAAGTAAAATAATTCTGTGCGACGTTGCCAGGGCTACTTTATATTTACTCTTTTTTAACTTTGTGAATGCAGTTAGTTCTTTTAAGGTTTAACTGTGACGCAAGATTCGTAGTATCACTACAATTTCATACTGGAGTATTTCAAGTTGTGCAAAAAGGTATTTAATTGTCATCTGTAGGCTTATTTCTTGAGAATTTTGAAAAGTGAGGATTTCCATACGTCCGTCTGTTCTGTTCGTCTAAAAGTTTTTCTGTCGGGTTAATGAACTATCACAAAGTAACGGACTATTCTGTCTATTTTTCAGTAAAATTTTAACATTCGTTTCTTGATTTCCGTACAGGAAAATAGCATAACTGAATCTTACTACCATGTTCATATACGTGAAATATTTCCACTATCAACAGAGAAAAAGTTTCTTCAATATTCGTCAGGTCTTTGGAATTATTGAATTCACGTAATACATATTTCCTCAAATTCATTGTTTTCCAAAAAAAATAAACATTTTGATAAATACGCAATTTCTACGATTTATATGTAGAAACGGCAACGTTGCGTTTATATCTGACAGAAGAATGACTATAACCTAACATTTTCAAATTATACGTGGTGAAATGAGTCAGAATTCTACTTTACTTTATAAAAGTGAATGGAGTACCTATAGTTACGAATTTTCAAAGTTGAATAATTATTGAATAATTTTTTTTCTAGATTTTATTCTTTGCCTCCTGATTCCACCACCGCGGACTCCTCTAGAAATTTTTTTTCTGAAGAGGAATGCTCTATATTGCACCAGAATATCATCACAGTAGCACGCCCACAGATACAGTTACGAGTTTTCAAAGCATTTTACTCAAAACATCGAAAGGGGAAATTGCAGATTTATTACGCAGTCCCTGAAATGAGGTATGGAGGGAAAATGAGGTATAAAAATCTTCATATGAATTTGATGAAACCGCTATTTTGATCAGTAAATCTAAGCAAAAAGAAAACTTGATTGTTTTCTAAAAATGGGTTTATGAAAATTTGTCGAAATATGTTCTCCAAATATTTCTTTATCCTTCCACGTATTCCACAGAAAATGTCATCCTCTAGTAACTCTAGTATATTCGGCCTAACGGACATAAATAAAACGCATTTTCTCGGATCCCTTCGCGATTCGACATACTGATTTATACATTGCGGCACGTTTTTGTCCAAGTATTACGAAGAAGTTATAAACATACTGACGTGATTTAACGATTTCGAAAGAGTACCTAGTAATCACTGAATCAGCAACCTAGTGACTCTGAATGTGGTCAGATGCTCACCTAGCATTATTTCTGGGTATTTCTAAATCACGATATCGACACACTTACAGGACATTGTTTTTTTCAATTCCTAGGTCGATAAGTTCTAGATCATTCAGAATTTGAGCCGGAGAATTTCTAATTGATATGAGGTACCCATTTTTATTATTCCTTGAAAGAATAAGAATTTATTGCGATATAAGCAATTGCATCTATTTCTACTATACAGGGTCTTTCACGAGGAAACTCACCCATATTTATACGGGAAACTACTGAACGTATTTTCATGAAATTCAGCACTTATAAGTATTTCACGATGCTGATGAAATCTAAAATATTTTCAAGGCATGAGCACCTCCGGTTTTTCCGGAAATGACGTCAACTTCCGTTTTTCAAATTAGAACACCATTTTTTTATTGCAGAAATAGATGCCTTAGAAAATTTCAAGTTATTTTGATGTAACATTTTTCAGTTTTGGTTGGAAAATTCTTTCTGCGCGGGAAAATTCGAAAAAAAAATCGAAAATAGAGCTCCGCTGAAACAAGAATAACTTCGAGGTTTTTGGATGGAAAATTTTCATTTTTGGGATTTTTCAAGATGTAAGATTGATGTATCCACTTTAAAAATCGAAATCGCGATTCATGATACAGGGGGTGAAAAAATTGCTTTCAAAGTTAGGGATGACAAAATCGTGAAAAATCAATTTTTTCAAATTAGATCCCCATTTTTTTATGGCAGATATTGAATCGACGTTAAAAAATAGTGTGAGTGTATGCATCACACCCTTGCCCTAAAGTGGATATTTTCTGAGTTATTCACAAAAAACTGTTTTTCGTCTTGAATTTTCAGCTATTTCTTTTCCCTTCACGCCAAAAAGATGAAATTTTCAGGAACTGTTACTTAAACCATGTTTTAGATTTTACTACCCTAATATGCAAGAGAAAAAAGTTACAGGTTGTTCCTAAATAGATGGCGAATTTGGATTCGAATTTGTATCGGAAACCTCTTTATTTCAACTAATCGGCCATCGGTTTTCTCTCCAGTGATAAATAAATAATTCCTTATGAACCATATGCAAAAACTTACCATGTTTTACATTCTTTTTTTTAATGATAGATATCATTAATTACATCTGCCAAATTCCTCTTTATTCAGTAGCATTTTGTGTTTACTATTAATTTGGTGATAATTCGTATTAAGTTATAAAATCGATCACTATGCCTAATTTTACCAATGAAGATTATTTAAATCTCATTCTACTTCATGGAGAATGTAATAAAGTTGTAGATAGAACGATTCGACGGTTCATTGAGAGGTTTCCTGACCGACCCAGACCAACGAGAGATACCATTAACAGAACCATGACAAACTTGAGAAATGTCGGATCTTTCGTTAAGAAAACTATACACAGAGAAAAAAGTGTAGTAGAAGATGAGAACAACGAAATTACAGTTCTTGCATATTTTCGTGTGAATCCTCAAAATTCTCTCAAAGATGCCGAGATTGATCTGGGATTATCTTAATCGAGTGTTTGGAGAATATTAAAAAAACATAAAATGCACCCATATAAATTCAATAGGGTACAGCATTTGAAGGAAACTGATTTCGTCAGGAGAACAGAGTTTTGCGAAGCTATGATGATTCGATTTCAAGAGAATGAAAACTTTTTGGACTGTATAATTTGGACAGATGAATCTAAATTCACAAAGAATGGTTCTTTCAATAGGCATAACAGTCATTATTGGGATGAAGAGAACAACCACCTTGAACCACCACTTCAGACAATGGAACTTTCAACAGACCTGGAGTTTCAATGTTTTTTGCGCCATCAAAAATAATGCAATTCTCGATGTTCACATTTATGATGGGACTTTAACTGGTAAGATAGAACACTACACATGTTTGCATTATTTAAAGAATGTTCTCCCTTAGGAGATAGATATTCTGACATATTGACTCAAATAATTGAGCCGCTAATACAGAACCATAATGACTTATGGTATCAACAAGATGGCGCGCCTCCACACAATTCACTCAATGTGTCAAATATCCTCTACAGGCTATTTGAAGATCGATGGTTGGCGAACAATGGTCCACATCTTTGGCCACCACGTTCTCCCGATTTAACTCCTTTAGACTATTATGTTTGGGGTAGGATAAAAAATATTGTCTACTCAACTCCCCTGACTGATAAAGAGGACTGCATAGAACGAGTCAGAAATGCGTTCAGGTTTGTTTAGATTTTTAGATTCATAGTTTTGAAACCCAATTTGGTTTTCAAACACTTTTGCAGATCTCTTCCTTCCGATGAAATAAGAAGAGCAACGCACGAAGCATTCCTGAGACGTATAAATAAATGTCTAGAAATTAACGGTCAAAACTTTGAGCATCTTCTCTAGTTATAACTGCGAGAGTTTGCCATGGTTCTCCTAATAGTAACTTGAAGTCGGTTTCAAGAAGGGGTGAAAAATCTACAGCCTGGTTCAAATAACAGTTCCTGAAAATTTCATCTTTTTGGCGTGAAGGGATAAGAAATAGCTGAAAATTCAAGACGAAAAACAGTTTTTTGTGAATATCTCAGAAAATATCCATTTTAGGGCAAGGGTGTGATGCATACACTCACATTATTTTTTAACGTTGATTCAATATCTGCCATAAAAAATGGGGTTTTAATTTGAAAAAATTGATTTTTCACGATTTTGTCATCCCTAACTTTGAAAGCGATTTTTTCACCCCCTGTATCATGAATCGCGATTTCGATTTTCAAAGTGGATACGTCAATCTTGCATCTTGAAAAATCCCAAAAATGAAAATTTTCCATCCAAAAACCTCGAAGTTATTCTTGTTGCAGCGGAGCTCTATTTTTGATTTTTTTTTCGAATTTTCCCGCTCAGAGAGAATTTTCCAACCAAAACTGAAAAATGTTACATCAAAATAACTTGAAATTTTCTAAGGAATCTATTTCTGAAATAAAAAAATGGTGTTCTAATTTGAAAAACGGAATTCGACGTCATTTCCGGAAAAACCGGAGGTGCTCATGCCTTGAAAATATTTTAGATTTCATCAGCATCGTGAAATACTTATAAGTGCTGAATTTCATGAAAATACGTTCAGTAGTTTCCCGTATAAATATGGGTGAGGTTCCTCGTGAAAGACCCTGTATAATATCTATACAGTAAATTAAATGAAAGATTTTCCAATAAGAGATGTTCTTTTGAATAGCCCGCTATTCATTTTTAGACATTTGACAAGTAGAAATTACGTCAAAAATGGAACGCATTATAAAAATGATGAAAATTTGGCTGAGACGGTTCGTACACCTCGAACATTTTTAGGTCGTCGTGAAGCACCTTGTCGAAAAATTTGAGCTGTTGGGCAGTGGTGCACCCAAAGGGTGGCTTTGGGGCTTCAGCCCCCCCAAAGACCCAAACATACCAACATTTTAAATTTTTCTCAGTTCAACGTCAGACATTATCAAACAGTCTTCTTTTGGTTGATTTTAAACTCTGTCATTTTAGAAGTATCCCATATTCACTTCCCCAATACATAATACACAAAAGACGGTTGTCTGAGTCTGGCCATTACTCTGAAATGGGGTGGAGCTCCATCTTGCTGAAAATGCATTCTTGCAATGTCCGTACCTTCGAGTAATACAGGAAGATGATTTTGGAGGAATTCTAAGTAAAGATCAGTGATCACCCGTAAGCCGTCTTGGCAGGATCTGTTGTCCAATCAATCGATTTTTATAAACGCCACGCCATACGTAAGGACATTGCAGGAATGCATTCCCAGCATGATGGAGCACCACCCCATTTCAGAGTAATGATTTGATTAGACAATTTTCAGATCAGAACTTTCGAAATATGTATGTGCATCGGCAGCGGTGGACCGCATGCCAGGCCCGCTGGATCACCAGATTTCAATCCTGTTCATTATTTCATTTGGGATTATTTGGAATGATCAGTATATTCGTCTGGAATGGAAAGTGAGGAGATCCTCAAGCAACGTATCGAAGTCGCTTGCAATAAAATACGTAATAATCCAGATATGATAAAAAAAGTATCAGACATATTTTGAAGAGGGCAAGAATGTGTATTCAAAATAGTGGTACTTTCGAGCACCTTCTGTAATTCACGTTAAGTTTTCATGTTTCTTTATGCATTTATCCATCTTTGTTGACTTCAAATAAATTTTTCTAAATCAATAATGTTTTTCCGGAAATAACTTGAAATATGATTCCTCAGAATATGTAGGTACTATGTAATACGAATGTGCAATTAGTGGGACAAACAAAATTTAATTTGATCACAATGTGCGATTCTTCTGAGAATTAGTGGAATTCCAATATTCAATTTTTGGATCTTTCCCTGAAGCTTTCTTTGAGCCAAATGACGTGCGGGACAATGAAATCGACTGAACCTCATTAAACATTTTCTGCTGTCTTCAAATATCTCGAACAAATCCCAAAATTTAATATGAATCTGAATCTCAGCTTGGAAGTAGTCCCATATTTTTCAAATACGGATCTGGAATTTTTGGGAAATTCAAAAGTAAATCAAAAGTAAATATGTTCCAAATATCAACCGACTGGACTGGTTGGTTCAAAAGTTATGAGAAATTTAAATTTTTGGTGAATACATAAACTATATTCTCTATCTCGGTTATGGAATTGATTCGACCTATCATATATCGGTTTTTTGGACTCGTCTAGGGTAGCTCTAGCTCAGGTTACCAATGAAACTCCCTGTAAATAGCAAGAACAATTCTTCAATTCAGTTCAGCCCCCCCCATAACTAAATCCTGGTTGCGCCACTGCTGTTGGGACAAGTTAGTAATGTGAAGAATAAAACCCGTACACGTCGCCCAAGAAGAGCCGAGAATATTGCTGCCATAGCCGAAAGTGTTGAAGAAAAGCCAGGTTTGTCCATTCCTCGTCGCTCTTTGGAATCGGGCATTCCACAAACGTCATTACACCGCATTTTTCATAAAGATTTGGATCTCAGGGTTTATAAAATCCAGTTTACACAAGAACTCAAGCCAGCCGATGATCATCTATGTCGTGTGTTTGCTGAATGGATCTTAAGTGATGAGGCTCCACCTCGCTGGCAACGTCAACAAGCGAATTTGTCCTATCTGGGGCTCGGAAACCTCAAGAGTTATGTTGAAAAGCCTCTCTATACTCAACGTGTTACTTTTTGGTGCGGTTTATGGTCCGACAGGGTCATTGAACCTTACTTTATCGAGAATGAGGCTCGAGCAACAGTTACGGTGAATCAATAGCGCTATCGGGAAATTATTAATGATTTTTATGGCCGGAATTGAATGGTTTTGATCTGGACAACGTTTACTTTCAACAAGATGGCGCTACGTGCCGCACAAGCAACGAAACCATTGATCTTTTACAGGAAAAGTGATATCTCTCGAAGAGAGGATGACAATTGGCCACCGAGATCTCTGGCCACATTGCGACTTCTTCCTTGGGGCAATGTGAAAGAGAAGGTCTACGCCAAGTGCCCCAGCGTGACTCAAGACCTCAGTAATGAAATTCGTGAGGCTATCGAGAACATAGGGTGCCAC
Organism: Adalia decempunctata; assembly: GCA_951802165.1. Classification (NCBI taxonomy): domain Eukaryota; kingdom Metazoa; phylum Arthropoda; class Insecta; order Coleoptera; family Coccinellidae; genus Adalia; species Adalia decempunctata. Next base: position 62,459,170 of record OX637696.1, on the reverse strand, counting down.
TTTGCGATTTGGTTATGGAAAATTTCATGAAAAGGCGATATCTATATATATAAAAGAAAGATGTTGGTTACACCATTCATAACTCGAGATCGGATGGAGTGTTTGTTATGAAACTTCATATATGGATTCGTCTACGGTCTGGTTATTATAAAATGCAATAAAACTTCGAAAAAATCGATGAAAATTTCACTTGTATAGGAAATGCTTTTCCTCCTTTTGAGCGAGGCCACTAGGTGTCGCTACAGTTACAGTTACGCTACCGCTTATTCGTAGGTACTTCTCTCCGTTAGATGGGGTGTACAGTGACTATATTACCACTATAGTCACTGTAATAGTGTGTAATTTGAGTTGCCTACAACTTTGCGCCGTTGGCCAACAGCAAAAAATCATTACACATTATGACTGATTATTAGTTATTTTTATTGTTTTATTTATTTAAAATAACTTTATCGTGAAGTAGGATGTCTAGAATAATGGTGTAGGCACTGATTAGATTTTGTTGTGACAAAATTGATTATATTAGCAATGTTTTGTTCTTTCCACTTCAGGTGGCGCTATTCACAAATTATGACTGATTTTTATCAGTTATTTCAAATACTTGACTTTATTCTGGCGAACGTGGCTTGTTAATGGTAGGCAATTTTGTCAGGCAATAATGTGTGTTTATATTCCTGACATTCTGATGTATATTAGTTCTTAGGAAAAGTAGAAAACTTCCATTATAAAAAGATGCCATTCTGCTGTCATGTCATAATCGACTTTAGCAAATCAGATGTTGATACATCCATCACGCCGCCACGTTGCTAATATTTTCGATTTGGTCGAACGTCATTCCATTCAAAAATTGACGGGTGCCTACACCATTATTCTAGACATCTTATCGTGAAGGTACTATATTTGACATCAGCACCATTAGATAGCGATGAATTTGTTGAGGCTTTCGCCACCATCAATTTATGTCATCTGTTTTTTTTTTTCGAGAATTTCGGTCGTCGTTGTTTGAAATGGTCGAATAAAGAACATATGACATCAATTACTGTGTAATTTGCATAGGACTTATAGTACCATGAAGGCATGGGCGTACCCAGGAAGCTCTAGGGGGGGGCAGCTCTAGAGGGGGGCAGCTGCCCCCCTCCCTAGAGCTTAAAAATCCCTTGAAAACTCATGAAATAATAGCATTTTATACGAAAATCAGTTCATTTTTTCTATTCTGATTTTTTTTGCCCCCCCCTAGCTCAATTTGCCCCCCCCTAGGTCAAAGGCTGGGTACGCCCTTGCATGAAAGTCTAGAAGCGCGTGAATATCACAGTGAATTTTTATCGAAATGTCAAGTATATACGATTGTGGCGATCAGTTTCGATCTTGATATGTCCATTCCCATCTTTTCTCATAATTTTTAAAATGTTTTTGAATTTCTGTTTGGGTGATAAATATATTTGCGGAAATCACTGAATCCAAAATTGCTATAATTGGTAATTGACATATTATTTTTATGTATCTGTTCTGTGTGACAGCTCATATCCATCGAAACATTTGACAGTTCAAAAATCAGAGAACCAAGCTGTTTATCTCCGATCACCGGTGATTACGATTTGTGAAATCCACCGTAAGTATCATTTAGGCGGAACAAAGTTCGCCGGGCCAGCTAGTGATCCTATAGTTGCGATCGTGGTGGTCAGTTGGCTAATGTTATTTTCCATTATTAACGGCATACCTCTTCCTCCTTGTAATGAAATAAACATCCGATCATTTAACTAAAAAAAGGCATTTTTATATGAATGTCGAAATAGCACCTTTCACTTGACATTACAATATGTATACAAACTGACAAAGATACTGCAACACCAAGAATGAGCTGTCTAAATTTTAATTTTTGTTTTGGTAGAACATAGGAAGTATAGCAAGGAGTAAATGATTCAATTTGAAGAAAAAAATTATGAAGGTTTTTTGTTAAATTCTACAACAAACCAGCTATTCGAGGAGATCGAAAGTCGATGTTCCGTTGTTGTTAAAATGACTGGAGCACGTGTACGTGGAATTTATCGCCAGCTAAGTGGTGAAAGAGGTCGAATTATTGGTCTACGGGAGGCGTGGTTGTCATTTCGAGAAATCGCTAATCGTACGAACAGAAATCCAAGTACTGTTATGAGATGTTGTCAAGCTTGGTTTGATGATGCCCAAAATCGAAGAACAGTAGGCAACGGACGTCGAAGGGCCATAAATGGAGTTCAAGATCGACGTCTAAGACTTATGGCCATTAGGGCCCGATTTGCGATAACTCGATCTTTGGCTAATGAGTGGTAAGGAGAACAAGGCCATCCTGTAACTGTCCGAACGGTTTACCACCGGATAAGGTCTTTTGGACTGCATCATTATCGACCTCATCTTGTGTTACCTCTGACAATCACAGTGGTGTAGACAACGAAAACATTGGAATGTGGAACGGTATCAGATCGTCTTTTCTGATGAATCTCGATTCTCCTTGGGTGCACATGATGGCCGAAGAAGGATTAGACGACGTTGGGGAGAAAGACGTGAAAGTGAACCTCAAATTGATGTTGAGCGCCTGCGCCATGTACAACGGACTATAGGCGTTATGGTATGGGGTGCTACTGCACATGCAAGTTGGTCATCTTTAGTCTTTATTCGAGGTAACATGACAGCGCTGCGTTACCTTCAAAAAATAGTGGATCCATGTGTTCTCCCTTACCTTAACCGGCTCGAGAATCCAATATTTCAGCAAGATAATGCTCGACCTCATGTTGCCAGAGTTAGTTCAAACTTTTTGGAGCCACCCATGCGAATCTTTTGCCATGGCCTACCAGATCCCCCGATCTTTCACCCATAGAGCATGCTTGGCACATCATGGGTAGAAGGCTTGGAAATTTACCCCAGCTCCCAAGGACTTTGGCGGCTCTGAGACATGAAGTACATGTAGCTTGGGATAGTATCCCTCAAGAAAGAATAGACCATCTTATTGCATCAATGCCAAGACGTGTTGAGGAGTGCATAGATAATCGCGGTGGACAAACAATTTATTAACAAATTTATAAAAAAAATTGTTAACCCTTCGTTTTTTTCTCCAAGTTTTAATCATTTACTCCTTGGTATTCTATCTATGTTTCGCCAGAAAAAAATTCAAAATTTAAACAGCTCCTTCTGGGTGTTGCAGTTTCTTTGTCAGTTAGTATATTTCATTCTAAAGATCGTTACAAAGTGGCGGAGGATCCTGTTCGTGTGAGAATGAATTAAAATACATAATTCAAGAGAACAATTGAATAATATACACGAGCTCTCTTGGAGAGAAGAAATGGACTGTTGTACCAATTCTTATCGCCTCGAGAATTAAAGAAAAAATGGATGTTTGATAGAATTGAAAATAAATACCACAAAGCAAATACCTACTGAAGAAATGGTACTTACGGTTGTTAAAACTAAAAGTTACGTATCTGCTTCTGTCTGGTTTCGTAGGTGTTGTACTGGATAAAAGTCTATATCACATGAACTTTGTAAGGGTGGCGAACTAAAGGCCGACGACGTGGAAACTATTTGTTGAGGGCATCGAGCTAAGCCGTATAAAAACAATGCGACTGAAGGCAGGTATCTTGGAGGTCTGAGCAGGTATACAGGGTGATTTTTTCAAGTGTTTCATTAGAAGTTTTCGAGGAAGCAATTGGGATACAAATTCAAAATTTTGTATTTTCGTTTTAGAGTACATGAACTCAATTTGTAAAATATTTTCAAGCCGAATCTACTTCCGGTTCTACCGGAAACGGATGTGAACTTCGTTATTTCAAATGTAACACCCTGCATATTTATACATATTTGAATTCTTTGTTTAATTCTGCAATGATTTGATGTATGCTATGCGCAACCACATCAAGCGATTGTTGAGTTATTGCCTGATTCTCAAATTTTTTGACAGAAAGATTGTCACAAATAGGTGTTTATATCTTCAAAATCTTTCATTGTAAGAAATTTTTTTGCAACAGTGAAACAAAAGGAAGTACGCTGATACTCCTTTTTGTATAAATCATGAGGAAATATTATACAGGGTGTCTGAAACAGGGCTTCAAACTTCAAAGTGAGTCCCAATAAAACTATGAGATCTCATTTTTTTCAAATGGGAACCATATAATTTCATGATTCCGACCGATTGCTCGTCAAAAACTAGTTAGGGTGTGTCAAACATTCCATGTCTTTAAAATGAGTAGTTTCGCCGTTATCGAATAAAATTCGAATTTCATGACTAAAGCCAGGTTTCTTCGTCTAAACATCAGCTTTATCAAGATAATTTTCAAGTAGGCTATGTCAATAGTAAGAATATGTCAGTTTTAAACTAAAATTTCTTTATTTAGTCATCATTCATTATCTGCTTTGTTTATTTGTCACATTCGCCGCAAATAAAGGACAGACTTTTGATATATCATTTTGGTGTATCTTATTATTATTATTGCTTGTTTTGCATAGTGCTTGATCAATGAAAATAAGTAAGAATGACAATTCCTAACATAGGCTACTTTGAAATAGACGAGCATACCTACCACTGAATTTGACTGATGGGATAAACCTGGCTAACCTGGCTTTATTCGTAAAATTCTGTCGAATTCAGTGGTATGCTCGTCTATTTCAAAGTAGCCGATGTTAGGAATTGTCATTCTTACTTACTTTCATTGATAAAGCACTATGCAAAACAAGCAATAATAATAATAAGGTACACTAGAAAGATATATCAAAAGTCTGTTCTTTATTTGCGGCGAATGTGGGATTTTGAAGATATAAACACTTATTTGTGACGATCTTTCTGCCGAAAAATTTGAGAATCAGGCAATAACTCAACAATCGCTTGATGTGGTTAAGCATATCATACATCAAATCATTGCAGAATTAAACGAAGAATTCAAATATGTATAAATATACAGGGTGTTACATTTTAAATAACGAAGTTCACATCCGTTTCCGGTAGAACCGGAAGTAGATTCGGCTTGAAAATATTTTACAAATTGAGTTCATGTACTCTAAAACGAAAATACAAAATTTTGAATTTGTATCGCAATTCCTTCCTCGAAAACTTCTAATGAAACACTTAAAAAAATCACACTGTATGCTTGTGGGATTTTTGCAACAGCCATAGAATCGCACAGAGCACAGAAAATCTCGGTCTTATTCTTAACCGAGTAAGCCCATCCTATATGTATAGACTTTGTGTTATAATAAAACAAATGTGTGAATTCTGAACAACAATATCCAGAGAATGAACTGGCCAGCAAACTCACCGGACATGAATCCAATTGAGCACGATGGGATTAGTCAGGAAGAGCAATATCAAATCACCAAAATCCATCTTCAACTTTCCAGGAATTGAGTTTACCCCTTCAGTAAGAATGGAAAGATATGCCTGAAAATTTCCTCAAATACGTGATTCGTGGTATGCCTAGCCGTATTGGTCAGTTGATTGAAAGGAGAGGTGGCAATACGGACTATTGAATTTGGATTGAGTTGAATGAATTAAAAATAAATAATGGATAAATTTAAATGTTTTCTCATTTTTCCTTTTTTGTCTCATTCTGCATAAAGCAAAGATTAACGAGCAAAGATTTTCTATTAAATTTATTGCAGTTGAAATAGAGGAAAATATTCATCACATTTCCAGAACATAGATTGTTTATTTCTTGGGAAACCCAGGGTAGCCTTGGTTTTGTTTGTAAGTATGTATATGGAAATTTTTTCAGGTTAGAATATTAAGATTTTTGAAATATGAATGAATGTACAATAACAAATATAATTTCTGAAAAAGTATGAATTTCACGAAAAAACGTAACAAAATCCAATGAAAACAAATACAAGTCAACAAAAGTCAGAAAAACTGACGAGAAATTCAGACAATCAAAACAAATAATTTGAACAAAAACAACAGAAAGTACTGAAAGTAGGTAATGAAAACAGATAAGTATGAGAATCAAGAAATTTTCAATTTTGTGTACAATAATAGGTCATGAGAGAAACCTACAACCTACACAGTTTGGCAACATGAAAATATAGCAAACGATATCAGTGGACCAGTATAATGCCGGGTTTCCACCAAGCGGACAGAACAAAAACAAAACAAGAACTCGGTCCGTTTATGACAGTCCGCGTCCCGCGAACTGTTTGCGAACCGTTCTAGAACTTGTGTAGGTATTGTTTTCCGGACTCGAGAGTCCGCGAATTGTCGGTAAACTTCAAAGGATTTACGAGTTCTAGGACTGTTTGTCAGCTTGGTGTAAACGCCCAGTTTGTTTTTATTTACGTTGTTGCGATCTAGTGGTAGTTTGATTCGTTGCGCGAAGGGAAAAAATTCTTAAAACTTGATCGAAGTTCACCTCCTATATCCTAGCAATATTTTATTTTCGATTTTATTCCATTTGGCGAAATATTCTCGAATCATTATTGATTGATTAATTAATTATCCAATTCATAATTTTATGTCAATTCATTATTTCATGTCTATCGAAATTATTATTTCAAGAAAACCAATTTCTTGAATATAACACATGGAATGAGGATATTCCAATTCTCGAACTGAGAACATTATATTTTCGAAGTCAAGATATCATACAGTTACCTGAAATATAGAAGTACTCTCGAATTGATAAAAGTGAATAGTTTGGATTGAATAAATAACTTACTCCGATGGAGAATTTCATTCTTCAATCAAGTATATGTTTTTTGAGTAAAATAAATTCAATCCAAGTATACAAAATTTCCCTTTTTACTTGTTTTGATTCTATATATACTTGAAACAACTCTAATATTTCAAGAATATTGGGATTCTTGATTTGAGGATAGATTTCTTTCCGTGTAGGCCAATCCATGGAAGCGGTACGGGTACGACCCCTAGCGTTAACGAATGAACTAACGCAACCACACTACATTATTTTGTTTACAGTTTGAATTACACGTGTTTCATTCGGGTTATTGTTTCATTTTTGTTCTGAGATCATAAATAACTATTGTTGTGTACCTAATTGTTCATCTTCAACTTAAAGAAATCCTGAATATAGTTTTCATACCCTTCCAAAAGTAGGAAATAAGAAAATGACTGATTTTTCAATTGAATATCTCTTCTGTTCAACCGATTTATCATCCACAATCAAATCACATTCAGAATGTACCTCACTTGAACAACCCTTAACACAAAACAGAACAAAATCTCTTTGCAAGAACAACGTGTGAAAGCATGCTCAACGTCAAAGCATTCGCAACGTAAACAAATATAATATGTTTGTGGTGTGTAGAGAGTAGTTCTGATTCTCGCCGATATGGCGCTACGATCTTAATTTCAGACGCCTATACTCATATCATCTCCTCTGAGATCTTGTAACAGTTTAGACGTCACATTTCCTCCTTTTTGCCTTAAGGATGGCCTAATCCAAAACCGACGTTTAGTTTTGTTCTTTTTAATAATGTAAAATGTAACTGCCAGCAAGAATAAATCCTCGTCGTCTTGTTCTCTTATAAGTTTGCAGTGCGCCACATTTTCACAACTACACGTCCGCGGTCCGGTGTCTCTATGTAAACTGAATGAAACTTAAACAAAACACGAACAGTTTTCATTCATTTCTGTCCGTATATATATTCTTTTGAAAGAGAGAATTGCATACTGTTTTGTAATATCAAACAATATATGGCATATGGCACGTGTGAAGAAATGGCGACAAGGAACAGATTGTATAAAAGAATAAAATCTGTTTCCCGCTCCAAATCTGAGTGTTAGCAGAGGGAATGTAAACGGGGTACCATACAATTCTGCGTATGATACACAAGAACAGATAAAAACCTCTGAAAAAACTCTGACTCCCCGTGTATGTGTGGTGATACTGAATTTGTTCGAAAAATTTGCTGCTATCCATGTTACAGAGCTCCTTGTGCTTGAAAAGATGCCTTTTCATCGAACTGGAGGTAAATATCTTGAAATTATATCTGTAACAAGAAAAAAAAGAAGAAAAACGAGAAAGAAGCTGTAGAAAAAAATACTTCCCCTCTTAAAAAATACCTTTTCACAAAGCCCTAACTCTCTCATGGATCGGGAGGATCTTTCGATCAGGTCCGATCTTCCAAGTGATGATTCTTCTGTTCTTCAGGTGTTCGAGGAACGCTACAGGCCCCTTATGTTGGGGGATCATCTCCCATAGATTAGAGTGGTTGTTTTTAGCGAAAAATCAGCAAAAAAGCAAGAGCGAATTCGAAAAACGTCTGATACTTCATTGTCATTTCTGACAATTGGTGTAAACAGAAAGTCCGTTGGGAACCCCAACAGTCTTCGAACATTTTCCGAACAAAACTGTTCGAAATATCTGTCCGAACGGACCTGTCCGCTTGGTGGAAACCCGGCATAAGGTACAAGGTACAATCGACCAGCTCACAGAGTTTCAGAATTTCAGATACGACATATTTCAATGTAAATAAACGGGTATCTATATACTTATGTAGTGTAAAATTCCTTTCAACACCTCAATCACAGCTGGCAATTTTGTTTATCAACATATCCATTTATGGTGATGAATCGATGAAAGAGCAGTGGCGTAACGTACACCCCCCCAGACCCCCCGTTGGGTGGGGGCCCGCGGGGTCTAGGGGCCCGCGGGGTAAAGATCATACAATTTTCAATTAAATCATAGAAATATTTATTATAATAAAACACAAAATACTCATAGTACCTAATTAATTCTCTGATTAACTTTCTTTCATTCATTTCTGACAATTTGAATTACCTATCTAAACTATTCCTGAAAATCACCCTCATGCGTCAAATATATAAGATTTATAAACGAAATCCCAGTATTTGTTGATATGGAAGTAAAAAAAAATCATAAATCACATATTATATTTGACGCTCATCAAAAAATATTTACGAAATAGCATGGCCCAAGAAAGACTCAGCAGTCTTGCGTTATTAAGCATAGAAAGCAAAAAAGCCATAAAGGTGAATTTAGATGAAGTTATAAAGACATTTGCTGCTAAGAAAGCTAGAAGAAAATATTGTTGTAGCACCAGACCATCAACCACCATCAGATCATCACTGTCCTACAAAACTAAGTCTTTGTTTACAAATATAATCTATTTGTTTCGTATCTATTATATCTATGTTTCTATTATATCTTCGTATCTTGTGTCTATTAACATTAATTTGATTAAAACCAACATTATTGTTTACAAGCATATTATGTTTTTCAGTCATATCAGGGTTTCTTCTTTTGAAATAATTTATTTATAGGTTTAAAATTATTAGCGAAATTGTTGAGGTAGGCTTATCAGAGAGCAAAAACTTATAAATGTTTGATATGATTACAAGGATTAAGTGTAAAAATTAATTTCAAATAATAGTTAGAATGATAAAGTAAATAAAGAGCTTATAAAATGATAATTATGTCGAAATCGTTAAAGTACATAATATATCGGTTAAAATTGATGCAGTTGGTTTATTGGACATTTTAAGAGTTTCTGCAAAATAGACTACTATATGTTTCACCCACAAATGAATTGTTGGACAGTCATATAAAATAAATAGTTGAGGATTGAGGTAAACCTAATATAGAATTGACGTTGATAATGAATTAAAAGATGGTACAAGAGAATGGGTAATTAGGTGTAAGTATTGTGGTAGGAGCTGAAGAAGGAGTGGGGCCCGGGGACAACCATTGGGGGGGGCCTGGCCGAGGAACGTTACGCCACTGTGAAAGAGATTCCAAAGATTTCTGTAATGAAATTAGGAATGAGATGATAATTAAAAGTAGAATCAATACTTACGAATCTCAAGGATTTGAAGGATTAAACGAGAGAGAATGTGGCTTGGGCGTGTTTCCTAGTGATCACCCACTCCTACCAACGCCATTAAAAACAACTGCATTGGCCCGACAAGACCGGGGACTTCCCCTCTTTGTCACAGATTCTACATTCAGGAATTACGCCGCACGTGCGCCGGGTAATTTTACAATCTCTACAGAATAGGTGAAAGTTTCTTCTCCAAACTGTTATGAAACGGTTCCGTATAATTTCACCGCCATGGGCGTCATGACCCCATGAATCTACCGAATTAAAATGTCTCTATTTATTGAATATTTACGATTTGGTGTTCATTCGTGCAGGCGCCAATTGCATATTCAATCAAACCCATAGACTTACTATCCAATTAATTGATAAGTCTATGATCAAACCCTTCGTAAGTTTTTATTGTTCGGACCAGGGCCGGATTTAGAGGTGTGGGGGCCCCGGGGCAACAAATAAGTGGGGGCCCCCTAGCCTCGAATTATTTTCAAAATAAAATGGATGATTTTTTAAAGTAGGGGTTTTCAATACATAATTTATCGAGAAACCAAGATTCTTTTATTATTTAACAAAAATAGTATGAAAAAACAATAATTGAGTGGCATTAAATGAACGGAACCTTCCGAGCTTTTTTGGCTGAAAAATCGTCAATTATTTCAGTAAAATCCAGTTCACGGAGTATATCGCTCTCAATGCTTAGGAGAGTAAGCTTTGAGAGACGATTTTGTCCCATAGTCGTTCTGAGTCTATTTTTGATGATTTTCATTTTCGAAAATGATCGCTCTCCAGTGCAATTGGATACCATAAGAACCAAATACATTCTCAACGCGATTTCGATGTTTGGGAATGTAGCTCGAAGATTTTGATCATCGAGAATTTGGTAATAGTACATTTCTAGAGATTGGTCTTTTCCAAAGTCTCTTTTACATGATTCAATAAAAGAGACAAATTATTGTCCAGTAGAAGACTTTCGTCTTTTTTTTTTCATTATGATTTAATTACATTATAAAAAATATTGAAGGAAAATTTTTTTACTAGTGTTTCCTAGTTGAAATTTAAAATTTTTCCGAATTTTCTTGAGTGGTGGCTCCTTTTTGTGGGGGCCCCTATTTTGTGGAGGCCCCCGGGCAGTTGCCCCTGTTGCCCCCCCCTAAATCCGGCCCTGGTTCGGACGACTAAGAATAATTTATGTTGCACAAATGCACAATGAACATGAGAATAATATCCTGGAAACCAGTGGCGGCGCGTGGATTTATATTTTGGGAGTGCACATGTGGGCAGATACCGGGGGGTCTAGAGGGTACGGACTACATAGGGAAGGGGGGTTCTGGTTCTGGGGAGGAAAAAATGTGAAATAAAACTTCGAATCTCGCAGTTTAGAGCAGTTTGTGATGTTCTTTGGCCTTGTCTTGGAATAACATTCAGAAAACCCCTAATTCTCACAATAGGGGTACCGTCTGCTGAAGCATAACGGCAAACTATAACCATTTGGAAAATGTTTGAAATGTCAATTGTTTCATCACTTATCACGGACACGAATTTTGAGGCAGCAAGTTCTTTCTTAATGTGTGCATGACACACAGAAAGCAATGAAAGCATACATACAGTCCAACTATTCATTTTGAATGTCTTTGGATGTTCCGCTGAATACTGTGGATTGATCCAAATGATCCCTGAGTGCTAAATCTAATTCAGACGAAATATTGAATAGACCAGGACAGGCAATTTTGATTTCTGTTTTTTTTTTCTAATGTCACCGAATTTGTTTTTGAATATTGTACGCTGATGCTAATCGGATTCCCCAAATTTGCGGCCATAATTGCGCGAAATACAACCAATTAAATATTTTTGTGTGTTCTCTTGAGTGAAATATTATTATTTGCCTTGACATTAATTCATGTAGATAAACAAACATGTATAAATGAATAATATTTAACTCCTATATAAGACTTTGATTTTAATCACTGGTGTTCTACATTTTATGCTTTTTATAAGATTTAGTGATTGCTCTGGAATACAAATAATCATCGTATCTAATGAACTCGAAATTTGAAATTTTTTTATACAAATGGTACATAAAACTATGTCTGTTTTTTACGCCGATATCAACTGTTAGTACTAACGACCGAGTATACATAGCGCAGACACAATGAACAGAATTTGAATTAAGAGTTGCCTATCTACGCAACAGACGACCGTGCACATGCTGGATGTGTACCTATGCCAGCTAAATACTATGGACTGTTACGAAGAGTGCGGGACGCGAAGGGTAGCTGCTGCTCCAATGAGGGATCAGTTCGATAGTGCAGTGTACGGGCTACGCGTATTTGCATTGACCGTTGGCGTTCGAAGTTTTGACTGTTGTGAGTTCGCCCGCCGTCTGTTTCTTGTTTCTATAGTAGTCTACACTCTACAGTAGTACAGAACCGTGTACCGGAACATCGGAAATTAAAAATAAAATTAAATACCCAATGGAAAACGTTACATTCACGTCAAACACAAAAATAAATTCCTTTAGATGAAGATATTACTTGGGGGTACACGTGCACATGTGCACAAATGGAGGAGCCGCCACTGCTGGAAACTTTTGGCTTGTTCAGAGTGTTTACGAAGCCCTCGCGGTTTGCTTAGAGCTTAGAGCACTAAGCATCGACAATGACTTCGAGTGTACTCAACAAAGGAGTTTCATATCTCTGTCTATGAATGAAGCCAACTAAGCCCAGAATCTGAAAATTGAAAAAATTGCTAAAAATTATGGAAAAGAAATTGGAGCCATATCTAAGTCGATTTCAAGCGGATAACCAGTAATAACCGCGGTTATCTCTGGTCTTGCCCTTGGTTAAAGGTTACAGCCCTTCAGGAATCGAGCGACAATGGGCGCATTCAGCAGAAAAACCCGCTACCACCGCTACCGATAGGTATCGGTAGCGCAAATCTGCTGGATGCATTTCTATACCTTTTCTGACAGCTGTCAGATATTTGGATTTTGTCAGTACACCACATAATTCTATGCGTTACACAACTAACGGACTAACCTCAGAGACTCCGCTAATAACTTCTCTTTCTTTTAGTGTTGTGTTGTGAATTGTTACGATTGAGTTCTAAATTCTGTCCGTTCGTGGCAATAATAAGAAATGGATAATAATCTTATTCAGTTTTTCCTTGACGACCGTATCGATGCCAATGCGATGGTGACACTCGTGCAAGAATTGATGCAACCCATACCAATTTTGGAAAATGAAAGTAGAAACGATGTTCAACGAAATGAAAATTTTTACGAAGATACAATCCCTCAATATATGGGTGATTTATTCAAAGATCATTTCAGAATGTCCAGGACAGCTTTTGAGGTATTTCTAGAATAAGCTTTTGAATTCTTTTATAATTTATTTTTTATAATTTCTAGGAACTTTCTCAAGTCATTGCTCAAACTTCCCAAGGGCATCACAAAATAGCCATAGAGAAAAAATTGGGTACAAAATTATGGAGTAAAAATCTCAAAATTTTTGAAATTTTTTTTTTCAAAATCCCATACCTCGGGAACGGTAGGTCCTAGAGAAAAAATAAATGTGGTTCAGGAGGGTACAAAATTGCAGTTTTTGTTTGAATTCGATACGATCAATTCTTGCAGAGTGGTCTGCCAACTTAACGTTAAGTTGGCAGCCCACCTAAATGGGGTCGATATCTCGGAAACGGTGGGGGTACAAAATTTTTTAAAGGTGGTACAAATTGGTACAAAATGGGTACACAATTATGGCATAGGTCCGAACTCGATCCGTTTTGGTGGTCTGTCAACTTTACGTCCTTCATCTGACAGAAATTGAAACTCATTTTAATATCCTACCCCATAGTGTAGCCAGGTCAGTTATTGAAAGGGCATTTGGTCGTCTCAAAGGCAAATTCCGTAGACTGAAATACCTTGATGTAGGAGAACCAGAATTAGGATGTGACATAATTTTGGCAGCTTGTGTCTTACATAATTTCATCATCATGAAAGATGGTGAGGGTGAGAAAAATTTCGAGACAGACATTCGAGAAAACGAGCATGAGCCCAATAAAACTCATGAAAACCAGAGGAATAGGAATTTGGCATCATCGAAGAGAATTGAGATTGCAAATTTTTTGTTTAACCAATAAAAGATTTTTCAAAATAAAATATATTGCACACAAATAGTTTTTTTTTATACCTATTACAATTTCCTGAGCTCACCTCACTTGTTAGTTAGTTATGTATTAATTTCCTGGGAAGGATTTTCGTCTGTACAACGTGTATTCATCATTCAGAAGTGAGCAATAACAGTGATTTTCAAATTGGGTTTTAGACAATCCTGTGGGGAAATTTTTGAACAAAACAATATATTGACTGTTTGCAGATTGTATTTGTAGAATATCCTATTGTTCTTGCAGAAGCACAGGTCCTAATTCACTCAATATAGAAATAATACAAGACAAAATTTCGCTACTTTTATCCTGTGCATAAATTAAGTTTGAAAAAAATTATATGAATATGGCCATCAGTTTTTAACATGATTCTGAGATATGCTCCGATTTTAATTGATGGTAAACCTTTAAGCGGGAAATTCATAGGATCATATTGAAGGTTGAGCCCTACACTGTTGAGGAATTTGAGATGCCCTGTAAGTTGTGATAGACTTCTTTTCTTCAATGTAAATATTGATTTCTATTATTGTATGGAGGAACGTTACAACTGTGATATAAGCTGTATTTGAGATATTGATTTCCATCTGAGATTTCTCGTTTTAGATATGTTTTGTTTGACTGTGGAAACTTTTAATTTGTTGACATGCCTTTTCATTTTATGAAGGTGATTTACTGTTCAATATTTCTGATTTTGTAACTTTTGTGAAATGTTGAAATATATCAATATCATAAGAATCCATTTTCACCATCATAACACTTCATTACATGAGGATTGGGCTTGAAATAAAAATGAATCAGGTACATAAGTAATGAAAAATGTTTGAATAAAATTATTTATTTATCATTAATCTCAATAATTCATTTTTTTCCTTCAATAACGAGTTATGCTCAGCTAAAATTCTTGTCAGGTCAGTCATTTTTTCTAATTTCTTCTCTTTTATCTCAATCATTCTCTTTCGATGATCATATACATCCTTGTTTCTCACCCTTTTCCTTTGTTTTTGTAGAGGGTGAACAATCATTCTGCGGAAATGATGACCTTGTGGGAGGCAAATTCAGGCACTTGTCTACAGAAAAAATTTCTTCGAAATCTGCAAAATGCTCCCAACTAATTCTTCCAGCACCAGTTGCATTTCTGTTGTCCACCAACTTGGTATACATCTTCTTCAAGTTTCTCCATTTCCAGTCAAGGTCGTCTAACGAAATGTCATGGCCTCTAGAACTGAATTCTAATTTAATTTTTTCCCTGACATCTCTTTTTTTTATTCGAGGATTCCGAAAATCATGGATATTTTCCTCATAAAGGAATATCAATAATTGCGTTATGCTTCTGTCCCATTTTATTGATTTTTTCGAATGAACATCTGGAATAATGAAAATAAAAAGGTTACAGGTCACTGTTTTTGCAGTGGAAGGACAGGTAAATAAACTATTCTTAATAAATTGCCAACGTTTCGATCACTTTATTATGATCTTCTTCAGGGCTAAAATATAATATCAAGGGTCAGAACAGCGACACTAACTCATTCAACATTACACATCAAATTAAAACAACGGTATGAGAACTTATCAATTCTCAGACATAAAACATAACACTTATCAACACACTTGAATATATCTAAAATAGAATGAAACTCCGCTCAGAGAGAAATCATCAAGTGTAAAAACAAATAATGTACAAATTGCAAGTGCAAGTGAAAGGGCAGTAAAAACACAACGAGCATACCTTTTTACACGAATATTTTCACCTCTTCATGAATACTTGCGAATTTTTGTTGGGCTGATTCGTCTTAATCTTGTTATTGTCTGAATTAGACATGGGTCAAGAAATCATAAAAATTAACACCATGTAGTTATATATGTTTTAAAATTCGATGGAATATCCTAAAATCGGTTTATTAATTCCCAGTCAAACTACCGAATGAAATCTGTGAACATGCTGACAAAGATAAGGATTGTTGGCATGTTCGGGTGAGGAAAATCAATCTGGATCTTTATATTTATGTAAAATGCTGCTATATATTGCGCTCAGATTGGACACGTCGGTTCTCAAATTGACGGTATCATTAATTGAAATTTGGATCATCTCACTCAAACATCTTTTTTGGTAGTTCTCACAGTCAAGAATTTCAAAATCCGCAAAACTGAAGTCGTGTTTATCTACAAAATGATGGAGGGCTAGGGCGGTTTTTTCATTTTTATTTTCATTAATAGGTTTACAGTCGTATATATGGTGGTGAACTCGATTTTTTATGTATTGTTTGGTCATTCCGAAATAACATTTTGAACAATCATTGCATGGGATCTTATATATAACATTGGATCTCGAACTCATAGGGGTGGGATCTTTAAGTTTGGAGAATATGCAATTAACTGTCTGTACAGGGTAGAAAGCCAGTTTGCATCCTGGGTTAAATGATTGTACTATTTTCATTTTGTTCAAGTTTTCGGATAGACCCCTTATGTATGGGAATTTGAAATAAGAAGTACGTATCGAGTTATTTATTACTTTTACTTTCAACCGTATTACTATTCTGCTGTTTATACTGTGATATTAGTTTCTTTGTCAAAGCTTGTGGATAATTATTTTTCCTCAAAATGTTGACCACTTTGATTTCATTCTCATCATGAAATTTCTCGTCACTCAGTTCGAAGACTCGAAAAATAAGGTTTTTAATTGTGCCTTTTTTTTGTGTGGTAGAATGAGCCGATTTATAATTAAGCAAACGACCCGAAGATGTGGATTTTGTGAACCAGTTGGTGGACAGATTTCCGTCGTTATTGTGTATCAACTTGATATTCAAGAAAGTTATTTCAGATTTCAGAATCTTTTTCGCTCTCGATGGTGAACTTCAACCGGATGGAAATTATTGAAAATCTGAAGCAAATCGTTTTTTCTGTCTTTTGGGATTGACATAATAGAGTCATCAACATATAGTTTGAAAAATCCCATTTTGAATGGAAGGACATTCAATGAACTAGAAACCAACTCGGACATCACAATATTAGCCAATGTTGGATTGGCGGGGTTACCCATTGCTGTACCTTCAATCTGTTGGTATATAATGTTGTCAAAAGAAAAGTAGCTGAACTCAAATATATAATCAACTATTTTACAGAATGATTCTAGTGGAATATCAGTGTATGCTGATATGAATCGCCATCGCTTTTTAATTATTTGTATGGTGAGAGATTTTGGGATGTTAGTATATAAAGATACCACGTCTAAGGAAACTAACTCATGGTCATTCTCGAGTGTTAAGGTTCTAACGTAATCTTTGAATTGTATCGAATTCGTCACGTTGAATTCTATCGCTGATGTAACCTGTGACAATATTCTATGAATGAACTTACTCAAGTTATAAGAACGTTGATACAATTAACTACTGGTCTAAGAGATATTTCTGTTTTGTGGGTCTTCCGTAAGCCATATAGTTTAGGTATTACTGTGACATCCCTGTCGAACGCCCCTTTGGATTTGACGTTCATCTGTAAATCTTCCATCGATCCGAACGACTGCTCTCTGTCGCCAGTACAAGTTCCTAATTATACGTTCCGTCCACACCAGTGTCCCTCAATATAGTTATGAGTCTTTCGTGTTGCACTCTGTCGAAGGCTTTTTCATAATCAATAAAACACACGAAAACTTCTTTACGTTGGTCTCGATATTTTTGGAGAAGACCATTCAGGGCAAACATTGCTTCCCTGGTTCCAAGAGCATTTCTAAAACCGAACTGCGTCTCGTCTAAGTCATTTTCACATTTGTTTCTTATTCGAGCGTGTAAGATGTTATAAGGAACACTTTTAGTGTGTGGCACATCAGGCTTATCAGTCTCTGATCCTTGCACTTTCTGGCTTGTTGTTTTTTTGGGTATTGTTACAAATACAGATTTCAGCCATCCTTCTGGTATTTCGCCTGTGTTGTATATATCATTGAAAAGTTTAACTAAGATATCAATGTTCTTCTCGTTGATAATTTTTAGGAGTTCCACCGGAATGTCATCAGGTCCGTTGCTTTTTTTGTTTTTGCGGATTTTATTTCAGATAGGACTTCAGATTTTAAGATTTCCGGTCCTTCGTTTTCGTCTATATCAGCTATCGCGGTCGATCTATTGTCCTTGAATAGCTCCTCTATGTATTGGCTCCATGCATCAAGAACTTCTTCCACATCTATAATGGTTTTGCCTTTGTTGTCTACTAAGGTACTAGGGGCTCTTCTGTTGAACAGGCCAGCTATCTCTCGGACCTTTTTGTACATGTTAAAGGTGTCATGTCTCTTTTCCAGTTCTTCCATTTCCCCACATCTATGCGTCATCCACTATTCCTTTGCATCCCTGATCTTGTTCTTTACTTCATTTTGTTTGCTCTTATATTCCGCTATGTTGTTTTTGCATTTTCGTCTATCTTCCATCAGTCTTAGGATCTCTTCAGTCATCCATCGTTGTTTTTTTGGTTTGGTATTCTTTGTTGTGTTCTCTTCCGTTATCTCAGTAATGTGTTCTCGCAATATTTTCCACGTTTCGTCTACCGTACTGCCATCAATCCCGGTTATCGTGTCGAGGCTGTCGTTCAGTTGAAGAACTCCCTAAGCCCATTATTCTTCTTGGCGATTTCAATGCTCATAATCCCATATGGGGATCCCTAAACTTGAACAGAAAGGGCAAAATTTTTGAAAATATCATTACAACATATGATCTCATATTCACAATACCACCGACCCTACTCATTTTAACGAATCAAGTGGAACTTTCTCCAATTTAGACTGAACCTTATCAGAAGCCAGCATTGGCACTACTATATGGAATGGGAAGTCATGGATAGTTTATACGATAGTGATCATTTTCCCATCAAAATAATTTGTAAAACAGGGATTGAATACGATGGAGAAGTACCTGAGCGCTGCAAGATAAATCAAGCAGACTGGACGTCTTTCACAATCTATTTGGATTGTGAATTTCAGGATTTTGAATTGAATGACTACATCGACATCCTCACAGACAATTTCACTGAATTGATTAAGGAAGCCGCAGAACGTTTCGTAGGTAAATAAATTGGAAGAATGGTCCAAAACCTCCGGATTCAGTTTTTCGCACACCAAGACTAAAGTAATGAAATTTACTAAAAAACGGTTCAAACCATGTCAACTGAAACTAACGGATACCCCACTAGAAAACGTGAAGTTCCACACCTTGCTCGGAATCACTTTCGATAATAGACTCACTTGGCGTGAACACCTTAAGGAACTCAAATCAGACTGCATTCGAAGACTGAATATAATGAAGGTTCTATCGAATAATCACTGGGGAGCAGATGAAAAAACATTATTCGCAATATACAGAACATTAATTAGATCAAAGCTAGATTATGGATCTGTATCTGTATTATATGCATCAGCTAGCAAAACGTCTCTAAGAAGTCTCAATGTTATCCAGAACACCGCCCTTCGTCTAGCAATAGGTGTCCACATTACAAGTCCTTCTGATAGTCTGTGCAGGGAAACAGGTGAACTGCCCCTATCTTTACGTCGACAAATGCAACAATTAACGTATACTCCATTCACAATTATAAAATCACAACTCTGGCATTGGAAATTTGACACATTCCACTCTGTATCGAAGTTATGACGTTTTTCAAAATATTTTTATGTTCCAAGTCAACACTATGTTGCCCTTTCTACATTCTTAGCGTATTTCTCAGAATGTGAATGAATTGGAAAAGATGTTATGGACGAAAATAATTAACGTTTATATGAATTGATAGAAAGGATTCCTTTTCTAGTTATTTGCATGAAAAGTACAAGAGATCACTGTTGAAATATATTAAGTATTTTTCGCGATGGAAAAAAATTGCATTTCTTTCACATAATTTTCATATGCATGCTTGTGAAGATTCAATGTTTATTATCCTCTTGAACTGAAAGTTCAAGATTGACGACATTTCATTTATTTGATCTTATGAACAAGGAGTAAAATATTCTGATTGTATAGTAATTTATTGGATTAAAAAATATTCATACATTACTACCAAGTAGGTTTGTACAAATAAAATGGAATAGGTCAAACATATGCTTCACATTTATCATTCACCTGTTCTAAAATAAGACACAAACTCCTGGAATATGGAAAAAACCGATGTATTCTGGTTCAATATAGCCTTTTTCTACTTTCGGCAAAGGAATGAAAGCTCCAGTGACACATTTCAATTCTACCTGAACCATATTTTCCGGTCGCTTCCGTTAGAAGATCGTATAAGGAAGCCTTTCTTGTCCATTTACACATTCCAAATAAATTTTGAGCACCAAAATCGATACCGAAACTAACCAAACTTCTGGGGGACCGGAATTTCGTTTGAAATCTTTCAAAACGGCCAGATACCTAAAAAAACTTCGTTATCAAGTGTAAAAAGGTCGATTAGTACTTACTTTCGCTTTATTTATGCTTATAAATCGATTTTTGGTCCAATTCAAATTTGCCGTTCGTACTTCTTCTGGACGCCGAAGAACGGAAAAATAGGCGATTTCCTATCGATTTTTCTCCCCAAAATCACCGATCGATACGAACTAACAAAATGGGGAAAATCTTTGATACTTTTACTTTGATGTAAACAGAAAAACTGGCATCGTCGTATTGTCATTAACCATATTCTATGTACGAGCACAGATTTTTCATCAGGTGCGCCAATTCCTGAAAACGAAACCATGGCCAGAGTTGTGATTTTATAATTGTGAATGGAGTATACGCAGCAATAATTTCTAGTGACACTCAGAACCCATGCCAAAATCAGATCATCACCCAGAAATACAAACAGAAATATCAGGACAACACGAACCTCCAACAGCCTTTGTATCAGCAAGTGAACAACTTATTAAACTCACCTTTACCCAGCACAGCTATGTATCAAGAACCTTCTCATCCACCCTGGACCAGTAGGAAAGCTGCCTTCGACATAAAACTAACAAAACACAAAAAAACAGAGAAATTTTTCAGATATTTCACATTATGAAGATAGAGAAATCATTTACACCGATGGATCTAAATCGTCTGATGGAGTTAGATGTGCTTACCTTACTTCATCAACAGTCCGGAAGTATAAACTCCCAGAATACTGTAGCATCTACACGGCAGAACTAGCGATTCAGAAAGCAATAGAATATGCAATCAGCCAAAGAATTTCGAATACACTTATTTGCTCTGATTCTCTGAGCTCAATTATGGCAATTTCGAATATCTACTCCAAAAACCCAGTTGTGAATACTATCTCAAATCTGATCAACCATAACCAACACCCAACAAAAATTACACTAATTTGGATACCCTCAGATTGTGGTATTGAGGGAAACGAAAGAGTTGACTCAGCCGCGAAAGAAGCCATATCGGAAGGACAAAATATTGAAATATTGACAAGCTTCGACCTAAGTGCTAGTTACAAAAACAAAATTAGACAAAAAAAGGATACTTTATGGAACCAATGCAGATCCAAACTTTCTCTCATTGACCAAACCACTACTAACTTGCCTCCTATCACAGGGAAGAAGAAACCTCGTAACGTTATGAAGACTCCGAATATGCCATGCACAGTTCACACACTCTTACTTTCTGAATCGGGGAGAATCTCCCCCATGGTGTCACACATGCAACTCTCAGATGACTCGATGAC
Organism: Adalia decempunctata; assembly: GCA_951802165.1. Lineage (NCBI taxonomy): Eukaryota > Metazoa > Arthropoda > Insecta > Coleoptera > Coccinellidae > Adalia > Adalia decempunctata. The sequence continues at coordinate 62,437,546 of OX637696.1, read as the reverse complement.
TGTACAGCACCTAATATCAGAGTGCATGTCCACTATATGAGTCCCAAAGAAACCTCTACAGAGTAAGCTACAAAATGGAAGAAGCCCTTAGTCTTAGTGTCAGCAGTCCAGTATGCCTTAACACACTGCAGTACCTCAGATAAATCAAATTTGTTGTTTTTGTTTCTTTTTCTTTTCTTGCTGAATAACAATATAACATATTATGTAAACAACTGTTTTCCTAAACCGCTAATAACGTAGCTGTCGAAGCGGAAGTTTATAAATAAAATAAATAAAAATTCTGAATTTAGCTGACGCTGTTCACCTAACTCAGAATCTGTTTCAATGACTTCGTCGAAAAGAGTTAATTCACTTGCAACTTCATTCCCATTCGCCATTCCTCAATACCGTTTAACACCACGCCACTGGACCTTTCACAGTTAGATTCTGCAATGTTGCCACGGCCGGATCTAATGATATTGCTATCCTTTATGGTATCTTCGTCCTACCTACTCATTGAATTACTGATAAAATTCTGTCTTCACCAATTCTCGAATTTATCAATGAGATGCTCTCATTATATGGCTAAGGATGTTGTTCTGTACAATAAAACTTATTGGAGATACCTACTCAGAAAATGATATCGATCTGAGCACATTTTATCCAATAGAAATGAAGCTATTGACGATCTTATCAAATTGAGATAATAATCTACAAGCAATAAGAAGAAAAAAAGGTAAAGGGTTTTCCAATAAGAGGTGTTATTATCTGAATAGCCGCTATTTCGGTAGATGTCACTTTCTCCATGATTTTCTTTTTGGGTAGGCCCAGTTTAGAGGTTTCATCAGTTACACCACCCCGTGCGACGCCGAGGAGGTCCACTAGAATAAATATGAAAATTTTTGGGAAGGCCCGGGCCTACCCATAGAAATCATAATATATATACTTACTCTAGAATGCTAATTCCTTCTAGTTCCGCAGCGAGAAACGTGCCGCATAGGCAACTCATTCACAATGTGCGCATGTTCACCATTAGCACATTTCACGTAGAACGATGCCAAGTCCCTAAATGTTTTGTCGGTTCTATTTTGAGTTCAATATAATTAAACAATAAAAATACTCCATTGAGTAACAAACTTATTTTATAGCTCATGCGTCACTGCCTACGACTATTAGACACATTAATATCATAAGTGAATTGCAATATTTGTGGAATTGGTGAGAAAATCAGAGCAGTAATGTAGTAGGTTTCACTAAATAGATATAGACCGCGCAACACCGCTTTTTCTGTCTCATGGCAAATGACTTTGAAATGACCTTAGTGAAAGTTTAGGCAGGACCGTGTTCAGTGTCAGTCTGCAGCCACAGTTTAGTTTACTGCATAGACAAACTAGTTTACTGGTGCGTAACTGTTATTTTCGTGTTTGATATTCTTCATGTGCATTTTGCTTTTGTTGTGTGTTGTGTTAGATTTGGATTTTTTCGTATCCGATAAACAATGAACTGTATAGTGTTGTGGTGTCCTTGGCTTGACCCGTTCATTTCCCACTTGAGTATGTAAACTATGTGCACCTTTTCATTCATATAAACTGTTAGAAATTTATGATTTACGCTTTGCTTTTCATTCGATTGACACATATCTATCCACTCGCACCATGAGATTGGTTCTTATAGCAAAAGAACGCAATTCATTATGAAAAATCATGAAATCTTGTGAGTAAACCATCTTTTAATGGATAATTCGAACTCGAAAATAAAATATATTGAAGTAAAACTTTGCAGTTTCATTCAGATAAGATAACAGATTGATTTTGGAATATACTCGGAACTCAAAAAGACAAATGGCTTGGAGAACAAGGGCGGATTTACGGGGGGGGTTACTGGGGGTAACTTCCCCCCCCCATGAGTATCGAAGACCTAAGAAAAAGGTGGTGCACATACAATACTTCATACATATTTCACCTGATTTTATGGTTTTCAATCGTAATTACCCCCCCCCCCATGATCGTTATTACCCCTCCCATGAAATAGAGCTATATCCGCCCTTGTTGGAGAATGAATGTAGGTATCAGAATTCACTCATGAAACGATGCAGATGGTAACGCATTGGCAGATGTACATTACATTTTCATGTTTCCACTATTTTCAGGAACACCGAAGAATAGAACTGTCCTGAAGGGATATATTAGTATATTTTGCTCATTTGATTTTTTTCTGTACTTTACCAAGAGATTCGTTGTTTGTTAACCAGAATTTGTCTTGCTTGATCCTTGAATTAATTTTTATACCGAAACCGGGTTTTTTCAACGCCTGAAGAGGTTTTGGAACAATGAAAGGTTTTCAGCTTATCATCCAGTCGCTGATGATTCCAAATTTACCACTCAAATAGCTGTTGAAAATTATCAATATGTTCAAAACAACTAGTAGGTGTCGAATACTAATTATGAATTGATTAAATCCAACTGCAACAATAACAGCATAAAATTTTATTGAAGCCGACCCTGTTCAGAAATAACCTGATGGCACATATGCGCATTGTGGACCATACTGAAATTTTTACAACACTTCGATCCAATTGATTTAGCATTCTAGAGTAAGTATATATATTATGATTTCTATGGGCCTACCCGCTAAAACCGCCACTGTTTGAAGATGTAATTTTTGATATTTGACAAGTATAGCAACTACGCCATTACTAAAAATGGAACGATACACGCTTCAACAACGAATTGAAATTTTTAGAATTCATTGAAAAAATGGTGAAAATTTGGCAGAGAATGTTCGTAAAACTCGAACATTTTTGGGTCGTCGTGAAGCACCTTGTCGAACCGCAATACAGAAATTCGTGGAAAAATTTGGGTACAACCAAGAAGGAGTAATATATTCTTATTTTGTTCCTTCACATCTACCAACACAGGTTACATTCCTGTCTGTTACTCTTCAGCTACCTTGAAAGTGGGAATTCCCTTAGTTATAGGGAATTCCCAATTATTTCTTTCCATCTGGCAGGGCCGCTGTCCTATGAATTTACAGTGTTGTCGGCAGTTTCGTAAATAATTCCAATTCATTCGTGAATATACGAGGGCATTCGACAAATCCCGTCTTCCTCTTGGTAAAGGCTGTACGTAACAGAAATCTCGCATGTGGAAGAAAAGGGCGGTAAATACGAGGAATGTCTGAGATATCTTCGGACGCCCTGAAAATCGACGATTTCTTAGGGGAGGTGAGGGGCAGGGGCGGTTTTCAGGGGGGGGGGGCGACATCAGGGGCGATCGCCTAAACTTTAATTGACCATATTCACCGTCGCCATATTGTTGTGCGACAATACCAACTACCCAGTGTTCCCAACGGAGAAATATTGAGTTTATCAAAAGTACTGTCAGATTATTAGCACAGTCTGTGGTTTGAGAGGTTATATAAAATTGGTGGTGAACTTTGGTTGAGTATTTTGTGATAAAACCCAGGAAATATGGGTAGATATCAGTATAGTGTAGGCGATGGTTGTTGTGTCAGTAATTGTTCGGCAAGAAATAGATCTAAAAATTAAAGAACTGACACCAAAATATGTCCATTTAAACTTTCGCGGTCCTAAGAAATTAGTAACTTTCGTTATTCGATGTTGAGGACCCTGGGTAGTTGGTATTGTCGCATAACAATATGGCGACGGTGAATATGGTCAATTGACCATATTCACCGTCGTTGTGCGACAATACCAACTACCCAGTGTTCCCAACGCAGAAATATTGAGTTTATCAGAAGTACTGTCAGATTATTAGCACAGTCTGTGGTTTGAGAGGTTATATAAAATTGGTGGTAAACTTTGGTTGAGTATTTTGTGATAAAACCCAGGAAATATGGGTAGATATCAGTATAGTGTAGGCCATGGTTGTTGTGTTAGTAATTGTTCGGCAAGAAATAGATCTAAAAATTAAAGAACTGACACCAAAATATGTCCATTTAAACTTTCGCGGTCCTAAGAAATTAGTAACTTTCGTTATTCGATGTTGAGGACCCTGGGTAGTTGGTATTGTCGCACAACAATATGGCGACGGTGAATATGGTCAATTTTATTAGGTTAACATAATAATCGAATGAAATAGGTCTGACTGGCATGACCCCTGATACCTGAAAAGTAAATATATTCAATATACAGGGTGCCCCAAGTTCGAGTGCCTATTAGACGATTCTGGAGAACTGGACATATTTGAAATCTGAAAATTGGGATTATGATATTGTTCGAAATTCTCTACAGACCTTAAATATTTTTGGATTATGAGCATTTCCGGTTATACAGGGAGTGAAAATAAATTTGCTCAAATATTTTTAATCAAACTTTCCGTTTCTGATATGATTGAGTATTCAATGCTGAATACATTTCTGTTGTTTTCAAAATAAAGAAAAAAAAACTGAAAAAAGTAAAATTTTCATAGTCGTTATTATTTTCATTTTTCTTATTCTGAATATCCTGAGTGTAAACCGTTTTCACAACGTCAAAGTAGAAGAATGTGGAAAGGTCATGCATCTTTTGAATTTCATGAATATCACCACAGGGTGTTTCAAATTTGGTGTCAAGAACTGTGATAGAAAATTGGTCATAACTTCTGTTTTTCAAATTAGAACCCTATTTTTTTATTATTGCGTTGGATTCTGTCGAATCTGTTTAGATTCGATGAATTTGACTCTACCTACAACATGAACCGAGAAAAGCTCAAATATCTCGGGAATTGCTGAATTTAGAAGCAACAGCATCTTAGAGTGCTATCACTATTTTTCTTCGCAGAATCCAACGCGATAATAAAAATAGGGTTCTAATTTGAAAAACAGAAGTTATGGCCAATTTTCGATCACAGTTTTTGACACAAAGTTTGAAACACTAAGTGATGATATTCATGAAATTCAAAAGATGCATGACCTTTCCACATCATTCTACCACTTTGATTTTGTGATTATGGTTTACACTCAGGATGTTCAGAATAAGAAAAATTAACATGATATTGACTATAAATACTTTACTTTTTTTCAGGTTTTTTTTCGATATTCTGAAAACTATTCGAATGAATACAATGGTTTTAACATAAATGTATTCAGCATTGAATATTCAAGCATATCAGGAACGAAAAAAATGGCACTCGAACTTGGGACACACTGTATATTTTTATTCACCTCATTCAGAATTTTTGTTTTAGCATTATCATTGTCGTCCCATTGAAAAAAATCCCCACGAACTGCTTTTTTATTTTTTCACTTCGCCCCTCCCTCAGTAGATAAATAAAACCGCCACTGGTGAGGGGTAAGAGGTAGGTAGAGTTTGGCGTACGCTGAAGAAGCCTCGCACTATAAACCCCAAGATTTTTGTGACTGCCTGAAAATTTAAACGAACTACGCCAATGAATTGTAAATGAGTGTCGTCCAAGAACTCCAAGTTGGGTGAACCATGTTCGAGACGGTTTTCAGTCAAGATTAGGTATATTATTGTATGAAAGTCAATGGAGGACAATTCGAACATTGAATTTAAAAACGAAGATTTGATTTTTTGGTTGTAGCATGATAAAACAATACATATTTTTTTTTAAATGTGATTTTTTTATGTTTGTAAAAATGGTCTGAGTAGAAAGCTTGTATATTGTAAAAATGTCCAAAATATTCGAGGTGGCTCATTTAAGCTAAAAATTAATCTTGGCGACAACAGTTCATCCAAATTACGTTTTTTTATACACCGTTGTGAAGAGGCTTCTAAGACCTTTCGAATAAAGTATCACTCAAAGTCTCAAACCCTCTCCTTATTCGATTTTGGGGGGTTGAAGCTATCTCTAATCAGATCAGAAGTCGGCTCGGAGAGACGGTTAGGAAATTTCGATTGGCACAGGGAAAATTGCACCTAATGTGCCCCACCAGCCACCACCTTAAACTGTCACCAGCCGCCACTGGCTACAGGTAAATTTACTATTTGATGCTAAAGAAACAAAGAACGATAAAAAATGTCTTAATAATATGATATGCAGGTATACATTTAATTCAGCAAATCTCCAATAAATCAAGAATTTAAGTGTCAATTTTAGTTGAAGATTTTGCCTAGAGAAAATGCCTACCAACTTTTATAATGTTTTAATTCAATAACTAAGCAAACTGAATGGCATTTCCGAAAACTTATTATGAAATACAAATTTTCATGATGAAATAATTTTGTGATAAAAATAACAAATTCGACATATTATAATGTTTATTCAAATATCAAATGATGAATTCAAAAGACTAGGCACAAGACATGAATATCAATGGGCATCTGAAAATGAAACCAATTCAACATAATTTAAATTTAGCTTTTAATACATACAAATATGATATCCAGTAGGAAACATTCTTGTTGGAGTTCAATAATTAATATACACAATCAATTTCACAAACATGCCTACTATGATTATTCAATTAATTCGAGTAACAACTCAAAAAAAATTGATATTCATTGATGAACTGTTCAAGAAACTTGATTAGCTCCATTTCATAAAATTCAAGTGCAGAAGTATGGATGTATAATTCTCCACTGATTTATCAAATTGATATACAGTAGAGGCAATGCTATTTGCTGATCAAGTTTCCTGCACGTCTCTGATTAAATGTTTGGCTGCTTACAGGACACCCTTTGAAAACGAATCAATTCAACATGAAAGTCTAGTAATTTATGTTAAACAGATATCAACCAAATGAAATAAAATTCATAATCCAATAAATAGAAAAGTGGTCAATGTCAAAATGATCATAGGGACTGTAATTCTGAATGTTATTAACAAAAATTTCTACCATTCTACCTATCCGGGCATTGATTCAATTTTGGTGAACATTGGAAAATTAAAGTGACGACCAGATGGGAGTTATCTAGGAGCATTTAAACCTCAATCAAATCCCTCTGAAACAACAGACAAATGATTTCATCTTGAATCCAGCGAATTTATAGAAAACCCGCTCAATACTACAATTTCTTGAATTAATTCTAGAGCGAGGTCATCAATATAGTTCAAATTGCAGTGTCTATCGATTACGTCTACTTCCATGAGTTGAAAAACTATTTGTTGTTATTTCTTTAGTCTTTAACGTTTACGAGTAGTCCATTTGGTCAAAAATTACATAACGTATCACTTTCTCTATACTATTAACATGTTATGTACAGTATTATTTGTCTCCTCACATTGTCATTGACCTCTTTCAAATCAATTCTACATTTGATTGTATTGCATACAACTTCAATAAATAAGGTTAGTTACAAAATAATCACAATTACCAGTTCTCATTGAATTATCTCAAAACAAGGCAGCTTTTAAAACTTCCATAAGATCCTCCAGCAGTTTTAAATGCCAAAAGTCCCATCAAAGCACAAATAAAAGCAATAGGTATAATTGTTGCTGAATAAACTTGATACCTATTTAGTAAAGTCAAACTAGAAGCTAACAGATGTGTGAAAACCACTATTGCTACAAGGGATTTATTTTTTTTGTCCAATGCATCGAAGAATATCACACTCCAGAATGTATGGAGTAATATAAAGCACAAGGTTATAGCTGAACTGGTGATGAAAAACTTTTCTGTTCCAGATATTATACCCATTGTTCCAGGTCCAACAGCATCAGCTAATACGTTAATAAGTGCAAATGCTCCACTCATCATTCCAAAACCTATGCCACTTGCATATGATAAAATATGTTTATTCTCCATTATCGATGATGTATCGTCACTAATTTTCGTTAATCCAAGTTGAGCTTTTCTCCATATCATGTAAATGATTCCTCTAAAGAGCTCTTGAAATAAAACAGAAAACACCAAACCGAATACAAGTTCGTTCCTCAATGGAAAAACGATGAACCACCAAGTAGACGAAAGTAGCAATGATAATAACCAGAAGAATGCTGCAAATATTACTATTACAATTCGAACAGGATCATGAGCGATGGTAAAGGCAACCATAGCAAAGGGTGGACCGAACGCTAAAAACATACACCCAAAAAATTCCACGACAGTCATTTTCTTAGTCTTATTTATCAACTCATTCAGCAATTTATTGGATAAATAAAATACTTTATAACTTATAACTCAAGAGCTCATGAGTCAGAAATCACTGTATTTATTTATCATATATTTTGACAAATTATTATCGTTTGACGTTTGTCTGTGGTTTGGTTGTCACCATACTACCATAGAAGAATCTTATGGAACACAGAAAAGTAATATCATCTTCTCTTCAAACAATGGTAATGTCACTTTGATCTTGATCAGAAAAGTACTTCACAGCTTCATTTATAGCGAGCCATGAAATTAATATGTCAACGTTGAACTTCATTTCGACGAGGTGTATTGGGTATTCAAACCAAGGATGACGCCATCTGGAGATAACCTTCGGAACACTTTTCTTGTACAATGTTTACATTATGTCATTTCAAAAAGTATCAGACGTGATATAACGTGCGGTCAGAAAATGTAAATTTGCGGAATATAGAACTTGCGTGCTATAACGTGACAGCAGATACAATGTTGCGAAAATGTTTCCTACATTTTGATTCTGTAGTAGTACAATCACCCAGTTTAGTTCTGATGATTTGGCTTCACTATTTATTATTGAAAGGTGTGTCTCCTCTTCCTGTGGTCTAAGTTCCATCGTTCCATGCATTATCGTGGTGGCACATTTTGGGAAGATGACGTGATGTGACGTGACGTGATAACAATGTGTTTCCGCCTTAAGATTCGTTACTAGAGGTAAAAATTAATTGGCTAGAATTCCAATGGCGTATGGCGTAACTGCTGTCATTGCTCTCAACCTATAGCTAGTCTTCATATTTTGCGGGAGCTAACGATGATTTAATTTGGGATTGTCCCCCAATTCTGGCCGATGTTGATAAGTTCAAGTTGATTTGAAATTGAATAAAAATTCTCAGTTGTTTAGTGAAATCGTATTTTACGGACTTAAAAACAGCGGAAAAAATAATTCCGATTATTTCAAGCAGTTTCCCCAAAAATTCAGAAATGTAAAATTAAAATTCAACTGGAAAATATTCGGCATTGTGGACCCAGCTTCATTGAATGATATTTAATCCATGTTCACATAAGAATCTTTAATGTTAGCGAAATCATAATCCCACTATCTCAAGCCAATTTCCTGAAAACTCAAGATTTGCAGTGTTCTAAATTTTTACCCGAGACTTTTTGATCTGAGGGGTTTGATTTAATGATGGACTTCAATCGTATTTTAGGGACTTGAAGACATCGGCAAAAAAATCCGATTTTTTCAAGAAGTTTCCCAGGCCCGGGTCTACGATTTTTTTCTGGCCGGGGCAAAAATTCATTTGTGTAATATATGAATTCATAAAAAATAAAAAAATAAAAATATCACAAGGAAAGAAATTAGATTTTTTTCTTCACAGCTTCACGTGGCGTGATTTTCTTTCCGCGAACGCATCTCAGCTCCTCGAAATCTGTTTCGGATTCGGAAGCAGCTGTGTTTTCTACAGCTAAGGTCGAGAAACCATAGAGACGTTCCGGACTCATGGAGGAACGCAAATAATTTTATATTATTTTGTTGTGCTGAAACTGCGTTCCAATCTTGCAGACGTGGCAGGTAATGTGCAGTAGGTATATTCTTGAAGCTATACTGACATTAGAGAAAGCTTCTTGCAGATCTTGCCTGTGAAGAATTGGTAGCAGGTCTAATGAAGTCGATCTTTCACTAATTTCAGGAAACAGCTCTTTGTATACCGCTATTTCCTAACAAAAATCAACTAAATTTAAATCTCTTCAATATTTTTGCGCTAAAAGGGTCCCATTTTTCTGCTGATCCTCTTTTTGTTCGTATGCAAACTCTCTGCGCTTTCTAAGCTTTTTTCTGATTTCTGACAATCTGTCGAAAACAACCTTAATTTTCTTCGAGAATAAACCAACTAAATCTAGTGTTCTTGACTCATCCTCGCAAATTTCGTCAACCTGCTTTTTCTCCTTGGAAACACGTTGATTTCTAAGAATTTGCTCCACATCCAATTCTTCTGAAAGAAGTGTAGCTTCCGACATCCAGTTTTCAATAGGGTTTTCTCTCATTCCTTGCAAGGGCTTCACAAGACCTTGAAGCAACGATAATGAACTTGAAATAATTATATATGTTTGAATTTCCACGTTGACCACATTGATCTCTCGCAGAATATTATCCCAACTTGTTAGGTTCGGGATGAATCTAAAATCCATCACAGCATGAAGCAAATGACCAGCTTCATACTTGGATTCTGCGACTAGTGAGGATTCTTTGATTTCTTCCACATCCTTTACAACCCCCGGTAAATAAAGTATTGAGCAATGTATTAACAGCTTGATGTTTAGTCCATCTTGTTTGGATATTTCCTTTCAAATTTGTTTTCGTACACTTTTTCATAATTGTCCATCGTGAGGTCGAACAAACAAAAAAAGAATACAGTTTTTGTGCAACACCAAATAAATTTACTGCTTCTGAACATGATGAACCAAATGGACACCCACAAGATTCAAGGAGTGTACTAGGCATGGAACAAATACTGCCAGCTCGTTCATCTGTAGAACTCTGGATTGTATTTATATATGCCAGCCATATTAGATCCTTTGTCGTAGGAATGGCCAGGAATTTTTTTTACTTCTTAATCATCAGCTTGTAGAATTCGCAATGATATTATTCTCCTGTTTTTCCGTCAACTTCTAAGAAGTCAATAAAACTTTCCTTCCAGTGCCATCTTGACCACCAGTCGGATGATATTTAATAATAATACATACTTTCTTAGGAAAAAATCCAAAATAAAAAAAAATTAACCTCTGGTTGTTTTTGGCGCCCCCTTAAGCTGGCGCTCAGGGCAAGCGCATCGCTTGACGAACAGAAGACTTCGTGTTTAAATAAATAAAAATGAAGTAGCAGTTTCAAGACTTTGAATAACCAAAAAAAGATTGAGGGTTTGTTTAAACAATACAGTCTTAAATCATAATTTCATTCCTGAGTATCTTGTAATAAAATTATATTCTTCTTTGAAGTTGAAAACGAGGAATAATATACTTCAAAAATAAGCTGGTACCTTCTAGTCTAGGGTGCCGATGCCACCACTCCTCGTACGGCTGGTTTAGCCTGGGTTATTTCTGCAGCAAAATACTGCAGTTCTGTTTGGTTCAACAGTTCTCATGTCCATATAATTGATAGACGACCTAATATTTCTATGAGGATTATTACTGGAACCATTTTAGATCTACTCTATCACCTTGGTTACCAGTTCTTTCTAACAATATACCTCCTCATATTCGTTGACAGATTGCTGCCATAAAGACTTGGGATAAATTTCATTCCTTTCCAAATTTATTTCATATTATAAGTTATTTACCAGATACAAAACTGGCTAGATTTAAATCTAGCTCTTTATTCTAAAAAATATTATAAATAAATTTCGGAGGGTACTTTTGTCAATAAAAGTCTAATTCTTGATTCCTCTGAAAAAGTTCCTGGTTTACATCTGTCCAGGAAAAATCTGAATCTGTTGAATCGTCTCAGGTCAGGTCATAGTCGTTGATAAAGTATGCCTTTTAGATATGATATATTGTTTATCCTTACTAATCCTAGGTCTCCTGAGGAGACCCCCCTGAAACTACAAGCTTCGAAGCTTGTAACTTGTGCCGAGTTCGGAGTAAGCAGTTGTGTTCTGTGTAGGCTTTGTTACTGTGTCCTTACGCCACCTTATGCGTTAATTTTTGACCCAACAGTGAGAATGGTGGCCCCTACCGAGATGGAATGCCATTGATAGCCCGAAATGCGAGTGTGGTCATGAAGAGCAAACTATTGACCCCTATAACCCTACAAGGCCTGGACTTGTCACCTTCTCTAGATGAAATGTTTTTGGCGGGATTGGTCTTAATAAAATCATAATCATTTTTCATATTTTACTGTTCTCATACGCGTAAAAATACTCAGCTTGATATTGAATGGAATTTTTTGATAGGTATCTACTACAGCAGTATAGCATTCCATTCAGTATCAAGTTGAGAGTTTCCACCTAAGATTCATTCAATATCCTTGTTATTTCTATTTTAGAGGGAACAGACGTCAACTCATTATTGAATCATCCCTCCGCAAGCTTTCTCAGTTAATATGAAGGATGAAATTAGATTTCGTTATTTTTTCGATGGGGTACAAGTGGAATGCCAATGTGAATGTTTTGTCTCGCATCGACGATCGACACAGAGTTGGCTCGAACGATTTAATGAATTCAAACATACGGATCGAACATTTCTCAGCAGAAAATATTGAAATTATGGGTTCCGATTGAACCTAAATGTGAAAAAATGGCACATTTGCACAACTTCTTTTTTAACTACTTCTTGTATGATACTAGTTTGTAAAAGATTGTTTCCTCTTCCTATTTCAATTCATACCTAAAAAATCGATGATATGGAGGAACATTTTCGCAAAGACGTAATATATCTCAAAAGAAGCACCCATTCTTCTACTTTTATACCATATCGTTTTTTTTCTCTCCCATGGCGCCTTTTCCTAGCCAAGGAAATTTCGCCAAATTTATTTTTGACAATTAAGGCCAAGCCCCTAACTATAGTCCGAAAGAAAAGTAGAATAGTATATTCTAAAACTAGTTGCAGAATGGGCTCCTATTCCAACAATGTATGAGAAATTCGAAAACGAGTGACGAAAAGGAGGAAGTTTTGAACGCATGAGAAAAATTTCGAATAATGTTGAGAATAAATTAATACCTCAAAAATCCACATCCTTGTATGAAAAAGAATACGAAAAACTTGTGAAGTATTCTGAAGAAAATGTATTTTGAACATTTAAGTTGGTCATATAAATGTCCTACATTATGGAGAACCATTTTCAAATGCAACTTGAAATAAAAACACACTACATTGAACGCCCACCTTACGCAGTACTTAGGGCAGCATTGATATTTCAAAATTTGTAAGATTGCAATGTGTATTGAAAACTTTTTCTAAAGAATACAAACCAGAGAAATTATAATTTCTCTATTTAGACCAAATTGATAAATTCTTGAAGGAAACAGCGAATGATACTTATTTGAATAAGGTAACATGTTCCTTGTATGCTCAGTATATTCTTAACAATGATCATGAAAGTAAGCACTGAGAAAAACTTCAGTACAATGCTAAGCAAAAGAGAGGAGTGGGAAAAGGAATACACCGACTATAATCTCAAAGAAAATTCAATGAAATGGTATACAGATGGTTCCAAAACCGCTACAGGAGCTGGCGCTGGGATTTACGGAACAAGTAGGTACCAGGTGTGCACTATCGTTAGGCTCCTGCACAAGCATCCTTTAAACGGAAATACTTGCAATCGGAAGATGTCTACATATAAATCTAGAAAGAAATCAGAAGTGCGATATAGCTATTCATACAGATAGTCAAGCTGCTATTAAAGCACTGAGCTCCTACGTCATTGACTCAAAGCTGATTTGGGAGTACCGGAACAAACTCAATGAGGCAAGAAGAATGAGGTCTTCTTAATCTGGGTTCCAGGTCATTTGGGAATCATAGGAAACGAAGAGGCCAAAACAGAAAGAGCGCACAACCACTCACTGGCCCAGAACCCTTCTGTGGTATAGGAAAATGCACCTATAAGAAGGAGTTTATGCTGAAGGAGAAATCCGAAAGAGAAAAACTCTGGCGGAACCTCCCAGGGATGGATCACTCCAAAAAGTTCCTCCGGAACTTTGAAACTGCTAGATCCAAAAAATATCTGGATCTCAGTAAAAACCAACTTCACCTATTCACTGGCTTTTTCACAGGAGATTGTCGCCTGAAGAAGCATCTGTTGAGAATGGGTTTATCGGACACTGACGAGTGTAGATTCTGTGGGGGAGGAGGAAGAAACTAATATTAGTCCTATTCACCTGGTTACGGAATGCTATGCCATTGCAAGCCAAAGGAAAGAGTGCTTTGGACAAGAAGCTTGTAGAAGTGGGGAGTTATCCTCATTGAAGCCGTCCCAGATACTGGATTTCATCAAATCTCTGGAACTGGGGGGCGAGCTGTAGGAGGCGCGATGATAGCCGCTCTGTTAGGGGCACAATAGACCTTAAGGTCGCAGTGGACTGTAACCCCTTTTCACTATAACATGCTTAATATAGTCACATTCAGGCATTATGAATGAATCATGGGAATGCTGGGGCATGCAGACGCGTAGAGCTCTGCAATATGAAGGATCAAGACATAAAATTCAAGAATTATTGTATTTGGGTCACCATACCAAATACAAAAACTTAAGGTTACCAAAGGGAAACCAATGGATATTTTTTTATTCTGATTCCGCATTAGTGTCTAGAATGAAAGATAGTTCAACCTTGAAATATTCCACCATTTTGGGTAGAATTTTTTTCATTGCAGACCTGTGAAAAAAGCTGAGTTCGAATTTTGCAAAAAATTTTCCCTGAAAACTCGTAGAATATCGAATACGTTCACATAATGCTATCCAATTGGGAAATCGAAAATAAGAATTCCACCTCTAAGTATATTTGTTATTTGGCAACATGGCAGAGGAGAGTTTCGCAAACTCTTCAAATACATAAATACTAAAGAACCCACAATGAAATTAACGATTGAATTAAAAGAGAACAATCAACTTTCTTTTTTAGATGTTTCAATTAAAAAAACTTCAAACCACTCCTGAACAAAATATGTTTCCAGAAATCGGACACATACAAAAAGTTGTCTAAATTGTCAATCGGTATGAAAAAAAAAACTCTTTGATAGAGTCAATATAATCCTGAAATTCGTGAAAATGCGAGATTAATTTTTTTGAAAATTTTCTTTAAGATAATCGATATCCGAGACCTTAAATAGCAATAAATTTCGATTTTACCACTATGAAAAATTTCCTCAAATCTTAGCTCTAAAAGTAAAATTGTTCAATCATTTATCACAATCTGTTAAGTCTTTGGAAATGTTTAAGTCCAAGAAATAAATCAAGAACATGCTTCTGGCAAAATGTTACTATTCTGTATCTGTTGAGGAATATATGTCTGATTCCCTGAATATTTAGAATGATGATTGTTTCTAGTTTATTTTTTTGTTACATATGACCTTTCCTATACACCCTGTAGTGTGGTTTAATAAATTATTATTATTATTATCATACGACACATTTGCTGTTTTTCAATCTGAGTCATGGAGGTTTCATTATTACCGTAAAGTACTCAGGGCCCCCAATAGTTTAAAGACGACCCTAAAGTAGGTATGTGGAGGGTGTTTCTGTTTCATTGGTAAATGGAACATACGGTTACCCTAGCTAGAGCTACCCTAGGCGAATCCAAAAAACCAATATATGAGAGGTCTTGTCTCTAGTCAATTCCATAACCGAGATACAGGGTGGTTTATGTATTCACCAAAAATTTCAATTTCTCATAGATTTGGAAGCAAACACTATACTTGGTTGATATTCAGAACTCCCTTACACAGGTCGATCGATTTCCTATATTTGAATTTCCAAAAAATTCCAGCTCCGTATATGAACAAAATGGAGCTTCTTCCAAGTTGAGATTCATTACCTTGTACATTAAAATTTTGGGATTTGATTGAGATATTTGAAAAGCACAGAAAATTTTCAATAGGGTTCACTAGATTCCATTGTCCCGTACGCCATTTTGCTCAAAGAAAGCTTCAATGAAAGATTCAATTGAATATTGGAATTCCACTAAATTCGCAGAAAAATCGTACATTGTGATAAAATTTTGTTTATCCCACTAATTGCACATTCGTATTTCATAATCATTGATGATTGGTGACGTCCATGTTTCAAATAATGAAATAATTCTAACTTGAATTTGGACAATTTTTATTTAATTCCTCAATAATACATCTCTTCCATATTGAATCAGATGAGAATACGAGCCTTGATAAAGAAACACACAAGATTCGAAACGTTGGCGATAGGTATATTATTTAGGAATTTAATTAAAATTGTCCAAATTCCTGTTAAAATTATTTAAGTATTTCATATAATTCTGGGGAATCATTTCAAGTTTTTTCCATTAATGATTGAGACAAAATTATTTGAAGTCAACAACGATGAATAAATATGAACAGAAACATAAAAACTTAACGTGAATTACAGAAGGTGCTCGAAAGTACCACCATTTTGCTCAATACACATTCTTGTCTTCTTCAAAATATGTCTGATACTTTTTCTCATCATGTCTGAATTATTACGTATTTTATTGCATTTCTATTTCAGATGAATATACTGAACATTTCAAATAACCCCAAATGAAATAATCAACAGGATTGAAATCTGGTGATCCAACAGGCCAGGCATGCGGTCCACCTCTGCCTATCCACATATTTGGATAGTTCTGATCTGAAAAATGTCTGACCATTACTCTAAAATGAGGTGGAGCTCCATAATGCTGCAAATGCATTCCTGCAATGTCTGTACCTTCGAGTAATACAGGAAGATGATTTTGGAGGAAATCTAAGTAAAGATCACCCGTAAGCCGTCTTGGTGGGACGTGTGGTCTAATCAATCGATTTTTATAAACGCTGCACCATGCGTTTTTTAAAATTTGTATTGGGATTTCGTATGCCTGACCGCATGCGGATTCTTTTCAGCCCATTCATGCGAATTGCTCTTATTGAAGACCTCATCCCTCGTGACAAGATACTAACTTCTCTCACTATTCGAAAAACGCAATAAATTTCTCTCAATTAAGACTTGTTTTTGGAAATCTATTGGAATATTGGAAAATGCAAATATTTAATCAGTTCGAGAAAGAATTGTTCCAATTCGATTACAATTTTTCTGAGAATTTATTTGAATTCCAATATTCAATTGGATCTTTCCCTGAAGCTTTCTTTGAGCGAAATGATGATGTGAGGGACACTGGAATCTACTGAATCCCATTGAAAATTTTCTGCTCTTTTCGAATATCTCAATCAAATCCCAAAATTTCAATATACCGGGTATTGAATCTCAGCTTGGAAGAAGATCCAAATTTTTCAATTAAGGACCTTGAATTTTTTGGAAATTTGAAGATAAAACGATCGACCTGTGGAAGTGAATCATACGTTCCAAATATCAACCGACTATACTGGTTGGTTCGAAAGTTCTGAGAAATTGAAATTGTTGGTGAATACATGAACCACCCTGTATCTCGGTTATAGAATTGATTAGACCTATCAAATATCGGTTTTGGACTCGCCTAGGGTGTCTCTACATAGTTCGGGTTACCGTATGTACATTTACCAATGAAATAGCCTGTAGAATGCAGGTGGTTTCATTTGTCATGATAATGAATTGCGAAAACAAATCGACATAGATTTTACTTTACAATAATCCCTCTCCGCATAGGAGTACGGGCCTGTATTTAGGAAATTCTATATAAGGAGGAAACTGAGAAATATTCATTTTCAGTTTATCGAAGCTGTGTGAAGAGAAAACACGAGGTAGGCCATAAGTCATTGCAGAATCATTTTTTCGGAATACTTATACTGCAGAGATACAGGGTGATAAAAGAAACTTGACCTATTCATAACTTATCTTATACCAATTTTTTCGTGGCTCTCGTGGCGAAACCAGAAGTGAGTTTAAAATTCGCCTCAGAAATAAATCTTCATCAACCAATTTCTTCCAGGTACTCATGGCCAAAGTAATGACTGGGATATTCTGCATTCTTTCGTTATACTTGCTGTGGATTCATCAACTACAAATTGTTACCGCTTCAATACCAATACGAAATAGTTTCTCTCGCTTCGATAAACTGAACTTAGGAAAAATTTCAAATAAGAGAATCAACCCAAGATCAGATTTTCTATTGAATGATTTCATAGGTGAGTGAAAGAATTATTTTATTAGAATTGATCGTAAGCACTTGAAGTTGAGCTAATAATGACAATTTTATTATTGATGTGCTCTATAGAGGGTTATCATAATAATCCGTGCATTAGACGTTTCTCGGCTTCTATGAGGAAAATATTTCTGAAATTTGGCGCACGGCCGTTTTTCCAAGGGGGAAATCACGCTGAAATATTTTTATCGAAATCGCACTTCCGGTTATACCGGAAGTGACCATCAGCTTTGGTATTTCAAATAGAACTACCTATTTTTCTAACCATAAATGGATTCCTTCTGGAATTTTACACATTTTTTATCTCAAACATTTTTACGTTGTTGTCATGGTTACGAAGATATAAGGACTTCCATGAGAAAATGGCCAGAAGGATCTTACGAAAATTCAATAATATTGCTTCGTATTGCATGGCTTTCGAATAATGTTGTTCTATTGGAACTGTCACAATAAATTCATATTTCTGAGAAATTTCAAACTGCAATAACTTCATTGTTTCAAATTGCATGCCCATATTTTTTGTACAGAAAACAATTGAAGATGGACATAAGGAACCCTTGGAAAAATGTTTGAAATAAAATATTCTGTACAAAAAATATGGGCATGCCATTTGAAAAAATGAAATTATTGCAGTTTGAAATTTCTGAGAAATATAAAGGACCCCGCACTTTCTCTATGGCAAATGGCGTTCCGTCAAATGTTCTAAAATTTTGGTATAATGTAGTACTCGACCTACTGATCAAAAGTGTCCATGGCCCCAACTCAATCATATGACCAGTTTTTGAGATACAGGGCGTTAAAGTGGATAATTACTCACTTTTACTACGCCTGTATCTCGGAACAGAATCGAATGAACTTCAATTTTTCTCAAGAAACATTTCATGACGTCCCCAGGGAGCAACCATATAGAGGAATATGACCGAAAATCGTTACGAATACAGGGTTATCCATAATTGAATGCATGCCCGATTTTGAAAGTATAAAATATGTCAGTTTCAGAGCGAGAACGTTCACAAAATTAACTATTACACTAGATATCTTGTTGTTACATCGAAAAAGTCTGTTATACCCAGAATTTATACTGGTTGATCCATTATTATAGAAACTATTCTCAAGGAAGGTTAAGTGGACACCCTATATTTATGGGTTGATTCAAGGTGTTTGTTTAATTTTTTTAGAACATATCATCATGGACTTCAAAGAATACAGGGTGATTCAGTCATGAAATGAACTTTAAACCTCACGAAAATACCCAAAAACCACCTTTTTTTTCATCACCCTCTATTTCAAGATTAACTCAGATGAGGTGGGAGTTTTCTTTCATCATTGTACTTCATATAAAAACATCAATACGGCTGAGAGTTTTTATCCACTTCCTATGAACAGATTTTTTTTTATGTAATATGAAAATTATTTATTTATGTCATTCTATTCTTATTCCAGCATAAAATCATGGACTTCAAAGAATACAGGGTGATTCAGCCATGAAATGAACTTTGAACCTCACGAAAATACCCAAAAACCACCTTTTTTTTTCATCACCCTCTATTTCAAGATTAACTCAGATGAGGTGGGAGTTTTCTTTCATCATTGTACTTGATATAAAAACATCAATACGGCTGAGAGTTTTTATCCACTTCCTATGAACAGATTTTTTTTTATGTAATATGAAAATTATTTATTTATGTCATTCTATTCTTATTCCAGCATAAAAAAAATCTGGTCATAGGAAGTGGATGAAAACTCTCAGCCGTATTGATGTTTTTATTTCAAGTACAATGGTGAAAGAAAACTCCCACCTCATCAGAGTTAATCTTGAAATAGAGAGTGATGAGAAAAAAGGTGGGTTTTAGGTATTTTCGTGAGGTTCCCAGTATATTTCATGACTGAATCACCCTGTATTCTTTGAAGTCCATGATGATATGTTCGGAAAAAATCAAACAAACATCTTAAATCAACCCAGAAATACAGGGTGCCCACTTAACTCTCATTGTGAATAGTTTCTATAATAATGGATCACCCAGTATGAATTCTGGGTATTTCAGATTTTTTCGATGTAACAACAACATATCCAGTGTAATAGTTCATTTTGTGAACGTTCTCGCTCTGAAACTGACATACTCGTATTATATATTTTCAAAATCGGGCATGCATTCAATTATGGATAACCCTGTATTCGTAACGATTTTCGGTCATATTCCTCTTTATGGTTGCTCCCTGGGGATGTAATGAAATGTTTCTTGAGAAAAATTGAAGTTCATTCGATTCTGTTCCGAGATACGGGCATAGTAAAAGTGGGTAATTCTCAACTTCAACGCCCTGTATCTCAAAAACTAGTCATAGGATTGAGTTGGGGCCATGGACACTTTTGATCAGTAGGTCGAGTACTACATTATACCAAGATTTTAGAACATTTGACGGAACGCCATTTGCCATAGAAAATGTGCGGGGTCCTTTATTGTGACAGTTCCAATAGAACAACATTATTCGATAGCCATGCAATATGAGGCAAAATTATTGAGTTTTCGAAAAATCCTTCATTTGTTTCTTTATTATGGATAGCATGCATGCTATGATACGTTTCGCGGATCTCTGAAACTGGCCATTTTCTCATAGAAGTCCTTATACCTTCGTAACCATGACAACAACGTGAAAATGTTTCAGATAAAAAAATGTGTAAAATTCAAAAAGGAATCAATTTCTGATTAGAAAAATAGGTAGTTCCATTTGAAATACCAAAGCTGATGGTCACTTCCGGTATAACCGGAGGTGCGATTTCGATGAAAATATTTTAGCATGATTTCCCCCTTTGAAAAACGGCCGTGTGGCGTGTGCCAAATTTCAGAAATCTTTTCCTCATAGAAGCCGAGAAACGTCTAATGCACGGATTATTATGATAACCCTGTATATATGGATCCTTTTTTGTAGAAGGATAAAAAATTCAGTTTGAAAATGATTCAGGTCGATATCGGTACCTCACAGTAATTAAGTGCATGAAGTCCAAAATCTACTGGTTTTTTGGTTTTCGAGCTGTATTTACGAGTCATAAATGAATGAATCGCATTTTTCAACCTATTGTTGGTTTTAAACAATAAGATTGGACTAACTGATGAATAATTCTAATTGTAATCATTTCAGTCGCTCTGCGCCCGTCGAAAAGTATTTCAGGCGTTTTTCTCGAGAACTATTATGCATGTAATATTGTTGAAATTTGTAAGAAAGATGTAGCTTTTCCTCTTGAATTTATCTGCGAAGAAAAAAATTTGCCTCTAAGTTGATGTTGATATCAAATTTACAGGCCACATAATATATACAAAAAATTACTTTAGCAATCAACAGCTATAATGTTATTTTTTCTACAAACGTCAAAAATGACAAGGTTCGCGCATTGACAACAATATGCGAAGTGACCCTTTTTTTCATTTTCCTTCCTTACAACCTTTATGTTCCTCAATCAAGCAAAATCCACAAAATCATTCATTTATGGATAACAATAATTAAGGCTTTCAAATTGTGAGAAAAACAGTTCAAGCCAGTTCAATACTATTTTTCATATTACGCTAAGCATGTTACTTATTTTAGAACAATATTTGTGACGTTTGTAGAAAAAATTTTGTTTGCATCTCATGCGCGAAATACTTTGGTGATCTCGACTATTTTTTTTAACTCGGCTGCGCCTCGTTAAAAAAAATCAGTTCTCGATCACCAAAGTAGCATTTCGCGCACTAGATACAAAAATAACTATTTTTCGATGATTTATCCGTTCCGACGGTCGCTGATCGATCAATCAGATTTTGTCATTTTTCTACACAACTTTGAAAGTTAAAAATTTTATTTCACGGACTATTCCACTCATTTCAAAAACTGACCAATCACAGTCCAAAGACAGCTCGTATTTTCGCGTAATACCAACTGTCTCTGAATTGTGATTGGTCTGACAACTTCGGTGTTTTCAACGATTGAACTACAGAATAATCTGTAATTGAACTATGGATACGAATGGTTTGACAACTGATAAATATAAATTGTAGACGTCAACATAAGTTTTTCCTTGCTTTTCTCGAATATGGAGTTTCTGACCTTTTATTCTGTTCGTGAAATAGTCTTATAAAATTTCACTCGAGATTGAATTTACCTCATAAGTCTATCTTTTATTTCCAAACTCAAATGAGTTGCTCTAAGAGTCTAAGGAAACACCACTCGTCCTCCGGACTCGTGATGTTTCCAAGCAACTCATTTTCGTTTGAAAATAAATCGATAGACTTATCACGGAAATTCAATCTCTTGTGATATTACTACTCATAATTTACGGATAATTCACAGAAACAGATGAGCTATGTACTTTGTTTTTTGCTGAAAACATTCTTTGGATAATTTGTTCGCCAAGTAGATATCAAGTTAGCCAAACATCCAATATTTTTCAAAATAAGAGTGGCGATGTTTTTTCTTCACAGATAATTAACGGATAAATCACTGAAAAAATTAAAATGATCTGTTGATTGATGAAAGCATTTTTCAATATGTGACCTGGTAATTTCATATACACTTACCAGATAATATGATATTTTTTCAAAAACAGAAGTGGAAACATTTTCTTCTGCACGGATAAATCAATAAAGCTTCATCTATCTTCCAAATTTCAACAATGTATAGTTTTCGAGAAAAATGCCTGATATACGTTCCGACGGCCGCAGATCGATCAAATCAGATTTTGTCATTCTTCTACGAAACCTTGAAAGATACAAATTTTCTTCCTTCACGGATAATTTACAGATAAATCACAAAAAAAGAAGAGTTACTTTGTGTTTTGCTGAAAACATTTTTTGGATAGTTGTTTCGCTAAGTTGAAATCAAGTCAGCGAAACATCTGATATTTTTTAGAATACAAGAGTGACGATATTTTTTCTTCACGGATAAATCACTGAAAAAAATATTATTACCTGCTGATTGCTCAA
This sequence comes from Adalia decempunctata, assembly GCA_951802165.1. Classification (NCBI taxonomy): domain Eukaryota; kingdom Metazoa; phylum Arthropoda; class Insecta; order Coleoptera; family Coccinellidae; genus Adalia; species Adalia decempunctata. Next base: position 62,414,763 of record OX637696.1, on the reverse strand, counting down.
ATAATCTTTCTAATATGTGAATGGGAAAGGACCCCGCACTTTTAGTATGTAAAGAGGCGACCGGTCAAATTTTCTGAAAGTTTGGTATGTTGTTGTAACCGACTCAGTGACCAAAAGTGTCAATGGGCCCAACCCAATCCTTCGGCTAGTTTTCTTGATACGGGGTGTTAAAGTTGAAAATTGCCCAGAATTTCGGATTTATTTGCTAATTATTGAGAGCTAGATTGGATTTCTGTGGCATACACACGTTTACTGCATGTTCTAGTAATGAAATTAGTGGATACGCATGATTAAAAATATTTATATTTACCGGGTGATTCACGAATATATCACGGTAGTTTTTTGCCAAGATTCACTTTTTCTACTGTGACGTCAGGAAGGCATATTTTTGAAATGTTCTTTTCGATTTAGTATTATGACGACAAAATATTGCACAGTGCAAATTTTTTATACAGGGTGTTTCACAGAGAGAGCCTGTAGACATAATCATATTTTCTTAGGATTAATTCGAAACCCCGTATTTTTGAATTGATTTTTGGGAAAAGTAATACCACAAACATATGTGTGTCTCTGATCTCCAAAATATTCAGGGTGGTTTATTCATAGGAAGGTATTCAATTTTGGGAAAAGTACAAAAAACATGAACACCCTGTATTCGAGAATTTCCTCGGTCAAATGCAACTATTTTCTCACTATAGGTATATTGATTCCCACAACATCTCCAGAGGTATGAATTCTAAATCCGATACTATGACCAGTTTTCGAGATACAGGGCGTTAAAGCGGAGAATAACTTATTTCATCCATTTTTTTTTAAATTGAAAAGCCGAATTGATTTTATGTTGCGCCCATGAGTTGAGTATGAGAGCAGATCAGATGCACATGCACATGCAGAGGTTCAGCTGAAATATTTACTGTTACAGGGTGCTGGGTGATTCACGAATAAATCACAATAGCTTTTGCAAACACTCGATAATTCTACAGTTTCGTCACAGAGAAATTATTCCATGAAGTTAATACCTAGTCGTTCACAATTTTCCGTCTGAAATACATCATTATGATTACTCTCCATACAGGGTGAGCCATACAGCCAACCATACCAAAAATAGAAAAATACTTATGCTTTGAATTGATTGAAATAAGAACTATTTAGTGGATTTTGAGTATCTTTATGAGCGCGCTTACTAACTGCGCTATCACCCCCAAAAAGATGACAATAAACCTTATTCTTATGTAGGTAAAAAACGAATATTTTTTTATTGGTGGGTACTCCACAGTCCTCAATATTCGTGTTGAGTGAGTTAAAACTAGGTATATTGAAAAGTTTGAATCTCATTTTAGTCATAACCTCGGTTATTACTTTATAAATATACTTTTTTCAGCAAAAAATAGGATGATCTATACATGCAAGAAATGTGTATTTTTGGTAGGTGATTATTTTTAAATCACCTTGTATATTTATATATTTAAAAATTCTTGCGGTTATGCTCACTTGATGTAATGTTATTCAAAATTCACCAGAAAAGTTCTCCTTTCAATTATTTCAAAGCATATTATTTATGGCTCACCCTGTATGAAAAGTAATCATAATGAAGTATTTCAGACTAAAAATTGTTAACGACTAGGCATTAACTTCAACGAATAATTCCTCTGTGACGAAACTGTAGAATTATCGAGTGTTTGCAAAAGCTGTTGCGATTTATTCTTGAATCACCCTGTAACAGTAAATATTTTAGCTGACCGTTTCCATGTGAATCTGATCTGTACTCATACTGAACTCATGGGCGCAACATAAAATCAATTCGGCTTTTCAATTTTAAAAAAATTGATGAAATAAGTTATTCTCCGCTTTTACGCCCTGTATCTCGAAAACTGGTCATAGTATCGGATTTAGAATTCATAACTCGGGAGATATTGTTGGAATCAATATATAGTGAGAAAATAGTTGCATTTGACCGAGGAAATTTTCGAATACAGGATGTTCATGTTTTTTGTACTTTTCCCAAAATAGAATACCTTCCTATGAATAAACCACACTGAATATTTTGGTGATTACAGACACACATATGTTTGTGGTATTACTTTTCCCAAAAATCAATTCAAAAATACGGGGTTTCGAATTAATCCTAAAAAAATATGATTATGTCTATTGGTTCTCTCTGTGAAACATCCTGTATAAAAAATATGCACTGTGCAATATTTCGTCGTCTTAATACTAAATCGAAAAGAACATTTCAAAAATATGCCTTCCTGACGTCACAGTAGAAAAAGTGAATTTTTGCAAAAAACTACCGTCATATATTCGTGAATCACCCTGTAAATATGAATATTTTTAATCATACGTATCCACTTATTTCATTACTAGAACATGTAGTAAACGTGTGTATGCAACAGAAATCCAATCCAACTCTTAATAATAAAAAAATAAATCCGAAAACTTTAACACCCCGTATTTAGAAAACTAGTCATAGGATTGGGTTGGGCCCATTGATACTTTTGGTTACAACAACATACCAAACTTTCAGAAAATTTGACCGGTCGCCACTTTACATACTAAAAGTGCGGGGTCCTTTGATATACCTACACTTAGCAGTGCATGTGATATTTTTTCAGAAACAGAAGCGCAAAATTTTTCTCTTCACGGATAAATCAAGGATGAAAAGCTACATCTTACTTTTAAATTTCAACAATATTGCATGCAGTTTTTGAGAAAAATATCTGATATACCTACGTTCCGACGGCAGCAGATCGATGAATAAGATTTTGTCATTTTTTTACAAAACCTTGAACGATACAAATTATCTTCTTCACGGATAATTTGTGGATGAATATGCGTTTTGTTTGCTTACTGATTGTTGGAGACGATAACTGGGCAAAAGAAAGAGTGCGCCATTTGAATCAACGCCTCTGTTGTAGAAGTATCTGCGCACCCTAAATGCGCATGCCTTTCTATGAAGATGTACATTATTATAGGACTTGGATATTGTTGTAAATGCAGTTAGTAGAGAATAAAACCGGACATAAACACTACATGGCGCTGCGAACAATTTCGTAATTTTTCAATTTAATCAAAAGTATAATAATGGCTAGTAGCGGACTACCCAAGTTGAATCTTAATGATGAAAATCCAGCTGAGCGATGGTCTGAGTGGCTGAACAGTTTCCAAATTTATCTCACTGCAACGGAAACAGACAAAAAAGAAGAGAAAATTCAAATAGCACAATTGCTTCACTTCGCAGGACCTGAACTGCAGAAAATCTACGCCACATTTGATTTCAGTGAAGATGAGAAGAATATACTTATAAATATAATCGACAAAATTCATCAGCACTTCTCACCAAGGCAGAACCTGACGTATCTACGTTATAAATTCTTCACGTCGAAACAAACCGACGATATGACCGTCGAACAATTCATCACTCATCTAAGAAATTCTGCAAAGAGTTGTAAGTTCGAAACTCTCACAGATGAACTAATTAAACTAATGCTAATTTGTGGTATCAACAACAATGAAATACGTCAAAGATTGCTCCAAGAAGACGACGAGGCAAATCTGGAGAAAGCTATTAAATTATGTACGATGATAGAAACTTCTAAATCGCAAGCAATGAAGATGGAAAATTACACCTCCTCATCGAATTCGAATTATCCCGTCGACAAAGTGGTCGCCTACCGAAAAAACCAGGGACGCCGAGATAATAATTCAAGATCCCGATCTAGGACTCCAGGAAGAACACCAAATTACGGACCCAGTGATGGTAAGAAAGGGTTCATAAATAATTGCATTCGTTGTGGTAAAAATCACCCAATTCGGAAGTGCCCAGCGTTCAAAAAAATGTGCGTCAAGTGCAAAAAATACAATCATTTCGCGAACATGTGTCGCGAAGATAAACAAATCAATGAATTAGAAATAGATAATGGTTTTCCTTGTGTTGAAAATGAAGAAATTATTTATGTTAATAATATTTCAGATTTTCATGGTAGTGAAAATGAAGAGATTATTTATGTTGATGATATTTCAGGTTCCAATACCAATCCTTAGCTGACACAGTTGAATATTAATTTAAAAAAATGCACATTCAAATTAGACACCGGTGCTATGGCAAATATACTTCCAATTAAATATTTTAAATATTTAGAAATCCCATTTTCTGAAATTAAGGAGTCGAAAATCATTCTTAAATCATACACTGGCAATAAACTTTCAGTCATTGGCAAATGTTTTCTGAACTGCACGTACAATGGAAAAAAATTTCTCATTATGTTTTATGTGGTGAATGCTGTCTCAGAACCGTTGCTTGGATTAAATACTTGTGTAAAACTGAATTTAATTTCGAAGAATCAGAGTAAATCGGAGGATATTAGTATAAATATGCTACAACATGATGATCGTAACCAATTATTTTCTAAATATAGTGATGTTTTTTCGGGTATCGGTTGTATAGAACCTCCCCATCAAATAAAAATTAATTCTGAAGCTGTACCGATAATCTCACCGATTAGAAAAGTTCCATTAGCTTTGCATGATAAATTGAAAGAGACTAATTTAGAGAAATTCGGAATTATTAGAAAAGTTGAAGGTCCCAGTGATTGGGTTCATCCTTTAGTTGTTGTTCGAAAGAACGATGATTCATTGCGTATATGTCTTGATCCTCTCCATTTGAACAAGGCCATCAAACGGGAGCATTGTAAATTATTAACATTCGATGAAATAACATCACAATTACAAGGTGCCAAATATTTTTCGAAACTGGATGGTAGCCAAGCCTTTTATCAAATTCCACTTGATGATACTAGCAGCAACCTTTGTACGGTTGGTACCCCTTTTGGACGATATAAATTTTTGAGATTACCCTATGGTATCAAAAGTGCACCTGAAATATTTAACGAGAGGTTCAGACAAATTTTTGATATAAAAAATGTAGCTGTGTACATAGATGACATAATTGTTTGGGGAAAAAATTTGGAGGAACATAATCAAATTTTAAAAAAGGTTTTGTCGCAAGCTAAAAAATTCAACGTTAGATTCAATGCAAAAAAATGCATATTTGGTGTTAAAAGTATCAAATTTATGGGACACATTCTTACTGAGAACGGAGTAAGTCTGGATCCTGATCGACTTAAGGCGATAGAACAGTTTCCTGAACCAAAAAATAAAAAAGATGTGCAAAGACTCTTAGGTGTTGTCAACTATATGAGTAAACATATTAAAAATTATTCCTTGCATACTGGACCACTGAGAGATGTCCTCAGAAAAGAAACTCACTTTTCATGGGAAGATCATCATCGAAATGCTTTTGAAAATATAAAAAATAGCTTGAAGAGAAGTCCTGTTTTGAGGTATTTCGATCCTAACCTAGAAATTGTCATATCCGTGGATGCCAGTATGAATGGTCTCGGAGCTTGCCTTTTGCAAAATAATCTACCGGTATACTATGCTTCGAAAAGTTTAACGGATTCACAAGCGTCACAAGCACAAATAACTAAAGAATTACAGGCAGTTTATTTTGGTTTGACCAGGTTTCATGACTTTGTTTTTGGTAGGCATGTCAGGGTAGAAACGGACCACAAACCGCTGATTTCTTTGATTAATAAGCCGTTAAATAAAATGCCGGCAGATATGACTTTAAACTAACTTATAAAAGAGGTAAGGACCTTGTTCTTGCAGATGCGCTTTCTAGAGCAAGCCTCAGCTCCTCAGCTAGTGACGATTTAGATTTCAGTGATATAATATGCGTGGTAACTGAAACTAACATATCGGAAGAACTTCTCAAAAGAATCAAACTTGCTACTAAATCCGACCCTGAATTGATAAAGTTACAAAAATTCATAATCAATGGATGGCCTAATAATAACAAATCGGTCAATAACTTTCTGAGACCTTATTTGAAATACAAAAACGAATTAGTAATTGAAAATGATTTGATTTATCGAAATAATAGTGTCGTGATTCCTATTAAATTAAGAAAGGATATTTTGGAAAACATCCATTATAGTCATTTAGGGTACAATAAATCGGTCAGTTTAGCAGAACAGTCTGTTTTTTGGCCGAATATTAGAAACGAAATAAAATCAAAAATCGATAATTGCGAAATTTGTCAGAAATACAGACCTTCTCTCACTTCAGAACCTTTAACACCACATAATGTACCATCGATGCCATGGTATAAGGTTGGTTGTGACTTGTTCGAGTGGAGAGGAATTCATTACATGATGGTAGTGGATTATTACTCAAAATTTTTTGAAGTTGAAATATTGAATCATAACCTTAGCAGCAATAATGTGATTTTCTTATTAAAAAAGATTTTTGCTCGATTCGGTGTTCCCAATATATTTATAAGCGATGGGGGAACACAATTCACATCTCAACAGTTCAAAAACTTCGCCAATGACTGGAACTTTGATCATATTGTTACTTCCCCAACGTATAGCCAATCCAACGGAATGGCTGAACGTCATGTTCAGATAGCTAAAAATTTGATTAAAAAGGCAATAGAAGACAGTAAAGACATCTTAGACATCCATTTATCTCTTTTACAGTTACGTAATGTACCATTATTCGGATATTTCTCTCCAGCAGAAATTTTGCTATCTAGATCTACGAGAAATCCTTTGTTACCCACTCGTGAAAATAGGTTGAAACCTCATTTAATTGAAAGTAAAAAATTCAAAAATCAAATACGTCAATGTCAAAAGAAACAAACAACTCAGTTTAATACGAGAAAAGGCGTTAAACCTTTATCCCTATTAACCCCTAACACAAAAGTTTGGGTTCAGTTGAAACCACAGTCAATTTGGCAACCTGGATTGGTGTTGGACAGAATCGGACCCAGAAGATACAAAGTTTGTGTTGAGAATAAAGGAATCTATGTTAGGAATAGGAAATTTTTAAGACCAGCTCCTACTGCTTTCAAAATGAATGTAAATGATCCTAATATCACACTGAATAAAAGTAGGAATGTATCTTTTGGAAATTCCAAAAGAATAAAAGACGAGAATTACAATCATTTAAGTCAATCTTGTGAAAAACTAGAACCTCTGAAAGGTCTTACTGGTATAAGTAGTTATAATTTCACTAAGAATCAAATTGTAACTCGAAGGGGACGTGTAATAAAGAAACCTGATTTATTTGTATGTACTTAGTTCGTAAGTTTAATGTAAGAATTCGTCCTTATGAAATAGAATACATTTATTCATTTTCGTTTAATCTTTAGAATAAAAAATGTTTCATTTCATTTAATTTGAATAGGAAAGATGTTGTAGAAGTATCTGCGCACCCTAAATGCGCATGCCTTTCTATGAAGATGTACATTATTATAGGACTTGGATATTGTTGTAAATACAGTTAGTAGAGAATAAAACCGGACATAAACACTACAGCCTCCCTAAACAAAATCATCACCAGCCACCACTGATCAGAACAGTTGTAGATTTGAGACCTTTGTTGTTTAATGCTGAATATAGTTGACAGGTATAAGGTCAGGTTATTGGAATGAAAAACCACTATTTAAAACATTTGCCGACATTTTTCGATTGTCATTCAAAAACCTTCGTCAGGGCTCTAAAATGAGATACAGAATTTAAATAAAAATATAAAAAGTGACGAAATGTTATAAAACTCGTTTAAGTGGAACGAGCACTCAAAAATGACTAGCTATAATGATGAAACATATTTGATGGGCGCTTTTTTCTCTAAACTCTCTTTATATTTAGTTATACTGAAGAAATTCAATTTGATCTTTCCAGATGAGGAAGATTTCGACGTGAATAGTAAAAGGCAAATTGACGACTATGGACACATGCGATTTGGCAAACGAGGAGAGGACCAGTTCGATGATTATGGACACATGAGATTTGGAAGGAATTTTCGAGAAACTTTGAGAAAATAAAATATACCGATTTGAAAACAAAGGAACAAAGACTAGATATCTAATAAAAGTTTTTGAAAATAATGTTTTTTCATTGGGTTTCCCTTCATTACGATGTAATTTAGTGTCAAAATGAAGTGATTCAAGCAAAATATTACAAAAACATTCATTCATCAATGATTTTCGGAGAACTGACCTCGAACTCCAATGGTGGTGAGTCATCCCACCCAAGAAAATGTTTAGTGCAATATAGCTGAATTCTCATTTCTTTCACCATATTACATATTATACCCCTAGGAAATAAAAATATCGACCCCTCTGCTCTGCCAAAAATACCACAAGAAATCCCATAAAAAATTTTAGACAATTTAAGAGATTTTATAATTTTTTATGAGGATTACAGTGTGTAAGTGGGAGGTGGGATTTTCTATCAGTTAGTATTAGTTTTAGGAGGCTATGAAATTTAAAAAGGTATTCCAATTTCAATCAGAATAATATTTTTTGCTCATTCACAAGCCTGAGATCTCATGAGAAATGTGTGGAATGTATTTGCGGATCTTATGAGTTTTAATCAACTCAGAATTCAGATGTTTCAATGAGGAACCTCGATTATGATTAGAGTCTGTATCAGGCAGTGTTAGTTTTAGGCGGCTATGCAATTCAATAAGGTATTCAATCGGAATATTATTCTATGCTAATTCACTAGCCTGAGATCTTATGAGAAATGTGTGGAAATGCACAAGTATTATCACAGAATACCTGTGATATTATCTCATTCAGAATCTTGTGGTTTCAGGATTCGATGGTCTGTATCAGGAATTCCTTATCTTATTTCATACGGATCTAATGAGTTGTGATGTGGCTCAAATAAACTAGTTTCAATGAGAAAGCTCGAATGTGAAGTATTATACGAATCTGCATCAGGCAGTGTTCAATTTAGGGAGACTGTGAGATTCAGTGAGGTATTCCAAGTTAATCTCCCTATCCCTGATTATACATACATACAGAGTATAACAGCCAAATGGAATAAATTCGATAACGAATAAATGGGGGAGGGGGCTTTGGAAAAACGCTCGGACACGTCGATTTGTAATTTTAAATGCGCATATTTTTCAAGAAAATAAAATTATATAGGGTGTTCCATGCGACCGTGGCCAATACCAACTTATTTATTTCAAATGCAACCCCCTGTATTTTATTTATTTTTTGGATTATTCAGAGAATTCTAGACATAATTCATGTACAATGTCCTATACCTATCTTCAACTTTTTCGAAAATATTAAGTGTTTTCAGATTTTTTACCAAAATTAACATTTTAAATGAAAATTATTTTATTTCACAAATTCGATACATTACACTCAATACTTATTTCCCATTTACCTCTTGATATGAAGAAAGTAAGCAAAAACCATTACTGAGAAGAAATTTAAAAAAATGTTGAGTAACGTCGTAATTCTACACCAGATTAGCATGTTGCCAAGACGTTCGCGGCGAGCATTTTGAACATTTCCTACATTGACATTAATGTTTTTTTTTTAATAATTAAGAAATATTCAGTATTACTCATTAGGTTCTAAGTGTAATGTACCGAATTTGTGAAATGAAATAATTTTTATTTAAAACGTTGATTTTTGCAATAAATCTGAAAACACTTAATACTTCCGAAATAGTGTTAGAGATAGGTATAGGACATTGTGCTTGAATTGTGTCTAGAATTCTGTGAAGAATTCAAAAAATGAATAATATACATTAATGCATTTGAAATAAGAAAGTTGGTATTGGCCACGGTCACATGGGACACCCTATATAATATTATTTTCTTGAAAAATATGCGCATTTAAAATTACAAATCGACGTGTTCGAGCGTTTTTCCCAACACACCCTCATTTATTCGTTATCGAATTCATTCCATTTGGCTGTTACACTCTGTATATTGTTTACACTGATTATTCCTACGTCTCTTGAGGAGACCCCTCTGAAACTACAAGCTTCGAAGATTGTAACTTGTACGAGTTCGGAGAAGCAGTTGTTAGTTTTGAAAGGAATATAATTTTGAGTGAAACAGGCATTTTTCTAATTCTCGTACCAATTTTTTCATTCTCGAGCTTAAAAATCCACAGTTATATGAACTTGTTAATATGAATCGAAACGAAATACCAGTTCAGCTTATAAGTTGTACAGAACAAGATTTCCGCTAAGAAATCACCCAACTTCTCGGATGTTCATAAACATGGTGCAGAGATGTAGATATATGATGAACAGAGAGATGCATGCAGGCAGGAGTAGTATGAAGGTACTGATGCCCAACATTTTATATACATTTTTTAAATTGAACATTTTATATGAGAAATTTTCGGTAGAATGACTTATTTTGATGAATTCTATCACCTGTCAAAAGAAAAGCCTCACCTTAAAATACACCCTGTATAGCGAGAAATAGTTTCTGCTTTACCTACATACTTCGACTATACTCTATAGTCTATATAGTCTAAGCCTACGTATTCACTAATTTCATAGTTCAGCGATTTTCAGATAGAGAGCGCCATTGTACATTTCATTCATAAGGGAGACTACTATACTTCCATTGGAATATTCCATAAAATGCGCCTCTATCAGATTAGTTTAAATACTCGTTGTGATCGGCGAACTTAATTAACTTATGGTAAGGGATTTTCATGAAGGAGGAACAACAAAAACATTTCGGCATATTTCATAATAATTATATTCTCTGTGAGTTGCAACTCTAAATAATTTAATTCAATTGTATGATTGGAATTCACAAAATATCTATATATTTTGTACTATTTAGCTATCAAGCCCTATTTCGAAATGAATCCTTGAGTTTTTTGTTACAAATAAGATTTTCCATTGAGAAAGTTATAATAATTCGAAAACATTGAATTATGATCATGAATATTCTTCTCAAAAGTTACAATTAAATATCAGATACATAAATATTAGTAAACATAATAATATATAATGATTCTGAATAAATTCTTTTCACAATTCGGAAATATCACCGAATTCTTGAATTAAAATTTTTCTCATCAAAAAACTGACAAGCTTCGGGCAGAAAAATCGAAAAGTGAATATGCAAATATTGAAAATATTCAAAACAATTCACTGATGAATATGATCGATTAAAATAGTTGCACTAGGGTTATTTAAAAAAATAATATTTACAGGGGTCCATAAATTCTTATAAACATAAAAATAAAATGGTTAAATAAAAAGGAAAGACTAGGCCAAAAGAATTTTATGTTGAATGAAAGTTAGTTTTTCGTAATTTGAGAGGAAATCATTTGATTGAAGTGACGAGGTCTCTGAATTGAGACTCTCTCGAATCTTAATCATCGATTATCAATAACTTCAGAAATATATAGGCAATTCATCATAATTCCCATGATTCTCTTACGAGTGCTCCATACTTATACCATATTTGCTTTAATTCCTGTAGATGACATTATCTTATTTACGAAATTCACAATGGCAGAGGCTGGCTGTTCCGGCTCCAGTTCTGCAAAGATATGGCACTGGTTGTCCGGAGTTTTCACATTTGGTTTTCTAGCAACGAACCCAAATATTCGACTGCAAATAAAATATAAATCATGAATTGTGTAAAGGGAAGATCGATATAAGGAATATTGAATTGGGTTTAGATATAGGATATACAGGGTAAGTCTTTGACTTGTACATATATTTTAACTGTTGATTCCTCCCATCAAAAGAAACACTTTTTTCCCATACCATTTTTCAAAATTCGGTTCCGTTTGGAAGATACAGGGTGTCAAAATCCATGAAATTAACATTATTCTTTCTATATATTCGGAACCGATATTTCGAATGAACTGAATTTTGGTTGATTGTTTACTCTATTCATGGTGCATATTCCTCAGATGAAACTTATTTCATATTTCTCCTGGTAAAAAAGTTACAGTCTAGTCGACTTATAAATTCACGCAAAAATACAACAAAACCACTTGAAAAAGATAAAAGGTTCACGTTTTCGAAATAATTAATTATTTTAGAAAACAAGTATTCTTATATTTTTTCAATAAAACGCGTCGTTCTCAAGTTATTCTTAATTGTATAAGATTGAATTAGAGGAAAACATCATGAATTTCAAGAATAATCTGAGTGCTGTCCTGAGTTAAATCTCATCGAATATTATTTCTTCTCTGGTCTCTCAACAAGTTACCAACGTTGTCAGAATGTTTATCAACTTTGTCAGGACTAAAATCTCTATGATGAAAAAACGTTTGATGTAGAGATATGTAATAATGAAATTCCACATTCGTGAGACATAAAATTGAATTCTAAGAAACATGAAATTATACATTTTATAGGCAGTTTCTATTTAAAATTCATTGTTACCGGTCCTTCAGCAAAATATCTATCGAAACGATATAACTCGACACCAGAACGACACTACTATTACATCAATTCACTGAAAGTCATTTACATAATCATCACCGGTTTGTTTTATTCTCTGTAAATAAATAAAGCGTGAACTTCGTTTGTGGCGTGTATAGGATCACTGACTAACATTTTAGGTTGGACTGGTTGGAGACACAGAACAACGGTTTGTCTTGCGTGGCGTCTACATCCACGGCTTTCTGAAGGGAAGAGTAGGCCGTGGCGACTGAAATTAGGAACGTAGCGCTATATTGGCGAGAATCAGAACTATTCGTTTGACATTTTCAAAGAGCAACGCCTAGACGCCTTTAGCGATTGTGATAGTTCATCCCCTAACGATAGGGGACGTACTGTTTTCTTGAGTTCGCCTATACCATTGTTTGAAGAGAAAATCGGCAATCTGGCATCGTCTTCTCTACAGTTCTGTGGGTGAATATCACAGAGGATGGGTAAGGTTAGGTCATCGACCCCGAATCATATGACTTTGGTTAATGGAGTTAGGATAGGTTAGTGAGAAACCAATTTTTATGAGATCGTTTTAGAATATCGAGGAAAATATGAATAAATCTTCAGGACAATCGAAGAAGGAATTTATTTTGGTGTGAGAAATATAGCTTTTCAATTGCCGAAATGATCGGACAGAACTAAGTGTTTTGTTAGGAAATATCGTGTTTGTAACATTTTTATTCAAATGAGGTTAGTGATTGAGTATTTTTCAAATGTATCACCTAGAATATCGGAAAATATGAACTTTGAGGTGTTTGTAGAGAATAATATAAGGCACGTATCCAGCCCTATTTTTTTCAAATGGCTGTATCTCCTTAACAGAGCCGAATTCGGAAAAATGAAAAATGAAAAAAAGGTTTCCTTTAGCCTCAAGAATCTACAGTTGAAATATATGTACAAGTCAAAGACTCACCCTGTATAAAAGATCAGACTTTGACTTGTTCATATATTTTTTTAAATCTTACTTCGTTCCAAATATACAGGCTATTATTAATATTATTATCATTTTGAACTGACTCGGTTAGCCTTCTGGGAACTGTGACCATATAAATCTTTTGTTCTATGCCCTACTCATTCATTGCAAACCCAAGGTGGTCGTCAATGGTGTTTATAAAACCGACAACATCCTTAGGAGCCTTGGCCGTTACATCTTGGGTATCCAGGACCGGTTTCCTCATATGAATGGCAAGCCAGCTCTGGAGACTTGCATGCCATGTGTTCAGATGTTTCTGCTTCTGATCTACAGGGCCTACAAACTCATCTGCTGACATTAACATACAGAACAAATGATGTTTGTACCGACAGTGCCCAGTGACAGCTTCAGGAGCTTACTGGTAGTGGTCATCACGAATCTTTTGGACTGAGTAAGCCCAGTTTTTCTTCAGAGGGTTATTCTATTGTCCAATTCCCATTGTTGGACCGCTGCCTCATATTGGTCTTTTTCAAGCCCACAGAAAGGCTCAGTTCCAGCAGGTGTTAACCTTGATGCACTTTACGCAGGCTTATAGGCTTTTTCATGACCTTCAAAACCACTTTGCCCTCCTGGACCCATAGTAGAGTCACTTTATTGCCTCTGGCCAGTTGCTTAATGACACTCCCAGGTCAGCAGAGATCCCTGGCAGGGATCCTGGCTGTCCTTGGAGATGAAGATATGCGGCTCTTTGAGGTTCATTTTAAGACATTCCTGGGAGAATTCGTAAACAGCCAGTATCTCTGTGTGTACAATAGAGGGTTCACTTCCCAGGGCTTTAGAGATCCTCAGTTTAGGTCCATATACACCAATGCCAGTGCCTCTCTCTAATTTTGATCCATCGGTAAACCATATGGATGACTTTTTGTCCAAGCAATTTACGAAACTTTTTGCACTTGGACGCTATGACCGTTTCAAAGGGCATAAAATTCAATGGTTTTGCCAAGAGGTTTGAATCCAGTTGCTTCAATATCCTCATGTGCTCAACCCAGTTTCCAGGTAGGAGCTACCCGTTTAGGAATATTCTCATTGCATCTAGCAGGCTGCATTTCCTCACATGTAGATGTGAGGGAGGCAAATTGAGTACGACCTCAACCGCAGCTGCAGGAGCTCTGAGCATAGCACCCGTGACACCAATACAGGCCAGCCTTAGTAGTTTCGGCACCGGCTGCGTATGGTGACCTCTTCGGCAATGATTCATTTGTAAAAAAAATTTCCCACTAAAGTTGCATTTTCATAAAAAACAACGAGAACTCAATTCTTACCTCATACATACTTAAACTAATAAATGTGCCGGTTGGCATTCAAAGGAATTGTATGGCCACAAGTGGCGTATTTGATTGGACTATCATGTTACAATCATTCATAGGCCCTGTATTAATTTCTGAATCGGGATTTTCCTTTTGTATGGACGAGAATTTAGTTCGATTTAGACATTCAATTTGAATGATTTTATAATATTTGTTAACACGAAATGATAAGATCGGGTGAAAAAATGACCTGATCGGACCAATCTAAGGCATGTATTGAAATCGATAAAAAGCACTTACTTCGAGCTCTCAACTCCAGAAGAATTTGGTGTTACAGTCCACTGTTTCTCATCGGGATCTATGCCACAGTGGGATATCGTATTAATGGGATAATGTTTTCTGAAGAACATTTGTCGCTTGTTATCTGTCAGAGTGATACCTTGACCATTCACTTTGAAGTGCACAATTATGGCTTCAGGAAGTGGCGCTTTCTGCATCAAACTCATGACGGCTTTCCTTATGGCTTGGGGCCCTGTTAAAGATTCCATGTCCATTGAAAATATGTAAAGAACATTACAAGCTGCCCCTTGAGTTAGCAATTGCTGTTGGGGATTTCCTAGAAACTCGGTATTGATGAGGTCTCTATCCGGTAGTACCAGTTTACAAGGCAGCGCCATCTGTAATTGGAATCGAGAATTGAAAAAATATGATAAAAAAAGCGTCTTATGGTGGGTTTTACATACTACAGGATCTGCCAGAAGTCACGACACGATAGTAAAGTTCAATAAAAACACGAAAAATTCTTCAAATTCAACATGTTTTCTTTGGACAATAACATCATTCCCGATTGTCAACATGGGTTTTTGCCTGGTCGTTCTGTCATAACTAACCTCCTGACCTGTGTTGATGCTTGGACCAAGTTGGTTGATTCGGGCTCATCTGTGGATGTAGTCTATCTTGATTTCTCACGTGCGTTCGATCGTGTTCCGCATAGACGCCTTCTCTTGAAGTTGTGGAATTTGGGCATACGTGGTGACCTGCTTTCGTGGATTCAGTCGTTCCTTTCTGATCGAAGCTTTCGTGTACGAGTTGGGGATACCCTATCATCATCTAGGGTGATGCAGAGTGGTGTTCCGCAGGGATCCGTGTTGGGTCCCATACTATTCCTACTCTATACGTCAGACTTACCTAATATCGTTCGGTCCAAGTGTTCACTTTTCGCTGATGACGCTAAAATCTTTGGTGAGCCTACTTCTAGCCATTGCGCTATCCAGGAAGATCTTGATGCTGTATATAGATGGTCGGAGGAATGGTGTTTGCCTCTCAACCTCCTGAAGTGCGTGGTTGTTCACATGGGCAGGGCCAATCCCAGAGTCACCTATTATTTGAATGGTCGAGTTATTCCAACCAAAAGCTCCCATTGTGACCTGGGAGTGATTGTTTCGGAGGACTTGTCTTGGTCCGATCACATTCTGCATGTTGTCAACAAAGCTAAGCGATTACTCCATCTTTTGCGTAGGTCGTTCTACCGTTGTGACCCTGCCACCTGCCGTCTCCTATATGTCACCTATGTACGACCTATTTTAGAATATGCGGGACCAGTTTGGGCGCCGACGCTGGTTCGTGATGTGGACCTTCTTGAGAGAGTGCAGCGTAGTGCGACAAGGATTCCCTACGGTATACAGAGACCCGACTACGAACAGAGACTTGAGCTCATGGGTCTCCCAAAATTCTCTGAGAGGCGTCTTCGTGGTGATCTCATAGTCGCATATAGAGCACTTCATGGCCTCTTCAATTCTAACTTAAGATCGCTCTTTGAGCTCAATACGGACGCTCGACTCCGTGGCCATGCATTCAAGTTGCGGAAAGAAAATTTCAGATCCACTCAGAGGCAACATTTTCTCAGCAATAGAGTGTTCGATGTTTGGAATCGCTTACCTTCTAATGTGGTTGGTGCTTGTTCGGTGAATGCCTTTAAGAACATGTATGACGAGTGGTCTATGCAGTGACTTTATTTTCTTTTTATTTTCTGTTCATATCATTATATCTACTGATCATAACTGATTTTTGTTTTCGAACTAGTTTTTAATTTTTGTATTTTGAACCTATGTTCACTTGAATTTTTGTTATTTTTTTGTGAGTTTATAGAATTTTCTGAACTCTTACCCAATAAATAATAATAATAATAATAATAATGTTTATATTTAATATTTTCTACAGGGTGTCCAATTGTCATGTTTCTTTGTTTCAGGTTAAAAAAAAGCATCACTTCCACCACAGCCTTTACAAAAGTCCTCTACTTTCGAATCCTAATTTCTGCCGACCCCTGTAGTACAATTGGAATATATATAGAAAAAACCTTGTTCAAAGGAAACAATCCAGATTTAAACTTACTTGTGTTATGGAGTGTTGATACACTAGAGCGGATAAAGAGGTGAAAACAGGCTCATTTGGACAACCTTTCAGCCTGACACCCCTAGATGTGGGTTCAATCAAGTAATGACGAATGAGTTCATCGGTCTTGTCTGCTGTTTTACTCTGGATGTTTTGTGGCACCGTCGCTACTCGCAGTGCCACACCAAAGGCACCTGGGAACGAATTTGAGTCTCGGACAATGAATGCTCCCGGTTGCTGATTCCTCAAAATATTGATGGCTGCAAAAGGAACAAATAATTGTAGATCCGATGTCTGATCAAATACAGGGTACTAAAGCGTTTTCCAATAAGAGGTGTTATTTTGAAGCTGTCATTGAAACGAAAATGGTGGAAAAATTTGAGCTGTTGGGACAAGTCAGGGATGCGAAGAATAAAACCCGTGCACGTCGCTCAAACACATCCGAGACTATGGCTGATGTAGCCGAAAGTGTTGAAGAAATCCCAGGTTTGTCTTTTCCTCGTCGGTCATTGGAATAAGGCTTTCCACAAACGTCATAACACCGTATTTTGCATAAAGATTTGGGTCTTAGGGCTTATAAAATTCAGTTATTCAAGAAGTCAAGACGACGGTCATGAACAGAACATCGTCTTGTCTTTGCTGATTGGGTCCTTGAAAAAGATGAAAATTCCATCGAAAAATCATCTTGAGTGATGAGGAACATGTTCACCTCAGTCGCTTCGTCAACAAGCAAAATTGTCGCATCTGGGGCTCGGAAAATCAGAGAGTTATTGTTGAAAAGCCTCTCTATCCTCAACGCGTGACTGTTTGGTTCGGTTCATGGTCAAGTGGGGACTTACTTTTTCGAGAAAAGTCTGGAGCAACAGTTACGGTGAAGGAATTGCGCTACCGAGAGATGAATCATGATGGCCAGAATTGGATGGTATTGATCTGGACAATGTTTACTTTCAACAAGTCGGCACTACGTGCCACACAAGCAACGAAACCATTGATCTTTTACCGAAATAGTTTCCGGGTCGTGTTGTCTCTCCAAGAAGTGATCACAATTGGCCACCGAGATCTTGTGATTCAACATCTTGCGACTTCATCCTTTGGGGCCATGTGAAAGAGAATGTATCCGCCTCTTGGCGCTGGACTCGTGTCCAGCGTCGTTTCAAGCCCTCAAAGATGGAATTCGTGAGGCTATCGAGAATTTAGGCTAGCCACTTTGCGATATGGTTGTGGAAACTTTCATGAAAAGGATATGGTCCTGTAGTCGTGCTCGCGGTGGTCAGTTGGCTCATGTTATTTTCCATTATTAAGGTGGGCGTTCAATGCAGTGTGTTTTTATTTCAAGTTGCATTTGAAAATGATTCAACTTTGAGAACTGAAATTTTGTTGGTAAACTCAGAAAGGATTGGAGTTCTTAATGAAGAATTTAAATCGATTTAATTCCGAAAGTTTATTTTTTCCTTTCAAAAATAGAAGAAAATGAGCCAACTCATGCTTCCGTTTCATTTCAAACGAAAAGTCCATGAAAATAGTTCAACTTCTGATTGAAAGTGAATCTACAGATTATTTCGTTCAGAAAAACAACTTGAAATACGTAATTGGCAGAGAATGGCCACTCACCTAAGACTTAAATTAAAGATGTATATGAACCATAGAAATCATAATATATATACTTACTCTAGAATGCTAATTCCTTCTAGTTCCGCAGCGAAAAACGTGCCGCATAGGCAACTGATTCACAATGTGCGCATGCTCACCATTAGAAAATTTCAGGTAGAACGATGCCACGTCCCTAAATGTTTTGTCGGTTCTATTTTAAGTTCAATATAATTAAACAATAAAAATATTCCATTGAGTAACAAACTTATTTTATAGCTCATGCGCGACTTCCTACGACTATTAGACACATTAATATCATAAGTGAATTGCAATATTTGTGGAATTGGTGAGAAAATTAGAGCAGTAATGTAGTAGGTTTCACTGAATAGATATAGACCGTGCAACACCACTTTTTCTTTCTCATGGCAAATGACTTTGAAATGACCTTAGTGAAAGTCTAGGCAGGAACGGTTCAGTGTCAGTCTGCAGCCACAGTTTAGTTTACTGAATAGATAAACTAGTTTACTGGTGCTTAACTATTATTTTCGTGTTTGATATTCTTCGTGTGCATTTTGCTTTTGTTGTGTGTTGTGTTCGATTTGGATTTTTTCGTATCCGATAAACAATGAACTGTATAGTGTTGTGGTGTCCTTGTCTTGACCTGTTCATTTCCCACTTAAGTATGTAAACTGTTAAAAATTTATGATTTACGCTTTGCTTTTCATTCGATTGACACATATCTATCCACTCGCACCATGAGATTGGTTCTTTATATAGCAAAAGAACGCAATTCATAATGAAAAATCATGAAATCTTGTGAGTAAACCATCTTTTAATGGATAATTCGAACTTGAAAATAAAATATGTTGAAGTAAAACTTTGCAGTTTCATTCAGATAACAGATTGATTTTGGAATATACTCGGAACTCAAAAAGACAAATGACTTGAAGAATGAATGTAGGTATCAGAATTCACTCATGAAACGATGCAGAGTAACGCATTAGCAGATGTACAAATGTACAATACATTGTCATGTTTCCACTATTTTCAGGAACACCGAAGAATAGAACTGTTCTTAAGATATATTAGTATATTTTGCTCATTTGATTTTTTTTTCTGTACTTTACCAAAAGATTCGTTGTTTGTTAACCAGAATTTGTCTTCCTTGATCATTGAATTAATTTTTATACCGAAACCGGGTTTTTTCAACGCCTGAAGAGGTTTTGGAATAATGAAAGATTTTCAGCTTATCTTCCAGTCGCTGATGATTCCAAATTTACCATTAAAATAGCTGTTGAAAATTATCAATATGTTCAAAACAACTAGTGAGTGTCGAATACTAATTATGAATTGATTAAATCCAACTGCAACAATAACAGCATAAAATTTTATTGAAGCCGACCCTGTTCAGAAACAACCTGATGGCACGTATGCGCATTGTGGACCACACTGAAATTTTTACAACACTTCGGTCCAATTGATTTAGCATTCTAGAGTAAGTATATATATTATGATTTCTATGATATGAACACAAAACCCTAAATTATAATTTCCAAATACTCATCGACCCGATGAAAGCATTTAGCAATTAAAAACTGTTTTAATTGGAATTTGAACTGGTTAATAGTAGTACACTTCTCAATATGGTTTGGAAGAATATTAAAGAGTAGTGGGCCCATAGCATTAGGTGATCGGAATGCTACCTCAGACTTGCAAATGTTTGTGTGTAAATAATTGGAATTCCTAGTATTGAATTTATGTATATCACAGTTTGTTTAAATTTGTCATAATTTTTGAAAACATACAAACGCAATTCAAATATAAATAACGATGCAATAGTGAAAATTTTAAATTTAATAAAAAAAATCTTTGCAACTTTCGGCAGGGGGAACCCCCGCTAAAAAACGAATGCATCTTTTCTGAGCTGCAAAGACATCATCAGAGAATGTTGACCAACCCCAGAATCAGACACCATATCTTAGCCTGGAATCGACATTAGCGAAATAAACTTGTATTAGTTGTTCAGCTGTTGAAACCGAGTTCAATTGTCGTAGCACAAAACTCTGAGAATTTATTTTAGGTATTAAGATATTAACCGTGGAATTTCCAATTGAAGTTTGAATCGATACAGAGTCCCAGGAATTTAGTAGCGCTTTCAGTAAAACCAAGCCTACCGTTATCCAATGAAACATTCAAATCCTTCACAGACTTCTGCGAATGATGAAATCGAATAAGGGCAAAAGCCGTAAATAGGGACCCTGGATCAATACATATTGTCAAACTGATTAATGAACAACAAAAATATAGGACCCAAAACGGATCCCTGGGGTACGCCAGTATGAATTTCCAAAGTATTTAATGTAAAATTTTTTATATTGTTGCGAGAGTCCGTATGATGAACAGAAACGTATTGCCTTCTATCAACTAAAAAAGACTTGGACCACTCGAAGGATCGACCCAACAAAGCCATATTTTTTAATGGTTATTAAGAAACTTGCGATTGAAAGTGGATCTACAGATAATTTCGTTCAGAAAAACAACTTGAAATACGGAATTGGCAGAGAATGGCCAAATTCAAATATATGGCGGGAAAAAGTTCCTGCTTCACCCACATAACCACTAATTCCATAGTTCAGCGATTTTCGGATAGGGAGCGCCATTGTACATTTCATTAATAATCGGAGAGATATTCATGGAACTCATGGTGATAAGGTAAGTTCTTTGGAGATATTCCATAAAATGCACGGTGGCGCCTCTATCGGATAAGTTTACCTACTCGCATTGAACGGCATATCTCCACTTTTATAATGAGATAAACATCTGATCATTTATCTAAAAGAAATGGCATTTTTCTTTGAATGTCAAAATAACACCTCTTATTGAAAAGTCCTTATCATGATTTCAAGGTGAAACTTTCAGGAAATTTTTTTCATGATACTTCCCAAAATTCTCATCATTTCATATTATCGAGGCATGCCATGCATATAAATTGTTTCTGAAATAGTAACGTTTCAATAGCTATCCAATGAATTGATGAAGGCTAACAAGCCAGAAACCGGTTTGTCATTATCCTGCTGTGGTGGTGCCACCAGTGGTGTACTTCATCCAGTCCATTTTCCCCATTAATGAAAGAGTATCATTAACTTTGAGAAATAATCAGTGGAATCTATATGATCATTAACCTGCTTGGCTAACTTGGCTTCCAGATAAAAACAGTATTCATGCAATTTCAACCCTTCTAAATGATCAAAACATCGAACATATCGACTCACCGTCTTCTCGCGATATCGACGGCTTATACCAAAATTTCGAAGTGTCCCTGACAAATTTGACATTGGCAGGAGCAACTTCAACTGGAGGCTCGCCGTTGGAATTCATCGAACTTCTTCGAGAATTCCCATAATAGAGGGTAACTGGTGAGGTTGAACCGTTGTGGGGTGTGGTTGGAATACTTCTGGGGCTGTGACTGTCTGATGTGTCAGATCTGTATCCTGTGGCCGAGACACTTCTATGGACAGACTGGTGTTGGGCATATTCCGAAGGGCCGTCAGTTAGGTCCATAGGAGATGTAGGTCGAAGGTCCTTTCTGAAAACAAAATTATTAAATTGACACTCTTCAAACCCTGATGAAATGGGCTTTTCGCTCACGTTTCAAAAACTCGTTACGAACTTCTGATGTTATGAGGAATCATGTTTGGTTCTGTTATGCGCAATGAATCATAGGGTTTGGAGGGAAATAAAAATGGAACGAATTGGCGAAAGGTGAAATTAGAGCTTGGAATAAAATACCAAAAACAACCGTTATTGTTTGGGAAAGATCTCCAACATGTTTGGTTATAGCCAGATTTATCTTCCTTCAATCGGGAGTTTTATATTATATGGGAAGTATGTACAGGGTGGCCAGATTTCGAGGGCTTAGTACGACAACTCCTTAACTATAAAAGATAGAAAAGAAGGAAGATACATGTCACAGCTACGCCAGGGCGATTTTGGCATTTGTCCATTTTTATAATTGACTATAACTTCCGTATTATAGAATCTAAGCTCTCGAAATAAACACATCTTTAGGGCACTCTTTTTACTTTGCTATTGGATTTTTTGTATCTGCTAAAATTTCGGAGCTATAACGAAAAACTTTTTTTTCAAATGGAAACCATAATGGGAAATGATATTTCCAAATTGATCTTTTTTCAACGATTTCAAAAATATATATCATGATATACTTCCGAGTTCACTATATATCAAAAATTTCGAAAAACACTTTTGGTCCAACAAAATCCAAGCAGGCCTTGATTCACTTCCTTCAAAACTGAGGCGGTCATGGAATTTCATGTCTTATTTATTCTCACTTGTCGAATTCAATTCAGTTTCATCTTTCATCATTGTTGTATCGTTTGGTACTTCTAAAGTTCTTACAAGGTCATATAATTCGATATCCCACAATTATTGTGAGCTGCCAAATTGATTCAGGAAATATTAGCTTTATTATTACTCAGACCAATAGAGGGGCTTCGCGAAACTTGTTGATTTTAATATCATTTCTCTGCTTAGTTGAAAAATGAAAATCATTTCTTTCGGACAAGTCTATAGAGTAATACAAATAGTCTAAGCTGTGAGTCCAATCCATTCCACAAAATTTGTCCAAAATTTATATTTAGTTATCGATAATACTACAACATTCATAAAAACTCATGCTGATACAGAATTTTTCATTCAGGAAAAGAAAAATACTCGAACGGCGTATAGAGTTCATGAGGGGGTTCAACCCCCTCAACAACATACAGAAAATTTATATTTGAACAATTTACATAAAATCAGCGTCACTCAACGTCACCCTAAAAAATTTTTCAATGGAATAAAAAACTCTGGAAGATAACGTTTTCCTAAGCCTATATTTGAACTGTTTCATCGGTAAGTTCTTCAACCCACCATGGGAGTCTATTGTACAGAGACACGGAACAGAACTCCGGACCACGCTGGGATCGACTCAATCGTAGAAAGTCTTTCCTAATCAGGTTCTTGTTCCCAGTGTCATGATTAGGAATATCGGACTGAATCCGATAGTTGTCTTTATTGTTATGGGCATATATTAGGTTTTCTAATATAAACATCGATGGGAACGTAAGTATATCCAAATCTTTAAAGGTCTGCTTGCAACAATACGATAATCCAGCCCGCCCAGAATCCTGACCGCACGTCTCTGCAGTCCGAAAACCGCATCCCGATGGGCACAATTACCCCATACTAGAATGCCATATCTTAAATGAGTCTCTACCAGAGCAAAGTATACCATCTTTAAGGTACCTCTAGGTAAAGAGAACGAAAGAGTTCTCAGGGCAAAAACGTTTCTGCTCAACCTTTTAGTCAGGACATTCACATGCTCCCCCTAAGTGAGCTTGGAGTCCAAATGGACACCCAGAAATCTGGCTGAGCTGGTCGAGTTGAATTGGTCACTCACAATTTTGGGACTGAATGTGTGATTCTGGGTCTTACTCATGTTCACGCCCAGGCCATTACCAGTAAACCAGTTAAAAACCCGAGACCGTGCCCCCTGCAACATCTCAACCCAAGTATCGAGATTCAGTCGCAATTGTAGTATCATCTACAAAAAGTATCGTCTTAGCATCCGGTACACACTCTGGAAGATCATTAATAAAGATCAGAAAGAGGGCTGGTCCTAGAGTTGACCCCTGTGCTACCCCGGTATTGATGGGTCCCATACCAGAGTGTACACCATCAGCGAAAACTACCTGATACCTGTCACTCAGAAAAGAGCCAATCAGGTTGATTGCATTCTGTTCAAATCCGTATCTCTCAAGCTTATACAGAAGCTTGTCACGGGCGACACAGTCAAAGGCCTTCGTCAGGTCGACATAAGTGGCCAGGCAGTGTTTCCCCTGCTCAAAGCAGTCAATAGAGAAGTTGACAAAATCGATGACAGCCTCAACCGTTGTTCTACCCCCGCGAAAACCAAATTGATTCACAGCAAACAACCTGTTGCCCTCGAAAAACTCCACAATCTGTGATGATATCACTTTCTCAAGTATTTTAGAGAATACTGGTACAAGAGAGATTGGCCGGTAGTTATGTACATCTTCTTTATCTCCCTTTTTATGTATTGGGATAACTTTAGAAATTTTCAGGCAATCGGGATATTTACCGGTTGTCAGGCATTTATTTATAAGCTTGGTTAGTGGCGAAATTATTGAACATATATTTCTTTTTATGATTTTATGTTATTGATAATCCAAT
This sequence comes from Adalia decempunctata, assembly GCA_951802165.1. Classification (NCBI taxonomy): domain Eukaryota; kingdom Metazoa; phylum Arthropoda; class Insecta; order Coleoptera; family Coccinellidae; genus Adalia; species Adalia decempunctata. The sequence continues at coordinate 62,390,017 of OX637696.1, read as the reverse complement.
AACATAAATCGAAACTCTTTATTCCTGCTTCAGTTGGAAGAGAGATGGAGCGTCCTTTGCTCAACACGTGGTTGTCGAAGCAACACGTTGCCAGGAAGTGCCCGTTAAAAGTAGTTGAATTACAGAAAATTTTTTGGGTCAGCATCAGATTATTAAATTTTTTTCGTATATTATATTTCATTATAACAAAAATGATTAGTAACCGTAGTGTGAAGTTTGTGGAAAAGATAGGAATTCTAGTCAAAATTTATCATTCCGTAGGCAAGAGTATTGTTAGAACTATAGCATCAAGTTGTTTATGATTCAGTGGCGTAGACACTGTCAGTAAGGAAGTTTTTAATGTTGATAAATAACAGAAAATAATAATTTTCTTGTATTTAGGTTACCAGATAACGATGAACATAGACGAATTTGGTCTTTCTTGATGGGATGGTCAAATATCTGTCCAAATGAGAAAACTATTTTCATAAGTTATTTTTGAATTGAAGTTATTCAAAAATGTAAAATCTGAAGAAGCTACCGAGTATCGAAACAATGGTTATTTGAATAATTAAAAGTGGAAACAGAACTGTTATTGTATCAGGTGGCAAAACTTATGAACCAGCTGAAGTGTCAATATGTGAATATTTCTCTTGACAAATTTAAATTGTTCATCTCAATGAAATTGTAACTATCTGCTGATGTTTATTGATTGAGTATCCCTTTGGGATTGTTAATTCATGTTTATGATAATCATACCGTTGTTGATGTACCTGATAATTTGTGAACGCCTATCTGAAAGTGCTTTTGTCCCTTGTTGCACAGCTGTTCGGGGTGGAGCATTCGTACCTATACCTATCCGGATCACCACGCATCTTTGGTACTCAGATGACATTTTGCTCATAATTTAGATTAATTTGTTCTTTTTACTCATTTGTAGAGGGTTAGATGGAAGAATAGACGCATGGTTTTGGGTAGTTTTTATCAGATGAATGTACTTTTTTGACCTGAAATCATGTGAACTAAATCTCGCCCTCACATACATAATTTTGTCTGTTGTATTTTGGATTCCTTCAATAAAGACCTTTATTATTATTATTATAATTATTTACTTCCTATCAAAATACAATTTTTTAGTTCTTACATGGTGAAAAATTAAAAATGTAGTAGATATGTGAATATGCAGTCAAGTGCCCACATTCTCATTAAGCCAATGCAGGGCAAATTCTAGTTAGGCACCTACTAAAAAACGGGACCTTCTTTTGTCTAAGAGCGAGACTGCCTGCAGAAATCGGGACGTGTGGTCACTTCGAGTTTTCACTTTTCCACTTTTAATTATTTATTATAACAATTTTTCCCCTGTCATTTTCATTTCCATCGAGTGAAGACCGAGTCAATCCAGTATTAAATATTTCTCTATTTCAGTATCGTAATGAGCTCATTACAGTTCTAAAAACAGTGCTGTAATGAATTCATTACAGCATCGTTTTCAGTTACATTTTTCGTTTTGTGGTTGTCAGCAATGACTTCCGATCCTTTGAAATTTCAGCAGACGTCAATTTGGAAACGTCAATTTTCGTATTTCCTAACGTTCACACCAACTGCCAAGATAAAATATGAAAGTCACTAGGACCTATAATTTGAATTTTTTCCTTGAATTTCACAAACTTTGAGTGAAATAGAGAAAATATCGTCTAATACTCGTTGCAGAATGCAATTCCAATACTCATGCGTTCGAAAACGAGCGACGAAGGAGCTCGTTTTCGAATTTCGCATTCGTATTGGAATGGGAGCCCATTCTGCAACTAGTTTTAGAATATACTATTCTGTAGAGTGGAAATTAGTTATTTTCAAAGCTTTAGAGTAATGAGGAATGAAAATTCCTTATTATTAAAATTTGTGAAATGTTTTCAATAGCATTATTTTGAAAGGAAGATTTATTCTGAGTAACAATAAATGTCGCACTCCCATGCTCATCCAAAGCAAAGATTTTATGCGGTGTTGCCACATTAAAAGGTTGAACAAAGAGATCCAATCTTTTATCTTTGTTCCACTCATTGTGAAGAATTTCAATGTGGGAGCCAAAACAAATCAACATTTCGAAAGGGAATGCTCTGTCGCCTCTGATATTATGTCCATGCTACATATATTATGTAACTTCGTACGAAAAACTAGATATTAATAGATTGATAACAAAAATCATGTGACAAATAAATGATAGTAAATTCGGAATAAGTTGAAACAAGCAAGGAGGACATTTCTAGCTTTCGTTGTATTCTTTTGTTTGAATGTTATATTCTGTGTGATTCGACAGTTATGGTCTCAAGATGAATCAAAATGAATCACCCAGTATGTCAGAAATAAAGGACATTAGGATAATGAATGTAGTTCTAGAACCACCTTAGGGACCTTTATTCGTCGTTCAAGTATTTCCGTTTTCCAAAGAAACGCCCATAAATCTATAAATATTTAAAAAAATATACATACGCTGGTACATGCATAATGGGATACTGCCAAGGAAGCATGTTATGTTTTTCTAATAAGGAATGCTAGACGAACTGCGACATTGACACATTTGATAACAGAACAAAAATACAAGACGAAAAAAACATCGATAACATGCTGTACATTGATTGCGAGCAATGTTACCTGCTAGGTGAAAAAGAGCACTTCTTATGGACTGTGTTCATTGGATAACTCAATCGTCTAGAAGTATAAAAAAAGTAGGAAATTATGAAAAAATTACACTTGATGAAGAATACATGCAGGCATAACTAATGTCTAGCGATTGCCCATGATGCCACTGAAATATTTTCAGTTGAGTCCATAAATATGATTAGCAGTGCCGTACAGATTTTACAGTTTTGGTCACAATTTTTCAGGTATGGGTAACTAGCACAAAATTGATTTCTGGTCTTGATTCGAGCATTTCGGCCGGCGTGGTTTGTTATATTTCGACGTTTCGCCAGATCGAGTGTCTGGCATCTTCAGGAATTATTTCTCTCTTATACTTGTAACTTTAGCTAAAGTTACAAGTATAAGAGAGAAATAATTCCTGAAGATGCCAGACACTCGATCTGGCGAAACGTCGAAATATAACAAACCACGCCGGCCGAAATGCTCGAATCAAGACCAGAAATCATCAAACGATGGCCGCGAAAGCCTCAACAAATTCATCATAGCACAAAATTATTTTTGGAAATAGACATCCAGCATGAGGAAGTGTTAACTTGTTGTAATCTGAAACGTATGACATATTCGTTCTGTGAAATGTTCGGATCAAAGTCTTACCTTTGGGTTGTAGGACTTTTTGGAGGTAGTCGTTCGGAGCGGAGGTCGAACTGTACAGTGGAGTTTGAAGTGTTCGAATAAGAAGGCGTCTTCACATGAACTGGAAAAGCCGGCGTCTGAGGTCTGGTGGTAGGAGAAGATCCATTCATTTGTGACGAATTCGTCGAATCGTACACTGGTTCCATTTTCCAAGTGTTCATGGTTTCTTCTCTCTCCCGATACTGAAAATGTTGTACATATTCAAGTTCAAAATTACATTGCATAATAATCTGTGAAGCATTTCTTCAACATACAGAGTGTATATCTGGATTTAAACTGTTGACACAAAAACATTCAGCAGAAAATTTAATGTCGTCGTAGACTTATGACCGTTCTGTTTGAAAGTGATGAGTGTTGAAATTTGCAAGCATTATTGAGCTCTCTCTTTCGTTTACTTAAACGAGTGTTATATCATTTTGTCACCATGTCTGTATTTTTCGAAATTTCGACCTACTGATAATATCAATAAATTTTTATATTTGAAGAGTGCACGAGAAAAATGATCAGGGTCCACTCTTGGTCGAAACTAAATTGTTTGTACCATCTGGTAGAGTTTTTCGAGAGCTTCCGTTTGGTTGTTACCGATTTGAAGAATTATACTCATCATACTTCACAGAAATGATTATCAGAGACAAACCTTGTTTTTGCTTAACAACATCTTGGTGAAATACATAACACATGAATGTATAAATCCACGCTTTCAGAGTAATTTGAATGCAAGTTTTGAATCTGTGAATCGTAAAATTTCAAATCCTGCGAAGCCGAATTGTAGGTTTTGTGACTCTGATCGTTATTCCTGTGTAATCTTCATTTGTACAAGGAAAAGTCTCAAAACAACGACAAAAATGAAACCAAAAAGAAAAGAAATACAAAATAGGAAAATACATCACTATATCCTGAATTGTTACTCGAAAATTTCCTTGATTCTTTAAGCACATCTGGATCTAGATCTTAATTCCGAAGTACACCACTGGTGGCACCACCTTAGCAGGATTATGACAAACCGGTTTCTGGCTTGTTAGCCTTCATCAGTGCCACATAACTCTTTATGCGGTAGCAACCAACTGAAACTGCAGAGCTTATATTACACCCTGGCAGGAACACTTGAGTACAGTGTCAAACCTAGCGGGTAAAATGTCTACGCTTCATACTAGAGGTTCCTTCAAAAACTAGTTCTAGATGAAATGACATGACGAACCCACAAAATTGAATTCGACAACCCTATTCGTCACCAGTGAGCGGAACCTTATGGATTTAGACCATTCCCGGCTGAAATTTATTAGGTTTAAGTAGAAGGGGCGCTCAAAAATTTCAAATGTGCAAGTGCAATTTATTCTCGCCATGGACTCCACCAAGTTCCGCACATTTTCTTGTTTTCTTCTGAAAGTGATTTGTTGATTTACGAGTCATCCCTAGTATGTTCTCCACCTCATATCACACATGCACTATTTCTTCAATGGGTCGATTCCTAGTTAATATAGCATCAATATAATTGAATTACAAGAAACAGAATATTCTGCAAAGCTTTAAAACTCGATAAATGTTAATTTTCAATGAAACACTCAATTAACACAAATTTGAAAAAAATTATTTATACTGTCATATAATCATTCAGGCAAAAAACCTTCTTCAAGTAAGACGATTTTGATTTGAATATTGATAAAATCGGTGGAAATTTTCCGGTGACAATATGGTACCACAATCCTGGAGATATCTAAAGGTCCCCTCTCTGGATTCGCCAATGGTTTGAGCTGATAGTGTTGATTTTTGAACCAATCAATCCACATCTATCGAAGAACAAATACGAAAGGTGAATATCGTTCTAGAAACGTTTGTAAAACCTATTTGCCCTTCTGGATTCGCCAATTCCTCTCAAACATCCCACATTTCGGAACAATCAAAACTCGATAAGATCTTGTTAACAAAAAATAAAAACAAATCATGGATGAAACATTTGTTAGTACCTGACATGCGGTAGTTGATGGTGATGTGTTATTTGGCTCATCTATCTTTGCACACAAATTATCAATGAGGATGTTCAGTGCATCTATGCGGCTATTCGTGCTATCTGGTGCTAGATTAGAATCCCACATTATACCCACCCTGCCGGCGTTATTTTGATCGTTCCGATGGTTAATATGTTGACTTGTAACATGCTTCCTCTGTTCCACTAGGGACAAGAGTCCACTGTCTGTATTATTCTCTCCTCTCTGTTGTTGCCCTATTTCCAAAGAATTAGTAGATATTCTGGCGGGTGGTGGGGATGCCACATTCTGAAAAGTTAATGGTTAGGACCTGGGTGCAATGGTAAATTTATTTTGTTTTGGTGTAACTATGTATTTTAGATATACGAGGATGTATTGATATCTAGTTAGCCTAAACCAGTTCCATGCATAAACAAAATATTGCGATACTATATCAACGAAAAATAACTTATAAGAAGTGTCAGTGTAGAGTTCGAAGTCAAAAAAGTAAACGCAATAAATTAAAAAAAAAGATGTCCACCGAAATTGTAAAAATCGAAAAATGGGAGTATTGAGCCATCATCAAGTACCTGTATTTAAAAGGGTCAAGAGGTATGCAGATTTACGAAGATATGCTTAATACCCTTGGTGATCAATGTCCTTCATATGCGACCGTGAAAAATTGGACTGCAAGCATCAAAAGAAGTAAATTTTCCATTGAAGATGATGACCGATCGGGAAAGCCAGTTTCTGTGTCAGTCCCCGAAAATATCGATGCAGTTCATGGCATGATTTTATCAGATCGTTGAATTGGGCTAAAACGGATATCTGATGCACTGAAGATTTCATACGAACGCGTTCAACATATAGAATCCCCAAATGTTTGAATGTTGACCGAAAGCGTGCAAGGGTAAAAGCATCGCGTTCGATCTGTGCTCGATTTGAAAACGATGTAAACTTCTTAAACCGAATTGTTACTATGGATGAGACTTGGGTACATTTCTACGATCCAGAAAGAAAGCAACAATCGATGGAATGGCGACACTCTGGTTCTCCAAAACCTAAGAAGTTTCGTGTCCAAAAATCTGCTGGAAAAGTTCTTGCTTCAGTGTTTTGGGATTGCCATGGAGTACTCATGATTGATTTTTGGATAAGGGTAGAACAATAACTGTATATTACTATTGGACATTACTGACCACTCTACGGGAAAAAATTAAAGAGAAAAGACGCAGAAAGCTATCCAAAGGTATTTTGTTTTTACAGGACAACGCCCCAGTACACAAATCTCATGTTGCCATTCAAAAAATTCGTGATTTAGGGTTAGAATTACTAGAACACCCCCCTTATTCACCAGATTTGGCTCCGTCCGACTTTCATCTCTTTTCTCAACTGAAAAAACTTTAAAAGGTCGTAAATTTTCTTCCAATGAGGAGGTAATAAAAGCTGTGTAGGACTGGTTTGCAGAGCAAGAAGAAACATTTTTTTGAGAGGTCTAGATACGTTGCAGGTTCGCTGTAATGAATGTATTCAATTAAGAGGAGAATATGTTGAGTAATAAAATATTTTGACATTGAAATTTTGTTTGGTTCTATAGGCTAAGAATTTTTCAATATATCCTCGTACAGACAACCAAACTAATATGGTATCGACTACCGTTTTACTGCACTGCTTTATATTGGTGATCATTTAATAGCTCGAAAAATTGTTAAAAGAAGCTTTGTTTCATTTCGATATATTTGATGAGTTTCGAAAAATTGAATTAATGACTTACGAACTTAATATGAATGTCAGTATTATTTCAAGGAAACTCACCCTCTCGTACATCTTCTTGACCGCAACAAAAGGCCTTTCTTGTTTTGCCGTAATACTCTTATTGCTTTCAGTCATCTCGATTTTGCTGTTTTGCATTGGTACATGATTCCTTGTGTTGATATGAAGAGGTATGGTGTAATCATCATCGTCGTCTGCGAAAGCAGTCGTATCACTGGTGTAACCGTCCATTCTGACGCTGGCCGTGTGATGATGCCGCCTAGATTGCATCGTCCTGAGTTCCGATATCAGTCTGGATTCGTGAGGAAATCTTTCCTCCCTTAGTTGCTGCTCTTTTCGCTCCTTGAGTTTCAGCTGTTGCTTCTGTAGCCATGTGAGATTGCCGTTGTTTGTGGTAATACTGTAACTAGAAGGAAATTACATTTTAATTCAGATCCTGAAAGTGTAGGAATTGTTTCGTGAGAGAACGTTTCTTCATTTTTGGGCGCTCGTCCTCCTTAAACGAGGGCTATATCATTTCGTCACGGTGTCCGTATTCTCGAACTTTGAGCCTAGAATGATCTCAAACGATAAGGACTGTTTTCAAGTCTTCTGCAAAATTACGGATCTCTCTTCAGGTATTCTGAAACACACTGCGATTTTTAGAAAATGACCTTGAAAATATGTCAATAAGTCCATTTATCAAAATGACTGCGGTGAATTTGCCTCTGTTAAAAAGATATAGCCATTTGAAGAAAATTGGGCCAAATACGTGCCCGATACGATTGTCTGCAATGAATGCAAAGTTCATATTCCTCTATTGAAAATTAGTAACTACATTTAGGGAATACTCAAGTACTAACCTAATTGGAAAAAATGTTACAAACACGATATTCCTAAACAAAAACACTTGGTTTCGTCCGATTATATCTGCAATTAAAAAGACATGTTTCTCCCCCCAAAATAACTTCCTTCTTCGATTTTCCTGAAGATTAGTTCGTAAACACTGATAACATCTTCATATTTTCTTGGATATTCCAAAAATTTTTTTCATTCAATTTGTGATTAATCAAGCCATATCAACCTATTTTGTATCCAAAACGATCAAAAATATAATCCTCTATGAATATTTCACAGAGCTCTTGAGAGGACGTTGCCAGCTTGTTGATTTTTCGGACATCACAGTATGAGTATCTCTGAATTCTACCATTGATCACCTTCTCTACGCCGCATGCGTATAGCGACCACCGGCGATGGATATTGGCGATTTCAACTACCGTTGAGGGCGCTGCGAACAGTAAACAAACATGGAGGAAAACGAGTAATCTTTTCTAGAGCTATTTTGTTATGAAAGGAGAAAGCGATTCTTATTGTATTTTTCGTCGATTTAGTGGTGACTATTCGAAGTGAATCAAAATAATATAAACCGTGTAGTGTCGGGTACTCAGAATTACCGTGTATCAATTGTTATATTTTTGTGTGCAGAATCATCACAGAGGATATTGTTTATATAGAAACATAGCCCCAGATTATTAAGTGCTAAGCAAAATTTCATTTTCCAGTAATTTTGATTCAATACGTGGTTTGTATCGACATTCACAAAACTGATTTTTGTATCACATTGACATTTATTTATATTATTTTCCTGAATGATGGACCGATAACAATACATTTTCAATAGTATTCCTATAAAATGTATAATTTCATGCTCCGTAGAATTCAATTTTATCTCTCACATTTGTGGGATTTTATTATTACATATTTCTTCATCAACTGTTCTTCATATTAGAAATTTTAGTCTTGACAAAGTTGATAAACATTCTGGCAATATTGTTAACTTGCACTGCGAACAAAAAAATAATAATTTTTCTGCGATTTCATGATATTTGAAATCAAGGGAAGCATCCAGATTATTCTTATGATTTTTGATTTTTTTCGTCAAATTTTATCGGGTAACTCGAAAACGACGCATTTTATCAGAAAATCATAGGAATACTTTCATTTTCTAAAGTGATTTATTCTTTTGAAAATATCCATTTGAAATGGACGGTTCCGAAGATTTGAAATAAAAGTGCTTTTTTCATTGATTTCCGGCATCCTGTATCTTTCAAACGAAACCGAATCTCGAAAAATGTATACAGGGTGTCCCAGAATTAATGGATAATTCTGAATCAGCCAATAGCATAGTAGGTGCTCACGATGAAATGCTAAAAAATATTTCTCTTGTGAGAATGTACTTTGGCTGAATTGGGCGTTTTGTTAACGATTTCCAGAATATTCGGAACTAATAAGTGAGTGTAGAAATATGACAACAATATATACAATGTTCCATATCAATTTTTTTACAATAAACGACAATCTGCTAATACGATTCACTGCGATATATGTATTTTTTGATTTTTAACCTTTTTGTATCATGTATCAACATGTAAACTATTGTGTTGAAAATCATTATTTTGAAAAAAAGACATTCTTATTTTAAGTAGTCAGTAGCTCAATTGAGGTTTTCAGGCTTATCCATCCATTCTGGGACACCCTTCGTATGCGAACCATAAAAATCGCCCAACTAGATTGTTGCCCATTATATCATAAAACGTCACAGACTTCCTCGAGATAGCAGTACACAAACGGACAGTTAATTTTTCCTTCGAGGTCGGACTTGACTCCAAACTACCAGTCTCTCCAAATTGAGAAGTATCCTAGCCGGGAATCAGTTTGTTTGATCGGTTCAATGACACCAATGATATTCCCGTATATTCGATTTAAGTCATGTACTTAATTGGAATTAGAAAAATGTCGGTATGGATTCCATTTCAAAGGATGACGTTTTCGAATCATATGAAATTACTGGTATCAGAATTCCATAATTACATAGCTTCGATGTGTTTTGCAAATCCAAATTAAGGAGATTTGATTCATTCGTTTCAAAATCAAACCTGCACTTGCGCGTATACAATGAAACATGACAAACAATTGCAAAGCTTTTCAAATTTGAGACAATTTTTTAACGAATGAAGTATGCTATGCCGGACTTTTCTAATTTGAGAGATACATTGTGTCGAGAATCCGTGAAAAAGACACTTTTTATTTCATATTTTATATAAGGTCAGATGAACTGAATTTTGGTTGATTATTTACTTAATCATGGAGCATATTCTTCAATTAAAACTTATTCAATATTTCCCCTGCTATTAAGAATTATTGTAACCGATCCATATTGAAAATAAATGTCAGTGAAATACAAAATTCAGACACATATATGAATGATGATACAAACCACGTATCAAATTGAAAATAATGAAAATTAAAATGATACTTAGCACTAAATAATCTTGGGCGGTGTTTTTATGTAATCAATATCCTCATGTAGTAGCCATGTAGCCATTTACCCATTTGAACAATTAATAAGCAAAAGTGGTGTCAGACCCGACTACTGAAGTACTTTTGCGTATATTGCGTTGTCTGAATGCCTAAATCGCGCCTGCTACCTTGCAAGACATACCGTTACACTATGTTATCCGAAAAATGAACAATCTGATATCGTCTTCTCAAAGTATATGTGAAATTTTCATAGAAGATTATTGTTTCGGTTGTTTTGCATACAAAATGGGTTAGGTTAGGTTGTAATCATAAATTGAGTGAAAACCCAATCAAGGAAAATATAAACAAGTTGTTAGTGTTTACAAGCAGATCTTCGGGAAAATCGAAGGAGGAACTCATTTTGCTGCGAGAAATATTTCGGAAAAAAGGAATATTGCCTCAAGAATTTACAGTTAAAATATATGTACAGTCAAACACTCAAACTGAATAATAATTATGGAGTTAGTATCTAAGACCCTAGACTAAGTTTAGTATTGACCATATATCTAGTGCCCAATTGGTAGTTTTATGTTAATCTGTATTCTTCGGAAAGTATGAAAAAAGGGCCCTTGAGACTTGAAGCACTGGCGTATCGTCAGAATCTTCTGAGCGATCGTTCATCCACTTTTTTGGTAAATTTGCATTTCCAGTTCGGGAAAGGAATCGAAAAGAATGATCCCAGATCTGTTATTACAGAATTATTGGAATTCGCTAGAATCTTATATGGTTCTGTTTATGCAATCTGTACCAAACTTCACATATCGCTTGTATATGTCATTATTCATCTTAATGCAGGATGTCATGTCGACCGAATCTGTAGTTTTTAAAATGAAATGGAATACTAAATTACGAAGTGCCATGTTTACGGAGCACCTAATTGAATTCGCCCATTGACTAACTTAACCGCGGCACTCAACATAAAATCAGGAAAGAAGTAAACAGCAAAAAATAGGTCACCTAAAGCACTGATCTATCTTATAGGTTGATGAGCATTCAAGAATCCAACGAAAGGAAATTGATAACTGGCTAAAATAATTGACAGAAGCTGTCAAAGCAATCGTGCATGGTCCTGGATATGATATTACCATTCAGTTTAAATATGCATAGAGGTACAACGTAGTTGAACGATTTGATGCACAAATTTTTGGCAGTTTACTGCCAACTTCAGTGCGGCATATAGTAGCTACTAAAAGAACTGTTATCTGCCGATCCATTTTGTGCTATTCATTTACAGAAATCTCTGGGGTATTTATTTTTCTCTAGTTCTATGAATCAGAATTATTTGACGTTTTATTGCATCCAAAAATTCAGATGTGATGAAATACTGAACATCCCACATTTCTATACAACGGTCCTGATCGTCATCGCATTCGGCTCAGGAAAGAGTGCCTTATAGTTCATTCAGCTTCAAATCGTTCAACTGGGATGTTCCTCTGTGTATATTTGAAATCAATGATATTACTAAAATATTGAGATTTTTTGTCAATAATTCGGTAGCATTTTATATGGTGTTTGGGCGATCTGGACAAAATTTTCCAGAAAGCTTGATTACGTCTCAGTCTTCATCCAAATGCAAAATTTCATCTAGTCTCTGTTTAAGTGGAACCAGCTCTCAAAAAGCTGAAAAATCGTTGGTAAAAGCCTCCAATTGTAAATAGTGCCTTCCAATTATAAATAGTGAAGCCAATTTTAAAAATCATCATAACTAATCTGGGTAACTGTACTACTATGGAATCGAATCGTACTAGAAATTTTTGCAACTTTGTGACGGTCTTTGAATTTTCTAATAGATAAACCCTCAATCAAAATGAAAAGTACTCCAGATTGAAATTCATTTATTCATTTGTGCGAAATGAGCATTTGTTTCTTCAAATATTGTGCATTGAGTGAAAAGGGAGATTTGGATTTATTTCTGAATAAATCGTTGAAATAATGGTTCGTTATTGTCTTGTTTGTATTAAATTGGACTCTTTGAATCTCAATTTGAGACACAGAAATGTTCTACTACTCTCATTCTTAGAAACAGTGGCGTAAATTTTTCGATTTTTAGAATTTCACTCTTCAGATTCCTTTCTGATATTGAGAGGAGGAACATATATTCTGAATTCAGCTGACTAACATTGTTATGAATTCGTCAAAAATAGTTAATTCTCTTGTAATTCTTCGATATCGATAACACCACGCCACTGGACCTTTCAAAGTAAGATTCTATAATGTTACGACGGCAGGATCTAATGATATTGCTATCCTTTATGCTGTCTCCGTCCCAATCATTGTAAACTAACTAACTTTTGGCTTCACCAATTCTTGAATTTTTGAATGAGATGCTGTGTCTCCTCTTTCTCTATGGTCATTATGGTCTAAGGATAAAGCTAAGCAAATTTGAATGAATCCCAACGTCGGTGAAACTGCGCCTCAACAAGTACGTATGTTTAATAAAAATGAATATGTCTGAAGAACATTATTCTTCAACGGAAATCTAAATCCGATTTATTGATTTCCCTGCACCGTCTATCATCACGAAGGCAGGAAATGTTTACTGTAGCAGTGGCGAAAATAGCCTCCGCTTGTTATGATGTGCGACCCTGCATTATATTTTTACAATCGAGATCTGGGCAACCGTCCAAATCTATCGAACCTTGCGAAATTCGGAAATTGCATATTTTACTTAAAAACCCAATTATCCGGTAAACATTGAACTGAAATAGATCTCGTTGAGGGCCGAAGCTAAGAGCGTATTTTAAATAATAGCTGAAAATAGCATTACAGGGCGATAGCATTCAACAATGGCTGCGATCCAAATGTCACTGTCATCTTACAAGCCAACGTTTTTCACGAATAATTTGTAATCTAGTATGGAAATAGTTATTTTCCTATCACGGGCGGAAAGTACTTTCCGCTCAAGATAGGAACAATGTTTTTTCTACAACCGTATCATAAAATGAAAAAAAAAACTTCGACACAACTGTGGCGAATATTCGTTTTGACACATTGACTAACGAGTTTGGGATTCCATAAAAAATCATAAACCATGACATAGAATTAAATACACAGATCCATGTATGCCAGTCATAATTTTTCAAGGATGTCAAACTCTCTTTGAAAATGCAATGATTTTAAAAAGGAAATCTCCATTAATAATTTGTTTGACATGGATGAAACTGCAAAATTTGAAATATTTAACTAAATATATAGGTAAGTAGATTAAGAGATTTCATGTTAAAGGTATTATTATACCCAAATTCAACGAATATTTACTTTCCCGCACTAGTGCTGAAAAAAACTTTCCCGTACTAGTTCGGGAAAGTGACACTTTCGGAATCGAAAACAATGCGGGAAAGTGGTTACTTGAGCCCGGTTGTAGAAAAAATACATTGTTATGTATTTGTTTGATTTCTAAGACTGACTTCACGTGAAGGTCGCCGATCATAACGAGTAGGAAAACTAATCCGATAGAAGCGCCACCGTGCATTTTACGGAATATCTATATAGAACTTATAGTATTACTATAAGGGCTATGAATATCTCTCTCCTTATGCATGAAATGTACAATGGCGCTCTCTATCCGGAAATCGCTGATCTAAGAAATTAGTGAATATTATTATTATTATTATTATTATTATAAACTGACCAGAGTAGAGGTAAACCTATAAACTATGACTGAGAAATCGTTCGAGAAGTTATACAATAGAAAGAAAAAAAAATTTAACTCTAAAATAAACAAAATTATCCGTAGATTCACTTCTGATCGGAAGTTGAACTATTTTCATGGGTCTTTCATTCGAAATAAAACAGAATAATGAGTTGGCTTATTTTCTTCTATTTTTCAAAGAAAACAAAATGACCATTTTCGAATGCAACTTGAAATAAAAACACACTACATTTAAGGGGAAGTATCACCTTTTGAATCGTGAAAACAGGGTAATCGTAAGATCTTTGCAATATTTGAGTTATTGAATATGTTTTTTGTTTTTCATGAGTACAAGCCATATTTTTGAACTAATCATCATTTTTGTAGTTTATAGAAAATGAAATTGCCGGGGGGAAGCAGTTGCGATTTTTTTCAAAAAATGATGAATCACCGTCGAAAAAAAATCATTAAGTGTAGTTTCCAAAACGCTGAAGTTCAACCTGTTTTTTTAATTGAAAAAGTAATTATGTCGAAAAAAAAACTATTTGCCCTAGAGACTCTCTTCAACTTCAATTTAAAAAAAATCAAGTTTCTACTTCGTAAATTAGGGTAGTTACTCGTGAAATAAAGAGACCACTTTTTGAATGGAGATTTACCACGATTCAAAAGGTGATACTTTCCCTTAAGGAAAACTTTATTTACATTTATCAATGAAATTTATATTCAGTACACTCTCTGTATTTTCAATTTTTTTTATTGAGAAGAGCCAATAATTTTTAGGGAGACTTAGTTTTTTTACATATAGTTTATAGTAAAAAGCCATCGATTCAGTTAAATACTCATGTTCTACAGAGTGTTCCTAAATAAGAGAACTGTAGATTTCTCATGAAAAAAAAATATGTTTTCTCTTCCATTTTTCCTCTGGGTCTTCGTTTCAGAGATAAAGGGTTTCAAAAATTCATATTTTTTTTAGTTTTTTGCTAATATCTAAGGAAACGTTTGAATTGTAGAATTGAGTTTCTGTACACACTAATAATAGCTACTTTCTTGTATTTTACTCGGTTTTATTAGACGTGCCAGTGGCGGAGATACTGAAATTGCACGAAGGTTTTACCCCCAAACTTTTATACCACTATTACCACTGGACAAATTGCATTTGCACAGATGATTCTGATGCACTAATGTGTTTGACATAACAAAGATAGAACTGATTCATTGTTCTAAAGTGCGAGAAAACTGGCATTTTATGTTCAAAACTAACGCATTGTAAATTTCTTGTAATTGGAAAAATAAGTCATGATAATTAACAACTTTATTAATTTCAACGAAAGTTGACAACTAGGTTCTTAAGTTTAAATTGAAATGTTATTTGTAGTTGTCAAATTTTGTTGAAATTAATAGACTTGTTAAATATCACTTCTCATTTTTCAAATATCTAAAAATTAAGGTGGGCGTTCAATGTAGTGTGTTTTTATTTCAAGTTGATCTCGAAAACGGTTTCATTTCGAGAACTGAAATTTTGTGGGTGAACTCAGAAAGGATTAGGGTTCTTGTTGAAATAATTTTGATCGATTTCATTCCGACAGTTAATTTTTTTTCTTTCAAAAATAGAAGAAAATGAGCCAACCCATGCTTCTGTTTTATTTCAACAGAAAGACCCATGAAAATAGTTCAACTTCCGATTAAAAGTGAATCTACTGATAATTTCGTTCACAAGATCAACTTGAAATACGGAATTGGCATAAAATGGCCAAATTCAAATTTTGGCGGGAAAAAATTCCTGCTTTACCCACAAATCGACGTAATTCATAGTTCGGCGATTTTCGGATAGAGAGCGCCATTGTACATTTCATTCATTATTATTGAATAAGGTGAGAAATAAGTTTTGATATAGCAAGTATGAAGATATTTGTTATTGGGTATTCGGACCATAGACTATCTGATTCGGACTTCGGAGATTATTCATAAGCGTATCATGGAGTGTGATATGGGGAACGATAAATCTATAATCTATCTAATATATCCAGAGGAGCAATATTTATTTATATATCTGTATTGGCTTTATCTCAGATACTGCACTAACGATTTTGATGAAATTTGGTATGTATATGTAGATAGGATATTTTATCATTTTATCTAGGAAAGGTGTCTGAGAAAATGCAATTTTACGCAAAGAACGGACAAGTTATGTGAGTATGATCTGATTTGATTCGAAATTGGCGTGTGGGGGTTTTGGGGTCAGAGATTATGATTTTTCTTATCAAATTTCACAAATTGAAGATGGCGGCCTGATAATAATAATAATACAATAACTTGTGTGATTATGGCCCGATTTGATTCGAAATTGGTATATAGGGGTTTCCGGGGTCGGATCGGATATTATGATATTGTTGTCAAAATTCGTGAAATCAAAATGGCGTACCAATTTTGTTACTATCGTTTATTTCGATTCAAGATTAGCATGTGGGGGTTTTCGGAATTGGAGATTGTGATTTTTTGTTAAAATTCACAAATTCAAGATGGCGGCCTGTTAATAATAATATGTAGACAACTTTTGTGAATATTTGCGCGATTTGTTTCGAAATTGATTTGTGGGGGTTTTAGGTGTCGGTGATCATGATTTTCTTGTCAAAATTCGTGAATTCAAGATAGCGGACGCGTCTTGTTATTATGTTTCAATTCGATTCAAAAGTAGTATGTGGGGGTTTTCGGAGTTGAATATTATGATTTTTTTTTGTAAAATTCATATATTTAGATAAGAGCCTGATAATAGTAATAAAACAAATCTTGTGATATAGCCTCATTAGATTCAAAATAGGTATATAGGGGTTTTCGGGGTCGGATATTATGATATTGTGGTCGAAATTTGTGAATTCACGAGGGCGGACCAGTTTTGTAACGATTCAAAATCGTGTGGGTCAGAGAGATTTTTTTTTGTAAAAACTTATGAACTCAAAATGGCGGATCGAAAATGACGAATTTTGTGATTATGTCGGATTCCATTCAAAATTGGTATGATAATGAATCAATGAATACTGATTCAACAAAGTTAAGATAGAATACCTGATGTTGGCACCATAGAACTCACTATAAGATCTATGGTTGGCACTGGACATTCTTGTCGTTCGAAATCTGTGCTGGGGCCTACTTTTCATTCCTCCCGAAAGGGGTCGCGTTATTTTCCATTGCCGCAGTAGCGCGAGCTATAAGTGTGAGTTATAATATATCCTATTACTCACTCTAATACAAATAGTAAAAATTAAATTGCTTACGAAATGAATAAAAAAGTCGGATCGATCGAGAACTCCATTTCAGACATCAAGGTAGCATTCATTTCTACATTTCCTTGGTTCTGAATATCCAAAAATTGCAGTTGGAAAACGTGAATTTTAGACGCTTTCTACGCGATTTGATTCACGACTACAGATATCGCTCTTGACAACTGTTGTCAATTTCAAAAATGCAGATTGATTCGACTATTACTGAAGAAGTCGAAGATAAAGTATAGTGTTCAATTTCCGGTAATGGTCATAACACACTTGATGAATCACACTACCCGCCTGACGGTTCGTTGTGCAAAATTCATCTGCATATGTTATGACTTACATTACCGCTCGTTGAATAATATACTTATTATTCATGGTGGGAAGAGAAATTAATGTTATTTAGAATGAACCGTGAAAACTCATGTATTGAAAACAGTTTTTTGTGAAAGTTGAGGAACGAGTTTTGTTGAAAAACTTCTCAAACTAACACATAAGTCGCAAACGAAATTAATATAAATCAATCTGCACTAAGAAATCAAATATGTATAGACAAGAGATTTTCAAAATATTCACTATGGAAATAATATTGTACCAAAGTTTCCTCTGTCACTGGCGCTGGAATAATGAATATTCTAACGTAAAACGAATAGTCTGCTGGAATCGACCACCAATACCCCTTTATAGTCGTGTTGCCAACGCCTTCATCTAAGCATCCTTGGAACTGATGGTAATTTGTGACGGATATAACAATGTTGAATTTTATTCCAAAACATATTATTTTGGAATAATTATTTCATGAATCATTTCTTCCTGAATAATTTCCAAATCAAATGATAATTGATTTTCTAGGACAACGAATTCATAAAATAAATTCCAAACTATCGGCTACAGTGTCAACGTTAGTTAGTCTATGGTCAACGTTTATAGTTTGACGGACCGTCTAGCGATCGTGTCATATAGTGAAAGGTAGTTTTGAGTATTTGGATGTTTGGAAACTTCGCTGAGTATTCTATGAAATGGACGGTGGCGCCTCTATCGGCTGATCTTTCCTACTCGGTTTAAACGCCCACCTTAACAATGCATTAGTAAATTGTTTTTGATCATAAAATGCCAGTTTTCTCGAAAACGGTTCAAAAGCTGTGCAAATGCAAATTTGTCCAGTGGTGTAAAAGTTTGGGGGGTAAAACTTTTGTTCAATATCACCGCCACTGGCACGTCTAATAAAACCGAGTTAAGTGCGAGAAAGTAGCTATTATTACTATTATTAGTGACAATGTGTCTTCCAGAAACTCAATTCTGTAATTAGGATCCTTAATTAAGAACACCCTGTATGATAAAGACGTTGTTGAAATTGTTGTTGCCGATTCATTAAACATCAGAGTATTGTTTTGAAGAATTTTTGCTGACAATGATTATCAATCAGTTTCGACCAATGTTACTGGGAAGAATTAAAAATATTTCTAAGAAATGCTTAGTTTTTTGAAAATAACTAATTCTTTCAAGAAAATGATACATTTATTTTTCTCAGGTATCCAGTATTTTACTGATTCTGCGTCTATAAAAGCTTAGCTGTTTCGAATATTTGAAAGTTTAGAGTTCCGTTTTCTCAATAATTTCAAAATGACGGAGTTGATCGAAAATAAATTTTGCATCTAGATGAGTAATGACTTAATGACTTATTCAAGCCACATACAACATTCTGTCCAGATCGTGTAAGAAGAAACAAATAAAATTCTAGCGAACTATTGAAAATAAATTCATGGACGATTTCTTTGACAGAAATATTTTTCTCGTCGGACTCTTGAATTCGCATGGACCTACTTACAAGGTTTAGAGATCCTCTATGTTTTCAGCGAAGCCGAATTTCGAAAAAATGGCACAGGAACAAAGTGTTTCGTTTTCCAACAGATAGGCTTGTAAGGAACATTTTCTTGGAGTCATAATAATTCAAAGAATGCAGAATCCGAAAGCAGCTAGACACACCCTAGTTAAACTTGATCGTTAAATCTAACTTCTTATGGGAAGTTATGAAAATAGCTGGAAAACTTCGCCCCACCTCGTCTTTGTACTATGCCGATCGATCTCACCGGGTGAAATCCGACAATTTGATTAGAATACGTGCTCTTATGCCCATCTAGGTTCTCGTATAACCATATATCAAAGTCGTTCAGACAAAAAAGAAGGCGTAACGTAACTCGGTAGTTCTGAAAATGGACGTGGCAACTGAAAAGAAGCAAGATAAAAAGCTTTCAGTTCTATCCTTGATCTCAAATAGCCGCAGGCTTGGACTTCCGTTAAGATTTCGCGAACGCATCACGGAGCTTTCAATGACAGCGCTGTTTACTAGAGGAGAGCCTTGGAGCTATGTAGGTTACACACAGGGGTCATATGGTTGCCAATCATTATTTCGAGCTAGTATGCAATTTTTTTTCGGAGGAAATTTTTCGAGAAGAATGAACCTCATCGTTGAAATTCCTGTTTGCCTCCATAATTCAGAATTTTCGGTCAATACGACTCGCTTCCGCATGCAACCATGAGCAACAGATGTTTATTGATTTCTCATGCGAAGAGGAAGTTCAAGGTTGTCTTGCGTCCTATCCAACTACCATTACGTATCGGTCAGATACGAGCTTTTTATGTCTCAATTCATAAGGTATCACGTTATATTTCATACACCGATCAAATTAAAAGAATCAAGTATTTTTATCACTTGTCCGTGAGTCTGTAATATTGTAATATATGCAGAGCATGTCCGTAATTCTGCAATTGTGCAATTTCAAGTTAGCAGGAATGTCGTTATTTATCAGTCATGGGTAAACAGTGGGCGTTCAATGAGTTTTCAGCGAGAGAGATAATTGCTATTTACTGTCTATCATTGTTGCCAAGGATTGAAAATTCATACATCATCAGATTTATTTATATTGAGAAAATTTTTCTGAAAGATTATTTCAATTTTGAATTCTGCGTCAGAAGGGGGGAAATGCTTTTCGAGTGTATGTAAACAGGTTGAGTCATGAGGAACTAATCATATTCCTACCATGCTGCTCATAAGCCATCTCATTTCAAAGTTTAATACAGGTTTTCACCGAAAATTTCGATAAGTAATAACTTTCAAACTTTTCTTGAATCAATTGAAATTTTCAGAATTTCAAATTTGGGTAGTTTTTCAATGTTTCATTAGGAATATTGAAAGGAGAAAAACTGCCGGAAAAATTTATCCTAGCACTATTGTAGGATTTTTCAATGAAATAATTTTCACAATATTGGATGAAATTTTTTCATTGAATTCAGAATTCAGGCGCTGGATTAAGTGACACTTTTACGCGTCATACAGCAAATTGTCACAATTGATGTTCATAGTTGTGTTTGGTGGTTTCTTAAGAACTAATCAGTTCTGAGCTTGCAAATTCTCACAATTCCTCAAACCCTCAATTAATTGCTTCATACACAAAATTATACAGAAATTTCCCTTGGACTTCAAAAAACTTAGAAAAACTACATTCGGGATGTTGTAATAGATATCAGAGCTATAACGTGTTAACTGGAGATATTCTACAGGTTTCCCTTTTAAACGATTACCCATTTTATATTTATTCTACTGATAAATTCCCTACGAGATAACTAAATAAGTTACTCCCTGTGGGAATATCTTCTGTATAGTCCTTGGGATTTAAGTTATTTATTGATCAAGTAGGCGGCTGTCACAAATAAGTATTTAATTAATAATTTCGTTAAACGTCATTTTTCTTTCAGAAGTTTGTTAGTTTTCATCAATTATTATTTTAATTACCGCCAGAAACTCAATAAGGATTTAATGGCCGACTCGATTCGGAGATTTGCCTTGGCCATCGAGGTTCCCCGACTTAACAGCACCCGATTTTTTCCTGTGGGAATATTCAGAAGCCAAAAAGTGTTTGCGAGTTGACCAGGTACCATCGAGGAACTCATAGTCGAAATTCGTGAAGAAGATGAACGAATAGACGAAGGTTTGCTACGCCGTGTAATGGACCACTTTTTATCTAATATTGAAAAATGTCTTGTAGTCGGTGAAGGTCATTTAGAAGACGTGATTTTTGAGTTTAGAATTAGATTAGCCAAATATTATCATAAATCCCAAAGAGTAAGCTGTAATTTAGTATAATGAAAAGTTTATTTTATTAACCAAAAAATTTAAAATTGAAATATTAAAATGGCTGGTCTATTATGGGGAACCCTGTATAATATATACAGCTCATGTATCGGCTGTTTTTTTGAAAGTGATAGGACATTAAATTGACATAAAAAACATTCAAATTAAGATTGAAGTCAAAATTTTCATTATTTGAAAGATAATTTTATGACATTTATGTCCACCACGACTAGCTCTCAGGAAACGCATTCGACCAGACCAATTTTGGACCACTTCTTCTTGTAATTCAGGCCCTATTTCACCAATGACACGAGTTATGTTGGCTTCCAAAGCGTCTATTGTTTCTGGTTTATCAGCATATACCAATGACTTGACATAACCCCTGAGAAAATGATCCACTGGAGTTAAGTCGCATGATCTTGCTGGCCAATTAATTGGACCATTTCTCGAAATAATGTTATCGCCAAATCTTTCTTTCAATAAATCAAATGTTACGGTGGCAGAATGAGGTGTAGCACCATCTTGTTGGAATCAAAACATTTCCAGGTCGATACCATTCAAACTTTCAAACAAATAATCATTGATCATCGATCTGTTACGATCACCATTCACTGAAACATTAGCTTCAGAGCTAGTCGTGGTGGGCATATGCCGGAAATCATTTTCAAAACATAAATGTCATAAAATTATCTTTCTTAAAAAAAAATTGGCTTCAATTTGAATTCAAATGTGTTTTATTTCAATCTAAAGTTCTATCACTCTAAAATCACACCCGATAGATAGCAATAAAAACATTGCGTAGTGCATCCTATATAACTATATATCACTAACAAAAATTATATTGGTATTGCTTTTTTTTCTTCCAGATGAATATTTTTGCAATCGTCGCTATGAAGCTATGGACTTTCGGAAGTGAATGTTCTATGACTAGAATTAGTGGAACGTTCTAGATATTAATCACATAGGAGGTCATGGTTTCGTTTTCAGGAGTTGGTGCACCTGATGAAAAGCACAGAACATATGATGAAAAGTCAGTGCGCGCACAGAAAATATCGTTAATGACAAGACGACGTTGCCAGTTTCTTTGTTTACATCAAAGTAAAAGTATCAAAGATTTTCCACATTTTGTTAGGTTTACAAATTGTTCGCAGATTTTTGGTATTTAATCGATATTTGCAGGTGAGTTTTTCGTCGAATATCCAAGATTAACGTATGTTTATTAACTTTAGCACCAGTTTGGAGCGTGAGAACGATTTTCAAGACCAGGACGAATGTTTACATTTCGAGGTTAAAGGGGTACACGGGAATTTCGTTGAAAAAGCTGTTATTTGGACAGATATCGCAGTAGATCGATCGGATGAAGCCTCGAGAGGTCGATTAGGATGATATTTTTCAGGTTTTCCAAGAAATTTGGCGATATCTGAGCACATTTGCAAAAGTTAGGTACCTCACTAATGAGGTGGAACCTAGACCTAATTCTCCTATAAGAATTGCCTTTCAAAGGTCGAGATGGTGAAAAATGTCTTCTTTAGATGTTGTTTGAACAAACGCAGCCGAGTTTTATACCCCAACATTGATTTTAAGAAAGAAAATTATCAACAAAATAAAATTTACATTATTCTTGATTCTTGTAATTACCCATCAATTCATCTTATATCTTTGGGTTGATTTTTTTCAATTAATTCTTGATTATAATCAACAATTGATGTCGTCAAGTCTTGAACTTCCAGTTCAAGAGGATAATAAACATTAAATCTTCACAAGCATGCATATGAAAATTATGTGAAAGCAATGCAATTTTCTTCCATGGCGAAAAATAATATATTTCAACAGTGATCTCCTGTACTTTTCATGCAAATAACTAGAAAAGGAATCCTTTATATCAATTCATATAAACGTTAATTATTTTCGTCCATCACATCTTTTCCAATTCATTCATTTTCCGAATAAATTCACATTCTGAGAAATACGCTAAGAATGTAGAAAGGGCAACATAGTGTTGACTTGGAACATAAAAATATTTTGAAAAACGTCATAACTTCGATACAGAGTGGAATGTGTCAAATTTCCAAGGCCAGAGTTGTGATTTTATAATTGTGAATGGAGTAAACATATCAATATCTAGTTACTTCGCAAATTTTCAGCAAAAGATTGGGATTTCGAATTTCAAAAAAAATTTCTAGATCTCCAAACCCGTTCATTATCGGGACATTTCATCAAAAGACTGGAGATCGAAGGGGAGTAAGAGTATGCGTACGAAGAATCAATTTGGGACTTGACTTCCTATTAGGTATTAATACTGGTTTCTCCCAGATTCAAAGTGAATATCTATCTATTCTCCATTACACGGTTGCTTATTATGCTTGTACCCAGATCATGTCTCTACATATTATACAGTCCAAAAATGGTAACGACTACTTATATGGAATCAAGAATTCAAATCTGCATTTGCTGTTGTTGCAAGTTTTCTTTGTACACGTAGGTACGTGGGAACTGTGTCAATTAAATCTAGGAAATGGGAATGAAAACTGTTGGAAGTTCCTTTGTCACTGTCAGGTGTTTGAGGAGGTTATTCTAATTTTATGTTCAGATTCACCTCGAATCTATAAGAATAAATTAATTGTTCTGCATTCCATAAAAACACGTGTTAGCCATTTGAAAAAGCTCGCCTAATCGGATTGTACAAATTTTTTCTGCCGTAAAAATGTCAAAACTGGCCTCGATAATCCATTACGTGATTTCAACTCAAGTGTGAACTGCGCGTCCTTCTGAATTGTCGAACAAAGAAACTGTCTTAAACTTTGCATTACAAATGGAATTTTGAGTTTGTAGGTACTTAAAATGAAGGGTTTTTCAATAAGAGGTGTTATTTTGAACAGTCCGCTATTTCGGTAGATGTCACTCTTGAAGCTGTAATTTTTTGACATTTGATAAGTAGAAACTACGCCATTAATAAAAATGGAACGATCCACGCTTCAACAACGCATTGAAATTATTAAAATTTACTATAAAAATGGTGAAAATTAGGCAGAGACCGTTCGTGAAACTCGAACATTTTTGGGTGGTGGTGAAGCACTTTGTCGAACCGCAGTACAGAAATTGGTGGAAAAATTTGAGCTGTTGGGATAAGTGATAATGTGAAGAATGAAACCCGTGCACGTCATTCAAGAACAGCTTAGAATATTGCTGCTGTAGCCGAAAGTGTTGAAAAAATCCAGGTTCGTCCATTCCTCGTCGTTCTTTGGTATTAGGCATCCCACAAACGTCATTACACTGTATTTTGCAATAAGATTTGAGACTTGGGGCTCATAAAGTTCAGTCAACACAAGAATCCAAGCCGGCCGATCATCAACAACGTCGTGTCTTTGCTGATTGAGTCATTGAAATGCATGAAAATGATCCGCAATTCCATCGAAAAATCATCTTGAGTAATGAGACCCATTTCCACCTCGGTGGCTTCGTCAACAAACTAAATTGTTGCATCTGGGGCTCGGAAAACTCGAGAGTTATTTTTGAAAAGCCACTCAACAATCCTCAACGTGTGACTGCTTGGTGCTTTTTATGTTCCGGCGGTGTCATTGGACCTTACTTTTTCGAGAATGAGGCTGGAGCAACAGTTACTGTGAATGGATTGGGCTATCGAGAGATGATTAATGATTTTTTATGGCCGGTATTGGATGGTATTAATCTGGACAACGTTTACTTTCAACGAGACGGCTATACGCGCCACACAAGCAACAAAACCATTAATCTTTTACGGGAAAAGTTTCCAGATCGTGTTATCTCTCGAAGAGGTGATCAGAATGGCCATCGAGATCTTGTGATTTAAAACTTTGCTACATCTTCCTTTGGGGCCATGTGAAAGAAAAGGTCTACGCCAAGAGCCCATCGTCTATTTAAGACCTCAAAGATGGAATTCGTCAAGCTATCGAGGACCTTGGGCAGCCACTTTGCTATTTGGTTATGGAAAATTTCATGAAAAGGATATCGTCCTGTAGTTGTGGTCGTCGTGGTCAATTGGCTGATCTGATTCTCCATTATGAACGACATACCTTCATTTTTATAATGAAACTAGCTGACCCCGCGAACTCCGTTCCACCTTTTGTTATACCACGTTCCCGTTAGGTTAGGTAGAGAGGTGAAAATTTAGGGTTGTATATATTTTCGTGTGCTGTATCATAAAAAAATTAAAATAAAAAATTTTGTCCAAAAAAATTGAAAAAAAAATTTGGGGTGGACCACCCTCAACATTTAGGGGGATGAAAAATAGATGTTGGCCGAATCCCGGTCCTACCCGATATGCACACTAAATTTCACGAACATCGGTCTAGCCGTTTCGGAAGAGTTCGGCCACAAAGTGCAAACAGGAGAATTTTATATAATAGATAAACATCCGAACATTTATCTAAAAAATTGTATTTTACATTGAATGTTGAAATAATACCTCTTATTGAAAAATGAGCGAACAAACTTTTTGGTTTGGCCGGCTGGTATGTTTAATCGAACTTTCTCACTAGAAATGAGAGGAATGAAATATAGTCTCAAATTCATTCTTCATATTAACGGAAGAGATGATATAAAATAATCGAGCTGAGAAAGCAGCTTTTTCTTCAACAGAAAGAATTAAGAAACAAATCATTTACCACTGAAAAATATTGACAAATGAAATGTGAATACGAACTTTGGGATATTCCACCCTGATGAGTCCTAATAGGACGAAACTGCAGTCGGTGCGATTCTCAGTTGACGTTGGACCATTCGGTCTGATGGAGTGAACGCTTTTTTCGATATTTACACAATGAAATTTCATGGCGAGCTTCAGTTTACCCTCCAAACGTAGTGAGGTGGGTAATTGAAAGCGAGCCATGAAAAGTCACTACTCCTTTTATTTTCAAACATTTTAAAATTCACGGAAATAATAGTATATTATTCAATGAGCGGTAATGTAAGTAATAACACATGCAGATGAATTTTGCAGCCCGAGCCGTCAGGCGAGGGGTGTAATTAATCAAGTGTGTTATGCCCATTACCGCGAATTGAACACTATACTTTATCTTCGACTCCTTCAGTAAAATTCGAATTAATCTGCATTTTCAAAATTGACCACAGTTGTCAAAAGCGATTTCTGTGGTCGAAAATTGAATCGATAACGAATCCCGTAGAAAACGTCAAAAATTCACGTAAGCTACATTTTTCCTATTTGTATTAGAGTGAGTTATAGGCGTGAGTTATTATAACCTCACACTATTGGTTTATAGAGACTATTACAGATAAAAATCAGTTGAATAATGGATATATTATGCTATGGGAGTAGATAATAGTATATGCTAAAACTAGTTGCAGAATGGGTGTCTATTCCAATACGAATGCGAAATTCGAAAACGAGCGAGGAAGGAGCGAGTTTTCGAACGCATGAGTATTGGAACTGCATTCTGCAACGAGTATTAGACGATATTTTCTCTATTTCAGTCAAATTTTGTGAAATTCAATGAAAAATTCAAATTATAGGTCCTAGTGACTTTCATATTGTATCTTGGCAGTTGGTGTGAATGTTAGGAAATACGAAAATTGACATTTCCAAATGGACGACTGCTGAAATTCAAAAGGATCGGAAGTCATTGCTGACAACCACAAAACGAAAAATGTAAATGAAAACGATGCTGTGATGAATTCATAACAGCACTGTTTTTAGTACTGTAATGAACTCATTACGATACTGAAATAGAGAAAAATCATTACGCACTTCCTTACATGCAGGCAATAAGTAGGTACATACTTTTCGTGAAACTCAGGCGACTTAGTCCTGAATCCTCCAGGTGGTGACAAACTATCTGTGTCAGAGTACGGGCTGGTTAAAGCAGTGGTTTTGGAGTAATTCTTTTCAGGACTCCTCCTGATCGTACTTTCAGTGAGACTCCTCTTCAAAGGATCGTATCGTCTTCTCTCATCCTTATAGTATTCTTCGCGGAACTCGCGTTTTATCTGATTATTCGCTGCACTCAAGGCACTTTGTGAAAAAATGTCATCTATGGGATCTTTGTATTCCTTTTGCGGCACGACCGAATTCGAATGCTTATAACTCAGCGTCGCGTAATTAGAAGAAGGAGATGAGGAATAATTGGAGAAACTGGGGACTGGTTTGGTGTCGTAGGGGTACACTTGGTTTTGCACTTTCTTCAGGGTGTCACCGTTGCTCTTGTCGAAACTGGCCTTCCGGACCAAACTGGGACTCGACAGTTTCTGCTGAGTCTCGTGGATCATGGTGGTCGAATTCACTCCGTACGAAAAGGGGCGACTATCCTGTCTGGCGTGGTAAGGGATGGTCCTCGAAGACTCCTCCTCGTCGTCTATAAAACGCACATTTTCCAAATTGAACGTCGAGTTTTGATCGAGCGGTTTCAGGTCCGGTATGCTTTCGACTGTCAACATCATGTCCGAGAGCAGTTCGTCCAATTCGCGGTGTCGGTCTTCGGGGGTGAGGGGGGACGGCTGAGCGGTGAGAGGCGGACTCGAAGAGGCGGCGGTGTTGGCGTTCTGCTGGTGTCCTGCAACAATCGAACGGTCTTTATTTTCGTGATTTTCAGAGCGAAATCGAAAAGGTTCATAAAAATGGTAATTTTATGCAAGAGTTCTGTTTTCGGCGCACAGGTGAAGTTCAATATCGGGTCTGCCTACATTCATGCTGAACGAGTGTGGGCGGTTGGCACTCTGTTCTGACAATATGTTTTTACATTGAAATGTGTGGTATTTTCATATCGTTATTGGGATTTTTCTGATTATGATGAAGAAGATATTGTGGGAGGTTTTGTTGCCCACATGATTGTACGAAGTCATAATAGTCCAAGATCCCAGAGCAATCAGACATAACTTATTTTCACACGGATGAAACCTGAAGTTTTCAGTAGAGTCTCGTGTGCCTTGAATACCTACGCGCTTTGTGGAACTTGCCGAGTGACACCTGCGCAGGTACCAGGTGAAAAAGGTAACTAAAAATAAGAATTATTTAACTTAAATTCACATGGCTGATTTTTATATATGTCATGTAGAATATTATTTTAAAGTAATATCATAAGTGTCAGACACTTATGATGGACCAGAGCTTTTGTCAGACGCTTTTAAGCTACCCAAAAAATAAATGAACTTTACTTATTTTTACATGTCTGATTTTTTAATATGTTATTGAAGTATTTATTTAAAAGTTATATTCAATCAGTCAGACAAAAATGAGAGTGACCAAACATCCCCTAAGACAAAAATTATTCGGCCAGAAGTATGAGGGCGAGAGCACTATGCATGCGCTTCAGAGTGAGTGAGACGTCCATAATAACTCGTTTCCCCTTCTTAAACTCAACATCTGTTTCAATCTACTGTGTATGTGCTGTTTGCGTGTAATATTATACAGGGTGTCCGGTAAACCTTGTACAATATTGAAACTGGTGATAGACCAGGTCATGACTGTTCAGAATATCAGAATTTCACCTCAGTAAAAAAAATATCACCATTTTCGAGATAATGGGCATTTTCTAAATATCTAGAAAATCACTACCTCACCTTCGTTTTTTGAGTGCTATGTCTACAAATTGAGACTAATTCAAATATCTTTGTTGCTGAAGATTAATGATGAGTGATGCTTTCAGACGTACAAAACAGTTTTTCAGAACTTGATAAATTTTTCAAGAAATAGAGGTAAAATGAGGTGAGGTAGTGACTTTCTAGATATTTAGAAAATGCCCATTATCTCGAAAATGGTGATATTTTTACAGAGGTGAAATTCTGATATCCTGACCTGGTCTATCACCAGTTTCAATATTGTACAAGGTTTACCGGACACCCCCTATAACTTATAATATAAATATACAGTATGGTGCAAATGAAAGGAATAAATTCGATATTTTGTAAACCGCCGAATTTAAGGAAAAATCCCGAAAAACGTCGATTTTTATTTTAGAACGGGCTATTCGTAAGGATACCTTTTTATTTTTGACGTCATCTATATGAGCGTGATGACGTCATCGCTAAAAAAAATTTTAAATGGAAATGTAGGTGTTGTGATACATTATTTGAAAGGTCTTTTAAATACCTATTCAGCCATACCAATATGTACAGTAATTGATTTGCTTATTGTCACAAATATTATTGATGAAATTTCAACAGGTTTCTTAATAAAATGTATTAAGTATTGGTATGATGTATTTATTGACACACAAAAATAAATTTTGTAAAGGCCGTCATTTTATTTTAGCTGAAGGTGAACAATTTAAGCACTCAATTTAGGTTTCGTTGTATTTAATGCGTAATACATATTAAATATTCATTGTAATAATAGAATTTTATCAATTTCTTAAACAAATACAAAAATCAATTACTGCAAATTATTGATATGACTGGATAGGTATTTAAAATACCTTTCAAATAATGTATCACAACACCCACATTTCCATTTGAAAATTTGAGCTATGGCGTCATCACGCTCACATAGATGACGTCAAAAATAAAAAGATATCCTTACGAATAGCCCATTTTAAAATAAAAATCGACGGGTTTCAGGATTTTTCCTCAAAGCCGCCGGTTTACGAAATAACGAATTTATTCCTTTCATTTGCACCATACTGTATATTTATATTATAAGTTATATAATACTACACGCAAACAGCACATACACAGTATATTGAAACAGATGGTGAGTTTAAGAAACCGAGTTATTATGGACGTCTCACTCACTCTGAAGCGCATGCATAGTGCTCTCGCCCTCAAACTCCTGGCCGAATAATTTTGGCTTAGGGGATGTTTGGTCACTCTAATTTGTCTGACTGATTGAATATAACTTTTAAATAAATACTTCAATAACATGTTAGAAAATCAGACATGTGAAAATAAGTAATGTTCATTTATTTTTTGGGTAGCTTAAAAGCGTCTGACAAAAGCTCTGGTCCATCATAAGTGTCTGACACTTATGATATTACTTTAAAATAATATTCTGCATGACATATATAAAAATCAGCCATGTGAATTTGAGTTAAATAATTCTTATTTTTAGTTACCTTTCTCACCTGGTACCTGCCCAGGTGTCACTCGGCGAGTTCCACAAAGCGCGTAGGTATTCAAGGCACACGAGACGCTACTGAAAACTTCAGGTTTCATCCGTGTGAAAATAAGTTATGTCTGATTGCTCTGGGATCTTACTCTATAATGTGAAATATAAAAAGGTCCTCTAGAAATAACCCATTTGCATCGAGAAGACCAATTCAACCGAACTATCCGAATGGAAACTTTGATATTTTACCGACATTTCCAGAAGAGTTGCTCAGTAATTCTCTTCAACATTCCAAGTCACTTATTAAAGGGTTTTTCAATAAGGGCTTGTTTGGACTAGGCCAGTATTTTAGTCGAGTGGAGAGTCGATTCGCCCACTGATTATTCTACCACAGTATCAAAGACTCTTAAACAGTATAAGGTAGTAGGTACATCATCCTGATGTGACTCTACTCGGCTCGATTGCTGGCGTTCGCACACTGGAAATTACAAAATCATTCGCTACTCGACTAATCTACTGGCCTAGTCCGAACAAGCCCTAATAGAATGTATTGACTCTGATCGCTTATATTATTATAATAATTATAAAAAAAATCCGTACATGTCAATTTTGAAGCTGTTATTTTTTGTACACACTATGCCATTACAGAAGATTTTCATGCATTTCACGGACCCAATCAGCGAAGACGTTGTTGATGATCGGCCGGCTTGATCTCTTGTTTTAACTGAACTTTATAACCCTTAAGAGTCTTCAGCCTTCGAAATAGGAAACGCATACCGCCAGATGGCGGTGCAGTGCATTAATTTTCATTTATTGGATTTTCAGCTTGATAGAACAAATGTTGGGGCGCAGTGAATATTAACAATAAATCCTACCCTGAACTAGATCTCATACTGACTGTATAATACACTAATTTTCCTTCACCGGTCATCTGGGAGTAGATACCTGCGGGGCGTGTCATTTAGAAGAAATTCAATTCCATGTCAAAATCCATAATTGTAAGAAACAATTAATTTTCACTAATCGACGGCTAATAAAATCCTTAATGAAATGTCTTTGGTAAAAATGGATATTTATAATTTCGAATAGAAAAATCCAAGGAAATAAATTTCGCGAAAACAACACATTGTTGTAATATTATTCACAAGAAAACGGTAAATTCTGGAAGAAAAAGGAGATAGACATTTGATTAACTGAATGATAGACTGCAATACTGAAATGAAAAAACACAAAAATGTTTGTTCGTTTTGATGGTGGAAATGTTACAAAATAACCAAAAATGATGGCGAATATCCTTTTCATTCATTTAATACTAATAAAATATTTTTTTATTATTTTTATCTTTATACACTCATACATCCATTCATCAATTAGAAAAAAATAAATCGTTTCTGACTCCCTTTTTTTCAGGGACGTAGACCCTCGAGGGGAGAGGTTACACGTCCGAGCTCGCGAGCTCCCTTCAAAAATTGGGCTTTTTATTTCCATGATATCTCAGTTCGTATGCTCTATCAGCTCTATCATTTTTCTAGAATGTGTATTACTCGCTTTTTCGTTTTTCTTCGTATATCAGGAAAAAACCTGGAATTTCATGAAGATCTGGACAAACGATTTTATTTCCATGATTTCTCCGTCAATTTTCGGGATGAATGTATGAAATTTTCAGTATACATGCGGAATAATATTTTGCAGAATGTGTATTGATCAGTTTTTTTTGTTTATTGCCCCCTGAATTTTTAAATGAATTATAAAGTAGGAACTATATTGGCCATATTTTTAACCAGGTTTTCGTTTCCTAATATACGAAGAAAAACGGACAAGCGAGTAATACACATGCTGCAAAATATTATTACGCATGTACACTGAAAATTTCATGCATTCATCCCGAAAATGGACGGAGAACTCATGGAAATAAAATCCTTTGTCCAGATTTTAATGAAATTACAGCTCACCAGGTTTTTTTCCTAATATACGAAGAAAACCAGAGAAGCGATTAATACACATTCTAGAGAAATGATTAAGCTTTAATTTAAAAAAAAATTGTTGGTCTACGCCGAATACGAACTGAGATATCATGGAAATAAAAAGCCCAATTTTTGAAGGGATCTCGCGAGCTCGGACGTGAACAACCTTCCCTTGAGACTCAAATCGTTATGCCAAATACGATAAAATGACGTTTGTGGAATGCCTAAGTCCAAAGAATGACGAGAAATCGACAAACCTGGGTTTTCTTCAACACTTTCGGCTGCAGCAGCAATATTATCGGCTGTGCCTTTGTGACGTGCACGGGGTGCATTTTCAGTAACAGCAGACGCGCTAGGTCATCGGCGGTGCTTCGGCTTTTCAGTAATGGGCGATAGACCACAGCAGAAAAATCAGTTGGAACGTGTTGGCTGATATAAAAATGGATTGCTTACCAGATAATTATAAGAAATTTTACGTTAAATGTATTGTAAGATCTAATTTAAAATCAAAAGACGATGTCGAGGTGAGTTTGAGTCAAAATTTTCTAATGGAATCCTGACACATCTTGACAATAATCCAATATAATTTTATCCTGCAATTTCCACTTTCCCAAAAAATCGAGAAAAGTGTGCTAGAAGTACCAACTCTCTTATATCAGGGTTGCATAATTCTTTTAAATACCACGGAACAACTCCAAAGCATAAGCACCTGGGTATAAGAAAAGGAATGATATAAGTGTGCAGCCAACAAGTGCGCAGCTAAACGAAAATCGGCAATGGGTGGCAAAAAACATTCCTCAGCTGGTGGAAAAGTGAAAAGTTTATTAAAAAAAGGCTAAAGCACCCCATTCTCTACAAGAATGAATATAGGCTCAGATTTACATTAGGTTATGATTTTTGTTTGTTTTTAAATGTCTTTCATAAATAAATCAATAACGAAAACAAAGTCATTATTTAATAAGCTAAAATAAATAAAAAGTTTTTTTTTAATCAGTTCCATTTACTTGTAACTTGAAAGTTAACTTGAGGTGAGAAACAGCAGACGTTCTAGTAGATCTAGTAGACCTAGATCGTCTGCTGTTACTGTCGTCGCCAAAGGATATTCGAAAACATAGCGCGTCTGCTGTTACTGAAAATGCGCATGGGGTTTACTCTTCACATCACTTACTTTACCAAACAGCTCGAATTTTTCCACCAATTTCTGTATTGCGGTTCGATAAGGTGCATCACGACAACCCAAAAATTTTCGAGTTTCACGAATCGTCTCTGCCAAATTTTTACCATTTTTGTAGTGAATTTCAAGAGTTTCAATGCGTTGTTGAAGCTTATATCGTTCCATTTTCATTGATGACTTAGTTTCTACTTGTCAAATGTCAAAAAATTACAGTTTCAAAAGTGGCATCTACCGAATTAGCCGGCTATTCAAATTTAAAAATAACCTCTTATTGGAAAACCCTTTAGTTCTACACGTAGCTTGAATTTCGAGGACAATCTTGAGGTCCAAATCCGCCTGATGGTTTCGAAATTATTCATTTTTGAAGTTTTATTTTCTCGATGCCTCCAAAACTACGCTGTATCTTCAAAAAATAAATAAATGAATTATTAGTGCCAACTTAGTCGATTGAGACCATTCTCGGCTCAAAATTCGAAATATTCAGAAAAGTGACGAAATGATATAGCCCTCGTTCAAGTGGATCGAGCAAAAATAATTCGTGAAGTATTATACAAAGTCAAATTGAATAAATATTATACGATTAATTTAACAGAACACAATTGTAATCGTATATTATTCAATGAGCGGTAATGTAAGCCATAACACACGCAGATGAATTTTGCAGCACGAGCCGTCAGGCGAGTGTTGTAATTCAGAAACTGTGTTATGACCATTCCCGCGAATTGAACCCTTTACTTTATCTTCGACTTCTTCAGTGAAATTCGAAATAATCTGCATTTTCAAAATTGACAACAGCGATCTCTTTGGTCGAAAATCGAATCGATATCGAATCCCGTAGAAAACGTAAAAAATTCACGTTTTCCAAATGCAATTTTCGGATATTCAGACCTAAGAAAATATAGAAATGGATGACGAGAATGTTACCTTGATGTCTGAAAAAGAGTTCCCCATTGACCCGACTTTTTTATTCATTTCGTAAGCTACATTTTCCCTATTTGTATTAGAGTGAGTTATAGGCGTGAGTTATTATTACCTCACACTATTGGTTTATAGAGACTATTGCAGATCAAAATCAGTTGAATAATGGATATATTATTCTATGGGAGTAGATACACGATTATTTCATGTTAAATCAACAATGCAACAGAAATATTCTCATCTGCACTCACCTTACTGGGACAGTTAAAAAAAACAGAACCGATATCACGTAAAGCCGAAACTCTCATGCAATAAATCGGTTCATTTCATTTCGCGAAAACAAAATAAAAACGTGGAAGGGGAGAGAACAAAAATACCTTCGATTTTATCGTTTTTGACCCAGAGCCAGTTTTGTTTCCAGGCTGACTCATAAATCGCCAAGTGCAAGCGAATTTACCAGCAGGATTGAAACCAATTTCGTTGGACAAGGTCTCATTATTTTTTTGCGGTATATGCCCGTCTCATTTATTAGCCAATAACCGAACCTTCTGGTAGGTACGCATATTCAAGGCATGAATGAAATGACAATGGGATGACCAAGGTCAATAACGAAATATTTGGAAGAAATACATCAAGGTTTTGCTTCGACGAAACCTGTTTTTATAAGAGCGATGGTGATGACGGTAAGATCATGGTAAGAAAGTATCAATTAGATTAAATTGTATCTTGTCCATTCGAAGAATATGACACAAGAACTTTTTTATTGGGTAATAAATTCGTTTCATGAACTATGACCGCTCGATTGATCAAAGCTGAGCGAGCTACGAGCTAAGGGGAATTCCATAAAAGAGATGTTATTTCGACATTTGAAGAAAAATGCCATTTTTCTGGATGAATGATCGAATGTTTATTTGATTGAAAAGAGGAAGGTATGCCATTAATAATAAAAAATAACATAAGCCAAATGACTACCACGACCACG
Source organism: Adalia decempunctata (assembly GCA_951802165.1). Taxonomy (NCBI): domain Eukaryota; kingdom Metazoa; phylum Arthropoda; class Insecta; order Coleoptera; family Coccinellidae; genus Adalia; species Adalia decempunctata. The sequence continues at coordinate 62,354,537 of OX637696.1, read as the reverse complement.
AATACAGGACCATATCCTTTTCCATAACCAAATCGCAAAGTCGCTGCCCTATGGCCTCGATATCCTGACGAATTACATCTTTGAGGTCTGGAATCGACGCTGGGCTCTTGGCGTAGAGCCTCTCTCTCATATGGCCCCAAAGGAAGAAGCCGCAAGGTGTTAAATCACAAGATCTCGGAGGCGAATTGTGATCACCTCATCTTCGAGAGATGACACGGTCCGGAAACTTTTTCCGTGAAAGATCAAGTTTTTTATAAATAGAGGTTCACGTCCCTAGGACTTAGCATAATCAATGATGGAAATAGACTAGCAACTACCCACGGTGAAATGCATGAGACTTCATTGTAAGTACTTCCGACATTTGCCCGCTTGGTGCGATTCATGTACATTCAAACTGTACTTAAGTGTTCCTGCTAGGGAGTAATATAAGTTCTGCAGTTTCAGTTGGTTGCTACCGCAGTAAGGTTTGCGTGGCACTGACTGCGGCTAACAAGCCGGAAACCGGTTTGGCATTATCCTGCTGTGGTGACAATAGTGGTGTACTTCGGAAATTAGATCTCTGCTAGTCAATTTCCCTCATCAAGCTTTTTGAAAAGAATTATTTCATTATAAATTCTTATTTCTATGCGGGTTATCCTGGCAGCCCATTAGCAGTCGCGGCCTTCGTACGGCTTCCAGTTTTTCAAATGAAAATGTTTAAAGTAATTTGAAAGTAATCTTTGGAAAGCTACAAAAAAAAACAAATAGATATTTTTATTCTGTTTACACATCAGTTTTTAGTTTTTAGAATGAATGGAAGTTCTACCATAAAAGATTCCCTCAATTTTGGGTGAATTGAGCAATATTCTGATAACTGTGGTAAGTTCTGGTCACATCTGAAAAAAATTTCGCCCATTCTTTTACTCTGAATATCCATTATTTTTTTTTGAAGCCTTCCACTTAACGACAAGTTCTGTGTAATGAATTTGACATCGGTTTGCCGCTGCATCTCTCGATAATCCTAGAATTTGTAAGTTAAAAATCTTATATGAGTGGTTACTGGTTATATAGAAGTCTTATAGTCAAGCAAGGTTGAATGCAGAATAATGAAATTTGAGCCTACCTGCGGAAGATATGCCAGAGTCCATCGACACAGTCAATGGGCTGGAAACAGCTCCGGGTGAAAGATCTGATTTCTTGGCTACAGTTGCATATATGCTCCCATCCAATGGTCCGAACGTGTGGCCAACCTCTTCTGGAAATTAAATAAACCGATTTAATTTAATTCGAAAATAATTAGTCTCTCATATTACAATAATTAAGATACTACTACATATATCAAAACAGTACCATCAATCGGCCAATGCAACATGGCATTGTATGTGAATTGCAGAGAGTCGATGATGAAAATCCTGGAGGTAGGTGAACCAATATCCCGCAGAACCATAACAAAATTGAGGCACCCAAATAACCCACTACATAACCCCCACCAAATCATTTGCTATGCCAGAAAACAAGGATTGAACCCATCAGGGAGCGTTTCAAAAAACCGAATAAGAAATTTATGAAGAGGCTAGAAGAATTAGAATTAGTGAGCTCATGGACCACGATCCAATTGAACACTCTCGCAGAAAATTCCCAACTCGTACTTTACTGCAAAAACTAGGAATTTTCTAAATATTATCAAAATTTTTTCTCTCTTTTTAGACTGTATCATCAACACAATTGAAATACTGTTATTATTGGATGAAGGTCGATAGCCATTTCAAAGCATCAACAAAAAACAGTTATCTATCTATCTATCCATTTTGTTATAATCATAATGATTTGTCTTTTGTGTTATGTAGATTCGACAATTAGGATCTTTGTGATGTATTTTCCTGATCAGTTGCATACCATACCTGAAGCATACAATATACGCAACTGGCCTTCTACGGTGTTAGCTCCTATTTTTGTGATGAATAATGAAATGAATAAAACGAGATACGATGCTACGAAATTCTAATATACTGCATATCACTTACAACCTACACAAACCAGTGCAAGGGATTCGACATAAATCTGCTTGAGTTACGCTCTACGTGACTTCCAAACACAAGAAATTCCTCTTGCAAATCGGGATTGTTATGTAAGGTGCTTTGTATGAGAGACGATAACCAACATAACGATGGAATGTGAGGAAGCGTTTAACATACTTTTCAAGAAATAGAAAATCACATGATTTATAGTACCTTTCATTTTGAGTGAATGATACACAATGAATAGACCAAGTGACAGAAATGAAGAACACCCAGTAATAATCAAGTTATTTTCAATAATTTCTACGTTCAATTATTAAATTTAGGACAAAAAAGATTAGTTCGATTGGATTTTCTGAAATTTGGATAAATTACTGACCTAACCGTTAATGACATGTATACAGAAAATTATGGTTGTATAATAGCATTGAGTTTAAATATACATAGAGACACAACCCAGTTCATTGATTTGATGCACAAATTTTTGGCAGTTTACTTGCCAATTTGCCAACTTAAGTGACGGCACATAGTAGCTACTAAAGGAACTATATTCGTCCGATCCATTTTGTCACTACTCATTTATAGAAATCTGTAGGAGATTTATTTTCCTCTAGTTCTATGAATCGTAGGTAGGGTGGGATTCTTCCAAATTCGTTACAAACGGTGTGATTCAATAATGATGAACTATTAGCCATGAATTTCTCCAAAGGAGTGTTCTCAGGTAGGAAATGAGGGGTGAAAATGTTTCTTGGAGGGACATAAAGAAACGTACTTAATCGATGAAAAGAATTTGCCTTTCTCGTACTCTCTTGAAGATAACTGAAAACCACATAAATCCAAACGCCTTCCAGAAAATGAAGGTTAAATTGGCCACGCAGATTTTCATCAGAACTTCATATTCGGCTATGAGAACAGTCATTGCAACTGGTGAGCTGAGGTCGAGAAGTGCCAATTCAACTGCTCAGTTCATTCTGAAAATGAATGATCTTTTCGACTGCCTCAATTCGAATGGAAAATTTGAGGGAAATTGTCAGTCATCAGGAATACAAACTCTGATGGAATCAATTGAATTCATTAAGTCTTGGACAGTTGGGAAAAATATTCCCTATTGTTTCAACGGTTTGATACAAACCATCAGTAGCATCCCTCAATTGTGGGAGGAGACGAAGGAAACATTTCCATATTTGATAAAAAGTCGGCTCAACCAGGACCCAATCGAGAATTCATTCTCCAAAATAAGACGGCGTAGGGGTTATGATCCAAACCCCTCAGCTCGATGCTTCAGATTTGGGTTGCAGTCGGTCATGACTGGTTGTCTTGAAAAATGTTCCGATAATTCTAACAATGATTTCGACCTTTGTACAATGGGAGAATCTGAAAGTCCATTGATGTGGTTGATTGGACAGATTCGACCATTTCTTCTGCGGATTCGGGCAACGGTGAGCCTAGTGAGGGTATATAAGGGATAAATAGTTAATTGAACCCCTAAATACCCTAGAATCCAACTCAATCGCAAGTTTCTCGGGGTATTTAATGAGGAACATCGCCAAAAAAAAACAAATGCGGTAAGTTCGAAAAAGCACTCCTCATTGATGATTTGAATAAGCTTGGTAATGATTGGATATATATTGCAAATCGAAATCGGATCCATTTGAGAATTCCCTCAACCGATTTCAAACATTTGATGAGGAAAGCGCTGTTGGTCATAAAGAAAATTATGGTCACAAAATTAGAAAAGATATGACTTCAAAGGTATATTTTAGGAAAAAAAAATTAATTTATAGAAGATTGGAACTCTCCGTTAACTCCAGAATTTGAAAAGCACAGGATTCATCTGTTGAGACAATTGATTAGAGTGAAGCTGTACAGGGGACAGAAAAAAACCAAAGGAATCTCGACACAGAAGCATCCCGCTGTTTATGAAAATTAAATATTTTTAAAAATTCATAGAAAATCTATTTATAAATACTTGTGAATGAAGAAAAAACTGCATACATTTATTTTTTCATACATCAGTATTTTATATTCATGAAATATCAAAAATTATTGTCGTTTTATTGCATCAAAAAAATCAGGTGATGAAATACTGAACATCCCACATTTCCATATGCCGGTCCTGAACGTCATCGCATTCGGCTTCGGAAATAGTGCCTTATAGTTCAGCTACTTACCGCCAGATGCGGGAGTAAAAATTTTCGCTTCTCTGAAACACACTTATCCATCAATGAACCGGTGAAGGAACTACACAAAATTTAGCTTCAAATCGTTGAACTGGGCTGTGTCTCTATGTATATTTAAACTCAATGATAATAGTATATTCTAAAACTAGTTGCAGAATGGGCTCCTATTCCAATACGAATGCGAAATTCGAAAACGAGCGACGAAGGAGCGAGTTTTCGGACGCATGAGTATTGGAATTGCATTCTGCCACGAGAATTAGACGATATTTTCTCTATTTCACTCAAATTTTGTGAAATTCAATGAAAAAATTCAAATTATAGGTCCTAGTGACTTTCATATTGTATCTTGGCATTTGGTGTGAATGTTAGGAAATACGAAAATTGACATTTCCAAATTGACTTCTGCTGAAATTTAAAAGGATCGGAAGTCATTGCTGACAACCACAAAACGAAAAATGTAACTGAAAACGATGCTGTGATGAATTCATTACAGCACTGTTTTTAGTACTGAAATAGAGAAAATCAGTTATAGGATTATAGGAATCATTTATTCAAAACATAAACTAAAACAACACCAACGTTTCGGAGATACTAATTTCTCATTTTTCAAGGCTGAAAAACAAAAATGTATTGCTATAAGTGGTTGATTATCTCTGGGCCGATTTCCGTGAGGAATATACAGGGTATTACCAAATTCGAGTGCTTATTAGACGGGTCTGGAAACAGGGCCTATTTGAAATCAAATTTGCTTTGAATTGTTCATAATAATCTGTCAAGCTGAAATGTTTTCGGCGTTCCAGCACTTTCGACTATACCAAACATTTTTTTTATTCTCCAATAAGCTGAGGTCTTGAATTTTCAAGAATATGAAGACCGATTATGCTGTGTGTGTCGATAATTCAAATGATTTAAAGGGTGAGTCTTTGACTTGTACATATATTCCAACTGTAGATTCTTGAGGCTAAAAGAAACCTTTTTTTCATTTCCCGTTTTTCCGAATTAGGCTGTTAAAAAGATATGGTCATTTAAGAGAAAATTGGGCTAAATAAGTGCCTGATATGATTCTTTGCGAAGAGCTCAAAGTTATCGATTGTAGATTCTTGAGGCTGGAAGAGACCATTCTTTCATTTTCCGTTTTTCCGAATTAAGCTCTGTTAAAAAGATAGAGCCATTCAAGAGAAGATTGGGCTAAATACGTGCCTGATATGATTCTTTGCGAAAAGCTCAAAGTTTATATTTCTCGATCGAAATTGAATTAATACATTTGGGGGACACTCAAGTACTAACCTCATTTGAATGAGAATGTTATAAACACTAGATATTTCTCAATAAAAACACTAATTGGGTTCGATTATCACTACAAATAAAAAGCCATATTTCTCCCAGAAAAATAAGTTCTTCCTTCGATATTTCTGAAGATTAGTTTGTAAACACTAATACCTTATCTTATAAAGAATGTTTTGTCACTCAATTTATGATAAATCAACCTAACCTAACCCAATTCGCATTCAAAACAATAATCTTCTATGAATATTTCAAAGAGCTTTTGAGACGATGCCAGATTGTTGATTTTTCTGTTAACCAAGTATAACGGTGTGTCTTGCGGAGTATCGTAAAATTTATGAATCGACCCATCACAAACGTCAGTGTCTGTGAACAACGCGCGCGTATAGCGAAAACCGGCGCGATCTGTAAACAAATATGGAGGAAATCTCTTCTAGTGATATGTTGTTATAAATGGTGAAAGTGATTGTTTTAGGTGTTTTATTCGATCTCGTTATCGTTATGTGAAGACTCTCAGTGAATAAATGTAACATTAACCGTGTAGTGTCCAAGAGGATATTGTTCAGACTTAGGGTGACAGATACATCGCCGCAGATTATTTTTCATCATTTTCTATTTAATACGTATTTTGTATCGACATTTATCTTTAATATGGACCGGTAACAATAAATTTTCAATACAAACTGTGCGTATCGAATGAATGATTTCATGCACCTTGGTGTTTAACTGCATCTCTCACATTTGTAGGATTTTACTATCACTTTTCATCTCTACATCAAAAGTTTTTCCATCATTTAGATTTTGACAACATTGTTAATTTGTAATTTTTCTGCGATTAGATGATATTTAAAATCCAGGGAAGCATCCAGATTATTCTGGAAATTCATGATATTTACCTCAATTTTATCTATAACTCGAAAACGAAGTGTTTTTTCTAAAAAAAAAACGAAGGAATATTTTTATTCTCTTAAATGATCGATTCTTTCGAGAATATGAACCGCGTCTATCGTTTTCTAGACTCACCCTGTACATAAAAGTCACTATGCAAGATTTCGCCTTTTTGAGTTTTCTCTTAAATTTCTGAGAACTATAGAATCTAACGCAAATAAAAAGTCATTGAAAAAAAAAATTGGGTAGATTTATTGTCATTCCAGGTATGATCGAAAGTGAATTTCGAACCATGTCATAATCCAAAATTTCGTATGTTACATAGACCCAGTTCTCCAGAAACGCCTTAAAGGCACTCGAATTCTTAGTACAATTATTGCAGAAAAAAAGATCCCCTCATCCACGCAAGTTCTTTTCCACAAGAAAACCCACGAAAATAAATATTTCTCAATGTTTGAATCGAATCGCGCGTCTCCACGTCATTGGTATGCCCCCTCAAAAACATGAGAAACTATCCTTCGTCTAACTATTTGAAGCCATCAGATAGAACCAGATCAAAGAAAAAAATGAAACTTGTTAGGAGTGCCCGCAGATAAGCTGACGAAATTTATGTTAGTGATCACCATAAAACGCAAGTTGAGCTTGATTAATGTTCCAGTAAGTAAATGTGATGGTTCAAAAAAAGCAAACTTGAAGTTAGAAGAACTACAAATTGCTGAATGCAAACTAATGGACCATAGAGTGAGTTAAGACCGTCGGGTTTTTCTTATTTGCTTCACCGTAAACAACTACGGAATGCTTTAAAGCAAATCAAGTGCACTTTCCGTGATGGTTGAGAACGGGAACGAACTGTGAGATTTTGACCAGCATTGGGATTCTCACTAAATAATTTTGATGAGTTTTTTTACCACCAAGACTTTGTGAATGGATTAACATTTACGATAAACGGATTGAGCTATCGAGAGATGATTTTTTATGACTGGAATTAGGTGGTATTGATCTTAACAACGTTTAGTTTCAAAAAAACGGTGCTACGTGCCACACAAGCAACGAATCCATTGATATTTTAGGGGAGAAAGTTTCCGGACCGTGTTATCTGTCGAAAGGATTGTTAGTGACAATACAAAATTGGAGCCCACTCCATTAGTCTCAGAATATCATTGAGGTTCAACATTGCAAAAGAAGAGAAAACAACGAGAGAATTATAACTTCTGAAATTATGTACAGTGAAATAAAAATTTATTACTCAGAAAAATTTTACGTTTAAACAACTCAGAATTTTATGAGGAATCAATGTTCATGATGATATATGTATATGGCTACCCTTTCGGAAAACCTCACCAAAATTACTTTGAAGAACTGAATTTGTGTGATACATGTATGGGAAATACATACATGATTTTTCCGAAAATTTTCGCTTGTTTTACCTGGGTGATTTTACACGCCGTCACTGAAATACAACCGATAGTCGGAAGAGAAGGTTACTAGATGTCCATTAGATATGATTTATGAGGTAAATAGGATAATTTCAGTGCGGCTTACCTTAAGCAGAGAGTAATATACACGTGGATATTAATAACTGTCGTTCGCGTTTTCCATTTCTGACGATTTTCTCTGGGAATGGTAAGCCCATTAAACCACATTCATTTATTTGTCGGGCGTTTTGTTACTTGAACTGATAGAAACATCGCGATATGTACATACATACGTTCGCATTCACGAATAATACGTTCAATCGAATCAGTTGGTATTTACTAAGGACTACGATGGTCGATGGAGATAAGATTTGAATTCGAATTCGTTTTCGAAGTATGTATTAATCAAACGAAAAATCACAAGATGAAAATTTTAAAAGAGGCTAATAACATCAAATAGAATTTAATTAGGAAAGGTATTCAAATTGTTCTCCGTTTTCACGAATACACAAGTCCATCCTTTTTTCTAAAGAATCCATTAATCTTCCAAACGGTTTGGAGTCAGCTACGAGGTCATTAAAGTGACGTTGAATTCTGTCTTGCAATTTACATTATGCTTACTAATTATTAAAAGTAATAATCAATAACTTCATCAATACACAACACAGAATCTTCTGTGTATCGGTTTTTGAATCGTTGTGTGGTCCTATTTTTCACGTTATAGATAACTTCTTCACTCTCAAACAATTTAATTTTCGATGACAAATAAAACGAAAATTATTATTATTGAGGTCGCCGTTCAGAGCGAGTAGGAAAACTCATCCGATAAAGGCGCCACCCTGCATTTTATGGAATATCTCCATAGAACATACATTATCACTATCAAGTTTTACGAATATCTCTATCCTTATGAATGAAATGTACAATGGCGCTCTCTATCCGAAAATCGCTGAACTATAAAATTAGTGAATTTGTGGGTAAAGCAGGAACTTTATCCCGCTATATATTTGAATTTGGCCATTCTCTGCCAAATCCGTATTTCAAGTTGATCTTCTGAACGAAATTATCAGTAGATTCACTTTTAATCGGAAGTTGAACTATTTATTAGTTCTCGATGTTTTGAAAACTTTTAGGACTAACGCAACAGTGCTTAAAATTCGAAAACTTAATCAAATTAGAGAAAAAAAATAAAATTTGAGTAGTTTTTATGATTGTTCACTTGACGTAACTTAATTTTTGATTGTTTTCTGTTACTGGTATTTGTCATATTTATCTTATATATAAAATTCTCCTGTCTGCACTTTGTGGCCGAACTCCTCCGAAACGGCTAACCGGTTTTCGTGAAATTTTGTGTGCATATCGGGTAAGACCGGGAATCAGCCAACATCTATTTTTCATCCCCCTAAATGTTAAGGTTGGTCCAACCCTAACTTTTTTAAAAATTTTTTTTGATGAAATTTTTTATTTGGATTTTTTCATGATACAGCACGCACACAAAAATACATTCAACCCTAAATTTTCACCTCTCTACCTAACCTAACGGGAACGTGGTATAGCAAAAACTGCTTATTTAATATTGCCTCTAAGGCGGAACGGAGATTGCGGGGTAGGCTAGTATTTTTATATATTTTTCATATTCATATTTCTATATATTTTTCTTATTTATTCTTTATATATTTTTCATACATTTTTCATATTTATATTCTTACTAGCTGGCCCGGCGAACTTTGTTCCGCCTAAATAATACTTACGGTGGATTTCACAAATCGTAATCACCGGTGATCGGAGATCAACAGCTTGGTTCTCTGATTTTTGAACTGTCAAATGTTTCGATGGATATGAGCTGTCACACAGAACAGATACATAAAAATAATATGTCAATTACCAATTATAGCAATTTTGGATTTAGTGATTTCCGCAAATATATTTATTACCCAAACAGAAATTCAAAAACATTTTAAAAATTATGAGGAAAGATGAGAATGGACATATCACGACCGAAACTGATCGCCAAAATCGTATATACTTGACATTTCGGTAAAAATTCACTGTGATATTCACGCGCTTCTGGATCTGTTAATTGACCTTCATGGTACTATAGGTCCTATGCAAAGTACACAGTAATTAATGTCATATGTTCTTTATTCGACCATTTCAAACAACGACGACCGAAATTCTCGAAAAAAAAACAGATGACATAAATTGATGGTCGCGAAAGCCTCAACAAATTCATCGCCATCTAATGGTGCTGATGTCAAATATAGTTAGTACCTTCACGATAAGATGTCTAGAATAATGGTGTAGGCACCTGTCAATTTTTGAATGGAATGACGTTCGACCAAATCGAAAATATTAGCAATGTGGCGGCGCCGCAATATCATTTCAGTGTATTTTCCGTTGTCAATTTGATGGATGTATCAACAGCTGATTTGCTAAAGTCAATTATGACATGACAGCAGAATGGCATCTTTTTATAATGAAAGTTTTCTACTTTTCCTAAGAACTAATATACATCAGAATGTCAGGAATATAAACACACATTATTGCTTGACAAAATTGTCTACCATTAACACGCCACGTTCGCCAGAATAAATTCAAGTATTTAAAATAACTGAAAAAAATCAGTCATAATTTGTGAATAGCGCCACCTGAAGTGGAAAGAACGAAACATTTGCCAACGGCGCAAAGTTGTAGGCAACCCAAATTACACACTATTACAGTGACTATAGTGGTAATATAGTCACTGTACACCCCATCTAACGGCGAGAAGTACCTACGAATAAGCGGTGGCGTAACTGTAACTGTAGCGACACCTAGTGACCTTACTCAAAAGAAGGAAAAGCATTTCCTGTATGAGTAAAATTTTCATCGATTTTTTCGAAGTTTTATTGTATTTTATAATAACCAGACCGTAGACGAATTCATATATGAAGTTTCATAACAAACAGTCCATCCGATCTCGAGTTATAAATGGTGTAACCAACATCTTTCTTTTATATACATAGATATATTTTTCAAATTTATAATTTTATATATTTTTGTGGTTGTTTGCGTTCGCATAGTGTTTCTGACACTTATTGTTTATAATCATATTCATCTCAGGATTTATTGTTTTTAGTTTGTATGTTTCTTCAGCACTGACGTTCAATGTTATTCTATGTTTTTGACGTTGGATGTTTGACGATGGCTGAAAGGTTTTTTCTTGATGGTTGTTCATGTTTGTTTCTGAAATTTTCAATTTTGTGATATGTGCTCTGTTATCGAAATTATTCCATAACATGATTAAGATTTCGAAAGGTATGAGTTGGAAGGTGTTTTGTTTGTTCACGTTTTTAACTATGTTTTTGTAGTTTTAGCCTTGAGAATGGAACAGTGCTGTTTCGAAACGTTGGCTTGAAGAAATTTGTTGAGGAGAATTATATATAGTCGTATTTAATCTATTATAACACAAACTTTCCTTACAGTGCATGTTTTACTGATTGTGATTATTACGACTCACAAGGTGGAATTCAAATCTCAGCTCAATTCTTGCGAAGGTTTTTCTAATGCTGCTGCTGATATAAGAGTATAATAATAAGGTACTTGTCTATACTTCGCAATCCAGCAATTCCTTAATTACAGCCATTATTCCATCAGCTTAACGATATAATTTATCGACATTGTCATATACATGTATCATTGTAATCAATGTAATTGCTACAATTCCTTCCAACGCAACGTGGGTCTTATTCAACGAAGTGCTGTTAAACTGAATCCACTGAACAAACTGATATGTCCTTGGCGATCAAGCTTTTTCGATGAACCGTCAATTTGTGGAAAGGTCAAAAACGGAAATGCAACGTATACTCCATTCACTTTTATGAAGTATCCCGGTTGGCCAAGAAATTCTAACATATCTCACCGGGTATATTTTGAAAATGTTAGGTATTTTTCCTGTCAGATGCATATTCAACGTTGTCGTTTTTACATAGAGATCGAAGTAATTACGTATTTATCAAAATATTAATTTACTTTGGGAAAATAATGAATTTGAGAAAATATTAGGTGATTTCAATAATTCCAAAGTTGAAATTTTACTGAAAAGTAATGGACAGAAGAGTACGTTACTTTCTGATAGTTTATTCGAAAAAAATACCGGAATAACCCGACAAAAGAACTTACAAACGAACAGACGGACCTATGGAATTACCCACTTTTCAAAATTCTGAAAAATAAGCCTGCAGAAGAAATTCGAATACCTTTATGCACAACTTGAAATACTCCAGTATGACTACGAATCCTGTGTCATAGTTAAACTAACATTTTGATGGAAATTGCATTAATTCTCTTGTTTTTTAATAACGCTTTTTTATCCATCAAGCTGATATTGATCCGAAAATTTCAAAATGATAAGGCTGTTTTATGAAAAGAAGTCGAGAGAAATAAGTCTACGCAAAACGTATTTTAATTTAGGTGAAGCGCAATAGCGTTGGATATCAACTAGAAAAGTACAACAGTTTTAGCAAAAAAATGATGAATAATTTTTAATGAATGCTGTTGACGAAATAATTTTGATCCTAAAAGCTGCCTATTTTTGGTATATATGGGCGTGAGTCACTTTGTATACTCGAGGCTGATGACGTGCAGGACCTATACAAGACTTTTTTCCGTTATCCATGAAATCAGATAAACCATATAGTAGAACATTATGTTCACATCATGGTAGTGTATGGAAAAGAATCCTTGAAAAAAATATCTGATACCCTTTCACAGATGCGAAACAAGACATCATACGTAATGTCTTTTAATTAGATCTGAAAATATACCAGCTTGAGGAATGTGGTGCTATCGGAGAATTGAATTCTAAAATTCGCCCAATTATTTTCGCTTTGTTCTGGGACATGATGCCAAAATCAAGTGCTGAAAGGTTTATGGAAATGGCGCCATTACGCGGGATGTAGAACGACTGTAGGAGTGCCGGTAAATACCGAAATTGATTGCCATTAGGGATGTTAACGATGCATGTCCTGCGAAGAATTCACTCGCACGTTTCTAGGCGGCAGTAATTGAAACGCTTCTGTTTCAAATCACAATAATAAACGATGATGTTTACCCGTAAATATCAGTGAACTCATCGTCTAAAGTTTCGGGAAAAGTCCAAGTGTTGATAACATTTAGAAGCAGTAGGTGGGTACTTCGTTTTCAGAGAATAGCATTTTTGTGGAGATATTACGGCGAGCGACTTATATCACATTTCCATTGAGTAAGCTATTTTATTACTCTTTTTGCCCACAAGGCTGAATTTATTGTCGATTGTACAGGATTCCCCATAATAGACTACCCATTTTATTTTATCAATAAATTCCCTATATACGAGATAACTAAATAAGTTGTTTTCTGTGGCAATATCGTCGGTAGTCTTTGGGATTTAAGTCAATTATCAACCAAGTAGACGCCTGTCACGAATGAGTTTTAAAACAGATGCATAGAAACTCTGGTGGAACGACTCCTAACAGTCCTAACTAAAAATCGTGACCAAAATTTGTCGATCAAAAGGGCACTCTAGAATGTAGATCGGGTCCTGGTTCCGGAATTATCCGCAATATTTCGCGGTAGTGGCGCTATTGCACCACTTTACAGATTTTCGATCGACAAGAATGATATGAAAAGAATCTCCAGTGCCAACACTAGGTTTTCTATGCAGAAGTTTGTTAGTTTTTATCAATAATTATTGGATTTATTTAATTTCTTTGCTTTGAGACATTATCTCAATATCCGTTTGATTCTTCATGGAATACTCAGTCTAACAACGTGTGTTTTGTGTAGAAACTTATGCCCAAGGGCGGATATAGCTCTTTTTCATGGGAGGGGTAATAACGATCATGGGGGGGGGTAATAGCTATTGAAAAACATGAAATCAGGTACAAAATGTATAAAAAAAAATTTGTGCACCACCTTTTTCTTAGGCCTTCGATACTCATGGGGGGTAGTTACCCCCAGTACCCCCCCCCCCCCGTAAATCCGCCCTTGCTTATGCCCCATTCGCTTTCATAATGTATCCCGGTTGGCCATGATATGTGTTTATCACGTCTTTTCACTTAAAACTGACGCAGGTTGGTTCTCGTGAAATGTCAAATAATTCTCAGAAACGTTGCTAATGCTTATTTTCATATCTGACTAGCTGGCCCGGCGAACTTTGTTCCGCCTAAATGATACTTGCGGTGGATTTCACAAATCGTAATCATCGGTGATCGGAGATCAACGGCTTGGTTCTCTGATTTTTGAACTGTCAAATGTTTCCATGGATATGAGCTATCACACAGAACAGATACACAAAAATAATATGTCATAATATGTCAATCACTAATAATGGCAATTTTGGATTCAATTATTTCCGCAAATATATTTATTACCCAAACAGAAATTCAAAAACATTTAAAAAATTATGAGATGAGATGAGAATGGACATCTCACGATTGGAACTCATCGTCAAAATCCGATTTACTTGACATTTCGATAAAAATTCACTGTGATATTCACCCGGTTCTGGATCTGTTAATAGCCTTTCATGGTACTACAAGCCCTATGTAAATTACACAGTAATTGATGTCATATGTTCTTTTTTCGACCATTTTAAACCACGACGACCGAAATGCTCGAAATAAAAAACAGATGACATCAATGGATGGCCCCGAAAGCCTCAACAAATTCATCGCCATTTGATTGTGATAATGTCAAATATAGAACCCTCACGATTACGTTATTTGGAAAAACAAAACTATACAAATAACTAATAATCATCAGTCATAATGTGTGAATAGCGCCATCTGAAGTGATAAGAACGAAACTTTTCTCATATCTCAACGAAATCTAATCATTTTAGACATATGTACTCCTACGCTAAGACATTTTGGTTTTGCCCAACAGCGCAGAGTTGTAGGCAACTCAAATTACACACTATAACAGTGACTATAGAGGGAATATAGTCACTGTACACACTATTTGTTTATATCGCCATCTAACGCGGAGAATATCAAATGAAGTCCAAACGAATAAGCGGAGCGTAACTGTAACTGGCGCGACATCTAGTGGCCTTACTCAAAAGGAGGAAAAGCATTTCCTGTATAAGTAAAATTTTCATCGATTTTTTCAAAGTTTCATTGTATTTTATTACCAGACCGTGGACGAATTCATATATGAAGTGTCATAACAAACAGTCCATCCGATCTCGAGTTATAAATGGTGTAACCAACATCTTTCTTTTATATAATATATAGATAAGTCTCGTCCTTGCTGTTTAATAATTTGTTTAATTTGTTTAATATTTTCTTGGCTTCAGTCCTGAAGCCAAGAAAATATTTCCCCAATGCTTATTTCTATTGACTCTTTCAACTTTGTGACACAGGTTTCGTAGTATTACTACATTTTCAAACTGGAGTATTTCAAGTTGTGCAAACAGGTATTTAAATGTCTTCTATATTATTTCTTGAGAATTTTGAAATGTGGGGAATTCCATAGGTCCGTTTGTTCGTATAGGAGTTTTTCTGTCGGGCTATTCGAGTACTTTTATTCTTTATTCCAATGAACTATCACAAAGAAACGGACTATTCTGTCCATTATTTTTCAGTAAAATTTCACTCGATTTTTGATTTCCGTACAAGAAAAAAGCATAATTGAATCTTTCAACCATGTTTATATACGTGATATTATATTTTCAGTATTAACAGAGAAAAAAGTTTCTTCAACATTCGCCAGGTCTCTGGAATCATTGAAATCACATTATATATTCTCAAAGTAAATAAACATTTTGATAAAAACGTGATTACTACGACCCCTATGTAGGAAGGACAACGTTGCTTAGTTATCTGACTATAACCTAACATTTTCAAAATATAAACGGTGAAATGCGTCAGAATTTCATGGCCAACTGGGATACATTATAAAAGTGAATGGAGTATAGGTAAATAAGAAGCAATTGGATATAAGTTAGGCGTGTATTCTGGCGCCAGTTTAATAAAAAACAATAGAGGTCACGCGCCAAATCGTAACACTGTGAAGATAAGGGTTCGTCATTGGCGTGAAAATGGTTCTGTAGAACATTTGAAGGAGCCCGGACGTGGAAGAACAGAAAATATCGAACGAGAATTGCGTTCACCAGAAGTCCTAAAGGGTCTGGTAATCGACAAAGCCTCATCCTAGGAATATCAAAGGAAATCATTGATCTAATTCTTCAAATGGAATATAAATTCCATCCCTTCAAATACCAAATGGCACAGCACCTTAGCAATCAAGAAAAGAAGCAAGGTTAGCCTTTTGTCAAGGAATTTTTGGATTTACGTCAAGGAGAAATTCACAGTCTCCTAATGAGCGACGAAACAAATTTTCATTCGAACGGCTTGGTTAGTAAACAGAATTTTGATACTGGTCGGATGAAAATCCTCGTGAAATCTTCACACAGAACCTCCTCAATCCAAAAGTATTGTGTGGTGTGGAGTAGGATCTTTTGTTATTACTGGAGCACATTTTTTTGAGGATAAAATAACCGCGCAATAACAGTTACATCCGAGCGCTACGTGAACATGATTGAGACATTCCTCATTCCAGAATTAAATAGACGAGGTTTACTTAACAATGCCTTACTATTACAACAAGATGGGTTAACAGCTCATACTACCAGAAACTCAATGAGAATTCTGTGGGAAATGTTCAATGGCTGACTTCGGAAAGCCAAAGTGTCTGCGAGTCTTCCAGGGGTCCAGGTACAATAGAAGAACTCAAAGTCAAAATTCGTGAAGAAGTTGAAGCCGTTGAAGGAATAGAGGAAGGTTGGCTACGCCGTGTAATGAACCTCTTTTTATCTAATATTGAAAAAGGTGGCGGAGTTAATTTAGAACACATGATTTCTAAAAGCTAGAATTAGCCAAATATTATCATGAATCCCAAAGAGTTAGCTGTAATTTGGTATAAGGAAAAGTTTGTTTTGTTAATCAAAAAAATTTCAATTGAAATATTAAAATGGGTAGCCTTTTATGGGGAACCCTGTAAAAATTCCCGTGATGATTTTTCGTATTTAGATTTGTAGAAAATGTAGTTTAGCGGGGAATAAAAATTCAGATGATTAAAAACTTTGCGTCATCATATACCAAGAGAAACAACATTAATCAAAATGAATGTGAGAAAATTGTATATTAGTGGATTGTTTTTATCCTCTTTTTTTGCCTCTTATGCAGATGTTCGCACAGTTCATATATTCTTACTATTGAAATTCAATTTTCACGTATTGTGAATCACAAACATTTTCAGTGTTCTTATTTTCTCTGAGGAGTATGATCTTTTGAAATTCGAATAATGAAGAATCAATTCCCCCATTTTGTCTTTTCGTTATATCTTATCTATCAATTTCAGTTCTGACCCAAAAAGTGGTTGTCATTTGAAAAAACTAACTGCCCCCTCCTCAAATATACATGAAAAGTTGCATCACTCCAAAAAAAAATATTTCAACAAAATAGTAAATGTCGAAGATTTCAATGTTGTGCGATACTTTTTACTCAGCTTTGAGAATTTTCCTCCTTTCTGGACTTTATTAAGAATTATGAATTTTATGCTCAAAATCGAAACAAAGTGGCGGAGGATCCTGTTCGTATGAAACTAATCAATTTTTATTATCCTGGTCGGGTATTGATATTATAGTATTGTCATCGGTCCTCAACAGGTATGAAAATTTTCAAATATTTATATTCTGTAGAAATGGGAGAAAACCGATATTTCACGATTTTAGCACAGCAGAACACACTCATAATTCCATTCACTGCAGAATGAGGACAATTTTGATTGTATTCCCAGCATATTCAGCTGATATTTTATACATTGGCCATGAATGATGAGTGAATCCATAAAAACCTAAAATGCCCTAAAATTTCGAAATGTCGTCTCGTTTTCCAGATACTCCTAATGTTCCATTCGAAGTGAAAAGAAGGGTATTACTTTTGGAATAAAGGGTATTTTTCCATTCCATAGAAATTGAAGAAAAGTGAGAACATTCAAGCTGGAAATATCTCATTGTACAATGTCTGCGTACCAATTTTCAGAAAACCAGAACCAATAGTTGTCCATACTTTCGACTCAACTGGTGGCTCTGTATAGAGTGCCCATCAAAATTATGGAACAAATTCATTTTCTCAAAAGAAAAAAATTGGCAACAAAATCCCGAAACAGGTCAATTTTTGTTTTACTTTTATCAAAGGACCCCGCACTTTTTCTATGACAAATGGCGTTCCGTCAAATTTTCTAAAATTTTGGTATAATGTAGTACTCGACCTACTGATCAGAAGTGTCCATGGCCCCAACTCAATCCTATGACTAGTTTTTGAGATACAGGGCGTTGAAGTTGATAATTACCCACTTTTACTACGCCCGTATCTCGGTACAGAATCGAATGAACTTCAATTTTTCTCAGGAAACATTTCACTACATCCCCAGGGAGCAACCATATAGACTATATAGAGGAATATGACCGAAAATCGTTACGAATACAGGGTTATCCATAATTGAATGCATGCCCGATTTTGAAATTATAAAATATGTCAGTTTCATAGCGAGATCGTTCACAAAATGAACTATTACACTATAGATGTTGTTGTGACATCTAAAAAGTCTGAAATACCCAGAATTTATATTGGGTGATCCATTATTATAGAAACTATTCTCAAGAAAGGTTAAATGGACACCCTGTATTTATGGGTTGATTCAAGGTGTTTGTTTAATTTTTTTAGAACAAATCATCATGGACTTAAAAGAATACAGGGTGATTCAGTCATGAAATGAACTTTGAACCTCACGAAAATACCCAAAAACCACCTTTTTTTCATCTCCCTATTTTTCAAGATTAACTAGGATGAGGTAGTACAATGGTGAAAGAAAACTCCTACCTCATCGGAGTCAATCTCGTAGTTTCTATAATAATGGATCACCCAGTATAAATTCTGGGTATTTCAGACGTTTTCGATGTAACAACAATATATCTAGTGTAATAGTTCATTTTGTGAACGTTCTCGCTCTGAAACGGACATATTTTATTCTTTCAAAATCAGGCATGCATTAAATTATGGATAACCCTGTATTCGTAACGATTTTCGGTCATATTCCTCTATATGGTTGCTCCCTGGGGATGTAGTGAAATGTTTCCTGAGTAAAATTGAAGTTCATTCGATTCTGTACCGAGATACGGGCGTAGTAAAAGTGGGTAATTCTCAACTTCAACGCCCTGTATCTCGAAAACTAGTCATAGGATTGAGTTGGGGCCATGGACACTTTGGATCAGTAGGTCGAGTACTACATTATTCCAAAATTTTAGAAAATTTGACGGAACGCCATTTGTCATAGAAAAAGTGCGGGGTCCTTTTCATGGATTTTTGTTGCACCCTATGCCATCCCCTTCAACCCCCTAAATTTTTTGAATAGGGAAAGTGGGTCATGTGGTACTTTTTCGGCAACGTCTTTGTATCTTCTTTACAGGCTTGCAGAAATTTTCAAGGAAAAATTTTTTTTTTGAAAATTAGTTAGTTCAAAGAGGTTTTCAGTATGTGCACATTGTTGGCTCTTTCTTTGAATAGAAATTACCGAAAAGTTTCAACTCCAGTAGAAACGTACTAAAAACATACCTACTTGAGATCATAACTGAAGCGCAGTGTTTCACACATTCGAATTTTTCACGTGAGGGGTTGAAGTTGTGTATGAACTAAACTGTAATGGTCGACTTTCATTCGGTGACAAATTTCATCAGGTACCATCGTCTCAAAGTAAATGAGCCATGACAAAGTGCACAGGTGTGCAGAAAAAAAAAAGTTTTTTTTTTTAATTAGTGAGTTCAAAGAGGTTTTCACTCTTTGAACTTACTAATTAAAAAAAAAAACCTTTCTTTTCTGCACGCCTGTGAAGAAGATACAAAGACCTTGCCAAATAAGTACTACATAACCCACCTTCCCTATTCAAAAAATTTAGAGGGTTGATGGGGATGGCACAGGGTGCAACAAAAATCCTTAAAAAATGCATAGAAATTTGGAAGAAGTGAAACAAAAATTGAGCTGTTTCAGGATTATGTTGGCAAATATTTTTCTTCTGAGAAAATGAATTTGTTCCATAATTTTGACGCGCACTGTTATAAATTGAACATGGAACTGTATCTGAACAAGGTTCAGATTATCAAAATCTTTTATCTCAAAAACCAGGATAAACACAAATCTACACATACCATTTTTTCCAATCATTCGTTTCTGCTGTCACCACAAACTCTTACAGTAAACTAAACATGGCAACGTTTGTTATTGAGCGGAACACTTCATCCTAATCAGATACGATACACCAGGAAATGCACCGTTCGCCTTAATTCGTATCACCTCCAATTTATCTTCACCACTCGCGAAAAATTCAATTGGATTCAGATGCCACCCACGTGCAGGCCAAGTAGCAATTTGTTCACTGAACGAAGAATTTCGCATGAACGAATCTCTTGCTGGACCGATAGAGATCGAAGGTGGGATTATCTCCCACTTTGGATGCGGACTACTAGATTATGAACAATTGGAGAGACAACAAACTAGACAAGATCGTTTAGCGACGCCGAATAGACCGCACTTTCACGGACCTTATAAAGACAAAACGCATTAAGTGCTTGTTATTGATATGAAAAGATTATCCACTTTATGGAGAATGCCTTTCTCGTTTTGTACTAGTTGACGTTTGAGAAATGAATTGGTTATATTTCGAGTGAATATCTCTGGAAGGGTAAGTCGAGAATGTTGCGAAAAAAGACGATTATAAGATTTCCAAGGCAGATAGAAAGTTGATCTCACCTCCGCTTGTAGAGAATCATGAGAGACGATCACATTATTCACAGTGATGAATCAATTAAGTCTATTAGGAAAATGCAACAAGAGTTTGGCGTCTAATTTGCAAGACAACATCTGAAACTCATGCATCAGGGTCTATAAGCTACAAGGATGGGTTCATGCTCCATAACTTCTGTTTTTTCTAAGCTGTTTCATAAAAAAAACATGAGTTCCCATTCGAAATAAAGATTATTTTCATCGAATAATTGTAAAAAATGCATTATATGGCTTGAATAAGTTTTACCGAAAAGTTCAACGAAAAAAAATTGAAATTTCTGCAAGGAACATATTTGGTATTATTAAAGATCCATTTTCAGCTGCTGCCAACAGTTTGGGTTCTTGAATTGAAAAATGCAAATATACATACCAAGGTGTATGAGAGCGTGCTCAAAAAAACTAGACCCCAAGTGCATTTGTATTTTCAATGAATCAAACACATAATGAACGGTTTTCCAATAAATAATTTTCAGAAATAACAATGGAATGGCAGACATTTTTTGAATTTGCTCCTGCATTTTTGCTCTTTTTTTCAATGAAAATTACCACTCAAAATCTATGGGAGATGATCCCCCAACAGGGGCCTGTAGCGTTCCTCGAACACCTGAAGAACAGAAGAATCATTACTTGGGAGAGGATCAGAACTTCGTGAAAAGTTTTTTTTTTCAGTAGGCGTAGTTTTTTCTTGGTTATTTCTCGGTTTTCTTCTTCGTTCTTGTTACATATTTAATTTCAAGAAACTTCCAACCAGTTCGATGAAAAGTAAAAGAAGCACTGCAACATGAATATCAGCTCATTCTTTAAACAAATTCAGTATTGCTACAGTGGAAAACGAATTTTTTTCTTTCAAATGATTTGTTCCTAGTCTCCATTTCTTCACACGTGCTATATACAGGGTCTTTCACGAGGAACCTCACCCATATTTATACGGGAAACTACTGAACGTATTTTCATGAAATTCAGCACTTATAAGTATTTCACGATGCTGATGAAATCTAAAATATTTTCAAGGCATGAGCACCTCCGGTTTTTCCGGAAATGACGTCAACTTCCGTTTTTCAAATTAGAACACCATTTTTTTATTGCAGAAATAGATTCCTTAGAAAATTTCAAGTTATTTTGATGTAACATTTTTCAGTTTTGGTTGGAAAATTCTATCTGAGCGGGAAAATTCGAAAAAAAAAATCGAAAATAGAGCTCCGCTGAAACAAGAATAACTTCGAGGTTTTTGGATGGAAAATTTTCATTTTTGGGATTATTCAAGATGTAAGATTGATGTATCCACTTTAAAAATCGAAATCGCGATCCATGATACAGGGGGTGAAAAAATCGCTTTCAAAGTTAGGGATGACAAAATCGTGAAAAATCAATTTTTTCAAATTAGAACCCCATTTTTTAATGGCAGATATTGAATCTACGTTAGAAAATAATGTGAGTATATGCATCACACCCTTGCCCTAAAGTGGATATTTTCTGAGTTATTCACAAAAAACTGATTTTCGTCTTGAATTTTCAGCTATTTCTTTTCCCTTCACGCCAAAAAGATGAAATTTTCAGGAACTGTTACTTAAACCATGTTTTAGATTTTACTACCCTAATATGCAAGAGAAAAAAGTTACAGGTTTTTCCTAAATAGATGGCGAATTTGGATTCGAATTTGTAGCGGAAACCTCTTTATTTCAACTAATCGGCCATCGGTTTTCTCTCCAGTGATAAATAAATAATTCCTTATGAACCATATGCAAAAACTTACCATGTTTTACATTCTTTTTCTTAATGATAGATATCATTAATTACATCTGCCAAATTCCTCTTTATTCAGTAGCATTTTGTGTTTACTATTAATTTGGTGATAATTCGTATTAAGTTATAAAATCGATCACTATGCCTAATTTTACCAATGAAGATTATTTAAATCTCATTCTACTTCATGGAGAATGTAATAAAGTTGTAGATAGAACGATTCGACTGTTCATTGAGAGGTTTCCTGACCGACCCAGACCAACGAGAGATACCATTAACAGAACCATGACAAACTTGAGAAATGTCGGATCTTTCGTTAAGAAAACTATACACAGAGAAAAAAGTGTAGTAGAAGATGAGAACAACGAAATTACAGTTCTTGCATATTTTCGTGTGAATCCTCAAAACTCTCTCAAAGATGCCGAGATTGATCTGGGATTATCTCAATCGAGTGTTTGGAGAATATTAAAAAAACATAAAATGCACCCATATAAATTCAATAGGGTACAGCATTTGAAGGAAACTGATTTCGTCAGGAGAACAGAGTTTTGCGAAGCTATGATGATTCGATTTCAAGAGAATGAAAACTTTTTGGACTGTATAATTTGGACAGATGAATCTGAATTCACAAAGAATGGTTCTTTCAATAGGCATAACAGTCATTATTGGGATGAAGAGAACAACCACCACTTCAGACAATGGAACTTTCAAGAGACCTGGAGTTTCAATGTTTTTTGCGCCATCAAAAATAATGCAATTCTCGATGTTCACATTTATGATGGGACTTTAACTGGTAAGATAGAACACTACACATGTTTGCATTATTTAAAGAATGTTCTCCCTTAGGAGATAGATATTCTGACATATTGACTCAAATAATTGAGCCGCTAGTACAGAACCATAATGACTTATGGTATCAACAAGATGGCGCGCCTCCACACAATTCACTCAATGTGTCAAATATCCTCTACAGGCTATTTGAAGATCGATGGTTGGCGAACAATGGTCCACATCTTTGGCCACCACGTTCTCCCGATTTAACTCCTTTAGACTATTATGTTTGGGGTAGGATAAAAAATATTGTCTACTCAACTCCCCTGACTGATAAAGAGGACTGCATAGAACGAGTCAGAAATGCGTTCAGGTTTGTTTAGATTTTTAGATTCATAGTTTAGAAACTCAATTTGGTTTTTAAACACTTTTGCAGATCTCTTCCTCCCGATGAAATAAGAAGAGCAACGCACGAAGCATTCCTGAGACGTATAAATAAATGTCTAGAAATTAACGGTCAAAACTTTGAGCATCTTCTCTGGTTATAACTGCGAGAGTTTGCCATGGTTCTCCTAATAGTAACTTGAAGTCGGTTTCAAGAAGGGGTGAAAAATCTACAGCATGGTTCAAATAACAGTTCCTGAAAATTTCATCTTTTTGGCGTGAAGGGAAAAGAAATACCTGAAAATTCAAGACGAAAAACAGTTTTTTGTGAATAACTCAGAAAATATCCATTTTAGGGCAAGGGTGTGATGCATACATTCACATTATTTTTCAACGTAGATTCAATATCTGCCATAAAAAAATGGGGTTCTAATTTGAAAAAATTGATTTTTCACGATTTTGTCATCCCTAACTTTGACAGCGATTTTTTCACCCCCTGTATCATGAATCGCGATTTCGATTTTTAAAGTGGATACATCAATCTTACATCTTGAATAATCCCAAAAATGAAAATTTTCCATCCAAAAACCTCGAAGTTATTCTTGTTTCAGCGGAGCTCTATTTTCGATTTTTTTTTCGAATTTTCCCGCTCAGAGAGAATTTTCCAACCAAAACTGAAAAATGTTACATCAAAATAACTTGAAATTTTCAAAGGAATCTATTTCTGCAATAAAAAAATGGTGTTCTAATTTTAAAAACGGAAGTTGACGTCATTTCCGGAAAAACCGGAGGTGCTCATGCCTTGAAAATATTTTAGATTTCATCAGCATCGTGAAATACTTATAAGTGCTGAATTTCATGAAAATACGTTCAGTAGTTTCCCGTATAAATATGGGTGAGGTTCCTCGTGAAAGACCCTGTATTGTTTGATTTGAGAAGAAGTACGTATTGCTCTATTAAAAGAATGCCATTTCTTTAGATAAATGCTCGGATGTTCATTTCATTATAAAGGGGAAGGTATGCCGTTACAATAATGGAAAATAACATCACCCAAAGACCACCACGACTACAGGACCGTATCCTTTTCATGAAATTTTCTATCGTCAAATCGTCCTCGAAAGCCTGACAAATTCAATCTTTGAGCTCTTAAATAGACGATGGGCTCTTGGCGCTGACCTTCTCTTTCACGTGGTCCCAAAGAAAGTAGTCGCAAGGTATTAAATCACAAGATCACGGTGGCCAATTGTGATCACCTTTCTGGAAATAACACGGTCCGGAAACGTTTCCCATGAAAAATCAATGGTTTAGTTGCCTGTGTGGCACGTAGCGCCGTCTTGTTGTGAGTAAACTATCCCATACTGGCCATGAATGATCATTAATTTTCTCTCGATAGCACAATCCATAAATAATAAACTTCACGGAACAGTAACACGTTGAGGAGATAAAGGCTTTACAACAATTACACTTGAGTTTCCCGAGCACCAGATGCGACATTTTTGCTCGTTGACGAAGCCATGCACCAAGGTGGCAATGGGCCTCACCACTCAAGATTATTTGGAATGAAATTCCGGATCATTTTCATGCATTTCAAGGACCCAATCAGCAGAGACAAGACCTTGTTGATGATCGGCCGGCATGAGTTCTTGTGTTAACTGTGTTAACTGTAACTATAAGCCTTAACACCCAAATCATTATGCCTAATAGTGTATTGACGTTTTTGGAATGCCTTATTCCAGAGAACGACGAGGAGTGGAAAAACCTGGGTTTTCTTTCGGCTGCAGCAGCAATATTTTTATTCTTCACGTCACAACTTGTCTCAAATTTTTCCACCAATTTCTGTATTGCGGTTCGACAACCCAAAAATGTTCTAGTTTTACGAACCGTCTCTGCAAATTTTTACCATGTTGATGGTGAATTTTAATAATCTCAATGTGATGTTGAAGCGTGTATCGTTTCATTTCAAATGTCAAAAAAATGACAGCTTCGAAAGTGACATCTACCGATATAGCGGGCTTATCAAAATAACATATCCTATTAGAAAACCCTTTATATTAAATCAATTAAATACATAATATGTTTCAAAAAGGTTCCTAATCTCAAGCGTCAACATGATTAATAAGACTTGTCACATCAGGTTGAATGAGCTTCATAATGAAATCTCTCCTCTTTCTATGTCTTTGATTGTTAATCAGGTATTCGAAATTGGATCAGTTCTTGGGATCAAATAACATTTCACCTACCTATTATCTAATTTGTGAAGCGAAATCGATCTTCACGTCCATGATTGTCCCTAATTTGGGTCTCCCACTTTCCACTTTTTAACCGATGTCACACTCAATTTGACGTTCGTATGAAAAACCGTAGTAATTGAGCGGTTTCTCTAAAACTTCCGCTTCAGACTACCGTGGACGAATTTCATTTGGAGGAGACGACGTTCTCAAAAAATTCTGGACGAAAATAAACGTGAGTTGGCGCGACGGACGACTTACAGACTCACTTTCCGACGGTTTGTTGTATCTCTCTGATGATTAAATCAGTTAATTTGAAGTCGCAAGATGATCAATTGTTGGGGCTTATTCATGAAGGCCTCGAATATCTAACATGTAACCATTCTATTCATCATAGTGGGATGTCGAATAACAGTTTAACGTTCATAAAAGCTGATGATATTGATGTGTGAAATATGTATTTGATGCGAGTTTCAATTTCGAGAGAGTCCTGTCCTTTTTTACCCATTCCGAGCGGAACTACCTTATATTGTTAACCAACAGCCAGGACAAAAAATGGATTAAATTTACTGAAAGGAAGCTAGTTAGTTTTTGCAGTTGTGTTCACAAATACCGCGGTCAGTTAAGCGTACTTAGATCTGTTTTCTCATATAAACAGTTTGCAAAAGCCAAATATAAATTCATTATTTCAGTTACCAAAAATATTCATAGGAAATTCCGAAATAGTTTCAATTTAAACGATAAATGGACATTCTTCAAGGTAAAATGTGACCCCTATCTTCAAACCCCTTCGAGTGAAGATTACAACCCCCAATTTTTCAGAGGGGAAGTATTGTGATTTATCGTTTAAAATGTCTCTTCATTCTTTATCCAGAAATGTTACTGTTTTCAAGTTTTAATTCGCTGTAATACATTCAATACGCCATACTTAATTGAAAATGATGTAAGGAATGACAGAACAATACGAATTTCAATAATTTTTTACACCATGTCCAAATATGGATAATATACAGAGTGAGCCTCCGATTCGCACATTTAATTTGTGTAAATTCCTCTCATGAAGTAATATTATTCTTTCCTATCATTTTCCTGAATGAGGTTTCGTTTCGTTTCATAAATACCTACACGGTGTTTAGAATCCTTGATAAAGCTGTTTTCTTCCGATATCTTCGGAACCGATATTACGAATTGAAGGTATTAACTTATCGAATTTTTTTGTATATGAGTTACAGCATGACAGACCCTTAAATCCAAGAAAATATACTGTAAGACTATTTGAGAACGATAAACATTCAATATTTCTGAAAGAAACTATCAATTTGAAACAAGCTTTTATAAAAATAAAAACTTTTTTTAAACACAAGCTTCTATAATAACAACACTCAACCGCCATTTTGAAGCCGTCATCTTGAATTCCCCAATTTTGAAGAATAGTAATTTCCGACACAGAAAACCCCCAGATATCAATTTTGAATAGAATCGGATCATAATTACAAAACTCGTCCGCCATATTGTAGCCGCCATCTTGAATTTTCCAATTTTAACGAAAGAATTATCATAGTCGAACTCAAAAACCCCCAGATACTAATTTTAAATGGAATCGGATCATAATTACAAAACCCA
Source organism: Adalia decempunctata (assembly GCA_951802165.1). Taxonomy (NCBI): domain Eukaryota; kingdom Metazoa; phylum Arthropoda; class Insecta; order Coleoptera; family Coccinellidae; genus Adalia; species Adalia decempunctata. The sequence goes on along the minus strand of OX637696.1, from coordinate 62,327,161 downwards.
TCCGCCATTTTGGAGCCGCCATTTTGTTTTTTTCTATAACAAATATTTCATGATCAACAGAACAGAATTATGTACACCTGCCAAATTTCAAGTGTCATATTTACCTTGCAAGATTTGATTAGAGACAGACAGGACAGACAGACACCGGGACAGGTGAAACTAAATAAAAGCTTGTAAAAAGGAAGTCTTCCTGAATTTTCAGCATGAAACGCGTTGCTTTCGAGTTATTTCCCATTTTATTCGACGGAATCAGTTGAAAAATTCGTAAATTTCAATTTTCTTTTAATTGGTACCTGTATGTATGTATTTTGAATGTCACCGAAATCCATTTCACAATGTGGTCACTTATTCTTTAATTGAGAAGGAATAGTGACGCTGATATTAACAATAACCAGTAAATGCATATTATAATCATTTACTCATTTATTCCTATATTGATACGAATTGTCTTTATAATACTTATTTCTTCATCTTCGATGAATTGTTCATTTCAACATGTTACTCGAGATGTTTCGATTTTATTTCAGATAGACAAGAGACAAGTTGTGTCTGTATAGACACGATTGTTACCGAGATTGTTACATAATTCAAAATATACTCCATTCTCAGTTATAAAGTATTCCGGTTGGCAATGCCATTCTGACACATTTCCCCGCGTATATTTTGAAAATGTTAGGTAATAGACATTTTTCCGTCAGATAACCAAGCAACGTTGTCCTTTCTAGGTAGAGGTCGAGGTAATTACGTTTTATCGAAATGTTTATTTACTTTGGGAAAAAAATGAATTTGAGAAAATATTATGTGAATTCATTGATTCCATAGACCTGGCGGATGTTGAAGAAATGTTTTTCGCTGTTAATGAAGGAAATATCTAAACAAACAGACGGACCTATGGAATTCCCCCCTTCTTAAAATTCTCCAGAAATAGGAAGCCTACCGAATACATTCAAATACCTTCTTGCACAACTTGAATTACTTCAGTATGAAAATGTAGTAGTACTACGAAACCTGTAACACAGTTAAACCTTGAAAGGACTAAAGTTAAAAAAGAGTGAATAGAAATTAGCATTGGCAACGTCTCTGAGAATTCTCTTGACATTGCCGATATTCTCGGTGTGCCAACCTGCGTCAGTTTCAAGTAAAAAAACATGATGAACCTAAATATTGACCAACTGGGGTACTTTATGAAAGTGAATGGAGTATATTTCATGAATACGCAATGCAGATAACCAATTTATTATAGTAACGCACCTAATAAGTACGGTTTCGTCTGGACTAGTTTTTCCGTATACGCTAATGGCTTGACATTTGACAACCTGTTGAAATTTGATTACCGACTATGTCACAGGAGAGAAAATATTCTACACAGGGTGTATTTAAAGGTGAGGATTTTCTTTTGACAGATGGTAGAACTCATCAAAATAAGTCAGTTCACCAAAAATTTTTATATAAATTAAGCACCTGTTTCGAGAAAATAAAACTAGAATATTTTCTAGTTTCTAGGCGAATCTGAAAATTCCTCAGTCCAAACCTGCTCCCTCGCCTGCTTCTTTGTAGATATCAACATGTTTTTTGTCTTCTTATAATACATGACGCAGAATATCGATTGTGATTAGTGATACGGTCTAGATCTCTAGATTGTACGAGTGTTTATGTTTCGAAAAAGCCTCACGTTAATTCAAATAATGAACTTGTTGATATGCTTTTAATTTATGGTGGATCAAAACAAAATGCCAGTTCAGCGTATAAGTTATAAGAAATCACCCAATTTCGCGGATGTTCATAAACCTGGTGCAGAGATATGCAAGCCAGAGTAGTATTTAGGTATTGATGCCCAAAATTTCTTATACATTTTTTAAATTCAACATTTCGTATAAGAAATTTTCGTCGAAAGAAAAGTCTCACCTTAAAATACACCTTGTATTATTAATCTACCATGAGGAAATATTCTGGCATTCCAATAATCATATTCCTTTAATAATTCGAAGCACATGAAAAAAATACAAATGTCTACTATTTAAGGCCACTTGCACAGTATGAAAATAAAAAAAACCATAGATTAATCCCAAAACCTCGATTGGTAAATAACTCTTTCACCGTGTCGTAATCCTAGTTTAACGACCTCAACTAACTCTTGAATAAAATGCCTCGAATTGACGGGATTAAATGAAAGTTTATTATTAAACTTTGAATTCTAACCATTCATTAATAGATGACATATTAAGCTTGTTCCAAAATGATGCTTGATGTGATTATAAATCAAAGAGAGATAATGTTGGCTGAAGTAGAAGAAGAGATTGACTCAAAAAACGATTTGAGGATATCAGAAATTATTGATTTCGGTTTTTCCATGCTTAGATATGAAAGGTCCAGTAGGTGTGAAAATAAAAGCACCCATAAAAATCAACAACTGAACTAAATATTGACATTGGAGGTATACAGGGTCTTTCACGAGGAACCTCACCCATATTTATACGGGAAACTACTGAACGTATTTTCATGAAATTCAGCACTTATCAGTATTTCACGATGCTGATGCAATCTAAAATATTTTCAAGGCATGAGCACCTCCGGTTTTTCCGGAAATGACGTCAACTTCCGTTTTTCAAATTAGAACACCATTTTTTTATTGCAGAAATAGATTCCTTAGAAAATTTCAAGTTATTTTGATGTAACATTTTTCAGTTTTGGTTGGAAAATTCTCTCTGAGCGGGAAAATTCGAAAAAAAAATCGAAAATAGAGCTCCGCTGAAACAAGAATAACTTCGAGGTTTTTGAATGGAAAATTTTCATTTTTGGGATTTTTCAAGATGTAAGATTGATGTATCCACTTTAAGAATCGAAATCGCGATTCATGATACAGGGGGTGAAAAAATCGCTTTCAAAGTTAGGGATGACAAAATCGTGAAAAATAAATTTTTTCAAATTAGAACCCCATTTTTTTATGGCAGATATTGAATCTACTTTGAAAAATAATGTGAGTGTATGCATCACACCCTTGCCCTAAAGTGGATATTTTCTGAGTTATTCACAAAAAACTGTTATTCGTCTTGAATTTTCAGCTATTTCTTTTCCCTTCACGCCAAAAAGATGAAATTTTCAGGAACTGTTACTTAAACCATGTTTTAGATTTTACTACCCTAATATGCAAGAGAAAAAAGTTACAGGTTGTTCCTAAATAGATGGCGAATTTGGATTCGAATTTGTATCGGAAACCTCTTTATTTCAACTAATCGGCCATCGGTTTTCTCTCCAGTGATAAATAAATAATTCCTTATGAACCATATGCAAAAACTTACCATGTTTTACATTCTTTTTTTTTAATGATAGATATCATTAATTACATCTGCCAAATTCCTCCTTATTCAGTAGCATGTAATTAATGATATCTATCATTAAAAAAAAAGAATGTAAAACATGGTAAGTTTTTGCATATGGTTCATAAGGAATTATTTATTTATCACTGGAGAGAAAACCGATGGCCGATTAGTTGAAATAAAGAGGTTTCCGATACAAATTCGAATCCAAATTCGCCATCTATTTAGGAACAACCTGTAACTTTTTTCTCTTGCATATTAGGGTAGTAAAATCTAAAACATGGTTTAAGTAACAGTTCCTGAAAATTTCATCTTTTTGGCGTGAAGGGAAAAGAAATAGCTGAAAATTCAAGACGAAAAACAGTTTTTTGTGAATAACTCAGAAAATATCCACTTTAGGGCAAGGGTGTGATGCATACACTCACATTATTTTTTAAAGTAGATTCAATATCTGCCATAAAAAAATGGGGTTCTAATTTGAAAAAATTGATTTTTCACGATTTTGTCATCCCTAACTTTGAAAGCGATTTTTTCACCTCCTGTATCATGAATCGCGATTTCGATTCTTAAAGTGGATACATCAATCTTACATCCTGAAAAATCTCAAAAATGAAAATTTTCCATTCAAAAACCTCGAAGTTATTCTTGTTTCAGCGGAGCTCTATTTTCGATTTTTTTTTCGAATTTTCCCGCTCAGAGAGAATTTTCCAACCAAAACTGAAAAATGTTACATCAAAATAACTTGAAATTTTCTAAGGAATCTATTTCTGCAATAAAAAAATGGTGTTCTAATTTGAAAAACGGAAGTTGACGTCATTTCCGGAAAAACCGGAGGTGCTCATGCCTTGAAAATATTTTAGATTGCATCAGCATCGTGAAATACTGATAAGTGCTGAATTTCATGAAAATACGTTCAGTAGTTTCCCGTATAAATATGGGTGAGGTTCCTCGTGAAAGACCCTGTATAACATGAACTGTATAAATCCATACACGATTGAGTGATAATTTGAGGTACATTTCTTATGATTGCAGAATTATTCTTCAATTCACAGTGACACACGAAACCACTTTTATTACCTATGTTGAAATATAGGTGAAAAAATATATGCGATATTCCAAAATGCTTGTTCACATCCCATATTCAATAGTTGTCCCTTTTTTCATAAATCAGGTATTGTTATACTTTTCAACTATTCTTTTTTCATTTCTATTCAAATCTAACTTCCATTTTTGTATGTGCTCCTCGGTATTGAACTGATATCTTTTTGTGTCATGCTTTTCAACTATTCTTTTTCTATTTCTATTCGAATCTAACTTCATTCTCTTCTCGTGCCTCAGTATTGAATTGGTATCTCCTTGTTAGTTGCCTCAGATATGTTCAGACGATAATCCATTAGATTATTATCATATTTTACATTCAAATGTGGTACGTGCTCTGACAATCGTGGCTGGACGTATTCGAGAACTGTTTATTGGTGCTTTGGTGATCGGAACAGTTTCTTCCAAATGAATTCGTTATTGAAAACTTTCAATATGCGACAAACCCTATAATTTAAAAAAATGTGTTGACATACAAACTGTCAAAGAATGAAAAGGGATGAAACAAATAACGTGAAGATAGGCACAAATAGCAATTTATATGAAAATAACCAGATTAGAGGATTAACTTCAATCTATTAACATTTAATCCGGAGCAAAGCTGAAGATTTGATCCAAGATTTAATAAATTAATCGGAATTTTACTAACGTTTAGAACCAAAACGGTGGAAATGGCCCTCAGAATATCTAATTTAAATTTTCTTGTCGCGAAACGCCGTGTTCAAATTAGTTGAGCAGTTTAGGATCACCACTGAACGTGAATCAACAAATGAATAAATATCCATTTATATTAACACTGCGTGGCAGACACGGACCACCACAGGCCAATAATTATGATTGTATGCATTTTATAAGGACAATAAATTGGCTATTTTCAAAGTTTTAGAGTAATTGGGACTGAAAAGTTCATCATTTTTCACATTTTTGAAATTTTTTCAATGAAATTATATTGAAAGGAAGATTTATTTTGAATTATAATAAATGTCGCGGAATAAGTGATTTAAAATCGCACGCCCATGCTCATCCAGAGCAATGATTTCATGCGGTGTTGCCACATTAGAAGGTTGAACATAGAGATCCGATCTTTTAACTTTGTTCCATTCATTGTGAAGAATTTTGATGTGGGAGCCAAAACAAATCAACAATTTACAAGGGAATGATCTGTCTCTCTGATATTATATCTATCGTAATACCGCTTGTAATAATTTCCAAATTGTCTTTTTGATAATTTGTTGGATCACTGCTTGAGTTCAAATTCACCAATAACGCAGTATAACCCGATTACGACCTTCATTTCATTTCTGCCGATCCAGATACCATAGCACTCAAATATTTAAATAGGATTAGTGCTCGAGTTTCAAGTGCTTCTCTGTACCAATCGGCAATCTCACCGTTACTCTGGACTGTTTATTTATCGGGTCCATTCGCAATGAAATCATCTCTGGAAATAATAAAAACAGTGCGCATTTATTAGTCTCTCTTCGATAAATTCAGACTATCCAAACATCAAATATTTAGCGTGGTTTATTTTATGAAATCATTTTGTGTTTATTTTACTGAGCAACTGTTTCTTTAACCTTGAGTTTATTGCATTCAACAATTGTAATTGATAAGTTTAGATTGCCGAAACCGATGAGGTGCAGATGGAAATTCGAATCCAACTTCGAAAAATAGTTCGTTATTTATGAAAATTTCGTTATGTCTATTCGAAAATAAAAGAATTAATTATGCATTCCACGAAACACAAAATTTCGTTTTGATAATGGATTTCTTTTGAACTGCAAAAACTTCAAATAAAAAATCCTTCACCCTCCACCAGCTGGCACAATCGGGTAATGATTAATATCGCATTCTACATAACAATGACTTTTTGCAAGTTTTATTTGAGAATCAAGATGCAACAAAGGAAGTTGCATGCCTTCGGGGGTTATATCACGATCCAACCAACAAGCATAAAATTATATACCTCAATCCACGAATAGCTAGGGGACAAACGATTTGGAGACACGAAAATTGAAGAAATCGACACCACTTAAACGTTACACCTCGAGGCATTCATCGTAGCTGATCGCATCGCAAAGCACGAAAGTGGCTCTTGCATCAAAAGAAATATATCCGTATTGGTTGCGTGCACGATTGACATGACTTTATGACGTCCGAGTAATCCAAATTTTCACTGATAACAGGAGAAATCCATAGTTTGGTAGCTGTTTTTCAGATTCCAATGTCGGCATACTCTCGCACACAAAGAATTCTCGAGAAGACGAAGAAATATCGATTTTCAGATAGGTTGGGATGCTGAGTTCGTATATTTCTTTATGCTTCGGAGTTAAAGATATCAGAATTCCATCTGCTTCAATACAAAACAGTTTGAGTATTCTCGAGGAAAAGACAAGAATCGTGTAGGCAAACTTTCAAGAGAAATAACCCTGACAAAATATGGTAGAGTTTACCCTAGAGATTTTCACTTTTTCAAGGAAATATTCTGTTTCTCGTCAAGAAAATAATTCATGTTATATAGTTCAAATATTTTCAGTGGGAATGAAACCCAAAAGTATCGAGTTCAATTTCCTAGTGTTTCCTACGTATTTCGAAATGAATAAATCTCAACTCACCACCGTCCGACTCCTCGTCATCGGAGTCCTCCAAATGCGTTGGGCTGTGAGCCCTAATAACTGGATCGTCAGTCAGGCTGAAAGGTACAGCAGGAGTTGGAGCTGGTGCAGGATGTCGAACTTCCAATCCCTGGGAGAAATGGAGTTCGACGGCACCATCGTTAGGGAACCGGGGATCTGAAACAAATTAGAATCACAAGAATGCAAATATCGACTATACAGACAAATTAGAATGTTTCATCTAATTTTCACATGACATGTAAATTTTGATTTCCATTTAAATATTCACTTTATTAACATGGAGTAGGATAATGATTCATAATAACTGTTGGTTTCGATTTTGTTATAATTTTGGCAGGATTCAATGAATGCGGAAGTAGAAACCATGATATTCTAAAGGTTGCTACCCATCCGATTTATGTCGCCGACGACACGAATTGAAAAAACGGCGTCCGAATCATCCGAATCGATATGGATATCTGGTGCCAAGAATCCAAACCGATAGGATAACTGATTCGACAATTTCAGAAGTCAAACTAGGTAGGTGCTGATTTAATCATGATGAGAAGATGATAAAAAGCCCCGATGGAATTACGAAACATCAATATACGTTTAGCGATACATGCCTTCAATTAATCACATTTTTAATGATTACGAATACCACATTTTTTAGGATTAGGCTCTGTTAGAAATATATACCTAGTCATTTGAAAAAAAAATTGGGCCGAATACTTGCCTGATAAGATTATCTGGAATTTATTCCAAGTTCATATTTGTCAATTGAAAATGAGTTAATACATTTAGAGAATTCTCAAGTACTGACCTTATTAGAATACAAATGTTACAAACACGTTATTTCTCAACAAAAACACTTAGTTTTGTCAGATTACTTCTGCAAGTTACAAGCCATAGTTATTGCTTAAAAATTCCTTTTATTTTCATGAAGATTAGTTTGTGAACGCTGATAATTCATTCATTTTTTCCTCGATATCCCAAAAAAACCTTTGAAAGGAAAGTCTTTCATTCAATTTGTGCTTAAGTTATATCAAATGCTGTGAATCATATAGGTAGCTTAAGGGAATATTTTGAATATTGCAGGGTAAATAGGGACTGAATTTGAGTTATTTTTTATCTGTTTTCTTTCATATTGTACTTGTTGACATAATCTTCTTATGTAAAATTTGAAGACAATAAACATTTTTTTTTAACGTCCGTGTGAGGGGAAAATCTTTATGGGCACCGACAGGGTCCGCACTCTCGGTAGTGTGAGAATCCAGGATCTTGTTTGGCTACTCACTAAAAACCCCTCACACTTCAATGGAGGAGTTCTTCATCCTGCCCTCGCAGCGTCCCTTAACAAAAGAGATGAGCTGCAAGTGGCTTCTAGAGTTCATGGGACCTGATGATATGGAGTGACCCGAGCAACACTGCTTTCTGCGTTCTGTGCGCCAATACCTCGGCCAGTGATCTGCAGACCGGGATAATCTTCAGTTCATCCACGTAGTTAGCTCTCATTCCACCGAGACATCCTATGATAAGTACGACCATCCTAATTTTATGACCTGGGTATAAAGTTCCAAGCTCGAACATAAGGTCTTTGTATTTTTGCCTCTTCTGTTCTTCCTTCATCACAACGTTATTTTCAGCAGGGGAGGAGAATTCCACGACAAATAACTCCTTCAGCTCCTTGTCAAGCAGAAGTATGTCTGGCTTAACAGCATTGATCTGCCGTGTTGTTGAAACAGGATAATTCCAGCATATGCGAGCTCTTTCGTTCTGGACCACCGCTTCAATCTCCAGAGGCACATATGGTAACACCGGTTCTTTGTCTATCTCATACGCGGCTCTCAGATGGAAGTATAGGATTCGGAGTGCCGCGTTGTGTCTCTCTACATACCCCGATGGAGCATGGACTCTGCAGGCGGAAAGGATGTGCATAATCGTTTCCTGTTGCCCATGGCAAGCCCTGCAAGTTGTTGGGGTGTCCATTTTCATGATGTTCTTTTTATACCATCTTGTATTCAGTACTCCATCTTGACACGCCATCACAAATCCTTCTGTCTCTTACTTGAGGCTAGCTGACTTTAGAAAGGCGAAAGACAATTCTTCTGACAGGTCCTGGTCTTTTAAACTCCAGAAATATATGGAGTGCAAGGTCTTAAGGTGAATACAGACTATTCTGACGTGACGTGATTCCACGTCACGTCAGGCACCCTCAGTGCTCCCATTGGCCTGATATGAACGTGAACGCACAGAACGATGTGTTGAATTTTTATATCAGTCACATTTTGACGTTCACGTTCATATTAGGCCAATGGAAGCACTGATACACGTCTGACGTGACGTGGAATCACGTCACGTCAGAATAGTCTGTATTCACCTTTACTCATATGATGTTCGAGTAATGTATCTGACTGAGACTTTCGGATCAGTCTTCCTAGGCTTCTTCGGTCCGCTTGAGTGATCGGTGTTCCAGCGAGCTCAGGATTGATTGATACGCCGGTTATGCTGAGCTTCTCTAGGGCCCTTTGTGCAGCTCGGAATAGGAAGGCTCCATGGTTCGCAATTTCATGCTGAGCGACAAATTTCAGAAGCGGATCTTCACTTCTTAGAATCCTTACTGCCATTTCCAATGTTTGTTGATAGTGTTGGTATTCCAAACATTGCACTCTACCCCCCTGGCTTCGGGGAAGGTATATCCTCTGTATTGAACTGTGGGGATGTAGGCTACGATTCATGTTCATCGTTTTCCTTGTTAACCTATCAAGATCGAGGAGTTCGTTTACCGTCCAGTTCACCACTCCGAAAGAGTAGGTGAGAATCGGGATGGCTAGCATATTTGTAGCAGATACTTTGTTCTTTCCCGACAGCTGAGATTTCCAAATGTCTCTCAGCTTCTTTTTGTAGCTGGCTGTTAGGTAATCCTTTATTATTATTTTCATTCTTCATCGGTCTCCCGTTCTCAGCTTGAGCTGGCAATTCTTCCATGGACCAGTGAAAAAACATTTCAGATCCTCCCACTAGTTCAGAAACTTCCGCACGATGTGATAGGTTTGCAGATCCACAGCCTGCTGTGCACATCCCGCGATCTTCTGGGATAATTCGATCCCTTGAACATTTTTCTTGAATGATTTCCTTGCGTCTTCTGAAGTTACGGATGCCTCCCGGTGAACTCGGTATAGAGGGAGTATCTCCATCCAGGAAGTGGTTTGTCCTCGCAATTTTTCACGTAATGAAAAGCTCGCATTACTTCAATATTCATTTCGCGGCTCCACTGGATACGTGCGTTGCGAGCTCCCCTGCGGGCAGTCCTCCTCACGGTGGTCGAGCCAGCAGGTGGAGTGGCATCTCGATCTTCTGCCATGATATCGGTTTCCACTTCTCGTTCATGGGTTTGCCACCATTTACCCTTGGTGGCCCAGGTAACTCGGGCCGTGGGGACGTCACCCCCCATGTGGAGTTCACCACACCCGCGCGGATTATTATTATTATTAATCTATTTTGTATTGCTGTGAATATTTCAAAGAGCTCTTGAGAAAACGTTGCCAGCTTGTTGATATTTCGAATAAATATCTGAGAATTCTAGCATTGAACACCCTGCCTAATATCAGGAATCGACCTTCGATCTCGTGATAATTATGTGTAGTTTAGAAGTTTTTCCCTAGTTGAATGAAGTTTGAATGTAACAGTTAGGAATTTTGCAAATTATCACAGACGGCATTGTTCAGATAGAAACACAGCCAGAGATTATTTAGTGCTAATCAATTTAAATTTAATACGTGATTTGTATCGAAATATCTAAATTTTGTTTTTCATTGACAAATACATATGTACATTTATTTTTTTCAGAAGGATGGCCTGGTTACAATACATTTTTAATAGAAATTATGCCTATAAAATGTATAATTTCATGCTCCTTAGAATTCGATTTTATCTCCCACATTTGTGAGATTTTATTATTGAATAAGTCTACATCAAACGTTTTTTCATCATAGAGATTTTAGTCTCGAGTTGATAAACATTCTGACATTATCTCCAACTAGTCCATTTCTCAATGATTATTTTTAAGTTTCAGTGCGATCAGAGATAATATTTCTGCAATTCTTTGATTTTTAAAAATCAGGAAAGATTTTATAGGAAAAAAATAAGAATAATTCGACGCGTTTAATAAACAAAAACATTAAAATACTATTATCTTCCAAAATGATTGATTTGTTCGAAAATATGAACCGTTTATCTTTTTCAAGTAGTTTTATAGTATTTATGAGTTTATTGATGAGTTGGTTACGCTGTACCTTCAATACCAGGAGAAATATTGAATAAGTGTTGATTGAAGATTATGCAACATGAATAGAGTGGACACTCCACCATAATTCAGTTAATTTGAAATGACGGTTCCAAAGATTTGAGAAGAAGGGTGTTTTTTATGGATTTTCGACCAACTGTAGCTTTCAAACGAAACCGAATTTTGGAAAATGGTATGTGAAGAAAGTGTTTTGTCTGATGAGAGGTTTAAATATATGTAAAAGTCAATGAGTCACCCTGTAGATACAGGGTGACCCATTTAAAAAAATCTACTGTAATAAACCTCTGGGAAGAGCATGGATCAAGAAATGTTTCAAACGAAAATTGCTGAGTTTTTGGGGAATACCTAATGCATGCGTTTAATCTGACCTCAGAGATTTTTTGAATACTTTTTTCGTTGCAGAATTAATCATTGTGAGCTTTGTGAACTAAAATATACTGTCTCTTTTCTTTTTCCATGAAAAAAATTTCTCAGGAGATATGCAGTGTTTGATGCATAAGGTAGTCATGGTTAAGTACTTCATCCCTAAACAACCATGTATCTCCGAAATTAATAGCGTAAGGATACAAAACTAAGCACAACCACTTATGTAAAACAGCCTATATATCTCAGCGAAAATGACTCAAGATAGCATCTTCGGGAGCAATAACTGACGAAACAGGAACTACAAAGTTATCCCTAAATGAGTAATAAAATATCTACTTCTAGAACAACAAACACTAATGATATAATATATGCGTTGGTTATCGATGATCGGCAAATTTGCTTTTCTTTTGCCAGTGATAAAAATACCGCAAAGGTAAATAGCGGTCGCATAAAGGATATCTACAGTGGCTCAGAACCAGCAGGAATGCTTACTCCTAATATAATAAAGATATAATAATGAGGCTAATGCGTTCATTCCTCCTTAAATTTTGAAGAAAATATGGGTCACATAAAACGTTGACGTGAAGCCAGTTGTCCATGTAAATGCAAAATTTCATCTCCAATGAATTTATGGTTTTCAAATCATCAGGTCAACAAAATTTCGAACGGCCATACTTATGAAACCCTTGATCGAATTTTGCCCATTAAGAAACTCCACCGCGACATTCGAGATTCTAACCTTCCCTGAAATTTTCAATTCTCTAGATTCATCAGTTCGAAAGTAATCATGTTTACGGACGAATGAGATTATTGAATTTGACCATGGATTCCTGATCAGTGAGTCCAACTCAGTCGATTGAGACCATTTCCGACTCGAACAATACAGATAAAGAAACGAAAGGCTATAATAGCTCTTGTTTGAGTGGAACGAGCGCCCAAAAAAGAGTCCGATGCTTAAATCAATATGTACAATTTTGTGGGAGAAATTTGTAGGTACATACGCAATGGTTTTTTCAATATCAATCTGCGAAGTTGATAATATAGAAGGTGAGTCTTTGACTTGTACATACAGGGTGGCCATTTGAAAACGAAACAGACGAGATTACAGACGAAATAAATTTTTTCGATAGAAATGCTCGGACAGGTCGATTTCTGTTTCGAGGGGGACAACTTAAGATGTAGGTTACGGACGCATAGCGCTTCAACCCTTGCTACTACAACCCTCACTTCCAATTTTTGAATAGGGGAGATGGGGTGAGTGATACCTCATTTGAAAGGTTTTTTTATACTGATTTCCGCACAGTAATTGTTTTTTCATTTTAGGCATTAGTTCTCGAAATATTCTTTACTAAGTATTTGAAAATGAAGTGGTGTTTTCCTGGCACTTGTAGTGTTTTTTTGTGAAAAATCGACATTTTGGGCTTCAAAACAACCATGACTGTGGCTTCCTTCCTCCAATCCACTGACATAGAAATCTTCAATCAAGATGTCGATTTTTCACAAAAAAACACTACAAGTGCCATGAAAACACCACTTCATTTTCAAATACTTAGTTAAGAATATTTCGAGAACTAATGCATAAAATGAAAAAACAATTACTGTGCTGGAATCAGTATTAAAAAACCTTTGAATTGAGGTATCACTCACCCCATCTTCCCTATTCAAAAATTGGGGGTGGGGGTTGTAGCAGCAAGGGTTGAAGCGCTATGCGTCCGTAACCTACATCTTAAGTTGTCCCCCTCGAAACAGAAATCGACCTGTCCGAGCATTTCTATCGAAAAAATTTATTTCGTCGCTAATCTCGTCTGTTTCGTTTTCAAATGGTCACCCTGTGTATATATTTTAACTGTAGATTCCTCTCATAAAACGAAACACTTTTTTCACATACCATTTGTCAAAATTCGGTTTCGCTTGAAAGATACAGGGTGTTGTTAATCCATAAAAAAGTTTTTCTTTTCATATCTTCGGAAGTATTATTTCAAATGAACTGAATTTTGATTGATTTTTCACTCTATTCATGGTGCATATTCCTCAATCAAAATGTATTCAATATTTCTCCTTGTATGAAAGTAACAGCGTACTCGACTCATTAAACCACGCAAAAATACCATAAAAACAATTTGAGGAAAAAAATCATGAATTTCAAAAATAATCTGGATGCTTCTCTTGATTTTAAATATCTATAACCGAATCGCAGAAAAATCAATAGCACTAAAAGTTAACAATGTTGTCAGAATGTTAATCAACTTTGTTGAGACTAAAATCACTATGATGGGAAAACGTTTGATGCAGAGATAGGGAATAATAAAATCCCACAAAAGTGGGATTGAACCCCAAGGAGCATGAAATTATACATTCAATACTAACAGTTTTTATTTAAAAAAATATTGTTACCGCTCCATATTGAAAATATAAGTCCATTAAATACGAAATTGATGTATTAAATTGAAATTATTGAAAAATAAAATGATACTTAGCACTAAATAAACTGTGACGATGTTTCTATCTAAGCAATATCCCCTCGAAATTATATAAACTCAACACTACACAGTTAAAATTACATTAATTCAATGAAGCCGGGTTTCATAAACGTTGATCGGGTGATCAAATGCTTGATCGAGCAATTATGTGATGAAGAATCCGTAAATTTGAAATTCTATTGGTCGATTTGACAAAAACGTCAAGGTATTCTGTGAATCACTCAATCAACGATCTTTATGAAACCCACCATAAGAGTATTCACATAATCATCACGAGATCGAAGAAAAACACGTAGAATAATCAATTTCCCCTTTTATAAAAACAAAGATCGAGCCGGTTGTCGCTATACGCATGCGTCGTTCACAGATACATACTGATAATTGAGATTGGTCGATTCATAGATCTTACGTGGCAGCAGGCGCGATTTGCTCATTCAAACAATTGATAGGTACTAAATACGCAAAAGTCATGTCTGACTGGTCTACTTTTGCGTATATTTTTGTTCTGAGTGTTTTGGATAAAAAATAGGTTAGGTTAGAATGATTAATCATACATTATTTTTCATAAGATATTTTTGGGCTATCTAGGAAAATATAAATAAGTTATTAGTGTTCACTAGAAGTAACTTATTTTGCTATGAAAAAAGGCTTTGTTATAATCGGACAAAACTGATTGTTTTTGTTAAGAAATATCGTGTTTTCAACATTCTTATTCAAATAAGGTAAGTACTTGATTATTCCCTACATGTATTTACTCAATTTCAATCGAGAAATATGAATTTTGAGGTCTTCGCAGGGAATCGTATCGGGCACGTATTTGGCCCAATTTTTTCTCAAATGGCAATATCTTTTTAACAGAGCCGAAAAATGGAAAATAAAAAAAAGGTTTATTTTTGCCTCAACAATCTTCAGTTAAAATCACCTCTTTTGAGATTGTCTCATGGATCATCTTTAAAAAAATAACACGAAGCCTTATAGCACGACAAATATCAAAAATCAGTTTCTTATTTTTGCAGCTGCATATCATTAAAATATTCTGTTTTCTTACTGAAAGGAGCGCATAAAGAAAGAACTGACGAAATTCCAACAGCCAAACCTGATCATTTTTTGAAAATTCTCCAAATAATAATTAACAAGAACTCAATTTTTTTCAGAATTATGTTATGTGATAATTGCTGATGATTCATAAAGTACATTCAACAAACATGAATAGAAAATGGTATAAGAAGTGGATTCATCGCAGAAAACATTTTTTTGTATATGACAATGCTTAACTCACCATTATATGCAACATCTAGTTCTTGCCTTGTGAAACTCAGTGTATAATCAGTCACGGCACATGTGTGGAACTGGCAAGCAAAAATGGTTTCCCTTCCTGAATCGCCTCTGTGGTAACATTTTATCAAAATATCACCTCTAAGTTGCAGACCCCTTCGTTGTTCGCCCGCTACACTGACCGTAAATTGTCTGACACCTTTGGCTACATAATACACTCCTGAAAATATTTTCCGAGATGAAGAAGAGATATTGATTATAGAGGAAATTTCTTCTTTTTTTTTAATTCAATGGTCGGAGTTAGCTGAATAAATTCGTATCATCTTATACCTGAACACAACCATATTAACAAGTATGTGAAATAAGCTAATAATTTAAAGAAACAATTGTCCACTGAAATAACAACACATAATTTGTCGTAGTTATTGTCTGTTATAATTTGAAGAGTCAGACTAAGATGTCTAAAATAATGGTGACTGATCAGATTTTGTTTCTCCAGAATTGAGAATATTAGAAAAGTTTCGTTCTTTCCACTTCAGGTGGCGCTATTCACAAATTATTAGTTATTTCAAATATTTGAATTCATTCGGGTGAATGTTTTGTTTTGATAGTCGATATTTTTGTCAAGCAATAGTTTGTTTCTAGATTCTTGAGCCTGCGCCTGTTTCAGACTCCCTGTATAATATTTCCTCATAATTCATACAAGAAGCAGTATCAGCGTACTTTCTTTTGTTCCACTGTTGCAAAAAAAATACTCAAGATGAGGGATTTCGGAGATATAAACACTAATTTGTGACACTGTTTCTGTCAAATTTGACAATCAGGATATAACTCAACAATCGCTTGAAGTGGTTACGCATATCATTCATCAAATCAGTGCAGAATTGAACGAAGAATTCGAATGTGTATAAATATACAAGGTGTTTCATTTGAAAAAACGAAGTTAACATTCGTTTCCGGTAGAACCGGAAGTAGATGCCGCCTGAAAATATTTTTCAATTTAAGTTTATGTACTCTAAAACAAAAATACAGAATCTTGAGTTTGTATCAAAATTCCTTCCTCGAATACGTCTAATGAAACACCCGGTGTATTTATACAGGTGTCCCAGAAGTCGCGCACCCCATTGAGGGGATCGAAAGTGAAAAATGATCTAAGCCCAGAAATCCATGTTTAAAATTTTTCGATAACGTAGTTAATTAGTTATTAATTAATGAAAGTGACCAATCAGACGCGCCCTACAGAAGAATAAGTAGGCAGTTGGGGACGCGAGAGTGAGACGCCAGAGCTGCTGCCGGCTTTTCACGCATACTCATTCTTCTGTAGCGCGCTTCTGATTGGTCACTTTCATTAATTAATAACTGATTAACGACGTTATCAAAAAATTTCGAACATGGATATTTGGGCTTAAAATATTTTTCACTTTCGATCTCCTCAATGGGGTGCGCGACTCCTGGGACACCCTGTATACATATAAATATATGAAACATCAACAAATATATTCTACTCGTCACACAAATATTAACTATTTGCTGTAAACTACAAAGAGGATTATCTGCAGGGTTTCCCAAAATTAATGTAACAAATTTGGGTCAACGATTTTCGAGACAAAATCAGGATAACCTATTTCTAATTGATGCCAGTAGGTTCCCTCAATTTGAGCTACAGAGCTGCAGCCCTCTGACTTTCGCCACCAAAAATAGTCTTCGAATATCATAGAATTTGGCACACAGGATTTTCATGATATTGAAAGAAATGAGAAACAAATGAAATGTGAATTCGAACTAGGTCTCCCATATCGTTCGTCAACTGAGAATCGCACCGACTGCAGTTTCGTCCTGTTTAGGACTCATCAGGGTGGAATATCCCAAAGTTGACGCTGGATGGAAAATCTTTTCGTCAAGATATGGATATCTGTCGCGGCATATCATAAAACTCATGTGTACTGAATTCAATGATTTTCGTGTGACCGGATTCTGATTTAAAAAGAAAGACTATTTTATGGGGCGAAATTCAAGGGGACCCCCTGGCTAAAATAAAAATAGGGGTCCACTAATTTCGTGTCGAGAATCTGCGACCAAATTTTGATGCATTAAATTCGGTATACCCTGTATGGTTGACAAATATTGCGAACGTTACAACTGATTGGACAATTATATTGCAACTGCTTTGATAATCGAGCAATTCAACGATTTCCCAGGAATATTATACTTTCTTAGTACCTATTGCAGTACTTGACCCCTAACGTGCCTATTTCTTCTAATCATTTTTTGATTAGTTATCAAGGAATGGTTTTCCTCATAATCTAATTCGGATATGTCAGGAACCTTATCTTATCGTGATAAATCATGACGTATCAAAATAAAATCTTCGAGGGGCTACAGTGTCACAGGGAGGCGAAGCGCTAACCCGGTCTCTTGTTCGTCAGCAAATCAATCAATCGAAGGGTCTGCTTGATTGATCCGTTTTTACGTATCAATAACCCAGACAGAAAATTGTTACTTGCAATGGACTTCCGCATAGAAAATAAATATCGTTACATACTACTGAAAATAAAATTAATGGACACTTACCAGATGTGTAAACTGGAAGCTGCCCCTGATATAATTTCAAGAAGGCCTTGCATCCTCCCTGCTCATAGGCAGGAGTGCCTAGCACAGTCACGTGGGTCAGATATAGAGGTGCAGTGTTTATCCTGATACTGTGCGAGAGTAAACCAGCGAAATAATCGACGTATCTGGAAAAGATAATAGCAATTCAAGTTCAAGAGCTGTTATCTGTACGTTCTCGAAACGAATTTATTTCGCGGCTGAAATAGGTCGAATATGAATGGGTTTGGAGAGATGCTTACCTTCTGTTTGATGGTAAACTGATGGCTCCTATGTTCTCTTCCAAGTACTTCCTCATGGAGAACCTGTCGAGGGCTTGCTCCGCATTTCCGCATATGCTCGAATAGTGCATGTAAGCAGCAACTATCACACCTAATTTATCCTTATTACCCCTGAAAAAAAAATAACATGAATAGATAACTACCACGAAGGAAAAACAGATTAAGGATTGATAACATTGACAATACATTTTTTCTTGAAGAACAAGGTCCTGTATAGTAGAACAAAACTCATTTGAAATTTGCAGATTCATGATCAATGGCTCAACACCGAGTTTACATTGGACGCCTAACACACAGCTTACACACCGAAAAATATCTTTTATGAAGAGGAAGGTATGCTGTTAAAATAATGTAAAATAACATCAACCAGTTGAGGAACAGGACCAGAGCAGAAAGCTTACGTTCTAGCGGACCATGAATGGTCAAAGACAGGCCAAGTCATTTATCTCCTAATCGATGAGCTCAACTGAAAAACTTCTCTCACTGAATAAATTGGAACTGAGGAAACTGCCGAGTGGACTCACGGTATACCTGTGACGTAAAGGGTTTTCCAATAAGTGTTTTTTTTTATTCAAAGAAAAAGTCAATTTTTTTGGATAAATTATTATGTTCATCTCATTATGAAGAGAAAGGTATGCTGTTTATAATGGGAGATAAGATCAGCCAAATGACCACCACGACCACGACTACAGAGGACCATATCCTTTTCTTGAAATTCTCCATAACCACATCGCGAGGTCCTCGATAGCCTCACGAATTCTATCTTTGAGGTCGTGAATCGACGCTGGGCTCTTGGAGTAGACCTTCTCTCTCACATGGCACCAAAGGAAGAAATCGCAAGGTGTTAAAACACAAGATCTCGGTGGTCAATTCGAGAGATAACAAAGTCCAATGACTCCGCCCGAGCATGAACCGCACCAAACAGTCACACGTTTAGATAGAGAGGTCTCTCAACAATACCTCTTGGATTTTCCGAGCCCCAGATGCGACAATTTTGCTTGTTGAAAGAGCCACCGAGGTTGAAATGGGCCTCATCACTCAACATAACGTTGTTGATGATCGGTCGACTTGAGTTCGTCCGTTAACTGAACTTAATAAGCCTTAAAACCCGAATCTTAATGCAAATTACGGTGTAATGACGTTTGTGGAATGCCTTATCCCAAAGAACATTTTCGACTACAGCAGCAATATTCTCGGCTGTTCTTGCGCGAACGTGCACGGGTTTTATTCTTCACATCAGTAACTTGTCCCATCAGTACAAATGTTTTCACCCAATTCTGTATTGCGGTTGGACAAGGTGCTTCACGGCGACCCAAAAATGTTTTAGTTTCACGAACCGTCCCTGTCAAATTTTCATCATTTATATTGTTACGTTCTATAATTTCAATTTAAAAATTTGCTATAGGCAACCTAAAATACCTTAGTGATGTGAGTGAACGTGATATGTTTTGAAATAATCCAACCAAGCCAGCGGTAGGTTTTTATAATTTTTTTTTGTTTCGTAAAAAGTAGACCGCTTCGAATATCTTCCCAACTGACGTTTTTAAAATTCAGTGTGTGCTCAGCGATCGCTAGGTGAGTGACTGATTGAATTTCTGCCGTTTTCATTTGTAGTAAATTTTTTGGATTTTGTTTAATAAACTTATTGAAGTAGTTTTCAATATTGTTGAATTCCTGGAAATTCATCGTAGTATTTTTGGAATACTATTAAAATTTCAATTTCTGGGTTCAATAATTATTTTAGGGAAGTTGTACTTCTCGATTCAATTTCATAGTATTCTCTCAATATTAATCCTCACTATAGGGTCAATTCTATAAGAACTGGTTAGAAATTAAAGGCACGTTAAAAAATTTTAACATATATCGGCTAAAATTAAGCGTCTTCCGTTAATATTCCAAAGCTAATGAAGCATACAGAATAGTGAAATGAAGTTAGCGGATATTTTAATTTTTAACCATGCTTTAAAATTTAACAGTTGTTTACAGAATTGGCCCTTATACCTGTTACATGGTGGAAAGAAGTTGAAGTAAACTCAGATAATCTACTTAGTAGATTTAGCCTAAAGGCAAAAGTTGAACTGAGGAATTATTCAATTCTTATTGATATTTGGTGCAGGTGTGAGAGCACTGTGAGATCTATGAACTTTATTTGAATACGGCCACAGTCACTTTCACCTCGATCTTGAGGTCACACTGAATTTTTTTTGTAATTATTTTTTTTTGTAATTATTTTTTTTTGTAATTTTTTTTTTGTATATCAGTGTGGGCTGAAAGATTAAAGTATAGATTTTTTCTTTGTTTTTTTTTAGGCTTTCTGACTGAATTATTTCTTGTATTTATTTTTATTTTTTCATGACCTGGAGCCAAATCGAAGATAAAAAAAAAAAGGAGTGTTGCTGCTACATCAGGCGCTTGCTGTGGCAGATTTAGCCCATCCTTTGTTCGAGAACTCCATTCGAAAGGGTATGAGAACTGATTCAAGTCAGAGGAGTTTGGGAGAGCCAACTAAATCACTTGTAGTTCTAGATTTTCTTGTTTTTCATTCAGCTTTCACCTTTCAATCCTGCATTTTGATCAAGTAAATTTTTTTTCATTCTTTTTGTAAAATTCGGAGTCATTCATTTTTTTTGTATAAAAATTCATAAAAGTTGAGTGTGTTTTATTTCTGTCAGAAAATAATAAAATCTGAAATATAAATTTGAAAATATCATAACAATATAGTGAATCTTAATGTGAATACGGAGGAGCCCCACAATCTTTATTAGTTGACGACTAGTTTCGAGAACTTCAACATGGTCTCATTTTCAAATCAAAGCTACAAGAATAACAATGAAACACAAATGATAATGAATTAAGGTATAAAACACTTAGGTACATAAAGGCTACAAAGGTCAAAACATTAAAAACAAATCTTCCGTCATACAATCAAGTGTCGAAATTCCCAAATTTTAGAGCAACAAGGCAGATAAACAATATGAACAACAATATGTTTAATTCAAAATAACGTTCTCAAATTCAAACAGTGAAGCGAAATCTAACTGAAAACGAAACAATAGGGCAAACCACGACAGCAACATTCCTCTGCAGGACAACGAGAGACGAAGAAATCTACAACGAACGCAATACCAAAAACAGAACAAAAACATTCATACGAAAAATTCACAACCGCCTCGCAAGCAATAGGCCTGTTCAAACTAGTGAGGAATAGACAGGTGTCAAATCGTAGCCAATTTAAATTTATTATCATCTGTGATTCATTGTTATTCTTGTAACTTTGAACTGAAAATGAGACCATTTTGAAGGTCTAGTAACTAGTTGTCAGCTATTAAAGTTTGTGGGATAAATAGGATCCTGTATCTATTCTTCAATTTATTGAATTCTTATGATTTTAATGTGTTGTTGAAGCGTGTGTCGCTCCATTTTTATTAATGGCGTAGTTTCTAATTGTCAAATGTCAAAAAATGACAGCTTCAACAGTGATGTCCACCGAAATACCGGGCTATTCAAAATAACACCTCGTATTGGAAAACCTTTTATCTCCCCGGTGTTGTTGTAAGCAACAACTGTGTCCCTCGGTGTTTAAGCAAATGTAAGCCGAATTTGATTGAAAAATTCGATGAAAGTAGTTGCCGAATAAATTACTTGCATTGTTAGAGCGTTTCTTGAAGTTCACTTGACATACTCACTTTGCGTGCAAAACTGCTATGCGATGTTCATCAGCAGAAAGCCAGGTTTCTATTTCTTTACATATACTACATAAGCTCTCGAGTGGCGGCGCTAGCTCCCTTGCCCAGCCAACTTCTTGTACGTGTTTGTGTTCGCTTTTGAGCACCCTTTTCGGTTCTGTGAGGTTGAATACCTGAAAATAAGGACATTCATTATAAACAATGTAATAAAATCTGTATTTCATCCGAATCGAATAGATAGGTAGGCTGCCAGTTCATTCATAAATTCCGTAAAGCTATTTTATTTTTGTGTTGCTAGTGACGTTTTGAACCGTGTTGTCATCACGATGTCGCGTTTCATTGAATATCAAAGGTGAGATTTAGATTTATTTCTTAATAATATTAACAAAATGCGTTGAAAGAATGGTTTGTATGTGTATTGTTTTCAGTAAATTGAACTATTTGACAGATGATTTGAGTTTACAGAGGTAAACTCAGAATCTATTTCAATGTTCGGAATATTGTATGAATTCGTCAAAAAAAGTTCATTCACTTGCAATTTTATTTCCATTCTTCAATACCAATAACACCACGCCACTGGACCTTTGAAAGTTAGGTTCTGAAATGTTGCCACGGCAGTATCTAATGATATTGCTATGCTTTATGCTATCTTCGTTCCACTCATTGAAAACTGACTAGATTTTGGCTTCAACAATTTTCGATTTCGTGAATGAGATGCTGTGTCTATTTTTTCTATGGCCTAAGATCTGACCAAATAATAAATCCACAAAGTAAAATACGATGTATATCTCAAGTAAAGAGACTTTTAAGAGTCTTCAGCCTTCAAAATAGGAAACGTATACCGCCAGATGGCGGTGCAATGCATTAATTTTTATTTATTGGATTCAGCTTAATAGAACAAATGTTGGGGCACAGAGAATATTAACAAGAATCCTACCCTGAAATAGATCTCACACTGACTGTATAATACACTAATTTTCCTTCACCAGTCATCTGGGAGTAGATACCTGCGGGGCGTGTCATTTCAAAGAAATTCAATTCCATGTAAGAATCCACAATTGTAAGAAACAATTAATTTTCACTAATCGATGGCCAATAAAAAATCCTTAATAAAATGTCTTTGGTAAAAATGGATATTTATCATTTCGAATAGAAAAATTCAAGGAAATAAATTTCGCGAAAACAACACATTGTTGTAATATTATTTACAAAAAAAACGGTAAATTTTGAAAGAAAACGGAGGTAGACATTTGATTAACTAAATCAAGGGTCTCCAAACTACGGCCCGCGGGCCAAATCTGGCCCGCCAGTGTTAAGAATCCGGCCCGCGAAAGCTCATCAGCTTATATATGTATACAGGGTGTCCCAAGTTCGAGTGTCTATTAGACGTTTCTGGAGAACTGGATTATTTGAAATCTCAAAATTGGGATTATGATATTGACTCTACAGACCTAAAATATTTTTGGAGCTTGAGCATTTCTGGTTATACAGGAAGTGAAAATAAATTTGTTCAAAAATTTTTTCGTTTATGATATGATTGAGTATTCAATTCTGAATACATTTCTGTTGAAACCATCGTATTTGATCGAATAGTTTTCGAAATATCGAAAAAAAAAAACCTGAAAAAAAATCAAATATTCATAGTCAGTATCATGTTTATTTTTCTTCTTCTGGACATCCCGAGTGCAAAACTGTTCTCACAAAGTGAAAGTAGAAGAATGTGGAAAGGTCATGCTCATTTTGAATTTCATGAATATCAACACAGGGTGTATCAAATTTTGTGTCGAAAACTATGATCGATAATTGGCCATAACTTCTGTTTTTCAAATTATAACCCTATTTTTTATGATTACGTTGGATTCTGCGTAGAAAAATAATGATAGCACTTTCAGATGCTCTTGCTCCTAAATTCAGTAATTTCCGAGTTATTTGAGCTGTTCTGGATTTATGTTGTACCTAGAGTCAAATTCATCTAATTTTTCGCATGAGAATATTCTGTGATCATAGAAGATAAATTAATTCACAAGTGACAGGTCTAATTATCAGTTGTTACTATGGTTTCCATGTTTCAAAAGTATATTCATCGAATCTGTTTAGATTTGATGAATTTAAAATCTACGTACGACATGAATCCAGAAAAGCTCAAATAACACGGGAATTACTGAATTTAGGAGCAAGAGCATCTGGGGGGGCTATCATTATTATTCATTGTAGAATCCAACGCAATAATAGAAAAATAGGGTTCTAACTTGAAAAACAGAAGTTATGGCCAATTTTGGATCACAATTTTCGACACAAAATTTGGAACCCCTGTGATGATATTTATGAAATTCAAAAAAATCATAACCTTTCTTCATTCTTCTACTTTGACGTTATGAGAACGGTTTACACTCGGGATGTTCAGAATAAGAAAAGTACATAATACTGACTTTTTTCAGGTTTTTTTTTACGATATTTTGAAAAACTATTTGAATGAATACAATGGTTTCAACAGAAATCTATTCACCATCGAATACTCCATCATATCAGAAACGAATAAATTGAAAACAAAATTTTTTGAACAAATTGATTTTCACTCCCTGTATAACCGGAAGTGTTCAGGCTCCAAAAATATTTTAGGTCTGTAGAAAATTTCGAACGATGTCATAATCCGAATTTTCAGATTTCAAATATGTCCAGTTCCCCAGAAACGTCAAATAGGCACTCGAACTTGGGACACCCTGTATATTATTACTGTTGCTGTAATATGTTGGATAAAAAGCACAGAATGATGGTGATTCGGCTTTATTCACTTGCATGCTAGGTGAAGCCTATTAACAAGCAAAATATAGAATTCAACATAAGAAAAAAAAAACGCTCAAATATTTTGGCCCTCCGCTTTTGCTGGAGTAAACATTTTGGCCCTTAGGCTAAAAAGTTTGGAGACCCCTGAACTAAATGATAAACTTCAATACTGAAATGAAAAAACACAAAAATATTTGTTCGTCTCGATGGTGGAAATGTTGAAAAATTACCGAAAATGATGGGGAATATCCTTTTCATTCATTTAATACACTGCGCAAAAAAATTAACGCACATTATGGAAGTCTCAAATTTATTCTACAACTGGAGGTGTTCTCAATTATAATTGCTTATATGTTAATTGTTCATATGTTATCCACTTTCGACGTTTTTCTTCAATACAGATGTTTTCTCCCAGCAGGAATAAAAAAAGATGATATTATCAGATTTTGAATGTATTGGCTACATTCTAAAATCGGTTGTTTTCGATCAATTCTAGTGATCAAAAGTTTTTCTTTCGTTTGATTTTCTACACTCGATCGCTATGCAACGCGAAACACGCAATTTGACCCAAGAGGAATGTGCCCAAGCGGTAGTTTTGCGAGAAGAAGGGTGGACATACACAAGAATTGCAGAAAGGTTTGGTGTTTCCCATACAAGTGTGTCCAGAATGTTGCAGCGATTCAGGGAGACAGATATGAATCTCCGAAGACCAGGACACGAAGACCAGACAACGGTTTACAACCGCTCGCCTCCTTCAAAATCAGCTTGAGCAAACTCATGAGGTGCAAATTAGCACTCGGACAATAGGAAATCGCCTCAGAGAATATGATTTAAGGCCTCGTGTCACGGCAAGAGGCCCAGCTCTTACCCCAGCCCATCGAAGGGCGCGTTTGGATTTTGCGAGAGAGCATATCCATTGGGAAGAGGCCGATTGGGAAAGAGTTCTCTTCACAGATGAGTCTGGATTCTGCCTCTACCATTGTGATCGACGTTCCCTCGTATACAGACGTCCACATGAAAGATATGCTCAGTGCAATTTCCTGAATACCACTGGTTTCGGGGGAGGATCGATTATGGTATGGGGTGGAATATCTTTGACTGCTCGCACAGACCTAGTGATCGTTGATAATGGAGTTATGAATGCTGATAAGTATATAAGGAACATTCTTGAAGAGCATGTAGTGCCATTTGCCCCATACATTGGTGAAAATTTCATTTTTATGGACGATAATGCCAGACCCCATCGTGCGCGCATCGTTCAGGAGTACCTTGAAGAGGTTGAAGTCTCTCGAATGGAATGGCCAGCAAGAAGTCCAGATCTCAATCCGATTGAGCAGGTTTGGGACAACCTCAATAGAAGGCTGAGAAGTTCAGAAAATCATCCAGCTACTCTTAATGACTAAGGAATCCAACTCGGAGAAATCTGGGAAGGATTAGATCAGAACATTGTAAGATCACTCATTTTGAGTATGAACCGTCGTTGCCGAGCTGTAATTAACGCAAGGGGTGGAAATACCAACACCAAGTATTAAATCACTTATCAGCATTTCAGTATTTTGAAAATTGTTCATTTCTCTTTTTTCACATAAGATTCGGTGAAATCCTGAATTTTTCTTCCATTTAATGTGTCTTGTTTCGTTCAAAACCTTCCCGAGAGAACATAAAAAATAAGTTATAAAGTCAATGTAGAGTTAACTTTCATTAAAATTGAGATTTTCAGAATGGGCGTTAATTTTTTTGCGCAGTGTACTGATGAAATATTTTTTTTATTACTTTTATCTTTATACACTCATACATCCCTTCGTCAATCAGAAAAAAATAAATCGTTTCTGACTCCCTTTTTTTCAGGGACGTAGACCCTTAAACTCGATGAAAAATCGGGAAAATGTCGCTAGGCAATACGCTTCTTTCCGGTTTTCAAGTAACGTTACCTTTTCACATAAGATCAATTTGGCCACAGTTCTTAGAGATTCTTTTATAGCCAATCGACCCCATTATACAGGGTGTTTCGTTGTGAAACTTGAAGAACGTATTAGTGTGACTCATTTGCTGTAGTTTGAGACATATTTATTGATCAGCGAAGATCAACGGTTTTCGAGGAATTTTTCAAGAAGAAATTTCTCACCTTACTTCATTTCTCTTCAATTTTTCCTACGTTGACCAAGTTCGATTATAATCTTGGACTATTCAAAAGTTGGTATATGAAGAAAAGAATAGTCCCGTTTTAATGAGGGGTTTTCTAATGAGACGTGTTATTTGGACTTCTTTTTTTTATTCGATTCATCGTTCATTTCATCATAAAGAGGTGTTAGGGTTTCGCATATTTTTTGGTTTTTTTATTTCTGAACGAATAGACCAATGTTCGAAATATTTTGTTTTTTATCGTCTTCCTTTTGTTTGCACCACAACGTGTAATTCTGGCAACATCGGAAACTGGATTTCGAATCGTCGTCGAACTCTAGTTTTCGCTGCAACTGAAGATTATTATTCACATTCGGTGAATTCATATGGTTGGAAGTGTAAAGGGGGCGAGTCAGATTATCGTTCTGGTGCTACTTTTGATATTAATTTTGGTTATTATATTTCGAATTTTGTAAATCAGCCCACTGCTCTTTTGTCGCGCTCAAACAGCCGGTAATAATGCAAAATATCATCACCCCTTTGTCCTCGATAGCTTCACAAATTTCATCTTGGAGATTTGACGTTTGACTCTTGGCGTAGACCTTCTCTTTCCCATGGCCCCAAATGAACAAGTCACAGGGTGTTAAATAACATTAAGTGACCTCTTCGAGAGATAACACGGTCCGGAAACTTTTTCCGTAATGGTCTCCACTCACGAGGCAACCGAACCGGGCACAAGCGGCAAAGATAATAAAGGGCCATAAAATCCGGCGCGTGCCATTGCAGATGCTATCAGTTCCCATGAAGAACATTGGAATTTTTGCAGTTGTGTCAGTCACTTGTACGAAAATTTCCGTAGAATTAGGGAATTCAGAAAGTTTCAACGGCATCTCCGATTTTGTTGAATATTATTGCACCAGAGAACATAAATGACTGGGTGCTGAGCAGGAAGGCGGAATGGAACGAACATATTAACAGAATGGATGACCGGAGAATTGTAAGGCTTACTCGTGACAAGTCACCACTGGGTCGTAGGAGCGTGGGGCGCCCCCGAAAGAGATGGAGCGATAACTTGACCGAAAGGTAGTCAGAGTGATTGGAAGTAAACAGGCCTAAATTAAAGTAGGAAGAAGAAGATTATTGCACCAGGTAGTTGAATTCTTATCAGTTTTGCAAAATTGGTTATGATGGCATTAGATGTCATAAAAAAAACATCTGTTTACAATTCGCACCCTTTGTACCTAGACTGGTGGTGCTTGTACAGGTAGGTACGCTATTTTCACTCTTATTATTATAAGAAGATGGTCGAATTTGGGTAATCAAGATTTTATTGTGTTTGCATCTGTGATTTCCGCTAAGAATTATCTATTCATTTTATACTCAGTCTTTCTCCAGCCTCCTTACTGATAGCTTCCTCATTTTCTGTGGAAATTCATTGTGGTGTGTGACATTTTTATTCAATTTAAAAGGTATGTTTGACTTCCCATTATTGTTTTCTTTCATAATTTTACCTTACAAATTTTTTCAGGTCATTTTTAAGTCACGCGTGTGGCAGCACTGGGCAGTCGATTCCAGAACATCTTCTAGTTGAAATTCAGAAGCAACTTTGCTTACAATGAAAGAATTTTTAACAGGATTCATAGAATTGTACAGGCAGAAAACCAGCCTGTGGAAAGTAAAAAGCACAGGATATTCCAACAGATATCTTAAAAATAAGGCCTATGAGTGGCAACGCTGGCAAATTCTAGCCACATAATCCGTCTACCTCTTGTCAAAACCAAAGCGGCACATTTTATTGGCCATGATATATTGCAGATCGGGATACAATGTTTCCGATTCGGTGTCCCCCGTGGATGGGCACTATAAGAGATCAATGGTTTCATTGCTTCTGTGGCACGTGTGGTGCCGGCCATAAAAAATCATTAAGGTGGGCGTTCAATGTAGTGTGTTTTTATTTCAAGTTGCATTCGAAAATGGTTCAACTTTGAGAACTGAAATTTTGTGGGTAAACTCAGAAAGGATTGGATTGGATTGATCGATTTCACTCCGAAAGTTAATTTTTTTTCTTTCAAAAATAGAAGAAAATGAGCCAACTCATGCTTCTGTTTTATTTCAACAGAAAGACCCATGAAAATAGTTCAACATCCGATTAAAAGTGAATCTACAAATAATTTCGTTCAGAAAAACAACTTGAAATACGGAATTGGCAGAGAATGGCCAAATTTAAATTATGGCGGGCAGAAGTTCCTGCTTTACCCATCTAATTCAATTATTTCATAGTTCGACGATTTCCGGATAGAGAGCGCCATTGTACATTTCATTCATGATTAGAGAGATATTCATAGAACTTATAGTGATAATGTAAGTTCTATGGAGATATTCCATAAAATGCACGATGGCGCCTCTATCGGAAGAGCTTTCCTACTCGCTTTAAACGCCGACCTTAATCATCTTTCACAGCGGAATCCATTCACCCTAACTATTGCTCCAGCCTCATTCTCGAAAAAGTAAGGTCCAATGACCCTGCCGGACCATAAACCCCACCAAACAATTACACGTTGAATATTTGCTAATGTCTAGTTGATTGATTAATGCTAATCAAAAATGTTCCAAAGTCTTCTGTTACTTACTTATACTTGGAATAACTTCTTATAGTTAGCTGCACCCAATATCCGTTTTTCTTCAGTGAATCTTCTCAAAAGTGCACAATACAATTCGAAGATAAAGCCGATGGGATTATTTAAGATCTCAGAAATAACGATTTCGCTTATAAATATCTAGGATCTAGAACATGACTGATAATTATGTTTTATGCTCCTTCGCAAATTTATCACCAGGTAACGATATTTCATCTAATTGGTTGTACATTAATGCACATAAATCATTTTTTTATTCGCTTTCATTAATTACATTCGATCCACGAGTATTCGATATAGCTTGGATTCAATCGAGTGATGTCTGATTTTAATCGAACGTCTACTAGCAACATAAATTGACTTCATCCATGAAGATTCCGCATCAGCGATTCACATACCTACATTTGCATGTGGATTAGTAGAATGTCAAAACTTTATGATTAAAAGGATTTACGATTCGGTTGGAGCAGAAACACTCTAAAGGAGGAGGTGATATGAAAGAAACAGGTAGATCTTTTTTTCTTGATGAGAGAAGTAAGTTTCATTTGATTTGCGATAAAAGATTTTGTGATTGATTCCTCACATAACTCTTGGTGAAACAGATTTTGTGCTGTCATAAAAATTATTTCCTAAGGTGGAGAAGTGTCACTTTTTTGGCGACCCGGAATTCATAAAGGGAAGGAATTCCTAGGGATTATTGAGTTACTTTGACGAAATTTAGTTATTTGTGCTGAATACTTTCGTCAAGTGAAATTATCCGTGAGGATATATTACGGTCAACAAGTATTTATTGAAATTATATGAGACAATTAGTAGGTACACTAGGCTTTCTATTTAAAAGCACTCTAATTTCTTTTCGATTCACCTCCATATACACTGCGCAAAAAAATTAACGCATGGAAATCTCAAATTTATTCTACAACTGAAGGTGTTCTCAATGATAATTATTTTTATCAGAAGTATGCATGCATATATTATCCACTTTCAACGTTTTTCTTCCATACATATGTTTTCTCCCAGCAGGAATAAAAAAAGATGATATTATCAGATTTTGAATGTATTGGCTCCATTCTAAAATCAGTTGTTCTCGAACAATTCTAGTGATCAATAGTTTTTCTTTCATTTGATTTTCTACACTCGATAGCTATGCAACGCGAAACACGCAATTTGACCCAAGAGGAATGTGCCCAAGCGGTAGTTTTGAGAGAAGAAGGGTGGACATACACAAGGATTGCAGAAAGGTTTGGCGTTTCCCATACAAGTGTGTCCAGAATATTGCAGCGATTCAGGGAGACAGGTATGAATGTCCGAAGACCAGGACAGGGTAGACCACGGGTAACAACTGCCATTCAAGAACATTACTTGAGAGTTTCTTCGTTGAGACAACGGTTTGCAACCGCTCGCCTCCTTCAAAATCAGCTTGAGCAAACTCATGAGGTGCAAATTAGCACTCAGACAATAAGAAATCGCCTCAGAGAATATGATTTAAGGTCTCGTGTCGCGGTAAGAGGCCCAACTCTTACCCCAGCCCATCGAAGGGCGCGTTTGGATTTTGCGAGAGAGCATATTCATTGGGAAGAGGCCGATTGGGAAAGAGTTCTCTTCACAGATGAGTCTAGATTTTGCCTCTACCATTGTGATCGACATCCCCTTGTATACAGATGTCCACATGAAAGATATGCTCAGTGCAATTTCCTGAATACTACTGGTTTCGGGGCAGGATCGATTATGGTATGGGGTGGAATATCTTTGACTGCTCGCACAGACCTAGTGGTCGTTGATAATGGAGCTATGAATGCTGATAAGTATATAAGGAACATTCTTGAAGAGCATGTATTGCCATTTGCCCCATACATTGGTGAAAATTTCATTTTTATGGACGATAATGCCAGACCCCATCGTGCGCGCATCGTTCAGGAGTACCTTGAAGAGGTTGAAGTCTCTCGAATGGAATGGCCAGCAAGAAGTCCAGATCTCAATCCGATTGAGCAGGTTTGGGACAACCTCAATAAAAGGCTGAGAAGTTCAGAAAACCATCCAGCTACTCTTAATGACTTAGGAATCCAACTCGGAGAAATCTGGGAAGGATTAGATCAGAACATTTTAAGATCACTTATTTTGAGTATGAACCGTCGTTGCCGAGCTGCAATTAACGCAAGGGGTGGAAATAACAAGTATTAAATCACTTATCAGCATTTAAGTATTTTGAAAATTGTTCATTTCTCTTCTTTCACATAAGATTCGGTGAAATCTTGATTTTTTTCTTCCATTTAATCTTGTTTCGTTCAAAACCTTCCCGAGAGAACATAAGAAATAAGTTATAAAGTCAATGTAGAGTTAACTTTCATTAAAATTGAGATTTTCAGAATGTGCGTTAATTTTTTTGCGCAGACTTATTCACCAAAAACTGTTTTTCGTCTTGAATTTTCAGCTATTTCTTTTCCCTTCACGCCAAAAAGATGAAATTTTCAGGAACTTATTATTATTTGAACCATGCTGTAGATTTTTCACCCCTTCTTGAAACCGACTTCAAGTTACTATTAGGAGAACCATGGCAAACTCTCGCAGTTATAATTAGAGAAGTTTTGACATTTCTCAAGTTTGTCATGGTTCTGTTAATGGTATCTCTCGTTGGTCTGGGTCGGTCAGGAGACCTCTCAATGAACAGTCGAATCGTTCTATCTACAACTTTATTACATTCTCCATGAAGTAGAATGAGATTTAAATAATCTCCATTGGTAAAATTAGGCATAGTGATCGATTTTATAACTTAATACGAATTATCACCAAATTAATAGTAAACACAAAATGCTACTGAATAAAGAGGAATTTGGCAGATGTAATTAATGATATCTATCATTAAAAAAAAAGAATGTAAAACATGGTAAGTTTTTGCATATGACTCATAAGGAATTATTTATTTATCACTGGAGAGAAAACCGATGGCCGATTAGTTGAAATAAAGAGGTTTCCGATACAAATTCGAATCCAAATTCGCCATCTATTTAGGAACAACCTGTAACTTTTTTCTCTTGCATATTAGGGTAGTAAAATCTAAAACATGGTTTAAGTAACAGTTCCTTAAAATTTCATCTTTTTGGCGTGAAGGGAAAAGAAATAGCTGAAAATTCAAGACGAAAAACAGTTTTTTGTGAATAACTCAGAAAATATCCACTTTAGGGCAAGGGTGTGATGCATACACTCACATTATTTTTTAACGTAGATTCAATATCTGCCATAAAAAAATGGAGTTCTAATTTTCCATCCAAAAACCTCGAAGTTATTCTTGTTTCAGCGGAGCTCTATTTTCGATTTTTTTTTCGAATTTTCCCGCTCAGAGAGAATTTTCCAACCAAAACTGAAAAATGTTACATCAAAATAACTTGAAATTTTCTAAGGAATCTATTTCTGCAATAAAAAAATGGTGTTCTAATTTGAAAAACGGAAGTTGACGTCATTTCCGGAAAAACCGGAGGTGCTCATGCCTTGAAAATATTTTAGATTTCATCAGCATCGTGAAATACTTATAAGTGCTGAATTTCATGAAAATACGTTCAGTAGTTTCCCGTATAAATATGGGTGAGGTTCCTCGTGAAAGACCCTGTATATTGGTCGAAAAGTATGTAAGCAATTGAGTTTTTGGGATTTAATGTTTCATTTTGATTCAGTTTTCTTGAATTGAAACAATTTATTCATCGCGAAACATCATTTTCGACCACAGCATAGGTTTTGTTGTTAATTTCGAGGTCCAAAGGGGGGCCATGGCCTCCATGGTCACCCTAGATGAATAATGATTTTTTATGGCCGGAATATGGATGGTATCGATCTGGATGCACTACGAGCCACACAAGCAACGAAACCATTGATCTTCTACGGAAAAAGTTTCCGGGCCGTGTTAACTCTCGAAGAGCTGATCCCAATTGGCCACCGAGATCTTGTGATTTAACACCTCGCGACTTCTTCCTTTTGGGCCATGTGAAAGAGAATGTCTATGCCAAGAGCCCAGCGTCGATTCAGGACATCAAAGATGGAATTCGTGAGGATATCGACCACATGAGGCAGCCACTTTAAGATTTGGTTATGGAATATTTCATGAAAAAGAAATGGTCGTGGTGGTCATTTGGCTGATCTTATTTTCAATTATCAACGGTATGTATACCTTCCTCTTTATGATGAAAGCTTGAAAGAAACATCCGATCATTTATCTATTAAGATGACGTTTTTCTTAGGATATCAGAATAACACCTCTTATTGGAAAACCCTTTACTCATATACTAATAATGTGGAAATGAAGAAAAACTAACACTCACCATATAATTATTGCCATGTTTGTGCCTCAGCATGTGAGATGCTTGCCTCTGTCCTTGTCTATAGGAATGTGAAGATGAATCTGCAGGAAACCAAATAGCTATAATCCTTTCAGTCACATAACTCAAGTCCATGGTCCCCGAAACTCCGTTGGTATTTCTTTTTGACGGCCTGGGCTGTGAGGTGAAGGCTTCTCCGAAACCATTGTGTGAGGCAGATGATATTATCTGGAATGAAATACATTGATCTGAGGAGGTACTTATGCTATGCCGATGACGCTGTACTAATTGCAGAAAATGAAGATGACCAGCAATTACTTATATACATATCTATATATATATAAAAGAAAGATGTTGGTTACACCATTTATAACTCGAGATCGGATGGACTGTTTGTTATGAAACTTCTTATATGAATTCGTCTACGGTCTGGTTATTATAAAATACAATAAAACTTTGAAAAAATCGATGAAAATTTTACTTTTACAGGAAATGCTTTTCCTCCTTTTGGGTAAGGCCACTAGATGTCACTACAGTTACAGTTACGCTACCGCTTATTCGTTTGTACTTCATTTGATATTCTTCGCGTTAGATGGCGATATAAACAAATAGTGTGTACATTGACTATATTCCCTCTATAGTCACTGTAATAGTGTGTAATTTGAGTTGCCTACAACTCTGCGCTGTTGGGCAAAACCAAAATGTCTTAGCGTAGGAGTAGGCACAGATGTCTAAAATGATTAGATTTCGTTGAGATATGAGAAAAGTTTCGTTCTAACCACTTCAGATGGCGCTATTCACACATTATGACTGATGATTATTGGTTATTTTTATAGTTTTATTTATTCCAATTGACTTAATTGTGAAGGTACTATATTTGACATTATCACAATTGAATGGCGAAGAATTTGTTGAGGCTTTCGCGGCCATCTATTGATGTCATCTGTTCTTTTTTCGAGCATTTCGGTCGTCGTGGTTTGAAATGGTCGAAAAAAGAACATATGACATCAATTACCGTGTAATTTACATAGGGCTTATAGTACCATGAAAGGCTATCAACAGATCCAGAAGCGGGTGAATATCACAGTGAATTTTCATCGAAATGTCAAGTAAATCGGATTTTGGCGATGAGTTCCAATCGTGAGATGTCCATTCTCATCTTTTCTCATGATTTTTAAAATGTTTTTGAATTTCTGTTTGGGTAATAAATATATTTGCGGAAATAACTGAATCCAAAATTGCCATTATTAGTGATTGACATATTATTTTTGTGTATCTGTTCTGTGTGATAGCTCATATCCATGGAAAAATTCGACAATTCAAAAATTAGAGAACCAAGCCGTTGATCTCCGATCACCGGTGATTACGAATCGTGAAATCCACCGTAAGTATGATTTAGGCGGAACAAAGTTCGCCGGGCCAGCTAGTTTAATACTATAGCAAAATCGTTCAGAACGAAGATATCTTCTACGGAAACGAAATGTATGACCTTCGAGACACCTTTCGGATGCAAACTTGTTGTGGACGATGAAATTATATAGAGGAGATAGAATTCAAAATATCTTGCTTAAAGATGATGCAATTAGTGAATCAGACATTGGCGGTATCAAAGTCAATTTTTGCAGAAGACCAGTCTAATGATCCACCAACCCTGTTGCAATAATTTTCGGTGATGACTTACTCAATGTCTACATATCCGGAGGAAGCGATAGATCTTAAAATATTACTAACACTGCCGGTTTCAGCTGCATCTGGTGAAAGATCCTTCCCAAAATTCAAAATTATTCAAGATCGACAGTGATCCAGCAGATACTAAGTAATTTAGCTAAAACTTGAATTTAACATGAAATTTTGGAGAGCTTGGATACAAATTATAGAGTACCTAAAGAAATGTTTTATCGCCAATAGGTTTTTCTTCATTTTTTTCCACTATATTGAGGAAACAGCACTTTTTAGCGAAACTCGGGATAAGTATATTTTTAGGGCATAACAGGTAATGTATGAGAGCGCTCAAACGGCCCTAACACAGGCCCGCCGCTAGGGCCCGTGTTAGAATTCTGGAAAAGAAATAAAAAATGGCGGTACTCCTGGAATATTGGAATTTTTAATTTCGATTGCTGAATTGAATAGCATTATTTCAACGCACTCGATTTTTGAATATTTTTCGTGAAAAAAATTTCACCCGGAATTGTTGGAATCTTACAAGGTCGAACTATCTTTCATTCTAAACACTGATGGTGGGAAACCTGAATAAAAAATATCCATTGGACATGTAAAAAAGAATTGAGTTCGAATTATGGAAAAAGTTGTTGACGGAAAATCTTAGAACTTCTAGTACCTACCTACTTTGAAATAATGCTATCCAATTAGACCATCGAAAATTGAAATTCCAACTTTGCAGGTTTTCCGCCATTGATTTTTTTTCCAGAATCCCACACCACAATTGAAATAAGCACTAAAAAATACTAAGACGTGACTAGAAATCATAATTTCAAAGATCACGCGTAACTTACTACAGTTATCAGAATACTGCTCAATGTTGACATCAAACACCCTGTATCTCGCTTATGCTCCGAAAACGGTGAATTTGTATATCATACGGTAAAAATTACATTCTCGACGTCATCTACATATGTTTGTTCTGTTAATTGCGGAACACCCTGTATATTTCTTTTTTGTTTCCGACAAAACCACGATCTCATCATTGAATATACAGGGATTTCCTGAATAATTGTTTCAACGGTCAACTGTATATTTCTCATGGAATACAAATTTTTTTTTTTTTAGTTTTTGTACACACATTGTCAGTAATAATAGCTACTTTCTTCCACTTTACTCGGTTTCATCAGACGTTTTAGTGGCGGAGATATTGAATTTGCCCAAAGGTTTTACTCCCCAACTCTCACACTACTTGACAAATTTGAATTTGCACAGCGAATTCTGATGCGCCAATGTGCATGCTTCACATAAAAAAGGTAGGTACCCCTGGTTTATTACTCTTCTGGTCTTCTAAAATGAACCGTTTTCGAGAAAACTGGCACTTTTTGATCAAAAACAATTCACGAACGCATTGTAAATTACTTGTAATTGGGAATAAGTAGTGTTAACCAACAAGTTTATTAATTTCAACAAAATTTGGTGACTAGCATTTCAAGTTTAAATTGCAAAGTTATTTTTCATTATTTTAGCGCCCATAGTTAACAAGATTACAAGAATTTTTCCAATTACAATAAATTCACAATGCATTAGCAAATTGTTTTTGATGATAAAATGCCATTTTTCTCAAAAACGGTTCACATCAGAGAAATGAACCAGGAGTACCTTTTTTATGTAAAACACATTAAGGCAGCATAATTGGGTATGCAGATGCAAATTTGTCCAGTGCATGGTGTAAGAGTTGGGGGGTAAAATTTTGTGCAAATTCAATATCACCGCCACTGGCACGTCTAATAAAACCGAAAAAAAGCAATAAAGTAGCTATTATTATTGAGAATGTGTATACATAAACTCAATTCTGTAATTCGAACGGTTCCTGAGAAATAAGGAAAAACTTAATAAACTTTTGACACCCTGTATGTCTGAAACGAAGGCCCGAAGGAAAAAATGGAAGAGAAACAAAAATGTTTATATTTTTATGACAAATCTACAGTTGAATTACACCCCTCGCCTGATTCATCTGCGTGTGTTATGACTTACATTACCGCTCATTGAACAATATACTATTATTCCAGAAACAGCGAGGAGCTGGTATTATTTCAATTCTTGTCCATTTAGTATAAGAGAGTTAATTCGTAATTTTCCAGAAGAGTATATTTTCGAAGATTTCAGAATTATATTCAGCATGTAATATTATGCGATGTTTATGTATTGTGTTTAGTCTTTGTATGAATTTGTTCAGTTATATGGAAATAATATTGATCTATCCATATATCTATCACCCAGGTTAGGTTTATATTTCATGAAAATTTCCATTATATTTTCGACATTTTGGGCTCTATATCGTCGAGAATGGTCTGTAGTTCTTGAATTGACTGAATTAGCATAAAACTTGTCTCTCACGTAACTCAAGGAATACATTCAAAAGGTGTTAAACGCATGATCTCGTCGGCCAATAGTAATCGTCGTTTCACTTGGCCTGGAATTTTTTCAAGCAAAAGAACGATAATTTTGGGGAAAATCACCTTCCTCAACCCAAATCAACATATATCAACAAAAAACTTTTATATTGATAGATTACTATATTTGTTTATTTAGGTTGTGGAAGGTGATTTTCTCAAAATAGGAACGAAAAAAATTTTATTAGAAATATTGAAGTTAGGATGAACAGGAAATATTATATTCACCTTATGCATTTCAGATCCATCTCTGTCAGTATCTTCATGTGTATGCTGAAAGGAAGAATACAATTAGTATGTAACACAATTGGAAATGTAAACATCTAATAAAATAAGGAGGCTTTGAAGCACAATAAACTGGAAATTCATGAGAAAATAAACAAAGGTGAGACAGAAAACACCGTGAAACCATCGAACTGCCCGTTTATGACCAAACAACTCTTTTCAGCTGAAAGCAAACAAAGGTGTAGAAACTGAAGAATAAACACCGATGTCGCGGAAATCGAACTGGGGAAGAATATTTATTGTCGTGTTCGTCTCCATCCACTGATGTTGAGGATAAAATACTTTAAATTATGAGTTTCCTGGTATGTGTGCAATAATTCTGTATGGTTTAACATTGGTGGAATTTGAGTAACGAGATATTTTTTCCATTCGATTTTCATAAATATCTGAAATCATCCCATTTCGAATGGAAGAAGTCTTGTAACATTGTCTCTGAACAGGCAATATTTTTGATGCTATGTGGCTATAATGTTTTTGGCTACACAAAAACATTTTGCTTCAGATTTATTTCCGGCCATAGAAAGAAATTGAAGCAATACAGGGTCTTTCACGAGGAACCTCACCCATATTTATACGGGAAACTACTGAACGTATTTTCATGAAATTCAGCACTTATGAGTATTTCACGATGCTGATGAAATCTAAAATATTTTCAAGGCATGAGCACCTCCGGTTTTTCCGGAAATGACGTCAACTTCCGTTTTTCAAATTAGAACACCATTTTTTTATTGCAGAAATAGATTCCTTAGAAAATTTCGAGTTATTTTGATGTAACATTTTTCAGTTTTGGTTGAAAAATTCTCTCTGAGCGGGAAAATTCGAAAAAAAAATCGAAAATAGAGTTCCGCTGAAACAAGAATAACTTCGAGGTTTTTGGATGGAAAATTTTCATTTTTCGGATTTTTCAAGATGTAAGATTGATGTATCCACTTTAAAAATCGAAATCGTGATTCGTGATACAGGGGGTGCAAAAATCGCTTTCAAAGTTAGGGATGACAAAATCGTGAAAAATCAATTTTTTCAAATTAGAACCCCATTTTTTTATGGCAGATATTGAATCTACGTTAAAAAATAATGTGAGTGTATGCATCACACCCTTGCCCTAAAGTGGATATTTTCTGAGTTATTCACAAAAAACTGTTTTTCGTCTTGAATTTTCAGCTATTTCTTTTCCCTTCACGCCAAAAAGATGAAATTTTCAGGAACTGTTACTTAAACCATGTTTTAGATTTTACTACCCTAATATGCAAGAGAAAAAAGTTACAGGTTGTTCCTAAATATGTGGCGAATTTTGATTCGAATTTGTATCGGAAACCTCTTTATTTCAACTAATCGGCCATCGGTTTTCTCTCCAGTGATAAATAAATAATTCCTTATGAACCATATGCAAAAACTTACCATGTTTTACATTCTTTTTTTTTAATGATAGATATCATTAATTACATCTGCCAAATTCCTCTTTATTCAGTAGATGTAATTAATGATATCTATCATTAAAAAAAAAGAATGTAAAACATGGTAAGTTTTTGCATATGGTATTAATTACATCTGCCAAATTCCTCTTTATTCAGTAGATGTAATTAATGATATCTATCATTAAAAAAAAAAAGAATGTAAAACATGGTAAGTTTTTGCATATGGTTCATAAGGAATTATTTATTTATCACTGGAGAGAAAACCGATGGCCGATTAGTTGAAATAAAGAGGTTTCCGATACAAATTCGAATCCAAATTCGCCATCTATTTAGGAACAACCTGTAACTTTTTTCTCTTGCATATTAGGGTAGTAGAATCTAAAACATGGTTTAAGTAACAGTTCCTGAAAATTTCATCTTTTTGGCGTGAAGGTAAAAGAAATAGCTGAAAATTCAAGACGAAAAACAGTTTTTTGTGAATAACTCAGAAAATATCCACTTTAGGGCAAGGGTGTGATGCATACACTCACATTATTTTTTAACGTAGATTCAATATCTGCCATAAAAAAATGGGGTTCTAATTTGAAAAAATTGATTTTTCACGATTTTGTCATCCCTAAATTTGAAAGCGATTTTTTCACCCCCTGTATCATGAATCGCAATTTCGATTTTTAAAGTGGATACATCAATCTTACTTACATCTTGAAAAATCCCAAAAATGAAAATTTTCCATCCAAAAACCTCGAAGTTATTCTTGTTTCAGCGGAGCTCTATTTTCGATTTTTTTTTCGAATTTTCCCGCTCAGAGAGAATTTTCCAACCAAAACTGAAAAATGTTACATCAAAATAACTTGAAATTTTCTAAGGAATCTATTTCTGCAATAAAAAAATGGTGTTCTAATTTGAAAAACGGAAGTTGACGTCATTTCCGGAAAAACCGGAGTTGCTCATGCCTTGAAAATATTTTAGATTTCATCAGCATCGTGAAATACTTATAAGTGCTGAATTTCATGAAAATACGTTCAGTAGTTTCCCGTATAAATATGGGTGAGGTTCCTCGTGAAAGACCCTGTATATCTCTGAAATATATCTGAATAGGTACAGCTTATAATATAAGCTGTACCTATTCAGATATATTTCAGAGATATACAGGGTCTTTC
Source organism: Adalia decempunctata (assembly GCA_951802165.1). Lineage (NCBI taxonomy): Eukaryota > Metazoa > Arthropoda > Insecta > Coleoptera > Coccinellidae > Adalia > Adalia decempunctata. The sequence continues at coordinate 62,286,307 of OX637696.1, read as the reverse complement.
ACGAGGAACCTCACCCATATTTATACGGGAAACTACTGAACGTATTTTCATGAAATTCAGCACTTATAAGTATTTCACCCGTCGTAGAATAAGGGTACAATTCAAAAATTGATTTTGTTGGGAAATCGAATTTAAAGTTTTTGTTCTATACTTTTGTGTACCTACTCACTTAAACACGTTGAACATTCGTAATTCCTGCAGCAATCTATTTGAACATTATAACTCTAGCACCCCATAGTCAATTAATGCAATTTTTTCCCTGACGTGGTGGAATATTCTGCTGTTTTTTCAAAAAATTTGAAATGTTACCTTTTTTCATGAACAGTTCCAAAAATTTCCTGAGATGTTTCATTTTTTTACGGACGTTAGCAACATTTTCCTCAATTGTTCTTCAATAATGGGATGCAAGAAGCGTGTCCGAAGAAAAGAAAATACAACAATTTATGATGTTATTATGACAAAATGAATTTTTCATATTATGGAAGTATTTTTCTATGAAAATAAGTGAAATCTCATGCACAAGTCATGTCATCACGAATAAAATCGGGTTCAAATAATCATCGTTGAATTAAATGAAAATCAAAATTAACAAAAGCAATTTAATAATAAACTTTTTCAAAGTTCTATGACATACAAAATCTGAAATAAAAACAATTTAATAAAAAAACAGCCATTCTGAAAACCAAGAACTTAGTAAAAATGCAATAATAAAAGGTCAACCTTGAAACAGTTAAGGAACAAGAAGAAATAACGAAGATGAACACAGAAAATTATTTGAAAAGAATAAACTGAATATTATTTCAACGTTTTATAAAAGTCAGCATAAACTGGTTTTATATATTTTTTGTCCACCAAATACATGAGATCTTTTTTTTTGTTCTCTGGAATGGGTAATGGCGAGTCGTAGGCTTTTTTTATTGTCCACAATTTAAGGCGCTCCTTACGTTCCTCATTACCGAGTGTCGAGGATCGTCTGGTGATTTGGTTCTTCTTGGAGCGATTGCTGTCAACAAAGTCGAAGGTTTCTTGTTGATATGACGTCTTATATTGAAAAACGAATGGGGTTTCTTGGCACAGTTTAATTATTTTGATTTCACTGAAATGGAATGTTTCGTTCTTTTGGTTAATAGTAAAATTGTTTCCAATTAGGTTTTCCAATGATTTGAAATCAATGAAGTCCTTGTGATTAAGTTCATTCACAATGTGATAGGGTGCCTTTTTCTTAGCTGTCCTCATGAGCTGAAAATATTGTGAAGGCACAAAAATAGGACCAGCTCTTAGGGCTCTTGAAATTTCTTTTTCTATAGTCGAATGAACAGAGTCTCCTTCGTTTTGAGTGTGCCCTTTAATGAGGAATTTATGCTGAATTCCTTTAACATTTTGAAAGACACACAGTGCATACATGTACTACGAATTTGTTTTTCTGTTGACCGACACAATTGTCACTGTAAAAAATAAATTCGATGTCCTCTTTCGATTCCGAAGCTTTTTCTTTAATAAATTTGAAAACTGATGTCGCTATTTCAATTGCACCCCGATTTCCTTCACCTTCGTGCCATACATTGCAAGTTGCGACGTTTTCTTTCAAGTCATAGATTGTCAGGTTGTACGTGGAAAGTTTACTTCGATAGTAAAACACTGACACTTCACCCTTCGGAGTGGGTAGAGCCGCCTGAAGATCGTAGGTGCATACTATTACGGTTTTTTGGGGATTATCCTTGTCCTTCTGCTTTTCAGCTCTAGATAATTCTTTCTCCTTCAAGTGCTGAGCGAACTCTTCAGACCTCTCTTGCCGATCAGAGTTCTCGTAGGCTACGCATAGCTCACACTGGTCCTTTTTTGGAAGGAAAAACGAAATATTGTATTCGTTGAAAATATCAAAGAATACCGTACGTCCTCCAAACTGTTTTCCTTCCTTCTTACAATTTTCGACATAATCTCTATAGATATCTCCTATGGATTTGCCCCCTTCAATATACTCACGCTCAGTTTGCGCCCTAAGATAATGAGAAGGAATCCTCGGTATAGATTCAATATGTGCACGAATGTCTTGTTTTATATTTTCGGGGAGCTTTTTATGGTTGCTATGTTTACCTCGTTTATCTTCACTTGATACACCATCAATGATTTTCTCTCTTGCAGTGGTCAACATTTTCACACTTATGTCAAGGGTCGCTATGAAAAATGTTCGGCAGACTCGTATTTCACTCCCTTCTACAAGGAAGTAGTAGGCAAGATTTGTTTTCCTTGTGCTTCCTTCCTTTTGATATCGATACTGAGGCATTATTTCGCTGGTACTTCTAGTAATGAATTCACGTTGCTTAGCAATATCTCCTAAGCCCCAAAACCTGCGAAATATCCTGAACCTCTGGTGATCATTAAGTTTTGTTGAGCATTTGTGACTACATTTTTCGGAACAACCAGGCCTCATTTTCCGTTTTGTTATACTTCTTTTAGTGAATTTAGATTGATACGATTGTCCAAGATTTCTCTTTTTTTTTGCTATATTTTCCTTCCATTCATTTTTGTGTTGCCTCCTTTTTCGACCTTTCTTTGGAAAATTTGTTTCCTCCTCAGATGATGAGCATTCGTTGTTGCCACTTGTGGAGTTTTCGTAATTTGGGTCAGAATCTGTGTCATCACTGTCAATTGTGTAAGAAACACCCTTTGATGATGAATGGGTGGAAGAAGCTGTAGGATCATGACGAAGCGTAGATGCTGGAGAAGAACCAACTGAGCCACCTTTCGTTGAACAGGAACACGATGATCTAGAGCATGTTGACGAACCAGAAGACGATGAAGATGAATCATCACGGTGACTAGAGGAAGGAACAGCCAAGTTGTCAGAAGTATCTTCAGGTACTGCCTTAGTAACTGGACCATCCGTTGTAGTCGCGATAAAAGATTGAATATTTTGAATTTCGTTTGATGGATTTTGAAGAATACCTAATGTTTTAGATACACGCCATGAAGCTCCATTGGTAGAAATCTCTGCATCAAGCTCTTGAAGATATAATTGTGTTGAGTTCCCATCAAGTTCTGGTAGTATAAGTTTGGAAGAGTTGGTATTATCAATGTTCAAAGTTGAATATACCTCGAATTCTTCGTGCAGTCTATTAATTTTTTCCCTACTAATGAGAGGAAATAAAATCGCACTTTCATGAGAAATAGGCAGCCAAACTTTTCCATCATCAATACTTAGTTGACTATTCCAGGAAACGTGTTCTTTTACTGGAACTTGTACACTATTTTGTTCGCTTTCTTGTTCCATTGCGGCAGCAAATTGATAGTTCTCTATAGGTTTTGGAACTAATTGTAAAATTCGACTAGCACGTGAGCTCATTATGAAGAGAATTCAAAACTATGTAATCGTCCGGGTAAAACAAACACAATTCCGTGACCACTACGAATTTGTCCGCTGAAGAAAGTAACAAAACGAAATCACCTGCACTCAGTCTGAAAGCGTGGCAACTACTGAGTTGTCCCTTTCTTCCCTGGACAATAAGCATTCTCCCCAACCATAGAATAAAGAAACAGCGCTTTGTATGTGGCGAAGAGGCGAACTAGAGTTATTCCGATATTGCACGTACGAAAAGGGTTACTTCTTGAGTTGAATACCATTACTAACTGAAAATGGACCTTTTTTGAATTGTCTCCTTATTCTACGACGGGTGCGATATGTTGTTCATATCCACACTGTCAATAGAATGACCGAGAAAATCATTCGCGTTACCCTGTTGACTGAATATTATCATTTTTTTAATACTCGTATAGACTTTTTGTTGGATCAAGTGACATTCTGCATTGCATAGTATTGCTGTTATTTCCGGCAATATTGCCGGTATTGTTGTCATACATTTCCTCAGAAATATTTCCCGCTTCTTTAGCCCAATCTTGTTGTGTTGATCCCTCATTATTGAAAACATCGATGAATCGATATGTGAAAATGTTAAATTGAGGACATTCTATGTTTTCGCAACTATCAGTGGACTTATTCCTGAAATTAGGAAAGGTAATTGTTCGGTGGAATTCATACTGAATATCTACGAATTTCACCATGAGATGAACTCTTTTCTTTTCCATTTGCAGGAATAATACCTCAGAACAAACGTTTCCCGATGAAATGATTAAGATATTTTTCCATACAACAGTTTGCGCTGAAAACATCTACAACCTGGTACATATTATGAAGAATTTCCTGAATTTGAATCATTGAGTATATCGATAGAGGTGAAACAAGTTGAATGATGGGTGCTGAATAAATTGCGGTGTTTCTCGAGGTAATGAGTATTAAAGGCGGCATTGATAATACTCGATCGATGGCTAAGGAAAAAGCACAAACGTAAATGCTTGAAATTATGGGTAATTGCGGGGTAAAGAAATGACGTGTTGCAGGGTGGTCCAGAAGTGCATAGCCGAAATTATACGCTGCAGATTTATTTCGTGGAATACGTAAGAAGCGGGTATACAGAATCCTGCTCCACCAGAAGATGATAGGTATCCTTTGATGCTGAAGAAGCCGGAGAATGGTTGGCTCTACGGCAGGCGAATTTTCAACAAATTGATATCATTATATGCATCAATATGATAGTTTTCATTCTTGATAGTCAGCAGGGAAATCGGCTTCTAATGATTCTTGGACCAACTGCCATTATTGAATATGGTGATCATAGAATTTTAAAATTAGAAAGCCTTATAATTTTTGAAAGTTGTGTGATATTTTTCTTTTCTCTATTTCAGTATCGTAATGAGTTCGTTACAGTACTGTTTTTAGTACTGTAATGAACTCATTACAGCATCGTTTTCAGTTACATTTTTCGTTTTGTGGTTGCCAACAATGACTTCCGATCCTATCAAATTTCAGCAGACGTCAATTTGGAAATGGCAGTTTTCGTATTTCCTAACTATCACACCAACTGCCAAGATACAATATGAAAGTCACTAGGACCTATAATTTAAATGTTTCATTGAATTTCACACAATTTGACTGAAATAGAGAAAATGTCGTCTAATAGTCGTTGCAGAATGCAATTCCAATACTCATGCGTTCGAAATTTCTCATTCGTATTGGAATAGGAGCACATTTTGTAACTAGTTTTAGAATATATCAATTTAGTATAGTATAGAACTACGAGTATTACTTGTACATATATTTTAACTAGAGATTCCTCTCATAAAACGAAACACATTTTTTCCCATACCATTTTTCAAAATTCGGTTTCGTTTGAAAGATACAGGGTGTCGAAAATCCATTAAAAAACACTTTTCATTTCATATCTCCGGAACTTTTATTTCAAATGAACCCAATTTTCTGTGATTGTTTACACTATTCATGGTGCATATTCCTCAATCAAAGCTTAATCAATAATTCGCCTGGCATAAATGTACAGCGTACCCGACTCATAAATCGACGCAAAAATATCATAAAACCACTTGAAAAGATGAACAGGTCATATTTTCGAATAATCAATCATTGAAGAAAATAGAAGTATTTCTATGTTTTTTCAATAAACGCGTCGTTGTAATTGTATACGGTAAAATTTGAGGAAAAAAAATCATGAATTTCAAAAATAATCTGGTTGCTTCACTAAATTTTAAACTACAAGCTATACTACAAGTTAACAATGTTGTCAGAATATTTATCAACCTTGTTGAGACTAAGATCTCCATGATGGAAAAACGTGATGTAGAGATATGTAATAATAAAATCCCACAAATGTGGGAGATAAAATTGAACACAAAGGAGCATGAAATTATACATTCAATACGCACAGTTTCTATTGAAAATTTATTGTAACCGGTCCATATTGAAAATAAATGTCAATGAAATACCAAATTCGGATATATGAATGATGAATGTCGATACAAACCACGTATTAAATTGAAAATTAATGAAAAATAAAGTGATACTCAGCACTAAATATTCGGTGGTGATGTTTCTAAATAGACAATGTCCTCTTGGAATTTCATAAACATGACACTTCACGGTTTATATTACATCAATTCCCTGACAGTCTTCACATAATCATCACGAAATCGAAGAAAAACATCTGAAATAATCACTTCCCCCTTTTATAACAACATAGCTCTAGAAGAGATTTCTCTCATTATGTTGATAGATCGCGCCGGTTGACGCTCTATACGCATGTGTCGTTCACAGACATTGACGTTTGAGATGGGTCCATCCATAGATCTTACGCTACCTCGGAAGACAGACCGTTATGCTATGTTATCTGAACGATCTGGCATCGTCTTCTCAAAAGCTCTGTGAAATATTCATAGAAGATGATTGTTTTGAATGCAAAATGGGTTAGGTTTGGTGGATTCATCATGAATTGAATGAAAAATAATATAAGATATTCTGGGATATCGGGGAAAATATTAATAAGTTATTAGTGTTCACAAGTAATCTTCAGAAGAATCGAAGAAGGAACTCATTTTGCTGGGAGAAATATATCTTTTCAATTGGAGATATAATCGGACAAAACTTCGAGTTTTTGTTGAGAAATCTCTGTACCACCCAAATGTATTAAGTAAATTCCAATCGAGAAATATGAACTATGAGGTCTTTTCAGAGAATCATCTCAGGCACGTATTCGGCCCATTTTTTTTCGATTCGCTTATCCTTAACAGGGCCGAAATCAAAAAATTTGAAAATAAAAAAAGGTTTCTTTTGATTCCCAAGAATCTTTTCGCTTCTGAGGTTTCGAAAATATCCGAAGATTCACGATCACATAATTTTTCCGGAAAATTCGAAAACTGCACAGTTTTAATTTAGTAAGACTTTGTTTTTGTTTGTTGGGTTGCTGATTGTACAGGGTCACCCAAATTGCTTGATTTTGGCTGTTTCTGGTACTTCTAGGCTAGATAGGTGAAAATGTTGAGAGGAGTCCTGGGCTCGATTTTCGTGAAAACTCCATAACTGAAAGCCGTTTCACGAAATCCTCATTTGTTTTCAAGATATAACGAAATTCTTATGTTTTGGCGATTTTGAAAAGGTGCCATAACTTCTTCATTTTCTAAAATATCTAAAAACGGCAAAAACTTTCTACAGGCACTTTTTCATTAGCAATACGACACCGTATTCAATTGTTTTTTATCTCTTGTATAAAAGGTGAAAAAAAAACAACTTTCTTTTTTTAAATACGAATAGAATCTTTTCTCGATTCTATGTTATGCAGAAAAAATCAGTTCTTCGAAAATATAGATGTCGATTTTTTATTTTCCGATCCTCACTTTCACAGAATAATGTATAACAGACTCAACTTTAAGTGAGAATATGGAAATAATATATCGACATTATATGTATATATTTTCGTAGAGCTGATTTTTTTTAGCATAACATAGGACCAAAAAAGATACCATTCGTATTTGAAATAAGAAAGTTGTTTTTTTAAACTCTCTATGCAAGACTTGAGAAAAAATTGAAAACGGTGTCGTATTGCTGATGCAAAAGTGCCTGTACAAAGTTTTTGCCGTTCTCAGATATTTTAGAAAATGAAGAAGTTATGGCACATTTTCGGAATCGCCAAAATATCAAAATTTCGTTATATCTTGAAAACAATTGAAGATATCGTGAAACGGCTCTCAGTTATGCAGGTTTCACGAAAATCGAGCCCAGGACTCCTTTCAACATTTTCACCTATATAGCCTAGAAGTACCAGAAACAGCCAAAATCAAGCAATTTGGGTGACCCTGTACTTGTATCAAAATTCTGCGAAACGCATAACGCACAACGAGCGGGCGTTATGAGTGTATAGCAACCGTTTATGAGGTAAAATACGCACATAATATCCAAGTGAGGAATAAAACAATTTTTCGGTGTGAAAAACAATTAAGAACGAAAAGTATGCATTAATTTTTTAACCTTTTTTAACCTATTTCATCATGTTTTTGGAGGATTTTGCAGATTGAAAAATGTCGAAACAATTGATCACTAATATTCTTTGCCGTGAAAACTAACAACCTCTAGAACACAGTGTGCTTAAAATGGAAATCACTAAGGAGGACAGAGGATGCTCTACCATCCCTCCACGACGGTCAACCACCCAGTAACAGTCCCATTCAAAATGGGAAGCTACCGATATCTGAAATTTTCCGAGAAGGAATGTGTTCGATGTTACCTTCGAACCATTTTCCAGATGAAAACCAGCATGCCACACCGTGAAGGCCACACGATTCAGGAACCTAACAGCAACTTCTTCCAATGTGAACTTGACGTTTCTCCTGCAAACACAGCAACAGACCGATGGGTTTCTCACTTGCGCTTTGTCGTATTGGAACAACATTATATTTCATTCTCTTCCACATTAACTACGATGGCAGATAATATTCGAAAATCACAGGTATCCATAAATCTTCGAGTCCCGATCTCGGTCGCTCCGGGTGGGGGCGTTAAAGAACAATAAATATTTTCGAATCGGCGCGGCGTTTTGCAAATGCAGTACTGTTATTAATGGTGCCAATGTGGATGAAGGTGATTGGTAATCGATAAAATACGTTAGAAAAGTTGAATTGCAACTATCTAACGTGTTTGTTTTCCCGTGATAACGTCAGAAATAGGGCGTCCGCACTTGATGCATTATGTAAAAAGGTTTCATTTAATGGAGCAGATTAACTGTAACGTTCAATCATTTGGTTCACGGCTGCGATTGGCGATTCGATTGGAGCTCTGTTGCTCCTTGCCATTCTGTTTGGGCTCATTTTCTAATGAAAATTGAATAACAATTAGTTTTAGTTGTTCGAAACATTGACATAACATATTGCCACATACAGGATGTTTCAAAAAAAAGTTGACCCGTCTGTAGGATAGGTAAAAAACTGAAGAATATTTGCTCAGTGAAAATGCCATCCGTGTTCGAGATGAAGGGCGTTTATATATATACACATTTTTTTCAATTTTGCCGAAACTACAAGCAACACTGTAATTAAATTTTATTCGAATATGTTTTGGAAGCTGATAAATCCAAAGAATTCATTTTTATGATTCTTATAGAAGACGCTAGTATATTGAACGTAACTTTTTCAATATTATTTTTATGGAGCAAAATTTCAAGTGAACTGAAACATCATTCAATTTCACACCAAAACGGTAAACTTGGTAAAACTAGATACTGTATACCGTTTTCTGAGTATTTTGATTTCAAAATTATGAAGTAATATATGATGCAGGTATATATGAACTAATGATGAATGTATTAATTGAACAAAAAAACACAAGATACAAATTTAAAAAAAGTGTGGCTTTGAGCGTGTCTACCAACATGAACATGACTGGAAATCGCATTTTTTTAAATTATGAATACCCTCCTGATTCTTTCAGAATCGTTTGATATGACCATTTGAAATATGAAAATGCAATTGTTCGACAAAAGAAATGTGGCGTTTTTCCTGTCCGACCAATGAAAATCGACGATTTTTTTGAGTTTTTAAATTCATTAATATTTGTCGGACAAGAATGAATTTATATTTTAGGGAGATTCGTTTCATAGAAAAAACAACTGTCCACCATATAAAATGCGGCAAATCCTTAGTCGAACAAAAAAACTTCTTGAAAAATATGATTTTGTTTCAGAATCTTTCTTCGATTATAATTGAAATGAAACAATTGATTTTAATTGAAAGTGTATAATTCGAATTGTTCACTGACATTTTTATTCAAATCTAATGAAAAAAAAAAACAATGGAAATACTCCTTCTTCACATTGAATTTTTTGTAACAAGACGAATGGTATCCAGTAAAAGTATCACACCAATCGTCAGGTAGAATGACATCTTTATTCTTGTGATTATGATGCTTGATGCCAAGAATATTTTACACTGTTTTAGGATGTCAGCTGTGAATTTTTTCACTTCTTTCCTTTGCGTTTCGTAGATAGGGTTATTTTTATAATATTTAAACAAAAAACACTCCATCACTACTAAGAATATAATATCGGCAACAACTGAAAAACTGTCAAATAGAATAGAACAAGAATTATCTCAAGAAGAGAAAATTCGGCAGCACCCTAAAATTCGTCTACACAGTTTCAGACTGCAGAGAACTGCGGTGCAAAACCGAAACAGCACTCATATTCATAGGAAAAATTACCAAACTACTTTTACAACCCTTGGTAATCTTCAAACGGAATTCCATGAAACTACCACTTTCTTTTCGAAGAATTCACAATTTCCACCGGGGATGGATATTCCATATTCAACTGGGGCAGAAAAAATTCAGTTTCTGCATTTTTATTTTGATAGTCCATTTACTCATATTCATTATAACATCTTCAGCCTAAAGTAAATAGCTACAAGTATAAACAATTGCAAACATTTCTTCATAACCCCAGAGGTGTTTCAAAAAAGGTGTCCCAGGTACCTTGTACCACGTGCAACATTTCACTTCTAGAGAAGAATTTCCGTATCCAACCAAAGGTATGAAAAAAGGCAACTTTCATCGAAATTTGAATGTCAAATATGATTGAAAATGTTAATTGGAAATGGAGTCTCACGAGACGAACAAGTTTCATTCGGTGGACTGAGAAATTGCCGAACTTTTTTCGTCGGACAGTTGAGTGATAGTAATCAGCACATCCTTCTTGAATAATCCTCAAAAAATCAAATGTTTATTTCTCTATTTCAGTATCGCAATGAGTTCATTACAGTTCTAAAAACAGTACTGTAATGAACTCATTACAACTTACAGCATTGTTTTCAGTTATATCTTTCGTTTTGTGGTTGTCAGCACTGGCTTCCGATTCTATCAATTTTCAACACACGTCAATTTGGAAATGTCAATTTCGTAACAGTCACCAACTGCAAGATACAATACAAAAGTCACTAGGATTTATAATCTGAATTTTTCATTGAATTTCAACAGTATTTCACAAAATTTGACTGAAATAGAGAAAATATCGTCTAATACTCGTTGCAGAATGCAATTCCAACACTCATGCGTTCGAAAACTCGCTCCTTCGTCGCTCGTTATCGAATTTCGCAATCGTATTGGAATAGGAGACCATTCTGCAACTAGTTTTAGAATATACTATTATAACACAAGCAAAGTTATATCCGATAAATGCATAATAGTCTATTCATAACCAAATTGAAGCATTGAATTCTTCAATTCTTGAATGAACGCCACATTTTTTTGTCGGACAACTGTTGCACTACATTGTATTTTCAAGGTGAAGATAGAATAAGAAAAAATTAGAATATTAGGTATTTATAATTTTTTCAGCTCAAAAAATCATCGTTTTCCATTTGTCGGACAAGAAAAACGCCACTTTTTTTGTCGGACCATTGCATTTCCATACTTCATATGGTTGTATCAACCGATTCTGAAAAAATCAGGAGGGTATTAATAATTTAAAAAAATGCGATTTTCAGTCATGTTCATGTTGGTAGACACGCTCAAAGCAACATTATTTTTGTCGGACATTTATGTTTTTTCATTTCTCCCAGATTGTTTTTATGATTGCATTTCACAAAAAAGAGTAGGTATGTATGATTTGAAAAAATTGAAAATATGGTCGACTTACGAGAGGTTTGCTGAAAAAAAGCTGCGACTACAAAAATTTTCCCAGAGGAAAAATGTGGTAGACTCCGCCTAATAAAGCTTTACAGAAAGTAAGAAAACTTTATCAATAATTTGCAATTTGTCCCACGGGCACCCGGAATATTATACCAGTATCGGTTATCACCTCATAACTTTCGAATCAATTGAATGATGTTAAAATTCATTTGAAATTTTGCTTGATAAATCTAATATTAAAAAAGTTATGTTCAATACTACTTGGTACGAACCGTGTAACTATCGCCCTCTATGAGAGTCAGACATGAAGACCAATTCATTGGATTTATCAGCTCGCAAAACATACTCGTTTAAAATTTGATTACAATTTTGCCAGCAGTTTCAGCAGAATCGTAAAAATGTGTATACTTTTTCTTCTCCAACGCCCTCTATCTTGAATAAGGATGGCGTTACGAAATTTGTCTTACTGAGCAAACTTCAATTAGTTTTCCCTTTTTGCCAATCCTAGAGTCACCTCTTTTTGAAATACCCTGTATATATACAGGGTGATTCACGGTGGATGGCACATTAGACGTTTCTGGAGAACCAGACTTCGGATCGGTCTGAAAATTTAATGGAATGCATTATCGGACCTGTTCTACCCAACTAAAATATTTTTGTCAATGCGGTGTTACCACTTCTATTAGAAAGTAGTAGCAACTTTGCTTTTTCAAATGGAACACCCGGTATATTATATTATTTTTGGAATCTCCAACAACTTCTCGACAACTTTTATCGACATTTCCCTATACCTATCTGTTGCCGTTTTCGAAATATAAATTAATTTCAATTTTTTTCACCGGAAAACATGACTTCTAAAAATGCATGTTGAGAAACACTATGGTATTGAAATTTGGTTTGGAGTTAGGTGATACATAAATGCTTCCAACACTCCAGCCTGATTTACGTTACTTCAATACAGGGTGATAAAAAAAATACAGTCTTTTCGGTTGCTTGAAAAAGTGACTGAAAGTTGTTCATTTCAAATGGAACGTCCTGTATATTATTGGAAATTCGGAAAACTGATGAAATTTGCTTTCATTCTAGGTATATCATGCCTATGCCTAACTAGTCAAATTTCGGACTTATGAGCATTTATTTGTCAAAATGTCCCTTCAGAATGGTATTTCCATTCGGTATTTGGTAGGCATGCCATGATTACTATTCGACATTCTCCTAAGAATAAAGGCACCAAGAAGCTTGAATTTCGACATTTTCTTCATTCCAGAAGTTGCAAATACCCTCGAAACGATGGAAGAAAACTATTCAAACGAAGTGCTCATGAATTTTTTCATTATTATTAACTGGAGAGACTTTTTGAAGATCGGTGGATAAGGCGCTTGGGACCATGGAATTGGCCAGCAAGAATACCCGATCTTAGTCCGTTAGATTTTTATGTGTGGGGAATGGTGAAAGAAAAAGTTTACAAAACACCCATGCATTCGAGAGATGAATTGTTGGAAAGGATTATTGCCCAAGCATTTGAAGATTTGGATTTCAAAGAAATACGATCTGCCACGACGAAAGCAGTCAACACCCGCATTTTGAAGTGCTAGGAGAATGTCACAAGGTACTATCAAGTAGTAATCATGGCCTGCCTATACAGGGTCTTTCACGAGGAACCTCACCCATATTTATACGGGAAACTACTGAATGTATTTTCATGAAATTCAGCACTTATAAGTATTTCACGATGCTGATGAAATCTAAAATATTTTCAAGGCATGAGCACCTCCGGTTTTTCCGGAAATGACGTCAACTTCCGTTTTTCAAATTAGAACACCATTTTTTTATTGCAGAAATAGATTCCCTACAAAATTTCACGTTATTTTGATGTAACATTTTTCAGTTTTGGTTGGAAAATTCTCTCTGAGCGGAAAAATTCGAAAAAAAAATCGAAAATAGAGCTCCGCTGAAACAAGAATAACTTCGAGGTTTTTGGATGGAAAATTTTCATTTTTTGAGATTTTTCAAGATGTAAGATTGATGTATCCACTTTAAAAATCTAAATCGCTATTAATGATACAGGGGGTGAAAAAATCGCTTTCAAAGTTAGGGATGACAAAATCGTGAAAAATCAATTTTTTCAAATTAGAACCCCATTTTTTTATGGCATATATTGAATCTACGTTGAAAAATAATGTGAGTGTATGCATCCCACCCTTGCCCTAAAGAGGATATTTTCTGAGTTATTCACAAAAAACTGTTTTTCGTCTTGAATTTTCAGCTATTTCTTTTCCCTTCACGCCAAAAAGATGAAATTTTCAGGAACTGTTACTTAAACCATGTTTTAGATTTTACTACCCTAATATGCAAGAGAAAAAAGTTACAGGTTGTTCCTAAATAGATGGCGAATTTGGATTCGAATTTGTATCGGAAACCTCTTTATTTCAACTAATCGGCCATCGGTTTTCTCTCCAGTGATAAATAAATAATTCCTTATGAACCATATGCAAAAACTTACCATGTTTTACATAATACGAATTATCACCAAATTAATAGTAAATACAAAATGCTACTGAATAAAGAGGAATTTGGCAGATGTAATTAATGATATCTATCATTAAAAAAAAAATGTAAAAAATGGTAAGTTTTTGCATATGGTTCATAAGGAATTATTTATTTATCACTGGAGAGAAAACCGATGGCCGATTAGTTGAAATAAAGAGGTTTCCGATACAAATTCGAATCCAAATTCGCCATCTATTTAGGAACAACCTGTAACTTTTTTCTCTTGCATATTAGGGTAGTAAAATCTAAAACATGGTTTAAGTAACAGTTCCTGAAAATTTCATCTTTTTGGCGTGAAGGGAAAAGAAATAGCTGAAAATTCAAGACGAAAAACAGTTTTTTGTGAATAACTCAGAAAATATCCACTTTAGGGCAAGGGTGTGATGCATACACTCACATTATTTTTCAACGTAGATTCAATATCTGCCATAAAAAAATGGGGTTCTAATTTGAAAAAATTGATTTTTCACGATTTTGTCATCCCTAACTTTGAAAGCGATTTTTTCACCCCCTGTATCATGAATCGCGATTTTGATTTTCAAAGTGGATACATCAATCTTACATCTTGAAAAATCCCAAAAATGAAAATTTTCCATCCAAAAACCTCGAAGTTATTCTTGTTTCAGCGGAGCTCTATTTTCGATTTTTTTTTCGAATTTTCCCGCTCAGAGAGAATTTTCCAACCAAAACTGAAAAATGTTACATCAAAATAACTTGAAATTTTCTAAGGAATCTATTTCTGCAATAAAAAAATGGTGTTCTAATTTGAAAAACGGAAGTTGACGTCATTTCCGGAAAAACCGGAGGTGCTCATGCCTTGAAAATATTTTAGATTTCATCAGCATCGTGAAATACTTATAAGTGCTGAATTTCATGAAAATACGTTCTGTAGTTTCCCGTATAAATATGGGTGAGGTTCCTCGTGAAAGACCCTGTATACCAAATACTGAATGGAAATACCATTCTGAAGGGACACTTTGACAAATAAATGCTCATAAGTCCGAAATTTGACTAGTTAGGTATAGGCATGATATACATAGAATGAAAGCGAATTTCATCAGTTTTCCGAATTTCCAATAATATACAGGGCATTCCATTTGAAATAAACAACTTTCAGCCACTTTTTCAAGCAACCGAAAAGACTGTATTTTTTTATCACCCTGTATTGAAGTAACGTGAGTCAGACTGAAGTGTTGGAAGCATTTATGTATCACCTAACTCCAAACCAAATTTCAATACCATAGTGTTTCTCAACCCTAGGTTATCAGCATTTTTAGAAGTCATGTTTTCTGGTGAAAAAAATTGAAATTAATTTATATTTCGAAAACGGCAACAGATAGGTATAGGGAAATGTCGATAAAAGTTGTCGAGAAGTTGTTGGATATTCCAAAAATAATATAATATACCGTGTGTTCCATTTGAAAAAGCAAAGTTGCTACTACTTTCTAATAGAAGTGGCAACATCGCATTGACAAAAATATTTTAGTTGGGTAGAACAGGTCCGATAATGCATTCCATTAAATTTTCAGACCGTTCCGAAGTCTGGTTCTTCAGAAACGTCTAATGCGCCATCCACCGTGAATCACCCTGTATATGATGTCGAATGCGTAACCTCCATTCGTTTCTATCGTTCCACTGGCCTGGAGATGCAATTTCCACGTAGTCAAAGAACACCGAGGAATAAAACAAGCAGGAAACATCTAAGGATACGGCACGACTCCTTTTAAGCAATTTATAACTGAACCCTTGCTGCCGCATGAAGAAATATAGTTTGTATTTTATCACTTAAAGCTGCTGCGGGAGAGGATGAATTTCAGAATTGAACTCTGGAATGCGGGGATCTCACAATTCACGTTCTTGGAAGTTCGATATGTTCAAAAGAGAGCAATTGAGTAGATCGACCTTGTAGGTAGATTCGCATTCAAGAATTCAACAGAAAAATCATGTCAGTTGTCAAATAAATGATCTATGACACCGGATCTGTTATTACAAATATATTGGGAACCAACAGCTGATAGCTCTTATGTCAAACTTCAGATTTCTACCATTTTGGAATATCAATCCAAAAAAAAATTATACAGAGTGTGTTACTTCAAATCAAAAAGGTTTTCAAATAAGATGTGTTATTTTGAATACTCCGGTAGATTTCGGTAGATGTCACTTTTTTACATTTAACAAAAAGACTACGTCATTGAAAAAATGGGGCGATACACGCTTCTAAAACGCATTGAAATTATTAAAATCCCCTATAAAAACGGTGAAAATTTGGCAGGGACGGGTCGTAAAACTCGAACAGTTTTGTGTTGTCGTGAAGCACCTTGTCGGACCACTAAACAACAATTGCTGGAAAAATTTGGGCTGTTGGGACAAGATTGGCATTATCTGTTTGTTCCGTGTATGAAAGGTAATCTTCAAGCAGTACGTCACCTGTTTGGTGTATCCTCTTCGAAGAGTTTTGTACTCGATAAAAATGTCATTGGCATTTTAACAATAGCGGTTATGGTAACTACAAGCTACTTCAATGGACATAAACATACTGATTAGGTTTTGTTTTGGTGTTTTGCCCAAACATATCGAACTGAAATCAATATACCTATTCACGGCAATCCAATCGAAGGTGGTCCATATTTTGTCTGAAACATAATCCGTTGAGGCAAACCGAGCATATTTTCCGCCTGAATTCATAAAATATATCGAATTTCAATACGACAACGTACACATACAGCACCAAACTGTTGACCTTTATATTCAAACAACGAGGTTTACCAGAAATTGTACCACACCAAAGCATCCAGAATATTGAGCACAGAACACTAAAAGTTAACCTCGCTCTGTTGGGTCCGATTTCTAACCAAAAGTATTTACAGTATTCAAACACATGACGAATCGGTTCCTTCAATGCTACGCAAACCCTCCTGACCCAATATTCAACGTGACGTCAATCAGGAACGCTTGAGCATCATTGGAACACCTCCCATAGTGTAACAATCATTGAATGAAGCATTTATTTATTGAATAGAATGATAAGTCGCCTTGTATCGGCCCCTAATTTACATACAATGCCGTAAAATTGCAATTTCCATTACAAAAAAGTATTATAAAATCAATTTCTTAGTTAATATCCGCGTTCAAGATAGCGGAATAGCGGGATGCCACAGCATGATGAACAGAGATCAAAAAGGGGAGTTCTAGATCCAACAAAGAAAACTTTTTCAACTTGCGCCCACTCCATATAGCGAATCAATCTACTGTGCAAAAAAGAGAATACAGTGGGATGTGCTAAAGAAGTGCCGAAAAAGCTTAGTGTAGTAGCCAACAGTTTCCTGATGAGGGCCAAAAACTTGCAGTGGAACACTTTATATTGCACTTTGGCTGTTGGTATTTCTATTTTGTTATAGAAGCGGTGGATATTACATCAGACACCCAGTCTTTCTGGGTAGTGTCTGATTCTTGCCGACTAAACACCTCTCATGCCTATAAACTTTCCATCTATTCATCTGTTCATTTTCTATTTCGCAGTGTTTATGCTGACTGATTGTGTTTATCCTTGTATATCTTGGAGTTCCACTTTTTCATTTTCGCAATTGGTCTCTGGGGCTTTTGCGTTAAATTTTAGCGGGGTCATAATCAACTAACCTTCTGAGGTCGTTATTCGGATGTTCAGTAGCTCTTTCAAAGGGTTTTTCAGCTTCTCGTTTGATGAAGGTAGTAATGGACTCCCATTTTATGTCTTTTCGGATTTGTTCATTCCTAACAAACCAGGGCGCGTCTAATGCCCATCCCAGAAAGGACCCCGCACTTTTTCTATGGCAAATGGCGTTCCGTCAAATGTTCTAAAATTTTGGTACAATGTAGTACTCGACCTACTGATCAAAAGTGTCCATGGCCCCAACCCAATCCTATGACTAGTTTTTGAGATAGAGGGCGTTGAAGTTGGGAATAACCCACTTTTACTACGCCCGTATCTCGGAACAAAATCAAATGAACTTCAATTTTTTTCAAGAAACATTTCATGACATCCCCAGGCAGCAACCGTATAGAGGAATATGACCGATAATCGTTACGAATACAGGGTCATCCATAATTGAATGCATGCCCGATTTTGAAAGTATAAAATATGTCAGTTTCAGAGCGAGAACGTTCACAAAATGAACTATTACACTAGATATATTGTTGTTACATCGAAAACGTCTGAAATACCCAGAATTTATACTGGGTGATCCATTATTATAGAAACTATTCTCAAGGAAGGTTAAGTGGACACCCTGTATTTATGGGTTGATTCAAGGTGTTTGTTTAATTTTTTTAGAACATATCATCATGAACTTCAAAGAATACAGGGTGATTCAGTCATGAAATGAACTTTGAACCTCACGAAAATACCCAAAAACCACCTTTTTTTTTCATCACCCTCTATTTCAAGATCAACTCCGATGAGGTGGGAGTTTTCTTTCACCACTGTACTTGATATAAAATCACCAATACGGCTGAGAGTTATTAACCACTTCCTATGAACAGATTTTTTTTATGTAATATGAAAATTATTTATTTGTGTTATTCTATTCTTATTCCAGAATAAAAACATACACCTTGAACCAACTCATAAATACAGGGTGTCCACTTAACCATCCTTGAGAATAGTTTCTATAATAATGGATCACCCAGTATAAATTCTGGGTATTACAGACTTTTTCGATGTGACAACAACATATCTAGTGTAATACTTCATTTTTTGAACATTCTCGTTCTGAAACTGACATATTTTATACTTTCAAAATCGGGCATGCATTCAATTATGGATAACCCTGTATTCGTAACGATTTTCAATCATATTGCTCGGTATGGTTGCTGCCTGGGGATGTCATGAAATGTTTCTTGAAAAAAATTGAAGTTCATTTGATTTTGTTCCGAGATACGGGCGTAGTAAAAGTGGGTTATTCCCAACTTCAACGCCCTGTATCTCAAAAACTAGTCATAGGATTGGGTTGGGGCCATGGACACTTTTGATCAGTAGGTCGAGTACTACATTGTACCAAAATTTTAGAACATTTGACGGAACGCCATTTGCCATAGAAAAAGTGCGGGATCATTTGTTTTCTGTACTTTGTATCCTCTTTATATGGGTTCTCGCTGCATAGCCCCCTGCTGTTGATCCATATGTTAGCTGCGGTCTGGCGGCTGATTTTATGATCCTCAACTTCGTGTTTCTGTCTTCTTCTGCCTATAATCGGGAATAACCCTCACAAGCATAGCAAACGGTGCGATGAGAACAAAGTACCCAAAAAGATGGAAAATTGCCGAAGAAATTGTTTTCAATAAACCAGGTAAAGACAAGAAGTTTCCACAGAACTATGGACCAACAATTGTGGAGAGAGTATTAAAGATATGCAGAATAATAAGAAATTATTTGAGGGATAAGAACTTTTGTGTGAAACTAGATGATGTTCATTCCACACTCAGATATTTAGAATCAGGAGTTCCTCAAGGATCCATACTAAGACCGCTACTCTATAATATATACAAATACATGATATACCAAGAAATCCAAGATGCCTGCTTGCTCTAAACGCAGACGATTCAGGCATAGCAATTAGGCACACAAATACAAAAATAATTCACAAAAGACTTCAAGAAGCTGCAGATGATATCAGTCATTGGTGCAACAGATGGAAAATCAAAATCAATGGAGAAGAGTGTCAAGCAATACTCCTTCAAAAGAAAAGACTTAAGATGGAATCGAAGATATCCATAGACAATAACAAAATTGAATGTAAGAATGAAGCTAAATAAATACCTAGGAGTAATATTAGACAGAGGACTTACGTGGAAACAGCACATTAAGTATGCCGTGGATAAAACTAATGAAGCAATAAAAAGGTTATACCCGATTATAGGCAGAAGCCGAATCAACAGAAACACGAAGTTGAGGATCATAAAAGCAGTCGCCAGACCGTAGCTAACATATAGATCAACAGTCCATTGTTTTATCCATCAAACGAAAAGCTGCAAATGCCTATGAATGAGCTAGTGAACGTCCAAATGACGGCCTTATAAGGTTAGTTTACCATGAACCCGCTTAAGATGAAAAAATAGCGAGAATTTGCCGCAAAAACCCAGACACCAATTGCGAAAATGAAGACATAGAACTCTAAACTTAGAGAGAGATATCCAATTGATGGATGAACACAAACACTCAGCATAAACAATGCTAAAGAGGAAATAACAGATGAGAAGATGGAAGGTTTATAGGCTTATGCCCGGACCAACCGCACGAGAGGTGTTTAGTCGGTAAGAATCCGACACTACCCAGAAAGACTGATGTCTGATGTAAGATTCACAAAAATGACGTCCGAACAAAGGCCATCTTTGCGACCAGACAGGGTAGCGTTGTGAATTTCCTTGCATGTTAGGCTTCAGGGTCCCAATTCTCTAATGTTGATCAACATTTGTCTGTTCGGACATTTATCTACAAATTAGTGAATACCGAAGATATGAATTTTGTGTATACCTAATTTTTCACTCAATCTTTATCACAAGAACCAGTGAGATCATCGTGAAAACAATGTATCTACTCTAGAGCATTCGAATTGCGAATTTCGCAGACAAAGTTCGACTAGTTTCACCAATGAACTCATTAATAATTCATCAGCGGAACGTAAATAGAAATTTGATATGCATGGGATACTGGCTGCCAAACTGATTCAACTTTTATGTAAGCTTTTTCATTTGAATAATGAGTACCCTGTCAGCGAATCATACTTTTGTGGGCTATCACTTAGCCGACAGCAACAAAATTAGTAAACGTGGTCAGCATGGCATTTTTTTAATGAAAAGGGGCTTGGTCTGATACAATATAGTCTGTAGATTCCTTTCACCAAGCGAATTACTTTTTTTAGATGATATTTTCCCAAATTCAAGAAAGTGTCTTTAAAATCGATGAGAATGGAAGGTTCGGGAATTATTACGTACATATATCACGAAATAGAAATATTCAATGGAAATATCAATTCTGATAGGAATGTAAAAAAATATGAAAATAAAACTAGAAACTGGATTTCTCAAAATGAGACAAAATGAAATAAAACTGCGACTTAATATTTTCATATTGAAAACAATCAGTTTCAAATCGGGGAAAAATCAATTTCAAAGTGACAAAACACCCGTTTCTATGTGGAATGGAAGTTATACCAAGTACCAATTCATTTCCATTAATTTGCTCATGAATTTCGATTTTTTTCTCTGAATATAACTAATACTTCATCAAATAATGATATCAATGTACATCTACCCATTTCTGCGATCTATCTTGCATGCGATCTTTTGATCTTTTTGATATATCTCATATGCGAATTCTCTTCGAAGGTAGAGCTACTGGCTTACTAGTGCCAATTTTAAATTGAGAACGATAATTTGAGAGAAAAATACGGGCAAGTTAAATGATGAACAAAATTGATTTTTATGTATGGTGAGATTTACTATCTCAACCAAATGCAATAAAATCGACAGTAGTTTGATGTGAATTTATTTTCTGAAAGCTACGCGAGTTGTATACCTTCAAAGCCTCCTTATTTGCATCTAGGACTTGACTTCTGATATCACCTACTGATTTATCTCTGCACGTGGTACCATTTTTACCAGAATATGAAAATAAGACTCGATTACGGCGAATATCTGAACAATGATTTATTCCATGAACATCACGTAATGAAATATGTCGAGTTCAAATAGCTTTTTAGCGTGTACCTAACCCGTTGAGTCATTATGCAAAATAAGATTTCAGTGTTGTCGTGACATTTAGAAAGTACAGAAATAGAATTTTAATTATTAGGAGAATACTCAATCCTTGAATTAGTAATCTTGTCGCATTAAAGAATGTACACTTCGGTTATTTTTCAGAACTCATTCATTTACATAAATGACGGAATTTTTGCTGCCACAAAAGATTTCGGGCATCAACCAATTTTTTTTCAAGAGATGCACAGTTGATGAATGTATAATAGACCAATTAAATAATATTTCTGTTTGCCGGTTTCTGCTGATAGGTCCACAGCATTATAGTCATACAGATTATTTTGTAGAAGATGCAATTTTTTTTTAATTATACGTGAAAACAATAGATTAATCTCTGATTGAAACATGAAACCATACAATCCTGGTGGATACATAAATTTTTTCAGTAATAACAGTGTAGAACAGAAAACTAATGTTTTTAAAAATTTGATTCTCAGAGCCACAAAACTAAGTAGTAGCATCGTATGAACTTTATACTATGGTAGTAGTAAATTTCATAAGAATAATATTAACAGAGTTAAAGAAATCTATATATATAAAAGAAAGATGTTGGTTACACCATTTATAACTCGAGATCGGATGGACTGTTTGTTATGAAACTTCATATATGGATTCGTCTACGGTCTGGTTATTATAAAATGCAATAAAACTTCGAAAAAATCGATGAAAATTTCACTCATACAGGAAATGCTTTTCCTCCTTTTGAGCGAGGCCACTAGGCGTCGCTACAGTTACAGTTACGCTAACGCTTATTCGTAGGTACTTCTCGCCGTTAGATGGGATGTACAGTGACTACATTACCACTATAGTCACTGTCATAGTGTGTAATTTGAGTTGCCTACAACTTTGCGCCGTTGGCCAATGTTTCGTTCTTTCCACTTCAGGTGGCGCTATTCACAAATTATGACTGATTTTTATCAGTTATTTCAAATACTTGAATTTATTCTGGCGAAGGTGACGTGTTAATGGTAGACAATTTTGTCAAGCAATAATGTGTGTTTATATTCCTGACATTCTGATGTATATTAGTTCTTAGGAAAAGTAGAAAACTTTCATTATAAAAAGATGCCATTCTTCTGTCATGTCATAATTGACTTTAGCAAATCAGCTGTTGATACATCCATCAAATTGACAACTGAAAATACACTGAAATGATATTGCGGCGCCGCCACGTTGCTAATATTTTCGATTTGGTCGAACGTCATTCCATTCAAAAATTGACGGGTGCCTACACCATTATTCTAGACATCTTATCGTGAAGGTACTAACTATATTTGACATCAGCACCATTAGATGGCGATGAATTTGTTGAGGCTTTCGCGACCATCAATTTATGTCATCTGTTTTTTTTTTCGAGAATTTCGGTCGTCGTTGTTTGAAATGGTCGAATAAAGAACATATGACATCAATTACTGTGTAATTTGCATAGGACTTATAGTACCATGAAGGTCAATTAACAGATCCAGAAGCGTGTGAATATCACAGTGAATTTTTATCGAAATGTCAAGTATATACGATTTTGGCGATCAGTTTCGGTCGTGATATCTCCATTCTCATCTTTTCTCATAATTTTTAAAATGTTTTTGAATTTCTGTTTGGGTAATAAATATATTTGCGGAAATCACGAAATCCAAAATTGCTATAATAGGTAATTGACATATTATTTTTATGTATCTGTTCTGTGTGACAGCTCCTATCCATCGAAACATTTGACAGTTCAAAAATCAGAGAACCAAGCCGTTTATCTCCGATCACCGGTGATTAAGATTCGTGAAATCCACCGTAAGTATCATTTAGGCGGAACAAAGTTCGCCGGGCCAGCTAGTACTCCATAAAATTAACTATCCTAAATATTTTGTCAATAGAATGTGTAATAGTGTTGGGAGGTCTGATGTTACAGTTTTCAACAATGGTATGTTTGAAAACAATTTTAAATATTGTATATTCCCATTCATCCCTGGTCTGTCTCCGAGAATTAATGAAATTTTGAAAGAGTTTGGTTGTTGCTGTGCATATTATAATATTGATAGAGGAAAAACATTTCACACCATGTTAAAAGACAAGAAGTGCCGAATTTGCTGAGGTCTTATTTGGTTTACCAAACCCCTTGTTTTAATTGCGAAGAATCATACATTGGACAAACCAAACAATATCTCAAAGAAAGAATAAAACAACATACAAATGATTGTAGCAATATAGCCCATGATAAAAAAAACAGCTCAAGCCACTCGTACACATGTAACAGGTCATAAGTTCAATTTTGATGAAACCATGATTTTTACCATTGCCCTCACGTGAGTGCAATGGTGGTCAAATGCTGTTTTTTCAAACTATTATTATTAATGAAAATAAATCGTAACTCCAATGCTTATCAGTCTAACCTCAATTAATAGTCTTTTAATGCAGAATGGTAATATTATGTTCCTAATAGAGCTGTGATTTATAATTTTAGTTTTATTCCACAGAGAGCTTAACTGACCGCCATTACCCCCTTTTCCCCCCACTTGGTTCTTGCCCCGTATATACACCGGCCCCTATCGTGGTTTACCATTTAGTGGTATTTACTTTCAAATTTTGGGTATTAAATGTGGTTCAGAACACTAATTTTTTTCAACTAATATCCTGCATTTGCCTTGAAGGCATGCATAGTTCCTCATTAAACACCCTGTACCAGGTTACACATTCTTTGGACCAATTTAGAACCTGTTTTCACTCACTTCGAAGATCGCGAATAATAACAATGTCTAGATTGGCCAAACTTTGGGAGGCATGAGAAAACAGATTCCTCGGAATATTTCATTCCGCCGTTTATATTCACGTCAGAAGTCTTCCAAACAAAAGTGTTGTAGAGTAATTGAAATGGAATGTGATGCTCACCCTCGCAA
The DNA here is from genome assembly GCA_951802165.1 of Adalia decempunctata. Taxonomy (NCBI): domain Eukaryota; kingdom Metazoa; phylum Arthropoda; class Insecta; order Coleoptera; family Coccinellidae; genus Adalia; species Adalia decempunctata. The sequence continues at coordinate 62,261,566 of OX637696.1, read as the reverse complement.
AGCCAAAATTGCACCAGTTTATAAATATTGTGATGATTCACCAGATTTACGATGCAATTCAAGCGGCATAGTTAGTTATCCCTACAGAGATTTTCAAAGGGATCCTTCTAGTTTGTCCCACTGTAACTGCATTATTTTATACATTCCTGGATATTAAGGAGAAGAATAATATTTGACTGTTCGATATTTATTAACTTTTTGATCATCTACTCTCAAAGAGCCTTTTAAAACTTGTCACCACTTTCCAATCTATCCCATAAAACCTATGTGCTAAAAATAATACGCGGCAATCTGAACATTAATAATCGCTTAAAATAATGGAGGACATTTCGATACTTCTCAATATCAGTTATCTGCAATTCCCTCATAGTAATTTTTACGAGGATATTTTGAAAAATTCTTACCTACTATAGAACCAAACAAAATTTCAATGTCAAAATATTTTATTACCCAACATATTCTCCTCTTAATTGAATACATTTATTACAGCGAACCAGCAACGTCTCTAGACCTTTCAAAAAAATGTTTCTTCTTGCTCTGCAAACCAGCTTTTCTTTCCCCCTCGTTGGAAGAAAATTTACGACCTTTTAAACTTGTTTTCAGTTGAGGAAAGAGATGATAGTCGGACGGAGCCAAATCTGGTCAATAGGGGGGGGTGTTCGAGTAATTCTAACCCCAAATCACGAATTTTTTGCATGACAACATGAGATTTGTGTACTGGGGCGTTGTCCTGTAAAAACAAAATCCCTTTGGATAGCTTTCCGCGTCTTTTCTCCTTAATTTTTCCTGTAGAGTGGTCAGTAATGTCGAATAGTAATCTCCAGTTATTGTTCTACCCTTATCCAAAAAATCAATCATGATTACTCCATGGCAATCCCAAAAAACTGAAGCAAGAACTTTTCCAGCAGATTTTTGGACACAAAATTTCTTAGGTCTTGGAGAGTGTCGATTGTTGCTTTGTTTCTGGATCGTAAAAATGTACCCAAGTCTCATCCATAGTAACAATTCGGTTTAAGAAGTCTACATCTTTTTCAAATCGAGCACAGATCCAACGCGATGCTTCCACCCTTGCACGCTTTTGGTCAACATTCAAACATTTGGGGATCCATTTTGCAGAAATTTTTCTCATGTCCAAATCGTTCGTATGAGACCTTCAGATATCCGTTTTAGCCCAATTCAACGGTCTGATAAAATCATGTCATGAACTGCATCGATATTTTCGGGGACTGACACAGAAACTAGCCCTCCCGATCGGTCATCATCTTCAATGGAAAATTTACCTCTTTTGAAGCTTGCAGTCCCATTTTTCACGGTCGCATACGAAGAAAATTATTCACCAAGGGTATTAAGCATATCTTCGTAAATCTGCTTACCTCTTAACCCTTTTAAATACAGGAACTTGATGATGGCTCGATACTCCAATTTTTCGTCTTTACAATTTCGGTGGATATCTTTTTTTGTAATTTATTGCGTAACTCTGGTTTTCTTTTTTGACGTCGAACTCTACACTGACATTTCTAATAAGTTATTGTCCTTTGATATGGTATCGCAATATTTTGTTTATGAATGGAACTGGTCTAGGCTAACTAGATATCAATACATCCTCGTACATGCCAAAAATTTGTGCTTGCATTCATAATTCATAACCGAGTTTATAACCTATTATAAGCATGTAACGGGTAACGAGAGCAAAAACAATCTTAGTTTAGAATTTTCATTGACCTTACGGACGGAGCAGAACAGAATAATCTATTTAATCTCTGCCACTTGATTATATCTGGATTAGGTACCTCAATAATGATACACTTTTCTACGTACCACAATAAAGAGGAGATTTGGGTTTTGGAAGTCAGCGTACCTAATTGTATGGCATTATTAATATTCAACCCTTTCTATAGGAAGAGGAGACGCACCTTGCAATAATAAATAAGCTAATGTTCAAAATCATCTCAACTTAACTGGGTAACTGTACTCCTACGGAATCAAAATGTAGTAGTAATTTTTGCAACGTTGTGACGTTCTTCGAATTTTTTGATAAATAAACTCTCAATAAAAATGAGATGTCGATACTTCAGATTGAAATTTACTCATTTGTGCGTGAATGTCTGAAATGCGTATTTTTTTCTTCAAATATTGTGCATTCTTCACATTACATATACTGCAGTACCGGAATGTTCGCGAAACGGCTCGGCCGTTTTTGCCTCAGATAATGAATGGACACGTTATGACAGCACCGTTTTCTGAATCTGTGGCCAGTTCACTCATTAATTTCGTTCCGCTTTTTTAATTTTGTGTTAGTAATGACATTTTGAAAAGTGTTGTCATGAGAATATCCCCTAGGAAAAGAAAAATTTGGATTTATATCTGAATATTATTAGCAAAATTGACAAAATGGTTCGTATGTGTCTTGTTTGTGGTAAATTGGACTACATATTTGAATCCTGATTTGAGTTTACACAGGTATGTTCTACTCGCCACTGGAGCTTTCAAACTTAGATTCCGCAATGTTGCCAGTATCTAATGATATTGCTATCCACTCATTTAAAACTGGCTAAATTTTGGCTCCACCAAACCTCGAATTTATGGATGAGATACTGTGTCTCCTAGCTCTTTCTTTGGTCCAAGATTCAACCTAATGTTCCATGTGTAGAGATCGTTTCCAATATTATCATTTCTCTCATTTGAATTATTGTATGTCAAACATTCATTTACCGAATTCCTTGAAGACCCTATACACATTCTGAGAACAGGATCCAGCCATAAATTATTCTGTTGATATTGTATCGAAGGTACCTGAGATTCGAAAATATACCCAAGCCTTTCCAAACACCTTTGAAACATTGCCTTCAAAGGTCACCTTTGGTAAATATATAAATGTGTCTTTAGGGCTGTTGGTAGATCGTGGAACAACTTGGATATTTTACTTATGAATTTGAATCTACGCGGGATTCATATCCATGACAGGTTAACACTCACCAAACCAAACAAGATAATATTTGACCGACAAAAACAATGTCTCCGCGATATCATTTTGTCCTTTCTCATAACAAGCTCAATCATTCAGTATCAGAGAAGAGGGAATGTGAATGTTTAGGGGGTACTCAAATTAGAAAAAAAGCCATATACTGACAGCGGGGTTTCAAATGCCCCCCTTAGCTAGCTCGAGGCTGGCTATTTTGATTGAGGGACCAAACAGAAGAGTATTGACTGCAGATTTCGCACTGAGGCAGCAATTTGCTAATGAAAAATTGCATGCCTCAGTCTGATATTGCAACATTCCGGTTCAATGTCATGTATGTCAATGGTTGATAATATAGGAATCACGAAGTTTCTGCAAATCCGATCATTAGGATACTTCCATATTGACACAAAACTATGGTGAGAACTATGGAAGAAAAAAATGTATGAGGAGAGGAATCCCCAAAAAACAAAGAACTATACCTCACGGAATGGAAGGTGGAAATATCCGACAGTCCTAACGGAATAACAGGGTGACAAGAAAAACTTCGGACAAATTTTTCTGTGGTCTGGAACAGAAGTATTTCAGCGCAGCCAAATAATTTTTATTTTCTTGGTTTCTCTTCACTTTCTTGTACTAATATAAGAATTTTCAGTTTGATATAATTTCATTTCACAGAGTTTTAGAATGTCAAACAAACGTAGTGCGATTTTGGAGCTGTTTCTTCAAGGTAGGCGTCAATGCGAAATTGTTCGTTTGCTCAATGTGCCTCGACAAACCGTATCCGATGCAATTCGACGCTTGGCCATGATAGTCGTCGTCCAGGAAGTGGTAGAAAACGCACTCTCAATACACCTAGCAATCGCAACATCTTCAATCGAAATCCGAGGGTTTCCATGAGGAAAATAGCCTGTGAGACCAGTATCAACCGCGAATCAGTCCGTCAAATTGCCAAAAAGGAGCTCAACCTCAAGCCATACAAGCTCCAAAAAGTTCAACTCCTCACGGAGGAAAACAAACGCGTACGACTCCAAAGGTGCCGCCAACTCCTTCGTCTCGCCGCTGGTCAGCAATGGGAGCGAATTCTCTTCACAGACGAGAAGCTTTTCACCGTAGAACAATCCCACAACCACCAAAACGACAGAGTCCGGTCCGTAGAGGCTCCCGGTACATTGGCCATCGTCGAACACCGTCAAAATCCGCAATCCATCATGTTCTGGGGCGAAATTTGCGGCAGTGGTAAAACTCCCTTAGTTTTCGTAGATCAAGGGGTCAAAATCAATCAAGATGTCTACTGCCGCGACATCTTCGAGGCCGTAGTACTTCCGTTCCGTGGGCCAAGCAGCACTTCGGCGATACGCATTGGACCTTTCAACAGGACTCCGCTCCAGCTCAAAGAGCGAAAATGAGTCCAGAATAGTGTAAGACCCATTTTCCTTGTTTTATCTCATCTGCAGAATAGCCGCCCTACTCACCGGATATCAACCCAATGGACTACAGCGTGTGGTCGATTTTGGAGAATAGGGCTTGTGCTCAAAAACACAAAAATTTGGAGTCGCTGAAGCAATCTCTGCGCCGGGAATGGAACCGATTAACGCCCGAGGAGCTGCGGCCTATTGCCGAAAATTTCAAGAAGCCTCTGAAGCTGTGCATCGCCGCCAAGGGAAGCCACTTCGAAACGGCTTAAATATATTATTAACAAATGTTCAAGCTATTATTATTTGTTGTTGTTTTGTTCAATTTCTTCTGTTTAATAGAGTTAACTCAAAAAGAGTTTGTCCGAGGTTTTCCTTGTCACACTGTAGATGTTCACGTAAGCAAACTGAGTATGGCAGCGGACAATCACCGTGATAGAATGGTTATTTAAATAGCTGCACAATTTGCTGAATTATAGTTATTTCTATGCACAAAGTTTATATTTGTTGCACGATAAGTAATCATGCTAAGTGAATGGTCAATTTAATTCATTTTCGAGGTTATAATGATTCTGAACTCAAATTGTAGTATGAAACCTCGTAAATGAAATGAAGATATTTGAAATCAGGCAGAGCCCTTTTCTTAAAGCTGTCCTATTGGTGGATAGATGAGTTTTTGCGGACAGTGTAAGTACACACCACAACATTCACATTGCAATAACTGGCCTAGAAATTCTAGATTAATTCCATTGACATACAAACATGTTTCACTAATACAATATGTTGCATCCATACATCACTTGTGATTTACGAGCCCTAATTCACTTGTCCTGAAAACTAGAATATGAAAATTTCAAAAAATCGTTGAAAACTCAAAATTCTCCGAATAGAACGTTCTATGAAATGTGAATTTCAAACGGCAATTAAATCTTGAACATAAAACTGTTGTATTTTAGAAGAATTATTCAAAAATCGTAGACAAAGTGGAGTATCACACTCGTCAAATTCGATTTGATTTCATTTGCTAAATTTCATTCGCGGGAATAATACATCAAAATATGCTCGTTGAATAATATACTATACTGAATCACGTTCAGAACTCGGTTCGGAACAAAGAGAAAAGTTTAAAAGTTGGGGGGTAAAACCTTGGTGCAGATTCAATATTCCCGCCACTGGCACGTCTGATAAAACCGAATCAAAAGCAAGAAAGTAGCGATTATTAGTGACAATGTGTGTACAAAAACTCAATTCTGTAATTCGAACGGTCCTTGACATATTAGCAAAAAACTGAAATAAATATAAATTTTTGAATATCGGACACGCAGAAAATGGAAGAAAATAAAATTATTTTTTATGAGAAATAAGCATTTGACCGTTGATACTTATTTAGGAACATCTTGTAGGTATGTAGGTAATTGTATTAGGAAGGAACATTTTGGGTTAGTTTTGATTTGTTTCATTCTTGAAGTTTTTCGGCATGCTGAATCCGAATCCGAGGTTGACAACAAAATTACTGTTGATACATGGATAAAATGCAAAAAAGTGAAAGCTTCATTTTTTTACTAATTTTTCTTTCAACTTGGAAACTTTTAAAATTTCGTGAAGATCGTATCTATTCGAAAAGACAGTTCATCGATTATACGAGAATTTTCATGAAACAAAAAAAATTTCTGCGTGAAGCTGTAGTAGTTCGAGGGATTTTTGGAAATTGCCTCATTTCACCCGTTCCCCTCAAAAATATACCTACTATAAATATCGGAAGTCATTTACTACTTTCAGTTGGAAACAATCGATTTGTTTTGTTGTCATCTTTAAAAGTCTCCAACTTTCTTGACACAGTTGATAATTTAGATGGGGAAGGGAGTGATTTGAAATTAGCAATAGTTGAGCGAGTCTTTTGATCTTCTCATGTCTGGTGGGGGAGATTGACCTGATTTCATCCATTAGCAGCCCAAGTTATATTTTCATATATTAATGAGAGAAAAATTCACTTACTCCGGTCCAATTCCAAAAAAACAAATCTCGATTCTGAAGGGCGCTGTGGTCCTTCATCTCAACCGCTTTCACACAAAACAAAGAATATCAGTATCCCATTCAAACACCGGCCAGCCGTAAAGGAAGCAGCCTGTTATACTATCATAGCCAATATTATCACAACACTCCACTTTTCACCACGAGGATCTGAAGGGTCTCCGGCGTCTTCAATGCGTCTCCCACGAAATCTGATGGTAAACAACGCTGGCGATTTTTTCTAACCGAGCCAGCCACTTGAGCTCGCGATATCGAAAAGCCGGCTATGCAAAATTAGACGGGAACGTTCTCTGTTTCGTGTGTGGACGTCCTCGAAATTCTATTTGATTTACGATGAGGCAAAAAACGATAGCGAACAAGCGACTGAATGGGTGAGTGCCGAGCTGGCTTGGCTCGGTGTTGAATTCGCAATTTCTGGCCGAATTCATACAGTGTGTCCTCGGTTTATTTCGATAGACGCAACAGTGATAGGAATTATAGATTTTTCGACTTGATTCACTTAATAGGACTTGATTATACCACTGAATTTGAGATTCCGTACATCTGATCGAAAAACAGAATCTCAATAATTAGATACCACAGTTTCACTCTCATCTGACAGTTCTCACAGTCAATTTCCTCCGGATATACACCATGACCCAGAAAAATATCCTGGGAAAGTGTAAATACAATAAAAAAATATCTTCTAAATTTATTGTATCTGCTTCAGGAATATACTGCTCCAAAAGAGTTAGGGATATCGTATTCAATCGTTTTTTTTAATCTTCGAGAAAATCGCTGTATAATCATTTAAAACTAAATACAGTAACTTGAATCGATCCAATAAAAATCAGTATGAGACATTTCATCGATCTGGTCGCCTTTTTTCTGAAGTTTGCTTCTTTGCATATGCTTCATGAATGTTCTTATTTTGAAAAGAAGTCAGTTTATCAACGGCTTCGATTTGAAACGAGTTTTCTGAAAATGCTAAGACGTAAATTAAAAAACGCTGAGGTTAATAAGGCTATCGGAATGCTACAGGGTGGCCTTACTCAGGTTGTTGTAGCGGAAAGGCCCCAAGTCAGCCAAAGTGTGATATCTCGACTTTGGAATAAGTTCAGGGAGACAGGTTCCGTATTGGAAAGACCAAGGCTTGGTGGGCGACGAAAAATAACACGTGCTCGGGATCGTTTCATCACCGTTTCGGCGAAAAGAAACCCTACATCTACGTGTAGAAAGCTACGGAATATACTCTTCAAAATGCAGATGGGGTCCAAGTTTCCATCGAAACCATCAGACGACGTTTGAGAGAGGTGAATCTAGGTTTTAGCCGTCCATTAAGAGGAGTTCCATCAACACGTGACCATAAGCGTCAAAGACTGGAATGGGCAAGGCAACATATCAATTCAAACGATCAATGGCGTAGTGTCCTTTCCACTGATGAATCCAGATATGAACGATTTTCAGATTCTCGAAGAATAAGGGTATGGACAATCCCACGCATACCCCGTAATCGCAGCTATGTCCAAGAAGTCCATCCATTCCGAGGGGGTAGTGTTATTGTATGGGCCGGGATATGTTTCAACGGGCGCACATATCTACACATTTGTCCTGGGAATATTTGTACATCTTATTGACATTACAGTAGCTACCATAATGCGAGGTACCGTCATAGTGCTTTTTTCACTTATACAAGTGAATCTTTGACTTGTACTTATATTTAAAACGTAGATTCCTCTCAGACGAAATACTTTTTCCTATACAATTCATCAAAATTCGTTTTCGTTTAAGAGATACAGTGTGACGAAAATCCATTGAAATAAACTTTTCGTTTCATATCTTCGGAACCATTTTTTCACATGAACTGAATTTTGGTTGACTGTTTGCTCTATGTCGTGTCTATTCAATATTCCTCCTGGTATAAAAGTTACAGAGTAGCCGACTCATGAATCAACGCAAAAATATCATAAAACCCATTGAAGAAGATACACGGTTCATATTTTCGAAAATTATCACGAATCTCAAGAATTACCTGGATGCTTCCCTGGATTTCAAATAGCATCGAAATGCAAAAAAAATTGATCGGACTACAAGTTAAAAATGTTGACAGAATGTTTATCAACTTTGTCGAGACTAAAATTTGAATGATGGAAAAACGTTTGATATAGAGATATGTACCTAACAATAAAATCCCACAAATGTGGGAGTTGAAATTGAACACTTCATGAAATTATACATTCAATACGCACAGTTTCTATCAATAATCTTTTGTTACCGGTCCATGTTGAAGATAAAATGTTAATGACATTCAAAATTCAGATATATGAATGATGAATGTCGATACAAACCACGAATTAAATTGAAATCGATGAAAATAAAAGAATAATTAGCACTAAATAATACGTGGTGATGTTTCTATCTGAACAATATCCTCTCGGAATTTTATAAACTCGACACTGCACGGTTAATATTACATTAATTCACTGAAAGTCTTCCACATAATCATTAGGAGATAAAAAAAAATACATAAAAAATCAATGTCTCCTCTTAAAACAACATAGCTCTAGAAAAAATTTCCTCCATATTTGCTTACACTTATGAATCGCGCCGGTTGTCGCTGCACGCGTGCGTCGTTTACAGACACGTCTGAGACACAAAACAATACTATAAGGAAGAGGATAACGTCCCAAGACTATTCAAAATTGGTACATGGGGGTTTTCTGGGTCGAATATTACGATTCTTCAAAATTGAGAAGTTCAAGATGGCGGCTCCAAAATGGCGGATGAGTTTTGTTATTTTGATCCGATTTCATTCAAAATTAGTATCTGGGGGTTTTTGGGTTTTTCTTCTGTCAATATTGGAAAATTCAAGATGGCGGATACAATATGGCGGATACAATATGGCGGACGAGTTTTGTAATTATGATTCCGATTCTATTAAAAATTGGTAAAATTGGTAATTTCCGACCCAAGAAACTTAGGTCGGAAATTACCATTCTTCAAAATTGAGGAACTCAAGATGACGGCTTCGAAATGGCGGATGAGTGTTGTTATTTATGAAAGCTTGTTTTTCTTCTCATTGGTATGTTGCTTCATAAAGAAATTACCGAATCGAGTCAAAACTCTATTCCTAATATTATTTATCACTTAGCTATAATCCCTATTCGAAAGTGCCTTGCTCATTACAAAAATTGCATGTGGATTTTTTTCACATGGGAGCATTAACCGAAAAAGTTCAAGAATGAGTAATCTAACTTATCATAATGAGGATTGACCACTACTAACAAATGTAGAAAAAACATAATGAAAGATTGTTCCCAAATAAAGTACATATTAATATTACGTGGCAATCATAATTTTTCAACAATTGTTCCCAAAAGAATTTTCAATGTGAGATACTGGAATAATTTCGTATTTTTCATTATGATCCAATTTCCTTTCCGTGACCTTTGACCTTGTCTGAGTTTGATTACAGATTGCGGAATTGGAAATAAACAAATCGAACCTAGTTAAAAGAAAGAGATCAATAAAACAAAAATTTTGCAAGCATAATCCATGTTACGTACCTAAAAGCAAGATGAGAAAAATGTAAAAATATACTTTTCATCACAACTTCTCACTGCTTTCGTTGACCGTGACCTTGAAGTAATGATATAATTCGAATATAAGGTCAGACTGATCGTTTTCTTTTATTTAGGTCCTTCTCGAGCGGTTTGACCATTTTGCTCGGATCGGATCACGCGAAATAATTGGTCTGGAACTCGTCCTCTTCAAGGTCATCTTTGGGTCTCGTACGAAATTATCGCTTCTGGAATGCGAAATAACTTGCTTTATTTAGAATCAACAGAGCTTATGTCATTTTGTCATGACGCGCTGGGGAAATGTTTTGCGATGGGGAATCAATTCGGCAAATTCGCTAATTCCGGACATCTGAGGAAATATAACACTATGGAAATTTTCACGTTTTATCAGGCTACAGATAAGTTTATGGCTAACCGTTGTACTCGATTATAGGTACTGCAGAAAACTTTATGAAACTTGTTTGCAGAGAACTAAGTTCTAACTTCCTTAGAAACTCGAGTTCTGCTGCTTCATAGAAAGAAGTTCAATAAATGACCTTTTTAGGTGAAAATTTTAGATATATTATTCAAATCTTTAAATCCATAAGAGATGATAACTAAGAAATACTCTGGGTAATAATATTTTCCATCTTCTCATTATTCACAACCTGAATACGTAATTCCGATTTTTCCTTGAGAAAATCTCTTCAATCATTTCATCTTGTCTCATTGTTTATGTTTTCCATTTATAATACAGAAATGTCGACGAAACGTACCTATACCTGAGTAGCCGAGTATAATGTTTTGAACAGTTTATTGTAATTTATTCTCGTTCCTTTAAAATTTAAAGGAATGAGGATTCAGGTTCTTAATGAATAATATGGTTTGAAATGTTTGAATATTCATTAAGAACCTGAATACTTGGAGTTAAAGAAAGATTTAGGTATTGCTTATACTGGGTAAGTCTTTGACTTGTACATATATTTCAACTGTAGATTCTTGAGGCCAAAAAAGGCTTTTTTTTATTTTTCCGAATTCGGCTTTGTCAAAAAGATAAAGCCATTAAAAAAAATTGGGCCAATTACGTGCATGATGATACGATTCTCTGCAAAGATCTCAGTAATCATATACTAAATGACGAAGAAACTGCAATACCCAGAAAGAGCTGTTCGAATTTAAAAATTTTTTTTTGGTAAAACATGGATAGTATAACAAGGAGTAAATGATTAAAATTAGATGTAATCATTTTTTGTGACTTAAATATTGTAGTTATTTCTTGAAATTTGTTTGAATTTCACAACAAACCAGCTGATCGGGGAGATCCGAAGTCGATGTTTAGTTGTTGTTAAAATGCCTAGAGCACGTGTACGCGGAATTTATCGCCAGCTAAGTGAATTTGAAACAGATCGAATTATTGGTCTGCAGGAGGTGGGGTTGTCATTGCGAGAAACCACTAACCGCACGAACAGAAATCCAACTACTGTTATGAGAAGTGGTCAAGTGTGGTTTGATGATGCCCAAGATCGAAGAAGAGTAGGCACCGGATGTCGAAGGGGCACAAATGAAGTTCAAGATCGTCGTCTAAAACTTATGGCCATTAGAGACCGATTGGCGATAACTCGATATTTGGCTGATGAGTGGTTAGGAGAACAAAGTCATCCTGTAACTGTCCGAACGGTTTATAAGGTCTTTTGGACTGCAGCATTATCGACCCAATCTCGTGTTACCTCTGACGGTTGAGCATCGCCGGCAACGATTACAGTGATGCAGAGAACGTCAACATTGGGATGTGGAATGGCATAAGGTTGTCTTTTCTTATGATATGTTTGTTGTTCTTCACCTTAACCGGCTCGAGAATCCAATATTTCAGCAAGATAATGCTCGACCTCATGTTGCCAGAGTAAGTTCGAACTTTTTTGAAGCGAGTCATGTGAATATTTCGCCATGGCCGCCCAGTTCCTTTGATTTTTCGCCCATAGAGCATGTTTGGGACATCATGGGTAGAAGGCTTGGAGGATGCCAGATTGTTGATTTTCGGATAACATAGTATAACGGTGTGTCTTGCGTGGTAGCGGGCGCGCGACCACGAACGTGATATAGGCAGCGAAAGACGTAAGATCTATTAAAAACGTCAGTGTCTGTGAACGCATGCGACAACCGGCGCGATCTGTAAATAAACATGGAGGAAATCTTTTCTAGAGCTATGCTATAAAAGGGAAAAGTTATTAGTTCAGGTGTTTTTCTTCGATCTCGTGATGTGTGAAGACCTTCATTGAATTAATGTAATATCAACCGTGTAGTGTCGAGTTTATGAAATTCCAATAGAATAGTTTTCAGAAAAAAATATTTTATTCGTCATTGATTTCAATTTAATACGTGGTTTGTATCGAAATTTATCATTCATATATCAGAATTTTGTATTTAATTGACTTTTATATTCAATATGGACCGGTAACAATAAGTTTTTAATAGAAACTGTGCGTATTGAATGTATAATTCTCGGTATAATTTCATGCTTCTTGGTGTTCAATTTCATCTCCCAAATTTATGGGATTTTATTATTTCATATCTCTATATTCACTATAATTTAAATTTTAGTCTCGACAATGTTGATAAACATTCTGACAACATTGTTAACTTGGATATCGTATTGCATTGTATTGAATTGCATAAATGCGGTATGAACAATGGGCCACAAGGCCTACGTTCAGCCAACCAAGGGCGCCGCACGAGAAGAAGAAGAGAAGATATTTTAATGAATACGGAGAAAAGTCCTTATATCCCACAATCTTTATTGGGTGACGACTAGTTTCGAGACCTTCAAAATGGTCTCATTTTCAAGTCAAAGCTACAAGATTAGAAAATAAAAACACAAATGATAATAAATTAAGGTATAAAACACTTACATACAAGCTACGAAAGTCAAAGAATTAAAAACAAATCTTGCGTCATATAATCAAGTGTCGAAATTATCAAATATGGAGCAACAAGGTAGACAATACAATATGAACAATATGTTCATGATGAGATATTTTATTTATTTTAACTTGTATTTGTGTACTTGTTGAAATCTTTTGTATTCTAATTTGATGACATTTGTAAAACTGTTTTAATTAATACTTAAATTTTCTGAATAGAAATCACTTATCCGTCATTGTTACATAATGTTTTCAATTTAAGTTCCCCAAAAGAAGACCGAGACATCCGTCGAAAGCTTGGAATTTTACCAATAACGAATAACACCTAAATAACTTCAACTCCCGATATTGCCTGTCTTGAAAAATATCTCGAATAAAATTCCAAAATTCAATACGAAAAATGATGTCTATAAAGTTGGCAGTGCCACTTGCGAGAAAATCAATAAAACCTATTGAATTAATTGTCGAATAATTGTCGAGAATTTGTCGTGAAAGAAAAAAATTATCGCGTCCTTAGTTTTTTTTTCCACGGGGTGGCTTTGCTAACTTAACGTTAAGTTAGCAGAACCACTTTCTCAATATCGACCAAATATCATGAAAATGGTTATAAATAATTGTCGAAGTCCATATGAAGCAATAAAAACACAAAAAATCCATTCTTTCTTGTTTATTTTACGTCTTTTATCGCATTTTTGGCAACAGCGCATTCGTTATTGACTTTTATTCGATTGCATTAATGGTCGAATACCTGCCTCGAATTTGTCGTGAAGAAAAAAAATTGTCGCGTCCTTAGTTTTTTTCTACGGGGTGGCTTTGCTAACTTAACGTTAAGTTAGCAGAACCACTTTCTCAATATCGATCAAATATCATGAAAATGGTTATAAATGATTGTCGAAGTCCATATGAAGTAAACAAAACACAAAAATCCATTCCTTCTTGTTTATTTTTTCAGTTGACATCATGGCGCCGAAAGTAAACAAAGTTTCTGATATGTGCTGTAGAAAATGCTCGAAAGAGGTGAAAATTTCGATTGTTTGTGCAAAATGTGGATCGATTTATCATCCTAGTTGCATACTCAAGATATGTGGTACATTTGTGAATGCCAATGGGGCGGTTATTTGCTGCGAATCTAGAAATTGTGAATGTGAAGCCAAGGAGGAAGAAATTCGGCGACTCAAGTCGAGAATTGCCGGCATCAACGAGTCAATGTATGAGAAATCTCTTGTACAGGATGTAGATGTTTCGGAGTCTGAGGAGAATAATGGGCGCAATGGGGGTGAATCAGATCTGTTGATGACCGGTGAGTTAACATCTCAGAGCGACATAATTTCCCAACAGAAGGATATACTGATAGCTGAATTAAACGATAAAATTTGCATCTTAAAGAAACATATTTCACTCCTGGAGCGGTTTCTTCAAACGAAGGAATCGTATATTCATGGTGATGTTGTTTTTTCGAATTCTTCAAAAACAGAAAACATGGGGAGTTCCGTCGTTAGTACGAATGTATCAATACATGATAAACAAAATGTGTCTGATGTTAATCCGATGGCATGTGAGAGAGGAATGACGCAGGGGAGAGTGGGAGTCTCGGCTGATGATTGGAATTTGGTAAATGGGAGGAAGAAGAGGAAGGATAGAACAAATGCGAATTTGACAGCTGACAATTTCGACGTGCGGAGCGACGGACCTTCTGTGAAAGGGAAAATTAACGCGCAGGATAGTTCTTTTAACCGCCAGGGAAAGACTGACAGTCTGTCAGATAAGTCACTGCCTCCAGATAACGAAATCAAAACAAACATCACTGAGCAATCATCTGCTGCTTCGAGTAAGAGACAATTTATCTTAGGTGCGAATACTGGTACCTCAGGTAATATCAAAGGTGCTCCTTCCCTAACCCATTTTTACGTTGGCAGAATATTGGGGGATGTGGACGAATCCGCGATGGGTGAATTTCTTAAAGCAAATTGGCCTGGAATTGAAATCAAGTGTACAAAACTTGACTGCAAAGGTTCAAATAGCAGTTTTAAACTGAGTTTCATTTCCGACTGCAGGGATGTTGTTCTCAATGAAAATAAATGGCCTAAAGGTGTTATTCTCAAAAAATTTTTTCGTCCCAAAACAGACAGCTCGGGCCTCCGATCAGGTGGGCAGAAGGTTCAAACTCTTTCATCTTAATATAGAGGGCATTTCTGGTAAAGAGGGTGCCCTTGAGGCGTTCTTGAGTGCTTGTGCCGGGGTTGGTGTTGCTTGCATCACTGAGCACTGGCTGAGAGAGGAGGAGTGTTTGCCAAATCTACTTGAGAAATGGCGTATAGTTCACAGTTTCAATCGAAAACAAAAAATTAGGGGCGGTGTCTTGACCTTATGCCCCCCGCATATAAGTGTTTCGCCTATGAACGAAATTAATGAATTTTCCATTGAATCTCATTGTGAAATTTCCTCAGTGAAAGTCAATTGTTATAATGTCATTGTAATTGCATGTTACAGGCCACCTAGTGGTGACTTTGAGTTATTTTTTGACGTATTTGAAAGAATTTTTGCAAAATTTTGTTGTAGCAATATTAATGTAGCAATTTTGGGTGATTTCAATTTATATTTTTGTAACCCAGATAAAAAATGTAAATCCTTTTGTGATCTTTTAGAATGTAATGGATTTATGAGCACAATTTCAAAACCTACGAGAGGAAAGAATCGGATTGATAATGTTTTTGTAAATTTTTCCCTGAATGATTGTGTTTCGGACGTAATTGATTTCGGTTTCTCTGATCACAGAGCTCAGTTGGTGGATTTGCCCTCGCCTGCGTGCGGGTTTCAGAGGAGCGCTGTGATTCCCAAGAGGTTTAGGCCTCTTACACAGGCCGGTTTAAACTCTTTTCATGTTTTCCTTGATGAATTTTCTTGTGACGCTGTTGATGTGAATGATGCAAGTGTGAATGATTGCTTTAATAGATATAATACCTTTTTAATTCAAGCCCTGAACTCATCCTTTCCGTATAAGACTATAAAGACCAAACTCAGCGATGGTGGTGTGTCTTGGTTTTCGAAAGACTTATGTCGCATGCGTGATCATTTGAGACTAATGAACGATATGTATAATTATTATAAGGATGATGCCTTCAAAAAGCAGCGCGATGCATATAGAAAGTTGTACAGGTTTAAAATCAAGGAGGCTAGAATAGATGCTAATGATAGGCTTCTGAAAGAATCCAGTAATAGGCCAAAGACTATGTGGCAGTTAATAAAGAATACCAACAGTACAGCTCAAGAAAATAGACGACATCAGTTCTCCGCAACTGATTTTAATGATTTCTTTGTTTCGGTTGCCCATGAGACTAGAAAATTGTTGGGCAGTAGATCCATGGACCCCTTGGGTCTGTTGCCAAAGATTGCCTGCAGTTTTTCCTTTACTGAGGTATCCTTCAATCAGGTGAGGGACGGAATTCGCTCCCTAAAATGTAGTAGAACTCCTGACATTTATGGTCTGTCATCCTTCATTATAAAAAGAAATATTAATAACTTTGTGTCTCATTTAACTAGACTTTTCAACATGTGTATTAGGGAAAACATATACCCGGATTGCCTAAAAAGGTCGAAGGTTATTCCACTTTTCAAGAAGGGCGATACAAATGACATAAAAAATTATAGACCTATCTCCTTGGTAGCGATCATATCGAAGATCTTTGAAAAACTATTGTGCTCGCAGTTGGTAGCTTATTTCGAACATAATTCACTTTTTACCCCTAATCAATTCGGTTTCCGTAGAAATCTGAGTACTAGCGATGCTATTTTGAGATTTGTAGAGTATACCATGCGGTGCTTTGAAGATGGGGATTTCTCCTATTCCCTTTTTTTGGATGTGGCTAAGGCGTTCGACTGCGTTGCGCGGCCCCTCTTGATTGGTAAGCTGCGGGCTTACGGCCTTTCTGGCGGCAGTTGTGACCTTGTTGACTCTTATCTCAGTGACAGATCACAGGCTGTTTTTAGCTATGGTTCGTGGTCTGATTTACACGTGGTGGATCTTGGAGTCCCTCAGGGATCCGTGTTGGGGCCTGTCCTCTTTTTAATATTCATTAATGATCTACCCTTGTATTTGAAGGACTATGAAATAGTTTTATATGCGGACGACACGACTGTCTCTGTGAGGTCAGGGAGCCTGCGGACCGCGTTGGGGGAGGGTAGTGTGGCGCGAGCGAGGGCTTTGGATTGGTTCACCTCAAATGAATTGCTGATTAACGAACAGAAAACTATCAAAATGTTGTTCTCACTAAGACATACTGATGCTATTGGCCTGGATGAGTCTGTCAGGTTTCTGGGTGTTGATTTAGACCCCACATTAAACTGGAGTATCTACGCTGATCGGCTTGCTCCGAAACTTAGTCGAAATATTTTTCTTCTGAAAAATATGTCTAACCGTCTATCGGCTGATGTTCTCAGAACTGCATATTTTGCAGCGATTGAGTCCCTCTTGAGATATGCCGTATTGGCGTGGGGTAACTCGTCATCCCGTACGAGAATTTTTGCACTGCAAAGGAGAGCTTTGAGGATTGTTGCTTCCCTTGGTTATCGTGCTGACTGTAGAGCCGCATTTGTCACTCATGGCATATTGACTTTTCCGTGCATTTTTCTTTTGGAATCGTTGTTATTTGTGCACAAGAATAGGAACAATTTGACCCTGAATAGTGATCATCACGATTATCCCACTCGTGGTGGATCTTTAATAAGACCTGAGTTTTGTCGACTGACCAAAACTCAGAAGGGTCCTTTTCATTTCTCGGTGAAGTTGTATAATAAGTTGCCTCTCTCCTTCTCAATGCTGCCTGTTGAGTTATTCAAGAGGAGAATGAAGTGTTTTCTTTTAAAAAATGCTTTTTATGATGTCAATGAGTTTTTAAAATATGACTTCCGATTCTTTCCCTCCTAACAACAGATTGTTTTTTTTTTCTTTTAGTTTCTCTTGTGTCGTGAGCTCAACTTGTATTTTTTATTTGTATTTTATTGTACTTTTTATATAGATTATTATTGTGATTTAAACTTAGTGATTTTTGACATGTGCAAGAAATATGTATTTTTTTCCTAAGCACGAAAATATATTATTATTATTCATCGGTCTCCCGTTCTCAGCTTGAGCTGGTAATTCTTCTATGAACCAGTGAAAAAACATTTCAGTTCCTCCCACTAGTTCAGAAATTTCCGCACGATGTGATAGGTTTGCAAATCCACAACCTGCTGTGCACATCCCGCGATCTTCTGGGATAATTCGATCCTTTGGAGATTTCTCTTGAATGATTCCCTTCCGCCTTCTGAAGTTCCGGATGCCTCCCGGTGTACTCGGTATAGAGGGAGTATCTCCATCCAGGAAGTGGTTTGTCCTCGCAATTGTTCACGTAATGAAAAGCTCGCATTACTTCAATATTCATTTCGCGGCTCCACTGGATACGTGCGTTGCGAGCTCCCCTGCGGACAGTCCTCCTCACGGTAGTCGAGCCAGCAGGTGGAGTGGCATCCGATCTTCTGCCATGATATCGGTTTCCACTTCTCGTTCATGGGTTTGCCACCATTTACCCTTGGTGGCCCAGGTAACTCGAGCCGTGGGGACGTCACCCCCCATGTGGCGTGGCAGAAACCAAACCACACCCGTGCGGTTATTATTATTATTTCTTCATCGGTCTCCCGTTCTCAGCTTGAGCTGGTAATTCTTCTATGAACCAGTGAAAAAACATTTCAGTTCCTCCCACTAGTTCAGAAATTTCCGCACGATGTGATAGTTTTGCAAATCCACAGCCTGCTGTGCACATCCCGCGATTCTCTGAGATAATTCGATTCCAGATGCCTCCCGGTGTACTCGGTACAGAGGGAGTATCTCCATCCAGGAAGTGGGTTGGCCTCGCAATTGTTCACGTAATGAAAAGCTCGCATTATTTCAATATTCATTTCGCGGCTTCACTGGATACGTGCGTTGCGAGCTCCCCTGCGGGCAGTCCTCCTCACGGTGGTCGAGCCAGCAGGTGGAGTGGCATCTCGATCTTCTGCCATGATATCGGTTTCCACTTCTCGTTCATGGGTTTGCCACCATTTACCCTTGGTGGCCCAGGTGACTCGGGCCGTGGGGACGTCACCCCCCATGTGGCGTGGCAGAAACCCCACCACACCCGTGCGGTTATTATTATTATTATTATTATTACGTCTTTTTCCCGCGAGTTCGAGATATTTCTGGAATTATCGCATTTTTGGCAACAGCGCATTCGTTATTGACTTTTTTCTCTATTGCATTAATTGTCGAATACCTGTCCCGAATTTGTCTTGAAAGGAAAGAAATTGTCGCGTCCTCAATGGTGGCTTTGCTAACTTAACGTTAAGTTAACAGAACCAAAGATTAATAAACTAAAAGGAATGGATTTTTTGTGCTTTTTTTACTCCATATGGACTTCGACAATTATTCATAACCATTTTCATGATATTTGGTCGATATTGAGAAAGTGGTCATGCTTACTTAATATAAAGTTAGCAAAGCCACCCAGTAGAAAAAAAAAATAGGGACGCCACAATTTACAATTTTTTTTCTTTCACGGCAAATTCCGGACAGGTATTCGACAATTAATGTAACAGAAAAAGAGTCAATAACGAATGCTCTGTTGCCAAAAATGCGATATTTTCAGAAATATGGGGAAATCGCGAGAAAATGGTGTGGAAATTGATAGAAAGATTAAATTTCTTGTGTGTTTTTCACTTTGTTTGAACATCGATAATTACTCGACAATAATTTATGATCATCGTGATGATATTCGACCATTATTTGCTAAATTAATATAAAGTTAGCAAAGCCACCCAGTAGAAAAAAAATCGAAAGTCGCGACAATTTTTTTTTTTTCACGACAAATTCAAGGTAGTTATTCGACAATTAATGCGATCGAAAAAAAGTCAATAACGAATGCGCTGTTGCCAAAAATGGGATAATTCCAGAAATATCTCGAACTCGCGGGAAAGAAACGTAAAATAAACTAAAAGGAATGGATTTTTTCTGTTTTTTTTACTTCATATGGACTTCGACAATTACTCGGCAATTATTTATAACCATTTTCATGATATTTGGTCGATATTGAGAAAGTGGTTCTGCTAACTTAACGTTAATTTAGCAAAGCCACCCCGTAGAAAAAAAACTAAGGACGCGACAATTTTTTTTCTTTCACGACAAATTCTCGACAATTATTCGGCAATTAATGCAATAGGTTATATTGATTTTCTCGCAAGTGGCACTGCTAACAACTGCAGACATCGAAAAATGTATGGCGCCTTTCCAAAAATTGATCTTTGAACTTGAACGGCTTTACTGGTATCCACCCTCCTTATACTCAAATCAAATCGAAAAGCATTATTAACATGACCAAACTTATTACAATGAGTTAAGAAATTATTCAAAAAAATCTCCAAGTGTATAAAAACATTGACGAATCAAAAAGGACTTCCTTCTTGAAACATTCAACAGCAGCAACCAATGTCTTGGTACTGACCAACCTTCAGTAATGTCATGATCAAAGAATCAGAAAAAGGAGCAAATTCAAAGACAGGCTGAATAATTAGAATCCCGATGTACCTCATAAATACTTAGAAGTGAACTTAGCCACTTAATCCGGAAGTGGACACTTCACCGACCTAGCATGGTATAGCATTATGACAAGTGAATTCTACAGAAAGTTCTCAATGGCACGATCTATATTATTTATTTACACCAAGTTTCATTCAACCGATTTATTACCAAGAAAAAGTTATAAAACAGAACGACACCCAATTATGCAAATTTTGTCATTTTGCCGGCAGTGATAGTCGTTACCTAAATAAAAATGACGCAATCCGTTTTAATATTTACCATTCGCGGAACACATTAATATGGAATTCATTAGACTGGTACCATGAAATTCTAGGATAAATTATTATGAAAAGTCCGCATTTTAAGTGTGCAATAAAATTTGGCTCGACTAAGCAAAACTGGAAAGTATACAGTCGCCTCATGACCACATTCTACCGGCCATTTTTATTCTATTGTCTTCTTCTCCATCCCTTTTTTTTCGATTCTGCTAGGAAATGATCAAATTTCAAATATTTTCACACGAGTTGTCACATTAAATTAGACTACTGTAGAAACCGATTAATTTATGTACATAAAGTAAGCAAAACAGCTCTCGCGAATCAAAATCGGAATAGCTCAAAATTTTGCTGTTTTTTATCCGTAATTTATCCGTGAAAAAATAAATGTTGCCGCACTTTCATTTAAAAAAATACGGGACGTGTCGCTTAGTTGACATCTACTCAGCAAAAGAACTATCTGAAAAATGTTTCCAGCAGAAAACTAGGTCATCTTTTCCAATGATTCATCCGTAAATTATCTGTGAAGAAAAAAACATCGCCACTCTTGTATGTAAAAAATATTGGATATTTCGCTAACTTGATATCCACTTGGCGAAACAACTATTCAAAAAATGTTGTCAGCAAAAAACAAAATAGCTCATCTCTTTCAGTAATTATTCCGTAAATTATCCGTGGCGCAAGAAAATTTGTATCATTCAAGGTTTTTGTAGAGAAATGACAAAATCTGATACATCGATCAGCGGCCGACGGAACACATATCATGCATTTTTCTCGAAAACTATGGATGCAATATTGCTGAAATTTGAAAGAAAGATGTAGCTTTTCATCTTTGAATAATCCGTGAAGAGAAAAATTTTGCCGCGCTTCAGTTTTCAAAAAAATATCACGTGCACAGTGTATATCAAATTACCAGGTATCATGTTGACTATTCCACTCATTTCTAAATCTGACCAATCATAGTCCAAAGACAGCTCGTATTATCGCGATAATGCCAACTGTCTCTGAATTATGATTGGTCGGACAACTTCGGAATTTTCAATGATCGAACTACAGAATAATCTGTGATTGATCTATGGATTCGAATGGTTTGACAACTGATAAATATAAATTGTAGACGTCAACATGAGCTTTTCTTTGCTTTTCTCGAATATGGAGTTTCTGACCTTTTATTTTATACGTGAAAAAGTCTTATAAAATTTCACTCGAGATTGAATTTACCTCATAAGTTTATCTCTTATTTCCAAAGTCAAATGAGTTGCTTTAAGAAAACAGCACTCGTCCTCCGGACTCGTGATGTTTCCAAGCAACTCATTTTTGTTTGAAAATGAATCGATAGACTTATCACAGAAATTCAATCTCTTGTGATATTACTACTGACTATTCCACTCATTCCATTTTTAGTGAGGAAGTTTCTGTAGCAACGATCGTTTCATCTCGAAAAAATTTTCAAGCCGGAAAAACTAACTAGCTGGTTTTCCAGCGATAAAATTTTTGACGTTTCTCGAATTCATAGATAGCTTTGGAAATAAATATCATAAAGAGAACTATGATGAATTCTAATTTGCCAAATAGCGCAATACGCGTCAAATGTATATTACCCTATTTTCTCGTGGAATAGTCATGCCGAATACCACTCGAGATGAAATTTGAGCAGGTAGAATTTCTCTCTTGTAATATTCAATTTCGCGAACGACAATTGTATGAAAATCACGAGCCGTCAGGCGAGTGATTTTGGAAAAAATGTCATGAGCAACAAACTTTCATATTACAATCAAGAAATTCTGCCGGCAAAATTTCATCTCTAGTGGTATTACATATGAAAAAATAATTTCTGCAATAAACAGAACAGATAATTTTTCTCTACACGTTTATACATCAAAGATGAAAAGCTACATCTTTCTTCCAAATTTCAACAATATTGCATTCATAGTTTTCGAGAAAAATGCATGATTTATGTTCTGTGGACCGCTGATCGATCAATAAGAAATTTTTGAATGATACAATAGTATATTCTAAAACTAGTTGCAGAATGGGCTCCTATTCCAATACGAATGTGAAATTCAAAAACGAGTGACGAAGGAGCGAGTTTTCGAACGCATGAGTATTGGAATTGCATTCTGCAACGCGTATTAGACGATATTTTCTCTATTTCACTCAAATTTAGTGAAATTCAATGAAAAACTTCAAATTATAGGTCCTAAAGACTTTCATATTGTATCTTGGCAGTTGGTGTGAATGTTAGGAAATACGAAAATTGACATTTCCAAATTTGCGTCTGCTGAAATTTACAAGGATCGGAAGTCATTGCTGACAACAACAAAACGAAAAATGTTACTGAAAACGATGCTGTAATGAATTCATTACAGCACTGTTTTTAGAACTGTAATGAACTCATTACGATACTGAAATAGAGAAAATTTCTTTCTTAACGGATTTGATTGATAAGCTGACAAACAAGAGACCGGGTTAGCGCTTGGCCTCCCTGTGACACTGCGACCAACTTGGGTCTATTGTATCACTCTTTCGTCAGTGGTTCCTCACGAGAATAGGTTTGTGTCCTTTATCAGGTTCAGTAGCCTTTTTATGGGGTTTTTCGGATTCATTCCCGTTTCCGGATTGATTTCACCGAAGATTCTGTGGCGCCTTCTTCCCAAGGCCGCATTCAAAGATTATGTGAGAGGCTGTTTCTTCCTCTTCACCGCAGAGTCTGCAATCCACGGGTTCTCTTCTTAACGGATAATTTCCGGATAAATCAGTGAAAAAGATAATCTTTTTTGTTTCTTGCTGAAAACATTTTTTGAATAGGGGTTTCGCCAAGTTGATATCAAGTTAAGCGCAATATCCAATATTTTATAAAATACAAAAGTGGCGATGTTTTTTCTTCTCGGATGATTTACGGATAAATATTTGAGAAAGACGAGCACTTTGATTTCTGCTGAAAACATTTTTCGGATAGTTGTTTCGCTGAGTTGATATCAACTTAGCGACACATTTCATATTTTTTCAAATATAACAACGCTGAAATTCATTTTTTCGTCAACCGTCCGGGAAGTGTGTACTTTCCGGACGCTTTTTCTTTGAGAAAGTAGCATTTCCCGGCCTAGTCCGGAAAGTACGTACTTCCCGGACTAAGCCGGAAAATCACGTCGTTGTTGTCATTGTTATGATCATCACAATAGCAACGAAATAACGGATGACAGTTCTGTTCTCTTCAATTCAAATAATAATCAAAATGTAATATAAAGAAATGTGTCGTCCCATTGATTTGAAATTCTACACGGTTGCCGAAAAAATATTGTACGCAACATGCCCGGAAATAGTTTTTTTGGACAGACTTCCAGGACTCGCCTCCGGCTCGTCCTAGAATTTTGTCTATTCGTCCAAAAAAAACCTATTTTCCGGACTTGTTACGTAAATTACTATAATTTCCAAACGTACGATAACAACGTCAGTTCTCGACTGACAGGGTCATCGAAAAGTTCTATTTCTCCGCCTAGGCGGAGAAATATTTACTTTTCCCTCCGGCGGCGGCAGGAAAAGTGTTCCTACGAAAAAGATTACTTGGTTACCATGAACATAGATGCATAGAATACAAAAATTTCCAATTCAAACGTCATTTTTATTCATTTTATTCATGAATTTGAAAACGTTTGGAAATAAAATAGCTTATTTCATTCGGAGAAGAAGTGACTTTTCGTGGCTCGCTTTCAATTATTATATATTAAACTCGAGCTCGCCACAAAAAGTGACACTTCTCCTAATGAAATAATATACTATTTTCACGGATAAATTACGGATAAAAAACGACAAAATTTTGAGCTATTCCGAGGTTGATTGTCCAGAGTTGTTTTGCTAACTTTATGTACATGCTTTGACTTGTACATTTTCTAACGGCACTCATCAAACGAAATACCTTTTTCTCATGCCAATTTTTAAAATTTGGCTCCATTTGAATACAGGGTGTCCAACGAAAAATAGCTTTCCTGTCTAGAGCCTCGGAACCGTAATTTTATATAACTAAACTACTACAATTCACCATTGTTTCATATTTGGAAGAACCGATGATCATTTTGTAAAATATAAGAATTCTTGAGTTTTTGGAATGAATCACGTCGTTTTCGAGTTATTCGATAATATTTGTCAAAAAAATCGTCAATTTTAAGACAAATTTGAATGCTTTCCTGGTTTTCAATAATCACCGAATTACAGTTAACACATGTTAACAATGCTGTCAGTTTCTGCAAATTCAATGAATAACAGTGGTCATGCGGGTGTTTGTTTTTGAAGAAATAGAACTTTAAATTGAGATTGAAGCCAAAATTTCACCTCTCGAAGAAGTGACCGCCGAGATCTTGTGATTTAACACCTTGCGACTTCTTCCTTTGGGGTCATGTGAAAGAGAAGGTCTACGACCAAGAGCCCATCAGAGTCTATTCAAGACCTCAAATATGGAATTCGTGAGGCTATCGAGGACATAGGGCAGCCACTTTGCGATTCGGTTATGGAAAATTTCATGAAAGGGATTGGTTGATGTTATTTTCCATTATTGACGGCACACCTTCCTCTTTATAATGAAATAAACATCCGATTTATCTAAAAAACGGCATTTGTCAAAATGATACCCCCTATTGGAAACCCTTCAGCATTATTTCTGTTTATGGATAGATTAAATAATGTTTGTAAATAATTCATTGACCATACATAAACAATTGCTTTTCGGTCGAGTTTTCGGTTGTTCCTCAAACATAACCTTTCGTCATACTCGTATATTCTTTTGCTAGATACTCTCCACGTCCAATTTAGATATCATATTATTTCTGTTCTGAGATTGTAGGTATATATTAAGGTCGCCGTTTAGAGTGAGTAGGAGAAAAAATCCGATAGAGGCGCCACCGTGCATTTTATGGAATATCTTCATAGAACTTACATTAACACTATGAGTTCTGTAAATATCTCTCGAATTATGAATGAAATGTACAATGGCTGTCTCTATCCGAAAATCGCTGAGCTATGAAATTAGTGAATATGTGGGTAAAGCAGGAACTTTTTCCCGCCATATATTTTAATTCAGCCATTCTCTGCCAATTCGGTATTTCGGTATTTCAAGTTGTTTTTCTGTACGAAATTATCAGGAGATTCACTTTAAACAGAAGTTGAACTATTTTCATGGGTCTTTCGAATGAAATGAAACAGAAGCTCATTTCCTACTATTTTTGAAAGAAAAAAAATGAACTTTCGAAATGAAATCGATTTAAATTATTCCATTAGGAACTCCAATCCTTTCTTAGGTTACCCACAAAATTTCAGTTCTCAGAGTGAAACCATTTTCAGATGCAACTTGAAATAAAAACACACTACATTGAACGCCCACCTTAACATCAACGGTTTGCTGAAATAGGTTTGTTGAAATTATTGATCATTCTTGAAAATACAAATCATATATGTCATTATAAAAATGGTTCACTGAAAGTATTCCTGAGAAATCGAAAACTTTTGAGAGTTCATTCATCCATCATGTGAGTTGATCCACCTTGTAGATATTTTAGAATTTGTCAGGTGAAGAAGCCAATCGAGAACATTTCTGATAGGTGTCGTCAATGATCCCGGATCTATATTTTGTAATTCTCTCGATAATTCGCTAGAATTTCATGTGGTTCTGATTACGAGATCTGAACTAAAGTTCCGTTGGACACCATTCTCGGCTCAAAATTCGATAAATAGGGGCATCGTGTCGAAATGATAGCGCTTTTGTTTGAGTCGAACGAGTGCTCGAAAATATAATAAATAAATACAGGGTGTATTTTGAAGTGAGACTTCTCTTTTGACAGATGATAGAACTCATCAAAATATTCAATTCAAAGAATCTGTTTTATATAAATTCTTGGAAATTTTATTTTGGGCATCAGTACCTTAATACTACTCTGGCCTGCATCTCTCTGTTCATGATGTCTCTACATCTCTGCACCAAGTTTATGAACATCCGCGAAGTTGGGTGATTTCTTAGCGGAAATCTTGTTCTGTACTACCTATACGCTGAACTGGCATTTTGTTTTGATTCACCATAAATTAAAAGCATATCAACAAGTTCATGATTTGAATAACCGTGCCTCATTTTCGAAACATAAAACACTCTTACCGTCGCCGTAACACTGATCACAGTAGTTCGGACTGAGGAATTTTCAGATTCACCTAGAAACTAGAAAATATTCTAGTTTCATTTTCTAGAAACAGGGACATAATTCATAAAAAAAAATTTGGTAAAATGACTTCATTTGATGAGTTCTACCATCTGTCAACAGAAAAGCCTCACCTTTAAATACACCCTGTATAACAGACAAAATTTACTAGTTTCAAACAATTACCCATTTGATTGTAGATCATCATGATTACCTACTTCGATAATCACAAATAATCACATCCACCAAGAAAATCAATGAAACGTATTGCGTTAATTGTCGAATAAATGTCGATAATTTGTCGTGAAAAAAAAAAAGTTTGTCAGGACCAAAGTTTTTCTATATGAGGTGGCATTGCTGATTTGATATTAAGTTGAAAAAGTCATTTACTCAATAAGCATCGAACATGATCACATTGATTATGAATAATGGTCGAGTAATTGTCGAAGTCCATCAGAAGTGAAAAACACGCGAAAATCCATTCTTTATAGCATATTTTATGTAATTTTGTATTTTTGTTACCAGCTAACGTATTTCAATAATTCATTTTCTCTATTTCAGTATCGTAATGAGTTCATTACAGTACTAAAAACAGTGCTGTAATGAACTCATTACAGCATTGTTTTCAGTTATATTTTTCGTTTTTTTGTTGTCAGCACTGGCTTCCGCTCCTATCAATTTTCAACAAACGTCAGTTTGGAAATGTCAATTTCGTAAGAGTCACCAACTGCCAAGATACAATACAAAAGTCACTAGGATGATTTTTTCATTGAATTTCAACAGTATTTCATGAAATTTGACTGAAATAGAGAAAATATCGTCTAATACTCGTTGCAGAATGCAATTCCAATACTCATGCGTTCGCATTCGTATTGGAATAGGAGCTCATTCTGCAACTAGTTTTAGAATATACTATTTACATATTGCTAATCGAATAGTTTTTGACAATTTGTGATAGAAAAAAATTTTCTATGGGGAGCATCAACTAAATTAATATTGAGTAAGTGAAGCCCTGACGTGAAGTCAGGGGCTTTTGAACGCTCATTCATTAATCTTATCCACCTTGTAAGTAGATTCGCATTCAAGAATGCAACGAACAAAAATGTTTGACAGCAGTCAAATAAATCTCATATGATCCCAGATTTGTAATAATAGGAATATTGGGATATTTTTTTTCAATAATTCGCTAGAATTTCATATGTTTCTGATGGTTACGAGATATGAATTAGAATGGCATGTAGCTCGAATTACTCATTCTCAAGCTAAGCGCAAAATTTCTTCACTATCGAATAAGTAAATTTTAAATTACCAAAAAAACAAAACTTTGAAGGTCCATAATTACGAAACCTCCTGTCGAATTTTGTCGATTAACGATTAACGCGATGCGAACTTGACCCGAAAATTTCAAATTTCTGGGTTTAATCCTTTCAGAATTATCGCGTTTACGAACGGAATTGATTTTGGCCACGCATTCTTGATCAGTAAGTAGGGCCCATACAATTGAGACCATTAGCGGCTAAAAATAACAAAATGCAAACATGCTGAAGAAATAATACAGCTCTTGTTTGAGTTGATCGGGCGCTCAAAAATATGTCTATACAGTTAGCAGTGCCATTTTCGAGAAAAACAATGAAAACTATTGCATTACTGTGGATCAATTGTCGACATTTTTTCGTGAAAGGAGAAAATTTGTCGCGCTCTCAGTTTTTTTTTCTACGGGGTGGCTTTGCTTAGTGAACATAAAGTTAGCAAAACCACTTTCTCAATATAGATCGAAGTCCAAATTTCTTATAGCATATTTTACGCCCTTTTCCCGCGATTTCCTGATATTTCTGGAAAGATCACATTTATTGACAGCAGCGCTTTTTAATGACTTTTCATCATTTGCGTTAATTGTCGAATACCTGTCTCGAATTTGTCGTGAATGAAAACAATTTGTCGCGTCCCTCCTTTATTTTCTACGAGGTGGCTTTGCTAACTTTATAG
Source organism: Adalia decempunctata (assembly GCA_951802165.1). Classification (NCBI taxonomy): domain Eukaryota; kingdom Metazoa; phylum Arthropoda; class Insecta; order Coleoptera; family Coccinellidae; genus Adalia; species Adalia decempunctata. Next base: position 62,232,676 of record OX637696.1, on the reverse strand, counting down.
CAGAACCACGTTCTTAATATGGATCGAATATCGTCACAATGGACGTGATAAATTTTTTCCTTTCACGACAAATACGAGATAGGTATTCGACAATTCATGCAAGAGATAAAAAGTCATTAACGAATGCGTTGTTGCCAAAAATGACTCATTTCTAGTAATATCAAGAAAGGAGTGAACTGTACTATGTGAGGACAAGAAAATTTGTTTTTTGTTTTCGTTCACAACAAATTCGAGACAGGCATAAAAGTTATTAACGAATGCGCTGTTGCCAAAAATGCAATATTTCCAGAAATATCCGAAAATCGTGGGAAAAAGGATTGAAATGTTTTTTTTTACTTTATTTCAACTGCGACAATTATTCGACAATTATTTATGACCATTGTGATGATATTTGATCCATATTGATAAAGTGGCTTTGCTTAATCTACAGGGTGTATTTTAAGGTGAGGCTTTTCTTTTGACAGGTGATAGAACTCATCAAAATGAGTCATTTTTCCGAAAATTCCTTATACCAAATGTTCAATTTAACCCATTCTCTCCCATAGTACTCACTTGAGTACAGTTCAAATTTCTCTCTGCCAGAGTCATTTTTTTTTAATATTTCTGAAGTTTAAGATCTTGATAGTGTTGTACAATAAACATGGAACCTCTTACTCCGAGGTTTTGTTGTGGATGCTACAGATGACGAAAATATCGAGGGTAATTTCTGTCGAAACAAAACCTAACTAGTTGCAGATTTTCAAAGTGTTAATTTTGCTTCTGTATTGTGAGTTATTTCATTTGATTCTACATTTCTGACTGCTAGGGACGTATTTGAGTTATTGATACTCTTTTCAGAAATAATTATTAATTTTTTTTTCGAGAAAATGATAAAAACGTTGATGTACTCGTTTGGGTACAGTGGGAGAATAGGTATACAAAAATTTTGAATTTCGTTTCAAGTTGAATTCAATATGGATGATGATTTTGGGCCGATTCCTTCGGAATGATTTTGGGAAAAGCGTTCCAAAATTTTGGGAGATGCAATGGACGAAATAGTTTCCTTGAATATTGAACCTGATATCATTAGGTATTGTTCATCCCGATGAAGATTGTCAAACCGATAAGGAAGAGTTTGACTGATGAAATGGAAAAAACGATATTCCTGATGAGGAAGAAATTCAATATTACACAAGTGAGCTTTTAACACCGAAATATTCCGCTGCAGAAAGACAACTGAACAGCGAGGATAGTTTCAGTTCAGTGATATTTCCCAAGAAACCAAAAAACATCAGAAGAACTGAAGATACACCTGGATGGACTGATAATTACGTCGATATTAGTAGGTTTGGTAAAACCAGAAATAATAAAGAAAGACTGAGGAAAATGCCAGTGGATGTGAAGGATGATACTCCAGTGGGAACTTTCGAAAGATTTTTTGGTGGGAAAGTTGTAGAAATGATCGTTGAGCAATCAAATTTGTATGCTTCGCAGAAGAATCATCATAGCTTTTTGGTGGTCAGCGAAGAAGAAATAAAAACTTTTTCAGGAATTTTTCTGCTTTTTGGATACTACAAACTACCTCGTGAGGCCATGTAGAGGTACTGGAGCGTTGGCGATGATATTTCGATACCTCTAGTGGCTTCTAGTATGTCAAGAAAGAGATTCCAAGAAATAAAGAGATTCATAATTTGCTGAAAACACTGTTTTATGCAATTTCATTATAATCAATGAAAAAAAGTTCTTTCTATATTTCAGTATCGTAATGAGTTCATTACAGTACTAAAAACAGTGCTGTAATGAACTCATTATAGCATCGTTATCAGTAACATTTTTCGTTTTGTGGTTGTCAGCAATGACTTCCGATCCTTTTAAATTTCAGCAGACGTCAATTTGGAAATGTTAATTTTCGTATTTCCTAACATTCACACCAACTGCAAAGATACAATATGAAAGTCACTAGGACCTATAATTTGAATTTTTTCGTTGAATTTTGCATAATTTGAGGGAAATAGAGAAAATATCGTCTAAGACTCGTTGCAGAATGCAATTCCAATACTCATGCGTTCGAAAACTCGCTCGTTTTCGAATTTCGCATTCGTATTGGAATAGGAGCCCATTCTGCGACTGGTTTAAGGATATACTATTATGAACATTTTTCGATGAAAAATTTTATTTTTCATTAGAATTTGTTTTGATCATGGATCCTCCCAGTGTACTCGCTCGAGTACACCATTTTTTGTCTTCAATTTGGAACAGAAGAATTTTTTCAATATTTTTCCTAGTACTTTTGTATCATATATGCACCGAATAAAACAAAAAAATCATGGAAATGAAAAAAAAATCCGTGGAAGGTAATGGGTTAAAGAAATTATAAAAAACTTTGGTCATCAATACCTTAATACTACTCTGGCCTGCATAGCCATATCTGCACCAGGTTTATGGAAATCTGCGAAATTGAGCGATTTCTTAGCGGAAATCTTGTTCTCTACTACTTATACGATGAACTGGCATTTTGTTCCGATTCACCATAAATTAAAAGCATATAAACAAGTTCATTATTTGAATGAACGTGCGGCATTTTCGAAACATGAAAACTCGTACAATCTACACCGTACCACTGATCACAATCGTTATTCTGCGTTATGTTTGATAAGAAGATGAAAAACATGTTGATATCTACGGAGGCAGGAGAGGGAGCAGGTTCGGACTGAGGAATTTTCAGATTCGCCTAGAAACAAGAAAATATTCTAGGTTCATTTTCTCGAAACAGGTGCACAATTCATACAAAAATTTTTGGTGAAATGACTTATTTTGATGAGTTCTACCATCTGCCAAAAAAAGCTTCTCCCTGTACAGTTAGCGAAGCCACCCTATAAAAAAAGGGCGCGAGAAATTTCTTTCTGTCACGACAAATTCTCGAAAATTATTCGACATTTAATTCGAAAGGTTTCATTGATTTTCTCGTAAGTGGCATTGCTAACTTTATAGACATCTCAAAAATCAAGATAGCGAATTCCTTTCTTTCTCGACAAGTTCTCGACAATTATAATGTAATGGATGAAAGTTCATTATTCAAACATTTTAATGCCTAAAATGCGAATGCAAATGAAACCACGAAATCCCTAGACAAAGGTGAATATCATGGTTTTAGTAATGGATTTTTTTGCGTATTTTTAGATCATAATATGAACTTCTACGATTATTCATAACCATTGTGATGATATTCGTTGTTTAATGAGTAGCTGGCTTTGCAAACTGTATATTGCAAAGCCACCTCATATGAACAAACTAGGAGAACAACAATTTTTTTTCTTTCACGAACAATTCTCGACCATTATCAATGCAAGAGGTTCTCGCAAGGGGCGGTGCTTACTTTTTGGTGGTTACTTCAATTCACACGTGGGAAATTCCATTCAACTTCATTATTTCTCGGTTGCCCGGATGAATTTGAAACGAATGTCACTGATTTATTTTGGATAGTTCCTTATTGAAGTTTCTCAAAGAAATCATGAGCTGTTTTCGTGTTGGAAGTTGTTATTAATTTTAATTAATGGCTTCCTTTATGATGATTGCGATGTTGATGTTGCAAGACAAACTAGAGTTTGGTTTTTATATTATTCCCAGAAAAGGTGTTTCATATACAGCAGTAAATATTATTGAAGAAAGTGGTAAGAATACTGGGAATTTTCTGTTTTAACGGGAGCAGCAGTCCGGGTCATTCCGTTCCGATCTATTTGAAATTAATTCTTTCGGGTAAAAATCGCAAAGGCAGTGGTGGGGTTAGACATGAGAAAACTGTACATTAGAATACAAGGTCATTTGGCAATGATATTTTAGAAACATGATAAATGTTGATAATTGAATGATCAGTAGGCAATACTCAATGATGTTATCATTTTGAAACTATAAGAGTTGACCACTCAAAGCATTAATGTGAAATCAGGAGCTTTTGAGTGCTCGTTCACCTTCTAGGTAATTAGCAGCATTTTCCATTTCGAAAATGTCATTGACAAAAAATTTGTTGGGAGATGTCAAAAACTGAATTGTTGGCAACTGCCAAGAAAAAAATTTGCTGCAGCTGTCGATGATCCCGTATACAATATTAAAGAAATATTTGGAGTATATAGACATGGAAATGTCACAGAAATTAGAATAGCAGCCAAGAATTAAAAACACTTTTATCATTTTATACTCGGTTAAGTTTTTGTTGAGCGGGAGTTCCACTTAAGGTCACCGTTAAGAGCGCGTAGGAAAACTCATTCGATAGAGGCACCCCCGTCCATTTTATGGAATATCTCCATAGAACATACATTATCACTATCAAGTTCTATGAATATCTCTCTGATTATGAATGAAATATACAATGGCGCTCTCTATCCGAAAATCGCCGAACTATGAAATGAGTGAATTTGTGGATAAAGCAGGAACTTTTTCCCGCCATATATTTGAATTTGGCCGTTCTCTGCCAATTCCGTATTTCAAGTTGTTTTTCTGAACGAAATTATCTGTAGATTAACTTTTATTCGGAAGTTGAACTATTTTCATGGGTCTTTCGTTTGAAATGAAACAGAAACCCATTTTCTTCTATTTTTGAAAGGAAAAAAAAATTAACTTTCGGAATGAAATCGATTCAAATTATCACATTAAGAACTCCAATCCTTTCTGAGTTTACCCACAAAATTTCAGTTCTCAAAGTGAAGCCATTTCGAAATTCAACTTGGAATAAAAACACACTACATTGAACGTCCACCTTGAACAAGGTAATGATAGGTACCTATATCCATTTCGTCACGATCACTGTATTTTTCGAATTTTGAGAAGCAAAAGGTTTCAATCAATGGATAAATTCAAAACTCCATATTCGATTTAGGTGAAATTTTGTATTTGGATGAAGAATCACTTGTCCAGCTACTTGTCCCGATCGCTCAACCTCACAAAATGCTAGCATAACCAATGTCTGTAATAACATTCAGGATCATGAGCGAGTGTATTGACAGCAGCTGCAATTTTTTTTACGACTGGCAAAATTTTTTTTCGCAATCTTGAATATCAATCTACCTATAAGATAACTCAACTTCAAGATGGATGAATGAGCGCCCAAAAGCCTCGACTATACATCAGTGCTTCAGGTGACACATTTTTTACTTCTTTAGGGAACCTACAATATTTATATGACCGCAAATGTTTAGTTTACGAGATACATGATGGTGTTAAGTTTGAATTTTTTCAAAGTTTTTTCTTATAGACTCTGCACTTCACAAGATATTGAACTGAAATTTTGCATAGATATTACAATTTTAGAGGTTACACCATGTGACATGCCAATATCGATTGCAAATCTACAAGGTGATATTTTTTCTGGAATGCTGTCCCGTTTCCAGTAAGCTGTGGTGAATGAATTAAACTCTAAATTGTGATATCTGTGCCAAATTTTCGTTGAATTTTTTAATAAGTGCAGAAATGTACTATGAGAAGGAATGTGAAGGAAATTTTAACTTAAACATGTTTATAAAGTTAGTAGTTGCGAGAAAATTATTTAAACCTATTGCATTGATTGTCGAATGATTGTTGAGAATTTGTCTTGAAAAAGAAAACTATTATTGTCGCTGCCTTGGTTTTTTTACTACGGGGTGGCAATGCTAACTTAACGTAAAGTTAGCAGTGCCACTTGCGAGAGAATCAATAAAACCAATTGCATTAATTGTCGAGAATTTGTCACGAAAGGAAAAAAATTGTCGAGGCCCTAATTTTTTTTCAACGGGGTGACGTTGCTAAGTCAACTTAAAGTTAGCAGAACCACTTTCTCTATATAGATTGAATATCATTAAAATGGTTCTGAATAATTGTCGAAATCCATATGAAGTAAAAGACATAAAAATTTATTCCTTTTCAAGCCCTTTTTCTTGCGGTTTTCGTGATATTTCTGGAATTATCGCCTTTTTGGCAGCAGCGCATTCGTTAATAACTTTTCATCTATTGCGTTAATTGTCAAATGCATGTCTCCAATTTGTGGTGAAAAAAAAAATTGTCGCGTGCTAAGTTTTTTTTTCTACGGGGTCTATTCGGTAACTTTCTAGATGTATTGAGTTGACAGAGCGAATTCTTAATATAGATCGAATATCATCACATGGATTATTTTCGTAAAATTGTCGAAGTAAAAAACACACAAAAAATTAATTCCTCACAGCATATTTTACGCCATTTTTATGCGATTTTCTGATTTTTCTGGTAACAGCGCATTCCTAGTTGTTGTTTTTTGTCTAATGAATTAATTGCCTAATATCTGTATCGAAAAAAAATTTGTCGCGTATCAATATAGATCGAATATCATAAAAATGGTCATGAATAGTTATCGAAGTCCATATGAAGTAAAAATCTGGCAAAAATATTCATTCCTTACAGCATTTTTTACTTTACGTTAAGTTAGCAAAGCCACTTTTTACAAAAATCTAAGGGCGCGACCAATTTTTGTTCACGACAAATTCACGAAAATTATTCGACAGTTAATACAATGGTTTTCATTGTTTTTCTCGCAAGTGGCCCTGCTAATTTTATAGACATGTATCTGCTACGGATTTCGAAAAAAAATTCCAATAATTCTTTCGAGTTCCTCAGAAAAATCAATAGAAAGATGCAGGAAATCCAGTTGGTAAGTTGGGGTGAAAAACTCCAACCCTAAAATTGTGATATCTCTTCTAAATTTCAGTTGAATATCATGCGAACTGCAGCAGGTTCAGAAAAAAAGATTAAACTATAACAGCCTGTTTTTCTAAAACGAAACGCTGGCGACCCCATGTTCATGAGACTTCATTTCGAATTATGCAAGGAATTCATCCTCTTCGTTTTTATCTTCAATTCAGGAACACTCTGTATATGCTCCTATGACCTATACAGAATCTTAATAAGGTGAGAATTGGGGTGTTCCTCAAATGTATTCGCTCAATTTGAATGAAGCAATAATAACTATAAGATATTTCCATTCATATCAGACCACAGCAGTTTTTCAAACGGCTAAACAGGGTGTTCCTAAATTGAACGTACAAACGAAAAGGGGAGATTCCCATATAAAAACCGTTGGATTGAACGAGGTGGTCATCAGTTATGGCCCGCCAAATCACCAGACCTAATAAGTTTGAATTTCTTTTTTTGTTTACTAACTGGATTTTGATTTGTCCGAGGATTTCGAAAGAATCGTGCAAATTTTTTTTCTCGGAATTGGTAGCAGATACGACAAAACTACAAGAGATCGTAAAGTTTACTATAACAACAAAGCTTCTTTTTAGATTTTTTCAAATTAACAGTTGCTCACCAAAAAAAAGTTCTGGAGGAAAACAGGTGACAGTGTTCCAGAAAAAATATCACCCTGTAGATCTGCTATCGAAATTGCCATGCCACGTAGTGGGAACTCTCAAATGTCTTTAAATCTATGCCAAATTTCAGTCGAATATCTTGTAAAGTGTGAACACTATGTGAAAAAACTTGAAAAAAATTCAAACTTCAACACTCTGTATCTCGAAAACGAAACGTTTGCGACCTCATGTTTTTTTCTTAAACTCACTTAAGGAATCTTCCCTTTTCGTTTGAACGTTCAATTTAGGAACACCCTGTATATTTTCAAGGGAGAATCGAGAAATTTCAAATGAAAGAATGTGCATGAACAAGTCAAAGGCACATTCTGTATACCTTCCAGTTTTTTCTGTAAGAAAAGAAGATAATACCTATTGCTTCATTTTTACGAAACAAAAATCAAGTGTTGTTGTCGATACGTGACCTATACCAAAAAATGTGCATCAATCAATCTTCATCCCGACTAAATGATACATTACCTTCTCGAAAATCCATCTAATTTCAAATTATCAATTGATCAAGAAGCAGTCACATATTCGAATAATATTAATGTCTTCTCAGTAAAACACCAAACTGTCTATAATTACTTATCAAACTTCGCGCTTCGCCCGCGTCGCGACGTCAAAAGTTCACCGCTAAAAACGACTCAACAACCCCGCAGTTGCGAACTGACTGCTGCGGTCTTTGACAAGCCGATTCTGTGACTGAAACGGCAGAGTCCTTCGCCGGATCTTGAGCTCTATTCTTGAAGGCGCACCAAACTTGCAACCTGAGCCACTCATTCTCTCAACCATATGGTCGCAGTGGCGCCGGTACCTTTGATCGTGTGAGGGAACCTACATTGAGCACGTTGTGATGAATGAAGTTCCTGTCACACAAATCGTTCGTGTTTCCTCTTCCTACTGGTATTCTATGTTATTGTTCGAGGATGCTGGTGTCGGAAGGCCCTCTTCATTTTATAACCCCCCCGTATATCTGATTTCTGACCGACTTACAAGAAACATCACTGACTTAAGCTATACAGGCTATCCGGTGAATAGCTAACAATGAGAAGTATACTCCATTCACTTTAATAAAGTATCCCGGTTGACCATGAAATTCTGACACATTTCACCTTGTATATTTTGAAAATGTTAGGTTATACTCATTTCTCTGTCAGATACAGTCGTTATCTTGCACTTTCTCATATAAATCGTAGAAATTACGTATTTATCAAAATGTTTATTTACTTTGGGAAAATAATGAATTTGAGAAAATATTATGTAAATTCAATAATTCCAAAGACCTGGCCAATGCTGACGAAACTGTTTCCTTTGTTAATACTGAAAATATTTCACGTATATAAACATGATTGTAAGATTCAGTTATGCTATTTTCTTATACGGAAATCAAGAATCGAGTGTTGAAATTTTACTGAAAAATAATGGACACAATACAGGGTCTTTCACGAGGAACCTCACGCATATTTATACGGGAAACTACTGAACGTATTTTCATGAAATTCAGCACTTATAAGTATTTCACGATGCTGATGAAATCTAAAATATTTTCAAGGCATGAATGAGCACCTCCGGTTTTTCCGGAAATGAAGTCAACTTCCGTTTTTCAAATTAAAACACCATTTTTTTATTGCAGAAATAGATTCCTTAGAAAATTTCAAGTTATTTTGATGTAACATTTTTCAGTTTTGGTTGGAAAATTCTCTCTGAGCGGGAAAATTCGAAAAAAAAATCGAAAATAGAGCTCCGCTGAAACGAGAATAACTTCGAGGTTTTTGGATGGAAAATTTTCATTTTTGGGATTTTTCAAGATGTTAGATTGATGTATCCACTTCAAAAATCGAAATCGCGATTCATGATACAGGGGGTGAAAAAATGGCTTTCAAAGTTAGGGATGACAAAATCGTGAAAAATCAAGTTTTTCAAATTAGAACCCCATTTTTTTATGGCAGATATTGAATCTACGTTGAAAAATAATGTGAGTGTATGCATCACACCCTTGCCCTAAAGTGGATATTTTCTGAGTTATTCACAAAAAACTGTTTTTCGTCTTGAATTTTCAGCTATTTCTTTTCCCTTCACGCCAAAAAGATGAAATTTTCAGGAACTGTTACTTAAACCATGTTTTAGATTTTACTACCCCAATATGCAAGAGAAAAAAGTTACAGGTTGTTCCTAAATAGATGGCGAATTTGGATTCGAATTTGTATCGGAAACCTCTTTATTTCAACTAATCGGCCATCGGTTTTCTCTCCAGTGATAAATAAAAAATTCCTTATGAACCATATGCAAAAACTTACCATGTTTTACATTCTTTTTTTTTTAATGATAGATATCATTAATTACATCTGCCAAATTCCTCTTTATTCAGTAGCATTTTGTGTTTACTATTAATTTGGTGATAATTCGTATTAAGTTATAAAATCGATCACTATGCCTAATTTTACCAATGAAGATTATTTAAATCTCATTCTACTTAATGGAGAATGTAATAAAGTTGTAGATAGAACGATTCGACTGTTCATTGAGAGGTTTCCTGACTGACCCAGACCAACGAGAGTTACCATTAACAGAACCATGACAAACTTGAGAAATGTCGGATCTTTCGTTAAGAAAACTATACACAGAGAAAAAAGTGTAGTAGAAGATGAGAACAACGAAATTACAGTTCTTGCATATTTTCGTGTGAATCCTCAAAATTCTCTCAAAGATGCCGATATTGATCTGGGATTATCTCAATCGAGTGTTTGGAGAATATTAAAAAAACATAAAATGCACCTATATAAATTCAATAGGGTACAGCATTTGAAGGAAACTGATTTCGTCAGGAGAACAGAGTTTTGCGAAGCTATGATGATTCGATTCCAAGAGAATGAAAACTTTTTGGACTGTATAATTTGGACAGATGAATCTAAATTCACAAAGAATGGTTCTTTCAATAGGCATAACAGTCATTATTGGGATGAAGAGAACAACCACCACTTCAGACAATGGAACTTTCAAGAGACCTGGAGTTTCAATGTTTTTTGCGCCATCAAAAATAATGCAATTTTCGATGTTCACATTTATGATGGGACTTTAACTGGTAAGATAGAACACTACACATGTTTGCATTATTTAAAGAATGTTCTCCCTTAGGAGATAGATATTCTGACATATTGACTCAAATAATTGAGCCGCTAGTACAGAACCATAATGACTTATGGTATCAACAAGATGGCGCGCCTCCACACAATTCACTCAATGTGTCAAATATCCTCTACAGGCTATTTGAAGATCGATGGTTGGCGAACAATGGTCCACATCTTTGGCTACCACGTTCTCCCGATTTAACTCCTTTAGACTATTATGTAATATGTTTGGGGTAGGATAAAAAATATTGTCTACTCAACTCCCCTGACTGATAAAGAGGACTGCATAGAACGAGTCAGAAATGCGTTTTGGTTTGTTTAGATTTTTAGATTCATAGTTTTGAAACTCAATTTGGTTTTTAAACACTTTTGCAGATCTCTTCCTCCCGATGAAATAAGAAGAGCAACGCACGAAGCATTCCTGAGACGTATAAATAAATGTCTAGAAATTAACGGTCAAAACTTTGAGCATCTTCTCTAGTTATAACTGCGAGAGTTTGCCATGGTTCTCCTAATAGTAACTTGAAGTCGGTTTCAAGAAGGGGTGAAAAATCTACAGCATGGTTCAAATAACAGTTCCTGAAAATTTCATCTTTTTGGCGTGAAGGGAAAAGAAATAGCTGAAAATTCAAGACGAAAAACAGTTTTTTGTGAATAACTCAGAAAATATCCATTTTAGGGCAAGGGTGTGATGCATACACTCACTCTATTTTTTAACGTAGATTCAATATCTGCCATAAAAATGGGGTTCTAATTTGAAAAAATTGATTTTTCACGATTTTGTCATCCCTAACTTTGAAAGCGATTTTTTCACCCCCTGTATCATGAATCGCGATTTCGATTTTTAAAGTGGATACATCAATCTTACATCTTGAAAAATCCCGAAAATGAAAATTCATTTGTGAATTCAATAATTCCAAAGACCTGGCGAATGTTGAAGATACTTTTTTCTCTGGTATAATTCTGGAACTATCTCAAGTAAATAAACATGGTTGGAATATTCAGTTATGCTATTTTCTTGTACGGAAATCAAGAATCGAGTGTTGAAATTTTACTGTGAAAGAATGGACAGAATGATTCGTTTATTCGGAAAAAGAATAAAAATACTCGAACAACCCGACAGAAAAACGAACAGACGGATCTAAGGAATTCTCCACTTTTCAAAATTTCCAAGAAATAAGCCTACAGGAGACATTCAAATACCTTTTTGCAAAACTTGAAATACTCCATCAGTATGAAGATGTAGTAGTACTACGAATCCTGTGTCAAAGTGGAACCTTGAAACTCCATTAAAAAAAGTAAATAGAAATAAGCATGGGCAACGTCTCTGAGAATTATTTGACATTTCACGAGTATCAACCTGATGCGTCAGCTTCAAGTGAACAAACTGGATGAACCTAAATCATGGCCAACCGAGATACATTATAAAAGTGAATGGAGCATACCTTATATTTTTAGAGGTAACTGGTAAGATCTAGATCTAGTAGAGTCTTTCAATACTTTTGCGGTGTCTGAACAGAGTCTCGGACGCTTCCACGTAAGAAACAGTAAAAGTATTCTCGAGCCTAAAATATTCATCTCCAACATCAAAGCTGTTACTGACATTCTTACAAATTTGTAATTTTTCAATTTTGTTTGAAGTTATTTGATAATTACACAGTTGTTACATCATTTGGAAAATGAACTTAGGGATGATAGTGTTATAATTTTTCACAAAATTTTGTGGTTGAGTTTTTGAAAATCTAATTTGCCCGTGCTAAGTTGATAAATCAGAAGAAAATTTTGTTAGTTTTATGAGGATTTTGAAATGATATGTTTTTATTATAAGTATGAAACATAAAATATTGCACAATTATTGATTAGGTTCGACATGAACTTGAACTCATAATTTCATAATACTTTATCTTTATTACTAGGAAGTCGTTTCGGACCTGGTAAAGTCACTAGCGGATCCAAAAAGTTTTCAGGGGGCTGCATGAAAATTTTCAACAAAGTGTACTGAGTGGGCCAAATTGTATACATTTGAATGTAAATTCTAATTTATAAACGAAAATGTAGTAAATGTGCATTTTAACAGTGTGAGTAATGTTTTCAATGTGGAAATTCTGCGTTTCTGTGAAAACATTTCAGTGGCTCTTTGTTATGTGTTGGTATATTTTCCCAAAATAATGATTATCAATATTTTTTATTTCGAATGTGATTTCGAAACTGGAGATTTTTTATATTTCTTGAGCTTGAGTTTACCATTCCAAAAATATACAAAAACCTAATCAGGGCCGGACTGGTATGGTGGGGGCCCACCGGGAAAAAAAATTTTAGGGGGCCCCAGAGCGCTTGTCGCGGATGTCTCCGCAGAGGCTAAGGACCAGCGTACTGGTTCAGATTCTGAAAGAGTAATGTAATTTAAGGTGAACCCGGAAATATAAGTAGAAAGCAACCTTTCTAAAGATATGCACCATAGTCGAGTGCGAACATTGGACACTAGGAATTGGTTTTCGCCAATTTCAGAATAATCTCCAACCCCAAATTCAACATTAAATTCTGGGAAAATCCCGGCCAATCCCGGAAGGTTGGCAACCCTAACGTTTGACAAAACTACAAAAATACAACACATTTGAATTATAAAGGGTGTTTGGAGAGTGAGTAGCCATAGGTAAATGGTGGATCTTGGCTACTTGTTGCGCCTAATAAAATAACATTTTGCCCAAAGTTCAAAGTGTTATAATTGATTTGCCATTTTTCTAGAAATTTCCTATTTTTCTCATTAAAATCTTGATTTTTTTTTAATTTAATGCTCGAGGTGCCTATAAAATGATTTATTTTTTAGTCTAGTCTTGTCTTATTCAGATTGAATCATAATTTCATACAAACTTCTTCAAAAAACCTTACAGCGTCGTATCAAAAAATCATGTTGTGTCCACTTCACATAGTAAAATAAAAAAAATTCACATAGTGTGGGGTTTTAAAATGGTTTTAAAAACTTCTCTAGTTAATACTCTTTGAATGGTAGGTAACATGTACCATTAATAATCAGATAACTCAACAAAAAACCGTTTTGTCTTCAAGGATGCCTTAAAAGGGTGAAGACAAAACTATTCCATTGAGCAGGTGAAATCTTTTGTCTCATTCTAACACAGCTAAAAATAGCGTGCTTATTTTATAGGCACCTCGAGCATTAAGTTTAAAAAAATTAAAGATTTTAATGAGAAAAATGAGAAATTTCTGGAAAAATGGCAAAAAAATTATAACACTTTGAACTTTGGGCAAAATGTTATTTTATTAGGCGCAACAAGTAGCCAAGAGCATCACCTATCCACCATTTACCGATTTACCTATGGCTACTCACCCTCTAAACACCCTGTATAATTTAAAACAAAATATATAATCAAATAAAAAATAAACATAGTCACTCTCCACATTCATCAACACTATTGCTCCAAGGGTTTCCTGAGCAATGGTGGAAAGGATTCTGGATTTTATTAATTTTATTTTAGAACATACCATTTCACATTTTACCTGCGTACATGATAATGTTGATAGGTATATACTTATACACAACATATATATCAAAATATGCCGACGAATGCATCTTCATTTTTTTTTCAATACTGAACAACAGCGGCTTAGGAACCCTAGACATCGCGAATCAACAGATATATTTTGGCAATTTATATTTGAGTCTCTTATCATTTCTGAAAATATTGCAGAAAATGAGCTTAATTCTGAGATCAGGTCTTGTTTATAAACAGTCAAAAATTCAGAAATCGTGATTCGTGGTGAAAGCCTGGGCAAATGTTAACAAATCTTCCCGATTTCGTGCAAAATAACACAAATTAAAATTTTTATAATATGTTTCATAGGTTAAACATATCAATGGATGTTGATATGAAAATGAAAAAATTAAACAAACACCGTTTTAGTACAGCCATTAACCGAAATAAATCTAATATGTTTCAGCAATAAGTAGCACCGTTTCAGACAAGGGCCCCCACAAACCACATAAGGGGGCCCACCGGGGAATTCCCCGGTACCCCGCCTGCCCAGTCCGGCCCTGAACCTAATATTTTTCTTAATCAGAATTTCACATTCACCATTAACATCAAAAAACATTTCTGGTCTTCACCACTTCAATGATTATGCACGAGGTAATTTGTAATCTCTGATTTTCGAAGATCATTACAGTAAAACGTCCCCTTCGAAATAGGAAAAGAGGAGGTATGTGTTTCCAGTCTAAATGATACCATTAATAAAAAAAATAGTACACACCCGGTGCCATGACCACCCCCCTTCTTGAAATCCAGTCGTTTTTCAAGGATACAATATGAAACAACAGATTATAAGTTGCCATAAGTCACACAAAATATAAACTTGCTTCCTCGTTATATGCTTCCTTATTCACTATTTTCTACTTAAAAGAGGCGGATATCAATTTTGAGCCAAGAATTGTCTCAATCGACTAGGTTGGACCCACTGATACCAAATTCGTTGTAAAATTCAGTTCTCTCAGATAGATTAACCTAGAGACTTGAAAATGTTTCGATCTCTATTAACCTCGCTATTAACGCGTTTATTTTCGTTAATCGGCAAACTTATTATTGCCGTTTAATTTCAATTTCAAAACTAAAGAGTCGATTTAGATGAAAGAGAGAATGACATATTCAAGTTCAAAATTTTGTCCTGGTCGTTCAAACAGAACCATGTAAGATGTTAGCGAATTATCGTCAATATTTCTGTAATGACATATTCAGGATCATGAACGATGGCTGCAAAGAATTTTTAGTAACTGTCAAAACTTTGTTGGATTTTTGAATACGAATCTACCTATAAGATGGATCAACTTAAAAGAGGAAGAAACCAAATTGTAATGAAATTTATGTCTTGAGACTTAACCTTGTGGAAATAAATTAGGAAAACAACTTGTACCTTTTGTACAAAACATTTTTTAACTCTGAAATAATGTTGAGCTCCTTCATTATCCAAAACATTGCTTTTCTAATAAACATTCATTAATTTTATTGAAAAAGTACTCCTCCATAAATTATTATAATAAAATATCACATCATAACAATAATCATAGTTACTACTTCTGCAACAGCATTCAATACAAATGACGCATTTGAAGAAGACGTTACTCATGTTTTACGATTGGGTGGCATTATCAAATCCTCGTCCACCTATAAATTAAATGTAAATTACGTTATCAACTCCATGATTATCCAAAAGTCCTCAAATAAATTATATTAACCATCCACTCCCCCCAATAATTCAATCTTCACTGAAATGCAGGAACGGTAGACGATGAAATGAGAGATTGACCAAAGCAAGACTGTAATTTTCAACCGGTCTTTTAATTATCTTCTTCTCGAGAAATGTTTACATAAAGCAACGGAGGACATTCTCAATTTTTAGTTAGACTCCTTGTATCGTGAACATTGATGGGAAAACTAGTGTTATTCAAATGAGGGGGCAGTGTAGTGCTTTGTTTGAATAAAAAAAAACTAATGTACTACTTGTATTTGCTCAAAACAATCGTAAGGCTCTCAGACATTCCACATTAGAAGCGGAGTTGAAGTACAGCAAAGGACTCGTCTATGATCCAAGGTCTCTAAAGGCCTCTTGAAACGACAGAGAATTCTCGCGAGAATTTTCTGTCAAATTTACTGACCGAAAATTCTCGCGAGAATTCTCTGACGTCTCTGTGGAATTCCACAGAGAATTCTACCGAAAGTAGTATGTAACGGCAGAGAATTTTCGGTCAGTGAATTTGACAGAAAATTCTGGCGAGAATTCTCTGTCGTTGCAAGAGGCCTTTACAGGGAATTTTTTTCTCGATAATGCGCTACAATTTTGTATCAGCTTTTGGATTTGCGATCTGGACAGGTAGTTTGAATACGTTATACGTCTGCATGCAAAATTTAATATTTAACGAACCATGAGTTTCAAAGTTATCGGCAAATAAAATTTCGAACGGAAGCCCTGGTCGAATTTTGCATTCAAAATTAAATCAACCCTGATAATTACAAGTCTCTAGATTTATCCGTTCGAGAGTTATCGTGTTCGAACGGACAGAATTTAATTTGACCGCGGATTCTTCATCGCTGGATCAAACCTTATCGTTCGAGACCATTACCGGCTCAGAAAATCCTGATATTAGAAGCTTTCGCGAGCTTGTTGAAATTTGTATAGCTCGGTCACCCATTCAGGCACCAAATCCGCCAAACGCTGCTTGGCATCCAGATTAAAACTTTTTCTGGAATTAAGGCCGCAACGGACGGCGAGCGATAATATAATATATATTATGTTCGACTGCTTCATAAACACTTGATTCATGAATTCGTTTAGCGTTCAGAATTGACTACTTTATTGGACACCACTTTATTGGACTCAACTGTCACAGTCTTCTCTCGATTTTGCAATTTTCTTCGTTTCACACCACTTGTTATAGGCCGCATACAAATTTTCATAAGCACTTTTAGTGGGTAGGAGAGATTCTTTGGCACTTGCGGCTAAATTATTCACGCTTTTCTCTTCCGAACTATCTATTTTTGGGATTATTATGACGTTTGTCACAGAATTAACGAAGTAAACAACTTTGTTCAGTGAGGTTGCTAAGGTCGCCGATGGTTACTAAGGTAAGATAAGCAAAAGCACACTCAAAGTATTTCTCGAAATGAAGCGACGAATATATTAATTGCCATTTCAGAAAATAAAATGTCTGCATTGCAGTCAAACATAAAGCTTTGTATGCAAACTCGTACATAATTAGGCTTATGGACTTGCCCAAATTATTGGCCTCGCTCGCTTTGCTCGCTCTGCCATAAATTTTGGACTCGTCCATAAAGACCTAATTTATGTACTTGTTACATAAATAGCTATTATAGTTTTGCATTGACATATGTCATTTTATCATAGCAAAATATCATAATATATCGCTTGGATTAAATATATATTATAGTAGCTGGCCCGGCGAACTTTGTTCCGCCTAAATGGTACTTACGGTGGATTTCACAAATCGTAATCACCGGTGATCGGATATCAACGGCTTGGTTCTCTGATTTTTGAACTGTCAAATGTTTCCATGGATATCACATAGAACAGATACACAATAATAATATTTCATCATATGTCAATCACTAATAATGGCAATTTTGGATTCAGTTATTTTCGCAAATATATTTATAACCCGAACAGAAATTCAAAAACATTTTGAAAATTATGAGAAAAGATGAGAACGGACATCTCACGATTGGAACACATCGCCAAAATCCGATTTACTTGGCATTTCGATAAAAATTCACTGTGATATTCACCCGCTTCTGGATCTGTTAATTTCATGGTACTATAAGCCCTATGTAAAATGTAAATAACACAGTGTTTGATGTCATATGTTGTTTTTTCGACCATTTCAAACCACGACGACCGAAATGCTCGAAAAAAAAACAGATGACATCAATCGATGGCCGCGAAAGCCTCAACAAATTCATCGCCATTTAATTGTGATAATGTCAAATATAGAACCCTCACGATTACGATATTTGGAATAAATAAAACTAAAAAAATAACTACTAATCATCAGTCATAATGTGTGAATAGCGCCATCTGAAGTGGTAAGAACGAAACTTTTCTCATATCTCAACGAATTCTAATCATTTAAGACATCTGTACTCCTACGCTGAGACATTTTGATTTTGCCCAAAAGCGCAGAGTTGTAGGCAACTCAAATTACACACTATTACAATGACTGTAGAGGGAATATAGTCACTGTACACACTATTTGTTTTTATCGCCATCTAACGCGGAGAATATCAAATGAAGTACAAACGAATAAGCGGTAGCGTAACTGTAACTGTAGCGATATCTAGTGGCCTTACTCAAAAGGAGGAAAAGCATTTCCTGTATAAGTAAAATTTTCATCGATTTTTTCAAAGTTTTATTGTATTTTATAATAACCAGACCGTAGACGAATCCGTATATGAAGTTTCATAACAAACAGTCCATCCGATCTCGAGTTATAAATGGTGTAACCAACATATTTCTTTTATATATATAGATTATCGCTCGTCGTCCGATTTCGCTTTTGAGGGTACCTATCTCATTTTATCTCTTTCTCTGATTCACATTCCAGTTGAATTGGGCGATTAGTTTTGCAGATATTGAATATGTTTCGATAATTTTTTTCTCCATAATTTCAAAACTTCCTATACAGGATGTTGCTAAATAAGTAAATTAACGGTCAACTAGATTTCCCATAAAAAATAAAAAAATTTTTCTTTCATTTTTTCCTCCGGGTTTTCGTTTCAGATAAACAAGGTGTCAAAAATTGATATTTTTTTTTCAGTATTTTGCTAGTATCTCAGGAACCGTTTGAAATACAGAATTGAATGTCTGTACACACATGTCATTAATTCTTTACAAAACTGAAAGACAGCACACCTTTGCTCAAACAATCCGGACTGATTTATAAAATTCCTTGTGGAGATTGCGAGAAGTGTTATGTCGGGCAAACTAAGCAATTGTTACAGGAGAGGATTAAACAACACGAAAACGACATACGAAGACGGGGAGCCACTCGGAGGACCGCACTTACCACACACGCACAAACCTTAGATCACAAATTCAACTTCCAAGAAGTCTCCATACTTGATGAAGAAACTATGGTAGAAGAATTGTTAGTGAGATGATTCATATCAAGCGGAATGATACAGTAAATTTTAGAGAAGACACACAGAATTTGAGTACTGTTTATCATAGTTTAATTTGATTTGACCGAATTCGTGTATTTTTGTTTGTTACTAATTTATTACTTATTTTAATTCGTGACTTTCCGTTGTAGTATTCTGTTAATCATTAATTTTTCGTTGTTTCTTTTGTTAGTTCCTTGTTTGTCTGTATAGGTTTCGACTGTTGCAAGATTTGTCGGTTGCTGATTTATTCGGAGATGTCTCTTGGGTGCGCGACATTTCACTCTCGAAAAGAAAAGAAAAAGAATCAAGTGGAGGTTAAATTTACCATAACCTCAAAATTACAATTTTCAGTCTTCATCTAATTCGACACAACCAAACAAATGCGGATAATGAATTTCAAAATAATTCTCAAAAAAGTTGAGGTAAGCGATTTGTCGTGTGTCTTGGAGACATATTTTACATTTATGTGTTCTTTGTAGCCTTGATGAAGGAGTGAATTACTCCGAAACGTCGGCGAAATTTTGAAGAAAATTTCACACTAATAAAGAAATTCAGTCCAAATTCCTGTCATTATTTTCTTTGAATATACTATATACATGGATGCAAATAGCAGCAGATTAATAATAGCTACTCTCTTGCACCATACTCGGTTTCATTAGACTTACAAGGAGCGGAGACAGTGAATTTGCACAAAGGTTCTACTCCCAACTTTTACACCACTGGACAAAGGACCCCGCACTTTCCTTATGGGAAATGGCGTTCCGTCAAATGTTCTTAAATTTTGGTATAATGTTGTACTCGAACTACTGATCGAAAGTGTCCATGGCCCCAACTCAATACTATGACTAGTTTTTGAGATACAGGGCGTTGAAGTTGAGGATTACTCACTTTTACTACGCTCGTATCTCGGAACAGAATCGAATGAACATCAATTTTTCTCAAGAATCATTTCATTCCATCCCCAGGGAGCAACCATATAGAGAAATATGACCGAAAATCGTTACGAATACAGGGTTATCCATAATTGAATGCATGCCCGATTTTGAAAGTATAAAATATGTCAGGTTCAGAGCGAGAACATTCGCAAAATGAACTAATTCACTAGATATGTTGTTGTTACATCGAAAAAACCTGAAATACCCAGAATTCATACAGGGTGATCCATTATCATAGAAACTATTCACAATGAGGGTTAAGTGGACACCCTGTATTTTTGGTTTGATTCAAGATGTTTGTTTGATTTTGTCAGAAAATATCACCATGGACTTCAAAGAATACAGGGTGATTCAGTCATGAAATAAACTATGAACCTCACGAAAATACCCAAAAACCCCCTTTTTTTATCACTCTCTATTTCAGGATTAACTCCGTTGAGGTGGAAATTTTTTTTCACCACTGTACTTGATATAAAAACATCGAAACGGCTGAGAGTTTTCATTCACTTCCTATGACCAGATTTTTTTTATGTAATATGAAAATTATTTATTTATGATATTCTATTCTTATTCCAGCATGAAAAAAAATGCTGTCATAGGAAATGGACAAAAACTCTCAGCCGTATTGATGTTTTTATATCAAGTATGGAGGTGAAAGAAAACTCCCACCTCAACGGAGTTGATCTTGAAACAGAGGGGGTTGAAAAAAAAAGGTGGTTTTTGGGTATTTTCGTGAGGTTCACAGTTTATTTCATGACTGAATCACCCTGTATTCTTTGAAGTCCATCGTGACATGTTCTGAAAAAAAACAAACATATCTTAAATCAAACCAAAAATACAAAGTGTCCACGTCACCCTCATTGTGAATAGTTTCTATAATAATGGATCACCCAGTATGAATTCTGGGTATTTCAGGTTTTTTCGATGTAACAACAACATATCTAGTGAAATAGTTCATTTTGCGAACGTTCTCGCTCAGGAACTGACATATTTTATTCTTTCAAAATCGGGCATGCATTCAATTATGGATAACCCTGTATTCTTAGAGATTTTCGGTCATATTCCCCCATATGGTTGCTGCCTGGAAATGGAATGAAATGATTCATGAGAAAAATTGAAGTTGATTCGATTCTGTTCCGAGATACGAGCGTAGTAAAAGTGGATGATTCTCAACTTCAACGCCCTGTATCTCAAAAGCTAGTGATACGATTGAGTTGGGTCATGGACACTTTTGATCAGTAGGTCGAGTACTACATTATACCGAAAAATTAGAACGCCATTTGCCATAAGAAAAGTGCGGGGTCCTTTGCATTTGCACAGCAAATTCTGATGCGCCAATGTGTTTTACATGAAAAAGGTACTGCTGGCTTAGTACTCTAATGTGAATTGTAATGGGAAAAATTCTTGTTATCTTATTAACTATGCTCGCTAGAAATAATGGAAAATAACTTTGCAATTCAAACTTAAAAACCTAGTTGTCAGATTTTGTTGAAATTAATAAACTTATTAATCATCACTACGCATTTTTCCAATTCCAAGAAATTTATATATCTCCGGCCCCGGCACGTCTAATACCCGAGTAAAGTGCAAGGAAGTAGCTATTATTTGTAACAATGTGTGTACAGAAACTCGATTCTGTAATTCAGACGGTTCCTGAGATATTAACTGAAAAAAATTTAAATTTGAAATATTTCTTCGACAGCAACATACAAGGTGGATCGACGAGTCCTCAAACAGCAAGAGCAACTGTTTTCATACTTTCTGTTTCAAGATTCGCGACATTGTACTGATCCTCTTTTCTTTTAGGGACCATAAACCATAAAATATGGAATCGGGTAACAGGAAAAGGGGTGGATTCTCCCTTCTCATGGGATATTCATAGCAGCGAGCCATGTGCTACGAATTACTGCACCTTTATGTCTGTGATTTCGGTTTTACTACCTAACATGCACGTGCCAAGATTTCCCCTCACCTCGAGTGTTAACCGCAACGATACCTTCCAGAACAGACCTACAATTCTTTCGACGAATGGTTCGTACTCCGAACTCCGATGAAATCAATTGGATACGGATTTGTTCTTAGACTCCAGCTGGACGAATTCTCAGTCAATGAAAAGGAGTTGAACTCTTTGGAATTCCATCATAAATCTTCAATAAGTTTTCCATGCTCTACTATTCTATTTGACCAAGTTTTCCCAATGAAGACTACCTATTTTTATGATTGAATAAATGCAACAAAATTTAAAATAATCATATCGAATCCTAGAGAATTATGGGAAACACAGCGAAAACAATCGAAACGGTACCTACTAACTCCCAGATCAATATTATTGTCGCAGTTTCAGAAAGTTCGATCTGCTCATTTGAATGGAAAAATCAAAATTATTATTATTGTTCAGGTCTATTTATCAATTAATTACCATTATTATTATTTGCAAGAGTGCTTTCATGATTAACATGTTATGTTATTACGATTATCGATTACAAGCGTCCCAGCTTCGACCGGGTAGAAATTTGTTTCACGCGGCGGTTTCATCTTCAACACTTCAACCAGCCATATCTTTTGATGTACTCGTTGTAATTGTATGATGTGAAGGTCAATTTCGTTCTAAATTAAATACTGGGGATAAATAACTTATGAGGTTGGATGAGGATTAATACCCAATTCATAAAAACACATTCCCAAATAGTGCATAATTTTGGAAAACATCTGATTACCATAAACAGGTAATAGCAAGTCAATCTTGAGAGATAGATATATGCTATCGCGGACTTTTTTGTAGAACTATTTAAGAGGTACATTTCCGTCAAACATTGTATCCACGTAAGTGTTACGGTTTTTGCAGCGCACGTGAAAATAGCTGATTATGGCTGACTTTTTTGTAATTATTGAAGTAATAGTAGGTATCCTTAAAAGTATGGCCCATGTCGCCTAGGGATAATGTAGCTTTCTAATCGTGAAAGAATTTCTGAAATCGGTTCAGTAGTTTTTGAGCCTATTCGTATCAAACACAAAAATACAAAACTTTCCCCTTTATAATACATACTAGCTGGCCCGGCGAACTTTGTACCGCCTGAATTATACTTAAAAGTTGTATAAACTTACCATTGCTTTTTTTTTAAGCAGGAAATAAATTAGGCAAAATTAAGGTTCAAAATATACAAAATTTTAATAATTTTGTAATTCACATCGAAAGAATTCTCTTTATTTAAGCGGTACCTAATTGTTGAACATATAACTTTTTGTTTTTGATTGTTGTATAGTTCTCTTTTTGCAGTTTTTGCCTACCTCATGTGACTGTGAATAGCAGGAGTATAATCCATATTATACCTTTCCTCTAATATGAATCAAAATGTCAAGAATATGAACAAAAATTATTCCTTCAAAGAACTATCGACTATTGACACAGCCCATCGACCAGAATTAAAAAATCAGTCATTCGTTAATAGCCCAACCTGAAGTGGCAAAAACAAAACTTCTCTAATATTCTCAAAATCTAATCAGTGGTCACACCATTATCTTAGACATCTTAGCTATGCTGCTAAGCTCAAAATAATGGGAAAACATCTCAGTTGGTGGAGCAGCGCGATTCTCATTATTCCATGGATAGGAGCTGTCAATCTCTCTTCAATTTGTTCAATTTAGTTGACGATATCAAGCTTGTTAGAAGACAAATCGAGATGTTCAAATGTCGATAGTACGATCGACACGGCAAAATTATCAACACTGTGAATTGTGTTGAACTCATATATCAAATTTATTGATGGTCATTCGACCAGATCAGATTAGGCAATCCATGAAACATTATTGTATATCATAAGTGAAAGCCCGATGAGCAAACGTTTCAAAATTATTGACGCTTACAATACTGTCTCTGTGCGAACAGAAACACGAATATAACATGTCAATTACTAATTATGGGCAATTTTGGATTCAGTTATTTCCGCAAATATAACTATTACCCAAACAGAAATTCGAAAGCATTTCAAAAATAGAGAAGAAAGATGAAGATAGCCAACTCACGTTTGAAACTGATCGTCAAAATCAGATACTTGATCTTTCGGTAAAAATTCACTGTTCCACCAACTTGAGATGTTTACCCGCTTCTTGATCTGGCAATAGACTTCCATGTTACCATGAGTTCTATGCAAATCACATATCGCCATCTAACAGCGGTAATATCAACCTACGACTACGTACAGTGACTTATCTATTCACTGTACGACTACGCACCAACGGTAGCGACACCTAGTGGCCTTATTCAAAAGAAGAAAAAGCATTTCCTGCATAAGTAAAACTTTCATCAATTTTTTCGAAGTTTTATTGTATTTTATAATAACCAGACCGCATGCGATTCCATAAATGAAGTTTCATAACAAACAGTCCATCCGATCTCTAGTTATAAATGGTGTAACCAACATCTTTCTTTTATATAATACATATATTAGTATAGGAGTATAGATCACCCATGAGTTGAATAATTAGAGGATTTGTTATCGGTTTATGAAGAGGAATATTAATCGTCCTCCTCCGAGGTGGATTCAAATTTCTGAATGATTTTTACTCGGCAATGCAACGACGAACAGATGTTTACCAAATCCAGCCAAAACAATATTCCGAACTGTGAAGGGAAGTTGATTAATCGCTGGAAATTTGGGAAGTTACATTTATGAACCTACCCGCATCAATAATGGAAGGGTTCAAGGATTTTCTACGTTCTTTCATTTATCAACGTCTGGGGTAACTCAATTTGATTTTCAGTTTTGCTTATACTACAAATTCCGTGAAGGGGCAAAATATACGGGTGTTAATTAATCTTGGGCATCTCTCGAATATGTATACTATAGAATTCAATTTATAGAGGCTGCAAGAAAATTTCGAACAATTCCACTAGAACAATATTTATTTAGGACATAGTGACTGAAGATTTTCAGTAGTAAAAGATCTACCCTAGCGAAACTAACAAGATGTTTCAAGGTGATAAAAATGCTGGAAATTTAATACATTTCAGATAGGTTAGAAACTAAATTCTAAATACTTGTCAAACGAGGTCATATTGAGAAACTGCATCAGCATTTCGGAACAATTCCCTCACCTGTTGATTAAAACAACACAAAGTTCAGTTCGTTGTTCGTACAATTAGAAAGCTTCGTTTCTTCCTCCAGAATATATTTTTCTTTGATTTTACTCAAGCTAAGTTTGTGAACAATATATTTCATTTATAGATTTCCTGACAATCCAAAAATATCTTGTAAATCAACGTTTTTCATTCATTCATCCCGGATAATTTATAACTGAGAAGGATGTCGATGCAATGTCTGATTCCTTTGACTATACCGGGTGGCCAAGAGATTGACGTCGAAAAGGAAAAAAACAGGTCCCTCGTGTCATGGGCTATTCGAATCACCCCATGTATGTTATGCTATTTTTCACGGTTTTCGAGTTATGAATTTTTTTATGAACTTTGAGAATTTTCGACTTGACCATCTTAAAAAAGATATTCAAAAAAAGTACAGGGTGCGGCACGGAGGATGGATGGTTTTAAAAAAATAATAAAAGCGTTAATTTTTACTCAAAAACACATTTATTGACGGAATCAGATTCTCAAGGAAATAGCATTTGAGACAGTCAAGTGTGGAAAATCACATCAGGCATGTGGTGGCCGAAATCGGTGATGCAGTGCTGGAGGCGCTCTTGGAAGTTCGCGTAGACTCTCTCCAACATCGCTCTCTCAACTTGGGCAACTTCCACGCGAATAGCCCTTTTCAATTCGTCCAGAGTTCGGGGCTTGGTCTCGTATACTCTAGCCTTGAGGTGTCCCCATAAGAAAAAATCGCATATGGATAAATCTGGGGACCGGGGAGGCCAATGAACATCGCCAAACCTGGAAATAAGGCGACCAGGGAAGAGAGGGCGAATAACGTCCATTGATGCTCTGGCTGTGTGGGCGGTCGCCCCATCCTGTTGGAACCACACACGTCGGATTGGAACACGTTGCCGTCGTAATTCGGGGATAAAGAAGTTGTTGATCATTTCGACGTACCGCTCTGAGTTCACGGTAACAGCACGACCATTAACGTCTTCGAAGAAGTAAGGGCCAATGATGCGAGTTTGCGATACAGCGCACCAAACCGTAACTTTTGGGCTGTGTGGTAAATAAATGCTAGGAACACACGAGTCTAACGGCACCTTCCCCACTTCTCTCGTCCTCAGTGGGGGAAAGTTATGCCCATCTGAAAAACGTCCGCCCTCCGTGCCGCACCTTGTACAAGACTTCTCTGAGAAATTCTTTCTGTAACTTAATCTCCATGAATTGTACTTTTATACATAAAATAACCAGATTCGTAACTTTGATAAAAATTATGGAAATGTTGGTCTCAAGTGATAAAGCTACGTAAATTGGATTATGATCTGAATTTTCGAATCGAAATTTAAAATGTAAAAAGGCTAATTCACGGTTTCTTATTATGCTTAAAAACTGTTCTAGATGAAAAAAAGGTATGGCAATAAATCACACATCATAATGTAAATAAAAAGAAATGTATTTATAAAATTCACAGTAGGTGTTCAAAGTGGCCACCTCCAGACTCAATACACATTCTACATCTTCTTAGAAAATTTTCTTTCAATCGCATAAAACCTGCCCTGTTCTCTCTTAGGACACGTTCGGCTTCTCTTATCTTCAGTCGCAGCTCGTCTCCACTCGAATATTCTCGGGAGTAAACAATTTCTTTGAAATAACCCCAAACGAAAAAATCGATGGGATTAAGGTCAGGTGAACGTGGGGGCCCCTTGATTGGTCGACTGCGTCCGATTCATCTGTTCGGGTATCGTTCATTCAAATGAATACGGACTTGAGTTGCGTAGTGACACGGGGCGCCGTCGTTTTGGAATATCATAGTTTGACGAAGTGGCCCCCACGTTCACCTGACCTTAATCCCATCGGTTTTTTCGTTTGGGGTTATTTCAAAGAAATTTTTTACGCCCAAGAATGTTCGAGTGAGGACGAGCTGCGACTGAAGATAAGAGAAGCCGAACGTGTCCTAAGAGATAACAGTGCAGGTTTTATGCGATTGAAAGTAAATTTTCTGAGAAGGTGTAGAATGTGTCTGGAGGTGGCCACTTTGAACACCTACTGTAAATTTTATAAATAAATTTCTTTTTATTCACATTATGATGTGTGATTTATTGCCATACCATTTTTTTTATCTAGAACTTTTCTTGGTCAACATCTAAAGCTAATTTTCATTAATTTTCAGCATTTCTATCATAACTTGATCAGAAATATCTTGAAATGGCAAAAAATAATTTTGTAGTAAATATCTAGTTCTTTGATTTTTTCCACCTTGATGACTTTGAAGGCTAATTCTATCAAAAGTAGAGAGGTACCATTTTTTATCAATGATTCTAAAAGCTGACTGTTGAGCGCAGTTTTTAAGCATACTAAGAAACCGTGAATTAGCCTTTTTACATTTTTAATTTTGAATCGAAAATTCAGATCTTAATCCAATTTACGTAACTTTTTCACTTGAGACCAACATTTCCATAATTTTCATCAAAGTTACGAATCTGGTTATTTTATGTATAAAAGTACAATTCATGGAGATTAAGTTACGAAAAGACTTTCACAGAGAAGTCTTGTACTTTTTTTTTAATATCTTTTTTAAGATGGTCAAGTCGAAAGATCACAAAGTTCATAAAAAAATTCATAACTCGAAAACCGTGAAAAATAGCATAACATACATGGGGGTGAGTCGAATAGCCCATGGCACGAGGGTTTTTTCCTTTTTGACGTCCATCTCTTGGTCACCCTGTATATCAAGTTATATTATTCGATAACGGCTCGTACCAAGTATTATTGAACATAACCTTTTCAATATCAGATTTATCGAGCAAAATTTCAAGTGAATTTAAACATAATTCAATTTTCCACCAAAAAGTGACTCTTAGTAAACTTGATACTGTGTACCGTTTTAGGAGTATTTCGATTTGAAAATTATGAAGTAATAACCGATGCTGGTATGAACTGATGATACATGTATTACACAAAGAAAAAATCACAAGATGAAAAAAAAACTAATAACATAAAATAGAATTTAAATAGAGTAGGTGTCCAAAATGTCCTCCGCTCTCACGAATACACAAGTACTGAGCAAACCCCGATTAATTTTCAGTTTTCACTCTATCCTTTATGGGATCAACTTTGTTTGAAGCACCCTATACAGTAATTCCGCGCGAACGACTAAAAATCGTATAATATACATGGGTATCATTTCTGAATATACTAAACAAGGTATAAGAAATTTCCGCTTTGTTTCAATTTATGGAGAACTATAAACACTTGAATCAGGTAAAACCGATCGTATATCCTCCAAATTAGATAATTCGATTTTGATATCCCAGAGATAGACCACATCGCGAAGGTTTAAGTTCAAGTAAAGAATCAGGCTCCATAAAATAAACGAAGAAGTAATGTGTTAGTAAATTCTGTTTCTTTTCATTCAGTGCAGAGGTGATGTACGAGCTGTGGGTTAATTTCAAGCGAAGAGATGGAGTGTTAGTTCCTTTGAATTGAAAAGTATATAAACAACTTTTACTTTCAAACGGATGTTAGTTCTACGCACGTGTCAACACAAACTTCTTACCGTGTCAACTTCAGCGTAATTATCGAAATTCCTGCTCGATAATGTTGAGCTTTTGCGCTCCAATCCATCTTTGCAGTTTTGACCAATTTTCGTTTCGTTAGTCGTTTGTTTCGGTTTCGATATTTTAGAATAATCGCCACTGTTGCCGCTATCGCTCTCGTTCGTTGCGGTTTCGGCCCTAGTTCTATCGTTTTTGTCGTTGGACTTGGTTTCGTTTTTCAAATTTTTCAGGTTGGATTTCTTCGTTTGTTTGTGCAGACGCCAGCTGGTATCGGTGTATCTTGAGACGGCTTCCTGAAAATGTGGTACAACATTGTTTCATGTCAAAATCTTTTGTTTTTGTTAGTTTGGAGGAAAGGAACTGTTAAAATTTTTGGTTTTTTACGCATAACATCTTAATTTCACACAAGAAAAGGAAGTTTCAATAAAGCTGAAATAACGTTGTCATCTTTGAATTGAATATAAGTCTCTTATGTCCGATGTATCACCTGAAACACTATCGGTGTCCGAAAACTGCAATTTCTTAATGGACATGTAGGGGAAAGGGGGGCAAAACCGGGTATAGGGGCATAATCGGGTACTCCCAATCTACCCCCTTTGCGTTGGTTGAATTTTGTTTTCGTAGCATACGTCTTATCTGCGCAAGTATTTCCACAAGTTCTGACAGGTGCGTGTGTTTATTTATCGGTGTTGTGTAGAACCACGTGAATCTTTGGTATGTAATCTTATTTTACCTAAATTTATCCCTACCTACAGATTGATCTAACTATATTCTACCATAATTGACAATACATAATGTGATATGTAGGTTGTTTCACTGTATGGAACTCTGTAGATAAGCCTAATTTTTCTCATGTGTTTTTTATTATTCAACATTGATTAAAATATAAGCCCTGGGGCAAAACCGGAAAACCCACGTGGGGGGCAACCTGGCGGTACCTATTTATGCCCAAGATGGATATTGACCAATGCATTAAATTTTTAGAAATTTGTTAGAGTGTTTCTTTATTACAGTTTCACAGTTATATGGTGCGCACCTATAATTGGAAGACTAGTCGTCAACATTGGATGATATGGAAAAAGCAATTATGGAAGTTATTTCAAAAACGATGGACTAGGAAAAAACAGACAATAATTATAATGTTTCTCAATCAACTCTTGAAGATAGGGTTGAAAAAAGAATGAAAAAAATGTCTTTGGAAAAGGCTAACTGTGAATAATACGCAGTACCCGATTTTGCCCCAACCCTCGGGGCAGAACCGTAAAATAGAATATGATTCTTTTTGTTGGTTTTTTATTAGTTTAACTCATTTCACTGTTTGGCTCTTATGCTACGGCATAAACAAGTCAAATGTCAATCAATAAACATGAATAAATAAAAAACTATTGCAGTTTTTTCTTAGCTACCCGGTTTTGCCCCCCTTTCCCATATGTATGTAATGAATCAGTATTTTACCTAAACGAGATGTTGTGGTTGTTATATAAATGTTGGGAGTAAAGTCAAACGTTAGGTAGATATCGCGGTTCAAAGATGACGAAAAATGAAATTAAAGAAAAACTTACGAAAACAATTTGGATAGAATCAAACTCGTATAACCTGATTTGTTTAGAAACTTTTTCATCTCTTGTATTTTTCTCGTAGAATGTACAGTTTTGAAATAAAAAATGAAATGATAATCATTATGTGTTGGGAAAGGGCTATAGTGATGTATGTTAAAAAGCACCCATCGCTGTTTGCGCAAAATCGAGACCACTATGCAGAGGGTATCGTGATGATGGAAGCAACTTGCGTATTCCTCACCATAAGACAGCATTCTTTGAAAAAACTCCATACAATAGAACAATAAAAGCTTATCGAATGCTATCCTCTTCTCTTCGAGAACAGGGCAACATCAATAAATTCCAAAAGGAACTAAGCCAATGGTTGCATCTGAAGTGTTTTTATTTATTACTTCAGATTTGATTTCCGAATTTGTATGTCAATTATGTATTCATTCTTTTTTTGTCATCTCATTCTATTTTGTTTTTGTATACATTTTCTTTTTTTCTGTACTTACAAATATTGGAAAGTGTTGCTTTCCTTCAACCTATTTTTGTGACGCTGCTTTGTCTTTTGTAAGATTTCGTTGGCAATGAAGGATATTATTGTTTTGTTATTATTATTACTTCAGAACGACTCGTAATGATTCACATTTTATTTTCTATTTCAAAACGAAGTGAAAAAGTTTCTAACCAACTCAGGCTATCCGAATTCAATTTTATCCAAGTCAACAAGTTTTAACAAAACTGATAGAGGTAGTCTACTTCAATCCCCTCCACTCATTCTAAAACATGACATAATACCAAGGAAGTGTGTTTTCATAAGTACTTCAATCAAATATCATCATTCTATCGCTTTTCGTTTTTAAGATACAAAACAAAAACATCATTTTTCCGCCATCTTTGAACCGTGATATCTCCCTTACGTTTGACTTTTGACCCAACTTTTATAGAACAAACTACGCGTTGTTTGGAACGAGGAATTATCCCCTTGCATTTTCAGGCGTGTTTGAAACACCCTGTTTGGAACAGAGGCAGTTCTATATGGAACCGAGGCAATTCTATATAGTACAGGTTGTTACTAAATTGGAATTACAAACGAACTTACAAGAGACCATAAAGTTAATTATAAAAAAAAGATTCCTTTAAACCCACAATGGCTCACCAAAACGAAATTCTGGAGTAAAACAGAGGACAGTGTCCCAGAAAAAATATCACCCTGGAGATTTGTAATCGCAATTGGAATGTCAATGCATGGTGTTAACTCAAGATTCGAACATTAACACTCTTCATCTAGAAAAAAAAAAGTTTGCGGTCCCTTGTTCATGGGACGTTTTTTTTATATTATTGAAGGAATTTTTCCCTTTCGTTTCTACCTCTAATTTAGGCATACCCTGTATAACTTATTATTTGAACTCTAAGTAAAGTTATTGAAAAACTCAACACCAATGAAAGTGATTTTTGCATTCATAATGAATAATTGAAGATATTCAATAAATACTCATTTGAGAATAACTGAATAATTATGAACCATTTTTCTTCTTATAGGAACACTGGATAGCGTGTAAGCTTCAAGGAATCGAATACTGCATGGTACAAGAAAAGATGATCAACATCTGTAATATGATATTTTGTCTGAATAGCGTATCTAAAAACACATGTTAAATTTTTGATTAGAAAAATAAAGAAAACACTTTAGCTAAGATAATACATATATGTAATGTTCATTTCGAAATGTATACAAATAAAATGCGAACAACTTCATTGAAGAAGTTCATTCATGATAAGCCAGTAGAATTAGTTTACCAGAAGACCTTGCCAACACCTGTATTGTTATTGAGAAGATTATATGTATATTCGGTTATCCCTGAAGATCGAAACCTATCATCACGACTGCTGTATGTTTATCTTTTGTGGGGTCGATTAGACACAAAATACAGTTTGTGGTAACACAAGTTATATCTATGCAGACCTGATATTATTTATTTCACAATCTTGCCTTGTTTTGTGAGGTGCTTTTTATATTATTGTAGCTAAATCGATTTTTCTATCCTTATCGAAAAAGAAATTGGACAGGTACGAAATTAAATTTCGATTAAACGGAACATTGAACAGTAATGTACAATTCCCTGTAATTTCTTTTGTAGTCCACTCTCATTAGAGTTGCCATTGTATTAATCCATTTCCCATAGATAGGTTTTCGTTCGGAAATATTCTATATATGATGAAAAAAAAAGCGCTCGGAAATGAGTCATCATATATCCGTGAGCCGTAACATGCAGTTTCCGAAAGAGATCAGTATGTCATATCACTCATTTCAATACATGTTGTTATGTTATGTCAATTAAAGCTGCCATCAAACCAGGATTAGCTGTTGCTCGCGATTTCACTCATGCCAGAATTCGTTCATAAAAATGAGCACGCATTCAATCACAAAAGTTTCCAGTACCTCCGATGAATTTTTCAGTAACAAAAAAGATAAGTTTGATAAATTACCACAGCGCACAGCTATATACCTACCCAGATTAATTGAACTAAATGTAATGAAATATTCTAAAAAAAACTGATTGAAGTGCTGACTAGTTACATTTCGTAAGCATGTTCTACCAATAAGAAGGTAACCTATGAATATTCGTCTAATTCTGCTGAGATCATTTAATGGGGTGAAACATGCGACTCCTTTTCTTTTTTCACCCCAAAACATTTTGAATAAACAAAATTTCTTAATTCAAGTATTTCGAAATTTATTCCACTTCTTTCAACTTCTTATGTAAGCATGTACAAGTATCATGTTTTGTTGAAAAAAATTCCCTCTTTTGAAAGCGTATAACTTTTCAAACGAACCCCATTATATGGCCCCTATTTTGCATGTATGGATTTTGACGAAATTGCCATATGACCTTCAACCGAAATCATAATCTTCATCCTCAAAGAACTTTCAAACCCTCATTTTCAATAGAATCAGGCACAATCGCAAAATTTGCCCACAATCTAGATTCAAGGAAATTCGTAGAAGAGATCATTGTCTTATTCCTTGAAAACCTCACTCACTAAGTTCGCTAAGTTCGACTATTATTTTGAATAGAATCGGACCATCAACCAGAAATTCGTTTTCCATTTTGATTTTGAAAATTTTGCTAAAAAAGACCTAATCTTCAAATCTTCGACCTTAAGAATCTCGGGCCATCAACACAAAACTCATACACTTGACAGGGTTAGTCTTTGACTTGTACTTTTTTTTAATCGTAGATTCCTCTCATCAAATAAAACCTTTTTTCTTCCATACAATTTTTCCAATTTCGTCTTCGTCTGGATATTAATCTCGTTATGGTGAATTTTATGTAATCATTTATGAACTTTTTCTTCTACTATACAGCCCTGGATACAGCCTGACATAAACTTAGACGTGCGAAAACATTTGACTATTTGAACGATATTTCTTAAGAAGCGTTCATTCGGTGAATAAACGTATACCTAAGTGTTTTGCATAAAATTTATCCGAAAAAATGAATTGGAAAATTTGTAAAATGTATTATCAGTAAATTCATATCATAATCATTTCCTTCGATATTGATACAGATACTTTTCATGAATTAATTTCTGCATATTGAATGAATTGATATAATTTCAACGATTTTTTATTTCAAAAATTGTTACAAACACATTATTTTAAACAATTCAGGAACTGACATCACAAAAATATTAACCAATTATAATAACGTATATATCAGGTGGTTTTTTAATTAAATTGAAAATGAGGATCATGTCCTTAAGTTAGGATCAACTGAATAAATGTGAGGAATGGACTAGCAGAGATCTAGTTTCCGAAGTACACCACCAGGTGGCAACACCACATCAGAATAATGACATTGACATTTCTCTCATTAATTAACTTGAAATAAAACACATTTAAATTGAAATTGAAGCCAATTTTTTGTTATTTGAAAAGTAGGTAATTTCATGAAAGGATCCCGCACTTTTAGTGTGTAAAGTGGCGACCGGTCAAATTTTCTGAAAGTTTGGTATGTTGTTGTACCCGACTCAGTGACCAAAAGTATCAATGGGCCCAACCCAATCCTATGGCTAGTTTTCTAAATACGAGGTGTTAAAGTTGAGAATTGCCCAGATTTTCGGATTTATTTTTTAATTATTAAGAGTTAGATTGGATTTCTGTTGCATACACACGTTTACTACATGTTCTAGTAATGAAATAAGTGGATACGTATGATTAAAAATATTTATATTTACCGGGTGATTCACCATGACGGTAGTTTTTTGCCAAAATTCACTTTTTCTACTGTGACGTCAGGAAGGCATATTTTCGAAATGTTCTTTTCGATTTAGTATTATGACGACAAAATATTGCACAGTGCATATTTTTCATACAGGGTGCTTCACAGAGAGAACCACTAGACATAATCAATTTTTTTTAAGATTAATTCGAAACCCTGTATTTTTGAATTGATTTTTGGGAAAAGTAATACCACAAACATATGTGTGTCTCTAATCTCCAAAATATTCAGGGTGGTTCATTCTAGGAAGGTATTCTATGTTGGGAGAAGTACAAAAAACATGAACTGTATTCGAAAATTTCCTCGGTCAAATGCAACTATTTTCTCACTATATATTGATTCCCACAACATCTCCCGAAGTATGAATTCTAAATCCGATACTATGACCAGTTTTCGAGATACAGGGCGTAAAAGCGGAGGATAACTTATTTCATCAATGTTTTTTTTTCAAATTGAAAAGCCGGATTGATTTTATGTTGCGCCCATGAGTTCAGTATGAGTACAGATCAGATGCACATGGAAAGGTTCAGCTAAAATATTTACTGTTACAGGGTGATTCAGTGATTCACGAATAAATCACAATAGCTTTTGCAAACACTCGATAATTCTACAGTTTCGTCACAGAGAAATTATTCCATGAAGTTAATACCTAGTAGTTAACAATTTTCAGTCTTAAATACTTCATAATAATTACTTTTCACACAGGGTGAGCCATAAATAATATGCTTTGAAATAATTGAAAGGAGATCTTTTCTGGTGAATTTTGAATAACTGTCTAACATAACAGCAAGTGAGCATAACCGCAAGAATTTTTAAATATATAAATATACAAGGTGATTTAGAAATAATCACCTACCAAAAATACACATTTCTTGCATGCGTAGATCATCCTAAATAAACTTTTTTTTGTTGAAAAAAGTATATTTATAAAGTAATAACCGAGGTTATGACTATAATGAGATTTAAACTTTTCAATTTACCTAGTTTTAACTCACTCAACACAAATATTGTGGACCGTGGAGTACCTACCAATAAAAAAATAATCGTTTTTTACCTACATAAGAAGAAGGTTTATTGTCATCTTTTTGGGGGTGATAGCGCAATTAGTAAGCGCGCTCATAAAGATACTCAAAATTCACTAAAAAGTTCTTATTTCAATCAATTCAAAGCATAAGTGTTTTCGGTATGGTTGGCTGTATGACTCACCCTGTATGAAGAGTAAACATAATGAAGTATTTCAGACTGAAAATTGTGAACGACAAGGTATTAACATCATGGAATAATTTCTCTGTGACGAAACTGTAGAATTATCGAGTGTTCGCAAAAGCTATTGTGATTTATTCGTGAATCACCCTTTATAACAGTAAATATTTTAGTTGAACCTTTCCATGTGCATCTGATCTGCTCTCATACTGAACTCATGGGCGCAACATAAAATCAATTGGGCTTTTCAATTTAAAAAAAAATTGATGAAATAAGTTATTCTCCGCTTTAAGCCCTGTATCTCGAAAACTGGTCATAGTATCGGATTTAGAATTCATACCTCTGGAGATATTGTGGGAATCAATATATCGTGGGAAAATAGTTGCATTTCACCGACGAAATTTTCGAATACAGGGTGTTCATGTTTTTTGTACTTTTCCCAAAATTGAAAACCTTCCTATGAATAAACCACCCTGAATATTTTCGAGATTAGAGACACACATATGTTTGTGGTATTACTTTTCCCAAAAATCAATTCAAAAATACAGGGTTTCGAATTAATCCTAAAAAAATATGATTATGTCTAGTCGTTCTCTCTGTGAAACACTCTGTATAAAAAATATGCACGGTGCTATATTTTGTCGTCATAATACTAAATCGAAAAGAACATTTCGAAAATATGCCTTCCTGACGTCACAGTAGAAAAAGTGAATTTTGGCAAAAAACTACCGTCATATATTCGTGAATCACCCGGTAAATATAAATATTTTTAATCATACGTATCCACTAATTTCATTACTAGAACATGTAGTAAACGTGTGTATGCAACAGAAATCCAATCTAACTCTTAGTAATTAGCAAATAAACCCGAAAATCTGGGCAATTTTCAACTTTAACACCCCGTATTTAGAAAACTAGCCATAGGATTGGGTTGGGCCCATTGACACTTTTGGTCACTGAGTCGGGTACAACAACATGCCAAACTTTCAGAAAATTTGACTGGTCGCCACTTTTCATACTAAAAGTGCGGGGCCCTTGTGAATTTAAAATAATTTCCGTCATATCGATGATCAATGATTTTTTGTTGCAAAATTTGAATGGTTTCAACAACTACATTTCATGCTGCTACTATAACAATTGATTTATTGAAATAAGATTTGGCGATAACATTCTATCGAGAAATGGTCCAATTATTTGGCCTCCAAAATCATGCGACATAACTCCAATGGATTATTTTCTTTGGGGATATATCAAGTCATTGCTTTATGCTGATGAACCAGAAACAATAGACGCTTCGGAAGCCAACCTGCTATTGCTGAAGTAACGGCTGAATCACTCGAAAAAGTGGTCTGGTCGAATGCGGTTTCTCAGAGCTGATGGTGGTGGACATATGCCGAACATTATTTTTAAAACAAAAATATCATATTATTATCTTTAAAATAAAAAGAAATCAATCCTAATCTGAATGTGTTTTATTTCAAATTGAAGTTGTATCAATCTGAAAAAACACACGCTTCTAATACTTATATTTGGATCGATCTTATAATCCATGATGTAAGTCACCTTGGTTACCGTTACTAACTTACGTCAATATTAGAATTCCAGAAATGTCGAATACATTGATAATTTATTGAATTTGGCCTGTGAATAGCAGATGATTTGTTGAAAGGATAAACTTTGAGATTTACAAAGCAACACTTGGAGTTTTCTCACCTACCAACTCAACATCATATTATACAAACAACTACTCCCTTATCTACAGTAGTTCTTCTGAATACAGTTGCGGTTTGATATTTGAGTATCGGATGCGGGATGAAGTTGGATTATTGGCAACTATGTCACATAACTAGGGTAGGCGAAATGACGTGTAATTTTCATAGAATTCAAAGAAACTACAGTTAAAAAAATACAAATGTACAAGTCGGAGACTCACCCTGTATGCTTTGCTATAAATATGACGCGAATGCTAAAATGTAAAGCAGGCAAGACTTACTGATATCCATCTATGCTAAATTTCACAATATGTATTGTAATTTTCATTTGCCAAAATCCATCAAATTGTCAAGGCTATAGACTATAGAGCGTGAAAAAGAACTAAGAGTACTGGTATCATTTGGTGGGAGCAACCTGCATCATCGAAGAATACGTTCATATCAAAGACTCACCGTGCGTTAGTAATAAACTAGCTCAATATGTAAAAGTACCTGCGTGAGTTTGAGTATTTCCTCTTGAGTGAATAAATTATCGTGTCCGTTGGCCATGGCAGTAGATCAAAACATTATCCATCTATGACAATCATAAGGATCAACACCTAAATTTCACTTTCGACACCGCACAATGTCACAACACGAACACAAATTCGTAGTCCGGAATTATCAATAGGAATTATTGAATATATTGGTACTTCCGTCCATCTCAAGGTGAGGCGAATAATCATACCATAGCCTCGATGGGAAAGTTGGAAATATCTGCATTTCAGGAAAACACTGCGACTGCGGATCGCGAATGCATTTCCTAACGACAATTGGATATTATTTTTAACTCAAAGGAAATGAAATGGGCGAATGGAGTCAATGGGCAGGCGGTACAAGGATTACTGCTTTTTCCTAACGAAAACAAACATCTAATCGACGTAATGCTCTCCCTCTTATCGCGAAATTTTAATTGATATTTGAGCTCATACAGCGGATGAAATTGGGATTATTTGTGGGAATCCATAAGTCGGTCGATGCGGTAATTAATTAATTGTTATTTCTATGGTTTCAATTGGATAATCATGTGTTCAGTTTTGAATAGGACTAATTGGCAATTTTCACGGATATTTGGGCTCACAAGAGTTCATGTTCGAATGCGACTTGGCATTAAACTCGCGAGTCGACTGCGCGGTTGAACTCGTAAAATTAAATTGTTTTATATCTCTGGGAACCTATTTTTTTTGAGTAGGAGTTATTTGTAGATGCATATTTTGAATAAGCATATTGCATCAACAAGTATGGAAAATGCTTTCATGAAATGAAAATCGCAATTCGAGAACTTGATATTGCTCGGACCTGTCGGTTTTGTTATTGTGTCGAACATTTGTTCAAATAAAAACAATCATCATATCATTTCATCCCTCTTCGCTGCTACATCATAAATTTAGCCAAACAACTCTGGCAAATCAAACTCGGAATAGCTCAAAATTTTGCCGTTTTTTATCCGTGAAAAATAAATTTTGCCGCCCTTATATTTAAAAAAATATGAGATGTGTCGCTTAGTAGACAGCAACTAAGCGAAACAATTATCCGAAAAATGTTTTCACCAAATTGAAATCCTTTGTTTACGAATAATTTCGGGATGAATAACTGAATAATATGAGCTACTTTTTTTTGCTTAAAACATTTTTTGGATAGTTGTTTCGCCACGTTGATATCAAGTTGGCGAAACATCGAATATTTGTTCAAATACAAGAGTGGCGATGTTTTTTTCTTCACGGATAATTCAGGGATAAATTATTGAAGAAGCTTAGCTAGTTTGATTTCTGCTCAAAACATTTCTCGCATAGTTGTTTCGCCGAGTTGCTATCAACTTAGCGACACATCTCATATATTTTCAAATATAAGAGCGGAAAAATTTATTTTTTCACGGATGAATTAAGGATGAAAATGGGCAAAATTTTGAGCTGTTCAGTGTTTGATTCGCCAGAGTTGTTTTGCTATCTTTATGTACATACCCCAACCCTTTAATAGGAGTAGAGCGATGACGATTGAATCTGGCTAAATTTATAATTTTATTATTGGTGCATAAGGACACATGACTTTTGGAAAACTCGGAAATAAGAGACGGGAAATCAGAGCAAAATTTATATCAATTTTGGTTTCTCGGCAAGGCTCAATTTGGACATTTGTTAAATCGATCTATTCAACACACTAATCTCGTTTCTTCCATCGAATTTTACTCTCCTGTCTTGTCCCACTGACATCTGTAATGATTCTATACTTCAGATGATTTGAGATGTGTTTCAATTTCGAAGTCGAATATTACGGGAACAAATAATCAGATCTTGAAAAAAAAGCCTACTGTCATATTCAGGAGAAAAAGAACATATAACACTTGACAATGGGATAAACTTGGATTATTGGCAGTTGTCTCACAGGACAGAGGATATTCTTTATACAGTTCATCCAAGAATTATTGACATCTCGGGGGGATTCGGAAAATCGAAATTATGTTGGTAATAGCCCATCGAGTAATACTTTGTATTCAGGTAGGTGTTGGAAATAACACTGACGTTTTGTCCTGTCATTATTAGTCGAATAAATTCGGCAAATAATTGCGCAAGTGCAATATCTTTGGAATAAATAAGCTCTCGAAGAATGTACAGGTTATAAATGGAAAAAGTTCAGTCAAAATATATGGAAAATTCTTTATATATTAAATAGATCCATTCGTTAAGTTTTGTTTCTGTCTTGATATCTATTACAATTTTCCAATCCATTCGCTTTGCAGCAACTCGCTTTAAATTTTCAACTAGATTTTTCTAAGAGATCAGTCAAAATATATGGAATTTTATGATATTGCTGACTAAAGCTATTAATTACGAACATGATGAGTTCTGCCCAGATGAGGAAATAATAACAGTGCTTGTTGAAGCAGAATAATAACATTTTTGATATTACATATTTTACTCTTTCATTGTTCACAAATATTGAAAGTTACAATGTCATGACAAAATTCTTCATATATTAAATAGATCCATTATGTCTTGTTTCTGTCTTGATATCTATTACAATTTTTCCAATTCCTTCACTTTGCAGCAACACGCTTCAAACTATCAACTAGATTTTTCTGGTTTAGCGAATATTCATATTGAACTTTGGAACATGCTTTTTAATCATCCACGATATTTACCGTTATCGAACCAGAATTCCCAGGCTGTATGCTCCTATAAATGATTGTTCGAAAATGTATCATTACAAGATGAAAATAAAATACTGCTGGTATACATATTCGCATGATGGTAATCGTATGTGATAATTGAGGACATTTTCATGTTCGAAGCGCCCTACTTGGCAAAAATAACATTTGAATTTAACGTTATATTTATATATTTATTTATTGCTATGATGAAAGCATAGAAAATTTCTGGTTACTTTTTTGTAACTAGAAATAAAGCTGCGACTGGACTTCCAAGGCTTGCTTTGATGTCAATAATTCTTGGATGGACTATACAGGTTTTCATACAACTGAAAAAAATGTTATGCTAGAGGGAGATCATATACTAAAATTGTACATTTATGGGATTTATCGAAGCTCAGTTGTAAAGATAAAAGTAGTCTCAAATTCAAGACCTGCTCGAGATAGAATATTTTTCTAAATTCAGAAAGTTTTCTGCACAACATACAATTCATATTTTGTAATTGATCAAAGTAATCAATGCTGTACGCAAAAATACACTCTTTTCGATAAGATGACATGTGATGAAGGACCTTTGAAAATGCCGAACAAATCGATGAACTAAATGTTTGATATCTAAATAACATTAACATTGTTCAGTTGCACTGAGAGAAATGCAAGGGTTAATAATTAAGATTTCCTTATTTGGAACAATTTTATTGATAATTAATTAAATTTATTAATTATTCGGAAACGTTATTCATATTTAGAAACTCTGAATTCTGAATTTATTTCTGAGAAACATTCTATTTATTTCGGCAATATTTATTTATAATAAGAAACGTTTATTATCGAAAAATAAATTTTGCATCGAGAAATAATGTTCGAAAAAATCGTTAGCTATAAAAAAAAATTATTTCCACCAAACAAATCTTTTTGGAAATTCGAAGTGCAGTTATTTATGTCAAACAATTGCGCATTTAATTATGAATTATATAAAATTTATTAATTATTGATAAATATTGATTGGACACCAATAAGTGTATATTAATGCTCGGATCTTTGTTTTACCGCGAATCCGACAACATGTCGAGACTTGTCAATTGCCCCCTCTTCCTTGTCAACCCCCTTTAGGCTGCAAATTGGAATCTGCACGTAGGCTCGTTCATTCTTATTCTTGTATTATTCTCGTTGGTGCGTTATTGCGTTTGTGATTACGAAATTCGTGATTACGAAACTATAGGTGAGTGAACTATAAACAATGGATTTCCAAAATTTTCTGAATGAAAATGGGTTGAACCACATGGCTGGTGTTTTTGAAGGTAAGGTCTAAATTATTTATTATGATTATTTAAAGTAAAATTGGCTCTCTCGGAATATTATGCTTCTTGATTGAAATACGAAGAATATTAGCTTTCTTCACACTCATATACTCTTTTACCACAGAAATACATAAATCGTTATTACTAATGGTATGTGTTGTTACTTGTCACCTTTTGTTGAAAAATTTAATCACTGTCAATGAAATATGAAACAATCTCATCCAATTCAACAAAGGGTAAAATTTCAGTTAATTCCGTGAAAATAGATGAAATGATTTTCTCGAATTTTCCAATGGTACCTAATCTTTCAATGTCAATTTTTAAACTTATATCATTGATTTCAAATTTTCTGTATTGAGGGGTCGATCACAAACATGAAAACTGACCGGTTCGAGCTATTTTCCAACAAAATAATGGATATTAACTGAAGATACGAATTTTGTGCGTTACTTTCCACTCACTCTGTATATTATTTCCCTTGCAGTATTTTTCACATCATGAATTTTCCGTTCGTGAGATCAGAATAAGATGACGCTTCTATTGTTTCAGAGAATGGTAATGATTGTGTGGATATCTTGAAGAATTTCTGAGGACTAATTCTTTCGGTAACTTTATTGAATTGCCATAACTTTTGTTTATTATTGTTGAATTTGTAACTGATAATTCCTATTCTGTTATCGCTTTGAATAAATGTTACGTTCCAAGTTATTTCTATTATTTATTTTTGAGCAAATGCTCCACCTCTTCAGGGACTAATGTATATATGTGCCTCAAATAACTATAACAGTTAGACTGATTTGATGATAGCAGATTTCATATATTATAATCCATAATCAGCTTTTTTCAATATGAAAACCTATAATTACTTCAGTTCCTCTTCCTGTTCACTTGCTCATATTTATTGAAATGAAATGACCCAATTGAGAAAGCTATATCATGAATAACATGATTTGTTGCCAATAATTCAATATTGAATGAAAAAATATCTTTCTTCACGACTAATAAATTCGTTATACAATAAGAATATCTGAATAATTTCTGTTATTCATATAAAAAAAAGTTTATGAAATATAAATATTCATTTGTTCATTGTGAACGAATGATAATAATTTATTATTTAATGAAAACTATATTTCTTCACAACTAATAAACTTGTTAATTGATACAAATATATAAAATTTTTGTCTCGTTCCTTTTATTAGATATCAACATATCTTTGTTAGTCGTTAACTAGCATTACTTATCAGAAAAAAATATATTCTTCTCATAAATAACAATTATCCTTTAAAAATAATTCATTATGGAATGAAAATATATCAATTTATAT
Organism: Adalia decempunctata; assembly: GCA_951802165.1. Lineage (NCBI taxonomy): Eukaryota > Metazoa > Arthropoda > Insecta > Coleoptera > Coccinellidae > Adalia > Adalia decempunctata. Next base: position 62,189,395 of record OX637696.1, on the reverse strand, counting down.
AGTAAAAAATCTTTTTTATCGATGAATCAATCATTTATTTGACATAAATAAAATTTATTTACAAATAATAACAATTTATCCATGAAACTCAAATAAATCCATTATTTATGACAAATAAATATTCATTACGCCATATTCGAATCAGGGGATTATTCAATATGAATAAACTTCATTATATATAAATAAACTGTTCTCTCAGTGTGCATGAAAACCCCGATTTATCATACGCCATTTCCATCCCAACTACGAACTCCAATTATTGGAGGTCAATATCAAATGATAAATTCTTCGGAAGTATGAAAATTAAATGAATAATTCAACATGCAAACAAATGTGAGGAAACAATCATGACATCACTTCTACACGTGAATGAATTCATAATAAGAGGTCATGATGATAGCGATAATTCAGAATTAAGAGCTGAAACCTTTTCCAGGTATATGCACGTGATGTCCAGGTATATGCACGTGATGTTTTGTCGCATCATTCGAATTTTCCACAATTACACAATGTATTCACTAGTTGAAGGATAATGAAGCCAAAATGAATATTGTTTCATCCTACAATTTGGCTCATTTATCATAAATATTATTCCATTCCATGTTTCTGGAATATGCAATTTGTGATATGGACATTTAGAATAATTTCTCTTTATCAATGCAACGCCTCATAAATATAGATGTTTATTGTTGATGGATCAGGGAATTCGCAGTTTTTCAAATAAACTCTTTTCCCAATGTGATACTAATGATGACAACAAATCGTTTTCAGATTCATTAACATGATGCTGCAATAAATGTCTATAAATTTAGCAGGGCCACTTGCGAGAAAATCAATGAAACCTATTGCATTAATTGGCCGAGAGTTTGTCGTGAAAGAAAAAAATTTGTCGCGTCCCTAGTTTTTTTTTTACGGGGTGGCTTTGCTAACTCGACAGGAAGTTAGCAGAACCAGTTTTTCAATATAGATCGAATATCATCACAATGCTCATAAATATGAAATAAAAACACACAAAAAATTCATTACTTATTGCACATTTCTCTCCTTTTTGTCGCGATTTCCTCCGATTTTGACAACAACGCATTCTTTAATGACTCTTAATCTATTATTAACTAGCTGTCCCGGCGAACTTTGTTTCGCCTAAATCCTTGACTCATCTATATAGGCCTAAATTATACTTACGGTGGATTTCACAAATCGTCTTCACCGGAGATTAACGGCTTGGTTTTCTGATTTTCGAACTGTGAAATCGAGTTGATTCTAGATCAAGCTGCGATCACCGATTATTAACATTTGTGAAACCCACCGATAGTTTCTAATTATTTTTTGTTGTCTTTTGGAATATACATAACCTCTATATTTCTAGCAATTTTTGAATTTGGCTTCGCTATATGACTGTGAATAGCAGGTGAATAATCCATATTATACTTTTCCTCAGAACTAATATGAATCAAAATGTCAAGAATATGAACAAAAATTATTGCTTGAGAGAACTATCGACTATTAACACAGCCCGTTGACCAGAATAAGAAAAATATTTGAATAACAAATAAAAATCAGATTTTCATGTTTCCATGGATATGAGCTGTCACACAGAACGTGTTCTGGAAGGCTGTGATAGTGTGATGTGATTCACCAATAAGAGTAAATGGAAAATTCCAGTAGATGTTATTTTATTTTATTGAGAAAATCTAGAAGGTTGAAAACTTGTATTTTTAAATATTCCCTGATCACATACAATGCTTACCTGAAAGCTTGACCAAATTAGAGGAATTCCTTATTGTCGAACAATACGGCAAATAAGAAAAATCTTTTGGGTTCAGTCTCTCTTCAATTTATTCGATTTAGTTGACGATATCAAGCTCGTTAGAAGGCAAATAGAGATGTTCAAATGAAATCGATAGCACGATCGACACAGAGTGAAAATTATCAACACTGCCGGTTGTGTTGGACCCACATTCAGATTTATTGATGGTCGAATGGCCAGATCAGGCAACCCATAAAACATTATTTTATATCATAAGTGGTAGCGAACAGAAACAGAAAAATAATATGTAAATTACAATGATCGTCAAAATCCGATTTACTCAATACTGTTGCTCTACCAACTTGAGATGTTTACCCGCTATTTGATCTGGTAATAGCCTTCCATGTTATCATAAGTTCTACGCAAATCGCACAGTCACGCCATCTAATAGCGTTAATATCAAATGAAAAACCATAAACTGTAGTGACACCTATTGGCCTTATTCAAAAGAAGGAAAAGCATTTCCTGTAAAAGTAACATTTTCATCGATTTTTTCTTAATTTTATCACATTTTATAATAACCAGACCTTAGAAGAATCCATAAGTGAAGTTTCATAACAAACAGTCCATCCGATCTCGAGTTATAAATGGTGTAACCAACATCTTTCTTTTATATATATAGATTATCGAATACCTGACTCGAATTTGTCGTGAAAAAATAATTGTCGCGCTCCTAGTTTTTTCAACTAGGTGGAGTTGCCAACTTTATACGTACCTAATAAGCTAGCAAAGCCACTTTCTCGTAATGGATCGAATATCATCACAATGATCATGAATAATTGTCCTGGAAGCCCATAGGAAGTGAAAACAATACAAAAAATTCATTCTACAGGTCGAGTCAAGCCTCGGACTCTCGTGGCCAAATGGTACATTTTTTCAGTGAACGGTCTGGGGAATAACATGTAAATGCATGTCGATTAGGACTACATTTTAAAAACAATGACTTTCAAGGTGTTTGAAGAGCGTGACATGTCAAAGTTATGTTTTTTTTAATGGAACACTCATTTTTGAATTCTTTAAGGAAAAATAAGTAACCATATACCTAACTCTCTCCGTTTGCGAGATATTCAACTATTTCTCAAAAAGTAATGTTGTCAAAGAAATTCAATATCATTGGAACGTACTTCTCCAGACCGTTTACACGAAAGTCCGAGGGGTTCAGCTTGACTCACTCTGTATATAGCACATTCCATTATTTTAGACATCTTACATACTCATAAATACAGAGTGTTCCTAAATAAGTATACCAACCCTCAACTGTAGATTTCTCATGAAAAAGTAACATTTTGTTTTCTCTTTCATTTTGCCTCCGGATGTTCGTTTTCGAGATATGGGATGTCGAAAATTTATATTTTTTTCAGTTTTTTGCTAATAACTCATAAACCGTTTGAGATACAGAATTGAGTTTTTGTACACACGTTGTCATTAATAATACCTATTTTCTTGCACTCTACTTGGTTTTATTAGACGTGTCAGTTGCGCCACAACATATAAACCACTGTATACAGAAAATCAATGTTATCCAAAGGGTTCCTGAGATATTAGAAAAAAACTGAAAAAAATATAAATTTTTGACACCCTGCATCTCTGATGAAGACTCAGAGGAAAAATGGAAGACAGAAAAATATTTTTTTATGAGAAATCTACAGTTGACCATTGATACTTATTTAGGAACACCTTGTATGATTGCAAAACCCAGAGAATGTGTCACTAGTGCACTATTTCCATTTAAGATTCATTATAGGTTTGCATTGAATACATTTCTGTTAAAACCATTGCATTCATTCGAATAGTTTCCAAAATATCGAAGAGAAACCGAAAAAAAAAAATCATAATCGGTAATTAGTTCATTTTTCTTATTCTGAACATCCCGAGTGTAAAGCGTTACCACAACATCAAAGAAGAAGAATGTAGATAGGTCATGCATCTTTTGAATTTCAAATATATCATCGCAGTATGTTTCAAATGTTGTGTCGAAAACTGTGATCGAAAATTGGCCGTAACTTCTGTTTTTCAAGTTAGAACCCTATTTTGCTATGATTGCGTTGGATTCTGCGGAGAAAAATAATGACAGCACTCCCAGCTGCTCTTGTTCATAAATTCAATGGATTCTGAGTTATTTGAGCTTTTCTGGATTTATGTTGTACATATGTAGAGTCAAATTCATCGAATCTAAACAGATTCGATGAATTTTATTTATGAAACCATAGAAACCATTGAAGTAAAATCGAGAAGTATAGATAAGGCCTTAAGGTCGGCGTTTAAAGCGAGTAGGAAATCTCCTCCGATAGAGGCGCCACCGTGCATTTTATGAAATATCTCCATAGAACTTACATTATCACTATAAGTTCTATGAATATCTCTCTAATCATGAATGAAATGTACAATGGAGCTCTCTATCCGAAAATCGCCGAACTATGAAATAAGTCAATTTGTGGGTAAAGCAGGAATTTTTTCCCCCCAAAATTTGAATTTGGCCATTTTCTGCCAATTCCGTATTTCAAGTTGATCTTCTGAACGAAATTATCAGTAGATTCACTTTTAATCGGAAGTTGAACTATTTTCATGGGTCTTTCTGTTGAAATAAAACAGAAGCATGGGTTGGCTCATTTTCTTCTATTTTTGAAAGAAAAAAAATTAACTGTCGGAATGAAATCGATTAAAATTATTTCAACAAGAACCCTAATCCTTTCTGAGTTCACCCACAAACTTTCAGTTCTCAAAGTGATACAGTTTTCGAAATAAACTTGAAATAAAAACACACTACATTGAACGCCCACCTTAAATTAGACCTGTCACTTGTGAATTATAAAAGGTATAATTCATCTTGTATGGCCACAGAATATTCTCATTAATATTGAATTTAGGACCAAGGGTATCCTAAAGTGCTACTACTTTTTTTCTCCACAGAATTCAACGCAGTCATACAAAATAGGGTTCTAATTTGAAAAACAGAAATTGTGGCCAACTTTCGATCACAGCTTTTGACACAACCTGTGATAATGTTTATGAAATTCAAAAGATGCATGACCTATCCACATTCTTCTACTTTGACGTTGTGAGAATGGTTTACACTCGGGATGTTCAGAATAAGAAAAATGAACATTATACTGAGTATGAATATTCGACTTTTTTCAGGAGTTTTTTCGATATTTTTGAAACTTTCTGAATGAATACAATGGTTTTAACAGAAATGTAGTAGGAAGCGTTCAATACTCATCATGTCAGAAAAGAAAAAATGAAACAAAAATTTTTGAACCGATATATTTTCACTCCTTGTATACCCGGAAGTGCCCAGACTCCAAAAATATTTTAGGTCTGCAGAGAATTTCGAACAATATGATAATCCCAATTTTCAGATTTCAAATACGTATGTCCAGTTCTCCAGAAACGTCTAATAGGCACTCGACCTTTGGACACCCTGTATAATAACATAATATTGTTGTTCAGTAGTTTTGATTATATTGGGTCTCCGGAACAAAAAGGATCGAGTGAAAGTATCAATAAAAGATCCTCTTCCCTATTAAAATTTGATTACTCCGCATTGTGATGCAAAAGGGCGGCATTCTATTTCAAAGATTCTGCAGATTTAACAATTCAAAAAGATTTCCCAGATTTCTAATCAAGAATACCGTTTTTCGCATTAATTTGACACACTGTATAGTTGAAATGACCACGGTACGAGGAATCACTTAAACTTCACCGGTAATAATTCGCTCGTTTTTCACTCTTTTTTACCGACCCGTTGCTCGGACGTTGTTACAGCGATTCTAATCAACTACTGGCCCAGAGCTTCCTCTTCCAGCGTGATGCCTGTTTTGTTTACATTTGAACACATTCAACTTCCAGATATTCACACTGGTAGCCTTGCTGTTTGTTCAGTATGCATAGCTACACTCTTCACACGTCAAGCTCACTAAACCGAAAATCTGGATGAAATGGATCTGTCTGTTTCACATTCCACTGACTGGCGATTGATATTGGCGACCTGAATATCGACAATATTATTTTTATGGCGGCTGTATGTCTAGTCTAATCAGTTTTATGGTAGGATATTCAGCTTAGAAGTAAACGTTCTTCTTTCCTTAGCTAAAATCCATAAGAGTTAACGAAGTAAAATTGAAGAGCCTAGCACCGAATAGAAAATTTCCCAATCGTTCACTGCCACTATGGAAAAGATATTCAACTTTCGTAAAATTTTAGAATCAAGAAGCAATCAATCACCCGCTTCACGGAAAGAAATCTATTCTCGTACCAAGTGGATAATATTTGATTGAAGTAAATGATAGATTCATATATGAGCAAGAATAAGATTTTGTCGATTCAAGTATACCTTATTCTCCGAATTCAAATAAAATAATTCTTTCGACTAAGTATATCATATACTTGAATTTAATAAATCACGTATTATTGATTCAAGAATATTCATATATTCCTGGTGAGTAAAATCAGAATTTTGAAATGAGTATTGGAAATATTTCATCTAAGGGAAACATAATCTCAAATGGAATTATTGTACATCTTAATCTCAGTAGCTTCTTCGTTCGAAGCAAAGATACCAAACACTTGAATGAACTCAATAATTTCACTCAATCCAACATCAGAAAATTGTTAAATTGAGTATATCATATTTTCAAATCAAATTTCATTCAATAATGATTTTGAGTGAATATTAACTTCAGATTTAGTTTCCGGTCTACTTACAAGAAGTAAATACCTGTTTGGTCAAAACCATTTATATTCTCACTCTGAACCAATGAGAATTCTGAATATTCAGTTTCAGTATATTATATTCTCAAGATGAATAATGAGATTTATTTTATGCTTGTTTTGACAAATAGTGAAATTATTTGAAATACGATAATCGTTTAACATTGCTGTGATTTCAGGATGAGGATTATATTCATAAAACGAGGCTTATAAGAATTGAAAACAAATTTATTATACTTCTGAAATAATTATAAACAAACAAAAGTATAAAAGTGATCACTGAAAACAAATAGAGAAAATGCTAAATTCAACATATAATCAACTGGACTAGGTACAAATAAACCCAATAATAACTGATGTGAAAAAATTAGTACCTACCACAAATAAAAACTCTATCCTATAAGACAAATCATAATCCTAAAAATATTATCACATATAAATAAGTATACGATCAAGAACAGAAGAAATATCAGAAGAATCACAATTAAAAAAATTATATATGTCCACATCGCAGTATAATCACATAAAGGTACTGGCACTGAAAGGGATAATTAACATTCAAAATCGTGAAACAATTTGAAAATAATTTTGAATGCCTTACGTGCAGAGGAGAACTGATGGTAGAGGTTTTCAACAATAATAAAAAAGCTTTTCGGTTCTAATAGAAACTGTCCCAAAACCAACAAATAGGGCGGCACCGTTCCTTTCCATTGTATTGTTTTCTGCCCCTGCTCTTGGATAATATTTTCCATATCTCCAAACCTCTGCAAGAAAAATGCTTATAAATTCTGTATCCTCTGAATTATTATCCGCATTCTATAATGAGTGATATGATGAGCGTTTCCCCCCAAAAAAGATACAACAGTTCTGTACGAGATCATTTCAATCTAATAATTCAAAATTCGTGAGTTACATATGAAAATATGGTATAACTGGTTGATTATCGCTCTTTTTTTTTAATCAACGATGCTAGTACCTACAGTATTGTGTAATTCGAAAAATCATTTTTAGAAGTAGTAAAAGCGAATTCATTTGATAAAAATAAAAATATTTCACTTGCTTCAGAATTCATCTCTTTAATTTTCCTTGAAATCAGTTTTCATTCCTAAGAAAGGGTAGGAGATTATGATCATTGAGCTCTAAAGAAAAATATCTTGTTCTGAAAAATTGATAATCCCAATGTAATAGGATTTTTGAAAATGAATGTTCTTAGAAATGTAAGAGATGCGCTCTTAGAGTATTTCAAGTATTAAATTTATCGAAAAAGAAAACAGCTTGGTGATTCAAAACGTATAAGATCCAAAGAAGAAATTATGTTTTTTTTTAAATCTCAATATAAAATTAAATCAATACATAGCTAACATATCTTACCTTGAAATAGCTTGCTAACACTGCCCGAGCATCCCTATTGTCCCAATAATTTTTCCACATTTCACTAAAAATTGGTAAACTTTCTTCAACACACTGAACTTGGGCGAAAGACGCGATATGAACAAGTCGAATCAAGATCGAGAGTGATATCCCCTTTTGGGCACTGAATAGAGGGCGCTTTTTAGTATATTGTTGAATAATTTACTTGGATCTAGTGGATTGAGAAATTCATATATATTTGGATTACGATAAAACCTAACTACCGGAAGGAGAATTGGCGTATTATAGTTTATCGCTGAATATCTTACTCGGACCAAGTGAATGAAAATTTTGTCAGGATTAGTAATATATAGTTTCACTTGAATTTTTAGTTATATAGAATTGTTCTACTTTTTTTTTTTCAAAATTTTGAAATTTCTGAATGTTCCAGATTTGATGATTTCTGTTTACATCTTTCAAGAAACATTTTTAGGATACTTTGATATTCACCCTTATGAAAATTTACTCTAAACGATATATTTCATATTACATACTTATATGTAGAAGAATATGGAAAAATTAGATACATTCTCTTCAATAAAAATTCATTAAAAATCAAGTTGGCTCTGAAATAATCTTGAAAAGGTTAAGGTGAAAACAAGCTGTGATATCTAACAATTTTCACTTGAAACATATTCTTCTGAAGTTGATAGTTTTTGAGAATATTCACAGTCTCAAGTTTAATGCCTATATAATGAAATCGAAGTCAAAATCAACAAGTAAGGGTGCTATAGAGCCCTTATTAATACTAGGCCCTTTCTGGGGTTGTAACATCCTCGAACGATTTCGACACCACATTCAATACCAATACTTTATTTGCATAAATACAGAAGTAAAGAGGTTTGGCATTGTTAACCCAAAGACCGTATATTGTCGAATAATTCACTTGGATCTAGTGGATGGAGAAATTTATATACTTGGATTACGATGAAACTGCTCGCAAACGGATCACGGTCCCTCTTATTCATGCATGTTGCCTAACTACTGGAAGAAGAATTGGCATCTTAGTCTATTCTGAAAATTACACTTGGATCGAGTGAATGCATGTCATTTCACTTAAATTTACAAATACGATGAATTTTTCAACAACTTCTTTCTTTCCCTTTCAAAATTATGGAATTACACTACGAGAAATGTTTTACAGAGTGTAATAGATTTGGTGATTTTTTTGTCTATAATGTTTCATCACATAATTTTATTATAAATAGATTTGTGAAAAGTACCTAATTGAAAATTTCTTTCAAATTATATTTTCACAATTTTTTTATGATTTCAACTTCATATTTCAATCCAAACAATGTATATATGTATTTTGAAAGCAGAGTCTATCTATCTCAATGGTAACTTTTTTCAGATTTCTAACTTATCGTATACATATAATCTAAAATCTGAACGTTATCCTAGCAATATTTTATTTTCGATTTTATTCCATTTGGCGAAATATTCTCGAATCATTATTGATTGATTAATTAATTATCCAATTCATAATTTTATGTCAATTCATTATTTCATGTCAATCGAAATTATTATTTCAAGAAAACCAATTTCTTGAATATAACACATGGAATGAGGATATTCCAATTCTCGAACTGAGAATATTATATTTTCGAAGTCAAGATATCATATAGTTACCTGAAATATAGAAGTACTCTCGAATTGATAAAAGTGAATAGTTTGGATTGAATAAATAATTTACTTCGATGGAGAATTTCATTCTTCAATCAAGTATATGTTTTTTGAGTAAAATAAATTCATTCAAAGTATACAAAATTTTCCTTTTTACTTGTTTTGATTCTATATATACTTGAAACAACTCTAATATTTCAAGAATATTGGGATTCTTGATTTGAGGATAGATATCTTTCCGTGTTGTTGAATTCCCTCAAGCCTGCTCTACTTTTAGACACACATAAAAACAATTTTACAATTTGTTTGGTAAATCATTTCTTATTTCATTGATGTATATCAGTAATTTCGAACGAGTCAATTCGTTTCACCGATATTCGATTTTTCATTGAATAATATTATTGAGATTGAAATTTTGCATACAATCGAAAATCGTTTTCTCAATAACGAAATTTAACTGCATAGTAAATAGCCCGGGAACCAGAGTTTTTGGTGACCAATTTTAACCCTGGCCATAATTTGTGTATAGCTTAATTTGAATTTGTCTTATAGCATAGTGACCGTCAGCTGGCGCACCAGTGGTGGGTTTGCCAAAGGGAGCAAAGAAAACACGTAAAAAAAATATTGAGTTTCAGTCATTTTAACCCTGCTGAAATTTACAGAGATGGTAGTTTATATAATTATTCGAATAAGAAAATTCGTCCGCTGGATGTACGTTGGTGGAAAACCCGTTCGCTGGACATGAAAACTTGTTTTCCACTAAAATACAGCCAGCGGACGATTTTTTTTTATTCGAATAATTATATAAACTACCATCTCTGTAAATTTCAGCAGGGTTAAAATGACTGAAACTCAATTTTTTTTACAGGTTTTCATGTCCAGCGGACGGGTTTTCCACCAACGTACAGCCAGCGGACGATTTTTTTTATTCGAATAATTATATAAACTACCATCTCTGTAAATTTCAGCAGGGTTAAAATGACTGAAACTCAATTTTTTTTTACAGGTTTTCATGTCCAGCGGACGGGTTTTCCACCAACGTACAGCCAGCGGACGATTTTTTTTATTCGAATAATTATATAAACTACCATCTCTGTAAATTTCAGCAGGATTAAAATGACTGAAACTCAAAATTTTTTTCACAAGTTTTCATGTCCAGCGGACGGGTTTTCCACCAACGTACAGCCAGCGGACGTTTTTTTTTATTCGAGTAATTATATAAACAACCATTTCTGTAAATTTCAGCAGGGTTAAAATGACTGAAACTCAAATTTTTTTTTGCAAGTTTTCATGTCCAGCGGACGGGTTTTTCACCAACGTACAGCCAGCGGACGATTTTTTTTATTCGAATAATTATATAAACAACCATCTCTGTGAATTTCAGAAGGGTTAAAATGACTGAAACTCAAAAATTTTTCACAAGTTTTCATGTCCAGCGGAGGTTTTCATGTCCAGCGGACGGGTTTTCCACCAACGTACAGCCAGCGGACGATTTTTTTTATTCGAATAATTATATAAACTACCATCTCTGTAAATTTCAGCAGGGTTAAAATGACTGAAACTCAAAATTTTTTTTACAAGTTTCCATGTCCAGCGGACGGGTTTTCCACCAACGTACAGCCAGCGGACGATTTTTTTTATTCGACTAATCATACAAACTACCATCTCTGTAAATTTCAGCAGGGTTAAAATGACTGAAACTCAATATTTTTTTACATGTTTTCGTTGCCCCAAATGGCGAACCCACCACTGTTGAGCCAGCTGACGGTCACTTTGGCTAAGAAAACAACCAAATCAATCTATATACAAATTATGGCCAGGGTTAATATGACTGACTAAAAAATATCACTGGCTCCCGGGCTAAAACGATCTTTGTGATTTTGTTTTTTGAAAACGGTTCATCTTATCGACAATAAACAAGAGTACCCTTTTTTAGCTTAATGTTCAAGCTATCCAAATTTGTTTTTTTCTACTCCTTATCATACATCGGGGTGTTGAAAATGTAAGCATTAAAATGTTCAACCTAGTCCGCTCCTGGTAAACTAAAAGAGATAATTAAAATTTAAGGGCAGTATTTTAAGAGATACTCACTACTGTTCATCATATATTTTTTTTAATTATATCAAGTAGTTTGAGATTTATTCCAGTAAAATGGACTTCCAGTGACGTCATTTCGGTGGCCGTATCTCCGTAGGGAGGGCCGCTAGGAAAAAAAAATTATGGGAACTTGTCATCTTATTTTTTTGTTTTATCTGAATCCGAGAGATTTCCCACATTTTCCCGGACACCCTGTTTATGGCAAACTACCCTTTGTTCTGAACAAGAAATAACCCTCTTAAATTTTTCGGACTTGTTTTGAAACACGTTGTATAACACAAGTTGAAAGATACTGTACAGATTCCAAGCAAGCTCAACAGGGTTGGTTGTTCGTTGGCCATATTCAGCAAATCGACCAAATCACCACAGACTAGAATGGAGAAGCAGGGTTATGTGAAATGAAAAATTCATTGGCCTTTCAAGTATACCTGCTCAAAAAGACAATGAATAATTAAGACTTGATCTCATTCTCATAACCACTTTGAATGCAAGAGTTCCTGCATATCGCCTAGAGAATATCTGTATTTATTTTTATACCATGCACGGCTTTATGAAACCAGAGATTTATTTGTCAACCCACACAACAGAAATCATTTCAACATCAATTTCGTAACTGTGACTATGAATATCTTTTTATTCTCATAAAAGTCACAGTTCCGCATTCTGTGAATTGATATGAATTAATTACTGAGTTAAACGTATAAGATAAGGAAAGTAAATAAAAGCTTAATTCAAAATGGAATTAGGAGATTAGATATGTAAGAGATCCTAGGTACTTTAGATTAGTTTGAATCCATTTTGCGCTTGAACTTTTGACTATTTTACTATGAGCGAAACCACTACCGGGACAGCGGTAAACATCGAATGGATATTTCTTATGAAGTTGCTTTTCTCCACCAAAATTTGAAGAAGTAGGATTTTCGCTGTTGTTTTCCGCCTTACCATAAGGAGACCTCAACATAGATAATACTTGAAGATAGGTTTAACGTCTGTAAATAATAATTAAGGAAAGATATAACGGCATGCAGACAATTGAATATTTTTGAAATTCCGGAAAAAGTCACACACCGTGCACACTGGGCTAACGATGCATATGATACTTTTTCCCGAGCTTTTTACGGAATTCAATATCCTGAGGTTCACCTCATATGTTAGTGAGAGGGGGGTTCCTAGGTGGGGAGCTGACCTAGGAACCCCCCCTCTCACTAACATATGAGGTGAACCTCAGGATATTGAATTCCGGAAAAAGTATCACCTCATATGTTAGTGAGAGGGGGGTTCCTAGGTGGGGAGCTGACCTAGGAACCCCCCCTCTCACTAACATATGAGGTGAACCTCAGGATATTGAATTCCGGAAAAAGTATCATATGCATCGTTAGCCCAGTGGTCAAGGCCCCCGCCCGGAAAGTAGGGAGACGCAGGTTCGATTCCTGCACGGTGTGTGACTTTTTCTGGAATTTCAAAAATATTCAATTGTCTGCATGCCGTTATATCTTTCCTTAATAGATAATACTTTTCAAAATCTTAGGACCTGCATTTTCCGAGATACGGAGGGATAGATGCTCCAATTTTTCACATTTTTTTCAATGTACAGGGTGGGCAAAATTCGTTGCCTACTGAACGGATCTCAAGAACTGTAGCAGCTAGAAGAAAGTTGATAACACATTCTCGAGCTCTTTTTTTCTGACTAACTCGAATCTGAACAGATCCAGCCTATCGTTGATATATTTGCAGTTATGAACGTAAATTGAGAAACTGTCATTTTCAATAATGCTGAATAACTCGCTTGTTTGATAATATGATTAAATTTTTTAATCCAGCTAATTACGAAAAATGAGAAGGATTTATGATTACACAAATCTGAACTATTATAGTCGAAAGTTCTCTTTTCTTGCTACAAAATCTTTGCTGATTTCAAAAATGTATCATATGCCGCTATTCATATGAATCTACATGAGGAATAAATTTAATACTTTTTCTCGATTTACTTTTGAATTATATGCAGGCTGGCTTAATCATAGCGATCGTTAATTATGCATTATTTTTTCAGATATTTTTCAGTATTACTGACTTTTTAAATTTATTTCATGAATAGAAAAAAGATAATAATACATTTTTTCTTCAATATTTCGATGTAGGTCTTTTACTCTCTACTGAAGGATATCGATGCATAAAAGAAATAATTATTCTACATTCGGTGATTTCTATCGCTGAAGGTTGAGTTTACAACAATTTATGTGGAGTTCACGAATTATAATGCATTTTCAATTATCGCTTTGGTAACGCCAGCCTATCTATAATTCAACCGTAAATCGAGAAGCCAGACAAAAGTATTAAATGTGATTCACATACGGTGTGTTGCTACCGCGCAAGACACATCCGGAAAAACGCCAATCTGGCATCGCCTTCTCAAAAGCTCTGTAAAATATTCATAGAAGATTTTTTATTTGATTGTTTCGAATGCATAATGGGTTAGGTTAGGTTGATTAATCATGAATTGAATGAAAACCCATTATTTATAAGATGTTTTTGGGATAACGAGGAAAATATGGAAAAGTTATTGGTGTTTACAAACTAATCTTCAGGTGGATCGAAGAAGGAACTCATTTTGCTGGGAGAAATATGTCTTTTTAATTGCATATATAAAAAGGTTAATTGCATATAATAAAAGGTTGAGTTCACATAGAATTATGTGGAGTTCACGAATTATAATGCATTTTTAACGGTCGCTATGCCAACGCCAGCCTACGCATAATTCAACAGTAAATCGAGAAGCAAGACAAATGTATTAAATTTCTCCCCATGTGACATTCATGTGAATAGCGACATATGATACATTTTAGAAATCAGTAAAAATTTCGATGCGAAATAAGAGAACTTTCGAGTTATTCAGCATTATTGAAAATGACAATTTCTCAATTTTCGTCATAACACAAAATCTATGAACGATTGGCTGGATCTGTTTTCAGAGTCGGATTAGTCAGGAAAAAATAGCTCGAGATTATGTTATCAGTTTTCTTCTAGCTGCTATAGTTCTCGAGATCCCTTCCGTAGACAACGAATTTAGCCCACCCTGTATTTCGAACTATGCATCTCGAACATTTTGAAGATATTTTTCATTTCGAACCATATAAGCAACTTTCAGAGATAAATTTCATGAGGATGTAGGTACCAGCTTTTGTTATAAAAGTTTTTTTCATGGAAAATAGGGAAACAAATCCCTCATTTCTCTATTCTCCATAAAGGGTTCATTTTGATTAGTTCTCGATGGCACCCTGACATAATTGGAGAAGAGCTAATGTATGACATGAAGCAATTAACAAATTAGTTAGCTGTCGTCGTGAGTCAGAAACCAATTCTCATCTGACCTGATCAATTTGTTCCGCCATCATCGTTGACCTATTTGATATTGCACTGTCGTAGTTAGATACTGAATGTGTGGCTTAATTTACTTAATTTACTTGCTTAGAATATTTCACTCGGTTATTCCATTCCATTTTATTTCAGTTTTTGTTTTAGTAGAGTATACCCCCTAATATCTTCGCAGGTCAGTTTTGATCACGTTGAACCAAACGGCTTGTTATTGCATTGAATTTTGATTTTTCGATATCTGCTCTCATTGAAATAACTTTGTTTTTCTTGTTTATGTTATCCACAGGTGAAATGTAAACGTATCCTCAAGAATGTTGGACACCAGACTTAAATGTGCTCATCTCAATGTTAGATCACTCATTGCTCATTTAGAAGATTTTAAGAATATTTTGTATGCTAATGATTTTGATATTGTGTGCGTTTGTGAGACTTGGTTGAGTTCTGATGTAACAAATAATGATCTTGCTGTTGTTGCATATAATTTTATGCGCCGGGATAGAGTGGGTCGTGGGGGTGGAGTTGGAATTTTTGTGCGAAATCATTTAAATTGTGTGGTTTTGCCGAGTAGTGGAGATATAGAGCAGGTGTGGATTAGATTGAAGTTACCCGGAGCGATTATCTCTGTTTGTTCCACTTATAAACCACCTAATTTCAATAACAAACTTTTTTTCGATGTATTCGAATCTGAGTTATCACAGATAATACCAGGGACGGATAGAGTTCTTTGTTTCGGCGATTTCAATATTGATTTGCTGGGGGTTAACAGTGCTGAAGCAGAATTCGTCGTGAATTTTTTTGAGGGGCTTGGTCTGAGACAGATGGTTGATGAACCGACTAGAATAAGTGATAAGTCTGCCTCATTGATAGACTATTTAGTTGTTGACTCCTATGATACAATTTCGTCTATAAGGGTGGAGCCTGTGCATTTTACAGATCATGAACTGATTTCTTGCGATGTTAATTTGAAAGTGAGTAAACCAAATCCGAAGTTTGTAACGGCAAGGGATTTCAGGAATTTGAACGTGTCACAATTTGACTGCCATTTGCGTTCTATCCCTTGGCGCAATATATATGATATTAATGATATTGATGACAAACTTGATTTTTTATGTGAGAACGTAATCACCCTTCTAGACATACATGCACCGTACAGAACCCATCGCATTACCAAACCATATGCTCCTTGGTTCACGGAGACCCTGCGCACACTGAAAAAGGATAGAGATAGAGCTTTATCTAGATTCAAAAAAAATAAGGACAAAAACGACTGGACTAACTATAAAATGCTGCGCAATCTGTTTACTGCCACCATGAGAAGAGAAAAGAAAGCATTCTACAAATACAAACTTGGGGACAAAAACGGAAAAGAGTTGTGGAGGACTCTGAAATCCATGAATATTAAATCAAATAAAAAATCTCCGGTGAGTTTGCCACAATACCTGGCCAATGTAGATGAAATAAATTCTCATTTTGTTGGTTCAGTACCAAATTTGCACCCCAACCAAGAACAGATATCGTTTTATAAAAACAATCGTTTAACAGAAGCGGAATTCAGTTTTCATACCGTTTCAGAGATAGAAATTCTGAAAATTATTGCTGGTATCAAGAGTGGCGCAGCTGGCTTGGATGGTATCAATGTATTCACCTTGAATCTATGCCTGCCTCACCTGCTGCCATATGTAACCCATATCGTGAATTACTCCATCTCAAACTCTGTATTTCCGGCGCAATGGAAGACGGCTCGTATCATCCCTATTCCTAAAAAGACGAATCCTTCAAGCCTTAACGATTTAAGACCAGTAAGTATTCTACCAACCCTTTCGAAAGTGTTGGAGAGAGTGCTTGAGGGCCAACTTCGAGAGTATGTGGAAACAAATAAAATTCTGCCAATGTCTCAGTCGGGTTTCAGACGAGGTTATGGTTGCAGCTCTGCCCTACTATCGATTACAGATGATATTTTGACGGCAACTGATGAAGGCAAACTGACCATTTTGACGTTGCTTGATTACTCAAGAGCATTTGATACGTTGAGTCACGATGTTTTGGGGGCAGTGTTGCGGTATGTGGGCTTGACGGAGTCTGCACTTAATATGATAGCGGCTTTTCTAACAGATAGGTCCCAAACAGTTGTCTATGACGGGGAGCAGTCGATGTTCTTGAGCATGCTCACCGGTGTACCGCAGGGATCTGTGCTCTCGCCCCTGCTCTTCAGCATCTACATATCGAAGTTCCCAGCTGCCTTTCAATCGTGTACTCAGCATTACTACGCCGACGATACACAGCTCTGCTTATCATTTTACTTAGATGAGAGTCTGCAGGCTGTGTCTGCCTTGAACTTCGATTTGAGTAATCTCATACAGTTCTCTCTCAATCATTCACTCAAGTTGAACCCGCAGAAAACCAATGCCATACTTTTCGGGAGGCAGAAGGATAGAAACATTTTTATCCAAAGGTACAGTCAACTGTTGAAGATAGACAACTGCAATATAGGATTTCAGAATAATGTTAAGAGCCTTGGACTCTACATTGATACAGACTTGAGATTCTCATGTCATGTTTCTCAGATTCTGAAGAGATCATACGCCAACCTAAAGCTCATATTTCATAACCGACATTTTCTTGATGTTCATACGAAGGCACTACTCTGCGATAGTTTGGTCCTTTCCCATCCCAATTATTGCGACACCGTTTATGGACCTTGTATTACTGTATCAGATGCAAACAGAATACAAAAACTGCAGAATTCTTGCTTGAGACTGATCTACGGTATCCGAAAATTCGACCACATAAGTCACAAGCTGAAGGAGATTTCTTGGCTGAATATGGCACAGAGACGCCAGCTTCACTCGGCTTGTCAGTTCTTTTCTGTGGTGGTCCAGAAATCACCACCATACTTGTACAATAAGATTAGGTTTCGCTGTGACGTGCACAATGTCAATGTTCGATTTAGGGGAAGACTTACAATACCATCGCATTCAATGGAGCTTTTTAAACGTTCGTTTTCGTATAACATCGCAAAGTGTTTGAATGACTTCCCTATTGACTACACGAGCATCGATTCATCATTTTCAAGGAGAAAATTCAGAAAAATAGTGTTGAATATGATCTGGAAACTCTGAGAGGATACGTAGATGAGAGCATGTTGCTACAGAATGTTTAATCAATAATTAATATTTCTGTGGTACGGGTATACCTCTACAATTTTTACTTTTTTTTGCTTCCTTTTTCATGGTTTATTTCATATGTATAGGTATTTTTTTTGGGTATTTTTTTTTGGGTATTCTTTTGTTTTCTTTCGTAAATTTATTGGTAGTATAGCGTTTGGATTATAGCAGTACTAGTAGGGTTAGTTGAACAGACGTTCGGGGTATTATATACTCAGAACGAACTGAACCTCGCCCTCTATAAATGTAAAAATGACTGTATGCTTATATTAGATAATCAATAAAAGTCCTTCATTATTATTATTATTATTATTATATTCATCCGGCCTGCCGAACTTAATTTATGGGCACTATTGCAACACAAACAATAACATGGCGATCTATAGAGACCGCTTATGTTCAAAGTGGAATTTTCCATTTCTATTCGATTTCGATTGCTATTCTAGACCTCAAAATTATATTAACGAGAATTTCATTATAGAATGACCGAATAAAACCAAAAACCAATCGAAACCGCGAAAACAAACAAAACCATAAAAACAAACCAGTACCATAAAAGAAAACTAAAACCAATGAAAGAGAATAAAATAACAAATCGACTAAAAACAAGGACATCAAAATGAAAAACAAATAAAAACAATGGAAATTAACTATAAATTGCATCATTGAAAACTAATGATCAAAATTAATAGAACTGTGATAGAAAAAACACAAACCAACAAAAAATCAACCCACTTTTATATACAGGGTGAGCCTTTGACTTGAACATATTTTAACGGTAGATTGGTCATTTGAAAAAATTGGACAAATATCTTCAAAGACTTCTCGATCGACATTGATTCAATATATTTAGGGAATACTCAAGTACTAACCGTATTTGAATAAGAATATTAAAAACACAATATTCCTCAACAAAAACACTTAGTTTTGTCTGATTATACTGCCATTAAAAAGACATGTTTCTCCCAGCAAAATAAGTTCCTTCTTCAATTCACTTGAAGATAAGATGGTGAACACCAAATACTTTTCATATTTTCCTCGATATTCCAAAAACATCTTATAAATAATGGTTTTTCATTCAATTCATGATTAATCAACCTAACCTAACCCATTTTGCATTCAAAACAATCGAAACAAAAATCTTCTATGAATATTTCACAGAGCTTTTGGAGAACACGATGCCAGATTGGTGATTTTTCGGATGTCTTGCGCGGTAACAACACACCGTGAGATATGAATCGACCCATCTTCAACGTCAGTGTCAGTGAACGACGCATGCGTCTCTAGAGCTATGTTGTTATAAAATGGGAAAGTGATTATTTTCGGTATTTTCATCGATCTCGTTATGATTATGTGGAGATTCGTAAATAAACGATGTGTCTCTTTACTTAAATATCCTGCAAAGTATACAGATTCTCGTACAAACGAAAAGAAATTGATGGATTTTCGAACTCCTTGAAGGTTTAAAAATAATTTTGAATTTTTTCTTATTCCTTTTTTGGGAATTAAATCAAGTTATATTCATCAATAGAAAAAATCAATACAAGTGTGGAAGGGCCAACAAATATTCAAACTTGTACGTAACTTCTCGTATTTTTTGAGAAAATTCGTCTAACAAGCAATTGAATGGAAGAAAAAAACTTAGCCAAATATTGAATAATGATACTCCTCTCAGTTAACGTTTAGGAGACTGAAACCGTTTTTAAAATCACTAACAACAAATATAATTAAAAGATTTTCGAGATAAATGAAGATCACGGTTCGATTTTGATGAATTTATTGAAGAATTATTCTTTTACTTGTCATTTTCTCTCTTAAACCAATGTTTGTTTTCATAATAAATCAATGTTGAATTGAAAACCCATCACTATCGAAGCCATTAAAATCGGATAGAAGGTAAGAATAATCCTATACAACCCAGAGAGCAGGGTATATCCTGAGTATTCGTAGAATATCTTTATCCTGGAACATATCCCACAAATATTTCCATACGAATATTCCAGGTATAGTCCAAGATTATGTGCTGAGAATATTCCAAGAAAGAATATTTTTTGTCATACGAATGAAACAATTGACCCCACAAATTTAATAAGACTTCAACTAACAGGTTATCGGTAAAAAAGTCAACAATTTTATTAGATGAATTTCAGCAGATCAGTCTGCTTTCATCAGGGAATTCAATATTTTAAACAAATGTCTTTTGCGCGTGTTGTTTTGTTCTGTCTTTTGCCTTGCTCATTATAGGATTATTCGCATTTAAGACTACTGAGACTTTTCAATTTTTGAAATATGAATTTGATGTATGAGAAATCACTGTAGTTATTTGTTAGTTTCTTGTCAGAAAATTTCAATAAAGGAAATTTAAGTAGTAAAATTGTCGACCTTTTTTCCCGATAACCTGTTAGTTGAAGAATATTTTTTTAAATAATATCCCCAGAATCTCACCCCAATTCCACGATTACTTCGAAGAATAATGAAGAATCCAGAAAAGTTTATTGCAGTTTTCCATACCTAAGAGGTCTCACGGAAAGAATCAAAACCATAGCAAAGAAACATAATTGCACCTTAGCCTGCTATAACAAAAACACACTGAACAACTTGTACACTAAACTTAAAGATCCACTTCCTGTGGAAAAACAATCCAACGTTGTATATAAGATACCATGTTCAAGTTGCATATATCGGTCAAACTAAACAGCTCCTCTCTAATAGAATTAAACAACATGTATACAGTTGTAACACACATTCGTCGAGAGATGACGACAATGCAACAGCTTTGGTTCAACATCACGTCAATACCGGTCATAAATTCAATTTCAAGCGTGTCACCATCGAAGATTCGGAAACTAATTACCGAAAACGTACCATCAGTGAAATGATACATATAAAGGCGAATGATACTATTAATAAAAGAACTGATACTCAAAATTTAAGTAGAATAAGAGGTAAGAATACTGTTGTTGAGCCTCCTGAAAGAATTAATAATTGTCACTATTTTATGTTATTTATTGACCACCGACTGTACTTGTCCTTCTCTTTGTATGTGTATGTTTTATATTTTTGACTTTTTGATTGTGTGAGGTGTGTACTTGAGTATAAGGTTGCGCATATTGGATGATATAATTATGATTGTTCACACTGTAGATGTGATAAGTATAGAAGGATGTAACTGTCAATCATCTGTCTTCAGTTGACCTGTGTCAATGTCGTTCAATGTGTAGGTTTTAATATGTTTTGGATTTTACGGAGGATCTATATTTTCAAAGTTTTTAAATTGCATTCATTGTTTATAGCAAGTTTTGTTGATGATCTTAACGTATTGACGATTGTATGATTTTAAATTTCAAACAACTCAAATGAATTAGGTATTTATATGTTTGTGTATATTAATATGATATAATTTTAACATCTGCTGCTTTTTAGTCATGATTAAGGACAACCCCATTGTTTTGAATGTAATCAAACAATAAATGTCCGAAACGTCGACAGAATTCAACTGGATATTATTTATTATAGTCCAATATAGCCACCAACTCTCAAATTCATATCCCCAAAATATTCATGGCAGATTGCAAGCAAAATTTCGAATGGCTATTTTTACGGAACTCCTTGACAAATATTGCCCATTAACGGACACAATTCAGTTTGACCACGAATTTGTGATCAGTCAGGCCAACATAGTCGATTGAGACCAAAATTCGAACAATACAGACCTCGTAACGCAATAGCCCTCGTTTATGGAACGAGCGCCCAGAAGTGTCTTCACGAAGTAGCCATACATTAACAAGGTGACAAGAAAAATTACGGCAAATTTTGCTGTGGTCTGGAACAAAAGTATTTCAGCGCAGTCAAATAATTTTTATTCTCTTGGTTTTTCTACACTTTCCTGTACTACTATGTGAATATTCAGTTTGACATAATTTCATTTCACAGAGTTTTAGAATGTCAAACAAACGTAGTGCAATTTTGGAGCTGTTACGTCAAGGTAGGCGTCAATGCGAAATTGTTCGTTTGCTCAATGTGCCTCGACAAACTGTGTCCGATGCAATTCGTCGTTTCAAGGAGTTTGGCCATGATGGTCGTCGTCCAAGTGGTAGAAAACGCACTGTCAATACACCTAGCAATCGCAACATCGTCAAGAAGCGAGTCAATCGAAATCCGCGGGTTTCCATGAGGAACATAGCCTGTGAGACCGGTATCAACCGCGAATCAGTCCGTCAAATTGCCAAAAAGGAGCTCAACCTCAAGCCATACAAGCTCCAAAAAGTTCAACTCCTCAAGGAGGAAAACAAGCGCGTACGACTCCAAAGGTGCCGCCAACTCCTTCGTCTCGCCGCCAGTCAGCAATGGGAGCGAATCGAGGAGCGAATTCTCTGCACAGACGAGAAGCTTTTCACCGTAGAACAATCCCACAACCACCAAAATGACAGAGTCTGGTCCGTAGAGGCTCCCGGTACATCGTCCATCGTCGAACACCGTCAAAATCCGCAATCCACATGGTCTGGGGCGGAATTTGCGGCAGTGGTAAACTCCCTTAGTTTTCGTGGATCAGGAGTCAAAATCAATCAAGAAGTGTACCGCTGCCGTAGTACTTCCGTGGGCCAAGCAGCACTTCGGCGATACACATTGGACCTTTCAACAGGATTCCGCCCTGGCTCACAGAGCGAAAATGACGCAAGAATAGTGTAAGACCCTTTTTCCTTGTTTCATCTCATCTGCAGAATGGCCGCCCTACTCACCGGATCTCAACCCAATGGACTACAGCGTGTGGTCGATTTTGGAGCACAGGGTTTGTGCTAAAAAACACAAAAATTTGGAGTCGCTGAAGCAATCTATGCGCCGGGAATGGAACCGATTAACGCCCGGTGAGCTGCGGCCCATTGCCGAAAATTTCAATAAGCGGCCGAAGCTGTGTATCGCCGCCAAAGGAAGCCACTTCAAAACGGCTTAAATATATTATCAACAAATGTTCAAGATATGATTATTTTTTGTTGTTTTGTTCAATTTCTCCTGTTGATAAAGTTAAATCAAAAAGAATTTGTCCGAGGTTTTTCTTGTCACACTGTAGAATACGTAAAAGAGAGCTCGAAATTGTGGCATCCGTTTTCTTCCAGGTCCCACTGTTTTCGAGAATTACTCACTCAACAACGAATTTTGCCCACCCTATATTTTCTTTATTTTTCAGCTACGTGATGGTCTGCCGAGCGTTCGAATGGAATTTACTCCAAAATTTAACGGACAATATGCTTACTATCTTCCACCATGATATGTTCCATGACTGGAATAAAACCCATATTAAGCTGCGAAGTGACAGAAAATTTATTGCCAGAAAAAAATACTGTCTCTCACGATGAAGTCATCTCTCCTCGTTTTCATCCGCAATTTCTCGTGACCGCGGCGGGTACAGTCAAAGGAACGAAGAAATATTCTGTCGGTCTATTTTGCGAATGGGTAGCTGCAAATAAAGAGATTCGTGCCTTACAGTCACGCAGAGAGACTCAAGGCTAACGTGACTATTAATTTTGGCTAATCTTGAGGTACGGATCGGTCAGTTCTCGGAACAGACTCTATATGGACCACTCGATAGAGGGCGAGGTTTTTATGGTTTGCGGAAAATGAACTCAATGAAGTACTAGCGGTGCCTACAATTATTTCGCTAAAATACGAGAATCATTATGTGCTGGCAGAGTTATTGAGATGGCCAATATTGCCTGAACATTATTATATCCCTGACAAGAAAATGTTACAAAAATTTTCCCAAACTAATTACATGGTGTCACACAAATTACTCTTGTTGAATAATTTTTGGGAAGGAATCTTGATTAGAGAAATGATTTCACCGGAAATAAAATCAGAATACCTACACGATATCGGTAAAACTCGGGGGATGAACTGCTGACCAAAATTTGTACACCGGACATCCCAGGAAATTCCCGGGCATCCCCTGACATCCCCAGGACATCCCCGAACATCCCCTGGATATCATCGAGCTTGTACACCGGACATCCCCAGTGGTTTACCCCTTGGTAAAACTAGAACCCTCAACTAATTATAATTTTGACTATTCCGAATTTCACGAGGGGTAAACCGCTGACCGAAATCTGTACACCGGACATCCCCGGGAAATCTACGGATATCCCTGGACATCCCCGGACATCCCTTGGACATCCCCGGGACATCCCCGGAAAATCCCCTGGACATCCCCGGACATCCCCTGGACATCCCCGAGCTTGCACACCGGACATCCCCAGCGGTTTACCCCTCGGAATTTCACAATGCACAGAGCTCTATACAGTGCGCGTCAAAATTATGGAACAAAGTCATTTTCCCAGAAGAAAAATATTTGGCAACAAAATCCTGAAACAGGTCGATTTTTGTTTCGCTTTTACCAAATTTGTATGCATTTTTGAAGGATTTTTGTTGCACCCTGTGCCATCCCCATCAACCCTTTAAATTTTTTTGATAGGGAAAGTGGGTCATGTGGTACTTTTTTGGCAAGGTCTATGTATCTCCTTTACAGGCGTGCAGAAATTCTCAAGAAATTTTTTTTTTATTAGTTAGTTCGAAGAGGTTTTCAGTATGTGCACTTCGTCATGGCTCTTTCTTTGAATTGAAACATTTTATCGAAAAGTTTCAACTTCAGTAGAAACGTATTAATAACATACCTACTTAAGGTCATAACTGAAGCGCAGAGTTTCACACATTCTAATTTTTCACGTAAGGGGGTTCAAAGGGGTCGGAAGTTGTGCACGAACAAAACTGTAATGGTCGACTTTCATTCGGTGACAAATTTCATCAGGTACCATCGTCTCAAAATGAATGAGCCATGTGCACATACTGAAAACCTCTTTGAACTTACTGATTTTTCAAAAAAAAATTCTTCACGCCTGTAAAGAAGATACGAAGACCTTGCCAAAAAAGTACCACATGACCCACTTTCTCTATTGAAAAAATTGAGAGGGTTGAAGGGGATGGCATAGGGGGCAACAAAAATCCTTCAAAAACGCATAAAAATTTGTGAAACAAAAATTGACCTGTTTCAGGACTTTGTTGACAAATATTTTTCTTCTGAGAAAATGAATTTGTTCCATAATTATGACGCGCACAGGTTTCTGGCTTGTTATGCCGTGATTAGTGCCACATAACCCAACCCACGTGGCACTGATGTCAGCATAAGAAGTAAATCGGTCTGCCACTGCTCTTCTCCAATTGCAGCTCGATCCTAGCGGTTTATTTTTGAATTAGATCTCCACTAGTCCAATGACAAATGTCAATTTTGGCAAAAAAAAATCGAGAATCTTTGCATACACCATGCTTTCAGACATCTCAAGCAAGGCTAATATAATTCCATTTACGATGTCTAAAATAATGGTGTAAGCACTAAGTAGATTTTGTTTTGCCAAAATTGAGAATTTTAGAAAAGTTTCGTTCTCTCCACTTCAGGTGGCGCTAGTCACAAATTATGACTGATTTCTAAAAGTTATTTCAAATATTTGAAATTATTCTGGGGAACGTGTATTAAGTGTCGACAGTTCTTTCAAGCAATAATTTGTGTTTATATTCTTGTTATTTTGATTCATATTAGTTCTGAGGAAAGGTATAAGACTTTCATCACATAAAAATGTCATTTTGTGGTCATGTCATAACTGACCTTGACAACCTGTTAATACATCAATCAAATCGATCAAGGGAAAAAAGACCGAAATGACAAGTATGACATTGCGGCGCCGCCACGAAACATTTCTGATATTCTCGATTTGGTCGAATGTCAATGCATTCAAAAATTGACGATTTCATACACCATGTTTTCAGACATATTAATTCCATTATAATATAAATTCTAGGGTAAATTAAGTGGCCTCCAACTCTGTGCTGTGGACCAAAACCAAAACATCTCAGTCCAGGAGTCAAGAAGAAGAATAAGAAAACGTCTTAGCGTTTTTGTAATTTGGGAAGTGACGTGAAAGTAGACAAAGTACTTCAATTCGAATTTTCAGCGTTGTATTTGCAGAACCGAAGTGATCAGAGGTAATTCATCATTGGAACTATTCCTCATCCATATAATTCGATCGTGATTTTTATTTGCACTCATGGTGCCGTTCATCACAAGGTACTTCAATGAGAGAACTGTAAAAAACTACCGCTTGAATAAAGAGAATTATTTACATGTAAACAACAATGATATTAAAATGTTGTATATTTTGAACTTTAATTTCGCCTAATTTATCTCATGCTTGAAAAAATAGCAATGGTAAGTTTATGCAACCCTAACGGTGGGTTTCACAAAGCGTAATCACCGGTGATCGGAACTTATCCAGAATCAACTCGATTTGACAGTTCAGAAATCAGAGAACCAAGCCGTTGATCTCCGATCACAAGTGATTTGCGAAATCCACCGTATCATTTAGGCGAAACAAAGTTCGGCGGGCCAGCAAGTTGATATTTAAAAGGCAGTCAGTTGCTTGTAGGTATGTAAAAAATTTCAGAGAAATCTGATTCTTGGAATTCCAGAGGAAACACTCTTTATAAATGATGAATCCAGATTTCGAGCCCATTTTTTTCCATTAGAGGTAGACATAGACACAATCATAAATGGAAATCCATATATGCATGCATATGTGCTTTTATCCTGGGGTGATTTTGCTTGCAAAGGATATGATCTAATATTAGACTCCCTCCCAGTTCATCCCACAACACGAATACCCATTTGGCAAAGTGGATGAATTACTCCTAACCTAGTTTGCCCCATTTTTCAATCTTATCGGAACTTCGAAGAGGTCACGATCGTTGTCTACTAATAGAAAATCGATGAAAATCTCATTTGCCTTGCGTTACTAGCGAATATTACTCACATCACTAAATTTAGGTAGTTATAAGAGCGAACAAATACGATAAAAAAACTGCGCAAGGCTGAACTTCTATTTCTTAATTGCTTGATTTATGGATATATGGTTCTGCGCAGGGTGTCTGAACCAGTAGAGATACAGGGTGAGTCTTTGTCTTGTAAATATATTTTAACTGTAGATTCCTCTCATTAAACGAAACACTTTTTCAATTTTCAAAAATAGGTTTCGTTTGAAAGCTACAGCTTGACGAAATCCATTAAAAAAACCCTTTTCTGTTCATTCCTTCGGAACTATAATTTTGAATGAACTGAATTTTGGTTGATTGTTTATTATATTCATGGTGTATATTCCTCATTCAAAACTTAATCCATATTTCTCCGGGTATAAAAGTTACAGCGTAGACGGCTCATAAATCCACGCAAAAATACTAGAAAACTACTTGAAAAAGATGAATGGTTCATATTTTTGAAAGAATCGATCATTTCAGAAATTAGAAGTATTTCAATGTTTTTCCCAATAACGGTGGATTTCCATGCATCCGTTATCCGATGATACGAACGTCCGAAAATGTTGTTATTAGCGGAAATATTCAAAATTGAAAGAGCGCCAAACATTCGTCCGAAAGTTTCAACTCTCTTCCGTTATCGGAGAAAGTTGAAAAATGTTTAACTTTTGTCCGTTATCGTATCAAATTTGACATAACTTTTTGAATGTTTGGCGTTCTCTTGTTGTTGTTGCTTTCGATTCCTCTATTGAAAAGAAAGAAACCTATATTATGGGTGAAAGATATTTTTATGAGCAGAAAGGCCCAATGAATGTTCAATAACTTGGCGCAAGAAATGCGATTGTCCGATAGTGGGCAGTATTTCAATTATTTGAGAATGAGCAATATCACATTCAACAAATTATTGAGTATTGTTGGACCATCTCTCACAAAAATGTACCATATACGAGAACCCATCTCACCGGGTGAAAGACTAGCTTTGACTTTAAGGTTTTTAATTTGATAATTCATTAATTATAGTTCGCGTCAAAATTATGGAACATATTCATTCTCTCAGAAGAAAAATATTTGGCAACAAAAATCCTTCAAAAATGCATAAAAATTTGGTAAAAGTGAAACAAAAATTGACCTGTCTCAGGATTTTGTTGCCAAATATTTTTTTCTGAGAAAATGAATTTGTTCCATAATTTTGACGCGCACTGTATATACAAAATGTTACCATTTTTCTCATTAAAACACACGACAACGTTTTGAAAATTCGGATGGATGGAAATTGACAGTTTCGTCCGTCCGACAAAATGTATACGATATCCGAATCGGACATCGGATGACGGATGCATGGAAATCCACCGTAATACGCGTCGTTTTCGAGCTATTCCTCATTTGAGTTTGGAAATAAAAAATTCAATTCGGTCCGTAAACACTTGGGTAGATGAACTCGGATCTAGAACGCCGCGGATAATTTAAAAGCTGCATATAATGCAGATGAAACGAGAACAAAACTTAAAACATCACTCGATGTGAAAATATTTGATACATCATGATTCATGCAGATTTCGTTTGGAATATATAAACAAAAATCTTCTTCTTACTTTTTGACTCAACTAGTTGGTCTCAAAATCTACCACAAATTTTGACGAATCTCGAAGTGTTAAGCTACCGTACTGAACATCATTCATATCTTCAACTGAATAATTCTAGCGAAACTCAAATTTGAAAATATCGCTTATGAATTGTTCCATTCATTCAAACATTCCTCTAACTGACTGAAGTCATGTCAATTTCCTGCTATACATATTTGTTGATCAGAGAGAAAAGAGGAATTGCACGTAAAGCTAACCATAACTCATAATAATGTGTATGTAGAACTATTGTTTACTTCGTATTTATGACTTCATTGTTCCGATGCCTCTATTGAAAATTAGGGCTCCATTGTGTGGATTCTGAAAAATTAGACTTATCTACTTCCTCATCAAAATGGATAGCATGAGATTGGTAGAGCATCGATCCTCATTTATTATATTCACTGTATTATATTCGTGTTGCTTTTAATTTGGAACATTCATAATAGATTGTCCTACTTCTATGGATATGGAATATTGGATCCTGATGAGTCCGAATGTTTACGACACCATGGTCGAAAGGAAAACCTATTGGTGGATTGCTTGAAGGGAGGTTATCGACAAAGTTTGATTCAAACTGTGTTTGTTGGTGACCATGAAAAACTCAAGAAAGATGGGATTCCCAATCGCACTTATTTTATTTCACGAATAAGCAAAATGAACAAATTACACCGAACACACATCAATCATTAAAGGAATTATCAAAGTGATCACCATTTTGTACAAGGCAAAACTGCTA
The DNA here is from genome assembly GCA_951802165.1 of Adalia decempunctata. NCBI lineage: Eukaryota > Metazoa > Arthropoda > Insecta > Coleoptera > Coccinellidae > Adalia > Adalia decempunctata. The sequence goes on along the minus strand of OX637696.1, from coordinate 62,159,998 downwards.
CTGTCATTTTTATTGCATATTTGCCATTTTCGAATTTGTACGATGATTACCGGTCGAAAAACCGACGAGACCGAAAAAAACATTGCTTTTCGATATTGAAAATCACTCCAAACCAATAGACTTCATATTTATGGTTTGACGAATATAATACAGGGTGTTTCATTGAAATATTAACGGCAACCTGAGCTAGAGCTGCCCAGGCGAGTCCAAAAAACCGATATATGATAGATACGAGATACAGGATGATGGTTCACGTATTCACCCAAAATTTAATTTCTCATAACTTTTGAACCAACCAGTATAGTCGGTTGAAATTTGGAACGTATGATTCACCTCTTCAGGTCGATTGATTTACTTTTGAATTTACAAAAAACATTCCTGGTCCGTATTTGAAAAAATGGGACTTCTTCCAAGCTGAGATTCAACACCCTGTATATTGAAATTTTGGGATTTGATAGAGATATTTGAAAAGGGCAGAAAATTTTCAATGGGGTTCAGTAGATTTCATTGTCCCGCACGTCATTTTGCTCAAAGAGATCTTCAGGGAAAGATCCAATTGAATATTGGAATTCCACGAAATTCTCAGAAAAATCGTACATTATAATCAAATTAAATTTTTTTTCGTCCCACTAATTGCACATTCAAATTTCATAATATTCTGAGGAATCATTCGGGGTTATTTCCGAAAAAACATTATTCATCGATAAAAATTTATTTGAAGTCAACAAAGATGAAGAAACTGAAGAAACATAAACACTAGACGTGAATTACAGAAGGTGGTCGAAAGTACCAATACACATTCTTGCCCTCTTCAAAATATGTCTGATACTTTTTTTGATCATGTCTGGATTAATACGTATTTCAGTGCAGGCGACTTCGATACGTTGCATGAGGATATCCTTACTTCCTATTTCAAAAGAATATACAGAACATTCCAAATAACCCCCAATTAAATAATCAATAGGATTGAAATCTGGTGACCTAGCGGGCCAGGCATGCGGTCCACCTCTGTCTATCCACATATTTGGAAAGTTCTGATCTAAAAATTGACTGACCATTACTGTAAAATGGGGAGGACCCCCATCATGCTGAAAATGCATTCCTGCAATGTCCGTACCTTCGAGTGATCCAGAAAGATGATTTTGGAGGAAATCTAAGTAAGGATCACCCGTAAGCCGTCTTGGTAGGACGTGTGGTTCAATCAATCGATTTTTATAAAAGCCACACCATACATTTTCTGAAAATTTGTATTGGGATTTCGTATGCCTGACTGCATGCGGATTCTCTTCAGCCCATTCATGCAAATTCCTCATATTGAAGACCCCATCGGTAAATAAAATTCTGTTGACCATTTTTTCATTTCCTAAAATCCAGCTACTTAGGTAAGTTCTTCTAATTTCATCACCTGGTTCCAATCGTTGTACCTTCTGGATCTTTCCCTGAAGCTCTCCTCGAGCAAAATGACATGAGGGACTATGCAATCTACTCAACCCCATTAAAAATTTTCTGCTCTTCTCAAATATCTCAATCAAATCCCAAAATTTGTATATTGATCCTTAGGTACACCGTATAGAAAAAAACAGCTTAAATCATTCGATAAACATTTTGTTTCGATGTGAACAGTTGAAGAATTAAAGGGGATCTCACTTTACTGAATAACCCTGTATGAAATATTAAAATACTTCGGTTGATTGATGAAAATCCCATTTCGGCGAACCATAATCGATAAAAATATTGGTATTAACTCACATATAATTTTCCCATCGAAGCTTTTGCAATAATTGCACCTCAAACACACATAACACAACACATAACTACAACCGCGCCACAATGTTCACAGGGAAAATTTCATTCATTTCGCACTATTCACTGAAAGGAAATTTGCGACTTGGACCGTAGCTAGGAAGTACAATCACGACTGCAAAACATGGCATTCGAAGTCTTGATCTTGATCCTGCGGTATGTTTCTTTTCGGAATGTACTGTACGGTACGTGAAAACCTATTCGCTGCCGGGAGGCTGTAAAGGATACTTAGAATGCTATCATCAAGCTGCGTTGTTCCGTTTCGGTTCCTTATCAACGATTCGGATTTTTAATGCCTTCACCTGGATTCTATTTCCCTCATCGGTGCGACTCCGTTTAAGTTCAACCCATTCGAATCGTGATAATTATGCATCTAGCGTCAAATGAAGGGTTTTCCAATAAGAGGTGTTTTTTTGAAAGTCAATAAAACATGCCATTTTTTTAGATGAATGAACGGATGATTACTTCATTGGTTATCTTCCAGGAAGGTATGCCGTTAATAATGGAAAATAACATCAGCTGAAGGACGACCACGACTACAGGATCATATCCTCTTCATGAAATTTTCCATAACCAAATCGCAAAATGGCTGCCCTATGTCCTCGACAGCCTCACGAATCCCATCATTGATGTCTTGAATCGACGCTGGGATATTTGCGTAGAACCTCTTTTTCAGATATAGCCCCAAAGGAAGAAGTCGCAAGGTGTTGAATCTCAAGATCTCAGTGGCCAATTGTGATCACCCCTTCCGGAAAATTTGTCTGTAAAAGATCAATGGTTTCCTTGCCTGTGTGGCACGTAGCACCTTCTTGTTGAAAGTGAACGTTGTCCAGCCATAAAAAGTCCTTAATGATCTCTCGATAGCGCAATTGATTAAGGGTAATCGTTGCTCCAGCCTCATTTTCGAAAAAGTATAAGGACCAATGACCCCGCCGCACCATAAACCCCACCAAACAGTCACACGTTGAGAAAAGAGAGGCTTTTATATCATAACTGATGCAACAATTTTGCTTGTTGACGAAGCCACTGAGAAAGAAATGGGCCTCATCACTCAAGATCATTTTCATGCATTTCAAGGAACGAGTACGCAAAGACACGACGTTGTTGATGATCGGCCGGCTTGAGTTCCAGTGTTAAGGGGCAGTATCACCTTTTGAATCGTGGTAAATCTTCATTCAAAAAGTGGTCTCTTTATTTTACGAGTAAGTACCCTGATTTACGTCGTAGAGACTTGAGACGTTTTTCAAATTGAAGTTGAAGAACGTCCCGGGGGCAAATAGTTTTCTTTGTTTCGATTTAATTAGTTTTTCAATTAAAAAAACAGGTTAATCGTTAGACCTGGGGTTATTGAATATGTTTTTCGTTTTTCATGAGTACAGGCTATATTTTTGAAATAATCATCTTGAAAATTTTTGTAGTTTATAGAAAATTAACTTGCCGAGGGCAAATAGTTGCGATTTTTTCGATTTAATTAGTTTTTCAATTAAAAAAACAGGTTAGACTTCAGAGTTTTGGAAACTACACTTAATGATTTTTTTTCCGACGGTTATTCATCATTTTTTGAAAAAAATCGCAACTATTTGCCCTCGGCAATTTAATCTTCTATAAACTACAAAAATTTTCATGATTATTATTTCGAAAATATAGCTTGTACTCATGAAAAACCAAAAACACATTCAATAACCTCAGATCTAACGATTACCCTGTTTTTTTTTAATTGAAAAAATAATTAAATCGAAAAAAAGAAAACTATTTGCCCTCGGTACGTTCTACAACTTCAATTTAAAAAAAAATCAAGTCTCTACGTCGTAAATTAGGGTAGTTACTCGTGAAATAAAGAGACCACTTTTTGAATGGAGATTTACCACGATTCAAAAGGTGATACTGCCCCTTAACTGAACTTCATGAGTCTGAAGACCCAAATCTTTATGCAGAATACGGTGTAATGACGTCTGTGGAATGCCTAATTCCAAAGAACGACGAGGAATAGACAAACCTGGGTTCACGTCAACACTTCTCGTCGTTTTGGAATTAGGGCATTCCACAAACGTCATTACACCGGAATTGGATGGTATTGATGGGGACAACGTTTATTTTCAACAAGCGTCGAAACCATTGAACTTTTACGGGTAAAGTTTGCGGACCATGTTATCTCTTGAAGAGGTGATCACAATTGGTCACCGAGATCTTGTGATTTAACACCTTGGGACTTCTTCCTTTGGGGCCATATAAAGAGCAAGTCTGAGCCAAGAGCCCAGTGTCTATTGAAGACCTGGAATATGAAATTCGTGAGGCCATCCAGGACATACGGCAGTCATTTTGCGATTTGGTTAAGGAATGTTTCCTGAAAAGGAAGGTCCTGTAGTCGTGGTGGTCATTTGGATGATGTTATTTTCCATTATTAACGGCATACCTTCTTTATAATGAAATAAACATTCGATTATTCATCTTCAGAAATGGCATTTCATAGTTGTTCATATTCAATCTCGTTGAGTAATTGTGTTCTTTCAATACCAAATGTATCTTGTTCTGTTTGACGCTCGTTTTTATCTTACTCGCAAAAATTTGTCTGATGTCCAATGCTTTCTATATTTCATGAATATCTCGACTAGGGAATCTATACCCTTTTCCGTACATTATTTTCAAGATGTACCTACAGGGTCACCCAAATTGCTTGATTTTGGCTGTTTCTGGTACTTCTAGGCTAGGTAGGTGAAAATGTTGAGAGGAGCCCTGGGCTCGATTTTCGTGAAAACTCCATAACTGAAAGCCGTTTCACGATATCTTCATTTGTTTTCAAGATATAACGAAATTTTGATATTTTGGCGATGTGCCATAACTTCTTCATTTTATGAAATATCTTAAAACGGCAAAAACTTTCTACAGGCACTTTTTCATTAGCAATACGAAACCGTATTCAGTTATTTTTTATCTCTTGTATAAAGGGTGGAAGAACAAACAACTTTTTTCGATCTTATGTTATGCAGAAAAAAAATCAGCTCTTCGAAAATATATATGTGTCGATATTCATAAAATAATGTATAACACAGGCTCAACTTCAAGTAAAAATTCCACTTTTTTGCTATCTCTGTCTCAAATATGGAGATAATATATCGACATATATATATTTTCGAAGAGCTAATTTTTTTTAGCATAACATAGGATCAGAAAAAGATACCATTCGTATTTGAAATAAAGAAGTGTATTTTCCACCCTTTATACGGGAGATAAAAAAAACTGAATACGGTATTACGGTGTCGTATTGCTGATGAAAAAGTGCCTGTAGAAAGTTTTTGCCGTTTTTAGATATTTCAGACAATGAAGAAGCTATGGCACATTTTTGAAATCGCCAAAATATAAAAATTTCGTTATATCTTCAAAACAAATGAAGATATCGTGAAACGGCTTTCAGTTATGGAGTTTTCAGGAAAATCGAGGCCAGGACTCCTTTCAACATTTTCACCTATCTAGCCTAGAAGTACCAGAAACAGCCAAAATCAAGCAATTTGGGTGACCCTGTATTTTTGTATAATATCCAATCCTCTTTTATGGCAATTAGATACATTAGTTCGTCTTTTGATATCTGTAAACCAATTAATTACATTTGTATTTTTCTGGATAAAAAATCTGTATTTGCACATTTATTCAAAAATTTCTATTTTTGATGTCAATTTTAGGTGTTGAACTAAAATAAATTGAAAAAAATTAAATTACTTTCATTCCAAAACTGGCGTATTCCCCATTTTTCCTTAAAAGCGTCGATATATAATATTCGTTCCCGCGCGTATTTCGATGAATAAATTGGGCCTTATATATAGATTCTTTCATTTTCCAGGAATCTAAAATGGCGAAGTTTGATAGAGTGTGACTAAACGGGTTAAATAGCACATTTACTTATACCGCAAGTTTTGATATCAGGAAACGTGATAAGGGTATTGAATATGCGATGAAATGGCTGATAATACTTTTTTATTGTCGCAGTGAATTTACCATTTCGTATGATTCACGTGTTTGATCGGATATCAAATATACGATTTCAGCCGTTTCTCATCGACAAACCGATGCAAAATATTGACCAATAAAATTGGAATCAAATTTCATTTATTCGATGAAGGTAAACGCGAATTATAAGCTTAAAGAGTTTTCCATTTGGCTACAGACGGTGCATTTCAAAGAATATTGTGTTTGCGTTTCGATTTTATTAGTTACATACTTGACTTATGACAGTTCCTACCTTTCGAAACATTAAACATCGTCCCAATCTAAACCTGGGAATTCAGAGTGGTTACTGCTGAAGAAGAGTAGATGCTGCCATGTTTTCGGCCTCGCTACGACCTCCGCCAGAGTATTATAACTCACCTCCGATAGGAATAAAATGTATTTTTGTACTGATTATTTATAACAAAAAGTACCTTTGCAGATATGAGAAAATCAAGACCAGTTCTCCCTTTCGCTATCAACTTAAACCATGATAGATGGCGTACATCCTTTTTCCTCAAAGTATCTGATTACGTTTGGTATAAACACCATTGTTTTAGCTCATCGCACCATTTCATTCAGAATAAATTGATATATCTTGATGAATCATAAAATGAATGTAATACGTTTGTTTATTAGATATGGGTGTTCCGGGAAAATATTGAACAAATTATTAGCGTTTACAAGCAAATCTTCAGGAAAATAAAAGGAGAAAGTTATTTCGAGGGAAGCAATGTTGCCTTTTGATTGCAAAATCGTGTTTTAGACATTTTCATTACAATAAGTCTATCAATTGAGTATTTACTATTTATTGATCGGGAACCGAAGAGTTTTCCAGTAAGAGGTGTTATTTCGAATAGTCCGCTATTTCGGTAGATGTCACATTTGAAGCTGTCATTTTTCGATATTTGACAATTAGATACCACGCCATTAATGAAAATGGAACGATACACGCTTCAACAACGCATTGAAACTATTAAAATTCACTATAAATATGGTGAAAATTTGGCAGAAAAGGTTCATAAAACTAGAACATTTTTTGGTTGTCTTGAAGCACCTTGTCTAACCACAAAACAGAAATCGGTGGAAAAATTCGAACTGTTGGAACAAGCATGAAGATTTGCATCTTAAGGCTTATAAAGTTCAGTTAACACAAGAACTCACTTCGGCCGATCATCAATAACGTCGTGTCATTGACAGGTCGAAATTATGCGAATTCTTCGAAAAGACAGTGGTAGTTTTATGGAATTCCGTTTGAAGATTACCAAGGGTTGTAAATGTAGTCTGGTTATTTTCCCTATAAAAATGAGTGCTGCTTCGGTTTTGCACAGCAGTCCTCTGCAGTCTGAAACTGTGTAGACGAATTTTAAGGTGCTGCCGAATTTTCTCTTCTTGAGATAATTCTTGTTCTATTCTATTAGACAGTTTTCCAGTTGTTGCCGATATAATATTCTTAGTGGTGATGGAGTGTTTTTTGTTTAAATATTAGAAAAATAAACCTATTTACGAAACGCAAAGGGAAGAAGTGAAAAAATTCACAGCTGATATCCTAAGACAGTTTAAAATATTCTTGGCATGAAGAACACATCATAATCACGAGAATAAAGATGTCATTCTACCTGACGATTGGAGTGATACTTTTACTGGATACCATTCGTCTTGTTACAAAAAATTCAATGTGGAGGAGTATTTCCATTGTTTTTTTTTTCATTAGATTTGAATAAAAATGTCAGTAAACATTTCGAATTATACACTTTCAATTAAAATCAATTGTTTCATTTCAATTATAATCGAAGAAAGATTCTGAAACAAAATCATATTTTTCAAGAAGTTTTTTTGTTCGACTAAGGATTTGCCGCATTTTATATGGTGGACAGTTGTTTTTTCTATGAAACGAATCTTTCTAAAATATAAATTCATTCTTGTCCGACAAATATTAATGAATTAAAAAACTAAAAAATATCGTCGATTTTCATTTGTCGGACAAGAAAAACGCCAATTTTTTTTTGTCGGCAATTGCATTTTCATATGGTCATATCAACCGATTCTGAAAGATTCAGGAGGGTGTTAATAATTAAAAAAAAATCGGTTTTCAGTCATGTTCATGTTGGTAGACAACATGTGGCTCAAAGCCACACTCGTTTTGTCGGACAATCATGTTTCTTTCTCATTTCTCCCAGATTGTTTTAATGGTTGCATTTAACAGAAAAAGAGTATGATTTGAAAAAATTGAAAATATGGTCGACTTACGAGAGGTTTGCCGAAAAGAAGCCGCGACTACAAAAAATTTCACAGAGGAAAAATGTGGTAGACTCTGCCTAATAAAGCTTTACAGAAAGAAAGAGAACTTTGTTTATAATTTGCAATTTGTCCAAGGGCACCCAGACTATTCCTTTTTATAATGAAATAAACATCCGATCGGAGGAAATAATTGACGCATGTTTTTGGGTAGTCTTTATTGAATAACTGTTCAATCTCTTTGACCTGAAATCAAGTAAACTAAATCTCCCCTCACATAATATTGTCTATTGTCTTTTGGATTCCTTCAACAAAGACCTTTATTATGTTTATTATAATTTACCAAAAAAATGGCATTTCTCTTCGAATGTCGAAATGACACCCCTTAGACCCGTTTCACATGCGACTGATGGTCGGTCCTGATGGTCGGTCGGGGCCGGCGTTTGAACTGGATCGGTCGACTGATGATACGCATGCATGTGAAATGATTTTAAAATCCAGTTCAAACGCCGGCCCAGACTGACCATCAGGACCGACCATCAGTCGCATGTGAAACGGGTCTTATTGGAAAACATCAGAGCATCGTATCAGAGACGTATTGAGCCAAATTCTTTTAGTGGCTACATCTTTTCAACAAAGCCGAATTCGAAAAATTATATATATATTATGTAATTTGAAAGAACCCTGAAACAGGTATTTCGTATTTTTTTCAATTTGAACCGACGACAGGCTGAATACCATTTCCATTAGTATCACAACGGGTTGTCAAATTTTCATACTAGTTTTCATCTCCTATTTTTCCACTTTGGGGTGGATTTTCAGGAAACTTGAACTCAAACTTTCAATCAAACGGCCGAATACAAATTCCTAAAAATTATCTTCCAAATTCTCAGATTTTCATTCGATGTGAATTCGAGGAAGTGGCAATTTTCTTCTTTTCTCCCTCTAGAAGGCTCTCTTTCTTTCAATATCATCTTACTCAAAATAAATGCTTTTTTTAATGACAAGCTTGGCATACTTATTCTGTAGTTGTATAAATATTTTGTGTTTTATTCGATTTTGAAAACATAACTTTAGCAACAAATTTAACACTAGGGATCCACTTTAGTCCCTTGTCCATTACAATAATTCTCATCCAGTCATATTTTATAACTTCAACATTGAAGGCGAATGTTTCCAAATTATCACGAAAATTAATTGAACATTCTTGTCTATCTTCGAACTGGAAATCCTAGCAACACAACTTATTCTAATTTTTTTATAGATTAGCGATAATAACATTGCAAGGTCAGATTCAAATTCACCTTCTGTAAATGATCATTCCAAACTAAGGGAAAAACTGAAATTTAGATACAAATCACTCCCTCGTAGGCCTCAAAGCACTGTTCATATTTGAGAAGTACTATCTGATGGATAAATGTTAGGCAAGTAAATGTGTGAACAAATCCCATGTTTAAAACATAAATCTCATATTGTTAGCATCGTCATCCTGACCTCCAAGAGCACAATGCACGGCTAGACTCGCATTTTTCGAAACGAGAGTAAAGTCAATGCCTTCGCATGACTTTGCACTTGAATAGAAGAGTTTATTAGTTTCCAAACGTAGCCATATATGTATGTTTATTTCTATTTTCCATCTACATCTAACGCCTGGTTCTGCAATTCATATGAACTCTCCCACAGCATATTGGAAACGTCATCGTGATTGTTTTCTAATTTGATTTCCTTGGACAGTTTGACTGAATAATGAGAGAAATTGGATTCTTAAAGATCATTTTCTGTATGGAAGAATTACATGTTTGTGTATTGAGAGATGTGTAATTAGTTATTATTATTTGGCTTTGTTTTTCATTTGATTCCTCGACGAACGAATTTTTTCAAAAATGCGAAGACCAACTGACGACAAGTTTGACCATTTTGTAAACGCAGTTACTTTCCGTGGAATATTTGTTTGCTCTTCTGCACTAGGTTGATTATATTTTTTTAAATTTTTGTGGAATTGAAACAGTGTTTCATTACAAATATTCATATGTCGAAAAGGTATATTACTGTTTTTCAGAATAAATTGTTTCTTCCAATCTAATTCGATTGAAAGAAAACTAACTCAAAGATTCCTTTGGCGATTTATGGAATGAACTTTTGAAACGAAACGGACGAGATTACAGGCACAATTAATTCAGCGCGAAAAAATGCTATGGAACTAACGATTCGAGTGAAACAACTTTTGAGATCAAATTCAAATCCAAATCCCTTCAACTCTTACAACCCCAACCCCTAAATTTCTAAAAGCCAATAGGGCCAATTCTGTAAACAACTGTTAAATTTTAGACCATGGTTAAAAATTAAACTATTCGCTAACTTCATTTCACAATTCTGTATGCTTCATACGCTCTGAAATATTAACGGAAGACGATTAATTTTAGCCGATATATGTTAAAATTTTTTAACGTGCCTTTAATATTTAACCAGTTCTTATAGAATTGACCCTAATATGTGTCAAAACTTACAATGAATTTATTCACCACAGCTTATTAGCTGGATTTTTATGACAATTTTGATTCTTCTAAGGACTTCAAGAGAATAGTTCAACATTTTTTTCTCGGAATCGGTAGCAGATCAAAACAACAAGAAACCTTAATGGTTAGTGTAACAAAAAATTTTTTTTATTTTGCAACTTTTCAAACTATCACTGGCTCACCAAAAAAAGATCTGGTGTGAAACAGGGGATAGTAGCATGTCACATGGTGTGAACTCTGAATTGTAATATTATGCCTGATTTCAGTTGAATATCTTGTGAAGTGCAGATACTTTGAGAAGAAAACTTGAAAAAAATTTAAACACTGTATCTCGAAAACGAAAAAGTTTGCAGTCCCATGTTTGTGGGATATTTTTCTTCAAATTATGCAGAGATTCTTCCCTTACGTTTGTACCTCCAATTTAGGAGTTCCCTGTCTATATAAAGTGTGACAAGAAAAACCACGGAAAAACTCTTTTTCATTTAACTTTAATAAACAGAAGAAATTGAACAAAACAACAACAAATAATAATAGCTTGAACATTATTTGTTAATAATATATTCAAGCCGTTTCGAAGTGGCTTCCTTTGGCGGCGAGACACAGCTTCAGACGCTTCTTGAAATTTTCGGCAATGGGCCGCAGCTCCCCGGGCGTTAATCGGTTCCATTCCCGGCGCAGAGATTGCTTCAGCGACTCCAAATTTTTGTGTTTTTTAGCACAAGCTCTGTGCTCCAAAACCGACCACACGCTGTAGTCCATTGGGTTGGGATCCGGTGAGTAGGGCGGCCATTCTGCAGATGAGATGAAACAAGGAAAATGGGTCTTACACCATTCTTGCGTCATTTTCGCTGGAGCCGGAGCGGAGTTCTGTTGAAAGGTCCAATGCGTATCGCCAAAGTACTGCTTGGCCCACGGAAGTACTACGGCCTCGAGGATGTCGCAGCGGTAGACTTCTTGATTGATTTTGACCCTTTGATCCACGAAAACTAAGGGAGTTTCACCACTGCCGCAAATTCCGCCCCAGACCATGACGGATTGCGGATTTTGACGGTGTTCGACGATGGCCGATGCACCGGGAGCCTCTACGGACCAGACTCTGTCGTTTTGGTGGTTGTGGGATTGTTCTACGGTGAAAATCTTCTCGTCTGTGAAGAGAATTCGTTCACATTGCTGACCGGCGGCGAGACGAAGGAGTTGGCGGCACCTTTGGAGTCGTACGCGCTGTTTTTCTCCGTGAGGAGTTGAACTTTTTGGAGCTTGTATGGCTTGAGGTTGAGCTCCTTTTTGTCAATTTGACGGATTGATTCGCGGTGTATTGACAGTGCGTTTTCTGCCACTTCCTGGACGACGACCATCATGGCCAAGCTCCTTGAAACGACGAATTGCATCGGACACGGTTTGTCGAGGCACATTGAGCAAACGAACAATTTCGCATTGACGCCTACCTTGACGAAACAGCTCCAAAATCGCACTACGTTTGTTTGAAATTCTGAAACTCTGTGAAATGAAATTATATCTGAACTGAAAATAGTACAGGAAAGTGTAGAGAAACCAAGAGAATAAAAATTATTTGGCTGCGCTGAAATACTTTTGTTCCAGAACGCAGCAAAATTTGTCCGAAGTTTTTCTTGTCACCATGTATTTACAAATAGATTCCCACGTCACGTAGGAAGTAGGTACTATTCGACGAGTTGGTGTAATTTGGGATAGGGACACTTCGCCTATAGCTCGATTATAATCCCATATGCCACCGATACTCGATACTACTACCTTAAATTGGCCATCAAGATTTACGGAATGAACTGAAAACTAGAAGACACGCACCCTGATTTGAGACACTGATGACCTAATGCAATTCCACATAATATGTGAACTGCCTTGCTATTTTACTATCTCCACCCTACTCTGGCTCGGCTGGCCGATATAGCACGTACTGTAGGACGTTTGCATTTAATAGAAAGTAGGAATATTCTATACTTTCATGGTCAAAAATCACTAAACCACTATCAGTACAAGTTAGTGATGTAAAGAGTAGAACCCGTGTACGTCGCTCAAGAACAGCCGAAAATATTGCTGCTGTATTCATCATTCCACAAACGTCATTGCACCGTATTTTGCATAAAGATTTGGGTCTCAAGGCTTGTACAGGGTGGCTCCTAAACTATAGAAGATAGAGAAAAAGTAAGATACATGTCATGTTCTCTTTTTTCGAGAAACAGAAATTGCTGAAAAAAGTGCTCTGAAGATGTGTTCATTTCGAGAGCGTAGATCCTATAATACGGAAGTTATAGTCAATTATAATAGACCAAATAACCTGTAGCTCGGGAACTTGGGGTTTTCAACAATTTATGTTTCTGGAAAAAAAAATAACTATGACATGTATATTACTTTTTCTCTATCTCTTACAGTATAAGAGATGTAGTACTAAACCATCGAAATCTGGCCACCCTGTACAGTTCAGTTAACACAAGAACTCGCAAGTCGACCGGTGGCCGTGTTATTTCTCGAAGAGGTGATCACATCTTCCTGTGGGGCCATGTGAAAGACAATGACGACCGCAGAAACGAAAATATGCTCCTCTACTTTAGAATTTGTCGAAACGTTTCTAAGAATCACAATGTCGGAAAAAAGACTGACGGCGTTCGCAATGTTATTCAACGGAAAAAAATCAGTTTTCTGACATTCCTGACTTCAACCAAAAAGTGATCGAAATCTTCATCTGCGAAAACTCAAAGGATTGAGTTTCATTTCAAGAAAAAGCCATTTACTAGGATTTATAATGGTAGCTGTATTAACCAGTTGTATTATATACGTATAACAAAAACGTAGAATTAATGTTTCGGTAGTAACCCCCATTACCCTTCAGATTAAAGCCCTTGCATGGAGCATTCAAATTCCTTTTAATTCTTCCTATATTCATTGAATTATGCAACTGAAGAACTTCCAACATATGGCTCTGTGAAAATATCCCCTTCAGGTGATTCTACGGAATTCATGTGCCGTTTTCTACAAGAAAGTCAATATCCTCAGTTTACCTAGAGCCACTTATTAGGTAATACCTACTTCTCGGTCTCTCATCTCCAGATTCCAGTTTTTGTGGGATATAGCTGACGAAGGCCTGTACGCTACCAAGAAAGACGACAAAAGATTGCAAGCAATGTCAAATATCACCAAGCTGTCTACCTCGCCCCGTAAGAAGGTCGTTCGTCAACTTCGCAAGTTCGAAACTTGAATTATCAGAATGATTATTTAGTAGCTAGTACGTTTCCTTATTCGGCCATGGCATTCGTACGGGATATGAGTGGATGATTGTAGGAAATATGGGAAGCGGCATACGTCTTAGGGTATCCCAAAGAGAAGGAAACATTAAATAGGTAAATTCTGCGGACAAGAGCCTTTGAAGACATTCAGTAATAAATTAGAACTCACCTGATTAGGAGGAATATGGACAATAAGGAAAAAGAATGAATAAAGAACAGTCGGAAATCCGATGTATTGGAGAGCAGATCAAGTTTGATTGCTCAACATTGTCTCAATTCAATTACTTCTATGGAAATATATCAAAAAGATCTTCACCTCCCAAATTTTTCAGGGTGTTCAAAATTCGTTTTCTGCTGAACGAATCTCGAGAACTATACATATAGCAGCTGGAAGAAATATGATAACACATTTTTGAGCTCTTTTTAACCTGACTTATCCAAATCTGAAAACAGATCCAGGCTACCGTTCAGATTTCGTGTTGTGAACGAAAATTGAGAAATTGTCATTTTCAACAATCTATTGTTACATTCCATAGGCTGTTTCTCAGGAGTAATTCCAATATAATATGATTGAATTTTTCAATCCACCTTTTTCCGAGAAATGAGGAGGATTTATGATTTCTCAAATGTAAACTATGGGTACCACCAAGGATGTTATAAATTTCTTTCGCGAATCAGTTTTACGAAGAAATCTTATACCCGATATTTCAAAACTCTGCGAAACAAGATGGAGTAAAAAAAACGATCAGAGTGTTCGAAGAACATTTCCCCGCTACAAAGGAGGCTCTGGAGTCTAGAGTCTAGACCCTTAATCTCGAGATGGAAACAGTGCCACACGAAAAAATGTTTTCAAGCTCCACGCCGCTGCTTCAAAAAAATGCTTCTATTCTCTGGTAAAGTACTCCGCTGTGTAGAGCTTGTAGTAAACGTTCTACAATATGTTTCCTCAGATATAATCAAGCACAAAAAAATTTGCAAAAGTCCAATGGTCACCGTGGTGATTGAGGCTGAAATAGTCACAGACGAAATAATGAAAGATGCCTAATCTATCGCCGAAAAGCTCGGATTAGAAAAAGAATTGGAATCATTTCCCCGGACTGTAGAAAGACAAATTGATAGGAGCAACCAACCAGCTGCTAGCACATCCGAATACTGGAGGAGATCTTTGGTTATCCCTTACCTGGATGTTATCATCACCTATCTGGGAGAAGAGTTTTTCCATAGAAAACACGCCGGCGTATACATTAAGCAGAGTGCATCCTGTTGAGATGCAAACAAATTCGTAACTAAGTACCTATTACTGATGCTTGTGTATCGCGAATTTTACAATTTGGGCGGCATCCAAAATGAAGTAGTATTGTGTTAAAGCAGTGTTTTTCAATATTTTTGACTTCGTGGCCCCTTTACAGATTGAAATATTCTGGCGACCCCCTTGTGACGTAGAAAGCCAAAGAAAAAATTCAATTATTTTAAAATACGTACATTTTTTACATACGTAAGGACCTAAAGAAAAACATTACCTAAATTTAAAGAACAAACTAAAAAACATACCACTTTCTGACAATACTATTTCACGCAGTATAAACGATAAGGCCAAGGATATTCAAGAACAAGTAGACGAAAAATTAAAGAGCAGCCAACATTTTGCTTTGCAGTTTGACGAATCTACCCTCAACAAGGGTATGAAATTCTCTGTAGCACCAAAGACCATTCCTAAGATGGAGATATTGTTGGCAGCAGAGGAAACAGCGCTAAGGATGAGGGAACCTGAAAAAGCAGAGGAATATCGTTGGAAAATAAGAACAATACTGGATTCCACAACAAAGAGACCAGAATACAACATCAACAGAGCGGAACAGAGAGCTTTGAAAGAACTCCAAACAGATCATTTCATAAAGGTACTCCCAGCAGACAAAGGGAATGCGACGGTTATTCTGGATGTGGAGACATATAATGATAAAATCCAAGAGGTTCTAGAAGCAGGAGAATACAAGAAATTGAAGAAAGACCCTACTACCTCAGTAGAGAACAAGGTCTACAAAGTCCTGCATAAGTACAAAGATCAGTTCCCTGACAGCCTCACAAGAACAAAACTGACACCACACTTCAGCAAACCTCCACATCTGTATGGTCTTCCAAAAATACACAAAGACAATATCCCGTTAAGACCAATCGTCAGTTCACGTAATTCCCCATGTCATCCCTTGGCCAAATACCTCCTGAAGATAGTGTCTCCACTCAGAGGACACACAACATCAATGGTCAAAAACACAGATCACTTCATAGAGACCATGCGCCAACAGCATATATCCGATACGGACATCATGGTCAGTTTCGACATCAAGAGTCTGTTCACTAATGTTCCTACCAACCAAACCCTCGAAATTGTGAGGAAAAAACTCGAGGAGGACACTGAATTGGCTGAGAGAACCACTCTGAGTATAAACGCAATAATGGAAATGCTCGAAACATGTATCAACTCCACTTACTTCCAAGTAGACAACAACTTCTACCAACAAGAATTCGGTATGGCGATGGGTTCTCCACTTTCTCCACCTCTGGCTGATGCATACATGGAAGATTTCGAGAAGAGAGCATTGGAACAATATGTGTTCAAACCGAAACTATGGCTCAGATATGTAGACGACACATTTGTCATATGGCAACATGGGAGAGAAAACCTAGACAAATTCCTAGAACACCTGAACAGCGTAGAGGAATCAATCAAGTTCACGATGTAAATCGAGGAAAATAACCAACTACCATTCCTCGATGTACTGATTCATAAGCAGAATGGAAATCCCAGGACCACAGTCTACAGGAAGCCAACGAACACAGGCCAATATCTCCACTACGAGTCTAACCATAACCTCAGCACCAAATTGGGAGTAGCCAGATGCCTATACGACAGAGCAACCAGGATATGCTCTAATCCAGAAGATCGTAATGAGGAATTCAACAACATCACAGAAACCCTCAAGAAAAATGGCTACCCTAGGAGGATCCTCGAGGTTGCCAGAGTACCAGGAGAAACAAGAACAGAGCCTCAACAAACAGACAATGATGCTACCGACACGATCACCTCTGTCATACCATATGTGAAGGGGCTATCCGAGAAGATAAGAAGGATTGGCAACAGATACAATGTGAGAACAGCATTCAAGACCAGAAATACGGTCAGGAGTAAGCTCACGAAGGTGAAACCTGATAACAAAAATCAAACAACCAAAAATTGCGTATACGAAATTCCGTGTGAATGCGGCAGGTCCTACATTGGAGAGACTAAACGCCCCCTTGAGGTTAGAATCAAAGAGCACCAAAAACTAGCTCGACTGGGAGAAACCGAAAAATCTAAGCTAGCCCAACATGCTTGGAACGAGGACCACAACATCAGATGGGATGAAGCTTCCATAATATCAAAGGAAGAAGGATGGAGAAGGAGGAAATTGAAAGAAGCAGCCTTCATGGCCATAACTCCCAACCCAATCAGTACACCCTCTGTGGAAATAAAGGATGTCTGGGCACCAATTATAAGATCTGAATTGAGAAGGATGAACTCGGCTCAGGGTGGCAATTAACACTAACCCAACCTAACCTAACCTAACCTGACCGAACTTAACCTACTGCGCATATCAACTGCGCATCTGATCGGGTCAAGGTGACCTCTACCAGGAAATAATACTTCATATATAACTTGAATAGTATAATAATTACCTGCTCCGGTAGACTAGTGGTTAGAGTGACTGGAATTTCGAAATTGCTACCTTATAACCCGCGTTCGAATCCCAACACTGTAATTCAATAATCGAAAAAGTATGGTGCGTACAAGTCCAGACAGATCAAGTTTGGCAAAAACCGGTCCTTCTCAGGACCCACACCCTGAAGACGGCAGGCGAATGCTTGCCGAAACGTCGGAAACAACAAACCGCATAGATAATGGAAACAGCCCAAATAATGTTTCAACAAATATCCCATTATCAAGAATATCTCGATCACAATTAAGAATCTACAGGTGTTTCCGACTGGGCACAGTTTGTAGTATTTGTGCGCTTTGAAGCAGATGTCAGTATCATGGAAGAAACTTTATTTTGCAAAGCATTTCCTGCAAACAC
This sequence comes from Adalia decempunctata, assembly GCA_951802165.1. Taxonomy (NCBI): domain Eukaryota; kingdom Metazoa; phylum Arthropoda; class Insecta; order Coleoptera; family Coccinellidae; genus Adalia; species Adalia decempunctata. The sequence goes on along the minus strand of OX637696.1, from coordinate 62,142,091 downwards.
TACTGGCCAGTGTTTGTACGATATGTTTTCAAAAAGCACTTGCGAATACCATATTGAGTGGAAAAAATGTATCGGCTATTTATAGCGATGGCGCTAAAGCTATGACTGCCAGAAATATAGCGGACTCATTGCAAGATTAAAAGCGATAATGCCAAACATATCCTGGACACACTGTTTTCTTCATCGACAGGCTCTAGCTGCTAAGGTAGTATCTTCTGATTTGAATGACGTGCACACGGAGGTCATAAAAATTGTGAATTCTATCAAAGGTAAAGCTTTGCAAACCCGGCTATTCAGAAACGTTTGTGAAGATATGGGCTTGCTTCATCAAAATCTCCTTTATCACACAGAGGTCAGGTGGCTATCCAAAGGACAAGTATTGACAAGAGTTCTGGAACTGAAAGCTGAATTTTTATTGTTCTTACAAGATGCAAAATCTGAATATGCTTCTCGTTTTTCTGACCCAATTTGGCTCTTGAAATTAGCATTTTTGGCAGATCTTTTAAGCCACCTTAACAATTTGAACAAGAACCTTCAAGGAAGAGAGGAAATTATTTTAACAGCCAAAGATAAAGTGAAAGCATTTCACGCAAAACTTCGTTTATGGTCAACCTCTCTGCAAAACTTCGTTTGTGGTCAACCTCTCTGCAAAACAAAATGTTCGAGTGTTTTCCATGTGTTCAGACGATAATTGAAGATAATGCAACAGACCAAAGTTTTGCAGTATCGGCTCATATTCCTTGCATGATACTGAGCTTGCATAATTTACAAAGTAAACTTTTGACATACTCTCCAGACTTGCACTCTAAAGCTGACTATGGGCGTAGATGGATTTTAAACCCTTTTTTGGACAAATCAATAGATCTGGCACAAAAATGAAAGAATGTCTTCTAGATTTAGCTGCTTATGGCATGCTTCAAATAGAATTTTATTCGCAAAGTGTCGACGTATTTTGGATAAAAAGAAAACACGAATATCCAGAGCTGGCAAAAAGGTCTTAAATTATTAGTGCCATTCGCCACTTCATACTTGTGTGAATTCACATTTTCTGCAATGGTAGACATTAAAACTAAAAAGAGAAATAGACTGCAATCAGAAAATGATTTGTTCAAAAATAGCACCACAATTTGATAAACTTCTGAAAAATAAACAAGCACATCCTTCTCACTAATAACTATTGCGTTTTTATTGTGTAAGAACCTCGACTTTTTCTTTTAGCCGGCGACCCCCCGCGTAAGGCGTCACAGATTGAAAAACACTGTGTTAAAGGGCATGGCAGGATAAACCTGGGGGAAAATTCAAAGAGCTGACAATTATTGATTTCTTGTCGGGAATTTTTTCCCGAGACGGAAAAAATTTTAGGAATTTTGATAGCTCTACCTGCACCACTCAAAACCTGGCTAAGGAGTACGATGGTTGAGAGTCGACTTAACGGTTCGGCGATGATGAGCAGAGTTGTTGATGAATTCGCTAAGAACCCAAGAAGGTTGTATTTTTGTTAGTTTGAAATTATTATTCGGTTTTATTCTGATATGAATTATATAGTCCTTTAAGCTGATGAAACATAAAATAAATCTTATTTCATCCTACACTACCTTCAAAGCCATATACAGAATGAATCTTTGACTAGAAAAATTATTTCAACTGCGAATGCTTTTTTCCATTTCGTCTGAAAAAAGGCTGAGTGAGTACCTGACATGTTTTGGATGTTAACACCTCGAATTTCTTATTTCTCCACTGAAACTGACTGCAGACATTGAGGAAATTCAAGAGGCATATTTCTTCCTCCAGATTACTCTCTTCTTTGATGTTAATCAAGCTTGTGAACATCAATAATTGATATTCGTTGATACCGCAAAGATATTTATAATTCAGAACATCCACATTTTAATACCTAATTTTTTAGTAAGGAACACTTTTGTTTCCCGAAAAGATCGGTTCTTTCAAAACTATGAACCGTTTATCACTCGCAAGTAGTTTTCTGGTATTTTTCGTCAATTTGTTAGTCGGCTAGCCTGCAAATATGATTCCAGGATTCACTAACTGTCAACTGAGAAATAAGGTCCATGAGCTGAGTAAATATTTCACCAAAATTCAGTTCGTTTGAAATGCCGGTACCTACCTACATTTTTTCAATTCATTTTATTGATGCCATACAACGACATGACAAAGAGTATCTAATATGGACAATATGGACAAGTAAGTGTTTTTTGTTTCATTGATTTTCGACTCTCTGTAACTTCAAAACGAAGCATAATTTCATAAAATGGTATAAGACAATGGGTAATGTGGGCAGAAATTCTTCATCAGTGAATTCAATCTTTCGAATATAATAAAGCTTCCAACGCTACGGAAATTACATTTTCCACCACCTGGGCACTATAACGAGAGTAATAACACTGAAAAAACCACGGAAATACTCCTAAAGTACAGAGATACAAAATAACATTCACAAGACACATTGCACATCGTGCCGAATTCAACCTGCGCCTGATGCTGACTATTGCCGCAACTCACAATACGCGCGTATGCTTTATGCGTTGACGCCACACATTAATCTGGGCTTATACATTTCAGTCTGTGTTTCTATCTCACACGAATTATTTGGAATGGAATAAGTATAATTAAAGTTATTAAGAGAGCAACTGAAACAATTATAAATTGTGAGTCTTCGACTTTCCTTTTACTGCATTGCTCTCATCAAACGAAACTTTCTTCCGAATTCGGCTTCGATTGAAGGATACAGGGTGTCGAAAATTAATGAAAAATCACTTTTATTTCCAAACGTATGATAACAACGATATTTCCGCCAATTTTGAAGCGAAAATTCAATTATTACAATATAAACATTCAATCGTTTTTTTCACTCATCTGATTACAAGATCACTTATGATAAACGAAATACTTATTATGCCCAATTTTTTTGTTATTTGATGGCCCACTATGGTGGGCCGAAATCGTTACAGCTGTGTTCCTATGGCCTGTGAGGCCATTTTTTCATGAGATTATGAATTTTAGCATCCTCAACAACTTGAAAAAGGAATGCGAAGCTAATAAGAATGTTTTGCCGATTTATATAATGTTTGATCGGTAAATTAGCATTTGATTGAATTAGTTTGGGGCTCCGTTACCCCTGTGTATGTACATGGACATCGTAGAATGAAAAGAATCAAACTTGAAGAAGAAGAGCGGATATTAAAACAGGCCATAGAGAGAAAAGAAGAGTTAACACGTCGACGTAGGTGTAGGGACAAAATTCAACCACTCTAAAAAAAACACCCGATACATTGCTTCAATTATTTTTAATCTAGTTTTCATTTATATTCCCTTTAACTGTTCGCATTATAAAACTTCTTGAAATATGGTTATTGTTCGATCGACCAATTTTGTATAGGGGCAATAAAGAACTGTTACTAGTACTGCATTTGTTTCCGCAATTAAATTTTTCAGTAATTTACTTTATTGTTTGTTGACAAGAAATCTGGAAATTCAAACATTGTATGATCGTTATTGATCTGAATTAAAAATTATTCAAGTTGAATGAACGCAAAACGTTTGCTTATAACTTACTTCTGGGGTATCAAGGCAAATATGATAAAATTTTCAAAGTTTACAAACATATCTTGTGGGAAGTGAAAGATGAAAATTTGGCGTTTTAATTAAACACCATATCGAATAAAATTTATTGTTATCGTTAGGAAATATCGTCTTAAATTGATGAGGGCTTCAATAAGGTTAGTATTCAATTATTTAGTCCGTACCAATCAAGAAATATCAAATTTTTGGTTTTCACATGCGTACCAAAAAAATCTAAATAGGCAAGCTTTTTTTGAAAACATGGCTTCATCTTTTCAACAAAGCCGAATTTGGGGAAATAGGAAATGAAAACAATGCTGAATAACATTGTATGAACTCCTATTCGAAATCTGTTATCACATTCTACAGGCACTTTTTTAGGAGTTATTCAAATATAATATAATGGAAGTTTTTAATCCAGCTATTTTCGAGAAATGAGAAGGATTTATGATTTCTCAAATGTAAACTATAGTCGGAAGTTCTCTCATCTTGCTATAAAATTTGTGTATCAAGTAGCCATTCACATGAATAAAAATTTGATACGTTTGTCTTGCTTCTGGATTCACTGTTGAAGTATAAGCAGGCTGGCCTTACCAAAGCGACTGTTTAATAAGCATTATCTATTGTGAAATTTTGCATTATTACAGACCTCTCTCATTTCTCTCTTGAAAGAAAAAAGATTAAAAGCAAAAAAGCATGAAAAATACGTGATGGTCGATTCCCGGTCCTACCCGATATGCATACAAAATTTCACGAAAATCGGTTAAGCAGTTTCGGAGGAGTTCAGCCACAAAGTGCAAACAGGAGAATTTTATATAATAAGATTAATTGTGTATAATGAGGACATCACGGAAAAGACTCTACAGAATAATTTAAGAGAAGCCGAGCACCGTCAACGTTGGAGACATTTTGTTCCAATGTTCATAGACATGATGTCACGACTCTTCAGAAATGAAGATACGACTAGGAAGAAGAAGAAGTATAATGGGGTTATGAGTTGATAGTTTAAATTTCACAGGAAAATTTCATTTTAATTTTTTTTGGAGCATTTAAATAAAAGCCTTTTGAAATGGTTTTTTTGCTTTCAATTTATTTTTTACTTGTTAGTTGTTTCTAGTTATTTTCGCCGAGCCTTTTCATTTGATACCCATATGGCAGAAGTGCATAAAAATACGTATTCCGCCATCTTGTATGTTCCGCCATATTGGATTTAGAACGACGCCAACATTATTTTTTGAGTTACTCTCAACAAGCCCTTTCATTTGATACCTATATTGTAGAAGTGCATAAAAAATAACTATTCGGCCATCTTGGATGTTACACCATATTGGATTTAGAACGACGCCAACATCAGTTTTCGAGTTACTCTCAACAAGCCCTTTCATTCGATACCCATATTGTAGAAGTGCATAAAAATTACTATTCCGCCATCTTGGATGTTCCATCATATTGGATTCAGAATGATGTCACATTATTTTTCGAGTTACTCTCAACCAGCCTTTCAATAACCATCCTGCCATCTTGGATGGTGCGCCATAGTGGATATAGAATGATGTGAACATTATTTTTTGACATACTCTCAACGAGTCTCTTCATTTGATAGCCATATTTTAAAAATGCAAAACAATAATTATTCCGTCATCTTGGATTTCCGCCATATTGACAGGTGATAGAACTCATCAAAATAAGTCATTTTACCGAAAATTTCTCAGATGAAATGTTCAATTTGAAATATTTATAAAAATTTTTGGGCATCAATACCTTACTACTACTCGGGCCTGCATCTTTCTGTTTATCATATCTCTACATCTCTGCACCAGGTTCATGAACATCCGCGAAGTTGGGTGATTTCTTAGCGGAAATCTTGTTCTGTACAACTTCTACGCTGAACTGGCAATTTGTTTTGATTAACCATAAATCAAAAGCATATCAACAAGTTCATTATTTGAATGTACGTGCAGCATTTTCGAAACATAAAACACTCGTACCCTCGCCGTAACACGATCGAAGATTACTGATCACAATCGATATTCTGAGTCATGTACGTGTGTTTCGGTATGACTTAGAGATAATTTAAGGGCATCAAATTTACCTTTTGTGGAGTTTACCCCCCTATTTTTGGAATAGCCGTCATTTTAAATTAATTTTCTAGTTCACTCTTTCAAATGAATCGATTTCTCCGGACATAAATGTCCTACAGGTGTGAAAAAATTTTTTTTGAAAGATAATACTACTACCTTTTATTTAAGTAGAACAATATGAAAACATTCAACTCAAAAATGTCTCAAAAAAATTTCCTGAATTTTTTTAGTAAATCGTCAATAGTACAAAAACTAGCACATTGAAGTTTAAGGATATCAGCTACAAAACGACACCCACATCATTGCTGTATATTACATAATTTGAGAGTTATTGCTGTTTGAACATGACCCTTATGAAAATTGATGAAATAAAATAAAAACTTAGTACTGTACTTTTGATAATTTTTAATGATCAAAATGGCCGCCTCTGCTTTGTAGACAGGCAGTGGCCTTTGTGACGACTTTTCTTGTGGCCCTGGAAATCAATGCAGTAGTGGAACAGTTGCTTGGCCACCACGCTCTCCGGACTTAACACCGCTGGACTATTTTTATGGGGATGGATGAAGTAAAGGGTATATTCCACAGTTCCAAACACCAGAGAAGAACTGGTGCAGAAAATAATGACTGCTGTAAACAAAATAAGAGCAGACACTGCATTGATTTCCAGGGTCACAAGAAAAGTCGTCATAAGGGCCACTGCCTGTCTACAAAGCAGAGGCGGCCATTTTGAGCAATTTTTAAGTTAATTTGATCATTTTTAATGATCAAAAGTACAGTACTGAGTTATAACTCTCAAATTATGTAACATACAGAAATGATGTGGGTGTCGTTTTTCAGCTTATATCCTTGCGTGTTAGTTCATTAAAAAAAAATTATACTTCATATGTGCTAGTTTTTCTGCTATTGGGGATTCACTAAAAAATTCAGTAAATTTTTTGACATTTTTGAGTTGAATGTTTTCATATTGTTCTACTTTAATAAAAGTTGGTAGTATTATCTTTCAAAAAACATTTTTTTCACATGTGTAGGACCTTTATGTCCAGAGAAATCGATAGCATTTGAAAGAGTCAACTAAAATAAAAAAAATAATTTAAAATGGCGGCTATTCCAAAAATAGGGGGGTAGGTAACCTTCCCAATATGGGTGTTTTTGTCGATAAAATTAGTTATATTTGATGCCCTTGAATTATCGCTAATTCATACCGAAACACACTGTATAGTATGCACATATCACTGAGTCCGAGTGCAATATCCGAAGACAAATAACGAGAAAACAGAAATCGTTCGAGAGGCGACAGGCGTAGCAGCGAATGAAGAAATCAAATCGGCTGAAAAAATGCCGAAGCGCGAAGAGATCATCAAGATCAAGCCATGCCTGACGTTAATTCTTGCTCGATCCCGTCGGCACAAACGTCCACAATTAAATTAAATTCTCATCAAGTCTTCCGTGGAGGTTTCACGGCGTGTTAATAAACACCTGACAATACAAAATAGCGCCGCATTAAAATCGTGAGTGCCCCCGTGAAAGAAACTCGGCCTCTTCAGAGAATCGATAAATTCATCGGGACTTCGTGATTACATTTTTATCTCGCTGTGTGAAGAATATTATAGATGTGGATTAAACGATGGTCTTCTTCCGACAACGTCGATCCTGACGACAATTCGTGGCACGATTCAATATTGCGTTTCATGCGCTCAAGGGATCTCCATCACGGAATGTTGGCTTCAACCTTTTATTATCTACTAGCTGAGGCCAACGATGCAAATGAAATTGCTAAAACTAAGCGGAAGAAGTCCTGTAAGGAAGATTGGGGTATTAATAAGAAGATATTGACGAGTCGCTGCAACAGGCTATTAATACCTTTCGATCTTATAAATCGCCAAAAGGGTTTATGTCCACTTCAGCATTTTTCCATCTTTGTGTGATGAGGACAGAGTACTTTCCAAAAAGATGGAAAACTGCCGAAGTAAAGGTTTTCAATAAACCAGGTAGAGACAAAAAGTTTCCACAGAACTATAGACCAATTAGCCTGCTCCCAGCCCTAGGAAAAATTGTGGAGGAAAGCAACATTCAACTGAACAACAGCTCCTAAGAATGAACGAGTATATCACAGAAGGATTTCAGAATGAAGAAGTCACAGGATTACTACTTCTAGATGTAACCAGAGCTTTTGATAGAGTATGGCATGAAAGACTAGCATATAAAATGATAACCGCAGCGCAGGTTATTCACCTAAGACATGCAGAATAATAAGAAATTATTTGAGGGATAGGAATTTTCGTGTGTATCCAAGTTGTAAGATTATGTTCATTCCACACTCAAATATTTAGAAGCAGGAGTTCCTCAAGGTTCAATACTAGGACCACTACTCTATAATATATACATGATATACCCAGTGGCGTAGCTAGATAGTCCGGGGCCCTGGTGCAAAAATCGAAGAGGGGCCCCCTTAATGAATTGTTTTCTAGTAAAAATATAAATACTTCGAAGAAGCAAAGTTACTTACTGAAGGTACAGTTGAGGAGTATACTTGAATAAATTATGTTGATATTTATGTATTTGAGTAGGTATATTAAATCCATTATATTAATGTGGATGAAAACGAGGACTTTGAAAACATTTTTTATAGATATTTACTAAGTATATGTACAAATATTCACAAGAAAATTGTCATTGTCACTATGACCTTCTAGCCTTATTTTTCTTATTGGTACGTTAGATTCTTTGGTGAAATCACAATAAGAATAAATTATTCACGGAATGAATTAAAATTAATTATTGAGGATTCGAACCTAGAGGTCCATCAAGGCTAGATTTGAAGTCATTTATTCCTTCGGAAAAAATTTGTTTACAACCTCTTTCTAGACCTACTATTTGCAGATTCAATGACTTCACTCAAATCTAGACTTGATGCAGCTTCATTTTCAACTGATAGGTATACCTAAGCCATAAATGTCGCAGTTGAGCTTGGCTCATAGTGTTCAGAAAATGATTTTATATTATTCTTAATTTGCTGAAAGATCTTTCAGCTTCTACAGAGGTGACAGGAAGATTGTATGGAACAGTAATATTGCTGTAAATACTTCTGTTAGATCGCATTCCAGCATTCCGTTTTTCCTTATTATTTTGATACAGAATTCACGAATTGTCCATGCCTTATTCAATTCAGGTAGAAATAGGTGATAAATATTAAGACCTTGAATTGAAAAGTTGGTCCCTTTCATATCGCAATATTCACTTTGAAATTGGTCGAAGCTTTGAATTACAGTTTTTTCGTCTACCTATATCTAGTAGAAATGATGGTGAAAATTCCAAATTTTGTTGACTGCAGTCGTACACCCGAAACTTGAATTCAATCAATCAATCAAATCTTTATTATACTACAGGCTTAATACAATAGCGTGTACTCGTCAATTTTCAGCATAAATAACACATTATTAAAATAAATATGGACATAAAATGAACTTACAGTCTAGGACAAGCTATACTTATATCATAGATAGGTTTGTGTCACAGAAAAACTCTGAGAGCGAATAATACGCTTTTGTTACAAGGAGCGCCTTCAATTCTCTTTTAAATTTAATGAAACTTAATAGTTTCCAATGATTCGGCAGTTTGTTGAAAACTGCAACCGAAAAATAAGAAGGCAACTTCTAAAATTGAGAAAGTATTGTATAGAGCACTCTATTGAAATTATTTATTTCGGCAAATTCTCCCCTGCTTCGAAATCGGTGATCGGAAGCTAATTCATCGAAATATTTTTCACCTTTTTTTGTTTCTTTTCTTCGAAATGGGGATCTTTACCATATGCTATGACATTTTCTCTAGCCTTGCACTTGAAGGACTCGAAGTCACTCCTATAAATTTTTTTCTTTGTATTCGTCTCTTCTAAAGCTCTGCATACGTCGTCCAAACTGACATCGCATTTTTGTAATACTTCAGATAATTGATATCATTGAGAATACGGTGCATTAAATCGCCGAGGAAAATGAATTCAAAATTCAACATTTTTTTTTTATTTCTGCTTGTTTTCGCTCTTATTTGCAAGAATTTTTCATGACTATTTCAGCTAATGCACGAATGATATGAAAAAAATGAAATTTGATTGCCGAAATTATGTTAACCCTACTGGACCATCTAGTCGGATTTAGTTTTTTTAGATAGGTGTCCGATTCACCAGTGAATTTTGGCAATAAATCCCTACATTTGATGATATTTCGGAAAAAACATTCTTCAACAACTGAATATAATGAAAACAATGTAATTCACATAATAGATCACAGAGAAAAATCAAAGTTTGAATTTTTTTTCAAGTTCAAACGCGATTTGATGGTCAGCGCTTGGGGGCCCCCTGAGGTCGGGGGCCCTGGTGCACTGCACACTCTTGCACCCACGTAGCTACGCCGCTGGATATACCAAGAAATCCAAGATACCTGCTTGCTCTATACGCAGACGATACGGTAATAGCAATTACGCACAGAAATACAAAAAATAATTCACAAAAGACTTCAAGAAGATGCAGATGATATCAGTCAATGGTGTTACAGACGGAAAATCAAAATCAATGGAGAAAAAAGTCAAGCAATACTCCTTCGAAAGAGAAGACTTAGTATGGAACCGAACATATCCATAGACGATAATGAAATTGAATGGCAGTATGAAGCTAAATACCTAGGAATAATATATTAGACAAAGGACTTACGTGAAAACAGCACATTAAGTTTGCAGTGGATAAAACGAATGTAGCAATGAGAAGGCTATACCTGATTATACAGGGTGTCTAGTTTTAAAACGGCAAAACTTCAAGGGGAGATTATTCAAGTGATTTGCAACAAAAAATGTCATATAACACATGGTCGAAATCTTGACGGTTATTCTTCAATTTAACATTTCTCGTTTTCACGAAATATTTCAATTTTTTTCATGACATCTTTATTATATCAGTTATGCTTGTAGCTTCATCGAATTCGATCACATATTTGGAAATGGTGTTTAATTTTCTACAAGAAAATAATTTCAGTGTGCCAAAAATATTTCTATTGTGGGTTTGGTGAGGAGATGAATATCACGATACTGAAGTGAACAAAATCAGTCATATTTTTCCAATGTGTTTTTCGTTGAAAAATTATCTATTATGGACATGTTTTCTTTTCAGCAAAAAATACCTCATTTAGTGTACTTTCGAATGACATATCAACTTTTTTGCTAACTGCTTGTTTTCTGCCATAATATCATGGCTGACAAGATAAAAGCGAAAAAGTCGAAAAATTTCAAACCTAAATTTGCTCCATTTTGAAACTCATTATGATTGAATATCGAAGTAATTCTTATGGAAATCATGAATTTATGTTATGTTATGTTATGTTTATTATGCGAATTTTCAATCTATCCTGTCATATGGATTGATTTTTTGGGGTGGTAGTATACATACAGAATCAGTTTTCAAATTGCAAAAAATGGCGGTTCGGACGATATTTGGATTGGCTTATAAACAATCCTGTAGAGGCATCTTCAAGAAGAATGGGTTACTTACACTGTCTGGTTTGTACATGTACAAGTTAATGCAACTTTTCCACAAAAATCCCCAATATTTTCAGAGGTTTATACGCCCTGGTCTTTATCCTACTCGTCACAATATGTTAGTGTATCCAATGCATAGACTATCCTCTACAGAAAGGGGATGCTCATATATGGCGGCGAAACTATATAACAGTCTTCCTAATAATATTCGCAAGATAAAAGATTTCAAAATTTTCAAAGCTCATATATTCAATTTATTAATAGATTTAGAACCGTATTCTGTGTCCGAGTTTTTATTGATTAGAAGCAGTTTGTAGGGTTTATATTCTGTTTTCATTTCTATTGGTGTATTTTTTTTGACTTGTTTTGTGTTTCATTCTTGTAATGACTTAACAAAATGAATAAACTATTATTATTATTATTATCAATGAAATAAGAATAATTCAGAAGAATGAAATAATTTTTAATAATACAGATTTTATGAAAAACTGTAGAAAACAGACTATTACTATCTATAACAATTGTTCGAAATGTCCACCTCCTTGTTCAATACATTTAACACATCTTTTCGAACCGAATCAACAACCCTGCGAAGTTCGCAATGTTTTCGACGCATTTCTGCACAACACAATTCAATCCTTTCGATCAGAGCCTCTCGAGTCTGAACGCGAATTCGGTACACATTTTTTTTTTAAGTTGCTCTAGACATAAAAATCCAAGTCGTCAGGTATGGGCTCCTTGGTGGCCAGAAAGGTTGTAAATTTCTTTCGAACGTAACTGCCTGACTGCGTGATTCTTCTACTGTCGAAGAATCACTCTTACTGACACTTAACTTAACTAACTTCCGTAGTATAACTAACTGTGAACTGTCAAATAACAGTGTAACTCTATTTATACCTCCCTCACCATAGAACGTAAAGAAGATAAACAGAGAAGAAGAAGAAGAAGAAGAGATAGGCGTTGACCCCAGAGAGGGTAGGCTGACCATAGAAATGTGATGACGTCACAGCCGTCATTAAATAGCACTTAACAAAAATTAAGTGACAGAAACTGTCAGATTTCCATAAGAATTACCTCGATATCCAATCATAATGAGTTTCAAAATGGAGCAAATTTAGGTTTGAAATTTTTCGACTTTTTCGTTTTATCTTGTTAGCCATGATATTATGGCAGAAAGCAAGCAGTAAGCAAAAAAGTTGATATGTCATTCGAAAGTACACTAAATGAGGTAGTTTTTGCTGAAAAGAAAACATGTCTATAATAAATAATTTTTCAACGAAAAACCCATTGAAAAAATATGACTGATTTTGTTCATTTCAGTATCGTGAATTTCATCTCCTCACCAAACCCGCAATAGAAATATTTTTGGCACACTGAAATTCTTTTCTTGTAGAAAATTTAATACCATTTCCAAATATGTGATCGAATTCGATGAAGCTGCAAGCATAACTGATATATTAAAGATTTCATGGAAAAAATTGAAATATTTCGTGAAAACGAGAAATGTTAAATTGAAGAATAACCGTCAAGATTTCGACCATGTGTTATATGACAATTTTTGTTGCAAATACTTGAATAATCTTCCCTTGAAGTTTTGCCGTTTTAAAACTAGACACCCTGTATAGGCAAAAGAAGCCAAATGAACAAAAACACGAAGTTGAAGACCATAAAAGCAGTCGCCCGACCGCAGCTTACATATGGATCAACAGCATGGGGCTATGCAGCGAGAATCCATATGAAGAGGATACAAAGTACAGAAAACAAATTTCTGAGATGGGCATTAGACTCCCCCTGGTTTGTTAGGAATGAACAAATCTGAAGAGACATAAAATGGCAGTCCATTACTACATTCATCAAACGAAAAGCTGTAAAAGCCTATAAAAGAGAAAGTCAACATTCAAATGATGACCTTATAGAAGGTTAGTTGACTATGACCTCGCTGAAGATGAAAAAACAGCGAGAATTTACAGCAAAAGACCCATAGACCAATTGCGAAAATTAAGATATAGAACTCTAAACTTAAATAGATAAATCAAATTGAAGGATGAACAAAAACACTCAGCATAAAAATGCAAGAGTGGAAATAACAGAACCAACCGCAGGACTGCAGGAGAGGTGTTTAGTCGATAAGAATTCGATACTACCCAGAAAGACTGGGTGTCTGATGTAAGATTTACCCTTATGCTTCGAAAACGTGGTACATGCCATAAGGCAAAAATAAATTTCTCGGTGTCACCTACACGGCTTTATATGTTTGTCCAGTTTTGGTGAAACAAAATTTTCTATGAAAAAGCATAAGACGGAGAAATTTTTTTAAACGCCTTTGCAATTTGATGCTCACATAATGCTCGTGAAAACGAAATCAATCGCAGGTCAGTGGGTAACCAACGAATAAAAAATGTGAAACATTGAAACTAGGTGCCGATGTGGTAGAAACAACTTTTGATGTAAAATTTCATTCTTCATTTCGGAATAAGATAAAATGGGTTCCATTCAATTCAGGCTCAGAAACAATAATTAAATTTCTCTATTTCAGTATCGTAATGAGTTCATTACAGTACTAAAAACAGTGCTCTAATGAATTCATTACAGCATCGTTTTCAGTTACATTTTTCGTTTTGTGGTTGTCAACAATGACTTTCGATGCTATCAAATTCCAGCAGACGGCAACTTGGAAATGTCAATTTTCTGAATTTTCGTATTTCGTAACATTCACACCAACTGCCAAGATACAATATGAAAGTCACTAGGACCTATAATTTGAATTTTTTACTGAATTTCACAAAATTTTACTGAAATAGAGAAAATATCGTCTAATACTCGTTGCAGAATGCAATTCCAATACTCGCTCCTTCGTCCCTCGTTTTCGAATTTCGCATTCGTAATGGAATAGGAGCCCATTCTACAACTAGTTTTAGTATTATTAAAAACTAGAAATTTTCGCTTGATCAAAAATGGCCTATCACATACTGCACGACACCTGGGAGAACACTAATGCATTTAAAATATATTCCGTCATGACATAGGTGATATTGATGCGTGCCGAATGCAGAATTTATCATATCGGAGAGAATTAAAGGCTCATAGAACATAAATGCAGAGAACGGCAACAACCATATTTGCATTTCAATCTCGCCATTTTTCGAATTGCCCTGATGTATATCTGCCATGTTCGTGAATTTTATGAATATTTCATTCTGTTTTATATTCATTTCGTGCTATTGAAATGTGTCGACTTACCTTACTCTCGCAGACTTTGTGACAGACATATTTGCACACTGAAAAAGAAATTGAATTGGTAAGGCTCTCATGTAGATAACAAACTATATGGAATTATAAATGTTCATGAATAATGGACAACAATTGGTATTGATCATAAAATGGAAATAATGCTTCTTCCGTATCCGAATAATGTTGTTACAATTAGATATCCAATAAATCTTTATCAGAACAATTTTTTTCTATCATTTCAAATTTTGGATCTATGGAAAATGTAAATGTACGTCCTTTGTATGGATATTTGGTAATAATTGGGAAAATGAATATTCGAGCTATTATAGTTGAAGGTGAGCTTTCGAATGAGCTATCAAAACAATTTATGTAATATTATTTCGCCCTGAAAAATGAATGGTACAGATACCGCGGATATTCACTTGAAACTATAGCAAGTCGAAACAGTAGGGGAAATATGAACAAAACAACATGTTTACAAAACGAGGAAGACATCATAATTTGAGTTTGGAGGTACGGTACTATGGGGTAACTTGGCCACCCTGGGTTAACTTGGTCACCTTTGATGTAATTTTTGTTTGAGTTATTGTTGAGAGAATTAAGTTACTTTCCGTGCTTGAACACCCACAATTTACCTAACCTAACATTTCAATGGTTAAGAATTTTGTGTGAGCTGTACAAATTTTGTTATAATTTGTTGGGACGTTATTACTAATGGATTTTGTTGTCAATGGATTATTCAGCATATGCAGGTTGAGTTTTTGACCTGTACATATATTTTAACTGTAGATTCTTGAGGCAAAGGAAACCTTTTTTTCATTTTCCATTTTTACGAATTCGGCTCTGGTGAAGAGATAAATCCATTAAAAAAAACAATACGTGCCTGATAAAATTCTCTGCAAAAACCTCAAAGTTCATATTTTTCGATTGAAATTGAAGTGATTATTAGATGTTCTGGGTGATACAATTAGAAAATACCCCAAGCACTAACCTGATTTGAATACGAATGTTACAAACACGTTATTTCCTGACAAAAACACTTAGTTTGTCCTATTATTTCTGCAATTGAAAAGCCATACTTCTCCCACCAAAATAAGTTCCTTTTTCGATTTTCCTGGACATCAGTTGGTAAATACTGATGATTTGTTCATATTTTTATTGGTTTCTCGCTAACCTATCCTAACTCCATTAACTTAGGTCATAGGATTCGAGGTCAATGACCTAACCTCACCCATCTACTATGATCCCATGAACGACGCCTACGCGATAACCTGCGCTATATGGACTTACATTTATTTATTTACAGGGAATAAAGCAAACAGGTGATTATTATGATGTGAAGACTTTCAGTGAATTGATGTTATAAGAACCGTGTAGTGTCGAGTTGAAATTCCAAGATGATATTGTTTTGATAGATATTTTTCTGGAGGACCGGCAACAATAAATTTTTAATAGAAACTGTGCTTATTAATGTGCAATTTCATGCTTCTGAGAATTCAATTTTATCTCCCACATTTGTGGGATTTTATTATTACATATTATCTCTACACGAAACGTTTTTCCATCATAGAGATTTTTGTCTTCACGAAGTTGATAAACATTCCGACAACATTGTTAACTTGTTAAGAGACCAGAGAAGAAATAATATTCGATGATATTTATGGCAGGGATGCATCCAGATTTTTCTTAAAATTCATGAGTTTTCCTCAAATTTCATCGTACACAATTAGGAATAACTCGAAAACGACGCGTTTTATTGGAAAAACATAAAGATACTTTTATTTTCTAAAATGGATGATTCTTTCGAGAATTTGAGACGTTTATTTTTTATGTAGTTTATAGTAATTTACCATTTTTGCGTAAATTTATGAGTCGACTACGCCGTAACTTTTATACCAGGAGAAATATTGAATAAGTTTTAATTGAGGAATATGCACCATGAATAGTGTAAACAATAAACCAAAATTCAGTTCATTCGAAATATCGGTTCCGAATATATGGAAAGAATAGTGTTAATTTAATGGATTATCGACACCCTGTATCTTTCAAACGAAACCGAATTTTGAAAAATGGGGAAAAAGTTTTCCGTTTGATGGGAGGAATTTACAGTTAAAATATATGTACAAATCAAAGGCTTTTTTGAGTATTTGTCAAGGTTGTCAGTTGCTATTAACCAAAAGAAGTTTTGACAGAAAAACTACAGGGTGTTTGGTAATTCGACGTGAACCTTGAAAAGGGAAATACTAGACGTCATTTGCAGTGAATTGTGTCGAGTGAAGCCTGGTCCGGAAATCTATGGTTACGAAGATATCGCGATTTTTCAACTTTTTTGAAATTTTCTGCTTCCTTATAGAAAAGAATTGATTTTGTGAGAACTACTCGACTCTCAATATCCAATGAATATTTTTTTCAAAGCTGAGGAGATGGTCCTCATTTCTTGCGAAAAACTATTCACTAAAAATTCAGATGACCCGAGATATACAGGGTCATAAATGGCTGCACCTGTTTTCCTCATTAAATCTTGATGAAACAATTGAGAATTACTTGAAAAAAGTATCATAAACTTTGTGTACAAATGTCAAGAAAAACTTCCCTGTTTCATCAGCTTTCCAAAAAGGTAAATATGTCAATAATTCCTTCATGCAATCAAAAAATTTGGCCGGAAAACCAAGCAGACAACAGACTTTTTCGAGTCATTCAGATCTCCTATAATCCTTTATTTTACTCGGCGTGATTCGTAAACCGTAAGCGGGCCATGGTTCGATCACTAAATGACTCGAAAAAGTCTGTTGTCTGCTTGGTTTTCCGGACATATTTATTGATTGCATGAAGGAATTATTGACATATGTACCTTTTTGGGAAGCTGATGAAACAGGGAAGTTTTTCCTTACATTTGTACACCAAGTTCATGTTACTTTTTTCGAGTAATTCTCAATTGTTTTATCAAGATTTTGTGAGGTAAACAGGTGCAGCCATTTATGACCCTGTATATCTCGGGTTATCCGAATTTTTAGTGGATACTTTTTCTCAAGAAATGAGGACCATCTCCTCAGATTTCAAAAAAATATTCATTGAATATTTAGAGTCGAGTAGTTTTCACAAAATTAATTATTTTCGATAACGAAGCAGAAAATTTCAAAAAAGTTGAAAAATCGCCATATCTTCGTAACCATAGATTTTCGGACCATGCTTTACTCGACGCAATTCACTGCAAATGACGTCTTGTATATCCCTTTCCAAGGTTCACGTCGAATTACCAAACACCCTGTATATTTCCAAATAAAAAAGATCTTCCTAAGATCCCCGAATTCCAACATTTGGCGACCGTGACAAGGTTTGATGGAGAATTTCACCCAAATGAAAACGTGAAGATCTCAATTAGGCAACTTATTCTTGCAGGTTGCAGGGAGATACAAAACCTCATGAGGAATACAGAAATCTCAGAAGAATTATTATTATATCGTTTAGGACATCTCTCAGATGAAACGGAAACATTATTCAGCCTGGAAGAATATGATAATACTTTTTTTGGGATTTCTGCATTTTGAGAATACTCTTATTGATTGAGATCTTTCCCTTTCCCGTCACGATCACCGAGTGCTGATAATCGGAGAATTCTCACTCACATACGAATCTTTATGAAATAATTCATTAGACTTCATTCATGATGAAAATATCATAATTGATACTTAATTATGATGAAGATTTTTTAAATAGTCGAAACCTTGTAATAGTTCCGATAGTACCCAACCATGGAATGAACTTAAACCGATTGGACGGGTCCGTGAAGTTAGCGAAAAGTTGGAAGCACTATAATTCTGAAACTATGATCAATATCCAGTGCTTAATTAGTGCCTATTAGTGCTTCATCAAACTCTCATTCCACCATTATAGTTTTTGAGAAATTGGCAATTGAAGTTTTTGGTGCTGACTTCACGCTCAGCACCAACATGTTCAAATTACTATGAAATTAATATGCCAATATTTAGTGCTTCATTAGTGCCTATTAGTGCTTCATCGAGTTCTTATGTCACCATTGTAGTTTTTGAGAAGTTTTTTTCTTAGTACCTATCTACACTTCACAAGATATTCAACTGAAATTTGGCATAGATATTACAATTGAAAGTTTACACCATATGACATGTACTTAAGAAACCTCCCCTCTTCGTTTGTTCCACCAATTTAGGAACACCCATCTTTTTTATATCATTTCAAATTTTTCTGTTGGAATTCTTATACTTATTGAAAAAAAAGCAATACCTACATTACCTACTACCTGTACCTACCCATTTTGTTATGGCACGAGCAATTAATTTCACTTTATTCTTTTATTCATCACAAAGACTCGAACAGTATTCGTAAATGATTTCATCACTTCATATAATCGATACATGAATATACTACAGAGAACGGTTTTGCCTCCACAAATTAATTTCTTTCTTTGATATTGAAATTGGCTGGGCAACCCACCTCGTGCGTCCGTGAGCCCCTTTAGGCAATGATAATATTACGACGTAATAGAGCCAAATCTACGAGACGGTCCCATAGATGGCGACGCAGTATAAAAAGATATAATTGCGTTTATCTCAAAAACTACAATGGTGGAATGAGAGCTTCATGAAGCACTAATTCACACTAACCAGGCACTAAATATTTGACATAGTTTCAGAATTAGTGCTTCCAACTCTTTCGCTAACTTCACGCTTGGCTAAAAACAACACTCAATTACTTCAAAACTAAAAATGATATCGCAGCCGTTTCTGAAGCACTAATAGGAATAGGCACTACTGAAGCACTAAATATTGGCATATTAATTTCATAGTAATTTGAACATGTTGGTGCTGAGCGTGAAGTTAGCACCAAAAACTTCAATTGTCAATTTCTCAAAAACTACAATGGTGACATAAGAACTTGATGAAGCACTAATAGGCACTAATTAAGAACTAAATATTGGCATATTAATTTCATAGTAATTTGAACATGTTGGTGCTGCGCGTGAAGTCAGCACCAAAAACTTCAATTGCCAATTTCTCAAAAACTATAATGGTGGAATGAGAGTTTGATGAAGCACTAATAGGCACTAATTAAGCACTAAATATGGATCATAGTTTCAGAATTAGTGCTTCCAACTTTTCGCTAACTTCACGGACCCCGATTGGATGACTTGGAATTCTATAAGAGATTCTGTCCATAACCAATCAAACACTTTTTCCATTAGAATAAAAACCTACCATATACTCCATTCACTTTTATAAAGTATCCCGGTTAGCCATGAAATTCTGACACATTTCACCGCGTATGATTTGAAAAAATAAGGTTATAGTCATTCTTCTGTCAGATACAAACGCAACGTTGTCGTTTTGACATAAAAATCGTAGACATTACGTATTAACCAAAATGTTTATTTACTTTGGGAAAATAATGAATTTGAGAAAATATTATGTGAATTCAATAATTCCAAAGACCTGGCGAATGTTGAAGAAAATTTTTCCTCTGTTAATACTGAAAATATTTCACCTTTATATAAACATGGTTGGAAGATTCAGCTATGCTTTTTTCTTGTACGGAAATCAAGAACCGAGTGTTGAAATTTTAGTGTAAAATAATGCACAGAATAGTCCGTTACTTTGTGATAGTTCATTAACCTGACAGAAAAACTTCTAAACGAACAGAACAGACGGACCTGCAGAATTCCCCACTTTTCAAAATTCTCAAGAAATAAGCCTGTACAGATAACAATAATTAAATACCTCTTTGCGCAACTCCAGTATAAAAATGTAGTAGTATACTACGGATCCTGTGTGACAGTTAAACCTTAAAAGAGCTTACCCAATTCACAAAACTAAAAAAGAGTAAATAGGGAATTCACGATTGCCAACCTGCGTCCGTTTTAAGTGAAAGAACTTGATAAACCTAAACGATGTCCAACCGGGATACTTCAAAAAAGTGAATGGGAATAATTGATAAAACCAAACGAGTACTACGAATACACGACATAGTCGACATATTAACGTCACCGGTTCGGTTTTCGCAGAAGTAAGAGACCATTCGAAGGATTTTTCATTACAGTGAGGTTTTCAGCTTAGCCCCGTTCATCATCTCTCTATCTCCTTCTCTTACTCTATAAATTTGCATATCGTTATCTTATTGTACTTGTATCTTATTTTACTGACCGAGTACAAACATCGTATCATCGTTATTTGCTTCTTATGTTAACTACCGATGATATTAATCTTGGTAAACTTACCCGAATAGTTACAGGGAGTGGATAAAATTGACGAACGGTTAGTTATTAGACACTTCATAAATAGGTTGAATTTATTGGCCCTAGGCCGAGTAGAGTTGTCAACAAGCGAGTCAAGTCAATCCTACGAATATAAAAATATAACCTAAGCGTTCCATATACCTACATACACTCTAACTGCTATACCCTTTATATTCGAAATTAAATTATATGGCTGGTCATTAAGGTTTACACTGTCATGAACACTCCCACATCCCTCTACATCTCTTATACCGGAAAATCGTGAACGCAAGCGTACCTGTCACATACCAACTTAACTGTGATCTCTAAATCACAAACTTGAACTTCGTGTAATAACCTTTACCCAATGAAAAGAATGAGAGGAAATGACACCATAAATCTGATCATGTCCATTCATATAGTTTCCTCGTTGTAATCTCGAATGGAACACACATTAAAGGTGACACTGCTGTGTCATTCGGTAAAGAGAAGTGCAATTTCAATGGGGTGATTTATCACTTCGAACATGACATGGAAATATTTTCTTTGTTATGAGGTATGATGGCAACTTTAACACCTAATTGAACGATTATCTTTTTTCCTTTTCGTATTTGTCAAGATCGTTGTCACGAGATGATTAATTTGATTGGGTTGTATTGAGCGGAGAGTTTCCCAGTGTTCATTGAAGCAAGAGCTATGACAGATTTACAGAATCGAAATGAATTGATAGAGTGTACGTTCGAATGGGAAGATTATCATGCAGATAATATGTTTCTTTCAAGTGGAATGAAATGGCAAAAAACATACAAGGGTGTCCCAAAATCGAGTACCTATTAGACGTTCAGGAAGAACTGGACATATTTAAAAGCTGAAAATTGCGATTATTAATATAATAATATAATATCAGCTATTCTATCCATGGGAAAAAATTACACTTGTGGATATGACGAAATTCCGTTGCATATTATAAAAAAATCTATACATTTGATTGCTGATGAGCTAGTGCATATTATGAATTGCTCTTTTGTTGAAGGAGTTTTTCCTGAACTACTCAAGCAAACAATTGTGAAACCACTTCATAAGAAGGGAGATGCCGATTCTCTGGGTAATTATCGTCCCATAAGCCTTCTCACATCATTGGCAAAAATTTTCGAACTGGTTTTATCGACGAGGCTTGTTCATTTCTTCAAGAAATTTAATGTCATTGCTGATAGTCAACATGGTTTCACAAAAGGAAAAAGTACGGAGACAGCCATTTTCGAATTTACCAGAAGAATAAGTGATGCTCTGGAAAAAGGTGATCACATTGAGCTTGTTCATTGACCTCAGCAAAGCCTTTGACAGTGTGGATCATGCAAGGCTTATCTCCAAGATGGAGAGCTGTGGAATAAGGCACAGACAACTGAATCTCATTGAGGACTACCTGAAGGGAAGATTTCAGAGGACTGTGGTGTGTGTCTGTGGAGAAACCTTTAAATCAGATCGTAGGATGGTGGTCAATGGAGTGCCTCAGGGAAGTATATTGGGACCCCTACTTTTCCTCATTTATATAAATGATATTACTGGCATTGTAAATGTGAATAATGCTTCCGGTGCATTGAATGGTCCGGGTGGAGATCTCTCTGTTAGCACGCCCAGAAATCTACAGATCCTTATGTATGCTGATGATGACATCTAGTAAAAGTGTACACTCGGCAACAGGCACTTTGAGGGGAACTTTATCTCAGATGGAGACGTGGTTTTCGTTGAATAGTTTGATCCTGAACACTGACAAAACTGAGTGCATGCTTTTGAAGACGGTCAATTCTAAAGCTGATTGTCCAACGTCTATCAATTTTGGAGAATTCAATCTCAAAACAAAGGCCACTACAAAACTCTTAGGCATGATAGTTGATGAACATCTTGGATGGATGCAGCAGATTGACTTAGTCAGAACAAGGCTGTGCTCAGTGTTATATTCTTTGCTGGTGCTTCGGAAGCAGGTTTCGCTCAGTACTCTGAGAGCAGTATATTTTTCAAATTTTCAGTCCATTGCAGCATATGGCCTGATTTTCTGGGGCGGATCTTCAGAAATTCAGACTATTTTTGTGATGCAAAAAAAAGCCATAAGGATAATTTAAGGCCGGTCGTATCGTAGCTTATGTAGGGGTTTTTTCAAAAAGAACGGTATACTCACCATCTATGGCCTATATATTTACAGACTTATAAGGTTTGTACGAAAGAATCCAAAATATTTTAGTGTATTTGAAAACACTAACAATACTAGACGAACTGCCCCATATTTTTACCCCCCACACACCCTGGCCATTACTGAGAAGATGCCCCTTTATAGAGCAATACATTTTTATTGTGCTCTGCCAGCGAGATTACGAAGTATTGACTCAACTAGGCCCTTCAAGAAGCATGTTTGCGAATACATTATAAATTGTGAACCTTACAGTTTAGAAGAATATATGATATATTGTAGGAATTTTTGATAGAAATATCTATGTTTAAATTTTCTTTTCTCTCTTGGACGTGTTTTCATTTCATTTCATTTGATGGGTCTGTACTTTATTTTTTGTGATGATTTTGGAAATAAATAAACTTTATTATATTATTATATTGTCCGAAATTTTCTACGGAGCTAAAATATTTTTGGAGCCTGAGCAATTCCGGTTATACAAGAAGTGAAAATAAATTTGTCCAAAAAAATGTTTCTTAATCTTTTCATTTCTGCTATGATTGAGTTTTCAATGCGGAATACATTTATGTTGAAACCATTTAAATAGTATTCAAAATATCGAAAAAAAAGAAAAAAAAAAATATTTGTAGTCAGTATCCATTTTTCTTAATCTCAACATCCTGGGTGTAAGCTGTTCTCATAACGTCAAAGAAGAAGAAATTGGAAAGGTCATGCATCTTTTGAATTTCAGCACACATTCAGATTTTGTGATCAAAAATAAAAACCCTATACTTTATGATTGCGTTGGATTCTGCGAAGAAAAATAATGATAGATGCTCTTGCCACATTCCGTAATTTCTGAATTATTCGAGATTTTCTGGATTCAAGTTAAGTTAGTAGTTTAAGGCCGGCCGGTCGGAAGGACATAATTGAATTGACACGGATTCTTTATCAGTCAGTTGAACCTTAGTTTGAGATCATTCTCGGTTCTATATTCGGATACACAATGAAGCCCTAGTTCAGAATGAGCACTCAAAAACACTAATATTGAATTTATTCAAAATATTCCTATTTTTTTAAAGACAAGATCGTCCAAATAATTCTATTGATGGTATACAATTAATTGGATGTTCTCTAGAGGTTGCAGTAACCAATGTTTCAACAAACCTATTACACAGGGTGTCAGAAATGATAGTGATGTATCAGAAGTTTTTTTGGATTGCCTCCTGCTTTTTTACCAATTTCTCAATAGGGTGGGCTATTTTTTTTACTGCATCTTCAGTGATTTCGATTCATTCGAATCACATTCAGTTAAGAACATTCATTTATGCGAACACAACTGTTACCAGTGGCGTGGATATCTAGTGATACCACAAGAATAAGTGTGCACAATTTGACAATTTTAGCAACGGATTTTCACGTCAGCTTCATTCCATGTTCGTTTGTCGAGCTCGATCACTCTCTTCATGGAACTAGGAGTAACCGACAAGATCTGGTTGACCGTTTTGCTGAAATAGGTAAGACTATTATTTTTCTATTATTCCGGCTACTGGTACAATTATCCTTTCATTTGTGTTGGGCTTCAATATCAATTTGCAAACATGAACAGTCCACTAGCTATATTATTTTTATATTCGGAAACTTGGTAAGTTTTCATTCATTTCATAATATTGAATAGCACTTCAGTTGGTTAGCTGAAATTCTTCCCAACACTTTCTCGTTTCTTCTTCTTTGTTCTTGTTACAGATATGATTTAAAGATACTCACATCCAGTTCGAAGAAAAAGCTTGTTTTCAAGTACAAGAAGCTCTATAAATAGATCTCAGCATATTTTTGAACAAATTCAATATCATTACACATACACGGGGAGACAAGAGTTTATTCAGAGGTTTTTTATCTGTTCTCGTGTATCATACGCTGAATTGTATGGTGTCCCGTTTACATTCCCTCTGCTAACACCTAGATTTGGAGCGTGAAACAGATTTCTTTTGAACAAGTGCCTCATTCCATATTTTGTTGGATTTAAGAAAAAAGCATATATGTGTGTTTCTAATTTCATGCAAAAAAATTGAGGAGGTGATTGCTTGTATGATATTGAGTTGGGTCTTTCCTTTACCTTTTTATTTTTTTTTCTAAAATTTTTGTAAAGCTAAAATCTTGAAATTAGTAGAAGAAGTAAATTCATAAGTGCAACCATCTCCTGAATTTTATATTTATTCGTTTTGATACCTCATTTTCATTTTGAAAGAGGATTTCTATATGTTAATTCAAATAAAAATCTATAAGACTGATCAATATGGCTTCCCGCAAAGAGTTCGCGATAAGAGAATACATTGTGAACAAATAGCTCAGTGGGAGTATGACGTGTCAGTTGTACATATTTGCACAACCTCCACAGTCATCCTGAGCCTTTCATTGAGTATGACGATGCAAATTCTTACACTTTCTTAATTGTAGCAAATCATCCTCCCAAAGATCTTACTAAAAAGAAACTCGTTTTATTGCAAATTCCATTCAACCTCTCCCTATGAAATTCTTCGTGTATTGAAAAACGAATAAGAGTGGTCTTCGACCAAACTAACCTTACCAAAGCGGAACAAATCCCACAAAGTTTTCTTTTTCCATATATAAAACACAAACAATGAAAATTAGGAATACTACGAATAAGAAGCCTGACAACTGTAAGAGACCCGTTCTGAAAATTTTCACCTAAATTTCCAAAAAAAGTTTCAAGCAAAATGCTAGTTATCCTTTAAATATTTGATAGAGATGAAGACAGCGAAATGATTGTAGATTGTGAAAATCGTAACTTGTAGATAACTCGTAAAAAAATTAATTTTTTTCTCTTCTATTTTTCTCCGGGTCTCTGTTTCCTAGAAACAGGGTGTCAAAAATTTATATCTATTTCATTTCTGGCTAATATCTCAGGAACTGTGTGAATTACAGAATTTAGTTTTTGTACATGCATTGTCACTAATGATAGCTGCTTTCTTGCAGTTTACACGGTTTTATTAGAGGTTCCAGTGGCGGAGATATTGAATTAACACAAAGGTTTAAACCCCCAACTTTTACATCACTGGACAAATTTGCATTTGCACAGCAAATTCTGATGTGCTAATGTGTGTTGGTTAGAAGAGTTTCAGTTAGCCAACTGAGGTGCGGTTCAATTTTATTTAATTAAAAATTTACCAAGTTTCTGAATAGAAAAATAAGAGAGCTAATGCACTGTATATGAACATAAATTGATATTGAAACCCAGCACAAATGAAAGGATAAATGTACCCAAATTACCAATTGCAAAGTCTTACATATTACAGCAAAACGGTCAACCAGATCTTGTCGGTTACTCCTATTTCCATGAACAGAGTGATCGAGCTCGACAAACGAACATGGAATGAAGCTGACGTGAAAATGCGTTGCTAAAGGTGTCAAATTATAAGCACATTTATCCTTGTGGTATAATAATAACCACGCCACTGGTCACAGTCTTTTTCGGATCAAATTCGCACAAATGAATGTTCTTAACTAAATATACTTCGAATGAATCGAAATCACTGAAGACGCGAATTACAGAAAAAATGAAATTTTCAGAATATCGCGAGAGGAAACAGACTTAGCACTTGAATCGGAAGCAGAAGTATTCACGATCGTTAAAATCAATGAACTGAATAAAAAATATGAAAAATGAAACAAATATGCGACATATGCGCTCCTCAGCTGACGATTTCTTCTCGCGCCTACACTCCATATGGGATTTCCCCAAGTACGGAGAAATTAAATTAGTTTGAAATGAAATGAAAATGAAAAATTCAGAAAAGTTTATTCAAACCGTTCTCTTGGCGTGAACAATGTGTTACTATAAAGTGAAACGTTATCGAGAAAACTGGCATTTTATGATCCAAAACAATTTGCTAAAACATTGTAAATTTCTTGTTATTGGAAAAGTGAGAAGTGTTAACTAACAAGTTTATTAATTTCAACGAAATTTGACTTAAGTTTAAATTGCAAAGTTATTTTTCATTATTTTCAGCGACCATAGTTGACAGGATCACAAGAATTTTTCCATTTACAAGAAATTTACAATGCAAATTGTTTTTATCATGAAATTCCAGTTTTCTCAAAAACGGTCCACTTCAGAATATAATGAACCAGGAGTACCCTTTTTTATGTGAAATACATTGGCGTATCAGAATTTTCTATGCAAATGCCCAATTGTCCAGTGGTGTAAAAATTTTGTGCAAAGGCAATATCTCCGCTACTGGCACGTCTAATGAATCCGAGAAAGTGCAAGAAAGTAGCTATTATTAATGACAACGTGTGTACAGAAACTGTCTCTGAGTTATGATTGGTCTTACAACTTTGGTATCTTCAACAATTGAACCACAGACTGATCTGTGGACTGTGGACGTCAACATTATTGTTACATATTTTTCATTGCTCCTCTCGAATATAAGTTTCTGACGATTCATTCTGTTCGTAAAATAGTCGTATGAAATATCACACGAGATTGAATTTACCTCAAAAGTCTATCTTTTATTTCCAAACTCAAATGAGTTGCTCTGAGGAAACGCCACTTATCACGAACATTCAATATCTTGTGATAACAATAACAATAGCTTCATTCCCTGAATCCTGAACATACATACAGAGAAATAGGAAACCGTCAATTACAAAGGAAAAAAATTAAATTTCTTTCCAGATTTCACAATATTAGGTACCACAATAATTCAAAAATTCTAAAATCGAGTAAGGTTCAATATTTACAATCAAGTCTGTGAGATTTTTCTTGAATTTGCAAAAATTATTTATGCCTAGTATATTCTGAGGAAGACTATTATTATATTACTACTGACAATACTTCTTTGATTTAATTCTCACGTGATACAATTTTTAAGATAAACAAATTGAATGTACTATCTATATTCAACAAAGTCCACTGTCCATAGCTGCTCAACAAAACAGGTCACATAAAATTCCAAACCATTGTAATTTTATGTTAGGATCTTAATAGGTTTTGTCAGATAAGGACTTACTGCTCCAACTGGTCTCTAGATTTATACACTAAGACAAATTTACCATTTACTATCTCCTACTGAGAGATGAAAAGTCGTTTATTATTATTATCGTATAGCATATATT
The DNA here is from genome assembly GCA_951802165.1 of Adalia decempunctata. Taxonomy (NCBI): domain Eukaryota; kingdom Metazoa; phylum Arthropoda; class Insecta; order Coleoptera; family Coccinellidae; genus Adalia; species Adalia decempunctata. The sequence continues at coordinate 62,114,136 of OX637696.1, read as the reverse complement.
AGTGCTATTTGACAGTTTAGAGGTTGATGAAAATACCAGCCCTTACTGTTAAGCTATATTTCTCTAGGAAAGGAACCTTGAAATATTAAAGATTCCTAAGTTGAAGTTATTATCTACTTTATTATTCATTGAAGTTTTGCAACGAAACTGCATTTTGTTTAAGTGAATTCTGCAGCGAAGCACATAAAATATTCATCGAAGACTAGCTTCTGGGTTGGCTATTCATCAGTTCATCCACTGAAAACTTTTCAATCCTCGTAAATCTTCTTCCCGCTCAGCGAAACACTCCGGAGCGCTAATATCACGAACCTCACGTATTTCTTCGGCTAAAAAATAATTCTTCTCGACAACGTTACGGTCGAAATATGTAATTTATCTTCAGGAGACGTTGTGACATCGCACTTTATTATTTTAAACGTCGATAATACTGCATTCGTGATCTCGGGACAATGCTGAGGTATTGTTGTTAGGTCGGTTATAGCGATTTGGAATTTTTTCTTTTCAGTTCTCAGACAGCGTCATTTTTCAACATGTGATCATAACCGAGTGATGAACGAACTCTGAAAATTTGAGATTGCTTGATTAGACAGAGCAAATGATCGTAAATTCTGGAACATACACGGCGGTCTAGTTGAAAGGTAATTTATTTGCTGAGCAAATAGAACATTGATGAGGAGGTAAAATTTCAGTGAAAAAAATTGCTCGAGCATGTTTCTTGAACGAGATTATACAGAGTGAGTTTTTGATCCGTAATATTTTTTATGTAGATTCCTCTCATCAAACGGAACAGTTCTTTCTTATCATTCTCCAAAGTTTCATCACAAAGTTAGTATTCTTCGAATTTTGAGCCGAGATTGGTCTCAATCGACTAGATTCGACAAAATGACCATGCATTATCAGTGAAAAAAATTGCTCGAGCATGTTTCTTGAACGAGATTATACAGAGTGAGTTTTTGATCCGTAATATTTTTTATGTAGATTCCTCTCATCAAACGGAACAGTTTTTTCTTATCATTCTTCAAAGTTCGGCTTCGTTCTGAGATCCTATTCATATCGTTGTAACCGTAAATTCAAACTGAATTTTACTCTATTCATGATGTACAGGGTTCTGCAATAGTGCGAAAATCTTCTATAGCTGCCGAACCAGACATCTCAAAGATTTCGTTGGAAAATAGACCTCTTGTACCTCCATTTCTGCATCTCAGGAAATTATTTTCTGATATACAGGGTGTCTCCGATAATTGATATCCAACAAATGGATGATTTTTTTAATAGATCACCCCATATATTTTCACATATTTTCAATGACCCTCATCACCTCTTTCATGACGCGAAATATTAGAGGCATCTTCCCAACGGTACAGATCTTATTCGAAGAAAAGTGCAAAACGGTGAGGAAAAAGCAGTTCAGTAAAAGTCTTCTGACGAATTCCCGAAGCGATAGTGACATGAATTTGATCTGAAAGTTTTTTAATTGAAGGATTTGCCTTGTTACCGTTCCTAAATCATCAGCCTGTCATATACAGGGTGTCCGTTATTAAGGTTCAAATATGAAGAACTTCAAATTATTAGTTCTCGATTTTTTCAAATGTAACACTCAGTATTTTTTCCACAATAATGTAGACAATTGAATACCTTACATTTTCTCAAAAGTACCCTTTGAATTATTTTCACTTCCGCATCCAGCAGACACGAAAAATGATATCGCAACTGAAAATTTCATTAAATAATGAATAACATGAAAACTAACGGACATTCAAAAGAGGTCAAACAATAAAACAAAACTAAATGAATAATTATTGACAAACTTAAAAAACCTTGCCAAAATCATACTTCCTGAGCATCAACATGAAAATGAAATTTTTTTTCGTACAAGCAATACAATATTGATCACGTATTCAACAAATTCATCAGTTTTTATCGGCTTTCCAAAAAAAAATTTCAATCAAGTTATTGCTACTTAGAGGTCAAAGATACTTTCGAATACATCAGTATGAATTTTTGGAAAAAATGGGATGGTTGATATGATTTTTATGTTAGGGCAGTGCCAAAGAACCTGTTTTTTTAGGAAGTCGAACTTATGCTACGCAAATCCCGAAAGGAAATATTCAAAAGAATCGAGTTTTCGGGTTTTTTTTGACAAGCTTGTAGTGACATTAGAATAAAGATACCTTGAAAGCTATCTCGAGAATCTACAATAAGAGAAATCAAAAAACATCCGTACAAATCTACCAATTCAGTTATCGATTTCGAACAGCCAGTCTATCGAAGATACCCATGATGAGTACTGCTGTGTTGAATAATACTTGCAAAGTTTAATTTTATGTATTTTTGACGTCCATTAGTTTTTATTATGGTATTAATTATTTGAATGAAAATTTCAGTTCCGATATCATTTTTCGTGGCTGAAGGATGCGGGAGTGAAAATATTTCTAAGGTTATTTCTGAGAAAATGTAGGGCGTTTAATTGTCTACATTATTGTGAACAAAATACAGGGTAATACATTTGAAAAATCGAGAAATAATTATTTGAAGTTCTTCATATTTGGACCTTAATTACGGACACCCTGTATATGACAGGTTGATGATTTAGGAACGGTGACGAGGGAAATCCTTCAATTGAAAAACTTTTATATCAAATTCATGTAACTGTCGCTTCTGGAAATCGTCAGGAGACTTTTACTAAACTGCTTTTCCCTCACCATCCATTTGTTGAATAACATTTATCGGGTTCACCCTATATATCAGAAAATAATTTCCTGAGATGCAAAAATGACAATGCAAGAGGTCTACTTTCCAATGAAATCTCTGGTTCGGCAGCTATAGAAGATTTTCGCACTATTGCAGGACCTGTATATTTCTCAACCAACAATCGTTCAATATTTTTTTCTTAGTACCAAGTTGCATTGTAGCCGTCCCATAAATCCTCGCACCTTTCGAAAACAATAAACGCTTCATATTTTCGATAGAATCGATCATTTTGGAAGAAGAAAGTATACCTAATAATCTTGACAAAAAGACACCGTCGTCCGATAAGTTATCCGATTAGATTTGTCAAAAAAATCGTAGATTTCCAGAATAATCTGGATGCTTCGCTGGTTTTGAATTATCACCGAAAATAACTACTTAGGTACTCTCTGATCGAACGAAAAGTTGAAAATGTTTCCAGTTTTATTCTGCGACTTTGATTAATTATAGTTGGACTGTGAGACATTTTTATCAATTATTATTTGGGAACCAAAGATCTAATAAGTATTATAATTTCTCATTTTGTATAGTAAATAATGTAGTGGAATTTTTACCGACTATCATACAATAATTCTTTTGGAGCATGATTTCCACCTAAACGAGGGCTATATAATTTCATCACGAAGTTAGTATTCATCGAATTTTGAGCCGAGATTGGTCTCAATCGACTAGATTCGACAAAATGACCATGCATTATCAGTAAAAGAAAATTTGGAACGGCCATGTTAGCACTGATTAGATTTTATTCAAGACTTTTCTATCGATTGAAAATCTGAGATGGAATCCTACTTTTCATTTCTCTCGAAAGGTGTCGCTCTTCTTTCCATTGCCGCAATAGCGCCACGACTGTGAAATAAACAGATTATTCAGGAAGTAGGACCCGATATACAATCTAGATTCTAGAGTGCGGTTTCGATCTACAATTTTTGGTCACGATTTTTAGTTAGGAGTTGTTACAGCAGGGTTTCTATGCATCCCTGTTTATCCGTAAATTCATCATATTTATGGACGGACGGAACGGTATCTGACCATATCTGGCTCAAATTTCGTAGAATTCAGCCATCGTGACTAAATGATATAGCCCTCGTTAAAGTTGGGCGAGCGCTAAAAATTGACTTGTTCCTGCATTTTACACAATAGTGAATACCGAAAATATGAATTCTGTGCGTTAATTTTTATTCACCTTGTATTCAATCTAATTCTTTTTATTCATGATGAACACATGATGTGAAAGCACAAATATATCTGAAAATAAGTAAAATATTGTCTGAAATTACTTTCCTTTACAGAGTGCTTCACCATAAACTGGACAAACATATAGCCCTCTAGATGACATCGGGAAAGTCATTTTTGCCTTATGACATATACCTCGCTTTCCAAGCATAACCTTCGAGCAGTATTCTGATAACCGTGGTAAGTTATGCGTGACCTTCTAAATGACTGTTTCTGGCTACATCTTAGTATTTTTAGTAACAAAACAACTCTAATCGGGAAGATTGGCAATAAAATATGAAGCTTGGTGGTGTCACATTTAATTTACTGTGCTACAGTTTCGAGAACCAATGTTCTCTTCTTCAGGCTAAAAATATTTCAATTGAACAAATTTCATCATAAGCAAGATGTATAAATCCTACCACTATAAATTTTCTGCTGTTCTCATAAAATAATAAATTATTAGTCAGACACATTAAAAAACTTTCGTCAAAAAACGCAATTTCTAGAAAAATTCCTGATATTAACACGTGCTCAAATTCTACCATCATTAAATCATAGAATCAGTCTAAATTGTAAAAATCTTATCTTGTCAAAAGTCAACGCCAATCACAGAACTACAAAACAAACACAACCATCAGCACCACTAACGCCCTCTGTATCTTTCAACTGTTACTAACATTAAAGTCTTTCTATGAGACCAAAATAAATTCTACTAAGACCTTCGATGTCCGTTCTAAAATTAACTGATTTCTCCTTTTTAATGTTGATCATTTCAGCTATCATTCGTTTTTTACAGTTATTTTCTTGGTGTACATTTTCTACATCATCTATATTAAAATTGAAAAAATGTCCTGTTTCCAGGTGATGTTCTACTGAAGCAGTTTTATTATTAGAGAGATTTTTTACGGATGTTTTGTGGGCTGAAATTCTGTTTTTTAAATATTGTTTAGTGGTGCCAACGTAACATTTTGGACAGTGTTCACAACTTATCTTATAGACAACACACGACATATATTCTTTTTTTGTTCTATCTTTCAATCTGCTGAATTGCTGAATACCAATTTTCCCAAAGTGAAGTTTTTGTATAACACGATTTTTTGATTGTCCTGTTTAAGTACTCTGGACAACTGTGTAGACAGCCCGGGCACCAAGGGCAATTTAACATAGCTAACACTAACCTCTGTATCTTCTCGTTCTATTTCATTTGGCCTTCTATTATTAACATTTAAAACTTTATTTATTAATTTTCTTGGATATGAGTTCAACATTAAATCACTTTTTAATTTTTTCACATTAGCACTTTTGAATTCTTCATTACAGAGTCTTTCTATTCTATTTTTTGATTGAGTTATTATATTAATTTTTTGATATGTTGGATGTAAAGAAAAATAGTTTATTGTTCTATTTTTACTGGTTGGTTTCTTGTATAGATTTGTCCTCAAATGACCGTTTATAGGGTCCCTTATTACTAGTACATCTAGGAATGGTAATTCATGGTTAGAATTTTCCAACTCATATGTAAACTTTAGCTTAGGATCTATAGAGTTAAATATCTCCAGTACATAATTCAAAGAGTCTTTTGGAACACATGCAAGTTTATCGTCCACGTACAAAAATAGAATTGGAAAAACAAAATTTACTTTTTCAACTACTTCTTCCAAAACAAAATTCATCACGTAATTGGCCAAAATTGGGGAACAGAGTGCACCCATGGGGCAACCTGATATTTGTTTATAAAAACAATCATTAAAAGTCAAATAACTCATATTGAAACTATTTTCTACTAACTCTAGGAAGGTCTCATAATCCATGTTAGTGAAGCTACTTATCTGATGCCAACTGTCCTCAATCAACCGAACCACTAATGTTTTCATGATGTTGGTGAACAAACTTTCAACATCGAAAGACACCAGGACATAATAAGTAGCTTCACTAACATGGATTATGAGACCTTCATAGAGTTAGTAGAAAATAGTTTCAATATGAGTTATTTGACTTTTGATGATTGTTTTTATAAACAAACTAGCTGGCCCGGCGAACTTTGTTCCGCCCAAATTATACTTACGGTGGATTTCATACATCGTAATCACCGGTGATCGGAGATTAACGGCTTGGTTCTCTGATTTTTGAACTGTCAAATCTAGCTGTCTAGATCAAACTCCGATCACCGGTGATTACGCTTTGTGAGACCCACCGTTAAAGTTGCATAAACTAACCATTGCTATTTTTCAAGCAGGAGACAAATTATGCAAAACAAAGTTCAAAATATACAAAATTTTAATATTATTGTAATTTACATGAAGAGAATTCTCTTTATTCAAGCGGTACCTAATTGTTGAAGATATAACCTTTTGTTTTTAATGTTTTGAAAATCAGTCATAATAAATTCTCAAAATCTAATCAGTGCTTACACCATTATTTTAGACATCTTAGCTATGCTGCTAAGCTCGAAATAGTGGGTAAACATCTCAGTTGGTGGAGCAGCGAGATTTTCATGTTTCCATGGATATGAGCTGTCACTGTCACACAAAACATGTGCTGGGGGGCTGGAACGGGGTTTACCAATAAGGGTAAATGGAAAAATTCCGGTGGATGTTTTTTTATTTATTGAAAAAACCTAAAAGGTTGAAACATGTATTTTTAAACTTTCCAGCATCACATACAATGCTTACCTAAAAGGTTGACCAAATTAGGTGAATTCCTTATTTTCGAACAATAGGTACGGCAAATAAACAAAAATTTTAGGGATCAGATTAGGCAACCCATGAAACATTATTGTATATCATTAGTGAAACCCCGATGAGCAAACGTTTCAAAATTATTGACGCTTATAATACTGTCTCTGTGCAAACAGAAACACTAAAATAATATGTCAATTACCAATTATGGGCAATTTTGGATTCAGTTATTTCCGCAAATATATTTATTACCCCAACAGAAGTTCAAAAACATTTAAGAAATAAAGAAAAAAGATGAAGATGGGCAACTCACGTTTGAATCTGATCGTCAAAATCCGATTTACTTGATATTTAGGTAAAAATTCACTGTTCCACCAACTTGAGATGTTCACCCGCTTTTTGATCTGGTAATAGACTTCCATGTTACCATGAGTTCTATGCGAATCACACATCGCCATCTAACAGCGGTAATATCAAGTACCTACGACTACGTACTTATCTAGTCACTGTACGACTACACGCATCAACGGTCACGCATCAACGGTAGCGACACCTAGTGGCCTTATTCAAAAGAAGGAAAAGCATTTCCTGCATAATTAAAATTTTCATCGGTTTTTCAGAGTTTTATTGTATTTTATAATAACCAGACGGTCGACGAATCCATAAATGAAGTTTCATATCAAACAGTCCATCCGATCTCGAGTTATAAATGGTGTAACCAACATCTTTCTTTTATATATATATATATATATATATATATATATATATATATATATATATAATAATATAATATATATATATATATATATTATATTTTATATATATATATATATATATATATAATATATATATAGAATATAGATATCAGGTTGCCCCATGGGTGCACTCTGTTCCCCAATTTTGGCCAATTACGTGATGAATTTTGTTTTGGAAGAAGTAGTTGAAAAAGTAAATTTTGTTTTTCCAATTCTATTTTTGTACGTGGACGATATACTTGCATGTGTTCCAAAAGACTCTTTGAATTATGTACTGGAGATATTTAACTCTATAGATCCTAAGCTCAAGTTTACATATGAGTTGGAAAATGCTAACCATGAATTACCATTCCTAGATGTACTAGTAATAAGGGACCCTATAAACGGTCATTTGAGGACAAATCTATACAAGAAACCAACCAGTACAAATAGAACAATAAACTATTTTTCTTTACATCCAACATATCAAAAAATTAATATAATAACTCAATCAAAAAATAGAATAGAAAGACTCTGTAGTGAAGAATTCAAAAGTGCTAATGTGAAAAAATTAAAAAGTGATTTAATGTTGAACTCATATCCAAGAAAATTAATAAATAAAGTTTTAAATGTTAATAATAGAAGGCCAAATGAAATAGAACGAGAAGATACAGAGGTTAGTGTTAGCTATGTTAAATTGCCCTTGGTGCCCGGGCTGTCTACACAGTTGTCCAGAGTACTTAAACAGGACAATCAAAAAATCGTGTTATACAACAACTTCACTTTGGGAAAGTTGGTATTTAGCAGATTGAAAGATAGAACAAAAAAAGAATATATGTCGTGTGTTGTCTATAAGATAAGTTGTGAACACTGTCCAAAATGTTACGTTGGCACCACTAAACAATATTTAAAAAACAGAATTTCAGCCCACAAAACATCCGTAAAAAATCTCTCTAATAATAAAACTGCTTTAGTAGAACATCACCTGGAAACAGGACATTTTTTCAATTTTAATATAGATGTAGAAATTTACACCAAGAAAATAACTGTAAAAAACGAATGATAGCTGAAATGATCAACATTAAAAAGGAGAAATCAGTTAATGTTAGAACGGACATCGAAGGTCTTAGTAGAATTTATTTTGGTCTCATAGAAAGACTTTAATGTTAGTAACAGTTGAAAGATACAGAGGGCGTTAGTGGTGCTGATGGTTGTGTTTGTTTTGTAGTTCTGTGATTGGCGTTGACTTTTGACAAGATAAGATTTTTACAATTTAGACTGATTCTATGATTAAATGATGGTAGAATTTGAGCACGTGTTAATATCAGGAATTTTTCTAGAAATTGCGTTTTTTGACGAAAGTTTTTTAATGTGTCTGACTAATAATTTATTATTTTATGAGAACAGCAGAAAATTTATAGTGGTAGGTTTTATACATCTTGCTTATGATGAAATTTGTTCAATTGAAATATTTTTAGCCTGAAGAAGAGAACATTGGTTCTCGAAACTGTAGCACGGTAAATTAAATGTGACACCAACAAGCTTCATATTTTATTGCCAATCTTCCCGATTAGAGTTGTTTTGTTGATGATACGTGGCAATCAAAATTAATAACCAGTATTTTTGGTGCTCAATTCAATTGGATGTAGAATTCTGGAAAAAAATCGAAATGGCGGAAAACCTGCAAAGTTGTAAGTTTTTCTTCTCGGTTGCTAATTCGGAAAGCATTATTTAACGTACATAGTCGGTTTCTAAGATTTTCCGTGTAACAATTTTCTTCAAATTCGAACTCAACTTTTTTGTATTCAGAAAAAAAAATTCCCCCTAAATTGTTGGAATCTTCCAAGACTGATTTTTTTTTATTCTCAACAGTTATGTGGAAACAGAATAAAAAAATATCCATTGGTGTTTTTTTGTAGCCTTTCAAAGATATCGCTCGGAGTACATACATAATTTTTATTCAAAAAACTAGTGGCCTTACGATATCCAAATTGTGCTAATGGGCTACCAGAATGTTTATTCTTATTACTGTCCGTTACTTAGCAAAGGTACTCAAATTTGACAGTTATTTCCCAAATTCTCCTAAGAAATTTGAATTCAAGCAACAAATGAGCTATTCAATTTTGGAAAAGAATTATATTATTAAGGCTTATTATGAAGCGAATTTTTCAGGAAGGAAAGTGGGTTAAAAATTTGTCAGTTTTCGTGTTTTTTTCATTGGTATCCTTGATATTTCCGGAATAACTCAAAAAATACTGATCCAATCATGATGAAACTGAGAAACTAGTTGGCAAATGTGGATGCCTAGTTGGGTTAAGAATTTCGTGATTATCGTGTCATTAGAACAATAAAAAAATCTCAAAATTTCGTTAGGTCACGAATTTGATCATACGCGCAAAGGTCCTGACTTTACGGCCGGTCTAGAATTTTATTTATAGTATGTTACGCATGAACGCAATATGTACAATAATGAATCAATGAAAAATTGAAAATCGTATTCAACCTGAAAAATAACCTTTGATCATAATAGATTCTCGAAAATATCACCATTATTTTGGATAAATTATCGTGACCGAGATCGTGACCTTTTTGCAATACTTTCTACTGCCGAGCGAATCATTATTGGGTTTCGACAAATTTCATCGACAGCTCTTATGATTCGTTGTTTCAACTCTTCTGTTTAATTGACTGGAGTTCTATATTGACCTTAATCACCCTGTATCTCGCTTTTGCTTCGAAAACGGGGTAAAAATGGCTTTTTCGATGTCATCTACATGGTATATGTTTGTACAGTTTATTGTGAAACACCCTCTATATTAATGTTAGAATTCTTTCTAATTTTCATTGGTAGACAGATTTAAAGATAATGAAAACCTACCTCTGCAACAGGAACCTTCATTCAAAATCGGCTGATGGCAAAGATGACAAGGTCGGGGTTTTTTGAAGGTTTTGCGACGAAAAGTGTGACTTGGTCCTTGAGGAGGTATATCTTCCTGAAACAAAACATGAAAAATGTATCACTCAAACAAAATGATTCGGTATAGACTAAAATGATTTTTTACTGTAATGAGAAGAATTCCAATGTCATACCTTGAATAATGAAAGGCTATTCTTTGGAAGAAAGGGGAAAATGAAGAAACATTGATTCAACACAAAAAATTTTCTCATTTGCAAGGAAGCTATAAAATTCCAACTTCAATCGCAAATTTGTTCCAGAGATTTCCTGCAATGTCTGGTCAATGAGAAAAAGGAATAGTTGTCTTCTTAGAGTTAGTTATACAGGAAATGAATTACAAAATGGAACGAATGGAGGATGAATCTCTCATTTCAATTCGTTCCATCGGATTCAAGACGTCGTACAAATTTGTTACACCAACTGCAATAATATGAAACTCTTTTTCCTGAAATTACAAAGAAATATTGAAGGTACCATAATAATTTTGTTAGATAATAGTGTACAAATTAGATTTTCAGTTTTCCTTTTTTCGACTGAATGAGTATTTTCTGCAGAAAAATTCGAATAACACTGATCGCCTTTTCGAAATAGAATGAAACTCAGTTTCAATTTGATGCATTCTTCAATGAGCTCCTTTTTCTATCTGTAAGCCTACCCTGATGAATAGCTCCACTATTTCAACAGAAATTAGTATAGAATATGAATGCAATAATGATCCCTGAAATCCAAACTGACATGTTTGATCAAATCTAGCAATGAAATGATGTGGATGTATTCAACTCATTTGCGAATATTTATGGACTTCGTGTAAATTAATCGGAATTCTTAACTATTCGAAATTACGTGTTGAACTAATAAAATTATGATGATTAGTGACACTAATACGTAGGGCCATTACTTGTTGAGTATTCCAATTTAGATATAGTTTATGAGTTCCGGTTTCCCAGAAATAGCTCGAATAATTTCTTAATTTTTCTGGATTTCCATACATCTCATCATGAAACAACCACAAAGGTCCAATAAATAAACACTAGGGGAGACTTAGTTTACACCAATGAGTTTGATTTATGTCGAAATGAGTTCATTTGATGTATACGACCTATTTATGAAGATATAAGCTATCTTCCGGCGTTCAAAAATAGATTGATTTCCAAACAGACAGGCATATATCAAAATTTAACAGTTGAGGATGCCACCATAATGATATGCGATGGTTCGGATGTTATTGAAATTATGATTTCAGTTCGGAATTTATATGTTTTGAATGGAATGAGTTTTTGATTGACGCAGATGGATTTCAATGGGTTTAGTTTTTTTGGGAAAATAACACACAAAAACGGCAAAAACCTGGTGAGCTGTGATTTCATGAAAATCTGGACAAACGATTTTATTTCCATGATATCTCCGTCAATTTTCGGGAGAAAAAGAAATTTTCAGTATACATGCGGAATAATATTTTGCAGAATGTTTATTACTCGCTTTTCCGTTTTTCTTCGTGAATTGGGAAAAAAACCTGGTTCAAAACATGACCAATAAAGTGCCTACTTTACCGTTTATTTAATAATTCAGGGGACAATAAACAAATAACTGATTAATACACATTCTTCAGAATATTATTCCGCATGTATGTATACTGAAAATTGCATACATTTATTCCAGTAATGGCTGAAGATATCATGGAAATAAAATCGTTTGTCCAGGTTTTTATGAAATTACAGCTCACCTGGTTTTTTTCCCAATATACGAAGAAAAGCAGAAATGCGAGTAATACACATTCTAGAGGAATGGTCAAGCTTTAATTAAAAAAAATTGTTGGTCTACGCCGCATACGAACTGAGATATCATGGAAATAAAGAGCCCAATTTTTGAAAGAAGTTAGCGAGCTCGGACGTGTACGACTTCCCCTTAACTGAACCTTATAAGCCTTAAGACCGAATCTTTAGGCAAAATACGGCGTAATGACGTTTGTGGAATGCTTAATTCCAAAGAACGACGAGGAATGGACAAACCTGGATAACAGGCTACAGCAGCAATATTCTTGGCTGTCCTTGAGCGACGTGCACGGTTTTTATTATTTACATCACTAACTTGTCCCAACAGCTCAAATTTTCCCACCAATTTCTGTATTGCGGTTGGACAGAGTGCTCCACGACGACCAAAAAATGTTCCAATTTCACGAACTGTCTCTGCCAAATTCTCATCATTTTTATAGTGAATTTTGGTAATTTCAATGCGTTGTTGAAGCGTATATAGTTCCATTTTTATTAATGGCGTAGTTTCTACTTGTCAAATGTCAAAAGATGACATCTACCGAAATAGCGGGCTATTAAAGATAACGACTTTCATTGGAAAAACCTTTGGTTGAGAAAAATATTTTCTGTTTCAGATGCAAACCATTGCTTCACTTTCATATGACTATTGAAACGAACTCTAATCCGATTCATATTTTTTCCCTTCTTGCAGATTTCCAAATCCATCGTGTTAGGTGCATTTATATGAGATCAGTCGAAATCTATCGATTGGATCGCAATGATCAAAATCGCTGTCCCAAACTCATTGGTAAACCTGATAGATAACTCCATTATTCAGATTTAAAAAATATTTGGACTCAAATACCTTAGGCCGTTGCATAGGTGGTAGTAATGAAAGGGGTGCTCAACATTTCCCATCGTCTGCATATTTCACATTCATCATGTCTCTCGGATGTTATGCCTGCACACAGTTATCCGAAACCATCATTTATCTATGAAAAAGTATATACATTTTATGTCAAAGTTCGAAATAAATCCTGAGCTTGAACGTGTTCCAAATTTCTCATAAGCCTATTAGGATGATGCGGTCACGTCTCGCTACCGAAAAGGTTATGGAGGTAATTCTTGATTCGAAAACGTATGCGACGAAAGGACGATTGTTAATAAATCCCTCTTAGCTCACATGTGGAAAACGGACGTTATTCATTTTACTTTATAGTCTATTCGGATATGCAAACTGACGGGATAAACCGTTGCATGCAATGCTTTGTGTTTTCTGACTTTTTCACACCTTCCTTTTTAGTGAGAAAGTTCAAGATGGCTCTTAACTGAATATCATGACCAGAAATTGTAGATCACTCTGGGTTTCTATGTATCTATGTGGCAACATAAACGAATTTATATATTTTAAATTATTCGAAAAATGAACCACGATAAGAAGAGGAAATAAAGGGTTTTCTGATAGGAGGTTATAATTTGTATCGATATTTCGTGAAAATCCAGGCTGATGTTACTTCAAAGAGGTCCTAATGATTATTTATTTGAGATTACCTACTGACGATTGATGGTCTTGATGTTGAGGTGAATGTGGTTTGTATGTTTTGTTTTAGTTGTGTGGGTATTTGAAATAATTGTAGAATCGTAATTTGTGTTTCTGTTTTTCCAGTACTTGATAAAGTCTTGAAAAAGACGAAACGTTGTACGAAAATAATAATAAAGACCACTGCATAGACTAGTTTGTCCAATACCCTTGATACATGTCGAATTGTTGTCTGTTTTTAAACATTCGAATGTTCGTTTTTTATAGCCTGATGCAGAAACAATATGGCTCCGAAACTGTTGCGACGATAAATTGATCTTGAAGTATTCTTTTTGCCTAAGTACCGATCGTTCTGCTACATATTACATTGCAAGGCAATTTAAAATTTCTGGTTTTTATTTTGACATACAAAGAAAAGCTTTAAGATAAATGACAAGATGTTTTTTTTCATTTTGAAGAAGAAGGTATGCCGATGAAATGGCAAATAACATCAGTAAAATCAACAAAACTTTGGGTTTTCCGAGCCCCAGATGCGACAATAGCCACCGAGATGATTTTTCGATGGAATTTCGGATCATTTTCATGCATTTCAAGGACCCAATCAGCAACGACGTTGTCTCAAATTTAGGAGTCTTAAGACTCAAATCTTTTTGCAAAATACGGTGTAATGACGTTTATGGAATGCATAATTCCAAAGGACGACGAGGAATGGTCAAATTTGGGTTTGTCAACACTTTCGACTACAGCAGCGATATTGTCGTCTGTTCTTGGGCGATGTGTACGGGTTTCATCCTTCACATCACTAACTTGTCCAAAAAAGCTCAAATTTTTCCACCGATTTCTATATTGCGGTTCCACAAGGTCTTTCACGATGGCCCAAAAATGTTCTAGTTTTACGAACCATCTCTACCAAATTTCCACCATTTTTATAGTGAACTTTAATAATTTCAGTGCGTTGTTGAAGCGTGTATCGTTCCATTTCTAATAATGGAGTAGTTTCTACTTGCCAAATGTCGAAAAAAGAAAGCTGCAAGAGTGACATCTACCGTAATAGCGAGCTATTCAAAATAACATCTCTCATTTGAAAACTGAATGTAGAACATCATTTGAAACATGTTCCAAGTTAATAATTCAAAACATGATTTTCCCAAAGAATTGATTTCTTTTTTTTGTGGAATTGTCCCGATAGGAAGGTTGTATTAATTAAAAATAGATTGTTGCCTCCTAGAGTTATTTTATTATGTGACTAGACTCACTGAAATTACAACACAAACATAAGACTTAAACGTATTACATTTTGAAATTATTCTTAAAACTCATTTCACCTGAACTCTCACAACTTCGAACCGTCAAATATATCAAACTAGCTGGCCCGGCGAACTTTGTTCCGCCCTAATGATACTTACGGTGGATTTCACAAATCCACTCTGATTTTTGAACTGTCAAATGTTTCCATGGATATGAGCTATCAGACAGAACAAATACACAAAAATAATATGCCATAATATGTCAATCACTAATAATGGCAATTTTGGATTCAGTTATTTCCGCAAATATATTTATTACCCAAACCGAAATTCAAAAACGTTTCAAAAATTATGAGGAAAGATGAGAACGGACAATTCACGATTGAAACTGATCGCGAAAATCCGATTTACTTGAAATTTCGATAAAAATTCACTGTGATATTCAACCGCTTTTTGATCTGTTAATAGCCTTTCATGGTACCATAAGCCCTATGTAAATTACACGGTAATACGTTCTTTTTTCGACCATTTCAAACCACGACGACCGAAATGCTCTAACAAAGAACAGATGACATCAATCGATGGCCGCGAACAAATTCATCGCCATTTAATTGTGATAATGTCAAATAAAGTACCTTCACGATTACGTTATTAGGAATAAATAAAACTATAAAACTAACTAATAATCATCAGTCATAATGTGTGAATAGCGCCATCTGAAGTGGTAGGAACGAAACTTTTCTCATATCTCAACGGAATCGAATCCTTTCAGACATCTGTGGTCCTACGCTAAGACATTTTGGTTTTGCCCAACAGCGCAGAGTTATAGGCAACTCAAATTACACACTATTACAGTGACTATAGAGGCAATATAGTCACTGTACACACTATTTGTTTATATCGCCATCTAACGCGGAGAATATCAAATGATGTACCAACGAATAAGCGGTAGCGTAACTGTAACCGTAGCGACATCTAGTGGCCTTACTCAAAAGGAGGAAAAGCATTTCCTGTATAAGTAAAATTTTCATCGATTTTTTCAAAGTTTTATTGTATTTCATAATAACCAGACCGTAGACGAATCCATATATGAAGTTTCATAACAAACAGTCCATCCGATCTCGAGTTATAAATGGTGTAACCAACATCTTTCTTTTATATATATATATATATATATATATATATATATATATATATATATATATATATATATATAGATAAGGATATACAACGTGGTTTTCTAAAAAAAAATATGGTAAAGGTTATGAGCACAGAGAACATATACAGGGTCTTTCACGAGGAACCTCACCCATATTTATACGGGAAACTACTGAACGTATTTTCATGAAATTCAGCACTTATAAGTATTTCACGATGCTGATGAAATCTAAAATATTTTCAAGGCATGAACACTTCCGGTTTTTCCGGAAATGACGTCAACTTCCGTTTTTCAAATTAGAACAGCATTTTTTTATTGCAGAAATAGATTCCTTAGAAAATTTCAAGTTATTTTGATGTAACATTTTTCAGTTTTGGTTGGAAAATTCTCTCTGAGCGGGAAAATTCGAAAAAAAAATCGAAAATAGAGCTCTGCTGAAACAAGAATAACATTGAGGTTTTTGGATGGAAAATTTTAATTTTTGGGATTTTTCAAGATGTAAGATTGATATATCCACTTTAAAAATCGAAATCGCGATTCATGATACAGGGGGTGAAAAAATCGCTTTCAAAGTTAGGGATGACAAAATCGTGAAAAATCAATTTTTTCAAATTAGAACCCCATTTTTTTATGGCAGATATTGAATCTACGTTGAAAAATAATGTGAGTGTATGCATCACACCCTTGCCCTAAAGTGGATATTTTCTGAGTTATTCACAAAAAACTGTTTTTCGTCTTGAATTTTCAGCTATTTCTTTTCCCTTCACGCCAAAAAGATGAAATTTTCAGGAACTGTTACTTAAACCATGTTCTAGATTTTACTACCCTTATATGCAAGAGAAAAAGTTACAGGTTGTTCCTAAATAGATGGCGAATTTGGATTCCAATTTGTATCGGAAACCTCTTTATTTCAACTAATCGGCCATCGGTTTTGTCTCCAGTGATAAATAAATAATTCCTTATGAACCATATGCAAAAACTTACCATGTTTTACATTCTTTTTTTTTAATGATAGATATCATTAATTACATCTACTGAATATGGAGGAATTTGGCAGATGTAATTAATGATATGTATCATTAAAAAAAAAGAATGTAAAACATGGTAAGTTTTTGCATATGGTTCATAAGGAATTATTTATTTATCACTGGAGAGAAAACCGATGGCCGATTAGTTGAAATAAAGAGGTTTTCGATACAAATTCGAATCCAAATTCGCCATCTATAGGAACAACCTGTAACTTTTTTCTCTTGCATATTAGGGTAGTAAAATCTAAAACATGGTTTAAGTAACAGTTCCTGAAAATTTCATCTTTTTGGCGTGAAGGGAAAAGAAATAGCTGAAAATTCAAGACGAAAAACAGTTTTTTGTGAATAACTCAGAAAATATCCACTTTAGGGCAAGGGTGTGATGCATACACTCACATTATTTTTTAATGTAGATTCAATATCTGCCATAAAAAAATGGGGTTCTAATTTGAAAAAATTGATTTTTCACGATTTTGTCATCCCTAACTTTGAAAGCGATTTTTTCACCCCCTGTATCATGAGTCGCGATTTCGATTCTTAAAGTGGATACATCAATCTTACATCTTGAAAAATCCCAAAAATGAAAATTTTCCATCCAAAAACCTCGAAGTTATTCTTGTTTCAGCGGAGCTCTATTTTCGATTTTTTTTTCGAATTTTCCCGCTCAGAGAGAATTTTTCAACCAAAACTGAAAAATGTTACATCAAAATAACTTGAAATTTTCTAAGGAATCTATTTCTGCAATAAAAAAATGGTGTTCTAATTTGAAAAACGGAAGTTGACGTCATTTCCGGAAAAACCGGAGGTGCTCATGCCTTGAAAATATTTTAGATTTCATCAGCATCGTGAAATACTTATAAGTGCTGAATTTCATGAAAATACGTTCAGTAGTTTCCCGTATAAATATGGGTGAGGTTCCTCGTGAAAGACCCTGTATATATGACAAATTTTACCATAAAGTAAAGAGTTTTAAAAAATTATCATATTAGATACTTTTCGACATTTTTCTCGTGAAAGAGTAATTTCGAATACCCCTCGAGATGAAATTTAAGGAAGTAAAATTTTCGACAAATCCAAGTTCATGAGGTGACAACACTAAGAACCTATTCCATAAAAATGTTTATATTCTGCATATAATCTCGATTCAAATTAAACAAAACACCCCAGAACGAATTGCAACGAACAACTACAACCCCTGATCCTGAAATGAATGTTTCTGATCCAATTCCAATGAAAGCCCGAGAGCACCTCACACATGTTCTTATAACGGACGAAAGGTATGATTGAGGTAGGCAATACAAATGTTGGGTCGTGTTCATGGGCCACGTGCCACCCGTCGGTCCATGCTGTTCTGCACCAAATTGTGAGGGTGTGCTTAATTGTACAGCTGGTCTCTAGAAAATCAACCAAAAAATTTGAAACATTTGTGGAATATTATGTTTTATTAGTGTTACGTCAGTAGGCATTCATTCTTCGGTCCTGCATCCAAAAAAAAAATCATTAGAGAACTTACTAATATGAAACTTCATCCAACTGATAGTATGTATGAATGCAAAATAACAATCTTAAACCGAAAGTATATTATCAACAAAAAATGTACATCAGATCCATTTTGTTCCATTGCACAGGTACCTGCAAAATTTCATGAATATCGTTCTTTTCTTTTGAAAGACATTTACTTTGTTCCATACTTCGTCCCAACCCTGTATATAGATTACATAATTTCAAGTCATCTGGGGAACATTCATAGTAACCACTTTCATTTTCATGACGTGACAGTTCAAAAGTTGACAGATGAGTGTTAAGGTGCAGACACATTGTTATCACGTCACGTCACATCACGTCATCTGCCCAAAATGTCCAACCACGATAATGCATGGAACTTAGACCATAGGAAGAGAGACACACCTTTCAATAATAAATAGTGAAGCCAAATCATCAGAACTAAACTGGGTGATTATACTACTACGGGATCAAAATGTAGTAAAAATTTTTGCAACATTGTATCTGCTGTCACGTTATAGCACTGAAAGCACGCAAGATCTATATTCCGCAAATTTACATTTTCTGTATGCACGTGATATTACGTCTAATATTATGTGAAATGTCATTCTGACATACATTTGAAACCGATCTGTGTGCTCATTCAATAATTCTTGAATTAATTGATGGAATTCCCCCACTTCCTCTGTTCATTGATTCATTTGGTAAATCGAATCCCTTCTATGAGAATCACCAGCAACTGTAAAAGCAGCTATATTCTCCATATCTTCTTCCCATTTCCTCGCGTGAGCTCACGTGACGTGACAACAGTTTGTATGCACCTTAAGTCACATGGAGCATTGCGCGATAGAACAACGCGTCCTGATTTTCAAAAAATTGCTGTGAGTGGCGAACGTTATCGTTTTTTCTACTATTAGTCATAAGGGCTAACCATGCCTTATAACACTTTTTTTTACTCGAAAAATATTCAAATTTTCAATTCAATTCACAATTCGAATCGAATACATCATCCACCATATTAGTAATGGTGCATTAGATTATTTAATAAATTACAAGGTCAAGACTTTAGGCTATTGGTGTATTTTCCCGATATAGAGCAACAGTTAACATGTAACTCTGCCTTCACCTTCAGCAACTTCCTTGAATCGGCCACGCATGCTGTTCCTTGAAGTAATTTCTTCATTTTCACACTAGCTTACGTGTATCGGAAACCTTTCACGGGAATGAAAAGTTTCATCCATCAAACTCTAATTTCATGCAATCGCATGAAAGCTATGAATTACTGCTACAATTTTCCATAATCAGTACACCTCTCACATTCACAGTTATTTGCAACTCAAATTGGCACATCCCTCTGGCATTTTGTCCTTTCTGATAAACCATTAAACACTGTTATTGGAGTAATATGATGCTATCGTATAATGTTATCAGGTTGATGATTGCTTTGCATGGAGCTCCATCATAGTCAGAATCTGATTCTAGACAAGCAGCAGAATATGAAATTTGCTTTACAACATGAAAAATTGACTAAATATCAAGATGAGATACTTCGAATTAAATGACATGAATTTTCATCAAAAAGAGGCATTCTCAATCAAACATTTGTAACTTGTTTACTGAAACAATGAATATTTATATTGCTCATTTTGGGAGTCTGATCATTAGATCAATCGGGATGCGTTAACATTTGATTGAAGATGTCACCAGGGCGGATCCTTTCCCCATTTTATTATAAGTTTCACAGTTTCGAATGAAAATTTATTTCAATTTAGTATTTGTGGCACATTCGAATGATTTGAGAAATCAAGTTCAGTAAACACAGTAAGCAGTAAACCCGAACATCAACCACAGCTTGACAACGCCTTTGCATACTTTCGATACGATTGTTGAAGAAGTCTCCATCAATTTCTCTTCAGAGTTGCGGTAAGAGCCGTCTCAATTTTTGAATTGTATGTGGTGGTGATTGATGGGAAAACTGATTCCAATCCTGTTCAATGGTATAGAGGTCTGGCGACCAAATGTGGAATTTCATGAATTTCCAAAGCTTTATCGACAATTCTCGCACGTCATGGTTTCGTATCATCATAACTTTGGCCAATATCAATAAACTGAAACAATCATATTAACAAACTTGCTGTATGTACATCTGTGCATTTATGGTAGCTTCAAGCACCAACAACGCCCATTTCAACAAAGACCTTCCCAAACAATAAATGTACCATCTCTTAACCGATCAGCTATTTCTGGCTACCGGATGAATTTGAAAATCGTCCACAGTTTGACTCGTCTGTAAACAATACGGACCTCCATTAATTGTTTTTATCAATCAATCCTCCTCAAAGGTCGTCGCGAATTAATTCCTCGATAAACCGTTTCAAACGAAACCAAAGCACCTGGAGAATAATTCGACAAGTACCTACTCAAAAGCTCTCTTCGGTTAGACAAAGTCAGAAACCAATATTGAGCAGATCTAGGGAGTCCATTTCTCGGTCTTTCACTAACAGACATAAATTCTCAACATCTCTCTTATTACGTCCCGCCTCGATCTTACCAATATAGAGGTACGTTAAGTTGACAGCCCACCAAAACGGATCGAGTTCGGACCTATGCCATAATTTTGTACCCATTTTGTACCAATTTGTACCACTTTTGAAAAATTCTGTACCCCCATCGTTTCCGAGATATCGACCCCCTCTAGGTGGTCTGCCAACTTAACGTTAAGTTGGCAGACCACTCTGCAAGAATTGATCGTATCGAATTCAAATAAAAACTGCAATTTTGTACCCATTTTGTACCCTCCTGAACCACTTTTATTTTTTCTCTAGGACCTACCGTTCCCGAGATATGGGATTTTGAAAAAAAAATATTTTTAAAAAAATTTGAGATTTTTACTCCATAATTTTGTACCCATTTTGTACCAATTTGTACCACCTTTAAAAAATTTTGTACCCCCATCGTTACCGAGATATCGACCCCCTCTAGGTGGTCTGCCAACTTAACGTTAAGTTGGCAGACCACTCTGCAAGAATTGATCGTATCGAATTCAAACAAAAACTGCAATTTTGTACCCATTTTGTACCCTCCTGAACCACTTTTATTTTTTCTTTAGGACCTACCGTTCCCGAGATATGGGATTTTGCAAAAAAAATATTTTTCAAAAATTTTGAGATTTTTACTCTATAATTTTGTACCCATTTTGTACCAATTTGTACCTACCACCTTTAAAAAATTTTGTACCCTCACCGTTTCCGAGATATCGACCCCCTCTAGGTGGCCTGCCAACTTAACGTTAAATTGGCAGACTACTCTGCAAGAATTGATCGTATCGAATTCAAACAAAAACTGCAATTTCGTACCCATTTTGTACCCTCCTGAACCACTTTTATTTTTTCTCTAGGACCTACCGTTCCCGAGATATGGGATTTTGAAAAAAAAGTATTTTTCAAAAATTTTTAGATTTTTACTCCTAAATTTTGTACCCATTTTGTACCAATTTGTATCACCTTTAAAAAATTTTGTACACCCACCGTTTCCGAGATATCGACCCCCTCTGTGTGTTCTGCTAACGTTCAGCTATTGCTCATATTGCGTGGGTTGATCAGATCGAATTAGAACAAAAGCTATCATCTTGTACTCGTTTTGTGTTAAATTTGATCATTTATTTTGAACCCCCCACGGTTTTCAAGAACTACTGTTGTGTACCAATTTGTAACATCTTCATTGCATCTTCTTACAGAAGGACGAATACAGTGCAACAAAAGTGTCGAGTATAATATATCTATTTTCAAGACATTTTACAATATATTCTATCGTTAGTAAGTATACAAGAGGTTGTATTTAATTTTGATTTTATGATACCATTGTAATCACATCCTTCGGGTCATCAAAATTTTGCCACTGCTTTTTCGGCGCAAAGAAAATGATTCGAAAGAGAAATATTTGATTCTTGATTTCGAAACTATTAGGGATTAATAATAATTCATCACAACTACTAACAGAGACAACAACAATTAAAAAAAGCCGTTTGAATGAAGTACCATAATTGGAATAAATCATATAAATATATATAAATCATATAGGGATAAATAGGTTTAACCAATAATGAAGATGCTTGTAATTATCATGAATTAGAACACCAGTGGCGACTCGTGGACCTAAGTAGCGTTCATACATTTCAATAAAAGCTATTGATTTTATTGAATGAGAAGATACCACATAATTGTTCACTACTGTATACTGTGTAAGAAAATAAAAACAAAATTCTTGAAAGGTATAAATTGGTACAAAATGGGTACAAAATTATGGGGTAAAAATCTCAGAATTCTTGAAAAATTTTTTTTCTTCGAAATCCCATATCTCGGGAACGGTAGGTCCTAGAGAAAAAATAAAAGTGGTTCTGGAGGGTACAACATTGCAGTTTTTAATTGAATCCGATACGATCAATTCTTGCAGAGTGGTCTGCCAACTTAACGTTAAGTTGGCAGACCACCTAGAGGGGGTCGATATCTCGGAAACGGTGGGGGTACAAAATTTTTTAAAGGTGGTACAAATTGGTACAAAATGAGTACAAAATTATGGCATAGGTCCGAACTCGATCCATTTTGGTGGGCTGTCAACTTAACGTACCTCCAATATAGTCCATTCGCACCAAGTTTACGCCGAGGCATAATTGTGAAACCAATTTCGAGATTTTGAATCATCGTTGATTGTAATAGAACATAAAACAATAACTGTTCCGGTAAAGAAAAATTAATGAAAAAACACATTCCTATTCACATCTTCGGAACTATTATTTCAAATGAACTGAATTCTGGTTGATTGTTCTATTCATGATTCAGTTTCCTCAATCAAACGTCAATATTTCTCCCGGTATAAAGTTACAGCGTAGCCGACTCATAAATACACTCAAAAATACTATAAAACTACTTGGAAAAGATAAACGGTTCATATTTTCGAGCGAATCAATCATTAACGCGGCGTTTTCGATTTATTCTTAATTTAATCCGATAAAATTTGACGAAGAAATGATAAATCTCAAGAATTATATTGATGCTTCCGTGGATGCTTAATATCACAGAATCGCAGAATAGTATATTATTTCAGGAGGAGAAGTGTCACTTTTCATGGCGAGCTTGAAAGCGAGTCATGAAAAGTCACTTCTCCTTCGAATGAAATAGGTATGTTATTTTATTTTCAAACATTCTAAAATTCATGTACTTAAATCAGAATATTCACTTTTGTTTTGACATTAACGTCCATTTTAATTGAGTGAAAAATGGAACATTTGCCTAGTTACGGTTGTCATGCCAAATTCATCCTTTGCATAACAATACTTTTCCTGCCGCCGCACAGTGGGGCAGAATGCCTTGAAACCTGGCATTAAATATTTAGGTGTTTGTTTCGTTTAGAAATACAATATATCATTTTCCTTATATGATAATTTGTATAGATAAAAGGCATTTTCGATCCTTCAAATATTTATTAACATCTGAATTGGAATAATGTAATCACACATCATAACACAATTTCTTTCCTTTTGGTAATGATTCCGATTCATTATTCGGAGAAATCGGCATCACTGGAATATTATAATGACTCCAAGTCCTCTTCTCAAATCCTGTAGTGGGACGCTAGCCAAGGCCTGACATACCTAGCTGTTTTTCATGGGAGGGGTAATAACGATCATGGGGGGGTAATAACGATTGAAAACCATTAAATCAGGTACACAATGTATGAAACGAGGTTTGAAATATTTTATCTGCACCACCTCTTTCTAAGATCTTGGATACTCATGGGGGGTAGTTACCCCCAGTACACCCACCCCCGTATATCCGCCCTTGACGCTAGCTACAGTTTCTGTAACTCTTATATTATTTGGATAGCAGAGCTTCTTTGCTGCTTGGAATTGGACAGTCTTGTACGAACGGAATATTTGAGGAGCACTATCCCTCACATCTTCATATTGATGTTGAGATAACTTTGCTGTTATCAAAACAGCTAGACTGTAGAGCATCTTAGCCAGGCATAAATTTTGGTTGTGAGTCCAACGAAGATATACAGGCATTTCTATATTTAGTGGCCCGTTTTGGAGACGTAGAAGTTATTTCATGAAGAATTTTTGATGCATTTGCCCTTCTGACTTATCTTTGTTGCATATGTCAATACAGATACGTGAGTCGTATCCCTAAGTTCTTTAGTTTTAAACCGTTTTGTTCTCTCATCTCTCTGAGCGTTCATCAAAGGTAACTTCAGGAGACCAAGCCTTTCCTCAGTTATACTAGGAAACGAATTCGACCCCTCCAAACATTCTTTTTTGTAATTTTGAAAACGTACAAGCCTTCTTCGTGCTTTTGTGTAATGAGACTTATACTCTGTCTTCAAATATAATTTTTTTTTCTCAGAAGCTCCTTCTCCAGCTTTGCATTACATTTCGTACGTGTATTTCTTCGTTCAAATAATCAAATTGTTTTCCGATTTCACTGTTTCCGCAACTCCTCATTATATCTATGAGCTATTTTCCTGTGAAAATCATTGCGCTCGAAGTCGTTACTAAAGGAGAAATAAATTGTAAAGAAATAATTGATTATCAATTAGAGCCCACCTCGCTGTCTAAAATTGAATTTTTCTGGAAAAAGGCAAAATATGGGCAACAAATTTTCATGATTCTAAAATGAGCATTGATCAAGCTTCGCAGAACTGTAAATATCAAACTTTGGACGGCCTTGGAACATAACTGAAAACCTTCATGATTCTGACAATACGATAAAAATTTTAAGATTAAATCATAGACAACATCAGCATTCAGCAAGAATTAATTATTATTCTATGTAAGTTTTTATGTATCCAAAATTCTTAAATTATCTACACATACCTGAACTTGAAGCTGCCATCAAAAGAGCTCGTAACAATAGTGATCTGTTGACAGAGTGACGTTGTAAAACTACAACAATTACGGGAAAATTTTGCAGGCGTTTCGACTTGGCCAAAAAATTGCTACAAAGAAGAGCTGTCGGGAACGCATTGGGGATCAGGAAGGATTAGCATTGTGCTTTTTTGTCGCTCACGGTAGTGATCTGTCGCTTTAGCAGATGGCGGTATTGAAATATGCATTTTTAATTTAATGCCAGGTTTCTAGGTACCAAGCCCCACTGTGCGCCGGAGGAAAAAGTAAGCCACAGCAACTATTTCTCCGCCTAGGCGGAGAAAGATGATCCTGTCAGTCGGGAAATGCCTTTGTTATCGTACGTTTGGAAATCAAAATTAACTCTCTGATTGTACTACAAGTAAATGAATAAAAAACGTTTGGTTAGAGATAGGTAATAATGAAATCCCACAAGTGTGGGATAAAATTTAATTTCAAGACGCATGAAATTACACAGTTTTTACACATAGTTTCTATTGAAAATTTATTGTTTCCTTCAGTCAATGGAATACAAAATTCAGATATATGAATGATGAATATTGATATTGATTTTACTGATGAATCCTAAGTCTCCCGGGGATACCCCTCAGAAACTACAAGCTTCTGAGCTAGTAGCTTGTACGAATTCGTAGAATCAGTTGTGTGTGTAGCCTTTGTTACTGTGTCCTTACGCCAACTTAGGCACAGCATTGTTAATTGTCTAACCAACAGTGAAATGGTGGCCCATTACTGTTGACTAGACATTGATTTAAAATGATTGAAAAATAAAATGATACTCAGCACTAAATAATCTACAGCGATGTTTCTATCTATACAATGTCGTAATTCTTAGTTCACTTTTCATGAGTGTACCAATTTATTTCAAACCATTGCTTCATCCACCTGTCCTTCTTTTTTCCGAAGCTTCAACAAATAATGCTATGACCACACAACTTGCACCTCAACTCACCTTGTCATTCAGTTGATGAAGAGGGCACCACAAGCTACAAGCTTCTGAGGGGTTTCCTCGAAAGAAAAAGGAGTTATCACTGTTATTAGTATAATCCTAATCATAATTATAAAGCTTCCTGCTAAACTCTTCTACTTGCACCACAATCTACATTAATGTCCTGATTTTTGCCGAACCCCTTTCTGAAAGCACGGTAAACATAAGGTGAACAGCATAAAACTGATTGTTATACCTACAGAAATTGCAAAAAAAGAGATCATAAACAGCTACGCTCATTGAACTTGAGACAAATCACGTAATACGTAAGAATTCCTACATTCAGAGTCATCGTACAGTTGAAGTCTCACAGTTTTTCAATCAATCCTCTGTTTATGTTTCATAATCTCAGTACGAGTCAAGCAGCGTCCAGCCACATCAGATCGAAACAGACCCACATTTGTTTTCTTGTTCACTGCTGCTTCTGAAGGGTTTCCTCGAAAGAAATAGGAGTTATCACTGTTATTAGTATCATCCTAATCATAATCATAAAGCTTCCTGCTAAACTCTTCTACTTGCACCACAATCTACATTAATGTCCTGATTTTTGCCGAACCCCTTTCTGAAAGCACGGTAAACATAAGGTGAACAGCATAAAACTGATTGTTATACCTACAGAAATTGCAAAAAAAGAGATCATAAACAGCTACGCTCATTGAACTTGAGACAAATCACGTAATACGTAAGAATTCCTACATTCAGAGTCATCGTACAGTTGAAGTCTCACAGTTTTTCAATCAATCCTCTGTTTATGTTTCATAATCTCAGTACCAGTCAAGCGTCCAGCCACATCAGATCGAAACAGACCCACATTTGTTTTCTTGTTCACTGCTGCTTCTGAAGGGTTTCCTCGAAAGAAATAGGAGTTATCACTGTTATTAGTATCATCCTAATCATAATCATAAAGCTTCCTGCTAAACTCTTCTACTTGCACCACAATCTACATTAATGTCCTGATTTTTGCCGAACCCCTTTCTGAAAGCACGGTAAACATAAGGTGAACAGCATAAAACTGATTGTTATACCTACAGAAATTGCAAAAAAAGAGATCATAAACAGCTACGCTCATTGAACTTGAGACAAATCACGTAATACGTAAGAATTCCTACATTCAAAGTCATCGTACAGTTGAAGTCTCACAGTTTTTCAATCAATCCTCTGTTTATGTTTCATAATCTCAGTACCAGTCAAGCGTCCAGCCACATCAGATCGAAACAGACCCACATTTGTTTTCTTGTTTACTGCTGCTGGTTTCAATGAGTCAATGAGTGATTTTCAGATGTAAATGACTCCACAGGCGGTAAGTCGGACGCAATAATTCTGTCCGATCTGATTGAATAAACCGATTTCAAACAGTGATCGGTGACCGACATTTGCACACGATGAGATGCTTGATTGCAAAAACAATTAGAGATATCTGTTTTCCATTAAGGGCATGGCTGCTGGGATTTTAATCAAAGAATTCTTTATGTTTCGGTAATGGAAAACGAATGGGAATGATGCTATGATATCACATGACAAGGAAGAATGTCGAGAAATGTCTACTTCTAACAGTGGTGCGCAAAGAACATCTTTTTTTTCGATGCTCGTAATACAGTTAGTTTTCATGTAGTCGGAAATTGGTTGTGTGGAAATTATTCCTGAATAATAAAAGGGGTGTTATTTTGAAAAGCCCGCTATTTCGGTATAGTTGTCACTCTTGAAGCTGTCATTTTTTGTCCTTTGACCAGTAGAAACTACGCAATTGATGAGAGGGGAACGATAGACGAACAATGCATTCAAATTATTAAAATTCACTATAAAATGGTGGAAATTTGGGTGGATCTTCAGGCTCATAAAGTTTCACGAGAACACAAGTCGGGCGATCATTAACAACGTCGTGTCTTTACTGATTGAGTCCTTGCAATGCATGAAAATGTTACGGAATTCCATCGAAAAATCATCTTGAGTGATGAGAAACATGATGAGGAACATTTTCACCTCGGTCGCTTCGTCAACAAGCAGAATTGTCGCATATTATGGGGTTTAGAAACTCCAAGAGTTATCATTGAAAATCGTGTGACTGTTTGGTGCGATTTATGGCCTGGCGGGGTCATTAGACCTTACTTTCTCGAGAATAAGGCTGGAACAACAGCTATGGTGAATAGATTGCGCTGTCGAGAGATGATTAGCGATTTTTTTAAGGATGAAATTGGATGGTATTGATCTGGACAACGTTTACTTTCAACAAGACGGCGCTACGTGCTTCACAGGCAACGAAACCATTGATCTTCAGAGCGAAAAGTTTCCGGACCGTATTATCTTCAGTTGTGATCATCGACTTCTTTCTTTGGGGCTATGTGAAAGAGAAGGTCTGGGCCAAGAACCCATGGTCGATCAAGACCTCAAAGATACCTTCCTCTTCATAATGAAATAAACATCCGATCATTTATCTGAAAAAATGGCATTTTTCTTTGAAAACAAAATAACACCTCATATTGAAAAACTCATCAGGGTGGAATACCCAAAGTCGACGCTGGATGGAAAATCTTTTCGTCAGGATATGGATATCTGTTGCGCATTATTTCGGAATGAATATCTTGACGAAAATATTTTCCATCCAGCGTCAACTTTGGGATATTCCACCCTGATTAGTCCTAAATAGGACGAAACTTCAGTCGGTGTGATTCTCAGTTGACGTTGGACTATTCGGTCTGATGTGGTGAACGGTATGAGAGACCTAGTTCGTATTCACATTTTATAGTGGCAAATGAAGTTACAATGATTGAATAAAGAAATAGTTTTTTGGTTTGTATCGACATTCATCATTCATATTTCCGGATTTTTCATTCTCGTTTAAATGTTTTTTTTTCTTGTTGATTTGTATTGCAAAATTTGTTCATTTATTCATTTATTATTTATATACAATGTCCTTTTTTATGTGTGCTTCTTATACGAAATATTCCATTGACTTTAATTCTCAATATTTTCCTGAACATTGGTCCGGTAACAATACATTTTCAAAAGAACCTGTACGTGAAAAATTTATAATTTCGAAAAAAAGAATCTTATATGTGGCCTAAGGTAAACTCTATCAGGATCTCTCAATGTTTGCATGCTCTCCAGAATTCAATTTTATGTCAAACATTTGTGGGATATTATCATACAACATTCCTCTACATCAAACGTTTTCCCATCATGGAGATTTTAGACCTTACTAGGCCAGTGATTTACAAATGATAATTCGCCAACATGGTTAACTTGTATTGCGATCAGAGAGTTAATAATTTTTCAGCGATTCGGTGATACTTTAAATTCAGGGAAGCAACCAGATAATTCTTGAAATTAATGATTTTTGCGTCAAATGTTATCGGATGAAATAAGAAATATCTGGAATTATTGAAAAAAAAATAAGAATAGGTACCTTTATTTTCTAAAATGATTGTTTTTTCGAATATATGAACTGTGTTTATCTTCCTAAAGTTTCTTATTGCGTGAATTTGTGAGTCGGCTACACTGAACATTCATACCAGGAGGAATATTGAATGAGTCTTGGTTGAGGAAAATGCACTATTAGTTGCACCATTGCATTTTTTACACTGGAGTTATATCATTTGAAATATTCCTAAAAGGGTAGATTTTTTTATTGTATTTTGATAACTAGTTGAATTTCTGTTTTTAGTCCCTTGATGATGGCCTAATTCAGGTCAAAACATCGGCAAATGGAACTTATTAATCTCAAGTCCTTGAACTTTATTCAAGTAAAATATTTTTTTCATTACACCGCTCTGAAAACCCTATCAAAACATGTCGATTCAGGGCACCGAAAGTGACCATTTTCCGTGCGGCCGCACCGAAAGTGACCCTTTTCCGTGCGCTGAGACATAGATGCATCTATGCTGAGACACAAAGCAACGATTGCGTGAAGACAGTAGACGTCAGTGTTTCGAATAATTATTGTTTTACAATATCGAAATGCTTTCTGTCGAAGAACAAATATAGTTGGATTGTTTTAGGAGAGGTGTAATGAAAAATATCGTTCATTACACGTCCAGAATGGCTTTTTCCGTGCTTGCACGAATTCCCGTGTTCGGCTCCGCCTCACACGGGAACTCTTCGCGCGCACACGGAAAAAGCTTACTTTCTGGACTAGTAATGAAATATACTATTTCCGCAAATCGCTAGGAAATTTTGACATTCCAGTCAAAATTTGTCTTATAAACAGTCAAGATTTCCTATCTGTTAGGAAATATTCATTTCCTTACTGTAAGGAAATGATATTTCCTTACTTGGTTCGACATATTCATATAGGAACTTTTCACAATCGTCCAGGAATGTTACGCTTTTCCTACCCGGTAAACAATATACTATATCAACATATTCCAACGCTACATTGAAAATTCCATTGTTGTCATATTTAAGAGAGAATTTCTTAGTTAATTACTTGAGGCTTTCGCGGCCATCCTTTGATGTCATCTGGTCTTGTTTCGAGCATTTCGGCCGGCCGAAATGCTCGAAACAATACAAGATGACAGTTTCTCAGTAGTTTTCCAAAAGACAAAATGCCCATTAGTTGAATCATTGCATTTTTTACACTGGAGTTATATCATTTCAGATATTCCTAAAAGGGTGAATTTTTTTATTGTATTTAGATTACTTGTTGATTTTCTGTTTTTAGTGCCCTGATGATGGCCTAATTAATGTCGAAAAATCGGCAAATGCAACTTATCAATCTCAAGTCCTTGAAATTTATTCAAGTAAAATAAAATTTCCCGTGAATACTGAGGTCACAAATTCTATTATTGAATACAGCTGACCCCGCGAACTCCGTTCCGCCTTAGAGGCAATAAATAAGCAGTTTCCCGTTAGGTTAGGTAGAGGGGTGAAAATTTAGGGTTGTATGTATTTCTGTGTGCTGTATCATAAAAAAATTAAAATAAAAAATTTTGTCCAAAAAAATTGAAAAAAAAGTTAGGGGTGGATCACCCTTAAAAGTTAGGGGGATGAAAAATAGATGTAGGCCGATTCCCGATCCTACCCGATATGCACACAAATTTTCACGAAAATCGGTCTAGCCGTTTCGGAGGAGTTGATAAATCAGTAATGAGGTGAAATAAAAAAAATGTATTGAATCTAAATGATTTTAACTATAAACCTGAACGATCTAGAGATTTCACAAAGGAGCAAAAGATTTACATAATTTCTGAAGCTTGGCATGCATTTGTATTACGGATTTCTTTTATTTTCCACCCTCATCCATTCATTCTTCCTGCGAATGAATACAAATTCATTCAAAGTGCGCCGACTTAATGGACAGAATTGAGTATTTCGGCTTGGTCCTTTGTTTGAGATTTAGCGATGACCTTCCTGGGATTATGTCACCATAAATAGCCTATTCAATTCAGAAGTGGCTGAACATATCGAAGATAACACTGGGTCGGAATTCTGCTCACAATCAAGGGACCCAGACCGGCCTGCTGGTCAGGATAGCCGGGTTGGGGTAGGTCATTACGGCTCTCGGTTTACAGCCGGGCGATCAAGAGCGTAGAACCGAAAACAAAATGAGAATAATTATTTCCCCTTTGTTCGTGAAGGTACATGTGCATCGTAGTTTATGGGTGCTACACCGCCTCATTTCCAGTGATTTAACTAATGGGTGTTGCTGTATGATTATTTTTTGAGAGTTTCGGAATGACAACTAAGAAAGGAAATGCTAAATACGGCGTATAAACAATGCCAGAACATTGAGAAATTTGAGAATTTGGTGAAGATACAATGTCCCACACCAACAACTGGGGATATTATACTGGGGGCCATGTCTTTAAAGTTAGCAGTGCCACTTGCGAGAAAATCAATGAAACCTATTATACATATTAATTCGACTAATTGTCGATAACTTGTCGTGAAAGAAAAAAATTTGTCGCGTCCCTAGTTTTTTTTACGGGGTGGCTTTGCTAACTTAATAAAAGTTAGCAGAACCACTTTTTCAATATGTAAAAAACACAAAAAAATCCATTCCTTCTATAGTATATTTTACGCCATTTTTCCGCGATTTCGTGCTATTTCTGGAATTATCGCATTTTTGGCAACAGCGCAATTTTTATTGAATTTTTTTCAATTGAATTAATTGTCGAATAAATGTCCTGAATTTGTCGTGAAAGAAAAAAAAATGTCGCGTCCTTAATTTTTTTAGAGGTGGCTTTGCTAACTCTATATTAAGATAGCAGAACCACTTTCTCAATATAGTACATATTTCGAGAAACAAAAATTGCTGAAAACCGGCGTCGGCGTCTAGTTTCCGAGCTACAGGGCGATTTTATTATTTGGTCCATTATTATAATTGACTATAACTTCCGTATTTTAGGATCTACGCTTTCGAAATGAACAAATCTTTAGGGCACGTTTTTTACTGCTTTTCATCGGTGCTATTGGATTTTTTGTATCTGCTCACATTTCGGAGCTCTAACAAAATAAATTTTAAATGGAAACCATAGTGGGAAATGAAATTCCCAAATTGACCTTCCTTCAACGATTTCAATAATATATATCATGATATATACTTCCGAGTTCACTATAATCGAAAATTTCGGAAGAAAACATTTCGTTCAACAAAATCCAAGCAGGCCTCGATTCACTCCCTTCGAACCTTAGAACGTCATAGAATTTCATGTTTTATTTATTTTCACTTGTCAAATTCAATTCAGGTTCATCATTGTTGTATCATTCTTAAGCTCTTATTTAAATCACATCATTAAAATGCAATTTATGTATTTCCTGGAATGGACAACGATTTGAACATTTGTTGTGAATATTATGTTTTTCAAATAAACCTAAATTTTTTTTGGAGGAATTTTTTTTGCCGCTCATGGAAACATTCATTACTGTTATCAAAGGGTTACATCAAACTTGGTGTTATTGTCATCATCAAATCGTCTGAGTATTTGAATGCTTTCCATTTTTCAATTTAGCAGAGAAATTATACTAGAATCATCACGTTTCGCGAAGCCCCTTAATTAGTCTGAGTAAAAATAAAGCTAATATTTCCTGAATCAATTTGGCAGCTTTCAATAATTGTGATATATCGAATTCTATAACCTTATAAGAACTTTAGATGCGCCAGACGATAAAAAAATGATGAAACTGAATTGAATTTGACAAGTGGAAATAAATAAAACATGGAATTCTATGACCGCCTCAGTTTTGAAGGAAATGAATCAAAGCCTGCTTGGATTTTGCTGAACGAAAAGTGTTTTTTCGGAATTTTCGATATATAGTGAACTCAGAAGTACATCGTGATATATATTTTTGAAATCGTTGAAAGAAGATCAATTTGGAAATATCATTTCCTACTATGGTTTTCATTTGGAAAAAAAATTGAATTGCAGTAAAAAAGCGTCCTAAAGATGTGTTCATTTCGAACGGAAGATATAGTCAATTATAAAAATGGACCAAATACCTGAATCATCCTGTAGCTCCAAAACTAGACGCCGTAGGATCTTGGGGTTTTCTGCAATTTATGTTTCTCGAAAAAAGATGTATATTACTTTTTCTCTATCTCTGATAGTTTGAGAGATGTAGAACTAAACCATCGAAATCTGGCCACCCTGTACAGTTCTATACCGGTGCTAAGTGACAAAGAGACAAGAAACCGAGCAAGAAACCCAGTGATAACTCATATATTGAAAATAATTTTTCGAACATGATTGTTATTTTGGGATAAAGATAATCAGTTCTTCAACCACATCCGTTTACTGGATTTTGTGATACAATCTGTTTTTACAAAAAAAAACTAAACAATAGTAACATACAGAGAATCTTATTTGAAAGGAAACAGGATCCTTTCTAGTAGAAAAATCAAGATTCTGGATAATCGCTCGTCAAATTCGTTCATGAGAGGGTCATTTTTTATGTAAAAATCATGATCATTTCATCCCCTTGCGCCGCAGGCCCTATTCCTTCAATTTGAACATCAGGGAAGATGCGATATGTAGATGTAGATGATGAAGCTCCACCTCATTATGCCACTGCTGTCGGACCATTTTAAGGTATGACACTGTCTAGAAGTAAGCTTCAACAATGCTCTCCATAATTTGTCCCCGTGAAGGTTTAACAATGTACATACACCGGACAGAACCAACAACTTTGATTTCAATTTCAATCGGATTACATATGTCGAATGACATACGACAACAGTTATTGAGCCAACATGCTGTAGTTGTACACATGCATTGAATACTGAAAACGTTCACCAACAAAAGTAATTATCAAACGCTAAAGACCACGTCTCACACATAATTATTTTCTTTCAGATCATTAACTCAAAATGCGGAAGTGGCCGGTTAATATTTCTCAGCACACTCTTTCGGTCCGTCCTTTTAAAGTTAAAATGAGTATGGCCATAAATCATACATAAGGGTCATCAATGGCCGCTTGCTTTGAACCATTTGTACTGATTACCATATTAATTAGTGCTGGCCATATTTAGGTTAGTTAAGATTGTAAATTATTTATTTACTTGCCGAAAGGGCGTTACGTATTGGCCTGGAGCCCACAACGAACATACGTCATTTTTTCTTATGTGGTTTATTGGACATGAATACTGGGAGACACATAAATCATTTCCTTCGGGTCAGAAAGTGGAAGAAAGTCATTCTACGAAATTAGAACACTTCCAAAACAATAATTCCGATATATGGGACTGAAATTTTCTTCTTAATCATTTTGAAGAAAGATTACAAGATCATATACAGGATTTTTTCAGGTAGAACCATCCATGGTGAAAGAATACATATTCTTCCACCAATGGAACCATCTGGGGTAAGGGGAGTTATATGTCACTAACTAAGTAGATTTCTCAGAAGGACAGTTAGTTAATCACCTTCTCGAAGTCGAAGAGTTAAAGATTGAACTCTTCTGGAAGCATATCAAACGGGAGTGGTGCTAGTCGATAAAAGTCTTCCCGAACATGGAAAATTTCAGTTGAACAGGAAATATGTTCTCATTCAATTAATCGTAATTTAATTACTTCGGGCTGCCAAGGAAAATCCAAAGTATAGGGTGACGCACCAATTGTGCTACAATAAGAAATTCAAATATTTTTTTTAATCGATGTATTTTATTTATTTATTTTTTATTAGATAAAAAATTAAATTTTATTTCAAATAGATTATTGGTCATAGACCGCAAATGACCTCCACGCTTACCCACGCATATGCGGCACCTGATCGAAAAATTGTTCATGGCGGTCTGAAGTTTGAAGTTGGGATCGCCTCAATTATTGTCGTAATGGACTGCCTTAATTCAGTAAATTTCCTGGGCTTCGTTTTGCGGACCTTCTGCTTGACATAACCCCATAAAAAAGTCTGGTACAGTCAGGTCAGGTGACCTTGGGGGCCAGCGAAAAGTGGAGTTCCTGGAAATCAATTTGTTTGCGATTTTTTTTCTTGGAGCTCCGCAATAAATGGTCTGGTCCTATGTGCAGTTGCTCCATCATCTCGCTGAACACAAATGTCGAATAGGATACGTCTTCGGCGCAGTTCTGGGTGAAAAGCCTCCTTTAACATCTTTGAATAACGATTCCCATTGACAGTTACTGTTTTCTTCGTTTTCTCCAAAGAAGTATGGCCCCACAAAACATCTTGATGGAACTGAGCACCACACAGTGACTCGCTCTGGGTGCAGTTCCGTCTCATGAGGCATTTCTGGATTAGATTCACTCCATATGAGGCAATTCTAACCGCCAAACGCCCGACTTGATTCACTATAGACGGAAATGACGGACTGCAAAGCATGGTACCGTTGCACTATCCAATTTCTTTTTTCAGTATCCCGAGTATTCATTTTTATAAATCTAAATAGTACCTTCAAAATAGAAGAAAAAATAAGCCTATTACTCACACAGAAAAAAAGTTATTTCGTTTTATTTTTGTAGCACGATTCATGGGCCACCCTTTATTTTCATGATTTTTCGTTTCTGATGGTATTACCGGTAGTAGCTATCGATTTTTCTTTTGATGCATATGGCATTGTCAATAAGGCACACTTTGCATTCCCCATCTGAATTTCGATGTGACTACGATCATATCTTTATTGAGTTATTTGGGATGATCAGAATTAACGTTAGAAAGATGAAATTATCAGGAAGTGTTATCGACACCATGTTAAACGATTTTCACTCTGATTTTGACGAAAAATGATCACTGTTAAAAAGATGTAGAAATTTCGCAAAAATGGGCCGGATACGTGCCTGCTACGATTCTCTGCAAAGACCTCGAGGCTCAAAGTTCATATTTCTCGATTGAAATTGAGTTAATACATTCAGGAATTATTCAAGTACTAACCTTATTTGAATGCGAATGTTCAAAACACGATATTTCTCAACAAAAACAATTAGTTTTGTCCGATTATGACTGCCAATAAAAATATATCTCCCCCAGCAAAGAGCAAAAGGAGTTCCTTCTTCGATTTTTCTGATGATTAGTTTGTCAACACTGATAACCTGTTCTCGATATACCAAAAATGACTTATAAAGTAGGTATTGTTTTTTACCCAAATATGATTAATCAGCCTAACCTAACCCATTTTGTCATCGAAACAATAATCTTTCATGAACATCTCATAAGATTTTGAGAAGACAATGCCAGATTGTTGAGTTATCGAATAGCATAGTATAAGTATGTATGAATTGACCCATCT
This sequence comes from Adalia decempunctata, assembly GCA_951802165.1. Classification (NCBI taxonomy): domain Eukaryota; kingdom Metazoa; phylum Arthropoda; class Insecta; order Coleoptera; family Coccinellidae; genus Adalia; species Adalia decempunctata. The sequence continues at coordinate 62,076,996 of OX637696.1, read as the reverse complement.
CAAACGTCAGTGTCTGTTAATGACGCATGCATGTAGCGACTACAGGCGCGATCTGTAAACAAATATGGACGAAAATCTTTTTGTGGGCTATGTTGTTATAAAAGGGAGAAATGATTATTGTAGGTGTTTTTCTTCGATCTCGTGATGATTATGTGAAGACTTCGAGTGAATTAATGAATACTAACCGTTATATGTCGTGTTCATAAAATTCCAAGAGGATATTTAGTTTAGAAAGAAACATCGTCACAGATTATTAGTGCTAAGTACCATTTTATTTTTATTTAATTTCAATTTGATACGTGTGGGTTTGTATCGATCATTCATATATCTGAATTTTATATTTCACTGACATTCATTTTTAATAAGGTCCGGTAACAATAAATTTTTAATAGAAACTGTTCGTATAGAAAGTTCAATTTCATGCTCCTTGGTGTTTGATTTTATCTACCACATTTGTGAGATTTTATCATTAAATATCTCCACATAAAACGTTTTTTCATCATTCAAATTTTAGTCTCGACATAGTGCATAAACATTCTGGCAACATTGTTAACTTGTAGTGCGATTATTTTTTCTGCGATTTGATGATATCTAAAATCCAGGGAAGCATTCAGATTATTGAAATAAAATTATCACAGTGAATTGGACAGATTTTATTCTTAAATGCACTTCAATCTATATGAATTATTTAAATTGAAAAAGGAACAAGTCGTTCCGAAACGTCGGCAATGTTATAAGTGCATTTAAGAATAAAATCTGTTCAATTCCCTGAGGAAATTTTATTTCATTTATCAACATGGACACGAACTCTTATGAATTCAGATTATTCTTGAATTTGATGATTTTTTCTTCAAATTTTAGCTTATTGAATTAGAAATAAATCGAAAATGACGCGTTTAATTAGGACAACATAATAATACTTTTATTTTCTGAAATAATTGATTCGTTCAAAAAATATTATCTGTTCATCTTTTTCGAGTAGTTTTATGGTATTTTTTCGTGAATTTACAAGTCTGCTACGCTGTAACTTTTATAGCAGAAGTAATAATGAATAAAATTTGATTCAGGAATATGCACCATGAATAGAGTGAACACTCAACCATAGGCAACGCGAAGATATCCCAGAGAAATCCCTGCGACTTCTTTTTAGGAAGTTGTGACGCCTTTTGTGACTTCTTTGGGAGGTCGCACAAAAGAGTTCCCACAGAACTCTTGACGATATCCTACGTGGATATTCTCAAACAAGCCACACAGAGTTCGCATACACCTCCTGTGGCGAGGACTTTGAGAACTTCTTATTAACCTCCGCATTGCGAGATGTATAAGATATTCTCAAACAGGTCGCATTGCGAGATGTATAGAAAGTTTCTACACAGGCCGCTTTGCACAGGTATATACAGGTCGCATTGCAAAATGTGAATAGAACATCAAAAACTAAATTTGATTTGTCTTATTCCTATGATGAGAATCTGTATATTAGCTATATTATCGAATTGAACTACACACCAAACAGTGTTCAAAGTTATTCATTATTTTCGGCTGCAACAGAAGGTAAACTAAAACAAGCGAATAACTCCTTCAATCTTTATTATCAACAAATTACAACAACAAGATTTTTAAAAGAATTATTCAAAACATTATATTTCTTTCTTCCCCTGGCTACAATCTCTCAGCCAATCTAGAGAAAAGACTCCTCTGTTGTCCTCCACGTATGCAGTGTTGCCACCCTCCGTACCTACAAGTTCGGAAAAAATCGGTAGATTTTTGGAAAAAATACCTTTTCACATATTTTTTGTGTTATTTAAGTTGAAATACTATTTATCCGAAATATTGGGCAAGAAGGTTATTTTACGAAAGAAGCCAAATTGAAAATGGATTTAATTCATCAACAAAATTAATGTTCGAAAAACAAATCTTTCAAACAAAAAATGAGTATTCTGACAAAATAAATCGGTATTCAAAAAATTAACACCTTTTGAAAACAGCAAATATGCTGAAAATAAACGCATGTAATCAAATTGCTTGAAAAAAATATAGATTTGTCAACGTATAACTCAACCAATGTATCAAATTATGGTATGCTTAGGAAATCTTCAAAATAATATCGTAAGAGTAATGATTTCCTAGAATATCAGAACATATTCACTCCATCAAATTTCGGTAGATTTATGTGCTTTTTCGTTAGATCGGTAGATTGAGAAGAAAATCGGTAACACTTTTGTAAGGTCAGTGGTTTATACATTAATCAAAACGTGAATAAACATTATGTCAAGTTTTTTTGGAGCCCAAATTGAACAAAGAGGATTTCAACAACAACATTTCAATGCCCATTCATATATCAGCTTGAAACAAAATGAGATAGTCCAAACAGTTCCCGTGAAAGTGTCGACTCATCATAATTCTCATTGAAGTGTTTTGTTTTATTACTATTGGAATTGCAATACATAATGGTTTCCACAGGAACTTGTAAACATGTAAACCATGCCTATTACGAATTATCAATAATTTATTAGCTTGAATTTTGGCAATTTTCGACGCTACTAACTATTCTTGTAAAATCTGTTGTGAAGTTATTACACTCACTCATCCATATTCTTGATAAAAATAAACATGCTGATCACCAATATACCAAATAGAAAATCGTTTAATGTAAATTGATCAATTCCGTTATTGGTGGTTGAATTTCTCGGATAACATAAATGGCGGTAAAAATGGTTACGGAATATGTCCTAATAGGTGAGAAAACTACAGAATTTGATGAAAATAACACTTACTTGGAGCACAAATATCCTCATCGAAATTTCACACAATAACGAACCTCGCACAGCACGGTAACACCGATAAACACAACTAACTAATCTATCCACAAAACCCCTCTCGATGTCTTGGTAAACTCGCTGTTTATACAAGTCGATTTGATAGACAAATAGCGCCTGCGTGAACAGATTGATCTTGTCAATCGCATGGTGCGCTCTCCTCTCCAAGTTATCGCATGCAGAGGCCCCAAGGATATCGCATGGCGAGGTCTCAAAGATATCGCATGGGCACATAAGTGGGAAATTCGCTTAGTAACATCACATAGAGATCTCTGGGACCTCGCGGTAGGAGCTCCCATAAAAGTCGCATTGTAACCTCTCAGAGATATCGCGGAAAAGTCTGTGTTGCCTGGGCTCAACCATTTCATTTGAAATGAAAAGAAAACAAGGAATAGATTATTTTCAACAACGGTTTGATCTATTTACACCCTGTGATTGCAAATTTACGGAGTGATATTTTTTCAGGAACACCGTCTCCTGTTTTACTCCAGAACTCCAGTTTGAAAAATTGCAAAAAAATCTTTGTTGTTGAACTGAACTTTATGGTTTCCTGCGGTGTCGTATCCGCTACTTATTTCCAAAAAAATATCTACTATTCTCCCGAAATCATTCGAAAAATCAAAACTGTCATAAAATTCAGTTCGCAAGCTGTGGTGGATAAATTGTTAATATCTAAGCCAAATTCCAATTGAATATCTTGTGGAGTGCAGATACTGTGAGAAGAAAACTTGAAAAAAAATAAAACTTTAACACTCTGTATCGCGGAAACGAAACGTTTGCGGACCCATGCTTATGGGACTTGCTCTACTCAAAATCATTCAAGGATTCTCCCCTTTTTGTTTGCACCTCCAATTCAGGAACACCATACATAGGATAGTTATTAAAGGTGAAGACTCTGACAACACTCTTCCATTCCATTCTGAAGCATTTCAACCATCATTCTGCTCACAATATCATTCCCAATAGTTTAGTTCTCCCAAGTGGACATCCGCGGACTCCAAGAATTTTAAAATCACCCGAACACGTGTGAAACCAAGGAAGTCTTGAACATTTTACGACATACAATATTCCTGGTAATATCCTGTTTTATACGGTTCTGAAACATCGGGGTCAAAAACGAGCCGAAATATGTATACAACCCATTTCACCTATAGCAATAAAATCTGCAACAATCTGAATATAGACCTAAGGACACCCATTCAAATAGTCATTTCCTGTTGTAAAATGACCAATGGCAGATGGTGTTCTTTGAAACAATGGTACGACTCATTAAACCGTATCGAATCATTTCAAAAAGAAATACCGTTCGTGTTCTCAAGGATGATGGGGATGTAGGTCATAATAACCGCAATGAATGATGAATAAACGCGACATATTATTCTTGCACAAAATCGGTTCGTCTAAAATTGATTCTAGAAAATTGGTCAGATTTGTGGAAATTTTTTCCGAAATATCGGTCTAATTCATATAAAATTTTGATCACATTCATACAGAATTTTGTGTTTTCAATATATCCTCAACAATTCTTATGTTCTTTCGTTTTCAAGTAGTTTTATAGTACTTTTTCGTGGATGTATGGCAACTGATTGAGGAGAATGCACAATGAATAGAGTATACAATTACCCAAAAAACAGTTCATTGGAAGAACGATTATCCAGTTGATTGATGGACGAGCTGGAATTAAACATTGATTTTTTTGTCAAATTTTGGAATGGTCACAGGAAAGGAATGATGAGTACATCTCATATACAAGTAATCACTTTTGTGAGACTGCTCACATCATTATTATTGTTATTATCTGTTTGTTCACTAAAAAAAATTTTTTGGTTCGATTTGTGACTGAATATTTTTGGAATAAACAAAATATATTATTAGGTATTATTATAACGATCAAGAAGATATGGACAAAAAATGTTCTTTTCATGAATTAAAACGCAGCCGAATTCTAATAGTGGTATGAGGAAAAAGTACAATTTTCCATCAATGAATGAAGTTTGAACAAAAAATCCTTGAGATAAAATAAACTTACATCTGAAACTAATTAAGTTTTTTTTTTTCAGGTGCTTTGCAAATTGAAGAGAACGAACTCAAAATCAGTCTGTGATGTCTTCTTTTCAGGGAATCCTGGTTCCTTGTTTATAACCACCAAATTTCCATGTTGACAATTTCCTAATTCCATATAAATAGCTTAGAAACAAGTAGATAATATTTTATACCATTCAGAATAAAATACATTGGTGACTGGTGTGATTAGGAAAATTTGTTGATTGGAAGAGTAGGACTATTATGCTCTGAAAAATTCCGAATTATAATATCTGAAATCACAAACGTGGTAGCAATTCAATAATTTTCGTATTTTTCAATTCAAACGTCAATTTAACCAAAACCGTTTCTTGCACGTTTTGAGAGTTTCAGTTTTCACAAGTTTGGGTGAAAACCAAGGGGTAAACCACTGTGTCCAGAGTACAAGCTCGGAGATTTTGGTCAGCGGTTTATCCCTCGGTGAAAACAAATTAACGTCTTTCACGGCTGTGTTTACCGAAATTTCTTCATTATTTTAATATTCTGATGACTGCGGTAAGTTATACGTGAAACCTACGAAGTTGAAATTTTGTATTTTCGATTGTCGAATTCAGTAGCAGGATTCCGCCCTTTTTGCTTTTTTATCTTAGAATTCTGCACCACAATCGAAATGAGTACTAAAAAATACTAAGATTTGACCAGGAACAGTTATTTCAAATGTCACACATAACTTACCTCAGTTATCAGAATATTGCTGAACGTGGACTACACCCTGTATATCTAGGTCAGAGCTGTGACGATCACTGAAGGATAGTGCTCCGAGCACTAAGCACTAAGCACCTGAACAAAAAGGCTCCCAAGTCTCGAGCACTAAGCATTTATTTTCACAAAAGGCTCGCGAGTACTAAGCACTTTGTGAAAGTAATTCGACATTTCGAGCACTAAGCCATAAGCACTTTTTTAAGAATTTTTGAAAATGAGGTTATTTTAATCGGAAAAAAAATTGTAAGCAGTCCTATATCACGGATACTCACGGATCCTGTTTGAGTATCCGTGATCCTATGTTAGATTATTGACGGGAGAGAAGAGATGCACAGGGTGTCCCAAACTCGATGAGCTGATCCCGAACTATAAGTGATGGAGAAAAATTAGATAGAAACGATTGGTTCGATTCGATTGACAACGAGAAGAGTCTTGTCACCTTCCAAGTTTCGAGCATACAATACTTCCAGATAAAAATTTCGAATTTTATTCAATATAATACAAAATTGATTCTGATCGGTAATGAAATAGAAAACTGTTTTGATGTCGTCTATATGAGACTGAAACGAAAAAAGTCAGAATAGTGCTTTCTTGTTTTTCTATTGAAATTAAGTTGTCGACGCACAAATTACCAACTTCATATAAAGAAATACACGTGGACCCTTCAATGTTTCTTTCATATTGTTCAGATTCTCTCATTATCGTTTTTCTCTGTTATTGCAATTCAAACAGTTTTAGGATGTTATTATCATGTAAGGAAATGTTGTTTTCACATTGTATTTTATGTAAACGTAAATTCATAAGCTATAATAATAATTATAATTCTATTTATAAATGTACCTAAAAAATACAGGTTCACATTATAAATATTTTCCGTCAAAATGGTTACACGGATTGTCAAAAATACTAAAATAAAATTAAAGTCATATAAAAACAATCGAATTGTGACAATACAGATACAACACAATCTAAAATTCATCCAGTCTGTAAATGGTCTTCAGTAGCTATTTGTGATTATAATTCATAAACAGTTCACTGTTTCCTAGCTTTAAATATTGAAGCACCCATTCAATATTTTTCATCATATAATTTCTACGACGTCCTACAATAAATTCGTCCCATAATGAAAATATGAATGTTTCTTGTGGGATTCTGAGTTGGACATGACAATAATATATCGACCGCACCACCAACACGAGCAATGAAATTAATCGATTCAGAAGAAAATGATGCCAGTTTTCAGTTTCACATCTAATGATTCTAGTGTCATATTTCCTGTCATTTATCAACTTGTACGTACACGAGCACACACCTTTTTTTCGTTGTCCATATGACGCACGCCCATCCAATTTAATCAATTTCACGCAGTGTTCCCTCTTCATAATAACCATAAAAAATTGAAAAGCTTTCACAATGACCCGCATCGTCCCCAAACATAAACTATACTTTCAATCAGCTGTTGTCTAGTTTTATAGGGGAAATAGAAATGTGGTGAATGTCCACTGCCACTTGAGATATGGTATTTTGAATTGGGGATGTGCTACGGATGTCATAGGGTTTTTGTTTTGCAGAAGTATGCCATCAGAATAGTTTCTGGAATCTCTTTTCGCGAATCATGTAGATCAACCTTCAAAAATATGAAAGTGCTGACTTTAGTTGGAATAAATGTTTATGAAATTTGTGTATATGTGTATAATCATAGATATTTGTTTGTTAACGATAACAGTCATTGTTACAATACCAGATGTAAGAACCTACTGTTACCAAAAAATCATAGTACTGCATACTATCAAAGAAGTCTACAGTTTATGGGTTGTAAAATTTTCAATGCACTCCCTGTGGAAGTGCAGAATGCTTCTAATATTTTCATTTTCAAAAAAATGGTTAAATCATTACTTCTGGAGAAGAATCTATATATATAAAAGAAAGATGTTGGTTACACCATTTATAACCCGAGATCGGATGGAGTGTTTGTTATGAAACTTCATATATGGATTCGTCTACGGTCTGGTTATTATAAAATGCAATAAAACTTTGAAAATATCGATGAAAATTTCACTTATACAGGAAATGCTTTTCCTCCTTTTGAGCGAGGCCACTAGGTGTCGCTACAGTTACAGTTACGCTACCGCTTATTCGTAGGACCGTAGGTACTTCTCTCCGTTAGATTGGGCGTACAGTGACTATATTACTACTATAGTCACTGTAATAGTGTGTAATTTGAGTTGCCTACAACTTTGCGTAGGAGTATAGATGTCTAAAATGATTATATTTCGTACCACTTCAGATGGCGCTACATTATGACTGATTATTAGTTATTTTTATAGTTTTATTTATTCAAAATAACGTTATCGTGAAGTAGGATGTCTAGAATAATGGTGTAGGCGCTGATTAGATTTTGTTGTGACCAAATTGATTATATTAGCAATGTTTCGTTCTTTCCACTTCAGGTGGCGCTATTCACAAATTATGACTGATTTTTATCAGTTATTTCAAATACTTGAATTTATTCTGGCGAACGTGGCGTGTTAATGGCAGATAATTTTGTTAAGCAATAATGTGTGTTTATATTCCTGACATTCTGATGTATATTAGTTCTTAGGAAAAGTAGAAAACTTTCATTATGAAAAGATGCCATTCTGCTCTCATGTCATAATTGACTTTAGCAAATCAGCTGTTGATGCATCCATCAAATTGACAACGGAAAATACACTGAAATGATATTGCGGCGCCGCCACGTTGCTAATATTTTCGATTTGGTCGAACGTCATTCCATTCAAAAATTGACGGGTGCCTACACCATTATTCTATACATCTTATCGTGAAGGTACTATATTTGACATCAGCACAATTAGATGGCGATGAATTTGCTGAGGCTTTCGCGACCATCAATTTATGTCATCTGTTTTTTTTTTCGAGAATTTCGATCGTCGTTGTTTGAAATGGTCGAATAAAGAACATATGACATCAATTACTGTGTAATTTACATAGGACTTATAGTACCATGAAGGTCTATTAACAGATCCAGAAGCGCGTGAATATCACAGTGAATTTTTATCGAAATGTCAAGTATATACGATTTTGGCGATCAGTTTCGATCGTGATATGTCCATTCTCATCTTTTCTCATAATTTTTAAAATGTTTTTGAATTTCTGTTTGGGTAATGAATATATTTGCGGAAATCACTAAATCCAAAATTGCTATAATTGGTAATTGACATATTATTTTTATGTATCTGTTCTGTGTGACAGCTCATATCCATCGAAACATTTGACAGTTCAAAAATCAGTGAACCAAGCTGTTGATCTCCGATCACCGGTGATTACGATTTGTGAAATCCACCGCAAGTATCATTTAGGCGGAACAAAGTTCGCCGGGCCAGCTAGTTGTTATAATATTTCCGAGTCTTTCAATTGAATGTTGATTATTTTTGCTTTTTTGACGTTTTCTTTTGTTATATGCTATTGTGTATATTGAACTGAAGAAATAAAGAATTATTATTATTATTATTATTTTCGATAATATGAAAAGATGTAGAATTGTGGTGTTTCTTCTTTTAAGATGATAATATCATAGTTTTTGAGTGAACGCAAATCCAATTGAGAGCAGAAGTCAGTAACCGTGTGTTGATTTCAATTTCTCGGGGAAGTACAGAAGATCGAACAGCTTGTTGTACAACTTTGATACTTGCAGCCTGAAATAGTTAAATATCCCAAATGACGCAGATATTGGCGTAAAATTAAATGAAAAGGAATGAATAAACTCAATTCTGCTTCTGGTTCATTCAAACAAAATCATCATCAGATATTTTCTTAAATTCATTAGATGTTAATAAGAGTAGGCTGAACGTTTCTGCGTAGAAGTTATGAAGGCTGCAAGTCTGCAATAAATTATTGTGAAATCAGTTAAATTGAACACATAATCCCTGTTGTAAATCGCCGGAAGTAATTTCTTCGAAACATGGAGTGGGCAATACGTCCATGGTAATGCCTAATCATCCAAATTGGACTTAAAAGAAGCCATCTCGGGTGATATCTCAATTAATTTAACAACACCGGTTATGGCTGCAAAATAACGTAATGAACTACATAATTTCATTTTCCTTCTTATGTACAGGATGTCCAAGAACTAATGGTTCACGTCAAGATAGATGATGACAGATCTAATTTGAAAAGATACATGTTTTATCTGATATACAGAGTGTTTAAAAACAAATTCCAAAAATTTGAGGTGGGCGTTCAATGTAGTGTGTTTTTTTTTCATGTTGCATTTGAAAATGGTTTCACTTTGAGAACTGAAATATTGTGGATTGACTCAGAAAGGATTGGAGTTCTTAATGAAATAATTTAAATCGATTTTATTTCGAAAGCTAATTTTTTTTTGTTCAAAAATAGAAGAAAATAAGCCGCCTCATGCTTCCTTTTTATTTCAAACGGAAGACCCATGAAAATAGTTCAACTTCCGATTAAAAGTGAATCTACAGATGATTTGGTTCAGAAAAACAACTTGAAATACGGAATTGGCAGAGAAAGGCCAAATTCAAATATATAGCGAGAAAAAGTTTCTGCTTTACCTACAAATTCACCTATAGTCCATCCAAGAATTATTGACATCAAAGCAGGCCTTGGAAGTCAAGTCGCACCTTTATTTCTAGTTTCAAAAAAGTCACTAAATATTTTCTGTGCTTTCATCAAAGCAATAAATAGAACCTTGAAATTAAATGGAATTTTTCAAAATAAGGCACTTTGAACATGAAAATATCCTCAATTATCGCATACAATTACCATCGTGTGAATCTGCTAACCAGCAGTATATTATTTTCATCTTGTATTGATACATTTTCGAACGATCAATTATTATAGGAGCCTGCATACAGTATGGAAATTCTGGTCCGATAACGAAAAATATCGTGAATGATAAAAAAGCATGCTCCTTTCCAAAGTTCAATATGAATATTCGCTAAACCAGAAAAATCTAGTTGATAATTTGAAGCGTGTTTCTGCAAACTGGATGGATTCGAAAAATTGTAGTAGATATCAACACAGAAACAAAACTTAACGGATGGATCTATTTAATATATAAAGAATTTTGTCATGACATTGTAACTTTCAATATTGGTGAACAGAGAAGGAGTAAAATATTTAATACTAAAAATGTAAATAGTAGGATTACATCAACCACCGCTATTATTTCCTCATCTGGGCAGAACTTACATGTGTATAATTGAAGGTTTTATGTCAGCAATATCATACCATCCCATATATTTTGACTAATCCCCCCTTATTTTTTTTTCTACGTCCTCAGTGCAGACATTAATTTCCATTAATTAGCTGTACCCACATTATTCAAGAGCCTCATTCCAAAGATTTTTCACAAATTTATTCGAATATTAATGACAGAACAAAACGCCAGTGTTAATTATAGCAACACCAACCAGAATACTGCAACTCAAAATATCACTGAACGGGTATTACCAACCTAATTTCGATTTTCCAAAGCCGCCCGAGATGTCAATAATTCTTGGATGGACTATACTTATTTCATAGTTCAGCGATTTTCGGATAGAGAGCGCCATTGTACATCTCATTCATGATTAGAGAAATATTCATAGAACTTATAGTGATAGATATAGAACTTACATTAGTTCTATGGAGATATTCCATAAAATGCACGGTGACACCTTAAGGCCGTGATTCCTTGTTCCAATTCAAGGGTAGTTCGTTTTATAAATGTCAAAAGTCAAACGTTATAGGGAGATATTCCGGCTCAAAGATGGCGGAAACAATGAAATTTGAAGAAAAACTTACGCAACGAGTTGGATAGAATTAAATTTGAACTTATTCATCTCTTGTATTTTTCTCGTAAAATGTGCCGTTTTGGAATAAAAAAAATAAATTTAAATCACAACGTGTCCTTCTCAAATACATTGCCCTTTCCCGACACGTTATTATTTTCATTTAATTTCTTTATTTCAAAACGGTACATTTTTCGAGAAAAATACAGAAAATGAAAAAGTTTCTACCCAAATCTGGCTATCCAAATTTTATTTTATCCAAGTCGTTGCGTAAGATTATCTTTAAATTGCATTTTCCGTCATCTTTGAATCGCGATATCTCCCTAACGTTTGTCTTTTGACCAATTACCCCTCATTTTGAACAAGGAAATCAAGAGAAAGAGTGAATCATTGCTTGTCGTTCTCAAATAAATTGCTCTTTCCCGACACGTAATTATTTACATTCTATTTTTTTATTTCATAACGGTAGGTACATTTCACGAGAAATATACAAAACATAAATAAGTTTCTAAATAGGCTATCCTCATTTAATTCTATTCAAGTTATTTCGTGAGTTTTTCTTTAAATTAAGTTAACAAAAATGAAAGGGGTAGTCCCCTTCAACTCCCTTCACTCATTCTAAAAACATGAAAAAATATTAAGAAAGTATGTTTTCATAATAGTTAGACTTTCATAAAATATCATCATTCTATCGCTTTTCGTTTTAAAGATGAAGAATGAAAACAACAATTTTCCGCCATTTTTGAACCGAAATATCTCCGTTAGACTTTTGACAAAGTACCCTTGATTTTGAACAAGGAATCGCTCCCTTCAATTTTTCGTTTTTTTTGAAACACTCTGTATACGAAGATGTTTTTCTTATTATTAATATATTTACTATTTACTACATTCTTGTCCACCAGAACAACATGTGAAGTTCATCAGTTAACTTTTTATTATAATATTTTGCAATAATAGTGCTGAAGGAAACACAAATTCTATAAGTTTTGAAAAAAAAAACACAAAATGAATTTCTAAGTAACATGCGATGATCTATTTTCAACATACTTTGGAGGGGGAATGCGTGAAATCCTGAGTGACTATTTATTTCTGAAGAATATTTCATGTGCGTTTGATTCATAACGAAATTCCAAATTTCGTAGATATTTTCAATTAATTCAATAAAATTTCGAAAACATTTCAATTTCCATTTCAATATCTAGACTTTTTTGAGTACCTCCAATCGTAGGTAGGTATTTGATCATGATTTAATAAAATCAGCACATACGTAATTGAACAGCAACCTATAAATACACAGAATATTGCATTACAAATAAGAATATTGTATTTTGTTTCTATTGACACAAATGACAGTTCACTTTCAATAACTGAGAGAATAGTCCTTCTTTCACGGCAGGTCGCCCTTTATCAACATACTAGCTGGCCCGGCGAACTCTGTTCCGCCTAAATGATATTTACGGTGGATTTCATAAATCGTAATCACCAGTGATCGGAGATCAACGGCTTGGTTCTCTGATTTTTGAACTGTCACACAGAACAGATACACAAAAATAATATGTCAATTAGTAATAATGGCAATTTTGGATTCAGTTATATTTCCGCAAATATATTTATTACCCAAACAGAAATTCAAAAACATTTCAAAAATTATGAGAGAAGATGAGAATGGCATCTAACGATTAGAACTGATCGCCAAAATCCGATTCACTTGACATTCCGATAAAAATTCACTGTGATATTCACCCGCTTCTGGATCTGTTAATAGCCTTTCATGGTTTCATAAGTACTATGTAAATTACACATTAATTGATGTCATCTGTTTTTTTTTCGACCATTTCAAACCACAACGACCGAAAAGCTCGAAAAAAGAACAGATGACATCAATCGATGGCCGCGAAAGCCTCAACAAATTCATCGCCATATAATGGTGATAATGTCAAATATGGTAGTTATGGTACCTTCACGATTACGTTATTTTGAATAAATAGAACTATAAAAATAACTAATTATCAGTCATAATGTGTGAATAGCGCCAACTGAAGTGGTAAGAACGGAAATTTTCGCATATCTCAACGAAATATAATCATTTTAGACATCTGTACTCCTACGCTAAGACATTTCGGTTTTGCCCAACAGCGCAGAGTTGTAGGCAACTCAAATTACACACTAATACAGTGACTATAGTGGGAATCAAGTCACTGTACACACTATTTGTTTACATCGCCATCTTACGCGGAGAATATCAAATAGTACCTACGAATAAGCGTTAGCGTAACTGTAACTGCAGCGACATCTAGTGGCCTTACTCAAAGGGAGGAAAAGCATTTCCTGTATAAGCAAAATTTTCATCGATTTTTTCAAAGTTTTATTGTATTTTATAATAACCAGACCGTAGACGAATCCATATATGAAGTTTCAAAACAAACAGTCCATCCGATCTCGAGTTATAAATGGTGTAACCAACATCTTTCTTTCATATGTATAGATTGCTTGAAATTGTGTTGAAATGCCTCAAAAACGCTATATAAATCATAAATTCCTGACTGATGTATGCTTCATACTTTTCTTGAACACATTCTCAAAGGACAAACAAGGAATAGTCATATTTACTGGGATTGGCAATGATTAGATTTTGTTTAAGACTTTCTTGTCGATCGAAAATCTGTGATGGGGTCCTACTTTTCATGTCCCCCGCAAGAGGGTTTTCTGGAACACTGTCCCCTGTTTCACTCCAGATCTTCTTTTGGTGAGCCACTGTCAGTTTGAAAAATGGTGAAAAATGCATTGTTTTTATGCTACTCTTTATAGTCTCTTGTAGTTTTGTCGTATCTGCTACCGACTTCGAGAGAAAACTTGTGAACGTTTTTTCGGAAATCCTCAGAAAAATGTGAATTGTTATAAGAATCCAGTTATAGTAAGCTGTGGTGAATAAATTCATTGTGATTTTTGACAACATCAAATCCTACTCCTGTGTTTAAAAAGTAATGGTGGTTGTATCTTAATAAACTTTGAGAAAAAACTATTCGCGCACACAGTTTCAAGGGAATATAAATCACTGAACTAGACATGTCAACTTCACATGAAGAAATTGAGAGAAGTAAACAGGGAATTTTATGAACTAAAATGGATCTCGGTGTTAAGAACTGAATAAAAACTCATTGGATTCCGAAACGACGTTTCGGCGTTATATTTCGCGTTCCTTAGGCTACAATGAAATCAGAACAAAGTCAAAATATGTGTGCGACATTTTGGTGAAAACGATGAAAAAATTAAAAAATGAGTTTTTATTCAACACCGAAATCCATTTTAGTTCATGAAATTCTGGAAGGGACGAGAATAGTCCATCAACAGAAAATTTTATGCTTTACGAGGATTGCCGTGGAACGTTTCGACGGAGTGGAAATCCAAATATTTAGATGATTTATTAGATCTGACCACTGGCGAACCCAGGAGGGGACCCCTTGGGCAGCCTTCTTATAAAAAAAGGTCGAGCTTCTAATAGAACACAGTACCGTAGATATTTTTCAAATCACATAATTTGTTCAATGGTACATATTGATTCATCATTTGATCAGAATGAAGAAGGAAAGTAATTTTTCTGAAAGCATCACTCGATAAATGCATCGTTCGACACTCTGAAAACTCCTAAATCGGTCATTTGGAAGTATCTTATATGTTACATTAAACTCATCATCAAATTCTTCAGTCTCGATCACTCCACATGAGATGATCGAACTAAAAGAATTTTTATTACTCGAAATGAGATAATGTGGAAAAAGTCCCTAATTCTAACTTATTTCCTTCTTCATCCTCTTCTGGAACAAGCATTAACCAATCTTATTTCGATAAGATAAACCGTACAACACAGTCAAGAGCTCATTTTTGAATTGGTGAGGTATATACCGAAGCTATATACAAAACACTTCCCAGGGCTCGGCCAATTAACATTGTGATTCACCAATTACTAGCGCTGCTCATGATAATGTTACATAAAACATGCATGCTTTTTGATGATTAGCTTCAGAGCGGAATGGTTGGCTAGAAATTCCTAACACTTGTCAACAATTAGTATTAGAGATGAATAATTCGAAAATTAAGGCTCCCTATTCCATTCCGCCAATTCAATCAGCCTCACATTTACGAAAGTGAATTGCTTCAAAGCCGCTCTTCATTTCGCTAATGTTATGAAGAGCAAGTAAATAAAGTGATATCTTTCTTCTGATGATGCACTACTCTTTCTGTCGAATTTTTCATCAAGAGACCTTAGATGCTTGCCAATCAATGTGTTGATGGAATCCATAGATGGAAGACCTTATTAATGACATATGCAACAATATTCTCAAAGTACCAACAAAAGTCTGAATAATTTTCTTAGTCTACTCCCATAGAATGATATGTCCATTATTGAAATGATTTTGATCTATAATAGTATATACAGGCTGTCCCACTAGTGCCGCAGCGGACCATATACGCGTAAAGGTCTGAGTTTGGCAAAATGTTTTGATGCAGACTTATATACTTTTTTTTTTGAAGTGAATGTCCTAATATCTGAGTGATCCATAATAGGTAAAAGAAAACTCTACCAGATAAATAACTTAGGTGATTATTAATACCTCAACATGTTTCGAGCTCAATGGAGCTCATCTTCAGGAGTAATCACACATAAGTGAAGATTAATATCTTCAAGCACGATTCACAGGAAATTGTTCAGAGTCATGTAGATGATTCAAAATGATTCCTCTCGGATATTCCAAATTAAAAGGGGGAGGGGCTTAAAGCACGAACAAATATACTACAAATGTAAATGAACAAAGAAACGAACAAACATGACTTATATTCTCCGAGAAGAGCACAACTTCAAATATTCTCGAATATATCGGGTGGCCCACAAAAGAGGAATAGAGGGTGACTTTGTTTTTTCAAATGGGACATCCTATATTCAATAGTGTTTTTCAATTCTCTGAAACTTCCTTCATGCTTTCGCATACTTTTCACATATTTTTAATCGACAGTTTTCGATATATTGGCCATTTTGACAAAAAAATGATACTTGTAGAGACTATGTTATCCAATTATATTTCACGAACCCTTTCACATACCAATAACAGCTTTATATGGGTTACAAGACAAGACTTCAAATTATCCTAGCCAGCTATAAAAAAGCATCTCCAGCTTATGGAGTGTCCACAAAAAGACTATCAGCATGACGAATTCCAAATCGGTTTTTCTTCATTTTTTCAAATGCAATGCATATAATTTTTTTCATCATTGTAATCACTATTCATTTCACATCATTTTTTTGTCGAATACATGATATGCATATATTTAACAGAATAGGATTTTTCAGAGTTCTCCCTCTAAATTCACATTTACTTCCGAATTCAGAAAGCAGATTTGGCTTTTCTGTGGTTATTGAAAAGTGTCAAATTATTCTATTCAGAATTAACAGCATTGCAGCTTAAATTCATGTCATCATTTTTTACGGATTTGATGAATACTCACAAAATGATGTGAAAATTCAAAAAATACGAATGAGTTAGAATGTACAAGTTATGAATGCTACAAAAAAACGAGTTTCTAAACTTCAGGATACAAAAAAGTGCCCGCTCTTACCCTTATTTAACTTTCTTCGAAAAAATTATATTCATGAGTTTCACAGGCACGCACGCAGATCTTCAAGCACCCAAGCTCGAAGCTTGTTTGAAATTTTTGCAAGATTCGAATCTCCGAGTAGAAACATAGAAAATTATCAAAAATGTATTCAGAAAAATGGGTACAGAAAGCAAGTTACTGTCTTCAGTAACTGATTTCATCACATTTTTGAGTAGATACATCAAAACTTTCTAGTTCCTCATTTCGCTATGATATGATAATATGAATTGAATGATGCTAATTCTGAGTGGAATAATTTGACAGTTCTCAATAACCACAGAAAAACCAGATCTGCTATTTGAATTCGAAGGTATATGTGAATTTTAGGGAAACATTTCGAAAAAGCTCTTAAAAATATGCATATTATAGGATACTTTGAATTCTTGTCTTTCAATTCATATAAAGCTGTTATTGGTATGTGTAAGGGTTCGTGAAATTAATTGGATGACATAGCCTCTACAAGTTTAATTTTTTCGTCAAAAAGGCCAATATATCGAAAACTGTCGAATAAAAATATGTGAAAAGTATACGAAATCATGCAGGAAGTTTCAGAGAATTGAAAAGCCCAATTGCATAAAGGGTGTCCCATTCGATTTGTGGGCCACCCGATATATTATTCGAAAATATTTTTAGGTTATGCTCTTCATGGAGTATATTAAAGTCTGCATCAAAAAATTTTGCCAAACTCAGACCGTTACCCGTATATCGTCCGCTGCGCCCCTAGTGGGACACCCTGTATAACCAATAGCGTGAGTTATAATAACTCACGCCTATAAAGGTGCAGACACATTGTTATCACGTCACGTCACATCACGTCATCTTCCCAAAATGTGCAACCACGATAATGCATGGAACTTAGAGCATAGGAAGAGAGGAGAGACACACCTTTCAATAATAAATAGTGAAGCCAAATAAACAGAACTAAACTGGGTGATTGTACTACTACGGAATCAAAATGTAGTAAAATTTTTTGCAACATTGTATCTGCTGTCACGTTATAGCACTATTAGCACGCAAGATCTATATTCCGCAAATTCACATTTTCTGAATGCACGTCTGATATTTTGTGAAATGTTGATTCTCATAGAAGGGATTCGATTAACAAAATGAATCAACAAACAGTGGAGGTGGGGGAATTCCGTCAATTAATTCAAGAATTATTGAATGAACACCCAGATCTGTTTCAAATGTATGTCAGAATGACATTTCACATAATATTAAACGTAATATCACGTGCACTCAGAAAATGTAAATTTGCGGAATATAGATCTTGCGTGCTTTCAGTGCTATAACGTGACAGCAGATACAATGTTGCGAAAATTTTTACCAGGTACATTTTGATTCTGTAGTAGTACAATCACCCAGTTTAGTTCTGATGATTTGGCTTCACTATTTATTATTGAAAGGTGTGTTTCCTCTTCCTATGGTCTAAGTTCCATGCATTATCGTGGTTGCACATTTTGGGAAGATGGCGTGATGTGACGTGACGTGATAACAATTTGTCTGCACCTTAACTCACTCTAATAGAGATTGCTTTTGACAACTGTTGTCAATTTTGAAAATGCAGATAAATTCGAATTTTACTGATGAAGTCGTAGATGAAGTATAGTATTCAATTCGGGATAATGTTCATAACACACTTGATGGATTACACCACTCGCCTTACGGTAAGTGTCACAAAATTCATCTGCGAGAGTTGAGTAATGTACATTACCGCTCGTTGAATAATATACCTACTATTATACAGGATGTATTTCAAGGTGGGGCCTTTCTTTTCAAGGGTGATAGAACTCATCAAAATAGGTAATTTTATCGAGAATTTCTTATATGAAATGTTCAATTTGAAAAATTCATAAACAATTTTGGGCATCAATACCTTAATACTACTCTGGCCTGCATATCTCAGTTCCAGGTTTATGAATATCCGCGAACATTAGCGGAAATCTAGTTCTATACAACTTATACGCTGAACTGGTATTTTGTTTTGATTCACCATGAATTAAAAGGATATCGACAAGTTCATTATTTGAATAAAAGTGAACACTTCTACAATCTACACCGCACCCTCGCCGTAAAACAATCGATTACTGATCACAATCGATATTCTGAGCATGTATCAGACAAAAAAACGAGAGATGTTGATATCTACGGATAAGCAGGCCAGGGAGCAGGTTCGGACTCAGAAATTTTCAGATTCACCTAGAAACCAGAAAATATTCTAGTTTCATTTTCTCGAAACCTGGGCATAATTCATTTAAAAAATTTTTGGTAAAATGACTTATTTTGAAGAGTTCTACCATCTGTCAAAAGAAAAGCCTCATCTCTAAATACACTCTGTATAACATGAAAAGTGTTGATATAGGAATATGTGAATTTTATTTTATCCTATAAAGGTTATTCACGAGAAGCATAACATGGTCCTATACAATACGCGTGTCACGAAATGGGTAATTGAAAATGTCATCTTTTTCGCACTTAAACAGGGTGTTCCTGAATTTGAGGTACAAACGAAAGGAGGGATTCATAGAATAATTGGAGATAAAAGTCCCTTAACTACTCGCTTAACTATGAGACCGCAAAGTTTTGTCTTTTCAATTTTTTATTAGAAATCGGTAGCAGAAACGACGAAACTACAAGAGACCATAAAGTTTAGAATAGCAACAAAGTTCCGGTGGCAAACAGAGGACAGCGTTCTAGAAAAAATATCATCTATGCACATTTGCAATCCAAATTGGCATTTTTAGGGTGTAAATTGAATAACTTGTGAAATGCTGATACTAAGTGGACAAAAATTCAAACTTCACAACCCTGTATCTCAAAAACCAAACTTTTCTGACATTATGCAAGAAATCTCCGAAAGAATTCTGAAGATATTCATTGAACATTTTCATTTCAACATTGAAGATTTTTTTGATTCACCGCAATATTTTTCATTGAATTCCTTTCGTGAAAAAAGCTAAACGTAATTTTGTCATTGTATTTTATGCATTTCGAAATTTTATGCCTAGAGAGAACTTTTTCGAGGTGAATTATAGCTCTGGTTTTTCTCATAATTGTTTCCATATTGAAATGAAATTAACTACTTCTTCAGAATCTCACGATAATTACAAAAACATTGCTTAGGTGAAATGACATCTTCAGGTTACGGCCTTGAAATTTGAAATTCAGTACAAATTATTTCATTCTTATAATGGAGCGTAGTCAGTTCTACAGAAATGACTTCCCCTTGATCTGCCATAAATTTAAGCGAGAAAATTTCGTTCAGAATCGGCAATTCACCATTTCTAAGTACCCATATAGCCCGAGTATGTATATTATGTGAAGTACATGGTGGGATACTGTGTTTATGTATTTATATGGAACCAAATTTTTATTTATTGTCATTAAATAGGTATCACAGTCAAATTAAAAACGCCCTAACCTCAAATGACAGATTCATTGAAACAAAATGTTTCAATATATTTTTCATCAATAAAGGAATATTTCTCTCCGTCAACTTTATGATGACCTTGAACATTTATTCATTCATAAGGGGGTCAATAATTGTTTCTCCCTAATTCACGTTTAATACTTCAATAAGGGATTGGGTCATTGCTAAGCATCATAACCTAATAAAATTAAACTGTTTTCAAGATAGGTAAATGCATCTTATAACTTTCAGCTCAGAAGTGGGGAGTTAGGATGATAAGCTGTCATATCTTTGGTTGATGTGGGAAAATGATTATTCGCAATTATAGATAAACCTTTGTTTGATTAAACTCTGAAAATTCATCGCAACAATAATATAAAAACATTGAACAATCATATTTAAATTCGTTATATTGAGGACTGAGAAAATAAGTTTTATCGAATTTTATAACCAGGTCAAGATGATCATCCATGTATTGTGACTCCAGCAAAACTCCAATAAATCTGAGCAGTAGCTTTTCACGATGCCGAAACTTCCTCAAGGATAGCTCTGCTGTACCGCTTTGTTTAAGTTATGAAGAAAGATCTACCACAGGTTTCTATTACAGAAGGGTCTTTTGTGGAAGTCAGTTAGCTGTGAATGATATACGGGTATTTCTCTTTCCCGCAGTTGCGAACAACTTACGAAAGCTTTCCACTGTTTTTCCTCCCAATCTATTAATTCCTCAAGTTTGTGAAAATTTATAATACCACAGCAAGACCGTGTATAGTTGCTCGCATCGTATGGTATTCTCAAAGAATGTTACTCATTGCTTTCATTCAATATGGCGTGTTTTGAAATAGGATTTTTAGTGGTGGTCTTGAACAAGTTATTATAATTTTGTTTTTTCATTTTCCAATTGTAAAGGAATGCCGGTGCTGATACATCCATTGTTCAGCAAATTCATAATAACGTATGTACCATAAGTTTTGACACAAATTCCATACACCAATATAGTGGTGATAGGATGAAGACAATAAGTTGCTATTGAAATCAAAGTTTATAACCTCGAATTCACTTCAACACTTATAGTATTTATAATTAAGTTGGACAAGTAGATTAATCCGAGATAAAATGCATTTTTGAAAATCAGAATATATCATATAGAACTATTTATCGGACAATCGCTGATTGTGAGCAAGGCATTCCTTGTATGAACCTTGAAAAAAATGGGAGACCTAAAATTTTTGCCCAAGCAAAGACCGTAAGACTGGTAAGAAGAGCGGAAATCAAGGTTGGTACTTCGCTGAGAAAACTATATGGCTAGTTAATTTTATTGAAGCAGAACACGCTGAAGACGATATTATGTCCTGACCAGACCTTGCGTCCTACTCTGCAAGAGAAACTCAAGATTGGCTAGCCGACCAAAACGTAGGTACCAACTTAACGTTAAGTTGGCAGCACACTCTGCAAGAATTGATCGTATCGAATTCAAACAAAAACTGCACTTTTGTACCCATTTTGTACCCTCCTGGAACACTTTTATTTTTTCTCTAGGACCTACCGTTCCCGAGATAAATAAATTTTTTTCCAAATTTTTCAGGTTTTTGCACCCTAAATTTGTACCCATTTTGTACCAATTTCTACCACCTTTAAAAAATTTTGTACCCCCACTGTTTCCGAGAAGATATCAACCCCCTCTGTGTGTACTACTAACGTTCAGTTGGCACTCATGTCGCAGGGGTTGCTCGAATCAAATTCGAACAAAAAGTATAATTTTGTACCCATTTTGTACCAATTTAAACAATCTTCAATTAATTTTGTACCCACACCCTTTCTGGGATATCGACCCCCTCTTAGTGGACTGCCAACTTAACGTTCAGCTAGCGCTCATATTGCGCGGGTTGATCGTATCGAATTCGAACAAAAACTACAATTTTGTACCTATTTTGGATCAACTAAAATAATATTCAATGACATTTTTTCTAAAATCACTCGCCTGACGGCTCGTGATTTTGATACAAATATCGTTCGCGAAATTTCCGAGCAACAAACTTTCATATTACAATCGAGAAATTATGGCATGAAAAAATAATATATCGACATATATATATATATATATATATTTTTGAAGAGCTCATTTTTTGTGCATAACAAAAGATCAAAAAAGGATACCATTCCCATTTAAAATAAGAAAGTTGTTTTTTTCCCCTTTATACAAGTGATGAAAAAAAACTGAATACGGTGTCGCATTGCTAATGAAAAAGTGCCTGTAAATTATGGCATATTCTCGAAATCGACAAAATATCAAAATTTCATTATATCTTGAAAACAAATGAAGATATCGTGAAACGGCTTTCAGTTATGGAGTTTTCACACGAAAATCGAGCCCAGGACTCCTCTTAACATTTTCACCTATCTAGCCTAGGAGCACCAGAAACAGCCAAAATGAAGCAATTTCGGTGACCCTGTACGAGTTAAAGACTCAATCTATATCAGACACAAATCTGCTGTTACGCTACGTAACTTGAAGTACCTACCCTTTGTGAAACACTCATTTAATTTCGGATCGAATTACTCTGGCTGGAATAGCTCGTGTAGGAGATAATCAGCGCTTTGATTTTTTACAACAATTCTTGGTCTTTTTGCGCCTCTCGTCGGCTGTGGAAATGAAGCATTAACATTTTAATTGCAGCACGATGCCATCGCCTGTCAGATACAAGCATTACTTGTCCGATTTTAATGAGGAATGTGATGGAACTGTAGCCGGCGGAAAAGGAGACGTGTGAGATTCTGCTGCATTAAATTGGTATCTCCATCTGTCATCTACTTCAGATAATTGAAAATCATCTCGATAAATATGCACAATATGCACAACATTATATTTTAATGTAATCGATATCAAGACATTGCTGAAGAAGCAATAAGTATAAATGAATAACTGCCGAGGGTGAGTCTTCAACTTGTACACTCGTAGACTCTTGCTGCTAACAAGAACCTTTTTCTATTTTCCTGAATTCGGACAACAGTAAACATAGAAAATTTATCTGTCACTTGATCTATAGCTCAAGCGAAACGTCGAAATCAAACGAACCACGACGGTCAGATTGCTTCAAAAATACCAGATGACATCAAACGATGGCCGCGAAATAAGCCTCAACAAATTCATTAAATGCTCGAGTTTTCCCAGCTCCAGATGCGACAATTTTGCTTGTTGACGAAGACACCGAGACTGAATACGAAACCAAAAAGTTCTACACATCAGCTGTTAAAAAGAATAGTTAGTGCAGATTTTGTAATAACATGAGTCATCCTCATCTGGTATTTTTGAAGCAATCCGACCGTCGGGGTTCGGTTGATTTCGTTAGGTTCGGTATCTAAATGGAATTAAAAAATAGAAAAACAAGAACAACAATTTTTTTGAACTATTTACAACATGTGATCGAGTTGAGCACCATTTAAATCAAAACATTTCCAGCATTATTGACATCATTAATCAATTCGCAGGTATTGAACGAAAAGCATGTCGCACTGCTGCTTCTAACGCTTCTCGGGAATCAGGATGGCGTTTATATGTGAGGTCCTTTATTCTTCCCCAGAGGTAAAAACCTAGTCCAAAGACTACACCAATGCGAATTCAAAAAAATAAATAAATTCAAACCGTAGTAAGAAAAGTTCACAAGTTAGGCACTTCCAAATGACCTACAATTCCGGCTCGAATTTTGCCAATGGTATTAAGGAAAAAAAACCTAAAACTTTGAAAAGAATTTCACATGGACATAATGTGATATTGCCACATTTTTTGATTCAAAAGATTTCCTTTTATGAATACCATCCATTGTTTAAATAATACAGCAATGAATAGTTCGCTAAATTATCAGAGGTCTATTTGTCAGTTCATGAGAAGTTAATATTCACCCGAAGACACATTCTTTGATAGATGGCACGATGAATAAAACACATTATTTTTCACAACTCGAAAACTACAAAAGATATGAGAGTCTCTTAAACGGCACAAATTGACACAAATTGAGCACTAACTTCACGCCTGCTGAAAAACAACAATGGATATCCTTAAAACTTATATTAATGGGGATGTCATTTAAACGGCACAATTTAGCCCAAAATTTTGGCATCATTATTCAGTTGGAAAATGTCGCTGCGTGCACCATGATACCTAGGAGCATAGAATAACTGGAGTGAAGGCTCCCCTACGAAAATGAACTGCCAAAAACGTCCGAACTTGTCAGTTCGCCGCAAGGTCACGAGATGGCGACAACGTCGTTCGTTGCTACAACATGGCTATCCTTAATAAAATTATCTTTAATGGTTATTAGTTGTTATTACTTATTAGGTCCCATTTATTACTATATCATAATATATATTCTTTTAAAAGAAAGCAATCCATACTTTTTTCGTAAATCCGACAATATAATGCATATAGCACGTGTAAAGAAATGGCTACAAGGATCAGATTGAATATAGGAAGAAAAATCTGTTTCCCGCTCCGAATCTAAGTGTTAGCAGAGGGAATGTAAACGGGGTACCATACAATTCTGCGTATGATACACGAGAACAGATAAAACCTCAGTCTTCCCGTATAATAATAGTAATACTCACCTGAATGTTCGCTTTTTCCGATAAGAATATTGTTTTGACAAATTTATTACCGATCACAGACTTCCCATATAATTGCGCATAAAAAAAGCGATGATATGTCATCAATATTGTCTATGTTATGATTTATGGCCATTTTAAATTAAAAAGAAGCATAAATGTATCAATAACAATGACAGCCACATTATATTCTTTGCAATTGTAGCGCCATAGAACAAGATATCTGACATGTTGCTGAATAAACGATCTCAGCGAAATCTATCGGGCGTCACACGAAACTCTAACCTCCGCCGTTATTGGCAGTTCAAAATGATCTGTCGAGCGTATGAAGCCTTCCCTCCAGTTATTCTATGCTCCTAGATGATACTGAATCTGAAAAAACAACTACATACACTTAATAATGAAGTCATTTAAACGGCACAAAGTGAGCATTAAATACTCACATTAAAATTTTTATCGAAATCAGAAAATGTTGTAGCTAAGGGCGAAGTAAGCCTCAAAAACCTCAAACTCAAACAACTTGAAAATCATAATGGGGTTGAAATTTATTCAATAGGCATAAATGGAAACAGATTGGGCAGTAAATATTGAGCCGACATTTTGAAGTGAGGTGCATATATCGATAAATTCTACCGACTGTTTCAAAAATCGCTTTTGAAAACAAGATTAATTAAAATCATTCGTAAAATAAAAATAAAACTGCTGAATGTCTTCGATTTTGCTCTATATATCACATTCCGCATATCCGTTTTATCCTGTGATTTGCGGCTTCATCAATTCCAGGGAACTTTGACTAGATATATGTAGTTAATGCCTGATGATAAGTATCATCCTTGGGGGGAGATGCAGTCAGCGCAGACTTCAAAGAAAATTTCATATAGGGTAGGTATGTAATACGGAGTCGTGATTGAAGCTTCAACCCAGAAATGAATAGAGTCGTGTATCGCTTCATGAACTGGAAATAATTCTCGATATAGTTGGACGGCAACGACGAATCTATGCGTGTTCGATTTACTGCCATTTCCAAACGCTGCAAAGGTCTCGCATATCTGAATTATTTTTTCTCTCCATGTGGGTAGAAAATATCTATCAATTCATGGCGCCCTGAAAAGAGTCATGGCCGATGGCCCCCCCTAATAAATTCACCGAAAATCAGCCAAAATTATCGAAATCTTCCATGGTTGAAGGATCTTCCATTCGAAATACTGCTGTGAAAACAAAGTGAAAAATAACCATTGGTTTTTCTCTGTACCCTTCCAAAGATACGCTCGGAATACTCTCATATTTTTTATTCAAAAAACTGGGGGCCTTTCGAGGGCCACAATTTATCTAATGGGCTGACAGGAAGCGCCAGATATAAATATGAATTTCTAACAACAAAAAAAAATTGGTGAGAATAGGACTCTCCACTTTCGATCAACTAGCGTTGCTTTGGTAACGGACTTTTAGATTAAAACAATTACTATTTATACTCTTAGAGAGTCCGATTCCTACCAAAGTTTCTTGGTTTATTAATTCATATTTCTATTCGAGTCATCCTGGAATCCAATTGCGGCCCTCGTACGGCCTCCAGTTTCATAAAAATCATTAAAAGTACGCCGAGCGTAATCTTTGGATGAAAGAAAATCAATGGAAATTTTTTACTTCTGTTTTCACCTCAGTATTTAGAATGAGAGACAGTTCAACCTTCAAAGATTCCAACAATTTTTGCTGACATTTTTTTTTCACTAAGGACATGTGAAAAAAAAGTTGACTTCAAATAATGCTATCCAAATTGGCAACCAAGAAAAAAAAATTGTTTCCAGAATTCTACACTAAAATTGAATTGAGCACTGAAAAATACTAAGATGTGACCAGAAACCGTTATTTCAAATGTCACAACTCAACAGTTAGGTATCTTAGTATTGCTCAAATTTAACATGAATCTCGAGGTATATGTCATAAGGCAAAAATGACTTTGTCGGTGTCATCTATCCGGCTATATATGTTTGTCTAGTTTATGGTGAAACACTCTTTATAATATGGCAGCAGTTTGGAGGAAAATTATTATTAATAATCATAAGTTATGTTTTCATCATTCAGATCGAGTGCAGTGGCCAAATATTAGAAATATTTATAAGGCAGGGAGATTTGACAAGTTTGAAATGTGTTTGAAGATCTTTGAAAAACACTGCAATATTCTATGTATATTTGGGTTATTCGTCAGGCCCGCATCTACGATTTTTTTTGACCGGGGCAAAAATTCATGATGGCGCCCCCCCTTCCCCTCCATTTGTGTTATACATATATGAATTCATAAAAATAACAAAGATAAATACAAACGAATAATAAAATAAATACATTCTTATAATAAGAAAAAGGAAAGAAATTAGATTTTGTCTCGCACATTTCGTCGACCTGCTTTTTCTTCTTCTTCCTGCCAGCTCGTTCATCTGTAGAATTCTGGATTGGACCCTTCATACATATACAGGGTCTTTCACGAGGAACCTCACCCATATTTATACGGGAAACTACTGAACGTATTTTCATGAAATTCAGCACTTATAAGTATTTCACGATGCTGATGAAATCTAAAATCTTTTCAAGGCATGAGCACCTCCGGTTTTTCCGGAAATGACGTCAACTTCCGTTTTTCAAATTAGAACACCATTTTTTTATTGCAGAAATAGATTCCTTAGAAAATTTCAAGTTATTTTGATGTAACATTTTTCAGTTTTGGTTGGAAAATTCTCTCTGAGCGGGAAAATTCGAAAAAAAAATCGAAAATAGAGCTCCGCTGAAACAAGAATAACTTCGAGGTTTTTGGATGGAAAATTTTCATTTTTGGGATTTTTCAAGATGTAAGATTGATGTATCCACTTTAAAAATCGAAATCGCGATTCATGATACAGGGGATGAAAAAATCGCTGTCAAAGTTAGGGATGACAAAATCGTGAAAAATCAATTTTTTCAAATTAGAACCCCATTTTTTTATGGCAGATATTGAATCTACGTTAAAAAATAATGTGAGTGTATGCATCACAACCTTGCCCTAAAGTGGATATTTTCTGAGTTATTCACAAAAAACTGTTTTTCGTCTTGAATTTTCAGCTATTTCTTTTCCCTTCACGCCAAAAAGATGAAATTTTCAGGAACTGTTACTTAAACCATGTTTTAGATTTTACTACCCTAATATGCAAGAGAAAAAAGTTACAGGTTGTTCCTAAATAGATGGCAAATTTGGATTCGAATTTGTATCGGAAACCTCTTCATTTCAACTAATCGGCCATCGGTTTTCTCTCCAGTGATAAATAAATAATTCCTTATGAACCATATGCAAAAACTTACCATGTTTTACATTCTTTTTTTAATGATAGATATCATTAATTACACTACTGAATAAAGAGGAATTTGTCAGATGTAATTAATGATATCTATCATTAAAAAAAAAGAATGTGAAACATGGTAAGTTTTTGCATATGGTTCATAAGGAATTATTTATTTATCACTGGAGAGAAAACCGATGGCCGATTAGTTGAAATAAAGAGGTATCCGATACAAATTCGAATCCAAATGCGCCATCTATTTAGGAACAACCTGTAACTTTTTTCTCTTGCATATTAGGGTAGTAAAATCTGAAACATGGTTTAAGTAAAGTTCCTGAAAATTTCATCTTTTTGGCGTGAAGGGAAAGGAAATAGCTGAAAATTCAAGACGAAAAACAGTTTTTTGTGAATAACTCAGAAAATATCCACTTTAGGACAAGGGTGTGATGCATACACTCACATTATTTTTTAACGTAGATTCAATATCTGCCATAAAAAAATGGGGTTCTAATTTGAAAAAATTGATTTTTCACGATTTTGTCATCCCTAACTTTGAAAGCCATTTTTTCACCCCCTGTATCATGAATCGCGATTTTGGATTTTTAAAGTGGATACATCAATCTTACATCTTGAAAAATACCAAAAATGAAAATTTTCCATCGAAAAACCTCGAAGTTATTCTTGTTTCAGCGGAGCTCTATTTTCGATTTTTTTTTCGAATTTTCCCGCTCAGAGAGAATTTTCCAACCAAAACTGAAAAATGTTACATCAAAATAACTTGAAATTTTCTAAGGAATCTATTTCTGCAATAAAAAAATGGTGTTCTAATTTGAAAAACGGAAGTTGACGTCATTTCCGGAAAAACCGGAGGTGCTCATGCCTTGAAAATATTTTAGATTTCAACAGCATCGTGAAATACTTATAAGTGCTGAATTTCATGAAAATACGTTCAGTAGTTTCCCGTATAAATATGGGTGAGGTTCCTCGTGAAAGACCCTGTATGCCAGCCATATTAGATCCATTGTGTAGGATTGTCCACGACATTTTTTGACATCTAATTCATCAGATTGTAGTTTATCTAGAATTCGCTGTGATATTGTTCTCCATTCTTTCCGTCAAATTCTAAGAAGTCAATAAAACTTTTCTTCATCTCATATCCAGACTCCGTTCTCTTTAAATATCGTATAACCTAGGTCATTCGTTCTCTGTGAGATACATCTGGGGTGCAGTCGAACATAATAGTGAAATAGTTGGCCTTAATTAATGATAGGTATCAAATAAAGAAGTACTCCAAGTATTATTAAAATAAATTTAATATCAGGTAGAGCGCTTTCGGCTAATCGCCATCCTCAGTACCTCTAAAATGACAAAGAATTGATGAAATGGGTTGCCTTCTTTTAATTACACAACATACTTGTCAAAATCGATATGAAAGTTGGCAATCATTAAATCAGCATCCAACCACAACATGAACGAATAATTCTACATTGGCTATTTTCAAAAATTCTCTCCTGCTATTTACATGTAGGAAAATGAAGGTAAACAAACAGTTGAAGTTAGGTCAAAGAAAACACAAAGATTAAAACTAATATCACAGAACAAGAGCAATCGCTCCCACTCAAAATTTCACGTATACATGTACATATCCTATAAACTAAAAACTTAATTAATGATGTTATTTCCAACTTTCGTGGCCAAAAATTGGTAAATTTATTTTGTATTGTTTTGGATTGATAGGATGTTTGTCCTTTTTTAAGGTGGTCAAGATGGCACTTCAGAGTCGGGTCAGATTTAATGATAATATTTTATTTCCGAGAAAATCAAAAATATGAAAATTTTGACCTCTGGTTGTTTTTGGCGCCTCCACAAGCTTGCGCCCCGTCTGCCCCCCCCCCCCCCCCTTGTTCCGGGCCTGTTCATTCACCATCTCTAAAGAACATAAATTCAAATACATTACTCAAAAATAAAGGATCTGGAGCAACAAACATAGGGAAACTCAAAAAGCTCAGGAGAGCTTGACTTTGAAAAGTTTCTGCCTAATGATCTGCAGTATAGATAGAAAGAAATTGACTTTGGTTTGAGTTATATCTAATCATCAAACTCAACAGTCATGACTGGAAATGAAATCTTTACTTCAATGGAGAAATATGAAGTTATGAATTTAGTTGTCAGAATATGACCGATCGTACTCCATTGAGCAAGATTTGAAAAGTTCAAAATGTATTCGATAAAATTACATAATACAAAATTGAGAGGATCGAAATATACAATCTAAAATATGTGTACAGGGTCACCCAAATTGCTTGATTTTGGCTGTTTCGGGTACTTCTAGGCTAGATAGGTGAAAATGTTGAAATGAGTCCTGGGCTCGATTTTAGTGTAAACTCCATAACTGAAAGCCGTTTCACGATATCTTCATTTGTTTTCAAGTAATAAAGAAATTATGATATTTTGGCGATTTCGAAAATGCGCCAATTTCTTCATTTCCTTCTTCTTCTTGAAATTCCGCTCCTATCGGAGATTGGAAATCATCACCACTACTCGGACCTTATCAATCGCGCGTCTGAAGAGTTCTGCGGACGTGCAACCAAACCACTCCCTCAAGTTGCGTAGCCAAGAGATTCTTCTTCTGCCAATCGTTCTCTTGCCTTTTATTTTGCCTTGAATAATTAGCTTAAGGATGTTATATCTATCTCCTCTCAGAACATGTCCTAGATATTCTAATTTTCTCCCTTTTATGGTGTTACTGATTTCTTTGTCTTTATTCATTCGTCGTAGTACTTCGTCATTTGAAATCTTGTCAACCCATGGTATTCTCAGCATCCTCCTATAGCACCACATTTCAAATGCTTCTATGTTCTTGATGTTTTCTGACTTGAGTGTCCAAGCCTCCATTCCATACAATAGAATGGAGAATATATAGCATTTTAGTATTCTGGTTCTCAGTTCTAATGTTATATCTCGGCTGCAAAGTATTTTATTCATTTTTATGAAAGCACTGCGAGCTACTTCAATTCGACACTTGATTTCTTTTGTATGTTCTGCTGTTTCAGTTACCCATGTGCCAAGATATTTGTAGGAGGATACCCATTCCAGTTTGTTGTTATTAATATTTATAGACGGTCTATTGTGATTTGTGCTTGGGTTTTTTGAAGTTGTCATGACTTTGGTCTTTTTTAGGTTCATATCCAGGCCATATCTCTTGCAGGCAGTGTCTGTTACCTCGACCAGATGTTGTAGGTCTTCCAGACTGTCGGCGAAGATAACGGTATCATCTGCGTATCGCAAGTTGTTAATTCTTTCCCCGTTTATGACGATACCACCGGTTTCTTCTGATAGCGCCTCTTCAAAGATGCCCTCACTATATACATTGAATAAGAGAGGCGACAATACACAACCCTGTCTAACACCTCGACATATCTTAATCTCCTCACTCATATCTTCTCCGACTTTGACTCGTGCTGTTTGATGCCAATAGAGATTGGATATTATTCTTATGTTCTTACTATCGATGTTTTTTCTTTTTAGTATCTCTAGGAGTTTTGTGTGCTGGACTCTATCAAATGCCTTTTGAAAGTCGATAAAGCAGATGTACATATCATGATTCATATCTAGGCATCTTTGTCTAAGTACGTTTAGTCCGAAGAGCGCTTCTCTTGTTCCCACGCCCTTCCTAAAACCCATTTGAGTGTCACTGATGTCTTGTTCTAAATCCTTATAAATTCGGTTATGTATGATCTTTAAAAATATTTTCAAGGTGTGGCTCATTAGGGCAATGATTCTGTGGTCCGAACATTCTCTGGCTTTATTTTTCTTTGGCAGTGTTACGAATGTTGAGGCTAGCCAATCGCTAGGAATTCTGCCCGTCTCATAAATGTTGTTAAATAGTTTCAATAGAATATCTATGGAGTCTTCCCCTATAAGTTTTAGTAATTCAGCAGGCACTTTGTCAGGTCCTGCTGCCTTTCCGGATTTACAGTTTTTGATTGCTTGTTCGAGTTCCTCTCTTAATATTTCTGGGCCAGTATACTCCATGTCTGGGTTTTCCAGTTCTATCCGATTATCGTTAAAAAGTTCTTGTATATATTCGCTCCACCTTGCCAGTTTGTCTATCGGTTCTAAAATCAAGTCGCCATTCTTGTTTACCAACACATCTGGTTGTCGTCTCTTTATTCTCCCAGTCATCTCTTTTACCTTCTTGTGCATATTGAAAAAATCGTATCTGTCTTGATAGGCTTCAACCTCTCGACATTCATCAAGTAGCCACTTTTCCTTGGCCTGTCTTATTTTACTTCTGATCTCATTGTTTATGGTCTTATAGATTTGCATATCCTTGTTCTTATATTGACCTCGTATCACCATCAGGTCCAGTATCTCCTGTGTCATCCATTCTTTGTTCTTTCCTTTTATGGATTTCAAATCTGCATTTCCTACATTCTTCAGTACTTGTTTTATGTTTTGCCATTGTTGGTCTATGGTGATATTATTGTTATCGTTGTGTCTTAATTCGTTTAATTTTTCGTTTATGTTCTTCTCAACCTTTTTGTACACTACGTTGTCTTTCAGTCTTCTAGGGTCTATATATTCCTTAGTTGTTTTCCGAACGAGTTTTTTCAGTTTTACATGAATTGCAGCTACCACCGGATTATGATCGGATGTTATGTCAGCTCCTGGATATGTTTTTACTGACTTGATAGTATTTCTGAATCTTCTACGGATCATAATGTAGTCGATCTGGTTTCTAATTATACCTGATTTTCCGTCTGATGGTGCTTTCCAAGTATAAAGCCGACGTGGAGGAAGCTGATAGAAGGTGTTGGTTATTATCATATCCTCCCTTTGACAGAACTCGATCAATCTGTCTCCTCGCTCATTGCGAAGACCTAGTCCGAACTTGCCGGTAGTATTAGTCACTTCACCTTTGCCAACCTTTGCATTTAGATCCCCCATTATAATGAGGACTTCGTGTTTCTTGATAGGTTTGATCACTTTAGCTAGATCTTGGTAAAACGACTCTATTTCATCCTCGCCCTTATCTGCTGTAGGTGCATATACTTGGATAACATTTACTGGAACCTTATTTGAGTTCAGTTTCAGTAGAACTATGCGGTCTGAGAATGGGACGAAACTGGACACCGTATGTTGCACTCTCTTGTCGACAATTATTCCTACTCCATATCGATGAGAGGCATCATCATTCCCTGAATAGTACATTATGCCATTCTTGGTGATATGCTTCCCTGACCCGTTCCACTGAATATCGCTCAAGCCAAGTATGTTGATATTGAGTCTCGTCATTTCTAAAAAGACGTTATCCACTTTTCCAGGTGCATAAAGACTTCTAACGTTCCATGTAGCAATTCTATCGCTTCCATGTGTCACAGTTCTGTACTCAGCTTTATTCAATGCTCTCCTCCCCGGAGATCCGATTGGAGGAGTTATAACTCCGGAACATTTCGAATTGAACAAAGCCATTGTAATGTAATGGTGTGATGATTATCACTAAGGATATCCACCGGGGATCTTTAATTCAGTGGTTTCCTCTTGCCTTCTGAATTCTTACACCGTTGACCACGGTTGTGATTCTTCCGCTTTCGGGGCCTGTTTTAGACCCTGGGACAAAAGAGTGCCCGATTTACAGCCGCCCAATCTGAGACAGTCGCTGTAATGCTGATTTTGGTTCGCCCCGAGTATTTAATTTTCTCGGTACCACCCATATCTGGGAGGCGTTCCCCTATCCACCACCTGGGGAGGCGCCCGATGGGGGATCAGCAACCCCGCACGGGCTTCATTTCCTAGAATATCTAAAAAAGGAAAAAACTTTCTACAGGCACTCTTTCATTAGCAATACGACACCATATTCAGTTATGTTTCACCTCTTGTATAAAGGGTGAAAAAAAAACAACTTTCTTATTTCAAATACGAATGGTATCTTTTTTGATCCTATGATATGCTAAAAAAAAAAATCAGCTCTTCGAAAATATACCTATACAGGGTCTTTCACGAGGAACCTCACCCATATTTATACGGGAAACTACTGAACGTATTTTCATGAAATTCAGCACTTATAAGTATTTCACGATGCTGATGAAATCTAAAATCTTTTCAAGGCATGAGCACCTCCGGTTTTTCCGGAAATGACGTCAACTTCCGTTTTTCAAATTAGAACACCATTTTTTTATTGCAGAAATAGATTCCTTAGAAAATTTCAAGTTATTTTGATGTAACATTTTTCAGTTTTGGTTGGAAAATTCTCTCTGAGCGGGAAAATTCGAAAAAAAAATCGAAAATAGAGCTCCGCTGAAACAAGAATAACTTCGAGGTTTTTGGATGGAAAATTTTCATTTTCGGGATTTTTCAAGATGTAAGATTGATGTATCCACTTTAAAAATCGAAATCGCGATTCATGATACAGGGGATGAAAAAATCGCTGTCAAAGTTAGGGATGACAAAATCGTGAAAAATCAATTTTTTCAAATTAGAACCCCATTTTTTTATGGCAGATATTGAATCTACGTTAAAAAATAATGTGAGTTTATGCATCACACCCTTGCCCTAAAGTGGATATTTTCTGAGTTATTCACAAAAAACTGTTTTTCGTCTTGAATTTTCAGCTATTTCTTTTCCCTTCACGCCAAAATAATGAAATTTTCAGGAACTGTTACTTAAACCATGTTTTAGATTTTACTACCCTAATATGCAAGAGAAAAAAGTTACAGGTTGTTCCTAAATAGATGGCAAATTTGGATTCGAATTTGTATCGGAAACCTCTTCATTTCAACTAATCGGCCATCGGTTTTCTCTCCAGTGATAAATAAATAATTCCTTATGAACCATATGCAAAAACTTACCATGTTTTACATTCTTTTTTTAATGATAGATATCATTAATTACACTACTGAATAAAGAGGAATTTGTCAGATGTTATTAATGATATCTATCATTAAAAAAAAAGAATGTGAAACATGGTAAGTTTTTGCATATGGTTCATAAGGAATTATTTATTTATCACTGGAGAGAAATCCGATGGCCGATTAGTTGAAATAAAGAGGTATCCGATACAAATTCGAATCCAAATTCGCCATCTATTTAGGAACAACCTGTAACTTTTTTCTCTTGCATATTAGGGTAGTAAAATCTGAAACATGGTTTAAGTAAAGTTCCTGAAAATTTCATCTTTTTGGCGTGAAGGGAAAGGAAATAGCTGAAAATTCAAGACGAAAAACAGTTTTTTGTGAATAACTCAGAAAATATCCACTTTAGGACAAGGGTGTGATGCATACACTCACATTATTTTTTAACGTAGATTCAATATCTGCCATAAAAAAATGGGGTTCTAATTCGAAAAAATTGATTTTTCACGATTTTGTCATCCCTAACTTTGAAAGCCATTTTTTCACCCCCTGTATCATGAATCGCGATTTTGGATTTTTAAAGTGGATACATCAATCTTACATCTTGAAAAATACCAAAAATGAAAATTTTCCATCGAAAAACCTCGAAGTTATTCTTGTTTCAGCGGAGCTCTATTTTCGATTTTTTTTTCGAATTTTCCCGCTCAGAGAGAATTTTCCAACCAAAACTGAAAAATGTTACATCAAAATAACTTGAAATTTTCTAAGGAATCTATTTCTGCAATAAAAAAATGGTGTTCTAATTTGAAAAACGGAAGTTGACGTCATTTCCGGAAAAACCGGAGGTGCTCATGCCTTGAAAATATTTTAGATTTCAACAGCATCGTGAAATACTTATAAGTGCTGAATTTCATGAAAATACGTTCAGTAGTTTCCCGTATAAATATGGGTGAGGTTCCTCGTGAAAGACCCTGTATATGTCGATATATTATTTTCATATTCGAGACAGAAATAGCAAAAAAGTAGAATTTTCACTTAAAGTTGGGTCTGTTAAACATTATTTCATGAAAGTGAGGGTGGGAAAAGAATCGTCATATATATATTTTCGAAGAGCTGATTTTTTTTTGCATAACCTGGGATCAAAAAAAGATACCATTCGTATTTAAAAAAATATGATGAAAAAGTGCCTGTAGAAAGATTCCGCCGTTTTTAGATATTTTAGAAAATGAAGAAGTTATGGTACATTTTCGAAATCGCCAAAATATCAAAATTTTGTTATATCTTGAAAACAATGGGCGTTTCCAGTACATTCAAAAATCCATTTTTTTTACATAAATATATTAAGAGTAGTCCAAAACATAATCCTAACCAATTTTTCACTTTCAATTATACGCATTTTTTCTATTATTATCATTAATGAAATATTGAAATTCGAATTCGCGCCATGATGACATAGCTATCCTCGGAACCTAATTGGACACTGCCGTGATGACGTACACATCCATGACCAATCTAATTTGTGATGAAAGCTATCAAGAAGGCGTAGTTGCCGCTAACTCTATTTTGTCGTCTGAAATAGGATAAATAAAACCACAGAAACTTATGAAGCATACATGGCTTCTTGATAAATTCGATGGGT
Source organism: Adalia decempunctata (assembly GCA_951802165.1). NCBI lineage: Eukaryota > Metazoa > Arthropoda > Insecta > Coleoptera > Coccinellidae > Adalia > Adalia decempunctata. The sequence continues at coordinate 62,040,146 of OX637696.1, read as the reverse complement.
ATCACCATAACCTCTTCAATCCAACAGGCCATCGTTGTGATCACAGAATTAGAACCATGATAGAACGAATTTTACGTGATAGATAAGAACGGATAGTTAGGAGGATGGCGACCTGGCAACGCTATACTGTTCCAACCAATCAAATTATGATTGCCGCCATTTATACTCGTTTGAATTTGACGTTCGTTTTGGTATTTTCAATAATTTTTTTCTCGAAAAATAGACAACAGAAAAAAAAAAGAAAAATTGATACGAGATTCTGAGGGTCAGATATTACCGAAATTATTTTTTCTGAAAATCACTGGAAACGCCCATTGAAGATATCGTGAAACGGCTTTCAGTTATGGAGTTTTCACGAAAATCGAGCCCAAGACTCGTTTCAACATTTTCACCTATCTAGCCTAGTAGTACCAGAAACAGCCAAAATCAAGCAATTTGGGTGACCCTGTACAGGATTTTCAATTATCAATGGTTTTCGGAGCATCATATTCGGACAGTTCTTCGAGTCCTAAATGGAAGTTCAATAATAGTAATAGTGTTTATTGATTTTTATTCCATGATTCTTCAAAGTGAAATGAAAGGAATAACTGCTATTCAATTATTGGAACAGATGATTATATAACAATACGAAGCCAGCGAGTTCCGGCAAGTACAGCACTATTTATAACAATACTCCTCGGAATAATTGTTTTGTGCTATCACCCACCAAGAGTGGAATTTCTTTATCGAGTCATTTCGCACGCGCAAAATCATTGAAGGCCAATTGTAACTGAATTAAATAAATGCATAAATAAGATTGTGATATGGGTAGTACCTCCCACCAATTAAAAAAATTAAAATTTCCATGCCATAAGTTTCAAGCATTTCCTATTAAAATGGTGGCGATTTTTTATTGTGCGTTTTGAATTGGCGAAATTTCCCTGCATGAACCAATTCCTAGAAAATCACCCTATACCATTCTAGGTGAAAATATTAATTCCGATTGATTCGAATAAAATCCCTGATATTAACGTCCTGTTCAATGTTTATAACTCAACAAATATTTATAAAAGTGCCCGGTTACAGACGGCAATAAACCATGTATTAAGTGGTCTGAAATTTACAATTTCCTATAAGCAACACGATTAAAATGATCGTGCCTGGTTTATTGGTTGTCCGAGCCGAAACATCTTGCGGTGGGCGAATGTAAATACTATGCAATCCGAGAAATACCCGGAGAATCAAGTCCGTTCGTTGGAGTCTAGTTGTAATCGTAAATTCAATCCCCTTCTGAACAATGTCGACCGTGGGATGCGCGGGAAATAGCTTAGCGTGCGTGAGGTATCACGTTGAACTGCTGGATGTAGACTACCTACCATGGTATTCCGTTCTTCGTACATCTACAATTTTCTATTCGGGAAATCCTCAAGAGCTCAATTAGAAGCAGTATTAGAGCGCGTCTAAACTATGTCGATGTCTATTTTTCGGTAGAACTTTTATTTTCATCTGCAATTTTTCCATTTGGAAATATCGTTCAATCATTCGATATAGTACATAACATTACTAGAAAGGTAAGAGGGTTTTTACTGGCGCCTGCGGCTCGTCAGTTACCTCCTTGAGCCAGTAAAACCCGTTACCTTGCGTGTATTGTGTATTGTTTTATATTTTATTTGTTTCTCATTTGTAAAAAGGTTAGATAAATTCCAAAAAGATCTCAATAATTTGTCGCAAATGTCGTAAGCTACGGAAGCGTTGCCATGAAGATGTCTGTTTATTTTTCTTTACATTTGTTTTGGCGAAAGCGAAAATGAATGTACCAAAAGAAATTATTGAGGCAGCCAGCAGTGTAGCTTCAAGTTTATTATCGCAAAATCAGCTTCAAGGTACGAGCGGGAATACGACGACTTCAAAAAGTGGAAAAACAAAAATAGTGTGATTGGGGTAACTAATACTTTATGGGCAAAATTTTCTATGCTGAAAAGCTGCTTGGAAATGAAAGAAAATGCCCCTGTTCGCAGGTTTGTTTTCCTTAAAAAATTTATTGAAAAATATGACGTTTAGTTGTCAGTTGCAGATTTCAAAAGGTAATAGCGTTTCTGAAACGAAAAAATGAGCGTTATACGCCAAAAAAGGCCAAGGTATTAAGTAAAGAAGAGGCTGAACAATTTCTTTCACCTGCTCCTGATGACCAGTGGTTGCTGGCGAAAATTGTAACAATATGTGGGGTTTATGGATGTTGTCGATGTGACGAAATTCTCTCCTTAAACATGAATGATGTAAAAGATATGGGAAAATACGTTATTGTGAAATATGTGGAAGAGCACCGGAATTGCGATGAGTTATGTCGATGATTCGGTCAACAAAAAAATCGAAATGTCTAGCAAATTAGTTAGTAGTAAGGAGAGTACAAATGCTCTGCAGTCCTCGAGTTCAGCAGTTTTTGAGTCAACAGATGGTTCGTCATCATCAGTATCAACTCTTTCATCATCAAAAATCTGTGTTACTGGAAATAACAATTGTACCATGATGTTCAACATATATGACGATAAAACAAAATTTTCTAATGTAAATAATACTACTAACTTGTAAAGATTTTGCAAGTTAACTGTCAGTTTTACAAGTTAGTGACTTGATAAAATAAACTTTCTTGATTAATATTGTGTTTTTGGAAACTGACGTTTACAAATGAGAAACAAATAAAATTCTTTTGATTTCGATCGGAGCTGTTGCTTTAAATAGTGCAACAAAACTGTCAGAAATGAACGATGATGTTTTTTGCAAAAGGAAGGTTCATTTGGATGAATCTTTCTTGTGTTGGTCGTTTGGAATGTTGTTTATTTTTATTAGAACTTCTTATGACATAACTGTTGTTATTTTTTATGTATTTCTAAGTGAATAAGTAGATTACCAATATATTTATGTTATGATGAGTTATCATACTTTTTTATTGTTTTCTGTTTTGTATTTAATTTCTTTGATTACTCTGTTAAATTTGTTAATTAATTAGATATTATCCATTGCATTCATTATGTCATAATTGTTAGTTTTCAGGAATTCCTAAGTAAATCCAATATCAGAGATTTTCTTCATTAATTAAAAATTTGTGGACCTTTGTCCCCAGTCCGACACTCAGATAGAGAGATAGATCTTTTATTAATTTCGGTAATCACATTCACACATTTGCTAGTGAATAATCGATGTATTTAATTCTGTCTGATATCGACGAAAAAAGTCGAAAAAATGTTCATTTCGATTTGAAATTGAACTATCAAATTGAAAATTTAAAATTTAATATCTTCCGATAACATAATGGGTTTTCCAATGAAAGGTGTTATTTTGAATAGCCCGCTATTTCGGCCGATGTTACTTTTGAAACTGTAATTTTTTTCAATTTGACAAGTAGAAACTACACCATTAATAAAAATAGAACGATACACGCTTCAACAACGCATTGAAATAACTAAAATTCAGTACAAAAATGTTGAAAATTTGGTAGAGACGGATATTAATACTCGAACATTTTTGGGTCGTCGTGAAGCACCTTGTCGAACCGCAATTCAGAAACTGGTGGATAAATTTGAGCTGATGGGACAAGCTAGCGATGTGAAGAATAAAACTCTTGCACGACACTCAAGAACAGCCGAACATATTGCTGCTGTAGCCGCAAGTGTTGAAGAAAAGCCAGGTTTGTCCATTCCTCGTCGTTCTTTGGAATTAGGCACTCCACGAACGTCATTACACCGTATTTTGCATAAAGATTTGGATCCGAAATTCCATCTAAAGAAACCTCTGTGAAGTTAAAAGACCGTTCCCAGCAGACCGTTTGCCGGAAATACACGAACGCACGGACCAGTGGCGTACGATCGAATTTATTTTTATCGAAAAATATTGATCCCATCATCATGAAAATTCAGACGAGGGTTCGGTATGATGATTTGATCATAACACAAGAAGATTATAGAATTCCTATGGATTCACAGGGTAATTTTCTCCACCCTTATAAGGCGAAAATTTCTATCTCGAGAACTATTCGCCGGAGCACATACAGATTTTGGTGGTAGATTCCTTATGCCCAGACGAACAATTGACGAATAAATGATGGACTTCCTGTGGGATTCAGGGGTTGAATTTGCAACCCTTAAACTTCAAAAATTTCTATCTCGGGAACTATTCGCCGGAGCACATACATATCCTGATGGTAGATTCCTTATGCTCAGACAAACATTTGACGAAAAAAATGATGGACTTCCCGTGGGATTCAGTGGTTGAATTCGCAACCCTTAAACTTCAAAAATTTCTATCTCGGGTACTATTCGTCGGAGCACATACAGATTTTGATGGTAGATTCCTTATGCCCAGACGTACATTTGACAAGAAAATGATGGACTTCCCGTGGGATTCAGGGATTGAATTCGCAACCCTTGAACTTAAAAAATTTCTATCTCGGGAACTATTCTCCGGAGCACATACAGATTCTGGTGGTAGATTCCTTATGCCGAGACGCACATTTGACGAAAAAATTGTGTACTTCCCGTGGTATTCAGGGGTTGAATTCGCAACCCTCAAACTTCGAAAATTTCTATCTCGGGAACTATTCGTCGGAGCACATACAGATTTTGGTGGTAGATTCCTTTAGCCGAGACGAATATTTGACGAAAAATGTATGGACTTCCTGTGGGATTCAGGGGTTGAATTCGCAACCCTTAAACTTCAAATATTCCTATCTCGGGAACTATTCGCCGGAGCACATACAGATTCTGATGGTAGATTCCTTATGCCCAGACAAACATTCGACGCAAAAAATGATGGACTTCCCGTGGGATTCAGTGGTTGAATTCGCAACCCTTAAACTTCAAAAATTTCTATCTCGGGTACTATTCGTCGGAGCACATACAGATTTTGATGGTAGATTCCTTATGCCCAGACGTACATTTGACAAGAAAATGATGGACTTCCCGTGGGATTCAGGGATTGAATTCGCAACCCTTGAACTTAAAAAATTTCTATCTCGGGAACTATTCTCCGGAGCACATACAGATTCTGGTGGTAGATTCCTTATGCCGAGACGCACATTTGACGAAAAAATTGTGTACTTCCCGTGGTATTCAGGGGTTGAATTCGCAACCCTCAAACTTCGAAAATTTCTATCTCGGGAACTATTCGTCGGAGCACATACAGATTTTGGTGGTAGATTCCTTTAGCCGAGACGAATATTTGACGAAAAATGTATGGACTTCCTGTGGGATTCAGGGGTTGAATTCGCAACCCTTAAACTTCAAATATTCCTATCTCGGGAACTATTCGCCGGAGCACATACAGATTCTGATGGTAGATTCCTTATGCCCAGACAAACATTCGACGCAAAAAATGATGGACTTCCCTGGGATTCAGGGGTTTTCGTCAAATGTTTGTCTGGGCATAAGGAATCTACCATCAGAATCTGTATGTGCTCCGGCGAATAGTTCCCGAGATAGGAATATTTGAAGTTTAAGGGTTGCGAATTCAACCCCTGAATCCCACAGGAAGTCCATAAATTTTTCGTCAAATGTTCGTCTCGGCATAAGGAATCTACCACCAAAATCTGTATGTGCTCCGAGGAATAGTTCCCGAGATAGAAATTTTTTAAGTTTAAGGGTTGCGAATTCAACCCCTGAATCCCACAGGAAGTCCATCATTTTTTTCCTCAAATATTCGTCTCGGCATAAGGAATCTACCACCAAAATCTGTATGTGCTCCGACGAATAGTTCCAGAGATAGAAATTTTTGAAGTTTAAGGGTTGCGAATTCAACCCCTGAATCCCACAGGAAGTCCATAAATTTTTCGTCAAAAGTTCGTCTCGGCATAAGGAATCTACCACCAAAATCTGTATGTGCTCCGAGGAATAGTTCCCGAGATAGAAATTTTTGAAGTTTAATGGTTGCGAATTCAACCCCTGAATCCCACGGGAAGTCCATCATTTTTTTCGTCAAATGTTTGTCTGGGCATAAGGAATCTACCATCAGAATCTGTATGTGCTCCGGCGAATAGTTCTCGAGATAGGAATATTTGAAGTTTAAGGGTTGCGAATTCAACCCCTGAATCCCACTGGAAGTCCATAAATTTTTCGTCAAGTGTTCGTCTCGGCATAAGGAATCTACCATCAAAATCTGTATGTGCTCCGGCGAATATTTCCCGAGATAGAAATTTTTGAAGTTTAAGGGTTGCGAATTCAACCCCTGAATCCCACGGGAAGTCCATCATTTTTTTTGTCAAATGTTTGTCTGGGCATAAGGAATCTACCAACAGAATCTGTATGTGCTCCGGCGAATAGTTCCCGAAATAGAAATTTTTGAAGTTTAAGGGTTGCAAATTCAACCCCTGAATCCCACAGGAAGTCCATCATTTTTTCGTCAATTGTTCGTCTGGGCATAAGGAATCTACCACCAAAATCTGTATGTGCTCCAGCGAATAGTTCTCGAGATAGAAATTTTCGCCTTATAAGGGAGGAGAAAATTACCCCGTGAATCCATAGGAATTCTATAATCTTCTTGTGTTATGATCAAATCATCATACCGAACCTTCGTCTGAATTTTCATGATGATGGGATCAATATTTTCCGATAAAAATAAATTCGATCGTACGCCACTGGTCCGTGCGTTCGTGTATTTCCGGCAAACGGTCTGCTGGAAACGGTCTTTTAACTTCACAGAGGTTCGAAAGAACATTTTGAGTGATAAGGCCCATTTCAACCTCGGTGGCTTCGTCAGCAAGAAAATTTGTCGCATTTGGGGCTCGGAAAATCCAACCCTTATTGTTGAAAACTTGTGACTGTTTGTTTCGGTTTATGGTTTGGCGGGGTCATTGGAACTTACCTTTTCGAGAATGAGGCTGAAGCAACAACAGCAGGAATTGGATCGTATTGATCTGGACAACTTTTACTATCGACAAGACGGCGCTACGTGCCACATAAGCAACGAACCCATTGATCTTTTACGGGAAAAGTTTCCGGACCGTGTTATCTCTCGAAATGCCGAGAGCCAAGCGACCCTAGCGTCGATTAAAGACCTCAAAGATGAAATTCGTGAGTTAATCGAGGGCAAAGGGCAGCCACTTTGCGATTTGGTTATGAAAAATTTCAGGAAAAGGATATGGTCCTGTAGTCGTGGTAGTTACTTGGCTGATTTTCTTCGAAAGTCAAAATTACACCTCTTATTGGAAAACCCGTTACCTCAGGATGGCAGACTACTTTTTATGGAACAATTTCTTTCACAACTTCATGGAATCGCTTCAGGAAATACAGAATTATACAGCTACTACAGTCCTCCAAAAAGTTCCTTATATTTGCCAACTGAATATGGAAACGAAACAATTTATAGCTGTCTATATGCAATCGGATATCGATTGTGGAGATCATTTTTCATCGTATCCTAATTTGCATGCCGGCAACGGCCATCGCTTGCGAAACTGCGAAAAGTACTTCTCCGAACGGCGAAAATTTACGGCTATGGGTAATTTTAACTGAGAGGAAAAAATCGAGTGCACATAAACGTGTGAGATATCCTTAGATACTTCTCCGAAATTGAACAACCAGATAATGTTTCCAACACTGGAAAGGACCCCGCACTTTTTGTATGTAAAGTGGCGACCGGTCAAATTTTCTGAAAGTTTGGTATGTTGTTGTACCCGACTCAGTGACCAAAAGTGTCAATGGGTCCAACCCAATCCTCTGGCTAGTTTTCCAAATACGGGGTGTTAAAGTTGAAAATTGCCCAGATTTTCGGATTTATTTTTTAATTATTAAGACTTAGATTGGATTTCTGTTGCATACACACGTTTACTACATGTTCTAGTAATGAAATTAGTGGATAGGAGATTCACGAATTTATGGCGGTAGTTTTTTGTCAAAATTCACCCTTTCTACTGTGACGTCAGCGAGACATTTTTTTGCAACGTTCTCTTCGATATAGTATTTGAACGAGAAAATATTGCACCGTACACATTTTTTATACAGGGTGTTTCACAGAGAGAACCACTAGACATAATCATATTTTTTTAGGATTAATTCGAAACCTTGTATTTTTGAATTGATTTTTGGTAAAAGTAATACCACAAACAAATGTGTCTCTAATCTCCAAAAAATTTAAGGTGGTTTATTTATAGGAAGGTATCCTATTTTGGGAAAAGTACAAAAAACATGAACACCCTGTATTCGAAAATTTCCTCGGTCAAATGCAACTATTTTATCACTATATATTGATTTCCACAACATCTCCAGAGGTATGAATTCTGAATCCGATACTATGACCAGTTTTCGAGATGAAGGGCGTTAAAATGAAGAATAACTTATTTCATCTGTTTTTTCTTCAAATTGAAAAGCCGGATTGATTTAATATTGCGCCCAGGAGTTCAGTATGAGTACATACCAGATGCGCATGGAAAGGTTCAGCTGAAAATATTCACTGTTACAGGGTGATTCACGAATAAATCACAGTAGCTTTTGAAAACACTGGATTATTCTATACTTTCGTCACAGAGAAATTACTCCATGAAGTTAATACCTAGTCGTTCACAATTTCCAGTCTGAAATACTTCATTATAATTACTTTTCATACAGGGTGGGCCATACAGCCAACCATACCAAAAATACTAATGTTTTGAATTGATTGAAATGAAAAAACTTTTTAGTGAACTTTGAGTATCTTTATGATGGCGCTTACTAACTGCGCTATCACCCCCAAAAAGATGACAATTAACCATCTTCTTGTGTAGGTATAATACGAACATATTTTTATAGGTAGGTACTCCACAGTCCACAATATTCGTGTAGAGCGAGTTATAACTAAGTATATTGAAGAGTTTAAATCTTATTGTAGTCATAACCTAGGTTATTACTTTATAAATACACGTTTTCAGCAGAAAAATGCTTATTTAGGATGATCTACGCATACAAGAAATGTATATTTTTGGTAGGTGATTATTTCTAAATCACCTTGTATATTTATATATTTAAAAATTCTTACGGCTATGCTTAGGTACTTGATGTAATGTTAGGCATACTCTCTGTATAAAAAGTACCCGGAAAATGTTATTTAAATGAACCGCCAAAAAGGAATCGGTAATTTTTTTTTTCTTAAAGTTGGTAGGACCTTCCTTTATTACCAAGCCAAATTTGAGCGCGATCTGTCAACTAGTGTGTTTACAACAGCTGTCAGTATCAGTCGACCTCAAAAGTGCTCTGCGAATTTTACAATGGAAAAAATAGTTGATCAAAGAGTTTGCCTCAAATTTTGTCTTGCAAACGAATTTTCTTGTGCCGATTCATTGAAAATGTTAAAAAAAGCCTTTGGTGATAATTGTATGTCAAAAACACAAGCATACGATTGGTACAAATCATTCAAAGACGGTCCGAAAAAACCACGTCAAAGTCGATCGAAAATTAAAGTTTTGCTCACTGTTTTCTTCGATTATCGTGGTGTTGTGCACTCAGAATTTCTTCCTGAAGGACAGACAGTGAATAAGGAGTATTACTTGGGTGTATTGAGGCGTTTGCGTGAGAATGTTCGTCGTAAACGGCCAGATTTATGGAAAGACAATTCGTGGATTTTGCATGATGATAACGCGCCGTCGCACCGAGCCATAATTATTAAGGAATACAAGACCAAAAACTCAATAAATACCATCTAACAACCGCCGTATTCACCTGACTTAGCTCCGTGCGACTTTTTTCTATTCCCAAGACTCAAATTGCCCCTACGTGGAACGCGTTTTGAGTCCATTGAAGCCATCAAAACAAATTCGCAACGAGAACTGAAGGCCATACCTTTGGCGGCGTATGAGCGGTGCATGGAAAAGTGGGTTCGCCGATATCATAGTCGTATTGTAAGTAATGGGGACTATTTTGAAGGAGACAAAATAAATATTGATGATTAAATTTAAATTTATGTGTTTTTTTTTACAATTCCGGGTACTTTTTATACAGAAGGTATATTCAAAATTCACCATAAAAATTCTCCTTTCAATTATTTCAAAGCATATTATCTATGGCTCACCCTGTATGAAAAGTAATCATAATGAAGTACATATTTCAGACTGAAAATTGTGAACGACTAGGTATCAACTTCATGGAATATCTGTGACGAAATAGTAGAATTATCGAGTGTTTGCAAAATATATTGTGATTTATTAGTGAATCACCCTGTAACACTAAATATTTCAGCTGAACTTTTCCATGCGCATCTGGTCTGTACTCATACGGAACTCATGGTCGCAACATAAAATCAATCCGGCTTTTCAATTAAAAAAAAAACTGATGAAATAAGTTATTCTCCACTTTAACGCCCTGTATCTCGAAAACTGGTCATAGTATCGGATTCAGAACTCATACCTCTGGAGATGTTGTGGAAATCAATATATAGTGAGAAAATAGTTGCATTTGACCGAGGAAATTTTCGAATAAAGGATGTTCATGTTTGTTGTACTTTTCCCAAAATAGACTACCTTCCTTGGAATAAACCACCATGGATATTTTGGAAATTAGAGATACGCATATATTTGTGGTATTACTTTCCCAAAAAATCAATTCAAAAGTACAGGGTTTCGAATTAATTCTTAAAAAAAATTATTATGTCTAGTGGTTCTCTCTGTGAAACACCCTGTATAAAAAATGTGTACTGTGCAATATTTTCTCGTCCAAATACTAAATCGAAGAAAACATTTCAAAAATATACCTTCCTGACGCCACAGTAGAAAAAGGGAATTTTGGCAAAAAACTACCTTCATATATTCGTGAATCACCCTGTAAATAAAGATATTTTTAATCAAACGTATCCACTAATTTCATTACCAGAACATGTAGTAAACGTGTGCATGCGACAGAAATCCAATCTAATCCTTAATAATTAAAAAATAAATCCGAAAATCTGGGCAATTCTCAACTTTAACACCCCGTATTTGGAAAACTAGCCAGAGGATTGGGTTGGACCCATTGACACTTTTGGTCACTGAGTCGGGTACAACAACATACCAAACTGTCAGAAAATTTGACCGGTCGCCACTTTACATACAAAAAGTACGGGGTCCTTTTCAGATATACGCTTCGTAGGTATATTATAACGTTAATAGTTTTCCTCATTAGTTCAATCTTCAATCATTGATTTTACTTGTTGATATTCGCCCCTTCAAGATTTCGGTCCCGTTTATATTTGCAAGATTGGCGTGTTATGCTGTGATATATTGTTATACTGCGCTCTTTGGTATTATTGAACTACCATTCGAGCTCAGTTCTTGTGGTTCTTTTCTGAGAGAGTTCATTAATTGTGAATTGTGACTTTATGGAGCTCCTTATTTTGTGGATGTGGGGTGGCCCTGAATAACATCAGAGAGTTATCATACCTAATCTTGTAGATTTTTCAGGTCTTTTTCAAATTTTAAATATACTCCATTCACATTTATAAAGTACTTATCTCGGTTGGCCATGGTTTAGGTTTAACAAGTTCTTTAACTGAAAACGGACGCAGGTTGGCAGTCATGAAAGTCAAAAAATTCTGAGCGACGTTGCGAAGGCTACTTTCTATTTAGTCATTTTCAACTTCGTAAATGTGACACAAGATTCGTATTACTATTACATTTTCATACTGGACTATTTCAAATTGTGCAAAAAGGTATTTAAATGTCTTCTGCAGGCTTATTTCTGGAGGAATTTTGAAAAGTGGGGAATTCTATGGGTCCGTCTGTTTGTGTAGAAGTTTTTCTGCCGGGTTATTCGAGTACTCTTTTTCATCTAATGAATTATTACAAAGTAACAGACTGTTCTGTCCATTATTTTCAACACTCGATTCTTGATTTCCGTAAAGGAAAATATCATAGCTGAATCTACCAACCATGTTTATATACGTGAAATATTTCCCAGAGAAAAAAGTTTCTTCAACATTCGCCAGGTTTTTGGAATTATTGAATTTACATAATATTTCCTCAGATTCATTATTTTCCCTCAGTTGAAATTTGGATATTGATAATACTGATACTGATAACTCCGAGATCTCCCAAGGAGACCTCTCTGAAATTCCAAGCTTCTGATCTTGTAGCTTGTACGAGTTCTGAGAATCAGTTGTGTTCTATGAAGGCTTTGTTACAGCACTGTTAATTTTCGAGTCAAAAGTGAAATGGTGACGTTGACTAGAAAATTTCTTTCCTAGCCTCGGGATTGAACTCGGACTTTCCTCATCAGAGGCAATCGCCCTAACCATTGGGCTATGGGATTATGATATTGTTCGGAATTCTATGTTCAGCTTTAATATTTTTGGAACTCCAGCTCTTCCGATTGCAACGGAACTGAAAATGAATTTCCTGAAAAAAAATTTTACCTTTCCAAAGATGATAAAGAATTCAATATTCAATGACTTTTTGTTTGAAATGTTTCGTTAGACTTAACGGTTGTTATTCTTGAAGTAAAAGAATGTGGGAATGCCAGCATCTTTTGAGTCTGAAGAACATTACCACAGGATCGTCTCTAAACTATTTAAGTCTGGGGATTTGGCGAACCATGACTTGCTGTCAACCGCGTGAAATCTTGTAAGTACACCATGTATTTTTGAAACGATTTGTTTTTGAATCATGCATGGAATCTCCCTTCTTTTTTTGAACCTTCAATTTAGGAACACCCTGAATAGATTTCTGTGCGGCAGAACACGAAGACCAATCAAAAATCTCATCTCCATAGTCATTTTGCTACAATTCAAAGATCTAATTGAAGATCCCTCCGATACAACTCCTGATTTGAATTATGGTGAAAAATATAAGATCTTATCCAGGTTTAATTATGGCAGTAACGCTTTCTGTTAGCTTTTATTGGCTTCTTACACTTTAACAGTCAAAATAAATCAATGGACTATCGGATGCATCGTACATTGCGGCCCCACCTTATGGTTTTTTATAGATTTTCCAGAGTAGCTACAGATACGAGTTAAGTGCCGTACCAGTTTCCATCTAAGGATATCACGAAAATTGAGGACATGGGATTTCTCAATGAAAATTTAATGACATGAAATCGGGAATTGACATCTTAATCAACCGCTTCAAATTGCTTTTCAAGATCATGCATTTAAAGAGATACGTAGATACAGTTCCAAAAGTATCTTGAGATATGATATAGTAATCTTATTTTCACGTTGAAAAAGAATATCATGAGAAAATGTTGAATCATGGATCCAATGCATTAACAAAATTGAAATCTAATGACACCTCATTGAGTAACTCATAAATCGAAGCATTTTCCCAAAATTCAAATGGGAAATTATTTCTGCTTGAGTAATTGGCCCTGATTAATAAAATTACATCCATACCAAAAATAGTAGCTTGCTGCTAAATTTCATTCTCTTATTTCAACAAATTTAAAATTATCAATTGGAATTTCTATTTATATTCAATTTTGACACTTTTACATTCCGCAATTCACAAAATTTTGTGTAGATAATAGAATTAGTTTCGATTAACGAATTTACTGTGATCAGATTGGCTCACTAATTTCAGACACACAATATATCAAATACATAAAAAATCTCGCATAGAAATTTTCATTCTCTCAGTGGACTGGATAGTTTTTTCAAATTCTTTCCAAATTATGATATGAGAAACCGTGAATATTTCAGAAAATCAGAGTTTTTTGATTGGCAACCCTAACTTTTTGTTCCAGAAATGGATAGACCTTCTGTTGCTGAGGATCATTCGGTAAATGATGGGATATTTTTCAACCAACCCATTCATTACCATGCGGATGAAATGATTAGACTCGTTCAATTCATTTCTTCCTTTTTTTCCACCTTTATGAGGTCGATCACAAACATTTTCATTTTGTTTTGTTTCCTTCGAAAGGTAACATCTTCGAAATTCAAGAGAAAATATAGGTGCAGGGCAACTATTGGATGCAAAATAATTTACATTTTCTCTTATATAGACCTCCTTTAAGTAGAACGACCGTTCGAAAAGGGTGTATGAAAAATCCTCATCAATGACCAAAACATCTTCAGGACTAAAAGGTCCAACCATGCCTGTCAGAAAAAGTTTATGGGTTATTATAATTTCCAATGAATTTTCATCAAGTAAATACCGAGATTATTAAGTAGGTACCTATTACCTTAATTATACATGCAAACTTGCATTTTTTAATCCAATTCATCCAAAAACATATACATATACTCCATTCACTTATATAAAGTATCCAAGATTTAGGTTTATCACGTTTTTTTTTACTTAAAACTGACCCAGGTTGGCACTCGTGAAATATCGGTAATGTCAAAATGATTCTCAGAGACGTTGCCAATGCTAATTTCTTTTGATATACTCGATTTTTGAATTCCGTACAAGAAAATAGTATAACTGAATCTTCCAGTTTCCATGTTTATATACGTAAAATATTTCCAGTATTGACTGAGAAAAAAGGTTCATCAACATTCGCCAGGTCTTTGATGGGATTATTGAATTCACATAATATTTTCTCCAATTCAAAGTAAATAAACATACGTAATTACTACGACCCCTATGTAGAGGAGACTGCTTAGTTATCTGACATGAAAATGACTATAACCTAACATTTTCAAAATATACACGGTGAAATGTGTCAGAATATCATGACCAACCGGTATACTTCATAAAAGTGAATGAAGTATAAAATGAGATACATATTTATAAAAAAATATTTTGCTGTGAAGTGTCGAATAGGGTGTAAAATATTTGGAGCTAAATAGCACCATTTAACTGGAAACACATACCTTCCTTCTCATTTCGAATAAGACATCTTTGATATTTCAGTAGAGCTTTAAATTACAATTTCAAAAATATGCCATTGTAGCGAAATAATCTTCTAAAATTAGAGGTTAGAAGTTTCCTCAAGTATTATCAATCAATTATTCAATAAAAGAACAGAATTGGAATATTTCTTGAAGCTAAATGGCAAATGTAAATTCTGATTTATATAGTGAAGATTTCCGGCGAAATATAATATAAGTTTTGTTTATTTTTTTAGAATGGAACCTCAAAATATACAAAAATCTGTATTGTCAGAATTCCATTTAAAATAAAATATTGTTCTATAAATGAATATTGGTAAGCATTATTTTGGGTAAATATTGAATGTTTCATCAGACAGTGCCACCTAAATTTTTTCACAGAAACGTAGAACACACAATTACAAAGAACACCCTTTAACACTGAGAAGCTGAGAGAACAACATTCAAATGTGTTCAATTTGGCTCAGTCTTGGTTAAAAAATTTCATGCCCCCCCTGAAAAACTGCCTAAATCCGCTGGTGCTCTGCTATTCGGAAGCGCCCATGACAACCATGTATTGATAGGATATCGAGCATTAATAAGGATCATTAATTGCCGATTTCATAAACAACTGACTTGTTATGTTGAGGTCGACGGAAAAATCTATTTTTGTCTGTGTTTTATAGGGCATTATTTCAGCTGCAGCCTGCTGGAAACAAATCTATATAAAGCTTGGGTTTGGCATATCGAATCGTGAAAGACTTATAAGGAGGACCTTTTGCATTTATCCAGCTTTTATTTTTATATTTTAACGAACTTAAAATTATCACATCATTTGACAATTCAATGAAAATATTTCATATTCCAATCCAATTCTTTTTTTTTTCGAAAATGAACTAAACATTAACAAAACTTATCATCTAAAAATTCTTCTTAACATTGTAGTAGCACTTGTCTATCAAAAATAATTTGAATCAGTTTTGATTGGAGTATGTATGAATAGACCAAAAATCAGTTCATTTGAAATATTATTTGGGAAGGTATGAAAAGAAAGGTGCATTTTACATGGATTTTTGAAACCCTGTATCTTGCAAACGAAACAGACTTTTTAAATATGGTATATAAAAAAGTGGTTCGTGTGATGAGAGGAATCTACAGTTGAAATAAGTATATGTACATGTCGAAGACTCACCCTGTATATACAAGTTTCCAATTTTTGAATGTTACACCCTGCTTTTTCTCGAGTAATCCAATTCACCCCTCATATTTTTTCAAGGTCAATCTTTCTGATTGAAGTTACACTTTTGTCATATCGACGATTTTCCAAATAGGTTTTCATGAAAAAAACTCATTTCTGAATAAATTTTCAATTACATTTCTGGGAATTCGGATTTCAAAGGTATCCCCACAACAAATGGAGAGGCGTTACCTTAAAGGCGAGGGGGTAACCACTGGGGAGATGCTCCTAGCGGGGGGAGATCCAGGAAGATCCGAGGAGATCCAAGGAGATCCGAGGATATCCAAGGAGATCCGAGGATATCCAAGGAGATCCGCTTAAAGGTCTTGAAAATAATAAATAATTCGAGAAAAAAAAGCGTTGATAATTATCGAAATATGTAATATAATTTGATAATTACAGGGATAAGTAGAAGTGTATGCAGAAAAACTAAGTGGGAAGAAATCTCAAAATTAACATAATTTCTGTGTAAGTGCTGAATAATTGGCCGTGTTCGTTGTGTACTCGTACTAATGTTCAATAACACCTATTTCATTTCCACAGAGGAAGGAAGTTGTTTTATGGGGAAAGGCAAATTTGGACCATTTAACTGGAGAACGCAACCCATTCTGATGCGGAAATGAACAAACTTGTGCTGATTTCCTGTCGCATGGCCTCAATGACGACGTGGAAGTTTGTGGAACAATGCATAAAGGCTTTATGTTGAAGCACCGTTTGAATATTACCTACATGACTTCGTGAATTCAGTATTGTAGGTTCTAAGGATGCTTCGGCATCGTTAAAAGTATCATTATCCAAGTCTTTCAATCTACAATACAGGGTGTTCCACGGTGGATGACACATTAAAAGTATCTGCATGGAAAAAGAACGACAGATCATTTCGAAATTATGTAGACATGAATGATGAAACATTTTCTATTCCTTTAAAATATTTGAAATGAAACATGCAGTATATTGTTTGATTTTTGCAGTTCAAAATTTTCTCGAAGTTTATTTTTCTGTTCGAAAAAAATACTGTCCAATTCACGATAATAAATACAGATTTAGTCACGAGGAGCTGTACACATTCCTACTCAGGTGAATATCAAACGACCATTTTGAAAGTACCTTCTCCCATTCATAAATTTTATGTATGCTGATTTTCGGTGAGAACCGAAGAAAATTTCGATTCTTTATAATTTCTGAACGTTTATATTGAATCAATTTAGATTCACAGGAAATATTGTCTAGAAGTCTCTTCACCATTGGTTTTCCCCAAGGTTTGATGGGTTATTCAAACCTTGGTAGTTATGGGTACAAACAGCGAAAAAGATTTTCCTAACAATACTGTAACGATTTTTGCATTGATTTCAGTATAAGGAGCAAGAGTGTCATCTATACAGGGTCTTTCACGAGGATCTCACCCATATTTATACGGGAAACTACTGAACGTATTTTCATGAAATTCAGCACTTATAAGTATTTCACGATGCTGATGAAATCTAAAATATTTTCAAGGCATGAGCACCTCCGGTTTTTCCGGCAAATAAGGTCAACTTCCGTTTTTCAAAATAGAACACCATTTTTTTATTGCAGAAATAGATTCCTTAGAAAATTTCAAGTTATTTTGATGTAACATTTTTCAGTTTTGGTTGGAAAATTCTCTCTGAGCGGGAAAATTCGAAAAAAAAATCGAAAATAGAGCTCCGCTGAAACAAGAATAACTTCGAGGTTTTTGGATGGAAAATTTTCATTTTTGGGATTTTTCAAGATGTAAGATTGATGTATCCACTTTAAAAATCGAAATCGCGATTCATGATACAGGGGTGAAAAAATCGCTTTGAAAGTTAGGGATGACAAAATCGTGAAAAATCAATTTTTTCAAATTAGAACCCCATTTTTTTATGGCAGATATTGAATCTACGTCAAAAAATAATGTAAGTGTATGCATCACACCCTTGCCCTAAAATGGATATTTTCTGAGTTATTCACAAAAAACTGTTTTTCGTCTTGAATTTTCAGCTATTTCTTTTCCCTTCACGCCAAAAAGATGAAATTTTCAGGAACTGTTATTTGAACCATGCTGTAGATTTTTCACCCCTTCTTGAAACCGACTTCAAGTTACTATTAGGAGAACCATGGCAAACTCTCGCAGTTATAACTAGAGAAGATGCCCAAAGTTTTGACCGTTAATTTCTAGACATTTATTTATACGTCTCAGGAATGCTTCGTGCGTTGCTCTTCTTATTTCATCGGGAGGAAGAGATCTGCAAAAGTGTTTAAAAACCAAATTGAGTTTCAAAACTATGAATCTAAAAATCTAAACAAACCTGAACGCATTTCTGACTCGTTCTATGCAGTCCTCTTTTTCAGTCAGGGGAGTTGAGTAGACAATATTTTTTATCCTACCCCAAACTAAAGGAGTTAAATCGGGAGAACATGGTGGCCAAAGATGTGGACCATTGTTCGCCAACCATCGATCTTCAAATAGCCTGTAGAGGATATTTGACACATTGAGTGAATTGTGTGGAGGCGCGCCATCTTGTTGATACCATAAGTCATTATGGTTCTGTACTAGCGGCTCAATTATTTGAGTCAATATGTCAGAATATCTATCTCCTAAGGGAGAATATTCTTTAAATAATGCAAACATGTGTAGTGTTCTATCTTACCAGTTAAAGTCCCATCATAAATGTGAACATCGAGAATTGCATTATTTTTGATGGCGCAAAAAACATTGAAACTCCAGGTCTCTTGAAAGTTCCATTGTCTGAAGTGGTGGTTGTTCTCTTCATCCCAATAATGACTGTTATGCCTATTGAAAGAACCATTCTTTGTGAATTTAGATTCATCTGTCCAAATTATACAGTACAAAAAGTTTTCATTCTCTTGAAATCGAATCATCATAGCTTCGCAAAACTCTGTTCCCCTGACGAAATCAGTTTCCTTCAAATGCTGTACCCTATTGAATTTATATGGGTGCATTTTATGTTTTTTTAATATTCTCCAAACACTCGATTGAGATAATCCCAGATCAATCTCGGCATCTTTGAGAGAATTTTGAGGATTCACACAAAAAATGCAAGAACTGTAATTTCGTTGTTCTCATCTTCTACTACACTTTTTTCTCTGTGTATAGTTTTGTTAACGAAAGATCCGACATTTCTCAAGTTTGTCATGGTTCTGTTAATGGTATCTCTCGTTGGTCTGGGTCGGTCAGGAAACCTCTCAATGAACAGTCGAATCGTTCTATCTACAACTTCATTGCATTCTCCATGAAGTAGAATGAGATTTAAATAATCTTCATTGGTAAAATTAGGCATAGTG
This sequence comes from Adalia decempunctata, assembly GCA_951802165.1. NCBI lineage: Eukaryota > Metazoa > Arthropoda > Insecta > Coleoptera > Coccinellidae > Adalia > Adalia decempunctata. The sequence goes on along the minus strand of OX637696.1, from coordinate 62,020,882 downwards.
ATCGATTTTATGACTTAATACGAATTATCACCAAATTAATAGTAAACACAAAATGCTACCGAATAGAGGGGAATTTGGCAGATGTAATTAATGATATCTATCATTGAAAAAAAGAATGTAAAACATGGTAAGTTTTTGCATATGGTTCATAAGGAATTATTTATTTATCACTGGAGAGAAAACCGATGGCCGATTAGTTGAAATAAGGAGGTTTCCGATACAAATTCGAATCCAAATTCGCCATCTATTTAGGAACAACCTGTAACTTTTTTCTCTTGCATATCAGGAAAGTAAAATCTAAAACATGGTTTAAGTAACAGTTCCTGAAAATTTCATCTTTTTGGCGTGAAGGGAAAAGAAATAGCTGAAAATTCAAGACGAAAAACAGTTTTTTGTGAATAACTCAGAAAATATCCACTTTAGGGCAAGGGTGTGATGCATACACTCACATTATTTTTTAACGTAGATTCAATATCTGCCATAAAAAAATGGGGTTCTGATTTGAAAAAATTGATTTTTCACGATTTTGTCATCCCTAACTTTGAAAGCGATTTTTTCACCCCCTCCATTATGAATCGCGATTTCGATTTTTAAAGTGGATACATCAATCTTACATCTTGAAAAATCCCAAAAATGAAAATTTTCCATCCAAAAACCTCGAAGTTATTCTTGTTTCAGCGGAGCTCTATTTTCGATTTTTTTTTCGAATTTTCCCGCTCAGAGAGAATTTTCCAACCAAAACTGAAAAATGTACCACCAAAATAACTTGAAATTTTCTAAGGAATCTATTTCTGCAATAAAAAAATGGTGTTCTAATTTGAAAAACGGAAGTTGACGTCATTTCCGGAAAAACCGGAGGTGCTCATGCCTTTAAAATATTTTAGATTTCATCAGCATCGTGAAATACTTATAAGTGCTGAATTTCATGAAAATACGTTCAGTAGTTTCCCGTATAAATATGGGTGAGGTTCCTCGTGAAAGTCCCTGTATAGACAAACATTTATAGCCGTGTAGATGGCAGCAAATGGAATTCATTTCTGCCTTATGACATATACTCCGTTTTCGAAGCATAAACGATATACGGAGTTTAATGTCAACTGATAACTGTGATAACACGAGATATTTGAAATAACGATTTATGAATCTCAGTATTTCTTAGTGCTCAACAAAATGAAGAAAATCCTGCAAACTTGGAACTTCTTTCTTCCGTTGTCAGTTTGGAAAGCATTTTTTCCGAGATTTTTTCAACTTATTCGATTTTCTATAAGATTTTCCGTAAATTTTTTTCTAGAATTCGAACTCAATTTTGGAAAAAAAAAGATCACCCAGAATTGTTGGAAGTACTTTCACAATTTTTATATTAAACTGGAGGCCTTGCGAAGGCCAAAATTGGAAGTCGCAAGGTGTTAAATCACAAGACCTCGGTGGCCAATTGTGATCCCCTCTTCGAGAGAAAACACGGTCTGGAAACTTTTTCCCTGAAAGATCAATGGTTTCGTTGCTTATGTGACAAGTAGTCTTACTAGAAGTAAATCTTAAAAGTATCTTGATTTGAGTATACTGATATCTACATCTCCTCACTGGTAAGGGGAATAACAAAAAGGTGACAGGCTCCTATCAACCATTTCATATTTTGAATTTCGGATCATTTTCATGCATTTCAAGGTCCCAATCAGCAAAGACACGACATTTTTGATGATCGGCCGGCCTGAGTTTTTGTGTTAACTGAGTCTTATGAGTCTTAAGACCCAAATCTTTATGCTCAATACGTTGTAATGACGTTTGTTGAATGCATAATTCCAAAGAACGACGGGAAATGGACAAATCACGGTTTTCTTCAACCTTCGCCTACAGCAGCAATATTCTTGGCTGTTCTTGTGTGACGTGTACGTGTTTTATTCTCGTCCCAACAGCTCAAATTTTTCCACCAGTTTCTGTATTGCTGTTCGACAAGGTGCTTCGCGACCACCCTAGAATGGTCGAGTTTCACGAACCGTCTCTGCCAAATTCTCACCATTTTTATAGTGAATATCGATAATTTCAATGCGATGTTGAAGCGTGTATCGTTCCATTTTCATTGATGGCGTAGTACTTGTCGAATGTCGAAAATTTACAGCTTCAAAAGTAATATCTACCGAAATACCGGGCTATTCAAAATAACACCTCTTATTGGAAAAACCTTTGTCTTCTACGTATTTCTTATTGAACCTCAACAATCCTGACTTGAGTCCCAATCTGACCAATGTTTTGGAAAGAATCAACACCTTCGACAGCCTTTCAATTAAGGCAGACTAGGTAGGAATAAAAATAAACGTTAATGGTTAATTAATGAAATCCGATATGTTAATCATGATGCATCTCCGAATGAGAAGATTTATCACTATAAATCAATTTCCATGAGTTCACACATCACAGGCTTCTTATCTCATTATTTATTCAAGCGAGTCTAATAATACCAGCAAGATGAAATTCATTACCATCGCGTGAAGAACATTCGACGTCGGTCCGAGAGTTGAACTGATAAAACTAAAACCAACAAAAAGCATTCCCCCTCATCAACATGCAAGTAGATTGCAAAACTCAGTCAAAAATCTTGTTAACGAGTTCCTTATCTCCTCCTCAGGTTGGCGGATCGTTTCTGAAGTAAATGCATTATAATTAACACCTAATTAAAAACAGAGATGGGGTGCTTATAAAACAGCATTCCAAACATGTAATATTTTAATGAGAAGCGTTTATTACAATTAACGAAGGCGTCAAGAAAATAATTGGTGAGCTTATAAAGAATTCAAGATGACAGAGCATGTGAAGATTAAAATGTCTTTATAAATCACGGACGAATGAGATTTCTTTCAGTTTTGATGGGGTAATCGGACTGAGGCAAAATACCCATTACGTTGATGCATTGCGATAATCTTCCTATTGTTCAACGAAAGCTAACAATTATAATAGATGCGGAGGAGATGGTCAAGGGTCATCACAGCTCATCGATCTTACTGAAATAGCAGGGAGGAGATTTTCTGTTGCATTTCATTCAAGGAAAATTTCGCTGAATATTTGCAACAAAACCAATACAGGGTGATGCCGGAGGAGACCGTCAGATTTTATGGGAAATTCACAATAGCTAGGCACACACGAAAGGGAAATCTGTAAGATCTGATCGGCAGTCCAGATCTGTAACAGATCTGGACTGCGGATCGGATCGCTCCCGCTGATCTGGTCCGTCGCGGATCATATATCTCATTGATCCGCGACGGACCAGATCAGCGGGAGCGATCCGATCCGCAGTCCAGATCTGTTACAGATCTGGACTGCCGATCAGATCTTAAAGATTTCCCTTTCGTGTGTGCCTTGCTAATGGTAAAGGCAGTTTCGAAACAATATTTGGTTTATTTTTGGGGGTTTTTATTGATCTACAGGGTGATTTGTTTGATTCGCCCGATTTTTCTTTTATTCAGTACTTTGGTATGGCTTGATTAATATTGATTAAATTTTCAGTGTAGAACAAATGATTGTCGACTTTGAATGAATTCAACATCTTTTCAGAAATACAGGGTGGGAATTATGATAAGTTAAAATAAGATTGAATTTGAATCAAGTTCGTTAAGATCCATGGTTACCATCACAGTGAATCACAGAATGAGAATATTAAAGGAATAATCTGTCACAAGAAGGGTATTTCAAAATGCTCTATGTAGCTTCTTTCAGCATGACGAAGGACCACCTGACTTTGCACTGAATATGAGAAATCAAATGGACGTAAATTATCCGAACAGATGTATTGGTCGTGGAGACCTTATTGCTTGGCCACAAAAATTGCCTGATTTGAACCCTTTAGATTATTTTGTGTTGGGACATCGTAGAACAAAAGTTTATATGGTTGAAATTAGAAGTTGAGAACACCTAGTTGAAAGAATTTTCGAGGAATGTAATATCTTAAAGCAAAATCAATCCCTCATTAGTAGGTGAATTGAAAATTGAAAAAAAGGTTTCGAATATGTATTCAAAAAATAGGAAATCATTTTGAACATTCTATGTGAATTTTTTGTTTATCTTTAGTTTTGTCTTTCATACTATGTTTTTAATGTTAATTCTGTATTAGTTGTTCTAGATTTTTTGGTTTACGAGGGTAGGTACAAAGATATTTTCTGGATTGAATGATTTTATACATCAAAATATGAGTGATTAAAAATGAATTTAGAATTTGGAAAAACTACATTAGGACTCAGGGAGAGCTTTGTATCATTGGACGATACAGCTTTCTTATCTAGTTCAGAATATTCTCACTCCCTTGGAGCAAATAACGAAATTATCTTTAAAAAAAATTTTCTAGGAAAACTGGACGCGTGCCAAAGAAAATGAAAACGCTTCAGTAATGTAAAACTTATAGTAGAATCAGAAGCAGTTAGCGGATTTTTGAAAACGTGGAAGTGGAAACTGACAAAATAGAGTTTCATTAAGTTGTACAGGGTGTTTTTTCAAACTGAGAATTTAATCTGAACTTATCACAATTCCCACCTTGTATTTTTGACAAAAAGTTGGAATTATTGAAAGAGTGAAAAACTTAAACATATCGAAGTAGCTTCTTTATATCCAACTTTTAAGCAAATGCGCCAGAAGAAGGGTCATGTTTTTTCAGTGTATACAGGGTGTTTCAGCATAAACTGGACAAACACATACCTACATCTATCGCTGTGTAGATGACACCGAGAAAGTCATTTTTGCCTTATGACATATACCCCGTTTTCGAAGCATAAGCGATGAGTGTTATTGAGTTAAATAAAACAAATTCCATGGCTAATAATTACACAACAAATGCTCCTTTACCTACGATTATCAAAGCTTGTAAGTTTATCCAAGCTAAGCCATTATCATCATTATACACTTTCATACACCTTGTTTGTCCGAAATTGAGCCATAAATTGTTTCCAAACCGTGTTTTCAGAGACACATCGATGTATATTACCCTCAGCTCTGTATTTACTGGATGTTGTGAAACTAATCTAATTAAAATCCGTTTTACGAGTAGTTCGCTCACGCCAAAAAGCACTAGACTGGATTAATCTCTTCAGTTTACCTAACATTATTTTGGAGATAACGATCATATTTTCATGTAACAGACCTTCATACATGACTGATACATGTCTTATAAAAAAATAATTGTGCCAGTTTTTGAGTGATTGTTCTACTTGAATGTGATCTATAGCCTATAATGGTCTCAATCGACAAGATTGGACTGGTCACGAATCTGTGGTCAAATTTAATTCTGCCCGTCCGGTAGTAAATAAGATGAATCTCGAACATATAAACCTAGACAATTCTCCGTTTGAGTTCGAATCTCGAATGCAATATTCGACGACAGGTTTTCTGTAGATAATGCTTTCGAAATTATTGTTTGTACATATATTTTAACTGTAGATTCCTCTTATCGAAGAAAATACAATTTTCTTTTCATTTCTTCGGAGGTTTTATTTCGAATGAACTCAATTGAGGTTGATTGTTTACTCTTTTTATGCTCCATATTCCTCCATTAAAACTTATTCAATATTTCGTGGTATGAAAGGAACAGCGTAGCTGACTAATAATCCAAGCAAAAATACCATAAAACCACTTGAAAAAGATAAACGGTTTATATTTTCGAAAGGATCAATCATTCGAGGAAGTAAGAGTATTCTATCGTATTTTCAATGAAACGCGTTATTTTCGAGTTATTCCTAATTCTATGCGATAAAATTTGTGAAAAAAACATGAATCTCAGGAATAATCTGGATGCTTCCCTGGATTTCAAATATCATCAAAATGCACAAAAATTATCGCAGTACAAGTTAACAATGTTGTCAGAATATTCATCAACTTTGTCGTGACTAAAATTTGAATTTGAATGATGCGAAATAGTTGGATGTAGACATGCACTTTTCAGGCAAGAAATTTAGCGACGTTAATTTTGCAGCCTCTTCAATTTCAGGTGGAGTACATTGATCAATACTATTAATCACTGCATCCATGGTTTATGGAACTTAAGATACTATTTTCACTATTTTGTTTATGATAAGAGTGGGGCATATGCAAAACTGACACTTCTAAAGTTCATCCGATGTCCGCACAATATTAATTTCAAAGCAAACTTCAATTTCATAATGAATACATATACAGGTTCGGAAATATAAGATGGAAACATAACCAATTCAGCGCTTAACGAGTGGATGAATATTTTCTGGTGGACCAGAAAAACAATCAAAACCCTCTGCGCGATGTGGCTACGAATAAATGACTGACCTCACTTAATGGCATAGGAACTGCAGCGAGACGGCGAGACCCGAGAAAGCTGAAAGCCCCATCCTCTCCAGTCTACTATGCCATTGAGTGAGGTCAGTCATTTATTCGTAGTCACATCAGGCAGAGGGTTTTGATTACTTTGGTGGTTCCGTTGACAATATTCGTCCACTCGTTTAACGCTGTATTGGCTATGTTTCCAACTTATATTTCCGAACCTGTATAACTATAGATACACCGCTCTAGAGAGTTGTTTAACTTTTCATCCAGAAGAACCATGCACTTTTCTTTTGTCGGCCGGTCAAATTTTTTGAAAGTTTGGTATGTTAATAATAAAAACAAAATATCAGGAATCGGACTATATAATTCCCCTTAACAAATTTCTTCAACCCAACGTTTCGAAACAGCACTGTTCCATTCTAAAGGCTAAAATTACAAAAAGAAATTTAAAAACGTGAACAAACAAAACAAATACCCTCCAACTCAAACCTTTCGAAATCTTAAATTTACGGAGAGAATCTAAAATTATGGAATAAAATAATTTTGATAAAAGAGCACATATCACAAGAACTCATAAACAAACATGAACAACCATCAAGTAAAAACGCTACAACCATCGTCAAACATCCAATGTCATGAGCAACGTCAAAAACATAGAACTAAATCAGACGTCAATGTTGAAGAAACATACAAACCAGGAATCAATCGTGAAATAAATTTGATTATAAACAATAAGTGTAAGAAACACTATGCAATCATAAACAACCACATGAATATATAAAATTATAAATATGAAAAATATATGAATATATAAATATATGAAAAAAATTATGAAAAAACTAATGAAAATGAAAAATATATAAAAATACAATATAAAGATATGAATATAAAAAATATAAATATACAAATATAAATAAAAAACTAGATTGGATTTCTGTTGCATGCAGACCTTGTTTCAGAATGTTCCAGAAATGAAACTAGTGGATACGTATGACTGAAAATTCATGAATATATGACGATAGTTTTTTGCCAAAATTCTCTCTTTCTATTTAGACGTCAGGAAGACATATTTTCGAAATGTTCTCTTCGATATATGTAGTATTTTTACGAGAAAATATTGCACAGTACACATTTTTTATACAGGGTGTTTCACAGAGAGAGCCACTAGACATAATCATTTTTTTCTTGATTGATTCGAAACCCTGTATTTTAGAATTTTTTGTGGGAAAAGTGATACCACAAACATATGTGTGTCCCTAATCTCCAAAATATTCAAGGTGGTTTATTCATAAGAAGATATTCTATTTTGGGAAAAGTACGAAAAATATGAGAAACCTGTATTAAAAAATTTCCTCGGTCAGATGTTACTTTTTTTCACTATAAATTGATTTTCATAACATCTTCAGAGGTATGAATTCTGAATCCGGTCCTATGACCAGTTGTCGAGATACAGAAGGTAAAGTGGAGGATTACTGATTAATCAGTTTTTTTTTTCAAATTGAAAAGCCAGATTGATTTTATGTTGCGCCTATGAGTTCAATATGAGTTTAGGTCAGATGTGCATGGAAAGGGTCAGCTAAAAATATTCACTGTTACAGCGTTATTCACGAATAAATCACAAAAGCTTCTGCAAACACTCAATAATCCTACAGTTTCGTCACGAGAAATTGTTCCATGAAATTGATACCTAGTCGTTTACAATTTTAGGTCTGAAATACTTCAATGTGATAACTTCTCGTACAGGGTGAGCCGTACAGCCAACCATAACAAAAATAATTATGCTTTAAAAAAATTGAAACCGATAGAATCAGTAATTCTCAACTTCAACGCCCAGTATCTCGAAAACTGGTCATAGTATCGGATTTAGAATTCACACCTCTGAAGATGTGATAAAAATCAATATATAGATATAAAGAAAGTTTCAGTGTATATATATATGTATTTTTTTTTAATTATTGTAATAATTAACACAATATTAAGTATTAATTCAACATGAGCTGAAGGACCCTAGGTCGATGGCTCTTTGCCTGATGTAATAAGTCAGACAATAAATTATCTTTTTCTCTCTCTCTCTCTCTCTCAATATATAGTGAGAAAATAGTTAGATTTCACCCAGGAAATTTTTGAATACAGGTGGTTCATATTTTCTGTATTTTTCCCAAACTAGAGTACCTTCCTATGAATAAATCACCTTGAATATTTTGGAGATTAGAGACACACATGAGTTTGTGGTATCACTTTTCCCAAAAATCAAATCAAAATACAGAGTTTCGAATTAATCAAAAAAAAAAATTATGACTAGTGGCTCTCTCTGTGAATAACTCTGTGTAAAAAATGTGTACCGTGCAATATTTTCTCGTCAAAATACTGTATCGAAGAGAACATTTCAAAAATATGCCTTCCTGACGTCACAGTGGAGAAAGTGAATTTTGGCAAGAAAGTACCGTCATATAATCGTGAATCACCCTCTAAATATAAATATTTTTAAACATACGTATCCAGTAATTTCATTACATGTAGAAAACGTCTGTATGCAACAGAAATCCAATCTAACTCTAAATAAAAAAAATAAATCCGAAAATCTGGGTGATATTCAATACCCCGTATTTAGAAAACTAGCCATAGGATTGGGTTAGGCCCATTGACACTTTTGGTCACTGAGTCGGGTACAACAACATACCAAACTACGGAAAATTTGACCGGTCGCCACTTTACATAAGGAAAGTGCATGGTCCTTTGTCATTTTCGAAGTAACTGAATTGAGTGCTATTTGTCAATTTCGCATGTGGTCGTCGAAAAAATGGTTTAATTGTTAATGTTTGAAAACTAAGCTTGAGGAGAATCGAGGAGGACATCGTCGAACAAAATTTAGCGTTATTTAAAAAAAATATCTATCAAGGTTGGTAAAGTAGAGTATTTCCTAAATGAATTAAATCAGTTTCAATCAGGAAATAACAATTTTGAGGAGAAACATCCATACCAAAATGCCAGGTAAATATGCGCCCATTTTTGTTCAAAAAATTCGAATTTTAATGTTTATCATTAGCATTCGAAACATACAGACGAAATGATGTAGCCCTCGTTTGAGTATGCACGGACACTCTTGAAGTACGTAATGTTTGAAGTCGATGACTTCTTCGAATAACGTTTCCAACAATGCATGTGTGAACAAATGGCTTTAGGTGAACGCCAATTGGAAAAATTTTGATTGGTTTCGCGTGGGGCGAAACATGACCGAGGGAACTGCCATCGATGGCTGGTTCTGCAATCTATTAACCATATACCACCATCGTGCACTATGTAATTTGAGTCAATCAAAATCAATTACGTTTGTAAACGGGTGAAAGAATCCCTGGCGGTGTTATCTGTCGATCACTAACTGATCTAACGTTCATTAAGGAAATTTATGGTCTTTACCCTCAAGTCTATCCCGCATATTGAATCGTCTAAATTGGAAGATGTTTGGAATTTTAAATGAACACCCCGGTTGAATTGTACCGGGTGTTTCATATTAAGTGACCAACGACGATTATCCTGAGAAGAAAGTTCAAATTTTGAAAACCTGAATAATCAAATATACCAAGAAATGAAATTATGCCGGCAAAATTTCTCAGGTGTAATATATCAGTATATTGTTCAATGAGTGGTATTGTAAGTCATAATACACTCAGATGAATTTTCATCAAGTGTGTTATGACCATTACCACGAACTGAAAACTATACTTTATCTTAAACTTCTTCAGTAAAATTCGAATTAGTCTGCATTTTCAAAATTGACAACAGTTGTCAAAAGCGATCTCTATACGGTCGAGAATTGAATCGCGATCAAATCGCGGAGAAAACGACAAGAATTTCCATTTTCCAAATGCATTTTTTGGATATTCAGACCCAAGAAAATATAGAAATGGATGGCGAGAATGTTATCTTGATGTCTGAAATAGAGTTCCCGATTTATCCGACTTTTTTATTCATTTCGTAAGCTTAATTTTTCCCATTTGTATTAGAGTGAGATATTATTATAACTCACGTTGTTGGTTTATAAATACTATTACAGCTCAAAATCTGTTGAATAATCGTTATATTATTCTATGGGAGTAGATGAAGTTCATTTTCGGTCATTTCAAGAATAACATCTTCCGACGATCACATGCGAACATGACAAGTGGGACGCCAGTCTCGGTTTACTGCGTGAAAAGCCGAAGCAGCTCTGGCGTCTCACTCTCGCGTCCGCAACTGCTTACTCATTCTTCTGTAGCGCGCTCCTGATTGGTCACTTTCTTTAATTAATAACTGATTAACTACTTTATCAAAAATTTCAAACATGGATATTTGGGCTTAGAATATTTTTCACTTTCGATCCCCTCAAGGAAGTGCGGGACCTCTGGGACACCCTGTATATAATATAATTAAAGTGTGCTTGGAAATTAATATTTCCGTAACGTCGCATAAACTTTAAGTGCTTTTTGCACATGCATCATTCTCATCATGAACAAAATAGTGAAAATAATATCTGAAGTTCCATAAAACATGGATGCGAGATAAATAGTGAGAATCAATGTACTCCATCTGAAACTGAAGAGGACGCAAAATTAACGCCACTGAATGTACTGCCTGAAAAGTCCAAAAAGAAGGAGGAATACGTCCACGATCAATTTCTGTCATGACGAAGAAATAAGGAAATCAGAAGATCCATTTCTGACAACGTTCTGCTTGCATACATGGGAGAACTTTCCAATATAATCCAATGCTCAACATTATGGACTAATTATTCTATGTTGCGTATCACTTTATCAAATCACCACAGTGTAGATATCTACAAATATAGTAAACCTGGGGCATTTTAAAAAACGGAAAGTGATGGATATTAACCGAAAAAAGCTATATTGGGATTCCCGCACTCATGTGAAATGGGACACTTTTCACACCAGTAACGTAGGTATACAGGGTGACAAGAAAAACTTCTGACAAATTTTGCTGTGGTCTGGAACAAAAGTATTTCAGCGCAACCAAACAATACTTATTCTCTTGGTTTCTCTACACTTTCCTGTACTAATATGTGAATTTTCAGTTTGATATAATTTCATTTCACAGAGTTTTAGAATGTCAAACAAACGTAGTGCGATTTTGGAGCTGTTTCGTCAAGGTAGGCGTCAATGCGAAATTGTTCGTTTGCTCAATGTGCCTCGACAAACCGTGTCCGATACAATTCGTCGTTTCAAGGAGCTTGGCCATGATGGTCGTCCTCCAGGAAGTGGGAGAAAACGCACTGTCAATACACCTAGCAATCGCAACATCGTCAAGAAGCGAGTCAATCGAAATCCGAGGATTTTCATGAGGAAAAAAGCCGGTGAGAGCGGTATCAACCGCGAATCAGTTCGTAAAATTGCCAAAAAGGAGCTCAAACTCAAGCCATAATTGCTTCAAAAAGTACAACGCCTCACGGAGGAAAACAAGCGCGTACGACTCCAAAGGTGCCGCCAACTCCTTCGTCTCGCCGCCGGTCAGCAATGGGAGCAAATTCTCTTCACAGACGAGAAGCTTTTTACCGTAGAACAATTCCAGAACCACCAAAACGACAGAGTCTGGTCCGTAGAGGCTCCCGGTACATCGGCCATCGTCGAACACCTTCAAAATCCGCAATCCCTCATGGGGCGGAATTTGCGGCAGTGGTAAAACTCCCTTAGTTTTCGTGGATCAAGAGGTCAAAATTAATCAAGAAGTCTACCGCTGCTACATCCTCAAGGCCGTAGTACTTCCGTGGGCCAAGCAGCACTTCGGCGATACGCATTGGACCTTTCAACAGGACTCCGCTCCGGCTCACAGAGCGAAAATGACGCAAGAATGGTGTAAGACCCATTTTCCTTGTTTCATCTCATCTGCAGAATGGCTGCCCTACTCACCGGATGTTCAAGCTATTATTATTTGTTGTTGTTTTGTTCAATTTCTTCTGTTTAATAAAGTTAAATAAAAAAGAGTTTGTCCGAGGTTGTTTTTCTTGGAACACTGTAATATACCGTATCGGTTCATATCGAGTCATTACTTAAAAATTATTGAAATCAATATCAATCAACAGCTAGAAATGAATCACTTTTCAGAAGTGCTAACTTCTGAAAAAAAACTGTTGCGTCAAAAATCGATTCCTGTTTTATTATGGGCATTCACTCCCATAGGAAAACTCGTCATTTCCTTGTCTTATATTCCAATCGAATGAGGCGAGATCAAAGATATTGAAAACTCACCAATATTCGATAGTTGGGCCCTATTTGAATCATAACAGCTTTCTTTACCTGAAATAAAAAGATGTGCTTAATTAAATTAATAATATAATTTTCGATGGTAAAGAAATAAGAATTCGTTGTTCCGTTTAGATTTGTCGGGGGTTCAGAATTAGATATTGTAATGTTCGACTTGTTCACAGTTTTCTCATTTATACAGTTGTCTTTATACAATGTATATACGTGGCATCTTGAATTGGCTGTTCAGACCATTTCAGCTGAAAATGACAATGCCAGATAGACGAAAACTGATGTCAGTGCCTAAAGGTCAATTTTCATGGCAAACTCGATGTTGCAACCCGTATAACGACAAACGACCTAAAAACTACGGATACAATTGGACACTCATGATCGTCATGCATGTATACATCAGTTGCAATCTGAGCAAAACATGGGTCTAGATTGATGACACAACTGATTGTTAGTCGTTGTTGCACTACTCCGAATTCGATCTATACAGTCACTGTCTGTATTAGAATGTCTAGATGTAACCGTAGCATTTCCTCGAGCATTTCTGAGTTTTTAGAATTCAATCAATGAACTGGAAGAAATAAATGGGAGTATCATTGGCAGAAATGATCGAACTAAATTCATCATCATATCAGTTTCCTCTAACCGGTAACCCCAACCCATTAAATCATAATACGAAATATCGCTCCTGCGACCATTTCCTGGCGTAATTCATACAGACAGATGCATACATTGTCTATTATTTGGCCCCACAAAAAGAAGTCTAGAGGAGATAGATCAGGAGATCTGGTTGGCCATTCTATAGGACCCCTCCGACTGGTTGGTTGATATCTAAAAACAGTCTTGACAGCAGCGGCATGATGAGGCCGAGCTCCATCTTAACGATAACGAAAAAGCATATGTGGCACCGAATGGCCACTGTTAATAAAAAGTTTGAGTAATTTTATGTCTATAAAGTAAGCAGTTCCACTTGCGAGAAAACTGAACCTATTTCATTCATTGTCGAGAATTTGACGAGAAGGAAAAAAAATTGTTTCTCAACGGAGTGGCTTTGCTAACTTGACGTAAATTAAGCAGAACCACTTTCTCAATATAGATCGAATATCATAAAATCATATTTATTTATTTATTTAATTAACAGCAGTTTAAAGGTATAAATGTCAGTGACCATGAATATATAACAAAGTACAAAATAACATAAAATAAAGGTTAAACATACATGTATAAATAAGCAAAAAAATAAGAGAATTTGAGGGTGAATATTTGCGACGACAGATGTGATTGTGACTTCAGTCAGAGCTCTACATCCAGGGAACGCAGCCAGTCCAGTGCAGGAGGTGTCGCATTGATGATGTCTCTGAATGGTCCCAGGTACTTCCTTAAAGGGCATTCCCGGGCGATGTGCTCCACGGTTTGCTGATCAGCTCCGCAGTCACAGGCTGGGGAGTCGCGGAGTCCCCACTTATACATCATGGCATTGCATTTTGCATGGCCTGTCCTAATTCTATTGAGTCTGCTCCAGGTGCTTCTCTGCAGATCAAATCCTGGTAGAGCAAGTGTGGGGTCTGCTATGTCATGTTTATGTATTGGTGCCACGTTCCATTTGTGGCGCCAGTCTTCTTTGATCTGGGAGTTATGTTCCGCCTCAGCCCATAGAGGGCTCCGGGATTTGAGGCGGTTTGGTGGAGGGTTGTTTAGGGTCTCGTGAATTGGGAGGTCCTGTGGGTGGCTTGGATGTTTTAGCTTAGCCCGTGCTCTTACAGTGGCATCCTTCCGTCTTAGTTCTGGTGGTGGGATGTTACTGATAGTATGCAGCCAGGGAATGGGTGTAGATTTCAGGGTACCCGTGACGATTCTCATACAGTCGTTCAGGTGAACATCTATCTTCCTGGTATGGGCACTCCGTTGCCACACCGGGGCACAATATTCAGCCACGGGATACACCAGAGTTAGAGCAGCAGTGCGTAGGGTCGATGAGTCGGCTCCCCATGAGGTCCCAGCCAGTTTCCTTATAATATTGTTACGAGTCTTGACTTTCTGGCTCGTATTTTCCAGATGTTTTTTGTACGTAAGTGAGCGGTCCAGTGTAACGCCGAGGTATTTAGGGTAAAAATTGTGTCTAACACTTTTTTGGCAAAAGCTGATGTTAAGCTGTTGGTTAGCTAATCGGTTATTCAGGTGGAACGCACATGCCTCTGTCTTAGATGGATTCGGACAACAAAAGCGACAGCAAAAGAAGATAAAATCATATGTGTTATGTCTTATGAGTTCATATTTTATTCATCATACATATCTTGTATGTAGTTTGACGTTTTGTCAGATAGTTCTGAAAATAAATACAACCTTCATACGTATTCATATTTGGAATAGAATTTAACAGATTGGCGACGAGGATAATGGAAGAATTGCTTCGTGAACTTGTATCAACGGTTAAAAACGTACAGAGTCAGCAAGCAAGTTTTTCTACTCACGTTAAAAGTAATGCGGAACAATCTCAAATTGACACAAGAGGAATATCACTACAGCCTTACGATGAATTGAATGAATCCTTCGAATCTTATCTTCAAAGACTTCAAAACTACCTGGAACTTTGAAATCTTTCAGATGATACGCCGGAAAACGATAAAAAAAGCGTTCAAATACTAATAAACTGTTTGGGGCCCAAGAACTATCAAATTCTTAACAGCCTCACTGCACCAGATTTACCCAAGACTAAAACCTTCAAAGAACTCATTAAGTTACTTCGAAGTCACCTCTGTCCAAAACCAAGTGAAGTAGCGGAACAGCACAAATTCTTGATGAGATTACAGCGAGAAGGTGAATCTATTTCTGAATATCAAGCCGAGCTGAAAAGACTCACTACAAATTGCAACTTCATATGTGAATCATGCAAGAAATCCACAATCAATACTCATTTGAGGGCACAATTCATTCGTTGTAATGAAACTCGGGAAAAACTCTTACAGCAGAGTCATGCAATTTCATTCGAAGAAGCAGTCGGGGGCCTTGGCTATCGAATCATCAAAAATTGAAAGCAAAGAAATGCAACAACCAAAAACTGTATGTGGAATATCAAGAACTGAAAAATAATATTCCCTTCTACCGCTACTTCATAATGGAGTAATCCTTTCTTTGCCACTACGGTTCCGAATTTCCATTTTGAACTGCCATCATAAGAGCGTATCTGAACCGAATCCCCTATTTGGAAAGATCTTGTATTTGTCTTTGGTTGCGAAATACTGTCATCCATTTCTGAGTTCACACTGCGTTTAACCAAATCAATGCATGTCCTGAATTGTCTCTTGAACATTAGTTCAGCTGGACTCTTTCCAGTTGTGCTACAACAACAATTTACAATTCAAATCCCATGAGATTATGCAGTTTTTCCGATCAAATGGTATAAATACCAAATTTACGGCACCTTACCATCCTTCGACAAACGGACAAGCGGAGAGATACGTCCAAATTTTGAAGCAAAAGTTACGTGCAATGATGGACGACCCACAATCATTAAATATAAAATTATGCCGTCTACTAATGCAACATAGAAAAGCCCCGAGTAGCACAACTGGAAAGAGTCCAGCTGAACTAATGTTCAAGAGACAATTCAGGGCATGCATTGATTTGGTTAAACGCAGTGTGAACTCAGAAATGGATGACAGTATTTCGCAACCAAAGACAAATACAAGATCTTTCCAAATAGGGGATTCGGTTCAGATACGCTCTTATGATGGCAGTTCAAAATGGAAATTCGGAACCGTAGTGGCAAAGAAAGGATTACTCCATTATGAAGTAGCAGTAGAAGGGAATATTATTTTTCGACATATTGATCAAATTAGATCAACCAAATTCCGTGAAACAAATGTTTCCAGTTCAACAATCGATAACAATCCCAGTTACAAAGACAACCTCTAACGGAAATCTTAATGATTATCCATTAGAATTTTCAGTTAGTTCAGGAAAACCACAGACATCTGAAGCTGATCCAGATCTAAATCGAAGTTCAAATTCGACGGACTGTACCTCCAATTCAGATGGAGATAGCAGTATAAGAAATTCTCCTGCAGTTGGAGAAAGATCTGATGCGAGCTCTAACTTATCGGTGCCACCACTACGACGATCGTCGAGAATAATTAAAAAACCAGAAAGATTGAATCTTTGAATGATCGACGAGGGGAAGTGTTATGTCTTATGAGTTCATATTTTATTCATCATACATATCTAGTATGTAGTTTGACGTTTTGTCAGATAGTTCTGAAAATAAATACAACCTTCATACGTATTCATATTTGGAATAGAATTTAACAATATGCATTGAAAAACATAAAAAAGAATTATATAGATCAAATATACTCACAAAATAATTGTCGAGTAATTGTCGTTGTTCAAATAAAGTAGAAAAAATACAAAAGATTTAATCTTTATGTCGCGTTCCTAGTTTCTTTTTGGCTTTGCTAAATCTATATCAAGTTAGCATAGCCACTTTCTCATTATGGATTGGATCGATTATCATCACAATCAGGAAATTGCGGGAGTGAGGAGTAAAATGTGCTATAAAGATAAAATTTTGTGTGTGTTTTATACTCTATTTGAACTCGACAATTATTTATGACCATCGCGATATTCGATCTATATTGAGAAAGTGGCTATGCTAAGTTAGTATAAAGTACGCAGAGCCACACCGTAGAAAAAAACTAAGGACGCGATCCATTTTTTTCTCCACGACAAATTCCCGACAATTACTGGAATAGGTTTCATTGATTCTCTTGCAAATGGTAACGCTAACTTTATAGATATAGTATTTTTGGGACTATACCGAACACTCATCCCGTTTTTTTTCATTGAATATTCAAATGGTATTCGGATTGAATAACAATCTCATTCAAATTTTCCCTATAATTTTCACGACATTCTTCTTTAAACTTTATTTTTCCGTGTAATATTAATTCAAAAGCTAGTTTTTAATTTTGAACTCAGAAGCAAAGAATCACTCGCGATTAAAATTCCAGTTAAGTACTACAATGGTGTAATCTTTGTATTTCTTCATTTGCACTGATTCATGGCGATTTGTTATCGAGTTTAAAAAAACTCCAATGATTACGATCCGAAGAGCAAACACATCAATTCCGCAAGTTCCAAATTGATAATGCAAATCGCGACGTGAAAAGAAGCACTGCAGATTTTTTTCTCACAATTTTTGGGTTCTAATGTTTCGACTTGGAAGAAGAAATTCCAGATTTTTTCATTTTCCGAATGAACATACAGTGAACATCGAGAATTATTATACTATCGGGTTGAACAGTTTCCTGCACCAAAAACATTTTAGGAAAAAATCTCTTTACATTCATCCCCTTTACTGATATTTGCGTGATCTTCTCTGTGATCTGTCATCTTCATCCGAGAAAGCGTAATGGATAAACTCCATTGTGAGGTTCACATTTTCAAACCCATTCGTGGCCATGTGCTGTATTAATTCGCACAAGCTTTTTCATAGCGACTCCTATTAAATTTATCATCGATCTTGTTCGATTTAATTGAAATAAATCATTACACTCGATTGATCTAATCGAATTTGATAAAAGGAAGTTAATTGATTAATGGACGCCAACGATGGTACGGCAATTTGATTTATGTTGAGTCTTGTAAGCTAT
This sequence comes from Adalia decempunctata, assembly GCA_951802165.1. NCBI lineage: Eukaryota > Metazoa > Arthropoda > Insecta > Coleoptera > Coccinellidae > Adalia > Adalia decempunctata. The sequence continues at coordinate 62,002,713 of OX637696.1, read as the reverse complement.
TGCGATAACAGCCGTTCAGAATTCTTGACATTCACACGAACCTTCGGAATAATTTTCATCCACTGCGATCCTACTTGGATAAACGAGATGTATTAATTCTGCGATAACAGGACATGAATCATTTTCAATCATGATGATATTATCATGAGGATCGTGAATTCAATGGTGGCAGAGATTAACTCATTTATTTTCTGTTGGAAAAATGTTTTAACACTGATTCACGAAATATGCAATAACTCACGATTATCACCACTATCTAGATGGTGCATGTGAAGCACCAATTACCATCGGGATAAGAATCTGAACATGCTGGGAATATCTCTATCGTGAAAGTAAACAAAGTAATGTATTATGTGTCAATTATATCAATCGATGTTAGTTATTTTCACAATTAGACCCTAATGATTCTTCAAGGATTCGGAATCATTATCGCTTCTTCTCTCCTCTTCCTCTCATCTGGAGTTTGGTAATAGAATTCATAAAAATTCTGTTATTCCGCTTTTAAGATAATCAGACGTGAAAAACACTGCATTTCTAATATTTTATCAATCCTACAAGAAATCTACATGTAAAGGCAGGTATGTCCATGAAGTTAGTAAAACAACTTTCGCGAATCAAACTCGGAATAGCTCAAAATTTTGACGTTTTTTATCCGTGAAAAAATAGATTCTGCCGCTCTTATATTTAAAAAAATATAAGATGTGTCGTTCAACAGAGCGAAACAACTATCCGAAAAAAAATTTTCAGCCGAAATCAAACTAACTCATCTTTTTCAATGATTTATCCGTAAATTATCCGTGAAGGAGAAAACATCGCCACTCTCGTATTTAAAAAAATATTGTATGTTTCGCTAACTTGATATCAAGGTGGCGAAACAACTATTCAAGAAATGGTTTCATCACGAAACAAAATACCTCATCGTTTTCAGTGATTTATCCGTAAAATATCCGTGAAGGAAGAAAATTTTTATCGTTCAAGGTTTCGAAGAAAAATGACAAAATCTGATTGATCGATCAGCAGCCGTCAGAACATAATTTATGCATTTTTCTCGAGAACTTAAGGAAGCAATATTGTTGAAACTTGGAAGGAAGATGTAGCTTTTCATCTTTGATGTCAAGTTGGGGAAACATCCAATATTTTTTAAAATACAACAGTGGCGATGTTTTTTTCTTCACGGATATTTTACGGATAAATCATTGAAAAAAGTTAAATTATCTGTTGATTGCTGAAATAATTTTTTCAATATGTCACCTGGTAATTTGATGTATACTTAGCAGTGCACGTGATATAGTTTTGAAAACAGGAGCGGCAAATTGTTTCTCTTCACGGATAAATCGAAGATTAAAAGCGTCATCTTCCTTCCAAATTTCTTCAACATTGCTTCCTTAGTTTTCGGGAAAAATGCATAAATTATGTTCCGTCAGCTGCTGATCAATCAATCAGATTATGTCATTTTTCTCGAAACCTTGAATCAAACAACTTTTTTCACGGATAAATCACTTAAAAAAATGAGCAATTTTGTTTCGTGCTGAAATCATTTTTCTAATAGTTGTTCCGCCAACTTGATATCAAGTTAGCGAAATATCCAATATTTTTTAAAATACAAGAGTGGCGATGTTTTTTCTTTCACGGATAATCTACGGATAAGATGAGCTAGTTTCATTTCGGCTGAAAAATCTTTTCGGATAGTTGTTTTGCTAAGTTGATATCAACTTAGACACATCTCATATTTTTTTTTTAAATATGAGAGCGGCATAATTTTTTTTTCATGGTACATTACGGATAGAAAACGGCAAAATTTTGAGCTGTTCCGAGTTTGATTCGCGAAAGTTGTTTTGCTAACTTTATGTACATGAGCTATGTGCCGCTCTGAAAAAATTACAAAACAAAAATGTATACCCTGTAGAAGTATCTTTTTGAGTTCACGAGGGCCATATAATCGCAAGCTGTGATTTCAAGATTTGCCTGAATACCAATTGCTATCAAACAGCCATACCTTTGATATTGTTCATTCGTACGGAAGTGTTTGAAATTAAAGGACGAACGTTCATCTCCAAGGAGCTGTAGAAATAAGAGATTTTCCACTTCGTTCCATAAAGGCGAATGCTGGGCACAAACTCAAATCGTAGCGAAATTACGGTCAGTACGTGATCGGTTTTCGGAAACCACTGAATGTTGAACGTAGTCCGAGTTCGAAATAAGCCTTCTTAGTGAGGGTTGGTCGGTGGCTTGAAATAAGATTTTCCGTTGTTGGAATTGAGAGAGAAGTTGAAATGAGCCGAAAATCGCAACTCCAAAGTTGAAGTGTTATCAGAAAATGCTTGTGAAAACTTTTCAGACCTGAATTGTAACGTTTCCATTAAACAAGGTTTCATGCCAATGGGAATATTGAGGTATATTTCGTTCCATCTGCCACAGAGCATGAAAGTTATGACAATTTGGCAATCGGCATCGATTGTACAGTATTACAGCAATTATTATGCAAATGTTGTTTGATGAAAATATTCAAGTCGATAAAGAAGTAGTTCCTCTACAGTCTACATCATGCGAGCAATATGGTGTGATTTACTAAGGTATACGTTTACTGTGTTCTTGAAACTTTCTTCGAACCTAAGTAGTTTCAATTGATTTGAAAGGCTATAAAGGAATTTTTTGAACGTATAATAAGTACTCCCCTCAGTCATTCATAATGAATGAGCAGAATAATTGATTTGTATTCTTGTCGTCCCATAGATATGAGTGGTGTCTGTTAAAAATTTCACTATGTTTGAAAAGCTAATATCTATACAGGGTTATCATAATAATCCGTGCATTAGACTTTTCTCGGCTTCTATGAGGAATAGATTTCTGAAATTTGGCACACGGTCGTTTTTCAAATGGGAAATCAAGCTAAAATATTTTCATCGCAATCGCACTTCCGTTTATAGCGGAAGTGACCATCAGCTTTGGTATTTCAAATGAAACTACCTATTTTTCAACCAGAAATGGATTCCTTTTTGAATTTCACACATTTTTTATCTGAAACATTTTTACGTAGTCGTCATGGTTACGAAGATGAGGACCTCTATGAGAAACTGGCCAGTTGCAGAGGTCCGCGAAAAGTATCATAGCATGCATGCTATCCATAGTAAAGAAACAAATGAAGGATCTTACGAAAATTCAATAATTTTGCTTCGTATTGCATGGCTCGAATCATGTTGTTCTATTGGAACTATCACAATAAATTCATATTTCTGAGAAATTTCAAACTGCAATAACTTCATTTTTTCGAATGGCAGGCCCATATTTTTTGTACAGAAATTGCCAGAAAATTCAATTTCAAATATTTTTTCCGAAGATTCCTAACATCCTCAATCGTTTTCTTGAAATCTCATGTTTCATATGAAATTGTCTGATTTATTCCCGGCATTGATGTTCTTGGTTGGCTATGAGGCTCTGTTGCTTATACCGAAGTAAGTGCTCTTGTTCTATCCGAATTAATTTTTGAAGAATTGGTAAACCGTATCGACGAAGCATTTAGAGAAATAAAATCAACTGATTTAATGAAGGCCACGACTGAAGAAGTAAAAACCAGACTGGAATTGTGTTCAACAGAGGATGGGAAAAAATATTTTTTTCATTTGTCATGCAAAATTCATGCTTTGCCTAACAACACTTTTCCTGCCGCCGGCCGGAGGGAAAAGTAAGCTAAAAAAGTAAGTAATAGAACTTGTCTATGATCCTGTCAGTCGAGAAATGACGTTGTTATCGTACTTTTGGAAAAGTACTCACTTCGGTATCATCAGCAACGGAGCCGCATAGCCAACCAAGAACATTTCTAGAAAACGATTGAAGATGGACAAAAGGAACCCTTTGAAAATTGTGAGCATGCCATTTGAAAAAATGAATTTATTGCATTTCGAAAGCCATGCAATACGAAGCAAAATTATTGAATTTTCGTAAGATCCATCATTTGTTTCCTTATTATGTATAGCATGCATGCTATGATACTTTTCGTGGACCTCTGCAACTGGCCATTTTCTCATAGAAGTCCTCATATCTTCGTAACCATGACGACTACGTTAAAATGTTTCAGATAAAAAATGTGTATAACCGGAAGTGCGATTTCGATGAAAATATTTTAGCATGATTTCCCCCTTTGAAAAACGACCATGTGCCAAATTCCAGAAATCTATTTCTCATAAAAGCCGAGAAACGTCTAATGCACGGATTATTATGATAACCCTGTATTATGTAATGCAGATTGCAGAGATCATATTATTATTCCTGCTGGAAGGTCCCGTACTAATTCTGCTTTACAAAGTAATATTCTCAATTTTGTACAATATTCACGTCCTTTTCACCTATCAATAGACAATGAAGGATAATAGGATTAAGACATCCTTTCCAAACACAACTTTTCAATAAAGCGACGTTTCGTCTATATGTTTAGACTTCTTCATGATTACAAGTATAAACCATCGAAATTATACAAAATTTCAAGCACACAACAGAAACTCACCCAATATTCATCGTTGTAGGCTGATGATGTAAAACAAAACAACGATCATACAGGGTATGTGTGAAATCTTAGTAAAATTCACAATCTGAGCAATAAATCGCAGAAAACATCAAACATAAAACTATGAAATATAGGACTACAGCATTGAATGATGAAACAACTGATATCACAAATAAAAGAATAACCTATATTATGACAACATAGTCGTTAAATAAAAAATGAGGAGACTAGATCTCTACTAGTCCATTTCACACATTCTCGTTAAAATACTGAAAAAACAGAAATACACATTTTAATGTTGTTCGATGTCTTAGCTGGTCTCCATTCAAAAGCATTTATACAATATTAGAGAGACTCAGGCCCGAAGGCATAGAGACCGAAGGTGTAAAGTTCCATAGGTGTGTTAACCTCAATACAGATTAGGCAATCCAACGACCTGTCAAATAGTTCTGAAGGTTAGTGCTGGTGGTCAAACAATCAGAACTAAGCTTTATTCCATGTAGACATTAAAACCATTTTTTTGCTTGAAAAATTGTTTCATGTGAACAATCTTTCTGATATTTCTAGTCAATCTAATTTTTTTTGTATATGACAGGTTGATCATTAAGGAACGGTGACAAAGCAAATTCTTCAGTTGAAGAACTTTTAGATCAAATTCATGTTAATATCGCTTCTGGAAATCGTCACAAGACTTTTACTGAACTGCTTTTCTCTCGCCTTTTCGCAGTTTTCTTCGAATAAGATCTGTACCATTGTGAAAAATGTCCCCAATATTTTGTGTCATGAAAGAGGTAATGAAGGTCATTGAAAATATGTGAAAATATATGGGGTGATCCATTGAAAAAAATCTACTATTCGTTGAATAACATTTATCAGGGACACCCTGTTTATCAGAAAATAATTTCCTGAGATGCAGAAATGAAGGTACAAGAGGTCTACCTTCCAACGAATTCTCTGAGATGTCTGGTTTGGCAGCCATGCAAGATTTTCGCACTATTGCAGGACACTGTATAGCGGGAAAAAGTTCTTGCTTTACCCACAAATACACTAATTTCATAGTTCTGCGATTTTCGGATAGAGAGCGCCATTGTACATTTCATTCATATTTAAAGAGATATTCATAGAACTTATAGTGATAATGTTAGTTCTATGGAGATATTCCATAAAATGCACAGTGGCCCTCTATCGGTTACATTTTCCTACTCTCTTTGAACGGTGACCTTAAAATGATGCTCATCCATTAACTCTTATTAAAACGTATAGTCTAGAAATAATATTTATGTTGCCTGTTTCGTCTGTCCTGTATAAATTTTGTCACAATTCATGCATACATAGTATTCGAACATAATCAGTGAGATCACTAGAATTTTCATACATCTATACAAAAACAGTAAAAAACCTTTTTGCAGTGTAACAATCTTCATTTCTCACACAAAATGAAATGGATCTGATGTATTTTTCTTTCCAGTTGAATGTTTTTGCAGTCTTTCAATAATTTGGTGATTTCAAGAAATGAAGTAAATTTGAGCACTGTTCAAACTGAGACTCATTGTAATAGGAATATTTTTCGTATTAAATGCTGTATATACAGTGAGTTTTACAATTTCGTAATATCAATGAAACATGCGTGTTGTTTCTTAATTTTGCATTCAGGTGAAGATATTTTTTTAACCACTTTGGTGAAAACTAAGCAAAACATGAAATTCGAGCTGAAAAAAATAAGTTTGCGCCGGAAAAATCATAGTTTTCACCATAGGTAACATCAAGGAATATTATCCAAAAAATGAAACACTTCCTTCAATTAAAGTCTGACACCAAGAGTGGCAAGGAAAATGTCGAGTATCTCGAAAACCGAGGAATTTTTACATAACAGATTATATGAGCTGACATACATTTTTATAGTAAATAGTTATAGGTTCTCGGCAAGGAGAACCTATAACTATTTACCATACATTTTTAAATGTTTTCCTATTTCTAAGTTGGGTCGATTCATTATGAGATTATCTGTACCACCTAGGAGTTCATTCTAGAGGATGAGCGATTGCAGCGAGTAAAATCGTGGGACGTGATGTAAATTATAAGTGAATTGTTTATCATTCGCGCAAAAGAGAATAATGCAGTAACTACTCGAAAATGCATATTTCCCAAGTTAACAAGCTCCTACCTTTACATAATTCTGTGTTGTACTTCCGTATCTCTAAGTAGGTTATAGACAGTGACAGGCAGGCAATAACAGAATAAATAAATAATTTGAAGGTGGAGTATTTTTACATTACAAATGTATGAATAGAATATTCTGCAGATTATGGAGTTGGAGATGGAGAACTCACCATTTTTTCATTTTGAACCAAGAAATGGAATAAAACAAGTATTTTCCCAATATTTTATTCCGCACCAGCTCCTGAATTTCTTTCAGAACGAGGTATGAAATATTCATAAATTTCATATAGGTATACTCGTAGCTCGTTGACGACAGAAAGAGCCATTCGCTTCTTTTCCAGATAAAGTCATAATAACGTCTGGATAGGATGTTTTTCATTCACTCGGAATTGTCCAAAATATTCGAATATAATGCATCCTTCAGATTTTTGTAGATTTATGCTGAAACCGAGATACAAGGTATCATTCAAGTAATCCAGTAGAATAAATAACGTTCAATCAATGTAGAAAATAGAACGTGATTTCTACGTTTGTGTGTTCATTGGGGAGGTGAAATACATCATAATTTCGGAAAATTATGGCATCTTTGAACAAGTGGGGTAAGAGGAAAGAAACACAATCACCGCATAACGAAACAAAGTGAGTATTTGACTCGCATATATATCTATCTAACCGTAGCTTCTTGAGCAGTGGCGCACCCAGAAATTTTATTCGGGGGGGGGGGTCTGCTCAAGAGTAATCAGGTTTTTGTAAGTTAGGTATATAATTTAAAAAATGCGCCGCAAGCGAAAACCTTCTTAAGTAATGGATATATCGCATTCGTTATTTTGGGAAGACATTATAAAAAAGCTTGATTTAAAAAATGCATATTTTATTTTTTTCATAAATACTAAGTGAAGGAGGTCAGAGGACGCGCCTAAAACTTGATTTATCATTCTACAGAAATAAGAAATGTCATGGGCGAAATTTCCGAAAAGCAACAAACTTGAATATCATAAGAGAGAAATTTTACCTGCTTAAATTTCATCTCGAGTGGTATTCGGCATGACTATTCCACGAGAAAATGTCTAACATGGTCACATTTGACACGGATTGCGCTATTTGGCAAATTACAATTCATAGATTAACTAAACATTCTTTGTTTTCTCCATGATATTCATTTCCGAAGCTATCTATGAATTGGAGAAACGTCAAAAATTTTATCGCTGGAAAATCAACTTGTTGGTTTTGCCGACTTGAAAGTTCTATCGAGATGAAACGATCGTTGCTACGGAAATTTACTCACTAAAAACGGAAAGAGTGAAATAGTCATTCAAAAACGCATCGTTTTCGGAAGAAAGGTCCTGTTCGTAAAATAAGAAAATTTTTTTTAGATCATCAGTGTAAGACTCATCAATAGTGTTCGTTGGCAATAAGCTGCACATAAATGACGACAAAACATCTTAGTGTTTTAAGAATCGATTGTGAATTTGTGTTATAAAATTGTCAAGAAATGGGATAAATATTGAAATTCGAAAGTAAGTCTCTGCATTTTCGCATTCTACATTGCATCGGTTTGTTTGTCTTTTCGCAATTCGAGGCTTTATCAGTGGAACTTCATATTCTTTACATTTGTCTTCTACTTTCAAGAACAGCCTTTCGCAATGGCCGCAACGCAGCGACAAGCAGTGACACGATGTTTAAGGCCAAAACACACAGTTTTGCATATCGAATAGGATGCGCATAAAAATATCAATTCCTATTTCTATCTCTAAAGGAAATGTTTAAGTTTCCATTCTGTTCTAAAATAATTATTATTACTTTTAGAAAAATAATAAGATGAAAATATTTGAATTACTTTTTTTGTCACAGCTCGGGGGGGGGGGCTGCAGCCCGACAGCCCCCCCCCTCGGTTCGCCACTGTTCTTGAGGCCATAGTCTAGCGACAACCGCCGCTATCGGTGAACAAATATAGGGGAAACCTTTTTAGAGTTATGTTTTTTATAAAAAGGGAAAAGTGATTATTTTAGGTGTTTTTCGTGATGATTATGTGAAGACTTTCAGTGAATTAATAAAATAGTAACCGTGTTGTGTCGTTTTCATGAAATTCCAAGAGAACATTGATTAGATAGAAACATCACCACAGATTATTAAGTGCTGAGTATCATATTATTTTTCTTTGATTTCAATTCAATACGTGGTTAATATCGATATTAATCATTCATATATCTGAATTTTGTGTTTCATTGACTATCAACCTTACATTTATTTTCAATATGGACACCCGGTAACAATAAATTTTCAATAGAAACTGTGCGTATTGAATGTAAAATTTTATGCTCTTTTTATTATTATTATTATTAACATAAGTTACAGAGTTGAGGTTAAACCTATAAACTCAATACATTGGTCAGAAAGAAAAAAAAACACCTTTCACTAGCATCGAAAAACAAATTAAATTAAATTAAATTGAATAAGTTATTTCTGGAATATATGGATGAAATGAGAAAAGAAAAGAATTTTGAGCACATCACTCAGTAGCAGCATTGTCCCTTCTTCATCGATTCCACACATCGAATATTCTATTAGTTAGGAAATTCTTAAGGCAGTTGCTCCTGAATGGTTCCTTAGACAACTTATAGATGTGCCCTCGAAGGTTCTTCCTGTTGAACCGGCACAAATTTTGGGGGTCGACACCAAAATAGCCATGAGTTGCCCGAAAAGTAACAATGAGATCGCCCCTAAGGCGACGCTCGTCGAAGGTTGGAAGACCAAAAAGCTTGAGTATATCTACTGTCATAATCTGGTCGATTCCGAGTGGGAAACTCTGTATACCGACTCAAACAACTGCATATCTCCCCTGAGAGCAACCCACCAAGCAGGACCGGCGTACTCCATAATCGGTCTCACGTAGGTTTCATAGAGCCACCTTATGGTCCGAACGCTGCAGCCATAGAATGATATCTGTAGTAAGTATGTGACTCTCTCAGCCTTGCCACAAATTGAAGAGATATGTTCAGACCAGTCCAGATTGCAAGTTATGATGACACCCAAATCACGCTGACTTCCGACAATAGTGAGGGGACGCCCAGCAAGCACGTAAGGCAGCCGTGGATTCTTCGCTCCCACGTGCAAGACGCAGCACTTATCAGTATTGAGCGGCAATAACCAGTCCTCTATCCACTGGGTGACTATATCGAGATCCGCTTGCAGATGATTGAAATCACTCGAAGGTACTCCGTTTATCTTAGTGTCATCAGCGAACATAAGGCACGCTGATCTTATTCGGTGTGGAAAGTCTGCTGTGTACAGAAGGAAAAGAACCGCTAGAAACGGCTTTACTAATAGTAGAGAAAACACCGCCAACTCTAACTCGAAATGATCTGCCGCGAAGGAATGACTCTATCCACGACAGCAGGAGCCCAAGATGTTCCAATTTTACAAGAAGGCGTCGATGGGGAACACGGTCAAAAGCCTTAGCAAAGTCCAAGTACACCACATCGATTGGTATACCTACATCAATTGCCCTACTCCAATCATCCACCGCAACAAGAAGGTTGGTCGAGTTGAACGACCAGGGAGAAAGCCATGTTGTTCGTTTGGGATCAAGCTGTTAGTCCGTCCAAACTCCAGTATCTGATCAGCTTCAATCCTTTCGAAAACTTTAGAGACAGTAGACACCCAACTGATGATAGTTAGAGGGTGAGGTTTTGTCTCCTCCCTTAAACACTGGAGTAACGGAGTAACGATAGTCAGATGGTAGTGATGATGTCTGAAAGGATCTATCAAAGAGAAGGAAGAGTGGTCTGGCAAAGGCCCTAGAACAACACGACAGGAGAAGGGGTATAACTCCATCATCACCCGGTGCTGAGGAAACCTTCAGGGCAGATAAGTGGGTTTTGACAAGGCCCTCTGATAAAAATACATCATCCAAGTCGAGTGAACAACGGGGGGTACTTACAGGTGGAATGCTCAAGGCTGGCTCATCTGTGAAATGAGAAGCGAGCGTTTCAGCTAGAATATTCGCAGACTCAGAGGTGTCATTGCAGGGATTCCCGGAGCCATCACGCACAACCGGAACCGAAACTTTGCCATCAAGGCTGTATGTGCTTGAAAACTTTTTTCCTGTTACCAGTTATCGCAAGGCCGTGTTCATATTTTGTCTTGGCAGAATGAATCAAAGAAGAAAGATGGTTAGAATAACGACGATGGTTCTCGTAATCAGTTGAGGACCTACTTCAGGTGTATCGTTGCCAAAGAGACTTTTTAACCTTGACAGCCCTAATGAGCTCACCGCCTGTCCATGGTCTCAACCGATTCTGTTTGACAGTGATATGGAGTAAGTATTGGTGGAAACAGCATCATGTACGACTGCGACAAATTCCAATCAATGTCATCGTCAAAAATACTCGACCAGTCGAAGGATAACAAAAAATTCGAAACTTTTTCATAGTTAGTTTTCCTGTATGTTTTATTCACAGTATGTGATGTGTAAGTGTCACAGAATTATTGTAGATGCGTCGTCAGTATCACGTGATCGGATCTACCGAGAGGGGGTAAATATTCCATCTCAGACAATAGGTCAGAATCTTTGGAGATCAATTTTATCTCTCACATTTGTGGGATTTTATTAAGACATCTCTACATCAAACGTTTTTCCCATCATTGGAATTTTAGTCTCGACAAAATTGATAAATATTGTTAACTCTTACTGCGATCAGAGAGTTAATTATTTTTCTGCGATTCGGGATATTTAAAATCTGGGAAAGCATCCAGATTATTCTTGGGATTGTATAGAGCCGGAATCCGCAAACTTGCAACTAAAACTCGATTCTTGATATCGTGAACACAACCCAATAACGGTTGAACAGCAAAATAATCAAAAAATTCAATACACATTCCGCACGAGATCATTGTTCGTACCAAGGAAAAAGCAGACCTTCGTTGCACTCGAAATCCTTTAAGTCGCAGCTCGATATTTCGCAGAATTGCAGGGTCTACCGAGCACGACACAATGGACTATAAAGTCGTTATACGCGAAGAAAAAGAAAGCAATTGCTGAAGAACAGAGATTAATTCTTCCCTGTTAGATCGAAAAATTTGCGCGCGTCGAAGTTGAACTAATGACCGAGGACTGGTGTGAATTATTCCAATTTGTGAGGTTTTGATTTGTGTTTGGACACAAGCCAGAGAATGTGATACACTGGGTGTCCCTTAAGTAGTATAAATCAAATACGAGAAATATACAGCTTGACCCATTTTAGAATATCCACGGAAGTAACTCCGTGGGAAGAGCCTCTATCAAAAAATGTTTCCAGTGAAATTTTCTTAGTTTTCAGAGGGACATCGAATGCAGACACTCAATCTGATCGTGGAGTTCGATTTCAAGGTCAATTAGATTTTTTGAATTGGGAATATGCATTTTTCGTTGCAGAATATTAATCTTGTATCCCGGCTGACCATGAAATTCTGACACAATTCACCGCGTATATTTTGAAAATGTTTGGTTATAGAGTCAGTAGTAAAGTCGTAGTAATTACGTATTTATCAAAATATTAATCAACTTTGGGAAAATAATGAATTTGAGAAAATATTAGATGATATCAATAATTCCAAAGACCTGGCGATTGTTGAAGAATCTTTCTCTCTGTTAATACTGAAAATATTTCACGTATATAAACATGGTTGGAAGATTCAGTTACGCTATTTTCTTGTACGGAAATCAAGAATCAAGTGTTGAAATTTCAGAAATTTTACTGAAAAAATATAGACCGACTAGTGGTTTACTTTGTGACAGTTTATTCGAAGAATAAAATTACTAGAATAACCCGACAGAAAAACTTATAAACGAACAGTTGAATTCTCCACTCTTCAAAATTCTCAAGAAATAAGACTACAGAAGACATTTATATACCTTTTTGCACAACTTGAAATACCTCAGTATGAGAATGTGGTGGTACTACAAAACCTGTGTCACAGTTAAACCTCAAAGGAAATAACTTCATTTACAAAGTTGAAATATAGTAAATAATGCATTGGCACCATCTCTTAGAATTATTTTACGGTCACGATTGCTCTGCTATGTTAGTGTTAAGTAAAAAAACTTGATAAACCTAAATTATGGCTGTTCAAAATTCATACTTTTGTTTGCTTATACCACAAAGTTTATATATAGGATGGGCTTACTCGGTTAAGAATAAGACCGAGATTTTCTGTGCTCTGTGCGATTCTATGGCTGTTACAAAAATCCCACAAGAAGCATATACCTGCTCAGTTCGATAAGATCTCTGCCATCAGTCGCATCGTTTTTACACGGCTTAGCTCGGAGCCCCAATTAATTTCCACATCGTCGGCCTTCAGTTCGCCACCTTAACAAAGTGAAGTCATGTGATAAGAACTTTTACCCTGCACAACACCGCATGAAAGCAGACAGAAGCAGATACGTAACTTTTAGTCGGAACAACCGTAAGTACCATTCATTCAGTGTTTACTTTGTGGTATTGATTCAGCATCCATTTTTTCTTTAATTCTCGAGCCGAAAAGAATTGGTACAGCATTCCATTTCTTCTCTCCAAGAGAGCTCGTGTATTTTAACTAATGGCCAACCGGGATACATAAACATAAAAGTGATCGGAATGAAATTTTATCTTTTTTGATCGTGATGGAGTGGTGTAAATTTATAATGCGCAGGAAAAGGACATGGGTAACTCGCGGTTTCGAGTTCAGGTATATGTTTTACAGGCGGGAAATTTGAAATTGTGTTTTCTTATATCATATTTTTTTCATTTCGAAGTATGGATAACTTTGAACATGTTTCGACAATTAAATTTCAGGTTGTCATTCAATAGAAATGGGTTACTTTAATTTTTGAGGATTTCTAGTTGTTCAAGTTAATAATAATAATATTATAAGTACGTCTTCATTATACAGAAATCTACAAATGGAAAACTCATGCAGACACTCATGACAGTCATGACCAAGTCAGCAAAGGCGAAGTCTAGCAAACTGCTATTCAAACTTGACCTCCCAATGACCGGCAATGAGCAAATATACAACAATATATCTAAAATAACACCTAGTCAGCACAAAAATAAACCAAATGAGCACCCGAATCTCACATTTCGTTTGTAATAATTATTTTCTCTGTGTAGCATCTTTAGACTATCGAAATTGATCTCATATTCAGAATCTACCAGGTGTGAACCCAAGGCTGAATGGGGTTGATTTCTTTTATGTTCTTCAGATCTCTTTTCCATATTACGTGTAGACATTCCTATATGAAATAGAGGGCATTTATTGCATGTTATCCCGTATATTCGGCTGCATTGTTCTCGTTTTGGTCCTTTTTTATTAACATATTTTCCAATGTTTTGTGTCGTCTACTAGTCAATGTTTACTTACTACCTTAAACATTGACAAATAGAAGACATGTACCCGTTTTTCAACATAGTCTTTTCACTGATAACCAAAGAAAAACTGACTAAATGCTTATAATAACTTCATTTTCCACTCAAGCTGAGATCATTGAATGACATTGTGCCGAAACTACTGAAATCATTCTGTTAGGTGACATTTTTCATACCTTATTGAATACCTGCTTGACTCTTGAGTACTGTATAGTTCGTTATGGCATATTTTCTAGTTTTCAGAAGGATAAATAGATAACGAATCTTTAAGTTTCATTTTACTGGACGATAGGATTCTACAGAAGAAACTGCCTAAAGAAGGCTCAAGGCTTTGACATGTATATTGTTTCATAATACTGAAATTGATTGTGTGTAATGTTTTGAGTTATATAAAATTGAGTTGAATTTTTATTGTTAATAGCTATGGAGGAGAAGTACCTATTATAACTCATTGTTGAAACTGGAGTTTATAATGTTAATTTATGTTATATCATTTTCTCAAAATAAAATACCCAAATGTCTTATTTAATTATATGCCAATACCTACATATATTATCTTATTTTCATGGTTAAATTCTATTATGAATTTCCATATTATTTTCATTATTCCATAGTATTTTTCTATTATCTCATATTGCAAAATAATCAATTTTTCTTCATTCTTGAATTGGAGTATGATGCCTAATGAAAATAATGTGCTATCTTTAAAACAACAGTGAAACTGAAATTCTGAACGTATGATGCAGTACGATTATTTTTATAATTAACTTCATGCTATTCAGTAGGTGGCTACATCAATTTTATTATACTCTTTAATTGAAAATATTACTCAGTTCATTAAATTCAATAGGAGTGTTCATCAAGTTGAAAATACTTTTTAATCAAATTTATAACTCGCATTAACAAATCTAGTAGGAGGTTTCATTAATTTCATGATGAAATTTCATTGAGGTGATTAAACTTAACCATTATATTAATGAAACGCTTCCATTGTTGCTAAAGCAAAGCCAAATCCATTTTTATGAAACGAGTTTCATTGCAGTTATGGGACGTCCAATGGTCACCTATTTAATGAAGATAGCTTTATAAAATCAATGAGAATTATAATGGGAATAATGAGAATTTTTTCTCAGTGCAAGTTATAAAAATGTCGGAACTTGAGAAATACATTTTTTTATAGGTTTGTGATTTATTGGAAAAGCCCTTATCACCCTCGAAAGCTTCGAACTATCAGTAAAGCTGCATGATCCAAGTTACTTGACAATTCGATGGGAATCCAAAAAATTTGATAATTTATTGAGGATGCCATTGAAAACAGGAAGTTATAGCAACTATCGGTATAGTCGGAAGTTACAAAAGCATGAGAATATTTTAGATTTTCTCAGCATCCAGGAAATCGCCCTGAAATTAATTCCATTAAAATATCTTAGAACAATTAAGATTTCTCGAATCTTCAGTAAACTCTCGTGTAGTTGCCGCCATCTTTCAGGACGACATTTGAAAGCTAGATTATTTTATCAAGAGATCCATCTCCTGATATCAATCTGAGCGTGATAACTGGATCCCCGATGTCCATAAAATATGAAACCAATTATTCCGCTTCACAGTTGTTTAAGCTGGTTTATGTGGCCACTGGAGATAGCCGCCATAAAAACGTGAAAACGAATAGTGCGTTCCACTTGGCGCTCACAATGCTCACGCTCACGACCGCTGTTTATCCCATTCCACATGCTCGCGATCGTTGCAATCAAACATTCAAGTGGAACGGGCTAGATTGGCATTGGCCTACTACATCAGTCTTTAGCAGGCCGTGACCAAATTATCATCCCCACTCCTCGAACGACCGCAGAGACCCAAGTCTTGGGATGGGTCGTTGTGAGCTTGGCGTGGGCGAAAACAATGACGTCATGAGTGACGTATTCGCCGCGTCCTCAACGACCGTAGTCGCCATGTGGAACGGACAAAGGAGCGTTTTGATCGTTGTGATCGCCAAGTGGAACGCACTAGAAGAAGTCTTTAGTCTATGGCTACTATTAACGACCCTTAAGAGAATGCCGGCAGTGTTAAATCGTAGTGCAGAATGCAGGAACTGAAAGTTCTTGGAACTTGCTTTGTATATGCGTGACTTCATAGGCGTAGTGGTTCTGGGTTGCTGTACTGAACTAGAGGTATTCAACATATGTTTCGAAGATTGTCTAATCGAGTAGGTCTCATTTATCATGAAGATATGCATAAACGCACTCGTACTTGTATGCGGCATCCTTTGAGGCAATTTCAGGGTAGTAATCATTGATGGCCTTCATCCTGAGGTAATTTTTGTTTTATTGCATGCAGACGAAATTATGATGAGTAAGGAAAAAAGAAGAATGCGCTAAATAACACATTCCACGGAAATATCCAAGGATCTGTATTAGACATCAGACTCGATTTTCGCCTAGAATTGGGGATGATAGAAACAAAATCAATAGATAAGCACCTGAACCTTATATACAGGAAGAGTTTTTGACTTATGTCCCTTCTTCAACTTCACTTCAGATTCTTCTCATCAAATAAATCATTTCTTTTCACATTCAGCTTCGTGTGACCAGAACAGGCTGTTGAGGCACCTTTTTTCTCATATCTTCGGAACATTTACAATGAAGACGAAGATATTGATCTACACCTTTCACAGTTGTAATTCATAAATTCAAAGTTGAATTTCAGAAAAGGGAACATGTATTTCAGAATAGCAATATGTAATTCAGAAAACAGAAATTGAATTTCAGGATAGTTAATTCAATTTCAGAAAAACGAAATTGAAATTCAGATTAGAAAGTTGTAATTAAGAAAAACAAAGTTGTAATTCAGAATAGTGACATGAAATTCAGAAATGGCAAATTCAATTTCAGAAAAGGAAAATTGTATTTCAGAAGTTATCAATTCAATTTCAGAAAATATAATATGTAATTCAGGATAGTATCGAGTATCAAATATCGGTATCAAGTGATGCAACATAGGAATCTAGGACAATGTGGCATCGAACTTGTCTTAAGTATTTCGTATTTTCAAAATTTTTTTTTCCTGTTTTCGGCTTTGACTGTATATACCTTCATGTTATACTTGGAAATAAAGTTATTGTTATTAAATTTCTTGCTTCTATGAAGGTATCTACGTTCTTTGAGGGGCGAAATTGACCTCAAGAATCATTATTAATATTTTACGCCACCCATTTTAAATGAAATCATGTCTCCATTTGAATTACATACATAATATTGGAGGCAGTGGTTTGGATACCAACAATTGAATTACAATTACTTCTTTCTGAATTATAATTTCGTTTACCTGAATTAAAATTTCGCATTTCTGAATTTCAAATCACCAATTCTGAATTACAATTCATTTTTTGTGAAATTCAAATTACCGTTTCTGAATTACATGTCACTATTCTGAAATTAAAATTATCCTGTCTGAATTACATATCACTATTCTGAAATTCAAATTACCGTTTCTGAATATCAACTTCCTATTCTGAATTACAATTTACATTTTCTTAAATTCAATTTTCTTTTCTGAATTACATTTTACGTTTTCTGAATTACATTTGGAAAAGGTGTAGTTATGGTGCATTTTCCATATTCGATATTTTTTCTGGTATATGTGTTAAAGTCTAACAAACTTTCGAGTCCAAGAAAAAATGTTATAGGACCTTTTGAGAACGAATAACATCTGATACTGCCGAAAAACGTTTTTGGTTGTTCATTATGTGACGTTGAATGATTTGTATTGTGCACAATATGGGAATTGTTAATTTTGTTTCACCTAAATAAATAAATAAATAAACTACCCTATCGTCTAGAGTAGTTCTTCTGAATATCGTAACGGCCTCAGAACAATAACGCTTCGAAAATCGGATAAACTTAGATTATTGGTAACCATGCTGCCGATTGACCAATCGCAGTATTTCCATGATACCCTACTCCAAGCCACATTCATTTCCCTGCATTGCATATGCGCACTACACCTTTTCCAATTGTAATTCAGAAAACGTAAAATGTAATTCAGAAAAGCAAATTGAATTTCAGAAAATGGAAATTGTAATTCAGAATAGCAAGTTGATATTCAGAAACGGTAATTTGAATTTCAGAATAGTGATATGTAATTCAGAAACGGAAATTTGAATTTCAGAAAATATAAATTGAAATTCAGAATTGCTGATTTGAAATTCAGAAATGGGAAATTTTAATTCAGAAAAACGAAATTGTAATTCAGAAAAAAAAATTGTAATTCGATTGCCCAAACCACCCTCTCTAATATCATGTATGTAATTCAAATGGATACATGATTTCATTTAAATGGGTGGCGAAAAATATTAATAATGATTCTTGAGGTTATTTTCGACTCTCAAAGTACGTAGATACCTTCATAGAAGCAAGAAATATAATAATAATAACTTTATTTCCAAGAATAACATAAAGGTACATTCAGTCAAAAACGAAAAAAGGAACTTGATACCGAGCTCGATACTATTCTGAACTACATATTATATTTTCTGAAATTGAATTCATAACTTCTGAAATCTGAATCTGAATTTGCCATTTCTGAATTTCAATTCACCATTCTGAATTACAACTTTGTTTTTCTGAATTACAACTTCCTAATCTGAATTTCAATTTCGTTTTTCTGAAACTGAATTAACCATTCTGAAATTCAATTTCTATTTTCTGAATTACATATTGCTATTCTGAAATACATGTTTCCTCTTCTGAAATTCAACTTTGAATTTCTGAATTACAACTGTGAAAGGTGTAGTTTTTTGAACATTCTTTTCCGATAAAGTTAGTACTGCAGTAATTTCTACAAGAATCAACTTATTTTGGAAAATGAGATGATTTAAGACCTAGTTTTGTTCCAATATCGCTGAAACGAAAAAGTTACATAACTTCATCTAAAATTAATTTTTCCTTGATGTTCCAATTGTTCATATTCATCCCGCAAATATTTGACATGCAAATGTTGTCAATTGATTCTTTGACAGCTATACAATACATAAAAGTTCTGTTATTTAATCATTTTCAGGTTAGACATGGATTTCTCTTTCGTGCAGACATTGTTAATATTATGAATAAGAAGTCAACAATTATAATTCTTGAGATTTTTCCTTGTTGACCGATTAAGGCTCCGAAAAGGTAACAATATCATTATTATTTTGATATTCAGCATTATTTCAGGAATTGCTCCTGATAAATGGTGTACCTGAAGGGTTTTGCAATGAGAGGTGTTTTTCTCTATTTCAGTATCGTAATGACTTCATTACAGTACTAAAAACAGTGCTGTAATAAATTCATTACAGCATCGTTTTCAGTTACATTTTTCGTTTTGTGGTTGTCAGCAATGACTTCCGATCCTTTTAAATTTCTGTAGACGTCAATTTGGAAATGTCACTTTTCGTATTTCCAAACATTCACACCAACTGCCAAGATACAATATGAAAGTCACTAGGACCTATAATTTGAATTTTTTCATTGAATTTCACAAAATTTGAGTGAAATAGAGAAAATATCGTCTAATACTCGTTGCAGAATGCAATTCCAATACTCAATTTCGCATTAGTATTGGAATAGGAGCCCATTCTGCAACTAGTTTTAGAATATACTATTAGAATAACCTGCTATTTCGGTTATTGTCATATTTGACATTTGACCAGTAGAAATAACGCCATCTATAAAAATGGAACAATACACGCAGCAAAAACGCAAGGAAATCATTAAAATTCACCATAACAATTGTGAAAATTTGGCAGAGACGGTTTGTGAAACTCGAACAGTTTTGGGTCGTCCCTCAAGAACAGCGGACAATAATGCTGCTGCAGCCGAAAGTGTTGAAGAAAACCCAGGTTTGTTCATTCCTAGTCGTTCTTTGGAATTCCACAAACGTCATAATACCGTATTTTGTATAAAGATTTGGTTCTTAAGTCTTACAAAGTTCAGTTAACACAAGAACTCAAGCCGGCCGATCATAAACAATGATCGTGATTGGGTCCTCGGAATGCATGAAAATGATCCGAATTCCATCGAAAAATCATCCCGAGTTGAGGCCCATTTTCACCTCAGTTGCTTCGTCAACAAGCAAAATTGTGGCATCTGGGGCTCGGAAAACCCAACAGTTATTGTTGAAAAGCCTCTGTATCTTCAACGTGCGCGATTTATGGTCCGGCAGGGTAATTGGACCTTCCTTTTTCGAAAATGAGGCAGTTACGGTGGATGGGTTGCGCTAACGGAAGATGATTCACCTCTTTTTGAATAAATTTTAATCTAGCATTATTTAATTAATTTATTATTTCTTATAATTATATCTTTTCTTCATTCTCGCTATAACTGATATCACTTTCGCAGATGCAACTATAGTCCCATCACGTAATAAGTTAAAGGGAGTATTTCAGTGTACCGCACTGGGCTGAAACAATGAAGGAAGAGCAAGAGTCGAGTTCAAACAGGGATAGGGACTCGAAGAATTTCACGGATGCCATTATATTCAAGATATGCAGCAGCAGACAATAAATAATTGTGGTTGTATTTCTGAGATGCGGAACATATAAAAATGTTCTTTCAAGACCATAGTATCCAGAGAATGTGAATTATGGGATTGACTGATTATGAATGCGATCAAACCGAGAAAAAAATAAATGACTTTCCAACATACGCCTCCTATTTCTTTATTCCTTAGATTGGAATGGATATTGAAGAGAAATGATATTCTGTAACAAAAACAAATCAAAAGGAGGGGAAGAGTTAAGATTAATTAATCAAGAATTGCATAATTATGAAGGATAGATTATAGCACAATAATTGTATGAAAATAAACCATGTTTGAAAAATATTGAACCCTCACGAAATATAATATCAAAATATGTACAAAACCATTTGCAGTATAGGAACAGAAAACTAATGGGTGATTTTTTTAAGAGCTATAGAAAATGATGAAAATACACATTGACTCCAGAAAAATGAATGAAATCTTTATTTGAATCGCAGCACGGTCCATATAATTTTTTTTTGAAGATTATTTCATGCAAATGTTGACCGCGGCTGCGCCACAAATGCTGCATCTGCTCAGTCCAATTTTGGCATACTCTTTCCAACATTTCGGCCGGTATCTCACGAATAAATGCTTCAATATTGTTTTCCAATGCATCAATCGAATCTCGCTTGTTAGTAGACATTAGCATTAACATAGCCCCACAAAAATAGTCTAAAGGCGTTAAATTGCAAAACCTAGGCGGCCAATGGACTGGTACCAAACGTGCAATAAACTGTACACCAAACTTGCCACTCAATTGGTTCATTGTTTTGCGTGCTGTGGCACCGTCTTGTTGAAACTATATGCAGGTCTCTTCTATTTTGGACAAAAAAGCTCATCATTTACAGTTACGTTGCGATTCGTATCATGCATTGGTAGATCTTACAATGCTTCTGGCTGGTCTTCACTCCAAAATCGACAAAAGACGATAGAGCTAACTGAAGATGTTTGACAGTGACACGAAACGTGCCTGAGTTGTCAAAATCAGTGTTCCAGAAAGAAAATACTCAAAAAATCACCCGTTATGATGGCGTGAAAGAGAACCTCCTTAGGCCCCTCTACACTAACTGAATACGTTGAAAAACAAATCACCACTTGTCATACTTCATTGGGGAAATTGCTGTTTCAATGGTGTGATTAGAAATTTTACAGGGTATCTGGAATAACAACCAGATTTACATTTATCGATTTCAAAAATGGACATACCCTTCTTGTGGTGCATTAGTGAAAAGCACTAAAGCCAAAAAAACGTTCTTTTTTTTTTAATATTACCAATAAATAAAAAAACATAATGAATTGGAGGAGAATGAAAACGAGAGGATTACAATTCACAGTATTTATTTTACATCAAAACGTTCTCGAGGACATTTTTGATTGATAATAATTTTTTTTTGACACATTGTATCAAATCACAAGTGTGGTTTATGTTTGTATATGTTTCTAGGAAGAAGAAGCCTTCACGGACAAAAGTTATATAACAAACAATCATACAATCAATTTTTGCAGAATCAAGTTGGTCCCAATTATTTTCTAACAGATTTTCATGAAATAGCTTCACAAACAGGCAATAGTATAATTATTATAAACTCAGGGACTAAAGTGACACATTCAAATTATGAATGAAGCCAATTTTTGTTTATTTTTAAGATAATTTTATTACATTTCTGTTTGAAAAATAATTTCTGGCATATGTCCCCCTCGACTTGCTCCGAGGAATCGCATTCGACCAGACCAGCTCTTTCGAGTAATTCAGGCCTTATTTCAGCAATAACACGAGTAATGTTAGCTTCCAAAGCTCCTATATTGTTTCTGGTTTATCAGTACAAACCAATGGCTTCACATAACCTCAAAAAAAACCATAGGACTTATGTTATCGACAAATCTCTCTTTCAATAAATCAATTGTCCCGGTAGAAGCATGAGGTGTAGCACCACCTTGTTGGAACAAAAACACTTCTGGGTCGATACCATTCAAATCAAATCAAATAATCATTGATCATCGATCTGTAACGAGCACCATTCACTTTAACATTAGCTCCAGAGCTTTCGTGGTGGACATAAGCCGGAAATTATTTTTATAACATAAATGACACAAAATTATCTTGGCTTTAATATGAATTTAAATGTGTTTTATTTCAATTTGAAGTTTTATCACTAAAAAAACACCCTATATGAAAATCCAATAATACTGAATCATTATTCCAAAAGGTATCTCATTATTTCATTTACATCTTGCACTCATGAATAGTACTGGTAAGTATCGAAAGCTGTTTTAATTTCGCTTCGAACCGCATCAAATATCTCAAGCACATACATAAAGTTCAAACCCTCACAAATAAATCGTTCCTCACATTAGGGGTCTACTTTGAATGAATTGAGATTGTGTGTTAACAAATTTGCTTCTTGAGAATTCAGGGCAAGCATTAAATATTAATATGAGCGAATGGTACGCATAATAAATAGAATTGAGATATTAATCATGCATTATGCATGTATACAGGTACACCCGATGAGAATTATCGCTCAAAGGCGATGGAGCTACAATTTCTAGCGGTAGCTTTGACCAAACATTATTATGACATTTATCTAGCTTTCCTATGAAGTAGAAAAGGAATATGAAATTCACATTCGAAAATGCAAGAACACCTAATGTTTCGTTCCCATAACATCTCGACAAATTCGGATTCAAAAACAATAAACCCTGATATTTTTTATGAACTAATAATTTTTTTTCGATTCCTATCTATAATGATATTTGATTTTGTGACTGGCTTCGAAATTTCTTTATTGTTTATCTTTTTTCACAAGTCACTGACATCGGGAGTAAAAAGAACCATTTGTTTACATTGAAGTTGTTCATGTCTATAAAGTTAGAGGTGCCACTTGCGAGTAAACCAATGAAAAGTATTGCATTAATAGTCAAATAATTGTCGAGATTTTGTCATGAGAAAATTGTAGCACCCTCATTTTGTTTTACGGGGTGGATTTGCTAACTTAACATAAATTTAGCAGAATCACTTTTCCAATATGAATCGAATATCATGAAAATGGTTATAATGTTATGAAGTAAAAAACACACCAAACATCTCATCTTAATAGCAAATTTTACGTCTTTTTTCCTGATTTCGTGATATTTTTGGAAATAATGCATTTTTGGGTACAGCTCATTCGTTAATGAGTTTTGTCAAAAAAGCGATATCGCGAGAAAAAGGCTTGAAATGTGCTATGAGGAATGAACTTTTTGTATGTTTTTTATTTTATATGGGCCTCGAATATTACTCGACCATTAATATTCATAACCATTTTTATGATTCTCGATCTATGAAAGTATGTAGTTCTACTAACTTTATGCTAAGTTAGCAAAGCCACCTCGTAGAAAAAGAAATTAAGGAGGCGAAAAAATTTCTCCTTCCACGACAAATTCGAAACAGGTATTCGACAATTAATGCTATACATAAGATTCATAAACGAATGCACTGTTGCATAAAATGCGATATTTCCAGAAACATCAGGAAATTGCGGAAAAAAAGAGTGAAATGTGCTATAAAGATTGGATTTTTTTTCTGTTTTATATTTTATACTTTATTTGAACTCATTGTAATGATATAATCGATCTAAATCGAGAAAATGGCCATGCTAATTGGCTGTAGAAAAAAAAAATTAAGGACGCGACAAATATTTTTCTTTCGCGACAAATTCCAGAGGAGCATATTTGACCTTCTGAATAATAGATTCAAATTCAGATTTTATTTATTCGGGAGAATACAATGATATACAGAAATTTTATTTTTCAGGGTCATTAACGAATATACGCTGTTGCCCAAAATGCGATATTTCCAGGAATATAACGAAATCCGGAGAAAAAAGAGTAAAATGTGTCATAAATAATGGAATTTTTTTTTCACTTCATTTGGCTTCGACAATTATTCATAACCATTGATGAAATTCCATTTAAATTGAGGAAGTGGCTGTGCTAATTTATTTCTTTCACGAAAAATTCGATAAAGGTATTCGACAATTACAGTAGATGCAAAGTTATTAACCAATATGGGCTGTAGCCAAAACTGCGAAATTTCCATAAATATAACGAAATCTCAGGAAAAAGGCCTTGAAATGGATTTTTTGTGTGTTCTCCACTTCATATGGACTTCGACCATTATTTATAGCCATTTTTATGATGTTCGATCTATATTGAGAAAGTGGTTCTGCTAACATTATGAAGTTAGTAAAGCCACCTCGTAGAAAAAACTAAGGGTTCTTTCACGACATATTCGGGACGAAAAGTACTGAGTAAAGTAATGAGTAAATGCAATAAAAAAATGCGATAATTTTAGAAATATGACGAAATCGCAAGAAAAAGGCGTAAAATAAACTAGAAGGAATGCATTCTTTGTTTTTTTTCACCGTATGTGGATTTCAACAATTACTCGACAATTATTTATAATCATTTTCATGATATTCGATCTATATTGAAAAAGTGACCCCGTAATGAAAAACTAAGGGTGCGACAATTTTTTTCCACGAGTAATTTTCGAGCATTATTCGAAAATCAATGCGATATGTTTCATTGATTTTCTAAAAAGAGGCACTGCTAATATTATAGCTACATATATTATTATGAATACTGAGAGTTGTCCGCAGCATTGAGTATTATGACCATTATGTCCATAATGTCGATCTTCTGAATTTGTTCGTCAAGTTGCCAAAATAAGCCTTTAAAACGTTCTCAGAAAACGATTTTGCGTTTCGATCTCCTCTCCACTCCAGAAAAAGTTTATAAGCCCGATTGTACAATTTCTTGGAAGTGTCCGCTAGTAAACTTACGGTGGGTTTCACGAAGCTTAATCACAGGTGATCCGAGCTTGATCTCGAATCAACTTGATTTGACAGTTCAAAAATCATAGGATCAAGCCGTTGATCTCAGATCACCGGTGATTACGCTTTGTGAAACCCACCGTTAAAGTTGTATCATTACTATTTTTTCAAGCAGGAGATAAATTAGGCAAAATTAAAGTTCAAAATATACAACATTTCCATATACAAATATACAAAATTTTAATAACATTGTTGTTTACATGTAAATAATTCCCTTTACTTAAGCGGTGGTGTTTTACAGTTCTCTCGATGAAGTACCTTATGATGAACAGCATCATGAGTGCAAATAAAAATCAAGATCGAATTAGATATATGGATGAGGAATAGTTCCAATGATGAATTACCTCTGATCAATGTACAAACGAAAATTCGAATTGAAGTACTTTGTCTATGGTACTTTCCCTTCACTTCACAAAATACAAATACGCTAATACGTTTTCTTATTCTTCTTCTTGACTCCTGGACTAAGAGTTTTGGTTTTGGTCCACAGCACAGAGTTACAAGCTTCGAAGCTTGTAGTTTCAGAGGGGTCTCCTCGGGAGACCTAGGAGTAGTCAGGATAAACAATATATCATATCATTTGCTGCTTCTCTTATGCTTGGAGGTGTCAATTCCATGTCACTATCACTATGACTTTCCATATTAATTACCCAATGTCTTCAAAACAACAAGAAAATTATTTGCACAAACTGTGACAAACGGATTGAATTTGTCGGAGTCCTATCACAGAATTGTGTTTTGTAGTCCTATTGTCTAAGCTACCTTAGTTTGTTATCGAACATAGCAGATCGATTAGGAAATATTTCATTTCGCATTTGTTGCCTAACAACCAGTGCAAAATGAAATACATATTTCAATTTCCACTCTCGATATGAACATTTTTCGATTTTGTCGTAGAAAAAACGATTTTTTGGCTGCATGCAATACCTACCATAACATTACCAAATAAATACGAAAGTTTTTAAGGGGATGTTCCGAATATTGCAAGGGTTCTTTTATGTGAAAAGACATATCATTCAAAAATGAGACAAAAAACGTGCTGAAAAGTTGAAGGAATGGCATATTATCGACAAGTTCTACCAATAAAAAGAAGTTCTTGAATGAACAAAATTTCTTATTGATTCCAAAATATGTGTCGAAATGAATTATTCATTGCCAATATTTTTACACCCTTATGTTGTTGCCGTAAACGCAAAAGTTTACCAATGAAAATATATAACAACATTGTGCATGAACGGATCTTCTGTGAATGGAATCGAGAAATCTAGTAGGTGTCTGTAATACTGTATTTCTATTCGCATCTAGAGATTGAAACAGATTCATTAAAATTTCATTGAAAGGACGTTTGTGACACACAAATAAAAAGATCCTGTCCGAATAATATATCACCCCTTGCCGGCGTAAAGACAACAAGAACTGTTCCTTTCAGGGTCTCCAAATGTATCTTGCATCTCAGAAGCCAACAGTGACAACTTTATCCTTTGAAAATAGACGAATGAAAGTGAAATATATTATTCTCCTGTTATTTCTCTTCCATTTTCGACACGTAGAGTTCCCCGAATTGCATTTTTCAACATGCTTCGTCTAGATTTGCAATGGGAGAGATTCCCCCTTTCGATGATAATTCGGGAAGAAAATTTTATTACATGTTACAACACAAACACATTGAATTATGCAGCGCATAATTGTATATTGCCTTATCAATTAATTTTTAATAATTGATACGTTCAAAGAATAGGGCGACGGGTTATGAATATTTTTGCCAGGGGCCCCCCTCAGGATACTGTGACTTCGAAAGAGAGGGCCTCCTGGCAGAATAAAAAATAGGGGTATCCATATTTCGTATCGAGAATCTGTGACCGAATTTTTTTGCATTCATTTCAGGAGATCCCGTTGATCTTCAGGTCGAAGTGGCTTGGTAGGTTTGCATAGCGCACCGCTCAATTCAACAATCTAATTTATCTATCTCTACTAATATTATAAAGAGGAAAGATTTGTATTTTTGTCTGATTGATACGACTTGACTAAAAAACTACTGGACTGATTTCAGAAACTCTTTCACCCTTAGAAAGCTACATTAGCCGTGAGTGACATAGGCTATACTTTTCACCAGAAAAAATTGAAGATACTTACAATAACTTCAATAATAACAAAAAATCAGCCATGATCACCTATTTTCACGTTGCAAAAACCGTAAGACGTGACAGAAAAGTACCTCTTGAATATTTCTACAAGAAATTCCGCGAAAGCATATACAGGGTGATTTTTTTAAGTGTTTCATTAGAATGCGGAAGGAATTGCGATACAAATTCAAAATTTTGTATTTTCGTTTCAGAGCACATGAACAAAATTTGTAAAATATTTCCAAGCGGAATCTACTTCCGGTTCTACCGAAAACGAATGTGAACTTCGTTATTTCAAATGCAACACTCTGTATATTTATACATATTTGAATTCTTCGTTTAATTCTGCAATGATTTGATGTATGATATGAGCAACCACATCAAGCGGTTGTTGAGTTATAGCCTGATTCCCAAAATTTTTTGACAGGAAGATTGTCACAAATTAGTGTTTATATCTCCAAAATCCCTAAATGTGAGAAATTTTTTTCGCAACAGTGGAACAAAAAATAGTACGCTGATACTTACTGCTTCTTTTATAAATTATTAGGAAATATTATACAGGGTGTCTGAAACAGGGCTTCAAAGTTAGCCTCAACAAAACTATGAAATCTCATTTTTTTCAAATGGAAACCATATAATTTTATAATACCGATCGATTGCTCATCCAAAACTAGCTAGTGTTCCACACATTTCATGTCTTTAAAATCAGTAGTTTTGCTGTTATCCAATAATATTCGAATTTCGCGACCAAATCCAGGTTTCGCTCAGTCAAATTCATTGGTATGCACGTCTTTTACAAAGTAGGCTATGTTAGGAATTGTCATTTTTACGTATTTTTATTGATCAGCACTATGGAAAACATGCAATAATAATTAGGTACACTACAATAGAATGATATATCAAAAGCCAGTCCTTTATTTGCAGCGAATGTGACAAATAAGCAAAGCAGATAATGAATGATGACTTAATAAAAGAAAATACGTTTAAAACTATCACAACAATTTTCCTAACAACAGAAAACTTTGACAGAAATTTGATAATCGCTATTACAATAAATTTTCAAAATGTTGGCCCCCTTCCTCCAAACATTTATTGATTCTTTCAGGAACTTTGATTTTGTTGAAGGTGTGAAATGTGGATTTCTTTCGTTAGAAATTGTGACTACCCTTTCTACTATTTTGTTACATTAACCATAAACGAAGAACATATTTAATACATCATTATTACTGTAAATGTGATTTTGCCTATTGCCAGAATTCAAACAACAAGTAAATAAGTATGAATGACAGTTCTCAACAGTGCATTATAAAAGAACTGACATATTCTAACTATTGACAAAGCCTACTCGAAAAGTATCCTTATCAACCTATGATTAGACAAAGAAAACTGGATTTATTCCTGAAATTCGAATTTTATTTGATAACGGCAAAACTACTGATTTTAAAGACATGAAATGTTTGGCACATTCTAACTAGTTTTTGACGAGCAATCGATCGGAATTACAAAATTATATGGTTCCCCTTTGAAAAAAATGAGATTTCATAGTTTTGCTGAGCTCACTTTGAAGCCCTGTTTCATACACCCTTTATAATATTTCCTAATATTAATTTATAAAAGAAGCAGTATCAGCGTACTTTCTTTTGTTCCAATGTTGCGAAAAAAATTTCTTACAGTGAGAGATTTTGGAGATATAGACACTAATTTGTGACAATACTTCTGTCAAAAAATTTGAGAATCAGGCTATAACTCAACAATCGCTTGATGTGGTTGCGCATATCATACATCAAATCATTGCAGAATTAATCGAATAAATCAAATAGGTATAAATATACGGGGTGTTGCATTTGTAATAACGAAGTTCACATTCGTTTTCGGTTGAACCGGAAGTGGATCCGGCTTGAAAATGTTTTAGAAATTGAGTTCATGTACTCTAAAACAAAAATACGAAATTTTGAATTCGCAATTCCTTCCTGGAATACGTCTAATGAATCATCCTGTATGTATGTCTCAAGATTGACTTGCTATTACCTGTTTATGGTAATCAGATGTTTTCCAAAATTATACACTATTTGGGAGTGAGTTTTTATGAATAGGGTATTGATCCTCATCCGACTTACCTAATACGCTCTGTATCCCCAGTATTCAATTTAGAACGAAATTGCCACTCACATCATACAATTACAACGAGTACATCGAAAGATATGGCAGGTTGAGTGTTGAAGATAAAACCGCACGACCGCACCAAAATGCGTCTCAGTGGTAGTAGTTGGCAGGTAGGAGAGGGCACCTAAATGTGAGAGGGGGACATGCATATCTATCCCGTCAATTACACTCAGCCCACTTCCACGGCAGGGAGCAGGGAAGTGAGCAGGGAAATGAGCAGGGTGAGAATGTAATCACCTCACTTCTGCTGCCACTCGTGCTGCTACTCCCGCTGCCGGTCACTCCCTAAATTAGCGGTTTTTCGTGCGGCAGTCAAAGGACCGGCAGCGCGAGTGGCATGGAGTGATCACATTCAGTTACTGTCGTGCCTGCGTTGCGTACGTTGTCGTATCAATTGATTGAAATCGTTAATTGTTGCGACAAATGTCGAAGGAGTGGAGCAACGACAAAATAATAACATTTCTAGAACACCTTGAGAGTGAAGGAGTGATATGGGATTCTTCTGATGAAAACCATAAACTTAAGCACAAAGTGCACGATGGTTGGAAGGATGTTTGGAATTGAGGAATTAAAGTGAGAAAAAAGTCACTTAGGGCTACATTCAGACCTCTTCTGAAGTCTGGATCAGGTGCAAGTTCGTCGTCCTCCATTGCCAAAACTTGATCGCGAGAGAAATGTTTGAGCTGAGTGTAAATACTCACTGCCTTTCCATACTGCCGCAGAAGTATTCCGGGAAATATTTCTGGCAGCGCGAGTAGCAGTGGAAGTGGCTGAGTGTAATTGACGCATTAAAAACAGTAGCCGCGTGGATCTACTTTCACTACTTTCAGACTATTCAGACACGCGGTTGACTGAATATGAAGCGGAAGCAGAAGCCTTTTCTTACCGGGTGAAGCTGGGACGGGCTGCTTGTAATTTAAATATATCTTGAAAATCAAGTTCAATAAACAGAGTGAGTTGAGAGTAACGGAAACATTTTCTCTTCGTTGTTCACTAAGAGTTTTCGAAAAGCTTATTTTTTTTTAATTACGCTACTTTTCATGCAAAATTGAGGATTTTTCATGAATCCTCTACGAGAGCTGAAGGGAAGTTCATGTTCATATTCTTCAGTGATAAACCCTAACTTTTGGTGCCAGAAATTGGTAAACCCCTCTGTTACTGAAGATGATTTGGCCACTAACCGCTTTTTTATACCCTCTTGTTATTAAAAGCATGCAATGTTTGAATTTATTGCATTCGAATTTCTTCTTTCTTATGTATTTTGAGGTCCATGAAGTACACTTCAGAAGGGATAGAATTTTTTGGATTGTAAAGGACAACATGCATTTTCCATAGAATATTATTTCATTGATTATTTGAAACAAAAGTCAACATGTGGGCAGAACATACGACTTGTTATTCAATCATTTGAATTCGATTGATCAAGGATACTTCAACAGTCTGATCGTTCGAGGATGCTACACTCTTCACTGAACATTATTTTTTTAATTCTTTGTGTGAACTTAGTTAGTCCTACAAATAATGAAAATGAATTTTCACCTACGAAACTTCGAAATTAATGGGCAAAAGAATGGGTAAGATGAGTGGGTAAACATTCAGTTTTCTCTATCGAAAAGGTTGTTGAAAAATAATGTAAATTTTTTAAACAGTCTCAAACCTCTGAAATTCCTTTGTGGAGCAGTAAATTACATGATTATCCAAACTTGAACTGATTAAAAAACAATGGTTGTTGTTGCGGTATGTTTCAATAATTGCAACAGAAAGTCGATGTTCTCAACATGGATTGCGTCTTCGGCGTATGAGCCCCTGTTTGATTCGCTGGTTTCATGATGGGCAACAAGTGTGTCCAACAAATTTTACGTCGCGTGTTACCTCGGTGTATGAGCTATCTAAGTGTTAAATTCACCAGTCGTTACTCCACATAATTGGAACCAATGACTCATAGACAAGGGCTATTTGTTTCAGAGAATAATTATCAGTTGTAACCCATTTTTCGAATTGATTTATGGATTGTCTGTTGGACAAAAATTCTCCACAAATCTTCTAGATCTCCTACTGAGTAAACAATAATGTTATCCAACATTTCCGTTAGATACTCGAAGAGAAAGGGTATAAGAAATAAAAATATCGACTCAGCAGACCAAGAACACTTTAGCAACTTCCATGAGCACATGCATCTATTTCGCCTTTTCCCATAAATTCATTATCATCCACCCACAACTTCATTGCAAGGAATATTTCTCAGTCTTTAACTCCCACAATCGCAGTTACTGAATTATTGGTAGTCATGTTTCTGCTCAAACGGCAATCACATGAATGTGTATATTATATTATACCATTTCAAGACAACATGTTACTTCCTGGTAACGGATGTCGTTCGGATTCTTTGCATAATCATTTATCAATGTTCATGAACAACGAAGATAGTACTAGTAACCAGGAATTGGACATTCAATAATAAGCTGCTATACTGATTTGAAGATGAGTCCTTTTCAGATTTTGTTGAATTAGTTTTGGCAAGAGTCTTGATACAGGATGAGTTGTCAAATAGTTCAACACAGACGATAAAGGGTTTTCCAATAAGGGGTGTTATGTTGACATTCAAAGAAAAATGCCATTTTCTTCAAATAAATGATCGGATATTTATTTCATTATAAAGAGGGAGGTATGCCGTTAATAATGGAAAATAACATCAGCTAAATGACCACCACGACCACAACTACAGGACCATATCCTCTTCATGAAATTTTCCATAACCAACTCGCAAAGTGGCAGCCCCATGTCCTCGATAGCCACATCGAATTCCCTCTTCGAGGTCTCGAATCGACGCTGGGCTCATAGCGTAGACCTTTCAGCCCACATTGCCCCAGAGGAAGATCTCGGTGATCACCTCTTCGAGATATAACACTAAAACGGAAACTTTTCCCGTGAAAGATCAATTGTCGTTGCTTGTGTGATGGCGTCTTGTTGGAAGTAAACGTTGTCCAGATCAATATCATCCAATTCCTGCCTCAAAAAATCATTCATCATCTCTCGATAGCGCAATCCATTCACCGGAACTGACGATTAGTCTCAATCGTGAGTTGTCATTTTTCATCTTTCCTCTTCATATTTGAATATTTTTCAATGTATGTGATAATTGAAGCCAAATTTGCAAATTAATAACGCGGTCTTGTTGACATGAACGTTGTTCAGATCAATAACATTCAATTCCGGCCATAAAAAATCATTAATCATCTCTCGATAGCCCAATCTATTCTCCGTAACTGTTGCTCCAGTCCCATTCTCGAAAAAGTAAGGTCCAATGACCCCGCCGGACCATAAGCCGCACCGAAATGTCACACTTTGAAATAAAGAGGCTTTTCAACAATAACTCCTGGTGTTCCGAGCCTCAGATTCGACATTTTACTTGTTGACGAAGCCACCGGGGTGGAAATGTGCCTCATCACTCAAGATGAGAATTCCGGATCAATTCATGCATTTTGAGGACCAATTCAGCAAAGACACAACGTTGTTCATAATCATCGGCCGGCTTGAGTTCTTGTGTTAACTGAACTTCAATAGCCTTCAGACCCAAATCTTTATGCAAAATACGGTGTGCTGACGTTTGTGGTTTGCCTAATTCGAAAGATTGACGAGGAATTGACAAACCTGGGTTTTTCAACACTTTCGGCTACAGCAGCAATATTCTCGGCTGTTCTTGAGCGACTTCCCGGGCGAAATAGAGTCGCTCTAGTCTGCCTGGACCTGTCCAAACCCTTTCCCGTCGACTATCACTTTGTAAACAGAATCGTGACTCGTCCCAAAATAGTTCGTTGCGTCATTTTGGTAGAAACCAGAATTGATGGTGTTCTGCTCATTGCCGAGAGGTAGCTCTATTTCCAGGAGATGAGGTCTTCTTGAAGGAATATTCTCACTTGGACAACTTTTGCTTTTGCTAATTTCACACACAAAGAATTGTCATGTTACGTTCAACAAGTTGGGAGTTGATAGGGGGGTCCAAGACTGTCGACGTTGTGTGTATGTTTCAAATTTCAGTTATTTCTGTCGATAAGATTTACTAACTTTCCCCAGAAAATCAATAGTGACGGACAGACAGCCATATACCTACTAGTCCGGGTGCCCGTGGGACAAATTGCAAATCATTAATAAAGTTTTCTTTCTTTCTGTAAAGCTTTATTAGGAGGAGTCTACCACATTTTTCCTCTGTGAAAATTTGCATAGTCGCGGCTTTTTTTCAGCAAACCTCTCGTAAGTCGACCATATTTTCAATTTTTTAAATCATACATAGGTACTCTTTTTTGTAGAATGCAATCATTAAAACAATCTGGAGAAATGAGAAAACATTATTGTCCGACAAAAATAGTGTAGCTTTGAGCGTGCCTACCAACATGAACATGACTGAAAACCTCATTTTTTAAGTTATTAAAACCCGTTGATTCTTCCAGAATCGGTTGATACAACCATATGAAGTATGAAAATACAATCGTCCGACAAAAAAGTGGCGTTTTTCTTGTCCGACAAATGAAAAACGACGATTTCTTGAGCTAAGAAAAATTATAAATAATGTTCTAATTTTTTTCTTATTCTCTCTTCACCTTGAAAATACAATGTAGTGCACCAGTTGTCCGACAAAAAAAATGTGGCGTTCATTCAAAAATTAAAGAATTTTCCAATTTGGTTATGAATAGACTATATGCATTTATCGGTTATAACTTTGTTTATACTTATATGTTATAAATAAACATTTGATTTTTTGAGGATCATTTAAAAAGGATGCACTGAATACTATCATTCAACTGTCCGACGAAAAAAGTTCGGCAATTTCTCAGTCCACCGAATGAAACTTTCAATCATTATATTTGACATTTAAATTTCGATGAAAGTTGCCTTTTTTCAATACCTTTAGTTGGATACGGAAATTCTTCTCTAGAAGTGAAATGTTGCACGAAGTGGTAGAAGGTACCTGGGACACCTTTTTTGAAACACCTCTGGGGTTATGAAAAAATGTTTTCAATCGTTTATACTTGTAGCTATTTACTTTGAGGGCTAAAGATGTAATAATAAATATGAGAAAATGGACTATCAAAATAAAAATGCAGAATCTGTTTTTTTTTTCTGTCCAATTTGAATCTGGAATATCCACCCCAGGTCGAAATTGCGAATTCTTCGAAAAGAAAGTGGTAGTTTGATAATTTTCCCTATAAATATGAGTGCTGTTTCGGTTTTACACCTCAGTCCTCTGCAGTCTGAAACTGTGTAGACGAATTTAAGTGTGCTGTCGAATTTTCTCTTCTTGAGATAATTCTTGTTCTATTGTATTTGACAGTTTTTCATTTGTTGCCGATATAATATTCTCAGTAGTGATGAAGTGTTTTTTGTTTGAATATTAGAAAAATAACCCTGTCTACGAAACGCAAAGGGAAGAAGTGAAAAAATTCACAGCTGACATCCTTGACAGTGTAAAATATTATTGGCATGAAAAACACATAATCACAAGAATAAAGATGTCATTCTACCTGACGATTGGTGTGATACTTTTACTGGATACCATTCGTCTTGTTGCAAAAAATTCAATGTAAAGAAGGAGTACTTTCATTTTTTTTTCATTAGATTTGAATAAAAATGTCAGTAAACAATTCGAATTATACACTTTCAATTAAAATCAATTATTTCATTTCAATAATGATCGAAGAAAGATTCTGAAACAAAACCATATTTTTCAAGAAGTTTTTTTGTCCGACTGAGGATTTGCCGCATTTTATATGGTGGACAGTTGTTTTTCCTATGAAACGAATCTCTCTGAAATATAAATTCATTCTTGTCCGACAAATATTAATGAATTTAAAAACTCAAAAAACTCGTCGATTTTCATTTGTCGGACAAGAAAAACACCACGTTTTTTTTTGTCGGACAATTGCATTTTCATTTTTCATATGGTTGTATCAACCGATTGTGAAAAAATTCAGGAGGGTATTAATAATTTAAAAAAATGCGATTTTCAGTCATGTTCATGTTGGTAGACACGCTCAAAGCCACACTATTTTTGTCGGACATTTATGTTTTCTCATTTCTCCCAGATTGTTTTTATGATTGCATTCTACAAAGAAAGAATATGTATGATTTGAAAAAATTGAAAATATGGTCGACTTACGAGAAGTTTGCTGAAAAAAAGCAGCGACTACAAAAATTTTCACAGTTGAATAATGTGGTAGAATCCGCCTTATAAAGCTTTGCAGAAAGTAAGAAAACTGTATTGATGATTTGCAATTTGTCCCACGGGCACCCGGACTATACTTGAAATGTTCCGTTTTCTTATCAGATGTGCAGAATCTGAATCGATAATAATTTTTTTTCGTTCGTATCAGCGGATACTATGAAGAAACAAATGAAAAATTGTAATGCTGTGGAAAAATCATTCTTCCCACAAATCAGCGTTTGACATTCCCCCTTTTCTCAAACATCATAAATGACCAATTTCCATTAGTTGTCTAACAATCATCATCTATCCATAAATTTGTTTATCACAACGAATGTATTGATTGAGTTGATGGCAGCAGTTGGAGATCCCGAAAGGCCACCCGGAGCATTTCGAACAAATTGATTTTCCCGTAGAACCTCAGCATTAATGATCTAAGAATTCTAAAACGCTCTTACCACCCATGGTGATCACCTTTCGGCTAGCGAAGCTTGAACCTATATGAAGTGATTAGAGGAAGGTGTTCATTCGTCCATTCTTGGTGTTCTAACCGTTAAGTGGCCCTATCCGCACCTTAGAAAAAGGTGCTGGCATGTATCAACTAGAATGGAATATATTGTTCGAGCAAAATATGTCGTGACAAGCAGGAAGGGAGTGGTGAACTTATTAGCGAATATTCAGTTGTGAGAATATAAAAATTTGTAATTAATTCATCAATTCCGAACCAAGAGTTATACTCATTCACTATTATAATGTATCCCGGTTGAACATGATTAGGTTTATCCGTTTTTTTTACTTAGTACTTACGCTGGTTGGTACTCTTGGAATGTCAAATATTTTCAGAGACGTTGCCAATTCTAATTTCTATTTAATCTTTTTTAACTTCGTTAATAGAGTTAGTTATGTCAAGATTTAACTATGACACAGGTTTCGTAGTAGTACCTGCTACATTTTCATACTGGAGTATTTCAAGTTCTGCAAAAAGGTATTTAAATGTCTTCTGAAGGCTTATTTCTTGGGAATTTTGAAAAGTGGGGAATTCCATAGGTCTGTAGGTCCGTTTAGAAGTTTTTCTGTTATCTTATTCGAGTACTTTTATTCTTTTTTATCACAAGGTTACCGACTATTCTGTCCTGTTTTTCAGTAAAATTTCATCACTCGATTCATGTTTTTCGTTCAAGGAAGAAGCATAACTGAATCTTCCAACCATGTTTATAAACGTGAAATATTTCCAGTATTAACAGCGAAAAAAGTTTCTTCACCATTCGCCAGGTCTTTGGAATTATTGAAATCACATAATATTTACACAAATTAATTATTTGTCCAGAGTAAACAAACATTTTAATGAATGTGTAATTACTACGGCCTCTATGTAGAAAGGACTACGTTGCGTATTTATCTGATAATAAAATGACTATCTGATAGGAAAATGACTATAACCTTCGTTAATGGGCAAACAACGTCCAGGTCCAGATCCCTGAGGATTCTCGTGGCTAAAGTCAATCTGGATATATGTTATATAAAGGACCCCGCACTTTTTCTATGGCAAATGGCGTTCCGTCAAATGTAGTACTTGATCTACTGATCAAAAGTGTCCATGGTCCCAACTCAATCCTATGACTAGTTCTTGAAGTTGAGAATTACCCACTTTTACTACGCCCGTATCTCGGAACAGAATCGAATGAACTTCAATTTTTTCCAAGAAACATTTCATGACATCCCCAGGCAGCAACCATATAGAGAAATATGACCGAAAATCTTTACGTATACAGGGTTATCCATAATTGAATGCATGCCCGATTTTGAAAGTATAAAATATGTCAGTTTCGGAACGAGAACGTTCACAAAATGAACTATTTCAATAGATACGTTGTTGTTACATCGAAAAAACCTGAAATACCCAGAACTCATACTGGGTGATCCATTATTATAGAAACTATTCTCAAGAAAGGTTAAGTGGACACCCTGTATTTATGGGTTGATTCAAGGTGTTAGTTTGTTTTTTTCAGAACAAATCATCATGGACTTCAAAGAATTCAGGGTGATTCAGTCATGAAATAATCTGTGAACTTCACGAAAATACCCAAAAACCACCTTTTTTTTCATCACCCTCTATTTCAAGATTAACTCCGATGAGGTGGGAGTTTTCTTTCAGCACTGTACTTGATATAAAAACATCAATACGGCTGAGAGTTTTCATCTACTTCCTATGAACAGATTTTATTTTATGTAATATGAAAATTATTTATTTATGTTATTCTATTCTGATTCCAGCACAAAACAAAAACTTGTCATAGGAAGTGGATGAAAACTCTCAGTCGTATTGATGTTTTTATTTCCAGTACAATGGTGAAAGAAAACTCCCACCTCATCGAAGTTAATTTTGAAATAGAGGGTGATGAAAAAAAAAGTGGTTTTTGGGTATTTTCGTGAGGTTCAGAGATCATTTGATGACTGAATCACCCTGTATTCTTTGAAGTCCATGATGATATGTTCTAAAAAAATCAAACAAAAACCTTGAATCAACCCATAAATACAGGGTGTCCTTTTAACCTTCCTTGAGAATAGTTTCTTTGATAATGTGCCACCCAGTATAAATTCTGGGTATTACAGACTTTTTCGATGTAACAACAACATATCTAGTGTAATAGTTCATTTTGTGAACGTTGTCGTTCTGAAACTGACATATCTCATACTTTCATAATCGGGCATGCATTCAATTATGGATAACCCTGTATTCGTAATGATTTTCGGTCATATTCCTTTATAGGGTTGCTTCCTAGGGGTGGAATGAAATGTTTCTTGGGAAAAATTGAAGTTCATTCGATTCTGTTCCGAGATACGGGCGTAGGAAAAGTGGGTAATTCTCAACTTCAACGCCCTGTATCTCAAAAACTAGTCATAGGATTGAGTTTGGGCCATGGACCCTTTTCAACAGTAGGTTAAGTACTACATTATACCAAAATTTTAGAACATTTGACGGAACGCCATTTGCCATAGAAAAAGAGGGGGGTCCTTTACTCCATTTTCGATATACAGGGTGGCCATTTGAAAACGAAACAGACGAGATTACAGACGAAATAAATTTTTTCGATAGAAATGCTCGGACAGGTCGATTTCTGTTTCGAGGGGGACAACTTAAGATGTAGGTTACGGACGCATAGCGCTTCAACCCTTGCTACTACAACCCTCACCCCCAATTTTTGAATAGGGAAGATGGGGTGAGTGATACCTCATTTGAAAGGTATTTTTATTCTGATTTCAGCACAGTAATTGTTTTTTCATTTTATGCATTAGTTCTCGAAATTTTCTTAACTAAGTATTTGAAAATGAAGTGGTGTTTTCATGGCACTTGTAGTGTTTTTTTGTGAGAAATCGACATTTTGAGCTTCAAAACAACCATGACTGTGGCTTCCTTCCTCCAATCCACTGACATAGAAATCTTTAATCAAGATGTCGATTTTTCACAAAAAACACTACAAGTGCCATGAAAACTCCACTTCATTTTCAAATACTTAGTTAGGAATATTTCGAGAAGTAATGCATAAAATGAAAAAACAATTACTGTGCTGAAATCAGTATAAAAATACCTTTCAAATGAGGTATCACTCACCCCATCTTCCCTATTCAAAAATTGGGGGTGGGGGTTGTAGCAGCAAGGGTTGAAGCGCTATGCGTCCGTAACCTACATCTTAAGTTGTCCCCCTCGAAACAGAAATCGACCTGTCCGAGCATTTCTATCGAAAAAATTTATTTCGTCTGTAATCTCGTCTGTTTCGTTTGCAAATGGCCACCCTGTATTTTGAAACGAATCTGGAAATGTAGGAACAGAATGAAGGATGATGTACTTTGGATCTTCTTAATTTTGTTTGATGATGTTAATGTTTTTCACATGTATATAGCAAATATCAAAAAATATACGGAGTTTGGCAGTTTTAGGTTCAAGAAGAAGTATGAAGAGTCGAAAAATTACCCTGTACCTTTGGTTGGGCCCTTTCTTTTAGTATATTGTTTTCTTTCTCGCTCATTGCAATTATTTATCTCACATATGACACCACATGTTGCTGATTTTATTCTTTTCAATTTTTCTTTGAATCAGTACGAATTCGATATTGCATAGGATACGTCGTGATTTTCGTTATCAAACTCGAAATCTTGTTTCGCATTGGAAATTGCCGCAATTAGAATCTTATTGCTAATTATTCGCTTTGATTCAACATAGTTATAGTTCAACCCGCTTCATCATAGATATACACCGCATTAAAATTAATCAACGGAAGGTCGGGATTAACATCTTCATCCCGAAGAACGTGTCGGAGGTGTCCAGGTTATTTCAGCTTGTTTTTCCTATTTCATCCTTCACCCTTCCTAACTTAATCCTTATAGCTGAAGGTGATTTAGGCAACTATTACTCCTGGATTTAGCCGAAAGATCGACATCAATTCGTAAGTAAATACAGCCCACTTTTACAATATTTTACATATTAGCTTTGGGTCTTTGTAAGTGCTAATTATTATTATAATTGACCAAAGGCCGCACCATTTTGATCCTTATCGGACCGGATTTCATAGTTGATTTCATAGTTAATTTCATTATTTTCGAAATTTCATTAGACATTTGTGGTGTGGTTTGTGAGATAAAGATTGCGTTTCAAGTTTTTTCATCGCTAGTTTCGCTTGACATATATTGTCCTCGCTCTTTTCGACATCTGTCTCTTTCTGATATCATTTGGGACGTTTGTTGATTTCAGTACACATTCACTTTTTTATAATATATAGTTATATTTCATATCAATATGCCGAATACATCGGGAGTCGACAAAAGGCTTAGTAGATTGAAAGTTTTGGAATCTAAAAAGCAAATGTTCTTCTTGAGACTTCAGAAGCTCTCAGATTATATAAAAGATTTGAATAAGCCCAAAGTTGCGGATTATTTTAGAATGGGTTTGTACTCTCTTGAAGCAACAAGGCAGAGTATTTTGGAAGTGGTGGAGGAGATAAATGTTATTAACTTAGACATAAGTCCCGAATTTTCTCCAAATTATCAAGCAGTCGAATCTGCAGAAGATTTATATTGCCATATTAAGTTAGCCGCAGATCAATTAGAAAAGGAGTCCTTGGACTCTGGTAGTAGTAAAGTGTCACAAATTCCAATGAAACCGCAACCTAAGTTGCCTTCGATCGACTTAGTAGAATTCAATGGTGATCCTAAAATATGGCCAATATTCTATCAGAATTTTAAGAGCTGCGTCCACGAAAATTCTGAGCTAGACAATGCTTGCAAAATGCATTACTTATTGAGTAAACTCACTGGTCGTGCCCTCACTATTTGTTCTGGAATACCTCCTATTGCCGATAACTATGGAAGTATTTGGAAATTGCTGGTTGATACATACCAGGACGAACGATTGTTAGCGTCCACGTATTTGCGGTCTATTTTCGACTTCAAACCCTTAGCGGTAGAATCTTCCAATAATTTAAATAATTTCTTGGAAAAATTTGACGTATCTGTTAGCGCATTCAAGCAACTTCATCTGAAGGATTCTCTTGACTTCATTCTGGTTACTTTAGCTCTCACTAAATTAGATAATCAAACTCAACGTTCATTCGAAATGACTTTGAAAGATAATGAGTTACCATCTTATGAAAAGTTAATACAGTTCATAAGACAACAATCAAGAATGCTCAGTCGTAGTGGTACTGGCCCAAGTACTACGCATATCACAACAAAATATTCCTCTAATAAAGCGAAATCTTCGCATTCTTACGTAGCATCTAATTTTCACTCGAATAAAGTGAACTCGATTCCATGTTCATTGTGCAAACAAGCACATTCCATTTATAAATGTACTCAATTCTTAAAATTATCTCCATCATATCGCTATAAAACCGCTAAAGAGAAAGGTCTTTGTTTGAACTGTTTAAGTCCTAAACATAAGATTTCGTCCTGTAAATCAATTAATACATGTAATACTTGTAAACTTAAACATCATTCATTTTTGCATTTCGAAGCGGATGAAAATGCGAATGTGAATAGAAATGTTAATAATGCGATTGGACCGCAACCTCCAACATCATCTTCAGATCAGGATCCACCTCAGGAAAAGGTTGGATATGTAGTTTCTTCACACTCAAATATCTCTAATGCTGAAGTTTCCCTTTTGCCTACTGCCAAGGTTATAATTTCATTTCCAGATGGACATAGGAGGGAGATTCGTGTTTTAATTGATAGTGGTAGCGAAGAAAACTTCCTTTCATTCAAATGTTGCCAAAATTTGAATATTCCGATTCACGAATTGAATCAAACCATCACAGGAATTGGAAATCTTAAAACTGCCATTAGAGGCATTGCAAGAAATATTTGCATTTCTTCCCGCTATGATTCAAATGTAACTTTCACTGTAGATGCTTTAGTGATAGATAACTTGACGGTCAATTTACCGAGCAATAATATTTCTCAAGAATATTGGAATTTGTTTTCCCATATTCCCCTAGCAGATAATACATTTACTGAAAGCTCAGAAATTGATGGAATTTTAGGATCTGCTATTTTCGCAACAATTCTAAATAAAAATAAAATTTCACATAAGAATGATTCGCCAATAGCAATAGATACAAGTTTGGGTTACATTATTTCGGGAAAGGTGCGACAAGCTCCTTCAAATGTAATTATCCGTTCCAAATCCTGTTATAATGCAATAGCTTCCGATGAACCCCTTGAAACTTTAGTAAAAAATTTTCTTGAACTTG
Organism: Adalia decempunctata; assembly: GCA_951802165.1. Taxonomy (NCBI): domain Eukaryota; kingdom Metazoa; phylum Arthropoda; class Insecta; order Coleoptera; family Coccinellidae; genus Adalia; species Adalia decempunctata. Next base: position 61,960,004 of record OX637696.1, on the reverse strand, counting down.
AGGAAGTTCCTGCCAAAAGGCATTATACAGATGACGAGTTAGCTTGTGAAGCACATTTTGAATCCACTTTCTCCAGATCTGCTTCTGGTCGATATACAGTATGTCTCCCTTTCAGAATAGATCCTAGCAATTTGAGTGATTCGTATTCTACCGCATTGAAAAGATTTTTTAGCTTAGAAAAAAGACTAAATTCATCACCAGTTCTCAAGGAACAATATAGCAGTATTATTTCAGATTACCTCCAGCAAGGTCACATGAGTAAAGTATGTAAAGTAGATGATGACAAATTTCATGATATAAAAAACCATCCTCATTATATAATAGCACATCACCCAATTTTTAAAGATAGTTCGTCCACCCCTGTTAGAATTGTTTTTGATGCAAGTGCAAAAACTGCACCCTCGTCATTCTCGTTAAATGATTGTTTGCACACTGGATCCAAATTACAAATTGATATAGTCCAAATGTTTCTCAATTTTAGGCTGTTTTCTATTGTACTTATAGCAGATATTTGTCAAATGTATCGCCAGATTGAGGTTTCTGAACAAGATCGCGTGTTTCAGTTGATTTTGTGGCGTTCTTCTCCCAATCAAGCCATTGAAGTTTATCAGATCAATAGAGTGGCATTTGGGATAAGACCATCTCCATTTTTGAGTCTCAGAGTAGTTCGACAATTGTGTCATGATGAAGCACAGAATTTTTCATGTGCTTCGAAGGTGGTTTTGAGCGATATGTACGTTGATGATCTGGTCGCCAGCATTAATGATGTTAATGAGGCGAAAACACTCTTCATTGAACTAACGAAATTGTTCGAATCTGGTGGATTTGAAATTAAAAAATGGTACACAAACTCTCCACAACTTTTATCCTTCATTCCTTCCGAGAAACATTCGCCTGAAGTAGTGAATTTTGAGAGCGATTTCTTTCATGTATTGGGTATACAATGGAAACCTGACTCCGATATACTTTCTTTCGATGTAGCATCAATTTCTCAATGTAATCAAACATACACTAAGAGAACTATTCTATCACAGATCAGCAAAATATATGATCCTCTAAGTATTTTGGGTCCTGTCATATTGTACGCAAAATTATTCATAAGGAAACTTTGGTCCATTAAATTAGACTGGGACTCTGCCCCTCCAGTTGAACTTGTTAACAGCTGGAAAATCTTTGAGGGAGAATTGCCTCTTCTTACCCAAGTCAAAGTTACTAGATGGTTAGGCGCTCATGAGAATACGCCTATCACCTTAATAGGTTTTTCCGACGCAAGCCAAACTAGTTACGCCGCTGCAGTTTATTTGAAAACTGTTACAAACGGTAAACCGTGCATAAATTTGATTTGTTCGAAATCTAAAATAGCGCCACTTAAAATTATATCTATACCCCGCTTAGAACTTTGTGCTGCCCTGCTCTTATCAAAATTACTTAAATATGTAATTTCCGTCTATTCCATGCGTTGCAAAATAAATAACATTATTGCTTGTACTGATTCTATGATCGTATTAGGATGGATTGCACAACCTCCGCACAAGTGGAAAACGTTTATAGCTAACCGCACTTCTCAAATTCGATCGAATTTATCTATAGATCATTGGTATTTCGTCCAGGGAACACAGAATATCGCTGATATAATTTCACGAGGAGTCACACCCTCGAAATTTCTTTTGAATGTTGATCTTTGGCTTCATGGCCCATTGTGGTTGAACAAAGATGAACGTTTTTGGCCTCTGAAGTCAATATATAATATAACTTTATCGGAAGATTTACCTGAAAAACAAATCATCTCAATGGTCGTTACCAAAGAAAACGATTTATACAGTTTCATCTCGAAATTTTCTATATTCACTAAACTTCTTGGAAGCATGATATATGTTTTGAAATTTGCTCGTATAATACCATTATCTGACGAGGTAAATATTAGTAATCTTGAATGTTCTGAAAGGTATTTGATAAAAATCGTCCAACATATTCATTTCAACGGCCTGTTAGCTTCATTGAAACAGAATAAAAATATTCCTTCAACTTTTAGAAAATTATCTCCATTTTTGGATGAATTTGGCCTCATTCGGGTAGGAGGAAGACTTATAAATGCCCCTGTCGGTTTTGATTACAAACATCAAATACTCCTCCCAAAAAGATCACATTTCGTTTCTCTTTTAGTTCAGTATATGCATAAAAAGCATATACACGCAGGTCCTCATTTACTGCACTCAATTTTAATGCAAAAATATTGGATTATATTCGCGAGAAAAATAGTAAGGCAAACAGTAAGTTCTTGCAATCACTGCTTTCGATTGAAACCTAGACCTAACTTCCCCTTGATGGGAAATCTTCCTTCACCGCGTGTCATGACACAGCTCAAGGCCTTTGTAGATGTAGGTGTTGACTATGCAGGACCGTTCAAAATCTCTTTGACTAGACACAGAGGTGTCAAAACACAAAAGGCATATGTATGTCTATTCATTTGTCTAGCAACAAAAAGCATTCATTTAGAACTAGCCTCTGACTTAACCACTGACACTTTTTTAGACGCTTTGAAAAGATTTATCAGTCGTCGAGGGCCAGTGAAGACTTTGTATTCCGATCAGGGATCCAATTTTATCGGAGCTTCGAGGTTCTTAAATGAATTAGAAAAGTTCATAGTTTCATCAGAATATAGTGATGCCCTCAAAAGGGAGCTATTGAATAATAGTATCAGTTGGAAATTCAATGCACCCCTCTCTCCACATATGGGCGGGTTGTGGGAAAGTAATATTAAAAGTATGAAAAAATTTCTCTTCAAGTCTATCGGGGAGCAGATTCTTTCATACGAAGAGTTTTATACAGTTTTGACGCAAATTGAAGCTCTTCTTAATAGCCGTCCCTTTTCTACTTATATCAGTAATGATCCTTCCGATCCAACAATGTTAACACCAGCTCATTTTTTGTTAACATCGCTCCAAAGTCTTCCTGCCTCTGATGTTTCAAACATAAAATTAAATAGGTTGAATAGAAAACAACTTTTAGACAGCATAGTACAGTCGTATTGGAGAAGATGGAAAAATGAATATCTCCATCAACTACAAACCCGTTCTAAATGGAATACTGATACAAATTCTGTAACAGTTGGTACCGTCGTAGTGGTAATGGGTGAAAACACACCCCCTTTAAATTGGCCACTTGGAATTATAACAGAAATATTTCCCGGTCAAGATAAGATCGTTAGAATCGCTACGGTCAAAACTGGAAATGGACTTTTTAAACGTCCTGTTACAAAGTTGTGTCCTCTTCCGACACAATAATAATAGTTTCGCACCGCTTCAATAGATTTAAATCGCCCTCAATAGTTGCACCGCTAATTTTAGTAGTTTAGTTTCATTTTCTTTCAATTCGTAATTTCCCAAATAAAGAGGGGGAGGATGGTTGGGCCCTTTCTTTTAGTATATTGTTTTCTTTCTCGCTCATTGCAATTATTTATCTCACATATGACACCACATGTTGCTGATTTTATTCTTTTCAATTTTTCTTTGAATCAGTACGAATTCGATATTGCATAGGATACGTCGTGATTTTCGTTATCAAACTCGAAATCTTGTTTCGCATTGGAAATTGCCGCAATTAGAATCTTATTGCTAATTATTCGCTTTGATTCAACATAGTTATAGTTCAACCCGCTTCATCATAGATATACACCGCATTAAAATTAATCAACGGAAGGTCGGGATTAACATCTTCATCCCGAAGAACGTGTCGGAGGTGTCCAGGTTATTTCAGCTTGTTTTTCCTATTTCATCCTTCACCCTTCCTAACTTAATCCTTATAGCTGAAGGTGATTTAGGCAACTATTACTCCTGGATTTAGCCGAAAGATCGACATCAATTCGTAAGTAAATACAGCCCACTTTTACAATATTTTACATATTAGCTTTGGGTCTTTGTAAGTGCTAATTATTATTATAATTGACAAAAGAAAAACATTCAAGTCGATAAAATAAGTAATATAGAACCGCCACTGATTGATACATTACGCCATCAACCTGTAAGAAATTTGAAAGAAACAGTAAAAATTGTTATTGTTTACCTGCAGTAATGTAAGTGGAGACGTCTTACCTAAGTGTCCCTTCCTTAGGGTATGATTCATTTATTTATTCTCAAACCAACGCAAGTATAAACTGTAATTATAGGAAAGAGACAAAGAAAAAAATACTTATGCATACATATATGATGAAAAAACTTAACACAGAACTTAATAAGTGGTAAAGAGTTCCAAAGCCTTTTTCAAATATCCAAAAGAAGAGTTTTTTGGAACTCTTCTTTTGGACAAAACTTGATAGAAAATAGTTCGTTCAGTGCTGTAGGAGGAAGTGAGTTTCTTTAATTTCTTTGGCATTACTGACAACAAACAGGTTGATGCTACATAGTCGCAAGAATAAGTTACTCTGCTTCGTCATTTTTCAGCATAATCAATGTAAAATATCTTATTGTCTAGCATCCGCAAGTGTATTCAAGGAACTGATATTTTAATATAATTTATTAAGTGTAGACCCCTGTATTTCAAGTCATCGACTATAAAGTATGAATATACAAAGAGTACACTTCGTAATGATCTTCGGCTTTGCAAGGACACAATGTTAAGATCTTTGCGCATGCTTCTGTATCATACAGAAGTATACTATCATACAGAAGTTATAAAATGATATTTTTTTGTGAAGACTGTAACGATTTTAAATTCCACTGCTTATTTCAAAAATATTTCATTACAATTCACAATCTTCCTCTTTACATCCTAGGTCCATCTACATGATTTAATAAGAGTTAAATAAATTTAAAAAGAAATAAAATCTCGTAGTTTCGTTGTGATACATATTCAACACAGGTGGCGGTCGGTGTCCAAGAATCTTGATGTTTCGTTCTTCATATGTAAATCGGGTGTTAGATAAGGTCATTTCTGATTATTCGATTCCACGCATAACTGCCGACCAGAAAAGGGATTTGCTGACTGTTAATATTACGTCTTAACGAATTTATTGAATATTACCGAAGAATTTACCTTCTTGTCGAAGTTTATGAAAGCCCTTTTGTTGATAAAAGGTGAGTGTTTGCCTTCGTTTTATTCCGTCTAAAACAATTGTTTCATTTCGTCGGTTTCATAAATGTTGACTTTTAGGGTTTTTCTCTATACCGGAGATTTGATGCACATGTCATATATAAGTACATTGTCAGATTTGTTGGTGTTCCTACAAGGGAGTTAACGAATTATCGACGTCAATCACAACATATCTACATACACATCTACCGTGTAGAAGATTCCGACCTGCTGCTGCCATTTTGAAATCTACTGACTCACCAGGTTTCCTAACATCAAGGCCAGTATCGATTAAATTATTGATTTAGTCCAATTCATTCCTTAACATAAAGGAAAAGTTTGGTGTACTGTTGTGAATTGTAGACATTGCGTTGAATTATCCTTCTTTGCTGTTATTTCGAAATATTACTAACCCCTTTATTGAGCATTATAATCTGCACACAAATACCTATTATAAAATCTTCGCAAGTTATTATATTATTTCATTCACTGTCACCTAGACGAAGAATAGACTGATTGTTTCTTGATTTTCAATTAGTCAACTCATATACATAATAATTTTAAATTAAATCAAGTGGCGCCCATTTCAATCAACTTTAATTATATATTGTAAATTATACAAATCCACGACCTAAATGTTCTCTGGCGAAAAGCTGTTGATCGCATTTGTAACTTTTCTAAAATAAGGGAAAGGAACGTTACAAAATTTGGCGCCCAACGTGGGGCTAATGTATAATCAGCTAGGCGAGATATTGAATGATAATTTTTGAAATTTTCGATTTTTAAGGAATATTGTAATGTAATGGTTATTATTATTTGTTCATATATTTGCTTTTCAATTCCTTATTCTGCCATCTGTACTGCACCAAACTTTCCAATTTCTTTTTCCAATTTTTTTGGTTATTGTTGTGATTGATTATCGCGATATTGTGGACATGTGTGCTGATCATTGAATCATTTACTTTTCGTAATTTTCTTTCGCGTTTTGAAAAATGGACAGCGAAATTAAACCGATTCATCTGTCTATAAATGAACTCAATTATGAATTACGAATTAGAGGCGTAATATCAAGTAGAGGACAGGATGAAAAGAGGAAAATTTTGCGTAGATTGTTGCAACGTCAGAACTCAGATATCCAGTTGGTTGATCCAACCTTTTCGTTCGTTACTGAACAAAGTGAAATAAATTCAACATTAGAATCAATAACACAACTTATAATTGAATTCGAAGGTAACAAGGAAGACTCGGTTTTTAAAAGAGTAAGGTCACGTCTGGCTCATGTGTTAGGTAGAATTTCACGTTTAACGATAAATGAAGGGGTAGAAGATGAAGAAGAACGTAAGTCATTCAAAAACGAAGCATTTGCGGGTGGCTTGAGTTTAGAAGCAGATTTATACGACAAGATTACGGAAGAACCAACTGCCACCAATAATAGTGCTGGCACCTCTTGTATACAGGGTGTCTCTAATTTTTCACAACCTGCACAGAATTCAACACAATTTAAATCAATACCTGTTTATAAGTGGGGAGAGTCATTTTCCGGGGACAAAAGTGCGTTGTCTTCATTTTTACAGAATATTGAAGAATTGAGAAAAGCCAGACATGTAAGCAAAGTCGAGTTATTTGATTCAGCTAGAGACCTCTTCACTAGTGATGCGAGATGTTGGTTCCGACAAATAATCGGCGATATTAAAGATTGGGATGGTTTAGTTGACGCGCTTAAACGAGATTTTAGGTCACCTTACCATGACGATGAACTCTGGGATAGAATAAAAGGGCGGACACAATTCAAAGACGAATCAGTAGTCATTTACTTTGCAAAGATGAACGAATTATTCAGTCAACTGACTAGAATTCCTGTAGAGACTACTAAATTAAGATATATTCGTAATGGTCTAATTCCAGAATATCGAAAGGCCGTAGCGATGGTCGAAATTTGTTCTGTTTCGGAACTTTATAAACTAGTTAAGCGTTTGGAAGATGAAAATTATTTAGACATTGATGAGTCGGGTAAAGATCCTAGTCTCTATAAAGATCATAAAAAATATTCGCGTGAGAGTATTCCTGGGTTTAAAAAAAATGCAGCTGAAAAAAGTAATTCCAAGAATTATAACAATTCACCTAGATTGTTAACTTTAGATGAGCAGAATAACAATGGTTCGAATTATAGAACTAATCTTGAATGTTGGAATTGTCGTAAGAAAGGACACTTTTATACCGAGTGTAGATGCAAAAAATCAAAATTCTGTTACCGTTGTGGTTTACCTAATGTTACGGTCAATACTTGCTCGCGATGTTCAAAAAACTAAATTATGGGGCGCATTTAGAGGCCCATGAATCGTCCCAATTATTTATGCCCGCGGCCTCAACTTCGAAGATGAATTATTTCCGAAAAAACGGAAAATCCCGAATTCTTCCTGCCATCGTGACAGATAATAGACCTTTTATAGAAGTCAGACTATTAGACCATCCTTTAGTTGGTTTGTTGGATTCCGGGTCCAACGTTACTATTTTGGGTAAAGAAGGCGTTGAAATAGTGAAATCTTTCAATTTGAAAATTTTTCCACCAAGAACTAGATTTGTTCACACTGCGGACGACAATAAACAGCAAATAACTGGTATCGTACATTTGCCAATTGTTATTAATGATGAATGTCATATTATTGAAGCTTTAGTTGTTCCTAGCCTTATGCACGCTTTGATTTTCGGCAGCGATTTCTGTCAGAGATTTGCCATAAAGATAGATTACCTCGAGGGCTCTTGGTACGTCCAACAAAGAGATATTTCTCTTCTCTCTTCTAGTACGGCTGCAGAATTAAAAACTGAAGTTTGTAATTTAGAAAACTTATCGGCTGTTCAGAAAACTATGATAGACGATTTAATGATATCTTTCAATGAAGTTAGTAGCAAAACTCGTTTAGGAAGAACTGATAAAATTTCTCTCACAATTGACACAGGAGACGCTAAGCCTTTCCGTTTGAAGCAATACCCAATGTCACCCTATATGTTACAGAAATTGAATAGTGAACTTAATGAAATGTTGAGCTTGGGCGTTGTAGAACCTTCGAATTCTCCATGGTGTAGTCCCGTAATCCTAGTCAAGAAAAAAGGTGGAGAATATAGATTCTGTTTCGATGGACGTAAACTCAACGAAATAACACGGCATGATTCATATCCACTTCCACGAATAGACCGTATACTAAGAAGTCTCACAAGAGCTAAGTATATTAGTAGTATTGATTTGAGAAAATCTTTTTGGCAGATTCCATTAGAGCCACAGTCCAAAGAAAAAACTGCTTTTAGTATACCTGGAAGAGGGTTATTCCAATTTACAGTTACACCATTCGGCCTACGAAATAGCGCGCAAACACAACAGCGGTTTGTTGACAAACTCTTTGGCCCCGAATTTGAGTATAAAATTTTTGCTTACCTTGATGACATAATCATTATTTCGGATAATTTTGAAGAACATGTTTCTCTTCTGAAGGAGGTTCTAAGTCGCCTCAAAGACGCGAATCTAACCGTCAACTTGGACAAATGTCAATTCTTTCGTGAATCTTTAAAATATTTAGGCTATATAGTAGACGGTCATGGTTTAAGAACAGACCCAGATAAAGTTTCGTGTATGGTGAATTTTCCACGTCCTAATACTAGCACCGAAATCAAACGATTTATTGGGATGTGTTCGTGGTATCGAGCTTTTATTAAAAATTTCTCTACTTTACTCTCTCCTATAAATGATCTACTAAAAGGCAAGAAAAAACGTCAAACCATTTGTTGGAACGCTCAAGCTGAAGGAGCTTTTCTAAAAATTAAAGAGGCTCTTGTAGCTTCACCTATACTGACGTCTCCTAATTTCGATCTGCCTTTCACAATCCAAAGTGATGCTTCTGCTACTGGCGTGGGAGGTGTACTAACTCAGTGTCAAAACGGTGACGAAAAAGTAATAGCGTACGCTAGTCGCTCTCTTTCAAGATCGGAAAGAAATTATACCGTTACAGAACGCGAACTTCTTGCGTTGATATTTTGTTTGGAAAAATTCAGACCGTATGTTGAGGGTGTTAAATTTACCGTCATAACTGACCACTACTCGCTTCTATGGCTCACCAAACTTTCCAACCCTTCCGGCAGACTTTCTAGATGGGCGGTTCGTTTGAGACAATTCGATTTCGAGTTACTCCATCGAAAAGGTAAAAATAATGTAGTTCCCGACTTCCTGTCGCGTATTCCCGAATCCAAAGAGATCAGTTCAATATCGATTGACAAAAATGATTCCGATAAATGGTATGCGAGTATGTGTGATAAGATTCGACTGAACGAAGATGCATTTCCTCAGTGGAAACTAGATAATGACGTTCTTTATAAACTAGTCCCTTCGAATTTGCCTGTCGACTCAAATATTCCCGAATGGAAAATTGTAGTTCCGAAATCTCAGCGTCAAAAGATAATTAAGTCTTGTCATGACCCTCCAACTTGTGGCCATCTCGGCCAATTCAAGACATTTTCCCGTTTAAGTGAACTCTATTATTGGCCTAAAATGCGTGCAGATGTTTTTAAGTTTATAAGACTATGTAAGACATGTGGAGCTAATAAAATCTATAATCAACCAGGCTTGGGGTTGATGGGGAAAGAGAAAAATGTAAGTCGTCCTTGGCAAATAATAGCTGTAGATTTAGTGGGCCCCTTTCCCCGATCCAAACGCGGTAATACCTTTTTATTAGTAATATCTGATTGGTTTACTAAATACGTAATTTTACATCCTTTGCGTAAAGCTACCGCTGAGAATATTGTACAATTTTTGGAGTCGGATGTTTTTCTTAAATTCGGAGTCCCCCAATTCATCATATGTGATAACGGCACACAATTCGCTGGTCGTGTTATGAAAAATTTAGCGAAGGCGTATTCTGTACAAAAAATTTGGTTTACTCCAGTTTATTCGCCACAATGCAATTTTGTCGAAAGGTCGAATCAAACGGTTGGTACTACTATCCGTTGTTACATCAATGACCAAGATCATAGAGAATGGGATAAAGATCTGCAGAAGATCGCGTTCGCAATAAATACCGCCAAACATGACGTCACTGGTTTCTCACCAGTTTTCTTAAATTTTGGGAGATATGTACCGATTAGTGGAAATTACTACGGTCAGATAGAATCAACTGACGGTATTCAGTTGCTTCCTGAAAACAGGGATTTATATGCGACTGGTATCGGGCCACTGTCAAGTGTTTTTCCGAAAATTAGAAAGAAGCTTCATGAGGCCTATTGTAGGAATGTACGTACTTTCAATTTACGTAGAAGAAACCACAGTTTCGAGGTAGGAGAAAAGGTCTGGCGCCGCAATAAGGTGCTCTCGGATGCAACAAAAAATTTCTCAGCCAAACTAGTCCCGAAATATGTTCTGCGTAGAGTTCGTTGCAAAATTTCAGGGTTATGCTATAATTTAGAGGGTCTTGATGGCTCTAAAGACGGAAAATGGCACGTGAAGGATTTGAAGCCATATTTTGGTTCCAATTCAGATATTTCCGTATCGTAACTAACGATTTTCGACTTAAACTTTCGTTGAATTGGGTACACGTGTGTCCATCACATGAATTTTTATATTCATTCCTGAGTCAGGATTTGTTCCATGGTTGTATATAAAATTATACAGATAGGGATAGGTAGGTTAGGATAGTAGATTAAGATAGGTAGTTTAGACTACTTCATTAGGATAGGTTGAAATAGGTTAAGTTAGGATAGGTTTGCGGCCGCAAAACATTAAAATAGAAGATTTGAGATTAGATAGGTTGGAAATAAAATATCGGGGTTGGTAGCGCTCAATAATTTAAATGTATCTATGGCAAATTAATAACAAACCGATTATAAAAAATTATGTCTAATTTTTTTGTTGGGAGAGGGGTAGTGTAACGATTTTAAATTCCACTGCTTATTTCAAAAATATTTCATTACAATTCACAATCTTCCTCTTTACATCCTAGGTCCATCTACATGATTTAATAAGAGTTAAATAAATTTAAAAAGAAATAAAATCTCGTAGTTTCGTTGTGATACATATTCAACACAGGTGGCGGTCGGTGTCCAAGAATCTTGATGTTTCGTTCTTCATATGTAAATCGGGTGTTAGATAAGGTCATTTCTGATTATTCGATTCCACGCATAACTGCCGACCTGAAAAGGGATTTGCTGACTGTTAATATTACGTCTTAACGAATTTATTGAATATTACCGAAGAATTTACCTTCTTGTCGAAGTTTATGAAAGCCCTTTTGTTGATAAAAGGTGAGTGTTTGCCTTCGTTTTATTCCGTCTAAAACAATTGTTTCATTTCGTCGGTTTCATAAATGTTGACTTTTAGGGTTTTTCTCTATACCGGAGATTTGATGCACATGTCATATATAAGTACATTGTCAGATTTGTTGGTGTTCCTACAAGGGAGTTAACGAATTATCGACGTCAATCACAACATATCTACATACACACCTACCGTGTAGAAGATTCCGACCTGCTGCTGCCATTTTGAAATCTGCTGACTCACCAGGTTTCCTAACATCAAGGCCAGTATCGATTAAATTATTGATTTAGTCCAATTCATTCCTTAACATAAAGGAAAAGTTTGGTGTACTGTTGTGAATTGTAGACATTGCGTTGAATTATCCTTCTTTGCTGTTATTTCGAAATATTACTAACCCCTTTATTGAGCATTATAATCTGCACACAAATACCTATTATAAAATCTTCGCAAGTTATTATATTATTTCATTCACTGTCACCTAGACGAAGAATAGACTGATTGTTTCTTGATTTTCAATTAGTCAACTCATATACATAATAATTTTAAATTAAATCAAGTGGCGCCCATTTCAATCAACTTTAATTATATATTGTAAATTATACAAATCCACGACCTAAATGTTCTCTGGCGAAAAGCTGTTGATCGCATTTGTAACTTTTCTAAAATAAGGGAAAGGAACGTTACAAGACTAAACATCCAAACTGGTTTGAATGTTTAGTCTTCACAAAAAAATATCATTTTATAACTTTTCAACTATACAGTTTGCATTTGAGCCCATCTATTTTCGGTAGTCTTTGAATAATTCCCAGTTCCTCTACCTTTGTAAGGGAGTAAAAACCACTATTGGTTCATACCTTGCATCATCACACCCTTTCACCAGAAGTTGTATATCCAATATCTCCTTCAACAAACTAGGTAACTGGGATACTACAAAAGCGGGAAGATAGGGTAGATCATTTCCGTTATATACTATACCGTGTTTCAAAAATAGTTGAATGTTTTTGCGAGATAGATATATCTTTCATCCATGCCTGGAAAACATAAATCTTCTTTTGAATATTAGAAAAATAAATGTCACTTCCTATTCTAAGGTCGTTTAAATGCCGGAAAGCATTTGGTGAAACAAGTGTGATAGGATAGAGCAATTCGTATTTAGGTTCATGGACACACTAATGATGAAATTCTAAATGAGCTTCAACCATCAATTTCCATTGGACAGTAGGGTTTCTGGGAAATATTTTCGATATAAAAGTACCTCTAGTCAAAATCTTGAGGTATGAAATCAAGAAAGCAATCAAACCAAAATTTCTGTTGGATTCTTGTTCTCTCTGTCGAGAATTGAGTTATGCCTGTCCAACCGCCTACGAATACGATAACTCTCAAAGAGATAAACCTAGAAACTTGAAAATTACAGGGTACGTTCGAATCTCGAATGTGTCAGTTGTAGCTGGGTGAGATACTAATCTACGCATGAGCAGATCATTGGTGCAAAGAAAACACGTTGAACATGATGGAAAAAAAGCAGGAAAAAAATAATAAACTGAGCAAACTATTTGGAACAGAATAATTTTTCAATTAATGCACATTAAAAATCAACACAAAATTTCAGAATGTTTGGAAGTATATATTGTCCTGGTCATCTCTAAAATTTCCCGTATAAGGAACAGAATAAAATTCCAGAACAGGATGATTTCGAAATTGAATAATTGCTTTCGCACCCTGGCAAATGCTAATCTACCTACAAGGTAAATCTAGCTATGGGTGAATATCCTTATACATACATGGTGAATTGATCTACCTACGAGGTGAATGAACTATAGCTCAAAAGCTTCTGACTTCATGTCAGCGCCTTTTCATAGCCTACTGCGGTACCGAAAAAGAAAAAAACGACAAAAAAAGGGGAGCATACACTCCATTCACTTTTATAATGTAAGTATCTGGGTTGGCCATGATTTAGGTTTATCAAGTTTATTCACTCAAAACTGACGCAGGGTGGTACTCGTTAAATGTCAAATGATTTTCAGAGACTTTGCCAATGCTAATTTCTATTTACTCTTTTTCAACTTGTAAATGGAGTTAGGTCTTTTAAGGTTTAACTTTGACGCAAGTTTCATAGAACTACTACATTTTTATTTCTTGAGAATTTTGAAATATGGGGATTTCCACTGCTCGTTTATATGTTATTCGAGTACTTTTATATGTTTTTTCGAATGAACTATCACAATAAACACGGTGAAATGTGTCAGAATTTCATGGCCAACCGAAATACATTATGATAGTCACTCGATAGTATACTCGATAGAGCTCTTCGATATTTAAAATCTGGGTATTTATAACTCAGTTATATCATAAGTTGAATGAATCGTATAAATAGGACTAATAGGAGCAGCAAACTCATTGGCAGTCGAATAATTTCTTACTCTAGCAGAAAAACGCGAATCTATATTTTCTATATTTATTCGTCTTTGCACAAGCATAAACTCACTGAATACTGTCGAGCTATTGTTGTAAAATTAACATGAGCGTTGTTTGCTCAACAGCAGTTAATATCGTACTGATAACGACTTCGACCTTAAAATTTTCAATTTATGACTTTATGTTAATCATTGTGCCAACACCATATACAGATAATATGCAAAACGTTCTCCATGCAATCACACAATTGATGGTTTCTCAGACGCAGTGGGAGCTATATTGTCAATCAAATTGTCTAAATAACAAAGGGCGTTCCAGGCGTAAATAGCGAGCACCTAGTTTTATATACCTTTGCATGATTGGAAATATTATTTTCTTTTTTTCCATTGAAATTTATTCGAAGAATTTATCAAGGTGAACAAATTGAATGGAGACTTGAAGAATGGGTCAGTACTCACAGCAACCCAGTCAGTACTCACAACAACGCTCCTTCATCTACCTTTTAGGTAGATTCGCATTTTTCAGTCGAGATGAAATTTAATAAGGTAAAATTTCTCTTTTGCAATATTCAAGTTTGTTGCTTTTCGGCAATTTCGCGCATGACATTTTTTCCAAAATCACTCGCCTAACGGTATTATGTATATGGAAATAATTTTTCAAAATTCGAACTCAACTTTTCATTACATGTCTTCAGCAAAAAAATTTTCATTGTTGGAATCGTTCATGAGTGAACATCCTTTCATTCTTAACACTTATGTGACAACAGAATTAAGAATATTCATTGGTGTTCTTTTTGTAGCCTTCCAAAGAACACGCTCGGAGTACTTTCATAATTTTTATTTAAAAAAACTGGAGGTCGTACGGAGGCCACAATTGTGCTAAAGGGCTGCCAGGATGACGTGGATAGAACTATGAATTTATAAACCTAAAATGTTTTTTTTTTCAAAATACTTTGGTAGGAATAGAACTCCCTATGAGTAGGAATTGGATTTCTAATCTAATTAATGTCCATTACCAAAGCAACTGTGATCAATCGGAAGTTCGATTCCCACCCAAGTTTTTGTAAAAACATTTTTTCGGTAAATAAATTCAAACTTCTATCCGGGTCATTCTGCCAACCCATTAGACCAATTTTGTCCCTCGTCAGCCCTCCAGTTTTTGCAATTTAAAATTATGAAATCTTTGGAAAGCTACAGAAAAAAAATTTTATTCTGTTTTCACATCAGCGTTTAGAATGAAAGAATGTTCAACCATCCAATAATTTTGTGTAAATGTATTTTTCGCTAAGTACATGTAAAAAAAGCTGAGCTGTAATTTTGAAATTTTTTTCAAATTCCTGTTTCAATCATAAATAACAAATTCGAGATGTTTATTACCATACCAAAAAAATTTTATATTGCACGTAATCTTCCTGTTTTTCATTCAAAAATAGCTATGTCATTCTGAAATAATCGAACAAAGGTTTCTTTCGACCCCAATAACAGTTGAATAAATGTACAAGTCGAAGGCTAACTCTGTATAATAATATTATATTGACATAACATACAGGTCATTAGGTTTAATCTAATCCTCCGAAACGTTCGAGAAGAATCAGACTAATTTGCCGTTTTCAGATGAAAATGGTCCACAGTCGCAAATCATGCTAGGAAAATTCAATCAAAACAATTTTGGAGATCTTCACCGTGTTAAGGTTATCATCTCATCTATCTGAACAATAGAAAGATGGAGTAATAATTTAATTGACGTTGAATAAATTATTCCATCTCATAACTGAATTTATGAGTCCAAGCGAGTCAACATGAAGCTACAGAGTTCCCAGAGAAATTATACGATTCTTATTCAATTTCTAGTGGAAACAAATTGGATTTCAGTGCACCACTTACTTTCATTAGGGAGTTTTAAAAGATTATGTAACATTTGCGATTCAAATAATCGTAGGTTTCGAAGCGAAAAAGTGGAAAAAGGCATAGAGAATTTGCATGATACTCTTGGGAATACATTTCATTAAAATGCAGAGTAACGTCGAGATATTTTTCTCGTATTTGTTACCGTGAATTATTACGAATATTCATAAATTTTAATTACAGTAACAGCACTTCTGTGAACTATAAAGTTAAAAGGAAGACGAAATTAAGGTTTTAACCGACTGCGCCAAGAGAAGGTTGATGTTTTTCGGGTGTATGTATCTCTTCAGCCCGAATGGGCCAATGGATTTTAACATACGAGGTGTCATAAGATTGATATGAGTTGTGGGAGCGACAGAGTCGACGTTTAATTCCTAAAGGAATGATGTCTCATTTAGTTTCAGGCTGATATTATATGAAAAGGCATATTGAATTTTCTTTGTAGAAATCCTATGTATTCAATTTGTGCTCCAGAAGAGCTTGACATAATGTTCATTCGCGTTTTGATGAATGTATAAACAACTGACATCACAGAAATTCATTACTGTACATGTCAATTTTATTCTTCCAGATGTGATGAAGAAGACGTGAAGGACAAAAGAGGAGTATTTTCCGAAGATTGGCTGAGATATTGTACCCAGAGGAAGAAAGAAACAGAATGTATTGAATAATTTTTTTCTCTATATTCTTCTGTTGAAATTTGTTAATAATAAAGATTAGGAGTTATTCGCTTATTTTAACCTTCTGTTGTAGCCGAAAATAATAAATAATTTTCAACACTGTATGTTGTGTAGTTCAATTCAATAATATAGCAAATAAACAGATTCTCACCATAGAAATAGGACTTACTACATTCCTCTTCTTCTTCTTCAGGTGCCGTCTTCTAGCGAAGGTTGGCGATGACTTCTGCAAACGTTTCTCTAGACTCTGCCCTCCTTATCAACGATTGGAAATCAAGGCCAGTCCACTCCTTTATATTCTTTAGCCATGTCATCTGCCGTCTACCAGGACCTCGTTTGCCCTCAATCTTTCCTTCCATTATGAGCTGTAGGAAGTTATATTTTTCGTGCCTAAGCACGTGCCCAAGGTATGATGTTTTTCGCCTCTTTATCATTCCCAGCAGTTCCCGATCCACGTTCATTCTTCTCAGAACTTCCTCATTTCTAATATAATCCGTCCAAGGAATCCTCAACATACGGCGAAATATCCACATCTCAAAGCTCTCCAGTCGGCGTAAAGTACTCACCTTCAATGTCCACGCCTCCATGCCATACAACAGTATACTATACACGTAACACTTCACCATGCGGTAGCGGAGGGCAAGGCTCAAGTTTCTCGATGTGAAAAATGGTCTCATTTTCAAAAATACGTTTCTGGCCTGTTCAATTCTGCTCTTAATTTCCTGATCTGGGTCCAGTCGATCATTCATCATGCATCCAAGGTATCTGAATTTTTCTACTTGCTCAATATGTTGCAGGCCAATGGATATATTCGTTCTGGGGGTATTGTGTTTGGAGACCACCATCACTTTAGTTTTCTTAGTGTTTATTTTAATACCGTATATCTCTCCTTCATGTGCAATCTTGGCCAGTAAATTTTGTAGATCTTCTTCACTATCGGCCATCAGTACGGTATCATCAGCATATCGAATGTTGCTGACTATTCTTCCATTGACCCTGATGCCTTCCTTTGCGTCCTGAAGAGCGCTTGCAAAAATTTCCTCGGAATATAGGTTGAACAATAATGGGGATAGAACACATCCCTGTCTTACGCCCTTTTGGATATTTATGACTTCAGTATCGCCGACCTGTGTGCGCACAAAAGCTTCTTGGTTCCAGTACAAATTCTTTATTATTCTGATGTCATTTGAATCCAGACCTCTCCTTTGTAAGCACTCCAACAATTTATTGTGATTCACTCTGTCGAAGGCTTTCTCATAATCGATGAAGCACATGTAGACATCTTTTTGCTGGTCGCGGCACTTCTGCAGTAGAACAGTCAAACTGAACAATGCCTCACGTGTACCAAGGCCATTTCGGAAACCAAACTGTTCAGGTCCAATGTCTTCCTCACACTTCTTATAGATCCGGTTATGTACGATCTTTAGGAACAATTTCAGCACATGCGACATTAGGCTAACAAGTCGAAATTCCGAGCATTTTTTGGCGTTTGTAGTTTTAGGTAGGGGAACAAAAGCAGACTTCAACCATTCTCGAGGAATTTTGCCTGTTGCATATATGTTGTTGAAGATGTGAGCGAGCAGATTCAGATTGTCTTCTTCGATAAGTTTTATAATTTCTGTATGTACACCATCGGGACCAGGAGCTCTACCAGTCTTCATGTTTCGTACTGCATATTTTATCTCGGATTTCAAGATAGGAAGATCAGTTTCATGTGACCTACTTTGGGTGGTGTTTTCCGTCCTGTTGTCTTCAAAAAGTTCTCGTATGTATTTCTCCCATTCTTCCTTTATTTCTCCGGATGAAGTTATAATTTTGTTGTTCGTGCTCGTTAATACATTGATATTTTGACTGTTTTTAACTCCCGCTATCTCTCTAATCTTTCTATGAATCATCCTGTCATCATGCCTTTCCTGTAGTTCCTCAAGCTCACCGCACAGTCCTCTCATCCAGTCCTCCTTAGCCTCCACTATTTTCCTCTTTATCAGTCTATGTATTTCCCTATATTTGTTCTCATCTTTACCCTTAAACAATCTTCTCGAGTCCATCAGTTCTAAAATTTCCTTTGTCATCCAGGGTTTATTTGCTACTTGTGGTGTTCCTTTTAGATGTTCCTCTGACTTCTTCAATATAAGTTTCAAGCTGTTCGCCAGCTCATCCACATTCTCCACTTCCATCTCCCCCGCAGTCCGTTCTCTCATTATCCGTAAACTTTCATTCAGTTCTTGTTGGATCTTCTGCCTTGTCTCGCTTTCCTTCAGTGAGTTCAAGTCTATTCTCTGTTTTTCTCGATTTTTCTTTATTGCCTTTAGTGATACTCTGAATTTAGCAGATAGCAGAATGTGGTCAGAGGGAACATCCGCGCCTGGGTAAGTCTTGGCGCATCTGATACTATTTTTGAACCTCCTGTTGATCATGATATAATCAATTTGATTCCTCACACAGTGTTCTGAATTGTCTTGGGGTGATTTCCATGTATATAAGCGGCGAGCCGGCAGCTTGAACCATGTATTCATTATGGTCATACCCTTTTCTTGACAAAATTGCACCAATCTATCACCTCTGTCATTACGCTGGCCCAGACCATACTCGCCAACAATATCATCGACTCTTCCCTCACCCACCTTTGCGTTAAAGTCTCCCAAAATGATTGTGATCTCATTTTTCTTCGTGAGTTGTAGTAAACGGTGTAAATCTCCATAAAAATGTTCGACCTCATCATCAGGTTTGTCCGCTGTAGGGGCGTATACTTGAATTATATTTATAATAATCGGATGTCCTTCGAGTTGTATCAGAAGCATACGGTCAGAGAAGGGAATAAAACCGATGACAGATTTTTCGATTTTTTCTGCCAAAATCATTCCTACTCCATTCCAATGTTGTTTTTGGTTGTTGCCCGAATAGTACACCGTTTTGTTTCCGATTTTCATCTTCCCCGACTGGGGCCATCTCATCTCGCTTACACCGAGGACACAAACTTCAAGTCGGTCCATTTCTTGAATAGTGTTGTGTATTTTTCCTGCTTCAAACATGCTATTCACATTCCAAGTTGCGATGTTAATCATGGATTGGTTTCTGCTTTTATTTTTATTTTCCACTTTCGGGTGGGTCCTAGCTAACGCGGGGATTCTTAGCACCCCTTGACCATTTAAGGTCTGCCGCGGACTAGGGGCCATTATTCTAGTGTTTACTTGCATAGTCATATACTAGGGATGTTCCTCTGAACCTTTAATGCAGTGGTTTCCCCTTGCCTTCTGCATCCATATGCCGTTGACCATTTCTGGTTCTTCCGCCTTTTGAGAGACTTCTCAAGGGCAAATGAGTGCCCTAATTATGCAAATCTAGTAGGTATGAGCCACTAGGAACTAATTAATGTAACATTATCGATCATTTCCTGAGGAAAGGGGGACCTGACTTAGGTTTTATTGTTCTATTTACCCCCTATAATATTGTGAATTCAACTCGTACAGGTCTTATTGTGACCTGTACAGGGTGGCCAGATTTCGATGGTTTAGTACTACATCTCTCAAACTATAAGAGATAGAGAAAAAGTAATATTATGTATTCACATGCTATGTTCTTTTTTTTTCAGAAACATAAATTGCTGAAAAGTTGCTACGGCGTCTTGTTTCCGCGCTACATGGTGATTTTGGCATTTGGTCCATTTTTCTAATTGACTATAACTTCCGTATTTTAAGATGTACGCTCTCGAAATGAACACATCTTTGGGGCACTTTTTTTACTGCTTTTCATAGATGCCAATGTTTTTTTTGTATCTGGTCAAATTTAGAATATTTTTTCAAATAGAACCATAGTGGGAAATGATATTTCCAAATTGATTTTTCGTTTCCAAAAATATATATCATGATAGATACTTCCGATTTCACTATATATCGAAAATTTCGAAAAAACACTTTTCGTTCAACAAAATCCAAGCAGGCTTTGAATCACTCCATTCAAAACTAAGGAGGTCATAGAATTTCATGTCTTATTTAGTATCACTTATCAATTCAGTTCCATCATTGTTGTAAGTATTATATCCCGATTCTGAAGTTCTTATTTATATCACATCATTAAAAGATGCAATTTATGTATTTCCTCGAATGCACAACGATTTGAACATTTGTTGTGAATATTATTTTTCTTAAATAAACCCATATTTTCTCTTGATTGAGCTTTTTTTGCCCCTCATGAAAACATTAATTACTGTTTTCAAAGGGTTACATGAAACTTTGTATTTTTGTCATCATCAAATCAAATGCGTTTCATTTTTCAATTAAGCAAAGAAATCACACCAAAATCAACAAGTTTCGCGAAGCCCCTCTGTTAGTCTGATTGATAGTAAAGCTAATATTTCCTCAATCAATTTGGCAGCTTACAATAATTGTAAGACGTCGAATTCTTTGACCTTATAAGAATTTCAAAAGCGCCAGACGATACAACAATGATGAAACTGAATCGAATTTGACACGTGAAAATAAATAGGACATGAAATTCTATGACCGCTCCAGTTTTGAAGGAAGTGAGTCAGAGCCAGCTTGGATTTTGTTGAACGAAAAGTGTTTTTTCTACAAGCGTGCGCTCTCAACCCTCTTCTCGCACGCATTCCAATTCGTAAAGTGTCACATTGCCAAACAGTGCGGGAAAAACCCCTGCTATTCCATTCCCGCACACTTTCAGTGCGAGAAAGGAATAGCAGGGGTTTTTCTCGCAGGCTTTTTCTAAAGAATAAACTGAATTATGATATGACTCAATGCACCAAACGCCACCGATGACGTTGCTTCGGAAGCGACATGTCAATTAACATTTGTCATTAGTATGAAATTCTTTGAATATATCGAATCGAATTTTATCAGTG
Source organism: Adalia decempunctata (assembly GCA_951802165.1). Classification (NCBI taxonomy): domain Eukaryota; kingdom Metazoa; phylum Arthropoda; class Insecta; order Coleoptera; family Coccinellidae; genus Adalia; species Adalia decempunctata. Next base: position 61,938,785 of record OX637696.1, on the reverse strand, counting down.
TGTTGAAATCAAATCGATATCGTATAAGTGTTTGTAGAAAAAATTTTGTCCCTAACTCGTGCGGGAAAATATCTCTTTCCGCACTCGTTAGGAAAATAACTATTTTCGATATATAGTGAACTCGGAAGTATGTATCACGATATATATTTTTGAAATCGTTGAGGAAAGATCAATTTGGAAATATAATTTCCCATTACGGTTTCCATTTGAAAAAAAACATTTTTTATAGTATTTTTTATAGTTCCAAAATATGAACAGATACAAAAAATCAAATAGCACCGGTGAAAAGCAGTAAAAAAGTGCCCTAAAGATGTGTTCATTTAGAGAGCGTAGATCCTATAATACTTGAGTTATAGTCAATTATAATAATGGACCAAATAACAAAATCGCCTTGTAGTTCGGGAACTAGACGGCGTGGCAACTTGGAGTTTTCGGCAATTTCTGTTTCTCGCAAAAAGAGAACATGACATGTATCTTACTATCTTCTGTAGTTAAGGAGTTGTGGTACTTAACCATCGAAATCTGGCCACCCTGTACAGTGTACAAGAATACCTTATACATTTCGCTATGCGACCTGGGTTGGAACTTGCACCTACATCTCGCAATGTGACCTCCTTGAGAATATCTACATCTCGCAATGCGAGCGTGAATATCCACTTAGGATATCATCAAGACCTCTCTGGGAGTTCTCTTGTGGCGAAAATTTGGAGGAGATATAGGGCTCCGTGCGACCTCCCAAAGAAGTCACAAAAGTCGTCACAATTTCCTAATAAGAAGTCGCAGGGCTAGCTCTGTGATATCTTTGTGTTGGTTGGGAAGTCATGGACACATATGAATTTCCAATTCGCATATTATGCACTTGGATGATGTAGTGAACTCGTCTTCGTCGTCACAATACGCTCGTTGGATATTATACTATTGTTGGTTCTTCTCAGTTGAACGCTTATTCCGAACCATTTATTTCAGCCAATACGAGGAATACCACTTCAGAATTTCCTTCAAATAAGTCACAATTTTTAATTAACATTGAACATTAATTTCCACAGTATGTTTCCATTCACCCATGTCTCTCATGGACCAGATAACAGTCCTGATGATTGTTTTCTGTTCGATGAAACAATAGTCCATTCCAGAGGAAAAACCTTCCTAACTACCGCTAACTACTCTATTTTCATTTCGCGCGTAACTCTAAGCCACCGAGCAAATGGAAAAACAGCCCCCGAACTTCACGAAACCTCTCACCTCCTCCACAAAAACAAAGAATGCCCGAATCCGTAACCCATATTGAAATTTATGGAACTCCAATATCGACACGTCCAATAAAGAATGGGGTATTTTCCCGATGGCGCAGAGCGGAAGACGTGGAGGAACCGTTGTTCCGGAACGATGCCAACATATTTGAATTGCAGATGAATTATTCGCTAGTTATTTCATCAGAATGATTCCGACTATCAATGAACCCACCCGATTCCTGTGGTTTCGCGTTATTACGCTGGGAGGAATACGGTGTGGATAATCCAATTACCTTTATTAGGAGACCAGAGACCTATCCCGGCTGCGCACGAATGCTATTAAAAAAGGTAGTAGTATTCGGGTTTGAAATAAGGTCACTGTTGAATCTAAGTTCGCCATAACTAAATCGATTAATCGCTCGATTAGGGCATGAGTGTCCTTTTATCTACCTTAAGGTTTAATGTGAATAGTCAGTACTTCAGTTTTAATTATCGCATAATCAACATCAGAGCCTTTTTTTTATTTAAAATCTATATCTATGAAAATTTCCTGGCGTACCCAATAGCGAATAGTAATGGATATTTTTTTATTTCCCAACGTACGATAACAGTGTCATTTCTCGACTGACAGGATCATAGAAAAGTTCTATTTCTCCGCCTAGGCGGAGAAATATTTACTTTTCCCTCCGGCGCGGGCGGCAGGAAAAGTGTTGCTACGAAAAAGATTACTTGGTTACCATGAACATAGATGCATAGAATACAAAAACTTCCAATTCAAACGTCATTTGCATTTGATGAAGTTACATTAAATGTACAATTTTCCTCGCAATTTTCATGAATTTGAAAACGTTTAGAAATAAAATAGCATATTTCATTCGGAGAAGAAGTGACTTTTCGTGGCTCGCTTTCAATTATCCGCCTCATTCCGTTCGGCGGATAAACTCAAGCTCGCCACGAAAAGTGACACTTCTCCTAATGAAATAATATACTATTCCGTTTACAATAAAATATACAGGATGAATCTTCGACTCGTACATATATTTTAACTCTAGATTCCTCTCATCAAACTGAACACTTTTTTGCTTTACAATTTTTCAAAATTCGGTTTCGTTTGAAAGATAGAGGGTGTCAAAAACCGATGATAAAAACAATTTTCTGTTCATATTTTTGGAACCGTTATTTCGAATGAACTGAATTCTGGTTGATTTTTCACTCTATTTATAGCATTATCGACTCATAAATTCACGGAAAAATACCATAAAACCATTTTGATGAATTCAAATGCAGTTTGTATATTCTCAGTTTGGCCATCCTTTATGTGGACATTGTGAATAAAAAAGGAGAAATAACAGCTTGTTTTAAAATTCAATCATTCCTTTATACAGGGTGAGTCTTTGACTTGTACATATATTTTAACTGAAGATTCTTGAGGCCAAAAGAAACCTTTTTTTAATTTTCCATTTTTCCGAATTCGGCTCTGTTAAAAAGATATAGCCATTTGAAAACAAAACATTGTGCTAATTACGTCCCTGAAATGATACTGTGGAATTGATTCAAAGTTCATATTTCTCGATAGAAATTGAGTTTATACATTTAGGCCCAATTTAGGGAATACCATTGAGTTTAAATATACATAGAGACACAGCCCAGTTCAACGATTTGAAGCTAAATTTTGTGTAGTTCCTTCACCGGTTCATAGATGGATAAGTGTGTTTCAGAGAAGCGAAATATTTTACTCCCGCATCTGGCGGTAAGTAGCTGAACTATAAGGCAATATTTCCGAAGCCGAATTCGATGACGGTCAGGACCGGCGTAAGAAATATTGGATGTTCAGTATTTCATCACACCTGATTTTTTTGGATGCAATATAACGACAATAATTTTTGATCTTTCATGAATTAAAATACTGATATATGAAAAAATAAATGCATGAAATTTTTCCTTTATTCACAAGTTTTTATAAATAGATCTTCTATGAATTTTTAAAAATATTTTATTTTTTATTAGCAGTGGAATGCTTCTGTGTCGAGATTCCTTTGCCTTTTTTTCTGTCTCCTGTACAGCTTCAATCTAATCAGTTGTCTCAACAAATGAATCCTGTGCTCTTCACATTCTGGAGTTAACGGAGAGATCCAATCTTTTATAAATTCATTTTTTTTTATTTTCCCAAAATATACCTTTGAAGTCCTATCTTTTCTGATTTTCTGATCATAATTTTCTTTATTACCAACAGCGCTTTCCTTATCAAATATTTGAATCTCAAATGTATGCGTTTATTGCCATAATTTCGATTTGCAATATATATCCCATCATTACCTAGCTTGTTCAAATCACCATGAGGAGTGCTTTCTCGCAGTTATCGCATTTATATTTTTTGGCGATGTTCCTCATCAAATACCCCGAGAAATACGCGATTGAGTTGTATTCTAGGGTATTTAGGGGTTCAATTAATCCTTTATCCTTTATATCCTCCTCACAAGGCTCACTGTTGTCCGAATCCGCAGAAGACATGGTCGAATCTGTCGAATCAACCACATCAACGGGCCTACTTTCAGATTCCCCCATTGTACACAGGTTGAAATCATTGTCATCTTGGCAGTTTGAATTATCGGAACATTTTTCCAGACAACCAGTCATGACCGACTGCAACCCAAATCTAAAGCATCGAGCTGAGGGGTTATCCATAAGCTGTCTTATTTTTGAAAATAAATTCTCGATTGGGTCTTGGTTGAGCCGGCTTGTTAACAAATATGGAAATGTTTCCTTCGTCTCCTCCCACAATTGGAGGATGCTACTGATGGTTTGTATCAAACCGTTGAAACAGTAGGGAATATTTTTCCCAACTGTCCAAGACTCAATAAATTCAATTGATTCCGTCAGAGTTTGTATTGCTGCGGTTTTTCTCGGACAACGGTCTCCGTAGATAATTTCCCTCAAAATTTCCATTATAATTGAGGCAGTCGAAAAGATCATTCATTTTCAGAATGAACTGAGCAGTTGAATTGGCACTTCTGGACCTCAGCTCACCAGTTGCAATGACTGTTCTCATAGCCGAGTATAAAGTTTTACTGAAAATCTGCGTGGCCAATTTAACCTTCATTTTTTGGAAGGCGTTTGGATTTATGTGGTTTTCATTTATTTTTAAAAGAGTACGAGAAAGACAATTTTTCTCATCGATCAAGTAGGTTTTTTTATGTCCAACCAAGAAACATTTTCACCCCTCATTTCCTACCTGAGAACACTCCTTTAGAAAAATCCTTGGCTAATAGTTTATCATTATTGATTCATACCGGAGTTATATAATTTGGATGAATCCGACCCTGCCTACGATTCATAGAACTAGAGGAAAATGAATCTCCTACAGATTTCTATAAATGAGTAGGAAGCAGAATATAGTTTGCTCGATAGTTCCTTTAGTAGCTACTATGTGCCGCCACTTGAGTTGGCAAATTTGCAAGTAAACCGCCAAAAATTTTTGCATCAAATCGTTGAACTGGGCTGTGTCTCTATTTATATTTAAACTCAATGGGAATACTCAAGTAGTCAAGTACTAACCTTATTGGAATAAAAATGTTGCAAACACGATAATTTCAACAAAAACAGTTAGTTTCATCGGATTATATTATATCTGCAACTAAAAAGCTATATTTCTCACACCAAAATAAGTTCCTTCTTCCATTTTTCTGCAGATTAGTTCGTAAACACTAACAACTTGTTCATATTTTCCTCGAAATTTCCAAACAATATCACGAATAAAGACTTTCATTCAGATTTATTATCAAACAACCTAATCTAATCTAATTTGTATCGATTCTGTGAATTTTTGGACAGAAATGTCAAGAACATGTTGTCAGCTTGCTGATATTTTCATTGAGGTCAATGATTTTTTACGAAACATAGTATAAATCACGATACATTTGTGTACCGTGGTATGAATATCTATGAATTCTGCCGTTTCCATCATAAATCGACTTTGCCGCCAAATTTTACCACGCATGCGTAGAGCGAAAACCGAAATATTGGTTATCTGGTCTGGAGTCAACTAAAACAATAACAAAGCAGTCTCTGAATAGTCTGAAGAAACTGTAAACATTATTTGAAGTTCTGAATACATTCATTACATTCAGTGGATTATTGTTCTAATGTGATTATTACGTGAAGTGAATTAATATAATTTCAACCGTGTCGAGTTTATAAAATTCCAAGATAATGTTGTTTAGATAGAAACATCGGCACAGATTATCAGGTATCGTTTCATTAATTTCAATTTAATAAGTAGTTTGTGTTGAGATTCATCATTCATATCCGAATTTTGTATTTCATCGACATTTAACTTCAATATGGACCGGTAACTATGAATTTTCAATAGAAACTGTGCGTGTTAAATCCTCCTTGGTGTTCAATTTTATCTCCCACATTTGGGGGATTTTATTATTGAAAAATATCTCGACAAAGTTGATAAATATTGTGACAACATTGTAAACTCGTTTAAAGACCAGAGGAGGAATAATTTTCGATGATATTTAATTCAGAGACGCATTCAGATTATTCTTGAAATTGATGATTTTTTCGTCAAATTTCTGCGGGTAAAATTGGAAATAACTCAAAAATGAATCGTTTTATTGAGAAGAAAAATTAATACTTTTAGTTTCTTAAATGATTGATTCTTTCGAAAATATGAACTGTTTATCTTTTAAAAGTGGTTTTATGGTGTTTTAGCGTATTGATGAGTCGACTACCCTGTAACTTTTATACTAGTGAAAATATTGAATATGTTTCGATTGAGGAATATGCACAATGAATAGAGTAAAAACTCAATCAAAATTCAGTTCATTCGAAATAACGGTTCCGAAGATATAAACAGAAAAGTGTTTTTTTCATGGATTTTCGACACCCTGTATCTTCCAAACCAAACCGAATTTTGAAAAATGGAAGAGAAAAAAAGTGTTTCGTTTGATGAGGGGAATCTACAGTTAAAATATATGTACAAGTCAAAGACTCACCCTGTATATTATGATAATATGACATATGATATATTCACATAATCTTTTTTTTCCTCAATTTTCCAATTCACTTCAAAAAATTCCCTCTGAAATCAAGACCTTTTTTTTCATGTCATGCTTCGTTCATTAAGTCACGAAGCGGTACACTCAAACATGTTCCAATTATCCATCAATTCTTCGAATAGGTTAGATGAAAATTGAGTCTAACACGAAAACGAATAGACAAACAATAAAATTATCCAATAAGGACCATGTTTATCAGTTTTATGGATCCCTTAGAGCAGTAACATTTCGAGCTGTTGTAAGAGGTCATTCATAAAAATTTCATATCTTGTTCTGAATTCTGATTTTCACTCTAACAGTGAGACTTCCGACATACGATGCAATCCAACAAATTACCTAACAATTCTCCTAAAAATAGTCCGTAAGAGTTCATGTTCGAACAAGCTGAAGATGTAGGAGCTAAATTAAATCACCCCGATTTCAAGCATGAACAGCAGAGATAAACAAATAGAGCGTCTATGTCACTGACACCGTGAAGTTCAAATACGTATAATTTGGTACAAAACTATTCTATTTTCCGATAAGTGACGTCATTGCATAGAATCGGTCCTCCTGATTTATACCTTAACACAGTAACAAGGCGTACTTGACTTTTGAATCAACCGCAATTACATTAACGAGTCAGAACTTATTTATATACAAATAGGTTGGATGACCCACTAGATCCCACCTTTATTGTTTGTGATTGGAATGCTAATTGAAATGGTCACACTGTGTACTTCCAGACTGATGTAACAGCCTAAACATTCAAGAGTGAAATTAATGAGAAAATGACGTAAAAGTCATATTTCAAAAGTTTGCAAGCATTTGAATTATGTCGATTTTTTGTAGGCACATACAGGGTGTCGCAGAATTAGTAGTTAATGATTTCCCACCATCTATTATCAAAATGGGGAGAAAGTTCAATAATTTTATTCTACAGAGATCTGTAAATGAATAGCAAGCAGATTATGGCCCCTTCGAAAAAATTTTTTTGTTAATAATACATGGTGGCCAAGAGATTGACGTCAAAAAGAAAAAAACAGGTCCCTCGTGTCAAGGGCTATTCAAATCACCCCCATGTATGTTATGCTATTTTTCACGGTTTTCGAGTTATGAATTTTTTTATGAACTTTGAGAATTTTCGACTTGACCATCTTAAAAAAGATATTAAAAAAAAGTACAAGACTTCTCTGTGAAATTCTTTTTGTAATTTAATCTCCATGAATTGTACTTTTATACATGAACTTGGGGACCCCTTGATTGGTCGACTGCGTCCAATCCATCTGTTCGGGTATCGTTCATTCAAATGATTACGGACTTGAGTTGCGTAGTGACACGGGGCGCCGTCGTTTTGGAACATCATAGTTTGACGAAGTGGCCCCCACGTTCACCTGACCTTAATCCCATCGATTTTTTCGTTTGGGGTTATTTCAAAGAAATTGTTTACGCCCGAAAATGTTCGAGTGAAGACGAGCTGCGACTGAAGATAAGAGAAGCCGAACGTGTCCTAAGAGAGAACAGGGCAGGTTTTATGCGATTGAAAGAAAATTTCATAAGAAGGTGTAGAATGTGTATTGAGGCTGGAGGTGGCCACTTTGAACACCTTCTGTAAATTTTATAAATAAATTTCTTTTTATTCACATTATGATGTGTGATTTATTGCCTTACCTTTTACTTCTTTATATCTAGAATTTTTCTTGACCAACATCTAAAGCTAATTTTCATTAATTTTCAGCATTTTCTATCATAACTTGATCAGAAATATCTTAAAATGACAAAAAATAATTTTGTAGTAAATGTCTAGTTCTTTGATTTTTTCCACCTCGATGACTTTGAGGGCTAATTCTAGCAAAAGTAGAGTGTTAAGTACCATTTTTCATCAATGATTCTAAAAGCTGAAGGTTGAGCGCAGTTTTTAAGCATACTAAGAAACCGTGAATTAGACTTTTTACATTTTTAATTTTGATTCGAAAATTCAGATCATAATCCAATTCACGTAACTTTTTCACTTGAGACCAACATTTCCATAATTTTTATCAAAGTAACGAATCTGGTTATTCTATGTATGAAAGTACAATTGATGGAGATTAAGTTACAAAAAGGATTTCACAGAGAAGTCTTGTACTTTTTTTTTTAAATCTTTTTGAGGATGGTCAAGTCGAAAATTCTCAAAGTTCATAAAAAAATTCATAACTCGAAAACCGTGAAAAATAGCATAACATACATGGGGGTGATTCGAATAGCCCATGACACGAGGGACCTGTTTTTTCCTTTTTGACGTCAATCTCTTGGCCACCCAGTATACTTTCGGTTTAAGCGGAAATGCTATCAACTTCTTTAATTTAAATGGGAATATATATTTTTACAGATTTTGAAAGAGCTTGTTATTTTGAATTCACACATACTGGGTTTAGTGTGAAAAACATTTGTAAATACTGTTAGTTGTAAAATAGGTGTACATTTCATTTTAGAATAATGAGATACAAAATTACTTCAAATGTTCAAAATGCTCGCCATACTAACAATATACCATCCTATCAACAAATTCTTGAGTAGTCTCTCCAAGACTTCTCCACGTATTAGTTCACATCCATCAATAATTCTTTGTCTCAATTCCTGTAAGTTTGTTGGTCGTCTTACGTATACTAAACACTAAACTCAGTATGTATGAATTCAAAATAACAATCTCTTTCAAAATCTGTAAATATATATAGGTGTACGAATAATAGAAAGAAATCTGTCTCCTCATTGCAAAGTCCATTACAAGTCACTAATTATATGTAATAATAATGGTATAACTTTTTTAATTTCTGCAATAATAATATGTTGTGATCTTGTTTAATTATAATTGTGAAAAACTCAAATTGCGAAAATAAAAAAAATAAATAATTTTTTTGTAATTATGCATTGGTGGTCGTCGGAAAAATAGTGTACATTATACTAGTGCACTGGCGCACCCAGGATTTTGTTATGGGGGGGGGCTGAACTGAACTGAAAAATTTTTCTTGCTATATTCAGGGAATTTCATTTGTAAATGAACATACGGTAACCTGAGCTAGAGCTACTCTAAACGAGTCCAAAAAACCGATATATGATAGGTTTAATCAAATCCATAACCGAGGTAGAGGATGGTTTAAGTATTCACCAAAAATTTTAATTTCTCATAACTTTTGAACCAACCAGTATAGTCGGTTGATATTTGGAACGTATATTATCCACTTTCACATATCGATCGATTTACTTTTGAATTTACCAAAAATTTCAGATCCGCGGTATTTGACAAATATCTTCTTTCCAAGCTGAGATTCAACACCCTGTATATAAAAATTTTGGGGTTTGATCGAGATACTTGAAAAGAGCAGAAAATTTTCAATGAGGTTCAGTAGATTTCATTGTCCCGCACGTCATTTTGCTCAAACAAAGCTTCAGGGAAAGATCCAATTGAATATTCGAATTCCATAAAATTCTCAGAAGAATCATACATTGTGATCAAATTGAATTTTTTTTGTCCCACAAATTGCACATTCGAATTTCATAGTATTCTGAGGAATCAAACAAAGATGAATAAATAGACAAAGAAACATAGAAACTCAACGTGAACTACAGAAAGTGCTCGAAAGTACCACCATTTTGCGCTATACACATTCTTGCCCTCTTCAAAATATGGCTGATACTTTTTTTTTAATGTCTGGATTATTACGTATTTTATTACAAGCGACTTCGATACGTTGCTTGAGGATCTCCCCACTTTCTATTTCAGATGAATATCAATATACTGAACATTTCAAATAACCTCGAATGAAATAATCAACAGGATTGAAATCTGGTGATCCAGCTGTCAGGCATGCGGTCCACCTCTGCCAATCCACATATTTCGAAAGTTCTGATCTGAAAATTGCCTGATCATCACTCTGAAATGGGGTGGAGCTCTATCATGCTGAGAATGCATTCCTGCAATGTCTCTAAGTATGGTCTGGCGTTTATAAAAATCAGATGACAGAGTTTAAAATCAACCAAAAGAAGGCTGCTTGATAATGTTTGACGTTTGAAAATGAACGGAGATGAATTGAAAATGTTGGTATCTTTGGGTCTTTGGGGGGGCTGCAGCCCCAAAGCCCCCCCCTTGGGTGCGCCACTGTACTAGTGTGGAGATTGCCATTTCACACCAGTGAAGTAGGATTATACTATTAATGACGGGTGTGTCGGTTTTTCACTCGGTTTTTGATAATTCGTGTTTTTTTTTAAGATAATAGTAGTAATGTTAAAACTTTGAATAATAGTTCCCCAAAAGGCTCAGTTTTAGCATCTATTCTTCTCAACTTATATCTGTGTGATATCACTGATATCCTTGTTACTTCATCTGAGAAAATAATACACGTTGATAATGATATTGCCTTGGCATTCGGCATTTTGATATTGGAAGCATTGAGAATTACCTACCTGCAGACTTGGTTATTCCTGAAAATTACACCTTCGAGTGGCGTTTTTCTAAACCGAATAACACAGATTTCTTGTTTTCATTGGAATAATCATCGGAATGAAAAAATCGACTCTAACCATAGCTTCTATAATACCTCAGATCCGCTATAATACATTCAACATTTTTCAAACACATCTTCATAATAGATTCACTTTCCCATATTGTATGACTGTCTGTGAGTAAGATTCCTTATAGGGTAAGTGTACCAGAGACTCAGTTATCCGGGCTTAGCAGCTTCTGGCATCTGAAGACGTAGAAGTGTTTACTCTACATTTAGAACGGCCGTTTTTTGTTCTTTCGTCTATGGTATTGAAGGAAGAGGCTAGTAGCACACGCCAAGTTTGAAGAAATACTGAATATTCTAATATAAGGCACAAATGTTCCAAATGAACAGCCCATTAATTGCAAAACTAGGTTCTTATCAACATAATATGATAATGCTATTTTCGCGCAGGTTATTTAAGTACTCGATATTTAGAATTCGATTCGAAGTTTCTGAGAACTTATATTGTTATTGAAACCAATTTTCCGAATTTTTTTCAATAGCTTTGTTTTCCACGAGGTTTTTCTTTTTATATACCTATGAATGTAGAGCAAATGAAATAAATCCACGAAAAACTCCTTTGGAAGAGCCTGATCAAAAAATGTTTCAAATGAAAATTACTTAACTCAAATTAGATATCCCAGTCTCCAAACAACAAGCCATATTATACAGTGTGACAAGAAAAACCTCGAACAAACTCTTTTTCATTAGACTTTATTAAACTGAAGAAATTGAACAAAACGACAACAAATAATAATAGCTTGAACATTTGTTAATAGTTAATATATTTAAGCCGTTTCGAAGTGGCTTCATTTGGTGGCGATACACAGCTTCAGACTCTTCTTGAAATTTTCGGCAATGGGCCGCAGCTCCCCGGGCGTTAATCGGTTCCATTCCCGGCGCAGAGATTGCTTCAGCGACTCCAAATTTTTGTGTTTTTTAGCACAAGCCCTGTGCTTCGAAATCGACCACACGCTGTAGTCCATTGGGTTGAGATCCGGTGAGTAGGGCGGCCATTCTGCAGATGAGATGAAACAAGAAAAATGGGTCTTACACCATTTTTGCGTCATTTTCTATCTGTGAGCCGGAGCGGAGTCCTGTTGAAAGGTCCAATTCGTATCGCCGAAGTGCTGCTTGAACCCCTTGATCCACGATTCTTATGGTGCCCACTCACGGAGCGTTTTTACAGGATTTTCGAGCTACCAGCTTCGCCCGAAAGATTGTAAACATTCTTAGTTTACCAAGCTTTCGGGCGAAGCTGGTAGCTCGAAAGTCCTGTAAAAACGCTCCGTGAGTGGGCACCATAAGGGAGTATCACCATTGCCGCAAATTCCGCCCCAGACCATGACGGATTGCGGATTTTGACGGTGTTCGACGATGGCCGATGTACCGGGAGCCTCTACGGACCAGACTCTGTCGTTTTGGTGGTTGTGGGATTGTTCTACGGTGAAAAGCTTCTCGTCTGTGAAGAGAATTCGCTACCATTGCTGACCGGCGGCGAGACGAAGGAGTTTGCGGCACCTTTGGAGTCGTACGCGCTTGTTTTTCTCCGTGGACGGACTGTTTCGCGGTCGATACCAGTCTCACAGGCTATTTTCCTCATGGAAACCCCCGGATTTCGATTGACTCGCTTCTTGACGATTTTGCGATTGCTAGGTGTATTGACAGTGCGTTTTCTACCATTTCCTGGACGACGACCATCATGGCCAAGCTCCTTGAAACGACGAATTGCATCGGACACGGTTTGTCGAGGCACATTGAGCAAACGAACAATTTCGCATTGACACCTACCATGACGAAACAGCTCCAAAATCGCACTAAGTTTGTTTGACATTCTAAAACTCTGTGAAATAAAATTATATTCAACTGAAAATTCACATATTAGTACAGGAAAGTGTAGAGGAACGAAGAGAATAAAAATTGTTTTTCTGCGCTGAAATACTTTTGTTCCAGACCACAGCGAAATTTGTCCGAAGTTTTTCTTGTCACCTTGTATAAAACTATGGTGAAACAACATGTTGGAATTATCGAAATGTTGCATCAATTCATTAGAATCAAAATATATGAATGGAATATCTAGTTCACACATTCACAGACCATATATTCAACGAATAAAATACAACTAAATATCTAAACAACTCTTTTGAACACTGCAAATGCTTTCAGAAAAACAATCATATACCAGTACCAAAAAACTAAGACGAAATGGGGTCTCTCCTCTGTGATCTGGAGTTTCTAACCCAACTATTTTTATTTCGTCTTAGTTTTTTGGTACTGGTATAGAAAGAGATAGACTCAATATATTGTTTTTCTGAAAGCATTTGCAGTGTTCAAAAGAGTTGCTGACAAAAATGCATATTCCATATTCAAAAATCCGCTTGACCTTGAAACTCGCCTTGAAATCAAAAACCAAGGTCAGATTGAGTGTCTGCATTAGATGTCCTGAAAACTAAGAGACTTTCATTGGAAACATTTTATGATACATGCTCTACCAAAGAAGTTTTTTCAGTGGACCTTTTAAAATCGTTACCACGGTATGTCTGATTAAACAACAAATTTCGCAAAATTCGAAATCATTCAGTCTAATTATCATCTGGTTCATACGAGTGCGAAGAATTGTACACAATACTGCACCGTTTCGTGATTCCGCTGATTCCAGCCAACCGCCAACAGCGGAGGAAGTATTCATCCTCGAATTCACCCATGCAATCCTTCAATCCAATTATCCATCCCTATATTCTTCCCTCGAAATAGATACGGCAACAATCACTGTTATATTCACATTCGTTGAAAATTTCTTGATAATATAAGATCTGAAATTTAACCAACTTCCAAATAGGTACTTTGCCTTGATAATTCGACTTTCATCTAAATACGAGTCTTAATATCGATAAGTTTATCATTCACATAATTTCCATATATTAGAAGAGAAAGAGTAGTAGATACGTAAATATTATCTAGAGTCCTTATCGGTGGATAATGTGGGTAATGAAGTTCATTCAAGAAAATACTTTCGAAGTTACTCATGAAGTGAATGAAAAATTGAATGAATCTTCCACTGGATTCTATGGCAGATCGAATTGAAAATGTAAATATGTATGTAAATATTAGGACCTCGATTAGGACATCTTTATTCTATTCACACCATCTGTAATAGATGCAAGGCACAAGTTCCAATGAAGGTGGTTAAATATTTCTCTGAAGCTTGTTAGTCGACCAACACATTTCATAGATAATGGATGGGAAGATGGATCATCTGTTTGGAAAGTAATATATTTTGATTTGAGTGGCATATTCAGAAGATGTCTTCGAGCATTTTCTATCGCAATTATCCCATATCTCAATCGTTTTCTCCTTCACGAAATAGGACAAATTCGATGCATTTTCGTAATGCATACAGTGTTTGGATGAAATGAATGTCAAATTAACTCGTAGGCGAGTAACATATAGTTGCTTGAGGCCTAATAGGTAAACATCATATAAAATTAATATATTCATTCAAAGGAACACACGTTCAACCAGTTGGAATTATGATTCCTAACGTAAACAAGCTTGTAAAATTATTCTTCTGAGTACTGATTCTATGGATCCTTTCAGTAACTGCAAATGGTGAGATCGATATTAGATCCGTCTCCAGATTATTCGTGGCCTTCATAATTCTCGAAATCAAATCGACCCCAGTCTGCGCTGATTAAGTAAATCTCAGTTTATGCTTGTCGAGATTTCAAATACTCGTTTCTTCAATCAATGGACCTTTCGTTTTTCATGTTTGTTGTATTGCACTTTGGTGCCATTTCGCCGGTACCGCTTCGCCCCGGGTTAGATTTTGGTTTGCGTCGTTGCTGCTTCGTGATTCTTGTATAGCCCGCTCCACACTCATGGCAAGAACCTCGGCCAATACCGCGAACGTGAGTGTAGATGACTTTCTTGTGTCACGTTCGCGCTTCGCGGCCTTCCCCGTGAGTTTGCGGTCTCCTATCCCGCGACAAAGGCTTCGCGCCTAAGCACAAATGTTCCATCCACACTCACAGGCCTTCGCGGTTCCTGCGCAGTAATGATTTAATGCTTGTTCACTGACTTTATTTGCTTTTGAAATGAATGGTTCATGTAGCAATGAAGTGGAATTAGAATAGATTCAGATTTAGTTAAGTGGAATGAGAATTTCTTGATTATTATCAGAATGAACCCTTTTTATAGCTGGATCAACAGGCGAAAAGTCTTCGTAGACAGCGAGGATGCCGCGAACCAAAGTGCGAATATTTGTGTGAGTGTGGATGACTTTCTTGGCCGCGAATTCTTGCCCAAGTTCACGGCAAGAATCCTTGGCGCGATTCGCGCCGTGAGTGTGGAGCGGGCTTATCGTACGGTTGGAAGAGTTTTCATCGACCAGTCGATAGTCAACATGAAGGGAATTATATTTGGGTCGAAATTGGGTCTTTTATACATTCAATCGTCCTAGTGTATGTCGGTTGGATCGGTGTCAACAGATTGTTCGGACCGAAATAGCCATTTACGGAAGAGCAGATACCATAATCACTGATTTTCTTTTGGTATTCTCCTCGGTATTCTCTAAAAATAATTTTTCATATATGTCCACCACGACTAGCTCAGAGTAACCGCATTCGACCAGACCAATTTTGGACCACATTTTCGAGTAATCCTGCCCTTATTTCAGCAACAACACGCAGTAATGTTGGCTTCCAAAGCGTCTATTGTTTCTGGTTTATCAGCATAAACCAATGACTAGACATAACCCGAAAGAAAATAATCTATGAAGTTATGTCGCATGATCTTGGAGGCCAATTAATTCAAAATTTTTTAGAAATAATGTTATCGCCAATCTTGAGGTGTAGCACCATCTTGTTGTAACCAAAACACTGATCTCAAAGTTATGTCCTCAAATAATTTCAAACATGCTGTAAAAGATATTTTAATTAGAGGTGCATTTTACGACAATGATGACTTTTTAAACTGTGATCTGAATAAATACCTGTAGGACCTTTGTATTTGTGCTCAGTTTTTTTTTGTTTCAATTGTTATTTATGAAATGATTTATTTCTGTATAGAGAGTACATATAACCCTATATTATACAGGGTGTTTCATTGGTAAATGAACATACGGTAACCTGAGCTAGAGCTTTCCTAGGCGAGTCCAAAAACCGATATATTATCCATAACTGAGATACAGGGTGGTTTGTGTATTCACCAAAAATTTCAATACCTCATAACTTTCGAACCAACCAGTATAGTCGGTTGATATTTGGAACGTATGATTCACTTCTACAGGTCGATCGATTTCCTTTAGAATTTTCAAAAATTCCAGGTCTGTATTCGAAAAATATGGGACTTTTTCCAAACTGAGATTCAACACCCTGTATATTGAAATTTTGGGATTTGATTGAGATATTTTAAAAGAGCAGGAAATTTCCAATGGGGTTCCGTAGATTTCATTGTCCCGCACGTCACTTCGTCCAAAGAAAGCTGCAGGGAAAGATGAAACTGAATAGTGAAATTTCCCTAAATTCTCAGAAAAATAGTGCATTGTGATCAAATTGAGTTTTTTTCGTCCCACTAACTGCACATTCGAATTTCATAATATTCTGAGGAATCATTTGGAGTTATTTCCGGAAAAACAGTATTCATCGAGAAAAATTTATTTGAAGTCAACAAAGATGAATAAATAAATGAAGAAACATAAAAACTTAACGTGAATTACAGAAGGTGCTCGAAAGTACCACCATTTTGTTCAATACACATTCTTCAATATATGTCTGATACTTTTTTTGATCATGTCTGGATTTTTACTTATTTCATTGCAGGCGACTTCGATACGTTGCATGAGGATATCCTCACTTCCTATTTCAGATGAATATACTGAACATTTCAAATAACCCCAAATGAAATAATCAACAGGATTGAAATCTGGTGACCTAGCGGGCCAGGCATGCGGTCCACTCCTGCCTATCTACATATTTGGGAAGTTCTGATCTAAAAATTGTCTGACCATTACTCTAAAATGGGGTGGAGCTCCATCATGCTGAAAATGCGTTCCTACAGTGTCAGTACCTTCGAGTAATACAGAAAGATGATTTTAGATGAAATCTAAGTAAAGATCACCCACCCGTAAGCCGTCTTGGTAGGACGTGTGGTCCAATCAATCGATTTTTATAAACGCCACACCATAAGTTTTTTGAATATTTGTATTGAGATTTCGTATGCCTGACTGCATACGGATTCTCTTCAGTCCATTCATGCGAATTCCTTATATTGAAGACCCCATCCCTCGTGAATATGGCTGCATCAGTAGATAAAATTCTGTTGACTTCGAATAAATTTTTCTCGATGAATAATGTTTTTCCGGAAATAACTCCAAATGATTCCTCAGCATATTATGAAATTCAAAAGGGCAATTAGTGGACAAAAAAATTCATTTTCGTGCATTTCAAGGACCCGCTCAGCAAAGACGCGTTGTTGATGATTGAGTTTGGCTTGAGTTTTTGTGTTAACTGAACTTTATATGCCTCAAGTCCCAAATTTTCATCCAAAATACGTTGTAATGACGTTTGTGGAATGCCTAATTCCGAAGAACGACGAGGGATGGACAAACCTGTCTACAGCAGCAATATTCTCGACTATTTTTGAGCGACGTGAACGGATTTTATTCTTCACATCACTAACTTGTCCCAACAGCTCAAAAATTTCTGACTTGCGGTTCGACAAGGTGCTTCACGACGACCCAAAAATGTTCGACTTTTATGAACCCTCTGTGCCCAGTTTTCACCATTTTTTTAGTAATTTTAATCATTTCAATTATTTGTTGAAGCGTGTATCTAATTGTCAAATGACAAAAAATGACAGCTTCAAAAGTGACATCTACCGAAATATCGGACTATTCAAAATAATACCCCTTACTGGAAAACTCTTTATTATAAGCTTTTATACATTAGTTCATTTCCTTATAGTTTCGTCAGCAATTTTAAAAATTGCATTTATTGTTTCATCAAGGTTTTAATAAGACAATATTTTCAAGATGTCCGAGATATTTTCGAGGTTTATTTCTTGGAGTGTATGCTCATTACCCTTAACTTCGAACAATGATGTGTGATCTCAAAAATGGTATTCATTTGATACACCTACAATAGTCCTTCATAGAATTGATTGATCTCAATCAATAGCAAGGCACACACGAAAGGGAAATCTGTAAGATCTGGTCGGCAGTCCAGATCTGTAACAGTTCTGGACTGCGGATCGGATCGCTTCCGCTGATCTGGTCCGTCGCGGATCAATGAGATATATGATCCGCGACGGACCAGATCAGCGGGAGCGATCCGATCCGCAGTCCAGATCTGTTACAGATCTGGACTGCCGATCAGATCTTACAGATTTCCCTTTCGTGTGTGCCTAGCTAATATTAAAATTATTGATCTACTTTAATGAAATTCGGTTAATCTCCCGAAGACTCGCAGGTTTGGTTATTTGTTTTCGGCAATAAACCTGACCTGGGGAAATGAGTAACCCGCTGAACATTCCTTGGTAACCGTGGAAATCTACTTCGTACGTCTACCTCAAAATGATAAAGCGATAAAACTGTTCCGCCTTGAAATTAAAAGCCATAAATTCCCTTGAAACAGCATACTTAGTTCTTCAACAAGGATTTGGGGTGAGCACCTAATAAGGGTTGATTTTTTTACCTCTACAAACAAAGGGTCGATATGTTTTCACAATCGAGACTCAGACTGAAAATTTCTATTTCTCATATTGTATTTCATCAGTGCAATGTCATTCCAATTAAGAGGAAATAGAGCAATAATTATTCCCTATTATCATTATCGCATTTTTAAGTGATATATCGTGGTTGTGTTCGGATAATAAAAAGGATGGATATTGTCGAGAGAATGATACCATTCATTCAAACTGATTCGCTCTTCAATAAGGAATGTTTGGTCACACGTGGGAGCAAGGAGTTTTCAAGAAATATTGAAACATAAAAAGTGAGAAATTGTCAAAATTTATTTAGCCTAAGCGGGTTAAAAAGGCGATTAAGTTCAAGGGTTTTTTCTTAATTTTGTATGGTTAATTTCAATTTGAGGAAGAATGAATCCACAACTTTATAATGACACAAACTGATTTTTTTCATCTTATTTTTCCTGACACTCTCTCTCTCTCTTTTTAATATCTTACGAAATGAAACAAAATTGTACTAACCCATTCGGGGGAAAATCACACATTCAGAAGATTGACCAATTAAACACTTCTTATGAATCTAGAAATTTAATATTTTTTCAAAGAACCCTTATACAGAGTGTAACAGCCAAATGGAATAAATTCGATAACGAATAAATGAGGGCGTGTTGAGAAAAACGCTCGGACACGTCGATTTGTAATTTTAAATGCGCATATTTATCAAGAAAATAATATTATATATGGTGTTCCATGTGGCCGTGGCTAATACCAACTTTCTTATTTCAAATGCAACCCGCTGTACTGATTATTTCTTAATTAAAAAAACAAGAAAAAACATTAATGTCAATGTAATAAATGTTCAAAATGCTCGCCGCGAACGTCTTGGCAACATGCTAATCTGGTGTAGAAAATCGTCTTCTAACGTTACTCAACATTTCAGGTGTGACTGATCTAATCGCAAGCGTGATTCGGTTTTTTAGGTCGTCTAAGTTTGAGGGTTTCGTTTCGTATACAATACTTTTGACATATCCCAACAAAAAGAAGTCTAATGGTGTCACATCAGGAGATCGTGCTGGCCATTCTATCGATCCGCGCCTCCCTATCCACCGATTTGGAAAAATTTGGTTCAAGTCCTGCCGGACATTCATTTGGTAATGGGGCGGTGCTCCATCTTGCTGAAACCATATCATATGAGAATAAACAAATCTGTTTTTGTTTAATTTCTTCTCAATAATGGTTCTTGCTTACTTTCTTCATATCAAGAGGTAAATGGGAAATAAGTATTGAATGTAATGTATCGAATTTGTGAAATAAAATGATTTTCATTTAAAATGTTAATTTTTGTAAAAAATCTGAAAACACTTAATATTTCCGAAAAAGTTGAAGAAATGTATAGGACATTATATATACATGAATTATGTCTAGAATTTTCTGAAGAATCAAAAAAATAAATAATATACAGGGTGTTGCATTTGAAATAAGAAAGTTGGTATTGGCCACGGTCGCATGGAACACCCTATATAATTTTATTTTCTTGAAAAATATGCGCATTTAAAATCATAAATCCACGTGTCCCCCTCATTTATTCGTTATCGAATTTATTCCATTTGGCTGTTACACTATGTATGTTGAGATAACCATTCTCAAGATCGTTCCCAAGTTATGAATTCAAAGGAATTGGTTTTGTGGAAGCCTGTTCATCCTTTGCCCTTCATGAAGCAGCTGTCTGTCTTTGAAAGCTATCGATTACTCTCATTATTGAATCTCTTGGTCTGGAATAAGTGAAGTGCTAAATTGAATCAGTTGCTCACTCAAGCAAGAAGGGAAAAAGGAGAAAATATTTCGTTGTATTGGTTTTTTAGACCTTCGCTCTCTTCTGGAGAATCTCATGTGATCATCTGCTCAAAAAACTCGAGTGGTCAGCCTGAGAAATATGAAGACCTTGTCCAAACAATAAAAAAGAAAAATCATTCAGTTTTGTTGATTCAGTAGATTCTTCTTTCAGCTTTTGGCATTTCGTTCTATTATACAGGGTGTCACACTAATTCCGGTCTTTAAATCAATACTAACTTTTACGATTTGGGGGTATTAACTATGAAAATTGATTCCTCATAAAATTCTGAGATGTTGAACATCAACTTCACAAAGTTGGCCAGAAAATTGTTTTTCAAGGTGAAATAACGAAATCAAATCTGAAATGGAGCTCTATTGAAACAAAGATAACTAAATAGAATAACTCCAAGAATAAACTGTTTCCATTAGAATAAAGGTTGAATAGGTATGTCCCCCATTTTTTCAAGACATTTCAAAATTCGATCTTGGACTGTCTCTCAAGGATTGCAAGGTGTAGAAAAAGCCATCCCTAGACCTTGTTTCGGAAGGAACTTTTTCCATATTCATATTTTACAATGAAAAAATTTATTTTGAAAGGCTTGATCCAATACTTACAAATATTATAATTTATTAGGGTTTAAAAAAAATATCAACAGATAATAAGCCTTTTTGTGTTAAAACCACACCATCTAGGTAGGTCGAATTATTTCCGGAATTTTCAGGAAATTGGCTTGAGATAGAAGGATTCTGATTTCACGAAACTAAAAGATTCTTATGTGTACTTGGATTGAATATCATTCAGT
This sequence comes from Adalia decempunctata, assembly GCA_951802165.1. NCBI lineage: Eukaryota > Metazoa > Arthropoda > Insecta > Coleoptera > Coccinellidae > Adalia > Adalia decempunctata. The sequence goes on along the minus strand of OX637696.1, from coordinate 61,917,663 downwards.
GAAGCTGAGTCCACCCTGTCCACTATTTCCAAGATGAATTTTAACTTTACCAAACCTGAGTTTTCAGGAAAATATTTTGAAAATTTTTCAAAAATATTCATGAATGAAAAGAATTTCCGTATATTAATTTGACTTCGCGTGGTATCCGGTAGGAAAATTCCACACCGTGTGGTAGAAAATCAAATATTTTAAAAAATCATTTCAACAATTCAAATTACTATTGATTGTAGTAGCTCTTGAGAGCCACTTAGGGACAAAAATACAATATTCTTTCATTTTATAGTAACCACGTATAAAATCAATGAATAAAACCTAGAACTTTACTAATAGACCAGTCCAACGATCTGTCACGATCAGCTGTTAAAATGGCTGCTGGGGGCAAACCGAGGTTATGCCAGTTACGAGTTTCACTGTTTCAGGGTAGTTTCTTGTTTCTTTTGCTTTCGGATTTTTCAATTTCAACCATTCCATCATCTTGCAGTGTGATAAATTGTGGAAATAGAGAAATTCGCGACAATGTAAAATTATATAGAATTCCAGCTGTGCTGAATTTCGCCCAAGTTGAGGAGCGGAAAATGGTTAGCAGCAATTAAAAGGTTTGTTTCTGGCAGAAAGCAGAAATACTCATCCCAAATGTTTGTTTATAGTTTGCTCCCAGCAGCCATCTTAAAACGGTGATAAGCTGTTTTGTTGGACTGGTCTATTGTTACTATAAGTTCTATGTTGAGAACATAACCTTCTTATTTGTCATTATTCGACGCCTTGTCTCATTGATTTTGATATAGTAACTATAAGTTCTATGGCAGCACGTCATGAAGAGTACAACCCATCAAAATCTTTCTGGACACCGACGTACGACTTAACGCTTCTTCTGATCGTTTGAATTCTGTAGATTATTTTGGTGTTTTCAAATTTTTTTTAAGGGATAAATTGATGAAGAAAAAATTTGAAAAAAATCACGAATTTCGTGAGAATCCAATATGTCAAAATATATTTTTTCTGAAAATTACTGGAAATGCCCATTTGGATCGAATATCATGACAATGATTATGAATAATCATCCTCTAAATTACACAAGAATCCAAATGTGCTGTGGAGAGCATATTTAACGCCCTTTTTCAGGGATTTTGTGATATTACAGGAAATTGCGTATTTTTGTCAACAATTACACGATGATTATTCGGAACCATTGTGATTCGACTTATATTCAGAAGGTGGCTATGCTAACTTTATTCAAAGTTAGCAAAGCCACCCTAAAAAAAGGACTTTTTTTTCTTTCACAGCTGATTCTCGACAATTAATGCAAAAGGTTTCTTCGATTTTCTCGCAAGTGGCAGTGCTAACTTTACCGGGGTTGAGGAATCAATTTTCATGACAAAATATTGGGCTACTCATTCGAGTACCAATCTCAAAAAATTCACAAGGAGCCATGTCTCTAGTCGAAGCTAAACTCCGAAATAGCAAAATTGAGATTCGATTATTTTCCAAAATTATTTCAACGAACGGAATTCGTGAAACACTCTGTATATGTCTTGGACAGAAACCGTGTTCCAGTACTTCCAGTGCATGATTTCATCGATCGTAAAATAAATAATTGAAACTATAAGAAACCAACAAATTTTATCCATTATTTCAAAAAGCGATTGCACATGACACATAAATTGAATCAAATAATTGTGCCCGCACCGAGGCCCGCACGCATTTTTACTTCTAAAGCGATGCTTACTCGTCAGATTCCAATTGCTGCACGAAAAATTTTCACCTCCTTATTGACATTTTGAATATGACATCTACTTACTTATTCATGCCGCAAAACACGAATTTGTAAACCAAATGCAGGTACCAGACATGCTACCCGCTCAATAAGCACCTTATGTAACTGAAGTGCAGCATGGTATTCATACAAATTATGGAATGGGTGGGTACCGAGGTGGGTACGTACTAATTAGTAAGAGGTTATTTTTAAGAGACGAATGTACCCACTTCAATATTCAAATTATTTTTTTTAATTAGCATAACAAACTTTTTATTATACTACATTACAGCGAACTTTTTGGGATTTATGATAAATTGTAAATATTTGGCTAATTTAATTCTGACTTTCACATCTCCATCTCCATCGACACATTTTTCAATATGAGATAAAAAGTGGTTCATTACATCGTAGCAAACCTTCGTCTATTCCTCCAACTTCTTCAGGAATTTTGACTTTACGTTCCTCAATCGTACCTGGACGACTCGCAAACACTTTGGCTATTGAGTAACCCCACAGAAAAAAATTCGGGGGACCTCGAAGGCAGATGCCAATATCCGAATCGAGAAATGAGTTGGCAATTGCTCGCAGAATCCTGGCGGTATGAGCTGTTGCCTCATCTTGTTGGAATAGTAGGGCATTGTTAAGTAATCCTCTTCTATTCAATTCTGGAATGAGGAATTTCTCTAGCATGTTTACGTAGCGCTCGGATGTTACTAGTACAGCGTGGTTATTTTCATCCTCAATAAAATATGGACCAACAGTAACAAAAAATCCTACCCCACACCACACAAAAACTTTGGGATTATGGAGGTTCTGAGTAAAGATTTCACGGGGATTTTCATTTGACCAGTTTCTAAAATTCTGTATTCTACCGTTCAAATAAAAATTTGCTTCGTCGCTCATTAGGAGATTGTGAATTGCTCCTTGATAAAATGCTAACCTTGCTTCTTTATCTCGATTTCTAAGGTGCTGTGCCATTTGGTATTTATAGGGATGAAATTTTAAATCTTTCTGAAGAATTCGATCAAAGCCCTTTGATATTCCTAGGATAAGGCTTTGTCGATTGGCAGACCTTTTAGGACGTGTAAGGTTCGATTATATGGCAAAATAGTTATTTTCATTTTGGGATTAGTAAAACAGACTATATAAGGAATCATTCGAAGGCTGAATTGTGAATTGGTGTAAATATTCCTCAACAGTATTTGTTTCCTCTACAGTCTACAGTAGCATCGAATCGAACGATCATTAGCTCTAGGAATTTCCATTCTTCTGTCTCCGTTGACACTATTGGTATTCAACAGTTTACGCATTTGAATAATAGATGAAAATCGATTTGATGGGGAGTATAAAAATTTCTTTGTTTCAGCTTCGGTATATAAAACTGCAGGTAGAAGTAATTTATGCATGTATTGGTCATAAAAAATCAATTGAAAAGTGATACACACTCAATTTTCCTTAAGTCCCTATTTTACACAAACGAGGGCTATTTCGTTTCTTCACGCATTCTGTACTTTTCGAATTTTGACCTCAGAATGGTCTCAATCGACTGGATCGACTCAGTGATCAGGAATCCGTGACTAAATTCAATTATGTCCGTCCGTCTGAAAACACGACAACTCTCGAACGGGAAAACCTAGAAACATGAAATTTTCAGAGTATGTTCGTTAATGAGCGAAATTCGATCAGGAGTTCCGTGAATTTGGTCGTTTGAAATTTTATTTCCTGATGACATCAAAACTACAGATTCCATAGAGATGAAATTTGGCATTTGCATGGGTGCGAATGGCTACATGCGAAATTTTGTTCAGATCGTTCAACCAGAACCATATAAAATTATCGAGAAATCACACTATTCATGTGACAAACAAGATTTCAGGAATCATAGACCTTTCTTTGCCAGTTGCTGTTTCAGCTTTTGACAGCTATAAATGAATTTTTTTTATGTTTTCTGAAACATGCAATTTCGAAACTATTCCTACAAGGTATATGATGAACTAAGTGCCAAATTTTGACCAGATCGTCTAGCTATCAGAACCATAAGTCTAGCTTATGAAAAAAATCAAATATAGATCTGTGAGAGAGGTTTGAAATTAAGTTTTATATTGTATTCACGATTGTATTGTTCATTTTTTTACAGCTCCCAAAAGTGATTTTTTGAGCAAATGGAACGATACACGCTTCAACAACGCATTGAAATTATTGAAATCTACCATTAAGATGTTGAAAATTTGGTAGAGACGGTTCGAAAACTCGAACATTTTTGGGTCGTCGTGAAGCACCTTGTCGAACCGCAATATATTAGTGGATAAATTCGGGCTGTTACAACAGCCCGGGAGCCATTGATAGTCATTTTAACCCTGGCCATAATTTGTATTTTGTATATAGCTTGATTCGGTTGTTTTCTTAGCCAAAATGACCGTCAGGTGGCTCAACAGTGGTGGGTTCGCCAACGGGAGCAACGAAAACATGTAAAAAAAATATTGAGTTTCAGTGATTTTAACCCTGCTGAAATTGACAGAGATGGTAATTTGTATAATTATTCGAATAAAAAAAAATCGTCCGCTGGCTGTACGTTGGTGGAAAACCCGTCCGCTGGACATGAAAACTTGTAAGAAAAATTTTGAGTTTCAGTCATTTTTTTTATTCGAATAAACTACCATCTCTGTAAATTTCAGCAGGGTTAAAATGACTGAAACTCAAAATTTTTTTGCAGGTTTTCATGTCCAGTGGACGGATTTTCCAGCAACGTACAGCCAGCGGACGATTTTTTTTATTCGAATAATTATATAAGCTATCCTCTCTGTAAATTTCAGCAGGGTTAAAATGACTGAAACTCAAATTTTTTTTACAGGTTTTCATGTCCAGCGGACGGATTTTCCACCAACGTACAGCCAGCGGACGATTTTTTTTATTCGAATAATTATATAAACTCCCATCTCTGTAAATTTCAGCAGGGTTAAAATGAATAAAAAATTTTTTTACAGATTTTCATGTCCAGCGGACGGATTTTCCACCAACGTACAGCCAGCGGACGATTTTTTTTATTCGAATAATTGTATAAACTACCATCTCTGTAAATTACAGCAGGGTTAAAATGACTGAAACTAAAATTTTTTTTACAGGTTTTCATGTCCAGCGGACGGGTTTTCCACTAACGTACAGCCAGCGGACGATTTTTTTTATTCGAATAATTATATGAACTACTATCTCTGTGAATTTCAGCAGGGTAAAAATGACTGAAACTCAAAATTTTTTCCACGGGTTTTCATGTCCAGCGGACGGATTTTCCACCAACGTACAGCCAGCAGACGATTTTTTTTAATTCGAATAATTGTATAAACTACCATCTCTGTCAGCAGGGTTAAAATGACTAAAACTCGAAATTTTTTTTACAGGTTTTTATGTCCAGCGGACGGATTTTCCACCAACGTACAGCCAGCGGACGATTTTTTTTTATTCGAATAATTGTATAAACTACCATCTCTGTAAATTTCAGCAGGGTTAAAATGACTGAAACTCAAAATTTTTTTTACAGGTTTTCATGTCCAGCGGACGGGTTTTCCTCTAACGTACAGCCAGCGGACGATTTTTTTTATTCGAATAATTATATAAACTACCATCTCTGTAAATTTCAGCAGGGTTAAAATGACTGAAACTCAATATTTTTTCTACGTGTTTTCGTTGCTCCCGTTGGCAAACCCACCACTGGTGCGCCAGCTCACGGTCACTATGCTATAAGACAAATACAAATTAAGCTATATACAAAATATGGCCACGGTTAAAATTGGTCACCAAAAATTATCACTGGCTCCCGGGCTACAAGTTAGTGATGTGAAGAATAAAACCCGTGCACGTCGATCAAGAACAGCCGAGAATGTTGCTGCTGTAGCCGAAAGCGTTGAAGAAAACCCAGGTTTATCCATTCCTCATCGTCCTTTGTAATTAGACATTCCATAAACGTCATTACATCCATATTTTGCATAAAGATTCGGGTCCTAAGGCTTATAAAGTTCGGTTAACATAAGAACTCAAGCCAGTCAATCGTCAACAACGTGGTGTCTTTGCTGATTAGTGATTGAGTCCTTGAAAAGCATGAAAATGATCCGGAATTCCATGGGAAAATAATCTTGAGTGATGAGGCCCATTTCCACCTCGGATTCTTCGTCAACAAGCAAAATTGTCGAATCTGGGGCTCGAAAAACCCAAGAGTTATTGTTGAAAAGCATATCTATCCTCAAAGTGTGACTGTTTGTTGCGGTTTAAGGTCTGGGGGGGGGTCATCGAACCTTACTTTTTCGATAATGAGGCTGGAGCAACAGTCACGGTGAATGGATTGCGCTATCGAGAGATGGTTGATGGTTTTTAATAACTGGAATTGGATGGTATTGATTTGGACAATGTTTTAGAGAGAGAGAGAGAGAGAACTGTCATTTATTGTCATACAAAATACAACAAAAGCCATCGACCTACGGTCCTTCAGCTAAGGACAATGTTTTATTTTCCTAATAAATTACATTTTTCTTTTAATGTCAAAATAACATCTATTATTGTGAAACCATTCAGTTCCTCTTAACATATATGTATTTATAAATCAAGAAATTTTGATCGTTCAAAACGTTCTGGTGAAAAATGGAATAGGGGTTGCATATTTCACCTTTTTGAAATATTATAACGAAATTGAAAAAAAATATTCGCGCCCTTTCTATTGGAAGAACATGTCCCCAAAAAACCATATCCCCTACTCTTAATTTTGATAAAGTGTAACTTTTCAAAAGGAGGCCTCAGAACTTTTGTTTTCTCTACATGGAAGATCCCCTCTAATTTTCGAAAAGGAATCCACCAAAAAACTTATTCGGTAACACCCTGTAAATGCATTACCTGTTATAATGCCTAGTCACTTAATACACTTGAATCTTGATTGAAGAGTATCAGATGCTCGAAGGAAATTTTCGTTATACCTAGTCCTAGAAGCTTTAAATCGGTATGCTATATGGAGTATGGACAGAAGTATCCTACAGAAAGAGCAGAAACTGGGCGGTCAGCATTTGATACCAATGGATCTGAGCAATCTTCCATCTACATATTATGGAATCGACAAAATAAGTGATATTTGGTAAAAGTTGGTGAAAGGATTATCCAGGAGTTGACCACCGAAGTGCGGAGATGCATTATGTTTCACAATGAGAAACTGTAGGGGGTGAGTTAACCATCTGAGTACAATGAGATGAAAAGCACCTACACAGGTACAAATGGCTGGTGATTTTCCTAATTGATCTGATGCAAAATTGAATAGCAATCAAATTTTTCTCTGGAGTGGTTCTGCATTATATTTTTCAGCAGAAAGAATTGATTCCTCTTGAAAAAATCAAATTCTCATTTTGAACACTTGGGAATGGATTACAATATAATTCAGGGAAGATTCCAGTCAGTTTCAAATTCTTTTTGTAAACATTGCATCGCGTTAAAATGATAAATCAATACAAAAGTAGGTTTACACAAAAAATCAACTCAATTAAACCCCATTCACTCCACTCACCTTTTGTAACAAGTGCAAAGGCGGGCTTATAATAGGGGTAGACTTTTTCTTTTCCTGGTGGCAAAGGCATGATTTTATCCACGGCATTTTTCCCTGAACTTAAAAACTCATCACAAAATTGATAAACGAAAGCAGTGTCACAAATTACACAAAAAAAAATTTAAAGCAGATTACTGTCATTAGGACCAATCATAAAGCATATCAACTTAGAACGAAGCATGATCCAATCATCGTTATATCGTGTTCGGCGACGTTTTGACGTTAAAATCGCTCTTCAGGGACCCTAACGCTCCGAGTTCCCGGGCGCGACTGACAACATGCGGATAGCCGGTGCCAAGTCGGTTTGCCGGAACGGAACTACGGCGGAGGATACAAAACAAACGCCGATGTGATTCTGTGTTCTGCATCTACCGTCCGGGCTCTTGCTCGTAGTAGGCGTGTAGGAAGTGCATTGTATGAATGGCGTAGTGGAATTGATGGAATTCCACAAGAATAAGCTTTGCTGTTCGCCGTTGTTATGGAATTATACTGTTAGATTAGGAGAGGTTATGCTTCAATCGAAACTGTTTTAATAAATGATTATTAGTAATGATTATTTCATTTCCCTCATGACCCTCGTCCCTCATTATTAAATAGACACAATCATATTCCGAATAAGCGAGTTAATTCCAAGACCTGTTTTCGTGTATTTCCTCCTGCCTCCTATTGGATTTCGTTTTGTCGTTCATGTCTCCTAACAATTCTTGGAGAAGGTTCATGAAATGATGAAATAGACATTAATTTGATAATAAAGGGTTTTCCGATAAAAGTTGTTATTTCGAATAGCCTGCTATTTCGGTAGATGTCATTCTGAAGCTGTCATTTTCTGACATTTGACAAGTAGAATCTACGTCATTAATGAAAAAGGAACGATACACGCGTCAACAATGCATTGAAACTATTGAAATTCACTCTAATAAATTGAAACAAGAAAAAGCTTTTATGTATTTAAATGCTCTGAAAGGAGAAAATAAATTTTTTCTTTAAAATTCCAACTATCAATTTACATGGGCGCCCGCAGGGGGGGCCCTGGCCCCACTTGAGATTTTGATGGCCTTATCGTTTTACAGCACGACACCTCAATATTACCTTCTAATTTTCGTTTTTGCCCCCCCCCCTGAGAAAAATTTCTAAGGGTTTCTGCGGGCGCCCATGTCAATTTATAACCTTACTAGCTGGCCCGGCGGACTTTGTTCCGCCTAAATGATACTTACGGTGGATTTCACAAATCGTAATCACCGGTGATCGGAGATCAACGGCTTGGTTCTCTGATTTTTGAACTGTCAAATGTTTCCATGGATATGAGCTATCACACTGAACAGATACACAAATATAATATGTCATAATATGTAAATCACTAATAATGGCAATTTTGGATTCAGTTATTTCCGCAAATATATTTTTTACCCAAACAGAAATTCGAAAACATTTTAAAAATTATGAGAGAAGATGAGAATGGACATCTCATCGCCAAAATCCGATTTACTTGACATTTCGATAAAAATTCACTGTGATATTCACCGGTGCGCTTCTGGATCTGTTAATAGCCTTCCATGGTACTATAAGCCCTATGTAAATTACACAGTAATTGATGTCATATGTTCTTTTTCGACCATTTTAAACCACGACGACCGAAATGCTCGAAAAAAGAACAGATGACATCAATCGATGGTCCCGAAAGCCTCAACAAATTCATCGCCATTTAATTGTGATAATGTCAAATATAGAACTAATAATCATCAGTCATAATGTGTGAATAGCGCCATCTGAAGTGGTAAGAACGAAACTTTTCTCATATCTCAACGAAATCTAATCATGTCGGACATCTGTACTCCTACGCTAAGACATTTTGGTTTTGCCCAACAGCGCAGAGTTGTAGGCAACTCAAAATACACACTATTACAGTGACTATAGAGGGAATATAGTCACTGTACACACTATTTGTTCATATCGCCATCTAACGCGGAGAATATCAAATGAAGTACAAAAGCGTTATCGTAACTGTAACTGTAGCGACATCTAGTGGCCTTACTCAATAGATGGAAAAGCATTTCCTGTATAAGTAAAATTTTCATCGATTTTTTCAAAGTTTTATTGTATTTTATAATAATAACCAGACCGTAGACGAATCCATATATGAAGTTTCATAACAAACAGTCCATCCGATCTCGAGTTATAAATGGTGTAACCAACATCTTTCTTCAAATATTGGATAGAGTAGTCCGTTACTTTGTGATAGTTCATGATGAGGAATAATTAAAATAAATTTGCTTTGTTTTCTATCACTTAATTACGTGAAAGAAAACAAAGTAAATTTATTTTAATTATTCCACATCTTTCTTTTATATATCTATATATCTATATATATAAAAGAAAGATGTTGGTTACACCATTTAAACTCGAGATCGGATGGACTGTTCGTTATGAAACTTCATATATGGATTCGTCTACGGTCTGGTTATTATAAAATACAATAAAACTCTGAAAAAATCGATGAAAATTTTACTTATACAGGAAATGCTTTTCCTCCTTTCGAGTAAGGCCACTAGATGTCGCTACAGTTACAGTTACTGAGTTACGCTACCGCTTATTCGTTTGTACTTCATTTGATATTCTCCGTGTTAGTTGGCGATATAAACAAACAGTGTGTACAGTGACTATATTCCCTCTATAGTCACTGTAATAGTGTGAAATTTGAGTTGCCTACAATTCAGCGCTGTTGGGCAAAACCAAAATGTCTTAGCGTAGGAGTACAGATGATTAGATTAGATTTCGTTGAGATATGAGAAAAGTTTCGTTCTTACCACTTCAGATGGCGCTATTCACACATTATGACTGATGATTATTAGTTATTTTTATAGTTTTGGTTATTCCAAGTAACGTTATCGTGAAGGTACTATATTTGACATTACCACAATTAAATGGCGATGAATTTGTTGAGGCTTTCGCGGCCATCGATTGATGTCATCTGTTCTTTTTCGAGCATTTCGGTCGTCGTGGTTTGAAATGGTCGAAAAAAGAACATATGACATCAATTACTGTGTAATTTACATAGGGCTTATGGTACCATGAAAGGCTATTAACAGATCCAGAAGCGGGTGAATATCACAGTGAATTTTTATCGAAATGTCAAGTAAATCGGATTTTGGCGATGAGTTGCAATCGTGAGATGTCCATTCTCATCTTTTGAATTTCTGTTCGGGTAATAAATATATTTGCGGAAATAACTGAATCCAAAATTGCCATTATCAGTGATTGACATATTATGACATATTATTTTTGTGCATCTGTTCTGTGTGATAGCTCATATCCATGAAAACATTTGACAGTTCAAAAATCAGAGAACCAAGCCGTTGATCTCCGATCACCGGTGATTACGATTTGTGAAATCCACCGTGCGTAAGTATTATTTAGGCGGAACAAAGTTCGCCGTGCCACTTGCCAGCTAGTATATATAGATTAAACACGATTTATATGATCATAAAAGCTTCTAGCGAGGTCTCTGTAAGTAACTATAAGTATTTAATTAAACTGATATAAAAAAATTGCAAGTAGCATATTAAGATACTCAATTGAATAGGTACCTACTAGTTTATTCACACAAGTAAATCGCGCGACAAGCTTTTATGCTCATATAAATTGTGTATAATGAGAATATTATTTGATAGTTGGAATTTTAAAGGAAAATTTTATTTTCTTCTTTTTAGATAATTTGGATAAAAGCTTTTTGTACAAAGTTTTTCTTGCTTCTAATTTATTTTTTACTTTATAGTTATTTCTACATATTCTAAGCAAGCCCTTCCATTTGATACCCATATTGTAGAGGTGAATGAAAAATAACTATTTCGCCACCTTGGATGTTCCGCCATAGTGGATTCAGAATGACGTCACATTATTTTTCGAGTTACTCTCAACAAGTCCTTTCATTTTATACGCATATTGCAGACGTGCATAAAAATAACTATTCCGCCATCTTGAATATTCCGCCATATTGGATTCAGAATGACGTCCACTTTATTTTTTGAGCAACTCTCAACAAGCCCTTTTCGCTTTTTCCGTGCGCTGAGACATAGATGCTTCTATGCTGAGACACAAACCAACGATTGCGTGATGACAGTAGACGTCAGTGTTTCGAATAATTATTGTTTTACAATATCGAAATGCTTTCTGTCGAAGAACAAATATCGTTGGATTGTATTCAGAGAGGTGTAATGAAAAATATCGTTCATTACACGTCCAGAAAGGCTTTTTCCGTACTTGCACGAATTCCCGTGTTCGGCTCCGCCTCACATGGGAACTCTTCGCGCGCGCACGGAAAAAGCTTACTTTCTGGACTAGTAATGAAATATACTATACTCCATTCACTTTTATAAAGTATCTTGGTGGGCCATGGTTTAGGTTTATCATGTTCTTTTACTTAAAACGGACGCAGGTTGGCAATCGTGAAAATCAAGCGACATTGCCAAGTCTACTTTCTATTTACTCTTTTTCAACTTTGTGAATGGAGTTAGTTCTTATAAGGTTTATCCTGTGACACAAGATTCGTAGTACCACTACATTTTCATACTGGAGTATTTCAAGTTGCGCAAAGAGGTATTTAATTGGCGTCTGTAGGCTTATTTCTTGAGAATTTTGAAAAGTGTGGATTTCCATACGTCCGTCTGTTCTGTTCTTCTAAAAGTTTTTCTGTCGGGTTGATAAACTATCACAAAGTAACGGACTATTCTGTCCATTATTTTTCAGTAAAATTTCAACACTCGGTTCTTGATTTCCGTACAAGAAATAGCATAACTGAATCTTCCAATCATGTTTATACTCGTACACGTGAAATTTTTTCCAGTATTAACAGAGAAAAAAAGTTTTTCAATATTCTTCAGATCTTTGGAATTATTGAATTCACATAATATTTCCTCAAGTTTATTGTTTTCCCAAAGTAAATAAACATTTTGTTAAATACGTAATTTCTACGATTTATATGTAGAAACGGCAACGTTGCGTTCATATCTGACAGAAGAATGAGTATAACCTAACATTTTCAAAATATACGCGGTGAAATGTGTCAGAATTCCTGGGCCTCTCGGGCTACTTTATAAAAGTGAATGGAGTATATTTCATTAAACCGCTCTGAAAACCCTATCAAAACATGTCGATTCAGGGCACCGAAAGTGACCCTTTTCCGTGCGGCCGCACCGAAAGTGACCCTTTTCCGTGCGCTGAGACATAGATGCATCTATGCTGAGACACAAACCAACGATTGCGTAGACGTCAGTGTTTCGAATAATTATTGTTTTACAATATCGAAATGCTTTCTGTCGAAGAACAAATATCGTTGGATTGTTTTCAGAGAGGTGTTATGAAAAATATCGTTCATTACACGTCCAGAAAGGCTTTTTCCGTGCTTGCACGAATTCCCGTGTTCGGCTCCGCCTCACACGGGAACTCTTCGCGCGCGCACGGAAAAAGCTTACTTTCTGGACTAGTAATGAAATATACTAATTCCGCCCTCTTGGATATTCCGCCATATTGGATTTTGGATTCAGAATGCCGTCCACTTTATTTTTTGAGCAATATTGGATATAGACTGGCGTCACACAGTTTATCGTGTATTGTCATCCAAATAAAACGTGTATTCAAAGGTTCAGCTCAATCGGTTGAAGATATCTGCTTCAAACTTGAGTAGCAAGATTTCACCCGAACAAACATACATACATATACCTACATACATGGCAAGTTACATAAATGAAAGCTTTTAAAAATGTTGAAAACTTAGCAGAGACGGTTCATAAAACTCGAACATATTTGAATCGTCGTGAAGCACCTTGTCGAACCGCAATACAGAAATTGGTGTACAAATTCGAACTGTTGAGACAAGTTAGTGATGTGAAGAAGAGAGCCCGTGCACATTGCTGAGGAACAGCCGAGAATATTGCTGCTGTAGCCGAAACTGTTACAGAAAATCCAGGTTTATCCATTCCTCGCCGTTCGTTGGAATGAGGCATTCCACAAACTTCATTATACCGTATTTTGCATAAAGATTTTAGTTTAAAGGTTTATAAGGTTCAGTTAACATAAGAACTCAAGCCGGTCGATCATCAACGTCGTGTCTTTGATGATTGGGTCCTCGAAATGCAGGAGAATGATCCGCAATCCCATCGAAAAATCATCTTGATTATGAGGCCCATTTCCATTCCGGTGGCTTCGTCAACATGCAAAATGGTAGCATCTGAGACTCGGAAAACCCCAGAATTATTGTTGAAAAGCCTCTCCATCCTCAACGTGTGACTGTTTGGAGCGCTTTGTGGTCCAGCGAGGTCATTGGACCTTACTTTTTCGAGAATGAGGCTGGAGCAACAGTTTCGATGAATGGATTGCGCTATCGAGAGATGATTAATGATTTTTAAGGCCGGAATTGGATGGTATTGAACTGGACAACGTTTACTTTCAACAAGACGACGCTACGTGCCACACAAGCAACGAAACCAATGATCTTTCAGGGGCAAGGGCATACCTTCCTCTCTCAATGAAATAAACATCCGATCATTCATCTAAAAAAATGGCATTTTTCTTTGAATGTCTAAATAACACCTCTTATTTGAAATCCCTCTAGTAAAAATGACCCAAAACGCATGGAATCATACCGTTTTCTGTTTCATTTTTCTTGGTTATTTGGGTGTTGTTATGTTTCGTTCTTGGTGAGCGTTTTTCTCAGTACACGTTTATATTGATTTTTCCGAAGACAAATTGGTTTTGCGTTGTTTGTGATGAAGTTCCTGATTATTCAATGACTTTATCAATCTACTCCCATATAGATTAATATATCCGTTATTCAACTGATTTTGATCTGTAATAGTCTCTATAAACCAATAGCGTGATTTATAATATAACTCAAATCTATAACTCACTCTAATATAAATAGAAAAAATTAAATTAATTACGAAATGAATGAGAAATTCGAATCGTTTGGAAACTCTATTTCAGACATCGAGGATACGTTCTCGCCATCTATCATCCATTTCTACGTTTTTTTGGTTCTGACTATCCAAAAATTGCATTTGGAAAACGTGAATTTTTGACATTTTCTACGGGATTCGATATCGATTAGATATTCGACCACAGAGATCGCTTTTGACAACTGTTGTCAATTTTGAAAATCATGAATTTCAAGAATAATCTTAATGCTGTCCTGAGTTAAATATCATCGAATATTATTTCATCTCTGGTCTCTTAACAAGTTAACAATGTTGTCAAAATGTTTATCAACTTTATCAAGACTAGAATCTCCATGATGAAAAAACGCTTGATGTAGAGATCTGTGATAATAAAATATCACATATGTGGGAGATAAAATTGAATTTTAAGAAACATGAAATTATACATTTCATACGCAGTTTTCATTCAAAATTCATTGTAACCGTAATATACAGGGTGTCTCAAGTTCGAGTGCCTATTAGACGTTTCTGGAGAACTGGACATATTTGAAATCTGAAATTTGGGATTATGATATTGTTCGAAATTCTCTACAGACCTAAAATATTTTCAGAGCCACAGCACTTCCGGTTATACAGGGAGTGAAAATAAATTTGCTCAAAAAATTTTTTTTTTCAATGTTTTCGTTTCTGATATGATTGAGTATTCAGTGCTGAATATATTTCTGTTGAAACCATTGTATTCATTCGAATAGTTTTCAAAATATCGAAAAAAAACCTGAAAAAAAGTGAAATATTCATAGTCAGTATCATGTTCATTTTTCTTATTCTGGACATCCTGAGTGTTAACCGTTTTCACAATGTCAAAGTAGAAGAATGTGGAAAGGTCATGCATCTTTTGAATTTCATAAATATCATCACAGGGTGTTTCAAATTCCGTGTCAAAAACTGTGATCCAAAATTGGCCATAACTTCTGTTTTTCAAATTAGAACCCTATTTTTTTATTATTGCGTTGGATTCTACGAAGAAAAATAATGATAGCATTCCCAGATGCTCTTGGTCCTAAATTCAGTTATTCCCGAGTTATTTGAGCTTTTCTGGATTCATGTCGTACGTAGAGTAAAATTCATCGAATCTAAACAGATTCGATGAATATTCTCATGAGACCATAGTAACAAGTAATAGTCAGAACTGTCACTTGTGAATTATTAATGGGATCATTTATCTTCTATGGTCACATAATATTCTCATGCAACATATTCGATGAATATTTTTATGAAACCATTGAATAAAATCGAAAAGTGAAGATAAAACCTAAAATAAGACCTGTCACTTGGGAATTATTAATGGGAAAACTTATCTTCTATGATCACAGAATATTCTTAAGTAAAAGATTAGATGAATTTGATTCTACGTACAACATGAATCCAGAAAAGCTCAAATAACTCGGGAATTACTGAATTTAAGAGCAAGAGCATCTGAGAGTGCTATCATTATTTTTCTCCGCAGAATCCATCGCAATAATAAAAAAATAGGGTTCTAATTTGAAAAACAGGAGTTAAGGCCAATTTTGGATCACAGTTTTTGACACGAAATTTGAAACACCCTGTGATGATATTTATTAAATTCAAAAGATGCATGACCTTTCCACATTCTTCTACTTTGACATTGTGAAAACGGTTAACACTCAGGATGTCCAGAATAAGAAAAATGAACATAATACTGACTATGAATATTTTACTTTTTTTCAGGTTTTTTGTCGATATTTTGAAAACTATTCGAATGAATACAATGGTTTCAACAGAAATGTATTCAGCACTGAATACTCAATCATATAAGAAACAAAAACATTGAACAAAAATTTTTTTGAGCAAATTTATTTTCACTCCCTGTATAACCGGAAGTGCTCTGACTCTGAAAATATTTTAGGTCTGTAGAGAATTTCGAACAATATCATAATCCCAAATTTCAGATTTCAAATATGTCCAGTTCTCCAGAAACGTCTAATAGGCACTCGAACTTGAGACACCCTGTATATCGAAACAATATAACTCGACACTACACGACACCATACTATTACATCAAATCACTAAGTCATTTACATAATCATCACCTGTTTGCGCAGGTTATCGCGTAAGTGTCGTTTATGGGATCACTGACTAACGTTGGAGACGCAGAACAACGGTTTGTCTTGCGTGGCGGCCACATCCACGGCCTTCTGAAGGGTAGAGTAGGGCGTGCTACATCGCAGCGCACCGTTATAGGCCACTGAAATTAAAATCGTAGCGCTATATCGGCGAGAATCAGAACTACTCGTTTGGCGTTTCCGAAGAGCAACGCCTAGACACCTTTAGCGAAATAGAAAAAACTTCATCATTATTAAAATTATTAAAGAAATTGTCTATCGCCCGTATAAAATGTAACAGAAAAATTGGAAACATTTTCCGATAATTCGCCAGAATTTCATAACTTCAAAAGTCAATTTGGACATTATTTCACAAGTAGCTTGAATACATAATTTCCCAACTGAACTCAAAATTCATTTCGATCGAATACGTTATTATGAAATTATCTATATATATAATTTTCTTATATGATTCCTTGGGATTCTTGGGAAGGTAAACAACTTATCTTCGATGCACTGCAAAGTGTATTTTATTCAGTGTCATTAAATAGATCTACAAAATATTTACATTACCTGCAAAGTGAATCGAAACAATAAGTCTATTATATATCTCACAATCTACAATGATGAATACTAAACTTCTTAATACAATTCTGATCTGACGCGAACAAAATGACAATTAACATAGAGGTACGAACTGCACAGAAATATGAACATGACACAAAATTATATTACATCTACCCTCCCTGGTGACAATTTACCTTAGACCATAGAAAGAGGAGACACACCTTTCAATAATAAATAGTGAAGCCAAGTTTCAAAATCATCAGAACTGAACTGGGTGATTGTAATACTACGGAATCAAAATGTGGTAGAAATTTTTGCAACGTTGTGACGTTCGTTGAATTTTCTAATAAATAAACTCTCAATCAAAATGAAAAGTTTCTTAGATTGAAATTCATTAACTCATTTGTGCGTGAATGCCAGAAACGAGTATTGGTTTCTTCAACTATTGTGCATTCTTCACATTACATATACTTAAGTATATGTAAATGTTCGCGAAATGGATCGATCTTTTTGTCCCAGATTAATGTATAAAAACGTTTGGCAATACGGTTTTTTGAATCTATGTCCAGTTCATTCATTAATTACGTGCCGCCATCTTTATTCTATGAAATTTCTGACAATTTGAACAGTGTTGTCAACAAGATTTTAAGCTTCATTGCATGTTGAAAGCGTTATTTGGATTTATTTTTGAATATCTCCAGCTAAATACGATAAGAAAATGGTTCGTAAGTGTCTTGTGTGTGGTAAATTGGACTATTTGAATCCTAACTTGAATTTGCACAGGTATGTTCTAATCTTTTCATACTTAGTATCAGAGGCGTAGATTTTTAGAATTTCACTTTTCAGAATCCATTCTGATATTGAGAAGAGGAACATCTGGTTCTCAATCCTGAATATTACTTGATGATCTTTCTCAGAAACTGTTTGTATGTTCCGAACACTTTGAGCTAAAAGATTTCGTTACTCGAGTGAATGGTACCAGATATCTCAAAAATGATGCCAATCCCCTTCTTGCCAAACCAATCTTCGAACTTTCGTCCTTAAGGTAAGTTTCTGGGAATTTCCAGAGAAAGAACCAAAATATTGAAATCAAATATTAGCCATTTCACGAAAAAAATCATCATTGTGCCGGTACTCTGGAAACTCAACAGAGGGATGGATCAGATATAAGCATACCACACCACATTTGATAAATTCGATAAATTGATAAGTCTCTTCCCAGTACCTGTTCTTCTACCGGCAGGGGGAATGGTTGTAATTTTTGTTGCATTAGTGATTAATTATATCTGGTGTAATCTGTTTTGCAGGGTTGAAAAAATTGAGCCAGTGGAGAAATGAGATTCATCTTCCTGTTTCACTGAGGCACCATCTTCTTCTAAAATTAGAAGAATAAGGTGAATATTTCATCTCAAATCTCTTAAATTCCATTAACTCTGACAACTAAGTCATGATCCTATCAAAAAATCTTCTCTTCGTTTCAGGCATTCTTTAATTCAGGAGTTGCAAGAGATTCATTTCAAATAATGTTAAAAGATCCAAGCAAGCAGGAGTACAACGTACAACCCATCATTGAAAGCCTTTGCATTAACATTCGCCTCTTTTTTTCCCCAAGAATACAATTCTGTGGGAAAAACATTCATCAACAGCCCTCCCCTTTTAGAAACTATCTCAAAGTATAGATCTGTGGATGGAAGTCCAGGTATCATAAAAGAAGCATTGACTGCTCTGGTCCAAAGACAAGAAGAAGTTTCATATTCCTGGTACTGGTTCAAGATTCACAGGATATGTTAATATTGGTACCAACTTGGATTCTGCCTTCCAAATAGAACTATGACTATCGAATGTATATATGGCTTTGAGAGGAGCAGTTAACAACAAATGAACTTGTTTTCAATATCAATGTTTATTTTAATATCGCATTCAGTAGATTTACTATGGTTTTATGATTGTATTATGTTCTTCTTCATGATGTGGATAGTGGATGAATAAATGAGGTTCATTTTCTTCAAGGAATTATGCTAAATTTTGTGAATAAATAAAGGAGGCATGAATTATTGTTGCTTTTTTCATACTGAACGCCGTTCATAGGCATATAATGTACGCTCGGCAATTCGCCGCCCCGTAGATTTTCATCTCAAATATTGATGACTCGGTTTGATGCCTTTTGCAGCCATAACTTATCATATTTGTAATAACGTAATAAAATACATCGATTCATTATAAAATCTCGTGAAGAGGAAAATCTGATTCCTTCACATGAATTTACACATTTTTGTGGTCAGTTTCAGCATTTAATGAATCGTGTAGTTTATTTTATATACCTTAATTGAATTCCTAAAGAATCAATTGTTTTTCTATAATTTTTCATGCTCATTTTCACTAATTCCAAGTAATTAATATAAAAAAGCTACGCATTTTGGTATGTTCAATAATTCATTTGCATCAATTACGAATCTTCAAATATATTTATAGTACAAAATAATTTCACATTTCTATAAACCGCCCTCGTACCAATATTGAAAGAATTCGCCATAAAAAGATTATTAACTCGTTATTTTATTTCCATTCTTCAAAATCAATAACTCCACGCCACTGGATTTTTCAAAGTTAGATTCTGCAATGTTGCCACATAAATGTAAAATGATATTGTTTTCTTCGTCCCACTCGTTGAAGTCTGACTGAATTTTGGCTTCATCAATTCCCGAATTTATGAATGAGATGCTGTGTCTCCTCTTTCTATGGTCTAAGCAATTTACCGACAAGTAAATTGTTAAAAACAAATTTCCTGACATGGTAATAATTTCGTGACATGATACAGATTCGATTCATGTTTTTTATGACCAGAATCAACTTCAAAAATAGAATCTGAGATTTTTTTTGAAATACGATATGGACCACAACGAATCTCATCAAGTTTCTTCCTACCCAACTTATTACTATTTTCTATATATACAAAATCACCCTCTTCAAACATTGCAACTTTTCTATTTTTATCAATCCTTAATTTATTTCTATTATGATACTCGAGGGAATTTTTATATGCTATGGATCTATCATTCTCTAAGTTTCCTTTCTCTTTTAATTCTATTGGGATTATAGAACCATCCTTTCCATATAATAAATACTGAGGAGAAAACTTGCTAACACTATGTATGGTTCTGTTATATTCATCAACACATTCCCTTGCAATAGTTGACCAGGCTCTCTTTTTCTTTTCTTCATTTGTTTTACATCGAATTCGGTTCACAATAGTCTGATTTAATCTTTCATTTAATCCGTTAGAAAAAGGACAGTTAACCGCTGTAAAAACCACCTCGATATTTCTCTGTATTAGATAATTTTTGAATTCCGTTGAATTTATACCACTGTATTGATCTGTTAGTAAAATATCAATTTTTTGTTCTGATATTTTCTCCAACAATCGAATGAAATCCGAAGAAGTCTGATTTTTCGAAGTATGTATGAAGGCGAATCGAGTAAAATTGTCTACTAGTAAATGTAAATATCTTTTTGTGGACCTGCTACCTCCAAATCCCCCAATTGTATCCAAAGACATTATTTGAAAAGGTTTTTTAGCCGGGCCTAAATGCGATAAAAAACCATATTTTTGCTCCCTACGTGATTTATTTTTCAAGCAAATATCACATGTTTTACAAAAATTTTTAATAATTGAATCCATATTTTTAAAATAATAAAATGGACGCAACTTCAGATTTATATGATGACTTCCTATATGACCATAACATTTGTGAATCTTTTCAACCAGTAGTCTTCCTAATTCCTCCGATATAAAAATTCTATCTACTCCTTTCAATTGCTTAAAAAAAAGATCGTTTTTATTGATGACTTTTTTTTGTTTTTTTAAGAAAGATTCAATATTTTTTTGATCTTTTTGAATATCTATCAATTCAATCATATTCACAATTTTCAGAGCATCATACGAATTCTCAGTAGAGTCAATCACCGCATTTCTAGAGAGACAATCTGCCTCCAAATTGGTTACCCCTGGGGCATATTTAACAACAAAATCATATTGGGAAAGATAATAAACTAAATCTCCCAACTCTTCATCAGTACGGGATTTTATATTCAAGTTTTCAAGCGGTTTATGATCTGAAAATACTATGAATTTCGAGCCAATTAACCAGTATTGCCAGTATCTTATAGCCTCCTTAATAGCTAGACACTCCAAATAGATCGCCTTTTTCTTTTTTTGCGAAGCACTCAGCTTTTTAGAAAAATAAGCAACCGGCATAATTTCTCCGTTTTCTTGCTTTTGTTTCAATACTGCCCCAACTCCTTCAATACTTGCATCTGTATAGATGTAAATAGGCAGGTTTCTATCAAAAATTGTTAATATTGGCGCAGCACATAAATAGTTTTTCACTTCCTGAAACGATTTTTCACACTGTTCGTTCCAAATAATATAAAAGAAAGATGTTGGTTGCACCATTTATAACTCGAGATCGGATGGACTGATTGTTATGAAACTTCATATATGGATTCGTCTACGGTCTGGTTATTATAAAATACAATAAAACTTTGGAAAAATCGATGAAAAATTTACTTATACTGGAAATGCTTTTCCTTCTTTTGAGTAAGGTGTCGCTACAGCTTCAGTTACGCTACAGCTTATTCGTAGGTACTTTAGTTGATATTCTCCCCGTTAGATGGCGATGTAAACAAATAGTGTGTAATTTGAGTTGGCTCCAACTCTGTGCTGTGGGCCAAAACAAAAATGTCTTAGTCAAGAAGAAAAATAAGAAAACGTCTTAGCGTATTTGTATTCTGTGAAGTGAGATTGAAGTGTGGATTAAAGTACCATAGACAAAGTAGTTCAATTCGAATTTTCAGCGTTGTATTGGCAGAACTTAAATGGTTTCTACAGTGATCAGAGCTAATTAATCATTGGAACTATTTCTCATCCATATAATTCGATCGTGATTTATATTTTTATTTAGGTACAGCAATGAGAAAACTGTAAGGCATTAAAAAAAAATTATATGTTCAACAATAATTAGATACCGCTTAAATAAAGAGAATTCTTTTCGTGCGAATAACAATGTTACTAAAATTTTGTATATTTTGCCTAATTTATCTCCTGCTTGAAAAAATAGCAATGATTGGTTGATACAACTTTAACGGTGGGTTTCACAAAGCGTAATCATCGGTGATCGGAGCTTGATATAGAATCAACTCCATTCGACAGTTTAAAAATCAGAGAAGCAAGCTGTTGATCTCCGATCGCCGGTGATTATGGTTTGTGAAATCCACCGTAAGTATTTAGGCGGAACAAAGTTCGCCGGGCCAGCTAGTATCATTATAAATTCGAATAGTCATTTTTACGAAATCCCTTGTCGAATTTTGCTCATCAATTGACATTCGGGATCCGCTCCTACCTGTATATATTGCAGTTTCTAGGTTTAGGTTGTTATACAAGAGTTGACCAGTTGACCTACAATTCACAAAAAGAATCATCAAACTCCTCTGAGTGGTTCACTTCCTGAGTATTGTGATTGTGTTTAAATATGCTATGATTGCAATCCTATTAACCAATTCTTGGTTATCACCAGTTATGGATCAACGCCTGTTATGGAAGTTAATAAGCAACCTTTAATATCCGGAACTTGTATGGGGGTTGTTGCTTGCTGCATTATATCTCCAGCTCATGATCCACAGTACTTACATTCTTAGCATTCTATTGTTTTTGTCAATTGTTGATGAACGCTTTCACGGCCAGATTCAACTACAATAGGAAATTCACCTGAAATTTAGCTTACGACTACGACATGTTGAGGGGTATCACTGTCAGAGGTTGTAACTCGTAGTGCGTAAACTCCACTGCCGGCGCGGTCGGTCGGTACCTACGTTTCCTCCGCTTTGGACAGGATCAGTTATAGTACTACGGATGGTATGCAACCATACTTTATGAACAGAAGTCTCTTCTTTCCTGTTCATGTTGTTTTTGAGCATATAGATTTCCATGGTCTCCATGGTCCTCCCTGAGAAATAATTTGTGATGTAGAATATAGGTATACATTAATCAAAGCGTGTTCCTCGAGTACATTCTTTTCTGTTTGACACATTCGACAACACCGTTCGTGTTCTTCAATCCCTAGGCCTAAGAATACTAAATTAAATAGTCCCACTATAAACTTTCCCATCATTCGCTAGGTATTCTGTAAATACTAGATTGAGAAGGAGGATACATTTGGCCTGTGGCACTCCTTGGACAAGTCCTATTTTTTTTGTTAGTTCATAGACTATTTCAATGTTATGCCTCTTCGGAGAGTTGCCAATTTTTTTTGTTGCCACCGATAGAATGAAATGTAAATATGCCTTCTCCTGAGGGATGATTTAGGATGATCAGTCTTCCTTTTTTTACGCTTTGGACTCAAGGCTTGATCGAACTCCTTCAAGTTGCAATTCGTCTGGCAGATATTCAGGCTCATATACAGGACGAGTACTTGACTTGTACATATTTTAAACTATAGATTTTTGAGGTAAAAAGAAACCTTTTTTCATTTTTCCGAATTCAGCTTTGATAAAAAGATATAGCCATTTGGAAAAAAATTGGGCCAAATACGTGCCTGTTACGATTCTCTGGATTCAATGCTAAGTTTATATTTCTCGATTGAAATTGAAATAATATATACAGGGAATACTCCAGTAAAAACCATATTTGGATAAGAATGTTAAAAACACGATGTTTCTCAACAAAAACACTCAGGTTTGTCCAATCATATTTGAAATTGAAATGTCATATTTCTCCCAGCAAAATAAATTCCTTCTTCGATTTTCCTGAAGATTAGTTTGTGACCGCTAATAACTTGCTAACATTCTTCTCGATATCCCAAAAATATCTTTAAAATAATGGTTTTAAACTTAATTTATGATCAATCAACCTAATCTAACCCATTTTGCATTCAAGACAATCGAAACAAAAATCATATTATTATTCATTTTTTTTTTAACGTCCGTGTGAGGGAAAAACCCTTTATGGGCACCGAGAGGGTCCGCACTCTCGGTAGTGTGAGAATCCAGGATCTTGTTTGGCTACTCACTAAAAACCCCTCACACCTTCAATGGAGGAGTTCTTCATCCTGCCTTCGCAGCGTCCCTTAACAAAAGAGATGAGCTGCAAGTGGCTTCTAGAGTTCATGGGACCTGATGATATGGAGTGACCCGAGCAACACTGCTTTCTGCATTCTGTGCGCCAATACCTCGGCCAGTGATCTGCAGACCGGGATAATCTTCAGTTCATCCACATAGTTAGCTCTCATTCCACCGAGACATCCTATGATAAGTACGACCATCCTAATTTTATGACCTGGGTATAAAGTTCCAAGCTCGAACATAAGGTCTTTGTATTTTTGCCTCTTCTGTTGTTCCTTCATCACAACATTATTTTCAGCAGGGGAGGAGAATTCCACGACAAATAACTCCTTCAGCTCCTTGTCCAGCAGAAGTATGTCTGGCTTAACAGCATTGATCTGTCGTGTTGTTGAGACAGGATAGTTCCAGCATATCCGAGCTCTTTCGTTCTGGACCACCGCTTCAATCTCCAGAGGCACATATGGTAGCACCGGTTCTTTGTCTATCCCATACGCGGCTCTCAGATGGAAGTATAGAGTTCGGAGTGCCGCGTTGTGTCTCTCTACATACCCCGATGGAGCATGGACTCTGCAGGCGGAAAGGATGTGCATAATCGTTTCCTGTTGCCCATGGCAAGCCCTGCAAGTTGTTGGGGTGTCCATTTTCATGATGTTCTTTTTATACCATCTCGTATTCAGTACTCCATCTTGACACGCCATCACAAATCCTTCTGTCTCTGACTTAAGGCTAGCTGACTTTAGAAAGGCGAAAGACAATTCTTCAGACAGGTCCTGGTCTTTTAAACTCCTGAAATATATGGAGTGCAAGGTCTTACTCATATGATGTTCGAGTAATGTATCTGACTGAGACTTTCGGATCAGTCTTGCTAGGCTTCTTTGGTCCGCTTAAGTGATCGGTGCTCCAGCGAGCTCAGGATTGATCGATACGCCGGTTATGCTGAGCTTATCCAGGGCCCTTTGTGCAGCTCGGAATAGGAAGGCTCCATGGTTCGCAATTTCATGCTGAGCGACAAATTTCAGAAGCGGATCTTCATTTCTTAGAATCCTTACTGCCATTTGCAATGTTTGTTGATAGTGTTGATATTCCAAACATTGCAATCCTCTACCCCCCTGGCTTCGAGGAAGGTATATCCTCTGTATTGAACTGTTGGGATGTAGGCTACGATTCATGTTCATCGTTTTCCTTGTTGACCTATCAAGATCGAGGAGCTCGTTTACCGTCCAGTTCACCACTCCGAAAGAGTAGGTGAGAATCGGGATAGCTAGCATATTTGTAGCAGATACTTTGTTCTTTCCCGACAGCTGCGATTTCCATATGTCTCTCAGCTTCTTTTTGTAGCTGGCTGTTAAGGCATTCTTTATCTGGGTTGTCTCCAGTACACCCCTCTGTTTCATTCCAAAAAACTTGTAAGTTTCTCCGTCTTCGAGGTGTCGAAAAGTCATTCCATCTTCCAGTCGAATATCTTCTCCTGCGTCTTCAGCTTTTCCCCTGCGCAGATGAAAAACAGCACACTTGTCCAAACCGAATGACATTCCCATTCCTGAAGTGTAATCTGAAACGATATTCAGTAGTTGCCGCAGTGCGGACTCGGAGGGAGCGTAGAGCTTCAAGTCGTCCACGTACAAGAGATGCGAGATCAGGTGGTTCCTTCTGCCTGGTGGTCCGGCCTGGTATCCTATCTTGCTCTCCCTTAACTCAATTGTTAGTGGTATAAGAGTTATGCAGAATAATAACGGGCTTATCGAATCTCCCTGGAAAACTCCTCTCATGTATCTCACCCATCCTGTATAAACGGTTCGACCCTCTGCTCGGATGGCAAACTTCGTTTTCCACAGCGCTATGATGTTTTCTATCGCGTGGACGATGTTGGGGTGGACTTTCAGCATTTTTAATAACCGTATTATCAGTTCGTGCGGCGAGGTGTCATATGCTTTCGCGTAGTCTAACCATGATGTGTGTAGGTCGCGCTTGTAGTGTCTGGCGTCTAGACATACGCTCTTGTCTATGAGCAAGTTGTCCTTGCATCCTTGCACTCCTTTCTTTGCTCCCCTCTGTTCGTAGATGCTGTTCCACACTGGTTCAATAACCCTCAGTATTTGATCTTGAATTACACTTGTGAGGATCTTATACAGTGTATTGAGGCAAGTGATTGGGCGATAGTTCTTTGGTTGCCCTAAATCACCTGATTTTGGTATCAGCACTGTTCTACCCTCCACTAACCATGACGGAATGGGCTCATGGCGAGTCAGCATCCCGCTGAATAATCTTGCCAGGTGTTGATGTGTAGCTGGAAAGCTCTTCCACCAGTAGTTTTGAATACCGCCAGTCCAGGTGCTGTAAAATCACGCTTGTTCTTAAGGGCTTTTTTAATATCTTCGGTTGATATTTCAGAAAGTTCATCGTTCTGCTGTTGGTTTTGATCACACATCTGCTGGAATCTGAGTAGTGCTGGAGTATCCCTGGTTTCTGCTTGTTGTTCATACAGGCTTTTCCAAAATTGTTCGACCTCTTGAGGTGGTGGTGGGTTTTGTGCCTTTTGTTGTTGGGACTGAAATAATTTCGATGGTTCTGCGGTGAAGGTGTTGTTATCTTCAATCCATTTTTGCCTTTTTATCAGTTTCTTTCGCGCTGTAGCAAGTGATCTTATTTTATCTACAGCTTTCTGCTTCAGTAGATGGACTGTGGGCAAATCTACTGCATGATGTATGGAACGAAACTCCTCGATCATATCCTTCATTTTCTTGCTTGATCCAATTTTGCCTCTCAGAACATCTATGATACATTGGTACCAAGATGCCTGCTGCCTCATTGATTTTATTTTGATGTCAAGCCGACTGAGTCTTAACCTATGCTTATCCTTCTTCGTAGCTGAACTTTTCGGTGGACATAGAAGTGAAGCGGCCGCTCTCACTGCAGCCACCACATCTTCTAGTGAACAGGTCTCGTTTAGATGATCTTGGATTATTTTATCCACTACGGCTAGATCTTCAGCCTGAAATCTTGTTTTTATTCGGGTGGCCTTGACCAGTGGGTCTCTAACGGCAGCCTCAAATGCTTCCTTTGTATTGACGATTGACTTCGGAACATCTCTCACTTGTTCCGCTCTTGGCCTTGCCCTCAGGGCTATTGCTTGGTGTTGTTGGTTTGGAGCACCTGTCACCTGCTCTTCACCGTGTTCTATTTCTGGAACATCTCTCACTTGTCCACTCTTGGCCTTGCCCCCAGGACCATTGCTTGGTGTTGTTGGTTTGGAGCATCTGTCACCTGCTCTTGACCGTGTTCTATTTCTGGAACATCTCTCACTTGTTCCGTTCTTGGCCTAGCTCCCAGGGCTATTGCTTGATGTTCTTGGTTTGGAGCATCTGTCACCTGCTCTTCACCGTGTTCTACTTCGGGAACATCTCTCACATGTTCTGTTATTGGCCTGTTGGAGCGTGTACCAGTCTCGGTTCGGCTCGCAATGTTTCTCACCAGGGCTACAGCTTGTTCTTCAGCTGTGTCAATCGTCAATTGCTGATGTTGGCTCGAAGCATCTGTCACCTGCTCCTCAGCTAGTTGTTCCGTCCTTTCTTGCTCTTGAGATCGCCATAAGATTCCTCTTCTTTTGAGATGACTGATCTGATCTCTGAGGTTTTGCTGCGTCATGAAGTCAAGGTCTGGATAATTTTCGTACCACAGACCATGCAGCCTATTCATGTACCCTCGTCATTCAGGTCTTGATCTTCTGTATAGCGCAGTCAGCAGGCTATGCTGCTCGGGCGTCCACTTGTGGCGTCCTCTTTGTGCCGTCCTGTTTCGGCTGCCGGTTCCGACTGCGGGCTGCTCTCTCGAGCGTTGAATCCCTATGCGACCGACAACCTGAACTCTCTCCTCGTCAATGTCTTCCTCGTCTAAAGGCATAGCTTCTTGTATGGCAGGCGCCTGCCTTCTCAGCATCTTGCCGTTGGTGGCCCGCATGCTGTCAAGTCCAGCACCAACTCCAGACGCGCCCTGATCGTCCCAGGCAGCGACTGTTTCCGAGGCTTAGCTGATATCTGTCCGACATCGGTTGAGAGTGACCGGGGTCCGCGGGATTGTCACACCCGTATACTACAAAGTAGTACCCCCCGTGCGGGTTTGCCACCATTTACCCTTGGTAGCCCAGGTAACTCGGGCCGTGGGGACGTCACCCCCCATGTGGCATGGCAAAACCACACCACACCCGTGCGGTGTGGTGTTTTATTCATTATTATTATTATAATTACAATTAGAGTTGGGGCAAAAAGCCCATAAACTCAATAACACCAAATAACATAATGCTCAATTATAAGGGAAAAATACACCATGAAAATAAAAGTAATCTCTAACTGGCACACAACACGACATCAACTCCGCACATGCTGATCCAATCTGTTTTTGAAGGCGTTGACCGAGGTTGCACTAACTACACTCTGTGGGAGCCCATATTCCACCTGTCGAAGACTCTATTCGGCAGGAAGGTTTGACGCTGTGTGGTCCTGAATTTCTCCTTTCAAAGTTTGAAGTTATGCCCTCGTAAGTGTATGGTACATCCTTTATAAAAGTGTTCCAGGCTCACCCCAAAAAAATCCGTTCAATGCCCTGTGTATAATGATGAGGTCGTCCCTGCCAGGTCCTCGAAAGTATCTAGGCTCATCATCCTCAAGCGAGTGGGATAGTCTTATCAAACCAAAAGGGATCCTAGTATTCCATCGCTGCACAGACTCCAGGAGATGTTGGTCCCCCCTGAGAGATGGACACCACACAGGTCCAGCATATTCCATCAGGCGTACGTAGTTGCAATATAGTAACTTGCATGTTGACAGGCTGCAACCTCTGAATGTCCTCTGGATCATATAAGTCATCTGTCTGGCTCTAGCTGTGACTGCTGCAATGTGGCGTGACCATATCAAATTTGGCTCCATCATGACTCCCAAGTCACTATATAATGGTCAACAGCGGTGAGGAGGACACCACCGATCTCATAGCCAGCCCCCGTATTAATGCTACCTTGATGCATGACCTTACATTTGCTGATGTTCACGGGAAGTAACCATTCACGATTCCAATCGTCCAAAGCTCTCAAGTCCTCTTGACGTGTCCCCGAATTCGATGCATTATTGTAGATTTTAAGGTCATCAGCAAACATAGCACATGTAGACTTCAGAATTCTTGGCAGGTCAGAGGTATATAAAATATAAAAGGAAGACAACTGGACCCAAAACTGACCCCCCCTGAGGTACGCCACTGCTCGAAAACACCTGCAAAGATGAATGGACACCCGAAACCCCCCACCCTCACATGAAAAGTTCTATTGGTGAGAAACGCTTCGACTCATGACAGTAGACAACCCCTGATACCCAAGGGATGCAACTTTGATAGATGACGTCGATGTAGAACACGGTCGAATGCTTTAGAGAAGTCTAAGTACACCACATCCACAGGAATACCGCGGTCCAAGGAACTAGTCCAATCGTTAAGACAACCCAACAAATTTGTCATTGACTTCTATGAATATTTCACAGAGCTTTTGAGAAGACAATGCCAGATTGTTGATTGGTGTAACGGTGTGTCTTGCGAGGTAGAAGCAGGCCTGCAAGACACACCGTAATATCTATGAATTGACCCATCTCAAACGTAAGTGTATGTGAACGACGCATATGCGTATAGCGACAACCGACGCGATCTATAAACAAACATGGAGGATTTTTTTTCTAGAGCTATGTTGTTATAAATGGAGAAGGAGATTATTTTAGTATGTAAAAACGAAACCGAATTTTGAAAAATGGTAATGAAGAAAAGTGTTTTTTTTTTAATTTAAATTATCGTGTCTTGGCCACTAGGCCATTGACTCAGTACAATATTCTATTTTTACATTACAGATGAAGACAAAAATTTTTGCAAATTATGGATATTAACAAAAAGAGAAATATACTATGGATGTAAGTATGGATCATATTTGATTGTACAGTTGGCTTTCTTTCAGGAATTCTATTGCTGCTTCAATTTGTATTGGTGAGCTGAGGATGTCTAAACAAGTGTTTTGATGAGAGGAATCTACAGTTTAAACATATGTACAAGTCAAAGACTTACCT
Source organism: Adalia decempunctata (assembly GCA_951802165.1). NCBI lineage: Eukaryota > Metazoa > Arthropoda > Insecta > Coleoptera > Coccinellidae > Adalia > Adalia decempunctata. The sequence goes on along the minus strand of OX637696.1, from coordinate 61,887,505 downwards.
TGTGTCTGAGATTACCATTAGGCTTCAGTGGCGTACCCAGACATTCGTCTTGGGGGGGGGATATGAAACAAATAATAATAATATTTTTTTTAAAGCAAAACAAGAATACATTTTTATCTTCTCCCATAGAATTATGTGTCCATTATTCTACTGATTTCGAGCTGTAATAGTATCTATAAACCAACCCCGATGGTTATGATAACTCACTCCTATAACTCACTTTAATACAAATACGAAAAACAGTTTACCAAATGAATAAAAAAAGTCGGATCGATCGGGAACACTATTTCAGATATCAAGGTAACGTTCTTGCCATTCGTTCTTACATTTCTTTCGGTCTGAATATCCAAAAATTGCAATTGGAAACCGTGAATTTTTGATGTTTTTTACGTGATTCGATTCTCGACCACAGAAATCGCTTTTGACAACTGTTGTCAATTTTGAAAAAGTCGAAGATAAAGTATAGTATTCGATTCGCGGTAATGGTCATAACACACTTGATGAATTACACCACTCGCCTGACGGCTCGTGCTGCAAACTTCATCTGCGTGTGTTATGACTTACATTACCGCTCATTGAATAATATACTATTATCAGAAATTTTGGTTTGCTATCATAAAACAAAGTAAAGTCGCCTTGGTCTTCTTGCTATATCATCAATAATTTCATTCTCGGAAATTGGCAATTCCCTGTGTATAGACATCATGGCTAGCGGATTCCAGCAGCCGAACTTGTCGATTTTGTTTCGCATTCATCAAATTTTCTTCGTTTGATGAAGTCCGCCAAAGAAGTTTGTTTACTTATGATGATTTTTTCCTGGACCTCTATTAAAAAAATACAACACACCTTTGTAACAATTAAAAGAATTATGATGATTGGAAGGCAATGTCAACTCAGGACAAATTCCTACAGGTCGTCCGAAGGAATGAAAAAAATGTCTACTCATCTACTTCATACCAATCATACCAGTAAACAAAATATCACCCTACTGATCGAAGTGCGAATTTAACGCAGTATTATCGGCCGACAAAGGGATCTGGAGCCGAAAACGTCATGTCTCGATAAGATATATTCACACTTAAATCGCTTGTTTTGATGTGCCGCCAATCGCTGCGATAGTTGCGGCACTCGGAAGGCTTCATATGTCTTTCATTTTTTATTAATAATTTGGTATACAGTCACCGAAGCGAATATATTATATTGTCAGGAACTTTACAATTCTCTTGGATTTTACCGAGAATTCGCTTTTATCAAACTACACATTTTTGGACCTAACAATGGATCTTCCTGGGGGGGGATATATCCCCCTTATCCCCCCCGTGGATACGCCACTGTTAGGCTTCCAAGTAACCACCATTATCTCGGAAAGTTGGTGGGCCATCTACATCTACATCTACTTCTACTTCTATGGTGAACTTAATGTTTGGGTACCTGCTGTTGAGGTGGATTAGGAAGACATTAGTAGTGTTTCCAAATCACGGAGGTTTCATCCATATATCGCAGCCATTCGGTGGTTTCTTTGGGGCTCTTTAAATAGCGTTCGTTCTGAATTTCTCAACGAAAAAATTGTCTTTCGCAGAACATTGAGGATGGCCCATAGCGACTCCGCCCATTTGTTGCTGAAGTCTCATCTCCATCGGAAATATCTCGCTGTAGGGTACCTAATGTTCCAGTAACCCCCGAAAATATTCGCAATATGTAGATCAGAGATTTTCAGAGAATCCATTTGAAGAGAAACATGATAGCGAGGCTTAAGATGAGCTTATCATTCGATTCTATGAGCGGTAGTGATACTTCGGCGCATCCACCAATATCACGAATGATGTCCAATCGCGTCACTTACCTACATCAATGGCACAGGCTGTTCCTAATTTCATGCGAAAAAAATCAGGATTTGATTGCTCGTATGAAAATGAGATGGGTTTTACCTATGACAAAATTTCCTTAGCTCACCCCTTCCCGAGATAAGGTGGTGACTAGATTAATTTTTTTCTGAAATTTCAGTGAGGCTGGAAACTTGAAATTATGTTATTTTTGTGCACTCGCTCAGCACTAACCACCAGTATTTCTTCAATGTTCCTGTTACAATATACGGCTTTGAAATTAGCAACCCTCACTTTAATTCATATCTAAACCTTCTCTCGAGGTGAAGTTTCATTAAATAAAATAAACTTGAAATCCTTGTTTTATTTAAAACAATTTTTTTCTTTAATTTTTTTCCACCACCTTTTGAGGGTAATATCTCAAGAAGGGGTGGGCTGAGGAAGTTTTGTTATTGGAAAGACTTAACTTAATTTCATACGAGCAACCACCTCCTGAATATTTTCGCATGAATTTAGAAACCGCTGTATATTTCAATATTCTGTCATGGATACTTTTGCTTAACTTATGCCTAGTTTGATTACATGAACGTGAATTAATTCAAGTTAAGATTTTGTCAGAATTTCAATTCATTTGTTTCAACCCTCACCGAGTGAACCATTTCAAACTGTGACATTATTATCTTTTATTCCTGTCGCATTCATGTGGAATTAAAATTTATTTAATAGTTCCTTGTGACTGAAACCTTCACCTATTTTAAAATTTATTGATTATTATCAGAGTGAACCAATTTTATAGCAAGCTAGACAGTCCAAAAGTCTTCGTAGACAGCGCCGACGCCGCGAACCAAAGCGCGAAGTGTGGAGGATAAATTTCGACGCAAAAATTCTTGGCCTGCTTCGGGCCATGAGTGTAGAGCGCCATAAACAACCAATGACCCTAGGGCCTAGACTATGGAAAGAAGAGATGCGTCTTTCAATGATAAATTGTGAAGCAATTTATCAGACTCATCAGAACTGGGTAACTGTAATACTTCGAAATCAAAATGTATCTAGTAGAAATTCCTGCAACGTTGTGACGTTCTTGCAATTTTCTAATACATAACTTCCAATCAAAATGAAAAGTACTTTGGATTGAAATTCATTTACTCATTCGTGCGTGAGTGTCAGAAATGAGTATTTGTTTCTTCAAATATTGTGCATTCTTCACATAAACTAGAGAATCGGAATGTTCGCGAAACGACTCGGCCTCAGATATCGAATGGGCAGCACCGTTTTTTGAATCTGGGGCTAGTTTATTCTTCGTACCGCTATTTTAGTTTTGTGTTACTAATGACGTTTTGAACAGAACAGAGTTATCATCGCGATATCGCGTATGAAAAGTGAGAATTGGATTTATTTCCGAATATCATTAGCAATACGTTGAAAAAATGGTTCGTATGTGTATTGTTTGTGATGAATTTGAACTATTTGAATCCTGATTTAAGTTTACACAGATATGTTCTACTCTTATCTTCAGTTTTTAGAATTTTACTTTTCAGAATCCCTTCTGATATTGAGAGGAGGAACATCAATTCTGAATTTAGCTGATTCTGTTTACTTTCCACAGAATCTGTTTCAATGTTTGGAACATTGTATGGATTCGTCAAAAGTGAAAAGAGTTAATTCACATGTAATTTCACTTCCATTCTTCAATACCGAAAACTTCACGCCATTTCCACTTGACCTGCAATGTTGCCACGGCAGTATCTAACGATATTGCTATCCTTCATGCTATTTTCGTCCCATTCATTGAAAACTGACTAAATTTTGGCTTCACCAATTCTAGAATTCATGAATGAGATTCTGTGTCATCTTCCTCTATGGTCTGAGCCAATACCAATAAGAGGAAAGGTTTATTCATTCCCTTGATACCAAGCAACTCGTTCAATTATTGAATTTCCAATGTGACGAGAAGAAGTTTCGCGGGTTTGAAAGCGTTTACGTTAAGACTATACCTACATGGGAATGTTATTCATTCATAATGACACTGGCAGATGGCATCATTCTGCCCTATGCTGAATTCAGTCCGAAAGTTGAAGAAAATAAATAAAAATTCGAGTATCGTGAAACTGGATTCATTAGGCAACAAAACTGAAGAAAAGAATGTGATTAAATAAAATTTGTGTTCCTAGTTTTGTCATGGACCTATCCAGAGCTGTGACGAACACTGAAGGATAGTGCTTTGAGCACTAACTAAGCACTTGAACAAAAAGGCTCCCGAGTCTCGAGCACTAAGCACTTATTTTCACAAAAGGCTCGCGAGTCCTAAGCGAGAGTAATTTAACATTTCGAGCACTAAGCCCTGAGCACTTTTTTAGGATCTGTTGGAAGTGAGGTTATTTTAATCTGAAAAGAAGTTGTAGGCTGGCATATGTGAGATGCTCACCATGAACTATTTTCAAGGTCTCAAGGACCCCGAGGGAACCAATAGAATCGAATTGTTCAATTCGATAGAAAATGGGAAGATTCTTGTTTGATCAACTTTCAAGTTTAGACCAATAAAATACTTCCAGATGAAAAAATTACCAACAATCATGTGAGGAAATGTTGATTTCACATTTTATTTTATGAAAAAATATATTCGTAAGCTGATGGTTGATTATTATTGAGAATGAAAAATCTGAAGAGAAATAACAAAATATAAGATGCATGAGAGAACCTAAGATGTAAGAAACACTTTTGTTCTAACCTGAAGAAGGATTTACGAAGATATTAAAATGGCAATAGCTAATGATTGGAGAAATGAATGGTACCTTTTAGAAGAGTGGTTATATTTTTAAGAATAGGGAATGGGTATTCTCTAACGCCATTTCTGATCAATTTCATTATGATCATAGATGTGTTGCGACGTGTTACGACAAGATTTTGCTCAGGGCTTAGTGCTTAGTAATCCGCAGAAGTGCTCGGGAGCAATTTTGGTATTACTTAGCACTAATCTAAATCTAAGCCTTCTGTTGAAGCACTTCAATTACTAAGCACTAAGCACTGCTATTGAAAGGGGCTCGGAAGCACAGTGCTCGGGAGCACAAAAGAGCTCCGAGTACTTTCACGACACAAAGCACAATGCTTTTGACAGCTCTGGACAGGGTTGGCATGTTTTAAAACAGAGTTTTGAAACAGAGTTTTAAAACAGTGTTTTAAAACATGTTTTAAACACAAGCCTCTGTTTGTGTTTAAAACATATTTCGCAAATTCGTTTCTTTATACTCTTTAGAGTGAATTGTAATGAGAGAAGGAATAAGAATTATTATCAACTTCGTTCAGGAATAGGGAGAGTAATTTTTATTGGCGATTCATTGGAAGGTAGCGCTACCTAGAAATATTTTCTTGATGAAATTTGTCTTAAGAGTCTTTCGCCTTCAAAATAAGAAACATTTACCGCCAGATGGCAGTGCGAGTTCCCAATCCTAACTCCGCCCGTTTTATAGCTTGACCATCACACTATTCACACTGCTGTCAGCCAGGGTCCTGGCACTTCCTTTCCCCCACCATTCAACGAGTTTTATTTATGTGGGCATACACCAGGAGCGCTGCATACGCTTTTAATAAGTTCAGCCGCCTGTAGACGGCGCTGTATATGTCGTTTCTTTCGTTGTTTTGATTTCACTGATTTCAGCGTTTGAGGTTCTTTTTGGTTTTTGCTTAAGAAGCAACATTGCTCTTGTAACACTTGGAATTTTTAATAATTTTGAGTTAGTCAACTACAATAATATAGTGAAAAATGCCGTCGAGAATAAGGAAATGGTGTGTACCTGGGTGCAACGACGAGCGACGAAACATCGTTTACCGAAGAGCAATCCAATTTTGTTCAAAAGATGGATAGAAATTATTAAACCTCTGAATTGGTAAAATTTAACAATGATCAGATTTACAGCAGGTATTATGTCTGCCATGCACATTTTTCTGAGGCCCATAGTTTGCCAGAATTCAGAAGGGGTCTTACAGTTGATGCGTTCCCTACTATAAATGTTCCTGGTAAGTTTTACAAAAACAGTATTCAGTTCTTTGAAATTCATCAATTGCATTGTTTATTTTAAAAGATGATTATGTTTCGTTAGATCAACCAACATATTCTGGAGTTGATTAATGTTGAGGAGAACATAAGTTATACTTCTGTTTATTTTGATGAGCCAACATGTTCTGATGCGATGCAGGTTACAGAGGAGGAAGAACTAAAAGGTTCGTAATATTATTCCAACAATAGGTTGTTTCTGGTAGTTATGAAGTCATATGAAAAAAATGATCCAACTAAGTTTTTTCTTTCTGAAAAAAGAAAGTGATAGTAATACATATATTTTTTATTTCAGATATAAACAGCGACTTCAAGCTATCCCCAGAAGCTGCAGACACGGCAGACTTAATACTATTTCTGGATAAATTGTTTGATTCCTTGAATGTTAACGTAGCATATGGGCCAACAGCAAAATCTTTTGAAGAGGGAAGTAAACAGTAATTCAAATCATGATAGTTTCTGGCAGCATGCTATAGAAGTCTTGAATAGCATGACTTCTTACTGTCCCTCGAAGAAAAGTTTTGTTGTTGTACCCAGTGTAAAGAACATGGTGCAAAGTTTGAGAGCATTTCTCTATTTACGACCAAAACTTCTGAACAGAAAGGGTTTTAGCTACATCTTGACAAGGGCTTTTAATCAAGATTGTCTGGAAAATTTGTTTGGCTACATCCGATCTCATGGGGTAAGGAACACCAATTCAGATGTTGCACACTTTACTATGTCATTCAAAACTTTACTAATCAATAATTTCTTATCTGTACACTCTGCTGGCTCAAATTGTCAGGAGGATTTGTCCACAGAGTGGATAATCTTAAATCTTTTCTTACACGGAACATTCCATCAGCAGTTAGTGCCCCATTAACTGTTGATGAAATATCTGCGGTTATTCCTCCAAGCGTAGCACTTTATAAAAGAAGTAAACTTGGAAGATGCACTCTCGTTTATGAGTGGTGCAATTTGCAAGATTCTTCTAAAAAATAAATTCATTAAGGACTGTGAATCTTGTAGGAATAACCTGCTCAGTAATAATGAGTTGGGACAAGATCTAGATTTTATTGATTGTAGAGAGTATGAGTTTGGGCATTTAATCAAACCAGGCAAATGCACTTCTTTCCTATTCACTCATTCATTCAATTATTTGTTTTATTTAATCCCTAGAATTTGCGAAAAAAATATTTCAAAATTACTTCAAAAAATCCTTTTAACAAATTTCAATTTTAAAATTATTGAATGCCCAACACACAACCTTGACGAAGTGATGTGTGAAACAATTGTTAGGTGTTCTTTGTTTTGGTGGTGTAATCAAATAAATAAAATTGCTAATTAAGGCGATTCAAAATTTTTCAAATTTCTCTCAAGTAATCCAGACAAACACTTGATAGATAGGTTCAAGCCAAAAATTCTTTCGATTCAAGAAGGAAACGTAGATAGAGAGATGCTCTCGAAATATTTTGTAAGAAATTAGGCTCATCAATTTATTTATTTATCAACAATGACACCTAGATGCTTAACATCTGTATGTATCACATGCAATTATAAGTTTTTTTACTTTTACAGAAAGAAATATGATTGATATGTAAGTTACAATCATTGAACAATTCAAATTTTCATGAACGAGGAGCAGATTTTTAATTTGGAATTTATTTTGTACACTAGGTGCCTTTGATGAGTATAGAAGTCTTGTAGGATATCATCTGTCAACATCATATATTATTTTTTAAGGGTATTCATGTTCGTCTTCTAATTTATATAGTGCCTTGTTGTAAAGTCCTCATTACAAAAGTATTATAATCTGAGTATTGATTCCTCAAGGGCTTCTAAGAGACTGTTTGTTCTCAGAATGTTCCTACTAAAGTAAATTATATGTGTCAGATATTCATTTCAAATATTTATATATATACATAATTAGTTGACTTCATTTGGCTTAGCAGTCGGTTATAAAAGAAACACTCTTTTCCTTGTTTATCAAGCTTTCAGCTTTATTTAAGCTTTCTTCAGGAGACGCTACAATATGTTGATAATCAGAAATGTAGAATTAAATTGATATGTATACAACTTACATATATAGGTGAAAATCATAATTTTGCATACGATTGTATCATTATGTATGAATAAATAATTATATTATTAACAGCAATTTTCTTTACTATTCAAAATTCCACCTATACTATTAGAAATTCATTCTCAATGTAATTTAGACAACTTCAACAAAATTGGAGTTTGTTGATTACATTGAAAATGAATTTCTTCCAACTTCAAGATATTTTTTTACCACCAAGAACCTAAAGGCCAATTCAAATTTTCGCGCCATTCATCGATAAAGTAGATTTCTATATCTCTATTTATATACTGCTAAAGTTCTGTTCGCATCCGCCGCGAAATAGCGCTCAACCATTTTCCGCCTATTAGAGGGGGGGTGTCGAATCTATATAATTCTTTATTTAATCTATGCTGTCAGCCCACTGTACAGGACCGAATCGGTGCTTGTTCTCCCAAATTACAAACGAAATCTAATAAACCACGCCGGCCGAAATGCTCGAAACAAGATCAGATGTCAATGATGTCATCAATGGAATATTTGTTGAAAGATTATTTGGGCTGTTTCCATTATCTGTAGATAATGTGAACTATGCCATCCTGTATTGATGAGATTTTCTTGTACACAGTTGAGTTATTCCCGTTGTTCCCGTAATTTCTATAATTCCTGTTATTCCCATTGTTCTCGTTATTTCCGATAATCCGATGTACCTATTATTCCCGTTATTCCCGTTGCTCCCGTTGCCAAAAAACCTCATTCCGTCATCTTAATGATGATAATGAGGATAATGAAGATAAAAATACAAAGAAATAGAAACAAACATTAAAACATTAATTTTTATACATATATTGGATTATTCAGCTTCATCGAACAAATGTTTTGGGGCGCAGGGAATATAACAAGAAATGAAGAAATCCGACCCTGAACTATATATCTCACACTAGCTGTATAAATGCTCTCTCTTTCATTCACCAGTCAACTGGGAGGAGCTACCTGCGGGGCGTGTCATTTAAAAGAAATTCAATTCCATCTTGAAATCCATAATTGTTATTAACAATTGATTTTCACTAATCGACGGCTAAAACAAACCTTAATGACTTGTCTTTGAGAAAAATGGATATTTATCATTCCGAATAGAAAAATTCGAGGAAATAAATTTCGCGAAAAGAACACATTTTTGTAATATGATTCACAAAAAAACGGTTAATTATAAAAGAAAAATGAGATAGACATGTCATTAACTAAATGATAGACTTCAATACTGCAAAGAAAAAACACAAAAATATTAGTTCGTTTTGATGGTGGAAATGTTGAAAAATAACCAAAAATGATGTTGAATAACTTTTTTATTCATTCAATACTCATAAAATATTTTTTTTATTATTTTTACCTTTATACACACATACATCCCTTGATCAGTCAGAAAAATAAATCGTTTCTGACTCCCTTTTTTTCAGGGATGTAGACCCTTAACGAACGAACTGCAGTTGAGAAAAAATTATGAGAATTAATAAATATTGGCCCAGTTGTCGAAATGTTGGCTTTTTTTTGTGTGAATGAATCTAAAATTGTGTCTTAATCTTGAAATTAGTAGTTTTAAATTTTTTTCACTTCTTAGACAAGAGAACCTATTTGTTTGCCATTTGTTGTCTGAAATTCACCTCGGCGTGAAATAAAATGCAAAGAAAAAAATATATTCAATTCAATTGCACTTAATTGTTTCTCATCACATCTATATCTATTGTCACGTAATAAAGATATTATTAATTCTAATTTAATCAATTATAATTGTTTTGGGAGAGTTTTTTCATAGCAATGTTGCCAAAACTTTTGTTTTAAACATGTTTTAAATCATGTTTTTTGAATGGGGGGGGGGATGGCCCCCCTGAGATTTTGATGGCCCCAATGTTTTTCAGCACGACACCTCAATATTACCTTCTAATCTCTATTTTGGTTCCCCCTGAGAAAAATTTCTACGGGTTTCTGAGGGCGCCCATGGGCAATACATCGGGTGAATGAAATATAAGAAGGAACGTATTAACTGCTTTAAATTACATGTTTATTGTATATAATTACTATAATACTTGGGATATGAAATTCGATGTGAGAAAGAATTGAGGATATATTGCTTTGTATTTATTTTTTCAGGAAAAGTCAATTTTCCACAGGGAAACGAGACATCAAAGCGAGTACTTCCATACCAATGTTCAAAGTGCCGACGTCTCAGATATACAGAGTGTTTCAATATAAACTGGATAATACAATCATATCAGTATAGCCGTGTAGATGACATCGTTTTCGAAAGCATGAGCGAGATACAGGTTGTTTAAAATCTACTTTTTGCAATATTCTGATAACAGTTATGCGTGACCTTTGAAATAAAGGTCTCAGGTCACATCTTAGTATTTTTTTAGTGCTCAATTCAATTGTGGTGTGAACGTCTCGAAAAAACATTCAAAATGAAAACCTGGAAACTGCAAAGTTGGAATTTTATATTTTCGATTGCTCACTTCGAAACCATTATTCCAATGTACAACATTTTTCCCAAACTAAACTTTTTTTTCCATTCCCGATATCATTATTTTTCATGATATTTTAGATCTTGTGGGAAGAATACAAACACGAAACTTAGGGTTTAATATTTATTATATATAAATGATACCAAGCAATACACAATGTATTAATATAATTATATGGCAAATAGGTTTTCTTCAACAACAATACGTTTGTTGCTCAATTTATTGCACCTACCTCTAAAATCAATAAAAAATGAAACATAAAAATAATCCTAACACAAAATTAGGAACATTTCGAAGGGAATAAGAAAAACATAAATACAAAATGAGGAAAATGTTAAATAAACTTCTTTTAACTTTAAGTACAACACAATTATATGAAAGAAATGCAAATAATAAAGAAAAGTATTGAAAATTCTGAAAGTTCTACCATTCCAAATCTATTTTAAGTACTAAATTGTCACATTTACGTCTATTCTCTGTAATAATATATTATATATGATTCTGCTCAATAGCAAAACTATATTCTGATGGTTATTATGTTGTTCTAATCTATATAAAAGTTACATGTTTTTTGCAATCATTTATCTTTATATGAAGGGTTTTAGGAACTCTGTTCAGCCGTTTATGGAGAAATTCCAAGACAGCTGTAAGTAAAGGCACCCAGTACCTCAACAAAAACTATATGTAAGTATATATACTTTTATGTTTGGGAACTGAAGATCTTCTGCCAAGAAATGAAACGTTGTCAAGGTACCGCTTTTAAAATAATAGGAACCATGTTATTTGCATTTCTTGTCTGAATATTCTCAAAGAAAATGCCTTGAATAGATTTTTGATAGGTACTATGAATTTTCTTCACTCCAATTAATATTTACCAAGTCTTAGTTTGATGGATTTCAAGACAATTTTTTGAGAATATTCATTTTTCGTACTTCACTCAAAAATTTGAAGTCCGTAAAACTTAAGTAGAAATGTTTCTCAATTATAAGCATCTCAACTTGCACTGATGAAATCAAATTATGGCACTGCACAAACAAAAGCTCGACGAGTGTCTACGTAAATCCTATACGTAACATCTGTACAAACTATCATATTAAACCATATTTTTGATATTCTGTTTTCAATATTGTATAAGAAAAATGTTTTGTATAAAGTGGAGATCTGTATAATATGTCTTTTAAAATATGGAGAGGTCTGTTATGAGGTATATAAATGATCTGTGGTGCAGAGATAATATATGAATTTTGGTCCTAAGAAATTAGGTTTTATTTTTCATATCCTCTGCACTTATTGAGGTAGGCTGTTCAAAAACATAATATCAAAACTAAACATCACAAATTAATATTTACATCGCAGTTTGATGAGTTATTGTTGATTTATTGCTTCAATACAATCAAAACGAATAATTGTGTTATATTATGTCATCAAAAAAACTATTACCAACAGAAAGTCTACAATATTGAGCATATAATCTTATAAACTGCAATGTAAAAATGTATTATCCTAAAACTACATTCAATTATTTGCATTTACGTCGATACTATAAATATATGTACAAAAGACGGAATCTATAAATGAAAAAACTATAACTTGTCAACAAGTAATGAAACTACAATATTTACAATAATCATTTCAAAGTAACAAGGTACTTCACAAAGACAAAAAGCACCACTAGAAATTACTTCTTTTTTGAATACTCAAATATTCTGACAAAGGTTCGAACTTTAAGGTGTTTCTAGCAACATCATAGGCGGTATTCGATTTTATTTCTTCTATCTTATACCGAAAGGACGAACTGCGGAGGGTTGTGACTTTTAAACCTTCAAGTACAATTTTTTACCTTGTGGAATAAATTATTTCAAATCGTCTTTTAATTCTGAAGACCATGTATATCTGTATTCCTGTCACAGTGCTGTTCCTCCATTTTCAGTACTTAAACATTAATTAACAAGTATCTTTTTTACATGTGCTTGTCCTAAAACTACCCATGTTAGAATTTCAAATGTAATTCTTCCAGGAATCAAGCAAAAACTGTCTAACATTTAACAATAAGTATACGAATACAATATACTTGGTCAGCACAGCCGACATTGTGTGTCCCAAATGAATGATTGTATTCAGAATCGTAAATTGACTTGACCCATTGGAATTGAGTCAGAAACAGAAGATATTTTATTTTGATCATCCAGAAATTTAGAGAATGTGTCAATTCAAAATTCTAAATACCGTCATGATTTGGATTAAGTATACCACAGTTTTAGTGAAGTGTTCGGATAAAAGACAGTGACAACAATAGAAAAACAAAGAAAAGTCAAATTCAGAAAACGAAATAATCCATTGTAGGGAAGTGGTTCCTAAATTTCAACATGGATTATGTTGATTCATTCCAATGGAAGAACTTGAAAATGATTTTTTCTATAACAAAATATTGCAGAAATAAATAGAATATCTCTTAAAATTTTCAATAGAACGTCACTAGAGGCTAGCGGAAGATGAATTAAGGAAGTGTCCAATTGGTTAAGAAGCACTGTTTGAGTATTTAAATTAGAAAAAATAACGAGATTCTTTCAGAAACTAGATAACATGGAAGTCAATGTTGTAGGTACCTGAATTATATCACTATTTTAAAAATTGTAGCTTTTACTAACATTAATCTATGAGTGATGATCGGTCTTGCTGATAAAATATTATCAGTTAATTTCCCTGAATTTCGGATAAATTTGATAAGAGTATTTTTGTACTTCAGTTGAAGATATAACTGAATATGATGAATATCAAATGACAAGGCATATTTCTTTCCAAGCATAACAGAAAGTTGTTGAATGAGGAAAAATCATGTGGGAACCTAAATCTATAAATCGGACGTAAGGAATATAACAATAATTACTGAAATTTGATATTCATCGCATCATTTGACACCCGAGAAGTGGAAATGACATTTGGATAAATGTGATTATCAATAATATGATTGTATCAGTTGGAATTGCTCGATTTTGAGGAAGCAATACGGGAATATTTATAAAAATAATAAATATTATCATCTTTAAATTCAAATAGAAAAATATACAACACCAAAGGCAGAACGTATTTGTACAATATACACCTGATTTTGGAAACTTTGTATACTTGGAAAACTTGTGAATGAAATTCTTTCAAGAAAATACAGTTACATTCGTTTCTTTCCTAAAACTACGTTCTAATATCAGCATTTTTCGGGACTAATTTTCGGAGGCAACATAAAATTTCATTTTATGAATGAGGACTGCGAAAATGGAACTGTGGCTTCTCAAAAGTTCGAATCGATCAACAATATGTTTTTGTACCTGTTTTTCTGGGTAGAAATATGTGGAATACGCTGGAAATACTTCAAGACATCTAAAATGTTTTGGAATTCTCGAAATTAATCCACAAAAAGAGTATTGTACAAGTATTCTTCAACATCAATTTATAAGCAATCGTATTTTACTTAAGTACACTATTTCTTATATACCGTATACATATGAAAACCCTAATTTTACAATCTTGTATTTTTCTACTAAACACTACTTCTGAGGTAGACGGATGGAATTTTCGAATATATAACTCGTAGAATCTCAAAGATCCATGGTAATAAAGAAATTATTCTGATTTCTCGCAGAAAAGAGTAAAGTATATGCGTTAAAACTGAGGTAGATGGATGGAATTTCTGGATTCATCTGATTGAATTATTCACAGTTTGATACTCATCATATCCCTGTATTTTTTCATAGACTAATCCGCAGCTTTCAACTGTTCTGGTTCAGCATCTTCATCACTGTAATCATCTTCTTCGCCACCTGAAGATTCTCCCTCGTCTCTTTCCATCTTAATGTCGTTATCATTTCTTCTTACGTCGTCGTTTCTCTTCATGAGGTAATCATTAGCAGTCTGCATTTGCTGCTGCATTTTTTCTAGGAAATGATGTTGGTTCGTTTTGTCTAATCCCATTGCATTCAGCTGAGCTAACTTCGCAGCATGAACAGCCGCAGCAGCTTGTTCAGACATCATACCCATATTTAGACTATTTTCTGTTATGAATTGAATGTATGTATCCAAAATGGCGGATCCTGTTGTGTTAGCAGCAGAAACTGGCGGGGGTAATGGTCCTGGATAAGGCTCTTTGGACATATTTTGAGCAAGTGAGTCAATACTTTTGGCAGCAACAGCTTGTCCAGCAGAGGTATATCTGAAAATTTAATTAGAAATTAATATCGAACAAAAATTCATCTGATTTCAGTTCTTTCTCAGATAGACTCAGCTCGTTTCATTTACCTATTGAATTTGTAATTGTTTTGATGATTCAAAGGTGGGGACATTCCAAAATCCATTCCACCATACCTGCTTGAAGTCGTTAGATCCTCAGGATCGTTGTCGCCGCATATTGAGCTACCTCCTTCGGAAACACCTCCCGAAAAAGCACTCTTAGCATCCAGTTTCACATCAGATCGGCGTGGGCCAGTAGGTGAAGCCCTAGCTCTCAGCTCAGCCGCACTGATTTTCACTCCAGCTTTGGCTAATAGCCTGGAAAAAAATTAATAACATGATTTTTGGTCCTCATTCGGTCATTGAAATTAGTTTCGGTTCACAAATGTTCAAGTTTTACTCACTTGCTTGCAAGTTCTGGGTCGAAAGGCGCTGGCATGGGTACTACTGGTAGATCTTTCGTGCTTATTCCTCTATGTTGCCTCGACATATGTGAATGCAGAGAATTTCTTGACTTTGCTACTGTTCCACATAAGACACATCTGTAACCTGGACATATCGTATGCTTATCTTCCAAATGTGTTCTCAGAGTATGCGCAGATCTGTATATTTTACCACATTTTGGACAAGGACGAGGATCTGTTGCTCTTACCCTCATCATATCGAGAGAACGGCGTGAGACTGCAAAAAAAAATGATTCGGTAATTTTTTGGGCTACATATACTTGTTGTAAACGATATTGTGAAAAATATAACAAACACAAGCTATTTAATTTTTTTTGTATACATTTTTAAGTAGCAATGAATTATTTTATTGATTGTAAATAATGTCAATTTCATTCTTTTATTTTATAATCCTATTCATTTTTATTTAGTATTTTATTATCCGTTATTTCGAAAACTATGTAAATTCGATTAAATTAAAATTTGGTATGAAGCTTTAAAATGATGACTTCTAAGTATGGATCTACAAACTTTCCTAAATGAGAGTCGATTACAATTTTTTTTTTAAATATGTGATAGAAAACGTTTGTCATTGGTGAGTTGAGTATCTCTGCAGGTTTCGCAACGAATTTGAAAAAGCTCGCAAAAGCTCCAAATTTCAGGTTATAACTTCCATAATTTATATACAGGGTGTTTTTTGAGCTTTTCATTAGACGTATTCGGGAAAGGAATTTTGATACGTCTTCAAGATTCTGTATTTTTGTTTCAGAGTACATGAACTCAAATTGTAAAATATTTTCAATCGGAATTTACTTCCTGTTCTACCGGAAACCAATGTAAACTTCGATATTTCAAATGTAACACCCTGTATATTTATACATATTTGAAGTCTTCGTTTAATTCTGCACCGATTTGATGAGAGCGTCACAATTTTGTGTTTATATCTCCAAAATACGTCGGATGAAATACTTAAAAAATGACCCTGTGTATAAGAATTGGCTCTAACAAATCTATACACCAAGGGTCGATGGCTCTTGGCTTTCGAGTCAATAAAAACTTTATCTCTCTTTATATACTTATCTGTATCAATTGCATTTAATTATACACAAGAATGGAAAGGTAAATTAAGATTTCAAATTTTTCTTTCACAGTTTCTATTCTTATAAAAAATATTAATTCTTTTTTGATAAGCAACAACATTGATGAAGGAAAAGAAATGGCACTTCTATAAACTATTATATATGTACAAGAAGAATAATCAAAATATTTCTTTCAATAAGAATCAACTTTGTCAAATCAGATGTTTCGACAGAAATAGTCTAGGTCATAAATGGTAAAGTGTAAAGAAAGAGGACATTTTTTGATAATTGCAAACATTTGAGAAATATCTGAAAATTATATGAAATCTATGTTTCTATTCAAAAATACATTCTGGTTCTTTATGCACCTTGAACTATTATCAAACTTCATTCTGAAATCTAAATAATCTCTTGTTCAAGATAATCTTAAGAAAAATGTTCGAAAAATAAACAAGAATCGGAAATGATAATATTTGGGAATTATCATTTCGATTAAAATATTCACAAAGTCTTTATGTGTTTCATAATTTCCCACTGTTTAGCATGTTTGGATCTCATATGATTCCGCACCGAATTGGGATGGGAAAAACTTTTTCCGCACTCTGTCACTGGACAAAAAGGACTATCTCTTGGATAATGCTGATCGATATGATGCCTCGCTTCGTTCGCGTTTACCAACACCAAATCGCAAAGCGGACACTCAAGCTTGATCGTGGCTGTATATTCCTGCTGCGAGTAAGGGGGGGCTATGCCTGTCCTGCTGCTGGCATCTGTAATGCCAAACCACAGAATTAGAAGGAGACAAACACTTGAACGCATAAAGTAAAAAAGAAGATTTTGTTAATATTTAGGATGCTTGTCCTCTAATTCTGTGGTTGCATTCTCGAATGAACATTAAATCAAAAATGATCATGAATATTTTTACTTTTTTATTTTTAGATTAATCTGCATTTTCATCATGTTTGTAATTGTATTGTTAACGTTGTCAATGTGTAAATTACCTTTTTTTAATATTATCTATCCTATGCTTCCTGAATTCCATGAATTTTTATCTGATGTTTCATAAGATATTGTTTTTTCCACAAATTTTTTGTATGTAAGCCAATCAGGTTCTAACATGGGAGTCTTGTGAACGATTCGAATGTCTTGCCTAAAGTTACAAGGATTGGAATAAACAAGCAGGCAGAATGATTCTGCCATATCGCCAAAATGGGGTTTTGAGTATATATCATTGCGTCCAATTACCAAACAGGCCATTATACCAGCAGGAAAGTCCGGTTCCCCAAAACGTCCGCACTTTTTATAGCCCATAAATTTTTCTAATAACCGCGTATTTGTTTTCTTCAGATGTTTTATTATCAGACGGGCAATCGTGGATGCTCGGTTACGTAAATATCGATACCTACAGCCAAGATTGCAGAAGAGCCTACTTCGTGGATTTATCGTTCATCAGCACTCTTGTTTGGTGAAATCAGTGACTATAAATCTGTATAAACTGAACTGAGTCTAATTCTATGGGAGTATCCAGAATTCTCTTGGGAAGAAGCGAAGGAGTGTCCCTATCTGGTTGAACGCTAACAATATTCAAATGGTAAGCTTTCTAGAATGTTACAGAATAAAAATTTATTGTGTTATGGCTTTCATAATTGGGACAATATCTTTAGATAGTTCACATACCTTGTCAAGTGACTGTCGTCAAAACAATTGTAATGTTCAAAAAGAATAATGCAATTAATTATTATCCTTTCAAGTTATAACTCAGTCGGTATTGCTAACTACATTTTCAGTGGTTTAGGGTGGGCGTTCAATGTAGTGTTTTTATTTCAAGTTGCATTTGAAAATGGTTTCACTTTGACAACTGAAATTTTGTGGGTAAACTCAGAAGGAATTGGAGTTCTTAATGAGATATGTAATTGAAATCGATTTCATTTCGTAAGTTCATGTTTTTCTTTCAAAAATAGAAGAAAATGAGCCAACTCATGCTTCTGTTTTATTTCAAACGAAAGACCCATGAAAATAGTCCAACTTTTGATTAAAAGTGAATCTAGATAATTTCGTTCAGAAAAACAACTTGAAATACGGAATTGGCAGAGAATGGCCAAATTCAAATATATGGCTGGAAAAAGTTCCCGCTGTAAAGCTGAACTATGAAATTACTCAATATGTGGGTAACCACATATTGAGTAATTTCATAGTCCAGCGATTTTCGGATAGAGAGCGCCATTGTACATTTCATTCATAATTAGAGAAATATTCATAGAACTTATAGTGATAATGTAATGATATACAGGGTGGCCGAGAAATTGACGTCAAAAAGGAAAAATCAGGTCCCTCGTGTCATGGACTATTCGAATCACCCCCATGTATGTTATGCTATTTTTCACGGTTTTCCAGTTATGAATTTTTGTATGAACTTTGAGAATTTTCGACTTGACCATCTTAAAAAAGATATTTAAAAAAAGTACAAGACTTCTCTGTGAATTTTTTTTTTGTAGCTTAATATCCATGAATTGTACTTTTATACATAAAATAACCAGAAATGTAAAAAGTCACGGTTTCTTAGTATGCTTAAAAACTGCGCTCAACAGTCAACTTTTAGAATCATTGATAAAAAATGGTACTTAACACTCTACTTTTCAATTCAGAAAGTTTCAACGGCATCTCCGATTTTGTTGAATATTATTGCACCAGGTAGTAGAATTCTTATCAGTTTTGCAAAATTGGTTATGCTGGCATTAGATGTCATAAAAAAACATCTGTTTACAATTCGCACCCTTTGTACCTAGACTGGTAGAGCTTGTACAGGTAGGTACGCTATTTTCACTCTTATTATTATGAGAAGACTGTCGAATTTGGGTAATCAAGATTTTGTTGTGTTTGCATCTGTGATTTCCGCTAAGAATTATCTATTCATTTTATACTCAGTCTTTCTCCAGCCTCCTTACTGATAGCTTCCTCATTTTCTGTGGAAATTCATTGTGGTGTGTGACATTTTTATTCAATTTAAAAGGTATGTTTGACTTCCCGTTATTGGTTTCTTTCATAATTTTACCTTACAAATTTTTTCAGCTCTTTTTTAAGTTACGCGTGTGGCAGCACTGGCAGTCGATTCCAGAACATCTTCTAGTTGAAATTCAGAAGCAACTTTGCTTAAAATGAAAAAATTTTTAACAGGATTCATAGAATTGTACAGGCAGAAAACCTGCCAGTGGAAAGTAAAAAGCACAGGATATTCCAACATATATCTTAAAAATAAGGCCTATGAGTGGCAACGCTGGCAAATTCTAGCAACATAATCAGTCTACCTCTTGTCAAAACCCAAGCGGCACATTTTATTGGCCATGATTTATTGCAGATCGGGATACAATGTTTCCGATTCGGTGTCCCCCGTGGATGGGCACTATAAGATACGAAATAAAAACATAATTTCTCCTCCATCTTTGAACCGCGATATCTCTCTAACATTTGACTTTGGACCCAGTATTTATATGGCAAACTACCCTTAATTTTGACCAAGGAATCACCCCCTAAAATTTCTCGGACTTCTTTTGAAACACCCTGTATAGAGGAAGGTGGAAAGGACCCAATGTTCATGAATCAATATCTATCTAATTTCGTTTCGGCAGATGTCGAGTTCAATATGCCGGCGCACCCAAAATAAAACGGGCCATAATTCCGTTTGCTTTTCTGGTACACCAATAAAATTAACGTTCAAGAGGGACGTAATCTGACGACATTAAACTGAAATACGGCAAGTCCAGCCGTAATTTCTCAAAATATACCGAAGCCGGGGTGGGTTTTTATCAGAGGGCATAGGGCAATAAAGTGCGTTATAGCGTCCAAGCACGAACAGTCGATAACGAGTCCTGTATTACGGCTGATACGGCCTAGTAATGCCAATGCCCAAACTATGCCGCCCCTATTTCCCATTTTCCGCTTTCCCCTACTTCCCCCCGCCCTACCCTTTCGTCTTTTTCTTCTGCCTTCTCTCTCTGTACCCGCTCTATTCAGATAATGCGAGAAACGGGATTTGGAACAGTAAACTTTCCGTTTTTCTTGTTTTCTGAGGGTAAGGAATCAACTGGGCCCCTGATAAACAGGCTTTGTTCTCATCCTGACGTATCTGGAATGTTTCCAAGGAGCAGGTTCAGACTTATTGATAAAATGCTGGCATTTGAGTTGGAGAAATACGGAAGAGTGTATTGATTCAGTGAACCATTAATTGAATAAATTCGTTTCAGGATAGCCACTACCAATCTGGACAAAAATAGTGATATCGATGTGCTTGTCATTAGAGTGACCGGGATTGCAATTAAAGTTCACATGCATTCGCTGTTTTTGGCAAGCCGATCGATCAAAAAGAACCAATAAATGAAAATAATGAAAGTTCTTTACTGTATAAAAACTTTCACGAAGAGTTATAGACCGAGGCAAGGCCGTAGAGATGGGGGAGTAGGGAAGTACGTACAGAATGGCATATGGTTATATTTCAGAGGCAACTTGTTATTCGTGAATCACAGTATGAAATGTCATATTCTACACCAATGATCTTTGGTCCTTATTTCATAAAATCTTAGAAAAATGTATGAAATAAAAGTAACAAGATATAGAATATTCTCAGATAACAACAAGTTTTTTCCTCATAGAATCTGCACTTCACAAGATATTACCCTGAAATTTGGCATAAATTTTATAATTGAGAGTTAAAACCATGTGACCGGCCAATTTTGATTGCAAATCGACATTGTGATATTTTTCTGGAAAACTTGGTTTTCCACCAGAACTTGTTTTGTTGAGCCAACGTTAGTTTGAAAAATTGTGAAAGGAAACTTTGTTGTTTTAATAAACTTCATGGTATCTTGTAGTTTGGTCGATTTCGAGAAAAAAATTTGAAGGATTCGCTAGAAATTTCCAGAAAAATTACTATTGTCTGTAACGTGATTATTTTGCTCCCTGAATTAGAAACAGCATTTTCGATGTTGGATAGTTAACATCATTTGCGGCGTTGCCGGTTGATTCATGGCTTGTGGTGGAGACGGCTGTGGTATTGTGTGCGGTCATAGAAGTAGGAAGGAATTGTTTGACAATTGGCTGCTCTGTGAAAGCGAGGTAACCTCTTTTTGGAGAATTTTCGAAGAAAATTGTGGAAGATTGAAAAGCTGAATTGAATGTAAATTATTGGTCTGGAAGTTTTATCTGGAATCATCCTCGTTGTAGGCGATTATAATTTCAATTTGGTTAATTCCCTGGATAATATAGAGAATATTGGTTTTAATCCAAGGGTACGTTTGTTATAACGGATTATTATATTCTTCCATCTCTGTAGAGGTATGATATGAACTTGTATATGAGGCCATTGTCTAACAGTCTTTTTTATTAGGAGTTGTATGCGAATATTTGTTGTTGGAAAGTTGTTGAAGTATAGAATTTGGAAAGGAGATCTTTTCTACCCTCGACCAATATCCTAAGAGGTATGAACTTTCTTTGAATTTTGTGAACAATGCCTTATGGTGTTTTATTAGGGTCCAAGTGTCGGCCATCTAGACATCCAAGTATCGGCCATCTAGACATCCAAGTGTCGGCCATCTAGACATCCAAGTATCGGCCATCTAGACATCCAAGTATCGGCCATCTAGACATCCAAGTGTCGGCCATCTAGACATCCAAGTGTCGGGCATACTAGTGTCGAGTATCCAAGTGACTGCCATCCAAGTATCGGATATACAAGTATCTGGCATCCTAGTATCGTCTATCCAAGTATCTGGCATCCTAGTATCGTCTATCCAAGTATCGGATATACAAGTATCTGGCATCCAAGGGCCTGGCATATGAGTGCTTAGCATCCACGTTATAAGTACTATCGACGTCTCTACTTCAGGAGATTTAGTGGTTGAGGTAACCGGTGCTTTTGCACTGGCTTTAGTTTATAATATATTATTGTACAAAGTGAATAACTGATAGCGGAGGAGACCTTTCAATCATTGCTGGCTCCTTTCATTTATATTTAACTTTTATCAGACTCATAATTGAGTTTACTATAGTGGCAGATTGCCTAATTTACATTGTTACCTTTGTACCAGTTCATTTGATACTGGATTGTGATTTTTCGATATTGTTCATAATTACTATAGGCGTAAGTGTGAACATTTGTGAACTGAGGTGGATACTAACTGGCCAGTTATTACAACCACGGTACTTGAACTCCTTTTCCATTTATAACTTGATTTAGTGATATTTAATCAAGTTCAGCAATTTTGTGGAGTTTTGTTTCGCTGAATATACCTATCAACTACTGCAAATCTAATTTTACTTTTTCATTAATATTGTTCAATTAGTTTAATTTTAAATAAAGGGGTGGACATTGAGTATCAGTTGTCTTATTGCTATTCTGGTAGGGGAGTACGCAATTTTGTGGACAGGCAAATTCTCTACCTGGCGCCCATTCATAAACTTACATTTTTTTTTAACTCACTCCCATCTTCACTGAGTTTAGCCGCGAGCCTGATTTGCCAAGTGACCAGGCTTACTCAAGTCGACACGTCACATGTCATTAAAATCCAGTTAGTATGAAAATAAGTCTGAACTATGCAAGTCTGGAGATCTGGCGAGCCATGACCCATGCCCACCCTGTCCAATCCACCTGTTTTCGTTCAAATAGGTACTCCCTAGTGCACCAAGTATCTCGACAAAGAAACGTTTGCGGTCCCATGTATAATTACACTCCATTCATTTTTATAATTTATCCCGGATGAAAATCTGACACATTTCAGGGCGGAAAATATCAGGTTATGGTCATGTTCCTGACAGATACATACGTAAAGCTGTCCTTTCTACATAGAGTTATTACGTATTCATCAAAATGTTTATTTACTTGGAGAAAATTTTATCTGAATTCAATGATTCCACAGACCTGGAGATTGTTGAAGAAACTTTTTTCTCCGTTGATATACGTTGAAATATACTGCCCCACTAGAGTTAGGGATATCGTATTCAACCGTTTTTAGAACTATGTATTCTTCGAGAGAATAGCTGTAAAATCATTAAAAACTCAATAACAACTTGAATCCATCCAATAAAAATCAGTATGAGACATTTCGTCAATCTGGTCGTCTTTTTTCTGAAGTTTAGTTCTTTGCATGTGCTTCATGAATATTCTCAATTTGAAATGAAGTCAGTTTGTCAACGGCTTCGATTTGAAACGAGTTTTCTAAAAATGCCAATTAACAAACGCTGAGGGTAATAGTGCTATCGGAATGCTTCAGGGTGGCATAACTCAGGTTGTTGCAGCGGAAAGGCTCCAAGTCAGCCAAAGTGTGATATCTCGACTTTGGAACAGGTTCAGGGAGACAGGTTCCGTGTTGGAAAGACCAAGGCTTGGTGGGCGACGAACAAAAAAACACCTGCTCAGGATCGTTTCATCACCGTTTCGGCGAGAAGAAACCCTACATCTACGTGTAGAATGCTACGGAATACTCTTCAAAATGCAGATGGGGTCCAAGTTTCCATCGAAACCATCGGAGGACGTTTGAGAGAGGTGAATCTAGGTTCTAGACCTCCATCAAAAGGAGTTCCATCAACACGTGACCATAAGCGTCCAAGACTGGAATGGGCAAGGCTATCAATTGGAACGATCAATGGCGTAGTGTCCTTTTCACTGATCAATCCAGATATGGACGATTTTCAGATTCTCGAAGAATAAGGGTATGGACAATCCCAGGAATACCCCCTAATCGTCGCTATGTCCAAGAAATCTATCCATTCCGAGGGGGTAGTGTTATTTTATGGGCCGGGATATGTTTCAACGGGCACACAGATCTACACATTTGTCCTGGGAATATGACCGCCTTACACCATAGGGAGCATGTCATTTTGACAATGTTGTGTCAAATTTTCACGCTGCTATTGCTGAAACTTTTCAATTTCTAGACGATAACGCTAGACCGCACCGTGCAGCCATAGTTGAGAATGCGCGCGAGGAGCTTGGTATTCCATATTTACCATTACCTCCGCACTCACCAGATTTGAATTGCATAGAACATGCATGGGATATGCTCCAAAGAAGATTAGATAATCATCAACCTACCCCAGAATCCTTAAATGATCTGAAAGAGCTTCTGCCTCGTTTATGGAACCAAATTCCTCAAGAAATGTTCAACAACCTTGTGTGTAGTATGCAAAGAAGATGTCAAGCTGTTATTGATGCCCGTGGAGGCCATACATTGTATTGATAGTCTTAAAATGCTTGAATTCTTTGGAATAAAATTTCGTTATTTTACTCGATTTTTCTTAACCACCTTGTATACGCTGCAGACCTACAGGCTAAAATTAATTTGCAACTTGAAATCATATTAATATGAATTTTCATCACAAAAATCTTATTTTAACCATATTTTTTTGCAATTTAGGTCAATATCGTATAGTTTATTTCACATATATAAATATAGTTGGAAGATTCAGTTATGCCATTTTCTTTTACGGAAATCAAGAAAGGAGTGTTGAAATTTTACTGAAAAATAGTCCGTTATTTTGTGATACTTCATTCGAAAAAAGATTAAAAGTACTCGAATAACCCGACAGAAAAACTTCTAAACGAACAGACGGAGCTATGGAATCCCCCCTTTTGAAAATTCCTAAGAAATAAGCCTACAGAAGAAATTTAAATACCTTCTTGCACAACTTGAAATACTCCAGTATGACAATGTACTAGTACTACGAAACCTGTGTCACAGTTAACACTCCATTTACAAAGTTGAAAGAGAGTAAATAGAAATTAGCCTTGGCAATTATTTGAATTTCACGAGTGTCTCCTTGAGTCAGTTTTAAGTAAAAGAACTTGATAAACCTAAATCATGACCAACCAACTCCATTTATTTATTTATCTAAATAAATAAATAAATAAATAAATGGAGTATATGCAAGGAATCTTCCCTCTTCGTTTGTAGCTCCAATTCAGAAAAAGCTTTTTTATGAAGTTTGATGACCCAACGCATATGCGAATGAACGAATTGCACCCCAATAGGCGTTGAATTTTGAATGAATCCAAATCACACTATCCATCAATGGAAATAATATTTTCAGAATTCTTTCAGTAACTACACGTGAATGAAAGCAGTTTTAGCATAAATTATATAAATTCGAATGCGATAATTTATCTATCGGGCCTAATGAATAAAAGGCCGATAGCATAGGGCGCTTTCTATGCACAACAAACTTGAGAATATAATGAACCACCCCTGATGGCGATGTTTTCCCCTTCTGCCAAATGCAGAACGAAGCCGATAGTCAATTTATTCGGCGGAGTACACCACCTTGTATATTCCGGTCGGCGTTCGCTGTTGGAAATGAAATTAAGACCTACCGTCGACGACTTACGTCGACGAAGCATCAAGATGGGCGCAAACCGTACGGTTTTCCCCGGAAGCCGATCGGGTGGAAAAATGGCCATCCTCCTGTTTCAGGAAAACGAAAATCAATCGCAATTTATCTGACGGATGGATTCGGAAATTCGGGACTCGACAATTCGGAATCGGATTATCTCATTTCTGAATTTTGCGAACGATTCGAAGTGAATCGATATTTTACTGAATGCTGCTGGCTCAGGATTGAAAATACATTATTATCACTCTCGATACCGAGCTTATGAATATCCGACAAGTGTTATTTTCAATAGATCGCTATTTCGGTAGATGCCACTTTTTTGACATTTGACCAGTAGAAAATACGCCATTAACAAAAATGGAACGATACACGCTTCAACAACGCATTGAAATTATGAAAAAAGTGTTGAAGAACCATAAATCCAGGTTTCTTTGTCTAATCATCAGGTTTATTGAGATAATTTTCAAGTAGGCTATGTCAAGAGTAAGAATATGCCAGTTTTGAACTAAGATTTCTTTATTTAGTCATCATTCATTATCTTCTATGTTTATTTGTCACATTTCGCCGCAAAAAAAACAGACATTTGATAAAACATTCTAGTGTACCTTTTTATTATTGCTTGATTTGCATAGTGCTTGATCAATAAAAATAAGTAAGAATGACAATTCCCAACACAGCCTACTCTGAAACAGACGTGCATACCAATGAATTTGACTGAGCCAAACCTGGCTTTAGTCGTGAAATTCGAATTTTATTCGATAACGGCAAAACTAATGATTTTGAAGGCATGAAATGTTTGGCACTTTCTAACTGGTTTTTGACGGGCAATCGATCAGAATTACAAAATTATATGGTTACCAAAAAAATGAGATTTCATTGTTTTGTTGAGGCTCACTTTGAAACCCTGTTTCAGACACTCTGTATAATATTTCCTCCAAATTTATACAAGAAGCAGTATCAGCGTACTTTCTTCTGTTCCACTGTTGCGAAAAAAATTTCTTCCAATAATAGATTTTGGAGATATAAACATTAAGTTGTGACTATCTTTCTGTCAAAAAAATTGAAAATCAGGCTATAACTCAACAATCGCTTGATGTGGTTGCGCATATCATACATCAAATCATTGCAGAATTAAACGAAAAATTCAAATATGTATAAATATACAGGGTGTTGCATTTAAAATAACAAAGTGCACATTCGTTTCCGGTAGAACCGGAAGTAGATTCCACTTGAAAATATTTTACAAATTGAGTTCATGTACTATAAAACAAAAATACAAAATTTTTAATTTGTATCGCAATTCCTTCCTCGAATACGTCTGATGAAAAGCTTAAAAAATCACCCTGTGTACCATGGTTCTCTTTAAAACCAACGGAAGAAGTATAAATTTTACGTCAGTTCTGGAATATTCAGAAATAATATAAACTGCTCCATATGAGTTAGGGATATTGACTTAAATTGCTAAAAAATTTAGTTAAAATAAGATTTTTGTGATAAAAATTCATATTGATTGATTTCAAGTTGCAAATTAATTTCAGCCTGTAGGTCTGCAGGCTGGTTAGGAAAAATCGAGTAAAATAACGAAATTTTATTCCCAGAGAATTTTAATATCAATACAATGTATGGCCTCCACGGGCATCAATAACAGCTTGACATCTTCATTGCATACTACACACGAGTTTGTTGAACATTTCTTGAGAAATTTGGTTCCATAAACGGGGCAAAAGCTCTCTCAGATCATTTAAGGATTCTGGGGTAGGTTGATGATTATCTAAACTTTTTTGGAGCATATCCCATGCATGTTCTATGCAATTCAAATCTGGTGAGTGCGGAGGTATTGGTAAATGTGGAATACCAAGCTCCTCGCGCGCATTCTCAACTATGGCTGCACGGTGCGGTCTAGCGTTATCGTTTAGAAATTGAAAAGTTTCACCAATAGCAGCGTGAAAATTTGGCACAACATTGTCGATGACATGCTCCCTATAGTAAAAGGAGTTCATATTCCCAGGACAAACGTGTAGATCTGTGCGCCCGTTGAAATATATCCCTGCCCATACCATAACACTACCCCCTCGGGATGGATGGACTTCTTGGACATAGCGACGATTACGGGGTATGCGTGGGATTGTCCATACCCTTATTCTTCGAGAATTTGAAAATCGTCCATATCTGGATTCATCAGTGAAAAGGACATTACGCCATTGATCGTTCCAATTGATATGTTGCCTTGCCCATTCCAGTCTTTGACGCTTATGGTCACGTGTTAATGGAACTACTCTCAATGGACGTCTAGAGCCTAGATTCAACTTTCTCAAACGTCGTCTGATGGTTTCGATTGAAACTTGGACCCCATCTGCATTTTGAAGAGTATTTTACATTTTACACGTAGATGTAGGGTTTCTTCTCGTCGAAAAGGTGATGAAACGATTCTGAGCAGGTGTTGGTTTTCGTCGCCCACCAAGCCTTGGTCTTTCCAACACGGAACCTGTCTCCCTGAACGTATTCCAAAGTCGAGATATCACACTTTGGCTGACTTGGAGCCTTTCCGCTACAACAACCTGAGTTAGGCCACCCTGTAGCATTCCGATAGTCCTATTAGCCTCAGCGTTTGTTAATTTACGTCTTGGCATTTTCATAAAACCCGTTTCAAATCGAAGCCGTTGATGAACTGACTTCATTTAAAAATTAGAACATTCATGAAGCATATGCAGAGAACCAAAGGTAAGAAAAAAGGCGACCAGATTGACGAAATGTCTCATAGTGATTTTTATTGGATCGTTTCAAGTTGTTATTGAGATTTAAATGATTTTACAGCGATTTTCTCGAAGATTAATAGTATATTCTAAAACTAGTTGCAGAATGGGCTCCTATTCCAAAACGAATGCGAAATTCGAAAACGAGCGAGTTTTCGAACGCATGAGTATTGGAATTGCATTCTGCAACGAGTATTAGACGATATTTTCTCTATTTCATTAAAATTTTGTGAAATTCAATGAAAAAATTCAAATTATAGGTCCTAGTGTCTTTCATATTGTATCTTGGCAGTTGGTGTGAATGTTAGGAAATACGAACATTGAAATTTCCAAATTGACGTCTGCTGAAATTTAAAAGGAGCGGAAGTTGCTGACAACCACAAAACGAAAAATGTAACTGAAAACGATGCTGTATTGAATTCATTACAGCACTGTTTTTAGTACTGTTATGAACTCATTACGATACTGAAATGGAGAAATACTTTTAAAAACGATTGAATACGATATCCCTCACTCTTGTGGAGCAGTATACAGGGTGTCCGGTAAACCTTGTACAATATTGAAACTGGTGATAGACCAGGTCATGACTGTTCAGAATATCAGAATTTCACATCAGTAAAAATATCACCATTTTCGAGATAATGGGCATTTTCTAAATATCTAGAAAATCACTTATAATCGAAATACAACTCCTTCCAAAAATAATTATACCAACTTTCATACCATTTTAGAGTCTGGACAAAATGGGCATTCTTTTGTTATGAGTGTTCACCTCCACGTGGTCCAGACAATAATGTCAAACTTTTGTTAATAGAAATTGGTGGGATTCCAATCTGGCATTTTACCTCTATTTCTTGAAAAATGTATCAAGTTCTGAAAAACTGTTTTGTACGTCTGAAAGCATCACTCATCATTAATCTTCAGCAACAAAGATATTTGAATTGAACTCAAAAAACGGAGGTGAGGTAGTGATTTTCTAGATATTTAGAAAATGTCCATTATCTCGAAAATGGTGATATTTTTACTGAGGTGAAATTCTGATATTCTGAACAGTCATGACCTGGTCTATCACCAGTTTCAATATTGTACTAGGTTTACCGGACACCTGTATATGTGATAATCGGAAAGTAGAGAAAATTCTTCACTAGAATTCAGTTAATTTGGAATAACAGTTCCCAAGATATGGGCTGATAAGGGTTTTCATGGATTTTCAACACTCAGTATTTCCCAAACAAAGCCGAATTTTGAAATATGACAACAAGCAGACATTGACAGGTAGACCCGCGAAAGATCGTTCATTTTTCGATCGGATCTGCGAAACCCAAAAAAACCACGTCGATTCGGAAGCCGATCTGAGCACGAAACAACGAACGTCGCAAATCGACCGCAGCAGGCCAATCCGACGTCCTCTCACGTATCCCGCCTGACGTCTTAAGTTCGATTGTTTGGGTCAGTGGGTGGGTTCTCCACACGGAACGGCGGACTGGGCGAGGGGTAATATTTCCCCGGGGCGTCGATAAGAACTGTAATATTGATAGTGGATGGGAGTGTGCGTGTGAATGGCATTCGATGGCGTGAAGTTGGCAATATTCACTCTCCACTCGAACTGCGAGAGCACCTTCCCGACC
Source organism: Adalia decempunctata (assembly GCA_951802165.1). Classification (NCBI taxonomy): domain Eukaryota; kingdom Metazoa; phylum Arthropoda; class Insecta; order Coleoptera; family Coccinellidae; genus Adalia; species Adalia decempunctata. Next base: position 61,857,572 of record OX637696.1, on the reverse strand, counting down.
GGGGGGAAGACGGACTGTAGGGAGGCACGTGATCATGCAAGCAGGGCGGAAGATGCTCATCAGGACCGTGGTGATACCGTCGGTCAGCGTTAATGCCTATCGATTTTTTTTCGGTGCAACGTCGAAGGATTATTTCCGGTGCTGAAAAACTGGGTCATTTAGCGCTCGGAACCGACCACCGCGTGAGGATAATTCCACCATTTTCAACACGGTATTCAAGCTACGATCGAAATGTACCCTGAAATTGTGAATTAAATCAACCGCAGTAAATGGATCCTGTTATTTTTTTATTGTTATTAGTAGATCTGAACTTGCAAAGGTGTTTTGCTTTATTCGTCAATAAGGTGGATTGGGTGGTGCGCGACTCGTCGAGGACATCTTGAAATTGGCGAGATCCGAATAAATCAGATTCGACTCATAGGAAACTTTCTTCCCTGCAACCGCTTCAGCCTTGTGATCTATGGGGTGTTCCAAATTCAAGTGCCTATTAGACATTTCTGGGAAAATAGGCCTATTTGCAATCAGAAATTTCGGAATAAGAGATTGTTCGAAATTCTTTGTTCAGCTAACATGCTTCTGGATCTGCAGCACTTGCGGTTACAGCGGAAATGAAAATAGAGTTCCTCACAATTTTTTTAAAATTTTTCATCTTTACTGTGATTCGGGTTTCATTTTGCAAGGACTCTATTCGAACCGTCGGCGTCGTCTTAGTCCTAATGGTTTTCAAAATATGTACTATTATGTATATCAATCGAATTCCCAATATCTTCAGCGTTATCTAACTTCACGTTCTTGAAAAAGAAGAATCTAGGAATGCTGTGCATCTTTTGAGGAATTGCACCCCAGGATGTTTCTGATAATGCGTCATAAATTCTGAACCAAATTCGACCATCATAACTTTCGTCTTTCAAACTAGAACCCTGTTTTTTATGATTGCTTTGAAATCTACGAAAAAAAATAGTATATAAAGCTCCTTAGTTCTATAATCTAGGAGTTATTTGAGATTTCGTTAATTCATGTAATACCTAGAGTCAATTTCATTTTTCATTCAATGTTTTCCCAGAATGTACAGGGTGGACAAAATCCTATTGAAGGAATCACAAGATCTATAGCAACTAGAAGAAAGCTGATAATACATTCTTGAGCTATTTTTAGTGACTAATCGGAATTATCTGAAAACAGATCCAGCCTAGGACTTATAGATTCTGAGTTAAGAACGTCATTTGCTTCTAACACTGTTTTAGAAGAACCTGCCTAATTCAAATATAATATGATCGAATTTTTTAATCCAAATATTTTCGATAAATGAGAAGGATTTATGATATGAACTGTAATCGAAAGTTCTCTTATCTTGCTACATAATTTCTGCTGATTTCAAAAATGTATAATATTCACATGAATATTACATGAGAAAAAAAAATTGCTTTTCAATTCTCTATTGAATTATAAGTAGGCTGGCGTTACCATAGTGACCATTGAATATGCATCATCTTTGGTGGTATTTTTTAAAATTTCTGACTCTTTAAATTTCTCTCATAACAAAAAATGTTTGAATTTTTTTTTCTTCAATAATCAGTCTTCTGATCTCTACTAAAGGATGACGATACATACCTATTCGAAAGTCGGCGACTTCTATCACAGAAGGTTAAGTTCACATAGAATTATGTGGAGTTCTCGAACTACACTGCGCCAAAAAATTAACGCACAATCTGAAAATCTCAATTTTAATGGAAGTTAACTCTACATTGACTTTATAACTTATTTTTTATATTCTCTCGGGAATAGAAGAAAAATTCAGGATTTCACCGAATCTTATGTGAAAGAAGAGAAATGAACAATTTTCAAAATACTGAAATGCTGATAAATGATTTAATACAAGGGGTATTTCCACCCCTTGCGTTAATTACAGCTCGGCAACGACGGTTCATACTCAAAATGAGTGATCTTAAAATGTTCTGATCTAATCCTTCCCAGATTTCTCCGAGTTGGATTCCTAAGTCATTAAGAGTAGCTGGATGATTTTCTGAACTTCTCAGCCTTCTATTGAGGTTGTTCAAAACCTGCTCAATCGGATTGAGATCTGGACTTCTTGCTGGCCATTCCATTCGAGACTTCAACCTCTTCAAGGTACTCCTGAACGATGCGCGCACGATGGGGTCTGGCATTATCGTCCATAAAAATGAAATTTTCACCAATGTATGGGGCAAATGGCACTACATGCTCTTCAAGAATGTTCCTTATATACTTATCAGCATTCATAGCTCCATTATCAACGACCACTAGGTGTGTGCGAGCAGTCAAATATATTCCACCTCATACCATAATCGATCCTCCCCCGAAACCAGTAGTATTCATTGCAATGAGCATATCTTTCATGTGGACGTCTGTATACAAGGGAACGTCGATCACAATGGTAGAGGCAGAATCTAGACTCATTTGTGAAGAGAACTCTTTCCCAATCGGTCTCTTCCCAATGGATATGCTCTCTCGCAAAATCCAAACGCGTCCTTCGATGGGCTGGGGTAAGAGCTGCCGCGACACGAGGCCTTAAATCATATTCTCTGAGGCGATTTCTTATTGTCTGAGTGCTAATTTGCACCTCATGAGTTTGCTCAAGCTGATTTTGAAGGAGGCGAGCGGTTGCAAACCTTTGCCTCAACGAAGAAACTCTCAAGTAACGTTCTTGAATGGCAGTTGTTACCCGTGGTCTACCCTGTCCTGGTCTTCGGACATTCATACCTTCTCCCTGAATCGCTGCAACATTCTGGACACACTTGTATGGGAAACTCCAAACCTTTCTGCAATTCTTGTGTATGTCCACCCTTCTTCTCGCAAAACTACCGCTTGGGCACATTCCTCTTGGGTAAAATTGCGTGTTTCGCGTTGCATAGCGATCGAGTGTAGAAAATCAAACGAAAGAAAAACTATTGATCGAGAACAACTGATTTTAGAATGGAGCCAATACATTCAATATCTGATAATATCATCTTTTTTTATTCCTGCTGGGAGAAAACATCTGTATTGAAGAAAAACGTTGAAAGTGGATAACATATGCATGCATGATTCTGATAAAAATAATTATCATTGAGAACAACTTCAGTTGTAGAATAAATTTGAGATTTCCATAATGTGCGTTAATTTTTTTGCGCAGTGTATAATACATATCCAACGGGGGCTATGGTAACGCCAGCCTGCTGATGGTTTAACAATGAATCGAGAAGCAAGACAAAAGTGGTAAATTTTCTTATCTGGTAATAAACATGTGAAAAGCGACATTTAACTCTAATTTTCTTTGACTCTTCATTTTGTCTCCTCTCAATAAATACATTTATTATCATCATTATTATATTATGTTTGGAACATAAACTCATTCAAATGACCACCACGACTTGCCCTTACTAAATGCATTCTGCTCATTTTGATTATTTTTTGTGGTTATTTCATCGCATAATTTTGTATTCAATAAATCGACCGTTAGAGGGATTCTATGGCAGGTGGCACCGTCTTGTTGAAAAAACATATCCTTCGGATTATTCTCCATAACAGCCGGGACAAAAATCATTCAACATTGCTGTGTATCGTTATCCATCGACTGCTACTCATAATTAGCAATTCATATACATATTATTTCTGTGTCACAGATCATATCCATAGAAACATGAATATCTCGCTGTTCCACCAACTGAGATGTTTACCCATCATTTTGCTGAGCAGCAAGGCTAATATCATTCCATTCTAATGCGAGTTCTTTGTGGAAAACCCGTCATTTTTAAAATTAACAATCATGCATGGCAAGGAGGTGCCAAATATATACGGAAATCTCGAATAATACGAAAATTTACGTCTGGAAAAACGAGGATTTACAAGGTACAGAGTGTGACCTTTCTTCTGAAACATTTCAATTCATTCGCAGTCATAACGATGACACAACCTCTTTTGAAGAAATGAGGAACTATTACCCTTATTTCACGCGTTGGTGTGCCGTTACTGCCTGGGTCATCTGACCATGCAGGAATCCGTCCCAAGAGGTTGAAATCCGGAAAAATAATCCAAGTCCGTCACTGCAACTCGGTAAAGGCTCATAGTGGCCAGGACAAAGAGAGGATGGTGGATGGTATTACGATTCGGACTTGCTCGCCAAGTGTGGAATAAATCAATAGACGTTGCCCGACTTCCGGCCAGTGGATACAAGTGGAAGAAGGATAGCGATTGGTAAAAAGAGTGGAGGGACATCATGAAATCACATCAGGGGTTGTATAACTCGATATTATCTACGCTTCACATTGCGTCAATAATGGCGGAAACTTATCGCAAGCTCATGACGTTCGAAATAGAACTCTGGAGCTGGGACAAAAAGGTACTGAAATGGACGAAACCATGGAAAAGTTATGGAACTAACAAATTATTTTCACGACCACATAGAAACAGCCGAAGTGAAGAAGTCTCTTTCATTTTATATGATGGCAAACATCGGGCTGTCATACGCAGAGCACTTCTGTCAATCATGTTGCCATAGTTCTAGAGCTGTGACTGTCACTGTTGGTCCATTCCCTTGGGAAAAATGAAGGCCAAAACCTCGAAACAGGATTCTGCGCAGTTACCCACAAACGAGTACAGGAATTCTATTAATCTCTTAGGGTTTTCGCTGTCCAGTATCGCATATTTTGAAATTGAAATGTTAAGTTGCTCACCAAGTTAATAGCAGAGCGGTTGTATTCGTATCTACAGTGCCCATAGAGTGGAGCCAAATAATATCTACTCTTTGCGCATGGAATAAAGCAAAGCATTCAATTCTCAAAAACACAATTAACTAAACAAACAAACAACTTTTCGAAATACGATTATAACGTATACTCCATTCACTTTTATTTAATCACATAGGAGGTCATGGTTTCGTTTTCAGGAGTTGGTGCCCCTGATGAAAAGCACAGAACATATGATGAAAAGTCGGTGCGCGCACAGAAAATATCGTTAATGACAAAACGACGTTGTCAGTTTCTTTGTTTGCATCAAAGTAAAAGTATCAAAGATATTCCACATTGTGTTAGGTTTACAAATTGTTCGCAGATTTTTGGCATTTAAGATATTTGCAGATGAGTTTTTCGTCGAATATCCAAGATCAACGTATGTTTATTGTTTTTAGCACCAGTTTGGAGTGTGAGGACGATTTTCAAGACCGGGACGAAGGTTTACGTTTCGAGGTTGAAGGGGTACACGGCAATTTCGTTGAAAAAGCTGTTATTTGGACAGATATCGTAGTAGATGGATCGGATGGAGCCTCGAGAGGTCGATTAGGATGATATTTTTCAGGTTTTCCAAGAAATTTGGCGATATCTGAGCAGATTTGCAAAAGTTAGGTACCTCACCAATGTGTTGGAACTTAGACCTAATTCTCCTATAAGGAACGCCTTTCAAAGGTCGAGATGGTGGAAAATGCATTCTTTAGATGTTGTTTGAACAAACGCAGCCGAGTTTTATATCCCAACATTGATTTTAAGAAAGTTATCAACAAAATAAAATTGACATTATTCTTGATTCTTGTAATTACCCATCAATTCATCTTATATCTTTGGGTTGATTTTTTTTGATGAATTCTTGATTAGAATCAACAATTGATGTCGTACAGTCTTGAACTTTCAGTTCAAGAGGATAATAAACATAAAATCTTCACAAGCATGCATATGAAAATTATGTGAAAGCAATGCAATTTTCTTCCATGGCGAAAAATAATATATTTCAACAGTGATCTCTAGTACTTTTCATGCAAATAACTAGAGAAGGAATCCTTTCTATCAATTCATATAAACGTTAATTATTTTCGTCCATCACATCCTCTCCAATTCATTCATTTCACATTCTGAGAAATACGCTAAGAATGTAGAAAGGGCAACATAGTGTTGACTTGGAACATAAAAATATTTTGAAAAACGTCATAACTTCGACACAGAGTGGAATGTGTCAAATTTCCAAGGCCAGAGTGATTGGAGTATATACAGGGTGTCCTAAGTTCGAATGCCTATTAGACGTTTCTGGAGAACTGGACATATTTGAAATCTGAAAATTGGGATCATGATAGTATTCGGATTTCTCTACTGAGCTAAAATATTTTTGAAGCCTGAGAACTTTCGGTTATACAAGGAATGAAAATAAATTTGTTCGAAAAATTTGTTTTCAAATTTTTCCGTTTATGATAAGATTGAGTTATTCTTCAATGCAGAATACATATCTGTTGAAACTATTGTATTCATTCAAATAGTTTGCAAAATATCGAGGAAAAAACGGAAGAAAAGTCAAATATTCATAGTATTATGTTCATTTTTCTTATTCTGAGCGTAAATCGTTCTCAAAACGTCAAAGTAGAAGACTGTGGAAAGGCCATGCATTTTTTGAATTTCATAAAAATCATCAAGGGGTGTTTCAATTTTTGTTTCGAAAATTGGTCGCAAATTGGTCATAACTTCTGTTTTTCAAATTAAAACCATATTTTTTTATGTTTGCGTTGGATTCTACGAAGGAATATAAAGACTTCAAGAACCTATTGCTCCTAAATTCAGTAATTCTTGGGTTATAAGAAATTTTCTGGATTTATCTTCTACTTAGCGTCAAATTAATCGAATCTGTTGCATGAGAATATTCTGTGACAATAGAAGATAAATTGTCCCATCAATAATTCACAAGTGACCGGTCTTATAAGAATATTAATCAAATAGATTCGATAAATTTGACTCTCCGTACAACATAAATGCAGAAAATTTCAAACAACTCAGAAATTACTTAATTTAGGAGCAAGAGCATCTTTGAGTACTACCATTATTTTTTTGCAGAATCCAATGCGATCATAAAAAATAGGGTTCTAATTTGAAAAACAGAAGTTATAGCGATCACAGTTTTCGACACAAAATTTGAAACACATTGTGACGATATTTATGAAATTCAAAACATGCATGACGTTTCCAGAGTCTTCTACTTTGACGTTATGAGAATGGTTTACGCTCAGGATTTTGGAAATAAGAAAAATGGACATAATACTGACTATGAATATTTGACTATTTCCGGTTTGTTTCCGATATTTTGAAAACTATTCGAATGAATACAATGGTTCCAACAGGAATGTATTCAGCATCGAATACACAATCATATCAGAAAGGGAAAATTCAAAGATAATTTGTTTGAACGAATTCAGTTTCACTCCTTGTATAACAGGAAGTGCATAATCCCAATTTTCAGATTCCAAATATGTCCAGTTCTCAAGAAACGTCTTATAGGCACTTGGGACACCCTCTTATGGGTGTCCCATATTCATTTCGATTCTCCACAAAAACCATTGGCCAATCTCGAATCTATAAGCTTACTAAATTTTGGGCGTAACAGCAAAATTCAATTCAAAGACTATTCGGAAGAGAATGCTCTCCTTTCATTGTTAATCGACTAAGTAGTATTGAGTTTTTTTTTTAAATGGCTATGTATCGTGTTCAGTTGGTCACTCCGTATATGATATTATCGCGATGTCTCATAGGGGACTACCCCTTTTTTTCGAATCGAACGAGAATTACCACACCCAATCAATAATGATGGAGTGGTTCATCTGAATGGAACGCGACAGTTGCTAAAATCCGCATTCCGCTCAAAATAGCCTGAACGAGAGCGAGAGGGGATGTGGGAGTGGATGGGAGAAAAACAGCTTATATAGCGTATTTTTCCTCGTACCTCTCATCGATTTCTTTCAAAATGCCACTTAGGCGTGAAATCGTTCAATTAAAAGGCGTCAAGTCGACTGTATATTTTAGCGTGAACTTTGTAGGATTGATCGTGTTTGACATCATTCGTTAGGTTAGTTAGCTGAAGAAATTAATAATTTCGAATCCGTCGGACAAAAAATTGAGTAGAAGATTTCTAAGGAAGAGCTCGGCACGGTTCAGTCTTGGAATCGATGCACAAATTCACCCACGGTCGAAGACACCTTAGACTTTTGGCGTCGTTTGGCAAAAATCAGGACTCGTAAAGGGGTGAAGAGATTCTGCTTAGGCTGTGGTGGGTGGGAGTAAGTTGGACAACATCAATGAAACTGGATCTGCTGAAGAGAAGTGGCAGACTACTTACAGCATGTACACCTGGAAATGTTGAGAATGTAAGAAGAAAAGTGTAAGCGCCTTTAGTCCATCAGACCGATCAGTGGAAAGAATGCATGATCTAAAATTGCATCCGTACAAAATGGCTGTCCAGGAATTGCTACCATGGGACCAAGTGGAGAGCTGTCCAAGGATTTTGGGCACAGTAACGGTTGGTACATTTGCTTACGGTCGACGGAGCTCCTTTTCACTTCCGTGGAACTGTGAAAAAGCAAGATATGGGCACGTGAAAATCCTCACGATACTCATCAAAGTGCTCTGCATAATTTAAGGGCCACTGTGTAGTGTTTCCCGTTTGTGTTGATTTTTGCGAAGAAAGAGGACCAACCGTGATAGTCACTTCATTTCAAGAGATTTTTTTTCAAATCAGACTCGCAGAATTCGAGCAAGAAATTGACGAAGAAGGCTTGGATGAGGTATGAATAAATTAAGACGGCGCCATGGCCAATCAGCCAGTCGATCCATGACATTGGTCATCTCCAGCAGAGACGGCATCAACTGGCCCTAATAATATTGAATATGTTGGTTTTTATCTTAGACCATAGAAGGAGCAGACACAACATCTCATTCATAAATTCGAGTGGAACGAAGATAGCATAAAGGATAGCAATATAGAAGGTCCAGTGTCGTGGTGTTATCGGTATTGAAGAATGGAAATAAATCTACAACTGAATTAACTTTTGACGAATTTCCACAATGTTCTGAACATTGAAACAGATTCTGATTCAGGTAAACATAGACAGCTATATTCAGAATTGATAACCAAATGTCCCTCCTCTCATTATCAGAAGGGAATCTGAAAAGTGAAATTCTAAAAATCGACGAATCTACGACACTGGTACTTAGAATGAGAAGAATAGAACATGACTGTGTAAACTCAAATAGTCCAATTTAACACAAACAAGACATTCACGAACCATTTTTTCAACCAATTTTGCTAATAATATTCAGAAATAAATCCAAATCTCACTTTTCATACGCGACGTCATGATGACACCACTGTTCAAAACGTCATTAGTAACACAAAGTCAAAATAGCGTTTCGAAATTATTGAATGAACTAATGAACAGGCCATAGATTCAGAAAACGGTACTGCCATAACGTGCCCATTTATTATCTGTGACGAAAACGAACGAGCCGTTTCGCGAACATTCCGATGCTTCATTACACAGAGTGTAACAGCCAAATGGAATAAATTCGATAAGGAATAAATGAGGGCGTGTTGGGAAAAACTCTCGGACACGTCGATTTGTAATTTTGAATGCGCATATTTTTCAAGAAAATAATATTATAAAGAGTGTTCCATGTGACCGTGGCCAATACCAACTTATTTTTTGGATTCTTCAGAGAATTCTAGACACAATTCATGCACAATGTCCTATACCTATCTTTCACTATTTTGGAAGTATTAAGTGTTTTCAGATTTATTGCAAAAATCGACGTTTTAAATAAAAATTATTTTATTTCACAAATTCGGTACATTACAGTTAAAACCGAATAACTAATACTGACTATTTCTTAATTATTGAAAAGAAAACAAAAAAAAACATTAATGTCAATGTAGGAAATGTTCAAAATGCTCGCCGCGAACGTCTATGGCAACATGCTACAGACAACGTGTTACTAAGGCTATGCGAATAAACAAATCTGTTTTTGTTTTTTATAATTTCTTCTCAGTAATGGTTTTTGCTTACTTTCTTCATATCAAGAGGTAAATGGGAAATAAGTATTGAGTGTAATGTATCGAATTTGTGAAAAGAAATAAGTTTCATTTAAAATGTTAATTTTTGTAAAAAATCTGAAAACACTTAATATTTCCGAAAAAGTTGAAGATAGGTATAGGACATTGTACATGAATTCTGTCTAGAACTTTCTGAAGAATCGAACAAATAAATAATATACAGGGGGTTGCATTTGAAATAAGAAAGTTGGTATTGGCCACGGTCGCATGGAACACCCTATATAATTTTATTTTCATGAAAAATATGCGCATTTAAAATTACAAATCGACGTGTCCGAGCGTTTTTCCTAACACCCCTTCATTTATTCGTTATCGAATTTATTCCATTTGGCTGTTACACTCTGTATGTAATGGGAAGAATGCACAATATATGAAGAAACAAATGCACAAATGAGTAAATTAATTTCAGTCTGAAGTACTTTTCATTTTGATTGAGAGATTTATTAGAAAAATCATAGATGCATAGAAATACCTGGTGTTGGCACTGATTAGATTTTGTTTACGACTTTCTTGTCGATCGAAAACGTGATATTTTGTGCAGCTTTTCATTTCTCCCGAAAGGGGTCGCGTTTTTTGTCGTTGCCGCAGTAGCGCCACGACCGATAAATATTGCGGATTTATTCCGGAACTAGTCCAAAATCTGAAATCTAGGATGCCGTTTTGATCTACAAATTTTGGTCACGATTTTTAGTAGGGAGTCGTTACACCAGGTGTTCTATGCATCTATGAAAAATCAAATAACGTCACAACGTTGCAAAAAATGTCTACTGCATTTTAATTCCGTTGAAGTACAGTTACCCAGTTTCTGATGATTTTAAAAATTGGCTCCACTATTCATTATCGAAAGGCGCGTCTCCTCTTTCTATAGTCTAAGGTTTTTTTAACTGTTTGGTTCATTTTCGGATTCAGTCATAATGAGAATTTTCATGTCACGTATTCTTTGTTTATAAAGATTCTTTTCTATAAAGTAGAATTTTTGAGGCGTATAAATGAATCTTCATAGACTTCAATATTTTACACTTCCATAAATGAGACGTCACTCGTGCGAAATGTGACAAGACGGCATGTCACAACGGACTGGCACTTCGAAGAAGGGATCGTCCACCGTACTTATTGCAGCGTTATTAGGAAATAGAGAAGTGACATGTACATGTAACTTGGGGAGATGGCTTCAGAAAAGAATAGTGTGCACGAGAGGAAGAGACATGGGGTCTCAACGGAAAGGATAGGAATATCTAACATTCCGAAATGCCGCAAGTATATTGCTGTGTTTTCTATGCTGATATATTATTCTCTGAATTATCACGATGTTTTTGATATCTTTACAATTGGGACAAAGTTCTAACATATACCTTCTGTATAAAAAGTACCCGGAATTGTAAAAAAAAACACATAAATTTAAATTTAATCATCAATATTTATTTTGTCTCCTTCAAAATAGTCCCCATTGCTTACAATACAACTATGATATCGGCGAACCCACTTTTCCATGCACCGCTCATACGCCGCCAAAGGTATGGCCTTCAGTTCTCGTTGCGAATTTGTTTTGATGGCTTCAATGGACTCAAAACGCGTTCCACGTAGGGGCAATTTCAGTCTTGGGAATAGAAAAAAGTCGCACGGAGCTAAGTCAGGTGAATACGGCGGTTGTTCGATGGTATTTATTGAGTTTTTGGTCTTGTATTCCTTAATAATTATGGCTCGGTGCGACGGCGCGTTATCATCATGCAAAATCCACGAATTGTCTTTCCATAAATCTGGCCGTTTACGACGAACATTCTCACGCAAACGCCTCAATACACCCAAGTAATACTCCTTATTCACTGTCTGTCCTTCAGGAAGAAATTCTGAGTGCACAACACCACGATAATCGAAGAAAACAGTGAGCAAAACTTTAATTTTCGATCGACTTTGACGTGGTTTTTTCGGACCGTCTTTGAATGATTTGTACCAATCGTATGCTTGTGTTTTTGACATACAATTATCACCAAAGGCTTTTTTTAACATTTTCAATGAATCGGCACAAGAAAATTCGTTTGCAAGACAAAATTTGAGGCAAACTCTTTGATCAACTATTTTTTCCATTGGAAAATTCGCAGAGCACTTTTGAGGTCGACTGATACTGACAGCTGTTGTAAACACACTAGTTGACAGATCGCGCTCAAATTTGGCTTGGTAATAAAGGAAGGTCCTACCAACTTTAAGAAAAAAAAAATTACCGATCCTTTTTTGGCGGTTCATTTAAATAACATTTTCCGGGTACTTTTTATACAGAGAGTACATCAAACTTACATTGAAGCGACTATTAGTGAAACGTTCAGGTTACACAAGATTAACAGAAATCAAATATTCATTTTCCAACTGGAATGTGAAGTTTAACCGACAATATCGAAAATTCGATGTCAAAGAAATGTAGGACGTACATGCAATACCAGCAATTGGAGTTGGCGAACTTTTTCCGAAAATCGGCAAGATCTAAGAAGACTCCTGACGTCCTTCACTGAAAATCGATCGAACTTCTATAATTTTCGAGAAAAATGAACCGATTTCTAGGACGAATAGATCCATTATTATGGATTATCACCTCATTACCGCTTTAGGCATTATTATTTACTTTTAGTACCTGCTATATGTAAAAGGTTCCTCTAAGCCAAAAAGTACTCATACTTTCTCAACTAAATATTACCCTAGTTATTGTTCAAATATTAGCTTTGCAGAAATGACGAAGGTTTGGCGGTCTGGAATCTTGAACCAGAAGAATATTGCTTGTTATTCGAATAGTTCCCGTAAAGTACTTTATTGTGAACCTCCGAGATCTCTACGTGGATTGTTCACGAAGATGCAGAATGGACGAATATTTTCAGGATTTTTTATTACTCATTGAATAATTTCATAAGCTTATCTAGTCACAGCGATATTTTTCGATGATCATTGATAATGTTAAAAGCTCTTAAGAGACAATAGTCCATGTGCAGTAGAGGGATGATGATTTATACATCAACGAGATTTTTTCATATGATGTATTCATATAGTCTTATAGTCAATAATGTACACTCACCAAAACTGTCAGGATTTCCATGCATCCCCGAAGGTCCAGGCAGAAGTCCTCCTAATCCTGAAAAAATTTGATCGTTAAGATGGGCGTTCAGTGTAGTTTGTTTTTATTTCAAGTTGCATTTGAAAATGGGTTCACTTTGAGAACTGAAATTTTGTCGGTAAACTCAGAAAGGACTGGAGTTCTTAATGAAATAATTGAGATCGATTTCATTTCGAAAGTTCATTTTTTCTCTTTCAAAAATGAAAGAAAATGTGCCAAATCATGCTTCTGTTTTATTTCAAACGAAAGACCAATGAAAACAGTTCAACTTCAAGTGAATCTACAGATAATTTCGTTCAGAAAAACAACTTGAAATACGGAATTGGCAGAGAATGGCCAAATTCAACATACAGGGTGGCCATTTGAAAACGAAACAGACGAGATTACAGACGAAATAAATTTTTTCGATAGAAATGCTCGGACAGGTCGATTTCTGTTTCGAGGGGGACAACTTAAGATGTAGGTTACGGACGCATAGCGCTTCAACCCTTGCTACTACAACCCCCACCCCCAATTTTTGAATAGGGAAGATGGGGTGAGTGATACCTCATTTGAAAGGTATTTTCATACTGATTTCAGCACAGTAATTGCTTTTTCATTTTATGCATTAGTTCTCGAAATATTCTTAACTAAGTATTTGAAAATGAAGTGGTGTTTTCATGGCACTTGTAGTGTTTTTTTGTGAAAAATCGACATCTTGATTATAGATTTCTATGTCAGTGGATTGGAGGAAGGAAGCCACAGTCATGGTTGTTTTGAAGCTCAAAATGTCGATTTTTCACAAAAAACACTACAAGTGCCATGAAAACACCACTTCATTTTCAAATACTTAGTTATGAATATTTCGAGAACTAATGCATAAAATGAAAAAACAATTACTGTGCTGAAATCAGTATAAAAATACCTTTCAAATGAGGTATCACTCACCCCATCTTCCCTATTCAAAAATTGGGGGTGGGCGTTGTAGCAGCAAGGGTTGAAGCGCTATGCGTCCGTAACCTACATCTTAAGTTGTCCCCCTCGAAACAGAAATCGACGTGTCCGAGCATTTCTATCGAAAAAATTTATTTCGTCTGTAATCTCGTCTGTTTCGTTTTCAAATGGCCACCCTGTATATGGCGGAAAAAAGTTCCTGCTTCACCCACATATTCAGTAATTTAATAGTTCAGCGATTTTCGGATAGAGAGCGCCATTGTACATTTCATTCATAATTAGAGAGATATTCATAGAATTTATGGTGATAATGTGAGTTCCATGGAGATATTTCATAAAATGCACGGTGGCGCATCGGATTTGATTTCCTACTCGCTTTGAACGGCGACCTTAAATACCTGGCAATAGTCGAAGTAAAGGGTTTTCCAATAAGAGGTGTCAGTTTGAATAACTCGCTATGTCGGTAGATCACTTTTAAAACTGTCATTTTTTGACAATTGACAAGTAGAAACGCCATTTATAAAAATGGAATGATACAAGTTTCAAAAACGCATTGAAATGATTGAAATTTTGAGCTGTTGGGACAAGTCAGTGATGTGAAAAATTGAACCCTTGAACATCGCTCAAGAACAGCCGAGAGTATTGGTGCTGTAGCCGTGTATTGTGTTGGAGAAAACCTAGGTTTGTCTATTCCTCGTCGTTCCTTGAAATAAGGCATTCCACAAACGTCATTTCACCGCATTTTGCATGAAGATGTGGGACTTAAGGCTTATAAAGTTCAGTTAACACAAGAACCCAAGCGGGCCGTTCATCAACAACGTCGTGTCTTTGCTGATTGGGTCCTTGAATGCATGGAAATGATCCGGAATTCCATCGAAAAATCATCTTGAGTGATGAGGCCCATTTCCACCTCGGTGGCTTCGTCAACAAGCAAAATTGTCGCATCTGGGGCTCGGAAAACCCAAGAGTTGTTGTTGAAACGCCTCTCTATTCTCAACGTGTGACTGTTTGGTGCGGTTCATGATCCGGCGGAGTCATTGGACTTTACTTTTTTGAGAATGAGGTTGGAGCAACAGTTACGATGAATGGATTGCGCTATCGACAGATGATTGAGGGGAAGTATCACCTTTTGAATCGTGGTAAATCTCCATTCAAAAAGTGGTCTCTTTATTTCACGAGTAACTATCCTAATTTACGACGTAGAGACTCGATTTTTTTTTAAATTGAAGTTGAAGAACGTCCCGAGGGCAAATAGTTTTCTTTTTTTAGATTTAATTAGTTTTTCACTTAAAACCCCCGGTAATCGTTAGATCTGTGCAATATTTGGGTTATTGAATATGTTCTTCGTTTTTTATGAGTACAAGCTATATTTTTGACCTACTCATCATGAAAATTTTTGTAGTTTAAGGAAGATTAAATTGCCAACGGCAAATAGTTGCGATTTTTTCCAAAAAATGATGAATAATAATAATAATAATAATATGAGGAGACCACCTTTTGAATGGAGATTTACCACGATTCAAAAGGTATACTTGATAATTTTTTATGGCCGGAATTGTATGGTATTGATCTGGACAACGTTTATCATCAACAAGACGGCGCTACGTGCTACACAAGCAACGAAACCATTGATCTTTTACGGAAAAAGTTTTAGGACTGCATTATCTCTCGAAGAGGTGATCACAATTGACCACCGAGATCTTGTGATTTAACACCTCGCGACTTCTTCCTTTGGGGCCAAGTGAAAGTGAAAGGTCTACGCCAATAGCCCAGCTTCGATTCAACACCTCAAAGATGGAGTTCGTGAGGCCATCGAGGATATTGGGCAGCCACTTTGTGATTTGGTTGTGGAAGATTTCATGAAAAGGATATGGTCTCGTAGTCGTGATAGTCATTTGGCTGATGTTATTTTTCATTATTAATGGCATATACCTTTCTGTTTATAATGAAATAAACATTCCATCATTCATCTAAAACATAGGCATTTTTCTTTGAATGTGAAAATACAACGTCTTATTGGAAAATCCTTTATAACCCATATAAAATCAATGCACTGACTGCGGAAGAAAACCGTACCTTGTAATCCCAGAAGCGCACCGGGAAATGATGGCGGTCTGTTCTGATCCATTAATCCTCCATTAGAATTATAAGGGTGGTGGTCGTCTAACATAGGGTAATCGGAAATTTCAGTCTTTGGTGTGATTGTATCGTGGTGATCGCTCATAGCTGTATCGCTGCTATTACTTTCTTCTCCAGTCGAATGGGCCTGCATCGACGACTCAGAGTTGATCTTCTGCAACGAAGAAAATAAACTGATTCTGATTCAAATATAGAAATGAAACCTCCTCTTATGTTTGGTAGAGCAAGAGAAACAAACACGTTCATCGGAATAAAGAAAAATTATCTGAATGATGAATTTCATCTTGATCGATCGCTTAAACTATGAATCAGTCGAGAAAATTAGGGATTTTCGGCTTCATTCCGATGAACGAGGTTGTACCTTTTGCTATACGAATACCAATTGGTGACTCTAAGACAAAATATTAAATACCATTGCATGTAATGGAAGAGTTCAATTTATATCCAGTGGCGTGCACACCGGTTTTCATAAAACAAAATTTGCATGCAAGTTCAGATAAAATATCCGGTTTCAAAAAATCAGTTCAATGCGTATGTTATATTCTGAGGCTTCACAATTAATTTTGTATGAAACTTCAAACGAGTTTCTAACCTCTTTCGGGGTAGGACCTTCCAGAGCTTGTCCCAGTAATGATTCCTGCATGTCACCATTACCTCTAGACGGACTTCGACCTCTGTCTGGTGTGGCTTCTCCTCTGTCCAAACTCCTCGCCCTTTTAGCGGGAGGTGGTGATAATCCTCTCTCTTCGAACTCCCGTTTCTCTGTGGACCATGGTAGTGATGAAGATGTGTTCTATAAAAAAAGAAATTATGAAGTTATTTTGTAAGGATGTTATTCAAGTCTTGGGATATAAATGCCCTAATGCCTACTCAGTTTTCACTGAATCATGTGAAGTGAGTCTTGAAATTGCATATGAAGTAACTGGCTCGGAATGATTCAGGGATCAAAAATATAGGGAGAACATTTCTTCGGCCCAAAATTCATAAACATTTTCAATAATTATTTTCAGTATGATTAGTTGTCATCATTAAGATTCAACTATTCAGTATGAATGCCTATGATGATCTTTTGAATTCTATATTTTTTCAAGAAGGAACAGAAGTACCATTAAAAAATAATTGAGGTTTGGTAATTCACTTCGCAATAATGAAAACAAATTATCTAAATGTGAAAGAACTGGTTATGGTCAATAAAGTAATAAAACACCTTTTAAATCAGAATCAACACAGTAACTGCAAATTGACGCTTTCTGTTGTCATAAACAAGATCCAGTAGGATATAGCAGGAGCTTGTTATATTTGAAGGGATCAAGCATATTCGTAGAAAACTTTGCAGTTGATCTTATTCGAAGGGTTTCTCCTCACATATAGTTTCATTGTTTAAAACAAATCAAAAATTCACTCAAATCGAATCGAAACATCAATCTCTGCATGCTCGTTCCAGAAGAATGCTTTCGGATGATCATCACTGTACGTGTAATAATTCACATTTTCAAACCATCGAGAGATTAATGGGTGTAATAGAACTTTACAGTTTTACAATACTCGCATGGGATACTTCGTGACAGCTTCATTAGTCACATATCGAAATACTATTATTGATGACGGTGATGTATACATGAAATCAATAATCAAGAAATGAAGATGATGTATGTAGATTATTTTGTTCAATAGTTATGGTTCCGCTTTCAATATTGAAATGCTCCAAACCTCAGCAACCTAAAAGCGAATATTTCTAGGATGAGAAAATTTGGTATCATCTTTATAAGTTATTCTACAGGAAAATACATGTTTATTGTTGTGATCGTTGTACTTACACGAAGACTTTATAATTTCTCCACAATGTTCTGTATTTTTGGAATTTTGAGCCGGGGAAAGTCTGAAACGATAAGGATCGACTCACTGACGGTGGATCCGTGGCCAAATTGGATTCTGTTCATCCGGTTGTAAACACGAAGGAAGGGCTCTCGAACAGAAAATCCTAGAAATTCTCAGGGTAGGTTCGGATCTCAAATCTCGCGGTTCGGTAAATAGGGCCGTTCGAATTTTCTGTCCTGATAATTTGAAAACGAGATGAAATCTATGTGGAGAGCTTGCAAGATACAGGGTGTCCCAAGTTTGAGTGCCTATCAGACGTTTCTGGAGAACAGGACATATTTGAAATCTGAAAATTGGGATTATGATATTGTTCGAGATTCGCTACAGACCTAAAATACTTTTGGAGCTTGAGCACTTCCGGTTATACAAGGAGGGAAAAAAAATTTGTTCGAATTTTTTTTTTCGTTTCTGGTATGATTGTGTATTCAATTCATTTTTCTTATTCGCAACATCCTGAGCGTGAACCGTTCTCATAACGTCAAAGCAGAAGAATATGGAAAGGTCATGCATCTTTTGAGTTTCATAAATATGTATCATCACAGGGTGTTTAATTTTTTTTCGAAAACTGCGATTGAAAATTGGCTATTACTTCTGTTTTTCAATGTAGAACCCTAATTTTCTATGATTGCTTTGGATTCTGCGAAGAAAAATAATGATATCATTCTAAGATGCTCTTGCTTCTAAATTCATTAATTTCTGAGTTATTTGAGCAGCAACTCGAGTTTCTACTACCAATTAGAAACTGTTGCACCTATTCTACTTCTACTAAATTCTACTAAAATTTTATAAGGAACACTAATGAAATTGAAATGTCACAACTAAACAATAACATAATGGACTGCGACAGAACATTTTCCGACGGCTACATGCGAAAATGACAAGTTTCACACTGCATATTTAGTTACTTCGAAAATGACAAATATCACCCTAGAGATGAAAAGTTAAATAACTCTCTAGAGCCTAGAGTGATATGTGTATCTTTAGTTATACGTAATTTGTATTGCCTGATGGAATTGAAGGCTGTTTTGAAATTAATACTGCGGTTAAGTCGGATATAATTTCTTATCTTAAACAAAACCGTGAAAATAGTTTCTAAAATCTCCATGAAACATGGATGCAGAGATTAATAGTGATGATCAGTGTACTCCACCTGAAATTGAAGAGGCCGCAAAATTGACGTCACTAAAATTACTGCCGAAAAGTCCAAAATAAGGTTCGAATACGCTCACGATCAATTTCTTTCATAGCGAAGAAATAAGGATATAAAAAGCTAGTTTTCTGACAACGTTTTGCTTGCATACATGGATGAACTTTCCAATAGAATCCAATGATCCACATTATGGACTGATTATTCTATTTTGCGTAGCACTTCATCCAATCCATTGGGGACTCTGGATGTCGTCTAAATTAATAATACAAATACTAAAAGCTGTCGCAATTTCACTATTACTGAAAACTTTAATAGCATTCATGGAAAATATGCCAATCTAAGACTGCCAACTACCGAAACCTGCTTTGTTTCCTAATTATAGAGATCAAAAATGCACAAAATAAGTGGTGGGCATTAACAAAAGTGGAATTATACCTAGAGTAGTGGCTTAATTTTTAAATCAAAAGGATCCTGGGAAATACACAGGACACTCAGTTCTTCTGCTATTTTATTAGTAGATGCAGGAGGAGATCTAACTCCTTTGAAACGACATGAGAGCTGGAAATCGTCCGGAGTCGCAGAAGAATATATTGACAATCCTGCTAATAACAGGTTCAATATTGCCAGTAAAATTAAGGGTACCATCCAGGTCTCGTGAAGTTAGCCACACTTTTCCAGCCACGGTTTCTGACGTGAAGACTGTCGAATGTGGGATAGAGGAATATTGGTTCACAGTGTTGCCATATCTAATCTGTGACAGGAGATTTGAATTTTCACGGTTTCAGGGCCAATTTTGCAAAAAGATACCATGTTTAATGAAATAATATGTTATGTTCTATATTCGAACCTTATTGTGCTGAACAAGAATTCGCAGAAATAGGGAGGAATTAAGTTGGGTTGAATTCAGATATGATTCCACTGAAGAAATTGAGGATATAAATTCAGTACACAAAAACCGCAAGAACTTTTTTTTGGATGGCCGTCGAAGTACCAGAAAAAAATAAAATCTGTCACGGGTGCCGAAAAAATGCAAGATGGAGTCGCGGTGCCGTGAAACAAAAAATGTATTTGAAAAGATCATGAATCTAGTATACAAAAACCGTAAAAACTTTTTTTTGGATGGCCGTCGAAGTGCCAGAAAAAAAATAAAATCTGTTACTGGTAGTGGGAAAATCCAAGATGGAGTCGCGGTGCCGCGAAAAAAAAAATGTATTTGAAAAGATCATGAATCTAGTATACAAAAACCGTAAAAACTTTTTTTTAGATGGCCGTCGAAGTGCCAGAAAAAAAATAAAATCTGTTACTGGTAGTGGGAAAATCCAAGATGGAGTCGCGGTGCCGCGAGAAAAAAAATGTATTTGAAAAGATCATGAATCTAGTATACAAAAACCGTAAAAACTTTTTTTTGGATGGCCGTCGAAGTGCCAGAAAAAAAATAAAATCTGTTACTGGTAGAGGGAAAATCCAAGATGGAGTCGCGGTGCCGCGATAAAAAAAATGTATTTGAAAAGATCATGAATCTAGTATACAAAAACCGTAAAAACTTTTTTTTGGATGGCCGTCGAAGTGCCAGAAAAAAAATAAAATCTGTTACTGGTGGTGGGAAAATCCAAGATGGAGTCGCGGTGCCGCGAAAAAAAAAACTGTATTTGAAAAGATCATGAATCTAGTATACAAAAACCGTAAAAACTTTTTTTTGGATGGCCGTCGAAGTGCCAGAAAAAAAATAAAATCTGTTACTGGTAGTGGGAAAATCCAAGATGGAGTCGCGGTGCCGCGATAAAAAAAATGTATTTGAAAAGATCATGAATCTAGTATACAAAAACCGTAAAAACTTTTTTTTGGATGGCCGTCGAAGTGCCAGAAAAAAAATAAAATCTGTTACTGGTAGTGGGAAAATCCAAGATGGAGTCGCGGTGCCGCGAAAAAAAAATGTATTTGAAAAGATCATGAATCTAGTATACAAAAACCGTAAAAACTTTTTTTTGGATGGCCGTCGAAGTGCCAGAAAAAAAATAAAATCTGTTACTGGTAGTGGGAAAATCCAAGATGGAGTCGCGGTGCCGCGAGAAAAAAAATGTATTTGAAAAGATCATGAATCTAGTATACAAAAACCGTAAAAACTTTTTCTTGGATGGCCGTCGAAGTGCCAGAAAAAAAATAAAATCTGTTACTGCTAGTGGGAAAATCCGAGATGGAGTCGCGGTGCCGCGAAAAAAAAATATATTTGAAAAGATCATGAATCTAGTATACAAAAACCGTAAAAACTTTTTTTTGGATGGCCGTCGAAGTGCCAGAAAAAAAATAAAATCTGTCACTGGTAGTGGGAAACTCCAAGATGGAGTCGCGGTGCCGCGAAAAAAAAAATGTATTTGAAAAGATCATGAATCTAGTATACAAAAACCGTGAAGACTTTTTTTTGGATGGCCGTCGAAGTGCCAGAAAAAAAATAAAATCTGTTACTGGTAGTGGGAAAATCCAAGATGGAGTCGCGGTGCCGCGAAAAAAAAATTTATTTGAAAAGATCATGAATCTAGTATACAAAAACCGTAAAAACTTTTTTTTGGATGGCCGTCGAAGTGCCAGAAAAAAAATAAAATCTGTTACTGGTAGTGGGAAAATCCAAGATGGAGTCGCGGTGTCGCGAAAAAAAAAATGTATTTGAAAAGATCATGAATCTAGTATACAAAAACCGTAAAAACTTTTTTTTAGATGGCCGTCGAAGTGCCAGAAAAAAATAATAAAATCTGTTACTGGTAGTGGGAAAATCCAAGATGGAGTCGCGGTGCCGCGAGAAAAAAAATGTATTTGAAAAGATCATGAATCTAGTATACAAAAACCTTAAAAACTTTTTTTTGGATGGCCGTCTTAGTGCCAGAAAAAAAATAAAATCTGTTACTGGTAGAGGGAAAATCCAAGATGGAGTCGCGGTGCCGCGATAAAAAAAATGCATTTGAAAAGATCATGAATCTAGTATACAAAAACCGTAAAAACTTTTTTTTGGATGGCCGTCCAAGTGCCAGAAAAAAAATAAAATCTGTTACTGGTAGTGGGAAAATCCAAGATGGAGTCGCGGTGCCGCGAAAAAAAAAACTGTATTTGAAAAGATCATGAATCTAGTATACAAAAACCGTAAAAAATTTTTTTTGTATGGCCGTCGAAGTGCCAGAAAAAAAATAAAATCTGTTACTGGTAGTGGGAAAATCCAAGATGGAGTCGCGGTGCCGCGATAAAAAAAATGTATTTGAAAAGATCATGAATCTAGTATACAAAAACCGTAAAAACTTTTTTTTGGATGGCCGTCGAAGTGCCAGAAAAAAAATAAAATCTGTTACTGGTAGTGGGAAAATCCAAGATGGAGTCGCGGTGCCGCGAAAAAAAATGTATTTGAAAAGATCATGAATCTAGTATACAAAAACCGTAAAAACTTTTTTTTGGATGGCCGTCGAAGTGCCAGAAAAAAAATAAAATCTGTTACTGGTAGTGGGAAAATCCAAGATGGAGTCGCGGTGCCGCGAGAAAAAAAATGTATTTGAAAAGATCATGAATCTAGTATACAAAAACCGTAAAAACTTTTTTTTGGATGGCCGTCGAAGAGCCAGAAAAAAAATAAAATCTGTTACTGCTAGTGGGAAAATCCGAGATGGAGTCGCGGTGCCGCGAAAAAAAAAATGTATTTGAAAAGATCATGAATCTAGTATACAAAAACCGTAAAAACTTTTTTTTAGATGGCCGTCGAAGTGCCAGAAAAAAAATAAAATCTGTTACTGGTAGTGGGAAAATCGAAGATGGAGTCGCGGTGCCGCGAAAAAAAAAATGTATTTGAAAAGATCATGAATCTAGTATACAAAAACCGTAAAAACTTTTTTTTAGATGGCCGTCGAAGTGCCAGAAAAAAAATAAAATCTGTTACTGGTAGTGGGAAAATCCAAGATGGAGTCGCGGTGCCGCGAGAAAAAAAATGTATTTGAAAAGATCATGAATCTAGTATACAAAAACCGTAAAAACTTTTTCTTGGATGGCCGTCGAAGTGCCAGAAAAAAAATAAAATCTGTTACTGCTAGTGGGAAAATCCGAGATGGAGTCGCGGTGCCGCGAAAAAAAAATATATTTGAAAAGATCATGAATCTAGTATACAAAAACCGTAAAAACTTTTTTTTGGATGGCCGTCGAAGTGCCAGAAAAAAAAATAAAATCTGTCACTGGTAGTGGGAAACTCCAAGATGGAGTCGCGGTGCCGCGAAAAAAAAAATGTATTTGAAAAGATCATGAATCTAGTATACAAAAACCGTGAAGACTTTTTTTTGGATGGCCGTCGAAGTGCCAGAAAAAAAATAAAATCTGTTACTGGTAGTGGGAAAATCCAAGATGGAGTCGCGGTGCCGCGAAAAAAAAAATGTATTTGAAAAGATCATGAATCTAGTATACAAAAACCGTAAAAACTTTTTTTTGGATGGCCGTCGAAGTGCCAGAAAAAAAATAAAATCTGTTACTGGTAGTGGGAAAATCCAAGATGGAGTCGCGGTGTCGCGAAAAAAAAAATGTATTTGAAAAGATCATGAATCTAGTATACAAAAACCGTAAAAACTTTTTTTTAGATGGCCGTCGAAGTGCCAGAAAAAAATAATAAAATCTGTTACTGGTAGTGGGAAAATCCAAGATGGAGTCGCGGTGCCGCGAGAAAAAAAATGTATTTGAAAAGATCATGAATCTAGTATACAAAAACCGTAAAAACTTTTTTTTGGATGGCCGTCGAAGTGCCAGAAAAAAAATAAAATCTGTTACTGGTAGAGGGAAAATCCAAGATGGAGTCGCGGTGCCGCGATAAAAAAAATGTATTTGAAAAGATCATGAATCTAGTATACAAAAACCGTAAAAACTTTTTTTTGGATGGCCGTCCAAGTGCCAGAAAAAAAATAAAATCTGTTACTGGTAGTGGGAAAATCCAAGATGGAGTCGCGGTGCCGCGAAAAAAAAACTGTATTTGAAAAGATCATGAATCTAGTATACAAAAACCGTAAAAATTTTTTTTTGTATGGCCGTCGAAGTGCCAGAAAAAAAATAAAATCTGTTACTGGTAGTGGGAAAATCCAAGATGGAGTCGCGGTGCCGCGAGAAAAAAAATGTATTTGAAAAGATCATGAATCTAGTATACAAAAACCGTAAAAACTTTTTTTTGGATGGCCGTCGAAGTGCCAGAAAAAAAATAAAATCTGTTACTGCTAGTGGGAAAATCCGAGATGGAGTCGCGGTGCCGCGAGAAAAAAAATGTATTTGAAAAGATCATGAATCTAGTATACAAAAACCGTAAAAACTTTTTTTTGGATGGCCGTCGAAGTGCCAGAAAAAAATAAAATCTGTTACTGCTAGTGGGAAAATCCGAGATGGAGTCGCGGTGCCGCGAAAAAAAAAATGTATTTGAAAAGATCATGAATCTAGTATACAAAAACCGTAAAAACTTTTTTTTAGATGGCCGTCGAAGTGCCAGAAAAAAAATAAAATCTGTTACTGGTAGTGGGAAAATCCAAGATGGAGTCGCGGTGCCGCGAGAAAAAAAATGTATTTGAAAAGATCATGAATCTGGTATACAAAAACCGTAAAAACTTTTTTTTGGATGGCCGTCGAAGTGCCAGAAAAAAAATAAAATCTGTTACTGGTAGAGGGAAAATCCAAGATGGAGTCGCGGTGCCGCGATAAAAAAAATGAATTTGAAAAGATCATGAATCTAGTATACAAAAACCGTAAAAACTTTTCTTTGGATGGCCGTCGAAGTGCCAGAAAAAAAATAAAATCTGTTACTGGTAGTGGGAAAATCCAAGATGGAGTCGCGGTGCCGCGAAAAAAAAAAACTGTATTTGAAAAGATCATGAATCTAGTATACAAAAACCGTAAAAACTTTTTTTTGGATGGCCGTCGAAGTGCCAGAAAAAAAATAAAATCTGTTACTGGTAGTGGGAAAATCCAAGATGGAGTCGCGGTGCCGCGATAAAAAAAATGTATTTGAAAAGATCATGAATCTAGTATACAAAAACCGTAAAAACTTTTTTTTGGATGGCCGTCGAAGTGCCAGAAAAAAAATAAAATCTGTTACTGGTAGTGGGAAAATCCAAGATGGAGTCGCGGTGCCGCGAAAAAAAAATGTATTTGAAAAGATCATGAATCTAGTATACAAAAACCGTAAAAACTTTTTTTTGGATGGCCGTCGAAGTGCCAGAAAAAAAATAAAATCTGTCACTGGTAGTGGGAAACTCCAAGATGGAGTCGCGGTGCCGCGAAAAAAAAATGTATTTGAAAAGATCATGAATCTAGTATACAAAAACCGTGAAGACTTTTTTATGGATGGCCGTCGAAGTGCCAGAAAAAAATAAAATCTGTTACTGGTAGTGGGAAAATCCAAGATGGAGTCGCGGTGCCGCGAAAAAAAAAATGTATTTGAAAAGATCATGAATCTAGTATACAAAAACCGTAAAAACTTTTTTTTGTATGGCCGTCGAAGTGCCAGAAAAAAAATAAAATCTGTTACTGGTAGTGGGAAAATCCAAGATGGAGTTGCGGTGCCGCGAAAAAAAAAATGTATTTGAAAAGATCATGAATCTAGTATACAAAAACCGTAAAAACTTTTTTTTGGATGGCCGTCGAAGTGCCAGAAAAAAAATAAAATCTGACACCCCCATGAAGAGGGATTATGTCAGGCTCGAAACTTTTATGTCATAACATACTACGTTCAATATAAAAATTGACCTGTTTGAGCTCTTTTCTTGAGATATAAAAATAGAGTAGTTAATAGGGAGGGGGGGGGGGGTAACACTTATTCCACCGCACTGTATTTGGGGGCACGGCAGTGGCCCCGCCAAGTCGATCGCGAAGCAAACACTGCCCTACTATCTTTACCCTTACCCGAACCATTTCGCCGCATTTTCAGGCCCCTATTTGAGAACCTCCGGATAAGACCAGAACGACGAAATTTTCGTCATCCAGTAAGCTATAATCACGTACTCAAAATCTAAATTTCAAGTGTGTAGGTCATTTAGTTCCGAAGTTACGCGAAAGCAAAGTTCCGCATTTTCGACCCTAATTCACTCATGATCATCAAAATAGAACTAGTACTTCCCATAAACTCAGAGAGCTGAAGTTTGGTACATAGTTAGGGTTTAATGGCCACATAAAGGGAAAATTATAAAAACTAGGATTATCGAAAATCTGTTGGCATGTCACGTGAGCTCACGTGCTATCACGTCATCTTCGCAAAATGTGCAACCACAATAATGTATGGAAGTTTATGCGCTTGGAAACACATTGTTATCATACTCAATATGTGAATATCGACTTTAGAATATAAATTGAAAAAAAAATAATAATCGGGTCATCAGTCTTATACACAGTGATATTTTTACTATCTCATTTATTGTTCAAGGAAACGATAGGTTTTCGAAAGCTGGGCCGGAACAATAAATGATACAGTAAAAATTATCACTGTGTTTAAGACTGATGACCTGATTATTATCCTTTTTTCAATTTTTATCATTTCACGCATTCACGAAGTTAGCATCTGCTGTCACTTGATAGCACACCAGAACTACCCGCAAATTTACATTTTCTAACCGTAAGTGATATCACGTCGGATATTTTGTGAAGTGATTGATGAAGTGAAATGGATGAAAATTTGATCTAACTTGTCAGGCTTCATGATGTGATCTTTGATCATTCTTCATCAGAGTACAGGGATCAGAATGTACGACAACAAGCTTGGGTGCTGGGTGCTCATTCAACAATTGTTGTACTATTTGAGGTAATCCTCCCACTTCTTCTCTTCGTTTATTTATTTGGTGAATCAAATCTCTTTTATCAGAATCACCAGCAACTGTAATAGCAGTTATGTTACATCATCAGATGGGTCTGCGGTGGTTTGGGTGGATTGGGAGAGAAAAAATTGAATCCGAAAAAGAATCGGGTAAAAGATGGGCTATATGGACAAGTTTGGTATCAAACTATCGGTTTTCGAGGACGCTGAAATCAATATAAAATAATCGTAGGCTCTATCTACCATAGTTCAAAACCGAAAAAAAATAAAGATTTGTAATAAAAAAACTACTCTTAAAAAAAGTGTCAAATAAGAAAATCTAATAAAATAGATCAATATGTCCACGTTTCTACAAAAAGAAGTGAAATCCCACCAAAAACATTCTGTAAAAACTAGCCAAGTCTCGATGGACCGGCTTATTTATCTCTAAAAAGTAATGAAATCTAGAAAAAGTCGAGCCAAGTTTAAGGCTCCTTACTGCAATTTCTTTATTATTATAGTTAATGCTGTGTGACTTGGCCGTTGAAGGGTACACAAGGGTACAAAACCAGGTGCTCCATGACACCATTGCACCAATCTGTCGCCAGAAACGCAACCCATTGACGATGAAAAATTGCCACTTGGAAAACGTTCATTCAATTGTAGGCTTGATAAAGCTCCGTATTCAATAATACGAGCCTGAAACAAACAGTATAAAAAATTATTTCCAGTACAGACGGACTTCTAATCATTGATAGAAGACCGTCTGTACGTCTATTTTATTTTAGATCGGTGGTCGATTTGACGCTCCAAAAAGAAGAGAGCAGAAGTCAGCATTGTCAATGCTGAATGCATATGTGTTGCACCAATTCCAGCATGGGCTATTATCTCGGTTAACAAACATTGGTAGTTACAACAGATATAGCATTACGTGCAAACAAAATTGACTTGTACCCACTAACGTATAAGAATTTTCAACGGCCAAGTCACACAGCATTAACTAATAATAAAGAAATCGCAGTAAGGAGCCTTAAACTTGGCTCGACTTTTTCTAGATTTCATTACTTTTTAGAGATAAATAAGCCGGTCCATCGAGACTTGGCTAGTTTTTACAAAATGTTTTTGGTGGGATACAATATACATATATGATGGACAGTCTTTCAAG
This sequence comes from Adalia decempunctata, assembly GCA_951802165.1. NCBI lineage: Eukaryota > Metazoa > Arthropoda > Insecta > Coleoptera > Coccinellidae > Adalia > Adalia decempunctata. The sequence continues at coordinate 61,829,560 of OX637696.1, read as the reverse complement.
ACCAACGTCGATATTGTCGAATACAGAAAACATATCAAGCAAATATTTATAAAATCTTCCGACAAATGTTCCTACTGTGCGAGACGAATAAGTGTCATTAATGACCGCATCAAGAAATGCCACAACTGTTTTGAGAAAATCACATAAAAGAACAGCATCCAAGACATAATGCTGCTGAGATATGTGAAGTATACTCCTTACACTTATTTTCCCTGATGGTGCAAATCTCCAAAATTCTCTAAGCAACCTGGATTAGGCCTACAGGGGAAACCACTTCAAAAGAACGCACCATGCATGTACTCTACCTCCGCGGTGGTGTGGAAAAGAGTCCCCTCCCTTCGACGAGAGAACTATCCTCTTTGAAAATGGCAATATCGTAATTTTTTTTAATTCATTTGTATCTTGCATTTTTCGGCACCCGTGACAGATCGACGGCCATCCAAAAAAAAGTTTTTACGGTTTTTGTATACTAGATTCATGATCTTTTCAAATACATTTTTTTTCGCGGCACCGCGACTCCATCTTGGATTTTCCCACTACCAGTAACAGATTTTATTTTTTTTCTGGCGCTTCGACGGCCATCCAAAAAAAAGTTTTCACGGTTTTTGTATACTAGATTCATGATCTTTTCAAATACATTTTTTTTCGCGGCACCGCGACTCCATCTTGGATTTTCCCACTACCAGTAACAGATTTTATTTTTTTTCTGGCACTTCGACGGCCATCCAAAAAAAAGGTTTTTACGGTTTTTGTATACTAGATTCATGATCTTTTCAAATACATTTTTTTTTTCGCGGCACCGCGACTCCATCTTGGATTTTCCCACTACCAGTAACAGATTTTATTTTTTTTCTGGCACTTCGACGGCCATCCAAAAAAAAGTTTTTACGGTTTTTGTATACTAGATTCATGATCTTTTCAAATACATTTTTTTTTTCGTGGCACCGTGACTCCATCTTGGATTTTCCCACTACCAGTAACAGATTTAATTTTTTTTCTGGCACTTCGACGGCCATCCAAAAAAAAAGTTTTTACGGTTTTTGTATACTAGATTCATGATCTTTTCAAATACATTTTTTTTTTCGCGGCACCGCGACTCCATCTTGGATTTTTCCACTACCAGTAACAGATTTTATTTTTTTTCTGGCACTTCGACGGCCATCCAAGAAAAAGTTTTTACGGTTTTTGTATACTAGATTCATGATCTTTTCAAATACATTTTTTTTTCGCGGCACCGCGACTCCATCTTGGATTTTTCCACTACCAGTAACAGATTTTATTTTTTTTCTGGCACTTCGACGGCCATCCAAAAAAAAGTTTTCACGGTTTTTGTATACTTGATTCATGATCTTTTCAAATACATTTTTTTTTTTCGCGGCACCGCGACTCCATATTGGATTATCCCACTACCAGTAACAGATTTTATTTTTTTTCTGGCACTTCGACGGCCATCCAAAAAAAAGTTTTCACGGTTTTTGTATACTAGATTCATGATCTTTTCAAATACATTTTTTGTTTCACGGCACCGCAACTCCATCTTGCATTTTTTCGGCACCCGTGACAGATTTTATTTTTTTCTGGTACTTCGACGGCCATCCAAAAAAAAGTTCCTGCGGATTTTGTGTACTGAATTTATATCCTTAATTTCTTCAGTGGAATCATATCTGAATTCAACCCAACTTAATTCCTCCCTATTTCTGCGAATTCTTGTTCAGCACAATAAGGTTCGAATATAGAACATAACATATTATTTCATTAATCATGGTATCTTTTTGCAAAATTGGCCCTGAAACCGTGAAAATTCAAATCTCCTGTTACAGAGTAGATATGGCAACACTGTGAGCCAATATTCCTCTATCCTACATTCGACAGTCTTCACGTCAGAAACCGTGGCTGGAAAAGTGTGGCTAACTTCACGAGACCTACCATCCAGTACTACGATAGCCGTCATTCTTCCTCTTCCATAAACTGACATCGAGTCTACTAATCGAACATAGTGAACAAATTACAGAAAGAAACCTGTCTCATTGCTAAGTCCGTTGCAATTCACTAAATGTAATAATACTAATAATACCTAATAATATTACTTTTAATTTTACAATTCTAAGCAGTGTTGTTCAATTAATACTTTACTTTGTAAAATTCTCAAAATAAAGTAAAAAATATATAAATTTTTGCAATTATTCATTTATCTGTGGTAGTAAGAACAAATTGTACATCATTTGTGTGGAAATTGCCATTCTACTATTCATGTGAAATGGGTCACTTTCCACCCTATTAACGTAATATACTATTACAGTTCACAACTGGCAAATTGAGTAAAAATTTATTTGACATAAAAAATAAACTAAGGTTACTTATCATAAGAAATAACAATTTTTGGTCAATAGGCTTTTTAATATTTTATCACAAGTAGGGTATACGTTTGTATGTATGTATTTAAAATTGTCAAATACATAATAGTTTGGTAACAAATAAGACGGTGCCACCTGCCAGACGTACACACACCTCAACAATTGATTTATTGAAAACAAAATTTGGTGATGAAATTTTCTCAATAAATCCTCTAGTCAATTATTATTCCACGTGATGTGAATCAACACTTTGTGATTTCTTTCTTTGGCGATTTGAAAAATCATAAGTGATAATCTTATAATCCAACAACTGAGCAAATTAAGTCCACATTGACCGTCCTATCGATGACATAAAGCCAAATTTATGTGGAAAAATGAAGAAAATTTGGGTTGACAGAATGCAGTACGAACGAAGAAGTCGTGGTGTTGATTTGAATGTTGTTATTTTCCACATGTTGTCATCAAATGAAAAACATAATCACCGAAAAATGTATGTATTTGATTTGATTTTTGAATTGTATCATCACCATTGGAAAACCACATTTATATCACACATAGTCCTCCGAATTTATCTTGAATAATTTCGTTAGCATATGGTTTAGGGAAGCTAGCAATGAAGGCAATAAACCATCTAAAAAAATTGAAAGCTTACGGTTTCGCTGAAATCAAGATCAACTATTTATGGTCTCGTTCTCACGAAAGTTATAGCATCGCTCTTCTCAGTGTATTAATCAGGAGCCGGTTCTGTCTAACAGTGCCATGTACCAGGAATATTATTATTACAAATTTCACCAAGAATCCTTCTATGTTATTCCGATGCAAATGAAGCATTACAAAATTGTAGAATTCGTCCTCCATCTGAATAAAACCACTTTACCTTTGAAGAAATATTGTCACGACCATTTTTAATTGATTTAGAATTTTAATCATGAATAAAATTTCGTTTAAAAACGCTGTGACCGCCTATCCTGTTGTCGTATATTACACTTCAATAAAATTTCTAATTTTATAATGAGCATGTTTGTATGACACGGAAGTTTCTCGAGATTTCATTTAGATATCGAAAATCGTATAATTGGAGGTAGCAATCGAATGAGTAACCGATACCAACCATAAGATTAATTAACTGCTCACACGAATTCAGGACTTGAAACAAATAAGTACGTATGGTATTTTCATCATAAGTTTATGATGACGTCCAACTAGTCAGAACTGTTAAATGCAAAATCACAAGAATATTGCCACAAATCGGGGTAAATTCCATGTCTAGCCTTTAAATTTCTGAAAGTTACATTGCAATTTCAAGACACGAGTCCAGAAAATTTTCAGACATGAGTTTTTACATGTACTTTGTTGACTGTATTCATCCAAAACGAATTTTGTGGGGTATTTTCAAGCCTGGGCAAACTCAATACCGACATCTGAGACCATATACGATTCAATTCACAACTAAGGTGTATCAAATGGTTAGGCAAGCATTTCTCGGAATAAATTGTTCCCATTCTTCATTTTTCGCATACAGAAAGTACCTAGACATGTTCTTAGCTACCCGTCAGTCTTTTGTGCTTGTTGGATACGTGAACAGAAGAATAGAATTTGAAGTTTCATTACCCGGTACCTCACATACAAAAGTTGCTCGTACATAGGTGTTCAATTCAGCTTTTTTCTACCTGGAGTTATTATTGAAGCCAACCGGCCCAATTGAGACTATGAAGACCGGTCTGGAACACACCCGTATAGATATTTGGAGGCGATATATTTAATGTTAATCCAAATAAACGGTAGAAATTATTACTAGCGTACCAAACTGGTTTAGCCGTTGGCTATTTCGTGTACTAAGAAGTAGATGGGCGCCCATTAAAATCTAAACAATTATTCTTTTGGACGTAGGCCATCAGCTGCTGAAGAAAAGGTAATTAAAATCCGAAGAGAATTTCGGATTGCGAAAGATTTAATAAGTGATGGACCCTTGATAAGAATGTGTTAGGACATTAAGTGATAGACGTTTACACCTGCATGGTCCGAAACGGACATAATTGGTTCTGGGAAACTCAAGGAACAAGCCTATCGGTATCGTTGAACTCATTCATTCTTCTCGGTTACTTATCAGGCCTAACCTCAAAACGATAGAGTCTGATTGAAGGAGATGGAGTCATCGTGAGTGGAAGGCTTGAACACAGATGTATGGAAACCCTGCTGCCGGCATTGATTTTTTTCTCGTGGAAATAAAATCTGAGTATTTGAACCACTTTTCATTACTCTTCACAGCAATGTTCAGTGAGATTCAAAATATAATAAATGGGTGGGATTAGGATTGTTTGTTTATTGGAAGAGTAGAACTTTTATGCTCAAAAATTCTGAATTATATTATTATGAAAAGCAGAATTGTTGGTGGCACTTCAATATCTTTTGTTTTTCAAATGTGTTTTCAGTTTCTTATGAGGGATTTTGGGATCAAAAAACAACAGCTCATTCAAGTTTAGATCGTTACTATCGAGAACGAATTTGGCATTGAGGTTGATCTAAACATTCTAACCCTTCACAAATGGTCAAATGGTATTCCTCTTTTTGCAAAAACAACACATCCTTGGAGTTACCTGTTTAGTTCAGCTGGAGCAATACCTATTGCCGGTGCCACCAATACGATGACGAAAGAACTCATGATAGCTTGTGTACCACTTGTGGCAGTTCCACTAAACACATATGAAGAGCTTATACCCCAGAAGTGTTCTTTATTGATGCTCTGTTTCACAGAATTGCGTAAAAAGAATTCTCTCATTGTGAATCCGCATAAGGCTGAATGTATTTTCTTCAGCTTGAAAAATATTTTGAGCAATATTCCATTTTTACATGACAGTGATGTCTTGACCAAGGATAGTGTCAAGTGCTTGGGTGTCTGTGGGGACAGTCATTTGAGGTGAAATGATCATGTGGACTGTCTCATCTTACTATGCACTGAACAGGATCAAAGAATCCACGGAATAGCTGTAAAACTGTATTTGTCAAAAATGGAATATTGACTGTAACTTGTATATATACATAAATAGTCCATTCACTTTTATAAAGTAGCCCAATTGGCCCTGGGATTCTGACACATTTCACCGCGTATATTTTGAAAATGTTAGGTTATAGTCATTCTTCTGTCAGATATGAACGCAACGTTGCCGTTTCTACATATAAATCGTAGAAATTACGTATTTATCAAAATGTTTATTTACTTTGGGAAATCAAAGAATTTGAGGAAATATTATGTGAATTCAGTAACTCCAAAGATCTGACGAATATTGAAGAAACTTTTTTCTCTGTTGATACTGGAAATATTTCTCGTGTTCAGTTATGCTATTTTCTTGTAAGGAAATCAAGAACCGAGTGTTGAAATTTTACTGAAAAATAATGGACAGAATAGTCCGTTACTTTGTGATAGTTTAAACCCGACAGAAAAACTTTTAGACGAACAGAACAGACGGACGTATGGAAATCCCCACTTTTCAAAATTCTCAAGAAATAAGCCTACAGACGACAATTAAATACCTCTTTACGCAACTTGAAATACTCCAGTATGAAACTGTAGTGGTACTACGAATCTTGTGTCACAGATAAACCTTAAAAGAACTAACTCCATTCACAAGGTTGAAAAAGAGTAATTAGAAAGTAGACTTAGCAATGTCTCTTGATTTTCACGATTGCCAACCTGCGTCCGTTTTAAGTAAAAGAACTTGATAAACCTAAACCATGGCCCACCAAGATACTTTATAAAAGTGAATGGAGTATACAGGGTGTCCCAGAAGTCCTTGAGGGGATCGAAAGTGAAAAATATTCTTAGCCCAAATATCCATGTTTGAAATTTTTTGATAACTTAGTTAATTTGTTATTAATTAATGAAAGTGACCAATCAGGAGCGCGCTATAGAAGAATAACTAGGCAATGGGGACGCGAGAGTGAGACGCCAGTCTCTGTTTACTGCGTGAAAAGCCGGCAGCAGCTCTGGCGTCTCACTCTCGCGCCCCCACTCCCTAGTTATTCTTCTGTAGCGCGCTCCTGATTGGTCACTTTCATCAATTAATAACTAATTAACTACGTTATCAAAAAATTTCAGACATGGATATTTGGGCTTAGAATATTTTTCACTTTCGATCCCCTCAAGGAAGTGCGGGACTTCTGGGACACCCTGTAGAAGTTTGTTATATGTCTCGTTATATGCATCAGAAATCTTTCTACCATTGCTGATGTTTCGAGAAATACTAAAGCATCTATGTTTGAGTCCTCTCCCCTGTATCAGGGTACCAAACTGTATAATCATCTACCTGTTGCAGTTGTTGAAAAAACTAGATTCAAGAAGTCCATTAAATCTATACTGATGGAGAAAGCTTACTAATACTTATATTGAAAAATTTTATAATGTTTCTTGATACTCTTGTACATAAATGCAATGAATTTTTTTTCAATATTTTAAGATTCATTTACGTTTGAATAACCAAATGATGTTCGAAATTCTACTGAACTATTAAATGTCCATAAAATCAATTCCATCCCAACAAGTGTTGCAAAAATATACTCAAATTCTTGGGATTTTAGTTTGTAATACCTAGTTAGTTTCAGTAAAAGCCTAGGAGAATCAATTCTCATCAAAGAGAAAATCGTTTTGACGGGACTACAACAAAAACTACAATCAAGAGTGACGTACAGATTCACAATTTTTGGTCATGATTTTCTTGTGATTTTCAATAAGAAGTTGGTTAGGTAAAGTTCTGTGTATCAATACTTGAAATAATAGATATGCTACTGAAATTAGTTTTGGAAATATTGAACCATTATACCTTCATCACATATGGGTAAATGATTGCATAATGAAAATTACTTCTGAACCAAATCAACATCTATTCTATGACACTGAAAAATCTCAAGAATATAGCTTTCACCAGAGAGAAAATGACTAGATCAAATTGTATCATATTTTTTCAGAGCATTTTCGCTTGGAAATTCAGGCTTCTTGAATTCTCCTAGAGGAATCACAAACAATCCTGTTTGTTATTGAATCAGATGGAAAAGTGACAAAGGACTCCAACGTACATACGAAATTAACACCACTTATTCGAACATCTTCATTTAATTTTCTTTTCGAGTATTTTTGTATACTTACCTACATAACAGTACGAAGACATGATAATTCATTACGGAGTCGAAAAACCAGCTAGCCAACTATTTTTACTTTTATCAGTGAAATGAGGATTTCTTCGATGCAAATAAATGGATTGTTTTATCTTCGATATCATACACTTGTCAAACATGACCACAACCAACCTGTTCAATCATACTTGAAGAAAATGTGAAGGGGTATCCGAAAAAGTGGAGACTGAACTCATTAAAGAACTTAAACGATGCTGAAGAACCATACCGTTGGTGATATTTCAAAACAAGTTGTCAATTGCGAGTAGAAATCTTTCTAGATGGATAAGAGGCAACTATTGTTGTTTTTTCAATTTTTCGAGTTACATGCTGGAGTGAAACTAGATTGTTCTCCTTGCCCTTTTACTCGGAGAGAGAAGCTGCTTTTCCCCTTCATAATCGGGTAGCTATTTCGTTTTCGTTCAACCCTATTCAGATGGGTCAATTTTATTATTCAAATGCTCCCTCTTCCTAACTGTTATGTTTTCCATCCATAACTCATAACTATGCTAGGGTAAAATACATGCATACCATTTCTTCACATTCACGAAAACGAAAGATGCTCGCAACGAGAAGCATGTGTAATTATCATAAATTCTGAAAATCTCCGTTATATCAAGAAAGCGGTATTACAATCATCGTTACGTTGCTGATAAAACTTCTTCATTATCGTAATAGTGGTCGACCGTTCGAGGCAGTTGTAATTCAACTTTTGTTTTCGCATGCATTGAACCGGAATGTAAATGACTGCTTATCCAGAAAATATGGAAATGAATTGCGTGTGGTTTTCCACATTTACGAAAGGGATTGATTATTGTAATGACTGGAAAAGGCTGGTTATTTCATGTTTTATGACAGGAACATGAAACGTTATTACCGTTACTGAGCATACATTTATATTCGTATTACGAATTTCTGGGGTTATGTTGGGAAATTATGTGTATATGATCCAATTTTTTGGGAACGAACATGCGAACGTGTACTATTTTCAAACGACACTTTAGGGGTCCCGCCTTGTAATGCTCCATAAAAATCAGTTTCTCGGAGACAGTGGTCACTACCACTTTCAACTTTCAGATACAATTCCACTGTAAAAAAAACAATAGTTGGGTGGCTTTTTTTAATCCATAATAAATTATTATGTCTCATTACTATATTGTATTCACGCACACAAAAAATTTCCGAAAAGCCGAAGAAATGCAGCTGGTCAAATCAGTTGTACTTTTGCTCTCGTATTAATGTTTGTTTTTTACCAGAAATACATTCGCTTCAATAGCAAACATGAGTGTTTATGAATCATCAGGAAAAAGACAATGCCTGGATAAACTCTTTCAAGAGAAAAGATCATGACAAAATAGGGTAGATATTTCCCCTCTAGCGAAGAAAATATTCTGTTTTTCTTTAGAACAATAATTATGAGGGTGTTTCACCATAAACTGGACAAACATATTTGTAGATGACATCTAGAAAGTCATTTTTGCCTCATGACATATATCCCGTTTTCGAAGAAGAAGAAAGATACAGGGTGTAGAATTCTGAAAATCAAAATGGCGGAAAACCTGCAAATTTTGAATTTGTTGACTAGAAACCGTTTAATTTAAATGTCACGCATAACTTACCACAGTTACCAGAATATTGCTGAAAGCTGACATTAATCACCCTGTATCTCGCTTATGCGTCGAAAACGGGATATAGGTAGATATATCATTTGGCAAAAATGACTTTCTTGGTGTCATCTACACGGCTATATATGTTTGTCCAGTTCATAGTGAAGCACCCTGTATACGAACTAAATGATCAAATTATTTGTCATAGATGTAAAATATATAAAATAGAAATACTTACAGGTGAAATTTTTTCTTCTGTGGTGCTGGTCAGTCTTTGTCCCACTGATGTCGCTCCAGCAGGAACATCAGCCAGTCCTCTCACTTGTAACATTTGCGCAGTCTTTAAAAAATCTGTTAATTGTTCTTGACCTATGTGCACTTCACCATTATACATAAACCTGAAAAAAAAGTCAACGATGTATAAAATGCATAACAAGGATAGAGAGGTTGATTCCTCTTCAAAGAAGAAGTGATAAAATAAAAATCTAATGATTTATCGTGAGTAGATATTGATGTTTTCCGAAGATGCAATTTTTTTTTCATTTATTATATTTTTATCAATTATTAACGAAGTCTTCTAATTCATCGTGAAGCGTGCAGTTTTCATCAAGTTTGATAATTTTTTATGCGATAAATGTGTGTCACAAATTACAGCAGACGCTCATAATATTGCAATGAAAATATTTTAATTATAAGAAAACATCAAATTTTGAGCAAATGGCTCTCAAGTTATTATTAACTTCTCCAACAATAAATGAAGAATACAGTAATTGGTCATTGGTAAGATAACCATAAAGAAGCGAACTCATTTATTTGCTGAAAAAATCCATCAGTACGACAGAATTGATGAACAAAAACACCTTTCCATACAGGGATTTTATATTGAAAGATATATCCTATGGGTTTGCAAACGAAGAATTAATGTCAGTTCCTTTTACTTTGGTTTTTCGAATAATGCTTATTGTTTCAACTGTTTTCCGACTATCTATTTTGACACTAAATGAATGACGATTCCGTAACAAGAGAAGATTGCACCAAAAACTAGCAGTCGGGAATATAACTGAGCTTTTTAATGCGATCCAGTTTTTATCTAAGAACAAGAGTATAAGACAAGTTGGAAAAAATTGACGATTAAACTGTACATTATTGTTGTTTGTGTCAATTCATCAAAAATCATTATTCTCATTCTTCTCCGATAATGAGGTCTCACATTAAAACCAAACTAGAATATAATCTTTTCTTCTACTTGTTTTGAACATACGTGTTTGAAAAATTTTCCAATTCAGTGGGATATAAGAATAATCTCGAATTGCTCGTTAATGATTCACTAGTAATAGAATTATATTAACTTTCAAAAAGTCGGAAATTTCAACATGAATTCGTTATTTAAATGAGTTTGTAATTAAGTTCATTAACAGGAACGGTGTTTGTTATGCTCTCATGTTTCATTATCATTGTTGAAGAAAAGACGAGGCTGCTACATTCAGTATTTTAAAATGACATGATTCAAGATACAGGGAGACTAACTTAAATCTAAACAGAGATATTTTCAGGAACGGCGTCAACATTTTAGAAAAACGCTCAAACCTCAAGAGAGGAAGAAACACTACAAAAAATTCAAACGACATTCGGGGACTTTGATTTTTACCGTTAGAGTGTGAACAGCTGACTTAAGTTTGTTATACAATTGGCGCCCAACGTGGGGCCTTGAAGCGTTTCTGCCCAAAAGTTTCGACTCACCTTAATAAACTCTCCATATCTTTATGTTGGACGTCTCTTAATATAACAATAGGATGCTGGCAAGGATTAGCTTTCAATAATTTTCTAAAATAGGGACTACACGCGGACAGGACAACTTTATGGGCCGTGAACGAGCACCCGTCGCATGCGAGGGTGACGTCAACGAAATCCTCCTCATCTCGCAGGTGCCTGAAGGAGGAGAGTATGGAGGAGTGGAAGTCGTTCCATCGCAGCGAGTACTGCTGCTCTGGGGAGGTCTCGGCCCCCATCGGGCACTGAGAAGGTGCAATCTCTACGCCAATGATTACGCCGTTTTCTACCCCACTGTCTTTTTGTTTCGCACAGACCGATCCCGGTCTCTGCGACGAGAATTCTGCTATCTCCCCTGCATTGACAGCGGGATCAGGCGGGAGGTTGTTGTTTTGGTGGAGAATTTTGGCGAGTTCTGGGTTGCCCTTGGATGAAATCAGTTTCAGTTTTGAGATTCGGCTGAACAGGATCGGAAGTCCGTCATGTCAATCCTTCGGAAGATTATTGTAGCGATCTGGAAACAAATAGGAATTATGAGAAAATGGAAAAAGCTCACGAGCATTAAGCAGTTATAGGTGTAATAGTAATAATATATTTAATTAGTAAGTGAAGGGTTTTCAGATAAGAGGTGTTATTTTGAATAGCCCGATATTTCCTTAGATGATACTTTTGAAGATGTCATTTTATGACTTTCGACAAGTAGAAACATTTTTCGTTGTTCTTTGGAATACGGCATTCCACCTTATTTTGCATGAAGATTTGGCGCTCTTAAGGCTTATAAAGATCAGTTAACACAAGAACTCAAGCTTGCCGATCATCAACCACGTCGTGTCTTTGATTATTGAGTCTTTGAAATTCATTAAATTATCCGGAATTCCATCGAAGAACCATCTTGATTGATGGGGCCCATTTCCAACTCGGTGTCTTCGTCAAGAAGCAAAATTGTCGCATCTGGGGCTCGGAAAACTCGAGAGTTAATGTTGAAAAGCCCCTCTATCCTCAACATGTGACTGTTTGGTGCGGTCTATGGTCCCGCGAGGTCATTGAAACTTACTTCTTGGAGAATGATGCTGGAGCAACAGTTACGGTGATTAATGATTTTTTTATGGACGGAATTGGATGGTATTGATCAGGACAACGTTTAATTTCAACAAGACGGTGCTACGTTGCACACAAGCAACGAAATCATTGATCTTTTACGGGAAAAGTTTCCGGACCGTGCTATCTCTCGAAGAGGTGATCGCAATTGGCCACCGAGATCTTGTGATTTAAAACATTGCGACTTCTTTCTTTACATGGGTCCAAGTGCCCAACATCGATTCAAGACCTCAAAGATAGAATTCGTGAGGCCATTGAGGACATAGGGCAGCCACTTTGCGATTTGGTTATGGAAAATTTCATGAAAAGGATATGGTCCTGTAGTTGTGGTCTTAGTGGTCATTTTGCTTATGGTATTTTTCATTATTATCGGCATATCTTCTTCTTCATAATGAAATAAACATCCTAACGTTTATCTTAAAAATGGAATTTTTTTAATGTCTAAATAACTTACACCTCTCATTGAAAATCCTTTGGACATGAACCATAATGTCATACGGTAGCTAAAAGCAAGCATACGGAGATCTGCACTTTTTAATCATTTCGAATATTTTTTCCAAATATAGCTCTATATAGGGTGAGTCTTCGAATTGTAGGGCTTTTTAACTGTAGATTGTTGAGGACAAAACAAACTTTTCAATTTCCAATTATCCAAATTTGGCTCTGTTGAAACGCTATTTATCAACAAAAACACTGCACGATCCGTGCCTGACCTGATTTGCTGTTATGGATGTAAACTGATTGAATACTTTCAGGAAATACCTAATATGTACTAACCTTATTGAAGGCAAAATTTTGAAGAAAATCGAATTTCTGACAAAAACACTTCAGCCCGAGCTTCAGCCATTTCACAGTAACAACTGAATTTTAGTTCCCTGACTTAATCAGCTTTTAAAATGAATCGTTCATGTAGTGACATTAGAATTTCCTGATTATCATCAGAGTGGACCCATTTTATAGCTGGACATATATTGGCGAGTTTTTATTCATGTCGATGTCAGTTTTGGAATATCCGTATTTTCCACCGTATCAAAATCAGTAAGTATTGGTTATAAAACGGATAACCTATTTGTCGAAATTTATATCAACAAATCCAATGCCCCTCCCCCGCTGGAATAATCGAACTGAAAGAACACACACGGCCACAGTTTAGTTTTGTCCTATTAAGGACTCTCAAGAGCGGAACATGTTATAGTGTGTCACATAAAAGTCTGAATTTTTCACCTTCTTTTTGATGAAGAAAACCATTTCTGATTCGATTATACGCAGAGTATTCCACTTCAGGTGGCGACATTTCTAATGTATCTAATATAAGTCGAGCATTGTGAGGACGAAAGAAAAAAAATCCCCGATTAGGTTCCTTCAATAATATAAAATTTTTCCTTTGGTTATGGTGAAGAGAAAGAGTGTTATAAGCTTTTCACAGCTGCGTTTGTTCGACTGAACCAATGGAAATGAATCGGTTGCTTGGACACGCGACCTGAGTGGCACGCGAAGTTCTAAAATTATCCTCATTATCTTGAACGTACCAATTCTCGTTGCAGATACTTCTTGGAAAACACTCACCATTCATGATGTTTCCAGATTCTGCAGCAGGAGATAGGTGAATAAATCTGAGTGACTTCCAATACCCAATGATTAAACACAAACAGCAATAAAAATTAAAAGGTGCCACTAACACAACTGCAAGAAAGTAAGTATCGAAATAATTTGACAAAAATCATCTTCAACTTATGTGTTATGTGGAAAATTTTCTTTGTTAACTTTATCACAGAGGGTGTTCCTAAATAGGTGTATCAAATGTCCCTGAGGAAAAATGGAGGAGAAAAAAAACTTTTTTTATGAGAAATATACCGTTGACCGTTAATAAACTTATTTAGGAAATCCTGTACCTATATCGTTCAATTGGAGATCTACAATGCAGAAAATATCATCTTTCCCTGAAACAACAAATTTTGAGATTTGCTGGATACTTTTGAAGCTCTAATAAATGACTCCGGAATGGAAAATGGATCAACGAATGGTCCAGTATTAGCACTGTCAGCATGTAGAGTTATTCATGAAACACGAAGAAAATTATGTTATAAGAATTGAGAAATAATGTTGTAGGTATTATTTAAAAACCCACGTTTTGTAGGGAATGAACATAACACAAATCTTTGTCAAATTTCAAGAAGATAAATAATGCATGACCACAAGATATAGAATAGGAGCAGAATATCATTCACTACAAATTTAAACGCCTCCACAATGAAACATGGGAATGTTCTCTAAATATCTGGACAAAAAACCAATAGAAGATGATCTGATCCATTCTCTCAACAAAATAAAATGAGATAGGTATCGCTCAACCTTCCACGAACGATAAATTAAATGTAGTTTTGTGTAAATCGAGTCCAAGTGGGTGTCAAGTAATTGTTAATTATTGCAAACATTCGAAACGAACGTTCAGCATGGCTTTCTATTTTTAAAGGTTGTTTCATAAATTATTTATTGTAATTGTCCTCATGATTCGGTTATTTATTATTGTATGGTATTTTATTGGGATTTTGTGACATTCCGAAACATGAATAATCAACAATGTATCATAAGATGAGGGACAAGATGACACTTAATTATCTCTGGTATTTGAATATTTTGTTACTTTTAAAGTAATTTTGTTTTTCATTCAAGTTTTGCAAGTTCTATAAACTACCCATATTAATATGTAAATGTTTCTCAAGGAGAGATACAATTTATATTCATCCCTATTATTGTTTACGGAACTGAAACCATATGTTAGGCAAATGAAATTCTAGATTTGATGTAGAAATTCTATGTCTATACTCGTGTCTATAACGTTAGCAGTGCCACTGGCGAGAAAATCTATGAACTCTATTGCATTAATTGTCGAATAATTGCCGAAAATTCGTCGCAACCTTAGTTTTTTTTTCTACAGGGTGGCTTTGCTAACGTAATGTAAGCAGTGCAACTATGACACCTAAGGTCGAGAATTTGTCTGTCGTGAACGAAAAAAAAATTGTCGCGCCGTTAGCTTTTTTTTTCTCTGGAATGGCTTTGCTAACTTGACGTAAAGTTCGCTGAAAATTACTGAAAATAACTATTAATGAAGATTTTTTTTTGATGCATATAAAAATGAAACCAACACCAGAAGTTAGACCTTCGAGAAAAGAACTATGAAAACCGCATAAAACTACGTGTTGGATACAGACAGACAAAATTACTAATAATAATTATTTTACCTTTGTCAGTGGAAACTCCAAGCATTCGTTTGTTTGAAATATCTCCCATGGACAGACAAGCTTGTTACAATTTCATTATACTAAGACATAAAATAAAATGAAAAGATGTAAAAATGATAATATTATTGACATTTCTAAATATACCAAAAAATTAAACATGAAAATATTATCCACAATTTTATGCCCAAGTATAATTATTTTCGATAAATAGGAATATTGCTGTTTTTGGATATTTTATGGGTAACAATTAGTCTAGTTTTTCAGCTTTTATTCATAATGTTAAAAATCAGATAGAGATCTACATCTTTCAGAACCAATTCCCATAACTTTCAGAATAACCGAAAACGAGATATCAAACAATAATCTAGATAATTAAGGAATGATTTTCAAGCCGTATTAAATCTATTTACCAAAGAAATAATGAGCTGCTATAAAATTGTTTTATTTTCATAATTAAACTCCATAATTATCGTGTTAAGACAATGAATAATATGAAATATTTGGTGTAATTACCTTCTGTTCATTTGAAGGAAGTTACGTCTGAGAATCTAACGAGCCTTTTTCTATTCTCAAATATTCTGATACAATTACACAATTTTAATTTTATTATGCAGAATTATTCCTTCCTAATTGAACACTTTTTCTCATGAAATATATTCAATTCGTGGAGTCAATTATTCTATAGGTTCATTATACCCTCAATCATCGAAGCATTTCTGTAAACTGTCGGCTATGCTGAAATCTTCGGACACGAAATAATATTCTAGGTACATAAATATGATTTGAAACACATTACTATTTTTGTTCAGATCGAATCTAAGATTAGCATGTCATCAAGCACATAATAAACAGATTGGCAAATGCAGCAAATTTGATTTTTATGATCGTAATATGCAGACGGTAATTAGGAAATTGTTTTCAATGAGAGGCATGGATTTGAAAATATGTACAATTATCTAGATAATATATTATTTCGAAGAACATACATCACTTCTACAATCGGCACGGGTTAGCAGATGTAAAACACTAATAATATGGCAAGATAAGTATTTTTCATTCTAGAAATAGTAGTATACCGAATCGTGGATATAACGAATTAAAAAAAATCATCATTTTTAGGGTGTCGAGAGAATAACCAATAATCTAAATACAGGGTGTCCAAAGATCAAGTGCCTATTACACGTTTCTGGAGAACTGGACATATTTGAAATGTAAAAATAAATTTGTTCAAGAAATTTTGTTTTCAATTTTTTCGTTTTTTCGTTGAGTTTTCAATGCTGAATACACTCCTGTTAGGAATCATTTTATTCATTCGAATATTTTTCAAAATATCGAAAAAAAGTCAAATATTTGTAGTCAGCATTATGTTCATTTTTCTCTTTCCCAATATTCTGTAGACCGTTTTCATAACGTCAAAGTAGGTACAAGAACGTGAAAAGGTATTGCATTTTTTTAATTTCATAAATATATATCATCACAGGGTGTTTCAAATTTTGTGTCGAAATCTGTGATCGAAAATCGGCCATAACTTCTGGTTTTCAAATAAGAACCCTATTTTTTATGATTGCGTTGGATTCTGCCAAAAAAATAATGAAAGCACTCTGAGATTCTCTTGCTCCTAAATTCAGTAATTTCTGAGGTATTTGAGATTTTCTGGATTCATGTTGTACGTACGGCCAAATTCATCTAATCTCTTGCATGAGAATATTCTATGATCATAGAAGGTAAATGATCCCAATTCACAAAGGACAGGTTTAATTATTAGTTAGTATTATGGTTTCATAAGAATATTCATCGAATCCTTTTACATTAGATTGATTATTGTTCTTCACAGAATCCAACGAAATAAAAAAAATTGCGTTCAAATTTGGAAAACAGAAATTATGGCCAATTTTCGATCACCAGTTTTCGCCACAGACTTTGAAACACCCTATGATGATATTTATAAAATTCAAAAGATGCATGACCTTTCCACATTCATCTACTTTGACGTTATGAAAACGGTTTATGCTCAGGATCTTGAGTTTAAGAAACATGAACATAACAGCGAGCATAACAATGACTCGCAGTGACTATGAATTTTTGTTTTTTCCGGTTTTTTCTCGATATTTCCAAAACTATTCGAATGAATACAATGGTTTCAACAGAAATGTTTTCAGTTTTGATTACTCGATCATATCAGAAAGGAACAAATTGAAAAGAAAATTTTTCGAACAAATTCATTTTCAGTTTTCACTCCTTGTATTAGGTACCGGAAGTACTCAGGCTCCAAAAATATTTTAGCTTAGTCGAGAAATCCGAACAATATCATAATGCCAATTTCGATTGCAAATCTACAGGGTGACATATCAGAAACAGAAACATTGTTCAATTCCAGAACTTTGTTGTGGGTGAGTTCCTACTCTAATTGTAAGCTTTTTTTGTAGAACTAAACTCTGAAGTCTCTTGTAGTTTTGTCGTAGGTATTAGCTACAGATTCCGAAAAAAAATATTTGAACCGAGATTTGAACGGTTCTCTAAAAATCGTCAGAAAATCCAAATTGTCATAAAAATCCACAATTATTGGGAAAGTAATCCTGAAATATATCGTAGTCTCAGTATCACCTTAGATCTACCTAATCATTGCCACTCATTATCAGTTAATTATGAATGAATAACCTGTAAAACTCTATAGGAAAAGTGAGGAAAAACTGGTGTACGAGTAAATTTCAAATTGCTACGAGCAATATTTATAATGGACTTTTCAATGGATTGTCTGAAATATCACATCACCTATGTCGAAATAACTTCAACTCTGTTACTCAAGATCTGAAATCATTGACATTTTAATTGATATCCTCATTCGGCAATGAATAGTTTACCTATCTACCTACTGAAATTATGATTCTCAACCGAGTTCTCAACACTTTCTGTAGGTTTATATTTTCTGAACGATCGATAGTTTTAAGACTCCGCGGATATCTTCAGTGTTGTAATTCATTCGATAAAGAATGTGTTTAACTTTTCTATTTCCACTAAAAAAGTCTTTTTTCCAAATGAACCCGAGTAGCAATCGTACCTCTTTTCACCAAGGTATGATGATGATATAACGAATGATAAACAATAAGCTTCCATCCAAAGTTCTGTTGGAAACGTTGATGGTCAAACAGAGCAAAGAAAATCTTCAGCACATCTAGGTAGATCGCTTTTGAATGTACTGTACCAATCATACGTTCGTGGTTTTGATGAAGTCGGTTGACCGAAAGCCGTATGAACTTTTAGCGCTTTAGTTGAGAAAATATGTGTTCTAAATTTATTATATATTATATCCATTGTCGGAATCGCAAATAACTTGAAATGAACTGACAAAATTATGTATGCATCCCGGTTGGCCATGAATTTCTGCCACATTTCACTCTATATATTTTGAAAATATTGGGTTATAGTTCGGTTATAGTCATTTTCCTGTCAGATAACTAGCAACGTTGTCATTTTTGCATAGAGGTCGTAGTAATTACGTTTTTATCAAAATGTTTATTTACTTTGGGAAAATAATGAATTTGAGAAAATATTATGTGAATTCAATAATTACAGAGATCTAGCGAATGTTGAAGAAACTTTTTTCTCTGTTAATACTGGAAATATTTCACGTATATAAACATGGCTGGAGGATTCAGTTATCCTATTTTCTTGGTCAGAATTCAAGAATCGAGTGTTGAAATTTCACTGAGAACTAATCTCGGAACTAATGGACAGGATAGTCCATTACTTTTTGAAAGTACTCGAATCACACGCTTTTCAAAATTCTCGAGAAATAAGTCTTCAGAAGACATTTTTTTAATACCTTTTTGCACAACTTGAAATACTCCAGTATAAAAATGTAGTAGTAGGTATCTTCTACGAAACTTGTGTCACAGTTGAATCTTAAAGGAACTAACTCGATTTACAGAGTTAATAAAGAGTAAATAGAAATAAGCATTGACAACGTCTCTGAGAATTATTTGTCATTTCACGAGTACCGAAACATATCCATGAAATGAAAAAAGTATGGATTATGAGTATGTGTTACTTCAAGTTAAATGAAAGTAAAGTCTATAAACCCAATATAAAACAAATTGAATTAAAACAAGTTGAAACAATTGTTCGTAGTTTTGAGAATAAGTATCGAATTGAAGGCCTCGTATCTTCTCAACCAGGATTTTAAGCATGTACCTATTTTACAGAAATATTTTGATGACTCGGGAACAATTTCCTCAGCAATTTCCTATTTCTCATCAGACTAAGGGAAGAAAATTGAATCCAATGCATAAGTAATTACCGAACGACTTCAATTAAGGTGAAAATTAAATTGAATTCAGAAAAGAAATTTAACTACGCTAACGTTATCGAAACGAAAAGGCATTCTACAGGGTGTCTCATTCAAAAGTGTCCACCCGGTGTACACTATTGAATTTTCATGATCTACCTTTCATACTATTGAAATATTATTTTGGAATTCATTACTTACATGAAATCTTTTAATTTTCGAGGTGATGCGCTCTTCTAACAATAATTCGGGAAATATTTTCTTTATGAAGACTTCTCAAAACGCAAAAAATTTCATTATTAATTCCCTTATTATTTTTCTGAGGTGGAAAATGGAATCGCGTTATTGGAAATTCGTAGAATGAAATTGAACCTTCGTGAAAATTGTCATGTACCTACTTGCTACAGCGATGACACATTCCCATTTTCCACGTTTTTCTATTCAAATCCGTACACACTAGAACACGTGACCACAATTTCCCGAAGACTAAAGGACCAAATCGCGATGGGACAGATTTCCGCGGGGGAAAACCGAGCGGATATTATTCCCGATAAAGGAAGGCCTCGTTAGAATCGAGGCCGAAATGAATAAAATCAATACGGCACTAAAAATTAGTTACTGGACAATGGCGCAATGGCAAAAAAACGGGATATGCGCAAAAATAGAAAAATTCGGTTAAAAACTACGTACGCTCATACCACGGCCCCGCGCAGAAAGCAGCAAGTACGGCCAAGAGAGAAAAAAGTCCATTTCTGATTGGTTCTCGATAATTGCAAAATCAATACGCAATTTAATTGATCAAAACATTGAGGAATTAAAGCTCCTCTCTCCCCTCCAAGAATCCCCCCTCTTTCGCAGCCACGAGGGATGATTCGTATGGAAATCCTCATTTACCCCCACACCCTCCCTGCGCACCCCGCGAAGTTGTCACTGCGAAAACAGAAACTATCCGAACAAACCCTATTTTCCTGATCAATACGTTAACAGTCGCGGCGTTCAAGAAATAAAATGACTTTGGATCTATTTCTGTACCAGACAATTTCACCAGGAGTCTAAATAAATACATATAAATAATCTAAGAAGCCGTGTCCAATTTAGATTGTAAAACTTGCGTCGCACGTGTATTTAATTATGCTACCGCCTGAATAAAAATAAGAACGTCGGAAAATTGAAGAAGACGTATACTCACCACTTGGATTGGTCTCAGATGTAATCCAGAAAAATATAAGAGTTCACTGATGAACGACGAAGTCTTGATCACAGATAAGTTGAATGTCACTCGAAATTCGAAAAATATATCACAAGGGTAATAGCGGTCAGAAGAAGCACTGTCACTCTCGCATTTGTTTTGGATAAGATCAGGAAGAATGTACGGAAACTATTGCACGAAACGAAGACATACAGAACCTATCTGCATGCGAGCTGTATCAATTATCCGAAACAATCGAGCAATCTATGCTTACTACGCTGAGACCAAAACAACATATTCGCCGTCAGTGGTCCTCCTAAGTGCGAGTAGTGTAGAGGAAAGTGCAGAATACACTTGCGCGCGGAGCTACGACCTGCCTGCTTAACCGCCTACCACGATTTGAGCGCTCGTGTACTTGCTCTCGGTGGCACTTGGCCTGCCATGATGGCTGCTGCGGAACGGTGGAAAACCGGCCAACGGCATTGCACATTGCATTCTCTGTCGTTTTATCACCCACACATTCGTCACTCTCGCTCTCGTTTCTGAGACGATTTGATAGCGGGCCTTGGCGCCCTGCAGGAGGGTTTTCCCAATTCCGCGGGACGACTACGCTCCGGTGATGGAATTATCCTCCGGATTCGCACGATTTTCCGTCAGGATACGGGGATGTGTTGGCAATTTAGATACGAATTTGAATTATTTATTTGTTTTACAGGTTAATTGGTGTGCGAATTTTTGCAGCATTTTCCTTATTTTTCGGAATTCAGCGAGAGCAAAAATAAACAACCCTTCTTGAAGTTGTGATTGCTGCTAGAATATCCCGCATACAGGGTGATTTTTTTAAATTTTCATTAGACGTATTCGACGAAGAAATCTTGATACAAATTGAAGATTCTGTATTTTTGTTTCAGAGTACATGAAATAGAATTGTAAAATACATTTCCGGTTCCGGTTCTACCGGAAACGAATGTAAACTTCGTTATTTCAAATGCAACACCCTGTATATTCATACATATTCGAATTCTTCGGTTAATTCTGAACTGATTTTATGTATGACTTGCTGGACCGGCGAACTTTGTTACGCCCAACTTATACTTACGGTGGTTTTCATAAATCGTAATCACCGGTGATCGGAGATTAACGGCTTGATTCTTTGATTTCTGAATTGTCAAATCGAATTGATTCTAGATCAAACTCCGATCACCGGTGATTACGCTTTGTGAAACCCACCGTTGAAGATGTATAAACTCACCATTGCTATTTTTCAAGCAGAAGATAAATTAGGCAAAATAAAGTTCAAAATATACAAAATTTTAATATTATTATAATTTACATGAAGACAATTCTCTTTATTTAAGCGGTACCTAGTTGTTGAACATATTCCTTTTTGTTTTTAATGTTTTGAAAATCAGTCATGATAAATTCTCAAAATCAAATCTCTGTCACGCTATTATTTTAGACATCTTAGCTATGCTGCTAAGCTCAAATAGTGGGTAAACATCTCAGTTGGTGGAGCAGCGAGATTTTCATGTTTCCATGGATATGCGATGTTATTTTATTTTATTGAAAAAAACTAAAAGGTTGAAACATGTATTTTTAAACTTTCCATCATCACATACAATGCTTACCTAAAAAGTTGACCAAATTAGGTGAATTCCTTATTTTCGAACAATGGGTACGGCAAATAAACAAAAATTTTAGGGTTCAATCATTCTTCACTTTCTTCAATTTAGTTGACGATATCAAGCTCGCAAGAAAAAAATTATCAACACTGCCAGTTGTGTTGAACTCACATTCAAATTCATTGATGATCATTCGACCAGATCAGATTAGGCAACCCATGAAACATTATTGTATATCATTAGTGAAACCCCGATGAGCAAACGTTTCAAAATTATAGACGCCTACAATACTGTCTCTGTGCAAACAGAAACATCACTAAAATAATATGTCAATAACTGATTATGGGCAATTTTGGATTCAGTTATTTCCGCAAATATATTTTTTACCCAAACAGAAATTCAAAAACATTTCAAAAATAAAGAAAAAAGATGAAGATGGGCAACTCACGTTTGAATATGATCTTCAAAATACTATTTACTTGATATTTCGGTAAAAATTTACAGTTCCACCAACTTGAGATGTTCACCCGCTTTTTGATCTGGTAATAGACTTCCATGTTACCATGAGTTATATGCGAATCACACATCGCCGTCTAACAGCGGTATTATCAAACTAAGTACCTACGACTACGTACAGAGACTTATCTGGTCACTGTAAAAAAAAATAAAAGCATTTTCTGCATAATTAAAAATTTCATCGATTTTTCAAAGTTTTCTTGTATTTTATAATAACCAGACCGTAGACGAATCCATAAATGAAGTTTCATATCAAACAGTCTATCCGAGTTATAAATGGTGTAACCACTGCAAGCAATTGCTGAGTTACAGCCTTATTGTCAAATTTGTTGACAGAAAAGTGTCACTAATAGGTCTTTATATCTCCAAAATCTCGCATTGCCAGAATTTATTTTTGCGACAGTGGAACAGAAGAGAGTATGCTGATACTTTTTCTTCTATAAATTATGTGGAAATATTGAACAGGGTGCCTGAAACAGGGCATCAAAGTGAGCATCAATAAAACTAAGAAATCTCATTTTTGTCAAATGGTAACCGTATAATTTTGTAATTCCGATCGATTGCTCGTCAAAAACTAGTAAGAGTGCACCTAACATTTCATGTCTTTAAAGTCAGTAGTTCTGCCGTTATCGAATAAAATTCGAATTTCACGACTGAAGCCAGTTTGGGCTCAGTCAAATTTATTGGAATTATCACGAAAACAAAATGAAGAACAGCCATTTTATGGAAAATTTCGGTGTTTTAGGTTTTGCTATATGGCAGCCGAACAGACGGACAAAATTGAATTTGACGGATTCGTCATCAATGGGTTGAACCTATCCGATTAGTAAATAGAACGAGCGGAAAAAATTGTATGAATTTTCTTTAAGGGGCAGTATCACCTTTTGAATCGTGGTAAATCTCCATTCAAAAGTGGTCTCTTTATTTCACGAGTAAGTACACTAATTTACGACGTAGAGACTTGATTTTTTTTTAAATTGAAGTTGAAGAACGTCCCGAGGGCAAATAGTTTTCTTTTTTCGATTTAATTAGTTTTTTAAATAAAAAAACCAGGGTACTCGTTAGATCTGGCGTTATTGAATATGTTTTTCGTTTTTCATGAGTACAAGCTATATTTTTGAAATAATAATCATGAAAATTTTTGTAGTTTATAGAAGATTAAATTTCTGAGGGCAACTTGTTGCGATTTTTCCGATTAAATCAGTTTTTCATTAAAAAAAAACAGGTGGTTGAACTTCCGTGTTTTGGAAACTACAATTAATGATTTTTTTCCGACGGCAACTATTTGCCCTCGGCAATTTAATCTTCCATAAACTACAAAAATCTCCATGATAATTATTTCAAAAATATAGGTTGTACTCATGAAAAACGAAAAACATATTCAATACCCCCAAATCTAACGATTACCCTGTTTTTTTTAATTGAAAAACTAATTAAATCGAAAAAAAAACTATTTGCCCTCGGGACGTTCTTCATCTTCAATTTAAAAAAAAAATCAAGTCTCTACGTCGTAAATTAGGGTAGTTACTCGTGAAATAAAGAGACCACTTTTGAATGGAGATTTACCACGATTCAAAAGGTGATACTGCCCCTTTAAGGATGCCGATACTGAAGAGCTTATCTTTTTTATATCTTTTTTTATTATCAAAAGTTTTATTGAAAGAATGAAAGGAGAAAGGACCAGCGCTCGTTCAGTAC
The DNA here is from genome assembly GCA_951802165.1 of Adalia decempunctata. NCBI lineage: Eukaryota > Metazoa > Arthropoda > Insecta > Coleoptera > Coccinellidae > Adalia > Adalia decempunctata. The sequence goes on along the minus strand of OX637696.1, from coordinate 61,805,013 downwards.
GTCATTCTCCATCTGAATGCAAAATTTTATATCGGAAGAATTCATAGTTTTAAAAGTATTAGGAAAACTTAATATCATATTCACCAAATCCCTGGTAAAATTTCCAAATATCTAAATCATAACTAGAGCCATTTTTTGGCGTGAATCACTGTTCAAAACTATTTCGAAGTAAACGTCACCAGTTCATGCATCGCTAAAATTCCATTATTTCAAAACGATGACGTCATCATAGAAATGTCAATTTAATTTATTATGAATTCAAAAGTTAGAAACACAATACACGCACATAATTATAATAATATTTATAATTTTAGGTGTGTTTATTTGTATATTTTTTTCCTTAGGATAAATTTTGTATTTTCAAATTGGATTCCAATCAGTTTATGAATGATTCAAATGTTCTCGTCCTGATTAACGAGTTGTTGAAAAAATATATGCAATATTCATATTGGTTGGATCAAGAGGAAGAAGCCGTAATATCAATTTTAAAAATTTGAACATACATTTTCAAAACAATAATATTTCAGAATTCTCAAATAAAGGTATGCTCTACTCGAAGTGAGTTATTACTTTACAGGTTACAACGCATTCTAAATTCAAAGCTGTCATATTTAAATAATATTCGAAATAAAAACGTGGACAACAAAATAAATGCAACAAACATAACCTATATTCTTCAATCAGCTGATTCCAAACTTCAGTTCGAACTATCCCACTACCTGCTTTCAAACCGCTTCAAATTATTTTGAACCATTTGGTGCGTGACGTCACCAGTTTGACGCGAAAACACGAATATTTCAAAACGGACGAAATAGGTTTGAAATATTGTCACGCGAAAATTCGGCTTAAGAACATTATGAGTATGATTGATTTAAATTCCAACCAAGAAGAAGAAATAATATAGATAGATAGATAACAGTCTTTATTTCCAAGCATATACAGCACAACTACAACTTATGCTACACACACAACCAAATAGTGTCAACAAAAACTATATTTGAAATACTTTCCACCCCTACTGAACATCAAAATACTCTAGTAGAAGTAGTAGAGAGTAGGGTTCTAAATTAATGAGCATTCCTTTTATTTTCTTTCCAAAAAAATTGATCCTAAGTCTTAACTTAGACAACAATCTTAAAATTCTTTTATAATTTTAGCACCTCTAAAATAAACGTGAATAAAATACACAACAGTTATAAACAATTATTTTTACTTGCGTACAAATGAAAAAATAAAAAATTAAGAATAATTTATTAAATATGTAGATGCTGTAGATCATTCTGTAACAGATACAGAGGCATTTGCAGAACTATAAAAAAATGATTGGCAATAGGTATAGCTTCTGAATCCGTCTGTGAAAGCCTCTAACAAAATATGGTGTTACCCAAATCGAATAATCTACTTCAGCGTACGAAAATAAATTATTTAATACTTTTCTAAGCATTTGAATAGAAGTTTATCTTTATTCTTGTTCTCATTTCGTCTGCGACATCTAATGAACATCAACTTTGTTTTTCAGCATTTCTGGACCTCTCTACAATTTATTTCACCAATTTTCAGCCTGAATTCTGTCATATTGAGACACATAACCACACGTGATCCAATAAACCGGTGAATACCCATTTATACAGGAAAAAGGAATAGAAACTCTATCCCAGGAATTCACATGTTGACACAGACACGTGTTAGTTGCCTAGTTGGCTTCAGTTCAAATGCCAGGTTATAGGATTCAAGATTTGGTTCGAACCAAGAATTCTTAGGAAATAGAATCGCTTCCCCAGTCGAATTTTATCAGAAATAACTGAATGTTCAACATCAACATTTCAAAATTTTTTTTTATAAAAATGTAAGTCGGAAGATGTGAGCTTTGATACATGTTTCAATCGAATTTGTTAATAACAGCAAAATGTTCAACCTTCAGTATATTCTTCATTGCTTTCTATTTACTATGTCGCTAATTCGTTCGAGGACAACTTTTGACGAAGGGTTGCGTAAAAATGGCCGTTCGAAATTATGTTTTCCTCATAAATTGAAAGCTAAGTATGGAAATTGGTCTAAAAAGTGGCTTACGCCAAAAAGTTACAAAGATATACTCCATTCACTTCTATAAAGTATCCCGTTTGGCCAAGATTTAGGTTTATCAAGTTTTTGTTACTTAAAAACTGACACAGGTTCGTACTCGTGAAGTGTGAAATAATTCTCAGAGACGTTGCCAATCAATGCTAATTGATATTTTCAAAATTCTGAAGGAATAAGCCTACAGACGACAATCAGTCTTCTGTTGGCTTATTTCTCGAGAATTTTGAAAAGCGGGTAATTATACTTGGGCCGATTTTGTTTATTATGTATTTGAATGATATCACGGCTTTTTGTACATTTTTTTTATCATTATATGCCGATGATGCTTCCAAGGTTGTGTGGGCTATGAATCCTGAGGAACTTCAACATAATGTCCAGTTGGCCATTTCTGAATGTGTTAATTGGTGTAACTGCAATAGATTAACTGTGAATTTGAAAAAGACAGCACTCCTTAATGTTAATTTAAGAAGGGAAATACCATCTGATTTTATGGTTTCTTATAATCATATACTGCTTACAAGTAAGTCATCGAAATTTTTGGGCATTTACGTAGATTCTACGTTGACATGGCAAGACCAAATCCAATGTTTGTAGCAAAGTGAATAGTGCGTTTTATGCACTTAGAGTTTTGAAAAGGACTATAGATAGGCAATCACTCATTTCCGTATATTATTCTCTTGCGTATAGTTTTATTCAATATCAAATCATTTTATGGGGTAATGCTGTGGACTTCAGAAGGGTTTTTCAATATTGACCGTATGACATCTTGTAGACCATTTTTCATATAAAATGATTTACTGACTGTTCCATCAATTCTTATTTTTAGGGCAGTTCTACAATTCAGAAATTTCTCAAGTGACTCACAAACTGTATCATCTAGTCATAATTATGAAACAAGACATGGTCACTTAATAAGGTCTTTTGTCCATAGGACTTCTACTTTCGAGAAGTCTCCTAATTACACAGCAGTAAAATTTTTCAACAAATTACCTAAGGAAATTACAGATTTGTAATTGGTAATTACCAAAACAATGATTTTGAGTGACTTGCCACCTTATAGTTTGGATCTGTTAGTTTGTTTACCTGCATTTTTGACTGTTTGTTCTTATATGCTTTCTCGTTTGTTGTATAAATTGACTGTTACTGCATGATCAGTATAAATATAATCTTATCTTATAAATCTTCTATAGGTCGCCGTCCGTTCTTTTGGAAGTTTTGCAGTTTTCGAGTAGGTACTTTTATTCTTTTTTCGAATGAACTATCACAAAGTAACAGACTATTCTATCCAGTATTTTTCAGTAAAATTTCAATACTCGATTCTTGATTTCCGTACAAGAAAATAGCATGACTGAAAAAAAGTTTTTCAACATTCGCCAGGTCTTTGGAATTCACTAAATAATAATAATAATAATAACAGTACTTTATTGACCATAGTCAAAGGCCATCGACCGGAGTCCTTCAGCCTTGTACATTCATTTACAGTAGAAGTAGATAAAAAAAAAAAACAATTTTCTGTAAAAATTATTCATAGAAAGTTTTTAGTTGCTCATGAGTCCGTCCATCACAGTGTGGGTCGGAAACTTTCTGGTTGTCTCAGTCGCTTCATCTCTATGGAACATCCCATATATGTCCTGTTGCTCCTTTACACGTTTCAGAAATCTTCCATTCAGAATTTTCAATCTTTCTGATATCGGTTGTATCCTGGTCTTCGTGTATAGTAATTCATTGGATGGATTGTGTAATCTATTAAGGGGGTGTCTCAGCCTTGTTATTATTCTCAGCGATGTCACTTAATATTTTCTTAAACTCATCATTTCCCAAAGTAAATAAACATTTTGATAGACACGTTATTACTACGACCTCTAGGTAGAAAGGAGCATGTTGCTTAGTTGATAGGAAAATGACTATAACCTAACATTTTTGAAATATACACGGTGAAATGTTCCAGAATGTCATGGCCAATCGGGATCCATATAAAAACTGAATGGGGTACCTATACATACATGAGGACAAGATGAGATAATTCTAAAATAGAATTAATCGAGATTCAGACAATATTCTCATTTGAAAAAACAGACTTATTATATTCTGCAACACTTTTTTGCAAACGGACAGCGGCTCACCAAAAAAATTTCTGAGGGAAAACAGAAGACAGAAAAAATATCATCTTGTAGATTTGCAATCGAAATTGGCATATCTCATGATTTAAACTCTGAATTGTAATATCTATGCCAAATTTCAATCGTTAATGTTCAGTATAGGTATGTATTGAAATATAATTTTTGGATAACTTGTGAGCTTTTTTTGGAGAATTCTTTACTGGACATAATATCCTTCGCGTGCATTAAAACCAACATTGAAAAAAATTTGATTATTTCTTCTTCCTATGAATATTCAATTCAAGCAAAAAAGAAAGTAACAAGATACACTGAAGTTACTAAACCAACGAATACAATTGAATGAACGTTTGTAGCTCAAATCTCAACACTCTGTATTTTGAAAACTGAACATTTGCGGTATTATGTTTATTCGATAATTTTTTTGGAAATTGAATGTCTAAATTAAATTCCTTCCGAGTGGTTGTGGATGCAAATTATCGACAATATTTACTATTGAAATGATTTCTATCATTTTCGTACAACTTGTGAGCTATTTTGGACAATTATTTACTCGCAATAATTCCCTTTCGTGAATTAGAACCAATATTGAAAAAAAAAATTTCGATTTCTTCAATTCATCAATGTTCAATTTGAGACAAAACAGAAAGTAACAAAAATTTCTAAACCAACGAATACTACGCAATAAGCGTTTGTAGCTCAGTGAAACGTACATTTAAAAAATATTTCTAGCTTAGGTATTTCAAATCACCAGAATTCTATACAGAATGTCTTCTCCCATCTTCATAGGTTTTGTGCTCCAATATTCATGGTTTCTTGGTACCACTGAAAAAGAATTCTGGTACCTACAACCTACAATTTTTTTCAGGCATTCCAAAATATCAGTACACGACATTGAATATATTCTGTAACATACATCGGTCGGAGTAAACCCGGAGCAGGTACATCCACGTCAATTATTGTGCCGTGGTGGTTTGCCTTAGTTATTTATTTTTTGTCCACTTAAATGAGGGCTTTCTTAGTCCATTGAGATAGGGCCGACCATTGAACTAGAAATCGCCATGCACTCATTACTGTCAGTAACGGGGTTTGGCTGAAATGTATCACCTTTCACAGATAATTTCGTTATGACCTGCGAGGAATGACTGTAGCTTTTGACTCCAGTTTCTCTGGTGTAGGAGCTACATAAATATTGGAGTCAGGTACCTACTCGAAGGACCATTTCATGAGTTTCGAAGGGTACTAAAACGTTTTTACAATATGAGGTTAGTGAAATACCAAAGAAAGATATTTATTCGAAGAGAACTGCTTACCACTGCAACAAAATAAATGATTTGATTGAGTGAAAAACAAAAATATCAGGTGAACGAAATAACGAATGAACGATAGGAGAAAGGAACATGCGCAGGAGTTGGTGGCTCTTGAAAGACGAAACGATCGATTAAAATAGTAAGTAACAACAACAAAAAACTATGACGATTGGATATTTCTATGTACGCTGAATATACAAAAAAAACACTCCATACAAGTGGATTTTTTCAAGTGAATACTCCGTTCTTTGGGTTGAAGAATACTTATACAGGGTGTTCCTGAATAAGTTTACCAACGGTCAACTGTAGATTTCTCGTGAAAGAATAACATTTTTGTTTTTTGTTTCTATTCCATTTTTTTCTTCGGGTCTTCGTTTCCCAGATACAGGGTGTCGAAAATTTAATTTTTTTCAGTTTTTTGCTAATATCTCAGGAAAGGTTTGAATTACAGAATTGAGTTTCTAGACACACAAGTTCACTAATAATAGCAGTGGCGGAGACATTGAATTTGCACAATGGTTTTAACCCCCCGACATATACACCACCGAAAAAATATGCACTTGCCTAGCAAGTTATACTGCGCCAATGTGTTTTACATAAAAAATGTACTCTTGGTTCATTAGGTACTCTCAAGTGAACCGTTATTGAGAAAACTGACATTTCATGATCAAAAACAATTTGATAACGCATTGTAATAAATTGCTTTCAATTGGAAAAATGAGTAGTTATAATTAACAAGTTTATTAATTTCAACAAAATTTGACAACTAGGTTTTGAGTTTGAATTTCAATGTAATTTTTCATTATTTTTAGCGACCCTAGTTAACAAAATCACAAGAATTTTTCTAATTACAAACAATTTACAATGCGTTAGCAAATTGTTTTTGATCATAAAATGCCAGTTTTCTCGAAAACGGTTCACTTTAAAGCAGGGTTGGCATGTTTTAAAACATTTGTTTTAAAACAGTGTTTTAAACACAAGCCTCTGTTTGTGTTTAAAACATATTTTGCAAATCCGTTTCTTTATACTCTTTAGAGTGAGTTGTAATGTCGTAGAAAAGGAATAAGAATTATCAACTTCGTTCAGGAATAGGGAGAGTAATTTTTATTGGCGATTCATTGGAAGGTAGCGCTACCTAGAAATATATTCTTGATGAAATTTGTCTTAATGAACAAACTGCAGTTGAGAAAAAATTATGAGTATTAATAAATATTGGCCCAGTTGTTGAAATGTTGGCTTTTTTTTGTGTAAATGAATCTAAAATTGTGTCTTAATTTTGAAATTAGTAGTTTCAAATTTTTTTCACTTCTTAGACAAGAGAACCTATTTTTTTGCCATTTGTTCTTTGAAATTCACCTCGGCGTGAAATAAAATGCAAAGGAAAAATATATTCAATTCAATTGCACTCTATTGTTTCTCATCACATCTATTGTCACGTAATAAAGATATTATTAATTCTAATTTAATCAATTATAATTGTTTTGGAAGAGTTTTTTCATAGCAATGTTGCCAAAACTTTTGTTTTAATCATGTTTCAAATCATGTTTTTCGAATGTTGAAAAAAACATGATTTAAATCAAATAAAACAGTTTCAAATAAAAAAAACACAATGTTTTGTTTTTTAAAAAAAAAACATGTTTTTTGCCAACCCTGCTTTAAAGCAATGAACCGTACTACTGGTTCGTCACTGTGGAACATATTGACGCATCAGAATTTGCTGTGCAAATGCAAATTTGTTCAGTGGTGTAAAATTCGGGGGTTAAACCTTTGCGCAAATTCAATATCTCCGCCACTGGCACGTCTAATAGAACCGAGTCAAGTGCAATAAAATAGCTTTTATAAGTCATTTATCCTATCTTCAATCTATACCTGATTAAGTTTGTAACATACGGTGTGTTCCTCAAATGGAGGTACAAACGAAAAGGGGAGATTCCTATAGAATGATTTTAAGAAACAAAAGTCTTATAAACTTGGGCCCAGAAACGTTACGCTTTTGAGATATATAGTGTTAAGTTTAAATTTTTTTAAGTTTCTGTATTCCACATGAGAATAAACTGAAAATTGTCGTTTCTGCTACCAATCTCGAAAAGAAGATTTTAAACGATTCTTTAAATATCCTCAGAAGAATTGTAATATCTAGTCAGTATGAAAAAAATCTAAACTATTCAAGTCTGGGGATCTGGTGGGGAATGACTGATGTCCACCTGGGTCAATCCACTCGAAAGCATAATTTTCGTACACCTAGTAATCCCTTTATCTCGAAAACGAAAAATTGCATGTTTATGGATCTTTTTCTCAAAATTATCCAAGGAATATTCCCTCTTGTTTTGTACCTCCCATTTAGTAACACTCACAATATACAAAACAGAGTGTCGATTGTTGAGCGAAATTTTGAAGAGAATATAAACAAAGTTCTCACAGTAAATATGACAAACTTCATTTTTCAGATTTAGGGGACGCACAGTTATATATGCAAAAATGGGACATTCTCATCCTCTTCACTCCAAAGTTACACAGGCTATGACTTTGAATAACCATCATGAAAGTATTCAAGTTTCTGAAATGAAAATGATAGATACCAGTAGAACAAGTCAAACTTCTTTACCACATATCTATAGAGCTATTGTTGTCGGGAATGATTTGTTCATTGATTGGTTAATCTATCAATCCCTTTATTATTATAGAAACGAAATGGTTGAACTAATTGAATTGGGTTTTACACTGTTTTTGCGTTTGGTGAGGTCGGCCAAAAACGTTTTCATTGTTCTTATTTTTTATTGGTAGGTATCATTCTTTGAAATTCGAATAAAAGACTAACAAATCCCATGTTTTGCCAACCTGTAATGGACCTCAAAATACTCAAATAAAAGAAGTTCAAAAATGGCTGGTGTATGTGAAACATTGCAAGTATCGAATAGGTACAGTGTGTAGCTACAATTTACTTTATTTCATATCGTGTCGACCGATTTTCAATTATTTTTCTAGATATAGTATTCCGAAAGCCCAGAGTTATTTTGAGATTCGCCTTATCCTACGATAACAAATACGACAGCGGAAAAGACGACAAATTAGTAGGTTTTTTTTCCAATAAATTAGATTGCCAATAAATCATTTTTTTTTGATGAATATATTCATTGATTCTTGAGAAACACAACGAAAGAAGCATGTGCATATGATTTTGACGAATCTAGCTCGATTTATTCAATTCTATCGATTGTGAAGATGAAATCGTAGAAATTTGTATATCTGACTATATTTTAATGAAGGGAAATTGATAACGAAGGACAGGAAGTCCAAGTCGGTAATTTCAAATGGCATTTTGAATATTTTACTATGCCTGTCCATTGAATTCGAAATTTATTCCTCAAAGAAGTAATAGTTTATTTCTTTCAAATGACGCCCAATATTCAGTATGATTGCTCAAAGACCTCATTAGAGACGGAGAGCAAATTCTCATGTGAAAAAATAATAAAAGAATGATCGAATTCACAGAAAATAATTTTATCTCTCGAGGGTGGAAAGCATAATATCTAATAACATCAATATGGCTTATACCCCTGCTTTCCACAGTAACAAAGTGCAGCCAAATCTTTTGGTGGGGATTGAGTTGTAGGTACCTAAGCTTGCGTCAACTGGAAATTAAAAAAATGCGAGAAATGTAGAAATAATGAATATTCTGAAAGACAACCAGAAAATAGATATCGAGGATGAAACCATGTCACTCAAATATTTTCATTTCAATTCTGAAATATGAATAGAAGCTTCGAGTTTAAATATACATAGAGGTAGTTACATAGCCCTTAAACGATTTGATGCAGAAATATTTAGCAGTTTACTGCCAATTTTAGTGGCGGCACAAAGTAGCTATTAGAAACTATAATCTGCCGATCCATTTTGTTCCTAATCATTTACAGAAATCTGTAGGATAATTATTCTCTAGTTCTATAAATCATAGGCAGAATGAATTGTCGTTTTATAGCATCCAAAATATCAGGTGTGATGAAAGACTTAACTGAACATCCCACATCTCCATACGTCGGTCCTGATCGTCATCGCAATAGTGCTTTATAGTTCAGAAACTCACCGCCAGATGCGGGGGGTAAATATTTTCGCTTCTCTGAAACACACTTATCCCTCTATGAACCGGTGAAGGAACTACACTTAATTCTCTTAATCTACTATGATGAATTCTAATTTGCCCAATAGCGCAATACGCGTCAAATGTGAACATACTACCGTATTTTCTCGTGGAATACTCATGCCGAATACCACTCGAGATGAAATTTAAGCAAGTAAAATTTCTCTCTTGTAATATTCAAGTTTGTTGCTTTTCGAAAATTTCGCTCATGACATTTTTTCCAAAATCACTCGCCCAACGGCTCGTGATTTTGATACAAATGTCATTCCCGAAATTTCCGATCAACAAACTTTCATATTACAATCGAGAAATTTTGCCGCCAAAATTCCATCTCTATTATGGTATTACATATGAGAAAACAAACAATGTTTAGTTAATCTATGATGAATTGCCAAATAGCGCAATCCGTGTCAAGTGTGACCATATTACTTAGTGTTAGACATATTTTCTCGTGGAATAATCATGTCGAATACCACTCGAGATGAAATTAAAGGAGGTAAAATTTCTCTCTAGTAATATTCAAGTTTGTTCCTAAGATATTAGCAAAAAACTTAACTCAAATAAAAAGAAATTTTTGACACAGAGGGTATCCCTGAAACAAAGACTCGATGGAAAAATGAAAGGGAAAAAAATGTAATTTTTTATGAGGAATCTACAATTGACCGTTGATCACTCATTTGGGAACACCCTGTAGAGCAATATCTTATTTCAAATGGGATTCTGACACTAGAGGTTTTTGTATACTTCAGTAGGGTTTGAGGTTATCATTTCACAAATACACAAAACTTATCCACTATCCGAATTAGAATTTCATGTTTGCCATTAACTCTTCACCACTTCAATGATTCGAAATTTTTAATCTCTTATTTTTGAGATTGTAATTTCAAGCTCTACTGAAATATTAAGGATGTCCCTACCGAAATGAGAGAGAAGGTAAGAGTACAAATGACGCCATTGAGTTGCGTACAGACAAAGAACAAAACTTCGTATCGTAACTCCGACGCGTAACAAGTCTGGACGGCACTGCGTAACAGCGTAACACCGTAACATAGTTACATCGGTGCGTTCTGTAGGTTGTCGGTTTTCAAACACCGCATCAAAGAAATGATGCCCCATGATGTTACACCACTTGCTACCAGGTGTAGACGGGTACAATTAGGGAATCCAACGACATGTCAAATATTTTTTTGAGGTTAGCTGGTGGTCAAACAAACCAAATTTAGCTTTGTTCATGTAGACATTAAAACCGTTTATTTGCTTGAAAAATTGTTTTATGTGGACATTTTTTTGATATTTCTAGTCAATCTTACTCTTAGGAATATCAGACCAGTGAAAATTATTTAAATTAAGTGCATTTTCAATAAAAAAATGCCATAAATGTGTGCCAAAGTTGGATGTGCAAGTCGTTCAAATTATGAGGATTTTCTTGAATATTTTGGAACACCCAGTGTGTGTAACTTGGTGTATTATACACATATTAAGTGACTTATCAGGAAACAAAAGGAAATTGGGTCAGCAGTCATTAAGACTTGACAATATCGAAGATAAGAAACTGAAGTGAATGTGTCTTCGTAGACACTGAAATAAGCAGTATTCAGTTCATGTAAAATGTAAAACTGATGAATATTTAAATTTATATCATATAAAAGGATAAATAAGTTACAGGGACAGAGCTCTGATTAATATTCCTTCTCCAATACTTTCTTTTCTATCTCTTCGGGCTCCAAATACTAAAAGTTGTAATCATATGAATGAGTGAAATTTTCTTCGTCAGTGATACTTCAGGATACTTTTTGATACAAGAAATCATAAAAACTCACTCGTTCACTCATGAAATGCATATAAAATAATGAAATTCCTCATATTTACTGCAAGCCAGCGACCTGTCAGAAAATTTATAGGTTATCTGGAGGCAGGGCGCCACGTGGTTTGGATTGCCTAATGCATAGTCGCGCTTCATTTTTCGTTTATTCTGTTGAAGATATCGTTATTATGGAGTGAACAGAAGAATCTACTATTAATTTCATCAACAGTTATCATGGTAATAGTATATTGTTCAATGAGCGGTAATGTAAGTCATAACACAGGCATATGAAATTTGCAGCCCGAGCCGTCAGGCGAGGGGTTATGACCATTGAGTGTGTTATGACCATTACCGCGAATTGGACACAATACTTTATCTTCGACTTCTTCAGTAAAATTCGAATTAATCCGCATTTTCAAAATTGACAACAGTAGTCAAAAGATTTCTGTTTTCGAAAATCGAATCGATATCGAATCCCGTAGAAAACGTCAAAAATTCACGTTTTCCAAAAGCAATTTTTGTATATTCAGACCCAAGAAAATGTAGATATGGATTGCGAGAACGTTACCTTGATGTCTGAAATAAAGATCCCCATTGACCCGACTTTTTTATTAATTTCGTAAGCTACATTTTTCCTTTTTTTATTGAGGGAGTTATAGGCGTGAGTTATTATTACCTCACACTATTGGTTTATAGAGACTATTACAGATCAAAATCAGTTGAATAATGGATATATTATTCTAGGGGAGTATATAAAGAAACATGATGCTCGTGAAGAACTTCCTGTAGAGTTTGAAAGAACAGTCGACGAATGCAAACAAAATAATGGCCTTCTCTCAGCACTCAGGCTTTTTTAATTTTCTCAACTAAGTAATGCATACAGCAACCTCCATCGCACACGAGCAGAAGACAACTTTTATTTGTACAGACGTAAGGGCAGATTGCTACGTTGATACACTATTGGTGGGTTTCGTAAAGATCGTTGATTGAGTGATTCACAGAATACCTTGACGTTTTTGTCAAATCGACCAATAGAATTTAAAATTTACGGATTTTTTATCACAGAGTCGCTCGATCAAGCATTTGATCACCCGATCAACGTTTATGAAACCCGGCTTATAATTGTTGACAGGCCTGTATCTTCGATGCGTAACAAACAATTTTTACGCGATGGCGTTACGATACAAAGTTTTGTTCTATGTCTGTACGCACGGATACTCAAACACCGGTCAGCGCCCTTTCACCCCACCACTTTTTGGCATCCATGTTGTGACGTAGAATTAGCCAACAGATACGGTGTTTACATTGTAGTGTGTACTGTTTTTGAAGTTTTCTTGGTTTTGTGGGTGAAAACGGTACTTTTTGATATTATTTCAGTTCATTAATTAGAGTAGGACTCAGAAATAAAACATTTCCAATGAGTCTTGATTGAGAAAATACAAGAAAACTGACTAGAACTATGTATAACCTTACTTTCCAAACGTAACTTTGGGATTTTTTCTTGGAAAAACTAAAAGGATTGCTGACTTATCGTTTTCATTTTCGTAATCTGGGACCCAAACTTGGTGAGTACAAACTTTTTCACGTCTCCAACACGGTTACTTTAGTTCTGAATAAATCGATAATTATTATTCTTATGCCGGGTTTCCACCAAGCGGACAGGTCAAAACAAAACACGAACTGTCCGTTCGAACAGAAATTTTGAACAGTTTTGTTCGGAAAATGTTCGAAGACTGTTGGGGTTCCCAACGGACTTTCTGTTCACACCAGTAGCGGACAGAAATGAATGAAAACTGTTCGTGTTTTGTTTAAGTTTGATTCAGTTTACATAGAGACACCGGACGTGTAGTTGTGAGAATGTGGCGCGCTGCAAACTTGAGAAAACAAGACGACGAGGATTTATTTTTGCTGGCAGTTACATTTTACATTATTAAAAAGAACAAAACTAAACGCCGGTTTTGGATTAGGCCATCCTTAAGGTAAAAAAGAGGAAATGTGACGTCTAAACTGTTACAAGATCCCAGAGGAGATGATATGAGTAAAGGAGGTGAACTTCGATCCAGTTTCAATAAGCATTACGACTTCTTACCTTCACGCACCGAATCAAACTACCACTAGATCGCAACAACGTAAATAAAAACAAACTGGGCGTTTACACCAAGCTGACAAACAGTCCTAGAACTCGTAAATCCTTTGAAGTTTACCGACATTGGATGGGACTTTGTTTGTGTCCGTAAAAACGCAATTCGCGGACTTTCGAGTCCGGAAAACAATCCACAAGTTCTAGAACAGTTCGCAATCTGTTCGCGGACTGTCACAAACGGACCGAGTTCGTGTTTTGTTTTTGTTCTGTCCGCTTGGTGGAAACCCGGCATTATATTCTCATTCTAAATCTTCTCGTTTACAGATAATCTTCCATCTGCAGGAGAAATTGATTGTAAAATTAAATACGAACAGCTGCTAGAAAAAAATAGTCAGCAACAGAAAGAAATTGAGACGCTAAGGCAGCTATTTCAATTAGTAAAACTTGAGACGAGCAGGCAGCTCGAACAAATATCAAACAATATCTCATACACATGCTATATTTATGATCAATGTTGAAAATTTAATGCTCATTTGAAGAAACATTTTTACAGATTTGTTTTTTATTTAAGATAAAATTTACCAAGTCAGCACTTAATAACCAAGTTGTCATATTTTCAATTCGAATATACCTTTTTTGAAGTTTCTATGTTGAAGCAGATTTTATATGAACTTGAAGAAATTTCTAGTGGTGAGACATAAAATGTACCATCTTTCAACATAAAATATTGCTGGTATTTATTTGCTCGTTAAGAGTACCTATAGCCCTTCCGGAGAACTAATTTTCTTAATGAATGCAAACTACTTTTAGCAGAATTTCGTTCTTGGATCAATGAATTTAGATTTGCAATATCAGGTTGTAACATTCAAAAATGTTACATTTTCAAAGTCGGCATTAAGATCACTGCGTCTGCGTCAAATGACGCGAATACGTGACGAAATGGTCAAGACGAGAGTTTTCTCATTCCTGCTGATTTGATAGATGCCGTATGTGCTATCAATTTACCTGCGATTTTATATATCTATATCTTCAACCTACAAATTGTATTATTCAATACATTTACCTATCTCTTTCTTTGTGTAATTTCCTCTGAAATAAGAGGTAAGTTTCTTTTTATCCATAAAATTGTATCTCAAATTTATTTCGCATATTAATTCAATTGTTCGAATGGAATGAATAGGAACTACGGCTGGGCCGACATTTTGACCATTTGTCGAGTCTGGATATTTCCCGAATATTCCAGGGGACTAATATCTTCTCCTACTACTTCGGAGACACAAAATCAAGTTTGTAAGATCTTCAAAACTTTGGACGTCCCACAAAAAGGTCAGATCTGTACTAAATTTGATTTCCGTTCATTATTCGAGATTTTTGTGAAATCTCCATTGTATATAATTCTGTATATAATTAGATTTAAGTATCTAGTAATAATCTGGGGAGAAAGCTTCCTTTATTTGATTTCACCATTCTTAATCTGTAAATTTTTGCCTTTTAGAAATTTGGGAAATAAAGGCAGTGTACATAACTTTGTAAATTTCTTATTCCTCCTCACACATTATATTATTTTTCCACTTTCCAGATTTTTGTGGCATAGCTAAATATTTTTTCAATTGTAAAATCTGGTGGCGCCCAAAACATCTTTATTTTTAAAGCCTATTTAAGTGTACCCACGACTTGGCTCACCAAAGGCATAAGAGCTGCCTGTCGCAAAATTTGTAACCCTTCTCAATCAATCATTTTAAATTAAAATAATAAAAATAAGGTTACAAGGTTTGGAATTTTCTGTTATTCTATTTGCTTGGATTAGAGTACCTTAGTACCTACCTAGCTCATTCATGGACCTAATTTTCTTAATAAATGCAAACTACTTTTACCAATATTTTGTTCTTGAATCAATGAATTTAGATTTACAATATTGGAATTGGAGCACCCTTTCTACGACCGACTTATTTTTTGTTTCCATGTTGTACAAGACTTGAATGGGGCTAAATAAGGTATAATGTAGTATTTTATAATTATATATCTGCTGCTATTACATTTCCATATTTATTCGTTTTTTAGGTCAATAAGGTTTATTTTACAAACAAAATTATACTAGAAAAATCATTCATAGGCGATTATTAGCGATAAAAGCAATTCATCTCATTCAAAAGTTTAAATCGTTGGCTAATTTGACGTCATCACATGCTTGCGAGGATGGAGGGGATGAAGGGCGCTGACCGGTCTGTACACACCTTTTCTCGCCAAATATCTCATACCCCATTCGACACTTGCTCGCCAGCAAAATAGTGCTTTAGGAAAATGCATACCTATTTGCAGAAACACCCTAAAATTCGAACATAGTTACTCTGTTTTCAAAATGAAAATTACCTTCCAGCGTGAAGATACGTTATCTAGCGGCGCATATCTGCAGCTTATTTCTTATCGATATATTTATTATTAATTGCCTCTTCAAAGATCGATGAGTATACATAAAATGAATTCGGAGCATTATTCGAATGATTTGTCTGACATTCAAATATTGGAAATTGGTAGAACAACCATCAAAAGTTTATTCTCGAATTCGAAGGGAAAGGGGGGCATGGCCCTAATAACAAAATCCATTATTAACGGCATACCTTCCTTTTTATAATGAAATAAACATCCGATCATTTATCTGAAAAATTGACATTTTTCTACACCTCTTATTGGAAAACCCATTAGTATCAATACTATGCCTTCAATTTTTTGACCTTCAGTTTCTCTGAATATCCCAAAAGAAAGATCAAGAAAACCTACTTTTCCTCCATAAAAAGTTACATTAAGCAACAATTTTGTATTGTTTATTTGCCGTCGATAAAAAGTTCGGTTTCCCATAACCACGAATTGTTGAATTGATAAATATTTCATCAGAGAAGACCCCCTCGAAATCATTCTAAATCCCCTATCTCATTCCACACATTCTATGCTAAATTCCCAATTCCCGCAGCTGAATTTCCGACGTAATCACCCTCTCACTTCTGCCAGAGCGGCTTCCCTTCCCTTCTTTTTGTCGGCTATTATTTCTAAAACCTAGAAGACAACCCGTTTCCTTCTGACACCTCATTCTCTTTCGCGATCACAACCCCTTACATCGGGAGGCTAAACAAAGGAACTGTTGTTCGACGATGTATGGAAAATTAACAATAATACGCTTATCGTTATTTGTTGCGTTTTCACCATATTGTTATGAGAATTACAGATATAACGTAGGTTGCCACGTTTTGAGATATCGCAGCACTGTTATGAAGGTGTCAAATCTGACATTGTCATCGTGAAGATCGACATTTTTACTGGTTAGTGGTGAAACAATGGCGGATCATCCCATAATAGGCGCAATAAACACGAGCTTAAGTTCCCGATATCTAATTTAGTTATCATAAGAACAAGATGGTAACAAAAAATTAACTCCGTGTCGTTTTTTTTATGAATACGTATACTTAAATCAGTTTCTTCGATAGTTCTAATTTCAATGGCAACAGTGTACTCCAAAGGTACAGACAAACGCCGCATATGCGATTCGAAAGATTGTGACAGCTGCTGTTATTTTTTTTTAATACTGTATAATTTTTTTGACTGCTATCTAACTTTTATCTTGGACTCTTGAATCTGAAGAGTTTTCCACATTCAAAGAAAAATGTAATTTTTGTTGATAAATGAGCAGATGTATATTTCATTATAGAGAAGAAGGTATGGAAAATAACATTAGCCAAATTACCACCATGACTACGACTACAGTACTACTATATCTTTTTCATGAAATTTTCCATGACCTAATTGGTGGCTGCCTCACGTCCATAGTCGCACGAATTCCATCTTTGAGGTCTTGAATCGACGCTGGACTCTTGGCGTAAACCTTCTATTCCACATGGCCCCAAAGAAAGAAGTCGCAATGTTTTGAATCACAAGATCTCGGTGGCCAATTGTGATCACCTCTCGAGAGATAACACTGTCAGGAAAATTTTTTCGTAGAAGATCAATGGGTTCGTTGCTTGTGTGGCACGTTGCGCCGTCTGTTGGATGTAAACGTTGTCTAGAATCTAGATCAATACCATCGAATTCCGACCATCAGAAATCATTAATCATATCTCGATAGCGCAATACATTCACCGTTACTGTTGCTCCAGTCTTATTTCAAAAAATGTCCCTGACGGACCATGAACTGCACGAAACAGTCAAACGTTGAGGATAGAGAGGCTTTTCAACAATAACTCCTGGGTTTTCCGAGCCCCAGATGCGACAATTTTCATGGTTGACGAAGCCACCGGGGTAGAAATTGCCTCATTCCTCAAGAAGTTTTTCGATGGAATTCCGGATCATTCTCATGATTTATTTTCAAGTACCGAATCAACAGTTACACGACAATGTTTATGATCTAAACTGAGCCAAATATCTATACAAAATACGGTCTAATAACGTTTGTAGAATGCCTAAGAACGACGAGGAATGAACAAACCTTGGTTTTCTTCTACACTTTCGACTACAGCAGCAATATTCTAGGCTGTTCTTGAGCAACGTGCACGAGTTTTATTCTTCACATCACTAACTTTTCCCATAAGCCCAAATTTTTCCACCAATTTGTGTATTGCGGTTCGACAAGGTGCTTCATGACGACCAAAGAATGTTCGAGTTCGAGCCCGTCTCTGCCAAATATTCACCTTTTTTATGGTAAATTTTAATAATTTCAATGCGTTGTTGAAGTGTTGAAGGGTGTACCCTTCAATTTTTATTAATGGTGTTACATGGCGTAGTTTCTACTTGTCAAATGTCAAAAAATGATAGCTTCAAAAGTGACATCTACCGAGATAGCGGGTTTTTCGAAATAACAAATCTTATTCAAAAACCCTTTGCTTACAAGATGTATTTACTTAAAAGGTGAATGAACAAGAGACCGATAGCTCCTAACTTCATGTCAGCTCTTTTTATTTCCATGGAATAAATGAGCATTAATTTCCACAGACAAAGAGCACTCATACAGTGGCCTGCTAGTTCTCCGGATTATATTATATTATTTTTATATTTTTTTATTGGCTCACTAACTTATCCATACTCATAGAATGGGGAACATTTCGAACACCCGAAGTGATTTTCTCATTAGTACAGAAGACTATAGAGTAAACGAATTTATCAATTCTTCAATCTTGTAGTGATTTATCTCTTATTTTTGATTTTGTTTCCAATTTTATCTCACAGTTCTTAAGATATTCGTCTGAACTTTGGCATACAGTGTGTTCCTAAATTGAACGTACAAACAAAAAGGGGAGATTCCTAAAATAGGTTTAGGAAAAAAAGTCCCATAAACATCATCAAATTCATCACAAACAAGACACATAATCATTTTTTCAACGTGTTTTGGTAATAATATCCAGAAATGAATCCAAATTTCTCTTTTCCTACGCGATATCGTGATGTCAACACTGTTCAAAACGTCATTAGTAACACAAAATTGAAATAGCTGTACGAAATCAATGAATGAACTGTCCACAGATTCAGAAATCGGTGCTGTCATCATTCATTGTCTGAGGCAAAAACGGCCAAGACGTTTTACGACCTTTTCTATTCTTGAGAAATGTGCGGAATCCACAATATTTGAAGAAACAAATACTCTGAGATTCGGGCACAAATGAGTAAATGAATCTAAATCCAAAGTAATTCTCATTTTTGTTGAGTGTTTATTCATATGTAATACCACTAGAGATGGAATTTTGCCGGCAAAATTTCTCGATTGTAATATGAAAGTGTTTTGCTCGGAAATTTCCCGAATGACATTTGTATCAAAATCACGAGCCGTCAGACGAGTGATTTTGGAAAAAATGTCATGAGCGAAATTTCCAAAAAGCAACAAACTTGAATATTATAAGAAAGAAATTTTACCTCCTTAAATTTCATCTCGAGTGGAATTCGGCATGACTATTCCACGAGAAAATAGGGTAATATGTTCACATTTGACGCGTATTGCGCTATTTGGCAAATTAGAATTCATCATAGACTAACCAAACCACTGAACGTTGTTTGTTTTCTCTAGGATATTCATTTCAGAAGCTATCTATGAATTGGAGAAACGTCAAAAATTTTGTCGCTGGAAAACCAACATGTTGGATTTGCCGACTTGAACATTTTTTCGGGATGAAACGATCGTTGCTACGGAAACTTCCTCACTAAAAATGAAAAGATTGGAATAGTCAGTAGAAAATTCAAAGAACGTCACAACGTAGCAAAAATTTCTCCAATATTTTGATTTCGTAGTAGTACAGTTGCCCAGTTTAGTTCTGATGATTTTGAAAACTGGCTTCACTTTTCAAAAGCTTTTATTTAACTTGCAATGTATGTATGTTTGTAATTGGGGTGGAATCTTGCTACATAATTTTGAAGCAGATATCTTCAACCGATTGAGCTGAAATTTTGTATACCCGTTTAACTTGGATGGCAATACACGATAAACTTTATGACGTCATTTTATAATCCAATATGGCGGATCATCCAAGATGGCGGAATAGTTATTTTTTATGCACTTCTACTGAATGGGAAGCAAATGAAAGGGCTTGCTTAGAGTAACTCGAAAAATAATGTTGACGTGATTCTCAATCCGATATGGCGGAACATCCAAGATGGTGAAATAGTTATTTATTATGCACTTCTGCAATAAGGGTATCAAATGAAAGGGCTTGCTGAGATTATTTAGAAGTAACTGAAAAGTAAAAAAATGAATAGAAGACAAAAAAAACCTTTTTGAAAAATGCTTTTCTTTAAATGCTCCAAAAAGAAGAAAATAAAATTTTCCTTTAAAATTTCAACTATCAACTTATAACCTCATTATACACAATTTATAATATGATCATCAAAGCTTGTCGTGCGATCTACTTGTGTGAATAAACTAGCAGCTATTCAATTGAGCATCCTTATCTGCAACATGCAATGTTTTTATATCAGTTTAATTAATTATACTATAGGTTAATTTCAGATTTTGTGCTGACAGTTTTTCAGTAACGTCTCGCGGCTCATATCAATATACCATATGGTCCAATTTTGGAGGATTGATGCATATTAGTAGGTATCTGTATAGAATATTCAATAACCCATCAGCCATTGAAAATAAATGGAGCATTTACCACATCGTATTCATTTTTTCGCTTATCAGATAATTCAGAACCGATTCAAGTGATCTATCCCAATTATTTTTCGTGAGAATGTTTGAAAATCGTGTACATGTAAGAACTTTACTACTCTAGCAATGATCGAAAATTTTGTTAATCTCTCATACGTATAATGGAAATAACAGCTTGTTGAAATTGGCAAATATTCGTCTTTTTCCGAAAATCGAGTTGAGGCATGATTTCTGGATGACTTTCTCAAATGAATTGGTGTTAATCCTCTTTATTCTACGGAATATAAGAATCGTACTTACTGTCAATTAAAACTATGAACACAACGTTTTTTAGTCATATACTTGTATGACGCTCTTTGAAACAACTAACTTTCATATTGGCAGTTATTGACTAAACAAACAGGTAATAATCATGTGTAGGTAAGTTATTTTTCGAGCCATTCAATTCGTAACATCGCGTACCATATACGCACTTACCCCGTCCGCCCCTTTGCGCCTTGCAGGGTATTCCTCTTCCGCGTTCACTATTTTCGTCAGGGGCGTTGCAGACTTTATTGCCCATTCATCAGACTTCCAATGCCTAACAAACAATCGTAAAATGTATTCTTCCATACTTTCGGGTTATCCGATTGATTGGACGGAGAGGGGGAAATTGGATATTATGTCTCATTTTGAAATTGGTGGAAAAAGCAGATGCGAATGACTGGGATGTATAGTTTTTGAGGGTTCTTCCTACTTAAACGATGGCTATATCATTTCATCACGATGTCTGTATTACTCGAATTTTTAACCGGTTTTGTCCCAATCGACTAGGTTCGAATCACTGATCACGAATTCATGGTCAAATTTATTTATGTTCGTCCGGCCGTAAACATTTTAACTCTCGAACGGATGAAAGTTGAGATTTGAAATTTTCAGGATTGGTTCAAGAGCTCGAATGCCGAGGTTAGTTTTGTTGATGGACAAAATTCGACAGGGGCTTCCGTAAATATGGTCGTTCGTTTGTTTGCCTAATAATTTGGATGGAAAATGACGTATTCAAGCTGCATGCATAATTGTATTCAGTTCCCGTCCCCAGAACCGTTTATACCTCGGTTTATACTATACAGAGTGAGTCTTTGACTTGTACAAATGTATATTCAACTTTATATTCCTTTCGTCAAACTAGCCACTTTTTTCTCATACCATTTTTCAAAATTCGGTTTCGTTTGGAAGATACAGGTCCATTAAAAAATACTTTTCTGTTCATATCGTTATTTCAAATGAACTTAATTTTGGTTGATTGATTACTCTTTTCATGGTGCATATTTCTCATGAGTTCCTATAATACTTGAAGCGCAGCCGACTGATAAATCCACGCAAAAATACTATAAAATCACTTGAAAAAGATGAACGGTTCACGTTTTCGAAAGAATCAATTATTGCAGACAATGAAAGTATTCTTATGTTTTTTCAATAAAACGCGTCGTTTTCGAGTTATTCCTAATTTTATCGGATAAAATCTGACGAAATGAATAATCTGGATGCTTCTCTGAATTTTAAATAGCACCAAATAGCAAAAAGTTCATCCCACTACAAGCTAACAATGTCGTCAGAATGTTTATCATTTTTGTTGAGACAAAATTTGTAAGGTGGAAAAACGTTTGATGTAGAGATATGTATGTGATCATGGAATATAGCTCTAGAAATGATTTCTTCCATATTTTTCTCGCCATTTACGTACAGCGCTGGTTTCAGCTATATACAATATACATGCGTCGTTCACAGACGTTTAAGCGCACCTGCTACCTCGTAAGTATTTGGTAATACCATTGTTTGAAGAGAAAATCAACAATCCGGCATTGTCTTCTCCAAAGCTCTGTGAAATATGAATAGAAGATGGGTTAGTTTGGGTCATTGACCTAGAATTCTATGAGTTTGGTTGAATTATCATGAATAAAATGAAAAATCAATTCTTCATGAGATGGTTTTGGGATATTGAGAAAAACATGAACAAGTTATTAGTGTTTACAAACTAATTTTCAGGAAAATCGAAAAAAGAAACTTATTTTGGTGGGAGAAATACGACTTTTCAATTGTATAAATAATCGGACAAAACTAAGTGTTTTTGTTGAGAAATATCGTGTTTTTAACATTCTTATTCGAATAAGGTTAGTGTACTTGAGTATTCCCTAATCGAGAAATTTGGGGTCTTTGCAGACAAGCGTATCAGGCACGTATTTGGCCTTTTTTCAAATGGCTATATCTTTTGAATAGAGCCGAATTCGGAAAAATCGAAAATTAAAAAGTTTTTTTGGCCACAAAAACCTATCTTTAAAATATATGTACTCACCCCGTATAAAAAGCAATTGAATTATTTACAAAAAACTCCCAATAATTCTGTAGTATTATATAACCATCCTGGACGATTTTTTGACATCTGTCAAAATTATTTTTTTGATGGATATTTGAATGCGGAGCTATCTAGACGATGGATCTATTTACAGGATGGATCTACTAATAAGAAAGAAAAGGAGCTCTCATTCAATATCAAATTTATGAACATCTTTCTGGATGTGAATTTGAAATCATATGTTCGGCCAATTCATTGCTTCTTCATGCGATGGTTTTCAAAATGAGGGTGCTACAGTTAGGATATAAAATGTAGTAGGTAAATTGAATAGAAATCTCTATTGAAATTTTTTCAACACAACAAAATTTGGTTGGCCGTAGTCACGGAACTCCTGGACGATTTCACTCCTTATTAGCGGCATTCGAGATCCGAACCTGGCCTGAAAATTTCTAGGTTTTTTCGTAAAAGAGATATCGTGTCAAATCGAATGTTCAATAATTTCGGTTCAAGAAACTGAATAATTAGATTAGGCATCATTATGAAGCTTCAATCTATATTAGTTCTGAATTTCTTTGTTGCGGATATTCGAAAATAAGATAACACAGTCTTTTATATTTTGAATGAAGTTGAAGAGTAAAATGTAATACTCATACGAAAAAAAAAGTAATTCATCTTATTCAGTGATGCATTAAAATTTTTAATAGATGATTGGGGATGTCTATCCATTATTCTTATATGAAACATTGATTTGATTTCTACTCAATTGTTTATTGAAAGTTCCGAGAAGTACATTTCAACATCAAACTCTTTAAATCTACTGAAGAAAACGCATCAATGTAATAGACAAAACGGTCTCCTGCCACTGGCGTAGTTAGGGTGTTTTACTTGTGATTTCTGGGGCGAGTTCGTCAACAATGTATCTTATTAATGATTCAAAGAATGAAATTTTTTTAATTATTTCATCAAAACATGTTTCTGAGATATGAATGTTTACTTGGTATTGACCTCATTGTTCCCCAAAAATTGTTCTGATCATACACATGACACATTTTATGATGCCCTTCACTGAGCAATGAAAGGTAATCATAATTGCCCATTGCCAAAATATTTATGAAATGAATAAAGAACTCTGTGTTTGCTTGTTAAAATGTTTTATCTACCCACTGGAACAAAATCGGTTATACCTGATTTCCGACATATTTTCGGAGAAGGAAAGGCCTATAATTGAGTGATCCTCTTAATTATTCATAGAATCAAAGATCAACCACCAATAAAAATCAGTGACGGCTCGTCAGGGTATGCAGGGTCGGCTATGCCGACCCAAAAATAATCGAGAAATATCAAATGATTTTAAAGATTTTATTTACTGAACCTCATTTCGAAATTCAAATCTCGATTATTGCTCTCGAAATCTTTTATTTCCACTTAGATTAGGAAAAGTTCTTTCTCATTCGTTCCCCCGAATAGAACGGTAAATATTCGATACTTGATACATACAAGGTCGGCCAGCCTCAAGCTGAAAGTATTTCCATGTTTTTTAATAAAACGCATCGTTTTCGAGTTATTCCTAATTTATCCAATAAAATTCGAAAAAAATTTATCTCAAGAATAATTAATGTCAAAGAAATAAATAATTCAGATATATAACGTATCACGTATCAAATTGAAATTAATGAAGAATAATATTATACCCAGCACTAAATAATCTATGGCGATGTTTCTATCTGAACTATATCCTCTGATTATTTGCTGCCAACAACCATCGAGGAAAGAACTTTTGCACAAAAAAAGATGCAAATTTTCACAAGAATATTTCATAAACTCGACACAACACGGTTAATACTACAATTATTCACTGAAAGTCTTCACATAATCATCACGGGATCGCAGAAAAACACCTATAATAATCAAGTTTCTCTTTCAAAAAACACAGCTTTAGAAATGATTTTCTCCATGTTTGTTTGCAGTTGGCAGCCCCTCCAACGGTGTCGTGAAATTTTGCGGAGTAGAGAAGAGTCGATTTCTGATATTAAGAAATAGTTGAATTGATAGATATTTATCATATGTTTTCCGGAAAATTAACAAGCTGGCAACGTCTCCTTGATAGCTCTGTGGAATATTCATTGAAGATTATTGTTTTGAATACAGCTTTGAATATAGCTTGAAATCACAAATTGAATAAAAAACCTTTCTTGACAAGATTTTTTGGGAAATCAGGTAAAATGTGAACAAGTAACAAGTTATTAGTGTTTACAAACTAAGCTTCAGGAAAATCGAAGATGGAACTCAATTTGATGGGAGGAATATGGCTAGTCAATTTCATAAGTAATCGGCCAAAACCAAGTCTTTTTGTCAAGAAATATAGTGTGTTTGTAACATTTTTAGTCCAATAAGGTTAGTACTTGAGTTTTCCCTAAATGTATCAACTCATTTTCAATCGAAAAAATATGAACTTTACATTAATTCCAGAGAATGGTATCAGACACGTATTTGCCCCAATTTAATTTTCAAATGGCTGTATCTTTTCAACAGAGCCGAATTAGGAAAAATGGAAAATGAAAACAAGGTATTTTGTCCTCACGAATCTACAGTTAAAATATTTGTTCAAGGCAAAGACCCAAAATGTATGTATAGTAGATCCTAATTTTAATATTTTAATGCCAAGCTAAACCGCCCATCGTTCGATACGCCCATGCCTCACCCCGCACGTTCGTGCAAAACAACCATATCGATTTTAAAAGAGACGGTGTACTGCCGCCAGTAGTTGCTAGGGTATTAGAACGGCATAAATCGCCGACTTACGTAACTACATTCCTCCCTCACAACCTCCACTGTCGAACTATTCCTCTCGGCCCCCGTATGTCGACCCTTTTCTTCTCGAATTGTTGATATATGCGATTCCTAAGTAGAACTGTCCGTTTTGTCATCTTGTTTTGCCGTTCAGCGAGGAACGGGGGTTGGAGGGATGGGAGAACCTGCCATTTCCGCTTCTACGATTATCAATTATTATTATTGTCTTGAATTGTGATGAATGGGTGGGGATGTTATCGACGCTACGGGTGTCTTATTTTGGGACATCCGAAATAATGACGGGTTGAATCAAGAGCCATCTGGTGTTCGTATCCAGCTTTCGATTATTCTTGGAGATTCGAAGTTTTGAAGACAACATTGGTCCGGATGTTTTCATCATATTTTGAGTTGGAAAGTGATAGATAATCCAACATCTAAATTGTTTTTCACTCTCTAGAGACAGAAGGTCTACTGTGTGAGAAATGTTTTTTGTGACCAATAAAAAGCTCTGAAAATTTTGCTCACAATCACACGGAAACATATACACAGAGTCTCTATGAGTTTATGTACCATTATAACTACCGTTGACATTATACCTACACATAGATTCAATATTTCATTAGTTTTGCATCAGCTTATATCTCTATAAATAAAGGGTTTTCCAATATGATGAATAAGATGCTATTTATTCAGACATATGACCGGATATACAGAGTGTCCCAGAAGTCCCGCACTTCCTTGAGGGGATCGAAAGTGAAAAATATTCTAAGCCCAAATAGCCATGTTTGAAATTTTCTGATGAAGTAGTTAATCAGTAATTAATTAATGAAAGTGACCAATCAGCAGCGCGCCACAGAAGAATGTGTAAGCAGCTGGGGACGCGAGAGTGAGACGCCAGAGCTGCTGCCGGTTTTTCACGCAGTAAACCGAGTCTGGCGTCTCACTTTCACGTCCCCACTACTTACTCATTCTTCTGTAGCGCGCTCCTGATTGGTCACTTTCATTAATTAATAAATAATGAACTACGTTATCGATAAATTTCAAACATGGATATTTGGATATTTTTCACTTTCGATCCCCTCAAGGAAGTGCGGGACTTCTGGGACACCCTGTATATTTCATTATAAAGAGGAAGGTATGGCGTTAATAATGAAAAATAACATAAGCCAAATGACCACCATGATTGCAGGAGCAGGACCATAACTTTTTCATAAAATTTTCCATAACCAAATCGCAAAGTGGCTGCCTGATGTCACCGATAGCCTAACGAATCCCATCTTTAGATTCTGGATCATTTTCATGCATTTCAAGGACCCAATTAGCAAAGACACGACGTTGTTGATTTTCAGCCGGCTTGAGTTCTTGTGTTAACCATTTCATAAGCCTTAAGACCCAAATCTTCATGCAAAATACGGTGCAATGTCGTTTGTGGAATGCCTAGTTCTAAAGAACGACGAGGAATGGACAAACCTGGGGGTTCTTCAACACTTTGGGCTACAACAGCAATATTCCCGGCTGCTTGAGCGAGGTGCACGGGTTTCATTCTTCACATCACCAACTCCTCCCAAAAACTCAAATTTTTCCACCAATTTCTGTATTGCGGTTCGACAAGGTGCTTCACGACAACCCAAGTTTTACAAACCGCCCTTGCCAAATTTTCACCATTTTTATAGTGAATTTAAATAATTTCAATGCGTTGTTGAAGCGTGTATCGTTCCATTTTTCTTAATGGCGTAGTTTCAACTTGAACTTGATAAAAAATGAGAACTTCAAAAGTGACATATACCGGAATGGAGTGCAATCAAAAATAACATCTCTTATTGAAAAATCCTTTATATTTCTTCATCAATCATAAGTTTCATAAAAAAACATCTACAATTTTTGTACAGACTTTATAACTGTCGAGAAAAATTTATAGACAATTTTCCTCTATAGCTCGGATTCGCCCTAGCGTTTCTCAACCTCTCCTTCACGTTTCAATCACAAATTTTTTAAATATTATTACTAAAATAATATTTTAATGAATTCTCAACCTTCAACCACCGATTCAACACTTCACACCGCTATTCCCCGAATAACACATTTTTCGTCTCTGCTTTAAGACCGTACTTCCCGAATCTTCCTACAACCAAGCCCGAGCAAACTGAGATCCGTTCCGTTTAAGAATTCTCCAGTCACTCTCACTTCTTCGTCACTATCTTCGCAACTAAAGATTTTCTTTTTCCACATTCCGTCCGCGGATTCCGAGAAGTTTATCGTAATCGTATGAGATTTTCGCATGGTTGCAATTTTGCAACTCTCGCTATCTAGCATCGAATTTTACGCTACCCCATATCTCGCCATTCCGATTGTGGGACCGAGTTTCCTAGCACCGTCTCGATATACAATTTATTTATCCGCTTCTTGATTGCGTCTTATTAGGAAACTTGATCAACATACCTATTGCATACCTTTTCGCATGCATCCTGTTTCTCACGGACTGAAATCCTTTTACAACAAAAGAATTAATTAAGAGCAATATTTCGAATCATTACCTAAAGTGCACCATTGGACATTAAACCAGCCCAAGCTACGGGTGTTTGTTTTAGAGTGATAGAGCTTTAAATTGAAATAAAACACATTCAAATCAAGATTGAAGCCATTTTTTTATTTGAAAGATAATTTTTTGACATGTATGTTTCGATGATCCCCTTAGAAATTGATTTCGTAGGTTACTAGAGCAAAAGATCTATTTTTTCACAGTTTCTGAACTGTGAAAAAATATATAAAATAGCCTGCGCGCTGGGAAACCGATCACAACAGCATCTTATAACTAGATGTTTCAATGAAACTACAGTAAAAATCTTGAGTAATTTCAAACCTGCTTTCCCACTGGTAAGTTCCCATCTTAGAATCAAAGAAAGCTTCACTAGTTCATTTGCGGACCTTGATCAGCCATGGAAATATTGAATTGGGTAGCAAAATATAAGAGTCAAATGTGTTACTAGAAGTTGACTTCCAATAGTTCCAATTACAGTGTGACAAGAAAAACCTCGGACAAACTCTTTTTCATTTAACTTTATTAAACAGAAGAAATTGAACAAAACAAGTAATAATAGCTTGAACATTTGTTAATAATACATTTAAGCCGTTTCGAAGTGGCTTCCTTTGGCGGCGATACTCAGCTTCAGACGCTTCTTGAAATTTTCGGCAATGGCAGTTCCTCGGGCGTTAATCGGTTCCATTCCCGGCGCAGAGATTGGTTCAGCGTCTCCAAATTTTTGTGTTTTTTAGCACAAACCCTGTGCTCCAAAATCGAATACACGCTGCAGTCCATTGGTTTGAGATCCGGTGAGTAGGGCGGCCATTCTGCAGATGAGATGAAATAAGGAAAATGGGTCTTACACCATTCTTGCGTCATTTTCGCTCTTTGAGCCAGAGCGGAGTCCTGTTGAAAGGTCCAATGCGTATCGCCGAAGTGCTGCTTGGCCCACGGAAGTACTACGGCCTCGAGGATGTCGCAGCGGTAGACTTCTTGATTGATTTTGATCCCTTGATCCACGAAAACTAAGGGAGTTTTACCACTGCCGCAAATTCCGCCCCAGACCATGACGAATTGCGGATTTTGATGGTGTTCGACGATGGCTGATGTACCGGGAGCCTCTACGGACCAGACTCTGTCGTTTTGGTGGTTGTGGGATTGTTCTACGGTGAAAAGCTTCTAGTCTGTGAAGAGAATTCGCTCCTATTGACCATATTCACCGTCGCCATATTGTTGTGCGACAATACCAACTATCCAGTGTTCCCAACGTATAAATATTGAGTATCATAGATATAGATTAAAGAATTATTATGATTAGTATGGTATGTGGTATGAGAGGTTATATAAAATTGGTGGTAAACTTTGGTTAAGTATAAGTGATAAAATCCGGGAAATATGGGTAGATATCAGTATAGGGGAGGCCATGGTTGTTGTGTCAGTAATTAATCGCAATAAGACATCTTATTCGGCAAGAAATAGATCTAAAAATAAAAAACTGACATCAAAATATTTCCATTTAAACTTTCGCGGTCCTAAGAAATTAGTGACTTTCGTTATTTGGTGTTAGAACCCTGCGTAGTTGGTATTGTCGCACAACAATACCAACTACCCAGTGTTCAGTGTTCCCAACGGAGAAATATTGAGTTTATCAAAAATACTATCAGATTATTAGTGTGGTATGTGATATAGGAGGTTATATAAAATTGGTAGTAAACTTTGGTTAAGTATTTTGTGAAAATCCAGGAAATATGGGTAGATATCAGCATAGTGGAGGCCATGGTTGTTGTGTCAGTAATTGTTCGGCAAGAAATAGATCTAAAAATAGAAAAACTGACACCAAAATATTTACATTTAAACTTTCGCGGTCCCAAGAAATTAGTGACTTTCGTTATTCGATGTTGAGAACCCTGGGTAGTTGGTATTGTCGCACAACAGTATGGCGACGGTGAATATGGTCAATTGCTGACCGGCGGTGAGACGAAGGAGTTGGCGGCACCTTTGGAGTCGTACGCGCTTGTTTTCCTTCGTGAGGAGTTGAACTTTTTGGAGCTTGTATGGCTTGAGGTTGAGCTCCTTTTTGACGGACTGATTCGCGGTTGATACCGGTCTCACAGGCTATTTTCCTCATGGAAACCCTCGGATTTCGATTGACTCGCTTCTTGACGATGTTGCGATTGCTAGGTGTATTGACAGTGCGTTTTCTACCACTTCCTGGACGACGACTATCATGGCCAAGCTCCTTGAAACGACGAATTGCATCGGACACGGTTTGTCGAGGCACATTGAGCAAACGAACAATTTCGCATTGACGCCTACCTTGACGAAACAGCTCCAAAATCGCACTACGTTTGTTTGACATTCTAAAACTCTGTGAAATGAAATTATATCAAACTGAAAATTCACATATTAGTACAGGAAAGTGTACAGAAACCAAGAGAATAAAAATTATTTTGCTGCGCTGAAATACTTTAGTTCCAGACCACAGCAAAATTTGTCCGACGTTTTTCTTGTCACGTTGTATATGTGAGCTAGATTATCTCTCAATGGGTAACTTAATTACCTGTCTTCCAGTTAATGATGGACAGAAGCATCAATAATGGATGCAAATATGTACTTCCTCCATGATGGAAGATATTGTTGGGATAGTTCGTACAATTCTGGAATGAGAAAAGATAATCCAGCTTGGTCAAAATTCGTATTAAGGATGTATCAATAATAAATAGCGGAAGCATCAATAGAAATTATGTTGGATGATGGAAGATTAGTCAATTAAGGGGGTTCCAACATTAGAGACTGCGGAACTCCTAACGAATCCCTTTCATTTAATGGGTAGACGAAATAGGACAAATAGAAGAAAACATATTTTCAATGTGTATAAGCTTATTAGATTATCTGAATAACAAAAATGTGAAAATAAAATATACATAATATACAAAAAATGAAAGAGATAAACTATTATAGTTTATCTATATAATAATGCTATAATAGCACATAATGGTGGAAACAATTTGACATTATTACAAGAAAACATCAAGTTCATGTCAATCTTTAAAAAAATGGGAACACAAAGCAGGCTCTTCCCTATTGTTTACATCTTCAATACCATATTTGTACTGCCTAATTCTACTCTTTAAATATTGAGATGTAGAAAATAGGGAAAGGACTGATTTGGATTTTAATCAGACATCAGTACTTTTATACATGATTTCTTTGATTATTTTAGGATATTAACTCTTCATACTAACCTAAAATTCATTGACATTGTTCAAAGTGGAGTGAGGGTGAAGCTTGAATATTTATGATTCATGAAAGATTCGTAGTCAAGAATGATAAAATTGACTTCTAATCTGAGGTTGGTTACTCGATTTCATTCGAACAAATGCAGGAATTATGTGTGAACCGAGTGAAATTTATGTGCGACGACAATTTTTCCCTGCTCTCTACACTATTTTTTGCGGAAATTTTGCTTGGATCTCAATAACTAATTCATTCATCACCCGATTTCCTGTTGGGCCAATCTGCTATGATTGCTTATTCAGTGAGTTCCAAGAATCCACCAAAGCTGCAGGAAACATGAGAGATCGTATTCTTCGTAAAAGTTCAAATCAGAAGTTATCTCTTCTCCCCATAAATTTTATTAAGTCAGCAGCATTATTTTTTGCATCATATAATCCGAACATAAATCAGACCGAATTTTGTTTTTCCAATTTTATTACCAATTCAAATGGAGTAACAAAACAGTATTTTATGCAGTTTTCTGTAATTCTTAGGGTGATGCCGACCCTCATCGATTTATATGATTCAATTTGTTTAATAAATGCAAAATACTATTTTCATCGGAGGATGTAGAATGAATTGAAGCGAATGAGATTTCCGCATTCGAAGATAAATATCGGAGAATGACAAGATGAATAAATCTGCAGAATGCCTCCTTCAGGTTTTGTTTAGTGTATTTTACATTTTGTGTCCTGCTAATTATTGATGAAATTCCACATATTCGAATAGGATTTCTAAGCTCATTCAGAATTAAATAACGAAGTGAGTTTTGAAATATATCAAAGATGATTCAGGAGCTATTGAAATGTTCATTTCTTCATTACCTACTGTTAAATTGCAAAATATTGTTTTTTCTCATTTTTGTTTCTTAGGAAGATATTGATTTCCATTTAATCATTATGATGACAGATGTTCTTTTTTGTATTCTACAATATTCAATAAAGAACACACTACATATTTGTGCATGCGTGTCTTCACTCTGTAACTGCCTTTCTTCAAGTCCTTATGTTATCTTTGGCAATACTCTTCAATTCAAAATTTGTTTCAATGTGAAACACAAATTTTCATATATCGGGAAGGTATGCAAAGATTCTCAGAATATTCCGTTTTTTTTCCTATTCCCAATAATTAATCTTTACCTACGCCAAAAAACAGATATTGATATAAGATGGTTTGGTCATTCCCTTAATAATAATTTAAGTTTAAAATGAAAATGAGATGTGAAAGTCTTCATAGCTAATGATAGGAAACACCCTCTTCAAATAACCAGGAATTTCATCGAGAGGGGAATATTTTATCATATCTTGACTTGAACTTTGGGAAAGTCCTCCCTGTCCCTGACGAATCCTTTTCACGATGAAACTGCAGTTTCAATTTTTTATATTGCCATTCGAAATGTTTCCGGATGCGGAGCTACGGATTCGATCGAGATGAAATGGTATATTAACCTTACTAGTGTGGAAAGTGACCCATTTCACATGAAAGGGAGAATGTTGTTGACTATGCCTCGAGTGTTAAATGGCAATTTTCCACTCAAGTAATGTACACTAGTTTTCCAACGACCATAGATGAATGCATAATGGCAAAAAATAAAATATTTTCCACTTTATTTTGAGAATATACGTATTTTACAAGAACAAGTGATAATTGAACAAGATTACTGCTTGGAATTTTAGAAATCAAAAGTAATATTATTATTTTTACTATTGGAAAAATGTAATGGAATTTGCAATGAGGAGTTAAACAGATTTCTTTCTATTAATTGTACACTTTAGTATACTCGATGACAGTTTCTCGAAGAGGCGGAGTGACGGAAGTAATGCTGATAGTACTCACACTTTTATTGGCAATATTCAACCTGTTAGTAGCAGAATGTAAATGTATTCTTCTGCGACATTGGACGATTTCCAGCCCCCATGCCGTTCTAGAGAAGTTAGATCTCCTCCTGCATCTACTAATATAGTAGCAGAAGAACGGTGAAATGAGTGCCCCGCGTATTTCTCAGGATCCTTTCGATTTCAAAATTTCGAAACAATTCTAGGTATATTTCCAATTTTGTTAATGCCCACCACTTGTTTTGTGCGTTTTTGGTCAATTAACAAAGTAGTGTTTTGGCGTTCTCAGATTGGTATATTTTTTCTGTCGACCATAGAATAAAAGCTCATTTTAACGCACTCGAAATCATCCCTTAATGACCCCTATTAATGCATGATTTCTTGTATTAATGCATGATTATCATGGCAACCGAAAATAAAATATTCAGTCGGAGCATAGATGCATCTATGTCGGGCACTATCGAGTTGTCAATGTTGGGACTTCAATAGAATGGACTGTATTATATATTTAACACTTTAATTCTCACAACTGAATACTGAAATAATTGAATTAACATTCTATAATCAAACTCAAAAATGTTCACGCTGGACGCTTATTCTTGCGGCCATTTCTCTCTTTCTGTCAGCTGTCGTCTCATTCCGCGTCGGCGCGGTACTTGTTTCTGTTTCTGCCACGTCGAAGCAGGCGTTTTTCGGCGGTCTCTATGATGACGTCACCATACTCCCCCCCTTGAACACCTCCGGTGTTCAAGACTTCTGTTTCGGGTTCACCGTCAGGTAAGGGCAAGGCACAGATTTTGGTGATACCCCGTTTCAGGGTCCCATTCGCTGTCTTGATTGTCACCACCCTCACTGTTCCATCAGTTCCAGGATGCAGTTGGATAATTCTTCCCAGTAGCCATCTTGCTGGTGGCAAATTTTCATTTTTGATCAGAACCAATGTATCCAATTTGACACTGGAGCCTGAAGTTTTCCATTTTGTCCTTTCTTGGAGATGGGTTAAGTACAATTTCGACCATTGGCGCCAAAATCCCTGATGCATGAGTTCGATAAGTTGATAACGTGATAGTCTGTTCATCTTAATATCATCAGGAAACCTCTCCTCTGGCAAATTCATCAAGGGTTTTCCAACCAAAAAGTGAGAAGGAGTCAAGGGAACAAGGTCATTAGGATCAGAAGACATAGGATAAAGTGGTCTAGAATTCAGTGTCGCTTCAATTTGATTCAGAAAGGTGTTGAATTCTTCATAAGTGAGAATAGTTTCTCCTAAAACACGGTATAAATGAAACTTTACCCCTTTTATATTTGATTCCCACAGCCCTCCAAAATTTGGGGAATTTGGTGGAATAAAATGCCAACTAATGAATTTTGTGCTACAATAATTTTCAACAGAATCTTGAGCTTCCGATAAAAATCTGAACAATGCTTGCAATCTTCCTTGAGCTCCCACAAAATTAGAGCCATTATCTGAATAAATGTGGGCTGGCATGCCCCTTCTAGAACAGAATCTCCTCAAAGTAGCTATGAAAGATTCAGTATCCAGACCGGTCACTAGTTCTAAGTGAATGGCTTTGGTTGCAAAGCAGATAAATAAACATAAGTAAGCCTTATAGGTCTTACAACCTCTACCTTTTCGATCCTTTAATAAAAATGGACCGGCATAGTCAATTCCTGTTATGGTAAACGGACTTGAAATGTTTACTCTAGAAAATGGTAAATCTGCCATAATGGCATGAGCAGGTTTTGGTTTATACCGAAAACACCTAATACATGATCTAACAGTTCTTTTTGCCACATTCATACCTGATGTTACCCAAAATTTTTGTCTTACAGTTGCAAGAAGCAATTGAGGTCCTGCATGAAGGAGTCTCAGGTGTTCGTTATGAAATATTAACTGACTCAGAATATGCTTGCCATCGAGTAATAATGGGTGTTTCATATCAAATTTTACAAAGGAATGCTTTAGTCGGCCTCCCACTCTCAGTAAACCATCTGTATCTAAAAATGGACATAAGCTTAATAGTCGATGAGTTGACTTTAAATCCTTGCTTTGAGCCAATATTCCGATTTCATCGCTAAAACTATCATATTGTGCCAAGCGTACTAAGCTTTTCAAGCTTTTTTCTAACTCATCAGCTGTAAGAGGACCAACAGTCTTCATTTTTTTCCTTGAATGAGAAATGAAACGATTACAGTAAGCCATTACTCTCAGCAATCTATTCAAACTCGAATATCTTTGAAAAATGTTCAAGTCAACTTTAGCTACGCAACATGATCTTTCTATTTTTATCTCTGGTAAGTCAAATAAGTTACATAATTTAA
This sequence comes from Adalia decempunctata, assembly GCA_951802165.1. Taxonomy (NCBI): domain Eukaryota; kingdom Metazoa; phylum Arthropoda; class Insecta; order Coleoptera; family Coccinellidae; genus Adalia; species Adalia decempunctata. Next base: position 61,769,283 of record OX637696.1, on the reverse strand, counting down.
ATTGCACAGGCCAACTGTCCTTGCCATATAAAAAAGATGGACCGTTCCACCACATGGAACATTTTACAAGATCGCTGGGGAAAAGTCCCCTTGACGCTATGTCTGCGGGATTTTCTTTAGTATTTATGTAACTCCATCGTTTTACATCAGTAAGACTTTGTATTTCCGAAACTCTATGTGATACAAAAACTTGCAGTGAGCATGGCTCCTTATGTAACCAATGCAAAACGATTTGAGAGTCTGACCAAAAGTAAACATCAAATTCATACGGAATTGCTCGTATAACGTTCTTGGTTAACCGAGCCAACAGAAGAGCACCACAAAGTTCCAGACGAGGAATCGTTAAAACCTTCACAGGTGCTACCTTTGTTTTGGAACATAATAATGAAACGTGAACACATCCGTTATCATCTTCACTTCTTATATAGATTACCGCTGAAAATGCGTCCTTAGAAGCATCTGAGAAACCATGCAATTGAATTCTCTTAAAACCCTTTATTATTGCATGTCTCTTTATTTGAAGTGTGTTCAACTTATTCAGATCGTTTCTTAATTCAAACCAATAATTTTCCAATTCTTGAGGTATTGATGCATCCCAAGCTGTTTTGTGAAGCCATAACTTCTGTATTAAGATTTTTGCCAAAATAATGCAGGGACTCACCAAACCAAGTGGGTCATACAATTTCGATATTTGGGACAAAATTGTTCTCTTTGTAATCGCCGCCTTTGAATCACCTATGGTAACTTGATAAGATAAATGATCCATTTGACTATTATATTGTAAACCTAAAATTTTGATACTTTCATGGTGTCCTAATCTCAAAATATTGTAAGGATTTTCTGTTTCGAAAACTGCATTAAATTTTTCTAAAAATTCAGGATTGTTCGAATTCCACTTCCTCAAACAAAATGAAGCTGAATTCAAAATATGGAAAATATCTTTGCAGACTTCAAAAGCTTCATCCTCATTCTTAAATCCAGTTAACAAATCATCGACAAATAAGTCTTGAGAAATTATTTTACTTGCAATAGGATATTTCTCCGCATATTCTGCAGCTAACTGTCTAACACATCTTATTGCCAAAAATGGTGCACTAGCAGTGCCGTAAGTAACTGTGTTTAACTCAAATACTGACACCGGATCTGACGGTGAAGTACGCCACAGTATTCTTTGCATGTGCCTATCATCTGGATGCACTAAAATGCATCTATACATTTTTGTAATGTCTGAAGTGACAACAACCGTATGCATTCTAAACCGCAACAAAATATCCATAATATCATTTTGAAGTGCTGCACCTTTATATTGTATGTCATTTATTGATTTGCCAGACGAAGTAACAGCTGAACCATCGAACACAGTTCTTAATTTCGTGGTGATGCTATCTTTTTTAATTACTCCATGATGTGGTAGAAAATAGGAACATTCTAAATCATCCGAATTACTAACTAACGACATATGACCTAATTCCTCGTATTCTTTCATGAACGCAAAATACATTTCTTTCAAATTCGAATCTACAACAAACCTTTTTTCCAAATTTATTAATCTTTTCAGAGCTAAGTTTTTTGAATCGCCCAACTCACTGAATGACATTTTCAAAGGTATTCTAACTATGAACTGTCCACTATCTGACCTTGAAACATTCTCAACAAAATGACTTTCACATAGTTCATCATCACTTGAAAGGGTACGGGTATTACATGCTTCCTCCGTTTTCCAAAATTTCTCCAAAGAGTCATGCAAGCTTTCATAGCTTAAGTAACAACGATTATTCAAGGCGCATATTGGTACATATCCAGACACAATATGACCAAACACCGTGTTCTGCAGTAGGGGCATACCATTCCCCATACTGAGCCTACCATTCTTAAGTAAATCCCAAAAGAGCTCCGCTCCTATAAGTAAATCAATCTTACTTGAAACATTAAATTCTGGATCAGCCAGTACAACATTTGATGGAATATTCCACTTTGAAATATCCAAATTAAAAATCGGCAAATTGTCAGTAATTCTTTTTAAAACAAAACAAGAAATTGTGGAATGGAAATCATTAATACGCGAACGGATGGATATGTGACATCTATACTTGACTGTTGCTGAAGAACTTGATATACCAGAAATATTTATATTAGTTTCTTTTGTTTGAATCCCAAGTTTTTTACACAATTCCTCAGTTATAAAACATGACTGGCTACCCGAATCCAGCACTGCTTTTACTTGATGTACATTACCCTGAGTATCTTTAACATTTATAAGAGCTGTACCCAGCAAAACATAATTATCATTATTGGCAAAGGAACATGTTAATGTTTGATTGTTCTGTTTATCCACCGCAGTATCATAGACTTCATTGTTCCCTTTTTTACTTTGATAATTAGGATTATGTAATAATATGTGATGTTTGCCTTTACAGCTCGTACAAGCGGCTTTACATTTACACTTGGGTGCAAAATGACCCTTAACTAAGCAATTACAACATAACTTTATTTGTTTAATCTTTTCCCATCTTTGTTCTGGGCTCAACTTCAAAAACTGTTGACAATTCGCAACCCCATGAGCTTCATTACATATAAAACACGATTTTTTCTCATCGTGAGCAAATAATGCAAATTTACCCGACTTTCTTGTTTGAGTATTTTGTCTGGAATCTAATAAGGCCAAGAAATCAGCTCTATCCTTCAAGAATTCTTTTAAATCATTCAAGGTTGGGTCCGCTTTTTTCGAAAGCTTATGTCTTTCCCATTCTCGTGATGTGAACTTATCTAATTTAGTAACAATGACATAAACAATCAAAGCATCCCAGTGCTGAGTAGGCAAAGACAATGCCGTTAATGCTCTCATATTTTTGTTTAAATCATCCAAAAGATCACGCAGAGCTTCCGCAGATTCCCTAGTCACAGTTTCCATATTGAATAAGGCTTTAATATGATTATCTTTGAGCATTCTAGAGTTATCAAATCTCGCACATAAATTCTCCCATGCAATACTATAGGATTTCGCAGAAAATTCCACACTGCTTATAATTTTGAGGGCATCACCCTGTACACTAGCTCTCAAGTAATGATACTTTTGTATATCCGTCAAACTTTCATTATTATTGATGAGTGATTGAAAAGTATCTTTAAACTCTAACCAATTATTCAAATCTGAGTTAAATATAGGCAAACTTATTGGAGGTAACCTGACTTCCGGTTGCTTTTTCTGAACTGAAGTTTTAGACCCATTATTACTCTCATTACTATGAACACTAGCACTTGAATACTCATGTGAACATTTTGAAACCATAAATCTTGCATCTGCTAGATATTTCAAGTACAAATTCGTGAAATCATCACGCTCTTTATATTGATCATCCAAATCTTTTTCATCACACAAACTTTCAATATCTACTTGAAAACATTCGAATTGTTCCAGCAGTAATTCGAAGTTATTAATTCTGATTTTCAATTCGTTCAAAACTTTATCAGATAACTCAAATGAATCCTGCTCAAAATTGAACTTAATCGGATCAAGATATTTAATGAAACAGGTTAATCTATGCTTAACCGAACCACGTTTCCTTTTCAACAATTTAATCTGTTCGACTTCAGCCATTATTTCTTTTTCAGAGCACACGAATCAACTGTTCGAATCTCAAGAATCTTCTCAAAAATATTTAAATATTATTACGTTACTTCAGCGACACTGATAAAGGAAAGGAAAGTTCTGGAAAGGACTCACCTTGGTTTATCTTTTCGATGTCTTCGTAATTTCACAATGGACGAATAGGCTCAATTTCATCCGGCTCGAAGGACCAAATTTATGTTGGGACTTCAATAGAATGGACTGTATTATATATTTAACACTTTAATTCTCACAACTGAATACTGAAATAATTGAATTAACATTCTATAATCAAACTCAAAAATGTTCACGCTGGACGCTTATTCTTGCGGCCATTTCTCTCTTTCTGTCAGCTGTCGTCTCATTCCGCGTCGGCGCGGTACTTGTTTCTGTTTCTGCCACGTCGAAGCAGGCGTTTTTCGGCGGTCTCTATGATGACGTCACCAGTCAAATTTAATTATTTTCGAACAGAATCTGATTTTATCAGTTACGCTATTTTACATAATGAATATCGAAGAAAATATTCCTTCGACACCGCTACATGTGGGAAAAACTGCTGAAGCAGTAACTTTGAGTATGCTATCTGGAAAGAGCCGACATTTATGGGAAAACCTATGAAGAATTTCGATCTTGGTGCAAGGAGAAGAACGTTCTGAAATTTGCGGTAACGGTTTTGTTGGCATACTTTACGTGTATTGCAGAAAAGGGGCATTAAGCAAATTCATGAACAAAGTATTCGATGCTGAAGACAACATTGATATAAGCAGATATATATATATTCTTATGAAATGGAGCTGTACAGATTGGATTCCAAATATGGCATGTGTCTCGAAAAGGCAACAAGAAACAGATCATTCAAACAAACATATTGATCCATTCCCCGCTCCTAATCTCAGTATTAGCAGAGGAATGTGAAACGGGGCACCATACAGTTCTGCGTATGATGCAAGAGCACAGATAAAAACCTCAGCAAAAACTCTGTCTCCCCGTATAAAACAAACTGTTGATCGAAAAATCGAATAAGAACATGTGGAAGAGTTCATGGCGAATGCTCCTAATATCATTTTGTTGATGTCTAAGGTAAAAATAAAACTGAATTGAATCGTTAATCCAACTTATTCTCATGAAAAAAATGTGAACTATTCTGAATTTCCCAACATGTCCTATATTTCATCCATGAATTTTTCGAAAACTTCTATAGGGAGCATAAATATTAATATATAGAAATGAACACAGAAATTTATATTGTGTCAAATTTGTCTATTACGCAAAATAAAAATATTTTTGAATCCAGAGTTTATTTTCAATTGATGATGAGGTCGACGCAAAAATCTTGTAATCAACTCGTTTATTAATCTAGCGATTAATGGTCTCAAACATATATTTCGACCATTGACCATTGATCGCTGTCATTAATGAACTAGTTGATCAAATAACTATTATATATGATAGATGCATAGAACACCTGGTGTAACGACTCCCTACTAAAAGTCGTGACCAAAATTTGTAGATCAAAACGGCATCCTAGATTTCAGATTTTGGTCTAGTTCCGGAATAAATCCGCAATATTTATCGGTCGTGGCGCTACTGCGGCAACGACAAAAAACGCGACCCCTTTCGGGAGAAATGAAAAGCCGCACAAAATATCACATTTTCGATCGACAAGAAAGTCTTAAACAAAATCTAATCAGTGCCAACACCAGGTATTTCTATGCATCTATTATATATGCAATAAAAATTTCAAGGAACAGTGAACTTGCGACAGCATTTAATTTTGGGATTATTTTTTTGAATCTTCAATGTAATTTAGACATAACTGGGTAAGTTCTTGTTTGCAACGTGCAAGGGTGGATTTACGGGGGGGTACTGATGATCGTTATTACCCAGTGGCGGATTTAAGATTTCAAGGGCCCAACGCTTCAAAACTTCTGGGGCCCCTCTGAAACATTTTCTATTTTTTTCAAAAGAATTTTTTAATTGAAACTCACTTCTTCAAAAACAAAATATACAGTATATTAATAAAATACAAGGTATGTATATCAAAACAAAATATAAAAGATGAATAAAAATCTTGAAAAAGGGCAAAATACCACAAAAATTAAAATACAAAATATCTCCTGAAAATTTCATCTTTTTGGCGTGAAGGGAAAAGAAATAGCTGAAAATTCAAGACGAAAAACAGTTTTTTGTGAATAACTCAGAAAATATCCACTTTAGGGCAAGGGTGTGATGCATACACTCACATTATTTATTAACGTAGATTCAATACCTGCCATAAAAAAATGGGGTTCTAATTTGAAAAAATTGATTTTTCACGATTTTGTCATCCCTAACTTTGAAAGCGATTTTTCCACCCCCTGTATCATGAATCGCGATTTCGATTTCTAAAGTGGATACATCAATCTTACATCTTGAAAAATCCCAAAAATGAAAATTTTCCATCCAAAAACCTCGAAGTTATTCTTGTTTCAGCGGAGCTCTATTTTCGATTTTTTTTTCGAATTTTCCCGCTCAGAGAGAATTTTCCAACCAAAACTGAAAAATGTTACATCAAAATAACTTGAAATTTTCTAAGGAATCTATTTCTGCAATAAAAAAATGGTGTTCTGATTTGAAAAACGGAAGTTGACGTCATTTCCGGAAAAACCGGAGGTGCTCATGCCTTGAAAATATTTTAGATTTCATCAGCATCGTGAAATACTTATAAGTGCTGAATTTCATGGAAATACGTTCAGTAGTTTCCCGTATAAATATGGGTGAGGTTCCTCGTGAAAGACCCTGTATATTTATATTTAATATTATAAAGAGGAAAGATTTGTATTTTTGTTTGTTTGATACGAATAGACTCAAAAACTACTGGACCGATTTCAAAAATTCTTTCACCCTAAGAAAGCTACATTATCCCTGAATGACATAGGCTATACTTTTCACCCGAAAAATTAAGGATGCCTACTATAACTTCAATAATTACAGAAAAATCAGCCAAAATCAGCTATTTTCACGTGCGCTGCAAAAACCGTAATATTTACGTGTATACAATGTATGACAGAAATGTACCTTTTGAATAGTTCTACAAAAAAGTCCGCGATAGCATATATCTATCTCTCAAGGTTGATTTGCTATTACCTGTTTATGGTAATCAGATATTTTCCAAAATTATGCACTATTTGGGAGTGAGGTTTTATGAATTGGGTATTGATCCTCATCCAACCTAATACGTTATTCATCCCCAGTATTTTATTTAGAACAAAATTGCCCTTCACATCATACAATTACAACGAGTACATCAAAAGATATGGCAGGTTGAAGTGTTGACGATGAAACCGCCGCGTGAAACGAATTTCTACTCGGGCGAAGCTGGGACGGGGCCTGCTTTTGTCTTATAAGTAGGTATATACACTTGTTAGTTTTGTTTAGATTTGTTCAGAATTGTTTTTATTTCACACACAACTTTGAAGCTGTTAGTTTTGTTTAGATTTGTTCAGAACTGTTTTTATTTCACATACAACTTTGAAGCTATATCATAGAAAGAAATATGAAAAAATTTGGCAAAGTTAACTCACATCAGCTATTCATGTTTTTATTGGCCAACTAATAATTTTAAGTATGAGGTAAATTTTTTGTGTTCTTTAATTTATTTCTTGACTTGATGTTTTGACTGTTTTTTAGCCCTGAAGATGCCCTTAGACATTAAAGGCGAAACGTCGGCGTAGTATTTAATCGGCCTGTGTTTTATTGTCCTTATCCGACCATTCCTCCTTCATATATTACTTCATTGAGGACACAAACATCTCTAATTCACAGCAGCTGTTTATACTCAAAATAAAATTTAGAATAACACAAAACAATACACATACAAAATTGACGTTAACAAGGTAAAATAAGAAATCTTATCCTCACTCGTTATGCTTCATTTATTGTTTGTTCTTTACAACAACATGATTCGGCAAAATGCCATTTTCAGGTTATAAATTCGAATCACTGTAAGTAATGTCTTATAAGTAGTTATATACACCTCAGAAATATGATTAATGTAAAGCAACTAAACCTAATTCTGAGAGGATTTCAGTGGAAGTACTCGTATTATGTTTTTTTGAGTGCAGTCGGCTCATTAATACGTTGTTAACACTCTGTATCTGGAACCTCAAAGTTTTGTCTTTCATACCGTCTTCTTTTGAAAGAAAATTTTAGTGGTTCCTTCAGTCTGCTTGATATGCTTCATGATATCAGTGTGAAACTGTGAAAGTTACTTCGAAATAGTTTCGATAAATTATTACAAGGATATTCTCAAATTTGTTTGCTTCCAAATTCAAATTGTGAAAGATTTCAATACGTTGACGAAGGAAAAATAAATGAAACTCTCCATTAGATAAAGACTTAATTTTTTTTTCATTCCAAAGCTGAATAATTTATCATGAAAAGCCAACTTCGACCATAAAGATTTGTTCGAATTTTCACGTTTCCAAACATTGTGTGAGAAATTTATCGGAAAAACGTGCGTAGGATTTGTGACTCGCCTTCAATGCGAGCTTGATGTGTAATGCTCTATTCTTCTATATTCTCCTTTCTTCATGCTCTGGCAAGCGTAGCTTTCAGCCGATTTCTTTCGAGAAATAAAATAATCCCTCTTTCTTTATTATTATATAAAAGCGATTTCGCCGTGTGTTGAAAATGGTCTTGCTCCGTCATATATATCAAACTTGAATACCGAGCTCAGTCCCAGGTGCACATTATGGTGTGCAAGACCTGGTCCTTCTTTCTTTCAATGAAACTTCTGAACTGTATGCTACATGAAATGTATAAAAGATTAGTTCTTCAGTATCGACATCTAGAAATTTAATACATCTCGATTCGCGATTTACTATAGGTTGTTATCGATCACTGGTTGACATTCTGCTCTCGTTCTGCTACAAGTACTCTAATGAATGTCAGACGATGGTTTTTAAGGTAAAGAAAATCTCAAAAAGAGGACAGGATTCCAAACACATCGACATACTTAATCCAACTGATGCCATGAAGTGTTACAAATTCTGAAAGCATCATTCAATTCTTAGATACAGTACCTACCAAAAATAAAGTCCAATGAAATTTCGGTCATAATGAAAAAATCATCCTGTATATTGGTAAAAAAAGAAAGAAGTCATTTCTAAGTGGCCATTTCGTGATGCTGAGGATAGACCTTATACACTATACAGGGTCCTGCAATAGTGCGAAAATCTTCCATAGCTGCCGAACAAAATATCTCAGAGATATCGTTGGAAATAGGACATCTTTTACCTTCATTTCTGTATCTCAGAAAATTATTTTCTGACATAAACGTTATTCAACAAATGGATGATTTTTTCGATGGATCACCCCATATTTTTTCAATAACCTTCATTACCTCCTTGCAAAATATTAGAGACATTTTTCCAACGGTACAGATCTTATTCGAAGAAAACTGCAAAAAGGTGAGGGAAATGCAGTTCAGTAAAAGTCTTCTGACGATTTCCAGAAGCGATAGTAACATGAATTTGATCCGAAAGTTTTTTAATTGAAGGATTTGCCTTGTCACCGTTCCTAAAAGATCATCCTATCATATACAGGGTGTCCGTTATTGAGGTCCAAATATAATAATATTTAATAACTTCAAATTATTATTTCTCGATTTTTTCAAATGTAATACTCTGTATTTTTTTCCACAATAATGTACACAATTGAATACCTTACATTTTCTCAGAAGTAATTTCAGGATTATTTTCACTCCCGCAGACACGAGAAATGATATCGCAATTGAAAATTTCATTCAAATAAGTAATAACGTAGAAACTAACAGACATTCAAAACAGGTCGAACAATGAAATACTAAATGAATAATTATTGACAATTTTCAAAACCTTTCCAGACTCATACCTACTTCCTGATTGATCACGTATTCATTATTCAACCAATAATATCAGTTTCTATCGGCTTTCCAAAAAGTCGAACTTATGCTGCCCAATATCCCGATAGAAAACATTCAAAAGAATTGAGTTTTCGGGGGTTTTTTAACAAGCTTGTAGTGACAGGAGATGTCTTGATACCTTGAAATCTATCTAGAGAATCTTCAATAAGAAAAAATCAAAACACATCCGTACAAATGCTACCAATTCAGTTATCGATTTCGAACAGCCTGTCTATCAAAGATACCCATGATGATTAATGTCGAATAATACCTGATGTACCTAAAGTTTCATTTTGTCTATTTTTAAAGTCCGTCAGTTTGTATTATGTTATTATTTGAATAAAATTTTCAGTTGGGATATCATTTTTCGTGTCTGCTGTATGTGGGAGTGAAAATAATCTCAAGTTTACTTCTGAGAAAAGAGAAAATGTAAGGTATTCAATTGTCTACATTATTGTGAAAAAAAAAATAGAAGGTGTCACTTTGAAAAAATCGAGAAATAATAATTTGAAGTTCTTTATATTTGGACTTTAATAACGGACACCCTGCATATGACAGGTTGATCATTTAGGAACGGTGACAAGAAAAATCCTTCAATTAAAAAGCTTTTGGATCAAATTCATGTAACTATCGCTTCTGGAAATCGTCAGAAGACTTTTACTGAACCGCTTTTCCCTCACCTTTTTGCAGTTTTCTTCGAATAAAATCTGTACCGTTGGAAAAATGTCTGTTATATTTTGCGTCATGAAAGAGGTAATGAAGGTCATTGAAAATATGTGAAAATATATGGGGTGATCAATCAAAAAAAGCATCCATTTGTTGAATAACATTTATCGGGGACACCCTGTAGATCAGAGAATAATTTCCTGAGATGCAGAAATGAAGGTAAAAGGGGTCTTTTCCAACGAAATCTCTGAGATTTTCGCACTAGTGCGGGACCCTGTATATGGTAGGAGTATGTAAAGTTCCTCGAGGGACACCCTGGTGTACTAAGTGCTAGTCTCATATTTATATTTCAAGCGACATTTCACTTTTAATTTGCTATACAGGGTATTCCTAAATAAGTGTATAGACAATCAATAGATTTCTCATAAAAAATAAGATTTTTTTCTCTTCCATTTTTTCCTATGGGTCTTCGTTACAGAAAAGTGTATTTTTTCAGTTTCTTGCTAATATCTCAGGAACCGTTTGAATTCCAGAATTGAGTTTCTGTATACAAATTAATGATAATCACTAATAATGTCTACTTTTTTGCACTTTACTCGGTTTTATTACACATACCAGTGGCGGAAATATTGAAATTTGGGCCAATGTGTTTTACATAAAAAAGGTACTTCTGGTTGATTACTCTAAAGTGACTTTTTCGGGAAAACTGGCATTTTAGGATCAAAAATAATTTCCTAACGCATTGTAAATTTCTTGTAATTGAAAAAATTCTTGTAATCTTGCTAACTTTAGTCGCTAAAAATAGGGAGAAATAATTTTGCAATTTGAACATGAAAACCTAATCGTTAAATTTTGTTGAAATCAATAAAATAACTTGTTTATTATCACTCCACATTTTTCCAATGACAAGAAATTCACAATGCATTAGCAAATTGTGTCGGATCATAACATGCCAATTTTCTCGAAAACAGTTCACTTTAGATAAATTAACCAGGTATAAACTTTTTATGTGAGTCACATTGGTGCATCAGAATTTGCTGTGCAAATGCAAATTTTTCTATGTGGTGTCAAAGTTGAGGGGTAAAAAATTGTCGCCACTGGCACGTCTAATGTAACCGGGTGAAGTGCAATAAAGTAGCTATTGTTAGTGACAATGTAGAAAAACTCAATGCAGCAATTCAAACGTTTTTTGTGATATTAGCGAAAAACTGAAAAAATATAATATGAATTTTTGACACCCTGTATCTCGGAAACGAAGATCCGGAGGAAAGAATGGAAGAGGAAAAAAATTAATTTCTTCAAGAGAAATCTACTGTTGATACACTTGTTTAGGAACAGCCTGTATTTGTTTGGGAGAATTCAATCAAATCAATGGAAACTATAATTGTTTTTTATTTTCAAAATACACCATCATTTTGCAATACTATCAATATTTTTCTCCTGTAGTGGGATAAACATAGTTTTTCTGAAACTATATTCATCTTGAATAGTAATTGATGATATATCAACAATGAAAATAGTTTCTATTTGTCATGAAATCATCAATACTCGATACTTATCAATCTCATTGTTGTTTCAAGAAAACATCGATATAAAATATGGATTTTTTGCACAAATATATAGAAATTTTTCGAGACACATTAATTTAATAAAAAAAAATTATCATACTTCTCCAAATATTCAAATCATTTATTCAAAGTAAATCACAACATGTTTCTCAAAATCCGATATACTTACTGCAACAAAATAAAAAACCATTTTCATTATGAAAGTTATGAAAAATCCGAAAGACTTAAGGAAACTAAACATTCCTCTCAGAGTAAAGTATTCAAAGAAATCCATCAAACCCATTTGGGATGTAATGTGGTATAAAGTAATAAACATACAATAATAATAATAATAATAATTTATAACCCTCCTTCTAACGCAGTCGGGTATAAAATTGCGAATTTAACGAATGGTTCGAGTCAATCAAATGAACCCGTTTTTAAGATTCCTCAAAGGTCTAATTACTTGCCGTACGCCAAATATGGCACAAGATCTCAAGTTAGCAATATAAAGGCGAAGAAGAAGAATAAGTTTTGTAGATAAAGCCTATTCGACAGAAAAAATAATACTTCTTCATCTACAATTTTTTTCTCTAGGATAGCAAGCAATGATAAATCTTCCGCATGCAAATTCAGGAAATAACACTAGATCTTAATCCGTTCCAAAAAAGAACGAAGTTAAAGCGAGATTTTGTCACCAATAAATAATTCCCCGAAAAAGACTTTCAGGGGAATCCTATAATTCATTCGCGGAAAATAAATTCACTTATCTGAAACGAAAAAAAAATGCCGGGGAGCAAGGTCGGTATTTTTCCTACTCTGTTCCACTCTTGAAACGATCATCGTGGCCTCCCTATTTGGAATAACTGAAAATAAAATCGAGGCACTCCGTAGATTTTCGCCAAATCGATAAATAGACGCCTGTGACGTCAAAACAGTCTTGCGGCCCTTCAATCCCGGAAATTCCCGAATTTTCTCGGAAACACACGACTTTCCAGCTGGTAGTGATTGACGTTTCTTGCGGGTGAAGTGCAAAATTTTCCGGTTCAATTGAAAAATATATGCGAATCTGAATAAATCATAGATTGTTAAAGATTTTCCATGGTGTTGTGTAGTTTTCATTCGTTCCCAGGTTTTCCGAATGAAAAAGCATACCGATACGGACGGTTTTGAGTGACTTTTCAATAATTCAGGACTTCAAGACGGACGACAATTTCTCACATTGTTCCATGGCTTTAAAATACTGAAAACCTGCTTTGATTCGTTCGAAGTGCCAAGTAACACGCCCTGATTATGTAAAGGTTAGAGAAATAAGTCATAGGGCAAAGTAGGTCATTCGCCCTTGTTTTTCCAGAACGTTGTCAGTTCGTGATTCGTAATTTTCTGCAATTTCTGCATTTACCTAAGTGAACGTCATGTTATTGATGGATGTGAATCAGTTTTTTCCGTGGGCGTTCATTGTTTTCCGCTATTGGTTTTTGGGTGGTTCGCACGGTGCCGGACATAACCTATAAAATGAAATGACCGCATAGACTTGGAACAATCATGATCTAAAAAGGTCATGACATCTCGCCACCCTCATACTATTGGTGTCAATCAAGGGACGGTTGTTATACCCCCGCTATCAGAACAGGTAAGATTCAAACATTCTTCAAAGAGAATCACCTTCATTTCATTTCAACTTGACAGTTGACAGCGGGATAATATTCTAGGCTTGCTGCTTATATTTCTGTTGTTGTTTCTTTGTATATAGGTATCGATACTTATTCATTGTATTCAAAAGTTCATATTTCGAAAATAATCATTTGACGATTTTTCTTTCTTCGCATATTTTGAATATTTTATGAAAAATACACCATATCTGCATAGAGATGATCTTTTAATTAATTTTTAAAGAAGATTCGTTTATGATTTTAGAAGGCTCACAAACATGAGAAAGAAGTATTTCATTTGTTGATTAACTTATAACGAGCTCTAAGAAAACTTTGTACAATTTTAATTGGACAACAATAATACGAGGTTGGACAGGGATGAGTTTCGTGCTTCAGAATAAATGCAGGGTGTAAGTACAGAGATCATGAAAAAATGGGCTTCTAATTTGAAAAAAAAGAAGTTGTGGCCAATTTTCGATCACAGTTTTCGACACAAAATTCGAAACATCCTTTGATGATATTTATGAAATTCAAGAGATTCATGACCTTTCCACATCCTTCCACTTTGACGTTAGGAGGACGGTTTACGCGCATGATGTTGAGATTAAGAAAAATGAACAAAAACTGACTATGAATATTTGACTTTTTTTCGATATTCTGCTTACTATTTGAATGAATAAAATGGTTGTAACAGAAATGTTTTCAACATTGAATACTTCGATGATATCTGGTCTTGATTCGAGCATTTCGGCCGGCGTGGTTTGTTATATTTCGACGTTTCGCCAGATCGAGTGTCTGGCATCTTCAGTAATTATTTCTCTCTTATACTTGAGCTATCAAGCAATAAGATTATTACTTACCCTAAATGTATTAACTCCATTTCAATCGAGAAATATGTATTTACGTTCATGCAAGAGAATGGTATCAGGCCCAATTTTTTCTTCAATCTTTGCAACAGAACCGAATTAGGAAGAATGAAAAATAAAAAAAGGTATTTTTGGCCTCAAGAATCTACAGTTAAAATATATGTACAGGTCGAATGCGCACCCTGTATACAAATGAATTATCACTAAACCAATATCCTCAATCTAGGAAATGAACTTAACTAGAAATACATGTATGTAGTATAAAATAGGATGAATATACTTGTTCTAAATCGTCATTTTAAAAAACACAGTTTTCAGTTATATAAAATACGCGTGGAAACGAAGAAACCTTTCAATTCGCAAGCTGCTGAAAAAAAAACAGTGCCTTTACAACAATATATCAGAAAATAAAGTAGTTCAAATACTTTTGAATCAATGAATAAAATATAGGGCGAGCCGTTCGAAAAATTGCAGTTTTTTGATGTGAAATTCATCTATTCTCAACCTTGTCAGTTATATACCCTACAAGGAGATTGCTTTACAGGATAACATCAAATTTGGAACACATTTTGTGTTCCCATTAATCGAAAATTATTCAGAACGTTGTGAATATTGATTACATCGCTCTGATAATGAAGCGAATATAGATACATTTTTGTCATATCTTGTTTTTGGTTACCATTGGATAGGAATGCTCATTCGGCACAAAACGACGAAATAAAATCAGGAGGTCGACTTAAAAAAAAGCCAAGTTAATTCTCGTACAGTTTCAAACGAACACCCTGTATAATTGAGATGATTTCATTCTCATGCATCAGCTCAAAGCCCACAATTTTTGTGTGAACAACGTTCGTAACTATGGTAAGTAATCAGGTATCCTATTTTATCGCACTATTGGGAAGCCCTGTATATTTAAAATTTTGGCAATTACCTATTCGTTTCAGTATTTCAATCAACGTTATCATCTTTCTTTGGCCAAGAACAATTATATCATTACCAGATAAGAGATTGCGTAATGTATTGAGGCTTTTAGAACTCTATAATTTGATTTACCGAATGAAACGAACTTTCTTCTGAAACCACATAGATTAAAAAATAACCAGCAACATTTTTATCTCCATTTCAGTTCCATGTCGACATGTCGTATGTAACTTCCTCTGTGTACGCCACTTGTAATAACCCAATTATCGGATTCTAAGAAAACAACTATGAGATCATTCGAAATGCGAATTGGAAATAAGTTGATTAATATGAGTCTATGTCGGTTCAGAGCCGCCCATTCATATTCCGCATATGTCTTATTTCTTAATAGAAATTTATCCCAACGACCCAACCATACTCTTTTGCACCACTTTGTCAAATACTATTATCTGACTGATTTATCAACGTTCACAAAGCAAGTTTATAAATGAAGACCAAAAAATGGAAAATTTTCTCATTGTTTCAATATCCTTTCGTTTGAAACACTAATATGCAAAGGATTCCTACCATTCATTGAGGGTAAGTTAAGGTGGGCGTTCAATGTAGTGTGTTTTTATTTCAAGTTGATTTCGAAAACGGTTTCACTTTGAGAACTGAAATTTTGTGGGTGAACTCAGAAAGGATTAGGGTTTTTGTTGAAACAATTTTAATCGATTTCATTCCGACAGTTATTTTTTTTTCTTTCAAAAATAGAAGAAAATGAGCCAACCCATGCTTCTGTTTTATTTCAACAGAAAGACCCATGAAAATAGTTCAACTTCCGATTAAAAGGGAATCTACTGATAATTTCGTTCAGAAGATTAACTTGAAATACGGAATTGGCAGAGAATGGCCAAATTCAAATTTTGGCGGGAAAAAGTTCCTGCTTTAACCACAAATTCGCTTATTCCATAGTTCGGCGATTTTCGGATAGAGAGCGCCATTGTACATTTCATTCATGATTAGAGAGATATTCATAGAACTTGATAATGATAGTGCATGTTCTATGGAGGTATCCATAAAATGGACGGTGGCGCCTCTATCGGCTGAGCTTTCCAACTCGCTTTAAACGCCGACCTTAATGAGTAATGAGTGGGGGTTTCGAAAGAAAAAGTTGTAGTCGAGATGAAAAATTCTAAAATAATACTTTTTTCATTACACCGCTCTGAAAACCCTATCAAAACATGTCGATTCAGGGCACCGAAAGTGACCCTTTTCCGTGCGGCCGCACCGAAAGTTACCCTTTTCCATGCGCTGAGACATAGATGCATCTATGCTGAGACACAAAGCAACGATTGCGTGATGACAGTGTAGACGTCAGTGTTTCGAATAATTATTGTTTTACAATATCGAAATGCTTTCTGTCGAAGAACAAATATCGTTGGATTGTTTTCAGAGAGGTGTAATGAAAAATATCGTTCATTACACGTCCAGAAAGGCTTTTCTCTATTTCAGTATCGTAATGAGTTCATTACAGTACTAAAAACAGTGCTGTAATGAACTCATTACAGTATTGTTTTCAGTTATATTTTCCGTTTTTTGATTGTCAGCACTGGCTTCCGCTTCTATCAATTTTCAACACACGTCAATTTGGAAATGTCAATTTCGCAACAGTCACCAACTGCCAAAATACAATACAAAAGTCACTAGGATGAGTTTTTCATTGAATTTCAACAGTATTTCACGACATTTGACTGAAATAGAGAAAATATCGTCTAATACTCGTTGCAGAATGCAATTCCAACACTCATGCGTTCGAAAACTCGCTCCTTCGGCTCCGCCTCACACGGGAACTCTTCGCGCGCGCACGGAAAAAGCTTACTTTCTGGACTAGTAATGAAATATACTATTTCGGCAACCATCCGGGAAGTACCAACTTTCCGGACGCTTTCTTTGAGAAAGTAACATTTCCCGGCCTAGTCCGGAAAAACTCACGTCGTTGTTGTCATTGTGATGATCATCACAATAGCAACGAAATAACGGATGACAGTTCTGTTCTATTCAATTCAAATAAGAATCAAAATCTATATCTATACTTCTATACTAATATTATAAATAGGAAAGATTTGTATTTTTGTTTGTTTGATACGAATAGGCTCAAAAAATACTGGACCGATTTCAAAAATTCTTTCACCCTTAGGAAGCTACATTATCCCTGAGTGACATAGGCTATACTTTCCACCGGAAAAATTAAGGATACCTACTATAACTTCAATAATTACAAAAAAATCAGCCAAAATCAGCTATTTTCACGTGCGCTGCAAAAACCGTGAGACTTACGTGGATACAATGTATGACGGAAATGTACCTCTTAAATAGTTCTACAAAAAAGTCCACGATAACATATATCTATCCCTCAGGATTGACTTGCTATTACCTGTTTATGGTAATCAGATGTTTTCCAAAATTATGCACTATTTCGGAGTGTGTTTTTATGAATTGGGTATCGATCCTCATCCATCATAATACGTTATTTATACCCAGTATTTAATTTGGAACGAAATTGCCCTTCACATCATACAATTACAACGAGTACATCAAAAGATATGGCAGGTTGAAGTGTTGAAGATGAAACCGCCGCGTGAAACAAATTTCTACTCGGGCGAAGCTGGGACAGGCCTGCTTGTGTATAATAAAGAGATGTGTCATCTCATTGATTTGTAATTCTTCACGGTTGCCGAAAAAATATTGTACGCAACACGCCCGAAAATAGTTTTTTTGGACTCACAGACTTCCAGGACTCGCCTCCGGCTCGTCCTAGAATTTTGTCTATTCGTCCAAAAAACCCCTATTTTCCGGACTTGTTACGTAAATTACTATTATTTGGGAAGTGATGTTTCGGAATTTTTGTTCAGAAGTAAAAGGTTTCTTTCAACAGAGACGATATGATTTTTATGGTTGCTTTATTTAAGATGGTGTAATGGTATCAATGTTTATGTTCACTTTTGTTCGACTAGTGAGCCAGCAGATGTACAGGGTGACCCAAATTCCTTGATTTTGGCTGTTTCTGGTACTTCTAGGCTAGATAGGTGAAAATGTTGATAGAAGTCCTGGTGTCCTGGGCTCGATTTTCGTGTAAACTCCATAACTGAAAGCCGTTTGACGATATCTTCATTTGTTTTCAACATATAACGAAATTTTGATATTTTGGCGATTTCGAAAACGTGCCATAACTTCTTCATTTTCTAAAATATCTAAAAACGGCAAAAACTTTCTATAGGCTTTTTTTCATTAGCAATACGAAACCGTATTCAGTTATTTTTTATCTCTTTTATAAAGGGTGAAAAAAAAACAACTTTCTTATTTTAAATACGAATGGTATCTTTTTTCGATCCTATGTTATGCAGAAAAAAATCAGCTTTTCGAAAATATATATATGTCGATATTTTATTTTCCGACCCTCACTTTCATTAAATAAGGTATAACACACTCAACTTAGAGTGAAAATTTCACTTTTTTGCTATTTCTGTCTCAAATATGGAAATAATATATGGAAATATATATTTTCGAAGAGCTAATTTTTTTTAGCATAACATAGGATCGAAAAAAGATACCATTCGTATTTAAAATAAAAAAGTTGTTTTTTTTTTCCACCTTTTATACAAGGGATAAAAAATAACTTTATACTGTGTCGTATTGGTAATGAAAAAGTGCCTCTAGAAGTTTTTGCCGTTTTTAGATATTTCAGAAAATGAATAAGTTATGGCACATTTTCGAAATCGCCAAAATATCAAAATTTCGTAATATCTTGAAAACAAATGAACATATCGTGAAACGGCTTTCAGTTATGGAGTTTTGATAATGATTTTCCGGAAATAACTCCGAATGATTCCTTAGAATATTATGAAATTCGAATGTGCAATTAGTGGGACAGAAAAAATCAATTTGATCATAATGTACGATTTTTCTGAGAATTTTGTGAAATTCTAACATTCAATTGGATCTTTCCCTGAAGCTCTCTTTGAGCAAAATGACGTGCGGGACAATGAAATCTACTGAACTCCAATGAAAATTTTCTGCTCTTTTCCAATATTTCAATCAAATCCCAAAATTTCAATATACAGTGTGTTGTCTCAGATCGGAAGAAGTTACATATTTTTCGAATACAGACCTGGAATTTTTTGGAAATTCAAAAGTAAATCGATCGTTCTGTAGAAGTGAATCATACATATCAACCGACTATACTGGTTGGTCCAAAAGTTATGAGGAATTGAAATTTTTGGTGAATACATAAACCATTCTGTATCTCGGTTATGGAATTGATTAGACCTATCATACAGGGTGGCCATTTGAAAACGAAACAGACGAGATTACAGACGAAATAATTTTTTTCGATAGAAATGCTCGGACAGGTCGATTTCTGTTTCGAGGGGGACAACTTAAGATGTAGGTTACGGACGCATAGCGCTTCAACTCTTGCTACTACAACCCTCACCCCCAATTTTTGAATAGGGAAGATGGGGTGAGTGATACCTCATATGAAAGGTATTTTTATACTGATTTCAGCACAGTAATTGTTTTTTCATTTTATGCATTAGTTCTCGAAATATTCTTAACTAAGTATTTGAAAATGGAGAGGTGTTTTCATGGCACTTGTAGTGTTTTTTTGTGAAAAATCGACATTTTGAGCTTCAAAACAACCATGACTGTGGCTTCCTTCCTCCAATCCACTGACATAGAAATCTTTAATCAAGATGTCGATTTTTCACAAAAAAACACTACAAGTGCCATGAAAACACCACTTCATTTTCAAATACTTAGTTAAGAATATTTCGAAAACTAATGCATAAAATGAAAAAACAATTACTGTGCTGAAATCAGTATGAAAATACCTTTGAATTGAGGTATCACTCCCTATTCAAAAATTGGGGGTGGGGGTTGTAGCAGCAAGGGTTGGAGCGCTATGCGTCCGTAACCTACATCTTAAGTTGTCCCCCTCGAAACAGAAATCGACCTGTCCGAGCATTTCTATCGAAAAAATTTATTTCGTCTGTAATCTCGTCTGTTTCGTTTTCAAATGGCCACCCTGTATATCGGTTTTTTTGGACTCGCCCAGGGTAGCTCTAGCTCCGGTTACCGTATGTTCATTTACCAATGAAACACCCTGTATAGTATTTAATGCAATGCTGTGTTTTTGAAAGAAGAATTTAGTTTCTGTTCGTAGTTTGTTGAATGTGTTCTTTGTGTTTTTTGAACTTTAAAATATCTATTTTGTTGTCTCATAGCAATAGAATTGAATTTTGTTTTTTTTTATAATTTTCAATTCAACAATAAATGGGACTTTACCTCAATAGACTGAATTTCGAACCCCCCCTTCAGGACGTTTACCCCAGTCCTTTTTTTCAACATACCATCTAACATTTGATACAACCATCAAATATATTAAACTAATCATCTTTCCAAATGGTCAGGTGGGTGTGTTTTGAGTGTAGGTACGCACATATAGAGAAACTTTGTTTAAATTGTTCACAAAAGTGAAGTTATCATATGTTTTTTTGTAGGTTCGGACTTTTGCCCACAATCACTCCAATAATAAAGCAACATGTGAAGCATATTTATTTTTCAATATGCCTACCATATGAAAAAAAACTACATAATCTATATTCAAAAAAACAACATAAATATTGAATAAAAAACAAATCTATTATTCTTCAGAAAAAAACATAAAATGATCTCCTGATAAACAAAATGATATGAAAATGAATTTTCATCCTGTCCTTCATTTCTTTGTATTTTTTTAACAATATTTCACTTCATGGTATGAACTTCGTGATATATGATAATGTTAGGTTAGGACTATGGCGCAAGCGCAGAAGTGACGTAATATTTGAAATAATTCCAAATAATTCCGAATAATTCCAAATAATTCCAAATAATTCCAAAAATTCCAAATGATTCCAAGCTTTGTACACTACAATTCCAGGGTGAAATCCCCCTCGTTTCAAGGCATTCACAATATAATAAATGGGTAAGAACAAACCTAACCCCCATGTCACCGCCGTGTTCAGTGGAATTATGAGTTTAAGTTTTGGGACAACAGATAATAATTATAATAAAGATAATAATACCGGTCTTTATTCACATTATTCAATCACAAAAAATAATTCTACTAAATGTTCACTATGTGAAAAGGCGAGATTCAGCACACTATAACAGTATACTGTTCTATCTAACCCTACAAGTCATAATAGAGGAAGTAAGATAACAGTCTCATCTTACACTAGTGAAGTCTAGAAGTACCACATTTCTGAAATCTGCAGAATCTTCTGATATGCACACATTAATCTAGGCTTCGCGACCTTCGCGTATTTTTTCCGATAACTCACACCTCCTGGTGGATCTTACTGCAATTTGAATTCAGAAATTCCAAAAACGTATAAACGAAACCAACACCATAAATTACAGCACAACGACATATAAATTCAAGAAATAAACATCCATCTTATCTTTTCAAATGCGTATCACTTCCAAATTCAATTTCCATTCAAAATTCCTATACTCCATTCACTTTTATCCAGTATCCCGGTTGGCCATGAAATTCTGACACATTTCACCGCGTATATTTTGAACTGTTAGGTTATGGTCATTTCCCTACCAGATACGCCCGCAACGTTGTTGTTTCTACATAAAAATCGTAGTATTTAGGTATTTATCAAAATGTTCATTTACTTTGAGAAAATAATGAATTTGCGAAAATATTATATGAATTCAATAATTTTAAAGACCTGGCGAATGTTGAATAAACTGGAAATATTCCACGTATATAAAAAAGGTTGGAAGATTCAGTTATGCTATTTTCTTTAACGGAAATCAATAAACGACTGTTGAAATTTTACTGAGAAGTAATGAACAGTCCGTTATTTTGTGATAGTTCTTTCGGAAAAGGAATAAGAGTACTCGAATAACCCAGAAAAACGAACAGAACAGACGGACCTATAGAATTCCCCTCTTTTCAAGATTCTCAAGAAATAAGCCTACAGAAGACATTTAAATACCTCTTTGCACAAATCGAAATACTCCAGTAGGAAAATGTAATAGTATGACGAAGCCTGTGTCAGAGTTAAACTAAGAACTAACTACATTCAAAAAGTTAAAAAAGAGTAAATAGAAAGTAACCTTGGCAATGTCGCTTGATTTTCATGAATTTTTGTCAGGACTTCAAGTAAGGAGTTGCTCTAGGTACCAGGTTTTCTATGAATCTTTAGCCATATTTGAAAAAAATTTTGTATACCAAATCGCAAGGTGGTTGCCTATTTCCTCGATAGCCTCATGAATTCCATCTTTGAGGTCTTGACGTAGACCTTCTCTTTTACATGGCTCAAAAGGAAGAAGTCACAAGGTCTTGAATCACAAGATCTCGGTCATCCAATTCTGGCAGTAAATAATCAAGCCTCTCTCGATAGCGCTATACATTTACCGTTACTGTTGCTCCAGCCTCATTCTCTAAGAAGTAGGGCCCAATGACTCCGCCGGACCATAAACAGCAACAAACAGTCACACGTTGAGGATAGAGATGCTTTTCAACAATAACTTTTGGGTTTTCCGAGCCCAAGATGCGACAATTTTGTTTGTTGACGAAGCCACCGAGGTGGAAATGGGCCTAATCGGTCCAGATGAATTTTTTATGGAATTCCGGATCATTTTCATGCATTTCAAGGACCCAATCAGCAAATACATTTCATAGCTGATGATTGGCCGGGTTGAGTTTTTGTGATAACTGAACTTTATAAGCCCTAAGACCCCACCAATCTGTATGCAAAAAAAAGGTGTAATGACGGTGGTGGAATGCCTAATTCCAAAGAACGACGAGGAATGGACAAACCTGCGTTTTCTTCAACACTTTCAACTATAGCAGCAATATCCTCGGCTGTTCTTTAGCGACGTGCTCATTAATTGCTTTATCATGGCATTCTAGATCCGAAGCTATCCCAAAATTTCAAACCTCTATACTCCATTCACTTTCATGAAGTATACCGGTTGGCCATGGAATTCTGGCACATTTCACCGTGTATATTTTGAAAATGTTAGGTTATGGTCATTCTTCTGTCAGCTGAACAAGCAACGTTGCCGTTTCTACATTTATGTCGTAGTTATTACGTATTTATCAAAATGTTTATTTTCTTTGTTTACCGTTTCTTGTTAACCGTCAACCTGTGGAGGTTCTTATCTCAAAAAGGGTTTGTCAAATCTTTTTTTCGAAGATCCACACTCTATTCCTCGACAAAAATTATGTTTTGAACTTTTTCGCATTTATTGTTTTAGATCTTGATTGAAAAGGTTTTTTTTTCATTTCAGAACCTATCAATTCAACTTGGGCCCTTTTAAAATTGCCTTTCTACTTTTCATATGATACTTATTGAGACGTACTTCTGAATAACCTCTCGTATAAACTCTCGTTGTGTAAACCTCAAAAAAAATATTGGACAGACGAATCTCTGCAGCATATATTTATTGATTCCACATTTGGGTATCAACTATCTCTAATTGTTTATTCAGTTATATCTATGTTAATGGAAAATTAAACATATAAATATTGAACGAATGAAACTTTTCAAGTCTCATGACTATCAAGATATAGATCTCTATGAATAATTGGGATATAACGATGGTTTTTTACCTTTCCAGTTATGTAAAAAGTTGAATCTCATATCTCTAATTGAAGAATATTTTACAACTATTTAATATTCTATTTTAATACGTGAATTGCTCAAGTTATTAGAACAGGTTTAGTTTTTTCGTTATACATAGGTTTTGAGACATTGATATTTCAAAATTTTATCATCAATTGAATTGTAATTTAATATCCAACCTCCAACACTGGTCACACGATTGGCATTGCCAAAACTCTCCGGATCCCAAATTTTATTTTCATTTGAGATCAAAACTAAGGATTATGGCATAATTTTTCTTTAAATTAATTGATTCAACTAGCTCACCTAGTATGGTTTACACCGGTTATTGTGAAAACCACAAAATTGAAGTGAAAATCTATTTTTCTGCACTTACAATGTTATAGAGGTTCTTCAAAATTTCAGTTTGTCAGAAGAATATTCATGGAAATGTTTCATGTCACATCTTTCGAAGGAGTGTTCTTCAATACATAATTTAAAAATATTTTAGAAAATGAGTTTGCTGGCACACCTGAGGCTTGGGTTTTCGATGTTTCAATTATGATGAACATTGAGCTCGAGCATAACAGATTTGTGTTTATTATGCAGAAAGCTTAGGAACTCGGCAATGTCTTCTAGAGAAACAAATTTTAGTTCGAACAATCTGATATCAAATTTGTAGGGCAAGTATTCAATCTACAGTTACAGGAATTTCTCAGAAAATACGCAATTTAGGTCAAAGGTGTTATTCCCACACCAACAATATTTTTCAGCTTAACTAGATTCCATTATGACTAAGAAAATTGGGTTCTCATCTAAAAAAAATGAGTTCTCGTATTCGGGATGACCAATTCTGAATGCGAATTTGTGCCCTTCCTGTATCATGATTCTTGATTTTGACTATTGCGAAAAAAAGGGTTCTAATTCCTCTTGGAAGCCTAAAAATGACAATTTTGCAATAGAAAACCTCAAGGATAATCATGTTTCAAAAGAATATTGGAAAATTTGTTGTCCTACTCTCTTTAGATTCAATTACTTCCCGAAATTATTTCAACGAACGGAATTCGTTTGAAACCCTGTTTACCCTGTAGATATCAATATCAAATCCGTGAACCAAAGATGCTAGTAAAACAGAGCAAAATACAGAGCGAAACACAGAAGAACGAAACTTAACATAAAAAAAGATATTGAAATATAAACAAGATGAAATGGAGAAGAGAGGAAAAAAATTTCAGATTCATTCTAAAACTATCGAAGACCACATTCATTAAAAATAATAAAGATAAAAAAGAATTTGAATTGATATAACTGATGGAATTCGTGGAAGTAAGGAATTTTATTTGTCAATTTCATTTTTATTTGCCGCAAATTGTGAGCATGATGCAAGGAACATCTAACCTCGCATTCAGTAAGTGTGAAAAACATGTAAGTTTAATATAATTTTTTTTTGTAATTTATTGTAGAAGCTCTGATGAAGCATTAAAATAAATGCGAAAGCTTGGCAAAAATAATGAGTAGTTTATTCCCCTTCAAATTGAGTCGTTTAACCCTTAAATATTGATTTATATATCAATAGGTAAAAAAAATCTGTAGCAAGTAAAATTGATAGTTTATACCGAGATGCTTTGACAAAATACACTTAAACTACTCACTACCGTTTCGTATTGAAAAAAATTCAAGCAATTTAATGAGAAACAAAGAAAAATAATGATAATAAATAATGACATTCATCTTAATTCATTGTCGGTCATTGAGGTTGCCACGCAATAAATTTCGTGAGGATTTGAAGGAGTTTGTGATGATCTGTTTTAATATTTTATTTTATTTTTATTTTGTGTGCTCTTCCCTAAGCCAAGAGAAGATTAACCGAAATTGTTATTGTTAGTGCATATAGTCAATAGACGAGAATAATGTGCGAAAAATTAATGGATTATTCTCTAACCAATTTTGAATAAGCACAAGCTGATCAACTCTTCGAAACAGATGTAATCTTCAGACCACCGAACATTTTTACCTGTATTATTACGAAGTTGGGCTGTGACAAGAGATATTCATGATAATTTACGACCTACTTCAAACCAATCATGACAACGTCCAGAAAACTTACTGCATTGCGTCAGACTGCTCGATGGAGCGCATAACTTCAAAACGCTAGAAGACGAAAGGGATGATGGGTGCTGTAGGTTTTATTTTTCAACCCAAATAATACTGATCTGAAAACATGATTATTCTGGTGAATTCAAATCTGTTCTTTCCCTAAAATAGCTATTTCTCATTTTCGAGATAGATACAGATTTCAGTAATCTAGTTTTCAGTTTTTTCTTCAGAGTTTTATATTTATTCTTCTCACAAAGGGTGTTTCAAGATTATTGCTGAGAAATTGAGTTTTTATCAACATAGATACGCGAATAATATGTATGTCATTCAGGGAGATGAAGATTTAATCGAAAAACGATTGAAATGGAGGGCAATTATGGTTGTTTTGATTGAATTGTTTGTCAATGCTATCAGATTGTAGCAAAAATATGCAGAATAATAAGATTCTCGACTAAGAACTTATGAAGACGAATGTTGAACATTCAAAATTACTCTACAGTATACAGTCGATGCTGATTTTCAAATTATCATAATTTGAAAGTTCTTTCATGGTTGCCAAAAACAAAATAAACTTGAATATTTATTTTCAAAAACTTTCAAGTTAGGTATAGGAACCTATTACATATATCATTTGCAGGAAAATTTTATTCTCCTTGAAAACATCTTGTCATATACAGTTGATTCCACATGAAAAATGTGTGCTACACGTCCGAGCTCCCTTCAAAAATTGGGCTTTTTATTCCCATGATATCTCAGTTCGCATGCGGCGTAGACCAACAATTTTTTTTTAATTAAAGCTTAATCCTTTTTCTAGAATGTGTATTACTCGATTTTACGTTTTCCTTCGTACATTAGGAAAAAAACCTGCTTGAAAATATGACCAAAAAAGTTCCTATTTTATAATTCATTAAAAAATTCTGGGGGCAATAAACAGAAAAACTTATTAAAACACATTCTGCAAAATAATATTCCGCATATTTACTGAAAATTTCATACATTTCTCCCGAAAATTGACAGAGATATCATGGAAATAAAATCGTTTGTCCAGATTTTTATGAAATTACAGCTCACCAGGTTTTTTTCATAATATACGAAGAAAAACGGAAAAACCAGTAATACGCTCTCTAGAGAAATGATTAAGGTTTAATTAAAAAAAAATGTTGGTCGACGCCCCATACGAACTGAGATATCATGGAAATAAAAGCACCTCCTCGAATCTAACGAAAATAATTTTTGAGAGCTGTCAAAAAAAGTTGACAGCAGCTATCGTCCATGACCCTGGATGTTATTACAGAAATATTGAGAATTTTTTCTCTTAGCATCATACAGGGTGAATATTTGGCTTGTAGATATATTTTAATCGTAGATTTTTGAGGCCAAAGGAATCCTTTTTTTTTATTTCCCATTTTCCTTAATTTGGCTCTGTTAAAAAGATAAAGCCATTCGAAAAACAAAATTGGGCCAAATACGTGCTTGATACGACATCCTGGAGTTGAGGCAAAGTTCATATTTCTCGATTGAAAATGAGTTAATACATTTAGGGAATACTCAAGTACAAACCATATTGGAATGACAATATTACTAACACGATATTTCTTAACAAAAACACTCAATTTTGTTTGATTATATCTGCGATTGAAAATCCATATTAAACCCATCAAAATACGTTCCTCCTACGATTTTCCTGAAGATTAGTTCGTAAACACTAATAAATTGTTTATACCTAGTATAAATATCTATGATTGAGGAATTCTGCAGTAAATCGTTCGGACATTTACAGGATGGCCTTGTTTTTCAAACCACTCATCAGCCAGAGATCTTGAACTTCATTTCGGACCCTACGCCTTCGGTGCCTACTCTTTCTCGATTTTGGGCATTATCAAACCACACTTGACAACATCCTATAAAAGTAGTTGGATGTAGTTGGATTTCCGTTTGAGTAACAAAAAATGTTTACATGACTATTTCACTCATTCCATTTGTAGTGAGGAAGTTTCCGTAGCAACAAATGCAACAATCGTTTCATCTCGACAAAATTTTCAAGCCGGCAAAACTAACAAGTTGGTTTTTCAGCGACTATTCCACTCTTCCCATTTTTAGTGAATAAGTTTCCTTAGCAACGATCGTTTCATCTCGATAAAATTTTCAAACCGGCAAAACATACAAGTTGGTTTTCCAGCGATAAAATTTTTGACGTTTCTCCAATTCATATATAGATGGCTTCGGAAATGAATATCATAGAGAAAACAAACAACGTTTAGTCAATCTATATAATTATAATTTGCTAAATAGCGCAATCCGTGTCAAATGTGACCATATTACTTAATGTTAGACATTTTCTCGTGAAATACTCATGCCAAATACCACTCGAGATGAAATTTAAGCAGGTAAAATGTATCTCTTGTAATATTCAAGTTTGTTGCTTTTCGGAAATTCCGAACAACAAACTCTCATATTACAATCGAGAAATTTTGCCGGCAAAATTCCATCTCTAGTGGTATTACATATGATAAAATTTTTGACGTTTCTCGTATTCATAGATAGCTTAGGAAATAAATATCATAGAGAAAACAAACAACGTTGAGTGGTTTAGTCAATCTATGATGAATTCTAATTTGCCAAATAGCGCAATACGCGTCAAATGTGAACATATTACCGAATTTTCTCGTGGAATAGTCATGCCGAATACCACTCGATATGAAATTTAAGCAGGTAAAATTTCTCTCTTGTACTATTCATGTTTGTTGCTTTTCGTGAATTTCGCTCATGACATTTTTTCCAAAATCACGTCAGGCGAGTGATTTTGATACAGATGTCATTCACGAAACAAACTTTCATATTACAATCGAGAAATTTTGCCGGCAAAATTCCATCTCTAGTGGTATTATTATTTACATATGAAAAACCTTCACGATTCTTTTTTCCAAATTTAATCTTCCTTGCTATACTATCTATGTTTTACCCAAAAAAAAATTAAAATTCAAACAACTCCTTCTGGATGTTGCAGTTTCTTTGTCCTACAATGTTGGTCACGATTTTTAGTTAGAAGTCGTTACACCATGGTTTCATGCATGTACATCAGAACGTCATTTCGAATTCGAAACCGAACGAATCCATTTCGGTGCTTTATAATGATAAAGATACCCTATAAATCATGAAATCCCAAAGTAGCGTCTACACCGTGTAAAATCGGACTTATCTTTAAGCTCGACTTTCACACAAAAGGCACATATTCCCGTGAATTCAGCTCCCACAATAAAAAACGTTTTACATAACGGTGATGCGGCCTGTCATTGCATATACCTGCATGCCTTCACCCTCTTTTCGCTCTTCCTCCTCCTCCTCCCCTCTTCACTCGATAGAATGCCGAAGAATGAGCTCGCTAACGATCGGAGTTGTTAGATTTTATTTCTTAGAAATACAAAAGTTGATAAGTGCCAGATGCAACCTGCATCATTTTTACCTGCTCCTATTTAATGCACAGGTTAAGCTAGGATTACTGTCGTCATGAAGTTATTCAAGAAGGGATGCGAATGTTTTAACTTTCGGTTAGGACCATTTCTGTGACTCGGGATCGACGTGCTCCTTTAATGGACCAATTTGATATTATATTATTAATTCATCTTTTCAATCAAATGGTTGATCAGAGGTTTTGAAATAGTGATAAGTTGTCCACCCCACACAATAGTAGAGATTTTTATATAAGAAATGAAGGGTTTTCCAATAAGAGGTGTTATTTCGACGTGAGAAAAAAACTGCTTTTTTTTTAGATAAATGATCGGATGTTCATTTCATTATACAGAGGAAGGTATGCCTTTGATAATGAAAAAAAAACATCAGTCAAATGAACAACCGCGACTACTTACAGGACCATATCCTTTACATGACATTTCCATAAACGAATCGCAAAGTGGCTGCCCTATATCCTCGATAGCCTCACGAATTCCTTATTTGAGGTCTTGAATCGACGATGGGGTCTTGGCGTAGACTTTCTCTTTCACTTGACCCCAAACGAAGATGTTGCAAGGTGTTAAATCATAAGATCTTGATGGCCAATTGTGATCACCTCTCAAGAGATGATACGGTCCGGAAACTTTATCGTGAAAGATCAATGATTTCGTTGCTTGGGTGGTACGTGGCACCGTCTTGTTGAAAGTAAACGTTGTCCAGATCAATATCATCCAATTTCGGCCATACAAAATCTTTTTATCTCTCGATAGCGCAATCCATGCACTGTAAGTGTTACACCAGCCTCATTCTTCAAAAAGTAAGGGTCCAATGACCCCATCGTACCTTGAACCGCACCAAACAGTTACACTTCGAGGATAGAGAGGCTTTTCAACAATAACTCTTGGGTTTTCCGAGCCCCAGATGCGACAATTTTGCTTGTTGACGAAGCCAACGAGGTGGAATTGGGCGTCATCATTCGAGATGATTTTTCGATAGAATTCCGAATCAATTTCATGCAATTCAAGGACCCAATCAGCAAAGACACGACGTTGTTGATAATCGCCCGGTTGAGTTCACTAAACCAAGTATCTATGCAAAATACAGCAATATTCTCGTCTGTTCTTGAGTGATATGTACTGGTTTTATTCTTCACATCACCAACAGCGCACATTTTTCTACCAATTTCTGTATTGTGGTTCGATAAGGTGCTTCTTGACGACCCAAAAATAGAGTTTCACGAACCGTCTCTGCCAAATTTTCACCATTTTTATAGTGAATTTTAATGATTTAAATGTTGTTGAAGCGTGGTTTTATTGGATCCGATTTCCAAGTTGTCTCTTGACTTGAGATTTTCTTCTGTCTTCTTGACATCTGTCGTCAGTTTCTTCCCGGATCTGAGAACCTTGGAAATACTTCCTTCAGCGGACATTTTCTCTTCTCTGATTCAATTTGAACCTCCCGAAGGACCAATGTTCTCTGTCTATATTTCTTTTCTTTTATACGAATATTATCATATAGGAACCAATTACAAAGAACCAAAAATATTGGCGTCAAATTAAGCCGGACATTCTCAATAACTTGCTGGAAAGCATGCAAGTTTCGTATTCAGACGAATAAAAGTATGAATTCTTGAAGTTTTATAATTTCGATTTTCCATGTAATTACTTTTTTCGGCAACCGTCCGGGAAGTACCCACTTCCCGGACGCTTTTTCTTTGAGAAAGTAGCATTACCCGGTCTAGTCCGGAAAGTACTTACTTTCCGGACTAGGCCGGAAAAACTCACGTCGTTGTTGTCATTGTGACGATCATCACAATAGCAACGAAATAACGGATGACAGTTCTGTTCTGTTCAATTCAAATAATAATCAAAATGTAGGTATAATGAAGAAATGTGTCGTCTGATTGATTTGTAATTCTGCACGGTTGCCGAAAAAATATTGTACGCGACACGCCCGAAAATAGTTTTTTTGGACTCACAGACGTCCAGGACTATTTTCCGGACTTGTTACGTAAATTACTATTTCAATAATGTACTTTTGTTATTGTCAATACATCAATTCGTTGAGATCTCATTTTTATAACCTGAAAAACATTACATATAAATATTTCAGAAGGAAATTGGTTTTTCCTGAAGGGAAAACATAATCCCATATTCTCAATTGTTTATGCCACGCCGTGAAACCTATTAAAGGCAAGTATTCAAAGTGTACCCTTTATTATGGGTACACGTTCGAATGAATACGTTTTATTATTAAAACATTACAGAACCAAGATTTTCAAAATCATTCTACAACCAACCCTCTCTTCCGCCTACTTATGCTTGAATACACAATTACTTCGGATCAAAGACAAAATAGAAGGTGATTCGATTGAGTCAATCGGGCGGAAAAATTGAAGGAATTTAGGTATAAAATGTGCTAGGGTATCGTACAGGTGAATAGTTGATTTAGAGGGAGGTTGCTGTCATTATGGATTCGCTTCCAGAGACAGGCAATTGCAGGTAGCTTTCTGGTTGTTTCATGTCAGTTGCCTTTCAATTACCGGGAGGGTCGTTTTTTAGCATCCCCATATAATGAAATGAATACTTTTCGAATTCGATGGCAGCATGTGCTATTCGATAAACACTATGTGACACTTGGTATAAACGTTAAACTGTTAATTGAATTCACTTTATTATAAAATTTGAAACTCTACTAGATTAGAAGTTATATTTTTATATACATTATTTTTACACTGAATAAAGTTTCTTGATAAATAAAACATAGCCTAAATCACTGTGTCAATTCATATCAATCTAATGACAACTTATATGCAAATCCATCAGAGGCATCAGGACATTCAAGCTGTCAAGTGTGCCAAAGAAATGGACATACCTACATGCACTCGAAAAAAATTACCCTCCTACTAACGCAATGTGAATTTTATATATTCAACACCTATGAGATGAATTTTGTAATTGTTTTTGCCAGTGTACTGAAAATTCATGTAAGGTCTATATCATCAAAGCAATACCTTGTAAGTATTGAGAGTGATGAATCAGTCCGATCTTAGAGAATATTCCAGAGATGGAATACTTATTGACATTAGTTTATTGAATGTATATGTATTGTATTATTATGGTCAGAAATAAAAAAAAGTTTATACTAAGAATAGGTACATATGACTTGCACTGTAGATTGTTGTGATCGTCTTGAATGAACTTTCAATTCAAACAACCTTCAAATTTATTACATGTACATAATAAATATTTATCTACTCCAATAGAATAATATATCCATTATCAAACTGATTTTGATCTGTCATGGTCTCCATAAACCAATAGTGTGAGGAATAACTCACTATAATGCAAATAGGAAAAATGTAGCTTACGAAATGAATAAAAAAGTCGGGTCAATGGGGAACTCTACTTCAGACATCAAGGTAACGTTCTCGCCATCTATTTCTACATTTTCTTAGGTCTGAATATCCGAAAATTGAATTTGGAAAACGTGAATTTTTGACGTTTTCTACTGGATTCGATATCGATTCGTTTTTCGACCATAGAAATCGCTTTTGACAACTGTTGTCAATTTTGAAAATGCAGATTAATTTGAATTTTACTGAAGAAGTCGAAGATAAAGTATAGTGTATAGTTTAGTGTTATGACGGTAATGGTCATAACACACTTGATGAATTACACCCCTCGCCTGACGGCTCGGGCTGCAAAATTCATCTGCGTGTGTTATGACTTACATTAGCGCTCATTGAGCAATATACTATTAGTGGACTCAAAAAATTACACCAGATTGAAATAAAAGATGAAACAAGTCGAATAAATCACACAAAAACTAAAACATAATTCACCTCTCACAAAACACCTTGAAATCATCTAAACTATAAGGTTCACAATCCCGAAGATAACTTTACAATGATTTCTTAAACCCTTTTCGACACACTATATCTCTGAGTTTCCTTGGTAAGACATTAAATAAAGTTATAGCCATACATTCCACAGATTTACCCCTAGTGACTGAACTATGTGAAGGCAACTAAAACATATAAAATCGTACAGCGAATTAGATAAATTCCCATTACAATGTCAAAGTCATCAAAATTTTCAATAATGCTTGAAAATGAACTATTACAATGATTTGGAATGAAAATTAACTCGATATCATTCACGGTTTTATTCACAATGCAAATGTAAAAATTATCCAATTTCTGAAAAACATTTTGTAAAAATGTTGCAATAAATGAATGAAAAAATTATAAATGAAAGGACAATACCAAATTTAACGCATTCGGTACATCAATTTAATGGTAAAAAACATTCAACAGCAAAGAAAAATCAAGACCTGTATACAGGGTGTATTAGAAGGCGATGCTTTTCTTTTGACAGATGGTAGAAATCATCAAAATGAGTCAGTTTACCAAAAATTTTCTATATGAATTATGCCCCTGTTTCGAGAAAATGAAACTAGAATATTTTCTAGTTTCTAGGTGAATCTGAAAATTTCTCAGTCCGAACCTGGCCTGCTTATCCGTAGATATCAACATCCCTTGTTTTTGCTTCCTTCATACATGACCCAGTAACGGTGAGAGTGCAGTTTAGACTCTAGATTGTACGAGTTTTCACGTTTATTCATATGATGAACTTGTTGATATGCTTTCAATTGATGGTGAATCAAAACAAAATGCCAGTTCAGCGTATAAGTTTTACAGAATGAGATTTCCGCTAATGTTCGCGGATGTTCATAAACCTGGAACAGATAGATGCAGGCCAGAGTAGTATTAAGGTATTGATGCCCAAATTTTTTCATAAATTTTTTTTAAATTGAACATTTTATATGAGAAATTTTCGGTAAAATGACTTATTTCGATGAGTTCACCTGTCAAAAGAAAAGCCTCGCCCTGCAATAAACCCTGTACATACATATACTTACTCAATATCATTTTCTGTGACTTTCTATAGGATGAACTACGTAATGTTTCCAACGCTATCTACCTGAGCAGCTAATAATATAGGATGTTCCTAAATTGGGGGTACAAATGGAAAGAGGAGATTCCTTGAAATATTTCAGAAAAAAGTCCCATAAACGTTTTGTTTTCGAGATAAAGGGTGTTGGAGTTTGACTTTTTTTCAAGTTGTTGTTTTCATAGTATCTGCATTTCGTAAGATATCCAACTTAAATTTGTCATGAATATCAGATACTATTAGGAATTCACATCATGTGACATGCAAATTTCGATTGCAAATCTACAGGTTGATATTTTTCTGGAACACTGTTTGATTTACTCCAGAACCTTGTCGTTGAGCTTCTGTTAGTTTGAGAAATTAAGGCAACAAGCTTTATGCTCATTTTTAACTTTGTGGTCTCCTTTGATGTTATCGTATCTGCAACCGTTTTCGAGAAAAACATTCTCTCAAAATCCTCGGAAAAATCAAAATTGTCATGAAAATCCAGTAAGTAGGCTGTGGTGAATAAATTCATTGTTAGTTTTGATTTGACACCGAATTTCAGTTGAATATCTTGTGATGTGCAGATCGTATAAGAAAATAATGATACTTTATTTCTCGAGAACGATTGCGGTCCCATGTTCATGAAACTTTTTTTTCAAATAATGCGAGGAATCTTCCTTCTTTGTTTGTACCTCTAATGCAATAAAACTTTTTTTAAACTATGTATATGAATATGTCGTGAATGCTATAATCTATTGCAGGCGAGGACAAATAGAAATTACGAAACATATTGTGAAAATTAAAGAAGATATCATTTTATCCCCACCTGCAGTACATTATGGCATTCAAGACATTTTCATGCCTCACTTTTTTCTTTATTGTAAGTGTTAAAAGAGCATCTTAATTTCCGAACTTTCTTTAGAGATCTATCGCTTCACCTATTATCCGGCATTACCAGGACCATTAATAATTCTGTGATGAACATTGTCTGACAGTTTTTTGGTTTTGGAAAGAATAGAGATTTAATTCTGGTACAATATAAAATTCAAGATATTATGAAGAACCTATAAAAAATTCAGTTGAAATAGGCTGAATTTCATAAACATAAGAACAAAAGATTTCTACAAATTTTGAATTCAATCGCTGGAGCTCCATTCTGTTGAAATAAATAAAGTAGGAGATAACTGAGATGACATAATCCAATACCGCCTTTCAGGGAATGATATTCTCGAATTCAAGGAATATAGACCGTTTTAAGACGAGAATCGTGGAGAAAATATAAAAGATCAATAACTGCACCCCTTCGGCCACGACATACTTGGATTCGACAATATAGAACAGATACAATATCGAGTTAAATTGTCGTTAAACTGAAAAAATACAACTCTGGTATCGTCGAACTTTTCTTATAGATGAAGTTGTTCTGAGATAACGCCCAAGAAATGGTTTTTATGGAGCCTTATTCCAGAAAAGATGCGTCACGTTTGGCGAATAGCTATGAAATTAGAGTTATAAATTTTTATTTCAATATCCCCATTCTCTATTAGCGCAAAACTTGAGTTGTATATGTTCTCTTTTCTCCTTCTTGTTATTATGTATGCAGGACCTTTCAGTAAGCATAAAAACTTTAGGATGGAAAACAGATTCTCCAAACACAGAGGATGTCTTATTTTTAAAGCATTTCTGATATTCTAAACATGATCAAGTAAGCAGATATTTTCTCTTGTTTTATTTTATGACTCCACATCATACAGGACCCCGAATTACTTATTCAGAGTGTTCCTGAATAAGTGCATCAGCGTTCAACTGTAGATTCCCCATGAAAAAATTCCATTTTTTCCTCATTTCTGAGAGACACGGTGAAAAATTTATTTTTTTTTCAGTTTTTTGCTAATATCTCAGGGACCGTTCGAATTACAGAATTGAGTTTTTTAAACTCATTGTCACCAATAGAAGCTACTTTTTTGCACTTTACTCGGTTTCATTTGACTTGCCAGAGGCGGAGATATTGAATTTGCACAAAGGTTTCAATCCCCAACTTTTACACCACTGGACAAATTTGCATATGCAGCAAATTCTGATGGCCCATGTGCTTTACATAAAACAGGTAGGTACTCCTGGTTCATTACACTAACTAAAGTGAACTGTGTTCGAGAAAACTGCATTTTATAATCAAAAACAATTTCCTAACGCATTGTGAATTTCTTGAAATTTGAAAATTGAGTAGTGATAATTAAGAGTCTTCAGCCTTCAAAATAGGAAACGTATACCGGCAGACGGCGGTGCAGTGCATTAATTTTTATTTATTGGATTATTCAGCTTAATAGAACAAATGTTGGGGCGCAGGGAATATTAACAAGAAATCCTACCCTGAACTAGATCTCACACTGACTGTATAATACACTAATTTTCCTTCACCACTCATCTGGGAGTAGATACCTGCAGGGCGTGTCATTTAAAAGAAACTCAATTCCATGTAAGAATCCACAATTGTAAGAGACAATTAATTTTCACTAATCGACGGCTAATAAAATCCTTAATGAAATTTCTTTGGTAAAAATGGATATTTATCATTTCGAATAGAAAAATTCAAGGAAATAAATTTCGCGAAAACAACACATTGTTGTAATATTATTTACAACAAAACGGTAAATTTTGAAAGAAAAAATAGATAGACATTTGATTAACTAAATGATAGGCTTCAATACTGAAATGAAAAAACACGAAAATATTTGTTCGTTTTGATGGTGGAAATGTTCAAAAATTATCAAAAATGATGGGGAATATCCGTTTCATTCATTTAATACTCATAAAATATTTTTTTATTATTTTTATCTTTATACCCTCAAACATCCCTTCATCAATCAGAAAAAAATAAATCGTTTCTGACTCCCTTTATTTTCAATAATTTGCAACAAAACTTGACGAATAGGTTTTTAGATTTGAATTGCAAAGTTATTTTTCATTATTTTCAGCGACCATAGTTAACAAGATTACAAGAAATGCTCGAAATTACGCCCATGGCTAATGCTTTTATTTAATTTTCGAACACAAAATGCCAGTTTTCTCGGTTCATTTTGGAGCAACGAACCACGACCACCTTTTTTATGTGAAATACATTGGCGCATCAGAATTTGCAGTGCAAATGCAAATTTGCCTAGTGGTGTGAAAGTCGGGGGGAAAAACTTTTGTGCAAATTCAATATCTGCGCCATTGGCACATCTAATGAGACCGAGTAAAGAACAAGAAAGTAGCTATTATTAGTGACAATGTGTGTGTTCACGCCAAGTGAACGGTTCAGATAACTTTTCTGAATTTTTCATTTCCATTCATGTCAGGATTAATTTAATTTCTCCGTACTTAGGGAAATCCCATATGTAGTGTAGGCGCCAGAAAAAATCGTCAGCTGTGGAGCGCGCATATGTCGCATATTTGTTTCATTTTTCATATTTTTCAGTTCAGCTCATTGATTGCGTTAATCGTGAATATATCTGCTACCGTTAATTCAAATTTCTTCTGTTTCCTTTCGTGAATCTAGAAAAGTTCAGTTTTTTTTTGTGATTCACAATTTTAGTGATCTCGATTTCATCGAATTACATTCAGTTAAGAACATTCTTTTGTACGAATTTCGTTCGAGAAAGACTGTTACCAGTGGCGTGGTTTTTATTCTGCCACAAGGATAAGTGTTCCTAATTTAACATTTTAGCAACGGATTTTTACGTCAGCTCCATTCCATGTTCGTTTGTCGAGCTACAAAAACTCAATTCAGTAATTCAAACGGTTCCTGAGATATTAGCAAAAACCTGAAAAAACTATAAATTTTGGTCACCCTGTATCTGGGAAACGAAGACCTGGAGGAAATAATGGAAGGGAAAGAAAAATGTTTCATGAGAAATCTACAGTTTGGACATAAACAATCTCCAAAATAATTCATGGAACGCAATCTTCGACCAAAATTCATCGTTGATTCTGAAAAAGGGATACATTGAATAATGAAAAGAAAAGGAATAATTCAACGAAGCGAAAACATACCGTAGCACCATTTAATAATTTCGGTTGGTTTTATCGTAAAGGGTTTTCCAATGAAAAGTGTTAATGTGAATAGCCCGCTATTTCGGTAGATGTCACTTTTGAATCTGTCACTTTCTCTCATTTGACCAGTAGAATAGTAGAAACTACGCCAAGTGAAACGATACGTGCTACAACAACGCATTGACATTTTTAAAATTCACTATGAAAATGGTGAAAAGTTGGCAGAGACCGTTCGTAAAATGGAGGGAGATAAGAAGAATAAAAGTCTTGCACGTGGCTCGAGAACAGCCGCGAATATTGCTGCTGCAGCCGAAAGTGTTGAAGAAATCCGAGGTTGGTCCATTCTTTTGGAATGAGGCATTCCACAAACGTAATTACAACGTATTTCGTCGTGTCTTTGCTGATTGAGTCCTTGAAATGCATG
Organism: Adalia decempunctata; assembly: GCA_951802165.1. NCBI lineage: Eukaryota > Metazoa > Arthropoda > Insecta > Coleoptera > Coccinellidae > Adalia > Adalia decempunctata. The sequence goes on along the minus strand of OX637696.1, from coordinate 61,730,510 downwards.
AAAATGATCCGGAATTCCATAAAAAAATCATTTTGAGAGATAAGGCTCATTTTCAACATGATGGCTACGTCAACAAGCAAAATTGTCGCATCTGAGGCTCGGAAAACCCAAGAGTTATTGTTGAAAAGCCTCTCTAGCCTCTACGTGTAACTGTTTAGTACGGTTGAGGGTCCGGCGGGGTCATTACTCGTTACTTATTCGAAAACAAGGCTGGAGCAAAAGTTACGTGTAATGGATTGCGCTATCGAGAAATGATTAATGCTTCTCATCGAGGGAATTGGATGGTATTAATCTGGACAACATCTACTATCAACAAGTTGGTGCTACGTGCCACAATTGGCCACCAAGATCTTGCGACTTTTCCCTTCGGGGCCACGTGAAAGAGAATGTCTAGGCCAAGAGCCCAGCGTCGATTCAAGACCTCAAAGATGGAATTCGTGAGGCTTTCGAGGACATAGGACAGCCACTTTGCGATTAGGTTATGAAGAATTTCATGAAGAGTATATGGTCCCGTAGTCGTTGGAGTTTTTCCATTATTAACGATCATCCGATCATTTATCTAAAAAATGCCATTCTTCTTGTTATGCCAAATTAGGACATTTCATTGGAAAACCGTCCATTATTATATCTTCCCTAGCATTTCATGCAATTTCCAGTCTGGACCAGAGAGGGTATTATGAATAATATCATATTATTCAGTTGTTCCACATCGACATATTCATGCATACATATTCCTTGCCTTACAAGTCGACTTTTCCTAACAAACTGCTGGGAAACAAATGGTGAACATTCCTTAATTGGCATCGGTGAATAAAAGCAAATCCCAATAATTCCAATCAGATAAGATTTCCTGATTCATTACCACATTCATTGATATAAATTCAAATGGAATCGCAAACAACGGTGTTACCAAAAAACGTACTTATTGAAATTCAAATTACCCACAGATTATTCCAAACATCTCCCGAAAAAGCTAATGATAAATTTCATTTAGCGATCATAAAATTCCTATAAAAAACTTGTTGTGTAGTTGGATTGCGTTTTCGTCTAACTATTCAGTATTTCTGGTGGGTAATAGACTATATTTCAACAGATCGGCGTTGTTTTTGGGACAGTCGTTTATCCGGTTTAAAGTGGAGAGCTCAGTATTAAATTAAAATTTAATTGATCATGATGCTAGTTTGCAGACACCGATGCGGTATCCGAATCGAAATTTGCGGTGAAGAACCTCAATGACCTATTGGATATTTCGTTTCTTTATTATTCTGGAATTCTCGAATTTACACAAAGATACCGAAATATTCAGACAGGAAACGTTATATTATCTTAGATGGCTATGACTTCTAACAGGATGGTCGTTAAAAAAAATCATTCTCAAGATTTGTTGCTCTGTATAATACCTTCTTGAAGCAATAATTAGAAAAGAAAATGGGATATCATAAGCTATCCTTAGGAGATTAAGGTATGATGTCGGGAACTTTTTTTTATATATTTGGAGACGTACAAAATTACTCTTTGTCCAGCGCACGCCGATAAATCGGAAAATTCTTCTACTGATTATTCGTGAATGTCCTAAAGCAGCTCTAGGCGAGACCAAAAAACCGACATGTGATAGGTCTAATTAATTCCATAACCTAGACACAGGGTGGTTCCTTATTCACCAAAAATTTCAATTTCTTATGTACTTTGATGACTGGGTTCATATTTGGAACGTATATGATTCATTCACAGGTCGATTGATTTATATTTAAAATTTAAAATGTTCCAGGTCCGTATTTGGAAGATATGGGACTTCTTGCAAGATGAGATTCAACTCCCAGTGTATTGAAGTTTTGGGATTAGATTGGGATATTTTCAGTCATTTCGTTCAAAAAAGCTTCAGGGAAAGATCCAATTGAATATTGGAATTCCAATAAATTCATAGAAAATTAGTTCATTGTAATCAAATTGCAATTTTTTTGTCTCGAACTGATTAAATATTTTCATTTTCCAATATTCTCATAGATTTCCAAAAAACGGGTTCACTTGAGAGAAATTTATTTCGTATTTCGAATTGTGAGAGAAGTGACTATCTTTTCAAATACTCAAAAGAATCTGAGATTACGATATGTGGCCAAATTAGTGGGCAGCTAGGACGTAATGGTAGGTGAATAAAAATTCAGAGATTCAGAGACCTGACGTTTCGCTAACTTTATTATAGCTTCTTCAGAGGCTGAAATAAAAATACAAAATTGTTGACACAAATACAATATTGCAACAAAACAGGACATTGAAAGCCACAAAACACATTTTACAATAATATTTCCACGTAACCATGAAATCGATTTATGGGCTGGGGAAACCTACTATCTGTTAAGTTTTACAACACCATTACTTAAATTTTACGTAGACGACACTATAGTACTGATAGGTACCAAGCAACAAATTTCAACACACGCTGAATGTATTTAACTATTTTCATACAAAAATCAAATTCACCTTGGAAATGGAAACAAATGGACGACTTCCATTTTTGGACAAGGTGGTCATGCGTGAAAATACCAATTTAATTTCTAATTGGTATATGAATCCGTATAATCCAGGAAAATGCGTTAATTTTTACAGAAACCATAGTTTGCAATAAAAGTTGAATGTCATTAGAAATCCGATTTTTAGAGCCACCACACTGAGTAATACAAGGTTTCATACACAAAACGTTGATAAGATTAAAGAAATACTGTACAAGAACAATTACCCCATATATCTGGTTACCAGAATGTGTAACACTATTGACCGAATTGATCAAGCAGTCACTGTAACGGATACTAACCTCAAATACACTGCCCAAAAAAATTAACGCACATTATGGAAATCTCAAATTTATTCTACAACTGAAGGTGTTCTCAATCATAATTATTTTTATCAAAATTATGCATGCATAATATGTTATCCACTTTCAACGTTTTTCTTCAATACAGATGTTTTCTCCCAGCAGGAATAAAAAAAGATGATATTATCAGATTTTGAATGTATTGGCTCCATTCTGAAATCAGTTGTTCTCGATCAATTCTAGTGATCAATAGTTTTTCTTTCGTTTGATTTTCTACACTCGATCGCTATGCAACGCGAAACACGCAATTTGACCCAAGAGGAATGTGCCCAAGCGGTAGTTTTGCGAGAAAAAGGGTGGACATACACAACAATTGCAGAAAGCTTTGGAGTTTCCCATACAAGTGTGTCCAGAATGTTGCAGCGATTCAGGGAGACAGGTATGAATGTCCGAAGAACAGGACAGGGTAGACCACGGGTAACAACTGCCATTCAAGAACGTTACTTGAGAGTTTCTTCGTTGAGACAACGGTTTGCAACCTCTCGCCTCCTTCAAAATCAGCTTGAGTAAACTCATGAGGTGCAAATTAGCACTCAGACAATAAGAAATCGCCTCAGAGTCGCGGCAAGAGGCCCAGCTCTTACCCCAGCCCATCGAAGGGCGCGTTTGGATTTTGCGACAGAGCATATCCATTGGGAAGAGGCCGATTGGGAAAGAGTTCTCTTCACAGATGAGTCTAGATTCTGCCTCTGCCATTGTGATCGACGTTCCCTTGTATACAGACGTCCACATGAAAGATATGCTCAGTGCAATTTCCTGAATACTACTGGTTTCGGGGGAGGATCGATTATGGTATGGGGTGGAATATCTTTGACTGCTCGCACAGACCTAGTGGTCGTTGATAATGGAGCTATGAATGCTGATAAGTATATAAGGAACATTCTGGAAGAGCATGTAGTGCCATTTGCCCCATACATTGGTGAAAATTTCATTTTTATGGATGATATAATGCCAGACCCCATCGTGCGCGCATCGTTCAGGAGTACATTGAAGAGGTTGAAGTCTCTCGAATGGAATGGCCAGCAAGAAGTCCAGATCTCAATCCGATTGAGCAGGTTTGGGACAACCTCAATAGAAGGCTGAGAAGTTCAGAAAATCCTCCAGCTACTCTTAATGACTAAGGAATCGAACTCGGAGAAATCTGGGAAGGATTAGATCACAACATTTTGAGATCACTTATATTGAGTATGAACCGTCGTTGCCGAGCTGTAATTAACGCAAGGGGTGGAAATACCAAGTATTAAATCTCTTATCAGCATTTCGGTATTTTGAAAATTGTTCATTTCTCTTCTTTCACATAAGATTCGGTGAAATCCTGAATTTTTCATCCATTTAATGTGTCTTGTTTCGTTCAAAACCTTCCCGAGAGAACATAACAAATAAGTTATAAAGTCAATGTAGAGTTACCTTTCATTAAAATTGAGATTTACAGAATGCGCGTTAATTTTTTTGCGCAGTGTATTGTAAGTTCCCATATGTTCCTGGATTATCTCAGAGTGTTAACAGACTTTTCAAGGAATTCAATTGTCGTTGCACTTATATTACACAATTGATAGAGGAAGAAAATTCTTTAAAACACTTAAAGACAAAACACCTGACTCATTTAAGTCAAATCTAGTTTATCAGATTCTCTGCTGTAATTGTCAAGAGTCATATATTGGACAAACGAAACAATAACTTAAAGACAGAATAAGACAACACAAAAATGATTGCAACAACCCATCAAATAGTGGTAAAACAGCATTAGCCACACATACACACACAACAGGACATAAATTTGATTTTAACAATGTAAGGATTTTGGATTACGAAAGGAACAGATATGCGAGGAATATCAGTGAGCTGATTTTTATAAAAAAGAATTTCACAGTTAATCATAGAGAAGATGAACAAGGTCTCATTATAATGTATAGCCAGTTGTTATGAATGTTTTTATATTAGTTCAATAGTTAAGTTATGTATTCCATATTTAGTGTTGTTGAAGGTTGTAGTTTTGGTGGTGATCTGTGGTTTTATCGATCTACCTATCTATCTCAAACTATAATTTAATTAAGTCGTAGTTGTGTCAAATGAAGTTGTGTTTAAAACTTGCCTTACTCTTCTTTGATTTTATTTATAATAACGAAAACCTTTATTAATTGACTAGGTAAGGAATGCACACGTTTGTTTACCCACTGTTCGCTATATTGTTGATTGTCTTTTTTTTTAGCCTTGAGAAAGAGGAAATCCATCCTCAAAACGTTGGCCTTGTGAATAACAAAGTGTTAGTACAGTTTTCCTATTACCCAATATTGTTTTTATTCATATTGATTAAATTTCCAACATTTCCTCAAAAATACAGGGTGAGATTAAATTTGAAGGTTGAAAAAACACCCTGTACATTCCGTTTTCAAAAATTCGCTACCTGCTTCAGATTCTACCATATTTTTAAAGATGAACAATATCGTTATTTCGCTTCAAGGCAGTGAGAATTTTCCGAACTAGTAAAGCTGCATCGTCCAATGATACGAAGCTCTTCCTGAGTCATAAAGTAGTAAAAAGAAAATCTGACGGTATCCTCCGGAATCACCCTGTATATCGATTTTTTGGACTCGCCTAGGGTAGCTCTACTTCAGGTTATCGCCGTATGTTCATTTACCAATGTACCTGTACAGTTTTTTATTTTCACATTGAAATAGGTTTCTTCAGGAAATAAACATAGTCTAAGTCCCACAATCCATAGGAATCTAATGACAATTCATAAGGTGAAATACATCAAGCGCCTTCTTCTGGCCCAATAGGGTAAAATAAAGCTGCATTTTCTCTACAAAGAATATCGTATTAATGATAAGTACACGTGATATGACGCGGAAGGATATATGATAAAGTGGGCTCCTTGTCAAAAAATAGTTCCACAGTCAGTTCAGACGTTGGAATCAGATTCAGATATCCCCACCTCGATCATTAAATACAATTCTTCTGGATGTACGGACAAATATTCTAAAAACCAAATAGGCCAGTATATCTGCTTTCAAATCGACTTCAAGAGTCGACCGTCGTAATCTTTTTACCTGCTACCACCTCGAGATGAAAGAATTCACTTAAATTTAATGGTTATAAAAATAAACCCCAAAATATTCACATTTATCAAGATCTCCAGACAAGACCCACAATTATTTTGAGCAGAATTCATATTTGTTAACAATAGTTTTAAGATGGATCCATCGGAGGGGGTTCGGGGGGTACCATTTCGGACGGTGGTACCGAATAGATGGATGACTTTGAAATGGGGATAGCAAGGTGGTTGAAATGGATTGGCCACTCCCACGATACGAATTCACTACATATATTTCCTAAATTGCGTTACACAGCAGGGTGTTGTAGCGAACTGCGTACTCGAAAAGGTTTCATATTTGAGCCTGGTCAGGTAGAACAAAGACGAGGATAAAATGAATTCTTGGAAGAGCGGCATTGTTCGTTCTTGAAAACCGAAAGTGTTTGAGATGCTGGATAAAAGGATGACCAGAAAGGACATTGCAAATTTTTCCACCGTCAGTATAATTTCGACTCATATCTGCGTCACATGGATACGTGGATAATATAGGGTAGAGTACGTAACTACGATTTATGTTCTAAGAATAGAAAAACCAACTGATTTTGGTTGATTGTTTTGACTCTATTCATGGTGCATAATCCTCATTCAAACCTTGAAGAAGATAAACTGTTCACATTTTCGAAAGAATCGATCATTTTGCGAAATAAATGTCTTCTCAATAAAACCCATTGTTTTAGAGTGTTCCTCATTTTATCCGATGAAATCTGAGGAAAAAATCATGAATTTCAAAAATAATCTGGATGCTTCCCTGGATTTTTAATAACACCGAATCGCAGATTAGTCGGACCACAAGTTGACAATGTCTATCAACATTGTCAGGAATAAAATTCAAATGATGGAAAAACGTTCGATGTAGAGATATGTAACAATAAAATCCCACAAATGTGGGAAATAAAATTGAACACCAATGAGAATGAAATTATACATTCAATACGCACAGTTTCTATTAAAAATTAAAAAAATTATTGTTACTGGTCCATATTAAGAAAAAATGCCGATGAAATATAAAATTGGGAAATATGAATGATGAATGTCGATACAAACAACGTATTCAATTGAAATTAATGAAAAATAGAATGTTACTTAGAACTGAATAATATGTGATGATGTTTCTATCTGACTCTGAACATATCTTCTTGTAATTTCATAAACCCGACACTACACGGATAATAATAATAACATTTATTCATTTCAATTATTCTCCAATACGAATTTAAAAATACTAATCGAAGTAAGTCAAAGTAATAATACAAGAGTACAGAAATGAAGAGTTGAAATAATGTTTATTTCCAAACGTACGATAACAACGTCAGTTCTCGACTGACAAGATCATCGAAAAGTTCTATTTCTCCGCCTAGGCGGAGAAATATTTACTTTTCCCTCCGGCGGCAGGAAAAGTGGTTGCTACGAAAAAGATTACTTGGTTACCATGAACAATATGAACATAGATGCATAGAATACGAAAACTTCCAATTCAAACGTCATTTTTATTTGATAAAGTTACAATATAAATGTACAATTTTCATGAATTTGAAAACGTTTGGAAATAAAATAGCATATTTCATTCGGAGAAGAAGTGACTTTTCGTGGCTCGCTTTCAATTATCCGCCTCGCTCCGTTCGGCGGATAAACTCAAGCTCGCCACGAAAAGTGACACTTCTCCTCCTAATGAAATAATATACTATTATGCTGAGAAATTAAAATAAGGAGCCGAAATATACATATACCTATAGCCCGTGAAGACTAGGAATACGATTCTGTTTGAACACACCTCTACAGGATTCTCTATACTTCATTCTGAGAATCGTTCTTAAGGTGGGCGTTCAATGTAGTGTGTTTTTATTTCAAGTTGATTTCGAAAACGGTTTCACTTTGAGAACTGAAATTTTGTGGGTGAACTCAGAAAGGATTAGGGTTCTTGTTGAAATAATTTTAATCGATTTCATTCCGACAGTTAATTTTTTTTCTTTCAAAAATAGAAGAAAATTAGCCAGCCAATGCTTCTGTTTTATTTCAACAGAAAGACCCATGAAAATAGTTCAACTTCCGATTAAAAGTGAATCTACTGATAATTTCGTTCAGAAGATCAACTTGAAATACGGAATTGGCAGAGAATGGCCAAATTCAAATTTTGGCGGGAAAAAGTTCCTGCTTTACCCACAAATTGACTTATATCATAGTTCGGCGATTTTCGGATAGAGAGAGCCATTGTACATTTCATTCATGATAAGAGAGGTATTCATAGAACTTGATAGTGATAGTGCATGTTCTATGGAGATATGCCATAAAATGGACGGTGGCGCCTCTATCGGCTGCGCTTTTCTATTCGCTTTAAACGCCGACCTTAATTAAGACCCACTTATGTGCCAAAAAAACACTCTCAACATTACTACGCTCTGCGAATTGTTTTGGTAAGCCGACCGAGTGTTATAAGTACATATGTATCTAGAAGCATAGAATAACTGGAGGAACGCTCCGCTACAAAAATGAACTGCCACAGACGTCGGAACTTGTTAGTTCGCCGCAAGGTCACGTGATGGCACCAACGTCGTTTGTAGATCCCTAATAAAATTATCTGTAATGACTATTAGTTGTTTTTTCTTATTAGGTACCATTAATTTGTTACTATATCATAATATATATTTTATTGAACGAAAGCAATACATACTTTTTTCTTAAATCGAACAATATAATGCTTATGGCCCGTGTGAAGAAATAGCTACAAGAAACAGATTTAATGTAGGAAAAAAAATCTTCCCGCTTCAAATCTTAGTATTGGCAGAGAGGATGTGAAAGGGGTATACCGTAGAATTCTGCGTATGATACACGAGAACAGATAAAAACCTCTGTCTTCCCATAACGTATGGTCCGAAAGTTTTGGGAAAAATTTCACCTGGTCTGATTGAGAAGCAACGTGTCAGGGGAATAATTAAGCGAATCGAAAATAATGGTCCCTTGTCTGTTACTTGAATTTTAATTTATCATAAGGATAGTTAAGTTAAATTGTTGAATAATTCGATAAAAATATAAGATCATTCAAGTCAGAGTTACATGCTCTTGAAATTTTTCCCAAAACTTTAGGACCATACGTTACGTATAATAACAAGAATACTTACCTGAATGTTCGTTTTTTTCGGTAAAGATATTTCACTCATTCCATTTTTAGTGAGGAAGTTTCCGTACAACGATCGTTTCTTCTCGACTATTTCACTCATTCCATTCATAGTGAAGAAGTTTCCGTTGCAACGATCGTTTTATCTCGATAACATTTTCAAGCTGGCAAAACTAACAAGTTGGTTTTCCAGCGATAAAATTTTTGACTTTTCTCGAATTCACAGATAGCTTCGGAAATTTATATCACAGAGAAATCAAACAACGTTTAGTGGTTTAGTTATTAAATATTATATTCATATATCTAATTTTTCCTATATGGGGAATGAGCCAATTAAAACTGAAGCTGGGCTTTGGCAACAATCCAGATCTGCGCTTGTGCGGAATTATTGACAATAAAAATATTTTTTTAATTCTGTCTCTCTCCGACACATTGTATTATGTCGTGAAACGTATGTCATTCTTAACTTCATGTGAATACTTTCGATCATAACCTCACAATTTCATGTGAAATGTTTCAATCGCTTTATTCTGTTTTCTTGCTAATCCTAAATACCATTGTTAACTCCCATTCATATTCTAAAATTGAACTGGAAGTATTTAAGTGACATATTTTCATTCTCGATATCTATTTTCTTGTTATCTTTCAGAATAAACATAACCTCTAAATTTCTCGCAATTTTCGAATTTCCAGTTGACGCAAGCGTACAATTGAAACCTTACCAAATATTTGGCTTCTCTTTGTGACTGTGAAAAGCAGGGGTATAATCCATATTGATGTTATTAGATATATGATTATATTATTATTATATTCTTTGCAACTGTAGTGTCACAGAAAAAGATATGTGATGTTTGGCCATATTATCGACCCCTATAGGTCTTCACACCAAACTCTTAACCTCCGCCGTCAGTCGAAAATTTTCTGTCGAGCGTATGAAGCCTTCTCTCCAGTTATTCTATGCTCCTAGTATGTATTAATGTCTGTTATTATCGCAAAAAGAGTTTCGACTTTACGTTTATGTAACAAACTGCACTTTATTTTGAACAAGAAATCACCCCCCTAAATCTTTTGGAGTTGAATCTACTGGACTGAGACTCTAAAATAGACTGTCTCGAGCATGGGGAGAGCTTGAGGGAAAGTGCCCGAAGAAGACAATCAACAAATGCCTACAAGAGAATTCACCGAACAACTGGATGGAAGTCAGTATTTCCAAAACTATTTAGTCCTTTTCCTTGTAACCTGACTAAATGACGATGCAATTCTAATAAATCTATCTATCATTATTTACAGAAGGTGCACATTTAACTTCAATTCAATCATTTACAATCGTGCAGCTTCATCCCAGGTCTTCAAAAACCCCTTCATTACACTTCTGATGGTCGAATAAGTACCAAGCGATTCAAGGCAATTAGCCTTCGGCGTAGCTCCAAAAATCAATTCCCCATAAAAAACGAGCCCTTCCGTGCAAAATCGCCAAATGAGTATATAATGTACAATATCTTCGTAGATGACATCCATTCGACGTCTTCACCTGCTTGCCCATCTGCTTCTGGACGAGTGAATCTAATTGCAGGGGCCAGAAGGGTTCTGTCTGGGACGCGTGTCCACGTGGCACGTGCCTCGATCTCGCTTTTCGCCGTCTCGTGGTGAGATGATCTACGGCACCAGATTTGGGTACAGGAACACCGCGGGGTCGCGGCTATCACCAGATGCTGATCTCGATGCGATAACTAACTCGACTACTTAACTCGCCGAATGCGATGTGATATGCCATATACGTCGAGATTACGACTTTTAAAGGTGGTGAGATTATGGGTGTTTATCCTCCTCCTGTTCCCTGTAAATATCTAAAACTTTTTGATTGCTGAATTTTTCAAGGATCTTGAAAGATATAAGCTAAAGTTCATTCAGCTTCCACAATTCCACCAAATCCATTTTTCCAACAATAGGGTTCAGAATTGATGAGATATCAGCACTGTTACGAATATTGTTTTCCGAAGAAGCAATTCTTTTCAATCAAATAAACATGTGAGGCTCAAAAATTTTTTCCCGGCTTTATGGATTTTAACATATGGGGTGTCATTAAAGATTCTTTATTTTTCACTTGTATATTATCTGTTCATTTTACCTCAGAAACGGTTGCTATGAATACACTCATAACACCCTACGTCATTTTAGACGGCGCGGCGTTATGGATCATAACGCCCGTTCTTTGTGCGAGAAGAAAAAGCTAGAACGAAATTAGTTATTTCGCAGATTTTTGACAACCCAACAAACGACAACAAAGTGCCACTTAATTAAAATTAAAAGTGCAATTTTCTTTCATGAGAGAACCACTTGAAAATTCATAAGAATATTTGACGGAATTTGCAATTATTGTTGATACTTTGTTTTGAGAGAAAATGCTGTGTTCTATGTAAACCTTTCGCCACAGATGCACTCTTCCGTGCATTTTCAAAAAGTTTCTTATAGCGTTTTCTATTGGTAAAACTAGTGCTGCACTCTGGCTGCACTGTATGCGCACGAAAACAAAACAACACGGAATTAGTTTTCGTGCGCATACAGTGCAGCCAGAGTGCAGCACTAGTTTTACCAATAGAAAACGCTATAACTGATGCACTGACCTCAGTTTAAAGAATTTCCAAGGTCCGTATGAAAATTCATCTACGTGTGTTGTGACTTACATTACCGCTCATTGTACAATATACTATTACTTTATGTAATAGACGAATTTAATCAGGAGCTTCGTTGATAAATGTATGAACTTGATCTGCTGTCAAAAACTTGTATTTTTTTGGAAGATATCTAACGAAATTCATTTTTAAAAACGCTATTATCCGGGAGAAATGGGAAACATTGATACCTTCATTTACAATCAGTCTAGATTTCAAAATAGAATATTTCGTCCATAATATCGCAGAACCAAATTTTTTGGGATGATATAAAAATGAAACACATAAACTGAATGAAAAATTAAATAATATACCATTTCTTGAAAGTACACCGATAACACGTTCTCATCTATGGCAATTGGCCATAATTTCATTATTCAACTTCCATCGATTGAATATTTCATAATCCTTGTCGTAAATTAGTATGGATTTTTTTCGATAATAAATATTTGCAGCTTGATTTTTTTCTAAAATTTCAGTATAGCTATAGAATCATGAAAATCTGTAATTTTCGTGCATTCGCAAAGGACTAATCACGGGTATTTTCTCAATATTGCTGCTTCATTACACAGGATTGAAATAAGCAACCCTCACTTCATTTCATATCCAAACTTTTTTTTCGAGATGAAGTTTCACGAAATGAAATTATAACTTGGAATCCCTGTTTTATTTGAAACAATTTTTTATTTCTGAATATTATTTCCCAAATCCAATAGCTGAAGAGAAAAAATATGAAAACTCAATTTTACTCGTCACCTTTTAATGGTGATATCTTGAAAAAGGGTGGACTGAAGAAATTTTGTTATAGAAAATACTCCTCTTCATTTCTTACGAGCAATCACATACTGTGAATATGATTCGAGTAGAAGGAGAATAATACAAAGATTCAAAATGGATTTTATGCATAAGAAATGCATTTAAGCATATTATCTACTATAAGTAGATTCTACTTCATACCCCTAGACACGATCTTCAGTCGAGATGATAGAATATTATTTGTTGGCTTATATGAGAATTTTCCAGCAGATTTCGAGTTCAAAGTGGAAAGTTGGCCCTAAAAGGAATCGACTGATCATAACATCTCAATATATCAGCACTGAACAAGTTTAACTACTTAGTGCTCATAGCAGAACTGGACGCTCGTATATCTTCATTAGTAATATGTCCTCATCTGTGAATATATTATTCTTTTCAGTCTTTACTTCTCGAGTTATAATTCAACTAATTCTATTCCAGTTATTGATACATGAGAATGTAAGGTCACGATGAATTATCTTAATGAACCCGAAGTATTAGAATATAAGGTCGGATCTGAACTTGGAGAGATTCAGGAAGTACAGACAAAATGTATTTCAACGAACCTTACATCGCAGTGCTGCTTTTGCGATTAGAATGATTGAAATCTTTTTCTTTTTTTTTTCATGTTTACAGTCCCGAAAATAGAACGTTCTATGTCTTTTTGACAAAATGACACTGTGATTTATAGATGAGTTGCAATTTGTGGGTGTAAGATAATTGGTAGTTTGTTCTAGAACACCAGTATTCCACTTACCCCATAAAAATACATCAGGAGCGTTAAATCATATATTATCATGGTAACTACTTCTTGTTTTCTGATCTAGTGATCAGAAACTAGTTGAACCAATCTTGAAACTCGTCATGTCAAATATCACAGGGTGAGTCTTTGCCTTATACACAGAGGCGGCCTTAGGGGGTGGCGAACGGGGCAATCGCCCAGGGCCTCGCTCTTGGAGGGGCCTCGCGCAAGAACCCATATTTGGCTTCATGTGTAAAAAAATTGAAGGAAATCAATAATAGTGAATTTTTTAAACAATGCAGCTACTTGCAAATGTCCGTGACAGTAGGAGAATTATGTGATATTGATGGACATGAATTGTGCGAACAAAAGAATATGTTCATCAGAGCGTATGAGGAAAACGACGATATTATCCCGGTGCTGAAATACATAAGAGAAAAAAAATATAACTGAAGTTTACCCCACTATCGAAATTGTCCTGAGAATTAGAGCCGTTTCACAAGGGACTGATGGTCGGGCGAACCGATCATCAGTCGGCGGTATTTGTTTTCACATCGATGAGTACCGTCAGTCGCCGATACTTCATCATTTGCTGCCATGGATTTGGAGCGTGACACTGTAATTGCATTGTACGAGAACCGTCCGATTCCCGCACGAAGTGAAAACTTTTTTCGCATTTCGAAATTCTTATATTGGCATTATTATTATTGTGTGGATTCTTTGTTAGAAAAGTTATATGGGAAATCTACTTGATGATTGGTTCAAGTTTTTTTGAAGTTTCAAAATTTACCCTATCATCTTGTATATAAAAAGCCAAAGACCTCAGACAAAAAAATAAGGAGCGAGGACATTATCGACGATCAATCTGTTGATGAATATGCAAACTTGCTTCGTCATTGAAAAAGATTCTTGAAATCTTCCTGTCATACACATATCAGAGCCAGATCCTCCCAATATTCAAATCGATATTTTTATAATTTTCTGGGGATGTATTCCATATTTCCATTTTTTTCTATGGCACTAATGAGCATTTCAGTTTCAAAATTAATTTTTTCCTACCCATTGACTATTATCCACTATTATTGGTGAATAAATACAATCCGTTCGTAAATACGTAGAAATTCCTAAGAATATTCAATAATAACATGCGCAATAACGCAATCGCATCAGGACTGACGGTGCGCATGCATTATGTGAAAACCTCCTTTGTGCCTTTTGCCGCGACTCGATCCGACGACACGCCAACGCAGCAGGCCGAACCGATGCTCATGCTTGTTTCAAGGGTCGAATGATGATACGCATGCGAGTATTGCAAAATCCAGTTCGAACGCCGGTCCCGACTGACCATCAGTCGCACTCGCATGTGAAGCGGCTCTCAGTCCCATGTGAAACGGCTCTTATTGCCACCACACCTGTTGCAGTTGCGTCTGCTGAAAGGAGTTTAAAATTAACAAAACTTATTTGAAGAATTCAAGATCGGCTTTCGGTACTTGCTATTCTTTCAATAGAAAATGACGTAGCTCATTCGTTGGATTATTGTGTTCTAATTAAAGATTTGAGTCTCAGAAAAAGCCGCGAACATCAATTTTGAAATTTAACATAAATTCTAAAAAATATCTTCTCCGAATTTGTTGAATTCGTAAACCTTTCGAAGTGAAATATTTTGAAACACAAATTTTATTTAGTTGTAAAACTATGGCAGTTTTTATCAAACATGACAAAATACCTAAACCAAACGACCCGACTTAAATTCGAATGACATACTTTCCACGAAGAACAAAGGGCCTCGCAAAGACCTGCCGCCCGGGGCCTCGCAATTGGTTAGGCCGCCGCTGCTTATACATATATTTTAACTGAAGATTCCTCTAATTAAACGACACAATATTTTTTTACCATTTTTCGAAATTCGCGTTCGCTTTCAAACGGCTTTTCCGGGTGGCAAAAGTCCATGAAAAAAAAAACTTTTCTTTTCATATCTTCGGCTCTATTATTTCAAATGAACTGAATATTGATTTTTTGTCTACTCTATTCATGGTGCATAATCCTCAATCAAAACCTATTCAATATTTCTCCTTGTATGAAAGTTACAGAGTAGCCGACACATAAACCTACGCAAAATACCATAAAACCACTTGAAAAAGATGAACGGTTCATATTTTCGAAAGAATCGATCATTTTAGAAAATAAAAGTATTCTTATGTTTTCTCAATGAAACGCGTCGTTTTTGAATTATTCCAAATTTTATGGGATGAAAGATCATGAATCTCAAGAATAATGTGTATGCTTCCCTGGATTTTGAATATAATCGAAACGCAGAAAAATGTATATTTTTTTCGATCGCAGTACAAGTTGATAATGTTGTCAGAATGATTATTAACTTTGTCGTGACTGAAATTCAAATGATGAAAAAACTTTTGATGTAGAGATATTTGATAATGATATCCCACAAATGTAGGAGATAGAATTGAACTCCAAGGAGCATGAAATTATACTTTTAATACGACCGGTTCCTATTGAAAATTCATCGTTACCGATCCATATTGAAAATAAATGTCAATGACATACAAAATTCATATATATATAAATGATATATGTCGATGAAAACAACGTATTGAATTGAAATCTCGATTGGAATTAATGAAAAATAGAATTATACTTAGCACCACATAATCGGTGGCGATGTTATTATGTGAACAATATCCTCTTGTAATTCTATAAACTCGACATTACACGGTTTATATTACATTAATTCATTGAAAGTCATAATCATCACGAGATCTGAGGGAAATATCTTGAATAATCTATTTTCCGTTTCATAACAACATAGCTCCAATAAATTCTTCCTCCATGTTTGTTAAAAGATCGCACCGCTAATCACAGACACTGATGTTTGAGTTTGGTCGATTCATAGGTCTTTGGTGTGTCTTGCGTGGTAGTGAGCGCGCAATTTACTCATTCAAACAATAAATACTAAATAAGTAGTCCGAATCGACTACTTTTACATATATTGTGTTTTCTGAATGCCTAAATAGCGCGGGGTTACGTGCTTGCTACTACGCAAGACAAATCAACAATTTGGCATTGTCTTCCCGAAAGCTCTGTGAAATATTCAAAGAAGATTATTGTTTTGATACGAAATGGGGTTAGGTTAGGTTGATTATCATAAATTGAATGAGAAACCATTATTTATAAGATATTTCTGCGATAAAGAGAAAAATATGAACAAGCTATTAGTGTCCACAAATAAATTTTCAGAAAAATCGAAATAGAAACTAATTTTGCTGAGAGAAATATGGATTTTCAATTGCAGATATAATCGGACAAAACTTAGTGTTTTTGTCAAGAAATATCCTGTTTTTGTAGGTTTATTCAAATAAGGTTAGTACTTGAGTATTCCCTGGATTTATGAACTCACTTCCAATTGAGAAATCTGAACTTTGAGTATCAGGCACGTATTTGGCCCATTTTTTCAAATGGCTATTTCTTTCTGACAGAGCTGGATTCGGAAAAATGGAAAATGAAAAAAGGTTTCTCTAGGCCTCAAGAAACTAGAGTTGAAATATATGTACAAGCCGAAGACTCACCCTGCATATTGTCCTCTGATTTTCAACCCTTAAAAGAACCTTTTTTTTCATCTCAGAATCCGATCGGTCGAAAATCACTGAATTTGGTAAACAGGAGTTTTATGATATCCTTGATTGTTAACGTCAGTTTGAAGGAAATATAATTTGAGTTAAAAAGTCATATTTCTAATTATTCTTGTTCCAGTTTATCCATTTTTCTGCTTTCAAATTTACAATACGCGAAATTTCATAGTACAACTTATTTTGGCGATAGACCTTCCTTGAAAACTGTTACACCACTAGAATGCACATTTCCATGCACTATCATTTGTTGCAGACAAGTCCACTACGGCTGTTCAAGATTCTATGAGGGTTGTAAGACTGAGAACCCTATCACAAAAATTCTGATTTTTCCTGAAGCCTCCCAATCCTGAAGAGTATACACTTTTTGTAAATTTTAGGAACACTCAATAAACTAATTGGTCGATAACTATATTAGGATCAGAAGAATTCTGTCCACGTTTTGAAATTCTTATAACTTTCCTCTGGTTGAATTCGGCTGGATAATTGCCTGTAGTCAGAATATTAATAAAAATAGTTTATTATTTCATTAGGAGGAGAAGTGTCATTTTTCGTGGCGAGCTTGAGTTTATCCGCCGAACGGAGTGAGGCGGATAATTGAAAGCGAGCCACGAAAAGTCACTTCTTCTCCGAATGAAATATGCTATTTTATTTCAAAATGTTTTCAAATTCATGAAAATTGTACATTTATATTGTAACTTTATCAAATAAAACTGACGTTTGAATTGGAAGTTTTCGTATTCTATGCATCTATGTTCATATTGTTCATGGTAACCAAGTAATCTTTATCTTTTTCGTAGCAACACTTTTCCTGCCGCCGGAGGGAAAAGTAAATATTTCTCCGCCTAGGCGGAGAAATAGAACTTTTCGATGATCCTGTCAGTCGAGAACTGACGTTGTTATCTTACGTTTGGAAATAATAGTATATTATTTCATTAGGAGGAGAAGTGTCACTTTTCGTGGCGAGCTTGAGTTTATCCGCCGAACGGAGTGAGGCGGATAATTGAAAGCGAGCCACGAAAAGTCACTTCTTCTCCGAATGAAATATGCTATTTTATTTCCAAACGTTTTCAAATTCATGAAAATTGTACATTTATATTGTAACTTTATCAAATAAAAATGACGTTTGAATTGGAAGTTTTCGTATTCTATGCATCTATGTTCATATTGTTCATGGTAACCAAGTAATCTTTTTCGTAGCAACCACTTTTCCTGCCGCCGGAGGGAAAAGTAAATATTTCTCCGCCTAGGCGGAGAAATAGAACTTTTCGATGATCCTGTCAGTCGAGAACTGACGTTGTTATCGTACGTTTGGAAATAAAAGATATTAACCAGACAAAGCCCATTCACTCAAATATCTGATTCATTCCATAGGAACCAGAGGGTTTCCGATATTTAGTTCATTTCATTGCTGTTTTCAATTCATCCATGTTCAATGGATTGTATATGTATACAGGGTGATAAGAAAAACTTCGGACAAATTTTGCTGTGGTTTGGAACAAAAGTATTTCAGCGCAGCCAAATAATTTTTATTCTCTTGGTTTCTCTACACTTTCCTGTACTAATATGTGAATTTTCAGTTTGATATAATTTCATTTCACAGAGTTTTAGAAGGTCAAACAAACGTAGTCGATTTTGGAGATGTTTCTTCAAGGTAGGCGTCAATGCGAAGTTGTTTCTTTGCTTTGTGTCCGATGCAATTCGTCGTTTCAATGAGCTTGGCCATGATGGTCGTCGTCCAGGAAGTGGTAGCAAACGCACTGTCAATACACCTAGCAATAGCAACATCGTCAAGAAGCGAGTCAATCGAAATCCGAGGGTTTCCATGAGGATAATAGCCTGTGAGACCGGTATCAACTGCGAATCAGTCCGTCAAATTGCCAAAAAGGAGCTCAACCTCAAGCCATACAAGCTCCAAAAAGTTCAACTCCTCACGGAGGAACGCGCGTACGCCTCCAAAGGTGCCGCCAACTCCTTCGCCTCGCCGCCAGTCAGTAATGGGAGCGGATTCTCTTCAAAGACGAGAAGCTTTCCACCTTAGAACAATCCCACAACCACCAAAACGACAGAGTCTGGTCCGTAGAGGCTCCCGGTACATCGGCCATCGTCGAACACTGTCAAAATCCGTAATCCGTCATGGTCTGGGGCGGAATTTGCCGCAGTGGTAAAACTCCCTTAGTTTTCGTGGATCAAGGGGTCAAAATCAATCAGGAAGTCTACCGCTGCGACATCCTCGAGGCCGTAGTACTTCCGTGGGCCAAGCAGCACTCCGGCGATACGCATTGCCCATTGGACCTGTCAACCGGACTCCGCTCCGGCTCACAGAGCGAAAATGTCGCAAGAATGGTGTAGTACGCATTCTCCTTGTTTCATCTCATCTGCAGAATGGCCGCCCTACTCACCGGATCTCAACCCAATGGGCTACAGCGTGTGGTCGATTTTGGAGCACAGGGTTTGTGCTAAAAAACACAAAAATATGCAGTCGCTGAAGCAATCTCTGCGCCGGGAATGGAACCGATTAACGCCCGAGGAGCTGCGGCCCATTGCCGAAAATTTCAAGAAGCGTCTGAAGCTGTGTATCGCCGCCAAAGGAAGCCACTTCGAAACGGCTTGAATATATTATTAAAAAATGTTCAAGCTATTATTATTTGTTGTTGTTTTGTTCAATTTCTTCTGTTCAATAAAGTTAAATGAAAAAGGGTTTATCCGCGGTTTTTCTTGTCACACTGTAACATCTACAGATGGTGTTGCTTCAATTCGAATCGGGAATTTGTTCGTAAAAATAAAAATTATTTCAATGAGAATAACTTAACATTGGACAAAGGTGAATATTCTCCTCGCATATTATGGCTATTATTCATTGGGATACTTACCAAACTCTACCTCGTCTTGTTTGGTAAACCTCATCTGCGTGAATGATAGCTATCATAATATGCTCGTTAATATACTGTACTTCAACGTTACGCATTCACTAAACTATATACACCTTGATTTCGAAGAAAATAAAGGGTCGGCAATTTATGTGATTATTCGTTCTCATACGGTGGAGCTTCTTCAAAAACCATCTGCCAATTCCAAATCTCTCCAGGAGCAGATTCGATATCTTGGCAAGTTACGCCTCATGGGAAAGATAACCCTGATATGCATAAGATTCCCTTTCATAAACGTTCTTTTCGGACTTACTTCATATTCCGTCTTTTGAAGACAGATGGAAAAATGAAAAAATGAGTTAATTTTATACTTCATTCCACTGGTATGGAACATCTTATACCGGGTCCTGCAATAGTGCGTTAAGCTTCTATAGCTGCTAAACCAGGCGTTTTAGGAACTTAGTTGAAAAGCATTCCCTTTGTACTTGCAATTCTGGATCTCAGGAAAGTATTTTATGATATAAAGGTTTTTCCCAAATAAAATTATTCAACAAATCAGTGATTTTTTAAATGGAACACTCCTTATATTTTTGCATATTTTCAATTCTCTTCAATACCTCTACCATGATGCAAAATATTAGGGATATTTTTCCAACAGTACGGATCTTATTAAGAAAAAACTGCAAAATTTCGACGAAACAGTAGTTCGGTAAAAGCCCTTTACCGATTTACACAAGCGATAGAAATATGAATTTGATCAGGATTTCTTCTAACTCAAGAATTTGCCTAATCATTGTTAATGTTCCTAAATGATCAACCTTTTTTATACAGGGTGTCCGTTATCAATGTCCAAATATGAAGAATTTCAAATTGTTTTTTCTCGATTTTTCAAATGTAACACCCTGTATTTTTTTCCATGATGATGTACACAGTTTGAAACCTTACATTTTTTCAGAAGTAACCAAAGGGCTATTTTCACTCCTGCGCCCTCAGGTACGAAAAATGGAATCAGAACGGAAAATTTCATTAAAATATTGGATATAAAAACAAACGGGCGTTGAAAAAGACAAAGAAAAATTGTGTCAATGATCCAAGAGATGTTCAAATTGTCGTCCGCCTTTTCTGGAACACAAAGCGATCAGCATGGCTGGAGTAATGCTTCGGAAAGCAGTCACAATCCTCTCTCGCATATTGGAAGCTGTTGTTGGAACTTCATCATACATGATTCCCTTTATGTATCCCCACAAAAAAATCTATTTTGGTGAGATCCGGTGATCTAGCAGGCCATCTTGTCGGTCCACCCCTACCAATCCATCTATTTGGAAACTGTTGGTCCAGTGAATCCCTCACAGAACGAGAATAATGAGCGGCTGCTCCATCATGCAGAAACCATATTTCATTCCGTATTTCCGTAGGTAACACTGCTAACATTCCGGGAAGAATGTTCTGAATGAAAAAAAAATATGCAGCTCCATCTAAATTTCCTTGGAAAAAATGAGGGGCCTATCACATGATTGCCGATTACTGCTCCCCAGACATTCAATGAACACCTGTGTTGATTGTCTATTTCCCTTGTAATTCTTGGATTTTCTACAGAGTAATAATGAAAATTGTGCCTATTGACGGCTCCGGAATTGTGGAAGGTTGCTTCATCACTGAATAAAACAAATTCAAAAAATGTAGGGTTCTGTTCAATTTGAAAACTTGCCCAGTTACAGAAATTCAGACGGTTTTCAAAATCACTATCGGTAAGCGCCTGATGCATCTGAATGTGGTAGGCATGATACTTATTTTTTTTAAGATTCTTCGAACTGAACGCTCACTTATACTACAGGCTACACCAAGCTCCCTTTGGCTTGTGTGTGGATTTTCAGTTACATGCAGTAAAGCCTCGAGCTCCTTGTACCACGAAGTGACCGATTTTATCCTCTATTTTTTTTATACTTGACATCTTCTGTCTCTATAAATCTGTTTAAAAGCCTCCGAAAACTCGATTCATGTGGATGTCTTCTTTCGGGATATTCGACAGCATAGGACTTCTTACTGGCTAATAAACAGTTTCTGTGGCACTGCCCCAACATGAAAATCATATCAACCATTTGATCTTTACCAAAATTCATCTCAATTTATTGTATTCGGAGATAACTTTGAGCTCTGAATAACAAACAATATTTTGATCAATAATAACAGTTTCCGTGGCACTGCTGCTACATAATCCTAAGGTTACTTCTGAAAAAATGTAAGGTATTTAACTGTGTATATCATCATGGAAAAAAACAAGGTGTTACATTTGAAAAAATCGAGAAAAAACAATTTGAAATTCTTCATATTTGGACATTGATAACGGACACCCTGTATAAAAAAGGTTGATCATTTAGGAACGATGACTAGGCAAATTCTTAAGTTAAAAGAAATTCTGATCAAATTCATGTTTCTATCGCTTCTGGAAATCGGTAGAGGGCTTTCACCGAACTACTCTGTTACGTAGAAATTTTGCAGTTTTTTCTGAATAAGTTGCGTATCGTTGGAAAAATATCCCTAATATTTTGCGTCATGATAGAGATATTGAAGAGCATTCAAAACATGCTGAAATAAATGGGGTGTTCCATTTAAAAAATCACTGATTTGTTCAATAATTTTATTTGGGAACACTCTGTATATCAGAAAATAATTTTCTGAGAAGCAGAATTAAAATTACAAAGAAAATGATTTTCAACTAAATTTCTAAAACGTCTGAATCGGCAGCTATGAAAGCCTAACGCACTATTGCAGGACCCTGTATATAAAATTCTCCTGTTTGCACTTTGTGGCCGAACTCCTCCGAAACGGCTAGGGCGATTTTTGTGAAATTTCGTGTGCACATCGGGTAGGACCGGGAATCGGCACACATCTATTTTTTATCCCCCTAAATGTTAAGGGTGGTCCACCCCTATCTTTTTTTTTCAATTTTTTTGGACAAATTTTTTTATTTTAATTTTTTTATGAAACAGCACACAAAAATACATACAACCCTGAATTTTCACCCCTCTACCTAACCTAACGGGAACTTTGTATAACAAATGGCGGAACGGAGTTCGCGGGGTCAGCTAGTAACTATAGAAAATCTTAATCATCCAACACGTTGACAGCGAGTTTAAAAGTTTAGCCCTGGGCGAACAATCCATCTCTGTTTCCAAGTTGAAATGATTATTTTGGTTTCGTTCGGAATATCATTCGTAAGTAGGTGTTGAATAATTTCAAAGGTGCCACATCGATAACTCGAATGGACTTCTTTTATTCGATTATTACATAAAATGACTTCACGGCTCAAAAATTGAAAAACCCAGATATCGTGACGGAATTATATGGATCTCGTTTTGGTGGATCAAGTATTATTATAACAAATATAAATATTACCAAACGCCTTATCTGAAAAAAACTAATCATTACATTGTTCAGGGAAAATAACACAAGCTCCCTTCTCGTCGAAAAGGAAGGAGTCAATGCTGAGAATGCATGGAGAAAACTCTATCATATTTTAGAACGGTCATTTCTCTTGAAAGTGTTTTGACAGGCTTCTTTTATTTTCTTCGACAATTCACAAATTCCCGTGAATAGTATCAAGTCAAATGGCCATGCGTAAATAACTAAAACTTATTTGAAAAATCGCAAAATGATACCGAAAGAATCGGCTTCAATATTCGACGTTGCATGAAAGGCGTAGAAGGCTGATGAACGAAAACGTCCGAACTTTCCATATTCTTAATAATTGTAATTGTTCATGCTGCGAGATCGAGGAATACAAGATCATACAAAAATTGTTATGTAATTTTATAAAAATAAACAAAATTGGATTGAATAAGGCGAATACAGGGTTCCCCATTAAAGGCTTCCGATTTTAATATTCGAATTGAAAGCAAAACAAACTAACTTTTTGGGATTCATGGTAACTAAGAAGTATTTGGCTGATTTAGTTCTAACTTTCAAAAATCACGTCTTCCAAATGATCACCAACTTCAACATTGTTCCTTGATGGAAATCCAAAAATTCTTGAGAAAATGCTAACCTTGCTTTGTTATCAACTGGAGAATTCGATCTAAGCTCCCCTTGGATATTCCTAGGATAAGGATAAGGCTTTGTCGATCAGCAAATGACGAAATCATAACTCAACAGTTTTACGGTTTGGCGAGGACACCTATTGTTGTCATTGAACTGACGCTGGAAGGCAAGACTAATTTCTTATATCGATTGCTTCTATCGTAGGTTTCTCCAAAAAAACACGTTCTTGGACTGAGTATTCCATGAAAGTTCAAACAGATGTTGAAATAATGTCTCAAATCAAAACAATTAAATAATTATTAATGAAAACTAATGAAATTCTCGTAGGAGAATAACGTTCCACGAAATTATTAGTTATTAGAAACGTAGATGTATAGAAACCCTGGTGTAACGACTACTATACAGGGTGAGTCTTTGACTTGTACATATATTTCAACTGTAGATTCCTCTCATCAAACCGAACACTTTTTTCCTATACCATTTTTCAAAATTCGGTTTCGATTGGAATATACAAGGTGTCAAAAATCCACGAAAAAAAACACTTTTCTGTTTATATCTTCGGAACCGTTATTTCAAATGAACTGAATTTTGGTGAAGTATTCATTCCTATCATGATGCATATTCCCAAATCAAAACGTATTCAATATTCCCCCCGGTATGAAAGTTACAGCTAGCCAACTCATAAATTCGCGCAAAAATACTATAAAACCACGTGAAAAAGAAGAATGGTTCCTATTTTCGAAAGAAGCAATCGGTTTGGAAAATAAAATCATTTCGTAGTTTTTTCAATAAAACGCGTAGTTCTAGAGTAACTCCCAATTTTACCCGATAAAATTTGACGAGAAAATCATAAATCCCGAGAATAACCTGAATACTTTCCTGCCTTGTAAATATCACCGAATCGAAGATGTGTCAATATTCTGTAATCGAATTAAAAGTTAACAACGTTGTCAGAATGTTTGTCGAATTTTCATTTGAAAATCACCGCCTATTAAGTATCTAAATCTCCATGATTGGAAAACGTTTGTTATGTCATATAAAATTTCGATATTTTTTTACTTTACCGTGCAGTGATTCGCTTCAAAGAGAGATCTTCTGACTCATGTGTTCAACAGTTTTGTTCGATATTGATAGTTGGACACTCATTTCATTCAATGAATCAATCCAACTGTGTGAATAAATTGACTATAGAGATATCTCGTCCTCTAAAATATGCACCTAGTTTACTCCATCAGTTTCGGGCTCCAGCAGAAATACATCATAATTTCTAGCTACTCATTTCATTATTCAAATTTAAATAATAATTCGTCACAAACATCAACATAACCTATTCTCCCGTTGGAAGAATTTTAATTTCTAACCTCCAAACCATAGAAATCTCACGTCATACGCTATGTATAACCGAACTACGCTGAACCGTCTGAACTACCTCAGACATGTGAAGTATAAGAACGGAATAGTGGTAGTAATTTGAGTCGTTTGAGATAGGTCAATTCCTAATGTTAAGGAAGGTGATCTATGGTCGAATTCATTGATATTTATCTAGTAATGCAATCAGAAAAATCAATTTTCCTAGTTTCAAGAATATTGCTGAAACTGGCAACATACACATTCAAGTTCTGTGAATTTTCCACAGAAGATTTCATTAACATCGATTTGAATAGGTTATAGCTTGATCAAAATTATAAATTGAATTCAAAATCATCATTCACAAAATATTTTTGGGATATCGAGGAGGATATGGAAAGGTTTTTAGTGTTTACAAACTTATCTTTAGGAAAATCGAAGAAGGAACTCAATTATATAGGAGAAATATGGCTTTTCAATTGCCGATATAATCGGACCAAACTGAGTGTTTTTTTAAAGAAATATCGTGTTTTTAACATTCTTATTCAAATAAGGTTAGTACTTGAGTTCCCTCAAATATACCAACTTAATTTTAATCGAGAAATATGAACTTTGCATTGGTTCCAGAGAATGTTTTCAGGCACGTAATCATCCCCATGTTTTTTTCAAATGGCTATATCTTTTTAACAGAGCCGAATTCGAAAAATGGAAAACGAAAAAAAGGTTTCATTTGACCTCAAGAATCTTCAGTTGAAATATATGTACAAGTCAAAGACTCACCCTGTATATAACTGAGAATCGTGACCAAAAATGTAGATCAAAACAGCACCCTAGATTGTAGATCGGGCCCTAGTTCCGGAATTATCCGCAATACTTCGCGGTCGTGGCGCTATTGCGGCAATAGAAAATAGCGCGACCCCTTTCGGGAGAAATGATGAGTAGAACCCCATCACAGATTTGCGATCGACAAGAAAACTCGAACAAAATCTAATCAGTGCCAACACCAGGTATTCTATGCATCTCTGTTTCCTGGGTTTCTATGCATCTCCTTTGAAACTTATTTGTGAAGGGCGCCCATTTGATTAATAATTAACTTGAATCCCAAAGACTACAGAAAAACAACTTATTTGGTTATCTCGTAGAGAATTTATTGATGAAATAAAATGAGTAGTCAATTGTGCATATAAATTATGAAGAATTACATTTTTTTTTCAGAATATCGAGGAAGTTGAAGAGGAAGAAGCGTCAGCCTCTGGTGGTCCGCCTCCAATAAATACCAACACCGGAACTCGCCAAAAACAGCGGGGTCGTAAATTTGGTGCATCTGGCAGTCTAAGCGATAGTTCCTCCAGTGTCAAACGACAGGTAACCTAATTTAATTTTCTTCATAAAATAAACATTTTTGAATATCTCTAATAAATAACTAGTAACTGTATTTTAAGATGATTGGTTTTCGGTGAACATCGTATCCAATACTGTTTGCAATGAAAGAAAAAGGGCTAAAGCTATATCACAAGTGCTGAAAACTTATGAGATAGTTAACCAGTTGATGCGAATTTGATATCTTTTTAATTTGCCAGTTCTGGCAAATTTTCGATAGGTTTTAAACTCCATGTGGTGTGAGTTCTGTTCTATTGGATTTATAGGATGCATTCCTAACTTGAAAATAAATTCATATGCAGATGAGTCGGTCATACTATTCTGTGGGGAGACTTGAGACCATGCAATCAATTTTGACTGCTGATGTAAAATTACCACCCTATGGGCCACTCTCTGAAAGTGTTTTCACATTTATGACATAGCTCATGACATAGCATACATGAGCACAGGAATAGAATTCATCCATTCACATTTTTTGTCACACCTCCGAACATTGCAAGTAGGTATTAGAAATTGGAAATCAACAGGGACTAGGACAACCAGTGAAACAACGCTTCTTTGGCAATTAACCTGCCATGATCAGAATAATCTAGTACTGTATGTTAATACAGTCTGGGACTAAACTTCGCCTCGGCTTGGTTCGTCTAACATCTAACTCATCTGTTGATGTATCTGTACTGTGTACATTGGTTAATTGAAATAAAGTCGATTTATTATTAATATTCCTTGATGCCCGAGTATTATTATCATTCTCGATTTAATTTTTCGCCGAATGACTTAAACCAACAACAATTCAATTAGCGGTAAGTTTTGTATATTTTTTGTCCTGATGTTTTTGTTTGTTACGATTTCACTTTGTATTTTCCAGCCTTGAAGAAGCGTCGGTTGATTGAGAGCATTATTTCACTGGTTGTCCTAGTCCCTGTTCATTTCCAATTTCTAATTTTTATAATGACCTGAAAATATCCGAAATTAACGAGTATTATTTATTGACATTCCAACCTGAGAAGCTAAATCCCAGAATTTTTTTCATGAAACATTATAAGGTAGAGTGGGGTAAGTGCAATCATGGGGTAACTGCAATCAGGAACCATCATCCATAAATTATGAGCAAATATGCAACCTTTATTGACTATGCACACAGGAAATGGAAATGTGTGCATAGTCAATAAAGGTTGCATATTTGCTCATAATTTATGGATGATGGTTCCTGATTGCAGTTACCCCATGATTGCACTTACCCAACTTTACCTTATAATGTTTCATGAAAAAAATTCTGGGATTCGAGCTTCTCAGGTTGGAATAATACAGCGCGAAGATCGTTTCGGTAAATCGGTACTGAACTTTACAGATGCTGCGCAGGGTTGTCAAATATTAAGTAAAGTTCAGTACCGAAACGATCTTCGCGCTGTATTCATCGGTCTGAAGTCAAGTGGGACGAAGTTTTTTAGCTTGTGTGTAAATTGACAATTTTTCACGTCAAGTATCTGTTTTGCTATTTTGGCCGGTTATGTATGATGTATTGTTAATATATGTAATGGGACTATTCAGTTTCACTTTGTATTTCAAGTATTGTAAGTATGATTACACTTACCCCACGAAAATTGTTAGTGGGGAAAGTGCAATCATAACTTGATGGGAAACTGCAATCAGTAGTGATTGTAATCAAATTATTATGTATTCCCGAATGAAGACTACCTGTCAGTAGTGCACCAGGATCAAATAATGAAGGTATTTCGGTTACCTGTAACTGAAAAAAGAAGCCGTTATCATTTTAAAGAATAATATTGAACCAAATGCAAAAAGAACGTTATTAGAGAAATATCTGATTCCATATTATATTATTTCTGTTGACGATCAATAAAGAAAATATAAAATTTATATGGTTTTTTATCACCTTTTCGATTGCACTCAACCGAAGATCTTATAAATAGAGTTTAACGCGAATTATGTTGCCTGATTGCACTTTCCCGTTTTTATGGGGAAATTGCAATCACTAAACTACAAAAATGAAAATTGATTTTAAATGTATTTTGAAAGTGAAATGAAATATAATCTTTGGTTCAGGGTATACTGGAACATCGTATCTTGTATACAAGCATAAATCGAAGTTAAAGTTATAATTAATTTTTATAAATTCTGAGGTATAAGTATCACTTTGCTTTTTTGTGATTGCACTTGCCCCACTTTACCTTACAGGTTGATCCTTAATTGAACGTACAAACGAAAAGGGGAGATTCCTCATCTAAGTTCAAGAAAAAAAAGTCCCATAAACATGGAGTCGCAAACGTTTCGTTTTCGAGAAACAGAGTGTTGAGGTTTGATTTTTTTCTCATAGTAACTACATTTTACAAGATATTCAACTGAAATTTGACATATATATTACATTGGAGAGTTCTCACCATGTGACATGGCAATTTCGATAGCAGATCTACAGGGTGATATTTTTGTCTCTCACCTGTTGGGGTCATGCAATACCATAAGCATCCATTGGGATGGAAGTAAATATTTTCATGGAATTCAGAACTTTTTCAGATTTGCTAGATCATCTAAAAACGTTCAGAGGTGTGACAATAATTAGAATGAATGAATTCTACTCCTCTAGTTATGCATTTCGAATAAATGTAAAGAGAATTTCAGAGAGTTACCTGTAGGGTGTTCATTTTCATATCAGCATCCAAAATTCTTCTGAGTACGGCACACATGATATTCGATATGCATAATCCAACAGATGCTATAAAGTGTTACAAATTCTGAAAAAAGCTTTCAATTCTGATATACAGTACCAGAAATATAGTCGAATGAAATTTCGGTCAGAATGAATAAATCATCCTGTTTATTGGTAAGGAAAAATAGGTAGGCTGATGGTAGACCCTATGGTAGGAGTATGTAAAGTTCCTCTAGGGACACCCTGTAAACTTCAATCTAAGTATGTCATCAATGCTATAAAATTAATTGCTGGCGGAGACAAATGCCGATCACGAAACATATTGTAAAAATTAAAATATTAATGAAGATATATCAGTTTTTCCAGGCCTACAATAGTATTAAGTATAATGTTACCATCCGACTTATATTGAAGTATAAGCTCAGGTAGGTAGGTCATGCATATTGCATCCTATGTATCAATCATACAAAATTATTTCGATTTATTAAAGGTTTCGTTCTTCATCCCACCAAATATTTCTGCAGTTGGATTTTTTCAATTGTTGAATTCGCGTTTTTCCTGTCTTCTGCCTTCAGCAAGTTTGAGAAAATCGTGTTTCCATTATCTATTTACCAAAAGTATGTATTCAGATTGACGATGTCAAGGTCATCATAGGTATTCTTCATCTCATCAGATTTGGAGATGAAGTTATAAAATATACGTGAGAACACGAAATTTAATTATTCTCGTCTTAACACCAAATGTGTCCAGAGCATTACTGCTAGGTCAAAAACGGATTTCGTCCCACGGTGTCCATATCATAGACGGGGAAGGAGAGGAGAAGACGAAACAAGTTAAATTTCAAGAATTCAACTGGCTTTCTAAACCAACGTATCTCTTCCTGCAATGACCAAATACTTGAATTATTTTTTATGTCGTTCTATTATATTACCTGATTAATGCAAGTGAAGGAAATTCAAATCGTTTAGAAGAACCAGTTTTCGACTGGTATTATTAGACGGGATCACGAAAAAGTATACCGTACCAGTGTTTTTAATACCAAAGACATGGGGGTCACGCCTGCTGTGTTCATTTGATATTCGATAGTTGGAATAATGAGAATATCATCTCGGATTTTTCGTGGGTACCGGGAAGTTCTGAACGACAAGAGCTCTTTCGCAATTGAAAAGATCTGAATGTGTTCTATCCCACATTCGGTCATTCGGTGGACATACAGGCTACAGGGTCACCCAAAATGAAATATTATGATGGGTAATGCATAACGACGCAAAAGATATCGGGTGTTTTTTTAGGGTGATAAAACTTTAAATTGATATGAAACACATTTAAATTAAGATTGAAGCCAATTTTTTTCTTATTGGAAAAATAATTTCATGACATGTATGTTTTAAAAATAATTTCCGGCATATGTCCACCACGAATAGCTCTGAGGAACCGCATTCGACCAATTTTTCGAGTAATTCAGGCCTTATCTCGGCAATACAACGAGTTATGTTGGCTTTCAAAGCATCTATTTTCTGATTTATCAGCATAAACTAATCCATTGGAGCATCGTCGCAAGATCTTGGAGGTCAAATTTCATCTCGAGTGGTATTCGACATGACTATTTCACGAGAAAATATATCTAATAGTAAGTAATATGGTCACATTTGACACGGATTGCGCTATTTGGCAAATTATAATTATATAGATTTACTAAAGGTAGTTTGTTTTCTCTATGATATTCATTCTATGAATTTGAGAAACGTCAAAAATTTTATCGCTGGAAAACCAACTTGTTAGTTTTGCCGGCTTGAAAGTTTTATCGAGATAAAACGATCGTTGCTACGGAAACTTCCCCACTAAAAATGGAATGAGTGAAATAGTCTTTCAAATAAAAAAAAATGGCTTCAATTTTAATTTTATTTTGTTTCAATTTGAAGTTCTATCATACCCGATACTTGAATATCTAACCAATTCATTCATTGGTTTGATGCTGAATATAAGTCCCTTTTTGCGTGCTTAATCTAAGGAATGGGAGCGTATTCCAAATGTAATAGATAATAGGCAGGACCCACTGATGAAGAATTCGTGATCAAATTTGATTCTGTGCCTCTGTAATAATAATAATTTCGAAAATAAAGAATCTGAAATTTTTATAATACGTTTGTGGTCCATATTCTCCGCTGAAGTATTCTTTTGCAGCCAACAATATAAATCTAAATCGCTAATCAGACTCACATATCTATCTACAGGGTGTTTCAGAATAAGAGCCGTAAATTCGGGATCTTAATCTTCAGATGATTTTATGATATAAAGTTCCTATAGACATTAGGTCCCTGACGCACTGATTCTGAAATAAAAAAAAAATGTGTTTTCCTGATTTCTTCTTGTTGAAAATTGGAAAGTCTCTTTGAGAAAAAATGGATGTTCATTTAAAAAAAATGGTTTTATGAAATTAGTTTCTACACCGTACACGATTTTTTTCTGCGTTTTGGTAGGTCATGAGCACGCATTAAGACATATTTTTTCCTGTACAAAATGATGTTCAATTTTGACCAGTGGCATCCGTACAGACTTCTGTCCAAATAAATTCGGTGAAAAAATTGATACGCCAATGATTTTTCTCGAATTTTAAATTATTTTCGTGATTACCACATAACTTACAATAAGAATGTAATCCTGAGTTTTTTACCTGCGACGAATACTTTCTGAGAAAAAAAATAAAATGCAATTTCATCATGTGTTTAAATGCGTACTCATTTTCATAATAAGTTTCCGTGAATTCGGAGTATTAATCTTCGGACGATTTTATGATATAAAGTTTCTATGGACTATGGCTCTCTGACGCATTGTTTCTGAGATACGGGGTGTTGAAAATAAAAAAAAATGTTTTTCGAAATTATTTTCGGCACCGTACACGATTTTGGTAGGATATGAACTAAAGTACGCAATAAAATCCATTTTTTGAATTTCGTGAAGAACGGTACGCCATTGCTTTTGATGAATAAAAGTTCAACTATTCACCTATGAAAACAGAACTGCCTACCTACTACCACTAAAACTAATAATGCAAAATTGTTAAATTCAAGAAGCAATAAGAGATCTTCAAAAATGGACAAAATGAACCAAACCGAACTTATCACTATCAGTTGTTGAAAATGACCACCAGCAGCAAGTATGCCTCAGCGCGCCTTCTCATCGATTCACGTACTCTTTGAAAAATTCCTGGAGTATTTCGTATCTCTTCACAGGAAGTTATTATTCGGTTTTTCAACTCCTCTACAGATTGAATTGGAGTCCTATACACCAATGTCTTCAAATGTCCCCAAAGTTTGGTCCAAATAACCACGTGCTAAAACACTAAAATGGGCGGGAGCACCGTCGTGCATAAACCACATCGCGCTCCATGTTAGAATGTCGACATCTTCCAACAAAATTGGTAAACTTTCTTCCAAAAAGCGGCGATAAGAATCTCCATTCAACCTACTTGGTGAGAGGCCCAATCAAATAGTCACCAATTATTCCAATCCATACATCAACAGAAAATTGGTCCTGGTGATGGATTTCACCAATCTTGTGTGGATTTTCCTCTGCCCAAAAATGATTATTATGAAAATTCCTTATAGAATTTTACCAAATAAAGGATCTGCAGCTAATTTCCTGAGAAACCATTGGCAAAAATTAGTACGCAAGGAAAAGTCTCTCGGAAGCAGGGCCTGGACTCGTTGAATATGGTAAGGATATAATAAAAAATCATGAAGAATCCTCCAAACTAGCACGTGGTTAATATTCAAATTATTGGCTGTTTTTATTGTACTTAGTTCGGGATCTTCTTCAACCATATTTAAGACATCTTCCTTAGTTTGTGGAGTTCTTGCAGTTGTTATTGCGCGTTTCAAATGATTATTTGGTTCCAAGCTGCCTTTTTCTGATAGTCTCTAATGAAAGTAATGAACCCTGTAAAATGTTTTCGCTCCAGGTACTACTCTATTAGGAAAACGCTCTTCATATAAACGTCTGGCTTTTGATGCATTTCCGTCAGCAAGACCATACATGTAATATCAGAATTGGACTAGTAATTGGATGTAATGTATGTCTGCAAATTCATTGTTTGTGAAATTTACCATCCTAGATATTCTGTAAAATCAGCAGTCGAAATCAATTTTGCAACGTCAAATATGAAGGCGACTAAGCTGCCTCAATCTGTGTCCAGACGATTTTAGAAGTAATCAAAGAATTTCTCAACTCTCTTAGATGAAATTGCATTTTATTTTTTTCTCAGAAAGTTTTCGTGGCAGGTGAAAAACTCAAGAAACCATTCTTATTGTGAATTATATGGTGATTACGAAAATAATTCAAAATTCGGGAAAAATTTTTGGCGTACCAATTTTTTCACCGAATTTATTCGGATGGAAGTCTGTACGGACGCCACTGGTGAAAATTGAACATCATTTTGTATAGGAAAAAATGTGTCTTAATGCGTACTCATAACCTACCGAAACTCAAAAAAAAAAACGTGTACGGTGTAGAAAATAATTTCATGAAACCATTTTTTTTTATTTCAACACCCCGTATCTCAGAAACAGTGCGTCAGGGATCTATAGTCCATAGGCACTTTATATCATAAAATCATCTAAATATTGAGATACCGAATTGACGGTTCCTTATTCTGAAACACCCTGTATATTGCGACATACAAAACCACTGGTGACCAAGGGTCATATATCTTGATTCTGAGGGGGGGGGGGCATTTTGTACAATTACAAAATATCAGTCATCAATTCCAATTCAATCAGAATTTATTCTAAGTGCATTGCCACCTTTGGGGGGGAGGCATGGCACCCATGCCCCCCCCCCCCCTTATGACCGCCCTTGCTGGTTACTTTCTGATCAGTAATAAACTTCATTAAAATCCCACTTTCATACGCCTATCGTGGCTCTTATTTCTGAGGTAAAAAATGTAAGGATAACCCCACATCAGGCAATATTTCCTTAATTTTTTATTGTTCCTTCATCGCAAACCTAACAACAAAGGATCCAGTTGATTTAATTTTTATATGCGCCGAAAAATTATAGACGATGCAGTTCAGCATGGCGTTTGCCCCGTCATTAATTTCATATGTGCAGGCAAATACGAACGAGGTCTAGTGAGAACTGCATCTTGAATTTCGGCCAATTCTCGGAATCTCATAGCCTGCTAGTAATTAGAACAGGAAATCGGTTTACAAGAAGGTATGGCTATGAACATACTCGCACATATGCCTCTTAGAGGATACAGGGACGGATCAGAGTTGGTTGTTGATTTGAATATGTGCATTTGGATCAGTATTTTCAAATTTACTTAGCGATAAAAGTTTATAATAATGTATTGTGCCAAAATAGCTATTCATAATTTTAATGAATTGATTGCTGTCAAAATTTTACAGTAAGATTTCATTATTTTGAACCTACTCTACATCTATAGCTCCGAGAATCATTTTTTTTACACGCGAAGAAAAATTTTCATTCAGCTTCTTTCGAAAGATACAGGGTGTCAAAAATTCTTGAAAAAATATTTTTCTGTCCATATCTTCTCATTTTGAATGAAATGAAAATCGGTGGAGTGTCTTTTCATGGCGCATATTCCTCGATCAACACTTATTTGATATTTCTCCTGGTATCAAAGTTACCGCGTAGCTGACTCATAAATTCACGCAAAAATAGTAGAAGACTAATTAGAAATGATAAAGGAACCATATTGTTGAAAGAACAGATTATTCTGGAAAATGCAAGTACACTTGAGATTTATCATTTTCGAGTTATTCCAAATTAAATAAGGAATCAATTTTAAGAATAATCTAGATGTTCCTCTAGTTTACGATCATAACCGAATCAAAGAATTTCTACTTACTCTCTATTCGAACTAAATGTTACCTAATTTGTCATTTGGCGATGTTTCAAAAAATATTTGTGAGTGTGAAAGACATACTTATGGGTAAAAAAATATTAACGATTAGTGCTGAATAATTTTTCATATGTATTAACTTAAATAGGCAATACAAGGAGACTACAAGGCATCCAATGAAGCTGAAATTTCAGA
Organism: Adalia decempunctata; assembly: GCA_951802165.1. NCBI lineage: Eukaryota > Metazoa > Arthropoda > Insecta > Coleoptera > Coccinellidae > Adalia > Adalia decempunctata. The sequence continues at coordinate 61,695,218 of OX637696.1, read as the reverse complement.
TCTACCAGTAAAAGTATTTGAACTAAGGAAATTGCAGTCACCGATCAAAGGTGGACGTTTGAGAATTCTGGTTCAATTCCTGAATTTCGAATTTGATTCCTTATTTCAGAGTGGAGTTCATGGGTTTTCACTCTGTAAATAGAACGAGGATGTTATTCCCTTTTTTATTGTAGACAAAAGCAAAAAAAGCTAAGTGATTTTGTCAAGAAATATCTTCTTTATTTCAATAAGTGTATACTTTAGTATTTGCTAACGGTGGGTTTCACAAAGCGTGATCACCGGTGATCGGAGGTTGATCTAGAATCAACTCGATTTGACAGTTGAAAAATCAGAGAATCAAGCCGTTTATCTCCGATCACCGATGATTACGCTTTGTGAAACCCACCGTAAATGTATTAATTCATTTCCAACTGCGAAATTTAAAATTCGAAGTACCTGCATTCAAACACATGTAAGAAATATTTGATCCAATTTCTTCTCAGATTTTTCAACAACTTTCGTAGCTTCGGACAAAGCATGAGTCGGTACATAGATGCATAGAAATACCTAGTGTTGGCACTGATTAGATTTTGTTTGAGACTTTCTTGTCGATCGAAAATCTGAGAATTTGTCCTGCTTTTCATTTCTCCCGAAAGGGGTTGCGCTAATTTTCGTTGCCGCAGCAGCGCCACGACCGATAAATATTGCGGATTATTCCGGAACTAGACCAAAATATGAAATCTAGAATGCCGTTTTGATCTACAAATTTTGGTCACGATTTTTAGTAAGGAGTCGATACACCAGGTATTCTATGCATCTATTTCGGTACCTACTATAATCTAAGCAGTAAAATTGAACTGAAATACCGTGGAAATAAAATTGACATGTTTCAGTATTTTAAAGTTCATTAAGAATCTAGAAGAAAAGTCTGGCACCATGAAAACGGCATGACATCATCATAACTGTCAAATTTGTAACATCCTTCTGATTAATGACAACCAATTTTTACCGAACAACAAATAGGTACGTATATATCATTCGACAGAAATCTTCATTTTTGAATCTGAAACAATACAGACGTTGAAGGATACGGCTATAAACAAAAGAAAGGGACTATGGGGCGTGTAGAGCATGAAAGAGGTGTAACGGCGTCATATTGTATAATTTTTGGTAGGTTTCAAGGTATACACCAATTCTGGAATTCCATTCTATAGCTTTATCCTCATAAAATTCGAAAAAATTATGTGTGTATTTCATTTAGTTCAAAATGGAGTGAATTGATCAGAATTTTGAGATTTTCGCTCATGTCCTAGAGCTATTTTACCTCTTAAGGCGAGAAAAAATAATTGGTTACCTGAGTTTTGTAGAATAACGACAAGTCATTTTAGTCACCATAGACTGGTCACTTAAGCAATGTTCGCATGAATTTTTCATGTTAGAATCTTCCAGGTTGAGGTCGAAACAGTAAAAAAAAATCGTCCAAATAACCAAAAATTCAGATCTTTATCTGAGTGAGTCAATGAGCTCCCTCCAAGACAATTTTCTTTGAATTTAGGAATCTTTTGCTTTTCATGTTTCTCGACCAAAGGGCCTGCTTTAAGGGGAATGACGTCCGAGCTCGCGAGCTCCCTTCAAAAATTGGGCTTTTTATTTCCATTATATCTCAGTTCGTATGCGGCGTAGACCAACAATTCTTTTTTAAATTGAAGCTTAATAATTTTTGTAGGATATATATTACTCGCTTTTCCGTTTTTCTTCGTATATGAGGAAAAAACCTGGTGAGCTGTAATTCAATAAAAATCTGGACAAACGATTTCATTTCCATGATATCTCCGTCAATTTTAGTTATAAATGTATGAAATTCTCAGTATACATGCGGAATAATATTTTGCCGAATGTGTATTAATCAGTTTTTCTGTTTATTGCCGCCCTGATTTTTTAAATAAATTATAAAATAGGAACTATATTGGTCATATTTTCAACCAGGTGTTTCTCCTAATATACGAAGAAAAACGGAAAAGCAAGTAATACACATTCTGCAACATATTCTTTCGCATATAAATACTGAAAATTTCATGCATTTATCCCCAAAATTGACGGAGATGTCATGGAAATAAAATCGTTTGTCCAGATTTTCATGGAATTACAGCTCATCAGGTTTTTTTCCTAATATACGAAGAAAAACGGAAAAGCGAGTAATACACTCGCGAATTATTGAGCTTCAATTTAAAAAGGAAAAATGTTTGTCTACGCCGCATACGAACTGAGATATCATGGAAATAAAAAGCCCAATTTTTGAGGGGAGCTCCCGAGCTCGGACGTCTACCATTTCCCCTTAATGAAATTCTACTTTGCCACGCTACTATAGCAGTTTTTGAATAAATTATATTGAGTAGCTCAGAACACCGCATTTACCATCCCAAAAACAGTATTAAGATGCACTGTATATATTTTCTCATGTAAAGCGCGACCACATTTATGGTGCCATAATATAAAAATATGAATTCCAAAGAATTCAAGTCATTTTGAAAAAACTTCAATCTATTTATTTATTCACAATACAGAATATTGTTTGTATTTTTTGCAATTCTTTATTGAAATTATATCCTACTTTGTCCTACCCAGGAGCCAAGAATGATTAGACACGTAGTATAGGTTTCTGATGAATCTTTCAAAAATAGTTTTTCATCCACTTAACCAATACCTTCATAGGTTTTTGTTATGTTCACTGTTCAGTGAGATGACGCATAATCAAATTAATTGAATTAAAAAAAGGTTAATCTAAAACACTGACGTGTAGTCAGGAGCTTTTGAGCCCTCGTTCATCCATCTTGTCAGATGATCAATCTTATAGGTACATTCAAATTCAAGAATCTAAAACGAAAATTTTACAGATGTGAAAAAAATTACAGCAGCTGTCGGAGCAATCGTCCATGATCCTGAGTATGCTATTGCAGAAATATTAGGAATGTTTTTATCAATAACTCGCTAACATTTCATATGTTTCTGGTTGGATCTGGAAAAAAGTTTGCGCGTAGCTTATATAGGCCACCCAAATGCAAATTTCATAGAGACTGAATCTGTAGTTTTGAAATAATTAGGAACACAAAATTTCGAACGGTAGGGGGTGGCCCGATGGTATTAAGCTAGGTACACAACCCTTACGTACAAGTCATCCTACGTAGTAGTGGTGTACGTAGTAACAAAACATTGTAACTGTGAGTATATCTAATGATCCAAATCCGATCGATTTCAGTCGAAATCATCGGCAAAATCATCCAGGAGTTCAAGGACGGTTTGGGGTACTGCTTAGGAAGGGCTTATTTATAATATTTGTTCGAATACTTTCGAAAGTCAATGATAATGAAAAGTTTTCCACTTAATCCGTAATTTTGAAACATTTAACCATATTTTTTAATTCATCTCTCAAAGATTTATCGATTTTCATTAAAGAATACTGTATTTTCCATTTGCTGTAAGTTCGCATTCCTATTGACTTACTCTGTACACTTGCATCACCGATTTCACACCACAAGAAAGGGAAGTTATAAAAGCATAACAATACAATTGAAAATCAAAAATATTTGGCCGTTTCCAAGATATACAGGGTGTCCGGTAAACCTTGTACAAAATTGAAACTGGTGATAGACCAGGTCATGACTGTTCAGAATATCAGAATTTCACCTCAGTAAAAATATCACCATTTTCGAGATGTCAAACCTTTGTTAATACAAATTGGTGGGATTCAAATCTGGCATTTTACCTCTATTTCTGAAAAAATGTATCAAGTTCTGAAAAACTGTTTTGTGTGTCTGAAATCATCACTCATCATTAATCTTCAGCAACAAAGATATTTGAATTAGTCTCAATTTGTAGACATAGCAATCAAAAAACGGAGGTGAGGTAGTGATTTTCTAGATATTTAGAAAATGCCCATTATCTCGAAAATGGTGATATTTTTACTGAGGTGAAATTCTGATATTCTGAACAGTCATGACCTGGTCTATCACCAGTTTCAATATTGTACAAGGTTTACCGGACACCCTGTATAATTTTTATTACAATTCCACAAAACCTATGAAAGGAAGATGTTCGCCGTTATTATTCCAACATAATGTGGCCTCCTTCTCCGAACCTGATCCAGCCCTGACCTGAGTACCGTAGACCGTATCGTATATCCTACCGAAATAACATCAAGTAAGTAATACTTGCCGAAAAGGCAACGCCAAACCAATTTATTGTCATGGTCAAACTTCTAATAATCTAAAGTTTTAACATTTGACCGTAAGAAGCCGTTTCAAGATCCTTTCACAACCTGAACCATAATTTATGTGTTCTCGGTCCTTTGTGTCGTTGAATTATTGAAAGAAAACTAATTTTAGAATATTCCAGTTAGTCGTTAAAATAGCCAATAATAATGGTGTTAGAGTAGTTGAAGAACGGTTTAAGAGTATTTTTATGTCGAAATTGGATTTGGTTCATGATGTTATGAGAAAATAGTAATCCATTGTACTACGGAACTTTTTTATGTGTTTTCTTCAAACGATTCTTGAAGAAGCACTTCTACACTCTTAGGTACGGGGTGGAAGCAGAGAAAAACTGATATATATTTCATGTCTTTTTTTTCTAGAAACATAAATTGCTGAAAACCCCAAGTTGTTACGGCGTCTAGTTTGACCATGACTTCCGTATTAAAAAATCTACGCTCTCTAAATGAACACATTTAAATTTTAGAAATAACAAAACCATATTGATATTATTCATTTTACTTAAGATATATGTGTTTGACTATAACTTTCGTATTGTAAGATCTACGTTGAAATGAACACATCTTTCGGGTACTTTCTTTATTGCTTTTTAGCGGTGCTATTGGATTTTTTTATCTGCTCTAATTTCAGTATTATAGAAAAAAAAATTTCAAATAGAAACGATGGAAACGATATTTCCAAATTGCTCTTTCTTCAAAATTTCGAAAACACACTTTTCGTCCAACAAAATCCAAGAAGGCTTTGATTCACTTCCTTCAAAACTGAGGCGGTCATAGAATTTGATGTCTTATTTATTTTCACTTGTCAAATTCAATTCAGTTTCATCATTGTTGTATCGTCTGTCACTTCTATTACACTGTCATTATTGTAAGCTGCGAAATTGATTCAGGAAATATTAGCATCATCATTATTACTCAGACCAATAGAGGGGCTTTGCGAAACTTGTTAATTTTAGTATGATTTCTCTGCTTGATTGAAAAATGAAAAGCATTCGTTAAATACTTAGATGATTTTATGACAATAACACAAAGTCTTATGTAACCCGTATAAAACAGTAATGAATGTTTCCACGGGGGGCAAAAAAAGCTCCTTCAAGAAAAAATATAGGTTTATTTGAAAAAAATAATATTCACACTAAATGTTCGAATCGTTGTCCATTCGAGGAAATGCATAAATTGCATATTTTAATGATGTGATATAAATATGAATTTTAGAAGCGCAAAACGATACAACAATGATGAAACTGAATTGAATTTGGCAAGTGAAAATAAATGAGACATGAAATTCTATGACATCTTTCGTGTAGGTACTTTTCTTACTGCTCTTCAGCGGTGCCATTGGGTTTTTTATCTGCTCAAAGTTGGAGCAATAAAAAAAATGTAAATGTTTTTTTCTTCGAATGAAAACCAGACTGGCAGAATGATCCAGATGGAAATATTTTATAAAAAAAATGTTTATTTTTCAAAAATCTTTGAGAGGAATGTTCTTCGGCTGTTTACATTTGAAAAACTGGGAAAGTTTATTTTGAATACAATTGGGGAATGTTCTTCATGGTCATAATATACAATGTTTCGCATTGAAGAGGAAACTCAGATCTTTCCTGGTAGGGACACTGGCGGATACAGCCCCCATCATTCTTGGGCACCGAAATTGACAATAATCCCTTTTTAAGTAGTCCTATGACGCTGGTAAAAAATTTCCATCTACTCATGCACCACCACCCCCAAAAAAAAATAATGCTGCCCCCTGAAAAACTGTCTGGATCCGCGAGTGCGTAGGGGGATAAAATTATATGATGATATGCCTTTGAAAATCTTGTCTTGTCTGTTTTTTTTCAATGTGACACTCTGTAGATTTAATACAGCCAGTGGCGCACCAAAGGGTGTAGCGCAAAATGGTGGTACTTTCGAGCACCTTCTGTAATTCACGTTAAGTTTTTGTATTTCTTCATTTATTTATTCATCTTTGTTGACTTCAAATGAATTTTTCTCAATCAATAATGTTTTTCCGGAAATAAATTGAAATGATTCCTCAGAATTCTATGAAATTCGAATGTGCAATTAGTGGGACAAAAAAAATTCAATTTGATCAAACTGTACAATTCTTCTGAGATTTAGTGAAATTCCAATATTCAATTGGATTTTTCCCTGAAGCTTTCTTTGAGCAGAATGAGGTGCGGGACAATGAAATCTACTGAACTTCATTGAAAATTTTCTGCTCGCTTCAAATATCTCAATCAAATCCCAAAATTTTTACACACATGGTGTTGAATCTCGGCTTGGAAGAAGTCCCATATTTTTCAAATACGGATCTACACTGCGCAAAAAAATTAACGCACATTCTGAAAATCTCAATTTAAATGAAATTTAACTCTACATTGACTTTATAACTTATTTTTTATGTTCTCTCGGGAAGGTTTTGAACGAAACAAGACACATTAAATGGAAGAAAAATTCAGGATTTCACCGAATCTTATGTGAAAGAAGAGAAATGAACAATTTTCAAAATACTGAAATGGCGATTTAATACTTGGTATTTCCACCCATTGCGTTAATTACAGCTCGGCAACGACGGTTCATACTCAAAATAAGTGATCTTTAAATGTTCTGATCTAATCCTTCCCAGATTTCTCCGAGTTGGATTCCTAAGTCATTAGGAGTAGCTGGATGATTTTCTGAACTTCTCAGCCTTCTATTGAGGTTGTCCACAACCTGTTCAATCGGATTGAGATCTGGACTTCTTGCTGGCCATTCCATTCGAGAGACTTCAACCTCTTCAAGGTACTCCTGAACGATGCGCACACGATGGGGTCTGGCATTATCGTCCATAAAAATGAAATTTTCACCAATCTATGGGGCAAATGGCATCACATGCTCTTCAAGAATGTTCCTTATATACTTATCAGCATTCATAGCTCCATTATCAACGACCACTAGGTCTGTGCGAGCAGTCAAAGATATTCCACCCCATACCATAATCCTCCCCCGAAACCAGTAGTATTCAGGAAATTGCACTGAGCATATCTTTCATGTGGACGTCTGTATACATACAAGGGAACGTCGATCACAATGGTAGAGGCAGAATCTAGACTCATCTGTGAAGAGAACTCTTTCCCAATCGGCCTCTTCCCAATGGATATGCTCTCTCGCAAAATCCAAACGCGTCCTTCGATGGACTGGGGTAAGAGCTGGGCCTCTTGCCGCGACACGAGGCCTTAAATCATATTCTCTGAGGCGATTTCTTATTGTCTGAGTGCTAATTTGCACCTCGTGAGTTTGCTCAAGCTGATTTTGATGGAGGCGAGCGGTTGCAAACCGTTGTATGGGAAACTCCAAATCTTTCTGCAATTCTTGTGTATGTCCACACTTCTTCTCGCAAAACTACCGCTTGGGCACATTCCTCTTGGGTCAAATTGCGTGTTTCGCGTTGCATAGCGATCATAGAAATCATAATATATATACTTACTCTAGAATGCTAATTCCTTCTAGTTCCGCAGCGAAAAACGTGCCGCATAGGCAACTGATTCACAATGTGCGCATGTTCACCAATAGGACATTTCACGTAGAACGATGCCAAGTCCCTAAATGTTTTGTCGGTTCTATTTTAAGTTCAATATAATTAAACAATAAAAATACTCCATTGAGCAACAAACTTATTTTATAGCTCATGCGCCACTGCCTACGACTATTAGACACATTAATATCATAAGTGAATTGCAATATTTGTGGAATTGGTGAGAAAATCAGAGTAGTAATGTAGTAGGTTTCACTAAATAGATATAGACCGCGCAACACCGCTTTTTCTGTCTCATGGCAAATGACTTTGAAATGACCTTAGTGAAAGTTTAGGCAGGACCGTGTTCAGTGTCAGTCTGCAGTTTACTGCATAGACAAACTAGTTTACTGGTGCGTAACTGTTATTTTCGTGTTTGATATTCTTCGTGTGCATTTTGCTTTTGTTGTGTGTTGTGTTCGATTTGGATTTTTTCGTATCCGATAAACAATGAACTGTATAGTGTTGTGGTGTCCTTGTCTTCACCCGTTCATTTCCCACTTGAGTATGTAAACTATGTGCAGCTTTTCATTCATATAAACTGTTAGAAATTTATGATTTACGCTTTGCTTTTCATTCGATTGACACATATCTATCCACTCGCACCATGAGATTGGTTCTTTATATAGCAAAATAACGCAATTCATTATGAAAAATCATGAAATCTTGTGAGTAAACGATCTTTTAATGGATAATTCGAGCTCGAAAATAAAATATATTGAAGTAAAACTTTGCAGTTTCATTCAGATTAGATAACAGATTGATTTTGGAATATACTCGGAACTCAAAAAGACAAATGACTTGGAGAACAAGGGCGGATTTACGGGGGGGGGTTACTAGGGGTAACTTCCCCCCCCCATGAGTATCGAAGACCTAAGAAAAAGGTGGTGCACATACAATATTTTATACATATTTCACCTGATTTTATAGTTTTCAATCGTAATTACACCCCCCCCCCTCCCATGATCGTTATTACCACTCCCATGAAATAGAGCTATATCCGCCCTTGTTGGAGAATGAATGTAGGTATCAGAATTCACTCATGAAACGATGCAGAGTAACGCATTGGCAGATGTACTTACAATACATTCTCATGTTTCCACTATTTTCAGGAACACCGAAGAATAGAACTGTCCTGAAGGGATATATTAGTATATTTTGCTCATTTGATTTTTTTTCTGTACTTTACCAAGAGATTCGTTGTTTGTTAACCAGAATTTGTCTTCCTTAATCCTTGAATTGATTTTTATACCGAAAACGGGTTTTTTCAACGCCTGAAGAGGTTTTGGAACAATGAAAGATTTTCAGCTTATCTTCCAGTCGCTGATGATTCCAAATTTACCATTCAAATAGCTGTTGAAAATTATCAATATGTTCAAAACAACTAGTAAGTGTCGAATACTAATTATGAATTGATTAAATCCAACTGCAACAATAACAGCATAAAATTTTATTGAAGCCGACCCTGTTCAGAAACAACCTGATGGCACATATGCGCATTGTGGACCACACTGAAATTTTTACAACACTTCGATCCAATTGATTTAGCATTCTATAGTAAGTATATATATTATGATTTCTATGATAGCGATCGAGTGTAGAAAATCAAACGAAAGAAAAACTATTGATCACTAAATTGATCGAGAACAACTGATTTTAGAATGGAGCCAATACATTCAAAATCTGATAATATCATCTTTTTTTTATTCCTGCTGGGAGAAAACATCTGTATTGAAGAAGAACGTTAAAAGTAGATAACATATGCATGCATAATTCTGATAAAACTATTTATCATTGAGAACACCTTCAGTTGTAGAATAAATTTGAGATTTCCTAATGTGCGTTAATTTTTTTGCGCAGTGTAGAATTTTCGGGAAATTCAAAAGTAAATCGATCGATATCTGAAAGTGGATCATACCGACTATACTGGTTGGTTCAAAAGTTATGGGAAATTTAAAGTTTTGGTGCATACATAAACCATCCTCTATCTCGGTTATGGATTAGATTAGACCTATCATATATCGGTTTTTTGGACTCGTCTAGGGTAGCTCTAGCTCAGGTTACCGTATGTTCATTTACCAATGAAATTCCCCGAATATAGCAAGAACAATTCTTCTGTTCAGTTCAGCCCCCCCCCCATAACTAAATCCTGGGTGCGCCACTGAATCCAGCTAATTGATTTCTTCGCAAATTCAAATCTCCGAATATATTTCAACATCGGACAATTGAAAAGGAAGTGAAACATTATTACTGTTCTTTTTCATTAATGAGTAATCATCCCATTGAAAAAACCTACAATTGAATCAAATGACACCCATCAAGAACGATGCTGATGGCTTTCGAGCAAAGATCGCGCCGTCTGGATGTGCTACTTCGGCCAATTCTCGCATAAAATTTTCTAGTTAATTAAATATAATAACCAATTTACCGAGGTAATTTTCTATCTCAAATATATTAAAATGTAACGGAAAATAAAAACTAACACTGAAATCATTTGACGTTCACACACTAATTATATTTTTTATCAACGTTCATAAAATTTAGATCATGAATGTGTGTGTTCCGATTCTGTAACATTAGGGAGAGGTCTAAATTTATTCAGTGTGGAACCCAATCAAGGGCACGTAATGGCTGGGATTATTAATATCAAATAAACTTCAATTCATCCAATCGAACAAAAAGATCGTATCCAAACTGGTTTGATATTCAATATCTTTTCCTTTGTATTTAGCACGGTGCAATTGTTACCTTACACAATTCCTGTCATGATATTTGAAGCATACAAACGAATAACGTTGGTCTTTGATGCTATTATTCTTCAATTACCTCAGGTTTAAGCGATCGGATGAAAATTAATTGCGTGTTAAGCTCTTTTTAATTTGTAGTCTATCTAAATGATTCAACCAAAATATTATGTATTATTACATCAAGATTCAAGATGGAAAGTTTTTCAGGTATTTTTTTGGAATGTTTGCTCATCACCAGATCAAATTTCACCGAACTGTTTGCGAATGATTACTGAAAATTCACTCTCAGTAGTAAGACTTTAGTCTTTGAATCGATTATACAGAGTGGCCATTTGAAAACGAAACAGACGAGATTACAGACGAAATAAATTTTTTCGATAGAAATGCTCGGACAGGTCGATTTCTGTTTCGAGGGGGACAACTCAAGATGTAGGTTACGGACGCATAGCGCTTCAACCCTTGCTACTACAACCCTCACCCCCAATTTTTGAATAGGGAAGATGGGGTGAGTGATACCTCATTTTGAAAGGTATTTTTATACTGATTTCAGCACAGTAATTGTTTTTTCATTTTATGCATTAGTTCTCGAAATATTCTTAACTAAGTATTTGAAAATGAAGTGGTGTTTTCATAGCACTTGTAGTGTTTTTTTGTGAAAAATCGACATTTTGAGCTTCAAAACAACCATGACTGTGGCTTCCTTCCTCCAATCCACTGACATAGAAATCTTTAATCAAGATGTGGATTTTTCACAAAAAAACACTACAAGTGCCATGAAAACACCACTTCATTTTCAAATACTTAGTTGAGAATATTTCGAGAACTAATGCATAAAATGAAAAAACAATTACTGTGCTGAAATCAGTATAAAAATACCTTTCAAATGAGGTATCACTCACCCCATCTTCCCTATTCAAAAATTGGGGGTGAGGGTTGTAGTAGCAAGGGTTGAAGCGCTATGCGTCCGTGACCTACATCTTAAGTTGTCCCCCTCGAAACAGAAATCGACCTGTCCGAGCATTTCTATCGAAAAAATTTATTTCGTCTGTAATCTCGTCTGTTTCGTTTTCAAATGGTCACACTGTATAACAATACAATGTGTCACATTCAGAAGAAAATGGAGGTATTTTCAAGTAGAAAAATCAGGATTTTGCTCATTTCACTTTGGTTTTGTCATATGTAATACCACTAGAGATGGAATTTTGCGGGCAAAATTGATTTTGATACAAATGTCATTCGCGAATTTTCCGAAAAGCAACAAACTTGAATATTACAAGAGAGAAATTTTACCTGCTTGAATTTCATTTCGAGTGGTGTTCGGCATGACTATTTCACTAGAAAATGTCTAACATAATAAGTAATATGGTCACATTTAACACGGATTCCGCTATTTGGCGAATTAAAATTCATAGATTGACTAAATGTTGTTTGTTTTCTCTATGATATTCGTTTCAGAAGCTATCTATGAATTGGAGAAACGTCAAAAATTTTATCGCTGAAAAACCCACATGTTGGTTTTCCCGGTTTGAAAGTTTTTTCGAGATGAAACGATCGGAAACTTCCTCACTAAAAATGAAAAGAGTGGATTGTCACATAATACCATTCTAAAACTAGTTGCAGAATGGGCTGCTATTCCAATACGAATGCGAGTGTTGGAATTGCATTCTGCAACGAGTATTAGACGATATTTTCTCTATTTCAGTCAGATTTCGTGAAATACTGTTGAAATTCAATGAAAAACTCATCCTAGTGACTTTTATATTGTATCTTGGCAGTTAGTGACTGTTACGAAATTGACATTTCCAAATTGACGTGCGTTGAAAATTGATAGGAGCGGAAGCCAGTGCTGACAACCAAAAAACCGAAAAATATAACTGAAAACAATGCTGTAATGAGTTCATTACAGCACTGTTTTTAGTACTGTAATGAACCCATTACGATACTGAAATAGAGAAAAACCATATCAGTTCTTACCAATCCTTCGAATTTGAACTGGGAATATAGATCGTACAGCTTGCGATGTGTTGTTGACAAGGTACTTTCCTCCTGAATATGACAATACAATTTTCTTTGAGATTTGATCATTCGATTATGTAATATTCACCTTTGAAAATCAAATATCACCTAATTTACCTGGAGAGTGGAAAGACGCATCTGTGGCCCTACAAAAAAAGTCTAGAGGGGACAGATCTGGAGTTCTGGCCGGCTGTTCTTTACGATCCCCGATCCATTCATTGGTCGGGGAAGTTCAAATTTAAACTGTCTGACAGTAGCTGCATAATGAGGCGGAGTTTCATCTTGCTGGAAACTAGCATTAGGAATTTCGTTTTTATTTATTTGACGTTCTACCAGTTTCTTGAAATTGCCATATAAAATCCAGAATGTATTTTCTATCGAAATGCTGGGCAGGATGTCCCTCACCATAAGCGATCAGTCAGGTTAGTAATAACTAGTAGAGCCAATAGAACTATACCTTTCCTATCCTATATTATCCTTAAAAGTAGATTTCTGCTAATCGTGTGATTTTATAGGAGAAATTTTAAAGTTTGATAAAAGTTCCTGAAGAAATGAGGACATTATGGGAAATATCAATATCAAGCTTTTATGCATTCACTTTTCTTCTTTCGACCCGTATATTTACATCACGGCCAGGATATCTGTATGACCATTTTAGTATGGTCATTGAGTAATTATACATAGAGGTACATCGCCCTTGAAGGATTTGATGCAAAAGGTTTTGGCAGTTTACTGCCAACTCAAGTGGCGGCACATAGTAGCTACTAAAGGAACTATCGAGGAAACTATAATCCGCTTGCTTTTCATTTACTGAAACAAATCCAATATTCCTACACTTATACGGGGAGACAGAGTTTATGCTGAGGTTTTTATCTGTGCTCTTGCATCATACAAAGAACTGTATGGTGCCCCGTTGGACATTCCTCTGCTAATACTGATATGAGGAGCGGGGAATGGATCAATATGTTTGTTTGAATGATCTGTTCCTTGTTGCCTTTTCGAGACACATGCCATATTTGGAAACAAATCTGTACAGCTCCATTTCATAAGAATATATATATATTTACTGAAATCTGTAGGATGATCATTTTTCTCTAGTTCTATGAATCATAGGCAAAATTCATTGTCGTTTTATCGCATCCACTAAATCCGGTATGATGAAATACTGAACATCCAACATTTTCATACGCCGGTCCTGGTCGCCATCGCATTCGGCTTAGGAAATAGTGCTTTATAGTTCAGCTACTCACCGCTAGATGCGAGGTAAAAAAAATTTGATTCTCTGAAACATACTTATTCATCTATGAACCGGCGAAGGAACAAACTACACTTGAATCAGCTTCAAATCGTTGAACTGGGTTGTTCCTTTATGAATATTTAAACTCAATAGTATGGTATAGAAATAGAATGATACAAATACTGTTCTTTATTGGCCATCGACCGAAGTCTTTCCAGCCTTCTGGTTAGTAGTTTCATACCAATATAAGTTCGAACCATGTAGGGACATTGAATCATGAACTTGGTGTTCATGCGTATATAAAAAAAAGATAGGTGAAAATTTTGAGAGGTATCCTGGGCTCCATTTTCGTGAAAACTCCATAACTGAAGGCCGTTTCATGATATCTTCATTTGTTCTGAAGATATAACGAAATTTTGATATGAAGGCTATTTCGAAAATGTGCCATAACCTTTTCATTTTCTAAAATATCTGAAAACGGCAAAAACTTTCTTGTGGCACTCTTTCATTTGGAATACGACACCGTTTTCCGTTTTTTTATCTCTTGTATAAAGGGTGAAAAAAAACAACTTTCTTATTTTAAATACGAATGGAATCTTTTTGATCCTTTGTTATGCAAAAAAATCAGCTGCTCTTCGAAAATATTATATTTCGTTATATTATTTCCATATTTGAGACAGCAATAGCACAGAAGTGGAATAATCACTAAAAGTTGGTCATACATTATTTCATGAAAGTGAAGGTCGGAAAATAATATATCGACATACATATATATATATTTTCGAAGAGCTGTTTTTTTTGCATAACATACGATCAAAAAAGATACCATTCGTATTTGAAATAAGAAAGTTGTTTTTTTCACACTGTATACAAGAGATAAAAAAACTGAATACGGTGTCGTATTACTAATGAAAAAGTGCCTGCAGAAAGTTTTTGCCGTTTTTAGATATTTTAGAAAATGTTATGTCACATTTTCGAAATAGCCAAAATATCAAAATTTCGTTATATCTTCAAAATAAATGAAGATATAGCGAAACGGCTTTCATATGGAGTTTTCACGAAAATTGAGCCCAGGACACCTTCCAACATTTTCACCTATATAGCTTTGAAGTCTTTACCAGAAACAGCCAAAATCAAGCAATTTGGGTTACCCTGTACAAGCCTGTAGTTGTTTTCAGAAACCAATTTTTAAGTTGATTTCGCATCATCGGCCCCTATGCGATGTTGTAACCCTCTATGCGCGAGCGTCACAACTACTCATGCGAGAGCGCCCTCTATGTGCGAGCGCAACAACTAATCAGACGAGAGCGCCCTCTATGCGCGAGCGTAACAACTGCTTAGACGAGAGCGCCCTCTATGCGCGAGCGCCACAACTAGCGTCCCCTTAATCAAGCGAGAGCGCCCTCTTATACCGAAGCGACTTATGGATTATTCATTTATCGGTTTTCCACCCCAATTAATTTAGTGCCGTATATTTTGGCCCCCGTTTTGAGAGCGGTGCTTATTCCGACCATCGCAAAGGGTATTTGGTATGATATCAGAACGCTTTTTTCTGTTACCCAAGATCACTTCGGGTTCCTCATTTCTCTTTCTAAGCAATAGCGCCTCGATCGTGAAATGTTGCGGATTATTCCGGAAGTAGGACCCGATCTACAATCAAGAGGGCTGATTTGTTTAAGAATTTTTGGTCACAATTTCTAGTTAGGAGTCGTTAACTAGGGTTTTTAAGCGCCTATACCAGATCAAAAAATAATGGGAACTGGATCAAAGTAAATAAAAACTAGTCAGTTGTCTTAACAAAATGACAATCATATACTAGATAAATTCTAGTTCGGAAATAATTCCAGCCCCTACGACTCAGGCGTATTTTCTGTTGAAATTTAATATTTTTTCTCAAAAACTGTGATTTTCAGCGAGATATTACAAGAGACCTAATTTGTTAAGAATGGAGCAAGCTATTCAAAATTTTTATTGTAAAATATAAACATTGAAAAAATTATCTTGCGAAACAAAGTTTAGAAGTGGCTTTTTCTACCTCTTGCAATCATTGGGGAGCAACAACAAAAATTTCTTTAGGGTTCCTTCTCGCTCGCATAGAATTTCTGCTCAATTTTATTCCGTTCATTTTTTGTTTTTGTAGAAGAAAAATAGAAAGTGTTTAGCGGACTCTAACTATAATATACAACCTATCCCAATTCAGGGAACAGAATCTTTTTTTCTAAAATATGTTACTTAATTGCTAGACTAAATACAAATATTTTCGGCCATTCAGGGTGTGACATAGAAAGAATGAATTGAAAATTTTAATTTTCTTGATCCAAAAGATCCGCTTGGGACAAGGGGACCATAAATCTTCTGTGCCTATAAGGACCGGAATGAAGTAAATCCGTTAATGGTCACCACGGTACCAATAACAAGACTGGTTATTCTTAAAAAAATTCCTATTTGAAACAACTACCTACCTGCATAATTATTTATTTTTATCGATAATTTCCTCATAAAATCCTCAAAAGGTTAGGCATTTTTTTCCATAATCAAAGTCAAATTTTTTATCCATGAAATTTGACCATCCAAAATTCTATTTTTATGTTATGAATATGTAATTCAAAATTACCGTGCCAGTTACCCGGCAGTAACGAATTTGTCACTAGAATTGTTGCAACCGAATATTCATAATAATTAGCATATTTGACCATAGCATTTCAAAGTATTTCAAGTAAACATCTTAATAAACCGATGAAAATACATAAGACATTAAATGCGCTTCATTTAAAAGGAGATACGTGAGGATATCCAGTATGTTAAAGAGACGTTCTCATTAAAATTTAAGCATTGGTACCGTTTTCTCATCTTATGACGACAATTAAGATAAAGGTCAAGTCTTCTAATTAAAATCAAATGTCCAAAATATTTTATTCACAAAAATTGACTTTTATCATTTAGGTGATCATTAAATCAATTCGGAAAAAGGTACGGAATATCTCAACAAAAATGACTCTCTTTCCAACACTGATATATGGATATGGAATACGTCACTTACGTCGACTTACGAGAGATTTGCTGAAAAAAAAACCGCGACTACAAAAATGTTGACAGAGGAAAAATGTGGTAGACTCTACCTAATAAAGGAAATAAAGCTATACAGAAAGTGAGAAAACTTTATTAATAATTTGCAATTTGTCCCATCGGCACCCAGAAGTCTAACAGGGCAGTGAGCACATCGCGCATATCTGCTAGGAAACGGAGTGTTCCATTGTGCATTCCGTTCCGTTTCCTTTACGGTTTGAGCGACCTGTCGCGCTGACTGTATGGGGAACGGAAAAATACCACCGGGACTGATGAAACTAAATAAAAGCTTGTAAAATAAGATCGGATGAGGCGAACTGTCGGTTACTAGTCATCTACATAGAGGCGCTCCGATATGGTCTAGTGGCTAGGATACCTGGCTTTCACCCAGGAGGCTCGGGTTCGATTCCCGGTATCGGAAGAAAACTTTTTAATTGCTCAAGCAAAGAAATCTACATTTTTATAATGAATAAGTAATCACTGACCATGTTTCGCATTTAATTTTGGATTCTTCCTGTGTCTCTTCGTTTCGAATGAATAGACATTTTATATTATTTTTCAGCATATGAATAGAAAATCAGTCGGAAGTCGGAAAGATCATTTTCGGTTTGAATTGAGGAATATTGAAAACATTCATTGCTGTCACATGATATGAGTACGGCTCGCCAAATGTTGAAATAATTTGTTTCCGAAAATTCAAATTCATTACCCTTTGAAAATGCACGGAAGCTGGAAGAGTGGCATCTGTGGCAAAAGGTTACATGAAACAGAGCATTTTCTCTAAAAATAAAGTATCAACAATGATTGAAAATTCGGTTATAGAAAGAACTTTCAAGTACTTTCGCTTCTGAGGTTCTGAACAAATCCGAAGGTTCGCGATCACATAATTTTTCGGGAAAATTCAAAAATTGCACTTTTAATTAAGTAAGACTTTGTTGTTGTTTGTTGAGTTGTCGCTTGTTCTGGTATCAAAATTCTGCGAAATAAATAATTTCGATCTAGCTTTTGTTCTCGCACAACGAGCGGGTGCGAGCGCCTGCTTAAAATGCCCAGGGGGCGTATTTCCTTTCCCGTGTACAGTAGAGGACAGTTCCGTGCCGAAACGCACACGGTTTTGTTAACTCTAAATGCCTGCAAAACCGTGTGCATTTGAACGTCAGTGAAACACGGTTTCGGAATGATATTATATTCATATTGTGTTCCCTTTCCCGTGTACAGTAGAGGAAAGTTCCGTGCCGAAATGCACACGGTTTTGTAGAGAGAAAATGCATTATAGGTCTTTACAAAACAGTGTCGAATTGAAACCTACAGTTTTGTTCAGCTGTTGAACATTATGTCCTCACGTCATCGCTTTCTACATGGGTTGCCTAAATAAAAAATAAAATCACTCTTCTTCATAAAATTTCTTGGTACATTTTCATTTTGTGTAATAGAAATACTCATATTCCAAGTAGTATTCACAATCCTAATAATTAAAAGTAACATTTTCGAAGAATTCTAATTTCCAATAACAATAGCAATTGTGTAAGGATGTCACTGGACTTCTAGGTACGTACTAGATTTAACACTCATTACCCATAGAAAAAAGCGAATATATTTCAACCTGTTCAAGGGCGGATTTACGGGTGGAGGTGAGGTGTTATTACCTTCTCATGCCTACCTGAAAAAATAATAATGCACCCCCCCCATGCAGCTTCTACCTTCAGTTATCTAATCCGTCAATACCGCTTGCACCTTAATCACAGTTGGATGATTAATTGGTTCTCAATAAATATTACCCCTCCCACGAAAAAGAGCTATAACCGCCCTATAACCTGTTTCGATATTCACACGAATTAGAATAGTAAACATTTGTACACTACTTTTGCTGCCTTATCGATCTATAAAACTAACCCAATTTCAGAACAGAACATTCTCCAACCACACGTTAGTTGATATGATGAGAATCATTTAGAAACCGTGCTTCACTGGCTTTCAAATAAACTCTGCTTTTATACAATTTCAAGTTCTACATAGGTAACCGTGAGTATTTCGGCACGGAACTGTCCTCTACTGTACACGGGAAAGGAAACACAAAAGGATATATAATATTATTCCGAAACCGTGTTTTACTGACGTTCAAATGCACACGGTTTTGCTGGCGTTTAGAGTTCTACAAAACCGTGTGCATTTCGGCACAGAACTTTCCTCTACTGTACACGGGAAAGGAAACACGCGCCCAGGGGCGTTATGAGTGTATTTATAGCAACCGTTTCTAAGGTGAAATAAACAGACAATATCCAAGTGAAAAATAAAAAATATTAACATTATACGAAAAATATACATCTTCGAAAAACATCCATGTCCTCAGCTTTTGACGAGCATTTCATTATCAACATTATCCACTGATAACTATGATATTCTTCATATCACATGCAAGAAGGTATAGTATTGAAATTGGCAGACAGGTATTTTCAAAATGGTGAAGATTGAGGAGAAACTATTGGGAATGATTATAAAACCAATACTGAATCAACTAAAATTGTAATGGCCACACAGAAAAACTAAACTCTTGACATTTTCTGGTTCCAAAAAAAATACAGTTATAAAAAAAGTGAAAAAACCAATGAACAATTAACAACATTATCCTGAGTGTGTCGACACGGAATTACTCGTGGGTACCTGACTAACAACACGAAATCAGAAAGGTATAATTTATTACTTGCGATCCTCTTTACTTCGGCCAAGGAAACTCCGATTAACCGAATTATTCTAAGAATCTCCTTCGCAAGCCTATACCTCATTGTACAATTACAGAACAAACTGGTTCTTCGCACTTTGTTTCCCATATTACTCATTTGATGAATTATACCTTCTTACGGAGAATTCTCCATGGATTTACATTCCAACATTCCGTTCAGAAATAAACACATGATTTCATATATCTGGTAAAATTAGTTCAAGTTTTAGTCTGACATGCAGGATGTGACTGATGTGAGAAAAGATTCCCAATCAAAAGGGTTTGCTCTTATTAACAAACTATACATTTTATAGGATTTCCTTACGCAATATTTGAAACAAAAGGAATGGTACGAAAATACTGTACATATTTTCCGCATACTACGAAAAACGTGTTGACTTTAACATGTATCTAAGTACAATTCTTATATTGGAACGTACCCCCTATTCCTGTGACACTCTCTGTGCCCAGGAGTTGAATGACGTATGAGCATACAGTGGCTTTATACAAGACAGTGGCGACAATAGACGTTCACGTTTTGATTGGTTGGACTGTTTTCGACCACTAATGGCGGACTTTCATTGTTTTGTTGTCATGTATCTAAACATAAAGCTCAAGATCGAGTCAAATGTCAAACAGCACGACACTCAAATGTAAACAAATATACGCCATGTTTGTGCAAAAACGTGTTCTATGACCCTATTGTCGCCACTGTCTTGTATAAAGTCACTGTATATGAGCAAGGTTGTCAGTCGAAGCATGTACGACAGCGTCCAGTTGAAGTTTTGTTAAACCTATCTACTAAATACAATACATATTTGTTTAATATAAAAAGTGTTTTATTAACTCTGCAAAGTCTACAAAACGGAATATGTGATGGAAATGTTAAATTTTAATTATGATGTGTAGAGGAATGAACTTCGAATTGTTCGGGGGAACATGAGATATTTTTACGATGTAAAGATCAAAATTTGGCGGCGAAATTTCGCTATTGCTCAGAATATTGCTCATTTAACACGTTGAGTGCCATGTGAGACCACATAGGTATCACACTTTTTTGGGAGCGGCGAGCCGCGTGAGACCACTCTGGTCTCACGACCAACTACGCATATCTAAATCGCGTATTTCTCCAGTGGTCTCACGTTTACAGGTGGAAAGTGATGTATAGAGTAGAGCATGGTCTGCTACGACAAATTTTGTGTTTGACCTGCGATATGATGCATTATGTTATTATCTAGGAGGGTTTGAGTTTTTTTATGTAGTGAATATTCTGTTAGCAGTATCTCCTCTATCAGTTGTGGCGAAAATTTTTTTGGTAGCAATTTACACATCGCCGTATCTATATTTTGTGCATTTGTCCTCATTTTTTTTATTTTGGCAGAGCTGTATCCATTTCGGAATCGGACGTATCTTCATCTGGATGTTATTCATCTGCTGAATCATCTGCTTCGGAAACATCTTCTTTCAGTTCTTCATCAGACTTGCACTTCTGCCACAGTTTGATCATTTTTGCTTTTTTCTCTTCATGAGACAGCGAGTAATTTTTTCACACTTGCAATCTAAGCCAATACTGAATAAACTATGCAATATCGCTTATCCATCAGACGACGAAAATGCAAGTCTATACAGAAATTATATCACCAACAATCGGACTTAAAAGTACATAAGAAATGAGAAAATTGATGGTCCATATATTAATTTCATTCAATTGAACACCAGAGAAGATTAATATGCAAAAAAAAAATCGTGGCCACTGGGTCAGTTTTTTCAGAAGTTATGGTGGCACTCAACGTGTTAAGGTCGGCGTTTAAAGCGAGTAGGAAAGCTCAGCCGATAGAGGCGCCACCGTCCATTTTATGGAATATCTCCATAGAACATGCACTATCACCATCAAGTTCTATGAATATCTCTCTGATTATGAATGAAATGCACAATGGCGCTCTCTATCCGAAAATCGCCGAACTATGAAATTAGTCAATTTGTGGGTAAAGCAGGAACTTTTTCCCGCCAAAATTTGAATTTGGCCATTCTCTGCCAATTCCGTATTTCAAGTTGATCTTTTGAACGAAATTATCAGTAGGTAGATTCACTTTTAATCGGGAGTTGAACTATTTTCATGGGTCTTTCTGTTGAAATAAAACAGAAGCATGCGTTGGCTCATTTTCTTCTATTTTTGAAAGAAAAAAAATTTAATAATAACTGTCGGAATTAAATCGATTAAAATTATTTCAACAAGAACCCTAATCCTTTCTAAGTTCACCCACAAAATTTCAGTTCTCAAAGTGAAACCGTTTTCGAAATCAACTTGAAATAAAAGCACACCACATTGAACGCCCACCTTAACTCGCTTATGCTTCGAAGCCTTCGAAAACGGGGTATATGTCATAAGGCGAAAATGACTTCCCGGTTTCATCTACATTTTAGGGGAGAGGGGGGGGGGGCATTGGGACGCTACAAATATAATTAGCTGTATAAAGCTTGGCTTTCAATATATTGATCAAATAATTTTATGTTTTTAACATTGATAAGTGAACTATCAATTACCATAGGCTTAGCGCTTATCCACTAATAGATAATTCAAATTTTGATATTTTCCCAAGTATCAAAATTGTCCCGATGTGCCCCTTGGCTGGGGTAGATTAGGACAGTGTAGGGGCAGAAGTGGACAAAAACAAATTTTTGTATTTAAAAAGTATTAATCATGTTTATTTGGTGAATAAAGGTGAGACGATCTATCATAAATTATATAAACAGTAAAAAAAATGAAAAATACATTGAACACAATATTTTAATTCAGTTTACATTAAAGGCACTGAAGTAAACTTGAAACCGCTTTATTGAACTCGACCTTACCGTTGTTTCTGACGTTCTTGGCTCAGGTAGTTTAAGTTCTACTTGTTCCAATTCTATTAGGTCCTTATCCGGTACTTGTTGAAACGAATACTTTGACTGGAAACTGAAATGGTGATGCAAATGATATTTGGACATCTGGATCTTGTCTGTCAGGAAGATCATGTTCCTTACCATGTTAAAAAAATTCAGTTAATTCCCACGTTTTTCTCTAGGACAGATTGGGGCAATGTCCATATGTGCCCCTGACTAGTTGTCCCAATTTACCCCACTCATTCTCATGAATACTGTGGGGTTATATAAATAACTAAAATGAACAATAACATCAGCAAATACAGACATAGCAAGCATAAACAAGTGTACTTACCTTCAGAATATCAACTGAGGTAATTCTAGTATCTACTATTAAAATATTCGATCTTAAACGATTTCTGATTAATTCACCACGACGGACACATGCACGTAACAAACTGTTAACTAGCTTCTGAGTCGCTTGACGCTGTCGAAACTTTTTCACAATAAAATGGGCACTTGGTGCACTCTAACGATGATCAGTATAATTAAACTCTACGCTTAGTGGCGCTGAAATTTGAAATGTCCATATGTGCCCCGCGTCCCAATGTACCCCCCTCTCCCTACATGTCTATATACAGAATGATGAGTCTTTGACTTGTACATTTATTTTAACAGTAGATTCTTGAGGCCAACAGGAACCTTTTTTTCATTTTTAATTTTTCCAAATTTGGCTTTGATAAAAAGATATAGCCATTCGAAAAATACAATTGGGCAAAATACATCCCTGATACGATTCTCTTGAATTGATACAAAGTTGATTATTAGATGTTCTGTGGTGATACATTTGGGAAATACTCAAGCACTAACCTTATTTGATTATAATAACGAGATTGATAATGTTACAATCACGATATTTCCTGACAAAAACACTTAGTTTTTTCGAATATTTCTGCAGTTGTAGAGCCATATTTATTTTCCCCCACCAAAATAAGTTTCTTCTTCGATTTTCCTGACGATTAGTTCGTAAAACTTATAATTCGTTCATATTTTCCTCGATATCTCCAAACTATTCCATAAAAAATTGTTTTCTCACTGACCTAACCTAACTCCATTAACCTAGGTCATTGGGATTCGAGGTCAATGACCAAACTTAACCCATCTTTCTATGATATTTCACAGAACTTTTGAGAAGAAGATGCCAGATTGTTGATTTTCTCTTCAAACAATGGTATAGGCAAAACCAAGGAAGCACTACGTCCCCTATCGTTGGGCAGTAGTTTTGTTTACTTTTCGCTAATGGCGTCTAGACGTTGTTCTTAGGAAATGCCCAACTGATTCTCGCCGATAGCGCTACGATATTAATTTCAGTCGCCCTGGCAATGCGAGGTAGCCGGCGAAAGACAAACCGTTGTTCTGTCTCCAACGTTAGTCCCATCACAGACCAGTCTGTGGTCCCATGAACGACGCATGCTTATAGCGATAACCTGAGTCATGGATTACGATTTATTTATTTACAGAGAATAATGCGAATGGGTCATGATTAGGTCAATACTTTCAGTGAATTGATGTAATGATAACCGTATAGTGTTGAGCTGAAATTCCAAGAGGATATTGTTAAGATAGAAACATCGCCACAGATTATTTAGTGCTAAGTATCATTTTATTTTTCATTAACTCCAATTCGATACGTGGTTTGTATCGACATTCATCATTAATATTCGAATGCGTATACAATTTATAATTTCATACTTCTTGAAATTCAATTTTATCTTCCACATTTGTGGGATTTTGTTATTACATATCTCTACATCAAACGTTCTTCCATCATGAAGATTTTAGTCTTAACGAAGTTGATAAACATTCTGACAACATTGATAACCTGTTAAGAGACCAGAGAACAAATAATATTCGATGATATTTCATCCAGGGAAGCATCCAGATTATTCTTGAAATTCATTATATTTTCCACAAATTTCATCGGATACAATAATTAGGAGTAACACGAAAACGAGGCATTTTATTGAAAAAACATAGGAATACTTTTATTTTCTAAAATGATTGATTCCTATGGAAATATGAACCGTTTATATCTTTCAAGTGATTTTATAGTATTTTTGCGTGAATTTATGAGTTGACTGCGCTGTAACTTTTTTACCAGGAGACATATTGAATAAGTTTTGATTGAGGAATATGCATCATGAATAGAGTAAACAATCAACAAAAATTATGGAAAGAATAGTGTTAATTTCATGGATTTTCGGCACGCTGTATCTCTCAAACGAAACCGAATTTTGAAAAATGGTATGGAAAATCGTTTTTCTTTTGATGCGGGGATTCTACAGTTAGAATATTTATGGAATTCCATGTTCAGATTGCGAGAAAATATATGTCGGACAAACTGGACAACATTTGTGCAACAGAATGGAGCAGCATAAATATCACATAAGAGATGTAGATAACAAAGAGAAAACTGCACTATGCTCACACTATTTCCAAAAGACAACCATACTAGAAAAAATCTAGAAAAAGCAATATTTTGGAGATGATTCACATCAACTTGAATAATTCCGTCAATTTTAGATCAGACCCAAATCATCTCAGTGAATTATACAACCCAATATTGAATAACTATAAATGCATAAAAAAGAAGGGAGATTTGTGGAAAATTTGGAGAGCTGTCACATTGTTTATTACGTCATTTTAATTGTAGGTTATGATTGATGGCTGTTGTAATGGGTTTTATTTATTTATTGTTACTATGAAAATTCTTATGCCGTTGTTTCCACTTAATTTGCTGTACATTTGGAGATCGTGCTATTTCTGGCATATTTTATTCGTTTCGTTTGTGTAGTGCGTTGAAATTGTTTATATTATATATTGTGGAATTGCGTTCAATTTCAGGCCTGATGAAGCAGATGTAAATCTGCGAAACGTCGCTGAATATATGCTCTAAAGACTATTAAGCATTCATTTGTCCTATTCCCACAAATTCATCTTCAATTTTAAAATATATGTACAAGTCAAAGACTCCCCCTGTATGTTTGTCTGGTTTATGGTGAAATACCCTATATAACTGAAACATCACAGCTAGCTACAAAATGGGGACCTAATTTGAATACATCACAGATATGTCACAATTATCTGACCAGTTACACAGCCGTCACAGAAAACTGATATGTAACAAAGTTCTGTTTTTTAACTGCTTAGATCACATCACAGATAACTGATAATCGGGATCAAATGGACAAGAGTCACAAAACATTGATCAAATTATATTTAGTTAATATTTTATGTTCAATATGTATTTATGTGCAAAATTAGAATGACCTGTTTAATTGTAATGTCAGATGAAGCATCAATATTGAAATCAAATGATATTTAAGTCTACGAGCTTTTGCGTTCGACTGAGTTTGTTTAAAGAATAGCTTCAAAAACATTGGCTAGTGAAAAAAAATTCCCCGATGGCTCAAAAATTTAAGTTCGTGCTTTAACAATTATTTCGAATCAACTCTGTTACAGTCAAAGGCATGCCCTTTATTATTTTCGGAGAAGTATTTTATGTATTAATCATTCATTGCGGCAGTTCTATAATTGTCTTTTATGATATTCTCAGGTATTATTTTGGAGCGCACATGTACTCTGTCTTATGACATCCGAAATTTTTCATTTTTATCCCCATCATCAAAGAAGATATCTGATTCCTCCAAATACTTAATTGAAACAGTTTGTGCTGGCATTTGAGACTGTCATCCGTTTCCTAGGAGGAATTAATTTTCATTCAAGCAATAAAAATATCAAAAGATTTATTTTAAGTCCCCGAAACGAATGTGAATGAGGATGCATACTGAATATAAATAGAAAGCTGTTACCGATTCACTATCGAAGATAGACTTGAGTGGTACTTTCAACTTCCAAATGTTACACTGCGTTATTTGCATAAAGTGATATTTGTCGCTGAAATATCCAAATTTACTGAATTCTTGTTCCTTTCTAGAACAGGATATTCAACACGTCACTTGCAATGTGCTTTGAGATGTTCGTAACAAACCGAATCGGATATAAATAATAGAAATGGTCTATCAAACTGTATACATTTTGCGGATACAGTCATCGGAGGTAGATTTCTGATTGCAACAGATAAAACTGTAGTTCGCCCAAGTTAGGTAATGTAGAAGAAGAAGTTCATGTGGGAAAATTATGCGAATTTAGATATTGAAAAGAAGATTGT
Organism: Adalia decempunctata; assembly: GCA_951802165.1. NCBI lineage: Eukaryota > Metazoa > Arthropoda > Insecta > Coleoptera > Coccinellidae > Adalia > Adalia decempunctata. The sequence goes on along the minus strand of OX637696.1, from coordinate 61,668,541 downwards.
TTTTCGGCCAAAAAATTACGATATTTCTCAAATTCAAGATGGGTTAATTATGATTTCCTTTCCATTTAACTTCTAGTTCTAGTAGTAACCATGGCATTTGTTTCTATTTTGAATTTCGTTGCATATTGCTGTCAGCATTATACTAAACAAATTTCATTACTGTTCTTTGTATAGACTTCAAGAAATAATGGAAATGAATACGAATTAACCAAATAATGTTATAGATTATGCGAATAATTTATTACCAGAAAAATCCAGACTAATTTACGAGAAGGATTATGAAATATTCAATAAATGAAGTTAAAAAATAAAATCATTGCCATAGATAACACCGTGTTATTGGCCTACTTTCAAGAATTGGTATGTTATTTTATTTGTCATATAGTTTATGTTTTTTTTATGTATTTCGGTCCGAAAAATTTTGCTTTGCGTCATTGTGAACGAAATATTCTTTTTGAATTCCACAATGATAGTCAATGAAAATATCAATATTTGCCATTCCCCCTGACTAATAGCGTTTTCAAAAATGAAATCTTTACAGGGTGATTTTTTTAAGTGTTTCATTAGACGTATTCGATAAAGGAATTGCGATACGAATTCAAAATTTCCTATTTTTGTTTAAGAGCACATCTGCGCATGAACTCAATTTGTAAAATATTTTCAAGGGGAATCTACTTCCGGTTCCACCGGAAACGAATGTGAACTTCATTATTCCAAATGCAATAACCTGTATATTCATACAAATTTGAATTTTTCGTTTAATTCTGCAATGATGTGACGTATGATATGCGCACCCACATCAAGCGATTGTTGAGTTATAGCCTGATTACCAATTTTTTTGACAGAAAGATGGTCACAAACCAGGCTTGAGCGTCCGATTTCGGCAGCTCAAGTTGAGAGTCGCTTGAACTCGCACTGTACAACAGATATTTTTGGTTTGAGTAGGGTTCAGTCTTGAACTCGGCTTAAACTCGGACTGTACAACCGGGCCTTAATGTAGATACAGCAGAATCATCATTTTCATTGTAAAACTGAATAACTTCAACGCGTTTTTCTGTTGATCGGTTGATCCATATTCCAAAAATGGTCAATCTTCGCTCCCGATGACGTATACATATATATAATAGACGAGCGCTCAAAAGCTTAATGCACGTCGTGAAAAAAGAAATGTAAATCAATGGAACCGACAGTGACGAATGTGATATTCACGTACGAATTGGTGTCTATCATAACCGTAATGCTATCCGGCATGTTAATAAAAAAAATGACTTATTTTGATTGTGAAGCGTTTTAATTCCACAAGAAAAAACTTATCAGAAAATTTCAATATGAAAAGGTGCAAAAACTATATTCCGATACCGGGAATCGAACCCGAGCCTCCTGGGTGAACGCCAGGTATCCTAGCCACTAGACCATATCGGAGAGTTGTATACGATGAGCAGGCAATAACAGTCAGAATTCCACCATTTCAAACAAACTAAAAATAATATAAACTGGCATAATACAACAAGTAACAATGTCCAACAGGCAACAAAAAGCCTATTGGATATTACCAAAGTATTTTCTTGTACAGAAAATCACTTTACGAATAAGCTTCATATACAGGTGCTCTTAGTAACGAAATTATTTTATTTCCATTTTTCTATACTTGCCATATAGTGTAATGATCCCGAATTTCTAAATACAAATAATTCATATGAAACATCACGAATACCTGAAAGTTATTATGAATTTTAATAATTTCAATTGTTGAAGCGTGTATCGTTCAATTTTTATGGATCTACCGAAATAGAGGGCCATCCACAACAATACCCCTCATTGGAAAGCCATTCATCTTTTAAATGTAGCAATAGCAATAATTTGCTTCATTTTAAAGCTATAAGATTTGAGTTTTACTATTGTGATGAAATTAAGAGAAAACATTTTATTTTCGATTATTTCGATTTGATAATCGAAATCTGGAAATCCGGAGAATCTTGTTTTATTGGTATTCTGCTCCTATCTTCCTTACCACTTGACTAGGAAAAGTAATGATGCGACTAATACCGAAAGCTGACCAAAAACACTTTCGCTGTCAACCTTCCATCGAATGCACGGCTATCTAGATAAGCATCCTTCCCTCGATCCTTCCCCAACAAAAATATCGAATGGGCGAATCTTCAATTTGGACGGATATTCTTGAAATCACAACCACCTGCTGTTTTAGAATTGACCGTACCGACCAACAAAAAATGTACCCAAATTTGTCCTTGAGACTCGACCGGGCGGCGCGCCCGATTGCATCGAATCGCAACAATTTGCCGCAAGTACCAACAACAGATGCGGCTCAAATTGTTTCCTTTCGCTTTCGTTATAATTCCCAGGATACACTACGCGGCAAAATTGCGGTTTCGGTCGTCACTAGGCTTGTGCATGGTCCCTTCTATGACTAGTAGGAGTGAAGGGTTAGTATTCAAGTTGTAATTTTGTTTACTGTAGATTCCTCTCATTGAACGAAACTATTTGTTTCAACATTTTTCAAAATACGGCATCGTTTGAAAGTTTCAGTGTCAAAAATTAATTAAAATAGTATATTACCGACTACGTTACTAGTGTGAAATGGCACTTTCTACACAAGTAATGTATAGGGTCACCCAAATTGCTTTCTGGTAGGTACTTACTTCTAGTCTAGATAGGTGAAAATGTTGAAAGGAGTCCTGGGCTCGATTTTCGTGAAAACTCCATAGCTGGAAGCCGTGTCACGATATTTCCATTCGTTTTTAACATACCTTCTGTATAAAAAGTACCCGGAATTGTAAAAAAAAAACACATAAATTTAAATTTAATCATCAATATTTATTTTGTCTCCTTCAAAATAGTCCCCATTGCTTACAATACAACTATGATATCGGCGAACCCACATTTCCATGCACCGCTCATACGCCGCCAAAGGTATGGCCTTCAGTTCTCGTTGCGAATTTGTTTTGATGGCTTCAATGGACTCAAAACGCGTTCCACGTAGGGGCAATTTGAGTCTTGGGAATAGAAAAAAGTCGCACGGAGCTAAGTCAGGTGAATACGGCGGTTGTTCGATGGTATTTATTTAGTTTTTGGTCTTGTATTCCTTAATAATTATGGCTCGGTGCGACGGCGCGTTATCATCATGCAAAATCCACGAATTGTCTTTCCATAAATCTGGCCGTTTACGACGAACATTCTCACGCAAACGCCTCAATACACCCAAGTAATACTCCTTATTCACTGTCTGTCCTTCAGGAAGAAATTCTGAGTGCACAACACCACGATAATCGAAGAAAACAGTGAGCAAAACTTTAATTTTCGATCGACTTTGACGTGGTTTTTTCGGACCGTCTTTGAATGATTTGTACCAATCGTATGCTTGTGTTTTTGACATACAATTATCACCAAAGGATTTTTCTAACATTTTCAATGAATCGGCACAAGAAAATTCGTTTGCAAGACAAAATTTTAGGCAAACTCTTTGATCAACTATTTTTTCCATTGTAAAATTCGCAGAGCACTTTTGAGGTCGACTGATACTGACAGCTGTTGTAAACACACTAGTTGACAGATCGCGCTCAAATTTGGCTTGGTAATAAAGGAAGGTCCTACCAACTTTAAGAAAAAAAAATTACCGATTCCTTTTTGGCGGTTCATTTAAATAACATTTTCCGGGTACTTTTTATACAGAGAGTATAAGGAAATTTTGGCGATTTCGAAAATGTGCCATAATTTCTTCATTCTGTAGAATATCTAAAAACGGCAAAAACATTTCTACAGGCACTTTTTCATTAGCAATACGACACCGTATTCAGTTTTTTTTATCTCTCGTATTTTAATGGCCTTATCGTTTTTCAGCACAACACCCTCAATATTACTTTGTTAATCCGAAGGGCAAGGAAAAATCATCTTCGAAAACTACAGAAACGAAACAGAAGAAAAAGAAAAAAGAAGAAAAGAATAAAAAACCAGTCGAAAGATTTGGTCGAATCTTGAAGGTTCCAGCAAGGTTGGGCGAGAAATAAGCTTGGGGCCGGAGAATATTAGGACTTGCTATAATTTATTTTATCATAGTGTACGAGAAATAAGCTTGGGGCCGGAGAATGTTGGGACTTGTTTCAATTTATTTCATCATAGTGTACATGTTATAATTTTTGAAGTATGTTGTCGTGGTTATGAAAAAAGAGTGGGTCGGACATAAAAAAAAGTTGTCAAATAAAAGATCGTCAAAAAGTCACCTTCCAAATTATTATTATTTACAAATAAAAAGCAATTCAACAGTAACAGCCGTGTCAGAAGTGACGTTGACTATACAGGGTCTATTTTAAGGTGAGGCTTTTCTTTTGATAGGTGATATAACTCATCAGAATAAGTCATTTTACTGAAAATTTCTTATATGAAATGTTCAATTTAAAAAATTCATGAAAAATTTTGAGCAGCAATACCTTAATACTAATCTGGCCTGCATCTCTCTATTCATCCTATCTCCCCATCTCTGCACCAGGTTTATGAACATCGAAGTTGGGTGATTTCTCAGCGGAAATCTTGTTTTGTACAACTCATACGTTGAACTGCCATTCTGTTTTGATTCACCATGAATTAAAAGCATATAAAAAAGTTCATTATTTGAATCAAGGTGTGGCATTTTCGAAACATAAAACACTCGAACCCTCGCCGGAACACGATCGGAGATCACTGATCACAATCGATATTCACAATTCGATATGATAAGAAGACAAAACACATGTTGATATCTACGGACGAGCAAGCGAGGGAGCAGGTTCGGACTGAGGAATTGTCAGATTCACTCAGAAACTATAAAATATTCTAATTTCATTCTCTCGAAACAGGGGCATAATTCATATAATTTTTTTTTGGTAAAATGACTTATTTTGATGAGTTCTACCATCTGTCGAAAGAGAAACCTCACCTTCAAAAACACCCTGCATGGTTAGCATTGGAAGTGTGTTTATTTATTGTTCTATTTACTGAGTATGTAGGAAAGTTATTTAGCTTTAAAATGTTTAATTTTGATTTTTCGTTGCATGCTGTGTTTGCTGTAAAAATTAATGTATTTATTGGTACTTATTGGTTTAGTGTATCAATCTGTTATAATATGAGAGTTTTCTCTAATGAATTTGATTTATTGGTAATTTTTCGTGAATTTAATAGTACGTTAGGTTGTTACTCATGTATACGAAAACAAGGTTTGAAACATGGCAAACATAGATGAACTTGACAAAATGGGAGAGTATACGAATAAACAACCCGAATCCGAAGGAAGCATGCAGAAGGCGTAATCTGCAGATACTGCTCACTGAATCATAATAAAACGCATCATCATAGATTCATATACCTCGATAGACTTCAATGTTTCCTACAACACAGGTTCAAAGCTTGGGCAAATCAAGTATGTATAGGAAACGATAAATGTATGGGTCTCCGCTCTATGAATACGACTGCTTTGTAGTGTATGTGTGCGCGAATTGAGCAATTGCTCGTTGAACATCTTATCGGAGCATGTTGCTGCGGGATTCGTTTCGGTATAAAAAAAGACTATAGCTTTGGCTGAGTTAGATTGTATCAGTTTCAGAGATTTAGTTGAAGGGGTAACGTACCATACTATTTTCGATAAACGCCGATCAATACTAGATAATACTGTAGGACCCTAGATGTATTAGTGACACAGTCAGCTCTTTGAATTATCTTGAGTTAGACGTAGGTACTCTAATTTGTGTTTATGTTGCAACTAATACAATCAATTGTTACGTTATGAGTTCAATCATCACCCCTTTTTTGTTTCTTGAAATTATTCGAAGAATCTCATCTTTTTGTTTGTTTCTCCACTTAGGGACACCTGTATAGTTGTAGCGTAACTCTACTTTTACGATTTTTCTACATTTTATTTGCATTGACATTTCAGTGGATTGGTTGATTCCAAGTTTTGAATTACCACCCTGACACATTCTGAATGTGAAATTGCAAGTTTAGTAATAAATAATAACGCTTTTTGATACCTAGTTTGCTTTATTCTTGTATCTTCGAAACTCTTTGTTCAAAGACTTCACCCTTTCTATCTCTTGAACTAATTAATAGCTTGGTATTAACCTGCTGTTGAAATAAACGTAGGGAAAATTATTATTGCCACGCCAAATACAGATTTCTCAGTTTGCTGAAAACTTCAGGTTGCTGATGAGTGTCATATTCAACATGCATAATGGTAAAAAAATAATATAAACAAAGTCACAAACATATTTTTAATTTGTTTTGATTTCATTGTAGCCTGAGGAAGGCGAAGTATAACGCCGAAACGTCGCTTTAGAATCCAGTGAGTTTTTATTCAGTTCCTTACACCTAGATCCATTTTAGTTCATAAAAAATAATATATTTTTCACATTATCTTGAGAATTTTACAAAGGAGAGTAATAATTGAACAAGATTCTTACTGCTAAGACTTGTAGAAGTTGTTATTATTTTATTGGTAAATTGTAATGGATTTTGCAATGAGAAGTTAGACAGATTTCTTTCTGTTATTTGTACATTATGTACAATAGTAGAATAGATGTCAGTTTCTCGAAGAGACGGATTTCGAAGTCCTGCTGATGGCACCCATAATTCACTTGGCAATATTTAGCCTGCTAGCAGCAATATCGGAAATACATATATTCTTCTGCGAATTTGGACGATTTCCGACCCCATGTCGTTTCAGAGAAGTTAGATCTCCAGAATCAGAAGAACGGCGGAATGAGTGCCAGGTGTATTTTTCAGGCTCCTGCAGATTTGAGAATGAGGCACCTTTTCTAGGTACGAGGATGTATTGATATCTAGTTAGCCTAGTCCAGTTATATGCATAAACAAAATATTTCGATACCATATCAACGAACAATAACTTATTAGAAGTGTCAATGTAGAGTTCAACGTCGGAAGAGTAAACCAGAGTTACGCAATGAATTAAAAAAAGAGGTCCACCGAAATTGTAAAAATCGAAAAATTGGAGTATCGAGCCATCATCAAGTACCTGTGTTTAAAAGGGTTAAGAAGAAAGCAGATTTACGAAGATATCCTTCATACCCTTGGTGATCAATGTCCTTCGTATGCGACCGTGTAAAATTGTACTGCAAGCTTCAAAAAAGGAAAATTTTCCATTAAAGATGATGACCGATCGGGAAGGCCAGTTTCTGTGTCAGTCCCCGAAAATATCCATGCAGTTCATGACATGATTTTATCAGACCATCGAATTGGGCTAAAACGGATATCTGAAGCACTGAAGATCTCATACGAACGCGTTCATCATATAGTTCACGTCAATTTGGACATGAGAAAAATTTCTGCAAAATGGATCCCCAAATGTTTGAATGTTGACCAAAAGCGTGCAAGGGTAGAAGCATAGCGTTCGATCTGTGCTCGATTTGAAAACGATGTAGACTTCTCAAACCGAATTGTTACTATGGATCAGACTTGGTTGAATTTTTACGGTCCAGAAACAAAGCAACAATCGATGGAATGGCGACACTATGGTTCTCCAAGACCTATGAAATTTCGTGTCCAAAAATCTGCTGAAAAAGTTCTTGCTTCAGTTTTTTGGGATTGCCATGGAGTAATCATGATTGATTTTTTGGATAAGTGTAGAACAATAACTGGAGATTACTATTCGACATTACTGACCACTCTACAGGAAAAAATTGAAGAGAAAAGACGCGGAAAGCTATCCAAAGGTATTTTGTTTTTACAGGACAACACCCCAATACACAAATCTCATGTTGCCATGGAAAAAATTCGTGATTTAAGGTTAGAAGTACTAGAACACCCCCCTTATTCACCAGATTCGGCTCCGTCCGACTATCATCTCTTTCCTCAACTGAAAAAAAGTTTGCAAGGTAGTAAATTTTCTTCCAACGAGGAGGTAATAAACTCTTTGGAGGACTGATTTGCTGAGCAAGAACAAACATTTTTTTTTAAAGGTCTAGAGATGTTGCAGGTTCGCTGTAATAAATGTATTCAATTAGGAGGAAAATAGGTATGTTGAGTAATGAAATATTTTGACATTGAAATTTTGTTTGGTTCTATAGTAGGCTGAGAACTTTTCAATATATCCTCGTATATTTCCAATTTTGTTAATGCCCACTACTTGTTTTGTGCATGTTTGCTCTCTATAATTAAGAGAGAAGCTGGTTTCGGTAGTTGGTGGTCTTAAATTGGCATATTTTTTATATATGCTATGAAAGGTTCCAATAATAGTTGCATTGCGACAGCATTTATTTTTTGTTATTAATTTGAATGACAGTCGCAGTCCCCAAATCTTCAATGTTATTTATACATAACTGGATATGTTCTTGCTTGCGACTTGCAACAGATATAGCCATAAAAAACACAAATTAGAAAAAACCATAATATAGACTGTGTATAAATACCGATGACTCACACATTTATAAGTAAATGAATCTCATCGAAAGCTTTATTCATAAATTCACAAATTTCTTCTTGCGTCAAAATTTCTGCTTTTTTCCGTTAATATTGGTCACTTCTCCTTTATAAAAAGGCCTTGAGTTTACTTTATTTGGAGACTAGCTGGCCCGGCGAACTTTGTTCCGCCTAAATGATACTTACGGTGGATTTCACAAATCGTAATCACCGGTGATCGGAGATCAACAGCTTGGTTTTCTGATTTTTGAACTGTCAAATGTTTCGATGGATATGAGCTGTCACACAGAACAGATACATAAAAATAATATGTCAATTACCAATTATAGCAATTTTGGATTTAGTGATTTCCGCAAATATATTTATTACCCAAACAGAAATTCAAAAACATTTTAAAAATTATGAGAAAAGAAAAGAAAAGAATGGACATATCACTATCGAAACTGATCGCCAAAATCGTATATACTTGACATTTCGATAAAAATTCACTGTGATATTCACGCAATTCTGGATCTGTTAATAGACCTTCATGGTACTATAAGTCCTATGCAAATTACACAGTAATTGATGTCATATGTTCTTTATTCGACCATTTCAAACAACGACGACCGAAATTCTCGAAAAAAAAAACAGATGACATAAATTGATGGTCGCGAATACCTCAACAAATTCATCGCCATCTAATGGTGCTGATGTCAAATGTAGTACCTTCACGATAAGATGTCTAGAATAATGGTGTAGGCACCTGTCAATTTTTGAATGGAATGACGTTCGACCAAATCGAAAATATTAGCAACGTGGCGGCGCCGCAATATCATTTCAGTGTATTTTCCGTTGTCAATTTGATGGATGTATCAACAGCTATTTGCTAAAGTCAATTATGACATGACAGCAGAATGACATCTTTTTATAATGAAAGTTTTCTACTTTTCCTAAGAACTAATATACATCAGAATGTCAGGAATATAAACACACATTATTGCTTGACAAAATTATCTACCACAAGCAGGCCGTCCCAGCTTCGCCCGGTGAGAAATTTGTTTCACGCGGCGGTTTCATCTTCAACACTTCAACCTGCCATATCTTTTGATGTACTCGTTGTAATTGTATGAAATGAAGGGCAATTTTGTTCTAAATTGAATACTGGGGATAAATAACGTATTAGGTTGGAGAAGGATCAATACCCAATTCATAAAAACACACTCCCAAATAGTGCATAATTTTGGAAAACATCTGATTAACATAAACAGGTAATAGCAAGTCGATCTTGAGAAATAGATATATGCTATCGCGGACTTTTTTGTAGAACTATTTGAGAGGTACATTTCCGTCATACATTGTATCCACGTAAGTCTAACGGTTTTTGCAGCGCACGTGAAAATAGCTGATTATGGCTGATTTTTTGTAATTATTGAAGCTTCATTAGGTATCCTCATTTTTTTCGGGTGAAAAGTATAGCCTATGTCACTCAGGGATGATGTAGCTTTCTAAGGGTGAAAGAATTTCTGAAATCGGTCCAGTAGTTCTTGAGCCTATTCGTATCAAACAAACAAAAATACAAATCTTTCCTCTTTATAATATTAAGATATTAGTATAGATATAGATAATTAACACGCCACGTTCGGCAGAATAAATTCAAGTATTTGAAATAACTGGTAAAAATCAGTCATAATTTGTGAATAGCGCCAACTGAAGTGGAAAGAACGAAACATTGCTAATATAATCAATTTGGTCACAACAAAATCTAATCAGCGCCTACACCATTATTCTAGACATCCTACTTCACGATTACGTCATTTTGAATAAATAAAACTATAAAAATAACTAATAATCAGTCATAATGTGTGAATAGCGCCATCTGAAGTGGTACGAAATCTAATCAATTTAGACAACTGTACTCCTACGCTAAGACTTTTTGGTGTTGGCCAACGGCGCAAAGTTGTAGGCAACTCAAATTACACACTATTACAGTGACTATAGTGGTAATATAGTCACTGTACACCCCATCTAACGGAGAGAATATGAAATCAAGTACCTACGAAAAGCGGTAGCGTAACTGTAACTGTAGCGACACCTAGTGGCCTCGCTCAAAAGGAGGAAAAGCATTTCCTGTATAAGTGAAATTTTCATCGATTTTTTCGAAGTTTCATTGCATTTTATAATAACCAGACCGTAGACGAATCCATATATGAAGTTTCATAACAAACACTCCATCCGATCTCGAGTTATAAATGGTATAACCAACATCTTTCTTTTATGTATATAGATAACTATCTACCTTGTGGTGAATGGATTAAGTTGGCGCAACATAGAATGATTGGTCCAAAATGTTGAGCATTGGATTCTATTGGAAGGTTCACCCATGTATGCAAGCAAAACTTTTTTTTATTTCCTCATTTCTCCTCCATGAAAGAAATTCATCGAAAGTGGATTCGCACCATCTTTTGTACTTTTCAAGCATTAAATTTAATGACGTTTATTTTGCGACCTCTACAATTTCAGGTGGAGTATATTGATCACCACTATTAATCTCTGCATCCATGTTTTATGGAATTTTAGATACTATTTTCACGGTTTTGTTTATGATAAAAATGATGCATATGCAAAATTAATACTTCTAAAGTTTATCCGAAGTTTGCACAATATTAATTTCAAAGGACACTTCAATTCCATTATGCAATACATATAACATACAGGGTGTTTCAAGGGTGAGTAGCCATAGGTAAATGGTGGATAGGTGATGCTCTTGGCTACTTGTTGCGCCTAATAAAATAACATTTTGCCCTAAGTTCAAAGTTTTTTTGCCATTTTTCTATAGAAATTTCCCATTTTTCTCATTAAAATCTTGAATTTTTTTAAATTGAATGCTCGAGGTGCCTATAAAATGATTTATTTTTCAGTCTAGTCTTCTCTTATTCAGATTGAATCATAATTTCATACAAACGCCTTCAAAAAACCTTACAGCGTCGTATCAATCATCGAAATGAAAAAAAAGATGTTGTGTCCACTTTTACAAAGTGAAATAAAACAGTAATTTACGTAACAAGTCCGGAAAATAGGGTTTTTTTGGACGAACAGACAAAATTCTAGGACGAGCCGGAGGCGAGTCCTGGAAGTCTGTGAGTCCAAAAAACTATTTTCGGGCGTGTTGCGTACAATATTTTTTCGGCAACCGTGAAGAATTACAAATCAATGAGACGACACATCTCTTTATTATACATTCTGATTCTTATTTCAATTAAACAGAACAGAACTGTCATCCGTTATTTCGTTGCTATTGTGATGATCATAACAATGACAACTACGACGTGAGTTTTTCCTGCCTAGTCCGGAAAGTACGTTCTTTCCGGAATAGGCCGGGAAATGCTTCTTTCTTAAAGAAAAAGCGTCCGGGAAGTGGCTACTTCCCGGACGGTTGCCGAAAAAAAAATTTCATTAGTATTGAGTTTTAAAATGGTTTTAAAACTTTTAACCTGATGATTCGACAAAGAAATCTGGCTTTAGTAGTCAAATTCGAATTTTATTCAATAACGCCAAACTACTGATTTCGAAGACATGAAATGTTCGGAACACTCTAGCTAGTTTTTGACGAGCAATCGATCGGAATTGCGAAATTATATGGTTTCCATTTGAAAAAATGAGATTTCATAGTTTTTTTGAGGCTCACTTTGAAGCCCTGTTTCAGACACTGTCCCACTGTTGCGAAAAAAAATTTTTACAATGAGAGATTTTGGAGATATAAACAGTAATTGGTGACAATCTTCCTGTCAAAAAATTTGGGAATCAGGCTATAACTCAACAATCGCTTAATGTGGTTGCGCATATCATACATCAAATCATTGCAGAACTAAACGAAGTATTTAAATATAAATATACAGAGAGTGTTGCATTCAGAATAGCGAAGTTCACATTCGTTTCCGGTAAAACCGGAAGTAGATTCCGCTTGAAAATATTTTACAAATTGATTTCATATACTCTTGAATAGTCTAAAACAAAAATACAAAATTTTGATTTTTCATCGCAATTCCTTCCTCGAATACGTCTAACGAAGCACTTCAAAAAATACCCCTGTAGATAACACATATTACTCACATCATTTCATCTCTTGTGTGCTATTTGTCATTTTCGCATGAGATCATCGGAAAACGTCTAATTAACATAGCAACGGTTGATAAACTTGATTACGTGATTATCAAATTGACCCAAAGTCATCGTTTTTCGAACGCATTCATTGCAGATAACTCATTTTTCCCATATTGTGGTTGCCATAACACAAAATTCATCTCTGCCATTTCTCTGAAAAAACAATATAGCGTCGACTCGAGTGTGCGGTTTCCTCTGTTTTAATGATGTATTTGACTTTCAGAAAGGGCAGACCTTCTAATTATTATTTTTATGTAAGGCTCAGACATGAGAACCATACGGGAACCCAGAAATGCCACGGGTGAGGAGGGCCGATCTTTACCTGGACCCGGACCAAGATGACTTTTAACGCAATTTCAATGTGGCATATTTCTGATATGGGTCGAGGCAAATGCCTTTTGTTGGAGATTCGGATGTGCTCTTGAAGAAACATGCGCTCAATAACGTGTTGACTTCGATGCGAAACTGAATTCTCGGTGATACATATATACAGGTGGTCCAGATTTGACCGTCTTCCGTTTCGTTTGCTGGAATGTCGTTAGTTTATTCAATTCTGCACAAACGTCCTGTGGTTGTATCTGAAAGATGTCAATTGTTTCTTTGATATGTACCGTCTTGCATGTATAGAAACTGGTAACAAAAAATTGGTTCCAGAAGTTGTAGAACTGTCCAGCACTACTACACTGACAGTAGTTTTTGGCCTATTTCCGGAATAATATTTTACAGTCGGGGTCTTTTTTTGTATGAAATAGGTTATGGTTGATTGTTCACTAATAGGAAGAACGTAATTTTGATGAAAACGTGTCCCGCAGATAACAGGATTTTGTTTGCAGCATTTTCAAAAATGGAATTGATTTGATGGATATTGAAGGCTCAAATGCATGGCTTAATTGAGGCAAATAGGCAATAGTTCTGTAGAATAATTGCACCTTATTATGCGATGATTCAAACGTTCAGGCATGAATCTACAGAAATTGAAGTATGATAATTAAGTAACTTTTTTGATGAAAATTCATATTTAATTATCAACTCGATAGAATAATTCAAGTGATATGGGTAGCTTTTTAATTACCGATAATCAAACACCCAAACAGGTTTCACACAATTCCGGAAAGTTTAAGGATGTGATTCCTTGTTCAAAATGAGATATCGGGTTCGGAGATGGCAGAAAAATGATGTTTTTATTTGTTATCTTTAAAACGAAAAGCGATAGAATGATGATATATTATTATTATTATTATTACTATTATAAAAACACACTTTCTTGATACTCTTTTATGTTTTCAGAATCACTAGACGGGATTGAAGTAGACTTTCCCTATCATTTTAGGGAATTAAAAAAAATTACGCAACGACCTGGATAGAACCATTGAGTTTGAATATACATAGAGGCACAACCCAGTTCAACGATTTGATGCACAAATTTCTGGAAGTTCACTTGCCAATTTGCCAACTTTAGTGGCGGCACATAATAGCTACTGAAGGAACTATAATCTGCTGATCCATTTTGTTTACAGAAATCTTTAGAATATTCATTTTCCTCTAGTTCTATGAATCATAGGCAGAATTAATTGTCGTTTTATTGCATCCAAAAAATCAGGTGTGATGAAATACTGAACATCCCACATTTCCATACGCCGTTCCTGATCGTCATCCTATTCGGCTTCGGCAATAATGCTTCATAGTTCAGCTGCTTACTGCCAGATGCGGGAGTAAAAATTTTCGCTTCTCTGAAACACACTTATCCATCTATGAACCGCTGAAGGAACTACACTAAATTCAGCTTCAAATCGTTGAACTGGGTTGTGGTTCTATGTATATTTAAAGTCAATGATAGAACTGAATTTGAATAGCCTTGTCTGGTTAAAAACTTTCCCATCTCCTGTATTTTTCTCGTAAAATGTACCGTTTTGAAATGAAAAATGAAATGTGGGTATATCCTCACATGTCGTTCTGAAATAAATTGACTATTCCCGACAACGTAATGATTTACATTTCATTATTTTATTTCAAAACGATACATTTTATGGAAAAATACAGTGAAAAAGTTTACAATCAACCACGGTTATCCTAATTTAATTCTATCCAAGTGTTGCGTAAGGCTTTCATCAAATTAAATATTTTCGCTATCTTGAAACCGCGATATCTCCCACTTTTGCCCCAACATTTATACATGGTGTTCCTGAATTGAACTTATAAACGAAAAGGGGATATTCCTTGAGTGAGTTTAAGAAAAAAAGTCCAATGAACACAGGGTTTCTTTCTCATAGTATCTACACTTTACAAGATATTCTACTGAAATTTGGCATATATATTACTTCTGGGAGTTCTCACCATGTGACATGGCAATTTCGATAGCAGATCTACAGGGTGATATTTTTTTCTGGAACACTGTCACCTGTTTTCCTCCAGAACTTTTTTTGGTGAGCAACTGTTAATTTGAAAAATTGTAAATAGAGGCTTTGTTGTTATACTAAACTTTTCGGTCTCTTGTAGTTTTGTCGTATCCCCTACCGATTTCGAAAAAAAAAATTGCACGATTCTCTTGAAATCCTCGGACAAATCAGAATCCAGTTATTATAGAAAGAAATTTAAACTTATTAGGACTGAAGATTTGACGGGCCATAACTGATGGCCACCTGGTTCAATCCACCGGTTTTCATAATTTTCATTCAAATACTCCCTAGTAGGTACTCCCTAGTAGGCACACCTATCGTACACTCTGTATCTCGAAAACTGAACGTTTGCAACCCCATGTTTATAGAACTTTTTTTTCATAAACTTAGTGAAGGAATCTCCCCTTTTCGTTTGTACGTTCAATTAAGGAACACCCTGTATAACAAATTACCCTTCAGTTTGAAGAAGGAATCACCCCCTTACATTTTTCGGACTTGTTTCGATACACCTCATATACAGTGTGATAAGAAAAACCTCGGACAAACACTTTTTCATTTAACTTTATTGAACAGAAGAAATTGAACAAAACAACAACAAATAATAATAGCTTGAACATTTGTTGATAATATATTTAAGCCGTTCAGAAGTGGATTCCTTTCGCGGCGATACACAGCTTCAGACGCTTCTTAAAATTTTTGGCAATGGGCCGCAGCTCCTCGGGCGTTAATCGGTTCCCATCCCGGCGCAGAGATTGCTTCAGCGACTCCGCATTTTTGTGTTTTTTAGCACAAGCCCTGTGCTCCAAAATCGACCACACGCTGTAGTCCATTGGGTTGAGATCCGGTGAGTAGGGAGGCCATTCTGCAGATGAGATGAAACAAGGAAAATGGGTCTTAGACCATTCTTGCGTCATTTTCGGTATGTGAGCCGGAGCGGAGTCCTGTTGAAAGGTCCAATGCGTATCGCCGAAGTGCTGCTGGGCCCACGGAAGTACTACGGCCTCGAGGATGTCGCAGCGGTAGACTTCTTGATTGATTTTGACCCCTTGATCCACGAAAACTAAGGGAGTTTTACCACTGCCGCAAATTCCTCCCCAGACCATGACGGATTGCGGATTTTGACGGTGTCAATGTACCGGGAACCTCAACGGACCAGACTATGTCGTTTTGGTGGTTGTGGGATTGTTCTACGGTGAAAAGCTTCTCGTCTGTGAAGAGAATTCGCTCCCATTGCTGACCGGCGGCGAGACGAAGGAGTTGGCGGCACCTTTGGAGTCGTACGCGCTTGTTTTCCTCCGTGCGGAGTTGAACTTCTTGGAGCTTGTATGGCTTGAGGTTGAGCTCATTTTTGGCAATTTGATTGACTAATTCGCGGTTGATACTGGTCTCACAGGCTATTTTACTCATGGACACCCTCGGATTTCGATTGTCTCGCTTCTTGACGATGTTGCGATTGCTAGCTGTATTGACAGTGCGTTTTCTACCACTTCCTGGACGACGACCATCATTGCCAAGCTCCTTGAAACGACGAATTGCATCGGACACGGTTTGTCGAGGCACATTGAACAAACGAACAATTTCGCATTGACGCCTACCTTGACGAAACAGCTCCAAAATCGCACTACGTTTGTTTGACATTCTAAAACTTTATGAAATGAAATTATATCAAACTGAAAATTCACATATTAGTACAGGAAAGTGTAGAGAAACCAAGAGAATAAAAATTATTTGGCTGCTCTGAAATACTTTTTTTCCAGACCACAGCAAAATTTGTCCGAAGTTTGTCTTGTCACCTTGTATGAACTAATTCATATTTATCAAAATACACACTAACTCAAATATCACATATTCACTTTTCTTCCGGAATTTTCCTCACATTCACAAGCTATCAGTCAAATTCAATTATGGAGAAACTATCCAATTTTCAGTGTGGTCCAAATTTGAGACTTCTGATTGTAAAGTAATTTTAAAAAATTGATATACCGATGTCTGTTGGTCAATTTTTGTGACGAATTCTTTGGCGAAAACAGCATATCCATACCTTTCCTCGTTTCAGAGCGTTTTTCTCGCAAATAGCATTTTCAGACAGTTGCTGTGACTCTATTCTTGTCAAATATTCTTCATTTCTGTGATGACTTTACTGAATAACTTTTTCACGTAGAATTTAATGGTGTTAGTAATTTTTTAACCTTACTCATTAGATGTTGTTTATGGATAAATATTCTTTTCAAATGTGGAATCCCATTTTTTCAGTAGAGTTATTTGAAACAGAAATAACAAGTTTTCAAGCGTACTAAGAGAGCTTACTTTGAGCAAATAAGCCTTGGATTATGCGAAACAGCGTAAAATTCGATTCACACAATGATGACAAATAAACAATTTTTATTCAAACAGTAAATTTTTATTCAAACAGTATAAACGTTGCTCAATTCAACGCAAAATATAGAGTATGGTATATTATTGAAAAAGTGATTTCAGGCTGTACTCGACAGATACGTAGGGTTATAGGATAAACGCTGTGTTCAAAGAAATGAAACCCCGGTTGCGATGAGAGAAATGATATTAGGCTTTCATCATTGAGTCCATATGCTTTAGTCCAAATCGTCCATGGACAAAAGATTTGCAATACATTCAAATAACCTTCCCTTCGGGTTGAAATTTGGCGATAGGCTTTATAATAGTGAGTTCTAAAAATTACGAGAAATAAAAGTTCACAGAACAAAAAAGTTAAAATCTCCGAAATTGATCCCAATATCCGGCTGAAAATTTCAATATGCATCAATAGATTAAATGGGTTTTCCCAAAAACTTTATTATAGTGCTATTGTGTTCACAGCTAGCCTGACGGACGTACATAATTAAATTTGAACTGGACAAAATGAATATGATTTATCGTATGTTTTTATGTAATAGAAAAATGATTGCCACCATGCAGACATCCTTTTTATTAATAAAAATTTGAGAAAAATGATAACGCGAAATAAGAAAATCCTTCTTATCGTACCATTAGTAAGGATGGTGTCTCGTTTGAACTGCAACGTAAAATCAAACCTCTCTTGTCCACCCATCTAAACCGTATGTCTTCTCAAAACACAACATGGTCCCTTGAATATGGGTATGTGAATTGGCATTATTTATTTGGGACCCAGGTATTATGCTCCCTTATTTAGTGAGCCTGGCCAGTGAAATAAACGACTTTTTATCGTTTCTACCCTATGGTCCGCATGTATTACTCGGTAAACAACTCTGGCATAGTGAGAATTGATTGGAAGACAGGTATACGTTGGGTGCATATTTCTGTCTTCCTCCCACGTCAGAGGGGATCTCACATTTCATTGTGGCATGGCGAGAAATACTGCACTATTATGCAATATACAGGGGTAACTATATAACAGCGTCACCTGCGTTCTCAGGATACTGTTTTCGCCTGAAGGACGAATCAGAGAGCATTAAGACATCAAGATTTCATAAATTATTCTGAATTTCATGTGTTTTTTTAACTTTCCATAGCTCTCAAAAAATCCCCCCCTATTTCATCAGTCTCTCATTGAATTGATCATACAATATTTCATAAGTAATTATTTATTGTTCACATCGATAGATATTCATTTGGGTTTTTGTAAATTGAATAGCCGAATTTCTTAACTGAAACAATTTCATACAGGTTGATTAGTTCTTAAGAGATGGGATTCCGCATTCCATGTCAAAATAAAAAAGTTGGCCTTCCAAGAATGGAAAAAAAATTGAAGATGAAAGATAGGTCTTGTGATATATTGTTGAAAAGTCATTTTCTATCTGAACATGACATATGAGCTTTGGTCATTCGTTCATGTAATATTCGACTTTAAAAATGAGATTTTGCCCAATCACCTAGAGCAGTGTATTTCATTATTTTTCATGATGCGACCCCTCTGGTATGAAAAAATATTTCGCGACTCCCCGACCCTTCACTATTTTATCATATGTATGTGTTTGTATATGTCACAGTGTTACAAATACTCATTCCATACATCGATGTGAAGTTAGCCACATCCACACATACATTCAAAGACAAAAAATGGCTAATGGAAAAAAAATCATAACTGAAATGAGATGGTATTGCATTCAGATTTATATGTGAGCTGAGTTGATAAGAAACTGAACCCTCTTTCATTTGGAGACTTTCAAGACGCAGGAAGGGAGTTAGGGGGGGTGGTTTCTGACAAAAATTATAACTCGACGAAATGGGGGTGTTCCACGATGGGTTTCGAATATGTGTTTCTTGAATGCCGAGAGAATGAAATGCAATACCCCTAATAGTTTGTTAGCCCCCATGTTTGGAGATTTGAGGGGGTTGTTTATGAAAACTAATGAAAAAAATTCATATCTCAACGAAATGAGAGTGTTTCACGGTCAGATTCGAATATACAGGGTGAGTCTTCGACTTGTACAAATATTTTAACTGTAGATTCCTCTCATCAAACGAAACACTTTTTTCCTATACCATTTTTTCAAAATTCGGTTTGGTTTGGGAGATACAGGGTGTCGAAAATCCATGAGAAAACCCTTTTTTGTTTATATCTTCGGAACCGTTATTTCGAATGAACTGAATTTTGGTTGAGTTTTTACACTATTCATGGTGCATATTCCTCAATCGAAACCTATTCAATATCTCTACTAGTATCAAAGTTACAGGGTAGTCGACTCATCAATACACGCTAAAACAACATAAAACCACTTTAAAAAGATGAACGGTTCATATTTTAGAAAGAATCAATCATTTAAGAAACTAAAAGTATTCTAATTTTTTTCCAATAGCATGCGTCGTTTTCGAGTTATTTCCAATTTTACCCGGAGAAATTGGACGAAAAAATCATTAATTTCAAGAATAATCTGAATGCGTCTCTGAATTAAATATCATTGAATATTATTCGTTCTCTGGTCTTTAAACGAATTTACAATGTTGTCACAATATTTATCAACTTTGTCGAGATATTTTAATAATAAAATCCCACAAATGTGGGAGATAAAATTAAACACCAAGGAGGATTCAATACGCACAGTTTCTATTGAAAATTCATAGTTACTGGTCCATATTGAAGTTGAATGTCGATGAAATACAAAATTCAGATATGAATGATGAATCTCGATACAAACTACTTATTAAATTGAAATTAATGAAAAATAATACGATACCTGATAATCTGTGGCGATGTTTCTATCTAAACAACGTCCTCTTGGAATTTTATAAACTCGACACGGTTGAAATTATAATAATTCACTTCACATAATGATCACGTTAGAACAATAATTTACTGAATGTATTCAGAACTTCACATAATGTTTACAGTTTGTTCAGAGACTCTGGTTTGTTGTTGTTTATAGTTGGCCTCCAGAGTCCAGATAACCAATACATATTTCGGTTTTCGCTCTACGCATGCGTGGTAAAATTTGGCGGCAAAGTCGATTTATGATGGAAACGGCAGAATTCATAGATATTTATACCACGGTACACAAATGTATCGTGATTTATACTATGTTTCGTAAAGAATCCTTAACCTCAATGAAAATATCAGCAAGCTGACAACATCTTCCTTAAATTTCTGTGTGAATTTCACAGAATCGATACAAATTAGATTGGGTTAAGTTGTTTAATAATGAATCTGAATGAAAACTTTCTTCATGATATTGTTTGGGAATTTCGAGGAAAACATGAAAAAGTTATTAGTGTTTACAAACTAATCTGCAGAAAATCGAAGAAGGAACTTATTTTGGTGGAATAAATGTGGCTTTTTAGTTGCAGATATAATCCGATGAAACTAACTGTTTTTGTTGAAATTATCGTGTTTGCAACATTTTTATTCCAATAAGGTTAGTACTTAAGTATTACCTAAATGTATAAAGTCAATTTCTATCGAGAAATATGAACTTTGAATCAATTCCACAGCATCATTTCAGGGACGTAATTAGCACAATTTTTTTTTCAAATGGCTATATCTTTTTAACAGAGCCGAATTTGGAAAAATGGAAAATGAAAAAAAAGTTTCTTTTGACCTCAAGTCAAGTTAAAATATATGTACAAGTCAAAGACTCACCCTGTATATTCGAATCTGACCGTGAAGAAACATATGTTTTTTGAATGCCGAAAGAATGAACTACAATAAACCCCATACTTTGTTAGCCCTCAGGTTTGAATATACAGGGGATTGTTCATGAAAGTCTTCCATTCAGAAAAAACGTATTTGAAAGCTTATGATGAGGATATTTCCTTTTTCGTTTCTCATAACTTGGATTGATGGGTGTAAAGTAGTTTTGAATGTACGCCATATAATTTTAAAATCACGTTCTTTAATTTTTTGTTTTATTTTTTTTATTTGATAGGTTAAGTAGAGCAAAATGTGTGCTTGTCGCACATTTCTGGATTCTTTCCACTGTTTTCTTGAATATTTTGTTTGTAATCGATTTATTGGCGAATGGAGACAATTGTTATTATTATTAAATGAGAGTGTTTCACGATCATATTCGAATATGCGTTTCTTGAATGCCTAGAAAATGAAATACAATAAACCCCATAGTTTGTTAGCCCCCAGGTTTGAAGATTCGGGGGGTTGTTCATGAAAAATGACGAAAAAATTTCATAGCTCGGTGAAATGAGATTGTTTCACGTTCCAAGATTGAAAAAGAAACACCTCTCAATTTATCTTGACCAAAAATGAATACGAAGTTCCATAGGACAAGGCAAGAAGGTGAAATTCGATTGAAAAAAAGTGATAAATGTCCTGAAAAGTTCAATCCAAAAAATGCTCCAATTAAGCCACGCCAACATCCATAAAATGGTATACATTTTGCTCCGATACCCCCGTCTCTTATAAATGAAAAATTAGATCTGGGGAAAAATGTTCACCGTCATGTTCATCAAGAACATCATAAAACTCGAGCGAATTATTGATTTCTTTCTTTTTTCTACTGCTGTCAAAAATTTTATCAATTGGTTTCCTGAACTGGCTAATGCGATTCTATTTGCAAAGGAGACAAACGAGTGTTCAAAATCTCCTGACTTCATATCAGAGCCTTCATTGGTCCATTTATGTACTTATGGAGAATGAATACAGTACAGGATAGCAATTCATATATGCATCAAAGGGTCCGAAGAAGCATTCGCAAATATTCCGTTCATTCTCAAGGACACCTCCACGAAAGGTTCCGCTGCTTCATCCAGACAAACTCTTCCGAATCATTCTCGAATTCTGCAAAGAACCTGATGGTATAGTAATTATCCTCCACTATTCCGAATTAATTCAGCAATGTCCTTTTTTTGTCTTGATCCCGTCTAGAGCGAAAATAATGGTCCTAGGGTGAAGGAATTCCGAGAAATATCGTTTAATTTCAAAACCTTGGTTGCAAGGAAACAATAATGGATTCTTTCGTTGCAGAAAAGGTACAGCAGGCAAGAACAAAAAAGCCATTGCATTACAATTCGATGGAGTCAGGTTATTCTTCCACATTCGATCAGGTAGAACCCGAAGGTGATAAGAGTCTGTTGGGCATTCGCTCCGACTATTTTTTTTATTCGGGTGCTGCTGGAAGTTGCCTATGCTTGTGAAATGTACCATTCTATGTGACCTAAAACAGTTCAACTTCAGTTAGGTCCATTGGTGAAAGAATGAAGTTTGAAAGTCAATAGGAGCCGCAATATATGGACATCCTTGATGTTTATATAATACGAGTATGCAGTGTGGAAACGCCAAATGGAATAAATTCATTATTTCGATTTCTGTACTTTTTCCGAGAAAATCCTAAAATTAGTCGACTTAAAGTTTATGAATGGACATTCTTCAACGTGAAAAATATTTTCTGTCATCGAAACCGATATTTCAGATGTAATGAATTTTGGTGAAGTGTTTATTCATGGTCCATATTCCTCGATCAAAGCTTATCTAATATTTCTCCTGGTATAGAAAGTACAGCGTAGCCGACTCATAAATAATAAATCATTTTAGAAAATAAGGTATTCTTATGTTTTTTAATGAAACGCGTTGTTTTCGAGTTATTCCTAATTTTATCTTAGGAAATTAAATGCTGTATGCTTCCTTGGATTTTGAATATCACCATTGAGTTTAAATATACATAGAGGCATAACCCAGTTCAACGATTTGAAGCTGAATTTTGTGTAGTTTCTTTACCGGTTCATAGATGGATAACTGTATTTCAGAGAAGTGGAAATTTTCACTCCCGCATCTGGCGGTAAGTAGCTGAACTATAAGGCACTATTTCCGAAGCCGAATGCGATGACGATCAGAACCGGCGTAAGAAATATTGGATGTGCAGTATTTCATCACACCTGATTTTCTGGATGCAATAAAACGACAATTAATTCTGCCTATGATTCATAGAACTAGAGGAAAATAAAAATTCTTCAGATTTCTGTAAAATGAATCGTGATAAAATGAATCGTGATAAAATGGATCGGCAGATTATAGTTCATTTAGTAGCTACTTTGTACCGCCACGTCCGCCACTAAAGTTGGCAAGTAAACTGCCGAAAATTTTTGCGTCAAGTCGTTCAAGGGTTTTGTATATTTAAACTCAATGATACCACCGAATACCATAAAAATTATTACTTGTCTGGGCGCACTACAATTCAACAGTGTTGTGAGAAGATTTATCAAATTAACCGCAACTGAATTTAAATGATGGAAACGTTTTATTGAAAGATATTTAATAAAAAGATCCCATAAATGTGTGAAATAAAATCGAACATCAAGGATCATGAAATTATACTATTGATTATGCACAGTTATTATCGAAAATTCATTTTTACCAATCCATAATGAAAATAAATGACAAGGAAATAAAAAATTCAGATATATGAATGATAAATTTCGATACAAACTACGTATTGAATTGAAATTAATGAAGAATAAAATGATACTAAGCATTAAATGATATGTGGCGATGTTTCTATCTGAATGATATCCTGGAATTTTATAATCTCGATACTTGACGCTTAATTTTAAATAAATTCACTGAAAGTCTTCACATAATCATCACGAGGTTGAAGATTAACACCTAAAATAGTCATTTTTTTCCTTTTTTCTCTGAATAGCAATTGGACTTGATTCTTATTCTTATCTGAATTGTTTACTGTTCACACTTTCCATATATTAGAATTAGTGAATGTTGTTTTGAGTGTTTGTACATCTGTTGGCATTCTCCTCTATGAGTTAATAAATAAATAGATTCAGAAGAATTTTTTTTATGTATGCTTGTTTACAGAAAGACGCAGGCGCTGCGTCTTTCACAGACACTGACGTTGGAAAAGGCTCGATTCATAGATGTTATTGTTACGAAATTCTTTTTTCAATATTTTTGCGTCGATAAGGTCACTATAAGGGTGAATTGAGAAATCAATGAATGTGATTTACAATTCATATTTCATGAACAAAAGACAAAGATCAACTAATCATTGTTTTTTCAAAAACTCGAAACTATTTTGTTCATGAACACATATTGATGACTGACTCTTTTATTTTAAGTTTGCAGCTCGTAATGAGAGTGTTTAACATTTTTTAGTATGGTAAACCTTCTTTTCGACCAGATCCAACAACTCGACTTGAAAATGAGGGTATAATAACAATAATAATTTTTATTGATCCAGTAGGACAAAAAAAAATTGCATAGGACAAGTCATCAGAGAGTACAAATTAAAAAAACAACTTATTCACCAACGAAAAAAGAATCATCATCCAAATATTCGCGAACACTATAATATACCTTCGTAAGTAGTATATTTTTAACTTTATTCTTGAATTTATTAATGTTCAATTTGAAGCTGGCAGGCAAATGATTGAAAACAGTGATAGCCTGGTAAATAGGGGAAGACTCAAACTTAGAAGTATGATGAGTTGGAATACACAAAATAGTATTACTTCTGGTAGTGTAACCATGAAAGCTGGATAATTTTACCATTAAGTGATCATGTTCCCGTACATAAATTAGACATCTACAGGGTGACTGGTGACGTAAGGGACAACGGCTAAGTGGAGATAGAGGACCTCAAACTGAATGAGAATTTGGGTTTCAAATGTCCCATAAGGGTATTCGTTTCGGAGATATAGGGTGATTTATGAAAAAATGCTAAATCTATGAACTCCCATATCTTCGTTATTATGATATGTTTTTCGCTGATATTTTACATGTTGGTTCATACAGGCATTCTCTGTCAGCATAAGAAAAAAAAATTGAAAAAATTGCTGGCCCGTACTCAAAAATTTCAATTTACATGTCAAGTGAGAAATATCACACGGTATATGAGATAAAATAAAATCAAATAGAAATTTGGAAAGAGGGAAAAAAACTGATGAAATATCTGTTTTTTGTTTGAATGGCACAAATTTTCTTCCGTTTCTATGATATGTTGAAGTAAGAATATTACAATATTTTTATATTCATATCATGAAAATTAGTACTACTGATAGAAAAAACCTTGAATTCGAGGCGCTAGAATGAGCCTGTCATCAAAATGAAGTAAAGAATTTTCTGAATAGGGAGTTTCCTGACAGGTGGATTGGTCGGGGAGGTTCTAGGAATTGGCCTGCTAGATCTCTCGATCTAACTCCTCTGGATTATTTCCTATGGGGTCATCTTAAGGATACGGCGTATAAAGAAACAATAACAAGCCGTGAACATTTGAAGAGCAGAATGACTGAAGCATGCGAAGAAATTAAAAAAAATATTCCTCTGATTAGAAAAGCTGTGCTTCATTTGTACAAGAGAGCCAATAAATGTATGGAGGTGAACGGCTCTCATTTCGAACATTTCCTTACTTGATTTTTTTATGAATTATATTTGCGACTTTTTCTATTTTTGTGTTTGAGTATACAACTCTTTCATCACCCCATCTACAACAAATTTTATTTTGAAATTTTATATGGCATCGAAATATTAATTGATAAAAATAGATTTGAAGGAATATTTTGATGCCAGGCTCATTCTAGCGCCTCGAATTCAAGTTTTTTCTATGAGTAGTACTAATTTTCATGATTTGAATATAAAATATTGTAATGTTCTTACTTCAACATATCATAGAAACGAAAGAAAATTTGTGCCATTCAAACAAAAAACTGATATTTCATCAGTTTTTTTCCCTCTTTCCAAATTTCTATTTGATTTTATTTTATCTCATATACCGTGTGATATTTCTCACTTGACATGTAAATTGAAATTTTTGAGTAGGGGGCCAGCAATTTTTTCAATTTTTTTTTCTTATGCTGACAGAGAATGCCTGCATGAACATACATGTAAAATATCAGCGAAAAACATATCATATTAACGAAGATATGGGAGTTCATAGATTCAGCATTTTTTCATAAATCACCCTATATCTCCGAAACGAATACCCTTATGGGACATTTGAAACCCAAATTCTCATTCAGTTTGAGGTCCTCTATCTCCACTTAGCCGTTGTCCCTTACGTCACCAGTCACCCTGTATATAATATGAACAAGGATGGAAGCGTCAAAATGCCACATTTTCTAAAGATTGGCCTGCAAGAATCTCTAGGTTTCACATTGAAAATCAATCTCAGAGTTCTCTTTTGAGCAATAAGAACTCTTTGAGAATCTACCGAATTTCCCATAAAATAACTTTATACAGGGTGTCCCAAGTTCGAGTGCCTATTAGACGTTTCTGGAGAACTGGACATATTTGAAATCTGAAAATTAGGATTATGATATTGTTCGAAATTGTCTACAGACCTAAAATATTTTCAGAGCCAAAGCACTTCCGGTTATACAGGGAGTGAAAATAAATTAGCTCAAACATTTTTTTTTCAATCTTTTCGTTTCTGATATGATTGAGTATTCAATGCTGAATACATTTCTGTTGAAACCATTGTATTCATTCGAATAGTTTCCAAAATATCGAAAAAACAATTTGCCATAAAGCAGAATACTCGAAACTAATCGTTTTCAACACCAACAAAAAAGCACTGGAGGAGTAAAGGAACTATCATTCACGAAATATCAATATGAAAGTATTTCCATCATCATAATTTTTGTTAGTTCTACTTCTTTTTTTTGGTTAGATCTGTTTTCGAAAAAGCCTAATTCAAAAAGAAGGAAAATGAAAAGAGTTTACAAGGGACCTCAAGAATCAAGTCAAAAACTCACCCTGTATATTACAGCTATGGCATCAGACAAAATAATGAAACCTTTATATTCAGTAGCTCAATCAATTTTGAGTATGGCAGATAAGATAATAAACTTCGGCGGCTAAGTTTATTTTTGAAATGCTTTCACCAAAGAAACGGGACAAACTCGAGAAGACAAAAGCAATATGGCTTTACATATCACTCGCCAAAGTATATCTACTTCAAGTAACACGTAATATACTATTCGAATGAAAATATGAAATGAAGACTGAGTAGAAAGTACCGCAATGAATTTACATCTTCTGTATCAACCATCTTATGGGAAACACTAGAAAAGTTCATTTTCAGTTTAAACTAAAAACCTTTAAATCAGGCATAATTGAGGAGTGCATCCATGGGCGTCTCCCTAGAGCTTCACAAGTATACCTTGAAAACTCATGAAATAATAGCATAATAATCGAAAATCACAATGTGGTGCTCTTAAATTATCTATCAAATCACACCATGAAATTCATCCGAATACAGGGTGAATTTTTTAAGTTTTTCATTAGACGTATCCGAGTAAGGAATTGCGATATAAATTCAAAATTGTGTATTTTTGTTTTAGAGTATATGAGAACTCAATTTGTAGAATAATTTGTGAACTTCGTTATTTCGAATGCAACACCCTCTATATCTATACATATTTGAATTCTGCAATGATTTGATGTATGATATGAGTAACCACATCAAGCGATTGTTGAGTTATAGCCTGATTCTCAAATTTTTTGACAGAAAGATTGTCACAAATTAGTGTTTATATCTCCAACATCTCTCATTGTAAGAAATTTTTCTCGCAACAGTGGAACAGAAGAAAGTACTGCTTCTTGTATAAATTATGAGGAAATATTATACATGGTGCCAGAAACAGAACTTCAAAGTGAGCATCAATAAAACTTTGAAATCTCATTTTTTTCAAATGGGAACCATATAATTTTTTAATTCCGATCGATTTGCTTGTCAAAAACTAGCTAGAGTGTTCCAAACATTTCATGTCTTTAAAATCATTAGTTTTGCCGTTACCGAATGAAATTCTAATTTCAGGAATACATCCAGTTTTCTTTGTCTAATCAAAAGTTCATTAAGAAGTTGGCTATGTCAACAGAATATGTCAGTTCATTTATAATGCATTGCTGAAAACTGTCATTCATACTTGTTACTTGTTGCTTGAATTCGAGCAAAATCAGAATAACAATGATGTATTAAATATGTTTTTCAATTATGGTGAATGCAACAACATATTAGAAAGGCTAGATAGAATTTTTGACGAAAGAAATCCACCTTTAACAGAATCAAAGTTCTTAGAAGAATCAATAAATTTTTGGGAGAAGGGGCCGACATTTCGAAAATTGTAATAGGTATTATTAAATTTCTTCCAAAGTTTTTTGTTATTAGGAAAATTGTGATAGTTTCAAACTATTTTTTTTTATTTAGTCATCATTCATTATCTGCTTTGTTTATTTTTCCCATTCGCTGCAAAAAAAGGAGAGGCTTTTGATATATCGTTCTATTCTAGTGTACATAATTATAATTGCATGTTTTCCATAGTGCTTGATCAATAAAAATAACAATTTCTTACAAAGCCTACTTTGTAGAAGAAAACCAATGAGTTTGACTGAGCGAAACCTGGCTTTAGTCGTGAAATTCGAATTTTATTCGATAACAGCAAAACTACTGATTTTAAAGACATGAAATAGTTGGAACACTCAAGCTAGTTTTTGACGAGCAACCGATCGAAATGGTTTCAATTTGAAAAAAATGAGGTACCTATCATAGTTTTGTTGAGGCTAACTTTGAATCCCTGTTTCAGACACCCTGATGTATAATATTTCCTCATAATTTATACAAGAAGAAGTATCAGACCACTTTCTTTTGTTAAACTGTTAAAATTTCTTACAATGAGAGATTTTGGATATATAAACACAAATTTGTGACAATCTTTCCGTCAAAAAATTTGAGAATCATGCTATAACCTATAACTCAACAATCGCTTGATGTGGTTGCGCAGATCTCACATCAAATCATTGCAGAATTAAACGAAGATCTCAAATATGTATTAATATACAGGGTGTTGCATTTGAAATAACGAAGTTCACGTTCGTTTCTGTTAGAGCCGGAAGTAGATTCCGCTTGAAAATATTTCACAAATTGAGTTCATGTACCCTTAAACAAGAATACAAAATTTTGAATATGTATCGCAATTCCTTCCTCGAATACGTCCAATGAAACACTTAAAAAATCAATTTACTTCACTCCGATTCAACACCAAGGCTCTGTTTCTTAATTGTGCTTCACATAAACTGACTCCAGTGAGTAACAATAAGAATGCGCTTCATGATATCCAAAACACCATGGGTACCACCAAAGATATTATAAATTTCTTTCGCGTTCAGTTTTATGAAGAAATCTCATACTCAATTTTTCAAAACTCTGCGGAACAAGATGGAGTGAAAAATGCAAAACGATCAGAGTATTCAAAGAAAATTTCCCCCCTAGGTATAATGGAGGCTCTAGACTCTTCATAGTCTTCATCACGAGATGGAAACAGTGCCACACGAAAAGTGCTTGCCAGCTCTAAGCCGCTGCTTCAAAAGGTGCTTTTATTCATTGCCTTGTTCTAATGGCCAAATACTCCGCTGGGTAGAGCCTGTAGTAAACGTTATCAGATATAATCAAGTACGAAAAATTTTGCAAATGATCAAATGTCACCGTGGTGAAAAAGTCACATTCGAAATAATGAAAGATGCCTATTCGATCGCCGAACAGCTCCAATGCTGGGGACGCTCTTGAGTGCATCCCGTATGAGGGGTGGAGGGTAGTTGATATTTTCGAATGGCAACCCTAACTTTTTGTGCCAGAATCGGATGGACCTTTTGTGGCTAAGCAAGTGGCTGAGGTTGATATGTATTAATTTTAAAGTGCCGCCAATTCGTCCTCTAGCACCCGGTTCTGGGAATATTCTTAATTCAAGTTGTCCATCTTCAGTTCGCCTTGAGAATCATGTTTTATAGAACCGGGAATAAAAATAATAGAGTGCGCATTGTTCTACGTCTGGTCTGGACCATAATCTAGGTCGCATTATCTGGTTATATAAGAAGCGACGGGATTTTTTTCGTTTTTCTCGTCCATGGCTGGGCCATATGCTATATCGCTGCAAAATAGCATCTGCCGTGAGAGCTGCAGTCAGCCAGCACGTGCTCTGGAATATAGGTGAGCAACTCGGGACTCCTATCCGTGACCGCCCTACGGATAATATTTAATTTTATATCGAACGCCAAAGACCTGTTAGGCCAGGGTCGGACCTCCGAACACGATATGGTTTAGTTGAATCATATTTTTTCAATTTTCCTGGGTGGGCTTCCCTGAAAGTGACCTCAATTGATATACATAAAGTGTATAATATTATATCGAAAAAATATCAGACTATAGAGCTGTTTTTACCCTCAGGAAAAAAAATACAGAAATGCTAGAAGACATTCCAATTAACGTGCTCATCTACTATTCGGTAAATTTGCTTCGTTCTATGGAAACGATTTCAATTGAAGAATAGACCGAAAACCTGATTGCAAAAGTATTCAACTGAAAAAAACAATTATTAAAGTGAGTCAATGAAATTTTGTGTGTGTAATGTATAAATAGGTGCACTATGCAATGATTTGTCCGCTACCTGCCTGAAAAATTATACAGGGTGTCCCAGAAGTCCCGCACTTTCTTGAGGGAATCGAAATTGAAAAATATTCTAAACCCAAATATCCATGTTTAAAATTTTTCGATAATGTAGTTCATTAGTAATTAATTAATGAAAGTGACCAATCAGGAGCACGCTACAGAAGAATGAGTAAGAAGTGGGGACGCGAAAGTGAGACGCCAGTATCGGTTTAGTGCGTGAAGAGCCGGCAGCAGCTCTAGCGTCTCACTCTCGCTTTCCCAACTGCTTACTCATTATTCTGTAGCGCGCTCCTGATTGGCCACTTTCATTAACTAAATACTAATAAATTTATCAAAAAATTTCAAACATGGATATTTGGGCTTAGAATATTTTTCACTTTCGATCCCCTCAAGGAAGTGCGGGACTTCTGGGACACCCTGTATAGGCACTTCAATACAAATATAACGTGAATATTATCACATATTGCAGTCGAGGACAAGCTACCTATCCTAATTTTCACAATTGTATCGTAATTTTAATTTGTTCCTGCCTGTTAAGCACTAACTACATATTCATATTGAATTATAAAGGGAATTATACAGTGACTTGTACATAAACTTCCACTGTAGATTCCTCTCATCAAACGAACTTTTCCATTCGGTTTCGTTAGGAAGATAGAGGGTGTCGAAAATCCACAAAAAAAAACATTTTTCTTTCCATATCTTCGGAACCGTCATTTAAAATAAACTGAATTGTGGTTGAGTGTTTGCTCTATTCATATGCCTTAATCAGATCCTATTCAATATTTCTCCTGCTATGAAGGTTACAGCGTAACTGACTCATTAATCCACACAAGTAGGTATACCATGAAATTATTTTTATGTTTATTTGATAAAACGCGTTTTCGAGTTATTTCTAATTGAAAACGATGAAATTTGAGGAAAAATCATAAATTTCAAGAATAATCTGAATGCTTTCGTGGATTTTGAATATCATCGAATCGCAGACAAATTGATCGCACTACAAGTTAACAATGTTGTCCTAATGTTTATCCACTCTGTCGAGACTAAAATTTAAATGATGGAAAAACGTTTGATATACATATATGTAATAATAAAATCCCACAAATATGGGAAATAAAATTGAACAAAAGGAGCATGAAGTTATACATATAATACGCACAGTTTCTATTGAAAGTTTAAAGTTACCGATCCATTTTGAAAATGAATGTCAATCAAATACGAAATCCAGATATATAAATGATACTTAGCAGTAAATAATATGTGGCGATGTTTCAGTCTAAACAACATCCTCTTGGAATTTTATAGACTCGACACTAAACGGTTAATATTTCATTAATTCTCTGAAAGTCTTCACATCACTAGATCGAACAAAAACACCTAAAATATAACCTTACTTTCCCCATTTAAACCAACATAGCTCTAGAAAAGATTTCCTCTATGTTTGTTTGCAGATCGCGCCGATTCCAGCTATACGCATGCTTCGTTCATAGGCACTGACGTTTGGTATAGTTCGGTTCTTAGATCTCACGGTTTATCTTGCTTGGCAGCGTGCGCGCGAACACACGCGCGATTTACTCTTTCAAACATTTAATACTATATCTATGGTTGTACTATGTTATCCGAACAACCAATAATCTGGCAACGTATTCTCAAAAGCTTATTGTTTTGATTGTTTTGGATACAAAATGGTTGAGGTTAGGTTGATTGATCATAAATTGAGTGAAAAACCATTCTTTATAAGATACTTTTGGCATATCGATAAAAATATGAAGTTATTTCTGTTCACAAACTAATCTTCAGGAAAAACTTAGAGGGAACTTTTTGCAGGGAGAAATTTGGCTTTTTAATTGCAGATATAATCGGACAAAATTAGGCGTTCTCGTTGAAAAATATCGTTTTTAACATTCTTATTCAAATGAGGTTATTACTTGGACATTCCCTGAACGTATTAACTCAATTTCAATCGAGAAATATGAACTCTGAGGTCTTTTCAGAGAATAGTTTCAGGCACGTTTTTGGCCTAATTCGTTTTTCAAATGGCTACATTTTGTCAACAGAGCCGACTTCGGACAAATGAAAAATGAAAAAAGATTTTTTAGAACTCAAAAATCTACAGTTAAAATATCTACTCAACAAAACGAAAACTCACCATTTAAAGTATGAAATGCTCAAGTAGGTATCAAAACAAAAAAACATTGCGAGTGAATCCTATACATTACTTACACAAAACGTCATCGATTTTGCATAAAATTAAATTTTAAGTAATTTTTTCAAAACTTTCATTTTATCAAATTTTTCCTTAACAACAAATCAATTCAAACCAGTTTTTGGAGTTCAGACTCCGTATAGGTACATATAGGCCACATATTCTTACGACTAGAAGGTGAGGTTTTCAGAGGGGAAAAAATTGTCAAAAACAATTTCGATTTGGATTGAATGCCCAAGGTCACTATCGTAATTACTTCAAGAAAAATTTTCACGCGTTCAGTCCAAACATCTTCGAAAATGGACATATTATCAATTAACTTCGAAGAAAGAAATTTGGATATAAGGAGCTATGCTAAGACGACAATATGCTCTCGCCGACTTCTTTTTCAGATCTTTATGGAGATATTCATTCGAATTATATATACATTGTATATTAAAATCCATCATGCCTTTCGGGATGTAGAGCTAGAAAAGAATACATAGACATACCACATACACTCAAATAACTTTAACTTCTTGGCGCAGTCGGGTAAAATCAACCATACGTCAATTGAGAACATCAATTACTAGCCTTGATATCGAAAATATATTATTTATCAATACCCATTGAAAGTGTATTCACGCAATTATTACAAGTGGAAGAAATCCAAAATATGAACAGTTCTTGAATAAAAATGATATGCATTTGTCCGCCCCTTCAAAAGCGCATAATTTATTTGGAATATTACAAAATACAGAGCAAGAGTTCAAGAGCTTTACAATTTCAGAATATAACATTGTCTACACAGTTATGTTTTTATAGTTATGTTTTACTGTGGTTTAAAAAATTAAATATTCGCTAATGGCATAAAAAAACATAAAAATAATTCTCATTCGCCAACAGTATACATTTTTGTTTCCGTTGAGTTTGCAGGAAAAAGCTGTTAGAACAAATTGAGTGGTGGAAGGGTATGTCAATATCATATTCTATACAATGCACAGGCTTGTTGAAAATTACTAGACTTTGGTAAACGAGCTCATGATTAATATGATCATAAAATGAGATGAATTTTTCATTGTGTGAAAATTTTAAAATTCAATGTAGAAAAATATGTATGAAAGCCTAAATATGCGCTTTTCATGCAGATTTCACATAGTGAAATACATATTCATCGAATTTAATGATGATATTTGAAGTTGGGTATTTTTTTTTTCGAAAAAATTTCGATAGTTATTCATACGATCTTTTGCATATCTATTGGTATTTTAATGATGAATATTTCACCTTGAAAAAACTGATGGGTATTATTCATTCGTTTGCGTGTTACACAGAATCGCAACGTGGTATAATAGAGATCATTATTTTGATGGAATAAAATATCAATGATTCTGTTGTGCATTTTTTCAGAGCTATCAATGGGTCCACTATATATTCTTTCAGTATACAGGGTGACTGGTGACGTAAGGGACAACGGCTAAGTGGAGATAGAGGACCTCAAACTGAATGAGAATTTGGGTTTCAAATGTCCCATAAGGGTATTCGTTTCGGAGATATAGGGTGATTTATGAAAAAATGCTAAATCTATGAACTCCCATATCTTCGTTAATATGATATGTTTTTCGCTGATATTTTACATGTTTGTTTATACAGGCATTCTCTGTTAGCATAAGAAAAAAAAATTTAAAAAATTCCTGGCCCGTACTCAAAAATTTCAATTTACATGTCAAGTGAGAAATATCACACGGTATATGAGATAAAATAAAATCAAATAGAAATTTGGGAGGAGGGAAAAAAACTGATGAAATATCTGTTTTTTGTTTGAATGGCACAAATTTTCTTTCGTTTCTATGATATGTTGAAGTGAGAATATTACAATATTTTTATATTCAAATCATGAAAATTAGTACTACTGATAGAAAAAACCTTGAATTCGAGGCGCTAGAATGAGCCTGGCATCAAAATATTCCTTCAAATCTTGAAATCTATTTTTATCAATTAATATTTCGATGCCATATAAAATTTCAAAATAAAATTTGTTGTAGATGGGGTGATGAAAGAGTTGGATACTCAAACACAAAAATAGAAAAAGTCGCAAATATAATTTGAGAAACAACCACATTTGGTCCCGAAATAATCCTCATCTCAAAAGAGAAAGAAACAATCAAAGACGTTTTAGTGTCCACGTTTGGTGTGGCATTTATAATGGACATTTGATCGGTCCACATTTCTTTGAATCAAGTATAACTGGGGCTTTTCATTTGGATTTCTTGCAGAATGTTTTGCCTCGTCTTTTAGAAAATATTAATCAGAGAGGTATGATTTTTCAACATGATGGTGCACCTCCTCATTTTGCAAATGAAGTAAAGAATTTTCTGAATAGGGAGTTTCCTGACAGGTGGATTGGTCGGGGAGGTTCTAGGAATTGGACTGCTAGATCACCCGATCTAACTCCTCTGGATTATTTCCTATGGGGTCATCTTGAGGATACGGTGTATAAAGAAACAATTACAAGCCGTGAACATTTCAAGAGCAGAATAACTGAAGCATGCGAAGAAATTAAAACAAATATTCCTCTGATTAGAAAAGCTGTCCTTCATTTGTTCAAGAGAGCCAATAAATGTATGGAGGTGAACGGCTCTCATTTCGAACATTTGCTTACTTGATTTTTTTATGAATTATATTTGCGAATTTTTCTATTTTTGTGTTTGAGTACCCAACTCTTTCATCACCCCATCTACAACAAATTTTATTTTGAAATTTTATATGGCATCGAAATATTAATTGATAAAAATAGCTTTCAAGATTTGAAGGAATATTTTGATGCCAGGCTCATTCTAGCGCCTCGAATTCAAGGTTTTTTCTATCAGTAGTACTAATTTTCATGATTTGAATATAAAAATATTGTAATATTCTCACTTCAACATATCATAGAAACGAAAGAAAATTTGTGCCATTCAAACAAAAAACAGATATTTCATCAGTTTTTTTCCCTCTTTCCAAATTTCTATTTGATTTTATTTTATCTCATATACCGTGTGATATTTCTCACTTGACATGTAAATTGAAATTTTTGAGTACGGGCCAGGAATTTTTTCAATTTTTTTTCCTTTTGCTAACAGAGAATGCCTGTATAAACAAACATGTAAAATATCAGCGAAAAAAATATCATATTAACGAAGATATGGGAGTTCATAGATTTAGCATTTTTTCATAAATCACCCTATATCTCCGAAACGAATACCCTTATGGGACATTTGAAACCCAAATTCTCATTCAGTTTGAGGTCCTCTATCTCCACTTAGCCGTTGTCCCTCACGTCACCAGTCACCCTGTATATTAAAATCCATCATGCCTTTCGGGATGAAGAGCTAGAAAAGAATACATAGACATACCTCATACACTCAAATAACTTTAACTTCTTGGCGCAGTCGGGTAAAATCAACCATAAGTAAGTTTAGTCAATTGAGAACATCAATTACTAGCCTTGATATCGAAAATATGTTCACAAATCTACTGATCGATGTTTGTATATTAATTATCAATACTCATTGAAAGTGTATTCACACAATTATTACAAGTGAAAGAAATCCAAAATATGAACAGTTCTTGAATAAAAAATGATATGCATTTGTCCGACCCTTCAAAATCGCATAATTTATTTGGAATATTACAAAATACAGAGCAAGGGTTCAAGAGCTTTACAATTTCAGAATATAACATTGTTTTCACAGTTATGTAATAC
Source organism: Adalia decempunctata (assembly GCA_951802165.1). Lineage (NCBI taxonomy): Eukaryota > Metazoa > Arthropoda > Insecta > Coleoptera > Coccinellidae > Adalia > Adalia decempunctata. The sequence goes on along the minus strand of OX637696.1, from coordinate 61,631,812 downwards.
TCATGCTACATATTCATCGAATTTAATGATGATATTTGAAGTTGGGTATTTTTTTTTTCGAAAAAATTTCGATAGTTATTCATACGATCTTTTGCATATCTATTGGTATTTTAATGATGAATATTTCACCTTGAAAAAACTGATGGGTATTATTCATTCGTTTGCGTGTTACACAGAATCGCAACGTGGTATAATAGAGATCATTATTTTGATGGAATAAAATATCAATGATTCTGTTGTGCATTTTTTCAGAGCTATCAATGAGTCCACTATACATTCTTTCAGTAAATATATTCCTGTATTCTCAAGGTCATCGGGAATTAAGTGGCTGAAATGAAGACTGCACGGCATTCTGAATTTCAGACCATGTTGATGGCTTCTCAAATATAATTACATCCTTATTATTACTGGAAAATATAACGTTAAATTTTCATATGCAGATCAGGTACTCAAACTTAGACAAATATCATGATTATACTTCAAATGATATACTTACAGATGTAGTAACCAGAATGAGTGGAATATCTACGAAATAGTAAGATAAGTACAGAATGTAAACATCACAAAAATCAGCATGTAGTACCACGAATGGTTCAATAATTGGAAGCTTAATTTTCGAATATGTATATAACTATTTGTACCTATTCTATAACTCAAAACGCAATTTTGAAACTATTCAGTGCAATTTTAGCTGATATGATCACAATCCGACTTCAGATTCTACATTTTGTATCTGCCAAGAAAACAATCACCGTTACTCCGATGGTAATCGCTTTCCTTATATTCAATAACAAGAATAGCCAACTGAGTAGCACCTGGGTTTTAATAATTTTTCCATTTGAATTACAAACCAAAGAAGCAGATGATAAAAATAAATGGAATCAGGTAAGGGTTCCCAAACTACCCCTAGTTCGGACTAATTAATGGAAAAGAATCTAATTTACTGTGGGGGTACAAAGTTGTTGTAACGTATACGTCATGTGACTCAGGGCAATGAATTATAGTTATGACCATATTGGTGTGCTTGGTTTTAGCTGTCAAACCTTATATTGGCCTTCTGTTAAAGCTAAGCGTCCACATGTCCGCATCGGACGCATCGGACGGATCGGATTTACGGATCTCCATTGCAGAAATGCCGATGCTCAGATGCGTCCGGTGCGGGTCTGTGGACGGGCTTACACGAGTTTCTATACAAAGAATACCGAAATCCGTTTGATCCGACCCGTCCGATGCGTCCGGTGCGGACATGTGGACGCTTAGCTTAAATGAATGCCAGGGAAATAGGGTGAAATGAAATTGAAGAAAAGATGAAGTAGTACTGAACAGAATAATGCAACGATTTTTTTTTAAATTGTATTTGATCTTGATCTTTTTTGTTTTATAAGGTAAATCACTAGAGGTAAGCGAAAGTTTAGATGGTGTTAAAAAGTACATTTATTTGAAAAGGAAGAAGCAATTTGTAGGATTCTCTACGCTATCATTTTCATGCTACCTGCCTGACAATATGTACTTTATAATATCAAAATAATTTGACTTGAATTATTTAATGAACGGTTTTTCAATAAGAGGTGTTATTTTGAATAGCCCGCTATTTCGGTAGATGTCACTTTTGAAGCTTTCATTTTTTAACAATTGACATGTAGAGACTACGCCATTAATAAAAATGAAACGATTCACGCTTCAACATCGCATGAGACGGTCCGTAGAAGCGAACATTTTATGGTCGACGTGAAGCAACTAGTCGAATCGCAATACAGAAATCGTTGGGAAAGTTTGAGCTGTTGAGACAAGTAAGTGATTTGTGGAATAATATCCGAGCACATCGCTCTAGAACAGCCGAGAATATTCCTGCTGTGGTTGAAGGTGTTGAAGAAAATCCAGGTTTGTCCATTACTCATCGTTTTATGTAATATGACATTCCACGAACATCATTTCACCGATCATCAACAACGTCGTGTCTTTGTTGATTGGGACCTCGAAATGTATGAAAATGATCCGGAATTCCATCGAAAAATCATTTTGAGTAATAACGCCCATTGCCACCACGATGGCTTCGTCAACAAGCAAAATTGTCTCATCTGGGGCTCGAAAAACCGAAGACTTATTGACGAAAATCCTCTGTATCCTCAACCTGTCACTGTTTGGTGCGGTTTATGGTCCGGTGGGCTCTACTTTTTCAAGAATAAGGCTGGAGTAGCAGTTACGGATTGCGCTATCGAAAGATGATTTATGATTTCTTTATGGCTGGAATTGGATGGTATCGATCTGGACAACGTTTACTTTCAACAAGACGGCGATTCGTGCCACACAAGCAACGAAACCATAGACCTTTCACGGAAAAAAATTCCGGACCGTGTTATATCTCGAAGAGTTGATCACTATTGGCCATCGATATCTTGTGATTTAACTCCTTGCAACTTCTTCTTTCGGGGCCATGTGAGAGAGAGAGTCTACGCCAAGTGCCCAGAGTCGATTCAAAACCTCAAAGGATAGAATTCGTGAGGCTATTTAAGACAAGGGGCAGTCCCTTTGCGATTTGGTTATGGAAAATTTATGGAAATGATGGTCTTAGAGTCGTGATGGTCATTCGGCTGGTGATATTTTCCATTATTAACGGCATAACTTTCTGTTTATAATGAAATGAACATCCAATCATTCATCTAAACTCTAAAGAAATGGCGTCTTTCTTTGAATGTTAAAATATCAATTGCAGGCAGAGACAAATATTTTAATTTTCACAGTATGTTTCGAAATTGATAGGGTAGCTTTGGATGTTTACATTATCACCTTGAATTGCGATGAGCATTCAGTTGAATGGAATAGGAATATTCTTCATAATCCAATGAATACGAATGGATTTCATTTCCTGTTTAACAGCAACTCTTCTGTGTATTTGAACATGATTCAAATTGGAGATCACGGGAACGAGAACAAAACCAACATTGTACAAAACTTTATTTATGAGTCAACGTTTTGTCTACATTCGTAGACTTCATCACGACTAAATAATTATTGTAAAGCAAGTCATAAAGATAAAATGTAAAAAGTGGAACAGAGGAATCAAACTAACACAAAAGGCAAACAACCAAACCGCCCTACATCGTCGAAATCAATTTTGAAGCGGGTGTGTGAAATGAATAAAATAAAAAAATTTAAAATTTTTCATTTTTTTATTTTATTCATTTCACACACCCGCTTCGCAATATTTCGAAGATGTAGGGCGGTTTGGTTATTTGCCTTTTGTGTTAGTTTCCTCTGCTGATGTTTTGCTCCGTTTTTTACACTTTTTACATTTCATCGTTATGACTGGCTTCACAATAATTATTTAGTCCTGATGAAGTCTACAAATGTAGACCAAACGGTGACTCATAAATAAAGTTTTGTACAATATTGGTTTTGTCCTCGTTCCCGTGATCTCCAATTTGAATTTCATATCGAGGACGTGAATTTGAACATGATGTTGCATATGGTTGAACCATAGAAATCATAATATATATACTTACTCTAGAATGCTAAATCAATTGACCGAAGTGTTGTAAAAATTTCAGTGTGGTCCACAATGCGCATACGTGCGTGCCATCAGGTTGTTTCTGAACAGGGTCGGCTTCAATAAAATTTTATGCTGTTATTGTTGCAGTTGGATTAAATCAATTCATAATTAGTATTCGACACTTACTAGTTGTATTGAACATATTGTTTATTTTTAACAGCTATTTGAATGGTAAATTTGGAATCATCAGTGACTGGAAGATAAGCTGAAAATCTTTCATTATTCCAAAACCTCTTCAGGCGTTGAAAAAACCCGGTTTCGGTATAAAAATTAATTCAAGGATCAAGGAAGACAAATTCTGGTTAACAAACAACGAATCTTTTGGTAAAGTACAGAAAAAAAAATCAAATGAGCAAAATATACTAATATATCCCTTAAGGACAGTTCTATTCTTCGGTGTTCCTGAAAATAGTGGAAACATGAAAATGTATTGTACATCTGCCAATGCGTTACTCTGCATCGTTTCATGAGTGAATTCTGATACCTACATTCATTCTTCAAGTCATTTGTCTTTTTGAGTTCCGAGTATATTCCAAAATCAATCTGTTATCTGAATGAAACTGCAAAGTTTTACTTCAACATATTCTATTTTCGAGTTCGAATTATCCATTAAAAGATGGTTTACTCACAAGAATTCATGATTTTTCATAATGAATTGCGTTCTTTTGCTATATAAAGAACCAATCTCATGGTGCGAGTGGATAGATATGTGTCAATCGAATGAAAAGCAAAGCGTAAATCATAATTTTTAACAGTTTATATGAATGAAAAGGTGCACATAGTTTACATACTCAAGTGGGAAATGAACAGGTCAAGACAAGAACACCACAACACTATACAATTCATTGTTTATCGGATACGAAAAAATCCAAATCGAACACAACACACAACAAAAGCAAAATGCACACGAAGAATATCAAACACAAAAATAACAGTAAGCACCAGTGAACTAGTTTGTCTATGCAGTAAACTAAACTGTGGCTGCAGACTGACACTGGACCCGTTCCTGCCTATACTTTCACCAGGGTCATTTCAAAGTCATTTGCCATGAGACAAAAAAAGCGGTGTTGCGCGGTCTATATCTATTTAGTTAAACCTACTACATAACTGCTCTAATTTTCTCACCAATTCCACAAATATTGCAATTCACTTATGATATTAATGTGTCTAATAGTCGTAGGAAGTCGCGCATGAGCTATAAAATAAGTTTGTTACTCAATGGAATATTTTTATTGTTTAATTATATTGAACTTAAAATAGAACCGACAAAACATTTAGGGACTTGGCATCGTTCTACGTGAAATTTCCTAATGGTGAGCATGCGCACATTGTGAATCAGTTGCCTATGCGGCACGTTTTTCGCTGCGGAACTAGAAAGAATTAGCATTCTAGAGTAAGTATATATATTATGATTTCTATGGGTTGAACAGTAGCTCGATCCCGCAAACTCGGATACGATAGTCCTAATGCACTGTAACTCCTGTATACAATCTACATTCTAGTAAGGATTGTTGATTTAAACCGTAAACGATTCAATTGTTTCCTTCTCAATCCTGGTGTAACGTGTAAACGATCCCGTCATCATGATAAATAAAATTAATCACGATGAATGATTTTCATGTCCTGATGAAATATATGGAAGAAGGTGCTATCCTGTTTTCACGCCATCCATTCATCATAACCTATGCATTTTTAAAACTGTTTCATGATCGATTCTTGAAAATGTCCTCCACTATTTTCCATTCACTTTTATAAAGTATCCCGTTTGGCCAAGATTTGCTTTTATCAAAATTTCTACTTAAAACTGATGCAGGATAGTATACCTACTCGTGAAATGTCAAAAATTCTCAGAGACGTTGCCAATGCTGATTTCTATTTACTCTTTTTTAAATGGAGTTAGTGCTTTTGAGGTTTAACTGTGACACAGTTTTCCTACTGCTACTACATTTTTATACCAGAGTATTTCAAGTTGTGCAAAACGGTGTTTAAATGTCTTCTGATGTAGGCTTATTTTTTGAGAATTTTGAAAAGTGGGGAATTCCATAGGTCCAGTTGTTAAGAAGTTTTTCTGGTGGGTTATTCGAGTACTTTTATTCTTTTTCGAAAGTATCACAAAGAAAAGGAATATTCTATTTATTATTTTTCAGTAAAATTACAAGAATCGAATCTTAATTTCCGTACAAGAAATAGCATAACTCAATCTTTTAACCATGTTTATATACGTCAAATATTTCCCAGTGAAAAAAGTTTCTTCAACATTCGCCAGGTCTTTGGAATTATTGAAATCACATAATATTTTCTCAAATTCATTATTTTCCCAAAGTAATCAATTATTTTGATGAATAAGTAATTACTACGACCTTTATGTAGGAAGGACAACGTTGCTTAGTTATCTGACAGGAATATGACTATAACCTAACATTTTCAAAATATACACAGTGAAATGTGCCAGAATGTCTTGGCCAACAGGGATACATTATGAAAGTGAATGAAGTAAATTATTCGAAGATTATGTAACGTGTATTGATCTCAGTTTTTTTTGCAGGAATCTTCCCCAACTTTGACGCTTATATCGTCAAAGGTAAGCAGGCCATGCGTCCGCTACGTTGTCCGATCAAGGTGTGTGTAACAGTGTGCTTTAATATTTAATATCACTGAACGCAATCAGTTTTGCCAACCCAAATATGGAGAAAATCTTTTTGATCAACCAGGTAAATAAAAAAATTTATAAATTCATTTATGATTTCTTTGAAGCTGATATAATGTAAACGTTTTATTTAGTTTTTTGCGTATTTCAAATTCTTTCGTATTCTGAATTGTACTTTTTTGCTTTTCAAATTATTATATTACCAAGTACTCAGTGATTAATTATTGTTGTACTAGTTAGAGCTCCTATTACTCAGGTAGATCTACTTAGATAGGTAATTAGATATTTCAGAAGGTATAGAGATGCTAGAAGTATTTTTTGATTAAGTTATGAAATCCTATTGTATAATCTGAAAATCAACTGCAAGTCATGATATCCCAAAAAAAATTGAAATAAAGTCTTCAATTTGATTCAATGGGAGAAAGTACACAGGAATTTCAGTCAGAATATCAATTGTTCCGCTGGTTCGTGAAGTACCTACCATTCGGCCAAATATATACGACATACTCAATTTTTATGAGGCTCGACTCTTGATGTGTTCCAAATGTGAAAAATTAATTAAAAAATACGAATACTATTTTCAAATGAATCTACTACGATAATTCTTTTTTCCATTTAATGAAAGCTTCAGAAGGGGCTGCAGAGTGCATTGAGGAGAAATCGGTTCTTGACAACAGTAATGTATGGTGGAAGCTAACAGTTAAGCCTGAAAACCTCTTCGTCAGAGAGTTGAATATTGTCAGCAAACACCCCAAAATTTATTCATTTTGTTTTATTCAAACTTCGTTTCAAGGTAACATTCGACAAACTAAACAAGAACCAACTTACAACTGAAAAATCCTTTTTATATTGAAACGAAAAAAAAATTTTGCTGCAAATATTATGGACACTTCAGTTCACTCGCTCTGATGATAAATAATGTAAAGCTAGAATATTTATATAGTTCCGACACATTCAATTATTGAAAACGTGAGTCATATCGAAAAAACTTAATAATCTTAGTGGGGGCTATTTTTCTCTATTCAATATTGGGAAATGTGAAATTATAGAGCATTGAGAAAAGTATATTTATACCAAAATTGTTTCAAGAGTGTCCACTGTGATTCATTTCATTTCTGACGCTTCTTATGGTCCCCGCCCAATCCTCCTTAACTCTATAGCCTCTTCATGTAGCATATTCCGTAGAGTGGGAAATGTATCGATACAAGGGTTTAGTGAGTACGCATATACAGTGTGACACATCACAAAGAAAGGGCAGAAAAAATATAATTTTGAAAGACGTTTCGAAAAAAAGTAGCCAATGTTTATTTTATGTTTTAATGGAAAGGAAAAAAAACTTTGTCTTTCGTGCATTTTATTCTGCAGAGTTCATTCGGCTATACATTCATCATCATTGGATTCATTATGATCTGAAAATAGGACAACATAATGAGTATCCATTCAAAAGAAAGTGTATAGAGTACACTATCGATAAGATCCTACTCTAGTGTGATTCTGTCAGAAATACTTGCAAAATACTTTTGGAAATGAATCTATAGGGTGTTGAGAAAACTTTGAATTGAAATTAAACTCATTTAAATAAAGAGTTAAACCATTTAAGACCTTTTTAGGACTCATTATACCCGAGAAATTTTAACCAGTTTACATGTAAATTAAGATTGCAGCCATTTAAAAAAAATTTTTTCATGACCATGTCTTAAAAATAATTTCCGACATATGTCCACATTGTCCACCACGACTAGCTCTGAGGAACCACTTTTTCAAGTAATTCAGGCCTTATTTCAGCAAAAATTTGAGTTATGTTCACTTCCGAAGCGTCTTTTGTTTCTGGTTTATCAGCATAAACCAATGATTTGACTTCTGGAAATAATTTTATGGCCAAATTTTTTTTCAATAAAGCAATCGTATCGGTAGCAGCAATCGTAGGTGTAGCACCATCTTGTTGGAACCAAATCAATTCTGGGTCGATACAATTCAAATTTTGAAGCAAATAATCATCGATCTGTAAGGAGCACTATTCACCGTAACATTAGCTCCAGAGCTAGTCGTGGTGGTCATATACAGGGTGATTTTTTGAAGTGTTTCATTAGACGTATTCGAGGAAGGAATTGCGATACAAATTCTAAATTTAATATCTCCAAAATCTCTCATTGTAAGAAATTTATTTCGCATCAGTGGAACAAAAGAAAGTATGCTAATACCTTCTGCTTCCTTTATAAATCATGAGGAAATATTATACAGGGTGTCTGAAACAGGGCGTCCAAATGGGAACCAAATAATTTTGTAATTCCGATCGATTGCTCGTCGAAAACTAGTTACAGTGTTCCAAACATTTCATGTCTTTAAAATCAGTAGTTTTGCCGTTATCGAATAAAATTCAATTTCAGGAATAAATCCAGTTTTCTTTGTCTAATCATAGGTTTATTGAAATTTTTAAGTAGGCTATGTCAATAGTTAGAATATGTCAGTTTTTTCATCATGCACTGTTGAAAACTGTCATTCATACTTATTACTTGTTGTTTGAATTCGGGCAATATGCAAAATCACAATTACACTAACAGTGATGTTTTAAATATGTGCTTCATTTATGGTGAAACAAAATAGTAGAAAGGGGAGTCAGAATTTCTAACGAAAGAACCATAAATAACACCTTTAACCAAATCAAAGTTCTTAAAAGAAACAATAAATGTTTGAAGGAAGGGGGCCAACATTTTGGAAATTTATTGTTATAGCGATTACTAAATTTCTGTCAAGGTTTTTTTGTTGTCAGGAAAATTGTTGTGATAGTTTCACTCTTATTTTTTTTTATTTAGTCATATATCATTATATTCTAGTGTTCCTAATTATTATTGCATGTTTTCTATAGTGCAGATCAATAAAAATACGTAAATTTTAAAATTTAAAAGACGTGCATACTGACTGAGCGAAACCTGGTTTCGGTCGTGAAATTCGAATTTTATTCGATAACAGTAAAACTACTGATTTTAAAGACATGAAATGTTTGGAACACTTGCTCTATAGTCTGTTCAAATATAAGAGAATGTAAACAAACAAACCAAATCGGTTTGTTTTGCGCATTACTAACATATGATTGGTGAAACGGTCGGCTGTATAATTCTTTTCACGCCCCCAAAAGACTGCCAGGATCGTACTTAAAGCTTAGAACGATTTCACAGTTATCTTTTCCGGACAATAATGTCGAATTCAGAAACGGACACTGCATCTGAAGGTGGTATATTGGGCCATCCACGAAAAAGAACGAAACGTTCACATTTGTCTATTCAAATCATGTGTATTCCATTCAGAGAATAATATCAAGTTTATATGATTGTGTGAACTATCCTCGATCCGACCCTGGAGCCCTGAAAGCAAGTCTTTACCTGAACGAAGCCCATCCTTCGTGTGCGCGACTTTGTTTACGTCGTAGTCGCTTATATTTGAACAGAGTATAGTTTTTGACGAGAAATCGATCGGAATTAAAAAATTATATGGTTCCGGTTTGAAAAAAATGAGATTTTATAGTTTTGTTGAGGCGTGCTTTGAAGCCCTGTTTCAGACACCCTGTATAATATTTCCTCATAATTTATACAAGAAGCAGTATCAACGTACTTTCTTTTGTTCCACTGATGTGAAATAAATTTCTTACAATGAGAGATTTTGGAGATATAAACACTCATATGTGACCATCTTTCTGTCAAAAAATTTGAGACTCAGGCTATAACTCAACAATCGCTTGATGTGGTTGCACATTTCATACATCAAATCATTGCAGAATTGAACGAAGAATTCAAATATGTGTTGCGTTTGAAATAACGAAGTTCACATTCGTTTCCGGTAGAACCGGAAGTAGATTCCGCTTGAAAATATTTCACAAATTTTGTTCATGTGCTCTTAAACAAAAACACGAAATTTTGAATTTGTATCTCAATTCCTCCCTCGAAAACGTCTAATGAAACACTTAAAAAAATCCCCCTGTACGCCGGAAATTATTTTTGAAACATAAATGTCAAAAAATTGTCTTTCTAATAAAAACAATTTGGCTTCAAATTTAAGGTGGGCGTTCAATGTAGTGTGTTTTTATCTCAAGTTGCATTTGAAAATGGTTTCACTTTGAGAACTGAAATTTTGTGGGTAAGCTCAGAAAGGATTTTAGTTCTTGATGAAATGATTGAAATCGATTTCATTTCGAAAGTTCATTTTCTTTTCTGTCAAGAATAGAAGAAAATGAGCCAACTCATGCTTCTGTTTCATTTTAAACGAAAGATCCATGAAAATAGTTCAACTTCCGATTAAATGTGAATTTACAGATAATTTCATTCAGAAAAACAACTTGAAATACGGAATTGGCAAAGAATGGCCAAGTTCAAATATATGGCGGGAAAAAGTTCCTGCTTTACCCACATATTCACTAATTTCATAGTCCAGCAATTTTCGGATAGAGAGCGCCATTGCACATTTCATTCATAATTAGAGAGATATTCATAGAACTTGTAGTGATAATGTATGTTCAATGGAGATATTCCATAAAATAGACGGTGGCGCCTCTATCGGAATAGTTTTCCTATTCGCTCTGAACGGCGACCTTAATTTAAATGTGTTTTATTTCAATTTAAAGTCATATTAATCTTAAAGAAGAAACTGATAGAAAGAATTTATCACAAATCATATCATTGATTCTACGGTGGTGTGTTCTCTATACCTTTTCAGGTTCAAAATGGCGAGAGTCAGAATAACGTAAGTCAAAGTAGAATTGGCAATTTTGTATTGACAAAAAAAAATCAAATTGGCATCTACTTTCAAAAAAGGTCGTTGCATAAGAATATCATCACGTAAAGGCGAGTTTATACAGCAACTAAAATAAAATAAGAACTAAAATAAAATAAGAATGTTCACTTGATGCATTTCAATGACAGCGTTTATACAGGAAATGAGCTAAAATAAGGAATAAGGAATAAGAATATTCTTATTCTTATTCCTTATTTTAGCTTATTTCCTGTATAAACGCTGTCATTGTAAAATAAGGAATAAGGAATAAGAATATTCTTATTCTTATTCCTTATTTTAGCTTATTTCCTGTATAAACGCTGTCATTGAAATGCATCAAGTGAACATTCTTATTTTATTTTATTTCTTATTTTATTTTAGTTGCTGTATAAACTCGCCTTAACACCCTATAACATTAGAAACATGGTGTTATTCATACTTCTCTTTCAAGAAGCCGAAAGCAAACTAATTTGTGGGTCAAAAGGTACTGACGCTGATAATGCTCCGTGCCACTTCAGTATTGAAGACGTTTCTGCACACTATGCTTGTTGGTCTGAACTATACGGACTTGTAAAAGTATATTATGGTTCAATTCGACGTCTGCAAGAACGATTTCGATACTTGAGTTACATCAACGACTAACGCATCTCCAGTATGGTTACTGTTTTGCCTCAAACATTTTGTTGGTCCGGCTCAAAGAGAAGCTCTTCTGAGTTCGAGATGAATAAATCCGTTTTTTCCAATCTTATTGAGCGAATATTTGCTTTTCTGATGATGACCTTGTGCAATGACTGCATTTTTGTAGATATTGGTCTGCGATATGAACAAATAGAAGCAGTTGCCAATTTGATTGAATTTATTGCAATTTGGAGTGACTTTCTGAATTATATTTTTCTCCCCATTTCAATGTACCCCACAGCAGATATGCGAATAGATCTCCATTTCGGTGACCAGGAGAATATCATTATTTAACTCACACTGTATCATTTTCGGGTTTGCTACATTAAATAACCCGAATGAGGAAAACCGATAAATCGAAAATGTCAAAATTTCATCAGGGCATTCACGAAACCGTACCATGCTTTTCGGAGGAAAATTGTTATAATTAAGGTTGGCAATACTGATTGATAACCTTCATGTTATGCTCGGTGCGTGACTGCATTAAATTTTTTCCTTTTCATTTTCTTGAAGCAACGCACTATATTTCTGGTTGAAGTCACCCTTTGTTTTGTGCATGATAACATGAACATTGTATATACTGTGAGTTTGATAAGAGACTTTTTGTGGTAATTATTTCTGATCAATTCACAGGTGCGACGTCATTTCATTTCGTGCTCATGTTGATAATTGAACATTCATGTTAGGTTCATAACGCTCTGATTAAATTGATATGTCCGAGAAATGCCATTATCAATATCACTGTGAATTGCTTGATTCCATTTATGAATACTTTTGCTCTGCTTTAATTTTTCAAGCATCATTAGCATCTTATTTCTTGATGAAAACTTGTGATGACAGAGAAAATCAGCTATTGATATTGAAATTCTTCAGGCTATTGTTCGAATTTCAATAAAAATAACATTTTTGACAACTGATAATCGAGCTTAATGAATAATGAATCGAAATTCGGAAATATCAAATCTTTCTTGATGTGTTCCCAGGGGAATAATATTTCTCATGTGCTTAGAGCTATACTTGTATATTATATCATGTTGTATTTTCCAATTATTGTACGAATGATCTGAAGGTGATCAGAGTAACCTTCTCGAATGCCTGGCTCATAAATTTGCTGTTCCGGCGGTATTAAGATTTATCGTTTGTTTAATATGGACAGCAGACTCAAGCGGCGATAGGATCACTACTTTGAAGATATGCCATTTATTGTGTAAATAATATAATACAAAACAAAAAAACAACAAACTTCAACAAAACTATATCTTCTTTGGATTTTCTGAGGTAAAACTAAAGAAATACACTACATATGAGCTCTCCCTTATCTGATCTCTAAATCTGCTGTACGGTCTCCTCAATTGAACAAAAAATTCATTATACAGGATGATTCATGGCGGATGGCACATTAAACGTTTCTACTGAACCAGATATCGGATGGGTTTGAAAATTTGCATGAGTACATAATCGGACATTCTCTACTCAACTAAAATATTTTCGTCAATGGGGTGTTGCCACTTCTATTAGAAACTGGTGGCAACTTTGCTTTTTCAAATGGAAAACCTGGTATATTATAATATTTTTGGAATCTCCAACAACTTTTCGACCACTTTTCCTAACATTTCTCTATATATACCTATCTGTTGCCGTTTTAAAAATATGAATTAACTTAAATTTTTTTCACCGAAAATCATTACCTCTAAAAATGCTGATAACTTCGGCATTGAAATTTGGTTTGGAGTAAAGTGATACATAATTGCTTTCGACACATCAGCCTGATTTAAGTTAGGTACTTCAATACAGGGTGGTAAAAAATACAGTATTTTCGGTTGCTTGAAAAAGTGACTGATAGTTGTTTATTTCAAAAAGAACGCCCTGTATATCATTAGAAATTCAGAAAGCTGATGAAATTCGCTCTCATTCTATGTATATCATGCGTATACCTAGCAAGTCAAATTTCGGAATTATGAGCATTTGTCGAAATGTCCCTTCAGGATGGTATTCCCATTCGGTTTTTGGTAGGCAGGCCATGATTGCTACTTCACAGTACCTTGTGAAATTCTCCTAATAATAAAGGCAAGAAACTTGAAAGTCAAACTATTTATATGAATTATTATTAAGAAGTAGAACAATCATGTCGAATATTTAAAAGTATGTTCGAATCGCTGGCCGTTCACTTCCAAGCAATTCAAAATGCGGGTGTTAACTGTTTTCGTCTCGGCAGATCGTATTTCTTTGAAATCAAAATCTTCAAATGCTTGGGATATCCTTTCCACCAATTCATCTCTCGAATGCACGGGTGTTTTGTAAACTTTTTCTGTCAACATTTCCCACAGATAAAAATCTAATGGACTAAGGTCGGGTAAACTTGCTGGCCAATTCCATGGTCCCAAGCGCCTTATCCACCGATCGTCAAAAAGTCTCTCCAGTTACCTAATAATAATTAACAAATTCATAAGCACTTCGTTTGAATAGTTTTCATCCACCGTTTCGAGGGTATTTGCAACTTCTGAAATGACGAAAATGTCGAAATTCAAGTTTCCTGGTGCCTTCATTATTAGGAGAATGTCACAAGGTAGTGTGGAATAGTAATCATGGCCTGCCTACAAATACCGAATGGGAATACCATTCTGAAGGGACAATTTGTCAAATAAATGCTCATAAGTCCGAAATTTGACTAGTTGGATATATGCAAGATAGAATTAAAGCAACTTGCATCAGCTTTCTGAATTTCTAATAATATACAGGGCGTTTCATTTGAAATGAACCTTTCAGTCCCTTTTTCAAGCAAAGAGAAAAACTGTATTTTCTACCACCCTGTATTGAAGTAACGAAGATCAGGCTGATGCATTGAGAGCATTCATGTATTACTTAACTCCAAACCAAATTTCAATGCCATAGTGTTTCTCAACCCAAAGTTATCAGCTTTTTCAAAGGTCATGATTTTCGGTGAAAAAAATTGAAATTAATTTATATTTCGAAAACGAAAACAGATAGATATAGAGAAATGTTGAAAAAAGTTGTCGAAAAGTTGTTGGAGATTCCAAAAATAATATAATGTTCCTCTTGAAAAAGCAAAGTTGCTACTACTTTCGAATGGAAGTGGCAACACCGCATTGACGAAAATATTTCAGTTGAGTAGAGAATGTCCGATAATGCACTCATGCACATTTTCAAACCGATCCGATATCTGGTTCACCAGAAACGTCTAATGTGCCATCCACCATGAATCACCCTGTATGTATACCTAGACCAGGACCAACGAAGCAGATGTCTCTATGCATAAGTGAAAACTTTCTATATGGTGTTGATAGATCACATTTACATCTTTTTGAACCTCTGGTACTTGACGCAACAGGGCTCCTGTAAAAAGGCTTAACCGTCATAGGGTGAATGTGCCAGTAGTCGGCCTTTTTTGAGTACATTGCAGTTCCCCAATGAATACCACAGATGTGTCTTGGGCTGCACAGATTTTACCCCGACGGTCTAAAAGCATGTATACTAAAGAATAAAGTGAGAAAAAGAAAACAAGCTTCTAGTTAAATCTAAAATTTTTAAAATTTATTCTTTGAAGAAATGGCAGTTTCGCTAGTAATCGGCCGTATACAACCCCATAGTCGGCCAGGGCTATACCAGTCGTCGGCCGCACCACATGAGACTAATTTTTACCAGGCCCGTATTGAATGATATGGGCATAAATGAAATAGGTACAAGAAAACAAAATACAGTTTAATGATACGAATTCATCAAACAGAATCAAAATTAATTACTACATATTCTTAAACAATAAAAGACAAACAAATAATCGGTGAACAAATATAAATAATTTGAATATACAAAGAGACAAAAAAATATTCTAAGGTTGAGTGTGTCGTTCTTCACATACAATCATACAGAAAAATTAATCAAGGAATAATACAACTTCCTACAACTCATTATGGAAGAAAAGACTGAGGGCAAACGGGGTCCTGGTAGTCGGCAGATGACATGGCTAAAGAATATAAGTAAGTGGACTGGAATCGAATTTCAATCGCTCATAAGGAGGGCACAGTCTAGAGAAACGTTTGCAGAAGTCATCGACAACCTTCGCTAGAAGACGGCACCTGAAGAAGAGGAATTATAATGAAAGATTAATCGTTGGAGCAATAATCACAACAGAAATCTAAAACTCTGACGTCATCATATGTCTGTCCAGATAATTTGGTACAGTTCAAATGAAACCATCTTGGACATAAATCAAAGCCTACATTGTTTTCCCCTTCGTCTTCTGAATTCGTATCCAGTTCGTCATCACAGGCTCCACACTTCTGTTTCTTCTGATTTGCGTCTTGGGACAGGGACAATACAGTGTTGTCTTTGGTTTTTCTTTTTTTCATATTTTCCAATAACTTTTTATTCTTCTTCATTTCAGATTCCTCCTTTTTTCTTCTCTTCATATTTTCTTTCTCTTTTTTTTCTTTTTCTTTATTCATGTAATAGGATCGCCACGCTTTCGCCGAAATAGCGCTCGTAGATGGTCCTGATCTGCATCTTCCGGATTTTTTTATTGGTTTCGGATATTTCAAATGTTCTTTAAAATAATCTATCATTTCAGGTTGGGTTTTAGGGCTAGTGCTGAATTCGGCTAAATCCATCTGGTCCTGATTCTCAATTGCGATAGGGCTATTATTCAAAATCTCGTGAATCATCATAATTTGAGCGGGTGAGGATTCATCACAAATTCGGCCAATCTCATCAGTACCAGTAAGTGTTGTTTCCACAGTTGGGCTGTCCACATCAGTAATATGACTTCCTGCTTTTATGATGTCGATCTTTAATATATTTATTTTGGATTTCATATCAGGATTGGTATTTGTGGTGGATTCCGTATTTCTTTTTACAAGGGAGAGAAATCCATCCGGATTAATTTCATATTCTGATAAGACAGTTTCAGCCTCGATTTCAGCAGAATCATCATCAGTTATCTTTGCAGCAACTACCTTATTTTCATATTTTCGGAGCTTTTCGAGTATCCAATCCACTTCCGCTACTCTTTCAGCAAGACTCGATTTGAACTCCGTCAAAACTTTGTAGGTGCTTTGAAAATCCGCCGAAGTCAATTCATTTACTTGTTCTGCCTTCTGGACCTCTGATTGCATATATTTCTCCATCGTATTTTGGACGCACTTTGAATAGTCTACTGCCTGCGGGTCATAAAGAAACAATCCGCATCGCTTGAATCCTTTTCGGATATGCTCTGATATATTGATGTTTGACAGAGCATGCTGGAAAACAGGTGCAAAGAATGCCTTTGATAGTATTCTATCCATATTTTCATTCTGCCAGTTTCTGGCAGAGTTCTGCCAATAGACTTTCAAAGGCTTAAATACAGCCACATCAGCTGGTTGCATAATATGCGTTGAATTCGGGGGCAATGCATATAAGATGATGCCATTTTCATCGCAATATTGGTTTAGTTCAATTGACATGTGCGAACGATGTCCATCGACGAAAAACAAAACTGGTTTCTTGATATTACGGCTCGAAAGCCATTTGTTCAGTCCGTTCGCGACATATTCATAAAATATATCGGAACGCATCCACCCACTTTCTGACTTCCCCAAAATCCAATCTGGAGGCATGCTTTCTGCAATTGCCCTTGGTGGCTTTACAAAGGGATAAACCAAACATGGAGGACATAACTCTCCATCCGCCGAAAATGTAATGAGAACTGTTATATTGTTCTTTTCTGATCCCTTCTTAACTTCGAATAAATTTTTGTATCCCCTAGGACCAATGACTTTCCCTGATTTTGGACACAAGCTGAACCCTGCCTCATCAGCATTGAATATTCTCGACGGGGATTTCAAGATATCAATGACGCCTATTCCTTCTAAGAAATCTTCAAGGTCTCTGAACCAAGATTTTATGAACTCTTCAGTTACCCCAGCTCGAGATTTATCTATAGATTCTGGTATTCGCATTGAAATTTGTGGATGCCTACGCATAAAGGAAGAATACCATTTTTGACCTGGTCTACCGTCTTTAAATGGAGTACTAATTTTTTCATCCACTATAATTTTTTGAACAGTGGATAATAGTTCCTGTTTTTTTATTGGAAATCCACATTTAGCAATCCCTATTAACCAGTCAACAATTTTTTTTTCGTTTTCCCAGTTCAAATATGGGTCTGGACCCATTCGTCCAGTATTGGCGACCCGTCCCTTAAGTCGGTCCTGTAAAGTTGCGCGTGGTATTGCATATTTTCGGCATGTTGGCCTTATTGCTACTCCATTCTTCACTTCTTCAAGAGCCCTTTGTATACTCTCTTCGGAATATTGATGAAACTTTCGTTTCCTTTGGTTGGGCATTGTCTGAAATCATTAATTTCAAATTTATAGCAGAAAAATGTTGTGGAGAGCGGTTTGGAATCTTATGGCCGACTACTGGCTCAAAGATCTGTTAATGACTTTTCTAGTAGTCGGCCACCAAATACAACTGGGAATAACTTCAATTTCTTTCACTCTACCTATGGCCGACTACTGGTCACATAACGCGCAAAAATTCAATCAGCATGTTGAAGAAAGAGGACAAACAATATCTCAATAGATGAGTTGAAGAAACATGGAGATACAATTTCGAAATTATACCAGTACTCGGCCCATGGGGCCGACTACTAGCTTCCATGGCAGATCATTATGCCAGTAACCAGCCATTCCAATTATATTATAATCTTCAGAATTTGGTCTGTTCTGAATAGAACGTTGGTAATTTGAGAGTATATTTTACCGTCAAATGATATAAAAAACGCACTGACCTCCAGGAATCAATTTCAACTTACCTTTAAAGTTTCCACTGCGGATTTTATCACTTTTTTAACTTTCAAATGAACAATCAAACTGTTGACTATGTCAACTTTGGGCGGGAATCAAGGGAGGAAGAACCTATTCAGGGGAAAACTCACCTTGATGAACAAATGTGTCAAATCTAGTAGAATGACACAGTTACAGAAAACTGCCCATTTTCGAAATGCGATTGAAGTTATTATAAAATTAAAGCTCTGTGGGCCGACTATAGGCGGTGGCCGACTCACTGGCGCATTTACCCTATATCGTGAATACAACAAACTCATACAGCTGTTCAAAGGTTTCGCCCTAGTATAAACTCCTGCTCGAAAGGACTTGCACGGTTTTTTTCCAAAATGTCAACGTCATGCTTTAAAATTTCCGATGTAACGCATTCTTCACCAGAACTCTCTCCCTTTTTCATCTTCCTAAGAGCTGCTTCGATTTCTTCCGCGGATATTTCAGGAGTCTCCTGAGATCACTCAATGACTATAGTCGCCTGAGTTCTTGATGCCAATTGAGGTTCGTTTGATATGTACAATTCTGTGTAAATCTACACAGGGTGTTTCAAAAACAGGTAACCCCGACTTCTCTGAAACATATTTGGCGTGTTTGCTCAGTAAAAAATTTCTTAACGCCATCCGGATTCAAGATAAACACAAAATTTTTACTATTTTGTCGAAACTACTGGCAACATTGATGAAATTCTATTCGAATATGTCTTGGAACCTTGTACATCCAGTGAATTCTTTTTCATGTTCGACTCTCATCGAGGGCGCTAGATTCACGGGTTCGTACCACGTAGTAGGGAACAACTTTTTCAGCAAAATTTCAAGTGAACTTGAACAACATTCAATTTTACACCCAAAAGGTATTCTTGGTAAAACTCGATACTATGGGACATTTTCGGGGAATTTTGACTTCAAACTGATGAAGTATTTACTGATGCTGGTATGAAGTAATGGTAAATTTAATAATTTAACAAAAAATCACAAAATTGAAATTAAAAAAGAGGCTAATAACATAAAATAGAATTCAATTAAAGTAGGTGTGCAAAATGTCCTCAGTTTTCACGGATACACAAATTTATCCTTTCCTATAAAAAATCCATTGACGTTCTAAACGGTTAGGAATCAGCTATGAGGACATTTTAGTGACGTTGAATTCTGTCTTTCTATTATTCATCAATAATAAAAATAATGAATAACTTTTTACCAGCATCGGTTATAACTTCATGATTTTCAAATCAAAATATTCCGAACACGGTACACAGTAACAAGTCTCATCAGGAGCACCTTTTTAGTGTGAAACTAGTATGGGCCAGCAGATCTACCCCTTCAGTAGTTATCCTCATCGGTAGAACTAGGGTGATTTTATAGGCGAAATGTCAAAGTTTGATCAATTTTCCTGAAGAAATGGGAAAATTATGGAGAATATAAATAATACCAAGCTATTTTGCATTGAATTTTTCTTTTTCGATACGTGTATTTACATCACGGCCAGGATATCTGTGAAAATAGTTATTTTCCTAACAAGTGCGGAAAGTGATATTTTCCCGCACGAAACTGCCGTTACCCGAACGACGCGAAGCGGAGTTCGGGTAAGCAGTTGAGTGCGGGAAAAACACTTTCCGCACGAGTTAGGAACAATAGTTTTTTCTACAAGCGCTTATACGAGATCGATTTCAACAAACAGATCAAATGTGAATTGATCATTCTAAATACACATGAATGACAAAAGTCTCTGACAAGTCGTTACCATTGTACTCTCATCGTTGACCTTCGGTCCATAGAGACTACAAGCCTATGAAATAAATTTAAACTGTAATAATATTCATAAATTCTTTATTAATTGAAAAGAAAACTAGACTAACAGCACATAAAAATGAATTTTGATAAGGAATCTATGTACATTCTGTTTCTTCCCATTATTATCAATATATTCATTAGAAATATTCAGTTATTAGTTATATTTATTGTAAACGTGCAGTTGGTCGCGTTATGCAAATTTATAGCAGAAGCCATCATATTGGTCGAAGTCAGCTGCTCCTTGGAAGATAATGATTCTGTATTACAGTTTGAAGAGGAAGAAGCAAAACGTTGAATATTTGCCATCATATTGTTCGAAGGCTCTTTGGAAGGTAATGATTCTGTATTACAGTTTGAAGAGGAAGAACCATTCAAATTAAGAATTTTAGTGGACATTTTTTTTTCTGGTTAATAGATTCTTCCAAGTATCCCTCAGCAACAGCAGTTGACTTCCATCCTCCTAAACGTTTAATATTTGTGATACCTTCTCCACAATTGGCTAGGAAAGTAGCCGAGGAGCGCCTAAAACTGTGTCCTGTGTATAATTCCGGATTTTGTAGGCGTAAGTAAGCTGCAATTTCGGACGGTATATTTCCTATTGTATTGATTCCGACAGGTTGAATCTTACATTTTCCCCGATTATACTTTATGAAAATTCGGCGATGAGGTATTTCCTTTGGACGTAAATTCATATATTTTCTGTATATGTTCAGAAAATATCCATTATTGGTGTCTTGGGATATAACAAACAATCTTGGTGAATGATTTTTGGAGTCCTTAATATTGACGATGATCAAGTCTCCTTTATCATCTATATAGTCGATGGTGAGTTTTGTAAGTTCCTCTCGTCTGCAGGCACCAGCTAATACAAAAATTGTTACCAACTTCATCATCAAGTAAATTTCTTCAGATGCCTCACTCATGAATTTTGTTATTTCCTCTTTATTAAAAGTTTTGGCCTTTTTTGGACGAAATCCTATATTCTGTCGTTTAATGAAGGCAGTTAATTTATGGAATTTTCCAATATCCAAATCCTGTTTCAGTTTACAAACACTCTTTATCATTGAATATCGGGACCATAATGTGTTTGGTCTCCAAATTTTGGACATTTCCAAAAAATACGCCGAAAACACTTCCTCCTTCCTCGGTTGAACCTTTTTGGAATTACACCAATCAATGAATTCTGAATATTGCTTCTCATATTTTATCTTCGACTTGGCCGGTAACAAATTTAAACTCGCTTCATAAGAAGCTGCTAATATTTCTTCGGGCAGGCCATCATCAGATCCCGAAGTATCCATTTTACCGGAGCGTACTGATTGAATTCGAGTTGATATTATTTATATTTAAACACAATTTCATAATATAATGACAATGTATTAATTCTTATTCACATGCCGTTTCCATAGTAACGTCGTCGGTGGCATAGAGATATATCATTATTCAGTTTATTCTTTAGAAAAAGCGTGCGAGAAAAGCCCTTGCTAATCCATTACCACACGCATTTGCGTGCGGTAATGGAATAGCAGGGGTTTTTCCCACACTGTTTGGCAATGTGACTATTTACGAATTGAAATACGTGCGGGAAAGAGAATGAAAGTGCACGCTTGTAGAAAAAAGTTTTATCGAGTTTAAAATGGCCCTTTTTGCCGGATTTTTTTCGCGACCTTTGCGAATTTTTAAAAAATATTTCTACTTCGCCTAGAGAATCGAAACTTAACACACGTATGAATCGATTATTCCTCTTTTCGACTATAAAAAATTTCCTTACCGTATCGCAGCTTCGCTGCTATTTTAAAATTCTTCTGGACCCACTTTTCGACAGATTCCCTCGGGCCGGTCCACCTAGTTACCAGTTTAGTATGGTATAGAATAGAATTAAATTATGTTCAAGTTCACTTGGAGTTTTGCTTGATAAATCTAATATTAAAGAGGTTATGTTCAATACTACTTGATAAGCACCGTGTGACTGGCCCAAAGAGAGTTGGATATAAAAACAAATTCATTGGATGTATCACCTTCCAAAATAATTTTCAGTTTTCTGTCTATCCTAGAGACGGAATCACCTTTTTTTGAAACGCCCTGTATTATGTCCGGTCCTTTAACTTTGTCAACCTTTGTTTTCCTCTGGAAAGTGAACTATTTTCATATAGGACCCAAAGGTCCGAAGTTCAATGCCGAGCTAGAAAAGAAATTTTCTAGTCTCGTTAGGGGCCACCATTCTCACTGTTGGGTCAAAAATTAACAGTCCTGTGCCTAAGGTGGCGTAAGGACACAGTAACAAAGCCTACACAGAACACAACTGCTTACTCCGAACTCGGCACAAGTTACAAGCTTCGAAGCTTGTAGTTTCAGAGGGGTCTCCTCAGGAGACCTAGGAGTAGTCAGGATAAACAATATATCAATCAATATCAATATGCACTCTTTACTTTGATATCCTGGATCGTCTTAGTTTTCTGTGTTTTTAAGTTTCTATGAATTTGTATTTTCACTTGTCTGTTCTTCTCTCTTATATCCGCCATATACTTGAAAGAGTAGTTGATTATCTTTTTCCAATTCTAACGTGTTAAGACCAATTCAGTCATCCTCAACTAATGCAATTTTTTTCTAAATTGAGCCACCCTGTATCTCCAACGCTTTTAGATGTCCCTGTAGTGCCCCTCTAAATAGTTCTAACCCTGTATAATTCAAACAACTGTTTAGTTCGTACAATGGCGAAAACAGCATCTACAAATCGACATTGAAGAATAATTAACCCTCATAAGCTTGTAGCTTTGGCGAGTTAGGAGAATCAGTTATATTCTGTGAAGCCTTTGGTACTTTGTCCTTACGCCACCTAAGCCGGCCACACACGTACAGTTAAACTGTCAGTAAAACTGCGTAGTTGAACTGCGCAGTAAAAACTGTCAGTCTAAACTGTGCGTGAGTGGGTATTTCAGTCTCAGTTCACAGCGATCTTGCCAACTGTGCAGTCTAACTGAGAGAAATGAATTTATATATAAAAAAAAGATGTTGGTTACACCATTTATAACTCGAGATCGGATGGACTGTTTGTTATGAAACTTCATATATGGATTCGTCTACGATCTGGTTATTATAAAATACAACAAAACTTCGAAAAAATCGATGAAAATTTTACTTATGCGGGAAATGCTTTTCCTCCTTTTGGGTAAGGCCTCTAGGTATCGCTACAGTTAAGCTACCGCTTATTCGTAGGTACTTTATTTCATATTCTCCGCGTTAGATGGCGATGTAAACACATAGTGTGTACAGTGACTGTATTCCCACTATAGTAACTGTAATAGTGTGTAATTTGAGTTGCCTACAACTCTGCGCTGTTGGCCAAAACCAAAATGTCTTAGCGTAGAGTATGGATGTCTAAAATGATTAGATTTCGTTGAGATATGAAAAAGTTCAGTTCCTACCACTTCAGATGGCGCTATTTACACATTATGACTGATTATTAGTTATTTTGATAGTTTTATTTATACCAAATAACGTAATCGTGAAGGTACTGTATTATTTGACATAATCTTGAATGGCGATGAATTAGTTTAGGCTTTCGCGGCTGTCGATTGATGTCATCTGTTCTTTTTTCGAGCATTTCGGTCACCGTGGTTTGAAATGGTCGAAAAAAAAACATATGACATCAATTACTGTGTAATTTGCATAGGACTTATAGTACCATGAAAGGCTATTAACAGATCCAGAAGCGGGTGAATATCACAGTGAATTTTTATCGAAATCTCAAGTAAACCAGATTTTGGGCGATCAGTTCCAATCGTGAGATGTCCATTCTCCTCTTTTTCCATAATATTCAAAATGTTTTTGAATTTCTGTTTGGGTAATATATATTTGCGAAATTAACTGAATCCAAAATTGCCATAATTAGTAATTGACATATTGTTTTTGTGTATCTGTTCTGTGTGACAGCTCATATCCATGGAAACATTCGACAGTTCAAAAATCAGAGAACCAAGCCGTTGATCTCCGATCACCAGTGATTACGATTTGTGAAATCCACCGTAAGTATCATTTGGGCGGAACAAAGTTCGCCGGGCCAGCTAGTTTATTCATATTTTAAACTGAAAGGACTGCCTGAAATAGCTTTATTTAGGACTGTCAGGAGTTTGCGCAATGAAGTTGGACCGTTCGACCGTTGGACGTGTTCGGGTTCTCTTCGGACTGTTTAAGGACTGTATTGTTTTGCGTTCGAGTTTTTCCTGAACCATCCTAGGACTGCTCTTGGACTGTCCAAGAACAGTACCTACTCTCGAGCAAGTACTGTACTTGGATTTTTCTTGGCGCGTATTTTTAGCAATATGCCATAGATAAACTAACCTGTTATGACACAGATGAAGGATGAAGAACGACCATCGCACAGATATCTTACATCTCTAGTTTCGGTCTCTTTCTTACTTGGATCGTTCGGGTTTTTCTAAAACTTGAACCAGTCCTAGAACAGTTCTATAGGTATCGAAACGAGTGCGCATCAGTTCGGCGCAGTTCGAAGACAATCCTAGGACTATTGTGAAAATTGTAACCCAAATAAAGCTATTGAGTGTGGGGGTTCGGACTATGCAGTTCTCAGTTCAGTGTATGTCGAGGAAGGGAGCACATCACGATGACGCGCTCTAATTATAAAAGAAACCAAGTTTTCCTCGACTTCATCGAAATATACAGATCTGAACTTTCTTTATGGCAAGTGGAGTCTGCTGAGTACCACGATTGCGCCAAAAAAGAAGCGGCACACTGAAGAGTGACTAAAAAATTAGAAGAATTGGAACCTGGTGCGAAATCAGAAGTGTCGAAAAAAATAGCTTAAGATCTGCTTTCGGTATAATTTTTCGGAGTGTTTGAGAAGCCTTGTAGAAAATTTTAGGCATTCATACGAACATCCTGTGGCTAAAATCTCAGGGTAGTAGTTGATCTTTCATATGAAGATATTGCAATTCTCATGACTGCACCTTTTTCACAATCAAAGGAGAAACCAACGGTAGTAATTTTTGGTACACTAGTTGAGCCATGCGCAAAATTGAGAAAATCTAATGGTTCTTCCCCCCACCTATCTCAATAAGTTTATGTGGGAAGATAAATTGCGTTTTTGTAGCCACTTTTTGCACCAGTGTTTACGTTTTCGCTTTTTTTAGTCTTGGTAAAATTGCGCAGTTTAACTGTACGTGAGTGGCCGGCTTAAGGCACAGCACTGTTGATTCAGGAGTCAGGATTGAATTCGGAAGCTCCGCCGTATCTGCGAATCATTTTGAAGTTTCAAGAAAAGATTCTTCGTAGTTTTATACTTGAAATAGGAGACAATGGGGATCCCAAAGCCAAACCAAAATCCTTTTGGTGATATTCCGTTTTGAAGTGAAAAATATGATTTTTTGCAACGAATTTCGAAAGTTTCAGGATGGTCTCGACATATTTGTACATGTCTGAGTAATCGCTGAATAGTAACATGTTCAAATACTCAACTACAGGCAGTATTCAGAGATATTGAAGCTCATACAATTTTCTATCAACGTTGGTGAAAGATAAGCAGAAACGAGCCTATTTTTCAACCCCTGTCTCACCGGAGACGGTTCGACATTCGGAGACTGGAGTAAACAGGAAAATAAAACGAGCATATCCGCTTGAAACTTTTCCTTTTATCTCCGAAACCATTTACTTCGGAATGTACGCATAGTAAGAAGTTTTATTTCCATCATTCCTCATTCGCGAATGAAGCTCTGAGTTCGGAAAGTTCTGCAAACCTTTTTGCTTACTTGCGTAATAATAAAAATGTGGGCTGTATATAGTTCCTCACTTCTCCGGTTGTAATAAAACTCCTCCAATAAAAGGAAAACATTGCTCTCGGAATAATACGCCACGGTGTTCGCGAAGTTTCAATTTATGTGTGAGACGAAAACATTTCGGCCATTTAGAAAGTTAATCTAGGAATGCATTCGCGTTTTGAAACATCTTAGGAAACGGAAAAATTGAGACATAAACAGGGTGTTTCAAAAAGAGGTGACCCCGTCTCTAGGATAGGAAGAAAACTCAAGAAGAATTTTTGTTGCCTCAGTAAGAAATTTTCGTCACGCCATCCATATTCAAGACAAGCATGCCGTCCCAGCTTCGCCCGGGCGGAAAACTGTTTCACGCGGCGGTTTCATCTCCACACTTTCACACTTCAACCTGCCATATCTTTTGATGTACTCGTTGTAATTGTATGATGTAAAGGGCAATTTCGTTCTAAATTAAGTACTGGCGATGAATAACGTATTAGGTTGGATGAGGATCAATACCCAATTCATAAAAACAAACTCCCAAATAGTGCATAATTTTGAAAAACATCTGATTACCATAAACAGGTATTAGCAAGTCAATCTTGAGAGGTAGATATATGCTATCGCGGACTTTTTTGTAGAACTATACATTGTATCCACGTAATTCTTAAGATGCATACAAATTGTTGTCACGTCATGTGAGCTCACGCGAGGAAATGGGAAGAAGATATGGAGAATATAGCTGCTTTTACAGTTGCTGGTGATTCTCATAGAAGGGATTCGATTTACCAAATGAATCAACGAACAGAGGAAGTGGGGGAATTCCATCAATTAATTCAAGAATTATTGAACGAGCACCCAGATCGGTTTCAAATGTATGTCAGAATGACATTTCACAAAATATCAGACCCGATATCACGTGCGGTCAGAAAATGTAAATTTGCGGAATATAGATCTTGCGTGCTTTCAGTGCTATAACGTGACAGCAGATACAATGTTGCAAAAATGTTTACTACATTTTGATTCCGAAGTAGTATAATCACCCAGTTTAGTTCTGATGATTTGGCTTCACTATTTATTATTGAAAGGTGTGTCTCTCATTATCGTGGTTGCACATTTTGGGAAGATGACGTGATGTGACGTGACGTGATGTGACGTGGCGTGATAACAATGTGTCTGCACCTTTTACGGTTTTTGCAGCGCACGTGAAAATAGCTGATTTTTTTGTAATTATTGAAGTTATAGTAGGTATCGTTAATTTTTTCGGGTGAAAAGTATAGCCTATGTCACTCAGGAATAATGTAGCTTTCTAAGGGTGAAAGAATTTCTGAAATCGGTCCAGTAGTTTTTGAGCCTATTTGCATCAAACAAACAAAAATACAAATCTTTCTTCTTTTTAATATTAGTATAGATGAAGGTGCAGACACATTGTTATCACGTCACGTCACATCACGTCATCTTCCCAAAATGTGCAACCACGACAATGCATGGAACTTAGAGCATAGGAAGAGACACACCTTTCAATAATAAATAGTGAAGCCAAATCATCAGAACTAAACTGGGTGATTATACTACTACGGAATCAAAATGTAATAAAAATTTTTGCAACATTGTATCTGCTATCACGTTATAGTAAGGCTCTATAAAGATAGGTATGCTAGATAGACCTGGCTCTATGGTTGATTGGGTCCAACCATAGACTCGAAAATTACAGATCCCTTCGAATGAAATGAAATCTGTAATCGAAAGAAATGAAATCTGTAAGAGAATGAGCATATTTTCGGTATGAGAGGTCTTGTGGTGACTTTTTTCGGCATGCTCACATGAAAAACATTGGAAATAGATTAGGTTCGTGGTGTTAGAATAATGCCGCGGCATCTAATAGTCAAATATATAATAATTTATTGTTTATGTTGGTGTATCACCCCTATAGATGGTGATGAAAATGTTGCGAATCCTGTAATTTTCGAGTCTATGGTTGGACCCAATCAACCATAGAGCCAGGTCTATCTAGCATACCTATCTTTATAGTGCCTTAGTTATAGCACTGAAAGCACGCAAGATCTATATTCCGCAAATTTAAATTTTTTGAATGCACGTGATATTACGTCTGATATTTTGTGAAATGTCATTCTGACATACATTTGAAACCGATCTGGGTGCTCGTTCAATAATTCTTGAATTAATTGATGAAATTCCCTCACTTCCTCTGTTCATTGATTCATTTAGTAAATCGAATCCCCTCTATGAGAATCACCAGCAACTGTAAAAGCAGCTATATTCTCCATATCTTCTTCCCATTTCCTCGCGTGAGCTCACGTGACGTGACAACAATTTGTATGCACCTTGAAGGGCGTTCAGGAAAAAAAAATTAGGTACAAATTGTTTACGTTTTTGCCAAAATTATTGGCAACATTATGATGAAATTTTATACGAATATGTTTTGGCAGCTGATACATGCAATGAATTTGTTTTTAGGTCTGCCTCTCATAGAGAGTTACACGGTTCGTACCATGTAGGTAGTATTGAACATAACTTTTTGAATATCAGATTTATCAAGCAAAATTTCAAGTGGACTTAAGGTCGCCGTTCAGAGCGAGTAGGAAAACTAATCCGATAGAGGCGCCACTGTGCATTTTATGGAATATCTCCATAGAACTTAAATTATCACTATGAGTTCTATAGATATCTTTCTAATTACGAATGAAATGTACAAGGGCGCTCTCTATCCGAAAATCGCTGAACTATGAAATTAGTGAATATGTGGGTAAAGCAAGAACTTTTTTCCGCCATATATTTTTTTGAATTTGGCATTCTCTGCCAATTCCGTATATCAAGTTGGTTTTCTGAACGAAATTATCTGTAGATTCACTTTTAATCGGAAGTTGAACTATTTTCATGGAGCTTTCGTCTGCAATAAAACAGAAGGATGAGTTGGCTTCCGAAATGAAATCAATTTCAATTATTTCATTAAGAAGTCCAATCCATTCTGAGTCTACCCACAAAATTTCAGTTCTCGAAGTGAAACCATTTTCTAAAGCAACTTGAAATAAAAACAAACTACATTGAACGCCCACTTTAAGCATCATTTGATTTCACCCCAAGAAGGTACTACTGATGAAACTCGATACTAAGTTCCGTTTTCGGAATATTTTGATTTGAAAATTATGAAGACCGTGAAGACCAAGAAACCATCCACACTCACGTTCGCGGTAACGAAACATGTTTGCATATGAGTGGAGAACTGAAATATTTTATTTAGCATTTTGGATTCAACCCCAGGTTGATCTGATTAATTCAAATCCATTTATTCTGCTCTTCGGAATTACAAATTTGCGATTCCTTGGGTACGTGCTTTCAATAAGTTTTTCATAACTTCTGCTCAAAAGTAACTACATAGTAGGTATCATTCATGGTTATATGAACAATGCACTTTTTTCGACAATTCGTATTTTCATTAATGATGTTGTGAGTTTAAGGTTTTACAACATACATACGATATTTGATTAAACGTCATCTTAATCTTCATCTTCAACGCCTCCTTGTGCTCCTCTTCCTCCGCATCTTTGACCCCCCTCTACGACTGTGGCATGACATTTGAAACACTCCTACCATTTTTCTTCAGGATGGAACGGTGATATTTTTTCTGTTTTGCTTCAGAACTTTTTTTTTGTGAGCCACTGTTATTGGAATATTGTTAACAAAAGTTTTTTGTTGTACTAAACTTTATTCGTTTTCAGCAAAGATTCAACTGAATCTTGTGAAGTACAAAACAACTTGTACCTCGAAAGCAAAACGTTGGCGGTCCCAAGTTTATCGGACTTTTTTTCTTCAAAAAATTATGCAAGTAATCCTCCTCTTCGCAAGCACCTACAATTGGGGAAGACCCTGTATAAGTAAACGCAAAAATGCATTTTGGCCTCCCAATTTTTGATGAAGTACTGCGACATCATTTGTTATTTTAGAATGGTCCAATTGGTCAAGAAAAGAGGCATGGTTCTTTCACAAGAACCCTTCCTTACACCAAAATTCAAAAGGATCGCCGACTTGCATGCAAAGAAACAGATTCAATGAACACACGAAAGTACCGACAATTCTGTCTGTCACAGCCTGTATATCTATTCACACGAGGTGCTTAATTGTTGTTCCAAGCTCAAGGTGACCCGTGATAAATGTAAACGATCATGTCCAAATACTGCTACATATCTTCTTGCGTCTGATGGGCCAGGTAATTTTGGGGATACCTGTTTCGATGCAGTCTATCGCTAAGTTGCAGCATCAGAAATGCACTTACCACTTGATCCGAATTATCTTTGTCTCGTTGAACCACGCCGGAATGAATAATCAACAAATTTAAGAGTATCGAAAAAATAAAACGTACGTGGGTCCATTATCTCTCTCTGGTTATGGTCTATAAATATAAACTGGTACCTGAATGGTACGTGAATTCTTTAAATGTTTTCATTATTGATCAGTCCAAGGAGCTCTTCAGTCCTCAGTAGGTCTTATGGAAGAAGAGCGAGGACGAGAGAAGTACATTTTGATGTAGGCAAATTATAGTTTGCGGGACTCTCAGTTGGCGCAAGACCAAGCTTTTTGAGCGCTCGTTCTACTTCAACTGTGACTATATAATCTCGTTAATTTTTGTCGTGATGATTTCAAAACCACGGATTCAATCGAGAAAAATTTTTGCATTAAGATATTTTAGCCACATGCAAAAGTTTATTCAGATCGTATAACCAGAAACATAAAAATGTGAATGTTCCAGACAAGGTTTGTGGAAATTTCGTTTTCGAAATATCAGTGAAAATCCGCATCTCAATCAACTATAAAATCTTAGTTTTCCACAACAAATGTGCTATTGCCACGTTAATCACTTCGTGTTACTGAAATGAGTTGGTTAGATTACACTTTTTTCAATTTAAGTTAGTACAGTGCAAAATTATCCAGTTCAGTTGATTTTCAATATTCGACATTTGAAACGGAACACGTATATATTTTCTCCTTGTATACTAACTGACGAAAAAACTGGAACGCCCAGAAGGAGCAGTTTGAAGTTTGAATTTTTTTTGCTAACAGATTAATAGTATAGCGAAGAATGAATGATTAAAATTTGGAGAAAAATACGAAGGGTTAAGGAAATATTCATTTCCTTACAGTAAGAAAATGATATTTCCTTACAGTTGTTAGCGTTCGACATATGCCTATTCGAACTTTTCTCATTATTTCTTCTGCAATCATTCCAAAGATGCAGCCTCAACCAGCTCTGGAGGAGTCCCAGAAGTGGAAAATTCATAATCACTTATCATTTCACATTGTTTTGTTTTCTAAAACACCAGCAATCGTTCATCCATAACTTTCCACCCCGAATTTTGAGCTTTGGGATGAAATAACGAAAAAACGCTCGGACAAGTAAAATTTTGTTGAAAGGGGGACAAATAAGGGTGTTCAAATAAGTTTGATATCACAACCCCTCTAGCTGCAACCCTTGACAGCTCTCATTTTTGAATAGGGAAAAGGGGTCGAGCAGCACCTTGTTGGAAAGGCAATTCAATTTCCTGCATGAGAGCTGTAAGGGGTTGCAGCTAGAGGGGCAGTGACAATCATTTGAACACCCTTATTTGTCCCCCTTTCAACAAAATTTAAGCTGTCCGAGCGTTTCTTCGTTATTCCATCCCAAAGCTCAAAATTCGGGGTGGAAAGTTATGGATGGCCCACCCTGTATACTTTGTCTCCAAGTTTACCATAAGAATGCCTAGTAATCGAAATAATCATGAAAGTGCATTATTGCTCGCTATTTCCATGGTAAACGTAATAATTGGGTGCCTACTGATGAGCTAGATTAGGAAAATGTTCATCCTCTTTTGTTGAGGCTGCTACGATGACGTTCATCGCGAATTTCTCCATGAAGAAATTCGCAATCGCTTAACTGAGGATTGCGACTCCATCCAGTTGTCAGACTGACAAGAAAGAGGCCGTTCGGTGATATTCCTAATGGACCACGGCTGAAAAGCTGGGAATTTTTCAATCTTATAAAAAGTTACCATCATCAAATTGCAAATAATTCCGTCGAGAGAATACAAATGTTTGGGCAGAGCCCATTGCATTTTCAACACGTATAATTGGTGCTATACCGTCACTTCACTCTTAGAACAATCTACAAATACCTTCAATCTACAAAATCTATTCTAATATAATATTTTCTCTATTTCAGTATCCTAATGAGCTCATTACAGTTCTAAAAACAGTGCTGTAATGAATTCATTACAGCATCGTTTTCAGTTACATTTTTCGTTTTGTGGTTGTCAGCAATGACTTCCGATCCTTTGAAATTTCAGCAGACGTCAATTTGGAAACGTCAATTTTCGTATTTCCTAACGTTCACACCAACTGCCAAGATAAAATATGAAAGTCACTAGGACCTATAACTTGAATTTTTTCATTGAATTTCACAAAATTTGAGTGAAATAGAGAAAATATCGTCTAATACTCGTTGCAGAATGCAATTCCAATACTCATGCGTTCGAAAACTCGCTCCTTCGTCGCTCGTTTTCGAATTTCGCATTCGTATTGGAATGGGAGCCCATTCTGCAACTAGTTTTAGAATATACTATTTTGTGATGTTGTAGAAAGAAGAATACTTAATGTTAATAAGTCTTTTCCTATCTCAGCCTAAGAAGTTGAATAAAGGACCCCGCACTTTTAGCATGTAAAGTGGCGACCGGTCAAATTTTCTGAAAGTTCGGTATGTTGTTGTACCCGACTCAGTGACCAAAAGTATCAATAGGCCCAACCCAATCCGATGGCTAGTTTTCTAAATACGGGGTGTTAAAGTTGAAAATTGCCCAGATTTTCGGATTTATTTTTTAATTATTAAGAGTTACATTGGATTTCTGTTGCATACACACGTTCACTACATGTTCTAGTAATGAAATAAGTGGATACGTATGATTAAAAATATTTATATTTACCGGGTGATTCACGAATATATGACGGTAGTTTTTTGCCAAAATTCACTTTTTCAACAGTGGCGTCAGGAAGGCATATTTTTGAAATGTTCTTTTCGATTTAGTATTATGACGACAAAATATTGCACAGTGCATATTTTTATACAGGGTGCTTCACAGAGAGAACCACTAGACATAATCAAATATTTTTAGGAATAATTCGAAACCCTGTATTTTTGAATTGATTTTTGGGAAAAGTAATACCACAAACATATGTGTGTCTCTAATCTCCAAAATATTCAGGGTGGTTTATTCATAGGAAGGTTATGACTATAATGAGATTTAAACTTTTCAATATACCTAGTTTTAACTCACTCAACACGAATATTGTGGACTGTGGAGTACCTACCAATAAAAAAATATTCGTATTTTACCTACATAAGAAGAAGGTTTATTGTCATCTTTTTGGGGGTGATAGCGCAATTAGTGAGCGCGCTCATAAAGATACTCAAAATTCACTAAAAAGTTCTTATTTCAATCAATTCAACGCATAAGTATTTTCGGTATGGTTGGCTGTATCACTCACCCTGTATGAAGAGTAAACATAACGAAGTATTTCAGACTGAAAATTGTGAACGACTAGGTATTAACTTCATGAAATAATTTATCTGTGACGAAACTGTAGAAATATCGAGTGTTAGCAAAAGCTATTGTGATTTATTCGTGAATCATCCCTGTATAACAGTGAATATTTTAGCTGAACCTTTCCATGTGCATCTGATCTGCTCTCATACTGAACTCATGGGCGCAACATGAAATCAATTCGGCTTTTCAATTAAAAAAAAATTGATGAAATAAGTTATTCTCCGCTTTAAGCCCTGTATCTCGAAAACTGGTCATAGTATCGGATTTAGAATTCATACCTCTGGAGATGTTGTAGGAATCAATATATCGTGGGAAAATAGTTGCATTTCACCGAGGAAATTTTCGAATACAGGGTGTTCATGTTTTTTGTACTTTTCCCAAAATTGACAACCTTCCTATGAATAAACCACCCTGAATATTTTGGAGATTAGAGACACACATATGTTTGTGGTATTACTTTTCCCAAAAATCAATTCAAAAATACAGGGTTTCGAATTAATCCTAAAAAATATGATTATGTCTAGTGGTTCTCTCTGTGAAACACCCTGTATAAAAAATATGCCCGGTGCAATATTTTGTCGTCATTATACTAAATCGAAAAGAACATTTCAAAAATTTGCCTTCCTGACGTCACAATAGAAAAAGTGAATTTTGGCAAAAAACTACCGTCATATATTCGTGAATCACCCGCTGAATATAAATATTTTTAATCATACGTATCCACTAATTTCATTACTAGAACATGTAGTAAACGTGTGTATGCAACAGAAATCCAATCTAACTCTTAATAATTAGCAAATAAATCCGAAAATCTGGGCAATTTTCAACTTTAACACCCCGTATTTAGAAAACTAGCCATAGGATTGGG
This sequence comes from Adalia decempunctata, assembly GCA_951802165.1. Lineage (NCBI taxonomy): Eukaryota > Metazoa > Arthropoda > Insecta > Coleoptera > Coccinellidae > Adalia > Adalia decempunctata. The sequence goes on along the minus strand of OX637696.1, from coordinate 61,597,322 downwards.
TTGGGCCCATTGACACTTTTGGTCACTGAGTCGGGTACAACAACATACCAAACTTTCAGAAAATTTGACCGGTCGCCACTTTTCATACTAAAAGTGCGGGGTTCTTTGACTTGAACAATTTATAAGCATAATTATTTTTTCTATTTCTATACTCCATATTGTGGACTTACGCAATAAGATTTCGGTACGAATACGTTCAAGGAGGCCCACAAAAAGGTCACATGAAATAAGAATTCGTCAATTAGATGGTTGAGTATTTATATGCGCTATTCTGTTGTTGAACAGTATTCAGCCAATTCCAACAGAACTATTACGATTACCATAATTTATTATAACCATATATTACTTTTAAGGTGAGTCCAAGCATTAGATTGTTTAATATGCGAGCAGGCAAATTTACAGTCATGAATACTCCAATGTTCGGTCCATAGCTCTGAGGCAGATATCAATATGGAGAAAAATGTTTTATCAGACCAGGCATAACGGTACACTTTTTGTGATAAATTAGAAAAGCTGTTGTAGACTCATAATGAGGAAGAATCGCCTGCATTAACCAATGGTCTTCGTTTAGCATAATCAGTTTGAGTGGGCTAAAGTACATATTAAAAGATTTTGTCCGAAGAAAGGAATGTCCACTGCTTTTTGATGAAAATTGTGGAGCAGATAAGTTTTGAAGCGAAATTGAACCAATATATGTTTAACGTTTTTTCCGCGTTTTTTATCCATTTACAGCCTATCAGATTAAAACGTGGATTATCGAAATTTAGTTAACGCTGATATTCTTGGTTGAATGAATGAAGGTTGATTGATATACGGATATCACATTTTAAATATTGATACAATGCTCCTTCAGTTTGAAGCAAAAAACTCATCTACTTATTCTAATTCCACTACGACTCAATATTTTCATTTTCACGCTGGATCGTTCTGAATTCGGTTCATAAATGCCAATGGAGCTGGTAGAATTAAGATAATCGTGGTTTGTGAATTGCGAGGTAGCTTAGAACCTCTTTCAGGAAAGGCAATTCACGTTCCAGCTCCTAACTTTGAACTTATTGATACAGGTCTGTAGAAATCTGTACTCTAGTGGCTGCACTAACCCTAAAAACAACTTGAAATATTAATTGGTGATCAGATTTCCCTGTTTGCTGAGTTTAAGGTCGCCGTTCAGAGCGAGTAGGAAAACTCATCTGAAAGAGGCGCCACCTTGCATTTTGAGGAATATCTCCATAGAACTTTCATTATCACTATCCAGTTCTGTGAATATCTCTTTCCTTATGATTTTTTTATAGAAGAGGTGAATCTTACATCAGACACCCAGTCTTTCTGGGTTGTTCCTCCCGTTGTTTGCTTCCGGGCATAAGCCTATAAACCATTCATCTTCTTGTCTGTTATTTCCTCTTTCGCATTCTTTGTGCTGAGTGTTTGTGTTCATCCTTCAATTGGATATCTCTCTTCTAAGTTCAGAGTTCTATATCTCCATTTTCGCAATTAGTCTCTGGGTCTTTTGCGGTAACTTCTCGCTGTTTTTTCATCTTCAACAGGGTCGTAGTCAACTAACCTTCTAAGGTAGTCATTTGGATGTTCACTAGCTCTTTCATAGGCTTTTGAAGCTTTACATTTGACGAATGTAGTAATAGACTCCCATTTTATGTCTTTTCGGATTTGTTCATTCCTAACAAACCAGGGGGCGTCTAATGCCCATCTCAGAAATTTGTTTTCTGTAGTTTGTATCCTCTTTATAGGGGTGCTCGCTGCATAGCCCCATGCTGTTGATCCATATGTTAGCTGCGGTCTGGCGACCGCTTTTATGATCCTCAACTTCGTGTTTTTGTTCATTTGGCTTCTTCTGCTGATAATCGGGTATAACCTTTCCATCGCTACATTCGTTTTATCCACTGCATACTTGGTGTCCTGTTTCCCCGTTAGTCCTTTGTCTAATATTACTCCTAGGTATTTAGCTTCATTCTGCCATTCTATTTCATTATCGTCTATGGATATCTTCGATTCCATCTTCAGCCTTCTCTTTTGCAGGAGTATTGCTTGACTCTTTTCTCCATTGATTTTGATTTTACATCTGTTACACCAATGACTGATATCGTCTGCAGCTTCTTGAAGTCTTTTGTGAATTATTCTTGTGTTTCTGTGTCTCATGCTATTCCCGTATCGTCTGCGTATAGAGCAAGCAGGCATCTTGGATTTCTTGGTATATCATAGATTAGCGGTCCTAGTATTGATCCTTGAGGAACTCCTGCTTCTAAATATCTGAGTGTGGAATGAACATTATCTATTTTCACACTAAAATTCCTATCCCTCAAATAATTTCTTATTATTCTGCATACCTTGGGTGAATAAACTGCGGTTATCATTTAATATGCTACTCCTTGATGCCATCAAGAGCTCTGGTTACATCTAGAAGTAGTAGTCCTGTGGCTTCTTTTTTCTGTGATATACTCGGTTATTCTCAGGAGCTGTTGTTCAGTTGAATGTTGTTTTCGGAATCCAAATTGTTGAGTTGGTAACAGCGCCAGGATCCTTATGAATGAAATATAAAATGGCGCTCTCTATCCGAAAATCTCTGAACTATGAAATTAGTGAATTTGTGGATGCAGCAGGAACTTTTTCCCGCCATATATTTTAATTAGTTATTTTTCTGAACGAAATTATCTGTAGATTCACTTTTAATCGTAAGTTGAACTATTTTCATGTGTCTTTCGTTTGAAATAAAACAGAAGCATGAGTTGGTTCATTTTCTTCTATTTTTGAAAGAAAACAAATGAACTTTCGAAATAAAATCGATTTAAATTATTTCATTAAGAACTCCAATCCTTTCTGAGTTTACCCACAAAATTTCAGGTCTCAAAGTGCAACCATTTTCAAATATAACTTGAAATAAAAACACACTACATTGAACGCCCACCTTAGCGGCGCTGTATAGTACCGTATTCAACGTAATACTACTTTTGGACTTTTCATAATTCATGACGAATATACGATATATAAGATAGTGGCGATTTTAACCAAAATACTGAAATGTAGAATATCAATTCTTCAATTTGTTGAAAACTTGAGGTTATTAAATAGTACCAAATTCTACGTTTATTTAACGCTCCATAATTCTTATTGATATTGCATATTCGTTAAAGATGCACGTTGTGATTGCATATGAGAAAGAGTACCTAATTTTATAAGTTTTTGATGCCAGTTCTGAGATATTTAGAAGTTATTATGTATGTATGACTGTGCCAAAATGAGTTGGGATACTTTTGGAATGAATATCAACATATGGGTACTAACTGACAAAGAAAATGCAACACCTAGAAGGAGCTGTTTGAATTAAAACTTTTTTTTGGTAAAGCATAGATAGTATAGCAAGGAGTCAATGATTCAATTTTTAGAAACAAATCGTGAAGGTTTCGTCTTGTATACATTTTCTCTTAGTTGAATATTGGATTACTCTTTTGCAAATTTTTTTAAACTCGATGTTTAGTTCTTGTTTATATGCCTAGAGCACGTGTACGCGGCAGTTATCGCCAGCTAAGTGAATTCGAAACAGATCGAATTATTGGTCTACGGGAGGCGGGGTGGTTATTTCGAGAAATCGCTAACCGTATAAATAAAAATCCAATTACTGTTATGAGATATAGTCAAGTGTGGTTTGAAAATGCCCAAAATCGAAGAAGAGTAGGCACTGGACGTCGAACGGGCACAAATGAAGCTCAAGATCAACGTCTCAGACTTATGCCCATTAGAGACCGATTTGCGACAACTCGATCTTTAGCTGATGAGTGGTTAGGGGAACAAGGCCATCGTGCCACTGTCCGAACGGCGGACATTGAACGGTGGCCGATGTACCGGGAGGCATTTTTCCGTTCCCTATACAGTCAGTATATACGGCCACCGTCGAACACCGTCAAAATTCGCAATCCTTCATGGTCTGGGGCGGAATTTGCGGCAGTGGTAAAACTCCCTTAGTTTTCGTGGATCAAGGGGTCAATATCAATCAAAGAAGTCTACCGCTGCGACATCCTCGAGGCCGTAGTACTTCCGTGGGCCAAGCAGCACTTCGGCGATACGCATTGATGACCTTTCAACAGGACTCCGCTCCGGCTCACAGAGCCAAAATGACGCAAGAATGGTGTAAGATCCAATTTCCTTGTTTCATCTCATCTGCAGAATGGCCGCCCTACTCACTGGATCTCAACCCAATGGACTACATCGTGTGTTCGATTTTTCGAGGGTATTCGATAGTTCTTCCTTTCAATTTATAATTTAAAAGTGTTATATTCTCGGATTCAAAGGTGTATTTCTGGATTGCTCCGGAGTTATCTCGAGGGAAGAGTGGGAAGACCAATGTCTGTCAAGCTTAATAACACTTTATCAGCTGAACACGACGGGAACTCAGGGATAACACTGGGGTCTGTCCTTGAACCTATTTTGTTCTTACTATTTCTCAACTACATTCCTGTTAATTTGCGAAATATGAAAATTGATGGAAATTCGTACCAAAAACCTGAACCATCAATGGAAAAATTCAGCATATAGGCTTGTTGGCTGACGATTCATAAGTGGCGATTATTGTCCCAAGTTTTCGAGAACTTCAGATGTTGTGTGAGCTTGTTTTACAGTACTGACAAAGCCGAAGGTAGGTTTTCATTATTCAATTGGACGTAGTGATCGCAAATTTGTCATCCGGATGCTGTCACCATTTCAAAAGAGAGACCTAAACTCCTTTGCATCCATTTGGATATCAACTTGAAATTGATTATTTTTGCGAAAAATTGAATGCGGCGTATTATGTCATCAGAAGGATTGAAAATTATCGAGAAAAAAATGACACTTTTTTCGACATGTCATGTTTAGTGTTTTTAATAGCTGCTGGTTTGAACGGGTTTTGGGAAATATTTCAACAAAAATCCAGCTTGAAGGATAACGTTGCTTTGGACCAACTGAGTATGTTCTTCGAAATAAAATGACATATTTATGTCTTGGAACATCTTGTGGAGAAGTTACCTCTCGAGGGGTATCTATATCCTTTGAAAATTTTGAATAAAAAAAAAATGAATCTGTGCAGACTCATGAGGAACCTTATTAATACAAAACCATACATATGATCATTATTGCATTGGATTGGGCAAAGTTATTCCAATTGCCTGTATTTAGTTTTAGTTGTTCATCCCAAATGTAGAGTTGGCTCACAAGTGGAGAGTTGATTATTTCCCGCCCAGAAAATAGAATTTTTCTCAGAAATTATTCTAGGGGATGGTGATTGGTTAATTTCTTTCTAAATGATGCCCACTGTACCTAATATTCACCTCAGATCACTGTCACCAACTTAATCCGAGACTCAATTTATAGCCACGGAAAATATATTTTTACAATAACACATTCCTTCATTTCCTTCATTCGAATCAGCCTGCATGAATAAAAGGAAGTTCAACTGTTAATCACTCTTCATTCCTCATCCTTTCACAATTGAAGATTGTAATATGATGACTATCTGATGTTATTATTAGGTTCACTTCAAAAGATGGAAGCCCTATAGCACGCCGTTTGTGTGAGATTACTGCAAGACAGCGTATAATTTGGTTACAAATAAAACAAAATTAGAGTAAATAACAGCAGTGAACTCTCTCAGATACTCCCACGCCTACACAATGTCGGCACGTGGATCGGAGTAGATGAAGTGTTCTAGCGAAGGTTTCATTCGGCTCCTCAATGAGATACGTATAAGACTTATAGTACCTTATTTTTAGCATTGCTGGAGGTGGAACTATACTGATACCTAATCGTTTGTCGTCCGAAACTCATTTCGGTTATTTGTATGTACAGGGTGGATAAAATTCGTTGTATACTGAAGGGATCTCGAGAACTATAGCAACCAGAAGAACACACACTCGAGCTCTTTTTTCATGACTAATTCGAATCTGAAAACAGATCCAAACTATCGTTCATAGATTTCATGTTATGAAATTGAGAAATTGTCATTTTCTATAATGCTGAATAACTCGCTTGTTTGAATTCGTATTCGAAATCTGTTGTTACATTCTACAGGCCCCTTTTCAGGAGTGATTCAAAAACAATCTGATGAAATGATTTATTTCAGCTATTTTCGAGAAATGAGAAGAATTTATGATTTCCCAAATGTGAAATTTCGTCGATAGTCCTTTTATCTTGCAAAAAAAATTTTACTGATTTCAAAAATATAACATATTTATGTCGCTATCCACATGAGTATAACAGAAGAAAAGATTTTAACACTTTAGTCTTGCTTTTCGATTCACTGGAGTATAAGCAGGCTGGCGTTACCATAGCGTTCGCTGGATCTGTTTTGAGATCCGGATTAGTCAGGAAAGAAGAGCTCGAAAACAACAAATTTTGCCCACCCTGTACATAATTGCTCGATCTGCTATTTCAGAACTAAAAGTTGATAAAAACTTGTCTGTTAAAATATGACACATATCTGGCAACAATACGAATTCTCAATTGTAACATTTTCTGTTAATGCTACTCTGTGGATAATATGAAATTTCTCTGTGCCGGACACGGGCGTAAATCGTAAGACTGCTTCTGAACTGCTGGATGTGAATCAACTAGGAAGAAATTATAAAAGTAATACCTAAAACGAAAGTTTGAGTAATAAATTAATTAAGTATAAATTTTGAAGTCGATGCCGAATAAAGACACACGTTTATACACGTTGCTAGGTCGATTGAACGGTACTTCGAATTTTGAGCCGAAAATGTTCTCAATCAACTCTAATTGAATGAGATAAATGGAATATTAGTTTTTATTGAAATTTTACAAATGTTTTAGTGTTAGGTCAAATTTTTAATAACAAACGTTTTACGTAAATATTCTAAAAACGAATTCATTAAATTCCTATTCATTACTTTTCAAAATGAAGAATGTTTACTCAAAGTTGCAACTCTATAGTTTTAGAACAGTTTTGGCCTGATAACGTCTATGATCGCTTTGTTGACTTCCAAATTTAAGGTAAGGTTGATATTCCAAAGAACAAATAAATAGGTTTTCACTAAAAGCAATCAGCACTGGCCTGGAAATCACGGGCTTGACCGGACAAACAACTCGCTTTTGCCTTTTACTGTTCACAATTCACATTTGATTGTCAATCAACTTATTTCAGGATACAGTTTTCTTGAAAGTTTGAGAAATCAGATGGGCTTTGTTTGTTGAAGTTTCTCGAAAAATCATGCAATTCCAATTTCATTCTTCTAGATAGGTTTTCCTTTCTTATGAACTCTATAGACAATTCGGCCACATTTTTCTTTGCATTTTGATTTGCATATTACCCAAATCTAGCAATTCTGAACAAAAACATTATCTTCAATGAAAATATCTTTTTTTGCAATGGGTACATGCATTTGGTTTCTATCGGAATCCATATTTCGTAAATTATGAATCATTACTCAATTTTTTTCAAATTGTATCTCTATTGATAGCCTTATTTATGTTTGAAATTGAAATCATATTTCAGAAGATGTTTTCATCAAATATTCATCAAAATAAACAGAATGAATGAAATTCGAAATTTTCCTCATTTCAGATCCTCAAAATACTCTTCAAATAAATAAATGTCATATAATAATTTATTACAAAATTTCATGTTTGGATGATTATATTTCTTGAAACGATTAAAGTTTTGAATAATATTTTCGAATTTGTTATCGAATCTTTTAAACAATTTCATTCGCCAGTATGATTATGAGAAGATTTGATTTTTCAGTATCCACTTAGTAGGATATTGTACTCCTTTTATAATTTGAACAAAAAAGTATTTTTGCTTTCCATAACAATGTATTTGTTGATTCAGATTGTGGAAGGTGACTTTCTGAAAAAAAGGCCAAGAATACATATTATAAGGATACTCTGATGATATACAAGGTGAAACCAGAGCAAAAATTTTAGGGGGGAGATTTCTTTTTCTAAATAAAGGGTAGTTTGGTATATAAAAGTTCGGTCAGAAGTCAAACGTAAGGGTAGTCTAGTTCAACCCCCTGCCAAGATTTATATAACTTCCCTTTATTTTGAGCAAGGGATCACCCCCTAAAATTTTTCGGTCTTGTTTTGAAACACCCTATATAGCTGATGTTTGTCCTTCATGAGTGGAAGTGCACGACCAACGGGCAATGACATTCTGGGGTTAAGTGATTTATTTTGGTAGTCATACGAAGATTTGCTCTTCAAATGATTCACAATTTAAGTCGAATTTGGCTAAATCGAAAAGACGACTATAGTCTATTTACTATGTTCCATAAATGTTACAATTCCGCTCATACATTCGAAAAGTAATTGCTCCTGTTATGGGAAATGTTATATGTAATTCTCTTTCTGCAAAAGAAGTATGTATAGTTTCAAATTTTCATGAGCAGAATCGAATACAGTGCCAATCCACACCACGAGACAATAAGTTGGAATAAACTACTTTCACATGTTTTGTTATCATATTCTAAAATGTTGACGGGATCTGAAAAATTGCTTTTCTTCATTTTCCGTCGACAAAGTGAAAGGTATGAAATCTATCTCCATGCGAAACTTTTTCTACTGCTTAATCTTCAATAATCCCTGACGAAATGTGTAGTTGCCTGCGAATAGAAGATCATACCCGCATGGTACCTCAAATAATTTGTTGCTATTCGTTTTCTGTATAGCAGGCCACGGTCCTTCACCGCTATACGGCACTCACTCTACTTACGTGTATCGACCACGTCCGACCATAGGTGGGTATTATCAAATGGACGTTATTACCGAATTCTCAGCTTGATCGATAAGAATCGTTATTTATTACAGGAGTTATTGTTCTTATGGAAGTCTTCTTCTCTTTGCCCAACCGGAATCTCACCTTTAATGGATCTTGTTGGCTCGACTAGTATCATTACCGCTCGGTAGTGGATTTGACTGAGAGTATTTCTCATCATTGAATTATGGTCATTCCGTTATATCGTTCATATCATGTAGAGTGAAATAGCGTGTACTCACTTGGTAATGGCTTGAAAGGACTGGGATTAGAAAACAGCGGCTTTGCCTCTTTACTGAAGTGATAAGTTATGACGCCTGAATTTCTGGGGATTGTGAATAGAAGTTTACTTTCACGCTTTACAATGGGAGACTAGGGTACTTGGATATTTTATTCAATTATTCAGTGAGTTGATTTTAAGTTATTCACCTGACTCTGGTAATTGACAACGGAATTTTAATCCGCTGTGAAGAATTTTCGGTCTTCACCGAGACAAATATGAAGCATCTCTCTTGATGTTCGAACCGGTGAATTTTGAAGTGGAGCTTAGTTAAGCTTCACTTAAAGTCTAATGGTTAATTGAACCACACGAGATTTAGGTGACGCTGAGCTGAACTAAAGGGTTTTACAATGATGCCATTTTTCAGAATGTTTATTTAATTATAAAGAGAAAGGTATGGCGTTAATGATGGAATATAACATCAGCCAAATGAACACCACGGCCACCACTACAGGACCATATTCTTTTCATGAAATTTTTCATAACCATATCGTAAAGTGGCAGCACTCTATCCTCAAAGCCTCAATAGCCATCTTTGTGGCCTTAAATCGACGCTGGGCTCGCTTCGGAATATATAATATATTTTAATTAAGATGATCGTTGAATCAAGAAACTTTGAAAAATTTTTCAATATTATTGAATTTAAAATAACCAAAAAATTTTGTGCCCCACGTTGGGCGCCAATTGTTATGATTCTTTTTTATGTGACTTTATATTCCGAATATAAATAAATTTGGAATCTAACAAATTTATGAGAAATTTTAAATTTTGATATGCCCGGTCGCAGGCGCGTATCCAGGGGGGGGGGGCTATTGGGGCTCTAGCCCCCCCAAGGCTTTCGCCTCAGGCGAAAGCCTCATTCTTTCCAGTGAATCAAAAAGATGGAAAAAAAGTGGGCTACTTCAACACCGGATGATTCCAAATCATGTGCTTCATCTGCACTTTCAGCTCTAGAGAAATGTAGCGGAGATTTCTATCCAAATTTATACATATTGCTTCAAATATTTGGGTACACTGTGTCCCATTTTGGTTGAGATTGCACTGTATCTCAGCTATGATTGAAGAATTGAAGATAGAGGACATGCGGTTATCGCGAACCTGTATCACATTTTCGTAAAACTTTCAAAGCCACAAACAGAAATATTCCAACTACTCCTTGTTCCTGAAATGCAGGGCGAAAACGAAAATGTTCACTTTCGGAAATGTAATTATTTCTTAGGCCCTGTATAAGATAGGAAAAAAATTAATACTGCTTATAATAGATATTTTTACATAGGAGTCATCAGTGCCGTATTTAATATTTTTATTGAGAGCACTGTTTTTAAGATTGGACACAAACTTGGTATTTTTCAAATGTATCACCCTGTTTATTTCATCGTCAAATTTTCGCAATTTTTTTTCTGAATACATTGATGTATCACAACCCAATCTTCAATAAGTTTTAACTTTGAGAATCAGAAAAATCCAAATTGATGTTTTTGATACTAGGCCATGAATCCTTTCACACATGCATTAAAGTTGAACATGCATAAAATATTGTTTTGTTTATTGCATTCAAGAAAATTGAGTCACAAACAGAGTCAAGACAAATCAATGATGATGGCTGACGGTGAAAACATGGAATTTCAAAATCTGAAAAATATTATATGAAAATATAAAATGTGAGCATATCGGCGTTATAATATAGATGAGCCCCAACCAAAGAAGCATTCAGAAACCCACAAAGGCAATCCTTAATAATTTTAAATGTCGAATTGAAACTGTGTGGTTTATGTATAAGACAAAATGGACGACAGTTTGAACAACTTCATAAGATCTATATGTTCATTTTTGGTTTATGTAATAAATTGTCTGATTAACATACAAGATGATATTTATTTATTTATTTATTTACCAATTTTCCCTATTTGACTTACAAAAATAAGTATGAGGTACAGTCAGATATAATATAAATGTAAAAATACAAAAACATCAAGAACATAAATCACAATCGACCATAGCAATCAATTACAGAGCAGACAAACAAAAATCAAAGTATTCCTGGTATGAATAAAAAGAATTGTCCAATAACATAGTTTTTACAGATTTCTTGAATTTTTTAGCGTTTACAATATTTCTATATGTATTTCTATATGCAGGCCCTTGCTGGAATATGGAAGCACAATTTTTTTGAACTCTTCAAAATCAACTATGAACAATTTAGAAATAGCCGAACGAACAAGCTTGAGGAAAATCACCAAAATTAGACACCCTAACAACCCGTTGCACAACCCTCCCAACCAATTATTATATGAGTTAACTGAGGTAGAACCAATATTAACCAGAATACAGAAACTGGGCCAGAAATTCATTAAGAAACAGACAAACAGGACAATAATGGATCCACTGATACACCACTACATTACAGAAAATAGACCAAAGGCCAAAACACCAGCGCTACCACTTTTTGAACACTTGCTGTCTTTGGAATAGTTAATTAATTTTTTTATTTTACTCATAGAATAACATTACATTGAATTATCTATGTAAGTGGCAGGAAGACTTCGGTCGATGGCCATTTGATTTGAATCAATAAAGTTAATTTCTCTCTCTTGTCTGATTAGAATCTTGTAATTACATCAGTTAATGTTAAATCTGTACCGATATATTTTTTTGTTTACAAACATTTTTGAGTTTATGTTGAAGAGTGATATTTTGAGTTGATGTTCAAAATATAATTGAATAAAAAGGTTTGAATCACATGGCGTTTCGAAAAAGTAATAATTTAATGCAGGTGTACTATTAAAAAATAAACATAAATATGGATTTTTCTGATTTTTGAAGCTATAATTTTTGAAGATAAGGTTGCGATACATCAAGGTATTCAAAAAAATCGCAAAAATTTGACGTTTAAATATACAGGGTATTCCATTTAAAAAATACCAAGTTGGTGCCCAATCTTAAAAACAGGGCACTCAATATCTCTTATAAACCGTTTTCATTTTTTTTTCTATCTTATACAGGGCCTAAGAAATAATTACATCTCCAAAAGGGAACATTTTCGTTTTCGCCCTGTATTTCAGGAACAAGAGTAGTTGGAATATTTCTGTTTGTGGCTTTGAAAGTTTTACAAAAAAGTGATACAGGATCGCGAAAATCGCATATCTCTATCTTCAATAATAGCTGAGATACAGAGCAGTCTCAACCAAAATGGTACACACTGTACTTCCCGTGTTCCCGTAACAACGGCTGAAGCAGTTTCTGGCTCAGAACCTATGGCAGAAAACCGCTTGAACGGATTAGCTCTAATGCACATAAATTACTCTGATAGTCATAGATACAGAAATGGTTGTGACCAGATTTGCTAATGCTGGCGCTTGGAAATTTTATTAGTTTTATTTAATAACTAAAAACTAATAAACCCTTGGATGATTCAATATTTATTTGTTTTTTTTTTGTTTTTTGAAGATTCATATTTACAAGAAATAAATGCATGCTTTAATATTTTCTTATTCGTTTTTCATGATTTCTCATGGTTAAAAAACATAACTATTTTTGGATAAAAGCTGAGCCCCCCCCAACACACCTTTCTGGGTACGCGCCTGCCCGGTCGACTCTATCCCAATTGAGGGTCCAAATCAAAATTGAAAAATTTAGATATAAATTAACATAAATATCTATTTCAAAATAACTCAATCTAATACAAAAATATAAACACTTATTCTATCCCTTAATTAAAATTTAACTCACTTATTTCTATTATAATTGTCCTTTCACTATATTTTTGGTTTATATTATCAATCTTCCTATTACTCGGTATATTTCCTTCCAATTTCCTTCTTGACTTCCTTTATTTTCCCCAATTTCTCTTCTGAGTTTTCCTTCCCCTTTATCAATTCATCTTCCTGGCTCCCCTTTCTGATTTCTCAAATTAATTTCTTGGCTTTTCTTTCTGATTTCTCCATTTTAACTTCTCGGCTTTTCTTTCTGATTTCTCAATTTTAACTTCTCGGCTTTTCTTTCTGATTTCTCAATTTTAACTTCTCGGCTTTTCTTTCTGATTTCTCAATTTAATTTCGTGACTTTTCTTTCTGATGTTTTCTCTCTAATCCAATTTTTCATCTCCTTGGTTTCCATACTTCAAAACATCCTCTACTTCCTTGATTTTCTTAATCTAATCTAAACTATTCATAGAATCTATTCTCTATGTACAAACTTCAATACTTCAAAATAAATCTACAGGGTGACTGGTGACGTAAGGGACAACGGCTAAGTGGAGATAGAGGACCTCAAACTGAATGAGAATTTGGGTTTCAAATGTCCCATAAGGGTATTCGTTTCGGAGATATAGGGTGATTTATGAAAAAATGCTAAATCTATGAACTCCCATATCTTCGTTAATATGATATGTTTTTCGCTGATATTTTACATGTTTGTTCATATAGGCATTCTCTGTCAGCACAAGAAAAAAAAATTGAAAAAAATTGCAGGCTCGTACTCAAAAATTTCAATTTACATGTCAAGTGAGAAATATCACACGGTATATGAGATTTAAAAAAAATCAAATAGAAATTTGGAAAGAGGGAAAAAAACTGATAAAATATCTGTTTTTTGTTTGAATGGCACAAATTTTCTTTCGTTTCTATGATATGTTGAAGTAAGAATATTACAATATTTTTATGTTCAAATCATGAAAATTAGTACTACTGATAGAAAAAACCTTGAATTCGAGGCGCTAGAATGATCATGGCATCGAATATTCCTTCATATTTGCGACTTTTTCCATTTTTGTGTTTGAGTATCCAACTCTTTGATCACCCCATCTACAACAAATTTTATTTTGAAATTTTATATGGCATCGAAATATTAATTGATAAAAATAGATTCCAAGATTTGAAGGAATATTTTGATGCCAGGCTCATTATAGCGCCTCGAATTCACGGTTTTTCCTATCAGTAGTACTTATTTTCATGATTTGAATATAAAAATATTGTAATATTCTTACTTCAACATATCATAGAAACGAAAGAAAATTTGTGCCATTCAAACAAAAAACAGATATTTCATCAGTTTTTTTCCATCTTTCCAAATTTCTATTTGATTTTATTTTATCTCATATACCGTGTGATATTTCTCACTTGACATGTAAATTGAAATTTTTGAGTACGAGCCTGCAATTTTTTTCAATTTTTTTTTTCTTGTGCTGACAGAGAATGCCTATATGAACAAACATGTAAAATATCAGCGAAAAACATATCATATTAACGAAGATATGGGAGTTCATAGATTTAGCATTTTTTCATAAATCACCCTATATCTCCGAAACGAATACCCTTATGGGACATTTGAAACCCAAATTCTCATTCAGTTTGAGGTCCTCTATCTCCACTTAGCCGTTGTCCCTTACGTCACCAGTCACCCTGTATATCTAGATCTTTCATTTTCAATTTTGCCTCATTAAATCGAAATTATTTTTGAATTTTGAAAAGAACATTTAGAACCATAACAATACTTTTAGTTATACATTAGGTATATTATAATATTATATAATAAATATTTTTGGTACTCCTTAGTATTTAAGGCACACAGCACACTACCAAGAACAACAACTGAGTGAAATGACACCACCATAATGAAGTGAATGATTTAATTTTCTTTGAATACCTAGGCTCCACGAAAGATTAGCATGGGATTTCAGAATGAAATCTTGCCCAATTCAGTTAAAGAATAACTCCTACTGTGACAACGATATTTCAATTGTGACGGTGAAAGCTTCGATACCCTGGAAGAAATGTAGTATTGCTTCTGACATAACTATCTGATAATATCAAATCGTAATTTCTATCTTCTGGCTCCAAACTAAGATCGTAAATTAAAATGGAGCCGTTATAACTGCTATGACCGATAATGGTTCTTCAAGTCGTACAAAAAAGCTCATTATTGGGCTCCCGTTGTTACGTCTCTGGTATTACGGGAGAAATTCATTGAAATTTATTGCATGGGCGGAAATTCAAATGCGCTATAAATAATCAAAGTTCATCAAGTGAATTACCGAAGAACACAAGTATAATTTGAGGACCATAAAATGATCGAAATTATAAGTTACATACGCGCCTTATTTCTTACGGATTACTTCCCCCTGGGGAAAAGAGCAATGCCGGTTGATTATTGAGATCGGAAAGCAATGTCGCCGGATGTTTATGAGCCGATTCTTTTTTGCTTTCTATGATAATTTATATCGTCGCTAAATAATTGGATCTCGGGACAGGTGGCCGCAATAATTCCATAGAAATTCGCGACATAGTATATAGGGTCTTCCACAACGAAATGAGTCGATGAGTATACAGGGTCATTCTTTCTGAACCTCACCAAAAATATATGCAGAACATTATTCCTGTACGGTATCAATTTCTTCTTCCTATCTCTAGCGGTTTTCGAGTCATTAATTGGTTATCTTCTTTTTCTGTGCAAAACTGCTGAATGAAATATTCATTACTTCGCTACTTGATATACTAGTAAGCTAATATACTAGTAAGCAGAGCTGTGCCAAAGCATTGTGCTTTGTGCTTGGAAAGTACCCGGGAAAGTACTCGGAGCCCTTTTGTGCTCCCGAGCACTGTGCTCCCAAGCACTTTTCAAAAGCAGTGCTTAGTAATTGGAGTGCTCCGGCCAAAGGCTTAGCTAACAAGAATCAAAATATTTAGAAGAAAACTAGTTTTCAAGAGAAGTTCAGATTCAGGGCATTCTCCTCTATAAAATAAAATATTCGATTCCCGAAGAATCGTTCAATTCAGCAGAATATTTTAGATTTAGAAGTGAATTAATCAAAAATAGAAAAACAAAATATGCAGTTCATCCAAGAATTATTCACATATCAGGGTGCTTTGGAGAATCGAAATTAGGTTGGTAATAAAAAGAAGATCAGTCAAATGGAATGTGATGATATTGCTGACATAAAGCAATTATGATTTATTATAAAAATGACGAGTTCTTCCCAGATGAGGAAATAATAGCAGTGGTCGTTGAAGCAGAATAATAGGAATATTTACATTTTGAATATAACATATTCTACTTCTTCATTGCTCACAAATGAGTGAAAGTTACAATGTCATGACAGAATTCTTCATATATTAAATAGATCCATTCGTGTAGTTTTGTTTCTGTCTTGATATCCATTACAATTTTTCCAATCCATTCACTTTGCAGCAACACGCTTCAAATCATCAACTAGATTTTTCTGTTTTAGCGAATATTCATGTTGAACTTTGGAAAAGAACATGCTTCTCAGTCATCCACGAAAACACAGAAAAGTTTCAGTAACATTTTTGTAACTAGATATGAAGCAGCGACTGGACTCTTCCAAGGCTTGCTTCGATGTCAATAATTCTTGGATGGACTATACATTCCATTCGAAATATCAAAGTGGCAACACTGTAGACCTGAAACTATCATAGGTAGAGTAGTGGTTGCTACTGGAGAACCCACATTTCGAGGAGATGTTACATCTAATTCTCCATTATACTTAGTCCAGGGTAGTTATATGTAGTTTTAGTAAGAAAGGGCTTCACTGCGACCTTAAGGTCTATTGTGGCTCCTTCACCACGCAATTAACAGTCCGCCTTCCAGTTCCAATATCTGGGGAGGTTTCAACGAGGCTAGTTCCTCACACCTGCACGTTTTTTGCCCAAAAGGTTTTCTTATTTTGAGTTGCAATGGCAAGGCATTCTTGAATAGGTGAATAGGAGATTCTTCTTCCTCCCCACAGAATTTACACTCTTTAGTGTCCGATGAATCCATTCTCACCAGATGTTTCCTGGGGCGAGAATGTCCCAAAAGAAAGCCGGTGAGGAGGTGTTTTGGTTCTTACCGAGATTCGGTTACCTTTTGGATCTTGAAGTTTCAAAGTTCCGAAGTGATTTTTTGCAGTGATACATTCTTGGGAAATTCCGCCAGAATGTTTTTCCTTCGGTTTTCTCCTTCTCCAGAACCTCTTCATTAAAGTTGCATTTCCCTATGCCATAGAAAGGTTTCGTCATCCGTGCCAGTGATTGGCGTTCGTGCGCTCTTTCTCGCAAGCATATCGGCCTCTTTGATTCTCGAATGACCGGGAACCCAGATTAAAGAGAGCTTTTGTTTCTTGCCTACCTCATTGCGTTATCTCCGGCACTCTCAAATCAAATTCGAGTCAAAGACATAGGAGCTCACTGCATTAATAGCGACTTGACTATCCGAGTGAATGGCTATATCGCCCTTTGGATTGTGTCTTTATAGTTTCAGACATCTTTCCATGGCTAGTAATTCTGCCTGAAAAACACAACATTGGGAGCGAAACGATAGTTTAGACTTGGTTCTTGTCCCGTAGACTCCAGCGCTAGACCCAATCGTGATTTTGAGCCATCTGTACACCATTTTACAGTATTTTCTTAGATTGTAGTGGGTGTATTTCCGTTCGCAGTCGTCTCTTTTGCTTAGCATTGTGCTGGAGTTTTTCTTAGTACTTATTTTCTTGATCATTATATCACTAGGAAAGTTCGAATTAGGGGAAAAGGGGGTAATGGCGGTCAGTTGAGCTCTTTTTGGAATGAAACTCAAATTATAAATCACAGCTCTATTGGGAACACAACATCACAATTCTGCATCATAGGACTATTAATTGAGGTCAAACTAATAGGCTTTGGAGTTACGAACTATCAGTAATAATAGTTTGAGAAAAAAAACAGCCTTTGACCACAATTGCACTCACGTGAGGGCAATGGTATAGCCATGATGTTGACAATGAGTATCAAATACATCTATAACATGCGGAATCCAAGCCAGTGCCAGCAGGAAGTGCATCGGTACCATACTTCGTTGTTTCGGCCAAATTTACCGCATAATTATAAGTCTGAGTTATCTTCATCAAAAGTATCACCATCGACGCAGTGGTCGTAAATGTCTACGTCAGTCAATGAAGAGTCATTTTTTTTACTTCAGCCTTTTTAAGTCTTTCCTATAACTCTTTGTATTTTTTTTGTCCTTCACCTTGCATTTTCCTTACCGTTCAATTTATTGACCACAATTACCCGTAATAGAGTTAATAGAGTAAATTTGGAAAAGAAAGAAGAATAATAAATTTTGATTCAAATTGAACATTATTATAAACTAGCTGTCCCGGCGATCTTTGTTTCGCCTAAATGATACTTACGGTGGATTTCACAAATCGTAATCACCGGTGATCGGATATCAACGCCTCGGTTCTCTGATTTTTGAACTGTCACATCTGGTTGGTGCTAGATCAAGCTCCGATCACCGGTGATAAACTAATCATTGCTATTTTTTCAAGCAGGCGATAAAATAGGCAAAATATACAAAATTTTAGTACCATTGTTATTCGCACGAAAAAAATTCTCATCATTTAAGTGGTATCTAATTGTTGAACATATAACATTTTGTTTTAAATGCTTTACAGTTATGTCATTGCAGTACCTATCTTGTAATGAATGACAACACGAATGCAAATATAAATCCCGATCGAATTGTATGGATGAGAAATAGTTCCAATGATGAATTACCTCTGATCACTCGATCACTGTATAAACCACTTTATTTCTGCCAATATACAACGCTGAACATTTGAATTGAAGTACTTTGTCTATGGTACTTTAACTTCACTTCAGAGAATACAAATACGCTAAGACGTTTTCTTATTTTCCTTCTTAACTTCTTGACGTTCACCAGAATGAATTCAAATATTTGAACCAACTATTAAAATTATAACTTATTTTGTGAATAGCGCTTTCTGAAGTGGAAAAAACGAAACTTTTCTAATATTCTCAATGTTGGCTAATCAAAATCTAATTAGTGCTAACACCATTATTTTAAACATCTTAGCCTTTTGGTGCTCAGCTTGAAATAATTGGTAAACATCTCAGTTGGTGGAGCAGCGAGATTTCCATGTTTCCATGGATATGGGCTGTCACACAGAACAGAAACAAAAATAATATGTCAATTACTAATTATGGCAAACATATTCATTCCCAAACAGAAATTCGAAAACATTTCAAAAATTATGAGAGAAGATGAGAATGGACAATTCACGATTGAACCCGATCGCCAAAATCCGATTTACTTGACATTTCGATTAAAATTCATTGTGATATTCATTCGCTTCTTGATCTGGTTATAGCCTTTCATGGTACTATTGTATAAGTTCTATACATCGCCATCTAATGGTGATAATATCAAATATAGTACCTTCACGATTACCTTACTCTGTTTTGAATAACTAAAACTGTGAAAATAACTGATAACCAGTTTAGTATAGTATAGAACAATCAGTCATCATGTGTGAATAGCGCCACTTGAAGTGGTAAGAACGAATTCTCCCTCATATCTCAACGAAATCTAATAATTTTAGAGATCTGTACCTACTCCTTCGCTAAGACATTTTGCTTTTGGTCAAAGCGCAGAGTTGGAGGCAACCCAAATTACACACTATATGTTTACATCGCAATCTAACGCAATGTAAGCTGTAGCGTAACTGTAGCGACACCTAGTGACCTAACTCAAAAGAAGGAAAAGCATTTCCTGTATGAGTGAAATTTTTATCGATCTTTTCGAAGTTTTATTGTATTTTATAATAACCAGACCGTAGACGAATCCATATATGAAGTTTCATAACCTACAGTCCTTCCGATCTCGAGTAATAAATGGTGTAACCAACATCTTTCTTTTATATATATAGATTCATGATGAAAAGTTTCAACCAACTTTCAATGATTCACGTAAAGGAAGAAAAATTTCATAACTTACCTTGATAACTTAGAACTACGTTAAATAAGATCGATTAAGAGCGAAAACGAAAGACACTCGTCAAATATGAATGCGTCCTGTGGAATGACCGGGAGTGTTGGGGGACTCGCGGGTTGTGAAGAATGTGAATAGTTACCACGCTTTGCACGCATAGGCAACATCAATTTTTCAGCATGACCACCATTGCCTGCTGACCACGATTGCCCCATCTTTCCCTATAGTTTGATTCCATTGGCTACCAGTTCAGTCAAAAGGATGTTGCGTGCAGACCTAAACTCCTCTGGATTGTTCAGCGACAACTGATGTAGTTGCTAATGTAGCCTCACTCCCGCAGGACATAAAGAGGTTCGAGTAGCATTTCGAACTCTGCTGTAGGTGTTATCCTGAAAAAATGTCGAAGTCGTCATATAGCTTCTTGACTCTTGAGTCCGCTATTTTACTCTCGTAAAAAATATTGAACTGAAAAAAAAGTGAACGGTTTTCCTAAGCTCCCATTCCAATCAATTTATTGAACTATATCATTCGCTGTTTTAAGAATGAACCGTATTCAGTCCAAGAATTGGGACCTTCAAGATATTTGTTATACATTTGCGAATAATGAGAAGGAATGGAAGGTAGGTACCTAAAAAAGAGGGAAATAAATTTGATACAGATCGATACTTTCAATATTCCATCGGAAAATTAACGACCCATTCACGAATTTACCTGGAATTGCTGATGTTATATCAATTCGCAAAAACTAGCTTGAATATTCCGCCGGGGGGTTGTGTGCTAGCTCATTGGCGGTAAGCGAGGTAGGGCGGTCGGTAAAGCAGGTAGCAAGTAGGTTAGAATCGCAAGAGATGCGCGAGGTCAACTAGTCTTTGTAAACTACCGAAATCGAGATTTATGATCATCTTCGCGAGCATACCAACTCAACAACCCTTTTCAAAATTGGAGACCAGGCCGTGAATCCGAGCGCTACTTGGATTTCTTCCTTGTACACTGATCACATAAAAACGTGCCAAAGTGTTATACACTGGCTGATCCAGACAGTTTTTCAGGGGGAAAGGTCATGAATTTTTTCAGAGGGGGCAAAAGAATTGATTTATTGACAATATTAGAGATCGATTGACCTACGGTCAAGGGATTATTGTCAATTTCGAGGTCCAAGGGGGGCTGGGTAAGGCATGGATTTTCGACACCCTGTATTTTATAAACAAAGGCGAATTTTGGAAAATTGTATAGAATAAAACTGTTTCGTTTGATGAGAGTTAAAATATAAAGAGTTTTTCAATAAAAGGTGTTATTTGAATAGCCCACTATTTCGGTAGATGTCACTATTGACACTGTCATTTTTTGACATGTGACACAAAAAAACGCCATTACAAAAATGAAACGTTAGACGCTTCAACAATGCATTTAAATTATTGAAATTTACTATAAATTGTCCATTCCTCGCCGTTCTTCGGAATTAGGCTTGTCACAATCGCCATTAGACCGTATTTTGCATGAATATTTGGGTTTCAAGGCTTATTAAGTTCAGTAAACACAAGAACACAAGCCAGCCGATCATCAACAACGTCGTGTCTTTGATGATTGGGTCCATGAAATGCATAAACATGATCCGGACTTCCATCGAAAAGTTATCAGGAGTGATGAGGTCCATTTCCATCTAGGTGGCTTCGTCAACAAGCAAAATTCTCACATCTGGGGCTCGGAAAACCCAAGTGTTATTGTTGAAAAGCCTCTCCATCCTGAACGTGTGACCGTTTGGTGCGGCGGGGTCATTGGACCTTACTTTTTCTAGAATGAGGTAAGAGCAACAGTTACGCTGTATGGATTGAAATATCGCGAGATGATTAATGATGGACAAAATTTACTTTCAACAAGACGGCGCTACGTGCCATACAAGCAACGAAACCATTGATTTTCCACAGTTTCCGGACCGTGTATTCTCTCGAAAAGGTCATCACTGAGATCTTGTTATTTAACATCTTGCGACTTGTTCCTCTGGGGCCATGTGAAAGAGAATTTCTTCGCCAAGAGCCCTGCGTGGATTCAAGACTTCAAAGATGGAATTCGCGAGGCTATCGAGGACATAGGGCAGCCACTTTGCAATTTCGTTATGGAAAAGTAGATATGGTCATGTAGTCATAGTCGTGATGGTCATTTGGCGAACGTTTTGTTTCATTATTAACGGCATACCTGCATCGTTATAATGAAATAAATATCTGATCATACATTTAAAAAATGGCATTTTTCTATGAATGTCAAAATAACACCTCATAATGGATGATCCTTCATGTACAATTCCAAGACTCACCCTGTATATTTCATTTCTATGATGAAACCTCACAAAATTTTCAGTTACTTTTTGTAACTAGAAATCGAGCTGCGTCTGGACTTACAAGGCCTGTTTGGATTGCAAAAGTTCTTGAAGCGAGTATACAGGTTCAGAAATATAAGTTGGAAACATAGCCAATTCAACGTTAAACCAGTGAATGAATATTGCCTAGTGGACCAGTATAATAATCAGAACTCTCGACGCGATGCGACACGAATAAATGACTGGCCTCACTCAATGGCATAGGAACTGCATCGAGACTCGCCAGAGCTCAAAGCCCCCTCTCTCCAGTCTCCTACGTCATTGAGTGAGGTCAGTCATTTATTCGTTGTCACAACGGACGAGGATTATGATCATTTTACTGGTCCACTAGACGATATTCGTCCACTCCTTCAACGCTGAGCTGGCTATGTTTCCAACTTATATTTCCAAACCTGTATATCTAATAATATCAGAAATACAGGGTCTTTCACGAGGAACCTCACCCATATTTATACGGGAAACTACTGAACGTATTTTCATGAAATTCAGCACTTATAAGTATTTCACGATGTTGATGAAATCTAAAATATTTTCAAGGCATGAGCACCTCCGGTTTTTCCGGAAATGACGTCAACTTCCGTTTTTCAAATTAGAACACCATTTTTTTATTGCAGAAATAGATTCCTTAGAAAATTTCAAGTTATTTTGATGTAACATTTTTCAGTTTTGGTTGGAAAATTCTCTCTGAGCGGGAAAATTCGAAAAAAAAATCGAAAATAGAGCTCCGCTGAAACAAGAATAACTTCGAGGTTTTTGGATGGAAAATTTTCATTTTTGGGATTTTGCAAGATGTAAGATTGATGTATCCACTTTGAAAATCGAAATCGCGATTCATGATACAGGGGGTGAAAAAATCGCTTCCAAACTTAGGGATGACAAAATCGTGAAAAATCAATTTTTTCAAATTAGAATCCCATTTTTTTATGGCAGATATTGAATCTACGTTAAAAAATAATGTGAGTGTATGCATCACACCCTTGCCCTAAAATGGATATTTTCTGAGTTATTCACAAAAAACTGTTTTTCGTCTTGAATTTTCAGCTATTTCTTTTCCCTTCACGCCAAAAAGATTAAATTTTCAGGAGCTGTTATTTGAACCATGCTGTAGATTTTTCACCCCTTCTTGAAACCGACTTCAAGTTACTATTAGGAGAACCATGGCAAACTCTCGCAGTTATAACTAGAGAAGATGCTCAAAGTTTTGACCGTTAATTTCTAGACATTTATTTATACGTCTCAGGAATGCTTCGTGCGTTGCTCTTTTTATTTCATCGGGAGGAAGAGATCTGCAAAAGTGTTTAAAAACCAAATTGAGTTTCAAAACTATGAATCTAAAAATCTAAACAAACCTGAACGCATTTCTGACTCGTTCTATGCAGTTCTCTTTATCAGTCAGGGGAGTTGAGTAGACAATATTTTTTATCCTACCCCAAACATAATAGTCTAAAGGAGTTAAATCGGGAGAACGTAGTGGCCAAAGATGTGGACCATTGTTCGCCAACCATCGATCTTCAAATAGCCTGTAGAGGATATTTGACACATTGAGTGAATTGTGTGGAGGCGCGCCATCTTGTTGATACCATAAGTCATTATGGTTCTGTACGAGCGGCTCAATTATTTGAGTCAATATGTCAGAATATCTATCTCCTAAGGGAGAACATTCTTTAAATAATGCAAACATGTGTAGTGTTCTATCTTACCAGTTAAAGTCCCATCATAAATGTGAACATCGAGAATTGCATTATTTATTTATCACTGGAGAGAAAACCGATGGCCGATTAGTTGAAATAAAGAGGTTTCCGATACAAATTCGAATCCAAATTTGCCATCTATTTAGGAACAACCTGTAACTTTTTTCTCTTGCATATTAGGGTAGTAAAATCTAAAGCATGGTTTAAGTAACAGTTCCTGAAAATTTCATCTTTTTGGCGTGAAGGGAAAAGAAATAGCTGAAAATTCAAGACGAAAAACAGTTTTTTGTGAATAACTCAGAAAATATCCACTTTAGGGCAAGGGTATGATGCATACACTCACATTATTTTTTAACGTAGATTCAATATCTGCCATAAAAAAATGGGGTTCTAATTTGAAAAAATTGATTTTTCACGATTTTGTCATCCCTAACTTTGAAAGCGATTTTTTCACCCCCTGTATCATGAATCGCAATTTCGATTTTTAAAGTGGATACATCAATCTTACATCTTGAAAAATCCCAAAAATGAAAATTTTCCATCCAAAAACCTCGAAGTTATTCTTGTTTCAGCGGAGCTCTATTTTCGATTTTTTTTTCGAATTTTCCCGCTCAGAGAGAATTTTCCAACCAAAACTGAAAAATGTTACATAAAAATAACTTGAAATTTTCTAAGGAATCTATTTCTGCAATAAAAAAAATGGCGTTCTAATTTGAAAAACGGAAGTTGACGTCATTTCCGGAAAAACCGGAGGTGCTCATGCCTTGAAAATATTTTAGATTTCATCAGCATCGTGAAATACTTATAAGTGCTGAATTCCATGAAAATACGTTCAGTAGTTTCCCGTATAAATATGGGTGAGGTTTCTCGTGAAAGACCCTGTATGTTGAACCACATTGTTTCGTAAATTTTTTTTATTCTCGATTTTTATTCCATTTCATAGTCTCACCATGAGAACTTAATTTAAACCTATTTCATTATTTGTTACTAATTTCGTTTGAAAAGAATAACTATTACGCTATTTCGAGCAATTCATAATAATTGTACGAAATATACATAATTTCATTAGCTTCTTCGATAACAGAAACGAGTCAATAAGTGGGTTAAACAACTCGGTAACTTCAACTCAGAAGCCAAATTCACTCAACTGTGAATATCGATTCAATTATTTAATTCTTGTTCTACAGACATAAATGAACTCACTCGCATGTCACATGAGTATCATTATAATGACTTTATTTAACTCAATATAAATTGTTAGGGGTAGATATTATTCGATTATGCGAATTTTGCTCTCCGGAATATTGAGTGCTATATTATTCTTGATTGATGGTATATATGGGTAAATTTCGAAATTAATATGCTTGTACGGAGGAAACAACAACATGGAATTCACCATCTCGGTTTTGAATCAGAATTGTATGATGTCCATGAAATTCTGATTATATTAATATGAAATATAGTATATAAAATTACCAGCAAGGTAAGAGGGTTTTTACTGGCGAATGGAGGATATAACTGACGAGCCGCAGGCGAGTCAGTTATTTCCTTGAGCCAGTAAAACCCGTTACCTTGCGTGTATTGTTTTATATTTTATTTGTTTCTCATTTGTAAAAAGGTTAGATAAATTCCAAAAAAATCTCAATAATTTGTCGCAAATGTCGCAAGCTATGGAAGCGTTGCCATGAACATATCTGTTTATTTTTCTTCACATTTGTTTTGGCGAAAGCGAAAATGAATGTACCAAAAGAAATTATTGACGCAGCCAGCAGTGTAGCTTCAAGTTTATTACCTGCAAAATCAGCTTCAAGGTACGAGCGAGAATACGACGACTTCAAAAAATGGCAAAACAAAAAAAGTGTGATTGGGGTAACTGAAGATGTTTTTTGGTCTACTTGAATCAACTATCAGCTATATTCAGCCCTAATACTTTATGGGCAAAATGGTCTATGCTGAAAAGCTGCTTGGAAATGAAAGAAAATGCCCCTATTCGCAGGTTTGTTTTTCTTAAAAAATTTATTGAAAAATATGACGTTTAGTTGTCATTTGCAGATTTCAAAAGGTAATAGCGTTTCTGAAACGAAAAAATGAGCGTTATACGCCAAAAAAGGGCCAAGGTATTAAGTAAAGAAGAGGCTGAACAATTTCCTTTACATGCTCCTGATGACCAGAGGCTGCTGGCGGAAATTATAACAATATTTGGTATTTTTGGATGTTGTCGATGTGACGAAATTCTCTCCTTAAACATGAATGATATAGAAGATATGGGAAAATACGTTATTGTGACATTGCGGCAAACAAAAAATTTAACAACAAGAAGATTCACCATAACCGATGATGGCTGCAGCTTCAAGCCCCGCATGTTATACAGAAAATATGTAAATCTTCGGCCTCCTGGAACAGAAAGCCTAAGATTTTTTTTGACATACCGACATGGAAAGTGCATATCCCTTAATGCTGGCCAGCACACTATTGGTGGTGTCCCAAAGCAAATAGCGAAATATTTAGGTTTAAAAGACCCAGAGTTATACACCGGACACTCTTTTCGCGGAACTGGAGCCACTATGGTTGCGGATTCGGGTGGAGATATTTTAGCACCAAAGCGTGCAGGAGGGTGGAAGAGCACCGAAATTGCGATGAGTTATGTCGATGATTCGGTCAACAAAAAAATCGAAATGTCTAGCAAATTATTTGGTAGTAAGGAGAGTACAAATGTTCTGCAGTCCTCGAGTTCAGCAGTTTCTGAGTCAACAGATGGTTCATCATCATCAGTATCAACTCTTTCATCATCGAACATCTGTGTTACTGGAAATAACAATTGTACCATGATTTTCAACATATATGACGATAAAACAAAATTTTCTAATGTAAATAATACTACTAACTTGTAAAAATTTTGCAAGTTAACTGTCAGTTTTACAAGTTAGTGACTTGATGAAATAAACTTTCTTGATTAATATGTGTTTTTGGAAACTGACGTTTACAAATGAGAAACAAATAAAATATTTTGCTTCTTTGTTCACCACTCCTAAGGAATCAGTCTATTCAGTCGAAAATAATGATAAAGGGTTTTCCAATAAGAGTTATTTTGTTATTCGAAGGAAAAATCCATTGTTGAAGATAAATGATCGGTTGTTTATTTCATTTTAGAGAGGAAGGTAGGTATGCCGTTAGTGATAGAAAAATTAATATCATCAGCCAAATGACCACCACTACCACAACTACAAGACCATATTTTTTGCATGAAAATTTCCATAACCAAATCGTAAAGTGGCTGTCCTATGTCCTCGATAGTATCGATAGACGTAGACCTTCTCTTTCACATTGCCCCAAAGGAGGAAGTCGCAAGGTTTCAGATCACTAGATCTCGGTGGCCAATTGTGATCTCCTCTTCGGGAAATAACACGGTCCGGAATTTTTCCTGTGAAAGTTCGATGGTTTGGTTGCTTGTGTGGCACGTAGTACCGTCTTGTTGAAAGTAAACGATGTCCAGATCGATACCATTCAATTCCGGCCATAAAAAATCATTTATCATCTCTCGATAGCGCAATCCATTCACCGTAACTGTTGCTCCAGCCTCATACTCGAAAGAGTAGTGTCCAATGACCCCGCGGGACCTAAACCGCACCAAAGAGTCATACATTGAGGATAGATAGGCTTTTCAACAATAATTCTTGGATTTGCCCAGCACCAGATGAGGCAATTTTGCTTGTTGGGCCTCATCACTCAATACGATTTTTCGATGGAATAACGGATCATTTTCATGCATTTCAAGGACCCAATCAGCAAATACACGACGTTGTTGATGATCGGCTGGCTTGGGTTTACTGAATTTTAAAAGCCTTGAGACCCAAATCTTTATGCAAAATACGGTCTAATAACGATTGTGAAAGGCCTTATTCCAAAGAATTACGAGGACTGGACAAACATTCCTTCAACACTTTCGGCTACATCAGTAGGTAATATTCTCGGTTGTTCTTGGGCGACGTGCACGGATTTTATTAATTACATAACTAATTTGTCCCAACAGCTCAAATTTTGCACCAATTTCTGTATTGCGGTTCGACAAGGTACTTCACGACGACCTAAAATGTTCGAGTTTTACGAACCGTCTCGGCCAAATTTTCAAAATTTTTAGAGTGAATTTTAAAAATTTTAATGCATTGTTGAAGCTTGTATCCTCCTTTTTTTATTAATGGCGTAGTCTCTACTTTTAAAATGTCAAAATATTATAGATTCGAAAGTGACATCTAACGAAATAGCGAGCAAATCTTGCTCGAATATTCAAGAACTTTCGAACAATCGTTGACACACCCTGTATATCAGAAATATAGTATAGAAGTAAAGAAGGACCAGCTTATAGTTAACACCGAAAAGTAACTGCATTGACAAGGACAGACTATCACCAAAATTTCGTTTCATTGATCAAATTTACATACTCAAGAATTAAATGGAAACATTGCAAGATAATACTAAATACTTCTCATAGGTTATAGATGACATTTCACAGCCCATCTCTTCGTTCTCAACACTATCAAAAAAAGCATCAATTACTAAAATATATCAAAATTTCCAGCAGATTCTCGAGTTATTCACAGATGACGTGGAAGTAGGTAACCTCATTTTCAATATTTTTTAGTGATTCGTTTAGTATTGGGAGATAATTGATTTTGAAACGAAAACAAAATTCATCATTATACGTAGTTCAAAAAATGCTAGTGTTAGACAAATTTTCGAAGAAGTAAATTTTTCATATCCATCATAACAAATTGTAGCGTTCAGAAACTGGGTCTTGGTCCCCAGCATATAAAAATAAGTAACATCTTTAACCAATGATTTTGTTCCTAGAAACGCACTGTTCCTTTAACTACTGACACGATTTTTTGCCAGGAACCAACTTCGAATATTTAACCTCGTAACATCTCCGAATACAATAAAGGACCGAAAGAATCGAAAATATTTAGATAGAACGATTACAGCACTTGAACACGTCTTCTTCAAGCTACCCACACGTCTAATAAATTATGGAAAAAACAATGGGAGATGGTTCGGGTTTTGGCGAACATTAATTACAATATGTAGCGGGGTGATTACTTCAAGGAGACCTTGAAAATAATGATGCCTCGTTTTTACGGATTCTGAGAAGGGAGATCAAATCAATTCAATTGAAGCGCTTTTTCTTGTTTTTGCGTGCCGCGAAATCTATTCCCAATATTGCGATGCGGAAATTCTTTCGGTGAATTTAATATGTGTCATCGGAGGTCCTCAGAAGGAGGTTTCCGACAATTGAGCCCGAAAAGTAAAAAAATTAGAACAAAATTTATGTCTTTGATTCGATGATAGTGACGATAGTGTAACTAAAAACTTAACTTTCATGCAATTTTCATCATGACCAAATTTGATTGATTATTTTTGGTTTAAGAATCTTCAGCCTTCAAAATAGGAAACGTATACCGCCAGATGGCGGTGCAGTGCATTAATTTTTATTTATTGGATTATTCAGCTTAATAGAACAAATGTTGGGGCGCAGGGAATATTAACAAGAAATCCTACCCTGAACTAGATCTCACACTGACTGTATAATACACTAATTTTCCTTCACCAGTCATCTGGGAGTAGATACTTGCGGGGCGTGTCATTTAAAAGAAATTCAATTCCATGTAAGAATCCACAATTGTAAGAAACAATTAATTTTCACTAATCGACGACTAATGAAATCCTTGATAAAATGTCTTTGGTAAAAATGGATATTAATCATTTCGAATAGAAAAATTCAAGGAAATAAATTTCGCGAAAACAACACATTGTTGTAATATTATTTCCAAAAAAACGGTAAATTTTGAAAGAAAAAGGAGATAGACATTTGATTAACTAAATGATAGACTTCAATACTGAAATGAAAAAACACAAAAATATTCGTTCGTTTTGATGGTGGAAGTGTTGAAAAATTACCAAAAATGATGGGGAATATCCTTTTCATTCGTTTTACTCATAAAATATCTTTTATATAATTTTTATCTTCATACACTCATACATCCCTTCATCAATCAGAGAACAATTAATCGTTTCTGACTCCTTTTTTTTCGGGGACGTAGACCCTTAAAGAGAGGCATGTGATTCAATATAATAGCTTGAAATTTCGTGACATACCTCGTCTTATTATACTCTACGATGAATATATGAACTGATCGCTACATCACATTGTTGATTGATTGATTGAAATCACATTATAAAAGTTATTGAAAGATTAAAGAAATTCTTGGCTTAGACGAAAAAAATAATAACGGGAATCCAGAGGAACGCAAAGCTCGATGTAACTAATCAGTCGATTCAATAGTTATACAGAGTGACAATTCGAAAACTTGTAAGTCCAATTATATCACGACCAGGATGATTTGAGAGAAAATGTCGGAACAGGACAATTTCTATTCGTAGGGGGACATATTTTGAGCAGAATTGTAAGCCAAAATCTCCTCAACCCTAGGTGTAGGAGCTATCACCCCTAAATTCTCAAAATGAAATAGGGGTGAGCTATACCTCAAATGGAAGATCTCTTGACCCTCTACATGAATACTAAGGTTTGCAAATTTTTATTGAGGTTTAGCTCACCCTATGAAGAATTTAGAGGTGATAGCCCCTACACCTAGGTTTGAGGAGACTTCGGCTTACAATTTTGCTCAAAATATGTCCCCCTTCCTTTAAAAATCCCTTTCCGGCATTTTCTTTGAAAATATCCTCGTCACGACAATTGGCCTGGCAAGTTTTTGAATTGTCACACTGCATACAGCATACAAAATGACTTACCCACTTTTACGACGCGCATATCTCGAAACAGAATCGAATGAATTTTTCTCGAGAAAAATTTCATTCCGTCCCCAGGGAGCAACCGTATAGAGGAATAAGACCGAAAATAGTTACGAATACAGGGTTATAAAATGTGTCAATTCCAGAGCGAGAACGTTCGCAAAATGAACTTTTTCACTAGATATGTTGATGTTGTTACATCGAAAAAACCTGAAATACCCCGAATTCATACTGGGTGTTCCATCATTATAGAAACTATTCACAATGAAGGTTAAATGGACGCCCTGTATTTTTGGATTGATTTAAGGTGTTCATTCGATTTTTTCAGAACATATCATGAGGGACTTCAAAGAATACATGGGGATTCAGTCATGAAATATACTGTGAACCTGACAAAAATACCCAAAAAGCACCTTTTTTCATCACCCTTTATTTCAAGATCAACTCCGTTGAGGTGGGAGTTTTCTTTCACCACTGTACATGATATAAAAACATCAATACGGCTGAGAGTTTTTATTCACTTCCTTTGACAAGATTTTTTTATGTAATATGAAAATTATTATTAATTTGCAATTCTGATTGAAATCAAATGAAAAACCACTCTTGAAATCGAATCATATATCACATAAAAAATCTGGTCATAGCAAGTGAATAAAAACATACAATTTACAATATAACCTCACTTCACACAAAATACAATTTTCTCTTTTGACCTAAAACACTAAAGGCACTGCCACTGATCCATCACATTTTTCTTCTACAAAGATATAATTCACATCAGATTCCAGCTTAATTGTTTCTACAATATAACCTCACTTCACACAAAATACAATGTTCTCTTCAGACCGAAAACACTTAATAAAGTCTTTCATAAAGGAACGTATGCATCACATTTTCATTCTAGAAAAGTGAAATTAATTATTATTGTAATTTCCCAACAAATCTATATATATAAAAGAAAGATGTTGGTTACACCATTTATAACTCGAGATCGGATGGACTGTTTGTTATGAAACTTCATAGATGGATTCGTCTACGATCTGGTTATTATAAAATACAATAAAACTTCGAAAAAATCGATGAAAATTTTACTTATACAGGAAATGCTTTTCCTTCTTTTGGGTAGGTTCACTAGGTGTCGCTACAATTACAGTTACGCTACGGCTGATTCGTAGGTACTCCCCGTTAGATTGCGATGTAAACATATAGTGTGTAATTTGGGTTGCCTCCAACTCTGCGCTGTTGACCAAAACCAAAATGTGTTAGCCTAGGAGTACAGATCTCTAAAATGATTGGATTTCGTTGATATGAGAGAAAATTCTTTCTTACCACTTCAAGTGGCGCTATTCACATATTATGACTGATTATTATCAGTTATTTTCACAGATTTATTTATTCAAAACAAAATAACGTAATCGTGAAGGTACCTATTATATTGGATATCATCACCATTAGATGGTGATGTATAGAACTTATAGCATAGTATAAACTTTATACTATGCTTATAGTACCATGAAAGGCTATTACCACATCAAGAAGCGGATGAATATCACAGTGAATTTCTATCAAAATTTCAAGTAAATCGGATTTTGGCGATCGGGTTCAATCGTGAATTGTCCATTCTCATCTCTTCTCATAATTTTTGAAATGTTTTCGAATTTCTGTTTGGGTAATGAATATATTTGCCATAGTTAGAAATTGACATATTATTTTTGTGTTTCTGTTCTGTGTGACAGCCCATATTCATGGAAACATGGAAATCTCGCTGCTCTACCAACTGAGATGATGACCAATTATTTTAAGCTGAGCAACAAAAGGCTGAGATGTTTAAAATAATGGTGTGAGCACTTATTAGATTTTGATTAGCCAACGTTGAGAATATTAGGAAAGCTCCATTTTTTCCACTTGAGAAAGCGCTATTCACAAAATAAGTTCTAATTTTATTACTTAATTGAAATATTCGAATTCATCCTGGTGAACGTCAAGAAGTCAAGAAAAAAAAAGTACCATAGACAAAGTACTTCAATTCGAATTTTCAGCGTTGTATTGGCAGAACTAAAGTGGTTTAAACAGTGATCGAGTGATCAGAGGTAATTCATCATCGGAACTATTTCTCATCCATATAATTCGATCGTGATTTATAATTTGCATTCGTGGTGTCGTTCATTACAAGATAGGTACTGCGATGAGAGAACTGTTAAGCATTCAAAACAGAAAGTTATATGTTCAACAATTAGGTACCACTTAAATGGGCGGAATTTTTTTCGTGCGAATAACAATGGTACTAAAATTTTGTATATTTTGCCTAATTTATCTCCTGCTTGAAAAAACACCAATGATTAGTTTATATAACTTTAACGGTAGGTTTCACGAAGCGTAATTACCAGTGATCGAAGCTTGATCTAGCATCAACTAGATTTGACAGTTCAAAAATCAGAGAACCAAGACGTTGATCTCCGATCACCGGTGATTACGATTTATGAGATTCACCGTAAGTATCATTCAGGCGGAACAAAGTTCGCCGGGACAGCTAGTAAGAAATAAACTTCTTTATACATCGATTTGCATTACACATTCACTTCACACGTGTTTTAGGGCGGCGACGCTCCACGGCAAGAGTGAGACGGCGTCATAATCTGAACTTTCCGATGCGCACGCATCAGGCTTGTTAGTACATGTAGTACGATAAAGAAATAAATATAGTACATGTAGTATGTATTAGAAACCGGTTCCCATCACTGTACTAAAAGAAACGTTTCCTAATCTCTATTCTTAATAGTAGATGTCTAAAAGACCGAATAATCTTTTAGTACAATTACGAGAGAGAGCATAGCATTTTAGTCCTTCTATACGACGGCATAAGATTCATATTTGCTTAGCGCTATGGAACTATTTGGAATTTTGTGTCTTTTAGTACGTTGAAAGGAACGGAATTTGGTCCATATCCCAATGGAACATACGGGTCACATTGTCTTAACGTTTCCCTTATTCGTTCATTTGTGTCTCTAGTAAATCTGGGATCACTTAGCGCTCATGAAAGAACTAACTATTGGGATTTATTCGGTCTTTTAGTACATTCAACTGGAAGGGAATTTGGTCCTTATTTCATTTTTCTTACGATTCATATTGCCTTAACGTTTCCCTTATTCGTTCATTTGTGTCTCTAGTACATCTGGGATCGCTTAGCGCTCATGAAAGAACGAACTAATGGGATTTATCGGTCTTTT
The DNA here is from genome assembly GCA_951802165.1 of Adalia decempunctata. Classification (NCBI taxonomy): domain Eukaryota; kingdom Metazoa; phylum Arthropoda; class Insecta; order Coleoptera; family Coccinellidae; genus Adalia; species Adalia decempunctata. The sequence goes on along the minus strand of OX637696.1, from coordinate 61,563,424 downwards.
AGTACATTCAACGGGATGGGAATTTGGTCCTTATTCCATTGTACTTACGACTCATATTGCCTCAACGTTTCCCTTATTCGTTCATTTGTCTAGTACTCTAGTACATTTGAGATCGCTTAGCGCTCAAGAAAGAACGAACTATTGGGATTGGGATACATTCACTTATTCGGTCTTTTAGTACGGTAGAGCGGTGTGGCTTTGCCAACGAAGGTGACTTTGCCAAACTACCTAATGTTTTATGTTTCATTTTATTTTGGTAAAGTCGGTAACTTCTCAACGACAGCACGAATCGGAACCTAAGAGACACTATATCCCAATTGTTTCAACAGTCGCAGTACTTTGGCTTGGATTCGAATGGTGTGCTATGCTGTGTTGTGTGAGCAAGTAAGTTTTAACGTGTTTATAAATGCGAAATACTAAGGGTTGTGTAGAAAACATGACAAATGGTACATCAAAATAAATTCAGCAGCTTATTTCACACGTATTTAGGTCGCGTACAAAAAAAACTGAGAGCATTTGGTTGGGCGGGTCTCGAAATTTTAGGAAATTATTCTATTGTTGCACTTGGGAGGGGGACTTTGCCAAATAACAAAATTTGCAGATTTATGCAGACAATCTACGTCTGGAAGAGGAAAAAACAGTTCTGCGGTTTTGAGAAGTGAGTTATTATTATTATAGATTGTTCATTTACAAAGAGACTGATTTTATGTATTTTATGAAGAATAATAGATTTTATTTCCAAACGTACGATATAAACATCAGTTCTCGACTGACAGGATCATCGAAAAGTTCTATTTCTCCGCCTAGGCGGAGAAATATTTACTTTTCCCTCCGGCGCCGGCGGCAGGAAAAGTGTTGCTACGAAAAAGATTACTTGGTTACCATGAACAATATGAACATAGATGCATAGAATACGAAAACTTCCAATTCAAACGTCATTTTTATTTGATAAAGTTACAATATAAATGTACAATTTTCATGAATTTGAAAACGTTTGGAAATAAAATAGCATGTTTCATTCGGAGAAGAAGTGACTTTTCGTGGCTCGCTTTCAATTAGCCGCCTCACTCCGTTCGGCGGATAAACTCAAGATCGCCACGAAAAGTGACACTTCTCCTCCTAATGAAATAATATACTATTATTTCCAAACGTACGATAACGTCAGTTCTCGACTGACAGGATCATCGAAAAGTTCTATTTCTCCGCCTAGGCGAATATTTACTTTTCCCTCCGGCGCGGCGGCAGGAAAAGTGTTGCTACGAAAAAGTTTACTTGGTTACCATGAACATAGATGCATAAAATACAAAAACTTCCAATGCAAACGTCATTTTTATTTGATGAAGTTACATTAAATGTACAATTTTCATGAATTTGAAAACGTTTGGAAATAAAATAGCATATTTCATTCGGAGAAGAAGTGACTTTTCGTGGGTCGCTTTCAATTATCCGCCTCACGATGAACTCAAGCTCGCCACGAAATGTGACACTTCTCCTCCTAATGAAATAATATACTATTATTTTCTTATAATTTGTTGTTTTATTCGCGACTAGTACCTAGCCTAGTTAAAGAAAAACATTTTCGTGGCAAAAATACCACCTGCACTTGATTAAATTGCCTACAAACGCATTTTGATGCAAGTGGCAAATTCGCACCGATGTGCGGGTGACTTTGCCAAATTTTTAAAATGTAAAAAAAAATTGTTGCGCACTTTTTCTTGCGTTTCTACTAACAGCAATCGATAGCTAGATTGTTGAAATTAAACATAATTCAAACACAACTCATTTTACAGAAAAACGAGAAAGTTACATCAAGAATACTCTAAAAAGTGGTGCAAAGTCACACCGCTCTACGGTACATTCAACGGAAAGGGAATTTGGTCCATATTCCAATGGTCTTACGACTCATATTTCCTAACGATTCCTTTATTCGTTTATTGTGTCTTTAGTACATAGTACATTAACATTAGTTAATTTGAGCCAGATTAAAACTCATAAGATCCGCATGAAATCACATAAGGAATTCCTGATACATTCCACATATTTCTCATAGGTTTTCAGGCTCGTGAAGGAGTATAAAACATTATTATGATTGAAATTGGAATACCTTATTGAATCTCGTAGCCGCCAGAATCTAACAATGCCTGATACAGACTCTTATACTTCACAGCCGAGCTTCCTCACTGAAACTTGTGAATTCTCAGTTAATTTGAGCCAGATTAAAACTCATAAGATCCGCATGAAATCACATAAGGAATTCCTGATACATTCCACATATTTCTCATAGGTTTTCAGGCTCGTGAATGAGCATAAAACATTATTATGATCGAAATTGGAATACCTTATTGAATCTCGTAGCCGCCAGAATCTAACAATGCCTGATACAGACTCTTATACTTCACAGCCGAGCTTCCTCACTGAAACTTGTGAATTCTCGGTTAATTTGAGGCAGATTAAAAATCATAAGATACGCATGAAATCACATAAGGAATTCCTGATACATTCCACATATTTCTCAAAGGTTTTCAGGCTCGTGAAGGAGCATAAAACATTATTATGATTGAAATTGGAATACCTTATTGAATCTCGTAGCCGCCAGAATCTAACAATGCCTGATACAGACTCTTATACTTCACAGCCGAGCTTCCTCACTGAAACTTGTGAATTCTCAGTTAATTTGAGCCAGATTGAAACTCATAAGATCCGCATAAAATCATATAAGGAATTCCTGATACATTCCACATATTCCTCATAGGTTTTCAGGCTTGTGAATGAGCATAAAACATTATTATGATTGAAACTGGAATACCTTATAGGATCTCATAGCCTCCTCAAACGAATACTACCTAATAGAAACTCGTACAACTTGTATTCGGGTATGCTTATAAATTACTTATACTTATAAATCCTCATAAAAACTTATAGAAAGTTTACATGTCATGGATAACGTACGTATAGGATACAGCTTCTCCTCATAGATCCTTATAAAATCTCATAAATTGTCTATATGTTTTTATGAGATTTCATGCGGTATTTTTGGCAGGGATCACATAAAAAATCTGGTCATAGCAAGTGAATAAAAACTCTTAGCCTTATTGATGTTTTTATGTCAAGTACAGTGGTGAAGGAAAACTCCCACGGATTTAATCTTGAAAAGAAGGTTGATGTGAAAAAACGTGGTTTTTGGGTATTTTCGTGAGATTCACAGTTTATTTCATGACTGAATCACCCTGTATTCTTTGAAGTCCATGATGATATGTTCTGAGAAAATTAAACAAACACCTTAAATCAATCCAGAAATACAAGGCGTCCACTTAACCTTCATTGTGAATAGTTTCTATAATGATGGATCACCCAGTATAAATTCTGGGTATTTCAGGTTTGTTCGATGTAACAACATCAACATATCTAGTGAAAAAGTTCATTTTGCGAACGTTCTCGCTCTGGAACTGACATATTTTATACTTTCAAAATCGGGCATGCATTCAAGTATGGATAACCCTACATTCGTAACTATTTTCGGTTATACGTATTCCTCTATACGGTTGCCCCCTGGGGATGGAATGAAATATTTCTTGAGAAAAATTGAAGTTCATTCGATTCTGTTTCGAGATACGCGCGTAGTAAAAGTGGGTAACTCTCAACTTCAACGCCCTGTATCCCAAAAACTAGTCATAGGATTGAGTTGGGGCCAGGGACACTTTTGATCAGAAGGTCGAGTTAGTATACTACATTACCAAAATATTAGAATATTCGACGGAACGCCATTTGCCATAAGAAAAGGGCGGGGATCTTTAGAAGGTGATTCCTTTTCAAAAATAGGGTGGGTATTTCATATGAACTTTTCTTTTTCGAGCTTCCCCCTTCTTCATTGAAGCTCTTTACATAACGCCCGAAAAACAGTTTTTAATTTTTTCTCAGAAACAAAAACTGACAAGAACAAAATGAAGCAGATATTTCAGGCGAGTGAGAAGGCACTAAAAAATATGGTGTTCCCACATGATTGCAAGAGGTAGAAAAAGCTATTTTGGGTAGCTTGGTCCAATCTAAACAAATTTCAGTTGAATATTTTGTTGAATGCAGATAATTTCTCAAAGATTCGAAAAAAATTTAAATATGTATGAACACACTATATCTCGAGAAAGAAATGTTTGCAGTTGAAGTTGGAATTCTTTTTTCTTGTTATAATGCAAGGAATCTCCCTTGTCCGCTTATACTTACAATTAAGGAAACAGCCTGTATATTATTAATGATTTTTGTGGCGTTAAAAAAATGTTCTTTGCAAAATATATAGCACTCGTGATGAAATTCTTAGGATGACCTCTGGTTATCCCAAGAATCGACTGCGTCAAATAAGTAATGGAATATTATTCAAATTGACTGGAAGTCATCTAGATGTCTTGAACAGATACCTGGTGTTTTCGGCAGCAACTATCTTCATGAACGAGTCGAAGAGCGTTCTTAAACCAGTTATTGAATGGTTTATCTGATTCATATACCAAGGTATGGATAGAAATACACGAACGGATGCTGCGTACCTACTCTCTAATTAATAAAAAATTTCAAATGGAATTTTGGATTGGTATGACTCAAGCAAGTGGATTGAACTTCTCGGTAGAATGCTGGGGAAATCGATGGAGAATCATGCAGACATAGTGCGTGGTAAATTTTTTGGGCTTCAGGAAAATCCGTACTTGATTATGCATCTACATGAATCACTTTATTTCTGATATATCTTTACATTGAAATTTCAATTTTGAGCTTGTGAAAACTGAGAATTACCCGACAGTATTCTGAATTTCCAAAAGAGGAATTTAGGTAAAATAATCTAAATAGATTATCTTACCAAAATCCAGGAAAGATAAGTGGGCCAACACACACAAAAAATTGACTCAGTATTTCCTATTCCCAATGAAATACCCTAGCCTAGATGGAACCTTATTTAACTTTTGTCTGTTTTTGTCCTAAAACTGAAAATAAAACACACAAACGTAGAAAACTCGTTGTATTTCTCTAGTAACGACAATTCTATAAGGCATAAGGAAAACAAGAAAATGTCGATAGGCAATACGTTTCTTTCCGGTTTTCATGTGACGTTACCTTTATCCGTTGTGAACATTGTTATTAGTTATTATTGTAACGAGAATTTCACAGGAATATTACGTTGTATCCCGGTTTCCCCGTAACCTGTTTTTTTTTATTCCTCAACGTAATTTATTCATGTGCATTCCACCAGAAACTTAGTAAATCAGTATTTTGGTGGCACTGATATTATTGGTTGAATCAACATTGCAAATATAATTATACAGAGCGAGTCTCTGACTTGTACATACAGGGTGACTGGTGACGTAAGGGACAACGGCTAAGTGGAGATAGAGGACCTCAAACTGAATGAGAATTTGGGTTTCAAATGCCCCATAAGGGTATTCGTTTCGGAGATATAGGGTGATTTATGAAAAAATGCTAAATTTATGAACTCCCATATCTTCGTTAATATGATATTTTTTTCGCTGATATTGTACATGTTTGTTTATACAGGCATTCTCTGTCAGCATAAAAAAAAAAATGAAAAAAATGCTGGCTCGTACTCAAAAATTTCAATTTACATGTCAAGTAATAAATATCACACGGTATATGAGATAAAATAAAATCAAATAGAAATTTGGAAAGAGGGAAAAAAACTGATGAAATATCTGTTTTTTGTTTGAATGGCACAAATTTTCTTTCGTTTCTATGATATGTTGAAGTAAGAATATTACAATATTTTTATATTCAAATCATGAAAATTAGTACTACTGATAGAAAAAACCTTGAATTCGAGGCGCTAGAATGAGCCTGGCATCAAAATATTCCTTCAAATCTTGAAATCTATTTTTATCCATTAATATTTCGATGCCATATAAAATTTCAAAATAAAATTTGTTGTAGATGGGGTGATGAAAAAGTTGGATACTCAAACACAAAAATATAAAAAGTCGCAAGATTTCAAAATTTGAAGGAATATTTTGATGCCAGGCTCATTCTAGCGCTTCGAATTCAAGGTTTTTTCTATCAGTAGTACTAATTTTCATGATTTGAATATAAAAATATTGTAATATTCTTACTTCAACATATCATAGAAACGAAAGAAAATTTGTGCAATTCAAACAAAAAACAGATATTTCATCAGTTTTTTTCCCTCTTTCCAAATTTCTATTTGATTTTATTTTATCTCATATACCGTGTGATATTTCTCACTTGACATGTAAATTGAAATTTTTGAGTACGGGCCAGCAATTTTTTCAGTTTTTTTTTTCTTATGCTGACAGAGAATGCCTGTATGAACAAACATGTAAAATATCAGCGAAAAACATATCATATTAACGAAGATATGGGAGTTCATAGATTTAGCATTTTTTCATAAATCACTCTATATCTCCGAAACGAATACCCTTATGGGACATTTGAAACCCAAATTCTCATTCAGTTTGAGGTCCTCTATCTCCACTTAGCCGTTCTCCCTTACGTCACCAGTCACCCTGTATATTTCAACTGTAGATTCCTCTCACCAAACGAAACACTTTCTTCTCATACCATTTTTCAAAATTCGTTTTCGTTTGAAAGATACAGGATGTCAAAGATTCATTAGAAATGCTTTCCTTTCCATATCTTCGGAATTATTATGTCAAACGAACTGAATTTTGGTTTATTGTTTACTCTATTCACGGTGCATATTCCTCTACTCCTCCTTCAAAACTTATTCGATATTTTTCCTAGTATAAATGTCACAGCTTAGTCGACGCATAAATCCACGCAAGAATACCATAAAACCGCTTGAAAAAGAAGAACGTTCCATATTTTCAGGAGAATCGATCATTTTAGAAAATAAAAGTACATATTCATAAGCTATTTCAAGGAAACGCGTCGTCGAGGTACATATTCCTAAATTTATGCGATGGAATTTGAGGAAAAGATCACTAAACCCAAGAATAATCTGTATGCTCCCCTGGATTTCAATTATCATAGAATCACAGGAAAATTATTATTTCTCTGATCGCAGTACAAGTTAACAATGTTGTGAGAAGATTTATCTTCGTCGAGAAAAAAATCGCAATGATGGAAAAACGTTTGACTAAGAGATATATTGTGATAATAAAATCCCACAAATGCGAGAGATGAAATTGAACACCAAGGAGTATGAAATTATACATTTAATACGCAGTTTTTATTGAAATTTATTGTAACCGGTTTATACTGAAAATGAACGTCAATGGAATACAAAATTCAGATGAAGGTATGAATGATGATGAATGTCGATACAAATCACGTAGGTACCTATTAAAATGAAATTAATGGAAAATAAAATGATACTGAACGATCTGTGGCGATGTTTCTATCTGAACAATAACTTCTTGGAATTGTATAAACTGGACAAAACAAGCCACAAGGTCAATACTGCATTAATTCACTGAAAGTCTTCAAATTATCATCACGAGATCGAAGAAAACACCTAAAATAATCACTGCACTCTTTTATAAAGAAATAGCTCCAGGAAAGATTTCCTCTGTGTTGTTTTACAGATCGAGCCGGTTGCCGCTAAACGCATGCGTCGTCCACAGACACTGACCTTTGAGATTGGTCGATTGATAGATCTCACGGACGCGCGACCATGCGCGCTATGTTCATACTCATTCAAACAATTAATACTAAATACGCAAAAGTAGTGTCCGACTCCACCACTTTTGCGTATATTGCGATGTTTGTCGCCCAAATCGCGCGCGTGCTTGCTGCCACGCAAGACACGGTTATACTATGTTATCGGAAGAATCAACAATCTGGCATCGTCTTTTCAGAAGATCTGTTAAATTTTCATAGAAGATTATTGTTTTGAATAACAAATCGGTTAATATAGCTTGATCAATCACAAATTGTATGAAAACCTATTCTTTGTATGATATTTTTGGGATATCGGGGAATATATAAACAAGTTATTAGATTTTACCAACCAATTTTTCAGGAAGAGCGCTACAAGGAACTTATCACCAAATTCCAAAACAATCGCTCGTGTAGTTTACGAAACATTGGGATAATACGAGGATATATTGAAAAATTCTTAGCCTATTATAGAACCAAAAAAAATGTCAATGTCAAAATATTTTATTACTCAACATATTCTCCTCTTGATTGAATACATCTATTACAGCGAACCTGCAACGTCTATAGACCTTTCAAAAAAATGTTTTTTCTTGCTCTGCAAACCAGTCCTCCACAGCTTTTATTACCTCCTCGTTGGAAGAAAATTTACGACCTTTTAAACTTTTTTCAGTTGAGTAAAGAGATTATACTCAGATGGAGCCAACTCTGGTGAATCAGGGGGATGTTCTAGTATTTCTTACCCTAAATCACGAATTTTTTGCATGACAACATGAGATCTGTGTACTGGGGCATTGTCCTGTGAAAACAAAATACCTTTGATTAGCTTTCCGTGTTTTTTCTCTTTAATTTTTTCCCGCAGAGTCGTCAGTAATGTCGAATAGTCTGCAGTTATTGTTCTACCCTCATCCAAAAAATCAATCATGATTACTCCATGGCAATCCCAAAATATTGAAGCAAGAAGTTTTCCAGGAGATTTTTGGACACGAAACTTCTTAGGTCTTGGAGAACCAGACCAGAGTGTCGCCATTCCATCGATTGTTGTCTTGTTTCTGGATCGTAGAAATTTACCCAAGTCTCGTTCATAGTAAAAATTCAGTTCAAGAAGTCTACATCGTTTTCAAATAGAGCACAGATCGAACGCGATGCTTCTACCCTTGCACGCTTTTGGTCAACTTTCAAACATTTAGGGATCCATTTTGCAGAAATTTTTCTCATGTCCAAATTGACGTGAACTATATGATGAACGCGTTCGTATGAAATCTTCAGTGCTTCAGATATCCGTTGTAACCCAATTCGACGGTCTGATAAAATCATGCCATGAACTGCATCGATATTTTCGGGGACTGATACAGAAACTGGCCTTCCCGATCGGTCACATTCTTTAATGGAAAATTTACCTCTTTTGGATTGCAGTCCAATTTTTCACGGTGGCATACGAAGGACATTGATCACCAAGGGTATTAAGCATATCTTCGTAAATCTGCTTACCTCTTTATCCTTTGATGATGGCTCGATACTACAATTTTTCGATTTTTACAATTTCGGTGGAAATCTTTTTTTTGTAATTTATTGCGTAACTCTGCTCTACTTTTTTGACGTCGAACTCTAGACTGACACTTCTAATAAGTTATTGTTCGTTGATATGGCATCGCAATATTTTGTTTATGCATGAAACTGGTCTAGGCTAACTATATATCATTACATCCTCGTGAAATTTAAACGATTAACAACTCCGGAAACATTGGGCGATTATCCGCACAGATGAGTCGAACCTAATCGATACTGCATGAAACATTTGAGTGACTACCATGCAAGAGGGATATATCAAAGAAGTAGATAATATCGTATAATTCTTTTAGGGGAATAATCTTTCGTACTTTCCGATTCATTCTCGTTTTGGTCTACATACTCATTCTTGACTAAACTGGTTGAAATCTATTGTGCCTTCTTTAAACTCCACTAAGCGAACCTCTTAACACCGCCTCCTCGAGAAGTCGGAAACCTATTCTAGTTGTTGGAAGCGATATCTTTAATGAGGTGCGTAGGAGACGTATCCATTATTAATGTAAGTAGGGACCTACGATTGCGTAAAAACTATCTCGCTCACTACGCACCGGTACAAGATCTACGCGTACCCGAAAATACTTTACAGCGTTCATAGATAAATTACATACAGGATTACTCATTGGATGGGCGTTGCGAAACACATTTTCGTTCTCAAAATAACAGAATTCAAATGTAGGTAATACGCGGAACGATAAACAAGTCTGGAGACATCTAGATATCTGATTTTTATTGCTTTCTTGCGATGAGTGCTTTGAACGGGATAGTTGCGACAGTTTTATAGGATGTTATGTAAAACCTGATTTCAATGAAATTTGCGAATTCAAATCTGCAGCAGTAAATCTTATTCTGGAGGTTACCTCATTATAGGAGTTGATTTTTTTTTCATTGATTTCAATTGAATCTAGGCTTGATTAATCAGGAAAAGTATTTAACTTTATTATAATTCTGAAATTCTCACCTTTAAATAGGAACTTACAATTTATAGTGGGTTCATCATGAGATTCAGGGAAATAAATTGCGCCACAAAAGTTAAGAAATCTTAGACATTTCATGACCATTGCCGATTCTTGTCCACCAAAATCTTCAAATTCATGGAATATCGAATAATGGGTTTTCCAATGAGATGTGCTATTTTAAACAGCCCGTTATTTCGGTAGTTTTCACTTTTGAAGATGTCATTTTTTGACATTTGACAATACAAAACTACGCCATTAATGAAAATGGAACGGTACACGCTTCAACAACGCACTGAAATTATTAAAATTCACTATAAAATTAGTGATAATTTGACAGAGACGGTTCGTAAAACTTGAACATTTTTGGGTCGTCGTGAAGCACCTGTAGTTGTGGCCGTGGTGGTCATTTGTCTGATGTTATTTTCCATTATTAACGGCATACGTTCCTCTTTATAATTGAAGAAATATCCGATTATTCATCTTAGAGAATGTATTTTTTTCTACGAACGTCAAAAAATGACAAGGTTCGCGCATAGACAACAATATGCGAAGTGGCCCTTTTTTTCATTTTCCTTCGTTACCATGACACCGTGCGCGGAGTAGTGTGCGAAATACCTACTTCGCACACTGCATGTAAACTATATGGGATTTTTATATTTTGAACTTTATGTTCCCCAATCAAGCAAAAATCCAAGAAATCATTTATTTATTAATGTATAACAATAATTGAGGCTTTCAAATTGTGAGAAAATTTAACACAACCTAATTTTATTTATTATTTACAATGTTAACCTTTATGTTTGTGGAAAAAATTTTGTTTGCAACACATGCGCGTCGTTAAAAAAAAATGTTCTCGATCACCAAAGTAGCATTTCGCGCACTAGATACAAAAATAACTATTTTTTCGAATGCCAAAATAACATCTCCTAATGGAAAATCCTTTATATACTCTTCTATTGATGAATGTTTTTTTGCTCTTCCTCTGAAAACTTTTTCAGTTTCAGGCAACTTCGTGTAGTTTGCGTTTCTAAGTATTTTGAATCATTACAGTTTTACGCTGTTACAACTCGACATTGATTCAAAATCAGAAGATTTTCTCAGCAACAATGCGTAGACGTGAAGTTGATGGAAGCGTAGGTTACCTGCTCGTCCATCGATATCGAAAAACTAGAAACTGATAAGTGGACTCCCAAGATCTACCACACTGACACAAGATCGGTGCCTGACTGAAATAGAAGTTTCAATATCCTCACTGAATCAACAGTTTTGGGTAATTTTTTTTTCAATGAAGGCGTATTGAAAAATGTTTGAATTTTGAAAATTGTTGGCACAGAAAATCTTAGAAAATCGATAGAACATTCGTTTAAGGTGGGCGTTCAATGTAGTGTGTTTTTATTTCAAGTTGCATTTGAAAATGGTTCCACTTTGAGAACTGAAATTTTGTGGGTGAACTTAGAAAGGATTGGAGTTCTTAATGAAATAATTCAAATCAACCCCTGGAAATTGTTCAACTTCGGATTAAAAGTGAATCTACAGATAATTTCGTTCAGAAAGACAACTTGAAATACGGAATTGGCAGAGAATGGCCAGATTCAAATATATGGCAGGAAATAGTGTGGGTAAAGTTCTTGATGAAATAATTTAAATCGATTTCATTCCGAAGGTTAATTTTTTTCTTTCAAAAATAGAAGAAAATGAGCCAACTCATGCTTCTGTTTTATTTCAACAGAAAGACCCATGAAAACAGTTCAACATCCAATTTAAAATGAATCTACAGATAATTTCGTTCAGAAAAACAACTTGAAATACGGAATTGGCAGAGAATGGCCAAATTCAAATTTTGCCAGGAAAAAGTTCCTGCTTTACCCACAAATTCGCTTATTTCATAGTTCGGCGAATTTCAGATAGATAGCACCATTGTACATTTCATTCATAATCAGAGAGATATTCATAGAACTTGATAGTGATAATGCATGCTCTATGGAGATATTCCATAAAATGGACGGTGGCGTCTTTATCGGATGAGCTTTCCTACTCGCATTAAACGCCGACCTTAAATAATGCATTGCAAATTGGCAACCAAGAAGAAAAAATTCCGCCATTTTGAATTGGTTTCTTCAGAATACTACACCACAATTGAATTGAGCCCTACAGAATACAAAGATATGTGACTTGAAACCGTTATTCTAAAGGTCACGTGTAAACTTAAGTATGAATTAAATTTTGAAAAGTAACCACAATAAAAATAGATTGGTACCACCAGTTCATTATACTCAAAAAAGTGCCTGTAGAAAGTTTTTTTTCAAGTCGGTAGTTTACCTCTTATACGGTTGCGGTTCTCTCAAAAACCGAGTTCAGAAATGTGCCACCAATGTTTTCCTAGCTCTAAGGGATCCTGAGATCCCCCACTCAACAAAGAATTTCGGACACCGTTACAAAATAATTATAACTTTACACCGACGCATTCACCATTTAGTAAAATTAAATATTTTTACCGGAAAATTCAGTCGTTGAAATAATTATGGATATGGACAGAATTAATGAATATTATTAACATCAAGATTATTAACATATAGACGTGGGGGGTCACTGGGGGAGATATGGTTTTCCTGTATATGACTATATGTGAAAACATGAATGATGTTTTTGACGGTTCTGTCTTGATCATATAAAGAAAAATAGTTAATACCCAACAAAAATAAGAAGAACTGAATAAGTGATTGAACTTTTCTGTGGTCATAAGAAGCATCTTTTAGGTTAAGCTACACTCGAACACGTTTTTGTTAATCGCATGATTCCTAGATTGTCAGTCGAATTTTCTCTTCTCAACACAAAATATTTGAGAATATACACGAACCAGGTGTGTATGACCTAACATACATTATCATTAGGTTTTTTGATGTATTATTTTATATTTTAGCCTCGAAAAAGGGACAAGTAGTTCCAGAAACGTCAGCAATTGTTTGATAGTATTCTTACAAATATATCCAGTTACCTGATAATTTGTCTTTATTTTGAAACTATGGATGAGAACCAACATAATCTATTATCAACATCTAGATCAACAAACAGGTCATGAGCTTCTGAGTGCTCCCTTTGTAGGTAGATTCGCATTTTGTAGTCCAAAGAACCAATTGTAAAGCATTCGTTCTGTTGCAAAATTTCATCTCCATCGACGTCGTTGTTCTGATATTACCTTGAAAGTAATAAAGATTCGAACGACTGTATTTACGAAATTCGAGATTCGAACTCACTCAGAAAACTTCAAAGTTATAAGGTTTTCCGAGCGAGAGTTATCATGGTTGTGTATGATTATCTTAAACATTCGAGAGATTGGACTGGTTTCGAAGCATTGCTAAGCTCAGGATGATACAATATCGAGCAAGATTTGCCGGATATGTAGCCATCCTTCTATAAGAAGATGGCACCTTTTGCTCCACCAGGAGTTGAATAAACAATTTTGGATGAAACCTACTTCACAGTAACGAAGGACTGCTGTTTATCAGAGACATTTGAGTCAATACACTTGAGAAATATACCCTCATCACCAAAATAAGTCAACACATCAATTAGATTAGAATTATGTACCTTGTGAGAGGCTTTGGTCATAGTGGTGTACAGGGTGGGCAAAATTGGTGCTACATGAACATGTATCACATATGATACATTTCTGAAACGGAAAAAAATGGCTATTCTTTCTAAGTCATTTCAAACTACTGTTTCCATCAGAAAAACACAACTTTATGTTATAACTCAGCAAATAATCCTCTTAGAAAAAATCAGAGTACGCCACTGGATTGCTATCAGAAAAGTGCCCGTATAATGTTTTTATTTCAACATCCTAGCAAAGTTGAAATCGCTCAAATTTCAATTTTCGCCTATAACTCGGAAACGAAAGAAGATAGAGGAATGCAGTTGATGGCATTATCAGTTTCTCGAAAAAAGGGGACCATAAGGTGTCATTCATTTTTCTCTATCTCCTCAGGTTAAAAAGTTTCAGTTCATGTAGCACCAATTTTGCCCACCCTGTACATCAATACTTTCATTTAGAAAATCAACGTAAGGGACTGAGTTTGTCAATGCAGACCTTCCCTTTCAGAAACCATACTGTTGTTCTGAAAGGTTAGAACTTATCCTATTTGGAAAATCAGATTTCACCACGTCGAATATTTTTCCAAAATAATGATATGTAATTAATCAAGTTATATATTTTTACTCAACTTCCACTAATTTGAAAATACTCTCCGAAGCGGGAATTCATTGAAAATTAATTAGTGCGGTACTTTCAGCTACCTGCTTTATTGCCAAACTCTCTATTTTCCGCATCATTTTTTCAATGTTCATTTTGTTCAAATCAATCGATGGTAAATCCGTATTTCTAATACCATAAAGAACAGTTCTGCCCAAAACGTTTAAATCGCTCGAAAAATATTCCGAGAATTAATTATTTTTTCATTATTCGAATTGACTTTTTAGGATTATTTGTAATATTTTTTTTAGGACAGAAATAAGGACTTTTTATAGTCGTGTCAAATCCTTATAAGTATACAGGGTGAGTCTTTGAGTTGTACATATATTTTAACTGAAGATTCTTGAGGCCAAAAGAAACCTTTGTTTCATATTCCATTTTTTCGAATTCGGCTCTGTTAAAAAATATATTGCATTATATTGCATTATTACGTTACTACACAAGTAACGGTATTTCGGTAATTGGCGGTCTTAGATTGGCATATTTTTGATATATGCTTTAAAAGTTTCCAGTGATAGTGAACTTGCGACAGAATTTATGTTTTGTATCAATAATTTTAATGATAGCCGCAGTTCGCAAATCTTCAATGTTATTTATACATAACTGAGTAAGTTCTTGCTTGCGGCATGCACCAGATATACCCATTAACAACACAACCTGAAAATCACTCTAACACGTTGATAACACAGTAGTTTCAATGACACTCATACATAAGCGGAAGTGTCTAGTCTAGACTTCAGATCATTTGTACTTTCTCTGTATCATAAAATATCTGATACCGTGCAAATACAAATTTGTGTATCCGCTCACATCTGCTTTTCATGAAATTTCATACAATTTTTATGGCCTCAACTATACCATTGAGAAAGAACCTATGTAAATGAGTTTTTTATTGCTACCTGGCAGTTTGAAAGTGAATTCGAATGTAGATAATAAGTGGAACATCTACTCAGTAGAATCAAGAATATACTGAATAATAATTTACAATTTGCCATGAATTCTACCAAAAGCGATATCGCGTTATTAAATAATTATGCAGTCAATCAACGAGAGGTTACTCCTTGTTATTAAAGTCAGATTCTTCCATGTATTAGGAAATTAATTGTCGACCGTCACGAAGTGTCGTTATTTTGGTATTTTTGCAACAGCAGGTATGAAATAGGATCCCAATATTAATTCGATATATGTTGTCCGAAACTTGATTATTCTCCAATCTTAATTGAAAAATTATTCAGTTAGTTGGGATGACTAGCACCTATAATTAAATTAGGTCTTTTTCACAAATCGAGACATCAGCTTGCATCAGTAATTGCATAAACACACTTCTAATAATGGCAACTGCTATAAAGGTTGTTTTCAAAACGACCTTTGTTAAGGTCGCTGTTCAGAGCGAGTAGGAAAACTAATCCGTAAGAGGCGCCACCGTGCACTTTATGGAATATCTCCATAGAACTCACATTATCACCTTAAGTTCTATGTATATATCTCTCTAATTATGAATGAAATGTACACTGGCGCTCTCTATCCAAAAATAGCTGAACTATGGAATTATTGAATATGTGGGCTAAGCAGGAACTATTTCCCGCCATATATTTGAATCTGGCCATTCTCTGCCAATTCCGTATTTCAAGTTGTTTTTCTGAACGAAATTATCTGTGGATTCATTTTTAATCGGAAGTTGAACTTTTTCATGGGTCTTTCGTTTGAAATAAAACAGAAGCATGAGTTGGCTTAGTTTCTTCTAATTTGAAAAAAAACTTTCGAAATGAAATCGATCTAAATTATTCTATCATACCTACTTTATCGTTGAAAAGAGAAAAATTGATTTCGATTAACAAAACATAAACAACAATATATAAGAAAATTGTTGACTAACAGTTATCAGGTTTTAAGGGTCAAGTTTTTTTGACGTAGTTTTTCGTTGGATGCGCATCCATCCATTAGTTGGATTCACTTTCAACTTTTTTTTTAATTATATAACACCTCTTGAATACTTTTCCGGACCATGGCTCTACCCCTAAGCTTCCGGTGTGTATGATACTTTTTCAGGAATTCAATATCAGAATATCACATACGTTGAATCCATTCATATCATGTTTATTCTGCAATATCCCATGTTTGGTGGGAAAAATATGTCTTAATTAGGAAAAGTGATCTGAAAAGCTTTGGGATTCCAAAGTATTTGACTAAGGGGAACAATTGGTATCGATGCTATTGAAAAAGTTGTTTGGCTATATATATTGAATTCCTCTAAATATTTTGAAACTAAAAGAGGAATAGTTGCATCGGTTCCTAAATCCCAGTCAACAATTTCACTTTCCACGTGTAAATTGGATTTCTATTTTGGGCAGACTCAATACGACTATCGAATGGCAGGTCTGTAACTAATATTTCCTACCGAACATTTCGTCATCAGAATATCAGATCACGATCACCAAAGATTTGAATGATTTTAGCAATTCGGCAAGCTGAAAGGAATCAACTCATCAAACCTATCACAACAGCTAGAGGGGATTTTTGAACATGATTAATCAAAACACCTGTTTAGGTTAAACTGTTTCGCGCTTCTCAATCAGAACGATATTTTACCTACATTTCTTCAAACATCAACAACCATTAATTATAAAATTAACAATTTCATCATCGATGCTTGAATGATATCCGTAAACTCGGCAATAAGAGACAGAAATTATAGCATAAATTCAAACCATTCAATGGAAAAAAAGAATAAAAACTCATAAATTTATCCGAAAAATTAACGTTCTCGCTGTGGTGAATATCACGACACAGTTCAACTAAAAGTTTGAAATTCAGATGAAATGAAATCTCATGGAGGCACTGCTTCAATTCTTACATTTTTGAAAATATGAATACTTACGCAATGGAACCATTATTCCATTTCATGGATGTTGGCGGAGCTTGATTTGGGACTCAAATTGAACTATTCAGGACACTGGTCTCATTTATTTTCATCGAGTTTCAACCTCCTGCCTCTTGCAATTGACATTGGTAATCATTTTATGCCCCCGGTAAATTATATTTCATTTTCAAAGTCGAATAATACGTGAACGAGTAATCAGATTGTGAAATAAAATTCATAGCCGTAAAAGAACTATGTAACAACATTTAGTTCGATCCTATACAAATTTAAGGAGTTGGATTTGCCGCTCAGAGGGATAAATTGATGTGATGATGGATTTTATGTAAAAAAATGTCCCCCCTCCCAAAACAAAACTAACGGGTCCGAGCGAATTAGTAAAATCTCGATTTTTCCACCAGAAAAGACATAGGTATCCTTTGCAATGTGTGAAATCTCTGTATAAAATCTCTAATCAAGTAGTAGCACTTCTATTTGGCCGGAACAATTATGCTTTTTCCTGATTACACCTCTGTCTTTCATTTGTGTCTCCAGCAATGAGGAGGAATGCACCTAGTTCCTTATGATAACTGTGCTATATTCCCCTCCATTATATTTAAATTTAAGTATAGGCCTAAGTTCATTACGCCTAACGATTAAAAATATTCCGTCTTAGTTCCGTTCTTGAGAGAGAAATGTGGGTGAACTAGTAAGTGAATAATGTGTCTTGAAAAAATTTAGATGTTGCAGGTGATACTAAAAATACTCGCATTTTCTTTCCAGCAATTACTGACGAACATTTAGACTTTGTCTTGAGCCACAGGAATACCACTACATTATGTTCACTACAGTTTAATAAGGGGAATACAATTCCTAAATACATACTGTTCGAATCCATATGAACTAATTAGAATTCAAACTCTGGCTCTTATATTAGACTCTATTGCAGGTTTTCATTTTCTACGGATTAATTCAAGATTGTTATCTATAATTTACTCCGCATTTCCATAATTGCCAGAACACTCAATAATAATTTCATTAGGGGAATAAAGCATTGAATATGACTTTGTTCACAAGCGATATAATAATATAAGAAATAATAGAAATATCAATAACAATTAAAGAAAGAATTAATGACAAGTCGACAAGTTTCGATGGAACGTCTATGTTAAAGTTCATGTGACTCCTTCAAGTAACTTTGGATCAACTGAACCTTCTGTATCAAAACTTCTTCCTCGAATACATCTGATGAAACACTAAAAAAAATCACCTTTATGTAAAGAAAATGTTTTTTCATGGATTTTCGACACCTTGTATCTTCAAAACGAATCCGAATTGGTAAGTGGAAAACACGATAGGTGAAAAAGGTGAGTGAAATCTACATTCAATATACAGGGTGTCCCAGAAGTCCCGCACTTCCTTGAGGGGATCGAAAGTGAAAATATTCTAAGCCCAAATATCCATGTTTGAAATTTTTTGATAACGTAGTTCATTAGTTATTAATTAATGAAAGTGACCAATCAGGAGCGCGCTACAGAAGATTGAGTAAGCAGTGGGGACGCGAAAGTGAGACGCCAGTCTCGGTTTACTGCGTGAAAAGCCGGCAGCAGCTCTGACGTCTCACTCTCGCGTCCCAACTGCTTACTCATTCTTCTATAGCGCGCTCCTGATTGGTCACTTCCATCAATTAATTACTGATTAACTACTTTATCAAAAAATTTCGAACATGTATACTTGGGCTTAGAATATTTTTCACTTTCGATCCCCTCAAGGAAGTGCGGGACTTCTGGGACACCCTGTATATGTACATTGTAGCCAGATTTCGTTGATTTAGTACCTACATCTCTTAAACGATAAGAGATAGTGAAAAAGTATTATACATGTCATGTCCTCCTTTTTCGAGAAACATAAATTGCTGAAAAACCCAAGCTGCTACGGCGTCCAGGTTCCGAGCTACAGGGAGATTTTGTTATTTGGTCCATTATTACAATTGTCTATAACATCCGTATTATAGGATCTACGCTCTCGAAATGATCACATCTTCAGGGCACATTTTTTACTGCTTTTCATAGGTGCTATTGGATTTTTTTTATCTGCTCAAATTTCGGAATTATAACCAACATTTTTTTTTCGATGGAAACCATATTGAGAAATGATGTTTCCAAATTTATCTTTCTTCAACGACTTCAAAAATATATATCATGATATACTTTCGAGTTCACTATATATCGAAAATTTCGAAAAAACACTTTTCGTTCAACAAAATCCAAGCAGGCTTTGATTCAATTACTTCAAAACTGAGGCGGTCACAGAATTTCATGTCTTATTTATTTTCACTTGCCAAATTCAATTCAGTTTTATCATTGTTGAATCATCTCGCGATTCTGAAGTTCTTATTTGAATCATATCATTAAAAGATGCAATTTTTGTGTTTCCTCGAATGAACAACAATTTGAACATTTGTTGTGAATATTATTTTTTCAAATTAACCTATATTTTTTTTTGAACGAGCTTTTTTTGCCATTCATGGAAACATTCATTACTGTCATCAACGGGTTAGATAAAACTTTGTGTAATTGTCATCATCAAATCATCTGAGTATTTGATGAGTAATAATAAAGCTTATATTTTCTGAATCAATTTAGCAGGGTAGCAGCTCACAATAATTGTGAGATATCGAATAATGTGAACTTATAAGACCTTTAAAAGCGCCAGACGACACAACAATGATGAAACTGAATCGAATTTGACAAGTGAAAATATATAGGACATGAAATTCTATGACCGCCTCAGTTTTGAAGGAATTGAATCGAAGCCTGCTTGGATTTTGTTGAACGAAAAGTGTTTTTCGAAATTTTCGATATGTAGTGAACTCGGAAGTATATCATGATATATATTTTTGAAATCTTTGAGAAAAGATCAATTTGGAAATATCATTTCCCACTATGGTTTCCATTCGGAAAACAAAATTGTTATAGCTGCGAAATTTTAGCAGATACAAAAAATCCAATAGCACCGATGAAAAGCAGTAAAAAAATGAAATGATGTGTTCATTTCGAGGGGGTAGATATTATGATACGGAAGCTATAGCCATTTATATTAATGGACCAAATAACAAAATCGCCCTGTAGCTCGGAAACTATACACCGTAGCAACTTGGGGTATTCAGTAATTTCTGTTTCTCAAAAAAAAAGAACATGAAATGTATCTTACCTTTTCTCTATCTTTTATAGTTTAGGTATTGTAGTACTATCGAAATCTGGCCACCTTGTGCAAGTCAAAGACTCACCCCGTATATTCAAGGAAATAAATTAATGAGGCTCACAATATCCAAAAAATAAAGTTGATAAATTGCTTTAAATTCCACATTAAATCATGGAGAAAATATCTGTTCGAAATTACATCGAATGAAAAAAAGTCCGATGGCATGAATACAGAATAGATAGGTTTGGTAATCTTCCAATTTCTGTATTTCAATTCTTACGTTTCTATAGAAATCTATGACGCTCTACCTCTGATTCATGTAAATTCAAATATAAAATGTTTTACCCATTTACATGTCGCAACTATCTACCAACCATATGCGCACACAAAAATCCTGATTAAGAACAGGTTTGGAATATTGAGAATGTTCAAATACCAACCGAAATGATTATTATTGAATTAATTTTACCTTATTTTATTGGTCGAATTTGGGAATCTAACAGTTCTAATCGTCTAATGAACTGATAGAAATCGTGACAAAAAAGTTAGAAATAGTTTCACATAAAAACAACATTCCAAGTTCGGTAGCTAACATGAATGGGTCAGATTCTCAAGAATTACTGGCTTTTCAATGTCTGGTTTTGCCTGGATACACAACCAAATATTCGTGTAATTTTATAACGGATCCATTTTAATCTGAGCCGCTCCGAACGATAGGGATTACAGAGATTCATATTCCTCTCAGAAGTCAAGGTTCTGAGATAGCGTATAAAAACTATTTGGCCACAATTGTTTTCACCTACAAATTATCTGTCTAGTTATGTTAACTAACACAAATAAAAACATTTTTGTACAACTGTCAGAAACAACTTGATTTTTCGTCTTCACTATGGATGCGTAAATGAAGTCTTTTTCCACCCTAAAAAAATCTCTTTTGAACGGTGACAAAAAAAAAGGTAATTCACAATAACGTGGAATATTACTTTTTGAAAAATTTTTTTATGACAGAGTCAATTATTGATGATTTCTCGAATCAACTCTTCAATTTATATTCAACGTTTTTTATCAGAAACAACAGCTTCAGGAATATACAGGTTGGTTCAAAAGTTATGAGGAATTGAAATTTTTGGTGAATACATAAACCACCCTGTATCTCGGTTATGGAATTGATAGGACCTATTATATATCTGTTCTTTGGACTCGCCTAGGGTAGTTCTAGCTCAGGTTATCGTATATTCATTTACCAATGAAACACCCTGTATGTTTTAGAAGTAATTATTCGAACTTCCCTATCAATTGTTACTACAATGAACACTTTCATTTGTCGAAACAATAATTGATCGTGAAGTGTGAACAGTTGCTTTCAAAATAAATTCCCGAAGATGTTTCAGGTTGCTGCTGATCAGCAACGTTAGATATTTAGTGAATAGTTAAACATTCCACATTGTTATCAGATATTTTTTGGAAGTAGATGAACAATTCCATATTTCGTTTGAAATCTCAATTTTTTATTCAAAATATCTTCTATATATTCTTCAGCTACGGAGGCTGATTTCAAGCCAGCATTAAGGTTTAGCGATGTATTTGCTTCTTCAGCCATTTCTGATGGGGTATCACTACCATGATCATGATCAACATCCATCGTCTTTAAAATAATTCGAAATTGAAGCAACTACGAACAAGTAAATTCAAAGATTCAAACACGCGGTGTGTCAACAAACCGTTTCTAGAATAACAATTAAAACACAGAAATATCACGGGATGCATAGAAATATTGTATTGGAAGATTAAGGTATCTTGTTTGTTCTTCGTGGGTAAAAAATTCGTGTGAATTTTTGGCGTTGACCTGAGGCCTCGTCCAAAAATTCACACTCTCATGTGCCATGAAAAAACACTCATTTTACGCACTTAATACAAAAATAATTATTTCGTGCACACTAGGATATACCATTAAATATCACCAGTCAGGTTCCGATATTTTTGACAGACTGCAGGTTTGGAATCACACTTTTTCTTTCTGACAACGGAGTTGATAACATTCGTTGTAATTTCATCAGCCGTTAGTATGAGTTTCAATCAAAGTTTGTGATTAAATCACTCATTCATTCTCATCGTGTCTCTAATTTAGGTGATAAATTCTAATTTCTAAACGTCAGTGAAGCGTGTACTTTCCATGATTGAATAGCATGATCTACTAAATACAAAAAAATATGAGAACTGTCAGAAAATAATACAGTGTTGTCATTATAACCATCTCAAATTGTATAGAAACTGAGAAGCTTTTTCAACATTCCTATTCACTGAAAACGAAGCATGAAACAATTTCAGTACGAAGGATGCAATTCAAATCATCGACGATCGACCGAATCATCAACGTTGCGTTTAATAGTAGGTAGTGTATGGGACCCTTTAGGGCTTTTTAATTCCACCGATATTCGACATAGCTGAAATCCAGAAGCTCAAGGTATGTAACCCCTAGGCAGGAAATTTGATACGTATTATGCGTACGGATCAAATGTGTTTTGTTTTAGCTTGCTTGCCATATGGTGCACGAGTTCTTGGTATGGGTGTGTGACTTTCGCATTTTGGCACACTCTGTTGTTTCTCGTCTCTATATAAGTGGTAGATGACAGTGATTTACGTTAACACCACTCGTATAAATATATGTAGGTACTGCGTGAATTTCCGTTTTAGTGAGTCACAGGAAACACACTAATTCAAGGTCCAATATCCTCAAAGACGAATGCATATTGGCCCGATTTTCCCAATTCGTCCGGAAACAAATTGGACGTCAAATTAGGTTAAAAAATTCAACTTTTTGCGAATTCTCACATGGGTAAACATCTCAAGTTGGTGGAACAGCAAGATTTTCAAGTTTCCATGGATATGAGCTGTCACAGAACAAAAACAGAGTTTTTGCCGAAATGCCAAGTGAATCGGATTTTGACGATTAGTTTCAATCGTGGGTGGTCAATCTTCATTTATTTGCCACAACACTCAAATTGTATGTTTATAATTCTATGATTAGACCAGATAAATGATTCATTTCACATCTTCCTGTTCTGTGAACCTCAAAAGAGAATGGAATGATTATGAAAAATGGAAACGGATTCCTAATGTACGAGAACCTTTCAAAAGAATGACTCTGACCACTGTCAGATTTGAGGAAGGGGGCATTGAGGCCACGACCTCCTCTTTCGAGGTCGACAATTAATAATACGTTGATTGTTGGTCATGTGGATTTCATGAATTTTTTGGAAGGTGGATTATGGCATCAAGACTCTTGAGTTTCTTCGAATTATTAATAGTGCGTTCCACTTGGCGATCACAACGATCAAAACGCTCCTTTGGCCGTTCCACATGGCGACTACGGTCGTTGTGGACGCGGCAAATACGTCACTCATTACGTTATTGTTTTCGCCCACGCCAAGCTCACAACGACCCATCCCAAGACTTGGATCTTTGCGGTCGTTCGAGTAGTGGGGATGATAATTTGGTCACGGCCTGCTAAAGACTGATGTAGTAGGCCAATGCCAATCTAGCCCGTTCCACTTGAATGTTTGATTGCAACGATCGCGAGCATGTGGAATGGGATAAACAGCGGTCGTGAGCGTGAGCATTGTGAGCGCCAAGTGGAACGCACTATAAGATGAACCAAACTTTGCTCTGAATGACTGAATGACAATTATTCTGCTCCACAAGAGTTAGGGATATCGTATTTAATCGTTCTTAAAAGTATGTAATCTTTTATAAAATCGCTGTAAAATCATTTAAAACTCAATAACAACTTGAATCGATCCAATAAAAATCAGTTTGAGATATTTCGTCAATCTGGTCGCCTTTTTTCCGAAGTTTGGTTCTTTGCATATGCTTCATGTATGTTCTCATTTTGAAATGAAGTCAGTTCATCAACGGCTTCGATTTGAAACGAGTTTTCTGAAAATGCCAAGACGTAAATTAACAAACGCTGAGGCTAATAGGGCTATCGGAATGCTACAGGGTGGTTTAACACAGGTTGTTGTAGCCGAAAGGCGCCAAGTCAGCCAAAGTGTGATATCTCGACTTTGGAATAGGTTCAGGGAGACAGGTTCCGTGTTGGAAAGACCAAGGCTTGGTGGGCGACAAAAAACAACACCTCCTCAGGATCGTTTCATCACCGTTTCGGCGAGAAGAAACCCCACATCTACGTGTAGAATGCTACGGAATACTCTTCAAAATGCAGATGGGGTCCAAGTTCCCATCGGAACCGTCAGAAGACGTTTGAGAGAGGTGAATCTAGGTTCTAGACGTCCATTCATTAAGAGGAGTTCCATTAACACGTGACCATAAGCGTCAAAGACTGGAATGAGCAAGGCAACATATCAATTGGAACGATCAATGGCGTAGTGTCCTTTTCACTGATGAATCCAGATACGGACGATTTTCAGATTCTCGAAGAATAAGGGTATGGATAATCCCTCGCATACCCCGTAGTCGTCGCTATGTCCAAGAAGTTCATCCATTCCGAGGGGGTAGTGTTTTGGTATAGGCCGGATATGTTTCAACGGGCGCAGAGATCTACACATTTGTCCTGGGAATATGACCACCTCACACTATAGGGAGCATGTCATTGACAATGTAGTGCCAAATTTTCACTCTGCTATTGGTGAAACTTTTCAATTTCTAGACGATAACGCTAGACCGCACCGTGAAGCCATAGTTGAGAATGCGCGCGAGGAGCTTGGTATTCCACATTTACCAATACCTCCGCACTCACCAGGTTTGAATTGCATAGAACATGCGTGGGATATGCTCCAAAGAAGATTAGATAATCATCAACCTACCCCAGAATCCTTAAATGATCTGAGAGTGCTTCTGCCCCGTTTATGGAACCAAATTCCTCAAGAAATGTTCAACAACCTCGTGTGTAGTATGCAAGGAAGATGTCAAGCTGTTATTGATACCCGTGGAGGCCATACATTGTATTGATAGTCTTAAAATGCTTGAATTCTCTGGGAATAAAATTTCGTTATTCTACTGGATTTTTCTTAACCACCATGTACACGCTGCAGACCTACAGGCTAAAATTAATTTGTAACTTGAAATCATATTAATATGAATTTTGAATACATATTGTGATAGTTTTCTCACTATTATGTGATGTATTGTTTGTCAGTGAACTTTATGATGTTACATGTTTGTGTTCTTTCAGCCTTGAAAAAGACGTAAAATAAACGTCGAAACGTCGGCATATTTTAAAAACAAATGGTTATAGTATTTGTTCCACACCCGCTATCGTAATTATAATAAATATGAATTTTCCTCACAAAAATCTTATTTTCACTCCATATATTTTTTTGGAATTTAAGTCAATATCCCTAACTCATGTGGAGCAGTTCAATATGGAATGTTTAAATTTTTTTCATTTCGCTGTTTCAAATTTGTATTTTAGAAGGCTCAACCTGATAGAACGTTCCAAATTTTTTATTAATATTTTGGTTACTTAATTTTTCTTCAGTTGTTTTGTATAGTTTCTTATTTGATTATTAATCGTTACCATTTGTTTTGTAACTATTTGGGAAACAAATTCAATTTGAATTTTAATTATAGAAAAGTCTTTTTATATCTTTGCTGACAGACAATAGGGGCCATAAATGGATTGAATTTAATATTCCTGTAACCTAAACTACCTGTAATGAAGGTATATCAATATAATCGATATACAAATAAATCGAAACTAAAAATATCAGTATTCAATGATCCCATAATTTGAAGTTTCCAATGATAAATAAATTTGGGCATTTTCCAAAGAAGATGATGAGAGAGTAAGAAAAATAGTTATAAGAAATTTCGTATCTCTTTGAACGGTGATCCGGCAATTTCTGTCCGAATTGTGATACAAACTTGCTTGCAATAATAATTCTGAAAATACTCCTAAATAATGATCAAGGCATAAATCTGCTTTCGATTTATCATTCATTTTATTCGGCAATTGTCGAACTGAGATTGAAAAGACACTATTGTAATTTACTCACAATGAACTACATCGAATTTCGTGAAAATCAATTTATAATTTTACTCAATTGTTTCACATCAGTACATTTGCTTTCTCCAAAATAATAATAAAGAGCCAATTCATATATCGTGTAGTTCTCAGAATCTGGTTCAACGATAATGATGGAATTATATGTAGTACCTACGTCTTATTGTAATGTAACCAACAGATCCAAAAAACAAATAAATAATAGTATATTGTTCAATGAGCGGTAATGTAAGTCCATAACACACGCAGATGAATGTTTGCACCGCGAGCCGTCAGGCGAGTGGTGTAATTCATCAAGTGTGTTATGACCATTACCGCGAATTGAATACTATGCTTTATCTTCGACTTCTTCAGTAAAATTCGAATTCATTTGCATTTTCAAAATTGAAAACAATTATCAAAAACACTGACATAAATTTCTGTGTTCACTGAATATTTCATGCAGTCATATATACATCTATGGGCAGTCCAATGAACTGTCATCGTTCCATGCTTGGTTATTTTGAGTAGGTTTTCAGCATTTTACATTGTTTTTCTTGAATGAAAACAGGCCATTCTTTAGTTATGTTGTGAACTGTGGCAGTAGACAAGAACGAAGTAGGGTTGGGTTACTCAGAATATCGTCTATCGTCATTTTCCTACATATTTCTATTTGAATGAATAAGCCAGAATCAGACAATCGAAATTGATCATCTGTGTTGAGAGGGTTGTGTTAATACCTATACCCAACTGAGAAATTCTTGAAATTGCTTAAAACCCCCTCTTTTTGGTAAAATTATAATATTTTTGTTCATGTTGCATACCCTCCAGAATCATGATCAGCTATTTTCTTTGACTTCCCTATCAGTATAATATCTGTGAGTATAACAATAAATACAAGGACTTTAGTAATTAGGTACTAATTTTCTTTATTGATAACATAAACTGTAACATTTGAACAACCTTGAATCTGAATATTTGGGAATGAATTATGCAAGTTTATTGTTTCTTCTTGTGTTTTTTGTATATGTGTTGTTGATGTACTAACTGGCTGGGGTGTTATAGAACTGTAAATTTTATTTGCAGTATCTTTCTTATTTTTTTCGGAATCATCAATGTACCCCTCAGCCACAGTAGTTGATCGCCAACCGCCATGGCGCTTTAGTGCCGTTATGTCTCCTCCAGAATCTACTAATAAAGTAGCCGACGAGCGGCGAAAACAATGCCCTGTGTATAAGTTATAGTCAGGTAATTTTAAAAAAGATGCAATGTCTTTCCCCATTGCTCCAAATTTATTGATGCCAATTCTTTGTGGGTGATACTTTCCATTTTGAAATTTAAAGAATAAAATATTGTGCGATATATTGTTAGGCCTCAGATTCAAATATTTCTTCACTATGATATACAAATTTCCAGTAATAGCAAATTTTCTGGCAATTTTTGTTTTTGTATTTGGTACATTGACCATTAAAATAGATCCTTGGTCTTCTAAATCATTAATCTGCATAGAGTACAATTCTGCTGCACGACAAGCACCCATAATGCCCATTATTAAAGCAACCTGAAATAAATTCTATATTTGACGAGATGATGAAAACGATTGAATTATTGTGAGATCTACTACCTTTGTTGCCAGATATTTATCATCAGAAGCTTCATTTAAGAATTTATTCACTTGTTCTGGCGTAAAAGTTTTTGCCTTTTTGGCAATATGTTTTTCTGATTTCCGTTTCAGAAATGCACATAATTTTGAATAGTTTTCTATATTGACTCCCTGATTTATGTTAAGTGTGCTTCTTAGCATGGAGTAGAAAGTCCATAGGGATGATGCTTTATATTTAGTGCTCAATTCACTAAAATATGCCAGAAGAACGTTCTCAGAAATGGATGACTTGAGGTTCTTACTTTTACACCAATCCAAAAAATTTATGTATGCAGCTTTATACTTCTTTTCGGATTTTTCAGGCAATAAATTATGAATTGTAGTATTAGCTGCTTCCCGTATTTCTGGAGGTGTACATAATAATTCATCTTCACTATCTGAATTCATCTCTTTCATCAAAATATCCACAATAATTAGATACCTATCAATTCAATTCAAATACAGTACATCAAAATTATTCAAGTGACATTTCTCGTACTCGCCTACTCCCCTCGATATCAATAATGAATAGTTCCCGTTCGCCGACGCCTACTCCCCTCGATGTCAATAATGAATTGTTCCCTTTCGTTCAACAAGCGCGATTTCTGTGGTCGAGAATTGAATCGCGTAATGAACGTCAAAAATTCACTTTTTCCAAATTCGATTTTTGAATATTCAGGCCAAAGGAAAGGTAGAAATGAATGGCGAGAACGTTACCTTGGTGTTTGAAATAGTGGTCCCGATCGATCCGACTTTTTTTATTCATTTGGTAAGCTGTTTTTCCTATTTGTATAAGAGTGAGTTATAGGCGTGAGTTATTATTACCTCACACTATTGGTTTATAGAGACTATTATAGATCAAATTCAGTTGAATAATGGATTTATTATTCTATGGGAGTAGATAAATCTGATTATGAATGTGCTTCACCAAATTCCATGGAATTTTTAAATTTACACATATACATATCTATAATAAAACAGAAAGAACCACCATATTTTTAATGAGATTTTGTACAATTCTAAGATATGTTGATTTTGATTTCAAGGAAAATTGATCGTGAATTATAAACGTGCTTTCATTTCCCGGAACAGGTTGGAAACAAATTCAAATAATCAAAATCGATATTGGTAGCACATCATTTGACAAATATGTATTTCGATTTATTTTTTTCATCGGTACTAAAATAAATGTGCAGATCTTCGAGAAACTTCAGCGAAATAATCGTGGTACACAATCGACAAACAATGGTTATCAATTGAATAATAAATTAATTTCTGCAGTCGGGTCTAATTGAGAAGGCAAGTGAGTACCCTCCGTATAGCATTAATTCACTTGAAGTAGCCGATTTCCGGTTACTCCAAAAGCTCCTTGGTAGACTGACAAAATCACTACAGAAACTAATCTGAATGATTTCACCATCATATCGAAGCCAACTCCGAACAAATGATCCTTATAATGTGAAGAAGTTTAACAGACCTATTAAGAGGGCTAGTGACCTGTGGTGAACTTCCAGTTACACGTACTATTTTTATGGAATATATTCTGTTTTGATGTTAAAAAGTCATTCAGAAAAACCGGTACAGATAATCAATTCTTACTCAGTTTTGATGGTTTTCCTTTATTTAATTCTTCTCAATGATTAACATATCGAAAGAATACCGTTTTTAGTAGTTATTGTATTTTTCTTCCGGAGAAATATTTCGGTAAATTAACTATTCATTAAATTGAGAATTATCTATTTCAAACATATCCTGTGATGAATCGTCTGCAACACGGGAGCTTTCGGAACGATAAAGTCACTCCATATACAGGGTGAGTCTTTGACTTGTACATATATCTTAACTGTAGATTCTTGAGGCCAAAGGAAACCTTTTTTTCATTTTCCATTTTTCCGAATTCGGCTCTGTTAAAAAGATATAGCCATTTGAAAAAAAAAATTCGGCTGAGTCCGTGTCTGGAAACATTCTCTGGAACCAATGCAAAGTTCATATTTCCCGATTAAAATTAAGTTGATATATTTGGGGAAACTCAAGTACTAACCTTATTTGAATGAGAATGTTAAAAACACGATATTTCTTAACAAAAACACTTTGTTTGCTCCGATTATATCGGCAATTGAAAAGCCATATTTCTCCAATCAGAATAAGTTCATTCTTCGATTTTCTTGAAGATTAGTTTGTAAACACTAAAAACTTGTTCATATCCTCCTCGATATCCCAAAATTATCTTGTAAATTGTGGTTTTCAATTCAATTTATAATTTCGATCGAGCTTTAACCTATTAAAACAATGTCAATAAAATCTTCCGGATATCACTGAAGTGAAACAGTCACAGAACTTGGATGTTGTTGCCAGTTTCAGCAATATTCCTGAAACTAAGGAATTTGATTTGTCTGATTACATTACTGAATAAATATCTATGAATTCGACCATAGATCTTGTAGTGATAATCGGGCGTGATTAAAATAAAACTACCGTTCTATTCTATCTTTCTAATCTTTCAAAAATAATCTCGTGATACACACTTTATTAGGATTCAGGATACCTTCCTTCATCAAACTCTTCATCTCCTAACTTAATCCACCTAACCTCTCTTTTCCCAACCACAGAACATAATACATAAAACATAATTCACAGAACATATCATTCGGTACTAGGACCGACGCCCTCTGGTGTTCATATCAACAACCCACATGAGATACACTATTCTCACTTGTTCACCCATTAAATGCCTAAGATAATAAAATTCCTCATATTTACTACAATCCAGCGACCTGTCAGAAACGTTTGGAGGTTGAAAAATGAAAATGGTGGAAAAAACACGTGGTTAGGATTGTTTAGGGCATTTTCAAAGAGGAACGCCTAGACGCCATTAACGAAAAGTAAAGAATACTAAATTGCCCTTGCGTTAGTTCATTCGTTAACGATAGGGCACGCGACGTAATGCTTCCTTGGCGAAACAAAGGAGAGGCTATGGTTCGGCACGATATAAAATGCCAAATTAGGTAACCATAGATACATAATGACATGTGAACGACGCATGCGTATAGCGCATATTCTATGGCTTCGTTAAGTCATCATTTCCCGCGAAAATTGACTATTAACAATGAACATGAACTCATGAACTGATTCGGTCAGTTAATTGACTGATAATTTGGGTGGTGTATGCATTACACGATACGATTTTTAACTTTTTTTAATTTGGCACGAACTTAAGATAACATCTGTAGGCTGTTTTGAAGTGCATTATTTCTAGTGATGTTTTGTGTGAAATGGCTGAAAAAATCAGCCTAGTTGGTTCTAGTTTTACTGTTCCAGTTAGGATTTTTGCGAATTATGGCAGAGGATATTATTCAGACAGAAACATCTCTATCATAGAGATTTAAGTAGTTTTCAGGTAAGTCATTTCCAAATGAAAATTCGACAAACATTCCGGCAACATTGTTAACATTTAATGCGATTACAGAATATTAATACATCTCCGATTCGGTGATCTTTAGAATGCAGTGGGGTAGTCAGATAATTCTCGAGATTTATGATTTTCTCGTCAAATTTAATGGGATTTAATTAAGAATAACTTGAAAACGACGCGTTTTATGGAAAAAACTTAGGAATAATTTTATTTTCTAAACCTATTGCTTTTTTCGAAAATAGGAACCATTCTTCTTTTTCGCGTGGTTTTATAGTCTTTTTGTGTGGATTTATAAGTTGGCTACGCTGTAACTTCCATACCGGGAGGAATATTGAATATGTTTTGATTTGAGAATATGCACCATGAATAGAGTAAAAACTTAACCAAAATTCAGTTCATTCGACATAACGGTTCCGAAGATATGAACAGAAAAGTGTTTTTTTCATGGATTTTTGACACCCTGTATCTTTTAAACGGAACCGAATTTTGAAAAATGGTATAGGAAAAAAGTGTTTCGTTTGATGAGAGGAATCTACAGTCAAAATATATGTACAAGTCAAAGACTCACCCTGTATATTAACGGGGTGAGTCTTTGACTCAAACATTAGATGGCCTGAACCTACCCTGAGAATTTCAAGTTTTAAGTTGAAACAGAAGACAAATTGAAGTAGATGTTCTTTAGGGTCACCATTCGAACCAAATTTTCCGTACACTTCATAGAAAATTCAGACTTTATTTTGTTACTTTACTTCAGGACAACTTGCATATCCATATGGTTGATGAATTGATTGTTTTAATTAAATTTCACATAATTCTTTGACTCAGAATGATAGAATTCTAAATAGAACATTGAAATTACTTCAACTGAATACTCAATGCCTAAGTAATAAAATTACTGATATAGAAGTATTGCTGTCGGAGGAGTGTCCTGATGTGATCAGTATTGCGGAACATTGGTGTGATGGGGAGAAGCTTCAGTCGATGCACCTACCAGGATTTGAACAGCTTTCATGTTTTTGTCGTCGGAACCACATACATGGAGGAACAGTGTTATACGCCAAGGATGTTGATGACTTTCATGTGTTAGTACTAGATAAGTTTTCTGTCGAGATGCATTTCGAATGTTGTGGTGTAAAAGTTTCCATTCATGGGAAAAAGATTTGTGTGCTGAGTATATATCGCCCCCCCAGTGGAGATTTTGATGTTTTCTTCACGGGATTTGCATGTCTTCTGGAATTTGTGGGTAAATTTGGTTTAGATGTCTTTATTTGCGGGGACCTTAATATCAATTATTTAGATGATAAGTGTATGAAAAAACGATTATTCGACGACTTGCTCACAAGTTTCAGCATATCCGTTACATCTCTGACACCTACCAGAGTCTACTGTGACAAATCTGGGCATACGTCCAGCTCAAAAATTGACTACATTTTAACCAGCGTTGATGTTGAGCTATGTAGATCTCGTGTTTTCGAGGCTAATCTAAGTGACCACAGGGTATTTTCTCTTGAATTCAATGTCCTGAGTAACAGGGTCAATCCTCGGCATTCTTCAGGACCATTCAGGATTATTTCTGAAGACAACTTAAGACAATTGGCGTCGAATATTTCCAAGCTAGATTTTGATAATATTTATAAAACTTGTGATATTGATGTTTCGTTTGATATTTTCATGAATGGAATACTGTGTGAATTTGATAAGTGTTGTCCGCTCGGATCTTCCCGGAATAATAGAACTTCTAAGCATTGTTGGATTGATCGAGACGTGAAACAAGCTAGTCAAAAACTCAAAGATCTTTACTGGTTGTGTAAAAATTTAAACACTAAAGAATCACTTCTCAAATATAGAGAGGAGAAATCAAACTATAAAAAAATGCTGCATAGAACTAAGCTTAATTACAATCTAGATTTTCTCAATGGGTCAGATAATTATTCGAAGGGTGTATGGACCTTGGTCAATAGGGAAACAGGGCGGGAGAAGTCGTGTAAGAAAATCTCTTTGACCATGGACGAGGATGTTTATTCCAGCTCTAGGGACGTGGCTGGCGCTTTTGGTGATTATTTTTCAAGTGTTACAAGGAAGAAGCTCACTGAGCATTTCGGTAAATTAATTTCAAAAAATTGCACTCTACCGGAAAATGTAAACAGTACATTTTTTTTTAATCCCGTTAGTCCAGAGGAAATTTGCTTCACTGTCCGGCAATTATCAAATAAGAAGAGTTCTGGTGCAGATGGGATTTCTGTTAAAATTCTTGAAGGAAATTATCGAGCACATTTCAGATCGTCTCGCGCATATTTTCAATCTCTCTGTTACTTCAGGAAAATTTCCAGCTTCACTGAAAATGGCTATAGTTATACCTTTATACAAAAAAGACGATCCGAAAGACATAGCGAACTACCGCCCAATAAGTATGTTGAGTGTATTCTCGAAATTGTTTGAAAAAATTGTTTATAGTAGAATGATTCAATATCTGGAGAGGTTTGACATTGTGACCAATTGCCAACATGGGTTTCGTAGGGATCGATCTACCCAAACAGCTGCTGCCAGCTTGTTAGAGCGAGTATATGATTCTCTTGATTCAGGACGTCATGTGGCGGCCCTTTTCTTTGATTTATCGAGAGCATTTGATTGCCTCAATTTCGATTTTATTTGCCAAAAGTTAGAAAACCTGGGTTTTAGGGGTGTTTTCCTGAGCTGATTGGCGGATTATCTTGAGAAACGAAAGATAGCTGTTAAAATAGAGAATGTTCTCTCTGATACATACGATATGGATCTTGGGGTTCCTCAGGGATCTGTTTTGGGACAGCTGATCTTTCTTTTATTCGTCAATGACTTACCTAGAGGAATTATGACGGATATGTTAACGATGTTCGCTGATGACACATCCTTAGTGGTGTCGGCGGGATCGGTTGATGAATTGGTGGACAAATTAAATTTGTCTTTGTGTATGTTTGTCAGCTGGTGCAGGGAGAATGCCTTAATGGTTAATGTTGACAAAACTCAATGCGTGTATTTTCGTGCAAACAGTTCCACAGAAAAAAATATTAAACTCCAATTCGAGCACATGAACATTCAGTCATCTAACTGCATCAAGTTTCTGGGGATTTATGTTGATAATAACTTACGGTGGGACGATCAATTTCAGTTTTTATCCAAGAGAATCAACCAATCCTTTTACGCCATATCTTGTTTGAAGCGGTCCATGCCACAAAATTCACTCCTCACCGTTTATTATGGCATGGTCTACTGTCATCTTGTGTACAATGTGATTTTTTATGGTAACGCGGTGAACAGTGGGAGAATATTTATTGCCCAAAAGCGGATCATTCGTTCAATTTTTAATATCCCCTACATGGAATCTTGCAGACCCTCTTTTTTGGCACACAATGTCTTGACATTTCCATGTATATACATTTATAAAATTTTATTATATATCAGAGCAAACTTGAAATACATCAAGAAAAATGCAGACTTCCATGATTACAGTACGAGGCATTCAGGTATGCTCAGTGTTCCTCGTCATAAAACCAAGAAATTTGAAACATCACCTCTGTACCAAGGCCTGATTTTATATAATCATCTCCCGCCATCGTATAAGTGTTTAAATGAAAAAAAATTTAAAAATAAAATCAAAGCAATGCTATTAAGGAAGGCATTTTACAGTGTTCGGGAATATCTGAGTGATGGACATTTGGATTAATTTTAAATATTTATTATAGTGAAATTTAATTGGATAAGTACCTAACTTATTTGTTTTTTAATTATATCATACTCTCATGGATTGTATTTAAATATTTGTGAATTACCTGTATATGTGTGTATATTTACAATGACGTGTCCTATGCATTATTGTATGTCTTGGAGGACGAATAAAAATTATTATTATTATTATTATAATCATTGTTATAATTTATAGACTCCATGTTTTGTGGTACCATAAGAGGTCGTTATAAGGTCGATTATACGCGGTGGAGTAACTATATCAATTTCAAAGATCTCGTCCACTTAGGAATGAAAGATATCAGTGTTAAGAATCAGGTTTTATTCATTGTTGATGGATGTAGATGTGTTCTCTGAAAAACCTCTGATGTATGAAGGTAATATTCAACAAAACAATTTGGTCGGTAATTACGAAAATATGCAATAAAGTAAGTGGGTATAAATATTCCGCTATTAGACAATATTACGTCAGGTTATTCCTGTGATAATAATCAGTTGAGCATGTTCAAATTCCGAAACCGAAAATTAAATCTATCGAGTATAGCTGGAGATTAATTAAATTTCATGTACGTTTTTCTTTACTGCCACAATTATCGAGGTGATTTAAATATTAATTTCATGAATATCATTATTTATGGTGGACCTATTGTAACAATATACGAATTTGTTAAATATCAAGGTAACGATTTTATGATCCAACTTCTTGAATGGTTAGGTCTACGTCTACGGCAATTATTGAAAATGTGGGAGCAGTAAAACGTTTGTATGATATCAAAGGTTACTTTGATTATATTTACTTTTCGCAGGTTCAGATGATAGCCATAATATGAAGTTGAAAAATGAACTCTCTAATGTTCACAAATTTTACGTATGCTGAATGCTGAATCTCTTCCTTGATGGGAACGATATCAATTCCATTGTTTCGGATACAACTAAATTAAATTCCGCTCCAAAATTTGATGTCGTGGGCGCACTAAGAAATACACGACATGAAACATGCAAATACTATTCTCTAATTCCCCATATTTTCCCTGAGGTAGGTCTTTTTCCTCAACAACTGCTTGAATAAGAGCACTGGCCTTACATTATTATGGATTGATATTAGCCTTTCTGTT
Organism: Adalia decempunctata; assembly: GCA_951802165.1. Lineage (NCBI taxonomy): Eukaryota > Metazoa > Arthropoda > Insecta > Coleoptera > Coccinellidae > Adalia > Adalia decempunctata. The sequence continues at coordinate 61,527,070 of OX637696.1, read as the reverse complement.
CAGGTCAAAATAATGGCTAAACATCTCAGTTGGTGAAACAGTGAGATGTTCATGTTTCCATGGATATGAGTGGCACACAGGACAATAATATGTCGATTACCAATTATGAGCAACTTAGGCTTCAGTTATTTCCGCAAATATATTCATTACGCAAACAGCCATTCAAAGACACAATTACTTCCTAAACTGACCAATATCCACTGAGGGCAAACTGTTTATTAAGCTTCTGCTGCCGGACTAAGTTAAATTTGTTCTGGATGAAAGAATTTAAATTCATAACATCCTTGAAACCTGTAATTGGATGATTTGAATATACAAAAGGTGGAAATAAGTCTGAATTAGGGTGAACGCTATGTTTTTATAATACAAAAATTTCTTTTGGACGTTCCTAACTTCTAAGTGTCGCTTTTCTCAACTCGAAATATGTAGTCAGAGTTTATGATTGTCTGTAATTGAAATGATTTTGCTATTGTTGTTTGAATGATAAACGTATGTACTTTTGTATGAAAGCATGTACATCTGAATCCGATTCGTTTCCTTATCTGCATTTGTTTTTCAGATATATTTTTTTATGCCTGCCTGAAATATTTCTATTACCAACAGAAATGATGATGATTCTTAGTACACAAAATGTGACACAAATTTCGTTCGTTAAATTGTTTTTCGGGAGGAATTCACGTCTGAAATTCCAAAGTTAAGGTACGCGTTCAATGTACCTAGTGTGTTTTTATTTCGAGTTGCATTTGAAAATGGTTTCACTTTGGGAACTGAAATTTTGTGGGTGAACTCAGAAAGAATTGGAGTTCTTGATGAAATAATTGGAATCGATTTCATTTTGAAAGTTCATCTTTTTCTTTCAAAAATAAGAGAAAATGAGCCAACTCATGCTTCTGTTTTATTTCAAACGAAAGACCCATGAAAATAGTTCAAATTCCGATTGAAAGTGAATCTACAAATAATTTCGTTCAGAAAAACAACTTGAAATACGGAATTGGTAGAGAATGGCCAAATTCAAATATATGGCGGAAAAAAGTTCCTGCGTTACCCACATATATTCACTAATTTCATAGTTCAGCGATTTTTGGATAGAGAGCGCCATTTTACATTTTTTAAAAGCTTTTATTTAACTTGAAATGTATGTATGTATGTATGTTCGGGTGGAATCTTGCTACTCAATTTTGAAACAGATATCTTCAACCGATCGAGCTGAAATTTTGTATACACGTTTGATTTGGATGACAATACACGATGAACTTTATGACGTCATTCTACATCCAATATGGCGGACCATACAAAATGGCGGAATAGTTATTTTTTATGCACTTCTACAATATGGGTATCAAATGAAAGGGCTTGTTGAGAGTAAGTCGAAAAATTATGTTGACGTCATTCAAAATCCAATATGGCGTATTATCCAAGATGGCGGAATAGTTATTATTTTTTATGCACTTCTGCATTATCGGTATCAAATGGAAGGACTTGCCGAGAATATTTAGAAATAACTAAAAAGTTAGACATAAATAAAAAGCAAAAAAAAACCTTTTGAAGAAAGCTTTTATTTAAATGCTCTAAAAGGGAGAAAAATTTCAACTATCAACTCATAACCTCATTATACACAATTTGTATGATCATAAAAGCTTGTCGCGCGATTTACTTGTGTAAAAAAATTAGTACCTATTCAATTGAGTATCTTAGTCTGCTAAAAACAATTTTTTTATATCAGGTACTTACACAGAACTCGCGACAAGCTTTCATGATCATATAAATTGTGTATAATGAGGTTATGAGTTGATAGTTGAAATTTTAAAGGAAAATTTCATTTTCTTCTTTTCAGAGCATTTGAATGAAAGCTTTTTTCAAAAGGTTTTTTTGCTTTGTATTTATTTCATTTATAATTAGAGAGATATTCATAGAACTTATAGTGAAAATGTAAGTTCTATGGAGATATTGCCATATAATGCAGGGTGGCGGATTTGTTTTCCTATTCGCTCTGAACGGCGACCTTAAGCGAACGAAATTGAGATTCTCCGCAATTTCGGTTCAACTGGAAATGTCACGAAATTTCGATTTTTCAAGGAGTTGCCCTATATAGTATTATAAATTTTATTCTTCATTCAATTCTGAGTTGTCTGAATTTATAATTCTCGAATTTTCGCGAGAAAATTGTTGAAGATATAATTTTTGGCAATGATAAGAATTAGGAACGCAATGATATAGGATATCACAAAAATTGCTGGCAAAGTGGACAATCTCGAAAATGTGAACACATTTTTTCGAATTTGGATCCCATTTTTTCGAAGCCATAATGAAATAATTATTTTGTTTTTCACTTGTATATTATCTGTTTATTTCACCTCAGAAGCGGTTGATATAAAAACACTCATAACGCCCTAGGAATCATGAAGCCTGCTCGTTGTGCAAGAAGCAAAAGCAAGAACGAAATTATTCATTGCAGATTTCAAAATAGAATTTCTTGGACTGAAATACAGGGTGATTTTTTTGTGTTTCATTAGAAGTTTTCGGGGAAGGATTGCGATACAAATTCCAAATTTTGTATTTTTGTTTTAGAGTACATGAACTCAATTTCTAAAATATTTTCACGTGAAATCTACTTCCAGTTCTACCGGAAACGGATGTGAACTTCGTTATTTCAAATGCAACACCCTATATATCTATACATATTTGAATTCTTCGTTTAATTCTGCAATGATTCGATGTATGATATGCGCAACCACATCAAGCGATTGTTGAGTTATAGCCTGATTCTCAAATTTTTTGACAGAAAGATTGTCACAAATCAGTGTTTATATCTCCAAGATCTCGCATTGTAAGAAATTTTTTTTGCAACAGTGGAACAAAAGAAAGTACGCTGATATTGCTTCTTGTATAAATTATGAGGAAATATTATAGAGGGTGTCTGAAACAAGGCTTCAAAGTTAGCCTCAACAAAACTATGAAATCTCATTTTTTTCAAATGGGAACCATATAATTTTGTAATTCTAATTGATTGCTCGTCAAAAACTAGCCAGAGTGTTCAGAGCATTTCATGTCTTTAAAATGAGTAGTTTTGCCGTTATCGAATAAAATTCGAATTTCACGACTAAAGCCAGGTTTCTTTGTCTAAACATCAGGTTTATCAAGATAATTTTTAAGTAGGCTATGTCAATAGTAAGAATATGTCAGTTTTAAACTGAAATTTCTTTATTTAGTCATCATTCATTATCTGCTCTGTTTATTTGTCACATTCGCCGCAAATAAAGGACAGACTTTTGATATATCATTCTAGTATGCCTTATTATTATTATAGCTTGTTTTGCATAGTGCTTGATCAATAAAAATAAGTAAGAATGACAATTCCTAACATAGCCTACTTTGAAATAGACGAGCATACCACTGAAATTGACAGAATTTCGCGAATAAAGCCAGGTTTTTCCCATCAGTCAAATTCAGTCTATTTCAAAGTAGGCTATGTTCGGAATTGCCATTCTTACTTATTTTTATTGATCAAGCACTATGCAAAAGCAAAACAAGCTATAAGAATAATAAGGTACACTAGAATGATATATCAAAAGACTGTCCTTTATTTGCGGCGAATGTGACAAATAAACAGAGCAGATAATGAATGATGACTAAATAAAGAAAGTTTAGTTTAAAACTGACATATTCTTACTATTGACATAGCCTACTTGAAAATTATCTTGATAAACCTGATGTTCAGACAAAGAAACCTGGCTTTTGTCGTGAAATTCGAATTTTATTCGATAACCGCAAAACTACTCATTTTAAAGAAATGAAATGTTTGGCACACTCTAGGTAGTTTTTGACGAGCAATCGATCAGAATTATAAAATTATATGGTTTCCATTTGAAAAAAAATGAGATTTCATAGTTTTAATGACGCTCACTTTGACGCCCTGTTTCAGGCACTCATAATTTATACAAGAAGCAGTATAAGCGTACTTTCTTTCGTTTCACTGTTGCAAAAAAAATTCTTACAATGAGGGATTTTGAAGATATAAACAATAGTTTGTGACCATCTTTCTGTCCAAAAATTGGGGAATCAGGCAATAACTCAACAACCGCTTTATGTGGTTGCGCATATCATACATCAAATCATTGCGGAATTAAACGAAGATTTCGAATATGTATAAATATACAGGGTGTTGCATTTGAAATAACGAAGTTCACATCCGTTTACGGTAGAACCGGAAGTAGATTTCACGTGAAAATATTTTACAAATTGAGTTCATGTACTCTAAAACAAAAATACAAAATTTTGAATTTGTATCGCAATTCCTTCATTGAAAACTTCTAATGAAACACTTAAAAAAATCACCCTGTATCAAAAGACATGAAACACACATGAAAATAGAATAACATACCATTTCTTGAATGTACGCCAATATCACGGTCTCATCTATGGCAATGATTTTGATTGTCAACATCCATTGATTGAGTATTTCATAATCCTTGTCTGGATTTTCTGGTGAATCATTATTCGCAGCTTTGGCTGCATTTTCTATTATATTCTTTGGTGAATTCGTATTCATTGTCATTATTTCTTTAAGTCTACACAGAGAAAACAGAAATGACATTCGATTAATGTATTGACAGCAATTGCGGATTCACAGGGGGTTGCTGATGGGGGTAATTACCCCTCCCCCTCCTTGAGTATCGAAAACCTGAGAAAAAGTTATGGAACCCGGTGCACATGGAATATTTCATACACTGTGAACGTAGCTACTACTAGAAGTAAAATAGAAAGAAAATCGATTTTTATGGTAATAAAATGATTTTTTCGTGAAAAACAAAATCTTGTATGCACCACGAGCGTTTTTGGATCCTAACGCCCATCGAGAAACCGTCATCCCTCGGGCCGAATGTTTTCCCCCAGGCGTTCGGATCTAGATATCGCACTTGGTACAGAAAAAACTATTCCAGCGTTGATTCCATTATAGATATAAATAAATGGGATTCTTATTTGATAAAATTTAATTTTCGTCTATTCGCTTCAACAACGATTTTGTGATCATGGTTTGTTAGTTTGACTGTTGCAACTACAACGCTATTCATTACTCATGGACAATTTTCGTCACGATACAATTTTCGAAGTTTGAGGATGATCTCAATCGACTAGAATCGAATGAATGGTCACGAATGCTTGGTCAAATTCGATTCTGTTCGTCCGTCGGGCCAACAATATGATAACTCTTGAACGGATGACACTTGAAATATTCAAGAGAGGTTTCTAGACCAGACCAGAGGTTCCGTGAAGATAGTTGCTTTCCTGATTGTTTGAAAACTACAGATTATATCGAGAATTAGACGGGGAATGACGTATTCAATCTGCATTGGATATTCAATTAGTAATTTATATCTCGAATTATCCCAGAGTATATGTTCATTGATTCGAATAATCCGTTTATATGGATGCATAATTTTTCAGTATCGATTATTTTCTATTCTTGTTTTCAGTAATCTGTCGCTCTCATGAATTATTCGATTATTTCACATAAACTGTAATCATGATTCACACCTACTTGTACAACAAAATAGAAGTAATAACCGAACAAATCTCAAGATGGTATTAAGACTCGAACATGTAACGGTGTTTTTTTTTCAACATCCTTTGATGCGCATAAATAGCTTTCAGAGAATATATAACCGAATTTCTTACATTAATTAAACCTCAGATGTTCTAGAAGTGATCATAAATTTATTTGGTTACTCAACGTAACGACATTCATGGATTTAATTGGGAGAGAATCATAAAAATGTTGGTCCATTTCATAGAGTTATAGATTACAATAAATAAAAGGTTAGATAAAAACTATGTGCTCACCTTTCACTTTTTCGATGCTTCATGTTGTTACCAGGTAGTGTAAATATGTAACAAGTTTCAAGAATTTGGGTAGGACTTACAGCTCTAATGAACATTCAAATAGCAGTTTGAGATGGAAGATTGAGGTAATATGCCTCGAAAAATAAGTAAAGGAAGATGAAACTTCCGCAAAGTGTTAGATGAGGAAACGCGTTCTTTTTAACTTTTTATTCAGGTTGCAGTAATTAAATTTTTTTGCAGAATGATGTGATTTTCAACCTTTTGAAAGTATTTCACCAGAATCTTAGAGGATTTGTGGAAATAATCTCAAAAATTCAAAACTGCATCAAAAGGACATACAGGATGGTGCAAGTGAAAGGAATAAATTTGTTATTTCATAAACCGGCGACTCCAAGGAAAAATCCTGAAACCCGTCGATTTTTATTTTGAAACGGGCTATTCGTAAGGATAGTTTTTTATTTTTGACTTCATCTATGTGAGCGTGATGATGGAAATGTGGGTGTTGTGATATATTATTTGAGAGGTCTTTCAAATACCTATTCAGTCATATCAATAATTTACAGTAATTGATTTGTGTATTTGTTTAAAAAATTGATAAAATCTTATTGTTACAATAAATATTCAATATATGTGTTACTCATTAAATACAACGAAACTTAAATTAAGTGCTTAAATTGTTTACCTTCAGCTAGAAATCAATGACGGCCCCTACAAAATTTATTTTTGAGTGTCAATAAAAACATCATGAATTACTAATACTTGTGACAATACGCAAATCACCGTGATGGGGTAATAAAATATTAGTTTCAATTGAAGATATCATATTTCTGAATGAAGAGATCATTTGATTGATTTGAAATATGAAAATTACTTGCACTAAAAAAATTGATCTCCATTTGAGAACTTCACTGTTATGAGGTAAAAAAATATTGGCTCGGGAATAAAAGGAAATCCATTCCATGAAAAAATATTTATTGAAACATGTACAATTTCACAATGGTGTCAACAAGAGAATATGCCATTCGTATACAAAAAAACTTCCTTATGACATCATTATTTCATATTTCGTCATCGAATTGCTACATGAAATTCATGAATTACTTTGTGTAAAATTGTGGTTAGAAAATTAAAAATGTAATTTTTGTCAACCAAAACATATTTCTGCTTTTTTCACCTAATATGCCTTGAAGTGTTGATTAAATCCAATGGTGGACAACAGTTCCCCAAAAATATATATATATACATAAAATGATTTGACGATTTATGTATAAAAATGCCTATTTTTAAAAAAATAGGATTTTCATCTACATATTTATTTAATGCCATCGACTTCATTTCATATTTAATTCCGTTTATTTCATACCATGCAACACTGAAACTGAACTGTTTTCATTTTGAAAAATCATACCCTCATAATCAATATGATGAACAGGTCCACGTGGCACTATTTATCATCCAAACCTTGCTCCGACAGAAAACCATAAAAATCTTTCAACTGGGATTTCAGTTTTTCTTCCATTTTGAACAAGCACAATAATTATTAACTGTGTAGTGAACATCACTTGTGCAAAACTCGGCAAATCGCACAACAGGAGCAGGATGCACCCTGCAAAAGACGCGGGCGAATCGTAGTTTTCTTTTCGTATATTTTCAATAGATAATTTTCTTCATTGGAGACATCAAATAACTTTGCATCAAATACATAATTTCAGAAGAAGAAGGCGTTATCTCCATTCAAGAATTCAGAATTGAAAAAATGTATCATCTCCCATAAAGATAAAGATTTCTTCAATGAAGAAATACTTTATATATTATCTTCAAACAAGAAATGTTGCGTTTTGTCTTTTAAAAATATTAGTTTTATTTCCTGAATACTATTGATTATTTGGATGAAGAATATTCAGTAAACCTGAGTAAATATTTCAAATAATTAATTTTATATATTGGGGATATTCAATAACGTTGTATCAAATACATTATTTTAGAAGAAGAAGGTTCAAAAATTCAAAAATTCAGAATTGAAAAAATGTATCATCTTCAATAAAGAAATAATTTTTATGTGTGTAGTAAGTACCATGAAATGCTATTAACAGATCCAGAAGCGGGTGAATATCACAGTGAATTTTTATCGAAATGTCAAGTACATCGGATTTTGGCGATGAGTTCCAATCGTGAGATGTCCATTCTCATCTTTTCTCATAATTTTTAAAATGTTTTTGAATTTCTGTTTTGGTAATAAATATATTTGCGGAAATAACTGAATCCAAAATTGCCATTATTAGTGATTGACATATTATTTTTGTGTATCTGTTCTGTGTGATAGCTCATATCCATGAAAACATTTGACAGTTCAAAAATCAGAGAACCAAGCCGTTGATCTCCGATCATAGGTGATTACGATTTGTGAAATCCACCGTAAGTATCATTTAGGCGGAACAAAGTTCGCCGGGCCAGCTAGTAAGAGATATTTCGGATTGTCGAAAATATGCCCTGGTGCCAATTTTCATAGTACCTCTGACTCTTTTACAGAAATGGTCAAGAACTACTTTGAGAGACTTCTGGGCCACCTATATTGTTTTCATCCCTGATTTCATCCATTTATTTTTCCTTCGTTGACTGGACTTAAAGGTCATATTTCGGATATATCTCAGTTCTGATCCTTCTTCGTTATCTAGAATCTATAAAGATTAAGAATTACGTATTATTCGATCGACAGTTCGACTTCAAAAAGGATAGCGACAAGTTAATTCGGTCTACATTGAAATTTATTCCAGCGTGATCCGAATGTTCGGTCATTCGTTAAGTATCGAATTGCACGCCAAGGGCATATGTCGTTACCTTCATATTATGAGCTTGTTTTAAGGGTACCGGAAATGCAATGTGTTTCTAATAACTACTGCATCTGTCGCTAGCAACTTATCACCCGGATTTACTGGACATGTGACGTATTTTCTGTTTATCCACGAAATGACGAAAACCTAATCTGAAGAACTGCTAATGATCAGTGGAGAAAGCATGGTTAATGTATTGAACGAAATATACGAAGTGAGTAAAAAGTAACGCACGAAGTTCTATTTGTAGATAATGCTCGAAGAGGTCAATTTTCATTTCAGATTGCGAAAGTATTCATGTATTATTGACGAATTTGTCATTCATCATTAACAACGGATTTCGGAAAGATGAGTAACTTCGGTAGTGTAATTGGTTAGCACGTTGGACCGGAAATTCAAAGATACGTGGCTCGATTCCCGTTCGAAGTGAAAACTTTTTCCCAAATTCAAAAATCCGTCTGAATACCGATTAATAGAGAGAGAGAGAAATTAACTTTATTGATTCAAATCAAATGGCTATCGACCGAAGTCTTCCTGCCACTTACATAGATAATTCAATGTAATGTTATTCTATGAGTAAAATAAAAAAATTAATTAACTATTCCAAAGACAGCAAGTGTTCAAAAAGTGGTAGCGCTGGTGTTTTGGCCTTTGGTCTATTTTCTGTAATGTAGTGGTGTATCAGTGGATCCATTATTGTCCTGTTTGTCTGTTTCTTAATGAATTTCTGGCCCAGTTTCTGTATTCTGGTTAATATTGGTTCTACCTCAGTTAACTCATATAATAATTGGTTGGGAGGGTTGTGCAAGGGGTTGTTAGGGTGTCTAATTTTGGTGATTTTCCTAAAGCTTGTTCGTTCGGCTATTTCTAAATTGTTCAGAGTTGATTTTGAAGAGTTCAAAAAAATTGTGCTTCCATATTCTAGCAAGGGTCTGCATATCATCTTGTATATTGAAGTGGCAACTTTCACATTAATACCCAAGTTTTTATAGGTGAGCGATCTGAAGTGTCCTGCTCTAGCTATCGCTGCTGTTTTTTGATGTTTCATGTGTACTTTGAAGCTGAGCTTGTTGTCTATGTGTACTCCCAAGTATTTGCAGATTTTTGTAGGGCTTATTGTTTTGTTGTCTACTCTGATATATGGAGAGTTCCTTCTGATTTTATGGTTGAACAAAACAAGCTTCGATTTTTCTGGATTTGGCTGTATTCCCCAACGTCGCATCCATGCAATGGTCACGTCTGTAAGTTTTTGCAAGTTCTCCATACATTGTGATGTTGTGTTGTTATGGGTAATAAGTGCTGTATCGTCAGCAAATTGTAAAATATATGCTTGTTTATCTATGTGTTGTTCTACTGAATTTCTTACATCATTTATGTCATGGTAAAACAGATTATAAAGAATTGGCGAAAGTGGTGAGCCTTGTGGGAGGCCTTGTTGAGGTATGAATGGGGATGATTTTTCATTTTTCACTTGGACTTGAATGTTTCTGTCAGTAAGGAATTGATTAATTATTTTCAGAAGAGGAGCTGGGCATTTTAGTTAGTATAATTTATTTATGAGTCAGGCATGCCAGACACTATCAAATGCTTTCTTTATGTCCATGAACAAAGCTGCAGTTTTTTTTTCCTTTCTTTTTGTTACATTGGATATTTGTTGTAAGAATCGATAGGGGGTGGGTGGTGGAGGTTTGATTTTTGAATCCGAACTGGTATTTAGGAATTGATTCCCCTAGTGACTCTTTGATCCTTTCACATAGAATTTTTTCAAAGTTCTTTCCCAATACAGAAAGCAGTGTGATAGGTCTGTAGTTCTCTAATTTAGAGTGGTCCGCTTTGGCTTTTGGTATGGTTATTAATATGCCTTTTTTCCATTCTTTTGGAAAATAACATTCATTAATGCAGAAGTTATATATCCTTATTATCTCTTGATGGATAGAGAGGTTTAATTTTCTTAGTACCTTTCTAGGTATGTTGTCGAAACCGGGTGTCGTACTTTTTCCGTGATGTAGAGCCTTATAATATTCATCTTCTGCAATTTGTTGGACTTCAGCATCATGTTGGATCTGTAGGAAGTTGTTGTGGTACCAGTGTTCTATTTTCTTTCTATGAGTCTCGTCAAACTCTTTGTTGGACGATTTCGTGAATGTTTCCTCAAAATGATTCTTAAATGCATCTGTAATCTCTTTGTCAGTTATTAAAGTTCCTCCGTTCACCAGGATTGGATTTGTAAGATTGCGAGTGTTGTATTTGGACAGTTTCTTGATCGTTCTCCAATATGTTCTTCCCTTCTGTTCTTCTATCTCCGTGCATGCCTCTAAGTACTTGTGTGAACGATAATGGAGAATCATCTTGTGGACGTCTTTGTTGAGGTTATTGATTGTCTCTTTTAGGCTTGGTTCATTGAGGGTTCTATATTCACGGTAAAGTTGTTTCTTCAGTCTTATCAGTTTTAAGATGTAAGGAGGGAGAGTTTGAGTAAAGAATTTCTTTCTTACTTTTGGTGTCTGTTCTATTATTATTTTTGATAGTGCATTATGAAAGAATGATATGTATTCTGCAGTGATTTCAGCTTCTGGGTGCATCAATTCGATCATTCTTCTATTAACTTCTTCAATGTGACATTTTTCAAATGAAAGTTTCATTTCCTGTGGATATTCTATTGGATTTTTCATTGTATTAATTTTGAACTGAATGGCGAGGTGATCTGATCCTTAATCTGGGGTAAGTCTAATTTTCTGTATGTTATTTCTTATATTTATGGTGCAAAGCAGTATGTCAGGTGTTGAATCTGGATTATTCTCCATTAAGAATGTTGGTGGTGTGTCTATCCTAATAAAGTCGGAGTTCCTTAGAAATCTATTGAGCTGGATCCTTCTTCTAGAGTTCAAGTTGAAGTCTCCCAAAACAATGCAATATTTGTATTGTGAAGCTTTGATAAATAAGTTCTCTTCAATGAGTCTGCTGGAATGATGTATATAGACCAAAAATATGTGAATTTTATCTTCTTTAAAAGGAATAGTGAAATGAAGGACATCATTCCACGGATTATTGAAGTGTGGTGGATCACCGATTAATAATTATCTCTTATCTACATTTCACAGACGTTAATTTCCAATTTAAACTTCTCATATATGTCAATGTTTCATTCAACTTTATGAACAACTATCATTTCATACTTGATTTCATGTTCGAATTTTGCAGAAATTATTTGAAAGCATAGGAATAATTGGATTGACGGAGGGAGACTGGTCTTGTTATAGGAAGCTCCATTTTCTGTGCTCATCGACAATTGAAACCATAGAAAATTTCGAGACTCAGATGAAAATAGGTTTTTGACCAATTTCTATACTCATATTGATACGAACCATACGATGTATAATGTTTAATTTCAGAGCTCTGTCATCAGTATTAGCGGAGATATCCATTTTTTTCGATATGGCCATTTTTCCAATTTTCGCTCATAACTCGAAAACAAAGAGGAGACCGAGAATTTTGCTCACCCTGTACAGGGTGAGAAGATTGTAGGAAGTTTTAAATTTGTTTAACCTAGAATTTAAATATGAAACTGTTAACACCTGTCAAAACAAAATGTTAACATATGCCAAAAAATTGACAGTGGCTAAAAATAATCGACAGAAGCTATCAAAGCAATCATCCATGATCCTGGGTATGATATTAAAGAAATATTGGGAATTTTTTGTCCTCAAGTCGCAAGTATTTTAACTATTTTATATGGTTTTGGTTGAGCGATCTGGACAACAATACTGCAGACATCGTGACGATATGATAAAGCCATATCGTACAAGTGGATCAGCGCTCAAAAACATATGAAGAAGTCCTAATTTATCACCAAATTCGATGATCTTACATAGATATTTGCTGTTTCCGTACGTGAAATGATACCTATTTATATAAATCAAATTCAGGAGAAAAATAAATTATCAATTTATTATAGATCCAAGAATGTAATAATTATTCAGAATATGAGTATCGTTTATCTAAGTATAATATTGCTGCGAGTTGGACTGGTATGTGGCAATTGAAAATGGAAAGGGATTTGTGTAGAAGAGTGTGCAAATCTCCACATTCATTTGTAGTTGTATCAAGTGGGTGTCACTATTATTAGTGGGAGGATCATTCTATCTTTGCGTTATAGCACGAATCACCAGGTGGAAATTTTTCGTGAAGATAAATTGAAATTATTCTATTATTAGTGATAGATTAGTGGAGCAATAATAAATATAACTGGAGTATCTCCTAATCTTCATATTATATTACCATGATTCGCAAAGTTTTTTGATAATGCACGAGAATCCGGATACACACAACCATTCTGTTATCATCCCGGTTGGCCATGAAATTCTGACACATTTCACCGGGTATAGGTATTTTGAAAATGTTATGTTACCCCTCATTTCCCTGTCAGATGAATGAGCAACGTTATCCTTTCTACATAGAGGTCGCAGAAATAACGTATTCATCAAAATGTTTATTTACTTTGGGAAAATAATGAATTTGAGAAAATGTTATGTGAATTCAATAATTTCAAAGACCTGGCGAATGTTGAAGGAGTTTCTTTCTCTGTTAATACTGGAAATATTTCACATATATGAGCATAGTTGGAAGATTCAGTTATGCTATTTTCTTGTACGGAAATCAAGAATCGAGTGTTGAAATTTTAAAGGAAAATAATGGACAGAATAGTCCGTTGCTTAGTGATAGTTCATTGAAAAATAGAATAAAAGTAGGTGGTACTCGAATAATCCGACAGAAAAACTTCTGAACGAACAGACGGACCTATATGGAATTCCCCACTTTACAAAATTCTCAAGAAATAAGGAGGACATTCAAATAGCTTTTTGCACCACTTGAAATACTCCATTATGAAAATGTAGTAATACTACGGAACCTGTGTCACAGTTAAACCTTAAATACTAACTTCATTCACAAATTTAAGAAAGAGTAAATGGGAATTAGCATTGGCAACGTCTCTCAGAATTATTTGACATTTTACGACTGTCAACCTGCGTCAGTTTCAATTAAAAAAACTTGATAAACTGAATTCACTTCATAAAAGTAAATGGAGTATTGGGTTGGACACTTTTGAATGGAAGGTCCTATATTCAAGCTAGATAGAGTATAGACAAAAATTCACACGTGTGCATGACGATTAATTTTCATTTCCAAACTCAAGCATGTTTCATGCAAATGTGAATTTTCACAAAGTCTTTTTCGGTCGAAAATTCTCCGTATCTGTGGAAAATTGCTTAATTAATACGTAAAATGCAATGACGTCAGGTTTTCTTGACACTTTCGCATTTTAAGATATTTTTTCCGAATGGACACTCCATACATTCATTGGAGCTCAAAACAACCTTTTCAAGAATATGCCACACTTGATATACTGCTGGAGTCCATATTTGACTACGTTCCATTCGAAAAAAACATATTTTTCTACAAAAAATAATTAATACATAAGGATCTGAGTATATATAAAAAACTACTTAGGCATACCATTGAATTCTACGTAAAAAAGAGCTACAGAAATCATACAAAATGAAGAATTTTCGAAATGAAGGATTCATTTTATTTAGTTTTCGAAGTTCGAAAATTTCAAAAATTAACGACTCGGTCCTCTATAAATTTAACCGATGCAGCATCTAAAATTATCTTTCAATTTACGACTTTTTTGACAAATCTTAACGTATAAAATTGGGAATAATTCGAATACAACAGGTTTTATGAAAAAAATAATCTATTTTTCCGAAGTAATAGTTTCTTTCGAAAATAAGAAATCTTTTCGAGTACTTTCAAATTATATTTTCGTTATTTTATGAGCCAACGGAGAGAACACAGTAGAAAAGCGTCAACAGCTCCCCTTGTTCTATAGAAAATAGAAAGTAAAAACAGAGACTAAGATATCCCCTATATAAACTACAAATTCGAAATCCCCTAATACGGTATCTATTTTTTTCATCTATACGACTTCAACTAATCAACTGTACCTACCTATCACCTGAAATGTGTATATTATAATAAATTCAATCGCAAAGCTTGGTCCAGAAAGAAAGAACTCCTTCTCATTTCTTTATAACCGTTATCTCATCATTCTCTTATTGAGCTGATTTTACTGATTTAGTTTGTTGTTAGACCGATGGACCGAGATATTCGCATCCTATGCGTCCCTCTAGTGGTTACTTTGCAAACATAGCAGAAGAAAATAAGGCTTGCTACATCTCTCTATCTCTAACGTTCGGATATAATCGGATAGAGGGAGCCAGACCATAATAAAAAGATGATTTTTCATGCCGGGTGTTTTGGAATTCCCGAATTCGGAAGCGGAATACATACTTCTAAAATTGAATTGTATCCATACATTATAATGAATGATCTGATTAAATTTTTTTTTTATATACAGATGGTCATATTCAGCTCATTGACTCTTTTCGTGGTTCCAAATTCAATCCATGGATTATGGTCTATTTTGATGATTTTACCATTCGTCATTCGTCGTTTATTCGTATTAAATAAATTGGTTTGCAAATAATAAATATCAATTATGTACCTACAGAGTGTTTTACCATAAACTGGACAAACATATATAGCCGTGTAGATGACCAGAGTAGGTCATTTTGAATTTAACCAATGACATATACCTACCCCGTTTCCGACGCATTAGCGAGATACAGGCTGTTTAATGTCAACTTTGAGCAATATTCTGATAACTGTGGTGAGTTATGCGTGACATTTGTAAATAACGGTTTCTGGTCACATCTCAGTATTCTTTAGGCCTCAATTCAATTGTGGTGAAGAATCTGAAGAAAGCAGTCCAAAATGGCGGAAAACCTGCAAAGTTGTATTTTTTTCTCGGTTGCCAATTTGGTAAGCATTATTTCCACGAAGATTTTCTAAGAATTTCCGTGAAAAAATCTGGGTCATCCTGGCAGACCAATAGCACAATTTTGCCCTACGTACGGCTTCCAGTTTTTCAAATACACTGCGCAAAAAAAATTAAGCCACATTATGGAAATCTCAAATTTATTCTACAACTGAAGGTGTTCTCAATGATAATTATTTTTATCAGAATTATGCATGCATATGTTAACCACTTTCAACGTTTTTCTTCAATACAGATGTTTTCTCCCAGCAGGAATAAGAAAAGATAATATTATCAGATTTTGAATGTATTGGCTCCATTCTGAAATAAGTTGTTCTCGATCAATTCTAGTGATCAATAGTTTTTCTTTCGTTTGATTTTCTGCACTCGATCGCTATGCAACGCGAAACACGCAATTTGACCCAAGAGGAATGTGCCCAAGCGGTAGTTTTGCGAGAAGAAGGGTGGACATACACAAGAATTACAGAAAGATTTGGAGTTTCCCATACAAGTGTGTCCAGAATGTTGCAGCGATTCAGGGAGACAGGTATGAATGTCCGAAGACCAGGACAGGGTAGACCACGGTAACAACTGCCATTCAAGAACGTTACTTGAGAGTTTCTTCGTTGAGACAACGGTTTGCAACCGCTCGCCTCCTTCAAAATCAGCTTGAGCAAACTCATGAGGTGCAAATTAGCACTCAGACAATAACAAATCGCCTCAGAGAATATGATTTAAGGCCTCGTGTCGCGGCAAGAGGCCCATCAGCTCTTACCCCAGCCCATCGAAGGGCGCGTTTGGATTTTGCGAGAGAGCATATCAATTGGGAAGAGGCCGATTGAGAAAGACTTCTCTTCATCTCTTCACAGATGAGTCTAGATTCTGCCTCTACCATTGTGATCGACGTTCCCTTGTATACAGACGTCCACATGAAAGATATGCTCAGTGCAATTTCCTGAATACTACTGGTTTCGGGGGAGGATCGATTATGGTATGGGGTGGAATATCTTTGACTGCTCGCACAGACCTAATGGAGCTATGAATGCTGATGAGTATATAAGGAACATTCTTGAAGAGCATGTAGTGCCATTTACATTGGTGAAAATTTCATTTTTATGGACGATAATGCCAGACCCCATCGTGCGCGCATCGTTCAGGAGTACCTTGAAGAGGTTGAAGTCTCTCGAATGAAATGGCCAGCAAGAAGTCCAGAGCTCAATCCGATTGAGTAGGTTTGGAACAACCTCAATAGCAGGCTGAGAAGTTCAGAAAATCATCCAACTACTCTTAATGACTTAGGAACCCAACTCGGAGAAATCTGGGAAGGATTAGATCAGAACATTTTAAGATCACTCATTTTGAGTATGAACCCTCGTTGCCGAGCTGTAATTAACGCAAGGGGTAGAAATACCAAGTATTAAATCACTCATCAGTATTTCAGTATTTTGAAAATTGTTCATTTCTCTTCTTTCACATAAGATTTGGTGAAATCCTGAATTTTTCTTCCATTTAATGTGTCTTGTTTCGATCAAAACCTTTCCGAGAGAACATGAAAAATAAGTTATAAAGTCAATGTAGAGTTAACTTTCATTGAAATTGACATTTTCAGAATGTGCATTAATTTTTTTGCGCAGTGTATTATGTACCATTTTAGTATAGTATAGAATTAATTAAGTATACCCCGGGTGTAATCTTCGGAAGGCTACGAACAGAAAACCAATGGATATTTTTTCATTATAAAAAATCAGATATTGGGTATTTGGAAAGATTTTTTTTATTCTTCCTTTAACAGTTTATAAACGAAGAATTTTCGACATGTTATACCCCTGACAAGATAAGTGCAACAGTCATGGTACTCTTTGTTTTGATCACAGAAAGAATTTAATGAGGTTATACCCTTCAATTTTTACAGATGTTCACTCACATGCTTATATTTCAACTTATCAAATCTTCATTCCTCATGCCTTACGCAACACCAAGACAACACCCTAGTTATCTATTTAATTTGATTTTCGCTAAATTCTCATATTCACGAGGTAACACTTTCTGTTCGAAATATACTGACCATCTTAAAAAAACCATGAGATTGCATTCGCTTGTAGCCCTGAAGAAGAAGTCGATACGACTTCGAAACGTCGGCACTGTTAAAGGAAAAATAAATAATTTTTTTTTCCAAATATCCAATATCTGATTTTTCTCCACCATGGTGTTAAACACCATGTATGATACTGGATAACATTTTTTTCATTCTGTTTCCACCTCAGTATTCAGAATTAGAGATGAATCAACCATGAAAAATTCCAACAATTTTGGCCGAAATTTTTTTTCACTGAGAATGTAAAAAAAAGTTGATTTCGAATTTTGGAAAAACTTTTTCACGGCAATTCGTAGAAAAACTAGTTCGTGGAAATAATGCCTTCCAAATTGGCAACCGAGAAAAAAATTCCAACTTTGCATGTTTTCCGGCATTTTGAATTTTTTTATAATTCTCCACCCCAATTGAATTGAGCCTTGAAAAATACTAAGATCTGACCAGAAACCGTTATTTCCAATGTCACGCATAACTTTCCACCAGTCATCAGAATATTGCTCAAAGTTGACATTGAATACCCTGTATCCCGCTTATGCGTCGAAAACGGGTTAAATGTTTGAGGTGAAACACCCAGTATGTCGAAATCAGTTTCACCTTCTTTATTGACTGTTGATACTACGTGGTGTGCTATTTATGCATTGAAGCTAGAAAGGACAAACCGACAAACGAATGAATTTTAACTCTGAAACGTGCATTTCGAAAACCTCAACCGCTTCTTCGGGCACTGAAAATTGTTGTCCAGGCATTTCATCTTCAATTGGTGGGAACAAAAAGAAATTATTGGGTACCATAAAGGGAATGTGAGGCGGATGGGTCATCAATTCTTTCGTCTGTGTGTCCAAACACTCGCTTGGTTCATGTGATGTAGGTGAGATCGCAAAATTATAGGTATTATTAGTTTTGGATAACACTCTGCATTAACTGTCGTTGATTTTCGGGAGCTACAGCTGCCACGTGCCTGGTATTCATGAAGAAACACCCCACTATTGGCTTATTTACGCTTCGAGAATGAAAAACTTTCATAGTATTCTCCACACATCTAGAATGCAAATGGATAATGCAGAAAAAATACAGCAATGAAGAAAAGCAAAATCCACCACTGTATGGAATATATGAAAAGGCATCTTCAGAAGGCGATCAATCTTGCCGATA
Source organism: Adalia decempunctata (assembly GCA_951802165.1). Lineage (NCBI taxonomy): Eukaryota > Metazoa > Arthropoda > Insecta > Coleoptera > Coccinellidae > Adalia > Adalia decempunctata. The sequence goes on along the minus strand of OX637696.1, from coordinate 61,508,277 downwards.
CTAAAGAAAGGGAGTCAAGAATAAAATATGGGAAGAAGACCTTGAGGACCTAGAAAAAGTTATTGAAGATGAGGAGGAGAAATGAAAGAAGCACAGGAGGATGACAAAAGCCCCCACCGCACATCTCCGGCCGAAATCAAAGAGATACTTAACAATTTAAAAACAAGAAAGGCTCCTGGAAAAGATGAAATTACAAATCTCATGCTGAAGAAAATGTCAAAGAAAGGAACAGCAGCTCTCACTAATATAGTTAATGGAGTGATGAAAACAAAGCACTTCTCAAAAAGATGGAAAACTGCCGGAGTGATTGGTTTCAATAAATCAGGTAAGACAAAAAGTCCCCGCAGAACTTTGGACCAATAAACCAACTACCAGCCCTAGAGAAAATTGTGGAGAGCTAGACGACTTAATGAAAAAATAGAAGCCCTGGTGACGATAACCATTGAACAATTTGGATTCCGAAAGCAACATTCAACTGAACAATAATGTTCAATCTGCACTATGATATTTAGAAGCAGGAGTTCCTCAAGGATCCATACTATGACCGCTACTCTATGATATATACATACATGATATACCAAGAAATCCAAGATGCCTGCTTGCTCTATACGCAGACGATACAGTAATAGCAATTAGGCACAGAAATACAAAAATAATTCAGAAAAGACTTCAAGCAGCTGCAGATTATATCATTCAATGGTGTAACAGATGAAAAATCAAAATCAGTGGAGAAAAAGAGTCAACCAATACTTCTTCAAAAGAGAAGACCAAAGATGGAATCGAAGACATCCATAAACGATAATGAAATAGAATGGCAGAATGAAGCTTATTACCTAGGAGCAATATTAGACGAAGGACTTAGTCTAGGCGCGCACCGAGGTGGTGTGGCGGTGGTGTGGCGGTGGTGTGGCGATGGTGTGGTAGCGAGGTGGCGAGCTGCATCGCTAAAGCACATGTTAGACGAAGGACTTAGTCTAGGCGCGCACCGAGGTGGTGTGGCGGTGGTGTGGCGGTGGTGTGGCGATGGTGTGGTAGCGAGGTGGCGAGCTGCATCGCTAAAGCACATGTTAACATATCTAGCTACACGCACTGAAGTGGTGTGGCGGTGGTGTGGTGGATGCAATACGGAGTGGTGCCACATGGGTGCCACTAGTCTCCACATCGATTCGGCTTATAATTATTCTCTCATTTCACGAAATTATAAATATATAGGTATATTATCTGTAAAAATAGAGTAGGTTTCTGTTCTAAGATGCGAGACGACCAGGAATTTAATATAAAATTCGTAGTCCTCGTAGAGAAATATCCCTGTCTCTACGATAATTCACGGGAAGATTATCACCTGAGCCATGTTCAAGAACAAGCCTGGGCTAGAATTGCGAAGGACATAGGAGAGGAAGGTATGTGATAATATGATTTTTTCAGAATTATTTTTATTACTAGAGACATGAAAATTATAACTATTATTATTCAGCTTGTAGAAAATCATTTCTTCTTATTTCATACGCAAAATTTGAGATCTCTTTTAAAGACATTGAATATTCCATATCTTTTGTTCTGTCGCCACAGGGGATGGACCCAATATTTAACTTTCCTCTTTTTTTTCGAACTTCAGCATTCATATTAAGAAGTTGCACATAGGAAAGCAAATGTTCATCGGACGAACACATTTCGACAACTGATGAAGTGGTGCCATTTGCCACTTCAGTGCGCATTAAACCACGTCCACACCATTTCGCCACCTGTCCTGCGCCATTCAGATCGCCACCTCGCTACCACACCACTGCCACACCACCTCGGTGCGCGCCTTGCCTAAGGCAAGGCGCGCACCGAGGTGGTGTGGCGGTGGTGTGGCGGTGGCGTGGTAGCGAGGTGGCGAGCTGAATGGTGCAGGACAGGTGGCGAAATGGTGAGGACGTGGTTTAATGCGCACTGAAGTGGCAAATGGCACCACTTCATCAGTTGTCGAAATGTGTTCGTCCGATGAACCTTTGCTTTCCTATGTGCAACTTCTTAATATGAATGCTGAAGTTCGAAAAAAAAGAGAACAGTTAAATATTGGGTCCATCCCCTGTGGCGACAGAACAAAAATATGGAATATTCAATGTCTTCAAAAGAGATCTCAAATTTTGCGTATGAAATAAGAAGAAATGATTTTCTACAAGTTGAATAATAATAGTTATAATTTTCATGTCTCTAGTAATAAAAATAATTCTGAAAAAATCATATTATCACATACTTTCCTCTCCCATGTCCTTTGCAATTCTAGCCCAGGCTTGTTCTTGAACATGGCTCAGGTGATAATCGTCCCGTGAATTATCGTAGAGACAGGGATATTTCTCTACGAGGACTACGAATTTTATAATAAATTCCTGCTCGCCTCGCATCTTAGAATAGAAACCCACTCTATTTTTACAGATAATATACCTATATTTTTTTTTATTCATTTGACGGCATCGACTGCTGTGGTCATTAGCCGGAATATACCTATATTATTTATAATTTCGTGAAATGATAGAATAATTATAAGCCGAATCGATGTGGTGACCACTCGCTTGCCACTCGAGAATTAAACATGCTCGAGACTAGTGGCACCCATGTGGCACCACTCCGTATTGCATCCACCACACCACCGCCACACCACTTCAGTGCGCGTAGCTAGATATGTTAACATGTGCTTTAGCGATGCAGCTCGCCACCTCGCTACCACACCATCGCCACGCCACCGCCACACCACCTCGGTGCGCGCCTAGACTAACGTGGAAACACCACATAAAGGTATGCAAAGGATGAAACGAATGTAGCAATGAAAATGCTAATACCCGATTATAGGCAAAAGAAGCCAAATGAACAGAAACTCGAAGTTGAGGATCATAAAAGTAGTCTCCAGACGACAGCTAACATATGGATCAACAGCATGGAGCCTTGCAGCGAGAACCCATATAAAGAGGATTCAGACTACAGAAAACAAATTTCTGAGATGGACTTTAGACGCCCCCTGGTTTATTAGGACTAAACAAATCCGAAAAGACATAAAATGAGAGTCCATAACTACATTCATCAAACGAAAAGCTGCAAAAGACCTTGAAAGAGGTAGTAAACATCCAAATGACGATCTTAGAAGGTTGATCACGACCCCGCTGAAGATGCAAAAACAGCGAGAATTTACCGCAAAAATCCACAGACCAATTGCGAAAATGAGAAAATAGAACTTCACATCTTATAGACAGTCGGCATAAAAAATGCGGAAGAGAAAATATACAGATGAGAAGAGGAATTTAGTCCAACACTTCCCAGAAAGACTGGGTGCCTGATGTAAGATTCACCTCTTTCATAACAAAAAAAAAAATTAAATTGAAATATCCAAACTGTCGATTGGCCTTTTCTTTTTGGTTCCTTTGCATTAATAATTGACTCGACACCTTTCACAACCCTAGAAGCTCCACAGTTGAATTTTCCAATCCTTTAATGGCAGCATACAATATGTACTTTTCTCAAAAAATGTGGAATCCACGCGTAAATACCTGCTGATACACCCAAAATGTTCGTACAAAACCATATAAGGCAGTCTTAATGATGCTCCTTTTAACGATGTCACAGGACTATCTTCTTCAGATAATTTTCATAAAGCGGTGATATTTTCCGGCACAACGATCACTTTTGGACGACCTTTCAACTTCAAGCGTGAGCGTACTATGGCCACATTTGAATTAAGTGAACCAGCGATATACAGTGCATATACCAGGATATATTGAAAAATTCTTAGCCTACCTACTATATATATATAGTCATAGTTATAGTGAAAAGGGATTACAGTCCACTGCGACCTTAAGGTCTATTGTGCCCCCTGACAGAGCTGTTATCATCGCGCCTTCTACAGCTCTCCCTCCAGTTCCACAGATTTGATGAAATCCAGTATCTGGGACGGCTTTAAGGAGGATAACTCCCTACTTCTACAAGTTTCTTGTCCAAAGCTATCTTTCCTTTGGCTTGCAATGGCATAGCATTCCGTAACCAGGTGAATAGGAGTTTCTTTCTCCTCCCCACAGAATCTACACTCATCAGTGTCCGATAAACCCATTCTCAACAGATGCTTCTTTAATCTTTAGGCGACAATGTCCTGTGAGAAAGCCAGTGAGTAGGTGAAGTTGGTTTTCACTGAGATCCAGATATTTTTTGGTTCCAGAAGAAATTTTTGGAGTGATCTATCCCTGGGAGATTCCGCCAGAGTTTTTTAAGCCTACTATAGAACCAAACAAAATATCAACGTCAAAATATTTTATTACTCAACATATTCTCCTCTTAATTGATTACATTACAGCGAACCTGCAGCGTCTCTAGATCTTTCACAAAAAATGTTTCCTCTTGCTCTGCAAATCAGTCCTCCACAGCTTTGATCACCTCCTCGTTGGAAGAAAATTTACGACCTTTTAAACTTGTTTTTCAGTTGAGGAAAGAGATGATAGTCGAACGGAGCCAAATCTGGTGAATAAGGGGGTGTTCTAGTAATTCTAACCCTAATTCACGAATTTTTCGATGGCAACATGAGATTTGTGTTCTGAGGCGTTGTCCTGAAAAAACAAAATACCTTTTGGATAGCTTCCCCCGTCTTTTCTCTTCAATTTTTTCCCGTAGAGTGGTCAGTTATGTCGAATAGTAGGTAATCTGCAGTTATTGTTCTACCCTTATCCAAAAAATCAATTATGAATACTCCATGCCAATCCCAAAAACTGAAGCCAGAACTTTTCTAGCAGATTTTTGGACACGAAACTTCTTAGGTCTTCGAGAACCAGAGTGTCGCCATTCCATTGATGCTTGATTTGTTTCTGGATCGTAGAATTGTACCCAAGTCTCATCCATAGTAACAATTCGGTTTAAGAAGTCTACATCGTTTTCAAATCGGGCACAGATCCATTTTGCAATAGTATATTCTAAAACTAGTTGCAGAATGGGCTCCTATTCCAATACGAATGTGAAATTCGCAAACGAGCGACGAAGCAGCGAGTTTTCGAACGCATGAGTATTGGAATTGCATTCTGCAACGAGTATTAGACGATATTTTCTCTATTTCACTAAAATTTTGTGAAATTCAAATTATAGGTCCTAGTGACTTCCATATTGTATGTTGGCAGTTGGTGTGAATGTTAGGGAATACGAAAATTGACATTTCCAAATTGACGTCTGCTGAAATTTGAAAGGATCGGAAGTCATTGCTGACAACCACAAAACGAAAAATGTTACTGAAAACGATGCTGTAATGAATTCATTACAGCACTGTTTTTAGTACTATAATGAACACATTACGATACTGAAATAGAGAAAATTTTTTATCATGTCCAAATTGACGTGAACTATATCACAAGGATCTGAAGGATCAATCAGTCAATACTGAATACTGAGATGTTTTGGACATATTGCTTGGAGCGACACTTCAATGGAAAGACTCATGATAGAGGGGAAGGTAGAAGGAAGATGAACACGTGGAAGAGCACCTAAGAGATGGGTGGACCAGGTTAAAACCCTAGTGGGCCATATAACCTACCGGAGGCTTCACACACAAGGGCGAATTTACGGGAGGGGGGTGCTGGGGGTAACTACCCTAATTACAGGTACTTAATGATGGCTCTATAGTCCAATTTTTCGATTTTTACAATTTCGGCGGACACCTTTTTTTTAATTCACATTGCGTAACTTTGGTTTCCTTTTTTGATGTCGAACTCTACACTGACACTTCTAATATGTTATTGTTCGTTGATATGGTATCGCAATAATTTGTTTACGCATGGAACTGGACAGCAGACAATGAGATTACAATGCCTGATTCCACCTGGCAATATCACTGTCGCTGCAGCACAAGAAATGTAGATCCGTAGGTTGTATCTAGCATCATAAATTTCAGAAACTCTGGGATCATTACATGATGACCCGAATGGACAAGAATTTTAAATACCTTAGGTCACAATCAGAGCTTTTTTCTGCATGCCGGTGAAATCCAAATCCGCCTCTAAGGTGAATCTTTTGGTCAATTCAGGACGCTGAAAATAACTTGATGGGGCCTTCGTATCGAGAAAATAGCATTCAGTACAGAACCCTTATTGGTCCGACAGCAATGGACAAATTTAATGTTATTTGAAATCTATCTGATGCGTGAAACTATCCAAGTGAATGGGTCTAGAATGATAGCATAATTCAAATTCGTTCCGAGCACGGATGAAAGGATGTTTGTTTTATTTTTAGATGTACTTTGTCGTCTTTTGGAACCATGCCTCCTTGGCTGGGTCGGGTCGGTCTTAAAATTAAACTTTATATCGAAAAAAAGCAGAACTGTTCGCTTTGAAACACATAATATACGTTGACAGGCTGTGATATCAATTGTACAAAATGAATCTCGAATTTCTATTTCGCGGTGTTGGGTGTATATACAGTTTTTAGTGGATATTTACTGCGTTTCGTAGTGTAAACCGATTGTACACAGATTGGGATTGAGAACATTACCGGAATATCTAGGCAGTGGAATGATTTCGAGGCATGGCAAACGACACAAGAAATACCATTACATTCCATTCGGAAAGAACAGAAGGGTAAATATTTATTTCTGCATTTTTATAGTTGTATAGTTATAATGACACCTCATTGGATGTATTATAGACAGATTATTTTGATGCTTTTCGGGTTTTCTCTCCCAATATTTGAAGGAAATTCAATTAAAAATAGTTTTCAGTGTCATGAGTTGTAGGTATACACTATTTGTCAGAGCAATTTTTGAAACAATGTTGAATATGTATAACAAAATAATATTATTTACATCCAACTCCTTCTTCAATCTTGTGGCAGCAGGGGAAAATATTCAGAATTGTAATTGTTAGTCCCTCATTCAAAATTGCTTCTGTCAAATTTACCCCTTTTGCAACAAATTAAGCCAACTATGGTGTCTATCAATACATACACACCATTTGTAGAACATACATGATATGCAATTTTCCAAATTTTACGTTTTTCCTAAATTCAGCGTTCTTTACTTCTGTTGGCTTTGATGTTTGTCCTGTATAGAATACAGTGTATACTGGGTGAGACTTTGACTTACTTGTACATATATTTTAACTGTTGATTCTCGGGCAAAAAGAACCGTTTTTTCATTTTCTATTTTTCCGAGTTCGGCTCTGTTAAATGATGAAGCCCTTTGAAGAAAAATGGGCCAAATACGTGCCTGATACGATATTCTGCAAACATCTCAAAGTTCATATTTCTCGATTGGGATTGAGTTAATACATCTAGGAGATACAGAAGTACTAACCTTATTTAAATAAAAATGTTATAAACACTTCTTACCAAGAATACATAGTTTTGTCCGATTATATCTACAAATGCCATTCATGATGTGATTCAAGACATACTGGAGGGAATTAATCAGGAGAAGTGGACTGTGGGTGTCTTCATGGATCTTACAAAGGCTTTCGACAGTGTCAACTACAAGGTATTATACCTCAAATTGGAAAGACTGGGTATAAGAGGTTTAGAGCTCCAACTTATTAAATCTTACCTGACCAATAGGAAACAACGGCTTGCCTCGAAGGACCACAGAACTGGAACAACAGCTTTTTCGGATTTCAAGAACGTGGTTAGGGGAGTTCCACAGGGTTCGATTTTGGGACCTTTGCTCTTCCTGATTTATATGAATGAGCTTCCTGACGTTTCTGACCATAAGACAACGTTGTATGTTGATGACACTACTGTTGTCGTCAAAGCAGAGAGGGAGAAGGTCAAAGAAGAAATAAGTTCAACCTTACAGGCTTTTGATGACTGGTTTGCGCAAAATGATCTAAAACTGAATATTGAGAAAACAAACTTATTAGAGTTCGGATATTTCAAGAATGAAACTATCAAAGTAAAATGCGGGAACGAAGAACTTACCTCATGCCATCAAGCCAGATTTCTTGGACTCTGCTTAGACAGCCAGCTGAATGGGAAGGGACATGTAGACAACTTATCGCCTGGGACCTCCTCGTTCAGCTATGCGCTCAGAAACATCTCTAGGGTGGTAAACAGAGATGCTGCATTAGCTGCATACTATGCATTCGTTCATTCCAGATTGCAGTATGGGATAATGTTCTGGGGATCCTCGGTGGAGGTTGAGAGGGTGTTCAGACTGCAGAAGTCATGTTTAAGGAGCATTTTCAACCTAAAATATAGAGAAAGCTGTAGAAAATATTTTGTGGACAACAGAATACTCACCCTGCCCTGTCTGTATGTCCTTCAATGCGCTTTGTTTGTCAACACTAACTTGGGTATGTTCAGATGTCAGGAAATGGACCATGTTTATTCTACGAGAGGTTGCGCAAAGAGACAGATGATTCTTCCACAGACTACGAAAACCATAGTACACAAAGGCGTACCGACGCAAGTGATGAGGATATATAACTGTTTACCTTATGCTTTGAAACAAAAGAACTCGAAAAAATTTAAAAATGAATTGCGTCAATTTCTTTTAAATAAGGCATTTTATTCCGTTGAAGAGTTTTTCAACTGCCAATTTTAACTTTTGTGTTTTGTCGTTGATGAGTTTTAACACTTTCAACCATATATGTGATTTTGAGATTTTCTTTTAACTGTGAACAGTGTATTATGATGACGTGTTTCATACAGAAATTGTATCATGGAACGAAATAAATATTATTATTATTATTATTATTAAATAAAAAGACATATTTCTCTCATCAAAATTAGTCCCTTTTCCGATTTTCCCCAAGATCAGTTTGTAAGCTTCAATAACTTTGTCATATTTCCTCGATATCCCCAAAATATCTCATAAAAAAGGTTTATCAACAGCGGCGGCCTTGCCAATTGCGAGGCCCCGGGCGGCAGGTCTTTGCGAGGCCCTTTGTCCTTCGTGAAAAGTATGTCATTCGAATTTAAGTTGGGTCGTTTGGTTTAGGTATTTTGTCATGTTTGATAAAAACTGCCACAGTTTTACAACTAAATAAAATTTGTGCTTCAAAATATTTTACTTCGAAAGATTTACAAATTCAACAAATTCGAAGAAGATAAATTTTAAAATTTATGTTAAATTTCAAAATTGATGTTCGCGGGTTTTTCTGAGACTCGAATCTTTAATTAGAACACAATAATCCAACGAATGAGCTACGTCATTTTCTATTGAAAGAATAGCAAGTACTGAAAGCCGATCTTGAATTCTTCAAATAAGTTTTGTTAATTTTGAGCCTCGAAAAACTCCTTTCAGCAGACGCAACTGCAACAGGTGTGGTGGCAATAAGAGCCGTTTCACATGGGACTGAGAGCCGCTTCACATGCGACTGAAGGTCAGTCGGGACCGGCGTTTGAACTGGATTTTGCAATACTCGCATGGGTATCATCATTCGACCCATGAAACAAGCATGAGCATCGGTTCGGCCTGCTGCGTTTGCGTGTCGTCGGATCGAGTCGCGGCAAAAGGCACAAAGGAGTTTTCACATAATGCATGCGCACCGTCAGTCCTGATGCGATTGCAGTTCTGCGCATGTTATTATTGAATATTCATAGGAATTTTTACGTATTCACGAAAGGATTGTATTTATTCACCAATAATAGTGGATAATAGTCAATGGTTAGGAAAAAGTTAATTTTGAAACTGAAATGCTCATTAGTGCCATAGAAAAAAAAATGGAAATATGGAATACATCCCCAGAAAATTATAAAAATATTGATTTGAATATTGGGAGGATCTGGTTCTGATCTGTGTATGACAGGAAGATTTCAAGAATCTTTTTCAATGACGAAGCAAGTTTGCATATTTATCAACAGATTGATCGTCGATAATGCCCTCGCTCCTTAATTTTTTGTCTGAGGTCTTTGGCTTTTTATATACAAGATGATAGAGTAAATTTTAAAACTTCAAAAAAACTTGAACCAATCATCAAGTAGATTTCCCATATAACTTTTCAAACAAAGAATCCACACAATAATAATAATGCCAATATAAGAATTTCGAAATACGAAAAAAGTTTTCACTTCGTGCGGGAATCGGAAGGTTCTCGTACAAAGCAATTACAGTGTCACGCTCTGAATCCATGGCAGCAAATGGTCTTTGATAGCGGCGACTGACGATACCCATCGATGTGAAAACAAATACCGCCGACTGATGATCGGTTCGACCGACCATCAGGACTGACCATCAGTCCCTTGTGAAACGGCTCTAATTCTCAGGACAATTTCGATAGTGGGGTAAACTCCAGTTATATTTTTTTTTCTCTTATGTATTTCAGCACCGGGATAATATCGTCGTTTTCCTCATACGCACTGATGAACATATTCTTTTCTTCGTACAATTCATGTCCATCAATATCACATAATTCTCCTACTGTCACGGACATTTGCAAGTAGCTGCATTGTTTAAAAAATTCACTATTATTGATTTCCTTCAATTTTTTTACACATGAAGCCAATTATGCTCTCATGCTTGGATTCTTGCGCGAGGCCCCTCCAAGAGCGAGGCCCTGGGCGATTGCCCCGTTCGCCACCCCCTAAGGACGCCTCTGTTTATCAATCACGAAGTGATTGATACAAGCTATGCCAAAACACCGACAGTGATCCAAACTATGTATTTCGTATTGAAAACAATGTGTCTCTGTGAATATTTCACAAAACTTTTAAGAAGATGTTGCCAGCATGTTGGTTTTCTCATTGTGGTAAAGGATTTTTCAAATAAGATAGTATAAATGGCTATGTATTCGTATTCTGCCATTTCCATCAAAAATCGACAGCGCCGCAAAATTTCACGACGCATGCGTATAGCCGAAACTGACCGTCGAATTGGGCTAAAACGGATATCTGAAGCACTGAAGATTTCATACGAACGCGTTCATCATATAGTTCATGTCAATTTGGACATGAGAAAAATTTCTGCAAAATGGATCCCCAAATGTTTGAATGTTGACCAGAAGCGTACAAGGGTAGAAGTATCGCGTTCGATCTGTGCTCGATTGGAAAACGATGTAGACTTCTTAAACCGAATTGTTACTATGGATGAGACTTGGCCACTTGGGTACATTTCTACGATCCAGAAACAAAGCAACAATCGATGGAATGGCGACACCTGGTTCTCCAAGAAGAAGAAGTTTAGTGTCCAAAAATCTGCTGGAAAAGTTCTTGCTTCAGTTTTCGGGATTGCCATGGAGTAATCATGATTGATTTTTTGGATAAGATTAGAACAGTCACTGGAGATTACTATTCGACATTACTGACTACTCTACGGAAAAAAAAATTGAAAAGAAAAGACGCGGAAAGCTATCCAAATGTATTTTGTTTTTATCTGACAACGCCCCAGTACACAAATCTCATGTTGCCATGCAAAAAATTCGTGATTTAGGGTTATAATTACTAGAACACCCCCCTTATTCACCAGATTTGGCTCCGTCCGACTATATTATCTCTTTCCTCAAAAAGTTTAAAAGGTCGTGAACTTCCTTCCAACGAGGAGTTAATTCAAGCTGTTGAGGACTGGTTTGCAGAGCAAGAAGAAGAAACATTTTTTTTGAAGGTCTAGAGACGTTGCAGATTTTGAAATTTTGTTTGGTTCTATAGTAGGCTAAGAATTTCTCCAGATATCCTCGTATCTACATTGAAGTATGTATAATAAAACCATGTACACATTCAGAGAAGAAATTATTGAATCTCAATCAATATTTTGTTATTATGCTAATAGCAATAACTTTGTATATATATGCTTAATAGTAATAAAGATGCATTGTACCATTTGAAAATTAGCCTGAAAAGCGCATATTTTTTCAAGTGCTCCGCTCAGGCTTTCATACATTTTTGCACATTTCATGCCGAAATTTGAAGTTGGATATTTTGTTCCAAAAAAATCACAAAAGTTGTCCATACAGGATATCTGAGTTTCTGTTGGCATTTTAACGAAGAATATTTAACCATGAAGAAACTGATGGACTGGATTCATTTCAGTGCGTTTTACACATAAACGCTACGTGGGGCAGTAGAAATAATTATTCTGATGGAAAAAGATGTTTCCGCTGGGGACAGATTTTGATTTGAATTTTTTTCGAGCGGTGAATTAATAGCCGATACAGTTTTCATCCATTAATTACGGGACACGCAGTAAATGAAACAAATCTGAGAAGCGCTACTTTTAATTAGAGGAAATAAAATTTTATATTAGTAATTCGAATTTTTTTTAACGCTCGCTACGATCTACGATTCCAAGGATAAATTGAGAGAGTTAGAAAGTCCTTGCACATGTAGGTATGTATATATTCGTAGTGAGAACGTCATGGACGCCAGAAAAGTCATTCATATATTTTCCGAGCTATGTGTCATGCCTTTCGTCAAACCCTGTATCCAAAATAAATCCGATTGCTGTGATCGACGTAAACAAATTTGAGCTCGGTCAAGAACCCACGCCCATTCATATTTGAGATGCATGATACATAATAATATGGTAATTTTAGTTCCTGAAGCTTCCAGGATCTACAGCGGAAACGACAGTAGGTATTCTATATACAGGGTGGTCCAATGTTATTCAGCAGGGTTCAAGAGAAGATAGAATGATACTTTTTTGAAACTTCAACTCCTTGAGATAAATAAAATTCATACCAAATTTGGGATCCAGCATCAAATTGGCTTTGTTTATTGTTTATCCTGATTACTCCTAGGTCTCCTGAGGAGACCCCTCTGAAACTACAAGCTTCGAAGCTTGTAACTTGTGCCGAGTTCGGAGTAAGCAGTTGTGTTCTGTGTAGGCTTTGTTACTGTGTCCTCACGCCACCTTAGGCACAGCACTGTTAATTTTTGACCCAACAGTGAAATAATGGCCCCTACCGAGACTAGAAAATTTCTTTCCTAGCTCGGGATTGAACTCGGACTTGCCGGGTCCTAATCCAACGTCCTAACCACTGGACTAAGGGCACTCAAATTGGCTGCTGCCATATTTTACGATATACCTAATCACAGTCCACGAGCAATCGAACCTTTAAATTATTTTTTCAAAATTAATGAAATGCGAATTCTTATCGTGACTGGAGACAATTAAGAGAAAAGGTAGGAAAATTTTTTCGGTTCTTATAGTTGTCCAGTTTTGATAGATATTACCATTGAAAATCATAGCAGATGAAGTGATGGCCTTCACTAAATTTGGTATTTTTATCGATAAAGATGTTGAAATTTTGTTTTTTCTTTCAATATTAAATAATAATAATTTTTCGAAAATTGGTCTATCAACCAAGTGAATGCAAACAATATAATTAGTCTGTGCGTTCAAAACTCAAAAACATAAATCATAACGATAACAAATACATGATACCTATGTATTTAAAAAATTTCTTGAATCTCTCAGGAGTTTTTTGATTATTAATGTTCATATTATTTCATGAAATCTATCGAGAAACTTTCGATATTACATACGAATATATTTCAAACGTTTTTGAGATAGAACAGCGTTGGACAACATTTATCGGATGAAAAGAAATAGATGTATAAATATCAAAATATCTTAATGTTGGAGTATTGAATTTGAAACTACCAGTTCAAAGAATAAATAACAGAAGCAATAATATGATTCGATTTGACTGAACTTGATTCAACCAACTAAAAAAAAGTTGATTTTATGTTCAAAACTTCCTCCTACTTACGAGAAATGTTTTTCCGTGCTTATTTTTTTTGTCCTTATAGAGGGTGAGTCTTCGACTTGTTCATAAATTTCAACTGTTGATTCTTGAGGCCAAAGGAAACCTTCTTCTCATTTTCCATTTTTTCGAATTTTGCTCTGTTAAAAAGATAAAACCATTTGAAAAAAAAATTGACCAAATACGTACCTGATACGATTCTCTGCAAACACCCCGAAGTTCATATTTTTCGATTCAAATTGAGGTGATTATCAGATGTTCTGGGTGATACATTTAGGAAAACACTCAAGCATAAACCTTATTTGAATAAGAATGTTACAAACACGATATTTCCTAACGAAACACTTAGTTTTGTCAGATTATTTCGGCAATTGAGAAGCTATATTTCTCACACCAAAATAAGTTACTTCTTCGATTTTCCTGAAAAGTAGTTTGTAGACACTAATAATTTGTTCATATTTTCTTCGTCGTCGTCTAGGTGTTGCTATTTGGAAATGCCTGACGCCGATAAAGCGCTACGATCTTAATTTCAGAAGCCCATAAGGGTGCGCTATTTTGGATCGTTGCCGCCACGCAAGACAAACCATTGTTCTGTGTCTCCAACGTTAGTCCCATCACACATTCTGGGCTATGAATATAGTAAGTTTTCGAGAAAACTATATAACCACGTATCCCGCAAAACGTAGCATTTGCATCATAATTTTTTCATGCAGTATCACTCCTCGAAATTTGTCGCACTTTTTCCCTAATAACCTGTATAATGGTGTAAAAAAATATATTCCATGAGGAACCATTAATGCTTTAGGATCTAGAAAAACGTGAATTTTGGCAGAAAAATAATAACAGCAAGTTTTCGGAAATGTACTTTTGCAAAAAACTTCCTATAATGCTGAAACGATTAAAGATATCGATATGCAGGTTTTTCCATTGAGTTTTTCAAGAAAACTGGCCGTCAGACATCTGTTTTCGTCCATCTAGCTTGCAGATAGGACTTTCCATTGGAAAGTGTTCAAATTGACGCACCCCGTACATAATATTACACGAAGTGATTGTTGAGAACATAAAGTGGTCCCCATAAGGCACATCAGGTATAAGGCCGGTTCATGTTTTCCGTTTTCAGAAGAAATCGATACAGTTTACTGCAGTACAGCTTTTCCGATATTTTAATGAAGTTTCTCAGAAACGACAACTCAGCCGTAGCTGAAAACGTGATGTAAATCAACCTTCTGCCCCCTTCTTACATTCTACGTAACCAGTCAGTTGTTCAAATCGATATCAACGCCTGCGCAGCACCCGTCGCTCCACCTCCCTCCCATGTGTGCACTCTAGTCACGCAGAGATTTTTCTTCGAAAAGCTCCAAGTTCGCGATGTTTTGGCGTTTTGTGACGAATGTGTACAATACAGCGGTGTTTATCTGCATTACCGTGTGAACAATGTTCACCAGAACGGTGTTTTCCATTCGAAATAAGTCAGGTGTCGATGTTGGACAGTGAAGTTTCTTTTAGAAACACAATATATCGACTGAAGTGTGGAATATTGTTTTCATTAGATAGGAAACGAAAAACTGAAATTTTCAGGATTTCACTAAAGCTCAACTGACACTTTTGAAAATATTACGATTGTGACAAATACGTGCGCATGATATGCCGAAATTAATTTCATGCAAAAAAATATTCCTTTCTGGTGATAATTCCTAGCCTTCAATGTATAATATTTTACTCGGAAAAGTCACGGAGGAGTCTATATATTGAAGAGGAAAATTTACTTTTTTTATTGATTTCTATAAGCAAACATTTCAGCGTATTTAGGATATGACACAATATGATGGGGTACAGCAACTATAATAATCAAGGATATAATAAATTATTCACACAGGTACGTTTCATCATTGATTCAAAAACTGACCCTGCCACTAATCTGAATTCGATATAGATATTATTGTCTAGAAGCGTTCAAGAGTACGATCCTTTTGTGTAGTTATTGACTTTTTAGTGTTTCAATATTTTGCATAACAACCTATGAATTAACATTGCTAATTTGATATTGGATAATTTGATTCATAATATATACGCATAATGGAATTGATTTGAATTTAATAGCATCCACTCTTATACACCCTTGTTCACGGACATCAGAGCTCCATGGTAACCCTATATACGTATGTTCATTCTACTTGAAAAATCACGAAAAATCAACCTTCCCTTCCAACCCCGCATCTACGATTTTTCTGAAAGGGGCAAAACTGGATGGACCTTGGCACCCTTGCATTTGAGAATGATGACTAAAAAAATTCTCACATCATGGTAGAAACACTTGATAACATTTTTCTACTTCATTTTTATGGTATTGAATTACGTTTCGTACAGTTTTGGAGGTTCGAAGTTATAAGAAAAAGATCAGATGTATAGAGTAGTTTTCAATTGATTAACATTTGCTAAAAATAAGCACAATCATAGTTTAGTCTAACGCAATCGCAATGTTGAAAATAGCACAAGATAACGAAAAATGCGATTTGATAATTAGTCAACTCAAACCAACACAATTCAACTCGTTCATTGAAGAAAATTTTATTATCAGAACTGTATTGTTACATTTCAAGAGACCTTATTGGAATCATTGAATAATATACCAAAATTTCTCCCAAAATTTCAATGACAAATTAGGCGGAATTGGCCAGGAAAATTAATGATGTAACTTCACAGGATACCAAACTAGTTTCATGCGATGTTGAAAACCTCTTTCCTTAACACCCCAGGTTAGAAACAATAAATCTGAAAACTGTTATTGAATCAGAAGGAAGATCTTCAATGGATGTTTATGAAACAATAAAGGTTTTTCCATTGAAAGGTGTTATTTGGAAATTCAATGAGAAATGCCATTTTTTTGGATAGATTATCGGCTGTAAATTTCATTATAAAGATGATATGCCGATAATACCTAATGGAAAATAGGCACCATAACCCAACTGACCACCACGATCACGACTACAGAACCATATCCTTTTCATTAAATTTTCCGTTTATAGCAAGTGACAGCCCTATGTCCTCGATAGCCTCACGAATTCCGTCTTTGAGGTCTTGAATCGACGCTGGTCTCTTGGCGTAGACCTTCTCATTCACATGGCCCCAAAAAAATAAGTCGCACGGTGTTAAATCACAAGATCCCATGAGACAATTGTGATCACCTCTTCGAGAGATAGCAGGATCCGGAAACTGTACCGTGAAAGATCAATGGTTTCGTTGTGGCACGTAGCGCCGTCTTGTTGGAAGTGAACAACGGTATATTGACGTTAATTCCAAAGGACGACGAGCAATGGATAAAGTTTTCTTCAAAAGTTTAGGTTAAGCTGTTTTATGCGCAACGTGCACGGGTTTTATTGTTCACATCGCTAACGTGTCGCAGCAGCTGAAATTTTTCCACCAATTTCTGTATTGCGGTTCGACAAGGTGCATTGTTGAAGCTTGAATCGTTCCATTTTTATAAATGGCGTAGTTTCTACTTGTCAAATACCAAAAAATGACAGCTTCAAAAGTGACATCTACCGGAATAGCGGGCTGTTCGAAATAACACCTTCAATTAGAAAACCCTTTATTAAACACACGAGAGCATTGAGCTCCCTCTTATCTGAAAGATTCATGGATTGTCTCATAATCGAAATCTATGAAAAATACTCGAAGAAATTTTTCTAGATTCCAAGGTCCGATACACCTAGTAACTTCAAGGGTACGAATTATTCAACATTCCTCCAAACTACTTCAATATTCAAAAAGAGAAAAATATGATGAATCAAATTCCATACTACAATGGAAACTATACTTCTATGATAAAGAAATTAACAAATCAACCTGAGAAAAAAAAATGCAATGAAAAAAGCTAATCTATTCAGTTCGAATTCATCAGGAAAAAAATAGGCCATCCTCTCATATCTAGGTAATATCAGTATTCAGTTAATAACACTCATCGTCAGAGAAAATATTGAAGTTGTCTCCAAAACAAACAATGCCATCAGTAAATACCTACATTAAAAATAATAAAAACCGGATCGATCAACTTCAATTATCAGGAGTATATAAACTCACATGTTTGGACTTCCCAAAAGTTATATTCATTGGTAGAACCAATATATGTATTCAAAAGAATATATATGTATATATACAGGGTGAGTCTTTGACTTGTACATATATTTTAACTGTAGATTCCTCTCATCAAACGAAACACCTTTTTCCTATTCCATTTTTCAAAATTCGGTTTGGTTTGGGAGATACAGGGTGTCGAAAATCCATGAAAAAAACACTTTTCTGTTTATATCTTCGGAACCGTTATTTCGAATGAACTGAATTTTGATTCAGTTTTTACTCTATTCATGGTGCATATTCCTCAATTGAAACATATTCAATATCTTCACTAGTATAAAAGTTACAGGGTAGTCGACTCATCAATACACGCTGAAACACCATAAAACCACTTTAAAAAGATAAACGGTTCATATTTTCGAAAGAATCAATCATTCAAGAAACTAAAAGTATTCTTATTTTTTTTCAATAAAACGCGTCGTTTTCGAGTTATTTCCAATTTTACCCGCAGAAATTTGACGAAAAAATCATTAATTTAAAGAATAACCTGAATGCGTCTCTGAATTAAATATCATCGAGAATTGTTCGATCTCTGGTCTTTAGACGAGTTTACAATGTTGTCACAATATTTATCAACTTTGTCGAGATATTTTTTAATAATAAAATCCCCCAAATGTGGGAGATAAAATTGAACACCAAGGAGGATTTAACACGCACAGTTTCTATTGAAAATTCATAGTTACCGGTCCATATTGAAGTTAAATGTCGATGGAATACAAAATTCGGATATGAATGATGAATCTCAACACAAACTACTTATTAAATTGAAGTTAATGAAACGATACCTGATAATCTGTGGCGATGTTTCTCCATCTAAACAACTAATCAACTGGAATTTTATAAACTGGACACGGTTGAAATTATATTAATTCACTAAACGTAATAATCACATTAGAACAATTAATCCACTGAATGTAATGAATGTATTCTGAATAATGTTTACAGTTTGTTGAGACTGTTCAGAGCCTGCATTGTTATTGTTTTAGTTGGCTCCAGACTAGATAACCAATATTTCGGTTTTCGCTCTACGCATGCGTGGTAAAATTTGGCGGCAAAGTCGATTTATGATGGAAACGGCAGAATTCATAGATATCCATACCACGGTACACAAATTTATTGTGATTTATACTATGTTTCGTAAAAAATCCTTAACCTCAATGAAAATACCAGCAAGCTGACAACATGTTCTTGACATTTCTGTCCAAAAATTCACAGAATCGATACAAATTAGATTGAGTTAGGTTGTTTAATAATAAATCTGAATGAAAGTCTTTCTTCATGATATTGTTTGGGAATTTCGAGGAAAATATGAACAAGTTATTAGTGTTTACAAACTAATCTGCAGAAAAATCGAAGAAGGAACTTATTTTGGTGTGAGAAATATGGCTTTTTAGTTGCAGATATAATCCGATGAAACTAACTGTTTTTGTTGAAATTATCGTGTTTGCAACATTTTTATTCCAATAAGGTTAGTACTTGACTACTTGAGTATTCCCTAAATTGGGCCTAAATGTATAAACTCAATTTCTATCGAGAAATATGAACTTTGAATCAATTCCACAGTATCATTTCAGGGACGTAATTAGCACAATGTTTTTTTTCAAATGGCTATATCTTTTTCAGAGCCGAATTCGGAAAAATGGAAAATGAAAAAAAGGTTTCTTTTGACCTCAAGAACCTTCAGTTAAAATATATGTACAAGACAAAGACTCACCCTGTATATATTGATATAGAACTGGTAGAAATGTTGGTATCTGAATATAAAAGAAGTTTTTATAAAAATGAGAATTACTCAATTATTGCGAAACACCTTTCAGAAATTCATCATTGTTGAGCGCTCATCATTGATTTCTTCCAAACAATCTATAAATTTTACACATTGAATAATAGGGGTCTGAAATTGAACTTATTGGAATATTTTAAGCAGCTCTGAAGCTACTAAACACAACACAAACTACACCTCGAACCCTCTAAAACTGTATACTTTGTACTCAGCAGAATTTTTTCTAGTGGGAATGAATCCCACAAAAAAAGTAGAAAATTTAAACAAGTATTTCTTTAAAAATGGCAAAGAGTGGATATTTCAGCCACTGAATTTATAAATGATGACAAAAAATGCTATTGGCTGCGTCGGTCCTATATCATTGACGAAAGAGGAACGACATTACTGAAAGGCCATTTTTAACGAACCCGAAAAATGAATGAAATTAAAACTTTTTATAGTTTTTTGAATTCCTCTCATGCTTTTTGCGCCCCATTAATCTGGCCCTCGCGGCAAGCATCCTGTTTAAATCCCAAACTCCTCCCTAAAAAAAACTGAAACGATGGAAAAACATCAATATTTCGGTGTGTTGGTGGCATCCATTTGGAGCAGTCATTCGTCGGGTTACAACCTCGGACTCGGACCAAGAAACTACCGTAGATGCCCACCGAAGTTGTAGGAGAAACGTTAGGTGCAATTCCTATTGGACTACGGCTAGAAAACCCAAGATACTCTGAATTTGAGATTGAATCTGGCCATGAAAGCCTCCATCAATCTAATGAAAGAACAATTTCAATTGAAAGAGGTGGGGGTAGAAAGATAAAGCAGGCAATTGTCTTGTGAAAAGTTTCATATTCTTCAAGAACATAAAAAAAGCACGCAAGTGTCTAATTCTGAACACATTATTGAGTCTGCTGTGAGTTGGGCGGAATTGATAAATCATTCTCCAAATGGTGCTCATTTTTCCTCCTACAATAAGATTAGTTTCCTACACCCAAAGCACTGACGTAAGGCCGGAAGCTCGTTCATACACCTTGTGAGTAGATCCGCATTGTAGGTAGATTCGCATTCAAGAATCGAACGGAACAAATTTTTTGATATACAAAAAATATACAGCAGCTGTCAAAGCTCGTTCATGGTTATGTAATTGCAGGAATGTTGGAAAATTTGCTAGCATTTTATGGTCCTGCTTGAGCGATTTGGACAAAAAGTGCATGCAGGTTGAATACATCATTCTCCCACCTAAATGCAAAATTCCATTCCGATCGAAATTATCGGGAAAACGAAATTTCGAGCGGATATAAAGGCTTTTCCAAGAAGAGGTGCCTTTTTAAATAAATTATCGGACGTTTATTTCATTATAAAGAGGAAGGTAATCACCTTTTCGACAGAAACGTTGTCCAGATCAATACCATCGCATTCCAGCCAAAAAAATCGTTGATTACCTCTCGATAGCGCTATCCATTCACCGTAACTGTTACTCATGCTTCATTCTCCAAAAAGTAAGTTCCAATGACTTCGCCGGACCACAAACGGTACCAAACTGACTTTCAACTAATAACTCTTGGATTCTCCGAGCCCCAGATGCGACAATTTAGCTTGTTTACGAAGCCACCGAGGTGGAAATGGATATCATCACTCAAGATGATTTTTCTATTGAATTCCGGGTCATTTTCATGCATTTCAAGGGCCCAAGCAGCAAAGTTGTTGATGTTCGACTGGCTTGAGTTCTTCTGTTAACAGAGTTTTATGAGCCTTTTGACCTAAACTCGTTTACAAAATACGGTATAATAACGTTTGTTGAATGCCTAATCGCATAGAATGACGAGGAATTGAAAAATCTGGGATTTCTTCCATACTTTCGGCTACAGCCGCATTATTCTTGGCTCAGCTCAAATTCTTCCATCAATTTCTGTATTGCGGTTCGACAAGGTGCTTCACGACGATCCACAAATGTGCTAGTTTTACGAATCGTCAAATTTTCACCATTTTTATAGTGAATTTTAATAATTTCAAAGCGTTGATGGAGCGTATATTGTTCCATTTCCATTATTGGCGTAGATTCTACTTGTCCAATGTCAAAAAATGACAGTTGCAAAAATGACATCTACCGAAATAGCGGACTATTCAATTGTACATTCTGAAACTAGTTGCAGAATGGGCTCTTCTTCCAATACGAATGCGAAATTTGAAAACGAGCGACGAAGGAGCGAGTTTTCGAACGCATGAGTATTGGAATTGCATTCTGCAACGAGTATTAGATGATATTTTCTCTATTTCAGTCAAATTTTGTGAAATTCAATGAAAATTTCAAATTATAGGTCCTAGTGACTTTCATATTGTATCTTGGCAGTTGGTATGAATGTTAGGAAATACGAAAATTGACATTTCCAAATTGACGTCTGCTGAAATTTGATAGGATCGGAAGTCATAGTTGACAACCACAAAAGCAAAAATGTAACTGAAAACGATGCTGTAATGAATTCATTATAGCCACTGTTTTTAGAACTGTAATGAACTCATTACAGTACTGAAATAGAGAATAGTATATTCTAAAACTAGTTGCAGAATGAGCTCTTATTCCAATACGAATGCGAAATTCGAAAACGAGCGACGAAGGAGCATGAGTATTGGAATTGCATTCTGCAACGAGTATTAGACGATTTATTCTCTATTTCAGTCAAATTTTGTGAAATTCCAGGAAAAATTCAAATTATAGGTCCTAGAGCCTTTCATATTGTATCCTGGCAGTTGGTGTGAATGTTAGGAAATACGAAAATTTACATTTCCAAATTGACGTCTGCTGGAATTTGATAGGATCGTAAGTCATTGTTGACAACCACAAAACGAAAAATGTATAGTCCATCCAAGAATTATTGACATCAAAGCAGGCCTTGGAAGTTCAGTCGCACCTTTATTTCTAGTTACAAAAAAGTCACTAAAAATTTTCTGTGCTTTCATCATAGCAATAAGTATAACCTTGAAATTAAACGGAATTTTCAAAGTAAGGCAATCTGAACATGAAAATGTCCTAAATTATCGCATACAATTACCATCGTGTGAATCTGCAAACCAGCAGTATATTATTTTCATCTTGTATTGATACATTTTCCGAGACATTTTCGAACGATCAATTATATGAGCATGCATACAGTATGGAAATTCTGGATAACGAAAAATATCGTGGATGATAAAAAAGCATGCTCCTTTCCAAAGTTCAATATGAATATTCGCTAAAGCAGAAAAATCTAGTTGATAATTTGAAGCGTGTATCTGCAAACTGGATGGATTCGAAAAATTTTAGTAGATACCAAGACAGAAACAAAACTTAACGGATGGATCTATTTAATATATGAAGAATTTTGTCATGACTTTGTAACTTTCGAAATTCGTGAACAAAGGAGTAAAATATTAAAAATTTGAATATTCCTATTACAACCACTGTTATTATTTCTTCATCTTGGCAGAACTCATGTTCATAATTGAAGGCTTTATGTCAGCAATATCATACTATCCCATATATTTTGACCAATATCCTCTTATTTCTTTTTCTACGTCCTCTGTGCAGGCTTTCCATTAATTAGCTGTACCCACATTATTCAAGAGCCTCATTCCAAAGATTTTTCACTTGCGCAATTATTTGCCAAATTTATTCGAATACTAATGACAGAACAAAACGCCAGTGTTATTTGCAACACCAACCTGAATTCTGAAACTCAAAATATCACTAAACGGGCATTACCAACCTAATTTCGATTTTCCAAAGCCGCCCGAGATGTCAATAATTCTTGGATGGACTATAACTGAAAACGATGCTGTAATGAATTCATTACAGC
Source organism: Adalia decempunctata (assembly GCA_951802165.1). Classification (NCBI taxonomy): domain Eukaryota; kingdom Metazoa; phylum Arthropoda; class Insecta; order Coleoptera; family Coccinellidae; genus Adalia; species Adalia decempunctata. The sequence goes on along the minus strand of OX637696.1, from coordinate 61,484,911 downwards.
ACTGTTTTTATTACTGTATGAACTCATTACGATACTGAAATAGAGAAAATAACTCACAGCTCTTATTGGAAAACCCTTTAGTAGTCATCGTTGTGATGGAGGGGTAATATGTTCTCCATTTTTCTGAAGATCTGCACTGATTTCTATGATATAATTTAACAATTCTGTCATATAAATATAATCTAATCATACATAGGTTAGGTCCATTTTGAATTATATGGAAAACCCTTTACAATGTTCAAGCCAGCATTTGGCAACACAGCACTGGTAAAAATTTCAAGACAGCTACTCATGTCTTCATCGACTGCCACTTAATTATCAGAATTTATTTAATTTGTTGGATGCATCACATTCAATGATATAAATAGCAGCAAATGCCTACGCCCGCCCCGGCGAAAATTGAATCTTCCAGATTCCTCTTCACTCTGCTGGACTCTCGAACCCTGTATTTTTAAATAAAATTAAGGTTCACCTCACGTTTGGGGGCCTTGAAATAGGTAGTAGTTGAAACAAACTCGTTGAAACAATCAACACATGTGTTATTACAATAGATACACACAATGTGCATATCCTTCTTCCACTTTGCCGCTGTTATCACTTCTGAGCTTAAGAATAAGGAACACGAATTGGAAAACAGTTGATTGTAGTACAAGTTCGTTTGAACTGTCAATATTAGACCCTATATAGAAGATACATGGTCGTAGCGTAGATCTTTTATCTACTGCCACGTTAGAGCCGGTAATTCTAAGACGGCTGTGGCCACGAGCCACAGCTCGCCTTCCAATTCCGGAGATTCGATGAAATTCAGTTTCTGGGACGGCTTCAACGAGTATACCTACCTCTACTCCTACGAGTTTCATGTCCAAAGCACTTATTCCTTTGGCTAACAATGGCATAGCTTTCCGTAACCAGGTGAATGGAAGTTTCTTTTTCCTCCCCACAGAATCTACACCCGTCAGTGTCCGTACCCATTCTCAAAAGATGCTTCTTTAGGCGACAATGCCCTGTGAGGGAGCCAGTGAGTAGGTGTAGTTGGTTCTCACCGAGATCCAGATATTTTTTGGATCTTGTAGGTTCAAAGTTCCGGAGGAACTCTTTGGAGTGATCCATCCCTGGGAGATTCCGCCAGAGTTTTTTCCTCTCGGTTTTCTCCTTCACTCATCAAACTCAATCATACTTTACACCAGGAGTAATTACATACATATAAGAAATAAGGTAATATAACTTGAACACCCTGTATGTCCTGAACGACCAATGTTTGTATGAGGAATGTATAGCTACAACCTCATATTTTAGGTTTTACTGTTCTCAGTTTCTAGATTTTTCATTCTTAACGACTCCCCTGTATGCCAAAAATGATTTGAAATAATTCTGGACGATTCATTCATATCCTCTACTAGTCTAAACAGGTTGAATGATTTTCAGTTCAACTGATGAGAATTGTTTGGATCTGGGCAAATAGAATGCGGAAATATTTATATCAAGCAGAATAGATTTGTGTGTATTTCTTCGCAGAAATCCTGTTTGTTATGGTAGTGACTCATCAACATCGACTCTGCTAAGTGTTGATGAAATCCAATAAAATGAACATCTCGTTTTATTCAATTCAATTTCACACCTCGGTTTACACTGGAGTGATTGAACGATTTTGAGGTGGTTAATCTTGTTCCAATTCAGAGCTATAGTCGTAAGGAATTGAGAATGCCCCTACCACCATGAGAATTTGAAATCACCAACAGGATGTAGGTATCTTATTCGTTTCATACGCACTTATACAAAGGGATTTAAGCTATACAGAAAAAAATCGATTGGGCATGATTTTCTACATTCTCCTTCATATATAATTTTCATTCTCTGAATTAGTTGATTGAAATGGATAATGTTCGACTCACTGATTTAGAATACATGACCAATTTCAATTCTGTTCGCCTGGCTGTGGACACGATAACTATGAAACAGATAAACCTAGGAACTCGAAATTTTCAAGGTCGGTTTGGATCTCGAATGAGGCAGTTAAGTTCGTTAATCGGCTTAAACGATAAATTCAACACAAATTTCAAATTTTGCGTTTGGACGAAGAATAGCTTTTTTGCTACATGCAATTTTGTTCAAATCGCGTAACCAGCACCAAATTCTGGCAAAGAAATTGAAAAAATATTGACAATATTTGAGATCTGAGATTAGGAACGATTCATTGGACAGCCCTTTCAAATTATTTTAATATCTGCTGAAAAAAAATTCTGTTAGATAATTGAATGCGAATCTACTTCAAAGGTTTATGACCGAGCTCTCAAAAGTTCCTGAATTAATGTTAGTTTTTCTTTCTGCTTACCAGATACACTGCGCAAAATAATTAACGCACATTCTGAAAATCTCAATTTTAATGAAAGTTGACTCTACATTGACTTTATAACTTATTTTTTAATGTTCTCTCTGGAAGGTTTTGAACGAAACAAGACACATTAAATGGAAGAAAAATTCAGGGTTTCACCGAATCTTATTTGAAAGAAGAGAAATGAACAATTTTCAAAATACTGAAATGCTGACAAGTGATTTAATACTTTGTATTTCCACCCCTTGCGTTAATTACAGCTCGTCAACGACGGTTCATACTCAAAATGAGTGATCTTAAAATGTTCTGATCTAATCCTTCCCAGATTTCTCTGAGTTGGATTCCTAAGTCATTAAGAGTAGCTGGATGATTTTCTGAACTTCTCAGCCTTCTATTGAGTTGTCCCAAACCTGCTCAATCGGATTGACATCTGGACTTCTTGCTGGCCATTCCATTCGAGAGACTTCAACCTCTTCGAGGTACTCCTGAACGATGCGTGCACGATGGGGTCTGGCATTATCGTCCATAAAAATGAAATTTTCATCTTCACATTGGGGAAAATGGCACTACATGCTCTTCAAGAATGTTCCTTATATACTTATCAACATTCATAGCTCCATTATCAACGACCACTAGGTCTGTGCGAGGAGTCAAAGATATTCCACCCCATTCAATAATCGATCATCCCCCGAAACCAGTAGTATTCAGGAAATTGCACTGAGCATATCTTTCATGTGGACGTCTGTATACAAGGGAACGTCGATCACAATGGTAGAAGCAGAATCTAGACTCATCTGTGAAGAGAACTCTTTCCCAATCGGCCTCTTCCCAATGGATATGCTCTCTCGCAAAATCCAAACGCGCCCTTCGATGGGCTGGGGTAAGAGCTGGGCCTCTTGCCGCGACACGAGGCCTTAAATCATATTCTCTGAGGCGATTTCTCTCAAGTAACGTTCTTGAATGGCAGTTGTTACCCGTGGTCTACCCTGTCCTGGTCTTCGGACATTCATACCTATCTCCCTGAATCGCTGCAACATTCTGGACACACTTGTATGGGAAACTCCAAACCTTTCTACAATTCTTGTGTATGTCCACCCTTCTTCTCGCAAAACTACCGCTTGGGCACATTCCTCTTAGGTCAAATTGCGTGTTTCGCGTTGCATAGCGATCGAGTGTAGAAAATCAAACGGAAGAAAAACTATTGATCACTAGAATTTATCGAGAACCACTGATTTTAGAATGGAGCCAATACATTCAAAATCTGATAATATCATCTTTTTTTATTCCTGCTGGGAGAAAACATCTGTATTGAAGAAAAACGTTGAAAGTGGATAACATATGCATGCATGCATAATTCTGATAAAAATAATTATCATTAAGAACACCTTCAGTTGTAGAATAAATTTGAGATTTCCATAATGTGCGTTAATTTTTTTGCACAGTGTATATTTAGTTCGCAGAAACGCACCCCATAAAATATCTCTGGGCATAACAAATTGTTTCCTTTCACAACAAATTGTTTCCTTCCACAACCAATTCGACCATTATTAAGCAATAAGAAAAGAGGTCATTATTGAAATGCATTACCATAACTGCGACATTTCCACAGAAATCACAAAAAGAAGACTTGAAATATAATGTGAGGAATGGATTTGCTGTGTTTCTAATTGGCTTCACTATGTATTATTATCCTCTTCCTATAGTCTAAGGCCTTAACCATATGCATCGCACAAAGGACTTCAGAACATAAACATTTTCACTCTGAATTGAATGTGGAAATCTAGTGCTGTGAAAAAAATAAGGAAAAAAATCGACTATGACATCCTTCAGGTAGCCCACTATATCCAAATGAATATTTCAAAAAAAAATGGAAGGAAATAAATTCTCCTGCAACTTTTTCCCTTTCAATTCCCTTTACCTCTACAATGCAGGGTCATCCAGTAAAAAATTTCAGAAATGTCCTTATTTTTCAGTTCCAATTTGGCGAAAGAATTTCGAGAAATCTGTGTAAAATAACATCGATTTTTGAAAGCTTGTGGGCGCGTTCTTTTTTAGAAAAATTACAATCAAAGTTGTAATACTCATGAATTTGGAATATACTCCATAAGGAAATTGATATTATGGAAGCTTTTTTTTTAATTCAATACCTTAAAACTGAAATTTTTATGCAAAAGTAAATATAAAAAAACAAAAGCATATGTTTCGGTACGCGAAACATGAACTTATAATTTTTATAACTCCCTTTGTGAAAATATGTACGATGGTAGATGACATCTGAAAACATAAATGATTTTTCAAGATATCAGTTGTCCTTTATTCAATGTCCCCCCCATCCCCATTTACCAGACTTGGTGTGTTACTTATTTGTAAATTATTATCGCATGCTTTCAGTGGCACATCATCTAACCTATGTCAAAGTACACAACTCTGGTAAGATAATAGTAACGCTGAAATATTCTTAGATAGTTCGATTAGTGTCATGCACCAATTTTAGCCATTTTGAAAATCATAATTGCTTGTTTATTATGTTCTAAACTGAGTATTTAGGAAGGGTATATATTAGATATGTATTGGTAAAATGTAATTCAATGTTGTGAACATAATATTTAGATATTTGTAGATGTGTCCAATTGAGTGTTATTCCCACATTGTTTCACCTCTATGTTTGTACGTTCGTCCATTTTTCGGAAACTGTCAGGTGTAATATTAAGGCTATATCAACTTCAATTTGAAATAAAACACATTTAAATTAAGATTGAAGCTAATTTTTTTATTTGAAAGATAATTTCATAAGATTTGTGTTTCAAAAATAATTTTCGACATATGTCCACCACCACCACGACTGAGGGACCGCATTCGACCAGACCAATTTTGGACCTCAATATCACGAGTTATGTTGGCTTCCGCAGCGTTTATTGTTTCTGGTTTATCAGCATGAACCAATGATATGACATAACCGCAAAGAAAATAATCCATTGAAGTTATGTCGCATGATCTTGGGGGGCAAATAATTGGACCATTTCTCGAAACAATCTTTCTTTCAATTAATCAATTGTTACGGTAGCAGCATGAGGTCGATACCATTCAAATTTTGAAACAAATAATCATTGATCATCGATCTGTAACGAGCACCATTCACTGTAACATTAGCTCTAGAGCTAGGCGTGGTGGACATGTGCCGGAAATTATTTTTAAATGATAATAATAAATGTCATAAAATTATCGTTGAAGTAAAGAATTTGCGTCGATCTTAATTCCAATGTGTTTTATTTCCAATTTAAGTTCTATCACTCTAAAAAAGACACCCGATACAAGATCAATTCTCTTGAATCTTTTACTATGGGGGTTCACACAGAGACCAATAATTCGCTACATGCAGCTGGGCTGCCTCATCATAACATGAAAACACATGTTTAGTGAGAATATGAAGGTTTTTGAGTTAATGGCTATTTTTATATTGAAAAACTTATACTTTCGCTCTTTTCGATGTCTCGATAACCAATCGGGTAATTTCTTCACTGAGTTTCTTCAATATTATTCTGGAAGTATCAACACAGATCCTTTTTCTCCTCAATTTTCTTCAGAAGATAATGTACAATTCGAAATCTTCATTTTTGCTTATTTTCAACTTGACCTTGGGTCATTGCATTGCTGCGAAAATACTTGGCATCGTCTAAAAGAAGTTGAATGGGGAGTGCCTCAAGGTTCTATTCTTGGGCCTCAATTATTCTTGATTTTCAATTATGATCTGCCATTGTTAATGGGCAACTATTTAACAATTCTTTTTGCTGATGACACAACTTTCTCGGTGGCATCCGATTCTCTGACTACCTTGGTCGAAGGGGGTGAGGCTGTACAGTCGAGGGCTCTCGGTTGGTTTGCGTCTAAAAGGTTAGTCATAGATGGACCGAAGACCATCAGGCTCATTTTTTCTTCCAGGGAGATAGACTCTCCTGATCTAACTGGTAGTACGAGGTTTCTGGTCCTAACATTGGAGAGTACCTACTCTCCAGCTGGGTGTCCATGCCGACTAGCTTGCAGGGAGATTGTGTAGGAATATCTCAGGAGTCTCTCAAATCGTTTATTTCCTATTATCCTTAGAACAGCTCATTTTGTGTTGGTTGAGTCTTTGCTTAGGTATGGAATTCTTGCCTGGGTTTATTCTCATTCACGTGAATATTTTTACTTTGGAGAAGAGTCGTTGGAGTCATTTCTGGCTACAATTATCTATTAGCTGATTGCAGACTCGCGTTTGTTCAGGGTGGTTTTCTCACTTTCCTCTGTTTGTTTATTTTTGAAGCTCTGATTTTTGCGCACAATAACAATTCCTTAATGAGGTTAATGAAACCGAAATTGGACTTCCATCGACTGCGGAGGCCTTTCATCAAAAATGTCAATGCAAAACAGCATAATGTTTATTTTTTCCTTTTCTTCAGGAAAATTGATCAAACTTTGACATTTCGCCCATAAAATCACCCGATTTGTAAAGATATGCCGATAAGGATAACTACTTAATAGTAGATCTAGGGGCTCTACTTGTATTGAAATTTCAATCGAACATGTTTTGGAAGCTCATACATCCAATGGATTTGTTTTTATATCCGACCCTCATAGAAGGTGCTAGTTACACGGGTCATACCCATTAGAGCCATTTTTTCGCGTGAATCACGTTTCAAAACTATTTCAAAAACATTTCGAAGTAAACGTCACCAGTTCATGCATCGCTAAAATGCCACAATTTCAAAACGGTGACGTCATCATAGAAATGTCAATTCAATTTATGAATTTAAAAGTTAGGAACATGATACACGTACATAATAATAAAAATATTTATAATTTTAGGTGTGTTTATTTGTATATTATTATTGAATCTTGTATTTTCAAATTGGACTCCAATCAGTTTATGATGAATGTTTCCTTCCTGATTAACGACTTGTTGAAAAAAATATACGCAATATTCATATTGATTGAATCAAGAGGAAGAAGCCGTGAAATCAATTTCAAAAATTTGAACATACATTTTCAAAACTAAATAGGTAATATTTCAGAATTCTAAAATGAAGGTGTGCTCTACTCGAAGTGATTTATTACTTCACAGTCACAGGTTACAATGCATTCTAGAAACAAAGCTGTCATATTCAAATAATATTCAATGCAATGAAGAACAGTTATAATTACTATTTATTCAAAATAAAAACGGTGAAAACAAAATAAATCCAACAAACATAACCTATATTCTTCAATCAGCTGATTCCAAACTTCAAACTGCAGTTCGAACTATTCCGCTACCTGCTTTCAAACCGCTTCAAATTATTTTGAACCATTTGGTGCGTGACGTCACCAGTTCGACGCGAAAACACGAATATTTCAAAACGGACGAAATAGTTTTAAAATATTGTCACGCGAAAATTCGGCTTAGTATTGAACATATTTTTTTTAATATTCGATTCATTAGGCAAAATTTCAGGTGAACCGAAACATCATTCAATTTTGCATGAAAAAGGTACTCCTGATAAAACTGGATACTGCGTAGGTACCGTTTTCGGACTATTTTGATTCGAAAATTGATAAGTAATAACCTATGCTGGTATAAAATAGTAATAAAGTTATCAATTATTATTATCATTATCAATTAGTGTCCCTGAAAACGGAGGACATTTTGAACAACTGCTTCAATTGAATTTCATTTTATGTTGTTAGCCATTTTTCAAATTTTCATCTTGTGATTTTGTGTTCAATTAATATATTTATCATTACTTCACAACAGCATCCGTTATTACTTCATAATGTTCAAATCAAAATATTTCGAATACGATACACAGTATCGAGTTTTATTAGATGTACCGTAAAACGGGGCGACTTGAAAACACCGGGGCGGCTTGAAAAATTTTGCTCTTTCTGGTAAAAACAGATGCTGCGCTCTGGTGGTCGAAATTTTAATGTTCAAATAAGGCGGTATCTATGCCTAACATGCTTCCTAGTTGAATTTATGTTGCGGTACGAGTTGTTTACGTTTTGTTATTGTGTTGTGCATCGCAAAAAAAAGGTAAGATTTTTGTATTTTTTTTAACCTGCAAACTTCCCATTGTTCAGAACTCCCTAAAAAGTCTGGTCTAGCGCCGTATTTTTTTTATGGTTACTTATTAATTGGACAATTGCACTATAACCTAAAAGTCCAATTTTTCTCTCTTGTTTGTCAGTGGCGTATCATTTTATTTTTGTGTGTAATTTCAGGGGCGACTTGAAAAATGGTGCGTACCTACAAAAGAAAGCCGGGAAGTCGGAAATATCGGGACTATAGCGAAGATACCCTTCAGCGGGTACTACAGCTACATAAGCAAGGTGAAAACTTAAAGGATTTAAGTGAGGAATATGAAATTCCTTTTATAACTTTATATAGAAAAGCTAAAGGGCTACATACAAAATCAATTGGAGGTCAAACTGCAATGTCGATCGAAGAGGAAAACTACCTGGTTCGATATATATCTATTGCAGCGGACTGGGGTTATCCCTGTGATTCAAACGACATAAAAGAAATAGTAAAATCCTACCTGGACAGAAGTGGAAAACAATTGCCACAATTTCGCGACAACAGGCCTGGCGAAACCTGGCTGCAAAAGTTTCTAAATCGACATAAAGAGCAGCTGACCAAAAGACTGTCTCAATCAATCAAGGAAAGTAGAGCCAAAGTTTGCCCTGATAGTATTAATAAATATTTCGACCACTTATCAGAAAGTCTAAAAGATGTTCAACCCAACGCGATAGTAAATTACGACGAGACGAATTTTACAGACGATCCCGGCCGCGTAAAAGTGATCGTTCGTAGAAATTCTAAAAGAGCGGAGAAGGTAATGGATACATCTAAAGCAGCTACTTCCGTCATGTTCGCTTGTTCAGCTTCCGGATTTATGCTTCCGGTCTACATAGTCTATAAAGCAGACCACTTATGGAGCACATGGACGGAATCAGGACCAACCTTAGCCAGATATAATCGCTCCCGTAGTGGATGGTTCGACACCAATATTTTTGAAGATTGGTTCAACAACGTAGTATTGCCATATTTTCGATCTTTGCCACCGGGTCCTAAAGTTCTGATTGGAGATAATTTAGCAAGCCACATTTCGGCCAATGTTATTTCGAAATGTGAGGAGAATAACATTCGTTTTATCCTTTTGCCCCCTAACAGTACGCATCTTACGCAGCCCTTAGATGTTTGTGTTTTTCGGCCAATTAAGACCGCTTGGAAAAAGATACTTCAAGAATGGAAAAAACATAATAAAGGGACCGTAAGAAAAGAAGTATTTCCACGATTATTAAGACAGGCAATAAACAGACTTTCAGATACTATGGAAAAAAATATTCAATCAGGCTTTGAAGCGACAGGTCTATTACCATTGAATAGAGAGAAAATTTTAAGCAAGCTACCAAAAACAGAAAATCAAAGAACACAAGAACAAGATGCAATGGCAGAATCACTAAAAGAAGTGTTTGAAAAATCTAGGTTTGGTGCAGCAACATCCGTTGGTAGGAAGAAAAAATTAGCTGTTGAAGCAGGTAAAAGTATTTCGCAGGAAGACCTAGCGCCATCAGTCCCATTAAAGCCAAATGAAAATAAAAACTCAAAGAAAAAATCAGCCGCAAGGTTATCATCTTCTTCTGAAAGTGACGTGGATGAAGAAGATTTAACCGTTGACAGCGACATGGATCTGGACCCAGAAACGTTTTCCGATTTAGAAGGCAACATGGACACCGATGAAATTAATAATACGTTACCTATACAAAATTCTTCTGTCTTGACAGATTTTAAACCGGGCGATTTTATTTACGTTGACTTAAAAACTGAAGCTGGTACCAATAAGCAATATGTGGCAAAAATAATAAACTGCGAAAATGGCTCTTATCTATGCACATTCCTCAGGTTAAGTGATAAAATACCTGATGCCTATATTTTTCCCTTGGTAGAAGATATCGGACTTCAGGAGCAAAAGGAAATTAAACAAAAACTGTCGAAATATGAAATATTACGCCGAGGGCAGTTAAAATTTAAGGATAAATTTTAATTAGTTTGTATTATTAAGTATCAATCAAATTTGATTTTCATTATTTTTGTGTAGTTTCTACTAGGTATCCCAAAGAATGTTTATTTTAAGTTATTTTGTTAATGTAGCATGTTTTGTTTTTTAATTTTTATAATAAATATGGGATGAAGATATGTTTTTTTGTAAAACAATAAAAAAATATGTATTTTCTTTGTTTGACCTGTAAAATCAGTTATTGCGACTTTCATGTCGCCTCAATTGCGTCCCTACTAGCAATTAGAATGTAAAATAAAGGCAAATTTCAAGTCGCCCCATAGTGGGGCGGCTTGAAAATAGGTCTTTCATATTTTTTTTCTCGGGAGTGGAGGGGGGTACAACTTTTTTAATTGTTGTGCCCGATAGCCACAACCCCAAAGTAATCTAAAATAATTTTTGTTTGAGTCAGATCGGCAAATAAGGGGCAATAGGTTGTCGGATATTCGAAAAAGTGCATCAAGTCGCCCCGTTTTACGGTACCTTTTTGGTGTGAAATTAAATTACGTTTAAATTCACTTGAAATTTTATTTAATAAATCTGATATTAAAAAGGCTTTGTCTCATACTACATACGTGGTACGAACCGTGTAACTAGCGTCCTCTATGACAATGAGAAATAAAAAAAAATCATAGGATGTATCAGCTTCCAAAACATATTCATATAAAATTTCATCTAAGTAGTTTTGGCAAAATTGTAAAAAATCTGTAAATTTTTTTTTCTTCAATCTTAAATACGGATGGCGTTCCGAAAATTTTCACTGAGCAAACCCCAATTATTTTTCAGTTTTCTTTCTATCCTAGAGACGGGATCACCTTTTTTTGAAACACCCTGTAAAGGAGAGAAGGCTGATTGGGCAGGGTCGTTGCTTGCGAATTTTTGATCTTGGTTTGGTTTCGGAAAGGATAGGACAATAGAGTTTTTTCAAATTATAGGGAAGTAATCGTGTGTTAAGAAGCTTTTGAAGATTTTTCTATAGTTTTGTTATTGATCACCGAGAGTTTGTTGCTGCCGGGAAATTCGATTATCGCTTAATTTCTTGCGGAGAAGTGAGGTCGAATACTGTATTTCATTTTGAATGCAGAAGTGAGGAATCTGGTCTCTGAATAATTTCCGGGTCTCTCTGTCAGACATATCGCGAGTTCAATTTTAGATATTCTGGTATGATTGTTTTTAGTATAGATCGACTGGTAAGGGGACAGTATGATAAGTGGTGCCCTCCTGTGAAAACCACACATCCTCCATTTTATGCACGGCAACAGTAGCAAAAAAATCAATTTAACATGGTTCTGTATAATTATCCATTGAATATTCGACCATTTTTTTCAAAGGAATATGAACCAGTCATTCTGCCAGCATGATTAGCACACCACACAGTGACTTGTGGATGTGATGGTATCTGAACAGTTTCGTGTGGATTTTTTTATTTGTTTACATAACCAAACAATCAAAGATGAGATTTATCACTGAATCAAATTTTTCGATAAAACTTTTCATGATTTTCCAGTTGGAAAATCAGAAAATCAACGACGTTTATGGTGGTCTGATGGCTTCAGTTCTTGAACCAGCTGAAATTTTTAATGATGTAAACCCCAATCTATTTTTTAAAATTCTCCATTGTATTGTTTGAGAAAGTTTCAACCTTTGAGAACGACGTGTAACAGATAAAAACGATAAACACTTGCTGCTACCAAATAAATATTATCTTGTGTACACGCATTTTTTGTCACACTGGTACTCTTTCATCACATGATACAAGAAAATTCACCCTCAGATTTGTCTTTATTAGGAAGAATATTGAGTCAATTAAGTGAATAAATTCGTCCATGAATGCTTAAATTTCTCTCAGTTTTCAGAAGTGAGCATTGATTCTGATGAAATACCTAATTTAATAATTTTATTTGGTGCTGTGTATTTTCTGATTCCCTTTTAGACAATTCTTTTTTGGCTCTTAGTGAATACGGAAAAATTTACCTATATGAAAAAGACATGTGAGCCTATTTCGTGAAAGAGAAAAATCAAACATTGAAAAAAACTGGATTCGAAATGGTTTTTCTCAAATTTTTTTAAAGATCTTTTACTTCGATCTGCTTAGCTTAGCCTATTCAACAATTGTGACCACAAATGGTGATTTGGCTCATTCTCTACATGAGTTTCGAATTGCATTGAACTAAATGAAACTCTATATCAACGTTTCGATTTTGGGGAAAAATCGATATCGATTTTCATTCACATGAATTTTCCTCGAATGTTTTCAGTGTTCTGAAAATAAAATTGTTTGTAAACAGACAAATTTCTCGAGAATATACAATGAAAAGATCGAATGTCATTCAAGTAGCGGATTATCGTTTGTTTGTAGTATGTTTTATAGGATAGATTTATGGCGTTCGAAAAGTCATGAAACTGAACCTAAAATGTTAGCTTTTCTGTAATATCTCTACTTGTATTTATAGGATTTCTCAATTTCGTCCTGTTACAAAATGAATTGTTTCGAGTCTCGAACTGAAATACTTCTCCACAGAATTTTCAGAATTTCTTCGTTGTTTGGTATACAATAAAACGACAATGGTTCCGATATCTGTAAATGAGAGATATCAAGCGAATGTACGGAGTTTTAGACTAAGGTTCCCCATGGTGGCAAAATAGACAACTTATTTTATTTCATTAAATTTCCTACTTGATCACTAAACAAGTTGTTCCATTGGGGGAATATCTTCTGCAGTCTTTGGGATTTAAGTTGATTATTAATCATGTAGGTGCCTGTCACAAACATGTTTCAAAATAGATGCATAGAAACCCTGGTGAAACGACTCCTAACTAAAGATTGTAACCAAAAATTGTAGATCAAAACGGCACTCTAGATCTCAGTACTGGTGCAACTTCCGTAATTTTCCGCAATATTTCGCGGTAGTGACTCTATTGCGGCAATCGAAAATGGCGCGACGCCTTTCGGGAGAAATGAAAAATAGGACTCCCATCAAAGATTTTCGATCGACAAGAAAGTCTTGAACAAAATCTAATTAGTGCCAACACCAGGTATTCTATGCATCTATGTTTTAAATTGATAAGTTTCCAGAAATAATTATTCAGATTATTTAATTTTTCTACTTTTGAGTCATTATTTCAATATCCGTTTAAACTTTCACGGAATACTCTAGCCAACACGTGTGTTATGTTTTGAAACTAACATAAGAAGCAATTCGATAGAAGAAGTTAGGCGTGCATTCCGCGTCAGTTTAATAACAACAATAGAGGTCTCGCGCCGAATCGTAAAACTGTCAAGTTATGGGTTCGTCATTGGCGTGAAAACGGTTCTGTACAAAATTTGAAAAAGCCGGGACGTCGAAGAACGGTAGGTACACCAGAAAATATCGAACGAGTTAGAATTGCGTTCACGAGAAGTCCTGAAAGGTCGGCTTATCAACAAAGCCTCATCCTAGGAATATCAAAGAGAAGCTTAGATCGAATTCTTCAAACGGATTCAAAATTTCATCCCTATAGAAACCAAATGTCACAGCACCTTATTAAATAAGATGACGAAGCAAGGTTAGCATTTTGTCAAGAATTATTGGATTTACATAAAGGCGCAATTCACAGTCTCACAATGAGCGACGAAGAAAATTTTTATTTGAACGGCCTGGTTAATAAAAAAAAATTAGATACTGGTCAAATAAAAAACCTCGTGAAATCTTTACACAGAACCTCCATAATCCAATAGTTGTTGTGTGGTTTGGAGTAAGATCTTATGGTATTATTTATCCATATTTTTTCGAGGATGAAAATAACCGTGCTGTAACAATTTCCATCGAGAATTGCGGAAAATCTTTACCGTAGACATATTTGTGTGAAATATTATATTATTTGTTCCTTCTCAATTTTTCATTAGTTAATCAGAAAAGTACCTTTGATCATCGAACTCTTCAAATCTAAAACCTAACGAAAACCACGCATCGATGTAGTAGAAAAATACATGAACGGTCTTTTGGTTCTATCAATTGACTTGAAAGATTTCCATCATATGGGCGTAGTGAGGGAATTTCATTGTCAATTCAAGATAATATCGTGGGTGACCAAAAAAATGAAAATAGTATAATTATTCCAACAACGCATTTTTCTGAGATACAAATGAACACTGTATAGCCGATACTGATCATTCTATCCCACAAAAAGCACTTATATGTCCAAATCTGATCCAACAGATACTTGATTTGATGAGAGGTACTCATATTTGCCCATCGTCGAAATATTCATGGAATATACGAACGAACTCCTGAGAGTTTTCATCGTAAAAATTTCTATTTACCTACTGGTTTTGTATAAAAAGTTTGCAAATGCACCTTTCAAGATCGAGGGCACTGAATGAACGTATCGGTTATTGATTACGGACAAATATTTCACAGAAAACCAGAAAGTTTAATCTGAACGTCCTCCTAATTTTTCATAGAATCAACGATTAACCCAAAAAAAAACAACAGACCGCAGAACCATTCTGGTACCTTCAGATATCTTCGGTTGGCAGTAACGTTTATTGACGGTAGTCTGAAGAGACTCGCAAGTGAAAATAGTACGAACTGATTGTTTTAACAACAATTTCGAATTTTATGCTATATACAGGAACTTGTACATATATTTCAACTCTAGATTCCTGTCATCAAACGAAAAACTTTTTTCCCATAGCATTTTTCGAAATTCGGTTTCGTTGGAAAGATACAGGGTGTCGAAAATCCATTAAATTAACTCTATGCTTTCCATATATTCAGAACTGATATTTCGAAGGAACTGAATTTTGGTTGATTGTTTACTCTATTCATGGTGCATATTCTTCAATTGCAACTTATTCCAGATTTCTCCGGGTATGAAAGTTACAGCGTAGTCGACTCATAATTTCACGCAAAAATACTATGAACCCACTTGAAAAAGTTGAACGGTTTATGTTTTCGAAAGAATCAACCATTTTCAGAAAATAGAGGTATTCCTATGTTTTTTCAAAAAAACGCGCTTATTTCTTCTCTGGTCTCTTAACAAGTTAACAATGTTGTCAGAATGTTCATCAACTTCGTCAAGACTGAAATCTCCATGATGGGAAATCGTTTAATGTAGAGATATGTAATAATAAAATCCCACAAATGTGGGAGATAAAAGTGAATTCTATGAAACATGAAATTACACATTTTATAAGCACAGTTTCTATTAAAACTTTATTGTCACCGGTCCTTCAGGAAAATATCTATCTGAACAATATCCTTTTAGAATTTCACCTCGAAACTAGACGGATATGATTACATCCATTCACTTGAAGTCTTCACATCACACTCATCGCCTGTTTGCTTTATTCTCTGTGAATAAAGAAATAAATAAATCCAAGTCGTTCATGGGATCACACGATCACAGAATGGTCTGTGATTGGACTAACGTTGGAGACATAGAACAATGAACAACGGTTTGTCTTGCGTGGCGGCTACAGCGCAGCGCACCGTTGTAGGCGACTGAAATTGAGATCGTAGCGCTATATCGGTGAGAATCAACAATCTGGCATCGTCATCTCTAAAATTCTGTGAAATATCACTGAAGATGGGTTAGGTTCCACCTCGAATCCTATGACCTAGGTTAATGGAGTTAGGATAGGTTAGTGAGAAACAAATTTTTATGAGATCGTTTAAAAATATCGAGGAAAATATGAACAAATTATTAGTGTTTACAAACTAATCTTAAGGAAAATCGAAAAAAAAACTTATTTTGGTGGGAGAAATATGGCTTTTGAATTGCCGAAACAATCGGACTAAACTAAGTGTATTGGTTAGGAAATATCGTGTTTGTTACATTCTTATTCAAATAAGCTTAGTGCTTGAGTATTTTCTAATTGTATCACCCAGAACATCTAATAATCGCCTCAATTTCAATCGGAAAATATGAACTTTGAGGTGAAAATCGTATCAGGCACGTAGTTGGCCCAATTTTTTTTTTCGAATGGCCATCTCTTTAACAGAGCCGAATTCGGAAAAATGGAAAATAAAAAAAGGTTTCCTTTGGCCTGAAGAATCTACAGTTGAAAAATATGTACAAGTCAAAAACTCACCCTGTATACCTGTATACCTTATCGCCTACGTTTTGCCGACGAAAGAAGCCGCAGCGCCAAGGAATATTCATAAATAAAAAAAATTAACAAGTTTGTAGGTGTGGATATACAAAAATGCAAGAAGAGATGAGCCAAATTTCGAGAGCTTTTCAAAAATGTATTAATATTTAGGTTTTTCTATTCGAAGTACCTACTCCATTTTTGGTGGTAACGTTTTTATGCTGAAGGAATAATATCAACTCCGATTCAAAAGCATGAGATATCTTCAAAGTATATTTTATCTGCGAATCTATCTTGGTTGAAGATAATGTATTTCCACAAACAAAAATGAATTAAAAACGGTTATGGAAAGATAAAGAGAAATATCGACAGCCTTCATCAGGAAATCGATGGGAATGATAATTATATAAGTACTTGCGAATTTCCGTGGGGAAAAATGAATGTATGTACGTAGAGATCTGGTATTTGCTCGCAAGGTTCGACACTGTACATTTAAACTGTACTCAAGTGATTCTGGTAGGCCGCTAGGGAGTAATATAAGCTCTGCCGTTTCAGTTGGTTTCTACCGCAGTAAGGGTTATGTGGCACTGACGAAGGCTAGCAAGCCAGAAGCCGGTTTGTCATTATCCTACTGTGGTGGTGACACTAGTGGTATACTTCGGGAATGATATCTCTGCTAGTCCATTTCTCTCAATGATAATAATATTAAATACAGGATGTTTCATTCGAAATATCAATTTCACCGCCACCTCCTCCCAGAACTGACAACATTGCTCAGTCAAAAATATCGGTAGATTAGACATAACGTACCCCCAACAGAATGAAAATATACTTGATATTTTGTCACGAACCTAGAATAATAATAGAAATCAAGAAAATTTTCTACGGTGCGAAAAAAAATTGTAGCGGACTGAAGAACTTTGATTTGTGATGTGATGTAAAAGCACAGGAACTTCCGGGAAAGAATTCATTATTCTTCTTTTTTCAACGTGACGATATACGTATTCGTTCGTTAGTTATATTTCATCATTCCATTACCTTCTGCATGCGAATTATATTGTTATTCTGCAATCACCTCATGCTCATTTAGGCAATTGTTATTATGAGTAAGCATCACGCTATCTTCCTATTCGAATCTTTGAATGTCAACTTGCAAAAGTATTGAAAGTTAGTGCAATTTTGTTGATTAAGAATCATATAATATCCATGATTTTATTGTAAAAATTTTCATCAATGTTTTTTTTTCAGGGTTCCGCTGATTCTAATTACTCACAGCCTTCTTCAGATTTATCACTGGACGAGGAAAAAGAAGCCCTTCGCAGGGAGAAAGAGCGCCAAGCTCTTGCCCAGCTCGAAAAAGCAAGGGTATGTTCAACTCAATCTTGTCCACCTCATCAATTCCATAATTGTTTCGATGAATGATCAGAAAACAGCTTACAATTTTCTATAAAATGAATGATTATTCGTCGCAATTTCTAAACCCAAGGATAAGCCTGACCTATAGTTAGAATTATTCAACTGTGAAGCCGAGGGTTTTTGCTTTTCCGTTTTCCCTCATTGAGGAAATGGCTTCGAAGATGGTACTTCCACATAGGCCATTAAATGAGTCATCCTTCGTGTTGAAATCAAGCGTTTTATTTATACACTGTGTCCGTAAACTATGGAACAAATTCATTTTTAGCTAAACAGGTCATTTTAAGAAACATGTCGATTTTTGATGTTAATTTACCGCATTTTAAAATAATAATCTAATATACAGTGTGAATCACGTTCGAGTAATGACGTCATCGTCATTTTTTTTTAATGGAACATCCCTATTTTGTCTCAATTTTCGGATTATTCTAGCTGAGCCGATTCCAAAAATGTATCACATGTTGATTCCAATTGGTACAGGGTGGACAAAAATACAATAGTTTTGTACCAAATATGTTTGGAAACAGCTCATTTTTATTACTCTGAACATGAAGCAAACTACGGGATGTTACATTTGAACCAATTGCCACTAGACAATAAGTATTTTTGATGATATTGTTAATTTACCTAATGAAGAATGTTACGCGTTACTTTATGAGCACACACATAACTATTATATTTTTGTCCACCCTGTATCAATTTGAATCAACATGTGAATCATTTTTGGAATCAGCTCAGCTAGAGTAATCCTAAAATTGAGACAAAATGGGGGTGTTCCATTAAAAAAAATCATTACTCGAACGTAATTCACCCTGTATATTAGATTATTATTTTAAAATGCGGTAAATTAACATAAAAAATCGACATGTTTCAGGATTATTTCTTAAAATGACCTGTTTAGCTAAAAATGAATTTGTTCCATACTTTATGGACACAGTGTATGTGGTTAACCGTTTTGTTTTGCGACATATGTGTGGAAGCAGAAATGAAAACGTATAATTTTTGCACCATACCAAGAAGTTCACGATGTCGGTATATTCTCAACGGATTCTGCACCAAGCAAATTAAGGGGAAGTATCACCTTTTGAATCGTGGTGAATCTCCATTCAAAAAGTGGTCTCTTTATTTGACGAGCAACTATCCTAATTTACGACGTAGAGACTTGATTTTTTTTTAATTGAAGTTGAAGAAAGTCCTGAGGGCAAATAGTTTTGTTTTTTCCGATTCAATTAGTTTTTCAATAAAAAAACAGGTTGAACTTCAGCGTTTTGGAAACTACAGTTAATGATTTTTTTCGACGGCTATTCATCATTTTTTGGGAAAAAACGCAACTATTTGCCCTCGGCAATTTAATCTTCTATAAACTACATAAACTTTCATGATGATTAGTTCAAAAATATACCTTGTACTCATGAAAAACGAAAAACATATTCAATAACCCAAACATTGCAGAGATCTAACGATTACCCTGGTTTTTTTAATTGAAAAACTAATTAAAAGTGAGCGTCCACATTAACATCTCTGATGGTCAAAAAACTTGTGTAGAATATTAATTGAATGGGGGTTTTCCAATAAGAGGTATTATTTTGAATAGTCCCCTATTTTAGTAGATGTCACTCTTGAAACTGTCATTTTTTGACATTTGAGAAGTAGAAACTACGCCATCAATAAGAATAAAACGATACACGAAAATATTTAGGTCGTCATGATACAAAAATTTGTTGGGACAAATTAGTGATGTGAAGATTAAAACCCGTACACGTCGCTAAAAACAGCTGCTGCAGCTGAAAGCTTTGAAGAAAACCCAGGTTTGTCCATTCCTCTATGTTCTTTGGAATTAGGTATTCTACAAACGTCATTACACCGTATTTTGCAGATTTGGGTCTCAAGGCTCATGAAGTTCTGTTAACACTAGAACTCGAACCAGTCGATCATCAACATCGCCGTGTCTTTGCTGATTGGATCCTTGAAATGCATGAAAATGGTCCGGCATTCCATCGAAAAATCATCTTGAGGGATAAGGCCCATTTCTATCTGGGCTGGGGCTTGTTATTGATGAAAAGGCTCTCTATCCTCAACGTGTGGATGTTTGGTGCGGTTCATGGTCCGGCAGGATCATTGGACCTTACTTTTGATGAGGCTAGTTCCGGTGAATGGATTGCGCTTTCGATTGATGATTAATTATTTTGTATGGCCGGAATTGGATGGTTTCGATCTGGACAACGTTTACTTCCAACAAGACGGCGCTACGTGCCACACAAGCAACGAAACCATTGTTCTTTCACGGAAAAAGTTTCTGGACTGCATTATATCTCGAAGAGGTGATCGCAATTGGCCACCGAGATCTTGTGGCTTCTTCCTTTGAGGCCATGTGAAAGAGAAGGTCAGCGTCGATTCAAGACCTCAAAGATGGAATTTGTGAGGGTATCGAGGACATAGGACAGCTACTTTGCGATTTGGTTATGGAAAACGTCATGAAATTGATATGTTCCTGGTGGTCGTGGTGGTCATTTGGCTGATGTTATTTTCCATTATTTACGGCATACCATCCTCTATATAATGAAATAAACATCCGATTATTCATCTAGAAATTTGCATTTTTCTTTCAATGTCAAAGTGACACCGCTTATTTGAAACTGCTTCAGTATTAATAACTTCATGCATCGATATATACAAAAAATGAAATTTTTTGTCATTTTCTTTGCTCACCATTGACCTAAGAGAGTAGACTGATAGAAAATTTCACTCATAATAATAACGATCTTTATTTATAAAGCGGCCCCTAAACGCACAATATTATTGTGCAATATTCTGGTTTGTACAATATAATTGATCGTGTGAGGGTAAGATTGAAAGATTGTGCAATATATTGCGTGATTGACGAAGACTCGTCAATATATTGCGCAAACTGGATCTGTGGGCGATATTGCGCAATATTCCTCCGACCGTACTCTATATACTAGGGCAGCTCAGGGTAATGGGAGTCTACTTAGGTAAAAAGTTTGATCAATTTTCCTGAAGAAATGGAAAAATTATGGGAGATATGAATACCAAGGTATTTTGCATTGACTTTTCCTCTTTCGGTCCGTATATTCACATCACGGCCAGGATATCTGTGAAAAAAGTTTTGTCGAGTTTAAAATTGCCCTTTTAGTTGGAATTTTTCGCCATTTTCGCGAATTCTTGAAAAACACTTCTACTTCGCCTAGAGAATCGGAATTTCACACACTTAATGTCGACATATTGACCTGATGGAATCCTGATGGGCTCTGTTCGCAAAATATTGTTCCACGTCTGAGTGTGACATTGCGCAATATATTGCACAACTTTCAATGTCGCCTTCACACGGTACAACTTATTGAACGTCTAGGAGCTGCCATCAATATATTATGCAACCCGGTTTGCACAATAATATTGCGAGTTTAGGGACCGCTTTAAGAGTACATATACAGGGTGGCCATTTGAAAACGAAACAGACGAGATTACAGACGAAATAAATTTTTTCGATAGAAGTGCTCGGACAGGTCGATTTCTGTTTCGAGGGGGACCACTTAAGATGTAGGTAACGGACGCATAGCGCTTCAACCCTTGCTGCTACAACCCCCACCCCCAATTTTTGAATAGGGAAGATGGGGTGAGTGATACCTCATTTGAAAGGTATTTTTATACTGATTTCAGCACAGTAATTGTTTTTTCATTTTATGCATTAGTTCTCGAAATATTCTTAACTAAGTATTTGAAAATGAAGTGGTGTTTTCATGGCACTTGTAGTGTTTTTTTGTGAAAAATCGACATCTTGATTAAAGATTTCTATGTCAGTTGATTGGAGGAAGGAAGCCACAGTCATGGTTGTTTTGAAGCTCAAAATGTCGATTTTTCACAAAAAAACACTACAAGTGCCATGAAAACACCACTTCATTTTCAAATACTTAGTTAAGAATATTTCGAGAACTAATGCATAAAATGAAAAAACAATTACTGTGCTGAAATCAGTATAAAAATGCCTTTCAAATGAGGTATCACTCACCCCATCTTCCCTATTCAAAAATTGGGGGTGAGGGTTGTAGTAGCAAGGGTTGAAGCGCTATGCGTCCGTAACCTACATCTTAAGTTGTCCCCCTCGAAACAGAAATCGACCTGTCCGAGCATTTCTATCGAAAAAATTTATTTCGTCTGTAATCTCGTCTGTTTCGTTTTCAAATGGCCACCCTGTATACATATAGGTCCTTATATCAATTTACTCTACTGATACTGAGCTTAGGAGCGAGGAATAGACCAATCTGTTTGTTGAATGATCTGTTCCTTGTTGCCTTTTCATTACACATGGGATGATGTATGATTTTCAGGGCTTGTAGAGTTAGATCTAGAAATTTTAAGGCTTTGGCACTAAACGAGAGAATTAATTACATAATAATCAATTAACCTCGAAATCAAGCCGCTCATCCATAACATATGGTAAAAATATTTCTATTTTTGAAATTGATATTCTTTTCAGACGAAACAGGTAGCATTTGCTGTCAGAACTAACGTAGCATATGATGGTACCCTAGACGATGATTCGCCAGTTCATGGTTATGCTGTTTCCTTCGATATTAGAGATTTTTTACATATAAAGGTGAGTACAAAGAGACCACAATACTCGATTAGCATAAAAATATTGCAATCAAAACAAGATTATCCATATCGGAATCAGCTGATAGAAGTTTTTACCTAGATTCATGGTCAGTTTATGGTTTAAAAAGGGGGCTACGTTGGACTACAACCTTAGATCTTATGTGCCCCATTATATCTGTTTCCTCCGCTAGTCCACTGCGTAATCCACAGTATTTAGGAGGGCTAAGGAGGCTAAGTCCTCTTTTCTCCCATAACCTTTACATCCAAAACTTTCTTTGCCTGGGATTGCAATAGCGAGAAACTCTGTAACCAGGTGTTTCCTCCACACGGAATCTACACCCATCAGTTTTTTATGAACACATCTCATAAAGAGCTAGTGAGGAGGTGTTACTTGTTCTTACTGAGATCCAGACACTTGTTGAATCTTGCAGTTTTCATGTTCCGAAAAAACATTTTGAAGTGATGCACGCCTGAGGGAGCGTCTGTATCGGTTTCCTTCTTCCCCAAGATTTTTTTTTAAAGGTGCATTTTCCTTACGCCAAGAGCTTTATGTGAGTTCGCGCATTTAGATTGTCCCGTAGGTATATTTCAGCGCCAATTCCTGTCTTAGTTTTGGACCCATAAGTGTACCATTTTCTTTAGAAGTTCTGGTAGTATACTTTCTCTCCCATTATTCCCTATTACATAGCTATTGTATTGATGTTCACAAGGGCGGTCCTAGGCTGATTTTCTGGGGGGGGGGGGTAATAATTGGATGAACCATCGAAATTTTAAATTAAAAATTTAAGGAACACCCTTTAGGTATCTCGAATACGAAGCATTTGCAGTCCCATGTTTGAAGGTCTTACGTGTATGTATCCGTATACTGAGTGATTATACAGGGTGTCCCAAGTTCGAGTGCCTATTAGACGTTTCTGGAGAACTGGACATATTTGAAATCTGAAAATTGGGATTATGATATTGTTCGAAATTCTCTATAGACCTAAAATATTTTTGGAGCCTGAGCACTTCCGGTTATACAGGTTGTGAAAATAAATTTCTTCGAAAATTTTGTTTTTCTTTTAATTCGTGAATGATATGATTGAGTATTCAATGGTGAATAGATTTCTGTTAAAACCATTGTATTCATTCAAATAGTTTTCAAAATATCCTAATAACTCATCGAAAAAAAACCTGAAAAAAAGTAGAATATTCATAGTCAGTACTTATATGTTCATTTTTCTTATTCTGAACTGTTCTCACAACGTCGAAGTAGGAATGTGGAAAGGTCATGAATCTTTCGAATTTCATAAATATCATCACAGGGTGTCGAAAACTGTGATCGAAAATTGGGCATAACTTCTGTTGTTCAAATTAGAACCCTATTTTTTTATGATTGCGTTGGATTCTGCAAAAAAAATGATGATAGTACTCTCAGATACTCGAGCTCCTAAATTCAGTAATTCCCTAGTTATTTGAGCTTTTCTGGATTCATGTCGTACGTAGATTCAAATTCATCGAATCTAAACAGATTCGATCATGAATATCCTTTTGAAACCATAGTTACAACTAATAATTAGACCGGTCACTTGTGAATGGGATTATTTATCTTCTTTGATCACAGAATATTTTCATGCAAAAGATAAGATGCATTTGACTCTACGTACAACATGATTCCAGAAAAGCTCAAATAACTCGGGAATTACTGAATTTAGGAGAAAGAGCATCTGAGAGTGCTATCATTATTTTTCTTTGCAGAATCCAACGTGATCATAAAAAATAGGGTTCTAATTTGAAGTTATGGCCAATTTTCGATCATAGTTTTCGACACAAAATTTGAAACACCCTGTGATGATATTTATGAAATTCAAAATAAGCATGACCTTTCCACATTCCTCTACTTTGACGTTGTGAGAACAGTTTGCACTTGGAATGTCCAGTAGAGTAAAATAAACATAATACTAACTATGAATATTCGACTTTTTTTCAGGTTTTTTTTTCGATATTTTGAAAAATATTTGATTGAATACAATGATTTTAACAGAAATGTATTCCCCATTGAATACTCAATCATATCATTGACGAAAACATAGGAAAACAAATTTTGAACAAATTTGTTTTCACTCCCTGTATAACCGGAAGTGCTCAGACTCCCAAAATATTTTAGGTCTGTAGAGAATATTGAACAATATCATAATCCCAATTTTCAGATTTCAAATATGTCCAGTTCTCCAGAAACGTCTAATATGCACTCGAACTTGGACACCCTGTATAAAAACACAAAGCCATATTCCATGATCTGTGACTTGATTCATAACTCATATCACTTAAGGATTTTTCAATTCCGCTGTTCTCTTTATTTGTTTTATGTTAATCTTATTTCATATTTCAAGGTCTTAGTCATAACTCTGTGATTTTTTTCGAAGTTTATACCTATAACTCCAGAATGTTTTATTTATTTGTGTTGTTTATTTTTTTTTTTGTTAATTCCATATCATTATAAATTATAATATTATTTCCAAGCCGAAGTCATCTAGCCCTGCGATTTTTTCTCAAAAAAGATATAACTTTTTTGTTGTTGATTTTCTCATAGATAAAATTTAAAAATCGAATTGTGCTCTGGGGGGGGGGGGTAATTACCCCCTTTACCCCCCCGTAGGACCGCCCTTGGATGTTCTTCTCATTGCTTACTTCTTCGATGATTATGCGATCTTGTAAAGACGATATTGTCAGATGTTCTTTTTGTGTTTTCACGCGAAGGAAATTCGAAAATGAGCTTTACGCTTTACCTAGTGTTTACCACTAGGTATGATCGCGGATGAGATGCAATAGTAATAATAGTACCAGGCTTCCTGAGTCTTGATTCTCTGGATAGCTGTACTTTACCTGGATGTTCTGAGGATGGCTTCATTGTCTAACCTATCAATCGCTTTATGTAGAATACTAAGCTTGTGTAGTGGGTTATCCACTAAAAAGTTCCATAAGAGGGGAGTAAATAAATAAATGAATTCATTAGGATGTATCAGCTTCCAAAACATATTCGTATATAATTTCATCACATTGTTGCCAGTAATTTCGGTAAAATCGTAAAAAACGCCCTTCATCTCGAATACGGATATGACGTTACTATTTTTTTTTAATGAGCAAACCTCAATTATTCTTCAGTTTTCTCTCTATTCTGTGTAAGGATTATCATTGACATGATAATTCGGTTGTAGGTAATAATATCATTCAGAATACTCGTGAAATTGTGATGGCAGATAATGCTCAGCCTGCATAAAAAAATTTTATTTTGGAAAAAAGTACGCCCCGAGCAGAATTGCAACTTGCGTTTTTTGTTCAGCCCGCTCCACACTCACGGCGCGAATCGCGCCAAGGATTCTTGCCGTGAACTTGGGCAAGAATTCGCTGCCAAGAAAGTCATCCACACTCACACAAATATTCGCTCTTTGGTTCGCGGCATCCTCGCTGTCTACGAAGACTTTTCGCCTGTTGATCCAGCTATAAAAAGGGTTTATTCTGATAATAATCAAGAAATTCTCATTCCACTTATCTGAATCTGAATCTATTCTAATTCCACTTCATTGCTACATGAACCATTCATTTCAAAAGCAAATAAAGTCAGGGAACAAGCATTAAAACATTACTGCGCAGGAACCACGAAGGCCTGTGAGTGTGGATGGAACATTTGTGCTTAGGCACGAAGCCTTTGTCGCGGGACAGGAGACCGCAAACTCACGGGGAAGGCCGCGAAGCGCGAACGTGACACAAGAAAGTCATCTACACTCACGTTCGCGGTATTGGCCGAGGTTCTTGCCATGAGTGTGGAGCGGGCTTTTGACGGACGAATGCCTTTCAATCAAGCTACCAGATTGTATGGTACATTCCCAGAATTCAATGTTGAAAATTTCACCCCGTTTCACCCTTTGTGAAGCGAGTTCATAGGTGCATGCCCATATATTTCCAATCTTCGTAAAATCATTGAGTTTGAATATATGTACATCGTTCATGAACTATCTGATGCAAAAAATTTTGGCAGTTAACTGCCAACTTTGGTGGCGGCACATAGCAGCTACTAAAGGAACTATCGAGGGAACTACATTCTGCTTACTATTCATGCACAGAAATCTGTAGGATATTTATTTTCCTCTAATTCTATGGATCATTGGCAAAATTAATTGTCGTTTTATCCAAAAAATTCGGAGTGATGAAATTCTGAACATCCCACATTTCCATAGCCGGTCTGGTCGGCATCGAATTCGGCTTAGGAAATAGTGCTTTATAGTACAGCTACTTACCGCAAGATGCGAGGTTAAGATTATTTGATTCTCTGAAGCACACTCATCCATCTATACACCAGGTGAAGGAACTACGCTAAAATCAGCTTCAAATCGATCAAGAGCGATGTACATCTATGTTCACTCAAACTCAATGGTAAAATGTTAATTTTATTTCTCCATTTCTGTATCGTAATGTGTTCATTACAGTACTAAAAACAGTGCTGTAATGAATTCATTATATCATCGTTTTCAGTAACATCTTTCGTTTTGTGGTTGTCAGCAATGACTTCCGATCCTTTTAAATTTCAGCAGACGTCAATTTGGAAATGTCAATTTTCGTACTTCCTAACATTCACACCAACTGCCAAGATACAATATGAAAGTCACTAGGACCTATAATTTGAATTCTTTCATTGAATTTCACAAAGTTTGCGTGAAATAAAGAAAATATCGTCTAATACTCGTTGCAGAATGCAATTCCAATACTCATGCGTGCGAAAACTCGCTCCTTCGTCGTTCGTTTTCGAATTTCGCATTCGTATTGGAATTGGAGCCCATTCTGCAACTAGTTTTAGAATATACTATTTTTATGTTTTTCTATCACTAGATTAATTCCTATTTTTAGTGCCCTGGAATGATCTGAATCTAAATCCAATTTCTCAATATTACTGAAGAATAAAATTCTTTTATTAATTTCCCTATTGTTTTCTGTTCATTTTATATGGTTTCTCTATTTCCGATACTGATAAATTGCGCATTTCAGGAAAAATATGACAACAACTGGTGGATTGGTCGATTAGTGAAAGAAGGCTGCGATATTGGTTTCATTCCTTCCCCAGTGAAATTGGAAAATTTGAGGCTCCAGCAAGTTGCAACCAGGTCGACGAAGCTGTACTCAAGCAAAACAAGTTCCAGTTCTAATATAGGGGGCGCTGGTAACGATGTTTCCAGAGGTAGCACTCCTCCCACGCCTGGTATGTCCTTTCCATCCGACGACGGGTTATTTTTTTTTGTCTCGAGATATTTTTGTGAATTTTGTAATGGACTTTCCATTCGGATTTAAAAATCATCTCAGAAATAAGAGATCGCCATATCTTAGGAAGCTATACAATACGAACATTTTCAAATTGTATAGCCAGAATGATAAAACAATGTGCAGCACAGCACAATCTGACATCTTTAGAATGATTCGGGTTTTTCGTGATTGTGGAGCACCAGAAATCTGATCCTTAAAAACACATTTATAATGAGACTTAATTGTTTTCTTTCCATTGAAAAGTACCCGCAGGTACCATATTATCCATTCACACATTGTATACACGGTATCGCAGTAATAACAGTATAGTTGCTTAGAAAGAGGTTACAGTTCATTGCGACCTTAAGGTCTATTGTGCCAATCAATAACAGTTATAGATGTAATCAATGACAGATATTTGGAGAAACATGCTAGTTGATGACTAGTCGAAGGCCAAAAAAAAAAGTTTAGGATTTTTTTGTGTGTCTCTTTTTGCAAGAAACTCTTGCACGGAATTCCATGCGTTTTTCACAGTTCTACACTGCGCAAAAAAATTAACGTACATTCTGAAAATCTCAATTTTAATGAAAGTTAACTCTACATTGACTTATTTTTATGTTCTCTCGGGAAGGTTTTGAACGAAACAAGACACATTAAATGGAAGAAAAATTCAGGATTTCACCGAATCTTATGTGAAACAAGAGAAATGAACAATTTTCAAAATACTGAAATGCTGATAAGTGATTCAATACTTGGTATTTCCACCCCTTGCGTTAATTACAGCTCGGCAACGACGGTTCATACTCAAAATGAGTGATCTTAAAATGTTCTGATCTAATCCTTCCCAGATTTCTCCGAGTTGGATTCCTAAGTCATCAAGAGTAGCTGGATGATTTTCTGAACTTCTCAGCCTTCTATTGAGGTTGCCCCAAACCTGCTCAATCGGATTGAGATCTGGACTTCTTGCTGGCCATTCCATTCGAGAAACTTCAACCTCTTCAAGGTACTCCTGAACGATGCGCGCACGATGGGGTTTGGCATTATCGTCCATAAAAATGAAATTTTCACCAATGTATGGGGCAAATGGCACTACATGCTCTTCAAGAATGTTCCTTATATACTTATCTGCATTCATAGCTCTATTATCAACGACCACTAGGTCTGTGCGAGCAGTCAAAGATATTCCACCCCATACCATAATCGATCCTCCCCTGAAACCAGTAGTATTCAGGAAATTGCACTGAGCATATCTTTCATGTGGACGTCCGTATACAAGGGAACGTCGATCACAATGGTAGAGGCAGAATCTAGACTCATCTGTGAAGAGAACTCTTTCCCAATCGGCCTCTTCTCAATGGATATGCTCTCTCGCAAAATCCAAACGCAACATTCTGGACACACTTGTATGGGAAATTCCAAACTTTTCTGCAATTCTTGTGTATGTCCACCCTTCTTCTCGCAAAACTACCGCTTGGGCACATTCCTCTTGGGTCAAATTGCGTGTTTCGCGTTGCATAGCGATCGAGTGTAGAAAATCAAACGAAAGAAAAACTATTGATCACTAGAATTGATCGAGAACAACTGATTTTAGAATGGAGCCAATACATTCAAATTCTGATAATATCATCTTTTTTTATTCCTATTGGGAGAAAACATCTGTATTGAAGAAAAACGTTGAAAGTGGATAACATATGCACGCATAATTCTGATAAAAATAATTATAATTGAGAACACCTTCAGTTGTAAAATAAATTTGAGATTTCCATAATGTGCGTTAATTTTTTTGCGCAGTGTATTTCTGATAATCTAACAAAAATTTGTTATAAGATACAGTTTCATGAGTCATCTTGAAGTAAATGTTAATCTTCAATGAAATATGAGTAACATTCAGCGGGTGTACCGTTAGGCAACAAAAGATTACCGAGCTATCTGCCAGCTGATCCGATAGATAGGGGGATAACAATTATGATGAAACAGTGTTCGAATCCTTTTCGGTTGAATTTTTTTCTGCACAGATATTGTTGCGCTCTAGAATTGAAATGAAATAAATCGCAGGATACTGCAAACCTTCCTTTGTGAATGATTTGTGAAAGATAGTCTTGAACATAAATGGCATTGGCAAATCAGCTTCTGTATATCGAATGACATTTCGGAACTGCCAACTGATTCCCGCCCGGTCAACTGTTGTGTGTTGTAGCGCGTTGCTACCAATTGTGAATCCGGATGGGTTTCATCCCAGATTCGCTGGCGGGACTCTTCAGATTGGCTATTGTGAGCGAAGCGTGCTATTGACGTAGATGATGAAGCCGCCCCTACAGTTCTAACGGTAGACAATGACTTCCTTCATATTGATTCAAAGTAGAAATTTCTTTGAATGGATCACAAGTAAATATCTCAATATTACACGAATACAGGGTGAGCTACCGAGAACCGCATCGTAACTGAGATTTTGCATATGGGCAAGTGATGAAGATAGACGGACGGCACTCAGAAATACTTGCAGGGGAATATATAGGAATCACAAACGTAGTACATATTTCGAATGAAACATTCTGTAAATTCTTATTTATCTAGAAGATCTTTGCCAGAGAATACTGCTGGTACGTAATGAAATGAAACCATATGTTACTGTTACGAAAGAGCGGTAGGCAATTTGAACATCTTATCAATCAAAATTAACCAGAAACTCTACCGATCATAGCACTACATCTATCATTTCTCCACACCGAAACATAGGCCGAATAAAAAATTTGTGGCAAACCTTCAGAATGATGTATATAGGTTATACTGAAAAAGAGGTAGAGTCCACTGCGACCTGGAGGTCAATTGTGTCCCCTAACAATTAACATTACTTATTCACTTATTCTTAATTACATTTTTTTTGTTAGGTTAAATCTCTTTCACACAAATGAAAAAAATTAGATCGCAATGGTAACCTACTAGACATAACTTGGAGTTCCTTTATAAAAGGTTTTTGTTCTGATACCAATAAAGTATGACATGATTGAACTGGAAAAGAGCATTTATCATGTGTTTGAAAAAATATTCGAATTGATTTTGACAAACTCAATTCATTTCGAGATTCAATTCTCGATATTATTTTTCAAAGTGGACCAATTACAAGTAAGAGCAAAGTCAGATCAGATTACATCCTTTTTTACCACCATATTCACTTTCCGAATGAATCTCATATTTTTAACGAAAACGCTCGCGATTTTTGAGAATCCTTTACTCCGAATCCTTGATCCTACCTTTCAAATCCAAAGACTCCTCCAACCTTACCTGGCTTCATAGAATAGATCTTTTAGGAATAGCTAAAGTTTCTTAGGCTAGCGTGGTAGATATCGAAAAAAAAAATTAATGTATTCAAAGTTTTGGATTGTTGCTTCAGTTCAACGATCATTCAATGAACGAATATTAAACCTGGTGGATATTTTACAGGCGACGAATCAGACTCTGTTGGTAATGCAAGGTCTGGAAAAACACTCACAACACCTCCTGCCAAAGAAAAGAAGAAGCCGTTCTTCAAGAAGCAAGAAACAACTGCCCCTTACGATGTGGTACCATCCATGAGGCCGGTCGTTTTGGTCGGACCATCTTTGAAAGGATATGAAGTTACGGATATGATGCAAAAAGCCCTATTCGACTTTTTGAAACATAGATTCGAAGGAAGGTAAATATCATCTATGAGGTCTAGAAGAATAATTATTTCCATTATGATCAGCAACTGATACAAACAAAACAAAACGTATAGGGGAAATACGTACAAAATGACATAGGCACCATGATCTTCGTTTGGAGGTATCAAATGCAGAACTGTCTACCATATCACCTGAGTGGCTTCTATTATCCTCAGAAAACTAGCAAGCGCTACTTCAGTTCATCCGGTCGTTATGAGTGATAACAGGAATCAATTGATCACGAGTTTTTTTTCATTGCGCCAAATTTTCAGAATAGGTGGCCAGTTTTCAATTTTTTTTCGTTTATGTTGCTTCCTTTTAAACTTCATTTATTTGTCATGGTATTCAAGACGGTTTTTTATGTTGCATATACTTTTTGTAATCGTTCGATATATTTTTATTTTTATAGCGCTAAATGAACTAAGAGGCATCTCTGCCAAAGATGTCTCATAGAAACTGATAGAAAATTTATGTAGCAGAACTTATGAGATCCTAATTGGATAGTGAAACCGCAAATCCGTATAAACCATATACGATATTCATTATTCATCAGTTTTTAATCGAGATTACAGCTACACATTGCTTTAGTTTGTAATGGCATTCCCTAACGCAAATCATATCCGTTTCTATAAGTGATTCCTATATTGAGTCCCTGTTCCTGAGAGTTTTTATAAGAATCTATAGTTTTCAAATGTGGTTTTCATACATAATACCTATCTGTTTCTAATGTGTTTTTACAGATGACTCATATACACTCCTACGAGTTTTTATAAGAATCTGAAGTTTTCAAATGTGGTTTTCACACATAATACCTACCTATAATGTGTTTTTAAACATACCTCATATCCGTTTCTATGAGTTTTTATAAGCATCTATAGTTTTCAAATGTGACTTTCACACATAATACCTACCTGTTTCTTATGTGTTTTTACACAAAACTCATATCCGTTCCTACGAGTTTTCATGAGAAACTATAGTTTTCAAATATGGTTTTCACACATAATACCAACGTGATCCGTTTCTATGAGTTTTCGTGGGAATCTATAGTTTTCTAATGTGGTTGTCACACGTAATAAAACCTATCTATTTCTGATGTGTTTCTACCATATATTTAATAATTACAATATGGGTAATGAGCCAATCAAATTTGAAGCAGGGTTTTGATAAAAATCCAGATATAAGCTTGTGTGGCAATATTGAGAATAAAAAAAATTCAAAATTCTGTCTCTCTCTCACACATTGTATTTTGTCGTGAAACGTATGTCATTCATGAATTCATGTGAATACTTCCGGTCGTAACCTCACAATTCCCTGTGAGATGTTTCAGTCTTGCATATCATTGTTAAGTCATATTATTCATATCTAAGAAATGGAAGCAAAATATTTAGCGGACATCTTTTCATCCTCGATATCTATTTTCATGTCGTCTTTGGAAATATACATAACTTCTACATTACTCGCAATTTTCCAATTTCCATTTGACGCAAGCGTACAACTCAATCCTCACCGAAGATTTGGCTTCACGTGGTGACTGTGAAAAGCAGGGTTATAATCCATATTGATGTTATTAAATCTATGGTTTTTACTTACACATAACTCAAATGCGTTTCTATGAGTTTTCATGAGAATCTATAGTTTTCCAATGTGGTTTCCACACATAACACCTACCCGTTTCTAATCTGTTTTTGCACATAGCTCATATCAGTTTACTATCAGTTTTCATGAGAAACTATAGTTTTCCAATGTGGTTTTCACACATAATACCTACCTGTTTCTAATCTGTTTTTACAAATAATTACTATCTTCTGAAACTAACACTTCCTGATACGGATTCTTATACTTTACATTCGAGCTTCCTCATTGAAACCTGAGTTTCAGTTCATTTGAGCCACATTAAAACTCATAAGTTCCGCATAATAGTTATTCAATCAACTAGTTTACTAATGACAGCGATTAATGGTCGAAATATTTTAACGCGTGAGCGGAGCGAGCGCGTTAATGTTTGAGACCATTAATCGCTAGATTAATAAACGAGTTGATTACAATTACAAGATTTTTCCGTCGACCTCATCATGAATTGAAAATAAACTCTCGATTCGAAAAGATTTTTATTTTCCGTAATAGACAAATTTGAAATAATGTAAATTTCTGTGTTCATTTCTATACAGGGTGGCCATTTGAAAACGAAACAGACGAGATTACAGACGAAATAAATTTTTTCGAAAGAAATGCTCGGATAGGTCGATTTCTGTTTCGAGGGGGACAACTTAAGATGTAGGTTACGGACGCATAGCGCTTCAACCCTTGCTGCTACAACCCCCACCCCAAATTTTTGAATAGGGAAGATGGGGTGAGTGATAACTTAATTCAAAGGTATTTTTATACTGATTTCAGCACAGTAATTGTTGTTTTATTTTATGCATTAGTTCTCGAAATATTCTTAACTAAGTATTTGGAAATGAAGTGGTGTTTTCATGGCACTTGTGTTTTTTTGTGAAAAATCAACATCTTGATTAAAGATTTCTATGTCAGTGGATTGGAGGAAGGAAGCCACAGTCATGGTTGTTTTGAAGCTCAAAATGTCGATTTTTCACAAAAAAAAACTACAAGTGCCATGATAACACCACTTCATTTTCAAATACTTAGTTGAGAATATTTCGAGAACTAATGCATAAAATGAAAAAACAATTACTGTGCTGAAATCAGTATAAAAATACCTTTAAAATGAGGTATCACTCACCCCATCTTCCCTATTAAAAAATTGGGGGTGAGGGTTGTAGTAGCAAGGGTTGAAGCGCTATGCGTCCGTAACCTACATCTTAAGTTGTCCCCCTCGAAACAGAAATCGACCTGTCCGAGCATTTCTATCGAAAAAATTTATTTCGTCTGTATCTCGTCTGTTTCGTTTTCAAATGGCCACCCTGTATATTAATATTTATGCTCCTTATAGAAGTTTTCGAAAAATTCATGGATGGAATATAGGACATGTTGTGACATTCTGAATAGTTTACATTTTTTTCATGGGAATAAGTTGGATTAACGATTCAATACAGTTTTATTTTTACCTTAGACATCAACAAAATAATATGTACTATTAGGAGCATTCGCTATGAACTCTTCTACATGTTATTTTTCGATTTTTCTATCAACAGTTTGTGGTATCTGCTTATATCAATGTTGTCTTCAGCATCGAATACTTTGACCATAAATTTGCTTAATGCCCCTTTTCTGCAATACACGTAAAGTATGCAAACAAAACCGTTACCGAAAATTTCAGAACGTTCTTCTCCTTGCACCAAGATCGAAATTCTTCCTAGGTTTTCTCATAAATGTCGGCTCTTTCCAGGTAGCATACTGAAAGTTGATGTTTCAGCAGTTTTTTCCACATCTAGCGTTTTCGAAGGGATATTTTCTTCGATATTCATTATGTAAAATCAGATTTTGATCGAAAGCGAATAATTAAATTTGACAGCTCGATAGTGCTCCGACATATGTTCGGTTGCCATGATAATCATGCATTAATACAAGAAATCATGCATTAATAGGGGTCATTAATGGATGATTTCGAGTGCGTTAAAATGAGCTTTTATTCTATGGTCGACGGAAAAATTACATAAGGAGTTCCTGATACTGACTCTTATACTTCGCAGTCGTGCTTCCTCATTGAAACTTGTGAATTCCCATTTGAGCCGCATTAAACCTCATCCGCATTAAAGTTAATAAGGCATCCCTGATACATTCCATGTATTTCTCATAGGTTTTCAAGCTTGTGAATGAGCATAAAACATTATCATGTTTGAAATTGGAATACCTTATTGAATCTCATAGCCTCCTAGAACGAATACTACCTAATAGAAACTCGTACACCTTATGGTTTCGGGTATGCTTTTAAATTACATATTATTAATTTCAAATTTCTCATTATTTTTTCAGAATAATCATCACCAGGGTGATGGCAGACATTTCGCTGGCGAAACGGTCTCTATTGAATAATCCTTCCAAAAGGGCGATAATGGAACGGTCCACAACACGATCTTCATGTTTATCTGAAGTCCAAGCTGAAATAGAAAGGATATTTGAACTAGCTACAACTTGCCAGTTGGTTGTTCTGGATTGTGATACTATAAACCATCCCTCACAACTCGCCAAAACTTCTTTAGCACCCTGTATCGTTTACCTCAAAATATCTAGTCCTAAGGTGGGTGGAATAGTGATCAAATGGTTATTTGGTTGGAAAAGTGATTATGCCCGATAAAAACTTTTACAAAAAAAATAAAGACTGGACATCTATTCCTTCGATTCCATAATGAACTGTCATTTCTTCATACTGTATTGTGAAGGGTTTCGAAATAAGAGGTGTTATCTTGACTAGCCTGCTATTTCGGTGGATGTCACTTTTTTCGACATTTGACAAGTAAAAACTACGCCATTAATAAAAATGGAACGGTACACGCTTCAACAACGCATTGAAGTTATCAAAATTCACTATAGAAATGGTAAACATTTGGCAGAGAAGGTTCGTAAAACTAGAACATTTTTCGGTCGTCGTGAAGTACCTTGTCGAACCGCAATACAGAAATTGGTGAAAAAATTTGAGCTGTTAGGACAAGTTAGTGATGTGAAGAATAAAACCCGTGCACGTCGCTCAAGAATAGCCGAGAATATTGCTGCTGTTGCCGAAAGTTTTGAGGAAAACTCAGTTTTGTCCATTCCTCTCTTTGGAATTAGGGATTCCACAAACGTCATTACACCGTATTTTGCCTAAAGATTTGTGTCTTGAAGCTTATAAAGTTCAGTTAACATAAGAACTCAAGCCGGCCGATCATCAACAACGTCGTTTATTTGCTGATGGGGCATGAAAATCATCGGAATTCCTCACTTTGAGTGATGAGGCCCATTCCACCTCGGTGGCTTCGTCAACGCGCAAAATTGTCGCATCTGGGGCTCGGAAAACCCATGAGTTATTGTTGAAAAGCCTTTCTATTCTCAACGTAAGACTGTTTTGGGGTGGTTTATGGTCCAGCGAGGTCATTGGTCCGTACTCTTTCAGAATTGATTCTGGTGCAGCAGTTACGGTGAATGGATGGCGCTAGCGAGAGTATTATTTGATTTTTTATGGCCGGAATTGGATGGAATTGGATGGAATTGATCTGGACAACATTTTCCTTCAAGAAAACGGCGCTACGTGCCACACAAGTAACGAAAACCTGTTATCTCTAGATGAGGTTATCATAATTGGCCACCAAGATCTTGTAATTCAACACCATGCGACTTCTTCCTTTGGGGTCATGTAATCTTTCCTTGAATGCAAAGAAACACCTCTTACTAAAAAACCTCTTAGTAAATTGTCAAGTGCACAAGAAATTGGTCAAAAAAACATTCAACTGAAAATATAAAACAAGTCCTGTACTTAATAAATAAAATTTAGTGTGAGTAATGTATAGGTGCACTACGTGATGAATTTTTCGCTCACTACCTGAGCATAATACAGGGTGAGTCTTTGACTTGTATACATATATTTTAACTGAAGATTCTTGAGGCCAAAAGAAGAAACCTTTTTTTGATTTTCCATTTTTCCGAATTCGGCTCTGTTAAAAAGATATAGCCATTTGAAAAAAAAAACATTGGGCTAAATACGTCCCTGAAATGATACTGTGGAATTGATTCAAAGTTCATATTTCTCGATAGAAATTGAGTTTATACATTTAGGCACAATTTAGGGAATACTCAAGTAGTCAAATACTAACCTTATTGGAATAAAAATGTTGCAAACACGTAATTTCAACAAAAACAGTTAGTTTCATCGGATTATATCTGCAAATAAAAAGCCACATTCATTCCAAAAAAATAAGTTCCTTCTTCGATTTTTCTGCAGATTAGTTTGTAAACACTAATAACTTGTTCATATTTTCCTCGAAATCATCAAACAATATCATGAAGAAAGGCTTTTCATTCAGATTTATTATTAAACAACCTAACCTAATCTAATTTGTATCGATTCTGTGAATTTTGGCACAGAAATTTCAAGAAGATGTTGTCAGCTTGCTGATATTTTCATTGAGGTTAAGGATTTTTTACGAAACATAGTATAAATCGCGATACATTTGTGTACCGTGGTATAAATATCTACGAATTCTGCCGTTTCCATCATAAATCGACTTTGCCGCCAAATTTTACCACGCATGCGTAGAGCGAAAACCGAATAATTGTTATCTGGAGTTCTGGAGGCCAACGTTAAACAATAACAAACCAAAGTCTCTAAACAAACTGTAAACATTATGTGAAGTTCTGAATAATCTGAATACATTCAGTGACTTATTGTTCTAATGTGATTATTATGTGAAGTGAATCAATATAATTTCAACCGTGTCCAGTTTATAAAATTCCAAGAGGATGTTGTTTAGATAGAAACATCGCCACAGATTATCAGGTATCGTATTATTTTTCATTAATTTCAATTTAATATTTATAGTTTGTATCGAGATTCATCATTCATATCCGAATTTTGTATTTCATCGACATTTAACTTCAATATGGACCGGTAACTATGAATTTTCAATAGAAACTGTGCGTTTAAAATCCTCCTTGGTGTTCAATTTTATCTCCCACATTTGTGGGATTTTATTGTTGAAATATCTCGACAAAGTTGATAAATATTGTGACAACATTGTAAACTCGTTTAAAAACCGGAGAAGGAATAATATTCGATGATATTTAATTCAGAGACGCATTCAGATTATTCTTGAAATTAATGATTTTTTCGTCAAATTTCTCCGGGAAAAGTTGGAGATAACTCGAAAACGACGCGTTTTATTGAAAAAAATTAGGAATACTTTTAGTTTCCTAAATGATTGATTCTTTCGAAAATATGAACCGTTCATCTTTTCAAAGTGGTTTTATGGTGTTTTAGCGTGTATTGATGAGTCGACTACCCTGTAACTTTTATACTAGTAAAGATATTGAATAGGTTCTGATTGAGGAATATGCACCATGAATAGTGTAAAAACTCAACCAAAATGCAGTTCATTCGAAATAACGGTTCCGAAGATATAAAAAGAAAAGTGTTATTTCATGGATTTTCGACACCCTTTATCTCCCAAACCAAACCGAATTCTGAAAAACGGTATAGAAAAAAAGTGTTTTGTTTGATGAGAGGAATCTACAGTTAAAATATATGTACAAGTCAAAGACTCACCCTGTATACAATCCAATAAAATAATATGTCGCGAATGCAATAATTTCAGACGGGGACTAATGAAAATTACGGAACATATGAAAATCAAAATAGGTAGATATCAGTTTGTCCCTGCCTGCAATACATTTTGGTATAAACTATTAACTGCTCTTTTGAGTAGTGCATCATTACATTCCTAACTCAAATTTACATTAATTATGTGAAGACTTGAGTTTTTCTTTGAAGTTTAATGTTTTTGCAGTCGGATTTTTGTTTTTTCTTCAATGATTTATTTATTCATCGTCATCGTAAGTTCATGTTCTGCCTGTTTTTAATATTTTCTTCAAACGATTGTACAAATGAACGCAATATCTTGCTGACGATCTAGATATAATAAGTAATTAATTCAAAAATATCTCTTTAATGGCAGGTTCTTCAAAGACTCATAAAATCACGAGGTAAAAGTCAAACGAGGCATCTGAATGTACAAATGGTAGCTGCAGAAAAATTAGCTCAATGTCCTCCAGAGATGTTCGATGTGATTTTGGATGAGAACCAACTAGAAGATGCTTGCGAACATATTGCTGAATACCTGGAAGTAAGAAAAAGTATTGTTTGTGATGTCGAGGGTAATTTTCTTCATGTTGTTTTTCATTGTTTTGGAGTAGTTCTTGGAATGAGAAATTAGATTAGTAAAAATGAGAAACGTCACAATTGGAGAATTCGTTCAGTAAAAATTTTGGTAGATACATCTGGCTGGTTTTTTTCGGGGTTTCAATTGGAATCAAGGATTTCTGAAGAAATGGATATGGCAATAATTCAATAATAGTTTCAGTTCATTAGGAAATATCATCACATTAGCATTAATGACATAAGAAGAAATCGACAAAATATACCAAACTTAAAATATAGATGAAGTCTTACTGTAAAGATCTCGTCGTTATACAAATTACCATCGCAGATTTTTTTATGTGATAGGAAATTAGGTGAAAACCCTAAGTATGAGACGGGAGTGATGAAATAACGAAGTTATTTCTTCATATGTAATGCCACTATAGAGATGGAATTTTGCCGGCAAAATTTCTCGATTGTAATATGAAAGTTTGTTGCTCGGAAATTTCGCGAAAGACATTTGTATCAAAATCACGAGGCGTCATCAGGCGAGTGAACCACTAAACGTTGTTTGTTTTCTCTACGATATTTATTTCCGAAGCTATCTATGAATTCGAGAAACGTCAAAATTTTTATCGCTGAAAAACCAACTTGTTAGTTTTGCCGGCTTGAAAATTTTGTCGAGATGAAACGATCGTTGCTACGGAAACTTCCTCACTAAAAATGGAATGAGTGTCATTGACATATGGTCGTTGCTCATTCCCAACAAATCGAGAAAAAAGATGAAATATTCCTCTATCTTTCACTGTCGTGTTTTTTATTTTCTCTTCCACAAGAAACCTTGAAACAAAATCAAATTTTGCAGACGTGGCTTCCTTAGAAAGGGCAATTTTATGAAGATATTTTCGTTTGTTAGGAGGCACCAGTGCGGGCAATTCATTCATATCTTAATTAATTGGACAAAGGTTGCCTGTGCCAAGAAAAAATCGAAATCCTTCTACAATTTGGTTTAAAATCCGCACTAACAGAAATAAAATTGAACAACTGTTTACTTGAAATTGGGAACAATTCAATAAGCTACGTTCAACAATTATACAGAGTGTAACAGCCAAATGGAATAAATTCGATAACGAATAAATGAGGGGGTGTTAGGAAAAACGCTCGTATACGTCGATTTGTAATTTTAAATGCGCATATTTTTCAAGAAAATAAAATTATATAGGGTGTTCCATGCGACCGTGGCCAATACCAACTTTCTTATTTCAAATGCAACCCCCTGTATATTATTTATTTTTTGGATTCTTCAGAAAATTCTAGACATATTTCATGTACAATGTCCTATACCTATCTTCAACTTTTTCGGAAATATTAAGTGTTTTCAGATTTTTTACAAAAATTAACATTTTAAATGAAAATTATTTTATTTCACAAATTCGATACATTGCACTCAATACTTATTTCCCATTTACCTCTTGATATGAAGAAAGTAAGCAAAAACCATTACTGAGAAGAAATTAAAAAAAAACAAAACAGATTTGTTTATTCTCATAGCCTTATAGTAACACGTTGTCTGTTTGCATGACAATAAGTGATCAGTGTAAGTGCTATTGTCTTTTGAATTTCGATAACTGTACGTAATAATATTAGAAAAATGGTTCATTTGACAGAAATGCACCAAATAACCATTCTTCAAATGATTGGTTATGGAGATTACACACGGACACAAATGGAAGTTTCTCGCTCATTTCACGAAAAATTTCCAAATTTCCCGCCTATATCCCAAGGAACAATTAGCCAAATAGAAAAGCAGTTTCGAGACCATATAATTCTGTTCGAAAAGTAGCCCCCCGCTGTTCACCGTCAGCCACACGTCAATATTTCGAATATTAAAGGAAAGTAAGATGCATCCCTATAGAATGATGGCAACTCAGGAGCTCATAGAAGACGATTTCGATAGGAGAACGCATTTTTGTGAGCAAATGATGGCAATGTTAGATAACAATGTGATCCAATCAGAAAATGTTTTGTTTTCTGATGAGAGTACATTTACACTACACGGTCATGTTAATCGTCAAAATTGCCTCTATTGGTCTGATGAGAATCCTCACAGGATGAGAGAAGAACAAACGCAATATCCTGAAAATGTTAATGTTTGGGCAGGAATTTTTGGAAATCATATCGTAGGTCCCTTTTTCCTTGACGGCAACTTGAATGGAGGAAAATATTTAGAACTACTCCGAAATAATGTCGTACCAACTTTGATAATCTTATATCTTGATCCAGAAAATCCACAAGTTCCTGCCAATATAATATGGTTTCAGCAAAATGGAGCACCGCCCTATTACCAAATCAATGTCCGGCAGTACTTGAACCAAATTTTTCCAAATCGGTGGATAGGATGGCGCGGATCGATAGAATGGCCAGCACGAGCTCCTGATCTGACACCATTAGACTTCTTTTTGTGGGGATATGTCAAAAGAATTGTATACGAAACGAAACCCTTAAACTTAGACGACCTAAAAAACCGAATCACGTTTGCGATTAGATCAGTCACGCCTGAAATGTTGAGTAACGTTAGAAGACAATTCTACACCAGATTAGCATGTTGCCAGGACGTTCGCGGCGAGCATTTTGAACATTTCCTACATTGACATTAATGTTTTTATTTGTTTTTTTTTTTATAATTAAAAAATAATCAGCATTACTCATTAGGTTTTAAGTGTAATGTACCGAATTTGTGAAATAAAATAATTTTTATTTAAAACGTTGATTTTTGCAATAAATCTGAAAACAATTAATACTTGCGAAATAGTTAAAGAAAGGTATAGGACATTGTGCATGAATTGTGTCTAGAATTCTCTGAAGAATCCAAAAAATAAATAATATAAGGGGGGTTGCATTTGAAATAAGAAAGTAGTTTTTGGCCACGGTCACATGGCACACCCTATATCTCCGAGAGTTTTTCCCAACACGCCCTCATTTATTCGTTATCGAATTTATTCCATTTGGCTGTTACACTCTGTATACCAGTGCACTTCGGATGTTGAAAAATCTATATCATGGTTATGGAAATGAAAATACATTGGTTCGAGGGTATAACGACCCAGATTTTGAAGCAGAAGGAAGTACTCTTTTTTTCTTCAACGAGCTTTCGCAATAAATTTTTTGCTTCTTCAGGTTTTCCACAAAATACAGACACCTGTCAATAAAATAAAACAAAAAATCTACATTCTTACAAGATTCCTACCAAAAGTGAGGTTAAACATCAAACTAGCAACAACAATCTGTGACACAATACAATTTTTCCCTTCAATATTCTACAATTATTATTATATGGTGTTTTAACTTCTTGAAAACCATGTTCTACATTCAAGTTTTAAAATTTCTATTCTTTTTCCTGTTTTCAATATCAAAGCTACTAACAACAACAGAGCACGTTGTCTGAGGAAAAACGATATCTTCCAAAAACATAAACCTTCTTTGTTCCTTTAACCAAATGACCTTCTATGATCTCACTCATACGATGGATGCTGACCGGCTTCGCAACGTAGTCAGACTACCAGCCGTTAAATACAAAGTGACAGCGTCTCATGTTATTTCTTGAGCGCATCATCTACGTACAAGGTCACTTTCAGCTATTCGTGATGCTTAATATAAATTATTTGTGTCCAGAACAAGGTTATCAAAAAGATGCATTTTCGAACAGTAAACATCTCAGATTCATTGTCATTAATTTCCGTTAATTTCATCAGGGACGAGTTCCTATTCTTTCGTATTATCCATATCTGTACATTTATAGTGGACAAATGGAAAAGAGAGAGGGTCATTTTCGGAAACTACGTAAAAACACATTTCAGAAGAACGCTCAGACCCTCCAATTTGATCTGAGCGTTTTCCTAAAATGTTTACGCAGTTCTGATTTGTTCCCCGTTGTTATTTATTGTAAACGTCATCATTGACGTGAAGTAAGTCGCAAGTAATATTAACATGAATAATAACTGCAGGCATACTGGAGAGCTACGCACCCTGAGAATGCACCAGCAGCTAATGTTCCAAGACCTATTGCAACTTCACCTCAGGCATCTCCTAGTGGGGACCAAGGAAGGCCGACACTACCAGGTAATTCAATGTTTTTTCGAATAAAGTAATAAACTAGTGTACTAGAATATGTACGTGTAGTGAATGTAATTACTATTTTTAATGAGTGTGTAAATGTGGCAGTGGTCCCAACATTCCAAACAAGTATGTCAAAGGTAGTGCGTTATAATTAACAATACCTAAGCTGAACTACAGCCTACCCAGTACGGGAGAGTTGAGTAATACCGTAGGAAATATAGCTATAATGTTCGACTGGTGCGGATCAGATCAACTCAAGCAAGATTTTTTTTATGAATAGAGTTCATCTAGCAACCAACTTCAAATACACTATTAAAAATTTTCAGCACCCTATGTGAAAATATAGCCAAAAAAATCTTTGAAAGCGCCGCATTATCAAACTGGATTGATAATAGCGTGCCCCAATTTGATAATACCATGCGTTATTAATAATAGGCGAAATACAGGTGAATCAACATTTACTCAGGCATAAAACCATGTTAAATTAACAATCATTTCACATTAACATATTGCTTATATCTATCTCATTTTCTTTGTCTGTGCCAGGGGAACGTCTTCATCACTGCTATCTTCACTGATAGAAATTAACACTTTTCTCTTCACAGATTTTTTCTTTTCTAGAGTTTTTCCTCTAACTTGTTTACTTTGCCTTCCTTTTTCCCCTTTTAATCTTCTCTTTTCCTTCTTGTCTTCTAACTGTATTCTTGTGGGTGTAGCACTCTGAGCGCGGCATTATCAGACCAAGCTATTTTGTTTTTCTACCTCAAAAGTATTTACACAGAACATTCTAGCCATGAAAACTCATATCTACTTTATGAAACACTAAATTCGCTACAAAATTCAATACTTCAATACAATTTATCCTATTAAAAATAAAAACATACCTGCTTTCGTCAGTCCGAGAAAGATTATAAGAAATACCCTCGAAAGTTCTCAGCAAACGCCATGCGCGCATCACTGATTGTGGGCTACTGCCGCGCAGGGGGCGCTTTCTCAGAAGCATAGAGCATGATTTGACTCGCACGCAGCCATAGTTTTCTGAGCAGATTCCTAGTAAGGCTGGGGCGCGGTATTATCAACCGAGTGGTATTACCCAACTCTCCCCTAAATGTTAATAACGTACTTTATTATTTAATTTTGTACACGGTGAATCTTTGATGGGCACAGATATCTCATGGAAATATAAATTTCCTTAGTCAGTAGATCTAAAAGTTCACTTACATATAAAGTGAACTAACTTCACTTCCAGTTTAATTGTCTTATATACAGGGTCTTTCACGAGGAACCTCACCCATATTTATACGGGAAACTACTGAACGTAGTTTCATGAAATTCGGCACTTATAAGTATTTCACGATGCTGATAAAATCTAAAATATTTTCAAGGCATGAGCACCTCCGGTTTTTCCGGAAATGACGTCAACTTCCGTTTTTCAAATTAGAACACCATTTTTTTATTGCAGAAATAGATTCCTTAGAAAATTTCAAGTTATTTTGATGTAACATTTTTCAGTTTTGGTTGGAAAATTCTCTCCGAGCGGGAAAATTCGAAAAAAAAATCGAAAATAGAGCTCCGCTGAAACAAGAATAACTTCGAGGTTTTTGGATGGAAA
Source organism: Adalia decempunctata (assembly GCA_951802165.1). Classification (NCBI taxonomy): domain Eukaryota; kingdom Metazoa; phylum Arthropoda; class Insecta; order Coleoptera; family Coccinellidae; genus Adalia; species Adalia decempunctata. Next base: position 61,439,936 of record OX637696.1, on the reverse strand, counting down.
ATTTTCATTTTTGGGATTTTTCAAGATGTAAGATTGATGTATCCACTTTGAAAATCGAAATCGCGATTCATGATACAGGGAATGAAAAAATCGCTTTCAAAGTTAGGGATGACAAAATCGTGAAAAATCAATTTTTTCAAATTAGAACCCCATTTTTTTATGGCAGATATTGAATCTTCGTTAAAAATTAATGTGAGTGTATGCATCACACCCTTGCCCTAAAGTGGTTATTTTCTGAGTTATTCACAAAAAACTGTTTTTCGTCTTGAATTTTCAGCTATTTCTTTTCCCTTCACGCCAAAAAGATGAAATTTTCAGGAACTGTTACTTAAACCATGTTTTAGATTTTACTACCCTAATATGCAAGAGAAAAAAGTTACAGGTTGTTCCTAAATAGATGGCGAATTTGGATTCGAATTTGTATCGGAAACCTCTTTATTTCAACTAATCGGCCATCGGTTTTCTCTCCAGTGATAAATAAATAATTCCTTATGAACCATATGCAAAAACTTACCATGTTTTACATTCCTTTTTTTTTAATGATAGATATCATTAATTACATCTGCCAAATTCCTCTTTATTCAGTAGATGTAATTAATGATATCTATCATTAAAAAAAAAGAATGTAAAACATGGTAAGTTTTTGCATATGGTTCATAAGGAATTATTTATTTATCACTGGAGAGAAAACCGATGGCCGATTAGTTGAAATAAAGAGGTTTCCGATACAAATTCGAATCCAAATTCGCCATCTATTTAGGAACAACCTGTAACTTTTTTCTCTTGCATATTAGGGTAGTAAAATCTAAAACATGGTTTAAGTAACAGTTCCTGAAAATTTCATCTTTTTGGCGTGAAGGGAAAAGAAATAGCTGAAAATTCAAGACGAAAAACAGTTTTTTGTGAATAACTCAGAAAATAACCACTTTAGGGCAAGGGTGTGATGCATACACTCACATTAATTTTTAACGTAGATTCAATATCTGCCATAAAAAAATGGGGTTCTAATTTGAAAAAATTGATTTTTCACGATTTTGTCATCCCTAACTTTGAAAGCGATTTTTTCATTCCCTGTATCATGAATCGCGATTTCGATTTTCAAAGTGGATACATCAATCTTACATCTTGAAAAATCCCAAAAATTAAAATTTTCCATCCAAAAACCTCGAAGTTATTCTTGTTTCAGCGGAGCTCTATTTTCGATTTTTTTTTCGAATTTTCCCGCTCGGAGAAAATTTTCCAACCAAAACTGAAAAATGTTACATCAAAATAACTTGAAATTTTCTAAGGAATCTATTTCTGCAATAAAAAAATGGTGTTCTATATTGAAAAACGGAAGTTGACGTCATTTCCGGAAAAACCGGAGGTGCTCATGCCTTGAAAATATTTTAGATTTTATCAGCATCGTGAAATACTTATAAGTGCTGAATTTCATGAAAATACGTTCAGTAGTTTCCCGTATAAATATGGGTGAGGTTCCTCGTGAAAGACCCTGTATAATAATCTTCTTTGATATTCCATATATCTGTAGAATATTGAGCTTCACGGCAAATATCTACAGTCAGGCACGTCGCCTGGGGGCCTGTGACCCCCCCCGAAACTTTTTTATCGATTTGACAATACTGGACGACTACGCTAGGGTTATGACGCAGAACCAAAAGGGGGCCCTATATTTGAAAAAAAAATGTATTGTGCGTGTTATCTTGAGAAATTTGACAGACTTATTGTTTCTGTGTGTACAACATGTAAAAGGAAACAGTTAGAAAATATCGAAGCCTTCATAATTTGTTAACGAAAGGAAAATACTCGGGAGAAGATTCTGACAAGATTCATTTAACTCCCACCTCACCGTCGATTTTGTTTTTCATTCGAATGTATTGCAGTAGAGATCATACAAATTGAAAATGGAGTGTTCTTTCGTTTCGGCGAGCTTTCGTGATATGCGAATAGGTTTTGATCATATACAGAGTGTACCGCGAGGAAAAGTTCAGTCTAGAAGGCATCGAGGCGATTCAATATCATTTCCATACCGAATGTCAATATATATTCCTTGTTTTGTTTCCGATAGAATTGAATTTTCCTGGAAGAGTTGAAGAGTAAAAGAAATGGCATTATATGGCTATGTCCTATACCGAAAAAGACTGCTTATGATTATTTTCTCATTTGTTGGTGATCTTTCAAATTGTTGAAACATTTGAAACCCCTATTGTGCTTTTTATCAGAACTTTTTGAACAAGAACAAACCAAATTCTTTAATAAAACAGAAAAGTCAAACAGAAATATTTATTCCTAATTTTTTTCAACTTCAGTTTTGTGTTCTTAAAAACCATAGTTTCTTGAAAAAAATAAAATAATTGTGCATGAATGGATCTTCTACAATTGGACTCGAAAAAAATCTAGTCGATGGTATTTTGAAATTATCCCACTTGTTTTAACTTTCAACAGTAGCGCACCTAGGATTTAGTTATGGGGGGGAGCTGAACTGAACTGAAGAATTGTTCTTGCTCTTGCTATATACAGGGAGTTTCATTGGTAAATGAACATACCGTAACCTGAGCTAGAGCTACCCTAGACGAGTCCAAAAAACCGATATATGATAGGTCTAATCAAACCCATAACCGAGATAGAGGATAGTTTATGTACATACCTAGGTATTCACCAAAAATTTAAATTTCTCATAACTTCTGAACCAACCAGTATAGTCGGTTGATATTTGGAACACTTCCACATATCGATCGATTTACTTTTGAATTTCCCAAAAATTCCAGATTCGTATTTGAAAAATATGAGACTTCTTCCAAGCTGAGATTCGATACCCTGCATATTAAAATTTTGGGATTTGATTGAAATATTTGAACAGAGCAGAAAATTTTCAATGAGGTTCAGTAGATTTCATTGTCCCGCACGTCATTTTGCTCAAAGAAAGCTTCAGGGGAATATCCAATTGAATATTGGAATCCCACTAATTCCCAGAAAAATCGTACATTGTGATCAAATTGAATTTTTTTTGTCCCACTAATTGCACATTCGAATTCCATAGTATTTTGAGGAATCATTTCAAGTTATTTTCGGAAAAACATTATTGATTGAGAAAAATTTGTTTGAAGTCAACAAAGATAAATGAATGAAGAAATATAAAAACTTAACGTGAATTACAGAAGGTGCTCGAAAGTACCACCATTTTGCTCAATACACATTCTTGTCTTCTTCAAAATATGTCTGATACTTTTTCTCATCATGTCTGAGTCTGGATTATTACGTATTTTATTGCAAGCGACTTCGATACGTTGATTTCTATTTCAGATGAATATACTGAACATTTCAAATAACCCCAAATGAAATAATCAACAGGATTGAAATCTGGTGATCTAACAGGCCAGGCATGCGGTCCACCTCTGCCAATCCACATATTTCGAAAGTTCTGATCTAAAAATTGCCTGATCATTACTCTGAAATGGGGTGAAGATCCATCATGCTGAGAATGTATTCCTGCAACGTCCGTACTCCGTACATATGGTGTGGCGTTTATAAAAATCGATTGATTGGACCACACGTCCTGCCAAGACGGCTTACGGGTGATCACTGATCTTCACTTAGATTTCCTCCAGTATAATCATCCTGTATTACTCGAAGGTACGAACATTTGCAAGAATGCATTTCCAGCAAGATGAAGCTCTCCACCCCATTTCAGAGTAATGGCCAGACTCAGACAACCGTTTTTTGTGTATTATGTATTGGGGAAGTAAATATTGAATACTTCAGAAATGACAGAGTTTAAAATCAACCAAATAAAATTCGATGATGTTTGACGGTTGACAATGAACTGAGAAAAATTGAAAATGTTGGTGTCTTTGGGTCTTTGGAGAGGGGGGCTGCAGCCCCAAAGCTCCCCTTGGGTGCGCCACTGACTTTCAATGTAGGCGAACAAAACGTAACAGCCATTGACTGGAATTTTTCGATTCCTTTCACAGAAGATACATTCATGCACAATTTTTTTAAGTTGGGAAACTTTATTGCTTTCACGGGCACAACACGATAGTTGAAAACGTTTTCAATGAATTGTATACTTTTTAACACATAGGTACATATTTTTAAATTCAGTGGGGTAAACGACAAACTGACAAAAAGCCATTCAATTCTATTTCGATCTTTTAATTTTACCTTTCCGAATCAAAATTTTTGCAGAAATCTTGTGCGAAACGACACAGAGTTTTGATCTTTGGTATGGAAGTGATATTGAATCATCTCATGTCTTCTATCTCCAAGTGGAGTTTGGACCATTCCTCGTGGATCAACTTTTATACATGAATATTGCAACTATTTATGCATGACTAGTCTATGAATTCCATCATTGCATTGAAACACCTGAAGAATTAAAAAAATGGAAGAAAGATACCTATAATATAAACTGAATTTTCGAAGATCCCATTATTTTTGACATACTGTACTAAGCTGTTTCCTTCTTTTTTTTCGGTACAAACTAACTCTTCGATTTTTCCTTACAGCCAGTCATGATGTTTACGGCTATTCTACACATGATCCTAGAGGTAGTCATGCAGGTGTTAGATACATAGGATTGCAAAGTTGGGAATCAATAGACTCTTTAGAATCACTATCTTTCTTGTGAATTATCACACTGCATGATTGTCTTGAAACGCCCTCATTAATTAGTTGTTCTTGAATAATCTCTAGAGATAAACGCTGAAGAATCTTTTTTAGCTAGCAATATGGTTTTGGCTCAGTTGATTTACTGAAGAGTCTACTAAATATAACCAGGGTTTCATTATCAAATTCAAATCTCATTTTGGAACAGCATTTTCACAATGGAGACCAGAATTTGCATTCAGAAGATCCTCTTGGAACTACTCAACTATTCTTCTGTTACGCAGCTCGCAGACATCTTTTATGATATGTCTGAATCTTGGAGCAAAATATCTTGAGAAGAATTATCCACCTTTACAACATGACATTATGTCTGGCATAGGTATACCATTTCAATTTACCTCAATTTTTCAGCTCATCCTTCTAGTTTTTTCAGATCGTAACCAATTGTTGCCTGGTTATATTTGGTCACTCACTGTCATTATAATTTCTGAGGAGGATATAATCAGGGTACAAAAGTAATGTTTGTAGAATATGCATTGACATTGCATTTACGAATAGCTTATTTTCTTATCAGAATGTAGAAGTTTCAATTTCAGATAGATATTGTATAGTTATAGCCTTCTCATTAGGTCTGGATACGATGAAGACGTTGAACATGATAATTTTTTGGAATTTAGAATGTTTCTGAGATAAATGCCGATTATTATGCTATTGCCATGCTACTGACTGTACTTTGGGACCAATGAAAAAAAGTCGACATAATATATATTATTAAATCACAAATACATATATTTGAAAGAGATTCATTGTTTTTGTTCACTCAATATAATATATATTTCAGATTTTACTGGTTCGGCAACTCCTATAGCAGCAAAATATTAAAAACCGATTTGATCGTTCACCTCTATAATTGAACATTGTACGAAGCAGGTTCCGTTTTCTTTTTGCACGATTTTAATTTGAATTTTTCTCTTCTATATCTGCTTGCCAACGATATTTTATCTGCTGCGCTTTTGCTGTGATGCATCCTTGAATTTCACGAAATGCTGCAATTGCAACAGAAACTCCTGGTAGAATTTGGCGAGCTGGTTCTACTGATTTGTTTGCTTAAGGCTATTCAGTTGTAAGTAGGCTGGGTGCACAGTTGATTGTACTATAATCTAAGACAATATTTGATCTTCGCACTATTCCTGGATGTTTCGAGATTTTTGAGAGCATTTTTCATATTATACCTATATTTTCTTAGGATTGTACAATCAATTGAACCTGTTTGCAGTGATTTTAGTTAGAACATGACACCAATCGCCGAAGCAAATTTGAACACATGTTTGAGTCGATTTTTGAAGTGGGGTGAAATTTGAGCAATTGAAAAAATCACATGACCAGTTTGAATTTTAATTGAAAAATTGACGTATTTCGTTTCATGACCAGTGCCCACTTTCCAAACGACCCATAGAAGGAACAGATTGGAAAGGGATAGAGAATACGAGGAATATAGCGACAGAGATAACTACCCACATCACATGCAAGGTGAAGATTATCGAACTATAGATCGAAGAGAACACAGAGTCCGAGATGAAGATTACGTAACACATAGGGGATCATCAAGAAGAGCACTGAATGCTATCTAGTGGAGGCTTACTACGGATCATCCTATTGAAGAAGAAATCCATGATGAAATGTCACCACAAGAAGATGAATATTACAAACCTCAGATTCCAAGGGAGTATAGGGACGAAAGATCTGAAAAACGGATAGAAGCAGATGAGAGGCGGTACAGAGACAGGAGAGACAGAGATCGTAGATATGGTGAACAGAGCTCATTGTCTATGCAAGATCAGGGATTTACCGAAAGGCGAAGAGGTAGAACGGCCGCCAAACAAGAAGGAAAGAATTATCGAAAAGAACTGCTAGAGAGGTTTGGTACCATGGGTTTTGAGGACCGCGAAAGTCCATCACATCAAAGGTACTACGATTGAGTCATTAATTGGTAGAATCATTTGAAAGGGGAAAGTATAACTTAATAACTGATGACAGTTGACATCAATTTCAACGATGAAACATAAATCATAAATCAGAAGTGTTAATCATAGAACTTATAGTACTTTAAGTTCTATGGTATTAATACTGTACATGCAGGATAGCCTATCAAAAATTGGTTGCAATCATCTCAAACTAATGCCTTATAATTTATTTATTCCAACGAATTCCAACAAAACAAGGTCATACTTTCCTAATTACTCCCAAATTGCACCGAAAATCATTAAAAATATTTTCTCGAAATTTATTTTCAGTATGCCGACAAAATCTGAAATATTTACATGTTTTTGTCACTTCCGAAAGTAGCGATCAACTTACATTTTTCAAATGGAATGCTCCATGAATTATCCCATTTATGGTTTCCTGGTTTCCAAATATTCTCTATTCGGGGTGATTTGAATGATGCCCATAGCTACTTGCCCTTTGACTTCTGTAGGATGAAAATTTCAGAAACTTTAATTGTGGCCATATTGTACGGTACCCTGATTTTGATTAAAATATTCCAATGGGTATTCACAAAAATATGCCTAATTTCGATTAGAGATTTCATCAGGAACTATTATGGAAATGGAAACCCATAATAGTTGATCGAATTATAAATCTTTTCCTATAATTGTGTTCTATGGACTAAAAAGGTAAATTGACCTGAAGAAGATATTCACGCGTTTGCAAAGGTGTTTTTATTATTTAATATACTACCGAAGTTATGGTACTTAGGAAAAAACTCATCAGGTATATTTCAAACAATCTCGCATTCAGTATGAATTCAATGTTGAATCTGGAAATTTTCAAGTTAAGGGTTTTCGAGAAAAACAAATATTTTCAGGGAGGTCTCTGCAAATGATATGCTACCAATAAAAATGGATGACTCATAAGTAGAATCTTTGGTCGTTTCTTCAAGAGGATAATCCGTACCTATTGTGATTTCAAATAGAATAAAAATATAGTATATTATAAAGTTTGAAAATTTTGACCAGTGCCATATTTAAGTAATAGCTCAATTTTTATTCAATCTATAACTGAATTGAAATGAAATATTTAAGCTTTAAACTGTAGCTGTACTAGATTTTCTAATTTTTCGTGACAGAGTGAATCGATCAATGTTAACGAATTGAATTTGAGTAAGCCACACAAATACAAAAAGGGTATCTAAATCTTTGATATTTTGGTTAATTTTACATTCGCGAAAAACGAATCTTTGCGGATGGTATATTATGTTTCGATAGTTCAAAAATTGATACCCAACAAAATATTTCTCGAAATCTCTAAAAAATTCAGAGGTTTCGAACATCTTGTCCAATTTTGTTACATATTCCATAAGCTTGATTTTCGTGATAAAAATGAATAGCCTAGTCCTTGTATTTTGTATACGTATGATAGCTTTCCTTGAAGAGTACCGAAATTTTTCACGACTTGTCAGGTCGAAAAAGTTGAACTTTCGCTTTTGTTTCATTTTCAAAATACATAATGGTGATATTACAAGTTAAACTTTATGTATTTGACTGATGCTAGGAGAACTATATTCGATATAAACGTTTATGATGCACGCCTATTAAGATTAAGGTGTTTAACGAATAATTAATTGATCAAGAGTTGATGGCTTCAGGAAGCGGCTCCTCGTGATAATGTTTTTCACATTTTTCAAATATACAGTGAGAAAAATATTAGCAATTATGCTGAATGATTTCAAAATGATTCAAATCGATTAAACAATGATGGAAGTGAATATCTTGTGTGTGACGAAGTTTTGACCTCAACAAGGGCATTCTCAGGCGAATCAGAATGAAAACAAATAGGAGAATAACAATAATAAAATTCAGGAAAACATTTTATGATTTTGCGAATACTCAAATCGATATTACCCACATCCAAGTTCACAGTATATGTATGAAATAATAATGTAATCGGAATTTTGTCGAAAATATGGTATTTATCAAATTTCGTGACTACCAATATATTGATGGAAAATGTTGATGATGACTAGTACCTCTCCGGCATTGATAAAAACAACATGAATGATCTACAACGATGAACGGTTTTCAACCCACTTTAAATTCAATCTTTCCACGCTTCTAGTGTTTTTTATGACGACCATGTCACTGAGCTGTATGTACAGGGTGTTTCAGAATAAGGGACCGTAAATTCGGGATCTTAATCCTCAGATGATTTTATGATATAAAGTTGAAAAGTTCCTATAGACTATACGTCCCTGACGCACTGTTTCTGAGATACGGGGTGTTGAAATCGAAAAAAAATTGTTTTTATGAAATTATTTCCTACACCGCAAACGATTTTTTTTGCGTTTTGGTAGGTCATGAGTACGCATTATGACACATGAAGGCGACTAAGCTGCCTTAATCTGTGTCCAGACGGTTTTAGAAGTAATCTAAGAATTTCTTAACTCTCTTAGATGTATTTGTGATCGAGATTTTCTTGATAATGGAATATTTGTTGAAAGATTATTATCTCTAAAGGCCTCTTGCAACGACAGAGAATTCTCGCGAGAATTTTCTGTCAAATTCACTGACCGAAAATTCTCTGCCGTTGCATACTACTTTCGGTAAAATTCTCTGTGGAATTCCATTGTTCCATCGTATACAACGGCAGAGAATTTTCGGTCAGTGAATTTGACAGAAAATTCTCGCGAGAATTCTCTGTCGTTGCAAGAGGCCTTTAGATGTAATTGCATTTTATTTTTTTTCTCAGAATGTATTAGTCGCCGGTGAAAAACTCAAGGAACCATTCATATTGTGAATTATGTGGTGATAAGGAAAATAATTTTAAATTCGAGAAAAATTTTCGGCGCACCAATTTTTTCACCGAATTTATTCGGATAGAAGTCTGTACGGACGCCACTGGTGAAAATTTAACATCATTTTGTATAGGAAAAAATGTGTCCTTATGCGTACTCATAATCTACCAAAACTAAAAAAAAAATCGTGTACGGTGTAAAAAATAATTTCATAAAACAATTTTTTTTAATTTCAACACCCCGTATCTCAGAAACAGTGCGCCAGGGACCTATAGTCCATAGGAACTTTATATCATAAAATCATCTGAGGATTAAGATGCCGAATTTACGGTCCTTTATTCTGAAACACCCTGTATATTCATTAATTAGCTTGTTCGAATAAAATTACAACATTATTGAAATCATGTTGCTGATTTTCTCCTAATTTCATTTTTTTTTAATTTATTTCAATTTTTGAGAAGAACAATATAAGAATTAAAAATTTTAATATAATAAAATTTACTTAAAATTGGAAATAAAATTCAGATAAAAAATTTTAATTCCGATATGTTTTTGAAAACATTTTTTTAACTTAATTTTAATTTTTGGCAGCAATTTCAATATTAGAATGACCTAATATTTGAAGATAATTGTAAGATCTTCCTGATTCTACGTTATTCAAGAAGACATCAGAAGATTATTCATCTTCTGGTATCGGCGATATGAGAACACTGCTTCATGAATGCAACAATATGGTCGATAAGATATCAATGCGTTATTTTTTCCAAATTTTTCACATGACCTGTCTTCTTAAATATGGAGAAAAAATTTTCACGCTGTTTCTGAAATGAGAGAATATTACTCAGCGCGTGAGCTATGAATGATGGCTGTTATTCACGCTGATGAAGTTAATCATCTAAGTGAATCTAATAGCCATGATATGCGGGTAGAAAGACTTTTTTCAGCGAATAATTATATCATTTTCTCCCATTGTACCTACCTACCAATTCATTGATGATAAAAATAACATTTATCACGTGGGGCTGCTTCCAATTTTGTACAGAAATACGCGCGAAGAGCTTGCATTATTGTTCAATAGATAATATTTTCTCGTTGAAATATAAAATTCAGTGATCACCTACAATAAAACGTTATATAATTTTGAACTTCGATTTATTTATCTCAATTTCTATGATGATGTTGTGAAAGAGATCAAATGTATGCTAATATAAGTTTTTCGACAATCATCTACCTAAAATATTAGTTTGCAGATCGATCATGTGTAGTGGATCCTGTTTGAAGATTGATCTGCCAATGTATAGATAATTCCGTTCTGAATTGTAGGTGATGTTCGAATGATTTCCGGTTGAGAATTTGTCAGTCATTTCTTCGTGAATTTGTGTAGATTCTTTTTTTGTATAAAATTAATCGATAAGTGTTATCAAAATTATAAAGACGAAACGTTGTATGACTTGAGAACTTTTGTATGACAATTTTTCCTCACGGCTATTCCACCGACCAATTTAACAAATTCGATGAGCAGAATAATGTAGAGGTGTTTTTTTCCTTGCTATACTAGCTTAATTTGAGAATACCTGTATAAATTCGTTGTATATTGTACAGATTTAATTCAGTTGATTTCGTCATTTATTATTTTCTAGTTGTAGAGTATACTCAAATTTCGCTACATTCAAATTGAAATTTCGTTCGCTAGTTCCATATAGAGAATAGTTTCTCTAAAATTCTAATATAAGATAGTTTTTAGAATTTCAAGAAAAAATCAATTCGTATGAAGTTGAATCTCAGCGGAATCTAAAAAAATATTCCATTCATTGAAAAATATTTATTACTTGTAAATATAAAATTTTCATTTTTATACAGTATTTTCAATATTCATCGTGAGAATTATTTGGGAGATGACATCTTGGTTGATATAATAGGTTGTAGAAAATTCATAGGAATGCTTTAGATGAAAACATTTAAACAATCTTATTAATTCTTATGTCCATTTCTCTCAGCTATAATTAAATGTCGAACATAATTGATCTCGTTAACCAGGAAGAATTTTTTTTATGATTTCAGAACATGTTTTATTTAATGAATGTCTTCCATAATGTGTTCATTATATCTGTGTCGATTTCAGCAGGATATTTTCATGATACGGATTTTTATAATTCCCAATCTGAAGTAGGTGAAACAATGTACAGTAAAAAATTTCCCAAACAGTACCTACATAAAAATGATACTGCAGGACTTATGAAGAGAGATTTAGCAAGAAAACAGTGTGAAGAGATACCCAGTACAATTAAATGAACAAATATATGAGAAAATCATATTTTAATGAATTGAATATATCCATATTTTTGATGTTTGATATGTTGTTGTTTTTAACTAACAGTAAGTTAGCCATCAACACCTAACCTCACATTGAATACGAAATAGATCGAATTGAGAATTGAATCATTGAATGAAATCTTAGAGACGGAATCGACGGTCTAAAAAAAGTCTTAATTCGTTTATGTTACTCAATGTCATTATTTTGTTTGCTTGGCTCATTTGAGTTGAAGAGTTCATATTCATCTAAAGCTTGTTTCACGATATTAAGAACAATTGTTGATATTCGTTTTGTTTTGATGTTAATTAAAACATGTTCACTGGAATCTCATAATGCCTCATTCTGTTGTTATATTACTCAAAGTATTAGTTGGGAATCATTCTCTTGTGGCGGAAATATAATCTTTTCTCTTGGGAAAATTATCATCCTCAATGACACACTATCAAAATAATAATAATATCAGTTAATAAACTCAAGAGAGTAAATGGAATCTCACATTCATATTATCATCAAGACTTCTACAGAAATATGACTATTGAATATTTTCCAAGATATCATCTCAGAATGTATTGAAAGATTAGTTTGTTGAGAATTGTTACTTGAATAATTTAATATTATTGTTATCAACGTTGTTGCGAAGAATGAAAAACGATTTGTAATTGATTCCCTTAATTCCATTGATTTCTTCGAGAAAATTGTCTTTTTCATCCATACGATCATTTGAAATACTGTGGTAATATGATATATCTGAATGCCTTGTCATTATCGTTTTTCTATCTATTAGAAAATCCACATTAAATATAAGGATGGTAAGCACAATTGATGTGCTCTTTTTATAAAATAAAAAGTACAAAAATTTACTCTTTATTATTTCAGTTGAGATGTCTGAGCTATGAACTATATTTACATAGTTTGGGTTTACTAACTTACACTATTTCATATGAATATTATATTTCATAAAACATGATCCTTTGATAATAAATTATTTCCCCTTACCTCGTAAGATCGATATATAAAATGAAATTTTCTTTTGTTCTCATGTACAAACCGCTCTGTTTCCCTACACTACCTCGTTATTTCAGGAATTGGAAACAATTATCAAAATATCAGGCGAAATAAAAAAAAAAGGGGGACAGTCTATGAATCATATGGTTTCAGAGTTTATTCATGTGTTCTCATCGGCGCTTTTTTCTTTATAGCTTATTGAATTTTCTATGTTCGGTGTTTCGATGTCGCTTTTTTCCTCTTCTTCATCTATGATACTGATATCTCTGATTGATGGTCTGTGACTTCTACGCCAGCCCTCAGGAACATCAGGGAATTTGGTTTTCGTTAGAAGACGAGGGCCTCCCACAGAAATCAGTATGGCACCAGTTGGAGCTGTCAGAAGTATCGATAGGACACAGACCATAAGTACTTTCTTGGCATACTCGTGTTCTTCCGAGTCCTCAGCTACGATACCGAGTGTTACAGGTCCAAGTGCCGCCTAGAAAAATATATGAGAATACTAAAGGTTCCACATTGAACAATAATATTATAAAACTAGGTGAGGAAACTCCGAACATAGTTTCTCACTTATTTAGAAATTTCTGAAAAAAATCTCATGTTTTTAATGAATAATTCATTTTCGGAAAAGACGTTTTCATATCATCAAGAAAATTATAATTTATCGCTTTGTTCATTTCAACAATTCAGGTAAACATATTTCTGGGAAGAATTCATTATTTTTTGTTGATTTTTTATGGTCATATGCCCACTAATTTTTTTCAAAACAAGCAACACAATACTCGTCATGAAAAGAACAGCACGAATAAAAAAAAATTCTGAGAATGAGGCATATTTTTATATTTAATGAGGATCGATCTCATCAATGCAAAGGATTGATAAAAACCTGATCAATAACCTCAACATACACTGTAACAAAAAAATCAAAAAAAGTTTTGAAGAACTCAACAATACACGGGATTATGGAGGGAGCATGGAATCTCCACAATTAGATATACATAAACTTTAAATACAGTATTTTCTAACCTGAACTGTAGCCTTCGACATCCATGACAAAGCAACAAACAACTTCTCTTTCAGGTTCAATTTGCAACCAATGCCCATCAGAATTGTCAGTACTATTCTAATCAACACACCAACGACGAGTATTGCTAATGAATAAGTTACTATTTCGGGATTCAGTTCGTTGATTTTGATCTGAGTTCCAGTGACACCGAAAAGAATAGGTTCGAATATCATCCAGAAGATCTCGAAGGCTGTAGCCGCCGGATTATCTTCGATTTCCCAGCCTTGATTCGACCAGAAGTAGATAGCCATGAATGCCGCAGTCACACAGCCCAATGGACCAGCTCCACCGTAACCTGAAAATGCAATATTTCCAATTAAGTTTTACGTTTGTTCTTATGAACAGGTGCATTATCATTTTGTCAAAATGTCTGTGATCGTAGGATTTTGAGAAGAAAAATTGTCTTGAAAGTAAAGGTTGGACTCAATAATAAAGAATTCGTTTCAAACTGATTCCAGCCCGGTTGTACCTACATTGGTAAAGACGATAACTTTGAAAAGAAAATAGCTAGAGTCTTGAAATTTAGAGTCCGAATGTGCCAATTCATTTCGTGAATGCCGTCTCTAAACGAAATACCCCGAGTTGTAAGGATTTGATGGTATTGCGTGTACCATTGGGTTCAGATGAATACCAGCCGAATGAATTAGATGCAACAATCGAGGCTTTTACAAGATTTATGGACACAAAACTGATCGCTTGTTTCAGGTAGTTATAGTAAGTGAAATCGGCCTCATTAGAATAGACTGCTATCTCTCTTCAATAGTTTTATACCATTATGGGTATCAACGCCTTATATCCTTGGGCATTGATAACATCATGAGTCAAAAGTCAACAGTAAGATTGTTCTACATGAAATCCTTTTTATTGACATGCCCAGTAATCAGTATAATATTTGAGTCGAAAAATGCTGTAACTATAGAACTTACCGATGAGATCACTGCCAAATACGGAAATCATTCCTCCAACCAGAAGAAGTAGAATCCTCAGTGGCACCATGAACGGATCATGTTTCTCTGGTGTATAATTGCAAATAATTCCCCAAATGATTCCAAAGCCAATACCACCTAACACGGAAACTGGTCCGCTGAGAATTTGCGATGTGACCGAATCATTCGAGAACATTATGCTTTTTCCTATACCGAATATGGCTACTGACAAAGCATCGCAGATGCCGGCAACAGCAATAATCAGGGTTGGGATACCTTTAGCCACACCATAGCCTGAAAGTAAAATAATAGAATGAGGGTGAATTCATATGGGCAATTTTCGCAATTCGTCCGAAAAAAATGGCAACCAAATAAAAAAAATAATTCACAAAGAATTGCTGTTTTTTTATTTTTCTTTTTTTCGAAATTTATGAACTATCTGCAATTAAAATGTGGAAAAAGCTCGAGAAAATTCTTTTTTGCCTTTTTTAAAGATTACGAGCTTCTCAGAGCAAAAAACATGATCCTTATTTATTTTTAAGAATTCAATCGAGTCAAACAAAAAAACGGCTCGCTGAATTGAGTTGGCTCTTCGTAAGGTTTTTATCAACATATTGAACTGTGAAAGTCACACTTAACATTATTGGTTTCCTCAACATTTTCGATCCAGCGGTAGATTTTCCAAGAAACCACCAAACGCCCTTTTTTTGTTAAATTTTCATATTGATGCGACATTAAGAAAAAAAATTTCTATGAATAAGCAATATGATTGTTCATTAATGGGAGTTCATTTAAGGTCTTGAAACCCCCCTTCGATTTTCTGTGCGATCATTGGTTGCTGAGAAATCGATAATCAAAGACAAATGGATCCTTTTCCATTTGAAGACCGATATCTCGGCGAGAAGTGGACGTATTGAGGTCAATAAAAAAATAAATTAAAGCTGAATTAACAAAGTCCCCCATCATTATAACGATTATGCAAAAATAAAATTACCACGCTCGTAGACAAGAAAAAAAAAAGTGGTGAAATTTTGAGAATTTTTTTGTTGCTGATTTTTCTATCATTACTCGAAAACCACTAAAACTTTAAATTTTTGAAGTTCCAATCCAAAAACTAGACACTTGGAGCTACAATTTCCTTTTTTTGAATTCCTTGTACGACCATTCCTCTCAAAGTTACGGCATGTTGAAAATTGCCGAAAAATTTGGAATTTTTTTTTGATCCTTTAATATTTTCCAGTAGTGTATTATGTATGATGAATGTATACGCCATTCACTTGCATAAAGTATGCCGGTTGGCCATGCAATTCTGACACATTTCACCGCGTATATTTTGAAAATGTTAGGTTATAGTCATTCTTCTGTCAGATACAAAAGCAACGTTGTCGTTTCTACATAAAATCGTAGTTACGATTTTACCAAAATGTTTATTTACTTTGGAAAATAATGAATTTAAGAAAATATTATGTGAATTCAATAATGATTCCAAAGACCTGACGAACAATGAAGAAACTTTTTTCTCTGTTATCACTGGAAATATTTCACGTATATAAACATTACTATTTTCTTGTACGGAAATAAAGAACCGAATGTAAATGAAATTTTACTGAAAAATAATGGAGAGAATCTGTAATGTATCTTCAATAAAAGCAATTCTAGAGATATATGACAGTTCTATGTTTTTCAACAGATGCATAGAAATACCTGGTGTTGGCACTGATTAGATTTTGTTTAAGACTTTCTTGTCGATCGAAAACGTGATATTTTGTGCAGCTTTTCATTTCTCCCGAAAGGGGTCGCGTTTTTTGTCGTTGCCGCAGTAGCGCCACGACCGATAAATATTGCGGATTTATTCCCGAACTAGTTCAAAATCTGAAATCTAGGATGCCGTTTTGATCTACAAATTTTGGTCACGATTTTTAGAAGGGAGTCGTTACACCAGGTGTTCTATGCATCTATGTTTTTCAATATCTGAACAATTGCTATTTTATATTTTTGAATGTCGACTACTATTATAATTTATAATTATGTTTTCTGTGACTGTCACAAAATATTTCATCACAGAATATTTGAACCTCTACATTACTCCCTTTTCTATATTTTTCAATATCTGAACAATTGCTATTTTATATTTTTGAATGTCGACTACTATTATAATTTATGATTATGTTTTCTGTGAGTGTCACAAAATATTTCATCACAGAATATTTGAACCTCTACAAATGAATCCGGAAACGGGAATAAATCCGAAAAACCTCATAAACAGGCTACTGAACCTGATAAAGGACACGAACCTACTCTCGTGAGGTACCACTGACGGAAGAGACAATAGAATAGACCCAAGTTGGTCGCAGAGTCACAGGGAGCAGGCCAAGTGCTAACCCGGTGTCTTGTTCGTCAGCCATCAATCAATAAATCAATCAATGGAGAGAATAGTCCGTTACTTGGTGGTAGTTCATCAACCCGACAGAAAAACTTCTAAACGAAGAGAGCAGACGGACCGACGGAATTCCCCACTTTTCAAAATTCTCAAGGAATAAGCCTACAGACGACAATTAAATATACCTCTTTGCGCAACTTGAAATACTCCAGTATAAAAATGTAGTAGTACTAGGAATCCTGTGCCACAGTTGAACCTTAAAAGAACTAACCCCATTCACAAAGTTGAAAAAGAGAAAATTGAAAGTAGCCTTGGCAACGTCGCTCAGAATTATTTGACTTTTATGATTGCCAACCTGCGATAGTTTTAAGTAAAATAACTTGACAAACCTAAACCATGGCCAACCGGGATACTTAATAAAAGTGAATGGAGTATATAATATTATATCCATATAAATAATCTGCCGATAAAAATTGAAGCTGGGCTCTAGAGAGAATCCAGATCTGCAGTAATATTTCCTTAGGAAGAAACATCACTTTATTCATTTTATTACACTGTGACTCATTGTAGTATGTATATATATGTAAGACTCCAATTCGTTAAATGATTTAGGATTGCATCTGTAATGATGATTTATTTTGATAACATGAATAACTTCACAACTAAATACATACCTGTAATGATGAAATACAAAATATCAGACAATACGAACCGGAATCAACAAATAACAACTTATTACTATAGTTACAAATGATCAATTGGTACATAATCATAAATAAAGAAACATAGACAAAAAGGTTTATAGAACATTATCTGAAGTACGGTGATGTCGTACTTTACATATATTTTTTTCATTGGTTTCTTGAATGCGGATCTATATATCTTTAAGATGAATCAACTTGCCGCATGGATCTAGGAACACGATGAAAGAACGAGCGCTCACACGGTACTGACTTAGCGTCAGGGCATTTTCACTTTTATTAATTATTGATCCTCGAACATTTTGTCAACATATGAAGGAAGCAGGATACTAAATAGAAATTATACTGCATTGGGAAACGCTCCTAAAGGCCGATTATTAGAGCCTGTATACATCAAACATTTGGTGTCAGGACAATGCGAACATAATATATCGGTTTGGGAATTACTGTCGAGTTCAGAGAAGTATTTCAATATGTGAGTTCTAATTCGAAACGCTGATTCTCACCTTTAGTTCTGAGTCGAAAAAGACATGGCACCACGACAGCAGGAGATACAGCTGCAACAATGCATCCTAGCAAAAGGGCCCAACTCAACGGTAGATCCAAGAGGTATAGTGCCAAAATGCCAACAGATATCATTTCTATAGACCAAGGTCCGAGACCCAGCTTGATCACTGTGAATTTCAGTCTTTTCAGTGCATGCGGATCCAAGTCCAATCCAGCTCTTATGAGAATTATGACCAAGGCAATGTTTCTGAAATAGGGAAATGAATTATAAGTCGATGGAAGAGCAAGAAGAGATGTAGGGATTATGTAAAAATGTATCGAGAGTATTAGTATATCTTTCTATAGGAATGTATTTCTTTCGTATGCGACACTGCTCTAAGGCCCGGTTGTTCAATAGGTGGTAAACTCGACTTAACTAGAGTTCTGCTTAATCCAGTGATTACGAACTGTCAGGCTGTTGTTCAATCATAGATCAGACGAAAACCACTAGTTTTCTCTGGTTTAAGTTAACCACTCGAAATTGATGGTTTAACAGATATAACTTCTTGATTATAACCTCAATATTTTGACACAAGCAGAAGATATTTGTTGATGTCTGTATTGTGATGCATTAGTTCATTAGTTGTGAATGTGAATGTTAGTTTTGGGTTTCGGTTGTCACGGTTCAAAAATCCTTTTATACCTTTATATGTGACGCCACTGTTTTCACGAGATGATGTTGGGTTTTCTTAGCGCTTATTAAAATAATGTGTCCGATCGGAATGATTGAATCGACGCACGGTCGGTCAATCATATGTCGGTCAATTTTTTTTGTCACCCTCCTCTCTGTAACGTCATCGGCAAACGGGTTATCTCGACAATTACTCGACAGTTAGTATAGATTTTCCCTTTATGATAAACTGTCTTTCTTGGTTTCGCAAATTGGCGGATTAAGGTTTTTCAAAAAGTGATTTTTACTAGAGGGCAATTCTTCGATATCGTACCTTCTATTGCCTCTTGTTTTCGACTGAAGTCGGATAAAACATTTGAAAATTGACAAAAAGGCCGCACAACAACCGTAAGGCATTGACTATTTGAGTAATTTGACAGAAACCTGATGTCGATGATAATTTTTGTAGGAGGCCTTCTTTCCTTCTCTCTCATTGAGATCAGAAATAAGCAGTATTCCCGTAAGATTCCCGGAAGACGAGAATTCCCAAAGGATACTTCCGGTTTTTCCTGTTGGACTCCAGAGACGTCATTCTGGAAATTTTAAGAGTCTTTATAACAACACAACATCAAGGTCAGATCTGCACAGTTTCCCTTATTGTGCGTTATATCGAAAATAAACCGAATTTTTAATCAATTCTCTCAAAAATATTAACAACTATATAATTTGCATTATTCCATTTCTTTTTATAACGATCTGTGAGGCAAATATAACGTTATAGGTGCACGATCCCTTTCGGGACTTATCTTGTGAAAAACATTGACATTGAAGTATACTTAATGACGGAACTATATGCATGTAATAACTTTCTTGCTTGATAGTAAAGTTCCAACTTCAATTCTTATTTTTCTTATTGAATATCCCTAACATTTTTCTGATCTTTCTACAACTTTTCTGCATTGCCTGGATTTCGTGGTTTGCTCGGCAATTCGAACATTTGAACATAAAATAAGTACATTATTATTGTAACGTTTTCGGGGTTCAAACAAATTGTCTGCTGAATTTAAACGTCTAATTTATTTCCAATACCACTAACTTATCACACTAATTTATGTACAATAACTAATACTGATTTATTTACACACTTGCTAATAATGCTGATTTATATTCACTACTTGGAATTCGCGATTCACAATTCAATCCGGCTCTATTCAGATAGTAACTGACTGTCCCAATTGTGCGCGTCTTTATATACCCAATACGTCTCTGTTTCTAGAATAGTTCAGATAGTTTCCGGAGGCTTCCAGAATCGGTACGCTGAGTCAGAGAGTCCAGAGACGTATTCAGGAGGACTTCGTCCGCTACACTGCCCCCTCCTTAAGACGTTCGGTCCCCGAACACCCTGGATGGTGTGGCTGAATCTACAGGCGTCTCCGTTTCTGCAGCACCCCTGTTGTCCGAAAAAGCATTCCACTGTCTTCTTCTTCGGCGTATATCCGCTCGGGTTGAAACTGCAAACCAGTATCTTCATTCCGGTCTTATGGAAAATGACCTCGAGCATACTTCGAACGATTCTCCAGTTGAGCTGATCTAAACCATAACCCAACTTTGGCACAGCTAACTTTTTCACCTTCAACTTGGTGAGCTCGTCTCTCAGCTGCAACAGGGTGTCCCACATACTTTTGTAGCTGGGTTTGTTGTCGGAGAATCTCTTGGTTACCAGGTAGAAGAGGTAACGCTGGCCATCAGCCAACCTCAGCGTTTTCCCAGTACGAGGATGTTGATTTAGGAGTTCTGATACACGGCCAAATTTCTTCCGGAAGACGAATGCTATTCCTCTCGACATACGCAGGTCTTCCGAGACACAATGAGCTAGTGAATAATCTTCAGATACAGAGAAGAGATCTTGCTGTTTCTCGATGGTTACTCCGAATCTTGCCTTTCCGGTTCCACCGTAGTTTGCCATGAATAGGTCGAAACTCATCTCCTCATGCTCCGCTTTCTGAAAAGTCGTTCTTCTCAGATGGGTTTCGTCACGTTCTTCGTAGTCTGCCTCATATTTGCCTAGACGATTTATATGGACCACACGTTTCTTGCCTCTGGGTAGTTTCTGGATACGGTACACTACATCGTTGATTCGTTTTACTACTCTGTATGGCCCTTCCCAATCCTTCTGCAGCTTAGGTGATAAACCCCTCTTCCTCTGGGGGTTGTACAGCCAGACTAGGTCTCCCACATTGAAACCACCTTCTGCAGCTTTGCTGTCATACCGAGTCTTCATTCGGTCACTCGCTATCTGGAGGTTCTGTCTGACCTTATCATGGATGTAATGTAGCCTACCTTTCAAGAGGCTCGCGTAGTCCTCACCAGCTATCTCCGCTCCAGGCTTGCATCCAAACTCCAGGTCACAAGGCAACCTTATTTCTCGGCCGAACATAATACAGGCTGGTGTCTCTCCAGTCGATTCTTGCACTGACGACCTGTAGGCCATAGTGAACAGGTGGAGATACCTGTCCCAGTCTCTTTGGTGATCAGAGACCACTTTAGCCAGATATTTTCCCACAGTTCTATTCATTCTTTCGACCATGCCATCTGACTGTGGGTGAAGCGCAGTTGTCCTTGTCTTTTTGATTCCGAGTAATTGGCATACATTCTGGAACAGGCTAGACTCGAAGTTTCGTCCTTGATCCGAATGAAGTTCGAGAGGCACACCAAATCGGCTAAACATCTCCTTAATCAGAACATCCGCCACTGTCGAGGCCTCTTGATTTGGAATAGCATAAGCTTCAACCCATTTGGTGAAATAATCCATCGCAACCAGTATGTACTTATTCCCATCTTCGGTTTCGGGGAATGGACCTGCAATATCGATGGCAACTAGTTCCAGAGGACTCCCCACGTTATACTGCTTCATTGGAGCTCTACGACTTCCCCTCGGGCCATTCGATGAGGCACATAATCTGCATTTCCGGCACCAGTCTTTAACATCTTCTTTGCAGTTGACCCAGTAAAAACGCTCTCTAACCTTTTCTAGCGTTTTTTTGATACCGAAATGGCCACCGGAAGTTCCGTCATGCAACTTCTCTAAAACCTCTCTCACTCGACTCCTGGGAATTATCAGCTGTTTCCTTGCTGCGGTACCTTCGTCATTTTCGATGGACCTTTTCAGCAGTCCATCCTCCAAAATGATAGAATCCCACTGTGCCCAGTAGGACTTGACCCTAGGATTCAGATGACTCACTTCCTCCCATCTTGGTCTCTGTCCGCTTATCTTCCAATACAACAGCATCTTCAATTCTGTGTCACTTTCTAGATCTCGCTTCAGGGATTCTGGCATCCAGTCCGTATCCACGATGGTCGTTCTCAAGCAGAATTCTTTCTCTTCTACTTTATTGCAGTGCTTGCAATCTGACGGACATGGTCTCCTAGATAATGCGTCAGCGTTGCCATGAGTTTTTCCTGCACGATGTTCGACAGTAAAATTATATTCCTGCAATCTTTCTATCCATCTGGCAGCCTGACCCTCTGGATTCTTGAATTGTAGAAGCCACTTCAGAGCGGCGTGGTCAGTCCTGAGAAGGAATTCTCGGCCGTACAGATATTTATAGAAGTGTTCCATGGACTTCACTGCAGCGAGAAGCTCTCTTCTTGTAACGCAATAGTTACGTTCGGGCTTTGACAGGACCTTGCTGAAATATCCTATTACTTTTTCTTGGCCATTCTGAATTTGGGACAATATGCCTCCTATGGCCATGTTACTCGCATCTGTGTCCAAGATGAACTTTCCACTGGCTTGGGGATAACTCAGAACAGGAGCCGTTGTTAGAGCTCGCTTCAGCCGATTGAAAGCATCCCCACATTCCGTATCCCATTTGAAATCCTTTCCATCTTCCGTCAGTCTCGTCAAAGGCTTCGCAATATTGGCAAACCCAAGAACGAATTTCCTATAGTAGGTACACAATCCAAGGAAACTTCTTACTTGATGCCTGTCTTGCGGTATCGGCCATTCTTGTACGACCTTGACCTTGTCTGGGTCAGCACTAATTCCATGTTCAGATACTACATGCCCCAAGTATTTCACTTCTCTCCTGAACATGTGGCACTTCTTCGGACTGAGTCTCAAATTTGCAGTGCGTAGCCTCTCCAGAACGTCTCTTAAATTTCTCAGGTGTTCTTCGAATGTCCGACCAAAAACAATGACATCATCCAAATAAACCAGACACGTCTTCCAGGATAATCCTCGAAGAATGGTTTCCATTAATCGCTCGAAGGTCGCAGGTGCGTTACATAGACCAAATGGCATTACTGTGAACTGCCACAGTCCTGTCCCAATGGTGAAAGCTGTTTTCTCTTTGTCCTTGGGATCTAGTTCCACCTGCCAATACCCGCTCTTCAAGTCCAGTGTGGAGAACCATCTTGAACCAGAAAGAGTGTCCAAAGTGTCATCAATCCTTGGAAGGGGATAACAATCCTTCTTAGTGACTTCGTTCAGACGACGGTAATCGACACAAAATCTGGTGCTGCCATCTTTCTTTTTCACCAGAACCACAGGTGATGACCAAGGACTATCTGATGGCTCTATTATTCCTTGTTGGTGCATGTCCTTGATAATATTCTCTGCTTCTTCCCTCTTTGCTATCGGAAGTCTTCGTGGGTGTTGGCGAATGGGACCGGATTTATCAGTGTTGATTGAATGTCTCACAACATTTGTTCTTCCCATTCGAGTATCATCCGTAGCAAAAACGTCGCTGTATTCACTTATCAACTTCTTCACCTCGCTTATGTGTTCTGGTTCAAGGTCTATGTAGGAAGAAGTCAGTATCTCAAGTAATTTTTGCGAACACTTTCCCCGTTCTGGTACCCTTGTTCTGTTCATCCCGAATGTCTCCTGTCACACAAAGCACGGAGCAGCTTTCTCCCAGAATCGTGTCCTTCTTCAATGTCACCGGGTACATGTTGGTATTCAAAATCCTTACAGGAACTTCCTTCCCGCCTCTCACTAAGGTTTTTCCGAGTAGCAATCCTTTTCCTAGGTTATTTTCACTAGCTGGTTCGATGAGTCTTATACCGCTATCCCGAAGGTTTCTGTTTAAGTACCCCTTCACTATCGTTTCTGCCTGGCCACCTAGGTCAACATCTTCGCTGAGCAAGACTCGAATTGATGCACCTTCACATCCCAAGAATGGGATTTCCAGACTTCCAATTCTCAATACATCGTTCCTCATATCCATCTGGAAGCCATAACCTTTGATGACATCCATTCCCAAGATGACTTCCTCCATGATATCTGCTACCAGCACCTCATGTTCGAGAGTTATGTCTCCAATGCTCAGGACAATCCTTTTCTTTCCATGTGTTGATACGTCCTCTCCAGTAGCTGTTCGTAAACGGACCATTGTTTGTCGGATTTTTCCATTCCTTTCAACTATTCCTGGCTTTACTATGGTCCGGGTTGCGCCTGTGTCGACTAACATTTTAACCGACCGCCCATCAACTTTACCGTCGACATAAATACTTGAAGAGATGGTCTGAATTATGACTTCTGGGGCATTGTCATGGCGGGTCGGTTTATGCCCCTTCTCACCAACCCGTTTTAGTTTTCCTGTTCCTGACGTTTAGCTGGCTCTTTGCAGTAGCGCCGAATATGTCCTTCTCCGCCGCAATTCCAGCATCTTGGTCTTAGTCCTCTATTCCGTCGCTCTTGACGAACTCGGCGTAGTACCTCTTCTATGATTTCATCGCTGACCGAGGAATCATCCACAGTGCGCCTCACCTTGCTGTGTCCCCTGTGCGAAGCTTGTTTGGCAGCTTCAAACTCTAATGCAAAGGCCAGGGCGTCATCCAGAGTCTTGGGTCGGGCCAATCGTAGTGTCTGTTGGGTTTCCATATCTCTCAGACCATCAACAAAGGTCTGGATAGCGAGCTGTTCCAGGAAGCTATCCGGTGCTGTAGGATATGCCAGTCTCACCAACCTTGCTATATCGGCTTCAAATTCCTGCAACGTTTCTGTACTCCTCTGCTGGCGACTCTTGATCTGTGCGTGATACACTTGTTGGAGGTGTGCATCACCATATCTCATTTGGAGTTTAGTTGTTAAAGCCTCGTAATTACCTTGTAGGCTTGCAGGAACAGTCTGGAGTATATTCAATGCATCTCCCCTTAGTGCAACAATCAAGGCTGTCGCTTCCTCTTCCTCTCCCCAACCATTGGCATTCGCTGCTGCTTCAAATTGCTTCTGGTACGTGCACCAAGGTGTTTTGCCGTCAAAAGTTGGAGGTTTAATCTTCATTTTACTACTTTCTGAGTTGTTTTCTGATTTCACGAAGTTATTGGATGGTGAGGCTCGAGTTTCTTTTCCATGTGACGTTCTCTTCAGGGACTCTATCAACTTGGCATGATGTTCAATTATCTCTGATATGTCTTCGAATTTTTCGTCCACTTTATCAAATTTTCCATTGACTTCTTCAAATTTTTCGTCAACCTTATCAACTACTTCGTCGAATTTTTCATCAACTTTATCAAATTTTCCATTGACTTCTTCAAATTTTTCATTAACTTCATCAATTATCACATCCTTGATGGCCTCCATTCTCTCATCCAATGAACTTGCAATTTGACTCACCAATTCGTTACAATTGTTCATCTTTTCCTCCACCTTAATTTCCATTTTATCCATTTTTTCTTCCAATTTCAGGCTCATTTCCCGAGAATTTTCTTCCATTTTCAAGCTCATTTCTCGAGAATTTTCTTCCAAATTGTCCATTTTTTCCTCCAATTTCGAGCTCATTTCTCGAGAATTTTCTTCCATCTTCAAGCTCATTTCTCGAGAATTTTCTTCCATTTTATCCATTTTTGAACTAATTTCTCGAGCATTTCCTTCCATTTGATCCATTTTTAAGCTCATTTTTTCAAAGGCTTGCTTGAAAAATTCCATACTCGCCTGGTCCATTTTCCCCTTTTGCGATCTTGTTATCGGCATTCAAAAAAGTTCCACAATGAAGTCCACAATTCACTTAGCACAGCAGTTCAATTGACCCCACACCTGACACCAATGTAACGTTTTCGGGGTTCAAACAAATTGTCTGCTGAATTTAAACGTCTAATTTATTTCCAATACCACTAACTTATCACACTAATTTATGTACAATAACTAATACTGATTTATTTACACACTTGCTAATAATGCTGATTTATATTCACTACTTGGAATTCGCGATTCACAATTCAATCCGGCTCTATTCAGATAGTAACTGACTGTCCCAATTGTGCGCGTCTTTATATACCCAATACGTCTCTGTTTCTAGAATAGTTCAGATAGTTTCCGGAGGCTTCCAGAATCGGTACGCTGAGTCAGAGAGTCCAGAGACGTATTCAGGAGGACTTCGTCCGCTACATTATTTTCCAAACTATCGTGGCGCTCAACTTTTCAATTAGGTATCTTATCTTTCGTTTATTCCCACGCCCACTCTCCGCTCAACAACTTTTCTGCATTGCCTGGATTTCGTGGTTTGCTCGGCAATTCGAACATTTGAACATAAAATAAGTACATTATTATTTTCCAAACTATCGTGGCGCTCAACTTTTTAATTAGATATCTTATCTTTCGTTTATTCCCACGCCCACTCTCCGCTCAGAGGGGCAGCCGGTTGCCGAAAATTTGGTTATTTTATTCACAGTCCTTTTTGCGTAGAGGAATTGTGAAACGGTTTAGTTTGCTGCAGTATTCTTCGACTTTTGTTATTTCGAGAATGGAGCCAATAACAGATGACGAAGATTTTTTGGAACTCATTGACTTGATTGAGCCAATACGTAAAAAACCGAAATTTAAAGAACGCAAAAATTATTAATGCGCACTTTTTCTATATTTGTCACCGCATCTGTTTTTTTATTCTCTATCACTGTTCTGTATTTTTTCACGAGAGACACTAATTGGGACTTCTCCCTGAGTGAAATTTGCACATCTCTTCTTTTTTTCCATCTCCATACTTTTTACCTCAAAATAATTTATCGCCGTCACCACGCAACAATACAACCAACACGAAATAGTTTTCAAATTTTAAATTTTGAATTAGCTGGAAAGTGGTCATAGAAATAACAATCTTGATATTTTTCTTCTTCGAATATAGAGTAAATTCTATGTTCTAAGGTTTTCTTCCTCTCAAACATGTCAACAATCATATTTCATAATCAGTGTGGCCAACAAAACAAAAAAAATCACTAAATCGGCAAGTTAACTAATAGTTTGGAAATCCATGGTTACTTTCTCTATGTACAACGCATAACCCTACTCAAACTATAGTTACAGTTAACCATTGATTGGAAAACTAATGAGTTAAACCACGAATGAACAACCGGGCCTAAGGAGAACTGTCAGAGAACATGCGAGTAGATGATCCTAACCAAGTGAATAATATTCCACCAGTGATAACCTCAAAGTGTTTTTGACAGGTTGATGATAAGCTTAAATATGAGGAATGTTAACATTTTCCTATACCTATATAATTTTTTCATTGAAATCGCATCTGCAACATTTAGTGAGTTCCGTCTGGCTCATGCGAGAACAAGTGCGCGTGAGTGATAAAGAAGAAGTGGATTGAAGAAGGATATCAAGACAAATAGGGGTAACATGGCGGTTATTCAATGGACAGCGGTATTACGCGTGATGTCAGGCTATACCGACGAATTCTGTGCTAATTTCACATAAGGTAACCATGCATGGACCATAATGACATGTCCCTTCTCTTCTCCGCGAAAGTTCATGACGCATGTGTATATAGCGCCTTATACGATGGATTCAAGCATAGAATTAAAAATATAGGATTCGAGCGTTGTGGCTAATGAATATTATACAAAAGTGAAGTCCTTAATCCAGGGTCAGTTGTCGCTTAAAGCAGGCTTCGAGCGAAAAGAAGAGGCATGTCATTATGTATCCATGGACACCTAAAGAAATTTTCTTCGTGCTGCCGATTATCGAACCACAATAATATTCCTACCGCACACGCGCGATAGTTCTCACTGGCCCGGAAAAACTGTAGGGCTCTACATCTCCCTAGCCACTCCTCGTTCCCCCGTAGATGGCTCACGATTCTATTCCCGCCTCAAGAGAACCGCCGCATCGATTTTAAGTACCGTGTCCTTCCCTCATTTGATCGATGTGATGGGTAGAATCAATCCACCTGCGCCCCACGTCTACAGCAGGCTCCTACCAAGCTGTATTGATAAGTTTAAAGGTTCAGGAGCTGGAACGAAACGTGGAATGCACTTTAAATCAAGAGGTTTGTGGGCCTCACAACCATGCACGCCGAAAACCCACAAAACACCGACGAAGAATATTCTACTCAGTCATATGATGAGAACTTGGTATTTGAGATTTGAGGCTCACACAGATTGTAGGGGTACTATTGATGAAGGGATATTCATTCATCAGAGCACTTATTCGAACTTTTATATAATATAAATTGAAAATTTCATCAGAAGAACTGATTACTGCTCATTTGGGTATCTACGAAGAAATTTTCACTTTAATTTTTCATATTTCATTTTGTCCTGTCTTGATGATAACAGACCAAATTTTCCCCTGTTTTCTAGTGAGACACTTGTCATGTGGAAAATGCACAAATTACCCAATTATTGAAGAAAATCCTCTTGGTTTGGGAATGACTTGCATATCCGACCTAGGAACACATTTGCTGCATATTTTCATTTAAAATACACTAAATTTGCATAATTTTGATTTGACAATCCATAGAGAAAGATTGATTAACGGTCGGTTTCATGGAGCGTAGTCACCTCTGTGATTGGTGATCAACGGCTTGATCTAGGAGCATAGAATAACTGGAGAGAAGGCTCCCCTACGAAAATGAACTGCCAAAAACGTCCGAACTTGTCAGTTCGCCGCAAGGTCACGAGATGTCGACAACGTCGTTTCTTCCTACAACATGGCTATCCTTAATAAAATTATCTTTAATGGTTATTCGTTGTTATTACTTATTAGGTCCCATTTATTACTATATCATTATATATATTCTTTTGAAAGAAAGCAATACATACTTTTTTCGTAAATCCGACAATATAATGCATATAGCACGTGTAAAGAAATGGCTACAAGGATCAGATTGAATATAGGAAGAAAAATCTGTTTCCCGCTCCGAATCTAAGTGTTAGCAGAGGGGATGTAAACGGGGTACCATACAATTCTGCGTATAATACACGAGAACAGATAAAACCTCAGTCTTCCCGTATAATAATAATAATACTTACCTGAATGTTCGCTTTTTCCGATAAGGATATTGTTTTGACAAATTTATTACCGATCACAGACTTCCCATAAAATTGCTCATAAAAAGTTGATTAGAATGAAGCGATTTTATGTCATCAATATTGTCTATGTTATGATTTACGTCCATTTTCAATTAAAAAGAAGCATAAATGTATCAATAACAATGGGCGCGTTCATCCGACTAAGCAGCTACCGCCACCGCTCCTTCAAACGTCAAAACCATATGATTTTTTCGATCCGTTGTGTCAAATTAGTTAGTAATTTTGACACAACGAATCATATGGTTTTGACGTTTGAAGGAGCGGTGGCGTAGCTGCTTAGTCGGATGAACGCGCCCAATGACAGCCACATTATATTCTTTGCAATTGTAGCGCCATAGAACAAAATATCTGACATGTTACTGAATAAAGGATCTCAGCGTTATCTATCGGGCGTCACACGAAACTCTAACTTCCGCCGTTATTGGCAGTTCAAAATGATCTGTCGAGCGTATGAAGCCTTCCCTCCAGTTATTCTATGCTCCTAGGCTTGATTCTCTGATGTTTAACTGTCAAATCGAGTTGATTCTACACCTTTCACAGTTGTAATTCAGAAATTCAAAGTTGGATTTCAGAAAAGGGAACATCTATTTCGGACTAGCAATATGTAATTCAGAAACCAGAAATCGAATTTCAGAAAAACGGAATTTAAATTCAGATTAGGCGGTTGTAATTCGAAAAAGAAAGTTGTAATTCAAAATAGTTAATTGAAATTCAGAAATGGCGAATACAATTTCAGAAAAGAAAAAACGTATTTCAGGAGTTATCAATTCAATTTCAGAATTTGTAATATGTAATTCAGAATAGTATCGAGTAGTATCAAAAATGATCCCAGGAAACACAAAGATATCTCAGAGAAATCCCTGCGACTTCTTTTTAGGAAGTTGTGACGCCTTTTGTGATTTCTTTGGGAGGTCGCAGGAAGCTCTATAGCTCCTCCAAATGTCCGCCACGAAAGAGTTCCCAGAGAACTCTTGACGATATCCTACGTGGATATTCTCAAACAAGCCACACTGAGAGTTCGCATACACCTCCCGCGGCGAGGACTTTGCGAACTTCTTATTAACCTCCGCATTGCGAGATGTATAAGATATATTCTCAAACAGGTCGCATTGAGAGATGTATAAGAAGTTTTTACACAGGCCGCTTTGCACAGGTATATACAGGTCGCATTGCGAAATGTGAATAGAACATCTTCTTCTTCTTCTTCCTTCTCTGGTTTAGGCTTGGAGCCTGTTCATCCCTCAGTCATCACCCCTCAGGCCATCACTCCACCTTTTCCTGGGTCGCCCCAAAGTGAATAGAACATCAAAAACTAAAATTGATTTGTCCTATTCCTATGATGAGAATCTGTATATTATTGAATTGAACTACACAACAAACAGTGTTAAAAGTTATTCATTATTTTCGGCTAAACTAAAACAAGCGAATAACTCCTTCAATCTTTATTATCAACAAATTACAACAAAAAAATTATTCAAAACATTATATTTCTTTCTTGCTCTGGGTGCAGTCTTTCAGCCAATCTTGAGAAAAGACTCCTCTGTTGTCCTCCACGTATGCAGTGTTGCCACCCTCCGTACCTACAAGTCCAGAAAAAATAGGTAGATTTCGGTAGATATTTGGCAAAAATCGGTAGATTTTTGGAAAAAATACCTTTGCACATATTTTTTGTGATATTTAAGTTGAAATAATATTTATCCGAAATATTGGGCAAGAAGGTTATTTTACGAATGAAGCGAAATTGAAAATGGATTTCATTTATTTACAAAATTAATGTTCGAAAAACAAATCTTTCAAACAAAAAATGAGTATTCTGACAAAACAAATCGGTATTCAAAAAATTAACACCTAGTGAAAACAGCAAATATGCTGAAAATAAACGCATTTTTTGTAATTAGAAATAAAGCTGCGACTGGACTTCCAAGGCTTGCTCTGATGTCAATAATTCTTGGACGGACTATTATAATTCCAAACAGTTCCCGTGAAAGTGTCGAATCATCACAATTCTCATGAAAGTGTTTTGTTTTATTACTAATGGAATTGCAATAATGGTTTCCACAGGAACTTGTAAACATGTAAACCATGCCTATTAAGAATTATCAATAACTTATTAGCTTAAATTTTCGGAATTTTCGACTTTACTAACCATTCTTGTTAAATCTGTTGTGAAGTTATTACACTCATCCATATTCTTGATAGAAATAATTATCCTGATCACCAATATATCAAGTAGAAAATCGTTTAATGTAAATTGATCAATTCCGTTATTGGTGGTTGAATTACTCGGATAACATAAATGGCGGTGAAAATGGTTACGGTATACCTTAGACGAAGAAAAGAGCGGTATACCTATGTCCTAATAGTTGAGAAAACTACAGAATTTAATGAAAATAACACTTACCTGGAGCACAAATATCCTCATCGAAATTTCACACAATAACAAACCTCGCACAGCCCGGTAACACCGATAAACCGGATAAACACAACAAACTCATTTATCCACAAAACCCCTCTCGATGTTTTGGTAAACTCGCTGTTTATACAAGTCGACTTGATAAACAAATAGCGCCTGCGTGAACAGATTGACCCTGTCAATCGCATGGTGCGCTCTCCTCTCCAAGTTATCGCATGCAGAGGTCCCAAGGATATCGCATGGCGAGGTCTCCAAGATATCGCATGGGAACATCAGTGGGAAATTCGCTCAGTAACATCACATAGAGATCTCTGGGACCTCGCGGTAGGAGCTCCCATAAAAGTAGCATTGTAACCTCTCAGAGATATCGCGGAGAAGTCTGTGTTGCCTGAGATGCTACATAGGAATCTATGACAATGTGGTATCGAACTTGTCTTAAGTATTTGGTATATTCAAGTTTGTTTTTTTCCTGTTTCGGTTTTTGACTGTAGATATACCTCCATGTTTTTCTCGAAAATAAAGTGATTATTATTATATTTTTTGCTTCTATGACGGTATCTACGTACTTTGAGAGTCGAAAATGACTTCAAGAATCATTATTAATATTTTCGCTACCCATTCTAAATGAAATCATGTCTCCATTTGAATTACATACATAATATTAGAGAAAGTGGTTTGGGTACCAAGCAATTGAATTACAATTTCTTTTTCTGTCTGAATTACAATTTATATTTTCTGAAATTCAATTTACCGTTTCTGAATTACATATCACTATTCTGAAATTCAAATTACCGTTTCTAAATATCAACTTACTATTCTGAATTATAATTTTCATTTTCTGAAATGCAATTTGCTTTTCTGAATTACATTTCACGTTTTCTGAATTACAATTGGAAAAGGTGTAGATGAACACTTAAGAAGTACTATTTGACGACGCGTTGCTATTTTTTTTGGGAGTCCTCGCCCATAGTCCAATACGTTACTTGATACTACCTCCCTTGAATTTCCCATCCAAATTCACGAAATTATCTGAAAACTAAGAAAACTCATACACCGCTTTCTCTTTATGAAGCCGACCTAATTCAAATCCTAATATGCCATTCAACTATCTCCACCCTAAAGGCTTGTTCGGACTAGGCCAGTATTTTAGTCGAGTGGATAGTCGATTCGCCCACTGACTACTCTACCACAGTATCAAAGACTCTTAAACAGTATAAGGTAGTAGGTACATCATCCTGTGACTCTACTCGACTCGATTGCTGGCGTCCGCACACGGGAAATTACAAAATCATTCGCTACTCGACTTATCTACTGGCCTAGTCCGAACGAGCCCTAAGGACGGCTGGCCAGTCAAGCGCGTAT
Organism: Adalia decempunctata; assembly: GCA_951802165.1. NCBI lineage: Eukaryota > Metazoa > Arthropoda > Insecta > Coleoptera > Coccinellidae > Adalia > Adalia decempunctata. Next base: position 61,406,896 of record OX637696.1, on the reverse strand, counting down.
TGTACGACGTTTGAATTCACAAGGAAATAGAAATATTTTATATTTTTATGGTCAGAACAGCCCTGTTAAAAACCAATATGTTACTTGATACTACCTTCCTCAAATTTGCCATCAAAACTTACGGAATTAACTCAAAACTAGAATAACTCATACACCGTTTTCTCTCACATCATGAATCTGACCTAATTCAATTCCTAATAGGCGATTCAACTATCACCACCCAAGGGGCGGCTTGCTGGTCAAAGTTCGTATTGTTTTGAATTTATTAGGAACTTAACATATTTGATATTTTTATGGTCAGAAAATTACTATACTTCTATCAAACGGTATGAAAACGTTTTTTTCTGAAATAGAAATAATATTCAAAAATTATCTAAACTATTCATTAAATATTTGGAATGAACAATCAGAAACTGCGATATTTACAACCAGGTTAAGCGCGGGTCGGCGAGCCGACATTGTATGTATCAAGCAGCAACCGAATATCGAGGTATTGTACCGTTCTATTTGGCAGAACTGCGTGAGTCGTAGAACTCGTAGGTGTTATTATGTTCTGAAGTGCTCGATCGACTGGCCGACCTGCCTGGAATATCGTAAACGAAGAGACGAGACAGAACTTTTCCTGTTCTAAGTGGTAATATAAGGTATGAAGGTCAATAATAGAGATTTGAATTCCGAAATTGATAATTCAGAATAAGGTTCAATAAATGAAATGTTCAAAATTCTTTTCCAACGCTCAATTATATTTGGGTAGGCCAGAACGACTCTGCATACCCTGATGAGTCATTACTCACTTCCATAGAATAATATTTCCATGGTGCCTACTTTAGACTATTATCTGGCACAATAATGGGCGACCCAGCCAATCCATCATTCGAAAATCTTGTAATGAATGATTTATTTGAGTTCGTGGCCAATCAGATTTCATTCACATTTCCCTTGTTCAAACTGTATGTAGATGATACCATCGCACTGATACCGAGGGATAGTTGTAATTTCTTATTACAGTTACTCAACTCATACCACTCTTCCATAAAGTTCACCATGAAAATAGAGAACAAAATGAACCTGTCGTTCCTTGACGTTATCATCATCAACAATAATAGTAGACTTTCATTCATGGTACTATAAGCCAACAAATTCCTATCGTTTTTTAAATATCACAGTGTCCCAGAAAACAAATGTAGCCTATAATTTAATCAGAAAATCTGTAACTCTCAGTGACCTTAGTTTCCATACAGAGAATTTAAAAGTGGTCAAAAAAATCTTAACAGACAATAACTATCCAATATATTTCGTCAATAAGACCATAAAAAAAGGTTATGAATTGAATAATGTGAAAAGTAATCCTTATGTTGCGTTGGACACTGAGGAGAAGAACATGAGATATTGTAAATTTACATTTATTCCCGAACTTTCATATAAGATGCAAGATATATTCGATGACTACAAATGCCGTTGTGCATTTTATAACCTTACGGACAACAACAAAGTTTTTCACCCCTTGAGAGTTACAGACAGAGGTATTATATAAAATAGTGAACAAAATATCCATGTGGTCGCAGTTCCCGGAAGGCTAACTGAGCCATAATCGACCCCAGTTCAAATAATAATAATAGTATATAAAATACTTCGCCGTGACTGTAAAGAGTGTTATACAGGGTCTTTCACGAGGAACCTCGCCCATATTTATACGGGAAACTACTGAACGTATTTTCATGAAATTCAGCACTTATAAGTATTTCACGATGCTGATGAAATCTAAAATATTTTCAAGGCATGAGCACCTCCGGTTTTTCCGGAAATGACGTCAACTTCCGTTTTTCAAATTAGAACACCATTTTTTTATTGCAGAAATAGATTCCTTAGAAAATTTCAAGTTATTTTGATGTAACATTTTTCAGTTTTGGTTGAAAAATTCTCTCTGAGCGGGAAAATTCGAAAAAAAAATCGAAAATAGAGCTCCGCTGAAACAAGAATAACTTCGAGGTTTTTGGATGGAAAATTTTCATTTTTGGGATTTTCCAAGATGTAAGATTGATGTATCCACTTTAAAAATCGAAATCGCGATTCATGATACAGGGGGTGAAAAAATCGCTTTCAAAGTTAGGGATGACAAAATCGTGAAAAATCAATTTTTTCAAATTAGAACCCCATTTTTTCATGGCAGACATTGAATCTACGTTAGAAAATATTGTGAGTGTATGTATCACACCCTTGCTCTAAAGTGGATATTTTCTGAGTTATTCACAAAAAACTGTTTTTCGTCTTGAATTTTCAGCTATTTCTTTTCCCTTCACGCCAAAAAGATGAAATTTTCAGGAACTGTTACTTAAACCATGTTTTAGATTTTACTACCCTAATATGCTATAGAAAAAAGTTACAGGTTGTTCCTAAATAGATGGCGAATTTGGATTCGAATTTGTATCGGAAACCTCTTTATTTCAACTAATCGGCCATCGGTTTTCTCTCCAGTGATAAATAAATAATTCCTTATGAACCATATGCAAAAACTTACCATGTTCTACATTCTTTTTTTTAATGATAGATATCATTAATTACATGCTACTGAATAAAGAGGAATTTGGCAGATGTAATTAATGATATTTATCATTAAAAAAAAAGAATGTAAAACATGGTAAGTTTTTGCATATGGTTCATAAGTTGAAATAAAGGGGTTTCCGATACAAATTCGAATCCAAATTCGCCATCTATTTAGGAACAACCTGTAACTTTTTTCTATTGCTTATTAGGGTAGTAAAATCTAAAACATGGTTTAAGTAACAGTTCCTGAAAATTTCATCTTTTTGGCGTGAAGGGAAAAGAAATAGCTGAAAATTCAAGACGAAAAACAGTTTTTTGTGAATAACTCAGAAAATATCCACTTCAGAGCAAGGGTGTGATACATACACTCACATTATTTTTTAACGTAGATTCAATATCTGCCATAAAAAAATGGGGTTCTAATTTGAAAAAATCGATTTTTCACGATTTTGTCATCCCTAACTTTGAAAGCGATTTTTTCACCCCCTGTATCATGAATCGCGATTTCGATTTTTAAAGTGGATACATCAATCTCACATTTTGGAAAATCCCAAAAATGAAAATTTTCCATCCAAAAACCTCGAAGTTATTCTTGTTTCAGCGGAGCTCTATTTTCGATTTTTTTTTCGAATTTTCCCGCTCAGAGAGAATTTTCCAACCAAAACTGAAAAATGTTACATCAAAATAACTTGAAATTTTCTAAGGAATCTATTTCTGCAATAAAAAAATGGTGTTCTAATTTGAAAAACGGAAGTTGACGTCATTTCCGGAAAAACCGGAGGTGCTCATGCCTTGAAAATATTTTAGATTTCATCAGCATCGTGAAATACTTATAAGTGCTGAATTTCATGAAAATACGTTCAGTAGTTTCCCGTATAAATATGGGTGAGGTTCCTCGTGAAAGACCCTGTATAGGACAGAACAAGCAATATGTGAAAGAGAGAATTAAACAACACAAAACAGATCTAGGAAGTGCACTTAAAGAAAAACATTAGTTTGATTCTGACAATACCACAATGATTTACAAAGAAAAGTTTACTTATGAACGAAACATCAGCGAAATGTTACACATAAAACTCAACAACTCAGTAAACTTCAGAGATGATGTCGAAAAACTTAGTATAGTACCTACATATTGTATATGACTTTTTATTAGATGTAACATAAAGTTGGGATAATCACTAGGTTATAGGTTTATAAAGAATTCACTTAACACTTGTCCATACTCCATATGTTTTTGTATTGTTCTGTGTTAGTTAATGGCAGTTCAGTGATTTTGACCACTGCGCAATACACTCAAAAATTTTGTAAGGTTAGTGTTTCATTATTTTGATGACCTGCACGTGCGATTCCCAAAAATTTGCTTTTATAATATCTATTCTATTGTTTTATGAATTCATACTGCGTCTAATAGAGTACAGAATATTGGTATGATGATGATATGTCCTTGTGTTTGTGTATCTAAAACTTATTAAAAATTTATTACAGCCTTGAAAAAGAGGATAACAAAAGTCCTCGAAACGTCAGCAACATTTTTGTAATTTTGGCAGCAATAAAAGTCCACATTCCCGAAAACTTACTTTTATTTGATATTTCCATTATCCAACTGATTTTGAGCTGTCATAGTATCTATAAACCAACCCCGCGACTCGCGAGTTATGATATCTCACGCCTATAACTCGCTCTAATACAAAAAGGAAAAATTAAATTGCCTACGACATAAATAAAATAAGTCGGATCGATCAGGAACTCTATTTCAGACATCAAGGTAACGTTCTTGCCATTCATTTCTACATTTCCTTTGGTCTGAATATCCGAAAATTTTATTTGGAAAAAGGGGAATTTTTGATGTTATCTACGCGATTCGATTCTCGATCAGAGAGATCGCTTTTGTCAACTGCTCTCAATTTTGAAAATGCAGATTCACTGGAGTTTTATCCAAGAAGTCGTAGATAAATTAATGTCTACAAAAGCTGAATTCCCTTTGTTTGACAATCAAGGACCGTTTCGCCGAACCTATTTTCGACAATTCAAGCCAATTATTGAGTATATGAAATAGCAAAACTCACCTCAGCTCCTTGGTGATATCGGAATATGAATCATCTATGTCTACAACACCGACGTTCTGAAATATCACTCCGACGAACAGCATTCCTATCAGAGCTGGCAGGGTAGTCAGACTCGTCAACCATCCTGCGAAATGGGCGCATATACTTAAAATAATAAGAGTGTAAACTTTTCCTCCCGGAGCTGCAGTTTCTCCTACGATCGCATACAAAACACAATAAGAGAGTGTTCCTATCAGTATGAGAGCTACCAGTCTTGAAAACTGCCTATAGGTTGGGCAGAAGGGATATGGACACATTGAAGACCAGAATGTTGGCTGCCATGACGGATGCGATTCTTCGGATCTACACCTGATGCAGAAAGTATACCACCAAGATCTGCAAAAAATATAATAGCAATTATAAATTAATTGAAATTAGATTGTTGCTTCCAAGAGTTATTTATTTTGTGACTAGTTTCGCTTAGATTCCATAAAAAAAGAAATATCAGAGATAATGGCATAACAATGACTAGGGCAGATAAAGGAAATAGCATCATTATGATAAAGACAGGAGATTACAATCAGAAAGTGCTGAACTTCATTGCTTGAAATATACTATTTCATTACACCGCTCTGAAAACCCTATCAAAACATGTCGATTCAGGGCACCGAAAGTGACCCTTTTCCGTGCGCTGAGACATAGATGCATCTATGCTGAGACACAAAGCAACGATTGCGTGATGACAGTAGACGTCAGTGTTTCGAATAATTATTGCTTTACAGTATCGAAATGCTTTCTGTCGAAGAACAAATATCGTTGGATTGTTTTCAGAGAGGTGTAATGAATAATATCGTTCATTACACGTCCAGAAAGGCTTTTTCCATGCTTGCACTCTTCGCGCGCGCACGGAAAAAGCTTACTTTCTGGACTAGTAATGAAATATACTAATTCAACGACAATAGCAAAAAGCAAGTTCGCATATTCATCAACAGCTTTGTTCGTGAACCGTCCGATTCCCGCTTGAAGTGAATACTTTTTTCGTATTTCGAAATTCGATGAAAAATATGCTATTCATTTAATAACATACGTTGACTCCAATTCTCATATTGGAATTATTATTGTGTGAATTCTTTGTTTGAAAAATGATATAGGACATCAGCTCATTGATTGGTTAAATTTTTATTGGACTTCTAAATTTCACTCTATCATCCGGTATATAATATCCCAAGGAGCGCAAGAACGTCAAGAATCTTCAGTTAAACAGTTTCAATGAAGGATTTTCTATCAGCATCAACTGCATACATCAAATTTTACCTAGTAGATATCTCATCAAGTTTTACTCCTGCGATGAGCACCTCGATGGAACGTATCGTTTCAATTCAATCTTGAATGTTCTATCATTGTAACAAGCCTGTTTTTCATAATTGATTTGAAGTGTGATTATATAATGAATAATCAAAACTTAAATATAAAACACAAGTGGAGACTGAAGTGTACTTGCCTATTTTCATTCTCGTCTATTTCTGAGAATCTTGTTTTCGAATGTACAGAATCAGCAACAGAATGTTTCTTTATATGTGCATCACCATTCGAACTATGTTTCCCACTATCTGCAACAAACGAAAATCATTATAACGAGGCCATGATGATCGATTCCTTTAGAGTTTAGACGATTGAAAAAATTCTTTTGAAGGTCAACATCATCCTGAAATCAAAAATATGGTGCGAAAAACCGAAATCAACTCGTATGGTTCATGATGTAAAAAGGTGGAACTTATTGATGTATTGGTTCTTACGCTTTAAATAGTGTAAATGTTCATGCACATTATGGGTCTCATCCATAAATATAAATTCTCGAAATGAAATATGTCAGTAGAAACATGACGTTTCCTTCGATGATTTCGATCGATCGGCTAGTCGTTATACAGGGGTTTTTGAAATTTGCGGGACGTATTTCTAGGGGTATACAACATTTGAATAAAATAATAGAATTTTCTATGGACATATGTCCAAAAGTTCTTCGTTTCTGAGTAACAGAATCCAGAATTATCTGAATTTTCTTAGTTTTGTGCAGCAGATTTCAAGATATCCCATTGAAAAAGGAGACACAGCATCTCCTTCATAAATTTTGGAATTGGTGAAGCCAAAATTCAGCCACTGAACAACCACCACAAAAAATTATATCATAACTCAACAGCGATTGATAATTTGTATAATACATAATAAATGCAGATCCACCTGTTTTTGCATTTGTATAATACATAATAAATGCAGATCCACCTGTTTCTTCAAAACATGATTGTATACATGACTGAAGGGAGTCTACTTAGCAGTGATTCAATATACAGATATGGAAGATGTAGTTGGAAACACTGGGGTTTCAGTACAAAATTCGAGCAGTCTTCTAGTCCAGTTGAACAGTGGAATGATCGAAACCTCAGTGCGATTCGATATCGAATAAGCGGCTGGTCTAGTATAATAGCAGTTTCGATCGTAGTGGGGATGCCTGGATCTCTGCTCCTCTTCGCGGATCGAACTGTGTGAAGATCGAATTCAGCCGCAATCCGAACTTGGATGCGTTCGACCATACTGTTTGAAAATGAATTAGATTCCGCGTGAATAAAAATGTTTACTGTTCAAGAGAAAATTCAAATAAGAAAATGGTATTTCGGTGGTCAATCAATTGCGGAGACAATAAATTCGTTTATAAGAATGGAATAAAATTGTCGTATTCATTTTCAACGGACATGATAACACCTATCACTTCGGGTGTTGGGAGTGTTACTGATTCCTTCCTCTAATCTAATTCGATCCGAGATCCTAGATCGTTGCGCTCTGGCCACTGGCATCCCCACTACAAACTGCCATAAAACTAGACCAGCCGTTTATTCGATATCGAATCACACTGAGGTTTCGATTCTTCCACTGTTCAACTGGGCTAGAAACCCCAGTGTTTCCAACTACATTTTCCATATCTGTATGTTGTTGCCGATTTAGAAACATAACAATATAAACGCCCAGGTTCCTAGAAGCAGGAACTATTTGAAGATTGTGATCGTGATACTCAATTGGCAATGGAACTTTGATCTGTTTGTCGAAAAAATAATACATTCGGTCTTTTCTTTATTGAGCATGAAACCATTTTCATGACACCAGCCTTCGACCCTACCCAACGCACAACCAACTGATTCAGGTATACTCCATTCACTTTTTTAAAGTATCGCGGTTAGCCAGGATAAGGGTTTATCAAGTTCTTTCACTTAAAACTGACGTAGGTTAGCGATCAAGCGACATTGCCAAGTCTACTTTCCATTCACTCTTTTTTGATTTTGAATGGAGCTAGTTCTTTTGAGGTTTAACTGTGACCATTGAGTTTTAATATAAATAGAGGCACAACCCAGATTTGATCACAAATTTTTGGCAGTTTACTTGCCAATTTGCCAACATAGTAGCTACTAAGGGCCATTTGCTTCGTATTGGTTCTAATCGTTAGTTAGTTAAGCGTCGATTAATTTATTTAATCCAGGATTAAATATTTGGCTTGCACCAAGGCTGAATGTAACTAGATTAAAGTTAATCCACAAATCTAGTTATTTTTACGTAATTTGGTACTTGTGCCTAACTTCACGTTGTTTATTTTATCCGTTTTTATGCTTTGACAGTTTCTTTGTTTAGACATTTTTTGATATCGATCATTTCGCAAATTGAAAGAGTTTGTAATAACGAATTTCTTTGGTAAAAACCGATGCAACATTCATTGCACAAGTTAACATCTTTCTTTGGAATATTCTACTTCAAATGAAAATATACCTGATGGTTAGAAACCACTTCAGATTTGGATGTAAAATATGATAAACTAATGGATTCTTGTATGGAAATAACTGAGGCAAATAGAGAAGAAACCAGTTTAGTATAGTATAGAATGATCGAAAAGCATGAACAAACCTGATTTTCGATAATAGGGAAACATCTACAAGAAAATATGTGATTTGAATTTTTTTCAATAAACATGCATTTTGGAATTTCGTTAATATTTATTCACTTTTATTTCAACACATAGGTGATGACATTGGTGCCGATTGAATGATATCATTTGTCACTGTAAATTGAAGAATAATTCTGCATAGGTATCAGAAGAACTGAACCTCCAATTTTATTAGACATGTATGAATTTGTTCAGTTCATATTTCACCTCGACCATTAATATTCAGTTCAATTATTCATTTTTGTGTGTGCTTTTCCTTCCACACCAATTTGATCTTTCATATCTGCGCCTAGGAAAACCAAAATCCATAATTTCTACTTCAACCATTATTCTTTTCAATTTGATATATAATTAAACATCATTTTTGAAACAAGCCTGACATTTGTCATCCATGAATGTAACCTACAATTCAAAGTTTATCGTTGAACTTCCATTTAATCCTCGCAATTTGGAGGATTATCTTTAAGCGTTAGTTATCGTTGTTAAACTAGGATTACGACACGGTGCAAGAGAATCATAGACACTAATCGAGGTTTTGGATTTAATTTACAGTTTTGTCATACGGTGCAAGCGGCCCTTAAGGAACTATCGAGGAAACTATAATCTGCTTGCTCTTCATTCATAGAAATCTATAGGAGATTTATTTTCCTCATAGGCAAAAACAATTGTCGTTATTTTTTCGGACTCCGTTCCTATTATTATTATTATTATTGGCGCACAAGCGCAGATCTGGATTCCTACCAAAGCCCTGCTTCAAGTTTGATTGGCTCATTAGGTACCCATATTGTAATTATTAGGTATTATCTGCTTCACACATATCATGACAGATTGTTATCATAATAAACATCTTCATTTTCAGTTTTTTCAGTACTGGAAACCCATGCAAAGTTTGAGCGTACTCACCATATTCATTTTTATGCGAAGAGTTGACCATAGAACTCTTTTTCCGCACTGGACCTTCCAATATATGATCTGATGTTACAGATGTTTTCCTATGTCTAGATGGTGACTCGAATGCTGGATTGTCTATTCCTATAATGCTCACTCGTCTATTAGATGATGGTGGTTCAACCAATGGGCTTTGAGTATTATTTCCAGGTATTTCTGAAAAAAAAAATAGTGAATACCAAAGGAAACCAAGGCACAATTGATTATACAGGGTGTTCTAGCATTAATTGGAAAAACATTTAAAGCCGTGTAGATGAAATCGAGAAAGTCATTTTTGTCTTATGGAATACTCCGTTTTCAAGGCAAATGCGAGATAATAATCTGATAACTATGGTAACCTTTGAAATGACGGTTTCTGATCACATCTTAGTATTTTTTGGTGCTCAAATAAATTAAGGTGTAGAATTCTGAAGAAAAATTCTAAATGACGGAAATGCTGCAAAGTTGAAATTTTTCTCTTCGATTGTCACATTCAATAGCATTGTTTCAAAGTATTCGTATTTCCGTGAAAAATGTTTTTCAAAATCCGAACTCAACTTTTATTTACAGTGACTATTCCACTCTTTTCATTTTCAGTGAGGAAGTTTCCGTAGCAACGATCGTTTCATCCCGAAAAAATTTTCAAGCCGGCAAAACCAATATGTTGGTTTTTCAGCGACAAAATTTTTGACGTTTCTCGAATTCATAGATAGCTTCGGAAATAAATATCATAGAGAACAAACAACGTTCAGTGGTTTAGTTAATCTATGATGAATTCTAATTTGCCAAATAGCGCAATACGCGTCAAATGTGAACATATTACCGTATTTTCTCGTGGAATAGTCATGCCGAATTCCACTCGAGATGAAATTTAAGCAGGTAAAATTTCTCTCTTGTGATATTCATGTTTGATGCTTTTCGGAAATTTCGCTCATTCGCGAAATTTCCGAGCAACAAACTTTCATATTACAATCGAGAAATTTTGCCGGCAAAATTTGATCTCTAGTGGTATTACATAGGAAAAAAATTTCATCCACAGATGTTGGAATTTTTCAAGATTGAACTTTAGTCCATTCTAAAGACGGATGTGAAATGACCCGCATATAAATATGAATTTGAAAAAATTAAAAAAAAATTGTTCATTCTGAATAGGTAATGATATGAAAAAAAGTTGAGTTCAAATTTGGAAAAAAAATATACTGATAATCTTGAAGAATCGATAACATTGAAATAATGCTTTTCAATTTGGCCATCGAAAATAAAAAATTCCAACTTCCAACCAAATTGAACACAAAAAAATTCTTAGATATGACCAGAAACCGTTATTTCGAAGGTACCGCATTATTTACCAGTCATCAGATTATTGCTCAACGTTGACATTGAACTCTCGTTTATGCGTCGTATGCTATGGTCTAAGGTCGTATGTGAACGGGGTAATGTGATGAGGCAAAAATGACTTTCTCGATGTCATTCATCTACACGGCTATACAGGATCAGGGGGATGAAGCGCTAGTAGGTAAGACCGGCAACACGATCCATAATACACATACGTCCTTTCCACTTTTAAATGGCTGCCGAATCGTATGATGTAGCTACGACAAACGTTGAAGTGGATTGAAATGACAATTTTGACGTATGAATAAAATAAGTGGAGTGATGTAAACAAGTGGAGTGGAGAATTAAATGGAAAGAAATTGCATAAATTTCGATCTAGGGATTGAGAGGAAATTATCGAATTATTCTTTTTCAGGTTTATTTTCTTCTCACAACTCGTAACGATATTATAACAAGTCGGAATTTTTATTTTTGATGAATGATTGTCTTGATTAATTTTCTCTAGCAAAATGCTAATATTGAAGGCATCGAGCGGTTTGTGTACGTGGTTTTCCCCAGTTTCAGTGAATTTTTGAAGTGTTAATCAACTGTGAAAATTTTGAAACTCACACAAGGTACTGTTCATAGTAGTAACTCCTTGTTGCTTTTGTTTTTGACTCTATAAACTAAGGAAGGAAGGAGAATATTATTTTTCAAAACAAGTGATTCTCATTTCTTGTTATCACATTCTTCTGATAAGAACTAACAACATGAGCGTCTGCGCTAATTGTTCTAAACAATTTACCTCTGGAGATCTACGACGAGTTCAGTGCGACTGCTGTAAGCAGCATCTGAATGTCGCATGCACGGACTTACCGCCAGATGATCGCGTCACCCGTAATAAGATAAAATGCATTAAGATCGTATGCAACAAATGTGCCACGAAATTCGATCAACTATCGGATATAAGAACACTAATTGAATCCCTGAAAACTGATTTCGCTAGTAGAGTTGGCACTTTGGAACAAGAGATACGGGATGTCAATAAAAAGATCGATAATCTCAACAATTTCGATTCATTGAAGATGACCGAAGCGGCAGTATCTGAATCTGTCGAGCGAATTCGACGTGGAAAAAATTTAATTCTGCGAGGTGTACCGGTCGTCGAGGGATCAACGGCGGAGCGTAGGGAATCCGATGCGGGTGCGGTTGGCGCAGTTCTGAAAGCCGTGGATTCTACAGCCGTGCCACGGCATATTATTCGGTTGGGACGAAGTTCTTCCGGAGGGCATCCGCCACTTGTAAAGGTGGTACTGGGAGACGAGAGGGAGGTCAGAGAGGTCCTGCGTAATAAGGGCAGGGTACTACAGTGTCCAGATTTGCGAAATATCAGGATAGCGGATGATAAGACGCCCTTTCAGTTAAAATATCTCGAGGAACTCAGGGAGGAATTGCAGCGTCGTTCTGCTGCCGGTGAACGTGATCTCACCATAAGATACATCCGCGGATCCCCTGAAATAGTAAAGTCCACAGTTCCAAAAAATTAGTTCATGGGTTCTGTAATTGGCTGCTTTTGTATACGAACTTGGCTTCCCTTTTGGCAAAATTTGATGATTTCGTTCTAACCGTTGAGGATATCAATCCGTCTTTTATTTTCATATGTGAAACTTGGCTCAACCCTAAAATCCCTGATTCTCTAGTTGAAATTAACGGATACAACATCTTCCGTTCTGATAGAGTGAACCGCGCTGGTGGAGGTGTATGCATTTACATTAAGTCAGAACTTCTCAGCTCATTCTCAATCATGCCAGTTTGTCTCGAGTGTCCGAACATCGACACATTAGCTCTAAAATTGGGATCAGGTTCTTTCTCCATAACACTCGCATGTATATATAGACCCCCCAATTCTACTAGAACAGATGACCAGATCTTGTTCGAGAAAGTTTCTCAGTTAGCTGCCACTGTACCCAATTTAGTTTTGGCTGGAGACTTCAACTTTCCACAAATAAAGTGGCCACTAGAGGACTCAGTCGGTCCACATAACTCCGCAACAAATTTCTCGGACATGATAATTAACTCCAACTTGATCCAACTCGTTACAGAACCAACTCGCTTCAGACAAAACCAAACGCCTTCAACTCTTGACTTGATCTTCGCCAGTGACGAGCAACTTCTGACTGCTCCCCAGTTCCACCCTCCTGTTGCCAAGTCCGATCATGTGGTTTTAACTACTTCCATCCAGGTTAACATTAGCTCACCAACCAAAGTCAGGAGATTCTCTTACAAAGTGACAAACTTTGAGGCCGTTGCTGAGGATGTAGGTGGAGCAGACTGGGATTTCTTGTTTGCGGGCGAGGATCCTGAAGCAATGTGGAAGACATTTCATGAATTGGTCTCAACATCCATTTGCAAACACACAACCCTCAAGTCAAGACTTAACAACCAATGCAAACCCTGGATCGATGGGGATCTTCTGAGACTGATCAAACACAAAAGCAGTCTGTGGAGGCGTTTTCGTCGCAGTCAGAGCCCAGAGGATTTCAGAGCTCATAGAGAATTTTCCAACCACCTCTCTTCCAGCTTGAAGCTTGCCCGACGGAAATACGAGGAGTCTGTCATTAACGGTGGGAACAAAAAGCGGCTGTATAAGTATGTCAGAAATTCGCTCAACTCTAAAGTTGCCACACCCCTCCTGCGTCGATCTGATGGGGACACATGTGCTAATAGCGAGGAGGTTGCTGAGTTGCTGGGGATCCATTTTGCCTCTGCGTTTACCAACGAGCCCGATAATGATGTTCTGCCTCCCGTCCCGACCCATCGAGTTGGCGAGACGCTTCAGTATTTGAATTTTGATCCGTCAACAGTGGAATCATGCATCACCCGTCTCGAGACTTCGACTTCGCCAGGTTTGGACGGTGTCACTGCCGCTTTCCTGAAGAACTGTAGTTCCTCCGTTTCTGTACCTCTTAGCAAGATCATGACAGCATCTATGCAGAACGGTGTATTACCCTCATGCTGGCTCGTCGCAAGCGTTACTCCAATATACAAGAAAGGTGACAAATTAGACCCGAACAACTATCGTCCGATAAGCCTTGTCTCTGTGGCTGCCAAGCTGATGGAGGCAATAATTAGTCAACGCATGACCGAGTTCTTGCTTGCCAACAATGTGATCCCCAAAGAGCAGCATGGCTTCGTCCCTGGTCGATCGGTTATAACTAACCTTTTGCAGTGCGTGAACAACTGGTCTGCCGCGATTGATGAGGGGAGAAGTATGGATGTGGTATACTTGGACTTCTCCAAAGCTTTCGATCGAGTGCCACGTCGGAGACTGCTGCATAAGCTTGAACACGCCGGCATTCGGGGTAGGCTGCTTCGTTGGATTTCGGCGTTTTTGACTGGTCGATCATTTCGCGTTCGGGTTGGTGGTGCTTATTCTGCTGATCGGCCGGTTCTGAGTGGTGTGCCCCAGGGATCCATACTTGGTCCATTGCTGTTTCTGGTGTACATCGCTGACATCCCTTCCTCCCTAAAATCACCGAGTTCCTTCTACGCTGATGACGCCAAAATATATGCTGATCCCTGCACTGGCTTTCGACAACTTCAACGTGACTTGCTGGAGCTGCAGATCTGGTGTCGTGCTTGGTTACTTCCACTCAACATTTCTAAGTGTGTTGTGCTGCATATCGGTAGGACAAACCCAAAACTCCAGTATACAATTGACGATACCACCCTGTCAAGTGTAGATTCTCATGTTGACTTGGGAGTGTTGGTGACAAGTGATCTGTCCTGGTCCGGGCATGTGGCTTCGATGTGCAGACGAGCTAATTCGTCCCTATACCTTCTGCGTAAATCTTTTTCGCGGTTGTCGTTCCCCACATCAATAAAATTGTACACAACCTACGTCAGACCTATTTTGGAGTTCGCGGGACCTGTGTGGAGTGCGGGACTGGTTCGCGATCGCCGCTTGCTGGAGTCCGTTCAGCGATCCGCCACGCGTATGTCGTTTGGCCGAGTGAGACCCTCGTATGATCAGCGGCTAGCTATGGCGAATCTCGAAACTTTTGAGCGACGGAAACTTAGAGGCGACCTAATTATGTCTTTCCGTATCCTCAACAACCTCATCAACTTCGATTTATCCCATCTTTTCTGTTTGAACAATGATACTCGGTTGCGCGGTCATAACCTAAAGCTGAGGAAGGAACGGTTCAATACTACTGCTAGAAGGAATTTCCTCCCCAACAGAGTTTTTGATCACTGGAATGCCCTACCGCCTAGTGTTGTGAATGCTCCATCCATAAACACTTTTAAAAATCGATATGACAGTATCTAATTTTTCTTTACATTACATTGGAATACTTTTTTTTTTTCTTTTTCTCAAAGATTTTTCTTCCTGATGATTTGTTTTTTTTTCTTCTCTGTTCAATATGTTGAAACATACTTTTGTATTTCTCTTGTGCACAGTTGCTTGGATGCCTTGTAATATGCTATGTTTATATGTCGAATTTTATAGAACCCATGTTCTCAATTCGAAATCTGTTGTAATAATAATAATAATAATAACCTCCAGAACATACATCAGTTATAGAGAATTCTATTTGAACGGTGAGTTGTAGCTCTAATATTTTCTGATTGAGAATTTAATTGCAATACAAAGTCTCTGTTTGCAATTTTGTTGGATCATGCTCATATAAGCTGACTCGAAATATAATGATCTGCAAATTCTGTTTATTTGAAGTCTGTATCTTATCCAGATATCCATAAATGTTCAAAGATATGCACTAACTATTTAAAATCATTCTCATTAAAAAAAGAACTGGCATATTAAGTAATCGAATCTCCAATCATGCTTTGATGATCAGCATTATTGATAATAACATTACCTAACTGAATGCCTCTCTCAGATATTGGTTTCTCTGAAATTTTGGTTTGTTTTTAGTGTCATCAATGAACGTTACCTGGTAGTAAGAAAAAACAAAAATGTCTGTTTGTTTTTTGAGAAGATACAAATCCACCTGATGATGACTTCCTGTATAGAAACGATGAAAATGAGATCCCTAAACAGTTGTGAGGAATCATTGTGATAAATAATAACGTCAGAGAAGATATTATATTTCGAAGTTTCCAATGAATATGTTCAAATATAAACATAAAACAATTTTGTGAAGCTAAATAAATGGATTTTATGATAGCTCAGTTTTATTCGAAATAACAAAGAACATTTCACTTCCCATGAATTTTCGTTACTTTTTAAGTCAACGAAAACCATTGGAAGTGAAAATTTGCAAAACAAAATCAAAATTCAAATAAGGCTCAAAAGCCAAAACTTTTCAAGTCGGTAAAGAAGGTTTCTGTATTATCTTCAATTCTCCACTTTTAAATGGCGGCTCAAAGCCATTTCTGTGGTTCTAACTGTCATTGGTGTTGCCATCGTTTAGTAGGGAGGTAGCATTTCTTTTATTAGATGTTCTGTGTACAGGATGAAGACAGAGTAACAAAAATACCCACTGATTTTTTGTAGCCTTCCGAAGACTACGCTAGGAGTACTTTCATCATTTTTATCAAAAACTGGAGGCCTTATGAAGGCATAATGGGCTGCCCGAATGACCCGGTTTGAAATATTAGATTATATATACTCCATTCACTTTTATAAAGTATCTTGGTGGGCCATGGTTTAGGTTTATCAAGTTCTTTTACTTAAAACGGACGCAGGTTGGCAATCGTGAAAATCAAGCGACATTGCCAAGTCTACTTTCTATTTACTTTTTTTCAACTTTGTGAATGGAGTTAGTTCTTATAAGGTTTATCCTGTGATACAAGATTCGTAGTACCACTACATTTTCATACTGGAGTATTTCAAGTTGTGCATAGAGGTATTTAATTGTCGTCTGTAGGCTTATTTCTTGAGAATTTTGAAAAGTGTGGATTTCCATACGTCCGTCTGTTCTGTTCGGTTCTTCTGAAAGTTTTTCTGTCGGGTTGATAAACTATCACAAAGTAACGGACTATTCTGTCCATTTTTTTCGGTAAAATTTCAAGACTCGGTTCTTGATTTCCGTACAAGAAAATAGCATAACTGAATCTTCCAATCATGTTTATACTCGTACAC
Organism: Adalia decempunctata; assembly: GCA_951802165.1. Classification (NCBI taxonomy): domain Eukaryota; kingdom Metazoa; phylum Arthropoda; class Insecta; order Coleoptera; family Coccinellidae; genus Adalia; species Adalia decempunctata. Next base: position 61,389,972 of record OX637696.1, on the reverse strand, counting down.
TTGAAATTTTTCCAGTATTAACAGAGAAAAAAAGTTTTTCAATATTCGTCAGATCTTTGGAATTATTGAATTCACCTAATATTTCCTCAAATTCATTGTTTTCCCAAAGTAAATAAACATTTTGTTAAATACGTAATTTCTACAATTTATATGTAGAAACGGCAACGTCGCGTTCATATCTGACAGAAGAATGACTATAACCTAACATTTTCAAAATATACGCGGTGAAATGTGTCAGAATTCCAGGGCCTCCCGGGCTACTTAATAAAAGTGAATGGAGTATACCAAAAATTTTTTTGGCTCAATTCGAGGCTCGCCTACTGCAATAAAATGGAATAAATTTTGCTACGATCTCCATCTCATATTGCGGAGTTTTCCGGAAGCCACTGTCCTCAATTGTGTGAAAATATTGATTTTATGAATTATGGTTATGGATGTTTGCCAAATAATTATTCGAACTTATGAATAATAAGTTAAATTTTCAAATTTGACACGTTCTTTCGTAGGAATCATGTTAATTAAATATGGATAATGACGCTATCGAGTTTAGTACACTATCATTTGTTAACTATTTTCGTTTCAAATTTTGATTGTTTCGAATTCAAATCAAAATACAATACTCGGTAACGTAGCTCAATCTCGATACTGAAGATGGCGACCACAACCGATCACAGATAGCGCCAGCGTTCAGAACACATATACTCCATTCTCTTTTATGAAGTATCCCGGTTGGCCATGATTCAGGTTTATCAATTTCTGTTATTAAGAACTGACGCAGGTTGGCACTCGCGAAAGTCAATAAGAGAGACGCTGCCAATACTTCTATTTACTCTTTTTCAACTTTGTTAATAGAGTTAGTTCTTTTGAGGTTTAACTGTGACACAGGATTCGTAGTACTACTAAATTTTCATACTGGAACATTTCAAGGTATTATCAAAGGTATCTGTAGTACTTGCGAAACTCCATATGGGAAAAATGAATGTACGTAGAGATCTAGTTTTTGAAGGGACCTCTGGGATGAAGCGTAGACATTTGCCCGCTAGGTGGAACACGGTACATTGATTCAATTAATTGTACTTGCTGGGGAGTAATATAAGTTCTGCGTTTTCAGTTGATTTCCATCGTAGCAATGGCTATATGGCGCTGATGACACCCAATAAGCCAAAACAAAGTAACGGACTGTTCTGTCCATAGAATATTTCTATACGTGAATTCAATAAACTCGACACTACACGGTTGATATTATATTAATTCACATAATTATCACGATATCGATGAACACCTATAATCAGTATGTTCACGATCCATGATTGTTTATAGTTGGCAGTGCCTCCAACGGCAATTGAGATGTCCTTCGCCGGTTTTCGCTACACGCATGTGTCGTGAAATTTTGCGGCGTGGTCGAGAAAAATGGCAGATAACGAATACATAGATATTCATACTATGTTACCTAAAAAATCTGTCTGTGGTTTGTTCAATCACGAAGTGAATGAAAAACTTTATTTCATGAGATATTTGTTGAATATCGGGAAAATTATGACCAAGTTATTAGTGTTAACGAATTATTCTCAAGGAAAAAAGGAACTGATTTTGATGGGAGAAATATGTCTTTTTAGTTGTAGATATAATCGGACGAAACTAAGTGGTTTTGTTAAGAAATATCGCGTTTTCAACATTTTTATTCGAATAAGGTCAGTACTTGAGTATTTCCTAAATGTATACTCCATTCACAATTATAAAATCACAACTCTGGCCATGGTTACGTTTTCAGGAATTGGTGCACCTGATAAAAAATCTGCGCGCGTACAGAAAATATCTTTAATGACAAAACGGTGTTGCCAGTTTCTTTGTTTACATCAAAGTAAAAGTATCAAAGATATTTTGACATGGGTACAAACGGAAAATTTGAATTGGACCAAAACTCGATTTATAAGCGTGAATGAAGCAAAAGTAAGTACTAATCGCCTTTTTTACACTTGATAACGAAGTTTTTTTTAGGTATCTGGCCGTTTGGAAAGATTTCAAACGAAATTCCGGTCCCCCAGAAGTTTTGTTACTTTCGGTATCGTTTTTGGTGCTCAAAATTTATTTGGAATGTGTAAATGGACAAAAAAGGCTTCCTTATACGATCTTTTCACGAAAGCGACCGGAAAATATGGTTCAGGTAGGATTTTCGAGGAATTATGAGGAAAGAACTTGCAGAATGAAATTGCACGATTTTTGTAAGTAAACGGGTTTTGGATGGCCATCATCGGTCTCTAAATGATTATTGTTAATCGTTTTCACGTTTCAGGAAAAAAACCACTTCGTATAAGCCCATTTTGAAGAAATTTGTGTATGTAACATTCAACGGTAGGTATTTGCTCTTAATCGAAAGAATATATTATATCTAGTGCTACTTCTTTCAAAAGAGACACAAGCTTTTAATGCTGTAGGGGCCCTATAATGTGGAGGAGTTTGTGTCTTATTTTAGAACAGGTGAATGATAAATGTGAAGCATATGTTTGACCTGTTCCATATTATTTGTACAAACCTACGGTGGTTGTAATGTATGAATATTTTTTAAACTAATAAATTACTATACAGTCAGAATATTTTTACTCCTTGTTCATAAGATCAAATAAATGAAATGTATATCTTCTACTCTTATTTTTATTAAGTTAGCTATTAAGGTTATGTTTCAAGAAAAAGTTCCTGTTGCATCAGAACTTCCTTCAACTATTTGGATTCCAGTAGAGGGATATAATGTTCCATTATTCTTGATTCAACAATTGATGTTGTCAAGTCTTGAACTTTCAGTTCAAGGAGATAATAAATATTAAATCTTCACAAGCATGCATATGAAAATTATGTGAAAGCAATGCAATTTTCTTCCATGGCGAAAAATAATATATTTCAACAGTGATCTCTTGTATTTTTCATGCAAATAACTAGAAAAGGAATCCCTTCTATCAATTCATATAAACGTTAATTATTTTCGTCCATCACATCTTTTCCAATTCATTCATTTTCAGAATAAATTCACATTCTGAGAAATACGCTAAGAATGTAGAAAGGGCAACATAGTGTTGACTTGGAACATAAAAATATTTTGAAAAACGTCATAACTTCGATACAGAGTGGAATGTGTCAAATTTCCAAGGCCAGAGTTGTGATTTTATAATTGTGAATGGAGTATATACACAATTCCAATCGAGAAATATGAACTTTGAGGTGTTTGAAGATTTGTCCAGATGGCTATATCTTTTCAACAGAGCCGAATTCGGAAAAATGAAAAATAAGAAAAAAGGTTTCTTCTCGCCTCAAGTTGGAATATATGTATGTAAAGTACGACATCACCGTACTTCAGATAATGTTCTATAAACCTTTTTGTCTATGTTTCTTTATTTATGATTATGTACCAATTGATCATTTGTAACTATAGTAATAAGTTGTTCATTTGTTGATTCCGGTTCGTATTGTCTGATATTTTGTATTTCATCATTACAGGTATGTTATCAAAATAAATCATCATTACAGATGCAATCCTAAATCATTTCACGAATTGGAGTCTTACAAATACAAAATATCAAATTTTGACATTTTGCCATGTCAAAATACAAACTTTTCATAGTGGCCGAAGCCAGCAATATGAATGAAAAAAATACAGTTTTGAACCTGAAAAGGATAAAAGCAGCAGATGAGGAGACTTGGTATAGTTTTCCCAATGAATTCCAAGGAATGAATAACCATAGAGAATTGGCTGATGTTCAATGTGTAAAATCAGCTGTCAATTCAATAAAATCAAGAGGACAGTTCAGAAATATTAATATCCTTTTTTCATCGGAACTAGAGAAAATTTATAAAGATGATGCAGGTAATTTTGTTTTTAATGAATATATGTTGGAGGCGTACCAAACATTGCCTTCTGCACAACCATCTGAAATGAGCGCAAGTGCCGCAAGTTATGCTGAACTTGTAGCTTGTATGAAGAAATTGGCTGTGGATAAAGATGAATCTTTGAGAGAGATTATGAAGCACTTTGCAATAGAAAAATTTTCTACCAGAAATAAAAATGTTGAAGCTTGGGTAAATAGTTTTGAAAAAGAAGCAAATCGATTTCTTTTAAATGGGCCAAAACTTATAGAAGCGTTCCGCTTATGTCTAGATGCATCAATGAACGATTGGTTTCTGAATGCTCAGAGAAGGTTAGGATTAGAAACAGCCTGGAATTTATGGAAAGAAGATTTAATTTCGACATTTAGCGATTTGTCTTGGAAACAAATCAGATATGCTTATAACTTTCGGTATTTATTTGGTTCCTATGTAGAATTCGTAGTAAAAAAAGAAAGAATATTGCTCGAACTCGATCATGAGATTCCAGAAGGGATAAAACTTAATCTCATTGTATTAGGTCTTCCCACTCAAATTCAAAATTCTTTTAATCGAAGCTCTGTTCTGACTGTTAGAGATTTGATAAGAAAACTGAAGAAATTCGAAGGTGAAAGTCCTAAACAAATTTATAATAATGAAGAAACCAGCTCAAAAAAGGATGTAAGTTCGAGTATTCCACTGAAAATGAATAAGCCACCTTCCATTGTAAAATCTTCGACTGAGAAGAAACCCTGTTCCATTTGCGAAAGAAATGCCAAAGGAAAACGGTATCATTCTGAAAATTCATGTTGGTTTAGAGAAAAAAATTCGGGTGTCGTAAAAATGGTAAATAATGTAGAAATAGAATCTGATTTGAATGAATTTATTACCGATCAAAAAAACTAATGTTGTTACCACTGATCAAAGTCGATGTACTCATTAATGAGAAAATAAATTGTGAAGGGATATATGATCCCGGTTCAAATATTTCGTTAGTAAATTATAACCTTTTACAAAAATATAATGTTCCTATAATAAAAATTAATGAGAGCAAATTTTGTATGGTCAGTGGTATTGGTAAAGTTGATGGAGCTGTTTTACTTAAAGTACAAATAATGAATATTTGCCGAACAGTATTAGTTTTCGTCATAAGAAGTGATACTTTTCATAATGAATTTTTAATTGGTCTAGATTTAGTGAAAGTTTTTGGACTATGTCAAAATCAAAAACTTGAAATCTCTCAGGACATTTCCGAACTTTCGAAATCTGATGTGGAGATTGCAAATTTTAATCTGAAAAACTCTTCGAATTCAACATATTTTAATATAAAAGATTGTGCTCAAGTAAATTTCAATGAATATATTAATGTAGATGATTTCTCTGCTAATTTGGATCATTTAGGAAGAAATGAAAAAATGGCCATCGAGAGTATTATAAATAAATATTCAGCAGTTTTTGCAAAAGATAAATTTGATATTGGTTCAGTATCAGATCATGAAGCTACTATAAAATTAATGGAACATAAATACGTATCTAGAAAACCGTATAGGTGTTCAATTGATGATCAAAAAGAAATAGATTCACAAATTTCTAAATTATTATCGTCAAATCTTATTGAGGAATCAACCTCTCCTTCTGCAGCACCTGTTACTCTTGTTTATAAAAAAGGAGAAAATAAAAAAAATAGATTATGTATCGATTTTACAGCCCTTAATAAACTAGTTGTACCAGAAAGCCATCCATTTCCTCTAATAGATGATTTGATTGTAAAAACTAGAGATTGTAAGTGGTTTTCTGTATTAGACATAAACAGTGCTTTTTGGTCTATTCCTCTTCGTAGCAAAGACTATTATAAAACAGGTTTTGTTACACAAAATGGGCATTATAATTGGAAATGTCTACCTTTTGGTATAATTAATCAAAAATAAATAATCGATTAATTCAGATTTTTTCTCATTTATTCTATTGTGTCCCATCCTTCATGAAGCAAAGAGTAACGAAAAATGATTTTCTCTATTTCAGTATCGTATAATGAGTTCATTACAGTTCTTAAAACAATGCTGTGATGAATTCATTACAGCATCGTTTTTAGTTACATTTTTCGTTTTGTGGTTGTCAACAATTACTTCCGATCCTATCAAATTCCAGCAGACGTCAATTTGGAAATGTCAATTTTTGTATTTTCTAACATTCATACCAACTGCCAAGATACAATATGAAAGTCACTAGGATCTATAATTTTAATTTTTCATTGAATTTCACAAAATTCGACTGAAATAGAGAAAATATCGTCTAATACTCATTGCAGAATGCAATTCCAATACTCATGCGTTCGAAAACGAGCCCATTCTGCAACTAGTTTTAGAATATACTATTCTATCAAATATATTGCCGTTGAAATAGAGGAAAATATTAATCTCATTTTCATAACATAGATTGTTTATTTCTTGGGACACCTAGAGGTGTCACGACTTTTGACAATGTGTGTACAACAAAAATTTGACAACCGTTCCCTCTGCATTCAAATCCTGCTATTCCAATAGTTTTCATCTATTGAATTTTGCACGAATTTTGGCAGAATTTTTTCAATTGGTCTTAACTGTTTTTGTAAGAGTCGAACGAGCAGAACAGGTTGATTTCAATTACTATCATTATCAAAGTAGTTCGAAAGTACAGATTTAATCATTCACTTGACTTCTCCAACACGGGGAACAGATCCTGTATGGTCGACAAATAGAAAGAATGATCTCAAATTTATGCTTTATTCCAACCAAACAAACAATTTTTATTGTGCACTTGTCCTCTATTAAATAAAGAGGACTCTAGATATGATCTATGAAATAGGTTTCAATTACTTTTTCATGAACAAAAATGCTAAAATGTCACGTTTTCCATTACGAAGTGCATTTAAATTCGTTCTTGAGGTTTAAGGTTTATTTGAGGACATTTGAGAAATATTACGTAAACAATTGTCTTTATGGTAACCGTGCAATATGTTACATATTCTACTACTACTATTCATTTTATTCGAAAGAATGGAACCGTAGGAAATCTCACCGCAGGTACTAATTTATATTCAAGAACAGAACGTACTTTATTCGGAAGGGAAATGAATAAAGTATTCAGCTGGAGGAAGAGTGCCTGCAAATAAGGCCATGTTCAATGAATTCCTTTTGTTCGAAATGTATTCGAAGTTTCTTCGACCTTATGAATAGAGTAGATGTACGGGGTGTCATCAAATGAGTATGAGTAGAGGAGAATCGGGGATTATGGAATATCATTTATATTTTTTCAAATATATTTTTGAAAATGGACTTGAATATGGAAGGTTAGTAATGAGTTCATATTCCAACCGCGTATAGGAGCTACTCGGGTGATTATCAAATAACAAATGGAAAGTGCATTCTCTCCTTCATAAATTCTATACAGGATGATTTTCGGTTTTCACTGAAACTATCGGTTGTCTTGAATCATTTTAGAAGAATATTGTCTTGAAATACTTTCAAGAGCTTATAGAGAAATCAAGTAAAACCGAATTGGAAAAAGTTCTATTCCCCCAGTTTCTAGGATTTTTTTATATTATTTTTCATCCCGGTCACTGGCCACCAGTTTTTTGAATGAAAAGTAATCCGAGTGGAATTTTTGAAAAGCTACAAAGAAAAACTAATGCAAATTTTCCATTCTGTTTTCACACCAGTGTTTAGAATGGAACATTGTTTCCAACCATTTTGGGTGAAAATTTTTTTTCACAGTAAACATGCACAAAATATTGAGTTCAAGTTTTCGAAAAAATGTTAAATGGAACATCTTGAAAAAATCGAGTATATTGAAATAACGTAATTCAATTCAGTAATCCATAATAAAAAATTCCCTCTTTGCAGGTTTTCCGGCATGCTATACTCCATTCACTTTTGTAAAAAGTATCCTGGTTGGCCATAGTTTAGGTTAATCAATTTCTTTTACTCAAAACGGACGCAGGGTGGCAATCGTGAAATCCGTAGGTCCGTCTGTTCTGCTCGTTTAGAAGGTTTTTGTCGGATTAATGAACTATCACAAAGTGACGGACAATTCTGTCCATTATTTTTGAGTAAAATTTCAACACTCGGTTCTTGATTTCCGCACAAGAATATAGCATAACTGAATCTTCGAACCATGTTTAAACACGTGAAATATTTCCAGTAACAACAGAGGAAAAAGTTTCTTCAAGATTCGCCAGGTCTTTGGAATCATTGAATTCACATAATATTTTCTCAAGAATTCATTATTTCCTCAAAGTAAATGAACATTTTGATAAATACGTAATTACTACGATTTTTATGTAGAAACGACAACGTTGCGTTTCTATCTGACAGAAGAATGACTATAACCTAACATTTTCAAAATATAAGTGGTGAAATGTGACAGAATTTCATGGGATACTTTGTTAAATAAAGTGAATGGGGTACACCCATGAATATTTTTACCCGATTGCACTAGAAGGAGGGAAAAGGTATTCCTGAATTGAAAATTCAATTTTTGTGTCTTGTCTTCGAGGAAAAGAACTGCCAGGTTTCTTTGTGAATATAAGATCGAAAGTGAGTCTAGTTATGATAAGTATGAAATAACTTCAAGGCTTTCAAAATGAAGTAACGATTGTGAATAAAGATACCAAGAGAACTGAATAATTTCATATTTCCTTTCGATCACCTGAGTTCAGAACGGTAATGTCGGTCAAATAAAAAAACCGATTAAGGTCGCCGTTTAGAGCGCGTAGGAAAACCCATCCGATAGATGCGCCACCATCCATTTTATGGAATATTTCCACAGAACATACATTATCACTATCAAGTTCTATGAATATCTCTATCCTCATGAATGAAATGTACGATTGCGCTCTCTATCCGGAAATCACTGAACTATGAAATGAGTGAATTTGTGGGTAAAGTAGGAACTTTTTTCCGCCATATATTCGAATTTGGCCGTTCTCTGCCAATTCCATATTTCAAGTAATTTTTCTGATCGAAATTATCTGTAGATTCACTTTTAATTGGAAGTTTTTCAAGGGTCTTTTGTTTGGAAGAAAACAGGAACATGAGTTGGCTTTTTTCTCCTATTTTTGGAAGAAAAATAATTAACTCTCGAAATGGAATCGATTCAAATTATTTCATTAAGAACTCCAATCCTTTCCGAGTTTACCCACAAAATTTCAGTTCTCAAAGTGAAACCATTTTCAAATGCAACTTGAAATAAAAACACACTACGCTCACCTTAATGGAAGGATGGAATCACCCTGAATAGACGAGTCCCTTCATGCTGGCCAACTGTTTAAAAATACCTGAAAATCACCTCCCTTTTTTTCGCAATGATTCAACCATAGACTTACTATCCAAGTCTATGGATTCAACTCTTATCTGAAAGCTTTAATCCCAATAAGTGTATCCTGAAAATATTAGATGTCACGAAGGTTTTCATCAAAAGCTATAAATTTTTGTTTTCTTATGTTTTCATTAATGGAAATCTATGACTTTCCAATCTAGAAAACCACTTGTTTATATTTTTACTTGCTCCTAAGCTGTTTTCATTGACTTAGAAATTAGAATATCTTTTCTAAATCAATGGCTGTTTCAGGTATTCTTGAGGGATATGATCCTCGTAATTCGAGGTACTGAACTGTGACTTCATCTTTCTGTAAGATGGAAATTAGAAAAGGTGAAGTATCTGCACGAAAAGATTTTTATGTTTCAATCCTCATGATATATTTGAATTTTAGACCAGTAGATGATTATATAACAATGTAAGCAAAGTACTAGTACTGGAAAAAACTGTTTTCAATTGCTCTTCAAGTAAAAGTAAAAACACGGCTGTTCGTTTTGATAAATTTCCTGAGAAAGATGCCTCAACACCGAATATCACTAATGCTTTTGGCATATTGCATAAATTGTACTGGAGAAAAGCATGGATAGACAAACTATGGATGGGAACCTTGCTGCAAAGGATATATGTGTTTGTTCCCTTCACGTGGATGATTATGTCAAGTTAATTTCAGATTTACATCCAGATTGAAAAATCCATAAATAAATTGCTCCAGAGAAATTAGTTTTAGTATTAATAAAACTGAAACTGTTTGTGAAGTAGCCATTTTTAAGGGAGTTTCTCAATCAACTGCGAACAATATTTTTAGTAAATATATTGTGTGTATTTAGCTGATATTTTGAGATGTGGTATTCACTGGCCAAGTTCTGATGTTGAATTGATGAATTTACCACTTTACATTTTAAGAATATACTATGATTTCAAAGTGATTCATTGTAATGATTTTCCAGTACAATGATCCTAATTTCTCATGCGGCATCAGAACTTATTCACATCCAGATCATAGTCTATGACAGTTGTAAATACTTTCGGGTTATTATTCTGTAGTAAGTTTCCATGCAAATAAAGAACATTCAAAACAATCATTTATTTCCCTAATTTCCTTTGAATTCCTCGTAGAATTTCTATCCAATTAGAAGCGAAAACCCAATTATGCACCTATATTCAATAAATTCCACAATACAGGGTTAATAATACATTAACTCACTGAAAGTCTTTCTATGATCTCTATGAATTCAAAGAAAACACCTATAATAATCAGTTTTACATCTTGCAACAGGTCTTTATACGAGTGCTCCTTCTTCGGAGGTGCGTCAAGTTGGTGACACACCCCCCGAATTTTGGAATCAAATTGTTTTGGGAATTTTGTGCCCATTTTGTGCCAATTTGTGCCGTATGTTATGAATTTTGTGCCCATTCCGTTCTCGAGATATTTCAAGTTTTCCAAGTGTGTCACCAACTTGACGCTGTGACACACTTGTGCAAATTTGAAAATTTTTTTCTTTCGATAAATTGTGCCCATTTTGTGCCAATTTGTGCCGTATGTTATGAATTTTGTGCCCGTTCCGTTCTCGAGATATTTCAAGTTTTCCAAGTGTGTCACCAACTTGACGCTGTGACACACTTGTGGAAATTTGAAAATTTTCTTCTTTCGATAAATTGTTCCCATTTTGTGCCAATTTGTGCCGTATGTTACGAATTTTGTGCCCGTTCTGTTCTCGAGATATTTTGAGTTTTGTTTGTGAGGAGCGTCAAGTTGGTGACACACCCCTCGAATTTTGGTACCAAATTGTTTTGGGAATTTTGTGTCCATTTTGTGCTAATTTGTGCCGTATATTAAGAATTTTGTGCCCGTTCCGTTTTAGAGATATTTCGAGTTTTTCATGGGAGTCACCAACTTCACGTTGTGGCTCACATAAGGAAAGCTGGAAATTCTTCTTTGGATAAATTGTACCCATTTTGCGCCAATTCGTGCCACATAGTATAGATTCTGCATGCTTGCAGTTTTTGAGATATTTGAAGTTATTCCTGTGAGATGAATAGATGTATAGTCCATCCAAGAATGATTGACATCAGAGCAGGCCTTGAAAGTCCAGTCGCAGCTTTATTTCTAGTTACAAAAAAGTAACTAAAAATTTTCTGTGCTTTCATCATAGATATAGAAATAACCTAAAAATTTAACGTTATTTTTTTAAAGTAAGGAACTTTGAACATCAAAATGTTCCCAATTTTCACATACGATTACCAGCGCGTGAATCTGTATACCAGCAGTATATTATTTTCATCTTGTATTGATACATTTTCAATCTTACGATCAATTATAGGAGCATACAGCCTGGAAATTCTGGTTTGGTAACGAAAAATATCGGGGGTGATTAAATAGCACGGTTCTTTTCAATGTGATCAATATGAATATTCGCTTAACCGAAAAAATCTAGTTGATAATTTGAAGCGTGTTACTGCAATGTGAATTGATTGGGAAATTTGTAATAGAGATCAAGACACTAAGATAGAAACAAAACTTAAATGGATCTATTTAATTAATATGGAGAATTTTGTCATGACATTGTAACTTTCAATATTTGTGAACAATGAAGGTGTAAAATATGAAAAATATTAATATTCCTATTATTGTGTTTCAACAACCACAACATGTTATTTTTTCCTCATCTGGGCAGAACTCGTCAACTTTTGGGCAGTTTGTAGGCGCAAGGCGCAATAATAATCACTGGGAAGCGTACGATGATATGCGAGAGAAAGTGACAAAAATCACCGAGAAGTCAACAAAATACTTATTTATTGATTTTTACATCCTGTGATTTGATGGTTTCATATTCATTTAGCTACAATTTATATTTTTCACGTTACATTCATGTTTTCATTTGTTTTGTTACTCTTGTCATGGGCGTAGCCAGCTATGGACAGGGGGGGGGCAGCTGAATTAAATTTGCCTATTCTTTTAATCCTAAAATTTTACATTTTGAAAGACCATGGAGGATGACCATGGTTTGCCCCCCCCCCTGTTATAAATCCTGGCTACACCCTTGACTCTTGTTGTTTTTTATTTGTTTTGAAGGATTTATAAAGTACCTAATATATTTTTATGAGTATTGTCTGTTTTATTGAATCGTAATATACTTCATTATGGATTGAAGTAGAATATTACTAATATATAATTGAAACTGAGGATGTGTCAACGTATTCGATAAACCTGTACTTATATATTAATTCATCAACTCAATTATTATATATTGAATTGATTATTCTAAGTGAAAATGTCGTCGAATCATTGAAATATGGTTGTTTTCACCGAATGTCTGCCAGTTCAACAACTCATACTTTAAAATGATCACATAATATTATGACCTGGAATTGACGCTCGTCTTTGAATTCTGCTATAGTCCATCCAAGAATGATTGACATCTCGGGGGGCTTTGGAAAATCGAAACTATGTTGGTAATGCCCATTCAGTAATATTTTGAGTTGCAGAATTCAGGTTTGTGTTGGAAATAACACTAACATTTTGTTCTGTCATTAATGTTTCGAACAAATTTGGCAAAAATTGAGCAAGTGAAATAAATATCTTTGTAATGAGGTTCTTGAAGAGTGAACAGCTAAAAAATGGAAAGCCTGCACAGAGCACGTAGAAAAAGGAATGAGAGAAGATTAGTCAAAATATAAGCAATGTTATGATATATTGCTGACAAAACCTTTCATTATGAACATGACGAGTTCTGCCCAGATGAGGAATAAATAACATGTTGTGATTGTTGAAACAGAATAATAGGAATATTTATATTTTTCATATTTCATATTTTACACCTTCATTGTTCACAAATATTGAAAGTTACAATGTCATGACAAAATTCTTCATATATTAAATAGATCCATTGGTTAAGTTTTGTTTCTATCTTAGTGTCTTGATATCTATTGCATATTTCCCAATCAATTCACATTGCAGTCACACACTTCAAATTATTAACAAGATTTTTTCGGTTTAGCGAATATTCATATTGAACATTGAAAAGGACCGTGCTATTTAATCACCCACGATATTTTTCGTTACCAAACCAGAATTTCCAGGCTGTATGCTCCTATAATTGATCGTAAGATCGAAAATGTATCAATACAAGATGAAAATAATATACTCGTACTACTGGTATACAGATTCACACGCTGGTAATCGTATGTGAAAATTGGGAACATTTTGATGTTCAAAGTTCCTTACTTTAAAAAAATATCGTTAAATTTTTAGGTTATTTCTATATCTATGATGAAAGCACAGAAAATGTTTAGTTACTTTTTTGTAACTACAAATAAAGCTGCGACTGGACTTTCAAGGCCTGCTCTGATGTCAATCATTCTTGGATGGACTATACATCTATTCATCTCACAGGAATAACTTCAAATATCTCAAAAACTGCAAGCATGCAAAATCTATACTATGCGGCACGAATTGGCGCAAAATGGGCACAATTTATCCAAAGAAGAATTTCCAGCTTTCCTTATGTGAGTCACAACGTGAAGTTGGAGACTCACATGAAAAACTCGAAATATCTCTAAAACGGAACGTGCCCAAAATTCATAATATACGGCACAAATAAGCACAAAATGGGCACAAAATTCCCGAAACAATTTGATACCAAAATTCGAGGGGTGTGTCACCAACTTGACGCTCCTCACAAACAAAACTCAAAATATCTCGAGAACTGAACGGGCACAAAAAATAAAATAAACGTACGGCACAAATTGGCACAAAATGGGAACAATTTATCGAAAGAAGAAAATTTTCAAATTTCCACAAGTGTGTCACAGCGTCAAGTTGGTGACACACTTGGAAAACTTGAAATATCTCGAGAACGGAACGGGCACAAAATTCATAACATACGGCACAAATTGGCACAAAATGGGCACAATTTATCGAAAGAAAAAAATTTTCAAATTTCCACAAGTGTGTCACAGCGTCAAGTTGGTGACACACTTGGAAAACTTGAAATATCTCGAGAACGGAATGGGCACAAAATTCATAGCATACGGCACAAATTGGCACAAAATGGGCACAAAATTCCCAAAACAATTTGATACCAAAATTCGGGGGGTGTGTCACCAACTTGACGCACCTCTTCTTCGGAAATCAATGAAATTTGAATTTGATGTTTCTGCAGAATCTTGAATCATTTTTAAACTGTCAATAGAAACATCTCATTCATCGGAAAAGTTATTATAAAAAACAAACTCTAGCGAAATCCTAATTTGATTCGAAAAATTCAAATTCTCCATTCAAACATTTCGGTGGGGATATTTATTTTCCATTGATGAAACCCTAAGAAAACAAAAATTTATAGCTTTTGGTGAAGACCTTCGTGACATCTAATATTTTCAGGATACACTGATTAGGATTAAAGCTTTCAGGTAAGAGTTGAATCATTGCGAAAAAAAGGGAAGTGATTTCCAGGTATTTTTAAACAATTGGCCAGCATGAAGGGACTCGTCTATATTGGGTGGAAATGTATAGAACTTTTGACAATATATTTTTTCATTATATCAGTGATCCAAGAATCAGCAGGAGCTACAACTGACAAAGGGTTTTATGGATTTACCAAATTTCCCCGTGATTTCAAAATATTCAGATATTCATGTCGTTTCAATGCATTGAGAGAGTAAACCACAGGAACTAATTTATTATTGACAACGTTGGTATGATTGTGCCATCTTAATGTTGGATGTCTATCCAAACACCGAGAAATTCAAAGCAGATATTTTTTTTCAAAAATAGCACAAAATTCTCTGACGTGGTGACGCGAAAGGTCCAAGTTCAATCCCGAGGCTAAAAAAGAAATTTTCTAGTCAACGGTAGTGAGCATTTCACTGCTGGGTGGAAAATTAGCAGTGCTATGCTCAAGGTGGCGTGAGGACACAGTAACGAAGCCTACACAGAACACAACTGATTCTCCTAACTCATACAAGCTCAGAAGTTTGTAGTTTCTGAAGGGTCTCCCCGGGAGACCTAGGGTTATCAGTATAATCAATATCATTCTCTTGTTATAGATCTTCCCTGTAGTAGTTTATTTGATTGTCTTTTCGGATGAATTATCATGAACGGTTTGAAAAATCTTTGAGATTAAAAGTACATAGTCTGTTTTTGAATCATATTTTGTAGCGTTTTTTTTATACAGGTTTCAAAGCTCTAGTTGCGGTATTCGGCCAAACTAAGATTTTTATTGCCTCCATCTGTATTGATTTTTTCAACTCTGATTTCGTAAATTTTATCAAGCGAAGGTATTCTTTAAATTATCTATGCATACGCAGACAAGATTGTCCTCTCCGGTTGCGTCCAGATGGAATTTATGTTGGTTTGATAATTGTTGGAAAGGACCCCGCACTTTTGGTATGTAAAGTGGCGACAGGTCAAATTTTCTGAAAGTTTGGTGTGTTGTTGTACTCGACTCAATGACCAAAAGTGTCAATGGGCCCAACCCAATCCTATGACTAGTTTTCTAAATAGTTGAAGTTGAAAATGCCTAGATTTTCGAATTTATATTTCATTTATTGAAAGTTATATTGGATTTCTGTTGCATGCAGACGTTCACTGCATGTTCTAGTAATAGAATTAGTGGATACGTATGATTAAAATTATTCTCATTAACAAGGTGAGTCACGTATTGTGAAGGTAGTTTTTTGCAAAAATTCACCTTTTCTACTGTGACTTCAGGAAGGCATATTTTTGAAACGTTCTCTTCGATATAGTACTTGGACGGGAAAATATTGCACAGTACACATTTTTTATACAGAGTGTTCACATCAGGGTTTTTTTACGCTCATAATTTCACGCTACATTATCTGGACGTTACCGTTGACGACTCTTTTAAACTTCGAAGGCGCAGGACCTTTTGCGAAATATTCCATTTCTCTTGATAGGAAAAAATTCAACACCAGTATCACCACCTCACATCCCCTGTGGCAGCCTATCCCCAGGAAGATATTGTGCAAGTAAAACCACCTCTGAGAAATAAATCATTTTGTACTATATTTATTTATTTCTTTTTTGGTAACATCATTCACAGAGGTTTCTTTAACTTCACCTCATTGCCATTTATTGGTTGATGACAATTGATAAAAATAAAAAAAACCAATTGGCGCCCTTCAAAAAAAAAATACATAGATTTTCAGAAAAACCTACCCTATATTGCTCACCGGGCTACAGCTGCCGTTCGCAATTTGTGCAAGTAATCTTAAAACCTTAAGAACTGGTGAAAGTACGCTACAATTTTTTGGGAGCTCCTTATATCATTCTGATACTTTAACTTCGAGGAATTTCTTGAAGACACACGAAACAATAACGTCATTGATGTAATTGTAGTATAATAACCTTGATATATTCATCATTTGATTGCATAATTTTCAAAGAATTACTGAGAAAAGGAAATCTTCGAGATCACCCATGCATAAGAGTGTCAAAAGTAGATTTTCTTTTCGAAGCTGGAACTAAGAGTTGATACATTCCTATGTTACAGCTTCATCGCGTAATTGAATAAATGATACTATTTCATTCACGATGCAGTTTTACAGTTGATACCTATGTGGAATCTCCTATAATGAATAACTAAACATAAAAAAGTATTTGAATATGCATTGATGGTAACGAGGATAATGATCGCACGCCAGATTGATTACATTAGCGCATCGCAGTTGATTTAGTTCCGTATACATGAGGCATAAACTTCTTTTCGCTTCGACTTTATGTCGGCATGTTTTGACAGATACTCAATCCATCAAATTTAGTGAGATGAAAAAATTTTTCAGTAGGATCTTCCCGATTTTCTTATTAAGAGAAGTTTCAATATCAACTCGCTGAAATTTTCGAGCTATGATTTATTTACACTTTTTAATTGGTCTAACATAGGAATGGTGCATCAATCAACTCTTCAATCCAATGCCATTGTAAATATCTGGTACTGAAAATTCAAAAGTGGACGTAGTTTGCTTATGGAAGAAGTTGAATAAGGCAGGCCCGGATCTACGATTTTTTCTGACCGGGGCAGAAATTCATGATGGCGCCCCCGATTTGTATAATATATGAAATCATAAAAAATAACGAAAAAATAATAGAAACAAATACTAATAATAACGAAAATATCAGAAGGAAAGAAATTAGATTTTTTTTCTTCACAGCTTCACGCGGCGTGATTTTCTTTCCGCAAACGCATCTATCAGCTCCTCGAAATCTGTTTCGGAAACTCTCTTGTTTTCTATAGCTAAGATTGAGAGACAAAAGAGACGTTCCTGACTCATTGAGGAACGCAAATAATTTTTTATTATTTTCAATTTGCTGAAACTACGTGGTAGGTAATGTGCAGTATATTCTTAAACCTATACTGACATAAGGAAAACCTTCTTGCAGATCTTGCCTGTGAAGAATTTGTAGGAGGTCTAATAAAGCCATCTTTCACAAATTTCGGGAACCAGCTCTATGAAAACCGCCAGTTCCTAACAAAAATCAACTGCATTCAATTCATTATTTTTGCCTTAAAAGGGTGCCATTTTTCTGCAGATCCTCTTTTTGCATGCTTAAGAGGGCATGGCCGTTGAGGAATGCGAAATTCGTATGCAGACTTTCTGCGCTTTCTAAGTTTTTTCTGATTTCTGACAAAAATCTGTCGAAAACAACCTTAATTTCCTTCGAGAATAAACCAACTAGATCTAGCGTTCTTGACTCATCCTCGCACATTTTGTCGACCTGCTTTTTCTTCTTGGAAACACGTTTATTTCTAAGAATTGGATCCACATCCAATTCTTCTGCAAGAAGTGTAGCTTCCGAGATCCAGTTTTCAATAGGGTTTTTCCTCATTCCTTGCAAGATCTTACAAGACCTTGCATGATCTTCACAAGACCTTGCATCAACGATGATGAACGTGGAATAATTATATCCCCGTTCTGAATTTCCATGTTGACCCTATTGATCCCTGGCAGAATATTATCCCAAATTGTTAGGTTCAGTATGAATCTAAAATCCATCACACCATATGAAGCAAATGACCAGCTTCATACTTGGATTCTGCGATTAGTGATGATTCTTTGATTTCTTCCACAGCCTTCACAACTCCCGGTAAATTATTGAGCAAGGCATAACAGCTTGATGTATAGCCCATCTTGTTTTGCTACTTCCTTTCAAATTTGTTTTTGTGCACTTTTTCATAATTGTCCATGGTGTGGTTTAACCAACAAAAAACGAATACAGTTTCTGTACAACACCATATAAATTTACTGGTTCTGAACACGATGAAGCCAAATGGACACTCACAAGATTCAGAGAGTGTGCTAGGCATGAAACTATAATACTGCCAGCTCGTTGATGTGTGTATAATGTATCTAGAATTCGCTGTGATATTATTATCCAGTTTTTCCGTCAACTTCTAAGAAGTCAATAAAACTTTCTTTTATCTCATATCCAGACTCCGTTCTCTTTAAATATCGTATAACCTGGTTCATTTGTTCTGTGTGAGATACATCTGGGGTGCAGTCGAACATAATAGTGGAATAGTTGGCCTCCTTGATCTCATTAATGTTATTCCGAACTTTGGTTGGCCATTAAATCGATAATTTCATTTTGTATAGTTTTGGACATACAGAATGTTTGTCCTTTTTTTAGTGGTCAAGATGGCACTTCAGAGTCGGGTCATAATTAATTATACTTTTTTTCGAGAAAAAAAAATTAACCCCTGGTTGTTTTTGGCGCCCTCTTAAGCTGGCGCCCAATGCAAGCGCCCCGCTTGCCCCTTCCCCTCTAGATCCGGGCCTGGAAGGTCACCCAAAATCGGTCAGTTTTCCGAAAAAGACAGATGCTATGCTTGAACTGAGTAAAGACGATCGCAATGTGGCATTTCATGAAATCGAAACACGTTGAAGCATCATTATGACCAGCATATACCATAGCGTGCCCAAAAAGTAACGTAACTTGTCAATAATTCTTGTATACGAAGAATTATTGAGGAGAATCCTCGCACCCGTCGATTCTTAATTTCAAAAGCAATTCATTTTGTGATTTTTTGAATTATTTACTACACTATTTTTTTCTCAATTGGGGATATATGGATAGTGATACCTACATCAAATGATAGGTGATTGGATTATTCAGCGATGTGGCTTAAAGTAAAATTGGTTTTGTGCCGTTTTTTATTAACATTTAGGAAACAATTTACGATTGGCGGCGATTGGAGAGTACAGCAATCAGACCATTCATTTTTCACTAATTTTTATTAAAGGAAATCCACGAATCCATGGATTTATTGTAATTTCGAAAGCAGGTATTCCTATGCTTTTTTGAATTTACGCTACACACCCCTGTGATAATTTTTTTTAAGGAGAAATAAGTAGATTGTGATATATCAAATGAAGACATTCGATTGAACATTGAGAGATTGAGCGGTGTGACTGGAAAAAAATCGTTAAGCTATTTGTTCATTACAAAATTAACAATTTGTGATAGGTGTCGAATCTTGAAATAATAAATACACCAATAGAGCTTTCTCAGAGGGCAATTTCCTTGATGCACACATGGCTTTGTGCGAAACAAAGGCACAGATACCGCAATCTAAGAACTGGTCCGGACGATTTTGCGAGGCTTTGAGGAGGAAAGGATGCCCTTTGGCATGTTTTTGTATATGTCAAAGGTCTTTGACTGTGTGGATCACGCGATGCTGCTTTGGAAGCTTGAGAGATATGGCATTAGGAATGAACAACTACACCTCATAAAAAGCTATTTATCTAATCGAGAACAGAGGGTTGAGATTGCAGCTGATGGCGCCACATATTCCTCTGAAGAGGAGAATATCACACGGGGAGTTCCGCAGGGAAGTATCTCAGGACCTCTTCTGTTTGTCATCTTTGTGAATGATCTTCCTGAAGTTCTGGACACAAAAAGTCGAAACTCCAATTATGTATGCAGATGACACGAACGTACTCATAGATGAACCACATCATCAAGTGCAATACCAAAATGCTTAACATGCACAACTGAGTATGTCTGCTTTAGCACAGATCGCACTAGACAGTCTCTTCCAGAAATTGTACCCTTTAGCACCACTGATGCGCATATATCATCAACTACAAAATTCTTGGGGATACATCTAGACAAGAATTTGAAATGGTATGTACACATTGAGCAGCTTAGCAAAAGACTGGTATTGGCTGCTTTCTCACTGTATGCTCTGGGAAAGCATGTGGGCCTGGAAAATCTGAGGTTGGTTTACTATGCCAACTTCCAATCCATCTTGTCATATGGGGTGGCCTTGCTCCAGTACAAGTGGATTATTTGTAATTCAAAAACTTACTCTTCGAAGGATGTTGAGAATGAAATACAGGCAGTCATGCAAAGAAAAGTTTAAAAAGATTGGACTTCTGACAGTAACTGCTCTATACATATATAGATAGCCTTCTCTTCATTGAAAAGAACAATGGCTTCTTTGGTCAATACATCACGAAAAGCTACACCAGACACATGCAACCTTACCTATATCCGTTGTTCAAGCTTACTCCCAGCAAGAATAACGTTGAATTTATGTGAATGAAAATTTTCAATTCCCTTCCAGTATCTATTCAGTCAGTTGAGTCATTAAAAAAATTGAAGAAACTAGCTTTAGAGTTTCTGTTAAATTTAGAGCCATACAACTTAAATGAATATTATGTTTGCACTTCTAGATAAGCTGTTATTACTATGACGTGTTCTCTTCTCACTGTATGTGATGTATATTGAATATGAGAATAAAGACTTTCATTATTATTAATTTTTTTTAACGTCCGTGTGAGGGAAAACCCTTTATGGGCACCGAGAGGGTCCGCACTCTCGGTAGTGTGAGAATCCAAGATCTTGTTTGGCTACTCACTAAAACCCCTCACACATTCAATGAAGGAGTTCTTCATCCTGCCCTCGTAGCGTCCCTTAACAAAAGAGATGAGCTGCAAGTGGCTTCTAGAGTTCATGAGACCTGATGATATGAAGTGAGCCGAGCAACACTGCTTTCTGCATTCTGTGAGCCAATACCTCGGCCAGTGATCTACAGACCGGGATAATCTTCAGTTCATCCACGTAGTTAGCTCTCATTCCACCGAGACATCCTATGATTAGTACGACCATCCTAATTTTATGACCTGGGTATAAAGTTCCAAGCTCGAACATAAGGTCTTTATATTTTTGCTTCTTCTGTTCTTCTTTCATCACAACATTATTTTCAGCAGGGGAGGAAAATTCCACGACAAATAACTCCTTCAGCTTCTTGTTCAGCAGAAGTATGTCTGGTTTAACAGCATTGATCTGCCGTGTTGTTGGTACAGGATAGTTCCAGCATATGCGAGCTCTTTCGTTCTGAACCACCGCTTCAATCTACAGAGGGACATATGGTAGCACCGGTTCTTTGTCTATCCCATACGCGGCTCTCAGATGGAAGTATAGAATTCGGAGTGCCGTGTTGTGTCCTGTTGCCTATGGCAAGCCCTGAAAGTTGTTGGGCTGTCCATTTTCATGATGTTATTTTTATACCATCTCGTATTTAGTACCTACTCCATCTTGACACGCCATCACAAATCCCTCCGTCTCTGACTCAAGGCTAGCGGACCTTAGAAAGACGAAAGACAATTCCTCAGACAGGTCCTGGTCTTTTGAACTCCTGAAATATATGGAGTGCAAGTTCTTACTCATATGATGTTCGAGTAATGTATCCGACTGAGACTTTAGGATCAGTCTCGCTAGGCTTCTTTGGACCGCCTGAGTGATCGGTGTTCCAGCGAGCTCAGGATTGACCGATACGCCGGTTATGCTGAGCTTCTCCATGGCCCTTTGTGCAGCTCGAAATAGGAAGACCCCATGGTTCGAAATTTCATGCTGAGCAACAAATTTCAGAAAGAGATCTCCACTTCCTAGAATCCTTACTGCCAGTTCCAATGTTTGTTGATAGTGTTGATATTCCAAACATTGCAATCCTCTACCCCCGTGGCTTCAGGGAAAGTATATCCTCTGTATTGAACTCTTGGGATCTAGGCTTCGAATCATGTTCATAGTTTTCCTTGTTGATCTATCAAGATCGAGGAGTTCGTTTACCGTCCAGTTCACCACCCCGAAAGAGTAGGTGAGAACCGGAATGGCTAGCATATTTGTAGCTGATACTTTGTTCTTTTCCGACAGCTGCGATTTCCATATGTCTCTCAACTTCTTTTTGTAGCTGGCTGTTAAGGCATCCTTTATCTGGGTTGTCTCTAGTACACCCCTCTGTTTCATCCCAAGAAACTTGTATGTTTCTCCGTCTTCGAGGTGTCGAAAAGTCATTCCATCTTCCAGTCGAATATCTTCTCCTGCGTTTTCAGCTTTTTCCCTGCCCAGATAAAAAACAGCGCACTTGTCCAAACCGAATGACATTTCCATTGCTGAGGTGTAGTCTGAAACGATATTCAGCAGTTGTCGTAGTGCGGACTCGGAGGGAGCGTAGAGCTTCAAGTCGTCCACGTACAAGAGATGCGAGATCAGGTGGTTCCTTCTGCCTGGTGGTCCATCCTTGTATCCTATATTGTTCTCCCTTAACTCAATTGTAACTGGTATAAGAGTTATGCAGAATAATAACGGACTTAGCGAATCTCCCTGGAAAACTCCTCTGCTGTATCTCACCCATCCCGTATATACCGTTCGACCCTCTGCTCGGATGGCAAACTTCATTTTCCACAGCGCTATGATGTTTTCTATCGCGTGGATGATGTTAGGGTGGACTTTCAGCATTTTTCATAACCGCACTATCAGTTCGTGCGGCGAGGTGTCATGCTCAGCAAATCCTCATTGAGTGCAGATTAAATGTGTGATTGGGCTTGGGCACAATTGGCCATCATATTATTGGAACTTCTTTATAGAAAGAAATTTGTGACTCTTATCCAGAGTAACTGAGGAATCAAATATTTCCTGCAATCGTTGATCTCTTTACCGGTGTGAATGGTCGGCAATCAGCTGACAATATTTGGTTCCAACAAGATGGCGCACCACCGCATTTTGGAATTGAAGTGAGGAGGTATCTTGATGGCACATTTCCTGAAAAATGGATTGGTAGGAGAAGATCAGTTGAATGGCCACCTCGATCTCTAGATTTGAACCCTCTCGACTATTTTCAGTGGGGTTATTTGAGGAGAACTGTTTACCAAAATGGGCCAGATAATTTGGAAGTCTCAAAATTCAGAGAGAACTTGGCAGAATGATTGTTGCTGCGTTGAATAATTAATGGATGAGTTCCGAAGATCGGCATATCTAATCGATCATTTTCTAATGTTTCAATGAAAAAACGGCATAACCAATTTTCCTTCCTCTCACACCGTTGAGTAGGTAATAAATAGTATATTTCATTACTAGTCCAAAAAGTAAGCTTTTTCTGTGTGCGCGCGAAGAGTTCCCGTGTGAGGCGGAGTCGAACACGGGAATTCGTGCAAGCACGGAAAAAGCCTTTCTGGACGTGTAATGAACGATATTTTTCATTACACCTCTCTGAAAACAATCCAACGATTTTTGTTCTTCGACAGAAAGCCTTTCGATATTGTGAAACAATAATTATTCGAAACACTGACGTCTACTGTCATCACGCAATCGTTGCTTTGTGTCTCAGCATAGATGCATCTATGTCTCAGCGCACGGAAAAGGGTCACTTTCGGTGCGGCCGCACGGAAAAGGGTCACGCTCGGTGCCCTGAATCGACATGTTTTGATAGGGTCTTCAGAGCGGTGTAATGAAAATTACTTTTCATTGTATCACAATCTATATATTCCCGTTTGAAAAAATAAAGCAGAGGGGTGCGGGACGTAGGGGGTGAGAAATATCAAATTCAAAAAAGGATACGATAAATTGCTTTTGATATTAAAAATCGACAAGTACGAAGATTTTTCCCAATGATTCTTCGTACAAGAAATACTTACGAGTTACGTTACTTTTTTGGCACGCTGTAAAAGATCTTTCAAGGACATCTCAATTTTATTGGCATGCTCATCTTCGAATAACGATCATGTTATTATCTTTAAAAAATACTGAGATTGGGAAATTGAGCCATTTAGGCCTCCAACGTTCCTGAAATTTTCTTGTTTCTGTATATTTCAAAGGTTACGGATGAACGACTGGATATGATATGATATATTGTTTATCCTGAATACTCCTAGGTCTCCTGAGGAGACCCCTCTGAAACTACAAGCTTCGAAGCTTGTAACTTGTGCCGAGTTCGGAGTTAGCAGTTGAAAGGACATAATCAAATTTGACCTCTAGTTTTTCAAAAGTGAGTCCAATCCAAAAGTTCAAAAGCACTTCTGGTACAGAATTTGAAAACTGCAGATTTTTGGGAAAAATTGTAACTCTGTAGTTCCTAGTAACAAGCGAGCAAACAAAAACTGAAGCAAATATTTTGCTACTGTCAAATTTAAAAGGGGGCAAGGCTCTCGGCAATGAGTGGTAATGAATCAACAAGTCTCGTTAGTTTCTTCAGAGATTTTTCGACATGGTATGAATGCAGATTTATTAATATATCAACAAAGTCATCATTATTTGAGAAAACACCTCCAAACAATGAAGAATTACCAAGTAGAGAAATGTTGGTAATACTACTTGAGAAATCAAATGAAACCCACCAATATGTGCATGGTTCTTTCATGGACTATGAGTTTCTTAATCACCATGTTAATTTATTTGGATTTCTCATTCAGAAATTGTCTACCGAAAAAATGAGTTCTATCTTCCAGATTGAAGCAGTTGACAGTAAATAAAATCAAATTAACTTCAAGAGAAATTTCAGATTCAGTTCGAAAATTAGGCTGGAGCAAAAGTTACGGTGAATGGATAGCGCCATCGAAAGATGATTAATGTGGATGGTATTGATATGAACAACGTTTGCTTAAAACAAGACGACGCTACGTGCCACACAAGCAACGAAACCCTTGATCTTTTACGGGAAAAATTTTCGAACCCTGTTATCTCTCGAAAAGGTGATCTCACCGAGATCTTGTAATTCAACATCTTGCGACTTCTTTCTTTGCGGCCATATGTGAATGAAAAGGTCTACGTCAAGAGCCCAGCGTCGATTCAAGACGTCAAAAATGAAATTCGTGAAAATATCGAGGGCATAGGGCAGCCACTTTGCGATTTGGTTATGGAAAATTTCTTGAAAAAATATGGTCCTGTAGTCGTGGTCGTGGTGGTCATTTGGCTGATGTTATTTTCTTTCTTAACGGCATATCTTATAATACATAAATAGGTCTGTGATAATAATTTCAAAAAATTGAATTGTCTGCATGCCGTTTGAATCTTTCTCTTATATCTTATAATGAAATGGCATTTTTCTTTATCAAAATAACACCTCTTATTGGAAAACCCTTAATGATGGCCAATATTCAAGTAGATGAGGTCCTAGTACGAATAAATTATAGCCATATAATATGCGAGTAAATTATTCATCTTTGTCAACGACTGCCGGATAATTATTTTTGAGATAATTTTTTTGTCAACGAGAAAATTTCAATATTTATGGCTCATAAATCACAGGTGATTTATTGATGTTATATTGCTCGAAAAATCAGATGGATTAGGAACTATTTAATAGTCGTTGACAATTTTTTTTCTAATAAATTGTATTATTACGTTTTTAAAATGATTATTATTTTCGGTACCTAGATACTAACATTTCCTATTCAAATCTATATTGTGTATCATTTTCAATAAAACCTAGGTTCGAGAATTAACTTTAGGTGTCATTTTTATATACCATATAAATGTAGTTCGTGAATTCATCATGGCAAAATACAAGGTGCGGCACTGAGGGCGGACGTTTTTCAGATGGGCATAACTTTCCCTCACTGAGGACGAGAGAAGTGGGGAAGGTGCCGTTAGACTCGTGTGTTCCTAGCATTTATTTACCAAGAGTTACGGTTTGGTGCGCTGTATCGCAAACTCGCATCATTGGCCCTTACTTCTTCGAAGACGTTAATGGTCGTGCTGTTACCGTGAACTCAGAGCGGTACGTCGAAATGATCAACAACTTCTTTATCCCCGAATTACGACGGCAACGTGTTCCAATCCGACGTGTGTGGTTCCAACAGGATGGGGCGACCGCCCACACAGCCAGAGCATCAATGGACGTTATTCGCCCTCTCTTCCCTGGTCGCCTTATTTCCAGGTTTGGCGATGTTCATTGGCCTCCCCGGTCCCCAGATTTATCCATATGCGATTTTTTCTTATGGGGACACCTCAAGGCTAGAGTATACGAGACCAAGCCCCGAACTCTGGACGAATTGAAAAGGGCTATTCGCGTGGAAGTTGCCCAAGTTGAGAGAGCGATGTTGGAGAGAGTCTACGCGAACTTCCAAGAGCGCCTCCAGCACTGCATCACCGATTTCGGCCACCACATGCCTGATGTGATTTTCCACACTTGACTGTCTCAAATGCTATTTCCTTGAGAATCTGATTCCGTCAATAAATGTGTTTTTGAGTAAAAATTAACGCTTTTATTATTTTTTTAAAACCATCCATCCTCCGTGCCGCACCCTGTACATGTTTCAACATAATTGAAAGATGGAAATTGATATTTTTCGAGATTTCCCATTTGAGAGGTTATCATATTGTCAGGTCAAAACTGGGTGCAGTTAAATGTTTTGAGAAACACAAAAAAATTTCAAGAAAAACAAATAAAATTGAATATTTTTCCATAATTTCACATCAAAGAGAAATCATTATAAATCAATGCGCGAAGCCTGTTTCTTTGGCGAGATGGTTCAACTACTCATTTGATATATGATATATTGATATATTGTTCATCCTGATTACTCCTAGGTCTCCTGAGGAGACCCCTCTGAAATTACAAGCTTCGAAGCTTGTAACTTGTGCCGAGTTCGGAGTAAGCAGTTGTGTTCTGTGTAGGCTTTGTTACTGTGTCCTTACGCCACCTTAGGCACAGCACTGTTAATTTTTGACCCAACAGTGAAATGGTGGCTCCTACCGAGACTAGAAAATTTTTTCCCGAGCTAGGAAATATCTAATCTAATCTCATTCTTGCAAATCACATTTGGCATGAGTTTGAACTTAGATTGAGTTTGAATAAGAAGTACTAGAGAAGCATTGACTCGTAGTCAGGATAGTATCAGCGATCGTGCATAAACAGGGTTTTTCAAACAAAAAAATGCAGGAAGTGATTCCTTGTTCGAAATAAGTATAAGAGTAGTTTGTTAAGTAAATGTTGGATCGAAAGTCAAACGTTAGGCAGATATCGCGGGCCACAAAGGGAGGAAAATTAAAATTTGAAGGAAAACTTACGCAACGACCTGGATAGAATTAAACGCGAATGCCTAGTCGGATTGAAAACTTTTTCATCTCCTGAATTTTTCTCTTAAAATTTACCGTTTTGAAATTGAAAATTCGAAAAATTGAATGTGAATCAGTTCTAAAATGAATTGCCCTTTCCCGACACGTAAGAATTTAGATTTTATTTTTCATTTCATAATGGTAGGTACATTTTACAAGAAAAATACTTCTGACGAGGTTTCTAACCAAATCAGGCTATCCTAATTTAATTCTTTACAAGTGATTAAGTTCTTCTTTGAATTCAGTTAACAACAATGATAGGGGTAGCCTAGTTAAACCCCCTCCACTCTTTCTAAAAACATGATAAAATACTAAGAAAGTGCGGTTTCATAATAATAATACTTTCATAAATTACCATCATGCAATCGCTTTTCGTTTTCAAGATACAAAATGAAAACATAATTTTTCAGTCACCTTTGATTCGCGATATCTCCCTAACGTTTGACTTTTGATCCAACATTTATATGACCAACTACCCTCAACTTCGAACAAAGAATCACACCCTTAAATTTTTCGGACTTATTTCGAAACACCCCGTATACTTCGAGCTTTTCCAGTTATAAGGAGTTCTTTTCAATCAGTGAGAAGTAAAGCACGAGTTTCAAATTTTGTCACCAACACATGAGAAAATCATTGAAAGATCACATATCATGAACACTCAAAAGTCCATATCCTGATTAATCATGTTTTTTTTTCACCCCTTCTATCATCTTTCTGTTCCATAACTATAATAGCAGACCTTTTTGGTGATAATTTTCTACCCATCGAATTGTCACATAAGCCACGGTAGTAGAAATCATCAATTTTCCATACTTGTTTCATGAATAAGAATTTCTTCTCCTGAAACCGCTGATTGAGAAATTTATGATCGTATCTAGATCTTAAGGAAAACTCACCTGTCATTTCTATTTAATCCATTAAGATACACCAATTACGCACTACCCCGAAATATGGCACTTGCGAGATTCACTAACAATGAGTTCTTCCAAAGACACAAATTAAAAGCACCGACGCTGTGGTGTTGGATTCATCAGTGAAAATCGACTCCAACCCAGCTTTCGAAACAATACTCTTATACCTTGATCTTGAAATTAGCCGGGCTTCCACCATGGAACCGATTACTCAACAGGTGCACTGAGATCCACCTTCAATACAACAATACCTTTTATACATTCGGATTATGTGATTTGGTATCACGCGAACACTGCGAGTATATCCTACGAAATTGAGGAGAGATGGTGAAGAAGTGACCAACCGTATAAATCGGTTATGACGTAGATTTGACTGACACTGACCATTTTGATCCCCCGTGATGAAGACTCCCAGTATTTTTGTTTGTTCATGTATTGTAATGCGAGGCTAGATTTTTTACTCTTATTGAGTCTTATGGTATTAATCTGCGTAATGGGAATTGTTTTAAAACTGGGTTTGGCCTCGATTTGACGGCGCCATCGATTCGAAGGAATTTGGTAGAACATCTTCATGAAAACCCTGATGAAAACATCACCTTTCAATAATTATGAAATGTGTAGATATTTGTTATCATTTTGTTGGTTCCCCTTTTAGGAAAATTAGCTTGCACACCCTCTATCAATAAATAAAGGTGGAATCTTTGGCTCGGATATTTTTTTAAACTGTAGATTCTACTTACCAAACGTAACACTTTTTCGCTTATCCATTTTTCAAAATTTTGCACAGGTAGTCGAAAACCCATAAACATACACATTTCTGTCTGTCTTGAGAACCGTTATTTGAAACAAACTGAATCTTATGACATGTTTATTCATTCATGGTGTAGGTATATATTCCTCATTGGACGCTTATTGAATATTTATTCTCGTATAAAAGTTATAGCCTCATTAATCCATTAAAAATACTATAAAACTATAATAATACGAAAAACGGTTTATATTTACCGATTACTGTGAAATTATTCCTAATTGTATTAGATGATTATAGTCAAAAAGCTCATGAATTCAAAGATAATTCTGGATTTCTGAATTATAATTAAGTCTTATAGAAATAATAAAAAAATTGATACCCCATATTTGTTAATTCATACAATCATTTCTCAGATGCTATGGCATTCCTTGCAAATATTGATCAAAACATTCCCCCGATGGATTAACAATTTAATCTCGACGTTTTTCAATATTTGAGTATCAATCTGTTTTGAAATAAATATTTGCTGAATTCCTTGAAAACTGACACCTACATGTACATAAACCGAAATTTCGAGCATTTAACCCTGTAATAGCCCTCTACTTCGATAGATGTCACTTTCAAAGCTGTAATGTATTGACAAATGACAAGTAGAATGGAACGATACACGCTTCAAAAACGCATTGAAATTATTAAAATTCACCATAAAAATGGTGAGGCAGAGACGGTTCGTAAACTCGTATATTTTCGGTTCGCCGTGATCGTAGAGCACCTTGTCGAACCGCGATACAGAGATTGGTGGAAAAATTTGAGTGAATCCCAGGTATTTCCATTTCTCATCGTGACACCGTAGTTTGACTAAAGATTTTTGGGTCTTAAGGCTTATGAAGTTCAGTTAACCCAAGAACTCAAGCCGGCTGATCATCAACAATGTCGTGTTTTTGCTGATTGGGTCCTTGAAATGCATAAAAATGATCCGAAATTTCATCGAAAGATCATCTCGAGTAATAAGACCCATTTCCACCTCAGTGTCTTCGTCAACAAGAAAAATTATCGCATATGGGGCTCGGAAAATCCTAGAGTTTTTGTTAAAAAGCCTCTCTATCCTCAACGTGTGACAGTTTGGTGCGGTTATGATCCGGCGGGGTCATTGGTCCTAACGTTTTCGGAAATGAGGCTGGAGCAACAACGTGAGTGAATTGCCCTAAAGAGAGATGACTGTTGAATTTTTTTGGCCGAAACAAGACGGCGCTACGTGCCATACAAGCAACGAAACCGTTTATCTTTTACAGGAAAAGTTACCGGATCTCACATTGAAAAACCCTGTATATACATCAGGGTGTATTTTGAGGTCTGGCTTTTCTTTTGACATGTGATGGAACTCATCAAAATAGTTCATTTTACTTAAAATTTCTCATATAAAATGTTCTATTTAAAAAATTTATAAAAAATTTTGGGCATCAATACCTCAAACTACTCCGGCTTTCATCTCTCTGTTCATCATAACTCTACATCACTGCACCAGGTTTATGAACATCCGCGAAGTTGGGCAATTCCTTAGCAGAAATCTTGTTCTGTACAACTTATACGCTGAACTGGCATTATGTTTTGATTCACCATAAATTGAAAGCATATCAACAAGTTCATTATTTGAGAATAAACGTGCCGCATCTTCGAGACAATATACACTCGTACAATATTCACCGTAACCTCGCAGTAACACGATCGAAGATCACTGATCACAATCGATATTTTGAGTCATGTATGATAAGAAGACAAAAAGATGTTGATATCCACGAAGGAGCAGGTTCGGAATTTTCAGATGAGTTCTACCATCTGTCAAAAGGAAAGCCTCGCCTTTAAATACACCCTGTATATTCAAACTCCATGGTGGCAGTAGGTCTTAGACGTTAGAGCTTGAATCTGTTTTTATGACGGTTGTGTGTAGTAGTTGTGATTACGAATGAAAATTGATACACTTCTACGTAATTTACGGATCGGAATGATAGGTGGTTAGGCCCTTTCTTTTAGTATTTAGTAGATTGTTTTCTTTCTGGCTCATTGCAATTATTTATCTCTCATATGACACCACATGCTGCTGATATTATTCTCTTCAATTTTTTTTTAATTTGTTCGAATTCGATGTTGGATACGATACGTCGTGATTTTCGCTACCACTCGAAATCTTGTTTCGCATTAGAAATTGCCGCAAATAGAATTTCATTGCTAATTATTCGCTTTCATAAATAGTTATAGTTCAACCCGCTACATCATAGATATACACACCGCATTAATTTATTCAAAGGAAGGTCGGGATTAACCTCGGGATTAACATCTTCATCCCGAAGTACGCGTCGGAAGTGTCCAGGTTATATTTCAGCTTGATTTTCCTATTTTTTCTTCACCCTTTCTACCTTAATCCCTAAAGCTGAAGGTGATTTAGGCAACTATTACTCCTCGATTTAGCCGAAAGACCGAAATCAATTAGTAAGTAGACACAGACAACTTTTACAATAGTTTTATTAGCTCTGGTTCTTTGTAAGTACTAATTATTATTATAATTGACCAAAGACCGCACCAACAGGTGGAGTTTGAAGTTTCTATAAAATTAAAATATCCCCATTTTTTTCTCTTTCATGTTTGCCTATCTTGGAGAATATTGTTTTTTTTTTCAGAACTTCAACCTTGTTCTAGGTTTCTGAGTGGAAAATTCTAGGAAAATGGCTACACCATGTCAATGAACTTCATTGTTAATCAAAATATTATAAATCATACATTTCTGTTTCAGGAATCGGTCCATACACACTCAAAGATGAAGTACTGTTGGAAAAAAGCTTTTTCCTTATCACAAAATTAACAGATCCTGGCAGATAACTTGTCACGCCAAGCTTATATTGACTATGCTAAATGCATAATTTCAGTTCAGGAAATATACCTTCGTTAACATTTACAAAGGTCTATAGGTTCATCTGTTCATTAAAACCGCTCACCAGTGTGTAGACGATAATAAAGAGATCAATTTCGATTGCTTTCTAGATCTATGGTTCTCAAAGAGTTTCCTGTTTTCAATAACCGAACGTTGGTCAGAGAAGACGGAGAGTATAGATGGGCTTATCGAACGCTAACGGAACAAGTAGGGCAAATAGAGTGGACCAATCTGTATTCACCGAACGCAGCTATCGAGTTGTATGGAGATCATGTAATTTGCTTGCATATTTTGACTGAAGCATTCTTATTCACCCTCATGTAAAAATACAAGTTCTCACCTAAATGATTCGTAATTGGAAATAAAACTCACCCAAGTTAGTGGCCAGTAGATTTTTTTTTCTGATCGGACCTCTTCTGTCTGCATTAGCTGACATAGCAGATATTTTTCTCGTAGCCATTGTATCCTGTTGATCTTCATCTATAAAAATTAGATTTGCATTACATTTGCGAGGAACAAATAATAAAATAATGAAAAAGGAGGATAATGTCCCTAAGTTGGCACAAACTAAAATAATAACAAAATGTGTTTATGATAACGAAAGAACTGACACAGTATAATTTTCAAATTTATGAGAATTTTGTTTGGGAATAATATTGAGGCTTGATAATGAACTCATGCTATTTGGTCATTCCTGAATATTTTTTGAAGAATTATCATATGTCAATTATGAAGAATTTGAACTGAGTTATAATAATGAAGCTACTAATAACATATATTATTTAGTGAGACACATTTGCAATGTTGAATAATTATCCTCTACGTGCAGGGTGGGTAAAATACGTTGTCTACTGAAGGGATCTCGAGAACTATAGCAGCTAGAAGAAAACTGAATACACATTCTCGAGTTCTTTTTTCTTGACTGATCCAAATCTGAAAACAGATACAGCCTTTCGTTGATAGATTTTGAGTTACGAACGAAAATTGAGAAATTGTCAATTCTGAATAACTATAATGTTGCTACCTTTAAGGAGTTATTCTGATATTGTGTGATGGAATTCTTAATCTAGCGATTCTTGAGAAATGAGAAGGATTTATGATTTCTCAAACATAACTTATAGTCGAAAGTTCTCTTATTTTGCTACAAAACATTTGCTGATAAACTGTTAAATTATGAGCAGACTGGCGTTATCATAGCCACCGTTGAATATGCACTATCGTTTGTGATATTTTGCAAACTTTATTGGAAGAAACTTTAGTGAAACAACGGACTTTTTGAATTTAAGACATACCTAAATAGAAAAAATATGATTCAATGAACGTTTTTCTTCAATTATCAGATGAAAGGATTCAACTCTCTACTTAAGAATAACTATACAAAAAAAATCATTATTCGACAGTTGGTGATTCCTATCACAAAAGGTTGAGTTGACATAGGATTTTGTGGAGCTCACGAACTTTAATGTATATTCAACGGTCGCTATTGTAACGCCAGTCTGCTTATAATAATTCAACAGTGTATCGAAAAGCAAGACGTAAGTATTACATTTTTTTCTCATGTAAGGTTCATGTGGATATCGACATAAAATACATTTTTGACATCAGCTAAAATTTTGATGCAAGATGAAAAATTTTTATTAGGGTTTACATTTGGAAAATCATATATGCATCTCATTTCTTGAATATTTTTCTTAATCGTAATTCAATTTAAAACATGTGAACCTCTTTTATTGGGTTTCCTGTTGAGGTTCCTGTTCGAATAAATAAATAAATAACTCAAAATCTATGAATGTTAGGCTGATGGATCAGTTTTCAGATTCGGATTAGCCAGGAAAAATCTCGAGAAAATGTTATCTGTTTTCTTCTAGTTTTTTAAGTTCTTCTTTAGTGAATTCTGTCACACCAATTTTTCATAATTTTTTTACATCAATTTGGTTATATTCATTTCATCAATGTTGATTTCCACTTGCCCAATTTTTGTTGTATTATTGGCATAAATTTGTGTCTTTCATTTATTTATACAGGGTGTCCGGTAATAACTGTACATACTCATACCAGAGATAGAGTTGGACTAGCTGATTACGAATTGACTATAAAAAATTAATTTCTGGATTTCCCTAGAAAGCTACAGGGTGATATTCCAGCTTCATGGAAATACTAAGACCATCATAAAATCCAAACTTATTGACGGATTTTATTGAAACTTGGGAGGTTATTGGCACATGCTAAGCTTGAGTCTGAAAGATATCAATTATTCCATTATTCCAGGGCCGGACTCATTAATCTTCATTTGAAGTGTTCAGGGTAAAAGAAACACTTTGTATTTCGAATTACAAATAATTGATTCGCTTTTTAGAAAGAAGCTGAATTATGTTTCGATTTGTGATATCGCTTGAAGTTGTCACATCAACAATTATTTTATTATGAATTTTTGAATTTGGATAAAATTTTAATTTATTTTCCTGAACAGGACTTAGTCATTTTCTGGAAGTCGAAAATAAATAATAAACTTTCTTAAAAAAGTCACTGAAGGTGAGGAAGACTATAATGATTTGTTGATATACTGGGTGGCCACCCCAGACACGGATCTCATTGCGATGGAATTAATGAAGGTAAATTTCGAAAAAAAAAATTGGTAATGTGTAAAGGTTATACATAAGCATATTTCAAAATTATTCGTATATAAACCGGGTGTTCGACAACAAAGATATAAGTAGACCAAAGTGACACTGCTTCCAATGTAAAAACCACTAACTGAATTAGTAAATCGAGTAGTATGAGTAGTGATTTTTCAATTTGTTAGCATGTTTCTTTAAAGTTTACTTTCAATATTAAATATTATGAAGTATTTAGTTTTATTTAGTTTGCGCAATATGGTAGAGTGCCAGATAGGAAGAAGGATCGCCAAAGGAATCTAGAAAGAGGTGATGAAGTACTCCAATTAATTCAAGCACAACCCTCAACTAGTATAAGGAGAGTAAGTGCGCAATTACATTTGCCGAAGCATAAGGTGCACAGATTAATCAAAGAGGAAAATATGTACCCGTACCACATACAACAGGTACAACGATTGGAACCTGACGATAATGTCTTAAGACAGAATTTTGCACATTGGATAGCAAATCACAGAGTCACTTTGTACAGAAAGAACAATATTTAGTGATGAGGCTCAATTCACCCGAGATGGTGTGTTCAATATTCATAACTCGCACATTTGGGCCGAAAATAATCCACACAGTATAAGAATGAGAAAATCACAACAAAAATTTTCAGTAAATGTTTGGTATGCTGTGATAAACAAACATTTGATAGGGCCTCATTTTTTTGACGGTCGCCTTACAGGTGCAATTTATCTGGATTTCTTGCAAAATATTTTACTCGGTATGCTACAAGGAATAAATATTAGAGTAATTTATTTCCAGCATGATGGAGCTGGACCTCATTTTGGCTTGGAAGTGAGAAGTTACCTCGACAATACCTATCCAAATAGGTGGATAGGTCTAGGAGGACCTATTCCATGGCCTCCTCGATCTCCTCGCTAGACTATTTTGTATGGGGAAAATTGAAGGATATGGTATATTCTGAAGAAATCCAGTCAAGAGAACAGCTGGTGCACAGAATTACCAACTGTTGCGATATTTTAAGAAATAATGGCGATATGATTCATAAGGCTGTATCCAATTTGAACATTCGGCAAGAGAAATGTATACAAGCTAATGGTTTTCATTTCGAACCACTTCTAAAATAACGTTGAATCAGCAATTCATTCGTTCCTATTTTCATTTTTATTAGGTACTCTTTACTGTATTTTAGTTTCTTTCATTTGTTATTGTTTAGTTATGGAATGTGCTTATTAAAGCTCTGAACTTTTTTGAAAATTTTCTACTAATACCTTCGCTTTTTATATTCAAACATGTGATTTCCAGTTCTCTTTATGGTAAAAAATTCAATTTATCGAACTTTATCCAAATTCAAAAATTCATAATAAAATAATTGTTGATGTGACAACTTCAAGCGATATCACAAATCGAAGCATAATTCAGCTTCTTTCTAAAAAGCGAATCAATTATTTGTAATTCGAAATACAAAGTGTTTCTTTTACCCCGAACACTTCAAATGAAGATTAATGAGTCCGGCCCTAGAATAATGGAATAATTGATATCTTTCAGACTCGACCTCAGCATGTGCCAATAACCTCCCAAGTTTCAATAAAATCCGTCAATAAGTTTGGATTTTATGATGGTCTTAGTATTTCCATGAAGCTGGAATATCACCCTGTAGCTTTCTAGGGAAATCCAGAAATTAATTTTTTATAATCAATTCGTAATCAGCTAGTCCAACTCTATCTCTGGTATGAGTATGTACAGTTATTCCCCGGACACCCTGTATACCTCATTCAACAGCCGAAGCCAATTACATATCTGCAGAGGAGTCACAATAAGATGAATCACAAGACTTGGGAGGGCACTTTGAATTATTTTTTGTGATAATTTCATCGCAAAATTTTGTTTTCAATAAATCGACTGTTCAAGTGATTGTGTGCTAAGTGGCATCGTCTTGTCGAAATCACATATTTCCGTGATTATTCTCAACAACATTATTCAACATTGTTCTGTATCGTTACTCTTTGACCATTTTATTCAAATTAATATTGACCAATCGCTCCACCAGCATGAATTGCACAACAAAAAAATACTCTTTCTAGATGTAATGGTGTCTTTTTTTACATAATCATTTAACCAAAAATGTGATTCATCTCTGAATGAAACTTTTCTATGAAATTGTTTATCATTTGCCCAGAAAAATAGTACAAAATAATGGACCTTAATTCCTCGATTTACCTTCAGATCGGGTAATTTTTATCCGAGGTGGTTTCATCACAAAATCGGTCGTTTGAACACCCTTCACTTGTTCAATCCACCTCACAAACTTATAAATTTAAAGTTACACATACGTCAATAACATAACTGCCTGTCCCGGCCTATCTAGCGCGGTCACAATTATTATTAAAATACCATCCATAATACGATTATATTGTCGGAAGTTGATCTTATTATGGGATAATTTGCAAAGTGATATACAACGAATGTTTCGAGATCTGTGTAGATGATATATGGGTAAACATGTCTCTGTTTCTGGCTCACCCACATCCTCCCAATTTCTATCATACAATTACTAAACAAATTACCTTTTAGATATCCGTAGAATGCAGGAAAGAACTACATTAGATAAATCATAACTAAACGAATATTCCACACCACACGAAATAAAAATGTTTAGTACTATTATTGAACCAGCAAACTCGAATTGAAAAGGTACCACTTGAATCCTCGGATTGTACTTGAACAAGATCGTGGGGAAAAATCTTTGTAAATCTCTTCAGCGCGGAATGTGACCTAGCAGAATTTAAAAGGTTACCAAAATATTCATATTTTGAGTTAGTGATCACCGGTGATCGGAGATCAACGGCTTGATTCTCGGATTTTTCAACTGTCAAATCGAGTTGATATTACATCAACCTATGATCACCGGTGCGCTTTGTGAAACCCACCGTAAGTGTAGAAGGGAATTTGATGAGGAGGTTGGAGCAAACATTGGCAGAAAATATACAAATAGTGTCATTTTGCGAAACAACCAGAATTTTCAGAAGCCGACCTGTATTATTATGAACAAATTCTCTCCTGGAGGTACTTCAAGAGAATATTCTCCGTAAATTTCAATTGAATCAAGATGTCCATTCAAAACTTATGACACACCGAGATTTTATATTGTGAAAATCGATCAATTATGGTTCAGAAAGAAAACGTTTTCGATTGGCATCAGAAAGGTGTCTCCATAATGATTTTATTTCAATACCGTAGCAGAGAAACGCAAATAATGTCCAGAGTTGAAATTGCTCATATGTCAATTTTGGCTATAACTCAAAAATACAAGAAGATGAAGAGAAAAAGTTTTTTGAAAAACAATAACCGCAATATGGTTTTTATTCACCTGTATATCTCGGAGTTGAAAGTAGTGTTCTATACTGCTATGAGTATATTTAAATTCAGTCTATTTTTTTTAAGTTGCAGAAATAGAACATCTCAATGCGTATTTTTCATTACCGTGAATATTTCCATACGGATCTTCAACGACATGTCAAATAGCCAATTCTTCATTTTTTGAGATTTCAGTTTGGTATGAAATTTTCGTCGATATGTAATTATTTTTTCCTTCATCGAAATGAATGGAAAATTATATAAATGCTAATGGGTCACTTAAAGCACTGAACTAGATTCGCATTTAAAAATGCATGGAAGAAATTTTGACAGCAGATGTCAAATGAAGCATCCATGATCACCAATATAATAACACAATTATTGGGAACTTTTTTCCATAATTTGCTACAGTTTTATATGGCGATCTGGACAAAATTTCTCATGTACAACTTTTACACTGACACCTTGTATGGGTTATAAATAAGGTATTTCCGTCAAATTTAAGTACGAATTCTTCAGTGAGTCTAACCTCTACGAATCTAGTAGCAATCGGAGATTATCGATTCTTTTCTAGTGTTGATGGAACGTAGGTTCTGCGTATTTGTCTACACATGATAAATATGTAATTGTTTGATCTTCCCATATATTGTTATACTATATTTGTCTTCATGAAAGTTTTATAATGCTAAATCCTCTATTAGTACTAAAGTGCGAAATGGCTACTCAATGGATATATTATCACATTTTTCAATAAACCAACCGTCACATGGGATATAACAAAGAGATTTAGCGACTTCGTTACATCCGTTAATCTGCTCACGTGGTTCATCACGAGTGTATTGAGAATTGTGCATGAGCGAAAGCAAATAGGTTACATTCTTTTTAATTCCATTACCCAGACACCTTAGAGATCTCTCCCTTGATCATAAAGACCATATCTGGCTTTAATTGAAGAACTAACACCTCACTTGTATGGAACTGGCGAATGCTTTTTCATATTTGTTTTTGTGATAACGCCAGAATTAATTCATTAGGAAATTCCAAATGTTTTTGTTGAAACAGAAGAAAAATTGTACAGGGTGGCCAGATTTCGATGGTTTAGTGCTACAACTCTTAAACTATAAGAGATAGAGAAAAAGTAAAACACATTTCATGTTCTCTTTTTCGGGAAACATAAATTGCTGGAAACCCCAAGTTGCTACGGCGTCTGGTTTCCAAGCCACTGGGTGATTTTGGTATTTGGTCCATTTTTTATAATTGACTATAACTTCCGAATTATAGGATCTACGCTCTCGAAATGAACACATCTTTGGGGCACTTTTTTTACTGCTTTTCATCGGTGCTATTGGATTTTTTGTATCTGCTCAAATTTCGGAGCTATAACAAAAAGTTTTGTTTTCAAATAGAAACCGTAGTGGAAAATGATATTTCCAAATTGATCTTTCTTCAACGATTTCAAAAATACATATCATGTTATACTTCCGAGTTCACTATACACATATCGAAAATTTGAAAAAAACACATTTCGTTCAACAAAATCCAAGCAGGCTTTGATTCACTTTCCTACAAACTGAGGCGGTTATAGAATTCCATGTCTTCTTTATTTTAACTTGTTAAAATCAATTCAGTTTCATCATTGTTATAACGTCTGGTCCTTCTCAAATTCTTATTTATATCACATCATTCAAATATGCAGTTTATGCATTTCCTCGAATGGACAACGATTGGATCATTTGTTGTAAATATAATTTTTTTCAAATGAACCTATATTTTTTCGAAGAAGCTTTTTTGCCCCTCATGGAAACATTCATTACCGGTCGGTTTCAACAGGTTACATAAAACTTCGTGTTATTGGTATCATCAAATCATCTGAGTATTTAATAAATGCTTCTCATTTTTCAATTAAGCCCAGAAATCATGCTAAATCAACTGGTTTTGGTCCGAGTTATAATGAAGCTAATATTTCCTGAATCAATTTGGCAGCTCACAATAATTTTGAGATATCGAATTCCATGACCTTATAAGAACTTTAGGAGCGTCAGACAATACAACAATGATGAAACTGAATTGAATTTGACAAGTGAAAATCAATAAGACATTAAATTCTATGACCGCTTCAGTTTTGAAGGAAGTGAATCAAAGCCTGCTAGGATTTTGTTGGACGAACAGTGATTTTTCGAAATTTTCGATATATAGTGAACTCGGAACTTTAACATCATATATATTTTTGAAATCGTTGGAGAAAGATCAATTCAGAAATTTCATTTCCCATTATGGTTTCCATTTGAGGAAATTTTTTTTGCTATAGCTCCGAAATACGAGCAGATACAACAAATCCAATAACACCGCTGAAAAGCAGTAAAAAAAGTTCCCCAAAGATATGTTCATTTCGATAGCGTAGATCTTATAGTACGGAAGTTATAATCAATTATAAAAATGGACCAAATACAAAAATCACCCTGTAGCTCGGAAACTAGACCCCGTAGCAACTTGGGGTTTTCAGCAATTTATGTTTCTCGAAAAAGGAAAACATGACATGTTTATTACTTTCTCTCTATCTCTTATAGTTTAGGAGTTGTAGTACTAAACCATCGAAATCTGGCCACCCTGTACAATCTTTGTAAGACATGAGGATGTCTTAGCAGTTATTGTTTTCCGTTATATAGTTTCTAGCTTTGTAAGCTTGATGTCGTATCCAGAGCCGGATTAACCATTAGGCAGATTAGGCGACTGCCTAGGGGCCCCGCGTACCCCGTGCACGAAAAAAATTGAATGTTTCATACAGAGAAGATTTACTTAGCACAATGTTGTAGGTGAGAGGTCAGCTGAGAGAATATCGAAAGTTCATCATCAACTTGGAAACCCAGAAATCGAGTATCCTCATTCATCAAGACATTTACGCCAACAATGTTGAACAAATGTCTATTTTCAGAAATCGACAAGCTCAACCCCATTATCACCGTTTCATCAGTATTCATAATCAAGCCTCCAAACTCTCTCCCGAAGTTCCTCAAGGGTTGGGCGATCAATGCAATGTCAGTGTCGTCAGCATACATGATAACGTTTTCTTAACCAATTACATTCGTTAGCTTCTTTACAAATAATAGAAATATTAGAGGCCCGAGCAACGACCCCTGCGAAACACCTCTGTTCAACTTATACCGCTCCGACCTCATATTGAAGCAGATCTCCGGAGTGAGGCGGATAATTGAAAGCGAGCCACGAAAAGTCACCGAATGAAATATGCTATTTTATTTCCAAACGTTTTCAAATTCATGAAAATTGTACATTTAATGTAACTTCATCAAATAAAAATGACGTTTGAATTGGAAGTTTTTGTATTCTATGCATCTATGACCTATGTTCATGGTAACCAAGTAATCTTTTTCGTAGCAACACTTTTCCTGCCACCGCGCGCTGGAGGGAATAGTATATTCTACTAAAACTAGTTGCAGAATGGGCTCCTATTCCAATACGAATGCGAAATTCGAAAACGAGCGACGAAGGAGCGAGTTTTCGAACGCATGAGTATTGGAATTGCATTCTGCAACGAGTATTAGACGATATTTTCTCTATGTCACCCAAATTTTGTGAAATTCAATGAAAAAATTCAAATTATAGGTCCTAGTGACTTTTATATTGTATCTTGGCAGTTGGTGTGAATGTAAGGAACTACGAAAGTTTACATTTCTAAATTGACGTCTGCTGAAATTTAAAAGGATCGGAAGTCATTGCTGACAACCACAAAACGAAAAATGTTACTGAAAACGATGCTGTAATGAATTCATTACAGCACTGTTTTCAGAACTGTAATGAACACATTACTATACTGAAATAGAGAAAAGTATTTCTCCGCCTAGGCGGAGAAATATTTACTTTTCCCTCCGGCGGCAGGAAAAGTGGTTGCTACGAAAAAGATTACTTGGTTACCATGAACATAGATGCATAGAATACAAAAACTTCCAATTCAAACGTCATTTTTATTTGATAAAGTTACATTAAATGTACAATTTTCATTAATTCGAATGTATTCTATGCATCTATGTTCATGGTAACCAAGTAATCTTTTTCGTAGCAACCACTTTTCCTGCCGCCGGAGGGAAAAGTAAATATTTCTCCGCCTAGGCGGAGAAATAGAACTTTTCGATGATCCTGTCAGTCGAGAACTGACGTTGTTATCGTACGTTTGGAAATACTGGTATATTATTTTATAAGGAGGAGAAGTGTCACTTTTCGTGGCGAGCTTGAGTTTATTTATTTTTATATAATTGAAAGCGAGCCACGAAAAGTCACTTCTTCTCCTAATGAAATATGCTATTTTATTTCCAAACTTTTTCAAATTCACGAAAATTGTACGTTTAATGTAACTTCATCGAATAAAAATGACATTTGAATAAAATTGTAAGTTTTTGTATTCTATGCATCTATGTTCATGGTAACCAAGCAATCTTTTTCGTAGCAACACTTTTCCTGCCGCCGCGCGCCGGAGGGAAAAGTAAATATTTCTCCGCCTAGGCGGAGAAATAGAACTTTTCGATGATCCTGTCAGTCGAGAACTGACGTTGTTATCGTACGTTTTGAAATAAACGTTTTTTTTTTATCGAATAATTCATGAATTATCGATTCTAGTCACTTTTGTCTTTTTTGTTTTATATCATTTTATTAATTTATTCGATTTTGTGTTTATATGTATGTATAAATAGTGTATACACGCCATCAAATATTCCTAAATGTAGGTTTATTTCTAGGTCTTATTGACTCAGCCTGCATAGATTCGAGGGAAATAAATTAGTATCAGTATATCATTCAGGTAAACAAAATTCGAGAGCAAATGTTCTTCTTCTTGTGCGGTGCCTTTGGTTGGACGAACGAAGGCCTTTTGGCCCATTGTTCATACCGCATTTGTGTAATACTGGAGAGACTCAGACCCGAAGGCACGCTGACAAGAATGCCACGAGCCGACAAAGAGGAGTCTCTCTCACCACTCACAATAGAGATGGAAGGTATAAGGTTCCCTAGGTGTGTTAACCTCAGTGTAGATAAGTTGCCGCACGTGAACAGTATATGCTCCGTCGTTTCATCCGCGTTCTTGTACCAACGTCACAGAGAACACTCAGTTAGACCCATTCTTTTAAAATGTTTGTTAAACAGATGGCCAGTGAGAGCACCAGTCACCAGAGACAATTGCTTCCTCTCGAGAATCAGGCTTCGAAGAAGGCCCTTTGATAAGGAGTCTGGACTGCCTGAGATCCGTTCTCGTGTTCCACTCAGAGCAGAATTCCTTATCAATCCATCCCTTGATATATGTAGGACAGATAGAAAGCGCGGATTCAAGTCCAGTAAACGTCGAGCGAGCCCCTTCTTTGGCTAAGTTATCTGCTTTTATGTTACCAGAGATAGACGCATGCGCCGGACACCAGACAATATTGAGAGTGTTATGTGAGCCACGAGTGCGTAGGGCCTTTCTGCATTCGTACACCAAAATTGAGGTTACTTTTACATCAGAGAGTGATTTCAGTGTGCACTGACTGTAGCAACATATCATATGTATAAATATGTGTTTCCTTGAGTATCCTCTGTGGATACTCCCCACCGCACATGCGAGGACGGCATACAGCTCTGCCTGTGCTATTGAGCAGTCTTTTCCTTTTGGTCCAACAATACCAGCACCAGCACCGGTATTGCAAACCGAG
Organism: Adalia decempunctata; assembly: GCA_951802165.1. Taxonomy (NCBI): domain Eukaryota; kingdom Metazoa; phylum Arthropoda; class Insecta; order Coleoptera; family Coccinellidae; genus Adalia; species Adalia decempunctata. The sequence goes on along the minus strand of OX637696.1, from coordinate 61,346,151 downwards.
CCGTCGGTGTACCAGGCGGGACCTTCAGGTTTTAGTAGCCTGTCTGGCTTCTTACACCACTGATCTCTGTCAGGGACAACCACTTTGTAGGGCTCGTCGAAGCAGAATCGGGCGCCCCCACGGTCCCCTCTGTGGAGGAGGGACGGTTTAATGTCCTCCACCATCTTGAGAGCCATGGCGTGTCCCCTGTATCCTCCGCGATCCCGCCATTGTCCCTGTTCCCAGATTCTGAGTGTTGTTTTCATAGCCACCTCTATGATGGCGAGATGTATGGGAGGGATGCCCAACATGCACTCCATCGATGCTGTGGGAGTGGATCTTAGAGCGCCTGTTGTACTAAGACAAGCTCTCCTTTGGCATCTGTTAAGGATGCTTCGGGTACTGGCCTTCTCCATGGAAGTCCACCATACCACTGATGCATATGTGAGGATAGGCCTTACGACCACAGTATACAGCCAGTGTATAATATGGGGTCCAAAGCCCCACCCCTTGCCGAGTACCTTCGGTGTAGACCAGAACATTACATTGCCCTTATTCGCTTGAGCTTCGATGTGTTTGTTCCACAGTAGTTTGCTGTCCAGTATAACACCGAGATATCGGACCTGGTCAGATAAGGTGAGCCTCACTCCCAATAGACTGGGGAGTCTAATGTCGCAAGGTACCCTTTTCCTCGGGTTTCTTAGGGAATGTTGAATCGAAATTGGCCATCGTCCTGTATTCCTCACCTCAAGAGTTCACAAAATTACGAGCGGCTGTCATGATCATCTTCATTCAATTCGTAGATTAAGTTGATTGAATATGGAGGAAATTTGAATTTTTCAGAATCCGATGAATGATAATTCCATTGAGATTTGAGATAAGTGATGCAGGTAGCCAATTTTTCTGTGCTCAAATTGGGCGTTCAATTAAGTGTGTTTTTATTTCAAGTTGCATTCGGAAATGGTTTCACTTTGCGACCTGAAATTTTGTGGGTAGACTCAAAAAGTATTGGAGTTCTTAATGAAATGATTTGAATCGATTTCATTTCGAAAGTTCATTTTTTTCTTTCGAAAATAGAAGGGAATGAGCCAATTCATGCTTCTGTTTTATTTCAAACGAAAGACCGATGAAAATAGTTCAACTTCCGACTAAAAGTGAATCTTCTGATAATTTCGTTCAGAAAACAACTTGAAATACGGAATTGGCAGAGAATGGCCTGATTCAAATATATGGCAGGAAAAAGTTCCTGCTTTACCCACATATTCACTAATTGCATAGTTCAGCGATTTTTGGATAGAGAGCGCCATTGTACATTTCATTCATAAGGATAGAGATATTCATAAAACTTATAGTGATAATAAATTGTATGGAGATATTCCATTGAATCTACGGTGGCGCCTCTATCAGATTAGTGTGCCTACTCGCTCTGAACGGCGACTTTAATTGATTTTGAATCTACACTGACCTGTCCTAAAAATTCAATGCTTGAAGCTTCACTCGAAACTAGCGTTCGGAATTTCATTTTTTCATTGCTTCTTTACCAGTTTCTTGAAATTCCCGTACCATAATGTTTATTTTTTATTAATATGCTTGTCGAGATGTCCCTCATTGATTAAGTGATCAGAATTGTTATCATTTTCCCTTTTTCAACTCTTTCATCGAATGTGATGTATATCATAGTATCGAAGAGTCTAGTTGAAGATTTTTCTAGTAATTTTCGTGCAAGAAGCTCGAGAAAAATTTGAAAACAGTTGAAATATTCAAATATGATTACAGGAGGGAGACGTACCGAAATTTCAGTAGGCTTAGTTGTTGGCAATGAAATAAATAGGCATTGTTTGGATAATTAGATACTTAGAGATCTAAGACAAAAAATTGTGCGACAAGAATTTGTTTTGTGAATTTTTTCGGAGGAAGGAGCATGATTTGTGATTGCCTGGCGGAAATTGAATCAGATGCAGAAAGCATTGATGATAATGATGCGAAACTTCTGAGATTGTGTTGCCTTTTATATTGAAATTCATTTTTCATAATGTAAGTTCGAGCATATTTCACAGTTACTTTGCAAAACGTTCGAAAAATTCAATTTTACTGCCTCTTCCCGAGACTAGATCATAACACTATTAGTGTGAAAAATGAGTACACTATATTGATGGATTCATTCAATAGTTATTTATGATATGAGTGTTAAAAGTGACGTTTTGTTTTGTGAGTGAAAAAGTTTGTGAAATGAGCGAACAAAATGAAATAACTTTTAACACAAATGCCATACAATGTTTTTTGAACAACTGTCCTATTTTGATAATGAAATGGGCGAATTTGCAATGACAATAAACTTCAAAATGCATTTCAATATTCAAATAATCAAAAGGTTGTTGTGAATGGCAAACGTTGCCAGCGTTATGATCACTAACAAATGAGAAAAGACACTGTCATTTGAATTTCGTTCCTGTCCAATTTTCGTCTTGGGTTTCTAACTGCTTAATATGTTTGTCGAGAGTCCAATTTTTAATGAAAGTGACGATTTGGTTGTTCCTGTGGATATTGAAAAGTCTGCAAGAAAAGCAAATCTGGAAATCCTACCTAAAAAATCTGTTCAGCAGTACGATATTGCATATAACAATTTCCTGGCCTGGTGTAAATTGAAAAATGTAGAAGGGAACTTCAGTGAACCTGTTTTCCTGGCATACTACAAAAAAAATAAAAAATGTGGAGTTCATCAACTTTGTGGAGCAAATTTTCAATGATAAAGTCAAGCGCCCTTATTGAAAATGGTGTGGATTTTAGTAAATATTTTAAGATTAAAGCATATTTAAAATGGAAAACTGAAGGATATCGTCCCAAAAAATCGAAAATTCTCACTCGTGAACAAGTTGAAGAGTTTATAAATGAGGCACCAGATGAGAAATGCTTGATGGTTAAGGTTGCAACTATTTTCGAGTTATTTGGAGCCTGTCGGCGTGAAGAATTATGTAATTTATCAGTGGAAGACATCGAAATAATAAATAAATCGTTGGTTATACAACTTCCAAACCCTAAAACGAGAGTCAGTCATTCTTTCAGTATTATTGGGAAGTATGTTGACTATTTTCATAAGTACTTTGCACTGCGCCCTTCTGTCATCCAACATCGTCGTTTTTTCCTGAAATACATGAATAATAAATGCACTGCCAATCCATTTGATATCAATACATTTGTGAAAATTCCATTTATTGTTGCCGAATTCCTCAAACTGCCAGAACCAAACTACCAAAGCAATATACAGGACACTAATAGATAGATAACTTCCTTGATTCATATATATATATAAAGTAGTTGACAGGAACTCGGAATCGGGAATGAATTAACAGACCTTAGCTAATGCCGACGTTTCGCAAATATATTTTTGCTTCTTCAGGGCTAAAATAGAGATAACATCCTTTGAAAAACACAAAAGTAAAAATTTGAAGACATACACATTAGACTAAAATATCAACAAAATCAAACTTATTATCAAATACTACATTAGAATGGTAAAACAACTTTCAGGACACTGTTTTCGAAGATCCTCCGCTTCATTGCTAGCAGAATCAGGAGCAAATATTACGGATATAAAAAACATGGTGGATGGAAGTCTACGACGGTAGCCGAGGGCTATGTTGATCATTCCATTGCATATAGTTATGTCATTGCTGAAAAAATTCTCCCAACCTCAACAGATTTTTGATCATCATCATCCAATATTGTACTTCCGGATTCTACAAGTACTGATGGTGCTGAGGATTCTAATAATGTGTTGCGAAGCTCCCCAACGTCACAGGGCATTAATGTTAGGAGTTGTTCTAGTTTTACGATTAATATTAAAGGTCATAAGTAATGATTGTTAAATATTGATAATAAATTTACAATTGCTGAATTTTTTTCATCTGATTTCATCATAAGAAAATGGAGTGCTCAAAATATTTTCAACACTACTGTTAAAAATATTTTTAACACTAATGTTAATAGTTATTTAATCAACTAGTTTATTAATGACAGCGATTAATGGTCGAAATATTTTAACGCGTGAGCGGAGCGAGCGCGTTAATGTTTGGGACCAGTAATCGCTAGACTAATAAACGAGTTGATCACGTCACGTCAGAATAGTCTGTATTCACCTCAAGTTACCGAAAATTTCAGAACGTTCTTCTCCTTGCGGCAATATCGAAATTCCTCATAGGTTTTCTCATAAATGTCGGCTCTTTCCAGGTAGCATATACTTAAAGTTGCTGCTTCAGCAGTTTTTTCCACATCTAGCGGTGTCGAAGGGATATTTTCTTCGATATTCATTATGTAAAATAGGTAAATAGGTAAAATCCGATTCTGATCGAAAGCGAATAATTAAATTTGACAACCCGATTGTGCTCCGACATAGATGCATCTATGCTCCGACTGAATATTTTATGTTCGGTTGCCATGATAATCATGCATTAATAGGGGCTATTAACGATCAATTTCTCGAGCGAAATCGATCATTAATGGAACTGTTATACCGAGGTCGACGGAAAAAATATTTTTAACACGCTTTCACGTAAACAATCAATTTTAACATTGTTTGCTGTCATTAAAAGTGTCACTTTTAATGGCAGTTGTACAAAAAACATTTTACACAATTTATATCGAAAAATCAGTATGCTTGCCCAAATTTCTACTTCTATCAAAGACCCAGTGGAGGAGAGCAATCAAATAGAAAAAAAGCTTTGTGAAACCCATTTAACCTTGATTTGGAAATAAACAAACTTCGATTCAGCAAGCTTCCTAAACATTCAATCAATAATCCGAAGCTTGTTTATCGGTTCAAATTTTGTTTTCGAACTGTCAAATGAAGTTGAATATCCGATAAGCAACGCTTTGCGAGACCCACCTCAAATCTTACATTTTTCGCTTCATCTGATTCGATAAGGTCGAATCCAATTGTTATTCTCAACAGAAAAAAACTGTGATATACATGTTCAACGATCAATACAAAAAAAAAATACTCACAAATTTCAAATTATCATCTGAAGAAATTCAAGGGAATCACACATGCATTACCGAAAAAAATCACATTATTTCAATGGTTTCTATATCCACCACACCAGTCACTCTTTTCCACCTGCAAACTCGCGAACAATTGAACCAAAACCAAATCATTTGAAAAAGTGCTTCAGATCGCATGTAAACAATCACTGGTATCGATTGTAAGCTAGATAATTCGATTAAGTACCTGATTTCATACGCCTTGATCGGATTATGAAAAGCTAGACACGCTGAGAAGTGATGACGAAATTATTCCCAAAAAAATAATTACTAGATAATCTGGGTTGAACGTCATGAACGCAGTATCATTCTCGATGCGACCATCGGCAGTGGATTGTGGAAATATACTTTTTTTCAGATAGGGAAGCTTTTTCTGCGACCCAGAATTCTATAAGAAATTATTGGATGTCTTGTGCGAAATTTGATACTGTGCCTTCATAGTTCTGTGCCCGCTTAGTTCAAATTCAACAGTTCATAATCTTGTTTGTAATTAATTGATTCTCGAGATATTCTGAAAAAAGACCAATGGTATAGACTTATCTGTAATTCACATCTACGGAACTAATTTCATGAGAATATGAAAATACCAGCTCAGACGTAACAACACAGCTACAAAAGTAACTTAAATGAAAAACGTTCGCAGAGTCACTTAAAAAAATTCGATTGGCAGCCAATGAACAAGATAAAATTTGTCCTAACTGAAAGCAAAACGCAGTTTACCAAAAGAAAGGCAACATGGTAAGAGTAGTAGCCTATTTCCACACATATCCTCAAGCTTATATCGAAAGTGCAGAAGAAGGTTTAAAGCATATTCAATTCTTCAGTTTGAAGGATCCCTTAGTCATGAGATGCTCGGAAACAACTTTACCAATGTTCATGAAACCTGAATTGTGTAAGAACATTTTCATAACTTCCCAAGATGATTATGGCTTTCCAAAGAAAATAATTTGGATAGCTGTCGCTCAATTTACCAATTATAATAAAAGAAATAAATATTCCAGGCTTGAAGAGAATCCACAAATGGTCAAAAATTTATATCAAACAAAATTCACCTTCAGAAAGGTAACCGAATAAAAAGATTCCTCATTTACAATCATCGATTAATTCTAGGAAATATCTCAAAATTCTGAAATCAGGAGTGTCATACCTGTTGGTCCCAAAAGAATGGCGAAGAGACTCATTGCACTGAGGAAGACACAGCAGAGTTGTTCCAAATGTTCGATGTTTCGTGGAATTGACCTGCGAGATCACTCGACCACACGACACCATATTTTTGCTTATGGGATGATTTGAGAGAAAAATACACATGGCATCGGTATCCAGTAAACCTGACCTGCGCCAACTCGTGAATAATCTCATGGAGAAGATAGCGGTCTATGAGATTTGGAGGGTAACATCTTTTTCATGTCTGATCAGATTCTAAATTTAGATTCAAATTTTACTTTCGCTTCAATTATGTTCAAACGTTTTTTGGACACATTTGAGCTGTTTTCTCCATCAGGAGTCACAGGCTTGATTCAAATACCTCCTGTATTTGGGCACGAAGATCATAAAGTATAATGATTTTCATCAAAACTTTGCGTGGGTTATTGACTCCTCTTATGTCTCAAAAACTTTTTATTGTTGGTGCGCTTCTTGTCGAATTCCCAGAGAGACATATCTCGAAGGAAAAACGAGCTTGGTTGGCTACGAATGGAGAACAGAGTAAAGATTTACTAACCCATCTTGATACATATGTATCAGTACATGCTTGATACTGGATTGCCTAGTTACCTCCGCCTTCTCCGGAATTTCAGAGGTGACTTATTTAATCGCTGATTTAATGCCTGATATACGTTTCGACGGCCGCAGAAGTATCAATCATATTTTGTCATTTTTTCACAAAACCCTGAATGTCAAGTTACCTACAAAATACAACCAGAACTGAAGATTCCGTATAGAAACAATTATATTGAAGAAGAAAATTGGACAACAGTTCCGAATTTCTGGCATTATTGATACAAATCTGAAGTTTCTTCATCAACGACGAAACATGTATTCCACAATCGGTTCATTAACGTTTCTGGAGTCGAGTTAATCCATGATAAAATGAAAACATTAAACTTGGACACAAGTTTGTAGCAATCCCCAATATGAATGTATATGAACTACCGAGCAAGAGGAACCCATATTTAGACATAATTCATGAAGATGTCGCTAAAGAATTAAGATTTCTGGTTCGATACCTGCTCGATTGTCTGCATGACGTCAACTCTTTCGTCTCTTTCTCTTATTTTCACAGACGTTGAACCCATTCATATATTTTTTAAGTATGCTGATAAGTTATTTGATCTTCTTTCGAGCATTAATTTTTCCTCGACGTTTCGCCAGTTCCAGTGCCCGGCATCTTCAGGAGTAGTTCTCGTTGAGTTGAGCTTAACTTTTATATACTTGTTTGCCACTATACTCAAATTGTTTATTCATAATTCTATGCCGGCTTCTCTATTCTGTCGCCGACATTTTGCACGCTGACGAGAGAAAATATGTATTCACCATTTCTTCTTATATGTGTTTATAATTTGGAATTGAAGATCAACATACGCAGATTGTATTTTATTTCTATCTTATAATTAGGTTATGTGTTATTCTATTCTCACCGTCTCTAGAGATCACAATCCTATAGACATCAATATACCCATCAAATACAATATGTGTATATTGAACTTCAATTCAGAGATCCGTGATATAATTTTTAATCATACAGTCTCTATGGATGTAAAAATTATTTTGTAATTTCAGCTGGCCAAAAACATGGAAATAAACGCCGAAATCGATCGCAAATAGATTTAAATTTTTTAACATAGTGTGTTTTATTTTATTGCTATGGTAAAACCACAGATATTTGTTATTTTTTGAAACTAGGAATAAAACTGCTTGTGGACTCCCAAGGTTTGATTTGATGTCAATAATTCTTGAAGCAAGGGTGACCCATTTTGAAAGATCAACTGAAATAACTAACTCCTTGGAAAGCGCCTGTGTCCAAAAATGGAAAACTAAAAATATTCCGGCCTTTTTGATTTCTGCCATAATAGTATAAATCGTTGAGGAAATATGAATTGTTCAATGCTCGGAACGATTATGATGAAAAAATTCTACACACAAAATACTGAGCTACTACTGAAAAAAAATAAGACAACAAACCAGTTTTTTTAACTGCAAGTCATCTAGTTGAGGATTGAGCTACCCAAGATTGAAAATCGAATTCGCAAACGCGCTATAGTATTTATTTACCAAATCATAACAAATAGTTCAACACAGAGAATCCGTATTACTACGCATCACTATTTTTAATAGGACACATTAGATGACAGATAGAAATGTGCTTGAGGGCATGCATCGCATTTGCATTCTCTTTGAGTATATAAAAGCAAAATGAATGGGGTATATGGAAAAAAATTCATAGTAGTATGAACAATTATTAATGTCAAGTGCGATTTTTTCGAATGAACAATATATACTGTATTCTCTTATCTTACCACATGACAAATTATGATTCATTAAACACTTTGAAACTGAAGTGCAAGCATAAAGTTGATTGATATTCAAGTGGAATCATGGGATCTGATCTATCATATGGAATGAGTTCAATTGAGAGAATTTTTGGAATATCCCATAGTATATTCTGAAAACAATTGCTATTTGAAGTACTTACATGGATAATAATGATTACAAATTTCGATCTGCATTTCCAAATTTGGTTGACCAGTAGATAGGAGTAACTGGAGTGGGTAATTTTGATTTGCTCTTGAAAATCCCAGGACATTTTACAATTCGTTCACTAGTATTGAAATCTCACGGATATAAACGATGTCCCGTGAATGACTTTTCGAGAGACTGAATCCAAACTTGCTGATGATTTCCGTTTTTCAATGCAGAATGTCTTTGAAATATTTTTTGATTTTGTCAAACTGTTGGCTCGAAAACTGTTCAATCGATTCGCTTTAATTTCACTAGGAATTACTTATTTCTGGCCGAACTGGCCAATCAATTCAGATTCAAAAATATCAGACCATTATAATAAGAAAATATTTTTTTAATGAGGATGTTAAATACACTCTACACTTATTGAAAAAAAGTTTATTTGGTTGGAACCAATTGACCTTAGGGTCAGAGTGCACTCTAACCCTTTCATACTATTAAGGGAATTGCATAAAGAATGACATATACAGGGTTAGTCTTTGACTTTCTCTCATCAAACGAAACACTTATTTTCTATACCATTTTTAAAAATTCGGTTTCGTTTGAAAGATACAGGAAGTCGGAAATCCATAAAAAAACACTTTTCCGTTCATATCTTCGAAACCGTTACTTCAAAAGGACCGAGTTTTCAATATTTTCCCTGGTGAAAAAGTTACAGCGTAGTCGACTCAAAAAACCACGCAAAAATACTATATAACCACTTGAAAAAAAAAACAGTTTACATTCTCCAAAGAATCTAATCATTTGAATAAATAGAAGTATTATTATGTTTTTTCAATAAAACGTGCCGTTTTCAAGTTATTTCTAACTGTATACGATGGAATTGAAACAAAAAATTGAATTTCAAGGATAATCTGTATGCTTCCTCGAATTAGATATCATCGAATATTATTACTTCTCTGGTACCTAAAGAAGTTAACTATGCTGTCAGAATATTTCGTTTGAAATAAAACAGAAGCATGAGTTGGCTCATATTCTTCTGTTTTTGGAAGAAAAAAATGAGCTTCCGAAATTAAATCGATTGAAATTATTTCATCAAGACTTCCAATCCTTTCATAGTTTACCCACAAAATTTCAGTTCTCAAAGTGAAAGCATCTTCAAATTCAACTTGAAATAAAAACACCCCACATTGAACACCCACCTCAATACGCAGAGTTTCTATTGAAAATTTATTGTTACCGGTCCATATTGAAGAAGAATGTCAATTAATATAAAATTCAGATATATGAGTGATGAATTTCCATACAAACCACGTATTTGATTGCAATTAATGGAAGTAAAATGATACTTAGCACTGAATTATATGTGGCAATGTTTCTATCTAAACAATATACTATTGGAATTCTTCATAAACTCGACACTACACGGTTAATATTACAACACATAAAAACATTTACACTTGTAGATCGCGGCGGTTGTCGCTATACGCATGCGTCGTTCACAGACTTTGAAGTTTGAGAAAAAAGCATATAAGGTTCTGCATAGGTCGAATCATAGATCTACTGGTGTTTCTCGCGCGCCCGCAAGACACACGGTTATACCATTGTTTAAAGAGAAAATTTACAATCTGGCAGCGTCTTCTCGAAAGCTCTGTGATAGCTCTGTCATAGAAAATTTTTGTTTGTATGCAGTTGGGTTAGGTTAGGTTGATTAATCATAAATTTCATGATATTCTCGGGATATCGAGGGAAATATGCACGCTATTAGTGTCCACAAAAAAAAATCGAAGAAGGAACTCATTTTGATATAGAGATAATGCTTTTTAATTGTAGATATAAATTGACATATGTGTTCTGGGATAAGAGCCTTTTGAAATATAAACACATCCCTGCCAAAAATACCGCATGAAATCTCATAAAAACATATAGACAATTTATGAGATTTCATAAGGATCTATGAGGAGGAGCTGTATCCTATACGTACGTTATCCATGACATGTAAACTTTCTATAAGTTTTTATGAGGATTTATAAGTATTAGTAATTTATGAGCATACCCGAATACAAGTTGTACGAGTTTCTATTAGGTAGTATTCGTTTGAGGAGGCTATGAGATTCTATAAGGTATTCCAGTTTCAATCATAATAATGTTTTATGCTCATTCACAAGCCTGAAAACCTATGAGGAATATGTGGAATGTATCAGGAATTCCTTATGGGATTTCATGCGGATCTTATGAGTTTTAATCTGGCTCAAATTAACCGAGAATTCACAAGTTTCAGTGAGGAAGCTCGGCTGTGAAGTATAAGAGTCTGTATCAGGCATTGTTAGATTCTGGCGGCTACGAGATTCAATAAGGTATTCCAATTTCAATCATAATAATGTTTTATGCTCCTTCACGAGCCTGAAAACCTATGAGAAATATGTGGAATGTATCAGGAATTCCTTATGTGATTTCATGCGTATCTTATGAGTTTTAATCTGGCTCAAATTAACCGAGAATTCACAAGTTTCAGTGAGGAATCTCGGCTGTGAAGTATAAGAGTCTGTATCAGGCATTGTTAGATTCTGGCGGCTACGAGATTCAATAAGGTATTCCAATTTCAATCATAATAATGTCTTATGCTTATTCACGAGCCTGAAAACATATGAGAAATATGTGGAATGTATCAGGAATTCCTTATGGGATTTCATGCGGATCTTATGAGTTTTAATCTGGCTCAAATTAACCGAGAATTCACAAGTTTCAGTGAGGAAGCTCGGCTGTGAAGTATAAGAGTCTGTATCAGGCATTGTTAGATTCTCGCGGCTACGAGATTCAATAAGGTATCCCAATTTCAATTATAATAATGTTTTATGCTCCTTCACGAGCCTGAAAACCTATGAGAAATATGTGGAATGTATCAGGAATTCCTTATGTGATTTCATGCGGATCTTATGTGTTTTAATCTGGCTCAAATTAACTGAGAATTCACAAGTTTCAGTGAGGAAGCTCGGCTGTGAAGTATAAGAGTCTGTGTATCAGGCATTGTTAGATTCTGGCGGCTACGAGATTCAATAAGGTATTCCAATTTCAATCATAATAATGTTTTATGCTTATTCACGAGCCTGAAAACATATGAGAAATATGTGGAATGTGTCAGGAATTCCTTATGTAATTTTAGGCGGATCTTATGAGTTTCAATGTGGCTCAAATGAGAGTTCAAGATTTTATTGGGAATTTTGTGTGGAGAGTGGTTCCAGGATTCGATGGTTTCTATCAGGAATTCCTTATCCAATTTCATGCGAATCTTATGAGTTTTAATGTGGCTCGAATTATCTGAGAATTCACAAGTGTCAATGAGGAATGTCGATTTTATAAGAGTCTGTAACAAGCAGCAAGGGCGGATTTACGGGGGGTACTGGGGGTACATGTACTATGTACTAAAGACACAATGAACGAATAAAGGAATCGTTAAGGAAATATGAGTCGTAAGACCATTGGAATATGGACCAAATTCCCTTTCCGTTGAATGTACTAAAAGACCGAATAAGTGAATGTATCCCAATCCCAATAGTTCGTTCTTTCTTGAGCGCTAAGCGATCTCAAATGTACTAGAGTACTAGACAAATGAACGAATAAGGGAAACGTTGAGGCAATATGAGTCGTATGTACAATGGAATAAGGACCAAATTCCCATCCCGTTGAATGTACTAAAAGACCGAACAAATCCCAATAGTTCGTTCTTTCATGAGCGCTAAGCGATCCCAGATGTACTAGAGACACAAATGAACGAATAAGGGAAACGTTGAGGCAATATTAATCGTAAGAAAAATGAAATAAGGACCAAATTCCCTTACAGTTGAATGTACTAAAAGACCGAATAAATCCCAATAGTTCGTTCTTTCATGAGCGCTAAGCGATCCCAGATTTACTGGAGTCACAAATGAACGAATAAGGGAATCGTTAAGACAATGTGACCCGTATGTTCCAACTTCCATTGGGATATGGACCAAATTCCCTTCCTTTCAACGTACTAAAAGACACAAAATTCCAAATAGTTCCATAGCGCTAAGCAAATATGAACCTTATGCCGTCGTATATAAGGACTAAAATGCTATGCTCTCTCTCGTAATTGTACTAAAAGATTATTCGGTCTTTTAGTACATCTACTATTAAGAATAGAGATTGCGAAACGTTTCTTTTAGTACAGTGATGGGAACCGGTTTCTAATACATACTACATGTAATTTATTTATTTATCGTACAACATGTACTATACAAGCCTGATGCGTGCGCATCGGAAAGTTCAGATTATGACGCCGTGGAGCGTCGCCGCCATGAAACGTGATTACGTGAAACAATGTGTGATGCAAATTGACGTATAAAGAAGTTTATTTCTTATTTGTTGGGAAATCACAATAATAATTAATTTCACTTTTCTAGAATGAAAAAGTGATGCATACGTTCCTTTATGAAAGACTTTATTATGTGTTTTCGGTCTGAAGAGAACATTGTATTTTGTGTGAAGTGAGGTTATATTGTAGAAACAAGCTGAAATCTGATGTGAATTATATCTTTTTAGAAGAAAAATGTGATGGATTAGTGCCTTTATGAAAGACTCTTATGTGTTTTCGTTCAAGATAGAACATTGTATTTTGTGTGAAGTGAGGTTATATTGTAAAAACAAACTGGAATATGATGTGAATTATATAAATAGGTATGCTTTTCCGTAATTATGTGTTCTTTTCAAGTTACTTCTGTAAAATTATTCCATATATTGTCCTCAATGAAATTATGAAATGTCAATGTCACTGTGGTCAGTGAAATACGTACCTAATAATTGAGTATGTACCTATTCAAGCATCTCATGAACGGATAAGAAATAAACATTTCAAGCCGCTATGAATTCTTTCACTCCTACTGTATAAATCCACCAACCAATAGTTCGAACATTGTAAATGATTGTATTTGATTGTGGTGGTAATAATAAACATATTTGATTTGATAGGTACCTATAACCATATAAAAACGTATTATTATAATCCTAGGAATTTCAGTTAGAAACATATGGATATTTTAAGTAAACTTTCAAACTGTCAAATTCTCAATTTAGCGAATGATTAAGTGTGAATTATTATGATTTCTGGCGAATATCGGTGATGGTACGATATGAATTTACATTTTCACTCTAACTTCAATGTCGTACATTCTCTTCTATTATCCTCTTGGTAAAACACATGCAAACCATATTGTCCTAATTTTCTGAATTGCCATCTGAAACACAATTTGAGAAATACAGGGTGTCCAAGTTCGAGTGCCTATTAGACGTTTCTAGAGAACGGGACATATTTGAAATCTGAAAATTGGGATTATGATATTGTTCGAAATTCTCTACAGACCTAAAATATTTTTAGAGCCAGAGCACTTCCGGTTATACTGGGAGTGAAAATAAATTTGCATGAATATCAGGGTTTTTCCAATTTTGTGTCGAAAACGCTGATCGAAAATCGGTCATAACTTCTGTTTTTCAAATTAGAACCCTATTTTTTCATAATTTCGTTGGATTCTGCGAAGAAAAGTAATGAAAGCACTCTCAGATGCTCTTTCTCCTAAATTCAGTAATTCCCGAGTTATTTGAGCTTTTCTGGATTCATGTTGTACGTAGAATCAAATTCATCTGATCTTTTACTTGAGAATATTCTGTGACCAAAGAAGATACATTTTCCGAATCTGAACCAGATTCGATGAATTTGAATCTATATGTAGCTACTACATGAATCTAGAAAAGTTCGAATAACTCGAGAATTACTGATTTTACGAGCAAGAGCATCTGAGAGTGCTATCATTATTTTTCTTACACAACGCAATCATAAAAAATAGGGTTCTAATTTGAAAAACAGAAGTTATGGCCAATTTTCGATCACAGTTTTCGACACAAAATTTGGAACACCCTGTGATGATATTTATGAAATTCAAAAGATGTATGACCTCTCCACGCTCTTCTACTTTGACGTTGTGAGAACGGTTCACACTCGGGATGTTCAGAATGAGAAAAATGAGCATGATACTGGCTATGAATATTTTACTTTTTCTCAGGTTTTTTTTTTCGATATTCTAAAAACTGTTTGAATGAATACAATGTTTTTAACAGAAATGTATTTAGCATTGAATACTCAATCATATCAGGAACGAAAAGATTGAAAAAAATTTTTTTTAGCAAATTTATTTTCACTCCCTATATAAGGAAGTGCTCTGGCCTTGAAACTATTTTAGGTCGGTAGAAAATTTAGAACAATATCATAATCCCAATTTTCAGATCTCAAATAAGTCCAGTTCTCCAGAAACGTCTAGTAGGCACTCGAACTTGGGACATCCTGTATAGATCCTTATAACTTGTGACTGCTAAAAAATCTTATACATTCTCATTTATTCTCAAACCTCATTAACTCGTAGAAACATACAGCAGAAATTAATTTTGTGTACAAACAGATTTGAAACAGGTAAGTATTACGTGTGAAAACCACATTGGAAAACTATAGATTCTCATAGAAACGGATATGAAGCATGTGTAAAAACACATTAGAAACCGGTAGGTACCTATAATGTGTGAAAAGCACATTTGAAAACTATAGATTCTTATAAGAACTCTTAAAAACGTATAAAAGTTATGTGTAAAAACACATTAGAAACAGGTAGGTATTATGAGTGAAAACTATATTTGAAAACTATAGATTCTTATAGAAACTGGTAGAAACAGATATGAGTTATGTGTGGAAATACATTAGAAACAGGTAGGTCCTATGTGTAAAAACACATTAGAAACAGGTAGGTATTATGTGTGAAAACCACATTTGAAAACTATAGATCCTTATAAAAACTCGTAGGAACGGATATGGGTTATGTGTAAAAACACATTAGAAACAGATAGGTCTTTGTGTGAAAACCACATTTGAAAACTATAGATCCTTATAAAAACTCGTAGGAACGGATATGGGTTATGTGTAAAAACACATTAGAAACAGATAGGTCTTATGTGTGAAAAACACATTTGAAAACTATAGATTCTTATAGAAACTGGTAAAAACACATTAGAAACAGGTAGGTATTATGTGTGAAAACCACATTTGAAAACTATAGATCCTTATAAAAACTCGTAGGAACGGATATGGGTTATGTGTAAAAACACATTAGAAACAGATAGGTCTTATGTGTGAAAAACACATTTGAAAACTATAGATTCTTATAGAAACTGGTAAAAACACATTAGAAACAGGTAGGTATTATGTGTGAAAACCACATTTGGAAACTATAGATCCTTATAAAAACTCGTAGGAACGGATATGGGTTATGTGTAAAAACACATTAGAAACAGATAGGTCTTATGTGTGAAAAACACATTTGAAAACTATAGATTCTTATAGAAACTGGTAAAAACACATTAGAAACAGGTAGGTATTATGTGTGAAAACCACATTTGAAAACTATAGATCCTTATAAAAACTCGTAGGAACGGATATGGGTTATGTGTAAAAACACATTAGAAACAGATAGGTCTTATGTGTGAAAAACACATTTGAAAACTATAGATTCTTATAGAAACTGGTAAAAACACATTAGAAACAGGTAGGTATTATGTGTGAAAACCACATTTGAAAACTATAGATCCTTATAAAAACTCGTAGGAACGGATATGGGTTATGTATAAAAACACATTAGAAACAGATAGGTCTTATCTGTGAAAAACACATTTGAAAACTGTAGATTCTTATAGAAACTGGTGAAAACACATTAGAAACAGGTAGGTATTATGTGTGAAAACCACATTTGAAAACTATAGATCCTTATAAAAACTCGTAGGAACGGATATGGGTTATGTGTAAAAACACATTAGAAACAGATAGGACTTATGTGTGAAAAACACATTTGAAAACTATAGAGTCTTATAAAAACTCGTAGGAACAAGGTCCATTCAATGTAGGAATCGCTTATAGAAACGTATATGATTTACGTTAGTAAATGCCATTAGAAACTAAAGCAATGTGGATCAGTAGTCTCCATTAAATACTGATGAATATCGTATATGGTTTTATACGGATTTGCGGTTTCACTATCCAATTAGGATCTCATCAGTTCTCATACATAAATTTTCTATCAGTTTCTATGAGACATTTTTGGCAGGGATATGTTTCAGGGAATAGAGGCTCACTTTTGATAGGAAAAAATGTGGTACTCTTTTTTCTAAACCAAGCTTTCGCAATACTTTATTGCTTCTTCAGGGTGTCTAAAATAAACAGATACAAAACATTAATACATTTACGTAAATTAAAATCATCTCGTAAATTACCGAAATTGAGGTTATATAATGACAATTGAAACTGGTGTAACATTATATGGAAAAATTTTTCATTTTAAAATACAATTGGGTATGTTCATTCCATGAATTTTTAACTTAAACAGCACTGTAATATTTATTTCTTAACTTATATTCTCCGGGTCGTATTTCTTGAAGTAATGTCATCTGTCCTTCTGTCCAATCACCCATCGAGTGGGCCGTCATAGAATTCAGTTTTTTTTTCTATTAGATAGTTGTATATAATACTTAATTTTTTGGTGTCAGATTTTTTATATATAGAGTTTTCTCTTTTATTTATTTGGATCATCTCGTGGATAAGTCTCTTGTGATAATTGTTTTCAGTTTTTAAAATTTCTACGTTTTCAAAGTCAATTTGATATGCGCATGTGTCGCCAATGCACATCTATCTTTATAGTTTATAATGTCTGATCTGTGTAGACTTATTCTGTTTTTCACCCATTGGGAAGTTTGGCCAACATAAATACCGTGACAATCTTGACAACTTAATTGATACACAACATTACTTTTCAATGTCTTCTGTGTAGGGTCCTTGAGTACGCTGTATAATGATTTAACGGTTTTTTGATTGTAAGTTGTTATTAACACTTCCTCATCTCTAAAAATGGATTTGATCTTTGATGTCAGCCCCTTGATATCTGGAAATGAGGCATAACGTTTGTCTGTTGGTTCATTTCTTACTTGATTTTGTTCGTTCGATTTAGGAGTTTCATTTGACGCATAAATCAATTTATTGATCATTGATGTTGGATATCCATTCTGTTTTAAAATCTCGAATAATCTCTTTAGTCCATCTTGTCTGTAGCTTTCATGGCATATTTTGTTTATTCTCTCTTTCATTTCTTTTATGAAATTTATTTTGATATTTATATTATGATTTGATAGGTAGTATATGGAGTTATTCGATGAGGTGGTTTTTCTGTACCAATTTAATTTTACAATATTCTCATGTCTGTGTACCTTGGTATCTAGGAATGGAACTCCTTGATCATTGTCTTCCTTCTCGATTGTGAACTGTAAATCTTTATTGTAGGCGTTGAAGCATTCAAGGGTTTGTTCAATTTGATCTTCAGGTATTGCTGCAATGATATTTAATTGACATATATAACTTTTGCTGAAAAATGTCGTTCTCCTTAAATGTATTAACTCCGTTTCAATTGAGAAATATGAACTTTGAATAAAATCCGGGAAATCATATCAGGCACGTATTCGGCCAATTTTTTTTCCAAATGGCTATATCTTCTCAACAGAGTCGAATTCGGAAAAAAGGAAAATCAAAAAATGGTTTCTTTTGGCCTCAATAATCTACAGTTAAAATATATGTACAAGTCAAAGACCCTGTATATACAAACTGACATGGACATTATAATTTGAGTATAGTGGTATCAAAAAAACCAAACGAAAATGACATATACAGTCAACGAACATAGTGACAAAGGTATTTCAGCTGAATTAACAGTTTCTAACGGACAAAAGCCAGACAAAATTCATCTCAAGTTCCATCAGCAAACATAGAACCAGAACTTGTTCCGACGAATTCACAACAAAAACATTCATCTTGTCCTACTCTTGCAGTTCCTGTTAGGAGATCTTTTCAGTTCCTGAAGGGTGATTCATAAGTAGACAAGGCAAAGGTGAGCCGAATACTAGACAAACGTACTTAGCTTAGACTTCTACACCTGATTGTAATCAAATAAGAAAATGAGCCTAACCTACTACAAAAAGAAGAAGACAAGTCCCTAGATGATGAAGAATAAAATGTTGTTAGCCAAATTCGGGATGATGAAGACGACTGATTTTGTATCGTTTTTATGATCTTTTTTCGCGATCTAAGCCTGGACGACTTGCTAGCTATGGGTTTACGCATCTTGTACTGATGTTCCCAGAAGAACCAAGCCTTTCATTTGTGAACTTTGTCAGTAGTTTTGTAACTATAGTTACAAATTGTTACTTCTTGCCTGTGTGTCATTTTGGCCATAGCATACGGACAAAATTCTTTTTCGTTTATACCCATTTATGTAGGATTATAATAATTTTTGTCATTTTCATTTCATAACTGTCTTATTAAAAAAAGAACCAAAGATCAATGTAACAAAACTGTGAATCAGTAATAACAAATTATGCCTCTGAAATAAAGCCATGTCGTTTTGTCGTATTTCTCCTACTAGTTAATGGGGACTATATCAACTTCAGTTTTCATTACAATTGATGAGAAAAATAGTACCGTGATAAATAAAATCTAGTGACGGTAACAATAGTATTTATTTATTTTTCGCCTTTTTTTTAATGTTGTGGTTTTCACGAAAAAGAATATCCTGTAATGTTCAGGGAACATCGTGAGAACCAAGGGCAAGCAGGTAGGAATTGGTGTTCTTCTTGAATTTCTGGAGGTTATATGCCTCGGGGAACACCTCCCTAGGCAATGTGTTCCAAAGACTCGCTGTTCGTTGGATGAACGAGTCTTTGAAGAGAGATGTTCTGCAGGTCTCCAAAGTTACCACGAAGGGGTGTGAAGACTTAACTTGACGGGTTAGTCTGGAAGGGACTGCCAGAGGGGGAACGATTGCTGATAATTCAGAAAAGCATCACCCATGGAATTACCTATAAAATAGAGACAGATCGCCCACTTTTCTACGGTGTTCCAGAGAAGTGAGCGAGCATGTAAGCGATGCATCACCGACGAGACGAATTGCCCTTTTTTGTACGGAATCCAAGAGTTTTAGGGTGTGTTTAGGTGCAGCACTCCAAATATGGGAACAGTATTCCAGGACAGGTCGAATAGGCCTTATAGATCATAACCAGCTGACCTGAGGTGAAGTAGCTCCTGGCACGAAACAGAAAACCAAGTTTTTGGGATGCACTTTTAGCAATGGAGCTCACGTGATTCTCCCAGGAAAGGTTACTGCCGACAGTAATGCCAAGCATCGAAATGGATGACTTCAATGGTATGGTCACTCCCGACAATTTTATGCTGGGCACAGTAAGATCGGCTTTTCTAGAGAAAAGACATGCTTGTATTTTGTTTGCGTTGAATTCTACCAGGTTATTAGATCCCCATTCAAGGATTGCTGCCAAGTCCATATTTATGTTGTTAACATTTCTTCCTCGTTCGTTTTTGATTTGGCAAGCTGGTATTGGAGCCCTAGAAGAAAAGGCGGTATGGAGGGTACTATCATCCGCGAAGCTGTGCACTGGACACGAAGTTGCTTCCAGAAAATCGTTGATGTGAAGTAGAAATAGTGTTGGAGCCAGAATTGATCCCTGCGGAACACCAGCATTTACGGGTAGAGAGTCAGACGAAACTCCATCGACCACCACATGGAGAGATCTGTTTGAGAGAAAACTAGCTATCAGAGAACACAGCTTTGGGGGCACGCCATAAGATGGAAGCTTGGCGAGGAGTCCCTGATGCCAGACTCGATCGAATGCCTTGGAGATATCCAGTGCTACGGCTAGGGTTTCACCATATTTCTCGGTAGAAAGCTGCCATATATGCCCAAACAACACACACACATCTTTTAAACATTTTATAGACTATATGAAATAGATTATTAGATGATCTATAAAACATCAAAATGTATTGAATTTCTAACCTAGATTCGACGTAAAAATGTCCGCGAGATTTACGTTGAAAAATATTACTTTTTTAGACGTCTATTTTACGTAAAAAGAAGTCTTTCTATAACAAGTGAAATTTCTGTCTTTTTTAGTTTATCCTAACTTAGTATCACGTTTGACATGTAATAGACGTTTGAGGATTTATGTTATTGTTATGACTCGCTTATGTCTATATTTCATTAGATTTTTGTCGTTTTTTTTTGGTAAAAAATCTGATAATATATAGATGATCCAAAAACATCCACACTCATGACCTCTAACATATATAACATCATAGACCTTTTTTGGAGCATTGTCGTCATGATCGAAATTGGACCTCTATTAGACGGAATATTATTTTTGAAAATAGTTGGTGATATTTTACACGTTCATTAGATGACATAAGATGAACGTTTGTTCAATGTCCCTAAAGAGTCTTTGTATTGTATAGTTTTTGACATCTAATTATTGTCAATTCCAAAACAATATTGAATATTGATGATGTTATCATTTGAAAAACGTCATATTAATGACCTGTTACTGATTCATTCCATCAGATTTTTCGAAGAAGGGTTATATGGTCTAAAAATTCAAAGAAAATTGACATTTGATAGTTTCAAGATCATGGTTATCCTAAGGAGATTTGGTGAGAGACTTCAAAAGTATGCAGATATGAATTTAAATTATTATTTTGAAATATTATTGCATCCATTAGATCAGATTGTGAGTATGAAGAATACATACAAATTTATTTTATCAATGAAAACTCTTTCATGTTTTTTGTTTCTCGTTTCATGTTTCTGTGGTGTGCGGCCCGGCTAATTATCAGATATAATATATTATTATCTACACAGTTGAAATCTCTCATAGCAGTTAGGAAAGCAAAAACAACTTCCGATATGAAAAAATAAAAAGGTATATTCACAATAATAAAAAATCAATGAACATAATTCAAATGTATCAAAAATATAAATTGTGTCAATGACCAATGTAGTCGAGAAAATTTGTTTAAATAAAAATATATATAACTGTGTCGTAGGCACTGGCCCTTTGTGAGGATTTGCTCTTCGTTGTCTCATATTCGTATCGTTGGTTTGCAAGGCGTAACCAGTCTTGAATGGCCTTCTTTATGGTCGTGTCGTTGAAATCTGACGTGTTTCACTCTCGAACAGATTATAAACAGCATCTGGAACCAACACACAAATCAAAATGAGTGATTTTTTTTATTTTATTAACATTAAGTACAACTTTTAGAAACAATCACAACAAATGCTATATCTTAGAACAAAAGAATAGCAAAGTTTTGCAGAAAATTATTTTAGCGTTTTTTTCAAACGATATACTTTTATATTGCTTCCAGTTTTTTCTAAGAAATCGAAAGAATTGAAAGTTTATGAATACAGAGTGTATTTTTTTTTGAGATTGCGACCTATTCGTAATAATATGACCTTCCAATACAACATCAGAAAAATAATAAATGATATTCTGAATTCAAGATGATCAACAAGTGACTGTGAATAATCTGATAATTCCAAAATCGATAATATTGCAATATTGTTTATTAAATCTATTTTTCATATAAATGCTACATTTTTTGACATTGTATATTGAGTACTTATATTGAATAAATATCCAATTTTGAAACGATATATGAAAAAGGGCAACATTCTACACAGAAATGGAAAACGCTTATACCTACTGCTATAATTGGGGTTCTAATGGTTCAATTCATACGAAAGTTTTTAATTCGAACATCGAGTTACAAATTACATTTGAAGTCTAAGATGATCTGAAAAACATCTAAACATTTCCTCGAAGATTTCTAACTCTTGAAATTCAATAAATCAATAATTCTTCAAATCCTGATAGAATCTATTTTGTGCTCGACTTTTTGACTAAAGTGTAATGGTAATAGCTTTCAGCAAGTTTTTCAAGTCGAGTGGTTGAGTATTATTTATTACTCAACCAATATCTCAAAGAGGTCTATTAATAGATTTCTTAGATAATATTCTTACCAAGTTATTTATTCAGAAAAATATTACTACTATGATAGGGACTGTTATAATTTCAGCCCTACGAAATCTCCAACGCCAATTATGAAATTCTATAATTTGAAATTTCAGATGATCTTGAAATATTTATTTAGCCTAAACTATTTGAAAAAGATTTCAAAACCGATCATCGTGGGAACTATAAACATATTTTCAGAAAGAGTGGATTCCAGGAATTATATTCCTGGGATAATATCTAAATAAGCAGAGTATTCAAAATAGTGATAACAGACAGTTCAATGGAACGGTTATTCAAAAGATATCATTCAATAGACTCCTTCAGATGATCATTCTATGAAAGGTTTCAAATTTCTTATCACAATATACCTACCTAATTCATAATAATTAATCAACATATTCTCCAGTAGAACACATGTTATAGGTATAATTTACAGGGAGTAGTACCCAATCAAAAGTTATTCACTAGTGAACGGTTATCTGAAAGATATCATTCAATCGACTTTTCTAGATCATCTCCAATTTTATAATAATAAGCATATCTCAGTGCCAAGACATTATTCGGAGGAACACATTTCAGGTACTACACCGGGAATTACTAGGTTCCTATATAATTCAAAATTACATATTCACTTTTGAACGGTTATCTAAAAAACATCATTCAATAGATCTTAATAGATGATCCATTTATGGAAGATATTTTCATTTAAGATCTACCATAATACCTAAATTTTGCTTGTATCCAAAAATGCAGACTAGTTTTTGAAAATTATAAATAAATCTCATTTTTATAATAGTGAGCCCAGACCTGAACCAGCTACATTTCAAGAGCTAGATGATGAAGAAATTATACTTACTAGAATTAGGTCCAATAAGCAACATTTTCACTCACCTTCTTCAATTGTGACAGCACTAATCACTAAATACCATATTCACTAAGCTAAGGCGAAAGCGAAAACAATCACTATTCAACTTGACCTTTTGACGAAGCAGTGTTCTAACGAAATGATCAAGTTCAAATGTCTTCCTACCTATAACCCTATCCGCTATCCCTGTATGAACTTTAACATCGGCGGTTCGTTACCACGTGATCGAGCCCGATATAGATGTTCGCAACTCGCTCTCTTTTCTCATCGTGATCGCATAGGCCATAGATCACCTATTTTATATTTTAACAGAATATGGAAACACGCTAACATTTGAATAGCACCTATTCAAGTTATCGATTTCGTTTTTTTAAATTTGACTTAGATAAATTGTCTGAAGTATTTCCGATCGTACCGAAATATTAGAATTTATATTTATATTTTATTTCCAGAGCACAATATGCGTCATCTGACAAGATTGCCAGATTCAGAGTATTATCTCTTGATAATTATAAATGCGATTCTGATGTATTATGTAGGTATCGAATCAAGCAGAAAAAATGGCCTTTCTTATAATACTTTGTTTCCAATGCATTTACATCTGAAGAAAAAGATTAACATTCCGAAAATATTGAAGGCTGAAGAAACTGGGAAATTTTAGACATTTTTTTGAGGGGGCAATTTTTTTCCTGATGTTGGAATGAAAATTCAACGATGACATTTTCACTCATTTAGGACGAAATAATAAAAAAAAATCACATAATATAATATGTTAACAAGTGACACATATTTGTACTAAAATTGATATTTACAATAAAAATGTGAAAAAATATACCATGCGCCATTTGAAAAAAACATAATGAATGCTGAATGCTGGAAATGATAACCTCCAGCCAAAATATGTGAACGTAGTTTACGTGTCAAGCATATCTGAAAAACGTCAAAAAATTGCTCATTTCTCTATTGCATCAAATGGATATTCTATAAACATTTTGAAAACGTATTGTCGAAATGCAATATTTCCATCAACATCTTAAAAACATTCATAATCATTGGTTGAGAGACTTTATATAAATAATACTTCTTAAAGATGTTAATCAATTAACAATTCTTTGACCTTTGAAGTTAGATATTTTATATATGTATTCTAGATGACTAAATTATGTCGAATGATGATGTCTAAAATCGATGTGGCATGGCATATCTATTACACGTAAAAAAGTTATTCTTTTTTCGATAGTATCAATTAGAAATCTTATAAACGTTTGAAAAACGTGTGGTCGAATTGAACTACAATTTTCGACATATTTGAGACATACAAAACCGTACGTTTAAAGACAATATATACAGTATATATCTGAAAAATGTCAATCAATCTAGTGTTTTATGACCATATGAGTTATATGTTTTATCGATGTATTTTAGATGACAAAAAATAGGCAAATGTTGATGTCTAATATACGTTAAACAAAAGATGTCCATTAAACGTTAAATAAAATACCCCTTCCACGATTTTGAAAATTTGATATTTAATATACGGCTTTTAAACGTGTAATCAAAAAGCTATACATTTTTGGATGTCTGCAGGATATAAAAAATTTTTCAGGTCTTAGATAATGCATCTAAAGGATGTCTTCTAGACATCATGTATAGAAAACATCTTATTCAGATAATCTAATTTCAATCAGAATTTAGAGCAAGATGGCTTTAGATCACTTTTAATATCGATTAGATGTCATTTAGATGTGTGTGTGTTGTTTGGGTGTGAGACGTAAGCGAGCAAGTCACCAGAGGATCTCTGATGACGGAAACCATATTGTCTATCGTTGATAATTCCTGAGTGTTCCAGATGTTTCATGAGCTCGAAGTTGATGGCTTTTTCCATGACCTTTGAAATAATAGATAACAGAGCGATAGGTCTGTAGTTGCTAGGTAGGGTCTTTTTGCCTTTTTTAGGTACTGGTTGTACTCTTGCGGTTTTCCAATTGGATGGAAAAACACCCAATTTGTAAGTGTGGTTGAACAATTTGCAGAGGACAGGTGTTAGTTCGGGGGCACATTTTTTGAGAACAATCGGTGGGATTCCGTCGGATCCACTGGCTTTGTTGGTGTTGAGACCCAACAGAATCTTTCTGATAGTACGTGGGCGAAAGGTTATCTCGGGCATATGGCTGTCAATGGATGTAATATTCGGGGGTTGTTTTCCAGATGAGTCTAGAGTGGAATTTTCAGCGAACAAATGCGCAAAGATGTTGGCTTCTTCCAGGGCAGTCGTTGCTAGTGTTCCATCTTCCTTGGTTAGAGGGGGAAACGAGCTGGAAGTGAAGTTTCTTCCTACAGCTTTGGCGAAGGACCAAAATGAACGGGATCCGTTAGGGCATTCAACAAGTCTAGATCTTATTTTGGCATTGTGAGCATCTTTTGAAGATTTGATTGTCTCATTGCATATGCCTCTAGCTTCCACATATTCTGCTCTAGTCTCAGGGCCTGGATTTTTTGCCATCGATGGTATGCTGCCTGTTTGGAAGCTACAGCTTTAGAGCAGTTCTTGTTAAACCAGGTCTTATCGGATAATGTTCTTCTTGCTGTATTCGGTATGTAAATTTGCATCCCCAACATAATTATTTCAGAAATTGTCTCAGCACATTCTGTTGGATCTACTGAGGAGAAACAAGCTCTCTTCCATGGGAACGCTGAGAAAAACATACGAAGCCCTTCCCAGTCGGCCGATTTGTAATGCCACATGAGACGGGGTGGTTTTGTGCTGCTTGATGATACATGAAAAGAGCAAGTTGTGGAGATTAGGGTGTGGTCGGAGTTTCCAACTGGGGCGCAAACTTCTATTCTATATGGATCAGGATTGGTGGTGAGAAAGAGATCCAGTATATTGGCAGAGTGGTTGTTGACATCTGGGATGCGAGTTGGTAGCTCGACCAGTTGTTCTAGGCCATGAGTGATGGCGAAGGCCTCAGCTTGACGACCTGCATCATCTGTTTTGTTGGATAATTTGAGCCAGGCTGCGTTGTGAACATTGAAGTCTCTCATGATTATGACTTCAGCTGCTGGGTGGTTCTCGTGGATAAAATCCAGTTTGAGTGATAAAAACTCAAAAAGGCTCATATATGACGGTTCATTTGGCGACAGGTAAAGGCAGCAGAGGAACTTGGTCAGTTTGTTATTGGCTAGCTTGAACCACATCACATCGAAATCTTTCGGTTCCAAACTCTCTACACGCTGGCATGAAAGATTAGCCTTGGCATAGAGGCAGACTCCACCTTTGAACCTGAATCGAGAATGGAGTTCGTAACCAGGACAGAGCATATGGACATTGTTGGTGGAGTTCACTTGTGTTTCCGTGAGCGCCAGAATATCTGGTTGTTCCGTCTGTAGGTGATGGTGGACGTCATTGATGTTCTTGTTGAGTCCGCGGATGTTACAAAAGGTAATCTTCAGAGATGAGTCCCCTCGAGTACCTCTCGCCCGGAAATCCGAATGGAGAGGTATTTTGCTTCCGGAATGTTTTACTCTAGGAGACTTCATCATCTTTATGCATAAAATGTGGTGGGGAGGTGGGAATAGGGGAAAAGGGAAGACCGGAAAGTATCGACCGAACACTGAAACATGGAGTGATCCAATTCACAGCACACAAAATCGATATGGTGGTATTTCACCGGGCGATGAGACCATCTACCACCTATGGTTATCCTTTTAGTCGCCTTTTACGACAAGCAGGATTTACCCTGGGGTTATTCTAGAGCCGCCCCCATAGGCCACATAGGCCTACCCCCTAGAGCTTCACAATTATCCCTTGAAAACTCATGAAATAACAGCATAATATACGAAACGCACAATGTGGTGCTCTCAAATTACCTATCAATGCCGGCGTATACATTAAGCAGACTGCACCATGCTCAGATGCAAAACAATTCGTTACAAAGTATCACTGATTCTTGCGTTACCTTCTGTCAATTTTTACAATCTGATCGGCATCAAAAAAGAAGTAGAGTTGTGGCAAAGGACATGGAAGGAAGGAGAAACCTTGAGGTAATTTCCAAGAGCTGACAATTATTGAGTTTTTGAGAGAAACAGGGGAATTTTTTACCGAGTGGAAAAATCACTCTACCATGCACTTCTTGTACTGTGGAGCGATCGTTCAGCGTTTTTCGGTTTTGGCGTTGATGAACATTCATCATAAAGCCATAAGTGAAAACTTCGAAGACTTCAACAACAGAGTTGTTGAAAAATTCGCTTAGAATCCAAGAAGGTTGTGTTTTAGTTAGTTTGAAGTTTTTTTTCGGTTCTATTTTCATGTAACTTATAAAAAGTGTTCCTGAATAAGTGAATCAACGATCAACTGTAGATTTCTCGAGAAAAAATCCAAAAAAATACACGAAAATAGGTTTAACGTCTGCATGCCGTTATTTCTTTCCTTAATTATTTAAAAAAAATGTTTCCCTCCGATTTTTTCCTTCGGGTCTTCGTTTCAGAGGGTGTGAAAAATTCATATTTTTAGTTTTTGGCTAATATCTCAGAAACGGTTTGCATTACAGAACTGAGTTTCTTTACACACATTGTTACTAATAATAGCTACTTTCTTGCACTTATACAGTTTTATTAGACCTGTCAGTGGCAGAGAGGTTGAATTTGCGCAAAGGTTGTACCTCCTAACTTTTTCACCACTTGAGAAGGGACCCCGCACTTTTTGTATGTAAAGTGGAAACCGGTCAAATTTTCTGAAAGTTTGGTATGTTGTTGTACCCGACTCAGTGACCAAAAGTGTCAATGGGCCCAACCCAATCCTATGGCTAGTTTACTAAATACGGGGGTGTTGAAGTTTGAAATTGCCCAGATTTTAGGATTTATTTTTTATTCATTAAAAGTTAGATTGGATTTCTATTGCATGCAGACGTTTAACACATGTTCTAGTAATGAAATAAGTGGATAGGTAATACGTATGATTAAAAATATTTACATTTACAAGGTGAGTCACGAATTTATGGCGGTAGTTTTTTGCCAAAATTCACTTTTTTTACTGTGACGTCAGGAAGGATTATTTTTGAAACTTTCTCTTCGATATAGTATTTGGACGATGAAATATTGCACAGTACACATTTTTTTACGGGGTGTTTCACAGACATAATTATTTTTTTAGGATTTATTCGAAGCCCTGTATTTATGAATTGATTTTTTGGAAGAGTTATACCACAAATATATGCGTGTCTCTAATCTCCGAAATATTCAAGGTGGTTTATTCATAGGAGGGTAGTCTATTTTGGGAAAAGTACGAAAAACATGAACATGTATTCAAAATTTTCCTCGGTCAAATGCAACTATTTTCACACTATATATTGATTTCTACAACATCTTTAAGAGTATGAATTCCTAATTCGATACTATGACCAGTTTTTGAGATACAGTGCGTTAAAGTTGAAAATTACTGATTTTATGTTGCGCCTATGACTTTAATATGAGTTTCGGTCAGATGTACATGAAACGGTTCAGATTAAAATATTTACAGGGTTATCCACGAATAAATAACGGTAGCTTTTGCAAACACTCAATAATTCTACAGTTAAGTCACAGAGAAATTATTCCATTAATTCAATACCCAGTCGTTTACAATTTCGATTCTCAAATACTTCATTATAATTATTTTTCATACATACTCGTATATTTGTGGTATAACTTTTCCGAAAAATCAATCCATAAATACAGGGTTTTGAATAAATCCTGAAAAAAATAATTATGCCTATTGGCTCTGTCTGTGAAACCCCCTGTATAAAAAATGTGTACTGTGCAATATTTTCTCGTCCAAATACTATATCGAAGAGAACATTTCAAAAATATGCCATAAATTCGTGACTCACCTTGTAAATATAAATATTTTTAATCATACGTATCCATTAATTTCATTTCTAGAAAATGTGGTAAACGTCTGCATGCGATAGAAACCCAATCTAACTTTTAATAAATAAAAAATAAATTCGAAAATCTGGGCAATTTTCAACCACAACTAGTCATAGGATTGGGTTGGGCCCATTGACACTCTTTTTGGTAGCTGAGTCCTGAGTCGAGTACAAAATACCAAACTTTCAGAAAATTCGACCGGTCGCCACTTTACATACTAAAAGTACGGGGTCCTTTGCATTTGCACAGCAAATTCTGATGCTCCAATGTGTTTTACTCCTGGTACTCTTGGTGTCTCATTGCTCTGAAGTGAAAACACATGATCAAAAAAAAAATTGTAAATTTCTCGTAATTGAAAAAAATGTGTTGTGAGAATTAACCATGGTCGCTAAAAATAATGAGGAATAACTTTGCAATTTAAACTTAAAAACTAAGTTGTCAAAGTTTGTTGAAATTAATAAACTTGTTAATTTCGACTACTCATTTTTCCAATTACAATAAATTCACAATGCGCCAGCAAATTGTTTTTGATCATAAAATGTCAGTTTTCTCGAAAACGGTTCACTTTAGATCATTGAGCCAAGAGTAACTTTTTTACGTGAAACACGTTGGCGCATCAGAATTCACATATGATCGTTGATACACTCTTTTAGGAACACCCGGTATAGTCCTGTAAGCTGATGAAACATAAAATAAATTTCATTTTATCCCACACTACCTCCAATTCATTATTTCTATTCTGATATTTTTTGCCCACTCCCCTCCCCACTGTTCAAAGTCTGGGGGAACCCTTCTTAACATCATACACTGCTTCCATAGATGAAAAGAGATAATTTTCAGGTTCATCAAACCTCAAACTAACATACCTATGTTAAGGTCGGCGTTTAAAGCGAGTAGGAAAGCTCAGCCGATAGAGGCGCCACCGTCCATTTTATGGAATATCTCCATAGAACATGCACTATCACTATCAAGTTCTATGAATATCTCTCTAATTATGAATGGAATGTACAAAGGCGCTCTCTATCCGAAAATCGCCGAACTATGAGATAAGTCAATTTGTGGGTAAAGCAGGAACTTTTTCCTGCCAAAATTTGAATTTGGCCATTTTCTGCCAATTCCGTATTTCAAGTTGATCTTCTGAACGAAATTATCAGTAGATTTACTTTGAATCGGAAGTTGAACTATTTTCATGGGTCTTTCTGTTGAAATAAAACAGAAGCATGGGTTGGCTCATTTTCTTCTATTTTCGAAAGAAAAAAAATTAACTGTCGGAATGAAATCGATTAAAATTATTTCAACAAGAACCCTAATCCTTTCTGAGTTCACCCATAAAATTTCAGTTCTCAAAGTGAAACCGTTTTCGAAATCAACTTGAAATAAAAACACACTACATTGAACGACCACCTTAAGGGGCCCACTCACGGGGCTGCTGAGACGGGCGTTTTATGACATTTTATGAGCCCACGTGGGGAAAGAGTATCCGTGATTGGTCAAGCGCTCATAAAGTGTCATAAAAGGCCATGAAACGCCTGGATCTGGACTCTACGTGAGTGGCCGCTATTAGTGTGGACCTAAAGAAGTCTATCGACTTGCGGCACACCATTCATTTTCAAAGAATCAATTCAATTCAATTTTTGTTTGTTGTTGCTATGTATTGATAATCAAGAGATCAGTTGGTTAACGCATGTATTTTGAACTTCTGGAAAAATGCTCATTGAATTTGATGCCCATTTTATGAGAGAATTGGAGAATTGGAGAAAAAAAGAAAATCGATATTCTATAAAGATAAAGTATATTTAGATATTTTGATTACAAACCAGTTAACATAATAATGAGACAATAAGACTGATTTCGAATCTGTTTCTGATCAATGAGAGTAGGCCTCTGCTAAAATCTTTCGAATATCAAGTGTACCTATTGAATAACATAAGATCGACAAATTATTTCTCTTTCAACAAATTATTTCTCATAGGATTCGAAATCGATAAATTATCATTTCGTGATTATTTTTGAAAATAATACTCAATTTCACTTAAATCATTTCACTTAATGCTTAACAATGGATCAATGCTCACAATTATACAAGAAAACCTTCAATACAATCAACAACTATAAACATTCAAACCGAGGAAATGGATTGTCCATTTTCAATAATCAATATCATCGAAATAAAAACAATATTATTTATTTGTTTCGATCTGGTCTTTGATTTCAATATTAGTTATGATTTCACATATTTTGATCAGTTATATCAATTCTTGGTGCAGAACATTTGTCAATGTCTTTGATTCGAGAATGCATCTTTTCAGATAAGTCTAGACATATTGTGACATAAATCAATTCCTGAAGTTTCTTTGTGGAACATCTGGAAAATAACAATTCCTTCGTTTAAATAAGAACGGAAAATAATTCAAGTTATTCATTCGGATCGTAGTGGGCGATGTAAATGAACCAGACCCAAAATCTATCCGACTTCAACGGTTTCCATCAATAGAAAATGCTTCGGTTTCAGTCAAGGGCGAATATAGCTCTTTTTCATGGGAGAGGTAATAACGATCTAGGGGGGGGGTAATTACGGTTGAAAACCATAAAATCAGGTGAAAAATGAATTAAATATTGTGTGTGCACCACCTTTTTCTTAGGTCTTCGATACTCATGAGGGGGTAGTTACCCCCAGTACCCCCCCCGTAAATCCGCCCTTGGTTCCAGTGTTCATTAAGTCATTTAATCTGATGAAATGGTGCTTGCAAAGACCTGCGTATTCGCCATTTTGCAATTTCATAAGAGTCCAATACTTAAATAATTAAGGAAATTGTGTTATCAAGAACGCTAATTTAGTGTTTATTTAAGCATTTGAACAACTGAGAATATCAAGATTTCTAGAAAATGTAGGGTCAAATAAAGGAAACATATCTATTTGGTATGCCGGATTTAATACCCCCTGTTAAATATATCAAAAATTTCAACCAAGACTCCCAATTACAGAGGTTGCCCTATAATAGACAACCCATTTGATTTTATTAATAAATTCCGTACGAGATAACTGAATAAGTTGTTTTCTGTGGGAATATCTTCCGTAGTCTTTGGGATTTAGGTTGATTATTAATCAAGTAGGTGCCTGTCACAAATTAAAATAGATGCATAGCAACCTTATCATTTCTAAGTAACAATGGCGTAGTTTTTTCAATTTTTAGAATTTCGCTTTTCAGATTCCCTTGATAAAGAGAGGAAGAACATCTGGATATCAATTCTGAATTAAGCTGACTCTGTTTTTGTCATCGAGGTATTTCGTATATTTATTTAGTGTTGTAATTATTTCCTAAGCTGTTCTTTATGTGACGTGGGGTGATTTGTAATGTGCACAATATGAGGATTGTAATTTTGTTTCAACGAAATGAATGAATAAATAAATAGATAAATAAATGAATAAACAAAAAATAAATAAATAAATAAAATAAAAATGTTCGGAACATTGAATGAATTCGTCAAAAATAGTTAATTCACTTGTAATTTCATTTCCATTCTTCAATACCGATAACAACACGCCAGTGAATATTCCAAAGTTAGATTCCTCACTATTGCCACGGCGGTTTCTAAAGATATTGCTATCCTTTCTGCTATTTTCATTCCACTCATTGGAAAAGACTGAATTTTGGCTTCACCAATTATCGAATTCATGAATGTAATGATGTGTCTTCTCTTTCTATGGTCGATGAGGGATATCGTTTTAGTACCAGTGACATATAACATGAACAAAATTCGTTACATATTAACATCCCCCAATTTTATCGTTTATTGTATCGGATTGGATAGTGAACAATTCATTAAAATATCAATATCGAACATTTCAGACTTTATTGTAATAAATTCATGCTCAACGGTTTTAGTTGAAACAACATACGCTAATAATTCGAATTCAATTGACACTTCGGATTTATGACCTGGTGAAATGATTCGGAGTGGTAGTTATCATTGGTGAGAGTAAAAGAAATGACACACGAATCGGATCTAGTTGGCACATAATTCCAGAATGTGCTCTATTATTTTCAATGAAAAAATTATTGCCGCATGTTCATTATATTTAGAAAACCGTCAATGAATTGAAAATTAAAAGTTATTAACGAAATAATCAACTCGAGTGTGAAAAAGCTTATCGTGCTTTTCATTTCGATTTATATTTTTGCTCCCGCCAATAGCCACCTACACTCAATTTTATTATCAAATTGATTATTCATTTAATATCTTTTTCCTTTTCCCAATTTATCGAAATTTCTTAAATTTAAATGAACCAGTTCAGAGCCAAGTCTTCGTATTTGAAAATCATTTTTTTTCTTTAAATTAATTCGGCTTGCTACGCATTTTTTTTCAATATTTTCATTCTAATGAGTGTGATTGATCTTTTTGTTAGTTTCAAAATTCCGTTCTCTACATTATTGAAATTCAGTTTTTCAAGATTCTCTAATCTATATCGGGTCAAAACAATATGATGAAAATGATGGAAGTGATCATATAATTTAAATTTTCAAATTGAAATTCCTACTCAAGTTAGTACTCCAGATCAGTCTAGCATGCTGTAGAAGCTATTTTGAGGTACGCCATCTATTATGATCGCCCATCAATCTTATAATCTCCGACGTCAAAAACCACCACATACCAATTTCAAGGATAATCATAAAATTAACACAAAACTCTGTCGCCATCTTGAAGTCACCATTTCGTTTTCATGTTCACATTTTTCTCGAAATAAGTCTGCCAAATTTTAAGAAAATCGAACAACTAGAAGATATGACCTGAAGAAAAATTTTAACATTGTCAATGGAAAAAAAGATTGTTATGTTAAAACTGTCCGATATCCACCTGAAAATTCATTGTCCCGCATCTTTAAACCGAGTTCATGGGTCTATATCGATGTGGAATTTCCTTTTTCTTGTAAGTTTTCCCATAGGCTATTCAACTACATAATAATCTGTATCTCAATTGGGTTCTATCGAATGAATACTGTAACATAATCGTTGTAATAAGATTGAATATAAAAAATAAAGAAAAAATTAAATGAATCCTTCCAAATACACCGTTCACACATCCGAATGAACAACGGAAAAACGAATGCACAATCAGCTCCAGAAAGTATTCAGGATTACAAAAATAGCAGTTTAAAATCGTTCAACTCTTTTAAAACATCTCTCGATGAAACAGTCAGATATGATATCCGATCTGCCGTTTTCGATAAACATTAATTTAACTATTTATATTACATCCACTTTGAACGA
This sequence comes from Adalia decempunctata, assembly GCA_951802165.1. Classification (NCBI taxonomy): domain Eukaryota; kingdom Metazoa; phylum Arthropoda; class Insecta; order Coleoptera; family Coccinellidae; genus Adalia; species Adalia decempunctata. The sequence goes on along the minus strand of OX637696.1, from coordinate 61,311,456 downwards.
AATCATCAAACTGAAATCTCCTGTATCTGGACGCGTTTTTTCATAGTTCCTGGCGTGGTGGGTGCACCGTGCGGTCTTAAAATACCAGTCTGATTGCACACCGTCACAGTCTTGGGCTTATCGTTATGGTTCGCAGGATCGTCAGGACCTGTGGTTTGGGATGCAACGCAGGTATTGGACACCGTGGTGATGTCCGGTGGTTGACACGAGGTAGACTGGGATGAAATGACGACTTCTGGGGGCCGTTTTATGGGAGATGAGTTGAACTGTTGTAGAGGAAGCTCTGTCATCTGAACATCAGCGAAGATTTTCTTTTCGCAGGTGTAGTCGTCTATGTAGTTGTGCAAGGACTTGCAGCTGTTGCCCCTGGTGAGGTACGGGCTTTTGGCGCAGTCGTAATGTGACATATGGCGAGTTTCGTAGCTCTTAGCGTACATATCTGCCGCTGAACTGCAGCTTCCTGTGGAAAAGCGTAGAATTATTTTTTTATTTAGAAACTTCTCGAAAGTTGTCATCTACATCCTCAATTCAAAATTCACCAGAGAATATGCTACAGGACAGGAAATATATTACCTAAAGGCGATATATAGCTTTTGAAATTACGAAAAACGTTACGACTGGGAAATCTTTTGAGAAATGAAATTTGCATCAACGAATAGGGAACCCAGAGGAGTGAAAGTATCGAATACCTTGCTTTCGATATCAATGAACTTGGGACCATTTTCCAGTTATCGCAGCAAAAAAAGTCATAAATTCATTTCATCCATGTCCGAATGTGTGTAATTTTCGAATTTCAACCCGAAAATGATCTTAAACGATTAGGTTGGACACACTGATTTTGTAAAACTTAGAGTTTGGAAAGTATCGATCAATCAGCCTTCTCTCCCATACCAAAGTCATTTTACAACCACAAATTCGATGCATATCCACCAGTAGAGCAGAGGTTTCAGCCCCTTTTTAGTTGTTCGAAGATTCCCATAGAATATTATAACAAAAGTCTGTTGTAATAAAGGGTTTTTTGAATAGCCCGCTGTTTCGGTAAATTTCATTTTTGAAGCTGACATTTTTTGACATGTGACAGGTAGAAACTACGCCATTAATCAAAATAAAACCATTCATGCTTCAACAATGCATTGAAAATATTTGTATGGTGAAAATTGGGCAGAGACGATTCGTAAAATATTTTTGGTTATCGTGAAGCACTTTGTCGAACCGCAATACAGAAATTAGTGGAATAATTTGAGCTGTTGGGACAGTTAGTGATGTGAAGACTGAAACCCGTGCACGTCGCTCAAGAACAGCTGCTGTAGCCGAAAGTGTTGAAGAAAACCCAGGCTTGTCCATTCCTCGTCGTTCTTTGGAATTAGGCATTCCACAAACGTTATTACACCGTATTTTGCACAAATATTTAGGTCTCAAGGCGTATGAAGTTCAGTTAACACAAGAACTCAAGCCGACCTATCATAAACAGCGTCGTGCCTTTGATGATTGGGTCCTTGAAATGCATGAAAATAATCCGGAATTTTATTGAAAAATCATCTTGAATGATAAGGTCCATTTCCACCAAGGTGGCTTTGCAAAAAATAACAAAATTGTCCTATATGGAATCATCTTTGAATGCGACGCCCTAGAAAGAAGGCGTCACAGAATCTCCGGAGAAATCAATCCGGAAACAGGAATGAATCCGAAAAACCTCATGAACCTGCTAAAGGACACGAACCTACTCTCGTGAGGAATCACTGACGAAAGAGAGATACAATAGACCCAATAAGTTGGTCGCAGTGTCACAGGAAGGCCAAGTGCTAACCCGTTCTCTTGTTCGTCAGCCATCAATCAATCCTATATGGAGCTCGGAAAACCCAAGAGTTTTTGTTGAAAAGCCTCTCTATTCTCACGTGTTACTGTTTGATGCTGTTCATGGTCCGGCAGGGACATTGGACCTAATTTTTTCGGGAATGATGCTGGAGCAATAGTTACGATGAAGGGATTGCGCTATCCGGATATGGTAACTGATTTTTTCATGGATGGTATTGATGCGGACAACGTTTATTTTTGATACGACGGCGCTGCTTGCCACACAAGCAACGAAACCAATGATCTTTTGCGAGGATAGTTTCCGAACCGTGTTATCTCTCGAAGAAGAGAGCACAGTAATTTGGAAACCGAGATCTTGTGATTTAACACCTGGCGACTGCTTCTTCTGGGGCCAAGTTGAAGAGAAGGTTTACGCCAAGAGTGCAGCGTCGATTCAAGACCTCAATGATGGAATTCGTGAGGCTGTCGCGAACATAAGTCAGCCACATTGCGATTTGGTTATGAAAAATTTCATGAAAAGGATATGGTCCTGTGGTAGTGGTCGTGGTGGTCATTTGGCAGACGTTATTTTCCATTATTAACGGCATACCTTCCTCTTTATAATGAAGAAAACATCCTATCATTCATCTGAAAAACGGCATTTTTCTTTGAATGTCAAATTAACACCTCTTATTGATATTTTTGAAAATACCACTTCACACGTCGCGTCGGATCAAATGAAAAAATAAAAACATAAGAAATTTTATCGAATAGAAGAATGCGTCAAAGTGATACCATAGACTCCAAATTATTCACCCTAGTCCTATACAGAACATCTTCAAAATGTTGCTTTGGAAAAGGAAAAGAACAAACATCGTTGCACCATCTCCCATTTGCGGATGATATCGTCCTGATCAATAGTACTGTACAAGAATTGGCCGAAATTTTGAAGGAAATCGTACCATCCAAGCCGAATATTTCCGTAATTTTGAATTTTCGGAAAACCCCAAGACAAATCAATTTCCATTTGGGTGAACTTTTTCACTTTCAAATTGGTAGGTGCACAATAGTCGCATTAAGCGGGGTGATCACCCCCTCAAAAATCTCAAATGGCATGATGCACAGATTCACGACCATCAAACAAGATCCAGGGAAAAATTTGTGGCCCCAATGCATCGCTTAACAAAAACACGTAACACGCATATGTTTAATTCACTCAAAATGTTCAACAGGCTTCCCGAGCACCTAATAACACTCGGTGCTGTCGCTTTCCGGAGGAGGATCAAGACTCTGCTTACAGACAACGGGTTTTACTCAGTGGAGGAGTTCATGAAATATAAATTTTAATCGATTTTATACAACTGTATGTTACTTGAAATGTGATTTTGTGGCTTATATTTTTCATATTTGTCTTTTATAATTGATAAATGTTGATTGTTGTGACACATCCTGTAATTTATTGAGGAGAGAAAGATATTAGATATATTAGATATTAGGTCCAGCGACACATGATTTCGAAGGATTTTCAGTAGTATTATCACAAGAGCTTGAATTTCCGTGATAAGTCTATCGATTTATTTTCAAACGAAAATGATTTGCTTGGAAGCATCACGAGTCCGGAGGACGAGTGGTGTTTCCTCAAAGCAACTCATTTGAGTTTGGAAATAAAAGATAGACTTATAAGGTAAATTCAATCTCGAGTGAAATCTTATACGACTATTTCACGAACAGAATAAAAGGTCAGAAATTCCATATTCGTAAAAAGCAAGGAAAAACTCATGTTGTCGTCTACAATTTATATTTATCAGTTGTCAAAACGTTCGAATACATAGTTCAATCACAGTCTAAGTAGTTCGATCGTTGAAAACACCGAAGTTGTCAGACCAATCATAATTCAGAGACAGTTGGTATTTTCGCGATAATACGAGCTGTCTTTGGACTGTGATTGGTCAGTTTTTGAAATGAGTGGAATAGTCGGAGGTAATATCACAAGACTATGACAAATAGCCGACTATTATTTTCGACGTAATTCTATCGAGAGCGTTTTGTATTTCGACAATTTGATAAGACCATATGAACATTAATAATCTGAATTCTTTGATTATTGATGTTCATTTGGTCGAATTGAATTGTCGAAATACAAGTTGCTCGAGATGAATTAAAGAAAATAATAGTGGCTTTTTGTCAAAGTCGAGTGATATTCAGGAAGATTATTTCATGAACATGCTCCGAATGCTCGCATCCGCGGTCTTTTGTATTTTAGACCGAGCAGTCGGACTTATTTATAATTATTTTGCAAAAAAATTGCTATCCCAACCAAGTTTTGAACTCGGGACCCTCCGTACATTTTCAATTCTGAATGAATGTTATGCCAAATTTTGACACTTTAAAATAGCCGCTGATATTTCTTTCTCTATTTCAGTATCGTAATGAGTTCATTACAGTACTAAAAACAGTGCTGTAATGAACTCATTACAGCATTGTTTTCAGTTATATTTTTCGTTTTTTGGTCGTCAGCACTGGCTTCCGCTCCTATCAATTTTCAACGCATGTCAATTGGGAAATGTCAATTTTGTAACAGTCACCAACTGCCAAGATACAATACGAAAGTCACTAGGATGAGTTTTTCATTGAATTTCAACAGTATTTCTCGAAATTTGACTGAAATAGAGAAAATATCGTCTAATAATCGTTGCAGAATGCAATTCCAACACTCATGCGTTCGAAAACTCGCTCCTTCGTCGCTCGTTTTCGAATTTCGCATTCGTATTGGAATATGAGCCCCTTCTGCAACTAGTTTTAGAATATACTATTGTTTACCTTAATTGTCGATAATATTGCATATCGTGTGACTGAATTCGTGACTTTTCATTGGCGGAGCCATGTGTGAACGAAATAATCGATTAAATTTGTGAATATGCTGAAAAATTTATGTTTGATTTTCGGTCCTTTGTGGAAAACACTTTGGAAGTGATGGATCCGGTTCTTTAAGTGGTAGAGTTTCTAACCGAATTTTGAGATGTTCAAATTGCCTATTGTTTAATTCGAAAGAGTGATGCATGTCTCAGTTCAGTTTTTACTTTGGGCCTTATCAAGAATTCGACCATAAAAAAACCAGACCTTATAATTGAGCCTGATTCATATTTCGAAAAATTGATTCACATAAACATTGTGGTGTCTAATGAATACACTCAAAAAAAATTTTAATACCAGGTATTAAAAAAACAGCATACTATACGCCTCAGTTCGAATATTTTAACACATGGTACAAAACAAGTCTAACTGCTTCCCATTCAACACCTCGTATGCGTATATTTGAAGAATACTAGGTGATTACTAGTAATATGGTCGGTATAAAAATGTGTTAATACGAGCAGTTATAGTTTGTTTTCACATTGTAACACGGCTTTGAGCCGGTATTAGAACATTTCATACCAAGTCAGTCTAATGAATACATATGGTATACTTGATGTTTCTTCGGTAATACCAGCAATTGATTTATTGAATAGAGGGTATCGGTATTGTTTCCATCTTTATTCGTTCTTGCTGTACACCGGTATTAACAAGTTCGAAATTCATATTTAGATCTATATTCCTCGGTATTCTTTATTTCAATATCAACAGTCCATTTGTTGAACTGGTAAAGTATATATTCTGAGTTATCAGATATACAGTTTTATAATATCAGTATTACAACTGGTGAATAGCTTTAGTAACTTTCAAAGCAGCTTGGTATTTAAATTTGAATACCAATTATTGCATTTTTCTGGCAGGATAGGCAAAATTTTTCAGGATTTATAAAACATAAAAACTCATATTTTTTCTGTAGATCACATTTATTGTAAAAAATCTAATGAAAACTTACATAAAAATACCAAAATCGTTTTTGAAAAAATACCTGAATATGCCTATATGAAGAGGAAACTGATGAAATATTTTTTCTTATTTCGACTAGCACTTTCAACAGAAGAGAGAGAAATGTCTCGGTGTATCTAGAAGACTTCCAAATACTACATCAAAAATATAGTTACACTATTTAGACGAATATGAAAAAAGATGTAATCACGTTGTCATTTATTAAAGAAGCTTCTTATTGATTCGTTTCTCCTACACGAAACGCAAATAGTTTTTCATTTAACTCTTCAGTTGAAAAAGCTCTGTAGTAAATCGATTCAAATAATCTGTCCGATTTGAAAAGTTCTGCTGCACATTTTAAATTTTTTCGGAGTTTGAGAATTATCAAAGTAGATTTGGGACAGATCAAAATGTTCTTCAGACGTTATCCTCATGTTTGATTTTCTTAAGATGTGATTTAATTTTTTAAAGTTCACCTGGCACATTGGCGTTACTGTTAAAATAAATTGGAGACTTGAATCCAAAACTTTGAAGAATACGATTAGAACATGCCAATTGGTGTTTTGCTGCAACAGTTTTAGTGATGTTGACTCTGCAAGGAACAAGATTTGAACATTATTTTGAAATCCTGTGTTTAGATTCATACCTTATAGTTGATAAATATTTCATCGGACCTACAAGCCCCAAAATGTTGGGATAATGTGTTCCAAAGATGATGTTTTGGCTTGAGTTTCAACTTGAATGTTTTCTGGTAATGCTGGGTGATGCCCATTTATCAAATTTTTGGGTTCCATAACTATCACTTTTATTAGGTCCATGCACACACTTGTTGAACACTTGCTCATGAGCACCATCTTCATAAAATAAACCAAACAGAAACAGACGCAGACGCTTTTGACAAATGTAATACGCATGAGTTAACTATATAATACGGGTGGTAAAAAAATTTACGGTGTCAATAAAATGCTTATTTGTTCATATTCGAAAAATAACTGAAAATCTGTTCGTTAGTAGTAGTTAAACTCTCTCTTAGCACCAATTATACATATTTTTACATAGTTTGATTGCACTGCGAGTGTACGTACGGATAACTAGTACACTAACAAATTTCATCAATAGGTAATAGCAATGTCGTGAAAAACATTCGTAACTGCCACAGCAAGACGTTTAATAAATATTATCAAAATGTTGAATATGCCGCACTTTTTTGAGTGTATGACCGTCACCAAATGAAGAAGAACATGATGGACTTTATCGAGCTCTGTGATTTTGAATGCTTTAATGGCTTTTCTCTTGAAACCGAACCAAGACAGTGCGATTATCAGGAAACATTCCCAGTCATCAGAAACCAATCCGTCTGAAAGGATCCCAGGTTAAGATTCTATTTCGGAGAATCGTCTAGTGTTGTCTAAAGAAACGCGGGGGTTTTTCGTGAAAACATCACAACTAATGAGCGATTGCTACGGTGTATCAATTATGATGAAATGGATAGGTTCAATAGGGATTTTTCCACGTGATACCATCCCAAAGGAGCCTTCTTTAAGCCACAAGATATTAAGAGGAAGTCACATGATCAGAAATTTTTCAGCATATTCATCAATATAATCGCGCAACCTTCAGAATTATGTATCACTATTGCCATTCAAAGTAGGTATCAAGGGGCTGTGCACCATTATCGGCTTTTTCCGAAAATATCATACTTACGACTTTCGTATATACTTATACCGATTGGCTGTTTCATGTGGGACATTTGTAAATGTATTTGATCACTCACCTGCTTCAGCTTGTTCTTCTTTCTTCTTCTTTTCCTTCTTGCCCCTATCCCTCTGGTGATAAATACCAGCGAAAATCAAAATATTCAGCAACAACAAGAAACAACCAACTGCGATAGTAACCGTAAGAGCAGTGGTATACGACTGATATTGATTCGATGCTAGTTTTCTCAGAAGGTTGTTGTGATTGCTCTTCGAAATGCTGGGCACTGCCAGAGAGGCGTTTGGAGGACACTCTGTTGTTGTCGCCTGAACAGCGGTGTCGGATTTTGGAGGAGCAGGTGTCGAGGATGTTGGGTTGGCTGTGGTCGTGCGGCCGGACAGGGCTGGTTCTGCGATGATGTGTATGAATGATGGTTTTTGATTTGTTTGCACTCGGACGGATCCTGCGAATCAGAAAGAACATCGATAAGATGGCAAATATTCAAACTTGAGTTCAGTTTCCCTGGAGAAGGTATTTTTATTGAAAATCTAAACTTTAACTGCTTCAAAAAAGGGTTTATTGTATAAGCTTTGAGCTTCAACATGATACCGAAATTTTTAATGTTAACAATATTGGAGCGACTTCAACCGGAGTTTCAAATTTTACTGTGACACTGTGACACAGGTTTCGTAGTGCTACATCTTCATACTGCAGTATTGCAAGTTGTGCAAAAAGGTATTTAAATGTCTTCTGTAGGTATTTCTTGAGAATTTTGAAAAGTGGGGAATTCCATAGGTCCGTCTGTTCCGTCCGTTTTTCTGGGTTATTCGAGTACTTTTATTCTTTTTCCGAATTAACTATCACAAAGTAACGGACTATTCTGTCCATTTTTTTTCAGGAAAATTTCAACACTCGTTTCTTGATTTTCGCAAGAGAGCAGTGGCGGATTTACGATTTCAAGGGCCCTACGCTTCAAAACTTCTGGGGCCCCTCTGAAACATTTTTGATTTTTTTAAAGAATTGTTCAATTAAAACTCTACACATTTGTCCTGGGAATATGACCGCCTTACATTATAGGGAGCATGTCATTGACAATGTTGTGCCAAATATTCACGCTGCTATTGGTGAAACTTTTCAATTTCTAGACGATAACGCTAGACCGCAGCGTGCAGCCACAGTTAAGAATGCGTGCGAGGAGCTTGATATTCTACATTTATCAATACCTCCGCACTCACCAGATTTGAATTGCATAGAACATGCATCGGATATGCTCCAATGAAGATTAGATAATCATCAACCTACCCCAGAATCCTCAAATGATCTGAAAGAGCTTCTGCCCCGTTTATGAAACCAATTTCCTCAAGAAATGTTCAACAACCTCGTGTGTAGTATGCAAAGAAGATATCAAGCTGTTATTGATGCCTGTGGAGGCTTACATTGTATTGATAGTCAGGATAGTTTTGAAATGAATGAATTCTCTGGGAATAAAATTTCGATATTCTACTCGATTCTTCTTAACCATCCTGTATACGCTGCAGACCTAAAGGCTAAAATTAATTTGCAACTTGAAATAATATTAATATGAGTTATCATCACAAAAATCTTATTTAAATTATATTTTTTTGCAATTTCAGTCAATATCCGTAACTCATGTGGAGCAGTTTAGTTTAATTCACCAACACTTCTCAGTTTTTCATAATATTTGAATCTAAAACGAAACTCGCTCGTCACTGTCAACACTATTCGAAACTTGTGAAATGAATGTGAGAAAAAAATATGCAAACCTAAGAACTTCTGCACAAGTATTTTTCACTTTACAACCCTAAACGAATCAACATCTGGTCGATCGTTCTGTAGCACATTCCTAGATTTCAGAGGAAATGCCAACAAATTTATTGAATTATGATGTAATTGTCAACATTGGAATTGCAGGCAGACGCTTGCCCTGGGCGCCAGCTTGAGGGGGCGCCAAAAACAACCAGAGGTTAATTTTTTTCCATTTTTCATTTTCTCGGAAAAAAGTATTATTATTAAATATGACCCGACTCTGATGTGGACAAACATCCTATCTGTCCGAAACTATACAAAATGAAATTATGGATTTAATGGCCACTAAAGTTCGGAATAACATTATTAATGAGATCAAGGAGGCCAACTATTTCACTATTATGTTCGACTGCATCCCAGGGCCTCTATTCTTGAAAACCAGGGAGTAGAACGATCGAGGTGACGTGGCCCTACTAATCAGTAGGGCCACGTCGCCGTTCTCTCGATCGTTTACTCCCTGGTTTTCAAGAATAAAGGCCCAGATGTATCTCACACAGAAGAAATGAACCCGTTTATACGATATTTAAAGAGAACGGAGTCTGGATATCAGATAAAGAAAAGTTTTATTGACTTCTTAGAAGTTGACGGAAAAACTGCAGAATAATGTCATAACGAATTCTAGATAAAATGCAAGCTGATGATTTAGATTTCAAAAAATGTCGTGGGCAATCCTACGACAACGGATCTTATATGGCTGGCATATATAAAGGAGTCCAATCCAGAATTCTACAGATGAACGAGCTGGCTATATTAGTTCCATGCCTAGCACACTCTTTGAATCTTGTGGGTGTCCATTCGGCTTCATCATGTTCAGAAGCAGTAAATTAATTTGGTGTGTACAAAAACTGTATTCTTTTTTTGTTAGTTCAACCACACGATGGACAATTATGAAAAAGTGCACGAAAACAAATTTGACAGGAAGTAGCCAAACAAGATGAGCTGAATATCAAGCTGTTAATGCCTTGCTCAATAATTTACCGGGAGTTATGAAGTCTGTGGAAGAAATCTAAGAATCCTCACTAGTCGCAGAACCAAGTATGAGGCTGGTCATTTGCTTCATGCTGTGATGGATTTTAGATTCAGCCTGAACCTAACAATTCGGGATAATATTCTGCGAGAGATCAATAGGGTCAACGTGGAAATTCAGAAAGGGGTTATAATGATTTCACGTTCAATATCGTTGTTGCAAGGTCTTGTGAAGATCTAGCAAGGAATGAGAGAAAAACCTATTGAAAACTGGATCTCGAAAGCTACACTTGTTTCAGAAGAATTGGATGTGAGGCCAGTTCTTAGAAAGAAACGTATTTCCAAGAAGAAAAAGCAGGTCGCTGAAATATGCGAGGATGAGTCAAGATCGATAGATCTAGTTGGTTTATTCCCGAAGTAAATTAAGGTTGCTTTCGACAGATTATTGTCAGAAATCAGAAAAAGATTAGAAAGCGCAGAGAGTCTGCATACGAAATTCGCATTCGTCAGTGGCCATGCCCTTTCAAAAATGCAAAAAGAGGATCTGCAGAAAAATGGGACCCTTTTAGCGCGAAAATATTGAAGTGTCTTGAATGCAGTTGATTTTTGTTAGGAACTAGCGGTTTTCAAAGAGCTGGTTCCTGGAATTAGTGAAAGATCGACTTCATTAGACCTGCTAAAAATTCTCGACAAGCAAGATCTGCAAAAAGCTCTTCCTGATGTCAGTATTGCTTTAAGAATATACTGCACATTACCTACCATGTCTACAAGAGGTGAACGCAGTTTCAGGTTTTAGCAAATTGAAAATAATAAAAAATTATTTGCGTTCCTCGATGAGTCAGAAAAGGCTCTATGGTTTCTCGATCTTACTGATCTTAGCTGTGGAAATTCAAACTGCTTCTGAAACAGATTCCGAGGAGCTGATAGATGCGTTCGCGGGAAGAAAATCACGCCGCATGAAGCTGTGAAGAAAAAAATCTAATTTCTTTCCTTCTGATATTTTCCTTATCATTAGTTTTCATTTTCATTATTCATTTGTATTTTTTTGTTTGGGGGGGGGCGCCACCATGAATTTTTGCCCCGGTCAGAAAAAAATGTAGATCCGGGCCTGCCAGAACATAGATTGTTTATTTTTTGAGAAACCTAGGGGTGACAAGACTACAGTGTCTTCATACAAGACAGTGGCGACAATAGGGTCATAGAACACGTCTTTGCACAAACATGGCGGATATTTGTTTACATTTGAGTGTCGTGCTGTTTGACCATATATCTAATAACATCAATATGGATTATACCCCTGCTTTTCACAGTCTCAAACTGAAGCCAAATCTTTGGTAACGATTGAGTTGTACGCTTGCGTCAACTGGAAATGCAGAAATTGCGAGACATTTAGAGGTTATGTTTCTTCTGAAAAACAACTAGAAAATAGATATTGAGAATGAAAATATGTCACTTAAATACTATCAGTTCAATTTAAGAATATGAATAAGAGTCAACAATGATATTTAGGACTTGAAGAAAACGGAATGAAGCGATTGAAAGATTTCACGGGAAATTGTGAGGTTACGATCGAACTATTCACATGAAGTTAAGAATGACCTACGTTTCACGACAAAATACGATGTGTCGGCGAGAGACAGAATTGAAAAATTATTTTTATTCTCAATATTGCCGCACAAGCGCAGATCTAGATTGTTACCGAAGCCCAGCTTCAGTTTTGATTGACTCATGCCCCATATTGGAATTATTAGATATATGTGTTTGACATTTGACTCCATCTTGAGCTTTTTGTCACTATGACATGACAACAAAACAATGAAAGTCCGCCATTAGTGGTCGAAAACAGTCCGACCAATCAAAACGTGAACGTCTATTGTCGCCACTGTCCTGTATAAAGCCACTGTAGCCAAGACTTTCGACGATGTGTGCATATGTGGCAGTCGAATAGTAAATTCCGTCAGTACGTAAAATGACTAGGCAGTTTGTAAACTGACGAACGTTTTCTAAAACGCTCTTGAAATGAAGATCGTTTTACAATCGGTCTGAAATTTTTAGTCAGTTTGTAAACTGCGAACAACGCATCCGACGCATTGTCAAATCATTTGAATCGTATTCTGAAAACGTTTCGTGACTTGTTGCGAATTGAATAACTGTTATATTCGTATAATAAGCTATACTTCATTATTCTGGATACAGAAATAAAAATTATTTTGAAATGAAGGCCAACTTCATTCCAAATTATTCACACTTATTCTTTCAATATTTCATTATCGAAAGACCACAAAGAATAAAACTATTATTACTCATAGCAGCAGAGGCCCCTCAAATGGCACCAGCTGTTGCATTTTTGATATGCTTTTGATATGCGTTATTGAAACACCTGTTCTGGTTTAACTTCATCGTGCATCTCTATCAGAAGGATATTCACATATCAAAAACCATATTTCGTGAAATTTATAATATTAATATGGATGCATGCAGCAAAATGGTTCAAATTTTTTACCATTTCATAAAAGTTGGTGTGGCTCAATTTGAGCTGTTCGATTTATTTATTCAGAACACTTATCGCGTTTTTTCATCGAATTTTACCCTCCTGTGTTGTTCCATGAAAATCATTTTGTGCCTTTAATGAATTGAAGGTGTTTCATTTTCAAGGTTGTTTATTACTTGAACAAATAATTAGATCTCGACCAAATAGCCACTGTCATATAACTAAATTGAAGAGACCGAGCGATTCTCCATAATGTGGATTTTTCTACTGGAAAAAACTTCTTTTTGCATCTCAATGTGACGCCTCAAGATTCAAACTGGTTATTTGCTATAATATCACGCTTGTGGATACGAATCAATTTTAATTTCCTCTGCAGAATTCGAGTTATTTTTCACGAAAGACAAAATACTCCAGACAGATAAGCTGGGGTTATTTCAACATTCCACGATACATATTCGAGTCAGATAATAATTGAGATCATACATTTCCATAAAATACTGTCACATGCATAGACACACCTGAATAGATTTATTTCTCTTGGCATTGAGTTACAGAACTTGCCTCATATTTCAGTTTCAATATTAATCGTATGAAAAATGGATAAACTCCACACTCTCGGTCTTACCATCATAATATTGATCTCCCTCCTCCTGAAAATGATGATGCCTCATTGAGATGTCGTCTCCAGGTTCACCAGGTCGGTGTAACTGCGGTATGAGGTTCAGCCAAAGCGACATTTTGTGCCCTCTGTAATGATTTCTCATTTCCGCTCGATTTCCTAGAAATCACATATAGAGGTTATTGATAAGGACGTATCCAACGGCGTGGAATAGTGAGGGATGAGTTAAGGGTATATTTGGCTTGTGGGAATCAATTTTACAATGAGCCATTGAATTGGTGGTATTCGTGATACAAGTGTTGGTCTAAATGATTTGTAAATAGCGACAATATATGTAGTTTTCGTTCACTAACGTCGTAATTCCAACCAGAAAGCCAGCAGTACTTGTTTTGATCAGTTTTGGATGAAGATCTGAGAATCATCAATCAATCAGTAAATCAATCATCTTCATTGATGTCATTACAATTACAATCACAACATTGTTTACAATCGTCATAACTATGTTCTGAGTGTACAATACAAAGCTCACATTTCAACAAAACACAATATTACATTCAAAAATGTTCAGGAGTGCAAGCACCATCACTGAGGAATTCATCGATTGAATAGTATGCCCTTGACGACAGAAAATTTATAAGTTTTACCCTGAACTGTTTTTCAGGCAGTTCAATTGATTTTGTGTGAAAACCAGTTGAGTGCTTTCACACCATCGTTGATGTGCGCATTCACGTTGGTGCTAATAAAAAGTTTTTCTCTATTTCAGTATCGTAATGTGTTCATTACAGTTCTAAAAACAGTGCTGTAATGAATTCATTACAGCATCGTTTTCAGTAACATTTTTCGTTTTGTGATTGTCAGCAATGACTTCCGATCCATTGGAGTTGCACAAGGCTCCAATCTTGGACCAGCTCTATTTTTAATCTTTATCAACGATCTGCCTGATTATGTTCCTGAAGTCAAGACCACACAATTTGTTGACGACACAACCATTGAGATTGGGTCAGATAACATTGAAAGGTTGTATGACCTGGAGCGTGCTAATCTGGCGAGAGCTCTCGAGTGGTTCACAGTCAACGGTTTGAGCATGAACGAGAGCAAGACACAGTCTTTAATCCTTAGTCTGAGATTGAGGAACGGTGAAGATAGCACTAATATAGTGAAATTTCTGGGCATACATCTCGATGCTTCACTCACGTGGAATGCTCATGCGGAGGAGCTGTCGTCGACTCTCAGCAGAAATATATTTGCCTTAAGAGTTCTTTCATACTCATTGGCTGGGGGAGCTCTGAGGTCGGTTTACTTTGCTTTGGTTGAGTCTAGACTGAAGTATGGGGTAATATTATGGGGAAACTGTGCCCAACGCGAATCAGTCTTCAGACTGCAGAGACGTGCAGTTAGGATCTTGGGGGGACTGGGATATAGGGAATGCTGCAAACAAGTTTTCAAGAGTCTAGAACTTCTTACATTTCCATCTATTTTTATACTTGAGAACTTACTGTATATTCATCGTGGTGATAAAGACTATCGTTTGCAATCCGACATTCACGATTATAATACAAGAGATAAATTCCACATCAGGAAAGACTTCCTGAGGTTGAAAAAATCCCAACAAAGTCCGGAGTACTGTGCGATATCTATGTATAACAGACTACCCCTCAGACTTAAGAACCTGCCCAAACCTGAATTTCAGAAAGAATTGAAGGACATATTAGTCAGCAACGCCTTCTATACGATAGATGAGTTCTTTTCTTTTTGGAAAACATGATTTTGTGTATGTCTTTTGTTTGGTTCACCATTTTATCTTTACAGTGGTTGTTTATTTATATATGGTTATTTATTTATATATTATGTATTTTTGCACATTTAATTTTTACAGACTTTTATCTATACAGGCTTTACTCTTTTATATTTCATGCATTTTTATATTTTAACTCTACGAGCTCTTTAAACTTTTCTTTTATATATTTTAACTTGTAAATATCATTTTATCATTTTATCTATACAACAATTAATTTATTATTTTATCTTTACACCTAATTTATTTATTTATATATTTTAACTTGTAAATATCATTTTATCTATACAACAATTAATTTATTATTTTATCTTTACACCTAATTTATTCATTTATAGATTTAATGGTTGATTGTTAATAATTCATCACACTGCTCTTGCAACAAAACTCCCTGTCTATATATTTCTGTAGTTGTGTTGTTTTGTGTTTTTATGTTTTTTTTTCCATTGACCTGTGAAAACAATTCCTGAAATTGTAAAAAACACCAATAAACTCTCTCTCTCTCTCTCTCTCTCTCTCTCTCTCTCTCTCTCTCTCTCCATTTAAATTTCAGCAGACGTCAATTTGGAAATGTCAATTTTCGTACTAAATAACATTCACACCAACTGCCAAGATACAATATAAAAGTCACTAGGCCCTATAATTTGAAATTTTTCATTGAATTTCACAAAATTTGAGTGAAATAGAGAAAATATCGTCTAATTCTTGTTGCCGAATGCAATTCCAATACTCATGCATTCGAAAACTCGCTCCTTCGTCGCTCGTTTTCGAATTTCGCATTCGTATTGGAATAGGAGCCCATTCTGCAACTTGTTTTAGAATATACCATTGTGCTTCCGTGCGTTGTGTCCAGGTCCGAATGGATCGTTTGTTCAGTGCGCGAGTGATTTGCGGACTTTTTAGAGACGTTGAAAAAGTAGGTGAAGTGACTATTTGAAATTGAAACACAGATGGAAATTCGGATAACGATGACTCCCTAATGGTTACGTAGGTTAGATACGCGACCTCTGAACATGAAAGTGATGAATTGAAGGAACTCTTCAGGCTCCAACAGAAGAATAACGAGCTCAAGGCAATAATGAATTCTCAAATTCTCAGGCAAGAAGTTATTCTCAGGTTTTGACTTCTGAAACAGAAACATCGGCCCAATCGATTTTAAAGCTATGCCAGTCGTCCCTCCCGAATAGATGGCCTCAAAGATTGAGGACAGCAAGAAAGCCCCCAACCTCTAGGAGGACCTGCTGCCAAGCGTGCCAGGATAGGGAGTTCGTCGTTAATAGAGGACAACTTGAAGAAGTCAACGGTGACGTCTCAGTCACCTATTAAAAAGAAAATTCCCGCAGTGAAAATGATGGGGACTTCAGACTTCGCCAAAAAGAAGGCGGAAAATTCGCAACATACGTTCTATTCAAACAGGGTGAACATCCTGCCAGCTGTAAAGGCTACAGCGCTTATAAAAATCTGACGATGAAAACACCAACAAGAAGCCCCTACCACGAAAATGGCAGAAAAAATGGAGATACATGTGCAAAAAACGAACAACTCGTTCCCAAAACCAAATCCAGACAAAAAAGAAGACCCTAAAGATGAACTCGACAACTTGACAAACAAAGCAGTTGAGTGCGGGAAAGACACTTTCCGCACGAGTTATAGTTATAGTGAAAATGGGTTACAGTCCACTGCGACCTTAAGGTCTATTGTGCCCCCTGACAGAGTTGTTATAATCGCGCATCCTACAGCTTGCCCTCCAGTTCCAGAGATTTGATGAAATCCAGTATCTGGGACGGCTTCAAGGAGGATAACTCCCCACTTCTACAAGTTTCTTGTCCAAAGCACTCTTTTCTTTGGCTTGCAATGGCATAGCATTCCGTAAACAGGTGAATAGGAGTTTATCGACCGAGGATATCACAGAAGGATTTCAGAATGAACAAGCTACACGACTACTACCTATAGATGTAACCAGAGCTTTTGATACAGTATCGCATGGAGGACTAGCATATAAAATGATAACTGCAGAATATTCACCCAAACTATGGAGAATAGTAAGAAATTATTTGAGGAATACGAACATTTGTGTGAAAAAAGATTATATTCATTCCATACTCAGGCATTTAGAAGCAAGAGGATCCATACTAGGACCGCCACTCTATAACATATATACATACATGATATACCAAGAAATCCAAGATGCCTTCTTGCTCTATACGCAGACGATACGGTCATAGCAATTAGGCTCAGAAATACAAAATAATTTCATAAGATTTCAAGAAGCTGCAGATGATATCAGTCAATGATGTAAGAGATGGAAAATCGAAATCAATGGAGAATACTTCTTCGAAAGAGAAGAATGAAGATAGAATCGAAGATATCAATAGACGATATAATGACATAGAATGGCAGAATGATGCTAGGAGTAGGTAATATCAGACAAAATTTCAAAATATGAGTGTACATCCCGTATATCATCGCATCCAGAGGAGAGATAATTAATTGCTTTCTCTGAGCTCAAATGGACACGATCTGCAACGATACATCGTTTCTATTCTTAGATTCACCAATTGAAAAAAAACACGTATGGTCGATGCAAAATATTACATATCTGCTTGAGTGTGAACCAGAAATGAATGAGATGGAAAATTATCGATATGGTCGTTGCTCTCACAAATGTGAAACGACCGAAATAAGAGAAGAGCAAGCTGATACATTTTTCTTGATCATCACAGAGACGGATCGCAGCAGTTTCGAAATGAGAACTCTACAATAACTCGTAAAAACATAAAACTCTCTTCAAGAGATGTATTTCCTAATCCGAAAATTCCAAGGAAAGCTACACTGACTAATGTCGGACATTCAGTAAGGATCAAAAAATTGTTCAGCATTGTTTCAAATGAATGAAATCCAATTACGCTGCACTCTTCCAAATCCCCCTCGTAGGAAGATAACCTGAGCCTAGAGATGTTGGAGGGAAACAAATCCCAACATCAATTTTCATCCCAGCGCGAAGGAAATATCAAGTTTTTCGTTTTCTCGAGCAGAATTCAACATTCTGATTATGATATAAGCAGCAGGAACATTTCTCATCTGCAGATAAAATGAAACCATTTAGACTAGCCTGAGCACTACGCAAATTTCTGGAGATTGCAATTGGGGCACGACATCTGAGGGTGAGTTTTAATTGAATTTTCATCCCACTGAACCGGCCGTTATTAATCATCATCATGGACAAGATGGTTATTAAAATATGGCTTCCGACCTTACTCCACATTCGGATGAATCCAGAAAAACTCATTTCGCGACCAAAGCTCGGGTTTTTTAATTACGAGAAAATTTCCCGATTGATAATGCATCACGAAAGAATTATATCGAAGTGATAATATTGAAATGAGTATTATCAGTGAGGCATAAGCTATATCACAGAAGAAAAACATTGAACTGAATAAATCATTATTATTATTCCAGAAATTTTGGGTAGATCTAATTTCAAGCATGTACGACAATTTGTTCGTATTCCGATTAACATTCATTCAAAAAACATGGCAAATTGAGGGGATTGAAACTGACGATTCATGTAATGTGGGCCCGATTTTCTGCAATTCATTTTCAGAAACTTTTTCGAGTCCTTGAAGTTATTCCGTAAAAATACGAAGCCAGTGCCTACAGGCGAGTAAAGCAACAGAAGAGCTGCGAGCAGTATAATCTTACGACTTGGACTGTTAAAAGCAACTCGCATTCGCATTTTGCCAATAATTATCAAGTACGCAAGGATCCCCACTTTCAACCCTACTTTATCAAACATGAAATTGTTGTAGAGGTGGCAAACAACCTTTACATTCTACTCTTTACCGATGCCACGAAACTAGTAGCACATGACGGGTCACTTGAAAATTGCATTCAAAAACTGCAATCACATCTAAAAGATCTTTCCAACCTATGCAGAAAGTGGATAATGAAAAATAATTAAGGTAAATCTCATTGTACAATAATTGACCATACATTTTCCCCTTCAACCCTGCCAAAAGTACCGCATGAAATCTCATGAAAACATTATACATTTATGAAATTTCATAAGGATCTATGAGAAAAAGCTGTATCCTATACGTACGTTATCCATGACATCTTAACTTTTTGTAAGTTTTTATGAGAATTTATAAGTATGGAACCAAGGAAATATCTTTTAAACAAAAAGAACGATATTTATGAAAATTTTCAGGTAAGTGCAATGGAACAACATGCATCTGATGTTCGTTTTTTGTTGATAATATATGCCATCAACTTCTTTAATTCAAATGGGATACCCTATACAGAGTGATTCACGGTGGATGGCAAATTAGACGTTTCTGGTGAACCAGATATCGAATCGGTTTGAAAATTTGCATGAGCGCATTATCGGACATTCTCTACCCAACTAGAATATTTTCGTCAATGCAGTGCTCCCACTTCTATTAGAAAGTAGTAGCAACATTGCTTTTTCGAATGGAATACCTGCTATATTATATTATTTTTGGAATCTCCAACAACTTCTCGACAACTTTCCTCAACATTTCCCCCTACCTATCTGTTGCCGTTTTCTAAATATAAATCAATTTCAATTTTTTTCACCGAAAATCATGACCTCTAACAATGCTGATAACTCCGGATTGAGAAACACTGTGGCATTGAAATTTGGTTTGGAGTTAGGTGATACATGAGTACTTCCAACACATCAGTATGATCTACGTTACTTCGATACAGGGTCTTTTCGTTTGCTTGAAAAAGTGACTGAAAGTTGTTTATTTCAAATGGAACGCCCTATATATTATTTTAGAAATTCAGAAAGCTGATGAAATTTGCTTTCATTCTATGTATATTATGCCAATACCTTACTAGTCGAATTTCGGACTTATGAGCATTCATTTGTCGCAATGCCAATTCAGAATGGTATTTCCATTCGGTATTTGGTAGGCAGTCCATGATTACTATTTGATTTGGATAGTACCTTGTGACATTCTCCTAATAATAAAGGCACCAAGAAACTTGAAAGTCAAACTATTTATATGAATTATTATCAAAAAGTAGAACAAGCATGTCGAATATTTCAAAGTATGTTCGAATCGCTGGCCGTTCACTTCCAAGCACTTCAAAATGCGGGTGTTGACTGCTTTCCTCGTGACAGATCGTATTTCTTTGAAATCCAAATCTTCAAATGCTTGGGTAATCCTTTCCAACAATTCATCTCTCAAATGCACGCGGGTGTTTTGTAAACTTTTTCTTTCAACATTCCCCACAGATAAAAATCTAATGGACTAAGATCGGGTAAACTTGCTGGCCGATTCCATGGTCCCAAGCGCCTTATCCACCGATCGTCAAAAAGTCTCTTCAGTTAATAATAAAAATCAAATTCATGAGCATTCGTTTGAATAGATTTCTTCCATCGTTTCGAGGGAATTTGCAACTTCTGAAATGACGAAAATGTCGAAATTCAAGTTTCTTGGTGCTTTCATTATTAGGAAAATGTCACAAGGTAGTGTGGAATAGTAATCATGGCCTGCCTACCAAATACCGAATGGGATTACCATTCTGAAGGAACATTTTGACAAATAAATGCTCCTAAGTCCGAAATTGGACTTGTTAAGTATAGGTATGATATACATAGAATGAAAGCAAATTTCATCGGCTTCCTGAATTCCTAATAATATACAGAAGTTTCACTTGAAATAAACAACTTTCAGTCACTTTTTGAAGCAAACAAGAAGAAGTATTTTTATCACCCTCTTTTGTGACGTATATCAGACTAATGTGTTGGAAGCATTCATGTATCACCTAACTCCAAACCAAATTTGAATGCCATAGTGTCTCTCAACCCGAAGTTATCAGCATTCTTAGTGGTCATGATTTTCGGTGAAAATGATTGAAATTAATGTAAATTTCGAAAACGGCAGCAGATTTGTATTGGAA
Source organism: Adalia decempunctata (assembly GCA_951802165.1). Taxonomy (NCBI): domain Eukaryota; kingdom Metazoa; phylum Arthropoda; class Insecta; order Coleoptera; family Coccinellidae; genus Adalia; species Adalia decempunctata. The sequence goes on along the minus strand of OX637696.1, from coordinate 61,290,480 downwards.
AATGTGGGGAAAAGTTGTCGAGAAGTTATTGGAGATTCCAAAAATGATATAACATACCAGGTGTTCCATTTGAAAAAGCAAAGTTGCTACTACTTTATAATAGAAGTGGCAATACCGCATTGACGAAAATATTTTAGTTGGGAGAAAATGTCCGTTAATGCACTCATGCAAATTTTCAAAGCGATCCGATTTCTCGTTCACCAAAAGCGTCTAATGGGCCATCCACCGTGAATGACCCTGTATATTTTTAAAGATTTTGAAAGAGCTTGTTATTTTGAATTCATACTTGTTTACGTTCGACGACCAACAAACTCACAGGAATTTAGACAAAATAGTTATTTATGTACCAAGTGCGTTAGGATCCAATAACGCTCGTGGTGCATACAAGATTTTATTTTTCACGAATATATCATTTAATTACAATAAAATTCGATTGCTCCTATGATTTTTTTTCCATTTAACTTTCAGTAGTACCCATGGCACTTGTTAATATTTTGAAGTTCGTTATTGCTGTCATCATTTTATTAAGTGAATGTCATTACTGTTTTCGTTGTGAAGATTTAAAGAAATAACAGAAATGAATAGCAATTTTCCAAATAATATAATTGAAAATGCAGCCAAAGCTGCAAATAATCTATTACCAGAAAAATCCAGATTCGTCTACGACAAGGATTATGAAACATTCCATCAATGGAAGTTGAAAAATGAAATAATTGCTATAGATGAAACAGTGTTATTGGCGTACTTTCAAGAATTGGTATGCTATTTTATTTTTCATTTTGTTCATGTGTGGGTAATTTTTTTTTATTTCAGTCTGAAAAATTTTGTCTTGCGTCATTGTAGACGAAATATTCTATTTTGAAATCTACACTGATTGTCAATGAAAATATCAATATTTCACAATTCTCCCGGCTAGTAGCGTTTTTAAAAATGAAATCTAAAGAATATATTCCGAAGAGGGCTGAAGGACTTAGGTCAATTGCCTTAAATACATTTATTTATTTTTATTTTATTCCGAAGAAATCCAAAGTTTTGACAGCAGAAAAAGTTCATACATTCATCAATGAAGCTCCTGATGTAATTCATCTTCTTCATAAAGTAGTTCTAATAATGGGTGTTTTTGGAGGACTAGAGAGAGATGAATTAGTGAAAATGTCTATCAAAGATATAGAAGATAAGGGTAGCTGTTTACTTGTTAAAATACCCGAAACTAAAACCGGTATGTCAAAAGGATTTAGCATTGTAGAGGAAGAAAAAATAGGAGCTTTGGGGCTGGTCAGAAAATATATATCCTTGAGACCCAGTGGAGTGAAGAATCCTAGAGTTTTCCACGTTCCGAAATGGTCGGTGCACCATCCAACCTGTTGGCAAAAATACCATACGAAGTGTGCCTTCGATGATTGCCAAATACTTAAAATTGGATAATGCAAATGAATATACAGGACATTGTTTGAGACGTACTTCAGCAACTCTTTTAACTGAGGCTGGTGCATCATATGAAACGTTAAAAATGCACGGAAGATGGAAGAGTGCATCTGTGGCGGAAGGTTACATAGAGCAGAGCATTTTTTCCAAAAACAAAGTATCGACGATGATTGTGAATTCGGTAACAGATTCTCATGAATTCTCTAGTGGTTCTCTTGTGAACAAACTTCCAAGTACTTGTGGTCAAGTTTTCGCTCCTCAGGTTTCGAAAACATCCCAAGATTCACCATTGAAGAATTTTTCCGGGAAATTCGAAAACTGCACTTTTAATTTTAATTAAGAAAGACTTTGTTTTCGTTTGTTGAGTTGTCGTTGATTTAGTATTAAAATTCTGCGAAATTAATAATTTCTTTCTAGCTTATTTTCCTTCTCGCACAACGAGCGGTCGTTATGATCCATAATGCCCGCTAAAATGCCCACGGGCATAATGAGTGTATTTATAGCAACCGTTTCTAAGGTAAAATAAACATATAATGTACAAGTGAAAAATAAAATTATTGATGAATGTGAACTAATATGTGGAGAAGTCTTGGAAAGAGTAACTCAAGAATTTGTTAATAGGATGGCATTTTGTCACTGTCAGCAAGTAAACGGCGAGCATTTTGAACATTTGAAGTAATTTTGTTTCTCATTATTCTGAAATGAAATTTACACCTATTGTACAACTAACAGTTTTAACAATTTTTTCACACAAAACTCAGTATGTATGAATTCAAAATAACAAGCTCTTTCAGTTGTATTCTGGAAATTTCGAGTAGTTCAATATTGAGGGGTATGCGTTAATTTGTTCGTATTCCGATTATCATCAGATTTAACTGAAATTTATCGGAGCTAATTGGAGCGACCACTCTTCGGCGACATGATTTAGATATCGTCATAAAATTCCCGGAACATTTCGGCTATTCATATTTTCCGGAAACCGTAAATCATGCTAATTAAAAGCGATCTTGTATTAGATGACGTCCCCACCGTCGTCGGCTTTGTAGATTAATGAATTTTGTAAAATTATTCGTGAAGAATGTTGGCGGAAAATCATTTTTCAGTGGTACGATTCGATGGCTGCGCTCTCGGTCGGGCGGTTATTTATGAAGCCATACGGGCGCCTGATATGTGAGGAGAATGGGGGCTGGAAATTAATTACCGTTTGAAAATTGGGTTGGCTATGCCTCCTCTCTTGCTGCTGGAGTCGCTGATATTTTATGTTACTAGATAAGATAGAAGGATCTGGAGGTCTTACGAGTTACGGAGTTCGCAATTTCCCTTCGAGATGTCTTGGGGGAATAATTTCTTCTATTCCAGTTAATTACATATAATATAAGAGGTTTCATTCAGTCATCTCTACATATAAATTGGAGTTTTCATAGGTTATCTGTATTTTGTATTGATACCAGTAAAATATCATGGAATCGATTTTTGTCCTGAGGAAATTAGTTATCATGAACGTATTTTGAACATTGCGCGTTCGGACTAAGTTGTCGAAAAGGAATGCAGCAAAACCTCTTTTGATCGGTCAAGCACAGTAGAAAACAAACGATTTGGCGAGAGGAAGTAGAAAGATAAGTGCAACTTTTGAGTCTCGAAAGTAAAAGTTCAGATCTCGAAAATCTGCCCGCTATATGATCGAAAAATTTTTTCGCAGATATCCTAGATGTCATTTTCATTTACCGGGTGTCCCGAATTCGTTGTCTAGCTAGTGAGAGAATCTTAGAAACCCAATGAGATAGAACAAAATGAGTGGCACATTTTGGGCTCGATTTTTGAAGAAATATTTTTGTGAAAACCGGATCCTTGTGAGTCGAACCGATCAGAGAAAATTGGAAACTGGCGTCAAATAAGAAGTTCTCATGACTTTATTTATGATGCTATAAACATGAAACAAAAGCATTATGCAGCCACTATTTTCAGTAGAATTCATTGTGGCGTTATCAATATTTTCTTATTATAATTATTATCGAAGTTATAATACAAACTTGCGTTTTTTTATATGTAAACCATGCAAATCTCTGTGATAGATAAAATCTTTTTTTTTTGCCTTTCAAAAATATTCAATATGATATATGATTTTCTCATCAAACTATGAAAATGATCAAAAGTTAAATTTTCACACGACAAATCAACCAGGTGCCTATCTATGATCCTCTTTAAATTTCAGATAATCATAATATGCGATGGTTGAGAGCAGAATACTTGGGAATCCAATTTTCTCATTCTCCCATATTCAGTGATTCACATATACATAGAACAAAGCTTGTTCAGTTAATCATTTCAAAGGGAAATATTTTGAAAATGATTCCTCGATTCGAACTCAAAGATATTAGACTTACTCAAGTCATGCGCAAGCGAATAATGAACTAATGCATACATGGGATTTCAAAATGCAGATTTTTTTACGTTCGCTGAATCTTCATTAAAATCCTTCAATGAAATCAAATTAGCAAATATTTTCTTCAATTTTTTTCTCAAGAGCAATTAAATAACGAATAAAAAATAGAACAAAAATCGGAACATAAACTGTCGAAACTACAGGTAAAAAAAGTTATATTGATGTTCATAAATATTTTTTCTACGACCGGGCCTAAATAACTCCTTTCCCGCATTGTTTTCGATTCGGAAAGTGTCACTTTCCATACTAAAATGACATATGTCAATGCAAAGCTATAATATACAGGGTGTGGCACGGAGGATGGATGGTTTTAAAAAAATAATAAAAGCGTTAATTTTTACTCAAAAATACATTTATTGACGGAATCAGATTCTCAAGGAAATAGCATTTGAGACAGTCAAGTGTGGAAAATCACATCAGGCATGTGGTGGCCGAAATCGGTGATGCAGTGCTGGAGGCACTCTTGGAAGTTCGCGTAGACTCTCTCCAACATCGCTCTCTCAACTTGGGCAACTTCCACGCGAATAGCCCTTTTCAATTCGTCCAGAGTTCGGGGCTCGGTCTCGTATACTCTAGCCTTGAGGTGTCCCCATAAGAAAAAATCGCATATGGATAAATCTGGGGACCGGGGAGGCCAATGAACATCGCCAAACCTGGAAATAAGGCGACCAGGGAAGAGAGGGCGAATAACGTCCATTGATGCTCTGGCTGTGTGGGCGGTCGCCCCATCCTGTTGGAACCACACACGTCGGATTGGAACACGTTGCCGTCGTAATTCGGGGATAAAGAAGTTGTTGATCATTTCGACGTACCGCTCTGAGTTCACGGTAACAGCACGACCATTAACGTCTTCGAAGAAGTAAGGGCCAATGATGGGTGAAAGCGAAGATCCATATGCAAAATAAATAAATGCTAGGAACACACGAGTCTAACGGCACCTTCCCCACTTCTCTCGTCCTCAGTGGGGGAAAGTTATGCCCATCTGAAAAACGTCCGCCCTCCGTGCCGCACCTTGTATATTATATTATCGCTCGTCGTCCGTTGCGAGCTTTATACACCCACATAAACAATGAATTATTATAAGTTTGACTATTAGATGCCGCGGCATTATTCTAACATCACCAACCTAACCTATTTCCAATGTTTTTCATGTGAGCATGACGAAAAAAGTCACCACAAGATCTCTCATTCCGAAAATATGCTCATTCGATCACAGATTTCATTTCTTTAGATTACAAATTTCATTTCATTCGAAGGAATCTGTAATTTTCGAGTCTATGGTTGGACCCAGCATGGCGGTTTGTGGTATACTCCCCTTTATAGAGCCTTAATAATATAGTACGGTGTTATTAACCTAAAAAAAGGCCTAACCTTGACATCCAAAGTAAAAGTTTTATTCCAACTCCAAATTGTTCTATATAACCCTCTTATTGTTTGGTAAAAAGTTACACCATTTTGAGCGTCGGGTTTGGGGGGGAGGGGGAGAAAAAGTAGGAAATTTAGTAGTTTTTTTAGTTGTTTGGAAATTGGTTGAAAACTAAGCTGTTAGCACAAAGAGTGTTATATACAAAAATATTCTACATGAAATTTTAAACTAAAAATGTCCTATGCATATTCCCTGTAAAATTTACGGTTCATGAGTTGCAGACGGTGTAAAAATAAAAATGATATAATTTTTAAGGTTATTTTTTCCAAATAAAGCTATATCGAAATAAGTAAATGATTTAATTAAGAAGTAATAATATACCACAGTATTATAGTCAAAAAGAGGCTAAGAGGCACCATAGAAAAACTTCTGGTCTTCAACAACCCCAAAGCCGACCCCAGTGCAGTGGCTGATGCAGGAAATAACTTCCTAATTGCAATGTTTGGAGCCAAGAACACTGAAGATCTAGATTGTCTCCGCTACCAGTCCTACTTGAAAACGATTGCAAAGCAGCCTATACATGCATTACTGTTGTTGGATGCACTACCCCCCACTTCAGGAGCGTCCAGACAGCATTCATTTAGGACCTACCACCAGGTACAACAGTGGCTGAATGAAGATAAGGATCCACTCGAGTGGGGTTGGAAGAAGATTGGCGACCACCTGACACCAATTACAACAGCACGTCCTGCAGCCCCCCAGGAATTACTGTCCCTTATAATGTGTACTTGCAAAGATGAATGCGTTCGTAATTGTGAATGCAGAAGGAGTGGTCTGAACTGCACTAGCATATGCAGCAATTGCTCAGGCCAAGCATGTGATAACATGGACAATAATAATATCTTAGACGACGAGCTAGAGGAGGAGGATAATGTGCTGGAGGATGAGTGAAGTTAATAAAGACATTGAACATTCCAAATTTGAAAGATATTTTATGCTTAAGAAGTTAATTTATGTTGCAATGTTCGTAGAAAGTTCATGGTGGGTTTCTCCGTACCACATATGGTCTAGGCCTGTGGAAGCCTCTTTTCCCTTAAAAAAGAGTGCCCCTTGATAAGGTGGTGAGGTTGTCGTTCCTTCAAGGGCTTATCACTTACATACCACCGGCCACTGAAATAGCAACATTCAACATTATCAAAATTACGAAAAAGTTAACATTTACACCTGTAACTCTCGAACCGTACTATTTAGAGTGATTATGAAAAGGACCATTCTTATTTAAAATTTAACGTAGAACATTATTGTATATAACAATGTTTAGGATACCCCGCTTAGTTTTTGAAATATTCACGAAAAACTAAAAAAACCAGTGATTTTTCAAATTCAATATTCCTGAACAGTACTGTTGCATACGGGCATTATGCTCCTCTGAAGTCAAACTAAGTTCTTATGCTCATTTTGAGACCAAAAACACCTGCTTGTACGATAAGCTTGACTGTGCAATTTTCGGTGCATAGAGACATGAAATTCTTGGAAGGTCCTATTCGGGAATATCAGAACATGCACGGCATTTTCAATTGACATTTCTAGCTGAAGTATGAGGCCATTCATTCAATCACTGGGAAATTACAATAATTTCACTTTCTTAGGGGTAACTGTGATAAAACTCAGAATTACCTTTATAAACGACTATTCAGTCATTTAGGCCTCACCAAGCAACGCTAGTTTATCAATAGTGGAGAGAGTTCGATTACCACCAGTTTTTGGAAAAAAAAATCGGTTCGCTTTATGAATTCATATTTATATCCAGCTCATTAACATAATATTAATCTCCGTAAGGCCACCAGTTTATTGAATGAATTTGATTAACTCCGTATTTCCCTCGATATCCCAAATATCTCATAAATGATGTTTTCAAATCAATTTATCAGAATTTATTATTTATCAACTTAACCTAACCCATTTTATATACATTCTGTGAATATTTCACAGACATTCTTATTTGGACTTTGCCAGCGTAACCAATATTCCTGAAACTACGTTATATCTATGAATCGACCGCAGCCTTTTTTAGAGGGAGTTTATAGTAAAAAGAGGTTACAGTCCACTGCTACCTGAAGGTCTATTATGCCCCCTAACAGAGCTGTTATCATGCATCGCGCATATAGGGGGTTGGGAATCGACTCATCCGTAGCCTGCGTAATCAAGATTGATCTTTGATGTAATGATGATCTTTGTTCGTAATATAATCAAAACATCTGTGAACGACGCTTGCGTGAAGCAATCTCCGAACAGAAATGAAGGTTATTTACTGCTAAGTATCATTTTATCATTTCAATACGTAGTTTGTATGGACATTCATCGTTCATATATCTGAATTTTGTATTTCGTTGACATTCAATTTGAATCCGGACCGGTAACAATAAATTTTCAATAGAATATGTGCGTGTTAAACGTATGATTTCATGATCCTTGGTGTCGCAATTTTATCTCCCACATCTGTCAATCCGACAACATTGTTAATTGGTTTATAGACGGGAAAATTAATAATATTCGATGATATTTAATCCAGGAGAGCATCCAGATTATTCACGAAATTCATGATTTTTTCTTCGAATTTCATCGTATAAAAGAAGGAATAACTCGAAAACGACTCGTTTTATTGGAAAAACATGAAAATGCTTTTATTTTCTAAAATAATTGATCCTTTCGAAAATATGAACTGTTCATCTTTTTCAAGTGGTTTTATGGTATTTTTGCATGGATTTATGAGTCGATAACGCTGTAACTTTCATACCAGGAGGATTATTGAATGAGTTTTGATTGAGGAATATGCACTGTGAGTATAGTAAACATAAAACACAAATTCGGTTCATTTGAAATTACGGTTCCGAAGAAATGGACAGAAAAGTCCTTTTTTTCTTGGATTTTCGACACCCTGTATCATTGCAAGCCAAACGAAAAAGTGCTTTGGACAAAAAACTTGTAGAAGTGGGGAGTTATCCTCATAGAAGCCGTCCCAGATACTGGATTTCATCAAATCTCTGGAACTGGAGGGCGAGCTGTAGGAGGCGCGATGATAACAGCTCTGGGGGGCACAATAGACGTCAAGGTCGCAAGGGACCCCTTTTCACTATAACTATACAAGGTGGCCATTTGAAAACGAAACAGACGAGATTACAGACGAAATAAATTTTTTCGATAGAAATGCTCGGACAGGTCGATTTCTGTTTCGAGGGGGACAACTTGAGATGTAGGTTACGGACGCATAGCGCTTCAACCCTTGCTACTACAACCCTCACCCCCAATTTTTGAATAGGGAAGATTGGGTGAGTGATACCTCATTTGAAAGGTATTTTTATACTGATTTCAGCACAGTAATTGTTTTTTCATTTTATGCATTAGTTCTCGAAATATTCTTAACTAAGTATTTGAAAATGAAGTGGTGTTTTCATGGCACTTGTAGTGTTTTTTTGTGAAAAATCGACATTTTCAGCTGTTGCGTTTTGTGTGATATTAATAGTATGCTTTGGTTGAGAGTTGTCAGAATAAAAAAAAAAGAGAAAAAAGTCACAATCTTTTGAGCAAGAGAAAGATTTGTATTTATTGGCAGTTTTAGCACTTATTCAAGTTTATAACATCCAAGAAAGTTACATCAGCTTCAAAACAACCATGACTAGATTTCTTTCTTTGGGGCCACTTGAAGAGTAAAATTTACTCTACACAGCCCGATTCCATAGAAGATTTAAGAAGACGTATAGTGAACGAATGTCGTCAAATCACTCCAGAAATGCTGCAAAATGTGCGCCATAGTTTCGATCAAAACTTATTTCATTGTATGGAAGCTAATGGTGAACAATTTGAATATTTAATTAATTGATGTGAGTTTTTGATAAATTATTTAATTTACTTTGAAAAGTCTTATTTCTTAGATCAATACTTCAAATCGTTCTGATACCGTACAGTTAGAGAATGATTTCAGTGAATAAAACAGCTAGTCGAACATCTTACCCTAGTAGCATTAACACGTACGGTATGACTTCATTTGCCCAGTGGTAGATGTTTTGCAATTTCAGATACAAGTACGGAAATTTTGGTGTTTCGGAAGCACGAAATGTCAATTAATCGCAAAAAATTAATTTAAGTGATAAAATTAACTAACGCATGAATATTTCGAGAACTAATCCATAAAATGAAAAAACAATTACTGTGCTGAAATCAGTATAAAAATACCTTTCAAATGAGGTATCTCTCACCCCATCTTCCCTATTCAAAAATTGGGGGTGAGGGTTGTAGTAGCAAGGGTTGAAGCGCTATGCGTCCGTAACCTACATCTTAAGTTGTCCCCCTCGAAACAGAAATCGACCTGTCCGAGCATTTCTATCGAAAAAATTTATTTCGTCTGTAATCTCGTCTGTTTCGTTCTCAAATGGCCACCCTGTATATGACTATCTTTCGAACGAAACCGAATTTTGAAAAATGGAAAATGGAAAAACGTTAAGTTTGATGAGGGGAATCTACAGTTAAAATATATCTACAAGTCAAAGACACTCCCTGTATAGATCAACTTTAAATTCTGAATTTCTGCATAGTCTGATAGTGGTTTCTATAGGTCTGATATAGGTAAGTGTAGCTTCATGAAGAATAACAGTGTTTTACTGTAAAAGAATCACAGATCCAAATAGATAAAACAGGACATTTTTGTGGACTGATAGTAGTGATAGTGTGATACTGATATTGTGAAATTCTTCAGAATTACAACAAATATCGTCAAACTTCCGGATATTCATCTGAGTACGATTTAAAAAAAACACTGAATCTTCGGGTAAACCAATTACAGAATAAATTTAAAATAGGCTTGTCTTCGAAATGGATTATGAAACTTTTGAAAAATATAGCGAAACAGTAAATAAATAGACAGCGACTTCAAGTACGCCTGTCAGTGTAACCCAAAACTTTCCAGAACATATGTATATCAGTGCCAGCGATCCGACTGAAAACCTAATTATTTCCTGTCGTGTCAACAATGCTGTTTCACCTCCCATTCTATGTATATCCCGCATAATGCCTGAAAAGTTTGAGTGAAATCATCCGGTTTGGATTGTTGTGAATGAAGGCAACAGGTGAGAAGTTTGATGTGGGACGTCGAGTCGAAAACTGAATGCATATCTACCTAGTGGTGAAAATACACAAACCATTTAACAAGTGCATATTGCTTCATTCAAATTTCTCTATATAATTCTTCCAATAGATTCTTCTCATTATTTATGGGTGACGCAAAATTGAAATTATTTGAATTGAGTTTTTGAGAACTCGTTCAGCTATCTTTCACGAACATCCTCCTTGTTGAAAGATTGGCATTTAGAAACCAATGGGAAGAAACATGATGGAAAACTGTGAGAAAAAAATTCACGGAAAATATCAAAAGGAACTCGGATCTATCGTATAGGAAATATTAGGATCTCTTTTTCGATGAATCGCAACAATTTTATAAAGGGTGGCTAAGAGATTGACGACAAAAAGGAAAAAACAGTTATGCTATTTTTCACGGTTTTCGAGTTATGAATTTTTTTATGAACTCTGAGAATTTTCGACTGGACCATCTTAAAGAAGATATTAAAAAAAAGTACAAGACTTTTCTGTGAAATTTTTTTGTAACTTAATCTCCATGAATTGTACTTTTATACATAAAATAACCGGATTCGAAACCTTGATGAAAATTATGGAAATGTTGGTCTCAAGTGAAAAAGTTACGTAAATTGGATTATGATCTGAATTTTCGAATCAAAATTAAGAATGTGAAAAGGCTAACTCACGGTTTCTTCGTATGCTTAAAAACTGCGCTCAACAGTCAGCTTTCAGAATCATTGATAAAAAATGGTACTTAACACTCTACTTTTGCTAGAATTAGCCTTCAAATTCATCGAGGTGGAAAAAATCAAAGTACTAGACATTTACTTCAAAATTATTTTTTGCCATTTCAAGATATTTCTGATCAAGTTATGATAGAAAATGCTGAAAATTAGCTTTAGATGTTGGTCAGGAAAAGTTCTAGATAAAAAAAAGAAAAAGGTATGGCAATAAATCACACATCATAATGTAAATAAAAAGAAATTAATTTATGATATGTACAGTAGGTTTCAAAGTGGCCACCTCTAACCCCAATACCGATTCTACTCCTTCTTAAAAAAATTTCTTTCAATCGCATGAAACCTGCCCTGTTCTCTCTTAGGACAAATTCGGCTTCTCTTAACTTCAGTCGTAGCTCGTTTTCACTCTAACATTCTCGGCCGTAAAAAATTTCTTTGAAATAACCCCAAACCCAAAAATCAATGGGATTAAGGTCAGGTGAAATTGGGAGCCACTTGATTGGTCCGTTGCATAGCAATGTGAAACCGATCGGGATTATTTGAATTTTCGAGAACAATTTCTGATTAACCACTTGAATGAATGATACCCGAACAGATGGTTCGGACGCAGTCGACCAATCAAGGGGCCCCCACGTTCACCTGACCTTAATCCCATCAATTTTTTCGTTTGGGGTTGTTTCAAAGAAATTGTTTAGGCCCCAGAATGTTCGAGTGAAGACGAGCTGCGACTGAAGATAAGAGAAGCCGAACGTGTCCTAATAGAAAACAGGGCAGGTTTTATGCGATTGAAAGAAAATTTTCTAAGAAGGTGTAGAATGTGTATTGAGGCTGGAGGTGGCCACTTTGAACACCTACTGTAAATTTTATAAATAAATACCTTTTTTTACATTATGATGTGTGATTTATTGCCATACCTTTTCCTTTTTTTAATCTAGAACTTTTCTTGACCAACATCTAAAGCTAATTTTCATTAATTTCCAGCATTTTCTATCATAACTTGAACAGAAATATCATAAAATGGCAAAAAAATAATTTTGTAGAAAATGACTAGTTGTTTGATTTTTTCCACCTCGATGACTTTGAAGGCTAATTCAAGCAAAAGTAGAGTGTTAAGTAAAATTTTTTATCAATGATTCTAAAAGCTGATTGTTGAGCGCAGTTTTTAAGCATACTAAGAAACCGTGAATCAGACTCTTTACATTTTTAATTTTGATTCGAAAATTCAGATCATAATCCAATTTACGTAACTTCTTCACTCGAGACCAACATTTCCATAATTTTTATCAAAGTTACGAATCTGGTTATTTTATGTATAAAAGTACAATTCATGGAGATTAAGTTACAAAAAGAATTTCACAGAAAGTCTTGTACTTGTTTTTAATATCTTTCTTAAGATGGTCAAGTCGAAAATTCTCAAAGTTCATAAAAAAAATTCATGACTCGAAAACCGTGAAAAATAGCATAACATACATGGGGTGATTCGAATAGCCCATGACACGAGGGACCTGTTTTTTCCTTTTTGACTTCAATCTCTTGGCCACCCTGTATAGTAATGGACATTAAGCTTGAATGCATAATTTTCCATGTAAATTCAAAATTTCATGAGGATCGAATATGTCATATTTATAGAACCCCCACTTCAATTTTGTCCATCATCGAGTTCCGAACCTACCCTGAAAGATTCAAATCTCTAGGTTCATCATTTCGAGAGTTATCGTGTTTACGGCAGGTCGGACCAACAATACAAAATGTTTTTGAAGTGATTATTTTTTAATAGGTAGTACAACTCATCAAAACTCACTCGAACAAGAATCTCAAGATAGGGAATTTTAAAAATCATTCATTAAATAAATTCGATAGATTTCAATTAGAACAGTCTTGAATCACTAGAGGATCTGGGGAGTTTTCAGGGGAAAATATGAAAATGGAGACAAATTTGACACATCTGAATGAAAAGTGTCATTGATAAACTAAATCAAAACATACTTGTTTCAAGCGCTACTGAAAGATTTAGAATCACCCATTAGAAATAAAAATTTATATGAGTTTTCAGTATAAATGACACCATTTCACTCCAATAATTTAACACGTATTCGAACACTTGCCCGTCAGCAAAATAATTTTTATAAATAATGAATTACTTACTCTAGGAGATCTCAACGCCAGAGTGGGAAGAAAGAATGGAAGCAAAATAGTGGGTATACACGGAGAAGAGACACTTAACGATAGTGGGCGGAGACTTTTGGAGTCCTGTGAAGAACATAAAATGAGGATACTAAATGGGTTTTATAGCCATAAAAATATCCATAAGTACACATGGCACCAGGAGACCAGGGGTCTTAAGTCTATTATCGACTATATAATCCTCAAACAAGACACCAAATGGCAGACTAAAGATATAAGAGTGTATAGAGGAATTGAGTGTGGCTCCGACCACTTTTTACTCATTTCAAAAATTTATATCGCATATAACACTGATAGGCAAACAACAGAAGATAACACCCGAGAAACTAAAACTAATCAAAACAAATATAACCTTGTTAGTTTGAATGAACCAAGCACTAGAACCTTATTTCAACAAAGGCTAGATCAAAAACTTAGTGATCAATATTTGACGATGGAAACAACACATCTTTATGAACATGTAATGGAGTCCCTACACTCGGCAGCATACGAGGCCCTCGGAAAAGAAAGCCAACCCCACACGAAAAACTACAATATAACTTGGAACAGTGTATTAGAACAACAGAAACACATTAAACAGGCAGCATACAACAAGTGGATGAGTACAAAAAACATCAGTGACCATATAACATACAGAAGAGAACAAAATAAATATAAAGACCTAATAACTAAGAACAAAAATGAAACATGGGAACGGAAATGTAGTGAAGTGAACAGCTACATGGGCGGAACAAGATCAACAGTGGCTTGGAATCTGATTCGTTCACTAAGGAAAGATACTTCTCATAAAACGAATTTACAACCCATACCAATAGACAAATGGAAAGAACATTATGCTCGAGAGCTAAGAGAAGACAGACAGCCATATCTTGCCAACTCGCCTATACGGTGCTCTGTACAAGGAGAAACAGTTAACATCAACGAAGATTTAATAAAGAAAGTATTGAAGTCTATGAAAAATAGAAAAGCACCAGGACCAGAAGAGTTACCTGCGGAGCTCTTAAAGAATGGCTCTAATAAACTAATAAAGTTCCTAACGGAGTTAATGAACAGATATATTAACGGTGAACCGATACCATCTACTTGGAAAGAAGCATGGATAACACCCATCCATAAAAAGGGAAAAAGAGATGACTGCTCCAACTATAGATGCATTTCAGTCACAAGTACGATGAGTAAACTGTATGGTCGAATCCTCCGAAGTATAGTCGAGCAAGAATACGCATCACACGAAATAGAAGAGCAGGCAGGTTTCCGCACAGGACGATCATGTGTAGATCATATTTTCAGTTTGGTTCAACTAAATGAAAGGAAACTGGCTACAAACAGGGAGGTCCACCTTCTTTTTGTCGATCTAACAAAAGCCTACGACAATGTCCCTACCCAAAAGCTCTGGCAAGTCTTAGAAATGTCCTCAATAAATAACACAGTCATACAAGCCATCAAACAGCTCTATAATCAGGCAACATCTCGAATAAAGCTAGGTAAGAGTATGTCCGAAAGTTTTCCAATATCAAAAGGCTTACGACAGGGATGCTGTCTGTCCACCACGTTGTTCAAAATATATCTGAACGAAACGCTACGGAAATGGAGAAAATCTTGCAGTGGTATGGGAATACAACTTAACGATATAAAAACTTTGTACACTCTTCATTTCGCAGACGATCAGGTGGTAGTGGCCCAAGACAAGGAAGACTTAGAATTTATGGCAACAAGACTCTTCGCCGAATACGAAAAGTGGGGACTGTCTGTGAATAAAACGAAAACCAAATATTTATGCATTGGGCAGAAAGCAGATAGTTTACACTTGGAAGACAACATAGAAATTGGAACATGTAGTGAATATACTTACCTGGGTGCTCAAATTGATCACACCGGCCGAACAGAAACTGAGATTGGGCTGAGAATATTGAAGGGTAGAAGGGTCATTGGATGTTTGAACTCAATATTGTGGTCCAAAAACATTTCGCGGGAGAAAAAACATCAAATATATAATTCCATCTTTGAGGGTATAGTGCTATACGGCTGTGAGACGTGGCAATTGACTAAGGGTGTGGAACGTCGACTTTTGGCCCTTGAGATGGATTTCTGGCGACGATCTGCAGGAAAATCCAAAATGGACAAGGTGAGAAATGAAACGATCAGAAATATAATGCAAGTTGAAAGAACCATCATAGATGAAATCCAGAGAAGACAGCTGATTTGGTACGGGCATGTGGAAAGAATGTGCGACGAGCGCCTACCAAAGATGATACTGAAATGGACACCACCAGAAAGAAGAAAGAGAGGAAGGCCCAAAAAAACGTGGTTTGAGGGAATAGAAAAGGCTATGTCCGAAAGAAATCTACATCCAGGGGACTGGCAAGATAGAAAGGCTTGGAGATTAGGAACCGGAAGGCGTAGGACGCTATGAACCCGGATATATATATATATATATGAATTACTTTGAAGTTTTGCAAAAAACTACTGACACCATTGAATTCTACTCAAAAATAGTGCAAATAGGAAAATTGAGATGACAAGCAAAAAAATGTAATAGCTACTTCAATGATTATTTTCTGTTGAACTATTGCTCGTAGCATGGCATGAAGTTCATCCCTCAAAACACCATCCACTTGTGATAACGACTGGACATCTGTACCATGGGCGTCCCCAGCCTTTGAGCTAGGGGGAGGCGGCAAAAAAAATCACAATAGAAATAATGAACTGGAGGAAGTGTAGGATGAAATAAAATTTATTTTTTCGGCAACCGTCCGGGATATACCCACTTCCCGGACGCTTTCTCTTTGAGAAAGTAGCATAGGCCGGAAAAACTCAAGTCGTTGTTGTCATTGTTATGATCATCACAATAGCAACGAAATAACGGATGACAGTTCTGTTCTGTTTAATTCAAAGAAGAATCAAAATGTATAATAAAGAGATGTGTCGTCTCATTGATTTGTAATTCTTCACGGTTGCTGAAAAAATATTGTACGCAACACGCCCGAAAATAGTTTTTTTGGACTCACAGACTTCCAGGGCTCGCCTCCGGCTCGTCCTAGAATTTTGTCTATTTGTCCAAAAAAACCCTATTTTCCGGACTTGTTACGTAAATAACTATTATGTTTCATCAGCTTCCAGTACTATACAGGGTATTCCTGAATTGGTGTATCAACGGTAGATTTCTCATAAAAAAAAAATTTTTCTCTTTCATTTTTTTCTCTGGGTCTTTGTTTACGAGATACAGGGTGTCAAAAATTCAATTTTTTTTTCAGTTTTTTGCTAATTTCTCAGGAACCGTTTGAATTACAGAATTGAGTTTCTGTACACCCATTGTCACCAATAATAGCTACTTCCTTACACTCGGTTTATTAGAGGTGCCAGTGGCGGAGATATTGAATTTGCACGATGATTTTACCCCCCAACTTTTACACCACTGGACAAATTTGCATTTGCAGAATTCTGAGGCGTCAATGTGTTTTACATAATGAAGGTACTCTTGGTTCATTACTCTAAAGTGAACCTTTTTCGAAAAAATGGCATTTCATGATGAAAAACGATTCGCTAGCGCATTGAAAATTTCTTGTAATTGGAAAAATGAGTAATGATAATTACCAAGTATTTATTGTAGGCTTTGTTACTATGTCCTTACACGACCTTAGACACAGCACTGTTAATTTTCGACCCAACAGTGAAATGGTGGCCACTACCATAAATAGAAAATTTCTTTCCTAGCCTCAGGATTGAACTCGGACTTGCCGGGTCCTAGTCTAACACCTCAAACACTGGACTAGGGGAATTTTCTAATACAATTACAATATTGATCATACGCCAAATCTTAGGTGAGGATTGGATGCATTGGCTTATTGCAATTTCTATAATTGCTGTGAATGTAGAGAGACATCAAGGAAATAAATGTCAAACACGATATTATGCCTCTGAAATATATTTCAGTATATTTCCAAAATATTGTTAGGAATGAAAAATGATAGGATAGACTTGAAGGAAAGCGAAAAGACCATTTTTTTCCATATAGAATGAGACGGAGGAACTGCCCTTTCGAGGAAAAGCCAACACTTTCGTTGGCCAGGAACCAATTATATCATTTTCGTGATTTTCACTGTGAAATGTCTTCCTAATTCACGACAGACAAAATGCGAAGGCGGAAATTTAATCTTACCAAGTTCTAGGTAGAGTTGATTGATGGTGTCATAGGTGTCCCAGTAAAAGGGTGCACCAGCCTCCTCCACGTCTTTGACTTTTTGCTCTGCATTCTTGGCCTCCGAAGCTGATGCATTTGGAACGGCGCCATTCGGGTCTCTGCAAAGTATAATGCATGTAATAAAAGTTTAATGCATAACTCCGGTTTTCCGCATATCAGAGAATGATAGTTAAACAGCAACTTTGTTCGGAATTCAACATCTTTGAGATCAAAGACTATTTGATATGCAGAGTGTTCGATTTCGTGGTTTTTCTAAAGGGTGTCTGGAATTAGTAGGCCAGTTAACTGACTCTGAATTCTTTGCTAAAAAATAAAAACACCCTCATAACAAAATTTTTCATAAAAATAGAATTTGTGTGTGGTTTGCTTCGGATTAGTGGACTCAATTATGTTTTTTTCTGCACTGGTCTGGTATTCTCATTTGAAAAACAGGGTGCTATCTCGTGTTTCTCACCACTTTAGGTATTCATATCATTTTAACTTCGATCGACACATGTTTCGGCGTATACTAAGCCTTTTTCAATATCATAAAATAGCTGGGACATTTACATCTAAAACACATTAAGCCCGCAACGGACGACGAGCGATAATATAATATATATTATAGCTTTGCATTGACATATGTCATTTTAGTATGGAAAAATATCGGAATATCGGAATATATATTATATAGCGTCGTCCGCGGGGCTTGGTGCATTTTCATAAGGAGCGATATTGGTGTAATATATGAGATATAATACGAGATCGCTCGCCGTCCGTTGCGGGCTTTATAGGTTAGTTTGAATCTTTCATAATATGTATACTCCATTCACTTTTATGAAGTATCCCGGTTGGCCATGAATTTATGACACATTTCACCGCTCATATTCAAAAAATTTTAGGTTATAGTCATCATTCTTCTGTCAGATACAAACGCAACATTGTCGTTTCTACATAAAAATCGTAGTGATTACGTATTTATCAAAATGTTTATTCAATTTGGGAAAATAATGAATTTGAGAAAATATTATTTATTTGAGGGCTGAAGGACTCCGGTCGATGGCCTTTGACTGTGGTCATTAAAGTACTGTTTTTATTATTATTATGTGAATTCAATAATTCGAAAGACCTGGCGAGTGTTGAAGAAACTTTTTTCTCTGTTAATACTGGAAATACTACACTTTTTTAAAAAGGATTGGAAGATTCAGTTATTCCCTTTTCTTGAACGTAAATTTATGTTTTGTGACGTACTCAAAAAATAGTTCGAAGAATTTAATTTTCAGTAATCTTAAGGATAAAGATCCAAAGGGTTTAATTTCCAACATCGTTTACAAAATAAATTGTACACATTGTGATAAGTGTTACATTGGTATGACAAGGCAACACCTCAATAGTAAGCTCTCGGGACATAGATATTCAGCCAAGTAAAGTATTAGTATTTGCTGTATTTTTTATGTAATAGTGTAAAAGGTTTTTGGGGTATCAGCCGTCTTTTTTTTTAACTGTTCTGTAACGAATTTTCTTCTGAGAAATAACTCATAAAACTGAGAAGAGATTGTTTGTATTGTAGAAATTGTTTTCTTCCCCTTTATAATTAACGAATGCGAAAACTGAGACTCTCCATGATAGAGAAGGAGGTTTCTTTCACGTCAAAAAACCTCAATTCCTGTAAGTTGTTTCTTCACACCCTCAATTAATTTAAACTAATTTCGATTTATCGTATGTTCGTAATGTTTTTCTTTTTATGTTTTTATATTTTAGTGCTCCTGATGAAGAGATATATTAAATTCTTGAAAGCTCGAGCAGAAGGAAGAAGAGTTTTTCTAAAGAAGACGGCTGATACCCCAAAAACCTTTTACGATATTCAGTCAGACATTTGAGTCAGGAAAAGACAGCTTTGGTAGAGCACCACATTGAAACCGGCCATTATTTTGATTTGAGTTTAGACGGGGTGGAAATTTTACATAGAGAAAGTAATTATAAGAAGAGAAGTTTATCAGAGATGATTTTTATAAAGAAAGATAATTGTGTCAATTTCAGATCCGATAACGAAAATTTGAGTATTTTTTATAGTAACTTAATTTCGAGACTTTGAACTTTCATAATTTTAGATTGACATTCACAATTTATTGTTTCCGATCTGAGTTGTGTGGCTTTCCAATTCAGTTTTTTGTTTTAAGTGCCATCTGCGGTCGGTTGCATGAGGTTTGTTTTTTGAAAACACGGTAATCTGTAAATTTTTTTCGAGAACTCTGTCATATTGACTGATTGATTTTCTGTGTCAGAATTTCCTTAGTTTGATTTTACTATTGTTGAATAAGGATCATAGTTAGGATATGAAAAGAAAGCGAGTTGACATTATTGTGACAAGGTTGAATAAAAGATTGAAAGGACGTCCGACTTTTCCACTTAAAAATACTAGTTCAGCAGATCTTTGACCAGGAACTGAACATTTGGTGTCCCCGACGTGATCATGAGCCGTGAAGAAAAACAAAGACCTCAAAGAAGTGGAGCTGGAATAAATAGGAGTTTATCTCAAGACTTCGTTTGGCCTGACAAGTTTGGAAGGAAAGAGAACTTGGGGCATGACAAAGGAACGATGTTGAGAAAGGAACCTTCAGTTGGGAATTACAGACTTCAAGATAATAGTGAGGTAAACAAAGGCGTAGAGGATCGAGAAGAAACTTGTCGCATGTCGACAAAAAGTAACGACAAATTGGTAAGGAGAAAAAGTCCCAAAACATTGCCAAAATGGGTTTAAATGAAACTGACCACAAAAAGATGTTGACAGAAAACCCAATAGCATACACGAAGTGTCTGAAGGAGTACTACTATAATATACAAGATTGTATGAAAGCCCTCATGGACAAAATGGGGAAAGAGTAAATGTTTGATGACGACAATTTCAATAATATCATTTTGCCTTTTGAGAGCAGGTCAGCTCCGAATGTTATGGATCGATCATGCGTCATGTTAATTTATGATCCTGGACCTGAAAAATATAGAAGGCGATCAGCTTTGAAACTGTTCATGAATAATAAGAAATGCAGAGGAATTATTAAATCTAGTGCGAGTGGTTGACGTTAAAACCAATTATGGCAAATTTAGGCGATCTGTTCACAAAATTTGTAGATTGGAAATTGAAAACTGATTATTTTTGGTTTGGGAGAATGTCAGAATTTCCTCAGTTCGATTTTACTATTGTTGAATTAGTATCATAGTTAGGATATGAAAAGAAAGCGAGTTGACATTATTGTGACAAGGTTGAATAAAAGATTGAAAATACTAGTTCAGCAGATCTTTGACCAGGAACTGAACATTAAGGTTGTGACTTTTGTCTGTTGCTTCGTTGTTTTTTGACGTTTTTTCCAATTCCCTCGCTAGCTTCGTGTTAGTGTTGAATTTTTCGCGAATTTGTACGATTGAAGATTGTAGTTTGTGATGTAGCAGATGTAGCAGAAATAAACGAATTGTTTCTAAAAGTTTGTTTTTTGTCAAGAGAGCTATTATATATTACTATTGAAAAATAATTTAGGTTTATCAACTCTCATAGAATTATATATTCATCATTCAACTGATTTTGATCTATAATAGGCTCTATAAACCAATAGCGTGTGTTATAATATAACTCACACCTATAACTCACTCTAATCCTAATAGAAAAAATTAAATTACCTACGAAATGAATAAGAAAGTCGAATCGTTTCGGAACTCTATTTCAGACATCAAGGTAAAGTTCTCGCCATTCATTTCTAAATTTTCTTGGGTCTGAATTTCCAAAAAATGCATTTGGAAAACGTGAATTTTCGACGCTGAGCACTGTTCATTCCGTCAAAGTTTGAATCATTCTCCTAACCAAAATTTTCCAAGAGTTATCAACCGAGAGCACTTTTGGCTCACCCTGTATATTTTTCCGAGCGTCAAAAAAGTTCATATCCAACAATTATTTCCCTCGATGACTGTTACTTTCATTATTATGGAAGAATGCATTTTGCACGTTGAACTCTAAATAAGGAGTTTCTAAAAAATACAATGCACCCATAGACATAAATCAGTGTTTCTCTCAATCCTCAAATCGCCGTGTTTACAGGTGAAACGGAAGATAACGGCCATAAATCATAATAAAGGACACGGTCAGGATATGGAGGCTTCGAGAGAAATAATTCAGTCACATAACTCCGCAATTTTCCGGCGAAAAACCTTTCGACACCCAGGAAAAAAGCGAACAAAATACGGTTACGTGACCAAAAACATTTTCCGATTTTAAACGGTGGAGACGACGTAACTGACTGGCATCGATCGAATATACACAATATAATGGGAGGAAGGGCTTTCATCCTTCCGATTCGGAAGTGTATGGAAGTCAATCGTGATTCGATTGGTTTCATCTTCCACTCTTTCAGTCCCCAATTTTACCGATAATTGGGAGGGCATCAAGTTCATGTGTTTTCTACATACGTGAGGTGGCTTTTCACGGTGAGGAATAAACTTTTTTCTACAAGCGTGCACTTTCATTCTCTTTCCCGCACGTATTTCAATTCGTAAAGAGTCACATTGCCAAACAGTGTGGGGAAAACCCCTGCTATTCCATTACCGCACGCAAATGCGTGTGGTAATGGATTAGCAAGAGCTTTTCTCGCACGCTTTTTCCAAAGAATAAACTGAATAATGATATATCTCTATGCCACCGACGACGTTACTATGGAAACGGCATGTGAATAAGAATTAATACATTGTCATTATATTATGAAATTGTGTTTGAATATAAATAATATCAACTCGAATTCAATCAGTACGCTCCGGTAAAATGGATACTTCGGGATCTGATGATGGCCTGCCCGAAGAAATATTAGCAGCTTCTTATGAAGCGAGTTTAAATTTGTTACCGGCCAAGTCGAAGATAAAATATGAGAAGCAATATTCAGAATTCATTGATTGGTGTAATTCCAAAAAGGTTCAACCGAGGAAGGAGGAAGTGTTTTCGGCGTATTTTTTGGAAATGTCCAAAATTTGGAGACCAAACACATTATGGTCCCGATATTCAATGATAAAGAGTGTTTGTAAACTGAAACAGGATTTGGATATTGGAAAATTCCATAAATTAACTGCCTTCATTAAACGACAGAATATAGGATTTCGTCCAAAAAAGGCCAAAACTTTTAATGAAGAGGAAATAACAAAATTCATGAGTGAGGCATCTGATGAAATTTACTTGATGATGAAGTTGGTAACAATTTTTGGATTAGCTGGTGCCTGCAGACGAGAGGAACTTACAAAACTCACCATCCACGATATAGATGATAAAGGAGACTTGATCATCGTCAATATTAAGGACTCCAAAAATCATTCACCAAGATCGTTTGTTATATCCCAAGACACCAATAATGGATATTTTCTGAACATATACAGAAAATATATGAATTTACGTCCAAAGGAAATACCTCATCGCCGAATTTTCATAAAGTATAATCAGGGAAAATGTAAGATTCAACCTGTCGGAATCAATACAATAGGAAAAATACCGTCCGAAATTGCAGCTTACTTACGCCTACAAAATCCGGAATTATACACAGGACACAGTTTTAGGCGCTCCTCGGCTACTTTCCTAGCCAATTTTGGAGAAGGTATCACAAATATTAAACGTTTAGGAGGATGGAAGTCAACTGCTGTTGCTGAGGGATACTTGGAAGAATCTATTAACCAGAAAAAAAAATGTCCACTAAAATTCTTAATTTGAATGGTTCTTCCTCTTCAAACTGTAATACAGAATCATTACCTTCCAAAGAGCCTTCGAACACTATGATGGCAAATATTCAACGTTTTGCTTCTTCCTCTTCAAACTGTAATACAGAATCATTATCTTCCAAGGAGCAGCTGACTTCGACCAATATAATGGCTTCTGCTTTAAATTTGCATAATAACGCGACCAACTGCACGTTTACAATAAATATAACTAATAACTGAATATTTCTAATGAATATATTGATAATAATGGGAAGAAACAGAATGTACATAGATTCCTTATCAAAATTCATTTTTATGTGCTGTTAGTCTAGTTTTCTTTTCAATTAATAAAGAATTTATGAATATTATTACAGTTTAAATTTATTTCATAGGCTTGTAGTCTCTATATGGACCGAAGGTCAACGATGAGAGTACAATGGTAACGACTTGTCAGAGACTTTTGTCATTCATGTGTATTTAGAATGATCAATTCACATTTGATCTGTGTGTTGAAATCGATCTCGTATAAGCGCTTGTAGAAAAAATATTGTTCCTAACTATTCCACGTTTCGCTTCGAATAAAAAAAAAATTAACATGAATGGTGGAAGGGAAATTTCGGAAAGGGATGGTATGTCCTGAATTCTATAAAATTAGCAGTTCAACAGAAAATTCGTTTCGGAAATTATTCGAGTATCTCAATGCCTGACCTATACTCATCGACAAAGCGGATTTTTTCACGAAAAGATGATGGAATGTAGGTCTATTTCAAGGGCTGAAAGTTACGCCATCTTGAATGCTTCAGATAGGAGATTTTTGGTGAATGTATTTATTTCAATGATTTCTACCTTCTGATGGAAATACTGACTCAACATTGAAACCATCGAAAAAAACATCGATTGAAATAGTATATTATTTCATGAGGAGGAGGCTATTGATCATTTTACAGGGTGTATTTCAAGGTAAAGCTTTTCTTTTGACAGGTGATTGAACTCATCAAAATAAGTCATTTTAGCGAAAATTTCTCTTATTAAATGTTCAATTTAAAAATTTAGAAAAAACCAATAAGTACTGTAGGATTTTATTCCCGTCAATTGTAGATAATTGTTGAGTATTTCTGTCATTTCTGAATTTCGTGTGTGGGACGCTTTATATTGTGCTCAAGATCAGCGTGACAATTCCGCTTTGCGTTTGATGACTTCCATGTGTTAGCGAGTCCTAAATCTGAAACCTTTATCTTATAGTTGAAAGGACGTGCAATACGATATTCGACAGTTTTACAATTTCGTGGAGTAAGATAAATGGACCCATTTAGGCTCAAGTGTTTCTTTGCAGCATTTCACCCTTATGGTATCAACTCACGAGGCTACCGGGACGGGCTTTTTTATGACAGTTTATAAGGCCACGTGCGAAAAGAGTCTCCGTGATTGGTCAAGGGCTCATAAAGTGTCATAAAAGGCCATATAACGCCCGTCTCGGTAGCCTCGTGGATGGTGACCATTAGGTGGCCTTGAGCCACCATGGTAGAATAATTTGTGATGGTTAAAGATACACTTGGCTCTTGCTTACTTCATTGGCTTAAGTCGTACAAGAAGTAACACCTCTTTTCTCGAATGCAAATTGGGGGCGGAACCGCGAGTTAACGTTAAGGGCATAACTGGGGTAAAAAGGCAGTTAATAGAGTAGGGAGTTAATAGAGAGAGTTCAAAGTTAATAGGGAGAGTTGAGAGTCGATAGTTAGACGAGTCGATAGTAAGAGTCGGTAGAGTTTCAAGGCGAGGGTGGTTATTGCCATTAAAGACGGAATAAGATCTTCAAGACGGTACCATATCGGCGGTACAAGATTAATTCATTTGTTCGGCGTAAAGACGTTTTCTATATCTCTCGAAGTTCAGTAAAGGCGGATAAATAAGTGTAAGACGTATTTATAATCTTCAAGTGTAGATTGCTGTGAAGAATTTATCGTGTAAATAAGCTGTATATAGGCAGTTTGACTTTTATTGGTTCTTGGGAGAACTGTAGAAAGGGATAAAGACGTAAAATATAGGTGTAGCAGCCAATGCGAAGGTCATATTCCTAGACGACCGAAAACAAACCTACAGTACCTTAATACTACTCTCGCCTGCATCTCTCTGTTCCAGGTTTATGAACAAATGCGAACATTAGCGGAAATCTTGTTCTGTACACAACTTATACGCAGAACAGGCATTTTGTTTCGATTCATCATGAATTAAAAGCATATCAACAAGTTCATTATTTGAATAAACGCAAACACTCAAACAATCTACACCGCACCCTCGCCGTAACCTAGTCATGTATGATGGGAGGCAATCAACAAGAGATACAGATATCTACCGATAAGCAGGCCAGGGAGCAGGTTCGGATCGAGGAATTTTCAGATTCACCTAGAAATAAAAAATATTCTAGTTTCATCTTCCTGAAACAAGGGCATAATAACTCATAGGAAAAAATTGGTTCAAATGACTTATTTTGATGAGTTCTACCATCTGTCAAAACAAACATCACCTTCAAATAAATATTATGATTGCAAGAGATTCGAAGAGTTTCAGTTTTTCAAGGACGATCATGATGAATCGCCAACGTGAGCCATATTCTCAATTAAAAAGAAAATTCAATTTTCAAATTTAATGTTTAGTATTCTGATTTCAGCACTTTATATTCTAAGAGGGGGATCAGCTAATCTTTGCATTCTGGAATCATTTTTGGTTCATAACTCCAGCAATTCTTGAATTCCAGTTTTTTTTTAAGGAAGCATTCCTCTCAAAAATCATGCCTGATGCGCTACCAAATGAGATCCAATCAAAATGAAGAACTAGGACAACGTCATCAGTGAAGTCAGCAATTGCTTTGGTTCAATAACCATGAAATAATAATAGAATATTTGTACATTTCAACATACCATCGAGAATAACTTTTCCCGTATTACAAATACGATAATCACTCATGATTTGAACCTAACAGGCCCCTTCGCCATTTCGCAAAAATGGTATATTTGTTCATCAAAGTCCGTGTCCTCTGCTCTAGGAGGACTTAACAGTCGCAGGAAATTCACCATGAATATTTAATTTGAGAATAAGTCGAAAAGCAATATGATTATTGAGACCCAAATATTTTTTTTTTTGATGAGTCCTAAACAGGACGAAACTGCAGTCGGTGCGATTCTCAGTTGACGTTGGACCACTCGGTCTGATGAGGTGAACGGTATGGGAGACCTAGTTCGTATTCACATTTCATTTGTTATTATTTATAATGGCAAATGACTTGTGTCTTAATTCTTTCGAATGAAGTGGTAGCTGCCTTCGTAGCCCAATGAATTTAATTCATCTCTCTTGTTAATATGATTTTTGTGGAATCCAGGAAAACAACAGTTCTGGGGAAAAACCTAGTTGTGAACTATCAAACTGCTGATTTTTTCTTGAATATTAAAAGTTGCCATTGATATTCTTCGTCCTACTTTAAGGTCCCAAGACATGGACACTGAAGGCCACACTCATTCTAAGAATATCTTGAATCACGCACACCTCCTTAAAATGTTGGATACCGAAAGTTTTCTCCTAAACAGCATAAAACGAGAAAAAACGGAATACTGCGGGAATATGATGGAGGACCCCAATATCAACTTCATCGCCTCATAATACAGGGAAAAGTGTAAGTAATAAGGTGGATAGGACGAAAGAGACTATCCTAGATAAGAAATATCAATGGTGCTACCTGACGTTCGAAGATCTATTTCGCGCAGCAGCCGATAGAGAACGATTATAGGAGATCATGACCATGTTGATACCCAACGTCTCATGACAGACAGGGTACCTAGATAAAAGAATTACCAAAGCCCCTTCCAACCCCATAGGACCGCCTCAGTAGGATGTCATACTAAAGATATAACTAAACTTTAATAAATGCTCATCTGATTTCATGTTATAATGACAACTTTATGTCACTCAATTTTGATGAAATGAGAAAGCTCATTATGGTACTCAGTCCCATAATGAAATCCCATATCAAAAACATGTGATGGTGAGATCACAAAAGTTTATTCAAAATGAAAATTATCCTAAAAACTCTAAATAAATGTGTTTTATATGATGCTTCCGTTACTAGTAATAGAAAAGGGGTCAAGCCGCGATCGTGAAATATTGAACCCGATCTATAATTTAGAGTGCCGATTAGGCCTACAATTTTTGGTCAAGATTTTCAGTTAGATCTTGGATTTGAGAGATGTTAAAATGTTATCGCTGAAAAAGCAACTTGTTGATTTTGTCGGCTTGCAAGTTTTTATCGCTGTTAAATGAGCGTGCTACTGGGACTTTCTCACTGAAAATAAAATAAATGGAATAGTCTTTTGGGAATTGTTCGTATCCGCCTTAGTTGCATAGTTAATTTGATTTTCCATTAGTGAGAGCCTTATAAATTGTTCCTTTGATGCTGGGGAAATGAATAGTATATTATTTCATAAGGAGGAGAAGTGTCCTTATCATGGGGAGCTTGAGTTTACCCGCCGAACGCAGTGGGGCGAGTAATTGAAAGCGAGCCATGAAAAGTCACTTCTCCTTCGACTAAAATATGTTATTTTATTTCAGAACGTTTTGATATTAATGAAAATATGAATTTTCACATTCATAACTGAGTGAACAATGAAGTATTTGCCTAATTACGGCAAAATTCATCTTTTGCATAGCCACACTTATCCTGCCACCAGACGGAGAAGTAAGTCATAGCAACTATTTGTCGTCCTAGGCGGGGAAATAGAACTTTTCGATGAACCTGTCAGTCAAAAAATAACGTTGTTGCCGACGTTTGGAAATGATAGTATATTATTCCATAAGGAGGAGAAGTGCCACTCTTTATGGTGAGCCATGAAAAGTCACTTCTCCTTCGAATGGAATATGTTATTTTATTTTCAAACGTTTTGAAATTCGTTAAATTCCAATATCCTCTTCTGGATCGCTATTATCGTTAAAAATGGAACATTTGCTTAGTTACGGTTGTCTCCAATTCATTATTTTGCATAAGAACACTTTTCCTGCCGCCGGAGGGAAAAGTAAGCCAAAGCAACTATTTCTCCTCCTCGGCAGAGAAATAGAACTTTTCGATGATCCTGTCAATCAAGAAATGACGTTGTTATCGTACGTTTAGAAATAAAAAAATTCAATCTGTTTCGATCAATGACTGGTTCAACGTTCAACCAATGTTCATACACGTTTTTCTGCATTAAGTTTTTCAGTTCGAGGAGAACCCTCTACTGTGTTTTGAGTTTAGTCCAGCAAAACCTTCGAGATAACTCATCAAGAAAGCCCTATGATTTATATTGATCAAAACATCATAACTTTCAGAGAGGGAGTACACGAACACCAAAAAAGTATTCTTCAGAAACTTCTCATTCAACATACCTATGCGAACCATTCGGAAGAATTCGCACACAATTTCAACAATAACCATGAAATACCGGATAACTAAAATGGAAGTTCCAGATTAACAGTTCTAGTATCACTGGAAATTGACAAGTATAATTCCTCAAAAATTCTTTTAACCGAACAGACGTAAATAGATCTCCATTCTTGAATATCTGCAGATAGTTTGGGAATCCCCACATCAGACTACATTATAACTTATGGCCATTTTCATGACTGTGTAATTTTCATGTTTAGTGTTTGTACAGGGTTGCCCATAATAGGCTACAATCTTGAATATTTGAATTAAACTTTTTTAGTTACCAACCCAAAGTTTTTATTATACATAATATAATTTATAATTATAATTTATATTATACATAATATAATTTATTATTTCATAATGACTCATAAATTCTATTTATTTATATATAACTTCTGAAATTCACGATTTCTAAATGACCTTCACAAACTTCAACACATTTTTCAATGATAGATAAAAAGTGGTTCATTACATGGCGTAGCAAACCTTCGTCTATTCCTTCAACTTCTTACCGAATTTCGACTTTGAGTTCCTCGATTGTACCTAGACGACTCGCAAGCACTTTGGCTTTCAAATATCCCCACAGGATAGAATCGGGGGAACTCTAAGGCTAAAGCGAATCGAGAAATGAGTCGGCCATTATACATTTCTCGTAGAACCCTCATTGAGTTTATGGCGATATGAGCTGATGCCCCATCTTGTTGGAATAGTACGGCATTGCTAAGTAATCCTCGTCTACTTGAGTGAGTTTATACACAAAACACACGTTGTTAGACTGAGTATTCCATGAAAGTTCAAAATGATGTCACAAAGCAAAAAAAAATAAATAATTTGAATAATTATTAATGAGAACTTGTGAACTTCTCTTAAAAAATTACGTTCATCGAAATTATTAATTGCAAACTTATTTGTGATAATTAACTTAAATCCGAAACTCTGCAGGAGATATTGTCACAGAGATCAACTCATTTATTAATCTCATAGGGAATTTATGAATGAAACCCACTTTATCAAGGAAATGTCCACCTCTTTGTGAATAATTTCAAAATGTCAATCTGACGAAGCCACATTGTGGAGAAACAATTGCTGTTTATTAATATCAAAATCACCTACGAGGAATTCCGATTTGTTATTATTTTGTAGGAGAAATTCCCACCAGTTAATGAAGACCGAATGAATAGAATATTGTCTTGCGACTAGATAGAATTCCAAAATTCATAGACGAATATTTACTATTTAATGCATGCTTACCCTTTTTTGGCAAAATTGCTGAGGTAGTGTATCAGGGTTTTAGCCACTGCTATGTCAGTTCGGCTATAATTATGTATGAAGAATCCGCCTTGGATTAAAGGTAATCCAAGAACATAAGGCAAGTCTTCTCCTCTCACGCTACCAGTCCTCTGTAAAAAATAAGTGAATTGCATCATTTACACAATCTCGAAAATATATTTAGGTATATCATTTGTTCTAACTTCTAACATAATTTTTTTGAGCAACTGTTTGCCCTGCGAAGGTGAACATTTTGATATTGAACTGCCGGATGTTGATATCAACTAAACAAAAAAAATCACTCTAATTTCAATAAAATAGTGGTGGGAGTCGAACCCTCCACTTCCAGATCGAAACAAATAGACATATTCGATTGATCACCATTGCTTGGTAACGGAAATTGATGATTAATAATTCCAGTTTTAATACTAGATGACAGCACTTCGATTTCCACCAGTGTTTCATTGAAATAACAGTGAATTTTTTGCGATAGCTAAACCATGAAAAATTTCATATCGTCGGCGAAACTTCTTTCGATGTGATCGATTTTTCGAATTTTTCTTAAGGAAATTCTGAGAATATTTCAGACAACCACAAAATCTTCATAGCGTGGAAATGTAATCTGTATTTCATGTTCCTTTTTCAGATATACCACAGGAAGAGCACAATAACAGAGCTTTTTCTAAAAGAGATGCTTCTTTATCTTGCCCATACAGAAAATTGCCCCCCCTAATAAGCGCAGCAATGCGGCAATGATGGATCGAACAAGCATTTTTTCCATATTTGCTATATCGTTCGATATCTCATTGTATGATGCGAAAGAATATCGGAATTTCATTACTGCTTCATTGCCGAATTTTAATTTTTATATTAAATTTCAGGAATATTCATCATGCATACATGATACATTGCGAATATATTATACTGATATCATTGTAGTAAAAAATACTGGGTTTTACACGCATTCCGTTCGTTAAATTATTATGAGTAGGAATCAAAATTGATGTTCACGATTTCGGAGTTAACTACGCTTTGATCGGAGTGATTGCTGTCACTTTCGGTTTCAAATCATAGAAATCATAATATACATACTTACTCTAGAATGCTAATTCCTTCTAGTTCCGCAGCGAAAAACTTGCCGTATAGGCAACTGATTCACAATGTGCGCATGCTCACCATTAGGAAATTCCACGTAGAACGATGCCAAGTTCCTAAATGTTTTGTCGGTTCTATTTTAAGTTCAATATAATTAAACAATAAAAATATTCCATTGAGTAACAAACTTATTTTATAGCTCATGCGCGACTTCCTACGACTATTAGACACATTAATATCATAAGTGAATTGCAATATTTGTGGAATTGGTGAGAAAATTAGAGCATGTAGTAGGTTTCACTAAATAGATATAGACCGTGCAATACCGCTTTTTCTGTCTCATGGCAAATGACTTTGAAATTACCTTAGTGAAAGTCTAGGCAGGAACGGGTCAGTATCAGTCTGCAGCCACAGTTTATTTTACTGCATAGACAAACTAGTTTACTGGTGCTTGCTTAACTGTTATTTTCGTGTGCATTTTGCTTTTTTTGTGTGTTGTGTTCGATTTTGATTTTTTCGTATCCGATAAACAATGAACTGTATAGTGTTGTGGTGTCCTTGTCTTGACCTGTTCATTTCCCACTTAAGTATGTTAACTATGTGCACCTTTTCATTCATATAAACTGTTAAAAATTCATGATTTACGCTTTGCTTTTCATTCGATTGACACATATCTATCCACTCGCACCATGAGATTGGTTCATTATATAGCAAAAGAACGCAATTCATTATGAAAAATCATGAAATCTTGTGAGTAAACCATCTTTTAATAGATAATTCGAACTCGAAAATAAAATATGTTGAAGTAAAACTTTGCAGTTTCATTCAGATAACAGATTGATTTTGGAATATACTCGGAACTCAAAAAGACAAATGACTTGAAGAATGAGTTTAGGTATCAGAATTCACTCATGAAAAGATTCAGAGTAACGCATTGGCAGATGTACAAAACATTTTCATGTTTCCACTATTTTCAGGAACACCGGAGAATAGAAATGTCCTTAAGGGATATATTGGTATATTTTGCTCATTTGATTTTTTTTTTGTACTTTACCAAAAGATTCGTTGTTTGTTAACCAGAATTTGTCTTCCTTGATCCTTGAATTAATTTTTATACCAAAACCGGGTTTTTTCAACGCCTGAAGAGGTTTTGGAATAATGAAAGATTTTCAGCTTATCTTTCAGTCGCTGATGATTCCAAATTAACCATTCGAATAGCTGTTGAAAATTATCAATATGTTCAAAACAAATAGTAAGTGTCGAATACTAATTATGAATTGATTAAATCCAACTGCAACAATAACAGCATAAAATTTTATTGAAGCCGACCCTGTTCAGAATCAACCTGATGGCACGTATGCGCATTGTGGACCACACTGAAATTTTTATACAACACTTTGGTCCAATTGATTTAGCATTCTAGAGTAAGTATATTATTATGATTTCTATGTTTCAAATGGGAATCTCTATATTTCTATATAAAATTTTGGTTTATTCGATGAGCAATCACGAAAAAAAATACGAGTTCTGCTGAAACGTGAAAAACTCCAAGGTTTTCTTGAGGAATATGAATAATGCTTTCGCAGCAATATTGAAAACTACAAATTATGGTAGAAAGGTAATTAATAATGCTATGTACAATGAAAAATAACGTAGATCTGGTAATGAAATCATTGCCATAAAAATGAATATATTCTGAGACAGTCACAAGAAAATATTATCTTGAGCATATTTCAAATTTCATTCTTCTGAGACATACAATTATTTGCAGTTCAAATTGCTTTATGCAACTCTTAATATTCGATCAATATTATTATTTCTAATGTTTCATTTCATTTCAACCATTCTTTCAAATTAGGCGGATTATATAGATTTGAAGTCGAAGTCTGTGAGAAATACATATTGAAGAAATTCATTTTAAATCGGTATTCAGACGAATGTGGACTCCCGCTTGACGCGAAAACCCTTTACGGAATTCGAAATTAGTCTGAATACCGATTTGAAATTATTTTTCTCTAATACTAGATGATGTTCAGCAATTTCAAATAATTCTGATTGGACTGCTTTTATTGCTGTTTTATTAAATCGAGCATTATTCAAATAATGTAATTCGAGATGTATTCGATATTTATGATGAAAATTGTACAGTGGTTGACAGAATACATTATATGAGACCTCAGAATTTTATGAGTACGATAAAGTTTATATCATAATTAAATGCCCAATATCACATCGAGTTCTTTGAAAGGATTCACTTCAACAATATGCAATATTTCACATTGCATAAATTCTTTTGAGTATTCTATATGGCTTTTCTATTTCACTCCCATGATTATGAAGCACTCGCGATTGTTTCTCTTCACACAGAAACATTCACACACTAACGTGTAATACACGTTCATATGCCGTTGCCTCGGTGATGAGACGTTACTCTTTGAATTTTGCAACGTTACATTTGAAACCGAAATTCGACCGAATGTTGATTTTAAATTCGAAAAAAGTGCATAATAATGGGTTTTCCAATAAGAGGTATTATTTTGAATGGCCCATTATTTCGGTAGATGTCACTTTCAAAGCTGTCATTTTTTTGAAATTTGACAAGTGAAACCATAAAAAAATGAAACGATACAACGCATAGAAATTATTAAAATTTGATCTGGAAAACTTGGCAGAGACGGTTCGTAAAACTCGAAC
Organism: Adalia decempunctata; assembly: GCA_951802165.1. Taxonomy (NCBI): domain Eukaryota; kingdom Metazoa; phylum Arthropoda; class Insecta; order Coleoptera; family Coccinellidae; genus Adalia; species Adalia decempunctata. The sequence goes on along the minus strand of OX637696.1, from coordinate 61,256,778 downwards.
ATTTTAGGATCGTCGTGAAGCACCTTGTCGAGCCGCAAGACAGAAATTGGTGAAAAAATTTGAGCCTTTGAGACAAGTAAGTGATGTGAAGAATGAAACCCGTGCACGTCGCTCAAGAATAGCCGAGAATATTGCTGCTGTAGGCGAAGTGAAGAAGAAAACCCAGATTTGTCCATTCCTTGTCGTTCTTTGGAATTCGGTAGTTAACACAAGAACTCAAACCGGCCGATCATCAACAACGTCGTGTCTTTGCATGAAGACATTTTAGGGATATCGAGGAAAATATGAACAATTTATTAGTGTTTACAAACTAATCATCAGGAGAATTGAGGTAGTAACTCATTTAACGGGATAAATATAGCTCTTTTTTATTGCAGAGGAAATTTGGCAAATGTAAGTGTTTTTGTTGAAATAGTAATTTACGTAACAAGTCCGGAAAATAGGGTTTTTTTGGTCGAATAGACAAAATTCTGGAAGTCTGTGAGTCCAAAAAAACTATTTTCGTCCTTGTTGCGTACAATATTTTTTCGGCAACCGTGTAGAATTACAAATCAATGAGACGACACATTTCTTTACTATACATTTTGATTATTATTTGAATTGAACAGAACAGAACTGTCATCCGTTATTTCGTTGCCATTGTGATGATCATAACAATGACAACAACGACGTGATTTTTTCCGGCCTAGTCCGGAAAGTACGTACTTCCCGGACTAGGCCGGGAAATGTTACTTTCTCAAAGAAAAAGCGTCCAGGAAGTACCCACTTCCCGGACGGTTGCCGAAAAAATATCATGTTTCTCACATTACTATTCCAATAAGGTGAGTAGAGTATTTCCTAAATGAATTGATACATTTTCAATCGAGAAAAATGACCTCTGCATTGAATCCAGAGAATCGGGCACTTATTCGGGCCTTTTTTCAAATAGCTCTTCTTTTTGATAGGGCCGAATTTGGAAAAATGGAAGGTCAAAAGAAGGTTTCTTTCAGTATCAAGAATCTAGACATAAATGGATGTACAAATCAAGGACCCACCCAGCACCCTGTAGATCAGAAAAGCTTCAGCTCGTTCTTCAAGTAGTCTTCTTTGAATTATCACATTTTAATGAAAGTTATATCTTCAACACTTCAACATTAGAATCAATTGTCACCATTAAGTGCTGGTTTCGCTAGTGCGTCCGACGCATGCAGCGACTTCAGAAAGTTGCTGCACCGTCTTTCGAATAGACTGCTACTTCGGAACTACGAAGAAGTGGTTTCGCTTCTGCGTCCGACGCAACAGTACTGCAACAGCCAAACGGCTGACTGCATGGGGTACCAGTCTGTGCGAGTTGCTGCAGCGTCAAGAAGGAAAAATAAGTATGGATAAATTCACGAGGGACGAAGAGATGAAACTCATTGAATTAGTTTCTCAAAATAGATGCTTGTATGATGCATCTGATGAGAATTATGAGAATGGTTATATCAAAGATAATATATGGAAAAGAAAATGATCGCTACAGAAATGGAGGGAAAACAGGTAAAATGAAGTTTTATTTAAAAAAAAATTATTTCGAATTCTGATTTGAACAGTTTTGTACAATTTTATATTCATAATTTCGTGCTCTACGTTCTTGTAACCATTCTTTCTTGCCAAGCAATTTGACCCTCAGAAACAAAATATTCTTTGAATGTATCTCGAACTTTGAATCCATCTGCATCAGCAAAGCCTCCTCTCCTTGCAAATGGTATAACATTTTTTAGTGGACCATCTAAATTCACTAAATTTTCGTCTTCATGTTTCTTGCTAACCCTTTCAGAGTCGTTTCTTATAAGGTTGTGTAAACAAGCGCAAGTAAATACTCCATTTCTAACAAATTATCACTGACGACTCACAGGACACAAATAATACTGCCGGCTGCAGTCGTTTCGCTGCACCTAGTGAAACCACTCCGACGACGCAGCGGAGGCAAGCATTCGCTGCACGCAGTCACTGCATGCGTTCGACGCACTAGCGAAACCTGGCCTTTATAATCTCTGTGTTTGACCTTGAAGGTTTTGAAGGGAATTGAAATTTTATATAGGGGAGAGGGGGGCAAAACCGGACATGGGGGTATAAACGGGTACCCTCAATCTACCCCCTTTGCGTCGGTTAAATTTAGTTCAGGTAGCTTTATTTTTCTCATGTGTTTTTTTTATTCAACATTGTTTATAATATAAGCTCTGGGGCAAAATCGAAAAATCCTCGTGGAGCACAACCGGGTGCTACCTACCCGTTTATGCCGTAGATGGATATTGACCAATGCATACAATTTTTAGAAATTCATTAGAGTGATTCTTTATGATAGTTTCACAGTGATATGGTGCGCACCAATAATCGGAAGACTAGTCTTCAACATTGGTCTACTGCTGTCATCGAAAAAGCAATTATGGAAGTTGTTTCTAAAACGATGGGCTACAAAAACGCAGCCCATAATCATCATGCAACTCAATCAACTCTTGGAGATAAGGTTGAAAAAATGAATGGAATGTCTTGGGAGAAGGCAGCTTCAGAAGGTGAATAAATTCTCGAATTGGTACCCAAAATAAATTGATACAACAGGTGAAGAAAAAGATTCTGATACAAAAAACAGAAACAAGAAGTTGACAAAACAAATGGCTAAAAGGTCTAGCTAAGAATAAGAAGACGATAAATCACAAGGTGATAAGGACACCCTCTGCATATACTGCAAAGAGCAGTACTCTCATACTATCAAAAATTATGAGTGGATAAAATGCACTTAAACGTGCAATAACTGGGCACACGAAGGATGTACAGGATAGTAAGAAGATGATTTAGATGATTTCGTACGTGATTCCTGTGAATGAAGGCGGAAACACATTGTTATCACGTCACGTCACATCACGTCATCTTCCCAAAATGTGCAACCACGATAATGCATGGAACTTAGACCATATGAAGAGGAGACACACCTTTCAATAAAAAATAGTGAAGCCAAATCATCAGAACTAAACTGGGTTGTACCTACTACTACAGAATTAAAATGTAGTAAAAATTTTCGCAACATTGTATCTGCTGTCACGTTATAGCACTGATAGCAAGCAAGATCTATATTCCGCAAATTTACATTTTCTGACCGCACGTGATATCACGTCTGATATTTTGTGAAATGTCATTCTGACATACATTTGAAACCAATCTGGGTGCTCATTCAATAATTCTTGAATTAATTGATAGAATTCCCCCACTTCCCCTGTTCGTTGATTCATTTTGTAGATCGAATCCCTTCTATGAGAATCACCAGCAACTGTAAAAGCAGCTTTGTTCTCCATATCTTCTTCCCATTCCCTCGCATGAGCTCACGTGGCGTGACAACAATTTGTGTGCACCTTTATACGCAGTACCTGGTATTGCGCCTTTTGCAATACGATTCTGTTCCGAGGGTTGGGGCATAACCGTAAAATAGAATATAATTCTTTTTGTTGGTTTTTCATCTTGTACTGGTTTTTAATAAGTTTAACTCATTTCACTGTTTGGTTCATATGCTACGGCATAAACAAGTCAAGTGTCAACCAATAAACATGAACAAATAAAAAACCTACTCAAAAAATAAGTAAACGATAAACAAAGCACTGTGAGGAATTTGACATCCGAAATCTAACATATACAACTCTAATTGGCGGTTTGGGTCGTAGGCTTTACGAAAGCACGGTATGTCGAAATAAGGAAACAATCCACTCACCCTTCATTTCATATTCGGAACAGCCTCCAAAAGATCCTTTAGATCTCACGCCTTGACGTCCAACCAAAGTCAACAAAATATATTTACCTTCCGCATATAGATAGCAATGTCCTGAATAATAAACGGAGCAGGAAATGCACAGCAGGTGAGTGTAATTTGGCTGTGGATGTCCCCTTAATGTCGCTTTCATGGCTAGATCTTCTTATTTTCGACCGGATGCTGGGGAACATTCAGCCCGAAATTAAATGAATTTGAAACGCTAGCTCGTTTGAATTTGTATGTATTTTAGCGCCAGTTTTGTCGCCATTATATTTGGTTTCATTCGAATAAAATAAAACATTTTGTTTCAGCTTCGCCGCAGTTATCTAATGAGAATTTGAATTTCCGACAACGAGATTCTGGCTTTAATATATTCGAAAATGAAGCGCATCATTTAATATGAGTTTATTCATATTTCTGTGACAGTGGAAATGTGACGAGTAATCTTCAGATAATTATCAATTCGCATCTGGTGCAGAATTTCGGGGAAACTTGTGCACTTATATTCTGTTAAAATTAATTAGAATAATTGTCTATGCGCGGTAAAAATGAACTCTGCAGGGTCACCCCTAGCACATCTAGGGAAAACGGAGCGTAGAATTATTATTTTGATTATTTTTTGACGTTTCTCGAAACCAATAGAAATCTTCAATTTCAGTAATTCATATACGTTCTAACCAATCAAAACATTATTATAGTGGAAATAATCTAGGTACCTATACTACATTCACTTCTATAAAGTATCCCGGGAGGCCAAGTTTTAGGTTTATCAAGTTTTTCCACCTGAAAAAATCGCAGGTTGGCACTTGTGAATGACTTTACGTCAATTAATAAATGTCGGAGACGTTGCCGGCGTTTATTTTTCGTTATTAATTATTAATTATCAAGCCTGGAAACTAAGAATGCCGGAGGGAGTTTCGAAAAAGGAGTGGTTAAGTATCAGGAAGTGCTATTTAGAATTGAAATCTGCGCATTCTAAAAGTAACCCTGATAATTTGGTATCGACAGTTCATGACCAGCTATCCAACATTTTCGACGTATAAGTGAGTGAAAACCAAGGTTTTATATTTTAGATGAATAGATATTCATTTTTTAGCTGCACATGAACACAATTAGGAGGATTTTAAGTGAAAGAGACGACAAAGAATTTCCTACTATTGGGGTACCCAAAAAGACACTGACTGATGACTTTATTTTGAAGAAAGATCTGCAACGACAAATTTGGAATTATACTTTGAAAAATGAACACTTTTCGATTGATACACTTCTCACTTTTGCGAAAGAGCTGCCTTTTTCAACAGAATCCTCTATGCAGTGTGAAAGACCTAACATTTGGGTTTTCTAGTATATCAACCATTTCACGTCCTTCGCAATGTACATATGAAAAAGGATAATGGGAAGTAGGACAGCCAATAAAACACAACCTCTTACTTCAGCAACGTTTCGTCCATATATTTGGACTTCTTCACAGCTTTAGTTAATCGTTGTGGGCCAACGGTGTGGAATACAAACCATTGAACACACAGTGTATAAATAAAATACAAAATACAATAAATATTTATTGTATTTATGTGATGTCCGTTCTAACTTATTATTTTAATTGTAAATATCTGACCCTATTTTATTTATACACTGTGTGTTCAATACCCTCCTTATAAAACTAGTACTGTATCGAAGATTTTCTACGATTAAGGAGGTTCAACTGAATCAAACAAAATGAAAAAAGTCTATATTATGCATATGGAAGAGGTTGTTGCTGCCAACCACCTAGATAGAAAAATAACCAATTGGGAAACTTTGGGAAAGGCTTTCTCTTTATAAGGGACATAAAGCTTCTTCGTAAATCTGAGGATCTCAAAAATAATTGCTTGGGTTATATACTATGTCCTGATGATTTTCTATCTCCTTTTCTGTTGCAGATTTCAAGATATTTTTTCAGTGTCAATCCAAAAGAAAGATGAAATGTTGTTCCTGAAGAAGATTCTGTCCGTTATGAATATGTCAGCCTATTCTTTGAAAAAAAATACAAAATCTCTATACTTATTCAGAGGTTTTTATCTTTGTGCTCATGTATCATAGGTAAAAATGTATGGCGTCCTGTTCAAATCTGTTTTACCAATACTGTAATTGCTTTGAACATGCCATATTGTTTGATACATCAAAGAATCTAATGCTCTTTCTCAAAAAGAAACATATACATGTAACGATGTTCGAAATTATTGTTTTGTGATGGAAAATTTTGAAAAGTTTTTTTTATTATGTATCAAAACCAATTTCTTTATTGTGTTACCGTTTTCTCAAGTTTTATATCCAATCATAATATGCCAGTTGATATGATAATTAAATTTAAGACGTTTAACACCCACCTGGAGATTGAATATTTGAATTGACTTCGAAGTATGTCCATAAAACATAATTCCATATCTTGCTTTTGACTCGAATACTGTATGATAGATGGTTTTCATGCAGAATTTATCCAGATATGTTGTCATTACACCCAAAGATAACAGACTGAAGCTAAGGTGCATCCCAGTTTAGAAATACGTTCTTCTTGATTCGATTTACCTATCATTCACACAGATTCCCACGAACTTTGTAAATGGAGTTAGTTCTTTTAAGGTTTAACAGTGACACAGGTTTCGTAGTACCACTACATTTTCATACTGGAGTATTTGAAGGGGTGCAAAAAGGGTTATGCGAATACTTTTAATTTTTTTTTTCGAATGAACTATCACGGACTATTTTGTCCATTATTTTTCAGTAAAATTTCAACACTCGGTTCTTGATTTACGTACAAGAAAATAGCATAACTGAATCTCCCCACCATGTTTGTATACGTGAAATATTTGCAGTATTTAGGCGAAAAAAGTGTCTTCAACATTCGCCAGGTCTTTGGAATAATTGAATTCACATAATATTTTCTCGAATTCATTATATTCCCAAAGTAAATAAACATTTTGATAAATACGTAATTACTACGACATAAATGTAGAAACGGCAACGTTGCTTGTTCAACTGACAGAAGAATGACCATAACCTAAAGCCGGCCCCAGACAATGCGTGTATTTGACGAATGTGCCTTCGTAGTGCGCTTTCGGGTATCCTCCCACACACTGCGGCAAACGCGAAATGTTCGGCATTCGTTTCGCTGTTGACAAACGTTCGCCGCACGGCCTCAGTATAGAATAGTAGCGGAGCTGACTGAAGACAGAATAGGCAATCTACTACACTGTCTGGGAGCTAACGCGAACGAGTGCGAATGTACTTCGTCTTCCTTTGATTCGTGCCGTTTTACCGACAAGACTTCGGATAGCAGGCGAATGCCGAACGATACCCGCAGTTGAGCTCCCAAACAGTACGCGGAGCACAGCGAATGCCGAATATTCGTCAAATACACGCATTGTCTGGGACCGGCTTAACATTTTCAAAATATACACGGTGAAATGTGACAGAATTCCATGGCCAACCGATATACTTTATAAAAGTGAATGGAGTATACATTATAGCGAGAATAATTCATTGTACATTGTTTTTATTGAATGACAACCACATGACAACACATTTTCTTGATTTGACGCGTCTGTCGTAAATGAATCCCAAACGTTTTAGTCGATAATATACATAATATAATCATTGAAAATGCATGTTAGAATACCAAAATAAGCAGCGCGTCGATTTGGAAACAATTCCAATTATTTTGCGACGAGAGGGGTTACAAATTGGAAGAGAATACATCAACAACAAAACAAGCCGTTATTTTGAAGGACTATGGGTTCAATATGAAGAAACAGAATGGAGACACAATGTGGAATATAACCGCAAAATTAATGCAAAAGTTGTTCTACGACCAATTAAATAGAAGATTCGACCCATTCAATGATATCGAATTCAAATCCACCAGTTATGCTAAAAACACCAAGGGTAAGTTATTACAGGAAGAGCTCTAAAAGAGGAAATAAAGTTCTGCATCAAGTTTGAGCGAAGGAGAAATCTTGGACATGATAAAACTCAACGACGAAAACACACCGTCTGGCTTGCGGAAGAAATTGTATTTTTCATGTTCAAAACTTCAATGCATCCTAATTTGAATAACTCATTCTGTTTATATTGAGTCGATTACTATAATTTTGTACTTCGGAAACTAGATCTCTACTAGTCCATTTCTCACAAAAATATAAAATGTTGAAAAAGATTCTGATTGTAACGTCAGAGAATAACGTCAAAAAATAATCCATCGAATACCACACGAGAGTTCGATGGCCAAGAGTTATGATTATCTGATTGTAAAGATTTTTACACGTACCTTGTGTATAATTCTTTTCGTTCAACTTCGCTCCATGGATTTTTTTTAGAGCTCAAGGAGGCAGCCAAGAATTAGGATTAGCTGATCACATAGATAGATCATAGCACAATTCAGACAAATTTTTTCTTTCAATGTCGAAGGTCCTTAAAGTCAAAGACTCACCCTGTTTCCCCTCAATCAAATTGATGCGAGAACGTGCAGAAGGTTCAATGAAATGAGTCTCGATTTGCAACCAGAGTGAACAAGAAAAGAAAGTTCCGATCACAAATTTATACTATTCTTAATAAGGACGAACACCCAAACAAGTGTTTCGAAGACCAGTTATCCACGAATAGTTTACACTATTTCTTATTGGTAGAATTTGAAATCATATAAATACTGCTTTAAAAATAACAAACAATGAAAACAACCTCTCACATCCCAAACAACACACAAACATCTTTTAAACATTTTATAGACGACATGAAATAGATTATTAGATTATCTATAAAACATCAAAATGTAATGAATTTCTAACCTAGATTCGACGTAAAAATGTCCGCGAGATTTACGTTGAAAAATATCACTTTTTCAGACGTCTATTTTACGTAAAAAGAAGTCTTTCTATAACAAGTGAAATTTCTGTCTTTTTTTAGTTTATCCTAACTTAGTATCACGATTGACATGTATTAGACGTTTGAGGATTTATGTTATTGTTATGACTCGCTTATGTCTATATATCATTAGAACTTTGTCGTTTTCTTTTTATCAACTATCTGATAATATATAGATGATCCGAAAAACATCCACACTCATGACCTCTAAAATATATAACATCATAGATCTTTTTTGGAGCATTGTCGTCATGATCGAAATTAGACGTCTATTAGACGGAATATTATTGATGAAAATAGTTGGTCATATTGTACACGTTTATTAGATGACATAAGATGAACGTTTGTTCAATGTCCCTAAAAAGTCTTTAAATTGTATAGTTTTTGACATTTAATTATTGTCAATTCCAAAACAATATTGATGTAATGATTTGAAAAACATCATATTAATGACCTACTGATTAATTCCATCAGATTTTTCGAAGAAGGGAGTTATATGGTCTAAAATTTCAAAGAAAATTGACATTTGATCGTTTCAAGATCATGGTTACCCTGAGGAGATTTGGTGAGAGACTTCGAAAGTATGCAGATAAAGATTTAAATTTCATAACTTCTGAATATTTTTAAATATTATTGCATTTCCATCAGATCACATTGTGAGTATGAAAAGGGTTTCATGTATTTTGTTTCTCGTTTCATGTTTCTGTGGTGTGCGGTCCGGCTAATTATCAGATATAATATATTATTTATTATCTACACAGTTGAAATCTCTCATATCAGTTAGGAAAGCAAAAACAAGTTCTGATATGAAAAAATAAAAAGGTATATTCATAATAATAAAAAAATAAATAAACATAATTCAAATGTATCAAAAATATAAATTGGGTCAGTGACTAATGTAGTCGAGACAATTTGTTTAAATAAAAAAATATATAACTGTGTCGTAGGCACTGGCACTTCGTGTGGATTTGCTCTTCGTTGTCTCATATTCGTATCGTTGGTTTGCAAGGCGTAACTAGTCTTGAATTTCCTTTGTTATGGTCGTGTCGTTGAGATCTGCCGTGTTTCACTCTCGAACAGATTATAAACATCAGCCTCTGGAACCAACACACAAATCAAAATAAGTGATTTTTTTTGCAATTAAGTACAACTTTTGAAAACAATCACAACAAATGCTATATCTTAGACTAAAAAAATATCAAAGATTTGCAGAAAATTATTTTAGTTTTTTTTCAAACGATATTGCGTTCAGTTTTTCATAAGAAATAGAAAGAATTGAAAGTTTATGAATACAGAGTGTATTTTTTCTGAGATTTCGACCTATTCGTAATGATATGACCTTCGAATACAACATCAGAAAAATAATAAATGATATTTTGAATTCAAGATGATCAAAAAATGTCAAAAAGTGAATGTGAATAATCTGATAATTCCAAAATCGATAAAATTGCAATATTGTTTATTAAATCTATCTTTCATATGAATGCTTCATTTTTTGACATTGTATATTGAGTACCTACTTATATCCAATAAATATCCAATTTTGAAACGATATATGAAAAAGGGCAACATTCTACACATAAATGGAAAAAGCTTATACCCACTGCTATAATTGGGGTTCTAATGGTTCAATTATTCATACAAAAGTTTTCAATTCGAATATCGAGTTACGAATTACATTTGGAGTCTAAAATGATCTGAAAAACATCTAAACATTTCTTCGAAGATTTCAAACTCTGGAAATTCAATTATTCTTCAAATCCTGATTGAATCTATTTTGTGCTCGACTTTTTGACTGAAGTGTAATGGTAATATTTTTCAGCAAGTTTTTCAAGTCGAGTGGTTGAGTATTATTTCTTACTCAACCAATATCTCAAAGAGGTCTATCAATAGATTTCTTAGATAATATTCTTACCAAGTTATTTATTCAGAAAAATATTACCACTATGATAGGGACTGTTATAATTTCAGCCCTACGAAATCTCCAACGCAAATTATGAAATTCTATAATTTGAAATTTCAGATGATCTTGAAATATTTATCGTAAACTATTCGAAAAAGATTTCGAAACCGATCATCGTGTAAACTATAAACATATTTCCAGAAAGAGTGGATTTCAGGTATTATATTCCTGGGATAATATCTGAATAAACAGAGTATTCAAAATAGTGATAACAGACATAACAATTCAATGGGACGGTTATTCAAAAGATATCATTCAATAGACTCTTTCAGATGATCATTCTATGAAAGGTTTCAAATTTCTCATCACAATTTACCTACCTAATTCCTAATAATTAATCATTAATTAATCAATATATTCTCCAGTAGAACACATGTTATAGGTATAATTCACAGGGCTAATCAAAAGTTATTTACTAGTGAACGGTTATCTGAAAGATATCATTCAATCTACTTTTCTAGATCATCGGACCATGAAAGATAACAAATCTCCAATTTTATAATAATTAGCATATCTCAGTGCTACCACATTATTCGGAGGAACACATTTTAGGTACTACACCGGGAATAATAGGTTCCTATATAATTCAACATTACATATTCACTTTTGAACGGTTATCAAAAAAACATCATTCAATAGATCTTAATAGATGATCCATTTATGGAAGATATTTTCATTCAAGATCTACCATAATACCTATTTTGCTTGTATCCAAAAATGCAGGTTAGTTTTTGAAAATTATAAATAAATCTCATTTTTATAATAGTGAGCCCAGACCGGAACCCGCTACATTTCAAGAGCTAAATGATGAAGAAATTATACTTACTGGAACTAGGTACCATAAGCATCATTTGCACTCATCTTCTTCAATTGTGACAGCACTAATCACTAAATACTATATTCACTAAACTACGGCGAAAGGGAAAACAATCACTATTCGACTTGACCTTTTGACGAAGCAGTGTTCTAACGAAATGACCAAGTTCAAATGTCTTCCTATCTATAACCCTGTCCGGCATCCGCTATCCCTGTATGAACTTTAACATTCGGCGGTACGGTGGTTCGTTACCACGTGATCGAGGCCGATATAGGTGTTCACATATCGCTCTATTTTCTCATCGAGATCGCATAGATCACCTATTTTATATTTTAACGGAACATGGAAACACGCTCGCATTTGAATAGGTGCTATTGAAGTTTTCGATTTCGTTTTTTCAAATTCAACCAAGATACCGAAATATTAGAATTTATATTTATATTTTATTTCCAGAGCACAATATGCGTCATCTGACAAGATTGACAGATATAGAGTATTGTCTCTTGATGATTATTGATGCGATTCTGATGTATTATGTATCGAAATAAGCAGAAAAAATGGCTTTTCTAATAATACTTTGTTTCCAATGCATTTACATCTGAAGAAAAAGATCAACATTCCGAAAATATTGAAGGCTGAAGAAACTGGGAAATTTTAGACTTTTTTCGGGAGGGGGGTCAATTTTTCCCTGATGTTGGAATGAAAATTCAACGATGACATTTTCACTCATTCAGGACGAAACGGAAATAATAAAAAAAAAATCACATAATATAATATGTTAACAAGTGATACAAATTTATACTAAAATTGATATTTGCAATAAAAATGTGAAAAAATATACCTAGTGCGTCATTTGAAAAAAAAAACATAATGAATGCTGGAAATGACAACCTCCAGCCAAAATATGTGAACGTAGTTTACATGTCATGGATTGCCGTGCACGTTCAAGGATTTTTTTTTAGTCACCACCTTTCAGGGGTGATATCTCGAAAAGGGATGGTCTGAGACATACAACCTGTATGTCTATGCGTATCTGCTTGTCGAATTCATACCTAAATAAATTTTTATTTTTAATATGATATTATTGAAATTGTAGCATAGCATATCTGAAAAACATCAACAAATGGCTCATTTCTCTATTGCATCAAATGGATATTCTACTCGTAAAAACATTTTAAGAACGTATGGTCGAAATGCAATATTTCCATCAACATCTTAAAAACATTCATATTCATTGGTTCAGAGACTTTATAAAAATAATACTTCTTAAAGATGTTAATCAATTCACAATTCTCTGACCTTTGAAGTTAGATATTTTATTTATGTATTCTAGATGACTAAATTATGTCGAATAATGATGTCTAAAATCGATGTGGCATGGCATATCTATTACACGTCAAAAAGTTATTCTTTTTTCGATAGTATCAATCAGATATCTTATAAACGTTTAAAAAACGTGTGGTCGAATTGAAATACAATTATCGACATATTTGAGACATACAAAACCGTACGTTTAAAGACAATATATACAGTATATATTTAAAAAATGTCAATCAATCTACTGTTTTATGACCATATGAGTTAGATGTTTTATCGATGTATTTTAGATGACAAAAAAGAGCCAAATGTGGATGTCTAACATACGTAAAACAAAAGATGTCCATTGAACGTTTAATGAAATACCCCCTCCACGATTTTAAAAATTTGATATTTAATATACGGCTTTTAAACGTGTAATCAAAAAGCTATACATTTTTGGATATCTGCAGGATATAAAAATTTTTTCAGGTCTTCGATAATGCATCTAAAGGATGTCTTCTAGACATCATGTATAGAAAACATCTTATTTAGATAATCTAATTTCAATCAGAATTTAGAGCAAGATGGCTGTAGATCACTTTTGATATCGATTAGATGTCATTTAGATGTGTGTGTGTTGTTTGGGATTCATTTGAAAAATTCAGATCAGATAATTGAAAATTTGTATGAAGTATTTATATCTCATTGAAAATTCCAACTTCAAAACATGCGTGGCATCTAAACTCGATAAGGCGTTTGAAATGAGCAAATAGGGTACCAATAAAAAAATATAATGAATATTTTAGCAGATTTTCATTCGTATCACCAAGCTTCCACCAAAAGTGTAGAGTGGGCAAACGGTTCTTGTTCAGATTTTGTTTCATGATTTTTATTCATAACTGACACTGAGAATGGACTTCGTCTGTAATAAAGAAGATCGGGTCCTCAGTGGTTAACCCACTCTCTTCGATTCTGTGGTGTACAGTGTTGCTGGAGCCAAGCAGCTAGAATCGGCAATACCCAACTCCGAAATCAATTCGCAAGGCCGAACCAGTTAGCTATAAGAAAGCACAAGTTAGTTTCGTATCCGATCAAAACACTCACCAGCACAACTTTAGTTGAAACCCACTTCCATGAAGTGAATCAGATTCGTGAGTTTTATTCTGACGACACCTACACAAGACCAGAAGACCAGCAAGTACCTATATCTCACAAGCCAGCCAGCATCAACCGTGTATACCGCATTTTTTCAGTGTTAACTTCGTGTTTTATTTTCCCCTCTCATACCTACTATTTTTCCTCAATTTTTGTTCTGATAAGAATTAGTATATCAGTCCATTCCATAGAGCACTCAGTATTATTGACTAAAAACTTCACCAAATTTCAGTTCACTCGAAATATGGGTTCCGAAAAGATCTAGACAGTGAGAAACAATGTAGTCAAAAGCTCACCCGTACATTGAGAATTTTCGTCCCTTTTTTTCAATGAAACATTAGATCCAAATCTTCCGAAATCAATTTCCGATTCGCCCCAAGAACTTATGGATTAGAAAATCCTTCGTATCAGAATTTTTTAGCGCTAAATACTTTATCATGCTGGCATCCCGATCGACCGATAATGACTGGATTATTGTTGATGGATTATTACTCAATAGCTCACGACGCAGGGAGTCTGAAGAGAAGGCTGGTTCATAGAATTAGGTTGGGAGGTAATTTAGAGTCCTTTGTTTTCAGGAAATTTGCTCCATCAATCATGCATGGGACAAATGGGGGATTGATGGCTAAATCCAAAGGATTTTTCATGTCTTCTACAAATTTCGATTTTTCTCTTGGGAATAAAGTTGAATGAAAGCTCAAGTTCACAGAATTTACAGGCAATTCGAATTGAGTTTGGAAAAGAGCTACATGTTTCTAAAATGAACTAGGAAGCTGCGATGTATCGTTTATTGGAATCCGAAAGATCTCCTTCAAATTTGATATTATCTCAAATATCTCAAATTATATTTTCAAATCAGTTCTTGGTTCTTTCAGCTTCTTCTTCTCAAGACTCTCATAAACGTGATTCTCGGTTAAAATGTAATAAATGGAAATATTGAGGTTAACCAATATAGACTTCTGAAATTTATATTCATGGCTCCGAAACTTAGTTGCTTATCGGTATTGCACAGGATACAGGCCAGACGATAACGCTGCAAATTATTGATATCCGCGTCAAGTTTTTTCATGAAACTCAGACGGTTTCAGAAAATCTCTCCACGTTCTGTGTGGCTTGGGTATGTTAACGACAGCGGAAAATTCGAGGATAAGATCGTGATAATTGCAACTGGCCCAAAAAGCTCAGACCATTATGATACCCTTTCGGAATCCCCCCACGGGTGGTGGGTGAAGGAAATCTTCAATCGCTTTGGAAAACGAAGGAGAGGCAGTAGCTGGAGGAGCCCTAAACGGGAAGGTTCCCAGTTGAGTCGGAGACGGAAAAAATGTTTTTCGGGGAATAGCGTGATGAATTGTTGGAATCAGAAGTTGAGTAGCTTGAGAAGTCTTAACCGGAAAGGTTCTCAGTTGACTAGGGATTCGGTTTTTTCGGAAGATTTAAGAAGTCTCAAGCGAAGACGAAAAAATGCTATTTGGGGAATAGCGATGTAAGTTGTTAAATCGGGAGTTAGAGATTGAAGAAATTAATTAGAATTATTTAGATCACGCCTCGTCGATAAGATCGGGAGTGTAGATAAACTGCGAACAACGGGTTAATGACGTTTTTTGTTGTTGTATTTTTTCAGGGTTTGTTCATCATCCTTCGGATTACCTGCCAGAGCCAGGGGGAGAAAGGTCAGGTAATGCTTTGCTAATTTGAGTGTTGTTAGAAGGCTGCATGTAACGCCAAAAATATTCAGAGTCCACAGTCCTGAGATCACCCCAAGTTTTCGGTACTTTGAATTGTGTTGTTTTGAAATTTCCCCAAGTTTTCACTTTGATTTATATTATTTTGGTAAACGCCCAAGTTTTCGGTTCTTTGAGTTATGTTGTTTTTATGATTTGATCTTATTGTGATAATTTGATTTCGTTTTGATAGATTCACCAATTATTTCGATAATTAATTCTTCTGGCGTGATTAAGGTATGGACAGACCATTTATTTATTCTAATCTCAATAGACGTCTGGAATTTAATTTCGAATGTTTCATTCATCATTCAAAAATAAACAGCAAGTCCTGTCCCTAGTGCGACGGGCCGAACCCACACTTTCTCCCTTCAAGGAGAAAGATCCCCGAACTTTTTGTTTAACATCTTTTCTTTTTCTGATTAATAACATCCCTTGATTGAAAGCCGGTCTTTCGTCGAATCTCAAAGGGCGTGATTTTTTCAAAATGAGAGATTTTGTTGAGTTCTACCTCCTGTTCAAGATAGAATATCTGTGAAAACATCCTGTACACATTCAAATAGAGTTCTAGTTTGAGAGGATTAACCGACCGACCACTCCAGTGGTGGAGCTGCGGCTATAAATACAATGCTTGATCCAGTACCATCGTCAATTCGAAACAATCACTAGTCAGGTTTTAATTTTCTACCTAGATACCTCTGAAAATGAATATCCCCACTTGAAGGCGGAACGTTAGATGAAATTCTTGTCAGACCTAGGCTAAAAAGCCTGGGATTTTGTTATTCAACTGAAATGTATATTCTCCTTTCATTTGTTACATTAATAGCGGGTTTCACAAAGAGCGTTACTGTGAATGGATAGCGCTATCGAGAGATGATAAATGATTTTCTATGGCCGGACTTTGATGGTATTGATGTGGACAAGGTTAATTTTCAACAATACGGCGCTATGTGCCACACAAGCAACGAATACCATTGACCTTTCACGGGAAAAGTTTACGGACCGTGTTGTATCTGGAAGAGTTGATCACAATTGGCCACCAAGATCTTGTGATTAAACACCTTGCGACTTCTTCCTTTGGGGCATTGTGAAAGAAAAGGTCTACGCCAAGAGCCCAGCTTCGATTCAAGACCTCCAATATGGAATTCGTGAGGCTATCGAGGACATAGGTGAAGAGGATATAGTCCTGTAGTCGTGGTGGTCATTTGGCTGATGAAATTCTCCATTATAAACTGCATACCTTCCTCTGTATATATGTGAAATCGACATGCGATCATTCATCTAAGAAAACGGCATTTTTCTTTGAATGTCAAAATAACACTTCTTATTGGAAAACCCTTTGGTTACACGTCATGATACGCGATTTTGCGTATCTAAATTCCTTACCTAATTGTGACCGCAGGCATACAGACTTCGGGTAGGTCAATCGCGTTAAAAAGTCCCCTTTTCTCTACAACTCCAGTCATGGTGACTGACATGACGGTACCGCTTCATAGGAAAGCAGAGCTTAAGATTCGTCGGCAGAGCAAGTAAGTATAATATAAATATATATCTAAATTAATATTTAAGGGCAAGTATCACCTTTTGAATCGTGGTAAATCTCCATTCAAAAAGTGGTCTCTTTATTTCACGAGTAACTACCCTAATTTACGACGTAGAGACTTGATTTTTTTCAAATTGAAGTTGAAGAACCTCCCGAAGGCAAATCGTTTTCTTTTTTTCGATTCAATTAGTTTTTCAATTAAAAAAAACAGGGTAATCGTTAGATCTCTGCAATATTTGGGTTATGGAATATGTGTTTCGTTTTTCTACAAGCTATATTTCTGAACTAATCATAATGAAAAATTTTTTAGTTCATAGAAGATTAAATTTCCGAGGGCAAATAGTTGCGATTTTTTCCAAAAAATTATGAATAACTGTCAAAAAAAAATCATTAGTGTAGTTTCCAAAACGCTGAAGTTCAACCTGTTTTTTTCAATTGAAAAACTAGTTAAATCGAAAATGAAGAGAACTATTTTTCCTCGGGACGTTCTTCAACTTCAATTAAAAAAAAATCACTTTTTGAATGGAGATTTACCACGATTCAAAAGGTGATACTTCCCCTTAAGGGTTTAACGACTCCATTCGGAGGGAAATAAACTACTATTTATTCTTTGCCAAGCTTTCGCTTTTATTTTAATGCTTTATCAGGGCTTCTACAATAAAGTACATCAAATTTCTATATCAAACATAAATATGTTTTTTACACTTATTGAATGCGAGGTTAGCAGTGGGTCTCACAAAGCGTAATAACCGGTGATCTGAGATCAACTACTTGATTCTCTGATTTTTGAACTGTCAAATCGAATTGATTCTAGATCAAGCTCGAATCAACTGTGATTACGCTTTGTGCAACCCACCATAGATGTTCCTTGCATTATTCTCAAAACTTCCGTCAAACTGAAATAAAATTCACAATTAAAACTTTCAACTTTCCATCAGCTATATCAATTTTTATTTTTTCAATGAATTCGGTCTTTGATGGTTTTAGATTGAATCTGAAAAAGCTTCTTCTCTCTACTCTCTATTTCACCTTGTTTATGTGTCAATGTCTTCTATTAGGTTGAGGTTCGTTTTCTGTTCTTCGCTCTATGTTTTCCTCGCATCTGTAGTTCGCGGTTTCTTATTTACAAGAGTGCCAACATAAAATTCTTTTCACTTTGATTTTTCCAATAGGAAGCGGTATATAGGTACAGCTTGAATTATTTGTATCTGTTTTCATGTTCATGACTTCTACTTCATTTTTCTTTATTTGTATCATTTCATGTATCAGTCTCTTGTGGTAATTTCTTTTTGTTTTTAATACTTTTACATTTTCAATGTCCATACTATGGTTTAGGTTGTGTGTGTGTGTCGCAGCCAAAGCGCATCTCTCTGGGTGTTTGGTTATGTCGGACTTGTGGAGTGCCATTCTACTTTTTACCCATTGGGATGTATGCCGAATGTAACTTTGTTCACAGTGTTCACAATTTACCTGATATATGACATTAATTTCTAATTTTGTCGGGATGGGATCTTTTATTTTGCTGTTTAATGTTCTGACAGTACAGTGAATGGTAATTTAACTAAGCATGAATCTAATAAATGGTCCATAACATATTGTGCCAAAATGGGGCTCAACTTTGAACCCATTGCACACTCAAAAACTTGTAGGTAAAATTTTTCTAGGAATATACAATCATTGTTCTATAATAAAAAGGTGATTATTCCCATGAATAATTCCATATCAATACTTGCGTGGTCTTTTATGGTTTATTTGAGTTTTAGAACCTCAATAATACCATTTTCCTGCAACTAGAAGAAAAAGTAGTTTATTTCCCTCCGAATTGAGTCGTTCAACCCTTAATTTGAATATATACAGAATCTTATACGGAGACAAAGTTTAAATATATATCGTTAACACGTCACACTATACATATATAAAGTTTGTCTACTCACCATTGGAAAGTCTCTTTCACCATTCTGATGATTGAAATGTAAAAAAAAAGTTTTTCCTCCCCGCAAGGCATGGAGATAACCTATCCTAATCAGTGGCGCAGCAGTGTGACCGTCACTCAACACATCCAAGGCTGCGTCACGAACACTCAACGGGTTCTGAGTTGGTCGTTCCCAGTCCGTATACTCATTTTTTAACGTAGAAAAAATTTCGTTCAAATGATAGTAATATGAGTTTCGCACAAACGTCCTTAAAATCCTATCGCGTCTACTTTCGTTAAAACCGAATTCTAGATCCTGCGCACTGAGGTCGAGGTAAGACTCCGTGCTGGTCAGAGAGAAGATGAGGTCCCTTTCGGGGAAGTCGGCGAACTCGAATCCCGCTGAGGTGGCGACGGTGCTTGATGAACCTCCACCTGTCGTCATTGGCACATTGGTAGAGGGATTTTGTAGAATCGTACCGTCTACAAACGGCGCGAAACCTGTTGGGAAAAAATAGAAAAATTAATAAATATCATCATCCGAATTGATGAAATTAATCAAAAGGGTTAACATCTGTAAGGAAAACACAATAAATGAGAGAAAGTGGACTAGCGGAGATCTAATTCAAAGGTTAACTGCAGGATCGTGCTGCCATCGGAGAAGAATAGTGACAGACCGGTTTCTGGATTGTTATGCCGTCATCAGCGTCACATAATATAATGAAATATCAAGCCAAAAACCGGTCTGTCACTACTCTTCTCTGATGGCAGCACGATCCAGCGGTTTACTTTTGAATTAGATCTCCACTAGTCCACTTTCTCTAGCTCACTTAATGAAATTGTTTTCTATTTTTGGATGATACATATCCAATCTATGGCCATTCATAAATCTTTGATATCAGGGTTATTTTTCAACCCACACATTTTTTCTGTCATAAATTCGTGTCATCGAACGAAACACTTTCTTCTATACCTTTGATCAAAATTCGTCTTCTTTTGAAATATACATGAGAATGATACAATGAAAATCACTTCTCTGTCCAAATCTTCGGAACCTTTTTTTTCAAGTTAACAGAATTTTGTTGAAGTCTTTATTAACGGTGCATATCTCTCTTTTGAGGCTGATTGAATAATGTTTCTGGATTCAAGTTACCAGCCTAGCCGACTCATAAAAACATGGAAAAATACTAGAAAAACCTAAAAACCATAAACTGTTCATATTTTTAGAAGAAAAGATAATTTTGGAGGATGAGAGTAGTTTTGAATTGAAATCGATGCTTTCTAATATTTATATTCCATATTATTGAATTTGTATAATATTTTCTTGAAAACTATAGCATTCGTCAAAACATTCCTCCGAAGAATTGACAAGTTTATCTGGTTCATTGCAAAACGAATAATAATATCATTCTAATTGAAAACAGTGACCTAATAAACACTACTATTTAAAAATTGGCACCACCTAAAGATAAACTGAAATCACGAGCATTTAAACCTTACAATACTATGTAGTAAGTTTGAAATTCGCCTTATGGTATCCACTCACCAGGACACCGAAACGGGACACCAGCGGCAAAGATAATGAAGGGCCATAAAATCCGGCGCGTGTCATTGCAGATGCTATGAGTTCCCATGAAGAACAGCGGAATTTTTGCAGTTGTGTCAGTCACTTCTACGAAAATTTCCGTAGAATTAGGGAATTTAGAAAGTTCCAACGGCATTTCCGATTTTGTTGAATGTGGTATTATTGCACCAGGTAGTTGAATTCTCATCAGTTTTGCAAAATTGGTTATGCTGGCATTATATGTACAATTCTTTATTTTAATAAAAAAATTAATTTGCTTCATCTATTTTTATTGGTTCGAAGTCTATCTAAACAACAAATGTTCGTTTTATTGATTTCCGAGTAAAGCGAAGTACATACTTGTAAAGGATCGAACGAAAGAATCAGATATCCAATTTCTATTTCATTAAAAAAATAAAACTGCTTCATCTATTTCAATCATCTGACTCATTGCTTTCTACAAAAAAAATCTACGTAACATTTGGAGAAACCCAGACACAAAATCGAAAAACTATGTTTTCCAAAATTCAACTTCATTCTCATAATAAGAAGGGACAGAATAACATGTATTAAATTCAATAAGAATGGACCGCTACACTGGACTGATGAAACAAGAACATAATTGATCTGGTTTTTATGGCATAGTCCACTCAGCAAAACAGCAAAAAATTGCAACTACCTGCTTTGGAATAACGCAAAATATAAATGAATATCTTCGTTCCTAACACTTGGGAGCAATATTCAGGGAAATACCATCATGAATTGATTTCATAATATGTACTTCCTTTCCTTTCAATACCGAACAAAATCGTACGTTTCGTAGGTACTGCGTTCTGAATTCCGTAGAAGTGGCAACGCTGGCAAATTCTAGCAACATGATTTATTGCAGAAGCAGGACACCAAGTGTCCAGAGAAGTGTCCCGGTGAATGGGCACTATTGAAGGCCAATAGTTTGAAAGCTCTTGTTGTACTGACTTCGAATCCGTGAAAAAAAAGCTAATATTGAATGAGGTAATCATGCTTCGTTTTTGAGAACCCATAATATAATCACAGATATACAGGTTGTTTCGCCATGAGCTGGACAAACATATATAGCCATGTAGATGACCCCAAGAAATATTGTTTTGCCTTAAGACATACATACACCCCGATTTCGAAGAAAATGCGACAAACAGGCACTGGCGGATACAGGGGGGGCCGTGAGGGCCATGCCCCCCCCCCCCTTGGGCCTCGAAATTGACAATAATCCCTTTATAAGCAATCCTATAACGTTGGTAAAAATTTTTTATCTATCGATGGCCCCCCTGAAAAATGCATGCCCCCTCCCTGAAAAACTGTCTGGATCCGCCAGTGCATACAGGGTGTTTAATGTCAACGTCGAGAAATATACTGATAACTGTGGTAGGTAAGTCATGAGTGACGGTTTCTCGTCACGTCTTAGTAATTCGATTGTGGTGTTGTAGAATTCTGGCGGAATGGCGAAAAACTTGCAAAGTTGGAATTTTTTTTCTTAGTTGCCAATTTGGAAGCATGATTTCAACGTATTCGATTTCCTGAGATTATCCGTGAACAATGTTTTCCAAAATTCTAGCACAACCTTTTGTTCATAAAAAAATTCATCCAAAATTGTTGAAATCTTTCATGGTTGAACTGGAGGTCTCACACGAGGGCCGAAATAGAGCCAATGGGCTCACAGAATGACCCGGATAGAAATATGAAGTTATAAGCAACAGCCCATTACCATAATAGTGCTCTTCGTACGGCCCCTAGTTTCTAAATCAAAATAATGGAAGTACTTCGAGCGTAATCTTTGAAAAATTACAACAATTTCGAGTAAATTTTTTTATCATTGGAGACATGCAAACAAAAGTTGAGGTCTAATAAAAAAAAAAAATTTACGAAAAACTTCAGAAAAACAAATACGTTGAAATGATGTTTTCCATATTGGAACGGACAGAAAAAATTCAAAGTTTGCAGGTTTTCCGTCATTTTGAATTTTCTTCACTCACTATTGAATGGTGTTAAATCTATACTCCATTCACTTTTATAAAGTATCCCGGGAGGCCAAGTTTTAGGTTTATCAAGTTCTTTCCCTCTGAAAAAATCGCAGGTTGGCATTTGTGAATGCATTACGTCAATTAATAAATGTCGGAGACGTTGCCGGCGTTTATTTTCCAAATTGTACAAATTCGTTGAACACTAGTGGATTGGTATTTATCACTCGGAAGAACTTAGCACGTTTTAACGTTTCTTTATTACCTATTGACAACTACATCAATAATACTTGACATCAGTCAATATATATTCCGAACATCGAATACTAACACCAAATACATAATAATTCCAATACTCCCACTTATTGAGTGTTGTAAATATCAACAAGAATACTAAAAACACACTCATTGTGAGTCTCAATCACTATAAGTTTTCATGCCCAACAAATATCTGAGTCTTAAAAACACTTCTTTTGGTAGAGCTTTTGTAAAAAAATCAGCCTCTTGTTCTTTTGTTGGGACGTATTTAGGAGATATTTCACCGCTATAGTATTTTTCCCGAACAAAATGGAATTGAACATCCACATGCTTCGTACGGCTGTGAAATTCAGGGTTGTGAATGAGCTTGATAGCACCTTGGTTGTCTATATGTAGAGGAGTTGCACCCTTCATTGATACACCAATATCATTCAGCAACTGACGTAACCATACAGCTTCTTTGGTTGCTTGGCATGCAGCTACATATTCTGCTTCTGTTGTTGATAAAGTAACACCTGATTGCCTTTTGCTGGACCATGTAATTGGACCTCCTGAAGCCTTGAACACGTATCCGGTAGTGGACCTTCTTGTTTCTTTGTCTGATGCGTAATCAGCGTCACAGAAACCATTCAGGTTGTACTCTGGTTGTCTCAAATATTCTATTCCATAATTGGCAGTATTTTTCAGATATCTGATAATCCTCCTGACAGCATTCCACTGAGCTACTGTAGGATTATTCAGGAATCGGCTTGCGACTCCCACTGAATATGCAATGTCTGGCCTTGAAACGATTGCAGCAAACATTAATGATCCCACACATTCTCTATAGGGACCTTCAAAGTTGATGTCTGTTTCAATTCTCATAAGGTCAGCATTTGGGTCAGCTGGTGTTTCTGAAGGGTTACACTGATTCATTCCAAACTTATTCACAATTTTGTTTATATATCTCGTTTGATGCAGAAATATAGAGTTTCTCTCCTTGTTCTCTATAATTTCAAGTCCAACATAATTATTGATATCGCCTATCTTAATTTCAAAGCATTTACCCAATTCTGTAAGAAAAATATCTAGTGCTTTGTCAGATGACGATATCAACAAACCATCGTCGACATAGATAATGAGCAGAACTTTGTGTTCCTGTACATATCCTCGATAGATACATTTATCTGCTTGGCATTGCTCAAAACCAAATTTTCTTAGTGCACTGTCAAATTTCTGGTTCCAGCATCTGGGTGCTTGTTTTAATCCATATAATGATTTTACCAGTTTACATACTTCATTGCCATGCTTGGGAAAACCTTCAGGAATTTCCATATAAACTTCTTCTGAGAGTTCTCCATACAAAAAGGCTGTTTTGACATCAAACTGCTTGATTTTGTATCCTTCGTGAGCAGCAACCGACAGAATTACTCTGATTGAATCAAATCGTGTTGTAGGAGAAAATATTTCATGATAATCACGTCCTTCCTTTTGAGCAAAGCCTTTTGCACACAGTCTTGCTTTATATCTTTCTATTTCGCCTTGATTGTTATATTTTAGTTTGAATACCCATTTTGATCCAATCGCTTTTCGTCCTTCAGGAAGTTTTTGTATAATCCATACTTTATTTTGTTCCAGAGCACGTATTTCTTCTTGTATTGCTTCTTTCCACTTATCAGCGTTTTCGCAATGTATTGCTTCTTCATAGGTATTTGGAACTTCTAGTTCCACCAGGTTCAGCTCAACTTCAAAATCTCGTAATTTTTCCGGAAACTTGACGTTTCTTCTTGGTCTTCCATTATCTTCATTAGGTTCGATCTCTTCGTATGATTGAAAATTATCCTCTGGCTGAATGTCTGATTTTGGATTTTCAAAGTTATCATCTGTGAACTCAATTAATACAGGTATCTCTTCTTGTTTATTTATAAATCCATTTTTCTCTTCCTGAAACATCACATTACAAGATATTGAATTCTTGCGATTCTGGGGATTGTATGAACAGTAATTTGTGGAATTCTTATCATATCCAACAAAAACCATTCTTTGACTTTTAGGTTGAAGCTTTGTTCTCTTCTGATTAGGAGTATGTACATATGCAACACATCCGAAGGTTTTGACATGGCCTCAATATGGTTTTTCACCTGTCCATTGTTCATAAGGTGTGGTTTCGGACTGCTTGGATGGTTTTCGATTTAAAATGTATATAGCAGTATTTGCTGCTTCTGCCCACAGGTAGTGTGGTGCGTTTGCACTGATAAGCATGGTTCGCACACTTTCCATAATGGTTCTATTCTCTCTTTCACATCTTCCATTTTGTTCTGGTGTATATGGTGCGGTAGTTTCTAATTCAATACCCTCTTTCATCATGTACATTTCAAGTTCTTTGTTTGTGTATTCAGAACCATTGTCAACATGAAGAGCATTCACTGAGTGTCCAAACTTTGTTTTGATAACGTTATTATATCTAACAAAACATTCTAGAGTATCACTTTTGTGCTTTATGAAGTAAGCTACTCGGTATCCTGTACAGCTATCTTTGAACAATAACATATAACGAGCACCTGATACAGATGATGTTGCTTCAGTGTTGTTGCAAACTGTACGACTGAGCATCTTGTATAGATTATTTGTTTTCTGCTGCAAAGCACTAGCTACAAAATCTCCTCCTTGATATATTTTGGCATAAGTACCTTCCTTGATTATCTTCATGTTCCTACTCGTCAGAACTCCTTCAGATATAAGATTTTTTCTCAGGTCTGGGATGAAGAGTACATCTTGTATGTAAGAATCGAACCAATGTCCATCTATTAACTTCTGAATTTTTATTGTGCCTTTTCCTTTCACTTCTAGGCTTTTACTATTTCCTAGGTACACATAAGAAGGGCTTTCAAATTCTTTGAACTCAGAGAAGTAATCTCTTCTATAGGACATATGTGCTGATGCACCACTGTCTAGGATCCAGATATCATCACACTGTGTGATATTGAGCTCCTCTATTTCAATATTTAGTGCTGTTTCATTTCTTCTAGTGGATTCACTATATTTTGTTTGATTTGATTGCTTCGAAACGTAACAGTCCTTTGAC
Source organism: Adalia decempunctata (assembly GCA_951802165.1). Lineage (NCBI taxonomy): Eukaryota > Metazoa > Arthropoda > Insecta > Coleoptera > Coccinellidae > Adalia > Adalia decempunctata. The sequence goes on along the minus strand of OX637696.1, from coordinate 61,230,829 downwards.
ATATGACCACGTTTATGGCAAGAAAAGTATTTGAATGGGAATCTTTTCTTCTTAGCTGCATTTGGCGTACTTTTCTTCTCTGTGTTCAAAGTCATTGTGGCGAGAGCTTCCTGTTCTTCTTCTAACATTGTCAAAAATTGTACAAATTCGTTGAACACTAGTGGATTGGTATTTATCACTCGGAAGAACTTAGCACGTTTTAAGCCCGCAACGGACGTCGAGCGGTATATTATATCTCATATATTACACCAATATCGCTCCTTATGAAAATGCACCAAGCCCCGCGGACGACGCTATAATATATATTCCGATATTACGATATTTTTCCATACTAAAATGACATATGTCAATGCAAAGCTATAATATATATTATATTATCGCTCGCCGTCCGTTGCGGGCTTGGACGTTTCTTTATTACCTATTGACAACTACATCAATAATACTTGACATCAGTCAATATATATTCCGAACATCGAATACTAACACGAAATACATAATAATTCCAATATTCCATTATTAATTATCAAGCCTGGAAACTTAGAATGCCGAAGGTAGTTTCGAAAAAGCAGAGGTAAAGTATCAGGAAGTGCTATTTAGAATTGAAATCTGCGCATTCTGAAAGTTACCCTGATAATTTGGTATCGACAGTTCATGACCAGCTATCCAACATTTTCGACGTATACGTGAGGGAAAACCAAGGTTTAATATTTTATATGAATATATATTCAATTTTTAGCTGCACATAAACACAATTAGGAGGATTTTAAGTGAAAGAGACGACAAAGAATTTCCTACAATTGGGGTACCCAAAAAGACACTGATTGAAGACTTTATTTTGAAGAAAGATCTGCAACGACAAATTTGGAATTATAATTTAAAAAAGAACACTTTTCGATTGATACACTACTCACTTTCGCGAAAGAGCTGCCTTTTTCAACAGAACCCTCTATGCAGTGTGAAAGACCTAACATTTGGGTTTTCTAGTATTGCAAAAATGTCGAATACCCTCCTTATAAAACTAGTACTGTATCGAAGATTTTCTACGATCAATGAGGTTCAACTGAATCAAACAAAATGAATTATATTATGGATAATATGGAAGAGGAAGTTGCTGCAAAAGACCTAGATAGAAAAATAACCAATTGGGAAAACTTTGGGAAAAGCTTTCTCTTTATAAGGGACATAAAGCTTCTTCGTAAACCTCAGGATCTCGAAAATAATTGCTTGGTGGACTAGATATGGTCGGAAGACCTTCGTTGTCAAGGACCAAATGTGGGTTATATACTATGTCCTGATGATTTTCTATCTCCTTTTCTGTTGCAGATTTCAAGATATTTTGTCAGTGTCAATCCAAAAGAAAGATGAAATGTTGTTCCTAAAGAAGATTCTGTCCGTTATGAATATGTCAGCCTATTCTTTGAAAAAAATTACAAAATCTCTATACTTATTCAGAGGTTTTCATCTTTGTGCTCATATATCATAGGTAAAAATATATGGCGTCCTGTTCAAATCTGTTTTCCTAATACTGTAATTGCTTCGAACATGCCATATTGTTTGATACATTAAAAAATCTAATGCTCTTTCTCAAAAAGAAACATATACATGTAACGATGTTAGAAATTATTGTTTTGTGATGGAAAATTGTTGAAGTTTTTTTTTATTATGTATCAAAACCAATTTCTTCATTGTGTTACCGTTTACTCAAGTTTTGTATCCAATCATTATATGCCAGTTGATATGATAATTGAATTTAAGACGTTTAACACCCACCTGGAGATTGAATATTTGAACTGACTTCGAAGTATGTCCATAAAACATAATTCCATATCTTGCTTTCGACTCGAATACTGTATGATAGATGGTTTTTATGCAGAATTTATCCAGATATCTTGCTATTACACCCAAAGATAACAGACTGAAGCTAAGGTGCATCCCAGTTTAGAAATACGTTCTTCTTGATTCGGTTTACCTATCATTCACATAGATTCCCACGAACTTTGTAAATGGAGTTAGTTCTCTTAAGGTTCAACAGTGACACAGGTTTCGTAGTACCACTACATTTTCATACTGGAGTATTTAAAGGGGTGCAAAAAGGTATTTCCATTTCTTCTGTAGGACTATTTTTTGGAAAGTGGGGAATTCCACTGTTCGTTTATAAGTTTTTCTGTAGGGTTATGCGAATACTTTTATTCTTTTTTCGAATGAACTATCACAAAGTAACGGACTATTTTGTCCATTATTTTTCAGTAAAATTTCAGCACTCGGTTCTCGATTTCCGTACAAGAAAATAGCATAACTGAATCTCCCAACCAGGTTTATATACGTGAAATATTTCCAGTATTTCGACGAAAAAAGTGTCTTCAACATTCGCCAGGTCTTTGAAATTATTGAATTCACATAATATTTTCTCGAATTCATTATGTTCCCAAGGTGAATAAACATTTTGATTAATAAGTAATTACTACGACATAAATGTAGAAACGGCAACGTTACTTGTTCAACTGACAGAAGAATGACCATAACCTAACATTTTCAAAATATACACGGTGAAATGTGTCAGAATTCCATGGCCAACCGGTATACTTTATAAAAGTGAATGGAGTATATGTGTCCAGGAATGTTCTGTTGAGTTTGGGGCCTGTTTTATGGACCAAGGAAAGAATGACCGTTTGAACTTTATAATCTTTTTGACAACTCCTGACAACTACAATTGTTTCATATAACTAGATTAAATATGAACGATGAACATTATCATATAGATCCAACATCCTCCGGCCTAAGGAAGTTGTGTATACTTTAGTGTTCCTTCAAAATTCGAAGAGACTGCTTCAATCTCTGAACCCACTCCAAATACTCTCTTTTTCCCTCAACACTCCTAAATTTCACTCCTGAATCTTGCTGGTCGATTTCGTATATCTTCTCAGTGTAGCAATGGTGCTTTTGGTGTGTTTTTGACCTATGCCTTCTTTCTGCACCTTCATGTTGGTGCTTCTTCCGATGTTCATACCAATTTTTTTTTAGCCTCATTCTTCAACCTAAACTGTTTGTCATGAATTTCCTGGAAAATATCTTTGAAACGTCCATCATATTTCTTGAGGATAGTGTTTTTAGTGTTCCAACACTTTGGATAACTCCTTTCCAAGGCGACTTGGAATGATGAATGTGTAACAATTGATTCATCAGTATTGAACATTTCCATTGCAACACCAGGTCCCATATAAGTACTGACTTCATATTTGATTACCTCACCTACTTCAGGTGTGAATACCATTTCCAATTTCTCTGCTGATGGCACCACAAAAGCTTTATACTGATCATCATGAGCATGATGACCAGTAATAATTGGTTTATTCCAACCTTTGACTAATGTAGATCTTCTCGAAGAAACATTTGGCAGTTCCTTTATTTCTTCTTCGATCTCTATAATTTCATTGCGTAATGATTCTTGCTCCTTGAATTCTTTTATTAATTCGTCTCTGTTATGTGGTTCTTCCGACATCAAAATTTCTTCTATTTTATTATCAAGTTCGAAAATTCTTTTCGCCTTATCGTCAATTGTTCTTTTCCATATTCTACTCTTGTATACATCCTTAGTCCCAGAACTGGAACGTGCATCAGTAAATATCTTCTTAATTTCAGTTCTCAGGGCTTCCCGTTTTTACTGCCAACCAAGCAACATAATCCTGGCAGGATCGTCAAATGTTAAATCTATGTGTCCAGGAATGTTCTGTTGAGTTTGGGGCCTGTTTTATGGACCAAGGAAAGAATGACCGTTTGAACTTTATAATCTTTTTGACAACTCCTGACAACTACAATTGTTTCATATAACTAGATTAAATATGAACGATGAACATTATCATATAGATCCAACAAATGGAGCACAAAAAAATATTAAGATGTGACTAGAAACCGTTATTTCAAATGTCACGCATAACCTACCACAGTTATCAGAATATTAGTCAAAGTTGACACTAAACACCCTGTATCCCGCTTATGCTTCAAAAACAGTGTATATGTCATAAGACAAAAATTACTTTTTCGATGTCATATACATGGCTATATATGTCCATTTTATGCCGAAACACCCTCTAGACATAATAGTCCAATTTTTTTTCGATTTCTTCTGATATTTATCTCACCTGGTAAAAATCTAGGAGATTCGATATTCACACTAAGTAGTTGATCTAAAGATTTCAGTCTCAAACAAGGCGCCAGGTCATCCTCGAGAAGATCTCCATGACAGCCGGTATGCTCCGCCACAGTTCTTTTCACCGAGAGCGGATCCCTTTGAATTGCCCAAGGACTGAGCCCTGATCCGCTAAGAAGAATCACTCGATGTAGGAGCTCTGCAAGAAGAAAATCATTCGTATAACTCTTTCTAAGAAAAATCAATATAGCTATATCGATCCATATTACACTCCAAACATAATTACATATTCTAACCCATGGTGTTCTTTCGGTGATCAGAGAGTCAAGCTCATAGTTAACAGGTGCCACCATCATTTAATAATATTTGATGCTTCACCCTATCAGAAATTTGAAGAGAATACCACCCAGCCAACATAAGCGAGCGATAACTAGACGGGTCATAGCTGTTAACTGCGGTCAGATGTCAGGTGTGGCACAACGATGTCGGTAAATAATTGGAATGATAACAGTTTTGCCGCGATGGCTGAACATACGCATCTTTATTATGGATATTTGTGAAATAGCGGGAAATATAGCCCTGAAGATTTGTAATATTCTCGCCGATGTTTTTTCTGCTTTGTACTGAAAATGCAACATTGGGATTAAGTAGTTACTGCAGATCTGGTTGGCAGTTACCATTATTTGGCCCTTCTGCTAATTTCAGTTCTGTCACACTTATACGGGGAGACAGAGTTTTTGCTGAGGTTTTTATCTGTGCTCTTGCATCATACGCAGAACTGTATGGTGCCCCGTTTGACATTCCTCTGCTAATACTGAGATTAGGAGCGGGGAATGGATCAATATGTTTGTTTGAATGATCTGTTCCTTGTTGCCTTTTCGAGACGAATGCCATATTTGGAATCAAATCTGTACAGCTCCATTTCATAAGAATATATATATATATTCGTGTCAGATCACGTATTTAGATTTTTTTATCGATAATTTTGATTTCGTCTGGTCTTGGGGCAATGACAATTTCAAAACGCCAATTGTCCCTTTATGGCAAGTCTACATAGAATTGGCAATCAATTTAATGACTCGTCTCAATTTCCCCTTGTGTATTTCAAATTGTACTATTCTGGGCTTTGTGTATAGAGAAAATACGTACAAAATAACATATGGTTTATTTCAGTGGCATAACTTGTTATAAGTGAACTTAGACGATGGAAAGAGGGGACATAGCATCTCATTCATAAATTTGAGAATTGGTGAAGCCAAAATTTAGTCAGTTTTGAATGGGTGAAACGAAGATATCATTAGATTCGGCCGTGGCAAACTGGCAACATTGCGGAATCTAACTTTGAAAGGTCCAGTGTTAACGGTATTGAGGATTGGAAATGAAATATACAACGAGTTAACCCTTTTTGCCGAATTCTTAGTTAGCTGAACAGAGTCAGCTGAATTCGGAATTGATTTTCCTCTTCTCAATATTAGAAAGGAATCTGAAAGTGAAATTCAAAAAATCGAAGAATCTACGCCAAAGTTACTTAGAGATGATAAGAGTAGAAATTGTTACTTGGAAATGATGAGAGTAGAGCAGACCTGTGTAAACTCAAATTAGGATTCAAGTAGTCAAATTCACCACAAACAAGACACATAAAAACCATTTTATTTTTCAACGTATTTCGCCCTCGATTTTGCCTATAATATTCAAAAATATATCCAAATTTCACTTTTCCTACGCGATATCCTGATGACAACACTGTTCAAAACGTCATTAGTTACACAACATTGAAATAGTGGAACGATATCAATGAATGAACTGAGCACAGATGCCAAAATCGGTGCTGCTATAATGAGTATATTCATTACCTGAAGCAAAAACGTTTCGAGAACATTCTGATACATCAGTTCTTTAGTTTATGTTATGTGAGGAATTCACGATATTTGAAGAAACAACTACTCATTTCTGACATTCACGCACAAATGCGTAAATGAACGTCAATCTGAAGTACCTTTCATTTTGATTGAGGGTTGATTTAATAGAAAATTCAACGAAAGTCACAACTTTGCGAAAATTTCTACTAAATTTTGATTCGTAGTAGTACAGTTACCCAGTTTAGTTTTCATGATTTTGAAAATTGGCTTCACTATTTATCAATGAAAGCACGCGCCTCCCCTTTCTATAGTCTAAGTTAGTGAATCACAGTAAGTCATATTCATGAAATAAAAGTAACAAGAAATAAAATATTTTTCGAAATATTGGGATAAACGAAAATTAATTTTGTCCGTATGCTATGGACAAAATGACGAATAGGCAACAGTCGTTCTCTAACTAAAGTTACAAAACTGAGAAAGTTCATGAATGAAACGCTTGGTTCTTCTAGGAACATCAAGATGCAAGATGCTTGAGCCCATAGCAAGCAATTTATGCATCACAACCATTCTTCTCCAGGCTTAGATTGGGAAAGAAGGTCTTTACAATAGTAAATGGACAGTCGTCTGCATCATCCCGAAAGTTGATAACAACATTTTCTTCTTCATTGTCTTCTTTAAATAATGTCCTAGGGACTTGTCTACTACTGAACCGTGCCCTAGGGACTAGAGCAGGCATGGGCAACCTACGGCCCGCGGGCCATATGCGGCCCGCGAATAGAATTTTCTTGGTCCACCGACAAATAATATTTAACCTTTAAGGTCGGCGTTTAAACCGAGTAGGAAAGATCAGCCGATAGAGGCGCCACCGTCCATTTTAAGGAATATCTCCATAGAACTTTCATTATCACAATAAGTTCTATGAGTATCTCTCTAATCATGAATGAAATGTACAATGGCGCTCTCTATCCGAAAATCGCCGAACTATGAAATACGTGAATTTGTGGTTAAAGCAGGAATTTTTTCCCGCCAAAATTTGAATTTGGCCATTTTCTGCCAATTCCGTATTTCAAGTTGATCTTCTGAACGAAATTATTAGTAGATTCACTTTTAATCGGAAGTTGAACTATTTTCATGGATCTTTCTGTTGAAATAAAACAGAAGCATGGGTTGGCTCATTTTCTTCTATTTTTGAAAGAAAAAAAATTAACTGTCGAAATGAAATCGATCAAAATTATTTCAACAAGAACCCTAATCCTTTCTGAGTTCACCCACAAAATTTCAGTTCTCAAAGTGAAACCGTTTTCGAAATCAACTTGAAATAAAAACACACTACATTGAACGCCCACCTTAATGCACAAATTTAGTCAATTTCATATGTCGATTTGTTGAAGAAATTTTCGTACTGTTAAAAATTTTATTTTGGCCCGTGGTCTACGAAAAATTTTTCTATTTTGCCCGCTGCAAAAAAAAGGTTGCCCATGCCTGGACTAGAGTAATCCCCTCATAGGAACCGCAAGCGTAGGATGAAACGCATCCCATGTTTTTGTTCTGAATATGCTAAGACAAGTTCTGGTTCTTTGTTTGCTGATGAGGAGCTTGAGATGAATTGTCTTGCCTTTGTCTGGTAGTTACAGTTAATTCAGCTGATAAACCTTTGTTATTTTGTCGGCTTACTGTATATGTCATTTTGTTAAAATTTTTGTTATAGCTACAAAATATGAGCAGATACAAAAAATCCAATAGCACCGCTGAAAAGCAGTAAAAAATGTGCTCTGAAGATTATTTCCAGAGCGTAGATCCTATAATACAGAAGTTATAGTCAATTATAAAAATGGACCAAATACCAAAATCACTCGGAAACTAGACGCCGTAGCAACTTGTGGTTTTCAGAACTTTATGTTTCTCGAAAAAAGAGAACATGACATGCATATATCACTTTTTCTCTATCTCTTATAGTTTAAGAGATGTAGTACTAAACCATCGAAATCTGGTCACCCTGTACATAATAATAATAGTAAATGTCTTCATTTGATAGGGAGTATCTACTCAGGGGCGATGTCTAGCAGAGCTATTCAACTTAGGTAATCCCCGAGCAGAAGCAGAAAAAAAAAATAACATATTCACTAGGAAAACTTACAAAAAAATTCAATATTCTAAATCTGAAAAAGAAGAGAACAAAAAAAAATTTGATTGAAAAACGAAAACAAATAGGAATTATATAAAAAATTAAAAATAATTGAACATAAGAACTGAATTGAACTAAGGCCTGGCCTCTAGGAACACTGAACTCACAACTCAATCACGACGTTATACGGGCATTGCTCATTGAGAAGTATTGAGACATACAGGGTGTTCCTAAATTGAACGTACAAACGAAAAGGGAAGATTCCTTAAGTGAGTTTAGGAAAAAAAGTTCAATAAACATGGGGTCGCAAACGTTTCGTTTTCGAGATACATAGTGTATTAGTTGTACTAGTTGAGTATCTGAATAAAAATTATGAGAACCGGTGGATTAAACGAGGCGGCCATCAGTTATGGCCCGTCAAATCTCTAGAGTCTAGACCTAATGAGTTTGAAATTCTATACTAACTGGATTTTGATTTGTCAGAGGATTTCAAAAAAAGTTCTGGAGGAAAACAGGTGACATTATTCCAGAAAAAAATATCACACTGTAGATCTGCTATCGAAATTGCCATGTCACGTGGTGAGAACTCCCAAATGTAATATCTATGTCAAATTTTAGTTGAATATCTCGTAAAGTGTAGATACTATAAGAAAAAACTTGAAAGGACTTCAAACTTCCACACTCTGTATCTCGAAAACGAAACATTTGCGACCCCATGTTTATGAGACCTTTTTTTTCTAAAACTTACTCAAGGAATCTCCCATTTTCTTTTGTACGTTCAATTTAGGAACACCCTGTTGATGTCATTTTGTACGTATTTCCCGTACTATGAATGTGCAAATTCTAAGAAGCGGTTAAGCAGTTAAAACAACTGTACATCTTTTTTCTATGAATTTGAAGCCCGGAAAACTTTGTACTCTGATGAAGTCCAAATGCACGTTAGTTACATAAATACAGGGTCTTTCACGAGGAACCTCACCCATATTTATACGGAAAACTACTGAACGTTTCCCAAAAATGAAAATTTTCCATCCAAAAACCTCGAAGTTATTCTTGTTTCAGCGGAGCTCTATTTTCGATTTTTTTTTCGAATTTTCCCGCTCAGAGAGAATATTCCAACCAAAACTGAAAAATGTTACATCAAAATAACTTGAAATTTTTTAAGGAATCTATTTCTGCAATAAAAAAATGGTGTTCTAATTTGAAAAACGGAAGTTGACGTCATTTCCGGAAAAACCGGAGGTGCTCATGCCTTGAAAATATTTTAGATTTCATCAGCATCGTGCAATACTTATAAGTGCTGAATTTCATGAAAATACGTTCAGTAGTTTCCCGTATAAATATGGGTGAGGTTCCTCGTGAAAGACCCTGTATAGTGAAAAAATATGTAGTCTGTAATCGTTGCGACACTGGCTAGTCAGGCAGACGACGTATCATTATTATTCTCGCCTATGTTGTGTGTCCGCTGGTTTTGAAGTGATTTCCGAGGCCCACGGTATCATGTTTGGTGGGAGAGGCAAGCAGAAATCACCTTCCATACATATCTAATGATGCTCTGTATCATGTAGGAGTCAGAGCTACCTTTTGGATTGGAGAGTGTGTTTTCGTCATAAACCAATCGAAAGGGAAACGAGAAAATTTCCATTTTCTACAGCAAAATCAATCGCTCATATTTTATTTTTCAGCTTGCTACATTCAAAGAGATGTAGAAGTCAAGAATACTCTGTTTCGAAACCGTATAATAATATAGAGCAGTAGTCAGCGTGTATGATATAATCGTAAAAATATTCCATTTTATTCTCCAATTTATTCAATGTCGAACGCTCTATCGTAGTGTTTTACAGCTTTCGAAATAAAACCATACTCTGCTCGAGCAACTTGTATGCTTGAAGAGGGATCATTTCAGTTTTAGTGGCCCTCCAACAATCTTGCCTTGGCTTCTAACCAAGAAAGTTCAACTCAACTCTGAATACAACTAATTTTCCGATGTTTTGGATCCGCTACGTTAGCGTTATAATCATGTATCACAGATGCACCGTATACAGTACCAGATAAAAACTGAATGTTTATTATTGCGGCGAATGCTCAGAAAAATGAAATATATTTCGACATAATGGTCCAGTAGCAGATAGCGGAAAACTGGCCGAAATGCCGCAGTATTGAAAATGGTTTATTACCATATCATTTTTTGCCTTTGCTGTAACGTGTACGAGGGACTCTTGTACAAGGTGTTCGAAAAGTCCCAGCACTTGGAACTATAAAAGTTACAGAAGAATTGATGTCGTAACACAGATTCAGATTTTATGACCACCCGATTGTGAGCTTCAGGATGAAGTTTATATGCAAGCCATTTACGTAATTGGTCGCTATAAGCTTGATGGAAAGGAAAGTCAATAAAAATCCTTTCTGACCGCAAAGCAGCCTTTGGTACTTACATACCTATACTGGTCAGATCCAGTACAAGGATGCAAAACTGCCCCTTATCACTCAAGGATAAGGAAAGACGGAGCTTTGGGAAGTGTAACATATCTCTTTTCCTTGTCAGTGATGGAGCAATGAGCTCTTCTTCTATCCCAGAACCGGTTATTGAAATAGCTCATCCACTTGCAAAGGGGACAATTGAAAAGTGGTTAGAGCATTGTTTTCGGGAATTTAGGAGAAGTTTTCCCAGACTTCGCTTATGTCACAGCCCAGACTTCAACACTTTTTCCAGAGAAGAATGATCTTACAAATTTCTGATTCAAATAATTTTTTGTCTGGTACTGAAATGTTTTTATGATGACTAGTGTTGCTTCGAAAATTTTACAGGAATCATTTTATGATAATTTCATCATATATACCTAATTACTATTTTTTCGGAATAATTCAGTTTTTGATCTCTTATCAGTTAATGAAGAACAATCTCTCTAAAATTTGAATCAAGGTCATTATATTGACTTCATAAAACTCATATGTGTTCTTTGCTTGTTGCCATATACCTAAACTGCTCTACAAGAGTTAGGGACATTGACTTAAATTGCAAAAAAATATAGTTAAAATAAGATTTTAGTGATGAAAATTCATATTAATATGATTTCAAGTTGCAAATTAATTTTAGCCTGTAGGTCTGCTGCGTATACAGGATGGTTAAGAAAAATCGAGTAAAATTACGAAATTTTATTCCCAGAGAATTCAAGCATTTTAAGACCATCAATACAATGTATGGCCTCCACGGACATCAATAACAGCTTGACATCTTCTTTGCATACTACACACGAGGTTGTTGAACATTTCTTGAGGAATTTGGTTCCATAAACGGGTAGAAGCTCTCTCAGATCATTTAAGGATTCTGGAGTAGGTTAATGATAATCTAATCTTTTTTGGAGCATATCCCATGCATGTTCTATGCAATTCAAATCTGGTGAGTGCGGAGGTATTGGTAAATGTGGAATACCCAGCTCCTCGCTCTCATTCTCAACTATGGCTGCACGGTGCGGTCTAGCGTTATCGTCTAGAAATTGAAAAGTTTCACCAATAGCAGAGTGAAAATTTGACACAACATTGTCAATGACATGCTTCCTATAGTGTAACGCGGTTATATTCCCAGGACAAATTTGTAGATCTGTGCGTCCGTTGAAACATATCCCGGCCCATACCATTACACTACCCCCTCGGAATGGATGGATTTCTTGGACATAGCGACTATTACGGGGTTTGCGTGGGATTGTTCATACCCTTATTCTTCGAGAATCTGAAAATGGTCCATATCTGGATTCATCAGTGAAGAGGAAACTACGCCATTGATCGTTCCAATTGATTTGTTGTCTTTGACGCTTATGGTCACGTGTTAATGGAACGTGTGTTAATGGACGTCTAGAACCTAGATTCACCTCTCTCAAACGTCGTCTAATGGTTTCGATGGAAACATAGACCCCATCTGCATTTTGAAGAGTATTCCGTAGCATTCTACACGTAGATGTAGGGTTTCTTCTCGCCGAAACGATGATGAAACGATCCTGAGCAGGTAGAGTTTTTCGTCGCTCACCAAGCCTTGGTCTTTCCAACACGGAACCTGTCTCCCTGAACCTATTTCAGAGTCGAGATATCACACTTTGGCTGACTCGGAGTCTTTCCGCTACAACAACCTGAGTTAGGCCACCCTGTAGCATTCCGATAGCCCTATTAGCCTCAGCGTTTGTTAATTTACGTCTTGGCATCTTCAGAAAACTCGTTTCGAATCAAAGCCGTTGATAAACTGACCTCATTTCAAAATAAGAACATTCATGAAGCATATGCAAAGAACCAAACTTCAGAAAAAAGGCGACCAGATTGACGAAATGTCTCATACTGATACAAGTTGTTATTGAGTTTTAAATGATTTTACAGCGATTTTCTCGAAGATTAAATCCTTTCAAAAACGATTGAATACTATATCCCTAACCCTTGTGGAGCAGTATATTTATCCACCTGGTACAGCTCAGAATGATGCATATTTTTGCCTTCCTAATCTTTGGCTAATATTGAGATGCTAGAAAAATGTCACACGCTGACAAAAAGCAATGAGCAATCAGATAGGAGAGACAAAAAAGGGGCAAATGAAACATAATGTATTGATTTAGGGTTAAGACACATTCATATAATTCGTGGTTCATGCAAGCAAGAGCGCCCACAGCAGAGTGAAAATTTCATGAAATACTAAACGGACCCCAATAAAATGTTCCCTACTTTTTAACTTTCAAATTTGTCAGCTCGAAAAAGACGAATTTCGAGTTTGCTTTTTAACAAGAAATTATTCTTTTCTGGATTTGGCATTGAAAATCCCATTCGATCGGAAACGGGACGAAATGAGTATATCGGTTTTGTTTTTCGGAAAAAAAACATTTGGAAGATGCGGCAATAATATTATGATTGATACGATTGCCATCACTTGAAAAAAAAATTAATTTAATTCCTATAGGTTTTTGTTTTCCTTCGTGACAGTAATCCAGGTCGCAGTCTCATCAAAATTGGACTGCCATTAGGTTGATTATATTTTTTCCACTTTGCCTTGTCATCGAATCAACTGTATCTTCTTGAGATTTCCCGAAGAACAACTGGAATTTCCACTAATTTAATTAATTAAGGACAATCCACAGAATTTTCATCATCAGGGCTCGCATAATTTACAGGCAAAAACAATTCAGGTTAAAAGGTGTACAGCTTCCGTCGTGACGCTCGGTTAAGAACATTCGCGACTGATATTCTTGGATGCCTAAAAAGCAACAATGAAAGCAAGACATCAAACTCGCAAAAACAGCCTGTGTTCTGAATAAACTTCTTGTTGTTGTGCTGAAATAATAATACCGTTTCCGAGGATTGGAAGGAGTGAGATAAATCCTTCATTTGAAGTGGTTTCCGGAATTATTCCAACTCTAATTTCCGAATAAATGCTACTTCTACGAGAAAGGAATGAAGCCGAAATCTGAAGGTACGCTCTTCATCTTAGAGGGAATTACCGCACTTAATCTTTGTCAAGATTTATTTGTCTTAGTCGACTTCTAACAATGTAAACCCCATAGTATTTGGAATCTCAAAGAAAGTTGGGAAAATTTCTGCCAAAAGTAGAATTTATTTGTTTTGCCTCTAGAATTCACTTAATCAACAATGGAGACGAATCTTTATGATAATGAATGGTACGTGTATCCCACACATACTCTGTTGTATGCGACTAATTATAAATATTCACTCGAAATGTACATAGAGAGATGATAAAAAGAACTAGCCATGGCTTACTAAATGTTATCAGTGGATCTGACCTGACAAAGATATGACCACATGTTTTGAAAACCGTATTAATAAGGTTGTTAAGGAGATCTATAATGATGGAGGTGTTGATGAAGCTACCAATAAGAGACTTCTGTCAAAGAATTCCCTACCACCCAAAATATATGGTCTCCCTAGAACCAATAAGCCAAGTTTCCCATTGCGGCCTATAGTGCAATCCCCATGCTACAAGATCTCAAAATGGGTGAGTGAGGTCCTTTCAACAGTGAGCCGCACTCCTCAGTTCTCATTGAAAAATTCCTTTGAGTTTGTGGACAGGATTCGAGACATGAAACTTCCTGATGGTTACAAGCTTGTTTCACTAAGTGTGATTTCCTGGTTCACCAAAATACCCAATGATTTGGTGTTAGAAGTGACTGAAAAGCACTGGCCAACCATCTGCTTGAACACCAGAGTGAGCAGAGAGATGTTCAAGAACATAATTTCCTTCATTTTCGACCGTAGCTTCTTCACATACTGCAACAACTTTTATGCACAGATTTTTGGTTGTGCTATGGGTAATCCCGCGTCTCTCGTGTTTGCTGAACTCTGCGTGCATGAACTCTTGGTGAATGTGCTCCCATTGTTGGCTTTCGAACCACCAATCTTGTGCATCTACGGGGACGATATCTGCATATCAATTTCTGAGGGGTCAGACGATGCGGTTCTGAGTGCTTTCAACTCCCATAATAAAAACCTGCAATTCCTCATCGAAAATGAGGTGAACAAAAAACTCCCTTTTCTCGATATATTGCTACTGCGAGATTTCAATAATTTTATAGTTACTGATTGGTACTAAAAACCTACGAGTTCAGGGAGGATCATACATTTCAGGTCTGGCCATCCGAGTTTTCAAAAGGTCGCAATACTCAAAGCTTTGAAACATAGAGCAGAAAAGCTTTCACAGCCGTAGTTTAAAGAGAAAAACTTCAAGCTGATAATGAGGTTTGCAAGGATGAGTGGTTTCCCTTGAAATATTATCAGTGACGTCCTCAATGAACAATAATCAGTACATCATGAGGGTTCCAATAGAAGGATCACATATTTTAAAATACCCTTGCAGAGGTCTGAGCAGCGCCCTTTGTAAGGTGTTAAAAAGGGAGGATACCAAGATTGTTCAGTACAGTAAGAAAACTATCAATAACCTGTTTTCTAGATCAAAAGATCCCATTCCCACGCTGCAAAGATCAGGGGTGGTATACTCGATTCCGTGTGTCAATTGCGGAACAGGTATAACGAAAAATAAATTAATAATAATAATAATACCTTTGACTCATAACATCGGAAGAACGGAGTCCGAAAAAATAACGAAGTACAAGAACTTGGCAATAGAGCTGAAAAATATGTGGCAATTGTCGAAGGTCACTATTGTGCCGTTAGTGATTTCGGCTGAGGGAGTTATGTCAAAATCATTCAAGAGAAATCTTCAAATGATCGAAATATCCCAGAGGATTGCGGGATATGCACAGCAGGCTGTCGCTTTGCAAACCTGTCACATCGTGCGGAAATTCCTGAACTAGTGGGAGGAACTGAAATGTTTTTTCACTGGTTCATAGAAGTATTACCAGCTCATGCTGCGAACGGGAGACCGATGATGATGAATAATAATAACAATAATTAATTAATTATCCTTTATATTCTTGTTCGATTGTAACAGTGATGAATAAAGTTTATTATTATTTATCCTCATCGGTCTCCCGTTCTCAGCATGAGCTGGTTATACTTCTATGAACCAGAGAAAAAACATTTCAGTTCCTCCCACTAGTTCAGGAATTTCCGCACGATGTGACAGGTTTGCAAAGCTACTGCTGTGCATATCCCGCAATCCTCTGGGATATTTCGATCTTTTGAAGATTTCTCTTGAATGATTTTGACAAAACTCCCTCAGCCGAAATCACCAACGGCACAATAGTGACCTTCGACAATTGCCACATATTCTTATATTATTCTTCATCGATCTCCCGTTCTCAGCTTTAGCTGGTATTTCTTCTAGGAACCAGTGAAAAAACATTTCAGTTCCTCCCAATAGTTCAGAAATTTCCGCACGATGTGATAGGTTTGCAAATCCAGAGCCTGCTGTGAACATCCCACGATCTTCTGGGATAGTTCGATCCCTTGAAGATTTCTCTTGAATGATGATTCCCTTCCGTCTTCTTAAGTTCCGGATGCCTCCCGGTGAACTCGGTATAGAGGGAGTATCTCCATCCAGGAAGTGGTTTGTCCTCGCAATTGTTCACGTAATGAAAAGCTCGCATTACTTCAATATTCATTTCGCGCCTCCACTGGATACGTGCGTTGCGAGCTCCCCCGCGGGCAGTCCTCCTCACGGTGGTCGAGCCAGCAGGTGGAGTGGCATCTCGATCTTCTGCCATGATATCGGTTTCTACTTCTCGTTCATGGGTTTGCCACCATTTACCCTTGGTGGCCCAGGTAACTCGGGCCGTGGGGACGTCACCCCCCATGTGGCGTGGCATGAACCACACCACACCCGTGCGGTTATTATTATTATTATTAAATGTGAGGGCGAGGCAACACAGATATGATTGTGGTATAGTCAACATTGACAAGGGAGAGAAGACAGAACTGAGTTCTCACCATTTCTCAACTGGACATAATTTTTATTTTAACGACGTTGTGGTGTTGCATAGTGAAGCAAACTTTCGGAAGTTACCTATAGCCGAAATGCTACTAATAAATAAGTATAAAAAGGACACTGTGAACTTTCGCACTGATACACAAAATATAAGTAAGCCAATTTGTTTAGAGATCTGTAATTGTGGTGTACCAGATTATTAAAATGTAATTTTCTGTTTTTTATTTCATCTTGCCAAGGACAAAAAACTTTGTACACCATTATTTTATTTCGTTGTTTTATGCGTCTTGGTATAGAATTAGTTTTAGATACGAATTTCAATGTGACTTCTTATTGTTTCATTCTACGGGTAACCTGAGCTAGAGCTACCCTGAGCGAGTCCAAAAAACCGATATATACTCCATTCACTTTTATAAAGTAGCCCGGTAGGCGCTGGAATTCTGACACATTTCACCGCGTATATTTTGAAAATGTTAGGTTATACTCATTCTTCTGTCAGATATGGACGCAACGTTGCCGTTTCTACATATAAATCGTGGGAATTACGTATTTATCAAAAAGTTTATTTACTTTGGGAAAACAATGAATTTGAGGAAATATTATGTGAATTCAAAAATTCCAAAGATCTGACGAATATTGAAGAAACTTTTTTTCTGTTAATACTGGAAATATTTCACGTGTACGAGTATAAATATGATTGGAAGATTCAGTTATGCTATTTTCTGTTACGGAAATCACAAATGTGTTGAAATTTTACTGAAAAATAATGGACAGAATAGTCCGTTACTTTGTGATAGTTGATTAACCCGATAGAAAAACTTTTAGACGAACAAAACAGACGGACGTATGGAAATCCCCACTTTTCAAAATTCTCAAGAAATAAGCCTACAGAGGACAATTAAATACCTCTTTGCGCAACTTGAAATACTTCAGTACGAAAAAGTAGTGGCACTACGATTTTGTGTCACAGTTAAATGAGTTAAAGCTTAAAAGAACTAACTCCATTCACAAAGTTGAAAAAGAGTAATTAGAAAGTAGACTTGGCAATGTCGCTTGATTTTCACGAGTGCCAACCTGCGTCCGTTTTAAGTAAAAGAACTTGATAAACCTAAACCATGGCCCACCATCTGATACTTTATAAAAGTGAATGGAGTATATCATAGGTCTAATCAATTCCATAACCGAGATACAGGGTGGTTTATGTATTCACCAAAAATTTCAATGCCTCATAACTTTTGAACCAAACTCTACACTTCTACACTTCTACAGGTCAATTCATTTATTTTTTAATTTCCAAAAAATTCTAGATCCGTACTTGAAACATATGGGACTTCTTCCAAGCTGAGATTCAAGTCGTCTGATGCAATGAAATACGTAATAATCCAGGCATGATCAAAAAAAGTATCAGACATATTTTGAAGAGGGCAAGAATGTGTATTGAACAAAATGGTGGTACTTTCGAGCACCTTCTGCAATTCACGATAAGTTTTTATGTATCTTCAGTTATTTATTCATCTTTGTTGACTTCAAATAAATTTTTCTCGATGAATAATGTTTTTCCGGAAATAACTTCAAATGATCTCTAGAATATTATGAAATTCGAATGTACAATTAGTGGGACAAAATAAATTCAATTTGATTATAATATACGACTTTTCTGAGAATTTTGTGGAACTCCAATATTCAATTGGGTTCTCCTGAAGCTCTCTTTGAGCAAAATGACGTGCGGAACAATGAAATCTACTGAACCCCATTGGAAATTTCCTGCTCTTTTCAAATATCTTAATCAAATCCCAAAATTTCAATATACAGGGTGTTGAATCTCAGCTTGGAAGTAGTCCCATATTTTCAAATACGGACCTGGAATTTTTTGGAAATTCAAAAATAAATCGATTGACCTGTGGAAGTGAATCTTACGTTCCAAATATCAACTGACTATACTGGTTGATTCAAAAGTTATGAGGAATTAAAATATTTGGTGAATACATAAACCAGCCTAGCTGTATCTCGGTTATGGAATTGATTAGACCTATCATATATCGGGTTTTTTGGACTCGCCTAGGGTAGCTCTAGCTCAGGTTACCGTATGTTCATTTACCAATTAAACACCCTGTATAGTGTGTGTGATATTTCAAGCTTGATTGTTCCAATTGCTCTTGTTTCTGAGCTTATGATATTATATCCATGTGGATGATTTATTATTTTCACGATTGCATATTTTTCTTCTCTAATTGAGGTATGTAAGATCAAGATCTTGTTTGCTAACCTTGTTCTTGTCCCTTTTGTGTTTTTTTTTCATGTTGTGATCCCCTTTTTCATTTTGGGGTTCATACAGAGTTATAATTGGAGTTGTATCCTTACAGGCCCTGATGAAGTTTATTCATAAAAATAAACGAAACGATGGCTGATAATTAGTACCTAGTAATTTGTCCTCATCCGACAATCCCTACTGTTATAAATATGATAATAATAGTTGAATGTAAACATTGTGATTATGGACCAACTCACAACCCATTTCGAAAACTCAGAACCACAATAGTATTTCACATTCTATTTCAATGGTACCTTCTTATAACCATCCAATGTTAGTCTCCTATTCCTTTTTGAATTCTCAAAACTCTCGTTTTTCAAATTTCCATGAATGATGTCTCTCCCATTTACGGTGGGTTCAGAAAAGCCTAATCACCGGTGAACGTGATCAACGCTTTGTGAAACCCACCGGTAGATGTTTAGATGCTGTTTATACAGGGTCCGTCAGAAAGAATGCATCTTTTTCAAATGGGTAAAACAGTCAAAATAAGTTTTTGGGTATTTCGATGTAAAAGGAATTTTTTTAAACACTAATTCTGACTGTTCTACCCATTTGAAAAACATGTGTTTTTTCTGACAGACCCTGTATATAGAGCAATATCCATTATTTTATTAACTTCATGCGGGTTTATTATTCATTTTGGTTGTGAATGATGTCCATTCAAGATTATCTCCAACATCATGATCTGGTAAGAAAAAAAAACTGATTCAGAACAGACTGAAACTATTTTTGGAATGATTGAAATGGATTTCTGAATAAATCTGTTCTTTGCATTTTTGCAACACTGCCGAATAAGAGATACCCTAACTCTTCAATCAGAATTCAGCTACTGTATCTTCTATCTGGTAGCACTTCTACGTTCCCATAAGATAGGAATTTTTTTATGGTATTTTCAGCGGATCGTAGAAAGGCAGCCTCGTGACAAGGCTCTCAATCGCCACACTGTCGGCAGTTCATTCTCCTCTTTAGTATCACACTAGAGGGAATACATAACTTGGAAAGATCGAATGGTGCATGAGAAAATACAGAGGCGGATCCATTGTCAGTTTGTATAGTACAGAATTTGGTATGACTGGGGAAACCGCAAATATAGTCGAAAATACAACATGCTTCACCCATGCCGGTTTTTTCCATAACTTAGAACAACTTGAGAAAGAATTCATTACCATTTCCGAGTAACTTTCAGCGGATTAGCTGCTAGGTATGACAGGTCATATCTATGGAAACATCAAAATCTCGCAATTCCTCCAACTGAAATGTTTAAGGTGGGCGTTCAATGTAGTGTGTTTTTATTTCGAGTGGCATTTGAGAATGGGTTCACTTTGAGAACTGAAATTTTGTGGGTGAACTCAAAAAGGATTGGAGTTCTTAATGAAATAATTTGAATCGATTTCATTTCGTAAGTTCTTTTTTTTCAAAAATAGAAGAAAATAAGCCTACTTATGCTTCTGTTTTATTTCAAACGAAAGACCCATGAAATTGTTCAACTTCCGATTGGAAGTGAATCTACAATTTTATTCAGAAAAACAACTTGAAATACGAAATTGGCAGAGAATGGCCAAATTCAAATATATGGCGGGAAAAAGTTCTTGCTTTACCCACAAATTCACTAATTTAATAGTTCAGCGATTTTCGAATAGAGCGCGTCATTGTATATTTCATTCATGAGGATAAAGATATTCATTCATAGAACTTGATAGTGATAATGTATGTTCTATGGAGATTTTCAATAAAATGGACGGTGGCGCTTCTATCGGATGAGTTTTCCTACGCGCTTTAAACGGCAACCAATTAGTTTAAGCTGAACAGCAAGGCTATTAGCATTCCATGTTATTATTAGTTTTATGAGTTGCATTCAACTAATTTTTGAAATTTAATTTGATATTTGCAGTTCTGTTCGCGATGGACCTGCTCAAAATGTGGATTTCGATTTATTTCATAGGAGAGAGGTTTATCGAAAAAAATATTCATTACTATTTCCGAGTAACTTCATTGGATAAATTGCTATGCAAAATTATTGAGCACTCAGATGGTAGTGAAGATAAAGCAATTGGTCACCATGAATAACACATTAGGAAAATTAATCTAATCGAAATTTGACAGGTTTTTGGATCGCAATGATGACTGTACCTTATATTTTTCCGAAATGTCATCCGATACCATTCAAATAATAGCACTCCTACTACTGTTGACTTGATCATCAACAGAAACGATCTCAACATGACAGATGCCATTTCACCTTTTGAGCTATCTTCTGATCATAACCCATATTTTCGAAAACCATTATTCGATTATGATAGCACTGAATCAGAAGTCAGCATTATCCAAAATTTTGTAGAAGGCCATCATCGTCCCAACTATTTAAAAAAGGATTTTTTATCATTGTAAAATTCAAATGTATATTTAATAAAGGTGATCTCTCGCAAGATAGTATATGAACAGGGAGAGTTTTAAAACACTCTCAAATTATGTTGAATATCTTCGTGTCCTCTCCTCCATACCGCTAGGTGGAACCAGCCCCATGTACTGACAGCTTGAGAACCACGCCGGTGCCCGCCAGGCCAAGGGCACAACGAAGGCTAGTAGTGCTAGTACTACGCCAAGTCGCTTGGGATCAACAGTTGGAACCACGCCGAAATCGATCGCCAATAGAATGTTATGAAAGATAGTGTGTTTTATATAGTGCGTTCCACTTGGCGCTCACAATGCTCACGCTCACGACCGCTGTTTATCCCATTCCACATGCTCGCGATCGTTGCAATCAAACATTCAAGTGGAACGGGCTAGATTGGCATTGGCCTACGACATCAGTCTTTAGCAGGCCGTGACCATTCACGCCGCGTCCACAACGACCGTAGTCGCCATGTGGAACGGCCAAAGGAGCGTTTTGATCGTTGTGATCGCCAAGTGTGGAACGCACTAATAATATACCCTCACTAATAAGAAAAAACAAATTTTCTAGTGGAATTTTATTTTGTAGGTACAAACTTATTCACAGCATTACGATACTTGTATCTTTTGTGATGCATTTATTTATTCCTTTATCTCGATGCCGCAATAAAAATTGTCAGATATTATATTTTAGAGATATTTTGTATTTGATTTTTTGTGGTATTTTTCCTCGTTTTTAGATTTTTATTCATCTTTCATATTTATATTTTGTTTTGATATACATACATATTTGTATTTTATTATACTTTATGTTTTGTTTTTAAAGAAGTGAGTATTAATTAAGAAATTTAAAAAAAAATCGAAAATGTATCAGAAGGAGCCCTAAAAGTTTTGAAGCGTAGGGCCCCTGAAATTGTAAATCCGCCACTCAAATAAGGCAATGGATTGGGAACCTATATATGGACCGTTTTTAAATAAAAAATTGAATGTAAATAAATTGCCCTTTCCCGACACGTAATGATTGACATTTCATTTTTCATTTCAAAAAGCTACATTTTACGAGGAAAATACAGAAGATAAAGAAATTTCTAACCAAACCAGACTACCCGAATTCAATTCGTTGTGTAAGTTTTCCCTTGAATTTAATTTTTCCGCCATCTTCAAACCGCGATATCTCCTTAATATTTGACTTTCGACCCAACAATTATAAAACAAACTACCCTTTATTCTGAACAAGGAATCACCCTCTCAATTTTTTCGGACTTGTTCTGAAACACACTGTATCTACAACAAAATTCAAACCAGTTCTGACATATTCAGCAACAGCGTGGTACCATTTTAAATTCCAACCTCTGAGGCCACTGTAAACATTCCAAATCAAAATGCTAGGATTAAGCACGAATCGGAATAGATTCACCAAAATCTCACTTAAAAATTGAATTTTCTTCCAACTACGTACCACAGAGAATGAAAATGAGAACGAAAAATGTAGCAACCCTCAATATGAGCTAAGGGCAGAAGCGTTGCCTATTCATATACCACAACAATCAGATTTCCCTGCCACGAAAATCGATTGAATTCGGCGAGCAAAAGCTCTCTCGAACAGCTGCACCTTCGTGAAGCGCAAAAGTACTATTTTTCACACCTATGTGTATAACAAATATAGTTAATGTGCTTTCCAGTTGGGATTTTCACCAACATTTATTCCAGGAATTATAACCAGTTCCCGTTTTGCGATAGAATAACTATTATCAAAATTGATGTTTTCTACACTTCAGCGACCGTATGTATCGAATGATTCAACAATAACAAAGGCTGATTGATTTTCATCGGCTTGATGGAGGTTGAATAATGCAGAAGGGCAGTTGTTATCATCAATGAAATTTTAAGTGCCACACATATTTTGAAAAATTCGAATGGGTCGGTGTGGTGTATTCATTCGTTTCAAATTCAGAAGACAGGTTCGTTAATTCGGACTAGACAAAGAATGTTTGGATGGCCTGTATTCGACATGTAGTGGAGATTTTTAATATTTTATTCCCTAATTGTATATTTGTAATATTTTTGTGTTGCAAATGTTGATCTCAAACTTGAGTCCTGACTAGGACAAGTTCATACTTTTATTTGGAACTTCAATCATAATAATAGCAAGGCACACACGAAAGGGAAATCTGTAAGATCTGATCGGCAGTCCAGATCTGTAACAGATCTGGACGGCGGATAGGATCCCTCCCGCCGATATGGTCTGTCGCGGATCAATGAGATATATGATCCGCGACGGACCAGATCGGCGGGAGCGATCCTATCCGCCGTCCAGATCTGTTACAGATCTGGACTGCCGATCAGATCTTACAGATTTCCCTTTCGTGTGTGCCTTGCTAATGGCCTTGAAAATGGCGGAATGCCGAAACATGTTAGCCTTGTCTATGGGTTATTAAAGAGTTCCTACACTTATAGTGTTTTTAGACCAATTCCTTATTTAAAAAAATACAAGATGTTATATCAATTTAGCATTGTAACTGAAAGAAATAGTTTTTGTGTATAATAAGAGGAACCTACAATCTGCTCAGTTAGTCAGCATGAGAATATAGCAAACGATTCCAGTGAACCAGTATAAAGTACAATCGACCAGCTCTAAGTTTCAGATGCGACTTATTTCAATGTAAATAAATATAACATAATAATAAGGTATTTTAATATCAAGTCAAAATTGAAAGTGAGTTTTGTTTTCCAGGCTATGAAGAGATTACAACAAAAAAAGGGATCTTCGATTTCATTGGTTTCACAGCCTAAACTTCAAGGACAGTCAAGAAAGAAGAGCAGAGACTTCCTAATCCACTCATTTCATTTTCAGATAACCCTAGAGAACAGGAATTGAAGAGAAAGTTCATCAAGGAAGTTAATAAAAACCGAGCTCATCAAAATAATATATGGCTACTAAAGCAATCATTGAGAAGGTATAAGAAAAAAGTTCTTTCGTTGAAACAGATTCTTCAAAATTCGCAGAAAAAAATGTATGTAAGACATTAAAAAGGCTATGCTCATCAAAATAAGAATGACGTCCAAAGGGAAAGTCAAGCTTGTGAGGAATACCTTTGGGGAAAAACACATATTCGTGGATGAAGATGGAAATAAAATAAGATGGGACTTCATCAACTACAAAAATTACAAGAGAATGAGGGCCTATATACACTCGGAAAATAAACTCCTAAAAGCTCATGTGGAGTTTTTTAATCCAAAGATGACAATCCGACTGACCCCCCCTTAGATTTTGATGGCCCTAACGTTTTTCAGCACGACACCTCAAAATTACCTTCTAATCTCTATTTGGCCCCCCCTGAGAAAAATTTCTACGGGTTTCTGCGGGCGCCCATGAGAACATTTATAAATTGCAGTCAATAATTGCTACAATACAAAATTTGTTGATGATATTCTGAACTCTATTGAAAGTAAAGAGGTACTAAAAAAAATATATATCCACACACCCATAAAAGGAAATCCTATATTGCAATCCCGTACTTCCATGGACTCAACCGCAGATTGCATTCCCTTCTTGCCGATTTTAACCTCAATCTTGTCAACACTTCACACAACACACTGAAACACATTATGGTTAATAATAAATCCAAGAAAGGAATCTGCCAAAAAAGCGGTATTTATAAAATATCCTGCAACAGTTGTCCTGCCTATTGCATAGGTATGACCACTAGAGCTTCCAAAATAAGATATGGCGAACATATAAAAAATAGACCTCTCACTCTGCCATTGGCGAACATTTACTTGAGCTTGAAAACATCATTTCACTGTATAATCTCACTGTAATTCATGATCACGACGACTTCTATAAATTGGTACTCTTAGAACAGCTCGACATTTTGAGGAATAAAGATGACGAACATCTTCTCAACCGAAAATATGTGAATATTGATATGAAGTTTAATGTCTGTGAAAATAAATAGAACAAATAATTTTTAATCGGTAAATCAGACAGATTTTTGAATTTCGGAAAAAGCTTTCACTTCGGCCGGGAGTCGAACCACGCACTTCTACATTTCCGGAAGAGCGTGCTCCCAGTTACACTACCAAAAATTTTTCCGAAATTCGAAAATTTGTCTGATTTACCGATTGAATATTATTTCTTACATCTTCTCAACGAGATGAAAGAATTCTCAACTGTTGACTTCTTCTTCTCCCTGACCACCCTGTACATGCACATAGAACACAATATCAAGCATGAAAATTCATTTTACGACAGTTGACATTCAAGTCACTGTCATCAACCTATATTGACATAACCCGAATACCTTTCCTGCTTATTGTTAAAACGTAGTAGATTATTTAAGAACTGAATAGTGAATGATTAGAATTTTATACATCATCACATTCTTATGACAATTTTCCTGATTTATGACGATTTAAGA
Organism: Adalia decempunctata; assembly: GCA_951802165.1. Classification (NCBI taxonomy): domain Eukaryota; kingdom Metazoa; phylum Arthropoda; class Insecta; order Coleoptera; family Coccinellidae; genus Adalia; species Adalia decempunctata. The sequence continues at coordinate 61,205,201 of OX637696.1, read as the reverse complement.
AAAAATTTGAAGAGTACATATCACATTGACGGTGAGTAATAAAGGTACAGATAGGTATAACCTATAATTAGGAAAGGAAATTTAACACCGGAGGCCTGTCTCAGGTATTCATCTTGTTCGAGATATGTTATTTTATGTTTGTGTATGTTAATCTCAATTTAAGTGAATAATTTTCGTTTATTTCAGCTGACTTGATGACGACCTAGTGCCGAAATCGATCGTCTTAATATATAAATATAAAAACAAGTGTTTCTCTTTTGCCGGCTTCTTATCTTTAATGAACACACTTATGGAGAAGTTTATTTATACAATTAATTCCACTTCAACTTCTTCTAGAATTTGTGAAGAATATCATACTGTAGAAGAAGACTTATTATCCATCATGAATGATCATGATTATGCACTAAGTGACAGCTCTTATTATTCATCGCAAGTAGTGCGACCAAAAAACTTAAAGAGATTTCACATATCCTCCAGATGATGTTGTCAAAAATCTGTAAATTTTTGAAAAATATATAAAAGTGATTCGAACAAAAAAATATACTCTAAATAATCAAATAATTTAGGATTCTCTTAACACTAAATTATTTGAATTACCACAAAATCATGTGTTAGATAACCCTGTAAACCAAATATGTTTATTTTTTACTGAAATGTATTTGTGAAAAATATTCAAATATTAGACTCCACTTTATTGCTGAATCTAAAACAAATACCGAATCTAATATAAGAAACAAATACCTAAACGAAACTTATTTTATTCAGAGGGCAGTGAAATTTTATATTAAGTATGAAGATTATGTGCAGAATAAATTTTCAAATGGTTGAAAAAGTGTATATTTATTATTTGTATATTTGTATGACTATGCTCAAACCTTCTCATTCTGAAATATGTTTCAAATGTGAATTACCTCAATTCAATTTTTCTTTAAATTTGTGTAATTATTGAAGTATTAAAGGTATTAGCTCTGTAAAATATAAGTAATTTCGATATTTACATTAATATGAGGTACATATGAGATACGCCACTGGTGTATTCCATTATGTGGCAGATTGAATCACGAAGACGCACGGCGTTACGCGTCCTCTCTCTTCTCTAGTCTAAAGGAAATCCAGTGGCGTACTCAATTTCTGTTTTCGGGGTAAGGTTTTGGAGATGATATCATATAGGTAGGATGTTCAGAAATGCTGAAAATCACTAAAACATAACATAAAGATATCAATTACCAAATTCGCTCTGTATCTCATAAACGGAAAATTTAGGCAAAATCTGATTAGGCCATTTCGGGTTTCAAAATAAAGTAGGAGAGGAACGCGAAAACCGTAAGGCTCTATCTCAAATAACAAGCGTCAAACCTGGCTGTCTCACCCCAAATGGGATGCACTGTAAGTAAGAAATTGCATGAGTCTTATTTTGCAATATCTAGAAAAAAAAATTGTTTTCCGTGAAACATCCAATGGGTGTTTACTAATGCCCTCGCTACTCCCACATGTCCTCCAACATATGTCTGGGGTAGTTCATCTGAATTTTTATTTGTCTGAAGAGAATAATCAGGCTAATATTTAATTTGCATCCACAATTTTGTTGTGAACCTTTTATCATTGCGAACAGAATCCGACAGTCACCGAGAACTCTTATTTAATTTGACACGAACTCTTATAGAATTCCGAACATGAAACAAGTTACGAATTGTGTAGCTAATTAAAAATAAGTAGAACCTGTATAATTATAAGGAAGTGTGGAGTAGGTCAGCATCGAAAGTGTGTGAGTTATAACTTATATGCTCTGAAAGTTACCTGGAAATTATTGGATGCTGCCGGATAGGAGTTGGAAAATATAGCATGTATCGAAAATTGAGAGATAAAACGTCCCGAAGCTGCTAAAATATGTTTTAACAGCGCCATTGTTAGACTGTCCTCTCGGAGCTATAAAAGGCGATACTGCCAATTCATTAGATCAATATCCGCAAAATATATGACGTCGCCCGAGTTCATTTATGGGCTCGAAAGATATCAGATCTGTTTGTTCGCAATCGGAGCACATTCTCTGTGTTAACAACATAACAAGAAAATATGGAGGTTCCGCTATAGATCACTGGGAATTCGAAACTACTATACACGACTTCATCCCCTGATTTATATGACGAGATTATGCGGAATATAAACCAGAACTCGAGACGCTAAAAACTGAAAAAAATTTATAGGGGAGGGTTTTATTGACGGAGACGGGATTAGAATTAAGAAAGTTTGATTGTGGGTCAATGAATATGGAAATACGTTCACTCTAAATTCGCTGTCTTTCCTTTTTCATTTTTACGAGTTCTAGACGGCAATGGATCACAGAACATGTCTGAGATTGGAGAAAAAACAGTGAAAAGTTTCTTGGAAAAGTGAAAATCAATAGACCACCTGAACCTGATGATACGGTTTCAATTATCAAAAGTCTTTTTTGTTGCGTGATGTTCTCTTCTAGGAGATATACGGAGTGACTAAAATATAACACACAACTGGTTCAAGTCTTATGGGTATTTTCAATTTTGTAGAATGATACTCGGACTTGTCAAATTTAATTCTGAATTACGTATCCCATTATGTATAACTGGTGATTTTGTCGCCTCCTGAGAGTTGATGGTTATTGAGTTTTCTGAAATGGGCATCCTAACATTTTGGGTCATAAATGGATATATCTAGGTATTGTTGCTGAAATTTATTTGGTTATTCATGGCTTTATCATCAACCCTCTGTTGATTTTATGAATTAATGGTTAAACATATTGAATTCGAATTATTTCATTTTTATGTATTTTTGAAGTCGATGTCATATACATTGATTAATGTTTTGCAGTGCTATCGAGAGCATGCCTTTTCTGTATGTAAGATATTGATGAATAAAAATCCCAATTACAAACTGAAATGAACATCTTATTCGGTGAACTATATGTTCAACTGTGGAATTACTTTTTCTGTTATTTTCCTGGGTTGATGACTCTCCACTCCCGACAAGAAAATATATCCAAGTGTGGATAGGCAAACAATTAGTTCACCCCGTTTTCTAAATGAAGGGCTTCCCAATAGGGGGTATTATTTTGAATAGCTTACTATTTCGGTAGATGTCACTTTTGAAGCTGTCATTTTTGACATTTGTCAAGTAGAAACTACAACACTAATGAAAATATATCGATACACGCTTCAACAACATTGAAATGATTAAAATTTACTTTAATTTAGAAATAACTAAAAAGTAAAAAATAAATTAAAAGCAAAAAAAACTTTCCGAAGGAAGCTTTCATTTAAATGCTCTAAAAAAAATAAAATTTTCCTTTGAAATTTCAACAATGAGCTCATAACCTCATTATACAGAATTTATATGATCATAAAAACTTGTCGCGAGGTCTGTGTGAGTACCTATAAGTATTCAATTAAACTGATATAAAAAAAATTGCATTTAGCAGATTAAGATACTCAATTGAATAGGTACTAGTTTATTCACACAAGTAAATCGCGCGACAAGCTTTTATGATCATATAAATTCTGTATAATGAGGTTATGAGTTGATAGTTGAAATTTTAAAGGAAAATTTCATTTTTTTAGAGCATTTAAATAAAAGCTTTCTTCGAAAAGTTTTTTTGCTTTTAATTTATTTTTTACTTTTTAGTTATTTCTAAATATTCTCGGCAAGTCCTTCCATTTGATACCCATATTGCTGAAGTGCATAAAAAATAACTACTCCGCCGTCTTGGATGTTCCGCCATATTGGATTTAGAATACCGTCACATTATATTTCGAGTTACTCTCAACAAGCCCTTTCATTTGATACCCATATTGTAGAAAAGCATGAAAATATAACTATTCCGCCATTTTGGATGTTCCACCATATTGAATTTAGAATGACATCAACATAATTTTTAGGGTTACTCTCAACAAACCGTTTCATTTGATACCCATATTGCAGAAATGCATTAAAAATAATTATTCCGCCATCTTTTATGTTCCACCATATTGGATTTAGAATGACGTCAACATCATTTTTCGAGTTGCTCTCAACAAGCCCTTTCAATTGATACCCATATTTCAAAAGTGCATAAAAAATAACTATTCCGCCATCTTGGATGTTCCGCCATATTGGATTTAGAATGACGTCAACATCATTTTTTGGGTTACTCTCAACAAGCCCTTTCATTTGATACCCATATTGCAGAAGTGCATAAAAAAAAACTATTCCGCCATCTTGGATGTTCCGCCATATTGGATTTAGAATGAAGTCAACATCATTTTTCGAGTTGCTCTCAACAAGCCCTTTGATTTGATACCCATATTGTAGAAGTGCATAAAAAATAACTATTCCGCTATCTTGTCTGGTCCGCCATATTGGATATAGAATGACGTCAAAAAGTTTATCGTGTATTGTCATCCAAATTGAAAGTGTATACAAAATTTCAGCTCAATCGGTTGAAGATATCTGTTTCAAAATTGAGTAGCAAGATTCCACCCGTACATACAATCATACATGCATACCTACATACATACATACATACATGTATTGCAAGTTAAATAAAAGCTTTAAAAAAATGGTGAGAATTTGACGAGGACGGTTAGTTAAACTCGAACATTTTCGGGTCGTTGTGAAGCACCTTGTCGAACCGCAATACAAAAATTTGTTGAAAAATTTTAGCTGTTGGGACAAATTGGTGATGTGAGAATAAAACCTGTGCACGTCGCTCAAGAAAAGACGAGAATATTGATGTAGCCAAAAGTGCTGAAGTAAACCCAGGTTTGTCCATTCCTCATCGTTCTTTGGAATTAGGCATTCCATAAACGTTATTGAACTGTATTTTGCATAAAGATTTGGGACTTGAGGCTAATAAAGTGCAGTTTACGTTCAAGCCGGCCGATCATCAATAACGCCATGTCTTTTCTGATTGGGTCCTCGAAATGCATTAAATTGATTCGGAATTCCATCGAAAAATCATGTTGAGTGATGAGGCCCATTTACACCTTGGTGGCTTCGTCAAGAAGAAAAATTCATTCGAGAATGAGACTGCACCAAAACCTACGGTGAATGGATTGCGCTATCGATAGATGATTAATGATTCATGGCCAGAATTGGATGGTATTGATCTGGCCGTTTACTTCAAACAAGACGGTGCTACGTGCCACACAAGCAACGAAACCATTGATCTTCTACAGGGAAAGTTTCCGCACCGTGTTATCTCTCGAAGAGGTTATCACGATTGGTCACCGAGATCTTGTGATTTAACACCCTGCGACTCCTTCCCTTGGGGCCATGTGAAAGAGAAGGTCCACTCCAAGAGCGCAGCGTCGATTCAAGACCTCGAAGATGAAACTCGTGAGGCTGTCACTTTGCGGTTTGGTTATGGAAAATTTCATGAAAAGGATATGGTCCTGTAGTCGTGGTCGTAGTGGTAATTTGGCTGATGTTATTTCTTATTGATAACGGCAAACCTTCTTCTTTGTAATGGAATGATCATCCCATCATTTATGTGAAGATGGCATTATTCTTTGAATGTCTAAATAACAACTCTTATTGGAGAACTCTTCACTTACTAGTTACCGACAAGTTTTCTGTCGATTTTGAAAACGTTATAAAATTTCGGGTCAAACCAATTTTTTCCACCCTGCCTCTGTTTGCTTCTCAATATGACACCCAGTACATCTGCTCCATAACCTAAAGATTTAATGTGGTGAATTGCTATCTTCCCATGCTTGTGGAAACGAATATTATCTTTCACTACAGAATGGGCGTTTCCAGTCATTTTCAGAAAAAATCATTTCGGTAATATTTGAACCTCAGAATCTGGTATCAATTTTTTTTTTCTGTTGTCTATTTTTCGAGAAAAAAATTATTGAAAATACCAAAACGAACGTCAAATTCAAACAAGTGTAAATGGCGGCAATCATAATTTGATTGGTTGGAACAGTACAGCGTTGCCAGGTCGCCATCCTCCGAACTATCCGTTCTTCTCTATCACGGAAGATTCGTTCTTATCATGGTTCTAATTCTGTGATCACAACGATGGCTGTTGGATTGAAGAGGTTATGGTGATACCCATCGAATTTATCAAGAAGCCATGTATGCTTCATAAGTTTCTGTGGTTTTATTTCTCCTATTTCAGACGACAAAATAGAGTTAGCGGCAACTACTCCTTCTTGATAGCTTTCATCACAAATTAGATTGGTCATGGATGTGTACGTCATCACGGCAGTGTCCAATGAGGTTCCGAGGATAGCTACGCCATCATGGCGCTAATTCGAATTTCAATATTTTATTAATGATAATAATAAAAAAAATGCGCAAAATTGGAAGTGAAAAATTGGTTAGGATTATGTTTTGGACTACTCTTAATATATTTATTTGAAAAAAAATGGATTTTTTAATGAACTGGAAACGCCCATTGGAGTAATTTTCACGAAATACGAAAAACGAAATAATTCAGGCAGATTATTTCTACATTTGAGATACCTACATATTCTTGTCAGAAAATAATATAATATCATACATGTAAAATTATGTAGGTTTGTTTTCGGTGTTCTAGGAATATGACATTCGCTTTGGCTACCAAACGTATATTTAACGTCTTAATCGTCTTTTTGTAGTTCTCCCAAGAAAATAAAACTCAAACTGTCTATAGGTACAGTGCGCGTCAAAATTATGGAGAAAATTCATTTCCTCAGAAGTGAAATATTTGGCAACAAAATCCTGAAATAGGTCCATTTATGTTTCACTTTTACTAAATTTTATGCATTTTCGTTGCACTCTGTGCCATCCCCATCAACCCTCCAAATTTTTTGAATAGGCAAAGTGGGTCATGTGGTACTTTTTTGGCAAGGTCTTTGTATCTTCTTTACAGGCGTGCAGACATTTTCCAGAAAAGTTTTTTTTTAATTAGTTAGTTCGAAGAGGTTTTCAGTATGTGCACTTTGTCATGGCTCTTTCTTTGAATTGAAAAATTTTATCGAAAAGTTTCAACTTCAGTAGAAACGTACTTAACATACCTACTTAAGATCATAACTGAAGCGCAGTGTTTCACACATTTCAATTTTTCACTTGAGGGGGTTGAAAGTTGTGCATGAACAAAACTGTAATGGTCGACTTTCATTCAGTGACAAATTTCATCAGGTACCATCGTCTCAAAGTAAATGAGCCATGACATAGTGCACATAGGTACTGTAAACCTCTTTGAACAAACTAATTTTTCAAAAAAAAATTTTTTCTTGAAAACTACTGCACGCCTGTGAAGAAGAAAAAGTTCTGATGGTGATGGTACAGGGTGCAACAAAAATCCTTTAAAAATGCATAAAAATCACTTAGGTATATAGTTTATTCACAGTTTTATTTCCACACAATAATTCTCGTTTGTAAACTGCACGTAGTATCCGATGCTAGGCTTGAGTATTATGTAATTCATTTTCACGTTATTGTATTCATTAGATCTATCCCTTAAAATCGGTTCTATTATTTCCTCTCAAATAATTTAGTCGGAAATGGAACCATGATCGTTATTCTGTATACGCGTAATCACCAAGGGAGCCAGTATCTTATTTCCCACACTATGAAATCACAATTTCTGTATGACAAACGTTTCGGGGAATATCATGGAGCTGTGCAACACTCGGATGCGGGCAATTAGGGTTATGCCAAAGCAATACATGTGATCACCTAGAGGTTAATTCCAGATTATCCTTCGGAGGCGAAATTGGGCCGCTGTCGATTCGCCCGCTCAGTTTGCCTGAGAGCTACAGACGCAATCGGAATAACCATTATTAGTTTTCCATCAGGAGAAAATCCGACGCGAAAATTACGAGCCGTTCGGAAAACGGAATTGTTGCACAAAATGGCTTGAATGGGAAATGAATACCTGCTAAGGATACAGACTGATTATGCAGTTACCGCCGTAATGGAAACATCAATGTTTGTTCTGGCATATCCTCATGAGTCTGTTAATCTGGATTCTCTGGTTGAGTTCCATCGGATTGGGGATTTTCGCGGATGATGTTATTGCATATGTGGTATGATATCTGTGTTGCTGTAGCTGTAAAGGATCATGGCCTTTTTGAAAGAACAATGGGATTTATATACCGTTAAGTCCATTTAATGAAAACATCAACATCATTGTCAAATATAGAATTTTTGGAATGAACATATTCCTTAGCACGTTCTGTTGCTTTCGATCATTAAATGGATACACATTTGCGAACGTTTCCATGCATGTAACTGAAAAACCTTTCACCACCAAAATTAAATTTTCTTTGCATTATTATATTATCCTAATATAAAGTGAGCATTGAAGTACCAAGTTTCAGTGAATTAGTGGGACAAACAACAGGAGGTGATTCTGTATGAAAAAATAATGACATTATGCTATATAACTTTTGCCCGAAAATGCTTCTTTTTTATGTATACAGGGTGTTACAGTTTTACTTGAAAACTGTATTAAGATTCTGATTGTTGGAAATAAAGAAATATAATTAATTCGTTAAAAAACAAACGTTGAAGGAAATGAGTTGGGGGACGCGGACTAGTCTTGTTGATCATCAAGATTTCACGTACGGAAATCTTCATATTCCTGGATCTGCGGCTTAGGTTATTTCTGTGGAAAATGTTCCTCGTCACAATTTTCAATTCATTTGCGAATAATTATAGATTATGTTATATACGTAAATACGTTAAATAACACCATTCACTTCCAGCACTCGCCTGTCATAACGAGTAGGAAAACTAATCCGATAGAGGCGCCACCGTGCATTTTATGGAATATCTCCATAGAACTTATAATATAACTATGAAGAAATGGCGACAAGGAACAGATTGTATAAAAGAATAAAATCTGTTTCCCGCTTCAAATCTGAGTGTTAGCAGAGGGAATGTAAACGGGGTACCATACAATTCTGCGTATGATACACGAGAACAGATAAAAACCTCTGAAAAAACTCTGTTTCCCCGTGTATGTGTGGTGATAATGAATTTGTTCAAAAAATATGCTGCTATCCATGTTACAGAGCTCCTTGTGCTTGAAAACAAGCCTTTTCATCGAACTGGAGGCAAATATCTTGAAATTATATCTGTAACAAGAAAAAACAGATAACCAATTGGTATACAAAACCGATGAGTTCTTGCAGAATACTGAATTTTTTGTCTAATCATCACATCGCCCATAAGATAGCTACAGTGAAGAACCTTTTGAATCGATCTTCTAAGTTGAGTGACCCGGAATTCCAAAATGAAAATAATGAGAAAATAAAGAAGATTCTATCACGAAATAACTACCCCAATTATTTTTTCGAACAAAATTAAAATGTCGATTAATAGAATTCGAGAGACTGCCGATGCGCCAATTACATTCCATTTCAGATTTCCATATATACCAGGACTTTCGGAGGGAATTGAACATGTTTTCAACGAATGTGACAGAACTGTCAAACTGGCGTTTTATTCCATCATAACTGTAAATTCTCTCTTTAGATCAGAGGAGGGGCGGAAGATCATCTGAACTCGCAAGCACCTTGACCTAGAGATCTATTGTGCATTAATTACATTTCATTCTCTCTTTACAAGACTCAAGGATCCTGTCCCTAGACTTCAATGTTCGAATCTCATATATTCCATCCCTGCTCCGACTGTGATGCATGTTATACAGATATGGAAAATGTATTTGGAAACACTGGGGTTTCAGTACAAAATTCGAGCAGTCTTCTAGTCCAGTTGAACAGTGGAAGAATCGAAACCTCAGTGCGATTCGATATCGAATAAGCGGCTGGTCTAGTTTAATAGCAGTTTCGATCGTAGTGGGGATGCCTGGATCTCTGCTGCTCTTCGCGGATCGAAGATCGAATTCAGTCGCAATCCGAACTTGGATGCGATAGACCATACTGTTTGATGATAAATTAGAGTCCGCGTGAATATGTTTACTGTTCAAGAGAAAATTCAAATAATAAAATGGTATTTCGGTGGTCCATCAATTGCGGAGACAATAAATTCGTTTATTGTTGCCTTTGAAGATAGGCCGATACCTTAACGTTCGGCTATTTCCAAAACAGTTAAAAAATTCGAGCAATGTGGATGTTTACGAACATGCCGTCATTGCAGGATTGATAGACCACCGAAGACCATCAGTGAAAACGTTTAGTGAAAGAAGTTGATGTGTGTGCTGCTGTTGAAACCAGTGCACCTTGTTCAAGTAGACAAATTGCTGAACAAGTCGATTTGGGCGATAGAACTGTTCGGAATAATTTGAAGAGAAATGGTCGCAAATGTTATAAGGTTCAAACAAGTCAAGAAATTTTTCCAGAAGACCATTTCAAATGAATGGAATTTTGCGAAAGGATGATGGAAAAAGAGAATGAGAGTATGTAGTTCATTTCTGGGCAATATCTTATTCACGGATGAGTCATCGTTTTCCTTGCATAGAAAACATGACCCATCCGTAGTAAGATATTGGTCTAGGGAAAATAAGCACCTGACTATTCCTGTGCGTACCCAGTATCCTGAAAAACTTAATGTTTGGACAGGAATGCTGGGGAATTACATGATATGGCCATTTTTCATCGATGGCAACCTAAATGCTGCAAAATATCTGGAGCTTTTACAGAATCAGATTATTCCGACAGTTCGACAGCTACCTATTAATTTCGATGATGTCTGGTTTCAACAGGATGGCTGCCCGAGTCATAATGCAAGAAGTGTCACTGAATATCTGAGGACAACATTTTCAGACCGTCTCATTTCAACAAACGGAACGATCAAATGGCCCCCAAGATCTCCAGATTTATCTCCCAATAATTTCTTCCTTCGAGGATAACGTATGGTCCTAAAGTTTTGGGAAAAATTTCACCTGGTCTGATTGATGATGCAACGTGTCAGGGGAATTATTAAGCAAATCGAAAATAATGGTCCCTTCCCTTGTCTGTTATTTGAATTTTGATTCATAATACGGACAGTTAAGTTAAATTGTTGAAAAATTTGATAAAAATATACGATTATTCATGTCAGAGTTATATGCTTTTGAAATTTTTCCCAAAACTTTAGGACCATACGTTATCTGAAAAATATAGTGTATGGGCAAGAAATTGAAAGAGCGACAAATATTACTGAATTAAGGTCCAAAATAATCCAACTTTGTGCCAAAATAGCAAGTACGCCAAATCTTCTCAGGAATATGAGATTTTCTCTTTATAATAGATTTGGCTACTGTTTAGCTCAGCAAGGTGGATTATTTGAACATTTAATTTGAATTTGTCGATCTCCAATATCGAATTTGTTTTTGTTTTCCATTTTTTTATTTTCATAGAATATTTTTGTTTTTTCAATTTCTTATTAGGTACGTAGAATGTATTTTTGTTTTCCGTAGAATATATTTTATTTTCAAACCAGTTATGGTGAAAAAGACCTGAGCACTAATCTTCAAAGGAAATTATTTGTGTCATTCATTGAGGCAAATTAATTCCTCCGATGGAATAAATTGTCGTATTCATTTTCAACGGACATGATAACACCCATCACTTTGCGCGTTGGGAGTGCTACTGATTCAGTGATTCCTTCCTCTAATCTAATTCGATCCGAGATCCTAGATCGTTGCGCTCTGGCATCCCCATTACAAACTGCCATAAAACTAGACCAGCCGCTTATTCGATATCGAATCGTACTGAGGTTTCGATTCTTCCACTGTTCAACTGGACTAGAAGACTGCTCGAATTTTGTACTGAAACCCCAGTGTTTCCAACTACATTTTCCATATATGTATAGGGCAAACTAAGCAATACCTCTCGAGTAGGGTGAACCATCATAAATATGACTGTGTGGAAAAGAATAGGAGTGCAACTGAAATGACAGCTTTAGCACGCCATCATTTTGATGGTGGACACAACTTTAATTTTGGTGATGCGTCTATATTGGCCAAGGAGGTGAATTATAAGAAGAGGTGTATTAGTGAGATGATACAAATAAGTTTACATCGAAATATCAACAATAGAGTAGATACACAGGGACTTAGCTCATTGTACAGTGGTCTAATTAACATTCATAAGTCGATCAAATGTGATTAATGAACTGAAAAATCGGTAGACGACCAGATGTACTGATGTACAGTTCATTTGTTTGTGTTGTTCTTGTCCTTGTTTTCATTTATGCTGAATTGATATTTGTGAAATGTAGTTTTGATTTCTCGATTGTTTGTAAGGATTAACTCTCCAACCATGTTTATTGTCTCTTTTGTTTATACTGACTTTAAAAAGAGCCTTGAGAACGTCTGAAAATCCAGACGAAACGTCGGCAAATTTTTAGTGTGTTTTTCACCTTTGTCCTCAGTCCCGTTACCAACCTCATTATCTTCATAGAAGTTATAATGTACCTATGAGTTCCATGAATGAAATGTACAATGGCGCTCTCTATCCGGAAATCGCTGAACTATGAAATTAGTGAATATGTAGGTACAACAGGAACTCTCTCACACCATATATTTTAATTTGGCCATTCTCTGCCAATTCCGTATTTCGAGTGGATTTTCTGAACGAAATTATCTGTAAATTCACTTTTAATCGGAAGTTGAACTATTTTTATGGGTCTTTCGGTTGAAATGAAACAGAGGCATGAGTTACCTTATTTTCTTATATTTCTGAAAATGAAAACATGAACTTTCGGAATACAATCGATTTCAATTATTTCATTAATAACTCCAATCCTTTCTGAGTCTACCCACAGAATTTTAGTTCTCAAAGTGAAACCATTTTCAAACGCAACTTGGAATGAAAAAACCCTACATTGAACGCCCACCTTAATATCCGTTATCGGTAACTCTTCGTCTCTTTTTTTTTCTCATTGGTAGATGGAAAAACAAAGGATGAAAAACAGAGATGGGAGATAGACGCGGGTAATTCAAAATTCAACAAAGAACCGAACAAACTGAATATTTATTTGTTGCTCTGAAAACTGTCGAGATATGCAAATTGAATTTGGTGGTTTCAAGAAATAATTATAACGCATTTTCTGACATATAATTGAATATTTTATGCTCATAATTGGCGCGCTAACGGGTAATGATCTATATTTTTTTTTATTGGAACTCTACTGAGATATTCCAAAGCAACAATCATTTTTGAATTCTTCGTTCAATTCGTAACAAAAAATCTCCTTTGCCTTTTTTTGTATGAGGCACCATTTTTATGCAAAAACACAGAACATCTTGAAGATTATTTTCATTTTTTTCCTCAATACATGGCAATGATGAACATGAAATTATCGATTGTATGTCAGAAAATGCGTAATTTCTACCTCTTGAGAATCAACAAATTTCATTCGCATATATGGACCTGTATCAGAGCAATAAATGAATAGTCACTTTTTAAGTAAAACTTCAACACCCTGTATCTCCGAGAACGAAGCATTTGCAGACAAAAGTAATAAAGCATATCAAACAGAACCACCTTCTGATGTTTGTCTCATATTCACTAACAACCCGATATTTAGAACATTATTCTTTTTTCATCTTGTTTGTTTCACCGAGTAAACAGTGAGGGAATTCGGAAACTATATTTATTCAATTATTTTGTGTATTCCACAAAACAACATTTGAGTCACTCAAACACACACCTCATTCACATATAGTTCACTGTTACTAATTTGTATACTCCATTCACTTTTATAATGTATCCCGGTTGGCCAAGATTTAGGTTTATCAAGTTTTTTTACTACAAACTGACGCTGGTTGGCACTTGTGAAATGTAAAAAATTCTCAGTGACGGTGCCAATGCTAATTTCTATTTACTCCGTTTTAACTTTGAAAATGGAGTCAGCTCTTTTGAGGTTCAACTGTGGTACAGGTTTCATAGTACCTACTGCCTACTATATTTTCATACTCGAGTATTGCAAGTTGCGCAAAGAGGTGTTTAAGTGTCGTCTGTAGGCTTATTTCTTGAGAATTTAGAAAAGTGGGGAAATCAATAGGTCCGTCTGTTCCTCCAGAAGTTTTTCTGTCGGGTTATTCGATTACTTCTATTCTTTTTTCGAAAGAACTGTCACACACTATCACGATTTTTTATTTCCGTACAAGAAAATAGCATAACTGAATCCTCCAACCATGTTTATATACGTGAAATATTTCCAGTATTAACAGAGAAAAAGGTTTCTTCAACATCCGCCAGGTCTTTGGAATTATTGAATTCACATAATATTTTTTCAATTTTACTATTTTCGCAAAGTAAATAAACATTTTAATAAATATGTATTACTACGACCTCTGTGTAGCAAGGACAACGTTACTTAGGTATCTGAAAGAAAATTGAATATGGTAATTGTTAGATTGTATGTGGATTATGTGATAGAGATGCCTGTATTTCATTAAAAAGAAATGAACGTTACTGCATAGGCGAATTACGACTTTACTTCCAACCTGACGGCTCCTGTTCACCTTATGCCCAGCCACAGATTTTTGTTCAGATTTTTTTTTGGTACATTTTTCCACAGGAAATTGATCAGTGCTACTCTCAAGTTGCAGAAAGATCTATTTTGATAGATCAAAATATACCATTTTATAACCTATAATTTGATTATCACACATGGCATATTCATGGAATATTGTGTTTGGAATATAATCGACCTAATCCTCTTTAATTATTATAACGACTGGAGTGTCGATAATGTTTTTTCGTGAGGTTGGGAAAGGTAAGTGAAAGAAGAGTGCTCTGCAAAATGGTGAATGCGCGAGGCACTCGTTTCCTTGGACAACCTTCCGGGTTCATAAGAGAGGCATGAAGTGGTATGAGGATCATCCTGGCCATAGACCTTTTTGCTGCACCGAGTAGAGTATTTTATTCAGTTTGATGTACGCCTTCACGAGGGACTGTTCTTATGAGGATGCTCGTCACGAGCTTGTGTCTTTTTGGACATGTCAATTATATCCCACCAAAAACATTCTGTAAAAACTAGCCAAGTCTCGATGGGGCTGCTTATTTATCTCTAAAAAGTAATGAAATCTAGAAAAAGTCGAGCCAAGTTTAAGGCTCCTTACTGCGATTTCTTTATTATTATAGTTAATGTTGTGTGACTTGGCCGTTAAACATTCTTATACGTTAGTGGGTAGGTACAAGTCAATTTTGTTTACACGTAATGCTATATCTGTTGTAACTACCAAGGTTTGTTAAGCGAGATAATAGCCCATGCTGGTATTGGTAATTGGACGCTAGTGTCTCATTTTAGGCTGTTGTTAATTGTGCAACACATATGCATTCAGCATTGACAATGCTGACTTCTGCTCCCTTCTTTTTGGAGCGTCAAATCGACCACCGATCTAAAATAAAATAGACGTACACACGGTCTTCTATCAATGATTAGAAGTCCCTCTGTACTGGAAATAATTTTTTATACTGTTTGTTTCAGGCTCGTATTATTGAATACGCAGCTTTATCAAGCCTACAATTGAATGAACGTTTTCCAAGTGGCAATTTTTCATCGTCAATGGGTTGCGTTTCTGGCGACAGATTGGTGCAATGGTGTCATGGAGCACCTGGTTTTGTACCCTTGTGTACCCTTCAACGGCCAAGTCACACAACATTAACTATAATAATAAAGAAATCGCAGTAAGGAGCCTTAAACTTGGCTCGACTTTTTCTAGATTTCATTACTTTTTAGAGATAAATAAGCAGCTCCATCGAGACTTGGCTAGTTTTTACAGAATGTTTTTGGTGGGATTTCACTTCTTTTTGTAGAAAGGTGGGCATATTGATCTATTTTATTAGATTTTCTTATTTGACACTTTTTTCTTTAAGAGCAGTTTTTTTATTACAAATCTTTATTTTTTTTTCGGTTTTGAACTATGGTAGATAGAGCCTCCGATTATTTTTTATTGATTTCAGCGTCCTCGAGAACCTATAGTTTGATACCAAACTTGTCCATATAGCCCATCACTTACCCGATTCTTTTTCGGATTCAATTTTTTCTCTCCCAATCTAACCACCGCAGACCCATCTGATGATGTTTTTTCTGAAGAGCAATAGACGTTCTATATTGCACATAAATCTCATAGCATTTTCATATTCAGTGATACAGAGCGAAACACAGTTTCTTCTTCATCAAGCAAGAGCTTCCGAAGACGGAATGGAAAGGAGATATAGAGAACATAACTGCTATTACAGTTGCTGATGATTCTGATAGAAGAGATTTGATTCACCAAATAAATAAACGAAGAGAAGAAGTGGGAGGATTACCTCAAATAGTACAACAATTGTTGAATGAGTACCCAGCACCCAAGCTTGTCGTACATTCTGATTCCTGTACTCTGATGAAGAATGATCATAGATCACTTCATGGAGCCTGACAAGTTCGATCAAATTTTCATCCATTTTCACTTCATCAATCACTTCACAAAATATCCGACGTGATATCACTTACGGTTAGAAAATGTAAATTTGCGGGTAGTTCTGGTGTGCTATCAAATGACAGCAGATGCTAACTTCGTGAATGCGTGAAATGATAACAATTGCAAAAAGGATAATAATCGGGTCATCAGTCTTATACACAGTGATAATTTTTACTGTTTCATTTATTGTTTCGGCCTAGCTTTCGAAAGCCTATCGTTTCCTTGAACAATAAATGAGGCAGTAAAAATATCACTGTGTATAAGACTGATGATCCGATTATTATTTTTTTTCAATTTATATTCTAAAGTCTATATTCACATATTGAGTATGATAACAATGTGTTTCCAAGCGCATAAACTTCCATACATTATTGTGGTTGCACATTTTGCGAAGATGACGTGATAGCACGTGAGCTCACGTTACGTGCCAACAGATTTTCGATTATCCTAGTTTTTATAATTTTCCCTTTATGTGGCCATCAAACCCTAACTATGTACCAAATTTCAGCTCTCTGAGTTCATGGGAAGTACTAGTTCTATTTTGATGATCATGAGTGAATTAGGGTCGAAAATGCGAAACTTTGCTTTCGCGTAACTTCGGAACTAAATGACCTACACACTTGAAATTTTGGATTTTGAGAACGTGATTATAGCTTACTGGATGACGAGAATTTCGGCGTTCTGGTCTCATCCGGAGATTCTCAAATAGGGGCTTGAAAATGCGGCGAAATGATTCGGGTAAAGATAAAGTGTTTGCTTCGCGCTCGACTTGGCGGGGCCACTGCCGTGCCCCCAAATTCGGAAAAGGATTTTTGATTGGAATGATAGACTCCCATTCTATTGAAGTTAGGATGGCAGTGGTCGACTAGACAGATGCCGAGACTCTATTGAGTGAAATCAATAAGCATGATCCTCCAGGATCTGAGATCCACACAGATACCTGGAGAGCAAACGACGGGTTGTCCACGAAAAAGTGAATCACAGCTTACTGGCCCATAGCTTTGTTATTAAGTTAACTGATTATTATCAGTATGGATAATTAGAGAATAACCGAAAGGTTTGAAGTTTCGGTTAGGTCAGGCTATGTTAGGTCAGGTTGAGTATGGTTAGGTTAGATTAGGTTAGATTAGGTTAGGTTATGTTAGGGTTAGTTTTTGTTGAACAGAGCATAATAATTTGTATTACTGAAGCTGAAGATCGAACGCATACCCAATTGAAATGTTTGAAACACATTGCATTTTGTTGAATCCCAAACAAAATAAGGACATTATAGATACGCGGAGGTCTTGGGGCTAGGTATCCACCCAAGAATTTTGTTTAATGTTATACCGGGACCTGCAATAGTGCGAAAATCCTCCATAGCTGCCGCACCAGACATTTCAGAGATTTTGTTGGAAAGTAGACCTCTTGTACCTTCATTTCTGCATCTTAGAAAAGTATTTTTTGATATATAGGGTGTCCCCGATGACTGTTATTCAACAAATGGATGATTTTTTCAATGGTTCGCCCCATATATTCTCACTTATTTTCAATGACCTTCGTTACATCTTTCATGACGCGAAATATTAGAGACATTTCTTCAACGGTAATGATCTTATTCAAAGAAGACTGCAAAAAGGTAAGAAAAAAGCAGTTCAGTAAAAGTCTTATCACAATTTCCATTAGCGATAGTAACATGAATTTGATCTTAGATTTTTTTAATTGAAGGTTTTGCCTTGTCACCGTTCGTTAATGATCAACCTGTCATATACAGGGTGTCCATTATTAAGGTCCAAATATGAAGAACTTCAAATCGTTATTTCTCCATTTTTTCAAATGTATTTTTTCCACAATAATGTAGACAATTGATTACATTACATTTTCTCAGAAGTATCCTTAGAATTATTTTCACTCCCGCATGCAGCAGACACAAAAATTGATATCACAACTGAAAATTTCATTCAAATAAGTAATAACATAAAAACTAACGGACATTCAAAAGAGGTCAAACAATGAAATATAACTAAACAAATAATTATTGACTAACTTTAAAACCTTCCCAAATCCTACTTTCTGAGCATCAACATAAAAATGATATTTTTTACGTACAAGCAATACAAATTGATCAAGTATTCAACCAACTATATCAGCTTTTTTCGGCTCTCCAAAAAAATATAAATCAAGTTATTGCTACTTACAGCTCAAAGATACTTTCGAATACAGTGAATCAGTACGAATTTTTGGAAAAAAAGGGATGGTTGATATGATTTTCATGTTAGGGCAGTGCCACAGAACCCGGTTTTTAGGAAGTCGAACGTATGCTACCCAATATCCCGATAGGGAACATTCGAAAGAATCGTTTTTCAGGGGAGTTTTAAACAATCTTGTAGTGACAGGAGATGTCAAGTACATCGATTATTGATTAAGTGATTGTTATTTAGAGCTCAAAGTTACTTTTGAACTCAATAATTCAGTTATCGATTTCGAACAGCCTGTCTATCGAAGATACCCATGATGAGTAATGCTGTGTTGAATAATACCTGTGAAGTTTCATTTTGATTTTTTTTAACGTCCGTAAGTTTTTATAATGTTATTATTTGAATGAATTTTCAGTAACGATATCATTTTTCATGTCTGCTGGATGAGGGAGTGAAGATAATCCTAAGGTTGAGGTATTTAATTAATTGTGCACAAAAAATACAGTGTGTTGCATTTGAAAAAATCGAGAAATAATAATTTGAAGTTCTTCAAATTTGGACCGTTATAACGAACACCCTGTATATGACAGGTTGATCATTTAGGAACGGTGACGAGGCAAATTCTTCAATTAAAAAATTCATGATACTATCGCTTCTAGAAATCGTCAGAATATTTTTACTGAACTGCTTTTTCCTTACCTTTTTGCAGTTTTCTTCGAATAAGATCTGAACCGTTGAAAAAATGTTTCTTATATTTCGGGCCGTGAAAGGGATAATGAAAATATATTTTTTTTTTTTTTTTAACCCTTTATTGAAATTTACAATCTACTATTCTTAAGTATTAAGTAAATATGTGGAACTATTAACTGACATGAAGAAGATATCAAACAATATTGATACTTCTGTACAATACTTCAATTAAAGTCAATTGGCCAAGTTCTTTGTAGTCTTCTTTTGCTGAAGGGGTTTTGTGCCAGTTGGTCAATGAGGCTGTTGTCATGTCCTTCAAGGTTCTGATGGTACTTTGTTGTACGTTTTTTGATTTCATCATCGATGAATGGTATCATTAAATCATTATGTATGATGTAGTTAGATACATACCACGGCGCATCTGCTATCGAGCGGAGTATTTTGGACTGGAGTCTCTGTATAATTTGAGTATTGGATTTCTTGGCACATCCCCAGAATTGTATGCCGTATGTCCATATCGGTTTTATTATCGCCTTGTAGATGAGTACCTTATTCTGAAGAGACAATTTGGATTTTCTTCCTATGAGCCAATACATTTGTCTGATCTTCATGTTTATTTGTGTTTTTTTGGCTAGGATGTGTGGTTTCCAAGTGAGGCGTTGGTCTAGATGAATGCCAAGGTATTTTGCTTCTGTTTTAACCGGTACTTGAATATTGTGGATTTGTACAGGAGGACAGATATTTCTTTTATTGGTGAATGTAACTTGTACTGACTTCGTTTCATTGATTGAAAATATATGCGTTAAAAAAATCATCCATTTTTTGAATATCATTTATTGGGGACACCGTGTATATCAGAAAATAATTTCCTGGGATGCAGAAATGAAGGTACAAGGGGTCTACTTTGCAACTAAATCTCTGAGATGTCTGCTTCGGCAGCTATGAAAGATTTTCGTACTATTGCAGGACCGGTATACCTGCGGTGCCTCGTGCATTCACCATTTTGCAGCTTTATTCTTTTATTTACCCGTTCTCACCCAAAAAACATTATCGACGCAAATGACATTATATATTATGAATAATGTCCCATCCAGAAGTGTCCACCCTCAATAACTCAACAGCGAATCAGAAATCAGAATTTGTGAAAACACTCAGACAGGTCGATTTTTGATGACAGGAGCCTACAGGAGGACATGATCTGGGATACAAAGTTTGTTTCTACTAGCAACCCCCTGACGAGGGTTGCAGCCCTATCAGGAATTTGGAGAGGGAAAGTAGGTAGTTTTGTACCACAAATGTATGCATTGATTCAAATTTGTATGAACCTGCAGTTTGTGTTCTTATAGGTGAATATTCACAAAGTTACAGGGTGTTTTCATGGAATTATGTTACGCCGTTACGGATAAAACTGAATGAAACATAGATGCTTTAACTGATCGTATAATTGCTATTGAAAATAAATATTTTAAACGGACAGTATCAGTAAAAATTGAAAAAGAGACCGGTTATTTACACTAAAAGCCATTGGACAAAAGAAATTCGCTCTTTATTCCTGCTTCAGTTGGAATAGAGATGAATCCTTTCCTCAGCACGTGGTTCTCCAAGCCACGTTGCCAGGAAGTGCCCGTTAGAAGTATTTGAATTACAGTAAATTTTTTGGGTCAGCATCAGATTATTCAAAATTTTTTCTTGTTTCATTTTTCTTTATATTGAAAATTGTTAGTGATGGTAAGTGTGAAGTTTGTGTATGGGTAGGTGTATTTTTTTAAACTAAAGCATCAATGGCCTAGAAACTCTCTCTAAATAAGAAATTTTTCAATATTAATGAATAACAGAAAATGGTGAACCTTGAATTTAAGTTACCTGATAACTAAGAAAGGGGACGAATTTGGTCTTTCCTCATGGGATGGTCAAATATCTGCCCAAATGAGAAAGCAATTTTCATAAGTTATTTTCGAATTGTAGATTTTCAAGAATGTGTAATCTGAAAAAGCTACTGAGTAACGAATCGATGTTTATTCGAATATTAAAGAGTGGAAATGGAAAAACTGCAATTTAATTCTTATCCTATAAATTTTTTTATTTTTTTTCAACTGAAAAATTGAAATTATAAAAAGGATGTTGATATGCAGTAAAGTGCCCACATTTTCATTGAGTCAATACAAGCCAAATTATTTTTAATTAGTGAAGCAAAAAACGTTGTTTGATTTAATGCTTTTCGAACAAATCTTTTCACTACCACAAATCGTATTTACTGAGGAGCGGGATCTCTTTTGTCTTAGAGCCAAACTGCCTGCAGAAATCGGGACGTGTGGTCACTTCCAGTCTTTCATTCAAAATTGAATATTTCATTTCATTTCCACTTTCAAATATTTATTTCAACTATTGTTTCGCTGTCCTTTGATTCCTGTTAAAATGAATTCTCATCAGGTGGAGACCAAGTCAATCCAGTATCTAATATTTTTGTAGAGTTGAAATTAGTTACTTCCGAAGTTTAAGAGTAATGAGGACTGAAAAATTCATCATTCTTCATATTTGTGAAATATTTTCAATAAAATTATATTGAGAGAAAGATTTATTCTGAATAAAAAAAATGTCGCAAAAGAAGTTATTCAAAATCGCACGCCCATGTTCATCCAAAGCAAAGATTTCATGCGGTGTTGCCACATTAGAAGGTTGAACGAAGATTCAATGTGGGAGCCAAAACAGATCAACATTTTATAAGGGAATGCTCTGTCTCTCTGATATCATGTCTATTGTTTCTCTACATTTCGTTGTTGCTGAGATACTGCAGGTTTGGTTATGAAGTTAGGATTATTTTTCCAGTTTCTAACAAAATACTCATGCCATTAATCAATGAGGCCGTTAGTTTGTTTGTACCTGATATTCCGACGATTATGGAAACGAAGTTTTTTTCGCCCTATCGATTTGATTCAATGTCCGAAGTCTCTATCAATAAGATTACCCTTCATTGGCCTGATGTTGACAATCCCTTATATTAACAATTACAATCTCGATGACAAACAGCGTTCGGTTACTTCATCGTACCCGCCGAGCGAGGTAACGAGAAATCTCTGAGCCACTTTGCCGGGATAACACGGTCCAGAAGCCTGGAAACAATCGAGACAACAAATTGTTATTTATAAGCTGCACCCTGGAGAATTGGGGTCGTATAATCTCTCAAGAAAGATCCCTTAGGCCGCAAGTGAACGGTTACTTTATCGGGTGGGAGGAGGTCATTGCGAGAATTGTTTGAGGATAGGAAATATAGAGCAACAAACATTTCGTTGAATTGAAAGAAACGGATTTTATCGTTATTCCAGAGTATATGAGATCTGAAAAGTCATGTCGGATTTTATTCGGATATAACTCCGGCACGTAGGTATACTCCATTCACTTTTATTTAATCACATAGGAGGTCATGGTTTCGTTTTCAGGAATTGGTGCTCCTGACGAAAAGCACAGAACATATGATGAAAAGTCAGTGCGCGCACAGAAAATATCGTTAATGACAAAACGACGTTGCCAGTTTCTTTCTTTACATCAAAGTAAAAGTATCAAAGATATTCCACATTTTGTTAGGTTTACAAATTGTTCACAGATTTTTGGTATTTAATCGATATTTGCAGGTGAGTTTTTCATTGAATATCCAAGATTAACGTATGTTTATTGTTTTTAACACCAGTTTGGAGCGTGAGGACGATTTTCAAGGCCAGGACGAATGTTTCAATTTCCAAGTTAAAAGGGTACACGGGAATTTCGTTGAAAAAGCTGTTATTTGGACAGATATCGCAGTAGATGGATCGGATGGAGCCTCGAGAGGTCGATTAGGATGATATTTTTCAGGTTTTCCAAGAAATTTGGCGATATCTGAGCAGATTTTCAAAAGTTGTGTACCTCACTAATGAGGTGGAACTTAGACCTAATTCTCCTATAAGAAACGCCTTTCAAAGGTCGAGATGGTAAATAATGTCTTCTTTAGATGTTGTTTGAACAAACGGAGCCGAGTTTTATACCCCAACATTGATTTAAAGAAAGTTATCAACAAAATAAAATTGCCATATTCTTGATTCTTGTAATTACCCATCAATTCATCTTATATCTTTGGGTTGTTTTTTTTTAATGAATTCTTGAGTAGAATCAACAATTGATGTCGTCAAGTCTTGAACTTTCAGTTCAAGAGGATAATAAACATTAAATCTTCAGAAGCATGCATATGAAAATTATGTGAAAGCAATGCAATTTTCTTCCATGGCGAAAAATAATAAATTTCAACAGCGATCTCTTGTACTTTTCATGCAAATAACTAGAAAAGGAATCCTTTCTATCAATTCATATAAACGTTAGTTATTTTCGTCCATTACATCTTTTCCAATTCATTCATTTTCCGAATAAATTCACATTCTGAGAAATACGCTTAGAATGTAGAAAGGGCAACATAGTGTTGACTTGGAACATAGAAATATTTTGAAAAACGTCATAACTTCGATACAGAGGTTAATGTGTCAAATTTCCAAGGCCAGAGTTGTGATTTTATAATTGTGAATGGAGTATACATTCCTGAATCTTGTACAGAAATGCAGAAAAAACTGAAAATATTCGAAATTTTGTCGGTTATACAGGGTGTTCCTGAGTTAATGCGAAGAATTCAGGAGGTGATTGCTCGTGTGAAATTGATGGGTCTTTCCTATAACAAAAATTTGCTCAGCTCACCCCTCTTCAAGATTTCACCCTTAAAACGTGGTGACTAAATATTTTTTTTCTTTTATTTGCGAAAGCTAGAATCTTGAAATTCCGTAATTTTTGTGCACTTGCAAAGTACCTACTGATCAGTGGTATTTTTTTCAGTATTTCTGTTACACTATACGGGGTTGAAATTAGCAACCCACACGCCCAGGCAACACAGACTTCTCCACGATATCTCTGAGAGGTTACAATTCGAATTTTATAGGAGCTCCTACCGCGAGGTCCCAAAGATCTCCATGTGATGTAACTATGCGAATTTCCCACTGATGTGCCCATGCGATATCTTGGAGATCTCGCCATGCGATATCCTTGGGACTACTCCATGGGATAACTTGGAGAGGAGAGCGCACCATGCGATTGACAAGGTCAATCTGTTCACGCAGGCGCTATTTGTCTATCAAGTCGAACTTGTATAAACAGCGAGTTTACCAACACGGCCAGACATCGAGACTCACTTTCGAGAGGGGTTTCGTGGATAGATTAGTTAGATGTGTTGTGTTTATCGATGTTACTGTGCTGTGCGAGGTTCGTTATTGTGTGAAATTTCGATGAGGATATTTGTGCTCCAAGTAAGTGTTATTTTCATTAAATTCTGGAGTTTTCTCACCTATTAGGACATATACCGTAACCATTTTTACCGCCATTTATGTTATCCGAGTAATTAAACCACCAATAACGGAATTGATTAATTCACATTAAACGATTTTTAACTTTGTATATTGGTGATCAGGATAATTATTTCTATGGATGAGTGTAATAACTTCACAACAGATTTTACAAGGATGGTTAGTGAAGTCGAATATTTCCAAAATTCAAGCTAATAAATTATTGATAATTCTTAATACCTAGGCATGGTTTACAAGTTCCTGTGGAAACCATTATCGCCATTCCAATAGTAATAAAAGAAAACTCTTGAATGAGAATTGTTTGATTCGACACTTTCACGGGAACTTTTTGGAATTATATCTCATTTTGTCTCAAGCTGATATATGAATGCAGAACAAGCATTGAAATGTTGTTGTTGAAATCCTCTTTGTTCAATTTGTGCTCCAAACGAACTTGACACAATGTTTATTCACGTTTTGATTAATGTATAAACCACTGACGATTTTCTTCTCAATCTACCGTTCTAACGAAAGAGCACATAAATCTACCGAAATCTGATGAAGTGAATGTGTATGTTCTGATATTCTAGGAAATCATGACTCTTACGATATTATTTCGAAGATTTCCTAAGCATACCATAATTTGATACATTAGTTGAGTTATACGTTGACAAATCTATATTTGTTTCAAGCAATTTGATGTACATATATACGTATATTTTCAGCATATTTGCTGTTTTCAATAGGTGTTAATTTTTTGAATACCTATTTATTTTGACAGAATACTCATTTTTTGTTCGAAAGATTAGTTTTTTGAACAATTTTGTAAATAAATAAAATCCATTTTCAATTTTGCTTCATTCGTAAAATAACCTTCTTGCCCAATATTTCGGATGAATGGTATTTCAACTCTCAACAAAAAATATGTGAAAAGGTATCTTTTTCCAAAAATCTACCGATTTTTTCCAAAAATGTACCGAAATCTACCGATTTTTTCCGAACTTGTAGGTACGCAGGGAGGCAACACTGCATACGTGGAGGACAACAGAGTAGTCTTTTCTCAAGATTGGCTGAGAGATTGTACCCAGATGAAGAAAGAAATGTAATGTTTTGAATAATTTTTTTTTAATTTTTTTGTTGCAATTTGTTGATAATAAAGATTGAAGGATTTATTCGCTTGTTTTAGTTTACCTTCTGTTGCAGCCGAAAATATTGAATAACTGTTAACACTGTTTGTTGTGTAGTTAATATAGCTGATAAACAGATTCTCATCATTGGAATAGGACAAATCAAATTTAGTTTTTGATGTTCTATTAACATTTCGCAATGCGACCTATGTATACCGGTGCAAAGCGGCCTGTGTAGAAACTTCTTATACATCTCGCAATGCGACCTGTTTGAGAATATCTTATACATCTCGCAATGCGGAGGTTAATGAGAAATTCTCAAAGTCCTCGCCGCGGGAGGTGTATGCGAACTCTCAGTGTGGCTTGTTTGAGAATATCCACGTAGGATATCGTCAAGAGTTCTCTGGGAACTCTTTTGTGGCGGACATTTGGAGGAGATATAGAGCTCCCTGCGACCTCCCAAAGAAGTCACAAAAGGCGTCACAACTTCCTAAAAAAAAGTCGCAGGGATTTCTCTGGGATATCTTCGTGTTGCCTGGGCGTTATTTCATATCGAAACCTTTTTTTCTTATGAAGTTTCATGAAGTAAAATTATAACTTGATATCCTTGTTTTATTCCAAAAAAATTTCGTTCCTGGGTTTTTTACCCAAAACTAATACCTAACGAGAAAAAAAAATAAAAACACAATTTTTGTGAACACCTTTGAAGGGTAATCTCTCGGAAAGGGGTGGGCTGAGGTGATATAAGGAAGAACCATCTTAATTTTATACGAGCAATCACCTCCCGAATTTTCCGGTTCCCCATTAAATGTCCCTATTTCGTTGTGTTCATTCAAGCACGAACCAATGGGATTCTGTCACAATCTATCTGATTTAAACCACAAATCTTTTATTAATATCCAACAGTTATCTGAAATAGAGAAAAAGTGGATTGAAGGAGATCAAATTCAAAAGTAAACAACCGGATTGTGCTGTCATAGGAAGATATTAGTGGCAGACATGTTTCTGGCTTTTTATGCCGTCATTAGTGCCACATAACCCAACCCATGTCAGCAACCATATGACATGGCAGAATTTATATTATATTCTGTTCATGTTCTGATTTGCATTGTTATGATTTTTTTAGCTGCTTGTAGTTTGAAAGGTTATCTCGTTCCCATTTGTATATTTGTTTTAACTGTCACGCCTATCATCCAACGATATACAGAAGCTAGCACATGTATTCGACTCAGTTCTTTGATCGGGAATAAAAGATTGGTGATAACGTCCCTGTACATAAACTACTAAGTGAGTTGTGTGGAGCCCGGACTCAGGAGTTCTGTAGATCCTAGTGCCTCTGTTTTTAGACGGCTAGAGGAGGGCGCTGATGAACGCTCCGATAACTTTTTCGAAGACGTTCACTTCTTAACGACGACAACTAAGGTATTTCAGTGTGGAGCTTGAATCAAGGGTTCTGCCTATCTCAATAGATATTACCTAACCTAACCTAACTATGATTATTAAAAATTGAAATTGTGAAATAAGTTCATGATTTTTCCTCTAGAATGCTAGTATAACATTTCCAATTTGAGTTCCCTCAAATTCCTATTGAGAAAAGTTGTCAAAAAAAAACTTACGTTATACAGGGTGTATAAAGGTGAGGCTTTTCTTTCGACAGATGGTAGAATAAAATCAAAATAAGTTATTTCACCCCAAATTTTTCATATGAATTGTGCCCATGTTTCGAGAAAATGAAGCTAGAATATTTTCTAGTTTCTAAGTGAATCTGAAAATTCCTCAGTCCGAACCTGCTCCCTCGCATGTTCTCTCGAGATATTAACATGTTTTTTGTCTTCTTATCATACATGTACGAGTGTTTCATGTTTCGAAAATGCGGCACGTTTATTCAAAAATGAACTTGTTGATATGAACTTGTTGATATGCTTTTAATTTAGGGTGAATCAAAATAAAATGCCAGTTCAGCGTATAAGTTGTACAGAACAAGATTTCTGATACGAAATCACTCAATTTTGCGGATGTTTATAAACCTAGTGCAGAGATGTAGAGATATGATGAACAGAGAGATGCAGGCCAGAGTAGTACAAGGGTAGATATTGAGTCCCAAAATTTTTTATAATTTTTTTGAATTGAACTTTTCATAGAAGAAATTTTCGGTAAAAGGACTTATTTTGATGAGTTATATCACCTGTAAAAAGAAAAGTCTCATTTTAAAATAAACTCTGTATACTGGAGAAATATACATGGTGATTCACGGTGGATGGCACATTAGACGTTCCTGGTGAACCAGAGATAGGATTGGTTTGAAAAGAGTGCATTATCCGACATTCTCTACCAAACCAAAATATTTTCGTCAATGCGGTGTTGCCACTTCTATAAGAAAGTAGTAGCAACTTCGCTTCTTCAAATGGAACACATAGTATAATATATTATTTTTGAAATCTCCAACAGCTTCTCGACAACTTTTCTTGAAATTTCCCTAAACCTATCTGTTGCCGTTTTCGAAATATAAATTAATTTCATTTTTTTTCGTCGAAAATCATTACCTCTAAAAATGCTGATAACTTCAGGTTGAGAGATACTATGGCATTGATTGATTTGGATTGGAGTTAGGTGATACATAAATGCTTCGAACACTTCAGTCTGATCTACGTTACTTCGATACAGGGTAGTAAAAAATACACTCTTTTCGGTTGCTTGAAAAAGTGCATAAAAGTTGTTTATTTCGAATGGAACGCCGTGTATATTATTAGAAATTCAGAAAGCTAATGAAATTTCTTTCATTCTATGTATACCATGCCTCTACCTAGCCAGTCAAATTTCGGACTTATGAGCATTTATTTGTCAAAATGTCGCTTCAGAATGGTATTTCCTTTCGATATTTGGTAGGCTGGCCATGATTACTATTTAATTGTACCTTGTGACATTCTCCTAATAATAAAGTCACCAAGAAACTTGAAAGTCAAACTATTTATATGACATTATCAAAAAGTAGAACATTCATGTCGAATTTTTCAAAGTATGTTCGAATCGCTGGCCGTTCACTTCCTAGCACTTCAAAATGCGGGTGTTGACTGCTTTCGTCGTGGCAGATCGTATTTCTTTGAAATCCAAATCTTCAAATGCTTGGGTAATCCTTTTCAACAATTCATCTCTCGAATGCACGGGTGTTTTGTGAACTTTTTCTTTTAACATTCCCCACAGATAAAAATCTAATGGACTGAGATCGGGTTAACTTGCTGGTCAATTCCATGGTCCCAAGCGCCTAATCCAACGATCGTCAAAAAGTCTTTTCGGTTGGTGATAAAAAACAAATTCATGAGCACTTCGTTTGAATGGTTTTCTACCACCGAGGATATTTGCAACTTCTGAAATGACGAAAATGTCGAAATTCAAGTTTCTTTGTGCCTTTATTATTAGGAGAATGTCACAAGGTACTGTGGAATAGTAATCATGACCTGCCTTCCAAATACCATTCTGGAGGGACATTTTGACAAATGAATGCTTAAGTAGAATGAAAGCAAACTTCAACAGCTTTCTGAATTTCTAATAATATGCAGGTCGTTCCATTTAAAATAAACAAGTTTCAGTAACCTTTTCAAGCAACCGAAAAGACCGTATTTTTTAACACCCTGTATCGAAGTAACGTAGATCAGGCTGATGTGTTGAAGGCATTCATGTACTCCAAACCAAATTTCAATGCCATAGTGTCTTTCAACCC
Source organism: Adalia decempunctata (assembly GCA_951802165.1). Taxonomy (NCBI): domain Eukaryota; kingdom Metazoa; phylum Arthropoda; class Insecta; order Coleoptera; family Coccinellidae; genus Adalia; species Adalia decempunctata. Next base: position 61,175,772 of record OX637696.1, on the reverse strand, counting down.
GAAGTTATCAGCATTTTTAGAGGCCATGATTTTCGGCGAGAAAAATTGAAATTGATTTATATTTCGAAAACGGCAACAGATAGGTATGAGGAAATGTCAAAAAAGTTGTCGAGAAAATTTTGGAGATTCCAAAAATGATATAATATAACAGGTACTCCATTTGAAAAAGCAAAGTTGCTTCTACTTTCTTATAGAAGTGGCAACACCGCATTGACGAAATTATTTGGTTGGGTAGAGAATGTCTGATGATATACTCGTTCAAATTTTCAAACCTATTCGATATCTAGTTCATCAGAAACGTCTAATGTCATCCACCGTGAATCACCCTGTATAAAAGGCACAAACTAATGAATGTCGCCATCATTTATTCCCTGAAATAAAATGGACATTGAGCCAACGTGAGCGAATTTCCACTTGCCATGGCTATAATAATTATCATTGCAGGAATAAGTTTTTCAACTGAATAATCACCGTTTAGTCGGAGAGTTTGTCCTAGTTCCCTCCATGATCTCTAAGAAGAATCCCTTGATTAATTGAATTCATCCCCACATCCAGACATGGTATCCTCAGTTGGCAATTGATGGTGTTCTGGATCACCTTTATCAGTCCTTTTTGCCGAATCCTGATAACCTTGCGTCCCAAGAACGATGAGGATGTGTTTGGCACGTCCCTCTGTAATCCCGTTGAACATCGTCCAAGTAATTCGAGCAAAACAAGCAGTATGACGCAGCCCAGATTTTCTCTTCTCGATTCTCTTCCATGTTTGCCAATTTGCGTATAGATTGTATCCGCAACCCATCGAACACGTAGTTTGCGGAAACTCTATGATAAGTTAATTCATATTGTCCAATGCTCGTGCTGATACTTACATTTCATATGCGGTCGAGACGTTTTCGGATAGCGAGGTCTGTAATAAAGGGTTGGCGTTTCCAGTAACTCTTTGAAACCATCTGGCATTCAGGGGCGAGCCTCAAGTATTCTCAGACGAGATGAAAAGGCTTGAATGTTTTATTGCAGACCTTGCCATCTGAAAACGTCTTGTTTTTATTCGAGTTTTCATCGAAAAACAGTCTAAAGCTATAATCAAGTTATTCAAAACATTATTCAGTCTTTGTTTTCAAATGTGCTCGAAATACAGTTAATTTCTTCAAGTTATACTATGAAAGATTAGACAGGGTGGCCATTTGAAAACGAAACAGACGAGATTACAGACGAAATAATTTTTTTCGATAGAAATGCTCGGACAGGTCGATTTCTGTTTCGAGGGGGACAACTTGAGATGTAGGTTACGGACGCATAGCGATTCAACCCTTGCTACTACAACCCTCACCCCCAATTTTTGAATAGGGAAGATGGGGTGAGTGATACCTCATTTGAAAGGTATTTTTATACTGATTTCAGCACAGTAATTTTTTTGTCATTTTATGCATTAGTTCTCGAAATATTCTTAACTACGTATTTGAAAATGAAGTGGTGTTTTCATGGCACTTGTAGTGTTTTTTTGTGAAAAATCGACATCTTGATTAAAGATTTCTATGTCAGTGGATTGGAGGAAGGAAGCCACAGTCATGGTTGTTTTGACGCTCAAAATGTCGATTTTTCACAAGAAAACACTACAAGTGCCATGAAAACACCACTTCATTTTCAAATAATAGTTAAGAATATTTCGAGAACTAATGCATGAAATGAAAAAACAATTACTGTGCTGAAATCAGTATAAAAATACCTTTGAATTGAGGTATCAGTCACCCCATCTTCCCTATTCAAAAATTGGGGGTGAGGGTTGTGGAAGCGAGGGTTGAAGCGCTATGCGTCCGTAACCTACATCTTAAGTTGTCCCCCTCGAAACAGAAATCGACCTGTCCGAGCATTTCTATCGAAAAAATTTATTTCGTCTGTAATCTCGTCTGTTTCGTTTTCAAATGGCCACCCTGTATATGGGATTACTAGGCACCGATAGTGTGATAAGCATCCTCTTAGAGATTCGACGGAAGAGCGGCTTTCCACCAATCAAGAGGTGTTATTATTTGGAAAGAAGAAAATATGTTAATAATTTTGAGGATCTTTCTCCTCACGAAGGGAAGTGTGGGTGTGGCCCGTCGCACTAGGGACAGGACTTAGTGTTAATTTATTCTCCAGGGAGAAGGGTGCTGAATAAAACATTCGAAATTAAACGTCAAAATACCAAATTTTCAGAATAATTGGTCAACTCATCTTAGCCAAACAGAACCAGAGTACCGAAAAACTTGGGGAAATTTCAGTACTCTGGCATTTCACGCCTTCTTATAATACTCGAATAAGCAAAGCATACTCAAAATTATTTGACAGTCAGTCCAAAGGGTAATGAATCTACCCTTCAAAAAAATCATCACAGAAGCTAAACCTTCAACTACCGATTCAACACTTCATACCGCTATTCTCTGAATAGCACTTTTTTCGTCTCCTCTCTGAGACCTAATTTCCTAACTCGAAAGTACCAAAATCTGAGAACCTTTCCGTTCGAGAATTCTCCACCCACTCCTTCTCCTTCGTTTTCAAAAGCAATCAGAGATTTTTTCCCGACTTTGCGTGGGCGGATTCCGAGAAGATTTTCTTCCCTGTATATAAGCCCTTTTGCTCTAGCCTTGAATTTTACGCTGTCTCAGCATCCCGCCACCCAGGACGTGGGACAAATCGGCCAGAGATCGTCTCGGCACACAAATTTTTCTTGATTTCTTGCTTACGTTTTATGAGTTTTCCGCTAATTCTAGTCGATTTGCCCGTTTGCAGAGTGAGTGCCTGTGCGATTAAATCGTAAGTACCGAGCCGATTCATTTCAGTCCCATTTTTTTGTCCTCGTTGAGTCTACCAAAAATAGCTGTTCCGTCGAACTCGGTGTTATACCTTCCCTTACTCGTCCGGGAGCCCGTCTCTGGCCTTTCATTCATGGTGTGAATACTCATGGTCAGACCAGAGGAGCCCAAGCGAACCAATACAATAGTACGTTTATCCGAGTAATCGGTGCCCGGTTCGGTGTCTGTCCTTTATGGCGAGTGAAATATCTTCTTTAATAAGTGCTCGCAGTCAGGCAAAGCTGAACAACCTTTTGCATTTTTTTTCTTTGTAGAATTGTGGATGAATAAACATATATATTATTATTATTATTTGTGTTTATTTGATATTCTTCTTGGCATTATTACATATTCGATATTTTCTTGGTATTATTTATTACACATTTGATATTTCTCTTGGTATAATTGCATTTGTATCACCATTCCTGCTGATTGAATAAATTGTGTGAATTACTCTATTTCTGATTTCTCAGTTATCGCTAACAACTTAGATAACACCGAACTCTGTCTCCGACTAGCAGCTATCCTGGTAGGTTTGCTATTCTCCCTTACAAGCAAAAAAAATAGCTGGCGCTCGAGGTAAGTTTTCACCGAGAAAACCCCATTACAGTTTATACGAGCAACAATTGAATGGCTTCAAACAGCTGATAAGCCAACCTTCATGTCATTATAACTGTTTTGGCTCTAGACAAACTTTATCACACAAGCAGTTGATATATACAACGTGACAATTTACAAAATTACAATGGGCTATACAAGTTGACTCTTCGACTTGTTTATTCAATTTAACTGTGAATTCCTAAGGTCAAGAGATACCCGTTTTTGATTTCCCAGATTTCCGAATTCCGCTCTCTTGAAGAAGAAAGATATAGCCAGAAAAAATATTGGGCCAAATCCGTCCCAGATATGATTCTCTGGTATGGATGAAAATATCTAAAAATTTCAATTTCTCGATTGAAACAAAACCAATACATTGATTTAATAATCTAGTACTTCACTTATTGAAATGAAACTATGTATATCAAACAAGATATTTCTCAACAAAAACACTTACGTTCGTACGATTATGTCTTAAATTGAAATATCATAGTTCTTTCTTGGAAAACCTTTTCTTCTTATATTTTCCTACAGATTAGTTTGTAAATGCTAACAATTTGTTCATATTTTCCTCTGAAACCCTAAGATATCTAATAAACAAACGTTTTTCATTCGATCTTTGTCTAAATTAGAATTATTTGATATACAGGGTGGGTCTCCGACTTTTGAATATATATCGGTGACAATCAAAACTATTCGTTTGGCGTTTCCAAAGAGCAATGCCTAGGCGCATTTAGCGGAAAGTGAACAAAACTAGTGTGCATACGATAGTTCATCTGTTAACGATACGGGACGTACTGCTTCCTTGGTTTCGCCTACACCATTGTTTGAAGAGAAAATCGGCAATCTGGCATAGTCTTCTCTAAAGTTCTGTGAGATATCAGAGAAGATGGGTTAGGTCATTGACCTCGAATCACATGACCTAGGTTAATGGAGTTAGGAAAGGTTGGTGAAAAACCAATTTCTTATGAGATCGTTCTATAATATCGAGAAAAATATGAACAAATTATTAGTTTTTACAAACTAATCTTTGGGAAAATCGAAGGAGGAACTCATTTTGGTGTCAGAAATATGGCTTTTCAATTCCAGAAATGATCGGACAAAACTAGGTGTTTTTGTTAGGAAATATCGTGTTTGTAACATCATTAATCAAATAAAGTTAGTGCTGGAGTATTTGCTAAATGTATCAGTCAGAACATCTGATAATCACCTCAATTTCAATCGAAAAATATGAACTTTGAGGAATTTATTTTCAAATGGTTATATCTCTTCATGGAAAAATGAAAAATGAAAAAAAGATTTCTTTGGGCCTCAAGAATCTTCAGTTAAAATATATGTACAAGTCAAAGACTCATCCAGTATGTACCTAAGCCTTCGCTACCATTTGTGAATCTTCATCAGAAGTCTAAAAACTAATAACATGGTCATCAGTACAATAATAAAAAAACTTCACATTGAAGCGAGTAGCACATAAATATTTTGATTATTGTACTGATGATCATGTTATTATTTTTCAGACCTATGATGAAGCAACACAAATGGTAGCGAAAGCTAAGGTATTTCAATAAAGAGTAGAAAAACAAATTAAAGCCTTTCGTGACTCCAAATAGCCGAGTAAGTTTCTCTTGTATCCAATCTAAGAGCCGATTAACCATTTTAATAGAGTATCAAGATAATGATATCAATCTATTCTGTATAAAAATAATCAGAACATCAAAACTCTATAAATATTCCACAAGAGGCATAGAGAAATTTTGGAATAAATGATGCCAGCAACCGCCCTATTCCTGGAATTAGAAAAGGTGAGTTTTCGGTGATTACATATTATGAATATCCATGAATTGCATTATAAATTCGAGAATCAGATTCGAAATCCATGAATCGAAACTCCAATCTCAAACTTCTTCTTTCGATCCGCGACTGCAATTTCCGTAGTTCGAGTACGGTTTTTTGAGTCTTTTAATCCGAATTCAATCTGCTTTGGTAACAAACAGAAAAATATTTTTATACCCCCATAGAAGTGACAAGAAGCCGAAGTCAAGTCTTTGTTAGGAATGGATAGTAAGTTATCTATCTATGTGTTGCGGTGTGTATTTGTTTTCATCTTTTTGTTTCATGACTCAGACCACCATAAAACTAGCCCTGAAGATGATTTTAGATTAAAATCGAAACTAGTCGGGCATGTTTCAAAAGTGCTTTTGTTACATAAACCTGATCTTTTCCCTGTTAATCAACCTTAAATAAAAATGGATTGTAAATTCAATTTATTCATGATATAAAAATATACAATTTGTATCAAGTGTGGAACGCTTATAGTTGTCAGTATTATTTCCCAATAAAAAGAACCTTCCTATAACAATACCCCGAATTTCAATATTTGGTGACCACGACAGAACAGATGGAGAATTTGACCCAATAGAAGGAAAGACACCAATTGAGAAAACAACTGCTAATTTTCTAGAGAAATCTTATTAATTGATATATTTCGTTTTTCAATTAGGGCAGATGAGGTAATACGATCCCTGGAGGTCAAATGACCCCCCTCCCCGTAAATCAAAGACAACTAGTTCCATCCATCCAAATGCGCATCAAACATGTTCCTCACACCCCTGCCGGTTGCCTCACCAAGTGTCCTGGCAGTGCGAGTGCATGGTGTCTTCTTCTTCTTCTTCCTCTTAATTTAGGCCTCAGGCCTGTAATTTCCAACATGGTGTCATTTTATTAAAAAACAATCAAAAAGTTTGGTTGTGATCTAAAGCGAGCCTTTTTCATGCTCGTGTTTATTGAATTGCCGTTTGATTCTCGTCTATTAATAATAGTTAGCTGATATTTAAGCAATGTTCGATTACCTTACGGCGTATTTCAAGGTTGTGTTTTGATCGATATCCTGAAATTTGGTGTTTGGGGAGAAAGGATCCCTTCCAGTGTGTTTAAAATGATCCCCGAGATCATTTTACCCAATTAGTATTTGTTGTTGTCACAGATCATGCCCAGAATTGATATACGCAAAACTTATCGCCTAAGTTGGCCTGAAGAACAAATACAAAAGGCATTAGATGCCGCCAGAGATAGTATGTCTTTAAAAACCGTAAGTAGAGAGTTTAAGGTTCATGTGGTGGCATTAAAAAGAAGAGCCAAAGGTGAAAATAAAGAAGACTGCCAGCACACCCTACGAAAATACATAACCACAGTTAAGTTTTTCCCTTAAGGGGATCATCATACCTCACCTTTCCCTAAGTCAAATTCTCTATCTATCCTGTTACGGTCGCCAAATATTGAAATCTCTCTTAAAGAATACTCCGCTTATCAACAGACTAAATATTAATCTCATAACTGAAAATTTGATGAAGCAAGAATGAAAACCTACCCTACTCGTCATATGAACGTCACCGGTTCGTAGAAAAATAAAAGACATCTTGAAGGATAGTTTGAAACTCTAAGGTTTTCACCTTGTTTTAACTTGAACTTACACCGCGGTATTTATGTCATTGGTGAAGAGGAGTAACTTGATGTTCTCATTCAATTGGAAAATTTTGTAACAGTTACCACGAAATACAGGAGAATGAGAAAATGAAAAATTCTACCGGATACGACAAATATCCTGGTGGAAACATCTGGTATCCCGCATTTTCATGATCATCTTTCTCGAGCTCGAAATCGTACACAACTTCATTGTTATTCAGAGCAACCAGAAAAGTCTTATCGATCGGAACGGAACAAATTATTCAGTTGAGTAACTGAAATTTTCGATATCAATCACATGTTTAATAAGCTTCTCGCCTCAGGCATGAAATGATGAAAAGTTCGGCCACTTTTCCGTGGAGTTTGATGAAAAAATTCTTTTTCGAATGAAATTAAATGAGACAAAATCGTATGCATAATGAATGGTTCCACCGTCCTGTGCTCAGGGAGGGGAATCGAAAGCTGGGTGGTATACAGTGTAGGATATTCGCTGCATTCATTTTCCGTGAGCGTGCTCGAGAATAAATTACTTCGAAAACTTCGGGGCCGTGTGTACCTATTTATATTTAGATATCTGCTCGAGATAGAGCATGAGAAATGAATTGAAAGATCCAAAGACAAGATATGCTAGATATATTATATGATTAAAGTTTGTTTGTATCACCTATTGGATTTCAGAAATATGGAAAACAATTTCGAATGAATAGTAGCCAGAACATCCTTATATTCTACATAATATTTCCAGACAGGACCGGATATCCATAAAATTAAAAGATTCCATGAATGTGAAAAATGGAATCGGTATATTCCGAATATTTGTAGAATATTCAAAGAATATACAGGGTGTCCCACTAGTGCCGCAGCGGACGATATACGCGTAACGGTCTGAGTTTAGCGAAATTTTTTGATGCTGACTTGGTATACTCCAAGAAGAGCACAACCCAAAAATATTTTGGAATATATCGGGTGGCTCACAAAAGAGGAATAGAGGGTGACTTTGTTTTTTCAAATAGGACACCCTATATTCAATAGTGTTTTTCAATTCTCTGAAAATTCCTGCATGCTTTGGTATACTTTTCACATATTTTCATTCGACAGTTTTCGAAATATTTGCCATTTTGACAAAAAAATAATACTTGTAGAGGCTATGTTATCCAATTATATTTGAAGAACCCTCGCACATACCAATAACAGCTTCATATGGATTGAAAGACAAGACTTCAAAGTATCCTAACCAGCTATAATAAAGCATCTCCAGCATATGGAGTGTCCACAAAAAGCCTATAAACATGACAATAGTATTTTTCAATTCTCTAAAACTGCATGCTTTCGTATACTTTTCACATGTTTGTATTCGAAAGTTTTCGAAATATTATACTTGTAGACTGTAGAGGCTATGTTATCCAATTATATTTCACGAACACTTGCACAGCCAATAACAGCTTTATATGGATTGAAAGGCAAGACTTCAAAGTATCCTTGTCAGCTATAATAAAGCATCTCCAGCATATTGAGTGTCCACAAAAACACTATGAACATGACGAATTTCAAATCGATTTTTCTTCATTTTTTCAAATGCAATGCATATAATTTTTTTTATCATTGTAATCACCATTCATTTTACTTCATTTTTTGTCGAATACATGATATGCATATCTTCAACAGAATAGTATTTTTTAGAGTTTTTCCTCTGAATTCACATTCCGAATTCTTCCGAATTCAAAAAGCAGATTTTGCTTTTCTGTGGTTATTGGGAACTGTCAAATTATACTATTCAGAATAAACATAATTGCAGATTCAATTCATATCATCAGAGTTTTCACGGTTTGGATGAATACTCACAAAATGATGTAAAAATTGAAAAAATACCAATGAGTTTGAATGTACAAGTTAGGAATGCTACGAAAAAACTAGTTTCGAAACTTTAGGATACAAAAAAGTATCTCTTGTCCCTATTTAACTTTCTTCGAAAAAATAATATTCATAAGTTTCACAGGCACGCACGCAGATCTTCAAGCTCCCAAGCTTGAAGCTTGTTTGAAATGTCTGCAAGATTCGACTCTTCAAGTAGAAACATAGAAAATTATCAAAAATGTATTTTGAAAAATGGGTACAGAAAGCAAGTTTCTGTCTTCAGAAACTGATTTCATCACATTTTTGAGTGGATACATCAAAATTTTCTATTTCCTCTTTTATTCGCTTCAATATGATAATATGAATTGAAGCTTCAATGATGCTTATCCTGAGTGAAATAATTAACCACAGAAAAGCCAAATCTGCTTTTTGAATTCGAAGGTATATGTAAATTTCAGGGAAACATTTCGAAAAAGCTCTTAAGAATCTTATTCTGTTATATGCATATCATGCATTTGACAAAAAATGAAGTAAAATGAATGGTGATTACATGTTCGTCATGTTTATAGCTGGTTAGGATACTTTGAAGTCTTGTCTTTCAATCCATATGAAGCTGTTATTGGTATGTGCGAGGGTTCTTCAAATATAATTGGATAACATAGCCTCTACAAGTATTATTTTTTTGTCAAAATGGCAAATATTTCGAAAACTGTCGAATAAAAATATGTGAAAAGTATACCAAAGCATGCAGGAATTTTCAGAGAATTGAAAAACACTATTGAATATAGGGTGACCTATTTGAAAAAACAAAGTCATCCTCTATTCCTCTTTTGTGGGCCTCCCGATATATTCGAAAATAATTTAAGGTTGTGCTCTTCTTGGAGTATATCAAGTCTGCATCAAAAAATTTGGCCAAACTCAGACCATTACGCGTATATCGTCCGCTGCGGCACTAGTGGGACAGCCTGTATATATGCCATGTACCATATTTCAAGGATACATCCATATGAATATTCTAGGCATACTCTTAGAAGAATATGCTGGGAATACACCAAAATGAATATTCTGTATAGAAAATTTGTAGAATATTCATACGATATTCAATATTGGATATTCTCGATGTCACATCCCTGGAATATTCCCCACGTTATGTTTCTGAAATATTCAGCTCATTATAGGTATTCCTGGAATATCTTGTACGGCATATTAATGGAAAAGGTTGACGTAAACATTGAAAATAAATTTTCAAAATATTTATGGACTGCGATAAGCGGATTGTGACTGCTTCATTTTGTTAAATTTTTACCGTAAATTCAATTATCTAATTAATTTTCAGATTTGCGTACAATAACGAGCGTTATACAGGATATTCTATATAAGCCCTATTACAAACTTCGACAGAAAGTAGTTGTGCTGTTTTTTTCTATGAACATAGGTCCGATTCAGGTTTGTTTAGGAGTTTTGAATAACAATGCATTCTTTTACTACTCAGGAATATGATTTGATGCCAGTACCTGTTACAAATGATCGTTCGAATGCAGACTTGTATGAAATTTTGGAGCACAACCTTTTCGACTACATTGATGACTTAGATTAGTGAAATAAAGGATGGGAAATAATGGGGTAAAATGGATAAGTAAAACACTTGATTGAACACAAGGTGGAACAGGCCTTTATTGGTCCAGCGAATTAGTTCGAGGATACGGCTTTGCCTTGAAGGGGTAAAAAACGAAAATCCAATTTATCATTGTACTCGAAGCAAAAACACCCTTCTTAACAATTTATCATTGTACGTTAACTATTATTCTTAAAGCTACAACTCCAATGCCTACACCATAAAGTCAAAATTGAATAGTTAATTGTGCAGTAGGTCTTACTAACGGTATAAGAATTTTCCAAACGTTTTGATAGCTGAACGAAGTTCGACAATATTCAATAGAAATGCAACAATAAAATAGGACAAGCTCACATATTATTATGATATTGTTTATACTGATTAGTCCTAGGTCTGCATCGAAGCTTGCAACTATGATATGATCAATTCCTTTGGAGAAAGGCAGAGTTATATCAAATGGAGAAAGTGTATATACCTGAAAACAAAGGAATCGTCTGGGAGATATACTTAGATGGCGGATTCTTGGAAAAGGAAATCCCTTGAGAAGAATCAGGATGAAAATAAAAGTGAATGGAAACAAAATAAAATCAAGAGTGAAGTAGAAAGTGGTATGGTCCGTTTGTATTCGTCTTCGAGGTTAGTTTTTCTTCCACAGAATTGCATGTCATCGATGGTTGCAGAAGAACAAGAGTACATCATGGTGGACCTTTGATACGATTAGATTCTTCTTTTCATTGAGATGCAAATTGCGAGAAGTATTGCCTGAATTCGTACTAATATTCATCATTCATAGAACTATAAAATAATATTGAGGTGGGCGTTCAATGTAGTGTGTTTTTATTTCAAGTTGCATTTGAAAATGGTTTCACTTTGGGAACTAAAATTTTGTGGGTGAACATAGAAAGGATTGGAATTCTTAATGAAATAATTTATACCGATTTCATTTCAAAAGTTAATTTTTTCTTCTTTCAAAAATAGAAGAAAATGAGCAAAGTTATGCTTCTATTTTATTTCAAACGAAAGACGCATGAAAATAGTTCAACTTCCAATTAAAAGTCAATCTACAGATTATTTGTTTCAGAGAAACAACTTAAAATACAGAATTGGCAGAGAATGGCCAAATTCAAATATATGGCGAGAAATAGTTCCTGCTTTACCCACATATTCACTAATTTCATAGTTCAGCGATTTTCGGATAAAGAGCGCCATTGTACATTTCATTCATAATTAGAGAGATATTCATAGAACTTATATGGATATAATGTAGGTACCTAGAGTGGTGGCTGAATTTTTAACTCTAAGGATCCTGAAAAATGCACTCATTTCGTCGATCTTCTGCTACTAGATTAGTAGATGCAGTAGAAGAACTAACTTCTCTGAAACGACATGGGGGTTGGAAATATTTCAAATATATTGACAATTCTGCTACTAACCGGTTAAATATTGCGAATAAAATATGGGTGCCTTCAGAAGTACTTCGAAAGCCGCCACTTCATCTCTTCGAGGCACTGACATCTATTCTACTACTGTACAAATAACAGAAAGAAATTTGTCTAACTCCTATTTGCAAAGTCCATTACAATAAACCAAATGTAATAATGATAATATTACTTTCCATTTCTACAATGCTAAGCAGCACCTTATTGGCTTAGTACTTTTTTTCGTAAAGTCTCAAAATGAGGAAAAAAATATATAAATTTTTCTGCAATTATGCTTTAATCTGTGGTCGTCCGAAAAATATTGATCATCAATTGGGTGGAAAGTGCCATTTCACACTCGTGTGATTGTTGGTCTCCGCTGGCGCCTCGTGCGGAAACATTCTCCCACTTATGTGAAATGGATCACTTTCCACACTAGTAACGTTATACAGGGTGTCCCAAGTTCGAGTGCCTATTAGACGTTTCTGGAGAACTGGACATATTTGAAATCTGAAAATTGGGATTATGTTATTGTTCGTAATTCTCTACAAACCTAAAATATTTTCAGAGCCAGAGCACTTCCGGTTATACAGGGAGTGACAATAAATTTGCTCGAAAATTTTTTTTTTCGATCTTTTCGTTTCTGATATGATTGAGTATTCAATGCTGTATACATACAAAATATCGAAAAAAAAAACTGAAAAAAGTCAAATATTCATAGTCAGTATTATGTTCCTTTTTCTTATTCTGAACATCCTGAGTGTAAACCGTTTTCACAACGTCGAAGTAGAAGGATGTGGAAAGGTCATGCATCTTTTGAATTTCATGAATATTATCACAGGGTGTTTCAAATTTTGTGTCAAAAACTGTGATCGAAAATTGGCCATGACTTCTGTTTTCAAATTAGAACCCTATTTTTTCATTATTGCGTTCCTAAATTCAGTAATTCCCGAGTTATTTGAGCTTTTCTGGATAAATGTTGTACGTAGAATCAAATTCATCTAATCTTTTACTTGAGAATATTCTGTGACCATAGAAGATAAATTATTCCATTAATAATTCACAAGTGACAGGTCTAATTTTAGGTTTCATCTTTATTTTTCGATTTTATTCAATGGGCTCATAAAAATATTCATCGAATCTCTTGCATGAGAATATTCTGTGACCATAGAAGATAAATGATCCCATTGATAATTCACAAGTGACAGGTCTAATTATAAGTTGTTACTATGGTTTAATGAGAATATTCATCGAATATGTTTAGATTCGATGAATTTGACCCTACGTACAACATGAATCCAGAAAAGCTCAAATAACTCGGGAATTACTGAATTTAGAAGCAACAGCCACTTAGAGTGCTATCCGAGGTGCTATCATTATTTTTCTTCGCAGAATCCAACGCAATCATAAAAAAATAGGGTTCTAATTTGAAAAACAGAAGTTATGGCCAATTTTCGATCACAGTTTTCGACACAAAATTTGAAACACCCTGTGATGATATTCATGAAATTCAAAAGATGCAAGACCTTTCCACATTCTTCTACTTTGACGTTGTGAGAACGGTTAACACTCAAGATGTTCAGAATAAGAAAAATGGACATGATACTGACTATGAATATTTGACTTTTTTTCAGGTTTTTTTCGATATTTTGAAAACTATTCGAATAAATACAATGATTTTGGGAGCAATGTATTCAGCATTGAATACTCAATCATACCAGAAAAGAAAAGATTGAAAAAAAATTTTTTGAACAAATTTATTTTCACTCCCTGTATAACCGGAAGTGCTCTGGCTCTCAGAATATTTTAGGTCTGTAGAGAATTTCGAACAATATCATAATCCCAATTTTCAGATTTCAATCAAGTCCAGTTCTCCAGAAACGTCTAATAGGCACTCGAACTTGGGACACCCTGTATACTAATTCACGCGACCCTCGTAGCATTACAACAAATTCTTTTATGGAATAGTCTCCGCTCTTCCAATGGCCGTGTACATCTTGTCTTGTTGCCAATCTTTTTTCATCGTCTAGGATTATTTCCCACCGCTACTGAGAACGTAATATAAGGACATATTGAAAAGGCTTCAAGATTTATTATCCACGTACTAGACATCGTTTCGCGAACAATGCCATGGATTTTGTTGCGGTGTACATCGAATATTCCGATCACTCCCCAAGAATATTCTATTCCTGCGCTTCCATTGATATTTCTCGAGAACGTGAATACCGCCCGATCAACTTTATATGGAACCTCCATATCGGATCGATGGTCGGCTGTTTGATCTCGATCGAGTCGAGTTATTTGCGTATCTCGAATTAGAACTTGTATAGCCACAGGTTTCAGGCTACTGCGGAAAAGGGGGAGAGAATTCGCAAAACTTCTCCAACAAAGGTTAATATTCCGCTTAACCTTCTGCTTCTCACAATCGTGTTCTGTTGAAATGAAAAATCCAGCTTGCGGATATTGAATTAGTCACTCAAGACATTTTCTGTACTCTATATTCTGTAGACGCCAGGGCTTCTGCTTTCTCCGCCTGTCTTCTTCGCTATAGACCTCGTTTTTATATTTTTTTCTGGGTTATCAGGTAAATGAAAGGATTTTCAGAGATTGCCCTGCTGTAGATGTTCTGTAGAATAAGGTCATTGGCAGTTTGCTAAAGGACCTTTTTTCTGAATTTCAGTCAAATTTTCAAATGAATCCCAAGCAATAATATATTGAAAAAATTCTTTCAATTTCAGTTTGAGTCAATGATTTGATTTTACTTCTTACTGGGCATCGCTGGGCAGCTTTCACCCACATAAATTTGACAGGTCTATGTAAACAAATGGCATCGCAAGAATGCATCGAAGTTTGAAATCCAAAAAGGAATTTTTTTCGCTTTCACTTACATAAGGTGAATCTTTGATTTGTCAATTATTTCGACAGTAGATTTTGGAAATAAAAGAAAAGATTTTCTCCATTTTCCCCTTTTTCGAGAAGATAAAGCCATTCGAAAAAAAATTGGGCTAAATACGGCCCTGGTACAAATCTCTGCATACAGATATCACGAAGAAAACGAATAATAGTATATTGATCACTCAGCGGTAATGTAAGCCATAACACACGCAGATGAATTTTGGATCACGAGCCGTCGGGCGAGTGGTGTATTTCATCAAGTGTCTTATGAACATTACCGCGAATTGAATACTATACTTTATCCTCGACTTCTTCAGTAAAATTCGAATTATTCTGCATTTTCAAAATTGACAACAGTTGTCAAAATCGATCTCCGTGGTCGAGAATCGAATCGCGTAGAAAACGTCAAAAATTCCCATTTTCCAAATGCAATAGAGATAATGGCCAAATTTGAGAGTCTCTCGTGAAACATATTGCTTCTCAAGTAATCTTTAATTATTTTTAATTTACTGAAACTCTTTTCTCCTGGAGCAACAGAGGCAGGTAATGTTAATAAAAATCTTATGGCTAATGTGAAATTGGAAAAACAAGAAATCAAATCATATTTAACAATCATTTCTAATATTTCATGATAATAAATTAAATTTTCGGAGAAAATCCTTTGAAAAGATCAAAATAAAAGAATATAGCAACTAGCAACAACATAATTTGTTAATAGTTCAATGGCTTGATATATGTGTAGAAGATTTCACTCAAGCCCATCTCTATTGAACCAACTGAATAACAACGCCACATTCCAACTGCGGCGACCCGCGACCGTCTAAAATTTGAAAAACAGTATAAAAATATTGGGTTTCGAGTTGATCTAAAAATTTCACTGACACTTGGGCTATATAAACTTTTTTACAATAGAAAACACTTTCCATACAATTTGTTCATTAGTATGTAACAGGAGGATTATTATTAATTTTCACACGGAAGAGACCGGAATCCAGACTGTGGCAACGAGAAATAAACATATGAACTATGAAGCTATGGCAGTTCTGCAGAAAGCATCATTACAAACCAGCCCCCAGCCGTTTTCGTTTTTACGACAACGCGATTGATTATATTCCAACATCCGGTAATTTTTACCAATCCTAGACATTCCTATTTCGAGACCCTATCGATACCGCGATAATTGCTCTCAGATGGTAGTTTTTTCGATCTTTGTATCACGTTCTTCTGAAGCAAGCATTCTTTTGTTTATTTCTGTCGGTGAAGGGAAACAAGGAATATTTGATTTGACAAGATTGAAAAATTCAGTTTCAATCAATTTTTTTTCTCGTCCCATTCAATAATTAAAAAAAATCTTTTTGAGATTTGTTGAGAATCATATTTTTCACAAAGTAACATGAAAATAAGGCGGCCCCATGAGTTTGGCCGCCCGAGTGCGGGGTACGCGCTGCAAACCTGCTAGGATCGGCTCTGTACCAGTGTGACGGCCGTCTAAAAACTCATTATCCTCGATCGTAAGCTCCAATTCAAGTGGTTGCGTGAAACCATCGTGGTCTCTTTGGTGCGTTCGAATTCGATTAAATCATATTTGAAGCATTGTTCGACTACAAGCTACATGGATGTATTATTTCCGTGATATTGATAGATCATAGCAGGCATGGAATTTAATAACCCTGCGGCATGATATCGTTGAGATTCAGGTGGCATTTACGCAAATTCATCCTTATGATCCATCCATTACCGCGTTTTCGAACTGATATACAGGGTGTTATGTTTCGAAAATGCCGCACGTTCATTCAAATAATAAACTTATTGATGAGCTTTTAATTTATGGTGAATCAAAACGAATGTCAGTTCAGCGTATAAGTTGTACAGAACAAGAAATCAACCAACTTTGCGGATGTTCATAAACCTGGTGCAGAGATGTAAAGATATGATGTACAAAGAGATGCAGGCCAGAGTAGTAATAAGGTATTGATGCCCAAAATGTTATAAATTCTTGAAATTGAACATTACATATAATAAATTTTCGGTGAAATGACTTATTTTGATGAGTCCTATCAACTGTCAAAAGAAAAGCCTCACCTTGAAATACTCCCTGTATATGAAGAGTACACGGGATTAACGATTACAAAACCTACAATTCACAGGATTTGAAATTTAAGATGCACAGATTCGAAAGTTGCATTCAAATTACGCTGGAAGCAGGGATTTATACATTCATTCGTTATGTATTTGACATATTGAGTACCAATACGAGATTGAAAGGGTGTAAGTATTTCATATGAGTGGTAAGAAAAATACTATATTTTCTTCGAATATTGAAGAAGTGGACTAGTTCCAGGATCTTTCGTGAATATCAGTTATATTAACTTCTTCAGAAAGGATAACGCGAAAATATCATCTGAACAATTCCTCAGAAAAGTTGGGGTGGTGTCGATGGAAAGAAAGATTGGCCAAGACTACTTCCAAAATATACAGCCAAAATTTCTAGAATCAATTAATTCGTTTGTATCCTAGTCAAAACTGATATACCTCGCTACTTCAATTTGGGGAAAAACAGTTCCAGATTGATACGATCGAATGACTTATTACTATACTACTAGTAGAGCTCCTAGATCGTGGTTATCCTTATCGGTAGACCTCTACAAATCGGCTGATTCTAGGGGTGAAATGTCAAATTTTGAACAATTTTCCCAAAGAAATGGGAATATTATGGAAATTATGAATATCGAGGTCATTTTGTATTAACCTTTCCTCATTCAATCCGTATATTTACATCATGACCAGGATATCTGTGAAAAATTTTTATCGAGTTTGAAATTGCCTTCTTTGCCAGATTTTGCGAAATTTTCAAGGATACTTCCATATCGGATGAAGAATCGAAATTTCACTAATGATTATTCCTCTTTTCGATAGTATAAAATATTATTTTCTATAAGATTCTTCTGGACCCACTTTTTCAACGGATTCCCTCAGGTCGGTCCACAGAGTTACCATTTCAATATACTATAATGATAGAATATGAGTGAGAATCAATGCTCTACCTCTGCTGATTGGGATAGTATTAATGGCACAGCGCCTTCAACAACCAGTCACTGAGTTATTCATACTTCGTATGATGAATTGTATTGTTCTTTGATTGGAAGTCCTAAGCGTGTTCGGGAAAGGTGGAATGTGGATTAATTGACGTTAACAGTTTCATTAGCTGATGTAAAATTAACCTTTGGATTTTAACTAGGGTGTGTTTCTTTGAAAGAGTCTATTTCCCATTTCATTTTGAATTCAATGTTCAGTTAAATCCGGACGACATGGCATTTAGGCACGATTTTCCGTTTACCTAACTTATGAAAATTGACTATCTGAAATATTATAGTAAATTATTCAACGAGCGGTAATCTGAGTCATAACACACGCAGATGAATTTTGCAGTACGAGCCGTCAGGCGCTGGTCTCCCTGAACCGTCGCGGTTCGGGGAGACCAGCGCCTAACCAAAAATATAGTACTGTCTTTTCAAGGTCATGCTCTTTTTTTCAAAGTATAGCAACGTTATTTTGGAAATATCGATATTTCTAATTCGATGTATCCCTTCTGATCTTCCTTATTCCATAACCATTTCGATGTCATCTATACCAGAATCGTAACTTTTATTATAAGTGTATTTTACTCTTACGTGCACCAACGAAGTGCACCATCAATTATCATTAAATTCGTAACGATTCTATTCTACTGTGAAAATAGGAAATGCGAACATGCTACCTGCCGCTGAAGTATCCGTTGGAAATCGCTATCGAGCTATCGAATGTTGTAATGACAAGTTACGGCTGTAGACATGTCAGCCATGGTATGAATGTTGGTTTCACACAATGCAATCCATGTTTTCGTTTTAGTCTAGCATTTGTGCACTATTTCCACGTGTGAAATTAGGACCAGGAAGGTGCTGTGAAATGTTTACTATTTCCATTATACAGGGTGCGGCACGGAGGATGGATGGTTTTAAAAAAATAATAAAAGCGTTAATTTTTACTCAAAAACACATTTATTGACGGAATCAGATTCTCAAGGAAATAGCATTTGAGACAGTCAAGTGTGGAAAATCACATCAGGCATGTGGTGGCCGAAATCGGTGATGCAGTGCTGGAGGCGCTCTTGGAAGTTCGCGTAGACTCTCTCCAACATCGCTCTCTCAACTTGGGCAACTTCCACGCGAATAGCCCTTTTCAATTCGTCCAGAGTTCGGGGCTTGGTCTCGTATACTCTAGCCTTGAGGTGTCGCCATAAGAAAAAATCGCTTATGGATAAATCTGGGGACCGGGGAGGCCAATGAACATCGCCAAACCTGGAAATAAGGCGACCAGGGAAGAGAGGGCGAATAACGTCCATTGATGCTCTGGCTGTGTGGGCGGTCGCCCCATCCTGTTGGAACCACACACGTCGGATTGGAACACGTTGCCGTCGTAATTCGGGGATAAAGAAGTTGTTGATCATTTCGACGTACCGCTCTGAGTTCACGGTAACAGCACGACTATTAACGTCTTCGAAGAAGTAAGGGCCAATGATGCGAGTTTGCGATACAGCGCACCAAACCGTAACTTTTGGTAAATAAATGCTAGGAACACACGAGTCTAACGGCACCTTCCCCACTTCTCTCGTCCTCAGTGGGGGAAAGTTATGCCCATCTGAAAAACGTCCGCCCTCCGTGCCGCACCTTGTATTTTACACAGAGAAGTGATATCGCTAAATGTGTCAGTTCAATAAATGGTTCTATTCCCAAAACAGTTAGATTTATGTCTTTCTGTAATTATTGAAAGAGATAAGGAAACAAAATGCTGATTTGCTTTATTCAATAACTGCACAAGGTGAATTTGGATTATGGAATTCTTAATAATTCGAATTTTAAGAAATATACGAATACTAAGTCAACATCAATCCTCGCTATGAGCCATTGAAGTCATATATTGTCCTTTGTTCAACTCGGTTTCCTTTTTGGTGATGTGATGTTTTCATGTCAATTTGTTGTCAAGAAGAAGCCCTAGGCATTTGACGGTGTTCGTTTGTGGGATAGGAATGTTGTTAAAATTAACTCGGGGACATACTTCTTCCCGAAGAGTGAATGTTATGTGATGTGACTTCGTTTCATTCACTTCTATTCACCATCTTTTCAGCTGCAATTGAAGAATATTTAGATGGTTTTAATGAGCGATGAAGCCACTTGTAGCCCTTGTGGGTTAGGATAATGATAATAATATAATAATAATCTTTATTCAATGAATAAAAAGGAGTATTTCACAATAAAATGATGACAGGAAAGAATTGCAGTGTCATTCGTTGAAGTCCCGACAGTATAGTATCCTTTGTGAGAGGTAAATCTGACGTGTACAGTACGGATAGTAGTGGACCCAGTACGCTTCCCTGCGGAACTCCTGCTCTTATTAGGTAAAAATCAGACTCCTCTTCGTTTACCACCGCTTGAAAAGTTCTTGCACTTAGGCAAGAATCAATGAGATTAGAGTACGATGTCGGGAAAATCTGCTTCGCTTTAGTGATCAAGGAAACTTATTCAATATTATTTTATAATTCTATGAATGATGATTGTATACCTTCGAGCGATATTTCAAGCAATTCGCATCTTTATGAATAGGAGATTTTTATCATACTGAAGGTCAACTCTTGTTTTTCTGTGATCATCGAAAACCTGCAATTCAGTGGAAAAAAAAAACTAAACGCCGAAGCGAAAACAAATGGAGGAGACCACTTCTTAATTTGATCCTCATTCGTTCCAACTATCATTTTAATTTTCAATCGTTGTTCTTTTTGAAATGGCGACATTTTAGATTCTTTTTCTGGTATGTACACCTTCCCCATTGTAGTATAACTTTGTTTCTATTCAGAGGATTTAATCTGATGTAAACTCGTTCAATTTTTACTATTATTGCATTTTTATTGAATATTGTGATACTTTGTTCTGCTATCAACCCGTTTGGAATATTTTTATACCGTTGGTAAGAGTACTGCACATTTAACTAATCAATCGACCTTATGGTGTAGGCATTGGAGTTGTTGCTTTTAGAATAATATTTAACGTGTAAGGATAACTGATTTTGAGGCCTGAGATAAGCTGTTTATATCGCCTGTGCCAGGGAAAACATCCTTCCACAAAGTGGCTCGGACACATCCCCTGAGAGTTCAGTAACCGAACGTTCTCAGGAACATAGCCTTGCTTTTGGGCCTTGGCGAGCCAGGCAAGCATCCTACGAAAAGTTTACTTCGTTGTGGTCCCAACGTTCATCAGTCAACAGGAATTAAAGGGAGTTTATTATCACTTTTAAACCAACGCGACTAAAAGGAATTCACAAGTTACACTTGAAAGGAAGGACTCTTACAATTATAGCGGCTGGACACTGCGTCAGAGTTTTATTAATAATCAGGTGACACACTTCATATGCCTATAAATATAAGATGCATTGGATTCTGGTTTTTATCATGATTGTGCCAGTAATAACTTTACCAGGGTATAGGAAGCTCCATATTGTGCATATCACAAGTTCATGTCTTATTGATATGATCTATGGATTGTATAACATATGTCATCTGAATTGTATGCCGAAAGGGTTCTTTGCTTGAGTCCAATGATAAATTGGATCTCTTTCGTTTTTCTCCCTTCAAGGCAAGCCGAACTGCTTCCGCTGGACCAATAAAGTCCTGTTCCACCTTTGTTTCCGATCAAGTGTTTTTTATATATTTCACCTCATTTTTTTCCATTCCATATTTCACTTATCTCAGTTATTACGAATCTGAATTACTGCGACATAAAATAAAGTCCTACCAACCATAGACGACCACAAGCCAGGCCAAAAGTATAGGTATAAAATCCCCTTCGTAATTGACCCTTTACGTGCCTCAGGGTAGGATTTCCCCTTTTCAAATTCTTTATAATATTTCCTTACCTTCAATAAGAAGAATGTTATAAACTTGAAAAACTTTCTTTGTGAGCTCTAGAAAGATGTATTTGATTTTTGAGCTCTTTTTCTTCTCAAACGAGAGCAATATCATTTCGTCCCGATGTCTGTAATTTTCGAATTTTGAGCCGAGAATGGTCTCAATCAACTAATTTGTACTCAGTGTTCACGAATCCGTGGTTACCCACGGATGCAACAGAATTTCAGATCTCAAATAACATTCGTTCCTGGGGTTTACGAGTTCAGTTCTTCTGTGGTCCGTTCTCTCGCAAACTCCAGGAACGAATGTTATTTCAAATCTGAAATTCTGTTGCATTCCGTTCTACGGGGGTATCTCATATGAAATTGCCAACGTATATAAACAAGTAGAGGATACTAGAGTAGCTTTCAAGTCCCAGAATATCCTACATCAATCCCTCAATAGGAACAAGAGCCCAATCGACACTTTGGACAAACCGGGCGTTTACAGATTAGAATACGGTGAACCAGGTTGTATGTCGTTTATGTGGGGAGAAGCGGCAGATCCATTAAAACAAGGACCAAGGAACATCTGGCTGGTGCCAAGAACCTAGGTGATGACAAATCAATTTTTGGTTGTCATTTAAGAGAAGAAAAACACAGGTTTGATTCAGAGGAGAACACCCAAGGAATCCATCACTGCGAATTTAACCATAGGCAAGAAATTCTAGAAGGAGTGGAAATTTACAAACATCTCAAGAGTACAGAATACAAAACGTTAAATTCGATGTTGACCAACAATGGAAAAGACACTTATGAACTTCTGTATTGATTCTCTCTGTCGACGCCACTGTTTCTCGCTTGGAAATATTTCTCACCTGCAACAACCTGGTTAAAAGAAAGAAAAAGGGCAGGAACCTAAAAACGTAAGTTTTCATCGAGCGATTCTCTATAATTTATTTGTTCTCATTGTATTAAAAATTTTTGAAAATCTTTTCCAACTAAAACCTCAATCGGTTTACTGCCTGATTTTTGAGTTATATCGAGTAACATCTTTTCAGAATTCCTTGGTTTGATAATGGCGAATGCGCCGAAACATGTCACCCAATGATTTTTGAATAAATGGTTCCACAAACTGAAGTGCTTTCAAGACTTTTTCTTCTGCTTCTGACTGAATTTTGGCTTTACCAATTTTCAAATTTATGAATGAGATGCTGTGTCTTTTCCTTTCATGGTCTAAGGCTTACCTATACTGAAATAGCGGGCTATTCAAAATGACACCTGTTATTGGAGAACCCTTTAGATTCGCATTCAAAACCACAAGTAGAAATTGGTTTTGACATCTTAGTGTGTAGAACAGGCAGAATTATAGGAAGAGCTCTCAGAATTTGAGATTTCTAAAATTGAAATTTGATTTATCCCTTGAAGAGTCACCACGTATGAAAAATACACAAATATTATGCGAACATGATGCCAACAATGACGGCAATGAATCTGTCCTGTTCGTCAATATTGTACGTCCGCATACAAATCGAATTAATCAATTATTTTCCACCGAATATCAAACTGTCTGTGCCGCCGAATAGTCAATCTGATTCTGTTTACTCTTCGATGCTCACCGGAACTCATTACTTTCTGATCAACACTTCATTAAATTTTTATTCAGTTAGCTCACAGTCGAATCTATGCAATGGCTGAATAATTACTGAACTCGAACATTCAGCGGAAACTACATAATAGGTTATCCAGCTCCAGTTAATGAAAGCGGTTTTCATGGTAGGCATGAATATGGCATATGTCAATATTATTTAACAGTTTGATGCTCGATGTTCATGCACTTCCGATTGTTTCCTGAATATGGAATGTAAACTAGTTGCAATGGTGAAAAAAAGTGAGTTGCTGTGAACTGAAAAATGGGTCACCTAACGCACAGACGAGATGTCAGGACTTTTTGAGCGCTCGTCAAATCGGTTGTCTCGATTGAAGTTCTTGGCCTAGTTCCGGAATTGTCCCTAATATACTGCTCCACAAGAGTTAGGGATATCGTATTCAATCGTTTTTGAAAGTATGTAATCTTCGAGAAAATCGCTGGTAAATCATTTAAAACTCAATAACAACTTGAATCGATCCATTAAAAATCAGTATGAGACATTTCGTCAACCTGGTCGCCTTTTTTCTGAAGTTTGGTTCTTTGCATATGCTTCATGAATGTTCTTATTTTGAAATGAAGTCAGTTTATCAACGAGTTTTCTGAAAATGCCAAGACGTAAATTAGCAAACGCTGAGGCTAATAGGGCTATTGGAATGCTACAGGGTGGCCTAACTCAGATTGTTGTAGCGGAAAGGCTCCAAGTCAGCCAAAGTGTGATATTTCGACTTCGGTATAGGTTCAGGGAGACAGGTTCCGTGTTGAAAAGACCAAAGCTTGGTGAGAAACCCTACATCTACATGTAGAATGCTACAGAATACTCTTCAAAATGCAGATGGGGTCCAAGTTTCCATCGAAACCATCGGACGAGAGAGAGGTGAATCTAGGTTTTAGACGTTCATTAAGAGGAGTTCCATTAACACGTGACCATAATCGTCAAAGACTGAAATGGGCAAGGCAACATATCAATTGGAACGATCAATGGCGTAGTGTCCTTTTCACTGATGAATCCAGATATGGACGATTTTCAGAATCTCGAAGAATAAGGGTATGGACAATCCCACGCATACACCGTAATCGTCGCTATGTCCAAGAAGTCCATCCATTCCGAGAGGGTATCTAGTGTTATGGTATGGGCCGGGATATGTTTCAACGGGCGCACAGATCTACACATTTGTCCTGGGAATATGACCGCCTCACACTATAGGGAGCATGTCATTGACAATGTTGTGCCAAATTTTCACGCTGCTATTGGTGAAACTTTTCAATTTCTAGACGATAACGCTAAACCGCACCGTGCAGCCATATAGTTGAGAATGCGCGCGAGGAGCTTGGTATTCCACATTTACCAATACCTCCGCACTCACCAGATTTGAATTGCATTGAACATGCATGGGATATGCTCCAGAGAAGATAAGATAATCATCAACTCACCCTAGAATCCTTAAATGATCTGAGAAAGCTTCTGCCCCGTTTATGGAACCAAATTCCTCAAGAAATATTCAACAACCTCGTGTGTAGTATGCAAAGAAGATGTCAAGCTGTTATTGATGCCCGTGGAGGCCATACATTGTATTGATAGTCTCAAAATGCTTGAATTCTCTGGGAATAAAATTTCGTTATTTTACTCGATTTTTCTTAACCACCCTGTATACGCTGCAAACCTACATGCGAAAATTGATTTGCAACTTGAAATCATATTAATATGAATTTTCATCCCAAAAATCTTATTTTAACTACATATATTTTTTTGCAATTTAAGTCAATATCCCTTACTCATCTGGAGCAGTTTATTTTACGGTCGTGACGGTTTTTCGGTAATGGAAAAATATCGTGACCCCGTTTCCGAATTTCCAGAATCTGATGTGTATTCGATCTACCTTTAATTCGTCTCGAAAAATGAAAAGAAGTACCATTTATTTGAACTATTCAAATTGTAAGTACATTTTTTTATACCATTTTCACAATTATTCCATATCTTCTTGAGTATTCAAACATCCCTTGTGTTCTTCACTCACATGAATGGAATCCTGAGAGTTGGTAGCAGGAATGGATGGCGAGAACGTCACCTTGATGTCTGAAATAGAGTTCCCGAACGATCCGACTCTTTTCTTCATTTCGTAAGTAATTCAATTTTTCCAATTTGTATTAGGGTGAGTTACAGGCGTGAGTTATATTATAACTCACGCTTTTGGTTTATAGATACTATTACAGATCAAAATCAGTTGAATAATGGATATATTATTGTATGGGAGTAGATAAAGAAAATAATGGCCGGAGTAGAAAATATAGATTTTGGTTTTCCTAGTCGTAGATGTGAAAAGTCAATTTGGTGTGACAGGAAAAGCACACAAATCCATTCATGATTAAATGATAAATTGATATGTGAATTTTTTTTATTTAAAAATTCTTGTGCTTCGACCGCTGAGAGTCATTAGCACAGACCATTGTTTGCAAAGTTGGAGTTACATAAGTATAGGAAATACATTATAATTATGTACTATAACATTTTGGGTGTATACTCTGTATTATTGAGAGTTGGTACCTGATCTATATCTTATGATATAGTTCGATTTTTCTGAGGAAGTTGAGTGTCTTTTCTAGTTCTTTGTTGTTATTTCCCAACGCAACTTCTATCCGCGCACTCACTCCGCACTCATGCCGCTTTGTCTGAAATTTTGCGCACTCACTTATTACGTGTCACTCGTGTTTCACATAGGTCGCATCTTGGAGGTTTTTCTCTTGAGAGCAGGAATCCATGTGTTAGTTTTATGTGCCCACTTCTCAAGCGGCTTACTTTAATCTGGTTTTTGCCTCCATTTGGGTAATAGTATTTCCTCAATGAGGATGGCTTGATGTTTTTGAGATGTGATGGGGTATCTATGTGAAATTATTCTGTAATTTACAGTGATAAATTCAATCAAAACCAATTTTATAACGTTTGTTGGTGAAGTGAATAGGTAAGTATTTGTGATTTTTTCAAAACGCATGTTTATTAAAAAAACACATCACATATTTCCTCAGACGTTTCCCTATAATCGAAAACCAGGTTTTTAACGCTTTTCGGCCATTCTTTTTCAATTACTATTCGAATATCTAACAATAGCTTTGTTTTGGTTCACAGTTCTGGACCCGCACAAGCGCAGATGTAAAAATCCTATATTGTCCGGTGTTTTGGTTAGTTTTATCATTTTCCGAACTGTTCTAGAATCGTTCTGAATCGACATTTCACTGCGCATCAGTTCGACGCAGATTCGGAACAATACCAGGACAGTTCCGAATTTCCGAACCAAAACAAAGCTAATCTTTCTTTTCTTTTCAAGCTGCTCAGCATTGAATTAGTCTCTCTTTGTGGACTCTTTTTTATTTGTCCAAGATAGTTCCAGACGATATTCCATTAGTTAATCATTTTCTTCATCCGAATATGAATTGGTAAGTGCTTTGACAATCGTTGCTGGACGTCTTCGACAACTGCGTATTGGTGCTTGAATAATTGCATCAGTTTCCATCAAAATAATTCTTTATGAAAAACTCGATAATTTTAAAAACTTTCTGAACACACAAACTGTCAAAGCTTGAAAATAAAAAAAATGCAAAACGTGAAGATAGGCAAAGTACCAATTCATCTAAAAATAACCAGATTGAATCTAGTGCCCTTGGCTCAGTGGTAGAGCGTTGGATTCGGACCCAAAAGTCCGGAGTTCAATCCCGAGCTAGGAAAGAAATTTTCTAGTCTCGGTAGGGGCCACCATTCTCACTGTTGGGTCAAAAATTAACAGTGCTGTGCCTAAGGTGGCGTAAGGACACAGTAACAAAGCCTACACAGAACACAACTGCTTACTCCGAACTCGGCACAAGTTACAAGCTTCGAAGCTTGTAGTTTCAGAGGGGTCTCCACAGGAGACCTAGGAGTAGTCAGGATAAACAATATATCAATATCAATATCAGTAACACTCAGCCTCGGCGCAAGCCGAATATTTAATCCAGGATTCAATAAATTCTTCGGGATTCTACTAACTAACACTTAGGAGTTATAACGTACAAGTGGCCCTAAGTATTATTTCATTTTTCATTAATTTCAATTCAATACGTTGTTTGCATCAACATTCATCATTCATTCATGTGAATTTTGCATTTCATTGACATTCATTTTTAACATTTTCCAGAAGGATGAACTGTTACTGAAAAATTTTTAATAGTAACTGTGCGAATAAAATTTATAATTTCATGCTTCTTCGAATTCAATTCTATCCCCCACATTTGTGGGATTTCATTATTACATATCTCAACATCAAAGGTTGTTTTTTCATTTGGTGCATATGGTGCATATTCCTCAATCAGATCTAGTTCAATATTTCTCCTGGTATAAAAGTTACAGCGTAGCCGACTGACAAATTCACCTAAAAATATCATAAAACCACTTGAAAAAAACGGTTCACGTTCTCGAAATAATCAATTATTTTTGAAAAAACAAATTCTTATGTTTTTTCAATAAAACGCGTCGTTTTCGAGTTGATACTAATTGTATGAGATGAAATTTGAGGAAAAAATCATGAAAATCAAGAATAATCTGAATGCTGTCCTGGGTTGAATATCATCGAATATTATTTCTTCTCTGTTCTCTCAACAAGTTAACAATGTTGTAAGAAAATTTATCAACCTTGTCAAAACTTAAATCTCTTTGACGAAAAAACGTTTGATGCAGAGATATGTAATAATGAAATCCCACAACTGTGGGAGATAAAATTGAATTCTAAAAAGCATGCAATAGCAAGGCACACACGAAAGGGAAATCTGTCAGATCTGATCGGCAGTCCAGATGTGTAACAGATCTGGACTGCGGATCGGATCGCTCCCGCCGATCTGGTCCGTCGAGGATCATATATCTCATTGATCCTCGACAGACCAGATCGGCGGGAGCGATCCGATCCGGAGTCCAGATCTGTTACAGATCTGGACTGCCGATCAGATCTGACAGATTTCCCTTTCGTGTGTGCCTTGCTAATGATACATTTTATATGCGGTTTCTATTGAAAATTCATGGTTACCGGTCCTTCAGGAAAATATTTATCGAAACAATATAACTCGACACTGAACAACACTACTATTACATAAATTCACTACAAGTCATTTACTTGATGATCTCCTGTTTGCTTTATTCACTGTTAATAAATAAATGAATATATCGAAGTCCTTGGCGCAGGTTACCGCGTAAGCGTTGTTCATGGGATCAGAGACTTACGTTGGAGACACAGAACAACGGTTTGTCTTGCGTGACGGCTACATCCACGGCTTTCTGAAGAGTAGAGTAGGCCGTGCTACATCGCAGCGCACCGTAACAGGTGCCTGAAATTAAGATCGTAGCTCTATATTGGCGAGAATCAGAACTACCCTTAGCGAAAAGTGAACAAAACTAATGCCCTTGCGAAAATTCATCCGTTAACGATAGGGGACGTATTGCTTCCTTGGTTTCGCCTATTCCATTGTTTGATTTTAAGAGAAAATCGGCAATCTGGCATCGTCTTCTCTAAAGTTCTATGAAATATCACAGAAGATGGGTTAGGTTATGTCATTGACCTCGAATCCTATGATCTAGGTTGATGGAGTTAGGATAGATCAGTGAGAAACCAATTTTTTATGAGATCGTTTTATGAACAAATTATTAGTGTTTACAAACTGATCTTCAGAAAAATCGAAGAATGAAGTCATTTTAGTGTGAGAAATATGGATTTTCAATTGCAGAAACGATCGGACAAAACTAAGTGTTTTTGTGGGGAAATATCGTAATTTTAACATTATTAATGAAATAAGGTTAGTGCTTGAGTATTTGCTAAATGTATCACCCAGAACATCTTATAACCACCTCAATTTTAATCGAAAAATATGAACTTTGAGGTGTTTGCAGAGAATCGTTTCAGGCACTTATTTTGCCCAACTTTTTCTCTTCAAATCGCTATACCTCTTTAATGAAGCCGAATTCGGAAAAATGGAAAGGAGGTTTTTCTTCGATCTCAAGAATCTACAGTCCAAATATATGTACAAGTCAAAGACTCACCCTATATTCAAGAGAACTTTTGAAACTCGCAGAAAGAATTAATTGAGTATTTCGCTGAGAAACAGCAAAAAGCGATATCTGGGACCCAGCAATAAGAGTTCACATAAGAGCCGTAATTTAACCTCTCAGAAATCTCCCGCCGGGAGAGACTGACTCCCGGAGAAGTTTGTGTTTCCTGGGTGAACTATTAAGGCACACTTGTACAGCTTCGGTTCAAACTTTAAGTCCCAGTTAAATTTAAAATCAATGAATGAATTCATGCAACCAAAGTTTAACTGACATTCAAACGTTCAAACTGAACCTATACAAGATGGCCTGACTGAATTATTATAATCAATCAATCAAGATAATTCCATTCGCACAATATGTTTCAGAATTCTTCAATCCCCTTATTTTTTAATGCCACTTCTTTCTATTTCCACAAAAGCCGTACACCCAATTTTTTCATGAAAATCTCGTTCCAACCGATAATACACGGAATCTCTTCAGAGCAAACAGTGCGAGGAAAGTTTTTTCTTTCCCTTTTATCTAATCCGCCCTTATAGAGATTGGATTGAAACATCGATCAGGATTTATGTGAGATTCCTATATAGGATTAGATGGAAAATTATACGAATTGTATGGTTGTGTAGACTTTGGGAATACGTAAATGCTAAACTCATTGATATTCATTTACTATTGAAGAACTTACATTCCCGAAGTGATATAATTGGGGTAGGTGCTTTTTGTGTTCAATTATGTATCTCCACCCAAGACATTGTATTTGGAGGACAGCATTAATCAGTGAAGAGAAATTCGTTCAAATAATAATTTGAAGCTGAAATTTTATAGAAAAAAAAACCGCTTTTTTCGACGTCCACATGCGGAAATGTGGAGTGAAAAGTTCCCACCATTGAGGTACTTCGAAAATGACAAATATCACCCTAGAGGCGAAAAGTTAAACAACTCTCTAGAGTCATATGTGTACCTATCTATAGTTATATGTATAACTAGCTGGCCCGGCGAACTTTGAACCGCCTGAATTATACTTAGAAGTTGTATAAACTTACCATTGCTTTTTTTCAAGCAGGAAAAAAATTAGGCAAAATTAAAGTTCAAAATATACAAAATTTTAATAATTTTGTAATTCACATGGAAAGAATTCTCTTTACTTAAGCGGTAACTAATTGTTGAACTTGAACATATAACTTTTTGTTTTTAATTGTTGTAGAGTTCTCTTTTTGCAGTACCTCATGTGACTGTGAATAGCAGGAGTATAATCCATATTATACCTTTCCTCTTATATGAATCAAAATGTCAAGAATATGAACAAAAATTATTCCTTTAATGAACTATCTACTATTAACACAGCCCGTCGACCAGAATTAAAAATCAGTCATTTGTTAATAGCCCAACCTGAAGTGGCAAAAACAAAACTTTTCTTATATTCTCAAAATCTAATCAGTGGTCACACCATTATTTTAGACATCCTAGCTATGCTGCTAAGCTCAAAATAATGGGTAAACATATCAGTTGGTGGAGCAGCGCGATTCTCATTATTCCATGGATATGAGCTGTCAATCTCTCTTCAATTTGTTCAATTTAGTTGACGATATCAAGCTCGTTAGAAGACAAATCGATGGACACGGCAAAATTATCAACACTGTGAATTATGTTGAACTCATATTCAAATTTATTGATGGTCATTCGACCAGATCAGATTAGGCAACCCATGAAACATTATTGTATATCATAAGTGAAAGCCCGATGAGCAAACGTTTCAAAATTATTGACGCTTACAATACTGTCTCTGTGCGAACAGAAACACGAATATAATATGTGAATTACTAATTATGGGCGATTTTGGATTCAGTTATTTCCGCAAATATATCTATTACCCAAACAGAAATTCGAAAGCATTTCAAAAGTAAAGAAAAAAGATGAAGATCCCGGCTCGCGTTTGAACCTGATAGTCAAAATCAGATCTTTCGGTAAAAATTCACTGTTCCACCAACTTGAAATAAGTTTACCCGCTTTTTGATCTGGCAATAGACTTCCATGTTACCATGAGTTCTATGTGAATCACATATCGCCACCTAACAGCGGTAATATCAACCTACGACTACGTACAGTGACTTGTCTATTCACTGTACGACTACGCATCAACGGTAGCGACATCTAGTGGCCTTATTCAAAAGAAGGAATAGCATTTCCTGCATAAGTAAAACTTTCATCATTTTTTTCGAAGTTTTATTGTATTTTATAATAACCAGACCGAAGACGATTCCATAAATGAAGTTTCATAACAAACAGTCCATCCGATCTCTAGTTATAAATGGTGTAACCAACATCTTTCTTTTATATATATAGATATAGATGTAATTGAAGCGTGCTTTGAATTAATATTGCGGAAACATCAGATAAATTTTAGAAGTGTCAGTTTTGCATATTCATCATTCTCAACATGAACAAACCGTGAAAATGGTTTCTTAAATTCCAAAAAACATGGATGCAGAGATTAATAGGGATGATCAATATACTCCACCTGAAATTGGAGAGGCCGCAAAATAATAAACGTCACTAAATTTACTGCGTGGAAAGTCCAAAAGAAGGTAGGAATACGCTTACGACTAATTTATTTCGTAGCTAAGAAATAAGAAAACATTTGGCTCGCTTACCTATGGAATCCGAAATGGACTAATTTTTTTAATCCATTCACCACAAGGTAGATATCTCCAAATATAGTAAACTTGAGGCATTTTGAAAAGAAAAAAGTTGGAATTTTGACGCAACAAGAAACTTGTGAATTTATAAATAAAGCTTCCGATGAGATTCATTTTCTTACCAAGGTAAGTCATCGGTATTCAAACAGAGTCTATTCATTAATGTACTCAATAATGATTTTTCTTAGGTTCTGTTGGTTATGGGTACGTCTGGTGCATGTCACAAGCAAGAACTTATCCTAGTTTTGAACAGTTTATGGGAAATTAGAAAAAATTATCTCGGTTATTAGGAGTCCTAAAAAGGCCTAAATTGGTTTTTAACTCTTCATTGAAAAATGCCTAAGCTTAAGCTGCTACTGTGTAACTTAATGAGAGGTTTCTTTATCAGGTGAGTTTTTTTCGAAACGAAGAAATCGGAGGGGGAAAAAACTCACTCAATAAAGAAACCTAACAATGAAAACCCTGATGAAGCTACATAATCTCAATGAAGAGTTGAAAACCAATTCAGGCCTTTTTAGGAACCCTAATACCAAGAACCAAGAACTTACCCTGTTATGTATAAATACCATTGATAATTCGGAGACTGTGGCTGTCACTCAAATTAAAAATACAAAAAATGAATGCTGTCGCAAGTTCACTATCACTGAAAATTTTTGTAGCATATACAGGTTGAGTCTTTGACTTGTTCGTATATTTTTACTGAAGATTCTTGAGGCCAAAAGAAACCTTTTTTTCATTTTCCATTTTTTCGAATTCGGCTCTGTTGAAAAGATATACCCATTTGAAAAAAAAAACATTGGACTAAATACGTCCCTGAAATGATACTGAGGAATTGATTCAAACTTCATATTTCTCGATAGAAATTGAGTTTATACATTTAGGCCCAATTTAGAGAATACTCAAGTAGTCAAGTACTAACCTAATTGGAATAAAAATGTTGCAAAAACGATAATTTCAACAAAAACAGTTAGTTTCATCGGATTATATCTGCAACTGAAAAGCCACATTCATTCCACCAAAATAAGTTCCTTCTTCGATTTTTCTGCAGATTAGTTTGTGAACACTAATAACTTGTTCATATTTTCCTCGAAATTCCCAAACAATATCATGAAGAGAGACTATTCATTCAGATTTATTATTAAACAACCTAACCCAATCTAATTGGTATCGATTCTGTGAATTTTTGCACAGAAATTTCAAGAAGATGTTGTCAGCTTGCTGATATTTTCATTGAGGTTAAGGATTTTTTACGAAACATAGTATAAATCACGAAACATTTGTGTACCGTGGTATAAATATCTATGAATTCTGCCGTTTCCATCATAAATCGACTTTGCCGCCAAATTTTACCACGCATACGTAGAGCGAAAACCGAAGTATGGTTATCTGGAGGCCAACGTTAAACAATAACAAACCAGAGTCTCTGAACAAACTGAAAACGTTATGTGAAGTTCTGAATACATTCAGTAAATTTTTGTTCTAATGTGATTATTATGTGAAGTGAATTAATATAATTTCAACCGTGTCGAGTTTATAAAATTACAATTACAGGATGTTGTTTAGATAACAACATCGCCACAGATTATCAGGTATCGTATTATTTTTCATTAATTTCAATTTAATAAGTATTTTGTATCGAGATTCATCATTCATATCCGAATTTTGTATTTCATCGACATTTAACTTCAATATGGACCGGTAACTATGAATTTTCAATGAAAAATGTGCGTATTAAATCATCCTTGGTGTTCAATTTTATCTCCCACATTTGTGGGATTTCATTATTAAAATATCTCGACAAAGTTGATAAATATTGTGACAACATTGTAAACTCGTTTAAAGACCAGAGAAGGAATAATATTCAATGATATTTAATTCAGAGACGCATTCAGATTATTCTTGAAATTAATGATTTTTTCGTAAAATTTCTTCGGGTAAAATTTGAAATAACTCGAAAACGACGCGTTTTATTGAAAAAAAAAATAGGAATACTTTAAGTTTCTTAAATGATTGATTCTTTCTAAAATATGAACCGTTTATCTTTTCAGAGTGGTTTTATGGTGTTTTAGCGTGTATTGATGAGTCGACTACCCTGTAACTTTTATACTAGTAAAGACATTGAATAGGTTTCGATTGAGGAATATGCACCATGAACAGAGTAAAAACTCAACCAAAACTAAGTTCATTCGAAAGAGCGGTTCTGAAGATATAAACAGAAAAGTGTTTTTTCATGAATTTTCGACACCCTGTATCTCCCAAACCAAACCGAATTTTGAAAAATGGCATAGGAAAAAAACGTTTCGTTTGATGAGAGGAATCTACAGTTAAAATAAAAGGTATAAGTCAAAGACTCACCCTGTATAAAAAATTTGTCAATCCATGGGCATCAACAAAATTGAAAATATACCTAGAATTGTGGCTAAATTTTGAAATCCTGAAAAATACGCGGGGCATTCATTTCACCGTTCTTCTGCTACTATATTAGTAGATGCAGGAGGAGATCTAACGTTCCTGAAATGACATGCGGGTTAGAAATCGTCCAAAGTCGCAGAAGAATATATTGACGATTCTGTTAATAACAGGTTAAATATTGCCAATAAAATTATGGGTGCCATCTACAGTACTTCAAAAGCCGTCACTTCGCTTCTTTGAGAAACTGACGTCGAGTCTACTTCTGCACAAATAACAGAAAAAAATATTTCTAACTCCTTTTTTCAGTGTCCGTTACAATTTACTAATTGTTATGTTAATGATATCACTTTTAATTGCTACAATTCTAATCACTTACCTTCTTCAATTATTACCTACTTCGAACAATTCTCAAATTCCCAATTTTTTGCAATTATGCATTAATCTGTGATCGTCGGAAAAATAATGTACATTATTCGTGTGGAAAGTGCCATTTCACATCTACTAGTAACGTAATATACTATTTTCTTAACGGTACTTATGCTAGAATGCTAGAAAATACCATATTCCAAAACCTATCAGGATTGAAATATTTTTGAAAGTTTTACCCAAAATCAAGAATAATGACTCTAACAAGAACAAAAAGCGTAAATCAAATAATTCCATACAAAAATACTTCTTTCTCATCTAAAATATCAACTAAAGTATCTTCGTTAATTGATGAAACGTAGATGTTAAATCTAAAGTTTCCCAGAAGAGTGATAATTCTCAGAAGGTGAGGAAAGAAGCGGATAAACAATTCTTCATTAACTTGATTGGAGTTTATCCGAGTTTCAGCTTCACATCAATTTCTTAGATTTGGCTGGTCGCCCGCAAGTTATGAAACTTGAACCGACAATGAAATATAGAATTCAGAGCTGAAAAATGTTCAGCATCCTGGTTCTTTTCGCCACTCGATACCTCTGTGAAGATGGCTGAATTGAGAGAAAGGGTCACACTGATATGAATAATTTCTCAAGTGATGAATAAGTGGATGTATAAGGAATCCCTATACAACAAAAAAGCGATATTTGAATATTATACCTACTTAAACATACGTTTCAATTTTTTTTCTGAATCTAAGAATAACCACATTCCGTTTTATAATTTCATGCCACGAGAAAGAGTCTGGGGGTGTTATTATTTTTTACCGACTAAGTCTATCAATTTTCAGACTTTGTCCATAACAATTCTGTTTTTCGACTAACTCCATCAGTAGTTGCTTGCGGATATCACATATCCGTTCACCCCCTTCCCTTCACTTCGATAATTCGATCTATCCTTTCCAGTTTTCTCCCATCTGCGGTCGGTTATCGAAAACGGCACGTAAAGATCGATATTCTTTCTATCTTTTCATGAGACGCACTGAACGGAGTTACTCTACAAACCTTGAAAATAATTTTGGAAAAAAATAACCCCCATTAGACTGTTTATCTAGGAATTTTTGACTGATAATGAAATTTGATAGGACTGATACACATTTCCAAAGATAAAATTGCAGCTTTTCAATAAATTCCCATGTGTTCGTACGGTGATGTGGACATGAACTGAAACATTTTCGGGCTTATACGGATTTTTATGTTTCGTATACATACACCCTCTTATAATTTTTGAATTCAATCCACGGTGACAAACAGGAGGTTTGTGAATAATCGAAAAAAAAATGAATTTTGGAAAAATTCACTGAATTTTGTAGCAAGAGGATTTCATAGCACTATCATTATTTTTCTTCGCAGAATCTAACGCAATCCTAAGAAAAAAGGTTCAAATTTGAAAATCAGAAGCTATGGCAAATTTTAGATCACAGTTGTTGACCCAAGATTTGAATACATTGTGATGATATTTATGATATTCAAAATATTTCATATTGAAAAGTCTCAATGATAAATGAAATTATCCTTAAACTTCAAAATTCTTCCATTCCGGACCACAAGAAATAAACCAATTATGAAATAAAATACAGAAAACTCGACTGCAGAAACATCAAATTGAAATGAAAAAAGCAAGAGCTATACTTAACATATATAATATTGTGTGAGTGAAGTATGGGATGCACTACGCAATGTTTTTTCATGACCCACACCCCATCAGTTAATAATGCAAACATTACATGAATGCTTTAATGGAAAAAAGGAAAATTACGAAACATATTGAGAATATTTAAATACATATCAGTTTGTTCCGCCTGCAAACGTGATATTTGTTCTGAAGTATATGAATATTATTAATAGCTGCTGAGGTAGGTAGCGAAAAAAAATTTTTCTACAGCCGGGCCTAACTAACTACTTCCCCGCATTGTATTCGATTCGGAAAGTGTCACTTTCCTTCACAAGTGCGGGAAAGTTACTTTCTCTATTTCAGTATCGTAATGTGTTCATTACAGTTTTAAAAACAGTGCTGTAATGAATTCATTACAGCATCGTTTTCAGTAACATGTTTTGTTTTGTGGTTGTCAGCAATGACTTCCGATCCTTTTAAATTTCAGCAGACATCAATTCGGAAATGTCAATTTTCGTACTTAATAACATTCACACCAACTGCCAAGATAAAATATGAAAGTCACTAGGACCTATAATTTGAATTTTTTCATTGAATTTCACAAAATTTGAGTGAAATAGAGAAAATATCGTCTAATACTCGTTGCAGAATGCAATTCCAATACTCATGCGTTCACTAGTGCGAGAATAGTATATTCTAAAACTAGTTGCAGAATGGGCTCCTATTCCAATACGAATGGAAAATTCGAAAACAAGCGACGAAGGAGCGAGTTTTTGAACGCATGAGTATTGGAATTGCATTCTGCAACGAGTATTAGACGATATTTTCTCTATTTCACTCAAATTTTGTGAAATTCAATGAAAAAATCAAATTATAGGTCCTAGTGACTTTCATATTGTATCTTGGCAGTTGTTGTGAATACGGAAATACGAAAATTGACGTTTCTAAATTGACGTCTGCTGAAATTTAAAAGGATCGGAAGTCATTGCTGCCCAGGCAACACAGACTTCTCCGCGATATCTCTGAGAGGTTACAATGCGACTTTTATAGGAGCTCCTACCGCGAGGTCCCAGAGATCTCTATGTGATGTAACTAAGCGAATTTCCCACTGATGTGCCAATGCGATAACTTGGAGAGGAGAGCGCACCATGCGATTGACAAGGTCAATCTGTTCACGCAGGCGCTATTTCTCTATCAAGTCGAACTTGTATAAACACTAAACAGCGAGTTTACCAAGACGGCCAGACATCGAGATGGGTTTTGTGGATAGATTAGTTAGATGTGTTGTGTTTATCGGTGTAACTGCTGTGCGAGGTTCGTTTTCGTTATTGTGTGAAATTTCGATGAGTATATTTGTGCTCCAAGTAAGTGATATTTTCATTAAAATCTGGAGTTTTCTCACCTATTAGGACATATACCGTAACCATTTTTACAGC
The DNA here is from genome assembly GCA_951802165.1 of Adalia decempunctata. NCBI lineage: Eukaryota > Metazoa > Arthropoda > Insecta > Coleoptera > Coccinellidae > Adalia > Adalia decempunctata. The sequence continues at coordinate 61,137,898 of OX637696.1, read as the reverse complement.
CACTTATGTTATCCGAGTAATTCAACCACCAATAAAAGAATTGATTAATTCACATTCACATTAAACGATTTTCTACTTGGTATATTGGTGATCAGGATAATTATTTCTATTAATATGGATGAGTGTAATAACTTCACAACAGATTTTACAAGAATGATGAGTCGAATATTCCCAAAATTCAAGCTAATATATGATTGATAATTCTTAAAAGGCACGGTTTACAAGTTCCTGTGGAAACCATTATTGCAATTCCAATATTAATAAAAGAAAACACTTCAATGAGAATTATGATCATTCGACACTTTCACGGGAACAGTTTGGAATTATATCTCATTTTGTTTCAAGCTGATATATGAATGCAGAATGGACATTGAAATGTTGTTGTTGAATTGTTCAATTTGTGCTCCAAAAGAACTTGACACACTGTTTATTCACGTTTTGATTAATGTATAAACCACTGACCTTACAAAAGTGTTACCGATTTTCTTCTCAATCTATCGATCTAACAAAAAAACACATAAATCTACCAAAATTTGATGGAGTGAATGTATGTTCTGATATTCTAGGAAATCATGACTCTTACGATATTATTTTGAAGATTTCCTAAGCATACCATAATTTGATACATTAGTTCAGCTATACGTTTACAAATCTATATTTTTTTCAAGCAATTTGATGTACATACGTTTATTTTCAGCATATCAGCTGTTTTCAATAGGTGTAAGTTTTTTGAATACCTATTTATTTTGACAGAATACTCATTTTTGTTCGAGAGATTGGTTTTCCCGTTTTCGAACATTGATTTTGTAAATAAACATCCATTTTCAATTTTGTTTCATTCGTAAAATAACCTTCTTGCCCAATTCTCGGATAAATGGTATTTCAACTTGAATAACACAAGAAATATGTGAAAAGGTATTTTTTTCCAAAAATCTACCGAAATCTACCGATTTTTTTCGAACTTGTAGGTACAGAGGGTGGCATCACTACATACGTGGAGGACAACAGAGGAGTCTTTCTCAAGATTGGCTGGAACATTGTACCCAGAGGAAGAAAGAAATATAATGTTTTGAAAATTATTTTGTTGATAATAGAGATTGACGAACTTATTCGCTTGTTTTAGTTTACCTTCTGTTGCAGCCGAAAATAATAAATAACTTTTAACACTGTTTGTTGTGTAATTCAATTCAATAGTATAGTGGATATACAGATTCTCATCATAGGAATCGGACTAATCTGACTTAGTTTTTGATGGTTCATTCACATTTCGCAATGCGACTTGTATTTACCTGTGCAAAGCGGCATGTGTAGAAACTTCTTATACATCTCACAATACGACCGGTATAGGAACTTCTTATACATCTCGCAATGTGAACAGTTCGAGAATATCTTATACATCTCGCAATGCGGAGGTTAATAAGAAGTTCTCAAAGTCCTCGCCGCGGGAGGTGTATGCGAACTCTAAGTGTTGCTTGTTTGAGAATATCCACGTAGGATATCGTCAAGAGCTCTCTGGGAACTCTTTTGTGGCGGACATTTGGAGGAGATATAGAGCTCCCAGCGACCTCCCAAAGAAGTCACAAAAGGCGTCACAACTTCCTAAAAAGAAGTCGCAGGGATTTCTCGGGGATATCTTTGTGTTGCCTGGGTGACTACCACAAAACGAAAAATGTTACTGAAAACGATGCTGTAATGAATTCATTACAGCACTGTTTTTAGTACTGTGATGAACTCATTACGATACTGAAATAGAGAAAGTATTGTACTTACTTATATATTTAGTAGAATATTTAAAATTTTGCAGTTTCATCCATGTCAAACTAATTATTAATGCATATTTCCGTTTGAAAATTATTGCATTTTCAGAGAGAACTCCACATCCTTCAAGAATTATGACTGGCATGCATGGATGTGTGTATTTATTTCTATGTCATGGTCTATGATTTTCTATAGAATCCCAAACTCGTTAATCAATGTGTCAAAATGAATATTCGGCAAGGTTGTTTAGAAGTTTTTTTCATATTATAATACGGTTGTTGAAAAAAAATGGTTCCTATCTTGAGCGGAAAGTACTTTCCCGCACCCGATTGCTTTTCCGAACTCCGCTCCGCGTCGTTCGGGCAACGGCAATCTAGTGCGGGAAAGTACAACTTTCCGCCCTTGACAAGAAAATAACTATTTCATTACACCCCTCTGAAAACCCTATCATAACAATATGTCGATTCGGAATATCGAAATTGACCCTTTTCCGTGCGGCCTCACCGTAAAAAGTTTTACGGTGCGCTGGGACATAGACGCATCTATGCTGAGACACAAAGCAACGATTGCGTGATGACAGTGGATGTCAGTGTTTTGAATAATTTTTGTTTTACAATATCGAAATGCTTTCTGCTGAAGAACAAATATCACTAGATTGTTTTCAGAGAGGTGTAATGAAAAATATCGTTCATTACACGTCCAGAAAGGCTTTTTCCGTGCTTGCAAGAGTTCCCGTGTTCGGCTTCGACTCACACGGGAACTCATCGCGCGCGCACGGAAAAAGCTTACTTTCTGGACTAGTGATGAAATATACTATTGCATGGTGCTCAAAATCATACTGACGAAGTATAGGTCTTGTTTTTTTCATTTAAATGCTTGCAGTCCGGTTTTTGTTTTTTTAATAATTTGTTGATTAGTACTGATTAATGAAAAATTGATCTATACAGGGTGAGTCGAGCTGAACGCCTCAGACTCTCGTGGCCAAACGGTACATTTTTTTCAGTAAACGGCCTGGGGAAGTATTTGTATGTCGATTAGGACTACATTTCAAAATGACTTTCATACAAGGTGTTTTAAAAGAGCGTGGCATATCAAAGTTATGTTTATCAAATGGAACACCCTGTTTTTTTTTACATTTCTCGATTCTTTGAGGAACAATAAGTGGACTTCGCGAAATATTCATATACGTAACTCCCTCCGTTCGCGAGATATTCAACGATTTCTCAAAAAGTAATGTTGTCAAAGAAATTCAATATCATTGGAATTAGCAACAGCGGGTGTACAGGGTGGCCAGATTTCGATGGTTTAGTACTACATCTCTCAAACTATAAGAGATAGAGAAAAAGTAACATACATGTCATGTCCTATTTTTTCGAGAAACATAAATTGCTGGAAACCCTAAGTTGCTACGGCGTCTAGTTTCCGAGCTACAGGGTGATTTTGTTCTTTGGTCCATTTTTATAATTGACTATAACTTGCCTATTATAGGATCTACGCTCTCGAATACCACATCTTAAGGGCACTTTTTCACTGCTTTTCATCGGTGCTTTTGGTTTCTTTGTATCTGCTCAAATTTCGGAGCTTTAACAGAAATTTTTTTTTTCAAATGTTCAAATGGAGACCATAATGGTATATGATGTTTCCAAATTGATCTTCCTTCAACGATTTCAAAAATATATATGTATCATGATATACTCCCGAGTTCACTATATATCGAAAAGTTCGAAAAAACACTTCTCGTTCAACAAAATCCAAGCAGGCTTTGATTCACTTCCTTCAAAACTGAGGCGGTCATAGGATTTCATGTCTTATTTATTTTCACTTGTCAATTCAGTTCCACCATTGTTGTATCATATCGCGATTCTTGAGTTCTTATTTATATCACATCATAAAAAGATGCAATTTATGTATTTCCTCGAATGGACAACGATTTGAACATTTGTTGTGAACATTATTTCTTTTAAATAAACCTACATTTTTCCTTGAAGGGGCTTTTTTTTTGCCCCTCATGGAAACATTCATTACTGTTTTCAACGGGTTACTTAAAACTTTGTGTTATTGTCATCGTCAAATCATCTGAGTATTCAAATGCTTTTCATTTTTCCATATAGCAGAGAGATCATACTAAAGTCAACAAGTTTCTCGAAGCCCCTCTTTTGTGTAATAATGAAGCTAATATTTCCTGAATCAATTTGTCAGCTTACAATATCTTAAGATATCGAATTCTAAGACCCTATAAGAACTTTAGGAGTACCAGACGATACCTACAACCACAATTACAATGATGAAACTGAATTGAATTTGACAAGTTAAAATAAATAAGACATGAAAATCTATGACCGCCTTAGTTTTGAAGTAAGTGAATCAAAGCCTGCTTGATTTTGTTGAACGAAAAGTGTTTTTTCGTAATTTTCGATATACATATAGTGAATTCGGAACATATCATGATATATATTTTTGAAATCGTTGAAGAAAGACCCATTTGGAAATATCATTCTCCATAATGGTTTCCATTCAAATTTTTTTTTTGTTATGACCTCAAAATTTGAGCAGATAGAAAAAATCCAATAGCACCGATGAGAAGCAGTAAAAAAAAGTGCCCCAAAATAGGGCGTAGATCCTATGATACGGAAGTTATAGTCAATAACAATAATGGACCAAATAACAAAATCGCCCTGTTGCTCGGAAACTAGACAACGTAGGAACTTGGGGTTTTCAGCAATTTCTGTTTCTCGAAAAAATGGAACATGACATGTATCTCAGGGCCGATCCTAGAGTGTTGGCCGCCCGCGTGCCTAATTCTTATGTGCCGCCCCAAAGACAAAAAAATATATATCTTTTTTTGACATATATAAAAAAATTATTAATGAACCTTCTTGTATTGTTAGGAGAAAATTATACATACAGTATATAACCTCTTTAATACTGAAAACTAAAAGAAAAAACACAAACAAACAAACTAATATATAACGAAAAGTAGAAATACGAACAGGAACAGTCTTATATTCAGTATGTAATGACTATTATATGTTTAAACAGGTACCTATTGAACAACTATTCCTAGCTTTTTGAGAACCAAATAAATCAATAATTTCGCTCATATCTTTCCGATATTTCAGATTCAATAGAGATAATGGCCAAATTCGAGAGTTTCTCCTGTGACCTCAGGTAATCTTTAATTATTTTTAATTTACTGAAACTCCTTCCTCCTGAAGCAACAGAGACAGGCAATGTTAATAAAATTCTTATGACTAATGTGAAATTGGAAAAACAAGAAATCAAATAATTTTCAACGATAATTTCTAATATTTCTCTAGGTTGATCTTTACCCGGGAATATATTTTTAAATGAATTAATTTCGTTAAAAAGTTGCACACCACCTAAATCCTTAACAATATTTCCCTCCGCATTTACCTGTAATCTAATATCTGAGTCCATGCAGGCTTTCATAAGATCATCATTAGAAAAATTTTCGAACTCATAGAGAAAGCAAAATTGATTATAGCATTCAGACAGCAAAGCAAGTTTCTGTACCTAGTGAGGATGTAGCGTGATCCAGAATTGTATAATAAAACTCAGCCTTAAATTTCTGGTAGGAATTAGAAATTGGTTCATCCCTGCCCTCATAATTAAATAAGAACTTTATTTCTGGGTTTAGGGATGGAAAAGCTTGGATCAATTTCTAAGTCATTGGCTAAACATGTTGCTGAATCAACAAATATTTTGAAATTCCCATCAGATCTTTATGAAATTGAATATTTTTTTGAATTTTCTAAACCCTTCATACTCTCTCTGCAATACTTACTCTAGGGTTTTGTAGCATTTTACTTGAAACGTCTATTCTTGTTAATAAGTCATGCCAAATTAACATTGAGCATAGAAACTTGAATGTTTTCATGTTTTTTACTAGAGGTTTAGCTGCACTTTTGGTCCTATTATCCCTAGTGGGATCTCCAATTAAAGCATTTAAAGCTTGAAGTCCTGCATTTATGCGACTCTCCCACTGTGTGTCGGGTTTCAAAGTTAAATCTTCGACATATTTTTTTAATATATCCCATCGATATGGAGACCCAGAAAAGAAATTGGAGTGCAAGAATTATATTCTTGCACTCAGTCAAAAAAATCCGAAATTTCCCCACTAGAAGTGGCAGCATTATTAACGACTAGATTTAAGGTATGACCCGAACATTGAACATATAAAATGCTCTAGGATTAATGGTAAGTATCCTTTTTTGAAGGCCTACATATTTGTTCTATTATCATATCCTTGACCCCGAATATCATGAACGTCAAGCTGAAGGCTAGGTAGTAGCTTTTCCAACAAAAAAATTACATAAACCTTGTCCAGTGGTATTAGTTACTTGAAAAATCCTATAAAGTACTCTAAAATGTCTACTGTAGACTGTAGGTACTATTCGATAAGTCTATACACCTAATAACAAATGAATCCATAATGATGGCGTATCTAATATTTGGCTTTTTTGACAGCGCGTGTTATCTCTTCACGAATAGATTCGGTTAAAATGTTACTAATGCTGCCCCAAGTAGTGTGGAATACGCCTCACGTCCTTATACCCTTACATCTATTAATATTGTTAAGGTGTTCCGATATAATTGGATAAAATTTAGCCAACATCTAATTTCCATTATCTCTACGATAGAATTCTGAACTAGTTCCTCTAAATGCCAAATTCTGACTGGCCAAAAATTGTACTACAGCATTCCCTTGTTTCTTTTTGTTGGTAAGGGGGAACAAGGAATATTTGATTTGACAAGATTGAAAATTTTCAGTTTCATTTAATTTTTTTTCCCGTCTCATTCAAAATTTTGATGATTAGAGTTGGAAAGTAATAATCAATAATTGAAAACAATCATCTCTTTAATATTTCTCGAAAATCATTTTTTTTTACAAACTGACATAAAAATGTGGCGGACTGCGGCCGCCCCTTGAGTTTGGCCGCCCGCGTGCGGGGCACGCGCTGCACACCTGCTAGGATCGGCCCTGATGTATCTTATACTCTTTCTCTATCTTTTATAGTTTAGGAGTTGTAGTACTAAACCATCGAAATCTGGCCACCCTGTACAAAATTTTGTCCGGTCATTTAAATCCCTTTCAGCTAGTTACTGTGCCTTGAGTAGACGATCACAGACGTTGAACCTATTCAGGTATATACAGCGTGTTATATTGCCAAAAACATTTACCGCATATTTGAACTCCAATAACTTTGTAATTTCAAATGGAACACCCCATTTTTCCCCACATGACAAGATTCGCCTTTTCATTTCCTTTCGACAAATATATAGGTTCATAGTCGATTCAACATTCCATCAGTTAATTATACAAGAGCTCTCTTGGAAAGAAGAATGAACTGCTCTAACCATTCTTATTACCACGAGAATTTAATAAAAAATTCTGTACGAAATGAAAACAATACCACAAAGCAAATACTGAAGGAATGATACTCACGGTTGGCCTTCCTTGAAGAGATATATCTACTGGTGGTCTGAAGCCTTTTGAAGTTAAATAGTTTTTGTCTTCTAGGGAATGAGTTCACTGTATAAACGTTTGGGTTTTATTCGAATGTTTAGGCAGGCACGTGCCAAATCGCGTTCATGCGAATCACTTCTTCGTGCAAGAAAGCAAGAAATTGGTCTTAAGGCGCTGTCACTGGTTACTTGGCCGAGTTGTGACAAAAAAGCAGGTCAAAATGTTTTTGGTCGGAGTCTGAATGGTTCTGGCAGTGCTTCATTTTTCATTACACCGAACTTTTTGCTTTAAGCGTGTCGATGAAGCAGAAAATTCCCTGATCAGAATAACATAAACAGTATTCCATCATAAATAAAAAAAATCAGAAAAAACATTACTCTAACAATTCATATAAATCTAAATGACATGATATGTTTAAATCCATCAAGTGTAGATCGGCAAAAAATGACATACATACATCCATAAGTACATTATATATGCATATGTACTTCAAAAAAACATTACTCTCCACCTGATTCGATCAGGAAATAAAGCTGCATTTTCCTGATCGTAGGTCTAACAGGTATTATTTGTAAGAACAATTTGTTTGCATAAATGAATTACCTACATTTCGTCGTGAATGATGACTTTTTAACTTCATAAAACTCGATTGAATCAGTTGTATACAACGAAGCATCAGTTTTATATAATACACAATACACTGCGAATTATTGAACCGATTTCATCTGTGTGTATCGCGCTTAGCACGACGCAACTACTTGTTTCGGAACTCAGTTTATCTTCTTATAGAATTATGATTTCCACCCCAAATGTCTTCAAAGAGAATCCTATTGGATACACAAGGAGATGGACTTAATACGATTTCCATAGGTTCTTTTTTGGCCAAATCAGTAACGGCACTAGACGTTTTTCAAGCTGATATTATGTTTTAACGTAGTGAGCTCAATAGGAAAGCAACCTGCGAAAGGACGACATTGGATGGTAGCAGTTTCATATTGTTATTATCTCATACATGGTAAGTCTTTGACTTATACATTACTTTCAAATATAGATTTCTGAGAGAGAAAGAAAACATTTTCCATATTTCCCAATTCGTCTTAATCAAAACTACATCGACTTATATGAAAAAAAACTGTACGAGTTCGTGCCTGAGATGATTTTTTGGTATGGATTGGAATTACTCAGAGTTGTCCTCTCGATTTCGAACAGTGTGATTCTGATATTTTCTGTTCCGTCAAATTTTCAATTGAAATGCAATAGTTCTTCCTCCAAATACATTACTTCTAGATTTTTCTGAAGCATAGTTTGTGGATGTTGATGAATTGTTCACATTCACACGAAAATATCTTATTAACAAACATACTCCATTTGAATTCGTTGGAACTTGAATGTCTAAAAACATAGTGTATGCACTTGTCAATAGTTAGTTTCCTGAGTTATTCTCGGCAAGCCCTCATTTTATATTTACAGTATGGTGCCAATGAAAGGAATAAATTAGATATTTCGTAAACCGGCGACTTTAAGGAAAAATCCTGAAACCCGCCGATTTTTATTTTAAAACGGGCTATTCGTAAGGATACCTTTTTATTTTTGACGTCATCTATGTGAGCGTGATGACGTCATCGCTAAAATTTTTAAATGGAAATGTGGGTGTTGTGATACATTATTTGAAAGGTCTTTCAAATAACTATTCAGTCATATCAATAATTCACAGTGACTGATTTTTGTATTCCTTTAAAAAAATTACAAAATTTTTTTATTACAATGAATATTTAATATGTTTTACTCATTAAATATAACGAAACCCAAATTAAGTGCTCAAATTGTTTACCTTTAGCTGAAAAACAATGACGGCCTTTACAAAATTTATTTTTGTTGGTCAATAAATACATCATACCAATACTTAATACATTTTATTAAGGAACCTGTTGAAATTTCATCAATAATATTTTTGACAATAAGCAAATCAATTACTGTACATATTGGTATGGCTGAATAGGTATTTCAAAGACCTTTCAAATAATGTCACAACACCCACATTTCCATTTAAAAATTTTAGCGATGACGTCATCACGCTCATATAGATGACGTCAAAAATAAAAAGGTATCCTTACGAGTAGTCCGTTTTAAAATAAAAATCGACCTTTTTCAGAATTTTTCCTTAAATTCGCCGGTTTACAAAATAACGAATTTATTCCTTTCATTTTCACCATACTGTATATTGCAGAAATGCATAAAAATATCTATTCCGCCATCTTGGATGTTTCGCCATATTGGATTTAAAATGACGTCAACATTATTTTCCGAGTTACTCTGAACAAGCTCTTTCATTTGATACCCATATTGTATTAGTGCATAAAAAATAAGCATTCCACCATCTTTAATGCTCCGCCATATTGAATGTATATTGATGTCACCTTAGTCTTCGAGTTACCTACTCTCTACAAGCTCATTCACTTGAGACCTATATTGAAGAAATGCATTACAAAAAACTATTTCGCCATCTTGGATGGTTCGCCATATTGGATATAGAAAGGCGTCACACAGCTTACCGTGTATTATCATTCCGATTTGAAGTATGTACAAAATTTCAACTCTACAGGTTGAAGATATCTGCTTCAAAATTGATCAGCAAGATTCCACCCGAACCAACATGCATATATGTATAATGCAAGTTAAATGAAAGCTTTTAAAGAAAGATCGGATCTCCTTGTTCAACCTTTATAAGTGGCAACACCGCATTCAATCTTTGCTCTGGGTGAGCATGGGCGTGCATTTTGAATCACTTCATTCGCGACATTTTTGTTATTCAGAGTGAATCTTCCTTTGAATATAATTTTATTGAAAATATTTCACAAATGGAAAGGATATTAAATTTTTCAGTCCACATTACTCTGAAGAGTATAAAGTTCTGAAAATAACTAATTTCAACTCTATGAAAATATTTAATACTGGATTGACTCGGTCTTCACTCGATGGAAATTCATTTTAATAGAAATGGAATGACAGCAAAACAATTGTTATAATGAATAATTAAAAGAGGAAATGAAATAAAAAATTTAATCTCAAATGGAAGACTAGAAATGAGCCCACGTCTTGATTTGTGCAGGCAGTCCGGCCCTCAGACAATAGAAGGTCCCACTTTTCAGTAATTACAATTCGTCGCAGTGAAAAGATTTGCAAAGCATATGATCAAAAAACGTTTTTTGCTCTACTAAGTAGGAATCATTTGCCCTGCATTGACTAATGAAAATGGGCGGAATTTACTGCATATTCACAAAGGTACCTATTATATTTTTAATTTTTCGCCTAGAAAATACTGGAAAAATGTTATTTCGATATGAATTAACTGACAGTTATTCTTTTTCGACTCTGAAACATTTGAATAACCATTGTATCGCTTTTCAGTAGCTTCTTCAGATTTTACTTTTGGAATTCAAAAATAACTCATGAAAATCCTTTCTCATTTGGGCATATTTTTAACCATCCCATCAAGGAAGACCAAATTCGCCTCCGATGGATATCTAAATTCAAGAAAATTATCATTTTCTGTTATTCATTAACATTGAAAACTTCCTTATTTACAGTTTTGACGCCATTGAATCATGAACAACTTGATGCTTCAGTTTCAACAAAACAATTACCTATGGAACGATAAATTTGGACTAGAATTGCTAACTTTTCTACAAACTTCACCCTTACGATTTCTCACCCTGTTTGGCATAATGAAATATACTACAAGAAAAAAATTTTAATGATCTGATGCTGACTCAAAAAATTTCCTGTAATTCAACTTCGGGCACTTTCTGGCAACTTGTTGATTCGAGAACCACGTGTCCAGCAAGGAATGCTTCATCTCTCTTCCAACTGAAGCAGAAATAAAGAGCGATGTTTTCATAACTCTAATCTGTATTTTTTTCGTCCAATGGCCTCTTGCAGAATAAACTAAATTCTTCAATTTACTCATTAATAATAAAGGTATCTAATTAAAAATTTTACGAGATGTTATATCAATTTTGTATTGTAAATGAGAGGAATAGTTTTTGTGTATAATAATAGATGAAAATAAAGCAAACGATTTCAGTTAAACTGTATAAGGCACAATCGACCGGAATCGAAGTAATCGAGGAATTGATCATATTGAGGATTTGCTGATAATTGCTGTATCAGCAAAATAACTCCTTCACGATTGAAGATTAAAAATTAAGAAATTATGAAATTAGGTTCGATGGCATGCAGAATACATGTAAGAACTCAAAATAATAACAAAATTCCCGAATTTCTCAACAAATCTTGTCAGACAAATTGAGGAGTAACTCCAATCCGGTGGTGAGTTTTCTTTGAAAAAAGTTTATCTTCATTAGTTCTACCTTTCTAAATTAATCTGCCGACGTTATTGTTAGAGGTGAGAAGAAACACTTGTTTCATTTTGTGATTGTTCGATAACTGAAAATAACAAACGTTGAAATTTCGTAGAGAGCAACTCTCCAAAAGGATTCTCCTCCCGGTTTATATAAATGAGGCGTTCGAAATGAATCCATTTCATTCAAAGCAAAACAGAATGCGTTCTCGTGCAGAAGCTCTAATTACGGTAGTTTTAGGGAACAAACGAAATTAGGAGCGATCTGCGGTTGTTTCCAGGAGAACCTTTTATGCGAAGTGAATTTGAAATGCATTCCGAATTGCCGAACTCCATCTAACTTACTCAGAATTAAATATATTTACATTTTAAAGACCACTTGAATTTCATCGTGTTTCAAGGGAGCTTACGGTGTTTGATAGCAGCGATTTTTACTTTATTAAAACGGGAGTTTCTTCTGAGTATACTAATCATCAAGGGCTTCCTCCCATGAAGTTCGTCAACCTACCAAGTGGCACTCGGAAATTCACCGCTGGATTTCCCGCAGGATATTCAATTTTTCACTGAAACATTGTTAAGAGTGTCCGTCGGAGCAAAAGAATGTCGAAATCAGAATAGAATTACTCTTTCATGAGAATTCCAACCAAATACCTCATCCAAACTAATCAAGGCCTTCTGTATAACAAGCCGTCAAAGAGCGGATGGAACTTTCATCAAATCTATAAACAGTACAAAAAAAATTTACTCAATTCCCAGACAACACAAAGAGACCTCAAAGACAGCTCTGCGCCTTCTTTTCAAGAAATTGTGACGCCTTTTGTAACTTCTTCGACGGGTTGCTGAGAGCTCTGCAGTAATAACAATAAAATATAATAATACATAATATACCCTCTCTTTCAGAATCATTGAATTTTACAGGTAAAATATCAATTTAACGAAACATCGTCGAAATATATCCAAACCAATTAACCGTTCATAAATTCATCCACAGAGTAGATTGTTCCAATTCAATAAGGAGTGGAAATAAATTATTCTTGAAAGTTCTCTCCCTGAGTGGACAATTTATTGCAATATTAGGCTGAGTCTTCGACTCGTACATATAATTCATTTGTAGATTCCTCTCATCAAACTAAACACTTTTTTCTCATACCATTCCTCAAAATTCGGTATCGTTTGAAAGATACAGGGTGTCAAAAATCCATGAAATTAACACTTTTCTTTCCATATATTTGGAACCGATATTTCGAATGAAATGAATTTTGGTTGATTGTTTACCCTATTCATTGTACATATTCCACAATCAAAACTTATTCAATATTTCTTCTGGTATCAAAGTTACAGCGTAGTCGACTCATAAATTCGCGCAAAAATACTATAAAACCATCTGAAAAAGATGAACGGTTCATATTATACAGGCTGAGTCTTCGACTCGTACATATATTTCAATTGTAGATTCCTCTCATCAAACGAAACACTTTTTTTCCATAACATTCCTCAAAATTCGGTTTCGTTTGAAAGATACAGTCCAAAATCCATGAAATTAACACGATTCTTTCCATATATTCCGAACCGATATTTCGAATGAAATGAATTTTGGTTGATTGTTTACCCTATTCATTGTACATATTCCTCAATCAAAACTTATTCAATATTTCTTCTGGTATAAAAGTTACAGCGTAGTCGACTCATAAATTCACGTAAAATACTATAAAACCATCTGAAAAAAATAAACGGTTCATATTTTCGAAAGAATCAGCAATTTTGAATATAAAAGTATTCTTATATTTTTTTCCTAAAACTTGTCCTTTTCGGGTTATTCCTAATTGTATACGATGAAATTTGAGGAAAAAATCATGAATTTCAAGAATAATCTAGATGCTTCCCTGGATTAAATATTATCGAATATAAGTCTTCTCTGGTCTCTTAACGAATTGACAATGTTGTTAGAATGTTTATTAACTTCGGCAAGACTAAAATCTCTAAGATGTAGAAAGGTTTGATGTAGAGATATGTAATAATAAAATCCCACAAATGTGGGAGATGAAATTAAATTCTAAGAAACATGAAATTATACATTTGATACGCACAGTTTCTATTGAAAATTTATTGTTACCAGTCCTTCAGGAAAATATCTATCTAAACATTTGGAGTTTTAAATCGGCCCTACACGGTTATTATTACATCAACACTGAAAATCTACACATAATCAACACCTGTTTGCATTATTCTCTGTAAACAAATAAATCGAAGTCGATGGCGCAGGTGGTCGCTATACGTTAGCGTCGTTCATGGGACCACAGACTGGTCTGCGATGGGACTAACGTTGGAGGCACAGAACAACGGATAGTCTTGCGTGGCGGCTACATCGCATTGCGGGGTAGCGACCAGCGAATGCGAAGTTATGCGGCGTTAGCGCACCGTTAAAGGCGACTGAAATTATAAGATCGTTGCGCTATATCGGCGAGAATCAGAACTACTCGTTTGGCATTTCCAAAGAGCAACGCATAGACGCCTTTAGCGAAAAGAAAACAAAACTAGTGCCCTTGCGATAGTTCATCCGTTTACGATAGGAGACGTACTGCATCCTTGGTTTCGTTTTGTTTAATTATCACATTTTCAGGAAATTTCCAACGAAGTGTGGACGCTTAGCTTATAGCGATATACTACGAAGGACATTCCCAAACAAGTGACACTTGGAGTCCTGTGCGTAATTCGCATAAACCTTTTATGGCGAGCACTTTGGGAATTTCTTTTTGGCTGCTTTCATTGAGATCTATAAAAGCCCGTATGGTAATCAGATTGCGATATTCGCTGATAGTGATTCTGGGGTTTTCTCGCTAACAGGGGAATCGATATATGGAAAGAAACAAAAGAACTCATGAACTTCTTTCGGAATTCGATTCGATATAAAGTAAGAACCCAGACAGCACCGGATATTCATAGAATATTCCCTGAATGTGCAAAATGGGATAGGTATATTCCCAATATTCGTAGAATATTCATAGAATATCATAGAATATCTATATCCCATGTAGCATATTCCGAGAATATTTCCATGCGAATATTCTAGGCATATTCCTAAAAGAATATGCTGAGAATATACCGAAAAGAATATTCTATATAGAATATTTCTAGAATATCCATAGGATATTCAAAATTGAATATTCTTTATGGTACATCCCAGGAATATTCCCCACGTGATATTTCTGGAATATTCCGCTAATAATATTCCTGGAATATCCTTTACGGCATATTAATGGAATATGTGAAGGTATACATTGGAAATGAAATTTCAAAATTTTTTTGAACTACAATAAGCAGATGGCAACTGTATTCAATCATCCCATTCATTTTCAGATTTACGTACGATAACGAGCGTTAAATATAAACTCATTTTATTATTGAGTTGAAGTTTTGTACACAAAATTTGTGCGCAGTAAAATGTCACAAAAAACTTGACGTAGCCTACGTAATCTTACGTTAGATTACGTAGGCTACGCACTTGACTATGACTGTGAACGCCATAAAATCCCGCCATCAACAGTCACCATTCGTCGTCTGTCAAATTCGACGGCGTCGGTTAACCACATTTTAGGTTAACGTGTGGTTCTATCATTTCTATTTCTAACCGTTTCCTTGGAAGTTGGAAGCTTTAGATCGAAACTTTTGTGAGTGTTATTTCAAGCTTACAATAAAGAATCAGAAAGAAGGAATTTTATATTCTATGATTTCAAGTGATATTTTGAAAGATTTCTAAGTGTATCGAGTTTGAGTTTTGCCTGGATTATTTGTTTTTGTGTAATACATATATGAGGTAAGTGAATTTGATGAAATAATTCTATATGCCCTCGATTGATTGATTGATTAATTTTATTCACGGCCATTTTGAAATCGAAATAATATATTTATGAACAAGACTTCTTTCCTCGATTCCCTTTTGAACATTTCTTTCATCATATACGTTATTTGGAGGTTATGAATGTTGTCAATCTCTCCCATTCAGTGTCATGTTATGTCTTGAAAAATGTTTTTTTTCAGGGTATCTGCGTGTCCTTTAGCCACCACCTTAGCTGATTCAGATAAATAATACATTCGATTGTTTTTGTTTTCTTCAATAAATATGAATATATCATAATATGTTTTTCATTTCTCATTCACTGGATTGATTATAATCAATATTTCTGAAAAGTATTTTCAGGCCTATTAGGCTCAAATATTTAGGTTCAGTTTAAACTTTGGTTCTTTGAGTAAAATCATTGAATAAACCAAAGTTTAAGTGGACCTAAGAATGCATATATGTCTATATTCCCTGAATATGAAAATGGTTCGAGTAAGATATCCATAGAATATCTCTAAAATATTCCGAATATTCTAGGTATATCCTATGAAAATCCTTAAGTGATATTATAGGAATATTCAGTATAAAATATGCCTTGAATATTCCAGGAATATTGAGAATATGCCTAGAATATTAATTCCCGAATATTACAGTAATATTACATGAAGAATATTCTTGGAACATTCTATGAATATTCGGAATATTCCTGGAATATTCTTTACAGAATATTCTACGAATATCTGTGGAATTCCCATACGCATATTCATAGAATATTCCAATATGCCAAAATGAATATTCTAGGCATATTCTTAGAATATCCGGTGCTGTCTGGGAATATGTACTTTATATGGTCCTCATCGAACGAAATGATTATTCTCATACCATTTTTCAATTAACGGCTTCTATTGAAAGGTACTGGTTGATGTTGATCCATGGGAATAATATTTTCCTTTCCACATCTTGAACATCGTATTTTTTTATCAATACAGCCTGATCGCCAAAAATATTGAATTTGTAGAGGCTTTCGGCGTTTAATGTCGTTCAAGCGACACCAAAAATATTACTAGACTAAACGTTTAATACAGGGTAGGGTGTAGGTGAATAAGTGTGACGAACTTCAGGTGCTTATTCGGCATGAAAAATTAATGAAATTTTGCTATACATAGTTCCTCATAGTAGACTACCCCTTTCCTTTCATGTATAAATTTCATACGAGACAATAAATTAGTTCTCTGTGGGAATATCTTCTGTAGTGTTTGGGATTTGAGTCAATAATTAATAATCAAGCAGGCGCCTGTCACAAATAAGTTTTGAAAAAGATGCAAAACCCCTTGTTTAACGACTCCCAACTGAAAAACGTGACCAAAACTTGTAGATCGAATAGAGAACTCTAGATTGTAGATTGGGTCCTAGTCCCTGAATTATCCGCAATATTTCGAGGTCGTGGCGCTATTGTGGCAATGGAAAATGGCGCGAACCCATCACAGATTGTCGATCGACCAAAAAGTCTCAGACAAAATCTAATCAGTGCCAATACCAGGGTTTCTGGTCATCTATGTTTTGAATCAATAATTTTTCGCTTTGATACATAATTTCAGCATCCTTTTGAACATTCATGGAATAATCAGTCCACCGTATGTTTTGCGTAGAAACTTACTTAAGACGTAATCTTGTATCAGTATTTCATCAACTTCAATACCCAACAGGGTTGTTTGTGAGTCCTCGAAGTAAAACTTTCAGAAGACAAAATATGGTGAAGGTGCTTCAGACCCTGATGTACATAAAGTTAGCCAAACAACTTTCGCGAATCAAACTCGGAATAGCTCAAAATTTTGCCGTTATTTATCCGTAATTTATCCGTGAAAAAATAAATTTTGCCGCTCTCATATTTAAAAAGATATGGGGTGTGTCGCTAAGTTGATATAAAGTTGGCGACACAACTTTTCAAAAAATGGTTTCAGCACGAAACGAAATAGCTCATCTTTTTCAGTGATTTATCCGTAATTTATCCGTGAAAAAATAAATTTTGCCGGTCTCATATTTAAAAAGATATGGGGTGTGTCGCTAACTTGATATCAAGTTGGCGAAACAACTTTTCGAAAAATGGTTTCAGCACGAAACAAAATAGCTCATCTTTTTAAGTGATTTATCCGTAAATTATCCGTGAAAAAAGAAAATTTGTATCAATCAAGGTTTTGAAGAAAAATGACAAAATCTGATTGATCGATCAGCAGCCGACGGAACATGATTTATGCATTTTTCTCGAAAACTACGCAAGCAATATTGTTGATATTTGAAAAGAAGATATAGCTTTTCATCTTTGATTTATCCGTGAAGAAAAAAATTTTGCCGCTATCGTTTTTAAAAAAATATCACGTGCGCTGGTATGTGTACATCAAATTACCAGGTGACATATTGAAAAAATGATTTCAGCAATCAACAGATAATGCAATTTCTTTAAATGATTTATCCGCAAATTATCCGTGAAAAAATAAATTTTGCCGCTCTCATATTTAAAAAGATATGGGGTGTGTCGCTAAGTTGATATCAAGTTGGCGAAACAACTTTTCAAAAAATGGTTTCAGCACAAAACAAAATAGCTCATCTTTTTAAGTGATTTATCCGTAAATTATCCGTGAAAAAAGAAAATTTGTATCAATCAAGGTTTTGAAGAAAAATGACAAAATCTGATTGATCGATCAGCAGCCGACGGAACATGATTTATGCATTTTTCTCGAAAACTACGCAAGCAATATTGTTGATATTTGAAAAGAAGATATAGCTTTTCATCTTTGATTTATCCGTGAAGAAAAAAATTTTGCCGCTATCGTTTTTAAAAAAATATCACGTGCGCTGGTATGTGTACATCAAATTACCAGGTGACATATTGAAAAAATGATTTCAGCAATCAACAGATAATGCAATTTCTTTAAATGATTTATCCGCAAATTATCCGTGAAAAAATAAATTTTGCCGCTCTCATATTTAAAAAGATATGGGGTGTGTCGCTAAGTTGATATCAAGTTGGCGAAACAACTTTTCAAAAAATGGTTTCAGCACAAAACAAAATAGCTCATCTTTTTAAGTGATTTATCCGTAAATTATCCGTGAAAAAAGAAAATTTGTATCAATCAAGGTTTTGAAGAAAAATGACAAAATCTGATTGATCGATCAGCAGCCGACGGAACATGATTTATGCATTTTTCTCGAAAACTACGCAAGCAATATTTTTGATATTTGAAAAGAAGATGTAGCTTTTCATCTTTGATTTATCCGGGAAGAAAAAAATTTTGCCGCTATCGTTTTTAAAAAAATATCACGTGCGCTGGTATGTGTACATCAAATTACCAGGTGACATATTGAAAAAATGATTTCAGCAATCAACAGATAATGCAATTTCTTTAAATGATTTATCCGCAAATTATCCGTGAAAAAATAAATTTTGCCGCTATCATATTTAAAAAGATATGGGGTGTGTCGCTAAGTTGATATCAAGTTGGCGAAACAACTTTTCAAAAAATGGTTTCAGCACAAAACAAAATAGCTCATCTTTTAAAGTGATTTATCCGTAAATTATCCGTGAAAAAAGAAAATTTGTATCAATCAAGGTTTTGAAGAAAAATGACAAAATCTGATTGATCGATCAGCAGCCGACGGAACATGATTTATGCATTTTTCTTGAAAACTACGCAAGCAATATTGTTGATATTTGAAACGAAGATGTAGCTTTTCATCTTTGATTCATCTGTGAAGAAAAAAATTTTGCCGCTCCTGTTATTACAAAAATATTCCGTGCACTGGATGTGTTCATCAAATTACCAGGTGACATATTGAAAAAATGATTTCAGCAATCAACAGTTAATTTAATTTTTTTCAATGATTTATCCGTAAATTATCCGTGAAGAAAAAAACATCGCCACTCTTGTATTTTAAAAAATATCGGATATTTCACTCAATTGATATCAAGTCAACGAAACATCTAATATTTTTTTAAATGAGAGTGGCGATGTTTTTTTCATCACGAATAATTTACAGATAAATCATCGAAAACAATTAAATTATCTGTTGATTGCTGAAATAATTTTTTTCGATATGGATATGTCACCTGTCAATTTGATGTACACTTATCAGTGCACGTAATATTTTTGTAAAAACAGGAGCGGCAAATTTTTTTTCTTCACGGATGAATCAAAGATGAAAAGCAACATCTTCTTTTCAAATTTCATCGATATTGCTTTCTCAGTTTTCGAGAAATATGCATAAATCAAGTTCCGTCGGCTGCTGATCGATCAATCAGATTTTGTCATTTGATCGATACAAATTTTCTTTTTCACGGATAATTTGCGGATGAATCATCAAAAGAAATTGCATTATCTGTTGATTGTTGAAATCATTTTTCCAATATGTCACCTGGTAATTTGATGTACACATACCAGCGCACGTGATATTTTTTTAAAAACGAAAGCGGCAAAATTTTTTTCTTCACGGATAAATCAAAGATGAAAAGCTACATCTTCTTTTCAAATATCAACAATATTGCTTGGTAGTTTTCGAGAAAATGCATAAATCATGTTCCGTCGGCTGCTGATCGATCAATCAGATTTTGTCATTTTTCTTCGAAACCTTGACTGATACAAATTTTCTTTTTTCACGGATAATTTACGGATAAATCACTCAAAAAAATGAGCTATTTTGTTTTGTGCTGAAACCATTTTTCGAAAAGTTGTTTCGTCAAATTGATATAAAGTTAGCGAAACACCCAATATTTTTTTAAATACAAGAGTGGCGATGTTTTTTCCTTCACGGATAATTTGCGGATAAATCATTTAAATAAATTGCATTATCTGTTGATTGCTGAAATCATTTTTTCAATATGTCACCTGGTAATTTGATGTACACATACCAGCGCACGTGATATTTTTTTAAAAACGAAAGCGGCAAAATTTTTTTCTTCACGGATAAATCAAAGATGAAAAGCTACATCTTCTTTTCAAATATCAACAATATTGCTTGCGTAGTTTTCGAGAAAAATGCATAAATCATGTTCCGTCGGCTGCTGATCGATCAATCAGATTTTGTCATTTTTCTTCAAAACCTTGATTGATACAAATTTTCTTTTTTCACGGATAATTTACGGATAAATCACTTAAAAAGATGAGCTATTTCGTTTCGTGCTGAAACCATTTTTTGAAAAGTTGTGTCGCCAACTTTATATCAACTTAGCGACACACCCCATATCTTTTTAAATATGAGAGCGGCAAAATTTATTTTTTCACGGATAAATTACGGATAAATAACGGCAAAATTTTGAGCTATTCCGAGTTTGATTCGCGAAAGTTGTTTGGCTAACTTTATGTACATCAGACCCTGGGACAGGAATATTCAGATTCTCTTTGAAACAACAATTATAATAATAATCCAGATTTCATTCGATTAAAAACCACCTCGCCGAATTCCATGGACTGTCGTTCAACGGCATCAGTAAAATAATTCAGAGTTAGGTTCAATTGAAATTTATGTATCTTACCCTTAGCAGCTGGAGAAACAGCTATGAAGTTGACCAGCGCTGCCCCTGTCCCGTGTCCCATCAATGTTACCCTCTGGGGGTCTCCGCCGAAAGCAGGCAAATTCTCTTTGAGCCAGTGCAGTCCCGCTACTAAATCCATTAAACCGAAGTTTCCTTGTGCACTTCCCTTGGTGCCAGTCTTGAGAAAACCTACAAAAATGGAAGCTTTTAGATGAAGAGATGATGTAATCCCTAATGGACAAACGTTACTGGGCTTACAAACATGTGTGTTTTATTGCAGAACATTACAGAGTGATTTAATTAGTTCGGATATTCATACATTTCCGCTACAGGGTTTCTCAGAATGAAAGGATAAACTTGAAACACCTCGTACTCCTCGTAGTCGCTCAGAATAAAGTTTTTTGTAGAAATATCCGTTTTTTGAATAACAACGATTTCCGACAAACTTTTTGCATTTCTGAAGATATCATAGGATTCAAACAAATCAAATTCGTGAAGTAAATCGTACTATGAAAAGTGATCGTCTTCATCTTGGACAAAGTTGCCATTGAATAACCTGCATTTCGCTTATGCTTCGAAAACGAGGTATAAGGCAAAAATAACTTTCTTAGTGTCATCTAGGCATCTATACAGGCTGTCCCAAGTTCGAGTGCCTATTAGACGTTTCTGGAGAACTGGATATATTTGAAATCTGAAAATTGGGATTACGATATTGTTAATAATTCTCTACAGACCTAAAATATTTTCAGAGTCAGAGCACTTCCGGTTATACAGGGAGTGAAAATAAATTTGCTCAAAAATTTGTCTTTCAATCTTTTCGTTTCTGATATAATTGAGTATCCAATGCTGATCACATTTCTGTTAAAACCATTGAATTCATTCGACTAGTTTTCAAAATATCGAAAAAAACGTGAAAAAAAGGCAAATATTCATGGTCAGTATTATGTTCATTTTTCTTATTCTGAACATCCTGAGTGTACACCGTTCTCACAACGTCAAAGTAGAAGAATGTGGAAAGGTCATGCATCTTTTGAATTTCATGAATATCATCACAGGGTGTTTCAAATTTTGTATCAGAAACTGTGATCGGGAATCGGCCATAACTTCTGTTTTCCAAATTAGAACCCTATTTCTTCATGATTGCGTTGGATTCTGCTAAGAAAAATAATGATAGCACTCTCAGATGCTCTCGCTCCTAAACGCAGTAATTCCCGAATTATTTGAGCATTTCTGGATTCATGGACTTCACATGGATAACCTACAAGAAGCAATACATACAGGGTGATTCACGGTGGATGGCACATTAGACGTTTCTGGAGAACCAGATTTCAGATCGGTCTGTAAATTTAATGGAATGCATTATCGTACCTGTTCTACCCAACTAAAATATTTTCGTCAATGCGGTGTTGCCACTTCTATTAGAAAGTAGTAGCAACTTTGCTTTTTCAAATGGAACACCCGGTATATTATATTATTTTTGGAATCTCCAACAACTTCTCGACAACTTTTATTGACCTTTATCTATACCTATCTGTTGGCGATTTCGAAATATAAATCAATTTCAATTTTTTTCACCAGAAAACATGACCCCTAAAAATGCTGATAACTTCGGGTTGAGAAACACTATGGCATTGAAATTTGGTTTGGAGTTAGGTGATATATGAATGCTTCCAACACTTCAGCCTGATTCACGTTACTTCAATACAGGGTGATAAAAAAATACAGTCTTTTCGGATGCTTTAAAAAGTGACTGAAAGTTGTTTATTTCAAATGGAATGCCCTATATATTATTAGAAATTCGGAAAACTGACGAAATCCGCTTTCATTCTATGTATATCATGCCTTTACCTAACTAGTCAAATTTCGGATTTATTTGTCAAAATGTCCCTTCAGAATGGTATTTCCAATCAGTATTTTGTAGGCAGGCCATGATTATTACTTGATAGTACCTTGTGACATTCTCCTAATAATAAAGGCACCAAGAAACTTGAGAGTCAAACTATTTCTATGAATTATTATTAAAAAGTAGAACAATCATGTCGAATACTTGAAAGTTTGTTCGAATAGCTGGCCGTTCACTTCCAAGTACTTCAAAATGCAGGTGTTGACTGTTTTCGTCGTGGCAGATCGTATTTCTTTGAAATCCAAATCTTAAAATGCTTGGGCAATCCTTTCAAACAATTCATCTCTCGAATGCACGGGTGTTTTGTAAACTTTTTCTTTCAACATTCCCCACAGATAAAAATCTAACGGACTAAGATCGGGTATTCTTGCTGGCCAATTCCATGGTCCCAAGCGCCTTATCCACCGATCTTCAAAAAGTCTCTCCAGAATAATGAACAAATTCATGAGCACTTCGTTTGAATAGTTTTCTTCCATCGTTTCGAGGGTATTTGCAACTTCTGGAATGAAGAAAATGTCGAAATTCAAGCTTCTTTGTGCCTTTATCATTAGGAGAATGTCAAATAGTCATGGTCTGCCTACCAAATACCGAATGGAAATACCATTCTGAAGGGACATTTTGACAAATAAATGCTCGAAATTTGACCAGTTAGGCATAGGCATGCTATACAAAGAATGAAAGCGAATTTCATCAGTTTTCTGAATTTCCAGTAATATACAGGGCGTTCCATTTGAAATAAACAACTTTCAGTCACTTTTTCAAGCAACCGAAAAGACTGTATTTTTTTATCACCCTGTATTGAAGTAACGTGAATCAGGCTGAAGTGTTGGAAGCATTCATATATCACCTAACTCCAAACCAAATTTCAATGCTATAGTGTTTCTCAACCAGAAGTTATCAGCATTTTTAGAAGTCATGTTTTCCGGTGAAAAAAATTGAAATTAATTTATATTTCGAAAACGGCAACAGATAGGTATAGGGAAATGTCGATAAAGGTTGTCGAGAAGTTGTTGGGGATTCCAAAAATAATATAATATACCGGGTGTTCCATTTGAAAAAGCAAAGTTGCTACTACTTTCTAATAGAAGTGGCAACACCGCATTGACGAAAATATTTTCGTTATGTAGAACAGGTCCGATAATGCATTCCATTAAATTTTCAGACCGATCCGAAGTCTGGTTCTCCAGAAACGTCTAATGTGCCATCCACCGTGAATCACCCTTTATAATGTATTTTCATATCTCAATCAAATTAACAACTTACTTCCATACTTTGAAATAAAGATATATTATTATTAATAATTCATTGTAGTAATTGAATCATTCCGACAAAAATATCAAAGGAAATTGATTCGAAAGTCAAAACTTATTCTCGTTTATTTCACTACCCAACTATTTGTCACGAGTTAGTTAATATTTGGCTGGATTTCGCAAGTGTTAACGTATGGTCCGAAAGTTTTGGGAAAAATTTCAAAAGCATATAACTCTTAAATAACTGACTTAAATAATCTTATATTTTTATCGAATTATTCAACAATTTAACTTAACTATCCTTATTATAGATCAAAATTCAAGTAACAGACGTGGGACCATTATTTTCGATTTGCCTAATTATTCCCCTGACACGTTGCTTCTCAATTAGACCAGATAAAATTGTTCCCAAAACTTTCGGACCATACGTTATATTACTTAACAACTATTCAGATTTCTTTTCGATCAGATACGGTATTTTCGCCAATATTCTGAATAACAAAATTATGTTCAAGCAATAAATAAGTGAATTCAATGAAAATAAAACCTCGTCCAAAGCGACCGAAAACACAAAAATCGGCTAGAAAGGTTATGGCCTCGGTATTTTGGGATGTGCGTCGTGTGATAAAAAAAAGGTCGATCAAAACAATGGCAAAACTACATGAATTGAACTTCGAATTGCTCCTACACCCACCGTGTTCGCCAGGTTTGGCTCACAGCGACTACTGGCTGTTCACAGACCTGAAAAAATACTCGCCGGTAAGAAATTTCGCACAAATGAAGAGGTTATCGCTGAAACTGAGGCCTATTTTGAGGCAAAAGTTAAATCGTTATACAAAAGTGATATTGAAATGTTAGAGCGGCGCTGGAATGATTGCGTTGCTCTTGATGGAGATTACGTTAAAGAATAAATTGATAAATAAAGAATAAGTGTTTTCTTTGCTAGGCCCGGGACTTTTCAGCCCATGTCTTATTATGATGACGAATAAACTCATATCTATCTATCTATCTACCTATCAGTGTTGATCAGCCAATACAGAACAATTTCTCTCGTTCTCTCCCTATAAATTTATGTACAGGGTGTCCCAAGTTCGAGTGCTTATCACACGTTTCTTGAGAACTGGACATATTTGAAATCTGAAAATTGAGATCACGATATTGCTCGAAATTCTCTACTGAGCACAATTATTTTTGGTGCCTGAGTACTTCCGGTTATACAAGGGGTGGAAATAAATTTGTTCAATATTTTTCTTTTAATTTTTTTTTCTGATATAGGTAATAGACCATTCAATGCTGAATACATTTCTGAAAAAATAATTGTATTCATTCGAATAGTTTTCAAAATATCGAAAAAAACTGAAGGAAGGTCCAATACTCGTCAGTATTATGTTCATTTTTCTTATTCTCATCATCCTGAGTAGAAAAATTAAAAAATCATCACAGGAGGTTTTGTGTCGAAAACTGTGATCGAAAATTGGCCTTAACTTCTGTTTTCCAAATTGAAACCCAATTTTAGTCATTTCAGGAATTAGTGAATTTGGGTGCAAGAGCAGGAACTCAGAAAACCATTGCAGGTAAAACAACAATTTAGGAATGAAGAAGTGATCTTTAATTCCTAACGACATGTAATATGAAATATTAAAACCGAAAGAAATTCCAACTTTACCGTCCTTATGCTGAAGAATGTAGGTAATATGTGTATATATCCAAAGTTGTAGTTTGAAATCTCGGTCCTTCATTCTGTTGTTACGAATACGAACACAGGAAATTGCAGATTCCTGCAAGATACGGATTCCCAGTTTCCGCTCACTCGTTTTGATTTCATAACAACGAGATGAGAATATCCTCGGATCTAAGTTCAGCATAACTATAAAGTACTACAGGGAGCGTTTATGCTGCGAACCTGGAAAACATGTTGCGGATGGGGCTTCAGAATCTTACGAAATGTGATCAATTCAAGTTTACAGGATAGCATCGCGGAAATCGAGACGAAGAATTCACTTGGATTCCTTGAGATTAGTATTTCAGTCTGAGCATTCAATTATTTATAAGATCAGACAGAATACATGTAAGAATTCGAGAAATTTATGAGAATACATAGATACAAGGCCCTTCAATTGATTTCGAGGTTCCATTACCATGTTTCGAAATGGAAACCTTTGAATTCCTGTTCCTTTTTAGTAGATTATCCCCACTTCATGGTTTGAATTTAAAATGAAGCTATTGACATGAAAAGAATTTCAGATTTCATGAAATATCTCGGTTGGCCAATATTCAGGTTTATCAAATTTTTGCTGCCTGAAGCTGACGCAAGTTGGCACTCGTGAAATATCGGTACTGTCAAAATTATTCCCAGCGAAGTTGCCGATGCCCGATGCTCATTTCTACTCTCAATAATGGGGAATGATGAATAAACATTTCGATAAATACATAATGACTACGTCTATCTAGAGCGGACAACGTTGCGAAGTAATCTGACAGAAAAATTACTATAACCTAACATGTCATGGCCAACCGGGATGCATATTCATATCCCACGTAGCGTATCGCAGCTAGTGATGAGCGAAATCGTGATTTTCAAATCACGGTGATAAACGTGACTGCTCTTTGTCAGTACCAGTGATTTTAAACGGTGATTCAATCACAGGCACGATTTGAATATTTACGTGTTACGTCACACCGGCCTTCACAGCAAAGCAACCAACCAATACGATATTTTGTATGGAAGTGGCGAATTAGCGACTTTCAGAAATATTCAATTCATATATTAGTGACAAGTATCAACCTGTAGCAAATACGCGCCTGAATACCAATAAGGCACGAAGTCGCATATCACCCATGTCATTCTTACGGTGATATAGGAAAATGACCCTTATGGTTTTGGTTAGTGCTTTATGAATCGCAGAAATACATTCACCGTCCAAACAGATATCACGTCTTTTGCGTCTTAATCGCTTTGGAGTCTTCGATCCCAGTAACGGAATTAACTGTGATCAAATCACGCTCTTCATTACCGGTACGGAACAGTGACTACCTGTGACTTAGAGATATCAGTGATTAAATCACAGTGAATGAAATATCGCTCATCCCTAATCGCAGCTCGGAGTCAGCCGAAGCTTACGCGATAAACCACGTGCGTGATCGCATCTAATTTAGCGATATCAATTGAGAAATATGAATTGGTATTATACCTTATAATGAAACCCCGATTCTTTCATTTTTTTTCAGTTCAAATAATAACGATTGGGTTATGTTCTATATTCACGAATAATAACGGCTACTTCTTATTCAAGAGTGAATGCTTTCAGGTTATGAATTTATTGGGATGAAGAAATGAGTATATTTAGAATAGATTGTATAGTTAAGCAAAAAGAATGAATGAAATCATGTCTTAAATGGAATTTTTTTAAACTTTTCGAGGGGTGTTCTAATAGTTGCTCTCATTGACTGAGTCACTTTTGTTGCATTCATAAGTTCGGCCTCTCAATTCTGAAACGAATTGACAAAATTAATCTTAACTTAAATAGCTATCATGCAAATTGAATTTTGTAAGTACATATTATATTCACTTTGCTATTGCAAAGATACACAAAGTAAAAAGCCGTTGAAAAGAAGAATCACTGAGCTTCATGTACAAAATTATTAGAAGAGTTATGAAGTTCAAAAGTTGTCAAAAGGGCAATGGTACAAAAAAAAATATTACTTTATTGAGAACAGTTGTGGAATATACGAAAGAGAAAAAAAAAGGCTCACCGTTGATTGAAAACAATTTATGAAAGTAAAAGTATGATTGAGAGACTAGATATTCAAAAAATCAAGTGGACAGAATTTATTCGAAAATTATGTTCAAATGAAAAAGTTATATCAGAACTGAATTTGGAAATAGTTAACAACATCCAATAACCCTGTCCAAATAATGTGTCAGATTGTTATAACAAAAAGTATTTTGTAGGAAGTATGCCGTATGCCTGTTTTACCTGAAAGAATAAAAATATGAGAAGCTTAGCTATATGTTGATATGAATTTCATTCTCATGAACAATCCGCAAACCCCCAGTTACCCGCCCATATATTATGTTTAGCTATTGGTAAAAGGAATTTATAAATATGAAATTTTTTTGTTTTTTGATATTTGGAGATTATTAAAATTTTTTTCCCTAAGTCCTTTTAACAATTATTTCAATTCATCAATACTATGGAAAAAGTACGTAAAACCCCTCACCTCAATTTCTCCTTTTGTGGCTATTTTCATTCTTACTATTCAGTCATCGATTTGCAAAAAAATCGGCTCTAATTTTCGTCAAAACCCTATTTGGTAACAATGCGATAGGATACTCTTAGCGATCCCATACAATTCATAAAATACGTTCGAGATCGCAGGCACCGGTGCGATCTCGTACGTTAAGTTTACTTCGGCTTCAGGTGAATTCGGACTGCGATACGGTACGTGGGATATGAGAATGCAACCGGTATACTCCATAAAAGCGAATGGAGTTTATATAGGGTGTTTTCCTAGAGGTCAACAAGTTCAAATTAGAATAAAACAGAGGAAAAATATTTGCAATAACAACAAATCTGGTAAAATCAATTATTTTGATAGGAAATCTCAACAGTGTGCAAGCGTCTGTCTGGCTTAAATTTAATCCCATCGAATCAGTCAGCTATCAAATCAGTTGTGAAACCAAATTTTAGTCGATTTCATTTCGAAAGTTAATTTTTTTTGTTTCAAAAATAGAAGAAAATAAGCCAACTCATGCTTCTATTTTATTGCAAACGAAAGACTCATAAACATAGTTCAACTTCCGATTGAAAGTGAATCTACAGATAATTTTGTTCAGAAAAACAACTTGGAATACGTAATCGGCAGAGAATGGCCCAATTCAAATATATCAATATATGGCGGGAAATAGTTCCTGCTTTACCCACATATTCACTTATTTCATAGTTCAGCGATTTTCAGACAGAGAGCGCTATTGTACATTTCATTCATAACGATGGAGATATTCATAGAACTTATAGGGATAATGTGAGTTCTATGGAGATATTCCATAAAATGCACGGTGGCGCCTCTATCGGATGAAATTTCCTACTCGGTTTGAACGGCGACCTCAATCAGTTCGTTATCATATTTATCGCAAATTGACCAAACCCTTAACAATATTGTTTTTTAACTTGGAGGCTATGAAGTGAAAATAATTGGCTGAAACATATCCAACAAAAATTGAGCTACTGATCACGCAGAAAATATGAAGGGGAAGTCCTCATAAAGGACATAAAATCCAGGAGTTCCCTATATGTTCGTGAACTCTCAAAAGTCGACGTCTGAAGTGACTGAAATCTCCGAGTTCAATACCTACTTCCACAGAATTGGTAATGTTTGAAGCGTGAAAAGTTTTGTCCGCATACATGGGTTCCAGATGTCACAATACTCTGAGGTCGTCCCATTGAACTTATAGTAACATGGAATGCTATTACCAGATCAAAAATTGGTTAAAGATCTCAGTTGGAGGAATACCGAGATTTTCATGTTTCCATAGATATGACCTGTCACACAGAACAGAAACACAGAAATATGTATCTTGCCGAAATGCCAATTGAATCGGATTTTGATGATTTCCATAGAACTTATAGTAAGTTCAGGTCATATCTATGGAAACATGAAAATCTCGATATTCCTCCAACTAAGATGTTTAACCAATCATTTTAAGCTGAGCTCAAGGCTAATTGCATATTACTATGAGTTCTATGGGTCGTCCTCAGAATACACCTCGGAACACACGAAAAACAAAAATTATTTCTACTTAATTTCGTTTTTCCACATTTCAAATATTCGATTTTTTTTAACTACATCAGTAAACTAATATTTTTCATGAATAACAGAATAACAGTGAATGCCGAACCATATCGTGCTATGATGACAGTCCAGTTTCTTATGCCTCATTTGAAAGCTATTGATCCAACCGATATGTGGTTTCAGCAGGATGGTGCCACATGTCATACCGTTGAAACATTGACGATCTTGCGCGACTACGCTCCTGATGGTCGTGTTTTTTCCCGATTTGGTGACCAGAATTGACCACGACGCTCTTGCGATTTAACGCCCTTGGACTTCTGGCTGTATGCTGTCGAAAGTCACAGCAAGGTGCCAACAAAGCCGTGACGGCCATTTCATTGATATTTGGATTTATACATTATTCTAAAATATACATTTTCTACATGAATAAATATATCAACATATGATATTACTCGAAGCTCCTCCTTAACCTCATTTAGGACTGCACTCAAGAAATATGTGCTCACGGAGCTCCGAGTTTGACGTTAGAACTCATGATGTGGAAATGTGATTGGTTGGTTCATCGTCTGTTACTGCCATCCTTTTTCCTTTTTCTTACCTTTTCCAACATTCCTATTCGTGAGTAGTTTGATTTGGTAAGCTTTGTTTAGTTGAATTCATTTTGTCATATTTCTTGGATCCATTTTAAAGAAAAAACAAAAAACTGAACTGCAAATACATTCAACTCAAAACAAAATCAAGATCTATGCTTATTGAATACAATTTTGTGGTAGTTATCTATAGCATATCAATAAGTTCATCATTTGAATAAACGTGCGGCATTTTCAAAACATAAAACACTCGTACCCTCGCCGTAACACGATAGGAGATTACTGATCACAATCTATATTCATGTATGATGTATGAGTCATGTATGATAAGAAGCCAAAAAACGTGTTGATATCTACGGAGAAAAAGGCGAGGGAGCAGGTTCGGACATAATTCATGTAAAAATGTTTGCTAAAATGACTTATTCTGATGAGTTCTACCATCTGTCAAAAAAAAATCCTCAATTCCAAATGCACCCTGTATATATTTGTCCAGTTTATGGTGAAATGCCATGTATATTATTAAGGTCGCCGTTCAAAGCGAGTAGGAAACGTATCCGATAGAGGCACCACCGTGCACTTTAGGGAATATCTCCAGAGAACTTACATTATCACTATAAGTTCTATGAATGAAATATACAATGGCGTTCTCTATCCGAAAATCGTTGAACTATGGAATTAATGAATTTGTGGGTATTCTCTGCCAAATCCGTATTGTTTTTCTGAACGAAAGTATCTGTGGATTCACTTTCAATCGGAAGTTGAACTATTTTCGTGAGTCTTTCTTCTTTCGTTTGAAATGAAACAGAAGAGAGAATTGGCTTATTTTCTTCTATTTTTGAAAAAAAAATGACTTTCGAAATGAAATCGATTTAAATTATTTCATTAAGAAGTCCAATCCTTTTTGAGGTAACCCACGAAATTACAGTTCTCAAAGTGAAACCATTTTCAAATGCATCTTAATGCATGTTGAGTAGAATTTCAGTTAAAGAACTGAAGTGCGGTTCAATTTTATTTAATGAAAAATTTACCAAATTTCTGAATGAAAAGTTAAAAGGGCTAATGGACTGTATATATTTATAAGGTTTTATTGAAACCCAACACAAATGAAAGGATAAATGCACCCAAATCAACAATTGCAAGGTCTTACCTATTTCAGCAAAACGGCCAACCAGATCTCGTCGGTTACTCCTATTTCCATGAACAGAGTGATCGAGCTCGACAAACGAACATGGAATGAAGCTGTTGACGTGAAAATCCGTTGCTAAAACTGTCAAAGTAGGAACACTTATCCTTGTGGCAGAATAATAACCACGCCACTGGTAACAGTCTTTTTCGAACTAAATTCGCACAAACGAATGTTCTTAAATGAATGTAATTCGAATGAATCGAAATCACTAGAATTGTGAAACACTAGAAAAACTGAACTTTTCTAGATTCACGAAAGGAAACAGAATAAATTTATATTATCGGTAGCAGATATATTCACGATTACGGCAATCAATGAACTGAATGAAAAATGAAATGAAACAAAAAATACGACATATGCGTTTGTTTCACAGCTGACGGCGCTGACGCACCTACACATGGAATCTCCCTGGTATCGGGGAAATTGAATTAATTTTGAAGGAATGGAAATGAAAAATTCGAAAAGTTTCTGAACCGTTCACTTGGCGTGAACAATGCACCTTAACGCTTTTTTGATTTTTCTTTGAAAATTTGTTGATTTCAATTTCTTAAATTTCATTAAAGATCGAGTCGATCAGTTACTTCGATTAAATAATAAGTACTTCACAGGGTGTTTCAACATAAACTGGACAAATATATATCCCGTATAGATGACATCGAGGAATTATTTGAAATATACCCCGTTCTCGAAGCATAAGCGAGATACAGGGATGTCAAATTCGAGCAATACTGTGATAACTGTGGTGAGTTATTCGTGACAGGTTCTGGTCTGGTCCTATTTGCGTATTTGGAGTTCTCAATTCAATTGTGCAGTGATATCGTTCTGGAAAGCGTTCCTTGTTTTACTCCAGAAACTTTTGTTGTTATATTAAAGTTGATGGTATCTTGTAGTCATGTCGTATGTGCTACCAATTTCGAGAAAAAAATTTTTGAACGATTCTCTCGAAATCCTCGGAAAACTTGAAAATGCCATAAAAATTCAGTGAGTATAAAAAAAAATATGAAGTTCACCTCGTCCAATCCACCTGTTTTCATAAATGTCGTTCAAATACTCCCTAGTACAGCTAGTAAACCCTGTCTCACGAAAACGAAACGTGTATGATAATTTTTTCCTTAACATTCTGCAGGGAATATCTCCTTTCTGGTTGTACCTTCAATTCAGGAACACTCAGTATAACGTTACAATAATGACATGGCCAACTCGAATGTGAACAGCAATCGTTCGATTCGTGTTCTTCATGGGTGTGAATTTCACTTGTAAAAACCAGAGAGAGCGGTTTTCTATTGTTTTCTTCTCAATACTTTCAACCAACAGATCCTCGTGGACGAATTCACTCTCGGATTCTCCATTCACCAACGTCAAAGCATTATTAGAAGGCTCGAGCCTGGGAGTTTTCTCTGAATAACCCAGAGTCGTCTGAAAACAAAACGTCTGTTTGCTTCTTTGTACAGAAGCACCCCCAAGAATACTCATATTTCGAGATGAAACAAGCCACTCTTTTATATCTATTTATATCGGTCTTTTCAATTAGCCTCGGCCGGAGTTGGTTGGTACAGAATTTTCACCCGGGACACCACGATTATTGTTTGTTCCCCACCCGGGCTCGTTTGACGAGTCTGAATAACCTCTCTTTGAAATCATGAAATATGTAAATGGCAATTTTTCGTGACAAAAACATAATCACGGGCCAGAAGATCCTTTCATTCCTGATGAACGAATATCTATTCGTGTTATACTCGAGTGAAAGGTGAAAAGGACTGACTTCATGTCGGTTTGAATCAAAACATTCCGGCTTTCGATAGTGCAATCTCCCGGAACAAACAGCCATAACCAGAAAACATATCAAACAGATTTGAAAATGACTGGAATCGCATTCACTGCAACGATGTTGTTGCGTATGAACATTGCAGCAGTGTTTTGGTTTCTGAATGTGGAAAAGAAGCAAGAAATGTTTATATACAGGATGAGCCAAATTGAACATTTTTGAATGAGAATTGAGAAGGCCTATTTAAAAGAATTACGGTATTGGATCAGAAGTTGCATCGAGAAGAAGTGTTTTCGATTAATAAAATGTGTTTTCACCTCTGCTTCCACTTCTTCTCAGATGCCTGTTCCTGTGACTGGCATGAAGCCATCGGTGTGAACTTGGCGGCCACTTTCCATCGGCCATTCTCGGATTCATCGGCCAGGTCACCAGTGGTGTCGGGTATTTATGTACATGGTTTCCAATTGAAAAAAACATTTGTTGTAGCTCCGAAAATTGAGCACATACAAAAAATCCAATAGCACCGATGAAAAGCAGTACAAAAAATGCCCTGAAGATGTGTTCATTTCGAGAACGTAGATTCTATAATACGGAAGTTATAGTCAATTATAAAAATGGACCAAATACCAAAACCACGGTGTAGCTCGAAAACTACACGCCGTACGAACTTGGGGTTTTCAGCAATTTGTGT
Organism: Adalia decempunctata; assembly: GCA_951802165.1. Classification (NCBI taxonomy): domain Eukaryota; kingdom Metazoa; phylum Arthropoda; class Insecta; order Coleoptera; family Coccinellidae; genus Adalia; species Adalia decempunctata. Next base: position 61,103,749 of record OX637696.1, on the reverse strand, counting down.
TTCTCGAAAAATGAGAACATGACATGTATATTACTTTTTCTCTATCTTTTATAGTTTAGGAGTTGTAGCACTAAACCATCGAAATCTGGCCATCCTGTATATCGTGATTAACATTATTTGGAAAGTGAAAAAGTCGGAATGTTTGCGTGAAATGAGTTTTTCGATTCCCTGTTGATAATAAACCACCAAAGTTTCCTTTTAATTTTAAGGTAAGCAAATATTATGATGGAATTAATTAGGTGTAGGAGAAATCTTATTTCGAGCATACTGAACGAATAAACTTCAGAAATAAAAATCAACCTCAAAGAAACTTGACATCAATGCTGCCACTGTGATCGAAAATCTCATTCAGAGAGGTTTTTCATTTGCAGGACTTATGACTGAAGAGTCAACAAAGCATCTCAAGTGGGTCTAAAAAATGATTAACCTGAATGAAATTTGGTACTAACGTTGTTAGAGTGGTCTAGAATCTCATTCCGAGAGGTTTTTTTAATTGCAGGACTTCGGAGGGTAGTTTTACCACCACCCTCAAGATACAACAAAACATCGCAAGCGGGTCCCAAAAATTATTAACTTGAATGAAAGTTGGTAGGAATGTTGCAAGTGTGGTATTAAATCATATTCCGAGAGGTTTTTCATTTGCAGAATTTCTGGTGGTACTATTTTCACCCCAACCCTCAAGTTCCAACAAAACACGAGTGGGTCTCAAAAATGATTAACTCGAATGAAAGTTGGTGGTAATGTTGCTAAGAGTGGCATAGAATCTAGCTAGCGTGATCTAGAATCTGATTCCGAGAGGTTTTTCATCTGCAGGACTTTTGAGGGGTCCATAAAGTTAATCAAATAGTTTCATAATGTTGCTTTGTTTTTTAATTATTTGCTTGATTCTGTCAAAAATACGAATATTTAGTGGCAAGTTTCAGTGTAATTTGTAAACGGAGTAACTTATTCGAGTGAACTGCTTGTTTGTCCTTTTAATTTATTTTCGATATCGATATATCTTTGTTGATTTATACGGTCGGTTTCTGTGATGTATTTATTGTTCCCGAGCTCTTGTCGATGCTACATATAGTTACCTACCCTTAGTATATTGCTCTTATAAATTATAGATCAGTATTCAAATAAAAGTAAAGTAGAGGATTTAACAGTTTCACAAAGCATAATCACCAGTGATCGGAGGTTAATCTAAAATCAACTCGATTTCAGAGTTCAAAAATCAGAGTATCAAGCCGTTGATCTCCGATCACCGGTGATTACGCTTTGTGAAACGATCGATGATGTATGATTTATTTATTGTGAGTACAATAAGTTAATGAGAATAATAATTGAAATGATAATTGGGGTACAAACTGAGAATTTTTCCCATTACAAATAAGTATAAAAAATGTCCCAGTAAAACAATATTTTCATCAATCAAAATGTAGAATACTGAATTTCGATTCAACCAAGATACTTGGCTGATTTTTACCCTTCAGGACGAGTTATTTCTTTATTAGAAAAAGGTTGGGATGCACTTGAATTACCAATTCATAGTTATCGAGATCATTTACAGAAAATATGCATATAAAAATAAGATTCCTGTTATATTATATACCGGGTAAGTCTTTGACTTGACATAAATTTCAAGTGTAGATTCTTGAGGCCAAAAGAAACCTTTGTTTCATTTTCCATTTTTCCGAATTCAGCTCTGTTTAAAAGATATAGCCATTTCAAGAAGAAGTTGGGCCAAACACGGGCGTGATACGAATCTGGGCGAACAACTTAAAGCTCATATTTTACAATTGAAATTGGGTTGGTACACTAGCGAATACTCGAGTACTAACCTTTTTCGAATAAGATTGCTAAAAAAACGATACTTTTTAACAAAAACACTTTGTTTTGTTCGATTATATCTGCCATCAAAGCGCCATATTTCTCCCAACAAACTAAGTTCCCTCTTCGATTTTTCTAAAGATCAATTTGTAAACACTGATAACTTTTCCATATTCTCCTCGATATCCAAAAAATATTTCATAAAGAATGTCTTTCAATCAATTTTTCAGAATTTGTTATTGATCAACTTAACCAAACCCATTTTATATCCATTCTGTGAATATTTCACAGAAATTCTTATGTGGACGTTGCCAGAGGGTAACCGATATTCCAGAAACTACCACAGCCTTAGACCTATAGAGGGGGTTGTGAATCGACCCATCTGTAGCCTGCGTAATCAAGATTGAAGAAATAATCTTTGTTCGTAATATAACCAAAACGTCACTCTGTGAACGACGCTTGCGTATAGCGATCTCTAAACAAACATGGAGGAAATCGGTTCCTTGTTGATTGAAAAGGGGGAGGTGATTTTGTTGAGTGTTTTCCTTCTCATAATGATTATGTGAAGACTTTACGTGAATGAATGTAATATTAACCGTGTAGTATCGAGTTTACAGAATTCCAAGACGTTATTGTTCAGATAGGAACATCGCCACAGATTATTTTGTGCTAAGTATCATCTCATTTTTCATTGATTTCAACTTAATACGTGGTTTGTATCGTAATTCAGCTTATATATGTATCTGAATTTTCTTATTCTTTGACATTTATTTTCAATCTGGACCAGTACCAATAAAATTCCAATAAAAACTGTGTGTATTGAATGTATAATTTCATGCTTCTCAGAATTCAATTTCATCTCCCACATTTGTGGGATTTTATTATTACATATCATCATAGTTATTTCAATCTTGACGAAGTTGATAAACATTTTGAAACATTGGTAACTTGTTTAGAGACCAGAAAAGTAATAATATTCGGTGATAATCAATCCAGGGAAGCATCCAGATTATTCTTGAAATTCATGATTTTATCGTATTCAACTAGGAATGACTCGAAAACGACTCGTTTTATTGAATTAAAAACTTTTATTATCTGAAATGATTGATGCTTTCGAAAATATGAACTGTTTATCTTTTTCAAGTGGTTTCATGGTATTTATGAGTAGGCTACGCTGTATTTCTCATACCACACTAAACATCTCACAGAATATTCCAGGTCTCACATGATATATTGTTTATTCTGATTACTCCTAGGTCTCCTGAGGAGATCCCTCTGAAACTACAAGCTTCGAAGCTTGTAACTTGTACGAGTTCGGATAAGCAGTTGTGTTCTGTGTAGGCTTTGTTACTGTGTCCTTACGCTACCTTAGGCACAGCACTGTTTTTGACCCAACAGTGAAATGGTGACCCGTACCGAGACTAGAAATTTTTTTCCTAGCTCGGGATTGAACATCGGACTTGCTGGGTCCTAACCCAATGCTCTAACCACTGAGCCAAGGGCATTCATAATCATCAAGTCGTTTCTGGTGGAAAGTCGATTTTAAGAAGAATTGGATGAAGTCACTTTTAGCAAACCTCTGAGTACTGCGATACACAATTTCTTCATGGGGACATAAATTCCACTCCAATATCCCCAAAGGAACCATCCGAAGAGCTGCGATATGTGGATGATATCTTCATGATTTGTAGTCACGGTGAGGAACAAATTCAACCATCTCTGCAGCATGCACCCAAAAATTAAGCTCACCATAAAAGTAGACAAAGATGGTGCACTGTTATCAGAAAGTTTACATCGGGAATACTAAGAGAAGCATTCAAACACGCATCAAAGAACACGAACGGTGTTGTCGACTATATCAAACAGAGGAGCTTTGACTAATAGACACATTATTTTTGTCATTAAAACAGTAGTTATTTCCTACATCAAAATTTATGGGAAAATATGCAGGCCATCGAAATTTATGAGCACAAAAACCATATGAACAGAAAAGAAGAGTCTCCCATTGTTCATAGTTCATGGTGACCCATAATCTGCAATACTGGAACTGAACCTGTCGTAAGTGAATGAGATGAACCGATCGACCACGACGGAAGAGGAGCTTCGGCTATATACAAACGCTGCTCGATTCAATGACATAGTCAATTCGAGCAATCGACCGTCGGGTTAGTGGTTACAACCTTCGACTGAGATACCTCCGAATATGACTACCGTAGTTTCAGGCAGAATTCCTATAAGATCAATGCTCAAATGCCTGAAATTTACTCATTTCGTTCAAAAGAAACTCATTGAAAGGTGCATTTCTGACATATGCACAAAAAAAGGATAAATTTGATAACAATTTGCTTCACAATTAATCAAGAGACGTTTCTGTGATAGTTTTGAGTTTATGTTTTTATTGAAAAAAAATCAGGTGATACACAAAACATCAATATTCAACTTTTGACGAGTAATAACCTAAGAGTCCTAAGACCCTGCTAGATGGGAATGAAAAACCTTGGGAGTTGTTCTTTCAAAATCTGAAGATCTTTTCCCACTCGATTTTCTGATGTTTATATCGTATTCACAAATAAGAAATGAAGTGAATCCTCGTTAATGAAATTGATGCAGCGGAACGCTTTCATCATTAAAACTGACTTACAGGCATATATCGCTAATAGAAAGAGCAGCGCTACATAGCAAGTTGTTGAATCTCTGTCCTTCAGTCTCAGAACCAAAATCCAATTAAGACTTTGTGTTTCGACGACGAAAAGTAATTATTGCGTATGCTGCCTTGACTTTATTCTCCAGTTATGCCATAATATATTCACTTTGAAGTTCTCAGACGCTCTTTAAACTCATTTAATATTGCTGGTACGCTTCTGGACCACAGTATTACATCAAAGATGGTCTGCTTTCATGTCATAAGAAGTTTAAGGATAGTGATCATTCGCAAACTATCGTAATTTGCATCAATTGATGTTCAAAATATCAACACCTCAAAAATATCTGAATAGTTACGTATGCCGAAGTAATGATACAAATTAATGATGAGAATAATTAGGTATGTTCCGGTTATGGAAATTCGTACTATTTTTGAGAATACTTTTTGCTGAAATTGTTCTTGTTCAGAGAAACTTCAGACCTCAAAATTATTTTATATAGTACTTCAGAAAGACGGCACTCAAAAATTGATATACATACCTACAACTATTTGAACATCTTAATTTATAATTTTGAAAAAAGTGAAAATTGGACATGAAAATGGGACCACAAACGTTATCAGTATTCAAAATAAGGCTTCTTTTGTAAGATCAGGGTGTCGAAAATCCATGGAGCAAACTGCCTTCTTTGCTCATATCTTCAGTATAGTCATCACGAATGAACGGAATTTTGTTGGAGTTGTACTCAATTTATGGTGCATATTCCTCAAAACACAGGGTTCAGTTTTTGGGGCGTTATTGTTATCTTTTTGTAAATGATCTATCAAGATATTTGAGACGTTCACTATTGGAAAATATCATTATCTTTGTTTTTGATATGTCATTACAAACAATAGAAATTGAACTAAACGTGCTCCAAAAATTGTGTGTACAACTAATAAATATTTTCGAACAATGGTGTCGGCATAATTGCCGTTTACATAACAACACAACTATCTGAAAAAATTCGAATCAAGAGAAACTACTCCTCTCACAATGAACAGGGACAAATCATATTGCATATTATGTGAGTTGAAAACTTACTGTCTTGACCCGATCAGCAGACTGAGATATTCCCTATCTATTGATGCATTAATTGAAGTTAACTACAGCCTATAGCTATAAAAAATAGTCACATTGCTTAAAACATTGAGATATGGGGTTCTTCTGTTGAGTTCCACAGAATTTTCATAGCACAGAAACGTATTTTGAGGATGATGTTCAGATAAGATCCACGTGAGTCATGTAGGCCTCTTTTCAAAAATTATGGAATATTTATTGGGATATAATGGGCAAAAGTTTGTCTATCTAGCTATCAAGCTGAGAATGAACCCTACCCTATACAGGGTGGTGGGTCTTTGACTTGTAAATATATTTTAACTGTAGATTCCTCTCATCAATCGAAAATTTTGTTTCTCATACCATTTTTCAAAATTCGGTTCCGTTTGAAAGATACAGGGTGTCAAAAATCCATGAATTTGACACTATTCTTTCCATATATTCGAAACCGATATTTCGAATGAACTGAATTTTGGTTGATTGTTTACTCTATTCATAGTGCATATTCCTCAGTTGAAACTCATTCAATATTTCTCCTGGTATGAAAGTTACAGTTACAGGTATGAGTCGACTAGACTCATAAATTCATGCAAAATATTATTAAATCCCTCGAAAAAGATAAGCGGTTCATATTTTCGAGAGAATCAGCCATTTTGGAAAATAAAAGTATTCCTATGTTTTTTCATAAAGTTTACGAATTATTCCTAATTGTATACGAACAAATTTGAGGAAAAAATCATGAATTTCATAACAAATCTGAATGCTTCCCTGAATTAAATATCATATTATTTCTTCTCTGGTCTCTTGATATATTAACAATATTGTCAGGATGTTTATCAACTTCTTCGAGACTAAAATCTCTATGATGGAAAACATTCGGAGTAAAAAGAAATTCCACAAATGTGGTAGATAACATTGAATTCTGAGAAGCATGAAATTACACAGTTTCTATTGAAAATTTATTGTGACCGTTTCTTCAGGAAGATATCTATCTGAACAATATCCTCTTGGAATTCTTAATTGACACTACACTTCACATCACAATCATCACCTGTTTGCTTTATTCTCGGTAAGTAAATAAATAAATAAATCGAAGTCCATGGAGAAGGTTATCCTGTAAGCGTCGTTCATTGTATCACAGACTTGATACTGGCCTGTGATGGGACTCTGGAGACACAGAACAACGGCTTGTCTTGCGTGGCGGCTACATCGCAGCACACCGCGCTGATTAAGATTGTGGCGCTAAATCGGCGAGAATCAGAACTACTCGTTTGGCATTTCCAAAGAGCAACGCCTAGACGCTTTTAGCGAAAAGTGAACAAAACTATTGTCCTTGTGATAGTTCATCCGCTACCGATAGGGGACGTACTGCTTTCTTGAGTTCGCCTACCTATACCATTGTTTGAAGAGAAAATCGGCAATCTGGCATCGTCTTCTCTAGAGTTCTGTGAAATATCACAGAGAAGATGGGCTAGGTTAGGTCATTGACCCAGAATCATATGACTGGTTAATGGAGTTAGGATAGGCTAGTGAGAAACCAATTTTTATGAGATCGTTTTGGAATATCGGGGAAATATGAACAAATTATTAGTGTTTATATACTAATCTTCAGGAAAATCGAAGAAGGAACTTATTCTGGTGGTAAAACTATGGCTTTTCAATTGCAGAAATAATCGGGCAGAACTGAGTGTTTTTGTTAGGAAATAACGTGTTTGTTACATTCTTAATCAAATAAGGTTAGTGCTTGAGTATTTTCTAATTGTATCTCCCAGAACATCTAATCACCTCAATTGAAATCGAAAACTATGGACTTTGAAGTGTTTGCAGAGAATTTTTTCAGGGACGTATTTAGACCGATCTTTTTTTCAAATGGCTATATCTCTTTAACAGAGCCGAATTCGGAAAAATGAAAAAAATGTTCATTCTTCAGTTAAAATATATGTACAAGTCTCAGCATGTATATAAAAATTCTGGGATTTGATTGGGATATTTGAAAAAAGCAGAAAATGTTCGATGGGGTTCAATAGATTTCATTGTCTCGCACGTCATTATGCCCACAGAAAGCTTCAGGGAGAAGTAACATGCTCAGGGTCTTTGGCATACTATTTACTTGAGTAGTTTTCCTTTATGTTTCGGGAAAAACAAATTTCACAATACAGGTCGCCATAATAACATCGTGACACAAAAAAATATCGAATCAGATAGGTAACAACAACATGTTGTTCTAGAGAACCCTGAATACTTCTTCTTCAGTTTGTAGAATTCTACCTACATACCTGATTGGAATGGGATCTGATACGTTTTGTTGTCATTTCAAGGAAAATAATGATATGGGATCATCAGCTGAGAAGGCAGCTACCTATACAGGGTCTTTCACGAGGAACCTCACCCATATTTATACGGGAAACTACTGAACGTATTTTCATGAAATTCAGCACTAATAAGTATTTCACGATGCTGATGCAATCTAAAATATTTTCAAGGCATGAGCACCTCCGGTTTTTCCGGAAATGACGTCAACTTCCGTTTTTCAAATTAGGACACAATTTTTTTATTGCAGAAATAGATTCCTTAGAAAATTTCAAGTTATTTTGATGTAACATTTTTCAGTTTTGGTTGGAAAATTCTCTCTGAGCGGAAAAATTCGAAAAAAAAATCGAAAATAGAGCTCCGCTGAAACAATAATAACTTCGAGGTTTTTGTATGAAAAATTTTCATTTTTGGAATTTTTCAAGATGTAAGTTTGATGTATCCACTTCAGAAATCGAAATCGCGATTCATGATACAGGGGGTGAAAAAATCGCTTTCAAAGTTAGGGATGACAAAATCGTGAAAAATCAATTTTTTCAAGTTAGAACCCCATTTTTCTATGGCAGATATTGAATCTACGTTAAAAAATAATGTGAGTGTATGCATCACACCCTTGCCCTGAAGTGGATATTTTCTGAGTTATTCACAAAAAACTGTTTTTCGTCTTGAATTTTCAGCTATTTCTTTTCCCTTCACGCCAAAAAGATGAAATTTTCAGGAACTGTTACTTAAACCATGTTTTAGATTTTACTACCCTAATATGCAAGAGAAAAAAGTTACAGGTTGTTCCTAAATAGATGGCGAATTTGGATTAGAATTTGTATCGGAAAACTCTTTATTTCAACTAATCGGCCATCGGTTTTCTCTCCAGTGATAAATAAATAATTCCTTATGAACCATATGCAAAAACTTACCATGTTTTACATTCTTTTTTTTTTAATGATAGATATCATTAATTACATCTGCCAAATTCCTCTTTATTCAGTAGCATTTTGTGTTTACTATTAATTTGGTGATAATTCGTATTAAGTTATAAAATCGATCACTATGCCTAATTTTACCAATGAAGATTATTTAAATCTCATTCTACTTCATGGAGAATGTAATAAAGTTGTAGATAGAACCGACCGACCCAGACCAACGAGAGATACCATTAACAGAACCATGACAAACTTGAGAAATGTCGGATCTTTCGTTAAGAAAACTATACACAGAGAAAAAAGTGTAGTAGAAGATGAGAACAACGAAATTACAGTTCTTGCATATTTTCGTGTGAATCCTCAAAGTTCTCTCAAAGATGCCGAGATTGATCTGGGATTATCTGAATCGAGTGTTTGGAGAATATTAAAAAAACATAAAATGCACCCATATAAATTCAGTAGGGTACAGCATTTGAAGGAAACTGATTTCGTCAGGAGAACAGAGTTTTGCGAAGCTATGATGATTCGATTTCAAGAGAATGAAAACTTTTTGGACTGTATAATTTGGACAGATGAATCTAAATTCACAAAGAAAGGTTCTTTCAATAGGCATAACAGTCATTATTGCGATGAAGAGAACAACCACCACTTCAGACAATGGAACTTTCAAGAGACCTGGAGTTTCAATGTTTTTTGCGCCATCAAAAATAATGCAATTCTCGATGTTCACATTTATGATGGGACTTTAACTGGTAAGATAGAACACTACACATGTTTGCATTATTCAAAGAATGTTCTCCCTCAGGAGATAGATATTCTGACATATTGACTCAAATAATTGAGCCGCTAGTACAGAACCATAATGACTTATGGTATCAACAAGATGGCGCGCCTCCACACAATTCACTCAATGCGTCAAATATCCTCTACAGGCTATTTGAAGATCGATGGTTGGCGAACAATGGTCCACATCTTTGGCCACCACGTTCTCCCGATTTAACTCCTTTAGACTATTATGTTTGGGGTAGGATAAAAAATATTGCCTACTCAACTCCCCTGACTGATAAAGAGGACTGCATAGAACGAGTCAGAAATGCGTTCATGTTTGTTTAGATTTTTAGATTCATAGTTTTGAAACTCAATTTGGTTTTTAAACACTTTTGCAGATCTCTTCCTCCCGATGAAATAAGAAGAGCAACGCACGAAGCATTCCTGAGACTTATAAATAAATGTCTAGAAATTAACGGTCAAAACTTTGAGCATCTTCTCTAGTTATAACTGCGAGAGTTTGCCATGGTTCTCCTAATAGTAACTTGAAGTCGGTTTCAGGAAGGGGTGAAAAATCTACAGCATGGTTCAAATAACAGTTCCTGAAAATTTCATCTTTTTGGCGTGAAGGGAAAAGAAATAGCTGAAAATTCAAGACGAAAAACAGTTTTTTGTGAATAACTCAGAAAATATCCACTTTAGGGCAAGGGTGTGATGCATACACTCACATTATTTTTCAACGTAGATTCAATATCTGCCATAAAAAAATGGGGTTCTAATTTGAAAAAATAGATTTTTCACGATTTTGTCATCCCTAACTTTGAAAGCGATTTTTTCACCCCTTGTATCATGAATCGCGATTTCGATTTTCAAAGTGGATACATCAATCTTACGTCTTGAAAAATCCCAAAAATGAAAATTTTCCATCCAAAAACCTCGAAGTTATTCTTGTTTCAGCGGAGCTCTATTTTCGATTTTTTTTTCGAATTTTCCCGCTCAGAGAGAATTTTCCAACCAAAACTGAAAAATGTTACATCAAAATAACTTGAAATTTTCTAAGGAATCTATTTCTCCAATAAAAAAATGGTGTTCTAATTTGAAAAACGGAAGTTGACGTCATTTCCGGAAAAACCGGAGGTGCTCATGCCTTGAAAATATTTTAGATTTCATCAGCATCGTGAAATACTTATAAGTGCCATTGAGTTTAAATATACATAGAGACACAGCCCAGTTCAACGATTTGATGCAAAAATTTTTGGCAGTTTACTTGCAAATTTGCCAACTCAAGTGGTGGCACATAGTAGCTACTAAAGGAATTATCGAGCAGACTATATTCTGCTTGCTATTCATTCATAGAAATCTGTAGGAGATTTATTTTCCTCTAGTTCTATGAATCCTAGGCATGGTTGGATTCATCAAAATATATACAGGGTGTTTGGAGGGTGAGTAGCCATAGGTAAATGGTGGATAGGTGATGCTCTTGGCTACTTGTTGCGCCTAATAAAATATCATTTTGCCCAAAGTTCAAGGTGTTATAATTTTTTTACCATTTTTCTAGAAATTTCCCATTTTTCTCATTGAAACCTTGAATTTTTTCAAATTTAATGCTCGAGGTGCCTATAAAATGATTTATTTCCTTATTCTAGTCTTGTCTTATTCGGATCGAATCATAATTTCATACAAACGTTTCCAAAAAACCTGACAGCGTCGTATCAAACATCAAAATGAAAAAGAAAATAATGTTGTGTCCACTTTACAAAGTGAAATAAAAAAAAAATTTACATGGTGTTGGGTTTCAAAATGGCTTTAAAAACTTCTCTAGTTAATACTCTTTGCAATGGTATGTAACATGTACCATTAATAATCAGATAACTCAACAAAAAACCGTTTTGTCTTCAAGGATGCCTTGAAAGGATGACGACAAAACTATTCCATTGAGCAGGCAAAATCTTTTCTCTCATTCTACCACAGCTAAAAATAGCGTGCCCTCTCTATCATCGGCTAACAATACTCCCAAGGACGTCGCCAGGGAGGGGGCAGCAGCCCCCCGTGACCCCCCCAATCAGAATAGAAAAAATGAACTGATTTTCGTATATTATGCTATTATTTCATAAGTTTTTAAGGGATTTTTGAGCTCTAGGGGGGGGCAGCTGCCCCCCGTGTCCTCTCCCCCCCCAGATCTAAATATGTTGATGAAGCACCGAAATGTTGAGTGAACTCAAAACTGCATTACTGCACCTTTACTGCAGGCCTATGAAATGACTTGCAAATGTAGTAATTACACCCCAGCGTTTGAGCTGGGGGGGGAACTGGCAGTCCCCCCCCCCCTAGAGCTCAAAAATCCCTTAAAAACTTATGAAATAATAGCACAATATACGAAAATCAGTTCATTTTTTCTATTCTGATTGGGGGGGGGGGGCACGGGGGCAGCTGCCCCCTCCCTGGCGACGCCCTTAGGAGTATTGTTAGCCGATGATAGAGAGGGCACGCTTTTTTTAGCTGTGGTAGAATGAGAGAAAAGATTTTGCCTGCTCAATGGAATAGTTTTGTCGTCATCCTTTCAAGGCATCCTTGAAGACAAAACGGTTTTTTGTTGAGTTATCTGATTATTAATGGTACATGTTACATACCATTGCAAAGAGTATTAACTAGAGAAGTTTTTAAAGCCATTTTGAAACCCAACACCATGTAAATTTTTTTTTATTTCACTTTGTAAAGTGGACACAACATTATTTTTTTTTTCATTTTGATGTTTGATACGACGCTGTAAGGTTTTTTGAAAACGTTTATATGAAATTATGATTCGATCTGAATAAGACAAGACTAGACTAAGGAAATAAATCATTTTATAGGCACCTCGAGCATTAAATTTGAAAAAATTCAAGGTTTTAATGAGAAAAATGGGAAATTTCTAGAAAAATGGTAAAAAAATTATAACACCTTGAACTTTGGGCAAAATGTTGTTTTATTAGGCGCAACAAGTAGCCAAGAGCATCACCTATCCACCATTTACTTATGGCTACTCACCCTCCAAACACCCTGTATATCTTCGTGATTCAATAATGATGAAGTGTTCACAGGTAGGAAATGAGGGTTGAAAATGTTTCTTGGAGAGACATAAAAGAAACGTACTTAATTGATGAAAAGAATTGTCTTTCTCGTACTCTATTGAAGATAACTGAAAACCACATAAATTCAAACGCCTTCCAGAAAATTAAGGTTAAATTGGCCACGCAGATTTTCAGTAGAACTTTATATTCGATTATGAGAACAGTCATTGCAACTGGTGAGCTGAGGTCCAGAAGTGCCATTTCAACTGCTCAGTTTATTCTGAAAATGAATGATCTTTTCGACTGCCTCAATTCGAATGGAAAATTTAAGGAAAATTATCTAAGGAGACCGTTGTCCGAGAAAAACACCGCAGCAATACAAACTTTGACGGAATCAATTGAATTCATTAAGTCTTGGACAGATGGAAAAAATATTCCCTATTGTTTCAACGGTTTGATACAAACCATCAGTGGCATCCTCCAATTGTGGGAGGAGACGAAGGAAACATTTCCATATCTGATTCATTCTTCAAAATAAGACAGCGTAGCGGTTATGATCCAAACCCCTCAGCTCAATGCTTCAGATTTGGGTTGCAGTTGGTCATGACTGGTTGTCTGGAGAAATGTTCCGATAATTCTAACTGCCAAGACGACAATGATTTCGAGCTGTGTACAATGGGGGAAGCTAAAAGTAGGCCCATTGATGTGGTTGATTGGACAGTTTCGACCATTTCTACTGCGGATTCGGACAACGGTGAGCCTTGTGAGGGTATATAAGGGATAAAGAGTTAATTGAATCCCTAAATACCCTAGAATCCAACTCCATCGCAAGTTTCTCGGGGTATTTGATCAGGAACATCGCCAAAAAATACAAATGCGATAAGTGCGAAAAAGCACTCCTCATTGATGAATAAGCTAGGTAATGATGGGATATGTATTGCAAATCGAAATTATGGCAATAAACAGATACATTTGAGAATTTCCTCAACCGATTTCAAACATTTCATTAGGAAAGCGCTGTTGGTCATAAAGAAAATTATGGTCACAAAATCAGAAAAGATATGACTTCAAAGTTATATTTTAGGAAAATTGAAAAAAAATGAATTTATAAAAGATTGGATCTCTCCGTAACTCCAGAATGTGAAGAGCACAGGATTCATTTGTTGAGACAACTGATTAGAGTGAAGCTGTACCGAAGACAGAAAAAAAAGCCAAAGGAATCTCGACACAGAAGCATTCCACTGCTAATAAAAAATTAAATATTTTTAAAAATTCATAGAAGATCTATTTATAAAAACTTGTGAATAAAGGAAAAATTTTATGCATTTATTTTTTCATACATCAGTATTTTAATTCATGAAAGATCAAAAATAATTGTCGTTTTATTGCATCCAAAAAATCAGGTGTGAGGAAATACTGAACATCCAATATTTCTTACGCCGGTCCTGACCGTCATCGAATTCGGCTTCGGAAATATTGCCTTATAGTTCAGCTACTTACCGCCAGATGCGGGAGTAAAATATTTCGCTTCTCTGAAACATACTTATCCATCTATGAACCGGTGAAGGAACTACACAAAATTTAGCTTCAAATCGTTGAACTGGGCTGTGTCTCTATGTATATTTAAACTCAATGTAAGTGCTGAATTTCATGAAAATACCTTCAGTAGTTTCCCGTATAATATGGGTGAGGTTCCTCGTGAAAGACCCTGTATAATTGAAAGATATAAGACACAAATCATTTGTCATTATAAACAATGACAAATGAAATGTGAATACGAACTAGGTCTCCAATACTGTTCACCCCACCAGACCGAATGGTCCAACGTCAACTGAGAATCGCACCGACTGCAGTTTCGTCCTATTTAGGACTCATCAGGGTGGAATATCCCAAAGTCCCAAAGTTTTGTTGTCATTTCCTTTCACTGTTTTTATTCATTTGTTGAGAAATGGAATGCAAACAGGTTACACCCAAAAAAAGATCGAATAAAAAAATATATAAAAAGGTCTACACAAGCACAGTAAAATTGTAAAATCAACTACATACATACCAAAAACTTAAAAAATCAACATACAGTGTTTCACATACAAAAATGTTGTTACATCTATTTTCAAAGGACGAAAATATTCAAATTAATGACATATTTATTGAAGTGTTCACACATTCTGATAACAGGGGAAATCCTACCAACGTTCGTCCTGAAACCCGTATTATGAAGAAGCTGTCTACTTCTTGTTCGCCTCTGCGGTACATGAAAATGCACGAGTGTCAATTTCTCCGACAAATCGTAGAAATTCAAACAAATTCGACGGTATTTAAAAAAATTCTTAACTGTTTTTAGCAGTAACATCATCGAGAGATTGAGCTTCTGGAAGAAATTAATTCTGATAACCATTAATGAGGATTACAAAGAAATAGGCACCATATAATTATTTTTGTCCACGACTTCCCTATAATCCTTACATTTCGAATGATCTTTGAGAAACTTAATGATAGTCATCATTCACCGGTGAATAATGGCAGTGAATAATGATTCATTAATCACTGCTGAATTGCACTTCTGAAAATTTTTAATTCTTTAGGATTCGAACCCGAGACGCCCTTTTTCCACGACGGAAAAATGACTGCCAACCACCAAGCCATCAGCGCAATGACAATTAAGAGAAAAAATAACCACTTGATGGTTTCTTCTATGATTCCCATTCAGTTTGATAAGCTGGAAAATATTCAAACCGTCTGTTTTCATTGTGCCTCCCATAAATTGTGAATCTTCTCGAAGATACCTGCATTACAGAGTCATGAAGAAATGTTGTGTACTCCACCAGTAATAAGACAGGCTGCAAGAAATACTGCATTACATCTATTGACGGAAAAATCAAGGAATCTCAGCCTAAAAGCGTTAAAATTACATGGACTGAGAGCAGCTTATAAAATCCACTCATTTTCGGAGTCAGTTTTACTGGCTTATTTTCGGAAAATATCAGCTACCTATAAACAAACAACCCTATGGAGCCATTATGCCATGCTTAAGAATACTCTCAACATAAATGAATGCAACGATATTGGAAATTATAAAAAACTGCCTTCCCTTTTGAAAAGGAATTCAGAAGGAAGAAAGCTAGAGTATTTTCTGGCGAAGAAATTATTCCTGAAGCATGCGAACAAAAATATCTTGTGATGAAGGTGAAACACTAGCTTGTATACATTTGTTTTTCATTTTCATTAGAGCGAAAGTATGGAAATGAATCGATATCAACTGAACTTTTTGACGTTTATCGAGATTTTGCATTATTCAGTGCGAACACAGAAAATGTTATGTCAACGCTTTTGATAACTATTTTCGTTGTTGAAAATGCAGATTGAATCGAATTTTACCGGGGAATTCGTGGACAAAGTATAGTATTCTATTCGCACATAATTACTATTATTCACTCGGGTGAATTGCGACACTCGCCTGGCGGCTCGTGTCTCAAACTTCCCCCTCGTGAATAATAGTAATCATTATGTGCTCATCGAATAATATACTATAAAATAACGTTCTTCAATTTTTTTCAGGTTGAGTAGAACAGAATGTGTCGCACATTTCTGGACTTCGCCTCTTCCCACTGTTTTCTGAAATAAGTATTTTGTTTGTAATCGATTCATTTAGGAATTAAGTCTATTGTCTTAATTGTTATTATACCATTTACATACTAAATATATCTTAATCGTTGTGAACATTAAATGTTCTCGTTGAGTTCAGTTCACACTTGATTGAAGAAGGATATGGCAATACTTATATGAAATAAGGAGTTTTGTATTCAAAGAACCATATGGTATATTATTCCATTAGAAGGATGTGACAACAGACAAGTGAAATCCATCAACGGTACCAAAAGACAGCTTACTGTTCTATCAATATTTAATGGACCATTTCAGTAGAATCCAGAAGGAAACCGTTTCACATCCACGGTGTTCATGCAGAGTATGAACTAGAAATCAACAATTCCCAAGGTTGGGTAGGCAGTCGGTATTATTTTGTATCATGGAGAGATCAACGATTCTTTTCATCCTTTAAATTACTCTGCCCTGTGCAGAATCTTCTGCATCCTTTCATGGCCTACATTTTCAATTTCAGTTATTTCAGGGGAGCATTGAAGCTCGGTTCTTTGATGAACTGATAGTGTGTGCCTACCGAGGAACATGAAAGAAAAAAATGACCAGATTTTTTTCGAGAGATACGATGTATGAAGATAATGAGGTGCTTAAAAAAAGGTCGTAGGAAATTGGAGGAGAATTGAATGGCTAGTTTGTGAAGCACTATCACATCCATACGGTCGAGAGAGCTCGAAGCAAGGCTTACGTTCTCAGAATTAGAAAATACATGCTCAACGAAAGGGGATTTCTCGGGAACAAATGTCGACAGATTTTGAGTGCAGAGATACAAGGCGTTTCACCATAAACTGGACAAACATTAAGCCGTGTAAATGGCACTGAGAAAGTTATTTTGCCTCATGACATATATCTTGTTTTAGAAGCATAAGCAGGATGCAGGGTGTTCAATGTCAACTTCCAGCAATATTCTGATAATAGAGGTAAGTCGTGCTTGACATTTGAAATAACTCTTTCTGGACAAATCGTAGTATTCAAGTGCTCAATTCAAATGTGTTACACGAATGGTGCCTTTCTTAACAAGATATTTTTGGTATGTCGAGGAGAATATAAACCAGTTATTAGTGTTTACAAACTAATCTTCAGGAACATTGATTAAGGAACTCATTTTGATGGGAGAAATATGGCTTTTTAATTGCAGATATAATCGGAGAAAACTGAGTGTTTTTTCTTTGATAATGGTAGGCATCGACAGGTATGGTCATTAGCCTGGTGTAGAACCTAGGGGCAAAGAATAATTGGCTAGAAGGCTTCATATGCTGGACACATCATTTAACACTTCAATGACGGCGGAGGTAAGTGTTTCGTGTAACGCCCGTTAGTGTAGCGCTGTGATCGTTAATAGCGCTACATATCACATATCTTGTTCTGTGGCGCTACAAATGCAGAGAATATAATGTGGCTGTCATTGTTATTGATACATTTCTGCTTCTTATCAAACATTTTTGCGCCATTATATGGGAAGTCTATGATCGGAAATCAATTGGTCAACACAATATCAAAGTATTATTATTACTTTACGGAAAGACGAGGTTTTTATCTGTTTTCGTGTATCATACGCAGGATTGTATGGTCCCCCGTTTACATTTCCTCTGCTAATCTGAGATTAGGAGCGGGAAACATAATTTTCCTCCTTTATTAAATTTTTTTCTTGTCGTCATATCTTCACATGTACCATATATTTTACCTAATAATTAATAACAACTAATAATCATTAAAGATAATTTTATTTCAAATAGATAGCCTGGTTGGAGCCTCTATTGACATTGCCGCCACCTCGCGACCATGCGGCTAACTGACAAGTTTCGACGTCTGTGGCAGTACATTTTTGTAGCTGTAAGATTCGATGTGTAATTAATTAGAATTTGGGATGTGATGTAATTAATAAACTTGGAATTAACTCCGAACACATTTATTATTCTTAACTCAGGTTACATTGCGTATGCATCTGTCTATGTATTGACATATGACATTGGATCATAGATCAGAGTGCAATCCTTACACTTCCTCACTTAAGAAAGTATTAACAAAGGAAAAGAACTAAGAACAGAAATACAAGCATCTTACAAAACATAATCTTCAAATTTCGTAGGTAAAGTAACATTTCGTTTTGGTCTGATCGTAGTCTCATTTGATCTTTCATTTTCACTCTCACATTCAAATTCAGACTTATTAGTTTTAGTTTCACAATTAACATTTAAATCTGGCTCATTTATATCCATGGGATTACATTCATTATTTGACAATCTCAAATCACGTCTGTTCCTTCTATATATATTATTTTCATGATCCCTTATAATATAAGATCTAGGGCTAGAATGTCTACTTTCAACTTTTGCCGGAATCCAACGATTCTCTTTATTAACTAAGATGCTTTGTCCAGTCTCTAATGGTTTCAAAGGTTTAGTGCCTTCGTCATAGTAATATTTTTGTTTATTTTGTATGTTTTGTAAGGATTGATCAATAACTCCCTCATTTTTAATCTTTGGGCTTAATAATTTAGATGAACAAGGTATCTTAGTTTTCAAGCGTCTACTATTAATTAACTGACTAGGGGATAATCATATGGTAACTATAGGTGTATTTCTATATTCAAGTAATGCCAAGTTCAAATCATTGTTCCTTTTCAATAGGTTTTTGACAATATTGACTGCTTTTTCTGCTAATCCATTGGATTGAGCATAAGTGGGACTTGAAGTTACAATATTGAATTCATATTCATAAGAAAAATTTTTAAATGCACTGCTAGCAAAAGGCATGTTGCCTGCAACAAGTGTATCTGGTATCCCTTGCCTTGAAAATATTTCTTTTATATGGGATATAAGTTCTACAGAATCTTTGAATTTAAGTTTTTTCATTTCAATACATTTACTATAGGAATCAATAACTACTAGATATTCATGTCCTTCAAAATACAATACATCACATGATATTCTGGACCAAGGCCTGTCAGCTATAGGATATGGTAGTAGAGGTTCCTTTCGATTTTTAACTTGAAATTTTTCACACTGTTTACATGAGCTAATAAAATTAGAAATATCCTGTGACATGCCCATCCAATAAAGTATTTCACGTGCTTTTGCTTTTGTTTTTCCAATTCCTAAGTGAACTTCATGCAGAAGTTTCAAAAATAATGTTATTAGTTTTTTAGGAACAACTATTCTTTCATCATATAGAACAATTCCTTCCTGAATAGTAATGTCATATCTGATTTTCCAAAAATGCTTCAATTCAGAATTTAAATGAACTATGTTATCGGGCCAACATGTCTCAGTATATTCTATGACCTTACTCAAAGCAGGGTCATTTGCGGTTTCAACCTGTAATTGTTTCTTTTTTGCTTCGAGCATTGGAATATATTTATACAAAGAATGTACAATTAAGGGTTCATGATCAGGTTCAGAATTTTCAAGAAATGATCTTGAAAGATAGTCTGCGATGTACATTTTAGAACCCTGGAGATATTGCACATCTAAATCATACTTCAATAGTCTGAGGCGCATACGTTGCAGTCTTCCAGTAATTTTATTGATATTTTTCTTAAATATGCTTTGAAGCGGCTTATGATCGCTATTGACAACTATTTGCCTACCATAAATAAAATAGTGAAGTCTTTCACATGCGAAAACAATAGCCGTCATCTCTTTTTCCATTTGACAATAAGACTGTTCACTTTTAGTTAAAGCACGAGATATAAATGCAACAGGTTGTGAATTTTGTAACAAGCAAGCACCTAATCCGTCTTTACTACTATCTGTCTGAATTACTATTGGCTGATTGGGATTGAAAATTTTTAAAACAGGTGGTCTAGCCAACATAGTTTTCAAGCTTTCGAAGGCTTTAGTATGATCAACAGTCCAATTAAAATCTACATTTTCTTTAGTTAATTCTCTCAAAGATGCTGTTAAGATACTCATATTTGGAATGAATTTAGATAAAAATTTCAACATACCTAAGAAGCCTAGTAAATTTTTTTTATTTTTAGGTGTTTCTAACTTTTCAATAGCTTCAACATACTTTTTATCCATAGTGACATTATTTCCACTTATTATTTGTCCACAGTACTCAACTTTTTTAACCTTGAACTGAATTTTGTCCATCAACATCTTCATTGACCTGTCATGATTCTCTTCGGTAGCACCACTAATAATTATGTCATCAAAGTATATGTTCACTCCAGGTATATCACCGAAAATCACCTCATTCTTCTTCTGGAATACTTCAGGGGATGACTTCAATCCAAAGGCTAAGCGATTGAATTTGTAACGTCCAAATGGTGAATTAAAGGTGCAAAATTCAGAGCTTTCTTCGTCTAGTTGAATCTGCCAAAATCCTTGTCTCATGTCAAGTACTGAAAAAATATTTTTTCCACTGAGAGTTTGAATAATTGTTTCTGGACTTGGTATAAAGTGTATTTCTCTCATGATTGCCTTGTTGAGGTCTTTAGGATCTAAACAAAGTCGTAGTTCCTTGTTAGGCTTTTCTATGATAACAAGGTTGTTAACCCATTTAGTAGGCTTGTCTACTTTTGAAATAATTCCATCATCTTCTAATTTCTTCAAGGTTTGCTGTAATCGATCATGTAGTGAAATTGGTACCAGCCTAGGAGGATCAATTACAGGAGTTACATCAGGATCCAGCATAATTTTATGTTTGCCTGGTATTCTTCCAATACCTCGGAATACTTCTTTGAATTCATTTATGAGCTTTTCTACAGTCTCAATACTGTTGACTCGTTTGACTAAGTCTAATTTGACACAATCACTCAGTCCAAGAATAGGTTTTGTATTTCCATTAATGATACAAAAGTTTACATCTGCAATTGAACCTTTTGTAGTTTTGCATTTCAGGGTGGCAACTCCAATAGGCTTTAGTTTGAATTCTTTATTACCATATGATAATAGGGTAATGTTTGTTTGTTCCATTTTAGGTTTAGATATCATTGCTTCTAAAATACTGTGTGGTAGACAGCTTACTTCTGCTCCAGTATCCAGTTTCACGTTGATTTGATCATTTTCGTTGACTGTTAGGATTTCGCACCATTGGTTGCCTCCCAGACCACTATCAACACTTTCAATGAAGAGATAGTTAGTTTCAACTTCATTTTCCCCCTCTATCTCCGATACGTGTTTATTTTTTGGTTTGTCATTTAGTTTCTTTCTGCACATTGCAATAAAATGATTTTCAATTCCACAATATGCACAGCGTTTTCTGTATGCAGGGCATTTGTTTATAGGATGATCGTTTCCACAATTTTTGCACCGTTTAATTTCCTTGTTATTTCCAAATTTTTGCTTTGCTCTCGATTTATTTTCCTGTTTATTCTGAAGTTTATTATTGCATTTCACATAATTTATCGAGCTTTCAGTATTGTCGTGCATCTCTTTCACTTGAGATTTACTCATCTCCGAATTTCGACAATTTGTAGCAGTTTTCTCTAAGGATAGATTTGACTCATTCAGCAGTTTTTCTTGGAGTTGTTTATTTTCCATGTTGAATATTATTTGATCTCTTATAATGTTGTCAGCCTGTTGTCCATAATCACAGTTAACCACTGCAATTTTGAGTTCTGTTAGATACATGTCAAAGGATTGTCCTGCCTTTTGTTAAATATTTAGGAATTTGAACCTTTCAAATATGACATTTTTTCTAGGCTTACAGTGATTATCAAATTTTTCAAGTACTTTCTGCAAGGTGTTTCCTTCTGTGGTTAGCTTGAATGAGTTATAGATTTTGAGCCCTTCGTCTCCAATTGAGTTTAATAGGATGGCGATTTTTCTCTTTTCCGTGACATCTTCTTCAGCAATAGCATCCAGGAATATATTAAAATGTTGCTTCCATGTGTCCCAGTACGATATATTGCTGGAGAAATTCATTTCCTTGGGGCGTTTGATGAAGTCCGACATTTTTGTAGGTTAAAAATGTGATTCTTCGGTTATCACACTCAGATGATAGTAATTACTCAAACTATTTGTGTATTTATATAAAACCTGACACCATGTAAGATTCGATGTGTAATTAATTAGAATTTGGGATGTGATGTAATTAATAAACTTGGAATTAACTCCGAACACATTTATTATTCTTAACTCAGGTTACATTGCGTATGCATCTGTCTATGTATTGACATATGACATTGGATCATAGATCAGAGTGCAATCCTTACAGTAGCGGAGCCTTCTCTTCAGTTATCCATGCTCCTAGATAGTACTCTACTCACATTTATCTATGTACAAAATCATGAATGACGGATCACGGTAAAAAGTGTATCGATAGAGTTCCCCAATAAATGCGTTCTTTCCAAAAACACCACAAGTGTTCGCTCAGACTCTGGTTGCTCCCCAAAACTAGACTCAATAGTGTTACTCATATTCCATTCATTACGAATATTCTGATATTCACTACAATCCACCAAAATTGGTTTCACTGTGAGTACCTGGTCACATTCTTCACACCTAGGTTGATTATTGCCACGTAGCATATAAAGTGATGTGACATTTGTGTGGCCTATCCTCAGTCTAGTCGAAGAAATATCTGCTCTGCGTGTTTTTTGAGAAATATCGTGTCTTAACCTTTTTATTGCAATAAGGTTAGTACTTGAGTATTCCCCGAATGTACTCAATTTCAATCGAGAAATATGAACTTTAAGGCTCATACCAGAGAATGAATCATATCACTCACATATTTTGCCCAATTTTTTTCGAAAGGCATCATCTTTTTTGCAGAGCCGAATTCGGAAAAATGAAAAATAGGTTTATTTTCGCCATAAGAATCTTCAGTACAGGGTTGCCAGATTTCGATGATTCAGTACTACAACTCCTAAACTATAAAATATAGAGAAAAAGTAAGATACATGTCGTATTCTCTTTTTTTTTTGAGAAACATAAATTGCTGAAAACCCCAAGTTGCTACGGCGTCTAGTTTCCGAGCTACAGGTGATTATGTTATTTGGTCCATTATTGTAATTGACTAAAACTTCTGTATTATAGGATCTACGCTCTCGGAATGAACCCATCTTTAGGGCACTTTTTTTACCGCTTTTCAGCGGTGCTATTAGATTTTTTGTATCTGCTCAAATTTCGGAGCTATAACAAAAAATTTTTTTTTATATGGAAACCATAATGGGAAATGATATTTCCAAATAGATCTCTCTACAAATATTTAAAAATTTGAATCATGATATCCGCCCGAGTTCACTATATTTATGTCAAAAATTTCAAAAAAACACTTTTCGTTCAACAAAATCCAAGCAGGTTTTGATTTATTCCCTTCAGAACTAGGGCGGTGAAAGAATTTCATGCCTTATTCATTTTCACTTGTTAAATTCAATTCAGTTTCATCATTGCTGTATCGTCTGGCGCTTCTGAAGTTGTTATAAGGTCATATAATTCGACATCTAACACTTATTGTAAGTTGCCAAATTGATCCAGGAAATATTAGCTTTGTTATTACTCAGACCAATAGAGGGGCTTCCCGAAACTTGTTGAGTCTAGTATGATTCCTCTGCTAAATTTGAAAATTATGCTAAGCATCGACGGGCTCTCCAAAGGAATCAAGAATTTCGATAATTTCTAACATATACTTTACCTCATTCAAATTTTAAGATTAGTTTTCAGCAACTACTGATTCGATTTTCAAAAATTTCTCATAGACATAGACCAGGTGACATTCTGATAAAATCTATTTGGCAGGGGTAGATCAATAGTTTCCCTTCCTTCGCCAATAATGTTACTTCGGTTAATCAGTTTTCACCATCAATATTAACCATTATACTTACATGAAAATCTGTGTTCACTTAACCTTCTCTTGTTCTCATCGTTAATCTCACCCCAAGAGATCCATTTTCCAGAAAATCTCATTTTTTATTAACTCGAGAAGTACTTTTTGTGTCACAAGAGACAAAGGCGACGTAGAGATTAAAAGCGTAAATAATGATCGAATTTTATACTTGTCTAGACAATGGGAAAGCTCGCCCAGAATCTCTTTGAAGAAACCGAGTCGCTGTTGTGAATTTCAAACACACCTTCCTTGAGAGCCTCATAAATTAACCCCCGCGAACTGTTTTCGTTACTCTAATTAAAATAATAAGTATCGCGCAGCTGAGTTTATTGTTTTATGTTTCGCAGATATTATTATATGGATTCGCTTTTCTGTTTGCCCTTGTTACGCCCCGTAGACACTTACTCGGTTGTCCTTAATGATCAGTTAAATTACAGTCTCATACCTGAGGATAAGAAGAATGAGGGTATTAATGTAATCGCTTAGATAAGGTCGTTAGTACGAATTCATGAGAAAAGTTTAACACGATTCGATGTTCGTTTGCTGTGAAACAGAGGAATAGTCTTGGGAATCCATCTCATCTCATCGAAATGTATTATAACGCAGATAATACTTGTGCACGAAGACCCGACATTTCAAAAAACTACAGTGAATCTTGTTGTATGTGTCGACTTTGATATTGGAGAAGGTCCTCAATCGAATAATGAACTTTATTTGCCATGTATTTCTACTGTGTGTTTCGCTAGGATCGGTAGAAAACTGAAAAATATTTGGGATTGGCTCAGTAAAAAATTTTCGTTAAGCCGGTCCCAGACAATGCGTGTATTTGACGAATGTGCCTTCGTAGTTCGCCTTCGGGTACCCTCCCACACACTGCGGCAAACGCGAAATGTTCGACATTCGTTTCTCTGTTGACAAACGTTCGCCGCACGGCCTCAGTATAGAACAGTAGCGGAGCTGACTGAAGACAGAATAGGCAATCTACTACGCGTAGTTGAGCACACTGTCTGGGAGCTAACGCGAATGAGCGCGAATGTACTTCGTCTTCCTTTGATTCGTGCCGTTTTACCGACAAGACTTCGGATAGCAGGCGAATACCGAACGATACCCGCAGTTGGGCTCCCACACAGTACGCGGAGCACTGCGAATGCCAAACATTCGTCAAATACACGCATTGTCTGGGACCGGCTTAACGCCATCCTTATTCTAAATAAAGGGCGTTGAAGAAAAAGAAATTATACACATTTTTCACGATTTTGCTACTGCTAACTTTCTAATGAAATCTTATACGAATATGTTTTGGAAGCGGATACATCCAATGAATTGGTTTTTATGTCTTACTCTCAAAGAGGACGCTAGTAACACGGTTCGTTTCAAGTAGTATTGAACATACTCGTATCTCTGTCAATATAAAATTCATTAGGCAAAATTTCTAATGAACTCGAACGTTATTTAATTTTACACCAAAAAAGGGCTCTTGGTAACACTCGATATTGTGTACCGTTTTCGGAGTATTTTGATTTGAAAATTATCAAGTGATGATGGTATGAAGTAATGATAAATGTATTAATTGAACAAAAAATCACAAGAATAATTCTACAAATGAAGGCTAATAACATAAAATGGAATTCAATTAGGGTAGGTGTTCAAAATGTCCTCCGTTTTCACGAATACAAGAATAAGCTTTCTCTGCCATCCACTCCTGGATGTAAGCCTCTTCCATAGTTTTCCATCCATGTCTGTCCCTGGCTTGTTGTTCCCAGCTTCTACCTGCTATCTTCCTTATATCATCCACCCATCTGCGCTGCGGTCTACCTCGACTTCTCTTTGTTTCGCGTGGTCTCCACTGTAGCACTCGCACTGTCCACCTCTCTGGGTTCTGTCTAGCCAAATGACCTGCCCATCTCCACTTGAGGCTGGCTATCTCCTCCATTACATCCCTCAATCCAGTTCGCCTTCTCACCTCCTCATTTCGAATTTTATCCCTCAATGAAATGCTGAGCATTGCACGTTCCATTGCCCTTTGTGCCACCCTTAACTTATTGGCGCTATGTATAGTAAGGGTCATTGTTTCCTTCCCGTAGGTGGTGACGGGTAAAATACAGGTATTATAGGTTTTTCTTTTTAAATTGATAGGAATCTCTGGGTTTTTAAAAATATGCGTTAATTTTCCAAATGCGGCCCATGTAAGTGCTATTCTTCTTGTTACTTCAGCTCTTTGATTTTCTTTTCCTAGTGTGATGTTGTGTCCCAGGTAGATATAATGAGTAACATTTTCTAGTTTTATGTTATCTACTGTAACATCGATGTTGTCGTGGTTCATTAGCTTGGATTTCTTAATGTTCATTTTCAGGCCTGCTTCTTTCGATGCCTGGTTTAGTTCTTTTACCATTTCAGAGAGTTCATCAGGGTCACCTGAAATTAGGACAATATCATCGGCGAAACGCAGATGGCTAAGAAACGAACAGTCGATCTTGATTCCCTTTTCGTCCCACCGCAACTTCTTGAACACATCCTCCAGGACCAGAGTAAATAATTTTGGCGAGATGGTGTCGCCTTGCCTCACCCCTCGTCTGATCTTTATAGTATTCGTTCTCAGAGTGTCGTGGATTCGAACATGCATTTCTGCATTATCATTAACATCTCTGAGAACCGCTGTGTATCTGCTATCGATTCTAGCATTGTCCAAGGCTTCCAGAATACAATGTGTGGCAATGGAATCAAATGCCTTGTTGAAATCAATGAAGGCTATATGGATTGGAACATTGTACTCTGTCGTTTTTTCAATTAAAATGCGCAGGGTCTGCAGATGATCCGTGGTACCATAGCCTTTTCTGAAACCCGCTTGTGTTACTGGTTGATAAAAGTCGAATTTGTTACTTAAGCGGTTTGTTAGGATCTTCGTATAAAGTTTGTATAAAACCGATAACAAACTTATCGGACGATAGTTTTCTATGTTGGTTATGTCCCCTTTCTTGAACAGAATCACTACTTCTGATTTATACCATGACTTCGGTATTTTGCCCTCATGTAAGCACTTATTCAAAAGTAATCCTAAAACTTTTTCTAATGTTCTACCTCCGTGTTTTAACATCTCTGCTGTAATACGAACCTCACCCGGACTTTTACCATTCTTCATCCTTCTCAAGGCCTCTCCAATTTCCTCAGCTGTTATTTCTGGTATCTCTTCAGAACCGGTATTTATTATCTTACTCTGCACCCTGGTCGTCGACTGTGGTCCCTCAGCCGCGTACAGTTCGGTGTAAAAATTCTCAACGACTTCGACAATTTCTTCAGCACCCGTAACTTCTATGTTTTTCTTGTTTTTTAGTTTAGTTATCATTGGTTTTCCCTTCGCCAGTTTAGATCGCAATACTTTCATGTTAGCATTTTTCTCTATGATGTTCAAAATTGTGTTTGTTCTGTGCTTCCTAATATCTTTGCGTATTTCTTTTTTCACCTGTTTGTTTTTAGTTCCATACTCGTCTGTTCCTCGTTCTAATGTTCTTCTTTCCCTCATCAGTTGGATCGTAGTCGTACAAGAATAAATATCTCATTATATGTGAGGTTTTTGAAAAACTACAGACAGCATTGAATTTACTTAAAAAAGGACTCAAGGAAAATTGATTCGACAAATAAAAAATTATAGCAACTTTTCCAAAACACACACTTGCTAAAAACACCCTATGAGTCGAACATAGATATGGTGTTTTCAGTAGTAATATCACAAGAGATTGAATTTCCGTGATAAGTCTATCGATTTATTTTCAAACGAGAATGAGTTGCTTGGAAACATCACGAGTCCGGAGGACGAGTGGTGTTTCCTTAAAGCAACTCATTCGAGTGAAATTTTATAAGACTATTTAGCGAACAGAATAAAAGGTCAGAAACCCCATATTCGGGAAAAGCAAGGAAAAACTCATGTTGACGTCTACAATTCATATTTATCAGTTGTCAAACCGTTCGTATCCATAGTTCAATCACCGATTATATTCTGTAGTTCAATCGTTGAAGATACCGAAGTTGTCAGAGCAATCATAATTCAGAGACAGTTGGTATTATCGCGAAAATACGAGCTGTCTTTGGACTGTGATTGGTCAGTTTTTGAAATGAGTGAAATAGTCACCATGAAAATCAACTTCCAGCCTCGAGATACCGATCTATCAGCAGCTTGTTTTTCATCAATTTATTTATTTTTTATTGCCATTTCATTGATCAGGGAGTATAGAGTTATAGACATGAGATTAACTCGAAGCATTCCGACACCTTTGTCTGCATTTATGATTCTGTGGAGTCTTGCAGTTTCAAAAAGTCGGATCTACACTCCCGGTTGGCCATGAAATTCAGACACATTTCACCGTGTATATTTTGAAAATGTTGGGTTATGATCATGTTTCTGTCAGATACGTACGCAACGTGATCGTAAGAGATATAGTAAATATCATAGTATTTACAGTTCATCCAAGAATTATTGACATCTCGAGTGGCTTTCTAAAATGGTAATCACGTTGGTAATAGCACATTCAGTAATATTTTGAGTTGCAGAATTCGGGTTGGTGTTGGAAATAGATGCATAGAATAGCTGGTGTAACGACTTCTTGCTGAAAATCGTGACCAAAATTTGTAGATCATAACGGCATTCTAGATTACAGATTTTGGTCTAGTTCCGGAATAATCCGCAATATTTTACGGTCGTGGCGCTATTGTGGCAGTCGAAAATAGCGCGACCCCTTCTGGGAGAAATGAAAAGCAGGACAAATTCTCATAATTTCGATCGACAAGAAAGTCTTAAACAAAATCTAATCAGTGCCAACACCAGTTATTCTATGCATCTATTGTTGCAAATAACACTGACGTTTTGTTCTGTCGTTAATATTCGAACAAATTTGGAAAATGAAAATGAAAAATCTTCAGAATGAGGCTCTTGAAGAATGTAAAGTTAATAGATGGAAAGCCTGCACAGAGCAAGTAAAAAAAAATAAGAGAAGATTAGTCAGAATGAATGGGATAATATAACATATTTTACTCCTTCATTGTTCACAAGTATTGGAAGTTGTCATGACAAAATTCCTCCTTAGTTCTCGATTTCTTCAATGGTTTTCATCATAAATTGCAATTTACCTTAGAAAAAGAATCAAATAACAGTATAGCTTTTCTAGATCTGAAAATTATGCGAAATGAAAATATTGTATTGAAAATAGATTGGTATCATAAACCAACATATTCTGAAAGACATATAAACTTTCATTCCCACCATTCTATTGTACACAAGATCAATGTAATAAATAATCTAAAATTTCGAGCTTTAAAACTATCAGACAAACAATTTTGGCAAAAAAACATACAGTATATTCAATCAATCTTGAAAATGAATGGTTATCCTAGTTCCTTAATCTCTAAAGTTCTTAAGCCCGATAATATTAATGGCTCACTCATAAACATAGAATCAATGAGAGAAGCAAATATTAATAATGTAAAAAACAACAAAAAAATATACTTGGGTTTAACCTATGTACGGGGTTTATCGGAAAAATTGTCAAGAGTTTTCCAAACGGAGAGATTTGCTATAGCTTTTAAAAATGCAAATACAATAAAGAAAAACTTTTTCAGCAAGTTGAAGGATAAAACACCACAAAACTTAGAATCGAATATAGTATATAAAATTCCGTGCCACCAATGTGAGAGAAGTTATATCGGCCAAACCAAAAGATATCTAAGCAAACGCATTGACGAACATAAATATTCAATCAGCAGACCAAATGCTCTTCCAAAAACTTCCTTAGCAGAACACGTAAAAGACAAAAACCATACATTTAATTTTGAACAAACGTCAATTTTAAAAAAGGAACACACATTATATAAAAGGTTGATATACGAGATGCTATATATTAAAATAAATAAGTCAGTCAACTCAAGAACAGACATATCGAATCTCAACCAGGGATATTATAATATTTTATCTAGG
Organism: Adalia decempunctata; assembly: GCA_951802165.1. NCBI lineage: Eukaryota > Metazoa > Arthropoda > Insecta > Coleoptera > Coccinellidae > Adalia > Adalia decempunctata. Next base: position 61,073,754 of record OX637696.1, on the reverse strand, counting down.
GTGAAAAAGAAGACTTAACAACAATCTGCTCGTACAGTCATTGTTTCCTTCTGCAGGTGTTTATGTTTTTTGGACGGTATAACCAATAGAAATATCATCGTCTGGTTCAGTCAGCATGTTTGAATCCTTCATGCAGCCTACATCAGCTCATTTTGATTCTTTAAAATATCGAAAAGACGAATCATTGTTTTTGACAAAAGAGGACCGTTTTACTTGTAAGTGAGACCATTTCGGGTTTATGAGAGATTAGTTTGGTGCGTTTGCGCGCTTTCATTTATTTGCCGTTCATGTCTTGGCAGGTTGTTTGCTTCCCAATTATGTTTTGAATTGTTTCAAGTTATTTCACTTTGTTCGATATAGCTCTAAAGAGAGTGATTTTAATGTTTGTGTCAAGTTCTTCCTTTTTCTGTTTGAATTATCGATAATTTTTTGTACATTAGATTGATTGCTAAGTGAATTTTGAAATGAGAAAGTCTTAGAAATGTTTTAAATATCTCATACCTGTTGTTTTATAATTTTTAGCAGCCCTGAAGATGGCATAATATATGCCGAAACGTCGGCCATAGAGTAATTGGTTTTTCTCTCTATAATTGACCTATTCCCAACAATCATCATATTTAAAATTCCTCATATATGAAATAGATCCATTCGTTAAGTTTTGTTTGTCTTGATATTCTGTTACAATTTTTTCAATCCGCTCACTATGCTGTGACACGCTTCAAATTATCAACCAGATTATGCTGGTTTAGCGAATATTCATATTGAACTTTGGAAAGGAACATGCTTTTTAATCATCCACGATATTTTTCGTTATCGGAACAGAATTTCCAGGCTGTATGCTCCTATTTGATCGTTCGAAAATGTATCAATTCAAGATGAAAGTAATATATTGTTGGTATACAGATTCACACGGTAGTAATCATGTGATAATTGAGGACATTTTCATGTCCAAAGTGCCTTACTTTATGAAAATACCATTTAGTTTGAAGGTTTCATTTATATATTTATTGCTATGATGAAAGCACAGAAAATTTTTACTGACTTTTTTGTAACTAGAAATAAAGCTCCCACTGGACTTCCAAGGCCTGCCTTGATGTCAATTATTCTTGGATGGACTATACGTATTTATCAAAATGTTTATTTACTTTGGGAAAATAATGAATTTCAGAAAATATTATGTGAATTCAATAATTCCAAAGAAATGGTGAATGTTGAAGAAACTTTTTTTTCTTTCGATACTGGAAATATTTCTCTTATTTAAACATGGTTGGAAGATTCAGTTATGCTTTTTTCTTTTACGGAAATCAAGAATCGAGTGTTGAAATTTCACTGAAAAATAATGTACAGAATATTCCTTCACTTTGTTATAGTTCATTCGAAAAAAGGGTGCCTACTCCAATAACCCGATAAAAAAAACTTTTAAACGAACAGACGGACCTATGGAATTCCACACTTTTCAAAATTTCCAAGAAATAAACCTACAGAAGACATTTAAACACCTTTCGGCACAAATTGAGAAAGTCCAGTATGAAAATGTACTAGTTCTTCGAATCTTGTGTCACATTTACAAAGTTGAAAAAGAGTAGATAGAATAGCATTGGTAACATATCTCAGAATTATTTGACTTTCACGAGTACCAACCTGCGTCAATTTTAAGTGAAAGAACTTGATAAACCTAAATCATGGCCCGATCGGGATAGTCTATAAAAGTGAATGAAGGATATATTAGATATGCAAGGAATGAAAAAATTTATTATTTCAATGATGTGCACTAGAAGGTACCTACTCGGTCAATTGTAGTCATTTGGGACTTATCTGAATTCTTTATCGCATGCCCTAAAGATTCTGCAAACGGCAAAGAATGATAGTATTCTCTCCAAAATAATCGGTGGGAACGCCTTTCTTGTTACATAGAATGGAATGAAAAACACTAAAATGGGAAGGTATCGATATTCCGTTTTCATAAAAATACCGGATGTTCGGTGATTGATTATTTTCCCTCGTAATCCTATTCAACACGAAACTGTTTTCTATTTCTGTATCCAGCGTAGACAATACGAGGATTTTATACGTGCCAATCTCACTTCGATGTTGGATGCGATAAAACAAATTCGATATAATGTCAGTATTTTCAGGATTCGATGAGAAATAAAAGAATGTTCACCTGCTGCCTCAGTTCTGATTGAACTTGGCTTTGTTTATTTCCGCTACCGCTTCTCTGAATTCCTGAACTGTGAAAGAATTTTTCGGAGCAGGAAAGTATGAGAAGGAATGAATTAAAATATTGGAAAATGTCGGAATGGAATTCCATTTTTTCAACATCATGGAATTTACTGTGGACGGAATGAAGATATTTGATCACGAATATTATCAAGATTGTTGATTGCTAACGTTCATATACACTACATACAGAGTGTTCTACAAGCTCTATGACAAAATTTGGGAGATGGTAGCTGTGCCTATTTTGATAATTTCTTGATATAAGATACAAGCATTGAAAAAAAAATATTTTTACGTTCAAATCATAAAAAAATGGTGATTTGGAGACTGAAAAAAATGTCCACCTTCTGCTTGAATGCAAGCTTCACATTAACGAACTAAAGATGCCGTCACTCGTCGAATCAGATTTAGGTCGTTTCGTATTTGGTGTTCTGCAACTTGAATTTGGTATATCCAGTTGTTGATGAGATTGGATTTCAACATGATAAACAAGCTCCTTCATATGTCCCCATAAATAAAAATATAAGGGATTTACATCAGGCGAACGAGGTGGCCATTGTAATGGTCCTCCTTGACCTATCCATTCATTCGGTAAATGTTCATTCAGCCAACTCACTACTTGTTTCCTTCTATGTGGTGGTGCACCATCGTGCTGACACCTTATATTTCTAACCATTTTGAGCTCCAAGTCATCAATGAAGTCAAAAGGTTTTGCTCCAAAAAATTTCATTCAATTCTGCATTTGAACGATCATTTCTAACATGCACTGGCATGAAATCATATTCCTGAGTCGTAAAAGAATGCATTGGTATTCAAAACGTACATCAAGTGTCAAACGAATAATTAAAATAACGTCAGTTACCATATCAATCTGTCGGCCTACTCAATCACAGCTACCTTCTGTTAAAGTTTGTCCTAGAGCTTGTAGAACACTCTGTATACATAATTTTTTTTTTCAAATGCTTGTAACTCCTGAACGTAAACGAATCAGATCTATGTTTATAAAAAAATGTTCAAAAGTAGCACAGCTACCCTCTGTCAAAGTTTGTCATAAAGCTTGTAGAACACTCTGTTTATATGTATATATTATCAACAAAAAATTGTGGTTCAGATGCATTTTGCGCCATTGCACTTACCTCCGAAATTTTATAAATATATTTATTTTGTTCTGTACTTTCTCGCAACCCTGTATAATTGCATACTTCATTCGGTAATTTTTCAAAGCAACGACCTTTCGGAGATAATTTTACCATTCTCAAGTGTAATTCCCAATAATCCTCAAAAATCGACCAAAATCACCCCATATGATAAGATCGGGTCTTACAAAGAACAAATCGTAATATAATGAGGAGTCAGGTGAGAGAAAATACGAACCATATCACAAATAACCTCATTTTTCCATTAGGTTCATTTCATTCGAATATTCGTCCCCTGAAACACAAAATGAATGAAAATTACTCTGTGTTTTTAATGTTCGTTATTCAAATATCCGGCTGTGAAAAAAAGCAAATACGCGCAAATGCTAATGACATAAAACGCTGCGCCATGTTCATAGCTTTTTCAAATATTTTATTGAGCTAGTTGAAACGACGGGAGGCCAGGACACTATATAGTGTGTTTATTTTCGGCCATGTTTTCAATCCGCTCTTCACGGATTTTAATCTATTAATTCATTCAGTTAGTTTCGAAAAAAACAATCGATTTTATTGGTAAATTTCCTCATAAAAATAAATCACATGAAGGGTTTTCCATTAAGAGTAGTTATTTTGATTAGACCACTATTTCGGTAGATGTCACTTTTGACTCTGTCATTTTTTGAGATTTGACATGTAGAATCTAAGGTATTGATAAAAATGAAACGATAAACTCTTCAACAACGCATTGAAATTATTCAAATCCACAATATATATGGTAAAAATTTGGCAGAGACGGTTCGTAAAAATTGAACGTTTTTGGGTCATCGTGGAGCACCTTGTCGAACCGCAATACAGAAACTGGTGAACAGTTTTGAGCAGTTGGGGTAAGTTAGCTATGTGAAGAATAAAACCCGTGTACTTCGCTCAAGGACAGCCGACAATATTGCTGTAGCCGAAAATGTTGAAGAAAACCCAGGATTGTCCATTCCTCGTCGTTCTTTGGAATAAGGTATTCCGCAAACGTCATTACACCGTATTTTGCATAAATATTTGGGTCTTAAGGCTAATACAGTTCAGTTAACACAAGAACTCAAGCTGGCCGATCATCAACAACGTCGGTCGTGCCTTTGCTGATTGGAATCTTGAAATGAATGACATTGATCCAGAATTTCATTGAAAAATCATGGGGCCTATTTACCTACACCTCGGTGGCTCGTCAACAAGCAGAATTGTCGCATCTGAAGCTCAGGAAAACCCAGAAGTTATTGTTGAAAAGGCTCTCTTTTATCAACGTGTCACTGTTTAGTGCGGTTTATGGCCTGGCGGGGGTCATTGCAACTTGAGAATGCGGCTGGACCAAAATTACGGTGAATGGATTGCGCTATCGACGGGTGATTAATGATTTTTCATGGCCGGAATTGAATGGTATTGATCTGGATAGCCTTTATATACTAACAACAAGACGGCGCTACGTTCCACTCGAGAAACGAATCCATTGATCTTTTGCGGAAAAGTTCCCGGACTGTGTTATCTCTCGAAGGGGTGATCACAATTGGCCACCGAGATCTTGTGATTTAACACCCTGCGACTTCTTCCTCTGTAGCCATGTGAAAGAGATAGTCTACGCCAGTAGTAGTATAAGTTTTTTGGTATACACCCAGTTAAACCCAATTATGTGGCATTTCAAATCCAAGGGAGAAAAAAGAATCATTTAATTTACGAAGAACAAGAAAATAGTGCGATTCGTGCAAAACCATAGAAGGCTCTTTTATTTTCCAAAACGGTGTGTGAATGTGGAAAAAAAATGTTTTCTTGGTTTCGCCTCAGTCAGGATGTATTTTCGATATACTATACATATAGATACCATCTATTTCATATTGAAATTTGAAAAAATACTAAAAGTTATCATCATGTTGGGGAATATTTTTTCGCCTACAACTGCGGTAGGCATCTTCAGTTCGGAGCGGTCATTCCTCGGGGTACAACCTCCGACCAAGAAACTTCTGAAGATGAAATTGGATTGGAAATTGAGCCAAGGCTAGAAAACCCGGAATATTCTAGATTTGAAGTTGAAACCGGCAGTGAAAGCCTTCATCAAAAGTTATATGGCATGAAAATCTGGCCAAATACAAGATGTTCAGTATTTTTCGAGGTTTTTTCTCTATCCAATTTCCAATAACGCGAACTTCCAGCTGGGGAAATTGATCTCGGTGTTCAACTCAGGCAAGTTATCAGTTCAATTTGATTTCGAACGATTCAGAAATTACCAAACTGAAATGAATTCACCAGGATATTTTCGTGAAGTAAAATCAAATGAAACTCCGAAATTGCGGTACCGGAATGTCCTTTCAATAAAAAACTCACGCATAAGATGGCACCGTTATAATTAGGCAAGCAATGTTTGTTTGCCTGTTTGATATTTGCCGCCAATATGCCAATACGCAGGAAAGTTGATCCATAGAAGTGATATTAGTGATAGTAACAATAAATGCAATTCTCTATTTCAGTATCGTAATTAGTTTATTACAGTACTAAAAACAGTGCTGTAATGAACTCATTACAGCATTGTTTTCAGTTATATTTTTCGGTTTTTGGTTGTCAGCACTGGCTTCCGCTCCTATCAAATTTCAACACACGTCAATTTGGAATGTCAATTTCGTAACAGTCACCAACTGCCAAGATACAATACAAAAGTCACTAGGATGAGATTTTCATTGAATTTCAACAGTATTTCACGAAATTTGACTGGAATGGAGAAAATATCGTCTAATACCTACTCGTTGCAGAATGCAATTCCAACAATCATGCGTTCGAAAACTCGCTCCTTCGTCGCATTCGTATTGGAATAGGAGCCCATTCTGCAGCTAGTTTTAGAATATACTATTTAAATTGTATTTATTGAATTTGAAAACATGCTGAATTCTACAGGGTGTTTCATCGGTAAATGAACATACGGTAACCTGAGCTAGAGCTACCCTAGGCGCGTCCAAAAAACCGATATATGATAGGTCTAATCATTTCCAATTGAATATTATTTATATTTATTATTTATTCATCGAGATAAATTCAGTTGAAGTCAACAAAGATGAATAAATAACTGAAGAAACATAAAAACTTAACGTGAATTACAGAAGGTGCTTTATGTATTCACCAGAAATTTCAATTCCTCATAACTTTTTAACCAGCAAGTATAGTCGGTTGATATTTGGAACGTATGATTCACTTCTACAGGTCGACCGATTCACTTTTGAATTTCCAAAAAATTCCAGGTCCGTATTGGAAAAATATGGGACTTCTTCCAAGCTGAGATTCAACACCCTGTATATTGAAATTTTGCGATTTGATTGAGATATTTGAAAAGAGCAGAACATTTTCAATGGGGATCAGTAGATTTCATTGTTCCGCACAATTTCTCAAAATACATGTATCGGCCGCGTGCAGTAAACTAATATGTAAGGGCACAAATTCTGAAATAATCCCCAATATTTAGTGCCCAATTTGTGCCGTTTGAATCAATTTCAGCACCATTATGATCTTCAAGTTATTCGAGTTTGAAGATTTTGTGCTAGCTTCAAACTTGGCACATTTTCTAATTTTTAAAAAAATTCAATGCCAATACTTAGTGCTCAATTTGTGCCGTTGAATAACTTCATTATCAATTTTAGTTTTCGAGTTGTTTCAGCTTCACACAGCACCAACATACATATTCCAAAATTGAAAAAATTTTGATGCCAATATTTTGTGCCTAATTTGTGCCCATTTGTGCTGTTTGGATGACCTAACCATCATTTGTAGTTTCAGAGATATTCATGCACTGTTGTTTTTTGGCCAGCGTGAAGTTAGCACCAACATATTCCAACTCTTGGCCACTTTTCAGTGCCCAGTCATTTCCAATTGAATATTGAAGTTCCACAAAATTCTCAGAAAAATCGTACATTATGAAATAATTGAATTTTTTTTGTCTCGCTAATTGCACATTCGAATTTCATAATATTCTGAGGAATCATTTGGAGTTATTTCCGGAAAAAACATTATTCATCGAAAATAATTGAGTTGAAGTCAACAAAGATGAATAAATAACTGAAGAAACATAAAAACTTAACGTGAATTACAGAAGGTGCTCGAAAGTACCACCATTTTGTTCAATACACATTCTTGACCTCTTCAAAATATGTCTGATACTTTTTTTGATCATGTCTGAATTATTACGTATATCATTGCAGGCGACTTCGATACGTTGCATGAGGATATCCTCAATTCCTATTTCAGATGAATTTACTGAACATTTCAAATAACCCCAAATTAAATAATCAACAGGATTGAAATCTGGTGACCTAGCGGGCCCAGCATGCGTTCCACCTGTGCCTATCCACATATTTGGAAAGTTCTGATCTAAAAATTGTCTGATTGATTCTAAAATGGGGTGGAGCTCCATCATGCTGCAATGTCCGTACCTTCGAGTAATACAGGAAGAAGATGATTTTGGAGGAAATCTAAGTGAAGATTTTCTTCAAGCCGTCTTGTTATGACCTGTGGTCTAAACAATCGATTTTTATAAACGCCACACCATACGTTTCTTGAAAATTTGTATAAGGATTTCGTATGCCTGACTGCATGCAGATTCTTTGCAGCCCATTAATGCGAATCCCTAATAATGACCCCATCCCTCGTGAATCGGTCAATAAAATTCTGTTGACCATTCTTTCATTTCGTGAAATCCAGCTACAAAAGTAAGTTCTTCTAATGTCATTACCTGAATCCAATCGTTGTACCTTCTGGAGATCAATTTGATCATAATGCACGATTTTTCTGAGAATTCTGTGGAATTCCAATATTCAATTGGATCATTCCCTGAAGCTCTCTTTGAGCAAAATGACGTGCGGGACAATGAAATCTACTGAACCCCATTGAAAATTTTCTTCTCTTTTCAAATATCTCAATCAAATCCCAAAATTTCAATATACAGGGTGTTGAATCTCAGCTTGGAAGAAGTCCCATATTTTTCAAATACGGACCTGAAATTTTGGGAAATTCAAAAGTAAATCGATCGACCTGTAGAAGTGAATCATACGTTCCAAATATCCACCAACTATACCAGTTGGTTCAAAAGTTATGAGGCTTTGAAATTTTTGGTGAATACATAAACCACTCTGTATCTCGGTTATGGAATTGATTATACTTATCATATATCGGTTTTTTGGACTCGCCTAGGGTACCTCTAGCTCAGGTTAACGTATGTTCATTCACCAATGAAACACCCTGTATATCGATAAACTCAATTCAAAAATAATATTCCTTAACAATTTTCCTAATTGAACATTCTCCTCGGAATACAAAGGATTGTTCTGATAACGGAAAGAATTGTTTGCTAAATAACCAGTCTATTTATTAGTTCATGAGAAGTTAATACGTATTATAGCAGAAACCACAAGGTGAGGCCGACATCTTTGACCTATCATTAAGCGAAACATATTGTGCCTACATTTTTCCATAGATAGCGCCATGAATGAAACACCTTTTTGTTCATGAATTAAAAACTACCGCAGATATCGAACCCATTCAAACGGCACAAATTGGGCACTGAACAGTGGCCAAAAGTTGGAATATGTTGGTGCTAACTTCACGCTGGCCAAAAAACAACAGTGCATGAATATCGCTGAAACTACAAATGATGGTTAGGTCATTCAAACAGCACAAATGGACACAAATTAGGCACAATAATATTGGCATCAAAATTTTTTCAATTTTGGAAGATGTTGGTAAAATGTGAAGCTGAAATAACTCGATAATAAAGTCATTCAACGGCACAAATTGAGCACTAAATATTGGCATTGAATTTTTGAAAAATTAGAAAATGTGTTTGAATAGTTCGAAGCTAGCACCAAAATCTTCAAACTCGAATAACTTGAAGACCATAATGGTGCTGAAATTGATTCAAACGGCACAAATTGGGCACTAAATATTGGGGATTATTTCAGAATTTGTGCCAATACATTTTCATTCACTGCACGCGGCCGATACATGTGTTTTGAGAAATTGTTTATTGAGGAATGTTCACTATTAACAAACTTGAGCTGAAACGGGTTCCTTCAATGAGTGGAGTTTGAAGTTGACGAAAGAAATATTTGATGGACTTTTCATTATTCGAAATACTACAAAGGATTGGTATTATAGCTTGAATCATTCCAAAACTCAACAATCTCATACCTTCAAAGATGACGAAACCCATAACTTCCTTCAATGCTGAACAAGAAATCTATCCAAAAGTGACAAAAATTCTGGATTGCTCTTATTCAAGCAACACCGATTCAATTTTTCCAGCTTGGTTTGATATCCTTCTTATCAAGTACATTGAAACTACTCGAAAAAAGAACCCGCCAGAATGTTACAGTAAAACCCCACAGAAAAATAAAATAAATACTTTATTTTCGAAACAGTGGCTCCTATGTACCAGACAACCAACAAAATCATGATTCTTGTATTTTTTTTAACTTATGTTTCTTTCCAATTTCTTCACTACATATCACTTCGATCTGAATAATATTGAGTGTTCATTAAGGATTTCAATCAAATCCGGATCTTAAAAAACTGTACGAGGTGAAATTCTTGGTTGCAATATCAACAAGAATAACAATACTTTTATTCTCGAAATAGTCAGTGAAAAAAAATCTAAGTCACAGTTCAGAGTTTTCGAACGGGAATTCTAAGAATTCATCAATTGAAAATGCTTCCACACTAAGAATCAACAAGTTTACACTTGAAATTACTTTATCGAAGCGAACTAATAACAGATTAAGGTAGAATATTGAGAACTTTGATGTACATGTACTTCGTGTTTTTTCAGGTAATGTCATAGTCTCGGAAAACGGAAAGGAGTCAAAGTTTCACCACGTTAATGAGTGCCATACGCTGAATGAATAATCTTCAAAGGACAAGATTCGAGAATCGTCAGGGTAGATCCATTGAAATTTGTTGCTGTGAAACCTTCAATGGGGCAGAATGTAATGCTGTTATATGCTATTTTCAACATTCGAGTTTATTGGGCAACTGCGAGTTCCATACATCCATTTTTCCTTCTGACTGGGTTTGATACATGACATTGTTCACGGTAAACGGTTAATTCATACACCATGCACGCGATAACATACCTGGAACAAGTTGAGCATACATAATTGGAAAAACCATAGAGGACCAAACATATACGCGGCTTCACCCTCGATGGGGGCACATGACGCGGAAGATGCGATAGCTCTGTACGGTTTTTTATCAATTTGAATTATGAGTTCTCTTCAGGCTCTTAAATTTTGTGATGTGAAGAGCGATGTATGCCCATTGGGATTTCGAAGGACTGATTTCAAAGTACCCTATAATTTCTTCTGTATCTGATATGAAGTAGCTACGTTTGAAAAGAATCATGCAATCAAATGTGGACACTACTGTCAGAGAAAACTTTCATTCAGTAATTATTCACTTTAGAATCAATGGTTTTGATTCGAGGGTATCTCAGAGCCTACTTTACATTTATCATTTTGAAAAGATACCCTTGTAGAGACTGAACATATGTATACTTCATTCACTTTCATAAAGTAGCCCGGTTGGCCCTTGAATTCTGACACATTTCACCGCGTATATTTTGAAAATGTTAGGTTATAGTCATTCTTCTGTCAGATATGAACGCAACGTTGCCGTTTCTACATATAAATCGTAGAAATTACGTATTTATCGAAATGTTTATTTACTTTGGGAAAACAATGAATTTGAGGAAATATTATGTGAATTCAATAATTCCAAAGATCTGACGGATATTGAAGAAACTTTTTTCTCTGTTAATACTGGAAATATTTCACGTGTACGAGTATAAACATGATTGGAAGATTCAGTTATGCTATTTTCTTGTTGGAAATCAAGAACCGAGTGTTGAAATTTTACTGAAAAATAATGGACAGAATAGTCCGTTACTTTGTGATAGTTCATTAACCCGACAGAAAAACTGTTAGATGAACAGAACAGACGGACGTATGGAAATCCCCACTTTTCAAAATTCTCAAGAAATAAGCCTACCGACGACAATTGAATACCTCTTTGCGCAACTTGAAATACTCCAGTATGAAAATGTAGTGGTACTACGAATCTTGTGTCACAGTTAAACCTTAACTCCATTCAGAAAGTAAAAAAAAAATAATTAGGAAGTAGACTTGGCAATGTCGCTTGATTTTCACGATTGCGAACCTGCGTCCGTTTTAAGTAAAAGAATTTGGTAAACCTAATCCATGGCCCACCAAGATACTCTATAAAAGTGAATGGAGTATAGATTATGAATACATATTGAAAGGTAACCAAAACTGTTGAATGAATTTGAACGTTATATGGTGTAACCTTATGATGATAATTAATAATACAATGAATTTTTTTACGAAAAACACAAATTTATGTTTGTTGAATCAACCTGAAGCTGAATGAATCACGATATATCACATCTATTGTTGATTGGGGAAACATGCTTAACTTCATTGTTCTGTAGATACATTCGTTTCTAGTTCAGGAGAAATGATCAAATTCAATCAATTTCGTATTATGATACATTTCTGATTTTCCTCGATTACCAAATGCATTTTTATATATTTCTGAAATATTTGTTGCGAGATTTGTTGGCATTAGCTTTTTTTCGATTGTTGATATCATTGTTGATGATAAATATTATGCTCTGAATAAATTTTGAATTAAATACAGTCCTATTTTCATTTCATTGGGTGAATAAACTTGCCTGTTTAGAGTAGGAAATTTACTTGAATGTTCTTCCACTAGGTCGGAAAAATAATAAGGTACCAAGTTTAGTTCTGATGATTTGGCTTCACTATTTATTATTGAAAGGTGTGTATCCCCTTCCTATGGTCTAAGTTCCATGCATTATCCTGGTTGCACATTTCGGGAAGTTGACGTGATGTTGCGTGAGCTCACGTGACGTGATAACAATGTGTTTCCGCCCTTTGAGACTCTTTGATCAAATGCAAACGTGAAAAAATCAGAATCGTGGTTTTTACTTTTCTATTGCAATAAAGTTGTCAACGAACAAATTACCCACTTGAATAAATACACATAGACCCTTCAATGTTTCTTTCATCATGATCGGGTTTCCTCATTATCATTTTTCTGTCATTGCAGTTCGAACAATTTCAGGATATTACTATCATGTAAGGAAATGTTGATTTCACATATTATTTTATGCAAACCTAAATTCGTAAGCTATCTGAAGGATGTATAAGGAAATCTTAGATGTAAGAAAATAATTTTCACATTTAACACTTCTGTTCTAACCTGAAAAAGAATGACGAAGGTATTGAAATGGTAATAGATAATGATTGAAAAAATTATTATTATTATTATTAAACCAAATTACAGAGTTGAGGTACATTTATAACCTATAAACTCTAACTTAAAAATAATCAAAAAAACAACTATAAAAATTAAAACAAGTGAGATAAACGAAAAGCAAGGGCATTCAGAAATTAAACAATAGAAACACTGAACTAACACAATGCTACATGAATGATAAGATAAAAAAGCTGAGTAATCTATGCGGTTCCATTCAATCTCCAGTTGTCAAGTTTGTTCTTGAACGCATTGACCGATCCAGCATCCGCAATTTGGGCAGGAAGGCTGTTCCAATAGTTGAACACACGGTTTCACAGGAAGTTTTCTCGGCATCTGGTTCGGAAGACCTCTCTATTCAGTTTGAATCGATGTCCGCGGAGTTGATTCGTATTAAGTTCATATAGGTGGGACAAATCGACGCCGAATAAGCCGTGTAATGCTCGATATCTAACTATCAGGTCTCCTCTTAAACGACGATCGGCGAAAGAAGGAAGACCCATCATCTGCAGCCGTTCCTCATAACAAGGACGATCCACTCCAAAGGGAATGCGTGTTACCCGACGCTGTAGTTTCTCTAGTATTGCAGCATCCCCTACCAACCACGGATGCCAAACCGGACCGGCAAACTCTAGTATCGGTCGAATATATGATTTGTATACCCGGGCAATATGCGCCACATTGTTGCCACGAAAAGCGTTCTGGACGATATGTATAAGGCGCTTGGCCTTATTAGTGATGTGCAATACATGTTCAGTCCACGATAGATCACTAGATATCACTACACCCAGATCCACGTGAGATGAACACCCTAGAACCTCCACACCCCCAACGTAATACCTCAATCTCGGGTTGTTATTGCCCAAATGTAGGATTCGACACTTCGAAGGGTTCAGTGGAATCAACCACTTGGCGCACCAGCAGACGACTCTGTCCAAGTCCTCCTGCAAGGTTTCATAGTTGTAAAGGGGACAATTGAAGAACTTAATATCATCTGCAAACGAAGCACTTTCCGACTTGAACTCATCAGCCAAATCGCTCACATACACCAAAAATAGCAAGGGTCCCAAAACTGAGCCCTGAGGGACGCCACTGAGCACGCATCGTGGTTCCGATCTAGCAGCACCAACCCTGACCTCAAACGACCTGTCAGTCAGGAAGCTCTCTATCCATTTCAGGAGCAATCCTCGAATTCCAAAGTGGTCCAGCTTGTATAGAAGTCTCTTTATTGGTACTCTGTCAAAAGCCCTCGAAAAATCTAAATACACCACGTCTACAGGAAGCTTTTCGTCCAATAGAAGGGTCCACTTGTTGATGCAGCTGAGAAGGCAGGTGACAATAGACCTTCCTTTAATGAAACCATGCTGGGTATCAGGAATGATGTTGTGATCCAGAAAAAAGTAAGCATTTTGTCATATATCAGCCTCTCCAGTATCTTACACAAAATAGAAGTGAGACTTATAGGTCTAAAGTTGTCAGGGTTTTGTTTGTCGCCCTTTTTATGAATTGGTGTCACCAGTGCACTTTTCCATGATAGTGGCAGAGTACCAGAGTTCAACGATGTAGAAAAAATGTTTGATATGGGTGGTCCAAGAGTATGAGAGCATTCCTTAAGCAACCCAGCAGAAAAACCGTCCGGACCAGGAGATGATGAAATATTTAGTGATTTTAACTTCCCTTCAACAGTCAAGGGATCCAAGTCGAAACAAGTTAGAAAAGAGTCGTTGCGAGGAGAGGCAGTGGTGCGTCTGGTTCAGAAGTGAAGAACATTGAGAAAGTGTTGGCCAAAATTTCAGCTGAAGACTTGTGATCATCCGCAACCACACCATCAGTGTTTTTGACAAGAGGCAGAGAAGGTACGGTATTGAAAATGCGGCGTGTATATTTAAAGAATTTCTTTTTGTCCTTCGAGGTAGCTAGATCATTCTCAAATTTGGACTTGGCTTCACGTATTCTGTTAGAAAGATTATTGGCGAATTTTCTATGCCTCTGAAAGTCACATGTCTGCCTGCTGCGAACATATCTCTGCCATAATGACTTTTTGTACTTAATCATTCCGAAAAAGTGGCTGTCAATCCAAGGTTTACTGCTATTAATCCTTATGGTTCGTGTGGAAGTGTGATCCTCAACAGTTTTGGCAACATACGCATGGAAATTATTCCATCTCGACTCAACGTCTCCAGTTCCAATTAGAGTATCCCAGTCTGTTCCGGAGAATATTTCGTTGATACATTCATATTGTACAGTTTGGTAAGTTTTTGTTTCAGACGGCAATTTAGTAGGTAGGAAGAATTGAATTTTAGTTGACAAAACCAAATGGTCTGATTTGCCCAATGGTGGGTGGTATTCTAATTCGGAAACTAAATTAACATCATTTGTCAGTATTAGATCTGGGGTTGTTGGCTCCTGATTCGCTCTGTAACGGGTGGGCTGGTCAACTAGCTGGTGTATATTGGAGTTGTTCAACATATCGATGAATGGAATCGAAGGAGAGTTTGCTGAGGGTGAACGAGATATTGGCCAAGTTCTTATGTCGCCGAGATTGAAGTCTCCCGCCAACAAAACATGCTTAAACCGGTTTGATAAGTCTGCAAGATGTTCACATAGGTCCCTGTCATATATGGAAGGTCGCGGACGATACACACAGCCAACACACAAGGTGAAAACAGATGATTCTATTCTCAGAAAGATATTGTCTATGCCAGGAGTATTGAGTGAATGTTTTGTGATTTTAAAGGAATTCACAATAGAGTTGTGGACATATATACATACCCCTGCATGTCCCGGAGTAGTTAGACTGTCGCAACGGTTCATGGTGTAATCCGGTATATGGGCAACCATATCTGACTTCTCAGGATGCAGCCATGTTTCCGTAATCAGTATAAGAGAGGGCTTCTGAAATTTGACCAGTAGAAGGAGCTCATTGAACTTCGCAGGTAGAGAAAGCTAGGTTGGAATATAATACTGGCCATACATTCAGAGGTAATGCTAGTTTTTTGAGACAGGACTATCAGATATTATGGTAGGTACACCCTTGATATATTTTATGGTGATATTGTCTTCACCAGCTCGGCGTCTTTCCTCAAGCTCCTTGCGAAGGTCTTGTAGCTGCTTCGTTTGTAAAGGGGTCTTGTCATCCGAAAGGATGTATTTCTTGTATATAGGATGGCTTGATAGGATCTTCTTATTCCGAAGAATACGAGTTACTGAATTCGGGTTGTTGAACTCGATCTTTATTGGTCTTGGTTGTTCGGGTCTGGTTGACCCCACCCGGTAAACAGCACATACATCGGCAGCAATCCTAGCATCAACTCTTTTCACAATCTCCTGCACCAGTGAAACATCGTGACCGGAATTGCCGTCCTCAGGAACATGTCGAATCAGAAGGTTGTATGATCTTTTGACACGCAGAACCACTTCCCCCGAACTGGCAGCAGGATCCGATGGGGCCAACCGACATTCCTGTTGAAGTGTCTTAGACACCTCGTCCAGTTGCGATACCCTAGACTTCACAGCAGATAAATCCTCACTGATATTACCATGTGCCTCCTGCAGTGTTGAAATATCAGCTTGACAGATCTTTATAGAGCTGGTATGCTCACTTAACACGTCACCCTGGATTTTCAATGTTTCCACACATGCCGCCAGTCGCTCAGAAAGCATTGTCTGGTTTGACTTAATAGCAGCTACGTCTTTAGCTATACTATCAAGAAATGAATGGAACTTTTTAGTAAAGTGATTATGTACTCAATTATAGGCATTCTCACACGTCATTTTTGATCAATCTCATAATAATCTCAGATGTGTTACGACGTGTTACGACAATATTGGCTCAGGGCTCAGTCATTAGTGCTTAGTAATCCGCCGAAGTGCTCGGAAGCACTATTGGGATTGCTTAGCACTATTGGGATTGCTTAGCACTATTGAGATTGCTTAGCACTATTGGGATTGCTTAGCACTAAGCATTTTTCTGAAGGACTTCAATTGCTAAGCACTAAGCACCGATTTTTGATAAGTGCTCGGGAGCACAAAAGGGCTCCGATTACTTTAAGGAGCACAGAGCACAATGCATTGGCACAGCTCTGATATAAATGCATTTTAAAGAAAACCTTTGGGCTCCGCAGAATCTGCATAAATTGGATTCGAATTTCTGAAATCAACAAGCTGCTTTCAACGAAGATTGATAGATGAGATTCCCATACTGAAAATTACGTAAGCTATGGATTTACTCGAAGGCGTTGTTAAAAGGCAGGGTATTTTCATTTCTCGTCCACTTATTGAGAGTAAAGAATATACGCAGAGTTGAGTCATTTCGTTGGCACACAACTTTCGGAAAGTTGCCTTATTCTGTTCAGCCCAATTACTCATAAAACTCGTTTCGAACATTCTCCAGCGTGGAAATCTCGAAATGTTTACGCCGAAGGAGCAGATGAGGCGATGTCGAAACAGAAGTTTCTATAGCAATGGCCTGGAATGGATTGAATTGAATATAAATATGTTGTTTTTGTCGATTATTGGAACGCAGTTGCGAAACCGGGGCAGAATAAACACCGGGAAGATTCAGGGAGTTTGTGTTTTCTAGAAACTCATTCTGATGGCAAGAAATCGCATGAACGACAGAATTTTTTTGGTGAAATGTGAACAGGAAAAACCGGCTAAGTCAAGATTAACCTTTCCGTAGCTATGGGTTTTTTCGAATTCATTCTACCAAGGGGTTTTCGAATAAGAGGTGTTATTTTGAATATCCCGCTCTTTCGGTAGATGTCGATTCTGAAGCTGTCATTTTATGACATTTCACAAGTAGAAACTACGCCATTAATAAAAATTGAAGGAAACAAGCTTCAACAACGGATTGAAATGATTAAAATTCACTATGAAAATGGTGAAAATTTGGCAGAGACGGTTCGTAAAACACAAACATTTTTGGATCGTCGTGAAGCATCTTGTCGAACCGCAATACAGAAATTGGTGGAAAAATTTGAGCGGTTGGGACAAGGTAATGATGTGAAGAATAAAACCCTTGCACGTCGCTCAAGAACAGCTGGAAATATTGTTGTTGTTGACGAAAGTGTGGTCCATTCCTTGTCGTTCCTTGGAATGAGGCAATGTACTACACAAGCAACGAGACCATAGAGCTTTCGCAGGAAAAGTTTCCGGACCGTGTTATCTCTCGAAGAGGTGATTATAATTGGCCACCGAGATTTTCCCAATTATTTGCGCATGACTCAAATAGTGTACCAAAAATTACTATAGTTGGTTTCTTCTTTGATTGTGGAAAAATATGCAGTCATGAGAATTGCAATATCTCCATATTGAATATTAACTACTACCCTGAGATTTTCAGTCACGGGACGTTCTTATGAGTGCCTAAAATTTTCTAGAAGAATATCTTGTCAAGCACTCGGAAAAATTATACCAGAAGCAGATCTTAAGCTGTTTTTTTCTGATTTCGCACCAGGTTCTAATTCTTCTAATTTTTTAGTCAGTTTTCAGTATGTCGCTTCTTTTTTGGCGCGATCGTGGTACTCAGCAGACTTCAATTGCCATAAAGAAAGTTCAGATCTGTATATTTCGATGAAGTGAAGTAAAACTTGGTTTCTTTTATAAATATAAAGCGCGACATCGTGATGTGCCCCCTTCCTCGACTCTACAGTTAAAACTGTCAGTTTATACTGTACATATTGCATACATAATGCATATATGTGCATACTGCATATATATGGCATTTTCTACATTGTACCCCAATCACACACTACGTCGTTGATGATAGGCCGGCTTGAGTTCTTGTGTTAACTGAAATTTATGAGCCTAAAGACCCAAAGCTTTACACAAAATACGGTGTTATAGGTTTGTAAAATGCGTAATTCCAAATAAAGACCAGGAATGGACCAACCTGGGTTTCTTCAAAACTTTCGGCTACAGCAGCAATATTCTCGTCTGTTCTTGAGTGACGTGCACGAGTTCCACCAGTTTATAGTGAATTTTAAGAATTTCAATGTGTTGTTGAGGCGTGTGCCGTTCCATTTTCATTAATGGCGTAGTTTCTACTCGTAAAATGTCAAAAGCCCGCTCCACACTCACGGCGCGAATCGCGCCAAGAATTCTTGCCGTGAACTTGGGCAAGAATTCGCGGTCAAGAAAGTCATCCACACTCACACAAATATTCGCACTTCGGTTCGCGGCATCGTCGCTGTCTACGAAGATTTTTCGCCTGTTGAGCCAGCTATAAAAACGGTTTATTCTGATAATAATCAAGAAATTCTCATTCCACTTATCTAAATCTGAATCTATTTCAATTTCACTTCATTGCTACATCAACCATTCATTTCAAAAGCGAATGAAGTCAGTGAACAAGCCTTAAATCATTACTGCGCAGGTACCGCGAACGCCTGTGAGTGTGGATGGAACATTTGTACTTGGGCGCGAAGCCTTTGTCGCGGGACAGGAGACCGCAAACTCACGGGGAAGGCCGCGAAGCGCGAACGTTACACAAGAAAGTCATCTACACTCACGTTCGCGGTATTGGCCGAGGTTCAAAGCAAAGCGAGCGAGGCCAATAAATTGGGCAAGTCCATAAGCCTAATTATGTACGAGTTTGCATACAAAGCTTTATGTTTGACTGCAATGCAGACATTTTATTTTCTGAAATGGCAATTAATATATTCGTCGCTTTATTTCAAGAAATACTTTGAGTGTGCTTTTGCTTATCTTACCTTAGTAACCATCAGTGACCTTAGCAACCTCACTGAACAAAGTTGTTTACTTCGTTAATTCTGTGACAAACGTCATAATAATCCCAAAAATGGATAGTTCGGAAGAGGAAAGCGTGAATAATTTAGCAGCAAGTGCCAAAGAATCTCTCCTACCCACTAAAAGTGCTCATGAAAATTTGTATGCGGCCTATAACAATTGGTGTGTAATGAAGAAAATTGCAAAATCGAGGAGAAGACTGTGACAGTTGAGTCCAATAAAGTGGTGTTTATGAAGCAGTCGAACATAAAAATAATTTATGTTCGACTGCTTCATAAACACTTGATTCATGAATTCGTTTAGCGTCCATAATTGACTACTTTATCGGACACCACTTTATTGGACTCAACTGTCACAGTCTTCTCTCGATTCTGCAATTTTCTTCGTTTCACACCACTTATTATAAGTCGCATACAAATTTTCATGAGCAGGAAAGATTCTTTGGCACTTGCGGCTAAATTATTCACCCTTTCCTCTTCCGAAGTAGCCATTTTTGGGATTCTTATGACGTTTGTCACAGAATTAACGAAGTAATCAACTTTGTTCAGTGAGGTTGCTAAGGTCGCTGATGGTAACTAAGGTAAGATAAGCAAAAGCACACTCGATGTATTTCTTGAGAAATAAAGCGACGAATATATTAATTGCCATTTCAGAAAATAAAATGTTGGCATTGCAGTCAAACATAAAGCTTTGTATGCAACTCGTACATAATTAGTCTTATGGACTTGCCCGAATTATTGGCCTCGCTCGCTTTGCTCGCTCTGCCATAAATTTTGGACTCGTCCATAAAGACCTAATTTATGTACTTGTTACATAAATAGCTATTATATTAGACCTGATCGGCGATTGATACGATTTTCATAATGTGATTTTTAAACTGCAGGAAATTTCCTGACGACCACAACACACAGGAAATTCCTTCGTGGTCTTCAGTTTTCTTATCCAAAATAAAATCGAAAATATTTGTCATTAATCCTTTCATATTAGTCCCGTATTTTGTTTGCATTAAGTGTTTATGGAGGAATGCACCAAAATTCAGTTCAATCGAAGAAAGATTCCCAGGTTAAGAAGAAAAGTGTATTTGTCTTGAATTTTCAACACACTGTATCTCTCAAACAAATCCGAATATGGAATCAAATGGTATAAAAATAGGGTTTCGTTTGGAGATCTACAATAAAAGAATGGACACAACAAAAGCGACACAGGACGACCTGTGCAGAATTTGGCTTCACCTTCGAGATCGACGACTTTTGAAATTCAAAACTTAATATCCTTCATGATAATTAAGAGGACGAATCCAGGTATTCCAATTTCATTCAAGCCCTCCCCTTCAGGCTCCTTCGACTGTACCTTCGTTGCACCTTCAACACGTTTTTCCGCGATAATGAAAGTCGCTTAATATGACGAAAACTGTTATCTCATAGTTCAGACGTGCTCATGATGAGAGAAAAGGGAGCAAGAATAGAAGTGAGGTAGTGAGATATGGCAGCGATAAATTACCGCTCGAGACAATCAACGTTACGTGAGCAGACAGCGGCGTTACATGAGTGGTTTGAATACGGGGAGAACGTTTATTGTTTGAAATTTATTCCGTGGTCGGGAATTTGATATCGAAAACTCAAGTCTCGTGTGGAGCTTTAATGTTTCCGCCGTTATACCGAAATGATAAGATGAGAGGTGAAGCTTGAAGGGACGATAAAATCTGAAGTAGGACATCTCATGGCATGTCACCTCAATTTGTAGGTTTAGGAGTCGGAGTGAATGGATCAATACATGTGTGATAGGAATGAAGTGACCTTTCATAAAGAGTCTCATTTCTTATTGGTTCAGTCAAAGAATCAGGTATTCTGCGATATCTTTTTCAGTGACAGACGGACAAAATCCATTAAATATATAGATGTATAGAAACGACTCCTAACTAAAAATCGTGACCAAAAATTGTGAATCAAAACGACACTCTCTCATTTATCCCCAAAGGTGTGGCGGTATTGCGGCACTGTAAAATAGTACGACCCTTCTAGGTAGAAATAAAAGTAAGACCCATCTAAAACTGTCGATCTTGTAATGGGGTTTTTCCCGTAGAAAACTTACCTCGAGCGCCAGCTATTCTTTTTGCTTATAAGGTAGAATAGCAAACCTGCCAGGATAGCTGCTTAGTCGGAGACAGAGTTCGGTTGTATCTAGGGTGTTAGCGATAACTGAGAAATCGAAAATAGAGCAATTCACACAATTTATTCAAACGGTTGAAATAGTGATACAAATGCAACAATGTCAAGAAAACATCAAATATTCACCAATATCAATAAAACATCAAATATGCACTAATCCCAACATATATCAAATATACACAGGTAAAGAAAAATGGTTCAGTTTTGCCTGACTGCGAGCATTCATTCGAAAGAAATATTCCACGGTACGAGTCAGCCAGAATAGAAGGGGGGAATTTTTAAATCTACAGTTGAATAATGTGAGACGGATATGAAAATGTACAGTGCTTACTTTCTGTCCGATATTCTTTCAGTCCGGAAACTCAAAAGAGTTATATTGTCTACTTAGCTTGTTTCACGTCTAGAAAGGTCGGGTTTGGCCAGGTTAAATATAAATGGTCAAACAGGACGCACCGAACTAGGGGCGCGAAGGATCGGTACCGAATCGGAATTCGACTCCACGTTCTATAGCATTGGTTTGCATGAGCCCTCCGGTCTGATGATGAGATTACTCTCCATCAAGAACAGACTCTAAATCGAGCACCGACTTACTCGGTTAAACGTACTATAGACTATAGGGAATCTTGTACGAGTAAAGGAAGGTTTAATACGGATCTCGACGTAACAGCTATTTTGATAGACTCAACGAAGATACAGAAAAATAGGACTGAAATGAATTTTATCGGTACTTACGATTTCGGTGCACTATTACTCACTCGGTAAAGAAAAGAAAAATCAAGAATTACTGAAATCGCTAAACTTCTAAATCAAAAAGAAGGATAATTCGAAAACGCAAAAGAAAATACTCTACTCAAGCCGGAGCAAAAGTGAATAATGGATCACAGATGAGGGGAAAATCGCCTTTTATAATCTCCCTGAGGGGGGCGGAAACGGCAAGCGAAGAAATGCTACTTTTCTAGAAAAGTACTCCGGTAAAACATCTTCGAATCTGGCTTATCGTACGTATAAACTAGAAAAACGGCGTTATCTACATTCTACGTGGTTCTTATGACTCTTTTTACTATGTTCTCTGCATGTAAAACAATATCGAATGAACCATATTCGATCTTCTCGGTTCAATTCTGAACGGAAATGAAATGCAGGAATTTGAAATAAAAATCCGGAAAAATTAATTTAAAATGAAGGCCGATTTCATAATCGGAAAATCGAACTTCATTACAATCTACAGGAAAGTCTTAGACAAAATCTAATCAGCTATTTTCCATTGGCGCAATAGCGCCACGACCGTGAAATATTGCGGATTATTCCGGAAGTAGGACTCGATCAACAATCTACAGTACCGTTTCAATCTACAATTTTTGGTCACGATTTTTAGATAGGAGTCGTTACATCAGAGTTTCTATGCATCTGTATGTTTGATGAATTTCTTCTGTCTGTCTCTGAAAACGATTTCCGCAATAGCGCCACCCCTTTTGGAAGAAATGAAAAGTTGAGGTTCTCAAGTCTCAACTGCAGCTACTGTTTCGGAGATTTGTGGAATGGCGCCTTGAATGTTAAAATTAAAAAAATAAATGCGTATATTTTAGTTGTAAGAGTTCCTGTGACTGTGAATTGAATTCCCAATGCGAGAACTTCAACATTCGGTCTGCGGAATGCACATAGTTTTCAGGAATTTTCGTCTATCCTCATTTAAGATGGGAAAAGCAAATTGATGTCCTCTGTGGAAAAATAAACAGTTTCTGCTATGCTTTTTCGCGAATCAGGAAATCGATGCCCTCCTAGGTTTTGATTTCTTTTTATTATGGTCTATGTTATTGTCACATCACCAACAATGTGAAATTTTCGGCAACCCTGTACAAAATGGGAGAGTCTTCGTTGCTCAGAAGAGAATGATGCATACTATTTTTGGCATTTCCCATAGAAAATGTTGTAAACTTTTCTAGATATCCAACACAATTCTGACCTGCCCTTGTATTGACTTCAACGAGTTGTTGTTACAGATTGGTGTCAATAATATTTTTATTGGAGTTCATGAAAACTTACCGAGAACCCCAAGTCTGAAGTTGATAGTGACCACAATCACTTTACCAACAGATGCTAAGGCTGTACCATCGTAAGGATTGCCAGAATTCCATTCGTAACTTTCTCCGTGGACGTAAACTATACAGGGTAGCGCTTCTGGTTCAGGTTCCCCATTAGCTGAAACAAAAGAATTTTTCAAACATCGCACGGAGTCAAATAGGGAATGAATTGAAAGTAACAAGTAGTATTGAGGAAGAAAATATAAGAGCAATAACATGAAAATAGGAAGATATTAGTTAATTATATGTGTGCCCCTAGCCCAGTGGTTAGGGCGATTGACTCTGACGCGGAAAGCCGAGTTCTATGCCGAGGCTAGAAGAGATTTTGTCTAGTGATCGGAAGTGGGCCACAATTTCACTGTTGGGCCGAAAATTAACAGTGCTGTGCCTTAGGTGGCGTAAGGACCCAGTGACAAAGCCTACACAGAGCACAAGTGATTCTCCGAACTCGTACAAGCTACAACCTTGTAGTTTCAGAGGGGTCTTCTTGGAGATCTAGGATCAGTATGATCAATGTCCAATTAAATGGAAATTTTTATCGATCCTATAAAACTGATTGAGATAATTTTGCATCTGGTAAAGTGATGTAAGCAATACGAAAGTTTTCATCGATATTGGAAATGAATTCTTCTGTCGACAAACTAAAGTATGCAACATTCGGCACAGTTGAGGCTTTTTCTGATTCCCTTTTGTGAAATGCAAACCGCAGGCGTTCTGAACTTTCCGCGCAAACATTCTACGTAAGATTTGAATTGGAAATTATCCCTTTCCACATCGACAAAAAGTTTTATTATTTACATACTTCACTGTCTACCAACTAGTGTAATTCACGAAATTTTTCTCACATCAGTTCTATTCAAATCCCACGAAACAAAATTGAAATGCGTTATATACAGTTGTCCCGAAATCGAGTTGAATAATATACGTCACATTCAAAAATACTGCGAAAACTCTATATGAACCTAAGTCCGACAAAGCTCAGCATTCGAATTACAGGTTACTGAATTCAATTTCCAACAGACAGTTATTTTTAATTAGAGAAAGATTAAACGGCATGCCGACAATTCAATTTTTTGAAATTGCAGGAATCGAACCGATCATCACAGACGTTAAACCTATTCATGTATTAATTCTTGACTTGTTATCATTGGTCGGAATCCAAAATTCGATCTAAAATGGAGATAGCGAATCATTGCTCCCTACCTAGGAGTCCCCCTCTCACTAAATATGAGGTGAACCTCAACAAGTTCGATTCCGGGAAAAGTGTCATACACACTGTTAGCTTAGAAGTAGAGCCCCCGCCCGGAAAGTAGGAAGACACAGGTTCGATTCCTGCACGGTGTGTCTCTTCTTCCGGAATTTCAAAAAACTGAATTGTCTTCCTCTTATTATTATCACAGATGTTAAACCTATTCATGTTATTTTTAATTTTTTCAGAAAGTCATTCAGAAAAGTGACTGAAAAAATTCACATTCCACAGTTTTTTAAACCTCTATAGAATAGCACAAATAACAAGGTCCAGTCAGTGACAAGTGACACCGTGATAGAGTTTCATTAAAATCGGTGCATCCTACTGACATAAGACATAAGTTTACTTTTTGGGTTCTTTCTACGAAATCTTTCAAAATATTTAAAATGTCCGAAGAAAATAAATATTCAGCGATTTGCTGAAGCAACCCCCAATATTACCCACCACTGACTCGACCTGAGTCATACCAGGTAGTGAAATCTGGGCAGATCAGATAATGAATTTTGTAACATATCAGTTCTCAGTAAACCGATAATTGTGACATATCTGTGGTTTACACAAATTATGTTGACATTATGCTATAGGTGATATTCCTGTTCTATAATATCCATATAACATCATGTTCCATATTTGTGGTCAAGGAGTGAACAAGAACTATATATGAATTTGACGAAAAAATCATAAATCTCAAGAATAACCTGGATGCTTCCCTAGATTTCAAGTATTGACAAATATTGAAGTCAACATTGTTGTTAGAATGTTCATTAACTTTGCCGAGACTAACATCTCTATGATGGAAAAACGTTAGATGGAGAGATATGCTCGGAGATATGTGATAATGAAATCCCACAAATGTGGGAGATAAAATTGAATTCAAAGGAACATGAAATCAAATATTTCATACGCACAGCACCAATTGAAAATTAATGGTTACCTGCCCATTCTTAAAAAAAAATTGAAATAAATGTCAATTAAATACAAACTTCGGATATATGAATTATGAATGTCGATACAAACAACGTATCAAATCGAAATTGATGAAAAATAAAATACTTAGCACCGTAGCAATGTTTCTATCTGACAATATCCTCTGTGATAATATTCTGCCAACTACCAACTAGTGAAAAACTTCTGCACGAAAAATACACGTGAAAACATGCTCAACGTTTCGAATTTGAACAATATGCTCCCATTATTCGATTTCCAATTGAGTTGAGCTCTGTTCGCATTCCCTATACCTAACCTCGTTAATATGCAGTCTGCATCATAGATTCATAATAATATTACCAGTGGACTGCATAAGGTCTGCATTTCGAAATTTGTTTTGTTGATCTGCTGATATATCTAGACATTTTGAATTGGAATTATATTATGTAACTTTTTGCAAGTAATTCGACAAGCATGTGCCTGTAACTCGTTATCAGATATATCGTGGAAGTGTTCGTGTTTTTGGTGTTAATATTTTCTAAATATCGTCCTCCGATATTGATTCATTTCAAACTGTTATATCTGCGTCAAATGTCACTCGAATATCTTGTGAAATGCAGATAGTATGAGGAAAATACTCGGAAAAAATTCAAATTTTAACAACATTTGCGATACCATGTTCTTGGGCTTCTTTATAAAAATCATGCAAAGAATCTTCCCTCTTCGTTACTACCTCAAATTCAGGAACACTCCTTATTGAAATAAGACAGCTTATGATAAAATAGGAATCGGAAATCGACATGCTTCTGTCAATACACTGTAAGATGTTTTCAACAAAATCAGAGTGAAAATGATAAACAAGGCTTCAACTGCATTGTCTGCATTTCCTGAAAATTTAATCCACCTAAGATGAAGAAGCAAGACACTATATATATATATCGCGGTTCATCTCGAATAGAGAATATTTATCTGAAAGATCAGATAGAAATGAATTTTATGGAAATAGCTGGAGTAGTTCTTTGCGTAATTTTGGGTAAGGTCAAGGAAGTATGATCCATATTATGTTATAGTATATCCGGCGCATTCGCCATTTCGTGCACAACTTGCGTGGTGATATATTGAAAAATTCTTAGCCTACTATAGAACCTTTCAAAAAATGTTTCTTCTTGCTCTGCAAACCAGTCCTCCACAGTTTTTATTACCTCCTCGTTGGAAAAAAAATTTACGTCCTTTCAAACTTTTTTTCAGTTGAGTAAGGAGATGGTAGTCGGACGGAGCCAAATCTGGTGAATAAGGGGGGTGTTCTAGTAATTCTTATCCCAAATCACGAATTTTTTGCATGGCAACATGAGATTTGTGTACTGGGACGTTGTCCAGTGCGAACAAAATACCTTTGGATAGCTTTTCGCGTCTTTTCTCTTTAATTTTGTCCCGTAGAGTGGTCAGTAATCTCAAATAGTAATCTCCAGTTATTGTTCTACCCTTATCCAAAAAATCAATCATGATTACTCCATGGCAATCCCAAAAAACTGAAGCAAGAGCTTTTCCAGCAGATTTTTGGACACGAAACTTCTTAGGTCTTGGAGAACCAGAGTGTCGCCATTCCATCGATAGTTGCTTTGTTTCTGGATGGTAGAAATGTACCCAAGTCTCATCCATATAGTAACAGTTTGGTTTAAGAAGTCTTCATCGTTTTCAAATCGTAACACAGATCGAACGCGGTGCTTTTACCCTTGCACGCTTTTGGTCAACATTCAAACATTTGGGGATCCATTTTGCAGAAATTTTCTCATGTCCAAATTGACGTTTTAGCCCAATTCGACATTCTGATAAAATCATGTCATGAACTGCATCGATATTTTCGGGGACTGACACAGAAACTGGCCTTCAAATGGGTCATCATCTTCAATGGAAAATTTACCTCTTCTGAAGCTTGCAGTCCAATTTTTCATGGTCGCATACGAAGAAAATTAATCAACAAGGGTATTACGCATATCTTCGTAAATCCGCTTACCTCTTAACCCTTTCAAATACAGGTGCTTTATGATGGCTCAATACTCCAATTTTTCGATTTTTACAATTTTACAATCTTTTTTTTATTAATTGCGTAACTCTGGTTCACTTTTTTGACGTCGATCTACACTTCTATAGTTATTGTTCGTTGATATGTTATCGCAATATTTTGTTTATGCATGGAACTGGTCTAGGCTAACTAGATATCAATACATCCTCGTACTAAAGACACCTTGATTGTTATCGACTCAACGGTCTTTTAATGAATTATTGTCTTCTTCGAGTAAACTGTCACAACGCCACCACATAATTTATCCAAAGCTACCTTGATTACCTACTTTTCGCCTAATATACGCAACAGTGGAGGAGAAGCATTGGTGAAAATATTCAAGGTTCGCTATGAATCTCGAAATGGTACGTCGTTCTCCCGCTATAGGCCGTTCAGTCCGACCACTTCGAGGCCCATTATAGTAAAAGGTAGGAGGAAATGAACGCGCAATAAAACAAGGTAATCCACCGTAAAAGTGTACAACAAGCTCTGATGTTTACTGAAGGTAAAATAACCTTAATTTATGGCTGTATAAATTGAATGAAAAAACTACATGGGGAAAATTCACGAATGAGAAGAAAAATGTGCTACTTGAAATAAAGGGACTTCCATATTCCCAGGAATTTCTTCCATCGTCAGTGTTATGAAAGAAAGCTGAAATAACTGAGGGGAAATTGAATTATTCTAAAAGCATTATGGGCGAAGAAGTGGAAATATGAGAATGGCCTCAGGAAGAATGACTGCGAGAATACGTTGGTATGTGCTTTTTTCGACAATCTGTTGTTTTGTTGGGAGTTAAATGTGTTGTGAGTATCATAAATCATTGTGGAGTATGTTTCGGAACATTATGAAACTTGTAATTCTCAACAAAATCATTGTCACTCAATCAATGTTTCACCGAAATGTAATTGAACTTAGACAAATGAAGCATATGTAGGTGATGTGCATTCATCAAACATTTCTTTTCTTCTGAAGAAATTTCATTTAGTGCTGAAATGTTCATCTCCACAGATTTTCGTACCTTCAGAATTTCATTTTGCACTGATTAATAGGCAACAAATGCGAAATGACGGTCAGTATTCATAATAATATAGATATTGCAAAGAACTCAAAACTGAAAGCATTCCTTAAGCGACAGTCCGACGGCTACAGATCTAAGAAGTCGAAGATCTTAACGGCAAATGACATCCAAAATTGTATCAAAGAAGCAGCAGATGAGATATATTAAGCGACAAAAGTATACTCCATTCACAATTATAAAATCACAACTCTGGCCTTGGAAATTTGACACATTCCACTCTGTATCGAAGTTATGACGTTTTTCAAAATATTTTTATGTTCCAAGTCAACACTTTGTTGCCCTTTCTACATTCTTAGCGTATTTCTCAGAATGTGAATTCATGCGGAAAATGAATGAATTGGAAAAGATGTGACGCCATGGAAGAAAATTGCATTGCTTTCACATGATTTTTGTATGCATGCCTGTGAAGATTTAATATTTATTATCCTCTTGAACTGAAAGTTGAAGACTTGACATCAATTGTTGAGTCAAGAATAATGGAACATTATATCCCTCTACTGGAATCCAAATAGTTGAAGGGAGTTCTGATGCAACAGGAACTTTTTCTTGGAACATTACCTTGATAGCTAACTTAATAAAAATAAGAGAAGAAGATATACATTTCATTTATTTGATCTTATGAACAAGGAGTAAAATATTCTGACTGTATAGTAATTTATTAGTTTGAAAAATATTCATACATTACAACCACAGTAGGTTTGTACAAATAATATGGAACAGGTCAAACATATGCTTCACATTTATCATTCACCTGTTCTAAAATAAGACACAAACTCCTCCACATTATAGGGCCCCTACAGCATTAAAAGCTTGTGTCTCTTTTGAAAGAAGTAGCACTAGAAATAATATATTCTTTCGATTAAGAGCAAATACCTACCGTTGAATGTTACATACACAAATTTCTTCAAAATGGGGTTATACGAAGTGGTTCTTTTTCGGAAACATGAATACGATCAACAATAATCATTTAGAGACCGATGATGGCCATCCAGAACCCGTTTGCTTACGAAAATCGTGCAATTTCATTCTGCAAGTTCTTTCCTCATAATTCCTCGAAAATCCTACATGAACCATATTTTCCGGTCGCTTTCGTGAAAAGATCGTATAAGGAATCCTTTTTTTGTCCATTTACACATTCCAAATAAATTTTGAGCACCAAAAACGATACCGAAACTAACCAAACTTCTGGGGGACCGGAATTTCGTTTGAAATATTTCCAAACGGCCAGATACCTAAAAAAAACTTCGTTATCAAGTGTAAAAAAGGCGATTAGTACTTACTTCTGCTTTATTCATGCTTATAAATCGATTTTTGGTCCAATTCAAATTTGCCGTTTGTACCCATGTCAAAATATTTTTGATACTTTTACTCATAGTTGTTGTCTATGCTTTTACTTTGATGTAAACAAAGAAACTGGCAACGCCGTTTTGTCATTGAAGATATTCTCTGTACGCGCACAGATTTTTTATCAGGTGAACCAATTCCTGAAAACGAAACCATGGCCAGAGTTGTGATTTTATAATTGTGAATGGAGTATATAATACTAAAGATACCACCGCCCTGTCCATGCATGCACATGGGACAGATCATAAATTTAATTTCTCTGATGTCAAAATTTTGGACAAAGACAACAATTGGTTTAGACGCTGTTTTAAAGAGATGGTATATATTAAAAAAGACCCTAAGTCTTGGAATTTGAGAACAGATACTGCATCATTGAGTTCGATCTACCAGAATGGTTTCATGTGAGGAGTGTATGTGATGCGGGTCACGTCATCTGTACCTGTCTGTTGTTTCTTGTATTTTCGTCCCTTTTTTCTCACATGTTGTTTTCGAACTGAGACTTTTTAATTTCGATTGAGATGCTGACTATGTCTGATTGAGTTTCCCTCATGCAATTCCTAGTTGTTTTACTTGTGGGTGATCAATGATGACAATATTGTCCCTTCAATATTTCCATCAACATTATAACTCTGGGGCGAGTTCATGCATCGTGTTTTCATTGTTTCTAATTTTTGTGTAATTTCATTGAGTGGCAGTACCTGCCTACTCTATTATTTGACGTGTGACCCATGAAATAAGATTTTTTTATATAACGTGTATTTTAAAGTTTCTATCGTTCAGATTATGATTTGTAGATTTTTAGTGTCGTACTGTTTCCATATATCATGTGTAGTCTTAGTTTTGAATGTAGCGATTGGAAACTCATTTCTGTTTTTGTTTTTCAGCTTGAAAAAGGCCACAAATTGGCCGAAACGTCGCTTAAAGAATAAATAGTTGAACCTCACATTCTTCCTTGAGACCGATAACCCTATCCTCATTGATATAACAACTTACGCTTGAATGAAGATAAATCCAAAACAATCATATTCTCATCTCACAGAACCTCACACTATGATGAAACAAACTTTTTGGGAATTACAATAGATAATCGTCTAACATGGAGTAACCATTGTATTGGACTAAAATCTAAATTGCACTCTATCATATTTGCCATAAGACGTATAAAGCAAATAGTTGGATACAAATCAGCCATACAAGTCTACCATGCACTGTTCCATTCTAGGATGACATACGGTATAGAGGTGTGGGGCACTTCTTGCCATCTGGATGAGGTGTTGCTTGCACAAAAAGAAGCAATTAGAGCATTGAAGGGAATGAGTTCAATTACTCATTGCAAACCACTGTTCATGAAGACCAATATTCTAACTGTTGTGGCTGAACTTATAATCAGACTGATACTCGATGTATCAAAAAATATAACGAATTATAAGAAGAGAGAGAATTGTCATAATTATGATATCCGTAGTGAAAGTTATCTTTCAATTCCTTTTTCTAGACTCAATACTGGTATGAGGAAAGATGAAGGGCTGAAACTCTATAATAAACTACCGGAAGAGTGGCACAGATTGGACTCCAGAGGGCTTAAACGGATTTTGAAAAATATTCAGCATCCACCATATAGGTAATTTTGAAGATTTCTATAGAGAGTTAGAATTAATTTTGTTTTAAATTTTCATTGATTGCCTGTTTACCATATTATGTGACTTACCTGTAATGCAGCCTAATAAAGTTCTATTCTATTCTAGAAAATAATGTCGGAAAATTTTTAGTATTCAAGATTCCACAAATTTTCCCAAAATGATCTTCAACAATTATACATACATTCAACTTCAACCTTCAACAATAAATAATATTCATGGATCCAAAGTGATTAATAAAAAAAATATTTGTATATTTACTTTTGTAATTTTTCAAAATGGTCGTTGTCATAAAAAAGTATAGTATGTGACTCACACGGAATAGCAATTCTTATTCGCGTATACAAACGCGTTTCACTTCTCGAACGAAACAAATACGGCGTTCAACAGTTTTCCCAGTGGGATTACTGTTTGCTTCAAAGCCCAATTTCATGTTGCTGCTTTCGAGTACCAAGCATATGGAAATATCAATAAATCAATTCAAGATTGTTACATGCTCCATTAATCACCCATCAATTCACTCTTCTTTCTGCTTAACCTGGCGAGGAAAATCAAGTTTGGATGCGGCACATCCATCAGCAGACCGATTTCACATTATTCCGAATGATAAATCGAATTTTATGTGACAGGGATGAAGTCTGATATCGAAGTATTCGGAATTGTTGATTGGTCTGTGTGCCGTTCTGTTACATCTGATTTACTCCGAATTGAAATTCCTACTTGAAGAGTTCTCAGCAAAATTCGGAATTTTTTCAACCTATCTTTCGTTGACAGTCATAAGATTCAAGACACGAAACATCTACGTTGGCATTATTCGTGACTATTGTCCCTTCATGATATTACAAATGAGAGTAGTTACCGGTATATTTTACCTTTCTATGTACTTTCGTCTGATAACTTACCGTTCGTGAAATGTATAAACTACCTGTTACCAATTTGGATATATTCACCATCATTTATCTCCTCGGTAGTAATGAATCAGATAACGATTACACGATATTTTTACTAGGTCAGTACAATTCGGAAACTATGTGTTATCTTTCTTCTGCTACCTGTTAGGTATAGTTGTCGAGATCCTTTCAGTAGACAACGATTTTTGCCCACCTTAACATAGAAATCGTTTCAAAATGGGAATCATTCAAGATAAATTTATGAAACAGGTTTGCTTATTAGATATTGTTGATTGGTGAAGGTAAATATGAATGAATCATTAATGACTACAAATTTTGCTTGAAAAGAATCAAATCTTTTATTTTTCTCGTTGACCGAAATTTCAAAATGAACACTACTTTGAATGCTGGAAAATTGCATGAAAGGAACTATCAAACCCGAATGAATTCGATTTTAAAATTCCTTCAATATATCGACGCGTTCAAGCCAAAACGACGTAAGCGCCATTTCAATAATTTCGAGTAATTTGCGAAAAACGTGTTTCGAGAGTATTTTCTTCATGAAATTATTAAAAATTGGACTTGTGATAAGTAACAATACTAAAAACCACTGGGTATAAACGTTTCGTCGAAATTGAGCAGCAAAAAGTAGTAAAAAAGGCAAAAATGGTGGTTAAGTCATTTGACGTGATGTCACGTCGTTTATGACGTCGCTTATGCTTACAAGGTTTTGTGAAAGATGTCGTTTATGACAACTTATGCCATTTCATTATAGGATTATTATTATTTCAATGGCGCTTAGGTCTATTCGCGATTCAAGGGTAAGCTGCCCCGTCTACATCATTCGTTTTCATTAGTAGGTAAGATCATTGTGTGTTTTAGGGTGATTTGTGATATTTATTCAGGAAAAAATATGATGAAGAATTAAAATAGTTTTTCTTAGTCCCAAACCCTATTCTTATGGATCCTCCCCTGAATATTGAAAAACACTTATACACATGGAACTCAACTAACATTTTAACGACTCACTTTATGTATGAAAATCAGACTATTCGAAGTGCTTTGAATAAACTGGAAAAAAATTGTGAATATGAAAATTCAACGGTGATTAATGCACGTTATTAGAGCTTCCTTTGAATATAGAACAACAGGAAGAAGCATCAGCTCAAAAAAGTGTAACAAGAATTGAGGAACAATATGGCCGAACTCTAGCGTAAATTAATTCAATACACAAAGATGAACTTGAATCGCCAATATGAAAGAAAGAAAAATTTAGTTAATGTTTTATTAAAAAACTAGAATTTTAACATTTTTTTACAAAATTTCTTAAAATTAAAAACTACACAAGAGTATGAAAGGTGAGATCAAAAATTGTTTAAATGAACACTGAATGAAAACGCAGTTAATTACTTTCTAGAAAACAAGGGACAAGAGAACAGGAATTAAAAATACTAATAACTATTTTAACCTAATAGGTTTCACTAGAAAAGTACCTACAAAGATTGAAATTTTAAACATTCTCGAACATCCAAAATGAAATAAACATAATAACGAAGTGAAAAACAGAAACACTATATTATCACGAACTTTTACAAATTTCATGATAATCTCAAGACATAAACTACACTAAAGTGTTGAAAAAATGACAAAAAAATAAAAGATTAACAGAAACAAAAACCCAACCAGTATTTTCTTGAGAAAAACACGAAATAAGAATTGATACATTGAATTTGTACGGTCAATCATTCAATGTCTTCAATGTCGGTTTCATCTAGAACGTCTGCTACAGCTGTACTATGCTTTAGTAAAAGATACTCGCTGTGATACCTCGGTGGAATTGTATTTTTTTCGCACAGAGTTTTAAGATTATTGTATTTTTTTTTAGATATCGGCAAGGGGACAGAATAAGCATGTTTTAATTGTTGTTCATCCTTGTTTTTGATAGTTTCTATCAAGCATTCCTTATCAATGTCATCATATTGATAACGGTAAAGAAAAATGGGCCTATCTTTGAAAAATGTTGCTACTTTAAGATCTGTGATTTTGAGAGTTTCTTTTTTCTTGTTATTATCATCGTTCAACCGAAATTTAATTTTCAGTTTTTTCATGAGGTCCTTGAAGTCATAGAAATCATTATGAGAAAGAACGTTCACTTCATAAGGTTTTGGTTTCGATCTTGCATTTCTCAAAATTGTTGGCCATTCTGATGGGGCCATGATGGACTTACGTTTTATTGACCTTCCTATAACAGCATGCATAGAATCAACAGGCATGTAAGTATGTCCTGTTACTAAATAGGTAATTGAAATTTCTTGATATTTTTTGATGTTCTAAGGAAATAATGAATCATGAAAAGTATACCTGAGTTTTTATTCTGTCCCCCACAGTTGTCACAAAAAAATTCAATAGATGTTATCCTAGGATTCGTATCATCTATATTGCGTAGGTAACTCAGCAAATTACTGCAAATTTCATTGCAGCCTCGTTTTCCGTCTTTTTCTTGCCACAAAAAGCAAATTCCGTTTTTTGTATAAGTCTCGTAAAGAGTGAAGTTAAACACCGCATATTTCCTGTAGAAACCGATTAATATACTGTAATAATAATAATAATATACTTTATTGATCCCTCGGAATAATATTCCATGAACATAGTATTCAGAAAAATTAACAAAGAGTAACTAATCACTAAACTACAAGGCTTCAGTACATCTAACCTACAGAAGGGTAATAAACACAAGTACCGAAAAATAACAACCTAAACAAAAATAATACTGAATCGATCCAGAGGTAAAACCTGAAAATTAAATACATCTACTCGCTAAGAATGAAAGATCTCGTCCTCAGCACATTGCATACAACCGAAACAAAATCACGGACTTCCCTCATTGTCACATTCTGCAAAAACAGTGCAATTTCATAGACACTACTAAATCGGTAGACTGGGTTGAGAGGCCTAAGCGGAGGACAATCACATAGTAGATGAATCAAAGTCTGCTGGCAGGACAGATTGCACACAAGACAAGTATCCTCAAAGTTTATATTGTAGTATACATTCTTCCTGAAAATTCTTAGATTTTTCCTTGAACCCAATCTTACCTGAGCAAGAACTCTTATGAAATCAAAAGGCAGTTTGAAACTGAGGTACTCAGCTGCCATATACTGTTGGCATGTGGTGTAGCCAAAACTTTTTGTAAGTCAAAACTTGCAAGAATTTTGTTAGGATTTGTTTCTGCCGCTTTTTGTCTTACCATAAATATTTTTTTTGGCAATTCCTTTTCAGCTATATGCGATTCATATTGTTCTTTTATTTCTTGTGTTTCGTTTACTGCGTTTTTGTAGAATTCACATTTTGCACATTTGTCTTTTCGCGGTACATGAATACCAATGTTGAACATTTCTTTAAATTTTGTTAAAAACACGGATTTTTTTAAAGGAAGAAATTGCTGGTGTTCCATTTCAAGAACGTACATCTTGTATAGATTATTATAAGACATTATTTCAGCCGGAAGGTATCTTCTGATTGATGAGCTGCGGCAATAATGTGAAGGGATTGCTGGAAGGGATTCAACGAAGTCTTTAAATATTTTAATTTGCTCAGCAGAGGTTTTATTTCTTGGGGCATGCTCTCCTCTTCTATCAAGCCCATTGGGAAAAATGTCTCTTACTTTATTTTCTATAACAGTTCTTAAACATCTTTGAGAAATATTAAGGGTTGCTAACAAGAACTGCTGACATACTTTGGCTTTTTTATTTTCTTTTAACAGGAAATATTCATGCGTGAGGAGACGTTTAGAATTTACCATCGAGGTTCTGCGACGTTTAACTTTTATGGTATGAATACATTCACTGAGAAAAATTTTTTGCTTTTGTGGTCCTTAAGCTTATAAAAATTGTTGAAAATCTGTTGCCTTTCATTTTCTGATACATGGATTCTCCTTCATTTTTTTTTCAGATTGAATATTGTTTTTGTAATTTATATGCTCCATTCCTGCATATTTTTTTCCTTGGTTTATTTTTCTTTTATTTTTCAGCTGGTTTACCTGGTTTTCATTCAATTCTTCTGTGCCACTACTTGCTTCACTAATTATTACTTCATAATCTGGATCTTGATCACTGTCTAATTCGCTACTACTGAAATTTCTTGTTTGGTTAAAATTTCTTTCAATTACCATCCGATTGACATTTAATTCTTCTACACTTCTACTGCTTGCCTCACTAATCCCTCCTTCCTCATCTGGATGTAGATCATTTTCTGATTCGCTGCAACTATAATATGGCACTATAAACTAATAGGATTTCTATCAGTTGTTTTAAACTTTTTTTTTCAATTGATTGTCAACAGGAATAAGGTCTTCTGAATTGTTTTCTTTGTTGGTAGACTGAATGCTTTCCGCAGGCGAAATTGAAAACGTCTTACTGTGTTTGCTTTTGATTGTTAATGATATTAAAAATCAAAATCATAGAGAATCAGAATGTTTATCAATCAGCTATGGTCGATCCACACATCTCTGTGTTTCAGTGCCCGTTGCATAGTAACCGCCGGAATTTCACTGCGTCGATGCTTTGAAGTTCCGGCGGTAACAATACAACGGACACAAAATACTGACATTTTCCGATAACAAACATTCTGGTTCTCTATGAGTATTAATTCTAATAGATCTGATGTTCTATGTTTCCTTCGTCGAAAAGTTTATAGTTTTCTTGTGAAATCGTTAATGAGTTGAAAACGGAAAAATCTTGACGAACCTCCATCAATTTTAGCGCATTTTTGGAACAAGAATACAGCCCATACAGGGTGTCCCAAGTTTGAGTGTCGAGTGCCTAATAGACGTTTCTTGAGAACTGGACTTATTTGAAATCCGAGAATTGGGATCATGATATTGTTCGAAATTCTCTACTGAGTTAAGATATTTTCGGAGCCTGAGCACTTACTGTTATACAGGGTTTCCCAAGTTCGAGTGCCTATTAGACGTTTAAGGAGAACTGGTCATATTTGAAATCTGAAAATTTGGATTATGATGTTGTTCGAAATTGTCTATTTAGCTAAAATATTTTTAGAGCCTTAGCACTTCCGGTTATACAGGGAGCGAAAATAAATTGGTTCAAATTTTTTTTTTCAATTTTTTCCTCTCTGATAAGAATGAGTATTCAGTTCTGCGAATACATTTACATTAAAATCATTGTATTCTTTTAGATACTCTTCAAAATATCTAGGAAAAAGTCAAATATTCGTAGTCAGTAATTTCAATCGCAATTGAACGAAAAGCTTTAAGAACTTAATCAATCTACGGATTAAACGGATATGAACATAATGAAATAAAAACTGAAATTTCATTCTTCTCTGTCGGTGAAAATCCACAGTTTTTTATAAGCGTGGGGCGAATAACAAATAATTGTCCCTCCAGACTGAACGCTGGACACCAAGGGCTCATACAGCCCAGGTGAAGGTTGGCGAAGGCGTCCTTGTGTTTACAATCACGTGAATTTGCCTACATTCGATTAAATCACCATAACTCCCATTTCCCGACCGCTCCAATTACCCCGACTTCCCCTATGTTTTTTCTCGTTGTCAGCATCCTGAGCGTGGACCGTTCTCATAACATCAAATTAGAAGAATGTGGAGAGTTCATGCATCTTTCTTTTTCATTTTTTTTTATTAAAGTACTATCATTATTTTTCATTGAAGAATCCAACGCAATCATTGGGTTCTAATTTGAAAAACAGAAGTTATGGCAAATTTTCGACCACAGTTTTCGACACAAAATTTGAAACACCCTGTGATGATATTTCTGAAATTCAAAAGATGCATGACCTTTCCACATTCTTCTGCTTTGATGTTATGAGAATTGTTCACGCTCAGGAGGCTGAAAATTAGAAAAATAAAAATAATACCGCCTCCGAATATTTGATTTTTTTTGGTTTTCTCCCGACATTTTGAAATGTATTTTGAATGAATGCAATGGTTTTAATAGTAATGTATTCAGAATTGAATACCAAATCATATCCGAAATAAAAAAAATTCAAAAATTGAAAAAAAAAATTTGAACCAATTTATTTTCGCTCCCTGTATAAACGGGAGTGTTCGGGCTTCCGAAATATTTTATCTCAGTAGGGAATTTCATATAATTATTATCATAATGTTCAGTTCTCCAGAAACGTCTAATAGGCACTCGAACTTGTGACACCCTGTATTGTTATGTATTCACTTTGTACGTCCGTCGGTTACAGTGACCTGTCTCCCGGTGAGATTGAGATCTCGAAACAAGTATCATCTTCTATAAAAATCCTTGATCTTTGGTCAAAAATTCAAAATTTGAATTTATAGTGGTAGAAATTAAATAATATAGAACAAAAAATGATAATTTTCATGTAATGAGCACACCTGTTTATACCCAAATGAGCTTCCCCCCGAAAAAAATTCCTGTCTACGGGCCTGGTTCATTTGAAGATTCTTTGACAATAATTAAAATCCGTTTAGCTTTCGAAGACTTTTTTTCGGCCTAAGCGCCAACTATAAAAAGCTGAAATAAAAGACAAAACATGTTTTGATTTAATATCTTCACACTGAATTCTCAAGTACACCTATCACCACTGAACAAATTTGAAAATTGGACTAAGATAGAGCCTTATATCAAT
Source organism: Adalia decempunctata (assembly GCA_951802165.1). NCBI lineage: Eukaryota > Metazoa > Arthropoda > Insecta > Coleoptera > Coccinellidae > Adalia > Adalia decempunctata. Next base: position 61,034,205 of record OX637696.1, on the reverse strand, counting down.
AATTATCTTACAAAAAACAATTACGAATATTCCTATACTAAAAGGCGCTTATGCTATACTGTAAACACACAATTTGTTTTGGCATAAGCGACACTATAAAAATGAGCGATTTGAATACGAAGACTAACAGAATTTGAAGAATTAATTAAGAAAGATTTAAGAAAACTCTTTAAATTATCACTGAAATTACTCACCTTTATAATTAACTCACCCTTTCCGTTGTAATTTTGTTGAAACGCGAACGATATTTTCAGTGCAATACTGCCGCTTGTGACGGTAGTGAACAGACTTGACAAATTCTGTTCAGTCGAAATTGTCGCTTACGCAACTTTGAATTGAAATACAGGAAAATTCGTAAATTTTTTGGACTAAATCGAACGTTCTACTTAGAGAAGGTACTTAAGACAATTCATTGCACCTAAAAACTCAATTTTTGAAAAAATGGCGCTTACGTCGTTTTGGCTTGAACGCGTCGATATGAGCTCACTAGTCAGAATCCGTAGATTTGGATTTGACCCTATTGCAACGGCAACATATAACTTTGCCTACCAAGATCCTACCAGAGAATATTCTTTTTCTCTTTAATCTTTCCTTTATTCCTTTATTATGGGAGCATCTATCTAATTATACAGGGTGAGACTTGTACATATATTTTAACTGAAGGTTCTTGAGGTCAAAAGAAACCTTTTTTTCATTTTCCATTTTTCCGAATTCGGCTCTGTTAAAAAGATATAGCCATTTGCAAAAAAACATTGTGCTAATTACGTCCCCGAAATGATACTGTGGAATTGATTCAAAGTTCATATTTCTCGATAGAAATTGAGTTTATACATTTAGGCCCAATTTAGGGAATACTCAAGTACTCAAGTACTAACCTTATTGGAATAAAAATGTTGCAAACACGATAATTTCAACAAAAACAGTTAGTTTCATCGGATTATATCTGCAACTAAAAAGCCATATTTCTCACACCAAAATAAGTTCCATCTTCGATTTTTCTGCAGATTAGTTTGTAAACACTAATAACTTGTTCATATTTTCCTCGAAATTTCCAAACAATATCATGAAGAAAGACTTTCATTCAGATTTATCATTAAACAACCTAACTCAATCTAATTTGTATCGATTCTGTGAATTTTTGGACAGAAATGTCAAGAACATGTTGTCAGCTTGCTGATATTTTCATTGAGGTTAAGGATTTTTTACGAAACATAGTATAAATCACGATAAATTTGTGTACCGTGGTATGAATATATATGAATTCTGCCGTTTCCATCATAAATCGACTTTGCCGCCAAATTTTACCACGCATGCGTAGAGCGAAAACCGAAATATTGGTTATCTAGTCTGGAGCCAACTAAAACAATAACAATGCAGGCTCTGAACAGTCTCAACAAACTGTAAACATTATTTGAAGTTCAGAATACATTCATTACATTCAGTGGATTAATTGTTCTAATGTGATTATTACGTGTAGTGAATTAATATAATTTCAACCGTGTCGAGTTTATAAAATTCCAAGATGAGTTGTTTAGATAGAGAAACATCGCCACAGATTATCAGGTATCGTTTCATTAACTTCAATTTAATAAGTAGTTTGTGTTGAGATTCATCATTCATATCCGAATTTTGTATTTCATCGACATTTAACTTCAATATGGACCGGTAACTATGAATTTTCAATAGAAACTGTGCGTGTTAAATCCTCCTTGGTGTTCAATTTTATGTCCCACATTTTGGGGGATTTTATTATTAAAAAATATCTCGACAAAGTTGATAAATATTGTGACAACATTGTAAACTCGTCTAAAGACCAGAGATCGAACAATTTTCGATGATATTTAATTCAGAGACGCATTCAGGTTATTCTTGAAATTAATGATTTTTTCGTCAAATTTCTGCGGGTAAAATTGGAAATAACTCGAAAACGACGCGTTTTATTGAAAAAAAAAATAGGAATACTTTTAGTTTCTTAAATGATTGATTCTTTCGAAAATATGACCCGTTAATCTTTTTAAAGTGGTTTTATGGTGTTTTAGCGTGTATTGATGAGTCGACTACCCTGTAACTTTTATACTAGTGAAGATATTGAATATGTTTCGATTGAGGAATATGCACCATGAATAGAGTAAAAACTCAATCAAAATTCAGTTCATTCGAAATAACGGTTCCGAAGATATAAACAGAAAAGTGTTTTTTTCATGGATTCTCGACACCCTGTATCTCCCAAACCAAACCGAATTTTGAAAAATGGAATAGGAAAAAGGTGTTTCGTTTGATGAGAGGAATCTTCAGTTAAAATATATGTACAAGTCAAAGACTCACCCTGTATAAAGCATATACATGTGAGAAATACCTACCTGTTTATATCTTGTTCAAGTTCAATGGCTTTGCGCGAGTAATTAAGTCAATCAGTTCAATGAATGTTTGAATGTGAAAATCGACACAATTTATTCTTTATCCATTAATTGTACCTAAGACCTTCTGAAAACAGTGTCATCCAAATTTTAACATTGTGAATAATAACATTGAATGTTGTTTCTTTGATTTACAGGTAAGATCAACATTCTTATATGTAATTGTATTTTTGTATGAAATAATGAATTCTTTGATCTACAGAGAAACAATTCTTGTATTATTCTGACCTACAAAATCAATACAATGAAACATTATATACATATCTAGAAACATTGATATGACTTATGCCTCTCCTATCCACAGTCACAGATTGAAGCCATATCGTCGGTCAAAATTGAATTTTACGCATAATATGTCAACTCGATATTCAAAAATTGAGGGACATTTAGAGGTTGTATATTCCGAGTGTCAACAAGAAAATGAATATCGCGGTTGAAAATATGTCACATAAATATTTTCCGACGATATAAAGGGTTTACCAATAAGATGTGTTAGTTCTAAGACCCGCCATTTCGGCGAATGTCATTTTCAACATTTGATAAGAAAAAACTACGCCATTCATAAAAATGAAACGACACACGCTCCAACAACGCATTGAAATTATTGAAATTCACCATAAACAAGCTTTCATTGGAAAAAACATTTTTGAAGACGAGCTTTTATAATAACAACACTGATCCGCCATTTTGAATTCCTCAATTTTTAAGAATCGTAATTTCCGACCCAGAAAATCCCCAGATACCAATTTTGAATAGAATCGGATGATAATTACAAAACTCATCCGCCATATTATAGCCGTCATCTTGAATTTTTCAATTTTTACAAGAGAATCATCATTGTCGAACCCGAAAACCCCCAGATACTAATTTTGAATGGATTAGGCGAAACCAAGGAAGCAGTACGTCCCCTATCGTTAACGGATGAACTAACGCAAGGGCACTAGTTTTGTTCACTTTTTGCTAATGGCTTCTAGGCGTTGCTCTTTGGAATGCCCAAAGAGTAGTGCTGATTCTCACCGATATAGCGCCACGATCTTAATTTCAGTCGCCTATCGGATCATAATTACATAACTCATTCGCCATTTTGGAGTCATTTTTTTCTATAACAAATATATCATGATGCATTGTCACTAGAATTATGTACACCTGCCTAATTCCAAATCAATGGTACGATTAGAAGTGTGTCATATTCAACTTGCAAGATTTGATTGCAGACAGACAGACACCGTGACAGGTAAAACTAAATAAAGGCTTGTAAAAATGGTGAGAACTTAGCAGAGACGGTTCGTAAAAACCGAACATTTTCGGTTCGTCGTGAAGCACCTTGTCGAACCGCAATACTGGTGGAAAATTCGAGCTGTTGGGACATATGTTAGTGATGTTCACGTCGCTCATGAACAGCCGAGAATATTGCTGCTGCAGCAGAAAGTGTTTAAGAAAACCCAGGTTTGTCCATTCCTCGTCATTCTGCATGAAGGCTCAAAAAGTTCAGTTATCACAAGAACTCAAGCCGGCCGATCATCAACAACGTGGTGTCTTCGATGATTGGGTCCTTGAAATGTATAAAAATGTTCTGGAATTCCATCGTAAAATCATCTCGAGTGATGAGGCCCACTTCTACCTCGACAAGATCAATAGTTACGTTGAATCTTTTGCGCTATAGAGAGATGATTAATGATTTTTCATGGCCGGAATTGGATGGTATTGATCTGGACCATGTTGACTTTCAATAAGTCGGCGCTACGTGCCACACAAGCAACGAAACCATTGATCACAATTGGCCACCGAGATCTTGTGATTCAACGCCTTGCGACTTCTTTCTTTGGGGCCATGTGCAACAGAAGGTCTACGCCAGGAGCCCAGCGTCGATTCAAGACCTCAAAGGAGGAATTCGTGAGGCTATCGAGGATATGGGGCAGCCACTTCGCGATGTGGTTTCGAAAAATTTCATGAAAAGGATATGATCCTGTAGACGTGGACGTGGTGGTTATTTGACTCATGTTATTTTCCATTATCAACGGAAAACCCCTTGTTCAAAATTCATACTTTTTATTTTATATAGGACAAAGTTTCTATATAGGATGGGCTTACTCGGTTAAAAATAAGACCGATATTTTCTGTGCTCTATGCGATTCTATGGCTATTACAAAAATCCCACAAGCATATACCTGCTCAGTTCGCCAAGCTACCTGCCTTCAGTCGCATTGTTTTTACACGGCTTTGCTCGAAGCCCTTAACAAATACTTTCCACGTCGTCGGCCTTTGGTTCGCCACCCCTTACAAAGTGAATTCGTGTGATAAGAACTTTTACCCTGCTCAACACAACATGAAACCAGACAGAAGCAGATACGTAACTTTTAGTCTGAACAACCGTAAGTACCATTCCTTCAGTATTTGCTTTGTGGTATGTATTTCCTATCAAACATCCATTTTCTCTTTAATTTTCGATGCGATAAGAATTGGCACAACAGTCCATTTCTTCTCTCCAAGAGAGCTCTTGTATATTATTCACCCCTCATTTTGTACACTCGCTTTTGCACATCAGATCAACCAATGTCTGATAAGAAGTTTATTTGTTTCTCATTTGTAAACGTCAGTTTCCAAAAACACAATATTAAGGTCGGCGTTTAAACCGAGTAGGAAAGATCAGCCGATAGAGGCGCCACCGTCCATTTTAAGGAATATCTCCATAGAACTTTCATTATCACAATAAGTTCTATGAGTATCTCTCTAATCATGAATGAAATGTACAATGGCGCTCTCTATCCGAAAATCGCCGAACTATGAAATACGTGAATTTGTGGGTAAAGCAGGAATTTTTTCCCGCCAAAATTTGAATTTGGCCATTTTCTGCCAATTCCATATTTCAAGTTGATCTTCTGAACGAAATTATCAGTAGATTCACTTTTAATCGGAAGTTAAACTATTTTCATGGGTCTTTCTGTTGAAATAAAACAGAAGCATGGGTTGGCTCATTTTCTTCTATTTTTGAAAGAAAAAAAATTAACTGTCGGAATGAAATCGATCAAAATTATTTCAACAAGAACCCTAATCCTTTCTGAGTTCACTCACAAAATTTCAGTTCTCAAAGTGAGACCGTTTTCGAAATCAACTTGAAATAAAAACACACTACATTGAACGCCCACCTTAATCAAGAAAGTTTATTTTATCGAGTCACTAACTTGTAAAACTGACAGTTAACTTGCAAAATTTTTACAAGTTAGTAGTATTATTTACATTTGAAAATTTTGTTTTATCGTCATATATATTGAAAATCATGATACAATTGTTATTTCCTGTAACACAGTTTTTTCATGATGAAAGAGTTGATACTGATGATGATGAACCATCTGTTGACTCAGAAACTGCTGAACTCGAGGACTGCAGAACATTTGTACTCTCCTTACTACCAAATAATTTGCTAGACATTTAGATTTTTTTGTTGACCGAATCATCGACATAACTCATCGCAATTTCGGTGCTCTTCCACCCTCCTGAACGCTTTAGTGCTAAAATATCTCCACCCGAATCCGCAACCATAGTGGCTCCAGTTCTACGAAAAGAGTGGCCGGTGTATAACTCAGGGTCTTTTAAACCTAAATATTTCGCTATTTGCTTTAGGGCAACCACCAATAGTGTGCTGGCCAGCATTAAGGGAAATGCACTTTCCATGTCGGCATGTCAAAAAAAATCTTAGGCTTTCTGTTCCAGGAGGCCGAAGATTTACATATTTTCTGTATAACATGCAGGTCTTGAAGCTGCAGCCATCATCGGTTATGGTGAATCTTCTTGTTGTTAAATTTTTTGTTTGCCGCAATGTCACAATAACGTATTTTCCCATATCTTCTACATCATTCATGTTTGAGGAGAGAATTTCGTCACATCGACAACATCCAAAATCATTGTCGCTTTCGCCAAAACAAATATAAAGAAAAATGAACAGACATGTTCATGGCAACGCTTCCATAGCTTACGACATTTGCGAAAAATTGTTGAGATTTTTTTGGAATTTTTCTAACCTTTTTACAAATGAGAAACAAATAAAATATAAAACAATACAAGCAAGGTAACGGGTTTTACTGGCTCAAGGAGGTAACTGACTCGCCTGCGGCTCGTCAGTTATATTCTCCATTCGCCAGTAGAAACCCTCCTCTTACCTTGCTAGTAATGTTACATAGGTACTATTTCGAAATATTGGAAAAATTTTATTTTAAAAATGAATTGCTTCGGGAAAACATAGAACTTTTTTGGAATTTATCGTATGGACGTACAGAATTGAATTAGATTCCACAATTAGCTCGTGAAATTAATTAAATATAAAAGCTTCGGGGAATAATTATAATCCGTTAGTTCTGCACACTTTCCGCACAACTCGTTGACATAAAAGAATCAGACAATGCGAACGCACTAGTTCAATCTTCAGGAACATCGTGAACGACTCTTGTCGTTACCAGGAAAATGCATAACACGCGAGAATGGGGTGAAAAATCCAATGGAATAGTCATCAGCGATCTTGCTGGCACTCCGAATTGAACTCCCATCCTCCTGAAGTTGCTGGAAAATTGATTTTCGAGATTCCGGGACGTTCGAAGATATATCGGCAATTTAGTGACTTTAGAGAGCCCCACTTCGATGTTCCCTCTCGAAGCTGGAGTATTAGAGTAGATTTGTCGATTTTTTGAGCGGCTCCAATATTTTCCGTTTCCATCGTGAAGAATTGCCTCATATATCGAATCGAGTGAAGGAAAACGGCTTCACGGTTACACAAAAATCTACTTTCGGTTGCCTTTTCTACAAATTGGTTTCAGGCATATCGCAATTTGTAAGTAGGTATGTCTTCTGAGAATATTGGGTACAATGTAGGTATGCAAGCTATGATCGAAACTTACTTCTCTATTTCTTCAAATGAAATCAGCATTTTTCATCATTGTAATCAGCATTCATATTAAATAGTTTTTTGTCAAATACATGGCAGTTTTCCTGCTTAAATAGTAAGGTGTGAATATTCCTCATCAAAAAGTGACAAGCATTCACAGGGTGAAATTCTTGCGAAGGACAAAAACAACCAGAATTTTCAAAGCAGAACCTGGAATTGCAGAAATAGGAACAAATTGATTCCGAAATATAGTTCAGGATTATAGGTATTTTCTGAAACTTTCTATTGATTTGAGATAACGGTTCAAAATTTATGGCGGATCAAAAGGACCCCGCACTTTTTCTATGGCAAATGGCGTTCCGTCAAATTTTCTAAAATTTTGGTATAATGTAGTACTCAACCTACTGATCAAAAGTGTCCATGGCCCCAACTCAATCCTATGACTAGTTTTCGAGATACAGGGCGTTGAAGTTGAGAATTACCCACTTTTACTACGCCCGTATCTCGAAATAGAATCAAATGAACTTAAATTTTTCTCAAGAAACATTTCATTACATCCCCAAGGAGCAACTATATAGAGGAATATGACCGAAAATCGTTACGAATACAGGGTCATCCATAATTGAAAGCATGCCCGATTTTGAAAGTAAAAAATATGTCAGTTTCAGAGCGAGACCGTTCACAAAATGAACTATTACACTAGATATGTTGTTGTTACATCGAAAAAGTCTGAAATAACCAGAATTCATACTGGGTGATCCATTATTATAGAAACTATTCTCAAGGAGGGTTAAATGGACACCCTGTATTTATGGGTTGATTCAAGGTGTTTGTTTAATTTTTTTTTAACATATCATCATGGACTTCAAAGAATACAGGGTGATTCAGTCATGAAATGAACTTTGAACCTCTCGAAAATACCCAAAAACCACCTTTTTTTTTCATCGCCCTGTATTTCAAGATCAACTCCGATGAGGTGGGAATTTTCTTTCACCACTGTACTTGATATAAACACATCAATTCGTCCGAGAGTTTTTATCCACTTCCTATGAGCAGATTTTTTTTATGTAATATGAAAATTATTTATTTGTGTTATTCTATTCTTATTCCAGCATAACAAAAAATCTGGTCATAGGAAGTGGATTTAAAAACTCTCAGCCGAATTGATGTTTTTATATCAAGTACAGTGGTGAAAGAAAACTCCTACCTCGTCGGAGTTCATCTTGAAATACAGGGTGATGAAAAAAAAAGGTGGTTTTTGGGTATTTTCGTGAGGTTCAAAGTTCATTTCATGACTGAATCACCCTGTATTCTTTGAAGTCCATGATGATATGTTCAAAAAAAATTAAACAAACACCTTGAATCAACCCATAAATACAGGGTGTCCATTTAACCCTCCTCGAGAATAGTTTCTATAATAATATATATATATTCTATATAATTCATTTTGTGAACGGTCTCGCTCTGAAACTGACATATTTTATACTTTCAAAATGGGGCATGCATTCAATTATGGATGACCCTGTATTCGTAACGATTTTCGGTCATATTCCTCTATATGGTTGCTCCTTGGGGATGTAATGAAATGTTTCTTGAGAAAAATTGAAGTTCATTCCATTCTGTTTCGAGATACGGGCGTAGTAAAAATGGGTAATTCTCAACTTCAACGCCCTGTATCTCGAAAACTAGTCATAGGATTGAGTTGGGGCCATGGACACTTTTGATCAGTAGGTCGAGTACTACATTATACCAAAATTTTAGAAAATTTGACGGAACGCCATTTGTCATAGAAAAAGTGCGGGGTCCTTTTCGTTGAAAACTGAAAATTACCCTGAGAGATGAAGACACTTTCAACTGGACATGAGATATTCATCTGATTAGACCCTATACTCGGTAGGAATATGTACAGTTTCTCGTTACTCACTCATAAAAAAATGCGTCATCTGGACTAACTCAAAACATAAATCTCAATGTCTTGCTACGATTTCTGCTGCATCTCATCTCATGCAACATTCATCGGAAATGAAAATTTCGAAATACGCAGTAGGCTTATTCCTGTTCCAACTTATTCCAATTCAAGTGACACACGTCGGCGTTCCTGAAATAATTTCGGAAATATACCTGTTCTCCTGTGAGCTATACTTCCGCAGTGGAAGTGTGGGCAGCAGGAAGGGCCTCTACTCTGAATGCGAATTCTCAACTTCCGGAACCGTTATGTATTCAGGATGGAAACCGGAATTTCTGCATGACAAATTTGAATTGTGTTTCATGTTTCCGTTAGGAGTTTGTAAAAAAACTGTGAAAAAACGTCTCGCATGCAGCCGGTTCCCTTTTTATGATTCAGTTCGAATATTGTTTGTGGAAAGCTCTAGCATTCCGTGCGAATATTCTCGTGGAGGTCTGGAATGACTCGTGAAATGTCAACCGTTAAAACTCATGTGTAGATTCTATTTGCAATTTTGTTAAATAATTTCATAGAAGTTATAGATAATAATAGCTATACAGGGTCCTGCAATATTTCGAAAATCTTCCATAGCTGCCAAACCAGACATCTCAGAGATTTCGTTCGAAAGTAGACCTCTTGTACCTTCATTTCTGCATCTCAGAAATTCATTTTTGATGTACAGGGTGTCCCCGATAAATGTTATTCAACAAATGGATGATTTTTTAATGGATCACCCCATACATTTTCACATATTTTCAATGACCTTCATTACCCCTTTCATGACGCAAAAAAAAGAGACATTTGTCGAACGGTACAGATCTTATTCGAAAAAAACTGCAAAAAGGTGAGGGAAAAGCAGTTCAGTAAAAGTCTTCTGACGATTTCTAAGAGCGATAGTAACATAAATTTGATCTAAAAGTTTCCTAATTGGAGGATTTGTCACCGTTCCTAAATAATGAACCTGTCATATACAGAATGTCCGTTATTGAGGTTCGAATATGACGAACTTCAAATTATTACTACTCAATTTTTTTCCAATGTAACACCCTGTATTTTTTTCCACAATGATGTAGACAATTGGTTGCTCCCTGAGGATGGAATGATATGATTCTGGAGAAAAATTGAAGTTCATTCGATTCTGTTCAAAGATACGAGCGTAGTAAAAGTGGGTAATTCTCAACTTCAGCGCCCTGTATCTCAAGAACTAGTCATAGGATTGAGTTGGGACCATGGACACTTTTGATCAGAAGGTCGAGTACCACATTATTCCAAAATTTCAGAACATTTGACGGAACGCCATTTCCCATAAGGAAAGTGCGGGGTCCTTTCAAGGTTCTAGGATTTCGTTCGAGAGTCATCGTGCTCACGGTCTGACGGAAAGACAGAATTCAATTTGACCAATGATTCGTGATCAGTGAGCGGAACCTAGCCGATTTGACCATTTCCGGCAGAATTCGTGAAATACAGGCATCGTAACCAGAATAAGGTTTTCCAATAATAGATGTTATTTTGACCTTCGAAGAAAAATCCCATTTTTTATAGATGAATGATCCGATTTTATTTCATTATGAAGAGGGTTTGCCGTTGATAATGGAAAATAACATCAGCCAAATGACCACCAGGACCACGCCTACGAGACCATATCCTTTTCATCAGATTTTCCATAACCAAATCGCAAAATGACTGCCCTATGTCCGCGATAGCCTCATCTTTGAGGTCTTGAATCGACGATCGACGCTGGGCTCATGGCCCCAAAGGAAGAAGTCACAAGGTGTTAAATCACAAGAACACGGTGTTCAGCTTTTACAGAGATAACACGGTCCGGAAACTTTTCTCGTGGAATATTAATGATTTAGTTGTTTGTGTGGAACGTAGCGCCATCTTGTTTAGAGTAAACGTTGGCTAAATCAGTACCATCCAATTCAGGCCATAAGAACTCTTTAATCATGTCTCGATAACGCAATTCATTCACAGTAACTACCTTCAGCCTTATTACCGAAAAAGTAAGGTCCAATGACCTCGCCGGACCATAGACCACATCAAGCAGCCACAGGTTGAGGATAGAGAGGCTTTTCAACAATTAATAACACTTGGATTTTGCCAGCCCTAGATGCCACAATTTTGCTTGTTGGCGAAACGAACGAGTTGGAAATGGGCCCCATCACTCAAGATGATTTTTCGATGGAATTCCGGGTCATTTTCATCCATTTCAAGGACCCAATCAGCAAAGACACGACGTTGTTGATGATCGGCCGGCTTGTGTTAAATGAACTTTATGAGCCAAATCTTTATGCAAAATACAGTGTAATGACGTTTGTGGAATGCCTAATTCCCAAGAACGACGAGGACTTTTTGAATGAATTTTAATAATTTCAATGCGTTGTTGAAGCGTGTATCGTTCTATTTTTATTGATGGCGTAGTTCTTACTTGTCAAATGTCAACGAATAACAGCTTCAAAAGTTACATCTACCGAAATAGCGGGGAAACCCTTTAGTTTGCGGCTTGGAAATAGAGGAGTCTGTTATACAGGGTCCTGCAATAGTGCGAAAATGTTCCATAGCTGCATCTCAGAGATTTTGTGGAAAGTAGACCTCGTGTACCTTCATTTCTACATGTCAAGAAATTATTTTTTGATATACAGGGTGTCCCCGATGAACGTTATTCAACAAATGGATGATTTTTTTTATGGATCACCCCATATATTTTCACATATTTTCAATGACCTTATTATCTCTTTCATGACGCAATATAAAAGAGACATTTTCCAAATGGTACAGATCTTATTCGAAGAAAACTGCAAAAAGGTGAGAGAAAAGCAGTTTAGCAAAAGTCTTCTGTCGATTTCCAGATAGCGATAGTGAATTTGATCTAGAAGTATTTCAATTGGAAGATTTGCCTTGTCACCGTTCCTAAATAATCAACCTTCCATAAACAGGGTGTCCGTTATTGAGGTTCGAATATGACGAACTTCAAATTATTAATTCTCTATTTTTCAAATGTAACACCCTGTATTGTTTTCACAATGATGTAGACAATTGAATACCTTACATTTTCTCAGAGATAACCTTTGAATTATTTCCACTCCTGCGTCCCGCAGGCATGAAAATGATATCGCAACTGAAAATTTCATCAAAATAAGTAATAACATAAAAACTAATGGACATTCAAAAGAGGTCAAATAATGAAATAAAACTAAATGAATAATTATTAACAAACTTTAAAACCTTCCAAACGGTACAGATCTTATTCGAAGAAAACTGCAAAAAGGTGAGAGAAAAGCAGTTTAGCAAAAGTCTTCTGTCGATTTCCAGATAGCGATAGTGAATTTGATCTAGAAGTATTTCAATTGGAAGATTTGCCTTGTCACCGTTCCTAAATAATCAACCTTCCATATACAGGGTGTCCGTTATTGAGGTTCGAATATAACGAACTTCAAATTATTAATTCTCTATTTTGCAAATGTACCACCCTGTATTTTTTCACAATGATGTAGACAATTGAATACCTTACATTTTCTCAGAGATAACCTTTGAATTATTTCCACTCCTGCGTCCAGCAGGCATGAAAATGATATCGCAACTGAAAATTTCATCAAAATAAGTAATAACATAAAAACTAATGGACAGTCAAAAGAGGTCAAATAATGAAATAAAACTAAATGAATAATTATTGACAAACTTTAAAACCTTCCCAGAATCATACTTCCTGAGCATCAACATAAAAATGATATTTTTTTTTCGTACAAGCAATAAATATTGATCACGTAATCAAGCAATCATATCAGTTTTCATCGGCTTTTCAAAAAAAAAATATTAATCAAGTTATTGCAACATAGATACTTTCGAATACAGTGGATCAGTACGAAATTTTGGGAAAATGGGATGGTTGATATGACTTTCATGTTAGGACAGTGCCAATATCACGATTGGAAACATTCGAAAAAATCGAGTTTTCGGGGATTTTTAACAATCTTGTAGTGACAGGAGATATCAAGTACATCGATTATTGATTTAGTTATTGTTATTTAGAGCTAAAGGTTTCTTTTGAACATAATAATTCAGTTATCGATTTTGAACAGCCTGTCTATATCAGATTCCCAAGATGAGTAATGAATAATACCTCCAAAGTTTCATTTTGTCTATTTTTAACGTCCGTTAGTTTGTATTATGTTATTATTTGAATGAAATTTTCAGTTACGAGATCATTTTTCGTGTCTGCTGGATGAGGGAGTGAAAATAATCCTAAGGTTACTTCTGAGAAAATGTAAGATATTAAGATTAACTCCGTTGAGGTGGGAATTTTCTTTCACCACTGTACTTGATATAAAAACATCAATACGGCTGTGAGAGTTTTCATCCACTTTCTATGACCAGATTTTTTTCATTTAATATGAAAATTATTTATTCATGTTATTCTATTCTTATTCAAGCATAAAAAAAAAATCTGGTCATAGAAAGTGGATGAAAACTCTCAGCCGTATTGATGTTTTTATTTCAAGTACAGTGGTGAAAGAAAATTCCCACCTCAACGGAGTTAATCTTGGAATAGAGGGTGATGAAAAAAAAAGGTGGTTATTGGATATTTTCGTGAGGTTCACAGATTATTTCATAACTGAATCACCCTGTATTCTTTGAAGTCCATGGTGATATGTTCTGGAAAAATCAAACAAACATCCTAAATCAACCCAAAAATACAGGGTGTCCACTTAACCTTCATTGTGAATAGTTTCTATATTAATGGATCACCCAGTATGAATTGTGGGTGTTTCAGGGTTTTTCGATGTAACAACAACATATCCAGTGAAATAGTTCATTTTGCGAACGTTCTCGCTCTGTAACTGACATATTTTATACTTTCAAAATCGGGCATGCATTCAATTATGGATAACAGGATAACCCTGTATTCGTAACGATTTTCGGTCATATTCCCCTATATGGTTGCTCCCTGGGGATGGAGTGAAATGTTTTTTGAGAAAAATTGAAGTTGATTCGATTCTGTTTCGAGATACGCGCGTAGTAAAAGTGGGTAATTCTGAACTTCAACGCTCTCTGTATCTCAAATAGGATTGAGTTGGGGCCATGGACACTTTTGAGCAGTATAGGTCGAGTACTACATTATACCAAAATATTTGAACATTTGACGGAACGCCATTTGCCATAAGGAAAGTGCGGGGTCCTTTTCAGAGAGAATTCAAGCTGAAATGTCGTTTCTCAAAATTGTATACTTATTCAATGACCCTAAAATGACGAAAATGGGGACACTTACCTCAGTTCATGGTCGTACGTTTATAGGGCGACAGAATATAATATAAAAGAGCAATATCAGTAACGAAACTCCCTAACCTAGTCGAAAACGCGACTGAAAATTAATTATTTAAATGAGATACCTATGACTTGAATAGAGTTCAGAGTGAGAATTGTAATGAACGCTGCAACTGGGGAAATGCTAGCTCTGGCGTTCATTCTCACATTTACATTTTAATCACAGTTGAGAACAATACATCCGGTAGAAGAGAACATCAACGACGGTTTGCCAGTCACTTTATGATGTCTCATTTTTCAGAACCGCTGAAAAAAAGAAACAATGGCGCGTTGTCGAGTTGAAGAAAGAGGGTGTCATTCAATAACAATGGAGTGTCTTAATTCAACAAGTTTCTCTTTGAAAGCTCCATCAAAGGGAGAGATGCCGGATGTACTTTTTATATAAAAGTTATATGGAGTTGGTCTGTTGTGGGAAACTTTCGGAATTTCATTTGGCGTAGGTGACCGTTATTGTGTGAAAGGAATCGTCATCAGAACAGATGAGCATATTGTTCGTGCCTTCACTGAATATAGACTGTTATTTTAAGCTTAGAGGCAAATATACACCTACTAAAGATGGGTGACTCATTCAAGCGAGATTTGTGCTAAAAATGCAGGTGCACGAATACAGCCTATACCAAATTTTCAGTACTTATTAATTTCTGATATACTATTGGAATAAGCGCCCTCCATAATTAAATCAACTGATCAAATTTGTCAGGAAATAGGATAAAAATAGGAAAGGTCAGGGTTTCATAACAACATGAAATAAACAAAGGACCCCGCGTTTTTCTAATGTAAAAATGTCAAATTGATGAACAAGTATGATTAAAATTAAATTATTTATATTCACAAGGTGATTCACGAATGAATGACGGTAGTTTTTTGCCAAAATTCACTTTTTCTACTGTGACGTTAGGGAGACATATTACTGAAACTTCTTCCTTATACATAGTATTTTGACGAGAAAATATTGCACAGTACACATTTTTCAGAGAGAAGCAATTAAACATAATTATAAAATCACTAATTGTCCACTTCAAACGTATGTATCTCGAAAACTGCTCATAGTATCGGATTTAGAATTCATACCTCTGAAGATGTGATGAAAATCAATACATAGTGAGAAAAAAGTTCAATTTGACCGAGGGAATTTTTAAATACAGGTTGTTCAGATTTTTTTTACTCTTCCCAAAATAGAATACCTTCCTATGACTAAACCACCTCGAATATTCAGGAGATGAGAGACACACATATGTATATGGTATTACTTTTCCCAAAAATCAATCCATATATGCAGGGTTTCGAATTAATCCTAAAATAGTATATTATTCGATGAGCACATAATGATTGCTATTATTCACGCCTGGCGGCTCGTGTCGCAATTCACTCGAGTGAATAATAGTAATTATGTGCGAATAGAATACTATACTTTGTCCACGACTTTCTCGGTAAAATTCGATTTAATCTGCATTTTCAACAACGAAAATAGTTATCAAAAGCGTTGACATAACATTTTCTGTGTTCGCACTGAATAATGCAAAATCTCGATAAACGTCAAAAAGTTCAGTTGACATCGATTCATTTCCATACTTTCGCTCTGATGAAATTGAAATACAAATAATGTATACAAGCTAGTGTTTCACCTTCATCACAAGATATTTTTGATCGCATGCTTCAGGAATAAAACTCTAGCTTTCTTCCTTCTGATTTCCTTTTCAAAAGTGAACGCAGTTTTTCATAATTTCCAATATCGTTGCCTTCATTTATGTTAAGAGTATTCTTGAGCATGGAATAATGGCCCCATAGGGTTGTTTGTTTATATAGGTAGCTGATATTTTCGAAAAATAAGCCAGTAAAACTGACTCCGAAAATGAGTGGATTTTATTAGCTGCTCTCAGTCCATGAAATTATTAAACGCTTTTAGGCTGAGATTCCTTGATTTTCCGGCAATAGATATAATGCAGTTTTTCTTGCAGCCTGTCTTATTTCTGGTGGAGTACACAACATTTCTTCATGACTCTGTAATGCAGGTATCTTCGAGAAGAATTACAATTTATGGGAGGCTCAATGAAAACAGACGGTTTATAGTTATTTAATCAACTAGTTTATTAATGACAGCGATTAATGGTCGAAATATTTTAACGCGTGAGCGGAGCGAGCGCGTTAATGTTTGAGACCATTAATCGCTAGATTAATAAACGAGTTGATTAAAAGATTTTTTCGTCGACCTCATCATGAATTGAGAATAAACTCTGGATTCAAAAAGATTTTTATTTTGCGTGATAGACAAATTTGACATAATGTGAATTTCTATGTTCATTTCTATATATTAATATTTATGCTCACTGAAGAAGTTTTCGAAAAATTCATGGATGGAATATAGGACATTCTGAATAGTTTACATTTTTTTCATGGGAATAAGTTGGATTAACGATTCAATTGAGTTTTATTTTTACCTTAGACATCAACAAAATACTATTAGGAGCATTCGCTATGAACTCTTCCACATGTTCTTTTTCAATTTTTCGATCAACAGTTTGTGGTATCTGCTTATATCAACGTTGTCTTCAGCATATAATACTTTGACCATAAATTCGCTTGATGCCCCTTTTCTGCAATACACGTAAAGTATGCCAACAAAACCGTTACCGAAAATTTGAGAACTTTCTTCTCCTTGCACCAAGATCGAAATTCTTCCTAGGTTTTCTCATAAATGTCGGCCCTTTCCAGGTAGCATACTCAAAGTTGCTGCTTCAGCAGTGTTCCCCACATCTAGGGGTGTCGAAGGGATATTTTCTTCGATAATAATTATGTAAAAAAGCCTAACTGGTAAAATCAGATTCTGATCGAAAGCGAATAATTGAATTTGACAGCTCGATAGTGCTCCGACATAGATGCATCTATGCTCCGACTGAATATTTTATGTTCGGTTGCCATGATAATCATGCATTAATATAAGAAATCATGCATTAATAGGGGTCATTAATGGATGATTTCGAGTGCGTTAAAATGAGCTTTTATTCTATGGTCGACGGAAAAATATTTTTCAGCTTGTCAAACTGAATGGGAATCATAGATGAAAACATTAAGTGGTTATTTTTTTCTCTTAATTGTCATTGCGCAGATGGCTTGGTGGTTGGCAGTCATTTTTCCGTCGTGGAAGAAGGGCGTCTCGGGTTCGAATCCTCACGAATTAAAAATTTTCAGAAGTGCAATTCAGCAGTGATTAATGAATCATTATTCACTGCCATTATTCACCGGTGAATGATGACTATCATTAAGTTCCTCAAAGATCATTCGAAATGTAAGGATTATAGGGAAGTCGTGGACAAAAATAATTATTTCTAGTGAATCTTTCTGTCAAACCCTCCGATATCGAAGAGAAAGTTTCTAAAATATGCCTCCGTGACACAGTAGAAAAAGTGAATTTTGGCAGAAAACTACCGTCATACATTCGTGAATCACCTGGTAAATATAATTATTTTCATTTCCAAACGTACGATAACAACGTCATTTCTCGACTGACAGGATCATAGAAATAGTTGCTATGGCTTACTTTTCCCTCCGGCGCCGGCGGCAGGAAAAGTGTAGTTATGCAAAGGATGAATTTTGCATGACAACCGTAACTAATCAAATGTTCCGTTTTTCACTCAATTTAAATAAACAGTAATGTGAATATTCTGATATTTCTTATTCACATGAATTTTGAAATGTTTAAAAATAAAATAACATATTTCATTCGAAGGAGAAGTGACTTTTCATGGCTGGCTTTCAATTACCTCACTACGTTCGGCAGGTAAACTCAAGCTCACCATGATAAGTGACACTTCTCCTCCTTAGGGAATAAGATACTATTAATCATACGTATCCATTATTTTCATTACATGAACATGTAGTAAACGCCTGCATGCAACAGAAATCCAATCTAACTTGTAATAAATGAAAAATAAATTCGAAAATGCGAGCATTTTTCAACTTCAACATCCCGTATTTGAAAACTAGTTATAGGGTTGGGTTGGGCCCATTGACACTTTTGGTAACTGAGTGAGATACAACAACATACCAAACTTTCAGAATATTTGACCGGTCGCCCCTTTACATAAAAAAAGTAAGGGGTCCTTTTGTCACCAAAGAAGTCCAAAAAACCACTCTACATTCGGTGTAACAATGTTACAACCCACAATCATCTACGAACAATCTGAAAACTATTTTCTCGTTACTTGAGAACCAGCAAAATAATATCAGTCGCATTCAAGGATGGAAAAGTAAACACCACTCAATTGCATACGGAGACAGTAAACTAACCTACAGAACACAGAAACAACAACAATTAATGTGACAATTCAGGATATCAACAATTTCAATTTTATCAGTTCTGTGTTTTTTGTTTATTTTAAAAACGGTAAGCGCTTGTTCGAATCCCATCCTCTTTCAAACCTCACATCGTGATGTTACATACATAAATAATATGAGAAGAATGAGAAGATTAACGAAAGAAAACGGATTGTGAACGAAGGTGAAAAACGAATTTGATTTAACGCCGAAAAAATAAGGTTTCCTTGTTAGAAGAGTGCACAAGGCATACTTGGTGCTGTATGGAGAAAACAGCGACTGGTTGCAACCGAAGATCTGGTGCCGATTAGTAGCCGAGTAGAAGTAAGTGACACTTTTCCCAACTTATTGTCACCCTTCACATATTTCTTCCGTCTTATATACAGGGTGAGTCTTTGACTTGTACATATATTTTAACTGTAGATTCCTCTCATCAAACGAAACACTTTTTTCCTATACCATTTTTCAGAATTCGGTTTGGTTTGGGAGATACAGGGTGTCGAAAATCCATGAAAAAAACACTTTTCTGTTCATATCTTCGGAACCGTTATTTCGAATGAACTGAATTTTGGTTGATTGTTTACTCTATTCATGGTGTATATTCCTCAATTGAAACTTATTTCATATTTTTACTGGTAAAAAAGTTACAGTATAGTCGACTTATAAATTCACGCAAAAATACTATAAAACCACTTGAAAAAGATGAACGGTTCACGTTTTCGAAAGAATTAATTATTTTAGAAAACGAAAGTATTCCTATATTTTTTCAATAAAACGCGTCGTTCTCAAGTTATTCCTAAATATATAAGATTGAATTAGAGGAAAAAACATGAATTTCAAGAATAATTTGAGTGCTGTCCTGAGTTAAATCTCATCGAATATGATTTTTCTCTGGCCTCTCAACAAGTTACCAACGTTGTCAGAATGTTTTTCAACTTTGTCAAGACTAAAATCTCTATGATGAAAAAAGTTGGATGTAGAGATATGTGATAATGAAATTCCACATTAGTGGGACATAAAATTATTCATTTTACGAGTATATGCAGTTTCTATTTGGAATTCATTGTTACCAGTCCTTCAGCAAAATATCTATCGAAACAATATAACTCGACACCAGAACGACACTAATATTACATCAATTCACTGAAAGTCATTTACATAATCATCACCTGTTTGCTTCATTCTCTGTAAATAAATAAAGCGTGAAATTTGTTCATGTCGTGCTGACTAACGTTTTAGGTTGGACTGGTTGGAGCACAGAGCATCGCGGGTACATCTACGTCCTTCTGAAAGGAAGAGTGGCCTACTCTTCCCTTCATAAGGCCGTGGATGGCAACTGGAATTATGAACGTAGCGCTATATTGGCGAGAATCAGAACTACTCTTTCGGCATTTTCAAAGAGCAACGCCTAGACGCCTTTAGCGATTGTGATAGTTCATCCGCTAACGATAGGGGACGTACTGCTTTCTTGAGTTCGCATTGTTTGAAGAGAAAATCGGTAATCTGGCATCGTCTTGTCTATAGTTCTGTGCTATATCACAGAGAATGTGGTAAGCTTAGGTCATTGACCCTGAATCATATGACTTTGGTTAATGAAGTTAGGATAGGTTAGTGAAAAATCATTTTTTATGCGATCGTTTTAGAATATCGAGGAAAATATGAACAAATTATTGGTGTTTACAAACTAATCTTCAGGAAAATCGAAGGAGGAACTTATTTTGGAGGGAGAAATATAGCTTTTCAATTGCCGAAATGATCAGACAGAACTGAGTGTTTTGTTAGGAAATATCGTGTTTGTAACATTCTCATTCAAATAAGGTCAGTGCTTGAGTGTTTTCTAATTGTATCAACCAGAACATCTAATAATCACCTCAATTTCAATCGAAAAGTATGAACTTTGAGGTGTTTGCAGAGAATTGATCCAGGCACGCATTAAGCTCAACTTTTTTTTTCAAATGGCTATATCTCTTTAACAGAGCCGAATTCGGTAAAATTAAAAATGAAAAAAAGGTTTCCTTTAGCATCAAGAATCTACAGTTAAAATATATGTACAAGTCAAAGACTGACCCTGTATGAACCAGTGCATTTCAATTACTTGAATACTTTTGTCGCAAACATCTAAGGAAGGTAAAAAGTGAATTCCTTTAAGCTACCACCCTATAGAAATACTACCCATCCACCTTCAATAACTAATAACATGCAAGTTTGACATAGAAATGTGACATCCTTGAATTCAACAAAACCTGCGCATTCGCCATTTAGTATCGTGCATGGTTTTCCAAATTGCGAAGACAGGTTCAGTTGAACAATGTGTTATATTTTTTATAGTGGATGTGATGATCCTGCTGCCTTGGGCATAAAAAAAAACAAAATATTTCGCATTTTCACAAATTTTCGAAATCTGCAAGTTAAGGGTTTTCCAATAAGAGATGTTATTTGAAATAGCCCGCTATTTCGGTAGATGTCACTTTTGAAGCAGCCATTTTTTGACATTCGACAGGTAGAAACTACGCCATTAATAAAAATGGAACGATACACGCTCCAACAACGCATTGAGATCATTAAAATTCACTATAGAAATGGTGAAAATTTGGCAGAGACGGATCGCAAAACTCAAACATTTTTGGGTCGCCGTGAAGCAACTTGTCGAACTGAAATACATCAATTGGTGCAAAATTTTGAGCTGTTGGGATAAGAAGTTATGTGAAGAATAAAACCCGTGCAAGTCGCTCAACAGCCGAGAAAATTGCTGCTGTTTAAATGCTTGAAGAAAACCCAGGTTTGTCCATTCTTGGTCGTTCTTCGGAATTAGACATTCCACAAACGTCATAACACCGTATTTTGCATAAGGATCTGGGTCTTAAGGCTTATAAAGTTCAGTTAACACAAGAACTCAAGCTGGACGATCATCAATAACGTCGTGTCTTCGCTGATTAGGTTCTTGAAATGCATAAAAAAGATCTTTCTTCCAATCGGAAGAAAACAAGTGTGAACAAATTTAGATTGAGATTAGTTTGAATGAAGCACCAAGAATTATTTGATTATCCTTTATTTGATTAGGTACACGTTAGATATTCACAGAAACTCCAAGAATCAAATCTCTCCAAGAAACTTCATAGGAATTCAATTTATCTGCGTGTTCCAATATAGAAAACTTTCCGGATTTCGCGACAAAATTCTATTATGAAACCTACGTATTCTCTCTATGACCTAGCATATCCCATTCTGGCAGTAACAATGTATTCAAATAGAGGAAAATGACATGAGATTCCATATGTGTGGAAACCTCCTTTTATTACGTCGTTTCTATTCAGCATCCGTAGCTTCCAGTTTATTTATTATGCTTTTATGTTACGCACCCTATAGCGCAAAAGTAAGTTATTGCTTTTTATAGGGAGACATAAACGAAATCTCTACTTTACTACAAAAATGACCTCATTTCGTACTCACAGGCAACAAACAGCAGATTGAAATAAATTATTTTCATCAATATAATTGTGATCTTCTACAAGACAAATTCTACAAAAGTAACGAGCTTCATATACACATAGATTCAGAAGTTGGGTATCACCTTACTCCATATATCTAATAATGAGCCAATCAAAAATGAAGCTGGACTTTGGTCTGCGCTTGTGCGGCAATATTGAGAATTAAAATAATTTTTTCATTCTATCTCTCTCTGACACATCGTATTTTGTCGTGAAAAGTATGTCATTCTCAACTTCATGTGAATAGTTTCGATCGTAACCTCACAATTTCATGTGAAATGTTTCGATCTCTTTATTCTTTATTCTTTAGTCCTCAATATCATTGTTAACTCCTATTCATATTCTAAAATTGAACTGAAAGTATTTAAGGAAATATTTTCATTCTCGATATCTATTTTCTTGTTGTCTTTCAGAATAAACATAACCTCTAAATTTCTCGCAATTTTTGAAATTCCAGTTGACGCAAGCGTACAACTCAAGCCCATAGACAACAACTTATAGATGGGAAACTCTCCCTCTGTTGGGTTTCATACGCTCCCTGGTGGGTGTTGAAGGAGTTATTTTAGAAAATGTAAGCACCTAGTGGTGATATATGGTACTAACTGGCGCGAAAATTTAAAATGACCTCACCCTTCCAATGCTTTGTTTATTTCTTATTTTGAATGCTTAACCACTTACTGAAATAAGATATTATCTTATCGAATTCACATATAAGGGCATTAAGAAAAACAAAAATTTCAAAAATAAAGCATTATATTTCGGTATACTTTATACAAACTATCATTCATCATAATATAAATAATTTTTCAAATACCTTCAGACA
Source organism: Adalia decempunctata (assembly GCA_951802165.1). Classification (NCBI taxonomy): domain Eukaryota; kingdom Metazoa; phylum Arthropoda; class Insecta; order Coleoptera; family Coccinellidae; genus Adalia; species Adalia decempunctata. The sequence goes on along the minus strand of OX637696.1, from coordinate 61,011,020 downwards.
CGACATGATGGAGATCAAAAAAATAACAAAGGTTGAAGAGTGTAAGATATTTTTCTGGATTCGGAAACCGATGACGCTTCCAGGTCCTATCCTCACAATTTGGTACATGACACTTAGGTTTCAACCCCATATTTCCTTCCAATTTGGAAATAGATTTGGTAAATTTCTAGTTTAAGTCCCCCTCGATTTTTTGATGTTTTAATTTCTTTTCGTGAAAAACGAGTGATTTGGTATGATTTTTTATTAGTTTCAATGCTGGCAAACAAGTAATTTTGTTCTTTTTTCAATGGGATTTGAGGTGAATAGGGGTGCTGGGTGGGTAAGATTCTTATGAATTTTCTTAAAAAAATGACAATTTACAAGAAGAATTAGTCTTGAATAGTCTAAAAAGATCAAAATTTGCCAAAAATGTCAAGGTCATTGACCTATTTTTTCAGGTACATGACCTTGAAAAGAATTCAAAATCAGCGCATGGTTGCCGCTATTGACAATATTTCCCTAGTCGATTATTAATGAATTTATGAAAGTTAGAGCTAGAAACAGTAACATATGTTGCATATGTTCTTCTTGTAAATTGTCATTTTTTTAAGAAAATTCATAAGAATCTTACCCACCCAGCACCCCTATTCACCTCAAATCCCATTGAAAAAAGAGCAAAATTACTTGTTTGCCAGCATTGAAACTAATAAAAAATCATATCAAATCACTCGTTTTTCACGAAAAGAAATTAAAACATCAAAAAATCTATGAGAAACTTACGAGCCATATTTTCATCGAAGATCATTCGGTTAAATTCAATGTTCGTGAAGGCACATTCTTGGCAAGTATTGTAACCGCAACTGGAAACACACACATTCAAATCCATTGTCACGGCGAAACTTTAATAAACTCAAACTTGAAGAAAATCAATATTTTATTTCGAGATGACTGAAATGAATTTTCATCTGTCGAATTATTTTTTTGGATCTCCCCAGCAACGATTACCTACGCTTGTGATTCGGACGATGAAAATTCAGCGTATGATGCTTGTTGCCACGTTCAATCAGTGCCTTTTTATTGCTCAAAATTTGTAACTGAAGGTTTCTACCAATAAAAAATCCATCGACAATATGTTGAATTGAAATACATATGTTATTATATATTCAATATCTCGTAGAAATAGAGTAAGATATGGAAAATAGACTGAACAGATTTCATTCAGTCGTCGTTTTACGAATGTTAGGTTGCTTTCTCGAAGTTCACATCATAATATAGGTTGAAAAATGTTATTATTGCAGTATACATCAAATTAAGCCATAAGACTTCATAACTGAAATAACCTAAACTGAAATAACCTAACCTGAACTAACCTAACCTAACATAACCTGAACTAACTTAACTAATCAACCCTACTCTGATCTAACTAGCTTCGAAGATCCGAAGCTAGTACGAATCAGTTGAAATAATATGTTATCATTGCAGTATATATTAAATTAAGCCATCAGACTCCGCACTGACATAACCTTACCTAATCTAACTGCTGAAAAACGATAAGGCCACCAAAAACTCAGGGGGGGGACCCCCTCCTTGTGGGCGCCCATGCCCTCGTTTGAATAGAACGAAATCAGTGCCGACGTTATCGGGGGACAAGGGGATAAATGTCTAAAGGCTCAGCTCTTGAAAATCCACCTGCCCTATGTGGAAGTTCTATGTCTATCTTAGTATTAAAGACATTACTGAGATTTGGCAACACCGTCTGTTCGAGAAAAAAATCACCTTACGGTATTTTACACTGCCGACGCGATTCAAATAAATATAAAGTCCAAACGCAGGTGGAAATATTCACAATCTTCTTTATTTTTTTCCTCCGAAACTACTTGTTTGCCAATGCTGAAATTAAAACTGTAGGATGTCTTCAACATATACAATCACGAGACAAAATATTTTAAAAATCGGAGAGGGGGACCTAAACTAGATATTGACCATAGATTTTGTTTAAGAAAATTCTAAAAACACGATGCTACACTTTAGACACTTAGACAGTTCAACACAGAAAGATGACAGAAACACAGAGGAATCGGAAATCGTAAGGAAAGAAACCGAAAACAGCGATGCGAGCGCTGTCTGGTGGTTGTTGATGAAATTAAAATCAGCTTCAAACGTTTAGTAGAAGAGTGGCCCATCTATAAGTTGTCTATGCTCAAGCCTTACCAAAGATTTGGCTTCTTTTTGTGACTGTGAAAAGCAGGGGTATAATCCATATTGATGTTATTAGATATATGCCCTATTCTTATATCAATATCAACAATTTTTGTGGGTTTGTTTATCAATGTTATCAAATCGTTAGGATTCTGTAACAGTTTTCTCTTTCAGGCTCGAATAGAATGTATTGTTATACGAAGAGGAATTCCAATTGCTCGAGTATTTATGGATGTGGTTTCGGTAAAACAAGTAGATGTTCTTGCAGACATTATTGATGATCGATTCGCTTTCACGCATGACAGTACAGCATCCAGCAAGAATGGTGGACCAACATTTAGAGGAACAGGGATAAGCGTTTTGCCCTTGCCCCCTCCTAATCCGAACACAAATCCAATAGAATACAGGGTCTTTCACGAGGAACCTCACCCATATTTATACGGGAAACTACTGAACGTATTCTCATGAAATTCAGCACTTATAAGTATTTCACGATGCTGATGAAATCTTAAATATTTTCAAGGCATGAGCACCTCCGGTTTTTCCGGAAATGACGTCAACTTCCGTTTTTCAAATTAGAACACCATTTTTTATTGCAGAAATAGATTCCTTAGAAAATTTCAAGTTATTTTGATGTAACATTTTTCAGTTTTGGTTGGAAAATTCTCTCTGAGCGGGAAAATTCGAAAAAAAAATCGAAAATAGAGCTCCGCTGAAACAAGAATAACTTCGAGGTTTTTGGATGGAAAATTTTCATTTTTCGGATTTTTCAAGATGTAAGATTGATGTATCCACTTTAGAAATCGAAATCGCGATTCAAGATACAGGGGGTGAAAAAATCGCTTTCAAAGTTAGGGATGACAAAATCGTGAAAAATCAATTTTTTCAAATTAGAACCCCATTTTTTTATGGCAGATATTGAATCTACGTTAAAAAATAATGTGAGTGTATGCATCACACCCTTGCCCTAAAATGGATATTTTCTGAGTTATTCACAAAAAACTGTTTTTCGTCTTGAATTTTCAGCTATTTCTTTTCCCTTCACGCGAAAAAGATGAAATTTTCAGGAACTTTTATTTGAACCATGCTGTAGATTTTTCACCCCTTCTTGAAACCGACTTCAAGTTACTATTAGGAGAACCATGGCAAACTCTCGCAGTTATAACTAGAGAAGATGCTCAAAGTTTTGACCGTTAATTTCTAAACATTTATTTATACGTCTCAGGAATGCTTCTTGCGTTGCTCTTCTTATTTCATCGGGAGGAAGAGATCTGCAAAGTGTTTAAAAACCAAATTGAGTTTCAAAACTATGAATCTAAAAATCTAAACAAACCTGAACGCATTTCTGACTCGTTCTATACAGTCCTCTTTATCAGTCAGGGGAGTTGAGTAGACAATATTTTTTATCCTACCCCAAACATAATAGTCTAAAGGAGTTAAATCGGGAGAACGTGGTGGCCAAAGATGTGGACCATTGTTCGCCAACCATCGATCTTCAAATAGCCTGTAGAGGATATTTGACACATTGAGTGAATTGTGTGGAGGCGCGCCATCTTGTTGATACCATAGGTCATTATGGTTCTGTACTAGCGGCTCAATTATTTGAGTCAATATGTCAGAATATCTATCTCCTAAGGGAGAACATTCTTTAAATAATGCAAACATATGTAGTGTTCTATCTTACCAGTTAAAGTCCCATCATAAATGTGAACATCGAGAATTGCATTATTTTTGATGGCGCAAAAAACATTGAAACTCCAGGTCTCTTGAAAGTTCCATTGTCTGAAGTGGTGGTTGTTCTCTTCATCCCAATAATGACTGTTATGCCTATTGAAAGAACCATTCTTTGTGAATTTAGATTCATCTGTCCAAATTATACAGTCCAAAAAGTTTTCATTCTCTTGAAATCGAATCATCATAGCTTCGCAAAACTCTGTTCTCCTGACGAAATCAGTTTCCTTCAAATGCTGTACCCTATTGAATTTATATGGGTGCATTTTATGTTTTTTTAATATTCTCCAAACACTCGATTGAGATAATCCCAGATCAATCTCGGCATCTTTGAGAGAATTTTGAGGATTCACACGAAAATATGCAAGAACTGTAATTTCGTTGTTCTCATCTTCTACTACACTTTTTTCTCTGTGTATAGTTTTCTTAACGAAAGATCCGACATTTCTCAAGTTTGTCATGGTTCTGTTAATGGTATCTCTCGTTGGTCTGGGTCGGTCAGGAAACCTCTCAATGAACAGTCGAATCGTTCTATCTACAACTTTATTACATTCTCCATGAAGTAGAATGAGATTTAAATAATCTTCATTGGTAAAATTAGGCATAGTGATCGATTTTATAACTTAATACGAATTATCACCAAATTAATAGTAAACACAAAATGCTACTGAATAAAGAGGAATTTGGCAGGTGTAATTAATGATATCTATCATCAAAAAAAAGAATATGAAACATGGTAAGTTTTTGCATATGGTTCATAAGGAATTATTTATTTATCACTGGAGAGAAAACCGATGGCCGATTAGTTGAAATAAAGAGGTTTCCGATACAAATTCGAATACAAATTCGCCATCTATTTAGGAACAACCTGTAACTTTTTTCTCTTGCATATTAGGGTAGTAAAATCTAAAACATGGTTTAAGTAACAGTTCCTGAAAATTTCATCTTTTTGGCGCGAAGGGAAAAGAAATAGCTGAAAATTCAAGACGAAAAACAGTTTTTTGTGAATAACTCAGAAAATATCCACTTTAGGGCAAGGGTGTGATGCATACACTCACATTATTTTTTAACGTAGATTCAATATCTGCCATAAAAAAATGGGGTTCTAAGTTGAAAAAATTGATTTTTCACGATTTTGTCATCCCTAACTTTGAAAGCGATTTTTTCACTCCCTGTATCATGAATCGCGATTTCGATTTTTGAAGTGGATACATTATTCTTACATCTTGAAAAATCCGAAAAATGAAAATTTTCCATCCAAAAACCTCGAAGTTATTCTTGTTGCAGCGGAGCTTTATTTTCGATTTTTTTTTCGAATTTTCCCGCTCAGAGAGAATTTTCCGAACAAAACTGAAAAATGTTACATCAAAATAACATGAAATTTTCTAAGGAATCTATTTCTGCAATAAAAAAATGGTGTTCTAATTTGAAAAACGGAAGTTGACGTCATTTCCGGAAAAAACCGGAGGTGCTCATGCCTTGAAAATATTTTAGATTTCATCAGCATCGTGAAATACTTATAAGCGCTGAATTTCATGAAAATACGTTCAGTAGTTTCCCGTATAAATATGGGTGAGGTTCCTCGTGAAAGACCCTGTATACAGGATGTTCCTAAATTGGAGGTACAGATGAGAAGGGGATATTCCTTCCATTTTTTCGAGGAAAAGAAGTCCCATAAATAAGAGAACGCTAACGTTTTATTATCGAGATTCAAGCTGTAATAATTGTCCTTATATATTTTTTGAATGAACCAAAAAAAAAGTTCTGGGGTCAAACAGGGGAAAGCGTTCCAGACAAAATATCACCCTGTAGATTAGCAATCTTAATTGGAATCTTAAATGATGTAAACCCTGAAATGTAACATCTATGCTCAATTTCAGTTGAATACTTTTTGAAATACAGATACCTTCTATGAAAAACAAACTTGAAAAAATTCTAACTTCAACGAAACGTTATCCGTCCCATGTTTATGGAACTTTCTTCATGAAATTATGCAAGGGATCTCCCCTTTTCGTTTTCACCTCAAATTCAGGAACATCTAGTATTCATTGCATGGGTACTTTTGATCCAGAAGTTTGATGTTTATTGTGTTTCAATATATACTAATATTATGAAGAATAAAGATTTGTATTTTTGTGTGTTTGATACGAATAGGCTCAAAAAATGCTAGACCGATTTCAGAAATTCTTTCACCCCTAGAAAGCTACATTATCCCTGACTCCTGAGTGACATAGGCTATACTTTTCACCCGAAAAAATTAAGGATACCTACTATAACTTCAATTATTACAAACAAATCAGCCATAATCAGCTATTTCCAAGTGCGCTGCAAAAATCGGAAGACTTACGTGGATACAATGTGTGACGGAAATGTACCACGTAAATAGTTCTACAAAAAAGTCCGCGATAGCATGTACCTATCTCTCAAGATTGACTTGCTATTACCTGTTTATGAGTATCAGATGTTTTCCAAAATTATGCACTATTTGGGAGTGTATTTTCATGAATTGGGTATTGATCCTCATCTAACCTAATACGATATTTATCCCCAGTATTTAATTTAGAACGAAATTGCCCTTCACATCATGCAATTACAACGATTACATCAAAAGATATGGCAGGTTGAAGTGTTGAAGATGAAACCGCCCGTGAAACAAATTTCTACCCGGGCGAAGCTGGGTCGGCCTGCTTGTATCCTATAAAATACTGGATTCCTTGAAGCTGTTCCAGACATCATCACAATGACCATTACCTTTCCTAAGACAATTCCAATTTTCATGGACAGATGAAACCATGGAACATTTTTAGAAGGGTCAAGAATTAAACATTTGCTGAAAAGATCTTATGAAGTCTATTCCTATCTACAAATTCCCTTATAACTTTTTTATAATGGAGGAAATGATTAATCCATTAAAGTTTTCGATGCTTCCAATCTGGGATGTCTGGTATCTGGCATAACAATGAAACTGAATTTGTGAAAAAAAAAATAGAATTTATCCCAATGTTTGAAAGAACTGAAGGCGTAGATCTGATAGTTCCACTAATAATCTTCATAGACACATGAAGCTGTGCATTCATATTATAAGCATGAGCATTGTTGAACTAAACAGAACAGCAGTATTTGGCTGCAAAAAAATCCAAGGCTAAATCAGCCGTACGGAGAGTGGTGGAATCGGCACCCGAAGATGTACCAGCTGATTTTAAAGGATATTATTCCTCGTTTTCAACATGAGACGTAAATTTCCCAAATATGCCTCGAAATACAAAGGAGAATCTAGTTTCATTCAAAGATATTCAGGACTGAAATGATGATTTGAAACTTTATTATTAAAACTAACCTTCAATGTTATATTTTTTTTGCTGATCAGTCAAACAAGATATAGTACATCCATGAATTATTGACATCTCGGGGTGCTTTGGAAAATCGAAATTATATTGGTAAAAGCCTATTCAGTAATATTTTGAGTCCCAAAATTGTTGGAAATAACACTGACATTTTGTTCTGTCGTTAACGTTCGAACAAATTGGGAAAATAAGTGAGCAAGTGGAATATATTTAAAAGTGTACAGCTAATAAATGGAAAGCCTGCACAGAGCACGTAGAAAATGAAAAAAGACAAGATTAGATATGGGATGTTATGATATTGCTGACATAAAACAATTCATTATGAACATGACGATGTCTGCCCAGATGAGGAAATAATAACAGTGATGTTTGTTGAAACATAATGATGAGAATATTCCTATTTTTTTACATATTTTACTCCATTATTGTTCACAAGTATTGAAAGTTACATGACAAAATTCTCCATTCGTTTTATTTCTGTCTTGATATCTATTACAATTTTCCTAATCCATTCATTCACTTTGCAGTAACTCGCTCCAAATTATCTTCTAGATTTTTCCGATTCAGCGAATATTCATATTGAACTTTGAAAAGGAACATGCTTTTAAATCATCCGCGATTTTTTTTCGTTATCGAACCAGAATTTCCTGACTGTATGCTCCTATACAGGGTGTATTTAAAGGTGAGGCTTTTCTTTTGACAGATGGTAGAACTCAACAAAATAAGTCATTTCACCAAAAAATTTTACATGAAATATGCCCCTGTTTCGAGAAAATGAAACTAGAATATTTTCTAGTTTCTAAGTGAATCTGAGAATTCCTCAGTCCGAACCTACTCCCTGGCCTGCTCCTCCGATGATATCAACATGTTTTTCGTCTTCTTATCATACATGACTCTGAATATCGATTGTGATCAGTAATCTTCGATCTTGTTACGGCGAGGGACACGTGTGTTATGTTTCGAAAATGCCGCACGTTTACTCAAATAATGAACGTGTTGGTATTCTTTCAATTAGTGGTGAATCCAAACAAGATTTCCGCTAAGAAATCACCCAACTTCGCGGATGTTCATAAAACTGGTGCAGAGATGTGAAGATATGATGAACAGAGAGATGCAAGCCAGAGTAGTAGAAATTTTGAGCATCAATACCTTAAATATATTGATTCCTAAAAAATTATGAAAAATCAATAATGTTACCCTTTCAATTGAAATTGATTTTAGTTTAATATTCAGGCTATCCGAATTTGTTTTTTTCTACTTCTTAGCATACAGGGTGTTGAAAATGTAAGTATTAAACTGTACAACCTAGTCCACCCCTGGTAAACTAATAGAGCTTATGTAAATTTAAGGGCAGCATTTTAAGAGGTCCTTACTACTGTTAATCATATCAAATTTTCTTTAAATTATATTCAGTGGTTTGAAATTTATTCCAGTGAAATGGATTTCCGGTGACGTCATTTAGGAGGCCGCAACTTGGTTGGGAGGGCAACTAGAAAAAAAAATGATGGCAACTTATTTTTTTATGTTTTATCTGAATCCGAGAGATTTTCCACATTTTCCTGGACACGCTGTATAATCGGAAGTTCGTGAATTCATCAATACAAGATGAAAATAAGATACTGCTGGTATACAGATTCACACTATGGTATCGTATGTGATTATTGAGAACATTTTCATGAGCAAAGTGCCTTACTTTTGGAAAATACCATTTAATTTTAAGGTTATATTTATACAGGGTGTTTGGAGGGTGAGTAGCCATAGGTAAATGGTGGATAGGTGATGCTCTTGGCTACTTGTTGCGCCTAATAAAATATCATTTTGCCCAAAGTTCAAGGTGTTATAATTTTTTTACCATTTTTCTAGAAATTTCCCATTTTTCTCATTAAAACCTTGAATTTTTTCAAATTTAATGCTCGAGGTTCCTATAAAATGATTTATTTTCTTAGTCTAGTCTTGTCTTATTCAGATCGAATCATAATTTCATACAAACGTCTTCAAAAAACCTGACAGCGTCGTATCAAACATCAAAATGAAAAAAATAATAATGTTGTGTCCACTTTACAAAGTGAAATACAAATTTACATGGTGTTGGGTTTTAAAATGGCTTTAAAAACTTCTCTAGTTAATACTCTTTGCAATGGTATGTAACATGTACCATTAATAATCAGATAACTCAACAAAAAACCGTTTTGTCTTCAAGGATGCCTTGAAAGGATGACGACAAAACTATTCCATTGAGCAGGCAAAATCTTTTCTCTCATTCTACCACAGCTAAAAATAGCGTGCCCTCTCTATCATCGGCTAACAATACTCCCAAGGGCGTCGCCAGGGAGGGGGCAGCTGCCCCCCGTGCTCCCCCCCAATCAGAATAGAAAAAATGAACTGATTTTCGTATATTATGCTATTATTTCAAAAGTTTTAAGGTATTTTTGAGCTCTAGGGGGGGGGGCAGCTGCCCCCCGTGTCCTCCCCCCCAGCTCAAAATATGCTACAGAATATGTTGATGAACCACCCAATTGTTGAGTGAACTCAAAACTGCATTACTGCACCTTTACTACAGGCCTATGAAATGACTTGCAAATGTAGTAATTACCCCCCAGCTTTTGAGCTGAGGGGGGCACGGGGGGCAGTTCCCTCCCCCCTAGAACTCAAAAATCCCTTAAAAACTTATGAAATAATAGCACAATATACGAAAATCAGTTCATTTTTTCTATTCTGATTGGGGTGGGGGGCACGGAGGGCAGCTGCCCCCTCCCTGGCGACGCCCTTGGGAGTATTGTTAGCCGATGATAGAGAGGGCACGCTATTTTTAGCTGTGGTAGAATGAGAGAAAAGATTTTGCCTGCTCAATGGAATAGTTTTGTCGTCATCCTTTCAAGGCATCCTTGAAGACAAAACGGTTTTTTGTTGAGTTATCTGATTATTAATGGTACATGTTACATACCATTGCAAAGAGTATTAACTAGAGAAGTTTTTAAAGCCATTTTAAAACCCAATACCATGTAATTTTTTTTTTTTATGTCACTTTGTAAAGTGGACACAACATTATTTTTTTTTTCATTTTAATGTTTGATACGACGCTGTCAGGTTTTTTGAAGACGTTTGTATGAAATTATGATTCGATCTGAATAAGACAAGACTAGACTAAGGAAATAAATCATTTTATAGGCACCTCGAGCATTAAATTTGAAAAAATTCAAGGTTTTAATGAGAAAATGGGAAATTTCTAGAAAAATGGTAAAAAAATTAAAACACCTTGAACTTTGGGCAAAATGATACTTTATTGGGCGCAACAAGTAGCCATGAGCATCACCTATCCACCATTTACCTATGGCTACTCACCCTCCAAACACCCTGTATATTTATTTCTATGACGAGAGTCACTTTTTTGTAACTAGAAATAAAGCTGCGAATGGACTTCGCAGGCCTGCTTTGATGTCAATAATTCTTGAATTTTTATTGGGACTCAGGCATAAGCGTCATTTCAGAAAATATTTTTAATAAATTTCTAAATCTTCAATAAAAGTATTTTCAAAAATCTTGAATGATCACAGGTCAGAGAAATGTCATCGGTATAAATAAAAAACTCCTAGGAAGTATAATGAATATAAATAAAAATGGATAGGAGATTGAATCGATCCTTGTGGAAGTTCAGTATTTCAAGTCTTGGAACTACTATTGTCACCATCAATAAAAACACGAAGTCTTCTTTCAGTTAACATATTCTCTATAAGGCTAACTTTAAAACTCCCCAATCGTATTTGTGGCGAATTTGTTCACCTATGAATAACTGTTGCGATTTCGACTAGCAGCAGAAAAAGCAATGAAGCTTTCACGCGTAAAGTCATAAAATTAAATAACGGCCTCCACATAAAACACACTCAATAGGCGTTTATTATATGTGACAATATCTGGGTGTCTCCCGTGTAGTAAAAAGTAACTGGCTCAAAGAATGAATGGCCCGGGGAGTTTCAAGCCATAATTTTCCCATAAAAAGGAAAATTTCGTTGATGACACTGTGGTAGTTTCGTCTATATATCTGATTTATGCTTTGGTTCCGGTTGACGAGCAGTGGTTATCTTATGGAGCAAATCGATTCATCCATGTAAAGGCCGATGAATGGACCTATAGAACGAACATTTCCATGATTCGTTTTCGACGGCGTTTTATTGTGTTTTGAAATTGACGAAAGGTCATTTCGACACGAATTACTGTCTTAACGTTGTAGGCGTAACTTGATTATTGGAATTCGCATAAGTAACTAAAACCCACCATAATTCTGCCCGTTATCTCTTCTTTCTCTAATAGAAATATACTGAATGACAAAGAAACTTTTTTTGACGAAACATAGATAGTATAATAAGGAGTAAATGATTAAAATTTGGGGAAAAAACGAAGGATTTACATTTTTTTATTAATTTGTTAATAATGTGTTCGTCTACCGCGATTATCTATACACTCCCCAACACGTCTTGGCATCGATAGAATAAGATGGTCAATTTTTTCTTGAGGTATACTATCCCAAGTTACCTGGTTTTCGTGTCTCAGAGCCAAAGTCCGTGGGGGCTGGGGTAAATTTCCAAGCCTTCAACCCATGATGTCCCAAATATGCTCTATGGGCGAAAGGTCGGAGTATCTGGGCGGCCATGGCAAAATATTCACATGGGTCGCTTCAAAAAAGTTTAAACTAACTCCGGCAACATGAGATCGAGCATTATCTTGCTGAAATATTGGATTCTCGAGCCGGTTGAGGTAGGGGAGAACATATGGCTCCATCATTTCTCGAGGGTAACGCAGCGCTGTCATGTCACCTCGAATAAGGACTAAAGGTGACCTACTTGCATGTGCAATAGCACTGTATACCATAACGCCTACTGCGCGGTGTACATGCCGCTCATCAACATCAAACTGAGGTTAACATATTTCTTTCTGACGTCATCAGACCCTTCTTCGGCCATCATGTGTCCCCAAGGAGAATCGAGATTCATCAGAAAAGGCGACCTGATACTATTCCCCATTCCAATGTTGACGTTCTCTGCACCACTGTAATCGTTGACAGCCATGTTCAACCGTCAGAGGTAACACAAGATGGGGTCGATAACGCTGCAGTCCTAAACACCTGATCCGGCGGAAAACCTTTCGGACAGTTACAGGATGGTCTTGTTCCCCTAACTACTCATCCACCAAAGATTGAGTTCTCACAAATCGGTCTCTAATGGCCATAAATCTTATAGGCCTACCACACGCCCAAGCTTCACGACAATTTTGCTTGCGCAAACCGGCTTGACCACTGAGCCTGTGGTTGGGAAAACTGTACATCGCGCAAACCCCACGGCTTGACTTGAGTAATTTTCGACCTGCTTGAAATTTACAGTACAGTGTGTGTTCACGCCAAGTGAACGGTTCAGAAACTTTTCTGAATTTTCATAATTCATTTCCTTCAAAATTAATTCAATTTCTCCGATACCAGGGGAACTCCCATATGGAGTGTATGTGCGAGAAGAAATCGCCAGCTGTGCAACGCATATGTCCCATTTTGTTTCATTTTCGTATTTTTCATTCAGTTCAGTTCATTGATTGCCTTAATCGTGAATATATCTGCTACCGCCTATTTAAATTTCTTCTGTTTCCTTTCGTGAATTTAGAACAGTTCAGTTTTTCTTGTGATTCACAATTTTAGTGATTTCGATTCATTCGAATCACATTCATTGAGGAACATTCGTTTGTGCGAATTTAGTTCGAAAAGGACTGTTACCAGTGGCGTGGTTATTATTCTGCCACAAGGATAAGTGTTCCTACTTTGACATTTTTAGCAACGGATTTTCACGTCATCAGCTTCATTCCATGTTCGTTTGTCGAGCTCGATCACTCTGTTCATGGAAATAGGAGTAACCGACAAGATCTGGTTGGCCGTTTTGCTGAAATAGGTAAGACCTTGCAATTGTTGATTTGGGTGCATTTATCCTTTCATTTGTGTTGGGTTTCAATAACTATTTATAATTATGGTCAGTCCATTAGCTCTCTTAAATTTACATTCAGAAATTTGGTAAATTTTTCATTAAATAAAATTGAACCGCACTTCAGTTGGTTAACTGAAACTACCCAACAGTGTGCAAGCCTCATTCGAGATTATTTTGTATTCGATGAAGCACCCGTTTTTCCTGCGAAAATGACCGAATCAAAGATATAACTAAACGTAATAAATCAACGTATGCATTTTCATCATTCCATAAATTGTTTCGCAAATCATTTGGATCCTCTCTTGAATCCTTCAGTAGATTTACGTGTGAATGAACGTTCCTCTCCAAAAGCCATTGTTTCGTCCATTTAGAACGTTTTCTTTTTGAATTTTCATTTGCCTCTTTCTCATCAACAAACACTGAAAAAATTGCAGCTGAAGAAATAGTTCTTCGTTCGGACGCATTGTTATCGTATCGACGACTTCGTCAAGAATAAGGCTTAAACGTACTTAACTGTGCCTTGTGGTAGCAACTGTTGTGGTCAATCTTAATGTACGAGATGAGGGAGTAGTTCAGGCTATAGAGAATGGTAACTACCCTGCTGCATTCCTTTTGGACTTCAGCAGGGCTTTTGATTGTATGGTACACAAAATTTTTCTCGAAAAGATGGAGAAGTACGGCATACGGGGTGTTGCGAAAGTTTACTGGGTCATAGGAGGCAGTACGTCAGCGTGGAGGCTGGGATCGAGGGTGTCAAGCATTTCATTAGCTCCGAAAAAATTGAAATGGCTATAGGCGTGCCCCAGGGTTCTATCCTGGGGCCGCTGTTTTTTGTATTATACATAAACGATATGGTTGGCTGTATAAGGGCTGATATAACTCTGTATGCTGACGATGCGACTCTCGCCGTTTTGGGTGGGGAGGACGATCTTGAGAGAAGATGCCATGCTGAGTTGTTGAGGGCTGGTGAGTGGCTCAATAAAAACTGTCTGTTCTTCGTTTCCTTTTAGGTTTTTTCCTCTCCAACGACCGGTCGACAGACATAAAATGGTATACTAAATAAATATGTCGCTGTAGGAGGGAGAATTTGATTTGGAAACTAACTTAGTTAAGTAGTAGCTGTTATAATTTAGGTTTGTAATTCGAAGGTTTTTGTTTTCATTGTGTTTGTGAAACATATTTCTACTTGTCATTGTTGTTGTTGTGTACTTGACGTTTCCTATAGTATAGTGTAACCATATTCGAGAGGAAAAAAAACTATTGTTATTATTATTAATCAGTATTGCCACCTCTAGCAGCATCGATACCAGCCCCAATACGACGGGGCTTGTTGTGTATCATCTATCAAGTTGTTAATTTTTTCTAAAATTTGCCCTTTCCTCCAACATTATTGGATTATTTTGACGATCTCGTGAGGTTATGATTGGATTTAAGCATTTAGGGTAGGACGATCTTTCAAAAATGGGACACTAAAAAATTCACGAGAATCTGTAACCGAATTAACAATCATTGTAGATACTTTGTTTTGAGAGAAAATTCTCTGTTCTATGTCCATCTTCCGTGCGTTTTCGAAGTTTCCTACGATGCACCGGGCTCAGTTAAAAGAGTTGCCGAAGTCTCAAACAGTGTGCTGTATATTCATTTGCATTATCTAATTTTAAGTTTTTTGCAATCATTTTCCTTTGGTCTTTTGACAACAGGTTGAACGGTGCACCGACCGTTTCTATAACACCTTACTGTAACCTAACTAGGTAAGATTTCAGACACATGATTATAATTGAGACTAAGAAATAAATGTTGTTTGCAGTCCTGAAGAAATCAGCAAAGACTGATGAAACGTTGACATAGTTGAAAGTACAGAGAGTTTTTTCTATAAGTCCTCTAACCAATAATTCCCTCTTAATAATAGAATATAAGGACATAAGAATAAATCCTACGTTAAATGGAAAGAAAATCATAGGAACAATTAATTTATTTCAAGATCGATTTTTACTGTAATAAAGTGATTTTTTCGTGAAAAATAAAATCTTGTATGCACCAAGAGCGTTATTAGATCCTAACGCCTATCGGAAAACATTCATCCCTCGGCAAAAGGCAGTGTTTCCCTCCGGGCGTTAGGATCTAGAACGCACTTGGTACATAAATAACTATTTTTAATAGAGACAAGGATTATCTTACCCCAATAACACACAGGTATATGAAATGATCCTTCTTTCTTCTTTGACAAAAGTGTATTCCAAGTAGATCCTTTTAATATTAATGTATTTTGTACTTACAAAATTGAAGTTCGACAGACTAGGCCCACAGAAAAATCAACCATTGCTCGCAGTTCGTTGTCTGGGTACTTGCTTTATCGGTTTTTCCATATGGGTATCATTTTATACCACTCTCTCATTTCTTTTCGTGAGGGAACTTCCTTGACGACGATATGATACATTTGGATAAATAATCGATATTTTGTGTTTCATTGACCGATCCCTGATATTTTTCTGACCCTGTATTATTCTACTTCTTTCTACTATCTTAAGAATAAATGAAAGCTGAATCGATGAAGGCACCTAATCAATTCTTTGGCTCATTCTTTTTATAATATTCATAATTTCTTTGACCAATTTTCGTAATAGTTCCTGAGATATCTAAATACTTTGGCAATGAGATTGGACGAAGCGATCTATTTGTTGTTGGAACGCAATTTATCAGAACGATTGAAGGAATTAACCAGAAACTGAAAATTCCTCTTAGAAGTGAAAATGAACTGAATTATTCAGTTCATTTACAGCATCTCAGCTTCTCTGAAAACAACCAGCTAGGGATATTCCTTCATAATTTCTGGATAATGAGTTCAGTGCTTCTTCATTCTCCGAGTAATCCGTTGACGAAAGTTCAGCAGAATAGCTCAGTTAAGACCCATGAGATAATTCACGGGATCTCAAAACATTCCCTAGATTTCCTGTTCCGCCAGAACACTTAATCCTATTTTTAGTGAAATTCATCTTGGCAGCAAGAAAGAGGAGGTCCAGAATTGGCTGAGATTATTTTAGTCAGACGTTCAATAAACGATTATTCCTTTCCACTCTGGAAAGATCAGGGAATAGCATGCAGTAAACTTTATGTCATAAATGAATCTCTTGTGGATTCAGGCGCTTCCTGGCATCGCACGACAAAAGTTTAAAACAGATCTGCCGATGTCTTACTAAGTGAAAAATGGTACAATGGATGAAAGAATAGCTACAATGGAATTATTCGTTCAATATTGGACTTCTTAATAGACAAACAGTTCCAAGGGATCCAAAATGAAATAAAATAGAAGTTTAATATTTTTGCAGTGATAATGATGTGAGGAGTAAACGCAGATGAAAGGGCTTCAACTTACTTTGTTCTCATCCTGCCATTTAGGGCTCAATTGAAGACTTAATGAAGAAACAGAAGCGCAGCCGACGATACCAAGTGAACAATTCGGATTCAGAAAACATCATTCAACTGAACAACAGCTCCTAACTACACCTTTCACAGTTGTAATTCAGAAATTCAAAGTTGAATTTCAGAAAAGGGAACATGTATTTCAGAATAGCAATATGTTATTCAGAAAACAGAAATTGAATTTCAGAACAGTTAATTCAATTCCAGAAAAACGAAATTGAAATTCAGATTAGGAAGTTGTAATTCAGAAAAATAAAGTTGTAATTCAGAATAGTAAATTGAAATTCAGAAATGGCAAATTCAATTTCAGAAAAGGAAAATTGTATTGCAGAAGTTATCAATTCAATTTCAGAAAATGTAATATGTATTTCAGAATACTTTGGGATTCAACATAGGAATCTATGACAATGTGGCATCGAACTTGTCTTAAGTATTTGGTATTTTCAAATTTGTTTTTTTCCTGTTTTTGTTTTTGACTGAAGGTACATTATTTATATTATTCTTGGAAATAAAGTTATTATTATTATATTTCTTGCTTCTATGAAGGTATCTACGTACTTCGAAAATGACCTCAAGAATCATTATTAATATTTTTCGCCACTCATTTTAAATGAAATCATGTCTCCATTTGAATTATATACATGATATTAGAGAGAGTGGTTTGGGCAATTGAATTACAATTTTTTTTTCTGAATTACAATTTCGTTTTTCTGAATTAAAATTTCCCATTTCTGAATTTCAAATCACCAATTCTGAATTACAATTTATATTTTCTGAAATTCAAATTACCGTGTCTGAATTACATATCACTATTCTGAAATTCAAATTACCCTTTCTGAATTACATTTCACTATTCTGAAATTCAAATTACCGTTTCTGAATATCAACTTACTATTCTGAATTACAATTTCCATTTTCTGAGATTCAATTTGCTTTTCTGAATTACATTTTACGTTTTCTGAATTACAATTGGAAAAGGTGTAGAATATCGCAGAAGGATTTCAGAACAAATGAGCTGCAGTACTTCACCTTCCACAGTTGTAATTCAGAAATACAAAGTTGAATCTCAGAAAAGGGAACATGTATTTCAGAACAACAATATGTAATTCAGAAAACACAAAATGAATTTCAGAATAGTTAAATCAATTTCAGAAAAACGAAATTGAAATTCAGATTAGGAAGTTGTAATTCAGAAAAACAAAGTTGTAATTCAGAATAGTGAATTGAAATTCAGAAATGGCAAATTCAATTTCAGAAAAAGAAAATTGTATTTCAGAAGTTATCAATTCAATTTCAGAAAATGTAATATGTAATTCAGAAGAGTATCGAGCTCGGTATCAAGTGATGCAACATAGGAATCTATGACAATGAGGCATCGAAAATGTCTTAAGTATTTGGTATTTTCAAATTTTTTTTTTCTATTTTCTTTTTCGACTGTATTTACCTTTATGTTATTCTTGGAAATAAAGGTATTATAATTAGATATATTTCTTGCTTCTATAAAGTTATCCTGATGATTATTAGTTTGTAAACACTAATAATTTGTTCATATTTTCCTCGATATCCAAGAACTTTCTCATAAAAATTGTTTTCTCACTAACCTAACCTAGCTCCATTAACCTAGTCCATAGGATTCGAAGTCAATGACCTTACCTAAACCATCTTCAGTGATATTTCACAGAGCTTTTGAGAAGACGATGCCAGATTGTTGATTTTCTCTTCAAACAATGGTTTAGGCGAAACCAAGGAAGCAGTACGTCCCCTATCGTTAACCGATGAACTATCGCAAGGGCACTAGTTTTGTTTACTTTCCACTAGTCCCATGAACGACGCATGCGTATAGCGATAACCTGCATCATGGGCTATGATACATTTATTCACAGAGAGTATTGCAGGTGATGATTATGTGAAGACCTTCGGTGAACTGATGTAATAATAACCGTGTAGGGTAGAGTTGAAATTCCAAGAGGATATTGTTTAGATAGAAACAGCGCTAGAGAATATTTAGTGCTGAGAATTATTCAATTTTTTATTATTTTCGATTCAATACGTGGTTTGTATCGACATTCATCATTAATATACGAATTTTGAATTTCATCGACATTTATTTTCAGTATGGATCGGTAACAATGATTTTTTAATAGAAACTGTGCGTATGAAATGTATAATTTCATGCTTCTTAAAATTTAATTTTATCCCCCACATTTGTGGGATTTTATTATTACATGTATCTCTACATCAAACGTTTTTCCACCATAGAGATTTTAGTCTTGACGAAGTTGATAAACGTTCTGACAAAAATGGTAACTTTAAGAGACCAGAGAAGAAATAATATTCGATGATATTTCATCTAGGAAAGCATCCAATATATTCTTGTTATTCATGATTTTTGCCTCAAATTTCATCGTGTAGGTACGATTAGGAATAACTCGAAAACGACGCGTTTTATTGAAAAACATAGAAATACTTTTATTTTTAAAAATGATTGGTTCTTTCGAAAATATGAACCGTTCATCTTTTTCAAGTGGTTTTATACAGGGAGTCCCAAGTTCGAGTGCCTATTAGTCGTTTCTGGAGAACTGGACATATTTGAAATCTGAAAATTAGGATTATGATATTGTTCGACATTCTCTACAGACCTAAAATATTTTTGGAGCCAGAGCACTTCCAGTTA
Source organism: Adalia decempunctata (assembly GCA_951802165.1). Taxonomy (NCBI): domain Eukaryota; kingdom Metazoa; phylum Arthropoda; class Insecta; order Coleoptera; family Coccinellidae; genus Adalia; species Adalia decempunctata. Next base: position 60,991,713 of record OX637696.1, on the reverse strand, counting down.
TACAGGGAGTGAAAAAAAATTTGTTCAAAAAAATTTTTTTCAATTTTTTCGTTTCTAATATGATTGAGTATTCAATACCGAATACGTTTCTGTTAAAACCATTGTGTTCATTCAAATTGTTTTCGAAATATCGAGAAAAAAAGTCAAATATTCATAGTCAGTATTATGTTCATTTTTCTTATTCCGAACATCCCGAGTATAAACCGTTGTAACAGCGTGAAAGTGAAAGAATGTGGAAAGGTCAGGAATCTTTTGAATTTCACAAATATCATCACAGGGTGTCTCAAATTTTGTGTCGAAAAATGTGATCGAAAATTGGCCATACCTTCTGTTTTTCAATTTAAAACGTATTTTTTTATGATTGCGTTGGATTCTGCGAAGAAAAATAATGATAGCACTTTAAAATGCTCTTGCTCCTAAATTCAGTAGTTTCTGAGTTATTTGAGATTTCCTGGATTCATGTTGTCAGATTCATCTTATCTTTAGCTGGAGAATATTCTGTGACCATAGAAGATAAATTATCTCATAAATTCACAAGTGACTGGTTTGATTTTAGGTTTTGTCATAGATGCATTTACGTTTTATCTTCACTTATCGATTTCATTCAATGGTTACTATATAGATGCATAGAAATACCTGGTGTTGGCACTGATTAGATTTTGTTTAAGACTTTCTTGTCGATCGAAAATGTGACATTTTGTGCGGCTTTTCATTTCTCCCGAAAGGGGTCGCGCTATTTGTCGTTGTCGCAGTAGCGCCTCGACCGATTAAAATTGCGGATTTATTCCGGAACTAGACCAAAATCTGAAATCTAGAATGCCGTTTTGATCTACAAATTTTGGTCACGATTTTAAGAAAAGAGTCGTTACACCAGGTATTCTATGCATCTATGTTACTATGGTTTCATAGGAATATCCATCGAATCTGTTGCATTAGATTAGAATATTCTGTGACCATAGAAGATGAATGATCTCATTCACATAATTCACAAGTGACAGGTCTAATCATTAGTTGTTACTATGGTTTCATAAAAATATTCATCGAATCTGTTTAGATTCGATGAATTTGTCTCTATGTACAACACGAATCCAGAATAGCTCAAATAACTCGGGAATTACTGAATTTAGGAGCAAGAGCATTCGAGAGTGCTATCAAAATTTTTATTCGCAGAATCCAACGCAATCTTAAAAAAATAGGGTTCTAATTTGAAAAACAGAAATTATGGCCAATTTTCGATCACAGTTTTCGAAACAAATTTGGGACACCCTGTGATGATATTTGTGAAATTCAAAAGATTCATAACCTTTTCACATTCTTCTACTTTCACTCTGTTACAACGGTTTATACTCGGGATGTTCAAAATAAGAAAAATTAACATGATACTGAATATGAATATTTGACTTTTTTTCAGGTTTTTTTGTCGATAAATCGAAAACTTTTTGAACGAATACGAAGGTTTCAACAGAAATGTTTTCAACGTTGAATACTCAATCATATCAGAAACTAAAAAATAAAAAAAAAAAATTTTGAAGAAATTTATTCTCACTCCCTGTATAACCGGAAGTGCTCAGGTTCCAAAAATATCTTAGGCCTGTAGAGAACTTCGAACAATATAATGATCTCAATTTTCAGATTTCAAATATGTATGTCCAGTTCTCCAGAAACGTCTAATCGGTCTAATAGGCACCCGAACTTGGGACACCCTGTAGTATTTTTCCGTGAATTCATGAGTCGGCTACGCTGTAACTTTTATACCAGGAGAAATATTGAATAAGTTTTGAATATTTTGATTGAAGAATATGCACCTTGAATAGAGTAAACTATCAACCAAAACTCAATAAAATATCGGTTCCAAATACTATATGAAAAGAATAGTGTTAATTTCATGGATTTTCGACACCTCGTATTTTCCAAACGAAACCGAATTTTGATGAGGGTAATCCACAGTTGAAATATATGTACAAGTCAAAGACCCAAACTTTATAGTATAAAATTCTAACGAGTATTCGAAAAATATTGCAATATTCCTGCAACAAATGATTCGGGGTCATTTTCTTTTGAATCCCGTGAAAAATATAATTTGAACTTGACTTTCCTAGTAATAAAAATATATGAGAGGCAATGATTTGACGTATTATTTGCACCGTTTCATCGGAATCAAGTTCGATATAAAATAGACTTGGACGTGAGCCGTGAATAAAGTGGGCTATTCGGTAGATTATTATGTCATCTATTTACGTCGATGAAGGGACAATCTCGGTTGAAGTCCTCAAAAAGTGGTTAAGTGCATTTAATTCCAGAATTGATGCGAGCCATTTTTCCAGTGAGTGCCTTCGAATCGTAAAAATAAATTAAAATGCTCTTTAAGTAATTTCTACGCAGCATTATTCAGAAGACAAAAGACCCACTTTTTCTTCGGAATCAAATCTACTCCGCTGAAGTGGATATAGGAAATTTTCGTTTGGGTTATTGGAAATTTTAGGTTTCCCACTCAATAAACGGTTTATTGAAGGATATTATCATGATTTTTGCATTCTAGTCTTATTTCTCAACGAAAGTCCAAAGTCTTATTCAATTTTATTATAATTCATGAATGATGGTGCAAATAAAACTTTCCTCAGAGTGCATCAGAAGCTCACATTATTAAAATAGAAGTTGACTACTTGACTACTCCAAGTCATTGTTCTTGGGAATTATTCACGTTTTTTGTATTCATTATTTTATTCAAAAATGAAAAAGTACCTATACGTAATAACAGCTCACGTTATCTTCTATCCGGAGAGGAGAGAATAAATACCATTCTAAAATGTCTTTATTCTTTGGTAGAACCGGATATGAACCACACTGCGGAGCAATGGGATATCATAATGATATTATCATTATATTTACCGAACGGTTACGGAACGGATTGATAGAGTTTGACGTTTCTATTAAATCGAAATAACTTCATTTCCAACAAAGCCGGTGGATCCGATGGAATCCCACCGATTGTTCTGAAGAAATGTGCCCCCGAACTAACACCTATCCTCTGCAAGTTGTTCAACCACTCTTACAAATTGGGTGTTTTCCCATCCAACTGGAAAATACCAACTGCAGACCTATCGCTCTGTTATCTATTACTTCAAAGGTCAAGGGAAAAGCCATTAACTTCGAACTCATGAAACATCTGGAACACTCAGGAATTATCAACGATAGACAATATGGTTTCGGTCATCAGATATCCACTGGTGACTTGCTCGCTTACGTCTCATATATATGGCAGCTATCTGTTGAGGAATGTGGTGAAACCCTAGCCGTAGCACTGGATATCCAAGGCATTCGATCGAGTCTGGCATCAGGGACTTCTCGCCAAGATTCCATCTTATGGCGTGCCCCCAGAACTGTGCTCTCTGCTGGCTAGTTTTCTCCCAAAGAGATCTCTCCATGTAGTGGTCGATGGAGTTTCATCCGACTCTCTACCCATAAATTCTAGTGTTCCGCAGGGATCAATTCTGGCTCCTACACTATTTCTACTTCACATCAACGATTTGCTGGAAGCAACTTCGTGTCCAGTGCACAGCTTCGAGGATGATAGTAGCCTCCATACCGTCTTTTCTTCTAGGTCTCCAATAGGAAGAAATGTTAACAACATAAATATGGACTTGGCAATAATTCTTGAATGGGGATCTATTAACTTGGTGGAATTCAACGCAAGCAAAATACAAGCATGTCTTTTCTCTAGAAAAGCCGATCTTACTGTGCCCAGCATAGAATTATCGGAAGTGACCATACCATTGAAGTCATCCATTTTATGTTTGGTATCACTGTCGGCAGTAACCTTTCTTGGTAGAATCACGTGAGATCCATTGCTAAAAGTGCATCCCAAAAACTTGGTTTTCTGTTTCGTGCCAGGAGCTATTTCACCTCAGGTCAGCTGCTTATATATAAGGCACAGATTCGCCCTGTCCTGGAATACTGTTCCCATATTTGGAGTGCTGCACCTAACCAAATCCTAAAACTCTTTGATTCAGTACAAAAATGAGCAATTCGTCTCGTCGGTGATGCATCGCTTACAAACTCGCTCATCTCTCTAGAACGCCGTAGAAGAATAGGAGATCTGTCTCTATTTTATCGATATTTCCATGGGCGATGCACTTCTGAATTATCAGCAATCGTGCCCCTTCTGGCAGTCTCTCCGAGTATCACCTGTCAAGTTAAGTCTTCACATCCCTTCGTGGTCACTTTGGAGATCTGCAGAACATCTCTCTTCAAAGACTCGTTCATTCAACGAACAGCGAGGCTTTGGAACACATTGTCTAGGGAGGTGTTCCCCGAGGCATATAACCTCCAGAAATTCAAGATAAACACCAATTCCTACCTGCTCGCCCTTGGTTCTCACGATGTTCTCTGAACATTACAGGAAACAGGATATTCCTTTCCGTGGGAACCATGCAACCATGCACAACATAAAAAAAAATTCCTCGCTTGTCTTCGTACTGTTCAAAATTTTAACTGAATACATTCAATGAATTTGTGCTTATGTCGCACTCTCATAGAGGGCGCAAGTTACAAGGTTCGTACTGAGTGGTATTGAACATAACTTTTTTATGTTAGATTAATTAATCAAAATTTTAAATGACCTTGAACATAATTCAATTTTTCGGTAAAACTAGATACTGTGTACCGTTTTCGGATTATTTTGATTTGAAAATTATAAAGAAATAATCGCTGCTGGTACGAAGAATCTACAAATTAATGTATTAATTAAACAAAAAATCACAAGATGAAATTTCACAGTCTCCAGTTCTACCAATTAATAGTACCTTTTTGGTGTAAAATTAAATGATGTTTAAGTTCACCTGGAATTCGGCTCAACAAATCTAATATTAAAAAAGTTATGTTACGAACCTTGTATCAAGCGCCCTCTATGAGAGTCAGATGGAAATAAACATTCATGGGACCTATCAGCTTCCAAAACAGATTCGAATAAGATTTCATTACAATGTTGCCAGTAGTTTCGGCAAAATTGTGAAAAATGAGTATACTTTTTTTTCTTCAACGACCTTTATCTTGAATGTATGGATGGATGACCCAAAATATTTTTCAGTTTTCTACATACTTAGAGTCACCTTTTTTGGAACACCCTGTATATTCACATTTCACGTAAGGGTACCGGACGCGTATTGGCATTCTTTACTACGCTGCAACGCATACATGGTGTTGCACCGCGGTAAGGAATGACTGAACCAATGCTCTATCTACCCAGACATATCTTACCACGGCTCAGCGCAGGATGGTGTTGTATTATGGATACGCGCCTGTTCTCGGGGCATTGTTTTCCGCGTTCCAGTCCCAACAACGTTCAAATTTTCTTTCTTTCACAATTTTGCAATCCGCGTTCATAAAAATAACAGTAATATACAATCGCCACTATAATAAAAAACCACATTGAATGCAAAATCCACTAAAGTATAATCCTAGTGTGATATAATGTGATATAATCCATGTGATTTTGCATTTGATCTATTAAGATCAATATTTTTCTTTAAAGATCTTTGTCTTTTAGGATTGTTTGGCATTTCTTTGTTTGATGGCCTACCAGCCGCATGATAAACCGCGTCTAATTTTTCTTCGGCTTACTGATGTTGACTGAGAAGAAATGTTCTCTTTTAGTGAGATAATTTTTGATACACAAATAGAATTAAACAAGTAAGAGGGTGTAATAACTTTGTTCAGAGTTTTATTAAATTTTGTCATAGCATTAACCATATCAACCGTTTTATTTTTGTGTGCTATTTTACTTACGGTGGATTTCCATGCATCCGTCATCCGATGATACGATCGTCCGAAAGTGTTGTGATTGGCGGAAATATTCAAAATTGAAAGAGCGCCAAACATTCGTCCGAAAGTTTCAACTCTCCTCCGTTATTGGAGAAAGTTGAAAAATGTTTAACTTTTGTCCGTTATCGTATCAAATTTGACATAACTTTTTGAATGTTTGGCGTTCTCTTCTTTTTGGAGAAGAATATAAATATCAATGGAAAATTTGTTGTTGCTTTCGATTCTTCTATTAAAAAAAAAAGAAAAGAAAACGAAGTTCACTTATATTATGGGTGAAAGATATTTTTATGAGCAGAAAGGAGGCCCAATAACTTGGTGCAAGAAATGCGATTGTCCGATAGTGGGCAGTATTTCAATTATTTGAGAATGAGCAATATCACATTCAACAAATTATTGAGTATTGTTGGACCATCTCTCACAAAAATGTACCATATACGAGAACCCATCTCATCGGGTGCAAGACTAGCTTTGAATTTAAGGTTTGTAATTTGATAATTCAATAATTATACAGTTCGCGTCAAAATCATGGAACAAATTCATTCTCTCAGAAGAAAAATATTTGGCAACGAAAATCCTTCAAAAATGCATAAAAATTTGGTAAAAGTGAAACAAAAATTGACCTGTCTTGATTTTTGTTGTCAAATATTTTTCTTCTGAGAAAATGAATTTGTTCCATAATTTTGACGCACACTGTATATACAAAATGTTACCATTTTTCTCATCGGACATCGTATACATTTTGTCGGACGGACGAAACTGTCAATTTCCATCCATCCGAATTTTCAAAACGTTGTCGTGTGTTTTTATGAGAAAAATGGTAACATTTTGTATATACAGTGTGCGTCAAAATTATGGAACAAATTCATTTTCTCAGAAGAAAAATATTTGACAACAAAAATCAAGACAGGTCAATTTTTGTTTCACTTTTACCAAATTTTTATGCATTTTTGAAGGATTTTTGTTGCCAAATATTTTTCTTCTGAGAGAATGAATTTGTTCCATGATTTTGACGCGAACTGTATAATTATTGAATTATCAAATTACAAACCTTAAATTCAAAGCTAGTCTTGCACCCGATGAGATGGGTTCTCGTATATGGTACATTTTTGTGAGAGATGGTCCAACAATACTCAATAATTTGTTGAATGTGATATTGCTCATTCTCAAATAATTGAAATACTGCCCACTATCGGACAATCGCATTTCTTGCACCAAGTTATTGGGCCTCCTTTCTGCTCATAAAAATATCTTTCACCCATAATATAGGTGAACTTCGTTTTCTTTTCTTTTTTTTTTAATAGAAGAATCGAAAGCAACAACAAATTTTCCATTGATATTTATATTCTTCTCCAAAAAGAAGAGAACGCCAAACATTCAAAAAGTTATGTCAAATTTGATACGATAACGGACAAAAGTTAAACATTTTTCAACTTTCTCCAATAACGGAGGAGAGTTGAAACTTTCGGACGAATGTTTGGCGCTCTTTCAATTTTGAATATTTCCGCCAATCACAACACTTTCGGACGATCGTATCATCGGATGACGGATGCATGGAAATCCACCGTAAGTAAAATAGCACACAAAAATAAAACGGTTGATATGGTTAATGCTATGACAAAATTTAATAAAACTCTGAACAAAATTATTACACCCTCTTACTTGTTTAATTCTATTTGTGTATCAAAAATTATCTCACTAAAAGAGAACATTTCTTCTCAGTCAACATCAGTAAGCCGAAGAAAAATTAGACGCGGTTTATCATGCGGCTGGTAGGCCATCAAACAAAGAAATGCCAAACAATCCTAAAAGACAAAGATCTTTAAAGAAAAATATTGATCTTAATAGATCAAATGCAAAATCACATGGATTATATCACATTATATCACACTAGGATTATACTTTAGTGGATTTTGCATTCAATGTGGTTTTTTATTATAGTGGCGATTGTATATTACTGTTATTTTTATGAACGCGGATTGCAAAATTGTGAAAGAAAGAAAATTTGAACGTTGTTGGGACTGGAACGCGGAAAACAATGCCCCGAGAACAGGCGCGTATCCATAATACAACACCATCCTGCGCTGAGCCGTGGTAAGATATGTCTGGGTAGATAGAGCATTGGTTCAGTCATTCCTTACCGCGGTGCAACACCATGTATGCGTTGCAGCGTAGTAAAGAATGCCAATACGCGTACCGGACATATACAATTGAGAGTGAATTTCAGGCGGAAAGTAACAACTGTAAAATTAATAAGAGGGCACGTGCCTGTATCCGGAATGGTCGAGGTCATTTAGAAAACATAATTTATGAATTTTCAACTGAAAGTTTGAGTTTATTTGCAATAAAAAATATTCAATTTGTTACTTTTCTTTCTTGCTTCTATCCCCTTTCAAATCAAAACCTGATGAAACGAAACTAATGCCTGCATTCTTACGAAAATTTTATTAGGAAATAAAGAAGGAATTTGGCAGTATTTAAAACAATTTTGTCATACATTAATAATTGTGGAAGTCGGAAGTAGCAGAAAACTTGATATTAGAATTGACTATTTTTAAAAACACAAGAACACAAATATCTCGGAAACTGTTATTGTAGGTTGATTTTAGGTTATCAATAAATATGAACCAAACGACAGCAAATGAGTGATACTAACACCTCCTCCAAGGTTCACGTCTAATTTGGAAACATCCTGTATATACACATATCGGTTGTCATCGAAAGAAAATAACATAAAATCACAGACCACACTTAGTCTGTGATAAAATGTTGTGTAGTTCGAAAGTTTCAGTAGTTCACTCAACTTGATTAACCTCAAAATGTCAAAATAGGTTTGAATTTTTCGCGGGACACGCAAAAACATCTGTCAGTTGATATTTGATTATTTGAATGAAAACACTTTGTTATTTCCCTTCGGATTGAGTGCATAATCAGTCTTAAGATAAATAAGGAAATAAAAGGAATATATAATGTCGTTCAATGAGGAACACCTCCCCGATTTATTACCATTGTATTACAAACGGCTCTTTCCTCATCAATTATTCCATCAGTGGTTAAGTTATGGTGAGAAGCTAGGAATTTACGAAATATCCATTCACTGTGACTCTATTTCTAGGGGATAATAACCTGTTCGGCAGAAGAGAAATATCTTTTACATTGTTCGGAGATATATACATACGTTTCCAGTCCTTTGATAGTTATGAAGAATTTGTACAAGAAATACATAAGAGATTACCTGTGAAAATCGATATAGGTGCTATATATGACAATAAGCCCAAAGATAAACCTACATGTAGAATTTTGACGCCAATTCAAAAAGAAATGGTTTTTGATATTGATATGACCGATTATGATGATGTTCGGATATGTTGCTCAGGAGCCGAAGTATGTAACAAATGCTGGAAATTCATGGTCATTGCATGTAAAATTATAGACGCTACTTTAAGAGAAGACTTTGGATTCAATAACATATTGTGGGTTTTCTCTGGACGTAGAGGTATACATTGCTGGGTTGCAGACCCTAGCATTAGACATTTAGGTGACGATGTTAGGAGCTCTGTGGCAGAATATATTCAAGTTCTGAAAGGTGGTCTGAATTCGAAGAAAGTTCAACTGCCAGCAGAAAAAATTCATCATTCAATTGTGTGAGTCAATTTCCCAGATATTTCAATTTTATTAGTTTTTTTGTGTGTGTGGAATGAAGAGCAAGAGTTTTGCATTACATCTGATCTAGCGCAATGAAATGAAACAACCGAATGTTTTATAATGAATTAACTATTGCAGTGCAATCCCAAACAATATGGGCAGCTGTTAAATTCAATATTGAATGAGTGAATTAGCCTAAAAAACCATAGTGGTTTCTTTAACTTGGCAACAATTAAAGGTAGAAAAGAAATTGCGTCTTCCTCATCCAGAAACCCTTGGAATAATAGCTAAAACTGCAAAAAGTATATGTATTTATGGACAATTAATTGACAAACATGTGCACTTTGACAGGTCCATTGTTATTGTTGAATGGATCATGAAAAGCACCTATGCACAAAATACGGTTTAATTTCATTACGATATCTGTATTTTTCGAATTTGTCCTTGTGAATGGTCCCAAACCACAAGGTACTCGACATGCTGAATCCGTGGTCGAATTCAATTCTGTCCGTCCGTCCGTCAACGCAACTGTCAAATAGAAACCACCAAAAAACATGAAATCTCCTGAATAGATTCGAATTGAGTTTCTTATTGGACAAAATTTGACCAGAGGTTCTGTAAATATGGCAGTTCGAAATTTGTTTTTATGTTAATTTTCAAAAATGCAGATTGTATCCGGATGAAATGTCGCCTTCAAGCTAGGTACATGCATAATTTCGTCCAGATCACTTAACAAAAACTATACATATAAAGTGCTACCTGTTGACAAAAAATTCCAATATTTCTGTAATAGACTACAGGCCCGTGTCGAAAATTGATGGGTCATTTGAACCAGAAGATGACCTATCTAGAACGATAGAAGGACATAAAATAATAAGATTCAGCACTATGCCGTCACTTGTAAGCTGTCCAACTGAGTACAGGTGGCACTTCAAAAGGACAGGTAGACTGGGTACATTTGGGTCATATGACTTTTGACGGCATTCTTACCATCGATAGCTCCATGGAAAATAATAGGAAAACGGGCAGTGCCGTACAAAAATGATGCGCCATATATTCGGAAAATTTTTTTGATTTTCCGAAAATTTCCATGGTAAAATAGGTCATTTGACTTTTTACGGCATCAGTTTTATACGGTTGCCATACATCTTCTAATCCATTATTCAGCAACGCCGTACAAAAATCATGCGACAAAGGGAAAAAATCGAGGGTTGCAACCCCCTCTCTTGCCGTGCTCCAGGGGGTTATTTGAAAAAGTACGGCTTCGGTTCCAAAACATTATCCAACACTCAAAATTACTATTAAAAATAAGGCCGTCAAAAAAAAATTGTTCATTTTGATGTTATATCAATAACTATCTTAATTTAATCTTATGCTTGACCCATAAAGCTCTAAAGTCATTTGACCCAGTACGGCAACTTCTTTTTTTACATGATACTTTAAGATACAATTCTTATATTATATTGCCGTTCAAAAGAAACTGTTCTAAAAAAAATTATAGAGAAATACAAAAAGTGAAATTTTTCATATTATTGTAAAAGTTTGGAACTCGTAGATTAATGATATATAACAATTTTCTACATTTTATCCCTTGTTTTGAATAGTATTAAGGTAAATAAATTAGGATAGCGAATAATTTAAGTTATTAAATTTGTGTTATTATCACCATTGATAGTTATAAATATATAAAATTTTTCTAGAGAATAGTTGATTTATTCATTCACATTATTACAGTGAACAATCAATTATATATGTATCAATAATGTTTCAAGTATACCTTTTTTGAACCAAAAAGTATACAAAACTGTTGATACTTGGATTGACGGTTTCACTTGTTGGGTATGATATAGACACTTCAGACGGTATAATGATTTTGTCATTTTTTCAATTTTTCTCTTCAAAAATATGTTGATGCCGTACAATATCAAATGACCATAGAGTATCCTTAAAATGGTAGCGCAATTTTCATCATCCTAAATGATATGGTCTGGATAAAAATGTACGGCATCATTTGTTCCTAATTTATTTACCTTAATACTATTCAAAACAAGGGATAAAATGTAGAAAATTGTTATATATCATTAATCTATGAGTTCAAAACTTTTACAATAATATGAAAAATTTCACTTTTTGTATTTCTCTATAATTTTTTTTAGAACAGTTTCTTTTGCAACCCTCGATTTTTTCCCTTTGTCGCAGGATTTTTGTACGGCCTTGCTGAATAATGGATTAGAAGATGTATGGCAACCGTATAAAACTGATGCCGTACAAAGTCAAATGACCTATTTTACCATGGAAATTTTCGGAAAATCAAAAAAATTTTCCGAATATATGGCGCATCATTTTTGTACGGCACTGCCCGTTTTCCATGGAGCTATCGATGGTAAGAATGCCGTCAAAAGTCATATGACCCAAATGTACCCAGTCTACCTGTCCTTTTGAATTGCCACCTGTACTCAGTTGGACAGCTTACAAGTGACGGCATAGTGCTGAATCTTATTATTTTATGTCCTTCTATTGTTCTAGATAGGTCACCTTCTGGTTCAAATGACCCATCAATTTTCGGCACGGGCCTGTAGTCTATAATAACATATCTGGTAACATGAACGCTTTCTTTGACAGCTGAGTTAGGTCAACCATTTTTTGGTCAATTTTCGTGAGAATTCACATAGCATGAAGGTTGAACTGCATTGACTTTTCATGCGAATTCAACCATGAATTGTAAAGCAATGGAACTTTGATTTTGAACAAAATTACATTTGTAGAGATAAAAGAGTTCACACAAAGCATTTGAGATAAATCCCAAATTGTGATCGTACAGAAAATTTTTCAATTGTTGCATTGATTTGCAGGAGATCATTGGCTATTATTGATAAATATTTCATTGAATCCTTGGTTATTCATCAAGATATATTAGGAAAAGAAAGACTAAACAAGTTTCTGGAGATCATAGATCAAGATTTGAGAGGTACTTTCAAAGAAGCTCTGGAAAAACATGAAACATCTGAAGACAGATGGAAGGCATTCGGTAATACTTTCACAGATTTATCGAGAAAGGTAAGTTGATTATTTACTCTCACTCATTAGTGTCATTAAGACAGTCCCAGAATAAAAAACAGCAGCAAGTGTGAACAACAGGTATCTGAATTTTCAGGGTAAAATTCCCAAAAACTTGAGAAATTTGAGGGAAGAAATTAAGTTACAATACTGTTATCCCAGGTTGGATATTCATGTATCAAGAGCAATAAACCATTTGTTAAAAGCTCCATTCTGCGTTCATCCAAAGAGTGGAAAGATCTCAGTTCCTTTCAACCCTCGTTTTGTTGATAATTTCGAACCAGATAAAGTTCCAACTATCACGTAAGTAGGTTTGGGATTATTTGAATGAGATACTTAATTTTTGAATATATTCAAGGCTTCTTGACCGAGAAATCAATGAATACGATGCAAAAACCAAAACAATGATTGAGGGCGTGGAAGATTCTTCAATCAAAATTAAGGATTATAAAAAGACAAGTTTATTGAAATCTGTTGTAATTTTTGAGCAATTTATAAGATCCTTGCAGAGGGATATGAAAAATAAGGAAAACAATGATTTAATGGTGAGTAGTCTTCGTGGTTAGCCAAAAAATGTTTTTTTATCAATTAAAATTTTCAGGATGTGATGTGATGAACTCACTCGAAGATTATCAGGGATAGTCAGTGTAAATTTTTTCAAACAATAACTTATGTAAATGAGGCAAGGGTACCAAGTTCATAAGGCCTCATATTTATCATGTATCCAACGAAATATAGTTCATTATTGACGTTGCAGCTATGTTTTCCATCTCAAAAATAAAGTTCTGTTTCTGTTTATTTTATGATCTGTATGATTTGTGGATGTATGCTTAGATACCTACCTACCTACCTAGTTTCTTGATTTGAAATAATTGAACTTCCGACTTTACCACACATTTGGTGCAATTTATTAGTAAAATTGCACTGATTTTCGCTAATTTATATTAGGTTGAGATGATCATCCAAAAAATGTCCGCATTTATTGTATTGTATTGTGAAATGCTTTTATCGAGCTTGAATCTCACTCGGTATAATGTTTTTATCTGCTATTCAGTTATTAATAATAATAATTATTTAATCATGCTATTACATTACATATATGTTTGCACTTGTCAAGCAACTTTCAAAGTTACAACTAAAAGTAATATTACAAGTATCCAGATCGATATAAAACAAACAATTCAAATTAGAAGGTTCACAAGCTACAACTTACATAAAGAAACATCATCAGAAAGTAGAGAACAATTCACCATATCCAGTGCTACACGCTGGACCAAACCGTACCGGTATCGAAATTCAGGAACTCATCAACATTTTAGAAGGCGCAATTACACAACATTCCCTTTAAAGTTAGCTTGAACCGATCTGGAGGCTGCGCCCTGATGTGATTGGGAATTTTATTGAGAAATTTTTTCCCGATATAAGATGGAAATGACTGTGTTTTGGAAAGACGACATCGCTCATATCGGATTAACTGCCTTCCACGCGAGGAGTAATCGTGATACGAGCCATACACATTGTAGTTAGTCATATTTTTGTGAGCAAACATCAGAACTTCCAGTATACAGGGTCTTTCACGAGGAACCTCACCCATATTTATACGGGAAACTACTGAACGTATTTTCATGAAATTCAGCACTTATAAGTATTTCACGATGCTGATGAAATCTAAAATATTTTCAAGGCATGAGCACCTAAGGTTTTTCCGGAAATGACGTCAACTTCCGTTTTTCAAATTAGAACACCATTTTTTTATTGCAGAAATAGATTCCTTAGAAAATTTCAAGTTATTTTGATGTAACATTTTTCAATTTTGGTTGGAAAATTCTCTCTGAGCGGGAAAATTCGAAAAAAAAAATCGAAAATAGAGCTCCTCTGAAACAAGAATAACTTCGAAGTTTTTGGATGGAAAATTTTCATTTTTGGGATTATTCAAGATGTAAGATTGATGTATCCACTTTAAAAATCGAAATCGCGATTCATGATACAGGGGGTGAAAAAATCGCTTTCAAAGTTAGGGATGACAAAATCGTGAAAAATCAATTTTTTCAAATTAGAACCCCATTTTTTTATGGCAGATATTGAATCTACTTTAAAAAATAATGTGAGTGTATGCATCACACCCTTGCCCTAAAGTGGATATTTTCTGAGTTATTCACAAAAAACTGTTTTTCGTCTTGAATTTTCAGCTATTTCTTTTCCCTTCACGCCAAAAAGATGAAATTTTCAGGAACTGTTACTGTTACTGTTACATGTTTTAGATTTTACTACCCTAATATGCAAGAGAAAAAAGTTACAGGTTGTTCCTAAATAGATGGCGAATTTGGATTCGAATTTGTATCGGAAACCTCTTTATTTCAACTAATCGGCCATCGGTTTTCTCTCCAGTGATAAATGAATAATTCCTTATGAACCATATGCAAAAACTTACCATGTTTTACATTCTTTTTTTTAACGATAGATATCATTAATTACATCTACTGAATAAAGAGGGATTTGGCAGATGTAATTAATGATATCTATCATTAAAAAAAAGAATGTAAAACATGGTAAGTTTTTGCATATGGTTCATAAGGAATTATTTATTTATCACTGGAGAGAAAACCGATGGCCGATTAGTTGAAATATAGAGGTTTCCGATACAAATTCGAATCCAAATTCGCCATCTATTTAGGAACAACCTGTAACTTTTTTCTCTTGCATATTAGGGTAGTAAAATCTAAAACATGGTTTAAGTAACAGTTCCTGAAAATTTCATCTTTTTGGCGTGAAGGGAAAAGAAATAGCTGAAAATTCAAGACGAAAAACAGTTTTTTGTGAATAACTCAGAAAATATCCACTTTAGGGCAAGGGTGTGATGCATACACTCACATTATTTGTCAACGTAGATTCAATATCTGCCATAAAAAAATGGGGTTCTAATTTGAAAAAATTGATTTTTCACGATTTTGTCATCCCTAACTTTGAAAGCGATTTTTTCACCCCCTGTATCATGAATCGCGATTTCGATTTTTAAAGTGGATACATCAATCTTACATCTTAAAAAATCCCAAAAATGAAAATTTTCCATCCAAAAACCTCGAAGTTATTCTTGTTTCAGCGGAGCTCTATTTTCGATTTTTTTTTTCGAATTTTCCCGCTCAGAGAGAATTTTTCAACCAAAACTGAAAAATGTTAAATCAAAATAACTTGAAATTTTCTAAGGAATCTATTTCTGCAATAAAAAAATGGTGTTCTAATCTGAAAAACGGAAGTTGACGTCATTTCCGGAAAAACCGGAGGTGCTCATGCCTTGAAAATATTTTAGATTTCATCAGCATCGTGAAATACTTATAAGTGCTGAATTTCATGAAAATACGTTCAGTAGTTTCCCGTATAAATATGGGTGAGGTTCCTCGTGAAAGACCCTGTATATATAAAGATGGTGGAGTTAAAATGTTATTGAATAAAATACATATTATTCAAATTATTTTCCAGACAAAAATGCGTTTTTAGTTTAGACATCAACCAAGCTGAATTTCTGTTGTTTGAACACCAGCACTAACCTCGAAATAATTGGCAAGTTGTAGAATAGACTTTTTATGGTGGGTTTCACAAAGATCGTTGATTCAGTGATTCACAGAATACCTTGACGTTTTTGTCAAATCGACCAATAGAATTTCGAATTTACGGATTTTTTATCTCAGAATCGCTCGATTAAGCATTTAATCACACGATCAAGTTTTGTGAAACCCGGCTTTGATGTAATAATTGCAATATTGATGGGTATTTATTTACGAATTTTGAGCCAGGATGGTCTCCATCGATTAAGTTCCAATCACGAATCCGGGGTCAACTTCAATTCTGTCTACCGTCCAGCCGTAAACACGATAACTCTCGAACCTATTTCCAGGGTAGGTTCAGGTATCGAATGCCGCCGTTAAGTACGTTTAGGGCAGAATTCAACCAGGAGTTCTGCAAATATGACCGTTTGAAATTCTGTTTTTCATGATCATAGTTCATAGAAGATATAAAACTTAAAAGAAAATCAGGGAATTTTTGATATGTTGTGAACCCTACATACTGCAAGAATATTATGAAGGAAGCAACAGCTAATTTAAAAAAATTTATTCGACTTATTTCATTTGATTGTGAAAACATATTGAATGTTGAAATAATGGTATATTATTCAACGAGTGTTAATAATATTAAAGCTGCTGTATTTCAGATCTTATAAAGTTGTTGAACATAAGAAATAAAATATCCTTAATATATCCTACAAATACAGACTACTGGAATTAAAATATTCGTCTACACCTTTCACAGTTGTAATTCAGAAATTCAAAGTTGAATTTCAGAAAAGGGAACATGTATTTCAGAATAGCAATATGTAATTCAGAAAACAGAAATTGAATTTCAGTTAATTTCTAGTTAATTCAATTTCAGAAAAACGAAATTGAAATTCAGATTAGGAAGTTGTAATTCAGGAAAACAAAGTTGTAATTCAGAATAGTGAATTGAAATTCAGAAATGGGAAATTCAATTTCAGAAAAGGAAAATTTTATTTCAGAAGTTATCAATTCAATTTCAGAAAATGTAATATGTAATTCAGAATAATATCGAGCTCGGTATCAAGTGATGCAACAAAGGAATCTAGGACAATGTGGCATCGATCTTGTCTTAAGTATTTCGTATTTTCAAGTTTGTTTTTTTCCTGTTTTCGGTGTTGACTGTATAAACCTTCATGTTATTCTTGGAAATAAAGTTATTGTTATTATATTCCTTACTTCTATGAAGGTATCTAAGTACTTTGGGAGTGGAAAATGACCTCAAGAATCATTATTAATATATATCGCCATCCATTTTAAATGGAATCATGTCTCTATTTGAATTACATACATAATATTAGGGATAGTTTGGGTACCAAGCAAATGAATTACACTAGCTTCTTTCTGAATTACAATTTAGTTTTTCTGAATTAAAATTTCCCATTTCTGAATTTCAAATCACGAATTCTGAATTACAATTTATATTTTCTGAAATTCAAATTACCGTTTCTGAATTACATATCACTATTCTGAAATTCAATTTACCCTTTCTGAATTACATATCACTATTCTGAAATTCAAATTACCGTTTCTGAATATCAACTTACTATTCTGAATTACAATTTCCATTTTCTGATATTCAATTTGCTCTTCTGAATTACATTTTACGTTTTCTGAATTACAATTGGAAAAGGTGTAGATTATGTGGCTCCAATTGAACTAGCATTTTTCTTATCAGGTTTTTGAAAGTTCCCACATAATTGCATCTCTCAATATTGTCCGGCAGTTTATTGGACTGATGCACATACAGGATAACACAGGGTCTTTCACGAGGAACCTCACCCATAATTATACGGGAAACTACTGAACGTATTTTCATGAAATTCAGCCCTTATAAGTAGGTATTTCACGATGCTGATGAAATCTAAAATATTTTCAAGGCATGAGCACCTCTGGTTTTTCCGGAAATGACGTCAACTTCCGTTTTTCAAATTAGAACACCATTTTTTTATTGCAGAAATAGATTCCTTAGAAAATTTCAAGTTATTTTGATGTAACATTTTTCAGTTCTGGTTGGAAAATTCTGTCTGAGCGGGAAAATTCGAAAAAAAAATCGAAAATAGAGCTCCGCTGAAACAAGAATAACTTCGAGGTTTTTGGATGGAAAATTTTCATTTTTGGGATTTTTCAAGATGTAAGATTGATGTATATGTATATTTTCTGAGTTAATATCCACTTTAGGGCAAGGGTGTGATGCATACACTCACATTATTTTTCAACGTAGATTCAATATCTGCCATAAAAAAATGGGGTTCTAATTTGAAAAAATTGATCTTTCACGATTTTGCCATCCCTAACTTTGAAAGCGATTTTTTCACCCCCTGTATCATGAATCGCGATTTCGATTTTCAAAGTGGATACATCAATCTTACATCTTGAAAAATCCCAAAAATGAAAATTTTCCATCCAAAAACCTCGAAGTTATTCTTGTTTCAGCGGAGCTCTATTTTCGATTTTTTTTTTCGAATTTTCCCGCTCAGACAGAATTTTCCAACCAAAACTGAAAAATGTTACATCAAAATAACTTGAAATTTTCTAAGGAATCTATTTCTGCAATAAAAAAATGGTGTTCTAATTTGAAAAACGGAAGTTGACGTCATTTCCGGAAAAACCGGAGGTGCTCATGCCTTGAAAATATTTTAGATTTCATCAGAATCGTGAAATACCTATAAGTGCTGAATTTCATGAAAATACGTTCAGTAGTTTCCCGTATAAATATGGGTGAGGTTCCTCGTGAAAGACCCTGTATAGTGCGGACCGTTCTCTGTCATGGTTAATCTATGTTGTGGAAAAAGAAGATTTAGATTTCTTGTATTATAACAACTTTCTCTATTTTATTCAAAAATGGGTTTATTATTGAAAAGAAAAACTAAACACGCATAAATATACAGAGTGTAAGAGCCAAATGGAATAAATTCGATAACGAATAAATGAGGGAGTGTTAGGAAAACCGCTCGGACACGTCGATTTGTAATTTTAAATGCGCATATTTTTCATGAAAATTATATAGGATGTTCCATGCGACCGTGGCCAATACCAACTTTCTTATTGCAAATGCAACCCACTGTAAATTATTTATTTTTTGGATTCTTCAGAAAATTCTGGAAATAATTCATGTACAATGTCCTATACCTATCTTCAACTTTTTCGGAAATATTAGGTGTTTTCAGATTTTTTACAAAAATTAGCATTTTAGATGAAAATTATTTTATTTCACAAATTCGATACATTACACTCAATACTTATTTCCCATTCACCTCTTGATATGAAGAAAGTAAGCAAAAACCATTACTGAAAAGAAATTAGCAAAAACAAAAACAGATTTGTTTATTCTCATAGCCTTAGTAACACGTTGTCTGTAGCATGTTGCCAAGACGTTCGCGGCGAGCATTTTGAACATTTCCTACATTTACATTAATGTTTTTTTTGTTTTTTTTAATAATTAAGAGATAATCAGTATTACTTATTAGGTTTTATAAGTGTAATATACCGAATTTTAATTAATGTTTATTTAAAACGTTGATTTTTGCAATAAATCTGAAACAGTTAAAGATATGTATAGGACATTGTGCATGAATTGTGTCTAGAATTCTCTGAAGAGTCCAAAAAATAAATAATATACAGGGGGTTGCATTTGAAATAAGAAAGTTGGTATTGGCCACGGTCACATGGAACACCCCATATAATATTATTTTATTGAAAAATATGCGCATTTAAAATTACAAATCGAAGTGTCCGAGCGTTTTTCCCAACACGCCCTCATTGATTCATTCGTTATCGAATTTAGTCCATTTGGCTGTTACACTCTGTATAAACCATAAAAGGTAAATGAATTCTTTTGACGAAACATTCCTCTACAAGATTCTCTAAAATTTGATCTGTACCTACATACATTCCAAAGTTCTTTTTTGAATGACAAATGTCGAATTAATTTTAATATTACGACCCCAGAATATTATTCCATACCTCAAGAATCAAGATAGATTCAAAATTAGCATGATATTTTATTTTTACAATATTCTCTTCCAAGTGATTAGAAAGAATTTTGATTCCATAGCCAATACTGGACAACCCTAGAATTTGGTGTGTGATGAAAGTGTAACACTGCGCTATCATTCTTAACAATGCAATCTAGAGATATGTTCAGAGTCTGTTTAGGATGGAAGAGTACCAGATTAGTTTTGTCCTCATTTATCACCAACTTGTTCATATCAAACCAATCATGCACCTTAAAGGACGCATCTTTTGTTCTGCAAACAATCTCCTTTAAATCACCCCCCTCAAATATGTCATCGACATAATTTACATTTTGGTAATCATATGTTGCCTCTGGTAGATCGTTAATATAAACTTAAAATAAAATTGGACCAGCTAATAGCTAAAGCTCCCTGACCAACTCCCAACTCCACATTTCGAATATCTGTTTTTACATCAGCAGTCAAACTATTGAGAATGACTGGCTGCTTCGTATTCGACAACCTAATTCTCAAAAAATATTTTTGAAGATAAGCTTTTATAACAACATTCATCCGCCATTTGGAAGCCGCCATCTTGAATTCCTCGATTTCGAAGAATGGTAATTTCCGACCCAGAAAACCCCCATATACCAATTTTGAATAGAATATGATCATAATTACAGAACTCGTCCGCCATATTGTGGCCGCCATCTTGAATTTCCCAGATTTGACAAGAGTATCATCATTTTCGAACCCAAATACCCCCAACTAATTTTGAATGGAATCGGATCATAATTACAAAAGTCATCCGCCATTTTGGAGCCGCCATTTTGTTTTTTCCTATAAAAAATATTTCATGATGCATTGTCACCAGGATTAGGTACACCTGCAAAATTTCAAATCAATCGGACGATTAGAAGTGAGTCATATTTAACTTGCAAGATTTGATTACAGACAGACAGACGACAGACAGACACCGGGACAGGTGAAACTAAATAAAAGCTTATAAAAAGGATCGTATCCAATGCCATGGGTGCCCGCAGGGGGTGGCCAGGGGGGGCCATGGCCCCCCCTGTGATTTGATGGCCCTGTAGTTTTTCAGCACGACACCTCAATATTTCCTTCTAATTTCTATTTTGGCCCCCCTGAGAAAATTTTCTACGGATTTCTGCGGGCGCCCACGCCAATCATTTGCTCTCCATCTTATACCACATTTATCCAACTTCCGAAGAAGAAGCTTATGACCAACACAGTCAAAATGCTTTGCTTAAATCAAGAAAAGACCCAATACCAAATTCTTATTCTCCAAACAATGCAAAACAGCATTAACAAATTGCAAAATAGCAGTGTTGGTAGATCTGCCCTTTAAATATCCATGTTGAAATTTAGAGACTAAAGTATACATAATTATTAGTCTGGTGACCATACTAATTCAAAAATCTTGAAGAATGCAGGTAACAAACTGATGATTGGTCTATAGTTGCTCAAGTCAATCTAGGTCATAACACAGTAACACACGCAGTTGAATTTTGCTTTTGATGCATGAATGAATTACGTCTGACGACTCGTGTTGCAAAATTCATCTGCGTGTGTTATGACGGCATTCATTCAGATCAGCTTCATCTTGAGTACAAATGGTGTCCGAACATTTTTTACGAAGCAAACCCTACCTCTTCTATCAAGAAAATACCATTTCAAATAGGTCTACTGAGTACTGAAGGTGTCTGATTCTGGGTATTCGTTCTTATTTCTTATATGGATCAATGGATCAGGTTTTTAGTTAGTGAAAATTGAAATATGTTACTCTGATGTAAATATAGCGGAAAAATGTTTCAGAGATTTTCATGAACTGTTGTTTAGGAAGGGAAGTTCCGTATTTACATTCATAATGAATAATGTCCTGTTCTATGTAGAGATGAATTTATAAACTGAAATAATTGCCGTCGAAAAAATTAACAGCATGTCCATTCAGCAATAATTCTTTTCCTACAGTTTCGTGAAAATATTTATTTATTCTTTCGGCGTTCATATAACACAAACAGTGAGTTATGCGTCGACAGAAGCGAAACTTCAGTCCAATTTCCTACTCAAACCCCGCTTTCATAAAAATTCCGTTGCGCTGGCTTCCCGTCGACTAAATTTGTAATTTCGAAAGAGTGCCGTGGATGAGTATTCATACAATATTGTGATATGAATGCAAATATGCCTTGCGAGGTCAAAAAATCTGATAACGTGGCGGTTTATTAACGTGGAATTGTTGGGCATCACAATTTTTAAATTTTTTTATGTTGTTTTCCTTAGATAAACGTAAAATTCCAGGAAGGTTTCATGTAGTTCAGTCAACGGAGATCCAGAATTAGAAAATAAACCTAATGAATCATGTAGTTTGGGCCATGGTTCAAGATTGTAGGTATGGTATGTTCTCGTCTACACCTTTCACAGTTGTAATTCAGAAATTCAAAGTTGAATTTCAGAAAAGGAAACATGTATTTCAGATCTGAAATACATGTACATGACATATTGCTATTCGAATAGCAATATGTAATTCAGAAAACAGAAATTGAATTTCAGAATAGAAAGTTGTAATTTGTAATTCAGAAAAACAAAGTTGTAATTCAGAATAGTAAATTGAAATTCAGAAATGGCAAATTCAATTTCAGAAAAAGAAAATTGTATTTCAGAAGTTATCAATTCAATTTCAGAAAATGTAACATGTAATTCAGAGTAGTATAGAGCTCGATATCAAGTGATGCAACATAGGAATCTATGGCCAATGTGGCATCGAACTTGTCTTAAGTATTTCGTATTTTCAAATTTGTTTTTTTCCTGTTTTCGTTTCTTACTGTATATACCTCCATTCTATTCTTGGGAATGAAGTTATTGTTATTATATTTCTTACTTCTATATGAAGGTATCTAAGTACTTTGAGAGTCGAAAATGACCTCAAGAATCATAATTAATATTTTTCGCCGCCCATTTTAAATGAAATCATGTCTCCATTGGAATAACACACATAATATTAGAGAAAGTGGTTTGGGTATCAAGCAATTGAATTACAATTTCTTTTTTCTGAATTACAATTTCGTTTTTCTGAATTAAAATTTCCCATTTCTGAATTTCAAATCACCAATTCTGAATTACAATTAGGTATATTTTCTGAAATTCAAATTACCGTTTCTGAATTACAATTTATATTTTCTGAAATTCAAATTACCGTTTCTGAATTACATATCACTATTCTGAAATTCAATTTACCCTTTCTGAATTACATATCACTATTCTGAAATTCAAATTACCGTTTCTAAATATCAACTTACTATTCTGAATTACAATTTCCATTTTCTGAAATTCAATTTGATTTTCTGAATTACATTTTACGTTTTCTGAATTAAGGAGTAGTGTGAACGTAAAATGCCAGTTTTCTCGAAAAAGTTTCACTTTAGAGCAATGAACCAGGAGTACACTTTTTTCATGGGAAACACATTGGCGCATAAGAATTTGCTGTGCAAATGCCAATTTGTTCAGTGGCATAAAGGTAGGGGGGCAAAACCTTTGTGCAAATTCAATATTTCCGACCCTGGCACGTCTAATAAAACCGAGTTAAGTGCAACGAAGTAGCTATTATTAGTGGCAATGGGCAATGTGTCAGAAACTCAATTCTTTTATTCAAACGGTTCCTGAGATAAGGACTGAACGAGAATAAATTCGCTATCACAAAAACTCATATCTTTTGAACCAATGGACCGATTTCAAAAATCAAACTCATTTTCGAATCATCTTCTAATTCTGATGAAAACTGTTTTTACAATAAAGAAACCAACACTATTTTTTACAAAATTCATGGATTTTTTCTGGAATTCTTCCCATCATGCTTCTTATAGTGTTCTCAGTCACTTTCTGGGATGCTGTCTTCCACTTTTGCTTGAATTCCGCTAATTTTTTCATTGGTTTCTTAGTCTTCTTCAATTCTCTTTTTACCAGGGCCCAATATCTTTCGATTGGCCTGAGTTCTGGGCAATTTGGTGGATTGGCCTCTTTGGGGACAAAAACCACCTCATTAGCTTCGTACCATTCCTTGGTGGCCTTGCTGTAGTAGCATGAAGCTAAATCTGGCCAAAAGATTGTTGACACATTGTGCTCACGTAAAAATGGTTAAAGTCGCTTCATCAAGCATTCCTCGATGTATATCTCCGAGTCAACAGAACCTTGGCCAACGAAAAATTTGCTCATTTTCCCACAAGTGCAAATTGCTTGCCAAACCAGGAATTTTTTTTAGGAAACTTTGCTTGTTTCTTCACGCGAAATTGTTCGTCAACATTTCCACGAGAATCTGCAGTATAAAATTCCTGACCAGGAAGTTGCGAGAAATCAGCCAAGACATAGGTTTCGCCGTCCATCATGCAACAGGAAAACTTTTTCAAGAAATCTTTTTTTAATTTCTTCGCTCTTGATTTCGCTTCTTGATTCTTCACAGAGTTCCTGTCTGGCTCTTTCTGCACTTTTTATGTTCTAAGCCCACAACTCGACTTGATTTTCTGAACGCGCGGTCAACTGCGAACAACCCACTATTTGGGCCACTTTCCGCCCTGAAAGGTTAGGATTCTTCTGAAAAAAGCTGATGGCTTTCTTCACTTTTTTTTGGCTATGAAACCCCTTTTTCCTCCCGGTTCCTTCCTTGCGGTTAATTGTAAGGTTGAAGCGCTTAACAACTCTTGATGCCGTTTCCGGACGAACGCGAGCCTCTTTTGCGATTCTTTCGAAGCTCCATTTTTGATTATTTTGAAAAAGTTTCACTATCAGTTCTCGTGTTTTCACTTCGCTTGACATTTTGCGACAGAGAATTTGAATATCTTGAAGTAAATGTTCCACATGTTTCTGCGACGTTCATAACAAAGCCAACTATGATCAAATTTTGATTTTTTCTCAATTGGTTCATGAGATATAGGCGTTTTTGTGATAGCTAATTCATTCTCGTTCAGTCCTTATTAGCAAAAAACTGGAAAGAATATAAATTTTTGACACCCTGTATCTCTGAAACGAAGACCCGGAGGAAAAAATGGGAGAGTTAAAGAGATGTAATTTTTTTATGAGAAATCTACAGTTGACCGTTCATACACTTGTTCAGGAACCCCCTGTACATCTATAGGTTTATCAACTAGGTACTCAAAAGTGTCACAGTATTTTCGGAGTTGAGTGCAGAACTGATTGAAAATGGAGCTACTCATGTAGGAAATATACTTTCACCAAACCAGTGACCGAATCCATTGTGTGTTTCGAACCGTACTCTCTACATCCGGCTTCAATGAGCCAAATTACTCTGACGGTAAGCGCCTCTCCAGTATCTTGACAATTATAAAGCACAATTTTCCGTGAATTATGAAACGAACCACTCTAACGATCTCGTAAACCATATTCTCATCCCGAATGTCCATCACTTCATCCGGCTTTAACCGGAAACGCATCCAGAAGAGAGGACGCGGAGTGGCTCGGGTTGAGATTCGCGCAATTCGGCGCCCTCTTGCCCCCTTAATGGGCGACGTCCGGCGTCGGAAAGATACGTCACTTACCCTTCACTGGATGGAGGGATGCCAGCAGGGTCCGAACCCTCATTTCCGCACTGCTTGCAGCCGCCAGACAAAAACACTGCAATGCACTACGGAATTGAGAAGTCGGACACTATTCCCTTGTTCTGTTGTTGCTTGCCTTGGACGATATTGCCGAAATGTCTTCGTTGGGGTTCTGTATGTAAAAACGGAACGTTTTTACATACGTAGCTGGGTCCTTGAGCGGAATGTGTTGGTTGGAAGAAGTCATATTATCACAATATTGAGAGGGAGTTTCCGTCAACGAATATCACCCATGCCTTTTCGGCCTAACGTGGTCGTAGTTCTAACTCGAATCTTCAACATTGTTACAGAAACCTATAGATTGTCACTAAGATACAAACATTGATAATATTAATTATACTCCACTCACTTCTAGGAAATATCCCGGTTGGCTTTGATATTTCGACACATTTCGACGTGTATATTTTGAAAATGTTAGGTTATAGTCATTTTCCTATCAGATTAATACGCAACGTTGACCTTTCTACAAAGAGATCATAGTTATTACGTATTAATAAAAATGTTCATTTACTTTGGCGAATAAGTAATTTGAGAAAAAATTATGTGATTTCAATAATTCCAAAGACCTGGCGAATGTTGGAGAAATTTTTGTTTCTGTTTGTGGCGACTTGCCACCGGCGTGCAGAAGTCTGCGACCGCGCTTCGCACGCTGCCCGCGCAGAGGGCACCTCCCTCTAGGCGAGCAGGTTACTGCGGTACTATATTCTTTATAGACCGACGTCTACTAGTAGAGGTGTGCAAGTTGGATACATTTGAGTATCCGATACTATCGGATATTAAAACTTTTGTATCCGAGTACATTCATTGGATACTTGGTATCCAAATCTATACTGACAAAAGCTACACTGAAAATATAGGTTTGATATTATGAAAAAGGGAATAATATTAGAAATAAGAAGATAAATATAATCAAAATTCATTCGGAGAGAATAAATATAAACATTACCTGTTATTTATACAGAAGACAAAACAAAAATTGAATGTTTTCTCAGAAAAACAGGTTTGAAAAAGTATCCACTTGAAAAATATAAGAATAGCTGAGCAGCTGAATAAAAAGGGTTTGTTTCAAAGAGTCTTCATTGCACAAAACCATAAGTAAATTATAAATGCGGCATGTGTTATGCGGTGATTCCCCGTTGACCAAAAATTTCTTGAATTTGCGCAAATGGTAGTTTTACAAAATTCTCTCATCTGTCACTGAATGAAACTTGAATACTGTGAACGAAATGCTCAAGACCTTGTCAATATTACGACGATACTCGCAAAGATTATAATCTTTGGATACTCGTTGGGTGGCACATACGTAATTTCGAATATAACATGTACATACCGTAGCCTACAGAATCTAAGAATTCTGAGATCATGTAGGCTATGACCTATCCAAATATCCAACAGGTATCCATAGTTTTTAAAATGGGGTATCCGATACTCGAATTTCAGTAGAGTATCCGATACTTTTCGTTGGATAGATACTTTTTGCACACCTCTATCTACTAGTCTACTACCCTACCCGGTACCTTCAGGGCCGTATCTAGGTACTACTGCGCCTGTGGCAAGATTTTCTTCAGCGCCCCCAAATTGGCGTAGATTTTTTTCATCATGTTTCAATTTTTTTTTTAGTTCTGAATAAACTAAATATATATATACATATATATACAGGGTGTTTGGAGGGTGAGTAGCCATAGGTAAATGGTGGATAGGTGATGCTCTTGGCTACTTGTTGCGCCTAATAAAATATCATTTTGCACAAAGTTCAAGGTGTTATAATTTTTTTACCATTTTTCTAGAAATTTCCCATTTTTCTCCAGCTGTTCCCTCCCTGGCGACGCCCTTGTGAGTATTGTTAGCCGATGATAGAGAGGGCACGCTATTTTTAGCTGTGGTAGAATGAGAGGAAAGATTTTGCCTGCTCAATGGAATAGTTTTGTCGTCATCCTTTCAAGGCATCCTTAAAGACAAAACGGTTTTTTGTTGAGTTATCTGATTATTAATGGTACATGTTACATACCATTGCAAAGAGTATTAACTAGAGAAGTTTTTAAAGCCATTTTAAAACCCAACACCATGTAAATTTTTTTTTTATTTTACTTTGTAAAGTGGACACAACATTTTTTTTTTTTCATTTTGATGTTTGATACGACGCTGTCAGGTTTTTTGAAGACGTTTGTATGAAATTATGATTCGATCTGAATGAGACAAGACTAGACTAAGGAAATAAATCATTTTTTAGGCACCTCGAGCATTAAATTTGAAAAAATTCAAGGTTTTAATGAGAAAAATGGTAAAAAAATTATAAAACCTCGAACTTTGGGCAAAATGATATTTTATTAGGCGCAACAAGTAGCCAAGAGCATCACCTATCCACCATTTACCTATATCTACTCACCCTCCAATTACCCTGTATATTATAATATTTTTTCATAATATTATTCAGATATTTTCGTCACAAATTCGAAATAATACACAATAATATGGATATTTACCTATTTTTATTGAAAACATTAAAATACTCATCTCAAATAAAATATTTAAATATAAAAATAATATGAATTCTAAAATTGAAGCATTTTCTATTTTTATCTTCATTATGAAACCAACCTGCGCGAAGAATTTAAAAAAATTCATGGTTTCTGTCGGAGACCACAATGCTTCAAAGTTAAGCCTAGGATTCTGCAAACATTGGAGAGATGATATCTAGTGATATTGTTTTTTTTTGAGAAATTTGTTAGTAAATCTACAATTTCTGAATGCATAAATAATTTAATACTCAATCAACAACCAACTCTTGATATCAACTTTTTGCTTTGAATAAATTGTTTTCTCATTTCTAACTACTCCTCAGAAAGACTCATAAAACAAAAAACTGAAATCAATTTTTCCGAAAAAATTTTGTATTTTCGACTATGCTATCACTCCTCCTCACTTCCGCAGAAACCTAAACTTAATACTTCAATACAGTAATAAATAACTTTTGATAAATGCTTCGATTTCGTTTAACTCTGCAGTTACACTTGTTGTCTTCACCCTATTCTTTGTTATTTTATTCACCCTTTCCAGTCACCGATCGGAGCACCTCAGAGGCGCCCCCGAAGTGCGCCCATCCACTGTTCCAGTCAACGGTGCATCAAGTACTCGCTCTACCTTCCTCTTTCCTTTGTAGGAAAAGTAGCACCCACCGAGTTTATTTACATGATCTATTCGTGAGAATTTTTTCCCCTTCTCTTTATTTGGGTTCTGCTCTTATTGACAATGTACCCAGATTCAATCTTCAAGTAAATCAATGTATATAATATTATATATTCTTTATCAAAAACTACCAGACACACACAAACACCCAGACCTCTACAGGAATCGAACCCGCAACCTTCAGCCACAATAAGCTACAAATTCGTAAATAATGCAATTCTGGAATTCTTCCTGTAAATATCTCATTTGCCATTTGAAGTGTTACAGGAGGAATTCCAGAATTGCATTGTTTACATCTGTTAGTTCGGCCACTT
Organism: Adalia decempunctata; assembly: GCA_951802165.1. Taxonomy (NCBI): domain Eukaryota; kingdom Metazoa; phylum Arthropoda; class Insecta; order Coleoptera; family Coccinellidae; genus Adalia; species Adalia decempunctata. The sequence continues at coordinate 60,962,524 of OX637696.1, read as the reverse complement.
ACAGATCGATCGTACGCTACGATATCGTAACTTATAGATGAAAAGCAGAATACGGGCATAAATAATTATGGGGCGAGTTAAAACAAGAACATCTGTTTAATCCTTTACCTGGTGACTAAAATTCTACGTTTCTCTATTCCACACCGTGATACATTTATCGAAATAACAAATATAATAGCTACCTTTAGTATTTACTTCATTCAAAATCTTACCTCAATATTGAGTATTGACTATAATTATGTTTTCGACGATTTTCCTAATATTATTGGACTTGTTCACAAACATCTATTCGTACAGGCAACAAAACTACATGATCATCTATCTAATCTACAGTAACTAACTCTTCTTTTCCCTGCTTTTAACTGGAATAGCCTCATGATGCACGGTGCACACGGTAGACGGTAGGGAATCTAGACGAGCCCTTTTCGGCTTGTCAGCGGACACATCTATGTACACGCGGTCGGTTTTCACATCCTACCTGGCGGAGTCGCGACATCGCTTCTTACGCAAAAAAATATTTTTGGCGTATACATGAAAACCGTGACATGTTACCTCGAATATTTTGTTGGCGCTTCTATATTTTATTCTTTGAATTTTTTTGGCGCTCAAACTTTTTTTTCATTTGATATTTTTTGGCGCCCCTGCGGACCTTGCGCCTGTGGCGGGGGCCACTTGGCCACACCCTATATACGGCCCTGGGTACCTTCGCTCGTCTCGAGCAGGGCAGCTGTACCATCTACACTGCATTCACTTTTATAAAGTAGAAAGTAGCCCGGTTGGCGCTGGAATTCTGACACATTTCACCGCGTTTATTTTGAAAATATTAGGTTATAGTCATTCTTCTGTCAGATATGAACGCAACGTTGCCGTTTCTACATATAAATCGTCGAAATTACGTATTTATCAAAATGTTTATTTACTTTGGGAAAACAATGAATTTGAGGAAATATTATGTGAATTCAATAATTCCAAAGACCTGACGAATACTGAAGAAACTTTTCTCTCTGTTAATACTGGAAATATTTCACGTGTACGAGTAATAAATATGATTGGAAGATTCGGTTATGCTTTTTTCTTGTACGGAAATCAAGAACCGAGTGTTGGAATTTTACTGAAAAATAAAGGACAGAATAGTCCGTTACTTTGTGATAGTTCATTAACCCGACAGAAAAACTTTTAGACGAACAGAACAGACGGGCGTATGGAAATCCCCGCTTTTCAAAATTTTTGAGAAATAATCCTACAGACGACACTTAAATACCTCTTTGCGCAACTTGAAATACTCCAGTATGAAAATGTAGTAGTACTACGAAACCTGTGTCACAGGTAAACCTTAAAAGAACTAACTCCATTCACAAAGTTAAAAAAGAGTAATTAGAAAGTAGACTTGGCAATGTCGATAGATTTTCATGATTGCCAACCTGCGTCCGTTTTGAGTAAAAGAACTTGATAAACCTAAACCATGGCCCACCAAGATACTTTATAAAAGTGAATGGAGTATACGTCATTGGCAGGCCTCGCTTACATTAGCCAATCTGAAATGAGGCTGGGATGAAACGTAGCCCCATCCCGATTCACAATTAAAAGCAACACGCTTCATGTTAATACTGGAAATACTACACGTATACATGGTTGGAAGATTCAATTATACCATTTTCTTGTACGGAAATCAAGAATGTAGTGTTGAAATTTTTCTGAAAAATAATGTACAGAATAGTCCGTTACTTTTTAATTGTTCATTCGAAAAAAGAATAAAAGTACCTACTCGAATAACCCGACAGAAAAACTTCCAAACGAACAGACGGGCCTATGGAATTTCCCACTTCTCAAAATTCTCTAAAAAAAGCCTAGAGAAGACATTCCAACACCTATTTTTCGTACAACTTGTAATATTCCAGTATGAAAATGTAGTAGTATGTACCACGAAATCCGTGTTGGGAAGAACATATAATAACTTACAAAGGAACTGCAACACCCAGAAGGTGTTTTTTTTTGGTGAAAAATAGATAGTATATCAAGAGGGTTTACAATTTTTTTTTATGAAGGACATCGCACTTTTTGTATGTTAAGGGGCGACCGAAAGCTTGGTATGTTGTTGTACCCGACTCAGGGACCAAAAGTGTCTATGGGCTCAACCCAATCCTATGACTAGTTTTCTGAATTGTTGAAGTTGAAAATTGCCAAGATTTTTGGATTTATTTTTTATTCATTGAAAGTTAGATTGGATTTTTGTTAGGTACAAGCAGACGTTTACCACATGTCCTAGTAATGAAAATAGTGGATACGTATGATTAAAAGTATTTTTTTATTCATTATTTACAAGGTGAGTCACGAATTTATGGCGGTTGTTTTTTGCCAAAATTAACTTTTTCTACTGTGACGTCAGGAAGTCATATTCTTTTCGATATAGTATTTGGACGAGAAAATATTGCTCAGTACACATTTTTTATACAGGGTGTTTCACAGAGAGAACTACTAGACATAACTATTTTTTTAGGATTTATTCGGAACCCTGGGAAAAGTACCTACAAAAAACAAAAATCTTCAGAGGTAGTAATTCTAAATTCGATACCATGGCCAGTTTTCGAGATACATGGCGTTAAAGTGGAGAAGTAGTGATTTTATCACTTTCAATTATTTCAAAGCATAATTATTTCTGGTATGGTTGGCTGTATGGCTCACCCTGTTTGGAAAGTAATCATAATCAAGTATTTCAGACTCAGAATTGTAAACGACTTGGTATTAAATCAATGAAAATAATGGAATATTTGTAACTGTAGAATTATTGAGTGTTTGCAAAAGCTATGGTTATTTATTCGTGGATAACTCTGTAGATATTTTTAGCTGAACCTTCACATGTACATCTGACCGAAACTCATATTAAACTCATAGGCGCAACATAAAATCAATTCGACATGTCAATTTGATGAAAAAACTGATAAAATCAGTAATTATCCTCTTTAACGCCCTTTATCTCGAAAACTGGTCAAAATATGGGATTAAGAATTCATACCTCTGAAGATGTTATGAAAATCATTATATTGTGAGAAAATAGGTGCATTTGACCGAGGAAATTTTTGAATACAGTGTGTTCATGTTTTTTGTACTTTTTCCAAAATAGAATTCCTTCCTATGAATAAACAACCATGAATATTTTGGTGATTAGAGACACACATATATTTGTGGAATAACTTTTCCAAAAAAATCAATCCATGAATGCAGGGTTTCGAATAAATCCTAAAGAAAAATAATTATGTCTAGTGGTTCTCTCTGTGAAACAACCGGTAAAAAAATGTGTACTGTGCAATATTTTCTCGTCCAAATACTATATCGAAGAGAACGATGCAAAAAAAATGTCTCGCTGACGTCACAGTAGAAAGGGTGAATTTTGACAAAAAACTACCGCCATAAATTCGTGACTCATCTTGTAACTATAAATATTTGTAATCATACGTATCCACTGATTTCATTACTAGAACATGTGGTAAACTTCTGCATGAAACAGAAATCCAATCTAAATTTTAATAAATAAAAATAAATCAGTTTTCAACTTTATTTAGAAAACTAGTCATAGGATTGGGTTGGGCCCATCGACACTTTTGGTCACTGAGTCGGGTACAACATACCAAACATTAAGAAATTTTGACCGGTCGCCACTTTACATACCAAATGTGTTTGTTCACCGCGATTATCTATATTCTATACACTCCCCAACACGTCTTGGCATTGATGCAATACGATGGTCTATTTCTTCTTGAGGGATACTATCCCAAGCTACCTGTTCTTCATGTCTCAGAGCCGCCAAAGTCCGAGGGGGCTGGGGTAAATTTCCAAGCCTTCTATTCATGATGCCTCAGACATGCTCTATGGGCGAAAGATCGTGGGATCTGTGCGGCCATATCAAGAGAAAAAAGTTCAAAATAACTCTGGCAACATGAGGTCGAGCATTATCTTTTGAAATATTGGGAGAACATATGGCTCCACTATTTCTTGAAGGTAACGCAGCGCTGTCATGTTTTCTCGAATAAAGACTGAAGGTGACCTACTTGCCATAAAGCCTACTGTCCGGTGTACATAACGCTCAACATCAAATTGAGGTTCACGTTTTTCTCACCGACGTCGTCTAACAATTCTTTAGCCATCTAGTGCACCCAAGGAGAATCGAGATTCATCAGAAAAAACGACCTGATGCTACATTCCCATTTTGGCGTTCTCTGCACCACTGTAATCGTTGCCGGTGATGCTCAACCGTCAGAGGTAACACAAGATGAGGTAGATAATGCTGCAGTCCAGAAGACGGTAATACGTTCGGACAGTTACAGGATGGCCTTATTGTTATTCTAACCACTCATCAACCAAAGATCGAGTTGCCGCAAATCGGTCTCTAATGGCCATAAGTCTTAGACGTCGATCTTGAATTTCATTTGTGCCCCTTCGACGTCTGTTGCCTACAAGTCTTCTTCGATTTTGGGCATTATCAAACCACGCTTGACAACATTTCATAACAGTAGTTGGATTTCTGTTCGTACGGTTAGCGATTTCTCGAAATGACAACCCCGCCTCCCGTAGACCAATAAGGCTAGTTACAGACACAGCGGTTTTCGCCGAGTTGACGGCTGATTTTGCTTCTGTGGGACGAGTCGACTTGGGCGGCGGTGTGTGGTTTCATAGAGCAAAAGCACAGGCCAATTCCGCCGACTCGGCGATTTTCTCGGCCGCCGACTCGGCGGAAACCGCTGTGTCTGTAACTGGCCTAATTCGAAGTCTTTCAAATTCACTTAGCTGGCGATAAATTCCGCGTATCTACACATGCTCTAGGCATTTCAACAACAACTATACATCGACTTTGGATCTCCTCGAACAGCTAGTTTGTTGTAAAATTTGAGAAATTTGAAAGAATCGACTACAATATTTAAGTAACAAAAAATGTTTACATGAATAAATAAATAAATAAATAAATAATGAGCTTTATTTCGAGATACAGTACATGTCACAAAGTCTTCCAAGAATTTGGGAGAGAGATCACAAAACATATACCAGAAGTCGAAATAGGGTCAGGAAACAAAACATGCAGTTACATTTGACTACCTGAACATCATGAATTCAGCTATATTGTATCTGTATGGTTCAATTTTGAGAAGATGTTTATAAATCACAGATTTGTATTTAAAATTATTTTCCTTCTTAATATTAGATGGTAGTTTGTTGAAATATTGTATACAACTGTATAGAGGTCCTTGTTCTGATTTAGCCAGCCTGTGCATAGGAAAATCCATGTTCAATGTGCGGGTGTTATAAGCAGTGTTTTTGTTCTCTTCAAACCTATTCTTGTTTTTGAACAAGAACAGGAGACACTCCTGGATATGAATGGCAGCAGCTGTTTGAATCCCCTCTTCTCTGAATTTTCCCCTACAAGATTCATGAAAAGACATTTTTAACATGATACGTAATGCCCTCTTTTGAAGACGGGTAACTCTATCTAAGTCTGAGACACCTCCATAGAAGACAATTCCATACCTAATTTTGGCCTCAAATACAGCCCGATAAATAATTTTCATAGTTTTGTTGTCAAGATACCTGCTCAGAACCCTTAAAGAATAGCATATAGAACTAAGTTGATTGCACAGTTCTGAAATATGTTTTTTCCATGTTAGTTTGTCATCTAGGTGTGAACCTAGGAATTTGGATGAATCTTTTAATGTTAGTTGAAGATCTTCGAACCTTAGGTGTTCGGATATTTTTAAATGGCTATGTGATGTTCTGAACAACATTGTATTAGTTTTCTCTGTATTCATATGCAGATTGTTTGTATGAAATCATTTTTGTGCTGTGCTTAGGATGTGAGCAGCTTGATTTTGTACTTGTATCTGGGTGTTAGCTCTGACAGTGATGTTTGTGTCATCGGCATAGTTCACAATTTTTGCTTTATCTACTGTATTTGCAATATCATCAAGATCGTTTATGAAGATAATAAACAGAAGAAGGTCCTAGAATGCTGCCCTGGGCAGTGGCGGATCCAGCTCTCGAGAAAGGGGGGGGTCACAGTCAGGTGGATTACATACCCGCCAATTGATTTTTTTGGAGTCCAAAATAAGATTCTGTTGAGGTCTAACACAAACAAGAAGTTTATTTGATTTATTACAAAAACAAAAACTTAATGAGAATAATAACAAAGGTATAACCCTGCCCCCCCCCCCCTATATACGCCACTGCATTATGGATATGAAGAAGTGCTAGTCCAATAAGTCGTTTTTCTGCCATCGAAGCTCTTAACCATGTTTTGAGCCTTCTCAGAGTGGAAAATGACCTCTCTGCCGTTGCCACACTCACTGGTAGTGTTGCGAGTATACTGAGAAATTTTCTCACATTTGGATACATGTCAGAATCACAGTTTTCTAGGAGATCATATATCGTCTGTGGAATCTTCTTCTCTCGTTGCCATTTCATCTTCCAAAAGCGATATTCATTCGTAACGATTGAAACAGGAGGATTGTCTAATAGAAGTTTGTACTGATTTACCAACTCATTAACTATTTCAATATCTTCATTTTAATTTTTTGAATGAACGACTTTAGGTATAGAAACTCCTAATTTGAGTAATTCACTACTTCAGATGACAGTCGATCCTCTAGGTCGTTTATTAATTATTGAATCCAGAAGAGGAATGTACACAGACCTGCGGAAATACTCTTCCGTAGACTGGGCAGGCTGATTATTGGCTCTGTGTATTTGTATTTTGACTCTTCAAAAAGCTTTGGGAAAACTACGTCCGCATTTTCCCTTTTTTCTCGTAACACACTCATCGTATCTTTTATGGCATCCCTAGGTCTTTTCAAATCAATTGAGCTGGTTTGTAATTTTCTACTCGAAGGAATGGACAAATTATTCTCCCAAAATTCAGATTTTTTTTCATCATTGGAACTGATTACCCTCCAATATTCACTTAAATATGATTCAATTCTATTTTTTCAATCTAAACATTTTTTCATCAAACACAAGATTTGAGGGTTCGTCCAGTCCAGGGGGGGGGTCATGACCCCCATGACCCCCCCCCTGGATCCGCGCTTGGCCCTGGGGTACTCCAATATCAATGTGGGTGGGTTCAGACAGTACTTCAGATTTGTCGTTTTTTATTAATACTCTCTGAGTTCTCGAGGCAAGATAAGATCTGATCCATTCGAGTGAAACCATTCTTATTCCATATTGTTCCAATTTGATGAATATGTAATTGTGAGAGAGGCTGTCGAAGGCCTTTGAGAGGTCAATTAGAAGAGCCATTGTGATTTCTGAAATTTCAAATGATGTTAATATTTCTTCGATGAATTCAAATATAGCTGCCTCTTATGTAACCATGTTGAGTTTTTGAGAGTAAATTATGTGTATTCAAAAATGTTATTATTTGTTTGCTTGCAATCATCTCAAAAACTTTTGAGAAGGATGGAAGGAGGCTGATTGGTCTGTAATTTGCAAGAATTTCTGCGTTTCCCCTTTTTTGTACAGGTATAACTATGGCATGTTTAAGCTGATCAGGAAAGATTCCATGCTCAAAGGAGTTATTTATTATGAAAGTTAGTGGAGCAATTATATGGTTAATACATTTTTTTACAATCTTAACAGGAATGCCATCTATTCCACAGCTATTTTTCATTTTGAGCAGGGAGACAATTTTTTTCACTTCATTTTCATCTACATTGTTAAATACAAAAGTATTCACATTTCTAGGAATATTATGTTGAAGATTGGTGTCTTGATTCGGATTGTTTGTAGCCAATGTCAGAAAGTAAGAGCTAAAGTCCTCAGCTAATTTTTCCAAGTCACCCGGTATTTGCATGGTGTTGTTGGTTGTGCCCTTAATTTCTTTAACAGCAATCCGAAGAGCTTTGCTCTTGTTATCAGAATCAGTAATTTTTTTTTTGAATTTCTCTACTTTGACATCCCTCAGTAGGTTATCATATTCATTTTTAACTGATTTGTAGGTCTCATTTAGTGTAGCATTTTTCATCTTACACATATATAAGATGTCTAATTTTTGTTTGCAATTTACAAGCTGTTCATTTTTAGGTAATTGTTTTTGTTTACAGAAAGATGTTTTATTTATTTTTCTCAGAGGGCAAGTATAGTTAAAAGCTGTGAGAAACAAGTTCATGAAGAGATTCCATTGTCCATTTACATCTTTCTGTTCCAGTTTCTGTATGGTATCCCAGTTTATATGTTCAAGCTGATCATTTAGATCTAATATTCTTTCCTCGCTCAACATTCTTGTTTTGATAGTTTTGGAGTTGGTTTCTTTTTCATGATGATTGAAAGTGATTATCTGTGCAGTATCATGATCTGATAGATTTGTTGCTATAATTTCCGCAGAATAGTCATGTTTGTGATGATATTATCGATGCATCTTCTGCATGTATGGGTATTTCTAGTTGGTACATTTATGGTGTGTTGCAATCCGTAGGAATTCACAAGGTCACATAATTTTTGTGTGTTGGCATCGAATTGATTCAATATGTTGATATTAAAGTCTCCTGCAATGATAATGGTGTTTTGAGTCCAGCAAATAGCTGCCAGGACTGATTCTAATTTTTTGAGAAATTCCGTTGCTTTTCCTGGAGGAGAATAGATTGATAATAAAGTATAAATTGTTTTATTGAATCTTATATCTACTGCAGAGATTTCTATAACTCTTTCCACTGACAATTCTGCTAGTTCCAGTCTTTCTTGAAAGTTACTTCCCAATTTCAAATAAATAGCGCTGCCACCGTGTTTACCTTGGTTCCTGCAGTATGAGCTCGCTAATATGAAAAAACCTCCACGATTTTTTTCTCCCAATTTAATCATTTACTCCTCGCTATACTATCTATGTTTTCCCAAAAAAGAAATATAAATTTAAGCAGCTCCTTCTGGGTGTTGCAGTTTCTTTGTCAGTTAGTATATATAGAACATCCCTTCCATTTTCACAACCAAATTTAGCGATTTTCAATTCAGAGAACATTTTCTCGAAAGCTCCGTAAATAACGCCACCCTCGTTTCTCTTCACACATTCTACCTCTGCTCTGAATTTCATTTGCCATTTCGAATTGTTGGTGTGAGGTCCCTGTGCACCTTTTAATTCTTTCCCTTTTTTCCCAAGGAAAATTGCTTTTCTGCATTCACCATGTGAACATTTGTGAATTTCATATTATTTTACTCCCAAACAAAGTGGTCACGATTCTAGTAATGAAATTTTCTTGAAAATTTGAATATCCTTCATGTGGAAATAGTTGGTTTATGAAGGAAAAAAATTGTTTAACCAACGTTGGTGGCAATCGAACTGCATATTTTATGGAACTTTCCACCTGCGGCATATGAGATCCGGAACTACCCTGAAAAGTCATTAGGTTCATTCGTTCGAGAGAGTTATCGTGTTAACGGACAAAATAAAATTTTACCATGGATTCCTGATCGATGAGTTCAACCTAGTCGATTGAGTTAATTGAAATTAGAGAAATACGAAATGACGAAATGATATAGCCTTCGCTAAAAAAAATTGAGTCGATATCTTGAATAGAAAAAAGTTATGGGTATTTCACAAAGACATGGATGAGCTTGTAATTATACTTTTATTTCGAAAATCAACAAATGGATTCGAGAATTGAGTATTTTCATTGGCTGAAGATTCAAAATCTTTTTGGAAATGGGGAATTTGAGCTAACATCTAAGAAAATGAGATTCTCATCGATTTTCCCTGGAGCTACCCGCTAGTTCCTTCAATTAATCCTGACATTCTCTATTCCCTCTTCCTCTGACGACGACACATTAAGAAGAAAGAGTTCCTATTAATTCCCCCACACAGTTTAGGGATTCGCTAGAGGGTTGGCTTGCTGATAAGTTTCGTTTGTAGACCCTTATTCCTCAACTCACACAACGTTACACTTTATCTGGTCGTCACCGTCAATTTAGGACGAAATCTCATCGTACTCCTCGGAAATATAACTGATAAAAGTAGAAGCTACGGTTATAATAAGGGTTGTAGACATTTCCCAATAGTTGCAAGAATTTGTATGGAAATACTCTATCTAAAGTTTGTCCATATTATTTCGAACAGGACCCCCTTCATAAATTTAACAATGCCAGATGATCAGACATAATATTACGACCAGAACCATAACTTGCAGAAGGTGTTTGAATGTCAAAGGATTGTTATGATAGCCCAGTTATTAATAATATCATTGACAAAACTCAAGTCTGAGAAAAAACATTCTTACGTTGGGTTTCACAAAGCGTGATCGGAGATCAACGGCTTGATTCTCTGATTTTTCAACTGTCAAATCGAGTTGATTCTAGATCGAGGTGGTGATTACGCTTTGTGAAACCCACAGTAGGGCCTAGGAGTATAGAATAACTGGAGAAGAGGCCTCATACGCTCGACAAATCATTTTGGACTACAAGTGACGGCGGAGGTTAGAGTTTCGTGTGACGCCCGCTAGTGTAGCGCTGTGATCGTTATTACCGCTACACATCACATATCTTGTTCTGTGGCGATACAGCTGCAAAGAATATAATGTGGCTGTCATTGGTCTTGATACATTTATGCTTCTGTTTTATTGAAAATGGCCTTAAATTATAACATAGTCAAAATTGTTCACATACCATCGCTTTATTCTAAGAAATTATTTATGCTCAATTCTATGGAAAGTCTATGATCGGGAATAAATTTATGAACACAATATCCTCATCGAAAAAAGCAAAAATTCAGGTAAGTATTATTCTTATTATACGCGGGAAGACAGAGGTTTGTATCTATTCCTGTGTATCATAGCAGAATTGTATGGTACACCGTTCACTCTACTAACACTTAGATTTGGAGCGGGAAACAGATTATCCTTCCTTTATTCAATCTGTTTCTTGTCGTCATTTCTTCACACGTACCATATGAATAATACTGTTCGATTTAAGAAAAAAAGTATGTATTGCTCTCTTTCAAAATACACTACTGGAAAAAATTAAAGGATCAAAAAAAAATTCCAAATTTTTCATCAATTTTCGACATGCCGTAACTTTGAGAGGAATAGTCGTACAAGGAATTCAAAAAAAGGAAATTGTAGCTTCAAGTGTCTAGTTTTTGGATTAGAACTTCAAAAATTTTAAGTTTCAGTGGTTTTCGAGTAATGATAGAAAAATCAGCAACAAAAAAATTCTCAAAATTTCACCACTTTTTTTTTTCTTGTCTACGAGCGTGGTAATTTCATTTTTGCATAATCGTTATAATGATGGGATACTTTGTTAATTCAGCTTCAATTTATTTTTTTATTGACCTCAATACGTCCACTTCTCGCCGAGATATCGGTCTTCAAATGGAAAAGGACCCATTAACATGGCTGAACGTTTGAGAGCCGTTATTGAAAACAGGGGTGGCAATACCCGTTATTAAATTAATAAAAATGTTATTTGTTGTTTTTTTTATTTTTCTTTTTTTGAAATTTATGAACTATCTGTAATTGAAACGTGGAAAAAGGTCGAGAAAATTCTTTTTTGCCTTTTTTAAAGATTACGAGCTCCTCAGAGCAAAAAACGTGATCCTTATTTTTTTTCAAAAATTCAATCGAGTCAAACAAAAAAACGGCTCGCTGAATTGAGTTGGCTCTTCGTTAGGTTTTTATCAACATATTGAACTGTGAAAGTCACACTTAACATTATTGGTTTCCTCAACATTTTCGATCCAGCGGTAGATTTTCCAAGAAACCACCAAAAGCCCTTTTTTGTTAAATTTTCATATTGATGCGACATTAAGAAAAAAAATTTTCTATGAATAAGCAATAGTTGTTCATTAATGGGAGTTCATTTAAGGTCTTGAAACCCCCCTTCAATTTTCTGTGCGATCATTGGTTGCTGAGAAATCGATAATCAAAGACAAATGGATCCTTTTCCATTTGAAGACCGATATCTCGGCGAGAATTGGACGTATTGAGGTCAATAAAAAAATAAATTAAAGCTGAATTAACAGATTATCCCATCATTATAACGATTATGCAAAAATGAAATTACCACGCTCGCAGATAAGAAAAAAAAAGTGGTAAAATTTTGAGAATTTTTTTGTTGATGATTTTCCTATCATTACTCGAAAACCACTGAAACTTAAAATTTTTGAAGTTCTAATCCAAAAACTATACACTTGGAGCTACAATTTCCTTTTTTTGAATTCCTTGTACGACCATTCCTCTCAAAGTTACGGCATGTTGAAAATTGCCGAAAAATTTGGAATTTTTTTTTGATTCTTTAATTTTTTCCAGTAGTGTAATATTTATTATGCGATATAGTAACGAATGGTACCTGATAAGTATTAACAACTAATAATAACTGAAGATAAGCTTAGCCTGGTTGGAGGCACGAACGACGTTAGCGCCACCTCGTGGCCGCACGGCGAAATAACAAGTTCTGACATCTGTGGCAGTTCATTTTTGTAGCGGAGCCTTCTCTCCAGTTATCTATGCTCCTTGGTGAGACTATAGGAAGAGGCGAAGCGCCATTCAATAATTAAAAGTGAAGCTAATTTTCGAAATCATCAGAATTGGGTAACCATGGAAAGGGGAGACACAGCATCTCATTTATAAATTCGAGAATTGGTGAATCCAAAATTTAGTCAGTTATCAATGCGTGGGACGAAGATAGCATAGAGGATAGTAGTGTCAACATTGCAGGATCTAACTTTGGAAGATCCAGTTGCTTCGATTTTTAGGATCCACTTTTCAGATTCCTTTCTATTATTGAGAGGAGGAACATTTGGTTATCAATACTGATTTCGCTGACCCTGTTTACCTAACTCGGAATCTCTGTTCCAATGTTTGGAACATTGTATGGATTCGTCAAGAAGAGTTAATTCACTTGTCATTTTATTTCCTTTCTTGAATACCGATAACATCACGCCACTGGAGTTTTCAAAGTAAGATTCTGCAGTATCTAATGATATTGCTATATTCGTACCCCTCCAATGGAAACTGAAAAAATTTCGGCTTCACCAATTCTCGAATTTATGAATGAGATGCTGTGTCTTCTCTTTCTATGGTCTGAGGTAACATTGCTTGCTTACAATTACAGCAAATGTGAGAATATCGAAGGTTATCATAGCAAATTGCGGTTGAGCCAGATAATCATGAATGATATAGTATTGAGGAGAATAAATAGTCTAAGACCAGATAATTCACTCACTGTCACTTGTCACTCAAAATATTTTGAAATGCATAGTTAGATATTAGATATTAGTGGAAAATGTTTTTGAAATTTCGCATTCGAAATATCGCATTCACTTCAATAAAGTATCTCGGTTGGCCAAGATTTCTGTTTATCAAGTTTTTTCACTCAAAACTGACTCAGGTTGGCACTCGTGAAATGTCAAATAATTATGGAGGACGTTGCCAAAGCTAATTTCTATTCACTCTTCTTTATCTTCGTAAATGGAGGTTTAACGCTGACACAGTAGGTTTCGTAGTACTACTACATTTTCTTACTGGAGAATTTCAAGTTGTGCAAAAAGGTATTTAAATGTCTTCTGTAGGCTTATTTCTTGGGAATTTTGAAATGTGGGAAATTCCATAGGTCCGTCTGTTCAATCTCTTCGTTCAGAAGTTTTTCTGTCTACTTATTCGAGTACTTTTAATATTTTTCGAAGGAACATTCACAAAGTAACGGCTAATTCAGTCCATTATTTTTCAGTAAAATTTCAACCCTCGATTCTTGATTTCCGTACAGGAAAAGAGCATAACTGAATCTTCCAACCATGTTTATATAAGGGAAATATTTTCAGTAATAACAGAGTAATGGACTTTTCTGTCCATTATTTTTCAGTGAAATTTCAACCCTCGATTCTTGATTTCCATACAAGAAAATAGCATTGAATCTTCCAACCATGTTTATATACGCGAAATGTTTCCAGTATTAACAGGGAAACAAGTTTCTTCAACATTCGCCAGGTCTTTGGAATTATTGAATTGAAATAATATTTCTTCAAATCCATGATTTTCCCAATGTAAATAAACATTTTGATAAATACGTAATTACTTTGTTCTCTATGTAGAGACGACAACTTTGCTTACGTGTCTGACAGGGCAATGACTATAGATAGATAGATAGATAATTTTCTTTATTTGAAATTTTACATAAATTACATAAGAAATAAAATGACGTAAAAAAAAAACAACTCAACTTTCCCTATTGAAATAATCCCCTAAGGTTTTTACAACATTTGATACGATAAGGTAATTTATTGAAAACTTTGATACACATATAATATGGACCTATTTCACTAAAAGTTAACCTATGATATGGATATAACAAATCTTCAGTTCTGCTATTATAATTATGTCTTTCTCCATTATCAAACTTTTCTCTATTCTTGAACACAAATAACAAACATTCATAAATATATAAGGCATATACCTACCGTCATTATGTACAAATTCCAAAATTTACTCCTGCAGGAGTCTCTATATAAAGCTCATTTTACAAATAGTCCTTATAATTCTTTTTTGTGCTATGAAGACTGACTGAATCTTAGAATTGCCCCCCCAAAAAATTATTCCAAATCTAATCACTGATTCACAATTTGCGTGATATAAGATTTTAATGGTATCAGTATTCATATATTCAGCAACTATTTTTATTCCAAAACCCACACTGGACAGTTTCAAACAAACTTTATTTATGTGTGTATCCCATTTCTAGAACTCGTCAAACTGTAATCCCAGGAACCTAGTGCAAGACACAGGTTTAACAGATTTATTTTGGAGAGTAATATAGTTGTCAGTAGAAATTTGAGTTTGTTGAGTACGAAACAACATTATATTCGTTTTTGATTGGTTTATAACTAAGTTATTCATCGAAAACCAGTTGCTGGCTTCCGAAAAGCATTGTTATGTTTTTTGCATTATTTCTGTTGGGTTGTTACCTGGTATTAATGTGTTGGTGTCATCAACATAGTTTGTGATGCAGAAATTATTCAGTGTCAATGGGAGATCATTCATATAAATTATGAACAGGATCGGTCCTGCGATGCTGCCTTTGCAGTACCAGTTTTTACAAATTGTGTATTAGATTTCATTCCATTAACAACAACTTGTTGCTGCCTATTGGACAAATAAGAACTAATTCAATCGTTGGCGTTTCCTCTTATTCCATAGTGAAACATCATGATTCACACAGTCGTAAGCTTTGATAAGATCAATAAACCTAACATTTAAAAAAATACGCGGTGAAATGCGTCAGAATTTCAAACCGGGATACTTTATAAAAGCGAATGGAGTATACTTCTTTCAATCGATTCTTGTCACTGCACACAACTAGGCATGCGATAAGTGATGATAATTGTGATGCACACACTAACGATGGACAATAGTAATGAAATACTCGATAACATTTCCTACCTTATTTGTACGTTTCGTCCTTATTTGAAATACTTTGATGAAGTCTTTCAAGTAAGGAATAAACTCACTTCTTTACCATTGAGAAGGGAAAGACAATGCAAGCAAGTAATTGAGGAGAACCTTGAAATGCAATAATTCTTATCGGATGCTTTCGAAAAACCGAGAAGGAAAGCAAATGAAACTCATTAGGAGATAATACGCCGCTTTCTTTTCATTTCCTGAAAAAGAAGGATAGTAGCAACAGAAAATAAAATTTTCAATCTTAACTAGGGTTCAGCACACTTTTTATTATCCTTGCCGGGCTATTTCTTGATCAATTTACGGTTATAGTGGAACTTTTAATTACAAGGAAGGAGTCGGAAAGAACATTAAAAGAATTTGAGGGATCATTAAAATCGTACAATCTGTTCTTCAACACATCTTAAATTTCGCTGTAGAGAGTCAGATAAAAAAAAGGGGTTTTGATGCAATTTATTTGTTCGTGTCTCAACTACTCAGCAATCGAGCAATGGTTGAAATCAAACAAATTTTTTATTGGAGAATATAGATTTATTTCTACCTTCAAAGAACGTTTGTGCCTAACCTTTATTTATGCTCAACTCATTCTTAGACGCAGGATGTTCGCATCATTCATTGCTTGCAAGAAAAGAATGATACAACATGTAACGTATGGTCCTAAAGTTTTGGGAAAAATTTCAAAAGCATATAACTCTGACTTGAATAATCTTATATTTTTATCGAATTATTCAACAATTTAACTTAACTATCCTTATTATAAATCAAAATTCAAGTAACAGACAAGGGACCATTATTTTCGATTTGGCTGATTATTCCCCTGACACGTTGCTTCTCAATCAGACCAGGTGAAATTTTTCCCGAAACTTTCGGACCATATGTTATGTTATAAAACCCAAGAATAATCTGGATGTTTACCTGGGTTTTCATTATCACAGAAATTTATAAAGTCTCTATACAATTCTGTTTAATTCTGTGATTGGTTTTATCCCGTGAATCAATAAATAAATAGCAGAAATAGAAATAAATCAGGCAGGTTCAATATCTTCCATCCGGTCGAATTTCACAAATACGACTATAAAATGATTACGTGCATCCTTTGCGAGACAAAACAGAAAAAACTTCCATCGAATTCTCTGCAACCCCGCATGTAATCCCGCCATTTTTGTTCAAATGAACGTAGATATTTTATCAAAGCATATTCCTTTTCCGCCATTCAAACAGACTTCAAATCCTCCTCGGATTATAAACTTCCCAACTTTGCGTAACACAAAGGAAAGGGAATGTACCATGGAAGATCTGAAATATCTATTTTATCGCGTTGCAAGAAATTCGACTCCAATTTGCTTGTCACGTTAGTTTCATGAGTCTGGAGTGGATAGGAAATTCCGCACACCGTTATCGACCTCCAATATTCTGTTAATAGACCAAGTTTTGGAAATTTGGGCAGTGTGAAAACTGTTCACGTTTTATTAAACTACCGGAGTGAGTTCCAGAATCGATAAAGTTGGCAATAGTTTCCTACCTACCTTCGTATACTGCTTCTTGTTAGTTTGTTCGCAAGCAAGTTTTAGATTATACTCCGTGTTTTCGCTATTAGATTTTGGGAAGGTTGAAATTGGTGATATTTAAATTCCAAAGGAAAAATTAACTTTGCCCTCCTTGTCCGATGCATCTTTCTGAAGATTCGTTGAACTCGATGAATATTGCTGTTAATCAGGGAATTCTGCGACTGGCCTTCTTCCGAAACGAGAAAGAACACAAAATTAGGTGATAAAGAATAGTTTTCGAACTTTGAGGATAGATAGGCTTTTCGAGAATAACTCTTGGGTGGAATGGGCCTCTTCTATAACAATGATTTTTCGATGGAATGCAGAATCATTTTCATGCATCTCAAGAACCCAATCAGCGAAGACACGCTGTTGTTGATCGGCCGGCTTGAGTTCTTTTGTTGACTGAACCCAAATCTTTATGCAAAATACGGTGTGCTGACGTTCGTGGAATGCCTAATTCCAAAGAACGACAAGGAATGGACAAACCTGGGTTTTCTTCATGAAGTTGAGAATTACCCACTTTAACAACGCGTGTATCTCGAAACAGAATCGAGTGAACTTCAATTTTTCTCAAGAAACATTTCATTCCATCCCCAGGGAGCAACCATATAGAAGAATATGACCCAAAATCGTTACGAATACAGGGTTATCCATAATTGAATGCATTCCCGATTTTTAAAGTTTAAAACGTGTCAGTTTCACAGGGAGAACGTTCGCAAAATGAACTATTTCACTAGATATGTTGTTGTTACATCGAAAAACCCTGAAATACCGAGAATTCATACTGGATGATCCATTATTATAGAAACTATTCACAATGAGGGTTAAGTGGACACCCTGTATTTTTGGGTTGATTTAAGCTGTTTGTTTGATTTTTTCAGAACATATCATCATGGACTTCAAAGAAAACAGGGTGATTCAGTCATGAAATAAACTGTGAAACTCACGAAAATACCCACAAACCCCTTTTTTTTTCATCCCCCTCAATTTATTTTCAAGATCAACTCTGTTGAGGTGGGAGTTTTCTTTCACCACTGTACTTGATATAAAAACATCAATACGGCTGAGAGTTTTTATCCACTTCCTATTACCAGATTTTTTTTATGTAATATGAAAATTATTTATTCATGTTATTCTATTCTTATTCCAGCATAAAAAAAAATCTGGTCATAGCAAATATTGGCCCAAGCATTCTTCAACGAATTAACAATTCCACCTCTAGCATATACAATATACATAGTATTGAAATCCGCTATTTTTCATTTTTTATGAATATTCTAAATGTATATTGGACCTTTTTTTACGCATTTCAGGTTTCTTGGGTTTCCAACCCCAAAGTGCGAAAATAGGGGATGAAAATTGATATAGAAATTGTTGAGTTCATTCTTAAGAAAATTGGAATTCATTTCAGGAATTGTGCAAATTTCAATTTAAAATTCTGAAATTTTGCACTGAGGTTCTCTTTATGACATAGAGATGGAATAATGACTCTTCTTCTAATTCCACCCATGAAAGGAAAAAATGAGAGATAATCTAAATACACCATTTATCAATTGAACTTAATGGTTCTTATTTAGGTTTTACTCAGAAATTGAGAATCAAGTAGGTAACATCATTTTGAAAAAATTTTCAACTCTCATAATCAATTTGCGGTAAATAACCAAAATAATTGACCATGGCACATCTGTGATGCAGAAATGGTTATTTATACATTACCTCCAGTTACTTCAGAGAAAAGACAGAATCTTAACATGAAGAAATACACAAGTGAAAAACTCACCCTGTATATTTGAATAAGAAAAAGCATTTAGAAAGCAGATATTACGAATCTTGAAATCTAAAATATTCCCACCCGAGTTCAAGACCTACTTTCAAGTCGAGCAACACTTATTGGACTCCAATTTATACAGGGTCTTTCACGAGGAACCTCACCCATATTTATACGAGAAACTACTGAACGTATTTTCATGGAATTCAGCACTTATAAGTATTTCACGATGCTGATGAAATCTAAAATATTTTCAAGGCATGAGCACCTCCGGTTTTTCCGGAAATGACGTCAACTTCCGTTTTTCGAATTAGAACACCATTTTTTTATTGCAGAAATAGATTCCTTAGAAAATTTCAAGTTATTTTGATGTAACATTTTTCAGTTTTGGTTGGAAAATTCTGTCTGAGCGGAAAAATTCGAAAAAAAAATCGAAAATAGAGCTCCGCTGAAACAAGAATAACTTCGAGGTTTTTGAGTGGAAAATTTTCATTTTTGGGATTTTTCAAGATGTAAGATTGATGTATCCACTTTCAGAATCGAAATCCTGATTCATGATACAGGGGGTGAAAAAATCGCTTTCAAAGTTAGGGATGACAAAATCGTGAAAAATCAATTTTTTCAAATTAGAACCCCATTTTTTTATGGCAGATATTGAATCTACGTTAAAAAATAATGTGAGTGTGTGCATCACACCCTTGCCCTAAAATGGATATTTTCTGAGTTATTCACAAAAAACTGTTTTTCGTCTTGAATTTTCAGCTATTTCTTTTCCCTTCACGCCAAAAAGATGAAATTTTCAGGAACTGTTATTTGAATCATGCTGTAGATTTTTCACCCCTTCTTGAAACCAACTTCAAGTTATTATTAGGAGAACCATGGCAAACTCTCGCAGTTATAACTAGAGAAGATGCTCAAAGTTTTGACTGTTAATTTCTGGACATTTATTTATACGTCTCAGGAATGCTTCGTGCGTTGCTCTTCTTATTTCATCGGAAGGAAGAGATCTGCAAAAGTGTTTAAAAACCAAATTGAGTTTCAAAACTATGAATCTAAAAATCTAAACAAACCTGAGCGCATTTCTGACTCGTTCTATGCAGTCCTCTTTATCTGTCAGGGGAGTTGAGTAGACAATATTTTTTATCCTACCCCAAACATAATAGTCTAAAGGAGTTAAATCGGGAGAACGTGGTGGCCAAAGATGTGGACCATTGTTCGCCAACCATCGATCTTCAAATAGCCTGTAGAGGATATTTGACACATTGAGTGAATTGTGTGGAGGCGCGCCATCTTGTTGATACCATAAGTCATTATGGTTCTATACTAGCGGCTCAATTATTTGAGTCAATATGTCAGAATATCTATATCTAAGGGAGAACATTCTTTAAATAATGCAAACATGTGTAGTGTTCTATCTTACCAGTTAAAGTCCCATCATAAATGTGAACATCGAGAATTGCATTATTTTTGATGGCGCAAAAAACATTGAAACTCCAGGTCTCTTGAAAGTTCCATTGTCTGAAGTGGTGGTTGTTCTCTTCATCCCAATAATGACTGTTATGCCTATTGAAAGAACCATTCTTCGTGAATTTAGATTCATCTGTCCAAATTATACAGTTCAAAAGGTTTTCATTCTCTTGAAATCTAATCATCATAGCTTCGCAAAACTCTGTTCTCCTGACGAAATCAGTTTCCTTCAAATGCTGTACCCTATTGAATTTATATGGGTGCATTTTATGTTTTTTTAATATTCTCCAAACACTCGATTGAGATAATCCCAGATCAATCTCGGCATCTTTGAGAGAATTTTGAGGATTCACACGAAAATATGCAAGAACTGTAATTTCGTTGTTCTCAACTTCTACTACACTTTTTTCTCTGTGTATAGTTTTCTTAACGAAAGATCCGACATTTCTCAAGTTTGTCATGGTTCTTTTAATGGTATCTCTCGTTGGTCTGGGTCGGTCAGGAAACCTCTCAATGAACAGTCGAATCGTTCTATCTACAACTTTATTACATTCTCGATGAAGTAGAATGAGATTTAAATAATCTTCATTGGTTAAATTAGGCATAGTGATCGATTTTATAACTTAATACGAATTATCACCAAATTAATAGTAAACACAAAATGCTACTGAATACAGAGGAATTTGGCAGATGTAATTAATGATATCTATCATTAAAAAAAAAGAATGTAAAACATGGTAAGTTTTTGCATATGGTTCATAAGGAATTATTTATTTATCACTGGAGAGAAAACCGATGGTCGATTAGTTGAAATAAAGAGGTTTCCGATACAAATTCGAATCCAAATTCGCCATCTATTTAGGAACAACCAGTAACTTTTTTCTCTTGCATATTAGGGTAGTAAAATCTAAAACATGGTTTAAGTAACAGTTCCTGAAAATTTCATCTTTTTGGCGTGAAGGGAAAAGAAATAGCTGAAAATTCAAGACGAAAAACAGTTTATTGTGAATAACTCAGAAAATATCCACTTTAGGGCAAGGGTGTGATGCATACACTCACATTATTTTTTAACGTAGATTCAATATCTGCCATAAAAAAATTAGGTTCTAGCTTGAAAAAATTGATTTTTCACGATTTTGTCATCCCTAACTTTGAAAGCGATTTTTTCACCCCCTGTATCATGAATCGCGATTTCGATTTTTAAAGTGGATACATCAATCTTACATCTTGAAAAATCCCAAAAATGAAAATTTTCCATCCAAAAACCTCGAAGTTATTCTTGTTTCAGCGGAGCTCTATTTTCGATTTTTTTTTCGAATTTTCCCGCTCAGAGAGACTTTTCCAACCAAAACTGAAAAATGTTACATCAAAATAACTTGAAATTTTCTAAGGAATCTATTTCTGCAATAAAAAAATGGTGTTCTAATTTGAAAAACGGAAGTTGACGTCATTTCCGGAAAAACCGGAGGTGCTCATGCCTTGAAAATATTTTAGATTTCATCAGCATCGTGAAATACTTATAAGTGCTGAATTTCATGAAAATACGTTCAGTAGTTTCCCGTATAAATATGGGTGAGGTTCCTCGTGAAAGACCCTGTATAACGGAGTACCTAAATGAGTATCAGAACATGCAAAACTAGAATTTTGAGAACTTAAGACTCCCTTCTTTCTGGGTGGTTCCTCCAAAATCACATAAAGTAAATATTCAATCTAATACATTCCCAAGATATTACAGAAAATCACCCCTTCTTGTTGATATATTTTGGATGACGAATAATCCTTCGAAGAAGAGGAAATATCCCGAACTGTATATGCAAAACTGGATTCTCAAGGAGAACGTCACCGTAATCCTATTGATCCGCTGTCTCTGGAAAGTCCGTGAAGAGACAAATTCTTACGAGGGAGATAAAAAGAATGCGAGATTGGATTATCCCGAATACATTTGAGATGAAATAGTGGTGGTGACTCGACAAAATCGAATACAAACAATTTTTCAGAGGGTTCAAGTGAAAAGGAAACTGAAGAATCCGAATGAAAATTTATTTCCTTAGGTATCTAGAGACATGGCAGATTCTTCGGTTTGTCGGTTGCAGCATATTCAGAAAAAATTTCTAATATATCTGTTATTATATCAGGGATTATAGACGATTTCTTTGTCAGCTGCTGTCAAATTTTTTGTAAGCTGTCAACAAGTTCGTCAATTAGTTTCTGGACCATCAAAATGCTAATTTATCTACCAGGTGCATCAACGAGCGGTCGACAACTTCCATCTTCAGGTCAGTGCTTCAACAGACCATTTTTTCATTGTATACTTTCCAAACCAGTTCACTACTTTTCTGCAATAAGCATCTGAATTTGAATGAAAGAAATAAGACAAAAATCATTGGCCAATATAAATAATGACAAATGAAATGTGAATACGAACTAGGTCTTCCACACCGTTCACCCTACCAGACCGAATGGTCCAACGTCAACGTAGAATCGTACCGACTGTAGTTTCGTCCTATTTAGGACTCATCAGGGTGGAATATCCCAAAGTCGACGCTGGATGGAAAATCTTTTCGTCAAGATTTGGATATCTGTCGTGCATTATTTCGGAATGACTATTAATGAGCGACATCTATCCACCTTCAGAAAAGACACCCCTCTCGGTGATTGAGTGAACAGTGAAGAAAACTTTCTCCCAAAATGCACCACCTGATGTGAATTCCATTTCGATAAAGCGAAATGAATAATTCAACTGGGATGCGCGGAGACGTTCGCAGTTGAAAGGTTTATAAAAACCCTGAAAATAGAAATACATAAAATCATGATAAATTGACGCAGCTACCTAGATGAATGAACGAAATAAGACACAAATCATTTGCCAATATAAATAATAACAAATGAAATGTGAATACGAACTAGGTCTCCCATACCGTTCACCCCATCAGACCGAATAGTCCAACGTCAACTGAGAATCGCACCGACTGCAGTTTCGTCCTATTTAAGACTCATCAGGGTGGAATATCCCAAAGTTGACGCTGGATGGGATATTCCACCCTGATGAGTCCTAAATAGGACGAAACTGCAGTCGGTGCGATTCTCAGTTGACGTTGGACTATTCGGTCTGGTGGGGTGAACGGTATGGGAGATCTAGTTCGTATTCACATTTCATTTGTCATAATTTATATTGGCGAATGATTCGTGTCTTATTTCTTTCATTCATCTAGGTAGTTGCCTTAATAGCTTAATTTTTCATTATTTTATGTATCTGAATTTGAGTTATGTGGTCCTTACCTTTTTTGAAGAAATTACTTCATTATGTACAAACCTGATTGCAGTAATGTGGAAAAATCCATTATTTGTTCATACTTTCCTTGATTACCCAAAATATTTCAAGAACAAACCTTCTTTTTTAATATTTATTCATTTTCGTGTATTATTTCGAACCAATATAATACAATACATAATAATTCTTCTTGATTATTTCAGTGATTTGATTTAACCATAAATATAATATGTATAATAAATAAAATATGTAAAATAGCTAAAATAGCGCTATTTGGCTGGATGTCAATTTTGAAGCCGTAATTTTTGAAATTTGACAAGTAGAAACTACGCCAAAATGGAAGTGTTCAAAATTCATATTTTTGTCTTCTTACACCACAAAGTTTTCTACTGCGAAATGGTGCCGTAAGAAAGAAGAACAGATCTATATGATTGTATCCACCTTTTCTGTGGTTCACCTCGAATCCTTAAAAACATTTTTTATAACTGCTCAGTTCGAGAACACCTCTGCCACCTGTCGCAATAAATAATAACCCTGGTCGGCCCTAAAAGTGTGATAAGGACTTTACCCGGAACTAGACCACCAGCAGATACATCTCTTTTAATCAGAACAGCCGTAAGTACCATTCTCACAGTGTTCACTTTGTGGTATTTATTTCTATTCCATACATCCATTTCATTCTTCAACTCTCGTGGTGATAAGAATTGGTACAGCAGTTCATTTCTCCTCTCCGAGAGAGCTCCTGAATATTATTCAGGAACGATACACGCTTCAACAACGCATCGTAATATTTAAAATTCACTATAAGAATGGTGAAAATTTGGCGGAGACGGTACGTAAAAACATTGGTGGGTCGTCGTGAAGGATCTTGTCGAACCGCAATACAGAAATTGGTGGAAAAATTTGAGCTGTTGGGACAAGTTGGTGATGTGAAGAATAAAAACCGTGCACGTCAGTGAAGTCGGCCGAAAGTGTTCCACCTCTGTGGCTTCGTCAACAAGCAAAATTGTCAATTGTCGCATCTGGGGCTGGGAACCAAGAGTAATTATTAAAAAGCCTCTCTTTTCTCAAGATAATGATCTGGCGGGGTCATTGGACTTTTCTGTTTTGAGAATGAAGAAGGAGCAACAGTTACGGCGAATAGATTACGCTGTCGAGAGATGAATAATGATTTTTTATGGCCGGAATTGGATGGTATTGATCTGGACAAAGTTTACTTTCAACGAGACGACGCTACGTACCACACTTGCAACGAAACGATTGATATTTCACAGGAAATTTAACCTTGCAAGTTCTTCCTTTGGGGCCATGTGAAAGAGAAGATCTACGCTAGGCTCTTGACTCTAGCGTCGATTCAAGACCTCAAATATGGAATTCTTGAGACTATCGAGGATATAGGGCAGTCACTTTGCGGTTTGGGTATCGAAAATTTCTTGAAAAGATTATGGTCCTGTAGTCGTGTTTGTGGTGGTCATTTGACTTATGTTATCGTCCATTATTAATCGCATACCTTCCTCTTCATAATGAAATGAACATCGGATCATACATCTAAAAAAATGGCAATTTTCTTTGAAAGTAAAATTAACACCTCTTTTTGGAATACCCAATAGGTCCTCTGCTAATGAAACGGATTTTCCTTTGGTGATGTCATAAAAATCTTCTGAGCTTTGATGGACATAACGCAATGAGCATTTGATTTTTCCATTCCTTGCATCCCAAAATATAAATATGAAGTCATTACAGCGTCATGAAATAATAATTGTTATTTATTAATTTATGGAATTTCTGGCCATACTTTCAATTCACGAATTTCATCAAAATAACATACTGCAATGGAATCACTTCTGAGCAATTCGAAAGTTTGATAATCAATCACTTGCAGAAGGTCCCTCCGAAAATAATATATCATCAACGAGCAACCTCTCAGAGCTAGGCCACACTGAAATTATTCAAAGGTATTTGCCCCAACTGTTACGTTTGAGTTTATGGTTTCCTTCTGGCCCGAATACCGTTTTAGGACCCATAAGGCTTTGAAGCATTCGCTGTAAATAATCAATCAATGGATATATTAAATATATGAAATGGGTACCTGAACTAGCTTTGCGGTTTCATTCTCCTTCATATCGGAAATGGATTCTGTGTACGTCATAAAACGAACAGATCTATAAAATTCTATGGTTCAGTGCGTATTCAAACTGAAACTGAATTGCGGTTTCAATGAGAATTGATGCTTGCAGTATTATTGGAGGAATACGACCTGACATGTATTATGCTCAGAAACTTCGATAAAGGGAAACAGAATCCCTATTATGTTCATCCTGATACTTTCATATGGAATTATTCCTCCAAGAGGAGTGAGGAGAAGATTTCTTTCATATTCCAAGGAATATATTCCTTTCATCATCTCATCGTCTAAATTATGGTTTGATCAAAATAAATTGATTTTGAACAATACAAAGACGAAAATAGTTATATTTGATACAAATAGGTCTAAAAAAGAAAAACCTGAAAATGTCAATCTGGCTCATTTTGATTTTGATGTATCTGAGTCAGTTAAATGTCTTGGTATTTGTATGGATCAATTTTTGAATTGGAGACAACATACTGAAAATTTAGCCAAAAAATTGAGTCAAAATTGCTTTGCCTTAAGATCATTAACAAAGTTTATGAATGAAAGTACAATGAGAGCAATGTATTTTGGTATCTTTGAATCAAATATAAGATACGGCATTATTTTTTGGGGAAATAGGGAAAATTTAGAAAAAATATTTTTTCCTACAAACGTCAAAAAATGACAAGGTTCGCGGATAGACAACAATATGCGAAGTGACCCTTTTTTTCATTTCCCTTCGTTACCATGACACCGTGCGCGAAGTAGTGTGCGAAATACTTACTTCGCACACTGCATGTAAACTATAAGGGATTTTTATATTTTTACCTTTATGTTCCTCAATCAAGCAAAAATCCAAGAAATCAGTTATTTATTGATGTATAACAATAATTAAGGCTTTCAAATTGTGAGAAAATTTAACACTACCTAATTTTATTTATTATTCACAATGTTAACATTTATGGTGCAGCCAGTGCACGAATGTTTGTAGAAAAAATTTTGTTTGCATCTCATGCGCGATATACTTTGGTGATCTCGACTATTTTTTTTTAACTCGGCTGCGCCTCGTTAAAAAAAATCAATTCTCGATCACCAAAGTATCATTTCGCGCACTAGATACAAAAATAACTATTTTTTTCAAACGTCGAAAAATGACAAGGTTCGCGCATAGACAACAATATGCGAAGTGACCCTTTTTTTCATTTTCCTTCGTTACCATGACACCGTGCGCGAAGTAGTGTGCGAAATACTTACTTCGCACACTGCATGTAAACTTTATGGGATTTTTATATTTCATCCTTTATGTTCCTCAATCAAGCAAATATCCAAGAAACCATTTATTCATTAATGTAAAACAATAATTGAGGCTTTCAAATTGTGAGAAAATTTAACACTACCTAATTTTATTTATTATTCACAATGTTAACATTTATGGTGCATCCAGTGCACGAATGTTTGTAGAAAAAATTTTGTTTGCATCTCATGCGCGAAATACTTTGGTGATCTCGACTATTTTTTTTAACTCGGCTGCGCCTCGTTAAAAAAATCAGTTCTCGATCACCAAACTATCATTTCGCGCACTAGATACAAAAATAACTATTAATTCAAAAAAGGGCAATGCGCATTGTTTACAAGTTGGGATATAGGGAATCTTGTAGGGGTCTTTTTAGAAACCGAAATATATTAACAGTTTTTGGTCTTTATTTGTTTGAGTGTCTCATGTTTTTTCACAAAAATAGAGGGAAGTTTACAAATGACAATGTGAACACAACCTTTAATACACGTACATTGAATTACAATTTTTCTATACATACACTAACTTTAACAGAGAGAACCCCTGCTTATATGTGTATCAGAATTTTTAATAAACTCCCTAATGAGAATAAATGTTTTAGTGTATATAATATGTTTAGAGTTAAGGTTAAAAATTTATTAGTTGGTATGGAACCATATAATTTGGCTGATTACTTTTTGTAATCTTGTGACGTCATTTCATTTAATTTGTAGTCTTTTGCTTTATTTGTGAAAACTGTAATTATCTGAAATAAAAGATATTCTTCATCATCGGTCTCCCGGTCTCAGCTCGAGCTGGTATTACTTCTATGAACCAGTGAAAAAACATTTCAGTTCCTCCCACTAGTTCAGAAATTTCCGCACGATGTGACAGGTTTGCAAAGCTACTGCCTGCTGTGCATATCCCGCGATCCTCTGGGATATCTCGATCTTTTGAAGGTTTTTCTTAAATGATTTGGACATGACTCCCTCAGCCGAAATCACCAACGGTATAATAGTGACTTTCGATAATTGCCACATATTCTTCAGCTCTATTGCCAAGTTCTCGTAATTCGTTATTTTTTCCGACTCCGTTCTTCCGATGTCATGAGTCAATGGTACGGCCACATCAATTATCACCCCATACTTCTGATCCTTCTCAATGAATACAAGGTCCGGTCTATTGTAGTCCACTGATCTATCTGTTGTTATGGGTCTGTCCCAATAGAGAACCGCTGTGTCCGTTTCCAACACTGCTGCAGGTTGATACTTATAATATGGCGGACAAGTATCCAAAAAACCATGTCTGAGAGCTAACTGCTGGTGAACAATTTTTGCCACTTGGTTGTGTCGGCCCAGATATGCGTTGTCGGCAAGAACTCGACAACCTGCTATTATATGTTCGATAGACTCGCCAACTGCGCCGCACTTCCTGCATTTGTCCTCCACGTTCAGCTTCAAACAGTGCTTCTCATAGTTGCGAGTTCTTATAACTCGGTCTTGGATAGCCGTCAGGAATCCCTCAGTTTCAGGATACAATTGTCCCGCATTCAACCACGACAAAGAAGCTAATTTATCGACATTTTCCCCCTCAAGGTGTTTGGGAAATCTGCCGTGCAGAGCTTGTTCCCGCCATATACTTATATCTTCGCTTCTCGTGGTGATATCGAATGTCAGTTCTCTGTGTTGTAGGTTCAGAGGTGTGTATCCCTTATCCTCTGTTGTCACCAATTTCATCAGGCTATCTTCGGACTCGAGCAGTCGCTGCCTCAAGTTTTTCTCCTGGGTTCTGCAGAGTTTATAGATGTTCAACAGACCTCGTCCACCATCTCTCCTGGGTAGATAAAGCCTTTTCACCGATGCGTTGGTGTGCAGACATCGGGACTTCGTCATTAGGCGGCGGGTGAGCATCTGACCACTTCAAGACTCCGAAAGTGTAGGTCAGAGCAGGCGTAGCCCAAGAGTTCAAGGCATCGATCTGGTTTCTAGCAGACAGCTTGGTGTTGAGCACTTTGGTTATCCTGTTCTTATATTTTGCAGTGAACTCAGCTTTCAAACGGGTGTGGTCAATCCGTTGATTTTGAGGAATGCCCAGATACTTGTAGGTCTCTTCTGGCAACATACTGTGGATGTCCTGAAATTGTTCCTGAGTGTTCTCTATTTTACCCTTCCTGATGTTGACTATAGCGCATTTGTCGAGACCGAAAGACATGTCAATGTCTTTGCTGAAGGAGCGCACTATATCTATCAGCGAGTGAAGTTGATTTTGGTTCTCGCCGAATAGTTTCAGATCATCCATATACAATAAATGGGTAAGTTTTCGCGGATTCCTCATTGCTGGTCTGTACCCCATGTTGGTGTTTTTCAAAAGAGTAGATAGAGGATTCAGTGCTATACAAAACCACATCGGCGACAGGGCATCTCCCTGAAATATCCCCCTCGATATTTTCACGGTTCCAGCATTGATGTTGTTTATAAGAATATTTGTTTTCCATGTACTCATTAGATGTTGGAGCACGCCTATTATTTTCGGGCAGATCTTATAAATCTCCAGTACTTTCACAAGCCAATCGTGGGGCACCGTATCGAAGGCTTTCTGATAGTCGATATAACATAGACTTAAATTCCTCCTTCTCGCTTGGGCTTGCTTTAACACTACAGCGTCTATGGTGAGTTGATGTTTGCATCCTGCCGATCCTCTAGAGCAGCCTTTCTGTTCTTCTTCCAGAATGTTGTTGGCTTCACAGTGACGATATATCGCATTATTCACAAGCGTTGTGAACAGCTTGTACACCACTGACAAACACGTTATCGGTCGGTAGTTTTCTGGCTTGCTGCGATCTCCTTTTTTGTGAAGCATAAAGGTACTGCCTTGAGTGAGGAAAGTAGGTATCTTGAAGGGATCTTCCAGCGCATCCGAAAAACATCTAGCCAGACTTGGGAAACATGCTGTAAATTGTTTAACCCAAAAGTTGTGAAGTCGGTCGGGTCCTGGCGCCTTCCAGTTACTAGTTTTTTTGACAATGTTGGAAATTTCTTCGACTGTGAAAAGATCAGTCTTCATCTCAACGATTTCTGAGGCCTGGTGTTCAATGTCCGTAAGCCAGCTAGTATTCCTCTGAAGTTGACCACTCTCCGACCATAGAGAACTCCAATATTGTCGAAATTCGTCTTTGTTAATATCAGCATGCTGATTGGAGGAGATTTCGGATGGCTGTTCAAGACTTCTGAAGAACTTCCTTCTGTCTCTCACATATTCAGCGTTTTGTTGTTTTCGCTTTGTTAGCTCATTGTATCTTCGCAGGCGAGCACCTTTCGCTTTAGCTTGCTGTCTCAAGCGATCTTCCAGATCAACTATCAACTCTTTATGTCGTGGAGATTCCAGGTCCAGCCCTGCGGATGTGGCTATTTTTCGCACTTTGTTCAATACTTTATGCGATTTATTATCCTTCAGGAACTCATCCAAGACATCAACTTTTCCTCGAAGTTTATCGACGTCCTGCATTAATCTTCTTTTCCAGGCAGGAGTTTGATTTTTAACTTTCTGTTCACTGGTTCTGGGGATGTAGATCTTTTGCCCATTTTGTCCGATTACTGTGATGGCAGCACAGTACAGAGATAAGTGGACTTGTTCCAACGTCCATTGAGTGCTCAGGTGTTCTGCCAATATTTCGTTGAGCCTCTCGATGTTATTTTTGGCCGTAGAGTTGAAGTTCAATTTTGGAAGAATGGGGCGGTTGAGCGGATTAGTAGATTCGCATTGCGCCAGGTTACTGTAGAAGGTGTCATACAGATGGCGATATTGTGGGGAGTCTTGGTGATCAGTTCGTGTGACAGACAGGTCCCTCGCCGTATCTGCTGGTCTTTCCAGCGGCTCGGTGGGTTCTTCATTCTGACTTCCGACAATCTGTTCTTGATTGATTGTGTAGCCCATTCCTCTCTTGATCTCATCTAGTTCCTGTCTTGTCAAGTAGCCTTTTCGTATAATAACATTTTTACGATCCGCAATGTTCCCTTCCGTTAGCTGAAGTTCTGGATGTCTCTTGGTGAATTCAGTATAGAGGGAGTATCTCCATCCAGGAAGTGGTTTGTCATCGCAACGGTTCACGTAGTAAAAAGCTCGCATTACTTCAATATTCATTTCGCGGCTCCACTTAATACGAGCGTTGCGAGCTCCCCTGCGGGCAGTCCTCCTCACGGTGGTCGAGCCAGCAGGTGGAGTGGCATTTCGATCTTCTGCCATGATATCGGTTTCCACTTCTCGTTGTTGTTGTGGTGCTGTATTTTGTTGAATGACAGGAGCCCGCTTCCTCAGCACCCTGCCACCGACGGATCGCATGCTGTCATGCCCAGCGTCGGCTCCGGACATGCCCTGGCGCTCCCCAGGCAGCGACTCTATTCCGAGGCTTGATTCATTCTCCATTTTCATGGGTTTGCCACCATTTACCCTAGGTGGCCCAGGTAACTCGAGCCGTGGGGACGTCACCCCCCATGTAGCATGGCATAAACCACACCACACCCGTGCGGTAAAAAGATATTATTATTATTATTATTATTTATTGATTAATTCTTATCTAATAGTTTGATTGTGCTATACAGGGTGTTCCCACTGGCGGATACAGGGGGGAGGGGCGTGGGCGCCATGACCCTCCCCCTTGGACCTCAAAATTGACAATAATCCCTTTATTAATGGTCCTATAACGTTGGTAAAAAATTTCTGTCCATTGATGGCCCCCCCTTTGATGAATTCATGCTCGCCCCCTGAAAAACGGTCAGGATCCGCTAGTAGGTGCTCCTAAATGAGTGTTTTAACGGCCAAGTGTAGATTTCTCATTAAAAAATAACATTTTTTTTCTCCTCCATTTTTTCCTCCGCGTATTCGTTTCAGGCAGTCAAAAATCTATATTTTTCAGCTTTTTCTTTGAGCCTAGTCCGGAAAGTACGTACTTTTCGGACTAGGCCGGAAAAACTCACGTAGTTGTTGTCATTGTGATGATCATCACAATAGCAACGAAATAACGGATGACAGTTCTGTTCTGTTCAATTCAAATAATAATCAAAATGTATAATACAGAAATGTGTCGTCTCCTTGATTTGTAATTCTACACGGTTGCCAAAAAAATATTGTACGCAACACGCCCGAAAATAGGTTTTTCGGACTCACAGACTTCCAGACTTTTGTCTATTCGTCCAAAAAAACCCTATTTTCCGGACTTGTTACGTAAATTACTATTTTTTTTCAGTTTTTTGCTGATATCTCGGAAACTGAGTTTCAGTACACACATGGTCACTAATAACAGCTTCTTTCTTCCCTTTTACTCGGTTTATTTAGACGTGCCAGTGGCGGAGGTTTTACCCCTCAACTTTTACACCAATGGAAAAATTTGCATTTGCACAGCAAATTCGGATGCGCCAATGTGTTCGACATAAAAAAGGCACCCCTGGTCATCACTCTAAAGTGAATCGTTTTCGAGAAAACTGGGATTTTATGATCAAAAATAATTTGCTAACGCATTTCTTGTAATTGGCAAGAAGAGTAGTGATAATTAACAAATTTATCGACTCTCATAGAATAATATATCCATTGTTCAACTGATTTTGATCTGCAATAGTATCTATAGGGTGTCCGGTAAACCTTGTACAATATTGAAACTGGTGATAGACCAGGTCATGACTGTTCAGAATATCAGAACTTCACCTCAGTAAAAATATAACCATTTTCGAGATAATGGGCATTTTCTAAATATCTAGAAAATCACTACCTCACCTCCGTTTTTTGAGTGCTATGTCTACAAATTGAGACTAATTCAAATATCTTTGTTTCTGACCCAGGCAACACAGACTTCTCCGCGATATCTTTGAGAGGTTACAATGCGACTTTTATAGGAGCTCCTACCGCGAGGTCCCAGAGATCTCTATGTGATGTAACTAAGCGAATTTCCCACTGATGTGCCCACGCGATATCTTGGAGACCTCGCCATGCGATATCCTTGGGAATACTCTATGCGATAACTTAGAGAGGAGAGCGCACCATGCGATTGACAAGGTCAATCTGTTCACGCAGGCGCTATTTGTCTATCAAGTCGAACTTGTATAAACAGCGAGACGGCAAGACATCGAGAGGGGCTTTGTGGATAGAGTAGTTAGCTGTGTTTATCGGTGTTACTGTGCTGTGCGAAGTTCGTTATTGTGTGAAATTTCGATGAGGATATTTGTGCTCCAAGTAAGTGTTATTTTCATTAAATCCTGGAGTTTTCTCACCTATTAGGACATATACCGTAACCATTTTTACCGCCATTCATGTTATCCGAGTAATTCAACCACCAATAACCAACACCAACAATAAATTGATCAATTCACATTAACATTAAACGATTTTCTACTTGATATATTGGTGATCAGGATAATTATTTCTATTGAATATGGATGAGTGTAATAACTTCACAACAGATTTTACAAGAATGGTTAGAAAAGTCGAGATATAATTTCAAACAATTCCCGTGGACACTTTCACGGAAATTGTTTGAAATTATATCTCATTTTGTTTCAAGCTGATATATGAATGCAGAATGGGCATTGAAATGTTGTTGAAATCCTCTTTGTTCAATTTGTGCTCCAAAAGCACTTGACACAATGTTTATTCAAGTTTTGATTAATGTATAAACCACTGACCTCACAAAAGTGTTACCGATTTTCTTGTCAATCTACCGATCTCATGAAAAAGCAATTAAATCTACCGAAATTTGATGGAGTGAATGTATGTTCTGATATTCTAGGAAATCATGACTCTTCCGATATTATTTTGAAGATTTCCTAAGCATACCATAATTTGATCCATAAGTTGAGTTATACGTTGACAAATCTATATTTTTTTCAAGCAATTTGATGTACATACGTTTATTTTCAGAATATTTGCTGTTTTCAATAGGTGTTAATTTTTTGAATACCTATTTATTTATTATTTTGTCAGAATACTCATTTTTTGTTCGAAAGATTTGTTTTTCGAACAATAATTTTGTAAATAAATGAAATCCATTTTCAATTTTGCTTCATTCGTAAAATAACCTTCTTGCCCAATATTTCGGATAAATGGTATTTCAACTTGAATAACACAAAAAATATGTGAATAGGTATCTTTATCCAAAAGTCTACCGAAATCTACCTATTTTTTCCAAAAATCTACCGAAATCTACCAATTTTTCCGAACTTGTAGGTACGGAGGGTGGCAACACTGGTGTTGGTGGACAACAGAGGAGTCTTTTCTCAAGATGGGCTGAGAGATTGTACCCAGAGGAAGAAAGAAATGTAATGTTTTGAATAATTTTTTTAATTTTTTTATTGCAATTTGTTGATAATAAAGATTGAAGGATTTATTCACTTGTTTTAGTTTACCTTCTGTTGCAGCCGAAAATAATGAATATAACTTTCAACACTGTTTGTTGTATAGTTCAATTCTATAATATAGCTAATATGCAGATTCTCATCATAGGAATAGGACAAATCAAATTTAGTTTTTGATGTTCTATTAACAATTCGCAATGCGACCTGTATATACCTGTGCAAAGCGGCCTGTGTAGAAACTTCTTATACATCCCGCAATGCGACCTGTTTGAGAATATCTTATACATCTCGCAATGCGGAGGTTAATAAGAAGTTCTCAGAGTCCTCGCCGCGGGAGGTGTATGCGAACTCTCAGTGTGGCTTGTTTGAGAATATCCACGTAGGATATCGTCAAGAGTTCTCTGGGAACTCTTTTGTGGCGGACATTTGGAGGAGATATAGAGCTCCCTGCGATCTCCCAAAGAAGTCACAAAAGGCGTCACAACTTCCTAAAAAGAAGTCGCAGGGATTTCTCTGGGATATCTTTGTGTTGCCTGGGGAAGAAAAATGATGAATGAGGCTTTCAGACGTACAAAACAGTTTTTCAGAACTTGATACATTTTTCAAGAAATAGAGGTAAAATGAGGTGAGGTAGTGATTTTCTAGATATTTAGAAAATGCCCATTATGTCGAAAATGGTGATATTTTTACTGAGGTGAAATTCTGATATTCTAAACAGTCATGACCTGGTCTATCACCAGTTTCAATATTGTACAAGGTTTACCGGACACCCTGTATAATAGCGTGAGTTATAATAACTCACGCCTATAACTCACTAAAATACAAATAGGAAAAATTAAATTGCTTACGAAATGAATAAAAAAGTCGGATCAATCGGGAACTCTCTATCAGACATCAAGGTAACGTTCTCGCCATCCATTTATATATTTCCTTGGGTCTGAATATACAAAAAATGCATTTTTTGACGTTTTCTACGCGATTTGATCGCGCTTCGATCGCTCTTGAAAACTGTCGTCAATTTCGTAAATGCAGATTAATTCGAATTTTACTGAAGAAGTCGAAGATAAAGTATAGTCTTCAATTCTCGGTAATGGCCATAACACACTTGATGAATTTACACCACCAAAACTCTGAATGTTCATATATTTTCGATTTTTTTATGTGTCCTAGGGGTATGTATTCCCCATGAATATTTCCCACTGAAAGCTCGTTATGGAATATTTCTGTTGCATTCGCTGTGAATATGAAATACATCCAGAATTTCGTTATAATATGAGAGGTAGCATTAAATGTGAATTGCAATAATTGTAATAATTAGACCTGTCACTTGTGAAGTAATTGGACATTCTTTTCTCCATGATCACAAAATATTATTCGTAGGTGCATGCTGGGAATAGATTGAATTAAATTACCTGAAATAATGAATTCATAAATTCAGGAGAACCTTACAAGTTTCTTGGAATGAAACAGAGGGGTGTACTGGAGACAACCCAGATAAAGGATGCCTTAACAGCCAGCTACAAAAAGAAGTTGAGAGACATATGGAAATCGCAGTTGTCGGGAAAGAATAAAGTATCTGCTACAAATATGCTAGCCATCCCGATTCTCACCTACTCTTTCGGGGTGGTGAACTGGACGGTAAACGAACTCCTCGATCTTGATAGGTCAACAAGGAAAATGATGAACATGAATCGTAGCCTACATCCCAACAGTTCAATACAGAGGATATACCTTCCTCGAAGCCAGGGGGGCAGAGGATTGCAATGTTTGGAATATCAACACTATCAACAAACATTGGAAATGGCAGTAAGGATTCTAAGAAGTGAAGATCCGCTTCTGAAATTTGTCGCTCAGCATGAAATTGCGAACCGTGGAGCCTTCCTATTCCGAGCTGCACAAAGGGCCATGGAGAAGCTCAGCATAACCGGCGTATCAATCAATCCTGAGCTCGCTGTAACACCGATCACTCAAGCGGACCAAAGAAGCCTAGCAAGACTGATCCGAAAGTCTCAGTCAGATACATTACCCGAACATCATATGAGTTAAGCCCGCAACGGACGGCGAGCGATAATATAATATATATTATAGCTTTGCATTGACATATGTCATTTTAGTATGGAAAAATATCGTAATATATCGCTTGGATGAAAATATAAATATATTTTTCCATACTAAAATGACATATGTCAATGCAAAGCTATAATATATATTATATTATCGCTCGCCGTCCGTTGCGGGCTTAAGACCTTGCACTCCATACATTTCAGGAGTTTAAAAGACCAGGACCTGTCTGAAGAATTTTCTTTCGCCTTTCTAAAGTCAGCTAGCCTTAAGTCAGAGAC
The DNA here is from genome assembly GCA_951802165.1 of Adalia decempunctata. NCBI lineage: Eukaryota > Metazoa > Arthropoda > Insecta > Coleoptera > Coccinellidae > Adalia > Adalia decempunctata. Next base: position 60,925,993 of record OX637696.1, on the reverse strand, counting down.
AGAAGGATTTGTGATGGCGTGTCAAGATGGAGTACTGAATACGAGATGGTATAAAAAGAACATCATGAAAATGGACACCCCAACAACTTGCAGGGCTTGCCAACAGGAAACGATTATGCACATCCTTTCCGCCTGCAGAGTCCATGCTCCATCAGGGTATGTAGAGAGACACAACGCGGCACTCCGAATCCTATACTTCCATCTGAGAGCCGCGTATGAGATAGACAAAGAACCGGTGCTACCATATGTGCCTCTGGAGATTGAGGCGGTGGTTCAGAACGAAAGAGCTCGCATATGCTGGAACTATCCTGTCTCAACAACACGGCAGATCAATGCTGTTAAGCCAGACATACTTCTGCTGGACAAGGAGTTGAAGGAGTTATTTGTCGAGGAATTCTCCTCCCCGGCTGAAAATAATGTTGTGATGAAGGAAGAACAGAAGAGGCAAAAATACAAAGACCTTATGTTCGAGCTTGGAACTTTATATCCAGGTCATCAAATTAGGATGGTTGTACTTATCATAGGATGTCTCGGTGGAATGAGAGCTAACTATGTGGATGAACTGAAGATTATCCCGGTCTGCTGATCACTGGCCGAGGTATTGGCGCACAGAATGCAGAAAGCAGTGTTGCTCGGGTCACTCCATATCATCAGGTCCCATGAACTCTAGAAGCCACTTGCAGCTCATCTCTTTTGTTAATGGACGCTGCGAGGGCAGGATGAAGAATTCCTCCATTGAAGTGTGACGGGTTTTTATTGAGTAACCACACAAGATCCTGGACTCTCACACTACCGAGAGTGCGGACCCTCTCTGTGCCCATAAAAAGTTTTCCCCTCACACGGACGTTTAAAAAAAAAACGAAAGAGTTTCATTGAATCACAAAATATGGGGTTCTAATTTGAAAAACAAAAGTTATGGTGGAAGTTTGTTCCCAATTTTGGGAAAATTTCTTGAACAGTGTTCGATGATATTTTTCAAATTCAAAATATGCTCAACAATCTCACATTCTGCAAAGTCATGGTGGGGGGACACACAAGCCAAACCTTGACGGCTGACTTCCTGAATCAAAGCAGAACGAAGGCACGTATATTATTAGTAGGTCTGCTGACGGGACACTGCGGCCTTAGGAAACATCTGAACACCATGGGAATACTTAGAGAACCCGTGAATTGCAGACCTTGCGGTGAAGAGGCAGAAACAGCCTCTCACATCATCTTTGAATGCGACGCCCTAGGAAGGCTTCACAGAACCTTCGGAGATATCAGTCCGGAAACGGAAATGAATCCGAAAAACCTCATAAACATGCTACTGAACCTGATAAAGGACACAAACCTATTCTCGTGAGGAACCACTGACGAAAGAGTGATACAATAGACCCAAGTTGGTCGCAGTGAGGCCAAGTGCTAACTAGGTCTCTTGTTCGTCAGCCAATCAATCAATCAATCTCACATTCTTCTACTCCAAGAATGTGAAGACTAATTACGATAAGAATATTGAGAATTTCATTACATAAAAGTGATAACGCGTATTTCCCCTATTTTCCACTGTTTTCTTAGTATTTTGAAAACCATCAGGTTTAATAAAACAGTTGAAAAGAATTCATTGAAAATTAAATTCTTAATAAAATTAGCGGAAAAAAATTTGAATAATTTTATTTTAAAATTTGAATAGTTTTTTTTTCGAAGTACCTAATGAAATTTTAAACAATTTCATAACACCAAATGTGAGTTTTCAAATAAGTCCAGTCACCAGAAATTTCTAGTTGACACTTGAACCTAGAACACCCTCTTTATAATTTGGTAAACTGAGTTTGATATGAAAATATTGTTGTGTTGGGTCTTCTCGTGAATTTGAGGCTGGAGCGATCGCTAAGTGTCGGAGGTTCGCTCATAAATCAAGTCAACACTCGTGACTTCTTTGTAGTGAAAAACATCGCTGATTTTCTAGTGACACTGAATTCGTAGTAGTACTACATACCAATACATTACTCACGCAAAATGTCATTAATTCGGCAAGGAACTTGCTTTTTCTTTTCTTTTTTCTTTCCAGTTAAACATTCTTGTAGTCAGGTTTTTTTCTATTTTTCCTTAATCATTTTTTATTCGTTCCTCAGTTATTGAGCCTTCTAATGCCAAATTGAAGAATACTTCTGTATACACTTGAATTTTGATGAATGAGAGCAATACATGGAAATCGGATGATGATTAAATTTGCACCAAATGCTCAACTATGTTCATGGTTTCTACTGGTGTACTGTCGCAATCATGAATCCCAGAAGAATTACGGTTCCATCATTGCGGAAATCATCACAAATAGTCCTGTATTTCACTCAGTGAAGGATGGCGAATTCATAATACGTAACAGATGACGTATTGCAACGAGAAATTGTCAATTACACACAGCATATAACATCCGTTTAGCCCTTATTAAATCGGCAGTTCCCTGCGTTTGACACAACTCAGGTTGAAAAAAATTTGCATGAAATGAAAAGAGCGCTAATAAAATCCACTACGACAATGCAACTCGCGGAATCCATGAAGCGGAAAAGCCCTAAATCGGCACATTTTCCGACCGGCGGAATCATCCAAAATTGCATTTTCTACATTTTTCCCACTTGTACACGCACGTTCGCGATGTATTTCTGGATTATACCGGGCTTTTGAGTCCCTTTATTTGCGGATTCGATTCACACATTCAGCGGTTGATATATTTTATGGCCTACTCGTCAGGATCACGAGATATATGTCTGCTTGTGCGAACCCCCATTTTTTACTAACGGCAAATTAAACTTTCATGAATACTTCAACAGAGATCTGCCACTGAGTATGTTGAGCCCAATGCACACTGAAAAAGGACGCAGACTTCAACCAAACGTGGTGTACACTGTGTCGCATTTTGGTTGAGACCCTCTATCACTTTTTTGTGAAACCTTCATAGCAGCAAACAGAAATATTCCAACTACTTTTGTTACTGAAATACAGGGCGGAAACAAAAATATTCACTTTTTGAGATGTTAATATTTCTCAGGTCCTGTATAAGATAGAAAAAAAATGAAAACTGCTTATAATAGATATTTTTACATAAAAGTCAGTGGCGTATTTAAAATTTTTTGTAGAGCTCTGTTTCTGAGATTGGGCACAAACTTGTTATTTTTAAATGGACACCCTCTATATTTTAACGTCAAAGTTTCGCAATTTTCTTTCTGAATGCATTGATGTATCACAACCTAATCTTCAATAAATCTTAGCTTCAGAAATAAGTTAAATCCATATTTATGTTTGTTTTTCGACAGTAGCTATGAATTCATTCACACATGTATTTAATTATTACTTTTTTTAAACGTCATGTTCAAATATAATTGCAGCGCTGTTTCGACATTTTCGTTAGAAAGGTTTGAACATTTGATAATATCATACTTTTCAACATTTTGAAATTCCATGTTTTCACCGTCAGACATCATTATTGATTTGTATTGACTGTTTGTGACTAAGTTTCCATGAATGCAATAAACAAGGCACTTTTTATTACATGTTCAACTTTTATTCATTCAAATAAACAAACATAAATATAGATTTTTCTGAGTTTTGAAGCTTAAATTTAGTGAAGATTAGGTTGTGATACATCTTTGTATCAAATGCAAAAATTTGACGTTGAAATATATAGAGGGTGTTCCATCTAAAAATTATCAAGTTGGTGTCCAATCTTGAAAACCGTAGTTGAAATATTTCTGTTTGTGGCTTTGAAAGTTTTACAAAAAGTGATACATGCGAAAACCGCATGTGTCTATCTTTTTTTAGTAATAGCTGAGATACAGTGCAGTCTCAACCAAAATGTGTACATTAAATTGTTCACCTCAGTGGCAAATTGAGGAAAAACTGGTTTCATTGAGATCTTTAAATTCCTGGTACAATGAGTCAAGAATTTTTTTGCTAAAATACATAGGAACCTGTGATGGATGCAAACTTGTTTCCTAGCAAAATATTACCGAAGGTTATATTTAGACAACTTTTGTACTGATGATTATTTCGAAAAAAAATGGTTATTCATAATTAGGTGCAGTAGAATTTTCTGAAATGAAACATGTAAAATTTGTCGTACCTAATGGCTAAAGTTAGATCATTTAGGACCCAGCTTAGACTTAGGTGATATATTCATAATCTTCCATCATTTTTCACTTCTTCGAAATAATGCCTTCATCGAAGCTGTTGATTTTTCATTTTCATTAAGTCAGAAATAGTTTTTTTCATTGTACAAAATTCTTCAGCGCATCTTCATCCTGCTGTTTCAGAGCCTAGGCACTGTTATTTTGTTTTATAGACCGCCGATTTCAGTAGAACAATTTAGAGTCATTATTTGTAAAATTTAATTTCATAAAAGTATATTTTGAAATAGCTATTCCCCCTCGTTTCTTTCAGATTTAAAGCCCATTGTTATAAAAGCAATATGAAAAATGTTGAATATCTCGAAAACAAAGTTACTTTCACTGAATATAAAATTTATTTTTCTTAAACGCCAAGTTAACTGTCAAGTCCTATAAATAATGCCTGTATTTCTGTCACTATCCACCAGAATCACCAAGGGAATGAAAAATTAGACGATAATTTTCATCCTGAATAGCTGTCTGATGTTTGATAGACCGTGAAATTAGGACACTGTGTTGAAGGATCAATTGTAATAATATTTATCATATAAAAAAAATTGATTGCCAGAACATCTTCATTCGATGATGAACCTGAAGGTACCATAATATCCAATCATTATACCACAACCTGTATTGGTTTCTCCATTGAAAATATCAAGGTCGTGAGTATTTTTTTTATATAACCGGCAACACCGCAGCGGTGTAGATATCTGAGGTCGATAGAACAAAAATATCTACAAGAAACCAAATTTTCAATAGAATCGTACTTCCTGTTCTGCGTCAAAGTCGAGGGTACCATCGATCGTAGCCCATTCACTTTCCTATGCCAGATGCAACTCTTCCTATTAGCAATATTTCTCAGGGTTCCTGATAATGGGAAACCTCATCGGGACGTATTAATTACTGCTTTTTCTCTGCTCCCTTTTCTTTCAGGCCCGCTTGGTTTCTCAGATCTTTCATCCCCCATAGGCTCCTTTGAGTGTATTGAACAGAAGAGAGAACAGATCCCAATTATTTCTTCTCAGAACGTTCGTGTTGCTCACGCCGGATCAATTTTATAAAAAAAAGGAGTATGACGCTGCGAAGAAAACGAAAAATCCACCTTTTATATACCTACTCGAAATTTTACTGATCCTGTCGTGAAAATTACCTTAAACTTAAAAAAAAATATAATTGCATGATATTTTGAAAAATTGTGAAAAGAACTTCACGGGCTCTTGCTGAGTCATCAAAATATTGAAATCCAGTATAAAAAAAACAAATCAGTGACTGCCAATTAATTTTTTTAATATACTCCGCTTTCGAAAACGTTCGCATTGGACATCGCACAAAATTTGTGGTTCCGACAACGCATGTAGAAATCTGAAGATAGAAGCTGATTTTCAGCAGGCAAGGGTCCCTGAGAAGAGCTTGTGTTTGGAGCAAAGCTTCCCTTCATCTTTGAAACCTGTCAATTATGTGAGTCATCACATTTTCATGGTTATTTGAAGATTTCACAGCATTTCGCAATCTCTTCAGCTTCAGTTCGCTAATATACAGTTCGCTTCTCTCTCCAATTTATAATGAGCTATCTGAGGATATATTGAACAATTCTTAGCCTACTATAGAATCAAACGAAATTTCAATGTCAAAATATTTTATTACTCAACATATTCTCCTCTCAATTGAATACATTTATTACAGCGAACCTGCTACGTCACTAGACCTTTCAAAAAATGTTTCTTCTTGCTTTGCAAATCAGTCCTCCACAGCTTTTATTACCTCCTCGTTGGAAGAAAATTTACGACCTTTCAAAACTTATTTTTCAGTTGAGGAAAGAGATGATAGTCGCACGGAGCCAAATCTGGTGAATAAGGGGGGTGTTCTACACCTTTTCCAATTGTATTTCAGAAAACGTAAAATGTAATTCAGAAAAGCAAATGGAATTTCAGAAAATGGAAATTGTAAGAATAACATGTCAAAACAGTCAAAACCGAAAACAGGAAAAAAAACAAATTTGAAAATACGAAATACTTAAGACAAGTTCGATGCCACATTGTCCTAGATTCCTATGTTGCATCACTTGATACCGAGCTCGATACTATTCTGAATTACATATCACATTTTCTGAAATTGAATTGATAACTTCTGAAATACAATTTTCCTTTTCTGAAATTGAATTTGCCAATTCTGAATTTCAATTCACTATTCTGAATTACAACTTTGTTTTTCTGAATTACAACTTCCTAATCTGAATTTCAATTTCGTTTTTCTGAAATTGAATTAACTATTCTGAAATTAAATTTCTGTTTACTGAATTACGTATATTCTGAAATACATGTTCCCTTTTCTGAAATTCAACTTTGAATTTCTGAATTACAACTGTGAAAGGTGTAGTAAATCTAACCCTAAATCACGAATTTTTTGCATCACATATTTGTGTACTGGGGCGTTGTACTGTAAAAACAAAACACCATTGGATAGCTTTCCGCATCTTTTCTCTTTAGTTTTTTCCCGTACAGTGGTCAGTAATGTCGAATAGTAATCTCCAGTTATTGTTCTACCCGTATCCAAAAAATCAATCATGATTTGTCCATGGCAATCCCAAAAAAACTGAAGCAAGAACTTTTCCAGCAGATTTTTGGACACGAAATTTCTCAGGTCTTGGGGAACCACAGTGTCGCCATTCCATCGATTGTTGCTTTGTTTCTGGATCGTAGAAATGTACCCAAGTCTCATCCATAGTAACAATTTGGTTTAAGAAGTCTACATCGTTTTCAAATCGAGCACAGATCGAACGCGATGCTTCTACCATTGCACGCTTTTGGTCAACATTCAAACATTTGGGGATCAATATTGCAGAAATTTTGTCCATTTTTGTCCAAATTAACGTGAACGATATGATAAACGCAGTGCTTCAGATATCCGTTTCAACCCAATTCGACGGTCTGATAAAATCATATGTCATGAACTGCATCGATATTTTCGGGGACTGACACAGAAACTGGCCTTCCCGATCGGTCATCATCTTTAATGAAAAATTCACCTCTTTTGAAGCTTGCAGTCCAATTCTTCACCGTCGCATACGAAGGACATTGATCACCAAGGGTATTAAGCACATCTTCGTAAATCTGCTTACCTCTTAACCCTTTTAAATACAGGTACTTGATGATGGCTCGATTCTCCAATTTTTCGATTTTTACAATTTTGGTGGACATCTTTTATTTTCGATATATTGCGTAACTCTGGTTTACTTTTTTGACGTCAAACTCTACACTGACACTTCTAATCGTTATTGTTCGTTGATATGATATCGCAATATTTTGATTATGCATGGAACTGATCTAGGCTAACAAGTTATCAGTACATCTTCGTACTACAACATAAATATGTCGAGAATGTTAAAATTTATGACGCAACCATCCCATCTCAAACGAACAGCAATAATTTCAAGCCCGCAGACTGAAATGGACTAAATTAATGTCAACCACAAAACGAAAAATGTAACTGAAAACGATGCTGTAATGAATTCATTACAGCACTGATTTCAGTACTGTAATGAACTCATTACGATACTGAAATAGACTTTTATCAAGTCTTCGACTCACGTTTGCCTTGTCCACATAAATCGTCCTTTATGGACTGGAGAAATCTCCATATGGGAACAGCAAGAATATGATAAGATGTATCGCCTTTATTAACCGCAGATGAATGTTTTTGTTCTGAACATTTTACGGATTTACAGGGGGGTAATGGGGGTAACTAAACCCCTCCCCCCTATGAATATCGAAGACCTAAGAAAGAGGTGGTGCACATAAAATATTTCATACATGTGTACCTGATTTAATGGTCTTCAATCGTTATTACCCCCCCCATGATCGTTATTCCCCCCCCCCATGAAAAAGATCTATATTCGTATTTCGAATAGGCAAGTACTGGTTCTTTGTTTGCTGACGGAGCCTGAGATGAATTGTCTTGCTCAAGTCCGGTAGATACTGTTAATCCAGCTGAAATACCTATGTCATTTGGTCCATATAGCGTTATGAAAATTGAAATATATCAAATTAATACAAACAGTATATTTAACAGGAAAAACCTACGTGAGTACAATGACAAACAAGTAAAATTTGAAATGAATGCAACATAAATTTAAAAAATGGTTAAAACTGGCCTGAAAAACTTCGTGACCTACAGATTCCTGTTATCACTCGTGACACTTTGTTCTCTACATAAGAAATCACATCCTGGCGCTTTCGCCATTTTGCAACAAACAACCATTTCGAGGACTACTCAGAATGAAACATAACAGGCACGGTGGCCAAGCGATATTCGACCAATATATTTCGCGACCTTCCCTCATACAAACGGGGACATCTGATATTTTATCGGCTTCCAATCACCCAAAAAACTTCCGCCGAGAGTAAAAGCTTTCAGACAAACTTTGTTTTTATCAGTGAAAGCCAATAATTTTCTGGCGCGTCACAGTATCCGTGTTCCGGCATGGCTCGGAAGTAAAAATAATCAGTGGCATCCAGCGTCGACCACCTACGACTCGACTGGATGACGCCCTTCGGAAATTGAGGTGAAGACTCATCAATTCTGCGGCATCGGCATATCATTCCCATCGGCGTCCATTATCGAGCGCATCCACGTTGGATCTGCGTTCGCTCTGTCGGCTTAACCTGAAATTTAATTAGTAGCCATCGATTCTATCCGGCCCCGCTACCTCCGAATACTTGTGAACTGGAGCCTTGGGAATACATAAGCTATTAATAAATCTCCTTTATCAGTGCGATAAGACGAGACATTCCGTACAGTAATCGACTGAACGATGGGATGCTTGTTGATCACGTTTCGATTTTGGGGTTTGTTTGAAACGGAACACTTTCTGGATATTCGAGGTACGATCGGGAAGTCCTATATAATTAGGTAACCTCAATTTTGCTATTATTACACTCCTCTGTTGGGACGGGGAAGTTGTACGCCTTCAATCGCTAATTGAATGAGTTTACTCGTAATCATCTGACACCTCCTGGAAGCTCCCTAAGAGACCTTGATATATTTTTATTATGAAAATGGGTCAAATGAACCTGCACTGACGTGAAGCGATCCTCGTTATAGAAACTAGGAAATGGAAGGAGTGAAATAGTCATCTGAATTACTTCTACGAAAATAGAGTTTTACGTAACGAACACAAAATGATGCACATTTTGCAAGAGTTTGAACGTTGACACGAGCCGAAGGCGAGTTTCGCAATTCAAACGAGTGCAAAATTGTTATTTTGTGTGGGTTACATACTTAACTTTGTCGACAACAACGATCATTTTGGAAACATACAAAAATAAATGCAAATACGTATTTTATTTATCACTTTGAATCCGTGAAAATTATTTATTTATTTATTTATTTATCTTTTTTACATCCAACAGGCAAATGCCCAATTACAGGTGTAAACAGGTAACAAATACATATAGTTATACCTAAATATATGCATAATAATGCCTCAAGCCGTCGCCAGCCGAGGTTTAACCAAAAAAGCACAAAAAAAAAATAACCTTAGCTTCTAATTAACGAATACAATTGCTTCCTAAAGTGACCAATATTGAGAAAGAACATATCAACTGAGGGTAAACCATTCAAGCTTCTGCAGATGGATGCTACCGGACTATGAAAATGGTGTTGAGTATTAGAGACACCAATTCTAAAAGTCAAATGTGTTCTGGATAAAATGCGGGGAGTATTAAAATTCAACAGAGATAGTAAGTACATCGAATCGACTTGACCATTAACCAATTTGAAAGCAAATATTGCACCTGAAATTTCTCTCCTCTTTCTCAAACTTGTGAAGTTGAACTCGACCAGTAGAGAGTTATAGTCGTAATTGCGAATAGGGTAAACGTTATGTTTTTTGTAATACAAAAATTTCAAAAATTTCTTTTGTACGTATTCCAATGCTACACAATATTTTTCATGAGTGGGATTCCACACCAATGCACAGTACTCGAGTCTAGTTCGTATCAAACTGAAATATACCGACTGAACGGCCAACATATTCGAAAATTCCTTGCAATTTCACAGAACGAAACCCAAAGATCTATTGGCTTCACAGATAATTCCACCAATGTGGAGGTCAAACGAAAGCTTGCTGTCGAATAGAACACCTAAATCTTTACAATTATTCACCCTATTCAAGACATGGTTACCAACATTATAATTGAATTCTTGTGTGTTCAGTTTTCTTGAATAGCTCATAACTTTACACTTACTTATATTTAGAGGCAGTTCATTCTCAGTACACCATTCACACAAACGTCTAATATCTTCCTACAGCATATAGAAATCACGTATGTCATGAATCAATCTGAAAATCTTGAGATCATCCGCAAACAAAAGTTTCTTCGAGTTAATTACAGTGCACACATCGTCGATAAAAATCAGAAATAAGAGGGGCCCCAAATTTGATCCCTGAGGTACCCCTGACCGTACAATAAAATAAAATGACTTGACTCCTTTTAATTCAACAAATAAATGTCTATTATCGAGAAATGACCTCAACAACATCACAATATCAGGTGAAATACCAAAACGACTCAACTTCTTCAAAAGTGATACCCTGTCAAAAGCTCTACTGAAGTCAGTGTAAACCACATCAATCTGTTTTCGTTTATCTAAACAATCTGACACATAAATGCGTAAATGTACAAAGATTCGTGACTGTGCTCCTCGAACGCATGAAACCATGTTGAAATTCAGACAATTTATTAGACACATGTGAATAAATCATATCGAAAAGCCAAATCTCAAACAACTTGGAGAAAGCAGAAATGAGAGCCACAAGTCTGTAATTTCTAATATCAGCAGGCTTTCCCGACTTGAACACCGGACAAATACGGGATACTTTCCATATTTTAGGAAATTAGTTAGTTCAAAATCAAATTATAAATATACAGCAAGGGTTCGAGAAATATACTAATATTATTTTTAACCAGATTAGTTGGAATATTGTCTGGACCACAGCTCATTTTACTCTTTAACGTCTTTGCTGCCCTTAATATTTGCTCCTCCGAAATTTTATTGACATGAAAAGAGTCAGCAAGGCTGAAAGAGTCATCCAAATCATCATACGAGTCCACATTACTTTCCGAATCATTATAAACACTCTGAAATTGATCTGCAAAAGCGTCAACAATGGATTTCGGAGATGAAAATTTTTCGCTATCATCATACATTTCACCAGGAATACGAGTTTTATTCCGCTTAGAATTCAAAAAAAGACCAAAATTCCCTAGGATTTTCTATCAAATTGTCTTCGGATCTTTTAATGTTTTGATGTTTCATTGTTGAAATGAATGTACAATTATTGAACATAATTTAAGGATAGTTAAATGTGCAGTAGGCCTTACGAACCATATAAGAATATTCCAAATGGGTTGGTAACAGAACGGAGTGCTACAATATTCAATAGAAAAGCAATAATGAGATAGACCAAGCTTACATGGGATTAAATCCTGTGAAATGAAACAGAGTTATTTAAATGGGGATAGTACACATACCAGTGAACAAGGAAGCGTCTTAAAAATATACTAAAATGGCATATTCCTAGAAGAGGAACACAATTTCAAAGGAACACTATTGTGAACCAGAATGAAAGTGAAATGGACGATGATCAAACAGCAGTAGAGTAAAAGAGCTCGGAGTAAAAGTGAAGTAAAAAGAGAGCTCCTCCATTTGTTGTCGTTTTGGAGGTTAGTTTTTTTTTCCACAGAATCGTGTGTCTTGGATGGCCACAGAAGAACAAGTTTACTTCATGGTGGATCTTCGATATGATTAAAATCTCCTATTTATAAAGATGCGAATTGCCTGAAGTATTGCTTGAAATCGTACTAATATTCATCATTCATAGAATTATAACATAGGTATAATATTAAATAAGTTTCGTTCAACGTTGTTCCACGTTTCGACAATAGACGTTGCAAAGTTGGAAGCCATGGAGTAGTCTGGCAACGGTGCAATTCATTTTCTTATAGGGTAGAAATTTCAGAAATGTTACAAGTCCTAGGCAATTTATCATTTCGGACCCATTCTGGTTGAGTCCTCCCAGAGAATACTACAGTGCTCGTCAAAATTATGGAACAAATTCATTTTCTCAGAAGAAAAATATTTGGCAACAAAATCCTGGAACAGCTCAATTTTTGTTTCACTTTTACCAAATTTTTATGCATTTTTGATGGATTTTTGTTGCACCCTGTGCCATCCCCATCAACCCTGTAAATTTTTTGAATAGGGAAAGTGTGTCATATGGTACTCTTTTGGCGAGGTCTTTGTATCTGCTTTACAGGCGTGCAGAAATTTGCAAGAATTTTTCTTAAATGTGTTTAAGAATGTGTCAAACACTGCGCTTCAGTTATGATTATGTATGTTAATTATTAGTACGTTTCTACTGAAGATGAAACTTTTCGGTAAAATGTTTCAATTCGAAGAAAGAGCCAGTACGAAGTGCACATACTGAAAACTTTTTTCTTGAAAATTTCTGGACGCCTGTAAAGAAGATACAAAGAACTTGCCAAAAAGTACCACATAACCCACTTTCCCTATTCAAAAAATTTAGAGGGGTTGATTGGGATGGCACTGGGTGCAACAAAAATCCTTCAAAAATACATAAAACTTTGGTAAAAGTGAAACAAAAATTGACCTGTTTCAGGATTTTGTTGCCAAATATTTTTCCTCTGAGAAAATGACTTTGTTCCGTAATTTTGGCGCGCACTGAACCTTTAAACTGAGACCAGATCATGATCGTTTCTTCATTAATTTTTATATCTGGAAAATGCAGTGTGCAACCTACTAGCATAAATAAAATAGATGGAATGCCGAAAAAATTTTCAAACTTCAACTCCATCAACAATCAGTTCCTAATTTTATTATATTGACAATTGACGTGTGATCAAATTTGATAGGATCGAAAGTCAGTGTTGACAACCACAAAACGGAAAATATAACTGAAAACATTTGCTATAATGACTTAATTACAGTACCTTTTTTAGTACTATAATGAAATCATTACGATACTGAGATAGAGAAAAAAATTTATTCAATTCAGGGGTTCAGCAGAGTGAAACAGCATTCTTAGTGGCCTCGTCCGCAGCTGAAAACAGCACCACTAGAATTGATTTTTCGCAATTTCGCCCTAATCCATTTGATTCTGTCCACCCAGCCGATCTGTACTGCATAGTTTAATACATTTAATGAACCCGGAGAATTAACGCCGCAGATTCAATTAACCGATCAAGGTAATTAGTTCATCTCCCGTTTAATGAGCGGAAAGATCCAGATACTATGCTGACGAAGCGTCGATCCCCCCTCTTCACCAGCCTGTTGTACGACCCTGGGGACATTTCAGGCTGTTACGCCCGACTTGGTAACTTAGTTCTGATTTCAGACAGTTTGATGATCAGTCATGACTCGAGTTATATATTGTGTAGGCATTGGAGTGAATGTGGGAGTGACTAAATTTCATCAAACTTCGGTGGAATTCGAAGAAGCGTTCCATCATGCACCTATGGAATTCGGTTGAGCCGATTAATGCTCAAATTGGAAGCACTTCCACTTGGAACTTCAGAACATGGACCAACTCCTATTGAATTGCCTTCTATTTTTAATACAATTTTCTATGTGGAACTCATTCGCATCTTTGACGTCTGTAGGAAGTTAGGCGTTTTGAAGCTATGATTTTGTTGAAATTTGCTGAAATAAACCAAATGTTGGAAATAATTGTATATCCTTAATATACATTTGTCAGTTTTGAAGGAAATATAATTTAGTAGAGAACAGTCATATTTCTAATACATTCCCTTACCCATTTATCTATTTCCTTGCTTTTCTCTATTTCAGTATCGTAATGTGTTCATTACAGTACTTGAAACAGTGCTGTAATGAATTCATTACAGCATCGTTTTCAGTAACATTTTTCGTTTTGTGGTTGTCAGCAATGACTTCCGATCCTTTTAAATTTCAGCAAACGTCAATTTGGAAATGTCAATTTTCGTACTTCCTAATATTCACATCAACTGCCAAGATACAATAGGAAAGTCACTAGGACCTATAATTTGAATTTTTTTCATTGAATTTCCCAAAATTTGAGCAAAATAGAGAAAATATCGTCTAATACTCGTTGCAGAATGCAATTCCAATACTCATGCGTTCGAAAACTCGCTCCTTCGTCGCTCGTTTTCGAATTTCGCATTCGTATTGGAATAGGAGCCCATTCTGCAACTAGTTTTAGAATATACTATTAAATCAACATTTTTGGCGACCGTGACAGGACATTATAAGCTAGGAAATGGACGTTATGAAGAATGAACGGAATTGATGAGAAAACAATGCTCAAAATTCTGCACAGAATTAGACCTAATGCTATTAGATAAGGCCACAAGTGAGCAGCATCTGTTAGCAGTATTGAGACAATTGGAAGACAAAAGCGATACATTGTTCAGAGCAGCTGAAAACATAAGAACGTCACTATTGTCTTCAGAAATCGACGACGCAACATTAGAAGGAGAATTCAATCAAGTTGAATTCTACCGGAAATAATCAATTAAATGAAGATCTAAGTGCGAATTCTTCCTCAAGAAAGAAATGGATCAGTGCAGTTCACTCAGTTGTAGTGAGCATAGCAGAAGAAATTTCGTCCTGATGGAAATGTAAGGAACTGGATTGGTTTTTGGGTTCAATTCAAAATCATTCAAAATCCACGACGCGAAGATGAGAAAACTCTTAATTTAACGCAAGACGTTGAGGAAGAATATAACAAAGATGATTCTAGAGAAGATACGAAAAGAGAAGATACTAGCAGCCTATGTTTCCATCTGCCGCACGAAGGTATGGAATCTAAGGTTGAGTTGAAATTTCATGATTTGGATCCAAAGCAAAAACTGAAGAAAAACATAAAGAGTTTCTACGATTTCGAGAGAAATGAACTAGTAGAGTTCTGATTTCCAAACTATAACACCAGGTGGCACCACCACAGCAGGATAATGACATACCGGTTTATTGCATGTTAGCGGTCATCACTGCCATATAATCCAATACTACCGTGGCAACCAACTGGAACGGCAGAACTTATATCACTCCCTAGCAGGAACAATCGAATACAATAAATGTACAGTGTTCCACCTAGCGTCCATGTACTAAGGATGATTTCGATTATTTCTACGATATCCCGAAGGTCTTATGAAGCTGAAGGAAGAGAACAGTTTTGTCTACTAGAAAGCAAAAAAGAGATATAGTTCGACTTGGACTCGACACCTGAAAATATGATGATGTTCCTACTACCTTATACTGTTTGAGAGTCTTTGATACTGTGGTAGGGTAGTGAGTGGGCGAATCGACTCTCCATTCGACTGAAATACTGGCCTAGTCCGAACAAGCCTTTAAGAGGAGTTCCATTAACAAGTGACCTTAAGCGTCAAAGACTGGAATGGGCAAGGCAACATATCAATTGGAACGATCAATGGCGTAATGTCCTTTTCACTGATGAATCCAGATATGGACGATTTTCAGATTCTCGAAGAATAAGGGTATGGACAATCTCACGCATACCCCGTATGCGTATGTCCGAGAAGTCCATCCATTCCGAGGGGGTAGTGTTATGATATGGGCCGGAATATGTTTCAACGGGCGCACAGATCTACTTATTTCTCCTGGGAATATGACCACCCTACAATATAGGGAGCATGTCATTAAAAATGTTGTGCCAAATTTTCACGCTGCTATTGGTGAAACTTTTCAATTTCTAGACGATAACGCTAGACCGCACCGTGCAGCCATAAGTATTTGAGAATGCGCGCGAGGAGCTTGGTATTCCACATTTACCAATACCTCCGCACTCACCAGATTTGAATTGCATATAACATGCATGGGATATGCTCCAAAGAAGATTAGATAATCAACAACCTACCCCAGAACCCTTAGATGATCTGAGAGAGCTTCTGCACCGTTTATAGAACCAAATTCCTCAAGAAATGTTCAACATCCTCGTGTGTAGTATGCAAAGAAGATGTCAAGCTGTTATTGATGCCCGTGGAGGCCATACATTGTATTGATAGTCTTAAAATGCTTGAATTCTCTAGGAATTTTTTTTTTATTTTACTCGATTTTTCTTAACCATCCTGTAAACGCTGCAGACCTACAGGCTAAAATTAATTTGTAACTTGAAATCATATTACTTAGTATGAATTTTCCTCTCAAAAATCTTATTTTAACTATATTTTTTTGCGATTTAAGTCAATATCAAGATCAATGGATTCGTTGCTTGTTTGGCATGTAGCACCGACTTGTTGGAAGTAAACGTTGTGCAGATCAATATTATCCAATTCCGGCCATAAAAAATCATGAATTATCTATCGATAGCGTAATCTATTCACCGTAACTGTTGCTCCAGCCTCATTCTCAGAAGAGTGAGGTCCAATGACTCCACGGGACCATGAACCGCACCAAACAATCACACGTTGGGGATAGAGAGGCTTTTCAACGGTAAGTCTTGGGTTTTCCGAGCCCCAGATGCGACAATTTTGCTTGTTGACGAAACCACCGAGATAGATATGGGACTCATCACTCAAGATGATTATTCGATGGAATTTCAAGGATCCAATTAGCGAAAATACGACGTTGTTGATGATCGGCCGGCTTGGGTTCTTGTGTGAACTGAACTTTATAAGCCTTAAGACCCAAATCTTTATGCAAAATACGGTGTAATGACGTTCGTGGAATTCCTTACTCCAAATAACGACGAGAATAGACAAACCTGGGTTTTCTTCAGCATCTGATGAAATAGCGGGCTCTTTCACCTCTCAACACCTCTTATTGGAAAACCCTTTAGTATCCAATTGTTAGTGGGTAGGGGAAGGTGGGGACCCTTCGTACGATTTCCACATTTTATTTTTTCAATTTTTTGTTTTTTCATTAATCAATCATCTGACAGCTTGAATGTATAGTCTAACTATCTGAGATTCATATAAAAAAATTACAGATGATTTCATCTGATGTTTTAACCATAATTATGATTTAAAACTAAATCTGGAATATGTACGAACCTGCCCCAACAACGGGGCACCTACATACAGTCAGTATAAATACGTGATTTTCTTGGCCGTCGTCCTTTGTTTGTTTTATTACTTCTCACAACAGTCGGATAGGGTCGAATTGCCTCTAGTGTCAAAACTGTCTTCAAAGGAGCTACTATTATTTGATGGTTTGGTGAATTATTCAAAGGATCTAAATTAAACCTTTGTAGTTCATCAAAAGTTATCAATGGTGGGTTAATAGTTTGTTCTCGCGGAACGGCGGAACCTCCAAGAAAGAAGTTAATGCAAAAATTAGCAATTAGTACACTAACAAACTAAATCGTACCTAGTTGTGACACATTCTTACGCGTCCGAATGTGCCCCATCTAGTTCTGTACGAAAGTACCCCACTTACTAAATAACAGCAAAATATATCCTCTTTCAATATTGATAGGAAAACGTCATAAATTTATTATTGAAAACGTATCTTAAGTATATTTTGCTAGTTACTGATAGAATTCTCTATACGAAAACCTATCTTATCTACGGTAACAATAGACAAAAACATTGATCAAAAAATTACTTAGAGAGCGCGAAAACACGTTCGTGCCTGACACTTCGCTCTCACCAGTGCGAATGGCGCGATAGTACGTTGACGTAAAGTTGGTACCTCCACTCAAGCTCACATACAAAAGCAAGGCCGTACGTCGTTTCGTTCAAGTTTTATTTTGACTGTATGAATGTGCCCCGCGTACGAAGGGTAACGATCTCCCCCTATCAAAATATTTGTAGGTTAGAACGAGCCTAATTGCTGAACGATTACGAACTTTCCAATTGAACCAAACCTGCGAAGGATAAGAGTTTTATGTAAATACTCATATTGGAATGATTTACGCCAATTTAACCCGAACCTTGTATGCGGAATGTGCTTTGAGTTCACCCCAGGCGAAGCCGAATCTAAAACGAAAAACGTAATCTAGATTGAAATCTGGTTGTCCTAACGGAAAATGAATAATTATCTACTCATGCTGGCTGAATCCATCCACCATTCTGCGCTATCTACTCCGAAACGAAGGTAATCAGTATTCATCTTGTTTTCATTCCGTTTCTTTTACCTTGTTACCTAGTCAGATGAGGCGAATTGGAAACGCCAAATTACCTGAGGCTGATTGTTTGCTATTCTTCGTCAAATGAACAATCAGAATTGACAAATTCCCTCGACGTTTGATCCCAATGGGCCAGTTGATTGCGTTTCGGCTCCCGAATGTACTATTAACATCATTATTTAGATGGATGTCTCTGCCGTGTATTCAATTGCATCCATCCATATTTGTTGATGTAGATGCAATGATTAAATTTCGAACATTAGTGAATTCTCACTGGTAGTTATAGTATAATTGTTGCCTTGTCTGTTTCAATTGATTCATTATAGGAATCATTCATTTCCAATTTTTAATTGAATATATCGATCGTGATTCTATGTCACCTGATTATTTGATTGCGAATGAAATTACTGCAGTTGCATTTCTGTAGTTGGTTGTCGATCATCAGGTGAATCATCAAAGACCCCGTGTATCGAAATGAATCACGCAACTTCTTTGGTACATGAAGATAAACATAATGCAAGTCAGTCAGTGGTTTGACACAACAGAGCTGGACAGTCTGTCCGAAAACATGTATGAAAATAGAGTATGAACAGGGTGATATATTTTAACTGTAGATTCTTGAGGCCAAAAGACCTTTTTTTCATTTGCCATTCTTCCGAATTCGGCTCTGTTGAAGAGATATAGCCATTTGAAAAAACAATTGAGCTAAATAAGTGTC
Source organism: Adalia decempunctata (assembly GCA_951802165.1). Classification (NCBI taxonomy): domain Eukaryota; kingdom Metazoa; phylum Arthropoda; class Insecta; order Coleoptera; family Coccinellidae; genus Adalia; species Adalia decempunctata. Next base: position 60,906,990 of record OX637696.1, on the reverse strand, counting down.
TGATACAATTCTCTGCAAACACCTCAGAGTTCATATTTTTCGATTGAAATGGAGGTGATTATTAGATGTTCTGGGTGATACATTAAGCAATAGACTACAGGCCCGTGTCGAAAATTGATGGGTCATTTGAACCAGAAGGTGACCTATCTAGAACGATAGAAGGACATAAAATAATAAGATTCAGCACTATGCCGTCACTTGTAAGCTGTCCAACTGAGTACAGGTGGCAATTCAAAAGGACAGGTAGACTAGGTACATTTGGGTCATATGACTTTTGACGGCATTCTTACCATCCATAGCTCCATGGAAAATAATAGGAAAACAGGCAGTGCCGTACAAAAATGATGGGCCATATATTCGGAAAATTTTTTTGATTTTCCGAAAATTTCCATGGTAAAATAGGTCATTTGACTTTGTACGGCATCAGTTTTATACGGTTGCCATACATCTTCTAATCCATTATTCAGCAACGCCGTACAAAAATCATGCGACAAAGGGAAAAAATCGAGGGTTGCAACCCCCTCTCTTGCCGTGCTCCAGGGGGTCATTTGAAAAAGTACGGCTTCGGTTCCAAAACATTATCCAGCACTCAAAATTACTATTAAAAATAAGGCCGTCAAAAAAAAATTGTTCATTTTGATGTTATATCAATAATTATCTTGATTTCACTTATGCTTGACCCATAAAGCTCTAAAGTCATTTGACCCAGTACGGCAACTTCTTTTTTTACATGATACTTTAAGATACAATTCTTATATTATATTGCCGTTCAAAAGAAACTGTTCTAAAAAAAATTATAGAGAAATACAAAAAGTGAAATTTTTCATATTATCGTAAAAGTTTGGAACTCATAGATTAATGATATATAACAATTTTCTACATTTTATCCCTTGTTTTGAATAGTATTAAGGTATCATTTATTCCTAATTTATTTACTTTAATACTATTCAAAACAAGGGATAAAATGTAGAAAATTGTTATATATCATTAATCTATGAGTTCCAAACTTTTACGATAATATGAAAAATTTCACTTTTTGTATTTCTCTATAATTTTTTTTAGAACAGTTTCTTTTGAACGGCAATATAATATAAGAATTGTATCTTAAAGTATGTTACAAACACGATATTTCTCAACAAAAACACTTAGTTTTGTCCGATTATTTCTCCAATTGAAAAGCCATATTTCTCACACCAAAATAAGTTCCTTCTTCGATTTTACTAAAGATTAGTTTGTAAACACAAATGATGTGTTCATATTTTCCTCGATATTATAAAACGATCTCATAAAAAATTGGTTTCTCACTAACCTATCCTAACTCCATTTACCTAGCTAGGTCATAGGATTCGAGGTTAATGATCTAACCTAACCCATCTTCTGTGATATTTCAAACAACTTTTGAGAAGACGATGCCAGATTGCCGATTTTATCTTCCATCAATGGTATAGGCGAAACCAAGGAGGCACTAGTTCTGTTTACTTTTCGCTAAAGGCGTCTAGGCGTTGCTCTTAGGAAACGTCAGTAGTTCTGATTCTCGCCGATATAGCGCTACGATCTCAATATAAGTCGCCTATAACGGTGCGCTGCGATGTAGCTGTCACGCAAGACAAACCGTTGTTCTATATCTGGTCTTGATTCGAGTATTTCGGCCGGCGTGGTTTATTATATTTCGACATCATCCATGCCAACGCAAGGGAATAATAAAAACCCTGGTCGACAGAGCGAGGACTATATGTGAACCAGAACAACTTGGGACTGAATTCGAACACCTAAAACGTACCCTCATGGCTAACGGATACACGAAGAAGGACATCGATAAAGAAATGAAACGAAGGCCTATGAACAACACCGACGATGGATTACAGCGCCAAGAATCCTCGAAAAAGGCATTTTTACCGTTTGTCCCCCGGATAACAGATAGAATCGGCCGAATTCTTAGGAAACACGACATCAAGACAATATTCAAACCTTCGAAAAAGATCAAAGACCACCTGAAATCTCCCAAGGACAGAAGGGACCCACTCAGTACTCCGGGTGTATACCGAATTCCGTGCAGCTGTGGGAGTGTATACATAGGTACAACAAAGCGATCCATAAACACCAGGATCAAAGAGCACAAGGCCAATTGCAGACTGGGTCATTCAGAGAAGTCCGCCGTCGCAGAGCACACATTGAACAACACAAATCACGCCATTGAATTCGACCAAACCCAAGTGTTATGTACCACCACCGCTTACTACCCCAGGCTTTATAGAGAGGCAATTGAAATCCACAAACACCAGGAAAACTTCAATAGATCCGAAGAAACACTCAAAATTAACAGAGTATGGGTGCCTGTGCTCAAAAATACAAGTACACTTCCTCACAAGAGAAATCGGGTAGATGATGAGAATAACAGTATCGACCAATCAGGCGCCGGAACGAGTCCTAAGCCGGAGGAAGCCAGCCAAAAAGACGCAGGCGCGGGTCCCGACCGTCTAGCCCACGCAAGCGCTATTTATAACCTGCGCCCTCGTCAAAATCGAATAGCTCAAGTATAAGAGAGAAATAATTCCTGAAGATGCCAGACACTCGATCTGGCGAAACGTCGAAATATAATAAACCACGCCGGCCGAAATACTCGAATCAAGACCAGATATCATCAAACGATGGCCGCGAAAGCCTCAACAAATTCATCAAACCGTTGTTCTGTTTCTGTGTCTCCAACGTTAGTCTGTGATCCCATAAACGACGCTTACGCGATAACCTGCGCCATGGACTTTGATTTATTTATTTATTCATTTACAGAGAATAAGGCAAACAGGTGATGATTGTGATGTGGAGCCTTTCAGTGAATGGGTGTAAAGAAAACCTTGTAGTGTAGTGAGTTTTTTCCTGAAGGACCGGTTACAATAAATTTTCAATAGAACCTGTGCGTATAAAATGTATAATTCCATGCTTCTTAGAATTTGATTTTCCACATTCGTGAGATTTTACTATTACATATCTCTACATCGTTTTTCCATCATAGAGATTTTGGTCTTGACGAAGTTGATAAACATTCTGACAACATTGTTAACTTGTTAAGATACCAGAGAAGAAATAATATTCGATGATATTCAAGGCAGGAAAGCATCAGGATTTCCCTTGGAATTCATGATTTTTTCCTAAAATTTCATCGTATACAATTAGGAATAACTCAAAAACGATAAGTTTTATTGAAAAACATAGAAATACTTTTATTTTCTAAAATGGTCGATTCTTTCGAAAATATGAATCGTTTATCTTTCTCAAGTGGTTTCATAGTATTTTTGCGTGAATATACACTGCGCAAAAAAATTAACGCACATTCTGAAAATCTCAATTTTAATGAAAGTTAACTCTACATTGACTTTATAACTTATTTTTTATGTTCTCTCGGGAAGGTTTTGAACGAAACAAGACACATTATGGAAGAAAAATTCAGGATTTCACCAAATCTTACGTGAAAGAAGAGAAATTAACAATTTTCAAAATACTGAAATGCTGATAAGTGATTTAATACTTGGTATTTCCACCCCTTGCGTTAATTACAGCTCGGCAACGACGGTTCATACTCAATATGAGTGATCTTGAAATGTTCTGATTCAACCCTTTCCAGATTTCTCCGAGTTGGATTCCTAAGTCATTAAGAGTAGCTGGATGATTTTCTGAACTTCTCAGCCTTCTATTTAGGTTGTCCCAAACCTGCTCAATCGGATTGAGATCTGGACTTCTTGATGGCCATTCCATTCGAGAGACTTCAACCTCTTCAAGGTACTCCTGAACGAAGCGCGCACGATGGAGTCTGGCATTATCGTCCATAAAAATGAAATTTTCACCAATGTATGGGGCAAATGGCACTACACGCTCTTCAAGAATGTTCCTTATATACTTATCAGCATTCATAGCTCCATTATCAACGACCACTAGGTCTGTGCGAGCAGTCAAAGATATTCCACTCCATTCCATAATCGATCCTCCCCCGAAACCAGTAGTATTCAGGAAATTGCACTGAGCATATCATGTGGACGTCTGTATACAAGAGAACGTCGATCACAATGGTAGAGGCAGAATCTAGAATCATCTCTGAAGCGAACTCTTTCCCAATCGGCCTCTTCCCAATTGATATGCTCTCTCGCAAAATCCAAACGCGCCTTTCGATAGGCTGGGGTAAGAGCTGGGCCTCTTGCCGCGACACGAGGCCTTAAATCATATATCTGAGGCGATTTCTTATTGTCTGAGTGCTAATTTGCACCTCATGAGTTCGCTCAAGCTGATTTTGAAGGAGGCGAGCGGTTGCAAACCGTTGTCTTAACGAAGAAACTCTCAAGTAACATTCTTGAATGGCAGTTGTTACCCGTGGTCTACCCTGTCCTGGTCTTCGGACATTCATACCTGTCTCCCTGAATCGCTGCAACATTCTGGACACACTTGTATGGGAAACTCCAAACCTTTCTGCATACTTGTGTATGTCCACCCTTCTTCTCGCAAAACTACCGCTTGGGCACATTCCTCTTGGGTCAAATTGCGTGTTTCGCGTTGCATAGCGATCGAGTGTAGAAAATCAAACGAAAGAAAAACTATTGATCACTAGAATTGATCGAAAACAACTGAATGGAGCCAATACATTCAAAATCTGATAATATCAAATTTTTTTATTCCTGCTGGGAGAAAACATCTGTATTGAAGAAAAACGTTGAAAGTGGATAACATATACATGCATAATTCTGATAAAAATAATTATCATTGAGAACACCTTCAGTTGTAGAATAAATTTGAGATTTCCATAATGTGCGTTAATTTTTTTGCGCAGTGTATGAGTCGGCTACGCTGTAACTTTTATAACAGTAGAAATATTGAATAAGTTTTAATTGAGGCATATTCACCACCAATAGAGTAAACAATCTACCAAAATTCAGTTCATTAGGAAGAAATATCGGTTCCGAAGATATGAGCGGATTAGAGTTTGTTCAATGGATTTTCGGAACCCTGTATCTTTCAAACAAAACCGAATTTTGAAAAATGGCAACAAACAGTGTTTTGTTTGATGAGAGTAATCTACAGTTAAAATATATGTACATGTCAAAGACTCGCCCTGTACTTCCAACTACTCACGAAATTTTTATATATATTATGTATTACTGATGTCTAGAAATTCGTGATCATTACAATAAGAATACAAGTTCTTTTCAAATTATCCTTTAATCAATACTTTCTCATTCAACAGTACAATGTGATCGAGTATCAACTATCTCTCACATTCAGAAATCACGTAATGTCCTCATTGGGTGCAATTTAAGTTAACCAACTGTAGTGTGGTTCAATTTTATTCAATGAAAAACTTACCAAGTTTCCGAATAGAAAATTAATAGGGCTAGCGGACTGTATGTATGAATAAAATGTATTTGAAACCCAACACAAATGAAAGGATAAATGTTCCCAAAAAACAGTTGAAATATAGTCCTACCTAGTTCACCAACTCGGTCAACCAGATCTTGTCGGTAACTCCTATTTTCACGAACAGAGATCGAGCTCGATGAACGAACATGGAATGTAGCTGACGTGAAAATCCGTTGAAAAAATATCAAATCGTGCACACTTATCCTTGTGGTATCACTAGATATCGACGACACTAACATTTTTTTGGTTCGAAATAATTCGCACGAATTGAAGTTTTGGAATGAATGTAATTCGATCGAAATCACTAAAACTGCGAATCACAGGAAAAACTGAAATTTTCCGAATTCGCGAAAGGATACAGAAAATATGTGAGATGTGGAAGCAGATATATTCACGATTAAGGCAATCAATGAACTTAATGAAGAATGAAAATGAAACAAATATGCGACATATGATGCGCTACACAGCTGACGGGTTCTTTTCGCTCCTACACACATGGGATCTCCCCGAGTACAGAGAAATTAAATTAATTTAGAAGAAAATGAGAATTATGAAAATTCAGAAAAGTTTATCTGAACCGTTCACTTGGCGTGAACTGAGGCGTGAACACTCATTGTTCAAATACAATAGATCATTCACTTAGCATCCACAAACCTTAGAACAACATTCAAGTTGGTGGGCAACTGAGAAATCTTCGGAACTACCACCGATAACCCAAGCTGTGCTCAGTTGAAACCTATAAATTTTCCTTATGAATGTTTAACATGAAATAATCCCTTTAAATTATACGTGTTAATCGATTTCCCCAACAACCGCGCTGCTACAGTGCCCATATTCCGGAATGGTCCCGCAAATCCTTCCGTCCGGGTTTCGACCCCACTCCCCCCTTTCAGAGCAAAAGCAAATTCCTATTTGTGGAGCAGCGAACATAATTCTCTCCGGCTTTTACAGATTACGAAACTGAAACTCATCGAAAAATTTTAGACTCGAGATGGGGGACCCGAAATAATTACACATATCCTCGCCGAAATTAAAACTTCATTAAACGGTGGGGTTGGAGAAGGGTCCCCTATTGCTGAGCACTTATATTGAAACTTTATAATGTAGGCCAATCCAACAGCTTTGAGGCGGTATATTTCCAGATGAACCAAAAACTAAAATTCACTAGGGTATTCTTCTTACTCTTTTTTCTTCTTATTTCTCATCATTACCTAAACACTTCCCGTAATTATATAAAGAGAGGTAAAAAAATTCATGATCTAGTGTGCTATGGGAAACTAGTTGATTTTCTCTGACTGATGAATTATGTGAAGTTTTCGTTCCTCGAACTCGGATTCATACAGTACAAGATGAGCGTTACTTCGAATATCTAGCACTCAAAGTTGATATAAAGAGGAAGTACGAACAAAATGACATATGGTTTCATTTCAGAGGCATAACTTGTCATTAGTGATTCACAGTTATGTCACATTCAACACCTATGATCTTTGGCCCTTTCTCCCAAAATGTTATTCACATTCATGAAATAAAAGCAGTTTACAGTTTACAGTAAAAAGGAGTAACAGTTCACGGCGACCTTAAGGTCCATTGTGCCCCCTAACAGAGCTGTTATCATCGCGCCTCCTACATCTTTCCTTCCAATTCCAGAGATTTGATGAAATTCAGTATCTGGATTTTCAACGGCTTCAACGAGGATAATTCTTCACTCCTACAGGTTTCTTGCCCAAAGCACTTTTTCCTTTGACTTGCAATGCCATAGCATTCCGTAACCAGGTGAATAGGAGTTTCTTACTCCTCTTCACAGAATCTAGACTCGTCAGTGTCCGATAAACCCAATCTCATTAGATGCTTCTGTAGGCGACAAGGTCCTGTGAGAAACCCAGTGAGTTGGTGTAGTTGTTTCTGACTGAGATCCAGATATTTTTTGGATCCAGCAGTTTCAAAGTTCCGGAGGAACTTTTTGGAGTGATATCCCTGGATCCCTGGAGATTCCGCCAGAGTGTTTCTTTTTCGTTTTCTCCTTCACCACAAACTCCTCCTTATAGGTGCATTTTCCTATACCACAGAAGGGTTCTGGGCCAGTGAGTGTCGTTTGTGCGCTCTTTCTGGCAAGTGTATTGGCCTCTTCGTTTCCTACGATTTCCAAATGACCGGGTACTTAGATTGAAAAGACCTCATTCTTCTTGCCTACCTCAGCACTCCCAAATCAGCTTTGAATCGATGACATAGCAGCTTGACTATCTGTATGAATAGCTATAACGCATTTCTGATAGTTTCTTTCTAGATTTATATCGGGACATCTTCCGATTGCAAGTATTTCCGTTTGGAATATGCTTGTTACTTATATAAGTAACAAGCAATGAAATATTCTTAGAAATCCCTCATAGGAGCAGCAAGAGTAGGATAAGATGTATCGCCTTTATGAGAAGATGGACGTTTTTGTTCTGAGTTTGCCAAGTCGGGAGATCTTTGTTTGCTGATGGAGCCTGAGATGTATTGTCTTCTTTTTTTTCGGTAGATGGTGTTAATTCAGCTGAAACACCTATGACATTTTGTCCGTTAACTGTATATGTTTTTTTGTCCATATAGCGATGAAAAAAAATAGAAATACATCGAATGAATTCAAAAAGTTTATTCATATGTAATACCACTAGAGATGGAATTTTGCCGGCGAAATTTCCGAAAAGCAACAAACTTGAATATTACAAGAGAGAAATTTCACCTGCTTAAATTTCATCTCGAGTGAAATTCGGCATGACTATTCCACGAGAAAATACGGTAATATGTTCACATTTAATGCGTATTGCGCTATTTGGCAAATTAGAATTCATCATAGATTAACTAAACCACTAAACGTTGTTTGTTCTCTCTATGATATTTATTTTCGAAGCTATCTATGTATTCGAGAAACGTCAAAAATTTTGTCGCTGAAAAACCCACATAATTCTATACCTATAATTTGAGCGTAGTGGCTAATAAGTATACAAAAGTGTGGCAATCGTTCCCCTTAAATCCAGGATCAGTCACCGCATATACGCACGCCTAGGGAGAAGAGAAGGGACATGTAATTCTGTATCCATGGATACCGTATGTGACTCAATACAAACAGAGACAAATAACAAAACTGCATCCGCTGATCGCCACGATGTCCCTATTTTCCCACTCTCCGATATAGCACATGCTCAATAGTCTCACTGACCCTAGTCAGAGCCTTCTAGATGTTTCACTATTAATTTCAAGGATCAAATTATAGGTATAGAATTATGTGGAAAAACCAACATGTTGGTTTTGCCGGCTTGAAAATTTTTTCGGGATGAAACGATCGTTGCTACGGAAACTTCCTCACTAAAAATGAAAAGAGTGGAATAGTCACATAAAAAAGATTCATGAAAAAGCAGAAGATAGTGATATGACATAAAGTTATTTGTTCATTTGAAAGAAAATGAATATTTCAAAACCTGAAAAATTTAAACCGATTAGCTACGATGAGCCCCGAAAGATGCCACGAAAACAGAAACCTCTAGATCAGTCCACTTGGGGGGCTTATGATACTAATAGGGCACATAATCCCCCTTCCAATGAACTAAACTGACTCGCAGAAAAAACAGCTATTTTTATCAAGACTGAATTGTATTCCTAAAAAATCTCTGACTCACACTGTCAATTCCTCTGAATGGCTGTGAATAAAACAGAAAAATCCTTTATGATTTCCAGCGTCCGATGACCGATAAGAGCAGGAACAAGAAGAAGAAGCCTACCAGAAGTTGTACATATCATATATTATATATCAATGACGCTAGATACTATATTATGTCTCGGAAATATTCATTCATTCATTCATTCAATTTTGAGCACTAGGCATATTCAGAAAGAGTTAGACCACTCCACTTCATTAACTCATCTAAATGAAATATTGATGAGAATTTTTTTCCAATTTTTGAGGTAGATTCCGTTTGGCTTGGCTCACATGAATATGAATGGGAGAATTATTTTGCCCAGAAAGTTTTCAGACTGATGCGTTTATCACACCATCTGACAGAGCGTGAAAAAGTTGAACCACAGCGGATGAAAAAGTTTCCGGCAGTGAAATGACGGAAGGATATTATCATATTCTCTGATCCCTATTTCATTATGATGGACATTTGATGGGTTCACTTGGAGAGAGAAAAATGCAGAGTAGGATTTCGCCCACAATCAGGAAATTTTCTGACCATGGCTGACTGACCTCAATAAACACAAACGTAGAAAAAACGTCGTATTCCTCAAGTAATGCTTTGAAAAAACTGGATAACGTCGTTAGGCAATACGTTCCTTTTCGATTTTTCAGTAACGTTACCTCTACACTTCGAATCAACGTCATTTATTTATCCTTTGCCAATAATCAAATTGGCATTGGATGGAAATATCTGATGAAACATATCGTTGTGGTTCGGTTTCAACATAACTGAATAATTGAATTTCGAACCACATCTTTTTCTTCATTCTACATGGATTCTCTCGTCGGAAAATCTGAGAGGCTTCTCTAAATTACACTGAAACGTGAATCTGAAATGGAGAAAGGGAAATGGAGAAATATGAACGAAATAACAAAAAATTATTGACTAGCATCTCGAATTTGATTCAGAAACTGTGTGTATAGCTCTGAAACATTCCGGAACAGGATTAGTCTTTGACATTGATTTAAGGTGGGCGTTCAATCTAGTGTGTTTTTATTTCAAGTTGCATTTGAAAATACTTTCACTTTGAGAACTGAAATTTTGTGGGTTAACTCATAAATGATTGGAGTTTTTGATGAAATTATTGAAATCGATTTCATCTCGAAAGTTTTTTTCTCTCTCAAAAATAGAAGTAAATAGGCCAACTCAAACGTCTGTTTTATTTGAAACGAAAGACCCATGAATGTGAATCTACAGATAATTTCGTTCAGAAAAACAACTTGAAATACGGAATTGGCAGAGAATGGCCAAATTCAAATATATGGCGGGAAAAAGTTCCTGCTTTACCCACATATTCACTCATTTCATAGTCCAGCGATTCTTGAATAGAGAGCCCCATTGTACATTTCATTCATAATTAGAGAGATATTCATAGAACTCATAGTGATAATGTAAGTTCTATGGAGATTTTCCATAAAATACACGGTGGCGCCTCTATCGGATTAGTTTGCCTACTAGCTCTGAACGGCAACCTTAACTATACATAGGTTCATCTCATTTTTTCTTATTCCGCTTCGTTTGATAAATACCCTTGAAAAATAAACCCTTCTTTTTTCCATTTCACCGTAACCGTAACTGAATGTTGATGATGATGTTATTCTTGTTACGGTTCATTTTCCATAATCAATTATTCAATTTTTTTGTATTAGTTAGAGCCCGAACTATCTAATGCACAGAAAAATACTACGATCAATTTGGAAAATGAAAGTTTTTTTTTTGCAGAAAACGAGTCGTGTTCGAGTTTCCCCCCACTTCATACTACAAGGTCAGTTGGAAATTCCTTAAATTTCTTTATTTTTTTTGAGTTCATACCTGTATTTGGAATGCCAGGAAAATCGATTACAATATCACTTACTTTAATTTTTCAATTATAAGGGAACATTATTGATGCTGATAAAAAAAATCTAAAAGTTATAAAAACCCTTAAAATATACAAAAACGAAATAAAAGAGTACGTGCAAAATCATCCGGACAAATTTCCGCTTTTCTACTGAATCACATATTTGTAAATGTGTGTATATGTTTTCGTACATGTATGGATTTTTCACTTTCTGCCTCAATAAAATCCTGGTCTTTATCTTAGTCCAAGTTTTAAGTGTATAAATTTTCTTCTTCGTTGTCTCTACCATATCATAATACCCAACTGCGCTGCTGCGAATGCCATTCATGAGAACATACACGGTAAATACCTTACTGGTTTAGATATCACAACACAGGCTTCAAAGCCTAGCCATTTGTTGAGGAAAATAGCTATTATAGATATTATACTTATTGTAAACCAATTTGAGAATGGTACTGATGATAAATATTGTATAATAATATATTGAATAAATTTTGATTTGATTTTGATTTGATATCATACATCAGTTAAATGATATTTTTGATTATTTCTCGCATTCACTTTGATATCGAAAAAAATACTCTCTATTGAATTGATTCATGCATATTCAATAAATTGATCATCTTAACTTGATCTTTGAAATGTGTTGATATTAATTCCGAAGGTATACCAAATTATTATATATTTAATATTATTTCAAAAGATTTCGGAACGCACATCATGAACAGAAATCAACTCTTGTTATTTCGATTATAATTATAATAATAAAAATATATATCCTCCTCTCTTTAGTAGTTCTTCAGCATGCGGAGACGTCTTGACATTTGGCATTCGTATAAACTTTTTAATGGTAAGTGTGTCACAGGCGAGCAAATGTTTTATTCGGCGAAATTAGGTAAAACATTCATATAATTTTAACTAGCTGGCCCGGCGAACTTTGTTCCGCCTAAATGATACTTACGGTGGATTTCACAAATCGTAATCACCGGTGATCGGAGATCAACAGCTTGGTTCTCTGATTTTTGAACTGTCAAATGTTTCGATGGATATGAGCTGTCACACAGAACAGATACATTAAAATAATATGTCAATTACCAATTATAGCAATTTTGGATTTAGTGATTTCCGCAAATATATTTATTACCCAAACAGAAATTCAAAAACATTTTAAAAATTATGAGAAAAGATGAGAATGGACATATCACGATCGAAACTAATCGCCAAAATCGTATATACTTGACATTTCGATAAAAATTCACTGTGATATTCACGCGCTTCTGGATCTGTTAATAGACCTTCATGGTACTATGAGTCCTATGCAAATTACACAGTAATTGATGTCATATATTCTTTTTTCGACCATTTCAAACAACGACGACCGAAATTCTCGAAAAAAAAACAGATGACATAAATTTATCGCCATCTAATGGTGCTGATGTCAAATATAGTAGGTACCTTCACGATAAGATGTCTAGAATAAGGGTGTAGGCACCCGTCAATTTTTGAATGGAATGACGTTCGACCAAATCGAAAATATTAGCAGCGTGCCGGCGCCGCAACATCATTTCAGTGTATTTTCCGTTGTCAATTTGATGGATGTATCAACAGCTGATTTGCTAAAGTCAATCATGACATGACAGCAGAACGGCATCTTTTTATAATGAAAGTTTTCTACTTTTCCTAAGAACTAATATACATCAGAATGTCAGGAATATAAACACACATTATTGCTTGACAAAATTATCTACCATTAACACGCCACGTTCGCCAGAATAAATTCAAGTATATTTGAAATAACTGATGAAAATCAGTCATAATTTGTGAATAGCGCCACCTGAAGTGGAAAGAACGAAACATTGCTTATATAATCAATTTGGTCACAACAAAATCTAATCAGTGCCTACACCATTATTCTAGACATCCTACTTCACGATTACTAAAATTACACACTATTACAGTGACTATAGTGGTAATATAGTCACTTTACACCCCATCTAACGGAGAGAATATTAAATCAAGTACCTATGAATAAGCGGTAGCGTAACTGTAACTGTAGCGACACCTAATGGCCTCGCTCAAAAGGAGGAAAAGCATTTCCTGTATAAGTGAAATTTTCATCGATTTTTTCGAAGTTTTATTGCATTTTATAATAACCAGACCGTAGACGAATCCATATATGAAGTTTCATAACAAACACTCCATCTGATCTCGAGTTATAAATGGTGTAACCAACATCTTTCTTTTATATATATAGATGTTTATGTGAACAATGTATATTTTTGTTCATCAAATATTTTTGGCTGAATTTGAACACTTTATTAATGTTCTCCAACTACGCTTGGAAAAAAATGAAGAAGAAATGTTTTTAGTAGAATAAATAAACTATTGCATTTCAATTTCAATCATTATCGTACAAGACTTCGTGTTAATTTTTACGAAATATCGATTTCGAACATTTTTATTCAGTTGTGAATTAATTCCTACAAGTTTCAACCCATTTTGAATCGAGAAATGACACCTTTCGTTGTTTGAGTTCAAGTCTTTTCAACAAAGCCGAATTCGGAACAATAGGAAATAAAGAAAACACTTTTTGGCCTCAAGGATCTACAGTTAAAAACAATGTAAGAGTCAGAAACTCACCCTGTCTATCGGATAATTATTGAAAAGACGATCTATTGTTTCCTGTGTTTCCCCGCAATTCAAAACTAGGACTCCCAATAATTGAGTTCAATTTAAAAAGCAACGTCCGTGACCTGTTCTCAAACAATTCAGAACAAATGTTCCTTGGAGGACCGTAACCAAGAATTCTATTCGAAAGATCAGTAATGAGATCTTTGTTGAACATAAGCCATGTATTCCATTCGGACTGCCAATTTTTTTCTCTCTTATATTGAAATTGGGAAAATATTTGTAACCAGAAGATTTACGCGACTTCAATCTCAGAATCTTATTGATTGAAAATAAGGCAGAATAGGAAATAAATTCCGGGAGGTTTGAAATTCATTCCGAGAATTCAAAGCTGCGATTTGTCTATGAATATGGGAAAAATTCTTCAAGGACCGGTAGCTGATGAATAGGTCAAGATCACAAAGGTCGATATTTTGTTTTAGGTTGTTCAAACTAAATGGTGTTTCAATATATGAGTATAAGATTTGAATTGCGCGCCATGCTGGACAATTATAATGTCACATGATTATGACGTGACAGCTCGAAAGTTGACAGATGGGAGTTAGTAAACATGGAGCAATACACAGTAGATCGGTAGGATTCTTGAATGTGAATCTGCCAACAAGGTCGATCTACTTACAAGGTGGATAAAATAGCAACCACAAAGCGCCTGATTTCACTTGCTTCATTGAATGTTTTCGTTTATTGGAGTTCAGCAGTATTTTCGAGGATAAGGCCGGCCAGTATTGGTGTCACTGGAGCTATGCACACAGTTCCTTCAGCAGCACATGAAGTCATACTCGATTTGCATCCCTTACATCTATCTTCATGTGAGGAAATGCGGCCAGTTGGATGCAATAAGAATTTGGGGGCACGGCAGTGGCCCCTCCAAACAAACACTGCCGTACTATCTTTACTGGAACCATTTCGCCGCATTTTCGGGCCCCTATTTCCTATTTGAGATCCTCCGGATAAGACCAAAACGCCGAAATTTTCGTCATCTAGTAAGCTATAATCACTTACTTAAAATCCGAAATTTGTGTGTAGGTCATTTAGTTTCGAAGTTAAGCGAAAGCAAAGTTTCGCATTTTCGACACTCACTCACTCACTCATGATCATCAAAATAGAAGTAGTACTTCCCATAAACTCACAGAGCTGAAATTTGGTACAGAGTTAGGGTTTAATGGCCACATAAAGGGAAAATTATAAACACTAGGATAATCGAAGATCTGGAGTACATTTGTTGGCACGTCACGTGAGCTCACGTGCTATCACGGAAATCACGTCATCTTCGCGAAATGTGCAACCACAATAATGTATGGAATGTTTATCCGCTTGGAAACACATTGTTATCATACTCAATATGTGAATATCGACTGAAGAATATGAATTGAAAAAAGGATAATAATCGGGAGATTATTATCTTTTATATTATTATTATATTATATGTCTTATACACAGTGATGTTTTTCACTGTCTCATTTATTGCTCAAGGAAACGATAGGTTTTCGAAAGCTAGGCCGGAACAATAAATGAGACAGTAAAAATTATCACTGTGTATAAGACTGATCACCCGATTATTATCCTTTTTTCAATTGTTATCATTTCACGAATTCACGAGGTTAGCATCTGCTGTCACGTGATAGCATACCAGAGCTACCAGCAAATTTACATTTTCTAACCATACGTGATATCACGTCGGATATTTTGTGAAGTGATTGAAGTGAAAAATGGATGAAAATTTGATAGAACTTTTCAGGCTTCATGAAGTGATCTATGATCATTCTTCATCAGAGTACAGGGATCAGAATGTACGACAACAAGCTTGGGTGCTGGGTGCTCATTCAACAATTGTTGTACTATTTGAGGTAATCCTCCCACTTCTTCTCTTCCTTGATTTATTTGGTGAACCAAATCCCTTCTATAAGAATCACCAGCAACTGTAAAAGAAGCTATGTTCTCTATATCTTCTTTCCATTCCGAAGAGCTTAAGAAGAAGAAACTCTGTTTCGCTGTATCACTAAATTAAATAATTCTATGAAATTTTGGTGCAATATAGAACGTCTATCGCTCTTCAGAAAAAACGTCATCAGATGAGTCTGCGGTGGTTAGATTGGGAGAGAAAATTTGAATCCGAAAAAAATTTTTTTTTATTCAATTCGCAAATTTTGAAAATTTCTTATTCCTTCTGTGGTCAAGCTAGAGCGATGAAATTTTGGTGCCATGTAGAGCGTCTATTGCTCTTCGGAAAAATTATCATCAGATGGGTCTGCGGTGGTGAGATTGGAAGAGAAAGAATTAAATCCGAAAAAGAATCGGGTAAGAGATGGGCTATATGGACAAGTTTGGTATGAAACTATAGGTTTTCGAGCACGCTGAATTCAATAGAAAATAATCGGAGGCTCTATCTACCATAGTTCAGAGCCGGAAAAAAAGAAAATAAAGATTTGTAATAAAAAAACTACTCCTAAAAAATGTGTTGAATAAGAAAATCTAATAAAATAAATCAATATGCCCACGTTTCTACAAAAAGAAGTGGAATCCCACCAAAAACATTCTGTAAAAAACAAGCCAAGTCTCGATGGAGCTGCTTGTTTATCTCTAAAAAGTAATGAAATCTAGAAAAAGTCGAGCCAAGTCTAAGGCTCCTTACTGTGATTTCTTTATTATTATAGTTAAGGTTGAAGGGTACACAAGGGTACAAAACCAAGTGCTCCATGACACAATTGCACCAATATGTCGCCAGAAACGCTACCCATTGTCGATGGAAAATTGCCACTCGGAAAACGTTCATTCAATAACCAGTCAATTTTATTTTAGATCGGTGGTCGATTTGACGCTTCAAAAAGAAGTCAGCATTGTCAATGCTGAATGCATGTGTTGCGCAATCAACAACAGCCTAAAATGAGACACTAGCGTCCAATTACCAATACCAGCATGGGCTATTATCTCGCTTAACAAAAATAGGTATAGTTACAACAGATAAAGCATAACGTGTAAACAAAATTGACTTGTTCCCACTAACGTATAAAAGAATGTTCAACGGACGAGTCACACAACCTTAACTATAATAATAAAGAAATCGCAGTAGGGAGCCTTAGACTTGGCTCGACTTTCTCTAGATTTCATTACTTTTTAGAAATAAACAAGCAGCTCCATCGAGACTTGGCTAGTTTTTTACAGATTTTTTTTGGTGGGATATACCTTAACAGGAAGCTTCTACCTGGAAACCGGATATTGAGGATATTGAATCAACTGGATTTAAACCTTTTGGCAAAACCATCGAAAGTTATGTGAACGCCCTTTGAAACGGTCATAGCTGACCGTCCTAGTGCTATAAGTTTCGTAAATTATGATTTAAGGACATAAACTGAGGATCTCTTAAGCCCTGGGAAGTGAACCTTCTATGTTACAGACCCAGATACTGGCTGTTTACGAATGCGCTTAAAAGTTTTCCAAAATAAACCTCAAAGGGGCGCAAATCTGTAATCACACTTTCAGGGATCTCTGCTGACCTGGGAGTGCCGCAACACAATAAAGCAACTGGCCAGAGGCAATACTATAGGTGCCAGAGCATTGTGGTGTTGAAGGAAATGAAAAAGCCGATGATCTTGCGAAAAGTAGATCATCTTCTAGACCTGAGCCTTTCGGTGGGCTTGGAGGAGACCAATATAAGGCAGCGGCCCAACAATGGGAGTTGTACAACATAATAACCTTCTGGAGAAACACTCCTGGACTTACTCAGTCGAAAAAAATCGTGATGATTTGACCGACCTGTACCAGTACGCTCCTAAAGCTGTCACGAACTTCGGGTGATGGCAGGTCTGTTGACGGTACAAACATCATTTGTACCGTATGGAAAAGTCAGAAGATGAGATTTGTAGGCTCTGTGGATAAGAAACAGAAACAGCTGAACACATGATATGCAAGTGTCCAGAGCTGGCTGGCTTAAGAACCATCCATATGGGGAAACCGGTCCTAGATACTCACGAGGTAAAGGACAAGGCCCCAAAGGATGTTGTCGGTCTGATCAACACCATCGACAGGTTTCAATGAATGAGTTGGGTAGAGAACAAAGGATCTATATGGTCGCAGTTCCCTTAAGGCTAACAGAGCCATAACGACCCCGATTCAGAAATGAAAAATGAAATTTAGCGTTGAAGGATTCCGCAGCATAGATAAATAATCGACCTCTCTGAACATAGTATTGAATATGGATTTAATTCTAGGGAATCGTTGCAAATTGGCGAAGGAGCCTGGATGTATTAAAATAATGCATTTTTTTATCCTGGCAAACTGATACTTCCAGCGGTCTTCGGTATTTGTGAAAATTTCCAAATCAATTGGACCTCCTGAAATTGGTGTCAACTACGTTGAAAGATTCCTCAACATGAACAGATAGAGAGTCAGGCTATTGAAATCGTGTTAAAAAAGTAGACGATTCATTATTGTCTTCAGAAAAGTTACAATTTTTCAAGTTCACCCAAACATATATCCTGCATTAATTTAATTTGAGTTGATAATTTCCAATTTCTTACATTCAAAAAAGTAATTTCCCACTAATTGCAACTGAATATGCAATTACCTTCATTCTGGCCAGAAGCTCCGCTTCCGTGATAATTATTATTGCCCTTCTCTTTCTGTTCACCTAAACGGAAGTGAAGGCCTGGAGACTGGAAATTTTTTTATATCCCGCAACAATGCGACTGATTGATGGCGCAAGAGATTTAATATTCTCATTTTCCCTCTTTTGCCTTCAAAGTTTTAAAAACGCTGAATATTCAATGTTCTTAATTTACTGGAAGATTAATTATTCAATGATGATATTGATCCTTCGGAGAGTTTCTCACACAAATTCAAGGACTTCACGAAGATTGATCTCTGATGATTCATAAACTTGAAAAATTCAAATGGAGTGCCTCACACCATTTCGAATAGGCACCGTGGACATAGAATACCTAACTGTAGTTAGGTACTCTGTTCTATGGATTTCAAGTTTTCTTTCTGACTGCTATTTGTTCGTTGAAAATGAAAATTTTATATCTTAAAGATATCCTCTATCTATGGAAGACTCTCAGAGTTCTGTATTGTGACCATTAATTTTTTTGTTTGTCTTCGAAGATGTTCCGGAATAAAGAAGAGAATCTTGTTCTTCCAAACGGTACATTTTACGAGAAAAATACAAGAGATAAAAAAGTTTCTAACCAAACCAGGCTATCCGAATTCAATTCTATTCAAGTCGTTGCGTAGGTTTTTCTTTGAATTTTTTTTCCACCCTCTTTGAATCGCGATATATTCCCTATCGTTTGAATTTTGACCCAACATTTATATAACAAACCATTCTTTATCTGAAATATTTCGCATCAATTCAAAAACACCCTGTATAGATTGGGAGGAAAATAGATAGATGCATAAATATAGGACAGTCTAAAAAACGTGCCTCGAAAAATTATTCCGTTCGATGAGAGATCAGTACTCTCACCATCAAAAAATTGAACAAGAAACAGACACATCCCATATTACCTACACTAATGGTCCATCCAAGAATTATTGACATCAAAGCAGGCCTTGGAAGTCCAGTCAGAGCTTTATTTCTAGTTGCAGAAAAGTAACTTACATTTTTCTGTGCTTTCTTCATAGCAATAGATATAAAAATATAACCTTAAAACTAAATGGTATTTTTTCAAACTAAGGCACTTCGATCATGAAAATGTCCTCAATTATCACATAGAATTACCATCGTGTGAATCTGTATACCAGCAGTATATTATTTTCATCTTGCATTGATACATTTCCGAACGATCAATTATAGGAGCCTGGAAATTCTGGTCCTATAATGAAAACCTATCGTGTATGATTAAAAAGCATGTCCCTTTCCAGAGTTCAATATGAATTTTCGCCAATCCAGATAAATCTAGTTGATAATTTGAAGCGTGTT
The DNA here is from genome assembly GCA_951802165.1 of Adalia decempunctata. Lineage (NCBI taxonomy): Eukaryota > Metazoa > Arthropoda > Insecta > Coleoptera > Coccinellidae > Adalia > Adalia decempunctata. The sequence goes on along the minus strand of OX637696.1, from coordinate 60,887,429 downwards.
GCTGCAAAGTGAATGAATTGAAAAAATTTTTAATAGATATCAAAACAGAAACAAACCTCAACACGAATGGATCAATTCAAAATATGAAGAATTTTGTCATCACGTTGTTACTTTCAATACTTGCGAATAATGAAAGTGTAAAATATGTAATATTGAACATGTAGATATTCTTATTATTCTGCTTCAACAACCACAACTGTTATTATTTCCACATCTGGAGAGAACTCGTCATGTTCATAATCGAAGGTTTTATGTCAGCAATATCATAACATCCCATATATTTTCACTAGCGATGTAATAAGTTTGTTAGGCAAAAAACTTTATTTTTCTTCTTATCTTTCCTTATTTCTTTTTTACATGCTCTGCGCAGGCTTTCCACTTATTAGCTTTATATTCTTCAAGAGCCTCATTTCAAAGATTTTTCATTTGCGCAAATATTCGCCAAATTTGTTCGAATATTAATGACAGAATAAAACGTCAGTGAATAGACCAGTCCAACGATCTCTCACGATTAGCTGTTTAAGTGACTGCTGGGAGCAAACAAACAACAAACCGATTGTTGACTCTGCGTTTTTTCACGCAATTGCTTCATTTTTGTCTTATAAAAGCATGCTACTATTTTGTTGTGTGGTTAATTGGGGAAGTAGAAGAGCTCTCGGCATTCTATAAAATTTCTGCTACTCGAATTTCACCCATAACATACGACTAAATGGACGGCCTGATGCGGAGATAGTTATCAGCTACTTGAAGACCTCATTGAACTGAGAAGAAATTGAAAAATACTATGGAATATTAAAAACATTTTATTACATTTAGAGGCACCTGATATTTGTGAGTTTTGTATTCTAATATCCACAAATCTTTTATGTAGGGCAAAGGGGGGCAAAACCGGGTATAGGGGCATAATCGGGTACTCCCAATCTACCCCCTTTGCGTTGGTTAAATTTTGTTCTCGTAGCATACGTTGATATCTCTTATCCACGCAAGTATTTCCACAAGTTCTGACAGGTGCGTGTGTTTATTTATCGGTGTTGTGTAGAACCACGTGAATCTTCGGTATGTAAATCTTATTTTACCTATATTTATCCCTACCTACAGATTGATCTAACTATATTCTACGATAATTGACAATAAATAATGTGATATGTAGGTTGTTTGGCTGTATGACTGGGTGAAAAAATATCTTACAAACAGAAGACAATTTGTAACCATAAAAAACTAAAAACAGGAGCCGATGAATTCGATCTTACTCACCACTCAAATGGGTGTTCCACAAGGTTCAATTTTAGGTCCGTTACTTTTTATTCTGTATATCAATGATATTGCAGATAATATTGATTGTAACTTGTTTTTGTATGCAGATGATGCTACAACAATAGCATCAGGCCGAATTTTTTATTCATTTCGTAAGCTACACTTTTTCCTATTTGTATTAGAGTTAGTTATAGGCGTGAGTTATTATTACCTCACACTATTGGTTTATAGAGACTATAACAGATCAAAATCAGTTGAATAATGGATATATTATTCTATGGGAGTAGATAAAGGTTTATAATGAATTGAGTATTGACATAAAGAGCTCAAATAACAAATTTATTTTCAAGAAAAGGCTAAAAACCTTTTTAATCGACAGATGTTTCTATAGTCTGTCTGAGTTTCTTCAAAAGAGTACTTGTATCTTTTTTTTTCTTTCTCTTTGTATGACTTTTTCCACAATGTACTGTTGACATTATATGGAAATAAAGTGTTATTATTTTATTATTTTTATTATGAAACTTTGAAGATAAGCCTAATTTTTCTCATGTGTTTTTTATTATTCAACATTGATTGAAATATAAGCTCTGGGGCAAAACCGGAAAACCGCACGTGCGGCAGAACCGGGCGGTCCCATTTATGCCCCAGATGGATATTGACTAACGCATTACATTTTTAGAAATTTGTAAGAGTGTTTCTTCATAACAGTTTCACAGTTATATGGTGCGCACATATAATCGGAAGACTAGTCGTCAACATTGGTCTACGGATGACATGGAAAAAACAATTATGGAAGTTGTTCCAGAAACGATGTACTAGAAAAAAGCAGACAATAATTAAAATGTTTCTCAATCAACTCTTGAAGAATGGGTTGAAAGAAATTGAATGGAATGTCTTTGGAAAGGGCTTACTGTGAATAATACGCAGTATCCGTTTTTGCCCTCAACCCTCGGGGCAGAACCGTAAAATAGAATATGATTCTTTTTGTTGGTTTTTTCTTAGCTACCCGGTTTTGCCCCTCTTTCCCATATATATCATATTATAAACAATAAATCAGTTCATATTCTTTTATTTTAAATAGCATTTTCCTACAGATTGCATAAAATATTCACGTTCACGTTGTTTATACGTAGTTGCAATTTTAGGAAATAATTACTCATTTTGGATAGTGCTTTGATATCACACAATGTTTATTCACCCAAAAATTGGTACCACAACACTCAAACTTAGAGAAAACGATAGTAATAATAGAGTTACACTCTAGCAGAAATACTGATTCGAAATGTTTGTTATTTGTTTGCTCCCAGCAGCCATCTTGAAAGGGTGATCAGCTGTTTTGTTGGACTGGTCTATTCTGCAACTCAAAATATTACTGAGTGGGCTATTACCAACATAATTTCGATTCTCCAAAGCTCCCCGAGATGTCAATAATTCTTGGATGAACACTTTATTTCATTCCCAAGGATATCCAGTTAGTAATAATTTCAGAGCCGCCGATAGAAATAAGATTTCTGATTGGGGGATATACTAATTTCAAACATATTTTCTTTCAAATATTCGATAGCTGAGGGACACATTGGTCGACAGTTATGAAATGAATTCGTTGTCCAAATATTTCAGCCTTCATGATAAATGATCCCAGTAAATGTATTTCAGCTGTATTTCATGTCCAGAAAATGATGGATCAGGCCTAGTGCTAGCAACCTAAATATACCGAAGCTAAAACGAATTCAAGGGGTCATTTCATACATAGCGATATGTTTCATAACGCTCGGCAATGATCCAGGAGGAATTGCAGAAATCTATAGTGTATTTTGCATTGTAATTCAGTCATATTTATAGCTAAGTATCTCTATTTCTCATATCTATTGAGTACCGAAATTTGTAACTTTAATTTTCGCTCTACAAAATAAATGCCAAAAAAGGAGAGCAGAGTGGAAAAGTGGTCCCGTACTGCTACCCGGTATTCATAGAAAGCGAGAGCTTGTTCAGACAGCACAAAATACGCCAGAATAATGAGTAATGAGAGGCTCTCCCTGTTTCGCTAATTCAGAATTATCGAAATTTCGGAATTTCAGAAATTTATGTTGCCGGGACCATCTGGTCGATTTTGCTCGTTTATGAACTCAGCCGGCGCCATTCAAAGGAACATTTCAATCTATTTGTAGAACAACAACAGATTCATCATGGAAATTTCCACTATTTGTTTGAAGCCTTACAGCGTTATTGCCAACACTTCATCAGGTTGAATTAACATTTAACAAAACTGTCTATTAACGATTCGAATAGATAGTGGAAATTTTTTCGTTAAAGAGAGAGTCAGTAGCGGGCAATACCAATTGAGGAGAAATGGATGAGATAACCCGGAAAAATTTGTGATTGCCGTTCATTCATTGAACTAAGAAAAATGTTTCGATTCCTTCTCATGGAAAATCCGTACCTACCTAAAACACAAAATAGGTCGAAAAATGCAAATCAAGCATGCGATTGGAGAATTGATAGGAGCAGATAAATTTCATATTGACGTTGCATACATTCGGCGCATACAAATCAAAAATTGATTGATAAATAGGAAAACGCCGGTATAAAATCAATTGTTCCGATTGTTTGGGTGAATAACGGATGCAATATATTAGTTTTTACGATGAATAAATTCTGCTCATGGATTCATAGCAGGTTCAAGCGATAAATTGTTGTATTTGTAAAGACTCCAGGTAGATGTTTGAAAATGAACAAGAACTCGAATGTTTCAAGGGCTTGCATTGAAATTCACATAGGGCAGTTTCTATCTAGAAGGGTTCAGAGGGTTCTTTTAAACATGAAGCACGACTCCGTTCGAATTGAACTTCGACGCATCTAGCTTTTGAACAATCAATTTCGCGAATTATATGTGCGCTTGTTTCTGTAGAAACGGGGGCGAAAATGCGTATGTTTCGACAACCTGAGAAATCCCTTTTATGCGTTTCAGTAACTTTCATTCTGAGTTTTTCAAACGTTACGTTAGCCATCAATATAGAACGTATATTCCTCAACGTATATTCCCCAACGTATATTCAATAAGTATGATGAAACATTGCATACACGTTGAAAATTAAACTATTCAACAAACGAAAGTTCTCATTGAACTGACAAATCTGTATACTGCGTTTCAGTTATTATTTTTTGTACAACTGCCATTAAAAGTGACACTTTTAATGACAGCAAACACTGTTAAAATTGATTGTTTACGTGGAAGCGAGTTGAAAATATTCTTAACATTAGTGTTAAAAATATTTTTAGCACTCCATTTTCTTATGATCAAATCAGCAAATTCAGCAATTGCAAATTTTCATTATCAATATTTAACAATCATTACTTATGAACATTAATATTAACCGTAAAACTAGAACGATGACTAACATTAATGCTCTGTGGCGTTAGGGAGCTTCGCAACACATTATTAGAATCCTCAGCAATATCAGTAGACGTAGAAACCGGAAGTACAATATTGGATGATGATAATCCAAAATCTGTTGAGGTTGGGAGAATTTTTTCAGCAATGACATTTTTATATTCTGCTAGTAATGAAGCGGAGGATCTTCGAAAACAGTGTCCAGTATATTGCTTTGGTTCTGGCAGTTTGAGGAATTCGGCAACAATAGATGGAATTCTCCCAAACGAATTGATACCAACTGGATTGGCAGTGCATTTATGATTCATGTATTCCAGGCAAAATCGACGATGTTTGACGACAGAAGGGCACAGTGCAAAGTACTTAAGAAAATAGCCAACATACTTCCCAATAATACTGAAAGAATGACTGACTTTCGTTTTCGTGTTTGGAAGTTGTACAACCAATGATTCGTTTGTTATTTCGATGTCTTTCACTGATAAATTACACAAAATAGTTGCAACCTTAACCATCAAGTATTTCTCATCTGGTGCCTCATTTATAAACTTTTCAACCTGTTCACGAGTGAGAATTTTCGATTTTTTGGGACGATATCCTTCACTTTTCCGTTTTAAATATGCTATTACCTTGAAATATTTACTAAAATCCACACCATTTTTAACAAGGGCGCTTGACTTTATATTTGAAAATTTGCTCCACAAAGTTGATGAACTTCATCTTTTTGATTTTTCTTCTAAGTATGCCAGGAAAACAGGTTCACCGGAGTTCCCTTCTACATTTTTCAATTTACACCAGGCCAGGAAATTGTTATATGCAATATCTTCTTGTAGACTCTTTAATATTCACAGGAACAACCAAATCGTCACTTTTATTGATAATTGGACTCTCGACAAACATACTGAGCAGTTAAAAACCCAAGACGTAAATTGGACAGGAACGAAATTCAAATGACAGCGTCTTTTCTCATTTGTTAGTGATCATAACGTTGGCATCGTTTGCCATTCACAACAACCTTTTGATTATTTGAATATTAAAATGCATTTTGAAGTTTATTGTCTGTGCAAATTCGCCCATTTCATTATCAAAATAGGGCAGTTGTACAAAAAACATTGTATGGTATTTGTGTTAAAAGTGATTTTATTTTGTTCGTGAAATTGTTCAATTCGCTCCGCTCATTTCACAAACTTTTTCAGTCACAAAATAAAACGTCACTTTTAACACTCATATCATAAATAACTATTTTTCCACGCGTTCTGAACGATACAGTTTACTCCATAATTCATTCATTTATACAGGGCGAGTCTTTAACTTGAACATACCTATATTTCAACTCATCTCACAAAACACTTTTTTTTCATACCATTTTTCAAAAATCATGAATTTCAAGAATAATCTGGACGCTTCCCTGAATGAAATATCATCGAATATTATTTCTTCTCTGGCCTCTTAACAAGTTAACAATGTTGTCAAAATGTTTATCAACTTCGTCAAAACTAGAATCTCTATAATGGAAAAACGTTTGATGTAGAGATATGTACCTACCTAATAATAAAATCCCACGAATGTGGGAGATAAAATTGAATTATAAGAAGCATGAAATTATACATTTTATACACACAGTTTCTTTTGAAAATTCATTTTTACCAGTCCATATTGAAAATAAATGTCGATGAAATTCAAAACTCGAATATTAATGATGATGTCGATACTAACTAAGTATTGAATTGAAATTAAGTAATGAAAAATAATATGTTACTTAGAACTACATAATCTGTGCCGATGTTTCTATCCAAACAATATCCCCTTGGAATTTTAACTCGACACTACACGGTCATTATGAAACCAATTAGGTTAGGTCATTGACCTCGAATCCTATGACCTAGGTTAATGGAGTTAGGTTAGTTCAGTGGGGAAACAATTTTTTTTTGAATAGTTTTGGGATATCGAGGAAAAGTGTTATCAGTGTTTAAAAACTAATCTTCAGGAAAATCGAAGAAGGAACTTATTGTGGTCGGAAAAATATGGCTTTTCAATTGCAGAAATAATCGTGTTTGTAACATTCTCATTCAAATAAGGGTAGTGCTCGAGTAGTTCCTAAATGTATCACTACAAAACATCTAATAACCACATTAATTTCAATTAAAAAATATGAATCGTATCAGGCACGTATTTGGCCCAATTTTTTTTTCAAATAGCTATATCTCTTCAACAGAGGCGAATTAGAAAAAATGGAATATGGAAAAAGGGTTTCCGTTGGCCTTAAGAATCTCAAGTTTAAATATATGTTCAAGTCGAAGACTCGCCCTGTATACATCATTCAACAGCCCAGCCAATTACAGAACAGGAAAGCAATATAATACATCGAATGGTGATATATTCATGGTATTTCTAGCATTTTGCCCAGATTTACGGATTCGCCATCAGTGAGTTCAACATAATCGCCAAGACCCACTTCAAAATGCGATAATTATACAAATTTAGGTTGATATGAAATGCTTTGGTTCCTAGTAAACAGCTCGAAAAATTTGTCAGCTATATCTCTCCGAAATTTACTGATTTCTCCAGACGGAATCTCCAAATTAAATTCAGAGCTATGGCTCTAGTCTCATGCATATTTGCATCGTATCAAACGGCTTTCCATCAAAATTCGTCCTCGTCTTCCACGAATTGCATTTTTATGACTGTTCATTCATATGTCAAAGTGTTGTTAATAAACTTGTTAGCCTCTGCGTCTTCGAACTTGGAAAGAGATATAACTGTGGACCTTCCACATAAAAACTTTTCATAACCTGACAAGAACATTAAGAAATGGCATTATTATTTTTAGGAACTTCATCTTGGCGAAGTGCCAGATGCACGTTTGAAGACTGATTCTTTTCGGTCTTAGTTTCGCGAAAACTCCTGAAATGTTTTCCGCTAACCGTAAGTCGTCCTCATTCATTACGAAGTGTCAGCAGTAACGACAAATGTGAACAGACCATGTCCGGGTTTCGAAAAACCAACATCCACCTTTCTAATGCATCCGAACTCTTCCGCCTCTAAGAGTTATTGTTTCCAGATGTCCGCCTTCCATAAAAATGATATCAAAGAATTTAACAGTTGGCCATCCTGAAGACTTCACGCGCTGGGCAATAATAAAGGGCATCCAGAAATAAATGCGCCTTTCGGAGTTGCAGCCCCCTGAATTTCGTCACTTCTTTTCATCTCAAAATCCGGTCATACAAAAATCACTGAATTTGGTACACATTTTGGTAATTGGTTGTAATGAATTCCATACCTGTTTCGTATTCTCATTTCATTTGTCAATATTTTATAGTGGCAAATGACTTGTGTCATAATTCTTTCTATTGAAAAGATGCCTTCTCTGCTTGATGAATTTAATTAATCTCTTTTTGTTAATCCCTTTCGATATTATTACTTTCGAATGGCTCAAATACGGACAACAAATGTTCAGCAGATAATTTGAATTCGAGTGGACAAATTGAAGGAAACGGTTATTTCGGTTTTTTGGAGTTTTTGATAGGCTTGCATATACAGGGTGAGTCTTCGACTTGTTTATATATTTTAACTGTAGATTTTCCTCATCAAATAAACGAAACACTTTCCTAAACCATTTTTTTTTAATTCGGGTTCGTTTGAAAGATAGAGAACACATAAAACACTTTTCTGGTTAAGTGTTTACTCTATTCAATTAAAACTTATTAAATATTTCTTCTGGTATGAAAGTTACAGCGTAGGCGACTTATGAATCTGCGCAAACATACCATAAAATCACTTGAAAAAAATAAGCGGTTCATATTTTCGAAAGAATCAATCTTTTCAGAAAAATCTTTCTCTTAATAAAATTCACCGTTTTCGAGTTAATCCTGATTGTGAACGATAAAATTTGGGGAAAAATCATTAAGGGGCAGTATCACCTTTTGAATCGTGGTAAATCTCCATTCAAAAGTGGTCTCTTTATTTCACGAGCAAGTACCCTAATTTACGACGTGGAGACTTGATTTTTTTTAAATTGAAGTTGAAGAAAGTACCGAGGGAAAAATTTTTTTTTTCGATTTAATTGGTTTTTCAATTAAAAAAACCAGAGTAATCGTTAGATCTGGGGTTATTGAATATGTTTTTCATTTTTCATGAGTACAAGCTATATTTTTGAAATAAAAATAATGGAAATTTTCGTAATTATAGAAGATTAAATTGCCGAGGGCAAATAGTTGCGATTTTTCCCAAAAAATGATGAATAACCGTCGGAAAAAAATCATTAAGTGTAGTTTCCAAAGTTCAACCTGTTTTTTTTAATTGAAAAACTAATTAAATCGAAAAAATCGCAGCTATTTGCCCTCGGCAATTTAATTTTCTATAAACTACAAAAATTTTCATGATTATTGTTTTCAAAATATAGCTTGTACTCATGAAGAACGAAAAACATATTCAATAACCCCAGATCTAACGATTACTCTGTTTTTTTAATTGAAAAACCAATTAAATGGAAAAACTATTTGCCCTCGGGACGTTTTTCAACTTCAATTAAAAAAAGCAAGTCTCTACGTCGTAAATTAGGGTACTTCCTCGTGAAATCAAGAGACCACTTTTGAATGGAGATTTACCACGATTCAAAAGGTGATACTGCCCCTTAATATCAAAAATTATCTGTATGCTTCCCTGGATCAAATACCATCGAATATTATTACTTCTCTGGTACCTGGACAAGTTAACTATGCTGTCGGAATGTTTATCAACTTTGTCGACACTGAAATATCAAGTATGGAAAAGCTTTTGATGTAAAATAATATGTGATAATAAAATCTCACAAATGTGGAAGATAAACTTGAACACCAAAGAACATGAAATTATAAATCTAATACGCACAGTTTCTATTGGAAAGTTATTGCTACCGGTCTATGTCGAAGATAAATGTCGATAAAATAATAAATTCAGATAAATGAATGAATTGAATTGAAATTGATAAAAATTTAAATGATACTTAGCACTGAATAATATGTCCATCTAAACAATATCTTCTTGGAATCTTATAAACTCGACACTACACGGTTAATATTACATTATTTCACTCAAAGTCTTCACATGATCATCAAGATCGAAAAAAAACACCTTAAAAATCAATTTCTCTTTTTATAACAACACATTTCTTACACTTGCAGATCGCGCCAGTTGTCGCTATACGCATGCATCGTTCACAGACTTCGACGTTTGAGACACAGAACAAGCATATAAGGTTCGAGATGGGTCAATTCATAGATCTTAGTGTGTCTTGCGCACCCGCTACCTCGCAAAACTTACGCTCATACCATTGTTCGTTCCAAGAGACAATCAACAATCTGGCATCGTCTTCCAAAAAGCTCTGTGATAGCTCTGTCCTACAGGACTTTTGTTTTAAGGCAAAATGGGTTAGGTAAGGCTGATTGATCATAAATTGAATGGAATATAAACAAATAATTAGTGTCCACAAACTAATCTTCAGGAAAATCGAAGAGGAAACTTATTTTGATGGGAGAAATATGGCTTCTCAATTGCAGATATAAATGGACAAAACTAAGTGTGAGATTAGTACTTGGGTAGTCCCTGAATGTATTAACTAATTTTCAATCGAGAAATATAAACTTTGCATGGAATCCAGAGAATCGTATCCGCTACGTATTTGGCCCATTTATTTCTTTAAATAGCTATATATTTTCAACAGAGCCATGAGATAAGGACTCCAATCAGTATAATATACACCTACATGAGGCAGAAAACCAGCAGATACACCTCTTCAAGTCAGACCAACCGTTAGTACCATTCCTTCAGTGTTTTCTTCGTGGTATTGTTTTTATCTGATACATACATTTTGTTCTTCAATTCTCGTAGTGATAAGAATTGATGCAACAGTCTATTCTTCTCTCCAAGAGAACTCTTCTATATTTAACACTCTTATTGCAGTTGATTGAGTATCAAATATGTTAGTTTCCAAACCATATAAGTAGTGCGACTCGGTAGTCGGTATTAAAGTGATAGGCCTGACACCACGACAATGGATAAGGCCGGGTATGGGTATGAATGAAACCCAGAGATAGTGACATTATTTGAAGATGTATAAAGTTTCTTGTCAAGTTCCATTGCTCTGAAGATGGCTATAATGAGGCTGAAAACATGGTCAGTCGAAATTATCGTTGGTTTGTTCAATAGTATATTTCATTACTAGTCCAGAAAGTAAGCTTTTTCCGTGCGCGCGCGAAAAAGCCTTTCTGGACGTGTAATGAACGATATTTTTCATTACATTTCTCTGAAAACAATCCAACGATATTTGTTCTTCGACAGAACGCATTTCGATATTGTAAAACAATAACTATTCGAAACACTGACGTCTACTGTCATCACGCAATCGTTGCTGTGTGTCTCAGCATAGATGCGTCTATGTCTCAGCGCACGGAAAAGGGTCACTTTCGATGCCCTGAATCGACATGTTTTGATAGGGTTTTCAGAGCGGTGTAATGAAATAGTATATTTCATTACTAGTCCAGAAAGTAAGCTTTTTCCGTGCGCGCGTTTCGTGCAAGCACGGAAAAAGCCTTTCTGGACGTGTAATGAACGATATTTTTCATTACACCTCTCTGAAAACAATCCAACGATATTTGTTCTTCGACAGAAAGCATTTCGATATTGTAAAACAATAATTATTCGAAACACTGACGTCTACTGTCATCACGCAATCGTTGCTTTGTGTCTCAGCATAGATGCATCTACGTCTCAGCGCACGGAAAAAGGTCACTTTCGGTGCGGCCGCACGGAAAAGGGTCACTTTCGGTGCAGCCGCACGGAAAAGGGTCACTTTCGCTGCCCTGAATCGACATGTTTTGATAGGGTTTTCAGAGCGGTGTAATGAAAATATGTATTGCAGTTCCATGTCGAGCGAGACTTCATCGTGCAGCTGCTGTCTATTTGGTATATACAGGATGGCCATTTGAAAACGAAACAGACGAGATTACAGACGAAATAAATTTTTTCGATAGAAATGCTCGGACAGGTCGATTTCTGTTTCGAGGGGGACAACTTAAGATGTAGGTTACGGACGCATAGCGCTTCAACCCTTGCTACTACAACCCTCACCCTCAATTTTTGAATGGGGAAGATGGGGTGAGTGATACCTCATTTGAAAGGTATTTTTATACTGATTTCAGCGCAGTAATTGTTTTTTCATTTTATGTATTAGTTCTCGAAATATTCATGCGTTAGTTAATTTTATCACTTAAATTAATTTTTTTCGAATAATTGACATTTCGTGCTTCCGAAACACCAAAATTTCCGTGTCGTTGATTGAAGAATTCTGCGGTTCTATTCGCACATTGATTGTTTGCAAAAAAAAAAAGTGAAATTATTTCCACCCGCTCTGCAATTGAATAAACCATGTCGAACAATGAATTAGAACACATACAAGTCTCGATCCAAAACTAAGAATAATTCACATGTCAAAGAACCAGTAAGCTTAATGATTTGTTCGTAATAAATAAAAAATTATCGATTCTCATTTTTTTGAAAAAGATATGAATTCAATAATCAACAAAATGAAAACATTATTGAAGCCAACTGAGAAAACACTTCATAATCAAGTCGGAAATCGTTTCACGAATTGGGACTGGAATATTTCTGTGGCAGCATTAATGATTTGATTTTCTTACCTGGTAATCTGATTAGAGATACGTACGTATTTGGACTTTTTGGAGATTTCTATCGATCAAGTGTTACCGCATGTTATTGGAAATACTGCAAATTATATCGAAGATAATTTAGATTGAGTTTCAGCAAGATTGAGCTCCTTCGCAATACGCTTTGTTTGTTCGACATCTTGATTAAAGATTTCTATGTCAGTGGATTGGAGGAAGGAAGCCACAGTCATGGTTGTTTTGAAGCTCAAAATGTCGATTTTTCACAAAAAAACACTACAAGTGCAATGAAAACACCACTTCATTTTCAAATAATTAGTTAAGAATATTTCGAGAACTAATGCATAAAATGAAAAAACAATTACTGTGCTGAAATTAGTATAAAAATACCTTTCAAATGAGGTATCACTCACCCCATCTTCCCTATTCAAAAATTGGGGGTGAGGGTTGTAGTAGCAAGGGTTGAAGCGCTATGCGTCCGTTACCTACATCTTAAGTTGTCCCCCTCGAAACAGAAATCGACCTGTCCGAGCATTTCTATCGAAAAAATTTATTTCGTCTGTAATCTCGTCTGTTTCGTTTTCAAATGGCCACCCTGTATATTGCAGTTCCAAGTCGGGCGAGACTTCATCATCCAACTGTTATCTATTCGGTATATATACATTTTCATATGCTATATTCAACCTCTTCAGTATAGAACATAAGGCTAATTTTAAATCAGAAAAACTTACCAGCTCTAGGCACATAAATGTTGAGAAACAGGCAGTCTTCGCTTTGGTTAGTGAGTAAAGGAAGTAGTTTTTCCAGGTAGAGAAGCCGTCCTCTTGGAAATTCCAAAAGGGCTTCCGTACGATTACCAATATCCGGGGGCCTCTGGGGGCACACTGCACCGAACCTGTCCGCCAACCGCGTATTTTGCCACTGAGAGGGTGTAACAGGAGGCATGTATCTGGAAAATAGAAGGAAATTAATTTGGTGTACGATAAATTTAACCGGAAATGTATAGAGGTTTTCCGGGAATGCAATGCTCAATATTGTGTGGTAGGGATCGATAGACGAGCTCATTAAGAGTAGAAACGAAGGAAACAGAGATCGTTGGTTCCCTGTGTGATGATTTGTGGCAAGTTCGAGTCAGATTCATGGCGGTTGTTGATATTTATATCAATGGACGCGGTGTATCTGATTAATCGAAACAGAGATTTTTCCGTGAGATTTCTGGCAGATTAAAATGCGGCACTTACGCAAACTCTCATTGCGATGTCTTGCTTTCTTCATCATGCATGCCTATCATCAGTCAACTGATCAAAAAAGCACAAGAGTCGTTTCGGCCTGCTGCGTATAAGTTTCGTCAGTCCAAGTCGGGGCAAAAGGGACAAAGGGGGTTTTCCCATACATGCGGACCATCAGTCATAATACGATTGCGTTATTGAATATTCTGAGGATTTTTTACGTATTTACGGAAGGATTGTATTTGTATACTAATAAAAGTGGACAATAATAAATAGAAGGAAAAATTTGATTCTGAAACTGAAATGCGTATTAGTGTCATAGAAAGAAAAGCGGAAATCTGGAATACATTGTCAGAAAATGACGAAAATGAAGATTGAATATTTGGAGGATGCGGCTCAGATCTGTTTATTTTTCATTGACAACAGCAAGAAGTAAGTTCTTATTCATCAACTCTTCTTCTAAGGTCCTTGGGTTTCGATATACAGGATGATAGAGGGAAATTCAAAAGCTCAATAAAAATTGAACCAATAAACGAGCAGAGTTCCTATATAAGTTTTCAAACGAAGAATTCTTACAATAATAATTCCAATGAAAGAATTTCGAAATACGAAAAAGGTTTCACTTCATTCGGGAATCGGAAGGTTCACTTGAAAAGCGATAACAGTGTCACGCTCCTTCCTCTTCAAATCCATATTGGCTACTGACGATACGCATCCATATGAAAACAAATACAGTCGACTGATGATCAGTTCGACCGACCATCACGAGTGATCATCAGTCCCATGTGAAACGGCTAAACAGATGCTAGGCTTTTAACGGGTGAATTGACCGGTTTACATCTTGAATTATTCAATTCTTCCACGTTTATTATTTTGTCTAATTCAGTTACAATTCGTTCACATTGAACACTTTTGTGGTAGGTATAAATGTCATTCCCATTACCTTCTATTTCAGAGAAGTTTGTGATCTTTATTCAATTCGAATCGTCCAATAAGATCTAATAGAGGATGAATTCTGTTGGTTGAAGTACTCAAGTGACGCTCCAAGATAGCCCCTAGACATTGCTGATATCTATACTAATATTATAAAGAGGAAAGATTTGTATTTTTGTTTGTTTGATACGAATAGGCTCAAAAACTACTGGACTGATTTCAAAAATTCTTTCACCCTTATAAAGCTACATTATCCCTGAGTGACATAGGCTATACCTTTCACCCGAAAAAATTAAGCATACCTACTATACCTTCAATAATTACAAAAAAAATCAGCCAAAATCAGCTATTTTCACGTGCGCTGCAAAAACCGTAAGACTTACGTGGATACAATGTGTGACGGAAATGAACCTCTTAAATAGTTCTACAAAAAAGTCCGCGATAGCATATATCTATCTCTCAAGATTGACTTGCTATTACCTGTTTATGGTAATCAGATGTTTTCCAAAATGATGCACTATTTGGGAGTGTGTTTTTATGGATTGGGTATTGATCCTCATCCAACCTGATACGTTATTTAACCCCAGTATTTAATTTAGAACGAAATTGCCCTTCACATCATACAATTACAACGAGTTCATCAAAAGATATGGCAGGTTGAAGTGATGAAAATGATGAAACCGCCACGTGAAACAAATTTCTACTCGGGCGAAGCTGGGACGGCTTGTCTTCATTAATTTCAATTCTAGCCTTCGGGTTCAAAGCAAGTACTGTTTATTTCAGATGGTTAGTTTGCTTACTATATAATTTTATTGTGGATCGTGGACTTCTCTTATTGATATGTTCATGCACATTTTTCGTAATTTGTGTTGAAAACGCTTTCTTTAGTGAATATGATCCATAAATTTAATTTTTCTTCAACTCATAGCATGACCATTTGATTTCTCATATGATTTTATCATATTTGCATTTCAATGAGATATCTATCTAACATTGAAAGAAGTTAATAATTAGATTCTTCTAAAGAAACACAAATTGTCAGAGTACTTCATTCGAGAATAATTTTCTCGGGAAGTTTAACTCAGAAGTTTATAAATCGCACTATTAAACTGATAAACTAATTACTCAGACATGGAAGTTTTATTAATTGGATGAACTTCGAAAAAGCGACGATTTTGCCTTCGAGATAATTCGATAAGAAATCGTAACATAATGATGATAACAACAATGACAAACTTTCCGGGAGTTAAAAAACCTGTATTTTTATGACCTTTAGTCCAATATTTCAACAAACTCTAAATCGGCTTTCATTTTATTCCACATATGGATCAACATAAACCGTAAGGTTTGTTTGCCCTCTATTCTTCGTCAATGACATTGTGTGTGAATAAGATGGAGGTGTACTACGCTACCTGATTTATTATCAACTGTAAAGGGTTTTCGAATAAGAGATTTTTTTAGGCGAATGATCGGATGTTTACTTCATTATAAGGAGGAAGTTATGCCGTTTATGATAAATAAAAAAAATAAAATTAACCAAATGACCACCACGCCCACAACTACAGGACTTTATTTTTTTCTTGAAATTTTCCATAACCAATTCGCAAAGTGATTCCATCTTTGACGCTGGGCTCTTAGCGTAGACCTTCTCATTCACATGGCCAAAAAGAAAGAAGACGCAGGTGTTATATCACAAGATCTCGGTTGCCAATTGTGATAACCTCTTGGAGAGATAACACGGTAACAGAAAATTAGGTTCAACTATGTGATAGTATCACACACAAAACTTTCAGGAATTGTTATCTATATATATAAAAGAAAGATGTTGGTTACACCATATATAACTCGAGATCGGATGGACTGTTTGTTATGAAACTTCATATATGGATTCGTCTACGGTCTGGTTATTATAAAATACAATAAAACTTTGAAAAGATCGATGAAAATTTCACTCATAGAGGAAATGCTTTTCCTTCTTCTGAGTAAGGTCACTAGGTGTCGTTACAGTTACGCTACAGCTTAGATTGCGTTAGATTACGATGTAAACATATAGTGTGTGATTTGGGTTGCCTTCAACTCTGCGCTGTTGACCTAAACCAAAATGTCTTAGCGTAGGAGTGCAGATCTCTAAAATGATTAGATTTCGTTGAGATATGAGGGAAAATTCATTCTTACCACTTCAAGTGGCGCTATTCACACATTATGACTGATTGTTTTATACTATACTTAACTGGTTATTAGTTATTTTTACAGTTTTATTTATTCAAAACAAAATAAGGTAATCGCGAAGGGCTTATATTTGATATTATCACCATTAGATGGCGATGTACAGAACTTATAGTACCATGAAAGGCTATTACCAGATCAAGAAGCGAATGAATATCACAGTGAATTTTAATCGAAGTGTCAAGTATATCGGATTTTGGCGATCGGTTTCAATCGTGAATTGTCTATTCTCATCTACTCTCATAATTTTTGAAATGTTTTCGAATTTTTGTTTGGAAATTAATATGTTTGCCATAATTAGTAATTAAGTACATTTTTGTTTCTGTTCTGTGTGACAGCCCATATCCATTGGAACATGGAAATCTCGCTGCTCCACCAACTGAGATGTTTACCAATTATTTTGAGCTGAGCACCAAAAGGCTAAGATGTTTAAAATAGTGGTTTGGGCACTAATTAGATTTTGATTAGCTAACATTGAGAATATTAGAAAAGTTTCGTTTTTTCCACTTCAGAAAGCGCTATTCACAAAATAAGTTCTAATTTTATCAGTTGGTTCAAATATTTGAATTCATTCTGGTGAACGTCAAGAAGTCAAGAAGGAAAATAAGAAAATGTCCTAGCGTATTTGTGAAGTAAAGTTATAGTACTATAGACAAAGTACTTCAATTCAAATTTTCAGCGTTGTATTGGCAGAACTAAAGTGGTTTATACAGTGATCGAGTGATCAGAGGTGATAATTGGAACTATTTCTCATCCATACAATTCGATCGGGATTTATATTTGCATTCGTGTTGTCATTCATTACAAGATAGGTACGGCAATGACAGAACTGTGAAGAATTTAAAACAAAATGTTATATGTTCAACAATTGGATACCACTTAAATGAGGAGAACTTTTTTCGTGCGAATAACAATAGTACTAAAATTATGTATATTTTGCCTAATTCATCGCCTGCTTGAAAAAATAGCAATGATTAGTTTATACAACGGTACGTTTCACAAAGCGTAATCACCGGTGATCGGAGCTTGATCTAGCACCAAATAGATTTGACAGTTCAAAAATCAGAGAACCAAGGCGTTGATCTCCGATCACCGGTGATTACGATTTGTGAAATTCACCGTAAGTATCATTTAGGCGGAACAAAGTTCGCCGGGACCGCTAGTTGATAATATATTGAATCTATAAAAAATAATGACAGAACTTTTTCGTCCCTTCTATGTTATGGCAGAACTCTTTGAAAATTCATTAAGAACATCTGTACTTATTTCATTTCAGTACGCTTGAAATTTACAGGAAATAAAGAAAATGTGTCTAGAAAGCGAATTATAATCTGCCAGAACGTGAAATGTTGCCGCGCAAATGCGAGCGAAATGAT
Source organism: Adalia decempunctata (assembly GCA_951802165.1). Taxonomy (NCBI): domain Eukaryota; kingdom Metazoa; phylum Arthropoda; class Insecta; order Coleoptera; family Coccinellidae; genus Adalia; species Adalia decempunctata. The sequence goes on along the minus strand of OX637696.1, from coordinate 60,869,362 downwards.
CTTATTCATATTTGCAAGTCAGGCCAATCTCAAATTTGTATATTGTGAGTTATCCTCAGAGATAAAGTTGTACTGATGTTCTCATTTCTTGTCTTCTTGAAGACCTACAAAACGTAGTGCATCATTTCCATTTCAATCGAACTGTTCGAACAGCGCACGCGGATAGGATGGTGATTTTTCGACTTGAATCAATAGTATATTCTAAAACTAGTTGCAGAATGGGCTCCTATTCATAGACTTATCAAAACTTGAGAATATATGTCTATGCTCCTATTCCAATACGAATGCCAAATGTTTTCGAACGCATGAGTGTTGGAATTGCATTCTGCAACGAGTATTTGACGATATTTTATCTATTTCAGTCAAATTTTGTGAAATTCAATGAAAAATTCAAATTATAGGTCCTAGTGACTTTCACATTGTATCTTGGCAGTTGGTGTGAATGTTAGGAAATACGAAAATTGACATTTCCAAATTGACGTCTTCTAGAATTTGATAGGATCAGAAGTCATTGTTAACAACCACAAAACGAAAAATGTAACTGAAAACGATGCTGTAATGAATTCATTACAGCACTGTTTTTAGTTCTGTAATGAACTCATTATAATACTGAAATAGAGAATAGTATATTCTAAAACTGATTGCAGAATGGGCTCCTATTCCAATACGAATGCGAAATTCGAATACGAGCGAGTTTTCGGACGCATGAGTATGGGAATTGCATTTTGCAACGAGTATTAGACGATATTTTCTCTATTTCAGTCAAATTTTGTGAAATTCGATGAAACATCAAAATTATAGGTCCTAGTGACTTTCATATTGTATCTTGGCAGTTGGTGTGAATCTCGGTGTGAATGTTAGGAAATACGAAAATTGACATTTCCAAATTGACGTCTGCTGGAATTTGATAGGATCGGAAGTCATTGTTGACAACCACAAAACGAAAAATGTAACTGAAAACGATGCTGTAATGAATTCATTACAGCACTGTTTTTAGTACTGTAATGAACTCATTACGATACTGAAATAGAGAAAGAGTATTTTCACACTAAAAAGAGTTTCCTCAGAAAAAAGTCTATGACACTCCCACAATTCATACGAGTCTAATGACACTTTATATGTTAAAATACATCAAGCAGTTCGAGCTGTAGAGCGTGAAAGAGAAATAGACATACAGACATACATTCAATCGGAAAAAACATTACCCCCCTGGCGCAGTTATAAGTATGTAGGTGTACTGAACCTTCACTTCTTTCCTTATTATACAAGAACTTATTTTTGGGAATGATAAGGATAAATACAAATTGCAATATTCTCATATAGAACGTGGGACTCACTGATTGCCCTTCGTCGCATTACATCACAAGCTTAACCGGAAACCCAATTCCGACAGACAGAGAGATTGAAACAGTTGCTCCTACCTAATTGGAGCTCCGAAAGTCCTAACTGCCTTCACATCACCTGAAATGTTAGTCCAGTTCATTACGGACTATAAATTTCTACCTGTCTGTTAGAAATGTGAAGACGAATAATTAATTTCAAAGACTGATGCACTAACGTTTCCCCCTTTGAATTGGAGGATCGACTGTAGAATTCTTTGTTTGGGATGAATACATTTAGCTACGGTACATTGTGTTTCCTTTTGCGCGCTCGTTTTAAACGAAGGCTATTTCATTGTGTCACGATGTTCGGACTACGAATCTAGATAGAAAAAACTGTATTTAGTTGAACTTTTTCTATTTCATTTCAATGTTGAATATTTTCTTGTCCTTCCAAAACCTATAAATCAACAAATATCAAACAATTAGTTCACCCGAAAAAATAACTGTGTTTACAACTTGTCGATAACATTTTGATTTATTAATGTTTTCCTCGTTTTATTCAACAAAATTTGCATATCGAACAACAAGATAGCAAAACAATAATAGGGATACTTCTCTCAATCAACGTTTCGGAGACTAAATCTCCGTTGAATCGACGAGCGGTTTTTTATGTCTCGTCAGGATCCAACCTCCGATCGAGAAAATTCTGAAGATGCCTACCGTAGGTGTAGACGAAACGTTAGGTCAGTGCGCTAGTGCTATTTCATTGGAATGGCTTGAGGACAGTTTATGGAACACTGAGATTCTAAGTCCAAAATTGAAGTGAACAGTTTGTACAGAATGAAAGTTTCAGAAAATTGACGGAACCTAGTTCGATCATTGCATTGATGAAATTTGAATTTTACGATATATTTGTTGATTCAGGAGGTCTTAAGTGATTAACCCATGGAAGGATCAAGAAAACATGAATCCCACCAAAAACATTCTGTAAAAACTAGCCAAGTCTCGATGGAGCTGCTTGTTTATCTCTAAAAAGTAATGAAATCTAGAAAAAGTCGAGCCAAGTTCAAGGCTCCTTACTGCGATTTCTTTATTATTATAGTTAATGTTGTGTGACTTGGCCGTTGAACATTCTTTATACGTTAGTGGGTACAAGTCAATTTCGTTCACACGTAATGCTATATCTGTTGTAACTACCTATGTTTGTTAAGCGAGATGTTAGCCCATGCTGGTATTGGTAATTGGACGCTAGTGTCTCATTTTAGGCTGTTGTTGAATGTGCAACATATATGCATTGAGCATTGACAATGCTGACTTCTGCTCTCTTCTTTTTGGAGCGTCAAATCGATCACCGAACTAAAATGGAATAGACTTACAGACGGTCTTCTATCAAGGCTTAGAAGTCCGTCTGTACTGGAAATATTTTTTTATACTGTTTGTTTCAGGCTCTTATTATTGAATACGCAGCTTTATCAAGCCTACAATTAACTGGTTATTGAATGAACGTTTACCAAGTGGCAATTTTCCATCGTCAATCGGTTGCATTTCTGGCGACAGATTGGTGCAAAGGTGTCATGGAGCACCTGGTTTTGTACCCTTGTGTACCCTTCAACTGCCAAGTCACACAACATTTACTATAATAATAAAGAAATCGCAGTAAGGAGCCTTAAACTTGGCTCGACTTTTTCTAGATTTCATTACTTTTTAGAGATAAACAAGCAGCTCCATCGAGACTTGGCTAGTTTTTACAGAATGTTTTTGGTTTCACATATTTTTGTAGAAACGATGGGCATATTGATCTATTTTATTATAGGCCTACCACACGACACATTTTTAGGAGTAGTTTTTTTATTACAAATCTTTATTTTTTTTCTGGTTCTGAACTATGGAGAAGAGAGCCTCCGATTATTTTTTATCGAATTCAAGGTCCTCGAAAACCTATAGTTTGATACCAAACTTGTCCATATAGCCCATCTCTCCATATAGCCCATTCTCTCCCAATCTAACCACCGCAGACTCATCTGATGATGTTTTTTCTAAAGAGCAATAGACGTTCTATATTGCACCAAAATTTCATAGCATTATGTATTCAGTGATACAGCGAAACAGAGTTTCTTCTTCATCAAGCTCTTCGGAATGGAAAGAAGATATAGAGAACATAACTGCTTTTACAGTTGCTGGTGATTCTCATACAAGAGATTTGATTCACCAAATAAATCAACGAAGAGAGGAAGTGGGAGAATTACCTCAAATAGTTTAACAATTGTTGAATGAGCACCCAGCACCCAAGCTTGTTGTCGTACATTCTGATCCCTGTACTCTGATGAAGAATGATCATAGATCACTTCATGAAGCACGACAAGTTCGATCAAATTTTCATCCATTTTCACTTCAATCACTTCACAAAATATCCGACGTGATGTCACTTACGGTTAGAAAATGTAAATTTGCGGGTAGTTCTGGTGTGCTATCAAATGACAGCAGATTCTAACATCGTGAATGCGTGAAATGATAGCAATTGAAAAAAGGATAATAATCAAGTGATCAGTCTTATACACAGTGATAATTTTTACTGTCTCATTTATTGTTCCGGCCTAGCTTTCGAAAACCTATCGTTTCCTTGAACAATAAATGAGACAGTAAATATATCACTGTGTATAAGACTGATCACCCGATTATTATTATTTTTTAAATTTATATTCTAAAGTCGATATTCACATATTGAGTATGATAACAATGTGTTTCTAAGCGCATAAACTTCCATATATTATTGTGGTTGCACATTTTGCGAAGATGACGTGATAGCACGTGAGCTCACGTGACGTGCCAACAATGGTACTTCAGATTTTCGATTATCCTGGTTTTTATAGTTCACCCTTTATGTGGCCATTAAACCCTAATTCTTTACCAAATTTCAGCTCTCTGAGTTTATGGGAAGTACAAGTTCTATTTTGATGATCATGAGTGTCGAAAATGCGAAACTTTGCTTTCGCTTAACTTCGGAACTAAATGACCTACACACTTGACATTTTGGATTTTAAGTACGTGATTATAGCTTACTGGATGACAAAAATTTCGGCGTTCTGGTCTTATCCGGAAGTTCTCAAATAGGGACCAGGAAATGCGGCGAAATGGTTCGGGTAAAGATAGTACGGCAGTGTTTGCTTCGCGCTCGACTTGGCGGGGGCACAAATAATTTAATATCAACATATACATATTGAATTTGATGGATATGAGTTTGTAAACTGTAGTGACGGTGAGAATAGAAATAAAAAGACCAACATACACAGATTGAATTTAGTGGATATGAGTTTGTAAACTGTAGAGACGGTGAGAATATAAATAAAAAGATTTGAGAGTAAATGATACGCGAAAAAGATTTGTTCTAACAGTCTCCGAATGAAAGAGTCATTTTGTATTTTTAGCTGTCTCGAAGATAACAATAAACGCCGATATCGATCGCCCAAAGATTAAACATTGAAAGATAGTGTGTTTTATTATACAGAGGGTGAGTCGTTGACTTGTACGTCATATAATTTGACTGTTGATTCCTGAGGCCTAAAGAAACTATTTATTCTTTTTCCATTTTTCCGAATTCGGCTCTGTTGAACAGATATAGCCATTTGGAAAAGAATTGAGAAAAATACGTGCCTGATACGATTCTCTGCAAAGACCTCAAATTTTATATTTCTCGATAGAAATTGAATTAATACATTTGGGGAATACTCAAGTATAAATCTCATTTGAAAAAGAATGTTAAATACACGATATATCTCAACAAAAAATAAATGCAATTAAAAATCCATATTTATCCTAGTGAAATGAGTTTTCCTGAATTTTCCTGAAGATTAGTTTTCAAACACTAATAACTTGTTCATATTTTCCTCGATATCCTGAAAATATTTTATACACAATTGTTTTCCACCCAATTTATAATAAACCAACCTCACCTAACACATTTTGAAATGACAACAACAATCTTTCATGAATATTTCACAAAATTCTTGATAGGACGATGCCAGATTATTGACTTTTCGTTTGCGTGGCAGCAGCTATTTGGACATTCAGACAACGCAATATACGCAAAAGAAGTCAAGTCGGACAACACTTTTGCTTATTTAGTATTCTTTGGATATGTATGTCAAACTTCAAGACGCATGCGTTTAGCGACAACCGGCGCGATCTGTAATCAAACATGAAGGAAATCTTTTCTCGAGCAATGTTGTGATAAAAGGGAAAAGTGATTATTTAAGGTGTTTTTCTTCGATCTCGTTATAATTATGAAAAGACTTTCAGTGAATTGAAGTAATATTAACCGTGTACTGCCAAGCATATAAAATTCCAAAAGGATATTATTCAGAAAATATCATCACAGATTATTTAGTGCTAAGTATATTTTGATTTTTCATTACTTTCAATTTAGAACGTGGTTTGTATCGACATTCATCATTGATATATATGTTTTTTGTATTTCTTCGACATTTATTTTCGATATGGACCGGCAACAATACATTTTTGATAGAAACTGTGCGTATTGAATGCACATATAGTTTCATGTTCCTTGGTTTCGATTTTATTTCCCACATCAGTGTGATTTTATCTTTACATACTCCTATATCAAAAGTTAATTTAAATTCAAGTCTCGAAAAAGTTGGAAAACATTCTGACAACATTGTTAACTTGTAGTGCGATTAATTTTTCTGCGATTCGGTGATAATTGAAATCAAGGGAAGCATTCAGATTATTATTGTGATTCGTGATTTTTTTCGTACGATTATATCCGATAAAATTAGGAATTAATCGAAAAAACATCGGATTACTTTTATTTTCTCAAACGATTGATTTTTTCGAAAATATGAACCGTTAATTTTTTCAAGTGGTTTTATGGTATTTTTGCGTGGATTTATGAGTCGACTACGCTGAAACTTTGATACCAGCGGAAATATTGAATAAGTTTTTATTGGAGTATATGTACCATGAATAGAGTAAACAATCAACCAGAGTTCAGTTCATTCGAAATAATAGTTTCGAAGATGAGAAATTTTTTCATGGATTCTCGATACCCTGTATCTTTCAAAGGAAACCGAACATTGAAAAATGTAATGGAAAAAAAGTGTTTGGTTTGATAAGAGGAACTTATAGTAAAAATATATGTACAAGTCAAAGACTCATCCTGTACACCATCATTAGCATCAAATACGTGTTCCTGATGCTTGAATAATATCTTTCAATTCATAGAATTCAAATTCCTACATTTTTTTTCAGAATGAACTCAATCATACCTTTAATTCGATATCGTGATGTGAAGGCGATAAAATAAAGAAGAAATGGACTTTTCAAAATCTGATATTCGCTTCCACCCTGCATGAAAACATTTCATATCCGAGGAGTGAATAATGGACTTCCAGATAAAGAAGTAGCACCTCGACTATCGGAAAATTTGAACCGAAGATTGAATTTTCCCCCGACTCTCTAATGGATAAATAAAAGGTTTCTCGGTTCCGAACGATGGGGGGTAAAAATTAAAAGGGATGAGAGGAGGGAATTAATTATATCGAAATGCGAAAGAAGTGTTGTGACGGGATAATTGAGCGGATCGTTTTATACCTTCGATCTCCTTTTGATCTCGCGAGGAGAAATTTAGGGAATGTTCGGACTCATTTCGTGTTGAAGAATCCATTCATCGCACAGAAATTCCCATTCTGGCGAATGACATTGAACTTTTAAGGAGATTTCAACAAATTAACGGGTTCTTATTCAGATCTGGTTGCGTACGGAAGGTAGTGTCCTTGAAGTTAGCTAATTAGTTAGTTAGAAATTTTTTTTTGCATTCGTTAGTAACTATTTGTAACCTCAAAATTTTCGTTTGTACCTCAAGGGAACTCATAAAAAAACGCCGCATTCCGCTGGGTGCTAACTTCACGGGCATCCACTTCTCAATTTTTTGCGAAAAAAAAAAATACGATCGGAAAGTCCTTCGTTAGTAACTGTTTGTAACATAAAAATTTTCGTTTGTAACCTAACCCTTACTGAAAAAATGACACCCCTTAAATGCGAAGTTAGCACCCACATTTTCGAAAATTTACAAATTTTCTATTTCATTCGTTAGTAACTCGTTAGTAACTATTTGTAACATAAAAATTTCCGTTTGTAACCTTACCCTTGATGAAAAAATGACACATCTGACATGCGAAGTTAGCACCCGCATTTTCAAAAATGAAGCAATTTTTTTGCATTCGTTAGTAACTCGTTATTAACTATTTGTAACCTCAAAATTTTCGTTTGTACCTCAAGGGTACTCATGGAAAACGCCGCAATCCGCTGGGTGCTAACTTCACGTGCATCCACTTCTCAATTTTTCGCGAAAAAAAAAATACGATCGGAAAGTCCTTCGTTAGTAACTATTTGTAACAAAAAAATTGTTGTTTGTATCTCAAGGGTACCGCAATCCGATGGGTGCTACCTTCACGGGCATCCACATTTTCAAAAATGAAGATATTTTCCGTTCACTCGTTAGTTACTATGCAACATGAAAATTTTTGTTTGTTCTATTCTTTAATGAAAAGGCGACACTTCTAACATGCGAAGTCAGAACCCTCATTTTCGAAAATGAAGAAAATGTTTTCTGCATTCTTCAGCTACTCATTAGTTACTGTTAATATAAATTTTCGTTTGTAACCTAATCTTCAGTGAGAAAAGACACCTCTGATATCTGAACATTTTCAAATAAATACTATAGTTTTTTGCTCTCGATAACTTTTATTTATGAACTATTTCTGACTATCAATTTTTCACTCAACAGGAATAGCTTAGGTCATTATACTGCCATTTGTCGCAGAAATGATGGAGCCTTGGAGGTGTATGATGATATGAGGAAAAAAATAAAATTAATACCGAAAACAAAGGTAGGTACTTGACGTCCACCTACTATTGTATAGTATTTAAAATGTTATTTTGAAAATATATTTTTTATTGAAAATTTCTTGAATTTATTTGTATGTATATTCCCACTGAAAGCTAGGTTACAAACGATGATTTTTATGTTACAGATAGTTACCAACCAGTTGCTAAGGAATGCGAAAAATATTTTCTTGATTGTCGAACTTGTTGGTGCTGACTTCTCATGTAAGGAGTGTTACTTTTTTCATTAAAGAATAGGCTACAAACGAAAATCTTTTTGTTACAAATAGTTACTAATGAGTTACTAACGAATGGAAAAAAGAATTTCTTCATTTTCGAAAATGTGGATGCTAACTTCGCATTCAAGGGGTGTCATTTTTTCGGTAAGGGTTGGGTTACAAACGGAAATTATTATCTTAATAATAGTTACGAACGAGTTACTAACGAATGGAAGAAAAAATTTGTAAATTTTCGAAGATGTGGGTGCTACATAACTTCGCATTCAAGGGGTGTCATTTTTTCAGTAAGGGTTAGATTACAAACGGAAATTTTTATGTTACAAATAGTTACTAACGAGTTACTAACGAATGAAATAGAAAATTTGTAAATTTTCGAAAATGTGGGTGCCAACTTCGCATTCAAGGGGTGTCATTTTTTCAGTTAGGGTTATGTTACAAACGAAAATTTTCATGTTACAAATAGTTACTAACGAAGAACTTTCCGATCGTATTTTTTTTCGCGAAAAATCGAGAAGTGGATGCCTGTGAAGTTAGCACCCAGCGTAATGCGACGTTTTTCCATGAGTATCCCTGAAGTACAAACGGAAATTTCGAGGTTACAAATAGTTACTAACGACTTACTAACGAATGCAAACAAAATTTTCTTCATTCTTGAAAATGCAGGTGCTAACTTCGCATGTAAAGTGTATCATTTTTTCAGTAAGGGTTGGGTTACAAACGGAAATTTTTTTGTTACAAATAGTTACTAACGAATGAAACAGAAAATTTTTAAATTTCCAAAAATGTGGGTGCTAACTTCGCATTAAAGGGGTGTCATTTTTTCAGTAAGGGTTAGGTAACAAACGAAAATTTTTATGTTACGAATAGTTACTAACGAAGGACTCTCCGATCGTATTTTTTTTTTTCGCGAAAAATTGGAAAGCTCGTGATGTTACCACCCAGCGGAATGCAGCGTTTTTCTATGAGTATCCTTGAGGTACAAACGAAAATTTTGAGGTTACAAATAGTTACTAACGACATACTAACGAATGCAAAAAAAATGCTTCATTTTCGAAAATGCGGGTGCTAACTTCGCATGTAAGATGTGTCATTTTTTCAGTAAGGGTTAGGTTACAAACGGCAATTTTTATGTTACAGATAGTTACTAACGAGGTCCTAACGAATGAAATAGAAAATATGTAAATTTCCGAAAATGTGGGTGCTTACTTCGCATTTAAGGGGTGTCATTTTTTCAGTAAGGGTTAGGTAACAAACGAAAATTTTTATGTTTCAAACAGTAACTAACGAAGGACTTTCCGATCGTATTTTTTTTTTTCGCAAAAAAGTGAGAAGTGGATGCCCGTGAAGTTAGCACCCAGCGGAATGCGGCGTTTTTCTATGAGTTCCCTTGAGGTACAAACGAAAATTTTTAGGTTACAAATAGTTACTAACGAGTTACTTACTCATTTTAGTTACCCCCAGTACACCCCCCCCCCGTAAGTCCGCCCTTGCACAGAAATGTACAAGTGAATAATTTTAACCTATCAATATTTTACATGGGGCGTCAAGACAATGAATATGAATAGGATAATATAAAAAATATGGGTCAAATTATATAAAAATCAGAAATATTAAAATCAGTAAGTTATCATTTCATTTCTTGGTGTATTATTTTGTCGTCTACCTTCAGTAAAGGTGTTTTAGATGTTGTCATGCATTTAGTTTTCGCTGAAGATATTGTCATACCAAGTGTTTTACAGACTTTATTGAAAAAAAAAAAACAAAAGTCTCCGGAGATCATCTTCTGTTTCTGCTACTAGTTCAGCGTCATCTGCATATCATAAGATGTTTATTTTCCATTTTGTATCCTCGCAGCTTCCGGACTTGCCTGATTATTTCATCCATTATTATGTTTAACAGCAAAGGACTCAGAGAGTCTCCTTGGCGTATGGCTCATTCTACTATTATTGCTGCAGTGAGAGTGTTTTGAATCTTTGCTTGGACTTGGTTGTTTCTATAGATGTTTTCTATTGTTTTAATGATGTTATTAGGTATTTGCCTATCATATGAGAGGTATTATCTTGTGGACGGATCTTATCAAAGGCTTTCTCGAGGTCGATGAAGCAAAAGAATGCTGGTTTGTTGTATTCGATTGATTTTTCCGTTATTCGTCTGCCCAAGTAACACCGTCATATTTCTTTGGCATTGAATGCCTGATTCATGTCATCAATTCGCCTTTAAAACCAAATTCAATGCCAAAAGCATGTCAGAGCCAAGTGGTTGTTTTCTAGAGCACTGAGATGGAAATCACGGCTAAAACTAATGCCAAATTAGGTTAAAAGCAATATTGAAATTTTTGATGCTTTTGATTTTGGCTTACAATGGCATAGCATTCCGTAACCAGGTGAATAGGAGTTTCTTCCTCCTCCCCACAGGATCTACCCTCGTCAGTGTCCAATAAACCCATTCTCAACAGATGCTTCTTCAGGCGACAATGTCCCGTGAGAAAGCCAGTGGGTAGGTGAAGTTGGTTTTTACTGAGATCCAGATATTTTTTGGATTTAACAGTTTAAAAGTTCCGGAGGAGTTTTTGGAGTGATCAATTCCAAAAGTGAACATTTTCGTTTTCGCCATATATTTCAGGAACTAGAGTGGTTGGAATATTTCTGTGTGTGACTTTAAAAAAATTTCACGAAAAAGTTATACAGAGTCGCGAAAACCGCATGTCTTTATGTTGAATAATGGCTGAGAAACAATGCAGTCTCAACCTAAATTGGACAGAGTGTACAGTGAAAGTTTAAGCCAAGGTTGGTTGAATTCATTTGAAATTCCGAAAATTTCCTTTCAATAAACCTCAACCTACGCCGTACCATAGGGTCTCAGTTAGTCAAACAGGCTGAAATGTTGTGAGAGTAAACCTCACCCTCGTATAGATTTTAATACTTTGCACGAATTTTCATTATGCGATTATGCAATATTATAATGAGCATGCGCTTCTATTTGGATACATCTTGAGCTGACAGAAGAAGGAACCTACCAAGTACAATTTTGCCATCCCAAAATAAGAAGAGAATTTGTTTGAAATTATTTGAATGCGAGTCCATTCGAGATTCACATCTCATACGTTAGAGGAGAAAAATGTTCATGGGAAAAGGGATAAGGCCACACTCGGTATGATGAATGATGTCGACGAGCATATACAATTCGAAACGCCTCTTCAGCGGTGTAGAGGGTAAAAAAATATTCGAAAAACTCGAAACCATTCATCACATCTTCCATTAACGCCTCAGATGTGAATCTCTCACAGAATTAGCCATAAAAACATTCACCAAAAGCAAATTTTGTTTCATTCACACGGCTGTCAGGATTCGTGTCGGCATGCGAAGCAATTTAAATCTACAATACGGGATGCGGTCCATTTTCAGATTGAGATTTCTCCGACATACATTTGATCCAGGAAAATTATGAATAAATTGCTTTTTTACCCAGGTCGCCCACCACTCTAATCTACTCGAGATGATACGAGAGGAAGGAACGGAAGGAAAATAGGACAGACTGAAATCCATATATGGTAACGAAAAAATTCTTTTGAATTTATTTCATGCAATTCGGATGTAATATGAAGCAGATAGAGTAATATTCATTCATCTCACCAAATCATGTGTCATTCCGACTACTGCTTTCCAATACTTTTACGAATGAGATTAATGAAAACTAGAGCAAGGAGAATTGGAGAATATGCAGAGGATGGATAATGTATGGAACCAAGTAAATATATTTCAAAGGAAAAGGACAATATTTATGAAATCATAGCTTTAACTTAATTTATTTTACAGTTGGAGAATAAGTGGATTTATTCACTTTAGATCAATGACAATGATAATTCAAACAAAATCACTCCGAATGTTCAAAACTGTTGCATTCACTTCCTGGCAATAGGTACAATGCAAGCCGATCACTTTATTTACTGTGGACTTGAGAATAGTAACCTAAATAAACTCTATCATTGAGTTCAAATATACATAGAGACACAACCCAGTTCATTGATTTGATGCAAACATTTTTGGCAGTTTACTTGCCAATTTGCCAACTTAAGTGGCGGCACATAGTAGCTACTAAAGGAACTATATTCGTCCGATCCATTTTGTCACTACTCATTTATAGAAATCTGTAGGAGATTTATTTTCCTCTAGTTCTATGAATCGTAGGCAAGGTCGGATTCGTCCAAATTCGTTACAAACGGTGTGATTCAATAATAATGAACTATTAGCCATGAATTTCTCCAAAGGAGTGTTCTCAGGTAGGAAATGAGGGGTGGGAATGTTTCTTGGAGGGACCTAAAAGAAACGTACTCAATCGATGGAAAGAATTTGTCTTTCTCGTACTCTCTTGAAGATAACTGAAAACCACATAAATCCAAACGCCTTCCAGAAAATGAAGGTTAAATTGGCCACCCAGATTTTCATCAGAACTTTATATTCGGCTATGAGAACAGTCATTGCAACTGGTGAGTTGAGGTCGAGAAGTGCCAATTCAACTGTTCAGTTCATTCTGAAAATGAATGTTCTTTTCGACTGCCTCAATTCGAATGGAAATTTTGAGGGAAATTATCAGCCATCAGCAATACAAACTCTGACGGAATCAACTGAATTCATTAAGTCTTGGACAGTTGGGAAAAATATTCCCTATTGTTTCAACGGTTTGATACAAACCATCAGTAGAATCCTTCTATTGTGGGAGGAGACGAAGGAAACATTTCCATATTCGATGAAAAGTCGGCTCAACCAGGACCCAATCGACAATTCATTCTCCAAAATATGACAGCGTAGGGGTTATGAGCCAAACCCTTCAGCTTGATGCTTCAGATTTGGGTTGCAGTCGGTCATGACTGGTTGTCTTGAAAAATGTTCCGATAATTCTAACTGCCAAGACGACAATGATTTCGACCTGTGTACAATGGGAGAATCTGAAAGTAGGCCCATTAATGTGGTTGATTGGACAGATTCGACCATGTCTTCTGCGGATTCGGGCAACGGTGAGCCTAGTTAATTGAACCCCTAAATACCCTAGAATCCAACTCAATCGCAAGTTTCTCGGGGTATTTGATGAGAAACATCGCCAAAAAAAACAAATGCGGTAAGTGCGAAAAAGCACTCCTCATTGATGATTTGAATAAGCTTGGTATTGATTGGATATATATTGCAAACCAAAATCGGATACATTTGAGAATTCCCTCAACCGATTTCAAACATTTGATGAGGAAAGCGCTGTTGGTCATAAAGAAAATTATGGTCACAAAATCAGAAAAGATGTGATTTCAAAGGTATATTTTAGGAAAATTAAAAAAAAATGAAGTTATAGAAGATTGGAACTCTCCGTTAACTCCAGAATTTGAAAAGCACAGCATTTGTTGAGACAACTGATTAGAGTGAAGCTGTACAGGGGACAGAAAAAAACCAAAGGAATCTCGACACAGAAGCATTCCGCTGTTCATAAAAAATTGAATATTTTTAAAAATTCATAGAAAATCTATTCATAAATACTTGTGAATGAAGAAAAAATTGCATGCATTTATCGATTCATACATCAGTATTTTATATTCATCAAAGATCAAAAATAATTGTCGTTTTATTGCATCAAAAAAATCAGGTGATGAAATAATGAACATCCCACATTTCCATATGCCGGTCCTGATCATCATCGCATTCGGCTTCGGAAATAGTGCCTTATAGTTCAGCTACTTACTTCCAGATGCGGTAGTAAAAATTTTTGCTTCTCTGATACACACTTATCCATCTATGAACCGGTGAAGGAACTACACAAAATTTAGCTTCAAATCGTTGAACTGGGCTCTGTCTCTATGTATATTTAAACTCAATGACTCTATTCACTTTTTTGAAGTATCCCGGTTGGCCATGAAATTCTGACATTCCAATGCGTATATTTTGAAAATGTAAGGTTATGGTCATTCTCCTGTAAGATACGCCCGCAACGATGTCGTTTCTACATAAAAATCGTAGTGATGACGTATTTATCAAAATGTTCATTTACTTTGAGAAAAAAATGAATTTGAGAAAATACTCGAGAAAATATTATGTAAATTCAATAATTCCAAAGACCTGACGAATGCTGAAGAAACCTTTTCTTTGTTAATACTAGAAATATACTGCTCCACAAGAGTAAGGGATATCGTATTCAATGGTTTTCAAAAGTATGTAATATTCGAGAAAATCACTGTAAAATCATTCAAAACTCAATAACAACTTGAATCGAACCAATAAAAATCAGTATGAGACATTTCATCATCTGGTCGCCTTTTTTCTGAAGTTCGGTTCTCTGCATATGCTTCATGAATGTTCTTATTTTGAAATGAAGTCTGTTGTCTGAAAATGCCAAGACATAAATTAACAAACGCTGAGGCTAATAGGGCTATCGGAATGCTACAGGGTGGCTTAACTCAGGTTGTTGTATCGGAAAGGCTCCAAGTCAGCCAAAGTGTGATATCTCTACTTTGGAATAGGGGAGACAGGTTCCGTGTTGGAAAGACCAAGGCTTGGAGGGCGACGAAAAACAACACCTGCTCTGGATCGTTTCATGACCGTTTCGGCGAGAAGAAACCCTACATATTTATACGTGTAGAATGCTACGGAATACTCTTCAAAATACAGATGGGGTCCAAGTTTCCACCGAAACCATCAGACGACGTTTGAGTGAGGTGAATCAAGGTTTCAGACGTCCATTAAGAGGAATTCCATCAACACTTGACCATGATCGTCAAAGACTGGCATGGGCAAGGTAACATATCAGTTGGAACGATCAATGGCGTAGTGTCCTTTTCACTGATGAATCCAGATATGGACGATTTTCAGATTCTCGAAGAATGGGGGGATGGACAATTCCACGCATATCCCGTAATCGTCGCTATGTCCAAGAAGTCCATCCATTCCGAGTGGGTAGTGTTATGGTATGGGCCGGGATATGTTGCAACAGGAGCAGAGATCTACACATTTGTCCTGGAAATATGACCGCCTTACACTATAGGGAGCATATCATTCACAATTTTGTGCCAAATTTTCACGAGGCTATTGGTGAAACTTTTCAATTTCTAGACGTTAACGCTAGACCGCACCGTGCAGCCAAAGTTGAAAATACGCGCGAGGAACTTGGTATTCCACATTTACCAATACCTCCGCACTCACCAGATTTGAATTGCATAGAATATGCATGGGATATGCTCCAAAGAAGATTAGATAATCATCAACCTACCCCAGAATCCTTAAATGATCTGAGAGAGCTTCTGCCCCGTTTATGGAAACAAGTCAAATCAAAAACGAAAAAAAAAATTTTTGGCCAAATTTATTTTCACTCCTTCTATAACCGGAAGTGCGCAGGCTCAGTTCTCAAGTCTTATACGCACTCGAACTTGGGACACTCTGTATTTGTCATTTTCATCAATGGAAATATCCACATTTGAAGTTCTTAAATTTTTACTCTCATACGTTTTTGAATCATGAAATTACATTTTTGCGCAATTTTCCATTTCAATCAACTATATTTCGAAACTTCTGAAGACAAAATATTTAGTTTTCGATTATGTGTTCTTTATTCCGTTCATAGCCTGAAATTCATTTCGGAATGTTCCATCTCAAAAAAAGCGGTTCGATTATAAGGAAAATTAATAAACATGTGAATAATATTTCAATTTGACCGGACGCGGACGTCTTGAAATTTCCGTTGGAACTATTCAGATGCATTAAAACGATATCGCCCAAGCGAATTATAGCATGGACCTCTCGGATCATTTTCCTTCCTCTGGACGGAAACATGAATTCAATTCTTAAGGTGGGCGTTCAATGTAGTGTGTTTTTATTTCAAGTTGATTTCGAAAACGGTTTCCTTTGAGAACTGAAATTTTGTGGGTGAACTCAGAAAGGATTAGGGTTCTTGTTGAAATAATTTTAATCGATTTCATTCCGACAGTTAATTTTTTTTCTTTCAAAAATAGAAGAAAATGAGCCAACCAATGCTTCTGTTTTATTTCAACAGAAAGATCCATGAAAATAGTTCAACTTCCGATTAAAAGTGAATCTACTGATAATTTCGTTCAGAAGATCAACTTGAAATACGGAATTGGCCGAGAATGGCCAAATTCAAATTTTGGCGGGAAAAAGTTCCTGCTTTACCCACAAATTAAGTTATTTCATAGTTCGGCGATTTCCGGATAGAGAGCGCCATTGTACATTTCATTCATGATTAGAGAGATATTCATAGAACTTGATAGTGATAGTGCATGTTCTATGGAGATATGCCATAAAATGGACGGTGGTGCCTCTATCGGCTGAGCTTTCCTATTTGCTTCAAACGCCGACCTTAACGTCGTTGCAAAGTGGCGGAGGATCCGGTTCGTATTAAAAATATCACTTATTTTTTTCTGATGAAGCAAGTCAGAAAATTAAGCCAAATTATCAAAATTATTGGTTTGTTATCGGCATGGGGAAATTTTCAAGTTAATCGGACTCCTTGAAACGGTGGAAACTTTTGGTTAAATAGATAGATCAATTTCATGAAGAAGTCCATAACTCAAAATGGAGTGTTAATATAAATATTAGAATAACACAAAATCTTACTCCACACTTTATTGTTCAAATCTAAGGACATGTTTCGGACCTATATAGATCCATCTTCAGCAAAACTGTAAGTATAAAGGGAAATTGTTCAACAGAGAGAATGACAGAAAAACAAACACATACTTACAAAAAATAAGAAGTAGGTACAATTAAAAAAGAGGAGGTGAAAAACGTCAATGAATAAAAACTTCCCGTACATACAGTAATAAACTATAGTCAAACCTTTTTATAATAACAAATTGGCTGTCGTTCCGTCACACTAGAAATTATTATTAAATGCACATTTTCAAAAAACCAATATGACGAAACAACGCCGACCCCTAGCCATCTGACCAGTGAAGCATAAGAAGTTAGCAGACATAAATAAAAGGAAACTACGAAGGTACGCAAGAATACTGTAACAACTAAAACAGATGCTAAATAATATGTAATAAAATAAAAGAGGAGTAGAAGTCAAGTCCAACAGATGTCGTGGGTGAAACCGAAAACTGAATTTCCAGAAAGTAATGGCAATGTCAACAAAAGTTCAGGGAACCGAAAAATTCAACACAATCAAACCGTGTCTGCTCGTTCAGAGAAGTTACACTTCCATCACTAACGGAAGAATTAATCTCCAGTATTTCTAGCAGATTAAGTTTGATACCTTTCTCACATATATGGAGAATTTTCAGATCCCTGTCAATATCAAACGAATGGCCCTCATTAATTATATGGTCCGCAAACGAGCTATTGGTAGAAACCGGAATAGCATTCCCAGCCGAGTGGTTCTCAACAATGCGTATGTGTTCATTTACTCTCGTCTTAATTTTTTTTTTTTTTCTCTATATATAGGTCCGAAACATGTCCTTAGATTTGAACAATAAAGTGTGGAGTAAGATTTTGTGTTATTCTAATATTTAGATAGATCAAGCTCATGAATACGAACGAAAATATATAGCTTAGCTGTTTCAAATGAAACATCCTTCATTTTGTTAAAACATGTAGTTTTAAGTGCTTCCAGCCGATATAAAGTTCATGTTATTGACAAAAGAACAGGCATAAACTATGTAACTTACATTATGTTGGATTTCCAATTCTTCTTTTATAGAAAGAAATTTTTTGTTTTCGATTTTTTTTAATGGATAGGGACATCGTTATAAATATTATCGCTGGATTATCCTCTCAACGTTGAAATAATATCATTCAATCGTCCTATGTCCCCTAGGTGATCAGTAAGTTTCGTTAAGGGGCAGTATCACCTATTGAATCGTGGTAAATCTCCATTCAAAAGTGGTCTCTTTATTTCACGAGTAAGTACTATAATTTACGACGTAGAGACGTGATTTTTTTTTAATCGAAGTTGAAGAACGTACCGAGGGCAAATAGTTCTCTTTTTTTCGATTTAATTTGATTTTCAATTAAAAAAACCAGGGTAATCGTTAGATCTGAGGTTATTGAATATGTTTTTCGTTTTTCATGAGCACAAGCTATATTTTTGAAATAATCATCAGGAAAATTTTTGTAGTTTATAGAATATTAAATTGCCGAGGGCAAATAGTTGCGATTTTTTCGATTTAATTAGTTTTTCGAAAAAAAAAACAGGTTGAACTTCAGCGTTTAGGAAATTACAATAAATGATTTTTTTTCGACGGTTATTCATCATTTTTTGGAAAAAATTGCAACTGTTTGTCCTCGGCAATTTAATCTTCTATAAACCTAAATATCATTGTTAACTCCTATTCACATTCTAAAATTGAACTGAAAGTATTTAATTGACATATTTTCATTCTCGATATCTATTTTCTTGTTGTCTTTCAGGATAAACATAACCTCTTAATTTCTCGCAATTTTTGAACTTCCAGTTGACGCAAGCGTACAACTCAATCGTTACCAAAGAGTTGGCTTCACTTCGAGACTGTGAAAAGCAGGTGTATAATCCATATTGATGTTATTAGATAAATATGAGTATTACACATGATAAGATAAATAATAGATGCATAGAAAACCTGGTGTTTGCACTTATTAGATTTTGTCTAAGACTTTCTTGTCGATCGAAAATCTGAGTATTTGTCCTGCTTTTCATTTCTCCCGAAAGGGGTCGCGCTAGTGCCTTCACCGCACTAGCGCTACGACCGCGAAATATTGCGGATTATTCCAAAAGTAGGACCAGATCTACAATTTAGAGTGCCGTTTTTGATCTACAAATTTTTGGTCACGATTTTTAGTTAGGACTCGTTACACCAGGGTTTCTATGCATCTATTATAAATACGTACAACATGACATAGGTATCCCAAGTTTGGAAATATATATTCAAAGATAAACTGGACTATTTGGATTTTGTTTAAGACTTTCTTTTCGATCGAAAATCTGTAATCACAGATTTTCGATTTTCGGGAGAAATGTGGAGCAGGACCTAATAAGGTCCTACTCCACATTTCTCCCGAAATAGGTAGCGCTTTTTTTCATTGTCGCAATAGCGCCACGACGGCGAAATATTGAGGATAATGCCTGAACTAGGACTAGATCTACAGTCTAGAGTGCTCTTTTTGGTCTAAAATTTTTGGTCACGATTTTTAGTTAGGACTATTTCTTCGATGCATCTATGTTTGGAGGTATCAAATTCGGAACTGATTACCATATCACACGACTCGAGTAGGCTTTCATTAACCTCTGAAAACTCGCAAGCGCTACTCTTGTTCATTCGGTTGTTATGAGTGATAACTGAAATCAATAGGTCACGAGTTTTTTTCCATTGCGCCAAATTTTCAGAATAAAGGGCCAGTTTTCATCATTTCAAATTTTATATGTATATACAAGGTGCGGCACGGAGGGCGGACGTTTTTCAGATGGGCATAACTTTCCCCCACTGAGGACGAGAGAAGTGGGGAAGGTGCCGTTAGACTCGTGTGTTCCTAGCATTTATTTACCAGTTGGATCTTCGCTTTCACCCCTACAAATTGGCCATTGTGCAACAGTTACACCCCGGAGATTATGCACAACGAATGAACTTCGCACGTGAGATGGAAGCACTGATCGATCAAAATGAGAACCTCATTTTGTTCATGAGTGACGAAGCCCACTTTCACCTCAACGGCATGGTTAACCGGCAGAATTGCCGTTATTGGGCTAATGAAAATCCGCAACACTTACACGAAAGACCGCTGCACAGCCCAAAAGTTACGGTTTGGTGCGCTGTATCGCAAACTCGCATCATTGGCCCTTACTTCTTCGAAGACGTTAATGGTCAAGGCTAGAGTATACGAGACCAAGCCCCGAACTCTGGACGAATTGAAAAGGGCTATTCGCGTGGAAGTTGCCCAAGTTGAGAGAGCGATGTTGGAGAGAGTCTACGCGAACTTCCAAGAGCGCCTCCAGCACTGCATCACCGATTTCGGCCACCACATGCCTGATGTGATTTTCCACACTTGACTGTCTCAAATGCTATTTCCTTGAGAATCTGATTCCGTCAATAAATGTGTTTTCGAGTAAAAATTAACGCTTTTATTATTTTTTTAAAACCATCCATCCTCCGTGCCGCACCCTGTATCATTGTATTCACGAAGCTTTTTAAAGTGGAAAATACTTTATGTATTCTTTCGATACATTTTTATTTTCATAACGCTATATGGACAAAAGACATATAAAGATAACGGATAAAATGAGTAAAATGACGTAGGTGTTTCAGCTGAATTAACAGCATCTACCGGACAAAAGCAAGACAGTTCATTTCAGGCTTCATCAGCAAACCAAGAAGCAGGACTTGTCTCAGCATATTCAGAACGTAATCATTCATCTGCGTCTAATAAAGGCGATGCATCTTATCCTACTCTTGTCGTTTCTACGAGGAGATTTGTCCAGTCCCTAAAGGACGATTTATAAGTGGACAAGGCAAACGCGAGCCGAAGACTAGACAAAAGTAATTAGGTTTAACTTCTACACCTAATATGATTGCAACCAAATCAAATAATGAGCCCATACCTCCTCCTAAGAGAAGGAGACGAGTCCCTAGGGCATTATTCAAATAATTCAATGAAGAATAATATGTTGCTAGAAACTTTCGAGATATTGATGTCCATGTATCCATTGTAATGTAATTTTTTTTCTTAATCCAAGTCTGGAGAAGACTGGTTCTGATGCATAAATTGCTTGCATTTGGCTCACTTTGTCAGTAGTTCTGTAACTATATCTGCAACACTACTGTTGCATATTGCCAATATGTCATTTCGTCCATAGAATATGAACAACATAAATTCTCGTCAATGTAATTTTTGGATCTTCAGACCAAAAGAAATGTTGAAACGAATGGCGAGAACGTTACCGGTCGATACGACTTTTTTATTAATTTCGTGAGCAATTTCATTTTTCCTATTTGTATTGGAGTGAGTTATTGGCGTGAGTTATTATAACTCACTCTGTCGGCTTATATATACTTTTCTCTATTTCAGTATCGTAATGTGTTCATTACAGTACTAAAAACAGTGCTGTAATGAATTCATTACAGCATCGTTTTCAGTAACATTTTTCGTTTTGTGGTTGTCAGCAATGACTTCCGATCCTTTTAAATTTCAGCAGACGTCAATTTGGAAATGTCAATGTTCGTACTTCCTAACATTCACACCAACTGCAAAGATACAATATGAAAGTCACTAGAACCTATAATTTGATTTTTTTCATTGAATTTCACAAAATTTGATTGAAATAGAGAGAGAATCGTCTAATACACGTTGCAGAATGCAATTCCAATACTCCTTCGTCGCTCGTTTTCGAATTTCGCATTGGTATTGGAATAGGAACCCATTCTGCAACTAGTTTTAGAATTACTATTACAGCTCAAAATCAGTTGAATAATGGATATATCATTATATGGGAATGGGAGTAGATAAAGTACTCTAAAATGTCCACTGTATTATTCGATGAGTTTACACACCTAATGCGGATAATAACTCTCAGCTGGTAGTTTGTTCGATCTTTGCATCACGTTCTTCTGAAGCAAACATTCCTTTGCTCTGTTTTTTTTTCGGTGAAGGGGAACAAGGAATATTTGATTTGACAAGATTGAGATGTTTAGTTTCATTCAAAATTTGGATGATTAGAGTTAGAAAATAATAATTGATAATTAAAAACAATTATCATCAGAAGAACCATTAAGTTTGAAGTGCATTCATATGAACGTACAATCTATAGTGAACAAAATGGATTACATAACATTAGTAGCAAGGCAGAAAATCCTGAAGTGGTGTGCATCACTGAGACTTGGTGTAATGACTGTGGCGGCTTATTTTAACAGATCTCAGCATAGAAACGGCGGAGTTCTAATATTTGTAAAGGAATCAACGGGGTACGTTAGTTTGCCTAGCATAAGCAATCAAGCAATAGAAATGCAAGTTGAATGCTGCGGGATAAGTATTTGTGTGGACAAGGTAAAATACTGTTTTTTTTTAGTTTATAGACCACCTTGTGGTGATAAACATTTATTTTTGAAAGTCATGTCCAAAATTTTGAACGAAGTACAAAAACGATGCTGTTATGCTGTGATGTGTGGGGATTCAAATATAAACTGGATAGGAAATAGTGTATCTAAGAATATGCTTGTGGATTTGATGAATTGTTATTCTTTATTTTGCAAGAATGTGGAACCTACTCGAGTCTATACTAATGTTTTGGGGATTACTGCTATAACAAAAATTGATTATATACTGACAAATATTCCAAAAACTGATTATTTCGAAATTGTGGAAAATCTCAATATTGCTGATCATCTAGGTAGTATAATTTCTATAAAAAGTGTGAAAATACCTGAAAGAACTTTGGATCCGTTGACTGTTCATTTTCGCAGCTGTGGTCCCAATAAATTGGAGGAGCTGAAGTATTTTCTATTATATGAAGATTTTAGCGTCATGTATGAGTTCTCTTTAGATATTGACAGATCGTTTGATTGTTTTTTGGACGTCGTTAAATTTTATGTTGATAGGGTCTGTCCAGTTACTTCTAAAAAGGTCAAGGATAACTCTTATGATAAGTCGTGGGTGTCTGACGATGTTATTGATTCGAGAAAAGCGTTAAGAGAACTATTTTGGTTGTTTAGGGAAACGTGTGATACAAATATAAAACAAATGTATGATGAACCTAGAACTCAAAATAGACATAAGGTTAGAAGTACGAAAAAACAATTCTATGAATGTAAAATAAGTTCAAAAATGTCCACACAGAGAACATCGGAAATCTGGCGAATAGTACGTGAAAATAATGGTAGTAACAAGACTTCATTTGAAATCAAACTGGAAGTTGATCAGAGGGTAATAGGAGACCTCAAATCAGTTGCGAACACTTTTGGAGAGTATTTCTCGACCATTGCCGGAAAATGTCTGGTCGAGCAATATGGTTCCAGTTGTAATCATGAGGGGGGTTATGCGTCCTCGTTTTCCTCAGCTAATTCGTTCTATTATGAAGAAGTGGAAGTGTCTGAGGTGCTTGGGGTTATAAAGAACTTAAAAAATACGGGTTCTACCGGAGTGGACAATATTTCAACAAATATTGTAAAGCATTGTGCAGAGATTTTCGCTCCACATTTAGCCTACTTGATCAATTTATCTGTCAGATAAGGTGTATATCCCAGAGGTTCAAAAACGAATAAGATAATACCGATTCTCAAGAAAGAGAATCAAATGGAAGTTAAAAACTATACAGGGTCTTTCACGAGGAACCTCACCCATATTTATACGGGAAACTACTGAACGTATTTTTCAAATTAGAACACCATTTTTTTATTGCAGAAATAGATTCCTTAGAAAATTTCAAGTTATTTTGATGTAACATTTTTCAGTTTTGGTTGGAAAATTCTCTCTGAGCGGGAAAATTCGAAAAAAAAATCGAAAATAGAGCTCCGCTGAAACAAGAATAACTTCGAGGTTTTTGGATTTTTCAAGATGTAAGATTGATGTATCCACTTTAAAAATCGAAATCGCGATTCATGATACAGGGGGTGAAAAAATCGCTTTCAAAGTTAGGGATGACAAAATCGTGAAAAATCAATTTTTTCAAATTAGAACCCCATTTTTTATGGCAGATATTGAATCTACGTTAAAAAATAATGGTTTATGCATCACACCCTTGCCCTAAAACGGATATTTTCTGAGTTATTCACAAAAAACTATTTTTCGTCTTGAATTTTCAGCTATTTCTTTTTCCACGCCAAAAAGATGAAATTTTCAGGAACTGTTATTTGAACCATGCTGTAGATTTTTCACCCCTTCTTGAAACCGACTTCAAGTTAGTATTAGGAGAACCATGGCAAACTCTCGCAGTTATAACTAGAGAAGATGCTCAAAGTTTTGACCGTTAATTTCTAGACATTTATTTAGACGTCTCAGGAATGCTTCGTGCGTTGCTCTTCTTATTTCATCGGGAGGAAGAGATCTGCAAAAGTGTTTAAAAACCAAATTGAGTTTCAAAACTATGAATCTAAAAATCTAAACAAACCTGAACGCATTTCTGACTCGTTCTATGCAGTCCTCTTTATCAGTCAGGGGAGTTGAGTAGACAATATTTTTCATCCTACCCCAAACATAATAGTCTAAAGGAGTTAAATCGGGAGAACGTGGTGGCCAAAGATGTGGACCATTGTTCGCCAACCATCGATCTTCAAATAGCCTGTAGAGGATATTTGACACATTGAGTGAATTGTGTGGAGGCGCGCCATCTTGTTGATACCATAAGTCATTATGGTTCTGTACTAGCGGCTCAATTATTTGAGTCAATATGTCAGGATATCTATCTCCTAAGGGAGAACATTCTTTAAATAATGCATGTGTAGTGTTCTATCTTACCAGTTAAAGTCCCATCATAAATGTGAACATCGAGAATTGCATTATTTTTGATGGCGCCAAAAACATTGAAACTCCAGGTCTCTTGAAAGTTCCATTGTCTGAAGTGGTGGTTGTTCTCTTCATCCCAATAATGACTGTTATGCCTATTGAAAGAACCATTCTTTGTGAATTTAGATTCATCTGTCCAAATTATACAGTCCAAAAAGTTTTCATTCTCTTGAAATCAAATCATCATAGCTTCGCAAAACTCTGTTCTCCTGACGAAATCAGTTTCCTCCAAATGCTGTACCCTATTGAATTTATATGGGTGCATTTTATGTTTTTTTAATATTCTCCAAACACTCGATTGAGATAATCCCAGATCAATCTCGGCATCTTTGAGAGAATTTTGAGGATTCACACGAAAATATGCAAGAACTGTAATTTCGTTGTTCTCATCTTCTACTACACTTTTTTCTCTGTGTGTAGTTTTCTTAACGAAAGATCCGACATTTCTCAAGTTTGTCATGGTTCTGTTAATGGTATCTCTCGTTGGTCTGGGTCGGTCAGGAAACCTCTCAATGAACAGTCGAATCGTTCTATCTACAACTTTATTACATTCTCCATGAAGTAGAATGAGATTTAAATAATCTTCATTGGTAAAATTAGGCATAGTGATCGATTTTATAACTCAATACGAATTATCACCAAATTAATAGTAAACACAAAATGCTACTGAATAAAGAGGAATTTGGCAGATGTAATTAATGATATCTATCATTAAAAAAAAGAATGTAAAACATGGTAAGTTTTTGCATATGGTTCATAAGGAATTATTTATTTATCACTGGAGAGAAAACCGATGGCCGATTAGTTGAAATAAAGGGGTTTCCGATACAAATTCGAATCCAAATTCGCCATCTATTTAGGAACAACCTGTTACTTTTTTCTCTTGCATATTAGGGTAGTAAAATCTAAAACATGGTTTAAGTAGCAGTTCCTGAAAATTTCATCTTTTTGGCGTGAAGGGAAAAGAAATAGCTGAAAATTCAAGACGAAAAACAGGTTTTTGTGAATAACTCAGAAAATATCCACTTTAGGGCAAGGGTGTGATGCATACACTCACATTATTTTTAACGTAGATTCAATATCTGCCATAAAAAAATGGGGTTCTAATTTGAAAAAATTGATTTTTCACGATTTTGTCATCCCTAACTTTGAAAGCGATTTTTTCACCCCCTGTATCATGAATCGCGATTTCGATTTTTAAAGTGGATACATCAGTCTTACATCTTGAAAAATTTCAAAAATGAAAATTTTCCATCCAAAAACCTCGAAGTTATTCTTGTTTCAGCGGAGCTCTTTTTTCGATTTTTTTTCGATTTTTTTTTCGAATTTTCCCTCTCAGAGAGAATTTTCCAACCAAAACTGAAAAATGTTACATCAAAATAACTTGAAATTTTCTAAGGAATCTATTTCTGCAATAAAAAAATGGTGTTCTGATTTGAAAAACGGAAGTTGACGTCATTTCCGGAAAAACCGGAGGTGCTCATGCCTTGAAAATATTTTAGATTTCATCAGCATCGTGAAATACTTATAAGTGCTCAATTTCATGAAAATACGTTCAGTAGTTTCAAGTATAAATATGGGTGAGGTTCCTCGTGAAAGACCCTGTAGACCGATATCCCTATCTTGTGTATTTGCGAAGGTTTTTCAGCGATGTGTATATAATAGAATGGTAGGTTTCCTGGACAAGTTTGGTATCATTGATGATCGTCAGCATGGATTTTGGCCGGGGGGTCGACGGAGAGTGCTGCCTGTTCCTTTATGGAATTTGTTTACAGTAAGGCTGACCAAGGGAAGTATGTCGGTGGTCTCTTCTTCGACCAATCTATAGCCTTTGATGTTGTGGGCATAGGCGCGGCAGTCGCGAAACTAGAATCTGTTGGCTTTAGGGATGGCTTCAGCATGTGGCTATGGTCATTCTTGAGTGAAAGAAAGTTTGCTGTTGAGACCGGTGGGGTAAGTTCCTCCATATATGACTTGGAATTTGGCGTTCCTCAAGGGTCTGTTTTAGGACCCTTGATATTCCTTATATTTGTCAATGATCTGCCTACTTACATCATGGCTGAGTGTTGCATATTGTTTGCTGATGATGTCTCCATAGCAGTATCTGCTGAAAGCCCAGAGGAACTAAACCAGAAACTGAAGAATGTTGCGGAATTGTTTTTTCGGTGGTGTGAGATTAATTGTTTGCTGGTTAATATTTCAAAAACGGTTGCAATGAAGTTTTTTACGAGAAACAAAATGTATAACTTGAATATTGACATAAATAATTGTACTGTTGAGTTTAGCAAGAATACTAGATTTTTGGGAATGTATATAGACGAAGACATTAATTGGATTGATAATATAAATTACATTTGTAAAAGAGTGAACAAAGGGTTCTATGCCATTTTGCAGTTGAGAAAAATCATTGACAATAGCTACCTAATTAATGTATATTATGTCCTCATACACTACCATTGAACATATAACGCAATATTGTGGGGAAATTCGTCGGGTGCCTGTAGGGTTTTTATTGCGCAGAAGCGCGTGTACTTCGTTTAATTTTTGATATTAAACCATTAGACTCGTGCAGGCAGTTTTTTAAGTAGTATCGAATCCTTACGCAGCCATGTATATACAGGGTTGGGATAAAGTTTGGCACCAAATTAATATCTTTAAAACGAAACGGGCGATATTTTTGAAATTTGGCAGCTGGGTGTAATTGACCACAATGCATTTGATGAGCAATGACAAAAAAAATTCATTTAAATCGGACACCCTGTATATTTCTGCAGATTCTAAAAGTGCACCTTGTTTCGGATCTGTCCATATCGGGTTCCATGTAAAAATTCTCTGTAAAAAGAAGAAATTCAGTCTAGTTCAGATAGTTTAAATACAAAAAAAATTGTAATTTCCGGTTAAACCGGAAGTATCTCATTAATGAAAATATGCTCATTAAATGCATTGTGTTCCATTACACTCACCTGCCAAATTTCAAAATTATCGCCCGTTCCGTTTTAAATATATTAATTTGGTGCCAAACTTTATCCCAACCCTGTATACCTATGAGTGTGTTGTACATGTTAGGTCCAATATTAATAAATATTCTCATCTGTCGGATGCCCACGGTTATCAGACAAGACATGGTAGTTTGATCAGGTATGAGAGACACAGACTGACGCTTTTTGAAAAGTCTCCTGATTATGTAGGAGTGAAACTATATAACTCTTTGCCACGTTTTTTAAGAGAAGAAAAAAATTTAAATAAGTTTAAGAAAATGATAAAAAAAATAGATGAAAATATATGTTTAGATTTAGTGAGATGGCATGTTCTATATCACAGTGTGATCGACGGAATTAATAAATTATTATTATTATTTGAGATTTGTTGAAAATCATATTTTTCACAAACTGGTGGCCTGCGGCCGCTGCTTGTATTTTACCGTCCGCATGCCGGGCACGCGCTGCACACCTGCTAGGATCAGCCCTGACATTAAGAAGGAAAAATCCTTTGGACCAACATATCGCACATTTTTTTATTCAAATTGAAGAGGATGAAATTATATGATGAAAGCTTTTAAGCAAAAAATTGTTTTGCTCCTGAACAACATTAAAGAGACCGCGCAATTTTCCAAAATCCTGATTTCCCTATTAGAAAAGACATCTGTTTCCCTGTCATTGTGTCAATTGTTCGTTTTATTATCTTTTTATGATAATAAACCCTCAAACTTGATTTTAAAATCCGCACAGTGTTTGTAGTACGATTTGTAGTATTCTTTTTTCAAGTCCATAATGAAGGAATAGTCAATGAGATCAATCAGCCACACAAAAATCTTCTACTCACCTCAAACTACCAACCGGAGGTGTGGCATATGGTACTCCAAGAAAGGCCTCAACTGGTGGATGAATATGTATCATAACACCTCTCAGTGGTCCATACTTCGTTTCTACCACTCTGGTGCTGTATTTGTGCACTAGTAGAGAAGTGTTCACTACTTCGAACAGTACGATAGCGAGTATGACGAGAATACGGAACGAAGACGAAAAAGAACAACTCGACTGTCTCGACTTTTTTGTCGTTTCCGGTACACGCATGACGTCACCACCAAGCGCGGCGTCTTTTCATCATCGACCACCTAATGTTGCAAACCACCCTCTGAAAAAAAAACCGTCAACATTAAATATTTGCTAAATTTATGGTATTTATTGAAAATACTTTATGTATACAGGGTTAGTCTTCGACTTGTACATTCTAAAGAAGAATTCGGTTCTGTTGAATAGATATTACCAATTGAATAAAAAAATTGGGCCAAATACGTGCCTGATACAATCCTCAGGAATGTATGCAAAGTTCATATTTGTCGATTGAAATGAGTTGATACATTTAGGGAATACTCGAGTAACAACCTTATTGGATTGGTTTTGTCCGATTATATCTGCAAAACCAAATCCATCCAGAAACCACTTAAACTATTTGGGAACTTTATGAGTTTTTGAAATTATTAATGAGCATCGCATTTGAAGTATTAAATTAGCTGTTGTTCATTTATTCATAAATTTATACTTCTCCAAAAATTTCCTGTCAAGGACCATATTCACAATGGTGTTGAAGTTTAGTGTTCTCATCGATGTTGAATTTGTGATCCTCATCCATGAGGTGGCAACCAAAAATGGAATTGTTGTTGTTCGGGTTCCTAATAAACTTCTTAAATAGTTTAAGTGGTTGCTGGATGGGTTTGGTTTTGTGTTGTTTCGTTGGTCTTTTTATCCTCCCTTTTGGTGATCACATTAGATCTGATTGGAAATGTGTGAAGAAGTCCGTAATAGAAAAGAAAATTAACAACTTTTCTGTGGTTCGATTTGTCGGAGTAAGTTTTAGTTTGGTTATGGGATTTACACTTCTTGTAGAATTTTCTATTTGAGCTGAAGAAGTAGTTGGATTTTGAATAATAATGTTGAAGAAGCCTGAATATTTGCTCACTTCATGAGAGCCTACCTTTATTGACTGATTGTCACATTTTATTTTAGTTTTGACTTGATGGCACTTGTGTAATCATATGATTTGTGGAACCAATTTGTAAGTTGATAATTTTTCGAATAATTTTTAAAATATCTTGATTTGGTCACGATCAATATTCTGTTTGATAGTATAGTTTATCCAGGCAACTTACTGGTTCTTATTTTTTTTTATTGTTGTTCGTATTCTGTTTTCAGATCTTCATTGTTTTGGAGAATGGCGAAAGACAAAACATGTCAAACCTAGATGAATAAAATGAAGGTTCCACTTATTTAGATGAGTTTGAAGACTGTGTTCCTCCTTTTTCTTATAAGATAACTCTTCGGCATGGGTTTTTATGAAGTTACTGGAATATGATATATTATTTGGAAGGAAATCTAATTCTCTATCTCTAATTGTCCAAATATGCGGGGTCTTCCATTTGAAAAATGAACGTTTGAGTGATACTGAATTGATGTGAGAACTTGTGCTGCTTTGGAAATTCAACAAAACTTCTTCGAAGAAGGAATAGACCATCTAAGGCACTGACATGATATCAGGAGCTGTGAGCACTCGTTCATCCATCTTTAAAGTAGATTCATCTCGAAGAAAGATTCGCATTTCAGAAAAAAAAAATTTGTTAGCTGCCTACTTGACATTAGCCATCAAAGAAATCGTCGAAATATTGGGATTCTTGTTCTATTTTTTTGTTTCTGGTTAGGCGATCTGGTCAAAATTTCTCATGTCGCTTGAACGATTTATTCTTCATCTAAATGCAAAATTTCGTTTGGATCGAAAACATTGTTTTGAGTTCATCAGGAGAACGAAAATATTCGAAGGGTAATATTTATGGAATCTCTGATCGAATATGGCCCATCAACCATCATTTTCTTTGAGATCCGAACCTACCCTGAAAATTTTAAGATTACGGATGGTCGAACCCAGTTCATTGAGAGCATTTTCTGCTCAAAATTCGAAATACTGACATCGTGACTAGACGATGTAGCCTTCGTATAAGTAGAACGATATTATCAGAAACTATGATTAGCAAATTTCCTGTTGCCAAAAATCTGAGTGTCAATAGCCATGTTTCAGGTGTATTTGTATTGACAAGATTTTGCCGACTGTACAAATCAAGTTATAGGCACGTTTTAATCAAGAGTACCTAAATTCTCGTATCTTCAAAGAGTAGGTACGAGTTGATCGTTTGCTTTGTAATCAACTAACAAGATCACGTCAGTTTTTAGCGAGGTTTTTAGATATGTACATCTTAGATAAACTGTCACTGCTTGTAGGCAAGCCATATTTGCAGGATACAATTGAGATTTTTAGCACTGCGATAAATTTGCTATATCAAAACATTTGTTATTCATTGAGTTTGACTGAAATTGACAACCCTCTTTGGCATTCGAAAAAAATATCCTGATGTATAATGCTGCCATCGAATTCTTCAACGCCCTAGTAATAAATCATTCTTGTTCCAGTCTCCTCATTTGAGAAGGGTCCACAAATCATTAGCTCGGATTCAACGATATGATGATTCAAGATGAACATGGGTCGAACCCCTATTAGAGGGATCAGTATATACGGGTTCTACTTGGCCACGCCATCCTAAGGAATTGAATTAGGCGAGCCTTACAAATACTCCAATATGTTCGTGGAAGGATATTTGACCCTCATTCCCTACAAATCGTAAAAGATGACCCACAGATATGTCTCCCAACTTGGGGACTCGGAAAATTCTGATAAAACCTTTTGTGTAAATTTTGAAGAAAAACAAATCACGACAACTTGGACTTACGTTGGATAGAAGTCCATTGAATTACTTTGAAGGTGAATAAGGTGAACATGTTGTATTTGCCCCCGTTTCAATCTGAGTAAGGCCATCCTCAGGGCATAAAAAACGAAAAAAAAAACAGAAGTATTGAAACTTCTTGGAAAAAATCACAATTTGACGAATATTGGAATGATATTCTCTTTCAAGTAATCACTCTAGTATATAGAACGCTAATACAAAAATATAACCAGTATGTCTATGTCTATCGAAAATCCGTCTTCGTCAAAGATACTCGTGGAACCCCTCAGGGTGCCTAGTAGTGGATAAACTTCTACACAGGCTAACGGAGCTTGGCTCCGAATGTGTAGGCTATGCTGACGACATTGTCCTAATAATTAGGGGCAAGTTCGAAGGCCCTATTGCAGAAGAGCCTCATAATTATTGAGCAGTGGTGCTTGTCAGTGGGGCCGAACAGCAACCCAACCAAGACCATATTAATTCCGTTCACTCGGAAAAGGAATTTCCAGCCATGAAGACGTTAACATTGAACAGAAATATGTTGGAGTGGAGGTCTGAAGTCAAATACCTAGGAATAACCCTAGATAGCAACAAGCATGTTGATAATGCTACTGGCAGAGCTACAGGGGCTCTGATGGCGTGCAGGCGTCTATGCGGCAGGAATTGAGGATGTAACCCAAAAATATTGCGATGGATGTACGTCATGATTGTAAGACCTATAATCACATATGGGGCAGTAGCCTGCTTTGCTAAAGCAAGTCAGGTAAGTACGAGAAAAATGCTCGACAAAGTACAAAGGCTTGCCTATATGTGCATCACGGGAGCTATGAGAACGTGCCCAACTAGGGCGCTTGAGATCATCACAGACCTCATACCTCTATATCTAGTGATTGATAGGGTAGTCCATGAGGACATCCTCAGAATATCGAAAAAAGGAACAGGCAATGAGAGAATCAGGAATCAGAGAGTTTGGTCCTCTCTGAATGACTACATCTCATCTGCAAACCTTCCCAGTGATGTAATGATCAAGAAAGTAAGCATTGAGAAAAACTTCAGTACAATGCTAAGCAAAAGAGAGAATTGGTAACGGGAATACACCTACTATAGTATCAAAGAAAATACAATAAAATGTTATACAGATGGTTCTCAAACCATCACAGAAAGTGTTGCAGGGATTTTTGGGACAGGTATATCAAGTGTGCACTATCGCTAGGAAATGCTTGCAACCGGAAGATCTCTAGATATAAATCAGAAATGCGATGAGCGATGGGCTTCTATTTCATCGATTCAAAGCTGATTTGTGAGTGCCGGAACAAACTCAATGAGGTAGGCAAGAAGAATAAGGTCTTTTTAATCTGATTTCCTGGTCATTCGGGAATCTTAAGAAACGAAGAAGCTAATACACTAATTGCCAGAAAGAGCGCACAAACGCCACTCACTGGCGCAGAACCCTTCAGGCTTTCTCCCAGGAAATTGTCGCCTAACGAAGTATCTGTTGAGAATGGGTTTATCGGACACTGACGAGCGTAGATTTTGTGGGGGGGGAGGAAGAAACTCATATTCACCTGGTTACGGAATACTATGGCATTTCAAGCCAAAGGAAAAAGTGTTTTGGACAAGAAACCTGTAGGAGTGAGGAATTATCCTCGTTGAAGCCTTCCCAAATACTGGAATTCATCAAATCTCTGGAACTGGAAGGCGAGGTGTAAGAGGCACGATGATAACAGCTCTGTTAGGAGGCACAATAGACCTTAAGGTCGCAGTGGACTAACCCCTTTTCACTATAAACTATAAACTATGTCCATGGAAAAAAGGTCTCCTCTCTATAAAATATTGAATCTTAGGATAACAAATATACGAATGGAATATGTTTATGATGACTAGTAGGTATCTCTTCTACCATAAGGAAAAATGAGCCTAAAAATATACAATTATACAGAGTGATTCTTCGACTTGTAAATTCTCTCGAACGTATATTACTCTCATCAAACGAAACACTTTTTTCCTATACCATTACTCAAAATTATGCTCGGTAAAAAGACACTTTTCTGTCCTTATCTTCTGAACTGTTTCTTCAAATGAAGTTTTGAGTTTTCGTGGATTCTTTAATCTGTTTATGATGCATATTTCCCAACCAACAATTGTTGCATTGTTTTTCTGGTATGAAAGTTAAAACCTAGCCGAGTCATGAATATATGAAAAAATAGAAGAACACTAACTAAAGAAGAAATCAATAAGAGAGCACACTATAATTTGTAAACTTCAATTCTCAGGCGATAGATTTCGGATTTATTTTCCATCATCAGGCCAGCTGAAAGTTCGAAATGACAAATATTCTTCTATATTAGGTATATCAATGGGCGTTTACAGTACATCAAGAAATCCATTTTTTTTTCACATAAATATATTAAGAGTAGGTAGTCCAAAACATAATCCTAACCAATTTTTCACTTTCAATTTCGCGCATTTTTTCTATTATTATCATTAATAAACTATTGAAATTCGAATTAGCGCCATGATGACGTAGCTATCCCCGGAACCTCATTGGACACTGCCGTGATGACGTACACATCCATGACCAATCTAATTTGTGATGGAAGCTTTCAAGAAGGCGTAGTTGCCGCTAACTCTATTTTGTCGTCTAAAATAGGAGAAATAAAACCACAGAAACTTATGAAGCATACATGGCTTCTTGATAAATTCGATGGGTACCTACCACCATAAACCATATATCTAATAATACCTATATGGGTAATAGCCAATCAAAATTGAAGCTGGGCTTTGGTAACAATCCAGATCAGCGCTTGTGCGGCAATATTGAGAATAAAAATATTTTTTTAATTCTATCCTCCTCTGACACATCGTCTTGTGTCGAGAAGCGTATGTCATTCTTAACTTTATGTGAATAGTTTCGATCGTAACCTCACAATTTCATATGAAATGTTTTAATCGCTTCATTCCGTTTTCTTCAAGTCCTAAATATCATTGTTAACTCCCATTCATATTCCAAAATTGAACTGAAAGTATTTAAGTGACATATTTTCATTATCGATATCTATTTTCTTGTTGTCTTTCAGAATAAACATAACCTCTACATTTCTAGCAATTTTTGAATTTCCAGTTGACGCAAGCGTACGACTCGATCGTTACCAAAGATTTGGCTTCACTTTGGGACTGTGAAAAGCAGGGGTATAATCCATATTGATGTTATTAGATATATGCCATAACCTCTTCAATCCAACAGCCATCGTTGTGATCACAGAATTAGAACCATGATAAGAACGAATCTTCCGTGATAGAGAAGAACGGATAGTTAGGAGGATGGCGACTTGGCAACGCTGTACTGTTCCAACCAATCAAATTATGATTGCCGCCATTTATACTCGTTTGAATTTGACGTTCGTTTTGGTATTTTCAATAATTTTTTTCTCGAAAAATAGACATCAGAAAAAAAAAGAAAAATTGTTACGAGATTCTGAGGGTCAAATATTACCGAAATGATTTTTTCTGAAAATCACTGGAAACGCCCATTTTCTATTCAATAACTTATTTCTTTGAGTAAAATGGACAATCATAGCTT
The DNA here is from genome assembly GCA_951802165.1 of Adalia decempunctata. Lineage (NCBI taxonomy): Eukaryota > Metazoa > Arthropoda > Insecta > Coleoptera > Coccinellidae > Adalia > Adalia decempunctata. Next base: position 60,834,092 of record OX637696.1, on the reverse strand, counting down.
TTTTTTTTTTATCTTTTTGTCTTATTCCGTTAGTTTTCTTAATAAATTCTCTAAATATAATAGGTTGATATTTTATCTTATGGACAGCTCAGGATGTGACATTCAGGTATATGTTTAACGGGCGAGAAATTCGAAATTTTGTATTTTTATACTATTATTTTATTATTCTCAGGTATCCATGAATTCAAAAATATTTCTGCCATTGGACTTTAGATTGTCATTCAATGGAAATGGGTTGTTTTCATTTTTGAGGGTTCCTAGTGGTTCGAGTAAAGTTAGTTTGTAATAGTTATTTCCACTGTGTAGACCCACGCAAACATCTTTACATTTGCGTTGTCATCAACTTCAAATTCCGGAAAAATGAGCAAATTTGATGATGTTTTTGGTAGCACATCAGGGCGGAAATCCGAAGAGGCGTGATTCGACTCCCGCTCGAAGTGAAAATTTTTTCCGAAATTCGAAATTCCTCGGAATATCGACTAATGATTTTCTCTTAAAACATTGATGTTTACAAATTCAGCTTGAGGAGAATCAATTAACAGTTGTATTCTAAAAAAAGAAATCATGCTCCTTATTTGGGGGCATATTCAAACAAAATGTAGTCTTATTCTTAAGAAATATCGTTATTCCAAAGATTATGCTTCAATGAGGTTAGTATTTCTTGTAGGGACAATATATAGATTGCTAGTTTAGCCTCCGAACAGTTAATCATTTCAGTAAGAACAGACAACGCTAGAAGAAATAGAAGAAATTATAAATAAACTCAAAAATAGATTCAGAAGTGAAGAGGGTAGTGTACCTCCCAATGTAATAAAAAACTGTATGGATGAGATCAAACATATTTTCATTCTTATAGTGAAGAACTTCTTTCAGTATGGAATCTTTGCAGAACAGTTGAAAATGTCACTTTTTATGCCAATTTATGAAAAAGGAAGTTACATCTATGGAAAATTGTAGAGAAATAAATTTGTACAAGCCATGTATGAAAGATTGTTGAAATTAATCGCAGAATGTAGTAGAATCTTAAGATCTATACCTATAGATGGAGTTTCGAAATGGACTCACTACATCTGTCAACAAAATTGAGTAGAGTTGGGTATCTATTGAGATATCTTTTTGAGTGAGCCTTGCATGAAAGTGTTTCATTTTGAAAATTTCAAATGAATTTTGAGATATGGTGTTCCATTCAGGGAAACACAGCGCAGAATGAATGACATAATTCTTGTACAGAAAAGAATTATGGAAATAATGTTTGGAACAAAATATTTAGAAACATGTGGGGGACTATTCAAGAAATTGAATTTCAACAGTATATTTATAGTATTTGCATATTAGAATAATTGATATTTTTGCCAAAAACAAGGACGCAAAGTTATCTTACACGACAACTCCTTTTAGCGAGGCAAGAACTCTAGACTTTCATTATCAAAACTATAGATTGATCCTCTAATTCCTTGAGCATTTATAAGCATTCACCGGGTAGTTTAAGGCTAATTATTAATTTCAGATTGATTAAGAACTATACTCATCGTCAGAGTATACCAATTTTAGATTTATAAGCCACTGAAGCGTGGTGTGACTGGTTATTCTTATGACACTATGTTCATGCAATGGTGCGAAAATCTTCCATAGCTGCCGAAACAGACATCTCAGAGATTTCGCTGGAATGTAGACCTCTTGTACCTTCATTTCTGCATCTCAGGAAGTTAGTTATTTTCTGATATACAGTGAGGGCCTATCACATGTTGTAGCATTGCGGAATTATGATGATTATTAATTCCTCCAGCATTGTGTTTAGCATATTCTACCATCTGTACAAGAAGGCGCAAATCATTTACAATCATTGAACTGGTATTGCAGTTTCCTATGTGTTGTCAAATGTTGGGGAGATGTTGATTTGGAGATGGCTGCATATTCGAAATCACATAAAAACTTATCGCGGGGCGAAGGAATTGCGTTTTTGTCTTCAAGAAATCGTTGAGATGCCATAAGGAATATTTTTCGTATCGTTCACGATCATAACCTTTCGAGAGGATTTGTAGTTGATTATAATTATAATTAGTGATCTTACTGATTATTCCTATTTCAATTGGATTTTGTGTTTTGAAAACCCTTTTTTTGAAAGGTGAGTTTAACGATGATTTTTTGTAGTTGTACTGAATTTTTTTTTGAATCGTTCTCAGGGTCCTTTCTCTGGGTGCCTTTTTGCTCACTCAAAGATCTCCGATTCCTTTGTCGTATCGCCGGCTCGCCGAATATTAGATTCACAAACCGCTGTGACAACCGAAGCCATCACCATCCCCAAGTTGCCGTCTCCACCAATAAGTGCATTTTTACTTGTGAATATTTTATTTATCATTCACCATATCAATTCAATATCAATTTCTTCATCATTTGTGGATTTATTAGTTTGCCATGAATTGAATCATTTCAATGGGACTCAAACTAATTGGCGCCCTCCCAAGTTATAATTTCAGTCAAATGAGTTATGGAAATCAAGTCAGTTTGAATTCCGTTAAAGAAAAGAATAGAAGAACCTCACACCCATTAATGTTCTCCGGTGAACAGCTGCCGTTTGCAGTGTGACTATTTCATTTTTCAAATAAAATTAAAAATCAGAAAGTTACGTTACACAATTTTGACGCCCAAACGTGGGGCCTGTTTTATGTTATTATTAATAATACCGATCTCATATGTTATTTGAACTTTTTTGGAATGTTTACGACACCTTGTTTTTGTTATCTCTGAATGTACATATAACATAACTGATTTTTGGATTGAATTCCTATATTGATTGTAAGTTCCAGTATTTCATTGCTGTTGACTAAAAATATATCTCAAATATTATTCTGTACCTGCCATATATCAGCTAAATTGTTCATTTTTCTTGTACAACAATATTTCGTATAATTTTAAATGATGAATCCCACTCATCTTTTGTTAAGTGAACTCAATTATGAGCTTCGAATTAGAGGAGTTATATCAAATAGGTCTCAGGATGATAAAAGAAAAATTTTGAAACGTTTGTTAGCTAGACAGAATGCTGGAGAAATTTTGCAATTATCAGACCCTTGTTTTGAATTTGAAGCTGAAGTTCAGGAAGTTAATACCACTCTCGAATCTATTACATCACTGATTCTTGATTTTGAAGGAACGAGTACAGATTCTATTTTCAAGAGAGTAAAATCTCGTCTTACACACGTTACAGATCGTATTAATCGTTTGCCTTTAGATAATAACGATAAAGATGCTGATTTGCGTAAAGAATTTAAGAACGAATCTTATGCGACATGTTTATCTCTTGAAGCTGATATTCACGATAAAGTTTCATCAGACACTGTTGATCAGTTGCCACCGTTTAATGATACTTCGAATAACCCCATAAATGTTCATACTGTTCAGAATATTCCGTCCTCGTCGAATTTCAAGTCTATACCTGTATATAAGTGGGGAGAAACATTTAATGGTGATAAAGACAAATTAACTATTTTTCTAGAGAATGTAGAAGAATTAAGAAAGGCTCGTCATGTAACCAAATCTGAATTGTTTGATTCAGCCAGAGATTTGTTCGTAGATGATGCTTTGTGTTGGTTCCGTCAGGCGGTTTCAGAGGCTAAAGATTGGGATTCACTTGTCGATTCGCTCAAGAGAGATTTCCAATCACCTTTTCACGACGATGATTTATGGGAAACAATAAGAAACCGTAGTCAATTACAAAATGAAAGTGTTACAATATATTTCGCGAAAATGAATGAGTTATTCAACCGTTTGACACGTCCTGCTTCCGAAACTACCAAACTAAAATATGTGCGTAAAAACCTACTTCCGGCATACAAAAAGGCCATTGCAACTATTGAAACAATTACTATTTCTGACCTTTATAAATTGATAAAACGTTTGGAGGATGATGACTTTTTAAAAATCGAATCAGTTGAAGAGTATCACGAAGAAGAAAGTATGAAGCGCAGAACTGTTTCTGGCAAAAACGACGATTTTCAACATAGAAAATATAAAATGAATTCACGCCAAGTTTCTTCCATATCTCCTAATTCTTCTCGTGATGTTTACAATGGCACCAAAAATAGATGTGATATCGAATGTTGGAACTGTCATAAAAAAGGTCACTATTATAGTGATTGTAAATTCAAAAGATCTAAATTTTGTTACCATTGTGGTTTACCTAATGTAACTGTTCGCACTTGTACAAATTGCTCAAAAAACTGAATGACGGGATGTCTTTCAAGGCCCATAGCTCATCCCGCAATAGTTCTCTAGGGGCCATTAAATCGAATTTAAATCGTTTCGATAAAGTTGATTGGGAAAATTGGAAGATTAAAGTAAGAGACTTTTATAATTCTCCATCGGTTAAAGATCGAATTTCACCACTTTTCAGTGAACAACAATTTGATAATAGGCCTTTCATAGGTGTAAAAATATTGGATTTTTCGGTTGTTGGCTTATTGGATTCAGGCTCTAACGTGACGATAGTCGGTAAGGGTGGCACTGAAGTGTTGAAGCCTCTGAATTTGAGAGTATTTCCTTGTAGAAAAAAGTGTGTGTTTACCGCTGATGATAAAAGACAGGAAGTCATAGGTTTGGTTCACTTGCCTGTTGTGATTAATAGTCGATGTCATATAATAGAGGCTTTGGTAGTTCCCAGTCTCAGTCACGATTTCATCTTTGGTAGTGATTTCTGTCGCAAATTTGCTATCAAAATCGATTACCTTAGGGGTAGATGGGACGTTCAACAAAACAATATATCTTTGAATACTTCGAGTTTGTGCGATTCCGAAGTAAAAACTTGCAATGTAGAATGTTTGAATCCGGAACAACAAGTTATTGCTGATGACCTGATATTAATTAGCTTTCGAAGATATCAGCGGTAAAGATCGTTTAGGCAAAACGAACGAAGTTCAATTGACCATAGACACTGGAGAAGCAAAACCTTTCCGATTAAAACAATATCCTTTATCTCCATATATGATGAAAATATTGAATGACGAGTTGGACGAAATGTTGAAGTTGGGCGTTGTTGAATTTTCAAATTCACCATGGTGTAGTCCGGTTCTATTAGTCAAAAAAAAGAATAACGAATATAGATTTTGTTTCGACGGTCGCAAGCTAAATGAGGTCACCAAACACGATTCTTACCCACTTCCCCGTATAGATCGTATTCTCAACGGCCTTACTGGAGCAAAATTCATTTCTAGTGTAGATTTGAGAAAGTCTTTTTGGCAAATCCCTTTGGACCCGGAATCTAGAGAAAAAACTGCTTTCAGTGTTCCCGGAAGGGGCTTGTTTCAATTCACTGTTGTACCTTTTGGTTTGAGAAACAGCGCACAAGCACAACAGCGACTTGTCGATAGACTTTTCGGTCCTAAGTTTGAAAATAAAATTTTTGTTTATATAGACGACATAATAGTTATTTCGGCCACTTTTGAAGAACATGTTGAACTCCTGAACGAAGTACTTGATCGCCTCAGGCGGGCGAATTTAACAGTGAATTTGGATAAATGCCATTTTTTTCGAAACTCTATAAAGTACCTGGGATATATTGTTGACGGTCATGGTCTGAAAACTGATCCTGATAAAATTTCGTGTATGGTGAATTTTCCTCGCCCGGATACCACTACGCAAATTAAAAGATTTATAGGAATGTGCTCTTGGTACAGAAGTTTCATTAGGGATTTTTCCACCTTAATATCTCCAATTAATGATTTGATAAAGGGTAGAAAAAAACGCCAAGCTATCGAATGGACCCCTCAAGCCGAAGAGGCGTTTCTGAAAATCAAGGAAGCCTTGGTAGCTTCACCCATACTCACTTCCCCTGACTTCGATCGTCCCTTCACCATACAGAGTGATGCCTCCGCTACTGGCGTTGGTGGTGTGCTGACACAGCGCCATGATACCGGTGAAAAAGTTATAGCATATGCAAGCCGTTCTCTTTCCCGAGCTGAACGAAATTATTCGGTAACTGAACGAGAACTGTTGGCTCTGATATTTTGCTTAGAAAAATTCAGACCTTATGTTGAAGGAGTCAGATTCACGGTCATTACAGACCATTATTCTCTGTTGTGGTTGAGTAAATTATCAAACCCTTCAGGAAGATTGGCAAGGTGGGCAGTTCGTTTAAGACAGTTTGATTTTGAATTATTACACCGAAAGGGTAAAAATAACGTTGTTCCCGATTTTCTTAGTCGCATTCATGAGTCCGGTGAAGTATGCCTTGTATCGATTAGTGAAGAAAATTTGGATAATTGGTATCGTAATATGCGTCTGAAAATCCAAAGTGGACCTCAGAAGTATCCCCAATGGAAGGTTGAAAATAACATCCTTTACAAACTTGTTCCATCTAATGTTCCGGTTCAGTCAAATATTTCCGAATGGAAGACCGTCATACCGAATGGCAAGCGCAGTGAAATAATAAGAACATTTCACGATCCTCCAACCTGCGGTCACCTAGGTTTTTATAAAACTTTCGCCAGAATCAGTGAGCTTTATTATTGGCCTAAAATGAGGTTCGATATCCTTAAGTTTATCCGTCAGTGTAAAATATGTGGAGCTCAGAAAACTTATAACAAACCCGGACTAGGTTTGATGGGAAGAGAGAAAAATGTAAATTTCCCATGGCAAATCATTGCTTTAGATTTAATGGGTCCGTTTCCCAGATCTAAGAGGGGCAATGCATTCTTACTAGTTATAGCGGATTGGTTTACCAAATACGCTATTCTGCATCCCATGCGAAAGGCGACAGCGGAGAACATAGTTAAATTTCTAGAATCCGATGTATTTTTGAAGTTTGGAGTTCCACAATTCATCATTTCGGATAACGGTGCTCAATTTGCCGGCCGCACTATGAAGAAATTGGCTGAATCTTATAAAGTCCAGAAGATTTGGTATACTGCCGTTTATTCACCTCAATGTGATTTCGTGGAAAGAACGAATCAAACAGTAGGGACAACTATTCGCTGTTACATCGAAGGCTTGAATCATTGCGACTGGGACAAAGAAATTCAAAAGATTGCCTTTGCTTTAAATACCGCAAAGCATGAAGTGACAGGGTATACCCCGGCTTATCTGAATTTTGGACGAAACGTTCCTACTAGTGGCGATTATTATGGACAAATAAAGACTACTGACGGTATTCAACTGCTACCTGAACGAAGGGATATTTATGCTGAAAATATTGAACCGTTAGCTAGCATTTTTCATGATATCAAAAAAAGACTTCATAAAGCTTATAATAGAAACGCCCGGAGTTATAATTTGCGTCGAAAGCAACATTCTTTCAATGTAGGAGAAAAGGTTTGGCGTCGAAACAAAGTTTTATCGGACGCCACAAAGAAATTTTCGTCGAAGTTGGCATCCAAATATGTGCTACGTAGAATACGCAAGAAAGTTTCGGGTTTGTGTTATTATTTGGAAGACTTAAATGGGTTGCCTGATGGTAAATGGCATATTAAGGATATGAAGCCTTATTTCGGCTCCAATTCCGATGTTTCCGTTTCGTGACTTTTATTTGCGTTTATTAAATTCGAATTCTCGTTTGCATTTTGTTTTGCGTTTATTTTGCAAAAGACCCTCCCCCATCGTTAAACGATGACAACTGATTACGATCAGGATTTGTCGAGTAATTCCCCCAACTAGAGTTAAGTATAGTTAGGTTAAGGTTAGGCAAATAGGTTAAGATAGTATAAGATAGGCTAGTATAACAATAGAAATAGCTTGAATAGAAATAGTTCGAATAGAAATAGTTTGAATAGAAATAGGTTAGGATAGGTCGAAAATAGTTTAGAATAAGTTACGGTAGTCAAAATAGATGTAAGTAGGATAGGTTGCGATAGGTTAGTTAGAGTAGGAATAGAGTCAAGCAAAACTAGTTATACTGATGAGTGAAAATTAGGCGTTAAGATTATTTAGATTTGTAGTAAATATTATCGTTTAGATTATAATTATTCTAGGTGCGCGAGTACATATTCTAGAGAACGTTTTTTTAGATATTCGTCATAGTTAAATCATTTTCGTTGACCATCAGTCGAAAAAAAGAATTGCATTTCAATGAGAGAAAAGACAATTTTTTTTTGATTCGAAGAGGGGTGGTGTAGCATTGCGGAATTATGATGATTATTAATTCCTCCAGCATTGTGTTTAGCATATTCTACCATCTGTACAAGAAGGCGCAAATCATTTACAATCATTGAACTGGTATTGCAGTTTCCTATGTGTTGTCAAATGTTGGGGAGATGTTGATTTGGAGATGGCTGCATATTCGAAATCACATAAAAACTTATCGCGGGGCGAAGGAATTGCGTTTTTGTCTTCAAGAAATCGTTGAGATGCCATAAGGAATATTTTTCGTATCGTTCACGATCATAACCTTTCGAGAGGATTTGTAGTTGATTATAATTATAATTAGTGATCTTACTGATTATTCCTATTTCAATTGGATTTTGTGTTTTGAAAACCCTTTTTTTGAAAGGTGAGTTTAACGATGATTTTTTGTAGTTGTACTGAATTTTTTTTTGAATCGTTCTCAGGGTCCTTTCTCTGGGTGCCTTTTTGCTCACTCAAAGATCTCCGATTCCTTTGTCGTATCGCCGGCTCGCCGAATATTAGATTCACAAACCGCTGTGACAACCGAAGCCATCACCATCCCCAAGTTGCCGTCTCCACCAATAAGTGCATTTTTACTTGTGAATATTTTATTTATCATTCACCATATCAATTCAATATCAATTTCTTCATCATTTGTGGATTTATTAGTTTGCCATGAATTGAATCATTTCAATGGGACTCAAACTAATTGGCGCCCTCCCAAGTTATAATTTCAGTCAAATGAGTTATGGAAATCAAGTCAGTTTGAATTCCGTTAAAGAAAAGAATAGAAGAACCTCACACCCATTAATGTTCTCCGGTGAACAGCTGCCGTTTGCAGTGTGACTATTTCATTTTTCAAATAAAATTAAAAATCAGAAAGTTACGTTACAATGTTTGCCGTAACTGCTCCCCAGACATTAAATGAAAACCTGTGTTGTTTGTCGATTTCCCTCATTATTCTCGGATTTTCAGAAGACTGATAATGTTAATTGTACCTATTGACGAATCCGGAATAGTGAAAAGTCGATTCATCGCTGAATAAAACATATTCAAAAAATTCAGGATTCTGTTGAATATGAAAACTGGCCCAATTACAGAAATTTAGACTGTTATTTTTTTACTTATTTGAATGAAATTTTCACCTGCTATATAATTTTTCGTGTCTGCTGGATGCGGGAGTGAACATTTGTATTCATTTGTCTACATTATTGTGGAAAAAATACAGGGTGTCACATTTGAAAAAAATCGATAAATAATAATTTGATATTCTTCATATTTGGACCTTAATAACGGACACCCTGTATATGACAGGTTGATTATTTAGAAACGGTGACAAGGCAAATCCTTCAATTAAAAAACTTTCAGATCAAATTGATGTTACTATCGCTACTGGAAATCGTCAGAACTGCTGAACTGCTTTTCCCTCACCTTTTTGCAGTTTTCTTTGAATAAGATCTGTACCGTTGAAAAAATGTCTCTTATATTTTGCATCATGAAAGACGTGATGATGGTCATTGAAAATAAGTGAAAATATATGGTGTGATCCATTAAAAGAAATTCTATTTGTTGAATAACATTTATCGGGGACACCCTGTATATTAGAAAATAATTTTTTGCAGAAATGTAGGTACAAGAGGTCTACTTTCCAACGGAATCTCTGAGATATCTGGATCGGCAGCTATGAAAGATTTTCGCACTATTGCAGGACCCTGTATATTGTTTCCTCGGGAGACCTAGGAGTTATCAGTAAAATCATAATAATTATCTCATCCCGAAATAATGATATTCATCATATAATCTATAACAGTTTTCGTCAAATGCAATTAGTCAGTTTCAATCAAGAATGATCGAATTTAAGGTTTTCGAATCATTATGAAAATGAAAAGAGTTTTTTTCGACCTCAATAAACAACAGTTAAACAATTGACGAGCCAAAGGCAGCAAAGACTCACACTGTATACCACGTATTGAAGCTATCACCGGAAGCAGAACGATTTCACAATACTATGATACTTTATACTTGATTGTTTTATACTTGTTTTCTATTAAAGCTACTGGAAATAGCAACTCTATTCGAATAAAAAATCATGTTGCTGTCCTGAAAATGCTCAGCTATTTCTTACTTTGATACTATATATATATTTTATTCGTAAAATTGGTATATTTTCATGTACTTTCAGTACTTGTTTTTTCGTGTTCAGTTTCCCGAATATAACCTCTTTCCGGTCGAAACGTCGGCAACTTCAACGATTTTTAATGAACCAATTAAAATGAAATTTCCAAATATTACTGTGGTCTCCAATTCTGTCATTATTGTGAACTTTATAGATGTCGGAATTTTTTTTTTATTAAATTCATGTGTCTCGACTGCTCAGGCCATTGACACGGTTACAGTTTATTTTTACAACATGTGTAATAATGTAATGAACAAATTAACAAACTATAAATTTTCAAATTTGACTATATATATGAATAGACTTAAGGAAGTTCATTAAGTTGATGAAATTTCTGGAATTTTGGAGAATCTCTTTTAAGGTCAGCTCTATTTTGTTGTTTCTCCTGTCATTAACATATTCCGGGCACTCCACCAGAAAGTGAGGGATGGTCAAGGGGCTGTTACAGTGGTGGCATGTTGGAGGGTCTTCGTTGCTCATAAGGTAGCCATGGGTAAGTCGACAGTGACCAATCCGAAGCCGTCTGACTATGTTTTGCTCCCTCCTGGTCATTGGAGGTAACTGAATGGGATCCCTTATGGAGTCCTGTATGTTACGTAGTTTTCCTCTAGAGTTGCTCCACTGGTTTTGCCATTGCTCGTTGATTGATCTTATGAAGTAGGATCTGAGGTCTTGTGGGAGTTGGATGTGCCTTATCGGTGCATTTGAGTTGCAAACTTCCCTGCATGCTCGGTCGGCAGTTTCGTTACCCTCGATTCCCACAAGGGATGGAACCCAAATGAGTACTATTGTTGTTCCGTGGTGTGAAAGTTTGTGATATTGGTCATGAATTTTGTCAACAATGGGGTGATAAGAGCAAGGGTAAGATATGGAATGTATAGAGGCTAGTGAATCAGTGCATATGGCTACTTTTTTAGATTGGAATTGGATAAGAGGAAGTTTTAAGGCTTGAAGGATGCTAAAAAGTTCACCTGTTTGGATGCAGCATATGGCCGAGATTCGGGAATTCCCTAGCATGGTGTTTCGATTTGTAACTGCACAGCCTACCGAGTTTTCGGTCTTAGAAGCATCTGTGTACAGTATTTCATCGAACGAGTACTTCTCTAATATCTCTTGAAAAGACTTCCGATAAAGTTCATTTGGTACATTATATTTTTTGTACCGGGTTAGAGATGTGTCAACATTTGGGAGGGATTTTATCCAAGGGGGTGTCTTAGATATTGAGTAGGGGCTGGTGGCAGAAAAGGAAATGGATGTCGAGAGAGAATTAAGCAGTTGTGGGAGAGGAGGACAACGTGTGCAGTTTGATGGCAATCTGTCTTGTGTGATGCTGAGTGAATAGACAGGGTTGCTTGGGTTGGCTGATACTCTGGCAGCATATGTAAGAAGAAGTTTTTGACGTCGTAGTTGGAGAGGAAGTTCGTGTGACTCACAGTAGAGACTCAAAGCTGGGCTGGATCGGAGCGCTCCGGTACATATTCTGAGAGCAGTATTGTGGACGACATCGAGGGATCGTAGAGTACTTTGTGATGCAGTTATATATATAATGCTACCGTAGTCCAGTTTAGGTCGAATCAGAGCTCTGTAAACGCTGAGGAGCACTCTTTCGTCGGCGCCCCATTTGTAATGCGCTAGGGTTTTGAGGATGTTCATCTGCTTCAAACAGCTACCTTTTATTTTTTTAATATGATGTTTCCAGGTGAGTTTGGAGTCAAAAGTCAGGCCCAGAATAGTTATGTCGTTTACTATGGGGAGAACTACACCGTTAAGACATATGGTAGGATGCTGCGGGCTATTGCGTCTTCTGGAGAATTTGATGACCTTTGACTTGTTGGCAGCGAACTGGAACCCACTAGATTTCGACCAGAGTTCGAGAGCGTGAACAGCGTTTTGTAGGAGGGTACTGGTGGTATTTGTGTTCTTTCCATGACAATAAAGATAAAGGTCATCAGCAAATATAGAGAGCTTGACAGGTGAAGAGAGTGATTTGTCTATATCGTTGATGGCAATTAGGAAGAGGGTTGTACTAAGGACAGAGCCTTGGTCGAGTCCGTTTTCAACATAAAATGGTTTGGATATTTTGCCATTTGCAATAAGTGAGAACGATCTGAAGGAAGTGAATTTGATCAGGAACTGCAGTATATTTCCAGAGAGTCCGATTTTTTTGAGATTCCTTGAAATGGTGGAGGTCTTCGTTGTGGGGTAGGCATTCTCGATATCTAATGCGACCGCGATGACATCCTGATTGAGGTTCAGCGAATTTGCTATGTGGGTTTGGAGAGAAAACAAATTATCCATAGTGCTACGATGAGTTCTGAAGCTCGATTGGTATTTGTTCAGGAGTTTATGTTTTTCAAGGTACCAGAGGAGCCTGCGGTTAACCATCTTCTCCAACAGTTTGCATAGAGTACATTAAAGTGAAATAGGACGAAAGGAGCTTGGGCAGGTATCAGAGGCACTTCTTTTTTTGATTGGAATAATGTTGGATATTTTCCAAGAGGATGGAAATTTTCGGTTTGACCATATGGAATTGAATAGTTTCAGAATTATCTCTAACGAGTTGTTGTGTAGGTACTTCAGGAATATTACAGGAATGTGATCAGGACCAGCTGCTGAGTTCTTAAATGAATGAAGAGAATTGGTGAGTTCATTCATGGTGAACAGCAGGTTCAACTCCTTGCAGTCAGAGGATGGTGGTGGGAAATATTCTTCTGGGTCAGGAGATTCGGCAGATGTATGGATGTCGGTGGATCTCGAATGATAATATTGCCCAAGGATGTCAACAATGCTTTGACTGTCTGTGTGAATTTTGTTGTGGTAGTTGACTGCTGAGATTTTGTATGCAGTTCTTTTCCCTTGAATTTGGTGGATTTTTTTCCATACTAGTTTGGACGGTGTGTCTGGTGTTATTGTATTCACATAAGAGGCCCAGGAATTTTTCTTGCACTCTTTGAGTGTTCTTCTGCGTTTAGCTCTAAGTCTCTTGAAATTTAAAAGGTTCTCTTGGCTGCGAACTCTACGGAATTTCCTCACAGCTTCCGCGCACTGGTCATTCCACCAAGGGACGATCCTTTTTGAGGGGTCAAACGTAAACTGCCTCACATATGTCTCGGCGCCGGAAATTATGATGCTAGTCAGGTGTTCCACTGCTTGGTCTATGTCAGAGGGAAGGACAGATTCATTAAGTTGTTCATTTATATGCTGGCCAAATCCGATCCAATCAGCCTGCTTTATTCTCCACTTCTTGATGTTTAGCGGGGTTTTCGGGACATTATTTGTGATGAAAATCGGATAATGATTACTGTCATAGAGACAATCTAAGGTGTTCCATGTGCGGTGGGAGCCGGTACGTGCATCACATAGGCTGAGGTCAATGCTCGAGAAGGTGGAAGACATATTGAAGAAGGTGGCACTGCCCGTGTTCAAAAGGTATGTTCAAAAGGTATAGGTCAAGGTTATTGATGTCGGAATTGAAATTTTGAATTACAATATTTATGTTTTTGAAATATTTCCAGGTTGATGACCATCATTCAGAACAGGCAAGAGAGGCCAGCATCATCCTTCCCATACTGGAGTTCAACCAATTCAGAACGAATGAGTGCGGATGAGGAGTTCTGCACCTGAAACTTTCTGTGATATTTTTTATTACCTCCGTCATATCCCAAATGGACATTTCATCTCAGTTTTTCGAACTTTTATCCTATGGGACCGAATAGGAATGAATTTCTAATTTGTGGTTGTATCACACCCAGAGGAATTAGGCCTACTCCGGATTTGTTTCTGGAAATTACTTCATCCCGAGATCGCAGGAAGTTCGAGAAATGTACCCTATCATTTTCTCGACGTGATTAATTTTTCATGATTACTGTACAAATTTCACAAACTCATGCATCTTTCAGGTAATGTTTCTTATCCGAATCTGTAAAGGCGGCTTCCAACGAGCGGGAAATATCCTGGCAATCGCTGAAGGGCACAGAGGAATTTCTTTGGTGCATGTCTGTGGTTATCAGGAAATTTCCTCGAGACTGGACGCTTGGGGATGCTCGATTGTAGCAGCTTTGGAATTCAACTTTGATTTGGCATAAGAATTCGATGATTTTGAACGTTTGTCAAACTTATGAGGAGAACTCGATTTAACTCGATAATTGACGACAATGAATGGTGGAAAGCAATTCGCATACACTACTTTAGTCTCGAAAACTACGGAATGGATTACTGAAGGGACAAATCGTGAGCATTTGAAGTAGCTCATCTTCAGTATTCTGTGAATCACAAAATATCTCCTCTAAGAATCCCCGACAGACCATTTCCAGCGAGTTCCCAGCGATATCCTACTTTTATTGAGATCTGCAAGAGCCCGCATGAATATCAGATTAGGAACTCAAGAATTTCTTGCGAATGCATTGAACATAATCCGTGAAAAACCCATCTTTATCTTGCCCCTCTGTCTATTTCGATTTCTCCCGATATGTGGTTTTCAATGCATATTGTGAAATGTTTTCTAGTAAGAATTGTTATTTTGACATTCATAAGAAATGCTTATTCTTAGATAAATGATCGGATGTATATTTCTAATGAAATGAAGAGGCCTTATCATTCGATAATGAAAAATAACATAAGCCAAATGAACACCATGAACACGACTACAGAATCATTTGGGGGCACGGCAGTGGCCCCGCCAAGTCGAGCGCGAAGCAAACACTGCCGTACTATCTTTACCCGAACCATTTCGCCGCATTTTCAGGCCCCTATTTGAGAACCTCCGGATAAGATCAGAACGCCGAGATTTTCGTCATCCAGTAAGCTATAATCACGTACTCAAAATCCAAAATTTCAAGTGTGTATGTCATTTAGTTCCGAAGTTACGCGAAAGCAAAGTTTCGCATTTTCGACCCTAATTCACTCATGATCATCAAAATAGAAGTAGTACTTCCCATAAACTCAGAGAGCTGAAATTTGGTACATAGTTAGGGTTTAATGGCCACATGAAGGAAAAATTATAAAAACTAGGATAATCGAAAATATGTTGGCACGTCACGTGAGCTCACGTGCTATCACGTCATCTTCGGCAAAATGTGCAACACCAATAATGTATGGAAGTTTATGCGCTTGGAAACACATCGTTATCATACTCAATATGTGAATATCGACTTTAGAATATAAATTGAAAAAAAATAATAATCGGGTCATCAGTCTTATACACAGTGATATTTTTACTGTCTCATTTATTGTTCAAGGAAACGATAGGTTTTCGAAAGCTAGGCCGGAACAATAAATGAGACAGTAAAAATTATCACTGTGTATAAGACTGATGACCCGATTATTATCCTTTTTTCATTTCTCGCATTCACGAAGAATGTACGACAACAAGCTTGGGTGCTGGGTGCTCATTCAACAATTGTTGTACTATTTGAGGTAATCCTCCCACTACTTCTTTTCGTTTATTTATTTGGTGAATCAAATCTCTTCTATCAGAATCACCATAAACTGTAATAGCAGTTATGTTCTCTATATCTTCTTTCCATTCTGTCTTCGGAAGCTCTTGCTTGAAGAAGAAGAAACTGTGTTTCGCTCTGTATCACTGAATATGAAAATGCTATGAAATTTATGTGCAATATAGAACGTCTATTGCTCTTCAGAAAAAACATCATCAGATGGGTCTGCGGTGGTTAGATTTGGTGCAATGTAGAGCGTCTATTGGGAGAGAAAGAATTGAATCCGAAAAAGAATCGGGTAAGAGATGGGCTATATGGACAAGTTTGGTATCAAACTATAGGTTTTCGAGGACGCTGAAATCAATAAAAAATAATCGGAGGCTCTATCTACCATAGTTCAAAACCGAAAAAAATAAAGATTTGTAATAAAAAAACTACTCTTAAAAAAAAGTGTCAAATAAGAAAATCTAATAAAATAGATCAATATGCCCACGTTTCTACAAAAAGAAGTGAAATCCCACCAAAAACATTCTGTAAAAACTAGCCAAGTCTCGATGGAGCTGCTTATTTATCTCTAAAAAGTAATGAAATCTAGAAAAAGTCGAGCCAAGTTTAAGGCTCCTTACTTCGATTTCTTTATTATTATAGTTAATGTTGTGTGACTTGGCCGTTGAAGGGTACACAAGGGTACAAAACCAGGTGCTCCATGACACCACTTTTGACTACAGCAGCGATATTCTCTTCTGTTCCTGAGCGATGTGCAGATGTTTCATCCTTCACATCACTCACTTCTCCGAATAGCTCAAATTTTCTCACCAATTTCTGTATTTCGGTTCGGCAAGATGCTTCATGACCACCCAAAAATGTTCGAGTTTTACGAAACGTCTCTGCCAAATTTTTATAGTGAATTTCAATAACTTCAATAATATCAGATAAAACTTATCCAGGAGCGGATATATCCTCTGACCACAACCCTGTTGTTTCGTCAATGAAAGTTAAACTAAAAATTGTTAAGAGGACTACTGCAAAGAAAAGTGTGGATCCCAGAAGTCTCAAAGAGGAAATTATAGATGAAGAAACAAAACTCAAAATAAACGACAGCTAAAGAAAAGTCGAAGAAGATAACACGGAAACAGTAAGTGTCGACCATAAATGGGAGAAAATTCAAAATGCCTTGGTCTCTGTTGGAAGAGAAACCTTGAAACCTCTAAGAGAGAAAAGAAAATCTTTGATGACAGTTGAAATTTTGGATCTTATGGAGGAAAGGAGAAAATGTAAGAATAAAATCGTAAATAAATAGAAAGAGGTGCAGAGAAACATAAGGAAGAATGTTCGAGAAGAAAAAGAGAGGTGGATACACAACAAATGTAAGGAAATAGAAGATCTGGATAAAAGTTACGATAGCTTCAACAAGCACAATTAGATCAATGAGATGACAGGCATAAGAAAGAACACAACGATAAATATTCTCAAAAATGACGATGAAGGAGAAATTGGTGCAATGGACAAATTATATCCCGAGTCTATTCAAAGATGAGAGAGATGTAGGTACCTTCAGTGGATTTCGCGGAAGATATCGGACCACCCATATTACGACAAGAGGTAATTTATGCCATATAGGCATAAAAAAGGGGCAAAGCTGTTGGGCCGGATGAGGTACCTCTCGAATTGTTAAAGCTTCTTGATGATGGCACGATCGATGTGTTGGTTCAGCTCTTTAATCTAATATATGAGACTGGCATAATTCCCAAACAATGGCTGCAATCAATCTTCGCAACGATTTTTTAAAAGTCTAATGCAACAACCTGCTCACAAGATAGAACAATAGCTTTAATGAGTCACACACTTAAAACATTTCTAAAAATCATACACGGCAGAATTGTTAAATCTCTTGAATGCGAAATAAGTGACACACAATTCGGGTTCAGAAATGGTATGGGCACAAAAGAGACGCTGTTCGGCCTTAATGTGTTGGCCCAGAGATGCATGGACATGAATCAGGACATTTACTTGTGCTTTGTGGTCTTTGAGAAGGCCTTTGACAAAGTCCAACATGAAAAACTTATAGAAATATTGAAACGGAAAAATATTGACAGTCGGAATATACAAATTATTTCTCACTTATATTGGAATCAAACTGCCAAAGTGAGACTTGAATACCAGAGCACCGGAGAGGTTGAAATTCAGAGAGGAGTTGCGTCAAGATTGTGTGCTATCCCCGTTAGTTTTCAACATCTACAGTGAAATAATATTCAAAGAAGCGCTATTCGATTCAGTGGAGGGCATATCTATAAATGGAGAAATTCTGAACAACTTGCGTTTTCCAGACGACACAGTGATAATGACGGATAATGAAAGCGATTTACAGAACGTGATGGAACGTCTCAATGCATGTTGCAATGACTATGGCCTCAAGATCAATTTAAAGAAAACTAAATGTATGGTCATCACTAAATCGACAATTGCAGGCACCCACTAGGTCACTGAAAACGAGATAATAGAAATAGTTAAAAACTAGAGGTATTTGGGAACATGGATAACATCGGATATAGACCAAACTAAAGAAATAAAAACGCGAATCGAGATAGCATGTACTGCTTTTAAGAAGTTCTTGTGTTGTCGAGATATAAAGTTGACGCTACGTCTAAGAATGCTTCAATGTTATGTGTTCTCTATGCTTCTGTATGGGATGGAGGCGTGGACCATGAAACAGACTGGCTGCCTTTGAAATCTGGTGCTACAGAAGAATCCTACGAACATCATGGGTGGAAAGAGTGGAAGTAACCAGAAGAATTGGAAGTGAACCAGGAATGCTGTTAACTATCAAAGGATAAAAATTGGAATACTTGGGACATGTCATGAGAGGGCAAAAATACAGATTGCTGCGGATCATTATGCAGGGCAGAATAAGAGGAAGGAGAAATATGGGTAGACGCAGAATATCCTAATGATGGTTTCCAACCTTCGATAGAAGATGGAACTAGAAGAAGAAGAATATGCGTTGTTGAAGCTTGTATCGATCCATTTTCATCAATGGCATAGTTTCTTATTTTCAAATGTCAAAAAATGACAGCTTCAAAAGTGACGTCTACCGAAATAGCGGGCTTTGCAAAATAACGTCTCTTTTTGAAGGAAATAGTATATAACCTTAGACCATAGAAAGAGGAGACACATCTTTCAATAATAAATAGTGAAGCCAAGTTTCAAAATCATCAGAACTGAACTGGGTGATTGTAATACTACGGAATCAAAATGTTGTAGAAATTTTTGCAACGTTGTGACGTTCGTTGAATTTTCTAATAAATAAACTCTCAATCAATATGAAAAGTTTCTTAGATTGAAATTCATTTACTCATTTGTGCGTGAATGCCAGAAACGAGTATTGGTTTCTTCAACTATTGTGCATTCTTCACATTACATATACTCAAGTATATGTAAATGTTCGTGAAACGGATTGATCTTTTTGCCCCAGATTAATGTATCAAAACGTTTGGCAATACGGTTTTTTGAATCTATGTCCAGTTCATTCATCAATTACGTGCCGCCATCTTTATTCTATGAAATTTCTGACAATTCGAACAGTGTTGTCAACAAGATTTTGAGCTTCATTGTATGTTAAAAGCGTTATTTGGATTTATTTTTGAATATCTCCAGCTAAATACGATGAGAAAATGGTTCGTAAGTGTCTTGTGTGTGGTAAATTGGACTATTTGAATCCTAAAGGCGAGTTTATACAGCAACTAAAATAAAATAAGAACCAAAATAAAATAAGAATGTCCACTTCATGCATTTCAATGACAGCGTTTATACAGGAAATAAGCTAAAATAAGGAATAAGAATAAGAATAAAGTTGACCATCTCTTATTCTTATTCCTTATTTTAGCT
This sequence comes from Adalia decempunctata, assembly GCA_951802165.1. NCBI lineage: Eukaryota > Metazoa > Arthropoda > Insecta > Coleoptera > Coccinellidae > Adalia > Adalia decempunctata. The sequence continues at coordinate 60,814,502 of OX637696.1, read as the reverse complement.
TATTTCCTGTATAAACGCTGTCATCAAGTGAACATTCTTATTTTATTTTAGTTCTTATTTTATTTTAGTTGCTGTATAAACTCGCCTTAACTTGAATTTGCAAAGGTATGTTCTAATCTTTTCATACTTAGTATCAGAGGCGTAGATTTTTAGAATTTCACTTTCCAGATTACATTCTGATATTGAGAAGAGGAACAACTGGTTCTCAATCCTGAATATTACTTGATGATCTTTTTCAGAAACTGTTTGTATGTTCCGAACACTTCGAGCTAAAAGATTTCGTTATTCGAGTGAATGGTACCAGATATCTCAAAAATGATGCCAATCCCCTTCTTGCCAAACCAATCTTCGAACTTTCGTCCTTAAGGTAAGTTTCTGGGAATTTCCAGAGAAAGAACCAAAATATTGAAATCAAATATTAGCCATTTCACCAAAAAAATCGTCATTGTGCCGGTACTCTGGAAACTCAACAGAGGGATGGATCAAATATAAGCATCTCACATAATATGATAAATTCGATAAATTGATAAGTCTCTTGCCAGTACCTGTTCTCCTACCGGTAGGTGGAATGGTTGTAATTTTTGTTGCATTAGTGATTAATTATATCTGGTGTAATCTGTTTTGCAGGGTTGAAAAAAATGAGCCAGTGGAGAAATGAGATTCATCTTCCCGTTTCACTGAGGCACCATCTTCTTCTAAAATTAGAAGAATAAGGTGAATATTTTATCTAAAATCTCTTAAATTCCATTAACTCTGACAACTAAGTCATGATATTATCAAAAAATCTTCTCTTCTTTTCAGGCATTCATTAATTCAGGAGTTGCAAGAGATTCATTTCAAAGAATGTTAAAAGATCCAAGCAAGCAGGAGTACAACGTACAACCCATCATTGAAAGCCTCTGCATTAACATTGGCCTCTTTTTTCCCCAAGAATACAATTCATCAACAGCCCTCCCCTTTTAGAAACTATCTCAAAGTATAGATCTGTGGATGGAAGTCCAGGTATCATAAAAGAAGCATTGACTGCTCTGGTCCAAAGACAAGAAGAAGTTTCATATCCCTGGTACTGGTACAAGATTCTCAGGATATGTTAATAATATTGGTACCAACTCGGATTCTGCCTTCCAAATAGAACTATGACTATATCGAATGAATATAGAGCTTTATGAGGAGCAGTTAACAACCAATGGGCCTGTTTTCAATATCAATGTTTATTTTAATATCGCATTCAGTAGATTTACTATGGTTTTACTTATGGTTTCATGATTACATGTTCTTCTTCATGATGTGGATAGTGGATGAATAAATGAGGTTCATTTTCTTCAAGGAATTATACTAAATTTTGTGAATAAATATAGAAGGCATCAATTATTGTTGCTTTTTTCATACTGAACGGCGTTCATAGGCATATAATGTACTCTCGGCAATTCGCCGCCCCGTAGATTTTCATCTCAAATATTGATGACTCTGTTTGATGCTTTTTGCAGCCATTACTTATCATATTTGTAATAACGTGATAAAATACCTCAATTAATATAAAATCTCGTGAAGAGGAAAATCTGATTCCTTCACATGAATTTACACATTTTTGTGGTCAGTTTCAGCATTTAATGAATCGTGCAGTTTATTTTATATACCTTAATTGACTTCCTAAAGAATCAATTGTTTTTCTATAATTTTTCATACTTATTTTCACTAATTCCAAGTAATATAAAAAAGCTACGCATTTTGGTATGTTCAATAATTCATTTGCATCAATTACGAATCTTCAAATATATTTATAGTACTAGTACAAAATAATTTCACATTTCTATAAACCGCCCTCGTACCAATATTGAAAGAATTCGCCATAAAAAGATTATTAACTCGTTATTTTATTTCCATTCTTCAAAATCAATAACTCCACGCCACTGGATTTTTCAAAGTTAGATTCTGCAATGTTGCCACATAAATGTAAAATGATGTTGCTATCTTCGTCCCACTCATTGAATTCTGACTGAATTTTGGCTTCATCAATTCCCGAATTTATGAATGAGATGCTGTGTCTCCTCTTTCTATGGTCTAAGTATATAACATTACTAGCAAGGTAAGAGGGTTTTTACTGGCGAATGGAGGATATAACTGACGAGCCGCAGGCGAGTCAGTTACCTCCTTGAGCCAGTAAAACCCGTTTACCTTGCGTGTATTGTTTTATATTTTATTTGTTTCTCATTTGTAAAAAGGTTAGATAAATTCCAAAAAAATCTCAACAATTTGTCGCAAATGTCGTAAGCAATGGAAGCGTTGCCATGAACATATCTGTTTATTTTTCTTTACATTTGTTTTGGCGAAAGCGAAAATGAATGTACCAAAAGAAATTATTGAGGCAGCCAGCAATGTAGCTCCAAGTTTATTACCTGCAGAATCAGCTTCAAGGTACGAGCGAGAATACGACGACTTCAAAAAGTGGCAAAACAAAAATAGTGTGATTGGGGTAACTGAAGATGTTTCGTTGGTCTACTTGAATCAACAACTATCAGCTAGATTCAGCCCTATTGCTTTATGGGCAAAATGGTCTATGCTGAAAAGCTGCTTGGAAATCAAAGAAAATGCCCCTGTTCGCAGGTTTGTTTTCCTTAAAAAATTTATTGAAAAATATAACGTTTATTAGTTGTCATTTGCAGATTTCAAAAGGTAATAGCGTATCTGAAACGAAAAAATGAGCGTTATACGTCAAAAAAGGCCAAGGTATTAGGTAAAGAAGAGGCTGAACAATTTCTTTTACATGCTCCTGATGACCAGTGGTTGCTGGCGAAAATCGTAACAATATTTGGGATTTTTGGATGTTGTCGATGTAACGAAATTCTCTCCTTAAACATGAATGATGTAGAAGATATGGGAAAATACGTTATTGTGACATTGCGGCAAACAAAAAATTTAACAACAAGAAGATTCTCCATAACCGATGATGGCTGCAGCTTCAAGCCCTGCATGTTATACAGAAAATATGTAAATCTTCGGCCCCCTGGAAAAGAAAGCCTAAGATTTTTTTTGATATACCGACATGGAAAGTGCATTTCCCTTAATGCTGGCCAGCACACTATTGGGGGTGTCCCAAAGCAAATAGCGAAATATTTAGGTTAAAAAGACCCAGAGTTATACACCGGCCACTCTTTTCGCAGAACTGGAGCCACTATGGTTGCGGATTCGGATGGAGATATTTTAGCACTAAAGCGTGCAGGAGGGTGGAAGACAGGGCCGTATCTAGGTACCACTGCGCCTGTGGCAAGATTTTCTTCAGCGCCCCCAAATTGGCGTAGATTTTTTTCATCATGTTTCAATTTTTTTTTTTAGTTTTGAATAAACTAAATATATATATATATCCATATCTATATATTATAATATTTTTTCATAATATTATTCAGATATTTTCGTCACAAATTCGAAATAATACACAATAATATGGATATTTACCTATTTTTATTGAAAACATTAAAATACTCATCTCAAATAAAATATTTAAATATAAAAATAATATGAATTCTAAAAACAAAACCGACAAATAAAATTTTCAACTGAAAATTCATTAACACTGCAAACGCAAAGTGAAATGTTTTTTTGGTTAGTTGACTAGAAAAACTAATCGTTAATCACAATCATATTATTAGGAATATGTTCAAAACCTCGCCTTTCTTGATTTTGCTTCGGCGAATATATCAATTAATTCAGAGTAATCTAATGCCTCAATTACACTCAGCCACTTCCACTGCTACTCGCGCTGCCAGAAATATTTCCCGGAATAATTCTGCGGCAGTACGGAAAGGCAGTGAGTATTTACACTCAGCTCAAACATTTCTCACGCGATCAAGTTTTGGCAATGGCGGACGACGAAATTGCACCTGATCCAGACTTCAGAAGAGCTCTGAATGAAGCCCTAAGTGACTTTTTTCTCACTTTAATTCTTCAATTCCAATCATCCTTCCAACCATCGTGCACTTTGTGCTTAAGTTTATGGTTTTCATCAGAAGAATCCCATATCACTCTTTCACTCTCAAGGTATTCTAGAATGTGATCACTCCCTGCCACTCGCGCTGCCGGTCCTCTGACTGCCGCACGAAAAACCGCTAATTTAGAGAGTGATCGGCAGCGCGAGTGGCAGCAGAAGTGAAGTGATTACATTCTCACCCTGCCCATTTCCCTGCTTCCTGCCGTGGAAGTGGGCTGAGTGTATTTGACGGGTTAGGTACATGTCACTTCTTTCTCGATGGCGAGGATTGACATATTTGATAATCGCTCTTGTCCCAAGGAGGAACGAAGATACGACTTTATAAGTTTCAGTTTGCTAAAGGAACGTTCACATGTAGCAGTTGTCACTGGCAAACTCAAAAATATTCTCAACGCCGTTTCCAGGTTGGGATAAATATTTTCTAGAGTCAGATCATATATAGGTACCTCTCAATATTTGTAATGGTCCCATTTCATTCAAGTTTTCTAAATTTAGGCTACTTTGAAATTTGAAACTTTTGATTTCCACTGAAAACTCATGTGCATTTGAATCCAAAGGATACTTCATTGCAAGATCTGCAACACTTTTCTGTAAATCGTCAACAGTCATAGTTTGAATAGCATGTATCTATTCCGCTTTGGTATGTATCTACTCCGCTTTCAACCTCCAATCTACTACTATTTTTTAGCTTGGTGCGGCAACACTGTTTTCGGCTTGTCAGCGGACACATCTATGTACACGCGGTCGGTTTTCACATCCTACCTGGCGGAGTCGCGACATCGCTCCTTACGCAAAAAAATATTTTTGGCGTATACATGAAAACCGTGACATGTAATCTCGAATATTTTGTTGGCGCTTCTATATTTTATTCTTTGAATTTTTTTGGCGCTCAAATTTTTTTTTTCATTTGATATTTTTTGGCGCCCCTGCGGACCTTGCGCCTGTGGCGGGGGCCACTTGGCCACACCCTAGATACGGCCCTGGTGGAAGAGCACCGAAATTGCGATGAGTTATGTCGATGATTCGGTCAACAAAAAAAAACGAAATGTCTAGCAAATTATTTGATAGTAAGGAGAGTACAAATGTTCTGCAGTCCTCGAGTTCAGCAGTTTCTGAGTCAACAGATGGTTCATCATCATCAGTATCAACTCTTTCATCATAAAAAATCTGTGTTACTGGAAATAACAATTGTACCATGATTTTCAACATATACGACGATAAAACAAAATTTTCTAATGTGAATAATAGGTACTACTAACTTGTAAAAATTTTGCAAGTTAACTGTCAGTTTTACAAGTTAGTGACTTGATAAAATAAACTTTCTTGATTAATATTGTGTTTTTGGAAACTGACGTTTACAAATGAGAAACAAATAAACACACTATTTAGATGTTTTGTCTTAGGAATTTTATTGGTTGATTATGACGGATCGTGTCTAAGTCATTATTATAATCTATGAAACACAAATAAAGCTCTTTGTTGACGTCCAGATATCTCCGGACCTACACATTAAAAGGGAGGTTTCCAATCCTTTCTGACTCTAGATTCAGTGTCGTTCATATCATACGATCATGAATAATCTTAAGGAACAGTTCGAGAGTATCTAACAGTAGGCTGATTGTATGTCTCTGCATACTCTAGCAGTCTAGCATTTGAGTTTTTTTAGGTGAACGGATGAAAGCTCAAGTAAACAAAATTTTGCCATATCCATATTATGAGTTTCATAAATGATATAATAAAGAAATAATGAAAAAATATCAGAAGTCCAAAACTGAGCAGTTCTTCCGTAAGGCTAATTCTCACCTGTCTGGAAACTCCAAAATCCCTTGACTTCATAAGGAATGTTGAAGACTTCTCTGCGGATCGCTGATTTTCCTACCATATTTTCCTCACTCAACACCAGATACTATACGAAGTTACGGTCTGCTTCATGCATGGCTTCTAAAAGATTATTCCACTATTTTCTTTCAGTCGAAAAACCCACTCTTCCATATAGGTCAATGTAAAAATTACCCGAAACAGCTGACGATCGTTGCTCATTCCCAACTGTTACTTCGATATATCCTCTCCAGCAGTCGGAGAAAGTTCTGCAGTTCGATAACTGCCAACACTACCAACTTTATCGAGGGGTTATATTTCCATCTGTTTCGTGACGCGTTTCAGTATCAGAAACGAGCAGAAATGATTTATCCCGGCCTTATTTCGAGAGATCTGCGGACGTGGACGATGGCACCAATCCTTGTTACGGAGTTAACATTCTGAAGGTTGATCTTTCCCACGTACGGATCTTGGACTTGGAGTTTCGAGTATGTACCTGAAAATAACAAAATAATGTGAAATAGATTGCTCTGGATCATGATTCTTGGATTTCAGAAATAACACGCTGGAGATGTAATGATAGAGTTTTGAAATTATGAATATGAGATTTCAAGAACGCAAACTTCACATACTTCAAATCTGGTGACTAAATATTAGGTATTTCAAACTCTCATTTTTCCGGTGAACAGTGATCGGGAATTTTTTTGAATTCTTGTTTCTATAGTTTCTATGCATATACATATACAGGGTGAGTCTTTGACTTGTACATATATTTTAACAGATTCTTGAGGCCAAAAGAATCCTTTTTTTAATTTTCCATTCTTTCGAATTCGACTCTGTTCAAGAGAAAAACGTGCCTGCAAAAATTCTCTGCAAACACCTTCAAAGTTCATATTTTTTCATCGAAATTGAGGTGATTATTAGGTATAAGTGTTATTCTGGGTGATACAATTAGAAAATACTCAAGCACTAAACATATTTGAATAAGAATGTAACAAACACGATATTTCCAAACAAAAACACTTAGCTATGCCCGATCATTTCTGCAATTGAAAAGCCATATTTGTCCCACCAAAATAAGCTCCTTCGATATTCCCGAAGATTAGTTTGCAAACAATAATAATTTGTTCATATTTTCCGCGATATTCTGAAACGATCTCATAAAAAATTTTCGCACTAATCTATCCTAACTCCATTAACCTAGGACATAGGATTCGAGGTCAATGACCTAACCTAACCCATCTTCTGTGATATTTCACAGAACTTTAGAGAAGACGATGCCAGATTGCTGATTTCATCTCCAAACAATGGTATAGGCGAAACCAAGGAAGCAGTACGTCCCCTATCGTAAACGGAAGAACTATCGCCAAACTAGTAGTTCTGATTCTCGCGGATATAGCGCTACGATCTTAATTTCAGTCGCCTATAACCAAAGATATTCTTGCAGAATATCTTTGCTTATAACGGTGCGCTGCGATGTAGCCGCCACGCAAGACAAGCCGTTGATCTGTGTCTCAAACGTTAGTCCCATCAAATGTACGACGCTAACGCGATGACCTTCGCCATGGACTTCAATTTATTTATTTATTTATTCACAGAGAATTGATCATATTCACCGTCGTCATACTGTCGTGCGACAAAACCAACTACCCAGGGTTCTCAACATCGAATAACGAAAGTCACTAATTTCTTGGGACCGCGAAAGTTTAAATGGAAATATTTTGGTGTCAGTTTTTTTGATCTATTTCTTGCCGAACAATTACTGATGACACGACAACCATGGCCTCCACTATACTGATATCTACCCATATTTCCTGGATTTTATCACAAAATACTTAACCAAAGTTTACCACCAATTTTATATAACCTCTTATATCACATTCTACACTAATAATCTGATAGTATTTTTGATAAACTCAATATTTCTCCGTTGGGAACACTGGGAAGTTGGTATTGTCGCACAACAGTATGGTGACGGTGAATATGGTCAATAAAGCAAACAGGCGATGATTGTGATGTGAAGACTTTCAGTGAATTGATGTAATGAACCGTGTAGTGTCGATTAAACATTCCAAGAGGATATTGTTTAGAAAGATATTTTCCTGAAGGATCGGTAACAATAAATTTTTAATAGAAACTGTGCTTATAAAATGTGTTATTTCATGCTTTTTAGAATTCAATTTTATCTGCCACATTTATGGGATTTTATTATTACATCAAACGTTTTTCCATCATAGAGATTTCAATCTTGACGAAGTTGATAAAAATTTTGACAACATTGTTAATTTGTTAAGAGACCAGAAAAGAAATAATATTCTATAATATTTGATTCAGGAAAGTATTCAGAGTTTTTATGAAATTCATGATTTTCTCGCCAGATTTCTTCGTATACAATTAGGAATACCTCGAAAATGACGCGTCTCATTGAAAAAACATAAGAATACTTCTATTTTCTAAAATGGCTGATTTTTCCGAAAATATGAACCGGTTATCTTTTTCAAGTGGTTTCATACTATTTTTGCGTGAATTTATGAGTGGACGACGCTGTAACTTTTGTACCAGGAGAAATATGGAATAAGTTTCACATGAGGAATATGCACCATAAATAGAGTAAACAATCAACCAAAATTCAGTTCATTCTAAATATCGGTTATGAATATATGGAAAGAATAGTGTTAATTTCATGGATTTTTGACAACCTGTATCTTTCAAACGAAACCGAATTTTGAAAAATGGTATGGAAAAGAAGTGTTTTGTTTGATGAGAGGAATCTACAGTTAAAGATATACAGGGTGTTTGGTAATTCGACGTGAACCTTGGAAAGGGATACACTAGACGTCATTTGCAGTGAATTGCGTCGGGTGAAGCATGGTCCGAAAATGTATGGTTACGAAGATATGGCGCTTTTTCAACTTTTTCGAAATTTTCTGCTTCGTTATCGAAAATAATTTATTTTGTGAAAACTACTCGACCCTAAATATTCAATGAATATTTTTTTCAAATCTGAGGAGATGGTCCTCATTTCTTGCGAAAAAGTATTCACTAAAAATTCAGATAACCCGAGATATACAGGGTCATAAATGGCTTCACCTGTTTTCCTCATAAAATCTTGATAAAACAATTGAGAATTACTCGAAAAAAGTATTATGAACTTGGTGTACAAATGTAAGGAAAAACTTCCCTGTTTCATCAGCTTTCCAAAAAGGTACATATGTCAATAATTCCTTCATACAATCTAAAAATATGGCCGGAAAACCAAGCAGACAACAGACTTTTTCGAGTCATTTAGTGATCGAACCATGGCCCGCTTACGGCTTACGAATCACGTCGAGTGAAATTAAGGATAATAGGATATCTGAATGACTCGAAAAAGTCTGTTGTCTGCTTGGTTTTCCGGCGATATTTTTAGATTGCATGAGGGAATTATTGACATATGCACCTTTTTGGAAAGCTGATGAAACAGGGAAGTTTTTTCTTACATTTGTACACCAAGTTCATAATACTTTTTTCGAGTAATTCTCAATTGTTTTATCAAGATTTTATGAGGAAAACAGGTGCAGCCATTTATGACCCTGTATATCTCGTGTTATCTAAATTTTTAGTGAATACTTTTTCGCAACGAATGAGGACCATCTCCTCAGATTTGAAAAAAATATTCATTGAATATTGAGAGTCGAGTAGTTTTCACAAAATTAATTATTTTCGATAACGAAGCAGAAAATTTCAAAAAAGTTGAAAAATCGCGATATCTTCGTAACCATAGATTTTCGGACCATGCATCACTCGAAGCAATTCACTGCAAATGACGTCAAGTATATCCCTTTTCAAGGTTCACGTCGAATTACCAAACACCCTGTATATGTACCCTGTATATAAAAATACATATGTACCCTGTATATGAAGCTCCATGCTAGTTCCATGATATTTCTAACGGATTTTTGGGATTGTTAGTTCTTTTCGCCGAGTTTTCGTTTGTATACAGGATGATATTTGAGGCGGAAGTAAACCTTTTTTTCATTTCCCATTTTTCCGAATTCGGCTCTGTCAGAAAGATATAGCCATTTCAGGTTAGTTCATTGAAGGAATACTCAGTTTATAACCATATTGGTATAAAAATATTAAAAACACGATATTTCTCAACAAAAACACTTCGTTTTGTCCGATTAAGTATATCAGCAAGTGAGAAGCCATTTTTCTCTCAACAAAATAAGTTCCTCCTTTGATTCTTCTGAAGATTAGGTTGTAAAAGCTAATAATAATTATTTCTGAAACTAGGGATATTGATTTTCCGGAAAACATTACCAAAGAGAAAAAGTAGTAAATATCTATGAATTTCACCGTCATCACTCTTCCGTTCTCCAACAAATATGTCCATATACCTATCTGTGGTAGTTCAGCGTGATTGGTTTCATTGCTACGTGTGACGTCCGGTTAAAAACTAACTAGAGGTGAGAAATTCGAATTCTTCCAAAGAGAGAATGGGTTATAAGTTGATGTATGTGAGGAATTATTGTATTAAAAACTTGGTGGATCAGTCTAATAGAAGGAACCCATTTGACGCTGCTGTGAGACACTTCAAAAATTCAATGTGGAGGTAAAAAAGCTGTTATTATCAATAAAGACGTAGTTTCAACTAGTCCGAAATTATGATGTATTACTGCAGAAACGGTGGAATGAACTAGGTGAATCAAAACATATTTCAGAGGACTAGATAATTTTTCTTGTCAATTCATTGAATATGATTAATATGAAATTAGTGTACCAACTATCAATATCGATGGAAATGGGTTGAATAAATAAGTCGAAAGATTTTTCTTTGAAGCAGATCACTGCTGATAGTATTCGATTACGAGTAGGTCTCCGGTCGCGTAAACTGAGAGCAGTTGTTAGATTCTGATCCGGGCATTCTCTGAAGAAAGCTGTGAGGGCAACATAGATACATAATGACATTTCCCTTCTCTACGCGGCGAAAGGTCAAGACGCATGCGTATAGCGACGACCGAATTTACTTGTTGAGACCGATACCGCCCTCCTAAGCCAAAAAGTCGTATCCCAAATTTCCTCGTTTCGAGATAAAAGGAAATTTAAAGATTTTCAAAATCGCACCTACAAAGTCAATTTTTATGTTTTTTTTTTGGGTGAATACAATGAAGATTGAGACAACAATGACATGATAATCAACTTGTCTTACATAAACTTCTATTTCAGTTTTAATCTGTGATACGGCTAATTGGCTGAGGAATTATGAACAAAAATTTGAGATACGACTCTTTGCACTAACGATTCAATAATAGATAACGTTCGATTCTGCTCCTATTGGGATAGGAGATTCAATAATAAATAAAGAATCATCTAGAAGCGCTGCATTTGAAGGATATTAAAAAAATTTTCAGAAAATAATGCATTTTTAATACGTGAAATGAATCCAAAAGTAAACTAGAATACAAATAAAAAACATTCCAGGTTTGTTAAACCCTGGAACATTATAGAACGAGAAAAGGGGCAACCCTGCTCTGAAGAGCTGAGGGTAGATTTACGTTAAAGGGGCTTTTATACTTATACTTTTGGCTTGTGATGTGATCGTCTAGAATCTAGATTGATAGAACTCTATGTTATGTCGTAGTAATTCAGATTCGTAATAACTCAGATTAGTAAAATATGGGATGGGAAACAATGAGGTGAAATAGATAAATAATATACTAGATTGGACATAAAGATGGAACAAGAGCCTTTATTCGTTTAGCACCATAGTTCGAGGAACCATAACCATATGAAAAACGAACGAGAATCAATTGAAACCCAAAGCAAAAAACCTTCTAGTATTACAGATGATATGTTTACAATCCATAGAACAATTATTAATAAGACGAGCACTGGCGATGTGTACAATATGGAGCTTCCTATATACTCCGGTAAGGTTATTACTGGCACAATTTTGATAAAAAGCAGAATCCAATACATCCAAAGGTTATAGGCATATAGAGTGTGTCACTTTATTGTTGCGCAGAGCTTTTACAGTTCTATGTGTAAGAATCCTTCCGTCCAAGTGTGTGTGTGTGTGTGATTCTATTCGCGTTGGTTTAGAAGTGGGCAATAAACTCTTTAGTTTTCCTGTTGCCTGATGAACGGTCGACCCGGGACGAAGCAATCCGGCCTAGGATACTTGCCCGGCTCACCAAGGCCAATGACCAAGGCTTGTTTTGCTGAGGATGTTCGTCTATAGAACTCTCAGAGGGAAGTCTCATCCACGATGCTAAGGGGGATGTTTTCCTTAGGCACAGGCGATGTAAACAGTTTACCTTAGACCTCCAAACCATGTTTCCCCTATACGTGAAATAGTTTACTAAAGGCAACAACTCCAATGCGTAAACCATAATGTCGAGTGAATAGTTAAATGTGCAGTAGTCCTTATCGGATGTATAAGAATATTCCATGGGGATTAATGGCAGTAGAACGAAGTTCCACAATATTCAATAGAAATGCAATAATAAGATAGAATAAGCTCACATGATATTAAACCCTGTGAAATGAAACAGAGTTATTTAAATGGGGACAGTGTACATACCAGATAACAAAGAAGCGTTTTTAAAAGATACTAAAATGGCGGATTCCTAGAAAAGGAACTCCATTTCAAAGCAACACTATTGTGAACCAGAATGAAAGTGAAACGAATGGATCACAGCAGCAGCCAAGTGAAAGTGAAGTAAAAAAGGCCCTTCCATTCGTTGTCGTTTCGTAGGTTAGTTTTTCTTCCACAGAATCGTATTTCTTCGAAGGTCACAGAAGAACGAGTTTACTTCATGGTGGATCTTCGATATGATTAAAATCTCCTATTTATGAAGATGTGAATTGCCTAAAGTATTGATTGAAGTCGTACTAATATTCATCATTCAAAGAATTATAAAATAATATCAAATAAGTTCATTCAACGTAGTTCCACGTTTCGACAATAGACGTTGCAAAGTTGGAAGCCGTGGAGTAGTCTGGCAACGGTGCATTTTATTTTATTGCAGGGTAGGAAATTCAGATATGTTACAAGTTCTCATCTGAAACTGGAAGAGCGTCCCAGAATTGCAACCAATTTTACTTAATTCCAGACAAATTTTTCATTATATTGGCTTTCGTCTGCGAAGAAATTTCAAGAACTTTCGTTTCCATTTTTGTTACCTTGGCGTTTGAAGAATTAGAGATGGACCATCAAACTCATTTTTATATGTGATATCATACGATTCTCTGATGAGAACCCTTTACCGCGCTGATACTGCGGCGAAATTAGAGGTATACCAATCAGGGAAGCTACAAAGTAGATGTATCTCTGTGAAGGTCAAGTTGTAAATTTCCAGGAATCCTAGGCGAAGTGGGAGCATCTCTGAGAAGCGCTTAGAAATATGAGTTACATCCAAACTGCTTAGGTTTTTGTGTGATTTTTGAGATACGTCTTATATTTTTAGCACTTTAGCGCACAATACGGACGAGGATACGTCTATTTCACTAGGGAAATGGATTAAATACAACTCAAAGTATCCTTTTATAAAAGAAAAAAAATTCAGTGAAATTCGAGATACGTCTTTTTGGCTTAGGAGGGCAGGATAGTACTCGATAGTATACAAAGTACGCTGAGAAATCTCGATCGGTTTTTCATTCACGACTTCCGGAGACCACCCTCGGACTCCTTATTCAATCCATATTTGATAATCCGTATGAAATGATTTTCATGCGATTTCAATCTTTCCATAGAAATAATAAAATCTCTTTCAATTCGAATCTTGAAATGCATTCTCATTTGTCAGTTTTCCCCGAAGCTCCACAAAAGGTTGCTATAAGAACTAAGTTCGTCACTAAGCCGAAGCCATCGTGTTCTGTTTCGCAGTAGTAATAAAAAAGTGGTTCAGAACAATCCGAAGACGATGTTTCAAAAAGTTCGAAACAAGTTTTATACCTAGAAATACAGGAATTCCTCGTAATTTAATTAAACAAGGACGATCAGGGAGAATAGGATAGAACCCAGCAAACTTTTTGGAAGCTCCTGCGTAAGAGAGTTGTTTATTTTTACGCTCCTCGATCCGTATAGGGGAAAGGATGAGAGAAGAAAAAGAAGAGACCCTCGTCCGGAATAATTAGTTTCCCGGAGTGGACATCATGACTTTTCCAGTTCAATCGGCGATTTGGCTCGAGGCTGCTTTCTAGCGCTTGTTGTTCTCCAGGACAATATGATTCCATTTACCACTTCCAAAGTTAAACGGAATAGCCTGAAACTATCAGAATGTTTCACCTAGTCTTAGGAAAGTGGGATGGTTACCACATATTGTTCATCAACTCCATTGTCGACACTGAATCTCAGTTTGTGGAGGTGAACAAATTGTGCAAACATTGAGATGGTGAACTCAACCTAATTCTTAATTCATCAATTTGTACTCCATTTCTGTAACCAACATCATCATATAAGGAATGTAAATGATCATTAAACATATTCTTCGATTTGTCATGGGTATAAAAAGAGAGAATTTCGTTCTCATTTGATAACGGTCTCTACAAAAAAAAATTTGGCCTTCCATTGATACACATCGATTTTCAGCCAGTCTTTATAGCATAAATCCACAAATAACAATTTTTCTGAACAAAATTGAAACTATAAAATATTACACGAGTATTTCACAGATATCAGGAAGCACGGAAAATTTTATTATCTCGCAACCTCACAATCAGATTCATAACTTCCCTCTCAGGATAACAAGAACTGAAAGCGTTTATGGAAAAACGTAGGGAAGTCACGTACTTCAAGTCTCTTCGAATTGCTATTGTCATAGGAATGGCACCGTTATTCTGCCCAGTGAAATTCCTTTTTATGGAAATGGACGTAGCCGGACATTTTAGATTCTAACCTACGATCGACGCAGGAATATTTCAATAAATTTTCTGCTTTTGTGTTCTGAATCCTGATCGCATTCCTAACGAAAAAGGGGTATTTATTACTTTTTATTCCTTCCGGGCTCTTCGGTTAGTATAAAATACGGATTGTATACTCGCATCTGAAGTGTTACACCGAGAAAGAATAATTTCTTGAACCTGATTGTTGCCAACTCGGAGATTTGCCGAAACACAAATGAAAAGATAATTTATCCAACCCAACAAGTGAAATATAATTTTATCTACTCACATAGAATAATAAAACCATTATTTAACAGATTTTGAGCTGTAATGGCAAGGGCAGATTTACGGGGGGCGGGGGGTGTACTGGGGGTAACTACCCCCCCCCTCCATGAGTATCGAAGACCTAAGAAAAAGGTGGTGCACATAAGATATTTCATAGATGTACCTGATTTAATAGTTCTCAATCGTTATTATCCCCCCCATGATCGTTATGACCCCTCCCATGAAAAAGAGCTATATCCGCCCTTGTGTAATGGTATCTATAAACCAACAACGTGTGTATTAATAACTCACGCCTATAACTCACTCTAATACAAATAGGAAAAATGAGGCTTACGAAATAAATAAAAAAGTCGGATCAATCGGGAACTCTATTTCAGACATCAAGGTAACGTTCTCGCCATCTATATTTCCTTGGGTCTGAATATCAAAAAAATGCATTTGGAAAATGGGAATTTTGACGTTTTCTACGCCCAACGGCTCGTGGTGCAAAATTTATTTGCGTGTGTTAGGACTCACATTACCGTTCGTTGAATAATATACTATTACTAGCTGGCCCGGCCAACTTTGTTTCGCCTAAATGACACTTAAGGTGGATTTCACAAATCGTTATCATATATGAATATCATTTCTAACTCCTGAATATCATTTGATACTCCTTGAGTTTGAATATATTTAAACTCAATGCTCCTATTCATATTCGAGAATTGAACCCAAAATATTCAAGTTACATTTTTTCATCCTCGATATCTATTTTATTGTCTATTATCTTTCGGCATATACATCACCTCTACATTTCTGGCAATTTTTGAATTTCCAGTTGACGCAATTCTTACCAAAAACTTGGCTCCGTTTTTAGACTGATGTGACCTTTCCTCAGAACTAATATGAATCAAAATGTCAAGAATATGAACACAAATTACTGCTTTGAAGAACTATCGACTATAAGCACAACCCGTTCACCATAATAAATTCTAATATTTAAAATAACCAATAAAACTCATTTTGTGAATAGCGCTTTCTGAAGTGGAAAAACCGAAACTTTTCTAATATTCTCAATGTTGGCTAATCAAAATCTAATTAGTGCTTACACTATTATTTTAAACACCTTAGCCTTTTGGTACTCAGCTTAAAAAAATTGGTAAACATCTCAGTTGGTGGAGCAGCGAGATTTCCATGTTTCCATGGATATGAGCTGACACTGAACAGATACACACAAATAATATGTCAATTACTAATTATGGAATTAACTGATATGGATTCAGTTATTCCCATAAATATATTTATAACCCAAACAGAAATTCAAAAACATTTCGGCAATTATGAGGAAAGATTAAAACTGATCGCCAAAATCCGATTACCTTGACATTTCGATAAAAATCCACTGTGATATTGACCCGCCTCTTGATCTGGTGATAGCCTTTCATCGCCATCTAATGGTGATCATGTCAAATATAGTGCCTTCACGATTACCTTATTTTGGATAAATAAAACTGTAAAAATAACTTATAATAATCAGTCATAATGTGTGAATATCGCCACATTAAGTGGTGAGAACGAAATCATTCTCATATCAGTCATATTCAAACGAAATCTAATCATTTTAGAGATCTGTAATCCTACACTACGACATTTCGGATTTAGTCAGCAGCGATTGGAGGCAACCCAAATTACACACTATTTGTGTACATCGCCACCTAACGGGGAGAATGTCAAATAAAGTACCTACGAATAAGTACAGTGACTCTTATCTAGCTGTAGCGTAACTGTAACTGTAGCGACACCTAGTGGCCTCACTCAAAAGAAGGAAAAGCATTTCCTGTATAAGTAAAATTTTCATCGTTGTATTCGAAGTTTTATTGTTTTTTATAATAACCAGACCGTAGACGAATCCTTATATGAAGTATCATAACAAACAGTTCATCCAATCTCGAGTTATAAATGGTGTAACCAACAACTTTCTTTTATAAATATATATACATATTTTCAAACGTAGGATAACGACGTCAGTTTTCGACTGACAAGATCATCGAAAAGTTCTATTTCTCCGCCTAGTCGGAGAAATAGTTGCTATGGCTTATTTTTCCCTCCGGCGGCAGGAAAAGTGTAGTTATGCAAGGGATGAATTTCGCATGACAACCGTAACTAAGCCAATGTTCAATTCAAATGAACGTGAATGTCAATCCACACGTGAATATTCAGATTTACATGAATTTCAAAATGTTAAATGCTTTCAATCACCCGCCTCACTACGTTCGGCAGGTAAACTCAAGCTCGCCATG
Organism: Adalia decempunctata; assembly: GCA_951802165.1. Classification (NCBI taxonomy): domain Eukaryota; kingdom Metazoa; phylum Arthropoda; class Insecta; order Coleoptera; family Coccinellidae; genus Adalia; species Adalia decempunctata. The sequence goes on along the minus strand of OX637696.1, from coordinate 60,797,267 downwards.
AAAAGTGACACTTCTCTTCCTTATGAAATAATATACTATTACACTTATCAGTAGAAGGGCGAAATGGACCATGAAATTGACTGCAATTCAGCTTCAACATCAGTAACTATTATGCGGAGAACAGTAGCTGCACTTATCCTTATTGCCGCTCCTAAAAATCGAGAAAGATTAAGCAGGAAGTTCTGAAAAAGATGTACGCACATCGTCAAAAGTTTTGGCCGCCTAGGTTTCTCAAGAAATAAACAATCTACGTTCTGGATATGAGATGAATATTTCCCTCCATTTCAACCGTTATATATCTGATAGAAAATCTTTGTTTGTTACTCTTAAGATGAGACAAAATCTAAATGTGTCGATTATTTAATTTTGATTGATTATAGTTATTTCACAACTGAATCCAAATTGACTGGTCTGTATTACCACCTCTGCCTTGAATCAACTGTCCATTACACCTAGGCATCCCACGAATAACTAATGACATTTTCAGGCATATCGTTCCATTCTTTCTGAAGGGCTCAATTCATTTCCTGAAAAGATGGAGGTGGGTCTTGGTGATTGGATATTGCTCTTCCTAAGTAATCCCATACGAGCTCAATTGGATTCACGTCCGATGAGTTTGCTGGCCAGTTCATTCTGTGGGTATTGTTCCCTTGAAGAATATGTTGAAGCCTTCGTGTGAGGTGTGGTGGGGCGTTATCATCCAGATAAATGATACAATCCCCAAATTCGTTGCGCAGAGGAACAATGATTGGTTCAATAATTTTTTCTACGTAGATGGCACAAGTTCATTTAACGATAAAAAGATTAAGGTGACCGTACATTATACCCCCTCCCCCAGCACATTATTGATCCGTTTTGAAAGGGTTTAAGTTCCCGGGCGAAATTGAGTCGCTCATCTTGTTTACCTGGACTTCTCCAAACCCTTTCTCGTCGACTATCATGATGTACGTTGCGCCTTTGTAGTAGGAGCCAGTCTTGGTGGTGTTCTGCCCATTGCCGATGGGTAGCTCTATGTCCAGGTTATAGCTGAGGTACTCTTAAGGGTCTCCTTGCCCTCAAATTTTATAAATGCAAGCGTCTCCTTGTGGTACTGATTGAGACTACCCGTCTATAGATCCTCGAAAAATGACTTCGAAGGGCTGTTACAGATATCGTGATATCCAGAATTGGGCATTCAAGATTCACAATTGAGTGAAAACGCGGACAATATTGCAGCCATTCATCATTCACCTAGAATTTTTCAAGATGAATATGTCTAAACTCAATACCCTGGGTAAACAGGTAGATAAGCTCACGTCTAATTTCCTCCACGAAGAAGAAAGTCCAAGCTCTTTCAAGCTCTTCCAAGTTTTCCTTTCAATCTGAAACGGTTTCGGATATTTCTATTTCTTCTGATTGAATCGGTTTTTTGACCTGATATCAACCCCAAGCAAGTCTATCTCATGTCATGAAAGAAACTAGAAAAGCGGTGTCCACTTTAACGACTTCTTCACTTGTATAGCCTACAATTACACACATTTGCGGCTATTTTCAATCAAAATTCCCCTTATTTTTGATGATTAAGACTCTTTCAATATTAGCTGAATGTAGGATTGACCGAAATTTCACTAGAATATCCCCATAACATAATTTCTCAAGCAATTGATCATCCAGTTAAAAAGATTGACCTTCAGAACACCCATTATATATAACCTATTAAAAACGAGATTGAAAACTAAAAAATAAAAATTAGTCCCAGAACAAAATAGTTCATGTCTAAGTGGACATGATTGATCTAAGGGATTAAATCTCGAAGCATCGAAGTACTTAACAGCTATTCCATAGGTTAAAACCAGAATTCAATTGCTGGCTCTTGAGCGTTGTGAAATTTAACGGCCGTAAAACCGAACTGCATGGTCCGAGCTATCCTCCAATTTCAGATAACGGCCTCCCAATCCGTGTTTGTATGCTTGTCGAGAACCCCAACTATCCCAAGAGGTAGATGATAAAAATGGACCCTTGAATGCTTCGGGAATACCGCAATTTTCGGTGAATATTGAATGTAAATAAATGTTGAGGTGCAAAAACGGTTCAAGACATTATTGTCACAGTTTTAGTACAAATGTTTTCATGTAATGTCCAGCTTGATCAGAAGATGATATCAGATAATATACAGAGAGTCATACGAGGTCATTTTAATAACAACAATAAAGGTTTGCGGGGAGTTGTCCTAGTACAATATAGAGGAACTCAAAGTCAAAATTCGTGAAGAATTTGATAAAATAGACGAAGGCTTGCTACGCCGTTTTATGACCCACTTTTTATCTAATATTGAAAAATATGTTGAAGTTGGTGGAGGTTATTCAGGAGATGTGATATTTGAAAGTTAGAATTAAAATGGTCAGATACTTATGAGTCATCATAAATCCCATAGAGTCAGCTACAATTTATTAAAAAAGAATGTTTCGTTAACTGGATGAATTTTAATTCAAATTATGGGGAACCCTGTATATTTGTGTTTTTCAATAATTTTTTTTCAAATTCGATATCTAAAATGGAACGCCCAACAGGTACATGTATATCAGTTTATTGGGATAGAGTATATACGATGAATAATATTACATCGTTCACGTTGCAAGGGAAAATAATTGCACAATAACCTGCTTCCTAGCAAAAATCATGCATCAAATAAACTGCTCCACATGAGCTAGGAATATTGACTTAAATTGCAAAAAAATATAGTTAAAATAAGATTTTTGTGATGAAAATTCATATTAATATGATTTCAAGTTGCAAACTTATTTAAGCCTGTAGGTCTGCAGCGTATACAGGGTGGTTAAGAAAAATCGAGTGAAATAACAAAATTTTATTATTATTATTGCATACTACACACGAGGTTGTTGAACATTTCTTGAGAAATTTGGTTCCAAAAACGGGACAGAAGCTCTCTCAGATCATTTAAGGATTCTGGAGTAAGTTGATGATTATCTCATCTTCTTTGGAGCATATCTCATGCATGTTCTATGCAATTCAAATCTTGTGAGTGCGGAGGTATTGGTAAATGTGGAATACCAAGCTCCTCGCGCGCATTCTCAACTATGGCTGCACGGTGCGGTCTAGCGTTATCGTCTAGAAATTGAAAAGTTTCACTAATAGCAGCGTGAAAATTTGGCACAACATTGACATGTTCCCTATAGTCTAAGGCGGTCCTATTCCCAGGACAAATGTGTAGATCTGTGCGGCCGTTGAAACATATCCTGGCCCATACCATAACAGTACCCCCTCGGAATCGATGGACTTCTTGGACCTATAGCAACGATTACGGGGTATGCGTGGGATTGTCGATACTCTTATTCTTCGAGGATCTGAAAATCGTCCAATCTGGATTCATCAGTGATAAGGACACTACGCCATTGATCGTTCCAATTGATATGTTGCCTTGCCCATTCCAGTCATTGACGCTTATGGTCACGTGTTAATGTAAGTCCTCTTAATGGACGTCTAGAACCTAGATACACATCTCTCAAACGTCGTCTGATGGTTTCGATGGAAACTTGGACCCCATCTGCATTTTGAAGAGTATTCCGTAGCATTCTACACGTATATGTAGGGTTTCTTCTCGCCGAAACGGTGATGAAACGACCCTGAGCAGGTGTTGTTTTTCGTTGCCCATCAAGCCTTGGTCTTTCCAACACGGAACCTGTCTCCCTGAACCAAAGTCGAGATATCACACTTTGGCTGACTTGGAGCCTTTCCGCTACAACAACCTGAGGTAGGCCACTCTCTAGCATCCCGATAGCCCTATTAGCCTCAGTGTTTGTTGATTTTCGTCTTGGCATTTTCAGAAAACTCATTTCAAATCGGAGCCGTTGATAAACTGACTTTATTTCAAAATGAGAACATTCATGATCCATTATGCAAAGAACCAAACTTCAGAAAAAAGGCGACCAGATTGACGAAATGTCTCATACTGATTTTTATTGGATAGATTCAAGTTGTTATTGAGTTTTAAATGATTTTACAGCGATTTTCTCCAAGATTACATACTTTTCAAAACGATTGAAAGCGATATCCCTAACTCGTGTGGAGCAGTATATTTGGACAGTTTAATCGTCAAAAGATTGAATTCATATGTAATATCATATAATGTAGAAATAATGCCCAGTTGAGAAAATATAATATAAATTTTAATTGAATTATCCTGACCGAATCAATTTCTGCAACCATTCTGACGCACAATTTTCCACCTATTCGAATATCAAAGGGTGTAAATTCAATTCGCAGAAATAATTGAACCTGAATAGGTATCTCAAGATCTTTATTCCATAAGAGTTCTTCAGCTTCATATGAAAAGCGATAGAATATACCTAATTTTCGTTTTCTCAACATTTTTCAAGAATTGATCGAAGGTTTCATTGAAAGTTGTCTCTTCTTTTCACCCTCTGTTCGCAAGTAGATGGTGTATTTTTGAATGAAAACATTCTCAAACAGCATAAGTAGCCTCCTTCGGATGAAGATCAATAAAATGAGCAAAAGTTGATGATGCCCCCTTCAGTCAGTTCAATTAGAAATAGACTTATTTTCCGCTTGACAAAATGTGGGGAAGAACCGTTAACTTAATTCTGAGTATCTCACTCAACTTTCGGAGATCAAACATAACAAGCTAATTAATCTTCGAAGGTCTGCAAGTTATGAAAGTTGTCACAGAGTTAATCATAAAGTTGTCAGTGCTCATTTTCCCGCAGAATTTTCCACAATCGGTCCGTACAATAGAATGAATTTGAATAGATGCTGAATTTAACCGGGAAATTGATTGTGTCTCACAGAAACAAATCTCTTCAAGGAAATGAGAATTTCAATATACAATATGAAATGGTGTGATGGTGAAATCATTCATTTATTCTTTGAAAACAATTTTTATACAAAGAAAGATTGTTTAGGTAGAATTTTGAACTTTGGATTCATTGCAAGCGAAAATGCGAAACAATTTTTTCATAAGGAAGCAGAATATGGTGATATAAGATTTGTATCTAATCATCGAATGTGTTGAACATTCATGCAAAATAATAGGTACATCATATTGTTCAACGAGCATATCATAGCCATAATATGTGAGAGGGATATTCATCTTTGTTCACGACTGTTGAAAAATTCTTTTTGAAAAATGTTTTATCTCTACGTCTACGTAGGGGATGATAGGGCTATGGTGGTGGGTGGTCATGCCCAGAGCTGAAAAAATTGAAGTTGCCTATGCGTGCGAAGTTTGGTAGCTTCACATAATTCACACGACGCATTCATATATGACGAGTGTCCTTTGTTTTCGCTCTTAATCGACCTTATTTAACGTAGTTCTAAGTCATCAAGGTAAGTTATGAAATTTTTTTTTTACGTGAATCATTGAAAGTTGGTTGAAACTGTTCATCATAAATTCATATATCTATCTATATATATAAAAGAAAGATGTTGGTTACACCATTTATAACTCGAGATCGGATGGAGTGTTTGTTATGAAACTTCATATATGGATTCGTCTACGGTCTGGTTATTATAAAATGCAATAAAACTTCGAAAAAATCGATGAAAATTTCACTTATACAGGAAATGCTTTTCCTCCTTTTGAGCGAGGCCACTAGGTGTCGCTACAGTTACAGTTACGCTACCGCTTATTCGTAGGTACTTCTCTCCGTTAGATGGGGTGTACAGTGACTATATTACCACTATGGTCACTGTAATAGTGTGTAATTTGAGTTGCCTACAACTTTGCGCCGTTGATGTCTGAAATGATTAGATTTCGTACCACTTCAGATGGCGCTATTCACACATTATGACTGATTATTAGTTATTTTTATTGTTTTATTTATTCAAAATAACGTTATCGTGAAGTAGGATGTCTAGAATAATGGTGTAGGCACTGATTAGATTTTGTTGTGACCAAATTGATTATATTAGCAATGTTTCGTTCTTTCCACTTCAGGTGGCGCTATTCACAAAGTATGACTGATTTTTATCAGTTATTTCAAATACTTGACTTTATTCTGGCGAACGTGGCGTGTTAATGGTAGACAATTTTGTCAAGCAATAATGTGTGTTTATATTCCTGACATTCTGATGTATATTAGTTCTTAGGAAAAGTAGAAAACTTCTATTATAAAAAGATGCCATTCTGCTGTCATGTCATAATTGACTTTAGCAAACCAGCTGTTGATACATCCATCAAATTGACAACGGAAAATACACTGAAATGATATTGCGGCGCCGCCACGTTGCTAATATTTTCGATTTGGTCGAACGTCATTCCATTCAAAAATTGACGGGTGCCTACACCATTATTCCAGACATTATATCGTGAAGGTACTATATTTGACATCAGCACCATTAGATGGCGATGAATTTGTTGAGGCTTTCGCGACCATCAATTTATGTCATCTGTTTTTTTTTCGAGAATTTCGGTCGTCGTTGTTTGAAATGGTCGAATAAAGAACATATGACATCAATTACTGTGTATTTGCATAGGACTTATGGTACCATAAAGGTCTATTAACAGATCCAGAAGCGCGTGAAAATCACAGTGAATTTTAATCGAAATGTCAAGTATAGGCGTAACCAAGGAAGCGGTACGCCCCCTAGCGTTAACGAATGAACTAACGAAAAGACACTACATTGTTTTGTTTACAGTTTGAATTACACGTGCTTCATTTAGATTATTGTTTCATTTTTGTTCTGAGATCATAAATAACTATTGTTGTGTACCTAATTGTTCATCTTCAACTAAAAGAAATCCTGAATATAGTTTTCATACCCTTCCAAAAGTAGGAAATAAGAAAATGACTGATTTTTCACTTGAATATCTCTTCTGTTTAACCGATTTATCATCCACAATCAAATCACATTCAGAATGTACCTCACTTGAACAACCCTTAACACGAAACAGAACAAAATCTCTTTGCCAGAAGAACGTGTGAAAGCATGCTCAACTTAAAAGCATTCGCAACGTAAACAAATATATGTTTGTAGTGTGTAGAGAGTAGTTCTGATTCTCGCCGATATGGCGCTACGATCTTAATTTCAGACGCCTTATCGATCGTGATATGTCCATTCTCATCTTTTCTCATAATTTTTAAAATGTTTTTGAATTTCTGTTTGGGTAATAAATATATTTGCGGAAATCACTAAATCGAAAATTGCTATAATTGGTAATTGACATATTATTTTTATGTATCTGTTCTGTGTGACAGCTCATATCCATCGAAACATTTGACAGTTCAAAAATCAGAGAACCAAGCTGTTGATCTCCGATCACCGGTGATTACGATTTGTGAAATCCACCGTAAGTATCATTTAGGCGGAACAAAGTTCGCCGGGCCAGCTAGTATATATATAAAAGAAAGATGTTGGTTACCCCATTTATAACTCGAGATCGGATGGACTGTTTGTTATGAAACTTCATATATGGATTCGTCTACGATCTGGTTATTATGAAATACCATAAAACTTTGAAGAAATCGATGAAAATTTTACTTATACAGGAAATGCTTTTCCTCCTTTTGAGTAGGGCCACTAGATGTCGCTACAGTTACAGTTACGCTACCGCTTATTCGTAGGTACTTCATTTGATATTCTCCGCGTTAGATGGCGATATAAACAAATAGTTTGTACATCGACTATATTTCCTCTATAATCACTGTAATAGTGTGTAATTTGAGTTGCCTACAACTCTGTGCTGTTGCGTAAAATCAAAATGTCTTAGCGTAGGAGTACAGATGTATAAAACGATTAGATTTCGTTGAGATATGAGAAATGTTTCGTTCTTACCACTTCAGATGGCGCTATTCACACATTATGACTGATGATTATTAGGTATTTTTATGGTTTTATTCATTCCAAATAACGTAATCGTGAAGGTACTATATTTGACATTATCACAATCAAATGGCGATGAATTTGTTGAGGCTTGCGCGGCCATCGATTGATGTCATCTGTTCTTTTTTCGAGCATTTCGGTCGTCGTGTTTTGAAATGGTCGAAAAAAGACATATGACATCAATTACTGTGTAATTTACAAAGGGCTATAGTACCACGAAGGGTTATTAACAGATCCAGAAGCGGGCGAATATCACAGTGAATTTTTATCCAATCGTGAGATGTCCATTCTCATCTTTTCTCATAATTTTTAAAATGTTTTTGAATTTCTGTTCGGGTAATAAATATATTTGCGGAAATAACTGTATCCAAAATTGCCATTATTAGTAATTGACATATTATGACATATTATTTTTGTATATCTGTTCTGTGTGACAGCTCATATCCATGGAAACATTTGACAGTTCAAAAATCTGGTTTCAACCAGAGTAATTTCAAATAAAACCGATTTTATTTCTTCGTCCAAAATTGACTATATAAATGCTAATGTGAATAGTAACTGTTTAAGCGAGGAGTGAATAATACCATCTTAAGATGGATGTATGAGGTGTTAACGACGAGGATAGCTGAGACATCGATGGGCGAGGAATCCGTCTTCGTCAAAGCTACGCGTGGAACACCTCAGGGTGGGGTGCTATCCCCCCTCCTATGGAGCCTGGTAGTGGATGAACTTCTACACAGGCTAACGGAGCTTGGCTTTGAATGTGTAGGCTATGCTGACGACACAGTCCTAATGATAAGAGGCAAGTTCGAAGGCACTCTCTGCGACCTATTGCAGAAGGGCCTTAGAATTATTGGGGAGTGGTGCTTGTCAGTGAGGCTAAACATCAACCCAACCAAGACTACATTGATTCCGTTCACTCGGAAGTGGAAACTTCCAGCCATGAAAACGTTAGTATTAAACGGAAATATCATGGAGTGGGGGTCTAAAGTCAAATACCTAGGAATAACACTGGATAGCAAACTTCTGTGGAATAAGCATGTTGATAATGCTACTGGCAGAGCTACAAGAGCTCTGATGGCATGCAGGCGTCTATGCGGCAGGAATTGGGGCTGTAACCCAAAAATACTGCGATGAATGTACGTCATGATTGTAAGACCTATAGTCATATATGGGGCAGTAGCCTGGTTTGCTGAGACAAGTCAGGCAAGTACGAGGAAAATGCTCGAGAATGTACAAAGGCTTGCCTGTGTGTGCATCACGGGAGCTATGAGAACGTGCCCAACCAGGGCGCTTGAGATCATCACAGACCTCACACCTCTACATCTAGTGATTGATAGGGTAGCCCATGAGGCCATCCTCAGAGTATCTAAAGAAGGAGCAGGCAATGAGAGAGTCAGGTTTCAGAGAGCTTGGTCCTCCCTGAATGACTACACCTCATCTGCAAACCTTCCTAGCGATGTAATGATCAAGAAAGTAAGCACTGAGAAGCACTTCAGTACAATGCTAAGTAAAAGAGAAGATTGGCAAAGGGAATACACCAACTTCAATCTCAAAGAAAATACAATAAAATGGTATACATATGGTTCTAAAACCGCTACAGGAGCTGGCGCTGGGATTTACGGGACAAGTACCAAGTGTGCACTATCGCTAGGCTCCTGTACAGGCGTCCCTCAAACGGAAGTACTTACAATCGGAAGATGTCTAGATATACATCTTGAAAGAAAGTGCGATATAGCTATTCATTTTTATTTGATTTATTTTTTTATTTATTTATCAAGAAAGGATTTATAACCCTTGTGCGTGAGATGCTCGTCCCTCTCCCCCAGACACTGGATTTGAGAAAATTTTAACCCTATAAACAATAACATGATGTAATTCACAATAATAAATTCGTAAAGAGCAACAACAAAAAGCCAAAAAATAACCATGCTTAAATGACTATGATATAACCCTAAGTCAATGATACAATAACACCTACAATAGAACTGTACGATGCAGTACACAACGACAATTCTTATGGAATCGATAATAGAACAATGTGTAATGAAATGCGATTAGGAAGGAACTCTGACCGCCTTAAAGGTCAATCAACCACATTCCAAAATTAATTTTAGCCGTAAAACACAACCAATAAAACATCAAAATACAAATTATCAAACCAACAAAATATCACAACATCTAGCCATCAAAAATTTAAACGCAAATATATCAAAATACCAAAATATTAAAACATTATTGTACTCGAACATTTTCGGCATTCATACAGATAGTCAAGCTGCTATTAAAGCACTGAGATCCTACGTCATTGACTCAAAGCTGATTTGGGAGTGCCGAAACAAACTAAAAGAGGTAGGCGAGAAGAATAAGGTCTTTTTAATCTGGGGCCCGGTCATTCGGGAATCGTAGGAAACGAAGAGGCCAATAAACTGGCCAGAAAGGGCGCACAGACGCCATTCACTGGCCCAGAACCCTTCTGTGGTATAGGAAAATGCACCTATAAGAAGGAATTTATGCTGAAGGAGAAACCCGAAAAAGAAAAACTCTGGCGGAATCTTCCAGGGATGGATCACTCCAAAAAGTTCCTCCGGAACTTTGAAACTGCTAGATCCAAAAAATATCTGGATCTCAGTAAAAACCAACTTCACCTACTCACTGGCTTTCTCACAGGACATTGTCGCCTAAAGAAGCATCTGTTGAGAATGGGTTTATCGGACACTGATGAGTGTAGATTCTGTGGGGAGGAGGAAGAAACTCCTATTCACCTGGTTACGGAATGCTATGCCATTGTAAGCCAAAGGAAAGATAGCTTTGGACAAGAAACTTGTAGAAGTGGGGAGTTATCCTCCTTGAAGCCGTCCCAGATACTGGATTTCATCAAATCTCTGGAACTGGAGGGCGAGCTGAAGGAGGCGCGATGATGACAGCTCTGTCAGAGGGCACAATAGACCTTAAGGTCGCAGTGGACTGTAACCCCTTTTCACTATATAACTATATAACTGTTTAAGCGCGACACAAAAGAGCAGTGGACTGATTTACAAAATTCAGAATAATATAATGACCAAATTAATATCAAAAGTAGCACCAGAACGATAATCTGACTCACCCCTTTCACATCCAACCATATGAATTCACCGAATGTGAATAATAATCTTCTATTGTAGCCAAACTAGAGTTCGACGACGATTCGAAAATTCTCTTCTTCGTTATTCTAGAGAATACCTCTCATCCTCCAGTTTCCGATGTTGCCAGAATTACACGTTGTGGTGCAAACAAAGGAAAGACAATACAAAACAAAATATTTCGAACATTGGTCTACTCGTTCCGAAAATAAAAATACCAAAAAATATTCGAAACCCTAACAGTAACCATTGTGAATCTAGGGTATTCGATTTTGTTGCAAATAACATCCTAACTGTTCCATGTATGATTTATATTTATAAGTCACTGCTCTTAATCAGAAAAGGTTTAAGGTCACTGCAGAAACTATCTGGCCCTCACTTAATAGTACGAGGAATACGAAAATTCTGTCGCTGCCTAAGCATCGAACAAGGAGGTTTGAACATTCGCCTACTTACCAGGGTATTGAAATATACAATAAGTTACCAGAGTGTTCTAAAGGTTTGAATTTTGTCTGTTTCAAGCGGACAACAAAGTCTATGTTGAGTGGTGAGGGCTATTATAGTCTTAGAGAATACTTTGATGATCTTTTGTTATAATAATTTTATATTTTTTTGCCGTTGTTTTTTCTCTGATATGTTTTCATGGTTTATACTTGATTTGACTTGTCTCGTGCATTGAATGTCTTAAGGGATAAATAAGGCCTATTATCATTATTTTGGTGCCAGTGAGAACATGTCTTCTCTCTTTCAAATGCCACATAGAATTGTACCTGATGAAAATTTTAATCACTTTTGACTGTCTTTGGATTCTTGCTGGGAAAACTATTATACAGCTTGGGCTTCAGAGGTATCTTTCAAGACTGGCTATTTCATTACCTACAACTGAGGGAGATGAAAGTAAGGATAAGTGATGTTTTCTTGGATGCTCATGGAGTTAACATCAGCGATACGCAGGGGTCAGTGCACCGTTTCTTTGTTTTTCCTTCACGTTTATTAACGATTTACCAGAATTTATTTTCAATGAAATGTGGATCATATTGGCCGACGATTCATCAGATATGGCAAGTTCTTCGAATTTTTTGCATCAAATCGTTGAAGGGCGATGTACCTCTATGAATATTCAAACAATCAAACTCATTTGTAATATGGAGGAGAATCAGTGATAATTAGAAGTGATATCAAGTGCGACTACGTAAGAACCTCTTTATGTTGGTAAAATTCACTTTCGTTAATTCATTAATTTCTTTCTTGAATCGTGAAAATCATTTCAATATTTATTTGTTGAATGATTAAATTATGATGTTTTGAAATTAAATAAGGTTAAAACTTTCTAGATATCGCTATTCTTGGTCATACGAAAAACTACTTTCAATCATATAGTTTTGCCTATTGCGAAATCATATTCATGCGGATTGAGAAATAATAATCTTACGTTAGCAACCTAACCACAAAGGAGGATGAAATTTTCGCGAACGAATTCAATAGCCCTATTTTAGAACCCGATAACCGTCAGACCTCGAGCGAGCTTTGTCGATTTCCATGAATGAACCTGATTCAAAATTAAATCGACGTCACGGCGAGAAATGGCGGTTTTGATAAAACCCCAACGAATTTTCCGGTTGAATGGTGATGCGTTCTATTTCGCCCATTCCTTAATCGCAACCGATAGGAAAAGATCCTCACAGTCAACTTTACTGTTCGGTGACAAGTTTAATCGAACCGTATGAGAAGTATCAGAAATTAAACATTGGTCTTTATACAGGGTAATCAATATAATCATAATAATTTCGCATACATTTTATGTCAGTGTAGATTACACATAAATACTAAGTGTCAATTGAATAAATATATCTTGCACTAATGCCTAGGAGCATAGAATAACTGGAGGGAAGGCTTCATACGCTCGACAGATCATTTTGAACTGCCAATAACGGCGGAAGTTAGAGTTTCGTGTGACGCCCGATAGATAACGCTGAGATCCTTTATTCAGTAACGTCAGATATTTTGTTCTATGGCCCTACAATTGCAAAGAATATAATGTGGCTGTCATTGTTATTGATACATTTATGCTTTTTTTTAATTGAAAATTGCCATAAATCATAACATAGACAATATTGATGACATACAATCGCTTCATTCTGATCAACTTTTTATGCGCAATTTTATGGGAAGTCTGTGATCGGTAATAAATTTGTCAAAACAATATCCTTATCGGAAAAAGCGAACATTCAGGTAAGTATTATTATTATTATACGGGAAGACTGAGGTTTTATCTGTTCTCGTGTATTATACGCAGAATTGTATGGTACCCCGTTTACATTCCCTCTGCTAACACTTAGATTCGGAGCGGAAACAGATTTTTCTTCCTATATTCAATCTGATCCTTGAAGCCATTTCTTTACACGTGCTATATGCATTATATTGTCGGATTTACGAAAAAAAGTATGTATTGCTTTCTTTCAAAAGAATATATATTATGATATAGTAATAAATGGGACCTAATAAGTAATAACAACGAATAACCATTAAAGATAATTTTATTAAGGATAGCCATGTTGTAGGAAGAAACGACGTTGTCGCCATCTCGTGACCTTGCGACGAACTGACAAGTTCGGACGTTTTTGGCAGTTCATTTTCGTAGGGAAGACTTCTCTCCAGTTATTCTATGCTCCTAGCTAATGCATCAGCTGAAATTATTTCAATCATAGATTATGTTTGTTTGGAGCAGTACGAGAATTACAAACATAACAATTTTCTGCATACATTTCGTCTTATAAATCTTACCAGTCGCACCCTTTAATTTATCTGTTCATTCAATAGAGCTCCCAACCATTTAAAATTCATATTAACGCAAACACTCCAAAATTTATTGTAACCTATTATTCGAACTGGAGTTGTTATGGCTCAGTTAGCTTCACGGGAACTGCGACCACATAGATCTTTTGCTCTATACCCTACTTATTTATTGAACTCCAAGGAGATCGTCGATAGTGTTGATAAGACCGACAACATCCTAAGGAGCCTTGGCCGTTAACTCGTGGGTATCCATGTGTTCAGCTGTTTCTGCCTCTGATCCACAGAGCCTACAAATCTCATCTGCTGACTTTTCCATATGGCACAAATGATGTTTGTACCGACAGTGCCCTGTCAGCAGACCTATTATCACTCGAAACTCCGCTCGTTACAGCTTTAGGAGCCTACTGGTGTAGGTCGGGAAATCCTCACGAATTTCTTGGACTGGGTAAGACCAGGAGTGTTTATTCAGAAGGTTATTCTGTTGTCCAACTTCCATTGTTGGAGCGCTGCCTTATATTGGTCTCTTCCAAGACCACAGAAACGTTCAAGTCATGAAGGTGCTAACCTTGATGCACTTTTCGCATGCTCATCGGCTCTTCCATTTCCTTCAATACCACAATGCTCTGGCACCCATAGTAGAGCTCTAAGAGTCATAGTTATCGAGTCAATCATCATACATTGAACTGATAGAATGTGTGAGGCCAAGTAATGTAAAATAATTATCTTGTGGATTTCTAGGATACAAAAATCGGTATATTGTATCGAAGTAATGCAATAATTTGTGCTGTTATGGAAAAATTGTTTTTTCGAATCAGACAAGTTCAATACAATGAGCTCTTCTTTATATTATATTCTTCAATATTCATCCTTTTCCCTCATAATTAAATATCTCAAAAAGTAATGTGAACACACTTCAAAACCTTGATCAGTGATATTTTTGTGGGTACTAATGACAAGTTAGGAGAAAACTTGAGTCAGTATTTTCTTTATCTATCCCAATTATATTTTCGACTTCGAATTCAATGGAGAGAAATTGTGAAGAACAAATAATAAGCTGAATATTTACAAGAAAAAACTGCTTAATATAAGGTGACAAGAAAAACTTCGGACAAATTTTGCTGTGGTCTGGAACAAAACTATTTCAGCGCAGCCAAATAATTTTTATTCTATTGGTTTCTCAACACTTTCCTGTACTAATATGTGAATTTTCAGTTTGATATAATTTGATTTTACAGAGTTTTAGAGTGTCAAACAAACGTAGTGCGATTTTGGAGCTGTTTCGTCAAGGTAGGCGTCAATGTGGAATTGTTCGTTTGCTCAATGTGCCTCGACAAACCGTGTCCGATACAATTCGTCGTTTCAAGGAGCTTGGCCGTGATGGTCGTCGTCCAGGAAGTGGTAGAAAACGCACTGTTAATACACCTAGCAATCGCAACATCGTAAAGAAGGGAGTCAATCGAAATCCGAGGGTTTCCATGAGGAAAATAGCCTGTGAGACCAGTATCAACCGCGAATCAGTCCGTCAAATTGCCAAAAAGGAGCTCAACCTCAAGCCATTCAAGCTCCAAAAAGTTAAACTCCTCACGGAGGAAAAAAAGCGTGCCGGTCTGCAATGGGAGCGAACTCTCTTCATAGACGAGAAGCTTATCACCGTAGAGCAATTCCACAACCACCAAAACGACAGAGTCTGGTCCGTAAAGGCTCCCGGTACATCGGACATCGTCGAACACCGTCAAAATCCGCAATCCGTCATGGTCTGGGGCGGAATTTGCGGCAGTGGTAAAACTCCCTTAGTTTTAGTGGATGAAGGGGTCAAAATCAATCAAGAAGTCTACCGCTGCGACATCCTCGAGGCCGTAGTACTTCCGTGGGCCAAGCGCCCAAGCAGCACTTCGGCGATACGCATTGGACCTCTCAACAGGACTACAGCGTGTGCGAATGGAACCGATTAACGCCCGAGGAGCTGCGGCCCATTGCCGAAAATTTCAAGAAGCGTCTGAAGCTGTGTATCGCCGCCAAAGGAAGCCACTTCGAAACGGCTTAAATATATTATTAGCAAATGTTCAAGCTATTATTATTTGTTGTTGTTTTGTTCAATTTCTACTGTTTAATAAAGTTAAATGAAAAAGAGTTTTGTCCGATCAAAATTCAGAGACAGTTGGTATTATCGCGAAAATACGAGCTGTCTTTGGACTGTGATTGGTCAGTTTTAGAAATGAGTGGAATAGTCAAAGCAGCACGAGTTATCATGTTTTCGTTAATCCGAGTTTTTGAAAATCAAAAATTCAAACATATTCCTCCAGAAAACCCAAAAATATTTCAGAAACAAACGTTTTTCATCAATTTATTCTGCATTATTTATAACTCAGAACAATGTCTTCGATATATCAAAAATACCATAGTTCCATCAATATTATTTGATTGTCGGTTATTGAATTTTTTCCTCTAATAATGTGCCCACAGCCATCTTAATCAGGACTCTTACGTGTATTCACCGTCAAATTGAGGCCTCTTGGGCATAGTTCGAATGACCCAACATAGATGCATAAAAATACCTGGTGTTGGCACTGATTAGATTTTGTTTAAGGCTTTCTTGTCGATCGAAAACGTGATATTTTGTGCAGCTTGTCATTTCTCCCGAAAGGGGTCGCGTTTTTTGTCGTTGCCGCAGTAGCGCCACGACCGATAAATATTGCGGATTTATTCCGGAACTAGTCCAAAATCTGAAATCTAGGATGCCGTTTTGATCTACAAATTTTGGTCACGATTTTTAGTAGGGAGTCGTTACACCAGGTGTTCTATGCATCTATGACCCAACATTACAGAGCTAATTGGTTGTCACTTCAGTTTACATATCAATGACAATTTTGAAATGAACTAGAAAATATTGTCAATTCTTCGAAGAAATTTTTTGAGAAATATTTGTTTGGAATGCGATGATTTTATGAATTTATTCATGTTGGTTTTAAATATCTGTATGGATAATAATGCAGAAATCAAGATGACAGCATTTATACATGTTTTCGATGATATTTCGGAAAATTCAAATTCCAGATCTTCATTCGAAATCATCTTCGAATGTGCGATTTTTTTTTACTATTCTAATCTGCGCGAAGAGATGGTTAAAAAATCTGTTTTTTTCAAACGAAGCCGAATCTGAAAAATATGTGAAAAATTCACCACCCTGTATAGCATTGAGAAAAGAAGAAATCGTTTCCAATTTCCCTTAACGAATATCCGGTATATTTACACTTTACCTTGACATTCATTAACTTATTTTACGCTATGATCTTTATCCACTAAGCGCATCAGGACCGCTAAGAACTTTCTGAGCTTGACTCCAATTTGGTAAAGCTATGCCGGTATTTTTTGTGTAACATCATCCTCCCACCGTAATATATGTCGCAAAGTTCGAGGAGTCTGCCTTATCTGCAATTTCACGTGAGTATCCAACAAACATTCAGTTCACCTGAATATCTGATAAGTATGGGTCGATAAGCTACCCACGCACACCCGAATATCTAACTTTCAAATTACTTTCCACTTGGAGTTGGGGAATCCGCGGCAGTCATCGGCGGCACTATGTGCTCCCAGCCTAACAAAGTTCGATTCCATCAGCGACGGTGCTGTTCGAGATTTTCCCAGTAAATGAGATTATGTATTCAGATAAGCGGTGTTCGCGAATGTGTCTATGGGATGAGAAATTATTTTCTCCTTTTCCAGTAATGATCTTCCGACATGGATTTTCAGTTTAATGTTTCGGGACACCCTGAATTTCTTTGTATTCTACGTTGGGATAATCCTTGGGAACTGAAGAGGGCTCCATATTGTCCTGCATCATTGATTGTTGAATGGATTTGAAATTTTGGGCAATCCTACAATCAGGGATTCATAAAGTATTGAAAATCATAAAAAATAAATTTGTTTGATGCCACAAAGTTCATATTGCGGATATACTTCATCGTGAAAACCATGACTTTTATGATGATAAGAATTGGTACAGCAGTCCATTCTTCTCTTCAAGAAAACTCTGTATTTCAAAAAAAGAGTCTTCCAATAAGAGGTGTAATTTGGACATTCAAAGAAAAATGCGATTTTTTCAGACAAATGACCGGATATGTATTTCATTATAAAGAGGAAGAAATGCAGTTAATAACGGAAAATAACATCCGCCACGACCACGACTACACAAGACCATATCCTGCTCTTTCACAAGGCCCCAAAGGAAGAAGTGGCAAGGTGTTTAATCACAAGATCTCGGTGGCCAATTGTGATCACTTCTTCGAGAGATAACACGGTCCGAAATCTTTTCCTGTTGAAGATCCATGATTTCGTTTTTTGTGTGGCACGTAGCGCCGTCTTGTTGATAGTAAACGTTCTTCAGATAAACACCATCCAATTCCGGTCATAACAAAATCATTAATTATCCCTTGATAGCGCAATTCATCCACCGTAACGTCCGTAACTGATGCTCTAAACAGTCTAAACAAACAGAACAGCAGTATTCAGCTGCAGAAAAAACCACGGCTAAAGCAGCGAAGAGAGGTGGCATCAGCACTCCAGGATATATCAGCGTATTTTTGAAATAGGTACTCGTATATAATTCCTTGTTTTCAACTTGAGACGTGAACTTTTCGAATGCATCCTAAAATTCAAGGAAGAATCTATTTTCATTCCAACATACTAAAGAGTGAAATTTTGATTCAAGATTGTATTATTGAGTAACTTACCCTCGATGTTTTATTTTTATGGTGGTTATTTAAATGAAAACATGGCACTTCTGTTTTATTGGGACTCGGGCATAAACGCAACTCCACAAAATAATTCTTCAAAATTTCTAAATCTTCAGCCAAAATTTTTCCAATAATGTTGAAATCAGAATGACGAAAAGCAAGAGCAATATCATCTGCATGAATGAATGTCTCAGGGAAAGTATCAGGAATATCACTTCCGTTTTTCGAAGTCTTGAAAATACTACTGTCACCATCAACAAAATCACAAATTCTTCGGTCCGTCAACATATTCTCAATAAGACTAACTAATTATATGTGTTTTTTCCACTGTATAAGTCGTTGATATAGAGACAATTTTCTTGGACATTCTCGTATGCCCACTGTTAGTATACCTCGGTGTATATTACCCACATATCAAAAGATGTGTCAGATATGACAATGATGTATTCTATGCATTTAAATGTGATGCATAGATGCATAGTATCTTATACCCCTACTATTAAGCCCGCAACGGACGGCGAGCGATAATATAATATATATTATATCTCATATATTACATCAATATCGCTCCTTATGAAAATGCACCAAGCCCCGCGGACGACGCTATAATATATATTCCGATATTACGATATTTTTCCATACTAAAATGACATATGTCAAAGCAAAGCTATAATATATATTATATTATCGCTCGCCGTCCGTTGCGGGCTTTAGTAGTCACACAGTGAAGCCAAATCGTTGGTAAGAATTGAATTGTACCATTGAGTTCAAATATATATTGAAATATATATTTAAACTCAATTATTGTACGCATGCGTCAACTGGAAATTCAAAATTCGCGGAAAACGTAGAGGTTATGTATATTTCGAGTATCAACAAGAAATAGATGTCGCGGATGGAAATGTGTCACTAAATTGTTTTCAGTTCAATTCTAAAATGTGAAAAGGAGTTTACAACGATATACAGAGCTTGATGAAAACGGATAACAACTATTGAATAATATCATATGAAATTATTTGGTTATGATCGAAAGTATTAGGCATTCTAAATCACGTGACCTAAAATGGCGTCTGCTGAGGGCAAACCATAGACAACAAGTTGTCTATGGGGCAAACAACTTTCTGAAGTGTCAAACAACTTTCTGAAGTGTCATAACACGTCATAAGGAACACCAACGTATTGTTTGCCCCATAGAACTTATAGTACATGTACTATGAGTTCTATGGTTTGCCCTCAGCCGCCATATTGAGAATTTGTTTTGACAGGTCATTAGAATGCCCTATTCACATGAAATTATGGATGACATAATTAATAACAATAAGCCTACAGAAGAAATTGAAGTACCTTTTTGCACAACTTGAAATACTCCAGTATGAAAATGTAGTAGTACTACGAAACCTGTGTCACTGTTAAACCTTAAAAGAACTAACTCCACTTACAAAGTTCTTGGGAATCTATATGAATAATACGTACACCGAATTAAGAAGAACGTATATTTCCAAACTGGAATGGAACTTAACTTCAGTCTGTTATCTTTTGGCGTAATGACAAGATACCTGGATAAATTCTGCATGAAAACCATCTATCATGCAGTATTCGAGTCAAAAGGATACGGAATTTTGTTTTATCGACATACTTCGAAGTCAATTCAAATATTCAATCTTCAGGTGGGTGTTGAACGTCTTAGATGACAAATTTAATTATCATATTAACTGGCATATATAATGATTTGATACAAAAACTTGAGGAAACGGTAACACAATGAAGAAATTGGTTTTGATACATTATTGAACTTCAATAATTTTCCATCACAAAACAATAATTTCTAACATCGTTACATGTATATGTTTCTTTTCGAGAAAGAGCATTAGATTCTTTAATGTATCAAACAATATAGCATGTTCAAAGCAATTACAGTATTAGAAAAACAGATTTGAACAGGACACCATACATTTTTACCTATAATACATGTATGAGCACAAACATAAAAACCTCTGAATAAGTATGGAGATTTTGTAATTTTTTTCAAAAAAAAGGGTTACATATTTATAACGGACGGAATCTTCCTCAGGAACAACATTTCCTATTTGTTTTGTATTAAGACTGACAAAATATCTTGAGATCTGCAACAGAAAAGGAGATAGAAAATCATCAGGAAATAGTATATAACCTACATTTGGTCCTTGACAACGAAGGTCTTCCGACCATATCTAGTCCTCCAAGCAATTATTTTTGAGATCCTCAGGTTTACGAAGAAGCTTCATGTCCCTTATAATGAGAAAGCCTTTTTCAAAGTTTCGTAATTGGTTATTTTTCTATCTAGGTGGTTTGCAGCAACTTCCTCTTCCATATCCATAATATAGACTTTTTTTTCATTTTGTTTGATTCAGTTAAACCTCCTTGATCGTAGAAAATCTTCGATACAGTACTAGTTGAATAAGGAGAGTATTCGACATTTGTGCAATAGAAAACCTAAATGTTAGGTCTTTCAAACTGCATAGAGGGTTCTGTTGAAAAAGGCAGCTCTTTCGCAGAAGTTATTAGTTTATCAATCAAAAAGTGTTCATTTTTCAAATTATAATTCCAAATTTGTCGTTGCAGATCTTTTTTCAAAATAAAGTCTTCATTCAGTGTCTTTCTGGGTGCCCCAATAGTAGGAAATTCTTTGTCGTCTCTTTCACTTAAAATCCTTCTAATTGTGTTTATGTGCAGCTAAAAAATAAATATCTATTCATATAAAATATAAAACCTTGGTTTTCACTCACACAAGACGAAAATGTTGGATAGCTGGGGATGAACTGTCGATGCCAAATTTCAATTCTCAATAGCAATTCCTGATACTTTGCCTCTGCTTTTTCGAAACTACCTTCGGCATTCTTAGTGCCGGTGAATAGACTCAACGAAATGGCGAATGCGCCGACATCGGAAACATGCCAGTGGTTGGAAAAGCATCAAACAGTATCTGGTTTACTGAATACGTGGTAATGAAAATATGATCTAGCTCCCACATCTTCTGTGTTGTATTTGTTTGGTAGATTATTCAGACCTGTCTGCAGGATTCACGAGCCTAATCCCCACAGTGATTATCGATTTTTCCTATCCGCTTAGTAGAAGCATTTCCTGCGGAACTCTAAATCTATCAGGAGACGTTAAGGTATAGGGTGAATTTTCCGAAAAACATTTCTCCGCCCGCATTCGCACTGTCACCGAAATAAATACTGCCAGGATCCGGCCTCCTCCCTCTACGACGTTCTGACTCCTAAATCAATTGTACTGAATAAATTTTGCGCTTTCAGCGTAGGAGTCGGCGGTCTGGAGTGTATATGAGTGTCTCTCGCAGCAGGTCGTCCCCTACTTTTGGCGGCAGCGTCTAGGCTGCGCCACTACGTTCCATTGATCCCATTAAAGAGTGTAGAGTGCTTTCCAGTAGAGGCGATAGCGGAATAACACGGCCCTTGAATGAATTGCGAAGTGTCTTTGAGATATCTGGAATACAGACTGGAAAGCCGTCTAATAAATGCAGTAGTATGAGGTTGAAAACTGTGAAAGAGGATCGCCAGAATATTTATTTTCTGAGTAACTAAATATATTGGACAAAGTATGAGTGTATACTGTGTATGTACTTATACATACCTGCTAGATTGAACCTAGGGCCAGTAAAGAGTGACCACGTGTGTTACGATACAAGTGACGTAAACGGCTTAAGCCCATCCTACCGTCACACCTATGGTATGTCAATTGGCTCAGCTCAACTATGTGAACTCTGCCAATTCTGAATTGATCATAGAGCGCATGTCTAATACAACAGCAGTTCTCAGTCACATCGAGTCATTACATTTTGTAGGATATTGAAGACTATCATGGTCCTTCCGTATTTTAGTGGGATCCAATTTCAATGAGGAGGGGAAACGTCCGATGTTTGAATATGGATCTTTGAAATGATCTTCCCTTTACTCGGTACAAAAAACAATTTTTTGCTGTAACCTTGTCGAGCATTTATCGTCGACCTCCGATTTATTAAGATATATACAGGGGGGTGCCGTAACACGATAAAGCAACTGGCCAGAGGCAACAAAGTGACTCTACCATGGGTGCCAGGGTATTGTGGTTTTGAGGGAGATTTAAAAGTCGATCAGCTTGAGAAAAGTGCATCAAGGTTAACACCTGCTGGACCTGAGCCTTTCTGTGGGCTTGGAAAAGACCAATATGAGGCAGCGGTTCAACAATGGGAGTTGGACAACAGAATAACCCTATGAAGAAACACTCCTGGACTTACTCAGTCCAAGAAATTCGTGATGATTTAACCTAGGTACGGTAATGATTACGATATGAGCTTTATAAAGTATGAATTGAATGAATTTAGAATCAAAAAAATTAATGAAAATTCAAATTTTTATACGCCCGGTACACTCTATTGCAATTGAGGATCCAACTTAAAATAAAAATTTAGATTTATATAAACTTTAATTCTAATATCAACTTCCAAAAAGTTTCTAATTCAGATAAGAAACAACCTATTCTAAAGGTGCGGCACATTATTATCACGTCACGTCACATCACGCGAGGAAATGGGAAGAAGACATGGAGAATTTAGCTGCTTTTACAGTTGCTGGTGATTCTCATGAAAGGGATTCGATTTACCAAATGAATCAACGAACAGAGGAAGTGGGGGAATTCCATCAATTAATTCAAGAATTACTGCACGAGCACCCAGATCGGTTTCAAATATACAGGGTCTTTCACGAGGAACCTCACCCATATTTATACGGGAAACTACTGAACGTATTTTCATGAAATTCAGCACTTATAAGTATTTCACGATGCTGATGAAATCTAAAATATTTTCAAGGCATGAGCACCTCCGGTTTTTCCGGAAATGACGTCAACTTCCGTTTTTCAAATTAGAACACCATTTTTTTATTGCAGAAATAGATTCCTTAGAAAATTTCAAGTTATTTTGATGTAACATTTTTCAGTTTTGGTTGGAAAATTCTCTCTGAGCGGGAAAATTCGAAAAAAAAATCGAAAATAGAGCTCCGCTGAAACAAGAATAACTTCGAGGTTTTTGGATGGAAAATTTTCATTTTTGGGATTTTTCAAGATGTAAGATTGATGTATCCACTTTAAAAATCGAAATCGCGATTCATGATACAGGGGGTGAAAAAATCGCTTTCAAAGTTAGGGATGACAAAATCGTGAAAAATCAATTTTTTCAAATTAGAACCCCATTTTTTTATGGCAGATATTGAATCTACGTTAAAAAATAATGTGAGTGTATGCATCACACCCTTGCCCTAAAGTGGATATTGTCTGAGTTATTCACAAAAAACTGTTTTTCGTCTTGAATTTTCAGCTATTTCTTTTCCCTTCACGCCAAAAAGATGAAATTTTCAGGAACTGTTACTTAAACCATGTTTTAGATTTTACTACCCTAATATGCAAGAGAAAAAAGTTACAGGTTGTTCCTAAATAGATGGCGAATTTGGATTCGAATTTGTATCGGAAACCTCTTTATTTCAACTAATCGGCCATCGGTTTTCTCTCCAGTGATAAATAAATAATTCCTTATGAACCATATGCAAAAACTTACAATGTTTTACATTCTTTTTTTTTAATGATAGATATCATTAATTACATGCTACTGAATAAAGAGGAATTTGGCAGATGTAATTAATGATATCTATCATTAAAAAAAAAGAATGTAAAACGTGGTAAGTTTTTGCATATGGTTCATAAGGAATTATTTATTTATCACTGGAGAGAAAACCGATGGCCGATTAGTTGAAATAAAGAGGTTTCCGATACAAATTCGAATCCAAATTCGCCATCTATTTAGGAACAACCTGTAACTTTTTTCTCTTGCATATTAGGGTAGTAAAATCTAAAACATGGTTTAAGTAACAGTTCCTGAAAATTTCATCTTTTTGGCTTGAAGGGAAAAGAAATAGCTGAAAATTCAAGACGAAAAACAGTTTTTTGTGAATAACTCAGAAAATATCCACTTTAGGGCAAGGGTGTGATGCATACGCTCACATTATTTTTTAACGTAGATTCAATATCTGCCATAAAAAAATGGGGTTCTAATTTGAAAAAATTGATTTTTCACGATTTTGTCATCCCTAACTTTGAAAGCGATTTTTTCACCCCCTGTATCGTGCATCGCGATTTCGATTTCTAAAGTGGATACATCAATCTTACATCTTGAAAAATCCCAAAAATAAAAATTTTCCATCCAAAAACCTCGAAGTTATTCTTGTTTCAGCGGAGCTCTATTTTCGATTTTTTTTTCGAATTTTCCCGCTCAGAGAGAATTTTCCAACCAAATCTGAAAAATGTTACATCAAAATAACTTGAAATTCTCCAAGGAATCTATTTCTGCAATAAAAAAATGGTGTTCTAATTTGAAAAACGGAAGTTGACGTCATTTCCGGAAAAACCGGAGGTGCTCATGCCTTGAAAATATTTTAGATTTCATCAGCATCGTGAAATACTTAAAAGTACTGAATTTCATGAAAATACGTTCAGTAGTTTCCCGTATAAATATGGGTGAGGTTCCTCGTGAAAGACCCTGTATGTCAGAATGACATTTCACAAAATATCAGACGTGAAATCACGTGCATTCAGAAAATGTAAATTTGCGGAATATAGATCTTGCGTGCTATCAGTGCTATAACGTGACAGCACTGACAGCAGATACAATGTTGCAAACATTTTTACTACATTTTGATTCCGTAGAAGTACAATCACCCAGTTTAGTTCTGATGATTTGGCTTCACTATTTATTATTGAAAGGTGTGTCTCTCTTCCTATGCTCTAAGTTCCATGCATTATCGTGGTTGCACATTTTGGGAAAATTACGTGATAACAATGTGTCTGCACCTTTAGGCTCTATAAAGGTGAGTATACCAGAAACCGCCATTTTGGGTCCAACCATAGATTCGAAAGTTACAGATCCATTCGAATGAAATGAAATCAGTCCATTAATTAACGAGTGATTGACGTGGCATCTAAAGGTGCAGACACATTGTTGTCACGTCACGTGAGCTCACGCGAGGAAATGGGGAGAAGATATGGAGAATATAGCTGCTTTTACAGTTGTTGGTGATTCTCATAGAAGGGATTCGATTTACCAAATGAATCAACGAACATAGGAAGTTGGGGAATTCCATCAATTAATTCAAAAATTATTGAATGAGCACCCAGATCGGTATCAAATGTATGTCAGAATGACATTTCACAAAATATTAGACGTGATGTTACGTGCATTCAGAAAATGTAAATTTGCGGAATATAGATCTTGCGTGCTTTCAGTGCTATAATGTGACAGCAGATACATTGTCGCAAAAATTTTTACTACATTTTGATTCCGTAGTAGCACAATCAGCCAGTTTAGTTCTGATGATTTGGCTTCACTATTTATTATTGAAAGGTGTGTCTCTCTTCCTATGCTCTAAGTTCCATGTATTATCGTGGTTGCACATTTTGGGATGATGACGTGATGTGACGTGACGTGATAACAAAGTGTCTGCACCTTTATAGTCAAATTTATAACAAATTATTGTTCATGTTGATGTACCACCCCGATAGATGGGAATGAAAATGTCGCAAGTCCTGTAATTTTCGAGTCTATGGTTGGACTCAATCAACCATAGAGCCAGGTCTCGCTAGCATACCTATTGTTCTAGTGCTCTACCTATTCTAATTCTATAAGATAAGTCTCTACTCTTACTTATATACAGTGCTAGTCAAAAGTCCCCTCCCCCCCTCGTATCTTTTGAACGGGTAAACTTATAATAATGAAATTTGGAGGGTGGGAATAAACGGATGTAGGCTTCTCAACTGGTCATAACAGGTGACGCAATAGTCATAAATGACGTCACAAGGCCACTGTGACCAATAATTTTAAATGGGACCCTATGGCAAGTGACAGCTCGTTTGAAAGGTATTGAAAATACCTATTCAGTCATACCAATTTTGTTTGGGTTTCGGCTGATTTTGTCACTTGCCATAGGGTCCCATTTAAAATTATTGGTCACAGTGGCCTTGTGACGTCATTTATGACTATTGCGTCACCTGTTATGACCAGTTGAGAAGCCTACATCCGTTTATTTCCACCCTCCAAATTTCATTATTATAAGTATACCCGTTCAAAAGATACGAGGGGGGGAGGGGACTTTTGACTAGCACTGTATTATAATTGTCTGTACAATATATTCCTGTTTTCACTACACTAACAATCTCTTCATATTTTTTCTGTCTTCATTAATAATATTGGGCATTCAGGGGCCCGATTCTCAAATGTCTATCAGAAATAGAGAACGCGACAATATGTCGAGTGCAAATGGCTACTGACTTTCGAATAAGGTATTCTCGTGAACTACTCGACATTGGGAAGTCACTCGACATTTTATATCGAGTAAGGATATCTGGCAACTCTGCATTGAGAATCAAAGAAGAATATAAAGTTCGTTGAAGCATTGGACGCGTTCATCCGACTAAGCAGCTACCGCTACCGCTCCTTCAAACGTCAAAACCATATGATTTTTTCGATTCGTTGTGTCAAA
The DNA here is from genome assembly GCA_951802165.1 of Adalia decempunctata. Taxonomy (NCBI): domain Eukaryota; kingdom Metazoa; phylum Arthropoda; class Insecta; order Coleoptera; family Coccinellidae; genus Adalia; species Adalia decempunctata. Next base: position 60,770,213 of record OX637696.1, on the reverse strand, counting down.
TTACTAACTAATTTGACACAACGGATCGAAAAAATCATATGGTTTTGAAGTTTGAAGGAGCGGAAGCGGTAGCTGCTTAGTCGGATGAACGCGCCCATTGAAATATATTAACTCAATGGTTAAAGTTTAAATAATTTAATGAAAATTTCATTGCAATCGAGGATCGAGGTGGAAACTGCTAAACATATTGCCTGGCAAAACAAAAATCAAAATTAATTCAGATACTACAAAATGAAAAAGATACGTGTTTCGATGTTACCATTTCTTCTAGATTCAGTGCAGACTCATTAGTCCTAGGTTCCACATAGGGAGACAGGGTATCTATCAAATTTCTTACTAAATCTTTAAGTAATCGAAATCTCTTAACAAACATGTTATCATTTAATGTACTGAAATAGTCATAATAACAATGGGTATGCCTAACAAATTCTGCAGCTTCTTCATTATCCCCCAGGTTTTGAATAGCTTGTAGGATTTCTACTTCTTCGTCCATCATTTTCAAAAGAATTCGCAAACGTACAAAGTTTATTTCATTCGCAGAAAATGACAATGTCGAAAGTGAAAAAGTAAACAAACACACTGGTCCGATCTTCCATGTGATGATTCTTCTGTTCTTCAGGTGTTCGAGGAACGCTACAGGCCCCTTATGTTGGGGGATCATCTCACATAGATTAGAGTGGTTGTTTTTAGCGAAAAATCAGCAAAAAGGCAAGAGCAAATTGAAAAAACCTTCTGACACTTCATTTTCATTTTTGACAATAAGGTTGATAAAAGCAATGTCGAGTGGCTCCTACCCACTCGACTTCTTGTCTATCGAAATTTGTCTAATGCGACATTTGAGAATAACAATTTTTGATTTCATTCGACAATCTGGTGATGTCGCATGCGACATTGACCCAATAGACATTTGAGAATCAGGCCCCTGGATCACGTCAATTTCAAATATTTCTTATATTTTCAATTATTCCATTTCATTTTTCCCTCATTTTCCCCAATTTATTTTCTGACTCTTCTTGATTTTCAATTCATTCTATCTCCTTGGTTTCCGTGCTTCCAAAACATCCCCTACCTCCTGGATTTTCCTAATCTAATTCTAACTATAAAAAATCTATGGTCTATGTCCAAACTTCAAATAATTTATCTTAATCTTTCATTTTCAATTTGGCCTCAATTGATCGAAATTAATTTGGAAAATATTATGAAAATATGTTTCTTAAATTGCGAATTTTGTATCGAAATTATATAATGAATTATTATTTGATCAATTTGAATAATATTGAAATGAACATAAACAATATTTTGGATCATAACAGTACCTATACCAGTAAGCTCCCAAAGCTGTCACGAGCATAGGGTGATGGTAGGTCTGCTGACAGGGCACTTTCGGTACAAACATCATTTGTACCTTATGGGAAAGTCAGCAGATAAGATTTGTAGGCTCTGTGGATCAGAGGCAGAAACAGCTGACCACATGGCATGCAAGTCTCCAGAACTGGCTGGTCTAAGAACCATTCATATGGCGAAACCGGTCCTGGATACCCAAGAGGTAACGGCCAAGGCGCCTTGGGATGTTGTCGGTCTTATCAACACCATCGACGACCTCCTTGGCTTTCAGTGAGGTAGAGAACAGAAGATCTATGTTGTCACAGTTCCCGGAAGGCTAACTGAGCCACAACGACCCCAGTTCAGATAAAATAATGAGAATAAGTACAGGGTGAGACGTCGATTTGTAAATTTTTTCAACTGTATAGGTATCCTTGTCATTAACCGAAACACTTTTTTCTATACCATTTTTCAAAATACGGTTTCGTTTGGAAGATACAGGGAAATCGAAAGTCCAGGAGAAAAAACACTTTTCAAATCTTGCTTACCGTTATTTCGTCCTAGATTCTGGTGAAGTGTTCACTCTATTTATGATGCACATTCCTCCATTAACATCATTCAATAATTTTTTGGTATCGAAGTTGCGTATCCGACTCATAAAACCTCGAGAAAATACTACTTGGAAACCGAGTCGAAACTTCTCATATTTTTGGAAAAACCGATTATTTTGGAAAATATGTTTCCCGATATCTTTCCGTTGAAAATTAGAAAGTCTCTTTGAGAAAAAAATGGATGTTTATTTTGAATTGGAAAATGGAGGTATTCTTATGTTTTTCCAATTTTCGAGTTATTTCTAATTTTATCTGACAGGATTTGTCGAAAAAATTATAAATTTCAAGAATAATCTGAATGCTTTCATGGTTTGGAATTATCACTGAATCACAGAATAAATACTTACTCCCAGTTCGAGCTACATGTCAACAATGTTGTTAGTTTCATTCTGTAACTATTATGAAGAACAGATGATCTGTCAAAATTTTCATCGATTTCCATTTGGAAACCTCAGACCTTATACGTATTGTCTTTTTTATGCATGGCTTGGTTGGCAAATTATTCAGAAGAATTTCACACTGTCACAGCACTATTTGACGATATCAAAAATTGTTCGTGAATATGAGAAACATTCTCAGGGTGTGAAAAATATTAACTATTAATTTTGAATATTTTTTTTTAAACTTTCAACTTCACTTGATTATTCCACTCTTTTCATTTTTAGTGGGGAAGTTTCCGTAGCAACGATCGTCTCATCCCGAAAAAATTTTTAAGTCGGCAAAACCAACATGTTGGTTTTTCAGCGACAAAATTTTTGACGTTTCTCGAATTCATAGATAGCTTCGGAAATGAATATCATAGAGAGAACAAACAACGTTGAGTGGTTTAGTTAATCTATGATGAATTCTAATTTGCCAAATAGCGCAATACACGTTAATTGTGAACATATTACCCTATTTTCTCGTGGAATACTCAAGCCGAATTCCACTCGAGATGAAATTTAAGCAGGTAAAATTTCTCTCTTGTAATATTCAAGTTTGTTGCTTTTCGGAAATTTCACTCGCCTGACGGCTCGTGATTTTGATACAAATGTCATTCGCGAAATTTCCGAGCAACAAATTTTCATATCAATCGAGAAATTTTGCCGGCAAAATTCCATCTCTAGTGGTATTACGTATGATTATTCCACTCTTTCCATTTTTAGTGGGGAAGTTTCCGTAGCAACGATCGTTTCATCCCGAAAAAATTTTCAAGTCGGCAAAACCAACATGTTGGTTTTTCAGCGACCAAATTTTTGACGTTTCTCGAATTCATAGATAGCTTCGGAAATGAATATCATAGAGAGAACAAACAACGTTTGGTGGTTTAGTTAATCTATGATGAATTCTAATTTGCCAAATAGCGCAATACACGTCAATTGTGAACATATTACCCTATTTTCTCGTGGAATACTCAAGCCGAATTCCACTCGAGATGTAATTTAAGCAGGTAAAATTTCTCTCTTGTAATATTCAAGTTTGTTGCTTTTCGGAAATTTCATATCAATCGAGAAATTTTGCCGGCAAAATTCCATCTCTAGTGGTATAACGTATGACAATTCAACTAGTTTAGATATTCAATTTCTTAAAATCAGTATAGTTCGAAACATATTCAATATTAACTAATTTATCTTCATCAAAATGCGAATAGAAAGCTTATCATATGTTTCTTTATTTCTCAATAGATTGAACATTCAGGTTACACAAGTTCAATGGAAATCACGTATTCATTTTCTAACTGGAATGTGAGAATTAACCTCCAATTATTGGTGATAATTATTTGAATGATCTGTGACATCTGTTATCCCAAATTACCAAGTAATAAAACACTTTCGATGGTAAAAAATTACGAATTTACTGAAATGGGCTTCTCCACAGTGATGTGTCTCAAACTCAAGCATATTTGCATGGTCTTCTTGAAAGTTTTCATTCAGGATTCTTGACTTCTCTTTCAGGATTCACGAACATTTCTGTTTGATTTGGAAGCAGATGAAATTCTGATAGAAAACTATAAGGCACAAAAATTTTGTTGAAAATAACACGACAACATATGTTCACGCTAAGTGAACGGTTTAGATTCTTCCAAATTTTCAGAATTCTTATTCCCTTTATCATTTTTCACATATTTGTTTCATTTTAATAATTCATACTCAGTTCATTGATTACCTTAATCGTGAATATATCTGCTACCATAACTTCCATATTTTCTGTATCCTCCCGCAAATTTGGAAAATTTCAGTTTTTCCTGTGATTCGCAGTTTTAGTGATTCCGATTTCATCGAATTACATTCATTTCAAAACTTTTTTTGTGCGAATTATTTCTAATGAAAATTACCAGTGTTATTTCATATTACCACAAGGATAGGTCATAGGGTGTACACAATTTGACATTTTAGCAACGGATTACTACGTCTTCTTCATTCCATGTTCTTTTGTCTAGCAGTAGCTCGATCACCCTGTTCATGGAAATAGGAGTCATCGACAAGATCCCGTTTTGCTGAAATAGGTAAGACTATATTTCAACTGTTATTTTGGGTATATTTATCCTTTCATTTGTGTTGGGTTTCAATACCAGTTCATACATGTATGTATACAGTCCACTAGCCCTATTATTTTTCTATTCCGAAACTTGGTATATTTTTCATTGAATAAAATTGAACCACACTTCAGTTGTTCAACTGAAACTCTACTCGACACTGATAATCTGCATTTCTTCGTCTTTTCAGGCAACCCAGAATTTTACAAAGGAATTAAATATAATGAAACAAATATCTATTAATAATGGTTTCAACCCAAACATCATAGATAATATGATAACAAACAAACAGAACAAAATAGCATCAACCTATCTTTATCCAATCATAAAAGACCCCAACCCACAAAAATATATCCGAATCACATATATTAATAGATTATCTGAAGATATTGCCAATTATTTTAGAGACAATTTCAATTATACATCAGCTTTCAGAACCTCTAAAAACTTAGATAAATACATTAAAAATAACAAAGATAAATCAAACAAAGATGATAAATCGGGTGTCTACAAGCTGACTTGTGATGATTGCCCATTGGTCTACATTGGTCAAACTGGCAGATCATTTAAAAAACGGATCCATGAACACCAGAAGAGTTATACATCAAACGGTCCACATTCAACATACGCCGACCATTTAAGAGAATTTGGTCATAATTTCAACGACAACTACGAAATTATCCATATCGAGAGTAAAGGATCAAGATTAACACTTTTAGAATCACTCGAAATTAACAGATATAATCCGTTGTTGAATATCTTCACGTAGATTGGGAAAAACCAGCGACAAAACCGAATAACTTTTATTGCCCCTGTCGGTACATCTTCTCGTAACTTGGGAATACCAACTAAACACCCCAATATATACCTATATATCCTTTATAATGGCCTGTTATTATACCACCTATTTAGTTCAAATGTAGAACCTGACGAAGCCTCAGAGATGCGAAACGATCGTTGTTCAAGATTAAAAATTGTTTGTGGAAATTGAATTTTATTTACCTGTTATTAAACATGAATTTCCATCAAGTGAAGACCGAATCCATCAAATAATTTTTTATGCAATTGAATACACAGCTACCCAACTATTGAATTTTTATTTTCCCAGTGGAAATCTGAATTACTCCGATGTGAACTTATGTCATAGAATTGTAAGATGTTAAACTTCTGAATTCTGACAGATCAGATCACTGGAACTTGATAGGAGTTGAACTACGGAAATTGCTTTCACCAATTTAATGCGAACATTTGGAATTGGTGGATCGATACCTGAATTTCGAATCAGGGTCGGCGATCACAACGAGTAGAAAAACTAATCCGATAGAAGCGCCACCGTGCATTTTATGGGATATCTCCATGGAACATACATTATCACTATGAGTTCTATAAATATCTCTATACTCATGAATGAAATGTACAATGGCGCTCTCTATCCGAAAATATAATTAGTGAATACGTAGGTAGAGCAGGAATCATTTCTCGCTTTATATTTGAATTTGGCCATTCTCTGCCAATTCCGTATTTCGAATTGATTTTCTGAACGAAATTATCTGTAGATTTTCTTCTAATCGGAAGTTGAACTATTTCGATAGGTCCTTCGTTTGAAATAAAACAGAAGCATGAGTAGGCTTATTTTTTGATTGAAAAAAATGAACTTTCGAAATGAAATCGATTTCAATTAATTCATTAAGAACTCCAATCCTATCTGAGATTACCCACAAAATTATGGTGCCCAAAGTGAAACCATTCGCAAATGCAACTTGAAATAAAGCACACTATATTGAAAGCTCACCTTAAGCTCCCGATTTTATGATAGCATATTCTAAAACTAGTTGCAGAATGGGCTCCTATTACAATACGAATGCGAAATTCGAAAACGAGCGACGAAGGAGCGAGTTTTTGAACGCATGAGTATTGGAATTGCATTCTGCAACGAGTATTAGACGATATTTTCTCTATTTCACTCAAATTTTGTGAAATTCAACGAAAAAATTCAAATTATAGGTCCTAGTGACTTTCATATTGTATCTTGGCAGTTGGTGTGAATGTTAGGAAATACGAAAATTGACGTTTCTAAATTGACGTCTGCTGAAATTCAAAAGGATCGGAAGTCATTGCTGACAACCACAAACGAAAAATGTTACTGAAAACGATGCTGTAATGAATTCAATACAGCACTGTTTTTAGTACTGTAATGAACTCATTACGATACTGAAATAGAGAATAGATATTTACTTTCACTTTCACTTCCGTAATTTCTGGAATATGGCTGTTACTGGCAACGTCTCCACCAAAATATTCATAAAATATTAAAACATTGATTGTTTTGAATACAAAATGGCATGGCCCCCACGTTCCCCTCCCTGTATCCGCCAGGGCAGTCAGAGTAGTATGTATCCGCATATATTTATAAATATGTCCCCGATATTCCGGACGTATCATGTGAAATTCATATCCTTGTTTTCTGAGGGGAACTAGGCTGAATAGCACCGTCGGAAGATTCAAAACATGAACAAATTCCGTGTCAGCCTGACACCGTGAAGATTCGATGAAAATTTATTCTTAAATTATGTAAAGGAGAATTTTATGCAGTCGTCTCTCGCGCGACACAAGCTGATCCATGTGGTCGGAAGCTCTCTGGAATCTGGATTAGTCAAATAGATATCTAAATTATTATTGTTTGACGCCTGCAGATGTATTCAACCCCAATTTCTCACTCTCTCATACAGTTTACTTCATATGGTACAAGTTAGCTGTGGCTTAATTGTACATCTCTGCATGTTGTTTCTCTCACCGTGTAACTGCGAAACTAGTTTCACGTCGATGCACTTTGCACAATCTGCATCTCCACCAAATGGCAACTATATTTGGGCTAATTAGTGTGAAGTGAGCATAGGCATGATATCGGAATGCAGACGATTCAGTTTAATACATCAATATCGAACTTGCTCGAGTGATTCAGATGATGATGGAGTAGATTTGAAAACCCAAACTTCATTATCCACCAATGGAAAAAGTGCGAACCGAACGACCGATTCAGTTTAGAATTTCTTGTTTTCGTTTTCGATAACCGATTCCAACGTGGAAATAAGCATTCAATTCTGACAGAATATGGAATAGTATATTTCGTCACTATAGTGTGTAAAATGGCACTTTCCACAAAGTAATATAATCTCATTTTCAGAAGAGCATATTATGTGATGTAATGACAAAGAGCACACTATTTAGTTACATCGGAAATGGCGAATATCACCTAAGAGATGAAAGTCAGAAAACTCCCTAGAGTGATTTGTGTGTATCTATAGTTATGTATGTAAGCAATTTGAATTATGTGCCCTCTATAAATTGATATAAAATACTGAGACCATAGCGTAGGCCTAATGTCAAACACTCTGTGATCTGAAGCGATGGCTTTCGATGATCCCTCTCTACGCTCTCTATCTCTAACAACGCCGCCGCATCCTAAGAGACAAGATCAAGTTAGTAAACAACAACATAACCTGAATGTACTTTGTGAACCATTTTAAGCCCACTGATAAATTGTGAATAAACAACACGTTTACCACCAGGAAGTGCTTTATTATCTTACATCAGAAGCGGGATTGCTTCTTTCTTAACAAAGAAAGAATTAGAACCTAAATTCTACGAGTTTCACCGAGTTCTTTGTGCAAACGAATTCGAAATGGATCAACAAAATCAAAAGAATGCTGCCCAACTCGAACCGATGACGATGATTCAAATGATGGGAATTCAAGCTCAACTGCAGATGAAAATGATGGAATTCATGGCGAACATGGCCAGTGGAAGATCGAGTTCAAAACAACCACGTGGAAAGAATGGATTGATGAAGTAAAGTAATACCTCAAACTAAAAAAAATTATGGGAATAGAAAACGTTGAATTTAAAACATCAGGAAAAGCAAACATCCTATTTTTCAAGTGTGAATTAGCTATAGAAATGGAATTCAATATGGTTACAGATAGTATTATTTCACAAAAGGATATTGATGCTTTGATCCGATTAGATATACTCAAAGAAGGGGATATTCAACTTGAAATTAATAAAGATTGTGTTGATTTTGTGACTTCCTTTAGAAAATCTCCTAAAACGTTCACTTTAGTTTGTAAAAATTTAGAATTAGACTTGTCAGGATTGGACGAACAGTTGAAAGCACAAATAATTCAAATGATTAAAAAAGGGGTTGAATCTAAGCCTGATGCAGTCATCACAGGTAAATTAAAAATGCAATTGAAAGATGAATCTCCTGTCGTTTTTAGAGCAAGAAATTTAGCGTATCAGGAAAGAACAAAAGTTAAGGAAATTATTGAAAACCAATTAGAATCTGGTATTATAAGATGTAGTGAATCAAATTATGCAAGCCCTATTGTCCTCGTTAGAAAACTTAATGGCGAAATAAGACTGTGTGTTGATTACAGAGAACTGAATAAGAAAGTTTTGCGAAATAATTACCCCTTACCTAGAATTCAAAATCAAATAGACCTTTTAGCAACAGCAAAGTTTTATACAAAGCTCGATATGAAATCTGGTTTTCATCAGATCGAAGTAGAAGAATCTTCCAAACACATTACAGCATTTACCACACCTGATGGATTGTACGAATACAATAGGATGCCTTTTGGTTTCATAAATTCTCCTTCATGTTATCAGTCAGCAATTGATTAGGCTCTCGGAGATTATAAAGAGAAAATTGCGCTAAAAATTATGTTGATGATATTCTTTGTCCATGTGAAAATATTGAAGAAGGACTTGTTAATTTAAAGGAAATTATTGATAGGCTGTCAAAGTGTGGCTTCACACTTAATTATCAAAAATGCGAATTCTTCAAAACGTCAATAGAATTTTTAGGAGTATTAATTGAATGCGGTATGGTAAAACCCAGTCCACGAAAAATAGAAGCATTAAAGAATACACCTCCTCCAAATGATGCCAAAGGAGTTCGACAATTTTTAGGTCTTGCTAGTTATTTTTGAAGGTTCATTAAAAACTTTGCCACTTTATCTGCCCCAATTTCTTGTTTACAGCGAAAGAATATTGAATTTAAATGGACTGAGCAATGTGAATCAACTCGTTTAGAAATCATTCAAAAGCTCACACAAGAACCAGTCCTTAGAATTTTTAATCCTGATTGGGATACTGAACTACATACAGATGTGTGTGGGAATTGGCGGAATAATAATAATAATAAATACGTGAAGACTGCATAGTCATAATAATAATAATAAATACATGAAGACTGCATAGTCATAATAATAATAATAAATACGTGAAGACTGGATAGTCATATGTCAAGACTGGATAATAATAATAATAGGCTTTATTTCAGATAACATCGAAATTTACATCAGGAGATTAAATGAAACTGAATGAAAATAGTCATATTATGTAACGACTAGATAGTCAAAATCTTTAGTGAAGAGTTAAGAAATTTAAATTGTTGCTGATTATCTTGTTTGGATCTAATCACTTTTGTATGTGATAGTTTGTTTTTGGTTCTTTTAGCTTGTTTTGGCCTGACCTATTTCTAATCGATGTACCATTATGGAAATTCTGAAATGAGTTATTTTTCAGGAAGATTGGGACTTTATAGCCCCGAAATATTGTTATTTAATTCATTGTTGATCATGGCTGTAAAATCGTCTAACGAAGCGAGGATTGGAGCTCATTCAAGAAGCAAGGAATTACAAAAGAACATTTTATAATTGGTCCATTGCATAACCTGAACAATTATATAGTAGATCATCAATTTTGTGGTAATCAGCTGAAGCTGACTTTTAGTTCTTGGCTAATTAGTTCTAAATCTTGAGTGGTGAGCATGTAAGCGGTGCAGTGGCGGATCCAGCTCTCGAGAAAGGGGGGGGTCACGGTCAGGTGGATTACATATCCACCAATTGATTTTTTGGAGACAAATCAGCATCCCCAAAATAAAATTCTGATGAGGTTTAACACACTGAAGAAGTTGATTTGATTTATTTCAAAAATAAAAACTTAATGAGAATAATAACAAAGGTATTACTGAATAGCAAAGGAAATTTTTCTATTTCTCCTTCTTGCGAAACGAGTGATGACTTCCTCTAAATCAACAGATATGCCATTATGGATATGAAGAAGTGCTAGTCCAATAAGTCGTTCTTCTGCCATCGAAGCTCTTAACCATGTTTTGAGCCTTCTCAGAGTGGAAAATGACCTCTCTGCCGTTGCCACACTAACTGGTAGTGTTGCGAGTATATTGAGAAATTTTCTCAAATTTGGATAAATGTCAGAATCACAGTTTTCTAGGAGATTATATATCCTCTGTGGAATCTTCTTCTCTCGTTGCCATTTCATCTTCCATAAGCGATATTCATTCGTAACGATTGAAACAGGAGGATTGTCTAATAGAAGTTTATACTGATTTACCAACTCATTAACTATTTCCATATCTTCATTTTCATTTTTTGAATAAACGACTTTAGGTATAAGAACTCCTAGTTTGAATAAATTCATTACTTCAGAATGCAGATGACAGTCGATCCTCTAGGTCGTTTATTATTGAATCCAGAAGAGGAATGTACACAGACCTGCGGAAATACTCTTCTGCAGACTGGGCAGGCTGATTATTGGCTCTGTGTATTTGTATTTTGACTATTCTAGGGCATTTAATAGTCACATCTAGCTGCTCAGCTACTTCCTTTGCCTCTTCAAAAAGATGTCGGAAAACTACGTCCGCTTTTTCCCTTTTTTCTCGTAACACACTCATCGTATGTTTTGTGGCATCTGTAGCTGTTTTCAAATCAATTGAGCTGGTTTGTAATATTCTACTCAAAGAAATGGACAAATTATTTTCCCACAATTCAGATTTTTTTCATCATTGGAACTAATTACCCTCCAATATTCACTTAAATATGATTCAATTATATTTTTTCAGTCGAAACATTTGTTCATCAAACAAAAGATTTGAGGGTTCGTCCTGTCCAGGGGGGGGTCATGACCCCCATGACCCCCCCCCCCTGGATCCGCGCTTGACGCTTGTGGTTTTTTTATTTGCCTGGCTCTTTTTCCCACCTGAAATACAAAGCCGCAGCGCGAGCCAGCGTCTTGAACATAGCCATGCCTCACAAAAACTCGATTGTATCAGATGTTAGTCAAACAATGCTTTATGTAACCTGAAAAGTATTATTGTTTGCTATGTTAATGAAACGAGGTCGTGGGTCGTTTCAAGTGTCAGTATGGCCGTGTAAGCAATCTGAATTATGTGCCCTCTATAAATTGATATAAAATGCTGAGACCATAGCGTAGGCCTAATGTCAAACACTCTGTGATCTGAAGCGATGGCTTTCGATGATCCCTCTCTACGCTCTCTCTCTCTCTCTAACAACGCCGCCGCATCCTAAGAGAGAAGGTCAAGTTAGTAAACAACAACATAACCTGAATGTACTTTGTGTACCATTTTAAGCCCACTGAGAAATTGTGAATAAACAACACGTTAACCACCAGAAGTGCTTTATTATCTTACATGTATGTATGTATCGCATAATGGAATTGGAGTGTGCTTTGCAATTAATATTGCAGAAACGTCGGAAAAACCATAAATGTGTAAATTTTGCATATGCATCATTCTTATTATGAACAAAATGTGAAAATAGTATCCAAAATTCCACATGTGTGCTCCTGGTCCAGTGATTAGGATGTTGGACTAGGACCCCGCAAGACAGAGTTCAATTCTGAGCTAGAAGAAAAACCACCACCACTTCACTGTTGGGTCGAAAATAAACAGTGCTGTGCCTAAGGTGGCGTAAGGACACAGTAACAAAGCCTACATAGAACACAACTGATTCTCCTAAATCGCATAAGCTACAATCTTCTGAGGGATCTCCTCGGGAGACCTAGGAGTAATCAGCATAAACAAACAAATATGAGAATGAAAAATGAGGATCACGTCCCTTCTTCTTCTTTTCTTCTTTATTAGCCTGTAGTCATCCAATGTTGGATTTAGGCCTCCCCTGTTCGTCTCCATAATTCTCTATCTCGCGCCATTCCTGCCCAGTTAAACCCTGCTATTCGTTTCAAGTCATCCCTCCATCTTGTTTGGGGGCGACCTCTGTTTCTTTTTCCCAGATAAGGTCTCCAAATCTGAATTTCTCTGCTCCATCGATTGTCCGTCTGTCTCAATGTATGTCCCGCCCATCGCCATTTTAGTGATGCTATATGTTGTTTCACATCGATAAGTTTGGTTCTCTTGCGAATGTCTTCGTTTTTCACTCGATCTTTTAGCCTTATGTCCAGCATTTGTCTTTCCATTGCTCTTTGAGTTTTAGCTAGTTTATCCATCAAACCTTTGGTGAATGACCAGGTTTGTGAAGCATATGAAAGAACGGGGAGCACACATTGATTAAAGACGGAGCTCCTTGATTTGAGTGGGATTCTCTGATCCTTTAAAATTTTAGATTGTCTTCCAAATGCACACCATGCTGATCTTATGCGCCTCGTAATCTCTGCTGCTTGGTTTGCCTTTCTGCATGTTATAATTTGACCGAGGTAGATATATTCCTCTGTGCGTTCTATAACAGTATTTTCCACTATGATGTCCCTATCTTCCCTCTGATTGGTCATAATCTTGTTTTTTTCTCGGTTTAATCTCAGACCTATCTTTTTTGATTCCTCATATAGTTCTACTAGCATTTGCTGCAATTCCTCGAAGCTATTTGCAATGAGGACCACATCGTCTGCGTATTTTAAGTTGTTAAATCTTCTTCCATTTATAATTATCCCTTTTTCATCCCAGTCCAAGTTGGAGAACAAATCTTGCATTACAGTTATAAACAATTTAGAATTTAGGGCTCATTGAGTCTCCTTGTCTTAATCCGCGTCTAATAGGGATTGGTTCAGTTTCTTCGTGTAATCTTATTATTGTTGTGGTCCCCTCATAAATTGACTGTAACAGTTCGGCGTATCTGTAATCTGCCCTACATTTCTGAAGCGCTCTTTGTACTGCCCACCATTCCACACTGTCAAATGCCTTCTCATAATCGACATAGGCTAGGTATAGTGGTAGGTTATATTCGGTGGTTTTTTCTATCAGCGTTTTTAATGTCAGTATATGGTCTGAGGTACTGTAGTTCTTTCTGAAGCCCGCTTGCTCGCAATTCTGGAAGTTTTCTATTTTGTTTTCTAATCTGTTAATTATTATTTTAGTAAAAAGTTTATATGTCTGTGATAGCAGTGAAATAGGTCTGTAGTTTTTCAAGTTGTTCTTATCTCCTTTTTTATGCAATAGTATAGTTACCGATTTATTCCATTCTTCGGGGATCTTTCTCTCATGTAGGCAGTTATTTAGAAGTGTTCGTAGTTGTTTCAGTGTCGTTTCACTTCCTTCCTTTATTAGTTCGGCAAAAACTCCATCAATTCCTGGCGTTTTGTCATTTTTCATGGCTCTGATATCACTTAGCAATTCCTCATCGGTGATATCTGGGATATCTTCTGACCCAACATTCATGATTGTCTTCTTCAGTGAATCTTTAACAGAATTTGGAGCTGGTTGTTTTTGTGCATAAAGTTCTCTGTAAAAATTTTCTGTTATATTCAGTATCTCTCTCCTATTTGTTATTAGAGTTCCGGTGTCGTCCTTAACTGCGTTGATGTGGGTCTTTCCTAATGTCGTTCTTACGCTTTTCATATTCTTGCCATTCTCTATTGCCTGCTCTATCATCTTCTCCGCCTGCTTCCTCTTATCATCTCGGATGGATTTTTTAAGTGTTTTATTTGTTTCTGTGTATTCAATGGATCCACGATCTCCTTTCTCTAATAATGTCCGTCTTTTCTTGAACAAATCCTCTGTTTTGGTGCTCCATAGTTTTGGTCTTCGTTTTCGAGTTTTGCCACCTTTGCTGCGGAATCCATCATAGCCTTATTAATTAGAGTGTTTAATTCGTCCAGATCCAAGCTATTATAATCTGGGGTCTGGGTTAGTATATCTCTTAGTTCACTATTGTATTCAGTATTTTCCTCTTTCAGAAGTGTCCTGTCCATTAGTGTAGGTACGTTTTTCGTCATTTTCATTCTTTCCCATTTTTTGTTTATCATTATCGTAGCTCTGACCATGCGGTGATCACTTCCTGTTCCTACATTATTGATCACAGATACATCCTTAAATATATTTTTGTTATTTGACAGTATGAAGTCTATCTCGTTTTTGTGTTCTCTATTTGGAGAAATCCATGTCCATTTTCTACTTGGTTTCTTTTTGAAGAACGTGTTCATGGCATATAGTTCCTGTTGTTCTAGGAAGTTCATAAGCATCTGTCCTCGTTCGTTGCGTTCACCGAGTCCAAAATTTCCTATCTTCTGCTCCTCTGTCTCTTTTTTTGCACCCAACTTGGCGTTAAAGTCGCCCATTATGATTGTATATTGGCTTGAGTTTAGATCATGTTGGATAGCTGTTATAACTTCTTCATAAAATATTTCAACGTCTTCATCTTCATAGGATGCTGTGGGAGCATATACTTGAATATACAGAACTTTGTTATTCTAAGTTTGATGAATGCTACTCTTCTTGATATTGCTTTATATTCTATTACGTTAGCTGCTATTGACTTGTTCACCATAAATCCTACTCCTCCAATATTGTTTTCATCGTCTTGTTGTGATCCTCTGTAATAGAGTACATTACCGGAGTTTAGTTGTATGCATTGTTCTCCTCTTCTTCTGACTTCGGAGATCCCTAACACGTCCCATTTGAATCTTTTTAGTTCTTCCTCTAGTTCATATACTTTGTCCTCACTGTTCATTGATCTTATATTATAGGTGGTGACAAACAGATTTGTACTGTTTTGGGCCGATCTTGATTTTGTCGATGTTATAAGCGAGTATTTGCCTCCCCCAGAATCCGAGAGGCTGAACTTTTTCAAGGTGTGGGATTCTGGATGATATATCCTACCCACCTGGGGTAAATTTCCGTTGGTTTTGTTACTCGTCATAATCTGTGACATTGAGGGGGTGAATAGCCATTATTTCCCACGCTGGCCAGACGGGTTGGGAAATTGAATTTCAGCCGTCCCTAACATGGGAAAAACAGACGCTGTTTGTGGCCGCTTCTTTGAAGACAGACGCCATAGTGCTTAGTTTTGGTCCGCCCCGAGTATTTAATTTCCTCGGTACCACCCATATCTGGGAGGCATTCCGCTATCCGCCACCTGGGGAGGCGCCCGATGGAGGACTAGCAAACCCCACACGTCCCTAAGTAAGGACAAATTAAATAATGTGAGAAATGGACTAGTAGAGATCTAGTTTCCGAAGTACACCACCAGGTGGCACCGCCACAGGAAGACAATGACTTACCGGTTTCTGGCTTATTAGCCGTCATCAGATACATATAGCCTTATCCTGAGATGAGAACCAATTGAAACGGAAGAACTTATATCACTCCCTGGCAGAAACTATTGAGTACAGTTTTGTACAATGTTCCACCCTGGGGGCAAATGTCTACGCTTCATCCCGGAGGTTCTTTCAAAAACTAGATCTCTACGTACATTCATTTTTCCGAACCGGATCTCGCGACAACTCTCATTGCAGTCTTATGCAGTGTACCGAGGGAAGTAGAATACGCCCGGTTCATACGGTTAAGGGGACCGCAAAGAGTAAAATGAAAAATGATTTTTCATTTTTCCCGGGCGTATTCTACTTCCCTCGGTAGTGGTACACTGCATAAGACTCCAAAGAGAGTTGTTGCGAGATCCGCTTGGGAAAAATGAATGTACGTAGAGATCTAGTTTTCGAAAGAACCTCCGGGATGAAGCGTAGACATTTGCCCTCTGGGTGGAACATTGTACAAAACTGTACTCAATAGTTCCTGCCAGGGAGTTATATAAGTTCTTCCGTTTCAATTGGTTCTCGTCACAGGATAAGGCTATATGGCTCTGATGACGGCTAATAAGCCAGAAATCGGTAAGTCATTGTCTTCCTGTGGCGGTGCCACCTGGTGATGTACTTCGGAAACTAGATCTCTACTAGTGCATTTCTCACAAAATATAAGAATGAATATATGAAATAGGAAACATGGATGCAGAGAGTTATGATCAACGTTCTTCACCTGAAAGTGAAAAAGAAGGTACGCATACGCTTACGATCAATTTCTTTCATGGACGAAAAATAAGAAAATTAGAAGCTCCTTTTCTGGAAACTTGAGATGCTTTGTCCCAATTTCGGCGAGATTGGAGATAATGAAACTGTAAGATGATGAATCTTCATACATAGGAGTTGATAAAATGGTCAACAAGATAAGTGAAGACTGGATAGTCATAATAATAATAATAATAAGTCACTATGAACAACAAGACGATTAAGCTCGAAGAAATCCTCATTCGTCGTGGGATCTTTCAAGGAGACTCCTTGAGCCCATTATGGTTCTGTTTGGCAATGAACCCTTTATCATCAATGCTCCAAGAAACGAAATGTGGATTTAAGATCAAGACAGCGCGGGAAGAACATACTATTTCCCATCTACTCTACATGGACGACATCAAACTATATGCTGCAAACAAGAAGCAATTGGATGAGCTTCTGAAAACCGTCAGTTCTTTTTCAAGTGATGTTCGAATGGAATTCGGCATTGAAAAATGTAGAACCCTGAACATCCACAGAGGAAAAGTCGTGGACGGTGAATCACAACTGCCGAATGGAGATATACTTCAAGCCATGAGGGATGGAGAAACTTATAAATATCTGGGATACCAACAGGCTAGATGTTTGGAGCAAAAGCAGTCGAAGGCAAAAATCCGGGAGGAGTATACTGGCCGACTGAAAACAATGATGAAATCACTGTTGACTTCTGGAAATCTCATCAAAGCCATCAACAGCTACGCAATCCCAGTGCTGGTTTATTCATTTGGAGTTATCAAGTGGACCAGGACAGATCTGGAGGACAAAGGCAAACGAGAACGATGCTGACGAAACAGAGAGGTCATCACCCAGGTGTTCACGCCAAGTGAACGATTCAGATAACTTTTCTGAATTTTTCATTTTTATTCCTTTCGAAATTAATTCAATTTCTCCGATACCAGGGAGATCCCATATGTGTAGATGCGTCAGTTTGTGGAACGCGCATATGTTGCATATGTTTTTGTTTCATTTCATTTCTCAATTCAGTTCATTGATTGACTTAATCGTGGATACATCTGCTACCGCTAATTTAAATATTTCTTCTGTTTCCTTTCGCGAATTCGAAAAACTTCAGTTTTTTCTTGTGATTCATAATTCTAGTGATTTCGGTTCATTCGAATTGCATTCATTTAAGAACATTCGTTTGTGCGAATTTGGTTCGAAAAGTACTGTTACCAGTGGCGTGGTTATTATTCTGCCACAAGGATAAGTGTTCCTGCTTTGACATTTTCAGCAACGGATTTTAACGTCATAAGCTTCATTCCATGTTCGTTTGTCGAGCTCGATCACTCTGTTCATGGAAATAGGAGTAACCGACGAGATATGGTTGGCCGTTTTGCTGAAATAGGTAAGACCTTGCAATTGTTAATTTGGGTGCATTTATCCTTTCATTTGTGTTGGGTTTCAATAAAACTATTCATAAATATATACAGTCCATTAGCTCTCTTATTTTTCTATTCAGAAATTTGGTAAATTTCTCATTCAGTAAAATTGAACCGCACTTCAGTTGTTTAACTGAAATTCTACCCAACACGTTTTGGTCCTTCGGGCCGGATATTAAGCTCAATCTCAAGCTCATTTTCTTAAAATTTGACAATTCCAGTCATAAATTCAAAAATCTTGGTTTTATAGCTGCCATTTTATATTCAGATATACGACGATCATCGCAATCTGGCAACATCGTTCCACAGCTGACGGGTCGCATACATCTGTTTCCATCGAAATAATCAATTTCATTCCTTTTCAATTCATTTTTTGCTGTTTGTATCTGTTTCTTATTAAATTTCTTCATAACAATGCCACCGAAGACAGATACAGGCAATAAAGCATTGGATGTGTTGGTTGATAAACGGGCCAACATATTTTCTATCATTACCGGAATCTGGCAAAGAGTGAAAGATTATGATGGTACAAAACTCTTCGAATTACAAGCATACCGAGAAAAGATTTCTGGTTATGAATCGAAGTTTGAAAGTATACAGGAGGAAATAATGGAATTGAATTGCGAATTATTATCAGAAAATCGTATAGAGACGGCCAAGTCAGAGTTGGCGTTCGCTGAAGTGATTGCACGCATAACTGGTCTTTTTCTGTCTCTGAAACGACAGGAAGCTTCGTCGACACCTGCCTCGAGTTCGCAAGCTCCGAGTTCAAATGAATCAATTTTGCTGCCAAAAATTAATATTCGCCCCTTTTCTGGCGAAAGCGCTGAGTGGCCTGAGTTTTTCCAGCTATTTAATTCTTCGGTTCATGAAAACAATAGTTTGACAACCATACAAAAGTTTCAGCTATTGAAATCTTATTTGAGAAATGATGCTCTTGCGGTCATATCGGGGTTACAATTGTCAGTTGAAAATTATGAGTTGGCCTATCAAGCTTTAAAATCGCGCTTTCAGAATCCTCGTATGTTGGCTACGATGTATTTGAACGAAATTCTTAATTTCAAAGCTTCGAATAATAATTCGGTCTCGCATCTTAAAGAATTTTTAAACTGCCACCAAAATTCTGTCAATGCAATAAAAGCGCTGAATATAAAGGACTTATCAGATTTCCTTCTGTTTTCCATAACGTTGCCTAATGTTGACCCTCACACGAGAAAAGCGTTTGAAAGTCAATTAAATTCATCCGAGATTCCCGCATATAGCACCTTGATTGCATTCGTAACGCAACAGCTAACGGCTCAGGAATTTTACGAACAAAGTTCTTCCAGATCTGCATCCAAATCAACACCAATCAATTCATCACATTCAGATAGAAATAAAACAAGAAATGTTTTACTCGCAAATTCTGCATCCACCTTTCAAAGCTCCAATGACTCACGTAGCTTCCCGAATTCAAGAAAGTTTCGTTGTCCGAAGTGCTCTGATTCGCATCCATTATTCGCCTGTGGTTCCTATATGAATTCGTCAAGACAAGACAAATACGAATTTTTGAAAAATTCCAAGCGCTGTTTCAACTGCCGTGGTCTACATAATTTCAAAGATTGCGCTTCCAAAAATTCGTGTCGATTGTGTAAATCAAATCGTCATCACACCAGTCTCCATCCCGATAACGAATCTTCTTCTAATAACGAATCTGCCAATCAATCAAATGTACCATCTCGTACTCCAAGTAAAACAAATCATGTTGAAAATCAGCCTTCAACGTCTCATTCCCTTCCTTCAAATGATGTTATTAATTCATATCACATCAATAGAAAATCGGTCTCCGTTAATCAAGTACTTCTTGGCACTGTTCAAGCAAGAATAGAATCCGCAGATGGTTCAATGATATCTGTAAGAGCAGTTTTAGACCCTGGATCCCAGATTTCAGCCATAAGTCAACCCCTAGTCGAAAGATTAGGTTTGAAAATTGATCCTGTCAATATATCTATTTCTGGCATTGGTCAATCAAATGCAAGACCGTTAGGTTTAGTAGAATGCCGGATGTATCCTAGATTGGGATCACAATTCTTACAGGTGGATGCCATTGTATTACCGGAAATTACAAACGAGATTCCTTCTGCACCCTTGTCTCAGGAAATATTCAAACATTTTCAGCATTTAAATTTGGCTGATGACACTTTTCACGTTTCTCAACCAATAGATGTACTCTTGGGCGCTGATATGTATTCGCTGGTTTTCGATCGCGATGGTCGAATTTCGTTTTCTGGATTTCCTACAGCCGTTAACACATTTTTCGGTTGGACTATCATAGGTCCTATAAAAGAGTCCTATTCCAAAATCAAATCGGTTTTTTTCACCCGATCTACGCCAAATGATCGCCAGCAGAAGTTATGGTCGGAAAAATTAGTTTGTGATGAGCCTTCATGTGATTCTCACTCTGACGAGTGTTCTGAAGTAGTCGGTGATATTCAGGCACTTCCAGTGTTGAGGATTCCTCGCTTTGTCATTCGTTCACATGAGTATAAAATCAAACTGGCAGGTTTCTGTGACACATCTGAGAAGTCATACGCAGCCTCTGTTCATCTTTCTGATACAATTGAAACTCGCATTTCATTGCACTTGTGGGCAGCTAAATCAAAGGTAGCTCCATTAAAACCACTTTCAGTTCCTCGATTGGAACTATCTGCTGCGGTTTTGTTTCCTAAATTGGTCAGAATGATTCTGGACAATAGGTTTCCTCTTAGAATATCTGAAGTTCGCCTGTTTTCAGATTCTCAAATTGTGCTGCCATGGTTGACAACACCCTCTCATCGCCTCAAAACGTTTGTTGCTAATCATGTAGTCGCGATAAACGATTTGGTTCCTGACGTTTCATGGCATCATGTATCCACCGAGTCAAATCCAGCTGATTTGCTATCTCGAGGTCTAACGCCTCAACAATTTCTCACCCCAAGAATTCTCAATTTTTGGCTTCATGGTCCTGATTTCTTGGTTACTCCAGTTTCCACTTGGCCACCACTTTCCACCGGCTGTGATCTGAATTCAGCTCCCTTAATTGAATCGAAATCTAATATCAATGTTGCAACCGCAAACGAGCCTCCAGTAAATCCGATTTTAATGGTTATCGAAAAATTTTCAAATTTAAATAGGGCAAAACGAGTCTTTGCCTATTTAAGAAGGTTCGTTTTCAATTGTCACCATAAAAACAATTCAGTATCACGATTGTCCGGCCCAATTTCTCGGGATGAGCTGGAGGAAGCCCTTCAATCCATAGTGTTAATCACATAGCAACACTATTTCGATAAATTGCGCCAGAATTTATTTAAAAAAAAATCAATCGAGAAATCGTTTCGATCTTTGAATCCTTATATCGGTTCTGCAGGATTCATCAGGGTAGGAGGAAGATTACAATTCTCTTCTTTACCACAGAGTGCTAAGCATCCAGTTTTGCTTCCGAAAAACTGTGCATTGTCACGTTTAATATGTCTCCAATTTCATTTAATCTCGCTTCATTCCGGTCCTAACACGACTATGTCTTTAATTCGGCAAAATTATTGGATTTTGTCTGTACGAAATCTGGTTCGAGAGTGTATTCGAAAATGCATAACATGTACAAGGTTTCGAGGTACAACCTATCAACCCTTCATGGCTTCTCTACCTGCGCCCAGAGTCAATATTTCACGTTCTTTTAGTGAGGTGGGTGTGGACTTTGCTGGCCCCCTTTCATATCGGTCAAATAATTCCCGCAAACCAACAATGATGAAAGCATATTTTGCTCTCTTCATTTGTTTCGTTATCAATGCAGTTCATTTGGAACTAGTCTCGTCCCTCACCGTGGAGGCCTTTTTATCGACCTTAGACCGTTCTATCGCTAGACGAGACATACCTCAAGAAGTTTGGTCCGATAATCTTAATGGTAGCAATTTCGTCCGATTCGATTTTTACGATTCGAGATGCGTTTATAAAGACCGCAATCGGTCAATATACAAGAGCCCTAACACGTTTGGTTCCGATCAATATTTAATTTTAAGCGATCACTTCAAATTTTCCTCAATTCTTTAGATATTAGTTTGTTAGATTTTAGATTCAACTTCACTGCTTCCAATATTCTGTAAAATTCATACAATTTTACGGCGGCCTGTTTTGTTCACGCCAAGTGAACGGTTCAGATAACTTTTCTGAATTTTTCATTTTTATTCCTTTCGAAATTAATTCAATTTCTCCGATACCAGGGAGATCCCATATGTGTAGATGCGTCAGTTTGTGGAACGCGCATATGTTGCATATGTTTTTCTTTCATTTCATTTTTCAATTCAGTTCATTGATTGACTTAATCGTGGATAAATCTGCTACCGCTAATTTAAATATTTCTTCTGTTTCCTTTCGCGAATTCGAAAAACTTCAGTTTTTTCTTGTGATTCATAATTCTAGTGATTTCGATTCATTCGAATTGCATTCATTTAAGAACATTCGTTTGTGCGAATTTGGTTCGAAAAGTACTGTTACCAGTGGCGTTGTTATTATTCTGCCACAAGGATAAGTGTTCCTGCTTTGACATTTTCAGCAACGGATTTTAACGTCATAAGCTTCATTCCATGTTCGTTTGTCGAGCTCGATCACTCTGTTCATGGAAATATGAGTAACCGACGAGATCTGGTTGGCCGTTTTGCTGAAATAGGTAAGACCTTGCAATTGTTAATTTGGGTGCATTTATCCTTTCATTTGTGTTGGGTTTCAATAAAACTATTCATAAATATATACAGTCCATTAGCTCTCTTATTTTTCTATTCAGAAATTTGGTAAATTTCTCATTCAGTAAAATTGAACCGCACTTCAGTTGTTTAACTGAAATTCTACCCAACACCAGGGTCGTCAGTATTAAGAACCACTTTACCACGGAAGGAAGGAGGACGGGGTCTTGCGGATATTGTCAACCTTCACACTCGTCAGATTAAAAACCTCAGGGAATTCTTCTTTGAGAAGGCGAATAATTCCAATTGCTACACAGAGTTGTTACTTTGGTTGATAAGAAGTTCACACCTTTAACTCTGGCTACTGCAGATGAATTGCTGGATCTGCCATCTCTTTCTGAAACTGACAAGCTAGAACAATGGTCAAAAAAAGAACTCCATGGACGGCATCACCATGAGTTGAATCAGCCACATATTGACAAAACCTCATCCAACAAATGGTTGTCGAAGGGTGAACTGTTTCCTGAGACGGAAGGTTTTATGATGGCTATACAAGATCAAGTCATCTTCACCAACAACTACAAGAAATACATCATGAAGGACCGTAGAGTGCCAACAGATATGTGTAGGAAATGTCATAAAAAATCTGAAACAATTCAGCATGTAACTTCTGGCTGCGAACAACTGGCCAACACTGATTACCTCCACCGACATAACCAAGTGTGCAACATCATACACCAGAAATTGGCGCTCAAGTTCGGACTTCTCAACTCCTACAGGCCGTATTATAAGTATCAGCCGCTGCCTGTGTTAGAAAATGACTCTTTTAGACTATATTACGATAGGCCTATTATCACTGACAGAACGGTGACGAATAACAGGCCGGATATGGTGGTTTACGACAAGAGGGTTAGAAGGGCAATTTTGGTGGATGTAGCTGTGCCCAACAACAACAACATGTTGAATAGGAGAAGATAAGCAAGTACACAGACCTGGCTTTCGAGATAAAGGAAATGTGGCACTTAGAGAAGGTTGATGTATGTACATGGTTGATGTCGAGTTTTCTCGAGTTTTCTCATACATCTCATAATTTGTTATTTTTCTTGAGACTGTTTTTCTGAATTATAATCACAAATAGCTACTGAAGACCATTTATAGACTGGATGAATTTTAGATTGTGTTGTATCTGTGTTGTCACAATTTGATTGTTTTTATATGACTTTAATTTTATTTTTGACAATCCGTGTAACCATTTGACGGAAAATATTTATGAGGTAAACCTGTATTTTTTAGGTACATTTATAAATAAAATTATTATCATTATAGCCTATGAATTCACGTTTACATAAAATACAATGTGGAAACAACATTTCCTTACATGATAATAACATCCTAAAACTGTTTGAACTGCAATAACAGAGAGAAACGATATTGAGAGAACCCGAACAATATGAAAGAAACGTTGAAGGGTCCACGTGTATTTCTTTATATGAAGTTGGTAATTTGTGCGTCGACAACTCAATTTCAATAGAAAAACCAGAAAGCACGATTCTGACTTTTTACGTTTTCATCTGACTAAAGAGTCTTATATAGACGACATCAAAACAGTTTTCTATTTCATTACCGATCAGAATCAATTTTATATTAAATTGAATCAAATTCGAAATTTTTATCTGGAAGTATTGTATGGCTGAAATTTGGAAGGTGACAAGAATCTTCTCGTTGTCAATCGAATCGAACCAATCGTTTCTATCTAATTTTTCTCCATCACTTATAGTTCGGGACCAGCTCATCGAGTTTGGAACACCCTGTGCATCTATTCTCTCCCGTCCATAATCTTACATAGGACCACGGATACTAAAACAGTATCCGTGAGTATCCGTGACATAGGACAGCTTACAATTCCTTTTTCGATTAAAATAACCTCACTTTCAAAAATTCTTAAAAAAGTGCTTAGGGCTTAGGGCTCGAAATGTCGAATTACTTTCACAAAGTGCTTAGTACTCGCGAGCCTTTCGTGAAAATAAGTGCTTAGTGCTCGAGACTTGGGAGCCTTTTTGTTCAGGTGCTTAGTGCTTAGTGCTCGGAGCACTATCCTTCAGTGCTCGTCACAGCTCTGGTCTTAGGAGAATGCAGAAGAAATTATCGTGCCGCAGCACTAGTATATCGCATCCTCTCTCCAAATAGTGCTCATCACCCAAGTCATGCAGGAAAATAGAGAGAGGCAAAAACCTCGAAGATTACGCCAGCAACGTAGATCTCTATTGAGAGGGACGACCCTCAACTTTTAGTAGTGCTTGCTATGGTTGCATTGAATCCATATTTCACTTCGACAAATTCAAGTTCAATGTGACATTACCAAGGAAACAGCAAGAAAAATCTTGACTTCATCGTTATCATCCATTCCACAAAACTTTGACTCAAACGTTAATACCGCCTGATTTTGGAGGAAAATTTCAATTCTGCCAATGAGCACAGGAAAGGTTGAAAAACGTTCCCAATTTCTTCAGGTATATACATCCTGTTTTCTGATGAAGCTCCACTTTCCAGAACACAGGTGAACTGGATCGACGTAACTGTCATAATTGGTGTGCGCAATATCCTCATTGAACACGTGAACACGAGCAGTCGATCCTCAAAATCGTTGGAGTTGGTGTTCCATAGTTAATGGATTCCTCATTGGGCCGTTCTTTTTTATGATGTCGGAAACACATCTCAATTTTTTGACTGATATTCTATCAAAACTTATAAAGGATGTTCAATTAGAAACAAAAAAGGCATACGTGGTTTAAGCATGATGAAACAATTTTTGAATCAAAGATATCCCAATAGGCGGATGAGAATTGGACCTGATAATCGTGGTCAATGGCCCCCTCGATCGCACAAATTTAAGAAAAAGAAATGAAAACTCAATTTTTGTCACCACCTTTTGAGGACGATATTTTGGAAATAGATAGGCTGAGGGAATTTTGCATAGGACCGACCCATCTTACAGGATGACAAGAAAAACTTCGCACAAATTTTGCTGTGGTCTGGAACAAAAGTATTTCAGCGCAGCCAAATAATTTCATTACAGTACTAAAAACAGTGCTGTAATGAATTCATTACAGCATCGTTTTCAGTTACATTTTTCGTTTTGTGGTTGTCAGCAATGACTTCCGATCCATTTAAATTTCAGCAGACGTCAATTTGGAAATGTCAATTCTCGTATTTCCTAACATTCATACCAACTGCCAAGATACAATATGAAAGTCACTAGGACCTATAATTTGAATTTTTTCGTTGAATTTCACAAAATTTGAGTAAAATAGAGAAAATATCGTCTGATACTCGTTGCAGAATGCAATTCAAATACTCATGCGATTTCGCATTCGTATTGGAATAGGAGCCCATTTTGCAACTAGTTTTAGAATATACTATTATTCTCTTGGTTTCTCTACACTTTCCTGTACCAATATGTGAAGTTTCAGTTTGATATAATCTCATTTCACAGAGTTTTAGAATGTCGAACAAACGTAGTGCGGTTTTGGAGCTGTTTCGTCAAGGTGAGCGTCAATGCGATATTGTTCGTTTGCTCAATGTCCCTCGACAAACCGTGTCGGATACAATTCGTCGTTTCAAAGAGCTTGGCCATGATGGTCGTCGTCCAGGAAGTGGTCAAAATCAATCAAGAAGTCTACCGCTGCGACAATATCCTCGAGGACGCAGTTCTTCCGTGGGCCAAACAGCACTTCGGCGATACGCATTGGACCTTTCAACAGGACCCCGCTTCGGCTCACAGAGAGAAAATGACGCAAGAATGGTGTAAGACCCATTTTCCTTGTTTCATCTCATCTGCAGAATGGCCGCCCTACTCACCGGATCTCAACCCAATGGACTACAGCGTGTGGTCGATTTTGGAGCAGAGGGCTTGTGCTAAAAAACACAAAAATTTGCAGTCAGTGAAGCAATCTCTGCGCCGGGAATGGAACCGATTAACGCCCTCGGAGCTGCGGCCCATTGCCGAAAATTTCAAGAAGCGTCTGAAGCTGTGTATCGCCGCCAAAGGAAGTCACTTCGAAACGGCTTAAATTATTAACAAATGTTCAAGCTATTATTATTTGTTGTTGTTTTGTTCAATTTCTTCTGTTTAATAAAGTTAAATGAAAAAGAGTTTGTCCGAGGTTTTTCTTGTCACAACGTAATTTCAAACTAGCAATCAGCTCCTGATTTTCGTCGCATGAATATAGGAACACCCTGTACAACATTAACGGCTCAAAATTCGAAAGGAACATCTTGACGATATCATATATCCCCCGTTTGAATGGAACGAGCGCTCAATTACCAGGATTGATATCAAGTCGAGCATGGCAACATCCTGTGAGATCAAGACGGCGTCTAACATACCCACACGTTTGAACATAATAACTATGTATATAATTATTAGTATTATTACGAAACTTGGATGTTTGTGTAATAACCCTGGACTCTGCTATACATATTAATGTCAATTTCGAGAACTCAATCGAGACCACATGTTTACACACATATGTTGCACCTATACATTATTCAAATCAATATTAATTCGTGCTTCCGCTTGTGTACATCTAATTGGATACAGAAACGACATTAAAAAAAAAACATAGTTCATGAATAAAAAAACATAATTTAGGCAAATCTCTCAGACGTCAAGAAATGCATAGTTATGTCCGGTAAGTAAATGAATATCTTACAGTTGAGAGGCTATATTTAATTAATCAGAACAGATCAGGAACCACACTCCCCGAAAGCGTTTAGATTGAACGAAGTGAACCACTACGCCGCTCAAAATTTCCTGTTAAATAATGTGGCGCGAGATCTGGAAATGAGGGCTTTCAGCCGCTGAGTTGTATCCATTACGCTGTAGCGATCTTTTATTGCCGACCCAAAGGAGAATATTTAAATATGCAGCTATTTAATCTTCTGGAGTGTTTCAATTCGTCTTGAAAATTAATTCATTTACTTACGCTCACTCTATTCACAAGTCGTCTTAGTAAAACGGAATTAGTAACAACATGCTTCTGCTCTCAACTTCGAATCAACTTTATTTTTAGTATTATTCGATTTGAGATTCAAACTTTCGTAATGGGAATTTGTGGAGTGAAACATTTCCTGTGAGTGTTTACGAATAAATGGAAAACAACTTCTCGAATGAAGAGAAGGTCAGGATTTGCTTTCTCGGCGAGTCTTTATTTAAGAAACAATTTTATCCATTTCGGAATATTTCAAAATGCTGATAACGAGGTTAATATAAATTAAACGAAAAAGTCTAATCCAACTGTCCAGTACAAGAATTTTTGAGAAATCGAATTGGAAATTGACATCTACCAGGAATATTCTTTACGATTAAAAGAGTAAAATATGGAGCGAATTTTTCTTTATGTAATGAAGTCAGTGGAAGAAAATCCAAAGCTGTCTTCCTGATCTCAATTTGATTTCTACACCTCAAAAATTCAACAAGTGTTGTTTCATTCTTATTAGAATGTCTTGTACAATGATTCAGCACAAAATGCTTGCTCATCGGCTGGCCCGTTTTATGTTACCGTTGCACGGTTACAGTGAAGTTACACTGAGGCCTATATGGACGGGTTCATCTGTTTTGCAATGAGAGCTGTTCATCAAGAGCTAGCTTCTGAGCTGTCAACTCCTGCTTCGTTCCTGATTACCGTTTTTTTGTGGCACGCCGGGGTCATCCGTCTGTTATTTTCTCAGACTACTGAAAGAATTCTGTAGGTGCCAATAATTATCTTCGAAAACTGGGGCGTTTGTTGTCGGCTATACCCGCCCTCATCGAAAGCCTTGTGACTTTCTCCGGTACCCATGAGCGGTTCATATACCATCTACATTTTGGAGGCCGTTGTCGAGTCGGCAAAGCATCATCTGGTTCGTGACATCGGTGGAAGAAAACTCACCCACGAAGAGTAGTGGGTGCTCGGGTTACGTGCGTACTTTGCAGCAGCGCCTCAAGTAGCTTCTACCGTCTACGCCCATAGGTATACTCCATTCTCGTTTATAATGAATACCGGTTCGCCATGAGATTCTGACACATTTCACCGTGTATATTCTGAAAATGTTGGGTCATACTCAATTTCCTTTCAGATATCTAAGCAATGTTGTCCTTTCCACACAGAGGTCGTAGTTATTAAGTTTTTATCGCAATGTCTATTAACTTTCGAAAACTAATGAATTTCAGAAAGTATTATGTGAGTTCAATTATTCTGAAGCCCTGGAGAATGTTGAAGAAACTTTTTTCTCTGTTGATACCGGAAATATTTCACGTATATAAACATGGTTGGAAGATTCAGTTATGCTATCTTTATATGTAGGTATGGAAATCAAGAATCGAGTGTTTTACTGAAAAATAATGGACAGGATAGTTCGTTACTTTGTGATAATTTATTAGGAAAAAGAAAATAGGTACTCGAACCCTACAGAAAAACTTATAAACGAACAGTGGAAAATGAAGATAACCCCACAGAACATTTGAATACGTTTTGCACAACTTGAAACACTCCAGTATGAAAATTGAGTAGTAGTAGTAGTAGTAGTATACTCCATTAACTTTTATAAAATATTCCGATTGGCCATGATTTAGGTTCATCTTCTTTTACTTAAAACTGACACAGGTTGGCATTCGTGAATATCAAATAATTCTGAGAGATGTTGCTAATGCTATTCTATTTATTCTTTTTCAACTTCGTAAATGTGACACAGTATTCGTAGCACCACTACATTTTCATGCTGGAGTATTTCGAGTTGTGCAAAAAGTATTCAAATGACTTCTGTATTGGGGAATTCCATAGGTCCGTCTGTTCGTTTAGAAGTTTTTCTGTCGGGTTATTCGACTACTATATTTTCGAATGAACTATCACAAACTACGGGGACTATTCTGTCCATTATTTTTCAGTATGATTTGACCACACAATAATGTACATTGTACATTTTGAACTGTACTCAGATGTTCCTACTAGGATATAATATAAGTTCTACCGTTTCACTTGGATAATACCACGATAAGGGTTGTGTGGCATTGAAGAAGGCTAATAACCCAGAAACCGGTCTGTCATTATCACCTGTTGCGGTGATTCCGCCAGTGGTGTACTTTGGAAATTAGAGTTCTCAAAGTCCTCGCCGCGGGAGGTGTATGCGAACTCTCAGTGTGGCTTGTTTGAGGATATCCACGTAGGATATCGCCAAGAGCTCTCTAGGAACTCTTCTGTGGCGAACATTTGGAGGAGATATACCTAGAGCTCCCTGCGACCTCCCAAAGAAGTCACAAAAGGCGTCACAACTTCCTAAAAAGAAGTCGCAGGGATTTCTCTGGGATATCTTTGTGTTGCCTGGAATAATATTCTCTCAATTTCATTATTCTCCCAAAGTTTATAAACACTTTGATGAATACGAAAATACTACGATCCCTATATGTAGCAACGACAACGTTGCGCACGCATCTGACAGGAACATGACTATAACATAATCTCATGAAATCCCATTTTGAAGTGCTGGGTATGAAGAGGAAAAAAGGTCACCACTGAAGTGCTTTATAGACCTTTTTTCATCTTTATAACATAACAATTTCAAAAAATACAAGGTGAAATGTGTCAGAATTTCATGGCCAAATGGAAAACTTTATAGAAGTGAATGGAGTATACCACGAAACCTGTGTCACAGTTGAACCTTAAAAGAACCAATTCTTTTTACAAAGTTGAAGAAGAGTAAATAGAAATTAGCATTGCCAACGTCTCTGAGAATCATTTGACATTCAACGAGTAGGTACCAATCTTCGTCAGTTGTGAATGAAGTATACAGTTGTCATCATTCGTGACGATAATCTTCCTTCAATAAAAGGGTCCTTAGGCCGCATATTATCAGTGGCTTAGGTCAATTCAAACTCTAGGACAATTCGACGACCTGTCATCAAATTGTGTCCTACTCCTAAACCCGAGAGCGGTATTTTGTCGTGCACTCCTCTCGGCTCATATTCGGATTTATTGTTTATATATCACCACACAGTAGTATTATTATTAATATTCAATGGTGTGAAATTTAAAGGTTACAAGAATAGCATATGTAATGATAAAGGTAATATTCAGTATTCACGAACCAGCAAGTTTTGATGGGAGCATTATATGAAGGACTGGCGCATTCGCCAATTTGCTAATCATACTGCTAGAACATGTGTAGATGCAGGGCCGGATTAACCAAGAGGCAGAGTAGGCAACTGCCTAGGGGCCCCGTGGCCGTGACCCGTCCCCCGTGCCCAGAACTAAAGGTGTCCCCGAGCCAAACGAAAGAGCAATAAATGGACTCCCGATTATCGCAAACTTACCTATTCGCGTAATTTCTCTGAAATAATGCAAAACAAATAAATTCAATAGCCCAGGAAGGTATAATTATACCTATGCCAGAAAAATATTCCCGAATTACATTCCAGTCGGCATATCACATCCCCTATTTTCAAGAGCTTTTTATACTCATCAAGAGAGTCGGCATTCTCTTAAAACGTCACTAGATGATAGTTTTATTAGGCAGGCGGCACCTCTGATGTTAGAGCCGATTCACATGCGACAGGCGGCATCTTCTATATTTCAAAAATGATTATCCAGTCTCCAATCAGGATATTCTTCCAGAAGGGGAACAATATTCCAGATTCTTTTTAGTTCTATTTCCATTCTATTGAAACCACGTTGAGATTGCGTTCAGAGTCAAAGTGATATTTTGTGACTTTTTTGGTGTATGTATATTTGAATTTTTTAACTTAGAATTGTATTATTGAAGGTAGGTTCTATATTTAATAACGTTGCTAATTTTTCCTTTGGGCGCCTCTTCTATTTTTTTTATTTTCAATGTTCTCCGATGGAAAACAAGTTTCAATAATATGATTTTCGCTATTTTTCTAGAATGACATACATACTAGTATTTCAGGAAATTTCGGAACAAGATCGGAAGTGAATTGCCGGGTGTTTATGGATATACATATTAGAATAAAAATCAATAAATACAAAGGAAAAACCAAATAAAAAAAATCACCAAAAAAAATAATTGAAAATCTACATAAACCGCTCAAATGATCCTACATCTTTCTCAATGCATAAACGAATTCGTTTAAGAAAAGAGTTTTTAACATTAGCAAATACTGGGGTGGTAATGCTTGCAAAAGCGTCTTTCATTCTTCTTTTCATGTCTTGAGAAGTTGTTACGGGATTCTCTAACACAATAGTTTTGATATAAACCCATAAAAAAATCTTGAGATGTTAGATCTGGTGACCTTGCAGGCCAATTTTGTGGGCATCCACAACCTATCCATCTGTCAGATCATTCATCATATAACGTATTTCTATGAATATCATTGCTCCTAATAGTCGGTTTACAAGTTGAATTAAAAATCGAAAATCACTGGAAAACTATTAGGTTTAGGTATAGGGAAACCCAATGAAGATAGTTTCGATATTAATTTTTACGTTCAACAAGGTATAGAAATACTGGGTGTGCCATTTGAAATAGGAAAGTTTTTGACCATTATTATTTGTAGTTATTGTTTGAATATTAATTATGATCACTCAGAATATTCCAGAGTTAAATTTTGTCTTCTGCATAAGGGTAGCCAATATGTCTACACGAAAACACATTGTCTGTCTCGTTGGCTTGAAGGGTTTATTCATTAATTGCAAATTAAAAATACTCCTTTTTCCGATTTTTCACCATTTTCTCTTAAATGGTTCTCCTAGGGCATAAAATGGTCTTTATGAACTCATCCTTATTTGAGCGTGCCTCTCAATTTTTGAATTCATTTATAGGGTATTACATTGAAAAAAGTGTTACTATGGTTTATATCTTTGTCATCGAACACCCTGTATATGTGAAAACAATTTTAAATTGTGCATTTGATTGCCCTTTACATTTCACGAAAAAATTTTTTTCAAAATGTCCGCGTCTGGGGTGGCCCATCCTGTATATAATTATCAACTTGAAATTCTGATAATGGTTGAATAGGGAGGGGCCCCAAAAATTGCACTGCCTAGGGGCCCCCCACATGGTTAATCCGGCCCTGTGTAGATGTATAGAATACCTGGTGTTGGCACTGATTAGGTTTTGTTTAGGACTTTCTTGTCGATTGAAAATCTGAGATGGAGTCTCACTTTTCAGTTCTCCCGCAAGGGTGGCGCTATTTTTCCATTGCCCCAATAGCGCGGAAATATTGTCCGACCTACAATCTAGACTCTATTAGAGTGTCGATTTGATATAAAATTTTCGGTCACGATTTTCAGTCGGGAGTCGTTACGCAAGGGTTTCTATGCATCTATGTAAAGTGATTATTGCAATTAGTTTGTCACCTTTCGGTTGAGCTCTACTCATTAGCAAGGCATTCTCCGAATATTTCTTCATGTATTTCTGATTCGAATCGTGTTTTATTTTGAAGTTATTTGACGAACATTATGGGATGAAAATAGTTTATCTGTAATAACAGCGGTGTATTTGTTCAAGAAAACAACGAAAAGCAACGAAAACAAATGGAGTAGAAAGAAACAAGTAAGTTGTTAATCAGAAACGAATAAAATACCAACAGGAATCAGAATTAATAAAGAACGAATAATCAACAACAATCAAAACAAACAAAAGTAAACAGAAATGAAAGGAAACGAAACCTAAACTGGTACACAATCAACTTCTAAAAACGAAAAATCGAGAATACCAAAAACACAATAAAATGAAATTAATCCATAAAACAAAATAAGATAGCTGAAATGATTACAAACGAAAAGTCACATCATATGAACTTTGCGATCAAATTATTGAAAAAAAAATTGTTCTATGATTTTTTTTTAATGAGTTCCCGAGAATTTTTGAAATATACTGCAAATTTACAGATACTCTATATGTGGTCAGAAATAGATTGCGATTTTCAGAAATAGTACGAGAGATAGCGACCAAGATTTTTGCCTCATAGCGGCTCGGCTAAAACCGCACGGAATCGATAGATTATATGACCCTGTACCCAGAAATGCGATTTTCAGACATTTTGCGGTAGCGTATGATCTGAGCGCATTTTAAAAAATGTCAAAAAAATGACATAAGTGACTCATAGCAGCCCGTCTGATTTCCGGAATGTAGTTAGATAATAGCCCTGAGATACAGACAGTTCTCAGACACGAAAAAGACCAATAAAAAAAAATAAAAAATGAAAAAATTACAGCAGCCCGTCTGAAAATGATTTTATAGGTTGAGTCGTGTCAATCGATGTGGAAAGATCAATTTTCAGACTTACATTTTTATAGCATTTCGAAAATGGTAACAAATCTGACCTAAGGACTCATAGCAATTTGTCTGAAATTTTTCGTCAATGATTGAATACGTTCCCCAGATGTGGAAAAAAATGATATCAGACAAATTGAATGTAGCATGTAAATATTCAGACAACTTTTCAATTTGCAGTACTTAGCCCGGTTGCATAAACTTGAGGTAAATTTACCCCAGGGATATTTTTCGATTTTTTCATACACATAATAATAATAACAGGAATTTATTGCAGAAGCAAAAGGTCATCGACCTACGGTCCTTCAGCCCTCATACACAAATTTATCACACATTTATCTAATGTGTCAATGTGTATTGATGATTTAAATTAAAAAATTTATGTTAAAATAAGAAGTTACCTGAATCTGTGATGTAGCTATTGTGGTCAGTTGTCAAAAAAACACTTGGTCCTGTTTATTTGTTTCTGAATTCAAGTTTCTTTCCACAAGCACAAGAAATCAATGCTGAATAGCCGCAATCCTATAGAAATACCAGCACTCAACATGAAATTGAGGTAGCTACCAAATTTACTAATTGAAAATTCGGAAGAATGAAATGATAATACGTACTTTTGTAGTTTGTAGCCAATAAAACATTAATTATTCAGCCGAAATATATGCATTACATTTTCATTAAAGATATTATGAATTCGTTCAACGTTCAACTCATAAATCTGAGGGATAATAACAGGTAAATAAAATTCAATTTCCACAATCAACTCCTTGTGGTCAGAGATTGTGGGCAAAGCAAGCCTGTGGTCACATAAATTTTTGTTTACATCTTCCATATGATTTTGACAAGTTTACCACACAATTAGTTCATCTCTTTTCTTTTCGATAAGATCGCATATGTCTTTCTCGTACTAGTGTAGCCAAGCAAGATTGCCGAGGTTTTTGCCGGGCGACTCCGGCACATTTTTTCGTTATAGGCGGCACTCAAAATTTCTGAAAACCGTATTTTCGTTTTTCGGGCATCCATACGAATGATTTAAAAGCAAAAATGAACCGAGCTGCTATGAGTCACTTAGGTCAGGTTTTCGACATTTTTGAAAATACACTCAGGTCAAACGCTACGCACAAATGTCTGAAAACACAAATATTAGTGATCAAATAACAAAATCTATGTACATTTTCAATATCATGGTTGTGGTCGTCATCTCTCGTACTAAAAGTGACCTTAAAATACTCGTAGTCCATTTATTCTTCTGGCAAGCCCTGAATTTTTTGTCTGTCGGATACCCTATTCGGTGGTCTTCGCTAAGACGAGTTACATATACGGAGGCTGGCACTCGATACCTTCCTGGCATACAGTTTCGAACAAATAAGTAGTAAATAAACCAAACCGAAGAAATCATCGAAATATTTGGATATGAACTCCATCAAAAAAGTTTTACGATACTCCTAAAAAGGCATGGAATTTCATGCAGGTTACTTTTTTTAGTTAGAAATTCAATGAAAAAATTTATTACAATTGAAATAACATTGTTCAAAAATTGACCTATCTCAAAAAGTATCACAGATGAATGATGACAGGTGGGTTATTTTGAAATCCGAATCTCATGAATCTGTTCAAATTCGATTGATCGGACTCTACGTACAACATAGATCCAAAGAATCCCAAATAACCCAGAAAAACTGAATTTAGGAGCGAGAGTCTCTAAGGGTGGTACCATTTTTTCTTTGCAGAATCCAACTTCCAACGCAATCATAAAAATAGAGTTCTTTTTTGAAAAACCGAAGTAATGGCCAATTTCCGATCACAATGTTTGACACAAAATTTGAAACATGATATTCAGGCAATTTAAAATATGCATGGTCTTCTTCTACTTTGGGGCTATGAGAACGGTTCATGCTCATGATGTTGAGAATAAAAAAATTAACATAATACTGACTGAATGTTTTTTCAGAATTTTTTCATGTATCGAAAACTTTTCGTACGAATATAATGGTTTCGACAGAAATTATTTAGCATTGAATACTCAATCATATCGAAAACGAAAAAATTTAAAAAAAATCTCTAACAAATTGATTTTCACTCCTTCAATAACCGGAAGTACTCAGGCTCCAAAAATATTTCAGCTCAGTAGAGAATTTTTAATAATATCATAATTATTATCTTCGATATCTATTTTATTGTTTACACTCGGAATATACATAACCTCTACGTTTCCTGCGATTTTTTAATTACCAGTTGACGCATGCGTACAATTCTTACCAACTATTCGGCTTCACAGCAGGCGTATGAGCCATAATGATATTGAAAGGAATAAGACACAAATCATTTGCCACCATAAACAACAACAAATGAAATATGAATACGAACTAGGTCTCCCATACCGTTCACCCCCATCAGACCGAATGGTCCAACGTCAACTGAGAATCGCACCGACTGCAGTTTCGTCCTACTTAGGACTCATCAGGGTGGAATATCCCAAAGTTTTTTCTGAAGGTTGATAGATGTCGCTCATTAATATTCATATCTAAATAATGCGCGACGGATATCCATATTTCGACGAAAATATTTTCCATCCAGCGTCAACTTTGGGATATTCCACCTGATGAGTCCTTAGTAGGACGAAACTGCAGTCGGTGCGTTTCTCAGTTGACGTTGGACCATTCGGTCTGATGGGGTGAACGGTATGGGAGACCTAGTTCGTATTTACATTTCATTTGTTAATGTTTATAGTGTCTTATTCCTTTCAATTGAATAGGTAGCGCCTTACCGCTTATGTGATTTTACATCATTATTTATTGTATTCATATTGATATTATCAGATATATGAGAATAGCATATTCTAGCTACATGCAAAATTTTCTCTAGATCACGATACCAGACCATGAGGAAGTCTTAGGATTAAAAAATAATTCTTTGGTATGAGATTCATTCGACAGATGTCAATTTCTTCATAAAGCTGGCAGAAACCATTTCTCTTATCGTTCTTGAATGCGAATTTACCAATTTACTTTGTGACACATTCCGAATCGAAAACAATGCGGGAAAGTAGTTACTTAGGAACAGTTGTAGAAAAAATTACATTTCGGCTTCGCCTTCGGGTGTTTGAACAAACACAACCATTATGACCTCCACATTTTTTCAACACTCATGAGAACGGATTGAATATTTTGTCATTATTTCCATGTCTTGTTCCTGGTAAATCCAATGAAATATAAAAAAATTTGAAGAAATCTCAAATCATACTGAATGAAAGCAAGGTATGTACAATTTTTTTTTCCGACGTCAATACTAGTATGATGAGGGAATAGCGATAGCCAGAAAGCGCAAATTGATCTCATATTCCCGAGCAAAGCTCTCACTATCCACTCTTAATGTGTACATCACATCAAACGAAAAAGTTCATCAGTCGTCACTTGCTCCACCCATATCAAAAAAATGAAGCCTATCAATTTCATCATCGCAGAATCAAATAACCTCCTTCATCACTCTCTTCTCGGCTCGGAAGATGATAAATGATATTTCCGGTTTATCACGTCGACAGAACAAAGGAGGAAGGAGGAATACATGAATCTTTCATTTCCGCTTGTATAGTTCAGACAAAACTAATCCAATCTACAGGACGGGCCCCGTCGGTGTAATTTGAAGTGATAAAGGTGATTTCTCAGTTTCACTCCCGCATCAACTGGATTGGACCATTTTTTCAGAGGAATTCGCACCAAAATATAAATCACAGCATGGAAATGGTTCGAATTTGATGGCACAGCTGAATAAATGAGTCATAAAAGAAATAGGTTTTGTATGATGGTACTAAACCGTCATCAATGAAAAGAGCAGACTGAGCTGAATTCACCCAATCGTTATGTTATTAAGGCAAAAACTGATCGTGAATTTTGTGAGATGCTATATGATAACGGTTTTTGCATTAGGAATGTTACAAAATGTAATAGTATATTTCATTACTAGTCCAGAAAGTAAGCTTTTTCCGTGTGCGCGCGAAGAGTTCCCGTGTGAGGCGGAGCCGAACACGGGAATTCGTGCAAGCACGGAAGAAGCCTTTCTGGACGTGTAATGAACGATATTTTTCATTACACCTCTCTGAAGACAATCCAACGATATTTGTTCTTCGACGGAAAGCATTTCGATATTGTAAAACAATAATTATTCGAAACACTGACGTCTACTGTCATCACGCAATCGTTGCTTTGTGTCTCAGCATAGATGCGCATCTATGTCTCAGCGCACGGAAAAGGGTCACTTTCGGTGCCCTGAATCGACATGTTCTGATAGGGTTTTCAGAGCGGTGTAATCAAATAGTATTTTACGTTACCAGTGCCATTTCACACACATGTAATGTACACTATTTTTCCGAAGACCACACAGATCCCAGCATAACTGCAGAAAATGGATATATTTTTCACTCTATTCAAGGAATAAGGATTAAGGATAATCTTACAAAGAGGAATAATAATTAAACAAGATTGCTTGGAATTGTAGAAATTAAAAGTCATATGATTATTATTGCAATTGCGGCGATCGGAGATAAACGGCTTGTTTCTCTGATTTTTGAACTGTCAATTGATTCTAGATTAACCTCCGATCACAGGTGATAACGCTTTGTGAAACCCACCGCAAGTACAGGGTCTTTCACGAGGAACCTCACCCATATTTATACGGGAAACTACTGAACGTATTTTCATGAAATTCAGCACTTATAAGTATTTCACGATGCTGATGAAATCTAAAATATTTTTAAGGCATGAGCACCTCCGGTTTTTCCGGAAATGAAGTCAAATTCCGTTTTTCAAATTAGAACACCATTTTTTTATTGCAGAAATAGATTCCTTAGAAAATTTCAAGTTATTATGATGTAACATTTTTCAGGTTTGGTTGGAAAATTCTCTCTGAGCGGGAAAATTCGAAAAAAAATCGAAAATAGAGCTCCGCTGAAACAAGAATAACTTCGAGGTTTTTGGATGGAAAATTTTCATTTTTGTTATTTTTCAAGATGTAAGATTGATGTATCCACTTTAAAAATCGAAATCGCGATTCATGATACAGGGGGTGAAAAAATCGCTTTCAGAGTTAGGGATGACAAAATCGTGAGAAATCAATTTTTTCAAATCAGAACCCCATTTTTTTTGGGCAGATATTGAATCTACGTTAAAAAATAATGTGAGTGTATGCATCACACCCTTGCCCTAAAGTGGATATTTTCTGAGTTATTCACAAAAAACTGTTTTTCGTCTTGAATTTTCAGCTATTTCTTGTCCCTTCACGCCAAAAAGATGAAATTTTCAGGAACTGTTACTTAAACCATGTTTTAGATTTTAATACCCTAATATGCAAGAGAAAAAAGTTCCTTATGAACCATATGCAAAAACTTACCATGTTTTACATTCTTTTTTTTTAATGATAGATATCATTAATTACATCTGCCAAATTCCACTTTATTCAGGAGCATTTTGTGTTCACTATTAATTTGGTGATAATTCGTATTAAGTTAGAAAATCGATCACTATGACTAATTTTACCAATGAAGATTATTTAAATCTCATTCTACTTCATGGAGAATGTAATAAAGTTGTAGATAGAACGATTCGACTGTTCATTGAGAGGTTTCCTGACCGACCCAGACCAACGAGAGATACCATCAACAGTACCATGACAAACTTGAAAAATGTCGGATCTTTCGTTAAGAAAACTATACACAGAGAAAAAAGTGTAGTAGAAGATGAGAACAACGAAATTACAGTTCTTGCATATTTTCGTGTGAATCCTCAAAATTCTCTCAAAGATGCCGAGATTGATCTGGGATTATCTCAATCGAGTGTTTGGAGAATATTAAAAAAACATAAAATGCACCCATATAAATTCAATAGGGTACAGCATTTGAAGGAAACTGATTTCGTCAGGAGAACAGAGTTTTGCGAAGCTATGATGATTCGATGTCAAGAGAATGAAAACTTTTTGGACTGTATAATTTGGACAGATGAATCTAAATTCACAAAGAATGGTTCTTTCAATAGGCATAACAATAACAAATATTGTCTACTCAACTCCCCTGACTGATAAAGAGGACTGCATAGAACGAGTCAGAAATGCGTTCAGGTTTGTTTAGATTTTTAGATTCATAGTTTTGAAACTCAATTTGGTTTTTAAACACTTTTGCAGATCTCTTCCTCCCGATGAAATAAGAAGAGCAACGCACGAAGCATTCCTGAGACGTATAAATAAATGTCTAGAAATTAACGGTCAAAACTTTGAGCATCTTCTCTAGTTATAACTGCGAGAGTTTGCCATGGTTCTCCTAATAGTAACTTGAAGTCGGTTTCAACAAGGGGTGAAAAACCGACAGCATGGTTCAAATAACAGTTCCTGAAAATTTCATCTTTTTGGCGTGAAGGGAAAAGAAATAGCTGAAAATTCAAGACGAAAAACAGTTTTTTGTGAATAACTCAGAAAATATCCATTTTAGGGCAAGGGTGTGATGCATACACTCACATTATTTTTTAACGTAGATTCAATAACTGCCATAAAAAATGGGGTTCTGATTTGAAAAAATTGATTTTTCACGATTTTGTCATCCCTAACTTTGAAAGCGATTTTTTCACCCCCTGTATCATGAATCGCGATTTCGATTTTTAAAGTGGATACATCAATCTTACATCTTGAAAAATCCCAAAAATGAAAATTTTCCATCTAAAAACCTCGAAGTTATTCTTGTTTCAGCGGAGCTCTATTTTCGTTTTTTTGTTCGAATTTTCCCGCTCAGAGAGAATTTTCCAACCAAAACTGAAAAATGTTACATCAAAATAACTTGAAATTTTCTAAGGAATCTATTTCTGCAATAAAAAAATGGTGTTCTAATTTGAAAAACGGACGTTGACGTCATTTCCGGAAAAACCGGAGGTGCTCATGCCTTGAAAATATTTTAGATTTCATCAGCATCGTGAAATACTTATAAGTGCTGAATTTCATGAAAATACGCTCAGTAGTTTCCCGTGTAAATATGGGTGAGGTTCCTCGTGAAAGACCCTGTATACAGGGTGTGTCTTTGACTTGTACATATATTTTAACTGTAGATTCTTGAGGCGAAAGGAAATCTTTTTTTTATTATCCATTTTTTCGAATTCAGCTCTGTAAAAGAGATATAGCCATTTGAAAAAAAAAGTTAGGCTTAATACGTGCCTGAAACCATTCTCTGCTAACACCTCAAAGTTCATATTTTTCTATTGGAATTGAGGTGATTATTATTTATTAGATGTTCTTGGTGATACAATTAGAAAATACTCAAGCACTAACCTTATTTGAATTAGAATGAAACAAACACGATATTTCCTAACAAAAGCACTTGGTTCTGTCCGATCATTTCTGCAATTGAAAAGCCATATTGCTCCCACCAAAATGGGTTCCTTCTCCGACTATCCTGAAGATTAGTTTGTGAACACTAATAATTTGTTCAATTTTCCTCGATATCCTGAAACGATCTCACTAACCTATCCTAACCTCATTAATCAAAGTCATATGATTCGAGGTCAATGACCTAACCTAACCCATTTTCTCTGTGATATTTCACAGAACTCTAGAGAAGACGATGCCAGATTGCCGATTTTCTCTTCAAACTATGGTATAGGCGAATTCAAGAAAGCAGTACTTACGTCCCCTATCGTTAACAGAAGAACTATCGCAGAGGCACTAGTTCTGTTTACTTTTCGCTGAAGGCTTCTAGCCATTGAAAATGCCAAACGAGTAGTTCTGATTCTCGCCGATATAGCGCTACGGTCTCAATTTCAGTCTAGGTGCGCTGCGATGTAGCCGTCACGCAAGACAAGCAGTTGTTCTGTGTCTCCAGAGTCCCATCACAGGCCAGTCTGTGATACAATGAACGACACTTAAACGCAATAACCTTCTCCATGGACTTCGATTAATTTATTTATTGCAGAGAATAAAGCAAACAGAGGATGATTGTGATGTGAATATCATGTAGTGTCGATTAAAAACTCCAAGAGGATATTGTTTAGGTAGATATTTTCCTGAAGGACCGGTAACAATAAATTTTCAATAGAAACTGTGCTTATAAACTGTGTATTTTCATGCTTCTCAGATTCCAGAATTCTTGACGAAGTTGATAAACATTGACAACATTGTTAATTTGGAGATCATAGAAGAAATAATATTCGATGATATTTGATTCAGGGAAGC
This sequence comes from Adalia decempunctata, assembly GCA_951802165.1. Taxonomy (NCBI): domain Eukaryota; kingdom Metazoa; phylum Arthropoda; class Insecta; order Coleoptera; family Coccinellidae; genus Adalia; species Adalia decempunctata. The sequence continues at coordinate 60,728,065 of OX637696.1, read as the reverse complement.
ATTCAGATTTTTTATGAAATTCATGATTTTTACCTAAAATTTCTTCGTATACATTTAGGAATAACTCGAATACGACGCGTTTTATTGAACAAATATAGGAATACTTTCATTTTCGAAAATGGTTGATTCTTTCGAAAATATGAACCGTTTATCTTTTTCAAGTGATTTTATAGTATTTTCGCATGAATTTATGAGTCGACTACGCTGTAACTTTTATACCAGGAGAAATATGAAATGAGTTTCAACTGAGGAATATGCACCATGAATAGAGTAAACAATCAACCAAAATTCAGTTCATTCGAAATATCGGTTCCGAATATATGGAAAGAATAGTGTTAATTTCATGCGGATTTTTGTTACCCTTTCAAACGAAACCGAATTTTGAAAAATGGTATGATAAAAAAGTGTTTCGTTTGATGAGAGGAATCTACAGTTAAAATATATATACAAGTCAAAGATTCACCCTGTATAGTAATGGACTTTTCAATGAGGAGTAAGACAGATTTCTTTCTGTTATTTGTACACTTTGTACAGTAGTACAGTCTCGATGTCAATTTATCGAAGAGGCGGAGTGACAACTTTCGAGCTACTGCTGATGGCACCCATAATTTCATTGGCAATATTCAACCTGTTAGTAGATGAATCGTCAATATATTCTTCTGTGACTTTGGACGAATTCCAACCCCCAATTCGTTTCAGAGAAGTTAGATCTCCTCCGACGTCAACTAAAATAGTAGCAGAAGAACAGCGATTCAGCGAAATGAGTGCCCTTGTATTTTTCAGGATCCTTTAGCCACTACTCTAGGTATATTTTCAATTTTGTTAATGCCCATTACTTGTCCCCAGATCATTGTTATTTATACATAACTGGGTAAGTTCTTGCTTACGACATGCACCAGATATACATGACCAACACAACCTAAGAAAAACCATAATTAAATAAATGTATGGATTTTTTTTTAATACTTGATAAAATCATTGCTCAAAAAGGAGGATCCACTCAACTTGAGTAACTATAGACCAATTAATTTGTTACCTGCATCCTCCGAAATATTTGAATTAGGTGGTCATCAATGAAATTTCAACATGGATATTTGAAGGGCAGATCTACCAACACTGCTATTTTTCAATTAATTGTTAATGCTATTTTGCATTGTTTGGAGAATAAGAGTTTGGCATTGGGTTTTCTTCCTAATTTGAGCAAAGCTTTTGACTGTGTTGATCACAAGCTTCTTTTTCGGAAGTTGGATAAATGATAAATGTTGTATAAAGGAGACAGCAATATGAAGCAGCAGGTTATTCTCAATAGTTTGAGTGCTGAGTAAAATCAAATATTCGAAATGTGGAATTGGGAGTTGATCAGGCTACTGTAGCTGGTTCAATTTTAATTTTAGTTCATATTAACGATCTGCCAGAGGTACATTGGGGTACCAAAATGTAAATTATGTCGATGACACGAATATTTCAATTGTGAGGGGTGATTCAAAGGAGATTGTTTACAGAACAAAAGATAGAACGCATCTTGGATCTGTTTGATATGATCAAGGTGATAAAAGAAGACAAAACCAATCTGGGTACCCTTCCATCATAAACAGGCTCTGAACACATCTTTAGATTGCATTGTTCTGAATGATAGCAGTGTAACACTTTCACCGGACACCAAATTCTTGGGTGTTCATCTTGATGAATTCCTCAATTGGGAACTTCATAGAGATAGGGTCTGTCTGAAGTTGTCCAGTTTTGGCTATAGAATGAAGATTTTTTTTTACTCACTTGGAAGAGAATATTGTAAAAAAGATGTACATAAAGTTAGCCAAACAACTTTCGCGAATCAAACTCGGAATAGCTCAAATTTTGCCGTTATTAATCCGTGAAAAAATAAATTTTGCCGCTCTCATATTTAAAAAGATATGGGGTGTGTCGCTAAGTTGATATCAAGTTGGCGAAACAACTTTTTAAAAAATGGTTTCAGCACAAAACAAAATAGCTCATCTTTTTCAGTGATTTATCCGTAATTTATCCGTGAGAGAATAAATTTTGCCGCTCTCATATTTAAAAAGATATGGGGTGTGTCGCTAACTTGATATCAAGTTGGCGAAACAACTTTTCGAAAAATGGTTTCAGAACGAAACAAAATAGCTCATCTTTTTAAGTGATTTATCCGTAAATTATCCGTGAAAAAAGAAAATTTGTATCAATCAAGGTTTCGAAGAAAAATGACGAAATCTGATTGATCGATCAGCAGCCGACGGAACATGATTTATGCATTTTTCTCGAAAACTACGCAAGCTATATTGTTGATATTTGAAGAGAAGATGAAGCTTTTCATCTTTGATTTATCCGTGAAGAAAAAAATTTTGCCGCTCCCGTTTTAAAAAAAATATCACGTGCGCTGGTATGTGTACATCAAATTACCATACACACATATTGAAAAAATGATTTCAGCAATCAACAGATAATGCAATTTCTTTCTGTGATTTATCCGCAAAATATCCGTGAAGAAAAAAACATCACCACTCTTGTATTTAAAAAAATATTGGGTGTTTCGCTAACTTTATATCAATTTGACAAAACAACTTTTCGAAAAATGGTTTCAGCACGAAACGAAATAGCTCATCTTCTTAAGTGATTTATCCGTAAATTATCCGTGAAAGAACAAATTTGTATCAATCAAGGTTTCGAAGTAAAATGACAAAATCTGATTGATCGATCAGCAGCCGACGGAACATGATTTATGCATTTTTCTCGAAAACTACGCAAGCAATATTGTTGATATTTGAAGAAAAGATGAAGCTTTTCATCTCTGATTTATCCGTGAAGAAAAAAAATTTTCCGCTCTCGTTTTTTAAAAAATATCACGTGCGCTGGTATGTGTACATCAAATTACCAGGTGACATATTGAAAAAATGATTTCAGCAATCAACAGATAATGCAATTTCTTTCAATGATTTATCCGCAAATTATCCGTGAAGAAAAAAACATCGCCACTCTTGTATTTAAAAAAATATTGGGTGTTTCGCTAACTTTATATCAATTTGACGAAACAACTTTTCGAAAAATGGTTTCAGCACAAAAAAAAATAGCCCATCTTTTTGAGTGATTCATCCGTAAATTATCCGTGAAAAAAGAAAATTTGTATCAATCAAGGTTTCGAAGAAAAATGACAATATCTGATTGATCGATCAGCAGCCGACGGAACATGATTTATGCATTTTTCTCGAAAACTGAGAAAGCTATATCGATGAAATTTGTAAGGAAGATGTAGCTTTTCATCTTTGATTTATCCGTGAAGAAAAAAAATTTGCCGCTCTCGTTTTTAAAAAAATATCACGTGCGCTGTGGTAAGTGTACATCAAATTAACAGGTGACATATTGATAACATGATTTCAACAATCAACAGATAATGCAATTTCTTTTAATGATTTATCCGCAAATTATCCGTGAAAAAAGAAAATTTGTATCAATCAAATGACAAAATCTGATTGATCGAACAGCAGCCGACGGAACATGATTTATGCATTTTTCTCGAAAACTGAGAAAGCAATATCGATGAAATTTGAAAAGAAGATGTTGCTTTTCATCTTTGATTTATCCGTGAAGAAAAAAATTCTGCCGCTCCTGTTTTTACAAAAATATTACGTGCACTGATAAGTGTAGATACATCAAATTGACAGGTGACCTATCCAAATCGAAAAAAATTATTTCAGCAATCAACAGATAATTTAATTGTTTTCGATGATTTATCTGTAAATTATTCGTGAGGAAAAAAACATCGCCATTCTCATTTAAAAAAATATTAGATGTTACGTTGACTTGATATCAATTGAGCGAAACATCCGATATTTTTTAAAATACAAGAGTGGCGATGTATTTTTCTTCACGGATAATTTACGGATAAATCATTGAAAAAAATTAAATTATCTGTTGATTGCTGAAATCATTTTTCCAATATGTCACCTGGTAATTTGATGTACACATACCAGCGCACGTGATTTTTTTTTAAAAACGGGAGCGGCAAAATTTTTTTCTTCACGGATAAATCAAAGATGAAAAGCTACATCTTCTTTTCAAATTTCATTGATATAGCTTTCTCAGTTTTCGAGAAAAATGCATAAATCATGTTCCGTCGGCTGCTGATTGATCAATCAGATTTTATCATTTTTCTTCGAAACCTTGATTGATACAAATTTTATTTTTTCACGGATAATTTGCGGATAAATCACTTAAAAAGATGAGCTATTTTGTTTCGTTCTGAAACCATTTTTCGAAAAGTTGTTTCGCCAACTTGATATCAAGTTAGCGACACACCCCATATCTTTTTAAATATGAGAGCGGCAAAATTTATTTTTTCACGGATAAATAACGGCAAAATTTTGAGCTATTCCGAGTTTGATTCGCGAAAGTGTTTTGGCTAACTTTATGTACATGTAAAAAAAGATATGTCATGATAACTTTGAATCTGTCTTGAGGTATGGAATAATATTCTGGGGTCGTAATTTTAAAATTAATTCGATATTTGTCAATCAAAAAAGAACTTTCAGGTGTATGTATAGATTACATTTTAGAGAATCTTGTAGAGGAAAGTTTTGTCAAAAGAATTTATTTACTATTTATGCTTTATATGTATATTTATTAGTAGGTATTTAGTTTTTCTTTTCAATAATGAACACATTAATGAATTTGATAGAGAACGTGGATATAATACAAGAAACCTAGATTTTTTTTCCACTACATCGATTAACCATGACAGAGAAGGGTCCGTACTATATGTGCATCAGTCCAATAAACTGCCGGACAATATTGAAAGATGCAATTATGTAGGAACTATGGAAAACCTGAAAGGGTAAATGCTGATCCGGTTGGAACCATATAATCTAAGTAGGTAAGTAAGTACCCTTTGGAGAAACAGGCCAGGACTTACTCAGTCCAAGAAATTCGTGATAATTTCACAGACCAATAACAGTAAGCTCCTAAAGTTGTCACGAGCTGAGCTTCGGGTGATGGTAGGCCTGCTGACAGGGCACTGTCGGTACAAACATCATTTGTACCTTATGGGAAAGTCAGCAGATAAGATTTGTAGGCTCTGTGGGTCAGAGGCAAAAACAGCTGAACACATGGTATGCAAGTCTCCAGAACTGGCTGGTCTAAGAGCCATTCATATGGGGAAACCGGTCCTGGATACCCACGAGGTAACGACCACCATAGAGGACCTCCTTGAGTTTCAATGAATGAGTAGGGTGGTGAACAAAAGATCCTTGTGGTCGCAGTTTCCGAAAGGCTAACTGAGCCATAACGACCCCAGTTCGAATAATAATGATCAAGGCTATATTGAAATTCTTTCAGTATCCTTGATATCACGTTGGAAACGAATATCATATCAGTTTTCTGAATAATTTTCGGTGGGTTTGAGGATGAACCAAAATGGGATCCTCGGTGATTCTATTGGAAATGCAAGATCTTACCAACCTACTTTCATTACTCGCCCGATCTCAAACACTACCAAAAATCGACTTCCGTTCGGAAATAAGCGATATTTCCCAAGAGACTTACGTCGAGCATAAATCGTGCAACATTTTCACTGGATTCCGTCCAGGAGCTGGAACGTTGTAACTGAGTAATGCAATTCCCAAATTCTGCTCGTTTGTGTCGTACGTATTTCACATAGGTGCCGTACATTATTTATGGTGTATTCGCGAAAGACGCTTCTTGGCCCGTTTTTGATGTCTTCATGTAATTCGGTATACTCGGAAATATATGGCATGTTTAGAATTAAAATAAATGGTAGATACAAAAATGATCGAAATGGTGAGAGTTTTCCTTATGTCAACTGTTACGTTCATTTCTGACTTCATGTTTATATGGGGTGAGCCTGTGAATTGTGAACTTTTTCAACTTTTCATTCCACTTATCGAATAAAATACTTGTCTTTTTTTTCAGATAAGACTTCGACAAATGAAATGTTTTGAAAATCCTCGAAAACGATAAACATCCAATGAGTTATTTTTTAAATTTTTATTTATTTGGGAATTCACAGCGGATCTTAAAACAGTCCCTGGGAATTTATGACAAGGCCTGCAAGTACAATAGACGTAACCACAAACTCCAAAAAAATAGCACACATATCGCAGTTGTACCATCAAAGTGCATGTTTTCATAAATAAAACATATCATATAAGTACATTAATTCCTAAGCTACAAATATTCCATAACAAGTTTAGTGATTTATTTGCTCCTCTGTGTCAGAGTCTTGATTGCTTCCGAAAGCTGATTGAAGATTCTACTTCCAACAAATATTGGTGAACTTTGTGTATTCTTCTTCTTTTCAATGGTTTTCCTATGAGTTCCTACGATTTAGTTCCGTATTCATTCTTCCAAATGGTGCATTTTACATCATCCAAATTGAAACTGATATCTTGAAGAGAGTAATGGAAAACTTCCCCGAAAGACTTCACAAGTGCGTCGCTGGTCGAGGCCGTCATTCGGATGATATTATCTTCAACATAAATGAAAAATTTGATTATGTGAGCTTTCGAAATAATTTTTTTTTTCTATATCTGTTTTCGTATTTTTTTATTAGCGCCTTGAAATGTGGGAAAATTAACGCACATTATGGAAATCTTAAATTTATTTTACAACTGAAGGTGTTCTCATAATTATTTTTATCAGAATTATGCATGCATATATTATCCACTTTCAACGTTTTTCTTCAATACAGATGTTTTCTCTCAGCAGGAATAAAAAAAAGATGATATTATCAGATTTTGAATGTATTGGCTCCATTCTAAAATCAGTTGTTCTCGATCAATTCTAGTGATCAATAGTTTTTCTTTCGTTTGATTTTCTACACTCGATCGCTATGCAATGCGAAACACGCAATTTGACCCAAGAGGAATGCGCCCAAGCGGTAGTTTTGCGAGAAGAAGGGTGGACATACACAAGAATTGCAGAAAGGTTTGGAGTTTCCCATACAAGTGTGTCCAGAATCTTGCAGCGATTCAGGGAGACAGGTATGAATGTCCGAAGACCAGGACAGGGTAGACCACGGGTAACAACTGCCATTCAAGAACGTTACTTGAGAGTTTCTTCGTTGAGACAACGGTTTGCAACCGCTCGCCTCCTTCGAAATCAGCTTGAGCAAACTCATGAGGTGCAAATTAGCACTCAGACAATAAGAAAGCGCCTCAGAGAATATGATTCAAGGCATCGTGTCGCGGCAAGAGGCTCAGCTCTTACCCCAGCCCATCGAAGAGCGCGTTTGGATTTTGCGAGAGAGCATATCCATTGGGAAGAGGCCGATCGGGAAAGAGTTCTCTTCACAGATGAGTCTAGATTCTGCCTCTACCATTGTGATCGATGTTCCCTTGTATACAGACGTCCACATGAAAGATATGCTCAGGGCAATTTCCTGAATACTACTGGTTTCGGGGGAGGATCGATTATGGTATGGGGTGGAATATCTTTGACTGCTCGCACAGACCTAGTGGTCGTTGATAATGGAGCTATGAATGCTGATAAGTATATAAGGAACATTCTTGAAGAGCATGTAGTGCCATTTGCCCCATACATTGGTGAAAATTTCATTTTTATGGACTATAATGCCAGACCCCATCGTGCGCGCATCGTTTAGGAGTACCTTGAAGAGGTTGAAGTCTCTCGAATGGAATGGCCAGCAAGAAGTCCAGATCTCAATCCGATTGAGCAGGTTTGGGACAACCTCAATAGAAGGTTGAGAAGTTCAGAAAATCATCCAGCTACTCTTAATGACTTAGGAATCCAACTCGGAGAAATCTGGGAAGGATTAGATCAGAACATTTTAAGATCACTCATTTTGAGTATGAACCGTCGTTGCCGAGCTGTAATTAACGCAAGGGGTGGAAATACCAAGTATTAAATCACTTATCAGCATTTCAGTATTTTGAAAATTGTTCATTTCTCTTCTTTCACATGAGATTCGGTGAAATCCTGAATTTTTCTTCCATTTAATGTGTCTTGTTTCGTTCAAAACCTTCCCGAGAGAATATAAAAAATAAGTTATAAAGTCAATGTAGAGTTAACTTTCATTAAAATTGAGATTTTCAGAATGTGCGATAATCTTTTTGCGCAGTGTAGTTGCCACGCCTTGTATTTTGAGTACTCACCGCTATTTTCAATGTAAGGGAGCTCAATACTTTTATATCCAATTACAGTAAATTCATTGTATAATCATTTCGTCATTCACCATATTGATACAAATACTCTCATCAAATTGATTTCTCTATTTCAGTATCGTAATGAGTTCATAACAGTACTAAAAACAGTGCTGTAATGAACTCATTACAGCATTGCTTTCAGTTATATTTTTCGTTTTTTGGTTGTCAGCACTGGCTTCCGCTCTTATCAATTTTCAACACACATCAATTTGGAAATGTCAATTTCGTAACAGTCACCAACTGCCAAGATATAATACAAAAGTCGCTAGGATGAGTTTTTCATTGAATTTCAACAGTATATCACGGAATTTGACTGAAATAGAGAAAATATCGTCTAATACTCGCATTCGTATTGGAATAGGAGCCCATTCTGCAACTAGTTTTAGAATATACTATTCTGTATCTTCAATGAAGTGATTATTTCAAATTATTCTTTGGAATGTGTTGATATTGATTGCAAAGAAAACCCTGATAAGTACATACATATTATTGTAAACTATTTCTGAAAAAAACTTTGTGCTAATTGTATCGAAATATCGTAATTCCTATGAGTATAAACTTATTTTGATTCGAGAAATATCAGTTATTCGAATTCATACAAGAAATTATGTTAGGCGCGAACTCGTTGTTTTCCTAAAAAATTGCTATAGCTTGCTAACAAAACCGAATTAGAAAAAGTATAAAATGTTAAAAAGTTTCTTCTGACCTCAAAAATCTACAAATACATGTCGAAGACTTCTTATACAATTCCTTGCACATCTGCTGTCTAATTATATTTTCGCAGCTGACAACATTTCTTTCCAATTGGTTTTTTGATTTAAAAAATCATCTCAGAATTGAATCTTTTACAAAAATCCTCGCATGGTTTCATTATCGAGACCCTCGTTAACCCTATCACTTCTGCAGATCATTATTAGATGAGTATAATTAACGTCATAACCACTAATGAAGACGCGTACAATATTCAAGCCTGGCGATCAAGCTTATTTGGAGTGGGCACTTAAACAAAGCTCCCTGCTATTATCAACTATTATCCTTGACGGTATTTGGTGCTCATTGGTTATTCAACCCGAGACGATCGTTATGTCGATAATTCGCTGGTGGTTTGGGACCTGCCTCCAGATCAGTCGTAAAATTTCCATGGAAATTTTGGGGAAAAGAATCAAAGACTCCTTGAACTTTTCTTTCTCACTGAACATGGAATGAGGCTTTACTTGCAACAAAGGATTGCTGTAGGCTGTCCAAGAAATATATACACTAGTGACAGTTTGTGCTCATATATTTATGTGGAAAATTTCTTATTCATTTAAAGACTCCTACAATACACAGGGTGAGTCTTTGACTTGTACATATATTTCAACTGTTCATTCTTGAGGCCAAAAATCCTTTTTCACATTTTCCATTATTTCGAATTTGGCTCTGTTGAAAATATATATCCATTTGAAATAAAATTTTGCCGAATACGTGCCACTTACGATTCTCTGGAATAAATGCAAATTTCATATTTCTCGATTGAAATTGATTTGATACATTTCGGTAATATTCAAGTACAAACCTTATTGGAAAAAAAAATCAGAAAAACATATAGTTTTGTCCGATTATATCTGCAATTTAAATGACATATTTCTCCCACCAAAATGTATTTATTTTTCGATTTTTCTATTGATTAGTTTGTCAACACTGATAACTTGATCATATTCGCCTCGATATTCCACAAATATCTTATAAGGAAAGGGTTTTCATTCAATTTATGATTAATCAAGCTATAGCAATCTATTCTGTATACAAAACACTCAAAACAATAATCTTCTATGCAAATTTCACAGAACTTTTGAGAAGACGTTGACAACTTATCAATTTCTTGGATAACATGGTGAAGATATCTATGAATTCTACCTTAGATCACCTTAATTAATACCAGGAATCGACTCATCTCAAACAGCAGTCTTTGATCTGTGCTTACTGTTACCACGGTTCTGTTTCATTAATGAAAAAATTTAAAATAAACTCCATAAAGTAACTTGTTTTCTCTATGGGCTAAGTCCACATAATTCTATACTTCTAATTTGATCCTTGGAATAAAAACTCGAACATCTAGAGGATTCTGCAAAACTCCCGATAAACTATAGCGCATGTGCGATAAGAAATATTGTGATAGGGTAATCGGCAGCAAGAAGTGAATTTCCATGTGAGGTAAACATGTATACATAATGACATGCTTCTTCTATTAGTCGCGAAAGTTCACGACGCATGCGTATAGCGATAACTAGCGCTGGAGATTGGCGATATCAACTACCCAGGGAACAGACTTCTCCGTGATATCTCTGAGAGGTCACAATGCGACCTCAATGGGAGCTCCTGACGCGAGGTCCCAGAGATCTTTATGTGATGTAACTAAGAGAAGTTCCCACTGATGTGCCCATGCGATATCTTGTAGACCTCACCATGCGATATCTTTCAGACCTCTCCATGCGATATCTTGAATATCTCGTCATGCGATATCCTTTGAGACCTATCCATGCGATATCTTGGAGAGTTCACCATGAGATTAACAAGGCCAATCTGTTCACGTAGGCGCAATTTGGCCATCCAATCTCACTTTTATAAACAGCGGGTTTACCATGACATCGAGAGGGGTTTTGTCGATAGATTAGTTAGTTGTGGTTTTCGTATTACTGTGATGTACGAGGTTCCTTATTGTGTGAAATTTCGAAGGGGATATTTGTGCTCCAAGGTAAGTGTTATTTTCATTAAATTCTGGAGTTTTCTTTTTGATAGTTCAAGAGATAGGTACTTATCTCATTCCCGAAAAAACTCTACGACAGGTTTCACAAAAATGGCTGGTGGAGTCGAATATTTCCAAAATTCAAACTAATAAATTATTGTTAATTTTTAATAGGCATGGTTTACAAATTCCTGTGGGAACCATTGTTGCAACTGCAATAGTAATAAAACAAAACACTTCCATGAGAATCGGGATGATTCGACACTTTCACAGGAACTGTTTGGAATTATATCTCATTTTGTTTCAAGCTAATAGTATTTGAATGCGCATTGAATTTTTGTATGTTAACTTCCTCGTGGGATCAAAAACATTGGAAAAAAATAGGCCATTGTCAGCTATCCCTACGAGATATGGAACCCGCGCTTCCTATCTGTCATACATATATCATAATTTCTTCAGGAGATGGATTGATAAGAAATTCTCCTCTGAATGGAACACGAGAACGGATCTCGGGCAGTCGAGACTCCTTATCAAGGGGCCTTCTTCGAAGCCGGAGGTCAAAAAGCTCTCGATTTTCGAGAGGAAGCAATTGTTTCTGGTGACTGGTGCTCTTATTGGCCATCTGTTTAACAAACATTCAAAGAGAATGGGTCTTACTGAGTGTTCCCTCTGCCGTTGGTGCAAGAACGCGGATGAAACGACGGAACATATACTGTTCACGTTCGGCAACTTACCTACACTGAGGTGAACACACCTAGGGAACCCTACACCTTCCATCTCTATGGTGAGAGAGACTCCTCCATGTCGGCTCGCGGCATTCTTGTCAGCGTGCCTTCGGGTCTGAGTCGCTCCAGTATTACACAAATGCGGTAAGAACAATGGGCCATAAGGCCAACGAAAGGCACCGCACAAGAAGAAGAAGATCCCTAGGATACATATGCTGCCGCGGACTTTCTTCAGATCTTTTGGAGACATACAAAATTGTAGTGGATCATTCCGAATTTTTTGCCCTGCACACGCCGACAAAGCAGAAGATTCTTCAATTCTAATTACATATACAATATTTCAATACTGAATGAAAGAGAATTCAGCTTATATCACTCCGACAATTCATACGAATCTGATGACACCTCAAATGTTGAAATATGTCAAGACATTCGGACTGTAGAGCTCGATAAAGAACTAGACATACTTACAGGCAGTTGGGTGAAAAGACATGAAATGGTCATAAACCGAGGTTTTTTGTGTATACGAAGCCATCCATCTTATCTGTATTTGTCTCATGCAAATTGGGTGAATTAGATGCGATAGTGTTCGTAACTCTATTCTGCATTTTGATTCTCTCAAATGGACTGCGGAGACAAAAGCAGAACAATCAGAAGTAATTAAGCATAGTTATCTCAAAAGACTAACCGCACCTCAACGGTTATTGTCACATCACCTCAATTCTCAAAGGTTTACTAGTATTTCACGCTCAGAACCACAACTTGAAATGATGTTCGTTTCATAACTTACTCTTTTGTTGGGGCCGTATCTGCGGAAAACAAAAGAATCTTAAACGCCATCTCGATAAGTTTATTGCTCGTTTCGTGATACTGAATTTGGTTATTAACGACGATTCTAGTCTATCTTTCGTTTTTTGGAACACTTATTTAGAAAGAAAGTTCACGAAGGTTTTGAAAATATTCAAAGACAAAGCCAAAATTATCAAATACAAATTGAATCTCCCTGCAATTCATTGTACATTCTTTTTTGAACAGACAATTATGTCCAGTTATTGAATCTTTAACAGAATATCTTCATCAGCGCTCAATTTAATTGTCTAAAATCGATTTGCTCAACGAAGAACAAGTAGGTAGATTTATTGCGGTGCGCCTGTGCAGGTTTCAGGTACTTTTCTATTTGAAAAGAGACACGGCTTATTGGTTTCAGAAAAACCAAAATTCTAGTATTTTCACGCCCACAGTACAGGTGCACAAAACGGAATTCAACAACCTGGTCCCAGTTGTTTATTTTGATCATTGATTCTCCTCCTGAACTAACGGTTGGCTTTCTATTTGCGACTCAGTCCATCCAATTCTTGCAGCAGACTTTTCCTTTAGGTATAACTATATGTATTTGTTACCTGTTTACACCTGTAATTGGGCATTTGCCTGTTGGATGTAAAAAAGATAAATAAATAAATAAATCTCATTTGTTTTTAGCCATGTGTCTTCAAGCCACCTCCATTTTCTTAGATATTTTGTCCACCTTCCATTCTCTTGTCGGATAACGTATCTTGTCCAAGTCCATTTTTGCCTAATTATTCTCGAGATCATTCACTTTTTTCCTTGAAAACAAGAAAACGTTAAAGCAAGAAAAAATTAACATGATTCTTGTACTCTGCAAGGAGACCTTTCAAAGAAAAGCATGAAAATGGTTGAAAAAGAAATAAGACTGTAGATAATAACGAAAATGGCTTTTTATTATTGAACTAACATAAAAAATGGACCTTCACCACAATAATTCCATAAAATGACAAACAATACAAAATCAGCACTGGATCAGTCTACATCAAGCCATCGGTGGGAGTAAACATCCACCCACATATGTAGATTTTCAGCCTGAAGATATTGCATCCTCGTATCATCTCTTGATGAGGTGGATAATTTTTGTTTGTCCCTAATTCTAATGCTCAGCAGATACGCCACCAAAAGCGATGACTGAGTACTGCGGTCCGATCTACTTCGAGTCGATACAAGCCCTTCTAGCTGTAACCGTCGTTTGCTTCGAGCCAGACAACGCAAGCACCTATATAATAGACAATCTTAAGATTTCCAATTGTCTATGTAAAGGGTTTTCTAATGAGAGGTGTTCTTTTAACATTCGAAAAAGAATTAAATTTTTTAGAGAAATGATCGGATGTTTAATTCATTATAAAGAGGAAAGTATGCCGTTAATGATGGAAAATGACCACCACGACCATGATTACAAGACCATATCCTCTTCATGAAATTTTCCATAACCAAATCGCAAAGTGGCTGCCCTATGTCCTCGATAGCCTCACGAATTCCATCTTAGAGGCCTTGAATCGACGCTGGGCTCTTGGCGTTGACCTTCTCTTTCACATGGCCCCAAAGGAAAAAGTCGCAAGGTGTTAAATCATCAGATGTCGATGGCCAATTGTGATCACTCCTTCGAAAAATAACACGCCCGGAAACCTTTCCCGCAGTAAATCAATGGTTTCGTAGCTTGTGTGGCACGTAGTGCAGTCTTATTGAAAGTTACCGTTGTCCAGATAAATACCATCCAATTCCTGTCATGGAAAATCGTTAATCATCTCTCGATAACGTAATCCATGCCCCGTTACGGCTGCTCCAGCCTCATTCTCGAAAAAGGTCCGATGATCCCGCCGGACCAAAAACCGCACCAAATAGTCACACTTTGAGGATAGAGAGGCTTTTCAACAAAAACTCTTGGGTTTTCTGAACGTCATATGCAACAATTTTGCTTGTTGAGAAAGCCACCAAGGTGGAAATGGGTCTCATTATTCAAGATGATATTTCTATGGAATTCCGGATCATTTTCAAGAATTTCAAGGTCCCAATCAGCATAGACATGTTGATTATCGGCCAGCTTAAGTTCTTGTGTTAACTGAACTTTAAAAACCTTAAGACCTTAATCTTCATGCAAAATACGGTGTAATGAACAAACCTGGGTTTTCTTCAACATTTGCGGCTACAGCAGCAATAATAAAAAATAATATAGAATAAATAATAAAAAAATATTTTATCTACTCCCATGGAATAATATATCTATTATTCAACTGATTCTGATCTGTAATAGTCTCTATGAACCAATAGTGTGAGGTAATAATAACTCACGCCTATAACTCACTCTAACACAAATGGGAAAAATGTAGCTTACGAAATTAATAAAAAAGTCGAGTCAATAGGAAACTCTATTTCAGACATCAAGGTAACGTTCTCGCCATCAATTTCTACATTTTCTTAGGTCTGAATATCCAAAAATTGCATTTGAAAAACGTGAATTTTTGACCTTTTCTACGGGATTCGATATCGATTCGATCTCGACCACAGAACTCGATTTTGACAACTGTTGTCAATTTTGAAAATGCAGATAAATTTGAATTTTACTGAAGAAGTCGAAGATAAAGTATAGTGTTCAATTCGCGGTAATGTTCATAACACACGCAGATGAATTTTGCAGCCCGAGCCGTCAGGCGAGGGGTGTAATTCATCAATTAATTAATTACCGCTCATTGAACAATAAACTATTATAAGTATTGAATGAATGAAAAGGATATTCGCCATCAGTTCTCGTTATTTTGTGACATTTCCACAATAAAAACGAACAAATATTTTTGTGTTTTTTCATTTCAGTATTGAAGTCTATCATTTAGTTAATCAAACGTCTATCTCATTTTTCTTTCAGAATATACCGTTTTTATGTAAATAATATAACAAAAATGTGTTATTTCCGCGAAATTTATTTCCTTGAATTTTTTATTCGAAATGATAAATATCCATTTTTATCGAAGAAATTTTATCAAGGTTCGTTTATGCCGTCGATTAGTGAAAATTAATTGTTTCTCACAATTGTTGATTCTTACATGGAATTGAATTTCTTTTAAATGACACGCCCGCAGGTATCTACTCCCAGATGACTGGTGAAGGAAAATTAGTGTATTATACAGTCATTGTGAGATCTAGTTCAGGGTAGGATTTCTTGTTGATGTTCCCTGCGCCCAACCTTTGTTCTATTGAGCTGAATAATCCAATAAATAAAAACTAATGCACTGCACCGCCATCTGGCGGTTCACGTTTCCTATTTTGAAGGCTGAAGAATCTTAATCGTGAATGTTAACAATTTCAATGCTTTGTTGAAGCGTCTATCGTTCCATTTTTATTTATGGCGTAGTTTCTACTCGTAAAATATCAAGAAATGACACCGTCACAAGTGACATTTACCGAAATGGCGGGCTATTCAGAATAACACTTCTTATCGGAAAACCCTTTATTACGGATGAAGATATATTTATTCCATGTATCCAACTTTGAAAATGGAATGGTTTTTAATTCATCAATTTGGTTTTCTACACATTTCCATTCAGAAATCTCCCAGTGTAATTTTTCCATATTATTCTGAATTATTCCAGAAACAATGTTGTTTCGGATCCTTCAGCCGGAAGAGCATACATGTCTAATGACAATAAACCCTATTAGGGTGCACAAAGCAACTACTTCGGAAAAGCCATTCTGAGCCATAACTCAAGAGATAAACTTTGTGGCGTAACATGATCATATTCAATTACATAATGGTTTTCCGAGACTTAAGAGGTCGAAAAGCTGTTTCCTCATTTACTGTTTAGAGATTTAAGAGAATAGCGTTTCCAGTTCATGTCCAACTATCGTTTATTCATAACATTCAACATTTGGGCTGGATTAATTGTAAGTTTGAAAACGACCTTATACATGTTGCCAATGTACTCAACTTATATGCATGAGTTCTTGGCATTACCTAAATAATATCTTCTTGTGTGCATTGTAAATTCCAAGGCTATGTATGTTCATGTAAATAAGGGATTCGATTCACAAGTTAGTTATGCAATTCGGCGAGAAGACGAACATGAAGCCTATTGGATATAAACTAACTGACGAAGAAACTGGAACACCCAGAAGGAACTGTTTGGATTTCAATTTTGTTTGGTAGAACATAGACAGAATAGCAAGGAGTCAATGATTAAAGTTTGGAATGTGGTTGTCCACTGTGATTATCTATACATCCCCAACACCTCTGGTATTGATACAATAAGATTTCTTATTGAGGGATACAACCCAGAGCTACCTGTACTTTATGTCTCAGAGCAACCAGAAACCGTGGGGACTGGGTATATTTCCAAGCCTCCTACCCATGATGTCCCAATCCCAAACATGCTCTATTCATACAGATTCTCAAGCTCCTATGTCATTGACTCAAAGCTGATTTGGGAGTGCCGGAACAAACTTATTGAGGTAGGCAAGAAGAAAAAGGTCTTTTTAATCTGGGTTTCCGGTCATTCAGGAATCGTAGGAAACGAGGAGGCCAATACACTGGCCAGAAAGAGCGCACAAACGACACTCACTGGCCCAGAACCCTTCTGTGGTATAGGAAAATGCACCTTCAAGGAGGAGTTTATGGTGAAGGAGAAAACCGAAAGAGAAAAACTCTGAGGGAATCTCCCAGGGATGGATCACTCCAAAAATTTCCTCCGGAACTTTGAAACGGCTAAATCCAGAAAAAATCTGGATCTCAGTAAAAACCAACTTCACCTACTCACTGGCTTTCTCACAGGACATTGTCGGCTGAAGAAGCATCTGTTGGGAATGAGTTTATTGGACACTGACGAGTGTATATTCTGTGAAGAGGAGGAAGAAACTACTATTCACCTAGTTACGGAATGATATGCCATTACAAGCCAAAGGAAAGAGTGCTTTGGACAAGAAACATGTAGTCATTGAAGCCGTCCCAGATACTGGATTTCATCAAATCTCTGGGACTGGAGGGCGGGCTGTAGCAGGCGGGATGATAACAGCTCTGTTGGCGGCACAATAGACCTTAAGGTCGCAGTGGACTGTAACCCCTTTTCAATCTCATCTGTAAATATCAACAATGGAATTATAGAACAGAGAATGCAAATGGCAAGAAATTGAAAGAGTATGCCGAAAAGGATGATGCGATAGTAATGGGACTGGATATACCGACCTATTTACCCAGTGGCAATGGAACCCCTGATGTGCTAGACATAGTGATAATGAAAAATATAAAGCAAGATTTTGCTCTTGAAACGATAGAGGATGGTACTTCTGATCACAACCCGATACTCCAGTTCATTTTAGGCCATGGACCTAGAAATGAATTAACCCAAACACGAGAAAATACCGATTGGGACGAGTTTAAGGATAAACTCCAAGAAAATATCACGAATATTCCCCAAATTAACACTCCTGATGAATTAGATGAATCAGTCACAGCATTGGAGAGTGCGATTATGAAATCCTATGAAGAAAGCACGACTAGAAAAACTAAACCTACTCCCAAACATCCATATGGCGATACTCCAAAAGAGGTGAAAGAACTGATAAAAGTCAACCGTAGACTAAGCAAAAACTACAGGATGTATAAAATAGATAATGATAAAATCAGACTGAATAAACATAGTCGAATACTCAAAAACGCATTGAGGGAGCTCTCAGCTCAGAACGAATAGATGGAATAAAAAAATCAGTGATCTCGACACAGAAGACCACTCTGCATGGAAAATGCAAAAAAATTTACGCAATGATAAAACTCAAATTTCACCACTGTATGGAATGCATGGAATGGCATTTTCAAAAAGCGATAAATACAACGATCTTGCCGATACTATAGAGAGGGAGTCAAGAATAAATTATTCTGAAGAAGACGATGAGGACCTAGAAGAATTAATAGAAGTTAATGAAGAAGAAATGAAAGAAGCACCACCGGATGGCAAAATCCCTCACCCAACATCTCCGGCCGAAATCAAAGAGCTAATCAATAATTTGAAAACAAGAAAGGCTCCTGGAAAAGATAAAATTACAAATATCATGCTGAAGAAAATGTCAAAAAAAGGAATGGCAACTCTCACTAGCATAGCAAATGGCGTGATGAGAACAGAGCACTCTCCAAAAAGATGGAAAACTGCCGAAGTGATTGTTTTCAATAAACCAGGTAAAGACAAAAAGTTCCCACAGAACTTTAGACCGATAAGCCTGCTTCCAGCCCTAGGAAAAATTGTGGAGAGAGTCTTAGCCAGACGACTTAATGAAGAAACAGAAGCCCTGGCGACGATACCGAGTGAACAATTTGGATTTCGAAAACAACAGTAGCTCCTAAGAATGACCGAGTATATTACAGAAGTATTTCAGAATAAACAAGCCACATGACTACTACTACTAGATGTAACCAGAGCTTTTGATAGAGTATGGCATGAAGGACTAGCATATAGAATGATAACTGCGGATTATTCACCCAAGTTATGCAAAATAATAAGAAATTATTTAAGGGATAGAAACTTTTGTGTGAAACTAGGTGATGTCCATTCCACACTCAGATACTAAAAAGCAGGAGTTCCCCAAGGATCCATACTAGGACCGCTACTCTATAACATATACATTTATGATATACCAAGAAAACCAAGATGCCTGCTTGCTCTATACGCAGATGATACGGGCATAGCAATAAGGCTCACAAATACAAAAATAATTCACAAAAGACTTCAAGAAGCTGCAGATGATATCAGTCAATGGTGTAACAGATGGAAAATCAAAATCAATGGAGAAAAGAGTCAAGTAATACACCTTCAAAAGAGAAGACTGAAGATGGAATCGAAGATATCCATAGAGAATAATGAAATTGAATGGAAGAATGAAGCTAAATATCTAGGAGTAATATTAGGCAAAGGACTAACGTGGAAACAGCACATTAAGTATTCAGTGGATAAAACGAATGTAGCAATGAAAAGATTATACCCGATTATAGGCAGAAGAAGCCAGAAGAACAGAAACACGAAATTGAGGATCATAAAAGCAGTCGCTAGACCGCAGCTAACATATGGATCAACACCATGGGGATATGCAGCGAGAACCCATATAAAGAGGATACAAAGTACAGAAAACAAATTCCTGAGTTTGTCAGGAATGAGCAAATCCGAAAAGACATAAAATGGGGGTCCATTACTACATTCATCAAAGGAAAAGCTGCAAAAGCCTATGAAAGAGCTAGTGAACATCCAAATGACGACCTTAGAAGGTTAGTTGACTATGACCCCGCTGAATATGAAAAAACAGCGAGAATTTACCGCAAAAGACCCAGAGACCAATTGCGAAAATGAATATCCAATTGAAGGATGAACACAAACACTCAGCATAAAAGAATGCGAAAGAGAAAATAACAGAAAAGAAGATGAATGGTTGATATAGGCTTATGCCCGGAACCAATCAACGGAAGAGGTGTTTAGTCGGTAAGAATCTGACACTACCCAGAAAAACTGGGTGTCTGATGTAAGATTCACCTCTACTATAATTAAAAAAAAAACTTTCCACTATAACTATAACTATCTTCAATTGTTGTTTCGACCATCTGCAATTATTGTAGTTTATTCTTTATTTCTTTCCCATTTCAGAGCCCCGATTCAAGATTCGAAAATAAAGTCGAAACTAGTTGGTCTTCTTTCCAAAAAGTTGGTTTTGTGAATAGCTCGTGGACCTAGAAACCTGTGAAAAATCACCGAATTTCCATTAATAGGTCTCATCATCCTAATTCCTCCTATCATTACATAAATTTAGTATACTTTTCCTATACCGTTCACTGTTAACTTCAGCATCCTGCCCATCATTTTTAGATTTCAATAACAAAACTGTCTATAAACCAACACGAAAACTGGTCCTAAGGAGTACCAAAGACCAAACTAATCCACTCTCCCAAGATGGTGTTTATAGTATACCTTGCGATCGTAGGAAAGTTTACACCGGGATTACTGAAAGCAGCATTCTTACACGGATCGAAGAAAACAAACAGTCCGAAGCGAAGGGAATTAACCGAGCTGCCTCGATAGCGGTGAAATTCCTATGGGACCACGCCAAGAAAATCCGGAACATTTGATATTTCAATATTATTCAAGAAATTCATTGGATAGGAATTCTGGTGAAATGGTAATGCATTGAATTTTTGTGAATACTCAGTTCGCAAGATTAGATAGTTATCAAGTTTGCACTACTGTGTGACCAAATTTCCAGTTCATTGCAAAATGTTCATTCTTCTCATACCTGCATGGTTTCGCTCATTAGTGAATAATTTACAATCGGGCACGTTTTTGATGTTTCGGATTTCAGGAGGGTGCTTCAAAATCCCACTCCAAACTTCCACTTCGGAAAAGTTCATTCGGATGTGGAAAACCAACGAATGGTGAAACGATCCAATTCCAACTCCTATCGTTAAATCGGCCCTCATGTTTCGGCCATTCGGGGCTTTGAGACGGGGACTTCAAAGGGATAGTTTCGATTCGAAAAACCGCAAGAATCAAAGCTTCATGAACACCATTCGATGCTGCATAAACGCGAAAATATTGCGAAGAGAGCATAATGAAAAAGTTCGTATGAATTAAAAGGGAGATTGAAAATTTCTGAAACATTCGGTGCGGTTCGCAAAAACAACAATTTAGTAGTGTCATTCAGGACGAGCCAACTCGATATGAAGGTGTATGTGGAAAACTAGGGGTACCTTTACTCCATTCACTTTTATAATGTTTCTCGATTGACCATGGTTTATCAAGTTTTTATACTTAGAACTGACGCAGGTTGGTACTCTTGAAATGTCAAATGATTCTCAGAGACCTTACCAATGCTAATTTCTATTTACTCTTTTTCAACTTTGTAAATGGGGTCAGAATGGTATGGCCAACCGGGATACATTAGAAAGGTGAATGTATACTGGGTTACTGATTTTTGGATACACTCTTCCTAGATGAGATTTCTTTACTGACACGCAAATATCGGACACACATTTTTAACTTCAGATCATATTCTTTTTAATCTCTCCAGCGGTTTGGATTATTTTTCTGTTGAGTTGTTTTATAGCTGATTTTTTGTCTTCATACTCAAATATTTGGACTGCGTCACTTTGGGAACTATTCGATAAAACTCAATTTTCGGACTCCTTTTGGGGAATAACAAGATCATATTTCAATCGTTTTTCTCACTTTCCTCACTATTTTTGTCGTTACATTCTTCTAGAGTATGATTTATATGTCGGAAAGTTTTCTTTCGACAGGTGATAGAACTCATCAAAAGAAGTCATTTTATCGAAAAACTCTTTTATGAAATGTTCAATTTGAAAAATTTATAAAAAATGGGCATCAATACCTTAATACTACTCAGGCCTGCATCTCTCTGTTCCAGGTTTATGAACACGAGAAAATCTTGTTCTGTACAACTTATTCACTCAACTGGCATTTCATTTTGATTCACCATAAATAAACGTAAACACTCGTACAATCTACACCACACTCTCACCGTAACTGAGTCATGTATGATAGGAGGCAAAAAAGAGATCTTGATATCTACGGATAAGCAGGCCAGGGAGCAGCTTCGGACTGAGGAATTTTCAGATTCACCTAGAAACTAGAAAGTAGTCTAGTTCCATTTTTTCGGAACAGGGGCATAATTCATATAAAAAATGTTTGGTATCAATGACTTATTTTGATGACTTCTACCATCTGTCAAAAGAAAAGACTCCTCTTTAAATACACCCTGTATGCATTTCATCCGATGAAATTCGACGAAAAAATCATAAATCTCAAGAAAAATCTGAATGCTTCCCTGTATTTTGAATACTCCAGAATCGAACAAAAATTATTAACTCTCTGATCGTTTGATGTAGAGATATGTAATGATAAAATCCCACAAATGTGGAAGATATAATTCAACACAAAGAAGCATACATTTTATACGCACAGTTCCAATAAAAAATTCATTATTACTGGTAAATATCGAAAATAAATACAAGATACAGATATAAGAAGGATGAATATCGATACAAACCCAGATTAAATGGAAATTGATGAAAAATAAAATGATTCTTAGCATCAAATAATCTGTGACAATGTTTGTATCTGCACGATGTCCTCTTGGAATTTTTAAACACGACACGACACGGTCAATATTACATTCATTTATTGAAAGTCTTGACATCACCATGAGAACACCTGTAATAATCGCTCTTCCCATTCAAAACAACATAGCTCTAAAAAAGATATACTTCATGTTTGTTTTCAGTTCGCGCCAGTTGTCGATATACGCAGGCGCATGAACTTTCATGTACACGACGTTTGAAATGGGTCGTTTCATAGATCTTACGGTGTGTCTTGCGTAACAAGGGGCGCGCAATTCAATAATTCGAGAAATACTTAATACGCCAAAGTGGTGGCAGACTCGACTTCTTTTGCTTATATTGCGTTGTCTGAATGTCTAAATAGCGCGCGCCTGCTGCCACGCAAAACACACCATTTTCTACGATATCCGAAATATCAACAAGCTGGCATCACCTTCTCAAAGGATCTGTGAAATATTCATAGAAGATTATGGTTTGGATTGTTTCGAATACAAAATGGGTTGATATAGCCTGATTAATCACAAATTCAATGAAAAATCTTTTTAAGATGATGTTTTCAGTATATCGAGCAAAATAGGAACAAGCTTCAAGTGTTTACAAACTAATCTTTGGGACAATCGAAGAAGGAATCCATTTTGATGGGAGAAATATAGCTTTTCAATTGCGAATATGATCGCACAAAACTAAGTGTTTTTGTATAGAAATTTGAAATTATTTAGTCAGTATCAACAAAAGATTGTTGGATAAGTAATTACATAATTATTCAGTAGATCCTTTGCCAAACATCTATAATAGAAAATTTCATATGGACAAAATGTGCGAATCTGTGAGCTGGTATAACTGGTGCAACTTTCCTCACAAGCGATTTATTTTGCCCTCGTGGTGTACTTACTACTGAAGTTGATTATGTGATTTATTTTGTCTACCGTATTTTTGTCTCCGAGCAAATTATATTTTCCAGCATACCTCCTTGATTTATGTGAAAAATTCAATCGATATATTTTTTTTTACAAATAATATAATAATTTCTTATGTTTGTGATCCGAACTTATTTTAGTGGCCCTATTAGCGATTTTCAATTTTCAGAGTGACTTTTTCAAATACGCTGGCGTCCATTATAAATAAATCTGAACCCACACCTCCTCTAGAAGTTAACCGCGGTTATTCGTATAGCACTCTGTGACCTTGATTTTGATATACATCTTTCAAAATCGAATCGATTTTTTGTGTGTTTTTACTCTATAGCACTCGAACTTGCTACAACCAGTATAGTATCAAAATGTTTCAGTCATAACATTCAACCACGAAGACATTGAAAACACTTCCGCTATGACTACGAAAGAAGGAAGTTTGAAGACGAAATCTATCGTGATTTTCAATATTGAGCAATATATCGTAGAAATTGTGAAAAATAAATGAAAATCAATTATGATTTTGAGTAAACCAGGACCGAATTGGAACATACTGTAACGTTCACGGGGTTGAACAAATTGTCTGCTTCGTTTAAATGTCTAATTTATTTACAATACCGCTAACTTATCAAACTAATTTATGGACAATAACTAATACTGATTTATTTACACACTAGCTAATTTATATTCACTACATGAAATTCGCTATTCACAATTCATTCGACTCTATTCAGGAAGTAACTGACTGTTCTGCAACATGCGCGTCTTTTTATATGGATACAGCCCTGTTCGAGAATATTCCAGATAGTCGGGAGGCTTCGAGAGTTTCGGTATGAGGAATAACAGAGAGTTCAGAGACGTATTCAGGAGGATTTCGTCCGCTACAATACATTGCAACGGTTACATTGCATTCAATTCAAAACAATATAATATGTTATTTCAATTCAGCTTCATTGTTTTTTTACTCTGGCGGTCACTCATCAGAATTGTTTATTTTTTCTTGAATTTGCCTAACTATTTAAAATTTATGTTCTATTCGTTGTATCATGTTCTGTGTTATATGTTTAATTAATAAACGCTTTCTTTCAAGCCTTGAGAAAGGTAGAAAGGAACTATTAGTTCCGAAATGTCGGCGAAATCTTTATGGATTTTCATTCATTCTATCCTAATTCCTGCGTTACATTGCTCAATTTTTGAATATGGACGAGAATAATACAGAATTTTCAATATTGTATGGTCTCAAACTACGTCATAATCTAGGAACCGCCCTTTCAAAGTTTATTTAAAGATTTGGCATTTCACAGCAAAGTTAGCAAATCTTGCTATTTTCGAATCCTACTTCGAAATATTTCAAAAATTCGAAGATAGTAAGAGCTCTGTTAGGGGCACAAAAAACATCAACGGAACAATGTTCGTGGAAACCTTGTTTTGCCTCATTCCGTTTCTAGTCGAAGACATGTGTTTTTTGTAAAACACACTTATCAAGCCTAGAATGCAATTTCGCACTACGGAGAGAGTAACATTCATTGGAACGACTTCACATTCCTCGACAAGAGTTTCACTCAGTCAGAAACAACGAAATTTCCTGCAGGGTTATTTCCGATTCAGAATAAATTGCCGAACAGGTTGAAGGAAAATCTCATTTTTCTTCGAGTTTGTCGATGGATTGAATTCAAGGAAATTATTCACTTGAAGGCTCCAGATCCATATATATTATTGAAGAAGGCTTCGAAAATTCCCAACAGATAAACGTCGGGTAACATTTCTGTTGACAGGGTAATTTTCGTCAGGAATTCTATCCTCTGTCATAGTTCCGGGGAACGATATGCACCCATCTCTAATTATCAACCTCGTTTGTCGTTGTTCGCTTACCTCTCCCTTGGGGTTTTCATCATCGATATTAGAAAATCTTCGAGATGGTGTAGGTGAATAATGATCTCATATTCCATTCAACAAGGACTGAGATATTTCAGTTATTCTTGGAAAACCCAGAAGGCAACGTGGAAAAAAAATTGCCTAGATTCAAGAGCTCGAAAATGCTTACAAGAAAATCAAGAAACGTTGATTCAGAGAGATATTCTCATTTTGCTTTGTTTTTCTTGAATGCCTTGATATATTTTTTTAATACGAAAAGGTTCTGATAAGTGAAAACAGTAACTTTTTGATGTAAACTATAAGTTTGTCCTTGGATACATTTTCTGAATTGAAAAATATTAACTGATTGAGGTCATGTGAGATGATTTCCAATAAAATACTACTTCCTCCATTAAACAATTATCTCCAAGTGAAAACTAAATACTTTCAACACATTTCTCAGGTATGGAGATTGTCATCGGATTGGTAAGTCTGACAACGATCAAATTTCAATTCAAACGGTCCAATTCACAGTGAAATAGTTCAAATACAGTGGCAGCTACGAGGAACGGATATTTTTGGAGTATATGTATACAGGGTGTATTTGAAAGTGAGTCTTTTCTTTCGACAGTTGATAGAAGTCATCAAAATGAGTCACTTTACCGAAAATTTTTGTGTGAAAATTTATAAAAAATTTTGGGCGTCAATACCTTGATACTACTCTGGCTTGCATCTCTCTGTTCTAGGTTTATGAACATCTGCGAACTTTAGCGGATATCTTGTCTTGTGCAACTTATACGCTGAACTGGCATTTTGTTTTGATTCCCATAAATTAAAAGCATATCAACAAGTCCCTTATTTGAATAAACGTAAACACTGAAGGCGAGTTTATACAGCAACTAAAATAAAATAAGAACTAAAAAAAATAAAATAAGAAATAAGAGTAGACAACATAGGTTTATAGAGATCACTAGAATAAATTAGGAAATAAGAATGAACCAATCAAATCGCAGATTTTTTGACAATGACTTCTGTGTTTTGTGCAAGTTTAGAAAATTTAGTTCAATGCACAGACTACATATTCTATGGTTCTATGTAAGTACAGTACATAACCTCAACCTCGCTATTTTAGTTGTTCATTTATATTTTTCAAAATTCAATTTCCCATAGGAATCACTATAGAATATCATTAGAAAATATCATTAGTAAAATGCATGATGGCATTTTGATCCAGCAGGTATCAACCTTTCCTCGGCTATATGCTAAAACCGATGGAAGATATAAGATTAATCTGATGAGAGAAAATGCTTGGCTCACAATCGCTCAAATAATGGAGGAAACACGTAAGTCTCAAAAAATTCAGGTAGTTAAACGTTTTTCAAACCGGTCTTTCTGTAACTGAAGCTTGTGAACACCGCTGGAAGCTGCTGAGGAACAAGTACACTGGCCTTAGGAGGACACTGAAAAATACTCCATCAGGTTCCGGCGCTTCCCAAATAACTTGGCCATATTTCGAAATGATGGGGTTTCTAGACAAATACGTCCAAAAAAAGCCAGAAAGTGAAGAGTGGGATTCCATGTCCCAAATTATCATTGGTCATGATGGTGAAAATGATGATGCACTCAATACCCCAAGTGATAGGCAGGAAAATGAGATCAGGAAAACAGATAAGCAAAGTGATATAGATTTGTCTGAAGAAAGAAGTAGCTCACAAAATGTCACCTCTTGAAGTATCACAGCTACAACAACCAGACCAATTTTGAAAAGAGCCAATGGAAATGAAAACATTCCTTGATTCACCATCTCCTCCAAAAAAAACTAAAACCACGGAGGTTCTTACAGAAAAAATTAGTGGTTGCTTCGACAAATTCAACAAGGTACTGGAGAAAAATATTACACACCAACCACCAGTTATCAGTGATGACGAATATTTTGTCAGAAGTTTGACAGCTGACATGAGTGTTTTTTCAAGGAGGGACAAAATTATTTAAAAAAAAAATCTTATCATTAGCAGTCACCTAGAAGCAGTAGAAAGTGACAGCACTTAGTTTTTATTTTGTGTATTAAAAGAATGTTTTTATTTTTATTTTAGATTTTTGGCATAGCAATATTTTTGTTATAGTTTTTGAGAATATATGATATTTTGTTCATATTTATTTTGACATAGCAATAAGTTTGTCATGTTTTTTGAGAATATATGTTATTTTGTTCATTTTTATTCATATTTGTTTTGATATGTTTTGACTGACGACTTGTACCTGAATAAAAAACTCTTCAATTCATAAAGTTTTATTAATGTGAAAAATAAAAAGTAATTGGTTATAAAAACTATACAAACTAATGACAAAATCAAAAATTTACAACCTACAATGTATCGTTACTCTACATTCTCAGATTCCATTGATGTGTCAAAGCTCCATGGTGAGATATAAAAAAATTCTGCAAGGGATCCCTCAACTCTCTAGTAGAATGTGAAGAATGATTTGCTCCAAGGCGTCCTACAGATGTCAAATTATCTACTGGATCCCATGAGTCCACAAACCCTGTGGGACAGTACTTTCTTTCTCTCAGTGGTATATCTTCTTCTCCTTTCTGTATGTAATTATGGAGTACAACACAAGCCATAACAATTTTATCACACAAATCGACATTTGCTATAATTCCCCAAACGACGCCATCTTTGGGCCAAAATACCAAAAGTATTTTCTATCATGCGCCTTCCTCTGGACAAACGATAATTAAAAATATTTTTTGTTTCATTCAAATAGTTTCCAGGATAGGGACGCATAATATTTGTATTGAGTGGGAATTTATTTGGGTTCCTGGCAATGGTTTTGGTGGAGGTATATTGAGAGTATCTTCTAACAATTGTCTTCCAAATGTGCTGTTCTTGAAAACATTGGCGTCATGGTTATATCCTTCTCCACCAATGTCAACATATGTGAATTTATAGTAGGCATTACATGCAGCCATAAGAACAATGCTATAAATGAAAAATCAACAATTATCATTTGTTCAATCACCATCAACAGTTATACAATATAATACCTAATATTTCTCGTAAGAAAAATATAATGTTCCTGATTTGTTTGGGCATTGAATGTTAATGTGTTTCCACCTTCTATAGAATCCTTCAGAAATGTTTACCAAGTCCTCTGTTCTTGGTTGTGGCATTACAATGGGGGCCAAGACTCTCCATAAAACCTGGCATGTTTCTTCTACAATACAGTACACAGTTGTTTTTCCTATATAGTTATTCCAGGCAAGTTCCTGCGTGGAAGAGCCTTCTGATAAATAGCTGGAAATACAATATGTGAGATGATAACTCACTTCAATGTAATGGCCAGCCGTTGTCCTGGTTCAATAGGTAATTTAGTTGGGTCTCTCTTGATATTATTTCTTTTGTCCCAATTCATAGGGCGAGTTTTGAATCGCCTATTCCGCCTTTTATTCAAGGCGATAATCGCAGTACTTGTCATCAATAACCCTTTAAAGCTCTACGGTAGCTATATTTACCGGTACAGGTTATGGTCGATATTGGCGGGACCGCTCACGCGATTTTGGTCTTTATACATTTAGTTAGTTCGTTGAATGATCACCGGTAGTTCTACATACCAAGCATGCGCATATACCATGCCATGATAATTTGCCGCCACCTGCGGTAGCATATGCTACCAGTGATTGTGTCCGTTTACAACGTTTACACATTTCGTGTGGTGTTGCTATTGTAATTACTTTCAAGCTTTCTTTATTGTTGCTGAATGCAAAATAATCGAGGTAAGTATTTCGTTAATATTCTCGCATCTCCTTCTGATAGTAAACTTCTGTGTTAGTTATCTCCAACACCTAAAAAAAATTCATTCATTTACTGAATGATAATAACCTGAAAAGATTACCCAAAAACTTTTTTCATATAAACAGTATATTATTTCGCTCTCAGTGATATTTTTTTGATTGTATAATATGTAAAAAATATGTATGAACACGTAGGTGTCACTATTAAACGCTCTCTCTTTGCTCTAAGAAAATATTTGGAAATTACTAACGAAAAGCATGGTTTTGATCATGATTTTTTTTCTCTTCAGGATGTCAAGATATAGACCGCTAACTCAAGCCTAAATTGAGGAAATAGCAGTTCATCTCAGCGATGAAGAATACTGCGTTTCGAATTTTGGTGGAGATGATGATATGATATGATATATTGTTTATCCTGACTACTCCTAGGTCTCCTGTGGAGACCCCTCTGAAACTACAAGCTTCGAAGCTTGTAACTTGTGCCGAGTTCGGAGTAAGCAGTTGTGATCTGTGTAGGCTTTGAGACTGTGTCCTTACGCCACCTTAGGCACAGCACTGTTAATTTTTGACCCAACAGTGAATGGTGGCCCCTACCGAGACAAGAAAATTTCTTTCCTAGCTCGGGATTGAACTTCGGACCTTTGGGTCCTAATTCGTCCTAATTCCAACGCTCTACCACTGAGCCAAGGGCACTCATGATGATGCTGAAGATGATTTACCACTTGCCATCTCATCGCCATCACGAGGGGTAAACCGCTGAGGATGTCCGGTGTACAAGCTCGGTGATGTCCAGGGGATGTCCGGGGATGTCCAGGGGATTTTCCAGGGATGTCCCGGGGATGTCCCAGGGATGTCCGGGGATGTCCAGGGATGTCCGGGGATGTCCAGGGATGTCCGTAGATTTCCCGGGGATGTCCGGTGTACAGATTTTGGTCAGCGGTTTACCCCTCGTCGCCATCATCACCTGCGTCATCACGTAATTCATCACTGTTGTCGTTACCATCAGTTGACGATTCTGTACCTGATACACTGCCTAGTAGACTGAGAAAGAAGGTACTTCTACATTCCATATTACCAAATGAGGGTGGTAGCGAAGACGAAACCTGTCATGACTCCGACGCAGATCCAGATTTCGATCCAAATAACCCAAATGGTACACCGAATAACATAGCTCGATTTTTCTACATGCAAAATGAACCATCTTCGGAGGACCGTACCATTCAAAAAAATGATCGTTTTGAAATGTTGTACCTTTATTAGACCAATAAATTTTCAAGATGGCCGACGAAGAAGACGAGTATTCGGATGCTTCCGAGAAAAACGAGAATAAACAGCAATTTATGAAATGCTGCTCTACCAAAACGCACAAGTTGAAGGTTTGTGTTAAGTGCTTTGCGATTTTTCACATTTCGTGTGCTGAAAAGGATGCAAAAGTGAGATTTCTCAGTGGAAACAAAGTGGTATGTTGTGAACCAATCAACCAGCAAGAAGATTTGGCTAAAGAGATGCACGAAGTAAAAATGGAAAACCTGCTAATTCAAATAAGGTACCTCCAAGAGCTTCTAAATGAAACAAAAGACAAGAACTACATTTTGAGACAGAATAACGATCTTCTCTCAGAGAAAATCGAAAATTTGAGCAAAATGAGTACAATATATGAAAAAACAAATGTAAACAAATCAAACAAATACGATAGGAACGACTCATTAAGACAGAGGGAGCAAAATGATTCCTTAGGGAGGATTCCTTCATATGCAAACATAGCAAGCTCATCTAATGACCGTCAGGTGGCAGTACAAGGGATTCCTTCAATTCCTTCATATGCAAACATAGCAAGCTCATCTAGTAACCGTCAGGTGGCAGCACAAGAGATAGCGCAAAATCCTGTAACAAGAGAAACGTCAAACCGAAATGGCGCAGTACCAAAGATAAACAAACTAACCAACATAAAATGACGTTGAGAAGTAAGAGTATTTCAACAGTAAATAATTCTGAGGAAAAGGAACAAGCTGAAGATGGTTTTATTGAAGCTAGAAATAGAAGAACAAGAAATAAACCGCAACTGAAAAATATAGGAACGGGGAAAGAAGATAATGGTTTTTCTGGACATGAAAGAAAAGTATGGCTGTATATATACCGGGTCAGAAGAAGTACAACAAACACAATGATTCAGGAATATATATCAAAGAAAAACGGCTTTGAAAAATGTGAAACAATGGTGAAAGAAATTCCTTCAGATGAAAAAATGTTGAAAAGATTTGTAGTGTCAGCACCTCTTGAAAAGAAGGAAGAAATGTATGATTCAAATTTCTGGCCATCAGGAGTTGGCATCAAAAGATTCAACTTCTCCAGGCATACAGAATTGTTTCAAAATAGTAAGGATTTTTTATAAACTCAAAAGCAAAAGAAAAAACACATCGAATCACAAACAAATTATGCTTATTGCACCAGAATGTACAGTCAATTCGCAATGCAATAGATAGACTAGAGACAGGTATAATCAACAAAAATTGTAAAATATTATGTTTGACTGAGCACTGGCAGACAGCTGACCAATTAGAAACCATTTCGGTTAAAAACTTCAAACTTGTAGCTAAGTATTGTAGGCCTAATGGATTTGGAGGAGCGGCAATCTTTGCCCACATAAAAACAAAGACAAAACCAATAAAGAAAATCAGTAAGCTGTCAACACAAGGCAACTTTGAATGTGCAGCTGTTGAATGTTTGATAGGTTCCAAAAAAATTATAGTTGTTTCTCTCTACCGACCCCCAGCTGGCTCGTTGGATGTATTTTTTGATAAAATAGAAGAATTGCTGTTGAAAATATTTGAAGACAATAAGACAATAATAATAGCGGGTGATTTTAACATCGAAATGAAAGAAGAAAACATATCCAAAGCAAAATTAACAACTCTAATGAATTCTTTCAATTTGGTTCAGGCAATCAATGAGCATACTAGAATATCAAACCAATCAAGATCATGCATTGACAACATCTTCACCAATATGGTAACATGGGGAGCTGAAACCATTAACTTGCATATTTCTGATCATAATGCGCAAATAATATCTATTGATAATTTGGACCCTCCTACATTGAGTAAGAAAGAATGCAGAAGTTTTACTGAAAAATCTAAATCAGGTTTTATTGAGAGGATACAAAGTCAGGACTGGTCTATCGTCTACAATGATGAGAATGACGTTGACGTGAGGTGGTCTGCCTTCTTAACAAGGTTCCAGGCAATATTTGATGATTGCTTTCATATTAAGCATTTCATTGAAAAAAACAGTACACAAATACCACATAACGAAGAAATCCTGATTTGTAAGAAGAAATTGGACACTTTATTGGTAGTGAGTACACATAATCCACTCTATAGAAAAATGTACAATGACACCAAAAAAGAATATGACAGCCTTATCATCAAGAGAAAATCAGAAATATTTGAAAGCCGTATAGAAAACTCCGATAACAAGAGTAAAACAATGTGGAAAATATGTAAGGAAATAAGAGGTGATCAGATGCATCACGAGGAATGCCATATGGAAGGAGAACCTGAAGAAATAGCAGAAAAATTCAACAAGCATTTCAACAATCAACCAACCGAGACATTAGAGGAAAAAACCAATTATGGAAGAAGAAACCAGGACAAATCAATGTACTTAAGACCAACCACCCAGGATGAAATAGTGGAACTTGGAAAACTACTGAAAAACAAGTGTACGAGTGGGGTTGATGAGATACCAATAAACATTGTTAAGATGTCGATACCTTACATAAACAGCCAGTTGTCATACCTCATCAATCTGTCTTTTCAACAGGGTGTATTTCCTGAGCAGCTGAAGATAGCTATAATTAAGCCAGTATTAAAAAGGGGAGATCCAAAAGAACTAGGAAACTACAGGCCTATAAGCATATTACCAAGTTTCTCGAAATTGTTTGAGCTTGCAATGAGCACGAGAGTCGTCACCTTCCTTAATGAGTGCAATTTCTTTTCAAAAACACAGCATGGATATTTGAGAGGTAGATCAGTTCAAACAGCTATATTTGATTTCACAAAGGCGATAGTGGATCTAATTGAAGAAAACAAGTTAGCTTTAGCAATATTTTTAGACCTGTCTAAAGCTTACGACTCTATAAATCAAGAACAATTATTGTGGAAACTACAAAATCATGGAATAAGAGGTAGAGCGCTTGATTGGATAGGATCATACTTGGGTGACAGGAAACATAAAGTGAAAATAATCAAGGGAGGTAAAACAATAGTATCATCAGTCTTAACAAACAAAGTAGGGATTGTACAGGGAAGCGTATTGGGACCTCTATTATGCTTGGTGTTTCTGAATGACTTGGAGGATATTGTGGAGGATGAAAATGAATGGCTGGTGAACTTTGTAGATGACACTAACCTGCTAATAGGAGCGAAAGAAGAAAAGGATCTAGTCAAGGCAGGTTCTAGTTTTTTCACTAGAGCTAAAAACTGGTTCGATTCAAATCATTTGCTTTTAAACACGGAAAAAACAAAACTAGTCGTATTTAGTACAGCCAGATGTAATAAAATAAAACCAAAAGAAATCAAAGTAAATGATGATACCCTCTGTATCACAGAAAATACAAAATTTTTAGGGGTGTATATTGATTCTTTTTTAAATTTCAGAAAGCACATTGAATATCTTAGTCAGAAAGTAAATAAAGTAAGCTTTGCTATCAGAGTTACAAAAAAATACCTAAACATGAAATCAGTCAAAATAATATACCATGCAAATTTCGAATCATTGCTAAGATATGGAATAATCTTCTGGGGCACCCCACAAAATTTGGAAGAAATGTTCTTAATTCAGAAAAGAATATGTAGGGTAATTTTCAACATGAAATACAAGGAATCCTGTAGAAGTATATTTAAACAAAATCATATGTTTACAGTTTATGGGCTTTATCTATTTGAGTGTTTGATGTTCTTACATAAAAACAAAGAAAAGTTTATGAAAGATAATACCAATCATCGGCATAATACAAGAACTTTAAATATAAATTATCCTATTCACAGATTGACTTTAAGTGAGAGACACCCAGCCTACAATTGTATCAGAGTTTTTAATCACTTACCTAATTATATTAAGATCATAAATAATTTCAGACAATTTAAGGATGAGGTTAAACAATTGTTAGTTGAAATAGAACCATATAATCTGGAGGAGTTTTTTGAGTGTAGATTGTAAATACAATATTGACGTTATTTCATTTAATAACTGTATTGCTGTGGCTGTTACTGATATTATTGGAAATAAAGACTATTATTATTATTATTCTTCAACATCGGTCTCCCGTTCTCAGCATGAGCTGGTAATACTTCTATGAACCAGTGAAAAAACATTTCAGTTCCTCCCACTAGTTCAGGAATTTCCGCACGATGTGACAGGTTTGCAAAGCTACAGCCTGCTGTGCATATCCCGCGATCCTCTGGGATATTTCGATCTTTTGAAGATTTCTCTTGAATGATTTTGACATAACTCCCTCAGCCGAAATCACCAACGGCACAATAGTGACTTTCGACAATTGCCACATATTCTTCAGTTCTATTGCTAAGTTCTCGTACTTCGTTATTTTTTCCGACTCCGTTCTTCCGATGTTATGAGTCAATGGTACTGCCACATCAATTATCACCCCATACTTCTGATCCTTCTCAATGAATACAAGGTCCGGTCTATTGTAGTCCACTGATCTATCTGTTGTTATAGGTCTGTCCCAATAAAGAACCGCTGTGTCCGTTTCCAACACTGCTGCAGGTTGATACTTATAGTATGGCGGACAAGTATCCAAAAAACCATGTCTAAGAGCTAACTGCTGGTGAACAATTTTTGCCACTTGGTTGTGTCGGCCCAGATATGCGTTGTCGGCAAGAACTCGACATCCTGCTATTATATGTTCGATAGACTCGCCAACTGCGCCGCACTTCCTGCATTTGTCCTCCACGTTCAGCTTCAAACAGTGCTTCTCATAGTTGCGAGTTCTTATGACTCGGTCTTGGATAGCCGTCAGGAATCCCTCAGTTTCAGGATACAATTGTCCCGCATTCAACCACGACAAAGAAGCTAATTTATCGACATTTTCCCCCTCAAGGTGTTTGGGAAATCTGCCGTGCAGAGCTTGTCCCCGCCATATACTTTTATCTTCGCTTCTCGTGGTGATATCGAATGTCAGTTCTCTGTGTTGTAGGTTCAGAGGTGTGTATCCCTTATCCTCTGTTGTCACCAATTTCATCAGGCTATCTTCAGACTCGAGCAGTCGCTGCCTCAAGTTTTTCTCCTGGGTTCTGCAGAGTTTATAGATGTTCAACAGACCTCGTCCGCCATCTCTTCTGGGTAGATAAAGCCTTTTCACCGATGCATTGGTGTGCAGACATCGGAACTTTGTCATTAGGCGACGGGTGAGTCGGTCCAACTCATTCAGATCAGCATCTGACCACTTCAAGACTCCGAAAGTGTAGGTCAGAGCAGGCGTAGCCCAAGAGTTCAAGGCATCGATCTGGTTTTTAGCAGACAGCTTGGTGTTGAGTACTTTGGTTACCCTGTTTTTATATTTCGCAGTGAACTCAGCTTTCAAACGAGTGTGGTCAATCCGTTGATTTTGAGGAATGCCCAGATACTTGTAGGTCTCTTCGGGCAACATACTGTGGATGTCCTGAAATTGTTCCTGAGTGTTCTCCATTTTACCTTTCCTGATGTTGACTATGGCGCATTTATCGAGACCGAAAGACATGTCAATGTCTTTGCTGAAGGAGCGCACTATATCTATCAGCGAGTGAAGTTGTTTTTGGTTCTCGCCGAATAGTTTCAGGTCATCTATGTACAATAAATGGGACAGTTTTCGCGGATTCCTCATTGCTGGTCTATACCCTATGGTAGTGTTTTTCAAAAGAGTAGACAGAGGATTTAGTGCCATACAAAACCACATCGGCGACAGAGCATCTCCCTGAAATATCCCCCTCGATATTCTTACGGTTCCAGCATTCATGTTATTTATCAGAATATTCGTTCTCCATGTACTCATAAGATGTTGGAGCACGGCTTTTATTTTCGGGCAGATCTTATAAATCTCCAGTACTTTCACAAGCCAATCGTGTGGAACCGTATCGAAGGCCTTTTGATAGTCGATATAACAAATGCTTAAATTCCTCCTTCTCGCTTGGGCTTGCTTTAGCACTACAGCGTCTATGGTAAGTTGATGTTTGCATCCTGCAGATCCTCGAGAGCAGCCCTTCTGTTCTTCTTCCAGAATATTATTGGCTTCACAATGACGATATATCGCATCATTTACAAGCGACGTGAACGTGAATATTATTATTATTATTATTATTATAAAGTGTTTTTCTTTCCTAAAAATAAAACTTGTTTGTTCTTTTATAAAAATAAAACTTGTTCGGTAGCTATCTTTACCATTGATCTAATGCTGTTGGTCATTTGTGTAGATGGTCACTGGTAAATATAGCTACCACATTTCACCGACCTTCACAGAAAAAATCAGCACTTCTGGATTTTTTTTCAATTTTTCAAGAATATTGAATCCATCTTGAATAATATTTCCCGATAAAAAATATGAAATTAAAAAAAAAAATTCGGCCCGTTAAAGGGATAACAACATCGCTCCCATCATGATTTTCTGGTCATCCATATTAAATACCGTTTATGGCGTGTATTTCACCGTTCTTTTCCTCTGTGATTTCGTATTATTAACAATGATTTAAAAAATATTCATTAAATTTTAGGTTAGAAAACTAGAACTTGTCAAAAGTGTCAATACGAAAAAGATTGGGGAGTGGAGTCGGGTCATGCGCACTATCATTTTCCAAATAAAATAAGCGAAAAAGATAAAATCTGGCCATCTCTTATTCTTATTCCTTATTTTAGCTTATTTCTTGTATAAACCCAGGCAACACAGACTTCTCCGCGATATCTCTGAGAGGTTACAATGCAACTTTCATGGGAGCTCCTACCGCGTGGTCCCAGAGAAGTCTATGTGATGTTACTGAGCGAATTTCCCACTAATGTGCCCATGCGATATCTTAGAGACCTCGCCATGCGATATCCTTGGGACTACTCAATGCGATAACTTGGAGAGGAGAGCGCACCATGCGATTGACAAGGTCAGTCTGTTCACGCAGGCGCTATTTCTCTATCAAGTCGAACTTGTATAAACAGCGAGTTTACCAAGACGTGGATAGATTAAAAGGATGTAGATGTGTTGGGTTTATCGGTGTTACTGTGCTGTGCGAGGTTCGTTTTCGTTATTGTGTGAAATTTCGATGAGGGTATTTGTGCTCCAAGTAAGTGTTATTTTCATTAAATTCTGGAGTTTTCTCACCTATTAGGACATATACCGTAACCATTTTTACCGCCATTTATGTTATCCGAGTAATTCAACCACCAATAAAGGAATTGATTAATTCACATTCACATTCATATTGGTGATCAGGATAATTATTTCTATTAGGAATATGGATGAGTGTAATAACTTCACAACAGATTTTACAAGAATGATGAGTCGAATATTCCCAAAATTCAAGCTAATATATTATTGATAATTCTTAATAGGCACGGTTTACAAGTTCCTGTGGAAACCATTATTGCAATTCCAATATTAATAAAAGAAAACACTTCAATGAGAATTGTGATCATTCGACACTTTCACGGGAACAGTGCTGATACCTATATGAATGCAGAATGGACATTGAAATGTTGTTGTTGAAATCCTCTTTGTTCAATTTGTGCTCCAAAAGAACTTGACACACTGTTTATTCACGTTTTGATTAATGTATAAACCACTGACCTTACAAAAGTGTTACCGATTTTCTTCTCAATCTACCGATCTAACAAAAAAGCACATAAATCTACCAAAATTTGATGGAGTGAATGTATGTTCTGATATTCTAGGAAATCATGACTCTTACGATATTATTTTGAAGATTTCCTAAGCATACCATAATTTGATACATTAGTTGAGCTATACGTTGACAAATCTATATTTTTTTCAAGCAATTTGATGTACATACGTTTATTTTCAGCATATCAGCTGTTTTCAAGAGGTGTTAATTTTTTGAATACCTATTTATTTTGACATAATACTCATTTTTTGTTCGAGAGATTGGTTTTCCCGTTTTCGAACATTGATTTTGTAAATAAACATCCATTTTCAATTTTGCTTCATTCGTAAAATAACCTTCTTGCCCAATTCACGGATAAATGGTATTTCAACTTGAATAACACAAGAAATATGTGAAAAGGTATTTTTTTCCAAAAATCTACCGAAATCTACCGATTTTTTTTCGAACTTGTAGGTACGGAGGTTGGCAGCACTACATACGTGGAGGACAACAGAGGAGTCTTTTCTCAAGATTGGCTGGGACATTGTACCCAGAGGAAGAAAGAAATATAATGTTTTGAAAATTTTTTTGTTGATAATAAAGATTGACGAACTTATTCGCTTGTTTTAGTTTACCTTCTGTTGCAGCCGAAAATAATAAATAACTTTGCTGTCATTGAATTGCATCAGGTGAACATTCTTATTTTATTTTAGTTTTTATTTCATTTTAGTTGCTGTATAAACTCGCCTTGATACAATCTACACCACACCCTCGCCGTAACTGAGTCATGTATGTGAAAAGTAAACATGGTTCAAGTATGACCGATTCAAAATGGTTTTTTCCTGAATGTAAGGAAGGTGGAATTTATAGAAATCTACTAAGGATTCCACAGAAGAATTTCTTTCCCTACTTCGAAGAATCGAACTCCAGATAAATCAATTTTCTTGCACCCTATGGTTGAGAAAATTTAACATGTCATTCTGTGATCGATGAGTTGAGATTCAAGTTGACGTATAGCACTCATAACAAAGACCGATCAGACCTGTTGATTCTCACAACTGAAAGAAGATATTTGTTTCATAATTTATCCAGATGTTGTGCACCTGAATTTCTAATTTTTTCAATACGTTTGTTCAGTAAATTGACATCTGTCATGTAGAAACTTTGTCGTTATTTAAATGCAACACATTTTAGTGTACCTAAATACATGTACGAAATATAAATTATATTGAAATTGCTTGATATTAGACATTTGTACGTCATTGATTATGATATTACGTCCGTACACTGTATTCATTGTAATTGAATGTCACACTCGTCCTGATTCTGTGCACTATTCTCTCAGAATGTATATATTGAGAACAGAAACTGCAAGGCGTTTTCAATTGAATATCTTCAACCCTGAAGCCAAGGCCGTAGCCAGGGGGGGGTCCGATGGGGTCCGGACCCCCCCCGAAATTTATTTTTTCAGAAATGCCAGATAATCATTTCACCGAAAATTCTTCGAATAAATTTTTTTCTAGCTACGGCCTCGGACGGACCCCCCCCGAAATTTTTTTCTAGCTACGGCCTTGCCTGAAGCCGATGGCCAGTAAATAAACTCACTCCAGTAGTGAAAGCCTTGAATCTTAATCAGACTCGATAAAATCCCTCTGATACTTTATACAACCGCTTCAAGTATAGTCGTTTCCTAGAACAAGGATGGAGAGGATATACAAGAGTTATGGACTATTTATTCAGTAGGTCCTGATATTATCGAACAAACAAGGGAATTTTCATCAGACTCATTTCTAATGCTTTGAACATAGGCCAAGCGTTTATTCATATAAAATCGACTGGATTCTTTTTTAATTTTTACTTACTCGATTAGGATTATCAGAACACGAAAAGGATTTTTTTTGTGTTATACGCCTAGAGATGGAATTTTGCCGGAAAATTTCTCGATTGTAATATGAAAGTTTGTTGCTCGGAAATTTCGCGAATGAGTGATTTTGGAAAAAATGTCATAGGTGAAATTTTCGAATAGCAACAAACTTGAATATTACAAGAGAGAAATTTTAGCTGCTTAAATTTCATCTCGAGTGGTATTCGGCATGACTATTCCGCGAGAAAATGTCTAACATTAAGTGATATGGTCACATTTGACACGGATTGCGCTATTTGGCAAATTATAATTCATAGATTAACTAAGCGTTGTTTGTTTTCTCTATGATATTCATTTCCGAAGCTATCTATGAATTGGAGAAACGTCAAAAATTTTATAGCTGGAAAACCAACTTGTTGGTTTCGCCGGTTTGAAAGTTTTATCGAGATGAAACGATAGTTGTTACGGAAACTTCATTACTAAAAATGGAAAGAGTGAAATAGTCATTGACAAAAATTATTCTTGGTGTATAAGTAATGTATGATAAACAGGAAAACAGCTCGGAAAACAGAAGAACTTATTCAAAAAGGCAGCGTTTCGATTTATACAAGTGCAGCACCTTGATGAGACATGGACAAAGAAGGATGACATCTACTTAGTTTAAGACATGAGGAATGCTAAAGTTTGAATTTCCTGAAGGTATCTTCGTCGAAGAATCTGCATTCTCCAAGAGCATGTGTTTAATATCATCTGTAAAAGTGATGATAATAGAACAATGATATTGTCCAAATATTTCAGAGCATTCTGAAAGAATTCCGACTATCTTGACGTCCCAGAGAAATATTGTTGTTAATATGCTAATGCTACA
This sequence comes from Adalia decempunctata, assembly GCA_951802165.1. NCBI lineage: Eukaryota > Metazoa > Arthropoda > Insecta > Coleoptera > Coccinellidae > Adalia > Adalia decempunctata. Next base: position 60,687,327 of record OX637696.1, on the reverse strand, counting down.
TAGTAATATCTGACCATATCGATCTTATAAAGATTTCAGCAGAATCTTCTACATATGAATGGTTCAATGCCGCTGGCCACGCAGTTTCAGGGATCGAACCTCCAATCTCAAAGGTCCGCCTTTGATCAGTGACTCCAATTTTCGTATTTCAAATGCTTTCACTGATCGGTAATTCAATATTTCAATTTCGTAGGTGACGTGAACATATGCTAACTCTCATCACATTAGTTTTGATAGAAGTTATCCGAATTGCCACTATATTCCAGTCAAACGAAAATAAAATGCCCAATAAGTCGAAAAAATGCAGATTTTCAGCTGAGTTGCGATTTGCATTGGAGATTTCCTATCGGAATTATATCTGCTTTAGTACAAAAAGCCTGGATGAAATCTTTGCAATAGACATCAGGAAATCATTTTTATATAGTTGAAGGAAATTTTTGATTCTCTTTCGAACAGTTACATTTAAGTGAATTTGTGATTTGTTTACCATGTTGTGCTGTTAAGAGTTTTATTTGTTTCACATTTGTAAACGTCAGTTTCCAAAAACACAATATTAATCAAGAAAGTTTATTTTATCAAGTCACTAACTTGTAAAACTGACAGTTAACTTGCAAAATTTTTACAAGTTAGTAGTATTATTTACATTAAAAATTTTTTTTTACCGTCATATATGATGAAAATCATGGTAGAATTGTTATTTCCAGTAACACCGATTTTTGATGATGAAAAAGTTGATACTGATGATGATAACCATCTGTTGACACAGAAATTGCTGAACTCGAGGACTGCTGAACATATGTACTCTCCTTACCACCAAATAATTTGCTAGACATTTCGATTTTTTTGTTGACCGAATCATCGACATAACTCATCGCAATTTCGGTGCTCTTCCATCCTCCTGCACGCTTTAGTGCTAAAATATCTCCACCCGAATCCGCAACCATAGTGGCTCCAGTTCTGCGAAAAGAGTGGGCGGTGTATAACTCTGGGTCTTTTAAACCTAAATATTTCGCTATTTGCTTTGGGACACCACCAATAGTGTGCTGGCCAGCATTAAGGGAAATGCACTTTCCATGTTGGTATGTAAAAAAAAATCTTAGGCTTTCTGTTCCAGGAGGCCGAAGATTTACATATTTTCTGTATAACATGCAGGGCTTGAAGCTGCAGCCATCATCGGTTATGGTGAATCTTTTTTTTGTTAAATTTTTTGTTTGCCGCAATGTCACAATAACTTTTTTTCCCATATCTTCTACAACATTTATGTTTAAGGAGAGAATTTCGTCGCATCGACAACATCCAAAAATCCCACATATTGTTACAATTTTCGCCAGCAACCACTAGTCATCAGGAGCATGTGAAAGAAATTGTTCAGCCTCTTCTTTACTTAATACCTTGGCCTCTTTTGGCGTATAACGCTCATTTTTTCGTTTCAGAAACGCTATTACCTTTCGAAATCTGCAAATGACAACTAAACGTAATATTTTTCAATAAAATTTTTCAGGAAAACAAACCTGCGAACAGGGGCATTTTCTTTCATTTCCAAGCAGCTTTTCAGCATAGACCATTTTGCCCATAAAGTATTAGGGCTGAATCTAGCTGATAGTTGATTCAAGTATACCAACAAAACATCTTCAGTTACCACAATCACACTATTTTTGTTTTGCCACTTTTTGAAGTCGTCGTATTCTCGCTCGTACCTTGAAGCTGATTTTGCAGGTAACAAACTTGAAGCTACACTGCTGGCTGCCTCAATAATTTATTTTGGTACATTCAAAATCGCTTTCGCCAAAACAAATGTAAAGAAAAATAAACAGACATGTTCATGGCAACGCTTCCATAGCTTACGACATTTGCGACAAATTATTGAGATTTTTTTGCAATTTATCTTACCTTTTTACAAATGAGAAACAAATAAAATATAAAACAATACACGCAAGGTAACGGGTTTTACTGGCTCAAGGAGGTAACTGACTCGCCTGCGGCTCGTCAGTTATATCCTCCATTCGCCAGTAAAAACCCTCTCACCTTGCTAGTAATGTTGTATACTATTCCAATAAAATGTGTTATTTTGAATAGCCCGCGATGCGGTAGATGTCATTTCTGAAGCGCCACTATTAAAAATGGAACGATACACCCTTCAACGAAGCATTGAAATTATTAAAATTCACTATAAAAATGATGAAAATTTGGCAGAGACGGTTCGTAAAACTCGAACATTTTTGGGACGTCGTGAAGCACCTTGTCGAACCGCAAAACAGAAATTGGTGAAAACATTTCAGCTTTGGGACAATTCAGTGATGTGAAGAACAAAACCCGTGAAGGTCGCACAAGAACAGCCGAGAATTTTGCTGCTGTAGGCGAAAGTGTTCAAGAAAACCCAGATTTATCCATTCCTCGTCGTTCTTGAAATAAGGCACTTCACAAACGTCATTACACCTCATTTTGCATGGCGATTTGGGTCTCGAGGCTTGTAAAGTTCAGTTAACACAAGAACGCAATCAGATCCGAATTTACTGAGATTATAACTGCTACATAAAGAAGAACAGCCATTCAAACTGATTGAAATCTATCCAAACTTAGAGGTTATCGTTATAATTCTGATTATCCGCTTCATTATCATGAAACGATGTCGCCATCTTGTGAGGTATAGGTGTCTTACCAGAAAGTAGAAGGGAGAAGCATAAAGTGCGAAGTATTTTGCATTAAGGCTTCAACGAGAATATTAACAATGACTTTGCCTGGGAAAGTTGTGAATATCAATATCTAGAGTCGTTTTGTTCTAACCCCATAGCATGCAAATATCATTGCTTTAAGTTCAGATTACAGTCGGGTGTGTTTATAACCGCAAGCTGCTCCGATTTAAACTAATTATTTAACATCTTAAGCATGTTCTTTGTGTATTCAATGAGGCGCACGTCCCTTATCACGCAAACTTGTCCAAAGCAGGATTAATAATGTTTCCAGATTGTCCCTAGTTTGATAGACGTGCTAAATATGTATACAGGATATTCTGAGAAATTTCTCATGATCTAGCGGAGGCTCACGCATTGTTTACACGAAGGATTTCAGTGTTTATGTTTCAATGAGGTGTGCATAACTATCAGCTCATTAATAATATACCCAGACATCCATAACTGAAGTTCAAAAAGTAGTCACCGAAAATGTTCGACAGACTCGTGCTGTTGGAGTTGGGCATTAAGCCCAGAAGCACCGAGGTAATTCACTGAAAAATGTACGAAATAATCTGCTCGTCAATGGTTAACGACATTGATGTTTTTCGGCAATTCATATTTTATTCATTATTTAATATCAATTACATAAAATTTTAATGATTATAAAAATGTATTCAGGTTCAAGCTATCTATGAATTGGAGAAACGTCAAAAATTTTATCGCTGGAAAACCAACTTGTTGGTTTTGCCGGTTTGAAAGCTTTATCGAGATGAAACGATCGTTAATACCTCACTAATAATGGAAAGAGTGGAATAGTCATATGTAATACCACTAGAGATGAAATTTTGCCGGCAAAATTTCTCGATTGTAATATGAAAGTTTGTTGCTCGGAAATTTGGCGAATGACATTTGTATGAAAATCACGAGCCGTCAGGCGAGTGATTTTGGAAAAAATTTCATGAGCGAAATTTCCGAAAAGCAACAAACTTGAATATTACAAGAGATAAATTTTACCTGCTTAAATTTCATCTCGAGTGGAATTCGGCATGACTATTCCACGAGAAAATAGGGTAATATGTTCACATCTGACGCGTATTGCGCTATTTGGCAAATTAGAATTCATCATAGTAAATCAACTAAACCACTAAACGTTGTTTGTTCTCTCTTTGATATTTATTTCCGGAGCTATCTATGAATTCGAGAAACTTCACAAATTTTGTCGCTGAAAAACCAACATGTTGGTTTTGCCGGCTTGAATTTTTTTCGGGATGAAACGATCGTTGTTACGGAAACTTCCTCACTAGAAATGAAAAGAGTGGAATAGTCAGCGTTAATCATTTTTTGTCCATGCGTCTCAATCACGTTTTTTAAACATCAAACATGTGGTGTCTGAGTGGAGTATTGGAAAGTAAATAACTATAGAGCCTTTTATACATTTATTAACTTCTTGATATTCGAATACTGTACTCTTCAATCGCATACTTATCTATTAACTAACTTCCTTTTATTCGAATACACATGTGCATATTAAATACCGCGTACATCGTTCTGCGCATGACTATTATAAGTACTTAACATTCAAACATCCCAATTTTCCCCTTTTAGAAATTCGTAATATTTCTAACCAACAAACCTTACTAACTAAATATTCCTAAATCTAAGTTAACCTATTCTATAATCTTAATCCTAATAATTACAACATAAAATTACAATATTTATAAATATTTAGAATGTCATCATTAATTTCAAATTCAATTGGTATTATTTTGCATTTTTAATCTTTCAGATCTCCTAATAAATACTTCATCTTTATTCTTATCCTTACAATTCTCAATATTCGATCCATTATATAATTTTACAAACTGATTAACATGCCTTTTAATTATTTGTCCATTAGTCTTAAGTTCTATATGAAATGTAACAGGAGTTAATTTTCTTATTATTTTACCTTCCAACTTCACATTCTTTTTCTTATTACCTAGTACCTCTGTCATTACTATATCTCCTACTTCAAAATCATACTTCCTATGTTTACCCTCCTTTTCAACCGAATTCCATTGTTTTATACCTACTTCATCAGATAGTTTACTTGTGAACAAATTAAATCTACTCTTTATTGGCCTTTGAAACATTATCTCTGCAGGCGAAATGCCTGTTACTGAGTGATTCATAGTGCGATAATCAAATAAAAACAAGTTTATTGCCGCTTTTAATGTTTTACCAGAAGAAACAATTTTATTTATTTTATCTTTAAAAGTTTGAACAAAATTTTCAGCTGCGCCATTGGTCGCAGGGTGATAGGGTGGCGAGAACGAATGATTAACGTCCACTGATTCTAAAAACCTTTTAAATTCAGAGCTTGTGAACTGAGGACCATTATCTGTAACTAAGTGATCACAAATACCAAACCTAGAAAACAAGGTTTCAAATTTTTCTATTGTCCTTTCAGATGTGGTAACTGTTCCCATATCACAAACTTCTGGCCATTTCGAATGTGCATCAATTATAATTAAAAACATGCGACCAAAGAAAGGTCCCAAAAAGTCGGCATGCAATCTCGACCAAACATTAGTAGGATATGGCCATTTCATAAAAGATATTTTCTGAGGTCGCTTACTATTACTTACACATATTCTGCATGAATTAGCTAAATTTTCAATATCAAGGTCAATTTCTGGCCACCAAAAATAAGATCGTGCTACTTGCTTCATTCTTACTACACCAAAATGTGATTCATGCAATTTCATTAAAACATCTTTTCTTAAACTCTCCGGTATAACAACACGCACTCCCTTCACAATACAATCCTTTTCAACTCCTAATTCAATCCTTTTATCAAAATATTTTCTTTCCTCTTCCGATAATTTATTTACATCATCTGGCCAACCCAAAGTTAACTTTCTTTTAACGCTAATTAAATTTTTATCTTTTTGAGTCTCCTTTTGTATAACCTTTAAATTGATCAGATTACAATCCTTTTCCAGAAAATTCAAAACTCCTAATTCTGAATCAAAAACTTTTGTATCATCTACCACTGACAACCTTGACAATGCATCACAGTTGCCATTTCTTTTAGTTGATATAAGTTCAATTTTATATTTAAATCCAGCAAGAAAATATGACCAACGAATCAATCTGTTATGAACAATAGATGAAATATTTTTTGTTTCACCAAATATAAATTTTAATGGCTGGTTATCTGTTCTCAATATAACTTCATTTCCGATTAAGTAATGATAAAACTTACGAAACCCAAATACAATGGCTGCTGCTTCCTTGTCTAGAATGGACCGATGAAGTTCATTCTTTGGAATTATTTTCGAAGCATAAGCAATAGGACGTTCTTCCCCATTTTCAAATTTATGAGACAATATACTAGACAGCCCGGTAGAACTTGCATCACAAGCAATTACTAATTGAATACCCGGTTGATATGGAACTAGAACTTTACCCGACAATAATTGATATTTAACCCACTTAATAGCATCAATACACTTTTTGTCTAATCTGAAATTATCATCTTTCAATTTATCATACAAGACTTTAAATTTATCAGCTCTATTCTCTAAAAAACTTTCATAAAAATTCACTAAGCCTAAAAAAGCTTGTAGTTCTTTTTTTGATTTTGGCATTGGCAAATTTTGAATGGCTCTTACTTTCTCAGGTGAAGGCTTCAAACCTTCCTGATCCAACAAATATCCTAAAATTTCGATTTTTTCTTTAAATAATTCACACTTTTTTATGTTAACCCTGAGATCATATTCGTTCAATTTGAAAAATATTTTCTCTAATGTAAGTAAATGTTCTTTGTCTGTTCGACCTGTACAATATATGTTATCGATGTACACTTCTGTATTATCAATACCCTTCAATATATCTGTCAGAATATCCTGGCACTCAGCAGGACTCGAAGCAATGCCCTCGGGCAACTTTCTATACCTGAATAACCCATCTTCAGTAATAATTGTTAACGGATCTCGACTTTCTTCTGCAATTTCGAATTGCATGAAAGCATGCTTCAAGTCAATCTGAGACCATTTCTTACCTACCTTTAAAGTTTGAAATACTTTTTCTTTCAATGGTATAGGATGCTGTTTAACAATTAATTGTGGGTTTACCGTAATTTTAAAATTACCACAAAGTCTTACTCCATCACCTTTTATGACTGGAACTACAGGTGTAGCCCATTCACTAATCGTTACTGGTTCTAAATTTCCAATTTCTACTAACCTTTTAATTTCTGTACTCACTTTACATTTCAAGGCAAATGGCACACGATATGGCTTACATTGTATGGGTTTGAAATTTTCCTTCAATTTAAGTTTTATTTTTCTTCCTGTATAATTCCCTTGCTTATCCGAAAACAATAAAGGATATTTTGAACCAAAATATTTTATAAGGTTTCCATGTTCACATTGTAAATTGTTCACTGAATTAGCTGATGGTAATTGAAGAGGCCACATACCAAAAACTTTGAACCATTGTCTACCAATCAAATTTTTTCCATTACCTGGTAAAATGTATGCTTCCAAATTATAATATCGATTATTAAATTTCACTTTCAAATCTGATATAATACCCTTAATAACTAATTTAGAATGATCATATGTTGTTAAATTCATACGAGGAGGTACCATTTGTTTGTTTGGAAAACATTTTCGAAATGTATACTCAGAAATAACGCTTACATATGAACCAGTATCAAGTTCCATTTTAACAATTTCGTCTTCAATTTCTACATCAAAAACTAAAGGATCTGCAGTTATATTATATATAGTCGAAATACTCACATTCTTTCTTTCAATTTTGTTCAAATAATAAAAATCATATTCATCGTTACTGTCATCATTATTAAAGACTTCACCCTCTTCATCTTCTATCGTTTCATTACCTAAAATATTAACATTTTTATTATTCTTTTTAAAGCATGCATTCTCTAAGTGACCTTTGGTATGGCAATAATTACAACTCTTATACCTATATCTACAATCTCTAGCGAAATGATTTCTTTTTCCACAACAATAACATGTTACATTTTTTGAGTTTACCTGAGCATTTGAATTACGACTACGATTACCGTTTCCGTTTGCCCCACTACTACGTCTGCGTACGCTGTTTTCATTCGGCTTTCCTCTTCTATCTTCATGTTCTCGTTTCGCTCCATCCCCATACCAGCGTGATGCTCCATCTCTTCCTCTCCCGGAGTTAAATTGTTGCTGACCCATCTCTCGCTCTCGACTGTTTCGGTCTGCCTTGTTGTAGATGGTTTGTTTTTTGAAACCCCTCTTTTCTACGAAGTGGATAGTTTCTTCTTTCTTCAAACTCAAGGAGTTTTTGACAGCGCTCTCTCTCGCTTCTGCAATGGCTACGGCATTTTGAAAGGTCAAGTTTTCTTGACGAAAGAGTTCGATTTTCGTTTCTGGTTGCAGAAGTCCGCAAACTAATTGATCTCTTAGAGCCATCTCGATTTCGTTGAAATTACAGAGCAAGGAATTTTCTTTTAATCTCGAGACGAACTCTGAAATTGACTCGCTCGGATATTGTTTAATATTGTAGAATTTGTTGCGTTCAGAAATTTCGGATGGCGTTGGATTTAAATGAGCTTTCATTAGTTTCACCAGTTCTTCGTATTTGAAGTCTTTGGTTTTCTTGGGTGCAACTAAATTACGAAAAATTATGTAGGTTTCTTGGCACACTCGCGTGAGGAGTTCGGCACTATATTTCTTCTCGTCAATGTCCTGCGTTTCGAAGTATAATTCAAGTCTTTCAATGAAAACATCCCAATTGTCTATATTCAGTGTGAACGAAATTCTATTGTCTGTCATTTTTGTACGCACTGATAATTTTGAAGGAACGCTATATTTGTCTCTTTCTGAACCGGTGTCCGAAACGTTATCTGCATGCATATGACGCCACTTTTTTATTAGCTGTCGCCTTAGATTTTCAAAATTTTCACTATCTGAGACGTTTTCACCTAATTTTCGCAATTCGTTTATTAGTTCTTGCTTATTTAACTCGTAAATCCACGTAACTTTACCCGATGCCGGATTTGGACTTGGGTCTCTCGAACTGGAACTGTCTTTTTGCATAGCACGTCACACGTGGAACTGGAAATCTTGAAGATTTTCACTAGCACAGTTTCCACTTATTTTCACTTTTTTCCATTTTAATCCTCGTCGCCATAAATTGTGGTGTCTGAGTGGAGTATTGGAAAGTAAATAACTATAGAGCCTTTTATACATTTATTAACTTCTTGATATTCGAATACTGTACTCTTCAATCGCATACTTATCTATTAACTAACTTCCTTTTATTCGAATACACATGTGCATATTAAATACCGCGTACATCGTTCTGCGCATGACTATTATAAGTACTTAACATTCAAACATCCCAAAACAGTTCTACGCTTAGACCATAGAAAGAGGAGACACAGCATGTCATTCATGAATTCGAGAATTGGTGAACCCAAAATTCAGCAGTAGGTATTCAATGAGTGGAACGGAGGTAGCATAAAGGATGGCAATATCATTAGATCCGGCCGTGGCAACATTGCGGAATATAACATTGAAAGGTCCAGAGGCGATGATGTTGACGACATTGAGGAATGGATATAAAATTACAATTGAATTAACTATTTTTGAAGAAGTCATATAATGTTAATTCCGAACATTGAAACAGATTCTGAGTAAGGTGAACAGAGTCAGCTGAATCCAGAATTGGTTTTCGTCCTCTTAATATCAGAGAGGGATCTGAATAGTGAAATTCAAAAAATCGAACAATCTACACCATTGTTACTAAGAAATAGTAAGAGTAGAACGACCTGTATAAACTCAAATTAGGATTGAAATAGTCCCATTTACTACAAACAAGATACCTACATATGAAACATTTTTCAACGTATTTTGCTGATAATATTCAGAAATAAATTCGAATTTTACTTTTCCTACGCGATATCCTAATGACAACACTGTTCAAAACGTCGCGTCGTCAGTCACACAAAATTAAAAAAGCGGAACAAAATTAATGAATAAGTTGGCTACAGATTCCTAAAACGGTGCTGACCAAACGTGCCCGTTCATTTATCGGGGGCAAAAACGGCCGAGCCGTTTCGGGAACATTCCGATGCTTCAGTATATGTGATATGTGGAATTCACAATATTTGAAGAAATAAATACTCATTTCTGACATTCACGCACGAATGAGTAAACGAATTTCAATCCAAAGTACAGGGTGTCCCAAATAAGAGTGACTGATTTTAAACATAAACGCCCAGCTTATTAATTGCTCCAAAGAGATGGGGTTTTCACTAGATTCACTAGTTTATCAAAGAGATTTTTTTAGGCTTGGCTGGCATTTCATCTCATCAACACAAGGTGTTTTACTAATGTTGGTGAAATTCAAAGGGGAAAATATGTATGTAATGGAACACACTATAATTTTTGATCTCATTCGGAAGAGCAATTATTCTCCTTTCCAAAATGTATAAAGTTTTCTATGTTTTGTTTCATTATCAACAAAGATATTCGATGTTTCATGTAGTATAGTACATTTTTAATTAGTAGTTTTTTATGAACGTATTTTGATGCCTAAAATCAGCTCATGCTGTGACCGTTTGACGCATAACAACAAAATCAGCTATTTTGTTGAGTCATATGTTGATTTTAGGCATAAAAATAAGTTCATATAAAACTACTTACTAAAAATGTGCTACTGCATGAAACCTCGAATATCTTTGTTGTTAATGAGACAAAAGATAGAAAACTATACATTTTTGGACGGGGGAATGATTGCTTTTTCGAATGAGATCGAAAATAATAGGGTGTTCCATTTAGAATAATTCATATTTTCCCCTTTGAATTTGACCGACATTAGTAAACACCCTGTGTTGGTGAGATGAAATGCTAGCCAAGCCTAAGAAAATCTCTTCAATAAACTAGTGAAAACCCCTCTCTTTGAAGCAATTAAAATTAGCTGGGCATTTATGTTTAAAATCAGTCACTCTTATTGGGACACCTTTTCATCTTGATTAGAGTTTATTTATTAGACTATTCCACTCATTTCAAAAACTGACCAATCACAGTCCAAAGACAGCTCGTATTATCGCGATAATACCAACTGCCTCTGAATTATGATTGGTCTGACAACTTCGGTATTTTCAACGATTGAATTACAGAATAATCTGTGATTGAACTATGGATACGAATGGTTTGACAACTGATAAATATAAATTGTAGACGTCAACATGAGTTTTTCCTTGCTTTTCTCGAATATGGAGTTTCTGACCTTTTATTCTGTTCGTGAAAAAGTCTTATAATATTTCATTCGAGATTGAATTTACCTCATAAGTCTATCTTTTATTTCCAAACTCAAATGAGTTGCTTTAAGGACACCACCCGTCCTTCGGACTCGTGAATATTACATGAGAAAAAAATTTGATATTTTTGCCTTGATTTTCGATTCACTGTTGAATTATAAGTAGGCTGGCGGTACCACATATTTTTGATAATTCAGAACTCATCCAAAATGGCAGCCGCATCTTCAATTTTCCGTTCGCTATTACGACAGCGGAGCTTTACGAAAAGTGGTTTGAGCAAAAATTTTTCTTCAATTTTCCTGCAAACTCGACGATTGCTAAAAGCTTTTATTTTTGATAATGCATTAATCCCAAATATAAACCCCCAAATACGTCAACAAAAAATTCATTATTTGCCGGTATCATGTGTGCGAAAATCTCGTTTTTTTCGCTGGCCGGCAAAACTGCGAAATAACCGTTCGTGTGCAGGAGGGTTTAAGATGATAACTCCTATTCATACAAAATGACGTTATTCCTGTCAGAGTTAATCGAAAATACATAACAAAAATGTTGACCCTTGAACGATTTCGTAAAATATTATCTATCAACGAGCAGTCCTCCAGCCAATTTCATTTTGCTACGAGTTCATGTCATAATAGGAACCCTACAACTGACGAGATCAAGCCGTATCAGCGAGGAACAGCCAGCGCACTTGCTTCCTCGACCCAAGAATGGTTTTTCATCCGTCAGTCAAACATGTGGTTCTACTTTTTGCCCATTTTCATTCAGGAGATATTAGATTTTTTCGTAGACAATCGGTGGGCTTCAAAAAGCGTAATCACTGGTGATCGCAGATAAACGGCTTGATTCTCTGATTTCTGAAGTGTCGAATCCAGTTGATTATAGATCAACCTCCGATCACCTGTGATTACGCTTTGTGAAATCCACTGTATATGTATAAGCAGAGACCCGTTTATTTACATTGAAATGTGTCTCATCTGAATCTTAGTGCTGGTCGATTGTACCTTATACAGGTCCACTGAAATCGTTTGCTATATTATCATGTTGCCAAACTGGGCAGGTGGTAGGTCGATCTAATGATCTATTAGTATACACAAAAATTATTTCTCTATTTAAATGCAAAATTGATATATACAGGGTGATTTTTTTGAGTGTTTCATTTGACGTTTTCGAGGAAGGAACTGCGATGCGAATTCGGAATTTCGTATTTTCGATTTAGAGTACATAGATCTCAATTTGTAAAATATTTTCAAGCGGAATCTACTTCCGCTTCTACCGGAAACGGATGTGAACTTCGTTATTTCAAATGCAACATTCATACATTTTTGAATTCTTCGTTTGATTCTGCATGATTTGATGTATGATATGCGCAACCACATCAAGCGATTGTTGAGTTATAGCCTGATTCTCAAATTTTTTGACAGAAAGATGGTCACAAATTAGTGTTTATATCTCCAAAACCTCTCATTGTAAGAAATTTTTTTCGCAACAGTGCAACAAAAGAAAGTACGCTGGTACTGCTTCTTGTATAAATTATAAGAAGATATTATACAGGGTGTCTGAAACAGGGCTTCAAAGTTAGCCTCAACAATACTATGAAATCTCATTTTTTTTCAAATGGGAACCATATAATTTTGTAATTCCAATCTATTGCTCTTCAAAAACTAGCTAGGGTGTTCCAAACATTTCATGTTTGTAAAATAAGTAGTTTTGCCGTTATCGAATAAAATTCGAATGGGACCCTGTATAACATCTCGTAATTTTCAAATAAGACATTAAGTCATTTCGGATATATTATTGATGAGTAAATGGAAGATTATAGTTGATTCTGCGATTTTGTGCTACAGGCTGTTGGACGAAAGAAATTCAGCTTAGAGTAATGACAACTCCGCTCTTTATTCCTGCTTCAGTAGGAAGAGAGATAAAGCATCCTCTGCTCACCACGTGGTTTCGAAGCAACACGTTGTCAGAAAGTGCCCGTATAAAGTAGTTGAAATACAGGAAATATTTTGGGTCAGCATCAGATTATTCAAATATTTTTTGTGTATTTTATATCATTATACCAGAAATGGTTAGTTATCGTAAGTTTGAAGTTTGTGGAAAAGAATTCTAGTCCAGATATATCGTTCTATGTTTGAGGGTATTGTAAGAACTAAAGCGTTCAGTTGTTTATGATTCAGTGGCGTACAAACTCTAAATAAGGAAGTTTTCTAGGGTAATGAAGAACAGAAAATTATAGTTTTCTTGAATTTTGGTTACCATCTAATTGATGGGATGGTCAAATATTTACCCGATTGAGAAAGCAATTTCCATTTGTTCAGATCATTTTGATCCTAATGATTGGTCGAAAATTCAAGATTTTTGGGATTAGTATAAGACAATACTAGTACAAATTTGAGTTTTTTCACATTCATATTCTGTGAATAAACTTAGAATTGAAGTTATTTTTTCTTATGTTAATGTGATGAGTATCACAATATTCTCAATAGCAAAATTACAACTGGAATTGAAATATTGCATTGACTAGATCTGCACTTGATGAAAATTCGTTTCAATAGGAATTAAATGACAAGATATTCTCAATTTTCAATTGTAATTATTCCAGTAAAAGTTGTTTCGCCACACAGTATAGCTTCTTATGATTTTTGAATAAGTTATTTTGTAATTGAAGTTATTCAAAAATGTGAAATCTGAAGAAGCTACTGAGTAGCGGAAACAATGGTTATTTAAACAATTGAAAGTGTGAATAGAATAAGTGTCATTTAATTCCTATGAAATTTTTTTTTCAGTTCTTTGAAGGTAAAAAATTAAAAATGTAATAGGTAGGTATGTGAATATGCAGCAAAGTGCCCACATTTTCATTGAGTCAATGCAGGGCAAATGATTCCTACTCAGTAGCTCAGAATGATTTTATAGTATGTATATGCTCAGCAAAGAATTCTTCTCACTACCACAAATTGTAGTTACTGAAAAACGGGACCTTCTTTTGTCTAAGAGCGGGACTGCCTGAAAAAATCGGCAAGTGTTTTACGTTCAAAATTAAATATTTTATTTTCTTTCCACTTTTAATTATTTATTCCAACCATTGTTTCGCTGTCCTTTGATTCCTATTGAAATGAATTTCCACCAGGAGACCGAGTTGATTCAGTATTAAATGTTTTTATAGAGTCGAAATTAGTTATTTTGAAAGCTCTAGAGTAATGAGGGCTGAAAAATTAATTACTCCTCACATTATTTGTGAAATATTTTCAATAAAATTATACAGGGTGAGTCTTTGACTTGTACATATATTTTAACTATAGATTCCTCCCATCAAAAGAAACACTTTTTTTCCATACCATTTTTCAAAATTCGGTTCCGTTTGGAATATACAGGGTGTCAAAAATCCATGAAATTAACACTTTTCTTTCCATATATTCGGAACCGATATTTCGAATGAACTGAATTTTGGTTTATTGTCTACTCTATTCATGGTGCATATTCCTCAATTGAAACTCACTTCATATTTCTCCTGGTAAAAAAGTTACAGTATAGTCGACTTATAAAGTCACGCAAAAATACTTTGAAACCACTTTCTGGTCTCTCAACAAGTTACCAACGTTGTCAGAATGTTCATCAACTTCGTCAAGGCTAAAATCTCCATGATGAAAAAACGTTTGTTGTAGAGATATGTAATAATAAAATTCTACATTCGTGGGACATAAAATTGAATTCTAAGAAGCATGAAATTATTTTATAGGCAGTTTCTATTTAAATTCATTGTTACCGGTCCTTCAGCAAAATATCTATCGAAACAATATAACTCAACACCAGAACGACACTACTATTACATCAATCCACTGAAAGTCATTTACATAATCATCACCTGTTTGCTTAGAATATTTGTTTTATATGCTAAGCCTGTTTGCTTCATTCTCTGTAAATAAATAAAGAGTGAACTTCGTCTATGGGATCACTGACTAAAGTTTTAGGTTGGACTGGTTGGAGCACAGAACAACGGTCTTTCGTCACGGCTACAATGGCCGTGGATTCCACGGCCTTCTGAAAGAACGTAGCGCTATATTGGCGAGAATCAGAACTACTCTTTTGGCATTTTTAAAGAGCAACGCCTAGACGCCTTTAGCGATTGTGATAGTTCATCCGCTAACGATAGGGGACGTACTGCTTTCTTGAGTTCGCATTGTTTGAAGAGAAAATCGGCAATCTGGCATCGTCTTCTCTAGAGTTCTATGGGTGAATTGATTATCTGCACAGAGGATGGGTATGGTTAGGTCATTGACACCGAAACATATGACTTTGGTTGATGGAGTTGGGATAGGTTAGTGAGAAACCAATTTTTATGAGATCGTTTTAGAATATCGAGGAAATATGAACAAATTATTAGTGTCTATAAACTAATCTTCAGGACAATCGAAGAAGGAACTTATTTTGGTGTGAGAAATATAGCTTTTCATATAGCCGAAATGATCGGACAGAACTAAGTGTTTTGTTAGGAAATATCGTGTTTATAACATTCTTATTCAAATAAGGTTAGTGCTTGAGTATTTTTTATATGTATCACCCAGAATATCTAATAATCACATCAATTTCAATCGAAAAATATGAACTTTGAAGTGTTTGCAGAGAATAATATCAGGCACGTACTTAGCCCGATTGATTGTATCGAATGGCTATATCTCTTTAACAGAGCCGAATTCGGAAAAATGGAAAATGAAAAAAAGGTTTCCTTTGGCCTCAAGAATCTACAGTTAAAATATATGTACAAGTCAAAGACTCACCCTGTATTGAAAGGAATAATAATAATAATAACTGTTCTTTATTTCCCATTGTGAAAGGAATATTTATTCTGAATAACAATAAATGTCGCGAAACGAGCAATTAGAATTCGCACGCCTATGCTCATCTAGAGCAAAGATTTTTTGCGTTGTTGCCACATTAGAAGGTTGAACAAAGATATCCGATCTTTTATCTCTGTTCCACTTATTATGAAGACTTTCTATGTGGGAGCCAAAACAAATCATCATTTTACAAGGGAATGCTCTGTCTCTCTGATATTATACCTATGGATATTTCCACAATTGAATGATAAATTTATGAGCGCAGTTTGTACTGAAACGAGAGATATATCATTTCGTTACTACATCTGTATTTTCTGAAATTTGAGACGTAATTGATGTGACTCAAGGTTCGACTCACTGATCACGAATCCTTGGTCAAATTCAATTCTGCCCGCTTGGACGTGAACACGATAACTATCGAACGGCCCCTCAACACAAACGGAAGACAGTTGAATTTGATACGAGTGCCTCGACAATGGCTTGACTCTCAGGGATGCTATTTTGAGCCGATTTCCTGGATCGAACATTCGAACTATGTCTGTTCGAATTCACAAGCCTCTGCATAGTGAACTC
Organism: Adalia decempunctata; assembly: GCA_951802165.1. Lineage (NCBI taxonomy): Eukaryota > Metazoa > Arthropoda > Insecta > Coleoptera > Coccinellidae > Adalia > Adalia decempunctata. The sequence continues at coordinate 60,670,927 of OX637696.1, read as the reverse complement.
GATGTGAATGTGGGAGTATTTCAGGGTTCCGTTCTAGGACCACTTTTTAAGGATTCATCCTTGAATTTGAGAAAGTTGCTAGCTGAAAATTAGGTGGATCTTATTTTTACATTGAGTTAACATAGAATAACCTTATTTGCTGATGACACCTTGATAGCCATTAGTGGTCGAGTACCTAGCTACAAGCTTTCTGTGGGTTACTGGTGAAGTTCTTCATGGAATTGTGCCACTCAAATATAATAATGACAAAATCATCTCAGAATAAACGCTTACATATAATATACAGGTTGTTTCTTCGGTAAATAAACATACGGTAACCTCAGCCAGAGCTTCAACCTAGGCGAGTCCAAAAAACTGATATATGATAGGTCTAATGGATTCCATAATCTAGATACAGGGTGGTTCATGTTTTCAATAAATATCAGTTGAAAGATTCTACCAAAAAAACCGCAAATTTCATTAGTTGAAAGAACTTTTCTATTGGTAAACAGTAGTTTGGTACCTATGAGTATTCCTAAAATTAACACCAATACGAACAGAAACTGAAATGATGAGCATTTCAACCTTGTAATACTAGCAAGTGTATTTATGGTTTGAACTACGCCCAAGGGGCACAAGAAAGATAATACGTGGTCGCTATATATACAGTAATGTCAGAGGCGCCTTCAATACAGCTTTGGCCACGTTGTTAGAGATTGAATAACCTACATTATCATTACTATCATTATTAAATGATATAACTTGACCTGAAGTGTATTTTTAATCTGCTTTAGAAACGAAGTAGACAGTTTCTTTTCATCTTCCTGAAAAATAAATTATTCAAGGTAAATGAATGAAAAACGTGTAGGAACTTATGAGATATTTTTTTATCGAGATCGAAATAGAAAAAATATTGATGTTCACAACCTTAGCTCGATGAATGTTTGAGAATAAGAGAATTCTGGAGGAAGAAATAATGCTCTTTAATTGCAGTCCCCATCGGAAAATTCTTCGTGTTATTCTTTGGAAATGTAGTTTTCATTTCCATAGGGATGATAGTATTGGAGTATTTCCTAGAAAACCGGTTTTGTGGATCTCGAGAACTCACAGTTAAAAAATGTACAAGTGGTATGAATGCATTTTATGTAGGAAAGAATAGAATAGCACAAGCTAAAACTTATATTCATACGCTTAGGTAATTAAATTGTAATAAATATTTTCAGATTGAACTATAACCCAAAATTCAAACTTTCCCATTAAATATCTACTAAATTCTACACTCGAAATAATTCAATAATTACGATAGAAATGGAGCAATTCATACATTCAAATCAAATTCTAAATATACTTCTGAACGATGCACTCCGCCTATAATTCCACCCTGTTTGAGATAATACTTCATTAAAATGCATTCTACGATATTGGAGTATTATACAATCTGTCATCGCCGCTATTGCGATAAATTAATTCATTTATCATTCTGTTATCTGAATATCAGCCAAAAACTGATTACTATGCAAATATTCACTGGGACGTTTCATGGTGTGGGCGGATAAACTATGGCAACCAATTTAGTGTCAACAAATTTAATGAAAAATTAAAAGGATGCGAAACGAAATCGGGAAGGTCAGCGATATAGCTATACTTCACAAAAATGTAGCCTCGTTCTGATACAATCGTACGTATTGAAGTCCTAATAGAATTTATGATGGGAGTTAAGAAGTTGAAACAGTTTCGGTTCGGTATCTAAGTAAGTAATAAGAAAATGGTTTATCGTATTGTCATCGTCAAGCTTTGCATTCCAAATTTCCTGTTTAATGACGTTATGTTTCTCTGAATGAGTCAACATCTCATTTCAACAGTTCTGATTCGATATATTATTCACATATACAGGGTGAATCTTTTACTTGTACAACTGTGGATTTCACTCATCAAACGGAGCACTTTATTTTTCTAACATTTCTCAATATTCGGTTTCGTTTGAACGATACAGTCGGTGTCGAAAATCCATGAAAGTGACACTTTTCTTTCCATGTCTTTGAAACTACTTATTCTTTTGAATGAACTGAATTTTTGTTGATTGTAAATGTTGGTGCATACTCCTCAATAAAAATGTTTATTACACCTTCTGCCACTCCTAGTGTATGCGTTGTTTTATAGGTTCACTGCGACAAAAACGTAAACAAAATTTTCCAAGAAATAACTTTCATGAAATTTAAGATTTGATTTAATCTAACCTTGTGACGTTGTGAGTTCTGGGACAGGCATTGTTGACATTATCGACGTATTGTCAACGCGTCGAGGTAGACAATAAAAGTCGACGCGTCGCCGCCAAACTCTGATAAAAATACAAGAGTTCTCTTGGTGAGTAGAATGGAATGCTGTACCAATTCTTATCACATCGAGAATTGAAGAATAAAATGGAAGTATGAAATAGAAATAAATACCAAACAGTAAACACTGAATGAATGGTACTCACGGTTGGTCTGCCTTGAAGAGATATATTCGCTGGCTTTCTGGTTTCGTGTAATGTTGTACCGGTTAAAGTTCTTATCTCACGGAACGAATTCACTTGCAGGTACGAATATAACGTGCTCCAACTTGGGGAAGAAAGCGGGGGTATATATCTGGTGGCGGGCAGAGCCTAATGGCCGTTGCGACTAGTGACATAGTTAAAATTGGGAGGACAGGTAGGACCTTTTTGGGATTCTAGCTGAACCACAGAGAAAGTGGGTAAAGTCCGTTCGCAGTGGGAAACCTCGTGGTATTAGAAAAAAAATATGAATTTCGAAAAACTACTGTTAAACCTTCTGCCCAATCTTTAGAACTTTAAGAAAATATTCAAGGGCAAAACACTTCACGTACCTTTGTTCGAGTGGCCCGAAAGTTATTATACCGGAAAAAGCTTTGTTCGGTAGGACAGAAGAAAACTGGAGATCATTCTTCAGAAACTGTTGGATAAACCTTTTCTCTGTCGAAAATGTTTGTCCTTTGATATGGTGCCAGGTTACAATGATCAATCAGTTCAATCAATGTGAAACATTCCGTTTTCCCTGTCCTCGATCGTACAATGCTCGTCCTTATTCTCATATGGAAGTATCGTGAATTCATGGCAAACATTATAGATTTGAAATTGTCTAGTTGATATTCATCTTTCGAAGATATGAAATTCAATTGAAGAATCTCCCTGCTTGAATGTACTTTCAGTTCGAATATTTCTGATTGATTATAACCTGATAACCTTTCCATCTGGACGTGCAGAACAATCAGGCTATGAAGAATATCGCAAAATTTCCAACTGGATGAATAAGCATACGCCGGATTATTCTCTGCCCGCGTAGAATATAATTCTGGAGCGATGAATGGACCTCGCATGAAAATTTTATGGAATCGAATAAATCCTTGTCATGGATTTGGATCAACAGTAAATATTTCCTTTGATGTTTTCAGTTATATAACTCATTTTTTTACGTCGATTTCATACGTGAGATTTGATTAGTACATGTTGATATAACAAAAATGTGCGTGGACATCGAACTCGTGATGAGGAATCTCAGATACGAATGAATAACAAAAATATCTCAAGCGCCCCTGTTGATATAACCTAATTTCTCGACAACCCACTACGACCTTGCCACATTGTGTTTGGTAGCTTCTATGATAACTACGTTGCCACCATAAGAACGCTCTTTTTATATCATTATTGTACTCGAATCTAGTTAAATGTGCCACATGACTCTTTGAGCAATTCATATCATTGTTTATACCATAAAACAATCAAAACAATGTCCCTTTGGCTTCAACCATCGGTAAATAGATATTTCGTAGGGTCAGAAAATGAGGGGGAGAAAAATCGTTGAATTTGAAATTCAAATTGAGTTATTTTTTCAGAATGGTCAATTCCTTGAGGGCAACTGAATTTTTCTTCATATTCGTCTCGTCGCTATTCTCTCTATCTCAAAAATCCTGTTCTAAATCTTCTAATAGTACTGTTTTCTGATAAACAATTCTGATTGCTTCAATGGTCTCCCCTACGTATTTGATATCGATATTTGAGTCCGCTCTATTTGTTCTAGGGTTACTACTTTTCGAAGTCGCCTATCGGGTTAACGGAAGGCATGTCCAATGGAAATGTGTTTTCAAAGGAAACTTCCTGTTATTTCTATGAATGCAACTCAGAAAGTGCTTGTATTGTGAATTGTTGAGAAAGAATTTAGGGGATGATTCCTGGTGAAAAAATAGATAATGTGTTTTGTAGTACCCTAGATATTGGAAAGGAATCATTCCATTTCTTCATAGCGTTGTGAAATTCATTAAAAAATCGAGTTCAAGATTGAAGTCAACGTGTGGAATTATCCCGAATTGAAATATCGCGAAGCGAAGCCTTGTTGAAAACGCTGATACGCAGTTTCATGGTTCGGAAAACCAAGGGGCAGCGTAATCGACAATTCTTTTTCTTTATCAATCATAAAATTTTTGAGTTTCTAAACAATAGTCGAAAACCACGTCATCCCATATAAATTTCATCTTTACCTTTTCAACTTCAAATTGGGAACTATCAAAATCAAATTGGGAATAAACATATTCGACTTGGGAATTAACATATTCAAATTGGGAATTAACATATTCAAATTGGGAATAATCAATTTCATAATGGAATGACATCCGTTTCTATGTCTAACTCACAAATTTGTCAACGAACGATAAGTTTACAATTCTTTTTCATAATCATGCCTTATATAAAGAAGAAAGCTGCAGATTCATTGAAACAGCAGGTAATTGCGATATACAATAGAAGTGGCGATTGAAGAGGACTAGCAAATGCCTTGGGTAAATCTACGGCCTATAGATGAGTGACTATACACAAACTCAAGAAGAACGCGGTGGGAGAAGGAGAGTGAAAATCGAAGAGTTACATGAGAACAGCATGATAGAATATATCGAGGAAAACCCAAAAATTACTTTGATGGAGTTTCAGCACAAACTTTTTTTTTAAATACTTGTTCCACTTTTTGAATGTTTGTTTAGTTGAATTGTATTTTAATAGTTTTATCTTTATATTTTATCAATAAAAAGATCTTCTGATTATGCCTGGTCTTGATTCACATAGCCACGAATGTCGTTCCAATATGAAATGGATTATTCCCAATTTGATTTTGATTATTCTCAATTTGAATATGTTAATTCCCAATTCGAATATGTTTATTCCCAATTTGATTTTGATAGTTCCAATTTGAAGTTGAAAAGGTAAAGAACATTTCAACGAAACGAAATGGCAGGGGGAATCTGCTTCAAAAAGATTAATTTTCGGGTGAAGTAAAGAAGCAAGAAGTGAGCATCGCGAGCCTAGGAAAGACGGCGTTCGGAAAGGGGAAAATTCGGTGAATTGTAGGACGTACCTCTGGCGGTAGAGTTCTGTCGGTTCTCGTACATTTTCATGTAACTTCTGTGAGTGTTTGGTGAGAGACAGATTATCATCATATCAATATTATTGTGAATTTTCATTTTTGATTGATTTGGGAACTAACCTACTTTACAACGTCGTTCCCATTTTCATTTGTTTTTCGTTTCTTTTTTTTTTAATACACGGTTGTGTTGTTATACATAAAGAAGAAGGATTATTCTTCTTGGAAACCAAAAAACATTCCTCGAAAATGTTGATACAAATACTCTTTATTGAGATTGAACAGCCTACTTCATATTCAATCAATTGGTTATTTCACTTGTTCTTTGAAATGCGTTGATATTCATTCCATATTGAAAATGAATTTGCGGGAATAGGACAAATGAATGCTCAATAGTCTTTACAGCATATATTTAGCGACGTTTCGCAGTTTCACATCTGCTTCATCGGGCATAAAATTGAACAAAATTACGCAAAATAAAATATGAACAATTCCACAGCACTACACAAACAATACAAATAAAATACCTCTATATGCCAGAAATAGCACGATCTCAAAATGTACAGCAAATTGAGTGGAAAGACAGGCATAAGAATTTTCACAGGAAGAAAAATAAATAAAATTAATTTCAACAACCATCAATCATAACCTACAATTAAAATGACGTAATAAACAATGTGACAGCTCTCCAAATTTCCAAAAATTCAATTATCATTCTTACTTAGTGCCTCTTCTTTTTTATGTTTTTATAGTTATTCAATATTGGATTGTATGATACACTGAGATGATTTGTGTCTGATCTGAAATTGACGGAATCATTCAAGTTGATGTAAATCATTTCCAAAATATCTCTTTTTCTAGGTTGTTTCTCACTATCAAGAATTTTAACATTTTTGAAATCGAAAGTATGGTTTTCTTGCAAAAAGTGTGAGCATAGTTGCTTCATTCTGTTGCACAAATATTGTCTAGTTTGTTCGAAATATATTTTCTCGAAATCTTAACATAGAATTCCATAAATTACCCCGGATTTTTGATCTTTTTTAGCAGCGTCTTTGGTATGGCTGTATAAAGAGAAAATAAGGAACTAGTTTTCTATAACATGAAAACTGTTGGGACTTTATACAGCAATATCAAAGACGCTACTAGACAACATTTGTGCAACAGTATGAAGCAACATAAATATGATGTGAGGGATATAAATAACAAAGAGGAAACGGCATTATATGCTCACACTATTTTCCAGAAAACCATACTTTCGATTTTAAAAATGTCAAAATTCTTGATAGTGAGAAACAACTTAGAAAAGAAATATTTTGGCGATGATTCACATCAACTTGAATAATTCCGTCAATTTTAAAACAGACACAAATCATCTCAGTGTATCATACAATCCAATATTGATTAACAAGAAAAGCATAAAAAAGAAGAGAGACTAAGTGAGAATAAGAATGAAATTTTTCGAATTTTTGAGAGCTGTCACCTTGTTTATTACGTCATTTCCATTGTAGGTCATGATTGATGGTTGTTTTAATTAATTCCATTCATTTATTATTACTGGTAAAATTCTTATGCCGGTGTTTCCACTTAATTTGCTGTACATTTTGAGATCGTGCTATTTCTGGCATATAGAGGTATTTTATTTGTATTGTTTGTGTAGTGCGTTGAAATTGTTTTAATGATATTGGGTAATTTTGTTCAATTTAAGGCCTGATGAAGCAGATGTGAATCTTCGAAACGTCGCTAAATATATGCTGTAATAGAATATTCTAAAACTAGTTGCAGAATGGGCTCCTATTCCAATACGAATGCGAAATTCGAAAACGAGCGACGAAGGAGCAAGTTTTCGAACGCATGAGTGTTGGAATTGCATTCTGCAACGAGTATTAGAAGATATTTTCTCTATTTCAGTCAAATTTCGTGAAATACTGTTGAAATTCAATGAAAATCTCATCCTGGTGACTTTTGTATTGTATCTTGGCAGTTGGTGACTGTTGCGAAATTCACATTTCCAAATTGACGTGTGTTGAAAATTAATAGGAGCGGAAGCCAGTGCTGACAACTAAAAAACTAAAAGTATAACTGAAAACAATGCTGTAATGAGTTCATTACAGCACTGTTTTTTGTACTGTAATTAACTCATTACGATACTTAAATAGAGAAAGACTATTAAGCATTCATTTGATCTATTCCCGCAAATTCATCTCCAATATTATTCTTGGAGGACACTAATTTGAGATTATGTTTATATATATATTTCAAATTATTTCAACATATTATTTCGGAAAGAACATCATGAACAAACATCACCTCTGTTATTATCAATAATAATAAGGACTTCGTGACCACATGAGATAGCTGATGAGGGCTCAAAAAGGTCATTCTAGCATTATGAGTTATTGGATATTGATTATCGGTCGAAGGAACAAATGTTGTGGGTTATCCTATTCTGGAAGAATTCACAATTAACGAGTGGTTGAAATATAAAAGAATTACTGGTCATTTTCTTGTTCTCAATTTTCAAATAATGATTTACCTCCCAAATGAAAAGGAATCAATTATTCCTATTATTGTTCCAAATACCTAAGGTAATCAATTTGTTGAAACTGAAAATATTTATGTGCAACTGCAGAAAGATGCGTTAATCATTCAAATCATTACCACATAAAATACGAGGAATCTAATGAGAAAAGGCTAATTTGTAAGGTGATTTTAATTTTTCACGAATTTAATATTCTAAACCATTCTTTCGGAACTCCGGAGCATTTATTAAGATCGTAAATTATTGTGGTGATAATTTCAGCTTATGGAAGAATTAGGCATACGGAGCAGTCGAAATATTCGCCGGAGTCGCCAAATATATTATCGTCGTTCGTGATATTCGAAGTAAGGGGTGGATTTTCGCTAAACGCTGCAATCTAAAATTCACCCACTTCCGGTACAAGCAATAAGCTTTCGAAAACAAAGAACTGTTGCATAAGTTCGGATCCGAAGTTGAATCTTTTCCTGATGATACATCGGCATGTTGAACCTATTTCCCAAAGGCTTATGAAATGTTTCAAGTTTTATGAAAGTTATACCTCTTCACCATGTTAGCAAAGATAGCAAAACAACTGTATCGGTTCAAATTGCGATTATCTCTGCAGAATTATACATTCTTCATCTGTCATTTGCCCTTGAAATATGGCGCTCTTGTGTATATAGTATTAGATTTTCTGCTATCCTTATATCAATTGATATTGAAAAGAAAAACTTCGATTTGGCTGAAAATTATAGTATTTGGCCGGAAGGAGCTTTTGAAGGCGCTAGTGAACATCCAAAAGAAGACCTTAGAAGGCTAGTTGATTATAACTACCATGAAGAGGCATTTCTCGAATATTGGGAATGCATAATATTTGAAGAAACAAATACTCATTTCTCTGAAAAAGCCAACAACTATAACTCCTCTATTGATGTCATCGACGATAATTCAATGTCTAAAGATGATTTCAAATAATATCTGCTACATGAAATTAAATCAATATGGGAAAAATAATGGAAACAGGGTAGACCAGGGCCGAAACCTTCAAAAATGGTAAAAAATGAAAAAAAATTACAGTAGGATGAAACCCATTAGAAAAGGAGGGGAATATGATCATAATGAAAGGAAAAATAAATTACGGCCGATCCGAGTTCGGGAAGTGGGAGGGGTGAGTTTTTAAGGGTGAAAAATGGTTTTCCTTGATTTCCGGCAAAACTACAAGTCCTATGGAAAAAAGTTAAATGTTGTAGGTAATGAAAAGATCTACAACTTTTGTATTCGCAATTTTTTCACATAACCTCAAAATTTAGGTGAAAAATTCAAAAAACCAAGTTTTTGGTTTTTTATTTATATCTTTTTCAAAAAAAAATTTTTTTTTACGAAATTTTGTGAAAACTTACCTTATTATGTCCCAAATACACTGTAATTTATTTGATTTAAAATATTTATGTTTTCGCCTTATTTTAACTTAATATCAAAAAAGCCCCCTAATTTTCAATCGAAAATTCTGACGTCAAAATATCAGCTTTCTTCAAAAAGTTTAGGGGCTTTTTCTTCATTGAAATATCTACTTTCTGATGGTGTAAAAAAAATATACATTACTATAGGAAATGTTCTCAGAAAATGCAAAAAATTGAAAAAACTCAAATCCGAAATTTTGTTTTAATCATTATGTACAATTTTGAGGTATTTATTAAAATTTACTCTTTAATTACTCAAAAAACGTAAGATTTCCTGTTTCATTTATAAACGAAAAATTGCAAATTGAAATCTACTTCTATAATTAACAAAAAAATAAGTTAATAAAATTAATATTTAATAAGACATCTACAATATTTTGAAAAAGTTGTAGAATCTTGTTTAAATAATATTTTTAGATGACTATTTATTGCTGTTTTAAGATAATTCATATACCTGAGTGGTTAATTTTTTACCCATTGTAAGTTATTTCATAGAGAAGTGGGGACTGAGTTACTCTAATGGTGGGTTTCATAAATCGTTGATTGAACAAATCACAGAAATATTCGACGAAATTGTCAAATCAACCAAAAGGATTTCTAATCTGCGAAATTTTTAGCATACAATTGCTTGATTGAATGAGTTGTGAGAAATTTACTTTATTCAAAGAATTGTTTGGAATCTACATAGCAAGGTAAATACTATCTGTATTTTAATCTATATTAATCAACTTTAAATAAAAATAGAAATATTTTCTTTCATAAATAGTATGTTTAACTTAACTTAATCTAAAAAATTAAAATTGAATGATATTTTAGTACAAGAATAAAAACTAGTAATTTCGTTTATTTTGTACAAACAAATTTAGTTATACTCATGATAAAACTTTGAAGGCATTATTAATTTATTTTGTCTTTGCAGATTGTCAGTATGGATGAATCTGTTTGTATAATCTGCAATAAAATAGGTGACAAGCAAGTGTATGAAATAATATAAAACATGGTTTAAAATGCACAAATTTATGCACTAATTGTCATGGTTCTGAAAATTGCTCCAATATAGAAGAAAAAATCTATGAGGAAGTAAATGATTCAGATGAAATTGTGGAAGAAGAAACAATGCAGATTGGAAATAACATTGGAGACGAAATGATGGTCTTGAAGATTTCGACGATCAACTAGAGTTGGAAAGGTTTTTCGAATCTGACGATGAAGAAATGACTTCGAAGAGACAAAAACTAATGAATAACTGATTAGAATTTCAGATAAGGTATTTATGAAAAACAAGATTAACGTTTTTGAAAAAAAAAATAAAATGCGTAATCAGAATTAAGTATCTAAATTCAATAGTACGATTTACCTGTATATTTATATTGTATAAGATTTTCTATGACATGAATGTAATTCGAATTAAATAAATAAACTCTTTATCCTAAAAAAAAATGCAGCAATCACATTTTTTTTTATGAAATTGTACATAGTGATTAAAAAAAAATTTCGAATTTGAGTTTTTTCAATTTTTTGCATTTTCTGAGAACACTCCTTATAGTAATGTATATTTTTTTCACACCATCAGAGAGTACATATTTCAACGAACAAAAAGCCCCCAAACTTTTTGAAAAAAGCTGATATTTTGACGTCAGAATTTTCGATTGAAAATTAGGGTGCTTTTTTGATATTAAGTTAAAATAAGAGGAAAACATAAATATTTTAAATCAAATAAATTACAGTGTATTCGGGATATAATAAGGTAAGTTTTCACCGAATTTCGTAGAAAAAAAATTTTTTTTGGAAAAGATATAAATAAAAAACCTAAAACTTGGTTTTTTGAAATTTTCATATAAATTTCGAGGTTATGTGAAAAAATTGCGAATACAAAAGCTGTAGATCTTTTTATTACCTACAACTTTGCCCTTTAACTTTTTTCCATAGGACTTGTAGTTTTGCCGGAAATCAAGGAAAACCATTTTTTACCCTTAAAAACTCACCCCCTTCCACTTCCCGGACTCGGATCGACCGTAATTTATTTTTCCTTTCATTTTGATCATATTCCCCTCCATTTTTAATGGGTTTCATCCTACTGTAATTTTTTTTTGTTTCAAAAATTATCGACCCTGCTCTAGGGCCACAGGAAGCTGGTGAAAACGTTTTCTCTACGTTTGTGTATTTATTCGGCAATAGCGTTAAATGAATGTCAAACCTTGTAAGTGAATCCATATTGTAATTATATTCGCATTCAAGAACCCAATGAAGATAATTTTTCACAGGTGTCAAAAATGGGCAAAAAAATGACTCCTCTGGGTATTTTCGCGGATCCTTCTGCATATGCTACTCTAATTTATTATTGTTCATACAAGCATATCATAACTATTGGCCTCATAGATTTCTGAAATATTTGGTTTATTCAATGAATATTCGCTTTTGGCGTTAGACTCCGAAACAATCATCCCAATAAATCACCGCAATATCATATAAACAACATCATTTCTGCATTCAGACGACGAACGGTCTCGAACAGAACAATATACGGGCATAAATCATTTTAACAATATCGCACACTTCCCTAATTGATGTTGATATGTGCTATGTTTCATCTTTGATATAACTGAGTTAGGACGGAAACTTGGTCTGTCTTGTATTCTACTTCAAGGTTTATTATTGTGCAAACAATGACATAATGTCATGAAGTTAGTTCAATGCAGTGAATGCATTGCGGAACTCACGTTTTCTTCTGTTTCCGCTATCAGTTCAGAAGTCGAATGCAATCTTTTTCTGATTTTTGCGTAGATCGTGTCTTCACAGAAGAAGAAATGATCCAGATGATGACGTTATCGTGTTCAGGTTATTCGCCATGAGAATAAAAAATTTCATATCGATCAGTAGATTCGAAATTATCAGAAAAACAAATTTAATACGGCCATATTTACGAAACCCCTGGTTGAATTTTGCCCACGAACCAACAGAGAGTTATCGTGTTCATAGCAGGACAAACGGATTGAATAATATTCCAATGAAGCAGACAAAGTTTTGAATATACTGCTCCACAAGAGTTAGGGATATCGTATTCAATCGTTTTAAAAGTATGTAATCTTCGAGAAAATCGATGTAAAATCATTTAAAACTCAATAACAACTTGAATCGATCCAATAAAAATCAGTATAAGGCATTTCGTCAATCTGGTCGCCTTTTTTCTGAAGTTTGGTTCTTTGCATATGCTTCATGAATGTTCTCTAATTTTGAAATGAATTCAGTTGATCAACGGCTTCGATTTGAAACGAGTTTTCTGAAAATGCCAACACGTAAGTTAACAAACGCTGAGGCTGATAGGGCTTTCGGAATGCTACAGGGTGGCCTAAATCAGGTTGTTGTAGCCTAAAGGCTCCAAGTCAGCCAAAGTGTTATATCTCGACTTTGGAATAGGTTCAGGAAGACAGGTTCCGTGTTGGAAAGACCAAGGCTTGGTGGGCGACGAAAAACAACACCTGCTCAGGATAGTTTCATCACCGTTTTCGCGAGAAGAAACACTACATCTATGTGTAGAATGCTACGGAATACTCTTCAAAATGCGGATGGGGTCCAAGTTTCCATCGAAACCACCAGAAGACGTTTGAGAGACGGGAATCTAGGTATTAGACGTCCATTAAGAGGAGTTCCATTAACACGTGACCATAAGAGTCAAAGACTGGAGTGGGCAAGACATCATATCAATTGGAACGATCAATGGCGTAGTGTCCTTTTCCCTGATGAATCCAAATATCGCCGAATTTCAGAGTCTCGAAGAATAAGGGTATGGACCATCCCACGAATACTTCGTAATCGTCGCTATGTCCAAGAAGTCCATCCATTCCGAGGGGGTAGTGTTATGGTATGGGCCGGGATATGTTTCAACGGCGCACAGATCTACCCATTCGTCCTGGAAATATGACCGCCTTACACTATAGGGAGCATGTCATTGACAATGTTGTGCCAAATTTTCACGCTGTTATTGGTGAAACTTTTCAATTTCAAGACGATAACGCTAGACCACACCGTGCAGTCATAGTTGAGAATGCGCGCGAGGAGCTTGGTTTCCACATTTACCAATACCTCAGCACTCACCAGATTTCAATTGCATAGAACATGTCTGGGATATGCTCCAAAGAAGATTAGATAATCATCAACCTACCCCAGAATCCTTAAGGTCGGCGTTTAAAGCGAGTAGGAAATCTCCTCCGATAGAGGCGCCACCGTGCATTTTATGAAATATCTCCATAGAACTCACATTATCACTATAAGTTCTATGAATATCTCTCTAATCATGAATGAAATGTACAATATCGCTCTCTATCCGAAAATGGCCGAACTATGAAATAAGTCAATTTGTGGGTAAAGCAGGAATTTTTTCCCGCCAAAATTTGAATTTGGCCATTTTCTGCCAGTTCCGTATTTCAAGTTGATCTTCTGAACGAAATTATCAGTAGATTCACTTTTAATCGGAAGTTGAACTATTTTCATGGATCTTTCTGTTGAAATAAAACAGAAGCATGGGTTGCCTCATTTTCTTCTATTTTTGAATGAAAAAAATTAACTGACGGAATGAAATCGATTAAAATTATTTCAACAAGAACCCTAATCCTCTCTGAGTTCACCCACAAAATTTCAGTTCTCAAAGTGAAACCGTTTTCGAAATCAACTTGAAATAAAAACACACTACATTGAACGCCTACCTTAAACGATCTGAGAGAGCTTCTGCCCCGTTTATGGAACCAAATTCCTCAAGAAATGTTCAACAACCTCATGTGTAGTATGCAAAGAAGATGTCAAGCTGTTATTGATGTCCATGGAGGCGAAACATTGTATTGATAGTCTTGAAATGCTTGAATTCTCTGGGAATAAAATTTCGTTATTTTACTCGATTTTTCTCAACCACCCTGTATACGCTGCAGACCTACAGGTTAAACTAAAATTAATTTGCAACTTAAAATCATATTAATATGAATTTTCATCACCAAAATCTTATTTTAACTATATTTTTTTGTGATTCGAGTCAATATCCCTAACTCATGTGGAGCAGTTTATTTTTTGTATTCATCTCTTATCGTTGCCGACTCCATAACTTTATGATCGGAACTATAAAATAGTTCAATCCTGATATAATTCAGGGATCCGGAGGCATATCTTCACTACTTTTCTCTCTTCCTCAAGAAAACGAAACGATATAACTGAATGTATTGTTTTTCTATGCTAACTTTGATTCATAACGATTTCCTCTTTCTGGCGCCACAACCACGATTTCTTCTCTACAGTGATTTTCAGTGTCGAAATGTTGTCCACCTCCTTGATAAATCTGTCGATAAGGTCGTTGAAGTTCAGCGATATTTTTCATTTTTCGTTCCAATTTACAGAAAAAAGAAGTACAATTTCTGGCATCTACTTGAATTCCTGGGGCATTATAGATGTAGCAGTGGTGTTCAACCTATAATTTTCATATGCGAAAATTGGACTATCCATTCCGCAGACTCAACGTTCATATGATCTCAATAAAGATCATTTCAAATTAACTAACAATGAGGAGTTCTAAGAAAATATTTTATATATCAATATAAGATGTATATTAAATGGAATTTAATTTTGAAATCATAAGAATCACGTGCCGAGCATAGTTTAGTAATTTTTCTCGAAACTTTTTGTACGCTTAGTCGACTTATCGACCATTTCTTGAATAATTCAGCAGGTTTCCCGAAATAAATGCAACAGAATTATCCTCATGAATTTTCGACATGAAATTGTCTATTGAACATTCTATTGATGTTATTGCAACACCGTAATGCCATATAATTATTGAATCCTTTATACAGTGTGTTTTTCCTGAGGCCATTGTTAGGCCAATTCATAAGAAAGGTTGTAAGGAGGATTTTAGTAATTACCGTATTCTGACAAATTTCTCAAAGATATTTGAAAATAATATAGCAACAAATAGCAGGAAATAGGACTAGGAAAAAAAGAGATGATCAAGTTTTTTCACATTCATGGCGACGTTTCGCAAAGGTGTCCCTAAGCTTCTTCAGGCCTACAATTTATTAAAAGAAACATACATGTATACATCAGTTCAGTCAACTTATCAAATAACTCACCAAAAACATGCATCAACTTAACTAATTAAAAAGTAAAAACCACAAACATTCGTCAGAAAGAATAGCATCAAGAAACACTATGAAAACTATAATTTGGATAGCTTTATAGTTTTCATAGTGTTTCTTGATGCTATTCTTTCTGACGAATGTTTGTGGTTTTTACTTTTTAATTAGTCAAGTTGATGCATGTTTTTGGTGAGTTATTTGATTACTTGAGTGAACTGATGTATACATGTATGTTTCTTTTAATAAATTGTAGACCTGAAGAAGCTTAGGGACACCTTTGCGAAACGTCGCCACGAATGTGAAAAAACTTGATCATCTGTTTTTTTCCTAGGTCTATTTCCTGCTATTTGTTGCTATATTATTAAGAAAATGGAGGACGCAAATTGCTATGACAATTTCGATATTTGAAAAGTTACTGGCTAATAGACTAATGAAATTTTTCAGAAAGTACATAATATACATATGACTGCCAACATGGATTTATAAGGAATAGAAATACCGAGACTGGCATCTTCAATTTTGTTCGTGTGGTAATGGATGCATTGAAATCTGGAGATATACAATTTGGTTTATTTCTTGATTCCTCCAAGGCTTTGGAGTATGTGGATCACAATATACTTCTAGGAAAACTTGAATTGTGTGGTGTACGGCATAATCAATTGAGTCTTATCAGATCCTACTTAAAAAATAGAAAACAAAGAACAGTTTTGAGTGTTGACGGTGAAGTCTATACTTCCACTTTGGAAGATATGAAAATGGGCGTACCCCAGGTCAGTATACTGGGCCCCCTATTGTTTGTCATTTACACTAATGATTTACCTACATCTTTGTATGCATTCTGGTTACCAGAATATAATCTTATACGCAGATGATAGCAATTTTATTCTTTATGAAAAGGAATTGCAGACCTTGATGAATCGTTGTTTGGTGATTATGTATGGTGTCCAAGATTGGTGTAAAGCCAACAATATTTTACTTAATATGGAGAAGACAGAAGCTATCTCATTTAATTCCGATCAATCTGAAAGAGAAATTCCCAGAAAGAGAACCATATGAGATCTTCAAGTAATAAATTTCACTCGGTTATTTATAGCTCGAATGTTATAATTGTTATGAAGCATCATGTTGACCTCAAGGTACTGAAGATTATAGGTACAGGGTGTTTGGAGGGTGAGTAGCCCTAGGTAAATTGTGGATAGATGATGCTCTTGGCTACTTGTTGCGCCTAATAAAATAACATTTTGCCCCAAGTTCAAAGTGTTATAATTTTTCTGCCATTTTTCCAGAAATTTTCCATTTTTCTCATTAAAATCTTGATTTTTTTTAAATTTAATGCTCGAGGTGCCTATAAAATGATTTATTTTTTTAGTCTAGTCTTGTCTACTTCAGATTGAATCATAATTTCATACAAACGTCTTCAAAAAACCTGACAGCGTCGTATCAAACATCAAAATGAAAAAAATAATGTTGTGTCCACTTTACTAAGTGAAATAAAAAAAATTTACATAGTGCATGTGGGGTTTTGAAATGGTTTTGAAAACTTCTTTAGTCAATACTCTTTGCAATGGTGTGTAACATGTACCATTAATAATCAGATAACTCAACAAAAAACCGTTTTGTCCTCAAGGATGCCTTAAAAGAGTGACGACAAAACTATTCCATTGAGCAAGCAGGTTTTTTGAAGAAGTTTGTATGAAATTATGATTCAATCTGAATGAGACAAGACTAGACTAAAAAAATAAATCATTTTATAAGCACCTCGAGCATTAAATTTGAAAAAAATTCAAGATTTCAATGAGAAAAATGGGAAATTTCTAGAAAAATGGCAAAAAGATTATAACACTCTGAACTTTGGGCAAAATGTTATTTTATTAGGCGCAACAAGCAGCCAAGAGCATCACCTATCCACCATTTACCTATGGCTACTCACCCTCCAAACACCCTGTATATTTTGCCAACTTTCAGTCCCTTATGTCCTATAGCATAATATTCTGGGGTGGTACTACACTATCACATAGGATATTTATTGATCAGAAGTGGGCTCTGAGAACTATCTTCCGCTTGAAAATGGGTGTAACATGTCGTGGTTTGTTTAAGAGCAATAACATCATGACTGCTGTAGGTTTATACATCTATAGATGTTTGATGTTTGTACACAGTCACTCTGAATATTTTAATCCCTTCAAGAACTGAAATAACACCAGGCAGATGCATCAGTTTATTGTTCCTGAATGTCGATTGACCCTGACACAACATCAAGTTGAGTTTATGAGTAATACATTATTTAATGATTTACCCAAAATGTACCGTGAACTGAATACAAGTTTACAATTTAAAAATAAAATAAAATTTTTTTAATTGAATGTGAACCTTACAGCATAAAAGAGTATAGCGACTTTCGTAAGTTGATATAGCGATTTCTTTTGTTTTTTCTTGTTGTATTGTTCATTTTCTCTATTTGACAGAATTTCCCTTTATTGTATAGCAGAAATTGTGAAATAAACTCTTTTTGAATTTGAATTTTGTGGTCAGTATTTTCTATTTTCGCCAGAAGACCCCTTTTTTTCAGGATTACAGCCCTCTGAATTTAGCCCCTTAAAATATTTCCTCCGTTCTCCTCAGAATCAGAATCCGGTCATACCAGAATCAGTTGGCGATAGACGCCCTTAAGATCCTTGAAAATTATCGAACCATCAGAAGTCCAATCCATTGGAGAATCTTCTTGTGACTTCCAATTTTTTGATGAAACGCAAGATGTTGAAGAAAAATCTAAAAATGTTCCGAAGATATTGTGGCTCAGTAAAAAATGTCTTAAGGGGATCTATCGCCAAAACAGGTAGCACTATGAGATTTTTGCATGACCGAATATTGAGATGAATATCAAAAAATGGTTACAGGGGTGAGATTCATTAGGATTTAATTTTCAAAGGATCTTCTTTTTTTCTCTCCAGAATCTGGTACCAAATTGTGTTGTATTTCGGTATATTCTGTATGTCGTTTCATCAGGAGTTAAATTGTAGCGAGATCAAATCTATGAACAATATTAGGCAGACCACCGAAGTGTTCTTTATAAAATATGATTTTTTTTTCTACGTATGGAACTAAACGATAAAATTGCTTGCACAAAGTTGAACACCCTGTTCATCAATCAGAACGATATTTAACCCAACTGGAATTATTATTCATTCTGCATGAAAGAAACACTAACCTCATCGAATTGGAGTATTCATTGCTTCCATAACTGGACCTGTAAAAGAATTTGATATTAGTAAATGTTTTGTTCTTAATTTACAGGTATAAAGAATAAAGTTCATTTCGAGTATTTCATGTCGATAAAAAAATACTTTGAAGATAAAACTAACGAAGATATTGGAATTCTGTGTTTCTCAAATAATACTGACAAAACGTTCCAAACTCTATTCATGAAGAGGAATTTTTTTCAATTTTGAATAAAGTCTTTGACTTGGTCTTTTTTCACTGAAGATAACAATCATCACACTAAACACATTTTTTTCAAACCTTTTTTAAAATTCAAATAGGTTTGAAATATACGTGGTGTCGAAAATACATAAACACAACTCTTATCTTCATATCATCGACACCAATAACTCAAATGAATCTATATTTGGTGAATTACTTACAAGGAAACAATCACTTTTTAAAATAGGCCAAGGGAAATTCTATGGGGCATAAATTCGCTTTTGGTCTAAGTCAAGCTCTTTATTGAAGATTGCCTTTCACTTGGTCATCTTCAGGGCACTGAAAAAAAGGGGAAAGTGCAAAAATTGACAATAAAAAATCAATATCAGATCGTACTGTCAAACCGAACTTTGCGATTAAAAAAGTTTTTTTTTATATTTGGCTGCGTTTTTCGTGGAATAGGTTCCGCTGTACTTGATTTGATTGAGCTTGGTTCGACTGTAAGATCTGATACTGATTCCTTATTGTCTGTCGAGTTTTGCACATTCCTCTATGTTTTCGTGCCCTGAACATGACCATGTGAATGACCAAAAACTAAGCTATTTTCAATAGAGAGCTTGACTAAGGCCGAAAGCGACTTTCTGCCCAACAAATTTTGCCTCGATATATCTGGTCATGGTGCATATTCTCCAATCGGAGTTTTCGGAATATTCCTAATTTTAACCCATAATATTTGTGAAAGAACGATATATCTAATAAGATCAATATGGATTATACCCCTGCTTTTCACAGTGACAACTTGAAGCCAAATCATTGGTAAGGATTGAGTTGTAAGCTTGCGTCAATTAGAAATTCGAAAATTGGAAGAAAATGTGGAGGTTATGTATATTTCGAAAGACGACAAGAAAATAGATATCGAGGATGAAAATATGTCACTTAAATGTTTTGCGTTCAATTCTTAAATATGAATAGGAGTCAGTCAGAAAACGGAATAAAGAGATTGAAACATCTCACATGAAATTCTGAGGTTACGATCGAAAGTATTCACATGAAGTTATGAAAGACATACGTTTCACGACATAATATGATGTGTCAGAGAAAGACAGAATTAATTTGTATTCTCAATATCCCGCACAAGCGCAGATCTGGATTCTTACCAAAGCCCAGCTTCAATTTTGATTGGCTCATTCCCAATATTGGAATCATTAGATATATGCTTACAACGTATAAATAATATTTTACAAATCCATTTATTGTAAAGTCCCACAATAAGAGACAACAAGAGGCCTCATTATCAGAGTTCAAAGGCCTCAAATTAAATTACAAAATTAAAAATCAAGAGCAATCCATACCAAAAAATATCAACATTCTCATCATACAATAATAAAAATTTAGAATACAGCAATACTTGGAATTTTGACCTAAGTTTTCTTTGGAGTACAAAATTAACATGAAAACGAGGTCATACTGATTCTTGAAATCTCATTTTCTATCTATTACATAGATTGCTTATAAAATAATACAACCCGCTGAATTCGTATTCAATTGGTCCACTGAATACTCTGACATTTGTGAATTTAGGCGGTATCCCATTAAGTTGAACGGATAATAAATGAACATTTCAAATATATGTATATTGTACTGACTGCAACTGTAAATTACTGAGCGCCACATATCGGATAATGGAAAACCAATTTATTTGTCATTGTAATTTGTTGGTAATTCAATCATTAATCCCTATTCAATAGGAATATTATGCGTTCCCTAGAATTCATGTTCTCTCGTATTATCAATTTTGCTGTTCGCACAATTAATTGTGTATACGTTTTATAAATTATAAGAAACGAATCCAACGATAGAATGAAGAAATTGTTATGAGACCAACCAGAAGATCCTAACAATAATTCGGAAATACAGAAAATCGACTGAACAAACATTTAACTGAAACGAAAATAGGCCTATACTTGACCAATGTTTTCCCATTATTTTGGACCGTTTGCCCTGCGCGCGCCTACTAAGCGGACAATTCTCTTTGAAGCACATAAATAATATTTAAACACTGAATAAAGAATAGTTGGGAAAAAAACATAACCTGAGTATGTCCCATAATTCAAACGAAGCTAATAACGCCATCAAGCCTTCAAGGAGGTAGAGCGTGAAAAAGAAATAGACGTACATATACTACATACACTTAAAAAACATTTTTTTCCTTCTTCTGGCGAAGTTGTATAAAGAGGCACTTCGACGTGCCTTAGCAAGAAAATCTTTCTCAGTACCTACACTTTAACAACAAAAATGAAAAAATATTTTTCAATCCATAATCTTCAGTTAAACTGACAAAAAATAACAAAACAAAAATATCAAATTGTTTGTTGATGATTCACTATCGGTTTTCTATTTCCCAACATCTAACCGAGAAATCATTTTACCACTTATTGTAGGTCTCCCAATAGAATACCCTCAGGGTTCGTAGACAGAATTTTAGAAACGGCATAGGGCGTGCTAATGAAATCAGCTGGTCTCAGTTGCACATAAAGCCAGATGAGGCTCCCTTGAATTGGACAATTTTGGGTCAGTTACAAACATCAATTTGTTTAGTTTGGCTACGTTCGGATTTCCCCTAGGACATTTCCATTTCGTGTTGTTGATTGGAAGGTATATTCCAGTTTACGAGTGGGAACGAATATTATCTGCGTTCAAAGGAACATTTTACAAACATATTAAATCTAAAGAGCAGAGTGATCTATGGCCAGGAAATTCGAAAAACTGAATGGAAGCATAAATTTATAGATAATCCTTCTTTTGGATAATAGGAGACAATTATAAGTATAGTGTATACGAAATATAGAGCAGAGAGTGGGATTACGGTCACAGAATGACTACTGTTCCAGGCCCGACACTGCCTTTTCAGCACTTCGATCTTGATTTACCCAAGAGTGGTGACTTTGAACCCTGTTTCTTCATATTGGAACGGCTGATGCTTTAGAATCAACACTTCATGCAAGAGAAATGGGGGAAATAATGTCGTAGAGAGCAGATGTAAGGATTTAGGATGAATTAACTCGAAATATATTGAAAAGTTTGCATCATCCTATATCTCTGAAAGTAATTTGGTAAATGCGACTTGACTGATAAGTTTCAAATGAGAAACACATTCAGGGTGAGTTTTTGACTTGTACATATATTTCAACTGTAGATTCCTCTCATCATACGAAACACTTTTTTTTCATACCATTATTCAAAATTCGGTTTCGTTTAAAAGATACAGGGTGTCGAAAATCCATGAAATTAACACTTTTCTGTTCATGTCTTCGGAACCGTTATTTCAAACGAACTGAATGTTGATTGATTCTTCAATCTATTCATGATGCATATTCCTCAATCAATACTTATTCAATATTTCTTGTGGTATAAAACTCATGAATCCACGCAAAAATACTATAAAACAGTTCATAATTTCGAAAGGATCGAATCATTTTGGAAAATGAAAGTATTTTTATGTGTTTTCAATGAAACGCGTCGTTTTCGAGTTATTGCCAATTTAACCCGATAAAATTTCACGAAAAAATCATAAAATACAAGAATAATCTGGATGCTTCCCTGTATTTTTATTATCACAGAAATAAACTCTCTGATCTCTAAACAAGTTGACAATGTTGTCAGAATGTTTATCGACTTTGTCCAGACTAAAATCTCTATGATGGGAAATCGTTCGATGTAGAGAAATGTAATGATGAAATCCTACAAATGTGGGAGATGAAATTGAATTTTGAGAAGCATGAAATTATAAATTTTATACACAGTTCCTATTATCAGGTCATTGACCTACAATCCCATAACCTAAGTTGATTGAGTTACGTTAGGTTTGTCAAAAAACAATTTTTTATGAGATACTTTTGGGGAATCGAGGAAGATATGGGCAAGTTATAAGTGTTTACAAACTAATCTTCATGAGAATCGAAGAGGGAACTCATTTTGGTGGGAGAAATATGGCTTTTCAGTTGGTGATATAATCGAACAAATTTTATTCATATGAGGTTGGTACTTGAGAAATAGGCAATTTGAGGTGTTTGCAGAGAATGGTATCAGGCATGTATTTGGCCCATTTTTTTCAAATAGCTATATCTTGAGTGGATATGGAGGTTTTGTCGATGATAAGTGACACACCTTCTACCGCTCCTTGATCTGTAATGAAGAGAATTGGTCTGGAAATGTACGATATGCGTGACACCAATTTAATAAGCCACGATCTCTGAGCATTCACCAATTCTTGCACTTTCAATCCTACCCATCACTCTACGATTAATATCTGCAGTCAAAACCGTTAAAGATAACTGTTTTTGCTAACGGAAGAATCGTACTAAAAATGCGATCTCTGAAAAAATTGTGAATACCTCTTCCTCTCAAAAAATATGTGATGATTCAGATAAACATTTTGCGATTGGCAAAGTCTTTTGAATCTATGTATTGAGGCGATCATTGAATGATCATAGTTGAATAAGAATTTTTTAGTTCTATATCCATATCAAACAATACAAAGTGTATATGAATAGTTGCAAAAAAAACCTCTTAGGCATTTTAACAACAACTAAACATCGATTTTGGATCACCTCGAACGGCTGGTTTGTTAAAATTAAAAAAATTCGCGAAAACAACTACAATATTCAAGTAAAAAATAATGTTCACATAAAAAAAAACCCTCACGGTTTTTTTCTCCAAATTCAAACACTTACTCCTTGCTATACAATAAGAAGAATCATCAATTGGAAGATCGGACCTGATCGAAAGATCCTCCCGATCCATGAGAGAGTCAGGACTTTGTGAAAAGGTTTTTTTTAGCAGGTGAAGTATTTTTTCTCTACTGCTTCTTTCTCGTTTTTCTTCTGTTTTTTCTTGTTACAGATATAATTTCCAGATATTTGCCTCCAGTTCGATGAAAAGGCTTGTTTTCAAGCACAAGGAGCTCTGTAACATGGATAGCAGCATATTTTTTTAACAAATCCAGTATCACCACACATACACGGGGAGACAGAGTTTTTTCAGAGTATTTTATCTGTTCTCGTGTATCATACGCAGAATTGTACGGTACCTCGTTCACATTCCCTCTGCTTACACTCAGATTTGGAGCGGGAAACAGATTTTATTCTTTTATTCAATCTGTTCCTTGTCGCCATTTCTTCACACGTGCCATATGGCCCATATGCCATATATTGTTTGATATTACAAAACAGTATGTAATTCTCTGTTTCAAAAGAATATACATATATGTGTTTTAACAAAAAATATTTAATTTAAACAGCTACTTCTGGGTGTTTTTTTGAGAGTACACAATATGTATATCCTATATCCACATCACGGATATGAAACCACTGCGCATATTTTCATCATGCTCCAATATTCTGAAACTGTGTGATATAGTTCTATTCATAATCAGAATCTAGTATATCAACAACAGTAGGGTAAATTCGATCAGGGTGAAATACATGAATAATTCGATTCTAAACAGGAGCGTTCGGTCGGGATGATAATTCAATAACCAGTCCGAACACACATATCCAGTCAAAACGTGGATACTTCTAACGAAGCCTTTTCTGCTTGTTATGCACTTTCCCATCAGTCGATAGACCTGACATCCTTCACCTGCCTTCAACTTCTGAATCAAATTATGCGAGTTGACCTCAATGGCTTTACTCCGCTCTTTCAACTGGAAATAAACTGCTCAGATACACTTCGCTGATGAAGCTTATTGCAGTCATTCTGGGAGAGCTAAAGGAGTTATAATCTTCATATTGTAATGAAGCGCATTCATTTTTCCAAATTGTGAAAAACTGTTTTCAATAATTTCCCGATCCGTTGAAAATAAATTTGATTCATAAAGTTCGTTCAAATCTAGGATTAACCTATTCCGTATTTGTACAGAAAGCAAAATATGAAGGGACGTTTTATTTTGACATTGAAATACCATTTTTTTCAAATAAATATGTTTATTTCATTATAAAGAGGAAGGTTCAGGAAATAAAATCAGCCAAGTGACACCACGACCACGACTACCGGACCATATTCTTTTCATGAAATTTTCCATAACCAAATCGCAAACTGGCTGCCCTACGTCCTCCATGGTCCCACGATTTCAATCTTTCAGGTCTTGAATCGACGCTGGGCTCTTGGCGCAGACCTTCTCTTTCACATGACCCCAAAAGAAGAAGTCGCAAGGTATTAATTCACGAGATCTCGGTGGCCATTTGTGATGACCTCTTCGAGAAATAAGACGGACCGGAAACTTTTTCCGTGAAAGATCAATGATTTCGTTGCTTGTGTGACACCAAGCGCCGTCTTGTTGAAAGTAAACGTTGTCCAGATCAAAACCATGCAATTTCGGCCATAAAAATCATTAACTATCTCTTCATAGCGCAATACATTCACCGTACCTGTTGCTCCAGCATCAGTATCGAAAAAGTAAGGTCCAATGAAGACGCCGGATCTCAAGACGCACCAAACAGTCACACGTTGAGGAAAGAGAAGCTTTCCAACAATCACTCTTTCGACAATTTCCTTGATGACGAAGCCACCGAGGTGCGAATGGGCTTCATCGCCCATGATAATTTTTCGATGGAATTCCGGATCATTTCCATGCATTTGGAGGCACCAATCAGCAGAGACACGACGTTGGTGATGATCGGCTGGCTTGAGCCATAAACCATTAGACCCAAATCTTTGTGCTAAATACGGTGTAATGATGTTTGTGTGTCGAATGCCTAATTTCAGAGAACGACGATGAATGAACAAACCTGGGTTTTCTTCAACACTTTCGGCTACAGCAGCAATATTCTCGGCTGTTCTCGACGTGCACGGGTTTTATTCTTCACATCACTAACTTGTCCCAACACCCAACAGCTCAAATTTTTCCACCTGTCTGTATTGCGGTTCGACAAGGTGCTTCACGACGACCCAAAGATGTTCGAGTTTCACGAACCGTCTTTGTAAAATTTTCGGCATTTTCATTTTAATAATTTAGACGCGTTGTTGAAGAATGTATCGTTCCATTTTTAATAAGGGCGTATTTTCTACTTGTCAAATGTCAAAAAATGAAAGCGGGCTATTCAAGATAACACCTCTTATTGGAAAACCCTTTATAACTGTGGAAATCTGGAGTGAGTCTCATTATCATATGTCGTTTTGAGGTGAATATAAAAACAAATCATCTCTTGATATTTCCGATTAACTTTAAGCGGAAATGCTTTTAGGCAATCATATTTGTCTAGCCCTGTGTTATGACGTCATTTTACGAGTAGGATGATGACCGATTCCAATGCGTGTTGGGTGGAAATGCAGCACGGAATTCGATTTCGAACCAGCGGGCAAAAGCAAGTAGAACATAAAGTTTATATATAGCAACAAATTGGCGGAGGATTTGGTTCTCATCAAAACAATATTTAAATTTCCAAACGTAGGATAAAATCGTATTTCTCGACTGATCGGATCATCGAAAAGTTCTATTTCTCCGTCCAGGGGGAGAAATAGTTGCTGTGGCTTACTTTTTCCTCCGGCGACAGGAAAAGTGTTATGTGTTATGCAAAGAATTAATTTTGCAAGACAACCTTTCCTAGGCAAATGTTCCATTTTTCACTCAATTATAAAGATCGTAAATGTCAATCCAAAAGTGGATATTCAAATTTCCATTAATTTCAAAATGTTTGAAAATGAAATAACATATTTCATTCCAGGAGAAGTGATTTTTCATGGCTCGCTTTCAATTACCCGCCTCACTACGTTCGGCAGGTAAACTCAAGCTCGCCATTAAAGGAGGCACTTCTCATCATCATGAAATAATATACTATTAATTATGAATTATCCTCTCAGAATATGGTCTTAGTTTCTCCTCTATCCAAATTAATGAAATTGTTGTATTGCCATTGATCTCTGACACGTGTGTAAATTTTCGAGTCAATCGGACTTCCTGAATTTTGTGAAAACAGCGTTGAAATATTCTGCAATATACAGGGTCCCGCAACACTCGCGTCGCACCACATCACTATTCAGGAAAACGATAGGAATCAATTGACTATAATGAAACCTTATAGCTCGCGCCAGAAAGAAAGAGAATATTTCGGTCAAAAAGAGTCTCCATTTTTCATGGGCAGTCTCGAAATTTTAAAACTTTTTTTTTGAAAAATATTTATTTGTAGGAATTTCTCTACACGGAAACGATTTAAGGTTTTCGAGATATTCAGCCTGACATATATTTTTTAATAACGTAGAATATTCATTGCCATGCCCCATTGGAATTCATTATTGGTCAAATATTGTACATTGTTTACTCTCAAATCGTATATCTGAAAACTTCGTTTGATATACAGGGTGATTTTCTCAAAGCGAACTCCATTTGAGACAACTGATGAGGGTGAATAAAAGACATCATCTTTCGATTATGTAGGATGACATAATCTCATTGAATGATATTTTTACATAAGAAATCCATACGATGTGCACGTAAGATATATTTGTAACAAATTTCTCTGAATGAATCTACTTCTAGTTTCATTTTTGATTCATAGTTTGAGTCCAACTGCCTCATTACAAGATCGATACAATTTTATCAGAATATCATGTTAGACGGGAATTGTTTATTAGCAAGTAGAATTCCTATTGGATGGCATCCAGATTTGTTGAAACTGGATGTATCAATTACTCTAAATAAGAGAACATCAAACCAGCGGCTAATGAGGATAATTAATTTTGAGTTCTTCTTGCTGCTGCAGAAGATCCTTGTAGCATCCAACGCCAAATTGGTGAAATAGTGAGCATAAATGAGTATTGAAGAAACATCGCTTTCAACTTTATCATCTGAATTATATCGAGAACTATTACGTGCCTATTTTAAAAAAAGAGTGAAAAGAGATATGCCGAAGGCTTTCGATACTGCAAATCATCAATTCTGGACCGGGATATGGAGTCTTGAATTTGATATGATATGAAATTCTCTGGGATCGAAGTTAGGGCCATTGATTGCTATTCATAATTTTCAAGAAATGTTCATCCTGTCAGTCGAAGAATGACGTTCTCATCATACGTCTGAAAATAATACTATAATATTTCATGAGGAGGTGACGTGAGAAATAGTATATTATTTCATTAGGAGGAGAAGTGTCACTTTTCGTGGCGAGCTTGAGTTTATCCGCCGAACGAAGTGAGGCAGATAATTGAAAGCGAGCCACGAAAAGTCACTTCTTCTCCGAATGAAATATGCTATTTTATTTCCAAACGTTTTCAAATTCATGAAAATTGTACATTTATATTGTAAGTTTATCAAATAAAAATGACGTTTGAATTGGAAGTTTTCGTATTCTATGCATCTATGTTCATATTGTTCATGGTAACCAAGTAATCTTTTTCGTAGCAACACATTTCCTGCCGCCGCGCCGGAGGGAAAAGTAAATCTTTCTCCGCCTAGGCGGAGAAATTGAACTTTTCGATGATCCTGTCAGTCGAGAACTGACGTTGTTATCGTACGTTTGGAAGAATAGTATATTATTTCATTAGGAGGAGAAGTGTCACTTTTCGTGGCGAGCTTGAGTTTATCCGCCGAACGGAGTGAGGCGGATAATTGAAAGCGAGCCACGAAAAGTCACTTCTTCTCCGAATGAAATATGCTATTTTATTTCCAAACGTTTTCAAATTCATGAAAATTGTACATTCATATTGTAACTTTATCAAATAAAAATGACGTTTGAATTGGAAGTTTTCGTATTCTATGCATCTATGTTCATATTGTTCATGGTAACCAAGTAATCTTTTTCGTAGCAACACTTTTCCTGCCGCCGGAGGGAAAAGTAAATATTTCTCCGCCTAGGCGGAGAAATAGAACTTTTCGATGATCCTGTCAGTCGAGAACTGACGTTGTTATCGTACGTTTGGAAATAATAGTATATTATTTCATTAGGAGGAGAAGTGTCACTTTTTGTGGCGAGCTTGAGTTTATCCGCCGAACGGAGTGAGGCGGATAATTGAAAGCGAGCCACGAAAAGTCACTTCTTCTCCGAATGAAATATGCTATTTTATTTCCAAACGTTTTCAAATTCATGAAAATTGTACATTTATATTGTAAGTTTATCAAATAAAAATGACGTTTGAATTGGAAGTTTTCGTATTGTATGCATCTATGTTCATATTGTTCATGGTAACCAAGTAATCTTTTTCGTAGCAACACTTTTCCTGCCGCCGGAGGGAAAAGTAAATATTTCTCCGCCTAGGCGGAGAAATTGAACTTTTCGATGATCCTGTCAGTCGAGAACTGACGTTGTTATCGTACGTTTGGAAATAAAATATATTATTTTGGGATGAACCAGTTCCTCCGCCATTTTGTTACCTCATTTTTAAAATAATAATTCCTAACTGCCCCATTCCAGGCGCGAATTTACGATTTTTTCCGACCAGAGCACATATTCATGAGACCCCCTCCCATTTGTGTAATATATGAATTCTTAAAAAATAACAAAAACAAATAATACAAATGAATAATGAAAATAAATACTCAATAAGGAAAATATCACAAAAAAAGAAATTAGATTTTTTTCTTCACAGCTTCACGCGGCGCTATTCATAAAATGAATATAGTAAAAATGTAAATATCTATAATCTACGATGTGATGTCCCTTCTTTACGCCGCGAAATTTCAAGACGTATGCGTACAGCACAACCGACGTTGGAAATGGGCTATTTCCAATAACCGTTGGAGACGCTGCGATATGTGAACAAACATGAAGGAAATCTTTTCTAGAGCTATAATGTTATGAAAGGGAAAGGTGATTATTACATGTGTTTTTTTCGATATCGTGAAGATATTCAGTGAATTAATATAATATTAACCGTGTATTGTCGAGTTTATAACATTTCCGTGTATAAATTGGCATATATTTTTGTGCAGAAGTTTTGTTCTAGTTAGGATTTTTTCTAATTATAACAGAGGACATTGTTCAGATAAAAACATCGCAACAGATAATTTAGTGTTGAGAATCATTTCATTGTTCATTAATTTCAATTCAATACGTGGTATTTCATTGACATCTATTTTGAATATTTTCCTGAAGGACTGGTAACGATAAATTCTCAATAGAAACTGTGCGTATGAAATGTAAAATTTCATGCTCCTTAATATTCAATTTTATCCCCCACATTTTTGGGATTTCATTATTACATATCTCTAGATCAAGCTTTATTTCATCATAAAAATTTTAGTCTCAACAAAGTTGATAAGCATCAGCAATTATTATTTTTCTGCGATTCAGTGATATATAGAATCCAGGGAAGCATCCAGATTATTCTTGATATTCAATGAGTTCTTCTCCCTCTGAAAAAACATAGAAATACTTCTATTCTTTTCATTAATTGATCCTTTCGAACAAATGAACCGTTCATTTTTTTCAGGTAGGTTTTTAGTGGGTTTTTCGTGGATTTATGAGTCGGCTACGCTGTTACTTTTGAACCAGAGGGAATATAGAAATAGGTTTGATTTGGAAATATGCACCATGTATAGAGTAAACACTCAACCACAATTCAGTTTCTTTGAAATTTGAAATGATGGTTCTGAAGATATGGAAAGAAAAGAGATTTGAGACACCCTGTATCTTTCAAATGAAACCGAATCTGGAAATGGTATGAAAAAAAATGTTTCTTCTGATGAGGGTAATCTACGGTTAAAATGTATGTACAAGTCGAAGACTCATTCAAAATTATCCATTCATTCGGGGATACCCTCAACCCTGTCTACAGGATGTTCCTTAATTGAACGTACAAACGAGAAGTAGAGATTTCTGAAGTAAGTTTAAAAAAAAGTCCCATAAACATGAGGTCGCAAACGTTTCGTTTTCGAAATACAGAACTTTGAATTCTTTTCAAGTTTTTTTTCTCATGGTATCTACACATCACAAGATATTCAACTGAAATTTGGCATAGATATTACATTTGAGAGTTCTCTTCACGTGACATGGCAATTTCGATAGCAGATCTACTGGGTGATATTTTTTCTGGAACACTGTCATCTGTTTTCCCCCAGAACTCTTTTTTTGGTGAGCAACTGTTAATTTGAAAACATGTAAAGAGAAGCTTTGTTGACCTAGGGGAGAGTGGAGCAAGACGGAAGACGGGGTTCCGGGGTAAGATGGGGTAGATAAGCTCCTGACCTTTCAAAAGCTGCAACCTAGCGGAGAGTGTCAGTATAAATAGTAGGGCATAGTAAACAAAACTTCCAATAAGTGGGGGCCAGTTTGAGTGGACAGTTTGTCATTTACGAATGTTTTTGTGCCGAATGTTTCCGATTTCATCATGAAGTAGTTTAATTCAGTGCCAAATTACCGTTGATTATAGATAAGGCACAACAACTGGTCAAACTAAATAATATATCATTGGAAAGTGTATTTTTAAACCGTTCATTTTCACACTTTCTCAAATCTCAAGGTTCAATCCTGACCTGGAGAGAACCACTTAATGCCAAAAAAGTATGAGTGGGGCAAGATGGAGATATATCAATGGGGCATAATGGGGTGTATCCCATCTCACAACAAAACATGATAAGAGACAAGAAAAAAAGCAATCTAAAGTGACAAAAACCAGTCCTAAGCGGAAACGGAGCAGTTCATATTATAATACCTTCAAAGGAGTTTATTTTTTTATGCTGAAATTTATTTACTTTTTATGTACAATTACATCTTTCAAAGTTTATTTCATGAATCTGATTTTTTTTATTATTTTATTCATTTGTAAATGTTAAGTACCCCATCTTACCCCACCCTCGTCTACTAATCTTTTTGGTCATTTGTAGTTTGTCGCATATGCTACCGATTTCGAGAAAAAAAATGCACGATTATCCTGAAATCCTCTAACAAATCAAAATCCTCGTCAAAATCCAATTAGAATATAAAGAAATTCAAACTTATTAGGTCTGGAGATTTGGCGGGCCATAACTGATGGCCATCTCGTTCACATCACCAGTTTTCATAATTTTTATTTAAATACTTCCTAGTACACTCTGTATCTCGAAAACGAAACGTTTGCGACACAGTTTTTATGGGAGTTTTTTTCTTAAACTCACTTGAGGAATCTCCCCTTTTCGTTTGTACGTTCAATTTAGGAATATCCTGTATATAGTGCACACACCATGGATACGTATTCTGGATTTCACAAAATGAAAATGAATGTATTGAACTATTTTTTTCAACATCAAACTGCTTCGCAAGTACCGCATCGATGTCTCAAGTGAAAATAATGAGGAAACGAAAGCAGAAAAACAAATTCTTCCTATCGACCCACTATTTCTGAATACTCAAATGATAAGAGCACCCCTCACTTCGATTGCTGACTGGTTCAAAAAGTATAGATTCTGAAAGAGGAATTCTGCGTTATCTTGTGCATCTTCAATCAGCAGAAATCGAATGCAGACACTGTGATAATGCAGTATTTTTCAACGTGATATCTGTCTCGAATATTTTATAGAAAATGATAAATTCTCAATAATCATGATGTAGGTGCTCGGTTTGAAATCCATGAGGCCTGACTGATCTTTTTTCCACGGCCCTGGAACAACGTCAGATTCCCAACCTTCCCACATTCGAATCGTTGGAAGTTGGAGATATCGATTAATTCATCTGCAACTTTCCCCATACATCAGAATCAGAAAGGAAATACATGTTCCTCACATCCGGGTCAGGGAAATCACAATTCATTCCATTTCGCTCAGTATGCTAGACCGAGAATCGCATAAAAAACGACTTTGGAATCCAAGAAATACCCGCATATTATTCTCATTAGTATTCAAGCCGATTCAACTGCGCCACTCAAAGCAAACAATTGAACGGCGCGAAAAATAACCCTAACGACATTTGGGGATAGAACTGCGTTGCCTGAAGACAAACGGCCGAACGGTGGAGGTGAAGGCTCTGTTAATTTATGTACGTGGTTCTGCGGTAATGTTTGATGATAATATATCTTCGAGGGGACTTCGAATTCGGAATTATTTGGCTTCCTCCTTTCTTTCGCTTATGAAGGAACCTAATCAAGATGGTCCAATAAAACAGTGGTTTCATTCAAAACTGCCCTTTTATTTTTTCCTCATAAGGAATCAACTTATAGCAATCACTCCTTATGTACTCTCAACATGTTTTCTGACAGGATGATTCTACAGGAACAGAAGTTTTTACATTTGTCCAAGGTGTTTCTAAAACTTAGATGGAGAACTGGATTATTTTTTGATTTGGCAAAAACGTTCAGGAATTTCTCCTCCATCCTGAGCGTTAGGGGAATATTTTGACTAGATGACAGTTTTATTTGAACTCGTAATATGCTTGTCAAAATTTATTATACAGAGTGTAACAGCCAAATGGAATAAATTCGATAACGAATAAATGAGGGTGTGTTAGGAAAAACGCTCGGACACGTCTATTTGTAATTTTAAATGCGCATCTTTTTCAAGAAAATAATATTATATAGGGTGTTCCATGCAACCGTAGCCAATATCAACTTTCTCATTTCAAATGCAACCCCCTGTATATTATTTATTTTTCGGATTCTTCAGAAAATTCTAGACATAATTCATGTACAATGTCCTATACCTATCTTCAACTTTTTCGGAAATATTAAGTGTTTTCAGATTTTTTACAAAAATTAATATTTTAAATGAAAATTATTTTATTTCACAAATTCGATACATTACACTCAATACTTATTTCCCATTTACCTCTTGATATGAAGAAAGTAAGCAAACACCATTACTGAGAAGAAATTAAAAAAAACAAAAACAGATTTGTTAATTCTCATAGCCTTAGTAACACGTCTGTTTGCATGACAATAAGTGATCAGTGTAAGTGCTATTGTCTTTTGAATTTCGATAACTGTACGTAATAATATTAGAAAAATGGTTCATTTGACAGAAATGCACAAAATAACCATTCTTCAAATGATTGGTTATGGAGATTAGTGAGATTACACACGGACACAAATGGAAGTTTCTCGCTTATTTCACGAAAAATTTCCAAATTTGCCGCCTATATCCCAAGGAACAATTGGCAAAATAGAAAAGCAGTTTCGAAAGCTTGGTCATGTAAGAAAAATAAAAAAAAATTGCTGCCAATGCAGTAAGTGATGATACGAAATTGGATATTATGCTTGAGTTTCAAGAAAGCCCACATAATTCTGTTCGAAAAGTAGCCCCGCTGTTCACCGTCAGCCACACGTCAATATTTCGAATATTAAAGGAAAGTAACATGCATCCCTATAGAATGATGGCAACTCAGGAGCTCATAGAAGACGATTTCGATAGGAGAACGCATTTCTGTGAGCAAATGATGGCAACGTTGGATAACAATTTGATCCAATCAGAAAATGTTTTGTTTTCTGATGAGAGTATATTTACACTACACGGTCATGTTCAGTGGCGCACCCAGAAATTTTATTCGGGGGGGGCTGCTCAAGAGTAATCAGGTTTTTGTAAGTTATATAATTTAAAAAATGCGCCACAAGCCAAAACCTTCTTAAGTAATGGATATATCGCATTCGTTATTATACAGGGTGTTTCATTGGTAAATGTACATACGGTAACCTGAGCTAGAGCTACCCTAGGCGGGTCCAAAAAGCCATTATATGATAGGTCTAATCAATTCCATAACCGAGATACAGGGTGCTTTATGTATTCACCAAAAATTTCAATTCCTCATAACTTTTTAACCAACCAGTATAGTCGGTTGATATTTGGAACGTATGATTAACTTCTACAGGTCGATCGAATTACTTTTGAATTTCCAAAAAATTCCAGGTCCGTATTTGAAAAATATGGAACTTCTTCCAAGCTGAGATTCAACACCCTGTATATTGAAATTTTACGATTTGATTGAGATATTTGAAAAGAGAAGAAAATTTTCAATTGAGTTCAGTAGATTTCATTGTCCCGCACGTCATTTCCAATTGAATATTGGAGTTCCACAAAATTCTCAGAAAAATCGTACATTATCTAATTGAATTTTGTTTGTCCCACTAATTGCACGTTCGAATTTCATATTATTCTGTGGAATCATTTGGAGTTATTTCCGGAAAATAATTATTCATCGAGAAAAATTTAGTTGAAGTCAACAAAGATGAATAAATAACTGAAGAAACATAAAAACTCAACGTGAAATACAGAAGGTGCTCGAAAGTACCACCATTTTGTTCAATACACATTCCTGCCCTCTTCAAAAAATATGTCTGATACTTTTTTTGATCATGTCTGGATTATTACGTATTTCATTGCATAATAAAATTCTGTTGACCATTCTTTCATTTCGTAAAATCCAGCTCCAGTTATTTCTTCTAATTTCATCACCTGGATCCAATCGTTGTACTTTCTGGAGATCAATTTGATCATAATGTACGATTTTTCTGAGAATTTTGTGGAATTCCAATATTCAATTGGATCTTTCCCTTAAGCTCTCTTTGAGCAAAATGACGTGCGGGACAATGAAATCTACTGAACCCCATTGAAATTTTTTTTCTCTTTTCAAATATCTCAATAATATCCCAAAATTTCAATATACAGGGTGAATCTCAGCTTGGAAGAACTCCCATATTTTTGAAATACGGACCTGAAATTCTTTGGGAATTCAAAAGTAAATCGATCGACCTGTAGAAGTGAATCATACGTTCCAAATATCAACCAGCTATACTAGTTGGTTCAGAAGTTATGAGGAATTGAAATTTTTGGGGAATACATAAACCACTCTGTATCTCGGTTATGGAATTGATTAAACCTAACATATATCGGTTTTTTTGGACTCGCCTAGCTCTAGCTCAGGTCAACGTATGTTCATTCACCAATGAAACACCCTGTATATGTATATCGATCCCTATTTCTATCTGTAAAGGAAATGTTTAAGTTTCCATTCTGTTCTAAAATAATTATTAATACTTTGAGAAAAACAATAAGATGGAAATATTTGAATTACTTTTCTTTGTCACAGCTCGGGGGGGGCTGCAGCCCGACAGCCCCCCCCCTCGGTGCGCCACTGGTCATGTTAATCGTCAAAATTGCCGCTATCGGTCTGATGAGAATCCTCACTGGATGAAAGAAAAGTACATTCGCAATATCCTGAAAATGTTAATGTTTGGGCAGGAATTGTTGGAAATCATATCGTAGGTCCCTTTTTCATTGACGGCAACTTGAATGGAGAAAAATATTTAGAACTACTCCGAAGTCCAAAATAATGTCGTACCAACTTTGATAAACTGATATCCTGATCCAGCAAATCCACGAGTTCCTGCGAATATAATATGGTTTCAGCAAGATGGAGCACCGCCCCATTACCAAATCAATGTCTGGCAGTACTTGAACCAAATTTTTTCAAATCGGTGGATAGGGAGGCGTGGATCGATAGAATGGCCAGCACGATCTCCTGATCTGACACCATTAGACTTCTTTTTGTGGGGATAGATCAAAAGTATTGTATACGAAACGAAACCCCTAAACTTAAGACGACCTAAAAAACCGAATCACGCTTGCCATTAGATCAGTCACGCTTGAAATGTTGAGTAACGTTAGAAGACAATTCTACACCAGATTAGCATGTTGCCAAGACATTCGCGGCGAGCATTTTGAACATTTCCTACATTGACATTAATGTTTTTTTTGTTTTTTTTTTTTAATAATTAAGAAATAATCAGTATTACTTATAAGGTTTTAAGTGTAATGTACCGAATTTGTGAAATAAAATAATTTTTATTTAAAACGTTAATTTTGATGTGTGTTGAAAATTGATAGGATCGGCAGTCATTGTTGAAAACCACGAAACGAAAAATATAACTAAAACCAATGCTGTAATGAGTTCATTACAGCACTGTTTTTAGTAGGTACTGTAATGAACTCATTACGATACTGAAATAGAGAAATACATTTAAAATACATGTGAAAATATTTCAAGATTCTCTTTTATGTCCAACTTCATACTTCATACCCTCGTTCTGGATATGCAGCGCCCTTGATTTTGTTCAACTATAATCTTGATTCCTCTCGAAAATAGGCATAATTTGAACCAGATTTCCGCAGTCCGAATGACCTTAAAATCTCAAGCTGAGACAGACTAAAATAAATCTTATTCCCATGAAAGAACCCAACTGCAAAATTCGGGACCTGATCCAACTTTGAAAATTCCAGGTCTCTTGATTTATCTCTTCGAGGGTTATCGTGTTAATGAGAGGACATAATTGATTTTGACCACAGATTCGTTATCAGTGAGACGAACTTTGTCGGTTGAAGCCATTCCGAGCTCAATATTCAAAAAATACTCAATATTCAAAAAATACTCAAACGAGCGTTCGAAAATAAGAAACAACCACTCGACAATCCAAACTTTGGTCGTTCAATAAATACATTCTCGATACGAAATAACTGGGAGTGAAATACTCGAGAGAAAAATATCAATCAGAGCCAGCCATTAATCAATCATTTCTCTCATCGGAAGGATACTTCCTTCCCTCCACTACAAGACCCTTGATGGTTATTTGATTCCATTTAATCAGAAAACCCAACGGAGAGATTATTCGAATCGAAAAAATCCCGGCCATATATCCCGAAATGTGTGAGAGTTCTTCGTGACGTAACGTTTTATTTATGGACCTCACCCTGGCGTTTTTAAGGCGTCCCTCAATTGAACTAGTGCGAGCCAAGAGAGTTTTTGTACTCAATCCGGAGTTGTCGTTCGATTTCTGGCTCTGGTGAATAGAGACTGAAAGTCCAGGTTCTTTGATTTTTCGTTTGGAACGTTTTAATGCCACTGAATGGTTTAGACGTGAAGGGAACATGGTCGTTTGTGACGAGTGCTCCGGAGGTAGTCAGTCACCTGGAACATTTCAAAGAAATTACCTGCAGTTCGAGAATCCAATAGACCGTTATTCCTCCTTTGTCGATTTATTCACGCAACTAGTGGCCATTATTATTCTTCAGTTAATCCTTCAGTGGGTTCTGATTTTCAGGTTCACAATTTGATAAAGTCAATTGCGATATTTTCGCACACGGACATAATGTCAAGTTTCATTCTGATGAGTTCAATGGACACGTGTACGGTGCCAATAGGCTTTTCTCAAATTTATTATATTTGTATAAATCATGTACCCGTCCATCATAAAAAATTGTTGGAAAAACTTTCGGATTACGGATTCAGAGGAAAAATAAGTAAACTACTCCACAGCTTTCTTACAGGAAAAAAAACGACGAAATCAAATGGAACGTTTAGTGGAACAAACATAATTAATTATGGCGTTCCGCAAGGGACGGAGCTCGGACCTATTTTTTTTTTTGATATAGGTATATGAATAGTTTGTTCGACCTGAAAAGTAGGGGAGAAATTATAAGCTTTGCTGATGATACTTTAGTCATGTACGAGGATACATCATGGGATAATCTGAAACAAAAAGCAATAAATGACTTAACGATTCGGAAGAAATGGTTTGAAGTTAATAAACTCACAAACTCACTTTGAATCAGCAGAAGACCAAATATCTAACCTTCTCATCCAACAATGTTGGGTTTCCAAACTTGGGAACGCTTCAGGTAACTGGTCAATTCAAAATCTCAAATACTCATACCACTAAATATCTAGGTGTTTACATAGACCAACATTTGAAATGGGATGAATATATATGAATTACCTAATGGAGTTGAGAGGTATTGCGTACAGATTTAGAGTCATAAGAAAGAATCTCCAATCTGAAAGACATCTCCAAGTACTGCATGATGCATTGGTGCAGTCTCAACTCTCATATGGGATCATTGGATGGGGAGGAGTATTGGATTGCCACAAAAGAGGATTGGATATTATACAAAAATACATCTTAAAAATAATGTACGGAAAAGAGTATAGATTCCCTAGTCGAGAGATTTACGAAATATCGAAAGCATTGGATATCACACAAATTTTTGCGAGTAATTTAATAACGAGCGTCAAACAAAACAAGATACATTTGGTATTCAAAGAACACAATTACTCGACGGAATAAAAATGAACAACTATGAAAGACCGGAAGCGGAAAAGAGAGTAGGTCAGAGAAGCAAAAATACCTACCGAAATAGAAAAATTGAAAAGTATAAAAAAATTCGAAAGAGAATTAAACAAATGGATGATTGCGGAAGATGAATCATGGATTCATAAAATAATCAACTCTTCATGAAAAATTGAGGTGACAAAGAACGGATAGTGACAAAAATTCCCGAACGAGACGAAACTTAATACCGAATTGCGACAAAATTCCTGATTGCATCAAAATTCACGATTGCGACATAATCCACGAAGGAGTCCAAAAAAAAGCAAACAGTAACAAAGGCAAAAAAAAATAAATAAATAAAAACTTATAATTTTATATAAATAGAATATTTGGTTGAATTTTAAGAATTTTGGCTATTGTAATAGTTCTTCTGCCGCTGGAATCAATTTTTTTCACAACTGTAAACAGTTATGTAATATAACTAACAGTTTATCAGAGTTTACAACAATTCGTATATAATTATGTTGAATAAACTCATATCTATCTATCTACCAGTTCCATTTTATTTTACCCTGTTGGATGCTCAGCATTCCCCAACATCGTTTTCACGTACCTAAAGAAATAATATGAAAAAAATCTCGATAACATGTTGACGTTCATTCTCCCTTACAGTTATGGATATTGTTTAACAAGAACCTGGACAAATGAAACTTCATAGCGCTTCAACCCTTGCTACTACAACCCTCACCCCCAATTTTTGAATAGGGAAGATGGGGTGAGTGATACCTCATTTGAAAAGTATTTTTCTACTGATTTCAGCACAGTAATTGTTTTTTCATTTTATGCATTAGTTCTCGAAATATTCTCAACTAAGTATTTGAAAATGAAGTGGT
Organism: Adalia decempunctata; assembly: GCA_951802165.1. Lineage (NCBI taxonomy): Eukaryota > Metazoa > Arthropoda > Insecta > Coleoptera > Coccinellidae > Adalia > Adalia decempunctata. The sequence continues at coordinate 60,631,138 of OX637696.1, read as the reverse complement.
GTTTTCATGGCACTCGTAGTGTTTTTTGTGAAAAATCGACATTTTGAGCTTCAAAACAACCATGACTGTGGCTTCCTTCCTCCAATCCACTGACATAGAAATCTTTAATCAAGATCTCGATTTTTCACAAAAAAACACTACAAGTGCCATGAAACCACCACTTCATTTTCAAATACTTAGTTAAGAATATTTCGAGAAGTAATGCATAAAATGAAAATTACTGTGCTGAAATCAGTATGAAAATACCTTTCAAATGAGGTATCACTCACCCCATCTTCCCTATTCAAAAATTGGGGGTGGGGGTTGTAGCAGCAAGGGTTGAAGCGCTATGCGTCCGTAACCTACATCTTAAGTTGTCCCCCTCGAAACAGAAATTGACCTGTCCGAGCATTTCTATCGAAAAAATTTATTTCGTCTGTAATCTCGTCTGTTTCGTTTTCAAATGGCCACCCTGTATTATTTTCAACTCGTATTGATAAATTTTCATACTTATGTAGCAGCATTCAGCCTAGAAATTCTGGTTCGATTACGAAAAATATCGGGGAACGTGAATGTAAACATATCACCTATACAGGGTGTATTTTAATGTGAGGCTTTTCTATTGACAGGTGATAGAACTCATCAAAATAAGTCATTTTACCGAAAATTTCTAATATGAAATGTTCAATTTGAAGAATTTATAAAAGATATTGGCATCAATACCTTAATACCACTCTGGCCTGCATCTCTGTTCATCATATCTCTACATCTCTGCGCCAGGTTTATGACCATCCGCGAAGTTGTGTGATTTCTTAGCGGAAATCTTGTTCTGTACAACTTATGCGCCGAACTGGCATTTTGTTTTGATTCACCATAAATTGCAAGCATATCAACAAGTTCATTATTTGAATAAACGTGCGGCATTTTCGAAACAAAACACTCGTACAATCTACACCTTGCCGATGATCAAGGATCACAATCGATATTCTGAGTCGTGTATCATAAGAAGACAAAAAAAAACAAGATGTTGATGTTGATATCTACGGAGAAGCAGGCTAGGGAGTAGGTTCGGACTGAGGAATTTTCAGATTCACCTAAAAATTAGAAAACAGGGGCATAATTCATATAAATTTTTTTTGGTGAAATGACTCAATTTGATGAGTTCTACCATCTGTCAAAAGAAGAACCTTCCCTTTGAATACACCCTGAATACAGGTTACTCATGAATGATTAAAAAGCATGTTCCTTTCCAAAGTTCAATATAAATATTCGCTAGACCAGTGAAAAAAACAGTAATCAAATTGATAATTCCAAGCGTGTTGCTGCAAAGATTGGTAAAATCATAATAGATGTCAAGACAAAAACAAAACTTAATTTTAAAATTAAATTTAAATCTCTTCAAACCCCAGTTCAGCCCTAATCGGAATTTGAGAATATTGCACAACGTCACTAGTGATAGGGACAATATTAAAATAAATCTGTTTGAGGACCTAGAGATTGTCCGTGGGATGCGCTTAAATAATAGTTGTGTTAATACTCAGGTGAATCTCAATATTAGTTTTGTCCCATTGTTTAAGAGATTGTGAGTCTGTTTTATTGTTTAAATCAGAAATGGTTGGATAGAAGCTATTAGCTACTACCTATTTTTCCATAACTTTTTTCGACGCAGCATGTATATGTAAAATTATTCACAGTTCGTAGATTTTCGTTAACTTTATAACCATGCCCTTCACACGGCACCTTTTAGACGCTATTTAGCCGTACGCCTTGCTGACGCACCCTGTAGAGAAAATTTTGTCATGACATTGTTATTTTTTATATTTGTGTACAACGAAGGTAAAATATAATGAAAGAAGCTTCTTGCATTCATCAAAAATCAAAAGCAATTTAATTGATGAAAAATGTAATGGCTGTTTTTTATTATCCGCGCAAAACTCGTCATAATTATAATGAGAGGTTAAATGTCAGCGATTTCATAAAATCCCATATATTTCGACTAATCTTCTCTTATTCCTTCTTATACTTGCTCTGTGCAGGCTTTCCATTTATTAGCTGTACACTCTTTAAGAGCCTTATTCCGAAGATATTTCACTTGCCCCCTGTCTTATAACTTTCTATGAATTTTTCGATTGAAACGCATTTGTAAATAGGATGTGTTATTTCGGCAAAAAGGCAATTCGTAAAATTATCGAATATAGATCAAATTCCAATAACATTTTCACATCGTTCAAGATGATAATAATTGGATTTCGAACGATCTGTTGTACACATTTTCACAAAAGTTCACCCCAAAAACTCAGGTTTCACTCAGCCGTTCAATAAGCCACGTTCTCAAAGCACCCCGTGTAGCCAAATTATTCTGTAGATGTGAAAAACAGATCTGTAAACCATACAATAGTCTCCCAAACCATTTTGCGCTCATGATGTTCTAAAACGGAAGTAATGAAACCCGTTCCACGGGAAATTTTCTGGGCTTAATTAGCGCTTCAATGATGGATGTCTCTGGGAAGATCATCAGGGGGTTGTTTCATTTGAGGTTCTGAGTCCTTCACGGTATTTCTGCTAATTAACCGAACTCCTTCTAGTGTCTCGAAATCCCCTCGAGTCCCTGCAATAGATTTTCGACCTAAGTATCGTCAGTACGGTTGTTAAAAGGATATTAAATGATATAAATTTCCAAGATGGGTCTGCCTGCTTGTCAGAGGAGCTGAGGAATTTTATCTTACGAGGGTTGTCTATCTCACTTGAGGGCATAAACATCTATCCCCTTGAATTGGATGTGGGTTGAATATACGCCTGATAATAACACAGGGAGCAGTTGTTGGAATGTTTCGGTAACTATATTTCCTGACTAGTTCTAACCAACCCGAAAGGTCAGCTGAAATTTTGGAATCAAGTTCATATGTATTACCTTTTATGTCAAAAAAAAAAGAAAAAATCTCATTGTGGTCGATTTTGATTTCAAATTTTCCGTATTATTTAGTCAACAGCAGCCCTTTCATTCCATTCATTTCATTCCAAAATGGATTCTTGGAATTATGAAAACTATCCTTGCACCAGTCAATTAAATTTATTTCTCTTCAACCCCGAACCTCAGTTTGAATTACAGAAATAAATGATGTGAAAAATTTGGTTTTCACGGCATCGAAAATCATTATAGAGGAATTTTTCATGAATATACAGGGTCAGTCTTTGACTTGTACATATATTTTAACTGAAGATTCTTGAGGCCAAAAGAAAGCTTTTTTCATTTTCCATTTTTCCGAATTCGGCTCTGTTAAAAAGATATAGCCATTTGAAAAAAAACATTGTGCTTAATACGCCCCTGAAATGATACTGTGGAATTGATTCAAAGTTCATATTTCTCGATAGAAATTGAGTTTATACATTTAGGCCCAATTCAGGAAATACTTAATTAGTCAAGTACTAACCTTATTGGAATAAAAATGTTGCAAACACGATAATTTCAACAAAAACAGTTAGTATCATCGGATTAAATCTGCAACTAAAGAGCCACGTTTATTCCAACAAAATAAGTTCCTTCTTCGATTTTTCTGCAGATTAGTTTGTAAACACTAATAACTTGTTCATATTTTCCTCGAAATTCTCAAAAAATATCACGAAGAAAGACTTTCATTCAGATTTATTATTAAACAACCTAACCTTATCTAATTTGTATCGATTCTGTGAATTTTCGCACAGAAATGACAAGAAGAATAAGAAGATGTTGTCAGCTTGCTGATATTTTCATTGAGGTTAAGGATTTTTTACGGAACATAGTATAAATCACGATACATTTGTGTACCGTGGTATGAATATCTATGAATTCTGCCGTTTCCATCATAAATCGACTTTGCCGCCAAATTTTACCACGCATGCGTACAGCGAAAACCGTTAAACGTTAAACCATAACAAACCAGAGTCTCTGAACAAACTGTAAACATTATGTCGAGTTCTGAATATATTCAGTGGATTATTGTTCTAATGTGATTATTACGTGAAGTGAATTAATATAATTTCAACCGTGTGGAGTTTATAAAATTCCAAGAGGACGTTGTTTAGATTCTAAATATATCAGGCATCGTTTCATTAATTTCAATTTAATAAGTAGTTTGTGTTGAGATTCATCATTCATATCCGAATTCTGTATTTCATCGACATTTAACTTCAATATGGACCGGTAACTATGAATTTTCAATAGAAACTGTGCGTGTTAAATCCTCCTTGGTGTTCAATTTTCTCTCCCACATTTGGAGGATTTTATTATTAAAAAATATCTCGACAAAGTTGATAAATATTGTGACAACATTGTAAACTCGTTTGAAGACCAGAGAACCAATAAAATTCGATGGTATTTAAGTCAGAGACGCATTCAGATTATTCTTGAAATTAATGATTTTTTCGTCAAATTTCTGCGGGCAAAATTGGAAATAACTCGAAAACGACGCGTTTTATTGAAAAAAATTGGAATACTTTTAGTTTCTCAAATTATTGATTCTTTCGAAAATATGAACCGTTTATCTTTTTTAAGTGGTTTTATGGTGTTTTAGCGTGTATTGATGAGTCGACTACCCTGTAACTTTTATACTAGTAAAGATATTGAATAGGTTTCGATTGAGGAATATGCACCATGAATAGAGTTCATTCGAAATAACGGTTCCGAAGATATAAACAGAAAAGTGTTTTTTTCATGGATTTTCGACACCCCGTATCTCCCAAACCAAACCGAATTTTGAAAAATGGTATAGGAAAAAAGTGTTTCGTTTGATGAGAGGAATCTACAGTCAAAATATATGTACAAGTCAAAGACTCACCCTGTATAGTTTATTTGATTCTCCTGATTGTCGACTTGAATTAGTTCACAAATCGTGTGCATTCGGGTAGAGTATATCAACGATCTTGATCGTGATAAATTCAGGTTAGCTCACAAACCGTGGTGTGAGTTATACACATCTACTCATTAGTTTTGATTTATCAATGTTCCGCATATTTGCGGCCACTGTGTAAAATCTAGATTTTATTCTTTCCACTGCTTGTGATTTTGAATTTTTGTCAGATCTTTAGGAATCAATCCATATATGCTCCGGGCAAGGAAAAAAAAGTATCTTCGTCCTTTTTTTTTCATCTCAATGCCTGGTAGGTTTATCTTGATTTCCTGTCTTGTATTCATGTTTTTCTCTAAACTTTATGTTTTTTTTTAAATATTAATTAATTTTTCGACTGTGTACAGCTGCCTCGTGTCTAGAATTCAGAATGTGTGAAGAGGGATTTGTAATTTTTTTCCATGAATTATTCTCAATATCAATTTTTGCAGTTTCCTGAAATGAACATCATAAACTTCACCCCATCCCAAGATGCCATAATTGATCCGCGACTGAACTAGGGCATCGAACAATTTTATCAATATTATCAAATGTTTAGAACTATTCAAATACTTCTTTATTGTTCTTATATTATTAACTTATTTAGAAGACCTCTGAGTTTTTCAACTATACATGACCAATATACTGCTTCCATTTCAAGTTCACATCAATCATTATCCCCAGGTATTTAATACATTTTGTCTCTGGAATTTTGATTTCTGGGCTCATAACAAGATGCCCTATTGGTATCAAAGAATACGACGAAAAAGGCAGGTATTTAGTTGTGTCAAGGTTTAAGGTAACTTTGTTAGATTGGAACCAATCCTGTATATGTCTGAAATCCTTTTCTGCTTCATGTTTTAAATCGTCCCATGTATCAGCTCTGTAGTGTATGGCAGTGTCATCTGCAAAGCTATTTTGCCCTCACATGTACAAGGTCGGCAAAATTCATGCTACATGAACTAAAACTTTTTAACCCGAGGAGATAGAGAAAAATGAATGCCACCTTAAAGTCCTCTTTTTTCAAGAAACTGATAATGCCATCAACTGCATTCCTCTATCTTCTTTCGTTTCCGAGTTATAGGCCAAAATTAAAATTTGGGCGATTTCAACTTTGGTCATTATCTCCGTTTCTGTTTATGCTAGGATGTTGAAATAAAAACATTATACAGGCACTAATGTTTTCCCCGTCCATTACATAGTTTAAATAAAACAAATAATATCAGGAATTGGACAATTTAATTCTCGCGAATTTCTTTAAGCCAACGTTTCGGAACAAGGCTGTTCCTTTTTCAAGGTTCTCGAAATTTCCGTTTCACGGAGATATTTAAAAATTGATTAAATCTTTGCTAGAGCACATCGAATTCAACAAACGGAAAGTTTGTTTTATAATATGATTTTATTACTTTCCGTTTGTTGAATTCGATGTGCTAGAGCACATCGAATTCAACAAACGGAAAGTTTGTTTTATAATATGATTTTATTACTTTCCGTTTGTTGAATTCGATGTGCTCTAGCAAAGATTTAATCAATTTTAAAATATCTCCGTGAAACGGAAATTTCGAGAGCCTTGAAAAAAGAACAGCCTTGTTCCGAAACGTTGGCTTAAAGAAATTCGCTAAGGAGAATTAAATTGTCCAATTCCTGATATTATTTGTTTTATTATACAGGCACTTTTCTGAAAGCAATCCAGTGGAGTACTCTTATTTTTTGCTAAGAGGTTTATTTGCTGAGTTATAACATAAAGTATCACATATGATACATTTCTGAAACGGGAAAAAAATGGCGATTCTTTCTAAGTAATTTCAAACTACTGTTTCCATAAAAAACACAACTTTATGTTATAACTCATCAGTGATTTTCCTGATATTAGTTTTTTTATATGTAATACCACTAGAGATGGAATTTTGCCGGCAAAATTTCTCCATTGTGATATGAAAGTTTGTTGCTCGGAAATTTCGCGAATGACATTTGTATCAAAATCACGCGCCGTCAGGCTAGTGATTTTGAAAAAAATGTCATGATCGAAATTTCCGAAAAGCAACAAACTTGAATATTACAAGAGAGAAATTAAACCTGCTTAAAGGACCCCGCACTTTTTCTATGGCAAATGGCATTCCGTCAAATTTTCTAAAATTTTGTTATAATGTAGTACTCGACCTACTGATCAAAAGTGTCCATGGCTCCAACTCAATCCTATGACTAGTTTTCGAGATTCGTTGAAGTTGAGAATAACCCACTTTTACTACGCCCGTATCTCGGTACAGAATCGAACGAACTTCAATTTTTCTCAAGAAACATTTCATTACATTCCCAGGAAGCAACCATATAGAGGAATATGACCGAAAATCGTTATGAATACAGGGTTATCCATAATTGAATGCATGCCCGATTTTGAAATTATAAAATATGTCAGTTTCAGAGCGAGAACGTTCACAAAATGAACTATTACACTAGATATGTTGTTGTTACTTCGAAAAAGTCTGAAATACCCAGAATTTATACTGGGTGATCCATCATTATAGAAACTATTCACAAGGAAGTTTAAGTGGACACCCTGTATTTCTGGGTTGATTTAAGGTGTTTATTTGATTTTTTCAGAACATATCATCATGGACTTAAGAGAATACAGGGTGATTCAGTCATGAAATGAACTTCGAACCTCACGAAAATACCCAAAAACCACCTTTTTTTTCGTCACCCTCTATTTCAAGATTAACTCCGATGAGGTGGGAGTTTTCTTTCACCATTGTACTTGATATAAAAACATCAATACGGCTGAGAGTTTTCATCCACTTCATATGACAAGATTTTTTTTATGCTGGAATAAGAATAGAATAACATAAATAATTTTCATATTACATAAAAAAAATCTGGTCATAGAGGAAGTGGATAAAAACTCTCAGCCGTATTGATGTTTTTATTTCAAGGACAATGGTGAAAGAAAACTCCCACCTCATCGGAGTTAATTTTGAAATAGAGGGTGATGAAAAAAGGGTGTTTTTGGGTATTTTCGTGAGGTTCAAAGTTCATTTCATGACTGAATCACCCTGTATTCTTTCAATCTTTGAAGTCAATGATGATATGTTCTAAAAAAATCAAACAAACACCTTGAATCAACCCATAAATACAGGGTGTCCATTTAACCTTCCTTGAGAATAGTTTCTATAATAATGGATCGCCCAGTATGAATTCTGGGTATTTCAGACTTTTTCGATGTAACAACAACATATCTAGTGTAATACTTCAATTTCTCAACGTTCTCGCTCTGAAACTGACATATTTTATAATTTCAAAATCGGGCATGCAGTCAATTATGGATAACTCTGTATTCGTAACGATTTTCGGTCATATTCCTCTATACAGGGTCTTTCACGAGGAACCTCACCCATATTTATACGGGAAACTACTGAACGTATTTTCATGAAATTCAGCACTTATAAGTATTTCACGATGCTGATGAAATCTAAAATATTTTCAAGGCATGAGCACCTCCGGTTTTTCCGGAAATGACGTCAACTTCCGTTTTTCAAATTAGAACACCATTTTTTCATTGCAGAAAGAGATTCCTTAGAAAATTTCAAGTTATTTTGATGTAACATTTTTCAGTTTTGGTCGGAAAATTCTCTCTGAGCGGGAAAATTCGAAAAAAAAATCGAAAATAGAGCTCCGCTGAAACAAGAATAACTTCGAGGTTTTCGGAAGGAAAATTTTCATTTTTGGGATTTTTCAAGATGTAAGATTGATGTATCCACTTTGAAAATCGAAATCGCGATTCATGATACAGGGGGTGAAAAAATCGCTTTCAAAGTTAGGGATGACAAAATCGTGAAAAATCAATTTTTTCAAATTAGAACCCCATTTTTTTATGGCAGATATTGAATCTACGTTAAAAAATAATGTGAGTGTATGCATCACACCCTTGCCCTAAAGTGGATATTTTCTGAGTTATTCACAAAAAACTGTTTTTCGTCTTGAATTTTCAGCTATTTCTTTTCCCTTCACGCCAAAAAGATGAAATTTTCAGGAAATGTTACTTAAACCATGTTTTAGATTTTACTTCCCTAATATGCAAGAGAAAAAAGTTACAGGTTGTTCCTAAATAGATGGCGAATTTGGATTCGAATTTGTATCGGAAACCTCTTTATTTCAACTAATCGGCCATCGGTTTTCTCCCCAGTGATAAATAAATAATTCCTTATGAACCATATGCAAAAACTTACCATGTTTTACATTCTTTTTTTTTAATGATAGATATCATTAATTACATCTGCCAAATTCCTCTTTATTCAGTAGATGTAATTAATGATATCTATCATTAAAAAAAAGAATGTAAAACATGGTAAGTTTTTGCATATGGTTCATAAGGAATTATTTATTTATCACTGGAGAGAAAACCGATGGCCGATTAGTTGAAATAAAGAGGTTTCCGATACAAATTCGAATCCAAATTCGCCATCTATTTAGGAACAACCTGTAACTTTTTTCTCTTGCATATTAGGGTAGTAAAATCTAAAACATGGTTTAAGTAACATTTCCTGAAAATTTCATCTTTTTGGCGTGAAGGGAAAAGAAATAGCTGAAAATTCGAGACGAAAAACAGTTTTTTGTGAATAACTCAGAAAATATCCACTTTAGGGCAAGGGTGTGATGCATACACTCACATTATTTTTTAACGTAGATTCAATATCTGCCATGAAAAAATGGGGTTCTAATTTGAAAAAATTGATTTTTCACGATTTTGTCATCCCTAACTTCGAAAGCGATTTTTTCACCCCCTGTATCATGAATCGCGATTTCGATTTTCAAAGTGGATACATCAATCTTACATCTTGAAAAATCCCAAAAATGAAAATTTTCCATCCGAAAACCTCGAAGTTATTCTTGTTTCAGCGGAGCTCTATTTTCGATTTTTTTTTCGAATTTTCCCGCTCAGAGAATTTTCCAGCCAAAACTGAAAAATGTTACATCAAAATAACTTGAAATTTTCTAAGGAATCTATTTCTGCAATGAAAAAATGGTGTTCTAATTTGAAAAACGGAAGTTGACGTCATTTCCGGAAAAATCGGAGGTGCTCATGCCTTGAAAATATTTTAGATTTCATCAGCATCGTGAAATACTTATAAGTGCTGAATTTCATGAAAATACGTTCAGTAGTTTCCCGTATAAATATGGGTGAGGTTCCTCGTGAAAGACCCTGTATAGTTGCTCCCTGGGGATGTAATGAAATGTTTCTTGAGAAAAATTGAAGTTAATTCGATTCTGTACCGAGATACGGTCGTAGTAAAAGTGGGTAATTCTCAACTTCAACGCCCTGTATCTCGCAAACTAGTCATAGGATTGAGTTTGGGCCAGGGACATTTTTGATCAGTAGGTCGAGTACTACATTATACCAAAATTTTAGAATATTTGACGAAACGCCATTTGCCATAGAAAAAGTGCGGGGTCCTTTCATCTCGAGTGGAATTCGGCATGACTATTCCACGAGAAAATAGGGTAATATGTTCACATTTGACGCGTATGGCGCTATTTGGCAAATTAGAATTCATCATAGATTAACTAAACCACTAAACGTTGTTTGTTCTCTCTATGATATTTATTTCCGAAGCTATCTATGAATTCGAGAAACGTCAAAAACTTTGTCGCTGAAAAACCAGCATGTTGTCAGGCTAGTGATTTTGGAAAAAAATGTCATGAGCGAAATTTCCGAAGAGCAACAAACTTGAATATTACAAGAGAGAAATTTTACCTGCTTAAATTTCATCTCGAGTGGAATTCGGCATGACTATTCCACGATGAAATGTGTAACACTAATATGGTCACATTTGATACGGATTGAGCAACTTGGCAAATTAGAATTCATAGGTTAACTAAACGTTGTTTGTTGTCTCTATGATATTTATTTCCGAAGCTATCTATGAATTCGAGAAACGTCAAAAATTTTGTCGCTGAAAAACCAACATGTTGGTTTTGTCCATATATCTAATAATTCCAATATGGGCCATGAGCCAATCAAAACTGAAGCTGGGCTTTGGTAAAACTCCAGATCTGCGCAAGTGCAGAAATATTAAGAAAAAAAATAACGTAGTTATTCTATCTCTCTCTGGCACCTTGTATTATGTCATACACGTAAAATTAATGATGTGATGTATTATTTCATACGCTCATAACCAAACAAATTATTTAATCCGTTTGTGAAAATTCGTTAATCAATAGTTCGTTCGTTGTTTAAATCCTCGTTCATTTTTCACTTATAATCGTTGTTGTTATTGTTCATTTTCGCGTTTGATATAATCATAGTTAATTTACCTAGTTGAGTTGGTTAGTCTTTATAGGTATAGTTGGTCCGTTTTTGAATAGTATTTATATCTATTTGAAAATTTTGTTGTGTTCTTTTATTCAATAAGGAATTAATCATGTCTTTAAGGTGCTCTACTCACAAATGTTACATTTGTGACCCTACACGCTCGAATTCATATCACAGGTAAAAAATTCAAATACAACTGTTATACGTTCATGCTTTCTCCTTTACCACTATATTTTTTTCAGGTTCCCTCAGAATCACCTACAAAGATCTCAGTGGATGGCCCTATGTCACCTAAATGCTGATGTCGCACAGCTGAGAATTTGTGGAAGACATTTTGTTGAAAATTATTTTACAGGGAAAGGTACTAATAGAAAACACCCAGAGAAGTCAATTTTGGTTTGGATGGAGGACATCTTTTAAAGTATAAATCTCTTTCTGAATAGTAACCCACTGAAAGGGTTGGCTCTAAGTTTTTAATGGCCAATGTACGTTAGGTGAAAGAGCTGTTCAACACACATATTGGATGTGTTTTTCTTTTCATCAAATGAATGAAATCAGTCAGTTAAACTGACTCTAGAATAAGTGCATTCTGAAACTTAATAAATCATTTGTTACAGATTAGATTAGATTGAGAGGTAAACTTGCCTTGGCTTTTGATTACATCATATCAATACGCAGTGGAACCCCGATATAACAAATCGGAAGGGAGCAAGTAGAAATTCGTTAAACTGAGGTGAGATTGGTCTAAAATTTGTTATATCGAGGTTCCACTCTAGGTTTATTCACCTCAACATTACGTACTCATCTTGTTTTAGCAAAAAACTTGCATGATTTTAATCTTCTACTGTTTACAGGCAATCCTTCCAATCAACGGTATGTCTTTTTAGTTTCAACTTTGTTTTTTAGATTACATATCATGCTCACTATTTAGATGGTATTATTGAAAATTTAACAAAATTCAGCAATTTCAACATCTTTTTATTTTAGGTCATGGTTCAGTATTTTTGCAATACTGTATTACTTAGTGTATGTACTGCTACCTCAACTCCCATGTTCTCGATATGTCATAATAATAGCCTCTCATTCAATTTTAATGGAATATGTAGTCCCCGGGTTGTTAAAAAATTGCATATTTCCATGAAGGTCCTCGTAACAAACTCCAAATCACATATTCATATAATAATCCAATCGGAAAAGTTCAACCTGTTCTCGAAAGTGCCCTTCTGAGAAAAATTTTGTATTTACCCTTGTCTGACGGCAATTTCCCTTACTATGTAAGCAATTATGATATGGATCATGGACTAAAAATTCATAGTTTACCTGAAAACTCATAGTAAGAAAATATTTCGAAGTAATTTCATGTACCATTTCAAAATTGAAGGAGGATTCAAACTTTTCTAATACTTACTCATGTTGAATATGTCATGAAAGCTTATTTCCCCAAAAACCTTGTCAAATAGGCCCCATATTTTCCAATCTACCAAAGTGAACAAAACTTCATATGTCTCAATTAAGAAGTAAGTTCATCCAAATCTACCTACCTCAGCATGTAAACTGGTTTGTTCTCTTCCTTGATAATAATTTTTGGTATGAAATTGTAATGAAAAAAATGTGTAAATAAACTGTAAAATAGTTATTATTTGTTTTATTACATAGAATGATTGAATACATCATTTTAAGAAATTGAGTAACACAAATTTGAATAATTAATGTTCATGGCCTCTACTTGATAGTACTTCAATAGTTGCTATAAAAAGGATCTCAAAATGGAATGTTTGAAGCAAAGAAGGAATTTTTCATTCAGAATTGAAACCTTTCAAAAAACAATCAAAAATTATTAAATCCTGAGCAAGTAGATCAACAAAACAAGACAAAAATTCAAGACTTCTTATCAAACAAAAATTGTGAAGAGAATAACTATTGGTAGGTAACATTGCGAATAAACATATCCTTGAATACCTACCTGAAAATACACATTTCAATTTTGTTTCAGTAATGAAATATTCAATTCAGCTAAAACACAAGAATCTTTTTGACTTCTACATTACTTTGATAACAAGAGTTCATTTAACCATAGATAGATTTACGATGGATTATTCAATAATGTGAGTTACCATTTTATCAACCTCTCACAGCAAAGATGTTCATACCTATACCTACGTTTTATTTTATCGGGTAGTCGGAATTCCATTAGAACTTCTGACGAAAATTTCTTGATGAATCCTTGATACATGAATTATCAATATTTATTCCGGCTAAAAGAATGCATTCCCTTCAATACGATGAATCAAATAGTTTTCTGAAAACTTATAACATTCATTTCTTTGCGAAAACTAAAATAGAAATGTTTTAGTAGAACGTTTTCATCCAAGCAAGAAAATCTTGAAGCCTAAAATGTAAATAAATGATGACATAACCTCCAAGTCTATTGTCATAATTGAATTTCGAGTTGACGCATGCGTACAATTCAATCTTTACCAAAGATCTGACTTCACTTTCAGACAACTATTAGCAGGAGTATAATCCATATTGGTATTAGTAGATATATGGTTTTGTCGACTTGAAAATTTTTTCTGGATGAAACGATCGTTGCTACGGAAACTTCCTCACTAAAAATGAAAAGAGTGGAATAGTCATTCATAAATCTCAATAAGGAATAAGTTGTGATCCAAGATTTACGTTTGACCTTTTTGTTTTTGATATTTACATGAATGATATTTTTTGTTATATAGTTTGTGAGAATGTCAATGGATGTGTCCTTGCCAGGTTTCAATCAATAGGTCTTGTTTAAGTTGATCATAATTTATGTGAATCTTTTCTTTCTTCGTAGTGTTTGATTGTTTGGGTTCCAGTGGTTCCACAACTTTCCCGCAAGAACGCGTATTCGGGTTGAGGGTAGAAATTAAATAGTCCAGAAGATAGCCTGGAGTACTCTTGGTATTCCAGCCCTTAGCATTACATGTACTATGATCGGTACTAGAGTGGCTTAGTGTCTTGTGCATTTGTTCATGAAATATACAGGGTGAGTCTTTGACTGGTACACATATTTCAACTGTAGATTCTTAAGGCCAGAGAAAACCTTTTTTTCATTTTTCATTTTCTGAATTCGGCTCTTTTGAAGAGATACAGCAGTTTGAAAAAATTTGGGCCAAATACGTGCCTCTTACAATTTTCTTCAAACACCTTGAAGTTTCTATTGGAATTGAGGTGATTATTAGATGTTCTGAGTGATACAATTAAGAAATACTCAAGCACTAACCTTAGTTATAAGAAAGTTACAATAAACACGATATTTCCTTACAAAAACACTTTCTTTTGTCCGATTAATTCTGCAATTGAAAAACCATTTTTCTCCCACCAAAATGAGTTGCTTCTTCGATTTTCCTGAAGATTAGTTTGTAAACACTAATAATTTGTTCATATTTATCCCGATATTCTGAAACGATCTTATAAAAAATTGCTTTCTCACTTACCTATCCTAACATCATTAATCTAGGCTATAGGATTGGTCAATGACCTAACCTAACCCATCTTCTGTAATATTTCACAGAACTTTAGAAAAGACGATGCCAGTACGTCCCCTATCGTTAACGGATGAACTATCGCAAAGGCCCCAATTTTGTTTACTTTTCGCTAAAGGCGTCTAGGCATTTCCTCTTTGGAAATGCCAAATGTTCTGATTCTCGCCGATATAGCGCTACGATCTTGATTTCAGTCGCCTATCAAGTTGAGCTGCCACGCAAGGCAAATCGTTGTTCTGTGTCTCTGGCGTTAGTCCCATCACATACCAGTCTGTGATTCCATGAACGACGTTTGCGCGATAACCTGCGCCATGGACTTCACAGAAAATAAATCAATCAGGTGATGACTGTCAGTGAATTGATGTTATAATAACTGTGTAGTGACGTAGTGTGGAGTTTATTCCAAGAGGATATTGTTTAGATAGCTATTTTCCTTAATGACTAGCTTATGAAATGTGCAATTTCACGCTTCTGAGAATTCAATTTCATCTCACACATTTGTGGGATTTCATTAAATATAACAATATCTCTACATCACACGTTTTTCCATCATGGAGATTTTAGACTTGACGAAGTTGATAAACATTCTGACAAAATTTTTAACTTGTTAAGAGGCCGAAATCTCCCCCAAAGTATTTGAAATTTGAGTTGTGTTATTTTGAGATCACCCCATGATTAAGGTTTAGGGTTATTTTGGTAATCCCACAAGGTTTTCGAATTTAAGTGAAAATTTTTTTTGAGTTTTTGTTTTTATTATTAGTCAATTTTCGCTGTGAAATTTGGGTACTTGTTTTGATAATACGAATTGGTTTTGGTGAATTTTTGTTATTTTGATAATAAAGTCTTTTTACTTGATTGAATTATACATAGTGTCTGTGAAACAGTTTAATTTATTTCAATTTTTAATATACGTCTTAAATTTAACCACTGGTATTTCATTTTCCACCCTGGAAATTGGTAAATAAAATATACAATAGCGACAATGTCAACGCACAGACCACGACAAAAAACGATACTCTTCAATATTATAAATTTCCTTACATAAAAAATCTTTCAGAAAAAATACAAAAAAACTTAAGAGAGACAAATCAAAACATAAGACTAGCCTCTTATAATGTGAGAATACTTAATGTTTTATTTTCTAAATTGACAGACCAAACTCCAAAACACTTGCAGTCAAGTTTAATCTATAAAATTCCTTGTCTTGACTGTGAAAAATGCTATGTGGGTAATACAAGACAATATCTAAAAAACCGCCTCTACCAACATGAATATGACTGTAAGCTAGTCAATAGGAATAAAAGGGAGAAAACCGCACTAGCGGAACACCACTTTTCTTTGGGACATAATTTCCATTTTCAAGCTACCACTATTCTCGATAAAGAAAAACACCACTCAAAAAGAAATATAAGCGAGATGATATTTATTCAGTTGAATGATACGGTCAATCTTAGGACAGATACACAGGGCCTTGGTACACAATACAACTATATCATAAACTTGTTTAAGGAAAGAATACACCAATATTCCTTAAATGGAACGTAGTCAAATGTTGACAGTATATGTCACCACACATTTCAGTTGATGGATCATATGTTTTCATGTTCGAAGAATTCTCGCTGCAAAATACAATTTTTAAAGTTTGTTGATGCACTATAACTTCAAAATCGATTACTTCAATCTGCTTGGTTGTTTTGGACCTGTTCTCCAACAATACTTTATGTGTAATGGAAAAGTCACCATCGTGTTGCAACGCTAACCATTGATATATAGAATAGGTAGGTCACTTTCTGTTTCTTGAATTGTATTTATACCCTTTCTATCAGAAGAAAATGTGTAATTTTGCGTGATAGTTTTCTCACTATTATGTGATGCTTAGACCATAGAAAGAGGAGACACAGCATCTCATTCATAAATTCGGGAATTGATGAAGCCAAAATTCAGTCAGAATTCAATGAGTGGGACGAAGATAGCAATATCGTTTTACATTTATGTGGCAACATTGCAGAATCTAACTTTGAAAAATCCAGTGGCGTGGAGCTATTGATTTTGAAGAATGGAAATAAAATAACGAGTTAATAATCTTTTTATGGCGAATTCTTTCAATATTGGTACGAGGGCGATTTATAGAAATGTGAAATTATTTTGTACTATAAATATATTTGAAGATTCGTAATTGATGCAAATGAATTATTGAACATACCAAAATGCGTAGTTTTTTTATATTACTTGGAATTAGTGAAAATAAGTATGAAAAATTATAGAAAAACAATTGATTCTTTAGGAAGTCAATTAAGATATATAAAATAAAAAACACGGTTCATTCAATGCTGAAACTGACCACAAAAATGTGTAAATTCATGTGAAGGAATCAGATGTTCCTCTTCACGAGATTTTATAATAAATTGAGGTATTTCATCACGTTATTACAAATATGATAAGTAATGGCTGCAAAAAGCATCAAACCGAGTCATCAATATTTGAGATGAAAATCTACGGGGCGGCGAATTGCCGAGCGTACATTATATGCCTATCAACGGCGTTCAGTATGAAAAAAGCAACAATAATTCATGCCTTCTTTATTTATTCACAAAATTTAGCATAATTCCTTGAAGAAAATGAACCTCATTTATTCATCCACTATCCACATCATGAAGAAGAACATAATACAATCATAAAACAATAGTAAATCTACTGAATGCGATATTAAAATAAACACTGATATTGAAAACAGGTCCATTTGTTGTTAACTGCTCCTCCCAAAGCCCTATATACATTCGATAGTCATAGTTCTATTTGGATGGCAGAATCCAAGTTGGTACCAACTACCAATATTAACATATCCTGAGAATCTTGTACCAGTACCAGGGATATGAAACTTCTTCTTGTCTTTGGACCAGAGCAGTCAATGCTTCTTTTATGATACCTGGACTTCCATCCACAGATCTATACTTTGAGATAGTTTCTAAAAGGGGAGGGCTGTTGATGAATGTTTTTCTCACAGAATTGTATTCTTGGGGAAAAAAGAGGCTTTCAATGATGGGTTGTACGTTGTACTCCTGCTTGCTTGGATCTTTTAACATTCTTTGAAATGAATCTCTTGCAACTCCTGAATTAATGAATGCCTGAAAAGAAGAGAAGATTTTTTGATATGATCATGACTTAGTTGTCAGAGTTAATGGAATTTAAGAGATTTGAGGTGAAATATTCACCTTATTCTTCTAATTTCAGAAGAAGATGGTGCCTCAGTGAAACGGGAAGATGAATCTCATTTCTCCACTGGCTCAATTTTTTCAATCCTGCAAAACAGATTACCTACACCAGATATAATTAATCACTAATGAAACAAAAATTACAACCATTCCACCTGCCGGGAGGAGAACAGTTACTGGGAATAGACTTATCAATTTATCGAATTTATCATATGTGAGATGCTTAGGTATATCTGATCCATCCCTCTGTTGAGTTTCCAGAGTACCGGCACAGTGATGATTTTTTTGGTGAAATGGCTAATATTTGATTTTAATATTTTGGTTCTTTCTCTGGAAATTCCCAGAAACTTACCTTGAGGACGAAAGTTCGAAGATTGGTTTGGCAAGAAGGGGATTGGCATCAATTTTGAGATATCTGGTACCATTCACTCGAATAACGAAATCTTTTAGCTCAAAGTGTTCGGAACATACAAACAGTTTCTGAGAAAGATCATCAAGTATATTCAGGATTGAGAACCAGATGTTCCTCTTCTCAATATCGGAATGGAATCTGAAAAGTGAAATTCTAAAAATCTACGCCTCTGATACTAAGTATGAAAAGATTAGAACATACCTGTGCAAATTCAAGTTAGGATTCAAAAAGTCCAATTTACCACACACAAGACACTTACGAACCATTTTCTTATCGTATTTAGCTGGAGATATTCCAAAATAAATCCAAATAACGCTTTTAACATACAATGAAGCACAAAATCTTGTTGACAACACTGTTCGAATTGTCAGAAATTTCATAGAATAAAGATGGCGGCACGTAATTAATGAATGAACTGGACATAGATTCAAAAAACCGTATTGCCAAACGTTTTTATACATTAATCTGGGGCAAAAAGATCGATCCGTTTCGCGAACATTTACATATACTTAAGTATATGTAATGTGAAGAATGCACAATAGTTGAAGAAACCAATACTCGTTTCTGGCATTCACGCACAAATGAGTAAATGAATTTCAATCTAAGAAACTTTTCATTTTGATTGAGAGTTTATTTATCAGAAAATTCAACGAACGTCACAACATTGCAAAAATTTCTACTACATTTTGATTCCGTAGTATTACAATCACCCAGCTCAGTTCTGATGATTTGGAAACTTGGCTTCACTATTTATTATTGAAAGGTGTGTCTCCTCTTTCTATGGTCTAAGATGTGATGTATTGTTTGTCAGTGAACTTTATGATGTTAAATGTTTGTGTTCTTTCAGCCTTGAAAAAGACGTAAAATAAACGTCGAAACGTCGGCATATTTCAAAAACAAATGGTTATAGTATTTGTTCCACACCCGCTATCGTAATTATAATATATTTCTCGGGAACGCTATCACAATATGTATTCTCAAAATTTTCATATCATTTCTTTCTTCAAGTAATAACACCCCTTGATTGGTGGAAAGCCGCTCTTCCGTCGAATCTCGAAGGAGGTGTTTTTTACACACATGAAAAATCTGAGTTCTGGAATGATCAAATAAAAACCTCGATCGGCGATATTTACGGAACCACTAGTCGAATTTTACCCGTTAACGAACGAGATCCGAACCCAGCCGGAGAATTTCTCTAGGATTACTATCGGTTTGGGAGGTATCACGTTTACGGACGAATGGACAGAATTGAAATTGACCAAGGGTTCGTTATCATTAATTTAAACCTCATGAACAAAATGACTGGTTTGAGCAACTTCCCACCAGAGAAGATCTTTGTTTCTTTTTCAATATGACATTCTGTATGTTCATGGCAATGACTCCATCAGTATGATTCAAAAATCATAATTTTCAAATCGGGGAAATTCTGAAATACCACATCCCTTCTTTTCTTTCCCATATAACGACCGATGAAGATCCCTCCAAGCCATCATGTGTTGATTGACATTTTTTACTGCGGGGACAGTCTTTTTTTGAAGGTAAGCCAATTATTGGGAAAGACTCTCGACCTTTCTGCAGGAGCAGCTGACGATGAAAATGATTCCATCGGAACAAAACATCTCTGCGTGAAAGCCACATGGGAACTGATCAAGCGAATTCCTCGCAGGACGACTAATGTGTCTGTCGATTGCATGCCACAGTTGACGAATTCGCACGTCACCTGCTCAGGAGGTACGTTCAATTTCAGTTCCTGCAAAGGGCACTGCTGGCTTATTGATTTTTCAAAAGACAGTCAAAGAAACTGAAACTACAAAACACATCAATTCAGAACGGTTTTTAGTGAATGGGGTCACTTTCAAAAAAGTATCCCTGTTGGCCAAGATTTAGGTTCATCAAGGTTTTTCACTTAAAATTGACGCAGATTGGCACACGTGAAATGTCAAATAATTCTCTGAAACGTTGTCAATGCTGATTTCTATTTACTCTTTTTTTATTATGTAAACATAGTTAGTAGTTCTTTTGATGTTTAACTGTGACACAGATTTCGTAATACTACTACATTTTCATGCTGGAGTCTTTCCAGTTGTGCAAATAGTTATTTTTGTATCTAGTGCGCGAAATGCTACTTTGGTGATCGAGAACTGATTTTTTGAACGAGGCGCAGCCGGGTTAAAAAAAATAGTCGGGATCACCAAAGTATGAGATGCAAACAAAATGTTTTCTACAAAAAACGTCGAAAATAAGTTACATGCTTAGCTTAATATGAAAAATAGTATTGAACTGACTTCAACTGTTTTTCCAAATCAAGTAATTACTGTAACTATGGAAATAAAATGGCATTTGTTGACAATTATTTCAAAGTGACAGTTCTGATAATTATTTTGGAATGTGACTTTTTATTCGCGTGAATTTCGTGCGTGATCTTTATATCTGTAAAATAATGGAAATTTCGACTGACGATGAAGTAAGCAGTACCCCACCTAACTTGACAGATGCGGCCAATTCAGTAATTCCAAATCTTTTACCGGAGAAATCGAGGCGCCAGTATGAAAATGTATATCAGCAATTTGAAGAGTGGTGTGAAGCAAACAAAGCCAGAAAAATATCCGAAAATGTGCTGTTGGCATGTTTTCCAGAGAAGTCTAAGAAGCTGAAGTCTTCCACGTTATGGGCAATATATCTATTCTATGTTGAAAGCAACACTCAATGTTAAGGAAAACGTGGATTTTAAGAAATTTACCAAGTTGGTTCCATATTTGAAAAAATTGTCATACGTAATACCACTAGAGATGGAATTTTGGCGGCAAAATTTCTCGATTGTGATATGAAAGTTTGTTGCTCGGAAATTTCGCGAATGACATTTGTATCAAAGTCACGAGCCGTCAGGCGAGTGATTTTGGAGAAAATGTCATGAGCGAAATTTCCTAAAAGCAACAAACTTGAATATTACAAGAGAGAAATTTTACCTGCTTAAATTTCATCTCGAGTGGAATTCGGCTTGAGTATTCCACGAGAAAATAGGGTAATATGTTCACATTTGACGTGTATTGCGCTATTTGGCAAATTAGAATTCATCATAGATCAACTAAACCACTAAACGTTGTTTGTTCTCTCTATGATATTCATTTCCGAAGCTATCTATGAATTCGAGAAACGTCAAAAATTTTGTCGCTGAAAAACCAACATGTTGGTTTTGTCGACTTGAAAAGTTTTTCGGGATGAAACGATCGTTGCTACGGAAACTGCCTCACTAAAAATGAAAAGAGTGGAATAATCAGTTGGAAACCATCCTAAGAAATTTAAGGTATTGACTAGAGAAGAAGTTGAACAATTCATAAGAGAGGCAGATGATGAAACCTATTTGTTGGTTAAGGTAGATTTTTGATGATTGTTTTTTTTAAATTACTGATATCCTTTTAGGTTGTTTTAATACTGCGTACCTATTATCGGGTGCTTGCCGCCGTGAGGAACTCATTAAAATGACGTTCCATTTTGATTGTTAAAGTACCCGATACAAAAACGAATATACATACAACGAATTTTAACAGTTTAAATTTAGATTATTTCGACATTTACCGACAATATGCGGCTCTTCGTACAAGTTATGCTACCAGTCGCCGATTGTTTTTGAAGTATCAAAATAAGAGATGTTTTAACCAAGTTGTTGGAATACATAGTATTGGCAAGATGCCTAGCTCAATAGCAAAACACCTAAAATTACCAAATCCTGATGCCTACCTACATTGTTTTCGGAAAACATCAGCCACACTCCCTGCTAATATACGGGGGCCGATATATGTGTTTTGAAGCGACATGGAGGATGGAAATCTTCGACTGTGGCCGAAGGATATGTGGAAGATTCTATAAACAATAAAATTCAAATATCAAATAAAATTTGCCTCTACGGCAGTTGCTTGCGAATCAAAAATGGATAGTCTTCCAACTCCCAAAACTACGATATCACGAGCTGAATCTGAGTTATCTGGTTTAGGAATAAATATTGGTTCGTGCTCTGGCTGCACCAATAATGTTAACATTAATAACATTGTAAATAATAAATAAAATTAGGTAGTGTTGAATTTTCTCACAATTTGTAAGCCTTAATTATTGTTAGGTATACATTAATAAATAAATGATATAGTTTACATGCAGTGTGCGAAGTAAGTATTTCGCACACTACTTCGCGCACGGTGTCATGGTAACGAAGGAAAATGAAAAAAAGTTTCACTTCGCATATTGTTGTCAATGCGCGAACCTTGTCATTTTTTGACGTTTGTAGAAAAAAGGTCTTCTGTAGGCTTATATTTTGAGAATTCGAAAAATTGGGGAATTCCATAGGCCAGTCTGTTCGTTTGAAAGTTTTCCTGTCGAGTACTTCTATTCTTTGTCGATGATAGTTATCACAAGGTAACGGACTATTCTGTCCATTATTCTTCAGTAAAATTTCAACTCTCGATTCTTGATTTCCGTACAAGAAGATAGCATAACTAAATCTTCCAACCATGTTTATATTCGTGAAATATTTTCAGTATTAACAGAGAAAAAAGATTCTTCAACATTCGCCAGGTCTCCGGAATTATGATCATATAATTTAATGTTTTCTCAAATTCATTATTTTCCCAAAGTAAATAATTTTGATGAATACGTAATTACCACGAACTCTATGTAGATAGGATCCTGTTGCGTATTTATTTTGCAGGAAAATTACAGCAAAATATATACACGGTGAAATGTGTCAGAATGTCATGGCCAACTAGGATAGATATTTTATAGAAGTGAATGGATTATATGTCCTGACTCGCTCAATTAGAGAATCGCCATCTTCACAATGAAAAAAGGTCGAAAGTATTGATAACAATAATAATAATTCATTCATGAATGTAATTATAAATACATACAAGTTTACAGTTCTAAATATTTTCTGTTAAAATGATCACACGAGTTGTCAAAATTGAAACAAAAGCCGATTATACAATCACAATATGGAATTCCGGATCAT
Source organism: Adalia decempunctata (assembly GCA_951802165.1). Classification (NCBI taxonomy): domain Eukaryota; kingdom Metazoa; phylum Arthropoda; class Insecta; order Coleoptera; family Coccinellidae; genus Adalia; species Adalia decempunctata. The sequence continues at coordinate 60,607,846 of OX637696.1, read as the reverse complement.
ATTTATGCATTCAAGGACCTCATCAGCAAAGACTCGACGTTGTTGATGATCGGCCGGCTTGAGTTCTTGGGTTAACTGAACTTTATAAGCCTTCCCACACAGCACATGTACGTACAATGGATGAACAATGGATGTTGATTATGGATGTTCGAAACATCCATTGGATGTCCAGAATTGGTACATAGTACATCCAATGAACGTTCATGGGACGTCCAGGACACCACTTTGGAGGTACAATTCAAGCCCAGATAACGTCCAATGGATGTACATTGTGCCTTTCTTGGACATCCATTGTACGTACATTGGATGCACAATGGACGTTTATTATGGATGTTCGAGACATCCATTGGATGTCCAGAAATGGTACATAGTACATCCAATTGACGTTCATGGGACGTCCAAGACACCACTTTGGACGTACAATTCAAGTCCAGATAACGTACAATGGATGTACATTGTGGCTATCTTGGACATCCATTGTATGTCATATGTACGTACATTGTATGAACAATGGATGTTTATTGTGCGTAACCTGCAAATATCGGTCGATGCTTCACTTTCAAAAACTGTTAATATCATCCACCACAAGATGAGGAATTCATTATTATTATTATTGATAATATTAACAAATATTCAACGTAATTTAAATCCAGGAAATTATTTAGTAACACTGAAATTAATCAGATACGGCGTTACTAGATATACCTATAACATCATCCACACGCCATGGGATCTGACTCAAACTAGGTAGTCAGCTTGCCCACACATCATCATCCAAGAATCAAGCAAAGGTTCCAAACACATCTATTCAAGATCTTGTACGGATCTCTGCAGTAAATCATATCTTTGGAACGGAACGAAGGTCCTCTTAAAACAAAACGGAAGATCGTTCTGGGGAAAGACTACCACATGGCGACATCTAGTTAAGAATTAGACAAACAATTCGCTCTCGAAGTTACGCAGACGAAGATATATGGCATATCTCTCATTTTCTCCTTACAGTGACTATACGTTAACATACTAACATAGTCACTGTATTTCTCCGTAGCAAGCAAGACTGTGAGTTTTCACATAATAGCAAGGCACACACGAAAGGGAAATCTGTAAGATCTGATCGGCAGTCCAGATCTGTAACAGATCTGGACGGCGGATAGGATCGCTTCCGCCGATATGGTCTGTCGCGGATCAATGAGATATATGATCCGCGACGGACCAGATCGGCGGGAGCGATCCTATCCGCCGTCCAGATCTGTTACAGATCTGGACTGCCGATCAGATCTTACAGATTTCCCTTCCGTGTGTGCCTTGCTAATATCAAACATGCAAGCCGGGTGCGTGAGAATCGTTCATAGTTATCGGCATATCCGAAAATAATAATTATCCAACGAAAGTTGATTCTAGAAGGAATTATTCAGTAAAACTGAGATTAATCAGATATGTTAGTTGTTGATATTTATATCAATGCACGCGGTATCTCATTTTTTTTGAATAATTTCTTCTGGAATCAACTTTCGTTTCGGACTGAAACATGGCCGATATGGCGCTCATCTGCGAATCGTCTATAATGTATCTGAATTGGACGTACAATGAATGTTCACTGTTGGATGTACAACGGACGTCCAGAAATGTACACTGGACCAACAAAATATGCACCATTAATAATGCATCTGAATTGGAAGTACAATGAATGTTCACTGTTGGATGTACAATGGACGTCCAGAAATGTACATTAACTGGACCAACAAAATATGCACCATTAATAATGTATCTCAATTGGACGTACAATGAATGTTCACTGTTGGATGTACAATGGACGTCCAGAAATGTACATTAACTGGACGAACAAAATGCACCATTCATCAAATTTTATTTGAAGATTGTGTTTGGAAATACTATTGATTTTCATTTGGAAAAGACAAAATAGATGAGATTCAAACAGAAAATTCATATATATTTTTGGACATTATATGTATGTACGATGGACGTACGTTCGTAACAACCAATGGACGTCGATAATTGTAAGTACAATGGACATCCATTCAACGTCCATGGACGTTTGGACTTGATATGGTCGTAAAATGGACGTCCAATGGATGTCGTGTGCTGTATGGGTTAAGACCCAAATCTCTATGCAAACTACGGTGTAAGGACGTTTGTGGAATGCCTTATTCCGAAGAACGACAAAGAATGGACAAACCTGGGTTTTCTTCAACACTTTCGGCTACAGCAGCAATGTTCTCGGCTGTTCTTCACATCACTAACTTCAAACTTGTTCCAACAGCTCAAATTATTCCACCAATTTCTGTATTGCGGCATTTTAACAATTTCTATGCATTGTTGGAGCATGTACCGTTCCATTTTTTCATTAATGGCGTAGTTCCTACTTGTCAAATGTTAAAAAAAAAATTTGAGAAGTGACATCGACAGAAATAGTGGGCTATTCAAAAAAACACCACTTATTGGAAAACCCTTTATATAATAAATCAATTTCCAAAACCGTAGAAAACCGGGCGAAAACACAAGATTACTGGAACTGATCGACAGTTACAGACTGTCGATCAATTCCATAGATATCAGAGGATGTTTATTCATTTATTTATTAACGGGATAACCCCAATTTTACAATTGAATAAATTGAGGAAAATGCTTCATAAGTAGGTAGTTTGAACTCTTTACCCAAATTCAGTTCATTCGAATTAATATAAAATGCCGAAGTTATTGGAAGGAATGTGTTTGTCAGGGATTTTCAACAACCTGTATTCCTCAAACGGAGCCAAGTTTTGAATAATTGTTTATGAAAAAAGAGTTTGGCAGAAATCTACCTGAGACTAAATATCTTTGCGTTATATCTGATGACTCATATTATGCTTTTCAAGTCTCAGTTTATCTGAAAACTGAATGTGAGAATCAAGGGAGAAGCTCAAACTGATAATTCATCATTTCAATCATTTGTAATTAAACTGATATAAATGAAAATTATTTTTGCAGTTATTATTATTATTAGTAGAAGGAAATTGCTCGTCTCTTGAGAAAGAAGTCATGAAATTAATCTTTTTCGTTTTTCCATCAAAACGATTTCACATCAAATCCAGAAACTAAACGAAATTGGGTTTTCAGTAAAAGAAGACCATGATCTTTCATTCCGTCGGAGAGCAATGTCTGAATCAATTCGACGGCGTTTCGGCTGAGTTATTTTCCCGTTGACATACTTTATGCAAATATTGTTTTCTCTAACTGGAAACTCCCCCAAATACAAATTTCGCAGGAAACAAGATTCATATTTCTGTCAAAAGAAACGGTTCGGAGCTACTGTTTATAATATCTAGAGAGGGGACTTCGAAAGGAACCTCCAAAAGAAGACAGACAAAAAGCAAGTAATGAATTTCCGTTATCTCAAAACTCAGAAATTGTGTTTTCAACGTTGAATTTTCAACAAATGAATTCAGAGAAGATGAATCTGCGATAAATAAAGAAGAATACTATACGTTCATGAATAACAATTATTTTTTGTGTCAGAACTGATCATTCTCGAGGAATGAAAGATACTGGTCAATATATTGTTGAGGTGCATTATATGAATTGCCATAATATGAAATTTCAAAATCAACCCTTTGTTCAATATGGTAATTGGTTGTGCTCTGACCTAACCTTATTTGAGCTCTGTGAAAAACATCCATATGTCAAGTCTCTTAGGAACAAACCGTTGGCCCACTGCCTGAGCATTTCTTGACATACTCCGTTATTATACAGGGTGTCCCAGAAGTCCCGCACTTCCTTGAGGGGATCGAAAGCGAAAAATATTCTAAGCCCAAATATCCATGTTTGAAATTTTTTGATAACGTAGTTCATTAGTTATTAATTAATGAAAGTGACCAATCAGGAGCCCGCTACAGAAGAATGAGTAAGCAGTGGGGACGCGAAAGTGAGACGCCAGTCTCGGTTTACTGCGTGAAAAGCCGGCAGCAGCTCTGGCGTCTCACTCTCGCGTCCCTAACTGCTTACTCATTCCTCTGTAGCGTGCTCCTGATTGGTCACTTTCATCAATTAATTACTAATTAACTTCTTTATCAAAAAATTTCAGACATGGATATTTGGGCTCAGAATATTTTTCACTTTCGATCTCCCCAAGGAAGTGCAGGACTTCTGGGACACCCTGTATACAGTGTTGGGATGAAGTATGGAACCAAGTCAATATCTTTCAAGCGAAAAAAATTAAATTTATGAAAATTTGCAGGTAAGTGCAATGGAACAAAATGCATGTAATGTACATTTTTTTGCTAATAATATACTTCCGGTTTAACCGGAAATGTCATTAACTTCTTCAATTTAAATATAGGACTCTCCATATATTTTCACAGATTTTAAAAGAGCTTGTTATTTTGAATTCATACATACTGAGTTTAGTGTAAAAAATTGTAAAACCGTCATCTAAAATCACGTGTTTACGTTAGACGACCAACAAACTTACAGGAATTGAGACAAAGAATTATTGATCAATGAATAGAGTAAAATGCATCTTTATTTCTGAATACTACAAATGGTAGAAAGAAATAGTGTCAAATAACAAAATAAATCAAATATTATTAAATTCTTCCATATCGTAGAGTTCCAATTCCATCAATAATTTATGCACAGCCTTCTGGATCTCTAGTTTTATATTTATTTTGATTTAGTGAACTAATACGTGGAGAAGTCTTGGAAAGAGTGACACAACAATACTGTTAGCAAGTAAACGATTCACCTAGAAACTAGAAAATATTCTAGTTTCATTTTCTGGAAACAGGGATATAATTGATATAAAAAATTTTCGCAAAATGACTTATTATGAAGAGTTCTACCATTTGTCAAAAGAAGAGCCTCACCTCCAAATACACCCTGTATATGAACGAACTCTCGAATGCTCTTGTCCCGAGTTAGTCTTTTTCTCCAATGTTTTTTTTTATGTAAATCAAAAACGACGTCCATAGAATGTGATATTCAAAACACAGTATACATACTCCAGTTAAATTCATCAAAAATTTTCATCAACTAATTTCTGTTTTGTTCAGAACACGAAATCGTCTCTTCCATAAACCTAAAATCATACATTTAGCCCTGGCCCATTTACCCAAAATTGCTAAAGGCCTGTAAATGTAATTATAACGGACATTCGGAAAGAGAAGGGCTTGTTGCGGAATATAAACAGCAAATTCAATATTCAATTCAAGAGCTTCATTAAGGCTTGCTCTGTTAATTCAATTCAAGCTGATTTGAATTTTCGAGTATTATGATGGGAATTGGTTCCACTTTGGTTCGACAAGACAACTACTTGAACTATGGTGGACCATTTTCAAGCTATTAGTGATACAATCGACCCTCCGACATAGGGAAGGATTTAGATTCCTAGTTCCCAATTGTGCAGATAGTTTCTGTGATTGACAAATCAAAAGAATATTGGAAAATTCAATTCAATTCAATTTGTTGCGCCTGAATGTTGTTACATCGGTACTGTCTCTCAATAAACACTTTTGAGGCAAAGAAGTCACAATGGAATTTTTCTTCCAGATTAATTTGCAGAGATCATTCAGCAACTGCATATGATATGATCAAAAGATTTTTTCTTGAGTTTTGCATTCACCTAGTTAAGCACCTTTTGTGGAACATAGTCATTATACCTACCTCTAATCTATACATAGTATAAAACAAAGTCGCTATCGCTGTCTGTCCTTATGTATGCTTAAATCTCCAAAACTACGCAACGGATTTTTGAACGCTTTTTTTAATAGATAAATTGATTCAAGAGGAAGCTTTATATGTATGATACTTACATAATATTGTAGAGAAACACTGATGGATTTACAGGTTTCCAATGTGATGTCGTAAATAAATGCAGAATGTGACAATGAGGGGAGTCCGTGATTTTGTTTCGGTTGTATGCAATGTGCTGAGGACGAGATCTTTCGTTCTTAGCGAGTAGATGTATTTAATTTTCAGATTTTTACCTCTGGATCGATTCAGTATTATTTTTGTTCAGGTTATTATTTTTCGGTACTTGTGTTTATTACCCTTCTGTAGGTTAGGTGTACTAAAGCCTTGTAATTTGATGATTAGTTACTCTTTGTTAATTTTTCTGAATACTATGTTCATGGAATATTATTCCGAGGGATCAATAAAGTATATTCTTCTTCATCGGTCTCCCGTTCTCAGCTTGAGCTGGTAATTCTTCTATGAACCAGTGAAAAAACATTTCAGTTCCTCCCACTAGTTCAGAAATTTCCGCACGATGTGATAGGTTTGCAAATCCACAGCCTGCTATGCGCATCCCGCGATCTTCTGGGATAATTCGATCCCATGAAGATTTCTCTTCTCCATCCAGGAAGTGGTCTGTCCTCGCAATTGTTCACGTAATGAAAAGCTCGCATTACTTCAATATTCATTTCGCGGCTCCACTGGATACGTGCGTTGCGAGCTCCCCTGCGGGCAGTCCTCCTCACGGTGGTCGAGCCAGCAGGATGAGTGGCATCTCGTTCTTCTGCCATGATATCGGTTCCCACTTCTCGTTCATGGGTTTGTCACCATTTACCCTTGGTGGCCCAGGTAACTCGGGCCGTGGGGACGTCACCCCCCATGTGGCGTGGCAGAAACCAAACCACACCCGTGCGGTATTATTATAAACACATTTTTTTGCGCTTACATTGCAAACGCTGACTGAACCCCACGAGATAAATCGAAATAATGTACTCGGTATCATACACCTGAAAAAGTCCGCGTTGGTATATGACTATCTCTTAAGGATAACCTACAAACACCATTTTTTTATCCTAAATGACCTATTTAGGAAGTTATTTTAAGCAATATAGCATTAATCCTTATCCAATTAAGTACCTTAAATACATGGTCCATTCAATATACACTGCGCAAAAAAATTAACGCACATTCTGAAAATCTCAATTTTAATGAAAGTTAACTCTACATTGACTTTATAACTTATTTTTATCTCGGGAAGGTTTTGAACGAAACAAGACACATTAAATGGAAGGAAAATTTAGGATTTCACCGAATCTTATGTGAAAGAAGAGAAATGAACAATTTTCAAAATACTGAAATGCTTATAAGTGATTTAATACTTGGTATTTCCACCCCTTGCGTTAATTACAGCTCGGCAACGACGGTTCATACTCAAAATTAGTGATCTTAAAATGTTCTGATCTAATCCTTCCCAGATTTCTCCGAGTTGAATTCCTAAGTCATTAAGAGTAGCTGGATAATTTTCTGAACTTCTCAGCCTTCTATTGTGGTTGTCCCAAACCTGCACAATCGAATTGAGATCTGGACTTCTTGCTGGCCATTCCATTCGAGAGACTTCAACCTCTTCAAGGTACTCCTGAACGATGCGCATAAAAATGAAATTTTCACCAATGTATGGGGCAAATGACACTCCCTTCAAGAATGTTCCTTATATACTTATCAGCATTCATAGCTCCATTATCAACGACCACTAGGTCTGTGCGAGCAGTCAAAGATATTCCACCCCATAGCATAATCGATCCTCCCCCGAAACCAGTAGTATTCAGGAAAAAGCACCGAGCATATCTTTCATGTGGACGTCTATATACAAGGGAACGTCGATCACAATGGTAGAGGCAGAATCTAGACTCATCTGTGACTGTGAAGAGAACTCTCTCGCAAAATCCAAACGCGCCCTTCGATGGGCTGGGGTAAGAGCTGAGCCTCTTGCCGTGACACGAGGCCTTCAATCATATTCTCTAAGGCGATTTCATATTGTCTGAGTGCTAATTTGCACCTCATGAGTTTGCTCAAGCTGATTTTGAAGGAGGCGAGCGGTTGCAAACCGTTGTCTCAACGAAGAAACTCTCAAGTAACGTTCTTGAATGGCAGTTGTTACCCGTGGTCTACCCTGTCCTGGTCTTCGGACATTCATACCTGTCTCCTTGAATCGCTGCAACATTCTGGACACACTTGTATGCGAAACTCCAAACCTTTCTGCAATTCTTGTGTATGTTCACCCTTCTTCTCGCAAAAATACCGCTTGGGCACATTCCTCTTGGGTCAAATTGCGTGTTTCGCGTTGCATAGCGATCGAGTGTAGAAAATCAAACGAAAGAAAAACTATTGATCACTAGAATTGATCGAGAACAACTGATTTTAGAATGGAGCCAATACATTCAAAATCTGATAATATCATCTTTTGTTATTCCTGCTGGGAGAAAACATCTGTATTGAAGAAAAACGTTGAAAGTGGATAACATATGCATGCATGATTCGGATAAAAATAATTATCATTGAGAACACCTTCAGTTGTAAAATAAATTTGAGATTTCCATAATGTGCGTTAATTTGCGCAGTGCTGATCAATATGACCCTTTACAGCATGTTATTTAAATGAATATTTCCGAAGATATTCCATATTCAAAATGCGGGGACATAGCGGTGCGGCGCCGGCAATACCGATCCGGATGGATGCGTGAGCCTATAAATAGAGCCTAAAACTAACATGAGGGTTTCATTGTCTTCACGTGAGAACACCCCTTTTTCAGAGATGTTGCTAAAAGTTGGCGATGGAGAGTTAACACACCTACGTGTTTTGATAGACAACATTCGATAGTTGATCAACAATGTATATCCTGACATTGATAACATAAGTTGAAAGACTATATCTTGGTTTGAAGAAAGAGTAATTCTGTCACCAACTCACGAACAAGTGGATCAGGTAAATAACTTGATTCTTCCAAAGATTGATGCGCCAATGCAAATATACTACTCAACCACTCGGTCGATAATGCTATCGATTTGGAAGAACCTGTCCATTTTCCTACAGAATTTCTCAATTCTTTGAACCTGTCTGGACCCCCTTCTCATAAAATGGTGTTGAAATTAGGTTGTCCTGTTATTTTATTAAGAAACCTGAATCCACCTAAACTTTGCAATGGCACGTTTTGCTGGTGAAATCACTAAAAACGTTCATAATAGAGTGCACAATACTCACCGAATGTGGTACCGGAGAAGACTTATTAATTCCCCGAATTCCGCTGATACCATCAGATTAACCGTTCCAATTTAAACGCCTACAATTTCGAGTAAAGACATCTTTTGCAGTGAGCATTAATAAATCGCAAGGTCAAACTTTCAACGTTGCGGGCTTAGATTTGAGCTCATGGTCAATTGTATGTCGCTCTTTCAAGAGTAACTTCTAAACAAAATATGCTTGTATTGTCTGAAGGCAAAAAAGCTGTAAACGTTGTTCATAAGGACATTCTGTAGTAGGTATTTAGTATCAACATTGCATCCGTGCGAAGCCGGGGCGGGTCGCTAGTTTAAGTGTATGTTACATCGATTATCAGAAGGCCTTCTATACAGTGTCCCACGATGGGCTTATGAAAGTACTGGAGATTTATACGATTCGTCCAAAAATAAGAACCGTACTACAACATCTTATGAGGTACACAGAAAACGAATACCCTCATCAGAAACATCTACGCTGAAAACACGAAAATATCAAGGGAAATATTCCGAGGCATCACCCGATGTATTTCTGTATGGCTCTGAACCATTTATCCACAACTAGCTGGCCCGCCGAACTTTGTACCGCCTGAAATATACTTAAAAGTTGTATAAACTTACCATTGCTTTTTTTCAAGCAGGAAAAAAAAATAGGCAAAATTGAGGTTCAAAATATACAAAATTTTAATAATTCTGTAATTCACATGGAAAGAATTCTCTTTATAAAAGCGGTAACTAATTGTTGAACTCGAACATATAACTTTTTGTTTTTAATTGTTGTTCAGTTCTCGTTTTGCAGTAGGTACCTCATGTGACTGTGAATAGCAGGAGTATAATCCATATTATAGGTACCTTTCCTCTTATATGAATCAAAATGTCAAGAATATGAACAAAAATTATTCCTTTAATGAACTGTCGACTATTAACACATCCCGTCGACCAGAATTAAAAAATCAGTCATTTGTTAATAGCCCAACCTGAAGTGGCAAAAACAAAACTTTTCTTATATTCTCAAAATCTAATCAGTGGTCACACCATTATTTTAGACATCTTAGCTATTCTGCTAAGCTCAAAATAATGGGTAAACATCTCAGTTGGTAGAGCAGCGCGATTCTCATTATTCCATGGATATAAGCTGTCCATCTCTCTTCAATTTGTTCAATTTAGTTGGCGATATCAAGCTCGTTAGAAGACAAATCGAGATGTTAAAATGTCGATAGTACGATCGACACGGCAAAATTATCAACACTGTGAATTATGTTGAACTCATATTCAAATTTATTGATGGTCATTCGGCCAGATCGGATGAGGCAACCCATGAAACATTATTGTATATCATAAGTGAAAAACCCCGATGAGCAAACGTTTCAAAATTATTGACGCTCACAATACTGTCTCTGTGCGAACAGAAACACGAATATAATATGTCAATTACTAATTATGGGTAATTTTGGATTATTCAAATATATCTATTACCCAGACAGAAATTCGGAAGCATTTCAAAAATAAAGAAAAAAGATACAGATGGCCAACTCACGTTTGAAACTGATCGTCAAAATCAGATACTTGATCTTTCGGTAAAAATTCACTGTTCCTCCAACTTGAGATAAGTTTTCCCACTTTTTTATCTGGCAATAGACTTCCATGTTACCATTAGTTCTATGCGAATCACATATCGCCATCTAACAGCGGTAATATCAACCTACGACTACGCATCAACGGTAGCGACACCCAGTGGCCTTATTCAAAAGAAGGAAAAGCATTTCCTGCATAAGTAAAACTTTCATCATTTTTTTCGAAGTTTTATTGTATTTTATAATAACCAGACCGAAGACGATTCCATAAATGAAGTTTCATAACAAACAGTCCATCCGATCTTTAGTTATAAATGGTGTAACCAACATCTTTCTTTTATATATACAGATTCTGAATAACATGAACTAGGGGTTCAGACTAGCAATGGAGAACCCGAGTAAATGATCCCATTTTTCGTATATGTATGCACGATCTCAAACATTTTAGCGAGAACCAAAACCAGCTTCAGTCCCTCATAGATACAGTACGCACCTTTAGCAGCCACATTGGCATATCCTTTGGTCTCGGTGAATGCGCTATGATCAATATCAAGAAGGGTACAGTAGAGAGCATCCAGGAAGGGTTTCGGGACATTTTCCATATGTTCTCAGAAGATACCTACAAACATCTAGGCACACAAGTGAATCGGAAAATTGATCATACGCGTTTGAAAACACAGTTCATGGCGAAATATGAGAACAGAAACAGAGTTCATGGCGAAATATGAGAACAGGGTTACAAAAGTGCTCAACACCAAGCTGTCCTTACAAAAACCAGAAGGATAAGTTGAACTTTTGACCCACGCCAGTTCTTACACGGTCCGGAAACTCTTCCCGTAAAATATCGATACTTTCGTTGCTTGCGTGGCACGTAGCGCCGTCTTGTTGAATGTAAACGTAGTCCAGATCTAAACCATCCAATTATGGCCATAAAAATCAGTAATCATCTCTCGATACTTGTCAAATGTCAAAAAATGACAGCTTCGAAAATGACATCCACCGGAATAGCGGGCTTTTCAAAATAACACCTCTCTTCGGAAAACCCGTCAGTTGAATTCCTCAGATCGAATTATTAAGAAATCTTTCGTTTTTGTGTAGTTTCGATAAAAATCGACAAATAACTCAGATGAACTGAAAACACGCGGAAGTGACTTGGTAACATAACACCATGCACCTAGTGAAGCATATGCGGTTCATGCAGAATCCGTATATGACAAGGAGACGCTTGCGAGCTGGTTTACTTCGCCTCCACAAATTCAGCCTTTCACCCTCTCAATTTATGGAAAGACATACAAGAAACGTATAGGAATATTTTTATGTGAACCGACGATATTTTATTGTGGCATGCGGTGGTTAAGCAGGGTCAGGTCAACTTCACAAATGGACCTTTCCCTAGTTTTTGCGCTCGTCTCCCTTCAAGTTTCAGGTTTTCGCGCAAAGAATTCAAATGAGGCCTTCGCAAGACTTATTCGAATCGAGCAGAACGTGATGTTGGGGCATAGAGATATTTCTTTTGAATAGCTCCATCTCACACATAAGAATTCGAAGATTTACGTGTATTTCGTGATAAATTGGCGGTAAGCGGTTTTGTGAATAATGTGGAATTTCAGTTACCCCTCTCCTAGAGGACGGAATGGAAGATTTCTGAGAAGTTAGCAATATTATGAGAGGTGTCAATTTCCATCATCTCTCTACATATTTCGAGAGGTTTTTGAGTAGCTGTTTGGGCAATAATAATAATAATAATGTTTATTCAGAATTAAATAAACACAATAAGTTACTGAGATCATAGCAGAATATAACCTGTGCGTAACTGTAAAAATAACAATTCTAATTCTATAATAAATATACACATTTCAAATCAATAATTATTTACTCCAACATTGTAGGTGCTCTCCGTTCCACTTCTGACATCAGTCGAGCTATCTGTCTAATCCGGTATTCTATATTAATTGGCTCTGGCATATCAAGAAAACTTCTTTTTTTTTGTCACATTCGGGAGTTATTTTCGTCATATTCGGGAAGTATTTTGTCATATTCGGGAAGTATTTTGTCATATTCGGGAAGTATTTTGTCATATAAGGTAAGTATTTTGTCACGTTAGGTAAGTATTCGCTAAACATTATCTACTCTTCCGTATATATTTTTTCAATTACGGTTTGTGTTTACTTGATAAAGTTATTGATCAATCTATCTACTTCCTCTTTTTTTAGCAACATAAGCCATTCTCTAGCTTTCTTTTTGAAGTTCTTATAGTTTTTTATCTTATTCAGGTGGATTGGAATCGCAGAACATACCCTGGGAACGAGGAATTGAGCCGATCTTTGTCCTATGGTCTTGAAGCATCTCGACGTATGGTAAGTGTTAATTTTATTTCTTGTTTCATACTCATATTCTACCTTATTTAGCGATATTTTCCCTTTGAAAACATTCAAATCCAATTTCAGCATGAATAATTTCCTGGTGTTCAGTATTCTAGAAATTTGGAACAGTGGCTCACTAGGGTAAGTTATTTTCTTTCCATATATGATTCTAAGTATCCATTTCTGTACTTTATTCAGGCTGTCTAAATGACGATCGTATACTCCTCCCCAACTCACCACCCCATATCCAATCAGTGTCTCTGCCAGAGCATTGTAGATCATTACTAGATATTTCTCTTTCATGCAAATTTTTTTTAGCGCTTTGAATCTATAAATCAAACCTCTCAATTTTCTGGTCAAATTTCTTACATGTTCGTCCCATCTCAGATGACAATCGACTATCACACCAAGATAATTTGCACTCCTAGCTTCTGGTATTGTGGTATTTTCATCTATCTCAATGTTCCCAAACCCTGGCAAGCCACTCTCGTATGAAGCAAACGGAACATATTTGGTTTTTTCCACATTCAGGGTGAGTTTGCTGTACTGTAGCCATCCCTTCACCAGTTTGAAGTTGTTTTTTGTTTTCATTTTCAGTTCGTCCCAGGTTTCTGCCTGTAAGTGGATCACAGTGTCATCTGCAAAGCCGATAATCTGTCCGCTGCAGCGAATTTTCAACAAGTTGTTAATATATATTAGGAACAAACGTGGTCCCAATACCGTTCCCTGGGGAACTCCGTAAGTAATACATTCCTGTTTGCTTTTGTGTCCATCAATCTCAACAACCTGCTCCCGATCCAATAAGTAACTTTTAAGTAGCTCATAGATTTTCCCCCGAAATCCGCACCTATCAAGCTTATCCAACAGTCTTGCATGCGATACGGTATCAAATGCCTTAGCAAGATCCACGAATATGCAAAGGGATGGGATCTGTTTGTCTAAACATTCATAAATGTTGGCTGTTAACTTTTGAATTGCATCTTCAGTCGATCTACCGCCCATGAATCCATATTGATTTTCACTTATCACTTTGTTTTCTTGGAGGGAACGCATTAATCGTTTGTGTACTATTTTTTCTATAATTTTTGCAACATTCGATATCAAAGATACCGGCCTATAACTGGTTACGTCAAACTTATCCCTGCCCTTGTATAACGGTTTAATAACTCCCAATTTCAATATGTCTGGGAAGCATCCAGTGACAAAACATTTATTTATTATATACGCTAAGGGTTCCGAGATCTCCTTCTTGATTTCAATAAGAGTTTCGGCCCTTATACCGTCATGTCCAGGAGCTTTTCTCTTCTTTAATGTTTCTATAATGGCTTCAACTTCATATCTATCAGTGGGCACCAGAAAAAATGTTTTCTCCAGAACCGAGTCAACTTCTTCAATATGTTCAATATCATCAATATCACTTGCATATATCTGCCCTACAGTACTATAATGCTGGTTGAATGCATTGGCTATTTCATATTTGTCCTCAGTAATTTCTCCATTGATTGTAATGCACTTTATTGATGTTTCAGGTCTGGAGTCGCCACAAACGGTCTTCACCTGGTCCCAGACAGTTTTAGACTCTGATTTGTTACTTTCAGCAATTTTTTTTATATATTCCATTTTAGCAACATGGATTTTTTCTTAATTTCTTTCTTCAGTTTAGAATATTTATCTTTCAATATATCGTTGGTTAAGATATCTTTCAGTTTTAAGTAAAGTTTATTTTTCTCATTTATCAATTTCACCAAGGTATCTGTTATCCATAATTTTCTTTTTACATTTTTATTTCTTGTTGTTTTTTCGGATGTATTTTTCTCAACATACTTTGTAATCATTTGAACAAATGAATCAGCCTTCAAATTCAAGTCATCGTTTTTATATATCTCATGCCAATTTTCCTTTCCGAGATCATCCTTCAACTTTTTATAGTTAATATATTTTTTTGTTTTTTGTTTAAATTCGAAGTTTGATTGGTTAACTGAATTATTCAAAGAGATGACTGTTGGGTAATGATCGGTTATTAAGTGTTGTATGATACATCCATAACACATACTATTGAAATCGTTTTGTGTAAATGCATTTTTAACAAATATGTGGTCGATACAGCTATTACTGCTAGGACGCGTAGGTTTATTTATAACAGGTATAAAGCCTGATGCATACATGATATTCTTGTAGTCTTCGACAAAATTATCGTGTGACGTAATATTAATATTTATGTCTCCTATAATTATATGTTGGTTCGCATGTGTTTTTTTCTAGATATTCAGCAAGATTTATATTGAAAGAATGAACGCATGTTTGTGGAGACCTGTATATCGCTGTAAGTTTAGTAGTCTCTTTCTTTGGGCCTTTGATGTCTATCTCTATACATTTAATTTCTCCTAATTGAATGTTTTTAAAGTTGAATGATACATTGTCTCTTATATATACTAAACCGCCATCGTTTTTGTTATATTCACTTTCATTGTAGACAATTTTATAGCCGATAATTTCGTACATATTTATATTCTCTATTTGGAAGGTTTCAGTGAGGACAATAACTTCATAATCAGTTTGAACAGATTCCAACAATAAAACAAACTGAATATAATAATTACTGAATCCAAGATTGCCCATTATCAGAAATTGACATGTTATTTCTGTGTTTTTCTGTTCTCTGTGACAGCTCATATCCATTGGAATCATGAAAATCTCGCTGTTCCACCAACTGACATATTTACCCATTATTTTAAGCTGAACAGCAGTGATCATATGATTCCAACCCATTTCGTTAAATAAGAGATCATATTTTCTATTGAAAATGTCGTGCTCCTGGTTGTTATATGACCCTTCAGCAAAGTTTGCCCTGCATTCTACATGCATTTTCAAATCTGAAATGAAAGACTTTAATTCAAGTACGACATTAATCGGTTCTGACTATTGCAGGAATTTTCAGAATTAGTTCTCTCGACATATTCAACCTGCTTTACGCTACTACAAAGTTCAATTCGAATAGACCTTGTCCATTCTAGTAGAATAAATAATGTGACCGCAGAAAGAATCGTATTTTATTCGTGGATACGAGAGACAATATTTTAAACTTCTTTTGTGGTCGTTCCAGAAAACAATATATATGCATAAATGTCACAGAATATGTACAACAATGAATTTTTGTGCTTACCCCTGAACAAATATACACGAGCAAATATTTTCTGGGAGCGGGAATGCTACGAAGTGTTTCGTTATATTATAGATTGTGACTATTCTTTGTCGGTCTTTGTCGTATATTGATCCATACAGATTTTCAGGGGGGGGAGCATGATTTTTCTCAGGGGGCATGGAGTTCTCTACCAACATTATAGGAGTTGAAGACTTAAAAAATTAAATTCTCTTATTGAAAATATGAAGGATCGATTGAACTCCTATCAAGGGATTATTGTCGATTTCGTGGTCCGAGGAAGGAGGGGGGTAAGGAGGTTGGGCTATGGCATGAACCACCCTGTATCTCGCATATCGAATTGGTAAGACCTATCATGTATTGGTTTTTTGGACTCGCCTGTGGTAGCTTTAGCTCATCAGGTTGCCATATGTTCATTTAACAATGAAACATCCTGTATGAGTGCAAGCAAAAAATTTCTATTGGTTTCTCGAACTGATAAATGCGAGAATGTATCTCCAAGGTAGATGAACGAGTACTCAAAAGCTCCAGATCCGCACAAACAAAAAACAATAGAGAAGTTGCGACCTCAAAACACTCGTCTATACATGATTCTAAAAATCCTTTGCTGCTGAGCCATGATCAATTTCCACCTCTGCTTATCAATACAGGGTGTTTCATTGGTAAATGAACATACGGTAACCTGAGCTAGAGCTACCCTAGGAGAGTCCAAAAAACTGAGATATGATAGGTCTAATCAATTCCATGACCGAGATACAGGGTGGTTTATGTATTCACCAAAAATTTAAATTCCTCATAACTTTTGAACCAACCAGTATAGTCGGTTGATATTTGGAACGTACGATTCACTTCTACAGGTCGATAGATTTATCTTTGAATTTCCAAATAATTCCAGGTCCGTATTTTAAAAATATTGGACTTCCTCCAAGCTGAGATTCAACACGCTGTATATTCAAATTTTGGAATTTGATTGAGATATTTGATGAGAGCAGAAAAATTTTCAATGGGGTTCAAAAGATTTCATTGTCCCGCACGTAATTTTGCTCAAATAGAGCTTCATGAAAAGATCCAATTGAATATTGGATTTCCACAAAATTCCCAGGAAAATGGTACATTATGATCAAATTGAATTTTTTCTGTCCCACTAATTGCACATTCAAATTTCATAATATTCTGAGTAATCATTTGGAGTTATTTCCGGAAAAACATTATTCATCAAGAAAATTTCATTTGAAGTAAACAAAGATGAATAAATAACTGAAGACACATAAAAACTTAACGTGAATTACAGAAGGTGCTCAAAAGTACCACCATTTTGTTCAATACACATTCTTGTCCTCTTAAAAATATGTCTGATACTTTTTTTGAGCATGTCTGGATTTTTACGTATTTCATTGCAGGCGACTTCGATACGTTGCACTTCCTATTTCAGATGAATATACCAGGATTGAAATCTGGTGACCTAGCGGGCCAGGAATGCGATCCATCTCTGCCAATCCACATATTTGGCAAGTTTTGATCTTACAACTATTTGACTCTAAAATGGGGTGGAGCTCCATCATGCTGAAAATGCATTTCTGTAATGTCCATACCTTCTACCTTCGAGTAATACAGGAAGATGATTTTAGAGGAAATCTAAGTAAAGAACAACCGTAAGCCGTCTTGGTAGGACGTGTGGTCCAATAAATCGATTTTTATAAACGCCACACCATACGGTTTTTGAATATTTGCGAATTCATGCGAATTCCTCATATTGAAGACCCCATCCCGCGTGAATCTTCATCGGTAAATAAAATTCTGTTGACCATTCTTTCATTTCGTAAAATCCAGCTTCTAAAGTTAGTTCTTTTAATTTCATCACCTTGTTCCAATCGTTGTATTTTCTGGCGATGAAAAGGGTTAAGATTATTTTTCGTCAATCTACGTCATACAGTCACATGTGGCACGTTCAGAGCATATTCAATTCTTCTAGTACGATTTTTCTGAGAATTTTGTGGAATTCCAATTGGATCTTTCCCTGCAGCTCTCTTTGAGCAAAATAACCCCATTGAAAATTTTCTGCTCTTTCCAAATATCTCAATCAAATCCCAAAATTTCGATATACAGGGTGTTAAATCTCAGCTTGGAAGAAGTCCCATATATTTTTCAAATACGGACGTGGAATTTTTTGAAGATTCAAAAGAAAATCGATCGACCTGTAGAAGTGAATCATACGTTCCAAATATCAACCGACAATACTGGTTGGTTCAAAAGTTATGAGGAATTGAAATTTTTGGTGAATACATGAACCACCCTGTATCTCGGTAATGGAATTGATTAGACCTATCATATATCAGTTTTTTGGACTCGTCTAGGATAGCTCTAGCTCAGGTTACCGTATTTCCATTTACCAATGAAACACCCTGATATTGCCATCTGCAGAACACTCGTCAGAACATGAACAGATGATAAAATAGTTATTTTCGAGTCCAAAGAATAGTTCATGTCTCGTATACCTCAACAAGTGAAGAATCAGATGAAAGTTTAATATAGGATCCCTTGACGAATTGCCCCATTGATCGCGCAAGAAGAGCGGAGATGTTCTATTCAGACGATGCAATATGCACATTCTTCAATGCTCCCAAGTCGTTCGAATATTTCGTGGATAAAGGTGGATTCCATTATAGACCACAAATTTCTAACATCACGGATTCGTGAATAGTCTCTTCGGATGTAATTAAATGACCCATCGAGTTGAACATTTTCATTCATCTATTCTATTTCGATTCAATATTTGAAGCATAAAGAACAGCCATTCTCGCAAGGCAAATTTTGAATAATTCATGTAATATTCCTTACTTCTTTCCAATCAAGTATTCGTAGGTATATCGAATATATGGAGCATTTTTCTGCATTGGAATTTCACATATCCTCTATTGCATGGGTTCATGGTATAGAATGTTTTCGTAATTCAATGATTGTTACAAATGAGACGAGATGTCAACACAAAACACGAATAAATTCATACCTACTTTTGTCCTTTGTGTGGTCTCAAATCAATTGTCATCATCAGAACATGAAAGTTATGTTTAGAAAACAGTTTTCTAACAAATACTTCATGGGAAATTATTGATGAATTAAATCGATAAAGAGTTTATATGACGTTCAAAAACAATGCTGAATATCTTCTAACGACACTTTTTCATTTCGAATTTTTTATGGATGACGTGCAGTTGAATTGTTGTACTTACATGTTTTTGTATTGGATTATTCGCTTGAAAAATCAATGAAAGATGTCAGCAATTATGGCACGAAATTTTATTGCTCATCATCATCAGATAATGTTATATTAGTCAACGAGCGGTAATATGAGTCATAACACAAGCAGATGAATTTTGCACCACGAGGCGTCGGGCTTCAATTGACAGATGAACATAAACACGATGAAGATAAAATATAGAGATGAGAAGGTGGAAGGTTTAGGCCGGGCGCATATTGAGACACAGGCGACGCAGTCCACGCAGCGCAGCACAGGACTGTTTTTGTGGTCCACATGACAGAATGAAACCGCGCACATTGGGACGCAGCATCAGCGTGACTACTCTACTCTACTTTTTAAGTAGATTTTTCGCAATTTTATGAAATTTTTGGTAGGCACAAATCTGTTTGTAGATTCTAGTAGTTTCAGAAGTCTACTTATAATTGGTATTAATCTGCTAATCGATGGCTCTGATGTTAGTCAAACATTACAGTTCACTAGTAATTGGTATGAAAATTACAGGTATTCGGTATTTTTCAAAATGACCGAACTATTTTACTGTCTTCGCATCGCCATTGTTCATGGGTCGAAGAGTCACTGTGAAGTGTAAATTTGAAACTTGAATTAGTGTTTTTCCAATCATCGTCAAAAGTTTTTCTGTTATTAGTATCATCATTAAAAGTATATATAATATTAAAATTATTTCGCCGTACAAGATGAAAAGATACGAACAAAATTACAGATCTGAGTGGGAACAGAATCCACAATTTTCATCCTGGCTCTGTAAAAAGAAAGGAAGTGAGAATGAAGACACTTTTGCAAATCTTGCAATTGCAACTTGCTTCCGAGATTGGCCTCCATTAAAGAACATTCTTCAAGGAAAAAACATCTCAAGAATAGAAGTGCTTCTAGTGGATCGTCTAAGGTGAGTTTCATGAATATTGCAATACTTAATATTTTTATAATGTTAGAATAAGTAGGTATCGCATGTATGGAGTTCAAATTTGTTTCAGATAGAAAAATTTTTCCTACAGTCTACTGTCATCCAATTAAGAGACCAAAAAAGCGGAACTAAAAATGGTAGCATTCCTTCTGGAGCACAATCTCCCATTTCGGGTGATGGATCATCTCAGCGATGTTTTAAAAGAGGCATTCCACGATTCTGAGATAGCAGATAACTTTTCGCGCAAAAGAACAAGATCTGCAGCTATTTCCTACAATGTTATTGGCCATCATCTTGAAAATGAAATGTAAGAAGACATCAAATCAGCTAATACCGTATATTCAATAATAATTAATGAAAGTACATACGGATATAACCACCTCCAAAATTATAGCAACAGCTATAAAATATTTTTCAAAAAAAAATCAGTCAGTGCAAACAAGATTTCTCTGTTCAATAGATATACAAGGTGAGTCAGCAAAAAATCTTTTCGATGCCCTGCATTCTGCAATTGTTGTCCGAAATATAAATTTTCGAAATATGATTGGTTTTGCTGCTGACACCACAAATGTGAGTTTCAGAATTTGATGGATCTGGAGAAACATAGAATTCTGAGACATAATGATATTCGTTGGCTCTCTTTACACAGTTGTGTTAGTAAAATATTAGAGCAATGGTCTGCGTTGAAGTTATTTTTTCATGGTCAATATTTAGAAGACAAACGGCATAATGTCTCTTCTGAATTTTGGTTCTGTTCCTCCAATGATGACTGTTTAAAACTGTATTATTATTTTCTGGATTTCATATTTCCTACATCCAATAAATTTAATTTAATATTTCAAGGAGGCTATTCTGTAGTGCAAAGAATTTATGGAGATATAGCAGATTTATTGAAATCGATACTAGGATGTTATATGAAAGCCATAAATTCAGTATCCATTCACGAAATTGACCCTGAAAATCATTTGTCCATGCTACCAGTTGAGAAATTATATTTGGGAATAAATGTGACTAAACATCTCAATACATTGCGAGAAAATTGAAGAAGAACTGCGGAAATAGAAAAAGATTTTCTGACCAAATGTCTATATTTCCTTATTGAGCTTTTTCAGCAATTGAAATCAAGGTTACCTACGGATGATATATTCAAAACCCTATCGTTTTCAGATCCACAGGTAGCTTGTTACCACGAATTCAGTTCCCTTATTCCTTTGTTCGAAAAATTTCCAAGTATGATTTCTCAACTCAGTTCGCAGACCATTGATAATGAATATCGATTCATGAAAATAGATTCAGAAGTGATGAATTTATTGAAATTAGGTTTAAACAATGGAGCAGCAGAATTCTGTGTAGGTGTCAGTAAAATAATAAATTCCGAAAATCAGCCAAAATATCCGGATATTTCCAAACAACTATTGTGCTCGGCGTTTTCAAACGCCAAATGTGGGGGATTATTTCATTCACACATGGCTCTGCCAATGAAAAGTCACGAATTCAGTCACACCATATGCAATATTATCGACTATTTAGGTAAGCAAAGAAATATCAGCGGCTATTTGAAAGTGTCAAAATTTGGCATAACATTCCTTCAGAATTGAAAATGAACGGAGGGTCCCGAGTTCAAAACTTGGTTGGGATAGCAATTTCTTTGCAAAATAATTATAAATAAGTCCGACCGCTCGGTCTAAAATACAAAAGACCGCGGATTCGAGCGTTCGGAGCGTGTTCATTAAATAATCTTCCTGAATATCACTCGACTTTGACAAAAAGCGACTTTTATTTTCGACCTAATTAGAATTAGGATCGAGAGCGTCTTGTATTTCGACAATTTGATAAGACCATATGTACATTAATAATCTGAATAACTCCCGAGAGCTTTAGCTCGATGGAGTTATTCTTTTATTATAAATGTTCATTTGGTCGAATTGAATTGTCGAAATACAAGTTGCTCGAGCTAAAGCTCTCGGGAGTTATTCAGATTATTAATGTTCGTATGGTCGGCTATTTGTCATAGTCTCGGGATATTACCTCCGAATATTTTCAGCGATCAATCGTATCAAAACGAAAGATCGAAATAGATTTTCAAATCGAAATATACATTCGATATTGCAAGCTGAAGAAGGTTCGAAAGAGGATGGCTGTTGTAATTTTAAACCAACAAGAAATATGTTGGATTTAAAGACGGATACAATTTTATATGTATAAAAATGTCATAGATGAGGACTTGACTAATACTGAATAATAGAAAATTTCTTGTTTTATTTTTCGAGATGTTTGTTTTTATGGATTTTCTGTAATTAATGTTGCTTTGTGAAACTTGTTTTTTTATTTCGAGTAGATTTAATGAAGATATTTTTTAAAGAGTGTAAATAGTTTTGTATAATATTTTCCTGTTGTATGTTTTTTATGTTCATTATAAAATTATGGAGGAAAAAATATTGTTTCATTGTGAGTTTGTCTAAGGAACTGAAAACACAGTAAGAGGTAGTAGTCCCTATATTGTGACTATGCTTTATTGACGAAAAATATTTTCTAGTTTCTAGGTGAATCTGAAATTTCCTCAGTCCGAACCTGCTTCCTCGCCTGCTCGTCCGTAGATATCAACATGTTTTTAGTCTTCTTATCATACATGACCCAGAATATCGATTATGATCAGAAATCTCCGATCGGGTTACGGCGAGGGTACGGTGTTTTATGTTTCGAAAATGCCTCACCTTTATTCAAATAATGAACTTGTTGATATGCTTCCAATTTATGGTGAATCAAAACACGATGCCAGTTCAGCGTATATGTTGTACAGAACAAGATTTCTCCCAACTTCGTGGATGTTCATAAACCTGGTGCAGAGATATGATGAAAAGAGAGATGAAGGCCAGAGTAGTATTGAGGGATGGATGCCCAAAATTTTTCATGAATTTTTAGAATTGAAAATTTCATATTAGAAATTTTAGGTGAAATGACTTATTTTGATGAGTTCTATCAACTGTCAGAAGAAAAGCCTCACCTTAAAATACACCCTGTATAAAATTAACGAATGTTTTGTCCAATCTCATCGGATGAAGGTGGAGACAACTCAAAAACGGCCCTTTTTATGCAAAAAAAACGAGAATATGTATTTGAATTTTCCAAACGGTTAATTTTCTTTTTCGAATAAGAAACATTCTCGAATTCATGAGTCGGCTAGGCGGTTACTTTGATACCAGAAGAATTATTGAATGAGTTTTGATTGAGGAATATGACCATCAATAGTACACTTTCCTTCAATTCAGTCCAATTGAAATAAAGGTTGCCGAATATAAGAACATGAATTTTGGACGTTTTTCAAACGAAGAACAATTTTGGAAAAAGGTACAGAAAAAACGGTTTCATTAGATGAGAGGAATATATTGAATGACCATAGTTTCTGTAGCGCCTTATAATTTTCATCAAGAAATTCATGAAGACCAGTTTTTGCTCCTCACCTTCGTGTCTTCCGCAACTGAGACAAAATACAACAAAAAATTGTGGTTGCAGGACTTGAAAGCAGGTAACGAAAGGGGGTGATGCCCTTCCTTTTATCCTGAAAGGAATGCCTGTTTTGGCGGTTTCCTTAACATCTTCAGAGAAAGGGGGGGAGAGAGAGAGAGCTTTCGCTAATGATGTTTTATAAGAGTGAAATATCGGTTGGGTTTATCAGCTCCATCTGAAACTTCACATTCTTGTTCCGTTCTCTTAATGGGGGATGCGGAATTTCTCTGGCTGGGAAATTTGTGGTCAAAATTCAATTAATGGATAACACGAAACTTCGTTGGTATCTTGGCAATTTTCAACTGAAAATGTTCTGATCTTATGCGTTCTATTCCAATCGTTTTTTTTGCCCGCTCGTTCCACTCAAACGAGGGCTATATCTTATTGCCACGATGCATTTTTCGAAAAGAAAGCGTCTGGTAGAGCTGAAAGAAACAGAGAATGCGTACGGCCGTCCAATTGATCCACTTGAGTGCCCTTGGCTCAGTGGTAGAGCATTGGATTAGGACCCTGCAAGTCCGTATTTCAATCCCGAGCTAGGAAAGAAGTCTCGGTAGGGGCCAAAAATTAACAGTGCTGTGCTAAGGTGGCGTAAGGACACAGTAACAAAGCCTACACAGAACACAACTGCTTACTCCGAACTCGGCACAAGTTACTTACAAGCTTCGAAGCTGGTAGTTTCAGAGGGGTCTCCTCAGGAGACCTAGGAGTTATCAGGATAAACAATATATCACTACCTGTAACTGATTTGAGTAAATTCTATCTACTCATCTAGTTATGAAGTAAATAAAGATGACACCACGTTTTTAATAGGTGACAACAATTCGATGAAAAATATAACGCTATGGTGCAAGAGAGATAATAATATGATAAAGCTAAGGCGAAAACCTCAAAGCAATAATAAAGGTGAATACAGACTATTCTGACGTAACGTGATTCCACGTCACGTCAGACGTGTACTGTGCTCCTATTGGCCTGATCTGAACGTGAACGCACAGAACAATGTGTTGCATTTTTATATCACTCACATTTTGACGTTCACGTTCATATTAGGCCAATGGGAGCACAGAACACGTCTGACGTGACGTGGAATCACGTCACGTCAGAATAGTCTGTATTCACCTTAAGACAACCTTCTGACGTTTATATGACGAGCACAGATTAACCTATTCGTAGTATTCATTTGGTTTTATCAAGTAGGGTAGGTTTTTTATTCTAAGATTATTGAAATAGTTATTTTTGTATCTAGTGCGCGAAATGCTACTTTGGTGATCGAGAACTGTTTTTTTTTTTAACGAGGCGCAGCCGAGTTAAAAAAATAGTCGAGATCACCAAAGTATTTCGCGCATGAGATGCAAACAACATTTTTTCTACAAACGTTCGTGCACTGACTGCACCATAAATGTTAACATTGTAAATAATAAATAAAATTAGGTAGTGTTAAATTTCTCACAATTTGAAAGCCTTAATTATTGTTAAACAGTAATAAATAAATGATTTCTTGGATTTTTGCTTGATTGAGGAACATAAAGGTTAATTAAATATAAAAATCCCATGTAGTTTACATGCAGTGTGCGAAGTAAGTATTTCGCACACTACTTCGCGCACGGTGTCAAGGTTACGAAGGAAAATGAAAAAAAGGGTCACTGCGCAAACCTTGTCGTTTTTTGACGTTTGTAGAAAAAAAATATTAAGCTGAGACTAGTAAATTATATTGGGGTTAAATTCGGTTTTGATGCTAGGCAGTACGGGTTCCAGAATGAGTCTAATACACAAGGCGCAGTAGTGGAATTGCTGGAGTATATATATGGAGAATAGATCGAGGCAAGTACGTGGTGGCGATGTTTATCGACCTACAAAAGGCATTTGATACTGTCAACCTTGAGATATTAATGAGGAAACTCAACAAAATGGGGGTGAGGGGTGTATGCTATGATCTGTTAAACAACTATACACGTAACAGAAAAATATATACGACAGCAAATGGACATGGGAGCAAGATGGTCGATATTGATGTGGGAGTTGCGCAGGGATCTGTGTTAGGACCCTTGGAGTACCTGTTATATGTCCACAGTATAAGCCTGCTCAAATTAAAAGCTGAATACTTCATGTTTGCGGATGACACGGTGATCGTGATGTCTCACAAGGAGCCCAAAGAGTTGGAAAGAAGCATTAACACTGATCTGGGAAAATATTACCGGTGGTTATGCCACAATAAATTGACAGTAAACTCAGAAAAAACCGTGTTCATGACATTCAACCAAAAGAATAAGAAGAAAGCTGATATTGCAGTCGCTATGAGCGGGGCCTGTTTGAAGGAAGTGTCAAGTTATAAGTATCTTGGATTGTTCATTACTTGCAAGCTCACATGGGACGAACACATTGAAGAAGTTGTGACCAAGACTGCACCGATGGCGGGAGCAATTAGAAGATGCCCAAAAATATTTGACTTCAAAACAAAAAAAACTACTTTCTCGATTTCAGTATCGTAATGAGTTCATTAGAGTACTAAAAACAGTGCTGTACTGAATTCATTACAGCATCGTTTTCAGTAACATTTTTCGTTTTGTGGTTGTCAGCAATGACTTCCGATCCTTTTAAATTTCAGCAAACGTCAATTTGGAAATGTCAATATTCGTCTTTCCTTACATTCACACCAACTGCCAAGATACAATATGAAAGTCACTAGGACTTATAATTTGAATTTTTTCATTGAATTTCACAGAATTTGAATGAAATAGAGAAAATATCGTCTAATCCTCGTTGCAGAATGCAATTCCAATACTCATGCGTTCGAAAACTGGCTCCTTCGTCGCTCGTTTTCGAATTTCGCATTCGTATTGGAATAGGAGCCCATTCTGCAACTAGTTTTAGAATATACTATTATCACACTTTTGTTGAAACTCATCTGAGATACTTGATTATTTGTTGAGGTACTGCCGCGAAAGTCCATTTACAAAAACTACAGAGGATGCAAAACAAAATTATTAAATCAATCTTTGGTCTTGACTACTACACTCCAACCAAGTATGTATATGAGTACACGGGCATAATGAACATCGACAAAATGAAAACTATGGAACAGGTAAAATATATATATGTCGCAGTCGGATACCAAAATCCGTCAGTTTGCGAAATGACTAGGCAGTTTGTAAACTGACGAACGTTTTCTAAAACGCTCTTGAAATGAAGATCGTTTTACAATCGGTCTGAAATTTTTAGTCATTTTGTAAACTGCGAACACCGCATTCGACGGATTCTCAAATCATTTAAATTGAATCTTGAATCGTATTCTGAAAACGTTTCGTGTCTTGATGAAAATTGAATAACTGTTATATTTGTATAATCAGCTGTACTTCATTATTCTGAATAAAGAAATAATGAAGGAAAAATAATATTCACACTTATTATTTTAATATTCTATTATCGAAAGACCACAAAAAAATAAAACCATTATTACTTATTGCAGCAGGGGCCACTCAAATGGCACCTGCTGTTGCATTTTTTGATATGCTTTGAAACAAAAGCATCTCCTTGTATTACACTGATTTTTGTTCAGACGGCAAGCACATTTTCTGAAGCCTTGGCCGCTGAACTTTGAGAAATTCGCTACTGCTTCCCTTAATGTTATTGCTTTTTCAAATGGAACATTGAATTCTATACAGAATTGAGTGACCTGTTCGGTATCAGTTCCTCCCTCGAAAATCACCGGTTCAAAACTCCATTTTCAGTACCTATTTGATAAACGCCATTTTTCCTATCTATAATTCTAGCTAATATATTTTTCGGATCAAGAGGAGCGCGATCAACTTTGGGAACGTTTACGGAAATGTGATCTCCAACACATAATTATTTTATTTTATTTTTTGATGCCTGTAGCATTTGTTGGGCTGCTCTTCTCTGTCCATTAAAAGAATTGAGTTCTTTCCGACTGAATTTTCTCTTGCTGCGAACAAAACTGAATCACAGTCCAGGTACTAATTCTTAAATGAGAAAATTGTAGAATCTAAAAACCACATACCTACCTATGAGTAAATTATTTCCACAAAAAGCGATTCCACATAAATTATTCGTCTCCATGGTTTTTTCCATATTGAAAGATTTTGATCTGTCGTAATTTATAAAATAGCGCGAACGTCACCAGTTGCACTTCGTTCAAAAAAACATGAAACTGAAGTTGTTTCAGGTGGAACCGAGGGTGGAACGTTTAAAAGGATGTAGGATATGACAATCCGTCTGATACGTTATACGCGGTTTACAAACCGACTGAAAATTTCAGGCCGATTGTAAAACGATCTTCATTTCAAGAGCGTTTTAGAAAACGTTCGTCAGTTTACAAAATGACTAGTCATTTGGCAAACTGACGGATTTTAGAATCCGACTGCGACATATACAACATTAAAAACAAAAAACTGAATACAAACATTAAGTTAACTCATGTGAGTGAGTGCCATTCATATCTGGTAAGATCCGAACAACATCTAAGAACAGCCTCATACAGAACAACAAAATGTAAAAATAGCCCAGTAAACAGCAGTATCATGGCCTATAACTCTGTTCCAGCAGAGATAACAAACTCGAAGAATATCAGCATGATGTCCCATAACCTCAAGAACTACTTACAAGATTGAGATTGTGATGAAGAATAGAAGAATTTTTTTAATTTTTATTTTGTTTTTATTTCATTATATATAAGTGGATTCTATGATATTTTATTTTGCTAATATCACTTTTCAATTATAAGAAAATCTGTAGACTCCGAGACCAGTACTAGTACTGTATTTGGGGTTTAAAAAAATAAAGCTTATTATTATTATAACCTCTGAAACTGAAGCTATCAGTTTGCTTATACCGCACCTCCGTCGTAATTTCAAGTCGTTCCATCAGTTTGAGATATCCCAATTTTGGAAACTATCGGAACTATTATAATATGGTGTACCTTGCATTAAGAAAATCTTCTGGTAAACTGGTATAGGTCGAACTCAGTAGATCTGAAATGTTTCTACAGAAAGTTATTCTGTTGTCCAACTCTCATTGTTGGACCGCTGCCTTAAATTGGTGTTTTCCAAGCCCACAGAAAGACCCTTTTTCGCAAGATCATCGGCTTTTTCATTTCCTTCAAAACCACGATGCCCTGGCACCCATAGTAGAGTCACTTTATCGCCCTCAGGTCAGCAGAAATCCCTGGCAATGTGATTACAGAAACCTCGGCGTGGCCTCGCTGAAGATATGCGTCCCTTTGATGTATAACGATATTATCAATCAACAAAAATATAAATACTGGATCCCTCCGTTTTACTCTGATGGAATGTCAATGGATAAAAAACAACTTTGTGTGTTTTTTCGGATCCGCCAATCTCTAAAGAATTGAGAAAAGGCAGTGTTCTTAACCAGCTGTAATCCAGTCGAACTCAACCCTCAAAAGGGGTTGATAAAAAACAGAGCTCCCAGTAGCACAAGAAAAATACAATAGGAAAAAGTTAAAAAATTTTCAAGATTTCGATACTGCTTATGTTTCTGTGATTTCAGTTAGGTCTATGTTTTCAAGATGATAAGGTTGTGTTGTAATTGTTAACTTTCATAACATTTTTGAGGTAGATTCCGAAAAGTCTCCAGATTGAGAATAAAATATTTATAAAACGCCCTATTTTGTTAATGTTAGATGGTCCACCATATCATCGGTAAGATAACTTGTTAATAGTCCAAGACCCCAGAGCAATCAGACATAACTTATTTTCACACGGATGAAACCTGAAGTTTTCAGTAGCGTCTCGTGTGCCTTGAATACCTACGCGCTTTGTGGAACTTGCCGAGTGACACCTGGGCAGGTACCAGGTGAGAAAGGTAACTAAAAATAAGGATTATTTAACTTAAATTCACATGGCTGATTTTTATATATGTCATGTAGAATATTATTTTAAAGTGATATCATAAGTGTCAGACACTTTCGATGGACCAGAGCTTTTGTCAGACGCTTTTAAGCTACCCAAAAAATAAATGAACTCTACTTATTTTTACATGTCTGATTTTTTAACATGTTATTGAAGTATTTATTCAAAAGTTATATTCAATCAGTCAGACAAATCAGAGTGACCAAACATCCCCTAAGACAAAAATTATTCGGCCAGAAGTATGAGGGCGAGAGCACTATGCATGCGCTTCAGAGTGAGTGAGACGTCCATAATAACTCGGTTCCCCGTCTTAAACTCACCATCTGTTTCAATCTACTGTGTATATGCTGTTTGCGTGTAATATTATACAGAGTGGCCATTTGAAAACGAAACAGACGAGATTACAGACGAAATAAATTTTTTCGATAGAAATGCTCGGATAGGTCGATTTCTGTTTCGAGGGGGACAACTTAAGATGTAGGTAACGGACGCATAGCGCTTCAGCCCTTGCTGCTACAACCCCCACCCCCAATTTTTGAGTAGGGAAGATGGGGTGAGTGATACCTCAATTCAAAGGTATTTTTATACTGATTTCAGCACAGTAATTGTTTTTTCATTTTATGCATTAGTTCTCGAAATATTCTCAACTAAGTAGTTGAAAATGAAGTGGTGTTTTCATGGCACTTGTAGTGTTTTTTTGTGAAAAATCGACATCTTGATTAAAGATTTCTATGTCAGTGGATTGGAGGAAGGAAGCCACAGTCATGGTTGTTTTGAAGCTCAAAATATCGATTTTTCACAAAAAAACACTACAAGTGCCATGAAAACACTACTTCATTTTCAAATACTTAGTTAAGAATATTTCGAGAACTAATGCTTGAAATAAAAAAACAATTACTGTGCTGAAATCAGTATAAAAATACCTTTCAAATGAGGTATCACTCACCCCATCTTCCCTATTCAAAAATTGGGGGTGAGGGTTGTAGTAGCAAGGGTTGAAGCGCTATGCGTCCGTTACCTACATCTTAAGTTGTCCCCCTCGAAACAGAAATCGACCTGTCCGAGCATTTCTATCGAAAAAATTTATTTCGTCTGTAATCTCGTCTGTTTCGTTTACAAATGGCCACCCTGTATAACTTATAATATAAATATACAGTATGGTGCAAATGAAAGGAATAAATTCGTTATTTCGTAAACCGCCGAATTTAAGGAAAAATCCCGAAACTCGTCGATTTTTATTTTAGAACGGGCTACTCGTAAGGATACCTTTTTATTTTTGACGTCATCTATATGAGCTTGATGACGTCATCGCTGAAATTTTTAAATGGAAATGTAGGTGTTGTGATACATTATTTGAATAGTCTTTTAAATACCTATTCAGCCATACCAATATGTACAATAATTGATTTGCTTATTGTCACAAATATTATAGATGAAATTTCAACAGGTTTCTTAATAAAATGTATTAAGTATGGGTATGATGTATTTATTGACACACAAAAATAAATTTTGTAAAGGCCGTCATTGTATTTTAGCTGAAGGTAAACAATTTAAGCACTCAATTTAGGTTTCGTTGTATCTAATGAGGAATACATCTTAAATATTCATTGTAATAATAGAATTTTATTAATTTCTTAAACAAATACAAAAATCAATTACTGCATATTATTGATATGACTGGATAGGTATTTAAAATACCTTTCAAATAATGTATCACAACACCCACATTTCCATTTAAAAATTTGAGCGATGACGTCATCACGCTCACATACATGACGTCAAAAATAAAAAGGTATCCTTACGAATAGCCTGTTTTAAAATAAAAATCGACGTGTTTCGGATTTTTTCTTAAATTCGGAGGTTTACAAAATAACGAATTTATTCCTTTCATGTGCACCATACTGTATATTTATATTATAAGTTATATAATATTACACGCAAACACCACATACACAGTAGGTTGAAACAGATGGTGAGTTCAAGAAGGTGAACCAAGTTATTATGGACGTCTCACTCACTCTGAAGCGCATGCATAGTGTTCTCGCCCTCATACTTCTGGCCGAATAATTTTTGTCTTAGGGGATGTTTGGTCACTCTAATTTGTCTGACTGGTTGAAAATAACTTTTAAATAAATACTTCAATAACATGTTAAAAAATCAGACATGTAAAATTCATTTATTTTTTGGGTAGCTTGAAAGCGTCTGACAAAAGCTCTGGTCCATCAAAAGTGTCTGACACTTATGATATTACTCTAAAATAATATTCTACATGACAAATATAAAAATTAGCCATGTGAATTTAAGTAAAATAATTCTTATTTTTAGTTACCTTTCTCACCTGGTACCTGCCCAGGTGTCACTCGGCAAGTTCCACAAAGCGCGTAGGTATTCAAGGCACACGAGACGCTACTGAAAACTTCAGGTTTCATCCGTGTGAAAATAAGTTATGTCTGATTGCTCTGGGATCTTACTCTATAATGAGGGAAATGGATTAGTAATGTTAATTTTCAGCTTCTGAAGCATTTTCTTCATGGTACTGGAAAGAAGATTTTGACAAAAAATGAATATTGATATAATTACCTTCAGCAAGTTCATGGCAAAAGTGACGTCCGTTGATATTTGTGATGAGTGTCTCATTGAATAGGAAACAGAGGTCTTCTCTAGTCGAAAAATCAAGACCACGACTAGAAGGCTCGGTATTTTCTATGTACCTGTTCGGTACAAATGGATTTTGAACTTACTTTGTAATGAGCAGAAAACTGAATTTTTAACAGAGCCTATATGGATGACAATACAATATTCAGTCCCGTACTTGTCGATTCAAACGAAGCTTGTTACAGTAACCAGATCCTCCGCCATTTTGTTACAATAAATAATCGTACAAATATTTTACAATTCTTTCTAATTAATTAAGAATACATCCTCCAATGAAGCAATTATTGACAATTTCGTTATGTTTTGTTTAATATACAAAAAAAAATACAATTTGTGTCGAAAAAGCAACTAGAAAGGACCCCGCACTTTGTCTATGGCAAATGGCGTTCCGTCAAATGTTCTAAAATTTTGATATAATGTAGTACTCGACCTACTGATCAAAAGTGTCCATGGCCCCAACTCAATCCTGTGACTAGATTTTGAGATACAGGGCGTTGAAGTTGAGAATCAACCACTTTTACTACGCTCTCTCGGAACAGAATCGAATGAACTTCAATTTCTCAAGAAACATTTCATGACATCCCCAGGGAGCAACCATATATTCGCTAAATCAGAAAAATCTAGTTGATAATTCGAAGCGTGATGCTGCAAAGCGAATGGATTGGAGAAATTGTAATAGATATCAAGACAGAAACAAAACTCAACGAATGGATCTGTGGCGACAAAAGCGATTCGACACAGTGCCTGTGTCGAACCAAGTTTGTCACCCCCATAATTCATAAGATACCTGCACATTGTAACAATGGCATTCTTGGACTTGACCCTCAACTTCCTCTACCGTAAAGGAAATTCCCGAATTGCATAAAACAGAAACCTTCAAAGAATATCGGTCACTTTCAGGTACTAGAAAGTTTTGGGAAGCGCAAGTCCACGGAGCCCATTAGGCAGGTGTATAAATACCACAGCAATAGGTAAAAGCAGACAGCTGTTAGTTAAGAGCTAGAATAGGTCTCCACGAAAAATAAAGTTACTTCTTCGTACACAAGTGTTTTGATGTTTCCCGTAAACGCATCACCTCAGATCTATTTAATATATTGAGACTTTTGTCATGACATTGTAACTTTCAATATTTGTGATCAATGAAGGTGTAAAATATGTGAAAAAATGTAAATATTCCAATTATTCTGCTTCAGCAACCACCGTTAGTATTTCCTCAGCTGGGCAGAACTCGTCATGTTCACAATTAAAGGCATTATGTCAGCAATATCATAAGATCCCATATATTTTGACTGATCTTCTCGTATTTCTTCGGTACAGGATGTCTGGCGATACGATAACGATTGAAATTATTGATTTTCGGTTCGAGTTTCTCATGGGACTCAGACGATAAGAGAAAATCGTTCCACGAAATCGGTTGCACTAACTGCGTACGATAGCAGTTAAAATCGTGGGATTTGCAACGTGGCATTACCCGAAAGTTTCATGGGAAACTGCGTTATTTCTGCAAGAACCCACCCACGGGAGGAAGGAAGAAGAAAAGTCTAAGAAGAAAAGTCTGTAATTTGATTGGTTTGAAATAACGAAGAAGGGACGTCTTTAATTTGATTGGGTTATTTTTTGGTATTTTTATAAGTCTTTTGACGTGACTGAATTATAAATAGTATCTGTAAAACCGTTTAACTTATTTTATGTTCAATATAGGTCTGAAATTTAACCACTGGGCACTGGCATTTCATTCACCACCTTTCTCCCTGGAGAATAAATAAACACTAAGTCCTGTCCCTAGTGCGACGGACCGATCTCAGACTTTCTCCCTTCACGGGGAAAGATCTTCAAAATTTTTATAACAGCTTGGTGGAAAGCCGCTCTTCCATCGAATCTTAAAGGGGGTGCTTTTCACAACAGCGTTCAACATAGGAATCGCTTAAAGAAACGGATATGATTTACCTTAGGGGATGCCATTATAAACTGACGCATGTATATCTGTTATCTCTATTGAGTACTGATGAATAACGTATATGGCTTAAAACGGATTGCGGTTTCACTATCCAATTTGAATATATTAAGTTCTCATACATCAGTTTCTATGACACATTTTTTGCAGGGATGATACATCTACGCCAGCCATACAATCGAACATTATTCCTTCTAGACTTATATTATTGGGTCTATAGAAATCATAATATATATACTTACTCTAGAATGCTAAATCAATTGGACCGAAGTGTTGTAAAAATTTCAGTGGGGTCCACAATGCGCATACGTGCCATCAGGTTGTTTCTGAACAGGGTCGGCTTCAATAAAATTTTATGCTGTTATTGTTGCAGTTGGATTTAATCAATTCATAATTAGTATTCGACACTTACTAGTTGTTTTGAACATATTGATAATTTTCAACAGCTATTTGAATGGTAAATTTGGAATCATCAGCGACAGGAAGATAAGCTGAAAATCTTTCATTATTCCAAAACCTCTTCAGGCGTTGAAAAATCCCGGTTTCGGTATAAAAATTTATTCAAGGACCAAGGAAGACAAATTCTGGTTAACAAACAACGAATCTTTTGGTGAAGTATAGAAAAAAAATCAAATGAGCAAAATATACTAATATATCCCTTAAGGACAGTTCTATTCTTCGGTGTTCCTGAAAATAGTGGAAACATGAAAATGTATTGTACATCTGCCAATGCGTTACTCTGCATCGTTTCATGAGTGAATTCTGATACCTACATTCATTCTTCAAGTCATTTGTCTTTTTGAGTTCCGAGTATATTCCAAAATCAATCTGTTATCTGAATGAAACTGCAAAGTTTTACTTCAACATATTTTATTTTCGAGTTCGAATTATCCATTAAAAGATGGTTTACTCACAAGATTTCATGATTTTTCATAATGAATTGCGTTTTTTTGCTATATAAAGAACCAATCTCATGGTGCGAGTGGATAGATATGTGTCAATCGAATGAAAAGCAAAGCGTAAATCATGAATTTTTAACAGTTTATATGAATGAAAAGGTGCACATAGTTTACATACTTAAGTGGGGAATGAACAGGTCAAGACAAGGACACCACACCACTATACAGTTCATTGTTTATCGGATACGAAAAAATCCAAATCGAACACAACACACAACAAAAGCAAAATGCACACGAAGAATATCAAACACGAAAATAACAGTTAAGCACCTGTAAACTAGTTTGTCTATGCAGTAAACTAAACTATGGCTGCAGACTGACACTGAGCCGTTCCTGCCTAGACTTTCACTAAGGTCATTTCAAAGTCATTGGCCATGAGACAGAAAAAGCGGTGTTGCACGGTCTATGTCTATTTAGTGAAACCTACTACATTACTGCTCTAATTTTCTCACCAATTCCACAAATATTGCAATTCACTTATGATATTAATGTGTATAATAGTCGTAGGAAGTCGCGCATGAGCTATAAAATAAGTTTGTTACTCAATGGAGTATTTTTATTGTTTAATTATATTGAACTTAAAATAGAACCGACAAAACATTTAGGGACTTGGCATCGTTCTACGTGAAATTTCCTAATGGTGAGCATGCGCACATTGTGAATCAGTTGCCTATGCGGCACGTTTTTCGCTGCGGAACTAGAAGGAATTAGCATTCTAGAGCAAGTATACATATTATGATTTCTATGATTGGGTCCCAATAATATGGGGTATCGTAACTGTAGTGATGCTGTAAACTGGCTGAATTCCAACATTTCGCTAGTGGAAATGGGTAGAGGAATGACGAATAGATCATCACAATTTAATATATCCCTAGACTCCCATTCAGAACGTTGTTTGCGGAAAAACCCAATTTAGATGAAAAAGCATTAATTACGGCCTGTGACAAATAGCTCGTAATGAATAATATTCACGGTTCGAAGGCACAATTAAGAATTGTCTGGAGAAAACGTTCAGACAAATTGAAGCCAGATGAAATTTCTTCTCGGATAGTCGAAACTCATCAATAATATTCGGTTCTCGGTCCGCGCTGCTTAATTTTACCCCCCTTATTAATACCGCAGGCAATGGGTTGGGAGAATTGTGGATAATCTTTAGTTGGAGGATTCACTTTTAAAAATGTTCGATCAACACCGCTGAGGAGAAGTGAGATCATTTGCGCTCGTCAATCCACCTCGTAAGTAGGTTCGTATATTTTAATTCGAAAAACATTGAAATACAAATAGAACAAAAAAAGACATATTCCAAAAACATTCAACTGAGAAAAAAAAAAAGAAAAAAAACAGTGACAAGTTGATCCATCTTTTCGCTAGGTTCGCATTCAAGAATCCAAAGAAAAGTTTTTGGCTACCTGTCAAAAAAACTGATAGCAGCTGTCAAAGCTATACATGGTCCATGATCTTAGCTATGATATTACACTAATATTGGGAAGTTTCATCAGTCAATGATGTTTTTGAGATTATCAATAAAACGAAATTTCCAACGGCCATATTTACGGAACCCCTGGACGAATTCTGCCCATTAACAAACTTCAACGCGGTGATCGAGATACGAAACTACCCTGAAAATTCAGTCGCTGGTTTCATTCGTCAAAGATTTATCGTGTTTAAGGTTGGACGAACAGACATAATTGAATTTTACCACGGATTCGTGATCAGTGTCCTACCTAGTCGATTTGGAGAACTTCGGGTTCTTAATCCGTGAAATAGAGACATCGCAGATATATATCTAATTTTCACAATCAGTATCGTGGTTTCCATTTAGCTCTTATCTTTTCTTTAATAATTTGTTTATTTCACACTTTGAGTAGGTACGTCACGATTCTTCATCTGAATGGGAAATTTGTTCTATAAGGATAAGAGCGGGCACTTTTTTGTATCCTTAAGTTTCGAAACTCGTTATTTTGTAGCATTCATAACTTGTACATTCAAACTCATTGGTACTTTTTGAATTTTTACATCATTCTGTGAGTATTCATCCAATCCGTAAAAACTATGATGATATGAATTGATGCTGCAATTATGTTTATTCTGGATAGAATAATTTGACAGTTTTCAATAACCACAGAAAAGCCAAATCTGCTTTTTGAATTCGGAAGTATACTCCATTCACTTTTATAAAGTAAACCGGTTGGCGCTGGAATTCTGACACATTTCACCGCCTTTATTTTGAAAATGTTAGGTTATACTCATTCTTCTGTCAGATATGGACGCAACGTTGCCGTGTCTACATATAAATCGTAGAAATTACGTATTTATCAAAATGTTTATTTACTTTGGGAAAACAATGAATTTGAGGAAATATTATGTGAATTCAATAATTCCAAAGATCTGACGAATATTGAAGAAACTTTTTTTCTGTTAATACTGGAAATATTCCACGTGTACGAGTATAAATATGATTGGAAGATTCAGTTATGCTATTTTCTTGTACGGAATTCAAGAACCGAGTGTTGAAATTTTACTGAAAAATAATGGACAGAATAGTCCGTTACTTTGTGATAGTTCATTAACCCGATAGAAAAACTTTTAGACGAACAAAACAGACGGACGTATGGAAATCCCCACTTTTCAAAATTCTCAAGAAATAAGCCTACAGAGGACAATTAAATACCTCTTTGCGCAACTTGAAATACTCCAGTACGAAAAAGTAGTGGCACTACGAATCTTGTGTCATGCACAGTTAAATGAGTTAAAGCTTAAAAGAACTAACTCCATTCACAAAGTTAAAAAAGAGTAATTAGAAAGTAGACTTGGCAATGTCGCTTGATTTTCACGAGTGCCAACATGCGTCCGTTTTAAGTAAAAGAACTTGATAAACCTAAACCATGGCCCACCAAGATACTTTATAAAAGTGAATGGAGTATAAATGTTAATTTAGAGGAAAAACTCTAAAAATCCTATTCTGTTGAAGATATGCATATCATGTATTTGACAAAATAAAATGAAGTAAAATGAATGGTGATTACAATGATGAAAAAAAATATATGCATTGCATTTAAAAAAATTAAGAAAAATCGATTCGAAATTCGTCATGATGATAGTCTTTTTGTGAACACTCCATATGCTGGAGATGCTTTATTGTAGCTGGCTAGGATACTTTGAAGCCTTGTCTTTCAATCCATATAAGGCTCTTATTGGTATGTGCTAGGGTTCGTGAAATATAATTGGATAACATAGCCTCTACAATTATCATTTTTTTTTTGTCAAAATCGCTAATATTTCGAAAACTGTCGAATGAAAATATGTGAAAAGTATACGAAAGCATGCAGGAAGTTTCAGAGAATTGAAAAACACTATTGAATTTAGGGTGTCCCATTTGAAAAAACAAAGTCACCCTCTATTCCTCTTTTGTGGGCCACCCGATATATTCGAAAATATTTTTAGGTTGTGCTCTTCTTGGAGTATATCCAGTCTGCATCAAAAGATGTCGCCAAACTCAGGCCGTAACGCGTATATCGTCCGCATATTTCTACTTCAGATTTTTGGGGCCAAAATAACCTTTTTTCATTTTCCATTTGTCCGAATTCGGCTTTGTTGAAATGATAAAGCCATTCGAAAAAAATATTGGGCCAAATATGTGCGTGATACGAATCTCTGCAAAGACCTCAAAGTTCATATTTCTCTATTTAAATTGAGTTAATACATTCAAGGAATACTCAAGTACTAATCTTACTTGAGTAAGGTTGTTGAAAACACGATATTTCTCAACAAGAGCACTTCATTTTGTCCCATTATATCTGCAATTAAAATGACATATTCCTTCTATCAAAATAAGTTCCTTCTTCAATTCCCTGGAAATCAGTAAACACTAAAAACTTGTTCATAATTTTCTCGATATCCCAAAAATATCTAATAGAGAATGGTTTTATCACTCAATTTATGATTTACCAAGATAACCTAACCCATTCTACATTAAAAACAAAAATCTTCCATGAATATTTCACATAGCTTCTGAGAAGATGATGCCAGATTGTGGATTTTTCAGCAAACATAGTATAACGGTGTATCTCGCGAGGTAGCCACGCAAGATAAATCGACCAATCTCAAACGTCAGTGTCTGCGAACGACGCATGCGTGAAGCGAATACCGGCGCGATGTATAGACAAATATGAGGAAATCTTTTCTAGATGGGAGAATGATTATTTTAGGTGTCTCACTTTCTTTCTCGTGATGATTATGTGAAAACTTTCAGTGAATTAATGTAATAATAACCGTGTGGTGTCGAGTTTATAAAATTGAAAGATATTATTTGGATAGAAACTGATTATTTGGAGTTGAGTATCATTTCAGTTTTCATTAATTTCAATTCAATACGTGGTTTGTATCGATATTCATCATTCATATATCTGAATTTTGTGTTTCATTGATATTCACTTCCAAATATCTGTAAAAATGAATTTTGAATTTTTCAATAGAAACTGTGCGTGTTGAATGTATAATTTCATACTCCTTTGTGTTCAATTTATCTCCCACATTTGTGGGATTTTATTATTACATATCTCAAACGTTGATGAACATTCTGACAAAAGTGTTAACCATTTAAAAGACCAGAGAAGAAATAATATTAAATTATATTCGATCCAGGGAAGCACCCAGATTATTCTCGAAATTCATGATTTTTTTCCTCAGATTTCATCTTATACAAGAAGGAATAAGTCAAAAACGACGAGTTTTATTGAAAGAGCATGGGACTACTTTTATTTTCTAAAATGGTTGATTCTCTCGAAAATATGAACCGTTTATATTTTTCGAGTGGTTTTATAGTATTTTTGCGTGAATTTATGAGTCGACTACGCTGTAACTTTTATATCAGGGGAATATTGTGTAAGTTTTTATTGAGGAATATGCACTATGAATAGAGTGAATAATATCAACCAAAATTCAGTTCATTCGAAATATCGGTTCCGAATATATGGAAAGAATAGTGTTAATTTCATGGATTTTCGACACCCTGTATCTTTCAAACGAAACCGAATTTTGAAAAATGTTATGGAAAAAAGTATTTAGTTTCATGAGAGGGATCTGCAGTTGAAATATATGTACAAGTCAAAGACTCACCCTGTATAACTAAACGGACGATCTATAGACAACGTTATCATGGCCAATGTCCCCATATTATACCCTAATACCTGCTGGATCTGATGTGGATAGCTTTCAATTAATTCGAAAACTTTCCGAATACTAATTCTATCAAAATAGAGCGAACTACCCCCAAACCGCAGAACGATTAAGTTCTTCATGCCTCTATGTGTACATGCCACATATATATTAAATTTTCAGCCCCAAATCGTTGAAGTTTAATAAACCTTCGAAATTCCACGGTGAGAACGAATAAATCTAAGTTCAGACTTCAGAACTTCTGCTTAAAGTTTTAGCCGAAGGTGTACGGATTCAACTCCAATGGGGGGGCCGCAAAGATTATTCAAAGTTAGTTGAATGACAATTCGTGCAACACAGAAAACGTGGAATGGAACTGCGAAATCAACCCATAATATGGTTTGATCAAATGCAAAAATTTATTAGGAACCGTACAGCTGAATGTTCAGCAAAGATTGAATAGAGAAGTGCCACTCTGAAATATGTGTTCTCGAACTGAGGCTCGAACCACAGCTGCCCTTGAAAAACACATACGAACAACAGGATAGTGATAGGGAACCAGGGCCCGTATTCTCGGCGAGTGATCTTTGCGTATACGTTTGCCATACAAAATAACACAGAGAACGTATACGCACCGAAAGATCACTTGCCGAGAATACGAGACCTGACCTTTCGCTGTCGCTGTAAAGGCTTGTTCGGACTAGGCCAGTATTTTAGTCGACTGGAGAGTCGATTCGCCCACTGACTACTCTACCACAGTATCAAAGACTCTTAAACAGTATAAGGTAGTAGGTACATACACTTTCTCACGATGGCCGCATCAAATGAGCACGCACTTCTTGCTGCTGAATTAAATAAATTGAAGAAACCTGAGTTAATCGATTTGATTCTCAGTCTTAAGTTTCCATCGTCTACAAATAGTGATACTTTAAATAATTTTGTTAAAAAGTTTACTGATAGTATGACCAAAACAAAAAATTCCAAAGTTGATGTTCAAGTGCAGACAAAAACTAACAACACCATAGTTGACGATCAAATTCGAGAGCATATCTGTGTTAAATGTGAAAAAGTTGTTAATGACTATAATTGTATAAAGAAGGAACTTGAAACTGTAAGTAGACTCACATTTCACCTTGAAAAAAGAACTGAAGAACAAGAAGAACTGATTTTATTGCTGAAACAAAATGTGAGTAATGTTTTTCATAAATCAACTGCTTCCCCATCCACCACATACACCCCGAAAAGTTCACAAATTTCTTATCCTTCTAATGACGTAATTCCTGAAAGAAAGAATACAAACGAGGTAAGAACTCGAAGAAAAAGTCATAGTTTACCAACAGATCCGAATATGGCACCACAAAAACAGAAATCTAAAGATAACCAGAAAGTGAACAATATGGGGAATTCCAATCGGAATCCCCTAAACAGAAACTCCGCTAATAATAAAGGTAAACACATGCCGATATACGGGAGTATTGAGACTGCGGATGTCGTCACAGTCCCACGTATGGGTCATCTGCATGTTTCCCGTATCAGCGCCGATATGAACTCTGATAATTTAAACAAATTTTTAAAGACGATGGCTCCTGATGTTGTTTTCAAATGTGAAGTTTGGAACAGGAAAGAAGACACCTGCACTTTTAAAGTGTCCTTTCCATTGGAGAAATTGTGTTGAATATTTCTCTGTGTTCATTTTGATATAGATGATATATCATAGTTGTTCATGTCAGGAAAGTAGAAAAAAGAGAACTTGTCATGTTATTGTCAAGATAGATCGGGAAATAAAAGTTTGTTTGAGTTGGAGTAGATTTTGGCCCTCACCCATATTTGATAGTTAGTGAACTTAAGAAACAATCAGTTTCAACATTTGGCGACCGTGACAGGACTTTCTATTACAAGTATGGACAAAACGAAGAGAGCCCTTGGCCCTCAACCATATTTGATAGTTAGAAACTTAAGAAACAATCAGTTTCAACAAATTGGATGCAGTTTACAACTCTCATATATGGCCGAAGGGTTCAGTAATTCGACGATTCAGATTCAGGGAAAATTTCCAGGTCGCTCCCAAGGACGGCGTTCTCACTTAGAAGTAAAGCAGCTGGATGAAGAATGTAACAAATTTCAGAAATTAATTAATGACAAAGATTCAATGAGTTTTTTCCATGTAAACGTTCAAAGCATTTTAAATAAGTTGAATATTTTAAATTCTTATTTTTCTGATTTCAATTTTGACGTGATCGATGTCTCGGAACATTGGCAGAGGGAGGCGGCTATCGGTAGCGTGAGTCTGTATGGTTATGTTCTAGCTGATTATTTTTGTAGGCTGGAAAGAGAACATGGTGGAACCGCTCTGTTTGTGAAAAATAATATTAAATTTCATCCATTAGATTTACAGTCGTATAATAGCGAACTGAACGCCGAATTTTGTGGTGGTCGATTAACAGTTCCTAAAATCACTGTTGTTGTGGTGTATAGATCGTGTGTGGGCGATGTCAACTTGTTTCTTCGTAACTTCGAAAATCTTCTGTCGGACATTATCAAGGTCTCTACTAAAATAATTATTATGGGCGATTTCAACATTAATTTCAAAGTTGCATCGGTTGCCTCAGATAGCTTACATAGTCTTTTGGAATCTTTTGGCCTAAAAGCTGTAATACATGAGGATACTAGAATAGCTGTCACCTCCTCAACTCGGGTAGATAATATTTTGACAAACTTGGCGACTAACTCCATTCACACGGGAGTTTTTGAACCATGTATTGCAGACCATAAGGCACAATATATTGTTGTTCAGGATACTCTGAAGCTTACCAAACATGTAGTTTTGTCTAGAAGGGTAACAGCGGCTACCTTGTCGAAGCTCAGATCATCTCTCTCAGAAGCAGATTGGAGTGTTTTTGATTCCTCTACCGATGTCAATGTGTTGGCATCCTTTCTGTCAAACACCTATACTATGTCTGTTTCTGTTTGTATGCCGAAGAAAAAGACCACTGTATATGTCCCAAAGTCACCGGTTGATTGGTTTGACGAGAATTTGAGATCTTTGAGGAGTTCATTGACCGCAATTAAGCTGGTTGCTGATGTTGGTGGCGATCCTGCTCATTTTGCTTCATATAGATCTCTCAGGAGAGAGTATAATTCGCAGTTAATACTCACCAAGAAGCGCGCCTATGATAATTTCATCATCTCCGCAGCTAATAAACCCAGTGCCTGCTGGAAAATTGTGAATTTTGAGAGGAATAAATCATCTTATCCTAATGTTGTCGACATATCGCCTGATAGTTTGAATGACCACTTCGCTAACGCTGCTGATGTGATAATAAAATCCTTGCCACAAACGCCTTTATCGCTTGTTCATGATCCAAAAAATTTTCCATCGGCATGTACTTCTTTCTTTCTTCATCCTGTTTGCGAACCTGACATCCTGGAGGCGGTTAGATCATTAAGTGATTCTAAGTGTTTGGACGCCCATGATTTGAACAAGAGTATAATTATGGAGACGATTGATATAATAGTTTGTCCTTTAACAACCCTT
This sequence comes from Adalia decempunctata, assembly GCA_951802165.1. Taxonomy (NCBI): domain Eukaryota; kingdom Metazoa; phylum Arthropoda; class Insecta; order Coleoptera; family Coccinellidae; genus Adalia; species Adalia decempunctata. Next base: position 60,563,910 of record OX637696.1, on the reverse strand, counting down.
GTGAATTTGGTGTTCTCGACGGGTGTGTTTCCGGATCCCTTCAAAGTTTCGAAGGTTATTCCTATTTTTAAGAAGGGAGACAGTACTTGTGCAAATAACTTTCGTCCAATATCTATTGTTTCAATCTTCAGTAAAATCATTGAAAATATATTAAAAAATCGGATCTATACCTATTTTGAACAAAATGAATATTTTTCGGGATCTCAGTATGGTTTCCGAAAGAACCGGTCAACTTCGCAAGCTGTTTTTGGCGTGGTTAGATCCATAATAGAGGGTCTGGAGGATGGTCTGCACACTGGCATTACCCTCTTCGATTTGACGAAGGCGTTCGACTGCGTATCGCACGATATATTAGTTGAGAAACTACAGCTCTATGGGATCAGGGGTGTGACTCTGTCTCTGATAAAATCCTATCTCGCAAACCGCAGTCAGTTTGTTCATTGCCGTGGTGTCTCCTCGGACTGCAGGAAGGTTGAGCATGGGGTCCCACAAGGTTTTATCCTGGGGCCTCTGTTATAAACGATCTGTGTTCCTTCATGTTGCCGTACACTTCCATCCTTTATGCCGACGACACTACTCTCATCTATAGTGATCGTAAAATTTCTGACCTACCTCAAATAGCAGAACATGTTGAGAGAAGAGCAAACACTTGGTTTGTAGCAAATAAGCTGAAATTGAATGATGAGAAAACACAACATCTGAAATTCTCTGCAATGGGAGCCACAGGTGACTGCGTCAAATTGCTAGGCACTCGACAACACACTTTCTTGGCGTAGTCACACAGATCAACTGAGAGGTAAATTGTCAACCTCAGTCTATGTTCTTCGTCAACTGAGAGAAGTCACCAGCGCAAATGTCTTGAGAACAACTTATTTCTCCCTTTTTCAGTCCCATCTACGGTATTGTGATTTGGGGGAACTCCCCTGGTTCCTTGGACGTGTTCAGGATACAGAAGAGAGCGATCAGGACGATGGCAGGTGTTGGTTTGCGAGAGCACTGCCAGCCAATTTTCAGGAAGTTTGGTATCATGCCGCTTCCATCGCTGTACATTTTTCAAGTTATTCTGGAAATTCATAGCAGATCTGACACTTTGCTAAGGCAATCAGATATTCATCATCATTACACTAGGAATGCTGGCAATTTCCGCAATAATCGATGCCGCTTGGCAAAAACTCAGGAAAACTCCTTAGACTTAAATTTGTACAACTGTTTACCGGATGATTTGAAAAAACTTGACAAAACGAAGTTTAAAAGAGCTGTGAAGGCTTTGCTGCTGGATGGTTGCTTCTACTCTGTCTCTGATTACCGAGAACACTTTACTGTGCGTTTGTGACCTCAATGTATTGTATTGTGAATTTGCAATTTATATAACTTCTGATGTGACTTGCTACAAATGTTGTTAATGTAATGTAGTCAAATAAATATCTATCTATCTATCTATCTATCATCCTGTGACTCTACTCGACTCGATTGCTGGCGTTCGCACACAGGAAATTACAAAATCATTCGCTACTCGACTAATCTACTGGCCTAGTCCGAACAAGCCCTAATAGTAATGTAGGTATTGCTTACAATTTTCATTTTTTCTCTTCATTTTGGAAATGACAATGAAGTGTCAGATGTTTTTTGAATTCACTTCTACTTTTTTGCTATTTTGTTCCATAAAAGTAACTACTTCAAATCTATGGGAGATGATCCCACAACACAAGAAGCCTGTAGCGTTCCTCGAACAGCTGAAGAACAGGTGAAGTATTTTTTACTGCATTTTTCTCGTTTTTTTTTTTCTTTGTTCTTGTTACAAATTAACTTCAAGATGAAGGGTTTTCCAATAGGAGGTGACATTTTGACATTCAAAAAACAATGTCATTTTTTGAGATAAATGATCGTATGAGCAGAACTCAGAGAAAAAATTAGAACACTTCTGAATAAATGCCTATATACCGGCAGGATCCCTGCTAGTTGGTGTAGCTCAGAAGTTGTCCTTCTATTCAAAAAAGGCGAAATTACAAATATAGAAAATTATAGACCTATATCCCTGTTGTCACACCTATATAAGCTCTTCACTAAAATTATAACAAACCGCTTGACCCCAAAACTAGATTTTTACCAACCAACAGAACAGGCAGGTTTCAGAAAGGGCTATGGCACAATAGACCACCTCCACACTGTTCGCACCCTCATAGAAAAATGTACAGAATATAACGTTCCATTACATCTGGCCTTTGTTGATTTTAAAAAGGCATTCGACACTGTCGAGATCAGTGCTGTTATAACAGCTTTGCAAAATGCCAGAGTGGATTCTAGGTACACCAAGATCATCGAGAATATCTATGAGAGGGCCTCGATACAGATTAGGATAGACGAATCATCAGAAACCGGACGGATACCTTTGGGTAGAGGTGTGCGACAGGGAGACACTATCTCGCCCAAGCTGTTCACACTAGCTTTGGAAGACCTCTTCAAGCAATTGAAGTGGGACACTAGAGGCATAGTTGTGGATGGCATTAGACTCAACCATCTGAGGTTTGCTGACGACATTGTAATCATGGGTAATAATATCATAGAACTGAGGGAAATGCTGACTGAATTGGAAGTAGCAGCGTCTAAAATAGGACTCGAAATGAATTTCAATAAAACGAAAATCATGAGTCCGGACAACATCACCATTAATGTAGGGAAAAATACCATCGAATGCGTTAGCGAATATGTTTACCTCGGCCATACCATCAAACTAGGGAAGGACAACCAGCATGCAGAAATAACAAAACGCATAAGGATGGCATGGGCAGCTTTCGGGAAACTTGGACATATCCTAAAAAACAACAAGATCCCTATAAATCTGAAGCGAAAAGTATACAACACATGCGTACTGCCCGTACAAACATACGGATTGGAGACAATGAGTCTGACTAAAAGTTTCGCTAATAAACTCTCAACAACTCAAAGAGCTATGGAGCGCCGCATGCTGGGTGTCTCCCTACGTGACAAAATGAGGAACGAGTGCATCAGAGAACGTACCAAAATCAGAGATGTTCTTCAGGAAGTGGCGGAGATGAAATGGAGTTGGGCTGGTCATTTAGCAAGAATGTCCGAGACTAGATGGGCTCATAGGATAACGGTATGGAGACCCAGAGAAACCAAAAGAAGTGTTGGGCGTCCCCAAAAACGGTGGGTAGACGATGTCAAGAAGCTGGCTGGTAAGAGGTGGATGAACGTGGCACAGGATAGGGAGACATGGAAGCGGTGGAGAGAGACCTATGTCCAGGAGTGGATGAATACAGGTTGAAAAAGAAGAAAAAGAAAGATGTTTATTTTATTTTGAAGAGGAAGGGATGCCGTTAACAATGGCAAATAACATCAGCCAAATAACCATCATGACCATTATTACAGGACCATACCATTTTCATGAAATTTTCCATAACCAAATCGCAAAGTGGCTTCCCTATGTCCTCCTCGATAGCCTCACGAATTCCATCTTTGAGGTCTTCAATCGATGCTGGGCTTTTGGCGTAGACCTTCTTTTTCACATGACCCATTAGACCATAAACCGCATCAAACAGTCACCCGTTAAGGATAGAGAGGCTTTTCAACAATAACTCTTGGGTTTCCGAGCCCGAGATGCAACAATTTTGCTTATTGACGAAGTCATCACACCAGATCATTTTTCGATGAAATTCCGGATCATTTTCATGCATTTCGAGGAACGAATACGCAAAGACACGACGTTGTTGATGATCGGCCGGCTTAACTTCTGCTGTTAACTGAACTCTATGAGCCTCAAGACACAAATCTTTAAGCAAAATACGGTGTAATGACGTTTGTGGAATCCCTAATTCCAAAGAACAACGAGAAATATACAAACCTGGTTTTTCTTCAACACTTTCGGCTACATCAGCAATATTCTCTGCTGTTCTTGAGCGACGTGCACGGGTTTTGTTCTTCTCATCACTAACTTGTTGCAAACGCTCAAATTTGTCCATCAATTTCTGTACGGCGGTTCGACAAGGTGCTTCACGACGGCCCAAATATGTTCGAGATTCATAGATTATGATGAAATTAAATCGACATCAGAGGCATTGAGAGATATTTTTATTTGATGAGTTTGATCAAGATAAACGTGACTAATTATGGACGTTTTTCATTCGAAGTTGGAAATAAAATTGACCGTTTTTAAAGAATCCCGTGATAGTCAGATATTGCCTGCAGCGAACTCATCAAAGGACCCCGCACTTTTTCTATGGCAAATGGCGTTCCGTAAAATGTTCTGAAATTTTGGTATAATGAAGTACTCTACCTACTGATCAAAAGTGTCCATGGCCCCAACTCAATCCTATGATTGGTTTTTGAGATACAGGGCGTTGAAGTTGAGAATTACCCACTTTTACTACGCTCGTATCTCGGAACAAAATCGAATGAACTTCAATTTTTCTCAAGAAACATTTCATGACATCCCCAGGGAGCAACCATATAGAGGAATATGACCGAAAATCGTTACGAATACAGGGTTATCCATAATTTAATGCATGCCCGATTTTGAAAGTATAAAATATGTCAGTTTCAGAGCGAGAACGTTCACAAAATGAACTATTACACCAGATATGTTGTTGTTACATCGAAAAAGTCTGTAATACCCAAAATTTATACTGGGTGATCCATTATTGTAGAAACTAATCTCAAGTAAGGTTAAGTGGACCCTGTATTCATGGGTTGATTCAAGGTGTTTGTTTAATTTTTTTAGAAAATATAAGAATACAGGGTGATTCAGTCATGAAATGAACTTTGAACCTCACGAAAATACCCAAAACCACCGTTTTTTCATCAGCCTCTATTTCAAGATTAACTCCGATGCGGTGGGAGTTTTCTTTGTACTTGGAATAAAAACATCAATACGGCTGAGACTTTTCATCCACTTCCTATGACCAGATTTTTTGTTATGCTGGAATAAGAATAGAATAACATACCTAAATAAATAATTTTCATATTACATTAAAAAAAAATCTGCTCAGAGGAAGTGTATAAAAACTCTCGGTCGTATTGATGTTTTCATATCAAGTACAATGGTGAAAGAAAACTCCCACCTCATCGGAGTTAATCTTGAAATACAGGGTGATGAAAAAAAAAAAGGTGGTTTTTGGGTATTTTCGTGAGGTTCAAAGTTCATTTCGTGACTGAATCACCCTATATTCTTTGAAGTCCATGATGATATGTTCTAAAAAAATTAAACAAACACCTTGAATCAACCCATAAATACAGGGTGTCCACTTAACCTTCATTGTGAATAATTTCTATAATAATGGATCAACCAGTATAAATTCTTGGTATTACATACTTTTTCGATGTAACAACAACATATCTAGTGTAATAGTTCATTTCGTGAACGTTCTCGCTCTGAAACTGACATCTATACTAGTTAATATTATAAAGAGGACAGATTTGTATTTTTGTTTGTTTGATACGAATAGGCTCAAAAACTACTGGACCGATTTCAAAAATTCTTTCACCCTTAGAATGCTACATTATCCCTGAGTGACAAAGGCTATACTGTTCACCCGAAAAAATTAAGGATACCTACTATAACTTCAATAATTACAAAAAAATCAGCCAAAATCAGCTATTTTCACGTGCGCTGCAAAAACCGTAAGACTTACGTGGATACAATGTATGACGGAAATGTACCTCTCGAATAGTTCTACAAAAAAGTCCGCGATAGTATGTATATGTCTCTCAAGATTGACTTGCTATTACCTGTTTATGGTAATCAGATGTTTTCCAAAATTATGCACTATTTGGGAGTGTTTTTATGAATTGGGTTTGATCCTAATCCAACCTTATACGTTATTTATCCCCAGTATTCAATTTAGAACAAAATTGCCCTTCACATCATACAATTACAACGAGTACATCAAAAGATATGGCAAGTTGAAGTTTTGAAGATGAAGCCGCCGCGTGAAACAAATTTCTACTCGGGCGAAGCTGGGACGGCCTGCTTGTATTTTATACTTTCAAAATCGGGCATGCATTCAATTATGGATAACCCTGTACTACATTATACCAAAATTTTAGAACATTTGACGGAACGCCATTTGCCACAGAAAAAGTGCGGGGTCCTTTATGTAAAGAAGAACCAGATGATTTAATGAGACTTAATTTTTTAAAGACCTACTTCCTCTATGTATCTCTCAACAACAGAAGTTCTCTCTTAACCTGTTCTAACAGAGTTGCTGATGTTCGACGAAGACAGTGGCCTGTATATTTTTCAGTATAGCACAAACCCAGATATTTAGCAACGATATATGAGATTTTGCCAAATGTTTTTTTCCAACTAGTTACAAGGTACACTGGTCGCGTCTGTAGTTCAGAAATGACTTTTTTCTGAGCAATTGCGTGGTCTTTAATACATATTCTCTTATTAGTTTCAAACTTCTTATTTTTCCTTCTTCAACAAACGCGCATTTTGAAGTCTCTGGTACAGTTATCAAAGAAACTGACTTTATACTTTTTATGTGATTAACTAGCATATTCACAAGTTCTTGATGCCGGTATCAGCCAAAAGACAAAGAATATTAATGCAATTTTCACAATTAAAACCTCTCATTTGGTGCCTAAAGTATAAATTTCCGAACATGTTCTAGCTCTTTAGCCAGGACTTTGAACTTTCTTTGGCTGATATCCTTTCGATCCTTGCTTCAACTATTCGATCAAGTTATGGTAATAAGCGATGTTTATATCCTTGAATATGTCCATAAGGAACTCTTCAGAGACATCGGTAAAATAATTCGAAATTTGTTGATTTGGAAAAAAACTGGTATGGCATAAGAGTTTGTATGCACCAAGGGTCTGAACTCTGAAGAAACTTCATGCCCTTGTTACATTAATAACTATTTTACATCTCCATCCGAAACCGACATATTGAAATTTCAGAAATTATTTGAAATTATTCACGGAAATTGTATCTATTAGATGCAAAGCAAAGTATGCACATGGTTCCGTTAGTGACAAAATCGAAATGAGTCAAATTTGTTTCTCTTGAATAACGTAGAACTCGGGTGATTTTATTGGCGAAAAGTCAAAGTTTGATCAATTTTCCTTATGAAATGGAAAAATTAGGGGAAATATGATAACCAAGCTATTTTGCATTGCATTGACTTCGATCCGTATATTTAGGTACATCACGGCCAGGATATCTGTGGAAAGAGTTTTATCGAGTTTAAAATGGCCCTCTTTGTCGGATTTTTTCGCGATTTTTTTGAAAATACTTCTACTTCGCCTAGAGAATAGAAATTTTACCCACGTATGAATCGATTATTTTTCTTTTTGACCGGATGAAAATTTCCTCACCGTATCACAGCTTCGCTGCGATTTTGAAATTCTTCTGTACCCACTTTTGGACAGATTCCCTCGGGCCGGTCCACCAAGTTACCATTTAAGTATAGTATAGAATATAACTATAATAATTATATGGTGATGAAGTATCTATATAGATAACATAAAAGCAGGCCTTAGAAGCCCCATCGCAGCTTTATTTCTAGTTGCAAAAAAGTAACAGAAAGTTTTCTGTGGTTTCGCCATAGTATTGAAATACACTGCGCAAAAAAATTAACGCACATTATGGAAATCTCAAATTTATTCTACAACTCAAGGTGTTCTCAATGATAATTATTTTAATCAGAATTATGCATGCGTATGTTATCCACTTTCAACGTTTTTCTTCAATACAGATGTTTTCTCCCAGCAGGAATAAAAAAAGATGATATTATCAGATTTTGAATGTATTGGCTCCAATCTAAAATCAGTTGTTCCCGATCAATTCTAGTGATCAATAGTTTTTCTTTCGTTTGATTTTCTACACTCGATCGCTATGCAACGCGAAACACGCAATTTGACCCAAGATGAATGTGCACAAGCAGCAGTTTTGCGAGAAGAAGGGTGGACATACACAAGAATTGCAGAAAGGTTTGGAGTTTCCCATACAAGTGTGTCCAGAATGTTGCAGCGATTCAGGAAGACAGGTATGAATGTCCGAAGACCAGGACAGGGTAGACCACGGGTAACAACTGCCATTCAAGAACGTTACTTGAGAGTTTCTTCGTTGAGACAACGGTTTGCAACCGCTCGCCTCCTTCAAACTCAGCTTGAGCAAACACTCATGAGGTGCAAATTAGCCGTCAGACAATAAGAAATCGCCTCAGAGAATATGATTTAAGGCATCTTGTCGCGGCAAGAGGCCCAGCTCTTACCCCAGCCCATCGAAGGGCGCGTTTGGATTTTGCGAGAGAGCATATCCATTGGGAAGAGGCCGATTGGGAAAGAATCTTCACAGATGAGTCTAGATTCTGCCTCTACCATTGTGATCGACGTTCCCTTGTATACAGACGTCCACATGAAAGATATGCTCAGTGCAATTTCCTGAATACTACTGGTTTCGGGGGAGGATGGATTATGGTATGGGGTTGAATATCTTTGACTGCTTGCACAAACCTATTGGTCGTTGATAATGGATGCTGATAAGTATATAAGGAACATTCTTGAAGAGCATGTAGTGCCATTTGCCCCATACATTGGTGAAAATTTCATTTTTGAGGACGATAATGCCAGACCCCATCGTGCGCGCATCGTTCAGGAGTACCTTGAAGAGGTTGAAGTCTCTCGAATGGAATGGCCAGCAAGAAGTCCAGATCTCAATCCGATTGAGCAGGTTTGGGACAACCTCAAAAGAAGGCTGGGAAGTTCAGAAAATCATCCAGCTACTCTCAATGACTTAGGAATCCAACTCGGAGAAATCTGGGAAGTATTAGATCAGAACATTTTAAGATCACTCATTTTGAGTATGAACCGTCGTTGCCGAGCTGTAATTAACGCAAGGGATGGAAATACCAAGTATAAAATCACTCATCAGCATTTCAGTATTTTGAAAATTTTTCATTCCTCTTCTTTCATATAAGATTCGGTGAAATCCTGAATTTTTCTTCCTTTTAATGTGTCTTGTTTCGTTCAAAACCTTCCCGAGAGAACATAAAAAATAAGTTATAAAGTCAATGTAGAGTTAACTTTCATCAAAATTGAGATTTTCAGAATGTGCGTTAACTTTTTTGCGCACTGTATATAAATATAACCTGAAAATTATATGGCATTTTCCCACTTTGAATCTTTTGTGATTGAAAATGTTCTTAATTATTACATACGATCACGATCATGTGAATCTGTATATCAGCAGTACATCATTTTCATCTTGTATTGATAAATTTTCATCCTCATGATCAATTATAGGAGCATAAAGCTGAAAATTCGGGTTCGATAACGAAAAATATCGGGGAACTCGAATGTAAAGATATCACTCATATACAAGTTACCCCTGTATGATTAAAAAGTATGTTCGATACAACAAAACTTAAAAAATTAATCTTTTTAATTATGAAGAATTTTGCCATGACATTGTAACTTTCAATATTTGTGAACTATGTAGGTGTTAGATATAATAACAAGTCGCTTTTTGCATTTATCAAAAATCAAAAGCAATATAATTGATGAAAAATGTAAAATTTCCTTTTATTCTATTTCAACAATCACAACTGTTGTGTTTTCTCATCTGTGCAAAACTAGAAAGTTTATATAACGGGAGGTTTTGTGTCAGCGATATCATAGTTACCTATATACATATTTCGACTAACCTTCTCTTATTTCTATTTATACTTGTTCTGTGTAGGTTTTGCATTCATTATCTATTCTTTAAGGGCCTCATTCCAAAGATATTTCACTTGTTTCCTGTCTTAGTTCTCTAAATTCTTGGATTATAACAGAGTTTACAGAAAGCCCAAGCCACTTCTATAGGGTTATATTGACGGTTGCATGGTGGTAATCAAAGGTCGTCATGTCTGGCATTTTGCGAAACTTGACCAATATGGTACATAAATTGCCTTCTTTTTTGAACAAAATTTTTCGAACAGTACCTACTAGGTCTCACGTTTCCTTGTTAGGGGAAAAGTACCGTGATCAATTCCCAATATTCTATGAGAAGACGATGCCAGATTGTTGATTTTTCGAATAACATACATAGTATAATGTTGTGTTTTGCGAGTAAGCGTAAGATCTGTGAATTGACCCATCTCGAACATTTGATTATTTTAGGTGTTTTTCTCCTATCTCGTGATGATTATGTGAATACTTTCAGTAAATTATCGTAATAATAACCGTGTAGTGTCGAGTTTATGAAATTCCAAGAAGATATCGTTCAGATAGATACATCGCCACATATAATTCAGTGCTAATTATCATTTTATTCGTCATTCACATATCTGAATTTGGTATTTCATTGACATTTATTTCCAATATGGACCGGTAACAATATATTTTAACTGTGCGTATTGAATGTATAATCTTCTGCTCCTTGGTGTTCAATTTTATCTCCACATTCGTGGTATTTTATTATTACATATCTCTACATCAAACGTATTTCCATCATTCGAATTTCAGTCTCAACAAAGTTGATAAACATTCTGATACCATTGTTAACTTGTTGTGCGATCAATTTTTCTGCCATTCGATGATATTTGAATCCCTGGGAAGCATCCAGATTATTCTTGAAACTCATGTTATCTCTCCTCAAATTTTATCGTATACAATAATGAATTAGGTAATCGAAAACGACATAGGAATACTTATATTTTTCAAAATGATCGAATCGTTCGAAATTATAAACTGTTTCATGTTATTTTGCTAGGATTTATAAGTCGGTTACCCTGCAACTTTTTTACTTGGAGGAATATTAAATAAGTGATTGAGAAATATGCAATATGAAAAGAGTAAACAATCAACCAAAATTCAGTTCATTCAAAAAAATGGTTTCGAAGATATGAAAAGAATAGTGTTTTTTTACTGGATTTTCGACACCCTGTATCTTTCAAACGAAACCTAATTTTGAAAAATTGTATTGAAAAAAAGTGTTTCGTTTGATGAGGGGAATCTACAGTTAACATAAATGTACAAGTCAAAGACTAACTCCGGTATATCACAGAGAGTGAGTGTGATGTGCTCTTATTTTTATCACTATCAGATGAGAGCTTCCCAGAAAATAGAGTTTTGGGATTTGAATGCAATCTCTTGAATATCTCGAAAATTTCGCCTACGCTTCTGTATAGCTCCACAGATGAATGAATAGAATTTCCTCCCTATCTAGCGAACATGAAAATAGTTCCACTATTATGATGACGCACCAATAAATACACAGTTTAATTTTGGAGGTCCTTCAGGAACTTTTCGAACAACTTGTAACCAACTTAAAGCACCTGTTTAAAACTTCTCGAAAGTCAACATTTCCGCCAATGATTCTACTCGGAAACTACAGCTTTCCTACCTTAAAATTCCATCCCAATACAAATCAATCCTGAGGACATTCAAAACTCCGAAATCCACCAGTATGAAAATAGTCCCCCTTCTCGCGATTCGAACCCGGAACGGCACTAAACTACGTACGCGCGTTTGTCACGGACGCGATCAGTTTTGCGCGGCGCTCTATCTCCCAAATATTATCCTGATATGGTGTAAGGACACCTTAGTCCTGACTGCCGCATAGCCCGGGCCGGAGACGGATGCTGAGGGCAGACTCAGAAATGTGAAGCTTTCGCGCCTGCGCGGCATCTGTGACATCTGACATCAATCGATATTATCTGAGAGAGACGGGAAGCTGATGCTACACGTTCTGCTTGAGGTGACTGAATCTACGTGATGAGTTTGAAGGTACCGACAGCCGCGGGTTATTTGCGTGGGAGAAGACCATAATAGTGTGAGAGGGAAGGATTTCTCATAAACTTCCACCTCGACCACTCTCGACACTGAAGGGTACATCTGATCTCAGTGATGCAATTAACACCTATCTGTGATTCGAATAGCTGTCGGACCGTGAAAAATCCAGTCTTGACCCCTCAAAACGTAACCAACATGAGATAACGGGATCTGTGGGCCCTAACTGGAGAGGAGGTATTGGAAATTTTGTTGGAATTTGCCATGCAACTGACTGATTGAATATCTGTAGAGCCAGTATTTCAATTAACGCCTTTCAAATTGAGACCAATCTCTTTATTGAGTCAGCTATCGAAGGTATTGGAGAAGATTGCCTACCGTCGAATGTAGGTATAACCATATCTAACAAGATTTTCTATCCTGACAAATTGTCAACATGGCTTTAGAGCTCGAAGATCCACTCAAAGTGCCTGCTGCGAATTGCTCGAGTTCATTTATCCTCCGTTAGATGATGGGGCTCAAATCGCTGGAGTTTTTTTTCGATTTAACGTATTTGATTGCCTTCAATCTAAGTTTCTTGTTGAGAAAATGTATCAAATGGGATTCCGAGGAGTATTCCTCGATAAGATTTGAGTTTTTTCTCAAACTGGTCTATGGTGGTCAAGCTGGACGACTTCCATTCCCGAAGATATCTTCCTGAATTTGGTGTTCCTCAAGGTTCAGTCCAAGGGCCATTTCTATTTCTCTTGTTCATTCACTATATTGCGGCTTGCATTATGGTTTTCTTTGCTGATGACACATCCTTCGCAATCATGATGAACTGAGAGTGTTTCGCGAGTTACTCATCGGTAGCTTTATTGTCTGGTGCCGAAGGACTCTCTAGATCGTCGAATTTCAGATTAGGGATGGTCTTGATTTCACTGTGAACCTTTCGAGCTGCAGCTTCAGGTCATCGGATTACATCAGTTTTTTGGGAGTTCACGTAGACAATAAGATGAGATGATCCTTCCACATTGACCATATTTGTAATGAATTCAGTAAATCCTACTTTGCTTTTTCTCAACTTAAGAGTTTATTATCACTAGATACTCTCTTTGGGGTGTATTTTAGCACTGTCTATAGTCACTTTTGCTATAACGTGGTCCTATAGGGATCGTCACCAGATGCTGGCCGCGTATTTGTTGCGTAGAAAAAAATGTACATATTTTTTTTTCGTCTCATATTCAACCTGAGACCTCGATTCTATGGCCGCCCTATATTCAAGAAAAGTATAGTTATTTATGATATGAGATAGAAGCATAGAATACCTGGTGTATCGACTCCTTACTGAAAATCGTGACCAAAATTTGTAGATCAAAACGGCATTCTAGATTTCAGATTTTGGTCTAGTTCCGGAATAAATCCGCAGGTAATAGTCGATGGCTTCAATCTCTCCTTTCCGGAAAGATCAATAAAAGTATGGAATGCAAATCCGAAACGTGGCTGGTTCTCACAGGAACTTCGAATGATGAGGGAGCATCTCACTCTGTTGACGGCGATGTGTGAGCGGTACGGAACAGGCGAGCTGATCACTTTTAGAAACCAGTATCGAGCCTGGTATAGGAAATGTATCAAGAAGGCAAAGACCAACTATTTTGATGACATCATTAATAAGTCGGGAAATAAATCTAGAACCGCTTGGCGTTTGATCCACGACCGTCTCGGGGAAAAATACGAACATAATCCGCCAAATATCAGCCCAGTTAGATTCAACGAACATTTCTCATCACATGCTGAAAGAGTCTCAGCAAGTTTGCCTGGACCGAATATACCTTTCCATGAAACCTTCAAAAAGCCGATTCCACCCAACACCTGCTTCTCTTTCAAGGAAATCGGTCATAATACTATAAGGGATAAGGGATGTTGTTGCGCATATGAAAAATAGCAGCTCAACCGACTTTTATGGGCTCTCAGTCGAAATCGTTAAGAAAAACATCAATTCTTTAATTTCACCACTAACAAAACTCGTAAATCGATGCCTTACTTCTGGTAGATTCCCGGGCTGCCTAAAGATCTCCAAGGTTATACCAATCCATAAAAAAGGCGATAAAGATGACCCGAACAACTATCGCCCAATTTCGTTGGTGCCGATATTTTCCAAGATCCTCGAAAGGGTCATATCCAACCAGATCATAGTGAAGCGTGTTGCTTTTAATTGTGAATCGGGATGGGGCTACGTTTCGTCCCAGCCTCGCTTACGATGGACTCATCAGATGGGCTAATGTAAGCGAGGCCTGCCAATGACGTAGGTGTTACAGCTGCCCTGCCCGAGACGAGCGTGGGTACTGGGTAGTAGGACCTGGTCGGTCTATAAAGAATATGGTACCGCAGTAACCAACGCTGCCTAGGAGGAGGTGCCCTCTGCGCGGGCGGCGTGCGAAGCGCGGTCGCAGACTTCTGCACGCCGGTGGCAAGTAGCCACATGACTCTCCCCCAGTGAACAGGACAACTGGTCATGGCCATGATACCGTGGACGATGCCTGGAGACCTGAGAGGGCTGCAGCCGGTGCTTGGAGTTGTCCCACACTGGGATGGACGTGTGCCATCGCCAGCGAGGGACGGTTGCACACCTTGTTGCGCTTGCAGCCAGAATTGTCTCGAAGGTTGATCCAGACATCGTATGTGGGGACGAAAGTTGAGCTGTTATTTCCCCATGCCCGATCACGTCGGGGTCACCAATTTGAAGCGTGTTGCTTTTAATTGTGAATCGGGATGGGGCTACGTTTCGTCCCAGCCTCGCTTACGATGGACTCATCAGATGGGCTAATGTAAGCGAGGCCTGCCAATGACGTAGGTGTTACAGCTGCCCTGCCCGAGACGAGCGTGGGTACTGGGTAGTAGGACCTGGTCGGTCTATAAAGAATATGGTACCGCAGTAACCAACGCTGCCTAGGAGGAGGTGCCCTCTGCGCGGGCGGCGTGCGAAGCGCGGTCGCAGACTTCTGCACGCCGGTGGCAAGTCGCCACATGACTCTCCCCCAGTGAACAGGACAACTGGTCATGGCCATGATACCGTGGACGATGCCTGGAGACCTGAGAGGGCTGCAGCCGGTGCTTGGAGTTGTCCCACACTGGGATGGACGTGTGCCATCGCCAGCGAGGGACGGTTGCACACCTTGTTGCGCTTGCAGCCAGAATTGTCTCGAAGGTTGATCCAGACATCGTATGTGGGGACGAAAGTTGAGCTGTTATTTCCCCATGCCCGATCACGTCGGGGTCACCAATTTGAAGCGTGTTGCTTTTAATTGTGAATCGGGATGGGGCTACGTTTCGTCCCAGCCTCGCTTACGATGGACTCATCAGATGGGCTAATGTAAGCGAGGCCTGCCAATGACGTAGGTGTTACAGCTGCCCTGCCCGAGACGAGCGTGGGTACTGGGTAGTAGGACCTGGTCGGTCTATAAAGAATATGGTACCGCAGTAACCAACGCTGCCTAGGAGGAGGTGCCCTCTGCGCGGGCGGCGTGCGAAGCGCGGTCGCAGACTTCTGCACGCCGGTGGCAAGTCGCCACAATAGATTTCTTGGAGGGTAATAATCTACTAACTGAAAACCAGTTCGGTTTCAGAAGAGGTAGAAGCACCACTGATGCTATACTCCAGCTGACCAGGGGCGCTCTGGACTGTTACGAAGACAAAAAATTCTATCAGGCATCATTTATAGATCTAACGAAGGCCTTCGACTGCGTGCCCAGTGATAAGCTATTGTACAAATTGGAAAGGTACGGGTTCGATGATGAGCCTTGAGTTTGATACGCTCCTTTCTGAGTGAAAGATTTCAAGTAGTCAGCGTGGACGGCGTTTTGTCAACGATGATGCCCATCAAGACAGGTGTGGCACAGGGTTCGACATTGGGGCCTATCCTTTTTATTGTAGATATCAATGACTTCCCCGACTACATGGCCGATACGCAATCTATCATGTTCGTTGACGACACCACCCTGACTGTTGGGTCTTCCGATTTGCACTCCCTTGTGGATCTGTCGGGGACGGCACGTTCGAGAGCTTCCGATTGGTTCGTGTCAAACGGCCTCTGCGTGAATGAGGAGAAGACCCAAGAGCTCACTTTCGGCCTGAGAAGTATGGATGGCCTGTCTAACACTAACGCATCTGTCAGATTCCTAGGTGTCTATCTGGATGCTTCCCTTACATGGGCTGAACACGCTGATCGTCTTTCTTCGAAGCTGAGTAGCAACATCTTTGCCCTGAGGGTTCTCTCGTGTTCGCTGTCCGTGGAGGTGTTGAGATCTGCGTATTTCGCCTTGGTTGAGACCCACCTCAAATACGGAGTCCTAGTATGGGGTAACTGCGCCCGTGCCGGGGATATATTCGGACTCCAGAGACGCGCGGTCAGAATTTTGGGCGGGCTGGGGTACCGCGATTGCTGTAAGCACATATTTAAAGATCTGAGATTGCTCACTTTTCCGTCACTGTTCATTCTGGAAAGCCTGGTCTTCATCCACGTTCATGTCAAGGACTACTCAGTCCAGTCAGATATTCACGACCATGACACCAGAAAAAAATCAATCATCAGGAAAGATTACGTTAGATTGAGCCGATCCCAGCGTGGCCCGGACTTCTGCGCTACTTCATTATATAACAAACTTCCTGGTGGGGTGAAGAATCTTCCGATTAAGAAGTTTCGGGAGAGAGTCCGCGATTTTTTATTGTCAAGAACTCTCTATTCGATAAATGAGTTCACACACATGAGAATCTGTGATGCTGATTTCGAATGAATTTTTATGGATTTTTTAATGCACGTACATAGCTATTTATTTTATTGTATTTTAACCCCTTCTTACCTAGAACGATGTTTTATACCTGTTCGCATTTACTTATGTATTTTTGAATATTACTGACCTGTGAAAGCAATATGTAACTTGCAATTCATTAATAAATGTCTCTCTCTCTCTCTCTCTCAATATTTATCGGTCGTGGCGCTACTGCGGCAACGGCAAATAGCGCGACCCCTTTCGGGAGGAATGAAAAGCAGGACGAATTTTCGGATTTTCGATCGACAAGAAAGTCTTAAACAAAATCTAATCAGTGCCAACACCTGGTTTTCTATGCATCTATGATATGAGTGTTAAAAGTGACGTTTTATTTTGTGAGTGAAAAAGTTTGTGAAATGAGCGGAGCGAACAAAATAACTTTTAACACAAATACCATGCAATGTTTTTTGTACAACTGCCCTATTTTTATAATGAAATGGGCGAATTTGCAATGACAAACGTTATGATTAGGTACTAACAAATGAGAAAAGACGCTGTCATTTGAATTTCGTTCCTGTCCAATTTTCGTCTTGGGTTTTTAACTGCTTGATATGTTTGTCGAGAGTCTAATTATTAATAAGAGTGACGATTTGGTTGTTCCTGTGGATAATGAAGAGTCTGCGAGAAGAGCAAATCTGGAACTCCTACCTAAAAAATCTGTTCAGCAGTTCGATATTGCATATAACAATTTCCTGGCCTAGTGTAAATTGAAAAATGAAGAAGGGAACTTCAGTGAACCTGTTTTCGTGGCATACTTAGAAGACAAATCAAAAATATGGAGTTCATCAACTTTGTGGAGCGAATTTTCAATGATAAAGTCAAGCGCCCTTATTAAAAATGGTGTGGTTGTTAGTAAATATTTTAAGGCAATAGCATATAAAACCGAAAAGTGAAGGATATCGTCCCAAGAAATCGAAAATTCTCACTCGTGAACAAGTTGAAAAGTTCATAAATGAGGCACCAGATGAGAAATACTTGATGGTTAAGGTTACAACTATTTTCTGATTAGGTAGTTGGAGCCTGTCGGCGTGAAGAATTGTGTAATTTATCAGTGGAATACATTGAAATAACAAATAAATCATTGGTTATACATCTTCCAAACACAAAAACGAAAGTCAGTCGTTCTTTCAGTATTATTGGGAAGTATGTTGACTATTTTCTTAAGTACTTTCCACTACGCCAAGGGCGTAGCCAGGATTTATAACAGGGGGGGGCGAAATCTATACAGGGGGGGGCAAACCATGGTCATCCTCCATGGTCTTTCAAAATGTGAAAATTTAGGGATAAAAAAACAGTCAAATTTAATTCATTTTTTCTTTCAGGGGGGGACAGCTGCCCCCCCCTGCCCATAGCTGGCTACGCCCATGCACTACGCCCTTCTGTCATCAAACATCGTCGTTTTTTCCTGAAATACATGAATAATAAATGCACTGACAATCCAGTTGGTATCAATACATTTGGGAAAATTCCATCTATTGTTGCCGAATTCCTCAAACTGCCAGAACCAAATCAATAAACAGGACACTGTTTTCGAAGATCCTCCGCTTCAGTGCTAGCAGAATCAGGAGCAAATATTACGGATATAAAAAAACATGGTGGATGGAAGTCTACGACGGTAGCCGAGGGCTATGTTGATATTAATCGTAAAACTAGAACAATTACTAACATTAATGCCCTGTGAGGTTAGGAAGCTTCGCAACACATTATTAGAATCCTCAGCACCATCAGTACTTGTAGAATCCGGAAGTACAATATTGGATGATGATGATCCAAAATCTGTTGAGGTTGGGAGAATTTTTTTAGCAATGACATTTCTATATGCATACAGAATTCAATATTGTACTTCCGGTTTCTAAGGATAGGTACTGATGGTGCTGAGAATTCTAATAATGTGTTGCGAAGCTCCCTAACGTCACAGGGCATTAATGTTAGTAATTTTTCTAGTTTTACGATTAATATTAATGTTCATAAGTAATGATTGTTAAATATTGATAATAAAAATTTGCAATTGCTCAATTTTTTCATGTGATTTCATCATAAGAAAATGGATTTCTTGTATTAATGCATGATTATCATGGCAACCGAACATAAAATATTCAGTCGGAGCATAGATGCATCTATGTCGGAGCACTATCGAGCTGTCAAATTTAATTATTCGCTTTCGATCAGAATCTGATTTTACCAGTTACGTTATTTTGCATAATGAATATTGAAAAAAATATCCCTTCGACACCGCTAGATGTGGAAAAAACTGCTGAAGCAGCAACTTTGAGTATGCTACCTGGAAAGAGCCGACATTTATGAGAAAACCTAGGAAGAATTTCGGTCTTGGTGCAAGGAGAAGAACGTTCTGAAATTTTCGGTAACGGTTTTGTTGGCATACTTTACGTATATTGCAGAAAAGGGGCATTAAGCAAATTTATGGTCAAAGTATTCGATGCTGAAGACAACATTGATATAAGCAGATACCACAAACTGTTGATCGAAAAATCTAAAAAGAACATGTGGAAGAGTTCATAGCGAATGCTCCTAAAAGTATTTTGTTGATGTCTAAGGTAAAAATAAAACTCAATTGAATCGTTAATCCAACTTATTCTAATGAAAAAAAATGTTAAATATTCAGAATTTCACAACATGTCCTATATTCCATCGATGAATTTTTCGAAAACTTCTATAGGGAGCATAAATATTAATATATAGAAATGAACACAGAAATTTACATTGTGTCAAATTTGTCTATTACGCAAAATAAAAATCTTTTTGAATCCAGAGTTTATTTTCAATTCATGATGAGGTTGACGGAAAAATCTTGTAATCAACTCGTTTATTAATCTAGCGATTAATGGTCTCAAACATTAACGCGCTCGCTCCGCTCACGCGTTAAAATATTTCGACCATTAATCGCTGTCATTAATAAACTAGTTGATTAAATAACTATTTCCGTCGACCATAGAATAAAAGCTCATTTTAACGCACTCGAAATCATCCATTAATGACCCCTATTAATGCATGATTTCTTGTATTAATGCATGATTATCATGGCAACCGAACATAAGATATTCAGTCGGAGCATAGATGAATCTATGTCGGAGCACTATCGAGCTGTCAAATTTAATTATTCGCTTTCGATCAGAATCTGATTTTACCAGTTACACTATTTTACATAATGAATATCGAAGAAAATATCCCTTCGACACTGCTAGATGTGGGAAAAACTGCTGAAACAGCAACTTTGAGTATGCTACCTGGAAAGAGCCGACATTTATGAGAAAACCTAAGAAGAATTTCGATCTTGGTGCAAGGAGAAGAACGTTCTGAAATTTTCGATAACGGTTTCGTTGGCATACTTTACGTGTATTGCAGAAAAGGTGCATTAAGCAAATTTATGGTCAAAGTATTCGATGCTGAAGACAACATTGATATAAGCAGATACCATAAACTGTTGATCGAAAGATCGAAAAAGAACATGCAGAAGAGTTCATAGAGAATGCTCCTTATAGTATTTTGTTGATGTCTTAGGTAAAAATAAAACTCAATTGAATCGTTAATCTAACTTATTCTCATGAAAAAAATGTGAACTATTCAGAATGTCACAACATGTCCTATATTCCATCCATGAATTTTTCGAAAACTTCTATAGGGAGCATAAATATTAATATATAGAAATGAACACAGAAATTTACATTATGTCAAATTCGTCTATTACGCAAAATAAAAATCTTTTTGAATCCAGAGTTTATTTTCAATTCATGATGAGGTCGGCGGAAAAATCTTGTAATCAACTCGTTTATTAATCTAGCGATTAATGGTCTCAAACATTAACGCGCTCGCTCCGCTCACGCATTAAAATATTTCGACCATTAATCGCTGTCATTAATGAACTAGTTGATTAAATAACTATTAACACTATTGTTGAAAATATTTTTAACACGCTTCCACGTAAACGATCAATTTCAACATTTTTTGCTGTCATTAAAAGTGTCACTTTTAATGGCAGTTGTACAAAAAATATTAACCTGCTGATATTTTGGGATGTGGTATTCACTAGCCAAGTTCTGATGTTGAATTGATGAATTTACTATACTTCACATTTTAAGAATATATTATGATTTGACAGTGATACTAGATAATAATGATTTTCCAGTACAATGATCTTAATTTCTCATGCAGCATCAGAAGTTATTCACATCCAGACCATAGTTAATGGCATGTGAAAATCCTTTCGTGTTGTTCTGCTGTAGTAAGTTTCCATACGAATAAAGAACATTCAAAAAAATCATTTATTCCTCAAATTTCCTTTGAATTTCTCGTAGAATTTCGATCCAATTGGAAGGAAAAAGCCAATTATACACCTATATTTAAAAAAATCGACAATACACTGTCAATAAAACATTAATTCACTGAAAGTCTTCATATAATATCAACGAATTCAAAGAAAACACCCACAATAATCAGGTTTGTAAACACGAGCTACTTCTTCGGAACTGGATGAAATTTAAATTTGTTTATTTCTACACTGGGCCGGATTAACCATGTGGGGGCTCCTAGACAGTGCAATTTTCGGGATCTCTTTTCATCTCTCATCAGAATTCTTCAAGTTCATAAGTATTCATATATACAAGGTAACCCATTTTGAGAGATCCACTGAGAAGCACATTGGAAAGAGCCTGCATCAAATAATGTTTCAATTGAAAGTTTCTCAATTTTCAGGGGGACATCGGACGCAGACGCTAAATTTGGCCTTGAAGTTTGATTTCAAGGTCAAGTAGATTTTTTGAATAGGGAATATGCATTTTTCGTTGCTGAATATGTATCAAACTTCGTGAAAAACTAAAAACATTCTGCCCTTTTTTGTTTCTGTCATAATATGAATCCTTGTAGATAAACGAAGTGTTTTATGCTCAGAATGATTATGATGAAATTCATAACCATAGCAAGCACTACTTAAATCTTGTGGGGCGTCCCCCTCAACAGTTAGAGTTTCACGTTGCTTGGAGGCACTTGACTATCTCTATTTTCGATTCGGGCGATTACTGAATGGGTGATGAGCTCTATTTTGGAAAACGATAATTTCTTCTAAAGTCTCCAATAAAATATTTACTATTTCACTTCGGGTGTAATTCGGTATTTTTCTAATCAATCAATCAATATTCTGCAATGAAAATGGTATATTCGCTTTTCAAAAGGTCTGCTTGACATTGAAATGACCTTGACATCAAACTCCAAGATCAGATTAAACGCCTGCACTCAATGTATCCCTAAAAATAAAGAAACTATAATTTGAAACATTGTTCATTCAGGCTCTTCCCAGGAAGTTATTCCCGTGTTATTCCATCTTTCAAAATGGGTCACCCTGTAGAAGATACCGCACATCAAAGGAGCCGCCTGCGGCGCCTGATGATATCGTGACAGCTGAAGAAAATGCCGACACGTTTGATGAGAATAAAAAGGGGAAGTGAGATGCCGACAGTAATATGTATTTTTTTTAATCTAATTTGGCAATATTTCTCTAATTTGAAAGCTTTTATTTAGTTTCGAACGCCCGGTGTCTGTCTGTCTCTAATCAAATGTTGGAAGTTAAATATGGCACACTCCTAATCGACTAATTGATTTGAAACTTGGCAGGTGTACATAATTCATAATTCTGGTGACAATGCATCATGCAATATTTGTTATAGAAAAAAAACAAAATGGCGGCTCCAAATTGGCGAATGAGTTTTGTAATTATGATCCGATTTCATTCAAAATAAGTATCTGGGGTTTTTGGGTTCGACAATGATGATTTTTCTGTCAAAATCGGAAAATTCGAGATGGCGACTACGATATGACGGACGCGTTTTGTAATTATGATCCGATTCTATTCAAATTTGGTATCTGGGGGTTTTCGTGTCAGAAATTGAGATTCTTCAAAATGGTGGAATTCAAGATGGCGGCTCTAAAAGGGCGGATGAGTGTTGTTATTACAAAAGCTTGTTTTTAAAATGTTTTTTTACAAAAGTTTGTTTCTGGTATAACTGTACCTTTTCTGGGCTACTATCGAATTTGATGATTCTGCTCAGTATTACCTGAAAAATAACCCGAATAGCCAAATTCCCGGTACTCGGGGCCCCATTTACTGCCATTTCGTTTGGCTGAGGGCCCTCTTTAAGAGTCCTGGAACTAATTAGTTCCAGGACTCTCCGCACTGCAAGGACCTCTGCTACGCCACTGATTGTCTACCCTGCAAATCGCTACGTATTGAGTTCAACCTCAACGAAACCGGAATTCCCATAACGTGCATATGAAATCTAGTATTCTCTCAGCTGATCTCTCACGTAAAAAAAATCATGCCAATTAAAACTTTCCTGTAAGAAACATTTAATTTTCCTCGTGCACTGGGCACGCGGAGCCCTAAGCTGATGCGGGGCCCCGAGGCAGTCGCCTTCTCTACCTAATAGTTAATCCGGCTCTGTTTCTACAGCATCTTGAATCATTTTGAAACTGTTTATAGAAACTTCTCATTTATGAGAAAAGTTATTGTAGATACAAAAAGAAGACTCTAGCGAAATCCTCATTTGATATTTAGGTATCTTTAAACAGTTGGCCAGCATGAAGGCATTGGTCTATTGTGGTGTCGAATTCGGGAAAAAGAAAGACAAAATGGTGGAAAAAGTGCAAAGTTGGATTTTTCATTTTCGATGTCGAATTGGATGTCATTATTTCAACGTACAAGATATTCTAAGATTATCCTTGAAATTTTTTTATGTCCACAGAGAAAAAAAATGTTTTCACCCAATATTTTCAGAATCCTTCAAGTTCGAACTATCTTTCATTCTTAATACTAATGTTAGAACATGATGCATTATCCATTGGTTTCATATTGTAGCATTCCAAATTTTCCGCTTGGAATCGAACTGTCTACTTTCGATTAGCCAGCATTGCTTGGTAATGGACATTTACAATATTAGAATAAATCCAATTTTTTTATTATCGATTGTAGCCTGAGGAATGTGAGAAATAAACCACCGAAACGTCTCAACAGAGATCCAGGATTTTTATTGCTCCTTCAACCGATATCAACATTCTCAAAATCCAATTTATATTCGAAAGGCAAGATAATCGTATCCCTACCATCCGAAAGTTCGATTCTCACCAAAGTTTTTTTTTGTTTATAAATCCATAATACTATCCGTAGCCGTAGCTCAGTAGCCCAATTCGCAAGGCCATCAGATTTTTAAATAAAAATAATGAAAGTAACGCATAATCTTTTGAAGGCTACTAAAAGAAAACCAAAGGATATTTCCTCATTCTTTCTTGACTAAAGTATACATTGCATACCACAAAGATATTTGGGGTGTGGTATAGAAGAACATTGATTAAATCTCCGGTTGGGTTATTCTTTATCATAACCACATTCGCAATATCCTCATATGCTTCCTTTGGACTTCAAATTTCTCCTTCTATTTCTTCACAAAAACTAGAAGAAGGCTTCAGTGGATCTTCCAACTGCTCGATAGCTCGATTAGTTCTTCAATCTTTTCTGTAGGTCAATTAAAGATTCTTGAGCATGATGAATAGGTTTCGTCGTTTCGTGGTCTTTCTTCAGCTTCCATAATTTATTTATGGTCCTTTTCCTCCAGAATAGTCAAGAAATCGCTATATTTGGGCAACTTATGAAAATCCTGCAATGAACCTAATACGTTTGATATGAATTTCGTCACAGAGGAATTTTTGGAAGAAGTTCAAACAAAATTACACTATGATATTGGAGAAAAATCCGTCTGGGAAATAATAAAATTGGTCTTTCTGTACCTACACTGTGTACAGCAAAAATAAATGTTATTCTTAACGGTTATAAACAAATTTAACAATACCTAATTTTGCATTTTCGAAATATGAAAACTTATATAAATGTCGTTTTTTGACTTTATACCTGCCTCGCTAAACAAATTTTTTTCTGAGTTTGTGATTTTCCATTTCCTTGAACTTTTTGTCGTCTTTATAAGTTTTTCCTCTTTTCCTTCAGTCCCCCATATCTTCACACCCTTACTGAATTTAGACTTATTTTTAATTTTTCTAACATCTTCAGGTATAAAGTAGTATAATCTCGAAGCTAAATGTGATCTACACCTCTGTCCAATTCTCTCTTCTGTTCTCTGTGTTTTTTCTCCTGCTCTAGTTGGGTATTTATGTTTTCTATTTGTGATGGAAATTCCATTTTGCTGGATATTAATAAGTATTTTGTGTGCAAAGGTTTGTCTTAAGTCAAGTAGTTTAGATATCTGGAATATTTTCTCGCTATAGAGAATGTGTTTTTTTTTTCGTACATAACTTTAAGATACAATTTATTTATTCTCGGGAATTCAACTTCAAGCATACATTTTTGTAGGGTATCAATGTTATTATTATTAATATATCTTTTTTTTTTGGAATGACGGATCCATGAAACAAGAAATACTCCAGTGACATATTTTCATCCGTGTGATCTTTTTTTCTGCTTTCTCTCGGAGTTTACCTTGAATCATAAAAAGAGGAGACACATCATCTCATTCATAAATTCGAGAATTGTTGAAGCCAAAATTTAGTCAGTTTCCAATGAGTGGGACGAAGATAACTTGAACGACACTAACGATAGCAATAACAACATGACAGAAGCTAACTTTGAATGGTACAGTGGCCTGGTGTTATCAGTATTAAGGGGAAGTACCAACTTTTGAATCGTGGTGAATCTCCATTCAAAAAGTGGTCTCTTTATTTCACGAGTAACTACCCTAATTTACGACGTAGAGACTTGATTTTTTTTAAATTGAAGTTGAAGAACGTCCCGAGGGCAAATAGTTTTCTTTTTTCGATTTAATTATTTTTTCGATTAAAAAAAACAGGGTAATCGTTAGTACTCTGCAATATCTGGGTTATTGAATATGTTTTTCGTTTTTCATGAGTACAAGCTATATTTTTGAAATAATCATCATGAAAATTTTTGTAGTTTATAGAAGATTAAATTGCCGAGGGCAAATAGTTTCAACTTTTTCCAAAAAAATGATGGATGACCGTCGAAAAAAAAATCATTAAGTGTAGTTTCAAAAACGCTGAAGTTCAACCTGTTTTTTTTAATTGAAAAACTAATTAAATCGAAAGACAACTTATTGCCCTCGGGGCGTTCTTCAGCTTCAATTTAAAAAAAAATTCTAGTCTCTATGTCGTAAATTAGGGTAGTTACTCGTGAAATGAAGAGACCACTTTTTGAATGGACATTTACCACAATTCAAAAGGTGATACTTCGCCTTAAAGAATTGACATAAAATAACATTGGAACAGATTCTGAGTTAGATGAACAGAGCCAGCTAAATTCAGAATTGATAACCAAATGTCCTCGTCTCAATATTAGAAGGTGATCTGAAAAGTGAAATTCTAAAAATCGAAGAACCTACGCCACGGTTACCTTGAATGAGAAGTGTAGAACATACCTGTGTCAACTCAAATTAGAATTCAAAAAGTCCAATTTACCACTTACAAGACACTTACGAATCATTTTTTCAACATTTTGCACTGTTCAAAACGTCATTAGTTAGAAGTATTCAGAAACGATGCTGGCATGACGATGTGCCCATCCATTATCTGAGGCAAAAACGGCCGTTTCGCGAAAAGGAGTTAGAGAAAAACTGGCCTCTATGCTACGAGATCGATTTTTGTGAGAAAATGAATGCCGAAAACCGCACATTGCTATCTTGACTTGTTTTCAATTTTGTGCATTTCTTACCCAACTCTGTAACTTGTTTTTTTTTAATATTTCTTGTTTCTGTGAAAACATTCTTCATGCACTTTTTCGAACTTGTATTTTTCTTATGGACCACCCTATATTTTTTCACATTTTCGTGTTTGAAATGAAATTCTCTTTGCAAATATGTATAATAGATGCTCCTTCTCTTCGAAAACATTCGTTTTGTGACTGTTTTCCAATTCCTTCCGATGTATTTTCAAAATCTGGGTTGACATGCCTGAAAACGAATCAAAATAGTTCAACATGACAGCTGTTAAAAAGAATAATTAGTGCCGATTTTGTAATAACTCATATACCTATTAAATCAAAAAAAAAAGAATAACGAAAACAACAATATTTTTGAAATATTCACAACATTTGTTCGAATTGAGAGCACTATTTAAATCAAAACATAATTGAATTCGCTTTCCAACATTATTGACAGCATTAATCAATTCTATCGCAGGTATTGAACGAAAATCATGTCGCACTGCTGCTTCCAACGCTCCTCGGGAATAACGATGGCGTTTATATGTGAGGTCCTTTATTCTTCCCCAGAGGTAAAAATCTAGAGGCGTAAGATCGGGGGATCTTCTCGCCCAATGGACAGAACCCTGGTTGCCAAAACAATTATTGTCCGTAAATAAACGTTTAAGAATTTAAGAACGCCGTTATAATGTGTGCATTATGACACGGTGCCCCATCTTGTTGGAAGTATACGTCTCCAATTTGTTGTAATGGCAAATCATCCATTATTGGTTCAACAAATTTCCGCAATATTTCCAAACATCACGCTGCCGTAAGGTTACCTTTATAGATATAGGGACCGATAAACCTTCCTCTAAAAATACCGACCCAAACATTGAAACTGTATTGGCCTTGATGTTGTGTATAATATGTGGATTTCCCAAAGTCCAATTGTAGGAGTTGTATCTATTAAAAATACCAGAGCTGCTAACGCATGCTTCATCAGTCCATATGATATTCTCTCCAAAGTTTGGGCTTTCAGCACATTTTCCTAAAGACCATTGGCAAAATTCAAGCCGGAATTGTAGGTCATTTGGTAGTAACTTGTGAACTTTTCTTACTCTATGTTTCAGAATTCGCATTGCTGTAGTCTTTGTAATACCTGTATTCAACTGCATTTTGCGAAGTGAAATATTGGGTTGGTTTTGCATTTACTCCGAAACCGTTATTTATTTTAACTCTCTATCTCTATTCCTGGCTTCGTAAAATTTTGTCCTTGGTTTTGAAACAGAACCGTAATTAACTAGGTTTAGCTGCCATCTAGTGAACATATCCCGAAACACTTTTTGAATCGTGGTAAATCTCCATTCAAAAGTGGTCTCTTTATTTCACGAGTAGGTACCCTAATTTACGACGTAGAGACTTGATTTTTTTTTAAATTGAAGTTGAAGAACGTCCCGAGGGCAAATAGTTTTTTATTTTTCGATTTGATTAGTTTTTCAATCAAAAAAAACAGGGTAATCGTTAGATCTGGGGTTTTTGAATATGTTTTTCGTTTTTCATTAGTAGAAGCTATATTTTCGGAATAATAATCATGAAAATTTTTGTAGTTTATAGAAGATTAAATTGCCGAGGGCAAATAGTTGCGATTTTTTCGATTTAATTAGTTGTTCAATCAAAAAAACAGGTTGAACAGCGTTTTGGAAACTACACTTAATGATTTTTTTCCGACGGTTATTCATCACTTTTTGGAAAAAATCGCAACTATTTTCCCTCGGCAATTTAATCTTCTATAAACTACAAAAATTTTCATTATTATTATTTCAAAAATATAGCTTGTACTCATGAAAAACGAAAAACGAATTCAATAATCCCAGATCTAACGATTACCCTGTTTTTTTTCACTTGAAAAACTAATTAAATCGCAAAAAAAAAGGGTACCTACTTACTCGTGAAATAAAGAGACCACTTTTGAATGGAGATTTACCACGATTCAAAAGGTGATACATTGTTTGACAGTACGCAAAGACTGTAGTTGCTAAGGTAATTTGTTTCATATTCAAGCATGGCAACCCAGATTTTGAAAATACATCCAAAATAATTCGAAAACAGCCACAAAATTAATGTTTTCCAAAGAGAAGTAGCCACTATTATTCTATACTATACTCAACTGGTATATATTTGAAAAGAGAATTTCATTTCTAACACGAATGTGTGAAAAAATATAGGGTGGAGCATAAGATAATACAATTTTATGTTATAGGCTCAAAATCATATTTTTTAGTAAAAAACTAGGAACCCCATTGGATTCCTTTAAAAAAAGTGCCTGAAGAATGTTAATACAGAAACAAGAAATATACAAAAATCAACAAGTTACGGGATTGGGTCAGAAATGCACAAAATTGAAAAACACCTTGTATCTTTCGAATAAGTCGAGATAGCAGTGTGCGGTTTTCGGCATTCATTTTCTCACAAAAATCGTTCTCATAGCATGTATGTCAGTTTTCACTAACTCCTTCAGAAATTGATGTTTCCTATCAAAAGTGTCCAATTTGGACCACTCTGTACATATGCATGTGTTTCATTCCTCAAATCGAGCATGTGTCCTGTAAAATATAAAATTATTACGTATTTAGATTTGATGCCGTCCAGAATTATGATATAGTTAGTTTTCTCATATGTAATACCACTAGAGATGAAATTTTGCCGGCAAAATTTCTCGATTGTAATATGAAAGTTTGTTGCTCGGAAATTTCGCGATTGATATTGATTTTGGAAAAAAAGTCATCAGCGAAATTTCCGAAAAGCAACAAACTTGAATATTACAAGAGAGAAATCTTACCTGCTTAAATTTCATCTCGAGTGGTATTCGGCATGAGTATTCCACGAGAAAATAGGGTAATATGTTCACATTTGACGCGTATAGCGCTATTTGGCAAATTAAAATTCATCATAGATTAACTAAACCACTAAACGTTGTTTGTTCTCTCTATGATATTTATTTCCGAAGCTATCTATGAATTCGAGAAACGTCAAAAATTTTGTGGCTGAAAAACCAACATGTTGGTTTTGCCGGCTTGAAAATTTTTTCGGGATGAAACGATCGTTGTTGCTACGGAAACTTCCTCACTAAAAATGAAAAGAGTGGAAAAGTCACTGCAAAATTGTTAGATTTATCCGCTGTTACTTTCGGAAAGTTTTCAATTAGTTAACCGCTTTTCAATTTATGGATTGGTGGAGAATAGAGTCGATTTCGAACGATTGATTGTTTAGTGAGTGATAGTACTCAAGGATTTATTATATTCCTTCACAAACGATCAAATGAAATTTATTAAATGTTTCATCAGCTCACAGGACTATATAATTTTATCAAAATAAAACCGAATAAAAATTCAAACTAACCAAAACACAACCTTCTTGGATTCTTAGCGCCCTTAGCGGATTCTCCAACAACTCTATTGTTGATGTCTTCGAAGTTTCCACTTATGGCGATGTTTTGGCCGTTTACCTTCATACACCCGCAGTGCAACACGTGTGTTGCCTACCCATTTAAATTTGAAAATATTCGCGCACGAGTCGACATTAGAACGTTAGCGGAGATAGATAACACATGTGAAAACACGGTCGATTACAGCGGAACATTCCTATAAAGGGCAGAATTAGTGAATTCACCTTCCCATTTATCCAATCCACTTACGGCTCTTACCCCCTCAAGGTGATATTCGACCAAGTGATTGTCGTCTACACTTATTAGTTATTAACCATACAGTCTGCTATTTACATTTTTGAAAACCCACCAGGCTTTACGATGAATGCTCATCAGTCGACTCTCAACCATCGTACACCAGGTTTTGATCCTACGAAGGCTGCTGAATGATCGCTTCACAATGCAAGTAGTGCTCGGTGAAGCGATCAAAATTTTTAAAACATTTTCTCACGAAAAAATTTCCTTGTTTCTGTCAAAACATCAATAATTGTCAGCTCTTAAAAATTATCCCCAGGTTTCTGCTGCCTTTGCCACAATTCTTCATCATTTTTGATGCCGCTCAAATTGTAAAATTGGCAGAAGGGATAATTTGTAAAGAATTGTTTTGCATCTGAGCAGGATGCACTCTGCTTAATGTATATAGACCAAGAGCCAGTGACCAATTTTCATATGTCATCTCATAACTCTCCAAAATTTACTTGTTTAATAGCCAATATCTGCTCGAAAATAAAAACCACTTCTGCCAGCCCATAATGGACGGAGTAGACTACCATAAGTGCTCAAAGAGGCCAGAAAATTAGCTTCAACTATGTCATAGTATCATACACAAAACAATCAATTGTTATTGATAATATGGTGAATCTATAAAAAATAATGACAGAACTTTTTCGTCCCTCCAAAGTGTTGGCAGAACTCTTTGAAAATTCATTAAGAACAGCTGTACTTAGGTATGTCATTTCAGTACGCTTGAAATTTACAGGAAATAAGGAAAATGTGTCTAGAAAGCGAATTATAATAATGACAGAAATTTTTTACATCACGAACCATCTGCCAGAACGAGGAATGTTGCCGCGCAAATGCGAGCGAAATGAGCTTATTCATATTTACAAGTCAGACCTAGAACGCATATTGGGCATTTACGAGACTCATCAAAAGTTGATTGGAAGCTAAAATTCTTTTATGAAATTATAGCATTAGTTTTCAGTTTCATTTACCTGATCCGATGATAAATTCGCTATATGTACCTACTCGTAATACTAAAGCTCACAGTGAAAGTCTTATACTCTCTTTTACTACTCTTAGTCTACCCAACTTTTGGGGTTTTAAATGCTCTGATGGTTTATTTTTTACACTTCTTTGAATGTTTCGTAAGTCACACAGGTATACTCAAGACCTCCTCAATCCATTCGAAAAATTCTTGAGGAAACAAATTTTGAGGATGCGTAGGAAGAGCATATTTTTTTGAATAGTTTATTACTAAATAAATTGTTATAATGTTAAAAATAAACACCTTTAATTCCTTTAATTTATTCCTTTAATTGACAATAATACATGCCCAATATGCGCTCTAGGTCTGACTTGCAAATATGAATAAGCTCATTTCGCTCGCATTTTCGCGGCAACATTTCTCGTTCTGGCAGATGGTTCGTGATGTAAAAAATATCTGTCGTGATTATAATTCGCTTTCTAGACACATTTTCTTTATTTCCTGTAAATTTCAAGCGTTCTGAAATGACATAAGTACAGCTGTTCTTAATGAATTTTGAAAGAGTTCTGCCAACACTTAGGAGGGACGAAAAAGTTCTGTCATTATTTTTTATAGATTCAATATATTATCAATAACAATTCCTGAAAGTTTTGTGAATGATACTATGACATAGTTGAACCTAATTTTCTGGCCTCTTTGAGCGCTTATGGTAGTCTACTGCGGCCATTATGAGCTGGCAGAAATGGTTTTTATTTTCGAGCAGATATTGAATACAACAAGTAAATTTTGGTGAGTTATGAAATGACATATGAAAATTGGTCACTGGCTCTTCCTCTAATACGCCGGCGTGTTTTTTATGGGAAACCTCTTCTCCAGAGAGGTGATGATAAAATCCAGGTAAGGAATAACCAGAGATCTCCACTGGTGGATTCGGTTGGGCTAGCAGCTGGTTGGTTGCTCCTATGCATTTGTCTTTCTACAGTTCCGGGCAATGACTCCAATTCTTTTTCTTAACCGGGCTTTTCGGCGATAGAAAAAGGGATCTTTCTTTAATTCATCTGTGACTTTTTCAGCTTCACCACAGTGACATTTGATCATTTGCAAAATTTTTTTTGTACGTGTTCTGTGGCCTTGATTATATCGAAGGAAACAGATCGTAAAACGTTTTCTTCAGGCTCTAACACAGCGGAGTATTTTGCCATAAGAACAAGGCAAAGAATTAACGCACTTTTTGAAGCAGCGGCGTGGAGCTGGAAAGCATTTTTTCGACTGCGATTGTTTCCATCTCGAGATGAAGAGTCTAGAGTCTCCATTATACATGGGAATTGTTCCTTGAACACTGATCGTTTTGTTTTTTCACTCCATCTCAATTGTTTCGCATTTTTGAAATGTTGGGTATAAGTTTTCTTCGTGAAACCATTGACTCAGAATATATTTAAACTCAATGGTAAAACTGATTCGCGTAAGAAATTAATAATATCTTTGGTTGTACCCATCTCATGAGAAACATCCAGATCGATAATCACCAGGTTCAGTTTTTGTGAAGCACAATGGGAAAACAGAGCCTTGGTGTATTTTTGACGAAGGATTCCTCGCACTCCGCCTTCCTTCCCAGACATTGTCGAACAGCCGTCGAATCCAAGCCCAACGCACTTTTCTGGATCGAGTTCTCTTGACAGAAACTGATCGATTGTCTCCGCAATGGACTATGCGTCCAGTCCTCTTAATTCAACAAACTCAACAAAAGCTTCTTGAACACCATATCACAGTCCAATAGATAATTTTTATTTTCCTGAAATGCCTCAAGGGGATCTAGGAGGGGATAGCTGTACCCCTGCCCCCACTCCTGCGGACGCCCATGCAAGAAGACAACATCTTTGGACCATTATCATTGCAGATTTCGGGTAAGTCAATCAGTCAACGATTTTTTAATTTGCAGTTGACTCATGTGTACAACTCAATTCCTTCCAAAGACTCGGTTTCACTTTGTGACTCTGAACAACATATCTTATTGGTATGTTATATGGTCACGGTAAGTCTTTCGAAATGAATCTGACATCAGTATAACCAACCTTATCCACGTTGCCTCTAAGACCACATGCTAACTAATCCATTCTCAACCAATTTGTTTCGCCTCAACTAAGATTCCAAAAAAATTGTAGATAACAAAATAACAAAAAACAAGGAAAAGATATGCACAATCATTTATTTTTATACATATATCAGAATAAAAAACTGTATATTTTATTTACATATGAATTCTTTGGTTCAATTAAATTATAAATATTCATTTTTGATTGCACAATAAAGAAATATTATTGATGAAATTTTGGATACAAATTTAAGATATTTATTGCGTGATTAATGATTTCACAAAATTCTATTCATTCAATGATCAACAAGGGATAAAATATTTTTCTCTGGAAATTACTGTGATGCAGTAAAGAATAAAGAAATATTTACAAAAAAAGACTTCAGTACAAAGAAAGAAATTAACAATAAAATTCGATCATAACTTACAGCTACCAGAAACTTTTCGAACAAGTTTGAGAATTAGCAATCATATACTAATCTTTGGTTCAACAATAAACATTTATACAAGAACTAGACTTCACTCATTATCTACAAATCGAACATTTTCACTTTTAATGAAAAAAAGAGATGAAATATGTACAAAATTGTGAATTCCTATTAGGGGCCTATATGTAAAAGTAATTTTCATAATCTGCATAAGACGGAGTACCATTTCTTCCAGTTATCTGATTACTACTACCAAAAATCTTCAAGTCTTTATTTTGTGTCAGGTAATATTCTCGATGTTTTGGACTTGAATTTGTCGACTTTGGTTTTTCTTCACTCTTCTTCTCAGGTGTCAGAACGGTCTGGGATTTGGACAACTGCATGAGATGTGGCGTTGATTGAATCATTTTATTTGGTACTGGAGGATCTGTGATCCAAAATATCTGAAAACAAAAGCTGTTGTTGAATTACTGTGAATTGGTTCATTAACATCAAAGTTTGAATTTTGCGGAAAAAGGAGAGTATCGAATTGGTCATAAACCATCAGTTATGAATTCTAATTTGTTAACCCATTTAATGAAAGTATCCCCGGTCTGAGAATCACATTGATTTCTTCATACCATTATTTTTACATACACAAATAATATATCACAATTTGCTGTTGACATATTGAAAATACTTTAAAATTCACTACTCTAGTAGTTTCAGACGTTGACAGAAGGTGTCGCCTGCTCCGTATACAGTCCCTAGCAGAAATTACTAGCAAGCTTACTACTCTAACTTCTGGAATTGTGATGTCTTCTCTCAAGAGAGGGCGCAGAGGTTTATTACAGTTTAGAGGTGTGCAACTTGGATACATTTGAGTATCCGATACTATCGGATATTAAAACTTTTGTATCCGAGTACATTCATTGGATACTTGGTATCCAAATCTATACTGACAAAAGCTACACTGAAAATATAGGTTTGATATTATGAAAAAGGGAATAATATTAGAAATAAGAAGATAAATATAATCAAAATTCATTCGGAGAGAATAAATATAAACATTACCTGTTATTTATACAGAAGACAAAACAAAAATTGAATGTTTTCTCAGAAAAACAGGTTTGAAAAAGTATCCACTTGAGAAATATAAGAATAGCTGAGGAGCTGAATAAAAATGGTTTGTTTCAAAAAGTCTTCATTGCACAAAACCATAAGTAAATTATAAATGCGGCATGTGTTATGCGGTGATTCCCCGTTGACCAAAAATTTCTTGAATTTGCGCAAATGGTAGTTTTACAAAATTCTCTCATCTGTCACTTAATGAAACTTGAATACTTTGAACGAAATGCTCAAGACCTTGTCAATATTACGACGATACTCGCAAAGATTATAATCTTTGGATACTCGTTGGGTGGCACATACGTAATTTCGAATAACATGTACATACCGTAGCCTACAGAATCTAAGAATTCTGAGATCATGTAGGCTATGACCTATCCAAATATCCAACAGGTATCCATAGTTTTTAAAATGGGGTATCCGATACTCGAATTTCAGTAGAGTATCCGATACTTTTCGTTGGATAGATACTTTTTGCACACCTCTATTACAGTTGGAATATCAATAATTCGGTAATAATTGAAGTTATGTGAGAATTGTTGTTGAATAAATGTAATTCTTCTCGTAAACTCACTTTTCTCCTAGAGAGCGGCAAGTAATCAGGATTCCTCCTCAGCAAGAAATGGCATTTGTGATTTGGTATCCACATCTGCTGCACTTGAAGAGGTCGGTCATCAGGATGTAGCTTCCTCTGTTGTTCCTTCTCTGTGTTAACTTCATAAATTGAAAACTGTTCAACTCTTTCTTTGCTGTTGTAACAGTTGAGTAGAAGAGCAATCAATTCATCTGAAGATGTTTTGGCACTAACAAGAAGACTCTTGTACTGGGAATTGCTGTTCAATACCGAGTCGTATATTTTCACCAAACCACCTCTTCTGGTTTGTAGAGAAAATCTGAAAATGGTATGAGTGAATATCAGGCAAAGTACTAGAAACGGAGGCTATCGGCCATTCAAAAAAACTCAATTGAAGAGCTATAACAGTGAAAATTTATTCAAATCAGGCCTTTTTTTTTCTAGAATGGAAATCAATCATTGGTCGGAAATTCTCCAAAGTAACAGCGAGCCATTTGAGCAATAAAACTGTCTTTCATATTGATAACTTGTGGATACAATGACATTATTTCGATATACAAGGTATTCAGATTATGGCCCCAAATTTTTGGTATATACCTAAAGGGATTTCTAATGAGAGGTGTTATTTTGAATAGGATGATGAAAAGGATATGGTTCTTTAGTCGTGGTGGTCATTTGGCTGATGTTATTTTCCATTATTAACGGCCTCTTTATAATGAAATAATCATCCGATCATTCATGTGAAAAAATGGCATTTTTCTTCGAATGTCAAAATAACACCTTTTAGTGGATAACATGTATTACATAAAACCTACTTCGAGTCTCCTTTGGGATGGCATAGCTGCAATGCTGCTGGTCTAGCTTCATCGTCAAGCGCCAGAATTGTCTGGACTCCAGCTTTTCGAACTGTCACCTCCATACTCATATAAAACAATTTCGGGTCCCTGTGCTTCATTTTGTACTTGCCAAGGAGCATACCAACAACTTCTTTACATGTGCTTTGGTACGTAATGGACAGAGTTTTGTATTCGATATCGGACCTCAAGCACCTTGCGTATATTTTTATGGTGGTCTGTAAAAAAATAAATAATCAGGAAGATGAACTTGAAAAAATACACACTAATTTTAATTAAGAGATATCGAAACTGTTGCCATCATAACATTTTCGAATTGTATCATTCCTGTTGGAAAACTCGTTGGAAGCAAAATTTGAAGGGTAGAATTGAAGAATAAAATCGGATAGATCAAAACTTTCGTTATATCTAGACAACAACAGGACCAATTATAGATCGTCTGCACAAATTTCACTTCAATTTTGAGAGTCATAAGCTTCATCGTGATGAAAATTAGTTTTCAGATTCCTAGATGAAGAATATGTGTTTATACAGTGCGAATCAAAATTATGGAATAATTCATTTTCTCAGAAGAAAATATTTGGCCACAAAATCCCGAAACAGGTCCATTTTTGTTTCACTTTCACCAAATTTTAATGACTTTTTGAAAGATTTTTGTTGCCATTCCAATCAAACCTCCAAATTGTTTTAATAGGGAAAGTGGGTCATGTGGTACTTTTTTGGCAAGGTGTTTGTATCTTCTTTACAGGCGTGTAAAAATTTCAAAGAAAACATTTTTTTTTGAGAAATTAGTTCAAAAAAGTTATCAGTATGTGCACTTTGTCATGAATCATTTACTTTGAGACGATGGCACCTGATGAAATTTGTCACCGAATGACAGTCATTACAGTTCTGTTCATGCACAACTTACAACCCCCTCACGTAAAAAATTAGAATGTATGGAACACTGCGTTTCAGTTATGATCTTAAGTAGATATGTTATTAGTACTTTTCTTCTGAAGTTGAAACTTTTCGATAAAATGTTTTAATTCGAAGAAAGGGCCATGACAAAGTGCACATACTGAAAACCTCTTTGAATTAATATTTAAAAAAAAAAATTTTTTTCTTGAAATTTCTGCACGCCTGTGAAGAAGACACAAAAACCTTGCCAAAAAATTACCACATGACCTACTTTCCCTATTCAAAAAATTTGGAGGGTTGATGAGAATGGCACAGGGTGCAACAAATATCCTTCAAAAATGCATAAAAATTAGATTAGATAAGATTATAATTTATTCATTCTCTTGGACAGGTTACAACGATATAGAATTCGTCAGAAAGAACAATATGAGAAAAAAATATATACAGGCTGACTGGTGACGTAAGGGACAACGGCTAAGTGGAGATAGAGGACCTCAAACTGAATGAGAATTTGGGTTTCAAATATCCCATAAAGGTATTCGTTTCGGAGATATAGGGTGATTTATGAAAAAATGCTGAATCTATGAACTCCCATATCTTCGTTAATGTGATATGTTTTTCGCTAATATTTTACATGTTTGTTCATACAGGCATTCTCTGTCAGCATAAGAAAAAAAAATTTAAAAAATTGCTGGCTCGTACTCAAAAATTTCAATTTACATGTCAAGTGAGAAATATCACACGGTATATGAGATAAAATAGAATCAAATAGAAATTTGGAAAGGGGGAAAAAACTGATAAAATATCTGTTTTTTGTTTGAATGGCACAAATTTTTTTTCGTTTCTATGTATGATATGTTGAAGTAAGAATATTACAATATTATTATATTCAAATCATGAAAAGTAGTACTACTGATACAAAAAACCTTGAATTCGAGGAGCTAGAATGAGCCTGGCATCAAAATATTCCTTCAAATCTTGAAATCTATTTTTATCAATTAATATTTCGATGCCATATAAAATTTCAAAATAAAATTTGTTGTAGATGGGGTGATGAAAGAGTTGGATACTCAAACACAAAAATTGGAAAAATTGCAAATATAATTCATAAAAAAATCAAGTAAGCAAATGTTCGAAATAAGAGCCGTTCACCTCCATACATTTATTGGCTCTCTTGAACAAATGAAGCACAGCTTTTCTAATTAGAGGAATATTTGTTTTAATTTCTTCGCATGCTTCAGTTATTCTGCTCTTCAAATGTTCACGGCTTGTTATTGTTTCTTTATACACCGTATCCTTAAGATGAGCCCATAGGAAATAATCCAGAGGAGTTAGATCGGGTGATCTAGCAGGCCAATTCCTAGAACCTCCCCGACCAATCCACCTGTCAGGAAACTCCCTATTCAGAAAATTCTTTACTTCATTTGCAAAATGAGGAGGTGCACCATCATGTTGAAAAATCATACCTCTCTGATCAATATTTTCTAAAAGACGACATGTGCAGGGCGTGGTGAGAACAGCTCTGTTTTTGTTTTATCAAGAATATTATTTTTCGTGATGGGAAT
Source organism: Adalia decempunctata (assembly GCA_951802165.1). Classification (NCBI taxonomy): domain Eukaryota; kingdom Metazoa; phylum Arthropoda; class Insecta; order Coleoptera; family Coccinellidae; genus Adalia; species Adalia decempunctata. The sequence goes on along the minus strand of OX637696.1, from coordinate 60,525,446 downwards.
ATAAAAATATTGTAATATTCTCACTTCAACATATCATAGAAACGAAAGAAAATTTGTGCCATTCAAACAAAAAACAGATATTTCATCAGTTTTTTCCCTCTTTCCAAATTTCTATTTGATTTTATTTTATCTCATATACCTACCGTGTGATATTTCTCACTTGACATGTAAATTGAAATTTTTGAGTACGAGTCAGCAATTTTTTAAATTTTTTTTCTTATGCTGACAGAGAATGCCTGTATGAACCAAAATGTAAAATATCAGCGAAAAACATATCATATTAACGAAGATATGGGAGTTCATAGATTTAGCATTTTTTCATAAATCACCCTATATCTCCGAAACGAATACCCTTATGGGACATTTGAAACCCAAATTCTCATTCAGTTTGAGGTCCTCTATCTCCACTTAGCCGTTGTCCTTTACGTCACCAGTCACCCTGTACCTATATCAGATAAACATCTCAATAACGAAAAATACATAACTACAGGAAAAAAAAATCCTTGGTAAAAGTGAAATAAAAATTGACCTGCTTCAGGATTATGTTGCCGAATTTCTTTCTTCTGAGAAAATGAATTTGTTCCATACATAATTTTGGCGCGCACTGTATAATTCTGACGCCAATGAAGCCACAGGCCGTAAAAGAATATATTCTTTTGGTCGCCAACAAATAATTTGGTTACGGTCCTGATACGCAGTATATATAAATTGTCATCTGAGACGATTGGGTGTAGTTCATATCTCTCCAACTTCCTGTTGTCTAATTTTATTAGAAAAAAGAGAAATATAATTCCTGTATTCCGTCAGAAATAGCAACCATTGAATGAACTCTTTCCATTCATAAAGAAGTGAAGATATGATAGGAGCAGAGGATTGAAGTGTTTCTCAAGTTAAGATTGCATTGACTCAGATTTTGGCTTGTTTATATGCATCGGGTCATGTTTATTAAACGTTAGATTAGATTAAGGTGGACAACACTAAAATGACATAAAGAAAAATTATTGTACACGGAAGTACACCACCACTTCGAAGTAATTTCCTAGATCTCCACCACCCTGATAAGCATATGTTTTTGACCTACTTAATAACGTGTTCAGGAATTCGTCACATGTGGTTTTTCATCCCGTCAGGACCATAAATTTAAACACGAGTCCTATAGCGACATGCCAATAAAACAGTTTTACAAGACATTGGCACATGCCACGCAGTAGCTCCCCATCCCACAGCTTCCTGCACGTGACAAGGTAACGAAAAACATATTTCTTCCCCTTTTCGCAGCTGTCCCATGTCAAATTCTACTGCAAACACACCTTCAGCAAATCTAATTTTGGATAACGAGTTTTCACTGAAAAGGTGTTTGTTTGGGTTTCGTACACCAATTTAGAAAATTAGAGGGGTTAGTTTTTTGGGTGCTTAGTGTACAAGACTTATTTACTTGAAGTGAGGGATTCAGCACCCATATACACCACCATTCTGGTAATTGTCCTCGTTTATACTTGGTAGTGGTGGTCTTACAAGCTCTCTATTAATTGGGGTATTGAATACTGTGTTGAATCAGGAGGTGTGTCTTATCCATAGATATACAATGGTCCAAGCTCTTCAGCAATTGAAATACATTATATTAGCCCCAAGGACATCACTGCCCATAATTAAATGAATAAATATTTGCCTTCATTGTATTTTCCCACTCAATAGAATAATAAAATAAACTGATTGAGTACTTCTGCAATTACATAAACCATGGATGAGGATTGAATTTGGAATTCCCAGTTTGATATAAAGCAATGAGCAAATTATAACTGATTCAATCAGTCAAGAATTCCTTTCATCATCTCTCCTGCATTTGTTTCAACTTGAGTTCGTCTCTGAATGTGCGTTACTTTTTTTTTCCTCTGATGTATATCACGATACAGTCCAATAGGAGATCAGCCTATATTATATTTGTGCAGATTTCTTGACTTTGTCGTCACAACTCTATCTTCGCCATTGCTTTTTATTTATTTTCCATGTGGCATCCATACGTTGTCAGGTATTTTCGACCTAAAGGGTTCGTGCTGCTTTTTTTTGTGCTTCCGAAATTTCTAGCATCCTTTTAAAACATCCTGTCGCGTTCTGAACCTCGACAGATGGCTTCCCTGCAGTTTATGCTTTGCATATGTCTAAGTACCAAATGTTATTCGAACTTATTGAGTGTGGGAGCCATAACAAATGTTCGATGTCAACTACAGGGAATGGCCGACATTCGACGGAGTCTAGAATGCTTACTTTTATTATCACTTTCTGTTGCTTTGAACTCTTAGCGGAATTAGAAGTGCACATAGAGAAATATCTCGCTGGTGGAGTGAAGAATAAGGGCTGCAGCTTCACTAGCATTTCCTCTGCACTCACGATAAAGGAAATGGATAGTTGCGTATTTCAGTGATGTATAAATTATTTCGTGGCATGTTCTAAGTTGAGAATTATTCCAATAACACATATCTCATGATGAAAGTATTTATATTAATATTTGAAGTTGTATATTTAAAAAAAAAGACAACAAATATTTAGTGTTTCAGGATTATCAATAGGACTGATGCCTTTATAGGGGATAAAGGATAATACGATTTCATTTTCATTTTGTCTGGTCTGTGGCGGTAGAAACAGAATTGATAATTGACTGAACAACATTTCATCAGTTGATTATAGACAATTAGTGTTTTGACCCAGGTTTTACAATTAATGGTTCATGTTCCCATTTTCGAACAAGAATCTTGGGTTTTCCCGATAAATATTAACAAAAACCGTCATCAAACAAATGTTCTCGAATCAGGACTCCCATGATCAATAATGCAACTCAGTTTTCTCATTCATCCATGAAAATTGTGAATTCAGAGGAAAACAGCATGCAGAACATAATCAACTGAAATCTACACATTTTCTTTCCTAAATACTCACGTTCAGTGTTCCACCGTATGTTTAACACATCGCGTTAACTATTTAAAGAACATTTGAACCAATTAGAACCGGAGCAGGGTTTTAAATTTCTTTTGATAATGCTCAGGGGCATAATTCGAGAAAGCTTGGCATGAAATTTTAATTGAGGGGTGTACGTAATCAAAGGAGTCGAGGCCTTTGTGCGTATTCATCATCTTTCTTCAAATCCGATATTTAGCTTTGGGCTCACGTGCTTCCGGAGTAGGTTGCAAGAAGCATCCTAAATTAATTTTTATTCTTCGAGGCAGTTACGTAACCCGAAATATTTCGATTCTTGTGCACACCAAATTGAATCATTTTGTGACATATATTCATATTTCATTTACGCTGATTTCATTCGGACAGGTGACAGGCTGAGTCAGCATTGTTCGATATTTCTTGGCTAGGATAATGATTTATTTTTTTTTTCAATTGAAAGATTCATTTTTATTTTATTCCTGTCATATTTTTTTTCAGGTAATAAAAGTCAGTGACCCTTTTGTCCGGATAGTGGATAAGGGATAGACACGTATTCTCACGATGTACAAGATTGGTAGAATATGGAAATTTGCCATAAGAGCGAAAACGATGACGCAGAAGATAAATGGCTTGCAGCAACTACACATTTGCTCCAAATTTGGCCATAATAACGAGAACTGTGTGCATTTCAAAACTACTGAGGATGGAATCCAACTAAAGGTTAAATGTGACGCACATGCTGACTAAAGAATTATCCACATTTTATTATAAATATAAATCAGATCATCTGATCTAGATTATAAGCGTTCCTTTTATAAAGGCAAATCATTTGATGAAAGAAAAGAATGAAAAAACATGGTTGTCGGCAATTTTCGAACAATCATACAATAATAGGTAATCAATAATAAATAGAATATAAAACAATTCACGATAATTATATAAAAATAAGTTACATTGTTGTTTTTCTATTAAGATAAACCCTGTATTTTCCCATAAAATTTCCTTTTCAAGATTCCCAATGGAACAAAGAACGAATAATTGTATATGTGATCAAGGACTTTCTAATTGTTTTTAATCCAGTGCGAATTCGCAGATGAATGAAGAAAGTACACTCGTTCCCAAAGACAATGGCTTATTCATCAGGTTGATTGAATTAAAAATAACTAATAGGAATAGAAACCAAGGGATAATTTTCCTATTATGACGGACATGAGATATAATTTGAGAACTGTACTAATGAATTATTATTCGAACTTGGAAGTTTCACTATTTGTTCATTTAAAAATTCCAACTAGACAAAGAATTTGTCAATATTCACCTATGTTATTGCTTCTTCCAAAAAATAATTCACAGAATACGTCATTTCTCCTAAGCTATGAGCATAGGTGATCAAATAAAACTAAAAGCGGTTAACAGAATATCTAAACTAATTCCTTTTTTCTCGTATCGGTCTTAACTTAACGGAAGTTAATCTTGTTCCGAATGAAAGCAATGTTAATTTCCGCTACTATTTACCTACTCAAGAATAATTAATTCTTTTCAGTCGCTGAACCAACCTACGAATAAGTAATTATACTCATTTAGTTCTCTTTTTTCCTTCAAATATATTTTTGCATCGACGTACGTCATTATTTCTCATATCTTTTATTTCGGATCATAATAGCTATTTATGTAACAAGTACATAAATTAGGTCTTTATGGACGAGTCCAAAGTTTATGGCAGAGCGAGCAAAGCGAGCGAGGCCAATAATTTGAGCAAGTCTATAAGCCTAATTATGTACGAGTTGCATACAAGGCTTTATGTTTGACTGCAATGCACACATTTTATTTTCTGAAATATATTCGTCGCTTTTTTTCAAGGAATACATTGAGTGTGCTTTTGCTTATCTTACCTTAGTAACCATCAGCGACCTTAGCAACCTCACTGAACAAAGTTGTTTACTTCGTTAATTCTGTGACAAACGTCATAATAATTCCAAAAATGGATAGTTCGGAAGAGGAAAACGTGAATAATTAAGCCGCAAGTGCCAAAGAATCTCTCCTACCCACTAAAAGTGCTTATGAAAATTGTATGCGGCCTATAACAAGTGGTGTGAAACGAAGAAAATTGCAAAATCGAGAGAAGACTGTGACAGTTGAGTCCAATAAAGTGGTGTCCAATAAAGTAGTCAATTATGGACGCTAAACGAATTCATGAATCAAGTGTTTATGAAGCAGTCGAACATAAACTCCTTTTCGAATAGCATCCTCCATAAATCATCGCATTTTCAGACTCTCCATCCAATTTCAATATGACTTTATGATCATATGACTTCTCTGATATTCTGAATTATTTGATCTTGACCAATATTAATTCTTCCTCATAATCAGAAAGATGGTCATAGCAATTTGCCTTTTTATGTTATGAAAACGAGGATGAAATTTTCAGAATTGTTACTCACCAAGTCGTACTACATATTTTCAATCTCAATTTGAAGAAAAAAATTGACAGGGTATTAAAAATATTCAATTCAGTAATTGAACATTTCAAAAACACAGTTGTTGCATTTCTCCGTGTGAAACACAAATATTTTCCAAAGTTTGTGATTGAGGTCTGAGGAATAAATAAGGAAATTTGTACTCAAGGTGATGCACAACATTCTGACAGTTTATGTTAATGCATTTGTGCCAACGTCTCATGAAATCTCTCGTAGTATTATCAGAAGGATTAAGGATTGTTCAATAAGAGGTGTTATTTCTAATAGCACTATCTATTTCGATAGATGTCACTTTTGAAGTTGTCATCTTTTGACATTTGACTAGCAGAAACTACGCCATTAATAAAAACCGAATGATAAACGCTTCAACAACGAATTGAAATTATTAAAATTCACTGTAAAAATTATGAAAATTTTTTAGCAGAACATAAAAGCTTTTTCACATGGAAACTGCAAATTCCTTCACAAGTAGTTCATAAATTCCATCAAAATGTTATCATGGATATTCAGTGAATGGAAATGGTTTACAGCATTACAGAGCATTCTGCTGTTTGTTATCTTACGGCCACAAGCCTTTTTCCGCTATGGATATGAATTACGCCTACTAAATGTAGGGTAAAACCGTGCTTAATTGTGCTTCCTGTTATCAAATCCCTTCTTGAACAATCTGATGTCAGGTGTGCACATACTGCGGACAGCACGTGCTATACCCTTACAAATGGCTGCTTCCGGTACTCGTATCAGCTTACAAAGCACTTACCCCCCTTTTGAAAGAATCAAATACGACATCCGCCCTCCTTATGTTCGGTGCTCCTCAATCCAAGCAGTATTATATGACTTTCTGAGTGTGGTCCAGCTTCTTTAGGCATGAAGCTGCACGTTTTCAACAATACTTGGATTGAGAAGCTTTGTGTTGACAATCATTGAAATTCTCCTTATCCAGTAAAGCTTCTACTGCGATGAGTTTTTTTAGAAGAATATTTCATATGAAGTGAAAAAATGAGATTGTTCAATATTTCCGATTCAGTTCGAATATTTTTGGAGCGCCCGCGCCAGTGGAGTACCTACTGATTGTACAAGGTGGGCAAAATTGGTGCTACATGAACTAAAACTTTTTGTTATAACTCAGCAAATAAACCTCTTAGAAAAAATCAGAGTACGCCACTGGATTGCTATCAGAAATGTGCCTGTATAACGTTTTTATTTCAACATCCTAGCATCAACAGAAACGGAGATGATGACCAAAGTTGAAATTGCCCAAATTGCAATTTCGGCCTATAACTCGGAAACGAAAGAAGATAGAGGAATGCAGTTGATGGCATTAACAGTTTCTCGAAGAAAGAGGACTATAAGGTGCCATTCATTTTTCTCTATCTCCTCGGGTTAAAAAGTTTTAGTTCATGTAGCACCAATTTTGCCTACCCTGCACATAACATGAAAATACAACTCAAAGTTCTTTTTTTCATTTTTGAATTTTCCATAACTGTTAATCTGGCCAGTTTTCAAAATATCTCAAATTAACAAAAGAATATATATGCGTAGTCAATATTATGCAGATAATCTGAATTCTTAATATCTTCAGCATAATTTGTCTCCATATTCTTTGAGTATGTATAAACATTGTGCATCCTTTGAATTCTAAGAATATTATAGTTTTGTTTTTCAAATTAGAACCCTATTTTTCGATTGCCTGGGATGAAAATGTCTAAGATTGTCTTGTAAATTTTTTGGGGTTTTCTCTCCCAATATCTGCAGAACACTCAATACGAATTTTTTTACGTGGAAATGGCTCTTTCCCTTCAAGTTATGGATACACTACTTGTCAGGGGCACTTTTCTTGAAACAATGTTGAGTAACGAAAAGAAATGGAACAATACTAATGTAGAACTTTTAACTGTAACTGTATATTGGGAGATAAAACCCTAGGAATTTTCAAAATTAAATGCTATCCGCCTCCCCTAATCATCCTTCAATCGATGATTTCATATTGGAAGATGGGGAAAAATACCCAATACAATACAATTTCAATAAAAGGTGTTATTTTGACATTCAGAGAAGAATGCCATTTTTTTAGATAAATGGTCGGATGTTTATTTCATTAAAATAAAGAGGAAGGTTAATAATGGAAAATAAGATGCCAAATGAACACCACGACTATAGGATCCTTTTCATGACATTTTCCATAACCAAAAGTGCCTGCCCTATGTCCTCGATAACGTCCTGAATTCCAGCTTGGTCTTGTATCGACTCTGAGCTCTTGGCGTAGACCCTCTCTTTCACATGGCCCCAAAGGAAGAAGTCGCAAGGTGTAAAATCACAAGATCTCGGTGGCCAATTGCAGTCACCTCTTAGAGAGATAACACGGTCCGGAAACTTTTCCCGTGAAAGATCGATGGTTTCGTTGCTTGTGTGGCACGTAGCGCCATCTTGTTGAAAGTAAACGAGATCAATACCATTCAATTCCGGCAATTCCGGTGATGAAAAATTATTAATCATCTCTCGATAGCCTACATTCCATTCACCGTAACTGTTGCTACAGCCTCATTCTCGAGAAAGTAAGGCCCAATGACCCCGCCGGACACTAAACTTCATCACTCAAGATGATTTTCGATGGAATTCCAGATCATTTTCATGCATTTCAAGGACACAATCAGCAAATACAAGACGCTGTTGATGGTCGGCCGGCTTGTGTTCTTTTGTTAACTGAACTTTGTAGGCCTTAAGACCCAAATCTTTATGCCAAAAACGTTGTAATGAAGTTTGTGGAATGCCTAATTCGAAAGAACGACTAGGAATGTATAAACCTCATTTTTCTTCAACACTTTCGGCTACAGCAGCAATATTCTCGGCTGTTCTTGAGCGACATGCACGGGTTTTATTCTTCACTAACTCGTCCCAACAGCCCGAAATTTTTTACCAATTTGTGTATTGTGGTTCGGCAAGGTGCTTCACGAGGACCCAAAAATGTTCGAGTTTTACGTACCATTTCTGCCAAATTTTTACGATTTTTATAGTGAATTTCAATAATTTCAGAGCATTTTTGAGGCCTGTTTTTTATTTAACGTAGCTTCTACACATCAAATGTCAAATACTGACAGCTTCGAAACTCAAAAATTATACTTCGTGATGATCTTTCGAATACGAGGATGTATTGATATCTAGTTAGCCTAGACCAGTTCCATAAATAAACAAAATATTGCGATACCACATCAACGAACAATAACTCATAAGGAGTGTCAGTGTAGAGTTCGACGTCAAAAAAGTAAACCAGAGTTACGCAATAAATTAAAAAAAAACAAGATGTCCACCGAAATTGTAAAAATCGAAAAATTGGAGTATCGAGCCATCATCAAGTACCTGTATTTAAAAGGGTTAAGAGGTAAGCAGATTGACGAAGAAATGCTTAATACCCTTGGTGATCAATGTCCTCGGTATGCGACCGTGAAAAATTGGACTGCAAGCTTCAAAAGAGGTAAATTTTCCATTGAAGATGATGACCGATCGGGAAGGTCATTTTCTGTGTCAGTCCCCGAAAATATCGATGCAGTTCCTGAGATGATTTTATCAGACCGTCGAATTGGGCTAAAACGGATATCTGAAGGACTGAAGATTTCATATGAACGCGTTCATCATATACCTAGTTCACGTCAATTTGGACATGAGAAAAATTTCCCTAAAATGGATCCCCAAATGTTTGAATGTTGACCGAAAGCGTGCAAGGGTAGAAGCGTTCGATCTGTGCTCGATTTGAAAACGATGTAGACTTCTTAAACCGAATTGTTACTATGAATGAGAGTTGGGTACATTTCTACGATCCAGAAACGAAGCATCAATCGATGGAATGGCGACCCTCTGGTTCTCCTAGACCTAAGAAGTTTCGTGTCCAAAAATCTGCTGGAAAAGTTCTTGCTTCAGTTTTTGGGATTGCCATGGAGTAATCATGATTGATTTTTTGGATAAGGGTAGAAAAATAACTGGAGATTACTATTCGACATTACTGACCACTCTACGGGAAAAAATTAAAGAGAAAAGACGCGGAAAGCTATCCAAAGGTATTTTGTTTTCACAGGACAACGCCCCAGTACACAAATCTCATGAATACGCCTTCTTCACCAGATTTGGCTCCGTCTCTTTCCTCAACTGAAAATTTGCTTCCAACGAGGAGGGAATAAAAGCTGTGGAGGACTGGTTTGCAGAGCTAGAAGAAACATTTTTTTTTAAAGATCTAGAGACGTTGCAGGTTCGCTGTAATGAATGTATTCAATTAAGAGGAGAATATGTTGAGTAATAAAATATTTTGACATTGAAATTTTATTTGGTTCTATAGTAGGATAAGAATTTATCAATATATCCTCGTATTTCCTCTGAGAATCTTCACATCTCTCAATAATTTTTTTGTGATGGAATCTTGAAGAACCCCCCAATTTTTGCCAGATTATGCATTAAAAATTATTGTATTACCCGAATTCCATTAACTGAATCCGAAATCAACTTTACTTTTTTCGTAAGTGACGGTCTAGTGGAGCATTAAATTTATATTGCAAAATGGTATTACACTTCATTATGAAATCGAAAAAACAGCCACCCATCTATTGAATTATTAATTTCTTCAGTGGAAATGTGGATAACTTCGATGAGAATGAATGGTTTTTTGTATTTCCGACGTCATCAACGTGAATATTTAGGAATATTCAGAAGAAAAATATCGTAAATGGAACCTATACTATTAAATGGCGACTTACGATCTAGTACACCAAAAAGCTCACTTGGGCCGCATTAAAGTACCTGAAAATAAAATGAAATGCCTCCAAAACTGTGGGATATGTCCTTTTGTCATGGTCTTAGACAAAGGAAAGAGGAGACGCGGTATAGGATGATAAATCTTGAAGCCAAGATGCCACATAATGAAGAACGAACTGGACGACTGTATTACTACAAAACGAGAATTACGCCAAGATCTGAACGACGTTGTCACATTGTCTGAGATTTCCGGTTCATTAACTTCGAATCCTTCCAGAATGGCCATTCAAGAGATTCCCTGGTTCCCAACTTGACAACACCGGTTGTTTCAGTTTCATTCATAATATTCATAATATGGCTTCGCGACCAATCAGCGAAATTGGCCTTCGATTTGACATTTCATGTTTGATACACGTTGCCATACCGATATAACCCGATATCTAGTTGAGTTGTGTCAAATAAGTGATTTTCGGAGATATTTCTGAATATCTTGAGCAAAATACCAAAAAGTTTTTTGAAAATACGTTAAAATAATGGTTCGTACGTGGCAAATTGGACTCCTACAACCATAGTTTGAGTTTTCACAGGTTAGTTTCATGTTTGTACAGTCAGTGGCGTAGATTGTCCGATGTTTATAATTTTACTTTTAGATTTCCCTCTAATATTGAGAGAAGAAATATATGGCTTTCAATTTCGGACTTGGTTGATGCTGAAAACATGCCTCAAAATCTGTTCTTATGTTCGGAGCACTTCGAATCTGAAGATTTTGGTTTTCGAGTGAATGGTACAAAATATCTTAAAAATGATGTCAATCCTGTTCCAACTCTGGGAACTAACGTCTTCAAGGTAAGTTTCTGTGAGAAGTTCAAGAGATTTATATTTTAATTCAACCTGTTTGATTATAACTTCATGAAATAGAGTCAGAATGTGTGTCAGTAAATATTGTTATATAATAATATTATATTATTTTTTATTAAGTATGATTCAATACATTAATTGAGAACTTTTTTGCAGCTCAAGCTCAACTATCACTCCCCAAGATGCTAATAGGTAATTATGCAGTTATAATTTGCCGTTTAACAATGAATATTCAAAGATATATATTTACAGAGATCAAGTTTCATACCTCGATGCAGAAATTTACCAGATTATATGCATACGATGAAAAGATCTATTCTCGGACTGACATTGAATGGGATCCCTATTACAAGAAGTGGAAGAAAAACAGGATTTTTAGGTTTCTTGATCTGCACACTCAAAAAAATAGACTACTGGAATTTCCTGTTAATTGGATTCCGGTAACATAGAAACTACTTTTGTTGCAGAAACTGGAAATTTACTGTCAACCAAACATTTCGATTCCTGTTGAGTAATATGCCGTTTGAACAGAAATTAATGTTGGGTTCGCAGGAATCAAAACTTTAGAATTCTCTATAGATTCCTGTAATGGGAAAACAATATTTTGTAGATGCTGTTGGATTAAAATGTGAATGTGAAGAATTATTTTGGAATGCTGGAATAATGGAAATTGTAGTAAATAGTAACGCTAAACTGAAATATGTGATCGTAAGAAACAGCAAAGGGTATTTAGGAATATTTTTGTCCAGACATGTAGTATGTGGCTTGCACTTGCTCGAGATTGCGATTCAGAGTGTTATGTGTTATAGTTATTCGTAGTTCGTACTGTTAGTTGTTGTGTACAGTGAGCTGGCAATTGAGGAAGTTTTCTCTAACAATGGATTTTTTCAATGATGACATTGGCGATTTCAACTTTCCCTCAGGAATTGTCATTGCTCTATAAGTCTATGCATTCAAAATATTGTTGCATAATAAATGAATTGAAAATATCATCTTGTGTTATAAAGATATGCTTTTTTGCTATTGCTGGCGTTGTTTAATTAAGCTTGAATTGGTTGCGTTAAGAATGGCAAATATCTCAAACTAATTAACTCGAGATATTTGGAAAGTATTGTTACATTGTCAGGCTATTGTACCTACTAGAAATATATATTTTCAATACAGTTCAATAACATTATGCAGTACAGGAAAGGCCTAATACATTTGATGATGAGTAATGCATAAATGAACAAAAAATAGGTTGCATGGTAGAGGAAAATCCTGATTTATTTACTAATAATTTCCTGTAAATTTATGAGAACACTGGAATATTTTGTTGCACAAAACCATAGTACTGTGTTACATTTACAGGAATAAATTCCTATTCTCTGTAGAGAAATGAATTCCTGTATTTGACACAATTCATTTGTAATTGATGTTAGTAAAGAGGACGAAAAATTGCTCAAATTCTCCCATAAAACTTCAAATATTTTCAATAGAAAAGTTGAACATTTGTTACCAGTTCTGATCAGCCAAACTATCTTTAATGTTAATTCATCCATTTTAGACCATTCTGAAAATCATCTTTTTGATGGATATTTCATTGATGGACATGCTGATCAGTTGATCAAAATTATTTAAAAAAATTATTTCAGAATAAGGATACTTCATGAAACAACTAAACTCTTAGATGAGTCAAAAAAAAATAGTTCAAGATCTATGAATACAAAATTTATATTGTTTAGGAAATTAGGAATGGATAATTTTGAGATTTCAATGTATTGTGCTATTGTGGAAACTGATTGTGATTGACTATAATTATTGTTTCAATAAAACACCTATCGATTATTATTTTGATATTTTATTGGGTAATTCATTTTCTGTAACATGCTTGAATCTTCTAACTCAACATATTTTCGTGAATTTTATTAAGTAAATTCAGGTGAGCTCATTTTTTCTTTAACCGGTTCATCTTTAAGGCGGATTCTTCGACAAGTTCATTCAGCTAATATACATATCAAATTGGAACAAAAGTTCAGCTAATTGTGGTTAATTGTTCCAAAGGTATTGAGCTCCGAAGCAATAATTCTGAAATGTGAATAACTACGGAACCACGCGAAAAAATTGGCCCATAATCGGACATGTGGGTATATTCATTTCTTTTTCCGTCGAAATTAATTGAATTCTGATATCATCAATAAAAAGTTATTTACCTAACGTGCGCATATCAAATTGGAACAAAAGTTCAGCTAATTGTGGTTAATTGTTCCAAAGGTATTGAGCATTCTGAAATGTGAATAACTACGGAACCACGCGAAAAAATTGGCCCATAATCGGACATGTGGGTATATTCATTTCTTTTTCCGTCGAAATTAATTGAATTCTGATTTCATCAATAAAAAGTTATTTACCTAACGTGCGCATATCAAATTGGAACCGAATTTCAGCTAATTGTGGTTAATAGTTCCAAAGATATTGAGCTTCGAAGCAATCATTTTCAAATATGAATAACTACGGAACCCCTAAACAACACGGCAGATCCACGCCACTGGCGGCAAATGAATTCACGCGAATCTAATTTCTGCATTGTTGCCAGCGCAAGAACTGTGGAACAAGGACAGCTATATCTGTCCTTGTTCCACTCATGGGAAATTGGTCGGGATGTTGGCTTCAAAAGTTCCTGAATTTATGAATGACATGCCAGGTCTCCTCTTTCCTTTGTCTAAGGTCATGGTTATAGTTTCTCCAGCCAACTATTTCCAACAAGAAGTATCCCGAAGCTACTGTCCCCATTAAAAAAATATTCGCGACAAGCCGCTGTCTCTTGGCGCGTCTAAATAGTGGCGATGTCTATCATTGCGGACCAGTGTAGCCGGTTGTCATAGCGGAAGGGCAAAGACCTATAAAACTCACAATCAGTCAGGTAAGGGAATTAACCTACAACACGGGACAGGATGAGCCTTCAGAGCTATGCGGATGTTGAATCGAGCTCCTCGAACTCTTATTGCAACTTAATAGTCGACTCACATCCGAATGGTCACTGAATTAATTAAGCAATTAATGGTTTCGGTTTTGGCGGCTTCGCAGCACAATGGAATTTTCACCCAGCGCGATTATGAAATGGGAAGTGAAAAAATCAATGGGTCTAGATCTTAGACCATAGAAAGAGGAGACACACCTTTCAATAATAAATAGTGAAGCCAAGTTTCAAAATCATCAGAACTGAACTGGGTGATTGTAATACTACGGAATCAAAATGTAGTAGAAATTTTTGCACCGTTGTGACGTTCGTTGAATTTTCTAATAAATGAACTCTCAATCAAAATGAAAAGTTTCTTAGATTGAAATTCATTTATTCATTTGGGCGTGAATGCCAGAAACGAGTATTGGTTTCTTCAACTATTGTGCATTCTTCACATTACATATACTTAAGTATATGTAAATGTTCGCCAAACGGATCGATCTTTTTGCTCCAGATTAATGTATAAAAACGTTTGGCAATACGGTTTTTTGAATCTATGTCCAGTTCATTCATTAATTACGTGCCGCCATCTTTATTCTATGAAATTTCTGACAATTCGAACAGTGTTGTCAACAAGATTTTGAGCTTCATTGTATGATAAAAGCGTTATTTGGATTTATTTTTGAATATCTCCAGCTAAATACGATAAGAAAATGGTTCGTAAGTGTCTTGTGTGTGGTAAATTGGATTATTTGAATCCTAACTTGAATTTGCACAGGTAGGTTCTAATCTTTTCATACTTAGTATCAGAGGCGTAGATTTTTAGAATTTCACTTTCCAGATTACATTCTGATATTGAGAAGAGGAACATCTGGTTCTCAATCCTGAATATTACTTGATGATCTTTCTCAGAAACTGTTTGTATGTTCCGAACACTTTGAGCTAGAAGACTTCGTTATTCGAGTGAATGGTACCAGATATCTCAAAAATGATGCCAATCCCCTTCTTGCCAAACCAATCTTCGAACTTTCGTCCTTAAGGTAAGTTTCTGGGAATTTCCAGAGAAAGAACCAAAATACTGAAATCAAATATTAGCCATTTCACCAAAAAAATCGTCATTGTGCCGGTACTCTGGAAACTCAACAGAGATCAGATATAAGCATCTCACATATGATAAATTCGATAAATTGATAAGTCTCTTCCCAGTACCTATCTCCTACCGGCAGGTGGAATGGTTGTAATTTTTGTTGCATTAGTGATTAATTATATCTGGTTGAATCTGTTTTGCAGGGTTGAAAAAATTGAGCCAGTGGAGAAATGAGATTCATGTTCCCGTTTCACTGAGGCACCATCTTCTTCTAAAATTAGAAGAATAAGGTGCATATTTCATCATAAATCTCTTAAATTCCATTAACTCTGACAACTAAGTCATGATCATATCAAAAAATCTTCTCTTCTTTTCAGGCATTCATTAATTCAGGAGTTGCAAGAGATTCATTTCAAAGAATGTTGAAAGATCCAAGCAAGCAGGAGTACAACGTACAACCCATCATTGAAAGCCTTTGCATTAACATTGGCCTCTTTTTTCCCCAAGAATACAATTCATCAACAGCCCTCCCCTTTTAGAGACTATCTCAAAGTATAGATCTGTGGATGGAAGTCCAGGTATCATAAAAGAAGCATTGACTACTCTGGTCCAAAGACAAGAAGAAGTTTCATATCCCTGGTACTGGTACAAGATTCTCAGGATATGTTAATAATATTGGTACCAACTTGGATTCTGCCTTCCAAATAGAACTATGACTATCGAATGTATATAGGGCTTTGGGAGGAGCAGTTAACAACCAATGGGCCTGTTTTCAATATCAATGTTTATTTTAATATCGCATTCAGTAGATTTACTTATGGTTTCATGATTACATGTTCTTCTTCATGATGTGGATAGTGGATGAATAAATGAGGTTCACTTTCTTCAAGGAATTATGCTAAATTTTGTGAATAAATAAAGAAGGCATGAATTATTGTTGCTTTTTTCATACTGAACGCCGTTCATAGGCATATAATGTACGCTCGGCAATTCGCCGCCCCGTAGATTTTCATCTCAAATATTGATGATTCGGTTTGATGCTTTTTGCAGCCATTACTTATCATATTTGTAATAACGTGATAAAATACCTCAATTAATATAAAATCTCGTGAAGAGGAAAATCTGATTCCTTCACATGAATTTACACATTTTTGTTGTCAGTTTCAGCATTTAATGAATCGTGCAGTTTATTTTATATACCTTAATTGGCTTCCTAAAGAATCAATTGTTTTTCTATAATTTTTCCCACTTATTTTCACTAATTCCAAGTAATATAAAAAAGCTACGCATTTTGGTATGTTCAATAATTCATTTGCATCAATTACGAATCTTCAAATATATTTATAGTACAAAATAACTTCACATTTCTATAAACCGCCCTCGTACCAATATTGAAAGAATTCGCCATAAAAAGATTATTAACTCGTTATTTTATTTCCATTCTTCAAAATCAATAACTCCACGCCACTGGATATCTCAAAGTTAGATTCTGCAATGTTGCCACATAAATGTAAAATGATATTGCTATCTTCGTCCCACTCATTGAATTCTGACTGAATTTTGGCTTCATCAATTCCCGAATTTATGAATGAGATGCTGTGTCTCCTCTTTCTATGGTCTTAGGTCTAGATTCTAGAAAGGTTGATGTTTGATAGGAAATGATTATAGCTTGGCTTTGCCAATCGACAATTATTATTGGTTGATGTCAAACAAATGGTGAAGGTGTAAATTTTTTGAGTTTGTACTCGAATTAATAAAAAACAAATAAATTTCATTTTTGCACTTTTCAAAACTTTTTTGTGTGAATGTTGTGATTCAGTTGAATGAATGAGAACCAATAGCAAGGCACACACGAAAGGGAAATCTGTCAGATCTGATTGGCAGTCCAGATCTGTAACAGATCTGGACTGCGGATTGGATCGCTCCCGCCGGTCTGGTCCGTCGCGGATCAATCAGATATATGATCCGCGACGGACCAGATCGGCGGGAGCGATCCAATCCGCGGTCCAGATCTGTTACAAATCTGGACTGCGGATCAGATCTGACAGATTTCCCTTTCGTGTGTGCCTTGCTATTAAGTCGATTCAATTCCAGTAGAAATAATTTGATTTTCGGATTTATTTTCAATTATTAAGAGTTAGATTGGATTTCTGTTGGATACACACGTTTACTAGGTGTTCTGGTAATGAGATCAGTGGATACAGGGGGATTCACGAATATATGACGATAGATTGTTGCCAAAATTTACCTTTTTTACTGTGACGTCAGGAAGGCATATTTTTGAAATGTTTTTTTCGATTTAGTATTACGACGACAAAATATTGCACAGTGCATGTTTTTTTATACAGGGTGTTTCACAGAGAGAAAAACTAGACGTAATCATTTTTTTTTATTCATTCGAAACCCTGTATTCTTGAATTGATTTTTGGGAAAAGTAATAACACAAACATATGTGTGTCTCTAATCTCCGAAATATTAATGGTGGTTCATTCATAGGAAGGTATTCTATTTTGGGAAAAGTACAAAAAACATGAACACCCTGCATTCGAAAATTTCCTCGGTCAAATGCAACTATTTTCTCACTTTATATTGATTCCCACAACATCTCCAGAGGTATGAATTCTGAATCCGATACTATGACCAGTTCGAATGAATGATTTCACCAATTTTTTTTTTCGAATTGAAAAGCTGGATTGATTTATGTTGCGCCCATGAGTTCGATATGAGTACTGATAAGATGCGCATGGAAAGGTTCAGCTAAAATATTTAGTGTTACAGGGTGATTCACGAATAAATCACAATAGCTTTTGCAAACACTCCATAATTCAACAGTTTCGTCACAGAGAAATTATTCCATGAAGTTAATACCTAGTCGTCCAGAATTTTCAGTCTGAAAAACTTCATTATGATTACTTTTCATACAGACTGAGCCATAAAGGCAACCATACCAAAAATACTTATGCTTTCAATTGTTTGCAAAAGCTATTGTGATTTATTCGTGGATCACCCTGTAACAGTAAATATTTTAGCTGAACCTTTCCATGCGCATCTTATCGGTACTCATATTGAACTCATGGGCGCAACATAAAATCAATCCAGCTTTTCAATTCGAAAAAAAAACTGGTGAAATCATTCATTCTCCACTTTAACGCCCTGTATCTCTAAAACTGGTCATAGTATCGGATTAGAAAATTCATACCTCTGGAGATGTTGTAGGAATCAATATATAGTGAGAAAATACAGGGTGTTCATGTTTTTTGTACTTTTCCCAAAATAGAATACCTTCCCATGAATGAACCACCATGAATATTTTGGAGATTAGAGACACACATATGTTTGTGGTATTACTTTTCCCAAAAATGAATTCAAAAATACAGGGTTTCGAATTAATAAAAAAAAATGATAACGTCTAGTTGTTCTCTCTGTGAAACATCCTGTATAAAAAATATGCACTGTGCAATATTTTGTCGTCGTAATACTAAATCGAAAAAAACATTTCAAAAATATGCCTTCCTGACGTCACAGTAAAAAAAGTGAATTTTGGCAAAAACCTACCGTCATATATTCGTGAATCACCCTGTAAATATAAATATTTTTAATCATACGTATCCACTAATTTCATAACTAGAACATGTAGTAAACGTGTGTATGCAACAGAAATCCAATCGAACCCTCAATAATTAAAAAATAAATCCGAAAATCTGGGCAATTTTCAACTATTTTGGAAAACTAGCCAAAGGATTGGGTTGGGCCAATTAACACTTTTGGTCATTGAGTCGCCACTTTACCTATAAAAAGTGCGGGGTCCTTTTCATAATTATCGTTCTTTTCGATCGAAAGATATTTACTTGGTTCCATACTTTATTCCAACCCTGTTTACATTTCTTTGCTCGTGTCAGAATAATTCGAATTGATTTTCACATTACAACAATAATAATAGAATACTGGGAATTTTATTTACATGCCTAAATGCAAATTTATAAATCAAACCAGCTTGAGTAAATCACGAAGAAAATGAAGAAGAATCCTAATGTAATTTTTTTCATTTCATATTTGAAAGGGAGATTTTCAAAAATATGATAAGTTCCTGACAAATTTTAATATATTTTCATCACGAAGAGAATAGCATTGGGCCGATCCTACGTAATATTTTGGAATCCATATCACACTCAAGTTTAATGTCGCTGTAAGGTGAACAAAAAACACACCAGGATAAAAAAAGAATACCATTATAACGACGCATTTTAAAATGAAACAATAGTGACCCACATATTTATATCAACTGTATTTTGCATAATTCTGTCTCGTGTGAATCTCAAAACAATGGTTTGCGTATAAGGAATTTAAACTTTCCTAGGGTAAAAATCATTCATTTCTTATTTCAATTGTTCCGAAAATCTTATGGAATTATTCAGTGAACTTGAAATGAGTAAAGGCGTTTGACTTTCGCGGAACAATTGCTGAATGTCATAATTTATGCTGAATTTGATGGAACAGATTTCTTCCAGATAGAATGATTTCAGTAAATCAGCTGGAAATTTATTTCAAATTTCAAAAATGATAAAACAGACCGAAGAGTTTTATCATAAACTTAGAGAAGTAGACTAAACAATAGTCAGGTCTTCAATGTCCTTTAATGGCAATCAGATATCCAGAATACCAGAATGAGTTAAAGCTCAGTCCCTATTTATGGAAGAACTACTCTCAAATTTATTGAAGATACCTTCAAACAAATATGTATTAGGATTGGTATTTTACAAATGCTCATGGAATTCAGAAGAAATAGAAAGACCATGTGTATTCTAAACACAAAATAAGTTATTGAACGATTATTTAAATTCATTGTGTTAGATAAAGAATTTATCAGTTATGTACCTACTTTCAATTTGTCACATATCTGGAAAAAATGATAAGAGGACAATAACTTTTTTATTCGATGATCGAATATGAAAGGGTTAACAAGCTCTTTTCTTTACACAGCTCGAGCTACTTAAGAAGATTCTGATAAGAAAAAATAACAAACAATGAAACTATTTGTAGCATAGGACAATCTCACAGAGCATATATGTATTGAACAATTCCAACATTGAAAATCATTGAAGAACGGAACTAGAAATTTGTTATCATGGCATTCAAAGATGTGGCGAAGAATGACAATTATGGACAGTTTGGCATCCATTTTTGCGAACTCCTCTTTCACCAGAATGGGTATAACCTGCCCCCCACCCAGTGCGGGCTTGATGTTGGGTGTTCAAACACCCACCACTTTTCAAAACATAACTTTACTTCCAACTATCAATTTCTCAAAACTCTAATTATTCATATACGCTACATTCAAATTATTGTAAGACTGAGAAGGCCAATTACAAAACATATTGTAACCTGTCTGTGATTAACTTTGCCATAATACCACCATGGTTCCCAAACGTAATCTGTATATATAAAAGAAAGATGTTGGTTACACCATTTATAACTCGAGATCGGATGGACTGTTTGATATGAAACTTCATTTATGGATTCGTCTACCGTCTGGTTATTATAAAATACAATAAAACTTTGAAAAACCGATGAAAATTTTAATTATGCAGGAAATGCTTTTCCTTCTTTTGAATAAGGCCACTAGGTGTCGCTACCGTTGATGCGTATAGTCGTACAGTGACTAGATAAGTACGTAGTCGTAGGTACTTGATATTACCGCTGTTAGATGGCGATGTGTGATTCGCATAGAACTCATGGTAATATGGAAGTCTATTACCAGATCAAAAAGCGGGTGAACATGTCAAGTTGGTGGAACAGTGAATTTTTACCTAAATATCAAGTAAATCGGATTTTGACGATCAGATTCAAACGTGAGTTGCCCATCTTCATCTTTTTTCTTTATTTCTTAAATGTTCTTGAATTTCTGTTGGGGTAATAAATATATATTTGCGGAAATAACTGAATCCAAAATTGCCCATAATTGGTATTATTGGTAATATTATTTTAGTGTTTCTGTTTGCACAGAGACAGTATTATAAGCGTCAATAATTTTGAAACGTTTGCTCATCGGGGTTTCACTAATGATCTGAAGAGATTTAAAGATCTGTCTCTTAGTCATCACTTGCACTTGAACCCTCTCAAGAGTTATGTTATTTTATTGGGCTCAAAAGTATACATTGATAGAGTGAAAGACATGGTTCAAATAAAAATTGGGGACGATACGCTGGAGATTAAAGAGGATGTAAAGAATTTAGGTCTAGTATTTGAGTCACAGATGCGATTTCACAAGCATATTACACAATGTGTGCAGAGGGCATTTGCGAGCCTCAAGTCAATTTACACTGTTCGACGTGTTCTGCCGGTAAAAACAAAAAGAATGCTGTGCGAGTCGCTTGTGCTGTCCAGGTTCGGCCACGCCAGTGTGGTGTATGCAAACAGCTTAACAGAGTACGACAAACGGAGAATTCAAAGAGTCCAAAATTCATGTCTAAGACTCATATATGGAATTAGGAAATTCGAAAGAATTTCTCATAAACTTAGGGATGCAGGGTGGTTGGACATGGAGAGCACTCGTAGGCTGCGTCAGGCGTGCTTCTTTCAGAAAATCATTGTGAATAAATCCCCCCCGTATCTGTACAACCGAATTATATTCAGATCACACGTGCATAACATCAACGTCAGAACAAAAGGGTTACTAACTCCTCCCATACATAGGACGGCTTATTTCGAAAGGGGTTTTTCGTTCAACATTGCCCGAGTATATAATGCACTTCCACACCGCCTCAGGTCGCTCAAGGGGGGGGTGACTTTCAAAAGGGAATTATTCAAATATTACTTTTCCCTGCAATCCCGGGTTTAAAGTCATGTTTAAAATCATGTGTTCGGTCTCTGATATTCTGTCTTTGGGCTTTTCTTGTGCGGGTGTTTTGTATTTCATAGAGATTATGTAAGTGTCATATATGTGGTTAAGTAGAGCAGGGAGGACTTCTGTATCAGTAGCCCAACCTGGACTTCGCCATTTTTTCACAGTCATTATAAAATAAGTATGTTAAATCAGGATGTAAACTAATCGACATTGTGGAAAATAAAGTCATTATTATTATTATTATTATTATTATTATATACAATAATGTTTCATGAGTTGCCTAATCTGATCTGAACCCTAAAATTTTTGTTTATTTGCCGTACCTATTGTTCGAAAATAAGGAATTCACCTAATTTGGTCAACCTTTTAGGTAAGCATTGTATGTGATGATGGAAAGTTTAAAAATACATGTTTCAACCTTTTAGATTTTTTCAATAAATAAAAAAACATCCACCGGAATTTTTCCATTTACCCTTATTGGTAAACCCCGTTCCAGCCTCCCAGCACATGTTTTGTGTGACAGTGACAGCTCATATCCATGGAAACATGACAATCTCGCTGCTCCACCAACTGAGATGTTTACCCACTATTTCGAGCTTAGCAGCATAGCTAAGATGTCTAAAATAATGGTGTGAGCACTGATTAGATTTTGAGAATTTATTATGACTGATTTTCAAAACATTAAAAACAAAAAGTTATATCTTCAAAAATTAGGTACCGCTTGAATAAAGAGAATTCTCTTCATGTAAATTACAATAATATTAAAATTTTGTATATTTTGAACTTTGTTTTGCCTAATTTGGCTCATGCTTGAAAAATAGCAATGGTTAGTTTATGTTTATACAACTTTAACGGTGGGTCTCACAAAGCGTAATCACCGGTGATCGGAGTTTGATCTAAACAGCTAGATTTGACAGTTCAAAAATCAGAGAACCAAGCCGTTAATCTCCGATCACTGGTGATTACGATATATGAAATCCACCGAAAGTATAATTTGGGCGGAACAAAGTTCGCCGGGCCAGCTAGTTAACGATAAAATGCGACCAAGTCTTCAGTTCAACAGCGCCATAAGCCGATGTCGACGCAATGAGAACAATGGCAAAAGCAAGGGAGACTTTGTACGGCAGCCAGATGTTATTCCATAATGTTATGAGAATATCCCATCACGAACGAAATTTCTTTACCTCAGTGTAAAGTTTTTCCATGGTCTGGAATCCTCTCCTTCTCTATACCGCATTGAGCACCGGAGAAAAAGAAAGAAGGCTATACCAGCACTTAAATGTTTCAGAGCGACGATGCGTGAGATACTCTGATGACATTCTATTCAACCACTCAGAAGTCTATGAAGGGATAATCGACGTGGGTAGATGAACTTTTGAAGCTAAGAAGAATAAGCCGGAATACATATTATGTAGATATTTCAAAGAACGTTCTGGTCATTTCTATGGTGGAAATTTGAAAATTTTTGATATGGTTACGAGGATGTATTGATATATCTAGTTAGCCTAGACCAGTTCCATGCATAAAGAAAATATTGCGATACCATATCAACGAACAATAACTTATTAGAAGTGTCAGTGTAGAGTTTGACGTCAAAAAAGTGATCCAGAGTTACGCAATAAATTAAAAAACAGATGTTCACCGAAATTGTAAAAATCGAAAAATTCGAGTATCGAGCCATCATCACGTAGGTACCTGTATTTAAAAGGGTTAAGAGGTAAGCAAATTTACGAAGATATGCTTAATACCCTTGGTGATCAATGTCCTTCGTATGCCACCGTGAAAAATTGGACTGCAAGCTTCAAAAGAGGTAAATTTTCCATTGAAGATGATGACCGTTTCTGTGTCAGTCCCCGAAAATATCGATGCAGTTCATGACATGATTTTATCAGACCTTCGAATTGTGCTAAAACGGATATATGAAGCACTGAAGATTTCAAACGAACGCGTTCATCATTTAGTTCACGTCAATTTGGACATGAGAAAAATTTCTGCAAAATAGATCCCCGAATGTTTGAATGTTGACCAAAAGCGTGCAAGGGTAGAAGCATCGCGTTCGATCTGTGCTTGATTTGAAAACGATGTACTAACCGAGTTACTATGGATGAGACTTGGGTACATTTCTTCGATCCAGAAACAAAGCAACAATCGATGGAATGGCGACACTCTGGTTCTCCAAAACCTAAGAAGTTTCGTGTCCAAAAATCTGCGGGAAAATTTCTTGCTTCAGTTTTTTGGGAAGGCCATGGAGTAATCATGATTGATTTTTTGGATAAGGGTAGAACAATAACTGGAGATTACTATTCGACATTACTGACCACACTACGGGAAAAAATTTAAGAGAAAAGACGCGGAAAGTTATCCAAAGGTATTTTGTTTTTACAGGACTACGCCCCAGTACACAAATCTCATGTTGCCATGCAAAAAATTCGTGATTTAGGGTAAGAATTACTAGAACACCCCCCTTATTCACCAGATTTGGCTCCGTCCGACTATCATCACTTTCCTCAACTGAAAAAGTCTTAAATTTTCTTCCAACGAGGAGGTAATAAACGCTGTGGAGGACTGGTTCGCAGAGCAAGAAGAAAAAAAATTTTTTAAGTTTAGAGACGTTGCAGGTTCGCTGTAATAAATGTATTCAATTAGGAGGAGAATATGTTGAGTAATCAAATATTTTGACATTGAAATTTTGTTTGGTTCTATATAGTAGGCTGAGAATTTTTCAATATATCATCGTATGTATTACATTTTTAATTTTTCCCCATGAAAGAACTGAAAAATTGTATTTTGATAGGAAGTAAATAACAGTTCTTGCTACAAAATTTTAGCTGATTTCAAAATGTCACTATTCACATGAATATTACATGAAAAACATTTAAGACTTTTGTCTTGCTCCTCAATTCACTGTTGAATTATTAGCAGGCCAGCGTCACCATAGCGACCGTTGAATGTGCATTATAGTTCGAGAACTCCACATAATTCTATGTTTACTCAACTGCCAGTGATAGAAATCACAAACTGTCGAAAAAAATTTTTTTTTGTGTCGATACTTTTGGAAGAGAGTAGAAGACTTTCATCTGAGTTATTAAAGAAAAACATATGTTCAATTGTCTTTCTTTCTATTTATGAAAGAAATTTAAAAACTCAGTAATATTGTAAAATATCACAAAAGCATGTTCAACGGTCGCTATGTTACCGCCAGCCTGCTTATAAATCTACAGCGAGTCGAAAAACAAGACAAAGCGATAACATTTTTTTCTCAAGTATAATTCATGTGAGTAGCGACGTATGAAACATTTTTGGAATCAGCAAAAATTTTGTAGTAAGGTAGAAGAACTTTCGGCTATGGTTTACTTTTGACAAATCATAAATCCTTCCCATTCCTCGAAAATAGCTGAAATAAAAAATTCCATAATATTTTGTTTGAATTACTCCTAAAAAAGTACCTATAGAATGTAACATCAGTTATCGAATACGGTATTGATCACGCAAGTTATTCAGCATTATTGAAAATGACAATTTCACAATTTTCGTTCATAACTCAAAATATAAGAACGAAAGGCTGGATATGTTTTCATCAGATTCGAATAAGTCAGGGAAAAAGAGCTAAAAAATGTGTTATCAATTTTCTTTCGGCTGCTATAGTTCTCGAGATTCCTTCTGCAGACAACGAATTTTGCCCACCCTGTACATTAACTGTGCATTTTGGTTTGAACTATAAAACTTTAGAGCGGAATTATCCAGGAATTCGATACGAATAGTGAGGTGGGTAAATATAACGTATGCATCAAAAGGCAAACACTGAAAATATCTATGACTCCGATAAAGGTGTGAGCGCAACACATAACATTCGAAAATAAATATGTTCTAAGAACTAGGAACTGCAGTTCATCAAATCCATTCTGATCAATTCTGCAGTTACAACTTTTTCGGAAATTATTGAAATCAATGTTGATCAATATTGCATTTCTTTTTGTCGACTGAAAACGGATGCTTCGAAGTTATTGACGTTTGAAAGTCAACCGTAGTCATATCAGGACAACGATTTGTGGATTTTTTGGCTTTTGACACAACATGTAAGGCATGTCATCTGATCTCCGACAGATATGCTCGACATAAACAAAACCGTTGCCGATTCAGTGGGAATATCTACCTAGCCTACCTCTCGAAAATAAATCTCAATATCAAATGAAGTTAATAACGACATTCTTTATGGAATATAAAATATTTTCACGGTTAATATCGCCTAATTTGTGTCCCACTCACAAGTGGCAAAAACAAAATTATCAACCATGTCATTCAACAGTTACTCAACACCGTCATTATCACACAGAAACACTCGAAAGACGTGGGAAATCGAGTAACAATTCCGTAGAGGGAATTGGGTTGCCGCCATGGTAAGGTCGATTGAAGGCCTCCTAAATACAATTGAAATAGGATCTCACCCGTGGAAGAGAACACCAAAGTGTCTTTCCCACAGAATCGTGAATGGTCTCGAAACGGGTTGTAAATACGAAATTCCAACGACTGCGATTTCTCTTATCCGTAAGGATTTTATTGTTTTTGTTTTCTTTGTCAATGAGTTTGCCAGTCGCCTTCGAATCAGTGTTGACCGGCATCATTATGTTAATGATGTGTGGTTACTAATGGACTGAGAACGGATATTCGGTTTTTTGAATTCGCAATACCCAAATAAATGGTCCTACTGGCATATATTTATATATTTTTCTCATGAGAATAAAGATGACTTCCCCCCCTCAGAAATATTTCAGCAAATTATATTGATGCATAATCACTTAGCAAAGGTCGAATTTTACTGAGTATTCGCAATACCCAAACAGAAGACCTGGAATGAAAAACCCGACAACTCTGTGACGGAGCCGAGAGCTTTTATTTACACACTAGCAGTCCCGGCGAACTTTGTTTCGCCTAAATGATGTGAATTTCACAAATCGTAATCACCGGTGATCGGATATCAACGCCTTGGTTCTCTGATTTTTGAACTGTCAAAGTGTCAAATCTAGTTGGTGCTAGATCAAGCTCCGATCACCGGTGATAACGCTCTGTGAAACCTATTACCGTTGAAGTTGTATAAACTAATCATTTCTATTTTTTTCAAGCAGGCGATAAAATAGGCAAAATATACAAAATTTTGGTACCATTGTTATTCGCACGAAAAAAATTCTCCTCATGTGGTATCTAATTGTTGAACATATAACATTTTGTTTTAAATGCTTTACAGTTTTGTCATTGCAGTACCAATTTTGTAATGAATGACAACACGAATGCAAATATAAATCCCGATAGAATTGTATGGACGAGAAATAGTTCCAATGATGAATTACCTCTGATCACTCGATCACTGTATAAACCACTTTATTTCTGCCAATACAACGCTGAAAATTTGAATTGAAGTACTTGTCTATGTTTAATTCTTCACTTCAGAGAATACAAATACGCTTAGACGTTTTCTTATTTTCCTTCTTGACGTTCACCAGAATGAATTCAAATATTTGAACCAACTAATAAAATTAGAACTTATTTTGTGAATAGCGCTTTCTGAATTGGAAAAATCGAAACTTTTCTAATATTCTCAATGTTGACTAATCAAAATCTAATTAGTGCTCACACCATTATTTTAAACATCTTCGCCTTTTGGTGCTCAGCTTGAAATAATTGGTAAACATCTCAGTTGGTGGAGCAGCAAGATTTCCATGTTTCCATGGATATGGGCTGTCACACAGAACAGAAACAAAAATAATATGTCAATTACTAATTATGGCAAACAGATTCATTTCCAAACAGAAATTCGAAAACATTTCAAAAATTATGAGAGAAGATTAGAATGGACAATTCACGATTGAACCCGATCGCCAAAATCCGATTTACTTGACATTTCGATTAAAATTCACTGTGATATTAATTCGGTTCTTGATCTGGTAATAGCCTTTCATGGTTTCATGGTACCATAAGTTCTATACATCGCCATCTAATGGTGATAATATCAAATAATGTACCTTATTCTGTTTTGAATATCTAAAACTGTAAAAATAACTAATAACCAGTTTAGTATAGTAAAGAACAATCAGTCAAAATGTGTGAATAGCGCCACTTGAAGTGGTAAGAACGAATTCTCCCTCATATCTCAACGAAATCTAATCATTTTAGAGATCTGTACCTACTCCTACGCTAAGACGTTTTGGTCAACAGCGCAGAGTCGGAGGCAACCCAAATTACGCACTATATGTTTACCTCGCAATCTAAGCTGTAGCGTAACTGTAACTGTAGCGACACCTAGTGACCTCACTCAAAAGAAGGAAAAGCATTTCCTGTATGAGTAAAATTTTCATCGATTTTTTCAAAGTTTTATTGTATTTTATAATAACCAGACCGTAGACGAATCCATATATGAAGTTTCATAACCTACAGTCCTTCCGATCTCGAGTTATAAATGGTGTAACCAACATCTTTCTTTTATATATATAGATTGGTATTGAAAAAGGGGTCACCTGAACGTGAAGTGAGGAGCTTGAGAGCGCTCGTTCATCGATCTTGTAGGTTGATTCGCATTCAAGAGTCTAACGAAAAAATGTTGATAAATTTGACAGCAGTGTCAATGATCCTGAATTATGTTATTACAAAAATAACGGGGATTTTATGGTTCTGGTCAAGCGATCTATACAATATTTCGCTCGATCGAATCTGTGAATATCGAATATCTGTGAATATCAGAAAACAACAACATTTTTTCTGACTAATCTCAACATACATTTCCATAGGATTGTTGAATGCGAATCTATCTGTCGGGTGTTTTTTAGAGTGATAGAACTTCAAATTGAGAAAAACCACATTTAAATTAAGATTAAGGTCGCCGTTCAGAGCTAATAGGAAAATAAAACCGATAGAGGCGCCACCGTGCAGTTTATGGAATATCTCCATAGAACTTACATTAGCACCATAAGTTCTATGAATATCTCTCTAATTATGAATGAAATGTACAATGGCGCTCTCTATCCGAAAATAGCTGAACTATGAAATTATTGAATATGTGGGTAAAGCAGGAACTTTTACCCGCCATATATTTGAATTTGACCAATCTCTGCCAATTCCGTATTTCAAGTTGATTTTCTGAAGGAAATTATCTGTAGATTCACTTTTAATCGGAAGTTTAACTATTTTCATGGGTCTTTCGTTCGAAATAAAACAGAAGCATAAGTTGGCTTATTTTCTTCTATTTTTGAAAGAAAAAGAAATGAACTTTCGAAATGAAATCGATTTAAATTATTTCATTGAGAACTCCAATCCTTTCTGAGTTTACCCACAAAATTTCAGTTCTCAAAGTAGAACGATTTTCAAATGCAACTTGAAATAAAAACACACTACATTGAACGCCCACCTTGAATACAATTGATGTTTCAAAAATGATTTCCGGCATATCTGATGATTCACATTCGACCAGACAAATTTTGGACCACTTTTTCGATTAAGGGCCTTATTTCAGCAATAACATGAGTTATGTTGGCTTCCGAAGAGTCTATTGTTTCTGGTTCATCAGCATAAACCAATGACTTGACATAACCCCAGAGAAAATAATCCATTGAAGCTATGTCGCATGATCTTGGAGGCCAATTAATTGGACCATTTCTCGAAATAAAAATGTTATCGCCAGATTTTCGGTAGCAGCATGAGGTATAGCTCCATCTTGTCGAGACCAAAACACTTCGGGGTCGATACCATTCAAATTTTGAAACAAATAATCATCGATCTGTAACGAGCACTGTAACGTGTGTAACATTAGCTCCAGCATCGTTTTTTAAGGAATATGTACCGATGATGCCTCCTTCGATATGGGTATGGAATATAGATAAACACATAACATTTATCGAATCTGAGAATAAATAAAGTTGGCGTTCGAAGATAAATATCAATTTATACACGAATCACATTCGCACACTAGAGTGGAAAAACAACATAATTCAACTTGTCATTAGGATCCATAATTCCTTTGTCTCTCTTCCAAACTCAACAGGTATCCATCACTCTCAATGTCGACACCTCTAAGGGTCAATCTCTCAGACAATGTCGCTTGCTGGTTATAACGCCCCTCATTTAAATTCTATGCGCGACATGTACATAGTAATCCTCCAGAGAAGCTGAGCGCATATGAAATCTCCAAGATACTTCATTCGCTGTCCAGGTGATACCGAAGTTGTTTTTTATCCGAAGAAAAAGGACCATTTCCTCCGACGAGATTAAATGTTTCAATATGGAATCCGAGACCGCAAAAATAACAGCTGTTTCCTGAGGATGTGCGAACGGGGCGAAAATTTGAAAAATACGTTGTTTTAATATATGGAGCAGATGATGTTGAACCCACAGCCTTAATAAATTATTGTACACTCCTTTTTATAGCGCTATAACAGGTTGGGCTGACGCCATCAATCAGGATGCCCCTATTACATTTCATTGCATGGAAAGTATGACGGAATGTAATAATGCTGAAAGGTTAATTTACTAATCGATGGAGTTTAGGGTTCACTCCTTGCTCGGCAACCAATTTGTTTCGAACATCGCCGGCGACAGTTTGGAGACCGTTTCACAAAAGCAGAAAATTTTATGAATATGAGTTTACTTATCTTCGGGACTCTCGTATAATTGGAAAAGATATTTCAATTTATATAGACGAAAATTGAAATTTTCAACAGGTTAATTAATATCTATTGAACTAAAAATTGTCGAGGAGGTATTTATATCAGTGTTGTTCATTCAGAATATTATTCACAAATTTATCATGTTTAAGGTTACGAGGTGTCTTGTTTGAGTAAATTTTCTGATGCAGTTTTAACTGACAAGAATGTCAATTCCATAATTATCGACAAGAGAGTTATGAAATTGATAATCGTAATTCAAGGTACTGAGCTTTGTCTGAATTTTTCTGTAAGACAGAAATTAAAAAAGGTGAAGTATCTGAGCAAAAAGATTCGTGTTTTGAGGCTAATAATATTATATGAATTTTAGGCCAGTGGGTTGATTATATAACATTGAATAAGCTGAGTACTAGTACTGAAAAAACTTTTTACAATTTACTGTGATATGAATTGCCCTCAAGGAAAAGTAAAAATCGGTCTATACGTTTCCATAAATTTTCTAGGAAAGATGCCTCAACACTATATATCACCAATGCCTTTGGTATATTAGAAAAAGAAAAGCCTGGATAAATAAACTATAGATGAGGAAACCTTGCTACAAAGAATTTCGTTAAGAGTTTCTCAAACAAATGCGAACAATATTTTTAACGAATATATTGAGTATTTAGCAAATATTTTGAAAGGTTGTATTCATCAGTGGCCAAGTTTTGGAGTTGAATTGATGAATCCACCGCTTTACATTCTAGGAATATTCAAGATGCAAAAGTGATACTCGATTATAGTGGAACTCCATTAATAGATCTTCATGTTTGTCAAGTAGCATCAGAACTTATTCACATTCAGATCATAGTTCATGGTAGATGTAAATCCTTTTTTGTTGCCATTTCGTAGTATGTTTCATGAAAATAAAGAACATTCAAAACAATAATCCCATTTTCATAATTTTCACTGAATTCCTCGTGAAATGTCCATCCAATTAGAAAAGAAAAATCCAACTTTTACGCCGAAATATAAACTCGACACTAGACTGTCAATAATTCATAAATTCACTGACAGTCTTCACAAAATCATCACGAGATCGAAGAAAAACACCAATAATAATCAGTTTCACTTTTCATAACATAACTCTGAAAATGATTACTCGTTTTCCTCCATATTGGTTTACAGCTCGCAGCGCCCTCAGCAGCAGTTGAAATCGCCACTTTGTTCAATGAAGCGGCCAAAATTATACTTATAGAAAGTTCCTGGAATTTATGATTTTTGTGCTCAGTAATCATATGATCAGCGCTTCTGCATTTGATAAATCCCCTCACTTCATTACACACTGACACAGTTCCCTGTTAGTGTAAGGCGGAAAAAGTCGATCATTTTTGTATCGTGATACTCCTTAATTAACCGAGCGTTGTGTTCCACCATAAGTACACACCCAAATTACATAAGCGTTCTTCCGAAAAATCATGTCGATTACATAACAACTCATCAATATGAAAACAGGAGTTATTATGAGATAATCATAGGTTATTCCGTGTGGTTATAAAATAGATGGATTGGAACCACTCAATTTTGTTTCAGAACTCATGGAAGCTCAAACCACTTCGAAGGGGTTTTCACAGGGTGATTCGTTCTTAACTTCACCCACAATTAAACGAATTTCTACAACAGGCATTTTCATTTCCAGTGTGTTTGTTACTCTTGATGCCCAGAGAATAAAATATTTTCTAGTTTTCGCCAACAACTTCCCTTTTTCATACAGGGTGTTTCAAAAAAATCTGAGCCCGTCTCTAGCATAGGTAGAAAAATAATTGGGGTTTGCTAAGTAAAAATTGTTCGTAACGCCATCGGTATTCAAGATAAAAGACGATGAAGAGAAAAGTATGTACCTGAAAATTTAATATTTCTAACGGGTAAGTAGCTATACGACCATCTTTCTGATCAATGCGAATTCAGAATATTTGAATTTTGTCAGTGAATCATATGATCAAAGTAAATTGAGAATGTCATTCGAAAAAAGGTTGATAGGTACTACTACTAATTCCGGAAAACACACTGAAAATGAAATTCATGAAAATATTTGGTTAGGGTTAAGAAAGAATGACAAGAATGCAATATCAAGACATTACTTTTGTGGACCGGATAAGAAGTAAGATATTAGCCACATAATATCGAATGTTTCACGAAAAAATATCTGCAAGCAAATTGATTTTGTTAAGCAGTTAGTTAACCCAAAGCCCAGTTGATCTGGTCGATCATTAATCTTTATTAATTAAGAAAAACACGAATAAATTCCACAGAAAGCTACAAAAGCGTTGACAAAAACTAGATCAACGGCTAATAGGAAGTCAAATATGACTGCAACCTATGTATTTCCCCTCATTAACAATAATGAGTTCGAATTGATTTCGAGTTGAAATTCGCGTAGAACTGTCCAATGGAATACGGCTAATAATTTTATTCTCACGTATGTATCAAGTATTCAGTTCGTTGTAACAGAATAAGATACAAATGATTTTTTCTTGCAAAGGTAATAAATACCAAACTAATTTATTCCATCCATGATTTCATATCAACAAACTTCTGAATGAAAGTGTCAACAGTTGAATTTTGATTAAGTTGTATTTTACATTAACATGATTCTCAATACGACTCACATGTGTTTGAAATTTATATGAAGGGGAATTCCACAAGTACATTATTATTGTTATTCAATATTTGTTTCGAAAGGTTTATTGGAGATCGGTGACCAAAGAACTATGTATTCATGATCATTATGAATACGTAATACTTATGCATTTTGCAAATGAACAATAGGTACATAAGACTGAGAAATGACAAAATTTTTCAAAAATTGATGACAAAATTTCACTTTAACCGATGGATTGGCAAGATTATTTGTCTACTGCTATATTTTCAGAAGAGAGAACATTCAATTAAACTATTTCCCAGGAATAAGACGGTGTGTATATTTCCAAAGGAAGTTACTACATGTTAAGATAATTGAATTAGACCCAAGTGGTATCATTTCTTCCCACTAGATTTTATAATGATGCTTTCATTCAATTCAGTTAAATAGGTAGGTACATTAGAATCTTTTTTTCGATTGAAATATTTGAGTTATCTTGTTGATTTCACATTCAATAACTGTAATATACGTATACCAAAAACCAGGAAAAAAATCGACGAAAAGTAGCCTGAGGGTTATCATCCATATTCTGCTATCAAATTGATATTGAATGATCTTAGAGAAGCGGAAATTGTCGATATTGGAATAATTCTTACCTGTAAGTTATTTGTAGATTCATTAAGGGACGAATAACTGGATGATCTACTTCCTAGCGGTTCTGGACTTAAGCTTCCATAAGAAGTTGTCGAACTCAAGGAGACTGTATCCGCTCTACTCCTATACGGAGAAAGCTGCACATGTTTCATCATCTGAAAAAAAAATGTTTTGATATTTACGATGAATCTAATTCCGAAATATATGTACTGTTGTTTGAAATCTGTTTTCGTGAAAATCTGAAAAAATTGGGTCTTCGAGAAAAAATGTATGTAGGCAAAAAATTTTACATTGAATATTTCTATTATTCACATTTCCACATTGAAAATTAAGCCTTATAGGGATTATGAATGTCTCGTATATAAATAATTGAGTCACTGTTATTCCTTTCCTCATTGTGAAAAATAATACGACTGTTGTGAGAAAGGAACTTCCCAAGTTTTAACTCGGTGACTTATAGACTATAGAATGAAGTAGAGACAGATCATTGTAGGTTGATTTCCGCAAGTACATCAAAGCAATGTCGCTTATGGTTATATTTTGCAAGATGATGCCGATATGTCTTAAGATTTCCTTCTCAGGATTGGGAGTCACTCGAAATTGAGTCAACATCGTGAGAGTTTTCTCTAACAATAGAATTACATCACTTATTGTAACGCAAAATTCAAATTGGTCGCGTAAGAAAGTTGGTTCACGTTTAGTCAGTTCTACAGTCGTAATTTTTTCAAGCAGGTATCAATTTTCGAAACAAAATTTCCGGTAAGAGAGTTTTGATGGAAAAATTCGAAATAATATTGAAGACTAACTTGGGAATTTTTATGATTTTTTTATGTAGGTTCACCCTTAAAACTATAATATCATAAAAACAATTTTTTTATAATATCTTTTCTTGAGGGTGGTCATAAAATGGTAAGCGTTTGTCGGTGCAGCCGCAAATGTCCAGAAGTTGTAATGGTACAAAAAGAAGTCGGCAAAGATAACACAAATCTGTAACTTGCCAATAGGTGTGACATAAAGATATCACGTCTCCTGGAAAATTATTTATTGCAGCTTCCCAAGGTACTTTACTTCAGTTTATTGCAGTGAACCCTCTGACTGACAAAGACTTCCTTTCATGGTGTCAACCTACACGTTAAAGCGAAGATTATGACTTGTATAAATATAACTCTGGACCAAAAAGGACTAGATATGTATTTCAGACATTCCTGTGTTATCACCAGACTATACGAACGATATGAAATTCCGTTAACAAGATAAGAGTAACAGAGTCAATGTGTCTTTATGCACGAATATTGCAGATGAGAAAAATTCTATTTGCCAGATCCAGAACAGCACAGTGCTGTTCTGCTGCAAAACAAGATGAATCAGCATTAATCGAACCTATGGGAAAATATCTTGATACGATACTCGTTCACATTTCGAGTTACAATCAATAATACGCTGGGAACAGTGTAGTTAGAGAGTTCTGAAGTATGTACGTTGATTTGTGGGATTTTATTATAACATATCTCTATCTCAAACATCATGGAGATTTAAATCCTATTAAAGTTAATAAACATTCTGACAACATTGTTAACTTGTTTAGCAATCAGAGATTTAATATTTTTTCTGCGATTAGGTGATATTTAAAATCCAGGGCAGCTTCCAGATTATTCTTGAGATTATGATTTTTTCGTCAAATTTCTTCAGATGAAATAAGGAATACTTCATTTTCTAAAATGATTGGTTCTTTCGAAAATATAAACCG
This sequence comes from Adalia decempunctata, assembly GCA_951802165.1. NCBI lineage: Eukaryota > Metazoa > Arthropoda > Insecta > Coleoptera > Coccinellidae > Adalia > Adalia decempunctata. The sequence continues at coordinate 60,489,899 of OX637696.1, read as the reverse complement.
TTTATCTTCTTCAATTAAATGAGTGTTTCTTTTGATGAGAGGAATCTACAGTTGAAATATAAGTCGAAAACTCACCCTGACCCTGTATATGTAATTCAATAAATATTCCGTCAATGCTATAATCATAATGTATTGCAGCCGGGAGAAATGAAAATTAGGTTTACTGTTTTTCCATTCATTATTTGTAACAAACTACCAACTTAACGGCCATAATCCATTTATTCATTATTTGTTTTTCTGTACACGTGAGATAGGATGACCTTTATGACGAAATGAAAAGGTAGATGATCTTCCTACGATTTCAGATGATTCTGTAGTTTTACTCGTGTATCAAATTATCAAGGAGAATCAGCTTAAACATCTGGCGATTTCTGATATCGAACCAGAGAACCAGACATTCCTCAAGAGCAAGTTTGTGCGTCCTAGTTTCGTCCCATGAACCTTCCAGACCACCGCATATCCAAGAAACCACAGAAGTTTCAGTTTTCACAAGATCGTAGTGACCGAGCTTGGCGTGAGGATATCGGTTTCACACCATTGTTGGACGATCATTATTATTTATTAAGTCAACTTTAGATGGATGAAGAAAATTGATACTGAGACAGTAAAGAATGGATTATTGCGTTATTGTTGCAGGCATTGTTTGTAGACACTGAGGATACTGATATGTGTTTGTGACTTCTTTCACTATTTATTTTAAATAATCACCAATCATTGTCGTCAGTGTGAAAGTAACTGGCAAATTTTTTCACCAAAGGAATAAAGGAATTTTTCAACCTCCTTTTCATGCTTAGCTGATTTTTTCAATATTTGTTTCATTCTTTTCGCTTTTAGGATATAATCGAATAACTGTTTGGCAATCGTTTCCTCAATTTGGATTTTTTTGCAGCACTTGCCTTTTTCTATTTCATTAAACATAGATGTTTTTCAATACTCATGTTTGTAATATCATATCAATTTGTATTTCGAATTTTTTCTGTGATTTGCTGATTTGTTCTCACTAAAATTATTGTACACGCAAAAATTACTGTTGTGTTTAATCCTTTGAAATATATTGAGGGTGACCCCCAAAAAAACAACTTCAGTTCAATTTTGATCTTGATCTACAAGAATATCTTTATTTTGAAATTAGTTATACTTCTCAGCTTCTTGAAAATATTAGAAACAGAATATGTTCCGAAGCGAAATCGATAATATTTTCACTTTCAAATGAAACCTTTCATTCAAGCTTTCATGAAACCAAAAATTTTTCAAAACAGACACATAAGACTAATTTGTTTCATGGCAGCGATAGTACAGATCTCATTCAAACCTTCGCAAGATTAAATATCTGCAACAGATCAATGAATATTGTAGAGTAAATGGTAAGAATTCAAGAACCAATAAGGTTCATAAATTTCTATTTACTAGTTCAAATCTTTTCTGAAACCAATATGTCAATATCAATCTGATGATACTGTGTAGGTAATGTAATCAAATTGAGTATGCACACATAATCAGTGATAGATAATAAGCCCTCACAGAACTTGACTTCTATAAAAATTGAAAATTATAGCGTATTGCGTGAATAAGCAACACAAGAGAAGAAGATTTTTCGATTTACTGTTGAATACAAAGTGTAGGTCTACTGGTCTAAGGCAAAGTTATTTAATGCATTATTTAGACCAATAAGAAAGAATTGTATTGCACTGAAGAAGCCGTTTGAGTAAAGTTTGCATGTAAACATTTCAAATTTTAACTTATATACATCGCCATGTCAATATATTTCCCTAGAAATTATATCGAAAATAGAGTTTTCACTGATGAAAATTATATACCAACGATCAAGACATTGTTTTTAATTATTGCCACGAATTGCAAGAATTAGTGATGAACGTCAATACGATGTAGAAGAAAAAATTTAACGTTCATTGGACAGGTCTAAGTGTTCTCATGTAAATCTCATCTGAACAGATATTCGTCTATTTCACCCTAATGAGGGAAATAATCTATGTGAAGAAACTCATAATACTGTAAGATGAGGAATATATAAGTTTTTGCAATATTCATTTCGTCCGAACCATTTTTCAATAGTCGTCAGTTTGTATTCATAAATTCGAAGTTATTTCAAAAACGATCAATTTAACCTGGTTCAATCAATTTGTATTGAAAAACTGAAAATGAAATAACAACTTTTGAAAATGCATAAATTTTCGTATTTTACAAGAAGTCTAAGAATAAAGGGATTGAAGAGACCATGAAACACATTGTCTATGGAACTGGACAACGGAATATGAATTTTTTTTTTTTAATATAGGAAAATAATTGCATGATTTTATCGACAAATTTCTCACATTTCCTTTTCAACATTGTGTATTCTTGACAGCATAATATATCGAGAAAAATATTTAGACAGACCTATTTATTTTTCGGTGGAAAACTTCTGTTGAAAAATGGAAACACTTTCTTGAAAGACTGAATATTTTGAAACGATTATTTTCTGCGTATGAAAATTAATTGAAAGAGTCCTAGCCAAACTTGTCATACTGATTTCTTCAATTCGGAACGATAATCAAAATGGTACTCGATCACAGCCAAAAGGACACCGCCAACTATTCGATGTCATAATAAATTCGGACCAATGACTGGAGGCGTTTAGTAGTTTACTGAAACAATTTCTCAACTCCTTATCTCACATCCGATGAAATAAAACCAAAACAGTCCGAATGAATGCATTTCTTTGAATGCAACATTTTGAAGAGTTCAAAAGTCAACGAAGTGACCGGATTCACCAAACAGATGAGCCTTTATTCCTTAGCTCGTGCCGTGAAACCACATCGTGGAAAGAGCATTTCATGTTTCACAGTTCAAATAAAAATATACATACTGGGAAACGCCGAAGAGATTTGTGTGACGATAACCCGAAGAACTGTGACTTTGTTAGAATGACAGGGCACACTTATTTTGAATTTTCTTTGAGATCATGGTATTCTTGTATTCTACGCTTCAATGCTTTCAGACCGTGTGCGCTGCATTTCCTTAAAACAAACTTATGAGGTCACTTCAAAGAAACCAGGAAGCGGAAATTTTCCAATAGATTCTGATTCGCAATCTTTTTTAAGTCCTGAAATCAACAGATCCTATAATTTTGTAAGATCACAAAAAGTTACCTGTCTTATTACCTCCTATATTTTAACCAGGATTTCAAGATCAAAATTTCCATAATATTGAACAATTCTAAAATTCATCAAGTTGATAAATTCCGACAGAATTAGGTTGATTAAACAAGGGTAAAATGAACTATTAGAAAACTGAATATTTTACTGAAACGAATGTAAAATCTAATTATCAATCTGCAATCAGTATTAGCATTCTTCCAGAAATATATTTTCGTTATCTTCGCTAAATGAAATCAATCATCTAACTCAAATCAAACCTAATGATGTGTTTGTGCGTTACTAATTGACTTCAAACGGATGGATTTAATGACTGTGAAGGTAAAAGAAGTATACATAATCATTTATCACAGGAAGTTTACTTAGCAACCGATTTCATTAGGTATGTAAATTAGAGAGAAATTTCGGGATGAGTTAATCAAATCACGATGAAATATTCGATTGGTGACATTAAAGAAATTGCATCCACCATTAAAAAGTAGCAGTCGCGAAAACAAATTCACAGATTGACCCAAATCAAATGAGAGCGGATGCTTCAAGGTCAGCAACATACCGAATGTCGCCAACACCCAGAGAAAAATTTGGACATACATACCTATAATTCTTCGCATATTGATTGAAATAATGTACCTTCTCATTTCATTGATTCATAACAGCATCAAGAATTTTATTTTGTTTAGTTTCGGTTTCATCAATAAAAACAATATATTTTACTCTAAATATATCATGTTGGAGCATTAAAGATAAAATACTAATTCAAATGATATATCTAGGCAAATGTATACAAATGTACCAGATGATCCAATACTTTCACTTTCAAGCACTTTTACAGAATGACACAGTGTTAACAAGTATAATTGTTAGCTTCCTAAACTTTTTTTGCAATCTTGAAAGACTTTCTGTTGGAAATTAGAAGTTAATTAACGTGGTTTATCCGTTCCCTACAAATCATTTCAAGAGATAAATAAGGAGTTCAAAGTAAAACGAAACGTTATTCTAACAGATCACATTCCCTATACAGAAAAATATGTTTATGTTCGACTGCTTCATAAACACTTGATTCATGAATTCGTTTATGTTCGACTGCTTCATAAACACTTGATTCATTAATTCGTTTAGCGTCCAGAATTGACTACTTTATTGGACACCACTTTATTGGACTCAACTGTCACAGTCTTCTCTCGATTTTGCAATTTTCTTCTTTTCACACCACTTGTTATAGGCCGCATACAAATTTTCATAAGCACTTTAAGTGGGTAGGAGAGATTCTTTGGCACTTGCGGCTAAATTATTCACGCTTTCCTCTTCCGAACTATTCATTTTTGGGATTATTATGACGTTTGTCACAGAATTAACGAAGTAAACAACTTTGTTCAGTGAGGTTGCTAAGGTCGCTGATGGTTACTAAGGTAAGATAAGCAAAAGCACACTCAAAGTATTTCTTGAAATAAAGCGACGAATATATTAATTGCCATTTCAGAAAATAAAATGTCTGCATTGCAGTCAAACATAAAGCTTTGTATGCAAACTCGTACATAATTAGGCTTATGGACTTGCCCAAATTATTGGCCTCGCTCGCTTTGCTCGCTCTGCCATAAATTTTGGACTCGTCCATAAAGACCTAATTTATGTACTTGTTACATAAATAGCTATTATAGAAGGTTCAAATGAAATTGTTATTTCATTTTTGAAATTGTTATTTCTTTTTATAAGGAGTTGTACCACTATGGTCAGAATATTCATGAGAATTTAAAAAATCCCTTTTTCAAACTAAGAATACGGCTTGCAATGACAGTGTGATATGATAGACTTGAATAAACTTCCAACTCGAATAATCTTCGAAATTATTACATATGAATTCATCATAAAATCATAATCAAATCAAGTCATCAAGATTTTTTCTCGAAAATGCATTAAAATGGATATAGCAAGATACTAAATGAAAATTCAAACAAATTCATAATAAAATTTACACTATTTTCCACATTTTGAAGGTTTAAATCATCAAAAAACAAGACCAAATCTGACACTTATAAGACAATTCACGAGATATCTTTGTAAAAATGTGAACTAGCATTACCGTGTAAAAAAGGGAGTTCAATTCAAAAAATTTTGTCAATTTCAATGAAGAAGTTATTCTGTATGATTTTTCCAGGGTAAACCAACTACACCACATTGATGGAACTGTACCTTTACAAATACATAATTCACGAAATTCAAATAAAATCAGTTGACTCATTCCTTAGGGAATGTATTCTGTTAATTTTCAATTGAATATAAGAGTAGCCCGAAACTGTAAAAACGGCAGATCTTCTGCGATAATTGATTCTTCAAAAATTAAGAAAGAAATTCGTATTTTTGTGGAAGATCTAGAAGAGTTTACACACTCATGCAAACTCGAAAATCCACTCCTGTAGCATCTAATAATAGAAAATGTGGTCGGACCGAATCAAAGGAAAACTATAATTATTGGAAAATTTTCTATCGTTAATAGAATAAGGTTTTGCGTAGAAAATATTTAATATGTTGTCCACTTTTCATATTTTAATACTACCATGGCAAGAATGATTTCGCCCGTAAATTTCTGGTGTATTTGTTGTATTTTCCAGTAGGAAGTTAACCGATATTGCCACACATTATTTATCCAATGAGATTATGCAAACTGATTAATCAGTTATTTACCAATTATATACCTACGGCTGAGCTGCATATTCCTTTGAAGATTGAGAGCATCCTTATTAAAGAGTTAAAGTTTTTAGAACAATAAGGTCAGTTTGATCAGAAACATCTGTCGTGTGACTACAATAAAGCCATTATTTTCGATACATCGAAAATCGGTCTATGTATAGTTGTCAGCAATTGCTAAAATCTATCGTTTAGTGAATTTGATCAAGATGTGAATTGAGGAATTCGGGCTGTAACTGTTCAAATAATAATTAATCTAGCAATTTGCCCATCACTACTAAATTCAATGAACACATTGCATATTATGTACTCCATTCACTTTTGTAATTTATCCCGGTTGGCCAATTTAGGTTTATTAAGATTTTTTCCTCAAAACTGATGCAGGTTAGCACTCGTCAAATGTCATATAATTCCCAGAGACTTTTCCAATGCTTGTTCCTATTTACTCTTCTTTAAGTTTGTAAATGGAGTTACTTCTTCAAATGTTTAACTGTGGCACAGGTTTCGGAGTACTATTACATTTTCATACTGGAGTATTTCAAGTTGTCCATCAAGCTCTTTTCGATAGCGCCATTCTCTCGATTTATATATGCTGAGCAGAGACCGAAATAATCTTTAAAAAATTAATTTGATGTGTTTGGTACAGCCTTAATTAAGTAGGTTTAAATACACATTTCACAAAAATATCCTTCACAGCAAGGCTGAATTCGGAAATTTCAGCCCACCGAGTTCAGTTTCTACCTTCTACCAATATGTGGGGGTGTTGATCCACCATATGTCTGAAGATATAAACCATTGTTTGACTTTGGTACAACAACAGGCCCATTTCGAAACCAGTTTCCAACAATAAGATGCATTTGCCCGAAGGAACGGTCCGAACGTGACACATGAACTATATGTAGGTGCTTTTAATCACAGATGTTCGTAGTTCAATGCTAATAAACTTGGTGAAAATTATCTACCTACTCCTATAGGTTGCGTATAAATCCGGAGGATTGACAGGAAGTTGTATTAGCACCTGTCCCAAGTAACTAATCATCATACAACCAGTCAATGGGGAAAGATCAATATTCTCCGTGGGTGAGCGGAATTATTGGGAGAGCATCTCATTTGACAGCCTACATTGTCGGAAATCGCATAAAACAGCTTAAAGTTCAACGTTTTACTGTTACGAATTAAATTTTCACAATGAATTCATGATGATGCAATATTTTTACGACTGAATGTGGATTTTGAGAGGAGATAGGCTTAAAAGGATATCGATAAACGCAAAGTGGTTGAGGTCGTTTTGTAGGATGTTGTTCAGTCATTTTGGTAACACCTACAAGACAAGATGTTTGAACTTATTTTCCCGCTTCGTAATGAAAGTTGAACACAATCCAAATAAGGCAAGAAAAATGAGAATCCATATACAGGCTGCAACAAAATTTGGTCACAGATTTCCGAGACAAAATAAGAAGAATTCAATTGTTTTTTAGCCAGTTGTATAAACTGTTATTCTAATTTATTGACGAAGAAAAAGCATTTTTTAAATGCACTAATTTTTGAAGGTGAAGGATTTAGATGTTCCCTTTACACTTGAATATTTTTTCAATACAGATTGAGTTAACTATGCCCGATAATTTCAAAAGCATCGGAGCATTTTGGGCGAGGAGAAAGATTCTAATTTTGGCGGAATCGACTCTACTCAGCGCAGAAAGTAAAATTACTTTTGACCACCCCGATTTCAAATGAGAACGCCAAATTTTTATATCAAAATATATTTTTTTATATTTATCTGTATTCTGTACGATGTGACGAATAAAGTCCCAGTTCCGCTGTGAAACGCCCCAGACATTTTGAACCATTTATTGTCGGTAAATGGGGCGCACGAAGAGCAGGTTGCAGAGAATGGAAAATAATATACATGTTGTGGTCATTGGTGTCACTGGTCCCTTCATATTGTGTTTAACGAGGAGGATATTCAATGGGACGGAAGTCCAATATATGGGATGTGGGTCCGGATACAGTCACTAAAACTAATTATTTCATAATCAATGAGGTTTTGAGGATATTCCGACTTTATGCATTCATGATAGGAAGCATTTAGGCCGTAGGGTCGTGGTGGCATGAATATGTTATTAATTTAGATAGAACAAAAGTGACATATGTATTGCAATGCATAGATGGAAAAAATATTTTGAATAATATGAAGGTTCCAAGTTAACCATATTCATATATTCATAATATTGACAATACATGATAAAACACTTCTATTTCCAAACGTACGATAACAACGTCAGTTCCCGACTGACAGGATCATCGAAAAGTTCTATTTCTCCGCCTAGGCGGAGAAATATTTACTTTTCCCTCCGGCGCCGGCGGCAGGAAAAGTGGTTGCTACGAAAAAGATTCATTGGTTACCATGAACATAGATGCATAGAATACAAAAACTTCCAATTAAAACGTCATTTTTATTTGATAAAGTTGCATTAAATGTACAATTTTCATGAATTTGAAAACGTTTGGAAATAAAATAGCATATTTCATTCGGAGAAGAAGTGACTTTTCGTGGCTCACTTTCAATTATCCGCCTCACTCCGTTCGGCGGATAAACTCAAGCTCGCCACGAAAAGTGACACTTCTCCTCCTAATGAAATAATATACTATTCTTTTCGTATCTTCGAAATCATTATTTCGAATGAACTGAGTTTTCGTGAAGAATTCAGCCTGATGCATTTCCTTCAATCAACAAGAAAAATATTTTCGGATATCTAATTTATAGCCGGACTTTCAAATCTACTAAAAGTAATATGAGACTACTTGAAAATGATGAACATTTGATATGTTTGATTAAACGATCAATTTAGAGGATGAAAGTATCCTCAAGTATTTTTTCGAGTTCTTCATTCTTCATTTTATCTGACAAGATGAATTGAAAGAGTCTAAATTTTAGTATTAATTGGTGTTCATAAATGCAATTTCACAATGTTATCACTATTATTTTTCGATTGTGAAGGAATACTGATTATACTGACAATTATCATTAAATTCAAATTATAATCATTTCCTTCAAAATTTCCAATATAATACTTCCTTAATTTTATTCCAAAGGCAGATACGTCGATTTGTTCAATGACATCATGAAAAAGATTATAACTGACTGTTATTATAACTAAGCATAATAACACAGAGTAACCATTCTTTGGTCTACAGTAGTTCTCCTGAACATGGTACCGACGTAAGAACATTGCATTGAACAAACGGATAAACTTGGATTATTGGCAACTGTGTCACGTACGAGAATATATTCTATATCTAACCAAGCCAGGGAAATATGCATATAATTTCAATGTCTTTGTATGTATTGAATTCATACCTTGATAAACATTGATGGAATACGTTTTTTATACTTTATGAGATATTCTTGGTGAAAATTAACGAATTATTATTGTTCCCGAACTACTTTCGAGTAAAATCCTAGAATGAATGTATTTTGGAGTAAGAATTGTTTCATTAGATTCGGAAACATAATTGTTATTAATGATCGTTTTTTCAATATTTTCATTTCAATAAGCAATTGCCGCAAGTTTCAACTCATTTCGAATCGAAAACGGTCATCTTTGAGTTATTTCAATTCATACCAAAAACTCATATCAAGGCACGTAATCGTTCAATTATTTTTCGAAAAATGGTCATATCTCTTTATCAGAACGAAATTCGGAGAAGCGGAAAATGATTTATTTTGGTATCTGAACAATCTACAATTAAAATTTCAAAATTAACTGTATCAGTCAAAGATTCACCCTCAATATGAAAATTATAAGTGACCATTAATGATGCGAAATTTTTGTGCGTTAATCAATATCATCAACAGGATGTAGAAACTTGATAGAGATATTCCCAAAATTCACCCAAGAGAAGCTTGATCGTGAAGTTACTTCGGGATGAAAAGTCAACATGCTATCGTTGACTTCCTGTTTTCGAGCTTGCTGGAAAGTATTGACACCTCTATGCTTCTGTTGGAATTTAAACTGTCAAGAAAAATATCCTCAAACTTCCTGGAAACGAACACATATAAATCTTGAGACGCTGAAACGACTAGTTTATATCAACGAGTGATTCAGTCTCGACTGGTTAGACCGTTTCAATAGTAAACTGTTTTAATTTCTAGTTTCCTGTATCCTGTGTGAGAGCTCACAGTATTTAATGCGATTAGTCTGATGCCTTCAGAAACGCCGATACATCCTTTCGCATTCTCCTGAATAATGCACAAACGAACATTTCGAAAGTAAATTGAGTAAATACATTTAGGAAATATTGTAAAGGGTTTTCTAATAAGGGGTGTTATTTCTATTTCGGAAGATGTAAATTTTGAAGCCGTCATTTTTTGTTATTTGACGAGTAGAAACTACGACATTAGTAAAAATGGAACGATACACGCTTCAACAAAGCATTGAAATTATTTAAAAACTACCAAAATGGTGAAAATTTTTGGGTCGTCGAAAAGCACCTTGTCGAACCGCAATACAGAAAGAAGTGGAAAAATTGGGACCAGTTACTGATGTGAAAAATAAAATCAGTACACGTTGCTCAAGAACAGCCGATAATATTGCTGCTGTATTGGCACGTCTGTCCAACGTATATAGAACTGCAATTCGAACAACCCACCCCAATACCCAATATACTTCGGATCCAGATTAAAGCAACACCAGTTGGATTGTAAGAAGCAATCTGAGGCAACCGCTCTTTCACAGCATGCTAGGAATGAGGCACATCTTTTTGATTTTGAAAATGCGAAAATTCTGACCAAAGAGACCAATTGGTTCAAGCGTTGTTTCAAGGAGATGTTGTTCATAAAAAAAACACCCTAATTCTGTGAACTTAAGATCGGATATTGGTTCTCTCAACATTGCTTATTCGAATATTATAAAAGAAATGAGGTGAATAGTTTTTCCTTGAGTGCACACATTCTTACCGCGTATGGATGTTCTGTTTTATTGCATTCGTATTAATGAACCCATACCTACCTGTACGTCGCGATAATTTAAGACCCCGAGATAAATCAGCTGTTGTTGAATTATTATTTTAGGAGTTTGAATTTTTCAGATGATTTTTAGTTTGTTATTCATAAGGTGAGTTGGCGAATTTCTCTTTTGTACGGTTTTTTGTCAATTCTGTTTTCTCTTTGACTTCAGTGTTTTAGTTGGTAAATTGTGATTTTCATCGTTTTGTTGCCCTGGTTTCTTGAGTTTAAGTTATCTAATTGTCCTAGTGTATAGATTCATATTATTGTTCGAATTTCAGCCTGAATAAGAGAAGAATTTTTCTCGAAACGTAGCTGTATGAATAATCTGTAAATAAACTGTTCCTCAGGGCCGGACTGGACAGGCGGGGTACCGGGGAATTCCCCGGTGGGCCCCCTTATGTGGTTTATGGGGGCCCTTATCTAAAACTGTGCTACTTATTAGTCTTATTACTAAAACATATTGGATTTATTTCGGTTAATGGCTATACTAAAAAGGTGTTTGTTTAATTTTTTCATTTTCATATCAACATCTATTGATATGTTTAACCTATGTTGCTTACACTAAAATAAAAATGCCTCATATTTATTAAGCGAAAACAAAACGCAACCGGCAACATTGTATTTGCTCACGCTCATTTTCTGCAATATTTTCAGAAATGATAAGAGACTCAAATATAAATTGCCAAAATATATCTGTTAATTATCGTCTAGGGTGCCTAAGCTGCTGTTATTTAGTATTGACTATTCCACTCTTTTCATTTTTAGTGAGAAAGTTTCCGTAGCAACGATCGTTTCATCTCGAAAAAACTTTCAAACCGGCAAACCAACATGTTGGTTTTTCAGCGATACAATTTCTGACGTTTCTCCAATTCATAGATAGCTTCTGAAATGAATATCATAGAGAAAACAAACAACGTTTAGTTTTATGAATTCTAGTTTGCCAAATAGCGGAATCCGTGTCAAATGTGACCATAGGCGTTTTCTGGCGTTGAAGCGTATTCAATATTGTATTTGAATGCGATTCCTATGAGACGTCATCAATATCATGAACCTCGAGAATGCTTAGTTTCAAATACGATTCAATAACCAAACATAAACTATTTGGACTTGGAGTAGGTACTGGATAATCCCGATTTTAAATTTTTTCCAACCTCCATTATTTGTCAACCTCCATCAATTTTAAATTCAACTCACAAACAATCAAACAATGACCATCGTAAACGATCTCGTGATTTTGATACAAATGTCATTGGCGAAATTTCCAAGCAACAAACTTTCATTACAATCGAGAAATATTGCCGGCAAAATTCAATCTCTAGTGGTATTACATATAAAAAAGGGGCAAAATTTGACAAGAAATTAAGTAAAATGAATGGTGATTACAATGACGAAAAAAAATTATATGCATTGCATTTGAAAAAATGAAGAAAAATCGATTTGAAATTCGTCATGTTGATAGTCTTTTTGTGGACACTCCATATGCTTTAGATGCTTTATTATAGCTGGCTAGTATACTTTGCAGTCTTGTCTTGAAATCCATATAAAGCTGTTATTGGTATGTGGAAGGGTTCGTGAAATATAATTGGATAACATAGCCTCCACAAGTATCATGTTTTTGTCAAAACTCAAAACGACCAGTGTTTCGAAAACTGTTGCATAAAAATATGTGAAAAGTATACAAAAGCATGCAGGAAGTTTCAGAGAATTGAAAAACACCACTGAATATAGGATGTCCCATTTGAAAAATCAAAGTCACCCTCTGCTCCTCTTTCGTGGGACACCCGATATATTCGAAAATATTTTTAGGTTGTGCTATTCGTGGAGTATGTCAAGTTTGCATTTTGTATTGAATTATATAATTCAAATGTGTTGTATTTTTAAATTTTTGTCAAACGTTAGGGTTGCCAACCTTCCGGGATTGGCCGGGATTTTTCCAGAATTTAATGTTGAATTTGGGGTTGGGGATTATTCTGGATTATTCTGAAATTGGTGAAAACCACTTCCTAGTGTCCAATATTTTAACTCGACTATGGTGCACATCTTTAGAAAGGTTACTCTTCCAGAATCTGAACCAGTACGCTCTGGGGCCCCCTAAAAATTTTTTCCCGGTGGGCCCCCACCATACCAGTCCGGCCCTGCTGTTCCTTAAGATTGAAAACTGTGTACTTCATTGATTTTTCGAACGATACATCCCAAATATAAAAAAAGGCATTTTTCTTCGAATGTCAAAATAACACCTATCATTTGAAAACCCTAACTAACAAACCTTATTGCAGTCATCAAGTGAAGAGAGTGGCGAATTGAATGTCAGTTAAAGTTTCATATTTCATGTTCAGACTTATGTGAAAACTTTTAGACAAAGTTCAGTGAAGACGGTTTGGGTTTTAGGATATATGTATAACGAAAAAGGTGTGGTACGATATTGATATTAAAATCAGTTGTATCTCTCGTTAAATCTACATCAAGAAAACATATCTTTCTACTTCAATCATCCAAAGTGGACTGGTGGTTATCGACCGTCACTGGGGTAACATCCATCTTAGGGATTAATGTCCTGCGACAACACCTAGCTATAATACTACGATGCACTTGATGTCATTACATACTATGTTCGGAAATACCGCACCTAGAACTGGAACACAGAGGTATCCATTTGTGATACGCCCTTTTTTCCACCCATGTTATGATTGGACATAACGACAACGGCTTAGGCACGCTCTCGGGCACGTGACGTGGATGACAATTACGACAAACCGAAAAATGGCATCATTATATTCCAATTGGTTTTTTCTATCGAGCGTTCAAGGTTCGAACTCATTACGGTCACGGAACTAATCCGATTATCTATGGGTTTTACAGAATCCCGAAGAATAACCTTTGTAAACATACTAAATACCATAGTAAATCAGACACCTGTTTGATTGAATTTTGGATGCATGTTTATGATTTGCAGGTTATTGAATAAGTGAGAAATTAAATTTGAATCCGAGAAGTACCCTGAATTTGCTAAATCCGGTGCCTTTTTTCATCGCTACACGTTCCTTGAATCATCGCTGTTGTTTTAGCGCGACAAAGGAGCAGTGGACTGGACTGATTAACGAAATTCGAAATATAATGAACAAAATTAATAGTTCAAAAGGTAGCACCAAAACGATAATCTGACTCACCCCTTTCACTTCCAATCATATGAATTCACCGAATGTGAATAATAATCTTCAATTGCAGCAAAACTAGATTTCGACGACGACTCGAAAAAACTTTTCTTCGTTATTCTAGAGAATACCTCTCATCCTCCAGTTTCCGATGTTGCCAGAATTACACGTTGTGGTGCAAACAAGGGAAAGGCAATACAAAACAAAATATTTTGAACATTGGTCTACTCGTTCCGAAAATAAAAAAACCGAAAAATATGCGAAACCCTAACAGCTGTATTGGTTGGAAAACAATGGTTTCACAATAAGAGATGTTATTTTGACATTCAAGGACAATGACCATTTTTTTAGATAAATGATCGGATGTTTACTTCATTATAAAGAGGATGGCTTTAATAATGGGAAATAACATCAGCCAAATGACAACCACGACTACAGGAAAATATCCTTTTTATGAAATTTTCCATAACCAAATCGCAAAGTGGCTGTCATATGTCCTAGATAGCCTCACGAATATGTGGGGTCTTGAATCGACGCTGGGCTTTTGGCGTAGATCTTCTCTTTCACATGGCCCCAAAGGAAGAAGTCGCAAGCTGAATCACAAAATCTCGGTGGACAATTTATTGTGATCACCTCAACGAGAGATCACAAGGTCAGGAACTTTTCCAGTAAGAGATCAATGGTTTCATTTCTTATGTGGCAGGTAGCGCCGTCTTGTTGAAAGTAAACGTTGCCAGATCAATACCATCCAATTCGGGCCATAAAAAAATCATCCCTATTCAGAGCAATCCATTCACCGTTACTGTTGCTTAGGTCTCATTCTTGAAAAAGTGAGGTCCAATGACACCACCGGACCATGAATCGCACAAAACAGTCACACATTGAGGATAGAGAGGCTTTTCCACAATAACTCTTGGGTTTTCTGAGCCCCACCTGCGACAATTTTGCTTCTCGACGCAGCAATCGAGGTGAAAATGAGCCTCATCACTCAAGATGATTTTTCGATGGAATTCAGAATCATGTTCATGCATTTCAGGGACCCAATCAGCAAAGACACGACGTTGTTGATGATCGGTCGGCTTGAAGTCTTGTGTTGAATGAACTTTAAGAGCCTTAAGACCCTAATCTTCATACAAAATACGTTGTAATGACGTTTTTGGAATGCCTAAATTCAAAGAACGACGAGGAATGGACAACCCTGGGATTTCTTCAACACTTTCGGTTACAGCAGCAATATTCTAGGCTGTTCTTGAGTGACGTGCACGGGTTCAATTCTTCATATAACTAACTTGTTCCAACAGCTCAAATTTGCCACCAATTTATGTAATGCGGTTCGACAAGGTGCTTCACGACGGCCCAAAAATGTTCGAGTTTTGCGAACCGTCTCTGCCAAATTTTCACCACTTTTATAGTGAATTTTAATAATTTCAATGCGTTGTTAGAGAGTGTATCGTTCCATTTTTATTAATGGCATAGTTTCTTCTTGTCAAATCTTCAAAAGTGCAATCACGCTTTATTGGAAACCCCTTTATTTATCAATATCAAGTATGGAGAAAACATGTGCCATTTACACACAGAGGAATTTGACTCAACAACCAGATTGTTTTCACTCTCAAATTCTGCAATTCATTCCGGGAATGCAATTCGAACAATGAGATCTAATTTTCTGCTTGTGAAGCTTAGAAATCGTTAACAGAATTATAACAACATTAACTCGATATAAATAGTTCCAAGTATGCAAAATATGATCTTAGCCAAGAATAAACCATTTGTTTTCATTTTCTCATGTTTCAGAAAGTAATGCCCTCTGCAGAATGAAAGTCGAGGGACACCTGCTTTCCAAGATTGAATTATTATAGACAATTTCAACAGAACAATTACTAAAAAATATGTGTAAAAATTCTCATCTCATGAAACAATTTTTTCTTATACCATTTTTCAAGATTTGCCCTCGATTGAAATATACAGGGTTAGTAAATCCATAAAACAAACTTTTGTGCCTTTATCTTTGGAACCCTTAGTTCAATTGAATTGAATTCTGGTGAATTGTTTACTATTTTAAGGTGCATTTTTCTCGATCGAAATATGTCAAATTTTTTTTATAGAATTCACATTCTATCGGACTCATAAGTTCACGAAAAACAACATAAAACCATGAAACGATAAACACCTCCTTTTTTGATATTCTCGAATTTATCCAATAAGTCGAAAATTTTAAATTCAAAGATTATTCTGGATGCGGCCATGGAATTGAATTGATACCCATGGTTAAAATGTTGGGACTTTCATTTCATAATTATAATCAATTCTCACTCATCTTGTAAAATCATTTCAATAGCACAATCGCATTTCAGAAAATATTTGCATTTTCCAAAACCGTTCTCCAATAAATTGACGATGTTGCTTTTTAATTGCAGACATAATCGAACATAGCTTAGTGAAGTTACTGAAAATATATAGAAAATGAAAAAGTTTTCTTTTGACCTCAAGAATCTGCAGTTGGAAGGAATGTAGAGGTCAAAGACTCGCTCCTTATAATTGCTAAAAATTAATTCCCAATGAAGAAAATTTGTGATGAAAAATTCACAACTACATATCTACTGTGGCATGTATGTGAGTATATGCAATTTTCTTAGAACTAGGAGCGCACACAATGTAGGTGTTAGTACAGCCAGTTTACATAACCACTCATCAATCAAATTCCTACATCTATATCCGATTTGATTTGAATTGATTAGGGTGAGTAATATCAAAATGATGTTGTAAATCATTATTCATCATATGCTCACATAAATTCTCCGTCCCACAAGTTATATAGAAATAATATCTCAGCATGAACCATTTATCCCATATACAAATCTGATATTATCCAACAAAGACAGTTGAAATAATAAGATGCCTTGAAAAGTTTCAATAAAACATGAATGTAGTGTCTCGAGGTACCGAAAAAAAATATTCAGAATCTCCCAAAATGCAATATACACTTACTGAAGGAGATTTTGCTTGCGCATCCTGAGTGGTCACTCATTCACTTGCTGAATGCGTCCAACGCAACTTGACTTCCAAAATGAAACAGTTTCCGATTTTCTAATGGCGCCATGCTTTTTGGAGTGGTACCGCTCATTATATCTTTTTCGTGACAAGTTCACCCAAATTGGATGAATAGCTTCGTAGATATTGAATTTTTTCATCAACTTTTTCAATCAGAACATTATCACGAAATTTTATCTACACTAAAAAAGCGATATTTCACAGCTTAATGCCAAATTTTAACTCGATCGGTTATGTGGCCGATCCCATCCATCAAAATTTCGAACTTAACTGAAAATTTCGAGATTCTAGGACTTCTTTCTATAGTAATCGTGTTCAGTGCTACTTGGGCAAAATTATAATGCTTTTGTCCATGGAAACAAGCGCACAAAAAAGGATAACAAGGATACTAAACACAGAGGGATTATCGAAATAAGTGAGTTAATTCGAATCCATTAGATTTGCAAATTACGTCCACAGTTTCCTTTTCAGCACAAATGATTGATGTAAACGAGACGTACTGATTATATTACCTTCGACAATCTATGCAAAGAAAATGATTTACATACTCAATTCGATTTTCGTTTTGTGAAATTTTGCATGCGGCGATTTGAAATTACAATTCAAAATTCAACAAAGGATATGAGGGTTTGGAAGGCTTTGTACAGGAGAGAAAAGTGTGCAGGGGTAGGACAAAATTGGAAACTTTCCAATAGTTTTGAAATTTCCAATTCAACGCACAATGTGCATTGATGTCATGAAAATATTCTATATCGTGAACATTAAAACAATTCTACATCATAATGATGATTATATTTCACTTTTCCTGCCTTATCAAATTGTGGGAACCTCTATGTACCCATTGTGTTTCTTTCGAAGTGATTGCAGAATTTTAATTATAAGGAGGCCTTGCCAATACTACTGCCTTTCAATGAGAAATTTATCATTATATTAAAAATTTCACTTCCCTTGAAGGAAGGGAACTTCTTTTTTCCATTCAACATACAGCACATTATATTAAACAATTAAAACTCAAATGTGAGACATCAGAATAAGGTTAAGGAAAAAGCACGAAATCTTCCGAGAAAATGGAAAAAGTGAAATTGAACGCCTATTTTCAGATAGCCAAGAAAAGACATAATGAAATCTAAGTAAAGTCAAAATGAGAGTTTTTATCATAGACCTCATAGTGAGTTCGTTGAACTCGAACAATTTTGGGTCGAAACGTAATACAAAAATTGGTGAAAGAATTTGAGCTGTTGGGACAAGTTAGTGATGTGAAGAATAAATCCCGTGCATGTCGCTCAAGAACAGCTGAGAATATTACTGCTGCAGCCGAAACTGTTGAAGAAAACCCAGGTTTGTCCATTCATCGTCGTTCTTTGGAATGAGTCATTCCACACACAAACTTACACTGTATTTTGCTTAAAGAATAGGTGATCACAATTGGCCACCGAGATATTAATGGCATTTTTCCTTGAATGTCAAAATAACACCTCTTATTGGAAAGCCTTTGGTTACAGAGTGACCCAATGCAAATTACTGGCAAACGAAAATATTTTGGCGAAAACGCAAAAATACGGATGTGGACATATTATTATGATGCTGAGAAGCATTTCTCGAAACCATGAGTGAAGTATCAAAACCGAATTTTACCACGAATTCTTCATCAGTGAATTATGTGAATTGAGTGAATCCAACCTAATCGGTGAAGACCATTTTCGGTTAAAAATTCGATAATTATATCACTGGCCAAAATATATACGTTTATCTAGAAGCAAAGCAGCTCTGGGTCAGTTCAGGACCTAGAGAAATGACAGCTCCTGCTGCGAACTTGAACAGGTCAGTGCTTTTATAAAAAAATAATTTCTTTCAGCAGGGAAACGTGTGGTGTAGAACCTGCCATACGAGAGCCTTCATGAAGTATTACTAGATCGACTAAATTGCAGAAAACTGCTCGTTACATGTTCAATCATAACTCGATCATATCCTGCGACGCCATAATTCCAGTGTACACCGAATTGCTACAGATAGAAGCAGTCGGTCAGTTACTCTACCGTTTCCAACGACCAACTTCCTTAGCTGCAGGCAAGGTAACACTCCAGCAGCTTCATATGCTCAACTCAATCCGGCTACCTCAGAAGCAAAAAGACCGCATTCCACGGCATCTTTTTCTCGGTTTCTTTCTCGCTCGATCTTTCTTCATGCATTTGAAGGAAATTGTGATGACGAAATC
Source organism: Adalia decempunctata (assembly GCA_951802165.1). Taxonomy (NCBI): domain Eukaryota; kingdom Metazoa; phylum Arthropoda; class Insecta; order Coleoptera; family Coccinellidae; genus Adalia; species Adalia decempunctata. The sequence goes on along the minus strand of OX637696.1, from coordinate 60,470,633 downwards.
CACTCAGATCCTTTTTATGAATTCGCTAGTTGCGAGATCGTTTCTCAGGAATAAATGCTGATATGCAAGAGTGGGCTTACTATTCGAGTAAAATTTGTCGTTTCAGTTTCGGATTACTCAATAAATTTTTGCACAGATGTGCAAACATTTATCAGAATGGATCAATACGTGATATTTTCAACGAATACGACAAAATTCATTAGTATGAATATATCTGCCTTCAATACATTTACATATTCATCTATTTATTCGTGTACTGAATATACGATTATTTCGCTACCTGAATTGATACCTCCATTAGGTACCTGACCTCGTATATCTTCCATCACTCGTTTCAATATTTGGTCATTTCAATATTAAAAAGCTATCAATGGATCTGAATTTTTTTGTTTATTCTGCAATTTCGATTATTCGAAATGATGGGATGTAATCAAACCAATTATTTTTCAATTGAAGAAACCGCCTAATGTGAATCCATCGCTCCAACCAATATCTAAAATCATTCATCATCCAGTTATCTTGAGAGAGGCATAACAGTAAAATCTTAACTGATAGGGCAAGTCTTATCAAGTATTTGTTTTTCTACCTATTCTTGTCGGTAAACACAAATACTTTTTCAGCTCTTGTAAAAAAAAATATTTCATATTGATACTGGATAATTCCATATGAATTTGGCTGTGTGCTTATTGAACCATCACCTCATCCACTAATCGATAATTGCATAAAGCCAGTCTTGAAACTGAAGAAAGCCATACTATAAAGGTGGCCAGACAGTCAACTTCCGAAGTTGAAAATCAAATACCTCACATTGAGTAGCATTTAAATAAGTAATACGATGTTCAGTTCGAAATATTGAATGTTTTTGATGATTTTTTTAGAAGGACAGCTGGCAATTGTATAAAATGAATGGGAGATTAGAATTCTACCCAATACTAAAGGCATCTTAATTTCAGTTTTGGGAGTCAACTTTTTTGCAACTGATTATATCTCCCGCTTATCGAAGAGAATCTAGAACAATATTGGTCAGTCTTCTGCGAAAATAGAAATTGAGAAATGCTCCCAGGTAATTCTAGGAAACGTACGTATTTCCGATCTTAATTTCAAACAAGAAATGCAATTCTATTTCGCAATTCCGAGAAAGAAACGGCAAGGTCAACGTACGTACGTAAAAGGAGTAGTTCTTTGTGCAGACTGTCTCGTGACGGAACCCGCGTCTGGCTCTAAACAAAGACGTGGATGATTGATCAGAGATCAATCGCCGAATTTCCAATAGTTCTAATTTACAGTTGAGATATAACTGTTTCAACCTGATGCTATCTCATTCACATCTCTATCTGTTATGTAATCCGGAATCGTTCGACAAAAGCCACCAGGCAGCTGGAAACAAGAAGACCACACGAAATCTAGTCGAAACGTGAAATTTAAATGGAGTATCAATTGAGCCATTCAGAAGCCAATGAAGTCCAGTTCTTAAAAGGACCCCGCACTTTTCTTATGTCAAGTGGCGACCGGTCAAATTCGCGGAAATTTTTTCATGTTTTTTGAACTTTCCCCAAAATAGAATACCTTCCTGCGAGTACACCACCTTGAATATTTTGAAGATTAGAGACACACATATGTTTGTGGTATTACTTTTCCCAAAAGTCAATCCATAAATACAGGGTTTCGAATCAATAAAAAAAATAATTATGTCTACACCTATTCTAATTGTAATTCAGAAAACGCAAAATGCAATTCAGAAAAGCATATAACATTTCAGGAAATAGAAATTGTAATTCAGAATAGTGAATTGATATTCAGAAACGGTAATTTGAATTTCAGAATACTTCTATGTAATTTACAAACGGTAATTTGAATTTCAGGAATCATAAATTGTAATTCAGAATTGGTTATTTTGAATTCAGAAATGGGAAATTTTCATTTAGAAAAACGAAATCCAAACCACTTTCTTTAATATTATGTATGTAATTCAAATGGAGACATTATTTCATTCAAAATGGGTGGCGCAAAATATCAATAATAATGATTCTTGAGGTAATTTTCGACTCTCAAAGTACGTAGATACGTTCATAGAAGCAAGAAATATAATTATAATAACTTTATTCCCAAAAGAATAACATAAAGGTATATACAGTCAAAAACGAAAACAGGAAAAAACAAATTTGAAAATACCAAATACTTAAGATAAGTTCGATGCCACATTGTCATAGATTCCTATGTTGCATTACTTGATACCGAGCTCGATACTATTGTGAATTACATATTACATTTTCTGAAATTGAATTGATAACTTCTGAAATACAATTTTCCTTTTCTGAAGTCGAATTTGCCAGTTCTGAATTTCAATTCACTATTCTGAATTACAACATTGTTTTTCTGAATTACAACTTCCTAATCTGAATTTCAATTCGTTTTTCCTGAAATTGAATTAACTATTCTGAATTTCAATTTCTGTTTTCTGAATTACATATTGCTATTCTGAAATACATGTAACCTTTTCTGAAATTCAACTCAGAATTTCTGAATTACAACTGCGAAAGGTGTAGTGGTTCTCTCTGTGGAACACCCTGTATAAAAAATGGGTACCATGCATTGGAAATGGATTTTTTTTCGATATCAGAGTATGCATATAACGGGGTTTTCCAATAGAAATGATACAATTTGAAATGGTTATAATGGCACACTCTGTAATATTTTTCGACATTTCTCATGTCATTCGTGTTCAGTGGGTTATGCCATTAAATTATGGAAAGATACACGCTTCAACAACATTTAGAAACGGTTGAATTGTTTTAAGCAGTATATTTTATTATCCTCCATTATCTTGTGATGTTAATAGGTTTTGACATTAAACTATAAATAATTTCCGACTCACAATCTGAAAGATGTTCAGTATTTAGGAGATCTGATGCTCTTGAAGATCTCTCTAGCTATACTATTCAATCAACAGAATTAGCTATAAAAAAATTCATTAAATCCACCAAAAAAATGCTACTGGGCACTAAAAGAACACTTAATTACAATGGTCAACTACTTCTACATACAAGCATCATCAAGAAAGCAACATTTTAACCTTGCTCGGCTTCGATGGTTAACTTGTATAACATTTGCATATTTCAAAGTAGAAAATAAATCAACACTTCAGTTCGCATACCTATACATAATTCGAGTCGGATTTCTTCGAAATTTGTGTTTTCCGAAATTAGTCATGACACAATTGTTCCGAGAAATAACGATACTTTCAATTATAGCGAAAGAATTTTTGTAAATTACTTCGCGAGAATTGGCTCACCTAGCGGGTGTTTATCGGAATACATTCCATTCGAAATACTGCCATTAGCTGAGTCCAGCTACGTATACGATTGGACCATATTTTCCTCAACAAATGTGGTACATTTTTGTTAGCGAACAAATGCACCGTAATGACTATGAAGTAATTACCCGGAGGTTTTCATAAGCGTTCACTGCATTTATATTAACGTCATGTCGAAAACAGGAAACCAAAGTCATATAAATAGAATATCCGGCCTTTTGAAACCAGATACAAAAGTTGTGCCCACTTTTACAGCTATGAAACTTATTTTGTTCGGATGAAATTTGAAATTGAGTTTTTATCACAAAAAATTCCCATTTTTATATTTTTCACCTGTATATTATCTGTTCATTTTCTCTTAGTAACGGTTGCTATAAATACACCCATAACGCCTTAGGGCATTTTTGGCGGGCTTTCAGGACCATAACGCCTGCTCGTTGTGCATGAAACAAAAGCTAAAACGAAGTTATTTATTCTGCAGAATACAATACCAAATCCTTTTGACACACCGGTTAAAGTTTCGGCTATTTTAACAAGTTAACAGCTATCCTTATCTTCTTTATCGTTAATAAATATTTTCACCAGTTCATCTCTCCTTATTCCTCCAAAAACACCCATTATTCGAACTACTTTATGTGATAGAAGAATATAAAGCTCTTGATGAATCAAGAGCTTTATTTATAAATGTTATGAACTTGATCTGCTGTCAAAAACTTGGATTTTTTCGAAATAAATCCTTCAGATTTCATTTTTGAGAAAGCTATTAGCTGGGAGAGCTAGTAAATAATGATATTGACTATCACAGTAGATTTTAAAATAGAATATTTCATCCACAAAGACGCAGGACAAAATTTCAGGCCTGAAATATAAAAAAAATGAAACACATAAACTAAATGAAAAATAAAATATTATACCAATTCTTGAAAGTAAGCCAACAACCCGGTGTCATCTATGGCAATGATTTTATTTTTCAATCTCCATTGATTGAATATCTCATAATCCTTGTCGTGAACTAGTCTGGATTTTTCCGATAATAAATTATTATCGCAGCTTTGGCATTTTCTATAATAATATTTGTCGAATTCGAATTCAGTTTGAGTCTACACAAAGAAATCAGTAATGACTTTCACTCAATATAATGATGACAGCAATTCCAAGAAACTCCAAAATATCAACAAATGAAAGAAAACCATAGAAACAATAAATTAATTTTGAGATGATAATGAAATGATTTTGTCGTGAAAAATAAAATCTTGTATGCACTACGAGACCATCAGGCGTTATGGTCTCCACTCACGAGGCAACCGAACCGGACACAAGCGGCAAAGATAATAAAGGGCCATAAAATCCGGCGCGTGCCATTGCAGATGCTATCAGTTCCCATGAAGAACATCGGAATTTTTGCAGTCGTGTCAGTCACTTCTACGAAAATTTCCGTAGAATAAGGGAATTCAGAAAGTTTCAACGGCATCTCCGATTTTGTTGAATATTATTGTACCAGGTAGTTGAATTCTTATCAGTTTTGCAAAATTGGCTATGCTGGCATTAGATGTCATAAAAAAAACATCTGTTTACAATTCGCACCCTTTGTACCTAGACTGGTGGTGCTTGTACAGGTAGGTACGCTATTTTCACTCTTTTTATTATGAGAAGACAGTCGAATTTGGGTAATCAAGATTTTGTTGTGTTTGCATCTGTGATTTCCGCTAAGAATCATCTATTCATTTTATACTCAGTCTTTCTCCATCCTCCTTACTAATAGCTTCCTCATTTTCTGTGGAAATTCATTGTGGTGTGTGACATTTTTATTCAATTTAAAAGGTATGTTTGACTTCCCGTTCTTGGTTTCTTTCATAATTTTACCTTACAAATTTTTTCAGCTCATTTTTAAGTTACGCGTGTGGCAGCACTGGGCAGTCGATTCCAGAACATCTTCTAGTTGAAATTCAGAAGCAACTTTGCTTAAAATGAAAGAATTTCTAACAGGATTCATAGAATCGTACAGGCAGAAAACCTGCCTGTGGAAAGTAGAAAGCACTGGATATTCCAACAGATATCTTAAAAATAAGGCCTATGAGGAACTTATGATCTATTGTAAGGAAAACTAGATACTGCGTTCTGAATTCCGTAGAAGTGGCAACGCTGGCAAATTCTAGCAACATGGACGGATTATGTTGCTAGAACCTCTTGTCAAAACCCAAGCGGCTAATTTTATTGGCCATGATTTATTGCAGATCGGGATACAATGTTTCCGATTCGGTGTCCCCCGTGGATGGGCACTATTAGGGTCTAATGGCGCACTTGCTACAAAAATAACTATAATGTCATAAAACGGCATTATTTTCCCATTACGGCTTAGTTACCTTTGTCATGATTGAATACTTCAAGCTCTAGGGAGAAATGTAAACACTTTATGGCCCGTAAACCGAGAAATGATTTTCTACGTTGACGGTAGAGCCACAATCATGTGTCTCATAGAAAATTCATTCAATGAAAAATTCAGACCTTCAACTGGTTGCATTTGAAAATTCAGATTGCCATGATGCAAGGCAGGATATTGAATCGAATTATGAAAATAGCCTCTAATAAATTTGATTGAATTTCAATGTTCCCTTTGGGAGTAGTTGAAACCATAGTTTGTATGAAACTGTTCATCTCAGTTGTCAATTTTGGCCAATTTTCTAGAGATCTGTTCAAAAATATGAATAAATTCATATTTATTCCGAAAATAATCAAACTGCATTTTTTAGTCCTAAAATCAGTATATCAATACAAGATCAAATAAGATAACCTAACTTGTCAGAGTCACAGGATGTTGTGGTTTCGGAACCTTTCAATCTCTAACAGGACCATAGAAAAAATGGAAAATTTAGTTTAGTAGCCAGTGGCCATTGTTTGATGTCTCATAAAATGGATTGACTCGTGAATCACACTCATCAAAAAATTACCTAGAAAGAATGTGCTGCAGAGCGTAAGATTGAAAAGTCGTTCGGGAGGCGTGACAATAAAATTGAAACAAAAAATTCGAATGAGCATATCTTTGGCCCGTGCTGTCGTTTGATGACACGATGCCGAACCAGTCATGGATGACTCTCAACTTCCGTCTGATGGTCCACAGCGGAAGTTCATCATAACATGATTTAAGATCCTGCGGCACAAATAACTGTTATTCGAATTTCTCGCGAAAAAGACCCCGCACTTTTTCTATGGCAAATAGCGTCAAATGTTCTAAAATTTTGGTATAATGTAGTACTCGACCTACTGATCAAAAGTGTCTATGGCCCCAACTCAATCCTATGACTCGTTTTTGAGATACAGGGCGTTGAAGTTGAGAATTACCCACTTTTATTACGCTCGTATCTCGGAACAGAATCGAATGAACTTCAGTTTTTCTCAAGAATAATTTCGTTTCATCCCCAGGGAGCAACCATTTTAAGGAATTTGACCGAAAATCGTTAAGAATACAGGGTTATCCATAATTGAATGCATGCCCGATTTTGAAAGTAGAAAATGTGTCAGTTTCCGAGCGAGAACGTTCACAAAATGAACTATTACACTAGATATGTTGTTGTTACATCGAAAAAGTCTGTAATACCCAGAATTTATACCGGGTGATCCATTATTATAGAAACTATTCTCAAGGAAGGTTAAGTGGACGCCCTGTATTTATGGGTTGATTCAAGGTGTTTGTTTAATTTTTTTAGAACATATCATCATGGACTTCGGAGAATACAGGGTGATTTTTTTTATGTAATATGAAAATTATTTATTTATGTTATTCTATTCTTATTCCAGCATAAAAAAAATCAGCCGTATTGATGTTTTTATATCAAGTACAATGGTGAAAGAAAACTCCCACCTCATCGGAGTTACTCTTGAAATAGAGGGTGATGAATAAAAGAGGTGGTTTTTGTGTATTCTCGTGAGGTTCAAAGTTCATTTCATGACTGAATCACCCTGTATTCTTTGGAGTCCATGATGATATGTTCTAAAAAAATTAAACAAACACCTTGAATCATCCCACAAATACAGGGTGTCCACTTAACCTTCCTTGAGAATAGTTTCTATAATAATGGATCACCTAGTATAAAATCTGGGTATTACAGACTTTTTCGATGTAACAACAACATATCTAGTGTGATAGTTCATTTTGTGAACGTTCTCGCTCTGTAACTGACATATTTTATACTTTCAAAATCGGGCATGCATTCAATTATGGATAACCCTGTATTCGTAACGATTTTCGGTCATGTTCCTCTATATGGTTGCTCCCTGGGGATGTCATGAAATGTTTCTTGAGAAAAATTGAAGTTCATTCGATTCTGTTCCGAGATACGGGCGTAGTAAAAGTGGGTAATTCTCAACTTCAACGCCCTGTATCTCAAAAACTAGTCATAGATTGAGTTGGGGCCATGGACACTTTTGATCAGTAGGTCGAGTACTACATTATACCAAAATTTTAGAACATTTGACGGAACACCATTTGCCATAGAAAAAGTGCGGGGTCCTTTATAAGGTATGCGATGATCCAGTGTTTTCATAATAACGTGGTTAAATCAATGAAAAATTTCGGAGAAATGAGTATTTTTGAGCACCTGTTCTACTTGAACCAGAGCTTAATCAGTTTCTTCACGATCGAAGTTCTATATTGGACAACATTCGACCAGGGTTTCCATAAATATCCCCGTTGGAAATTTGGTTTCACCTTAGACCATAGAAAGAGGAAACACAGCATCTCATTCATAAATACGAGAATTGGTGAAGCCAAAATTCAGTCAGTTTTGATTAGTGGAAAGAAGATAGCATAAAGGACAGCAATATCAAGTTAGATACCTTAGCAACATTGCAGCATCTAACTTTGAAAGATCCAGTGGCGTGGTGTTATCGGTATTAAAGTATGAAAATAAAAGTACAAGTGAATTAATAATAAATTTGGAGAAAAAGATTATAATCAACAATCAATTATCAAGAAAAGTAACAAATAAACCATCTTCAAGAACATAATTTACTGAATGTGATGGTTTCACCATATAATATATTGATACGGTTAACTATAAGATGAGCAGTATCGATTTCATTAATTAATTTTATGAGATCCTAAAATATAAAAGTGAATCAAGTTAATCCCAGCAGATGCGTCGATGATGTCTCTCGGTTCTCGCCTTGGAAGATCCGTGGAAGCTACTCGTTTTCCCAATATTGTTGAGTCCATTATGAGTTTAAGATAAACAAATCCTGACTATTCTCGGTTCAGTAACAATTCTCGCACATTTTTTCCTATTCAAATACCACATCCCAGTCCGAAGGTTTATGTAAAGTAAAAGGAGGATGCAGATGTCTTAAAATTCAAGCGACATTGAAAATAAATAATGATGCAAGTTGAGAATTCCCCCAGTAAATTCTTGAGCTACCGTATTTCAACGATGTGCGTAATAGCTCGTCATGTTCAGCACGTTTGACTATTATTACGTCAATTCATCTATCGTCAAGTTTTAAAGTGCGGATTTGAGTTCATGCTACATTTAATCAATTCATTAAATCCTATTAGCAAAAATTAATTCGTGGACTTGTTGTTCGATTGTTAACACCGACTGTAAAAGGTGAACAACGTTGTTTTACACAAGCCACTGAGCATATCACGTACACTTGTTCATCATAATTTGGACGCAGACTACGAGGATCCTGAGAGATATTACTCATATTAATTCAATTAACACCTTTTAAATCAGATCCTAGTGAAGTCGATCTAAATATGTTTTCATTCGGAAAATACTACAAAATACCCATTTATTATTCGATGATTCATTCAAGGTTCATGGTCTTCAACATCGATACTATGAATTATTCCAAATGAGCTCTTCACTCAGTTCTTCCAACTAAGTGGTTATATTAATTACGAGAGATTCTTATACAGGGTGAGTAACGAGGAACTTTACAGTGTGGGCAAAATTCGTTGTCTACTGAAAGGATCTCGAGAACTACAGGATGTTCCAAGTCCGAGTGTCTATTAAAAGTTCCTGGAGAACTGGACATGTTTGAAATCTGAAAACTGGTATTATGGAATTGTTTCAAATTCCCTACTGAGTTAAAATATTTTTGGAGCCTGAGCACCCCTGGTTACACAAGGAGTGAAAATAAATTTGTTCGAAAATTTTTTTTTATTTTTTCGTTACTGATATGAATGATTGTGCTGAATACATTTCTGTTAAAACCATTGTATTCATTCGAATTGTTTTCAAAATATCGAAAGAAAAACGCAAAAAAGTCAAATACTAATTGTCAGTATTATGTTCATTCTCCTTCTCAACATGTTGAGCGTGAACCGTTCTCATAACGTCAAAGTAGAAAAATGGGAAAGGTCAATCTTTTGAAATTCATAAATATCATCACAGGGTGTATCAAATTTTGTGTAGAAAACTGAAATCGAAAATTGACCATAACTTCTGTTTTTCAAATTAGAACCTTATTTTTTATGATTGCGTTGGATTCTACGAAGAAAAATAATGATAGCATTCTAAGATGCTCTCGCTCCTAAATTCAGTAATTTTGAGTTGAGTTATTTGAGATTCTCTGGATTTATCATATCCTAAGGCATTTATGTTGTACGTGAGTCAAATTCATCGAATCTAGATAGATCCGAATGTTTTCATGAAACCATAGTAACCATTGAAGTAAATCAAACCTATTACTTGTGAATTATTAATGGGATAATTTATCTTCTATGGTCCCAGAATATTCTCATGCAACCAATTAGATGAATTTGACTCTACGTACAACATAAATCCAGAAAATCTCGAGTACCTAACTCAAAAATTACTGAATTTAGGGACAAGAACATCTTAAAGTGCTAACATTATTTTTATTTGCAGAATCCAACGCATTCATAAAAAAATATGAGTTTTAATTTGAAAAACAGAAGTTATGGCCAATTTTTGATCTATGTTTTCGACACAAAATTTGAAACACCCTGTGGTGATATTTATGAAATTCGAAAGATGCAGGACCTTTCCACATTCTTTTACTTAACGCTCAGGATGTTGAGAATAAGAAAAATGAACATAAATCTGATTATGAATATTTGACACTTTTTTCGGTTTTTTCGATATTTTGAAAACTATTCGAACGAATACAATGGTTTTAACAGAATTGTATTCAAAATTGAATACTCAAACATATCAGAAACAAAAAAATAAAAAAATTCGCTTCCTGTATAACCGGAAGTGCTCAGACTCCAAAAATATTTTAGGTCAGAGAATTTCTTATATGTGCAGTTCTCCAGAAACGTCTGATAGGCACTCGAACTTGGGACACCCTGTATAGCAGCAAGAAGAAGAACATTGTCGACTTAACTGACTAAACCGAATCTGAAAACAGATCAAGCCTATCGTTTGAGATTTCGGTTTACGAACGAAAATTGAGAAATTAGCATTTTCAATAATGCTGAACATGAAATCGTATTCGAAATCTGTTGTTACTCTCTACAGGCACTTTTTTAGGAGTAATTCAAATATAATATGATTGAATTTTTTTTAATCCTGCTTTTTTCGAGAAATGAGAAGGATTTATGATTTCTCAAATGTAAACTATAGTCGGAAGTTCTATTATCTTGCTACAAAATTTCATATGGCTATTCACATGAATGTTATTTCAGGAAAAAAATTAATACTTTAGTCTGGTTTCTCGATTCACATAAGCAGACTGGCGTTACCATAGCGACCGCTGAATATGCATTTTCTCTTGTGATATTTTGCAATATTAGTGATTTTTAAATTTCTTTCATAAATAGAAAAGAGATTTTCGAATTTTTTCTTCAATAATGAGATGAGGTGATTAATTCCTATCACTAAAGTTGAGTTCACGAAAAATAATGCATATTCAACGGTCACTGTGGTAACGCCAGCCTGCTTATACCTAATTCAACAGTGAATTGAGAAGCAAGACAAAAATCTTAAATTTTTTCCTCGTGTTATATTCATGAGAATAGCGATATACCTATGATAATTTTTTTCAAATTATATTCCATGATATTTAATTTGAATTACTCCTAAAAAAAGTGCCTGTAGAATGAACAACCGATTTCGAATACGAGTTCAAACAAGCGGAGTAAGTAAGGTGGGCGTTCAATGTAGTGTTTTTTATTTCAAGTAGCATTTGGAAATGGATTGACTTTGGAAACTGAAATTTTGTGGGTAGACTCAGAAAGGATTGGAGTTCTTTATGAAATAATTCTAGTCGATTTCATTCCGAAAGTTAATTTTTTTCTTTCAAAAATAGATGAAAATGAGCCAACTCATGCTTCTGTTTTATTTCAACAGAAAGACCCATGAAAATAGTTCAACATCCGATTAAAAGTGAATCTACCGATAATTTCATTCAGAAAAACAACTTGAAATACGGAATTGGCAGAGAATGGCCAAATTCAAATTTTGGCGGGAAAAAGTTCCTGCTACCCACAAATTCACGTATTTCCTAGTTCGGCGATTTTCGGATAGAGAGCGCCATTGTACAATTCATTCATAATCAGAGAGATATTCATAGAACTTGATAGTGATAGTGCATGTTCTATGGAGATATTCCATAAAATGGACGGTGGCGCCTCTATCGGCTGAGCTTTCCTACTCGCTTTAAGCGCCGACCTTAATGAAAATGACAATTTCCCAAATTTCGTTCATAACTCAAAATCTGTGAATGAAAGGCTGAATCTGTTGTCAGGTTCGGATTAAATAGTTAGAGAATGGGTTATCAGCTTTCTTCTAGCAGAGGTACTGTAGATCTCGAGATCCCTTTAGTAGAAAACGAATTTTGCCCACCCTGTATTTCAGTGTCCCACTTTGGCATAAGATCTGCAACGGAAATAATAAATCGAAATACTCATAGTATTGTCATCCTTTCAGCACTGCAGTCAATAATAGCACCTTCCGTGCTCTACCTAATCCGAATAGAATGGAGTTGCCGGTGCATCCTTCCGTCCAGGTTGACCGTACTTTTTCACGCGTTTTATTTCATCGCCAACCTGATAACCTGAAGCCGACAGATGCGAAAGATGCACTTCCACGCATATACATTCCGTCACAGTGGCTACACTTTTTTCCGGTACTCATTGTATCACCCCTCTGCGCTCTGCACCAACTTCGGATATTCATGAGAACTCGGGAGCGTGAGAAAAATGGTACTTCCAATTTCCTGCGCGTTAGGTGCCGCTACGATTGATGAAAAAGGCGGAAACAGCGGTCGAAAAGCTTCCCTATGGGATAATGCTACGTCCTACAATTATCAAGCTAACTAATAACCCACTTCTTTTATGTTTCTCCCTACTTTGTTCTTTTTGACAGCATCACTAGAAAGTTTACGTAGATTAAACAATGGAGCATTTGAAAGTGAAAATAGGAAATCAAGTCACTTCATTATGTTCAATTAGCAACAAAATCAACAATAATAATTGAACAGAATTGGATTTGATTCAGAATGAGGAAGTATGATTAAATTGATTGTTCTTTCTCAGTTACAATAGCCATTAACTGATACAGGTGAATGGGACTCATGTTGTGACTCAATCGAGGACTCAATGGATTCTATCAAAAATGGAAAACATTAGAAGACATAACGAAGAGGATATCGTCCTAAGACAGCATAATAATGAAGAAATAGGACTAGCAGAGATCTAATTTCCGAAGTACACCACTGGTGGAACCACCACAACAGGATAATGACAGACCGGTTTCTGGCTTATTAGCCTTCTTCAGTGCCACACAACCCTTATCGTGGTCGTATCCAACTGAAACGGTAGAACTTATATTATATCCTAGTAGGATTTACCAATACCTGCGCACTCACCAGATTTGAATTACATAGAACATGCATGGGATATGCTCCAAAGAAGATTAGATAATCATCAACCTACCCCAGAAACTTTAAATGATCTGAGAGAGCTTTTGCCCAGTTTATGGAACCAAATTCCTCAAGAAATGTTCAACAACCTCGAGTGTAGTATGCAAAGAAGATGTCAAGCTGTTATTGATGACCGTGGATACATTGTATTGATAGTCTTAAAATGCTTGAATTCTCTGGGAATAAAATTTCGTTATTTCACTCGATTTTTCTTAACCACCCTGTATACGCTGCAGACCTACAGGCTCAAATTAATTTGCAATCATATTAAGGCGAAGTACCATCTTTTGAATCGTGGTAAATCTCCATTCAAAAAGTGGTCTCTTTATTTCACGAGTAACTACCCTAATTTACAACGTAGAGACTTGATTTTTGTTTAAATTGAAGTTGAAGAACGTCCCGAGGGCAAATAGTTTTTTTTTTCGATTTAATCAGTTTTTCAATTGAAAAAAACCGGTTGAACTTCAGCGTTTTGGAAACTACATTTAATGATTTTTTGTCGACAGTTATTCATCATTTTTTGGAAAAAATCGCAACTATTTGCCCTGGGCAATTTAATCTTCTATAAACTACAAAAATTTTCATGATGATTTGTTAAAAAATATAGCTTGTACTCATGAAAAACGAAAAACATATTCAATAACCCAAATATTGCAGAGATCTAACGATTACCCTGGTTTTTTTAATTGAAAAACTAATTAAATCGAAAAAAAAAAAAACTATTTGCCCTCGGGACGTTCTTCAACTTCAATTTGAAAAAAATCAAGTCTCTACGTCGTAAATTAGGGTAGTTACTCGTGAAACAAAGAGACCACTTTTTGAATGGAGATTTACCACGATTCAAAAGGTGATACTTCCCCTTAATATGAATTTTCATCACAAAAATCTTATTTTAACTATATTTTTTGGAATTTAAGTCAGTATCCCAAACTCATGTGGATCAGTTTAGTAAGTTTAGTTACGCTATCTAGGGGAGCTGCGCGTGCTACATGTGGTTTCACATGCCCGAAAATTATCATTACAAAAGAAATGGTGAATGACCGCTTCAAAAGATAAAAGTGCCTTCATTGTGTACACAACGACTTTGAAGCTCCCTGGGGTGCACAGTACTTTCAATAAATAACTTCAGCAACTAACGCAATGATGACAGAAATCGTTTGCAAGTGCTTAACATCAATCGCCCACTGACAGGAAGGACACTTGCACCAAATGTTCAACGATGGGAGATTCTGTGGCAACTCAGGAGTGAAGTAATTATTGCGAAAACTTCCGGAATAGGTGAAGGTCTCTGAGCTCCAACATATGGTCCCCACGTTAGTCGAGAATTGAAAGGAAGCGATCCCAGATTGGCGGGTATACAGGGTGTCCCAAAATTCAATGTAACGCCAGGAAGAAAAATTAGATAAAAATGATTTGGAGAATGAATCAATCAATCACTCAATGAAATTTATTAACAAGTTACATAATATGTATATACTTCGGTTACAAGAAAGAAGTTCAATAATTGTCCGCATTTCTGAGATAGAATACAGGGTGTTCCTAATTAAGTGTAGATATATCAACGGTGTATTCCTCGTGAAAAAATTATTTTTACTTGTACATATAATCACAAATGAAAGCTTCATTCTTGCATTTTACCCGAGATTTTACCTGGTTTTATTAGACGTGCCAGTGGCGCATCTGCACAAAGGTTTTACCCCCCAACTTTTACAACACTGGACAAATTTGCAGTAGCACAGCGAATTCTGATGCGGTAATGTGTTTTACATTAAAAAGGTAACCTTGGTTCATTACTCTGATGTGAACCGTTTTCGATAAAACTTGCATTTTATGATCAAAAACAATTTGCTAACGCATTGAAAATTTCTTGTAATTGAAAAAATGAGTAGTGATAATTGACAAGTTCATTCATTTCGACAAAATTTGACAACTAGGTTTTTAAGTTCAATTTGCAAAGTTATTATTCATTATTTTTAGCGACCATAGGTTACAAGAATTTTTCCAAACCAAAAAATTTGCAATGGGTTAGCAAATTGTTTTTGATCATAAAATGCCAGATATCTCGAAAACGGTTCACTTTAGCCTCTTTAGAGTAAATAACCAGAAGTACCTTTTTATGTAAAACACATTGACGCATCAGAATCTGCTGTCAAAAATGCAAATGTGTCCAGTGGTGTCTAGAAGAATCGAGAGAAGAATGTTATTTTTTTATGAGAAATCTTCAGTTGACTCCTTGTATACAAGCTCGATCGGTGGTTAGCTCTCCAAAATTTTAGCTAGCAGTATGACTCTAATTTTGAAGGAATCGATCCTGCCCATCTCATAACCTGAAATTATTTTTGACACGCCATAATTCTTTATACACTCAAAAATCTGAGAAGTATCATTCGAAAAAAAAATTGGAAAAAGGTACATCTTCAACCAGCAGTAAGAATTTCGATTCGAAGTGATCAACTGAGCATGTTGAACATGCAGCATTGTATCAATTCATTAGCATGTAGGTGCAATATTTCGAACCATAAGCTGCATGTTATCGAAAACCCCAAGGTCGAAGGATGCAAAGTGATTCAGCCCACAACCGGAGAATGTAGTAAGCGAATTTCAGTTGAATTGCGAAGATTTGATCATTATTGTTGTCGGTCAGAGAGAAGATGAATCATCGATGAAGTTAATAGTATGGTGGCTCATTTTTCAATGATTCAATCTTTTATTCGTATACAGAAACAGCTTATTCAATTTGAAATATCATAAAAAATTCGAATCACTTAATCGATCTGCAGATGGGGATTAATTCAAACTTAGCAAAGTTTCGAAGCTTACTCACAAGTCTTAAATGACAAAGACCAAAAATATCTGCATATTCTACAATAATAAAGCTGACTTTCGAGTAGGTACTAACAGAAAACGACAAAGCCGTCACTTCAAAGAATTCCATGGCTATTGTATATTCCATGTTTGAAATCCTCTTCTTTGTCGTTCATCAATGTGATTTAGTTTAGGTACCCAAAATAGATCTATTCTACAGGTCAGGCCTCATTTCTGGTAAAGCAATTAGAATTCTGGCTATAGGGGTTGAACAACTCTCTGTTTTCAGATGTTAATTATCGGAAGTAACAAAACCAAAGTAACATATTCTCCCTTAAACATCGTAGAGCTATTATTGATGGTTTCGTCCTAATTTTCAGTAGTGTAATAGCCTCGGTAATAGCATACATTTTGCTGTCAATCTTCAATGTGAACAAGCATAATGATAGGGGTTTTTTATGTTCCACATTCTGAATCTACCTTTAAGTACCATTAGCTTCCTATTTCCAGTCAGGTAATAATTGATAGCCCATCTTTCATATAACTCCCACATGGACAACTAAGATTTTTGATGACATATGAATTAGCTCCTAGAATCACATCCATGAGTTCCATCAATATAAGAGTTCATTGAATAAAAATCAGCTCGGGGATGAAATGTTGGCATATTCGGAATTTATAGGGTGCATGAATGAAATATTCAGACTTTTAAGCTCAGTAACATTTCAGAGCCCTTGTTGCTAAGAGCGAGAGTCTTATAATTTTCAGCACATGTTTGTCATTGCCGAATTTTGAGAAGAAAACGTTATGATTAGACTCACTGGGTACGCTTGAGTACCAAAATTTTATTTTTCTGGTATTTCAAATTTGGTATTAAAGTAAAGAATTTAAAAATCATAAAAAAGTAACTGCTACAATTAACACTCAGTTCGGCTGAAATTTTTCATATACCTAGGTATGTATACATACAATCAATTAAATAGGTGCCATTTAAAATTTTGTGAAAGTGGAACCAAAGCCACGATGAGCGGGTTCAGTATTTGGATTTGTGACAGTTCCAGCTACAAATAATGTGAACAGGCGCGCAAAAGCTCATAACCTTTGGTTTTTCCTTTCATAATTTTTCCTCCCCTTCCAAATATCATCTCGGGTTCAAGGAGTTTTGTTTCTGGTGATTTTAAAGGATTACGAAGAAATGCTGAAACAATGCTGAGAACATTTGTAATATTGATCTACAGGGTGTATTTTAAGGTGAGGCTTTTCTTTTGACAGGTGATAGAACTCATCAAAATAAGTCATTTCACCAAAAATTTTTGATATGAATTATGCTCCTGTTTCGAGAAAATAAAACTCGCCTGCTTCTCCGTAGATATCTCGGTAGATATCAACATCAACATCTTGTTTTTTGTCTTCTTATCATGCCTACATGACATATCGATTGTGATCAGTAATCTTCGGCGAGGGTACAGTGCTGATTGTACGAGTGTTTCGTTTCGAATTTGATATTGATATGCTTTTGTTTCATGGTGAATCAAAACAAAATGCCAGTTCAGCGTATAAATTGTACAGAACAAGATTTCCGCTGAGAAATCACCTAACTTCGCGGATGTTCATAAACCTGGTACAGAAATGAGAGATATGATGAACAAGAGATGCAGGCCAGAGTGGTATTAAGGTATATGAAAAAGGAGGTTAATGTCACTAAGTTGGAACAAACTAAAATACATGAGAGAATTGGACTATAGTCTGTTCAAATATAAGAGAAGGTAAACAAACAAACCAAATCGGTTTGTTTTGCGCATACTAACAGCTTATTGGTCAAAGGATCTTTTCTACAATTCTTGTCACGCCCCCAAAAGACTGCCAGGATCGTACTTAAAGCTTAGAACGGAATGTCGATAGTAGGTACAGTAGAGTTATGAAATTTGAATACAAGTGAATGTTTTGGATTTCTTTGTTACACTCAGTTACACCCTTGTAACCCTTGTAATTAGGTCCTCTAAAATTCGCAACGGTTATAACCTGATATATCTGAAGTAGGTACCTCAATTTGTCCCGGTTATAAATATTTGTTTGAATTGTACTTAACCCTTTGTCGGTTTCCGACGAGATTTCTGAAAAATAATATAAACGAAATCATCTATTGATTCCACCTAAGCAGAAATCCCAGTCGCTAAAAAGCATCGATTCAATAGACGATTTCGACATGAACTTAATTAGGAGAATAGTTCACGGTTTTTTTTCTTGATGAAATTCCTACAATTTCGAAGGTTTTGGAAGTTGTTAATAACGATGACAGCCTGCCGAATTTTAAAAAAACAACATTTTATAAATTATTGAAAAAAATGAAATTCAAATTCAAAAAACGTGGTCGTAATAGTTTATTGATTGATAGAGACGAAATAGTTGTTTGGAGGAGAAATTATTTGAAGAAAATTCGAGAATTTAGGGAGCAAGGCCGAAAAATGTATTACCTTGACGAGACATGGATAAATGCGGGATGTACAAAAAATTCAATATGGGTCGATGAATCGATTGGGTCCAACAGACAGGCTTTTCGAGAAGGTCTGTCAACTGGTCTCAAAAACCCAAGTGGAAAAGGAAAAGGACTGATTATATGTCATATAGGGGGAGAAGACGGATTTGTAGAGAACGGCCTATGGTTTTTCGAATCGAAAAAATCCGGAGATTACCATCAGGAAATGAACGGGGAATCGTTCGAAAAGTGGTTCTCAACAATTTTGCCAACTCTGGATCATAACGCTGTCATCGTAATGGACAACGCCAGTTATCATTCGAGAAAAATGGAATCGATTCCGTCTTCAACCCGCAAGGAAGATGTCAAAAATTGGTTGCTCAGTGAAAATATTTCCTTCGAAAATGATCTTTTGAAGGCGGAACTTCTTGCTCTGGTCAAGGCAAATAGAGGGAGGTATGAAAAATTAATTATAGATGAAATGGCCAATGAGACGGGAAGAACAGTATTGAGACTCCCACCATATCATTGCGAGCTGAATCCAATCGAGCTCATTTGGGCTCAAGTAAAAGGAAAAGTAGCTGCTCAGAACTCCTCATTTAAAATTGCTGAGGTTCGTAATTTGTTTCTGGGAGCTATAGGCTCGATTGGTGCTGAGAAATGGAAGAAATGCATACATCATGTTGTAACTGATGTCGAAGAAAAAATGTGTCAGCTCGATAATATCATGGAGTCAACAATAGAGCGAGTGCTGGTGAATCTGGATGAAAGTGACACAGAAGAAGACCAACAAAATTCTGAATAATTTTTAATAGGGTAATACATATTATATTATTTTGGACGCTGCATTATTTTTTTCAAACTTATGACATTTGTAATTTGAATATGTTGAATAAATGAATTTGAGTTTATATGATTGTGTGAACTATCCTCGATCCGACCCTGGAGCCCTGAAATAAAGTCTCTACCTGAAGGAAGCCCATCCTACCTCTGCGCGACTTTGTTTATTTTGATGTCTCTTATATTTGAACAGAGTATAGTAGAGATTTCCGAATGGGAAAAATGAATGTACGTAGAGATCAAGTATTTGAGGGAACCTCCGGGATGAAGCGTAGACATTTGCCCCCTGGGTGGAACTACTGTACAAAACTGTACTCAATAGTTCTTGCTAGGGAGTAATATAAGTTCTGCCGTTTCAGTTGGTTCTCATCTCAAGATAAGGCTATATGTATCTGATGACGGCTAATAAGCCAGAAACCGGTAATGCATTGTCTTCCTGTGGTGGTGCCACCTGGTAGTGTACTTCGGAAACTAGATCTCTACATTCTCTACTAGTCCAATTCTCTCATTAAGGTATATACCAAATTTTTTTCAAATACCTTAATACTACTCTGGCCTGCATCTCTTGTTCATGATATCTCTACATTTCTCCACCAGGTTTATGAACATCCGCGAAGTTAGGTGATTTCTTAGCGGAAATCTTGGTCTGTACAACTCGAGTACAACTTATACGCTGAACTGGCATTTTATTTTGATTCACCATGAATCAAAAGCATATCAACAAGTTTATTATTTAAATAAACGTGGGGCATTTTCGAAACGAAACACTCGTACAATCTGCACCGTACCCTCGTCGAAGATGACTGATCACAATCGATATGTCATGTAGGTATGATAAGAAGACAAAAACAAGACGTTGATATCCACGGAGAAGCAGGCGAGTTTTATTTTCTCGAAACAGGGGCATAATTCATATAAAAATTTTTTGGTGAAATGACTTATTTTGATGAGTTCTACCATCTGTCAAAAGAAAAGCCTCATCTCTAAATTCACACTGTAAACAGGGCCATTAGTGACTATTCTGGTCTATTCCGGAGAAAAAAAATATCGGAAATTTTCAAAACGTAAAATAACCAAAATAAATATCAACATAAGTATGTACGATACAGAACGAGCGTGAATTTCGCAAACAAAATTACAATATGATAAGAAATAAATCTGTTCATCTTACCTTGCTGGTGTTTCAGGTCTGGAATTGTAATCCAAAGTTAATGCAGCGGATCTATCATAAACAATAACACAAAATAAACGCACAAGCGAAAGTACGGATGCCGCACATGTGTCAACGTCAGAATTATCCACGCTCAACGTGCTCTCGCCACAGCTAGCAAAGCTTGACTGTGGCTTTTCGTTCGCTTGAAGCCTCAACTCAAGCACGAATTACAAGAAGTGGTGCCCATGAAAAGTACACAATGCGCGCAGTCGCATATTGCCTGGGTTTTAAGTTTCGCAGGAAAGTCTTCGTGAAAATGAAAATTGTGTTATATTAAGCCTTAGTTTTTCTGTAACAATATCGATCAGTCATTATTTCTATTACCATGATTGAATGGGACAACCGATAACTGTTTTCACATCCAAATCATCGAATCAAGCCCGTACTCTCTCATAGTCATAGATTCATCCTGTATACAGTGTGTTTCACCATGAACTGGACAAACATATTTAGCCGTATAGATGACACCGAGAAAGTCATTTTTGTCTTATAAGTTATGACATATACCCCTTAGTATTTTTTCTGCTCAATTCAATTGAGGTGTAGGTACAGAATTCTCAAAACAAATTAAAGATTGCGGAAAACCTGACAAGTTGGAATTATTTTTTTTCGATCGCCAATTTGAAAAGCATTATTTCAATATATTCGGGTTTCTAAGATTTTCCGAGAAATTTTTTTTCCAAAATTCGAAATCAACTTTTTTTTACATGTCTTGAGTGAAAAAAAATTGTTGGAATCGTCATGGTCGACCTTTCTTTTATTCTTAATACTGATGTGTAAACAGAATGAAAAAACACCTTTGGTTCTCTTTTTGTAACCTTCTAAAGATAACGCTCGTAATACTCTCATAATTTTCATTTAAAAAGCTGGAGGCCTTACGGAGGCCAAAATTGGGCCAATGAGCTGCAAGAATGACCCGGATGGAAATATAAATTTTTAAACCAAAAATTTTTTTTCGAAAAACTCCTGCGGGAATCGAACTGACTACTATAATAAAAAGTATAAATTGGAGTTATTCTAATCTTAAATATTTCCGTTACCAAAGCAGCGCTAGTTAATCGAAAGTAGAGAGTTTGATTCTCGTCGAAGTTTCTTGAAAAAATTTTTTTGGGTTTATGAATTTATTTTTCCATCTGGGTCATTCCGGCAGCCCATCAACCTAATTTTGCCCTTGTAAGGCCTCCAGATTTTTGAATAAAGATTATGAAAATAATCCGCGCGCAATATTTGAAAGGCTACGAAAAGAAAATCGATGAATATTTTTTCATTATGTTTCCACATCATCAGTATTGAGAATGAAAGATAGTTCAACCATAAAAGATTCCAACAATTTTGGGTGACATTTTTTTTCACTGAGGACAAAAAAAGTTCAATTCGAATTTTTTCCGCCATTTTGAACTTTTTTGTTCAGAATTCTACACCACAATTGAATTGAGCCCTGAAAAATACAAAGATGTGACCAGAAATTTATCAGTTATCACAGTTATCATAATATGGCCCAAAGTTGACATCAAACTCCCTGTATCTCGCTTATGCTTCGAAAACGGGATATATATCATAAGGCAAAAATGACTTTCTCGGTGTCATCTACACAGCATATGTTTGTCCAGTTTTTGGTGAAACATCCTGTGTGTTTAGAAAATATGTCGGTTCTACTTGAAATTCTGATTCCCGCTTTCGATCTTGAACAATTCATGTTGTAATTGTTATTTTGTATTCTGATATTTACAACATTCTTAATTTCTAGATAACTATAAATATGTACCTCTTTTTTTATGCTCCGACACTGTTCCGTGTCGCACTGGCCCCTCTGATCAGCAGAAATGTGGCCAACGTAGAAAATGCCCAAAACCGATTCGAATGAGAAAAAATTTCAGGTAGAAAAAATTGCAGTGAATTTGGGTTCTTCGTCTACCAACAACAACGAAGGACAATAAAATCATTAAAATCATCCAACGCGTCGACAGAAATAGTCGACAGCCGTAATTACTACTGTTGAATTAGAACAAGAAACACATGCCTGATCTTTGGAGTAATATGGGCCACTCACGAGGACTCCTTACGGGACTTCGGGCATCCGGCATCGCACGAATGTTCGGAAAGAGTCTTCATGTATGGCCGATCGAGACTACCCTTCGGCGTTCTCGGTAGGTACTTGGAAGCCCATGTGGACGCCCGAAAAGTGGGGCTACCAGCTCGGCTTCCAAAATTCTCGAAAAAGATGCCCCGTGAGTGGCCCGCATAAGGGTTGTAAACCGATCCTTTTCACACCCAAGTTCGAAAATCTTCCAGTTGGGAATAATCTGTTATAAGTTTGAGTACCAATTTGGATAATTTGCTCGAAAATATGAATTGCAATATTAATGCCCTTTAGCCCTTTCAAACATTGACTGCTTCAAACGAATTGTTAGTTCAATTAAGTAGTAAGTTCTTGAAGTGTTCCTTCGGTTTTTGGACTGTACTTTGAGCATTTGAATTTCTATTTATCAGCTTTTTTGTTCGAGATTATTGCTTTGAAAAACAGATGAGTTTTTATGCACATTTCTCAATTATTTATTTATTTTCATTTTGCAGAGCTGAAAAATTTAGAGTCCTATCAAAGGATTGTTGTATGGAAGGTTAAAATTGGTGTTAACGAAATTCGAAATGATTAAAAAGTTCGTTGGTGAAGTGAATTGAAAACTTTAGAGTCGATATTCATTTCATATGAGGATGAGACACATGATTCAAATAGTCAGTTCTATAATAAAACTAGTTCAGAAGCCGATTCTATTCTCAACGCTCGGACAAATTTTGAAACAAAAACTTTATAATTCATCTAAGACAGACATGTATATTTTTCAACTTCAACCAAGAATTCACAATAATAAATAATGCCGAAAAGAAATTGAATTAATTTTCCAGAATCTATGAAAAAGCATTGAATTTCATCCAAATAATTAATGAAAAAAAATGTTTCCATGGCACCGATATTTCGATTGGTATCGAATTTCCCAATACCTTACTAGAACTGTTCTAGTAAGGTAGTGAATTTCCTCGTCGAGAGTGAAGAGGATGCCAGGTGAGATATCTACGATGAAATTGATGTTATCGATGTCTAAGCCAAGGGCCACTTTATAAATTTGAATATTGAAACTCACAAAGTTATAATCAACCAAACCGTACACCGTTTGCAAAATATATTCACGACACAGGAGGAACATAAAAAGATATTTTTACATCAACCCCATCAGAAAAATCATTCAGTATGATTTCTGGTTTATACTCTCTTCTTTACCCAAATCAGAATTATTGAGTTTTGCCTGAAACTATATGAGGGGCTAAAATGAGGTGGCAAGAAATGATGAAGACCCTCATAATGAAGATGGATTTTTCGAAATGAAGGTTCATTTATATATTGTTTGATTTAAGGAAAAAGTATGTATAGCTCTCTTTCCAAAGATTACATACAGAATGAGTCTTTGACTTGTACATATACTATAGAGATTTGTCATTCCCCATTTTTCCGAATTCGACGCGGTTAAAAAGATATACCCATTTGAAAAAAATGGGCCAAATACGTGCCTGATACGATTCTCTGCAAAGATCTCAAAGTTCATATTTCTCGATTTAAATTGAGTTAATGCATTTAGGGAATACTCAAGTAATAACTTTATTCGAAAAAGAATGTGGAAAACACGATATTTTTCTTAACAAACTTAGTTTTTTTCGATTACATCTGCAATTGAAAAGCCATATTTCTCCCAGCAAAATGAATTCCTTCTTCGATTTTTCTGGAGATTAGTTTGTGAACACTAATATCATATTTTCCTCTTATCCCAAAAAATCTTATAAAGAATGATTTTCACTCAATTTATGATTTATTAACCTAACCTTATCCATTTTGTATTCAAAGCAATCAAAACAATAATCTTCTATCAATATTTCATGAAGCTTTCGAGAAGGCGAAGGGCAATAGCAATAATATACGCGAAAGTAGTCGTGTCGAACACCACTTTTGCGTATTTAGTATTAATTGTTTGAATGAGTAAATAGCGTGCGTGGTCGCGCGACCGCTGTCGCGCATCTCAAACGTCAGTGGCGTCAGTGCCTGTAAACGACGCATATAGCGATAAACCAGCGCGACCAGTGAACAAACATGGAGGAAATCTCTTCTAGAGCTATGTTGTTAGGAAGGGGGAAAGTGATTATTTTAAGTGTTTTTCTTCGATCTCGTTATGATTAAGCGAAGACTTTCAGTGAATCAAAGAAATATCAACCATATAGTGTCGAGTGTATAAAATTCCAAGAGGATATTGATTAGATAGAAACATCGCCACAGATCATTCAGTGCTGAGTATCATTTTATTTTTCATTAATTTCAATTTAATACGTGTTTTCTATCGACATTTATTATTCATATATCTGAATTTTGTATTTCATTGACATTTATGTATTTTGACATTTATGTATTTTTAATAAGGTAACAATAAATTTTTGATGCAAACTGTGCGTATTAAATGTTCTCTCATGTTCAATTTTATCTCCTACATTTATGGGATTTTATTATTACATATCTTACATCAAACGTTTTTCCATCATTTAAATTTTAGTCTCGACAAAGTTGATAAACACTCTGACAACAGTGTGAACTTGTAGTCGATTAATTTTCCTGCAACTAGAGGATATTTAAAATCAAGGGAAGCATATGGGATAAAATTAGGAATAACTCGAAAACGACGCGTTTCATTAAAAAAAAGGTAGGTACTTTAATTTTCTAAAATGATTGATTATTTCGAAAATATGAACCGTTCATCTCTTTTAAGTGGTTTTATGACCACCATTGCTTGAAAATAATCCTAGATAAAAAATGTAGATTGAGAACATTATTTATTTTTATCTTATGATGATGAGTTGTTATACTCAATTATTTTTTATTTAATTGTTTCACTTACTGTGTTAAATTTTTTATTCTTTATATATTATTCATCTTTATCAGATAACACAAATTTGCCCACAGTTGGAAACTGACACCATTTTCTTAAAAATTCACAAAGAGTTGAAAGTGGGTACAGGGCCTGGGATCTGCACTCTGTAACCAAGAAAACTTCAAGTTCTAGTTTTTTAGGAACTAGGAAATATAGAAACGCTTCTTGAGATAAACTCAGAATTTCAAGGAAAATCGAAATATCCGGTGAAACATATTGCTTTGTATAAAAAAAAAGATTTATGTCGCCAAGTATTTAGTCTTCCGGTATAATATTAATACAAGAAAACACTTAGATGACGCAGCAATATGGATTTTATTTCATGTAGATGTCTTGAAAACCACAAAAGTTCCAGCTGACCAAAATGTTATCAAAGTTACATCGCTGAAATTGTAAAGATAAATGCAGTTATTCAAACATTCGACTATTTCATTCAGTAAACAGGAAATTAAAAGATTTATTTGAAACGAAATAATGCGAACTTTTCGCATGAATGAATGACAATATTTGTCAAGCGCAACTAGTTGCGCTTTATCATATGCACAGGGCGATTTTACTATTATCGTAGACAGCAACGCAATCTCTGAATTTCGATGAATGCGGAGAGGTTACAAGTTTCGAATGACATTGACTCATTTTTGTAATCTTATCATAAACTTAATGAAAATATTGTTTCCAAGAATTAATCGACTGATTATCATGGATTTCTTGAAAGGTTGTCTAGTTTCTGAGAGTTCTGAGACTTTCCAGTTTATTGAAGCACAACATAGATGCGATTGCAAGTTACATGGAATTAAATAAGGAAACCGAAAAAGATTCGGGTGTCTCGGCATTTTCCTGGACTGTTTTAAATATGACCGGCTGTATAAATATAGGAGAAGTTCCCTCAAGTAGTGGCAACCCACAACACGCTAACAAGGAATTACGCTTTGCCGGAATTACATAATTCTAGGGATGGGTGCACTTTTACTGTATTGAAACGAACTCAAATGAAATAATTTATTATCATAATTAGGGTGGTAAATAATTCTAGCTACAAATTCAGAATTAAAAAATTATAACTTCTATAAAGTTGAACTGTTAGTGATCCCTTCCCCAAAGCATTTGTAACTAAATCAAATAACAATTTGTTTCAATTCTTTCACCAAGCGACATAATGGCAAACCTATAGCATTGTTTACATCACCTTCTATCCTTTCCACAAATGTACCAGCCAGACCTTGTATACCATAGCCTCCCGCCTTACCCCTGAAAATCCAAATGAAAAATAAAAATGAAGGTAACAATTCTTCATGATACGTACATAGGCTCTTTCGTCATAATATAACTCTCTATTTCCTCATCCGTCAAATACGTCATATGAACTTTCGTCATCTCAGAAAAAGTATACATTTTTCCATTGAACCAAATGGCAACTCCTGTATAGACTTCATGTGGTTCTCCATTTTGAGTGAGGCTAACAAAAACGATAACTTTAATCAGGAGAGATCATTATTTCCAGGAAGGTCAAATTTAGATGAAAACACTAATCATAGGAAGAAATGCCTGTACTTTGAAATATTCGAATTGAGGTTTCTGTTCTCGTTTTCAATTCCAAAATAAATAGATACTGAATAATGATCGCAGTATGAAGTTTGTTGAGAGTGATATTATTTCGTACATATGCAGAAACATCGACCAAGAGACCCAAAACAGTGAACGCATCAATATGTCCCACCATTATCTACCAAGTATGAAATTTAAGAAAAAAAAACATGATCCAATGGTATGAGTGACAATAAAAACAAATAATTAAATAATAACTATGGTATATAAATCAACTATATTGATATGGGCATATAGGTACGAAAATTATATTAGGGTCCAAACACTGAAGCGCCCGGGGGAGGGGAGCTAAGGTACTGTAGACAGTAAAACAACCACATCACAAACCAACTTGTCATTATCTTTCTGTGTAAATTTCAGGCGAAGGTCACTTTTCCCGATCAATTTCATCGTTATGATGGTTTGAACTAGAGATGGTGTCTTGAAAATGGTTGGAGATCTTTTATGAATATTTCACAATTTCGATGTGCACGTTACAGCTTCCCCAATATTCCTGAAACTACGCAAGATCTATGAATCGACTCATCTCAAACGTCAGTGTCTGTAGACGCATGCGTATAGCGACAACCGATGCGATCTGTAATCTGTACACAAATATGGAGAACATTTTTTCTAGAGCTATGTTATGAAAGGAAAAAGTTATTCTTAAGGGTGTTTCTCTTCGATCTAGTGATTTTCAGTGTATTAATGTAATGATAATCGTGTAGTGTCGAGTTTATAAAATTCCAAGAGGATATTGTTCAGATAGAAACATCGCCTCAGATTATTTATTCATTTTTCATTAATTTCATATATATATCTGAATTTTGCATTTCATTTACATTTATTTTTAATATGGACTGGCACAATAAATTTTCAATAGAAACTGTGCGTATTAAATGACAAATTTCGTGCTCCTCGGTGTTCAATTGTATCTTTCACATTTGTGGAATTTTATTATCAGATATCAGGTTTTTAAAAATCATAGTGGTTTTAGTCACTTGTATAGCGACCAGAGAAGAAATAAATTTTCTGCGATTCGATGATATTAAAAAAAAAAGGGAAGCATCCAAATTATTCTTGAGATTCATGATTTTTTCTCAAATTTTATCGTTTAAAATTAGGAATAACTCGATAACGAGGCGTTTCATTGAAATAACTTTAATTTCTGAAATGATTCTTTATTCGAATATTTTCTGGTATTTTTGCGTGGATTTATGAGTCAGCTACGATGTAACTTTTACACCAGGACGAATATCGAATAGTTTTAATTGAGGAATATGCACCATGAATACAATATACCAAGACTCACCAGGTGTATATTTTTTTTAAATGGAATTACTGAAAAGTTTTGAAGCCTTTGGTCGTTTTAGGGATTACTCTACAAGTGTTCCTGGAGACACTGCGATTTTTCGAAACTCACCTGTAAAAATTTCTTGTCAAATTACTTTATGTCATGTAGGCGAACTAAAAACACCCATCACTCGTGAAAACAGGAGGACAGAATTTATAACGATGTTTTGTTTGTCGATTTTCGACACATTTTTTATTTTTGTTAATAGGTAACTATACACAATACTAAATGATTCAAGATCACTTCTCAAATTCATGGTATCATTTATTGAGATCTGAATCATCTCACTGATGCACTGATACTTGAACTAGGTAGTTGTTTTTTCGGTCCAGTATTTGTACATTTTCGAAATCAAAGTCATGATTATTCTCGAAATGATGGGTGGCTAAGGCTGGTTTTTCATATTTATTTTTGTTAATTTCTCTACAATCATAACTATGTTGGTATATTCTTATTTTCTTCAAATATACTAAATTTGATTTCAACGAGTCGGGTGTGGGATCTTTAAGTTTGCAAAAAATGCTTCAAACTTTTTTTACGGGTTTAAAAAGCGAGTGCCAGTTCGGTTTAATGTTCTTTACTAGGAATTATCCTGTTTTCGACATTTTTATTCCAATAAGGTCAGTACTTACGTGTTTCTTAAATGTATTAGTTCATTTTAATCGAGAAAAAAGAACTCTGGGGTATTTGCATTCATACGAGAGAATCGTGGCAGGGACTTATTCCAACCAATTTCGCTATATTATTTTAGCAGGGCCGAATTCGGAAAAAGAAAAGAACAGAACAGTTTTTTTGGCCTAAAAATCTACACTTGAAATAAATATAAAAGTCAAAGATTAACCCTGTATGTACGAATATTATTCATTCTGCAGATTTAATTGCCTATTGAAATTAATGTATACAGGGTGTCCCAGAAGTCCCGCACTTCCTTGAGGGGATCGGAAGAGAAAAATATTCTTAGCCCAAATATCCATGTTTGAAATTTTTTGATAACGTGGTTCATTAGTTATTAATCAACTAGCTGGCCCGGCGAACTTTGTACCGCCCGAATTATACTTAAAAGTTGTATAAACTTACCATTGCTTTTTTCAAGCAGGAAAAAAATTAGGCAAAATTAAAGTTCAAAATACACAAAATTTTAATAATTTTGTAATTCACTTGGGAAGAATTCTCTTTATTTAAGCGGTAACTAATTGTTGAACTTGAACATATAACTTTTTGTTTTTAATTGTTGTACAGTTCTCTTTTTGCAGTACCTCATGTGACTGTGAATAGCAGGAGTATAATCCATATCATACCTTTCCTCTTATATGAATCAAAATGTCAAGAATATGAACAAAAATTATTCCTTTAATGAACTATCGACTATTAACACAGCCCGTCGACCAGAATTAAAAAATCAGTCATTTGTTAATAGCCTAACCTGAAGTGGCAAAAACAAAACTTTTCTTATATTCTCAAATTCTAATCAGTGGTCACACCATTATTTTAGACATCTTAGCTATGCTGCTAAGCTCAAAATAATGGGTAAACATCTCAGTTGGTAGAGCAGCGCGATTCTCATCATTCCATGGATATGAGCTGTCAATCTCTCTTCAATTTGTTCAATTTAGTTGACGATATCAAGCTCGTTAGAAGACAAATCGAGATGTTAAAATGTCGATAGTACGATCGACACGGCAAAATTATCAACACTGTGAATTATGTTGAACTCATACTCATATTCAAATTTATTATTCATTCGACCAGATCAGATTAGGCAACCCATGAAACATTATTGTATATCATAAGTGAAAGCTCGATGAGCAAACGTTTCAAAATTATTGACGCTTACAATACTGCCTCTGTGCGAACAGAAACACGAATATAATATGTCAATTACTAATTATTGGCAATTTTGGATTCAGTTATTTCCGCAAATATATCTATTACCCAAACAGAAATTCGAAAGCATTTCAAAAATATAGAAAAAAGATGAAGATGGCCAACTCACGTTTGAAACTGATCGTCAAAATCAGATACTTGAACTTTCGGTAAAAATTCACTGTTCCACCAACTTGAGATAAGTTTACCCGCTTCTTGATCTGGCAATAGACTTCCATGTTACCATGAGTTCTATGCGAATCACATATCGCCATCTAACAGCGGTGATATCAACCTACGACTACGTACAGTGACTTGTCTATTCACTGTACGACTACGCATCAACGGTAGCGACACCCAGTGGCCTTATTCGAAAGAAGGAAAAGCATTTCCTGCATAAGTAAAACTTACATCAATTTTTTCGAAGTTTTATTCTATTTTATAATAACCAAACCGAAGACGATTCCATAAATGAAGTTTCATAACAAACAGTCCATCCGATCTCTAGTTATAAATGGTGTAACCAACATCTTTATTTTATGTATATTTACAGGGTGTCTACTTTTAAAACGGCAAAACTTCAAGGGGAGATTATTCAAGTGATTTGCAACAAAAAATGTCATATAACACATGGTCGAAATCTTGAAGGATATTCTTCAATTTAACATTTCTCGTTTTCACGAAATATTTCAATTTCTTCCATGAAATCTTTAATATATCAGTTATGCTTGTAGCTTCATCGAATTCGATCACATATTTGGAAATGGTATTAAATTTTCTACAAGAAAAGAATTTCAGTGTGCCAAAAATATTTCTATTGTGGGTTTGGTGAGGAAATGAATATCACGATACTGAAGTGAACAAAATCAGTCATATTTTTCCAATGGGTTTTTCGTTGAAAAATTATCTATTATGGACATGTTTTCTTTTCAGCAAAAAATACCTCATTTAGTGTACTTTCGAATGACATATCAACTTTCTTGCTAACTGCTTGTTTTCTGCCATAATATCATGGCTTATAAGATGAAAACGAAAAAGTCGAAAAATTTCAAACCTAAATTTGCTCCATTTTGAAACTCATTATGATTGAATATCGAAGTAATTCTAATGGAAATCATGAATTTATCAATGAAATGAGAATAATTCTGAACAAAGAAAAAATTTTTAATAATACAGATTTTATGAAAAAATTTAAAAAACAGACTATTACTATTTATAACAATTGTTCGAAATGTCCTTGTTCAATACATTTAACACATCTTTTCGAACTGAATCAACAACCTTGCGAAGTTCGCAATGTTTCTGACGCATTTCTGCACAACACAATTCAATCCTTTCGATCAGAGCCTCTCGAGTCTGAACGCGAATTCGGTACACATTTTATTTAAGGTGCTCCAGACATAAAAATCCAAAGGCGTCAGGTCTGGCTCCTTGGTGGCCATCTTACCGGACCGTACCTTCCAATCCATTTCTCCCCAAAATACTCATTCATCAACTGTCGTACGTTCCGGCTATATGAGCTGGGCAGCCATCCATTTGAAACCAGACATTTTGTCTGGTAGCCAGGGGCATTTCATCCAATATGTCTGTTAAGCTGCTTTGGATTAATCTTATGAATTCATCAGAGTTGAGGCGATCGGGGAGTATAACTGGTCCGAAAAGTTCACCTCTCATGACTGCTAACCACACGTTGACCCTTATTTCATGTTGATAATGAGAAACAATAGTAGCATGGGGGTTTTCTCTCTTCCATCTATTTCGCAAATTCATGAAACCCGATCTCGTGAAAGTTGCCTCATCAGTCCATAATATTCTATCACCCCCCCCCCCCCATTCTCCTAACTTATTCAGGTACCACCTACAAAATGTTAATCGTACCTCAGCATCTACAACTAAATGGAGCAAATTTAGGTTTGAAATTTTTCGACTTTTTCGTTTTCATCTTATAAGCCATGATATTATGGCAGAAAACAAGCAGTTAACAAGAAAGTTGATATGTCATTCGAAAGTACACTAAATGAGGTATTTTCTGCTGAAAAGAAAACATGTCCATAATAGATAATTTTTCAACGAAAAACCCATTGGAAAAATATGACTGATTTTGTTCACTTCAGTATCGTGATATTCATCTCCTCACCAAACCCGCAATAGAAATATTTATAGCACACTGAAATGCTTTTCTTGTAGAAAATTGAATACCATTTCCAAACATGTAATCGAATACGATGAAGCTACAAGCATAACTGATATATTAAAGATTTAATGGAAAAAATTGAAATATTTCGTGAAAACGAGAAATGTTAAATTGAAGAATAACCGTCAAGATTTCGACCATGTGTTATATGACATTTTTTGTTGCAAATCACTTGAATAATCTCCCCTTGAAGTTTTGCCGTTTTAAAAGTAGACACCCTGTATAGAGATATAGATGAAAGTGGCCAATCAGGAGCGCGCTACAGAAGAATGAGTAAGCAGTGGGGACGCGAAAGTGAGACGCGAGTCTCGGTTTACCGCGGTTAAAAGCCGGCAGCAGCTCTGGCGTCTCACTCTTGCGTCCTGAACTGCTTACTCATTCTTCTGTAGCGCGCTCCTGATTGGTCACTTTCATTAATTAATTACTGATTAACTACTTCATCAAAAAATTTCAAACATGGATATTTGGGCTTGTAATATTTTTCACTTTCGATCCCTTCAAGGAAGTGCGGGACTTCTGGGACACCCTGTATATTAATAGATTTCGAATGAGGTAGGTGGATCAGAATCAAGAACTTAATTCAATGATTTCGAAACTAACATTGAAATTCCGAAGAAATTATTGGCAGCTTACTCTTTAATCATTCTTTTTGCTTCCAGATTATCCTTTGGCTTCCCGAATAATTTACCACTGTATGTTACCATTGTAT
This sequence comes from Adalia decempunctata, assembly GCA_951802165.1. Taxonomy (NCBI): domain Eukaryota; kingdom Metazoa; phylum Arthropoda; class Insecta; order Coleoptera; family Coccinellidae; genus Adalia; species Adalia decempunctata. The sequence continues at coordinate 60,437,427 of OX637696.1, read as the reverse complement.
CAGCTCCGATTATCAAATCAGGTTTTTTCTCATCATTTTTCATTTCCTCGAAAACACTTTCTGTTTTCCTTTCTGCAGTAGTTTCCACAAAATATTTGAAAGTGTAATCATCGGGATTCAAATTTTCAGCAAATTTTGAAGGATATACCTCAAAATCCAAGCCCTGAAAAAATTTTCTACATAATAAAAGGTACTAACAGTTGCAGGAAAAATATGTTTTAAGGAGGAATTATTTTGATAAGGCGTAGAAATTATGAAAAGAATATCGCTTTGTCTGTATGACAATTAATTTCGAATACACAGTAACCAGTGGCGTGGTTTTTATTGAATCACAGGGATTATTTCCACATTATTAACAACGAACTGCAAGGATCCCCCAATTCATGTTCGTTTGTCGAGCTCACTCTGTTTATGGAAATTGGAGTCAACGTCAAGGTCCATTCCGCCGTTTCGCTAATGAAGGTAAGAATATATTTCTTTATTTTAAGTTTTATCTGAGGCAGTGGCGGCTCGTCAGGGACGGCAGGGTCGGCAGTGCCGACCCTATATATTTTATGTCCAGCCAAAATGTAAATTACTCTTTCTTCTGTTGAATTACTGAATTTATTATAATTATTGTATTTCCAAGACCTGTGTAAATAAAATTCTATAAATCATATTTGTATATCACTGATATATTTCAACTTCTTGGAAATACGCTCTTCCAATCTCAACGCCGCGCCGTTCAAATCAGTCCGAGAATTGAAATGTGTACGTGTACGGGAAGACGAGAGCGCCAAGCATCGAACGCTTTCTGGGGACCAAGTACGGCACGCTGCACCTGATTCGACGTTTCAATGAAATGCGAATACGAATGAGGCGAAACAATTTTAACACGACTGTTTTCTGTTGAAATTTTATTCAGATAATGATAAATATTATAGTCGCCTCCTAGTTGATGCTTTTTCAAAATCAAAAATGCGATGTTTTCGTTGTTCGTTCCACCTCACAAATTTTAAGAGATAAATATTGCTTTGAACGAATTTTTGTCGTATTTCGTACTTTTATAGACGAGGATTTTGAATATGATAGTACCTACTTATATGAATTTCCGCCCAATACCACTATTTACTATTTCCCGAAATTTTTAGCCGAGAGAAAAAAATGCTGAACAGTAGCCGCTAAACTCTTATAGCAGGCTCAACACATCGCAGGGTCGGCAAATGGGATTATGCCGTACCTGAAATGCCTCGACTCGTATTATACACGAGGAACGATCGGATCGGGTCGATCGGGGTGCCTCGATTGTTTTCGTTCGGGATGCGGCTCAGGAACAGGAGCCTTCAGTGTTCGTATGTTTGGCCCAAACAGTTTGGGTGAGTGGTTGGATCGTTCCTTCCAGGAAATTAATTATTTAACGCGAACTCAAAAATTCCTTTTCTGTAAGAGATGTGCATAAATTATGTATTTGACAAAAAATGGAGTAAAATGAATGGTGTTTATAATGCAGACAAAATAATAATATGCAAGGCATTTGAAAAAATGAAGAAAAATCGATTTGAAATTCGTCATGTTGATAGTCTTTTTGTGGACTCTATATGCTCGTGATTATAGCTGGGTAGGATACTTTGAAGTCTTGTCCTTCAATCCATATAAAACTGTTATTGGTATGTGCAAGGGTTCGTGAAATATAATTGGATAAAATAGCCTCTACAAGTATTATTTTTTTTGTCAAAATAGCCAATATTTCGAAAACTGTCGAATAAAAATATGTGAAAAGTATACGAAAGCATGCAGGAAGTTTCAGAGAATTGAAAAACACTATTGAATATAGGGTGTCCCATTTGAAAAAACAAAGTCACCAGCTATTCCTGTTTTGTGGGCCACCCGATATATTCGAAAATATTTTTAGGATGTGCTCTTCTTGGAGAATATCAAGTCTACATCAAAAAATTTTGACAAACTCAGTCCGTTACGCGTATATCGTCCGCTGCGGCACTAGTGGGACACCCTGTATATCTGCCGACCCAAGATAAAAGTTTACGAGCCGCCACTGCTGAGGTGAATTCATCCTTCCAACTTTACATATACCGTAGCCTACGTAATCTAACTTAGATTATACACATTCTCGAGTTCTTTTTTCCAGACTTATTCGAATCTGAAAATAGATCCAGCCTACCGTCCATAGATTTTGAGTTATGAAGGAAAATTGAGAAATTTGATACTTTTGACTTGCTTTTCGCATTGTTGAATTATAAGTTACTTTTTTCTTTAATTTTTCCGAATTCGGATCTGTTAATTCTCCGGTATGAACCTTAAAGATCATATTTCTCGATTGAAATTGAGTTAGTACATTTAGGGAATACTCAGATACTAACCTTATCAGAATAAAAATTTTAAAAGCACGATATTTTTTGACAAAAACACTTAGTTTTGTCCGATTATATCTGCAATCAGAAAGCCATATTTCTCTCAGCAAAATTAGTTCCTTCTTCGAATTTCCAGAAGATTCGTTTGTAAACATTACTAAAGTTGCATTCATATTTTCCTCGATATCCCGAAAATATCTTATAAAGAATGGGTTTTCACTCAATAATGATTATAATTAATCAACCTACCCTAACCCATTTCGTATTCAAAACAATAATCTTCTATGGATATTTCACAGAAATTTCGATGTGAACGTTGCCAGCTTCACCGATATTCTTCAAACTACGGAAATTGATTTTTTGTATTACACTATGCAGTTGTCAGATTGTGATCACGGCTTTCTCTATCAGGGGTCTCCAAACTTTTTAGCCTAAGGGCCATAATGTTTACTCCAGCAAATGCAGAGGGCCAAAATATTTGAGCGGTTTTTTTTCTTATGTTGAATTCTATATTTTGCTTGTTAATAGGCTTCACCTAGCATGTAAGTGAATAAAGCCGAATTACCATCATTCTGTGCTTTTTATCCAACATATTACAGCAACAGTAATAATATACAGGGTGTCCCAAATTCGAGTGCCTATTAGACGTTTCTGGGGAACTGGACATATTTGAAATCTGAAAATTGGGATTATGATATTGTTCGAAATTTTCTACAGACCTAAAATATTTTTGGAGCCTGAACACCACCGGTTGTACAGGAAGTGAAAATAAATTTGTTCAAAAAAATTTGTTTTCAATTTATTCGTTTCTGATATGATGGAGTATTCGATGGTGAATAGATTTCTGTTGAAACCATTGTATTCATTCAAATAGTTTTCAAAATATCGTAAAAAAACCTGAAAAGAGTCAAATATTTATAGTCAGTATTATGTTCATTTTTCTTATTCTGATAATCCCCAGTGTAAGTTCTCATAACGTCAAAGTAGAAGAATGAAGAAAGGTCATGAATCTTTTGAATTTCATGAATATCATCACAGGGTGTTTCAAATGTTGTGTCGAAAATTGTGATCCAAAATTGGCCATAACTTCTGTTTTTCAAATTAGAACCCTATTTTTTTATTATTCCGTTGGATTCTAAAAAGAAAAATAATGTTGGCCCCCCCCCCAGATGCTCTTGCTCCTCAGTTCAGTAATTCCCGTGTTATTTGAGCTTTTCTGGATTCATGTCGTACGTAGATTCAAATTCATCAAATCTAAACAGATTCGATGAATATCCTTTTGAAACATTGAAACATAGATGCATAGAACACCTGGTGTAACGACTCCCTACTGAAAATCGTGACCAAAATTTGTAGATCAAAACGGCATCCTAGATTTCAGATTTTGGACTAGTTCCGGAATTAATCCGCAATATTTATCGGTCGTGGCGCTACTGCGGCAACGACAAAAAACGCGACCCCTTTCGGGAAAAATGAAAAGCTGCACAAAATATCACGTTTTCGATCGACAAGAAAGTCTTAAACAAAATCTAATCAGTGCCAACACCAGGAATTTCTATGCATCTATATTGAAACCATAGTAACAACTGATAATTAGACCTGTCACTTGTGAATTAATTTATCTTCTATGATCACAGAATATTCTCATGCAAAAAATAAGATGAATTTGACTCTAGGTACAACATAAATCCAGAACAGCTCCAATACCTCGGAATTTAGGAGCAAGAGCATCTGAAAGTGCTATCATTATTTTTCTTCGCAGAATCCAACGCAATCATAAAAAAATAGGGTTCTAATTTGAAAAACAGAAGTTATGGTCAATTTTGGATCACAGTTTTTGACACTAAATTTGAAACACCCTGTGATGATATTTATGAAATTCAAAAGATGCATGACCTTTCCACATTCTTCTACTTTGACATTGTGAAAACGGTTAACACTCAGGATGTCCAGAATAAGAAAAATGAACATAATACTGACTATGAATATTTTACTTTTATTCAGGTTTTTTTTTCGATATTTTGAAAACTATTCGAATGAATACAATGGTTTTAACAGAAATGTATTCAGCACTGAATACTCAATCATATCAGAAACGAAAACATTGAAAAAAAATTTTTTGAGCAAATTTATTTTCACTCCCTGTATAACCGGAAGTGCTCTGGCTCTGAAAATATTTTAGGTCTGTAGATAATTTCGAACAATATCATAATCCCAAATTTCAGATGGCCAATTATCGATCATAATTTTCGACACAAAATTTGATACACCCTGTGTTGATATTTATGAAATTCAAAATGAGCATGATCTTTCCACATTCTTCAATCTTCTACTTTCACGTTGTGAGAACAGTTTTGCACTCGGGATGTCCAGAAGAAGAAAAATAATCATGATACTGACTATGAATATTTGACTTTTTTCAGGTTTTTTTTTCGATATTTCGAAAACTATTCGATCAAATACGATGTTTTCAATAGAAATGTATTCAGCATTGAATACTCAATCATATCATAAACGAAAAAATTTGAAAAAAAAATGTTTGAACAAATTTATTTTCACTCCCTGTACAACCAGAAATTGTCAGGCTCCAAAAATATTTTAGGTCTGTAGAGTCAATATCATAATCCTAATTTTCAGATTTCAAATAATCCAGTTCTCCAGAAACGTCTAATAGGCACTCGAACTTGGGACACCCTGTATACATATATAAGCTGATGAGCTTTCGCGGGCCGGATTCTTAACACTGGCGGGCCAGATTTGGCCCGCGGGCCGTAGTTTGGAGACCCTTGCTCTATAGAAATAAGACTGTGGGGGAACCATATCTACATCATGACATTTGCCTTCTCTACGCGGCGGAAGTTCAAGACGCAAGCGTTTATCGACAACCAAATTCATATTATATATTCTTGTTTATCTTTGGCTTATTTTCCGCGAAATTAGATATGAACTGTATCTGGTGGTGTTTGTGTTATAGCACCCGATTTTGAACATTTAATTTGGGCACGAACTTAAGGTTAAGGTTTAACGCTTTCGTGAAAGCTTTAGGGAAATATCTGCTGGCAGTTCTGAAAGGCATTATTACTAGTGTTGTTTTGTGTGGAATACTGGAATAACTTAAAAATCAGATGAGACATTTTTTGTGAAGAAGTTTTTTCATAGGTAGTTTCATTGTTTCAGTTAGGATTTTTGGGAATAATCACAGAGAGCATTGTACAGATAGAAACTTCGCCAACAGGGTAATTAGTGCTAAATATCATTCAATTTTTCCTACATTTCAATTTAATACGTGGTTTGTATCGGAATGCATGATTCAAATTTCTGAATTTTGTATTTCATTGACATTTATTTTCAATATTTTCTTGAAGGATGGAAAAGTAACTATGAATTTTTAATATATTCTACGTAGAGTTTGGAAGCATAGCCACTGGCTGTTCCATAGTGCCAGCATTCTCCGCTTTGGGGGAGTTCAAGCGGTGAAGTTGGTGCAGAGAAGAAAGAAAAAAGAATTTTTAATATAGAAACCGGACGTATGAAATGTATAATTTCAAAAAAAAATCCGTTGTGTGACTTGAGGTGAACTATTAGCAGGATCTTTGAGAAATTCCATGCTCTTAAGGATTCTATTTTATATAACAAATTTGTGGGATTTCATTATGACACATCTCTATAAGAGGTCAGACGTTTTTTCATCATAGAATTTTCAGTACTTACTAGGTCAGTGATTTCCAAATGAAAATTCAACAAAGTTGATAAACATTCTGACAACATTGTTAACTTGTACTGCGATCAGAGAGATAACAATTGTTTTGCGATTCGATGATATTTGAAATCCCGGGAAGCATTCAGATTATTCTTGAGATTTTTGATTTTTATTAACTATTCACATATAAACAGGGTGTTCCAATGCAAATTAATTTTTTTTTGTTTTTATTTTGAAATTAAATAAAGCAGACAACCAAATTCAAATCGCAACAGAAAAACAGTCAATTTAACATTTTGTACATCCCCAACAACACGACTGATACAACAGACACTGTATTCAAATGACAAATGAAGCCAAAAAATTGTGAACTAAAAATTTAATAGTTATTTTCCTAACAAGTGCGGAAAGAGATATCTCGGGGTTTTCTGGGTAGGAAATTACGATTCTTTAAAATTGAGGAATTCAAGATGGCGGCTTCAAAATGGTGGATAAGCGTTGTTATTATGAAAGCTTGTCTTTAAAAATATTTCTATTTTTCAGAAGCTTGTTAAATTTCAGTCTAATTAAATTGTTACGCAAACCAAAATTATATAAATTGTGTATAATGGAATTATAAGTTGATGGTTATAATTTTGAAGGAAAATTTTATTCCGTAGTAACATCATCGATGGCGTTTGGTGCATAGAGACATATCATAATTCAGTTTATTCTTTAGAAGAAGCGTGCGAAAAAAACCCTGCTATACCTTTCCCGAACGGAAAGTGTGCGGGAATGGAATAGCATGGGTTTTTCCCGCACTGTTCGGCAATGTGACTCTTTACGAACTGAAATGCGTGCGGGAAAAGGGTTGAAAGCGCACGCTTGTAGAAAAAATACGTTCTGGTGAATCGTAAAATCGTACTAACTCAAAAATAACATTTTTGAGTTGAGCGTCCTTTCATTCTGGACGTGCGATTTTTCTCTGGTCACAACGAGATACATAAATACCGGGTGTGACATATGAGATAAAAAGTTTTTGGCCATTATTTGTAGTAGATGATCGAGAATTAATTATGATGACTCTGTATATTCCAAAGGGTAATTTTTTTTCTTTAAATGATTAGCTAATATGTCTAGGTACTCAAAAAAACATTGTCTATATCGCTGGCGTAATTTTGGTTTCTTCATAAACTGCTATTTAAAAAAAACTTCTTATTTTCAATTCTCGCGATTTTCTCGTGAATGGTGCATCAAATGTGCAAAGTGCATTCTATAAACGAAACCATCATTCTAAAATGATCTCTGTAACCTAAAGTCACAGAGTTCATTTTTCTCACATGGTTGAAACCAGAGAGGTAAGAAGTTTCCCCTACCTCCATGGTATGTATCCGCTTCACGCAACTGGCCTAAAAATTTGATGAAATATACTTACTGTACTCCTCAGAAGAACTTCTCGTTGAATAGAACTGCTTGCGAGAACAATTCTCATTTGCTTAAGTTTTCCAACAAGTGGTTCCAACATATTGAATATTTTCTTTCAAATCTAAAATAATGTCGTTTCAAATATAATCACATGAACCAATCAAGCAAAAACAGACCAACTTTCTTTTCAAAATCAAACAAACATAACCTATAAAATGATCTTTTGACATGCAAAAGTTTTGTTCGGCAAATAATTGGTGCTGCACTCTCCTGGGAAATATTTGAACTGAAAGAAGTACTCATAGGTGGCTCTGTTAACCAGATCAATATGCAGCAACTTTATTTCGAATGATATGGAGATTGGAGAAAATCACTGTGGATCACTTATTCACTATGTAGTGCAAATAGATGCAATGGATGAAATCAAGGTGAACGTTGTGACAGCACACTAATTTCATGAATTTTGTATTATGGTAAACTTGCAGATATCGAGATGGCGCTGTAAATGCAAAATGTCGGAGATAGTAGTGATTGATCTACCCCTTAGAACGATCCGATCTTCATTACCCCTCCCATGAAAAAGGAGCTATATCCGCCCTTAAGCAGATATGAATTATGTGTGAAAACCCAGAAAACCTTTCCCTTTTCAGAATGAGTACTATATTGTTTGCATGTGTTTAACTAAGGGGATAATGGATGAAAACGTATGATGACATTGAAGTTAGAGTGAAATGTAAATCCATATCAAACCATCAGTGATATTCGCCAGAAATCATTATAATCCAATTAATCATTTAGAACTTAGGGGTATCTAACCGCTAATGCTAATGAAAATTTGACAGTTACATCGACAGTTCAAAAGTTTTACTTAAAATATCTTCAATAGATATTCTATATCATAGGAAGATGTATTCATATATTATTGCAACTATCGGTTGGTGGATTTATACTACACCTTTCAAAGTTGTAATTCAGAAATTCAAAGTTGAATTTCAGAAAAGGGAACATGTATTTCAGAATAGCAATATGTAATTCAGAAAACAGAAATTGAATTTCAGAATAGTTAATTCAATTTCAGAAAAACGAAATTGAAATTCAGATTAGAAAGTTGTAATTCAGAAAAACAAAGTTGTAATTCAGAATAGTAAATTGAAATTCAGAAATGGCAAATTCGATTTCAGAAAAGGAAAATTGTATTTCAGAAGTTATCAATTCAATTTCAGAAAATGTAACATGTAATTCAGAATAGTATCGAGCTCGGTATCAAGTGATGAAACGTAGGAATCTAGGACAATGCCTCATCGAACTTGTCTTAAGTATTTCGTATTTTCAAATTTGTTTATTTCCTGTTTTCGGTTTTGACTGTATATACCTTCATGTTATTCTTGAAAAGAAAGTTATTATCATTATATTTCTTACTTCTATGAAGGTATCTAAGTACTTTGAGAGTCGAAAATTAGGTACCTCAAGAATCATTATTGTTATTTTGCGCCACCCATTTTAAATGGAATCATGTCTCTATTTGAATTACATACATACATAATATTAAAGAAAGTAGTTTGGGTACCAAGCAATTCAATTTCAATTTCTTCTTTCTGAATCACAATTTCGTTTTTCTGAATTAAAATTTCCCATTTCTGAATTCCATATCACCAATTCTGAATTACAATTTATATTTTCTGAAATTCAAATTACCGTTTCTGAATTACATATCACTATTCTGAAATTCAAATTACCCTTTCTGAATTACATATCACTATTCTGAAATTCAAATTACCGTTTCTGAATATCAACTTGTATTCTGAATTACAATTTCCATTTTCTGAAATTCAATTTGCTTTTCTGAATTACATTTTACCATTTCTGAATTACAATTGGAAAAGGTGTAGTGGAATGAAAGAATTCATAGCGGTTTATAAATTTTTATTTCTGATCCGTATTTCGTATTTGACTAATAAAAGTTGCTATAATTTTTATACTCAGATGAATAGCCTGTACACGTTTCCTTATTTGGGTCTGGGCTCAAGTACCTATCTACCATTATTAGGCTCCTTGTCCTCTCATATTCATATACATACATACATATTTATTTCAAATATGGAGAAGTATATTCTTCTTGGTAAACTGATTGAATTTATTAGGAAGTTCAAAATATATAAATTCTCCTTTTAATGGTATTTTGCTTTTGGAATTCGACCCATCCCAATAGTAGCTGAGGCATCATGGAAAAAATTCCATTTGGAATGATATCAGAGAATATACTCCATTCACTAATTCATAAAGTATCGCGGTTGGCCATGGTTCTTTTACTTAAAACTGACGCAGGTTGGCACTCGTGTAAAAAAATTCTGGTAGACGTTGCCAAGGCTACTTTCCATTTACTCTTTTTTAACTTTGTAAATGGAGTTAGTTCTTTTAAAGTTTAACATAGTGACACAGGATTCATAGTATTACTACATTTTCATACTGGAGTATTTCGAGTTGTGCAAAGAAGTACATATTTAATTGTCGTCTGTTGGCTTATTTCTTGAGAATTTTGAATAGTGGGGAATTCCATAGGTCCGTCTGTTCTGTTCGTTCAGAAGTTTTTCTGTTGGGTTTTCGAGTACTTTTATTATTTTTTCGAATGAACTATCACAAAGTAACGGACCATTCTGTCCATTATCTTTCCGTGAAATTTCAACATTAGGTTCTTGATTTCCGAACAATAAAATTGCATAACTGAATCTTCCAACCACGTATAAGTGAAACATTTCCAGCATTAACAGAGAAAAAAGTTTCAACTACATTCGCCAGGTCTTCGGAATTATTGTATTCGCATAATATTTCGCCTATTTATTATTTTCCCGAATTAAATAAACATTTTGATGAATACGTAAGTATTACGACTTCTATGTAGAAACCGAGGTAGAAACACATTTTCAAAATGTACTCGGTGAAATGTGTCAGAATTTCATGGCCTACCGGGATACTTTATGAAAGTGAATGGAGCATATATATTATTACTGTAATGGGTCCCACAGTTCAGCTTCTAACTTTGTTATTACATTCAGAGTTTCAACCTTAGCTCGTTGTTGCAATGAGGGGTTCATCTTCTTCACAGATTTCGCTAAACTTTTGAAAAATAAATCAACATCATCCTCGGTTTCTTGATCAATCAAATTCCTCATCAGTATAGTTCGCTCACTCATTTCCTCCCCCAAGGTGTTGGTTAGGTTTTTTCTAAAGTTTGGTAGCATTTTTCTTCGTTTTGTGATGGATCCTTCGTCTTGGGAAATTGCTGAAGTCGACATTGGTGTCGGACTTGAGGTTGATATCGATGTTGAAGTTGGAGTCGGTTTCTCATCAATAGATGATAATGAATGTTCATCCTCTGTGTCGGACGCAAACGCAGAGCTGAAGCTCCTGAAACAAAATTTAATTACAAATTGTCCACCTTTTATTTTCAGGATTTTGAAAACCCACTCACCCAAGAAGTTCTTCAGCTGTTTTCAAAAAAGCTAATTTTTCTTCCAAGGCCCATTTTTTGGCTCGTGGGTTCGACATAGATGCTGTTTTCCTGTTCTTCTTTCTATTGTAGGTATCGTGAATGTTCCTCCAACGTTTCTTGCATTGATCAGCTATACAACCAATAATAGGTATACAGGGTGAGTCTTTGACTTGTACATATATTTTCAATGTAGATTCCTATCATCAAACGGATATTATTCAATGTGGTAATAGGTATAGGTCATAACATTTTCAAAATTGACAACAGTTGTCAAATGCGATCTCTGTAATCGAGAATCAAATCGCGTAGAAAATAGTATATTGTTTAATGAGCGGTAATGTACCTAAGTAAGTGTGTTATGACTTTTACCGCGAATTGAACACTATACTTTATTTTCGACTTTTTCAGTAAAATTCGAATTAATCTGCATTCTCAAACTTGACAACAGTTGTCAAAAGCGATTTCTGTGGTCCAAAATCAAATCCCGTAGAAAACGTCAAGAATTCACGTTTTCCGAATGCATTTTTTGGATATTCAGACCTAAGAAAATGTAGAAATGGATGGCGAGGACTTTACCTTGATGTCTGAAATAGAGTTCCCCATTGCCCCGACTTTTTTATTCATTTCCTAAGCTACATTTTTGCTATTTGTATAAGAGTGAGTTATAGGCGTTATTACCTCACACTATTGGTTTATAGAGACTACTACAGATCAAAACCAGTTGAATAATGGATATATTATTCTATGGGAGTAGATAAAGTCATAAATTCACATTTTCCAGATGCAATTTTTGGATATTTAGACCCAAGAAAATGTAGAAATGGATGTAGAGAACTTTACCTTGATGTTTGGAATAAAGTTCCCGATCGATCCTACTTTTTTATTCATTTCGTAAGCAATTTAATCTTTCCTATTTGTATTAGGCGCTCGATTAGGCGTGAGTTATTATAACTTATAACTTACGCTATTGGTTTATAGATACCATTAATTACAGACCAAAATCAGTAGAATAATGGATTATGTTATTCTAAGGGCGTAGATAAACTTTTTAACTATAACATTTTTCAAAATTCGTTTTTATTTGAAAGATACAGAAACTGCAGAGAATTCGGACTATGAAAGTATGATATGGACAAGACTCAAGACGAGCACTAAACGCGCAGTCGTTCCATACAAATGAGCAAATCTTCGTTATAAACTTACCACCGCCCAAAGAACATCTGCATAGAATGATTTAAAACATTCAAGAAAAAATGAGGTTTCACACCAAACCAACAATGAAAAAAAATGACAGGACGATCGAAAGAAACTTGAGTAATCATTGAAAGAAAGTGAAGGATTTTCCAATAAAGGGTGCTATTTTGACATTCAAAGAGCAATGCCATTTTTTTCAGATAAATGATCGGATGTTTATTTCATAACAAAGAGTATGCCGTTAATAATGGAAAATAACATCAGCCAAATGACCATCAAGACCACGACTACAGGATCATATTATTTTCATGGAATTTTCCATAACCAAATCGAAAAGTGACTGCCCTATATCCTCGATAGCCTCATGAATTCCATCTCTGTGGTATTCTTATCGACGCTGGGCTTTTGACGTAGACCTTCTCCTTCACATGGCTCCAAATAAGAAGTTGCAAGGTTTTAAATCACAAAATCTCTGTGGCCAATTGTGGTAACCTCTTCGAGTGATAGCACGGTCTAGAAACTTTTTTCGTTAAATATCATTGTTGAAAATAAACGTTGTCCAGATCAATACCATCTGATTCCGGCCATAAAAAAATAATTTATTATCTCTCGATAGCGCAATCAATTCGTTGTAACTGTTGATCCAGCCTCATTTCCGAAAAACTGAGGTCTCATGACCCCGCCGAATGATAAACCGCACCAAACAGTCACACGTTGAGGTTAGAAAGGCTTTTCAACAATAACTTTTGTGCTTTCCGAGGCGCAGATGCGACAATTTTGCTTGCTGACCGAGGTGGAAATGGGCCTCATCCCTCAAGATGATTTTTCGAATTCCGCATCATTTTCATGCATTTCAAGGACCCAATGAGCCAAGACACGACGTTGTTGACGATCGGCCAGCTTGAGTTCTTGTGTTACCTGAACCTTATAGGCATTAAGAGCCAGATCTTTCTGCAAAATACGGTGTAATGACGTTTGTGGAATGCCTCATTCCAAAGAACTACGAGGAATGGACGAACCTGGATTTTCTTCAACACTTTCGGCTACAGCGGCAATATTCTCGGCTGTTCTTGAGCGACGTGCACGGTTTTTTTATGTTTCACATCACTAACTTGTCCCGAAGCTCAAATTTTTCCACCAATTTCTGTATTGCGGTTCGACAATTACTTCACGACGACCACAAAAATGTTCCAGTTTTACGAACCGCCTCTGTCCAACTTTCACCATTTTTAAAAGCTTTTATTTAACTTGCAATGTATGTATGTATGTATGTATGTATGTTCGGGTGGAATCTTGCTACTCAATTTTGAAGCAGATATCTTCAACCGATTGAGCTGAAATTTTGTATACACGTTTGATTTGGATGACAATACACAATATACTTTGTGACATCATTCTATATCCAATATGGCGGACCATCCAAGATGGGTATCAAATGAAAGGGCTTGTTGAGACTAATTTCGAAAATATAGTTGACGCCATTCTAAATCCAAGATGGCAGAATAGTTATTTTTTATACACTTCCACAATTTGGGAATCAAATTAAAGGGCTTATTGAGAGAAACTCGAAAAATAATGTTGACGTCATTCTGAATCCAATATGGCGGAACATCCAAGATGGCGGAATAGATATTTTTATGCACTTCTGCAATATGGGTATCAAATGAAAGGGCTTTCCGGGAATATTTAGAAATAACTAAAAAGTAAAAAATAAATTAAAAGCAAAAAACCTTTTTGAAATAAGCTTTTATTTGAATGCTCTAAAAAAAAGAAAGTGAAATTTTCCTTTGAAATTTCAACTATCAACTTATAACTTCATTATACACAATTTATATGATCATAAAAGCTTGATTAAACTGAAATTCATAAAAAATTGCATTCAGCACAAGTGAATCGCGCGACAAGCTTTTATGATCATATAAATTGTGTTATAAGTTGATAGTTGAAATTTCAAAGGAAAATTTTATTTTCATTTTTTTAGAGCATTTAAATAAAAGCTTATTTCAAGATGGTTTTTTGCTTTTAATTTTTATAGTGAATTTTAATAATTTCAATGCGTTGTTTGGGGGGTGTATCGTTCCATTCTTATCAATGGCGTAGTTTCTAGTTGTGAAATGTCCAAAATGACAGCTTCGAAACTAGAGAGTGACATCTACCAAAATGGAGAGCTATTTAAAATAACATTTCTTAATGAAAAACCCTATACCCATGGGCGCCCGCAGGGGGGACCGTGCCCCCCATCTGATATTTTGATGGCCCTATCGTTTTCTAGCACGACACCTCAATATTACCTTCCAATTTCTATTTTGGCCCCCCCTGAGAAAAATTTCTACGGATTTCTGCGGGCGCCTATGCCTATACCTACATATATGGCCGAAATAATTTCGACCAGCAGAAACCAGAGTAAAATCAAGTCAATGCCTCACACGTCGAGAAGCGAAAACAGAAAAGACCAATCGAAATTTGTTTCGTAAATGATTTGATGAAATTAATGCTTCACAGATCTCATCGTTTGAATTCCAACTTGTTCCGCTACTGAATTAAAAATAAAAAACATCCACCTTATGAATAGATCACCATGTATGTACTAGGTAGATTCGGAGTGAAGAATCCAATGAAAAAATTATTGAAAGCTGACTTAGTTTCCAATTAAATGCGGAATTTAAGCCCAATAGCATTCGTAGTTATGAAAATATCCAGAAAACAAAATTTGGAACGGCCATGTTTACAGAAACCAAGATCGAATTTTGCCCATTAAGGTGGTCGTTCAATGTAGTGTGTTTTTATTTCAAGTTGCATTTGAAAATGGCTTCACTTTGAGAACTGAAATTTTGTGGGTAAACACAAAAAGTATTGGAGTTCTCAATGAGATTTAAATCGATTTCATTTTTTTTCTTTAAAAAATAGAAGGAATACGCCAACTCATGCTTCTGTTTTATTTCAAACGAAAGGCCCATGAAAATAGTACAACTTTCGATTAGAAGTGAATCTACAGATTATTCGTTCAGAAAAACAACTTGAAATATGGAATTGGCAGAGAATTGCCAAATTCAAATTTTGGCGGGAAAAAGTTCCTGCTTTAACCACAAAATCACTTATTTCATAGTTCGGCGATTTCCGGATAGAGAACGCCATTGTACATTTCATTCATAATCAGAGAGATATTCATAGATATTCTATGGAGATATTCCATAAAATGGACGGTGGCGCCTCTATCGGATGAGCTTTCCTACTCCCTCTGAACGGCGACCGTACCGAACTTAACCGCGGCATTCTAGATCCGAACCTACCCTGAAAATTTCAAGTTTCATCAGGGCCATTAAGGTCGAAAATTATTGTGTTCACGGCCGTACGGACGGACTGAATTTAATTTGACCATGGATTCGTTATCAGTGAGTCCAGCTCTTAGGAATTTGAGACCATTCTCGGCTCAAAATTCGTAAAATGCAGCGAGCGCTCCAAAAATAATAACTTACTTGGTTTTCCAACTTTATTCGCAATATCTGCCCAAATTTTGTCCTTGACACTTCCATTTTTATAAAGGGAATGGGTTCGTTGCCACAGTGCGGGAAATTTCGCCATTTCCTCAACGAGAATTTGGTCTTCCCTGAAGGAGAACGACAGGGCCATGCCCCAGTAAGTTGTTATTATGTACACCACTAAACAAATAATCGCAACGACTGTGGAATGGCGATAGTCGAGACTCGTATTAACCTTCTCACAAACAAAATAATGCTTTTGCACGAGGTCCGATCATCGTTGACGGCTGTAGTCGTAGTCGTTCGGAAAGCACTCTACACACAGTGCGCAGCAAAATAGCTCTTCTCAGTGGCGCATCCAGAAATTTTATTCGGGGGGGGGGCTGCTCAAGAGTATTCAGGTTTTTGTAAGTTTTATAATTTAAAAAATGCGCCGCAAGCGAAAACCTTCTCAAGTAATGGATATATCGCATTCGTTATTATACCGGGTGTTTCATTGGTAAATGAACATACGGTAACTTGAGCTAGAGCTACCCTAGGCAAGTCCAAAAAACCGATATATGATAGGTCTAATCAATTCCATAACCGAGATACAGGGTGCTTTATGTATTCACCAAAAATTTCAATTCCTCATAACTTTTTATCCAACCAGTACCTATAGTCGGTTGATATTTGGAACAGGTCGATCGAATTACTTTTGAATTTCCAAAAAATTCCAGGTCCGTATTTGAAAAATATGGGACTTCCTCCAAGCTGAGATTCAACACCCTGTATATTGAAATTTTACGATTTGATTGAGATATTTGAAAAGAGAAGAAAATTTTCAATGGAGTTCAGTAGATTTCATTGTCCCGCACGTCATTTCCAATTAAATATTGGAGTTCCACAAAATTCTCAGAAAAATCGTACATTAGGTATGATCTAATTGAATTTTTTTTGTCCCACTAATTGCACGTTCGAATTTCATAATATTCTGTGGAATCATTTGGAGTTATTTCCGGAAAAACATTATTCATCGAGAAAAATTTAGTTGAAGTCAACAAAGATGAATAAATGACTGAAGAAACATAAAAACTCAACGTGAAATACAGAAGGTGCTCGAAAGTACCACCATTTTGTTCAATGCACATTCTTGCCCTGTTCAAAACTATGTCTTCAGACATCGACTGGGCCTCAAAGAAAATTTAAGAGACATCCTCAGCTCACCAACACAAATTGAAGCAGCAATAGAATTCTTGAAAGAAAGCCAATTGTTCAATCAAATATGATCAATACATCCATAGTTTATTTCTCTTTCTGTTTATAACCATATTTTGTGAAAATTTTTGTCTTAATCTGTAATGTAAAAATAGAATATTGTACTGTGTCAATGGCCTAGTTGCCGAGACACGATAATTTTAATTAAAAAAAAAAAAAAAAAAACTATGTCTGATACTTTTTTTGATCATGTCTGGATTATTACGTATTTCATTGCATAATAAAATTCTGTTGACCATTCTTTCATTTCGTAAAATCCAGCTACTAAAGTTAGTTCTTCTAATTTCATCACCTGGATCCAATCGTTGTACCTTCTGGAGATCAATTCGATCATAATGTACGATTTTTCTGAGAATTTTGCGGAATTCCAATATTCAATTGGATCTTTCCCTTAAGCTCTCTTTGAGCAAAATGACGTGCGGGACAATGAAATCTACTGAACCCCATTGAAAATTTTCTTCTCTTTTCAAATATCTCAATAAAATCCCAAAATTTCAATATACAGGGTGAATCTCAGCTTGGAAGAAGTCCCATATTTTTCAAATACGAAATGAAATTCTTTGGAAATTCAAAAGTGAATCGATCGATCTGTAGAAGTGAATCATACGTTCCAAATATCAACCAGCTATACTAGTTGGTTCAGAAGTTATGAGGAATTGAAATTTTTGGTGAATACATAAACCACTCTGTATCTCGGTTATGGTCTATGGAATTGATTAGACCTATCATATATCGGTTTTTTGGACTCGCCTAGCTCTAGCTCAGGTTAACGTATGTTCATTCACCAATGAAACACCCTGTATATGTAGGTATATCAATCCCTATTTCTATCTGTAAAGGAAATGTTTAGGTTTCCATTCTGTTCTAAAATAATTATTATTATTTTTAGAAAAACAATAAGACGGAAATATTTGAATTACTTTTCTTTGTCACAGCTCGGGGGGGGGGCTGCAGCCCGACAGCCCCCCTCCCTCGGTGCCAGTCGGTGCGCCACTGGCTCTTCTGTCTTCTTTCAACTCCATCCACTCAGAAAAATAATGAGAAATCTTTTCTAGGCCTAAAAGATGTCAAACAGTGAATGTGGTTAACCAGTAACCACTGCTGACATCTAGAACAGATATTATGAAAGTCCCTTGCTGACAAGTAGGTAGTAATAAAGTCTCTTGTGTTTGGCCGAATTCCTTTTTCTGCCGCGGCGTGAAGAGGGAGCTCCTTTCCGCATTTCACACATTTACATTTTTACCTGAACCTGAACGCATGATGAATTCTTTCTTCATGCATCAACGCATTCACCAACTCGTACAGGAGGTATTGGTGTGCTCTGGCATGGTTACTGATCCCGATTGTCGTATCATATTGAAAATCGAAATAACGATTCCTTCCAGGTAGTAAACCGAATATTACTGATTCTCCGTTTCCTAGAAAAGATCGAGTTTTGCAAATGACAGGACCGCACAAGGAATATTGTTTCATGGGGCCACTCCCTAAACCAATTCAACAGAAACTCTTCCCTCCAACTAAAAGCAATCTTTGAATGTTAAGAAAAATATACAGTAGCTTTCAAATATAGCGATCGGGAAAAAGAGCTGCTTTCCAATGACAGGTGTTAATTTGAATAGCTAGCTATTTCTTTTCTATTTCATATTTCATTACAAGCAGAAATTTGCTTCACGCGGCGGTTTCATCTTCAACCTGCCATGTCTTTTGATGTGCTCGTTGTAATTGTATGATGTGAAGGGCAATTTCGTTCTAAATTAAATACTGGGGATAAATAACGTATTAGTTAGATGAGGATCAATAACCTATTCATAAAAACACACTCCCAAAAAATGCATAATTTTGGAAAACATCTGATTACCATGAACAGGTAATAGCAAGTCAATCTTGACAGATAGATATATGCTATCACGTACTTTTTTGTGGAACTATTCAAAAGGTCATCATTTCCGTCATACATTGTATCCACGTCTTACGGTTTTTGCAGCGCACGTAAAAATAGCTGATTATGGCTGATTTTTTTGTAATTGTTGAAGTTATAGGAGGTATCCTCATTTTTTTCGGGTGAAAAGTATAGCCTATATGTCACTCAGGGATAATGTAGCTCTCTAAGGGTGAAAGAATTTCTGAAATCGGTCCAGTAGTTTTTGAGCCTATTCGTATCAAACAAACAAAAATACAAATCTTTCCTCTTTATAATATTAGTAAAGATAAAGATACAGATTAACTTTATCAAGGAACAAAAACACAATTATTCCTCTTGCTCTTCCAACTTCTTCAAGTACGAAGCCTTCTTCTGTGCATAACACGGTTCTTCCTTTCGGCCAAAGTTAGCTTCTTCCTGTTCCATCTCTGTTGGTTCTCTGGTTTCTTCACTTCCTTCTTTTCTGCCGTTGGGTTGGCCCTGATGGCGGAGTGAGCGTTCTTCTAAAGCTCCTCAATCTGGTCAGCAGGTAGATGTCACTTTTGAATCTCTTTTCTTGACATTTGACAGGTAGAAACTACGCCATTAATAAACAAGGAACGATACACGCTTCAACAGCGCTTTGAACTTATTAAAATTCGCTATAAAAATGGTGAAAATTTGGCTCAGAAGGTTCTTGAAACTCCAACATTTTTGGGTTCTCGTGAAGCACCTTACCGAACCGCAATATAGAAATTGATCTAAAATTTGAGCTGTTGGGACAAGTTAGTGATGTGAAGAATAAAACCGGTGCACGTCGCTCAAGAACCGCCAAGAATATTGCTGCTGAAGCCGAAAGTGTTGAAGAAAATCCAGGTTCGTCCATTCCTCGTCGTTCTTTGGATGTAGGCATTCCACAAACCTCATTTCACCATATTTTGCATACAGATTTGGGTCTCAAGGCTTATAAAATTCAGTTAACACAAGAACTCAAGCCGGCCGCACATTAACAACGTCGTGTCTTTGCTGATTGGGTCCTTGAAATGCATGAAAATTATCCGGCATTCCATCGAAAAATCATGTTGAGTAATCAGGGCTATTTCCACCTCGGTGGCTTCGTCAACAAGGCGAAAATACCAAATGAGATCATGATAATCAATAAAAGATCCGGCAGGCCCGGATCTAGGGGGGGGGGCAAGCGGGGCGCTTGCCCTGGGCGCCAGCTCAAGGGGGCGCCAAAAACAACCAGAGGTTAAAATTTTTTTACTTTTGATTTTCTCGGAAAAATGTATTATTATTAAATATGACCCGACTCTGAAGTGCCATCTTCACCACTCAGAAAAAGGAGAAAACATCCTATCGGTCCAAAACTATACAAAAAAAAATTATCGATTTAATGGCCACCAAATTTCGGAATATCATTATTGATGAGATCAAGGAGGCCAACTATTTCACTATTATGTTCGACTATCGACTGCACCCCAGATGTATCTCACACAGAACGAATGAACCAGGTTATAGGATATTTAAGGAGAACGGAGTCTGGATATGAGATAAAGGAAAGTTTTGTTGACTTCTCAGAAGTTGACGGCAAAACTGGAGAATAATACCATAGCGAATTCTTGATAAACTGCAAGCTTTTGATTTAGATGTCAAAAAATGTCGTGGGCAGACCTACGGCAGCAGACCTAATATGGCTGGCATAAAGTATAAAGGACAATCCAGAATTCTACTGATGAACGAGCTGGCAGTATTAGTTCCATGCCTAGCACACGCTTTGAATCTTTTGGGTGTCCATTCGGCTTCAGCATGTTCAGAAGCAAAATATGTATTTGGTGTTGTACAAAAACTGTATTCTTTTTTTGTTACTTCAACCACACGATGGACAATTATGAAAAAGTCCATAAAAACAAATTTGAGAAGTAGCCAAACAAGATGGGGTAAACATCAAGCTGTTAATGCCGTTCAATAATTTACCGGGAGTTGTGAAGGTTGTGGAAAAAATCAAAGAATACTCACTAGTCGCAGAATCCAAGTATGAAGCTGATCATTTGCTTCATGCTGTGATGGATTTTAGATACATCCTGAACCTAACAAGTTGGTATAATATTCTCCGAGAAATCAATAGGGTCAACGTGGAAATTCAGGGGATATAATTATTCACGTTCATTATCGTTTATGCAAGGTCTTGTGAAGATCTTGCAGGGAATGAGAGAAAAACCTATTGAAAACTGGATCTCGGAAGCTACACTTTTTTCAGAAGAATTGGATGTGGAGCCAATTCTTAGAAATAAACGTGTTTCCAAGAAGAAAAAGCAGGTCGACGAAATGTGCGAAGTTGAGTCAAGAACGCTAGAACTAGTTGGTTTATTCTCGATGGAAATTATCATCAGAAAAATGGGCCCTTTTAGCGCAAGAATATTGAAGAGACTTGAATGCAGTTCATTTTTGTTAGAAACTAGCGGTATTCAAAGAGCTGGTTCCTGAAATTAGTGGAAGATCGACTTTATTAGACCTGCTACGAATTCTTCACAGGCAAGATCTGCGAGTAGCTTTCCCTAATGTCAGTATAGAATATACTGGACATTACCTACCACGTCTGCAAGATGTGAACGCAGTTTCAGCAAATTGAAAATAATAAAAAATTATTTGCGTTCCTCTATGGTCTCTCGATCTTATCTATAAAAAACAAAACTGCTTCCGAAACAGATTTAGAGGAGTTGATAGATGAGTTCACGGAAAGAAAATCACGCCGCGTGAAGCTGTCAAGAAAAAAATCTAATTTATCTCCTTGTGATATTTTCCTTATTATCAGTTTTTATTTTTATTTTTCATTTGTATTATTTATTTTTGTTATTTTTAATGAATTCATATATGTATTTCACAAATGGGGGGGCGCCATCATGAATTTTTGCCCCGGTCAGAAAAAATCGTAGATCCGGGCCTGAGATCCGGACAAGATAACAAAATTATTACATTGGAAGCAATAATCGGGCAAAAAAAAAATTCTCTACAAACCCAAAATATTTTTGGAGCCTGAGCACTTCCGGTTATACAGGGAGTGAAAATAAATTTGTTCAAAAAAATTGTTTTTCAATTTTTTCGTTTCTGATATGATCGAGTATTCAATCCTGAATTGATTTATGTATTCATTCAAATAGTTTTCAAAATATCGAAAAAATGTCAAATATTTATACTCAGTATTATGTTCATTTTCCTTATTCTGAACATCCCGAGTGTGAAGCGTTCTCACAACGTCAAAGTAGAAGAATGTGGAAAGGTCGTGCATCTTTCGAATTCCATAAATAACATCACAGGGTGTCTCAAATTTTGTGTTAAAAACTGTGATCGAAAATTGGCCATGACTTCTTTTTTTCAAATTAGAACACAATTTTTTATGATTGCGTTGGATTCCGCGAAGAAAAATAATGATAGCACTCTCAGATGCTCTTGCTCCTAAATTCATTAGTTTCTGAGTTATTTGAGATTTTCTAGATTAATGTTCTCCAGAAACCACTAATAGGCACTCGAACTTGGGACATCCTGTATACAACAATTATATCTATCAACGCCGGCGTATACATTAAGAACACTGTCCCCTGCTCAGATGCAAAACAATTCCTTACAAAATATCATTGATGCTTGCGGTTGCGATTCCTATCTTCTGCCAATTTTACAATTTGATGAGCGACATCAATGAAGTAGAATTGTGGCAAAGGACATGGCAGGGGAACCCTGGAGGTAATTTTATAGAGCTGACAATTATTGATGTTTTGAGAGAAAATTTCTTCCCGAGACGGAAAATGTTATAAAAATTTTGATCGCTCTACCATGCACAGCTCCCTGTGGAGCGATCATTCAGCAGTTTTCGTGGGATCAAAACCTTTCCAAGGGGTCGACTTAACGGTTTTGAAATTTTTATTCTGTTTTATTTTGATATAAATTATTCAGGAATTCAGGATGCTCCTGAATAGGTGTATCAACGGTCAACTATAGATTTATCATGACAAAATAAAACTTTTTTCCCTCCATTTTTTGACTCCGGATCTTCGTTTCCGAGATACAGTTTGCCAAAAATTTATGTTTTTTTCAGTTTTTGGCTGATATCTCAGGAACCGTTTGAATTACAGAATTAGTTTTTGTACACACATTATCACTAATACTTAATAGATACTTTCTTGCACTCTACTCGGTTTTATTAGACATGCCAGTTTCGGAGATGTCAAATTTGCCCAAAGGTTTTACACCCCCAACTTTCACGCCACTGGACCAATTTGCATAGCAAATTCTGATGCGCCAATGTTTTTAGATAGGTACTCTTGGTCCATTGCTTTAAAGTGAGTAGTGATAATCAACAAGTTAATTAATTTCAACAAAATTTGACAACTAGGTTTTTGAGTTCAGATTGCAAAGTTATTCTTCATTATTTTTAGCGACCATAGTTGACTAGATTACAAAAATTTTTTCAATAACAAGAAATTTACAATGCTTTAGCAAATTTAATTTTGATCATAAAATGCCAGTTTTCTCGAAAACGGTTCAGTTTGGAGTAATGAAACAGGATTACCTGTAAAATACATTGGCACATCAGAAATTGCTGTGCTAATGCAAATTTGTCCAGTGGTGTGAAAGTTAGGGGGAAAAACCATTGTGCAAATTCAACTCAGGTGAAGTATTAATATTTGCTGTATTTTTTATGTAATAGTGTAGAAGGTTTTTGGGGTATCAGGACTATCAGGTATCCTTCTGCTCGAGAATTTAATTTATCTCTTCATCATCATTCATCTTTCACGTCAAAAAACCTCAATTCCTGTAATTTGTTTTTTCCACCCTCAAATAATTTAAACTAACTTCAATTTATCGTATCTTCGTAATGTTTTTCTTTTTTTGTTTTCATATTTTAGTGCTCCTGATGAAGAGATAAATTAAATTCTCGAAAGCTCGAGCAGAAGGAAAAAGAGTTTTTCTAAAAAAGACGGCTGATACCCCAAAAACCTCTTACTCTAGTGCAAATTCAATATCTCCGCGAAAAAAAATATGAATTTTTGACACCCTGTATATTTTAAACGAAAGCCTGGAGGAAAAAATGAAAGAGAAACAAAAATGTTATTTTCTTACGAGAAATCTACCGTTGATACACGTATTTAGGAACAACCTGTATAATCCTGTAAGCTGATGAAACATAAAATAAATTTCATTTCATCATACAATACCTCCAGTTCATCATGTCTATTCTGATTTTTTTGCCCCCCCTGGCTCGAAGGCTGGGGACGCCCTTGATTGGAACTGAACAAATGTAAGAACAATTTTGAAAACATAGTCACTAGTTATATTAAATGCTCTTCAGTGTTTCATTTTGGTAGGATTGAAATGAAGTTTCATTCCAAAAAAAAATTACCATAGGTTTAATATTTTCACAACATTTATTAAAACACTTTTAATCCGATATTCTCTACAATTTATATTAAATCTCATTTACAATGGTTACTAATAATTATAATAATGTTATATTAATTCAAAAATATTCAAAATTAAGCGGAAACGGTTTCTACAATTGATTTTTTGATTATCTCTCCAAAATTATCTTCACTTTCCGTCGAATGGTTCGTATCTTCTGCAGTCTCTGAACTTTCATTATTTTCAACAATCTCTCCCAAAACCTCAGAACTGTTCAGGCCGACAAAACTTTCGTTGAACGACGAAAAACTATTGTATCGTCCATGAATGAGCTCGGAAAATGATTCCATCTTATGTTTAGATTCAACTGGATTCAAACAGGTGTATTGATTTTCCTTGGAATTCGAATTTTCCGAGCCAAATCTGTCATTATTAGGTAACAACTGTTCATAACTACAACTCGGCACGTTCTCCGAGAAATTGTGTTCGCCGGCTTTCTGATTGTCTCCTTGAAACTCCCCGTATATGGGATAAGGGTTGAACACCGCGTTGAAATCGGTGAAACCAGGATGGTATGGAGACGTAGAGTATTGATTGGTCGAAGAGGGGGCGGAGTACTGAGAGGCGGCAGCCAGGAAAACGCCGTCGGTATACCGGGGATCGGAAAACTGGAAACCGTGACCTGGAGAAGCAGGCGTAGGCGAGTAGGGATGCTTTCTATCGACTGCGCTGCCATCCTGTGTCGAGTCTTCCCCGTAACAATCCTCCCTGAAGGAGTATAGGTCTAAAGAGTCACTGCGTGCAGGTAAATCAGTATATCCTGGGGGAATCAGACCTCCTGGGCCTTCTCCCGGCGCTCCGTAATGCAGATTCGTAAAACTACCGTCGTGGATGCGACTTTCCACACCTAATTCGTTTCTTACATCGGGATCGTTCGAGAATTTCATAATCCTACAGTTTTTCGACTTATCCTCTTTGTATTCTATATTTATCCGCTCATTTTCCCTCCAATTCTGGTTTTTCTTTTCCGCCTCTTCGTTCTCCTGTTTTTTTTCAAGCTCCAAACGCATCAGGGTATGAATGAAATGAGTGCGAACTCTGACCGGGTTGAATTCAATTCGGCCGGATGAATTCGCACAGTTATCCCTAGAACACCCGCAGGGAAAGTTTAAACGATCAACTTGACACTTTATACCGGCTTGGCTGCAAGAACAAGTCTCCGGATCGCAATAACCTTTGCAACCGCACCCGCAAAACTCTCTGGACGTTCTTATGTCCCTGCAGTCGTCTTTTTCGTTGGACTCAATTTTTCTGACTCCAGCAGCTCTAAGTAACGCCCTTCTTTGTCGTGTGGGCACCGGTTGTAGGAAGTAATAATTGTCGATGTCCATTTCAGATTCGGAGGCGTCGCTTGCTTCTTCATCGCTCTCGCTTTCTTCGCTGGAGGTTGCGGCTGCCGCGTTGGAAGCACTTCCGTTTTTGGTCCGCATCTGCTGCATCAACTGGCGATGGATCCTCCTCTGTTCGTTCGCGTGTTCCATGATGGTGAACGTCTTGGAATGGGTATGGTAAGCACCCATTCCCAACGTCGATCCACCTTGGGAAGGTACACAAGTAAAACCTTGAGCTCTTGGAAAATAATACACGGTGACGCTGTCAAAACATATGCCTCGCTTTTTTTTGGTCTTCGGTCCGGATTCGTCGTCATTGGAAAGTTTTCTTTTCAAACTGCTCTTTTTTGGTTTCATTCTTAGTATCTCTTCTGTACTTCTCATGATATCCTTTCCATCCTTCTCATTCTGAGGAATGCCGCTGGAGCTAGTGTTCGATATTGTTTCGGTATTGATTTCTCGAAACCGTTCATCGATGGAACTTCCCTCCGGTATTCTGGTGAAAAAGGAAGGCTCTGAGTCACTTGCTTCCAGGATTTCAGTTGATGATGATATTTCCTGTCTCTCTTCGCATATTTCTGAACCCAAGCCCGAATCTGAACCATCCGACCTGAAAAAATATTACGATTAAATTATTTAAAAGCAGTTTCAGGCGTTGAAATATGCAGGATGTGAGACTTGTATGAACACATGTTCCTGTAGATTCTTGGGATCGAATTAAACCTTTTCGTGATTTCACTTCTTTTATAATTCGGCTCTGTTGAAAAGATTGGCCATTAGAAAAAACCTGGGTGATTATGTATCTGACATGATTTTTCGATATGAATGTAAACACCTCAAAATTATTATATCTATCTCTGATCGAAACTGACTAAATGCATTAAGGAAATGCTCTGATACGTCACCTTATTGAAGCAAAAATTTTGAATGAATGATATTTCGAAGTTTTGTTCGATAACGTCATATTCACAGAGCTATATTCCTTCCCCCAGAATACGTCTCTTCTTTATTTTCTATCAAGCTAATTATGTGTATATTTTTTTTTCCTTGATAACCAGAAAATTTTTTATAAGCAATTTCGAAAGCGACCTAATTGAAAATAAAATCTGTTTTTTTCAATACTGTTTCCACAGACGTCTTCAGAATGAAAAATAGAGTATTATCTCTATAACTAAATTATGAATACTTTTCCGAATTTCTATTTCAACAACTGAAGTGTCAAAAAGTCAAGGTAAAATTATAGCAACCTGTTGTCTTCTTCTTCACCTTTATGCCATTTGTGCCAAAACTTATAGGACATACGTTATAGCGAAAATCTCAAAAATGTCTTCAAATACGGAACCCTCTTCTGAGCAAGTTCTGCGTCCTGCTTTTTTACAACATCAAGGAATATGGTGATAACTTGTGACCACATTCAGGCAGATGCTAATAAAGGACCAGCTAAGGCTGCTAAGATATTTGGTACAAATCAAAGCTTACCTATCGTGGGGTTCTTCTGGCTCCTCCCCCAAAGTTTGAAAGCTTTCCGTCGCTGAATCATCCCCTTCAGCTTCAATCAGTCTATTCGATAAAAAAGTTTTTTTCGACTCCAATTCGAAGCCTATAGTGTCGTTGCTTAAAATGTCGGAATCTATTTCATCAGTCGTAGTAGAATTTAAAATTTCCGACGAGAGAGTTACCCCATCGGAACTATTGTCTTTCTCCACCAACTCTTCCGACTGGACTGGTGACTTTTCCATGACCTCGTTCTCCGATTTTTCTGCCATGGATATACAAGGATCTCGCTTGAATTCTTCCATTTCAACTGACATTTCTGAAAAGAATAAGAAAAAGAGATGTAGATTTCTAGAGGAATTCCGAGATGCTAAACCAATGCTCCTTAATATTTCCTTCATATTGTACCATAAATTAAAGTTATGTAGTTATGCAGGACCAAACGAACTTCCTGCGAAGTACAAATCCCAAGTGGGAGAATATCGTAGATTCGAAATTTTTTATTATACGATAACCTTTTTAGATTCGGATTGCCAAGTGTCCATCTCGATCAAGGTAACTGACCCGTATTCAACAGCGATGAAGCAGTGTATGCCATGAAAATCATACTTTCATTTATCGCCAGCAATAGTTTACTATCACTCGTGATTGTCTGCTCGAATTAGTTTATTGAAAACACACCTTGCGAATTCGGTCAGTAGGACAAGAACTCGACAGGTACCAATAATTTGACTGTGCAGGATTTGATCTTTGTAACGATATTAAACGTAATTTTCGATTCCTTCTGAGACAGCAAACCAAAATGAAGGTAACAGCAAACGTCAAATATTATAAATCGATTCGAATTCAAATCTTATCCGCTGTCAAAATCAATTAATTTCGAATGACATATAAGATCTTAGTTATGGAGGAATAGCGCGACCCCTTCCGAGAGAAATGAAGAGCAGGACCAATACTCAGATTTTTTTATCAACAGGAAACAGTAATTTATTAATTCCAAAATCTTACAGAGTATAAAAATGGAACGATGCTAATAATTTTTTAAAACGAAAGTTGATGTAAACAGGGAGTTAACTGAATCTCAAATAATTAATAATTTGAAGAATGGAAGTCGCGTGAAACTCTGTACAGCTATACAGGCTGTTTCAAAGTCCGAAAAATGGGTGATTCCCGTTACCTCAAAATGAAGGGTAGTTTGTTACACAGGGTGTCCCAAGTTCCAGTGCCTATTAGACTTTTCTGGAGAACTGGGCATATTTGAAATCTGAAAATTGGGATTGTAATATTGTTCGAAATTCCCTGAGCACAATAATATGTTAAAAAAAATATATTTTTTAATTTTTTCGTTTCTATTATGATTCAATGCTGAATACATTTCTGTTGAAACCATTGTATTCATGCAGATAGTTTTCAAAATATAAAAAAAAACCTGAAAAAAAGTCATAGTCAGTATTATGTTATTTTTTCTTATTCTGAACATCCCGAGTGAAAACCGTTCTAACAATATCAAAGTAGAAGAATGTGGAAAGGTCATGCGTCTTTTGAATTTCATAAATATCATAACAGGGTGTTTCAAATTTTGTGTCGAGAACTGTGATCAGAAATTGGCCATAACTTCTGTTTTTCAAATTAGAACCCTATTTGTTATGACTGATTCGGTCTTCAGAAACTGCAATTTGTGGTGGAAATCATTTGCCTTGCAAAGGCTTAATGAAAATGTGGGTACTTTACTGCATGTTCACATACCTATTACATTTTGAATTTTTCACCCTGAAAGAACTGAGAAAATTTTATTTTGACAGGAATTAAATGACATTTACTTTTTTTCCTCTTTTTATTATTCAAATAACGATTGTTTCGCTACTCAGTAGTTTCTTCACCATTCACATTTTTGAATAACTTCAATTCAAAAATAACCAATGAAAATTGCTTTCTCATTTGGGCAGATATTTGACCATCCCATCAAGGAAGAACAAATTCGTCTCTTTTATCTTTATCTGGTAACCTGAATTCAAGAAAATTATCATTTTTTGTTATTTATTAACATTGAAAACTTCCTCATTTACAGTTTCTACTCCACTGACTCATGAACAACTTGATGTCTCAGTACTAACCACTGGCGGATACAGGGGGTGGGGGGGCATGGGGGCCATCCCCCCCCTTTGGACGCCGAAATTGACGATAATCCCTTTATAAGTAGTCCAATAACGTTGGCAAAAAAAAATTTCTATTGATGGCCCCCCCCTGAAAGACTTCATGGCCCCCTGAAAAACTGGCTGGATCCGCCAGTGGTACTAACGATACACTTACTTATGGAACGATAAATTTGGACTAGAATTGATTTATTTTCATCGAACTACTAACCATTTTTGGTAAAAGGAAATAGGTATAAGGCACCAAAGGAATTTGAATAATCTGATAATCTGAACTCTGTACAGGGTATCCCGAAATGCAGTGGCGCACCCTGGATTTAGTTATGGGGGGGCTGAACTGAACTGAAGAATTGTTCTCGCTATATTCAGGGAATATAATTGGTAAATGAACATACGGTAACCTGAGCTAGAGCTACCCTAGACGAGTCCAAAAAACCGATATATGATAGGTCTAATCTAATCCATAACCGAGATAGAGGATGGTTTAAGTATTCACCAAAAATTTAAATTTCTCATAACTTTTGAACCAACCTGTATAGTCGGTATGATCCACTTTCAGATATCGATCGATTTACTTTTGAATTTCCCAAAAATTCCGGATCCGTATTTGAAAAATATGGGACTTCTTCCAAGCTGAGATTCAACACCCTGTATATAAAAATTTTGGGATTTGATTGAGATATTTGAAGAGAGCAGAAAATTTTCAATGAGGTTCAGTAGATAGCGTTGTCCCGCACGTCATTTCGCTCAAAGAAAGCTTCAGGGAAAGATCCAATTGAATATTGGAATTCCAATAATTCTCAGAAGAATCGTACATTGTGATCAAATTGAATTTTTTTCGTCTCACTAATTGCACATTCGAATTTCATGGTATTCTGAGGAATCATTTCAAGTTGAGTTATTGATTGAGAAAAATTTATTTGAAGTCAACATAGATGAATAAATAAATAAAGAAACATAAAAACAACAGGATTGAAATCTGGTGATCTAGCTGCACCCCAAGCCCCTCCTTGGGTGCGCCAATGCCGAAATGAATGCAACAAAATTTGGTCACTAATTCTCGAGACGAAATTAGGGGGACCCCTATTTTGTATTTTTTCCACTAAAGCAGTATGACAATTAACAGTTAATACCTTTTAAATAAATGATCGCTTGTAATCTTGTTAACTATGGTCGCAATTCAAACTTAAATACCTATATGTGAACTTTTGTTGAAATTAATAAATTTTTTAATTATCACTACTCATTTTTCCAAATATGTACAAGAAATTTAGAATGCGTTAGCAAAATGTCATTAATCATAAAATGCCAATTTTCCCGAAAACAGTTCACTTTAGAATAATGAACCAGGGGTACCTTTTTTATGTAAAACACAATAAAGCATCAGAATTTGTTATGAAAATGCAAATTTGTCCAGTGGTGTAAAAGATGAGGGGTAAAACCTTTGTGCAAATTGAATATCTCCGCCACTGGCAGGTCTAAAAAAGCCTAGTAAAGTGCAAGAAAGTAGCTATTATTAGTGACAATGTGTGTGTAAAAAAGCTCAATTCTGTAATTCCAACGATTTCTGAGATAACAGCAAAAACTGGAAAAAATATATGGATTTTTGACACCCTATACAGACACGAAAACCCGGAGAAAAAAAATGGAAGAGACAAAAAATGTTATGTATTTTTTCATGAGAAATCTACAGTTGGCCATTGATACACTCATTTAGGAACACCATGTATATCAATATAGAAATAACTATCCAAATGTAAATATGTAAACCAGTAGATTTACCCGGAAAGTAGCTACCTACCAACTTAAGATTGTTTGAAGGGTCTCACAACACTTGTCAGGTTAGCCAAGTTCAGAATAGAAATATTTTAGAAACTAGTGATCCAGAGGAATAAAAGTGTAAAAATAATGTTCAATAGTGCATACAATGCTGTCTCCAATCAAAATATAAATTCTAAAACACAGTATATTCAGTGGAATAAAAACATACAACATTGGCGCATCCACCATTTCCATATTTGAAAGGGAAAGATTTACCAGGTATCTGGAATTCCTCGTCTCAGTTCCTCGAGAATTAAATTAATTATATCCAATTTCTAATGTCTTAAGATATCGACACCCATAGAAGAAGAATGTGGATAAAGCAATCTTCCAAATTATGACTGACACAAGATATCAGAAATAGATGAACACGCAAAAATAGAAAACAATCTTTTATTGAGTCAATGAATCATTCAACCAATCACGGATATTTCAATTCAAGAATACTAAGAATTTCTAAGAGGATCATTTTCGAAAATAGAGGAATTCGACAAGCGCCTTCGATCGAATGCATCAACATGATAATGAGCCAAGACCTTAGATCTACCCACAACCCACACAATATGCAATCATATTATTATCGTTTGCAGAAACGGTAAAGAAAATTGTTTCACATTTTAGTTACAACAGAATGTTGCCTTAAGCAGTGCACATAACGCTCAGATTCGTACGCCTCTGGAGGACCTACGAGGTCTCACCGTTGCTGCTTGTGTCATACTTTTAAACTAGATGTTAGTCAACGACAACAACGGAAGGTATACAGTCAACGTTGAAAAACGATGTCATTTTGAAAGGAAGAAATGGAAAATTTCATAATGTAGTTCTCGAAAAGTAACATATGAAAACAAAAGAATCTGATAACTTTGTTGGTAATATAAATCATAAAAAAATATTTACCTCATTTCAACAGGAACTCTATAAATAATCAACAAACAACAATAACAAATATAAACGACTCTAGTTCACTGACTCAGGATACACCAAAAAATCCCATGTGCTAACACTTCACGCTTTGATCCTTGACATAATTTTTATGCATTTTGAGGAAGCGGATAAAAATAATAACTCAAGAAACCTATACATAACGCTATCGCTTCTCTCTACTCAACTCGATATGAAACTTCGGTGACTTTGGTTCGGTAAGGCTAATCTCCTGCGATGCCGATATTGCGAGACCGAAGCTGCGCGTGCGTTCATGGCTAGAGTGAAGGTATTCGATTCGAATGAGGGTTTCGTAGAGATGGGAAATCGGAATGGAATCAAGTTGATGGGAATGGGACCATTGGGGTCGTTGGTGGGCTGGGAAATGGTTCTTGGTCGACGGTCAAGCGCTACTTAAATACTGCAAGTCCATAAAGTTAGCAGTGCCACTTTCGAGAAATTCAATGAAACCTATTGCATTAATTGTCGAATAATTGTCGAGAATTTGTCGTGAAAGAAAAAAATTTGTCGCGTCCTTAGTTTTTTTTCTATGGGGTGGCTTTGCTAACTTAACGTTAAGTTAGCAGAACCACTTTCTCAATATCGACCGAATCTCATGAAAATGGTTACAAATAATTGTCGAGTAATTGTCGTAGTCGATATGAAGTAAAAAAAACCCAAAAAATCCATTCCTTTTTGTTTATTTTACGTCTTTTTCCCGCGAGTTCGAGATATTCCTAGAATTATCGCATTTTTGGCAACAGCGCATTCGTAATTGACTCTTTTCTATTGCATTAATTGTCGAATACCTGCCTCGAAGTTGTCGTGAAAGAAAAAAAATTGTCGCGTCCTTAGTTTTTTTTCTAAGGGGTGGCTTTGCTAATTTAACGTTAAGTAAGCAAAGCCACCCCGTAGAAAAAAACAATTCGACAATTAATGCAATAGAAAAAGAGTCAATTACGAATGCGCTGTTGCCAAAAATGCGATAATTCTAGAAATATCTCGAACTCGCGGGAAAAAGATGTAAAATAAACAAAAAGGAATGGATTTTTTGGGTTTTTTTTACTCCATATCGACTACGACAATTACTCGACAATTATTTGTAACCCATTTTCATGAGATTTGGTCGATATTGAGAAAGTGGTTCTGCTAACTTAACGTTAAGTTAGCAAAGCCACGCCGTAGAAAAAAAACTAAGGACGCGACAAATTTTTTTCTTTCACGACAAATTCTCGACAATTATTCGACAATTAGTGCAATAGGTTTCATTGAATTTCTCGAAAGTGGCACTGCTAACTTTATGGACATAAATACTGCGAATGGTGATGATGTCACGGGACGGAAGAGCAATACTGATTTGTTTTGAAAATCAATCATCATAGCAAGTGTAGAAAAAGGAACAATTCGTTAAAAATAAGATCAATCTGTTCCCCCGGAGAACCAAGAAAGACTGATCTACTAATTCATTCATTATTCAATTGTCTATAGAAGAAAATTGACCTAACCATCTCCAAAGCTAATCAGATACTGTGTAGAAAGCCTCAAATCAAACCTATAACAACGACTGAACGACCATGACCTGTCCTGAAAATATTTGAAAGACAAAATAATTAAAAAAAAAGAAACCAGGATCTCTTTAGAAGGATCAAGAATTAAAATTTTGGTGAAAAATCATATGTCTGAGTCTAATCCAGATGTCAAATTTCATAAGCGTAGCCAGCTATGGGCAGGGGGGCAGACAGTTTGTGAGCTGTGGTGAATGAATTCATTATAAGTTTTTATGGAAATTTTCCTGGTCTGTAGCGATGATTCATAAAGATTCGATAAACTCGTATAATCATCACAAAAAATTTATTACTACAAGAAACACTCTGTATCTCGAAAACTAAACGTTTACGACCCCATGTTTATGAGACTTTTTTTCTTAAACTCACTTAAGGAATCTTCCTTTTTCGTTTGTACGTTGAATTTAGGAACACCCTGTATTTCATCCTCTTAGTCTCGAAACATCTTCAATTATATAATTACTTTTGTATGTCTAAGCCTTAGGTGCTGGAATAAATCAGAAAATAATTATTGATTGATCGAACAACAACAAGAGTTTCAAAATAAGCTAGTTTAAATTTTCTTGAAATAACTTCTTTACATTCTGTCAACTTTGTTAGATTTGAAATTGAAGAACTTTTGTTTTTCATCATTTTTATTGATGAACATTTCTGATTACCTTTGTTTATTCTTAATCAGGTGGATTCATTAATTTGTAGGGTGAGAATTTCAAATTAATTCTAATTTCGAAATATTCCGATCAGAATTAGCTTCGGCATTTTCCAAATAAGTTTTCGATTCGAATTTGTTTTGAAATTTTCAGCTCCATATTGTTCTCATTCCTCTATAAGATCGTTGGAATTTGTATCTGAAGGTTCAAATTTAATTTCCCAAATTCGTCATTCAGGCTTCTTTGCTGGTAGGTATATTACAAAATCATATTTGAAGTTTCTTTCAATAAATTTTATTTCAAATATAAAATTTTCTTTAATTTCAATTCGAGACATTTTCAAATTCCACATTATATCAAAGTTTTCCTAATAATTTTCGGAATCTTATTCTTATGACCTTATCCAATTAATTCGATATATTTTTGAAATGACAAATTGTATCCTCTGAATTAACTTTATCGGATCAAATTTTCCAATTATTACAAAAAACGGAATTGGTTCAGTGATAAAATGAAACAACTTGAAGGAGAAATGTACAACAAGCCTAATTCTCAAAAAACATTTTTAAGATAAGCTTTTATAACAACACTCATACGCCATTTTGAAGCCGCCATCTTGAATTCCTCTATTTTGAAGAATCCTAATTTCCGACCCAGAAAACTCCCATATACCAATTTTGAATAGAATATGATCATATTTACAAAACTCGTCCCTCGTATTGTGGCCGCCATCGTGAATTTTCCAATTTTGACAAAAGTATCATCATTTTCGAAGCCAAATACCCCCAAATACTAATTTTGAATGGAATCGGATCATAATTACAAAAATCATCTGCCATTTTGAAGCCGCCATTTTGTTTTTTTTTCTATATGAAATACTTCATGATGCATTGTCACCAGAATAAGGTACACCTGCAAAATTTCAAATCAATCGGACGATTAGAAGTGTGTCATATTCAACTTGCAAGATTTGATTACAGAAAGACACACAGACAGACAGACACCGGGACAGGTGAAACTAAATAAAAGCTTATAAAAAGGATGTGATATGGTTAGTCGCACGACTTGAATTTGGAAAAAGCTAATTTCAAAGATTCCGTTACATGGATAGATATATCCAGGTCGAGCCAATTGATGAAGCGTTTTAGAAAAACACCTTTTTTCAGTCGATAGGTTACAGGAAATTGAATTGTATTCCTAACATCATTGTTACAAAGTGGCGGAGGATCCTGTTCGTATTAAAATAATCATTTTTATTTTTCACTTGCACATATATTATCTGATTATTTGACCTTAGAAACGGTCGCTATAAATGCACTAATAATTATTCATTTCGCAGAATTTTGATACAAGTACAAGCGACAACTCAACAAACAACAACAAAGTCTTACTTAATTAAAATTGAAAGTGCAGTTTTTGAATTTTCCGGAAAAATTATGTGATCGTGAATTTTCGGATTTTTTCGAAACCTCAGAAGCAAAAACTGGACCACAAGTATTTGGAAGTTCTTCCATAAGAGAACCATTAGAAAAGTCATGAGAATCAAGAATTCACAATCATTGTTAATATGTACTTTGTTTTTAGAGAAAATGCTCTGTGTAATGTCGAAAAGTAATCTCCAGTTATTGTTCTACCCTTATCCAAAAAATCAATCCCAAGAAACTGAAGCAAGAACTTTTCCAGCAGATTTTTGGACACGAAACTTGTTAGGTCTTGGAGAACCAGAGTGTCGCCATTCCATCGATTGTTGCTTTGTTTCTGGATCGTAGAAATGTACCCAAATCTCATCCATAGTAACACGTCGGTTGAAGAAGACTACATCGTTTTCAAATCGAGCACAGATCGAACGCGATGCTTCTACCCTTGCACGCTTTTGGTCAACATTAAAACATTTGGGAATCAATATTGCAGAAAATTTTCTCATGTCCAAATTGACGTGAACTATATGATAAAAGCGTTCTATGAAATCTTCAGTCCTTCAGATATCCGGTTCAGCCCAATTCGACGGTCTGATAAAATCATGTCATGAACTGCATCGATATTTTCGGGGACCGACACAGAAACTGGCCTTCCCGATCGGTCATCATCTTCAATGGAAAATTTCCCTTTTTTGAAGCTTTCAGTCCAATTTTTCACGGTCGCATACAAAGAACATTTATCACCAAGGATATTAAGCATATCTTCGTAAATCTGCTTACCTCTTGACCCTTTTAAATACAGGTACTTGATGATGGCTCGATACTCCAATTTTTCGATGTTTACAATTTCGGTGGACATTTCGGTGGATCATTAATTTATTGCGTAACTCTGATTTACCTTTTTGACATCGAACTCTACACTGACACTTCTAATAAGTTATTGTTCGTTGATATGGTATCGCAATATTTTGTTTATGCATGGAACTGGTCTAGGCTAGCTAGATATCAATACATCCTCGTATTTTTCCTGACCAGCCTCAAAGCTTTTAGTTTTCGTTCCTCTTCAATACTGAATCCTTTCGACATACCGGTTTCAATTTCA
The DNA here is from genome assembly GCA_951802165.1 of Adalia decempunctata. Lineage (NCBI taxonomy): Eukaryota > Metazoa > Arthropoda > Insecta > Coleoptera > Coccinellidae > Adalia > Adalia decempunctata. The sequence continues at coordinate 60,400,743 of OX637696.1, read as the reverse complement.
GGTATTTTAACAAATAAACAGCTACCCTTATCTTCTTTATCGTTAATAGACATTTTCACTGGTTCATCTCTTCTGAGTCCTCCAAAAACACCCATACTTGGAACTACTTTATGAAATAGATGAATTTCATCAGGATTTTCATTGATAAATGTATGAACTTGACCTGCTGCCAAAACCTTGGATTGTTTGGGAATATATCCATTTTTGAAAAGGCTATTAGTCGGGTGGAAGGGGAAGTATTGATATTTTCATTGACTACCAGTGTAGATTTCAAAATAGAATATTTCGTTCACAAAAACGAATTACCGAATTTTTCGGTCAGAAATATAAAAAAAAATAAATATCATACAAATTCTTGAAAGAACGCCAATAACACCGTCTCATCTATGGCGATGATTTTATTTTTCAACCCTTGTCGTAAATTAGTCTGGATCCTCCCGGTGATAAATCATTCGCAGCATTGGCTGCATTTTCTATAATATTATTTGGTAAACGCGCATTCAATTCCATTATTTCTTCAACTCTATACAAAGAAATGACAGGAATGACATTATAATGATTTTGTTTCCATAATTCTACACCACAGTTGGATTATACAGGGTGGCCAGATTTCGATGCTTTAGTACTAGAACCCAAACTATAAAAGATGAATTGGCTATAACTTCCGTATTATAGGATCTACGTTCCCGAAATGAACACATTTTCAGGGCACTTTTTTACTGGTTTTCATCGGTGCTATTGGATTTTTTTGTATCTGCTCAAATTTCGGAGCTATAGCAAAGAAAAATTTTCAAATGGAAACCATAGTGAGAAATGATATTTCCTCATTGACCTTTCTTCAACGATTTCAAAAATATATATCACTAGCTGGCCCGGCGAACTTTGTTACGCCTAAATGATACTTACGATGAATTTCACAAATCGTAATCACCGGTGATCGGAGATCAACGACTTGGTTCTCTGATTTTTGAATTGTCAAATCGAGTTGATGCTAGATGAAACTCAGATCACCCCTCATGAGTATCGAAGTCCTTAGAAAAAGTTACACAATGTGGTGCACATAAAATATTTCATACATTGTGTACCTGCTTTTCAATCGTTATTACCCTCCACCTCCATGAAAAAAAAGCTATATCCGCCCTTGGGCGAGATTTCCATGTTTCCATGGATATGAGCTGTCACACAGAACAGAAACACAAATATAATAATGTCAATTACTAATTATGGCTATTTTGGATTCAGTTATTTCCGCAAATATATTTATTACCCAAACAGAAATTCAAAAACATTTCAAAAATCATGAGAAAAGATGAGAATAATGGACAACTCACGATTGAAACTGATCGACAACATGCGATTTACTTGAAATTTCGATAAAAATTCACTGTGATAGAGTTCTATGCAAATTATACAGTAATTGATGTCAATACCTTCACGATTACGTTATTTTGAATAAATAAAGATGTGAAAATAACAAATAATAATCAGTCATAATGTCTGAATAGCGCCACCTGAAGTGGTAAGAACGAAACTACTCTCATATCAGACATATCTCAATGAAATCTCATCATTTTAGAGATCTGTAATCTAACGCTAAGTCATTTCGGCTTTGGTCAACAGCGCAGAGTTGGAGGCAACCCAAATTACACACTATATGTTTACATCGCTGTCTAACCGTAGCGACACCTAGTGGCCTTACTCGAAAGAAGGAAAAGCATTTCCTGTATAAGTAAAATTTTCATCGATTTTTTCAGAGTTTTATTGTATTTTATAATAACCAGACCGTAGACGAATCCATATATGAAGTTTCATAACAAACAGTCCATCCGATCTCGAGTTATAAATGGTGTAACCAACATCTTTCTTTTATATATATAGATGATATACTTCCGAGTTCACTATATATCGAAAATTTCGAAAAAACACTTTTCGTTCAATAAAATCCAAACAGGCTTTGATTCTCTTCCTTCAAAAGAGAGGCAGTCATAGAATTCAGTGTCTTATTTATTCTCACTGTTGTCCAATTCAATTCAGTTTCATCATGTCTGGCGCATCTTATTAATCACATCATGCCTTACGAGAAATATTAAAAATATAATATATGCTAGAATGTTTTATACAAGCAAATTATGACGCTGATGCATCTCAAATATATTTTGTTAGATATTCTGATGAAAGAACTTAGCCGCAGAAAAGTATATTCTCAAGGCTGAAGAATAATCTGATGGCTTTTGTTTCATCTGAGTATTTAAATGCTTTTCATTTATCAATTTAGCAGATAAATCATACTAGAATCAACAAGTTTGGTCTGAGCAATAATAAAGCTAATATTTCCTGAATCAATTTGGCAGCTTGCAATAATTGTGAGATATCGAATTCTATGACCTTATAAGAACTTTAGAAGCGCCAGACGATACAACAATGATGAAACTCAATTGAATTCGACAAGTGAAAATAAATGAGACATGGAATTCTATGACTGCCTCAGTTTTGAAGGAAGAGAATCAAAGCCTGCTTGGATTTTATTGAACGAGAAGTGTTTTTTCGAAATTTTCGATATATAGTGAACTCGGAAGTATATCATGATAAATATTTTCGAAATCGTTGAAGAAAAGTCAATTAGGAAATATCATTTCCCACTATGGTTTCCATTCGAAAAAAAATGTTTGTTATAGCTCCGAAATTTGAGCAGATACAAAAAATCCAATAGCACCGATGAAAAGCAGTTTAAAAAGTGCCCTGAAGATGTGTGCATTTCGAGAACGTAGATCCTATAATACGGAAGTTATACCCAATTATAATAATGGACCAAATAACAAAATCGCTCTGTATCTCGGAAACTAGACGCCGTAGCAACTTGGGGTTTTCAGCAATTTATGTTTCTCGAAAATGGAGAGAATGACATGTATCTAACTTTTTCTCTATTTGTTATAGTTTAGGATTTGTAGTACTAAACCATCGAAATCTGGCCACCCTGTACACCAGAATATAAATATGTACTTCACTACACAATTATCAGAATATTGATCAAAGTTGACATTTAACATCCTGTATCTTGCTTATGTTATGCTTCGAAAACGGAGTATATGACATTCACGATGTCATCTAGTCATATACATGGCTATACAGGGTGACAATTCAAAAACTTGCCAGGTCAATTATGTCGCGACAAGGATGTTTTCAGAGAAAAAGCCGGAACAGGTCAATTTTTGAAGGGGGAGGGGGCATATTTTGAGCAAAATTGTAAGCCGCAATCTCCTCAAACCTAGGTGTAGTCTAGAAAACAAAAATTCGAACTGCCATATTCACGGAAGCCCTGGTCCAATATTGCACGCTTATGAAGTCAACCGCAGCATATGAGATCTGACCTACCCTGAGCTTATCCCTTCGAGATTTATCGTGTTTACGTTCCGCCGTCGGACTGAATAGCATTTGACCACGGATTCGTGATCAGTGAGTCGAATCTTATGGCATGAGATAATTCCAGGCTCAAAATTCGAGAAATGCTGACATCGTGACAAAACGATGTAGCATTTGTTTAAGTGAAACGAGCGCTCAAAAAGATAACTATGTTCGAAAGTACATCCTGAAAACAAATGCACTATCTAAGACTCATACACATTCACAAGTATCCACAGTAACGGCTAACACGATTTTCCGCAGTTCTGACTCAATTCGATGAAATAGTGTTGTCCAAAATATCTTCTCATCAAATCACACTGATAAATTGGTAAACTACATGCATATTTAGGTGTATCATAACTATCACCAGTACATTTCAACATATCATTCAGTACCAATTTTCATGCCCGAAGAGAAAAAAATAACAGAAGTCAATTCTGAATTTTCATCACGAATATTGTTTTCCTTTGTATCAGTTAAATTCGACTTGAAATTTCGGAATACAAAAACGAGAAAATTGAAAGTGCCAATTGCCATTCATTTTAAATTCCTAGGTAGGTACACGCTCATTCATGAAAAGTTGCGGGGAAGGATGCAAAAATCTTGGCATCTGCCGATAGAGTTAAAAACGACGTAAAACTATCCGAAAAATTCAAACACCATGTCAGAAATTCGGATAAAGCCCTTCTTTCTGTTATTATTTCACGCTCCTCTCCTTCAAAAATAGTCAGAATCACTACAGGCAGTCTGATGGAGTAGACTTACCTCTGTTTACAAAAATCACGTTTAAAAATAATTTGTTCAGAGAGGAGGAGGCTCAGGTTCGATGCAGCGCCAGAGAGATGTTGAACAACTGAGCTCCTTTCTGAGGCGACATGGCACATTTATATACCACGCGTGTTGCTCCGAATCACCGTTTACTGATCCGCAGTTTGCTGAGCATGCGCACCGAATACAGCGTATAAACATCAATGTATCGTTCCGTTGCGGTCTGCCAGCGGAGGATTCATAACGACTAACAAAGGACCTTTGCATCCCTTTTATTTCTTGAATTTCTCTGAGCAGTCCGTGTGGGATGGCACCTAATGCGCAGGTGCCACCTTCGATTTTCCACTTGTCAATCGTTGCATTATTCTATTTTAGCAGGTTTGCCCAATTTCATCTTTGGTTGATGGAAAACTGGAATAATAATAGCTTTTTACCATGGTTTTCACAATATTCTTCGCTGAACCTTTCAGTAGGCGTTTGCAAGTGGTAAATAGTTCGTATTTCTGCGCAGCCAATACGTTTGATGGGATCGAGAGCGTTGATAATGAAGCCTTCGACATGGCTACCTGGTACAATAAATAAGTAAATCTTTATTTGATCCTTTGAGACACAAAAATGGTGTATAGGACAGGTCAATACAAGAGAAAACCAATAATGGTAAATCACAATTTAGACTAAATCATAAATTAAGGAACCAGGGAATCACGTCAATATTCTTGTACAGAATGGTAACCTTCAAGGGGAAGTAACACCTTTTGAATCGTGGTAAATCTCCATTCAAAAAGTGGTCTCTTTATTTCACGAGTAACTACCCTAATTTACGACGTAGACACTTGATTTTCTTTTTTAATTGAAGTTGAAGAACGTCCCGAGGACAAATAGTTTTTTTTTTCGATTTGATTAGTTTTTCAATTAAAAAAACCAGGGTAATCGTTAGATCTCTGCAATATTTAGGTTATTGAATATGTTTTTCGTTTTTCATGAGTACAAGCTATATTTTTGAACTAATCATCATGAAAATTCTTGTAGTTCATAGAAGATTAAATTGCCGAAGGCAAATAGTTGCGTTTTTTCAAAAAAATGATGAATAACCTTCGAAAAAAATCATTAAGTGAAGTTTCCAAAACGCTGAAGTTCAACCTGTTTTTTTCAATTGAAAAACTAACTAAATCGAAAAAAAGAAAACTATTTGCCCTCGGGACGTTCTTCAACTTCAATTTAAAAAAAAATCAAGTCTCTACGTCGTGAATTAGATTAGTTAGCAGTGAAATAAAGAGACCACTTTTTGAATGGAGATTTACCACGATTCAAAGGGTGATACTTCGCCTTAACTAAAAGAAGGTTCTTGATCTCCTTCTTGAACTTTGAATTGAGAGACTTCATAGCAGGTGATAATTGATTCAACAAACTTATAAATATTAAGAATAAAAATAACCTAGTTATTCTATCTCTCTCTGGCACCTTGTATTATGTCATAGACGTAAAATTAATGATGTGATGTATTATTTCATACGCTCATAACCGAACAAATTATTTATTCCGTTTGTGAATTTTAATTCTCCTATTGAAAATTCGTTAATCAATAGTTCGTTCGTTGTTTAAATCCTCGTTCATCGTTGTTGTAATTGTTCATTTTCGCGTTTAATATAATCATAGTTTATTTACCTAGTTAGTTGAGTTGGTTAGTCTTTATAGGTATAGTTGGTCCGTTTTTGAATAGTATTTATATCTATTTGAAAATTTTGTCGTGTTCTTTTATTCAATAAGGAATTAAACATGCCTTTAAGGAGTTCTACTCACAAATGTTACATTTGTGACCCTACACGCTCGAATTCATATCACAGGTAAAAAATTCAAACACAACTGTTATACGTTCATGCTTTCTCCTTTACCACTATATTTTTTTCAGGTTCCCTCAGAATCCTGCAAAGATCTCAGATGGCTCTATGTCACCTAAATGCTGATGTCGCACAGCTGAGAATTTGTGACATTTTGTTGAAAGTTATTTTACAGGGAAAGGTACTAATAGAAAACACTCAGAGAAGTCAAATTTGATTTGGATGGAGGACATCTTTTAAAGTATAAATCTCTTTCTGAATAGTTACCCACTGAAAGGGTTGGCTCTTAGTTTTTAATAGGCAATGTACTGTTAGGTGAAAGAGCTGTTCAACACACATATTGGATGCGTTTTTCTTTTCATCTAGAATGAATGCATTCTGAAACTTAATAAATCATTTGTTACATATTATCTGGGTTCTGTATTTATGTTCTTCGTATTGAGAGGTAAACTTGCCTTGGCTTTTGATTATGTCATATCAATACGCGGTGGAACCCTGATATAACAAATCGGAAGGGAACAAGTAGAAACTCGTTATATCGAGTAATTTGTTAAACTGAGGTGAGATTGGTCTAAAATTTGTTATATGGAGGTTCCACTCTAGGTTTATTCACCTCAACATTACGTACTCATCTTGTTTTAGCAAAAAACTTGCATGATTTTAATCTTCTACTGTTTACAGGCAATCCACTCTCTTCCTTCCAATCAAAGGTAGTCTTTTTAGTTTCAACTTTGTTTTTTAGATTACATATCATCCTGCTCACTATTTAGATGGTATTATTGAAAATTTACCAAAATTCAGCAATTTCAACATGTTTTTATTTTAGGTCATGGTTCAGTATTTTTGCAATACTGTATTACTTAGTGTATGTACTGCTACCTCCACTCCCATGTTCTCGATATGTCATAATAATAGCCTCTCATTAAATTTTAATGGAATATGCAGTCCCCGGGTTGTTAAAAAATTGCATATTTCCATGAAGGTACTCGTAACAAACTCCAAATCACATATTCACATAATAAACCAATCAGAAAAGTTCAACCTGTTCTCAAAAGTGCCCTTCTGAGAAAAATTTTGGATTTGCCCTTGTCTGACGGCTATTGGCTATTTCCCTTACTATGTAAGCAATTATGATATGGATCATGGACTAAAAATTCATAGTTTACCTGAAAGCTCATAGTAAGAAAATATTTCGAAGTAATTTCATGTACCATTTCAAAATTGGAGGAGGATTCAAACTTTTCTAATACTTTACTCGTGTTGAATATGTCATGAGAGCTTATTTCCCAAAAAACCCTATCAAATAGGCCCCATATTTTCCAATCTACCAAAGTGAACAAAACTTCATGTCTCAATTAAGAAGTAAGTTCATCCAAATCTACCTACCTCAGCATGTAAACTGGTTTGTTCTCTTCCTTAGTTCCTTAACAATAATTTTTGGTATGAAATTGTAATGAAAAAAATGTGTAAATAAACTGTAAAATAGTTATTATTTGTTTTATTACATAGAATGATTGAATACATCATTTTTAAGAAATTGCGTAACACAAATTTGAAGAATTAATGTTCATGGCCTCTACTTGATAGTACTTCAATAGTTGCTATAAATGGGATCTCAAAATGGAATGTTTGAAGCAAAGAAGGAATTTTTCATCCAGAATTGAAACCTTTCAAAGAACAATAAAAAATTATTAAATCCTGAGCAAGTAGATCAACAAAACAAGACAAAAATTCAAGACTTCTTTTCAAACAAAAATTGTGAAGAGAATAACTATTGGCAGGTAACATTGCGAATAAACATATCCTTGAATACCTACCTGAAAAAACACATTTCAATTTTGTTTCGGCAATGAAATATTCACTATTCAATTCTGCTAAAACACAAGAATCTTTTTGACTTCTACATTACTTTGATAACAAGAGTTCATTTAACTATAGATAGATTTACGATGGATTATTTAATAATGTGAGTTACCATTTTATCAACCTCTCACAGCAAAGATGTTCATACCTATACCTACGTTTTATTTTATCGGGTAGTCGGAATTTCATTAGAACTTCTGACGAAAATTTCTCGATAAATCCTTGATACATGAATTATCAATATTTATTCCGGCTAAAAGAATGCATTCCCTTCAATACGATGAGTCAAATAGTTTTCTGAAAACTTATAACATTCATTTCTTTGCGAAAACTAAAATAGAAATGTTTTAGTAGAACGTTCCAAGACATATCTATGCAAGAAAATCTTGAAGCCTAAAATGTAAATAAATAGCATAACCTCCAAGTCTATTGTCATAATTTATTGAATTTCGAGTTGACGCATGCGTACAATTCAATCGTTACCAAAGATCTGGCTTCACTTTCAGACAACTAATAGCAGGCGTATAATCCATATTGGTATTAGTAGATATATGATTTACACAAGTAAATCGCGCGACAAGCTTTTATGATCATATAAATTGTGTACAATGAGGTTATAAGTTGATAGTTGAAATTTTAAAGGAAAATTTTATTTTTTGTTTTCAGAGCATCAAATAAAAACTTTTTCTCTAAAAGGTATTTTTTGCTTCCAATTTATTTTCTACTTTTCAGTAATTTCTTTATATTCTCAGCAAGCCCTCTCATTGGATACCCTGTAACCTACGGTTTCACTTTTGCCTATCGGCTGTACAGGTTGCTACGGTGAGGGTGTGAGCATGAATGATTTAAAAAAAAAACTTGACTTCAGTTGGGCGCCAGGTTTACTATGTAAACCAAAAATGAATCTTGCTTGAAGGTGAATATCAGAAAAATTTAACTTTAGAATTCATTAAAATAATACTATACAAAGTTCAGAGTTTTTGAAGGCTGAAGGCTGATGACAAAAACAAATATATTAAATTTCAAATCAGGTTTTACACAGAAATAAATGAAATTATGTATTGGACTCCAGACAGAATTTGGAATGAGTTGAGTTAGAAATAGAATTTTGAGATCTCACTTCAATCATCCACCCTGTATATTTATGGTCAGATGGCAGTTGGGAAGGTGTAGTTCTGCTCTCCAATATTCAATCGGAAGGAAAACCGCAGGTAACAAGGATCGTCCACCCTGTATATTTATGATCAGATGGCAGTTGGGAAGGTATAGTTCTACTCTACAATATTCAATCGGAAGGAAAACCGCAGGTACAAGGTAACATCAATTTGGTGGATGCTCGCTTGAAGGACTCTAGCCAATATATTTGCCTCCACAGGTTGAGAGATTTTTATCTTCTCAAAATCCAATATGGACGGTGTTGATCTCCTCCAATGTCGACTGGCACTCAAAAATGCAGAATATGTTGGTATTAGTAAGAGTCAAAATAGTGGTCAACGTGTTCCAACAAACTCTTCCGGTAATGAGGGAACTTGAACACGTTCAAAGATTTTGAAAGTTTTCCAAAATTAATTCAAAATGTATGCCATTACAAAAGAAAATCCATAATTAAGTAATATTACAATAATTAAATTCAATGGAAAGAGAAAATGAAACAATCCAAATAGAAATGCAATATTTGGCCAAATAAAATTGAAACTACAATCAAAATCTCAATAAATGATCCGAAAGAACTCGAAAATTCGATATTCAAACAATTGAAACAAAGGAATGGCGGGAAAAAGGGAGCATGCACCTTCTGGCGAATTGAAAAAATGAAAAGGAAAATCTTGACACACTGATGTTGTGCCCAGGCAGTTATATTCAGAAATTTAGAAATGATATTATTGAAGAAATAAGATTAATGAAATGAAATAATATATTCAAGGAATATATAATAATTAGGTACACAACCAGAATAGACACACTCACTCTTTGTCACCTATTCTTGAAAGTCAAAATCTAATTGTTCTCAAAAATCGATTGAAATCAATCATACGAGCGACTCCCCTCCCGTCTCGGGAAATTCCGGTTTAATCATTCCGTGTACTACGGAAGCAGCGGCGGCACGGCAATCGGGTTGTAACGAGAAATCGAAGTTTCTATATTTAGTTTCTATTGAAAATTCATTGTTACCGGTCCTTCAGGAAAATATCTATCGAAACAATATAACTCGACACTACTTTTACATCAATTCACTAAAAGTCATTTACATAATCATCACCTGTTTGCTTTATTCTCTGTGAAAAAAATAAATAAATAAATAATTATCGCGTAAGCGTCGTTCATGGAATCACTACTGACTAACGTTGAAGACACAGAACAAGGGTTTGTCTTGCGTGGCGGCTACATCCACGGCCTTCTGAAGGGTAGAGTCGGCCGTGCTACATCGCAGCACACCGTTATAGACGACTGAAATTGAGATCGTAGCGCTATATTGGCGAGAGTCAGAACTACTCTTTCGGCGTTTCCGAAGAGCAACGCCTAGACGCCTTTAGCGAAAAGTAAACAAAACTAGTGCCCTTGTGATAGTTCGCCTAAACTCTATAGTCTATACCAAGGTTTCTCGAACTTTTGGCTCCACGAACACCTGTTAAAGTTTCCCGATGTCGGCGAACCGCTTTATAGTTATTAAGGTAATCAACCACCCCCTCCCCACAAATTTTTATCAAGAATATGAGGTTTTCATTTCAATATGAAAAGGTAACAAATAGAAAAGAAAGAGTAAGTTTGTATTTTATTGATATGGATGAGTTTGTTTGCAGTCGCAATTTGAGTCAATTTTGAGGATAGTGTTGGTCAATTTCAGCCTCAATTCGAGCCGCCATTACGTAAATCTTGTCGCAAAACCCCTTCCGGCAGATTGCGAACCCCAAGGTTTTCGCGAACCCTAGTTTGAGGAACGCTGGTCTATACCATTGTTTGAAGAGAAAATCAACACAATCTGGCATCGTCTTCTCAAAAGTTCTGTGAAATATCACAGGAGTTAGGTCATTAACCTCGAATCCTATGACCTAGGTTAATGGAGTTAGGTTAGGTTATTGAGAAACCAATTTTTTATGAGATCGTTTTATAATATTGAGGAAAATTGAATCGAAAAATATAAACTTTGAGGTGTTTGCAGAGAATGGTATCAGCCACGTATTTAGCCTAATTTGTTTTCAAATGGCTATATCTCTTTTTCAGAACCGAATTCGGATGAATGGAAAATGAAAAAAGGTTTCTTTCGGCCTCAAGAATCTACAGTTAAGATATATGTACAAGTCAGAGACTCACCCTGTATACTTTTGGTAATTTATAATAGTTTCATAATATTTGAAATATTTGGCTTGAATGTGAATAAACAAAGGAAAAAACACAAACACGGCTGCAGATTATTTTATTACAAAGAAAAAACAAGTCCTATTCCTAATCAATATAATTTTGTCTGAGTAATGCACTACGCAATGTTGTTATCGGTACCTACATGAGCAGGTAATCAATTAATGTATATAAGCCTTAATCAATATTCCATATTATAGAATATATTTCTTCGGAACAGATAATTTTAAACATTTTTCGTTAAACTAGAGTATTTTATTATTTAAAACCTTAGTTATTAAACTGTATAACATCGATAGTTTTAAGTTTTCTCTGGATAACATGGAAAATACAACTCCAATATACAATTTCGAACTCGAAGACATGTTTGTTTACCAACAAGTTGTTACTTTTAAGGTTAATATATAGCACCTGTTCCTACTGTACCATCTACGGATCAGGAACAGTCAGAATAGCTAGGAACAGTTCCGAACTCGGGTGTTCCGACGACGCGAACGTCAAGGAATCTCCTGTTCCGTGCGAAACGAACGGGTGGGATTAAAAATTACCAAAAAGTACAGTTCCGAACCGCGAAGCGAACAAACCATATATCTAATATTATTAGATATATGGAACAAACCTATTATTCCGATAATATCCGAAGACCAACGATGATGCTCTGTCACGAAACACCGGCGATTCGGCTCAGGCGCTCAGGTCAAATAATCGTCGATAGGTAGAGATAGACAAGAGTCTGTTTAGTTCATCTACTTGTGTCAACCAGCACTTCCGTTAGTTTGTAGTAGAGTAGGTAGTAGGTAAAGACGGATAGGGTACAACACGTTGTTGTACACGGTTTGCTTATAAATAAAATTATTTAGTAAAATGTCTGATGACCGCGAATGGGTGAAAGAGTTCATAGAATTGTACCGTACCGAACCTTGCCTTTGGAGACAAAAAGATCAGGCTTATAACGACTCTGCACAAATAAGTGACGCTTACAGAAAGCTGGTAAGAAAATTCAAGGAAGTAGAACCTCAAGCAGATAAGGAGGCAGTACTGAGAAAAATTAACACTTTACGCTGTGCGTACAGAGAAGAGCTTCGAAAAGTTTTGGCTACAAAATCTGAACTAACGGGTATCGAAACTTATGAACCAGAGTTATGGTACTTCCCCCTGATGAGATTTTTGGATGAAGAGGAGACAGTGGTAAGTCCTTCTAATTGCTGTCTTTTTTTGGCATTTCCATAACTGTCGTACCCTTGTTTAATAATTTTTACTGATGTTGATTAGTTATTTTTTTAAACCCCTGATTCATTCCAGGTATTAACAAGTGATTACGATTGTCTTTCGATGATCCAAATTTTTCGCGATGATGTAAAGGGTTTTCCAATAAGAGGTAATATTTTGGGTAGCTCGCTATTTCGGTAGATGTCACTTTTGAAGCTGTAATTTTTTACACTTGACAGGTAAAAACTACGTCATTATAAAAAATGGAACGATACACGCATTAAAATTATTAAAATTCACCATGGAAATGGTGAAAATTTGGCAGAGACAGCTCGTAAAACTCGAAGTTAGTGATGTGAAGGATCAAACCCGGGCACGTTCTTTGGATTTAGGCATTTTACAAACGCCATTACACCGTATTTTCATACAGATTTGGGTCTTAAGGCTCATAAAGTTCAGTCACTACAAGAACTCAAGTTCCTTGAAATGCATGAAAATGATTCAGAATTCCTTCGAAAAATGATCTTGAGTGATAAGTCCCATTTCTACCTAGGTAAAATTGTCGCATTTAGGGCTCGCGTGACTTTTTGGTGCGGTGACAAGAAAAACCTCGGACAAACTCTTTTTCATTTAACTTTATTAAACAGAAGAAATTGAACGAAACAACAACAAATAAAAATAGCTTGAACATTTGTTAGTAATATATTTAAGCCGTTTCGAAGTGGCTTCCTTTGGCGGCGATATACAGCTTCAGACGCTTCTTGAAATTTTCGGCAATGGGCGTCAGCTCCTCGGGCGTTAATCGGTTGCATTCCCGGCGCAGAGATTGCTTCAGCGAATCCAAATTTTTGTGTTTTTTAGTACAAGCCCTGTGCTCCAAAATCTACCACACGCTGTAGTCCATTGGATTGAGATCTGGTGAGTAAGGCGGCCATTCTGCAGATGAGATGAAACAAGGAAAATTGGTCTTACACCATTCTTGCGTCTTTTTCGCTCTGTGAGCCGGAGCGGAGTCCTGTTGAAAGGTCCAATGCGAATCGCCGAAGTGCTGCTTGGCCCACGGAAGTACTACGGCCTCGAGGATGTCGCAGCGGTAGACTTCTTGATTGATTTTGACCCCTTGATCCACGAAAACTGAGGGAGTTTTACCACTGCCGCAAATTCCGCCCCAGACCATGACGGATTGCGGATTTTGACGGTGTTCGACGATGGCCGATGTACCGGGAGCCTCTACGGACCAGACTCTGTCGTTTTGGTGGTTGTGGGATTGTTCTTCGGTGAAAAGCTTCTCGTCTGTGAAGAGAATTCGCTCCCATTGCTGACCGGCGGCGAGACGAAGAAGTTGGCGGCAAATTTGGAGTCGTACGCGCTTGTTTTCCTCCGTGAGGAGTTGAACTCTTTGGAGCTTGTATGGCTTGAGGTTGAGCTCCTTTTTGGCAATTTGACGGACTGATTCCCGGTTGATGCCAGTCTCACAGGCTATTCTCCTCATGGAAACCCTCGGATTTCGATTGACTCGCTTCTTGACGATGTTGCGATTGCTAGGTGTAAAGACAGTGCTTTTTCAAGCACTTTCTGGACGACTACCATCATGGCCAAGCTCCTTGAAACGACGAATTGCATCGGACACGGTTTGTCGAGGCACATTGAGCAAACGAACAATTTCGCATTGACGCCTACCTTGACGAAACAGCTCCAAAATCGCACTACGTTTGTTTGACATTCTGAAACTCTGTGAAATGAAATTATATCAAACTGAAAATTCACGTACTTATCAGTACTGGAAAGTGTAGAGAAGTTCTGTAGTCGTGGTCGTGGTGGTCATTTGGCTGATGTTATTTTACATTATTGACGGCAACTCTTTATAATGAGATAAACATCCGGTCATTTATCTAAAAGAATGCCATTTTTCTTGGAATGCCCAAATAACACCTCTTATCGGGAAACCCTGTATTTGTGATAGAAGGAACTTTTTGGCATTGCTCGAAATCTGGAATAATTGATTCCCCTTCTTCTTTAGATATCCACTTCTGGACATAGGCCCCTTCCAAAGATTTCCATGTCAACCTTCGCTGGGCGGTCTGAACCCAGTTTTTTCCACATGTCGTTGTATGTGACCTCTCATCTCGCCTGTGGACGTCCGACTTCTCTTTTTCACATTCTTGGACGCCGCTGTAACTGTGCTTCGGTCCACTTATCGTTGTTCCTGACAACGTGGCCGGACCAACGCCAGATTGAACTAACTATTCTCTCGACAACATTATTGACTCTTGTTCTTCTTCAGGACAAGTCTCTTAGGCTCACCCCAAACATTTCTCTCTTTATTGCTTTTTGATAGATCCTAAGACGGTTGGCACTGCCTACGGTGAGTGTCATCGTCTCGACCCCGTATGTTGTCCTTGGGAGGATGCACATATTGTAAACCTTATTTTTTAAATTTATCGGTATATCCGGGTTCAGGAGGATGTAACCCAGCTTTTCGAATTCCATCTGTTTAGTCGAAAGTCTAGGCGCCCCTTACCAACTCTAAACTTACTCAACATGACTATTTTATCCCTCAAATGAAAATAATGAACCTGCAAGTAATGTTTCTTCTTCGGGAGCATACAGGTTCATTCGAAGTTGCCAGGCGAAGATAGTAACCCTACATGAAAAAGCTTTGTAGAACCCCCAAATTGCGCAACGTTCGAATACTCCACGAACTTCAGTAAGGAGCATAGTGGCCTTCTCCTGAAAAACGGCAATGTTGCATTGGGACCGGCGCTTGGTCGACCCAGAGTAACATCTGCATGGAAGATCTGCATAATATCTCAAATTTCACTCGAAGGAATCGGACATTTTCTATAACAGCCCTTCGAATTAATTTTTGAAGTCATATAGACGGATAGTCTCAACTAGTACCATAAGGTTGCATTTCTGAAATTTCGGCATGGACATAGAGCTACCCGTCGACAATGGGCAGAACACCACCAAGACTGGCTCTTACCACAATGCCGCACCATACTTTTTTCTGACGAGTCACGATTCCGTTTGTAAAGTGATACTCGATAAAAAGGGTTTGGAGAGGTCAAGGTAGTCGTAAGCGACTCAATTTCGCCTTTTCAAGGCAATGTACTGACGGGAAGGGGATACAAGTTCGGTCGCCGTACCCCTTTTATTAGCGTTGACGAACAATAACTGGTAGAAGACATCATTGAACCAATAATTGTGCATCTGCGCAACGAAGTTGGGGATAATTTGATTTATCAGGATGATAACTCTCCACCACACCACACACGAAGGGTTCAAAACATTCTTCATGAGAACAATATCCAGAGAATGTTTACTGGCCAGCAAACTCACTGCACATGGATCCAACTGATCTCGTGTGAGATCACTTAGGGAGAGCAATATCCAATCGCCAAACCAATAGAATTATAATGTAACGTTTTCGGGGTTAAACAAATTGTCTGCTGAATTTAAACGTCTAATTTATTTACAATACCACTAACTGATCACACTAATGTATGTACAATAACTAATACTGATTTATTTACACACTTGCTAATAATGCTGATTTATATTCACTACTTGGAATTCGCGATTCGCCAGTCGATTCGGCTTCACTCAGGAAAGTAACTAACCCCGTCCCCATCGTGCGCGTCTTTATATACCCATACGGACCTGTCGAGAACGATCGGATAGTCTCTGGAGGCTTCTAGAATTCCTATACGCGGAATCAGAGAGTCCAGAGACGTATTCAGGAGGATTTCGTTCGCTACAATAAATATAGAATTTGAGCGTAGTGGCTAATAAGTATACAAAAGTGTTGCAATCGTTCCCCTTAAATCCAGGGTCAGTCATCGCTATACGCATGCCTAGGGAGAAGAGAAGGGACATGTAATTCTGTATCCATGGATACCGTATGTGACTCAATACAAACAGATACAAATAACAAAACTGCATCCGCTGATCGCCACGATGTCCCTATTTTCCCACTCTCCGTTATCGCACATGCTCAACAGTCTCACTGACCCTAGGTAGAGCCTCCTAGATGCTTCACTTTTAATTTCAAAGATCAAATTAAAGGTATAGAATTATGTGGCCAAACCCCACCTTTAACTTTTCATGAATTGAGTTAAGCCCATCAGGAAGAATTACATGGCCTCAAGGGAAGAAGTGGCAAGGTGTTTAATCACAAGATCTCGGTGGCCAATTGTGATCACCTCTTCGGATACTTTTCCCGTGAAAAATCAATGGTTTAGTTACAAGATGTAGTGCCGTCTTGTTGAAAGTTAACGTTGTCCAGATCAATACCATCCAATTCCGGTCATAAAAATCCTTAATCATCCCTTAACAGCGTAATCCATTCACCGTAACTGTTGATCCAGCCTCATTCTCAAAAAAGTAAGGTCGAATGACCCCGCCGGGCCATAAATCGTACCAAACAGTCACATGTTGAGGATATAGGGCTCATCAATAATAACTCTCGTGTTTTCCGAACCTCAGATGCGACAATTTTGCTTGTTGTCGAAGCCACCGAGATGGGAATGGGCCACATCACTCAAGATGATTTTTCGGTGGAATTCCAGCTCATTTTCGTGCATTTCAAGGGCCCAATCGGCAAACACACGACGTTATTTATGATCGACCGGCTTGAGTTCTTAACTTTATGAGTCTTAACTTAAGAATCAAATCTTTATGCATAAATACGCTGAAAAGAAGTTTGTGAAATGCCTAATTACAAAGAACGACGAGGAATGGACAAACCTGCGTTTTCTTCAACACTTTCGACTACAGCAGCAATATTCTCGGCTGTTCTTGAGCGAGATGAAGGGGTTTAATTTTTCACATCACTAACATTGTCCCAATAGCTTAAATTTTCGACCAATTTCTTTATTGCGGTTCGACAAGGTGCTTCACGTCGGACCAAAAATATCCGTGTTCTACGAACCGTCTCTGCCAAATTCTCATCATTTTTATATTGAATTTCAATAAATTTAATGCTTTATCGAAGCGTGTTTCGTTCCATTTTAATTGATGTCGTAGTTTCTACTTGTCAAATATCAAGAATTCGAAAGTGACATTTACGGAAATAGCGGGCTATTCAAAATAAGACCTTGAATTGGGAAACCCTCTATTTATTGACTTTGTTGATTTCTGCTAGCTCAGTGTCTTCGTTTTATTTTAATTTTATTTCATATCTGAATATCGAAAATCCTTATTTATCGCATTTACTCTATTTTATGTTGCTCCATTGTACATTTTGCTTCTTTGAAGTCCTAATGAAATCCAGAAATTCAGACGAAACTTTAACAAGAAAATAATGTTTGAATATTACATTTTAATTTGCCCTAGTTCCATAAGTTTCAGCTTCATTATAGTTTGGGGTTGTGATTACTAACTACTGGATATTAATAGTTATGAAGAGAGTACGGCGTTGTCACTGGTCGCTGGTATTATCTAAAATATACTGCTCCACAAGAGTTTGGGATATCGTATTCAATCGTTTTTAAAAGTATGTAATCTTCGAGAAAATCATTTAAAACTCAATAACAACTTGAATCGATCCAATAAAAATCAGTATGAGACATTTCGTCAATCTGGTCGCCTTTTTTCTGTTGTAGCGGAAAGGCTCCAAGTCAGCCAAAGTGTGATATCTCGACTTTGGAATAGGTTGAGGGAGACAGAATCCGTGTTGAAAAGACCAAGGCTTGGTGGGCGAAGAAAAACAACACCTGCTCTACACATCTACGTGTAGAATGCTACGGAATACTCTTTAAAATGCAGATGGGGTCCAAGTTTTCATCGAAACCATCAGACGACGTTTGAGAGAGGTGAATCTAGGTTCTAGACGTCCATTAAGAGGAGTTCCATTAACACGTGACCATAAGCGTCAAAGACTGGAATGGGCAAGGCAACATATCAATTGGAACGATCAATGGCGTAGTGTCCTTTCCACTGATGAATCCAGATATGAACGATTTTCAGATTCTCGAAGAATAAGGGTATGGACAATCCCACGCATACCCCGTAATCGCTATGTCCAAGAAGTCTATCCATTCCGAGGGGGTAGTGTTATGGTATGGGCCGAGATATGTTTCAACGGGCGCACAGATCTACACATTTGTCCTGGGAATATGACCGCCTCAGACTATAGGGAGCATGTCATTGACAATGTTGTGCCGAATTTTCACGCTGCTATTGGTGATACTTTTCAATTTCTAGATGATAACGCTAGACCGCACCGTGCAGCCATAGTAAAGAATGCGCGCGAGGAGCTTGGTATTTCACATTTACCAATACCTCCGCACTCACCAGATTTGAATTGCATAGAACATGCATGGGATATGTTCCAAATAAGATTAGATAATCATCAACCTACCCCGGAAGCATTTTTCCGTTCCCTATACAGTCAGCGCGACAGGTCGCTCTCACCGTATAGGAAACGGAGTGCACAATGGAACACTCCGTTTCCTAGCAGATATGCGCGATGTGCTCACTGCCCTGTTAGTCTTTGGGTTCCGATGGGACAAATTGCAAATTATGATTAAGATTTTCATACTTTCTGTATAGCTTTATTAGGTAGAGTCTACCACATTTTTCCTCTGTGAACATTTTTGTAGTCACGGTTTTTTTTTTCAGCAAACCTCTCGTTAGTCGACCATATTTTCATTTTTCTTGAATCAAACATAGGTACTCTTTTTTTTTAAATGCAATCATAAAAACAATCTGGGAGAAATGAGAAAACATGATTGTCTAACAACATAAACATGACTGAAAATCGCATTTTTTCAAAGTATTAATACCCTCCCGAATTTTTCAGAATCGGTACAACCATATGAAGTTTATGAAAAAGCAATTGTCCGACAAAAAAATGTGGCGATTATCTTGTCAGACAAATGGAAAACGAAGATTTTTTGGGATGAAAAAATTATGAATAATGTCTTTTTTTGAACTAAAATGGATCTCGGTGTAAGGAACTGAATAAAACTCTTTGGATTCTAAAGCGACGTTTCGGCGTTATATTTCGCCTTCCTCATGCTACAATAAAATCAGAACAAATTAAAAATATGTGTGTGACTTTGTGGTGAAAACAATGAAAAAATTAAAAATTTTTTGAAAATCATAATCGAATCTTCAACAAAATAAGCAGAGAAGAAATTCCCTGTTCGGAGACTGACTAGATTGTTTGTGGAACATTATTTCCCTCATCTCTTACCTGAGAAATCCTTCATTCTTCAATGGAAGAATTAGTTTTGATTTTATTGTGTCCTGAGGAAGGCGAAATATAACGCCGAAGCGTCGCTTTAGAATCCAATGAGTTTTATTCAGTTCCTTACACCGAGATCCATTTTAGTTCAAGAAATTCTGGAAGGAACGAGAATAGTCCATCGATAATGTCTTTTTTTCTTATTTTCTCTCCACCTTAAAAATACAATGTAGGGCACCAGTTGTCTGACAAAAAAAATGTAGCGTTCATTCAAAAATTAAAGAATTCACTGCTCTGATTTGGTTATGAATAGACTATATCCATTCATCGGATATAACTTCTCTCATGTTACAAATAAACATTTGTTTTTTTTTTGAGGACCATTTAAGAAGGATGTGCTGAATACTATCATCCAGCTGTCCGACGAATAAAGTTCGGCAATTTCAGTTGTTGGTTGTTGCCGATATAATATGATGGAGTGTTTTTTGTGCAAACATTTAAAATATATCCGTGGCTTTGAAGCGAAAAAGGAGGAAGTGTCATCCTTTAACTGTAAAAAATATTCCTGGAATCAAGAGAACATCATAATCACAAATATAAAGATGTCATTTTACCTGACGATTGATGTGATACTTTTACTGGATACCATTCGTCTTGTTACAACGAATTGAATGTGAGGAAGGAGTATTTTCATTGTTTTTTATTAGATTTGAATAAAAATGTCAGTAAACAATTTGAATTAAAAACTTTCAATCAAATTCAATAGTTTCATTTCAGTAATAATCGAAAAAAGATTCTGAAACAAAACCATTATATTCAACTAGACTAAGGATTCGCCGCATTTTATATGGTGGATAGTTGTTTTTTCTATGAAACGAATCTCTCTAAAATATAAATTCATTCTTGTCCGAAATTTTAAAAACTCAAAAAAATCATCGATTTTCATCTGTCGGACAAGAAAAACGCCACATTTTTTTGTCGGACAATTCCATTTTCATATTTCATATGGTTATATCAACCGATTCTGAAAAAATCAGGAGTGTATTAATAATTAAAAAAATGCGATTTTCAGTCATGTTTATATTGGTAGACAATCATGTTTTCTCATTTTTTCCAGATTGTTTTTATGATTGCATTTTACAAAAAAAGAGTGCCTACGTATGATTAAAAAAAAATGAAAATATGGTCGACTTACTAGAGGTTTGCTGAAAAAAAAAACCGCGACTACAAAATGTTCACAGAGGAAAAATGTGGTAGACTCTACCTAATACCCTATACAGTAAGTAAGAAAACTTTATTAATAATTTGCAATTTGTCCCATCGGCACCCAGAAGACTAGGACAGTGAGCACATCGCGCATATCTGCTAGGGAACGGAGTGTTCCATCGTGCATTCCGTTTCCTATACGGTGAGAGCGACCTGTCGCGCTGACTGTATAGAGAACGGAAAAATGCACCCCGGAATCCTTAAATGATCTGAGAGAGCTTCTGCCCCGTTTATGGAACCAAATTCCTTCAGAAATGTTCAACAACCTCGTGTGCAGTACTAGTATGCAAATATGATGTGAAGCTGTTATTGATGCCCGTGGAGGCCAAACATTGTATTGATAGTCTTAAAATGCTTGAATGCTCTGGGAATAAAATTTTGTTATTTTACTCGATTTTTCTTAACCACCCTGTATACGCTGCATACCTACAGGCCAAAATTAATTTGCAACTTGAAATCATATTAATATGAATTTTTGTCACAAAAATCTTATTTTAACTTTTAAGAAATTGGTTGCTCCCATTGAACCTTGAAAAGTGTGTAGTTCTTCACATTGGCAAGCAGAACCCGAAACATCATTACTTCCTGGATGGACA
The DNA here is from genome assembly GCA_951802165.1 of Adalia decempunctata. Classification (NCBI taxonomy): domain Eukaryota; kingdom Metazoa; phylum Arthropoda; class Insecta; order Coleoptera; family Coccinellidae; genus Adalia; species Adalia decempunctata. The sequence continues at coordinate 60,379,252 of OX637696.1, read as the reverse complement.
TCAGCTGGCTACAACAGAGTCACATGAGGATTTGGGGTTAACCATCACACCTGACTTGGGCTGGTCTACTCATGTAAAGAAGGTAACATCCAAGGCAAGGAGCCTCGTCTTTATGATATCTAAGTGTTTCCGAGGTTGCTCTCCAGCTGTCTGTTGTAGCATATACAAAACTTATATAAGACCGATCCTCGAATTTGCTGGTCCTGCCTGGTGCCCTATCCTGAAGGCTGACATGGAGCAGCTCGAGGCGGTACAGCGTTGGGTTACTCGCATTCCTTATGGTCCTGTCCGTCCTGGATATGAAGAGAGACTCGGCATCTTCGGTATAACCTCATTTCAGGATCGCCGTCTGAGAGGTGATCTCATATTCAGCTTCCGGGCTATCAATAATATGACTGGTGTCAACCTATCTCCACTTTTCCCCCCCAACACCAATAATTTACGAGGACACCGGTACAAATTGAAGAAAGAGAATTTCAGGACTACCCAACGTCAAAACTTCCTGTCCAATAGAATTTTTTCTACCTGGAACGGCTTGCCTGCGGATGTGGTTTGTGCTCCTAGTGTGAACTCCTTCAAAAATAGATTGGACTCGTATGGATTTCGCCCACGTGTTGCCGGATTGAGTGCTTGAATTTGTATATGTTACTATTTTGTTCTCCTTTTCTTTATTTCTTTATAACTACTCGGCTGTATAAATTTTTAGTTTTGTTTCTGAGCTTAAAAGGCATAGCCTCAGCTCTTGTCATTCAATTAATAATAATAATAATAATAATAACTATATTTTTTTGCAATTCAAGTCAATATCCCTAACTCATGTGGAGCAGTTTATATCCTCGAGTTGCCACTTATTCGGTATTCGGAAAACTATTGACCATACAGCATCGGTGCACTATGTGGCCCATCGAATGATTTTTTTTTGTTATTCCCTTGAAATAATAGTTGGGATTGTTGGGAATATCAGGCGAACAGGTGTCTTTTCAAAGGAAGTTCTTAATTTTCAACAGGATGTGGAATGATTTGAATAGACTATTTCACAAAAACTCCCATACACATAAGACCTTTTTAGATGGTGGAGTATAACGAGTACCTATATTTAATAAATTGGGATATTTTGTTTATTTCCACCTCTTGTTGAAAAAAGGTTCACTTTTAAGGTGGGCGTTCAATGTGGTGTGTTTTTATTTCAAGTTGCATTTGAAAATGGTTTCACTTTGAAATCTGAAATTTTGTGGGTAAACTAAGAAAGGATTGGAGTTCTTGATAAAATAATTTTAGTCGATTTCATTCCGAAAGTTAATTTTTTTTCTTTCAAAAATAGAAGAAAATGAGCCAACTCATGATTCTGTTTTATTTCAACAGAAAGAACCATGAAAATAGTTCAACATCCGATTAAAAGTGAATCTACTGATAATTTCGTTCAGAAAAACAACTTGAAATACGGAATTGGCAGAGAATGGCCAAATTCAAATTTTGGCGGGAAAAAAAAATTCCTGCTCCACCCACAAATCTAGGAGCATAGAATAACTGGAGGGAAGGCTTCATACGCTCGACAGATCATTTTGAACTGCCAATAACGGCGGAGGTTAGAGTTTCGTGTGACGCCCGATAGATAACGCTGAGATCGTTTATTCAGCAACATGTCAGATATCTTGTTCTATGGCGCTACAATTGCAAAGAATATAATGTGGCTGTCATTGTTATTGATACATTTATGCTTCTTTTCAATTGAAAATGGCCATAAATCATAACATAGACAATATTGATGACAAATCATCGCTTTATTCTAATCAACTTTTTATGCGCAATTATATGGGAAGTCTGTGATCGGTAATAAATTTGTCAAAACAATATCCTTATCGGAAAAAGCGAACATTCAGGTGAGTATTACTATTATTATACGGGAAGACTGAGGTCTTATCTGTTCTCGTGTATCATACGCAGAATTGTATGGTACCCCGTTTACATTTCCTCTGCTAACACTTAGATTCGGAGCGGAAAACAGATTTTTCTTCCTATATTCAATCTGATCCTTGTAGCCATTTCTTTACACGTGCTATATGCATATATTGTCGGATTTACGAAAAAAGTATGTATTGCTCTCTTTGATATGATATATTGTTTATCCTGATATGATATATTGTTTATCCTGACTACTCCTAGGTCTCCTGAGGAGACCCCTCTGAAACTACAAGCTTCGAAGCTTGTAGCTTGTGCCGAGTTCGGAGTAAGCAGTTGTGTTCTGTGTAGGCTTTGTTACTGTGTCCTTACGCCACCTTAGGCACAGCACTGTTAATTTTTGACCCAACAGTGAGAATGGTGGCCCCTACCGAGACTAGAAAATTTCTTTCCTAGCTCGGGATTGAACTTCGGACCTTTGGGTCCTAATTCCAACGCTCTACCACTGAGCCAGGGGCACTCAAAAGAATGTATATTATGATATAGTAATAAATGGGACCTAATAAGTAATAACAACTAATAACCATTAAAGATAATTTTATTAAGGATTGCCATGTTGTAGGAACGAATGACGTTGTTGCCATCTTGTGACCTTGCGGCGAACTGACAAGTTCGGACGTTTTTGGCAGTTTATTTTCGTAGGGGAGCCTTCTCTCCAGTTATTCTATGCTCCTAGCACAAATTGACTTATTTCATAGTTCAAGGATTTCGGATAGAGAGCGCCATTGTACATTTCATTCATAATCAGAGAGATATTCATAGAACTTGATAGTGATAATGCATGTTCTATGTAGATATTCCATAAAATGGACGGTGGCGCCTCTATCGGCTGAGCTTTCCTACTCGCTTTAAACGCCGACCTTAAAAACACACCGTATTCAACATTGTATTGATACAAACCTGTTGCAGAAAGATTCCATGGATGCAGATACCGACGAAAATCATAGAGCATCATGCTCAGGAGCCACTTCTTCTTCATCCACAAAAAGAGATCCCGCAGATATGTCAGAAGGTGATACCTTGGATTCAAAACATGAGGACGATTTTCATGATTTGTTCGGTAAAATGGTAGCAATGAAGTTCAGAAAGATGAGCGAAGATCAAAGATTGCTAGCACAGCAGATGGTTGACGATATACTACATAAGGCAAAACGTGGTGAACTGACAAAGGATCATGGGTTATTCGATGGAGAGAAATTCATACGAGAGAATAACACGGATGGAGGTGCCATTCAGAGCTCTGATTTAGCTTCCATAACTTTCCACTCCCTTTCGTTAAACAAACAGCAGGACAATAGTGATGATGTGGAAATGAGGGACAATAATTAACACTGTCATCAATTTCATTGCAATAAAATAACTACAACTATCACAGAAGTTTTTTCTTCCATGTGCCGGAAAAGGTTTCGATATTCAGTATTTGCACCCTCTATAAGCTTCCATTACGTCAAAACTCAGGAAAAGCTGAACTGGATCGAGTTCAATTTGGAAATGAGCGATACTTTATAGTTGTTCGAAATAAGTAATAGTTTAAACAGCATCAATGATTTACATGCTTCACCTGCCAAAAATATCTCATATAAACTGATAGAAAATTTATTACGAGAAGTTATGAGATCCTTATTGGATAGTGAAACCGCAAATCCGTATAAAACCATATACGATATTAGCAAGGCACACACGAAAGGGAAATCTGTCAGATCTGATCGGCAGTCCAGATCTGTAACAGATCTGGACTGCGGATGGGATCGCTCCCGCCGATCTGGTCTGTCGAGGATCAGCTAGGCACACACGAAAGGGAAATCTGTAAGATCTGATCGGCAGTCCAGATCTGTAACAGATCTGGACTGCGGATCGGATCGCTCTCGCTGATCTGGTCCGTCGAGGATCATATATCTCATTGATCCGCGACGGACCAGATCAGCGGGAGCGATCCGATCCGCAGTCCAGATCTGTTACAGATCTGGACTGCCGATCAGATCTTACAGATTTCCCTTTCGTGTGTGCCTTGCTATTGAGATATATGATCCGCGACGGACCAGATCGGCGGGAGCGATCCCATCCGCAGTCCAGATCTGTTACACATCTGGACTGCCGATCAGATCTGACAGATTTCCCTTTCGTGTGTGCCTTGCTATTCATCAGTTTTTAATGGAGATTACAGATACACATTGCTGTAGTTTCTAATGTCATTCCCTAATGTAAATCATATCCGTTTCTATAAGCGAATCCTATGTTGAATTCTGTCTGTTTATACGAGTTTTTATAAGAATCTATAGTCCTCAAATGTGGTTTGCACATAATATACCTACCTGTTCCCAATGTGTATTTACACATAATTCATATACGTTTCTATAAGCGATTCCTTTGTTGAATTCTGTCAGTTTATACGAGTTTTTATAAGTACATATCTATATGTAGATTTCAAATGCATTTTTCACATACAGGGTGTATTTCAATAATGTGACGCTTTTCTTTTGACAGGTGATAGAATTCAGCAAAATGAGTAATTTCACTAATTTCACCGAAAATACCTTAAAAGAAATGTTTATGAACATCCATGAAGTTGCACGATTTCTTAGCGGAAATCTTGTTCTGTACAACTTATACGCTGAACTGGCATTTTGTTCTGATTCACCATAAATTAAAAGCATATCAACAAGTTCATTATTTGAATGAACGTGCGGCAGTTTCGAAACATAAAACACTCGTACCCTCGCTGAACACGATCGAAGATTACTGATCACAATCGATTTTCTGAGTCATGTATGATAAGACGACAAAAAACATGCTGATATCTACGGAGGAGCAGTCGAGGGAGCAGGTTCGGACTGAGGAATTTTCAGTTTCACCTAGAAACTAGAAAATATTCTAGTTTTATTTTCTCGAAACAGGGGCATAATTCATATAAAAAAATTTTGGTAAAATGACTTGATTCCACCATCTTTCAAAAGAAAAGCCTCACCTTTAAATACACCCTATATAATACCTACCTCTTTTCAATGTGTTTTTACACATAACTCATATCCGTTTCTATAAGCGATTCCCTTGTTAAATGCTATCTGTTTCTACGAGTTTTTATAAGAATCTATAGTTTTCTAGTGCGGTTTTCACATATAATACCTACCTGTTTCTAATGGGATTTTATACATATCTCAAATTCGTTTCTTTAAGCGATTCCTATGTTGAATGCTGTCTGTTTCTACGAGTTTTTATATGAATCTATTGTTTGCCTACCTGTTTCTAATGTGTTTTCACACATTACTCATATCCGTTTCTATAAGCGATTTCTATATTGAATGCTGTCTGTTTCTATGAGTTTTTAAAAGAATCTATAGTTTTCAAATGTGGTGTTCACACATAATACCTACCTGTTTCTTTATACATATGTTCAAATATGCTATATGTTTCTACGAGTTCATGTGGTTTGGGAATGAATGAGAATGTATAAAATGTTTTACTGTCACATATAAGGATCTATAGTTCTCACATTTGGTTCGCACTGACAACGTCTATCTGTTTCCGATGACGATTCCCAGAATGAGTACTAAGTTTGCATTTGTTTAACGAAGTGGATAATAGAAGAGAACGTATCCGTCAGAGATATTCGCCCAAAATCATTATGATTCATAGTTAATCATGTTACAGGTAACTAACCGCTAATGAAAATTTGACAGTAGCATCTACAGTTTGAAAGTTTACTTCATCTTCCATATGATTTTTGACTGAAATTCCTAGGATTATACTAAGATAAACCTTTGATTATAAGAAGATGTTTTTATATGGTTTCATATGTTCAAACTTTTGGTTGGTGTTGGTGGATTTATACAGGTGAAGTGAAAGAGTTCATTGCGGTTTATAAATGTTTACTCTACTGATCCGTTTTCATGAGATGCTCATAAATATTGAATTATTTCGTATTTGACTGACCACATTTAGATTGACATCTCATAATTTCTTACATCTTTGAGGACAATATCTGAAAATTTTTTACAGAAGTAACTTGAGAATGAGAAGAACACATGATTTCGAAAAACCATACCTACTCATATGTTTCTCACATTGGATTCCTTGTTTTTACAATATAACGTCACCTCACAAAAAACAATGTTCTCTTAAGACCGTAAAACACTGAACAGTCGTTTATGAAGGCACTTATGTATCACATTTTTCTTCTGGAAAAGAGAAATCAATAATCATTGCAATTTCGCAACAAAGAAACGTCTTCATATACCCCATTCACTTTTATAAAGTATCCCGGTAGGCCAAGATTCAGGTTTATCAATTTTTCTCACTAAAAACTGACGCAGGTTGGCACTCGTAAAATATCGGCATAGTCCAAATTATTCTCCGAGACGTCGCCAATGTTAATTTTCACTCTCAATAGTTGTGCAAAGAGGTATTGGAATGTCTTCTCTACGCTTATTTCTTGAGAATTTCGTCAAGTGGGGATTCCATCGGTCCGTCTGTTCGTTTTTCTGTCGGGTTATTCGAGCACTTTTATTCTTTTTTCGAATGAACTAATACAAAGTATCGGACTATTCTGCCCATTCCTGATAAAATCATGGAATCCTGGAACCACTCTCTGCCCAAAACTCTCAATAAAATTGAACTTGTGAATTATTTATTTATTTATTTATTTATTAAGCAATTTACAGCTGACCTTAAAACAGTTCCTGCGAACTGATGACAAGGCCTACAGGTACATTATAATATATTGGTCAGTAAACCACAAACTCCAAAATAAATAATACACATATAAAAAACATACAAAAAAAAACATATATCACAGAGCATATTTTCAAAAATTATATACTCTCTTGTTATCACATATTATTTACATAGTCCATAAGAAGTTTTGTAAATTTAGTCTTTTGTATCACAGACTTCACTTATTCCGGAAGCTGATTGAACTTTAGACTTCCAACGAATACTGGTGAGCATTGGGTTTTGCTGGTTCTTTTCGATGGTCTTCGAATTAGGTCCTGCGATCTCGTTCCATGTTCATGTGTTCCTCTATTATATTGAACTATTTGAGTTGTCTTCAAATATGCATTTATTATACCATAGATCAGTTTAGCCTCTTATACATGGTGAATTTTACTGATGGACATTACCCAGTTTCTTTATAAATGAAGTCTGTACTTGTGAGCCTATTATATCCAAATATTGTTTTGATTGCTTTGTTCTGTACAACCTGCAATGGTCTTATATGAGTAGCAGATCCATTACCCCAACATGGGATCATGTACCTTAATGTGGATTCAATGAGTCCATGATAGACACTCTTTTTAGTTTAGTGCTTAGAATGTTAGAGCACCTATACAAGGCTCCTCTATCAATGGCACTAGTTTGTTCTTGAAGGACATTATGTGGCTGCTCCATATGTTTCTCATAGGATCTCAGGGTGGTGAATGAGCATGAAATATAATGTAAATGAAATACCTTATTGAATCCTATAGTCGCATCAAATTAACACTGCCTGATACAGATTCTTGTACTTTACATTCAAGCCTCCTCATTGAAACTTGTGAATTCTCAGTTAATTCGGGCAACATTAAAACTCATAAGAGCCGCATAAAATTACATAAGGAAGTCCTGATAAAGATAGACCATCGAATCCTGAAACCACAAGATTCTATCTACAGACGTCTCTAGGCACAGTGAGGCGTATTTTGCATGCCGACTTGAATTCTCACCCTCACAAGCTTGCGTATATCCAAAAAGAGACTTTTCTTGAACAGTTACAGCCATGATTCTTATGAGCGATTAAGCTAATTTCCATTTGAATGGCTTCTTCAGTTGTCAAATCTGCCATTCCTGGATTGCAGCCCAAAATCGCTAAATCTCTCCATGAACGTATGTTGCACTCACCTAAAGTAACAGTTTGGTATGCTGTCTCAAAATTTGGTTTTACCGGCCCTATTTTTTTGAAGAAGGAGGGGACACTGTTACCATTAATTTGGGGGCACGGCAGTGGCCCCGCCAAGTCGAGCGCGAAGCAAACACTGCCGTACTATCTTTACCCGAACCATTTCGCCGCATTTTTAGGCCCCTATTTGAGAACCTCCGGATAAGACTAAAACGCCGAAATTTTCGTCATCCAGTAAGCTACAATCACGTACTTAAAATCCAAAATTTCGAGTGTGTAGGTCATTTAGTTCCGAAGTTACGCGAAAGCAAAGTTTCGCATTTTCGACCCTCACTCACTCATGATCATCAAAATAGAACTAGTACTTCCCATGACCTCAGAGACTCTGAAATTTGATACAGAGTTATGGTTTAATGACCACATAAAGGGAAAATTATAAAAACTAGGATAATCGAAAATCTGTTGGCACGTCACGTGAGCTCACGTGCTATCACGTCATCTTCGCAAAATGTGCAACCACAATAATGTATGGAAGTTTATGCGCTTGGAAACACATTGTTATCATACTCAATATGTGAATATCGACTTTAGAATATAAATTGAAAAAAAATAATAATCGGGTCATCAGTCTTATACGCAGTGATATTTTTACTGTCTCATTTATTGTTCAAGGAAACGATAGGTTTTCGAAAGCTAGGCCGAAACAATAAATGATACAGTAAAAATTATCACTGTGTATAAGACTGATCACCCGATTATTATCCTTTTTTCAATTGTTATCATTTCACGCATTCACGAAGTTAGCATCTGCTGTCACTTGATAGCACACCAGAACTACCCGCAAATTTACATTTTCTAACCGTAAGTGATATCACGTCGGATATTTTGTGAAGTGATTGATGAAGTGAAAATGGATGAAAATTTGATCGAACTTGTCAGGCTTCATGAAGTGATCTATGATCATCCTTCATCAGAATACAAGGATCAGAATGTACGACAACAAGCTTGGGTGCTGGGTGCTCATTCAACAATTGTTGTACTATTTGAGGTAATCCTCCCACTTCTTCTCTTCGTTTATTTATTTGGTGAATCAAATCTCTTCTATCAGAATCACCAGCAACTGTAATAGCAGTTATGTTCTCTATATCTTCTTTCCATTCCGTCTTCGGAAGCTCTTGCTTGATGAAGAAGAAACTGTGTTTCGCTCTGTATCACTGAATATGAAAATGCTATGAAATTTATGTGCAATATAGAACGTCTATTGCTCTTCAGAAAAAACATCATCAGATAGGTCTGCGGTGGTTAGATTGGGAGAGAAAAAATTGGATCCGAAAAAGAATCGGGTAAGAGCGATGGGCTATATGGACAAGTTGGGTATCAAACTATAGGTTTTCGAGGACGCTGAAATCAATAAAAAATAACCGGAGTCTCTATCTACCATAGTTCAAAACCGAAAAAAAATAAAGATTTGTCATAAAAAACTACTCTTAAAAAAAGTGTCAAATGAGAAAATCTAATAAATTAGATCAATATGCCCACGTTTCTACAAAAAGAAGTGAAATCCCACCAAAAACATTCTGTAAAAACTAGCCAAGTCTCGATGGAGCTGCTTATTTATCTCTAAAAAGTAATGAAATCTAGAAAAAATCGAGCCAAGTTTAAGGCTCCATGACACCATTGCACCAATCTGTCGCCAGAAACGCAACCCATTGACGATGAAAAATTGCCACTTGGAAAACGTTCATTCAATTGTAGGCTTGATAAAGCTGCGTATTCAATAATACGAGCCTGAAACAAACAGTATAAAAAATTATTTCCAGTACAGAGGGACTTCTAATCATTGATAGAAGACCGTCTGTACGTCTATTTTATTTTAGATCGGTGGTCGATTTGACGCTCCAAAAAGAAGGGAGCAGAAGTCAGCATTGTCAATGCTGAATGCATATGTGTTGCACAATCAACAACATCCTAAAATGAGACACTAGCGTCCAATTACCAATACCAGCATGGGCTATTATCTCGCTTAACAAACATTGGTAGTTACAACAGATATAGCATTACGTGTAAACAAAATTGACTTGTACCCACTAAAGTATAAGAATGTTCAACGGCCAAGTCACACAACATTAACTATAATAATAAAGAAATCGCAGTAAGGAGCCTTAAACTTGGCTCGACTTTTTCTAGATTTCATTACTTTTTAGAGATAAATAAGCAGCTGCATCGAGACTTGGCTAGTTTTTACAGAATGTTTTTGGTGGGATTCGGATTACTACAATACATATAAACTGCTCCACATGAGTTAGGGATATCGACTTAAATTGCAAAAAATATAGTTAAAATAAGATTTTTGTGATGAAAATTCATATTAATATGATTTCAAGTTGCAAATTGATTTTAGCTTGTAGATCTGCAGCGTATACAGAGTGGTTAAGAAAAATCGAGTAAAATAACGAAATTTTATTCCCAGAGAATTCAAGCATTTTAAGGTCGGCGTTTAAAGCGAGTTGGAAAGCTTAGCCGATAGAGGCGCCACCGTCCATTTTATGGATATCTCCATAGAACATGCACTATCACTATCAAGTTCTATGAATATCTCTCTAATCATGAATGAAATGTACAATGGCGCTCTCTATCCGAAAATCGCCGAACCATGGAATAAGCGAATTTGTGGGTAAAGCAGGAACTTTTTCCCGCCAAAATTTGAATTTGGTCATTCTCTGCCACTTCCGTATTTCAAGTTAATCTTCTGAAAGAAATTATCAGTAGATTCCCTTTTAATCGGAAATTGAACTATTTTCATGGGTCTTTCTGTTGAAATAAAACAGAAGCATGGGTTGGCTCATTTTCTTCTATTTTTGAAAGAAAAAAAATTGACTGTCGGAATGAAATCGATTAAAATTATTTCAACAAAAACCCTAATCCTTTCTGAGTTAACCCACAAAATTTCAGTTCTCAAAGTGAAACCGTTTTCGAAATCAACTTGAAATAAAAACACACTACATTAAACGCCCACCTTAAGTCTATCAATACAATGTATGGCCTCCACCGGCATCAATAACAGCTTGACATCTTCTTTTTATACTACACACGAGGAATTTGGTTTCATAAACGGGGCAGAAGCTCTCTCAGATCATTTCCCACACAGCACATGTACGTACAATGGACGAACAATGGATGTTTATTATGGATGTTCGAGACATCCATCGGATGTCCAGAATTGGTACATAGTACATCCAATGGACGTTCATGGGACGTCCAGGACACCACTTTGGACGTACAATTCAAGCCCAGATAACGTCCAATGGATGTACATTGTGTCTATCTTGGACATCCATTGTACGTACATTGGATGCACATGTACGTACATTGGATGATCAATGGACGTTTATTATGGATGTTCGAGACATCCATTGTATGTCCAGAATTGGTACATTATTTATCCAATGGACGTACAATTCAAGTCCAATGGATGTTTATTGTGCGTAACCTGCAAATATCGGTCTATGCTTCACTTTCAAAAACTGTTAATATCATCCACCACAAGATAAGGAATGCATTATTATTAATAATATAAACAAATCTTCAACGTGATTCGAATCCATGAAATTTAATGAGTAACACTGAAATTCATCAGATTCAGATACGGCGTTACTATAGATATACCTATAAGAGTATAACATAACAATGGGATCTGACTCAATCTTGTCAGCTTGCCACTTGCCACACTTCATCATCCAGATTCCAGGCACCTAGCGAAGGTTCCATTTTCATCAATTCAAGATCTTGTACGGATCTCCGGAGTTAATTATATCATCGGAGCGGAACGAAGGTCCTCTTAAAAGAAAAGGGAAGATCGTTTTGGGGAAAGACTACCACATGGCGACATCTAGTTAAGAATTAGACAAACAATTCGCTCTCGAAGTTACGCGGACGAAGATAGATGGCATATCTCACATTTTCTCCTTACAGTGACTATATGGTAATATAGTCACTATATTTCTCCTCAGCAAGCAAGAATGTGAGTTTTCACATATGAAACATGCAAGCCGGGAGCCTGAGAATCGTTCATACTTATCGGCATGTCCGAAAATAATAATTATCCAACGAAAGTTTATTCTAGAAGGAATTATTCCAAAAGGAAATTAATCAGTAAAAATGAGATCTGATTTATCTTAGTTTTACTGAATTATTTTCTTTTTGGAATAATTTCTTCTGGAATTAACTTTCGTCTTGGTCTGAAACATGGCCAATATGGCGCTCATCTGCGAATTGTCTATAATGTATCTGAATTGGACGTACAATGAATGCTCACTGTTGGATGTACAATGGACGTCAAGAAATGTACATTAACTGGACCAACAAAATATGCAACATTAATAATGTATCTGAATTGGACGTACAATGAATGTTCACTTTTGGATGTACAATGGAAGTCCAGAAATGTACATTAACTGGACGAACAAAATGCACCATTCATCAAATTTCATTTCAAGATTGTGTTTGGAAATACTATTGATTTTCATTTGGAACAGAGAAGAGATATGAGATTCAAACAGAAAATTCATATATATTTTTGGACATTATATGTATGTACAATGGACGTACGTTCGTAACAACCAATGGACGTCAACAATTGTAAGTACGCTGAACATCCATTCAACGTCCATGGACGTTTGGACTTGATATGGTCGTAAAATGGACGTCCAATGGATGTCGTGTGCTGTATGGGTTAAGGATTCTGGGATAGGTTGATGATTATCTTATCTTTGGAGCATATCCCATGCATGTTCTATGCAATTCAAATCTGGTGAGTGCGGAGGTATTGGTAAATGTGGAATACCAAGCTCATCGCGCGCATTCTCACCTATGGCTGCAAGGTGCGGTCTAGCGTTATCGTCTAGAAATTGAAAAGTTTCACCAAAAGCAGCGTGAAAATTTGGCACAACATTGTCAATGACATGCTCCCTATAGTGTGAGGCGGTCATATTCCCAAGACAAATGTGTAGATCTGTGCGCCTGTTGAAACACATCCCGGCCCATACCATAACACAACCCCCTCGGAATGGATGGACTTCTTGGACATAGCGACGATTACGGGGTATGCGTGGAATTGTCCATACCCGTATTCCTCGAGAATCTGAAAATCGTCCATATCTGGATTCATCAGTGAAAAGGACACTACGCCATTGATCGTTCCAATTGATATGTTGCCTTGTTCATTCCAGTCTTTGGCGCTTATGGTCACGTGTTAATGGAACTCCTCTTAATGGACGTCTAGAACCTAGATTCTTCACTCTCAAACGTCGTCTGATGGTTTCGATGGAAACTTGGACCCCATCTGCATTTTGAAGAGTATTCTACATGTAGATGTAGGGTTTCTTCTCGTCGAAACGGTGATGAAACGATCCTGAGCAGGTGTTGTTTTTCGTCGCCCACCAAGCCTTGGATCTTTTCAACACGGAACATGTCTCCCTGAACCTATTCCAAAGTCGAGATATCACACTTTGGCTGACTTGGAGCCTTTCCGCTACAACAACCTGAGTTAGGCCACCCTGTAGCATTCCGATAATCCTATTAGCCTTTGCTAATTTACGTCTTGGCATTTTCAGAAAACTCGTTTCAAATCGAAGCCGTTGATAAACTGACTTCTTTGCAAAATGAGAGCAGTATATTAGGTAACTACAATATGCTTGGTTCCAAGGAGATGCAGCCACAGCTCATACCGCTGGAATCTCAACGCTGGTTGTTTGAGAAATCTGCCCATTTTGCGTTACCGCGATATCCAATGGTTCCACAGAGCGCCAAATCTAACACTGCGACTTTGTGCTGAAGAGTAAAGTTTATGAAAACTAGCCGCAAACCAAAGAACTCCAGATATCAGTTCGCCATGAAATTCTGTCTATTGATGGAAAGATGTTGATGAAAGTGCATCCAATTTCATAGACCACCTCGCTTCTTGTTTCGACCAAGGTGGTCGGCATATTAACGATGTTATGTTACATATATAAATGGCACAAATGTAACTGATTTTTAGTTGAAATACAATGTTTGTAACGAATAAATTGAAGTGTTTAATTCGAAATAGTCCCAATTCTGTGGTCTACCTTGTGTTTATACACTCGTGAGATAAGCATCCATTTCTACTATCTGTAATCAGGTTTATTTCGTCGATAAAAAAAGAACATATATTATAGTTAGTTTATTATATAATTTTTTATAAATATTTATTGTACAACCCATATACTATATTGACTAGAAATTCTAAAGTGAACTATTTCTGAATATAATACCTATTCACGATTGCTTATTATTATTACAACGTTGTTTCTCCCTAAGAACTATTTCTGTTGTTTCGGAAGTATATAATTTACGTAAAGTACATTTTTTATGAAATAATACTTGGAACTTGACGTATGTTCCGATTTCATATTATCACAATAGGGTATTCGATATGAAATTGCAATCAACTAAATTGATTTACAATTAACTAATATCTATTACAGTTAACTGATATATTATGTTATGAGAATGCGAAAAAAATTGCATCAAATACCCTATTCACTTTGGCTGGATTCATCTTAAACATGTATGACTAGATAATTCTTTTTTGATGAGAAAAATGTCCATTGATCTATTCTCCACACAAAAAAATCTGAATATAGATAAATGATGAGAAGGTAAATTGACTCATTCAAAAGAATATAAGACATCTAAATTTTTTCCATACATCATACCTACCCAACTCTTCGTATGAGACTAGTTAAATGATTGACAAATGTTTGTGTTGGTAATTAGTTTTACAATTCAAATTACAATTAAACGAAAAAATTTCAAGATGTTCACAATATTAGATTGTTTAGTGGTAGTTTCAACCAATCATACTGACATGTTCTTTTCGGTACATACAAGTCAGATTTTGAAGGTGTGTCGTTTTTCTAAACGATGTAGAACTCGTCAAATTGAAGAATATCACCAAAAATCTACTTCACAAAAGTATCGCAGAGATCCGATTAAGAATACGAGATATTTGTCGGATGCAGACCCGTATATTTGATTTCACTAAATAGAATTCGACCGAAGAGATAATAACCTCGCCAATCCGAGAGTTTCATAGAGGCGATTTTTGGTAGAAACCGTTCATTTTAATGAGTTCCACTTTCCATTGAAGATAGAGACGTACCTTTGACAAAAATCGGATTATGACCAACTGCCAGAATTAAACCAGATACCCAATGAGAGAATAATATTAAAAAAATGCCTGGCCCCAGCCTTATTCGTTCAACTTTTCCTCATCTACTTCAGTCTCCATACCGAATGATACCAATTTCATGGAGATTCAAAAAAACCATTCATTCAGAGAGTCAATGATAATCAGGATCCAAAATCTATATTCTGAATATTTTGAAATTCTATTCGTTTTGCAAAAAAGAGGCAGTAACTACTAATGGATTATTACTGCATATTGATTTCACCATGGTTGATGCCATTTTCGAACAAGAGAATACGAAAAAATGAAAGATGAGTGAAAATCCAAAGCTAACCGAATATACACCATGGCCTATGATACAACACGTGTATATGTGCATCCACTGTCACATGGTAGCAGAGTTTGTGAAAGTGAAACCAGTACCAGAAGACAAAGAGTATCAAGAGAATCAAGACGAAATGGATCAAGATCAATCCAACGTGACAGGTATGTCGATGGAAATTCCGGAGAACATCATGGCGATGCTGACAATTCAATTACTTGCAGACAAAATTGGGAACATGAACAACCCAACAACATCCTCGTGCATCGGATCGGAAATTGCCACAGAGAAGGTGAATATGCCAGCGTTCGTAATACCATACTTCGAGGGTAGTGACAAACTCAAGGGTCACTTGAACTTCCGATCATGGAAACTAAAGGTAAAGTGTTATTGCAATATTTGGAATCCTCATTGCAACACGGTTCGAAAGCAGTGATAGAAAACGAGCAATCGGCAGCAGCAGCTTTCCAAAAACTTACGATGTTTGGAAGAAATTATGTTCAGAAGATGGAAGAAGTGCTGGACAACTTTGGCAAGACGGTGTACTACCCGAAGATGAATCCAGTGAACTTCGTTTCACAGTTCGAGAAAGGGATCCAGGAGTTCAAGGAATTAGGTGTCCCATTGGACCCAAAAATAGTCGTAGCGTAGTTCCTACACAAGGTGAAGAATGCTAATGGTTTCTTAGCATTTTTTATGACCATGACGATATTGCCAGAGGTAACAAGGACGTACGATTTTGCAAAGAATGCCTTTTTAGAAGTGGCAAACAGCCAGTACATCCGAGAGGTGGAAAACAGTATGTATAGAAGTAGTTTAAATGATATTTGTTCTGAATGTTTTGATGAATCAGGTAGGAATATCGATACAGAGATCAACGAAGTTCACACTGTATGATCATTTTGCAGGTTTGGAAATATAAGATGGAAACGTAGCGAATTCGGCGTTAAACGAGTGGATGAATATTGTCTAGTGGACCAGGAAAATAATGAAAAACCTCGGCGCGATGCGACAACGATTAAATGACTGAACTCTTCCTGTTCTTCCTGTGCGGTGCCTTTCGTTGGCCGAACGTAGGCCTTATGGCCCATTGTACATACCGCATTTGTGTAATACTGGAGAGACTCAGACCCGAAGGCACGCTGACAAGAATGCCGCGAGTCGACAAGGAGGAGTCTCTCTCACCTTAGAGATGGAAGGTGTAGGATTCCCTAGTTTTGTTAACCTAAGTGTAGATAAGTTGCCGCACGTGAACAGTATATGCTCCGTCGTTTCATCCGCGTTCTTGCACCAACGGCACAGGGAACCCTCAGTTAGACCCATTCTTTTTGAATGTTTGTTAAACAGATGACCAGTTAGAGCACCAGTCACCAGAGATAATTGCTTCCTCTCGAGAATCAAGAGCTTTTTGACCTCCGGCTTCGAAGAAGGCCCCTTGATAAGGAGTCTCGACTGCCGAGATCCGTTCTCTTGTTCCACTCAGATGAGAATTTCTTGAAGAGGTTTTTGATACCAGAGATAGACGCATGCGCCGGGCACCAGACAACATTGAGAGTGTTATGTGAGCCAAGCTTGCGCAAGACCTTTCTGCATTCGTATACCAAGTTTGAGGTTACTTTTGTATCAGAGAGGGATTTCAGGGTACCCTGATTGTCGCAACATATGTATATGTGTTTCCCTGAGTATCCTCTGTGGATACTCTCCACCGCACATGCGAGGACGGCATACAGCTCTGCCTGTGCTATTGAGCAGTCTTTTACTAGAGGAATGGACCACTTTGTTCTTGGTCCAACAGTCCCAGCACCAGCACCGGTGTTGCAAACCGAGCCGTCGGTGTACCAGGTGGGACCTTCAGGTTTTAGTAGCCTGTCTGGCTTACGTCACTGATCTCTGTCAGGGACGACTACTTTGTAGGGCTCGTCAAAACAGAATCAGGCGTTCCCACGGTCCCCTCTGTAGAGGAGGGACGGTTTAATGTCCTCCACCATCTTGAGAGCCATGGCGTGCCCCCTGTATCCTCCGCGATCCCGCCATTGTCCCTGTTCCCAGATTCTGAGTGTTGTTTTCATAGCCACCTCTATGATGACGGGGTGTATGGGAGGGATGCCCAACAAGCACTCCATCGATGCTGTGGGAGTGGATCTTAGAGCGCCTCCTTTGGCATCTGTTAAGGATGTTTCGGTTACTGGCCTTCTCCATGGAAGTCCACCATACCATTGATGCATATGTGAGGATAGGCCTTAAGACCACAGTATACATACAGCCAGTGTATAATATGGGGTCCAAAGCCCCACCGCTTGCCGAGCACCTTCCGTGTAATGACTGACCTCACTCAATGGCATAGGAAACTGGAGAAAGGGGACTCATAGCTCTCTCGAGGCTCGATGTAGTTCCTACCATAGATCCACTAGATAATTTTCATCCACTCATTTATTGCTCGATTCGATATGTTTCCAACTTCTTTTTCCAAACCTGTATATTGATTATCCTGTTGGAGAATATATGTTCACTAATAATCTTAATTCAGTTTCAGTACTCTGCATTGAATGTGGAAAGAGTGATATTAATATATGTGATTTCTGTTCAGAAAGTCGATTTGAAAGATCAAACAGGGAGCCCAATCCGAAGAAGGAGAAGAATTAGTTCGAAAGTCCTTCATCAGTAAGAAAAAATAAATGAGATAGTACTCCCTATTCTACCGATCAACTGGAGAGAATTAAATGCTAGCTGAAAAGCGTGAAGCCAGCTGTAAAAAATGTGGTTTAATGTTTCATAGAGCGTGTATATGTGCATCCACTCTCACAGGTTGAATTTTTGATTTTCTGTAGTGTTTCAGACGGTGAACCGGAGATATTGGCAATATGAAGGATATACAGAATTGTCGTCATAAAAAAAATGCAAAGTTTTATTCGCTTCAACAAGTAACTTCGTGCAGAACAGGTTTTTTCATTAGTAGCTCCTGAGCTCTCGAAGACGAGGACATCCTGAATTTATTTCTGAGAAATCAAAATGGCATAATAAAATTATACGAAGGAGTTGAAATTAACGGAGAAGTGAAATGAATCTTGTTTATGAGGGGGATATTTCAGTTTCATTTCAAAATATGAAAAGGCCATACTACCACCCCAAATCTTCGAGACTATAGATCTTACTGTATAAAGATTTCTTGACTACTACATTGAGGATCCAGAAGGTCTAGAACTATCATTTGGAGGCCCACTCTCGCTCTGCATAGTCTGCTGCTGAAGGAACTTCGCTGCAGCTGGAAACCCTTGCAGATCGAACCCTGGAGGTACTACGATAGGCGCTCCACCAGCAGTACCTTGGAGATAGGCGATCAGTCGCTTCATCTCCTCCAGTGCGTTTGCCTGCATCAGGATGTAGTTCTTCGCCAGGAGTAGTGTAGCAATTTTGCTGAGCTTTCTAACGGATGGGGAATGGGCATAGGGGATCACTGCCCTTAGGTCGTCCAAGGCGTCGTTCAAATCGTGCATCCTTCTTCTTTCCCTAGCATTGATGTTCAGTCTTACAGTCTTTCCTTGTCGGTTTTTGCCTTTATTTCCTCCTGTGTTCTGAGAATTGTTGGGAAGAGGCCGAGACTGTGGTGATCTACACCTGTAATAGTTGATAACGTATAGAGGGAATTCAGTAATTGAATGTATACCATTGATGATATGAATAATGAAGGGTTGTAATAAAGTGTGGTACCAAGTTGATATCTTTGAAACGAAAACATCGATTTTTATGAAACCGTTCAGGCTATTACAATGACGCATAACGCATCGGATGCCAAATTCATCAGTTCTTTCGATTTGAGCTTAAATAACTTTTGTGAACTTGAATGGGACATACTGTATATTTTTGCAGAATTTGTTCCAATAATTCGTTAAGTTAAGTTGTTTATGGAAGCGCGAAATGAATAATTTTTCAGACTAAAAATAGATAAATTCATTTACTTAAGAAAAATAATTTGAACAAAATCACTTCAAACAGTCGAAACACCCACCGTTCATCTTCTAATATGTATTACAAAACAAGCCTATTAATTTACTCACTTTAGACTCTTGAAACACTTGATTTCAGATAATTCTTTTCGCTCATACAATGTAGGTAGTAAGAAATAAACCAGTACTATACAGGGTAGGTCTTTGACTTGTACATATACTCTAACTGTAGACAAAAAACTCCTTCTATTCCCCATTTTTCCGAATTCGGCTCTGTCCAAAAGATATAGCCATTTGAAAAAAAAAAAATTGGGCCGAATACGTGCCTGAAACGATTCTTTCCAAAGAACTCAAAGTTCATTTTTCTTGATTGAAATTGAGTTAATACGAGAATCCAGTTCCAGGCATAAACAAAATATTCATATCAACGAACAATAACTTATTAGAAGTGTCAGTGTAGAGTTCGACGTCAACAAGGTAAACCAGAGTTACGCAATAAATCAAATAAAAAGATGTCCACCGAAATTGTAAAAATCGAAAAATTGGAGTATCGAGCCATCATCAAGTAGGTACCTGTATTTACAAGGGTTAAGAGGTAAGCAGATTTACGAAGATATTCTTAATATCCTTGGTGATCAATGTCCTTCGCATGCGACCGTGAAAAATCGGACTGCAAGCTTCAAAAGAGGTAAATTTTCCATTGAAGATGATGACCGATCGGATAGGCCAGATTCTGTGTCAGTCCCCGAAAATATCGATGCAGTTCATGACATGATTTTATCAGACCGTCGGATTGGGCTAAAACGGATATCTGAAGCACTGAAGATTTCATACGGACGCGTTCATCATATAGTTCACGTCAGTTTGGACATGAGACAAATTTCTGCAAAATGGATCCCCAAATGTTTGAATGTTGACCAAAAGCGTGCAAGATTAGAAGCATCGCGTTCGATCTGTGTTCGATTTGAAAACGATGTTGGCTTCTTAAACCGAATTGTTACTATGGATGATACTTGGGTACATTCCTACGATCCAGAAACAAAGCAACAATCGATGGAATGGCGACACTCTGGTTCTTTTTCCAAGACCTAAGAAGTTTAGTGTCCAAAAATCTGCTGAAAAAGTTCTTGCTTCAGTTTTTTGGGATTGCCATGGGGTAATCAAGATTGATTTTTTGGATAAGGGTAGAACAATAACTAGAGATTACTATTCGACATTACTGACCACGCTTCGGGAAAAAATTAAGAGAATAGACGCGGAAAGCTATCCAAAGGTGTTTTGTTTTTACAGAACAACGCCCCCAGTACACAAATTTCATGTTGCCATGCAAAAAAATCGTGATTTAGGGTTAGAATTACTAGAAGACCCCCCTTTTTCACCAGATTTGGCTCCGTCCGACTATCATCTCTTTCGTCAACTGAAAAAAGTTTAAAAGGTCGTAAATTTTCTTTCAACGAGGAGGTAATAAAAGCTGTTGAGGACTGGTTTGCAGAGCAAGAAGAAACATTTTTTTTAAAGGTCTAGGGACGTTACAGGTTTGCTGTAATAAATGTATTCAATTAAGAGGAGAATATGTTGAGTAATAAAATATTTTGTTTGGTTCTATAGTAGGCTAAGAATTTTTCAATATATCCTCGTACTTAAGCACAAACCTTATTTGAATAAGAATGTTAAAAACAGTTTTGTCTGATTATATCTGCGATTAAAAAGCCATATTCCTCCCATCAAAATGAGTTCCATCATCGATTTTCCTGAAGATTAGTTTGTAAACAATAAGAACTTGTCCATATCTTCCTCGATATCCCGAAAATATTATATAAATAAAAACGATTTTCACTCAATTTATTATTAATCAACTTGACCTAACCCATTTTGTATCCATAACAATCGAAACAATAATCTTCTGTTAATATTTCACGGAGCTTTTGCGAAGACGATGCCAGATTGTTGAATTTTTCGGATAACCAAAGTTTCTGGTATGACGGTGAGATTAATTTAGGTGTATTTCTTCGATCTAGTGATGATTAAGTAAAGACTTTCAGTGAAACCATGTAATATTAACCGTGTGGTGTCGAGTTTATGAAATTGCAAGAGGATATAGTTTAGATAGAAACATCGCCACAGATTATTTATTTCTCAGTATCATTTCATTAATTTCAATGTAATAAGTGTTTTGTATAGACATTTTGATATATCTGAATTTTGACATTTATTTTCAATATGGACCGGTAACAATAATTTTTTACTAGAATGTGTGCGTATGAAAAATATATAATTTCATGCTTCTTGGTGTTCAATTCTATCTCTCACATTTTTGTGGCATTCTATTATTACATATCTCTACATCAAAACGTTTTTCCAGCATAGTGTTTTTAGTCTCGACAAAGTTGATGAACATTCGGACAATATTGTCAACTTGTAGTTCTATCGATTTTTTTGCGACTCGGTGCTACTTAAAATCCAAGGACGCATCCAGATTATTCTTAAGATTTTTGATACTCAAAATTTATGGGATAAAATTGAGAATAACTCGAAAAGGATACGTTTTATTGAAAAACATAAGGATACTCTTATTTTCTAAAATGATTGATTCTTTCGAAATTATGAACCGTTTGTCTGGTCTTTGCGTGGATGCATGAGTCGGATATGCTGTAACTTATACAAAGAAAAATATTGGAAAAGTTTTGACTGAGGAATATGCACAATGAAAAGAGTAAACACCAAAATTCAGTTCATTTGAAATAACGGTTTCGGTGATATGAAAAAAAGTGGAAATTTCATGGATTTTCGACATCTTTCGAACGAAACCTAGTTTGGAAATTTGGTTTGATGAGAGGAATCAACAGCTAAAATATACTGCTCCACAAGAGTTAGGGATATCTTAATCAATCGTTTTTAAAAGTATGTAATCTTCGAGAAAATCGGTGTGAAATCATTTAAAACTCAATAACAACTTGAACCGATCCAATAAAAATCAGTATGAGACATTTCGTCAATCTGGTCGCCTTTTTTCTGAAGTTTGGTTCTTTGCATATGCTTCATGAACGTTCTTATTTTGAAATGAAGTCAGTTTATCAACGGCATTGATTTGAAACGAGTTTTCTGGAAATGCTACATGGTGGCCTAACTCTGGTTGTTGTAGCGGAAAGGCTCCAAGTAAGCCAAAGTGTGATATCTCGACTTTGGAATAGGTTCAGTAAGAGAGGTTCCGTGTTGGAAAGACCAAGGCTTGGTGGGCGACGAAAAACAACACCTGCTCAGGATCGTTTCATCGCCGTTTCGGCGAGAAGAAATCCTACATCTACGTGTAGAATGCTAAGGAATACTCTTCAAAATGCAGATGGGTTCCAAGTTTCCATCGAAACCATCAGACGACGTTTGAGAGAGGTGAATCTAGGTTTTAGACGTCCATTAAGAGGAGTTCCATTAACGCGTCAAAGACTGGAATGGGCAAAGCAACATATCAATTGGAACGATCAATGGCGGAGTGTCCTTTTCACTGATGAATCCAGATATGGACGATTTTCAGATTCTTGAAGAATAAGGGTATGGACAATCCCACGCATAACCCGTAATCGTCGCTATGTCCAAGGAGTCCATCCATTCCGAGGGGGTAGTGTTATGGTATGGGCCGGGATATACTTCAACGGGCGCACAGATCTACACATTTGTCCTGGGAATATGACCGCCATACACTATAGGGAGCATGTCATTGACAATGTTGTGCCAAATTTTCACGCTGCTATTGGTAAAACTTTTCAACGCTAGATCGCACCGTGCAGCCATAGTTGAGAATGCGCGCGAGGAGCTTGGTATTCCACATTTACCAATACCTCCGCACTCACCAGATTTGAATTGCATAGAACATGCAAGGGATATGCTCCAAAGAAGATAAGATAATCATCAACCTACCCCAGAATCCTTAAATGATCTGAGAGAGCTTCTGCCCCGTTTATGGAAACAAATTCCTCAAGAAATGTTCAACAACCTCGTGTGTAGTATGCAAAGAAGATGTCAAGCTGTTATTGATGCCCGTGGCGGCCATACATTCTATTGATAGTCTTAAAATGCTTGAATTCTCTGGGAATAAAATTTCGTTATTTTACTCAATTTTTTTTAACCACCCTGTATACGCTGCAGACCTACAGGCTAAAATTAATTTGCAACTTGAAATCATATTAGTATGAATTTTCATCACAACAATCTTATTTCAACTATATTTTTTTGCAATTTAAGTCAATATCTCTAACTCATGTGGAGCAGTTTATATGTACAAGTCAAAATAGAAATCGGAAAGTAATATTGAGGTGTCGTGCTGAAAAACGATAAGGCCATCAAAATCTCAGGGAGGGCTGCTTCGATGTCAATAATTCTTGGATGGAGCATACTCATAGATACGTACCCAAGGTTTTGACTAGGACCACTTTCGGGATTATTCTCATCCGTAGGTCCACTGTGGCTTTGTAGATTCGATGGATATCCTTGAAAATAGAAGCCTCCTAGACCGACTGCTCCTAGAGGTGTTCTCCTTCCAGGTACCTGACCTTCTTCCGCATTATTTGGATGAAAGTTTGAATAACTTGAAGGGTCCATTGTGTTACCTGAGGAACTTGGCCCCCCTATTGCAGCCTGGAAATTATATGACATTACTAATGGGAATATCCCAAACATCAACAGGTAAATCAAAAAAGTGTTTTGGGACCGAACAGAAGTGTGGTTGTGTCTTCAGACAGGTAGAATTAGACTTCCCACCTGTTCAATGATTTGATCATATTCCAAACAGTCACAGGTTGAGGATCACTCGAGATGACCCAATCAGCAAAGACACGACGTTGTTGATGATCGGCCGGCTTGAGTTCTAGTGCTAACTAGAAGCCTTAAGATCCAAATCTTCATACAAAATAGGTAACTGTATTGACGTTCGTGGAATGCCTAATTCCGAAGAACGACGAGGAATTGACAAACCTGTGCTTTTTCAACAGTTTCGGCTAAAGCAGTCATATTTTCGGCTGTTCTCGAGCGACGTGCACGGTTTTTATTCTTCGCATCACTAACTTGTCCCAACATCTCCGATTTTTCCACCAATTTCTGTACGACAAGGTGCTTCACGAAGATCCAAAAATGTTCGAGTTTTACGAACAGTCTCTGCCAAATTTATATTTTATAGTTAAGTGGATTTCAATGGTTTGTTGAAGCGTGTGTCGTTTCATTTTTATTCATGGCGTAGTTTCTACTTGTCAAATGTCCAAAATTGACAGCATTAAACCTGACATCTACCGAAATATCGGACTTTTCGAACTAACACCCTTATTGGAAACCCTTCATTTGAGGAATATTTTTGGATATCCTGTACATTTATATTTGCAAAATTGAATTTCTCTGCGGATATTGAAGGTAGGTTTCTATATTTCAGATTGGTGGATACAATAAATTGAATACCAGTTTGTCAATTGTTTATTATTTGGTTCTAGGCAGTAAAGAAATTTCTATTCAGATTTTAGAAACATTTGGTGTAGCTTCAGGTTTGATCAAGGAATCAACAATATCAATGAACTCATAAAACATTATCAACCAACTTATCAACTGCAAAAGGACTACAAAGTACCAAAGATTAATCTTAGGTTGTTTTCTCATGACCTTTTTTACTTTGACAGAAAGAGTTCGTCACCTCTCACTCACATGCTGGGCACTTGCAATGAGGTATCATCAGAGAGTGTAGTTCATGCATGATTTTTTTAACATTGGCCTGGGGAAAATGATGCTCATTTTGTTGCTACATCAAGATAAAAATCCAATTCAGTTGAATGTGATATGCTACTTTATACGTTTACTTTTATCATCTTTTATTTTATTTTTTTCTATTGTTTTTGTGGCTTTTACAGATCTCATATTTTTAGATTGTGACTCCGACTCCAGTATGAGTTGAAAACCTCTGCATCTAACTACCTTTGGAGTGTGCAAAAAAACATATTATAAAAACATCGACTGAGAATTTTTTCCCCAAAAAAACCTGATAAAATTCTGCCCCCTTCAAAAAGATTCATAAAATATTCGATGTATCTTTTTCTTCCATAATCACTCGTTAAACAAAATAGTTATTTATGATATGAGTGTTAAAAGTGACGTTTTATTTTGTGAGTGAACAAAATAAAATAACTTTTAACACAAATACCATACAATATTTTTTGTACAACTGCCCTATTTTGATAATAAAATGGGCGAATTTGCAATGACAATAAACCTCAAAATGCATTTTAATATTCAAATAATCAAATGGTTGTTGTGAATGACAAACGTTGCCAACGTTATGATAACTACAAATGAGAAAAGACGCTGTCATTTGAATTTCGTTCCTGTTCAATTTTCGTGTTGGGTTTTTAACTGCTTAATATGTTTGTTGAGAGTCCAATTATTAATAAAAGTAACGATTTGGTTGTTCCTGTGGATATTGAAGAGTCTGCAGTGGAGCAAATCTGGAACTCCTACTTAAAAAATCTGTTCAGCAGTACGATATTACAGATAACAATTTCCTGGCCTGGTGTAAATTGAAAAATTTAGGGAACTTCAGTGAACCTGTTTTCCTGGCATACTTAGAGGAAAAATCAAAAATATGGAGTTCATCAACTTTGTAGAGCAAATTTTCAATGATAAAGTCAAACGCCCTTATTAAAACTGGTATGGATGTTAGTGAATATTTTAAGGTAATAGCATATTTAAAACGGAAAAGTGAAGGATATCGTCCCAAAAAATCGAAAATTCTCACTCGTGAACAAGTTGAAAAGTTTATAAATGAGGCACCAGATGAGAAATACTTGATGGTTAAGGTTGCAACTACTTTCAGATTATTTTGAGAAATAACAAATAAATCATTGGTTATACAACTTCCAAACACAAAAACGAAAGTCAGTCTTCCTTTCACTATTATTGGGAAATATGTGGACTATTTTCATAAGTACTTTGCACTGCACCCTTCTGTCATCAAACATCGTCGATTTTTCCTGAAATACATGAATAATAAATGCACTGACAATCCAGTTGGTATCAATACATTTGGGAAAATTCCATCTATTGTTGCCGAATTCGTCAAACTGCCAGAACCAAAGCAATATACAGGACACAGGACACAGGACAAGATCCTCCGCTTCATTGCGAGCAGAATCAGGAGCAAATATTACGGATATAAAAAAACATGGTGGATGGAAGTCTACGACGGTAGCCGAGGGCTATGTTCATTCCATTGCATATAGAAATGCCATTGCTGGAAAAATTCTCCCAACCTCAACAGATTTTGGATCATCATCATCATCCAATAATGTACTTCCGGTTTCTACAAGTACTGATGGTGCTGAGGATTCTAATAATGTGTTGCGAAGCTCCCTAACGTCACGGGGCATCAATGTTAGTAATTGTTCTAGTTTTACGATTAATATTAATGTTCATAAGTGATGATTGTTAAATATTGATAATAAAAATTTTCAATTGCTGATTTTTTTTCATTTGATGTCATCATAAGAAAATGGAGTGCTAAAAATATTTTCAACACGCTTCCACGTAAACAATCATTTTAACTTTGTTTGCTGTCATTAAAAGTGTCACTTTTAATGGCAGTTGTACAAAAAGATGTTCTTTTATGCCTATAACAGCAATAGATATCAACATCAACATTTTCAAACTAAGGATTACTTCAGTATCCCAACCAATATGTTTTTCACCGAAAAGAACTTGAAAAAGTAATTGTCTGCCATATACTTAAAATGAATTTTACGAATTTCAAAATTATGTGTCACTCGGCCCCTATTGCTAATAAAATTTATTGAAGGGGTTTCCACCCAGCTTAGGAAAGTTATCGTACAAACACGCATTCTCAATCAAAAGGTGTTTCTTTCCACATAAAAATTGCGTTTTCGACAAAATCATACTTACGGTAATATCCGGGTGGATATCGATAAATTGAATTTCTATCGGGTCATCTCCAAAAGTACATGGATGAGGGGATAACAATTATATTTTTCATGTTTCATTGAATAATATGTGGGATGCTATGAGTTCATATTTGATTAAATTATTGTATTTACCAAATAGTAGGTTCAGATCTAAAAATTGTTTAGTTTATGTTTTAACTTTGTAATGTCATGACCAATCATACATCAATTTTCTGAATTCTGTTATATTTGTGAAGTCCAGTATCAGGCAATGATTCCGATTGACATTTCTGATGGATAATTGATATCTTACTTATATGCAACTGAAAATATTCTGATTTGGAAAGGAATTCAACCATCGATTACCGCCAATAGGAAATGAAAAATATAAAGAGTTTATCTACATTATGAATTTTCATCGTGGAAGGATATTGCCCCTGAGATTTGTAAGCAATCGTCAATTTTTCATTCCATGATTTGCTTCTGCAAGACAGTAATTTTGGATGTATGCGATCTCTATATCGAAACTGTTCACCATTTTTGATTTATTGCCATTGTTTATATTATGAATAAATAATAATAGTAATATGTTATTGAACCTACCCCACTCTGCCAACCCCATCCTTGTGTGTTTGTTTTTAGCCAATGGGCCGGTTCCACTACTGTCCGCGAGATGGGTAAAGATGATGTTTCATCCCCTTCAGATGATGATTCGTAATCCAGAGATTTCATTACCAGAACTGATTATTTCCAGTGTGGACCAATTGAAATAGCTCAAATTAAATAATTCTCACTCATCTTGTATATCACTCTGAAAACTCTATATGAGGTCAGAAATTATCACAGAGAAGGTTGTTTCCATGTTTATTTCAACAGCACGACAAAACAACAACCAAATATCGTTGAGCAGTGCAAAACTAACGTCAAAATCGGAGACAATGCCATCTGAACCACAGTTGAATGTATGAGTGAAAAATTGACAGATGCGACCCCATGAATGGGAAGCGTTTAGTGGGGTTAGAAACCAGAGGCGTAGCTTGGGGTTGTTCAACCCCTGTTAGTCCGTATATTCGCAGAATACAGCGATTTTGGACTCAATTGATTCATAGAAGGATAAATAAATATTTTTTCGTCATACCAACTATATCATGTGGTTCATTCTTTGAGCATAACATTCATTAAGCTACTGTTTGAAGGTGTAGATTTCAACAGAAGGATAATAGATAATAAAAAAACAAGGCAAAAAAGGAGGATGAATCCGATTTACCAGGATACAAATTAGGTATTCAGAAGCCGAACAAATCAAATATTATGTAAATTATGTTCCTTGAAAGTTTTATTAGCTTTTCCTTCCAATTTCTGAAAGAAACTGAAGAGATTTTTCTTAGAAAAAATTACTCTTGCAATATTGCAAAATTTTCGAAAAAGAAATCTGGAAACTCAAGGAAATAGAAGATTATCATAATACTGTATGAACTAGGCTCCGAAATTTAACATTGGAGTTCTCATATTAGTCTGATATATTAATCTTTTGGCAATTTTGCTCTAAAAACTTCTTATAACTTTGATATTCCTACAAAAAATAATTTTTCATTCTCATTCCTTGTGTTTCAGAAATTATGAGAGCAAACTATTAAAAAATTAAAAAATTTCAAACTTCTGCCAAAATACCCCTTCATCAATAAATAGAAAGAAACAAAAAAGGTTCCAAGAACTTTCTTGTTTGTGAATATTTCGTTCATTGGAAAATAAACCAATCAGACACCGAAATTTTTTCTATAAAGAAGTGATTTAGTCATGATTACCAAAACCTTTTCAATCGCCGTTAAATTGTACTCCAGTTTGGTCTTCGTTTTGTCACTGATTACTCATTACACACAAATTTTGGCCACAGCAAAATATTAATTTCTTTATCATACGAATGCCCCTTTTTTTTCATCAAAAAAGTGAGAACTCGTTTGTGAATTTTTGTACAAATTCTTTCACATAAATAAGATAAAAGAATAACAAAATTAAATAAAATAGTTTGAAATGTCTATTTGCAAACTTCGTTGTGACTACTCCTACAAAAAAGTACTTCGTTGTTGACATCAATCTGAGTGGTTCTGAAAATAATCAGAATATTTTTTTGGATGATTCTGCTTTTTCTGCAAACAATTTCAAAACATATGTATTCACAATAATTTCAATATTGCGGAAACGAGTTTTCATTGGATTATTGGAGATTCAATTATTTGCCGAATCAAATCGTTGCTCCCAATTGACAATATTCTGATATCTTGTGATATAACATTTGAATAGGTACAAGGTTCAATAGTTTAATTATTTTGCGATATGCCAACCTTTTGTACACATTGGAAAGAACCATTGTTACATACACTTCACACTTGCTAGAGTTCTAATATTTTATTTTTCAAAGAGCATATTATAATGCCTATTATTCATACGAATGAGGTTTAGCAGACATGTAGCATATTCAACTTCGGCCACGATTCTTGAATAAATCCCAAATGATTTATGGATGTCATGGTGCTTGATGACACAGGTGGCTTATGAACATTCCATCAAAAAGTTGTGGAAAATAGTATATCATTCAACGAACATATTATGAAATCTTTCATTCTCGAGGCAGAAGATTACCAAACGAGTTTGGAAAATCATCCGAGTGCATAATAGACACAATATGAGAGTACTGCGAGTAGAATATTCACGACTGCTGAATATGATTCGTATTCAAATAATTTCAATATTCACGAACAAATTGCCATTTGAAATTGAAACGACATTTTCATAGAATTCTGTGTTCAGTCAATTTTATTGTTCTATCAATATATTCTGTGGTTGTAAGATTGAAGATTGCTGAACAATGCAATGGATGTAGATGGATTACAAACACTTCATTCGATATTCGTGGGCAAAATATATTTTTAATAGTTAAATTTATATAGAAAAATGTGTTACTTATCCGCTTTTACAGGATATAATGAAGATTTGATTTTGGGAGCAATACCTTGCCAAGTGGAACTCAAAAAATGAAGATTTTTCCAATAAGAAGTGTTATTTGGACATTCAAAGAAAACTGCCATTTTTCTCGGATAAATGATCGGATGTTTTTTTCATTATAAAGAGGAAGCAATGCCGTTGATAATGGAAAATAACAGCAGCCAAATGACCACCACGACCACGACTACAGGACAATATCCTTTTAACGAAATTTTCCATAACCAAAAAGCAGAGTGGCTGTCCTATGTCCTCGACTCCTCGATAGCCCCGGGAATTCCATGATATGATATTGTTTATCCTGATTACTCCTAGGTCTCCTGAGGAGACCCCTCTGAAACTACAAGCTTCGAAGCTTGTAACTTGTGCCGAGTTCGGAGTAAGCAGTTGTGTTCTGTGTAGGCTTTGTTACTGCGTCCTTACGCCACCTTAGGCACAGTACTGTTAATTTTTGACCCAACAGTGAAATAGTGGCCCCTACCGAGACTAGAAAATTTATTTCCTAGCTCGGGATTGAACTCGGATATTTGAGGTCTTGAATCGACGCTGGGCTCTTGCCGTAGACCTTCTCTTTCACATGGCCTCATAAGAAGAAATCGCAAGGTTTTATATCACAAGATCTCGTTGGCCAATTGTGATTATCCCTTCCAGAGATATCACGGTCCGGAAATGTAATCGTCTTGTTGAAAGTAACCGTTGTCCATGCAGATCAATACCATCCAATTCCATCATTAATCATCTCCGGATAGCACAATCCATTCTCCGTTACTGTTGCTCAAGCCTCAGTCTCGAAAAAGTAAGGTCCAGTTACTCGACCGGACCATAAACCCCGCCAAACAGCCACACTTTGAGGATATAGAGAGGCTTTTCAAAAATAGTTCTTGAGTTTTTCGAGCCCCAGATGCGACAACTTGTTACGTTCTATAATTTCAATTTAAATATTTGCTATAGGCAACCTAAAATACCTTAGTGATGTGAGTGAACGTGATATGTTTTTAAATAATCCAACCAAGCCAGCGGTAGGTTTTTATAATATTTTTTTTTTGTTTCGTAAAAAGTAGACCGTTTCGAATATCTTCCCAACTGGCGTTTTTAAAATTCAGTGTGTGCTCAACGATCGCTAGGTGAGTGACTGATTAAATTTCTGCCGTTTTCATTTATAGTAAAATTTTTGGATTTTGATTAATAAACTTATTGAAGTAGTTTTCAATATTGTTGAATTCCTGGAAATTCATCGTGGTATTTTTGGAATACTATTAAAATTTCAATTTCTGGGTTTAATAATTATTTTAGGGAAGTTGTACTTCTCGATTTAATTTCATGGTATTCTCTCAATATTAATCCTCACTATACCTGTTACATTGTGGAAAGAAGTTGAAGTAAACTCAGATAATCTACTTAGTAGATTTAGCCTAAAGGCAAAATTTGAACTGAGAAATTATTCAATTCTTATTGATATTTGGTACAGGTGTGAGAGCACTGTGAGATCTATGAACTTTCACAATTGTTAATTTGTGGATATTTTGGGTTTTCTGGTTGAAATTTATCTCATTAGTAATCTTGGGGAAAATATAAATTTTTCAGTAGTTTGGGTTATTTGAGTACGGCCGCCACAGTCACTTTCACCTCGATCTTGAGGTCACACTGAATTCTTTTTGTAATTATTTTTTTTTATATATCAGTGTGGGCTGAAAGATTAAAGTATAGATTTTTTTTCTTTGTTTTTTTTTGAGGCTTGCTGACTGAATTATTTCTTGTATTTATTTTTATTTTTCATGACCTGGAGCCAAATCGAAGACCAAAAAAAAAGAGGAGTGTTGCTGCTACATCAGGCGCTTGCTGTGGCAGATTTAGTCCATCCTTTGTTCGAGAATTCCATTCGAAAGGGTATGAGAACTGATTCAAGTCAGAGGAGTTTGGGAGAGCCAATTAAATCACTTGTAGTTTTAGATTTTGTTGTTTTTCATTCAGCTTTCATCTTTCAATCCTGCATTTTGATGAAGTAAATTCTTTTTCATTCTTTTTGTTAAATTTGGAGTCATTCATTTTTTTTTGTATTAAAATTCATAAAAGTTGATTGTGTTTTATTTCTGTCAGAAAGTAATAAGAATCTGAAATATAAATTTGAAAATATCATAACAAACTTTGTTTGGTGACGAAGCCACCGAGATGGAAATGGGCCACTTCACCCAAGTTAATTTTTCGATGGAATTCCGGATCATTTTATGCATTTCAAGGACCCAATTAGCAAAGACACGACGTTATTGATGATCGGCCGGCTTGAGTTTTTGGGTTAACTGAACTTTTCAAGCCTTAAGACCCAAATCTTTAAGCAAAATACGGTGCAATGATGTTTTTTTCAAAGAACGACGAGGAATGAACGAACCTGGGTTTTCATCAACAGCGACGTGCTCTGGTTTTAATCTTCACATCGCTAGCTTGTCCCAACAGCTCAAATTTTTTACCAATTTCTGTACTGCGGTTCGACAAGGTGCTTCACGACGACCCAAAAATGAGTTTTACGAACCGTCTCTGTCAAATTTTTATGGGGAATTTTAATGATTTCAATGCGTTGTTGAATCGTGTGTCGTCAAATTTTCATTAATGGCGTAGTTTCTTCTTGTCACATGTCGAAAAATTACAGTTCAAAAATGACAGTCACCGAAATAGTGGGCAATTCCAAATAACACATCTTATTGGAAAACCCTTTATAATCTGCGAGAATATATTTCAAGTAACTCTTATCGACATAATTATTTTGGGTGAATGCATTGAAAAATTTGTTCTTAAAACTAAGGTTCATTTTGTATTTTCATCTTTTCAATCATTGGACTCTGACATAAATAATGATATATGGATTCTTATGGAAGAGAGCAATAGATACATACTTGCTTCGGTAAAAAAAATCAAAACATCATGGTATGTGTAATGAAAAGGCAACACGGATCATTCAACAAACAGATCGATCTATTCCCTGCTCCTAATCACAGTATCAGCAGAGGAAATGTTAAACGGGGCACCATAAGGCTCTATGTAAGAGCACAGATAAAAACCTCAACAAAAACTCTGTCTCCCCGTATAAGTGTAGGGATATTGGATTTGTTACAGAATGAGCTGATAATGAATAATGGTATTCATTGATTAGCATGTCTCATTCCCATTCCCAAACTTGAGATGTTTCCAATATAATTCTGAAATACGAATAACTTTCGCAACCAAAGTTACCGAAAGATATAGCAACGCCACTGATCTTTTTGATTCATCCAGGGGTGAGAGGAACAAAAGGCGATGCCATTGCCATGGCAACCGGAGTAGTGAAATTTAGATGTTTCGATTTATAATTGTACATTGAATGGTGGTGACCTCTCTGAATGGAGCAACTATTCACAAATCCCGGTATTGAAATAAAATTATTCATTGGGCATTTCTGGAATTTCATCCCCTTGAATGCCTTCGATCAAATAAACATTTTGAATG
Organism: Adalia decempunctata; assembly: GCA_951802165.1. Classification (NCBI taxonomy): domain Eukaryota; kingdom Metazoa; phylum Arthropoda; class Insecta; order Coleoptera; family Coccinellidae; genus Adalia; species Adalia decempunctata. The sequence continues at coordinate 60,345,546 of OX637696.1, read as the reverse complement.
TGTAAGAGTTGAACTATCTCAATAATCAATTTCAGATTAAATTGATTCATGAATCTTTTAACGAAATCATTACATTTGGAAATACATCAATAGCATAAAATAAAATCGGAAATCATTTGCAGATAGTTTCACGGTTCAGTAAGGAAGGAAAAAAAATGCCAAAGAGTATACTATTCAACGAGCATATTATGATGACTTTAATCACGTGGGTGACTTTTATCAGACGATATGATGTCGAGTTTGCTAAAGAAATAAGCGAATGTTATCCATAATGTGCGAATAAAATATTGATCTTTGTCTACGAGTCTACGAACTACGACAGTTAAATGAATTTATTTGAAATAATCTCCATTTCTCCGAACAAATTGCCGTTTCAAATAGAAATAAAATTCATAGATCTCTGTTCAGAATAAAATGAGATTTCTATTGATGTACAGGGTCCGGCAGAGATGTATGACGTTTTTGAAAAAATCATAACTAAGTGAGATTTTGAGGAAAATGAAATTTTATTTTTTTTAAATATACATGAGAGTTTGCCATTGATACCACATAAAAAAAGAAAAAAAATAATCATGAACGGAAGATGATGTCATCTAAGTGATTGCCCTGTTTTTCCACACACTCCTGCAGCCGATTTGTGAAGTTGTCCATGCATCGTTCCAGCATGTTGTTTGGAATTGCTTGAATTTCGACGGTGATTGCAAGAGAAAGTTCGTCAAGGGTACGTGGCTTGTCAATAAATACACGAGCTTTTAGGTGCCCCCACAGACAAAAATCACATGGGGTGAGAACAGGCGATCGTGGAGGCCACTCAATATCCCCTCTTAGCGAAATCAGTCGTCCAGGAAAATGCTGTCTCAAAAATGCCACACATTCCCTTGACGTGTGACAAGTTGCCCCGTCTTGCTGGACATTTTCCGGAGTTCTAACAGTTCGTTCTCTGCCCCTGGGTACACCAGGGCCTTTATTCTTGAAAACCAGGGAGTAGAACGATCGAGAGAACGGCGACGTGGCCCTACTGATTAGTAGGGCCGCGTCACCGTTCTCTCGATCGTTCTACTCCCTGGTTTTCAAGAATAGAGGCCCAGGGCTCAACGATCCTCTCGTCCGGAGATTGTGCACCCACTTTAGGATGGTGTTTCGTGAAGGAACACGTCCATGCCTTCCAAAATTAAAATCTACGTTGAGTTGCTTCCACAGAACGATCGGTTTCAATGAAACTATCGTACACAAACACCCGTTGCTCTAGCGTCCACGGCTCCATGGCGACTGAACAAGAAATAATGGCAACTCCTTGCGGTCACATATCAACCATTGCGAAAAAGTTAGGCTTCCCCTTCGCCGAGTTATACGCATCCAAAAAACGTCATACATCTCTGCCGGACCCTGTATTTAACATAACATTAATATTAACATTTACAGATCTCTGTTCAGAAAAAAATGAGATGATGATTGATGTATTTTGTGCTTGCAAGATTGGGGTTTGATAAACCATAAATTAAATAAGCTTTTATAAAAACACATTTTCAAAGACAAGCTTTTATAATACAAAACTCATCCCCCATTTTGGAGCAGCCATCTTGAATTCCTCAATTTTGAAGAATCGTAATTTCCGACCCAGAAAACCCCCAGATACCATATTTGAACAGAATCGGATCATGATTACAAAACTCGTCCGCCATATTGTAGGCGCCATCTTGGATTTTCCAATTTTGACAGAAAAATCATCATTATCGAACCCAAAAACCACCAGATGCTAATTTTGAATGGAATCGGATCATTATTACATTTTATTTTTTTCTATGACAAATATTTCATGAACAATTATGTACACCTGCTAAATTTCAAATCAATCGGATGATTAGCAGTGTCAGCAGTGTGTCATATTCAACACGCGGGGCGCTTTCTCCGGGTGCCAGCTTAAGGGGGCGCCAAAAAACAGGAGGTAAATTTTTTTATTTTTGATTTTCTCGGAAAAAAATTATTATTATAAAATATGACCCGACTCTGAAGTGCCACCTTGACCACTCAAAAAAAGAACAAACATCCTATCTGTCCGAATAAACTATACAAAATGAAATTATCGATTTAATGGCCACCAAAGTTCAGAATAAAATTATTACTAATGCGATCAAGTAGGCAAACTATTTTACCATTATGTTCGACCTCATCCCTGATATATCTCACACAGAACGAATAAACCAGGTTATCTATACGATATTCGAAGTGAACGGAGTCTGGATATGAGAGAAAGGAAAGTTTTATTGACTTCTTAGAAGTTGACGGAAAAACTGGAGAATAATATCATAGCGAATTTTAGATAAACTGCAAGCTGATGAGATGTCAAAAAATGTCGTGGGCAATCCTACGGTAATGGATCTAATATGGCTGGCATATATAAAGGAGTCCAATCCAGAATTCTACAGATGAACGAGCTGTCAGTATTAGTTCCATGGGTGTCCATTCAGCTTCATCATGTTCAGAAGCAGTAAATTTATTTGGTGTTGTACAAAAACCATATTCTTTTTTTGTTAGTTCAACCACACGATGGACAATTATGAAAAAGTGCATGAAAAAGAAATTTGAAAGGAAGTAGCCAAACAAGATGGGCTAAACATCGAGCAGTTAATGCATTGCACAATAATTCACCGGGAATTGTGAAGACTCTCGAAAAAAATCAGAGAATCGTTATCGTTGATGCAAGGTCTTGTAAAGAAGACCTTTCAAGGAATGAGAGAAATACCTACACTTCATTCAGAAGAATCGGATGTGGAGCCAATTCTTACAAATAAACGTGTTTCCAAAGAGAAAAGCCAGGTCGACGAATTGTGCGAGGACTGCGAGGATGAGTCAAGAACGCTAGATCTATACAGGGTCTTTCACGAGGAACCTCACCCATATTTCTACGGGAAACTACTGAACGTATTTTCATGAAATTCAGCACTTATAAGTATTTCACGATGCTGATGAAATCTAAAATATTTTCAAGGAATGAGCACCTCCGGTTTTTCCGGAAATGACGTCAACTTCCGTTTTTCAAATTAGAACACCATTTTTTTATTGCAGAAATAGATTCTTTAGAAAATTTCAAGTTATTTTGATGTAACATTTTTCAGTTTTGGTTGGAAAATTCTCTCTGAGCGGGAAAATTCGAAAAAAAAAATCGAAAATAGAGCTCCGCTGAAACAAGAATAACTTCGAGGTTTTTGGATGGAAAATTTTCATTTTTGGGATTTTTCAAGATGTAAGATTGATGTATCCACTTTAAAACTCGAAATCGCGATTCATGATACAGGGGGTGAAAAAATCGCTTTCAAAGTTAGGGATGACAAAATCGTGAAAAATCAATTTTTTCAAATTAGAACCCCATTTTTTTATGGCAGATATTGAATCTACGTTAAAAAATAATGTGAGTGTATGCATCACACCCTTGCCCTTAAGTGGATATTTTCTGAGTAATTCACAAAAAACTGTTTTTTGTCTTGAATTTTCAGCTATTTCTTTTCCATTCACGCCAAAAAGATGAAATTTTCAGGAACTGTTACTTAAACCATGTTTTAGATTTTACTACCCTAATATGCAAGAGAAAAAGTTACAGGTTGTTCCTAAATATATGGCGAATTTGGATTCGAATTTGTATCGGAAACCTCTTTATTTCAACTAATCGGCCATCGGTTTTCTCTCCAGTGATAAATAAATAATTCCTTATGAACCATATGCAAAAACTTACCATGTTTTACATTCTTTTTTTTAATGATAGATATCATTAATTACATCTGCCAAATTCCTCTTTATTCAGTAGTATTTCGTGTTTACTATTAATTTGGTGATAATTCGTATTAAGTTATAAAATCGATCACTATGCCTAATTTTACCAATGAAGATTATTTAAATCTCATTCTACTTCATGGAGAATGTAATGAAGTTGTACATAGAACGATTCGACTGTTCATTGAGAGGTTTCCTGACCGACCCAGACCAACGAGAGATACCATTAACAGAACCATGACAAACTTGAGAAATGTCGGATCTTTCGTTAAGAAAGAGAAAAAAGTGTAGTAGAAGATGAGAACAACGAAATTACAGTTCTTGCATATTTTCGTGTGAATCCTCGAAATTCTCTCGAAGATGCCGAGATTGATCTGGGATTATCTCAATCGAGTGTTTGGAGAATATTAAAAAAACATAAAATGCACCCATATAAATTCAATAGGGTACAGCATTTGAAGGAAACTGATTTCGTCAGGAGAACAGAGTTTTGCGAAGCTATGATGATTCGATTTCAAGAGAATGAAAACTTTTTGGACTGTATAATTTGGACAGATGAATCTAAATTCACAAAGAATGGTTCTTTCAATAGGCATAACAGTCATTATTGGGATGAAGAGAACAACCACCACTTCAGACAATGGAACTTTCAAGAGACCTGGAGTTTCAATGTTTTTTGCGCCATCAAAAATAATGCAATTCTCGATGTTCACATTTATATATATATATATAAGCGGGGGTCCTACAGCCTATGCCGCATCCCGCATTTCGTTCGCCATTTCTTTCTATCACATTTATGATGGGACTTTAACTGGTAAGATAGAACACTACACATGTTTGCATTATTTAAAGAATGTTCTCCCTTAGGAGATAGATATTCTGACATATTGACTCAAATAATTGAGCCGCTAGTACAGAACCATAATGACTTATGGTATCAACAAGATGGCGCGCCTCCACACAATTCACTCAATGTGTCAAATATCCTCTACAGGCTATTTGAAGATCGATGGTTGGCGAACAATGGTCCACATCTTTGGCCACCACGTTCTCCCGATTTAACTCCTTTAGACTATTATGTTTGGGGTAGGATAAAAAATATTGTCTACTCAACTCCCCTGACTGATAAAGAGGACTGCATAGAACGAGTCAGAAATGCGTTCAGGTTTGTTTAGATTTTTAGATTCATAGTTTTGAAACTCAATTTGGTTTTTAAACACTTTTGCAGATCTCTTCCTCCCGATGAAATAACAAGAGCAACGCACGAAGCATTCCTGAGACGTATAAATAAATGTCTAGAAATTAACGGTCAAAACTTTGAGCATCTTCTCTAGTTATAACTGCGAGAGTTTGCCATGGTTCTCCTAATAGTAACTTGAAGTCGGTTTCAAGAAGGGGTGAAAAATCTACAGCAGGGTTCAAATAACAGTTCCTGAAAATTTCATCTTTTTGGCGTGAAGGGAAAAGAAAAAGCTGAAAATTCAAGACGAAAAACAGTTTTTTGTGAATAACTCAGAAAATATCCATTTTAGGGCAAGGGTGTGATGCATACACTCACATTATTTTTTAACGTAGATTCAATATCTGCCATAAAAAAATGGGGTTCTAATTTGAAAAAATTGATTTTTCACGATTTTGTCATCCCTAACTTTGAAAGCGATTTTTCCACCCCCTGTATCATGAATCGCGATTTCGATTTTCAAAGTGGATACATCAATCTTACATCTTGAAAAATTCCAAAAATGAAAATTTTCCATCCAAAAACCTCGAAGTTATTCTTGTTTCAGCGGAGCTCTATTTTCGATTTTTTTTTCGAATTTTCCCGCTCAGAGAGAATTTTCTAACCAAAACTGAAAAATGTTACATCGAAATATCTTGAAATTTTCTAAGGAATCTATTTCTGCAATAAAAAAATGGTGTTCTTATTTGAAAAACGGAAGTTGACGTCATTTCCGGAAAAACCGGAGGTGCTCATGCCTTGAAAATATTTTAGATTTCATCAGCATCGTGAAATACTTATAAGTGCTGAATTTCATGAAAATACGTTCAGTAGTTTCCCGTATAAATATGGGTGAGGTTCCTCGTGAAAGACCCTGTATAGTTGGTTTATTCTTGAAGGATATTATGGTTGTTTTCGACCGATTATTGTCAGAAATCACAAAAAGATTGGAAAGCGCATAGAATCTGATGCATAAGAATTTCACATTTATCAATGGCCGTACCCCTACATGCATGCAAAAAGAGGATCTGCAGAAAAATGGGACCCGCAAAAATATTGAAGAGACTTGAATGCAGTTGATTCTAGTTAGGAACTAACGGTTTTTCAAAAAGCTGGTTCCTGAAATAAGTGAAGGATCGACTTCATTAGACCTGCTACAAATTATTTACAGTCGAGATCTGCAAGAAGCTGTCCCTAATGTCAGTATAGATTTAAGAATATACTGCACATATTACTTACTACGTCTGTAAGATGTGAACCCAGTTTCAGCAAATATAAAATAATAGAAAATTATTTGCGTTCCTCAATGAGTCAGGAACGTCTCTATGATCTCTCGATCTCAACTAGGAACTAGCGGTTTTAAAAGAGCTGATGGTTCCTTGAAAGATCGACTTCATTAGAACAGCTACAAATTCTTCACAGGCAAGATCTGCAAGAAGCTTTCCCTAATGAGAGTATAGCTTTAAGAATATACTTCACATTAGGCAAGATGTGAACACAGTTTCAGCAAATTGAAAATAATAACAAATTATTTGCGTTCCTCAATCAGTCAGGAACGTCTCTATGGTCTCTCGATCTCAGCTATAGAAAACCAAACTGCTTCCGAAATAGATTTCGAGGAGCTGATAGATACGTTCGCGGAAAGAAAATCCCGCCGCGTGAAGCTGTGAAGAAAAAAGTCTAATTTCTTTCCTTGAGATATTTTCCTTATTATTAGTATTTATTTGTATAATTCATTTGTATTATTTATTTTTGTTTTTTTTATGAATTTATATATAATAATAATAATATTTCTTTATTTCGAAAATCCTAAGTATACATCAGTAGACCTTAGACATAATCAGAACGAAATATTGTCAACAAAAAAATATTTAGAAACTCAAAAAGTAACATTCAAAAATTCTTGCACACAATATGGCTCTAGTTCTAACAGAAACTTATGTAATTCCCTTTTGAAAATAAATTGGTTCTGTATCTGCCTAATTCTCAATGGTAATTTATTGAAGAATTTCATACAACTGTATTTGGCACCTCTCTCTGTAACAGTAAGTCTATGTACAGGATAAACATAGTAGGAATTTCTATTGTTATAAGAATGTGTTGGTAAATTTTGCTTAAAATAATCCTTATTTCTGATGAGAAACATTATGCATTCTTCAATATACAAAGCAACAACTTTCAGCAAATTACTCCTTTTGAAATAACCCCGACATGAAACTCTGAAACTCAGTTTATTCATCATTCTAATTGCCCTTTTTTGAGTCTTCAGTATCCTGTCTAATGCCCTTACACTTTCGAAAAAAATAATCCCATATCTCACAAGAGACTCAAAATTTGAAAAATAAATTATCTTCAAGCCATTTTCATTCAGGTATTGAGACATAACTCTAAGAGTATAACAAACTGAATTTAACCTGCCATTAAGTTTTTCTATATGACCTTCCCAAGAGAGAGCAGTATCTACTGTTAATCCTAAAATTTTTGTTTCAGTGCTTATACTAATCTCTGTTTCGTTCAACTTGATGTGATTTAGATGTTGTATGCTATTTTTGGGTTTTAAAATAACACAGTCAGTTTTATTTCGATTCAACAATAGTCCCTCATTTGAAATCCAATTCGACAAAGCTCCAAAGACCTCATCTGAGTCATTGATCAAAGGTGGTAGATCTTTTGCAGTTATTAGGACATTTTTGTCATCAGCATAGTTAGTTAGTATACAATTTAGATTAGCTACTGATATTGGTGCATCATTGATTATTATTAAAAATAATATTGGACCGACTATACTACCCTGCTGAATACCCAATTTAACCGATTCTTTTCTTGACTTGAAAGTGGTTCCTGCTTTTGTGATTATTGTCTGTTGAGATCTTCCTAATAAATATGACTCTAACCATGTGTACATTCCACCAGCAACGCCATATGCATTTTCAACTTCCTCAACAAAATCATGTTATTTACACAATCATATGCCTTTGTCAGGTCCAGGAATACTCCCATCACAAGGTTTCTCTCTTCCAATGCCTGCAAAACCGCTTCCGTGAACTCAAACAACGCAGTGTGAGTTCCTCTTCCTTTCACATATGCATGTTGGCCCTTGTATAGCATATTGTATGTTATGAAGTACTCCATTAACCTATTGCTCACACATTTTTCAAAGTCCTTTGAAAAACCCGGTAAAAGGCTTATGGGTCTGTAGTTTTCAACATCAGTTACATTTCCTTTTTTATGTAGAGGCTTGATGGTCGATAGCTTCAATTTGTCTGGAAAAATTCCCAATTCGAAAGATATTCCTATTGCATGGCATAACGGTTTACTGATCTCATTTATACAAAATCTTATTAGTGATGTTGGAATTTCATCATATCCACTGCTATGTTTATTACTCAGGCTCTTCACAACACGTATTATTTCTTCTTCTGTAATGGGTTTGAAAAACATTGACCTATCGGAAGATTCAAAGTATGGTACATGTTTTTCTTCTGAAAAATCTGGTGCAATATCCCTGACAGAATTCAAGAAATATTGATTGAAGTTGTTTACAATTGTTTCACCATCTCCTTCAGCCTGTGTTTCTCTCGGAATGCTTGAGCCGGTCTTTATGCTGTTTATTATAGACCATACATATATTACACAAACGGGGAGGGGGGCTCTATCATGAATTTTTGCTCCGGTCAGAAAAAATCGTAGATCCGGGCCTGCAGTAAAAAACGAATTTTGCTCACCCTGTACAGCCGAATAGATGCAAAAGGAAAGAAAGGTTTGTTTGAACTATAGAAAATACAGTTGAAAACAAAAGAAAAGACTCACCCTATATCAGTGGCGGATTTACGATTTCAAGGGCCCTACGCTTCAAAACTTCTGGGGCCCCTCTTAAACATTTTTGATTTTTTTCAAAAGAATTTTTTAATTTAAACTCACTTCTTTAAAAACAAAATATAAAGTTTATTAAGGTGGGCGTTCAATGTAGTGTGTTTTTATGTCAAGTTGAAAATGGTTTCACTTTGAAAACTGAAATTTTGTGGGTGAACTCAGAAAGGATTGGAGTTCTTGATGAAATAATTTTAGTCGATTTCATTCCGAAAGATATTTTTTTTCCTTTCAAAAATAGAAGGAAATGAGCCAACTCATGCTTTATTTTTATGTTTTATTTCAACAGAAAGACTCATGAAAATAGTTCAACATCCGATCAAAAGTGATTCTTCTGATAATTTCGTTCAAAAAAACAACTTGAAATACGGAATTGGCAGAGAATGGCCAAATTCAAATTTTGGCGGGAAAAAATTCCTGCTTTACCCACAAATTGACTTATTTCATGGTTCGGCGATTTTCGGATAGAGAGCGCCATTGTACATTTCATTCATAATCAGAGTGATATTCATAGAACTTGATAGTGATTTTGTATGTTCTATGGAGATATTCCATAAAATGGACGGTGGCACCTCTATCGGCTGAGCTTTCCTACTCGCTTTAAACGCCGACCTTAATAAAATGCAAGGTATGTATATCAAAACAAAATATAAAAGATGAATAAAAATCTTGAAAAGGGGAAAAATACCACAAAATTTAAAATACAAAATATCTCTAGAATATCATATCTGCCAATTTTTTATTTCGGCATCGAAATTAAGGAATAAATAAAATCATCACAAAAGATACAAGTATCGTAAAGCTGCATATCCGTTACCTACAAAATGAAATTGCACTAAAAAATTGTTTTTTTCTTGTTTTAATAACAGCAAATTCTTTTATTGCAGAATTATAATCGAGACTGCTCGTTATATCACTTTCGATAGAAAGTATTCCTAAAAACTGCAATCTATTTTCTGTCATAACAGTTCTATATTTATTTTTTATCCGAGGATGTAGTGTTATGGTATGGGCCGGGATATGTTATTTTGCACTTTACACCCCTAAACTAAACAACATCTGGTCGGCCGTTCTGTAGCACATTCCTAGATTTTAGAGGAAATGCCGACAAATTTATGGAATTATGATGTAATTGTCAACATTGGAATTCGGCCGCCACCCTTGACGGAATTTATTGCAGGCAGACAAGATAAGTGGGGACAGTACGCTGAATCTCGAATGGTGTGTTTTTTCCAACATCGGAGTTTTGCTCTGAGGATTTTGTTATTCATTGCGTTTCATGTGAATTTAATAATCCATAATTCACAAGCTTCCTCTGAGCTACCTATTAAATATAGTACAGCCTGACTATTTTTTTCACACTTACAGACTGAATTTTTATTCTAGAAAAAAAATTAATTCGATCACCGGGGGCCCCTTTGGACCTCGGGGTCCTACGCTGCAGCGTACTAACCGTACCGGTTAATCCGCTACTGCCCTATATATAGTGGCTTAAACTTGATTTTTGTGTGCATTGCTTTTTATGGTTTGTGAAAAATATCAGCAATGGAAATAAGTTTTTTTCAAAATTCATGCAACCTATACCTACTTACGAAAAACCACCGGAAAAATTTATGCTAGAAGAGAAAAAAAGTTAACCCGAAAAGAGAGTTAGTTCATTTCATGTTGAAACGAGAATTTCAATCTACGAGTACATCATGATGTACTGTTTTTTCGATTCATATACATGTGTCCTTATTACTGAATTAATAAATTAGGAACTTTTTTCACGAAAAAATGGTTCGGTAACGTCATTTGAGCCAAAGCTTGTCTTCATTATTCATTATTTATTATTCTCGTCGAGATTCCAAAACAGTTTTCAAGTTTGATCTTATATTTCAGATAATTACGTAAACTCTGGTTCTCCGATCACATCATCGGATCATTCCGATCACGATGATAGTTGATTTGATATTCTGAAGGATTGAACTTGAAACACCAACAGCAATCCGCTGATACTGTCCAGCTATCGACATCTGCAGAGTGAACGAGGGAGTTACAGAATCTGGGACTGCTCACTAGATGTCGACGGATGTAACGTAAATTTACGTCCATATTTATTAGGGAATTCTGGGGTTGTCATGTATCACTGGCGGATCCTGGCAGATTTTCTGGGGGGTGGGGCATCAATTCTTTCAGGGGGGGAATCAATAATTAGAAATTTTTCACCAACGTTGTAGGACTACTAATAAAGGGATTATTGTCAATTTTGAGGTCCAAGGGGGAGGACCATGGCCCCCACGGCCCCCCATGTATCCGCCAGTGTCATGTATCCCGCAACCCGATTCTGGCCAGACATACCATACCGAATAGCAAAATGTTTGAAGAGTAGAAGGGCCCCTGAAACAATGTTAAAATTAAATACCGAGTCATGATAGCCAAACTTCATTGATATATGATATTGATATATGAAGGCTTTCATGGCCGGATTTCGAAAACTATTCGAATAAATATAATGGTTCTAACAGAAATGCATTCAGTGTTGAAGAATGCTCAATCATATCAAAAACGAAAAGATTGAAAAAAAAATTTCGACAAACTCATGTTCACTCCCTGTATAACCGGATATGCTCAGGCTCCAAAAATATCTGTAGAGAATTTCGAGCAATATCATAATCTCAATTTTCAGATTTCAAATATGTCCAGTTCTCCAGAAACGTCTGATAGGCACTCGAACTTGGGACACCCTGTATAATTCATTCAGTTCTTCAGTCAGGTCTTGGGCCTTATCACATCACATTGTAACATTATCGAGAAAACTTTGACTTTTTCTCATAAATAATAGAATAGTTTAGACTGAACAATGAACAATGATAATACATACAATGAAAATGTACCGATCACTTCGTAAAATCAATATTGTGAAAATAAAATGATTATTATTAAATGCTCAAATAGTTATAGTACATGAGGTATCATTATAGCATTGTGGCTTGTGGCATATTTCTTGCCTTGGCATAGCATTACCATCCGAATAATTTCTTTTACGGTCCATTTTTCTATATCAAAGCGACCTTCATTATGATTACTTACTTCTTTTTAACATGATCTCCTTTGACGGTTTTCGGAAATTTTTAATTGCTTCGTAGTTTATTAACCAACTTGATCTTGAAAGAAGTTCAGATAGGAGATTTCTCAATTTTTGCTGTTATGTTAAGTTATAGAACATACATTCACATTTATTGTATTATAATCGTAGAACTAGAAAAATTTACATACTTTTTCATAGTCCCTCGTAGAGAGAAGATACATATTTATAAAAGACATATATGGAGCAGTCAATATCTTATGTTTGATAAATATTGGTTTACAATATGTCCCTATTGAATGCCCTGCTCTGAAGCCATGTGAAATTACATCGTATTTTACTGAAAATGTCATCCAAGGTCCAATATTAGTGCATTCTCGTAATTGAGTAGGTACTGAACTCATTTTGACAATGCCAGAAAAATATTCAGCGAAAGCATTAGCCACATCGACATCTTGAGAAGACATCACCCCATCAGTACTAAATCTTAGTTCATGATTATCTCTGATGAGTGATATTTTTCCTAGGACACTGTGTCCATGTTTTCCTTCAGAACTTTTTTTTTGAGCTACTGCTACTCTGAGAAATTGTGAAAAGGAGTTTTGTTGTTATTATTAACTTTGTGGTCCCTTTTTAGTTTTGTTAGTATCTGCTACCAATTTCTTTGGGATTCCTCAGAAAAATAAAAATGGTCATTGAAATCCAATTGGTAAGTTGCGGTGAATACATTCATTATGAGTTTTTATGGTTACTTTCCCGATTTGTAGGAATGCAGTTGAATATCGCTTTTCATTTTACTCCACTTATTTCACTTGTTTCTATTTTTACAGTTGTTTGTTGGATTACTTTTTGGTTAGAGTTTATAGGTTATAATGTACCTCAACTGTGTAATCTGATTCAATAATGATAATACCTAATAATAATTCAAACTTTCCCATCCGGTATCTCGAAAATGAAACGTTGGCGGTCCTATGTTCATTGGACTTTTTTTTTAATTTTGCAAAAAATCTACCCTCTTCGTTTGCACCTTCAATTTATAGGAACACCCCGTGTATGTTTCAATTCTCCACTTGCATATTTTATTCCAGGTGCTACTTGATATGTTGTTCTGACACTTATGAGTCAATGAACAGTGGAAATTGTTGAGGTTCTTTACATATTGACAAATGCCTGAAAAATAGTTCTTTCATCTGAATTCTCATATAGGTAGAGGTTGTTCCACCATAAACCGGACAAACTAAGTGGTGTAGATGACATGAAGTCATTTTTGCTTTAAGATATATGGCCCGTTTTCGAAGCATAAGGGGGTTACAGGGTGTTTAAAATCAACTTTGTGCAATATTCTGATAACTGTGGTATATTATGCGTGACATTTGGAATAACGGTTCATTGTCTTAGTATTTTTTTGGGAATTTTTTATTTTCGATTGCCAAATTGAATAGCGTCATTTCAAAGTAATCGGTTTTTTGAAATTTCCTGTGAAAATTTTTTTCTGGAATTCGAAATGATAAAATTGTTAAAATTTTTTTGGTTGAACTGTCTTTCATTCTGAAGACTGATGTGAAAACAGAATAAACAATGTCGATTGGTTTTCTTTCTGTAGCTTTCCAGAGATAACTTTCGGAAAACTCACCTGATTTTTATTTACTAAACTGGAGGCTTTACGAAGGCCTATAGCGATTGGACCGGATTTTTGGGAAACGTTACAAAAAAAGACATGTCTATGAAGTTAGCAGCCCACTTGCGACAAAATCAATAAAACCTATTGCATTAATTTTTTTTCTACCGGGTGGCTTTGCTGACTTAACGTTAAGTTAGCAGAACCACTTTCTCATTATCTACCAAATATCATAAAAATGGTTATAAATGATTGTCGAGTAATTGTCGGAGTCCATATGAAGTAAAAAAACACAAAAAATCCATTCCTTCTTGTTTATTTTACGTCTTTTTCCCGCGCGTTTGAGATATTTCTGGAATTATCGCATTTTTGGCAACAGCGCATTCGTAATTGACTTTTTTTCTATTGTATTAATTGTCGAATACCTGCCTCGAATTTGTAGTGAACGAAAAAAATTTGTCACGACCTCTGTTTTTTTCTACTAGGTGTCTTTGCCAACTTTATATTAATTTAGCAAATAGTGGTCGAAAATCATCAGGATGATCATAAAAGATCGTCGAGTAATTGTCGATGTTCAAATGAAGTAGAAAGCACAAAAAATTTAATCTTTCTAGCAATTTCCACTCCATTTTATCGCGATTTCCCCATCTTTCTAATGTCGCATTTTTGGCAACAGCACATTCGTTTTTTACTTTTTTTCTATTGCATTAATTGTCGAATACCTGTCCCGAATTTGTCGTGAAAAAAAATCATCGCGTCCTCAATTTTTTTTCTACGGAGGGCTTTGCTAACTTAACGTTAAGTTAGCAGAACCACTTTCTCAATATCTACCAAATATTATGAAAATGGTTATGAATAATTGTCGAGTAATTGTCGAAGTCCATATGAAGTAAAAAAAACACAAAAAATCCCTTCCTTCTTGTTTATTTTACGTCTTTTTCCCGCGAGTTTGAGATATTTCTGGAATTATCGCATTTTTGGCAACAGCGCATTCGTTATTGGCTTTTTTTCTATTGCATTGATTGTCGAATACCTGTCCCGAATTTTAGGTGAGAGAAAAAAAATTGTCGCGTTTTTGATTTTTTCTCTACGGGGTCTTTGCTAACTTTATATCAAGTTAGCATAACCACTTCTTCAATATGAGTCGAAAATCATAAACATGATTATGAATAATTGTCGAGTAATTGTTGAAGTCCTTATTAATTAAAAAAAACATGTCTATGACGTTAGCAGTGCCACTTGCGAGAAAATCAATGAAAGCTATTGTATTAATTGTCGAATAATTGTCCCGAATTTGTCGTGAAAGAAAAAAATTGTCGCGTCCTTAATTTTTTTTCTACGGGATGGTTCTGCTAACTTAACGTTAAGTTAGCAAAGCCACCCCGTAGAAAAAAAAAACTAAGGACGCGACAAATTTTTTTTTCTTTCACGACAAATTCTCGACAATTATTCGACAATTAATGCAATAGAAAAAAGTCAAAAACGAATGCGCTGTTGCCAAAAATGCGATATTTTCAGAAATATAGGGAGATCGCGAGAAAATGGAGTGGAAATTGCTAGAAAGATTGAATTTTTTGTGTTTGTCGACAATTACTCGACAATCTCTTATGATCATCCTGATGATATTCGACCACTATTTGCTAAATTAATATGAAGTTAGCAAAGCCACCTAGTAGAAAAAAAAACGAAGGTCGCGACAAATTTTTTTCTTTCATGACAAATTCGAGGCAGGTATTCGACAATTAATGCAATAGAAAAAAAGTCCATATTCCAGAAATATCTCAAACGCGCGTGAAAAAGACGTAAATTAAACAAGAAGGAATGGATTTTTTGTGTTTTTTTCACCATTTTCTAACCATTTTTATGATATTTGGTAGATATTGAGAAAGTGGTTCTGCTAACTTAACGTCAAGTTAGCAAAGCTACCCCGTAGAAAAAGAACTAAGGACGCAACAAATTTTTTTCTTTCACGACAAATTTCCGACAATTATTCGACAATTGATGCAATAGGTTTCATTAGTTTTCTGGCACTGCTAACTTCATAGACATAAAAAAGACAGCCCTCAGTCCCAGTTTCTTGAATGTATCCGTTTTATCGATGGGTTCTCATTCACGCGACGAACAATTTTCAGTATCGAATTTTATCAAGAGTACCTTACTGGTGCAAAATTGAGTGATGTTAAAATTCACTCGAAAATATGAAGTTAAAATCAATATCTCTAAACCCTTTGGCGTCCACCATCTTATCAGTAGGAAAAGAAATTATTTTTGTTGGATCTTATTTATTTATTGACTGCGAGTCCAACTAAAACTAAAAAAGTTATGTTCAATTATACTACTTGATTCGAACCTTGTAACTAGCGCCCTCTATGAGAGTCAGACATAAAAACCAATTCATTGGAATCAGCTTCCAAATCTCATTCGTATAAAATTTATTACAATGTTGCCAGTAGTTTCGGCAAAATCGTAAAAAATGCGGACATTTTTTTCTTCAACGCCCGTATTCAAGATGATTGAATGCGGAAGGCGTTGCGAAAATTTTCTATTGAGCAAACCCCAACTATTTTTCAATTTCCTATTTATCCTAGATACGGGATCACCTCTTTTTGGAACACCCTGAATATGTTTTTCCAGTTTTTGGTGAAACATCCTGTTTTCTTCCGTTTCCATTTCCTTCAAACTCAAAAGGTACAAGCTTAAAAAACTTTGAAGCATAGAATAAGTGCTCAGCCTTCTTGGCCTCTAATAATTATTTTAAGGCAAATCAAACAATTTCCACCGAAAATAGTTCAGTTCAATTTCTAGATGACCCATCTTATCATTTCGATTTACTGTGTCGTTGTTCTAGGACACAATAGCATATCCGGCTGAATACAGCTCTAATAAATCAAATTTGAGCGTTCGAATGGGGTCTGAGGATTTACAGAGGAGGGGAGGATGTTAGAGGATGGGAAGAGATGAACCGATTAACGGGAGAGCATAGACTTACTGCGGGAAAGGTATAGCCGATCGATATGCACTTTGATATAAAATTTAACGAATAAGAGATTACGTTTTTGTGATGCTTGATCTCTTTTCATGCCCTTAACTTAAATAAGGGAACGTCAAAATTTCCTCAACATCTTTGGTTGTAAATATTGATTGAATACTTTTTTTTATAGGAGCTTTCATATTCTCTCGAAACTCTTTGGATTATCTCCACCAATCTCTGAAACACAGTCAATAGTCGAAGATTGTCCGTCAATGTACTCTGAAAGTCTCTCATAGGTTCATCCTTCAAAAGTTATCCTTTTAACGGACATAATTGAATCTGACCATGGATTCGTGATCAGTGAGTTAGTTATTTTTGAGATATCGAGAAAAATATGCACAAATTACCAGCGTTTTACGAACTGATCTTCAGGAAAATATAAGGACGAAGGTATTTCGAAGGGACAAATATGGCTTGTAAATTGCAGAAGTAATCGGACAATACTAAGTGTTTTCGTTGAGAAAAATCTTGTTCGTAACATTTTTATTTGAATAAGATTATTACTTCCATATTTCCTGAATGTATCAACTCATTTTCAATTACGAAATATGACCTTTGCATACATTTCAGAGAATTGTATTAGGCATATATTCGGTCCAATTTCTCCATTCAAATGGCTATATATTTTTTACAGAGCCGGAAAAATGGAAAATGAAAAATTGGTCTCTTTTGGTATCAAAACTCTCGACGAGAATTGAAAGAAACAAAGACCGAAATCGGAAAAGAGACTGGCTCAGAAAAGCTGCAGAACCCTAGCCTCATGATTCTACCCTAAAATACCTCAGAATAAAAGAAGTGAGAAGTATAAGAAAATTCAAAATAGTAAAGAAGGAAAGATCGATTTTGGATTCACAAAATAATCAACTCTTCATAAAAAACTGACGAGACAAATAACTGATGGTGACAAAAATTCCCGATTGTGATTGTGACAGGATGCCCGATGAAATCCAGAAACAAGCAATTGTGTCGAAAAATGTTAGAATATTTTTCAATTTCATTCTGGATTTTGGATCCTGGTAAAAATTCATCAAATAAATGAGATTCTAAAGGTAAACTGAAAATTCCCAATGGTGATTACGTCGATACAGGGTGCGTCTTTAAATTTGTACATATATTCCAACTGTAGATTCTTGAGGCCAAAAGAAACCTTGTTCTCATTTTTCCGAATTCGGTTCTATTAAAAAGATATATCTGAAGGAAAATTGGACCGAACACGTGCCTGATACGGTTCTCAGCGAAGACCTCATATGAAATTGAGTAAATACAGTTAGGGAATATCCAGGAACTAACCTTATTTCAACAAGAATGGTAAAAACACGATATTTCTTAACAAAAACACTAATATTTCTCGGATTATATCTGCAATTGAAAAGCCATATTTATTCCTTCGCAATAAGTTGCTTCTTCGATTTTTCCTGAAAATTAGTTTGTAAACACTAATAATTACGATTGCAGATAATTGATTTTTTCTTTAAACAATATTGCAGGTAGCGGGTACGCAAGACACACCGTGTAAGATCTATTAATCGAGTAATCCACTCATCTCCAACCTTATCATGTTGGTCTGTGTCTCACGCATGCTTATACTATAGCGACAACCGGCGTAATTTGCAAGTGTGAATAGATACGGAGGACAATTGTTTTAGAGCTATGTTGTTATAAACGGGGAAATTGATTATTTTCGGTGTTTTCCTTTGATCTCGTGATGATTATGTGGAAGACTTTCTGTGAATTGATGTTATATTTACCGTGTAGTGTCGAGTTTATAAAATTGCAAGCAGATGTTGTTTACATAGAAACATCGCCACAGATTATTTAGTGCTCAGTATCTTTTTATTTTTCATTAATTTCAATTTGATACGTGGTTTGTCTCGACATCCATCATTCATATATCTGAACTTTGTATTTCATTGACATTTCTTTTCAATATGGACCGTTAACAATGAATTTTTAATAGAAATTGTGCGTATTAAATGTATAATTTCAAGCTCCTTGGTGTTCAATTCCATCTTCCACATTTGTGGGATTTTATTATTAGATATCTCTGCATCAAACGTTTTTCGATTGTTCAGATTTTAGTCTCGGCAAAGTTGATGAATATTATGACAACACTGTTAACTTGTTTAGAGGCCAGAAAAGTGATGATATTCGATGATATTCAATCAAGAGAAGCATACAGATTATTTAAGAAATTCACGATTTTTTCCTCAAATTTCAACGTATTCAATTAGGAATAAGTCGAAAACGACGCCTTTCATTGAAAAAAACATAAAAATACTTTGATTTCTGAGGGCTCTAGAGAGTTAAGGTTTCAAATCTGATACTTATGACGCTATGTATTACGAGTACCTCTTAGTGGAGTCTTGCTTAGATGTAGATCAGATCTTTACTCAGAAGTCAATTTAATTCAACTGAATCTTATTTATAGAAAAGTATTGATGCTCTGATGTATTTCCATGGTAAAGAAGTTATGAAGGAAGATGGCATTTTATTATAGCCTAGACCATTGAGTTCATATATTTAAACTCAATGCCTAGACTCAGCCTTCACATGCGACCACGACGGGAAGAATTCGGTGTTTGACAATTGATTTCAATTTTCAATAAGACAGGTTGAGTTGTCAATTTTCGTAAAAGAAATACATATTTTCCTTTTTTCTACAAACGTCAAAAAATGACAAGGTTCGCACATAGACAACAATATGCGAAGTGACCCTTTTTTTCATTTTCCTTCGTTACCATGACACCGTGCGCTAAGTAGTGTGCGAAATACTTACTTCGCACACTGCATGTAAACTATATGGGATTTTTATATTTTAACCTTCATGTTCCTCAATCAAGCAAAAATCCAAGGAATCATTTATTTATTGATGTATAACAATAATTAAGGCTTTCAAATTGTGAGAACATTTAACACTACCTAATTTTATTTATTATTTACAATGTTAACATTTATGGTGCAGCCAGTGCACGAACGTTTGTAGAAAAAATTTTGTTTGCATCTCATGCGCGAAATACTTTGGTGAGTTGTCGATCACCAAAGTAGCATTTCGCGCACTAGATACAAAAATAACTATTTCGACTAAGTCTACATTATTGATAGATTATAACACTGGGTAGGCGTAGGTAATAATTCCCCACATAATTTGGCGACCGTGACAGGAAAATAAAAGAAAAATGGACAAACTGATTAAAACATTAGGTAGATGTTTTTAGATCCTCTTTTACGAGAATCCACGATGCTGCTATCGATGGACTACAGTCCGCTCAACCTGATTTGATCGAAGTTCAGGGAAAACTTCGTATCCTTCGAGAGGAAATTGATACCCTTATGGAATTGGACAAGAGAATCCTAGATGCAATACTCGATGCTGATTATGGTGATACAGACGTTGATAAGGAGATGGAGAATTCTGATCAATATGAAATGCATTTTCAACTCAAAATCAGAGTGCAAAATCTGCTTCGTACGCCATCTGAGACTAACTAATAGTTCCGGTGAAAAAGTTGATCAAAATGAAGAATTGAAATATATTCCCACTGCATCCTGCTTGATGAATACTAAAATATTCAAATGTGTTTTTTGTAAAAAGGAAAATCCAAGTGCCGAATGTAACGATTCCAATCATATGAGCTACGAAGATCGTAAGAGTTTATTAATTAACTCAGAAAGGGTGTTGTCATTCATGCCGCAAGTTTGGACACATAACGCGTAAATACGGATCTTCACCTCATCTGGAATGTAAAAGGTGTGGAGAAAACCATGTAACACTCATGTGTCCAAAAACTAATTCTTCCAGATCAAATACTAACGATGTCGTACGACGCACTGAAAATCTTTCGCATTTTACTCGCACTGAAGTGATTCGGCCAACTCTGTTAGTTCAGTTGCAAGGAGAAGGAGAAACGAAGAACGTACGAGCAATTATTGATACTGATGGTGCCGAAGGATCGAATATGAATTCATATACTGCAAAAGACATGAAATTCGAACCTATCAGAACCGTCAGAACATGTCATCGTTGTTACAGGATCATTCTTCAGAGTTTAGATGAACAATACTCGTGCAGATTAGAAGTTCTCGATCAGCCTGTTATATGCAATGATGTTATGTACATACACGGGCGTTCATGTATACAAGAACTCACTGAACGAGGAACTGATGTTGTTGGAAATTTGCTGTCTGATGTTCGTTATGTCCTGAAGTGTGGTTGTTCTGAAGACTTCACATGGACGGAACATAATGGACGTAATGTCCAACACCATGCTCACTTCCACTTCCATTAATTAACAGATCTTTGAAAATAAGTGATATTTTTAGAATTTGGATGTCTTGGGTATAACGGATCCGAAGGAACCTAAATCATCCAAGGAGCATGAAGAAGCCATTATGGAGCATTTTTTCAACACCAAATAATTTTCGATTGGCGAAAACTAGATTTAGACCAAGAGCCAGTGACCAATTTTCATATGTCATTTCAAAACTCGCCAAAATGTACTTGTTTAATATTCAATATCTGCTCGAAAATAGAAACCATTTCTGCCAGCCTATAATGGCCGGAGTAGACTACCATAAGCGCTCAAAGAGGCCAGAAAATAAGGTTCAACTATGTCATTGTATCATACACAAAACTTTCGGGAATTGTTATTGATAAGATATTGAATCAATAAAAAATTATGACAGAACTTTTTCGTCCCTCCTAAGTGTTGGCAGAACTCTTTGAAAATGCATTGAGAACAGCTGTACTTATGTCATTTCAGTACGCTTGAAATTTACAGGAAATAAAGAAAATGTGTCTAGAAAGTGAATTATAATCATGACAGAAATTTTTTACATCACGAACCATCTGCCAGAACGAGAAATGTTGCCTCGCAAGTGCGAGCGAAATGAGCTTATTCATATTTGCAAGTCAGACCTAGAGCGCATATTGGGCATTTACTAGACTCATCAAAAGTTGATAGAAAATTGTGTGGAGGAAGCTAAAATTCTTTTATGGAATTATAGAATTTGTTTTCAGTTTCATTAACCTGATCCGATGATAAGGGTATTCGCTATGTACTCGTAATACTAAAGCTCACTGTGAAAGTCTTATACTCTCTTTTACTACTCTTAGTCTACCCAACTTTTCGGTTTTAAATGCCCTGATGGTTTATTTTTTACCCCTTGATGTGACTGAGATCTTACACTTCTTTGAATGTTTCATAGGTATACTCAATCCATTCGAAAATTTCTTGGAGCTCAGTTCAGATTCGAGCATAAATTCTTCCAACAAAGTCAATGTTTATTAATAATCTGTTGGTGAAAATATTTTTACTCATTTTTTGAGAACTAACCATTATACTTTCACAGTGAGCTTTAGTATTACGAGTACATAGCGAATACCCTTATCATCGGATCAATCAAGTAAATGAAACTGAAAACAAATTCTATAATTTCATAATAGTATATTCTAAAACTAGTTGCAGAATGGGCCCCTATTCCAATACGAATGCAAAATTGCATTCTGCAACGAGTATTAGACAATATTTTCTCTATTTCCCTCAAATTTTGTGAAATTCAATGAAAAATTTCAAATAATAGGTCCTAGTGATTCTCATATTGTATCTTGGCAGTCGGTGTGAGTGTTAGGAAATACGAAAATTTACATTTTCAAATTGACGTCTGCTGAAATTTAAAAGGATCGGAAGTCATTGCTGACAACCACAAAACGAAAAATGTAACTGAAAACGATGCTGTAATGAATTCATTACAGCACTGTTTTTAGTACTGTAATGAACTCATTACGATACTGAAATAGAGAAAAGAATTTTAGCTTCCTCCACATAATTTTCTAACAACTTTTGAAGAGTCTCGTAAATATGCGTTCTCGGTCTGACTTGCAAATATGAATAAGCTCATTTCGCTCGCACTTGCGCGGCAACATTTCTCGTTCTGGCAGATGGTTCGTGATGTAAAAAATTTCTGTCATGATTATAATTCGCTTTCTACACACATATTATATATTTCCTGTAAATTTCAAGCGTACTGAAATGACATAAGTACAGCTGTTCTTAATGAATTTTCAAAGAATTCTGCCAACACTGAGGAGGGACGAAAAAGTTCTGTCATCATTTTTTAAAGATTCAATATAGATGCATAGAAATACCTGGTGTTGGCACTGATTAGATTTTGTTTAAGACTTTCTTGTCGATCGAAAATGTGATATTTTGTGCGGATTTTCATTTCTCCCGAAAGGGGTCGCGTTATTTGTCGTTGCCGCAGTAGCGCCACGATATTGTTGGTTTTGATCCTCAAATTGGAGAAGTAGTCTTAGTCGGAAAAGATAGTATCAAAAGAATGGATTGGCCTCTTGACAGAGTGGAGGAATTTATTTCTGGTAAAGACGGCAAAATCAGATTGGTTGGATCGAGAAATTCCAATGGTATTGTGTTACGTCCTCTTCAAAGACTATATCCCTTGGAAATTGATATATCGGATGAAAAACGTCTGACAGGTTGCAGTCTCTTCAATCAACATGAAGAGAAGTCAGTAGACGAGTGTGGAGTTTGAAATGAAAATACACGCTTGAGCAGTTTTGGAAGAAGATTAGTTCCTGTTTCAAACTTGAACTGATGACCACTTTTTACTATACTGATATCACCGATATATGTCTTTCGTGGTCGGGAGGATGTTAAGAATCAGCCTACATGCGACGAGGCAGGAAGAAGCAAGGGGGACTACAAGTAACAATACAAGCACCATGCCCACCACATGCGAATTGTTCAATCGAGGTGTCCCACGATGTGTTTTTCATCAAAGAAGTCGTGAAACAACGTGGTAACGTCGCTAGTAGACGGTTGTCACTCTCAGCTATTGGTGATAGCAAGTATTCGGAACAGCTGAAGATTGCATTGCTTTAGGGAGGAGGATTTTAACAAAGCGGAAGAGCTTCTCGGTCGAAGCTTTTGATGATGAAACAAGTTTCATGATCGAGATCAATCTATAAATAATTTCGACCGAAAGCAGAGAATCATCATTCGTCATATTCGTTCCATGAATTGTTGTTTTATTTTATACGTGAAATTTTTCACATGACAATCTGTCTCTTACCGAAAAGAGATTGAATTATATTATAACCTGTAAACCAAATAATCTAAATGAAAAATTATTTGAATCGAGATTTAATCACTCCGACAAAACCAATCCCAGTCATTTCACCAGGGGTTCCTTGCCATTAGATTGGATTCCCAAGTTATGCAAGTTTCTGATTCCACGGTCGTTAATTACTTTCAGATAAAGGGCAACCGAATGGGCGCTTTTTTGGTACATTGAGCTGAATGCTGTTCCGAATGCGTGTCGATTCTATACAGTGAGCTTAGCGCGGTTTCCAAGCAACAGTCGGCAAGGCAGGCGTCGGATTTAGGAATTCGGCATCGTTGCCATGTCGAAACCTGGAAAACTACAGGCCCACCTGCATACTCTGGAAGTTGTGAAGTTTCAGGAGGGTGTATTGAAATCGTTCAACGAGACTCTGCAATTAATTTGAGATGGTTCGGTTCGTGCAATATTCAAAGGGTTTTCGAATTCGGATCAATGAACCAACAATATTAAACGAGGAAATACACCAAGAATATTCACGAAAAGTACCGAAATTTATAGATATTCAGCATTAAAGCTAGAACGACAATTAAAAGAACAATTTTTTTTCTGATTTAGATTCAGGAATGATCTCAATCGATTCGGTTGGATTCAGTGATCACTGATCACCTTTATTTTATGTGGTCGAATTAGATTCTGTCCGTCTGGTCATACAAACGATCATAATTTCAGGGTAAGTTCGGATCTGGAATGCCCCGTTTAGGTTCGTTAAGGCCGTTAAGGGTCTACGTCCCTGAAAAAAAGGCAGTCAGAAACGATTTATTTTTTTCTGATTGATGAAGGGATGTATGAGTGTATAAAGATAAAAATAATAAAAAAAATATTTTATGAGTACCGAATGAATGAAAAGGATATTCGCCATCACTTTTGTTATTTTGTTTCATTTCCACCATCAAAACGAACAAATATTTTTGTGTTTTTTCATTTCAGTATTGTAGTCTATCATTTAGTTAATCAAACTTCTATCTCATTTTTCTTTCAGAGTATACCGTTTTTTTGTGAATGATATTACAACAATGTGTTGTTGCCGCGAAATTTATTTCCTTGAATTTTTTTATTCAAAATGATAAATATCCATTTTTGGCAAAGACAATTTGTTAAGGTTTGTTTTAGCCGTCGATTAGTGAAAATTAATTGTTTCTTACAATTGTGGATTCTTAGGTGGAATTGAATTTCTTTTAAATGGCACGCCCCGCAGGTATCTACTCCCAGATGACTGGTGAAGGAAAATTAGTGTATTATACAGTCAGTGTGAGATCTAGTTCAGGGTAGGATTTCTTGTTAATATCCCCTTCGCCCCAACATTATTTTGTTCTATTAAGCTAAATAATCCAATAAATAAAAATTAATGCACTGCACCGCCATCTGGCGGTTTATGTTTCCTATATTGAAGGCTGAAGACTGGTAATGGGCCGAAATAGATAAGGTTCCGTAGTTATGGCCATTTGAAATTTCGCAACACTTTCTAATACAATTCTTTCGTATTATCACAACCATTTCAATAAGAATTTTTTTCCTAGTGATGCCAGAGAATGTTGCTGCTATGAATTTTTGATTCGAATAAGTTTTTCTGTGATACTGAAATGTTTTTATAACGACTTGTGCTGCTTTGAAAATTCGAAAGAACTTTTATAAAAAAAAGAATAATTTTCTTTCAAGTCCATTTCATGTAATCATTATTTTCTTGGGAATATTCATATTATTTATTCTTCTTTCGAAGCTTTTATTCAGTAATTTTAATCTGGGTTCCCGGTCATTCAGGACTCGTAGGAAACGAAGAGGCCAATACACTTGCCAGAAAAAGCGCACAAACGCCACTCACTTGTTCAGAACCCTTCTGTGGCATAGGAAAATGCACCTATAAGAAGGAGTTCATGGTGAAGAAGAAAACCGAAAGAGAAAAAAAAACGAAGAAGGAACTCATTTTGGTGGGAGAAATATGGCTTTTTAATTGCAAAAATAATCGGACAAAACTAAGTGTTTTTGTTAGGAAATATCGTGTTTGTAAGATTCTTATTCAAATTAGGTAAGTGCTTAAGTATTTTCCAAATGTATCACCCAGAACTTTAAATAATCACCTTCAATCGGAAAATATGAACCTTGACGTGTTTGCAAAGAATGGTATCAGGCACGTATTTGGCCTAATTTTTTTTCAAATGGCTATATCTCTTCAACAGAGCCGAATTAGGAAAAATGGAAAATGAAAAGAGGTTTTCTTTGGCCTCAAGAATCTACAAAGATTCAACCAGTATATACTGACTGACAAAAAAACCGCAACAACCGAAAATGACGCGTTTTATCAAAGAAACATGAGAATACTTTTATTTTCTAAAATGATTTATTCTTTGAAAATATGAACCGCTCGTCTTTTTCAAGTAGTCTCAAAGTATTTTTTCGTGGATTTATGAGTCGACTACGCTGTAACTTTTATACCAGGGGAAATATGAAATGAATTTGGATTTAGGAATATGAACTCAACGAGTATTTAGTTCATTTTGAAATAACGGTTCCAAAGATATGAACAGAAAAGTGTTAAATTCGTGAATTTTTGACACCCTGTATCTTTTAAACGAAACCGAATTTTGAGAAATGGTACAAAGGGAGTGTTTCGTTTGATGAGAGGAATCTACAGTTTAATTATATGTACAGGCTGGCCAGATTCCGATGGTTTAGTACTACAACTCCTATAAACTATAAAAGATAGAGAAAAAGTAAGGTACATATCATGTTCTCTTTTTTCGAGAAACAGAAATTGCTGAAAACCCCAAGTTGCTACGGCGTCTAGTTTCCGAGCTACAGGGCGATTTTGTTATTTGGTCTATTATTATAATTGACTATAACTTCCGTATTATAGGATCTACGTTCTCGAAATGAATCAATCTTTCGGGCACTTTTTTTACTGCTTTTCATCGGTGTTATTGGATTTTTTGCATCTGCTCAAATTTCGGAGCTATAACAAAATTTTTTTTTCAGATGGAAACCATACTGGGAAATGATATCTCCAAATTGATCTTTCTCCAGCGATTTTAAAAATATATATCATGATATACTTCCGAGTTCACTATATATCGAAAATTTCGAAAAAACATTTTTCGTTCAACAAAATCCTAGCAGGCATTGTTTCACTTCCTTCAAAACTGAGGGAGACATAGAATTTCATGTCTTATTTATTTCCACTTGTCAAATTCAATTCAGTTCCATCATTGTTGTATAGTCTGGCGCTTCTAAAGTTCTCATAAAGTCATAGAATTCGATATCTCACAATTATTGTAAGCCGCCAAATTGATTCAGGAAATATTAGCTTCATTATTGCTCAGACCAAACTTGTTGATTCTACTATGTATTTAAATACTTAGATGAAACAAAAGCCATCAGATTATTCTTAAGCCTTGTGAATATACTTTTCTGCGGCTGAGTTATTATTTGCTTGTGTAAAATATTCCATCGTGTTATATTTTTAATAATTCTCGTAAGGCATGATGTGATATAAATAAGAATTTAAGAAGCCCCAGACTATACAACAATGATAAAACTGAATTGAATTTGACAAGTGGAAATAAATAAGACATGAAATTCTATGTCCGTCTCAGTTTTGAAGGAAGTGAATCAAAGCCTGCTAGGATTTTGTTGAACGAAAAATGTTTTTTCGCCATTTTCGATATAAAGTGAACTCGGAAGCATATCATGATATATATTTTTGAAATCTTTGAAGAATGATCAATTTGGAAATATCATTTCCCTGTACAAGTCAATGACCCATCCTGGTTGATGAATAAAATTATTATAAGCTCAAACGTTTGTCAATGAGAGTGAGTTTTTGAGTAAATATTAAAAGGCTCCAGACGTTGCTCAATCGTTTTTTGAGGAGTACAGGATTGAATAGATTCTCCTCGAGTGAGGCCAGGTATATCTGGAATTATAATCCTATGATTGCTCAATCTGAAGTTTGGGTTGTAATCCAGCATGAATTCAATTCCATCGAACATTCTGTATTAAATCAACAATGAAATTTTTTAGTTTCTTCTTCACATCGAATCCGGTAGCTCGAAGGTCCTGCGATGACCCCGGCAGAATTCTATAAATAGCCTGCTGCATCGAGTACATTAGTTAATCTCTCCAACGTTGGCGGATCGAGTCCTTTGGGCTCGAGAGGGTAGCGAAATTCGGAAACTGCTGTGTAAACATCGGACCGAAATTCTGGAATGGCTCCTAAGGCCCCGGCGGCCTTGTTGCCGGATCAGAACGATGTGCTTTTATGTTTGAATTTGGAGAATCACGAACACATCGACCTATAGAAATTATATTAAATGAAATGCTATTACAGAGCAAAATCAGTTTATTATTCAACGAGCGGTAATGTAACACATAAAACACGAAGATGAAATTTTCACCACAAGCCGTCAGGCGAGTGGTGTAATTCAAGTGTTGACTGAATATTATACACGAGCTCTCTTGGAGAGAAGAAATGGACTGTTGTACCAATTATTATCGCCTCGAGAATTAAATAAATTGAATAATTGAATCGAATTGATAATTGAAAATAAATACCACAAAGTAAACACTGAAGGAATGGTACTTACGGTTGTTCAGACTAAAAGTTACGTATCTGCTTCTGTCTGGTTTCATGTGGTGTTGTGCAGGGTAAAAGTTCTTATCACATGATTCACTTTGTAAAGGCCGACGACGGAGAAAGTATTTGTTAAGGGCTTCGAGCTAATCCGGGTAAAAACAATGCGACTGAAGGCAGGGTATCTTGGAGGACTGAGCAGGTATATGCTTGTGGGATTTTTGCAACTGCCATAGAATCGCACAGAAAATCTAGGTTTTATTCTTAACCGAGTAAGCCCATCCTATGTATAGACTTTGTGGTATAATAAAACAAATGTGTGAATTCTGAACAGTTGACCATTACTGCGAATTGAATGCTAACTTACTCTTCAGTAAAATTCGAATTAAATATGGGTTGTGCGTGGTCAAATCTTTAGCGAGACCTCGTTCGAATTACATATATTCCTTTGAAGTTAATCTAGAATTTTCATAACAAGGGTAGTTGATTGATATTGTTAGGTTGATAGCATTTTGTAATTAATAAAATAATATTCTATGCTTGAAGTGTCATGCGACGCCATTACTAATTATTATTACTGACGTTCTGTTGTATGAACTAGAACTAGTTAATAAATTGTTAATATATGCTCATTTAATTATTATTGGATCCAAACATGGCGCAGTCGAGACTGTTGTTTTAGTTGAACTGAAAAAAGGAACGTGAGTTCAGCCTTCAGCCATGGAATTCAACAAACCTTCCGAATTCGATGTCAATGTGGATAACATCTCCGAGAGCTTTAGAAGATTCCGAACTGAAGTAGAAGTTTATTTTGTGGCCACAGAGACTGAGAAGAAATCGCGAGAGGTCCAAGTGGCGAGACTGAAAAACCTATTAGGATCCGATGGATTAAAACTATACTCAACTGTCACGACATTGAAGCCGGGTGAGGAAACGGTAAAATCTGTATTGGACGTCCTTGAAAAACATTGTACCCCAAGGAAGAATGAGACTATGGTGATTTATAAGTTCTTTAATAGAAAACAAGCAGCGAATGAACCTTTCGAACGGTATTTTACCGATTTGAAATCACTTATTGCACCTTGTGAATTTGATAATCAAGAAGAAAAATTGTTAAAATCACAAATAATTCTTGGACTTTATGACAAAAGTACTCAAGAAAGACTGTTGAGAGAGGACCCTTCATTGGACAAAACAGTTAGTTTTTGTAAAACAGTTGAGATGGCAGAGCTCAACATGAAAATTTTGAAAGCACCGCCTACAGTGAAAACACCGACTGATAATTCAACAGAGATACTTGAAGTGAATAGGAAGTCACATATGAAAAGACCACCAGAACACGGGAACCGTCAGGATAGTTTATATGATGCTTGTAGTCGTTGTGGCTACAACCACGCTAAAGGGCGATGCCCAGCATTTGGTAAACAGTGTTCCTCCTGTAAGAAGTACAATCATTTTTCAAAGAAATGCATGGGGAATAATCGTAATAACCGCATTCAACAGGCTCATGAAGTGGTGGAATTTAATGATGATGTTTTTAAGTTGGATTGTTTAAACCTGTGTGCTTGTGATGCTATCACTAATGTAGGAAATGAATGGCTGGCTTTGCTTAAAGTTAACGATAAACCAATTGAATTTAAACTAGATACTGGTTCCCAGGTTAATGTTATAACAACTACTGCTCTTCAGAATCTTGATCCTGATTTGAATATAAGAAAAACTGATGTACTTCTCGAGTCCTTTGGTGGATTCGTTGTTCGACCGATAGGCTGTGTTAATCTTAATCTTCAAAAAGACAATGTGAAAATAAAAGCCCCATTCATGGTTGTGAATGATGACAGAACTCCACTTCTGGGACTACGTTCCTGCGTTGAACTTGGACTTCTTCGTCGGATAGATAAGGTTACTGTCCCAGTTGATGAGTTTATCAAAGAGAATCAGGATGTCTTTAATGGACTGGGATGCTTTCCAGACATATGTAAGCTAAAACTTAGCAAAGATGCTACTCCTAAGGCAAATCCTGCTCGAAGAGTTCCTTATAAAATAAAGAATAAATTGAAAACTTGCTTAGACGATTTGTTGCATGCAAACATAATAGAGCGAGTGGATGAGCCTTGTGAGTGGGTTAATAATCTTGTGATTGTAGAAAAACCTGACTCTTCACTAAGGTTGTGCATTGACCCCCAACACCTAAATAAATATTTGGTTAGAGACTACTATGAAATTCCTACCTTAGAGGAAATAAGTTTAAAACTTGCTAACAAAAGTCACTTCTGCCTTTTCGATTTAAAAAGTGGGTTTCATCAAATTAGACTAGATGAGGAATCCAGTAGGCTATGTTGTTTTAGCACACCTTATGGAGTTTTCAAATATCTAAGAGCCCCATTTGGTTTATCAGTGTTGCCAGAGTTTTTTCAAAAACTAACATATAAATATTTTGGTCATATAAATAATGTTGTAGTTTATTTTGATGACATTTTGTGTTGTGGTAACTCAGAGGAAGAATTAAGGCAAACAGTTGAGGAGGTTATTTCCGTGGCTAGAAAGTACAATATTAAATTCAATTCTGAGAAAATTCAATATTTTGTAAATGAAGTTAAATATCTCGGGTTTTTGTTCAATAAGCATGGTCATAAACCTGACTCACAAAGAATCCAATCAATAATAAACTTGGAGCCACCAAAAAATGTAAAAGAGCTTCAAAAAATTTTGGGAATGGTAAATTTTTTGAGAAACTTCATACCCAATCTTTCTGATTTAATAGCCCCATTCACATCTTTGCTTAAAAAAGAATCCGTTTGGCTTTGGTCAAAATCTCATGATGAAAATTTCAATAAATTGAAATCTGTTATTTCAAATGTAACATTACTTGCTTCTTTTGACCCTGTTAAGGCCATTGAGATACAAGCTGATTCTAGTAATTATGCTGTTGGTTGCTCTTTGATACAAGAAGGAAAGCCTGTTTTGTATGCCAGCAGAACTCTCACTGCTTGTGAACAAGACTATGCACAAATTGAAAAAGAACTCCTTGCTATAACATTTGCATTCACAAAACTCCACAACTTTGTATATGGCCACCCTAATGTGATTGTTTACACAGATCATGCCCCTCTAACGTCTATAATACAAAAAGATATTAGTAAAATAAAAAATAATCGGCTCAGACGGCTGAGATTGAAAATTTTACCGTATAAGTTTGAGCTTAAGTATCTCCCAGGGAGGTCCATGGTAATTGCTGACTTATTGTCAAGGAATATTATTGCAGAAAATGTTACAGATGATGCGTCAATGAGGGATGTCGTACACACCGTAGGTGTTTTATTTGATTGTTCTGACCAGCAACTTACACATTTAAAATCCGAAACAAATTTGGATGAAACTTTAAACCAAATTATTAGGTACTACAAGAGTGGTTGGCCAAAACCTCTAGAATGTAGTGGAGATCTAGCTCATTATTTCAATATAAGAAATAGTATCACAGTAGAAAATGGTTTAATATATTATGATGACAGGTTAGTTGTTCCCTCGGTGTGTAGAAAAAAAATTTTGAACTTACTGCATGAAACACATCTTGGTCTTAACAAGATCAAAGAAAAGGTGAAACAATTCTTTTACTGGCCTGGAATTCTGTCTGATGTTACAAACCTTATAAACTCTTGTACTGTTTGCCAAAGATTCCGAAGGTCCAATATCAAAGAACCTTTGCTTCCTCATGAAATACCACCCATCCCATTCTATAAAATTGGTATGGATATACTTGAATTTCGTAATATGCACTATTTAGTTGTAGTGGACTACTATTCCAGATGGGTTGAGTTGAAGAAACTCAAAGACAAAACGTCATCGTCATTAATAGAGTGTCTGAAGCCAATTTTCGCCTCTTACGGAATCCCCAAAATTATAGTCGCTGACAACAATCCAGTCAGCTCTTTTGAATTTAAGAAATTCTCAGACCAGTGGAATTTTGTCATAACGACATCGAGTCCCTATTATCCCAAAAGTAATGGTCTTGCAGAAAAAGCGGTAGGGTTAATGAAATCCATGTTGAAGAAATGTCACCATGAAAATAATGACTTAGATTTATATTTACTCAACTATAGAAATTCTCCTGTTGCAGGATTAAAATATTCACCTTCCCAACTCCTCCAAAGTAGGACTCTTAGATCAAAAATTCCTGTAAGAGATAGCTGTCTGGCACCTCATGTTATTGATGATCCACAAGTTTATGATAAAAGTAATCAAAAGACCTATTATGATCAGCACTGCAGAAAATCAGTAGAATTTAACGAGGGTGATAATGTTTTAGTACAAGACAAGTTTACTAAGTTGTGGGAAAGAGCCTTTATTGTTAAGAAGCTTAAATTTAGGTCATATTTAGTAAAAATTAATGGCAAAATGTATAGACGCAATTCAGTGTTCATAAAAAAATATAATGCTCCTTCATCAGCAGATGCTGAATCACATTATTACAAACACAACGATTTTGATTTTGATGAAACAAATATTGATAGAAATATAGATAAGACTGCTGAAGACTCAAATAACTCTGGTTGTTCATTGGCAATAGGATCACCTATTACAACTAGATCAGGAAGAATAGTCAAAAAACCAGAAAGATTGAATTTGTAGGCTTTTCCTCTGTATTTTTTGTTCTCAATAATTTATGTATTTTTGTGGTTGAACCACCTTTATTTTCAGATATGTATGTGATAGAATTAACTTTTATTTTCTTGTATCTAAAACTTAAGGAGGAGGATGTTAGGTTGATAGCATTTTGTAATTAATAAAATAATATTCTATGCTTGAAGTGTCATGCGACGCCATTACTAATTATTATTACTGACGTTCTGTTGTATGAACTAGAACTAGTTAATAAATTGTTAATATATGCTCATTTAATTATTATTGGATCCAAACAGATATAATAAATCCCAAAATCCCATTTTATTGGACCTGTTCAATATTCTCGGTGATTCTTACTGGACAATGAGATATTATTCCACAATGAAGATATACAGGGTGATCCATTTTGAAAGATCCACCGAAATAAATCCTTGGGATGAACCTGAATCAAGAAATGGAAGTTTTCAGGGCGGCATCGAATGCAGGCGCTCAATCTCACCTTGGAGTTTGATTTAAAGGTAATTTCGAGGTAAAGTAGATTTTTTGAATAGGGAATGTACTTTTTTGTAGCAAAATATTAATCAGCGCGAGAATCTGAAACATTCTTCCTCTTTTGTTCTTTCGTAAAAAAAATTTCTCTGGAAATATGAACTGTTTTATGCTTAAGATAGTCATGGTAAAGTACTTCAAAGTTATTTCTTTTAAAATCATTTGGTTTTGTTATGAACATATTCGAGGACAAAAATCTGATTGGCTATCTGATTTGCTCTATAATTTGGGTGTAGAAGTTTTCTTCATAATCATTCTGAGTATAAAACACTTCATATTTCCCCAACGATTCATATTATTGCAGAAATAAAAAAAGGCTGAATGTTGTTATTTTCTCGCAACGAAAAATGCATTATGTCCTATACAAAAAATCTACTATCTAATCTATAAGATTATACAGGGTGAGTCTTCGACTTTTTCAAAATTCGGTTTCGTTTGAAAGATACAGGGTGTCGAAAATACATGAAACTAACACTATTCTATCCATATCTTCGGAACTGTTATTCTAAATGAACTGAATTTTTGTGGAGTGTGTACCATCTTCATGGTGCATATTCCTCAATCCAAACTTATTCAATATTTCTCCTGGTATAAAAATTACAGCGTAGCCGACTCATGACTCCACGCAAGAATAAAATCCTTGAAAAAGATGAGCAGTTCACATTTTCGAAAAAAACAGTCTTTTTAGAAAATAAAAGTATACTTATGATTTTTCAATAAAACGTCTTGTTTTCGAGTTTTTCCCAAGATATTAAATATAATCGAATGGCAGAAAATTAATATTTCTCTGATCGTACAAGTTAACGATGTTGTCAGAATGTTCATTAACTTTGTCGAATTGTCATTTGGAAATCACTGACGTTGTAAGTACTAAAATAGTGTTATCTCGACCTCTGAAATATGTGTTGATACACCGAGTTTATTCCATCAGTTGCGGCAGTATCACATCATAGTTTCGAGCTATTTCACCATTGACATTAATATAATAAGAGAAAATGATTATCGGTATTCAGACGGATTTTTCGAACTCCGGAAAAAGTTTTCACTTACCGGAGTTCGAAAAATCCGTCTGAATACCGATAATCATTTCCTCTTATATTTTCACAGACGTAAATTTCCCAACTAATTAATATAATAATTCGTCACATACATCAACTTATAACCAATTCACTCTTAACAAGTATTTTAATTTATCACCTCCAGTGTGTTTTAACCCGAGATATCTTACTTCACACGTGACAATGAAAACGAACTATGTATGCTGAACTACCGCATATACAGGGTTATTATAATAATCCGTGCATTAGACGTTTCTTGGCTTCTATGAGGAAAAGATTTCTGAAATTGGGCACACGGCCGTTTTTCAAAGGGGGAAATCATGCTAAAATATTTTCATCGAAATCGCACTTCCGGTTATACCGGAAGTGACCATCAACTTTGGTATTTCAAATGGAACTACCTATTTTTCTGAGCAGAAATAGATTCCTTCTTGAATTTTACACATTTTTTATCTGAAACATTTTTACGTTGTTGTCATGGTAACGAAGATATAAGATATAAGGACTCCTATAAGAAAATGGTCAGTTTCATAGGTCCGCGAAACGTATCATAGCATGCATGCTATCCATAGTGAAGAAACAAATGAAGGATCTTACGAAAATTCAATAATTTTGCTTTGTATTGCATGGCTATCGAATCATGTTGTTCTATTGGAACTGTCACAATAAATTCATATTTCTGAGAAATTTGAAACTGCAATAACTTCATTTTTTCAATTTGCATGTCCATATTTTTTTGTACAGAAAACAATTGGAATTTGAAGATCGACATAAGGAACCCTTGGAAAAATGTTTGAAATTAAATTTTCTGTACAAAAAATATGGGCATGCCATTTGAAAAAATGAAGTTATTCCAGTATGAAATTTCTCAGAAGTAATTTGGAAACAATTTTTTGTAGCTTTAGAAGACTTGAGAATGAGACTTTCCATTTAAAGTCTCGAAATTCGTCATCAATAAATAAAGATTGTGGGACCTAGGGACTTTTTCTCTGCTTTCATGATGAGTCAGCCATATTATGTCAATCTTACAGTTTGTTGATTTTCAAACATTCGTCGCACACCAAACCCTATTGTGCATGAACGTGCTTTTTGCAAATGCCATAGTACTCTGAATCTGCAAATAAAGAGCGAGCTGCCGTTCGAACCTTTTCTGAGACATTTTCAGAAACATTTGGACTAAAATTGAAGTTGATGCTTCTTGTATATTTTTACGCTTTTTGTTCGTTTTTTGTTCTTCGCCTTTCTTGTTTTCCTCCCTAATTCTTTTTCTTGCAGCCTTTTCGTCTTTTATCTTTCTCTTCTTTTCTTTAAACATTTCCTTATTTATGGCAAATGGAATGCGCCAAATATTTGGTTTAATACAGTCATGGGACATTCCTTGCGTAGTCATTGGACATGTGGACAATGACTGTATAAATGACTCATATCTCATGAAAAATATATACACTGATAGCTTGTGTTTTACTCTTCAACTTATTACAACTGAAACACTATATTCATGCACTATGTATTCCCAATCACAGTTATTGGACACCCTGTCCAATAACTAAATAACTCCCTTTTTACCGTGCTGTCATTGGACATGTATTAAACCATAAGAAAAGTAGAGGATTTCATGCTGAACAAAAATGAATAATGTAGATTAAAATCATGATACTTTCATGCACAATAGAGGTAATAATGATTAATGAACATTAAGCATTATTACCATAAATTTATTATCACCGTCTCTAACGTTCGCTCAACAATTTTTTAAGAAACTCGTATCTTTGTAGTGTCATGCGCGTCACCTCATAATTCAACTGATATCAGCGACTTCTAGAGAATTTCTCGTCATCAATTCTTGATCTTGCATAACTAATGATGAAATCTGTAAATGCTCTGTACTAAAAAACTATTTCTCTTCCTTATTGTTAAGAAATCTTTGAGCGCTGTCCAATAACTATCACTGTCCAAAACAAAGCGTTTTTGTTGAGAAATATCTTGTTTTAAACATTTTTATTCCAATAAGGTTGGTACTTGAGTATTCCCCGAATGTACTTACTCAATTTCAATCGGGAAATATGAACTTCAAGAGTCATACCCATACCGAAGAATAGTTTCAGGAACGTATTCGGCCCAATTTTTTTTCGAATAGCTGTATCTTAAACAGCTCCTTAAATGAGGGCTATTTCATATCGCCACGATGTCTGTAAGTTAATTTATCTTGGCGTTTCACAGAAAAACTCATTTTCAGGGAAATATGAGTTACCCTATACATTAGTTCTCGTATCAAATCCATGCTTGTTTGAATATTTACCTCTTCACTACCCTCTCCATGACGTTTATACGGTGGGGAACCGAAATCATCAGTGAATGGCTTTTCAACAGTTAATAAATCAAGTAGCTCACGCCACTCTAGTAAAATATTCAAATTATCAATTTGTGCTCAAGAAATTGTAACCGAGCGAGGAAATAATGCTACAGAATAAATACGATGAGAGTAAACTAGGAGCAAGATGAATTGTTACATCCCTAGGTGGTCTCCATGGATACGGTCCAGGACTGTTACGTCAGAATATGGACCCCAAATGCCCCCGTTTGTTTGTTTGGTTCGACAGCCGAGAAGGATTCCGGGTCGGAAGCAAGCCCGTGAGCTCTGATGCATCAAAATTGGCTATGAAAATTAGGAAGCAGTTGGAAATGGAAGCTGAAACAATCGAGTCAAGATGTTTTTCCCGATTGATTTGTGATATTCAGATTCAAAATTCGTGGCGATTCTCAATGGTAGCTTCAGATATTCAGTATCCACCCCTCTTGAGTTTCTCCAATTCCAACGTGAATTTGATTGTTGGTTCTTATGTGTTTAAATTATTTCTCTGTTTCAGTATCAAAATGAGTTCATCACAGTACTGAAAACAGTGCTGTAATGAACTCATTACAGCATTGTTTTCAGTTATATTTTTCGTTTCATGGTTGTCAAGAATGACTTCCGATATAGATGCATAGAATACCTGGTGTATCGACTCCTTACTAAAAATCGTAACCAAAATTTGTAGATCCAAACGGCATTCTAGATTTCAGATTTTGGTCTAGTTCCGGAATAATCCGCAATAATTCACAGTCCTAGCGCTACTCCGGCAATGTAAAAATAGCGCGAACCTTTTCGGGAGAAATGAAAAGCCGCACAAAATCTCAGATTTTCAATCGACAAGAAAAACAAAATCTAATCAGTGCCAACACCAGGTATTCTATGCATCTGTTTTCCAATCCTATCAAATTTCAACACACGTCAATTTGGAAATATCAATTTTCGTCAGTACACCAACTGCCAAGATACAATATAAAAGACACTTGAATGAACTTTTCAGTGAATTTCAACAGTATTTCACGAAATTTGACTAAAAAAGAGAAAAAAATACTAATACTAATACTCGTTGCAGAATGCAATTCCAACACTCATGCGTTCGAAAACTCGCTCCTTCGTCGCTCGTTTTCGAATTTCGCATTCGTATTGGAATAGGAGCCCATTCTGCAACTAGATTTAGAATATGTATACTATTATAAAACGGTTTAGTTCATCCGTACTGAAGGGTTTTCAAATAAGAGATGTTATTTTGACATTCAAAGAAAAATGCAATTATTAAGATGAATGATCGGATATTTATCTTATCATAAAGAGTATGGCATGCCGTTAATGATAGAAAAAAAAACATCAGCCAAACGACCACCATGACCACGACTACAGGACCATATCCTTTTCATGAATATTTCATGACCAAATCGCAAAGTGGCTGCCCTATGTCCTCGATAGCCTCAGGAATTCCATCTTTGAGGTTTTGAATCGACGCTGGGCTCTTAGCTTCTCTTCCACATGGCCCCAAAAGAAGAAGTTGCAAGGTGTTCAATCACAAGATCTGGGTGGCAAATTGTGATCACCTCTTCGAGAAATAACACGGCCCGGAAACTTTTACGGTGAAAGAACAACGGTTTCGTTACTTGTGTGACACGTAGCGCCGTCTTGTTGTAAGTGAACGTGGTTCAAGGTCAATACCATACAATTCCGGACATATAAAAATCCATAAATCATCTGTCTATAGCGCAATCCATTCACCTCAACTATTGCTCCAGCCACATTCTCAAAAACGTAAGTAAGGTTCAATGGTCTGACCATAAACCGCACCAAAGAATCACAAGTTCCTCAACTTGTGATTCTTTTCAACAATAATTCTTGGGTTTTTTGCTCCCTAGATGCGACAATTTTGCTTGTTGCCGAAGCAAGCGAGATGGAAATGAGCCTCATCGCACAAGATGATTCTTCGATGGAATTCCGCATACTTCATGCATTTCAAGGACCCAATCAGAAAATGCAGCATGAACGGGCTTGAGTTATTGTGTTAACTAAACTTCATTAGCTTTAAGACCCAAATCGTTATGCAAAATACGGTACAATGACGTTTGTTGACTGCTTAAATTCAAAAAACGACGAGGAATGTACAAACCTAGGTTTTCTTCAACTTCCGGCTACAGCAGCGATATTCTCGGCTGTTCTTGGGCGACGTGCACGGTTTTGATTCTTGACATCACCAATTTCTGTATTGCGGTTCGACAAGGTGCTTCACGATGACCCAAAAATATTCGAGTTTTACGAACCGTCTCTGCCAAATTTTCACCATTTTATAGTGGATTATAATAATTTCAATGCGTTGTTGAAGCGTGTATCGTTTCTATTTTATTAATGGCGTAGTTTATACTTGTCAAATGTCAAAAATTGACAGCTCCAAAAGTGACATGTAGCGAAATAATAGCGGGCTATTTAAAATAGCACTTCTTATCGGAAAACCCTCATTTATCATTCGTGATGGCAAAAATATTAGCTTTATATCTCTTCCATAAATTTGGACCATTTTGACGAGTTTCAAGGAATGATTGACCGAAATTTTTCATCAAAATATTACTCAAAATTGGAGATAATGGGGAACTCATAGCCAAACCGAAATCCTGTTGATGATATTGTGTTCGGTTGATCTGTTTTTACTGTACAGGGTGGCCAGATTTCGATGGTTTAGTACTACAACTCCTAAACTATGAAGGATAAAGAAAAAGTAAGATTCATGTCATGTTCTCTCTTTTGGAGAAACAGAAATTGCTGAAAACCCCAAGTTGTTACGGCGTCTAGTTTCCGAGCTACAGGGCGATTTTGGTATTTGGTCCATTATATAATTGACTTTTTTTACTGCTTTTCATCGGTGCTATTGAATTTTTTGTATCTGCTCAAATTTCGGGGCTATAACAAAATTTTTTTTTTCAAATAGAAACCATAGTGGGAAATGATATTTCCGAATTGATCTTCCTTCAACGATTTCAAAAATATATATCATGATATACACTATATATCGAAAATTTCGGAAAAACACGTTTCGTTCAAGAAAATCCAAGCAGGCTTTGATTCACTTCCTTCAAAACTGAGGCGGTCATAGAATTCCATGTCTTATTTATTTTCACTCTTTTCAAAGTCAATCCAGTTTCATCATTGTTGTATCTCTGGCGCTTTCAAAGTTCTTATGAGTTCATAAAATTCGACATCTCACAAATATTGTTAGCTTCCAAATTGATTCAGGAAATATTAGCTTTATAATTACTCAGACCAAACTTGTTGATTCTAGTATGATTTATCTGCTAAATTGAAGAATGAAAAGCATTGGAATACTTAGATGAAACAAAAGCCATTATTTAGATTATTCTTGAGCCTTGTGAATATATTTTTCTGCGGCTGAGTTTCTTCAGAATATCTATCAAAATATATTTGAGATGCATTATCAGCGTCATAATTTGCTTGTATAAAACATTCTAGCATATATTTTTTTAATAATTCTCGTAACGCATGATGTGATATAAATAAGAATTTTAGAAGCGCAAGGCGATACAACAATGATGAAACTGAATTGAATTTGACAAGTGTAAATAAATAAGACATGAAGTTCTATGACCGCCTCCGTTTTGAAGGAAGCGAATCAAAGCCTGCTAGGATTTTGTTGACCGAAAAGTGATTTTTCGAAATTTTCGATATAGTTTAGTGAACTCGGAAGTATATCATGATATATATTTTTGAAATCGTTCAAGAAAGATCAATTTGGAAATATCATTTTCCACTATGGTTTCCATTTGAAATTTTTTTTTGTTATAGCTCCAAAATTTGAGCAGATACCAAAAATCCAATAGCACCGATTAAAACAGTAAAAAAAGGGCCCTAAAGATGTGTTTATTTCGAGAACGTAGATCCTATAATACTGAAGTTATAGCCAATTATAATAATGGACCAAATAACGAAATCGCCGTGTAGCTCGGGAACTAGACGCCGTAGCAACTTGGAGTTTTCAGCAATTCATGTTTCTCGAAAAAAGAGAACATGACATGTATCTTGCTTTTTCTCTATCTTTTATAGCTTAGGAGTTGCAGTACTAAACCATCGAAATCTATCCACCCTGTACCTAATCTCGGAATATCGACTGAAGAATCATTTGGGAGGCGATAGCATATTATCTTGAAATTTTTGGTTTTCTCTAACAAAACTGAAATAACTCCATAAAAATTGTTTCTGTAGACAATGCTCCTGCTTTATACAATTTATATCTTCAGTGGTGGGGCTACTCGATCGAGATGATCTTGCTTTTTATCACCAGATGCGGAAAAACTTCACTTCACCAATATATATTTTCAGATCAACCCATCATTCATCAGCATAATGAAACCGGATCCTCCGCCACTTTGCAACCATGATCAGAATATTTTTTTAATACGACTTTTTTTCAGAAGCTTCCATTCGCTTGAAGCACTGTCAGCATGAGGGTCCCTAGGGGGGACAGGGGGAAAGCTGCCCCATAGAGCTTCATAAATATCCCTCAAAAACTCACGTAATAATAGCATAATATACGAAAATCACAATGTGGTAGAATTGTGGCAAAGAACATGACAGTAGAAACCTGGAGGTAATTATGAAGAGCTGAAAATTATTGATGTTTTTAAGAGAAACATGGAAATTTTTTCAGGAGACCGACAAAGTTTTAAAATTTTTTATGGCTCTACCGTACTGTGCAGCGATCATTCAGCAGCCTTCGTAGGATCCAAACCTGGCTAAGGAGTACGATGATTGACACCGCATTTACATTAGTCAAGTGAGTTGATCCAGTCAGTTGAATTGAAAGCGAATTGAATGTGTAAACCCCCAAATTCGTTTCACTCGATCGACTGAATTAAATGGCTTCTAAGTTGAAGCACGGTCAACTTTGTGGAAGTCACTTGAATTCAACTGACTTGATCAACTCACTTGACTAATGTAAACGCGCCATGAGAGTCGACTTACTTCAACAACAGAGTTGTTGAATAATTCACCAAGAATCCAATAGTTGTGTTTTGGTTAGTTTAAAATTTTTATTCGGTTTTATTATTATACAAGGTGTTCCTGACTAACTGTATCAACGGTCAACAGTAGATTTCTGATGAAAAATCAACTTTTTTTTCTGAAAAATTTATGTTTTTCTCAGTTTTTTGCTCTCAGAAATGGTTTGAATTACAGAATTGGGTTTCTGTACACACATTCTCACTTATAATAGCTTCTTTCTTGCACTCTGTTTTATTAGACGTGCCAGTGTCGGAGATATTGAATTTGAACAAAGGTTTGACCCCCAACGTTTACATCACTGGACAAATTTGCATTTGCATAGCAAATTCTGTTGTGCCAATGTACTTTACATATTAAAGGTAATGGTTCATTGCTCTAAAGTGAATCGTTTTCGAGAAAACTGGCATTTTATGATCGCGGCGGAAACAATTTACGGACGCATTGTAAATTTCTTGCATTAGGAAAAATAAGTGGTGATAATTAACTATGGTCGCTGAAAATAATAAAAATAACATTGCTCTTCGAACTTGAAAACCAAGTTGTAGAATTTTCTTGAAATTATTACTTGTTATTATCACTACTCATTTTTAAGATTACAAGAAATTTACAATGCCTTAACAAATTTTTTTTTACCATAAAATGCCATTACTACATACTATTTAAATATTTTCTTGGCCCCCCTGCAAAAATCCCCAGATACGCTATTGGCTTGATCCGTTTCTATTCAACACAAATATGTACATATACTGTTAATTCGTCTTATTTCAAAGAATGTCTTCAGTTGTCTTCAATTTCAATGTTTTAATCAACTTTTCCACAGTATCAGTCAATTGACACAACTAATTAATTTTACATGTCAAAATCTGACTCATCTTTTTTACCTCCTATGATAAAACCTATTAAAATACATATATGTACAGAGTGAACAACAACATTTTCTCCCCTCCGTGAAGAAGTTTCAGCTTCTCTCACTCTAACCATTTTCCATCTCGATTCTGCACAACTTTGCAACAGGGCGCTTGAATACTCCGTTACTAGTTCTGACACTCACTACTCGAACTCGTCCATCAGGGCCTGGATACAGTGTCTCTACTCTTCCTAACTTCCACTGTCTTCTTGGCGAATTCTCCTCAACAATGATTACGATGTCATTGATATTCAACTGCTTGCCGTCATTATTCCATTTTGTTCTTTTAGTCAAGCTAGGCAGGTATTCTTTGGTCCACCTTTTCCAAAAACAATCGATCATTTTCTGTGATTTGGCCCACTCTC
This sequence comes from Adalia decempunctata, assembly GCA_951802165.1. Taxonomy (NCBI): domain Eukaryota; kingdom Metazoa; phylum Arthropoda; class Insecta; order Coleoptera; family Coccinellidae; genus Adalia; species Adalia decempunctata. The sequence goes on along the minus strand of OX637696.1, from coordinate 60,302,386 downwards.
TCCTGAAGTCCTTCATATTCATGAAATCAGAGATAAAATTAGATGATCCCAGTAAAAAATGATTTGGGGTCAGGGCCTCTGAATCATTTGGGTCTGTAGAAACTTTCGTTAGGGGTCTCGTATTTATGATATTTTCACACTCGGTAAATATTGTCTGCATGAGTTCATCCTTGAGAACTTGTCCATTCAAAATGGTGTAGAATGCTTTTTTACGGACTGCACCATACGTTCCCAGGCACCACCCATATGTGGTGACGCTGGTGCCAAGAACTTCCAGTCGATACCTTCCTGTGTGAAGGTGTCAGTGATTCTTGCCTGGTCGATGTCATGGAGTGCTCTCTTAAGCTCTTCTGCAGCTCCCCGAAAATTTGTTCCATTGTCGGAATATATCTCTTTCGGCGGTCCTCTTCTAGCTATCATTCGCCGAATAGCTAAAATAGCTGAGTCTGTGGTGAGTGAATGCGCTACCTCAAGGTGGACAGCTCTTATAGTGAGGCAAGTGAAAATCACTCCCCATCTCTTCTCTCTTCGTCGTCCTATGGAAACAAATAATGGTCCAAAATAGTCCATTCCTGTATACGTGAATGGCCTGATATTCGGTGTCAAACGTGCTACAGGAAGCTGTCCCATTATTGGAATAATTGGTTTTGATTTGGTGATTCTGCATTTCTGACATCTCTTGAACGCCGACTTCACCGCACTTCTTCCATCAATTATCCAGAAGCGTTGTCTCACATCGTTCAAAACGGCTTCCACTCCTTGGTGTGCAAATTTTTCATGATAATTTTGGAGGAGTAGTTGCGTGAATTGATGTTTTGTGGGAAGTATTATGGGTTGATTCACAGAAATTGATAATTCAGGAGCTAATTTTGTCCGTCCACTTAGAAGCAATATTCCTCTTTCGTCAAGAATTGGTGAGAGGCTCTTCAGACGGCTTTTATTTGGTAATGATCTTCCTACATCTTATTTCTTCCCCAAAACTATCTTGTTGACACCGTTTGATCCAAACAATTTCAGATTTCTGAATCTCAGACACTTCCAACTGTCCAGGAAAAACTCTGTTACTCTTTCTCAATCTATCCAAAAGAACATCTACGAATCTCAAAATCCATGCAGTAACACGTATCAAACGAGTCCATTTTGAAAATCGGTTGATGTCAGGAAGATATGGTTGTTCTTCTGTGGTAACTGTTATTACTTCAATTTTTCCAGATGGAGGATCTTCCAAATTCACAATATTCCTCTTAGGCCATGAGGTTTTGTCCAATTCATACAAGAAGTGAGGACCTTTGAACCAACTTGCATAAGTCGTCATATTACCGTCGTCTTTGTTGTAGGTTCTGGTGGCAATATCGGCCGAATTCAGCTTTGAAGGAACCCAATTCCAGTCGTTAGTGTTTGTCAATTCTTGAATCTCTCCGATGCGGTGACCTTCGAACTGTCCCAATTTGCTTCCATCACCTTTGATCCAAAAAAGTACCGTAGTAGAGTCTGACCATAAAAATACTTCGTCAATTTTTATTTCCAAAGTGTCTTTGATTGTTTTAGAGAGCCTGCTTCCCATTACGGCGGCTTGCAACTCCAAACGTGGAATAGAAATGGGTTTTGTAGGAGCTACTCTTGCTCGAGCCATAACAAGTGTTACATCTATTTTGTCTTCAGTCAAAACTCGTAGATAAGATGCTACTGCGTATGCTTTTTTGCTAGCATCGCAAAAAACATGCAGTTCTATCTTATTCGCTTGAGGAATATTTAGAGAATAACATCTTGGGATGGAAATATTTTCTACTTGTTTCAAATCGCTTTGCCAAAGCTTCCAAGTGTGATATAGTTCCTCGTCTATACTATCGTCCCAACCAATTCCAGATCGCCATATGTCTTGTATCAGAATACGTCCTTTAATTGTGAAATTCACAATGAGTCCTAAAGGGTCGAAAATGGACATTACCGTCTTCAAAATTTGTCGTTTGGTAGGTCTACTGTCTTGAAACTTATCATCGAACTGTGAAATTTTGAAACAAAATATGTCTAATTTTGAATCCCAAGAAAGGCCAAGTACTCTTTGCATTGTCAAATTCGAATCCACACAGAAATCCTTGGATACTGAATCATCTGATGACAATTTTTCTATGACTTCCCTCGAATTGCATATCCAGTTGACAAGCTCAAACCCACCTGATCTTTGAACTCGTGACACTTCTGAGATAGTTTTCAAAGCTTCCTCTACAGAATCAGTACAGTCAAGATAGTCGTCTACATAGTGCTTTTTTGTAATAGCCTCAACAATATTTTCCTGGCTGGATACCTCCTCAGCATTCACATTCTTCACGAACTGGGCACAGGTTGGAGAGCAAGTGGCACCAAAGGTCATAACTTGCATTTCATAAACATCCCATTGTCGATTCGTATCCCCATCTCGCCATAAGAACCTCTGGGAGCTTCGGTCTTCCTTTCTTATCATAACTTGATGGAACATTTCTCTGACATCACTGCAGAATCCAATTTTTCTTTGTCGAAATTTAATCAATACCTCCACCAATGATTGTAGCAAGTCTGGGCCAGATAATAAATTATCATTCAAACTGGTTCCGTTCGATTTTGAGGCAGCATCAAAGACTAAACGGAGTTTACTTGGCTTATTCGGGTTGATTACCCCGAAATGGGGCAAATACCAGCATCGAGGACCTTCTTCATTGGATTCTGCAAGAGTCAACTTCCTTGCATATCCTTTTTCAACGTAGCTTGCTATTTTCTCAGAGTATCGCTTCCCAAAGTTCCTGTCCTTCTGTATTTGTTTCTCAACGCATCTCAGTCTCTGAATGGCCATTGTTTTACTCTCTGGAAGATGAATGTTGTCTTCCTTCCACAGCAACCCTATCTCGAATCTGTTTCTTACACGTCTGATCGTGTTTCTCATTATCTCCATTGCCCTTTGTTCTGCTTTATTTATGTTTGTTTTCATGGGTACCACTCCAAAGGCGTCTGTGGTGAAAGATTGTTTCACCATTTCATGGAGTGAAACATCAGAAATTTCATAAGTGCAGATGTGGAAGGAATGGCATGTTTTTCTTGTCTGTTAGAGTTTCCTCCGTGAAGAATCCACCCAAGATTTGTTTTTGTCGCAATGGGAAGATCTTCTGTGCTCTGACCTACTTTTCTGGCTACAGTGAGGCGTACATTGTCTTGACCTAGCAAAATCATTGGACGTTCTCTTATTTCGTGGAAGGGTATTCCTGACAAATATGAGTGTCTTTCCCAATCGGATTTTCGAACCTCTTGAACTGGCAGAGCTAAATTTTGAACTGTTCTGACATTTTTCATACTGAAGATCTTAGCTCCATCGAATACTCCCGATATATCAAAATTCAAGCAGCTCGAATCTTCATGGCGCGAGGATAAGTTATTAGTCCATTGGATGCAAAGCGGTTGAGCAGTACCATTCAGTCCCAATCTGTTGGCTATTGACTTGTCCACGAGGGTAACCGACGAAGCTTCATCACATAAAGCTATAGTCTCCAAAACAGTGTTGTTACCATACAACTTCACTTTCACCATCCTTAACAAAACATTGCTTTCTCCTTGTCCAACTGCAAGCACGTTCTCATTATTTTCTAAGTTAGTCTGGGTTGAATGGGTACCAGCATCTTCGTTTGGTTTTTTTGTATCTTTATGAAGCAGCTGATGATGAGAACGCTTACAACCATTGATATTACACTGTCGTCTTGCTCTGCATTTCATGGTTTGGTGATTGTGTCGTAGACATGAAAAACACAATTTCTTTTTGGTAATAACTGCCCATCTAGTATCAACATCGTCAGAGGACATTTTTGAACAATCCTGTATTTTATGTCCTTTTCCTGTACAATATTTACATTTTTCCTCATGACTTTGTATATCTGTCGAAATCAAAGTAGTTTCTTGTCGTCTTGAAGAGAACTGAATATGTTTTGGTTTTGTTTCTATTTTGAAACTCTTGGAGCTATTGACAAAACACGCTGCAGTGGCTTTTCTATCAATCCAAACGGAAAATTCGTTCAGATTTGTCGTTCCCCCATTTTGCATAATTTCTTCTCCCCATTGGAGTTTCAACGAATCAGGTAGTTTCTGAACCAATTCTCGAAGTACTTGCGGATTTTGGAGATGTTCAAAATGTTCCAATGATTTGATGGTAGCCACGAGACAGCAAACATGATTGGAGAGGTGAATCAAAGTGTCCATGTTGTTTTCCCTTATTGGTGGAAGATTTCTCACCTTCATGATGAGCCCCTCGATGATTTGGTCAGGTCTACCAAATCTCATTTCGAGTGTCCTCAAAACTAGGTCAATGTTATCTGGGGTGGTCATCATTCCTGATACTGCAAGCTTGGCTTCACCTTTTAAACACTTTTGCAGTTTTATCATAATTTCTTCTGAAGAATATTCGCATAATTTGGAAATTCGCATAAACTGTGAAATGAATGTTGGCCATTCTTCGGAATTGCCGTCAAAAATACTGAAATCTTTGTCCACAACTTGCCTTGCTGCAAATCTACTTTGGTTTGGAGCACTAGCGACAGACTTTATGGCTTCACTAATGGTATTGCATAATTGTTTGATCTCAGATATTTGTTCATTTCCTTCTTCTGGCTGGATTTCATGTTTTGTGGCCGAATGCAAATCATTTATCCATTTTCTCGTCTTCTCTACAGAATGGTTATCATCATTTAGTATTTGGCATTCAATATTGGGTACTGATAACTGAGATTGGCTTTCTTGAAGTTCTTCAATTTCTGACTCTCGAACTTCATTTTCTAGTTCCAAGATTTTCAACCGGTTTTCCAACTTTGTCATTTCGATCGCTTGTCTTATCTTCTCGACTTCAACGGCATGTCTTTTTTTACGAAGGGAAATACTACTGACTTTCAAAAGATTGGATTTCATGGAAAGAACAGATGAAGTTTCTGGTAATTCATTACCGACGTCTTTAGGTCCTGGGTGTTGACTCTGTTTGTCTTTCTGTCTTGAGTTCACCTTGGCCAACAAAAGTTCATCTCGTTCATCCATTATCTTTGTCTGATATTCTTCTTTATTTGGATTTTGGGTGATTTCTGTCTTGTTTGACCTGACACTGAATGCATGTCGTCTTGATAATCCAAAAGCAGGTGGCCACTCATAACTGGGATTAAGTTTACTATGCGTACCTGCAGTCGTTCTTCTTGTATTTTGCATGTCTAAAAATTCCTCTGGAATGACTTCTTCACCAAAGGACTTGTTATCCGTCTCGAAGGACCAATGTTAATTCGTCTTATTTCAAAGAATGTCTTCAGTTGTCTTCAATTTCAATGTTTTAATCAACTTTTCCACAGTATCAGTCAATTGACACAACTAATTAATTTTACATGTCAAAATCTGACTCATCTTTTTTACCTCCTATGATAAAACCTATTAAAATACATATATGTACAGAGTGAACAACAACATATACAGTGTGTTTCGGTATGACTTAGCGACAATTTAAGGGCATAAAAAATACCTAATTTCATCGACAAAAACACCCACATTAGGGAGTTTACCCCCCTATTTTTGGAATAGCCGACATTTTGAATTAATTTTTTCATTTTAGTCGACTCTTTCAAATGATATTGATTTCTCTGGACATAAAGGTCCTACAGATGTGAAAAAAACGTTTCTTGAAAGATAATACTACCACCTTTCATTAAAGTAGAACCATATGAAACATTAAACTCAAAAATGTCTTAAAAAAAATCATTCAAAAAAATTAGTCGAAGAATTAACTAAATGTTTTAGTAAATCCTCAATAGTACAAAAACTAGCACAGTGAAGTATGATTTTTTTTTCAATTAACTAACACGAAAGGATATCAGCTACACGACACACATCATTTCTGTATGTTACATAATTTGAGAGTTATTGCTGTTTTAACATGACCCTTATGAAAATGGATGAAATAAAATAAAAACTCAGTACTGCACTTTTGATCATTTTTAATGATCAAACTAACAAATTCATCATAAAAATTGCTCAAAATTGCCGCCTCTGCTTTGTAGACAGGCAGTGGCCCTTATGACGACTTTTCTTGTGGCCCTGGAATCAATGCAGTGGTGGAACAGTTGCTTGGCCACCACACTCTCCGGACTTAACACCGCTGGACTATTTTTTATGGGGATGGATGAAGTAAAGGGTATATTCCACGGTTCCAAACACCAGAGAAGAACTGGTGCAAAAAATAATGAATGTTGCAAACGAAATAAGAGCAGACACTGTATTGATTTCCAGAGCCCCAAGAAAAGTCGTCATAAGGGCCACTGCCTGTCTACAAAGCACATGCGGTCATTTTGAGCAATTTTTGTGATCAAAAGTACAGTACTGAGTTTTTATTTCATTTCATCAATTTTCATAAGGGTCATGTTCGAACAGCAATAACTCTCAAATTATGTAACATACAGAAATGATGTGAGTGTTTTTTGTAGCTGATATCTCTGCGTGTTAGCTCATTGAAAAAAATTATACTTCAATTTGCTAGTTTTTGTACTATTGAGGATTCACTGAAAATTCAGTAAATTTGTTGACTAAATTTTTTTTAAGAATTTTTTTATGGCATTTTTGAGTTGAATGCTTTCATATTGTTCTACTCCAATAAAAGGTGGTAGTATAATCTTTCAAAAAACATTTTTCTCACATCTGTAGGACCCATATTTCCAGAGAAATCGATATCATTTGAAAGAGTCAACTAAAATAAAAAAAATTATTCAAAATGTGGGTGTTTTTTACGTTAAATTTAGGTATATTTGATGCCCTTAAATCATCGTGAAGTAATACCGAAACATACTGTATATCTATGTAATGAAATCCTTTTATGTAGTTCTCAACATTGAGATGACCGAGTAAATTGAAAATGTTAACTATTTTAATGTTTTCATCACCAAACCGCTTCGGTTTTTTCAGATAATTGAAGAATTCGAACAACAAGCAACAAAAATCAAGAACATTTCGAAATGATTCAAACTTGTGTAGAAGCAGCCTCTATTAAAAAAGAAAATGGGTGTGCATAGGCTACATTGAGGAAAATGGAAAATTACGACCATTTGATTGCTTGCAATGAATGCACCGAATTTTCGTGCAGGAAAGAGAAAGTTGTAATTTGTGACAGATTCCATCTCACGATTTGAATTCGCGCGTTTGCTCTTCCTCTACGCATGCTCATACAGCTCGATCGATTTTTACGGGGTTGAGCAGCGAAGAGGTGACTCAGAAATCGCATACCGTCCCTACAAATGTCAGTCAATGACAAACTCGAAATCCCTCAACTTTGCCAAAGTTCTTGTGGTGAAAACCGTTCCATAGCGTTTCCGACCGAAGATGCGGTTGCTCGATTTTAAATCTAAGTGGTGCCGTTTGTGACGTGTTTTATTTTGAAGGTGAGTGTTCATTCAGTGTCCTTGAAGGTTACCGGCTTACGAATAAGTTATCATCATATTATATTATGTAATCAGAATATTCATAGAATGAACCCCATCGAAATTTATCGAACGGAAATAATAACATCAGAAAATAGAAAATTGAGTTGCGCGAGATACTGGGGCTTTTTTTTGATAAAGTGACATTTTCTATTTCATTGTTTGTTAATGTATTCGAAATATGTTAAAAACTTTGATTATTTTTCGAGAGCACTATTGATGTTGACATCAAACAGTTCTTTCATGAAAAATAATGAATCATGTGATTCGGGATGAGTGGATGAAAATTATGCATGAAAATGGTTTTATGACGACCGAACATGAAAGTAATTGTTTGGAATTTCAATAATACAATTCCTTGAAAATTATGACAAAAAAGATTATCAAATATGAACAACTGAAAAAAGGATGTGATTGTGTCATCCACTAATCATTGCATTGATAAGGATATGTGAATTTCTCATTTATATTGCAGTACGATATAAGATATAACGCTAAAAAACAATTCAGTTCATATAAGAAGCAGAAGGATTCAGAAAATAATGAAAAAAATGTTTACAGATATGAAAACTTGCATTCTGTGAACTAAGACAGGGATATTTTCCAATACTTTCATGAGAATTCTCTAAATTAATCCTAGTTTCTTTCATACTTATCTCAATTTTATTGCGGAGAAACAATGAATTATAAAAATAATGCTTATTGGAAGACATAATCGCGAACATGAGAGCACACTTCAAATATTGGCTATTTTTGATATTTTATCCACAAGACTTGTCAAAAGTAGTAGTAGTTATGCAACCTGTAGTTAAATTATTATATAGCTTTATAAATCTCCGTTGATGTTTTGCATTTCGAAATTATTGAATATAATATCTTCAGAAGTTCGATAATTTTTTAATTTAAATTATGTGACTGCTTTAGTAAATGTTGATTTTTTTATCAAATCATGGGTTGATCAGCAATATCAAATACCTACTCAAAAGACAGATAAGTGATGTGCCACTTGACTGAACGTTGAAGATTATCACAACCAAGAAAGCGAGTGATTTGTAATTGTGATAGCTGTAACTGCTTCTCGTTCAGTTTCGGTATTAAAATCAAATGTACCTATTTGAGTCCGTTATCGTTTTAACCTGATTGAATTTTCTTGTTCTAACAAGAGATATAAATATTAATTTCAGTTAATTTTCATTCATTTTGTATCAGCAAGCGTGATTGCAAGTTTTCGTCAAATAATAAATGAATAGAAATAGGAACTACAGATGATGAATATCTGACACAAGGTCAAGAGTATGTGTGTCATCTACTCAACAGATACTTTTGTCCCACAAGAACCGATGTTGTTTTTGAAGCTGCAGTGTTCTGGTAGATCATTATAAAACACCTGATACAGCATCCTTATGAATGAATCTCAGTCAAAATTGACAGGAAACACCTCAAAATACCGGTTAGCAGCGCCATCTATCAACGATCATTCGGCACGCCCTGCATCCCTAGATTGCATCCGTCCAATCCCGACAATTTGAACTCGAATCCTCGCTGAAAATGGCGATGATTACCGGAAAATTATAAAAAAGGGACCATTGGTGAAATACATGGAAACACCTTTCATTAATAAAAAAAAATAAATATCTGGTATAGAACAGAAAAAATTCAAAAAACCGTACACATATCCAATGGCGGGGATGGAAGGGAGGGGTGAAATATTGGATACGCGATGGAGAGACCGAAAAACAGAGGAGGGGAACCACCGACGACAGACGACGCGCCGGGACGCTCAAGGGGTGCGACGCGTAAAGAGGCGCGCGCACGGATTTTGGGTTGAAATTGCGATCGTGTGGTGACGCATCAGATAGTGTATAGACAGAGTGGCGTCTACAAGTCTAGCTCAACACCCGATACTTACGGGGTAAGTTATTAACGCTTATAACCTTTCTCACCCTTTCGTCGGCGTTCGTAAAACCCATTGATGGTTCAGATCGCTTTTCTTTCGCTTTCTGAACACTTTCTTACTGCTCGAATACTCCGTAAAAGTGATTTCCGATCGTTGATCGTTGATATTTCGAAGTTGCCTAAAATTTAACGAGAACTAACTTGTAGTTTTTCATTTAGCAGCTCAGTCTTTATACTATTTCAGATTTATTAGCATGTGAATATGCGTTTATATTATATTTTATATTCATCGATATGAGAAAACAATTAATTAGAGAATTCGAATCATAATTGAGCAATGCTGCAATGAAAAATATATATATATATATATATATATAAAATTGGTTATGGAGAATGTTGAAGAAGGAAGTTTCCATTCGAAGAATATGAAGGTATTTTCGAATTTTCGATTCAATTCGATTATTTCGCTCATTATCCATATCAATTGAATTTCGATCAGTTCTTAAAATTATCCAGTCAAAAATTAAATACATATGTATTCACAGTGGATAATTCGAATATATCCATAAATCACCAAAACAAAAGATGGACTGTAACTTATAGATTCCAGAACGGACAACGAAGGAAGAACACTTTTCGTTCGTCGAAATTTATTCAATAAGGGAGTTTAACCTTTCCAACGCCATTCGAAACAACTCAATGGCGTTATCACTTCATGGCACAGCTGTGATCGCGTGAATGTGAGGTTATGTATTACCAACAATCACGTGGTTTGTTATTATAAACCACTAAGACAACCTCGATGTCTATCGATTCCCGCATAGAAGGCCTGATATTAACTGCAACTAGAATGGGATTCGGCTATTTTGGAACTTGTGAAATTAAATCAGGAACCAAGGTCTCGAAGAAGTTCACTTCAACATTAATACATATTTCGAATAGTCTCAGTTGGTGAAATACCTGATCTTCATAATCTAATGTGCTTTATTCAACGATGTCCTCCACAAAATGAAACTTTAGAATCCAAGAATATCCTATTCAATAAAACAAATTACTTTTTTTTGGGGTGAATACTACTGGATAAAAGTGGGTTTTTCAACCAGCAGATTCATCTGGGTATCCTGGAATCAAGTGCTTGTGACCGCTAGATAGATACGTGAGTGAGTGTTATGAAATGAAACGATTTCCTTTCATGACTTCGGTTCATTTCAAATTTCGGAGTTTTTCTGCAAAATGGGGAAGGTGAAGATTTATAACGAACTTATTCGACGAACTCTCCACTAAAAGATATTGAATATCGAAAAAAAGAGGAATGATTAACCTGATGATAACCCGACACTGACCTCATGCTTTCTCCAACAATAATTCGAATCAACATTGAAGAGATAGTTTGAAAAACGTTGTGTACCACTATCCACTTTCGAAAGGAATACTCTTAGACCATAGAGATGGAGGGGACATAGCATCTCATTAATGAATTCGAGAATTGGTGAAGCCAAAATTCGGTCAGTTTTGAATGAGTGGGACCTATAGCATGAAGGATAGCAATATCATTAGATACTGTCGTGGACAATATTGCAGAATCTAACTTTGAAAGGTCCAGTGGCGTGGTGTTATCGGTATTGAAGAATGGAAATAAAATTACAAGTGAATTTACCCTTTCTGACGAATTCATACAATGTTCCGAACATTGAAGCAGATTCTGAGTTGGGTAAACAAAGTCAAAGTACAGAATTGATAACCAAATGTTCCTAATCTCCATAACAGAATCTGATAAGTGAAATTCTTAAAATCTAAGAATCTAGGCTGTTACTTAGAATGATAAGAGTAAAACATATCTGTGTTTACTCAAATCAGAATTCAAATAGTCCAATTTACCACAAACAAGACACATACGAACCATTTTTTCCACGTTTTTTGCTGATCATATTCAGAAATAAATCCCAATCTCACTTTTTATACGCAATGAAACACGACATCGTGATGACAACACTGTTCAAAAAGTCATTAGTAACACAAAATTAGCGGTACGAAATTAATGAATGAAATGGCCATAGATTCAGAAAACGGTGTTGCCATAACCGGCCATAAATGGCCGAGCCGTTTCGCAAACATTCCGATAGTTCAGTTTATGTAATGTGAAGAATGCACAATATTTTGGAGACTCATTTCTGATATTCACGCACCAATGACTAAATGAATGAGAGTCTATTTATTAGAAAATTCAGAGAACGTCACAACGATGCAAAAATTTTTACTACATTTTTATTCCGTGGTAATATAGTCTCCCAGTTTAGTCCTGATAGTTTTGAAAATTGGCTGCACTTCTCTGTTTAAAATAAATATGTAAATGAAAATATAAATGACATTAATCAAGCCCCAATTTCAAAAGGCGATATAGTACCTACTTGAACAGCTTTACATTAATACCTTACTGTTGTACAGGGGGAGTCTTTGATTGAAGATTCTTCCCAAAGAAGGAAAGCGTTTTTTCAATGCCGACTTCGTTTGAAATATACTGGCAGCCGAAAATCCATGAAGAAATTTTTTCTCTGCCCATATCTTCTTAACTGTTGTTTCAAATTCCGATGAAAAGTTTTTTTATTTATTTATTTATTTATTTATGGTGCATATTCCCCAATCAACAGTTATTGAATATTTTTTATCTGGAATCAGAGTTACAGCCTAGCCCATTCATAATCCCATGGAAAAATAAAAGATTACTTGAAAACGATGAAATATTTATACTTTCTTCAAAACCGATCATAATAGAAAATAAAATAATTATTATATCCAATATGATTTGTCTGAAAAGCCGTAGATTCAAAGATATTCCTGGGGGCCCTCGGATTTGATCGGTTTTAAATATCCTCGAATTCCTTGCACCAATGTTGTTAGTATGATTTTTGAATTATAATCTATACCTACTTCAAGATGGTGATATGCATATTATTAAATTCATACTTCCTGAAAACATCGAATCGACAATTTCATCTAGATCTTCAAAATATGGATACCAGGAAATATTTCAAAACCGACACCGATATAACCATAAACTGAAATTACGAGATTCTAACATTGTAATGACTGGTTGTTCTGAATTACCCATAGGTAGAGAGGATAGATCATATATCTAATATCAATATGGATTATACCCCTGCTTTTCACAGCCACAAAGTGAAGCCAAATCTTTTGTAAGGATTGAGTTGTACGCCTGCGTCAACTGGAAAATCAAAAAAATTGCGAGAAATATAGAGGTTATGTTTATTCTGAAAGACAACAAGAAAATAGATATCGAGAATGAAAATATGTCACTTTTTAGTGTTTTTAGAATATGAATAGGAGTTAACAATGATATTTAGGACTTGAAGAAAGCGGTTGAAACATTTCACATAAAATTGTGAGGTTATGATCGAAACTATTCACATGAAGCTAAGAATTGCATACGTTTCACGACATAATACAATGTGTCGGAGAGAGGCAGAATTAATAAAATATATTTATTCTCAATATTGCCGCACAAGCGCTGATCTGGATTGCTACCAGAACCCAGCTTCAGTTTTGATTGTCTCATTCCCCATATAGGAATTATTAGATATATGGGATAGATATATAAATCTATGCCCTATGGTCATGACAGAGCCGTCATAACAACTTCATACAGACGGCTGAGGCCATTGTGTTATAAGATCAAATTAAATAACCAGCAAAGTTAATTCGAATTCTTTTGAATGGAAGGAAGGCATGTGTTCCGTATGGAGAAAGATTGTTTTTTAATTGCAAACAAACCTAATCGAACAAAATTGAGTTTTACTGTCACGGAACATTGTTTATGTTCTAATTGTCGCTTCGACAAGCTTAGTATGCTTGAATATTCCTTGAATGCATCTCAATTTCAATTTCAATGAAGAAATAATGACTTTAAGGTGCTTAAATCCTTACCAAAAATCATGTCAGGCGTGCATGGCGCCCAGTTGTTTTTCAAAATGGCTATATTATTCGAGGAAAGCCGTAGTTGGATGTAAGCCCTTTTGTTCGTGTCTGTTTTTGAAATTGTATGAGCCATCTACTGATGAAGGGTTCAATAAGAAATCAGAGATTTCGTTCAGAGATATAGATAGTTAAAAAATGCTGCATACAAATGTGACCAATTATCAAATGAATTGTTGTTCAATGTAATTTTTGACAGTGCTCAATCGTAGATTACCAAAGGTCTACCGTAGTTGTAGAGGAAACTTTAGATGATGCTAATAATATTCCACGGCTAAAAAGCCCGAAATTATCTATTAACATCTTTTGTTTGTTCAAAATTACTGTCACCTCCAATAAACACTTTCGAAACAATTCATTCAAGCAAATTTAATATCTCTCGTTCTATTTGATATCAGTCATCACATATTTATTCTGAATATATTTATTTCTCAAAAACTCAATTGTCTACTGAATTCTATTTAATCAACGTTACCGAGTGACCAATGATCCCCTTCCACTATCATGGTGCCTCACAGTCACTTCTTCATTTTGGAGGTTCAGGTCTAATAAGGGTCGTAATTAGGTTAGACGTTGACCTGAATGTCTAGAAATATAATATTTTCCACTCGACCTATGAAAGATCCCCATTACTAACTTATCGATTATTCGAATATCAACCACCCCCAACCTTCATGAATCACAATCCGATGAGAAACCTATTTCAGCATGTTGTCTTTAGAAATCATTCATGGATAACTTTTCTGAATCACCCAAGTCTATGAATACAGTAGTTATCCAGTGAGTTGCTTCAACCCACTGGTGGGGCTTGATTCAGTTCGCGAATTAATATGATAAACTTACTCGTATAATTTCGTCCTGGAAGGATGCCCAAAATTCGAAGTAGGTTTTCATAATTATTGCAAAAAGCCTAAACCAAATTTACTTATTTGACTTTTCTTCAAAATGGTGATGATTATTATTATCACTCCCTTCGTATCTATAAGAGGTGGCCCCAACACCCAAAACCCAAAATGGATATGTACTTCGACATTTATATCGGAATTAGATAAGACAGTTTTTAATGTCTGTTTATTGTATTTCCGCTCGTAAACGGTTTCATTTAATCCTTGATGATCATTACTACGAATATTGGAACTAGGTATTTGATGTTATTGAGTAGGTATAGTAGTTTTTTAGGTTATCAAAATATTCGGATCGATTTTTCCATGATAAGATAACGAATCGACAATGTGATAAAATGATAACTTATTTATTTATTCATCTTCAAAACACAGATTGTTACTCTCCTCTTTTTCAGAATGATCACATTGCAATAACAAATGAAATCCGCATACATAAAATGTTTTTATGAAATAATACATGGTGATTTTTTTAAGTGTTTCATTAGACGTATTCGAGGAGGGAATTGCGATACAAATTTTGAATTTTGTATTTTCGTTTTTGAGCACATGAACTCAATTTGTGAAATATTTTCAATCGAAATCTACTTCCGGTTCTACCGGAAACGAATGTGAACTTCGTTATTTCAAATGCAACACCCTGTATATCTATACATATTTGAATTCTTCGTTTAATTCTGCAAATATTCGATGTATGATATGCGCAACCGCATCAAGCGATTGTTGAGTTATAGCCTGATTCTGAAATTTTTTGACGGAAAGATTGTCACAAATTAGTGATTATATCTTCCAAATCCCTCATTGTAGGAAATTTTTTTCGCAATAGTGGAACAAAAAATAGTACGCTGATACTGCTTCTTGCATAAATTATGAGGAAATATTATAACAGGATGTCCGAAACAGGACTTCGAAGTTAGCCTCAACAAAACTATGAAATCTCATTTTTTTTCAAATGGGAATCATATAATTTTGTAATTCCGATCGATTGCTCGTCAAAAACTATCTAGAGTGTTCCAAACATTTCATGTCTTCAAAATCAGTAGTTTTGCAATTATCGATTAAAATTCGAATTTTGTATAATATTTCCTAATAATTTGTACAAGAAGCAGTATCAGCGTACTTTGTCTTGTTCCACTGTTGCGAAAAACAATTCTTACAATGAGGGATTTCAAAGATGTAATCACTAATTTGTGACAATCTTTTTGTCAAAAAATTTGAGAATCAGGCTAAGACTCAACAATCGCTTGATGTGGTTGCGCATATCATACATCAAATCATTGCAGAATTAAACGAAAAATTCAAATATGTATAGATATACAGGGTGTTGCATTTGAAATAAAGAAGTTCACATTCGTTTCCGGTAGAACCGGAAGTAGATTCCGCTTGAAAATATTTCACAATTTGAGTTCATGTACTCTAAAACAAAAATACCTAATTTTGAATTTGTATCGCAATTCCTTCCTTGAATACGTCTAATGAAACACTTAAAAAAATCACCCTGTATTATTATTACTTGTACTGAAGTCACAACACCACAAATTCTGATTTAGATTATTTTTTCGTTGAAATACGGATAAATTTTTAAATTTTAATTAACCTTCAAAAAATATTGAGGTCAGTCAAGTTCGTCAAAGGTCAAAATTCGACTAGGGGTTCCGTAAATATGACCATATGGTATTTTGATTTCCTGATCTTCTCAAAACTGCGGATGAAATCTTGCATGTATATGAAGAATGGCGTATTCGAGCTACATGCAGAATTTTGTTCAGATCGGTTAGCCAGGACTTGCGAATTATGGCCAAAAACTTTCAATATTTCAGATGATTTATTCGATAGTTGTTATAAATTCATCTACCTACAAGATGATATGACAAGATGTACGTGTGTGTACAAATTCGATAAGAAAAAGACCAATCGAAATGAACAGAATACAGGGCGTCCTATTTAAATTGCCTCCACGTGCTTCGGGTGTCTTATCACAGAGATAGCGATTTGTGACCTATCTCGCGATGTGGTGGAAATTCAAAGTGGCAGCAAAGAGTATTAACAACAGGCTCCACTCTCATTGTTCATAAATGAAATCACTCCGAGCATTCCGTTGATCTAGAAGAATTTCTGCACTATTCAATCGTTTCAACCATTCACTAGCAGAGAGGTGCTTCTTTTTTCTATTACCCAATCACATTCGATCTGTTTGAAATGAACTGAACTGCTCCCAGGTTATTTCAACAATAAGAACCAACAATTTTGTGCTAATTTCATTCTGTAAAACGGACTGTACCACGAATAGTATTTCTAATGACTGAGATTTTTCGATTTTTGAGGTTGTGCGTTTCCGAATCATGGATAGAAAATAATTTCATACTGTTAAAAAATTCGTCATTAAAACTTTATTGTGTAATGAAAAATTAAAATGGAACATGTAATGTTCACGAAATCAGTCAATCTATAAATGTACATGAGGTAATTCTGCATGAAAAAATAATGGTGGTTTGCTATAAAACTTCTGTCCGTGTTTCGTTTTCTGTTTTCTCGTAAAACTGGCTATTTTTTGCTTTGAAACCGGTCGAAATTTGCAAATGAAATTTGGTAGGTTTTAAAATTATGTAATTGCGCATTGTTTGACGTCGACGTGCAATTAAGAATATTATGTTGACATATCGGACAATGATAACGATTTGCTCGTTTCAAACGAGGACTTTATAATTTCATCACGATGTATTATTTGTCTAATGTTGGCCTAGGAATGGATCGACTAGGTTCTACTAACTGATCAAGAATTCGTGGTCAAATTTGAATCTGTTTATCAATAAACACTATAACTCTCGAACAGGTAATCGAGAAACTTTTCAGGGTAGGCTCAGATCTCGAATGCTGCGATCAAATTCGTTGAAAGGCGAATTTAGATTTTGAGTTCTGATGGAGAATGACGTATTCAAGCTACGTGCACAATTTTGTACAGATCGCTCAACTAGAACCATATAGAATTGCTAGCGAATTATTGATGAAAGATTTCCAATATTTCTGTGAAATCATGTCCGTGATCAAGAATGATTTCTTTAGCTGTCAGAATTTACTTGTGGATTTTTAAATGCGAATACAGGGTCTTTCACCAGGAACCTCACCCATATTTATACGGGAAACTACTGAACGTATTTTCATGAAATTCAACACTTATAAGTATTTCACGATGCTGATGAAATCTAAAATATTTTCAAGGCATGAGCACCTCCGGTTTTTCCGGAAATGACGTCAACTTCCGTTTTTCAAATTAGAACACCATTTTTTTATTGCAGAAATAGATTCCTTAGAAAATTTCAAGTTATTTTGATGTAACATTTTTCAGTTTTGGTTGGAAAATTCTCTCTGAGCGGGAAAATTCGAAAAAAAAATCGAAAATAGAGCTCCGTTGCAACAAGAATAACTTCGAGGTTTTTGGATGGAAAATTTTCATTTTTGGGATTTTTCAAGATGTAAGATTGATGTATCCACTTTCAAAATCGAAATCGCGATTCATGATACAGGGGGTGAAAAAATCGCTTTCAAAGTTAGGGATGACAAAATCGTGAAAAATCAATTTTTTCAAATTAGAACCCCATTTTTTTATGGCAGATATTGAATCTACGTTAAAAACTAATGTGAGTGTATGCATGACACCCTTGCCCTAAAATGGATATTTTTTGAGTTATTCACAAAAAACTGTTTTTCGTCTTGAATTTTCAGCTATTTCTTTTCCCTTCACGCCAAAAAGATGAAATTTTCAGGAACTGTTACTTAAACCATGTTTTAGATTTTACTACCCTAATATGCAAGAGAAAAAAGTTACAGGTTGTTCCTAAATAGATGGCGAATTTGGATTCGAATTCCTTATGAACCTTATGAACCATATGCAAAAACTTACCATGTTTTACATTCTTTTTTTTCAATGATAGATATCATTAATTACATCTGCCAAATTCCTCTTTATTCAGTAGCATTTTGTGTTTACTATTAATTTGGTGATACTTCGTATTAAGTTATAAAATCGATCACTATGCCTAATTTTACCAATGAAGATTATTTAAATCTCATTCTACTTCATGGAGAATGTAATAAAGTTGTAGATAGAACGATTCGACTGTTCATTGAGAGGTTTCCGGACCGACCCAGACCAACGAGAGATACCATTAACAGAACCATGACAAACTTGAGAAATGTCGGACCTTTCGTTAAGAAAACTATACACAGAGAAAAAAGTGTAGTAGAAGATGAGAACAACGAAATTACAGTTCTTGCATATTTTCGTGTGAATCCTCAAAATTCTCTCAAAGATGCCGAGATTGATCTGGGATTATCTCAATCGAGTGTTTGGAGAATATTAAAAAAAACATAAAATGCACCCATATAAATTCAATAGGGTACAGCATTTGAAGGAAACTGATTTCGTCAGGAGAACAGAGTTTTGCGAAGCTATGATGATTCGATTTCAAGAGAATGAAAACTTTTTGGACTGTATAATTTGGACAGATGAATCTAAATTCACAAAGAATGGTTCTTTCAATAGGCATAACAGTCATTATTGGGATGAAGAGAACAACCACCACTTCAGACAATGGAACTTTCAAGAGACCTGGAGTTTCAATGTTTTTTGCGCCATCAAAAATAATGCAATTCTCGATGTTCACATTTATGATGGGACTTTAACTGGTAAGATAGAACACTACACATATTTGCATTATTTAAAGAATGTTCTCCCTTAGGAGATAGATATTCTGACATATTGACTCAAATAATTTAGCCGCTAGTACAGAACCATAATGACTTATGGTATCAACAAGATGGCGCGCCTCCACACAATTCACTCAATGTGTCAAATATCCTCTACAGGCTATTTGAAGATCGAGGGTTGGCGAACAATGGTCCACATCTTTGGCCACCACGTTCTCCCGATTTAACTCCTTTAGACTATTATGTTTGGGGTAGGATTAAAAATATTGTCTACTCAACTCCCCTGACTGATAAAGAGGACTGCATAGAACGAGTCAGAAATGCGTTCAGGTTTGTTTAGATTTTTAGATTCATAGTTTTGAAACTCAATTTGGGTTTTAAACACTTTTGCAGATCTCTTCCTCCCGATGAAATAAGAAGAGCAACGCACGAAGCATTCCTGAGACGTATAAATAAATGTCTAGAAATTATCGGTCAAAACTTTGAGCATCTTCTCTAGTTATAACTGCGAGAGTTTGCCATGGTTCTCCTAATAGTAACTTGAAGTCGGTTTCAAGAAGGGATGAAAAATCTACAGCATGGTTCAAATAACAGTTCCTGAAAATTTCATCTTTTTGGCGTGAAGGGAAAAGAAATAGCTGAAAATTCAAGACGAAAAACAGTTTTTTGTGAATAACTCAGAAAATATCCATTTTAGGGCGAGGTTGTGATGCATACACTCACATTATTTTTTAACGTAGATTCAATATCTGCCATAAAAAAATGGGGTTCTAATTTGAAAAAATTGATTTTTCACGATTTTGTCATCCCTAACTTTGAAAGCGATTTTTTCACCCCCTGTATCATGAATCGCGATTTCGATTTTGAAAGTGGATACATCAATCTTACATCTTGAAAAATCCCAAAAATGAAAATTTTCCATCCAAAAACCTCGAAGTTATTCTTGTTGCAACGGAGCTCTATTTTCGATTTTTTTTTCGAATTTTCCCGCTCAGAGAGAATTTTCCAACCAAAACTGAAAAATGTTACATCAAAATAACCTGAAATTTTATCTATTTATGCAATAAAAAAATGGTGTTCTAATTTGAAAAACGGAAGTTGACGTCATTTCCGGAAAAACCGGACGTGCTCATGCCTTGAAAATATTTTAGATTTCATCAGCATCGTGAAATACTTATAAGTGCTGAATTTCATGAAAATACGTTCAGTAGTTTCCCGTATAAATATGGGTGAGGTTCCTCGTGAAAGACCCTGTATACTTCCAAGAGATGGGTGAAAGAGCCTTCCCTTCAGTGATGAAAGGAAAAAATTTTTTGCCTCTGAGATTTTTCGAACTGAAAATTACTTCAGAATTCCGCATTCAATTTGTGATAGAGAATCTCTTATGCCTTGTTAAAGGAAAAAAAGAATATTTCAAGGCGTTCGAATTCTATACGTACACAATGCGCGTCAAAATTATGGAACTAATTCAGTTTCTCAGGAAAAGAATCTTTGGCAACAAAATCCTGAAACAGGTCAATTTTTGTTTCACTTTTATCAAATTTTTATGCAATTTTGAAGGATTTTTGTTGCACCCTGTGCCATCCCCGACAACCCTAGGGATAGTGGGTCATGTGGTACTTTTTTTGGCAAGGTCTTTGTATCTTCTTCACAGGCATGCAGAAATTTTCAAGAAAAATTTTTTTTTGAAAAATTAGTTAGTTCAAAAAGGTTTTCAGTACGTGCACATTGTCATGGCTCTCTCTTTGAATTGAAATATATTATCGAAAAGTTTCAACTTCAGTAGAAACGTACTAATAACCAGGCCCGGATCTACGATTTTTTCTGACCGGGGCAAAAGTTCCTGATGCCCCCCCCCCCCTCATTTGTGTAATATATGAATTCATAAAAAATAACAAATATAAATAATACAAATTAATAATCGAAATTAATACTAATAATAAGGAAAAAAAAGAAGAAATATTAATTTAATTTGATTTTTTATTATTTAAAATTTGCTTAAACTGCGTTCATCTTGCAGACGTGGTAGTGCAGTAAATTCTTGAAGTGCAGATCTTGCCTGTGATGAATTTGCAGCAGATCTAATGAAGTCGATAATTTCAGGAACTAGCTCTTTGAAAACCGCTAGTTCCTAACAAAAATCAACTGTATTCAAGTCTCTTCAATATTTTTGCGCTAAAAGGGTCCCATTTTTCTGCAGATCCTCTTTTTGCATGTTCAAAAGGGCACGGCCGTTGAGGAATGCGAAATTCTTATGCAGATTCTCTGGGCTTTCTAAGCATTTTCTGATTTCTGACAATAATCTGTCGAAAACAACTTCAATTTCCTTCGAAATTAAACCAACTTGATCTAACGTTCTTGACTCATCCTTGCACATTTCGTCGACCTGCTTTGTCTTCTTGGAAAGAAGTGTAGCCTCCGATATTTATTTTTTAAGAGGTTTTTCTCTCATTCCTTGCAAAGATCTTCACAAGACATTGCATCAACGAAAATGAACGTGAAATAATTATATCCCCTTTCAGAATTTCCATGTTGACCCTATTGATCTCTCGCAGAATATTATACCAAATTGTTAGGTTCAGGATGAATCTAAAATCCATCACAGCACGAAGCAAATGACCATAGCTTCATACTTGGATTCTGCGACTAGTGAGGATTCTTTGATTTCCTCCACAGCCTTCACAACTCCCGGTAAATTATTGAGCAAGGCATTAACAGCTTGATGTTCAGCCCATCTTGTTTGGCTACTTCCTTTCAAATTTGTTTTCGTGCACTTTTTCATAATTATTGTCCATCTTATGGTTGAACAAGAAAAAATACAGTTTTTCTATAACAACAAATAAATTTACTGCTTCTGAACATGATGAAGCCAAATGGACACCCACAAGATTCAAAGAGTGTCCTAGGCATGGAACTAATACTGCTAGCTCGTTCATCTGTAGAATTCTGGATTGGCTCCAGCCATATCAGATCCGTTGTCGTAGGATTTTGACATCTCAATCATCAGTTTGCAGTTCATCTAGAATTCGCTATGATATAGATGCATAGAGTACCTGGTGTTGGCACTGATTAATTTTTGTTTAAGACTTTTTTGTCGATCGAAAATCTGAGAATTTGTCCCGCTTGTCATTTCTCTCGAAAGGGGTGGCGCTTTTTTTCCGTAACTAGACCAAAATTTGAAATCTAGAATGTTTTGATCTACAAATTTTGGTCACGTTTTTTAGTGAGGAGTCGTTTCACCAGGTATTCTATGCATCAAGGTCGACTTCCATTTGGTGACAAATTTCATCAGGTACCATCGTCTCAAAGTAAATGAGCCATGACGAAGTACACGTACTGAAAACCTCTTTGAACTAACTAATTAAAAAAAATATACTATATACTATACTCTATAGAGTTGGTATAGTCTAAGAGTATACGTATTCAGTCAATCGGAAACTTCATTTCGGTTTGTTGAAAGTTATATAGAAAATCGTATATTTAAGTTTTCCTCAATTTTTTATTCAAATAAATGGAGATTTTACTAGATAAAACCATTGCTGTTATGTCAGATGCAGGGAGTCGTCAATGAATCTCAGTTGGGCCCTGGCAGATGAAGCGCCATTCGTGTAACGTGTTTCCGCACTCAACTACACCCAGTACCCCCAGAACACAATACTACGCATAGTAATTAACCACCTATAAAAATCGACGCGTCTGACGTTCCACCAGAGCGCTTCGCTCGAAACCGCTGCGTCTGACATGTTATCCTTAGTGGGATCCTTGACTACGCGTCTACGAAGCGACGATTATTTGAAAATAAGATTGATTTTATAGGGATCTAGGCAGGGGTTCCACGATTTTTGAGGTTGCAGAACACTTTCATGAATCTCTCTCATTTAAAGGAACCCAAACTAGATGATATATTTAGTATAATGCACTGGTGGATAAGGGGGGGGGGCATGGGGTTTATTAACCCCATTCATACCTGATATCCTTTTAAACTCTTACTCACCAAGTTCACACGCGACGCAACATTTTATACCCTAGAGTGTTAATACTTAGGATATGTATTTTGAAATATTAATAATAATACATTTAGAGGCCAACTCACTAAAATTTACGTACAGCAAATCATCGTTCTTTAAATTACAATACAAGTGAATAACAAACGGCCCTGGTGCGTCAGAATTCTAGAATACCAGATTCTGTACTGGTCGCAAAATAAAAAAATGATTTTTGTAACAATCAATAAACAAATTCTTAATACCAATGCTACATAATAATTTGATTTCTAAATTAATTGAAAGGGAGAAAGGATGTAGGATGGAAGGGAGCAAAAAAGACACCAATAACATATTTTCAGAATGGGATAAGAATAATCAGTGTTGGCTTTTGAAAACGAGGAAAACAACGAACCACGATTAAATAATAATTCATTTCGAATCTTTGCTTTTCGGATTCGCCATTATTCATACTGTTGTTCACTTTTTTCTCGTCGAGCGTAAGAAATAGTAACCCACCTCGATTGATTGAGCGATACATGAATAAAAAATGGGGGTAAATAATAGTGGGTTTTCTCAAATCAACATTAAAAAAATTACTGAAAAGCTAATGAAAACTAAATTGAAAGATATGATTTTATCATAGTCGAGAAAATGTTCCGTGTGCAGTGATTATTAATACAAATCAAATCTCGGTTCATCGCATCTAAGTCTAACCCCCATTTTACTCAGTACTAAGGCGACTATTCATCAAAACTAGTCGGCATAGTTGGAAGCTAGTAAATCGATTTTCTCACCATGAGTTTGAATAGAACTTCCTCCTCATTTTCTATACATACAGAAGAACTCTGGAAATAATGAAACCCCAGTCACGTGTCAGTCTGCTAAATAAGGGTGAATATGACGAGGTTCATTATCGACTGCAGAGTTGGAGGGTCAGTGTTGTGAGTGATATCAGTTCTTGGTAGCGTATCAAACTTACTGTACGTATCAATGTATAGTTTGGGTGTGGATATGACACATGTGACAAAGTGCTTGGGGTGCTGTGTGAAACGTGCTGTAGTTTAGGTTTCATCGGAAAGTTTTAATACTTCATGAGAACTAGCCTGCAGACGACTGAAGAATATCAATTTGCTTCAGGAGATTGGAACCGAAATATATCAATGCAACAGTTTTATTCCATCAAGTATTACTATCCAGAATGGTTATTATTTTAATTAATTGATTATGATTGATGATGCTTCAATGGAGATGAAAAACATCTCAGAACGCTTGTCGAAAAAATATTAGAGAAACTGTTTTAACATAAGGCAGATGATTTGTGAAACTAAAGTGTGCATTAAACTACTCATAGATATACTTCAATATTTTACCAATTCGTCCTAATGCCTCCTGAAGAAATTTCTCACAATGCTCGCGGTTTGATCTTTATACAGTGTGGCTCATTTCAAGCCGCCTAAAATTTTTCTTTGATGAAGAATATACCAAACTATGAGCAACCCAACATTTGGTATCTGAAAGTTGTTCGTCTAGAAGGTTTTTTATATTTTTAGAAAATGAAGCTATTGAGATATTTCGTGTGAGTATCAATGGTATGTAGCTTTCAATCAATATGCTAATTTTCTAGTTTTCCCATTGATGTCAGATATTCAAATGCATCATTTTTATTTCTCAGAGGATACCGCATAATTTTTCTTTCAGTATTAGGAAAAAATTACTTTAAGGCCTGTGTATAGCCCTGACAAAAGATTGTTATGATGAGTGAACCAAAAATTCATAACTGTTAATTTTCATCTCGAAAATAATTCAAACAGCTGTAATTCGAATAATAAAAAAACATATTTCACAAAATCTATAAAAGCACTTACCTGAAGTTAGTTAATATTTATTATCATTTCTTTCGAATCATAGCCTCACGGCCGGAAGCATAAAATTAAATCGACCACGAATTCATCGTCAATGAAAAAACCTAACATAATACTATGCTTGAAAATTACGGACATTTTGGCAAAGTGATAACGATCTAGTTTCTACCTACAGGCGTAAAATATAAAATTCACTAAAATTATTTTGATTTCGTATTTCTATTCATTATTATTCTTCAGTTTCTTTTCCACAGCACTTTTGCTTTGAGAGAGAAAAGCATGTGCCCATGTTTTAAAGATTTTTAAAATGTTTACCTATGCTTTTCTTAGGCCACAAGGTTGTTTTCAAATCGTAGAGCTAATTTATTGCAGAATATGTGTTTTCCATCATGACTTTTTTCAAATTTTGCTTTTTTATTCGACATTCGACTATAATCATTTTCCTAATTACGAGAATTGTCATTTCTTCGACAGCTACAGATACTCACACAAAAAATATCATCGTGCAATAATTTAAAGTCTAGACAGATTAATATGAAAAAAAAAGAAAGTTCAGGAAATTGAATAAAATTGAATGAAATTGAATAAAAAAATTATTACTTATAAACTAATAACTTTTAGATGACCAACTTAGGATATTCTCGAAAGTTCTTAACCTGATGACCACAAAATTTGATATTTTCACAGCTTACTCAGTACGCCAGCACGAAGAATTTCCCAGAATATGATGCATTTAGGCCTTAGAACATAGAAAGCTTAGACACAGCATCTCATTCATAAATTCGAGAATTGGTGAAGCCAAAATTTATTCAGGTTTCTATGAGTGAAACGAAGATGTTTGAGGAAAAAAATACTCATTTCTGACATCCACGTACAAATGAGTAAATGAATTTCGATTTAAAGTACCTTTTCATTTCGATAGAGAGTTTATTTATTAGAAAATTCAAAGAACATCATACATTAATTTGATTCCGTAGTTCTGATGATTTGATAATTGGCTTCACTATTTATTATTGAAAGGCACTTCTCCTCTTTCGATAGTCTAAGATTTAGGCATCAGTGCCCCTTCATTCTTGCAAGACCCTAGTCGATTTACGTACCTAGGGTCCAGAAGTTTGGGGAAAAAGTTCACCTGGTAGAATTGAGTGACAAAATGCATGAAATGGAGCAAATAATAGAATTGAATAGAAGCCCACATTATCGGCTTCCCAGACTGACAAAATTGACCTTGAAATTATGTAAAATTCAAAAAAATGTCAAACGAGACATCGAGATCTTCTTCTTTCTTCTTCTTTCTCAACCTGTGCTCATCCACTCCTGGAAATAGGTCTCTCTTAAACATTTCCACGCCCTTCTGTCTTGTGCCGCAAGTGTCCAATTCTTTCCAGCTACCTTCATTATATCGTCGACCTATCGTTTCTGTGGACGCCCAACGCTTCTTTTTGTTTGTCTGGGTCCCCATACGATTGTTCTATAAGCCCACCTATTTCCAGGCATTCTAGCGACATGACCAGCCCAATTACACTTCATCTCAGCCACCTCCTGAATCACGACCCTGACCTTAGAAATGAAAAAATAAGTAAGCAGACCAAGGTCATCGACATCTAAACATGAGCAAATCAGAAAATGTCATGAAGTACCATGATTTAGCGAAAACTGGCAATTTCAGAAGCTGGATTGATCTCGCAGCCTTACGTTATTAAGTTGCAGGCTTGAATGCATAGCGTTTTGTCGAAGGATGAGGGTTAATGAGCCCCAAAGGAAAATAGAAAAATACTAACTTTCACTTCAGTTCAGGATATGCCCGTGAAAAGTGGAATAGTCAAGTCATTGGTAGTGAGGCCTCACATCCGTCAAATCATGCAGAAGCAGAACTTGCATAATTTCGAAGAGAAACTATCCGGATACCTTCAGTGATGCCAGGAGGAATGGAAACTTGGTAGAATTGGTTTATCTGATTATCATGATGAAAGAAACCCTTATAGATTCGGAAACTGAAGGCATGCTCACAAAAAATTTCTGGATTGAAAGAAAAAAGGTGTATCCAGAGCTGGCAAGGGAAGCTTCGAAATAATTAGTGACATTCACGACTCTCAATTTGAAAAACACAGGTGTAGGTATATTGTCGGAATATCGAAGTTATGCAAAGTTTCCATTTGTGTAATTCCAATCGATTGTATTTCTCTGAAGTCTACAGATTTTGAATTGATATGTACTTCATGATCAATCCGGTTTTGGACAGACTACATTTAATCTCATGTTAATGGGTTATGGATTTAATTAATGGGGATTCAGTGTTTAATTTCTGATGTGAGCGCAAGAGGAAGGGGATAAGGCATTGGTGTTCTCAAGACATTGCTTTCAATTATTGCTGCTGCTTTTGCTTAGAATGGTTCCACCATTTCTGAAAGTATGAAAGTTCCATTTTTCACACATTCCAAAATCAATGAGACAGCTTTCTAATTAATCTTCCTTTCGTTTTGGCCTATTATAAATTCCATCAGTCTTCATTTGAAGCAGAGATCCAACTGACTAACTATTCTGTGGTCTTTCGTTCTCTCCACACAATCTCTCGTTATTTGAAATATGCAAAATGAATTTCAACTTGATCGGATCGAATGCAGACGAAATGATATGGACCTCGTTTGAATAGAACGAGCGCTCAATACGCATCAGAATTTTGACAATTGACTTCAAACATGGATTTGTCTTTCTCCTAGTGTTCACTGTAGGCCTATATGTTCAGTAATACCCATAAGGCACGCGGTGAATGCCAAGAGCAGACTTATATCATCTTTAATCGGATACGAAATGTGGCTGCTGAGTATCTTTGGTCGGTGAAAAGAGAATCTCCATGAGTCATGAACTCAGATAAGAGATGCCTAGAAATTTAATAGAATGAAAGAGATAAAACTATGGAATGAATTGTTGAGAAGATGTTCAACTGAAGTAGAACATCATCAAAATCTAATTAATCACAGATACAGGAATAAACAAACCTGAGTGGAGATTCCACTGGCCTTAGTTACGTAGGGTATATTTTCTACCTTGAACACTTTTATCGGTATATCCATATATTCAGCTCGGAAAGATGTGAGAAAATTTCATGATTCTTGTATGTGTCCAACATAAAGTGTTGCTTACGAAGATTGGTAAAAGTACTTCGTACAAATATTTTCAATTTCTTCCCGGTGAAATATGTGTGTTAATCATTGCTGGATGGCTTCGATCAACATTTCGAAAGAAAGGAAGAAAGATATGAGCCAACGAACTACAAGTTCGGACGAACCTTTTATGATATACGCGAACGGGTAACACCAAGAAAAGGACTACGTATCATATACAGACTGATTTTAAAGGTGAGTTTTTCAGGGGATGCAATAGTTCAGAATAAACCATTTCACTAAAATTCACCTACACAGATCCAGTTTCGTTCACTCTACTCGATAAACCAGAGCAGTTATGTGGCTGCAGCACCCTTCAGATTAATGATGATTAAGGTCGGCGTTTAAAGCAAGTAGGAAATCTCCTCCGATAGAGGCGCCACCGTGCATTTTATGAAATATCTCCATGGAACTTACATTATCATTATAAGTTCTATGAATATCTCTCTAATCATGAATGAAATGTACAATGGCGCTCTCTATCCGAAAATCGCCGAACTATGAAATAAGTCAATTTGTGGGTAAAGCAGGAATTTTTTCCCGCCAAAATTTGAATTTGGCCATTTTCTGCCAATTCCGTATTTCAAGTTGATCTTCTTAACGAAATTATCAGTAGATTCACTTTTAATCGGAAGTTGAACTATTTTCATGGGTCTTTCTGTTGAAATAAAACAGAAGCATGGGTTGGGTCATTTTCTTCTATTTTTGAAAGAAAAAAAAATTACTGTCGGAATGAAATCGATTAAAATTATTTCAACAAGAACCCTAATCCTTTCTGAGTTCACCCACAAAATTTCAGTTCTCAAAGTGAAACCGTTTTCGAAATCAACTTGAAATAAAAACACACTACATTGAACGCCCACCTTAAATAAAATAAATAGAGATTTCTAATACAGATCGTGAAATAAGCTGATCATTCAATGAAAAACAGGCCGAAATTTGTATAGAACATATTGCTGTAGGAAACCTTCGGTAAACAGTATATGTTCATCCAGCCCCTCTCATTTTTTAAATGTAATATGAACGAGACCAATGGGCTATTTGGCTGAGTGATCGAACTTTCACAATATCCTTTCAATAATCAGATTAACTGAAGCCAAAATCTTTCTCACCCTTTAAACCTTAGTTCATCATGCAATGTCTATATGACACTCGGTTCAGGTAGTTCAGGTATCAAAAATTTTGGCCCCCATGTACAGTTATCAGTCGAAGCTGGGAGATATCGCAGTTTCAGTGGATTCTGATTTAAAATCTTACATTAATCTTTGAAAATATAGAAAACCAATTCTGAATTCTTCTAGAATGAAGCCATGAGGCTTTTTTGATTATGTTGAAATTCAGAATACCATAAGCATGTTAAAAGGCAAATATGAAAGAGCAGGTCTTTCTAGTTTTACCATTGTTTATGTTCTCCTGCTGAGAGAAATAAAAATTGTCGTGAAAATCCTGTTAAAATAAAGTGAAATCTGAAGTATTTGAGTCTGTGAAACAGGGCGTCCACCACCCCACCCCGTCCAAATAACCAGTTTTCATCATTGTACTTCCAATTTAGAAACAAATTGCATTTGTTTCGCATGTACCATAGCTTTGTTTCAAAAGTTCATTCGTCGAGAATACGAGGCCTGATAGATCTTCTGCGGTAAAAATGAGTATTCCGAAATCGTTCAATGGCATCTCGGACAGTGATTGAGGCACACAAATTTTCCGAGAAATCTAAAATTGGCTCAATCCTGCCTTTAGCTGCTCCACTTCCTCCTAATGGTATTTTCTTGTGTAATTTCGAAGACCATGGTGTCGAAAACTTCAATCAATTCCTTCTGAATGTCCAGAAAGAAATGAAAAAGGAATTAATATCACAATACTGAAATCAAATAACGAATCACAGAAAGGCATAGGATACAAAAACACGGAAAAGACAACGGTACAAAATTACTGAATCATGGTCAATTTGGTGACACTACACATAGACGAGTGGATAATTGTGCTAGTGAGTGTATTTGGCAGTTCGATGAATAATTTGTGTTTACTGCTACTCAAAAAGTGCCATTTCAGAAACTGTATTCTTCCATCAAGGGTCAGGGAATCATTTCGATCGAACTTCGGCAATAACTTTCTCATAAAGCTCCTCACGCTTGGAATTTACCACCGCACGCTGTTCCGAATGGTTTCCGTGTATTCACATCTTAGGACTCTCAACTGAGTTATATTTGAAAAGTATACGGTTGTCGCTTCTGAGATTCCTTCTTAAGGTTCAGAACTGACCAAATTTTCATTGGAAGATCAGAACCAGGTACTCTATTCCAAGAATCATCAGTAACAAGATCTTTGTTGAACATAATGCATATGCTTTCCATTCAGACTGCTTTCATTCAAATCGGGAACACAATTTTTCAAATTGGACCAGAATTTTATTGATCGGAATATAAAACATTGAAGAAAATGAATTTGAAGAGGATTAAATTTTATTCTAAGAATTCAAAGCTGCGGACTATCTGGGGTTATGGGGAGGGAATAAATGAATAAAGAGATCCAATAGTTCCAGATAATCCTAATGGAGTGCATTAATTTTTCGTAAATGAGAACTGTTGAACCAAACAAGGCAACAATATTCAGAGGCAGAAAAAAACTGAGGCTTAGGCTACCGTAAGCAGGGTAGTTTCATTGGCACGCCAGTACCATCAGTACCAGCTAGTTTCTGTAGAATATCATTCCTAATTTTTAATTTCATACCCGGACATTCCGAATGGGCTTGAAATTTAGAGAGTTTCAGTTTTTTTCCTAGATATTCAAGATTAAATTTATATTTAAAAAAGATTATCGAAAGATACACTCACTTTTCCACATTTCTTATGATTTTTCAGCTGAAAACACAAAACACACTCGGATAAGTAACTTTTTCGAATATCCAAATCAAATGTAGGTTATTCTCAATGCTTTGAAAATCAGAATATCGAATTGCTAGGGCGATATCATCAGTGTTTATTATTAATTTTGAGGAAGTAACAGGGGACGGTAATTTCATCCTGTAGATTTGCAATCGAAATTGGCATGACACATGGTGTGAACTCTAAATTGTGAAATGCAGATAGGTTCTATGAAAAATACTTGAAAGAAAAATCAAACATTTGTATATTTCCTATGGTCTAAATATGCAAAAATTGTCGTTTTCTACCCGATTCAATTCTCGACCACAGAGATCGCTTTTGATAACTGTTCTCAAATTTTAAAATGCAGATTGATTCGAATTTTAGGGAGGAAGTTGTTGGTAGAGTATAGTATTCAAGTCGCTACATTACTGCTCGTTGAATAATATACTATTACATAAAGTTGCTTCGTTGATTAGATGTTGAATTTTGTAACGTTACTTCTGAAACTGAAATTTAACCGAACCTTGATACCACGTTCGATATACGTACCTATTTGATACAACTCGGCGACTCGACTATGAAACGGTACCTACTCCATTCATACTCAGTAGAACTATTAAACGTTGCATAATGCCATCATTATGCAACGTTTCCCTTTCGTGCTTCCTCCATAAGGAATCATTGAAAGGTTTTTCATACGTAATACCACTAGAGATGGAATTTTGCCGGCAAAATTTCTCGATTGTGATATGAAAGTTTGTTGCTCGGAAATTTCGCGAATGACATTTGTATCAAAATCACGAGCCGTCAGGCGAGTGATTTTGGAAAAAATGTCATGCTCCTTCGTCGCTCGTTTTCGAATTTCGCATTCGTATTGGAATAGGAGCCCATTCTGCAACTTGTTTTAGAATATACTATTTTGCTCATTCACAAGGTTGATAACTTATGAGAATAAATGTGTGGAATGCATCATTATAGCGTGTATTTCACCGTTCATCAGGGATTCCTTATCTAATTTCATGCGAAAAAGGAACAATCGGCTTACTACGTTGGCTAGTCCCGACATTGGGTATCTTGTCGAAAAATTGGATAAAAATTTCGACATTTTGTGAACAAACCTTCTGCGCAATTTGACATAATCCAAACTCATCTGATATGGGTAAATGACAGTGTCACTGTGGTGAGGCAAATACGAAATAATTCAGTGGTTATTTCGCATTCGTATTGGAATGGGAGCCCATTCTGCAACTAGTTTTAGAATATACTATTAACTATTGAATTGAAATGTTGATTGAAATTTCGTATTAATAAATATTTTTGATCTAACATAAAACGACACTGAAGCCCGCAACGGACGACGAGCGATAATATAATATATATTATAGCTTTGCATTGACATATGTCATTTTAGTATGGAAAAATATCGTAATATCGGAATATATATTATAGCGTCGTCCGCGGGGCTTGGTGCATTTTCATAAGGAGCGATATTGGTGTAATATATGAGATATAATATATCGCTCGCCGTCCGTTGCGGGCTTTATGGTAGTCGCTATGCGATTTAGGAGAAATTCTCCGAATGAAAGAAATTATTTCAATGAGCGCCCTCCTAGACCAAACCGAATTGCAAAAGTCCTGTTTCATTCATTCGGTCGAGACTGCAGTATCCCCTGTGAATTGAATATTACGTTAAGCTCGAGGGTTGCGTCAATGTTGGGGTGGCTACAAAGGGTGCATGTTTTATCCTACTGCCTGTCACCCTCAGCCGAATCGCTCAGACCGGGGGTGTTTGATTACGATTCTAATGCGGTACACTAGTTGCGAATGTACACAAAAAATAGCCGATCCTTTACAGTCGACCAGACGATTATTATACAGGGTGCGTCTTGAATTTCTCTGATTATACGACACAGGTTTTCCCTCGAATATTTTAAGAAATTCGGATTCGTTTCAAAGATAAGAAGTGTCCAGTGCGTACTATAAAGTACGCACAAAAATTCAGTTCATTTGAAATAACAGTTTCGGAGAAATGGGCAGATTTTGGACACTTTTTAGGTTCAAAACGAATCCGAATAATGATGATGCATTTTCCTCAATTTATTTTCCAGTATCAGAGTTACAGCCCAACCGACCCGTAATTCCACGAAAAAATGATATTTTTGAATGAACCGGCTAGTTTGGAAAATGAAACTATTCATTTCCCGTGTCTCCAGGGTAGGTTTAAAACTGAAAAATAATTGGGGTTTGCTCAGTAAAAAGTTTTCGTTACTCCATCCGTATTCAAGATAAAGGACGTGGAAGACAAAAAATTATACACATTTTTAACGATTTTGCCAAAACCACTGACAATGTTTCCAATGAAATTTTATACGAGTATGTTTCAGAAGCTGATAAATCCAATGTTATTTGCTTTTACTCTGATAGAGGGCGCTATAGTCACACGGTTAGAACCAAGTAGTATTAAACATAACTTTTTTGAAATGAGATTTATCGAGCAAAATTTTAAGTGAGCTTGAACATCATAATTGGCAGATTGGCTAGTTGGTAAAGTTGGCAGATTGAAATCCTATTTGATGCAGAATTTCGCAGTTTTTTTTGAGTTATTCTAGGCCTTTTTTCGCTCCGTTTACAGCGTCTCCTGCTTTTTGATTTCTCATCCCAATTTCTGTTTCTTTTCGTCATTTTGCGGATTTTGTTTTTTGTGCTTTTTTACTCTGAAATCTAGTCTAATCGGTATAGGATCT
This sequence comes from Adalia decempunctata, assembly GCA_951802165.1. Lineage (NCBI taxonomy): Eukaryota > Metazoa > Arthropoda > Insecta > Coleoptera > Coccinellidae > Adalia > Adalia decempunctata. Next base: position 60,268,811 of record OX637696.1, on the reverse strand, counting down.
TGTTTTTCATTCACATGACCAAAAATGTTCAATTCATAAAAAGCATACTTATAGTTATAATAATAGTTAAGTAATGACAACATCAATTCTTTATAGCAGCTTCATTATACAGGGTGTCCCAAGTTCGAGTGCCTATTAGACGTTTCTGGAGAACTGGACATATTTGAAATCTGAAAATTGGGAACATAATATTGTTCGAAATTCTCTACAGACCTAAAATATTTTCAGAGCCAGAGCACTTTGCTCAAAAATTTATTTTTCTAAGTTTTCGTTTCTGGTTTGATTGAGTATTTGATGCTGCATACATTTCTGTTGAAACCATTGTATTCATTCGAATAGTTTTCAAAATATCGAAAAAAAACCTGAAAAAAAATTAAATATTCATAGTCAGTATTTTGTTCATTTTTTTTATTCTGAACATCCCGAGTGTAAAGCTGTTCTCACAACGGGAAAGTAGAAGAATGTGGAAAGGTCATGCATCATCACAGGGTGTTTCAAATTTCGTGTCAAAAACTGTGATCCAAAATTGGCCATAACTTCTGTTTTTCAAATTAGAACTCTATTATTTTATTATTGCGTTGAATTCTGCGGAGAAAAATAATGATAGCACTCTCAGATGCTCTTGCTTCTGAATGCAGTTATTCCCGATTTATTTGAGCTTTTCTGGATTCACGTCGTACGTAAAGTCAAATTCATCGAATCTAAACAGATTCGATGAATATTCTGATGAAACCATAGTAACAAGTAATAATCAGACCTGTCACTTGTGAATTATTAATGGGATCATTTATCTTCTATGGTCACAGAATATTATCATGCAACATATTCGATGAATATTTTTATGAAACCATGGAATAAAATCGAAAAGTAAAGATAAAACTAAGATGTCTAGAATAATGGTGTAGGCACTCGTCAATTTTTGAATGGAATGACGTTCGACCGAATCGAAAATATTAGCAATGTTTCGTGGCGGCGCCGCAATATCATTTCAGTGTATTTTCCGTTGTCAATTTGATTGATGTATCAACAGCTGATTTGCCAAAGTCAATTATGACATGACTGCAGAATGACATCCTTTTATAATGAAAGTTTTATACTTTTCCTAAGAACTAACATACATCAGGATGTCAAGAATATTTAAACACACATTATTGCTAGACAAAATTATCGACTATTAACACGCCATGTTCGCCAGAATTAATTCAAATATTTGAAATAACTGATAAAAATTAGTCATAATTTGTGAACAGCGCCACCTGAAGTGAAAAGAACGAAACATTGCCAATATTCTCAATTTGGTAGAAACAAAATCTAATCAGTGCCTACACCAATATTCTAGACATCTTAGATAAAACCTAAAATTAGACCTGTCATCTTCTATGATCACAGAATATTCTTAAGTAAAAGATTAGATGAATTTGATTCTACGTACAACATGAATCCAGAAAAGCTCAAATAACTCGGGAATTACTGAATTTATAGGACCAAGAGCATCAGAGAGTGCTATCATTATTTTTCTCCGCAGAATCCAACGCAATAATAAAAAAATAGGGTTCTAATTTGAAAAACAGAAGTTATGGCCAATTTTCGATCACGGTTTTTGACACGAAATTTGAAACACCCTGTGATGATATTTATGAACTTCAGAAGATGCATGACCTTTCCACATTCTTCTACTTTGACGTTGTGAAAACGATTTACACTCAGGATGTTCAGAGTAAGAAAAATGAACATAATACTGACTATGAATATTTGACTTTTTTTCAGGTTTTTTTTTCGATATTTTTAAAACTATTTGAATGAATACATAAATCAATTCAGGATTGAATACTCAATCATATCAGAAACGAAAAAATTGAAAAAATAAATTTTTGAGCAAATTAATTTTCACTCCCTGTATAACCGGAAGTGCTCTGGCTCTGAGAATATTTTAGGTCTGTAGAGAATTTCGAACAATAACATAATCCTAATTTTCAGATTTCAAATATGTCCAGTTCTCCAGAAAAGTCTAATAGGCACTCGATCTTGGGAGACCCTGTATAAATAATCGGATTTTTCCTGGTACCGTTCTAACATTGTTGTTCACCGTCCGTTTTGAGTCGATTATAGTATAACGGTTTGAAATTTCACTGTTTATTTCAAATATATATTTTCATACAATCTACACGAATTAATTAGAGTTAATTGAATTAAACAGAAATATAATCTCGCAGTATTTTTACGGTACAGATTCAAGAGTCAACACATACTCCATTTACTTATATAAAGTATCCCGGTTGGTCATGAAATTCTGACACATTTCACCGCGTACCTATATTTTGAAAATGTTAGGTTAAAGTCATTCTTCTGTCAAATGAATAAGGAACGTTGTCACGTCTACATAGAAGTCGTAGTGATTACGAATTAATCGGAATGTGTATTGACTTTTGGAAAATAATGAATTTGGGAACATATTAAATAAATTCAAAAATTCCAAAGACCAGGTGAATGTTAAGAAACTTTTTTCTCTGTTAATACTGTAAATATTTCACGTATATGAACATGGTTGGATGATTCAATTATGCTTTTTTCATCAACGGAAATTAAGAATCCGCTGTTGAAATTTTACTGAAAAATAATGGACAGAATACATTGTGATATCGATATCGATTGATATCCGTAAGTGAACTATCAGATTTGGTGTTCATACAGTGGCGCACCCAGGATTTAGTTATGGGGGGGGGGGCTGAACTTAACTGAAGAATTGTTCTCGCTATGTACAGGGAGTTTCATTGCTAAATGAAAATACCGTAACCTGAGCTAGAGCAATCCTAGGCGAGTCCAAAAAACCGATATATGATAGGTCTAATCAAATCCATAAGCGAGATAGAGGATGGTTGATGTATTCACCAAAAATTTAAATTTCTCATAACTTTTGAACCAACTGGTATAGTCGGTTGATATTTGGAACGTATTATCCACTTCCACATATCGATCGATTTACTTTTGAATTTCCCAAAAATTCCAGATCCGTATTTGAAAAATATGAGACTTCTTCCAAGCTGAGATTCGATACCCTGTATATTAAAATTTTGGGTTTTGATTGAAATATTTGAACAGAGCAGAAAATTTTTAATGAGGTTCAGTAGATTTCATTGTCACACACGTCATTTTGCTTACAGAAAGCTTCAGGGAAAGATCCAATTGAATATTGGAATTTCGCTAATTCTCAGAAGGATCGTACATTGTGATCAAATTGAATTTTTTTTTGTCCCACTAATTGCACATTCGAATTCCATAGTATTCTGAGGAATCATTTCAAGTTATTTTCGGAAAAACATTGTTGATTGAGAAAAATTTGTTTGAAGTCAACAAAGATGAATAAATAAATGAAGAAATATAAAAACTTAACGTGAATTACAGAAGGTGCTCGAAAGTACCACCATTTTGCTCAATACACATTCTTGTCTTCTTCGAAATATGTCTGATACTTTTTTTCATCATGTCTGGATTATTACGTATTTTATTGCAAGCGACTTCGATACGTTGATTTCTATTTCAGATGAATATACTGAACATTTCAAATGACCCCAAATGAAATAATCAACAGGATTGAAATCTGGTGATCCAACAGGCCAGGCATGCGCTCCACCTCTGCCAATCCACATATTTCGAAAGTTCTTATTTAAAAATTGCCTGATCATTACTCTGAAGAGGGGTGAAGCTCTATCATGTTGAGAAGGCATTCCTGCAATGTCCGTACTCCGTACATACCTATATGGTGTGGCGTTTATTAAAATCGATTGATTGGACCACACGTCCTGCCAAGACGGCTTGCGGGTGATCACTGATCTTCACTCAGATTTCCTCCAATATAATCTTCCTGTATTACTCGAAGGTACGGACATTTGCAAGAATGCATTTTCAGCAAGATGAAGCTCTCCACCCCATTTCAGAGTAATGGCCAGACTCAGACAACCGTCTTTTGTGTATTATGTAATGGGGAAGTGAATATTGAATACTTCAAAAATGACAGAGTTTAAAATCAACCAAAAAAAATTGATGATGTTTGACGGTTGACAATGAATTGAGAAAAATTGAAAATGTTGGTATCTTTGGGTCTTTGGGGTGGGGGGCTGCAGCCCCAAAGCTCCCCCCCCCCTTGGGTGCGCCACTGTGTTCATACGAAACGATTCATTAATTAACAACATTCATACCTCTGCTCTTGCCAATTTGCATACGACTGATCCAGTTTTCTAACATCAAGGTCAGTATCAAACAATTTATTATTTCTGTTCACTACAATCCTTAACATCAAGGAAAGGTTTGGTGTATAGTGTGGACACAATGTTTTTTTATAGTCATATGTACAGGTTCGGAAATATGGGTTGGAAACATAGCCAATTCAGCGTTGAAAGAGTGGATGAATATTGTCTAGTGGTCCAGTAAAATAATCGGAACCCATGGCGCGATGCGGCAACGAATAAATGACTGACCTCACTCAATGACATAGGAACTGCATCGTGACTCGAGAGAGCTCGAAGTCTCCTCTCTCCAGTTTCCTATGCCACTGAGTGTGGTCAGTCATTTATTCGTTGTCGTATCGCGTCGAGGGTTTTAATTAATTAACTGGTCCACTATACAATATTCATCCACTCGCATAACGCTGAATTGGCTATGTTTCCAACTTATATTTCCGAACCTGTATGTTAATGGCCAAAATTCGTCCTGGGTTTCCGTAAATATGGCCCATTCATATAAAAAACTACCGAATTATTGGAAGAAATTCCCAATATTTCTGCAATAACATATCCAAGATCATGGACTATTGCTTTGATACCTGTTGCCAAATTCTTTCGACAGCGGTCAAAAATAACTTTACGTTGAATTCATGAATGCCCATCTATCTAGAAGAAGGTTTTACTCGCAAGATTCATCTACTTACAAGATGCATCTACTCACAAGGAGGATGAACGAGCGCTCAAAAGCTCGACTTCACTTTGCACTTTTCAGAAATTGTATGAAATGGTGCAATATTACAAGATAATTTTGACTCACTGCCGGATGCAGAACTATTTCAAATTTGGCAGGTGTTCAATGTTCCGGTGACAATGAACTTATAAATATTGACGGCTCAAAGTTGGCGGTCGAGTTTTGTGCTTATATTACGGTTTTGTTCAAAATTGTTATCTGGTTATTTTCGTATCGAACATTATGACTGTTTTATTGAAATTTATATGAAAATATGTTAAACTGAATAAGATAGAAATTTTCGGCAGACAAATATAAAAAATAAGAAAAAAAACTGCGTTTTTTGTTTGGCGGACAACAAACGGAGGTTCGATTTCTGCTCGGGGTATAACATTTTCCGGAATTTCAAAAATTTATCTATCAGAACATGTTCTGGCCAGACCTTGGGTCCGTCACTGTGCAAGACTAGCTAGCCAACCAAAAGTTACCATTTGTTCCGCGAAACGAAAATCTTTCTTAATTTTTGGGCTCTATTATCGCAAAAGTATACGATGGGGGCTGGGAGGCCTAAAATGAAGAGGAACTTCGACGCCGAATATACGAAGTTCCGAAAAATCGATCTAAATACCGTCCAAAACCTGATGCTACGTTTTCGCTCAAATTTGCGCTTTGTGTAAGATAATGGCCCACTTCATTTAATTCAAATTGATAGTTTCGTTCACAGAAAAAAAGAATCTCTTAAATCAAATATATATATATATATATATATATATTCTTGAATTAAATAATCTTCCCCCAAGAATGATAATTTTAGATTGACCAATATACTTCTATTTTCAACTAATTTCGTTGTTTGCCTGTTTACATGAATTTTCATGAAATGAATTTGGTTGAACCGAAACATACGTAGGTACTCTTCACCTCAGAAAACAATTTCAGTCAATCGTAGTTCTCTCGGCTCAAGTATGACGTTTCTTATCAAACGTGTTCTGATGACGAAAGCATGCACACGTGACCCTCTCGACCAATAAACGCAATTAAGTATTAGCGCCGAAGATGCGTATAGAATGTAGAATACTAGAATCGCAGTAACATGTCATGTGGATATTTGGATATGAAATAACGCCATAGCCGCCATAGTCAATTTCTGTTTTTGATGATGGTGCATAGGCCCGCGCTCTGTTCTGTTTGAGATTATTTAAAACGAGTCAGCATGGAAGTTGAAAGTTTTTTGGAGACGAACCATTTAGAACACCTGTGGACGACTTGTATATAGGTATGTGGGCTGTTTTCAATCAACTGTATACATGGCGTCGTGTCACTCAATGAGTTTCATTGACTATCATTTGCTATGATGCTATGATCTTAAAACTCTGTTCAATCATAACTACTTGTATGTTGAGAATGCTTTGTTTTGTGTTTGTCAATCACTTATTAAGTCAGGTTAAGTTCATGCTCTTGAAATAATAATTCATTGTTGTTTCCATACCTCAGCCCCAATTTTCATGAAATTGGAGGTAATGACGCATAATGTTCATCAGTATTCTTTAAGTATTTATTATTAGAATAAAGTTTTTTTTTATTATTGTTGAAAATAATGAGTGTTATTTTATAGTAATAATAAAGATTTGTTCATAAACATTCAATTTTATTTTTTGTAATTTCCAGTAAACCCCAATAAAAAAAGATCAGAAATTCTCCTTTTCTTTACATTATAGTAGTTTATTAACACTTTCAATTCTATAGGTACGAACTTCAGAGAAAGCTTTTTGCATTCTGCGAAGAAATTATGAATTTGGTATGAATGTAAAACTTCTTATCAAGATCAAGGGAGTTTTTCGGGAACAGCGTTTTGAAAGTCAAGAAGAAAATGCTGGTTTTAAGAATTAGCTTGGTTATTATACTGGACAAAGTGTGAATTGAAAAATGTTTGTATATGTGGGAACATGCCTACATGCAAGTGTGTTATGCATATATATTGTCACATGTACACATTCGTGAACTCCAGACTACACATTTTTATTTTATGCTTGGAGGTCGTGAGTATATGTATATAGTAACCAAACAAATTGTTACAAAAGACTTTTTCTCTTTGATCTTCAAAATCCTTTTCCCAAAAAACTTTCTTCTTGTAAGGTGGTCCTCCATTTGTACCAAATTTATGATTGATATCTTCAAAAATATTATGAAAGGCTTCTAGAGATACATTTTTTTGTATTTGTCAGCCTCTAATCGCATCAAACATAATATATTCTCTTGGTACAAAAAATTGATATCTTCTAGAAAAATATTTCAAATACAATAAAGAGAAATCTTACATTTGTATCAAACTCATAGTAAGTCAAAATAAAAATATGAAACATTTATAGCAAACATATCCAATAATTTTTGTAAGATTTCTCATTTGGATCAAACGTGATTACTCTTGAATCAAGAGGATCATAGTTCACATGGGCTGAGAAATCAGCTTCATCTAAGAAAATTGTTTCTCAACAATATTGAAATATTCTTGCCTCAACCAAACCACATTATTTAACAACAAAGTGTACATTTGACACAAAACTTTCTGTTACCAAGTAGTCAAGAAGATTTTGTCAGAAAATCAAACTAATATTTGGTTGGACCTATTCAAGAATACCATTCTCTTGAATTAATGCGGTTACAATTTGTTTTAAGAGATTCTTTTTTTCTGTGTTGCATCTGAAACGTTTATTAATGTGTATCACAATACAATAAACAAATTTTTATTTTTGTCACATTTTTGGTCTCTGAAATTTCTGCCAAAACTTATGGGACAAACGTTATCATCTGATCTCATTTGAATTCTTAGCGATTAACGATCATTATGTAGAATTTTGTTGCCCTAAATCATGTTTTTGTTGATTGGGATAGGAGATGTTTCCGTGGTCAGAATTCATAAAATCAAAATTTCTGCTTCATCTTGACGGATGAGTGTTGGCATTATACGGGGTAAAAATGAAGAGGAATCAGAGTCTGGAAATTCGCACGGACCCGTAAATTTTGTTCTTGTGAGGGACAACCCCAAGCCCTCGAATTTGAATAGAGAAGACATTTTTTCGGCGATCTGATCCTTCGTTGACGTAATATTCAACTTCATAAACATTTTTCAAATATCATCACCCAATCTATGTGGAGCATAAGATGATTACCTGTGTGAGAGAGACAATGCAGAAAAGAAAAATTTGGGCTCAACTTGAGCCCCGCCAACTTCCATACAATGGTTCACAAATTCTGCTCAAACTAACGCCTCGAATTCTGTATCATTTTGGGGGCAATTCGTCGACAATTCGCTGCCGTTATCCTTCTAGAGGAGCGCATGCTGAGCATTTCCCGAAGTGATTTACCACAACGTTGACATGTAAACCGTCTCATTTCCTCATTAGGACCACTTTTCCTGTGAAATTGCAGCTTTCCAGCTCTTATTCGTTATTCATTTCGACTATTTGCTAATTTGAAACTATTGTTGTTGGGACTTCTCGCGGGGATGAGTTTGCCTTGCTTTTCTGATTTTCCATAAGTTCTGCGTATATCAACACATTTCGCCAATATAAGGTGATAAAGTATTCGACAAATCATTATGCCCCATTTCAAATTCACAGTCGGCTTTTGTTTGAGTAGAGTACTGGTCAATAATTCAATCTTATCTTTGACTGCATGTAAAGAATCAGCATTCAGAATCTAGTATGTTTTTAATTTTTATACGGCTTCAAATGATCTATTAGTTTTCTCTATATTATTTCAACAGTTCTCCTTTTCGGGTCACCAAAATCCAGCATAGTATACACTACTAATCCATAGTCGTCATGAACATGAAGTAAAGTTGCCGTTTGTTTCTCTGCCCATAATATTAGGTGATACATTGTTCCCAAATTGGTGATACAACCAAAAAGGGGAGTTTTCTTGAATAATTTGAAGAAAAAATCTTCATGAGCATGTCACCGCAAACGTTTCGTTTTCGAGATACAAGGATTTAAAGTTTTCTCACAGTGTGTTCATTTTGAACAATTTTCACGAAATCCTCAGGATAATCAAAATTTTCATAAAAATATAGTAAGCAAGCTGTGGTAAAGAAAAAAGAGTTCACTTTCAAAACTTGTTGATACCAGGAGTCTCTTCTCCCTTAAACATAGAATTATATCTATATTCTATATATATAAATAAATGAAAGATGTTGGTTACACCATTTATAACTCGAGATCGGATGGACTGTTTGTAATGAAACTTCATTTATGGATTCGTCTACAGTCTGGTTATTATAAAATACAATAAAACTTTGAAAAAATCGATGAAAGTTTTACACTTTCAGGATATGCTTTTCCGCCTTTTGAATAAGGCAACTAGGTGTCGCTACCGTTGATGCGTAGTCGTAGCTACTGTTAGTTATGGTCCAAAATGTTCTTTCCCAAATTTAAAATTTATTTCGATTTATTGAGGCCAAATTGTAAATGAAAGATTTAGATACATTATCTGAAGTCTGTACATAGAGCATAGATTTTGTGTATAGTTATAATTAGAATAGGAAAAGTCAGAAAATGAATTGGAAAAAATGAAGGAAAAATTAAATTAAATGAGATAATTTAGAGTCGAAAACAGCAGTTGAATGATAATTGAAACGTTACTGGAGTATGAGCTGTTAAAGGTGCCTGAAAAAAACCAACTTGAAAGAACACGATCCGAGGACTGAGTTTAGAAGTATGTATGAAGAGATTGATCTTAGAAAACAGAAGATATAAGAAGAGAATGTTTATATGGTAAAAGGAGAACTACGGGGCATACCTGAAAACAGGAATGTAGTGTACGGACAATTGTAATAGATATAAGTGAGTTTAATTTTATCTTATAGAATTAGAATAGGTTGTTTTCTTATCTGAATTAGAATATTTTGGGAAGTTGATATTAGAATTAGAGTTTATTTAAATCTGAATTTTTCATTTCAAGTTGGATCATCAAGTGAGAGAACAGAGTTTACCGGGCAAAGCAAAATTCAAATTTTTTTTATTGATTTGTTAGATTCCAAATTTATTTATATCCGTTATATAAAGGCTCATATTAGGATCCATAATAATACTTTCTTTAATGTTACCGTTATTAGATGGCGATGTGTGATTCGCCGAGAACTCTTAATAACATGGAAGACTATTATCAGATCAAAAAGCAGGTGAACATCTCAAGTGGGTGAAACAGTGAATTTTTACCGAAATATCGAGTAAATCGGATTTTGCCGATCAGTTTCAATTGTGAGTTGCCCGTCTTCATCTTTTTTTTTATTTTTGAAATGTTTTCGAATTTCTGTTTGGGTAATAAATATATTTGCGAAAATAACTGAATCCAAAATTACCCATATTTAGAAATCCACATATTATTTTCGTGATTCTGTTTGCACAGCGTCAATAATTTTGAAAGGTTTGCTCATCGGGCTTCCACTTATGATATACAATAATGTTTCATGGGTTGGCTTATCTGATCTGGTCGAATGACCATGAATAAATTTGAATGTGAGTTCAACACAATCAGCAGTGTTGATAATTTTTTTTCTTGCATTTTTCAATCCGCCGTGTCGATCATGCTATCGACTTCATTCGAACATCTCGATTTTCCTTCTAACGAGCTTGATATCGTCAATTAAATTGAATAAATTGAAGGGATATTGAATCCTAAGGTTTTTGGTTTGGTATTGTTCGACAATAAGGAATTCACCTAATTTGGTCAACCTTTTAAGTTAGCATTATATGTGATCATGGAATGTTTAAAAAAGCATGTTTTCAACCTTTTAGATTTTTTTCAATAAAATAACATCTACCGGAATTTTCCATTTTCCTTTTTTGGTGAACCCCGTCCCAGCCTCCCAGCACTTGTTCTGTATGACAGCTTTTATCCATGAAAATATGAAAATCTCGCTGCCGCATCAACTGAGATGTTTATCCATTATTTTGAGCTTAGCAGCATAGCTAAAATGTCTTAAACATTGGTGTGAGCACTGATTAGATTTTGATTAGCCAAAATTGAGAATATAAAAACAGTTTCATTTTTCCACTTCACAAATCCTATTCACAAACTTGTTATTCGATTTTTTTTTATTTTGGTCAACGGGCTGTGTTAATAGTCGATGGTTCATTCAAGCAATAATTTTTGTTCATTTTCTTGACATTCTGATTTATATATTACTTAAATCTGAGGAAAGGTATAATATGGATTATACTCTTGCTATTCACAGTCAAAAAGCGAAGCCAAATTTTTGGTAATGATTGAGTTGTACGCTTGCGTCAACTGGAAATTCATGAATTGCGAGAAGTGTTGAGGTAATGTATATTCCGAAAGACAACAAAAAATAGACATCGTGGATAAAAAAATGTCACTTACATATATAAACCGAAATGACACGTAAGACATTGTGGCGCCGCCCACGAAACATTTCTAATATTTTCGATTTGGTCAATGTCAATGCATTCAAAAATTGACATGTTTTTAGACATCTTAATTAAGCAAGGCTAATAACATTTGGTTATAATGTGAATTCTATGGTAAATTGAGTTCCTCCAGCTCCTGTGCTGTGAACCAAAACCAAAATGTCTTAGTCGAGAGAGAAGAATAAGAAAACGTCTTAGCGTATCTGTATTCTGTGAAGTGGATTAACCATAGACGAAGTATTTCAATTCGAATTTTCTGCGCTGTATTTGCAGAACTTAAGTGGTTATACAGTGGTCAGAGGTAATTCATCAATGGAACTATTCCTCATCCATATAATTCGATCGTGATTTAAATTTGCTTTCGTGGTGTCGTTCATCACAAGGTACTGCAATGAGAGAACTGTAAAATATTGAAAACAAAAAGTTACATGTTCAACTATTAGGTACCGCTTACATAAAGAGAATTTCCTTCATGTAAATTACAATATTATTAGAATTTTGTACATTTTAGAATTTAATTTTGCTTAATTCATCTCCTGCTTGAAAAAATAGCACTGGTGAGTTTATACAATTTTAACGGTGGGTTTCACAAAGCGTAATCACTGGTGATCGGAGCTTGATATAGAATCAACTCGATTTGATAGTTCTAAAATCGGAGAACCAAGACGCTGATCTCCGATCACCGTTGATTACGATTTGTGAAATCCACAGTAAGTATAATTTAGGCGAAACAAAGTTCGCCGAGCCAGCTAGTTTATTAATATGTATACAATTTTCAGTGAAAAAAAACTCAAACTTTAAAGCCACGTATCTCGAAAACAAAAAGTTTGCTGTTCCATATTCATGAGACTTTTCCCTTAAATGATGCTCTTGGTTTGTACCGCCAATTATCGAACACTTCATATGAAATCTTCAATTCGTTTTCCATTTACAAAATCTACTGTCATCACTTGACATATATATTCATGAATATTTTAAGATAATAAAACAGAGCTATATAAGAATATAATATATCTAATATACACTTCTGTATAAAAGAGAAGCTTTGAATACAAAATTTGGTTACTTTGAACCCGAAATTACTATCCCACCAAAAACATTCTGTAAAAACTAGCCAAGTCTCGATGGAGCTGCTTATTTATCTCTAAAAAGTAATGAAATCTAGAAAAAGTCGAGCCAAGTTTAAGGCTCCTTACTGCGATTTCTTTATTTTTATAGTTAATGTTGTGTGAATTGGCCGTTGAACATTCTTATACGTTAGTGGGTACAAGTCAATTTTTTTACACGTAATGCTATATCTGTTGTAACTACCAATGTTTGTTAAGCGAGATAATAGCCCATGCTGGTATTGGTAATTGGACGCTAGTGTCTTATTTTAGGCTGTTGTTGATTGTGCAACACATATGCATTCAGCATTGACAATGCTGACTTCTGCTCCCGTCTTTTTGGAGCGTCAAATCGACCACCGATCTAAAATAAAATAGACGTACAGACGGTCTTCTATCAATGATTAGAAGTCTCTCTGTCCGGGAAATAATTTTTTATACTGTTTGTTTCAGGCTCGTATTATTGAATACGCAGCTTTATCAAGCCTACAATTGAATGAACGTTTTCCAAGTGGCAATTTTTCATCGTCAATGGGTTGCGTTTCTGGCGACAGATTGGTGCAATAGTGTCATGGAGCACCTGGTTTTGTACCCTTGTGTACCCTTCAACGGCCAAGTCACACAACATTAACTATAATAATAAAGAAATCGCAGTAAGGAGCCTTAAACTTGGCTCGACTTTTTCTAGATTTCATTACTTTTTAGAGATAAATAAGCAGCTCCATCGAGACTTGGCTAGTTTTTACAGAATGTTTTTGGTGGGATTTCACTTCTTTTTGTAGAAACGTGGGCATATTGATCTAATTTATTAGATTTTCTTATTTGACACTTTTTTTTAAGAGTAGTTTTTTTATTACGAATCTTTATTTTTTTCGGTTTTGAACCATGGTAGATAGAGCCTCCGATTATTTTTTATTGATTTCAGCGTCCTCGAAAACCTATAGTTTGATACCAAACTTGTCCATATAGCCCATCTCTCACCCGATTCTTTTTCGGATTCAATTTTTTCTCTCCCAATCTTACCATCGCAGACCCATCTGATGATGTTTCTTCTTCATCAAGCAAGAGCTTCCGAAGACGGAATGGAAAGAAGATATACTCGTAGAGAACATAACTGCTATTACAGTTGCTGGTGATTCTGATAGGAGAGATCTGATTCACCAAATAAATAAACGAAGAGAAGAAGTGGGAGGATTACCTCAAATAGTACAACAATTGTTGAATAAGCACCCAGCACCCAAGCTTGTTATCGTGCATTCTGATCCCTGTACTCTGATGAAGAATGATCATAGATCACTTCATGAAGCCTGACAAGTTCGATCAAATTTTCATCCATTTTCACTTCATCAATCACTTCACAAAATATCCGACGTGATATCACTTACGGTTAGAAAATGTAAATTTGCGGGTAGTTCTGGTGTGCTATCAAGTGACAGCAGATGCTAACTTCGTGAATGCGTGAAATGATAACAATTGAAAAAAGGATAATAATCGGGTCATCAGTCTTATACACAGTGATAATTTTTGCTGTCTCATTTATTGTTCCGGCCTAGCTTTCGAAAACCTATCGTTTCCTTGAACAATAAATGAGACAGTAAAAATATCACTGTGTATATAAGACTGATGACCCGATTATTATTTTTTTTTCAATTTATATTCTAAAGTCGATATTCACATATTGAGTATGATAACAATGTGTTTCCAAGCGCATAAACTTCCATACATTATTGTGGTTGCACATTTTGCGAAGATGACGTGATAGCACGTGAGCTCACGTGACGTGCCAACAGATTTTCGATTATCCTAGTTTTTATAATTTTTCCTTTATGTGGCCATTAAACCCTTACTATGTACCAAATTTCAGCTCTCTGAGTTTATGGGAAGTACTAGTTCTATTTTGATGATCATGAGTGAATTAGGGTCGAAAATGCGAAACTTTGCTTTCGCGTAACTTCGGAACTAAATGACCTAAACACTTGAAATTTTGGATTTTGAGTACGTGATTATAGCTTACTGGATGACGGCGTTCTGGTCTCATCCGGAGGTTCTCAAATAGGGGCTTGAAAATGCGGCGAAATGGTTCGGGTAAAGATAGTACGGCAGTGTTTGCTTCGCGCTCGACTTGGCGGGGCCACTGCCGTGCCCCAAATATAAAAATGTACCTATGGGGATTTATATGAAGACACAACTAAAATCCAGAGCTCTTTGTTAGTTTAATCTTTTTTATAGGTGAAGTACTGAAATGAGATGATGATAATTGACTACGGAATTATTTCGATGACAATGCTACCAAAATTCCATTGCACCCAACTTATGTGCATAATCATCGCAGACAATCTAGGAATTACGAATTCAAGACTGTCGTTTTATGATGCAGCATATTTCGAAAATATTACAATATATCATGTTTACTTTAAGTTAATCCATTATCTGAAATCAGAATATATCTTCTGCACATTAGATTGAAGCCTTTCATTATTAATTAACCATAAGTATTTCAAACTCAGAATTGATAATTCATGAGAATAAGGAATACGAATAATCGATCCATATTTTATTGAAAGCTTTCATTTAACTTGCAATGTATGTATGTATGTTCGGGTGGAATCTGGCTACTCAATTTTGAAACAGATATCTTCAACCAATTGGGCTGAAATTTAGTATACACGTTTAAGTTGGATGACAATTCACGATAAACTTCGTTACGTCATTCTATATCCAATATGGCGGACCATACAAGATGGCGAAATAGTTATTTTTCATGCTCTTCTACAATATGTGTATCAAATTGAAGGGCTTGGTGTAAGTAACTCGAAAAAATTAAAAGCAAAAGAACTTTTTGAAAAAAGCTTTCATTTAAATGCTCTAAAAAAAATAAAATATACCTTTAAAATTTCAACTATCAACCCATAACCTCATTATACAAAATGATGATGAAAGCTTGTCGCGAGGTCTCTGTGAGTACCTATGAATATTTAATTAAACTAATACAAAAAATTGCATGTAGCAGATTAAGATACTAGATACTCAATTGAATAGGTACTAGTTTATTCACACAAGTAAATCGCGTGACAAGCTTTTATGATCATATAAATTGTGTATAATCAGGTACGAGTTGATAGTTGAAATTTTAAAGGAAATTTTCATTTTCTATTTTTTAGAGCATTCAAATAAAAGCTTTTTTCAAAAAGATTTTTTGCTTTCAATTAATTTTTTACTCTTCAGTTATTTCTTAATATTTTTGGCAAGCCCTTTCATTTGATACCCATATTGCAGAAGTGCATAAAAAATAACTATTTCGCCGTCTTGGATGTTACGCCATATTGGATCTAGAATGACGTTAACATCATTTTTCGAGTTAATCTCAACAAGCCCTTTCATTTGATACCCATATTGTAGAAGTGCATAACAAATAACTATTCCGCCATCTTATATGGTCCGTCATATTGCATATAGAATGACGTCATGAAGTTTATCGTGTATTGTCATCCAAATCAAACGTGTATACAAAATTTTAGCTCAATCGGTTGAAGATATTTGTTTCAAAAATTGAGTAGCAAGATTCCACCCGAACATACATATATACTTTGCAAGTTAAATGAAAGCTTTTAAAATGATGTTTACGTCATTCTAAATCCAATATGGCGGAACATGCAAGATGGCGGAATAATTATTTTTTTATGCACTTCTACAATATGGGTATCAAATGAAAGGTTCTCAAATTTATGTTATTCGTTTAATGAATCTGTATCATTTCGCCTACATTTCGCTTGAACCAATTGGCTTCCCGATCTAAAATAGTTGTTTCCTCAAACTTGAAGTGATGTCCAGTTTCGAAATGATGTGAAGCCAATGCGGTTTCACTTAATTAATTATAATTTTGATTTTTACAATCGTACTTATGCTGTGCTACTCGCAATCTCAGGTACTGTTTAATGGTGAAGTCAAAATTAGCATACTACAGTGTAAAGACCACTAACTATCTCTTCACGAAATTAAAAGATCCAATACCATCCAGTGATCAATCGAATGTGATATATAACAAGCCTTATTCTCAAAAAACATTTTTGAAGACAAGCTTTTATAACAAAACTCATCTGCCATTTTGAAGCCGCCATCTTGAATTCCTCAATTTTGAAGAATCGTAATTTCCGACCCAGAAAACCCCCATATATCAATTTTGAATAGAATAGGATCATAATTACAAAACTCGTCCGCCATATTGTGGCCGCCATCTTGAATTTACCAAAAGTATCATCATTTTCGAACCCAAATACCCCCAGATACTAATTTTGAATGAAATCGGATCATAATTACAAAACTCATCCGCCATTTGGGAGCCGCCATTTTGTTTTTTTCTATAAAAAATTTTCCATGATGCATTGTCACCAGAATTAGGTACACCTGCAAAATTTCAAATTAATCGGACGATTAGAAGTGTGTCATATTCAACTTGTAAGATTTGATTAGGGACAGACATACAGACACCGGGACAGGTGAAACTAAATAAAAGCTTATAAAATACCATGCCTTGCTAAAAGTCATACGTGGGACAGACTATACAGTACCTACCTGAGATTGCGAGTAGCACAGCATGAGTACGATTGTAAAGATCAAAATTATAATAAATTAAATAAAACAGCATTGGCTTCACATCATTTCGAAACTGGACATCACTTCAAGTTTGAGGAAACAACTATTTTAGATCGGGAAGCCAATTGGTTCAAACGAAATGTAGGCGAAATGATACAGATTCATTTAACGAATAACATAAATTTGAGAACGGATTGTTTGGGTTTGAGCAGCATATATCATAACATTCTTGACCTTTATTCTAGAAACAAGAACCTGAATATTTTGTGACAGCGTTTTTGTGTTCATTTGTTGGTTCCCTGGCTGTGATCAACGATGTTCATTCTGTTTTGCACTGTTTGTTTTATTTTACTTTTCAGATTTTATATATTATGTGTGAGTTGACCATTTGTTGCACGGAGGTAGTGATGTCCGGTCTTCTGTAATTGTTAATTATCTATGGACCAGACACCAGGTATTCCATTCATATGTTTGCCTGCGACACGTACCGATTTGTTTACATCCGTCACCTTTTTGAATTTGAATTTTAATAAGCTGCAACCTTCGGATTTATGATTTTATATGGAAGAATTGACCGGACATTAACTGCTTTCGAGGTAATAAAATGATTTTTGAGGTGCTTATAATGTTTCTACTATGTTGTTGAACCATGTGGGTTTTTTATTATAGAGCTTGAAAAATCAACAAATTAGTTGCGAAACGTCGCTCAAAGGAATGAAATAGTGTCTCATTTCCAACCTATTCCGATCCCACGACTTATAGATTCAAGATGCCTGCTGGCCATAAACGCAGACGATATGGGCACAGCAATTAGGCACAGAAATAGAAAAATTATTCAGGAAAGCTTTCAAAAAGCTGCAGATGATATCAGACAATAGCGTGACAGATGGAATATCAAAATCGATGTACAGAAGAGTCAAGCAATACTCCTTCAAAAGAGAAGACTTAAGATGAAATCGAAAATATCCATAGAAGATATGGCAGAATGAAGCTAAATACCTTGGAGTAATATAAGACAAAGGAATTACGTGGAAACAGCACATCAAGTATGCAGTGGATAAAACGAATGTAGCGATGAAAAGGTTATACCCGATTATAGGCAGAAGAAGACAGAAACACGAAGTATGATCTTCAACCAAAGTTATGAATAAAAGGAAAATTGGTCGAATCGGACACATTACCCTGTAGACTCTCAATAAAGGACCCCAACCATAAACCAAACATTGTTTCGAAACTGCCTTGACTAATGTGAACTAGTCTGATGGTCTCCTCCGGAGTCACCCTATATAAAAGATATGCCGATCTAAAACCGCCAACCACCGAAATACGCTTCTTTCTCAATTATTGTAACATATCTGAATTTCCTACCCCGCAAATAAAATGCACCGTTGCCAGACTCCATGGCTTCCAACTTTGCAACGTCTATTGTCGAAACGTGGAACTACGTTGAATGAACTTATTTGATATTATTTTATAATTCTACGAATGATGAATATTAGTACGACTTCAATCAATACTTTAGGCAATTCGCATCTTTATAAATAGGAGATTTAAATCATATCTAAGATCCACCATGAAGTAAACTTGTTCTTCTGTGACAATCGAAGTAATACGATTCTGTGGAAGTAAAACTAACCTCCGAAACGACAACGAATGAAATGGTCTTTTTTGGTTTTCACTTTCATTCTGGTTCACAATGGTGTTCCTTTGAAATGGAGTTCCTCTTCTAGGAATCCGCCATTTTAGTATATTTTAGACGCTTGTTTGTTATCTGGTATGTACTGCCCCCATTTTAAATAACTTTATTTCATTTCACAGGATCTAATCTCATGTAAGCTTATTGTATCTTATTATTGCATTTCTATTGAATATTGTGGAACTCTGTTCTGCTACCAACCCATTTGGAATATTCTTATACTGTTCGTAAGGCCTACTGCACATTTAACTATTCACTCGACATTATGGTATACGCATTGGAGTTGTTGCTTTTAGTATAATATTTCACGTACAGGGGAAACATGGTTTGGAGGTCTAAGGTAAACTGTTTGTATCGCCTGTGCCTAAGGAAAACATCCTCCCTAGCATCGTGGAGGACACTTCCCTCTGAGAGTTCTGTAAACAAACGTCCCCAGTAAAACAAGCCTTGGTCATTGGCCGTGGTGAGCCGGGCAAGTATCCTAGGCCGGATTGCTTCGCCCCGGGTCCACCGTTCATCAGTTAACAGGAAATCTAAAGAGTTTATTGTCCACTTCCAAACCAACGCGAATAAAATCACACACACACACACTTGGAAGGAAGGATTCTTACACATGGAACTTTAAAAGCTCTGCGCAACAATAAAGTGACACACTCTATATGCCTATAACCTTTGGATGTATTGGATTCTGCTTTTTATCACAATTGTGCCAGTAATAACCTTACCGGAGTATAGGAAGCTCCATATTGTACATATCACTAGTGCTCTTCTTGTTAATAATTGTTCTATGGATTGTAAACATATCATCTGTAATGCTAGAAGGTTTTTTGCTTTGAGTTTCAATTGATTCTCGTTCGTTTTTCCTTCATAGGCTATGGTTCTCCGAACTATGGCGCTGGACGAATAAAGGGCTCTTGTTCCACCTTTATGTCCAATCTAGTGTTTTATTTATCAATTTTACCTCATTATTTCCCATCCTATATTTCACTAATCTGAGTTATTACGAATCTGAATTACTACGACATAACATAGAGTTCTACCTAACTAGATGATCACATCACAAGCCAAAAATATGAGTATAAAACCCCCTTTAACGTAATTCTACCCTCAGCTCTTCAGAGCAGGGTTGCCCCTTTTCTCTTTTTCATAATGTTCCTAGGATTTACAAACCTGGAATGTTACATTATAGAGACCAAAAACGCACAAAACAAGTGGTGCGATTAAGAGCGATTAAAAAAATTGTAAATATATCTAGACTAGTGGCTGAATTTTTATAACTGAAGGATCCTTTAAAATACATTGGTCACTCATTTCGCCGTTCTTCTGCTACTACTTAGTAGATACAAGAGGGGATCTAACTTCTCTCAAACGACATGGGGGTTGGAAATCGTCCAAAGTCGTAGGAGAAGTTTTCGACGATTATGCTACCAACAGATTAAATATTGCTAATAGAAGTATGGGTGCCATCACTGCCATCAGTGGGGGTACTTCGAAAGACGTCACTCCGCCTCTTCTAGAATCTACTACGGTGAAAATAACAGAAAAAATCTGTCTAACTCCTTATGCAAAGTCCAATACAATTTACTAATTCTAATAATTATAATAATATTACTTTTAGTTTTCACAATTCTTAGCAGTAATCTTGTTCAATTATCACTTTATTACTTTCTTCGTAAAATTCTCAAAATAAAGAGTAAAATATACCAATACCCGTAGTCGTCAGAAAAATAGTGTACATTACTTGTGTGGAAAATGCTATTTCTCGCCTCGTGCGACAACATTCTCCCACGCATTGGTCATTTTCACACTTGTAACGTAATATGCTGTTTCTAAACTGCCACAAAATCTTCTACCGCATGTGCCATATTATACATTAATTACGCTACACCCTGTATACTCTAAGGTCTATGCTCCTGAATCAAAATTTGTAATTCAAAATCTCATTGATTACACTCCTGTCCTTTTTCTTGTGAATTATTCAGATCCCGTCAAAACTTGTTCCTATTATTTCAAGAAATCAAAAAAAATGTCTATATCAAATGCCAATAAAATTGTGTTTACATACACAGTCAACACTGTACTCCACTCGCTCTTTCTTGTCCCCTTTAGGCCAATCTCTGAAATATGCATAGTTCAAACATCCCCACTAGAATTTTTAATATCCCATCCATGAAATTCCGCTCCTTCTGGAAAAGAAGGAAAACATCCAGGCGGAAGCATTTCTGGCTTGTTAAGGTCTACGTTAAACCTTAACGAGCCGTTATTGAACGGGAGGAAAATTTACGATCTCGAGGCTCAAAATTTATCACCTCTCAGGAGTAGAGTAGGTAACAGTTTTTTGATATGTTTACATCGCAAATATTTACAGCCGGTTATACGACTTCGATTTTCACCAGATGATCGATGGGGAATTGAACCGTTAAATATACAGGGTCTTTCACGAGGAAACTCACCCATATTTATACGGGAAACTACTGAACGTATTTTCATGAAATTCAGCACTTATAAGTATTTCACGATGCTGATGAAATATAAAATATTTTCAAGGCATGAGCACCTCCGGTTTTTCCGGAAATGACGTCAACTTCCGTTTTTCAAATTAGAACACCATTTTTTTATTGCAGAGATAGATTCCTTAGAAAATTTCAAGTTATTTTGATGTAACATTTTTCAGTTTTGGTTGGAAAATTCTCTCTGAGCGGGAAAATTCTGAAAAAAAATCGAAAATAGAGCTCCGCTGAAACAAGAATAACTTCGAGGTTTTTGAATGGAAAATTTTCATTTTTGGGATTTTTCAAGATCTAAGATTGATGTATCCACTTTAAAAATCGAAATCGCGATTCATGATAGAGGGGGTGAAAAAATCGCTTTCAAAGTTAGGGATGACAAAATCGTGAAAAATCAATTTTTTCAAATTACAACCCCATTTTTTTATGGCAGATATTGAATTAACGTTAAAAAATAATGTGAGTGTATGCATCACACCCTTGCCCTAAAATGGATATTTTCTGAGTTATTCACAAAAAACTGTTTTTCGTCTTGAATTTTCAGCTATTTCTTTTCCCTTCACGCCAAAAAGATGAAATTTTCAGGAACTGGCATATAAACCATGTTTTAGATTTTACTACTCTAATATGCAAGAGAAAAAAGTTACAGGTTGTTCCTAAATAGATGGCGAATTTGGATTCGAATTTGTATCGTAAACCTCTTTATTTCAACTAATCGGCCATCGGTTTTCTCTCCAGTGATAAATAATTCCTTATGAACCATATGCAAAAACTTACCATGTTTTACATTATTTTTTTTTAATGATAGATATCATTAATTACATGCTACTGAATAAAGAGGAATTTGGCAGATGTAATTAATGATATCTATCATTTAAAAAAAAGAATGTAAAACATGGTAAGTTTTTGCATATGGTTCATAACGAATTATTTATTTATCACTGAAGAGAAAACCGATGGCCGATTAGTTGAAATAAAGAGGTTTCCGATACAAATTCGAATCCAAATTCGCCATCTATTTAGGAACAACATGTAACTTTTTTCTCTTGCATATTAGGGTAGTAAAATCTAAAACATGGTTTAAGTAACAGTTCCTGAAAATTTCATCTTTTTGGCATGAATGGAAAAGAAATAGCTGAAAATGCAAGACGAAAAACAGTTTTTTGTGAATAACTCAGAAAATATCCATTTTAGGGCAAGGGTGTGATGCATACACTCACATTATTTTTTAACGTAGATTCAATATCTGCCATAAAAAAAATGGGGTTCTAATTTGAAAAAATTGATTTTTCACGATTTTGTCATCCCTAACTTTGAAAGCGATTTTTTCACCCCCTGTATCATGAATCGCGATTTCGATTTTCAAAGTGGATACATCAATCTTACATCTTGAAAAATCCCAAAAATGAAAATTTTTCATTCAAAAACCTCGAAGTTATTCTTGTTTCAGCGGAGCTCTATTTTCGATTTTTTTTTCGAATTTTCCCGCTAAGAGAGAATTTTCCAACCAAAACTGAAAAATGTTACATCAAAATAACTTGAAATTTTCTAAGGAATCTATTTCTGCAATAAAAAAATGGTGTTCTAATTTCAAAAACGGAAGTTGATGTCATTTCCGGAAAAACCGGAGGTGCTCATGCCTTGAAAATATTTTAGATTTCATCAGCATCGTGAAATACTTATAAGTGCTGAATTTCATGAAAATACGTTCAGTAGTTTCCCGTATAAATATGGGTGAGGTTCCTCGTGAAAGACCCTGTAGATTGGCTGATTTGTACTGATGAAATTAGCGTTGAAATAAAGGCTGTTCCTCAATAAGAGTCGCAACGGAGACTGCAGATTTTCCATGTTGGAAACGTTTTGTCTTTTCGGGCTTCCGTTTTCGATATACAGGGTGTCAAAAACATCCATACTGAGCTTTCGTCATAGAAATCCTAATATATACAGGGTCTTTCACGAGGAACCTCACCCATATTTATACGGGAAACTACTGAACGTATTTTCATGAAATTCAGCACTTATGAATATTTCACGATGCTGATGAAATCTAAAATATGTTCAAGGCATGAGCACCTCCGGTTTTTCCGGAAATGACGTCAACTTCCGTTTTTCAAATTAGAACACCATTTTTTTATTGCAGAAATAGATTCCTCAGAAAATTTCAAGTTATTTTGATGTAACATTTTTCAGTTTTGTTTGGAAAATTCTCTCTGAGCGGGAAAATTCGAAAATAGAGCTCCGCTGAAACAAGAATAACTTCGAGGTTTTTGAATGGAAAATTTTCATTTTTGGGATTTTTCAAGATCTAAGATTGATGTATCCACTTTAAAAATCGAAATCGCGATTCATGATAGAGGGGGTGAAAAAATCGCTTTCAAAGTTAGGGATGACAAAATCGTGAAAAATCAATTTTTTCAAATTAGAACCCCATTTTTTTATGGCAGATATTGAATTTACGTTAAAAAATAATGTGAGTGTATGCATCACACCCTTGCCCTAAAATGGATATTTTCTGAGTTATTCACAAAAAACTGTTTTTCGTCTTGAATTTTCAGCTATTTCTTTTCCCTTCACGCCAAAAAGATGAAATTTTCAGGAACTGTTACTTAAACCATGTTTTAGATTTTACTACCCTAATATGCAAGAGAAAAAAGTTACAGGTTGTTCCTAAATAGATGGCGAATTTGGATTCGAATTTGTATCGGAAACCTCTTCATTTCAACTAATCGGCCATCGGTTTTCTCTCCAGTGATAAATAAATAATTCCTTATGAACCATATGCAAAAACTTACCATGTTTTACATTCTTTTTTTTTTAATGATAGATATCATTAATTACATCTGCCAAATTCCTCTTTATTCAGTAGCATGTAATTAATGATATCTATCATTAAAAAAAAAGAATGTAAAACATGGTAAGTTTTTGCATATGGTTCATAAGGAATTATTTATTTATCACTGGAGAGAAAACCGATGGCCGATTAGTTGAAATAAAGAGGTTTCCGACACAAATTCGAATCCAAATTCGTCATCTATTTAGGAACAACCTGTAACTTTTTTCTCTTGCATATTAGGGTAGTAAAATCCAAAACAT
This sequence comes from Adalia decempunctata, assembly GCA_951802165.1. Classification (NCBI taxonomy): domain Eukaryota; kingdom Metazoa; phylum Arthropoda; class Insecta; order Coleoptera; family Coccinellidae; genus Adalia; species Adalia decempunctata. The sequence continues at coordinate 60,244,438 of OX637696.1, read as the reverse complement.
GGTTTAAGTAACAGTTCCTGAAAATTTCATCTTTTTGGCGTGAAGGGAAAAGAAATAGCTGAAAATTCAAGACGAAAAACAGTTTTTTGTGAATAACTCAGAAAATATCCACTTAAGGCAAGGGTGTGATGCATACACTCACATTATTTTTTAACGTAGATTCAATATCTGCCATAAAAAAATGGGGTTCTTATTTGAAAAAATTGATTTTTCACGATTTTGTCATCCCTAACTTTGAAAGCGATTTTTTCACCCCCTGTATCATAAATTGCGATTTCGATTTTTAAAGTGGATACATCAATCTTACATCTTGAAAAATCCCAAAAATGAAAATTTTCCATCCAAAAACCTCGAAGTTATTCTTGTTTCAGCGGAGCTCTATTTTCGATTTTTTTTTCGAATTTTCCCGCTCAGAGAGAATTTTCCAACCAAAACTGAAAAATGTTACATCAAAATAACTTGAAATTTTCTAAGGAATCTATTTCTGCAATAAAAAAATGGTGTTCTAATTTGAAAAACGGAAGTTGACGTCATTTCCGGAAAAACCGGAGGTGCTCATGCCTTGAAAATATTTTAGATTTCATCAGCATGGTGAAATACTTATAAGTGCTGAATTTCATGAAAATACGTTCAGTAGTTTCCCGTATAAATATGGGTGAGGTTCCTCGTGAAAGACCCTGTATACTTACTCTAGAATGCTAATTCCTTCTACACCTTTCACAGTTGTAATTCAGAAATTCAAAGTTGAATTTCAGAAAAGAGAACATGTATTTCAGAATAGCATTATGTAATTCAGAAACAGAAATTGAATTTCAGAATAGTTAATTCAATTTCAGAAAAACGAAATTGAAATTCAGATTAGGAAGTTGTAATTCAGAAAAACAAAGTTGTAATTCAGAATAGTGAATTGAAATTCAGAAATGGCAAATTCAATTTCAGAAAAGGAAAATTATATTTCAGAAGTTAGCAATTCAATTTCAGGAAATGTAATATGTAATTCAGAATGGTATCGTGCTCGGCATCAAGGGATTCAACATAGGAATCTATGACAATGTGGCATCGAACTTGTCTTTAAGTATTTGGTATATTCAAATTTGTTTTTTTCCTGTTTTTGTTTTTGACTTTAGGAATATACCTTTATGTTATTCTTAGAAACAAAGTTATTATTATTATATTTCTTCCTTCTATGAGAGTATCTTCGTACTTTGAGAGTCGATAATGACCTCAAGAATCATTATTGATATTTTGCGCCACCCATTTTAAATGAAATCATGTCTCCATTTGAATTACATACATAATATAAGATGGTTTGGTTACCAAGCAATTGAATTACAATTTCTTTCTTCTGAATTACAATTTCGTTTTTCTGAATTAAAATTTCCCATTTCTGAATTTCAATTCACCAATTCTGAATTACAATTTATATTTTCTGAAATTCAAACTACCTTCTCTGAATTACATATCACTATTCCGAAATTCAAATTACCCTTTCTGAATTACATATCACTATTTTGAAATTCAAATTACCGTTTCTGAATATCAACTTACTATTCTGAATTACAATTTCCATTTTCTGAAATGCACTTTGCTTTTCTGAATTACATTTTATGTTTTCTAAATTACAATTGAAAAAGGTGTAGTTCCGCAGCGAAAAACGTGCCGCATAGGCAACTGATTCACAATGTGCGCATGCTCACCATTAGGAAATTTCACGTAGAACGATGCCAAGTCCCTAAGTATTTTGTCGGTCCTATTTTGAGTTCAATATAATTAAACAATAAAAATATTCCATTGAGTAACAAACTTATTTTAAAGCTCATGCGCGACTTCCTACGACTATTAGACACATAATTATCATAAATGAATTGCAATATTTGTGGAATTGGTGAAAAAATTAGAGCAGTAATGTAGCAGGTTTTACTAAATAGATATAGACCGTGCAACACCGCTTTTTCTTTCTCATGGCAAATGACTTTGAAATTACCTTAGTGAAAGTCTAGGCAGGAACGGGTCAGTGTGCAGTTTCATTCAGATAACAGATTGATTTTGGAATATACTTGGAACTCAAAAAGACAAATGAATGTAGGTATCAGAATTCACTCATGAAACGATGCAGAGCATTGGCAGATCTCCAATACATTTTCATGTTTCCACTATTTTCAGGAACACCGAAGAATAGAACTGTCCTTAAGGGACATATTAGTATATTTTGCTCATTTGATTTTTTTTCTGTATGTCTTCCTTGATGCTTGAATTAATTTTTATACCAAAACCGGGTTCTTTCAACGCCTGAAGGGGTTTTGGAATAATGAAAGATTTTCAGCTCATCTTCCAGTCGCTGATGATTCCAAATTTACCATTCAAATAGCTGATGAAAATTATCAATATGTTCAAAACAACTAGTGTCGAATACTAATTATGAATTGATTGAATTCAACTGCAACAATAACCGCATAAAATTTTATTGAAGCCAACCCTGTTCAGAAACAACCTGATGGCACGCATGTGCATTATGGACCACACTGAAATTTTTACAACACTTCGGTCAAATTGATTTAGCATTCTAGAGTAAGTATATATATTATGATTTATTGATAAAGTTTAATGTCTGTGAAATATATATAGAGAATTATTAATCGGCATTCAGACAAATTTTCGAATTTCGGAAAAAGTTTTCACTTCGAACGGGAGTCGAACCGTGATCTTTGAATTTCCGGTCCAACGCGGTTCGACTCCCGTTCGAAGTGAAAACTTTGTCTGAATGCCGATTAATAATTCTCTATATATTATGATTTATATGGCTTTCGTACACAGATTGCCACCGTAATTAGTTACTTCTACGCACTTCATTCGAATTCACTGGACTTGAGGCTCCAGAATATAGTGAGACTCTCTACCCGAATGCGCCAGAAGAAGGGTCATGTTTTCAGAGTGTATGATGCAGGCATGTATGTATGTCCTATTTCTTTTTCACGCTGTACAGCTCGAAATGTCATTAGGTAAGTATGAAATGTAAGAGTGAAGATACTTTATTCAGTGTTGAAATATATCGGCGTGCGCTGAGCAATCAATTTGATATAATCTGAACTGAAGCACTACAATTTTTTTTTCTCCAAAATATCTGAACAGGACCCTCGTTTGCATACATTATCTCTTAAATATGGCTCATAACATCCAATTTTATTTCGAGAAAGTTTATAAATAATATGTTTTCACATATTTTTTTGGGGGGGCAACCCTTAACATTTAGGGGGATGAAAACTAGATGTTGGCCGATTTCCAGTCCTACCCGATATGCACACAAAATTTCACGAAAATCGGTCTAGACGTTTCGGAGGAGTTCGGCCACAAAGTGCAGACAGGAGAATTTTATATTATAATGCCGGGTTTCCACCAAGCGGACAGAACAAAAACAAAACACGAACTCGGTCCGTTTGTGACAGTCCGCGAACTGTTCTAGAACTTGTGGATTGTTTTCCGGACTCGAAAGTCCGCGAATTGTGTTTTTACGGACACAAACAGAGTCCCATCCGATGTCGGTAAACTTCAAAGGATTAACGAGTTCTAGGACTGTTTGTCAGCTTGGTGTAAACGCCCAGTTTGTTTTCATTTACGTTGTTGCGATCTAGTGGTAGTTTAATTCGGTGCTTGAAGGGAAGAAGTGGTAATGTTTATTAAAACTTGATCGAAGTTCACCTCCTATCCTATGCTCATATGATCTCCTCTGAGAACTTGTAACAGTTTAGACGTCACATTTCCTCCTTTTTGCCTTGAGGATGGCCTAATCCAAAACTGGCGTTTAGTTTTGTTCTTTTTAATAATGTAAAATGTAACTGCCAAGTGCCAGCAAAAATAAATCCTCGTCGTCTTGTTCTCTCAAGTTTGCAGCGCGCCACATTCTCACAACTACACGTCCGGTGTAAACTGAATGAAACTTAAACAAAACACAAACAGTTTTCATTCATTTCTGTCCGCGACTGGTGTAAACAGAAAGTCCGTTGGGAACCCCAACAGTCTTCGAACATTTTCCGAACAAAACTGTTCCAAATTTCTGTTTGAAAGGACAGTTCGTGTTTTGTTTTGACCTGTCCGCTTGGTGGAAACCCGGCATTAGACTAGCTGACCCCGCGAACTCCGTTCCTCCTTATGCCGGGTTTCCACCAAGCGGACAGGTCAAAACAAAACACGAACTGTCCGTTCGGACAGAAATTTCGAACAATTTTGTTTGGAAAATGTTCGAAGACTGTTGGGGTTCCCAACGGACTTTCTGTTTACACCAGTCGCGGGCAGAAATGAATGAAAACTGTTCGTGTTTTGTTTAAGTTTCATTCAGTTTACATAGAGACACCGGACATGTAGTTGTGAGAATGTGGCGCGCTGCAAACTTGAGAGAACAAGACGACGAGGATTTATTTTTGCTGGCAGTTACATTTTACATTATTAAAAAGAACAAAACTGAACGCCGGTTTTGGATTAGGCCATCCTTAAAGCAAAAAAGGGGAAATGTGACGTCTAAACTGTAACAAGATCTCAGAGGAGATGATATGAGTATAGGAGGTAAACTTCGATCAAGTTTTAATAAACATTACGACTTCTTCCCTTCACGCACCGAATCAAACTACCACATTAGATCGCAAAAACGTAAATAAAAACAAACTGGGCGTTTACACCAAGCTGACAAACAGTCCTAGAACTCGTAAATCCTTTGAAGTTTACCGACATTGGAAGGGACTCTGTTTGTGTCCGTAAAAACGCAATTCGCGGACTTTCGAGTCCGGAAAACAATCCACAAGTTCTAGAACAGTTCGCGGACTGTCACAAACGGACCGAGTTCGTGTTTTGTTTTTGTTCTGTCCGCTTGGTGGAAACCCGGCATTAGAGGCAATAAATAAGCAGTTTTTGTTATACCACTTTCCCATTAGTTTAGGTAGAGGGGTGAAAATTTAGGGTTGTATGTATTTTTGTGTACTGTATCATAAAAAAATTGAAATGGAAAATTTTGTCCAAAAAAATTGAAAAAAAAGTTAGGGGTGGACCACCCTTAACATTTAGGGGGATGAAAAATAGATGTTGGCCGATTCCCGGTCCTACCCGATATGCACACAAAATATCTCGAAGATCGGCCTAGCCGTTTCGGAGGAGTTCGGCCACAAAGTGCAAACAGAAGAATTTTATACAGGGTGAGTCTTTGACTTGTATATATATTTTAACTGTATATTCCTCTCCTGAGACGAAACACCTTTTTCCCATATCATTTTTCAAAATACGGTTTCGTTTGAAAGATACAGGGTATCCAAAATCCATGAAATTAACACTATTCTTTTCATATATTCGGAACCGATATTTCGAATGAACTGAGGTTTGATTGTCTACTCTATTCATGGTGCATATTCCTGAATTAAAACTCATTCCATATTCCTCCTGGTATGAGAGTTACAGCCTACTCGTCTCATGAATTCATGCAAAAATACTATAAAATCACTCGAAAAAGATAAACGGTTTATATTTTAGAAAGAATCAACCATTTTGGAAAATAAAAGTATTCTTATATTTTTTCAACAAAACGCGTCGTTTTCGAGTTATTCCAAATTTTATACGGAGAAATTCGAGGAAAAAGTCATGAATTTCATAAAAAATCTGAATGCTTCCCTGAATTGAATATCATCGAATATTATCTCTTCTCTGGTCTCTTAACAAATTAACAATGTTGTCAATGTTTATCAACTTCGTCAAAACTAAAATCTCTATGATGAAAAAACGTTCGATGTAATAATTGAATTCTGAGAAGCATGAAATGAAATTACACAGTTTATAAGCACAGTTTCTATTGAAAATTTATTGTTACCGGTCCTTCAGGAAAATATCTATCTCAACAATATTCTCTTGGAGTTATTAATCGACACTACACAGTCAGCACATCACAATCATCACCTGTTTGCTTTATTCTCTGCAAGTAGATAGATAAATAAGGTTATCCCGTTTAAGCGTCGTTCATTGTATCATAGACTGGCCTGTGATGGCCGATGGGACTCGTTGAGGGTTGGAGACACAGAAACAGAACAACGGCTTGTCTTGCGTGGCGGCTACATCGCAGCGGAGCGGACCGCGATTGAAATTAAGATAGTATCGCTAAATCGGCGAGAATCAGAACTACTCGTTTGGCATTCCTGCAGAGCCACGCCTAGACGCCTTTAGCGGAAAGTGAACAAAACTAATGTCCTTCTGATAGTTCATCCGCTAACGATAGAGGATGTACTGCTTTCTTGAGTTCGCCTATACCATTGTTTGAAGAGAAAATCGGCAATCTGGCATCGTCTTCTCTAGAGTTCTGTGGAATATATCACAAAGGTTGGGTAAGGTTAGGTCCCTGACCTCGAATCACATGACTTTGGTTGATGGAGTTAGGATAGGTTAGTGAGAAACCAATTTTATGAGATCGTTTCAGAATATCGAGGAAAATATGAACAAATTATTAGTGTTTATAAACTAATCTTCAGGAAAATCGAAGAAGGAACTTATTTTGGTGGGAGAAATATGGCTTTTCTATTGCAGAAATAAGCGGACAGTGTTTTTGTTTTTTTATCGTTTTTGTAACAATTTTATTCAAATAAGGTTAGTGCTTGAGTATTTTCTAATTGTAACACCCAGAACATCTAATCACCTCAATTTCAATCGAAAAATATAAACTTTGAAGTGTTTGCCGAGAATAATGTCAGGCACGTATTTAGCCCGATTGATTTTTTCGAATGGCTATATCTCTTTAACAGAGCCGAATTCGGAAAAATTGAAAATGAAAAAAGGTTTCTTTGGCCTCAAGAATCTACAGTTAAAATATATGTACAAGTCAAAGACTCACCCTGTATAATAAGATTTAAGCCACAGTTAAAGTTTCTCCGATTGATATTTGTAACAGTTTCAGAGTATTTCAGGCTGTCTAGCCGTGGTCCAATAGGAATTTCCCTCAACGGTTCACCCATAACTGTCGTAGGCATTTTTCCAAAGGTTTGTCGGTCAAAGGTTGTGACACGACAAATGATTGCTCCAAACTAGTACCCTAGATATATCCTTTTTTTGTTATGGAAGAGGTGAATCTTACATCAGACACCCAGTCTTTCTGGGTAGTGTCGGATTCTTACCCACTAAACACCTCTCCCGTTGTTTGGTTCCGGGCATAAGCCTATAAACCTTACATCTTCCTAACAGTTATTTCCTCTTTCCCATTCTTTATGCTGAGTGTTTGTGTTCATCCTTGAATTGGATATCTCTCTTTAAGTTTAGAGTTCTACATCTTTATTTTTGCAATTCTTCAGCGGGGTCAAAGTCAACTAACCTTCTTAGGTCATTATTTGGATGTTCACGAGCTATTTCATAGGCTTTTGCAGCTTTTCGTTTGATGAATGTAGTAATGGACTCCCATTTTATGTCTTTTCTGTTCTCTTCATTCCTAACAAACCAGGGGGCGTCTAATGCCCATCCCAGAAATATGTTTTCTGTGCTTTGTATCCTCTTTATACAGGGTGAGTCTTTGACTTGTACATATATTTTAACTGTAGATTCTTGAGGCCAAAGGAAACCTTTTTTTCATTTTCCATTTTTCCGAATTCGGCTCTGTTAAAAAGATATAGCCATTTGAAAAAAAAAATTCGGCTGAGTCCGTGTCTGGAAACATTCTCTGGAACCAATGCAAAGTTCATATTTCCCGATTAAAATTAAGTTGATATATTTGGGGAAACTCAAGTACTAACCTTATTTGAATAAGAATGTTAAAAACACGATATTTCTTAACAAAAACACTTTGTTTGCTACGATTATATCGGCAATTGAAAAGCCATATTTCTCCAATCAGAATAAGTTCATTCTTCGATTTTCTTGAAGATTAGTTTGTAAACACTAAAAACTTGTTCATATCCTCCTCGATATCCCAAAATCATCTTATAAATTGTAGTTTTCAATTCAATTTATAATTTCGATCAAGCTTTAACCTATTAAAACAATGTCAATAAAATCTTCCGGATATCACTGAAGTGAAACAGTCACAGAACTTGGATTTTGTTGCCAGTTTCAGCAATATTCCTTAAACTAAGGAAATTGATTTTTCTGATTACATTACTGAATAAATATCTATGAATTTGACCATAGATCCTGTAGTGATAATTGGGCGTGATTAAAATAAAACTCTTCAGCCTGGTTTCACAAAAGTTGATCGTGTGATTAAATGCTTAATCGAGCGATTCTGTGATAAAAAATCCGTAAATTTGAAATTCTATTGGTCGATTTGACAAAAACGTCAAGGTATTCTGTGAATCACTCAATCAACGATCTTTGTGAAACCCACCATTCATCTCCTAACTTAATCCACCTAACCTCTCTTTTCCCAACCACAGAACATAATACATAAAACATTCACAGAACATATCATTCGGTACTAGGACCGACGCTCTCTGGTGTTCATATCAACAACCCACATGAGATACACTATTCAATATAGAATATACCGCAAGTGGAATTTTCTTCGTCAGTGTTGCTTCAGGATAGTTTTTGATATTTCAAATCATGAAAACTCACTTGTTCACCCATTAAATGCCTAAGATAATAAAATTCCTCATATTTACTACAATCCAGCGACCTGTCAGAAACGTTTGGAGGTTGAAAAATGAAAATGGTGGAAAAACACGTGGTTTGGATTGTCTAGGGCATTTTCAAAGAGGAACGCCTAGACGCCATTAACGAAAAGTAAAGAATACTAAATTGCCCTTGAGTTAGTTCATTCGTTAACGATAGGGCACGCGACGTAATGCTTCCTTGGCGAAACAAAGGAGAGGCTATGGTAACCATAGATACATAATGACATGTGAACGACGCATGCGTATAGCGCATATTCTATGGCTTCGTTAAGTCATCATTTCCCGCGAAAATTGGCTATTAACAATGAACATGAACTCATGAACTGATTCGGTCAGTTAATTGACTATTAATTTGGGTGGTGTATGTATTACACGATACGATTTTTAACTTTTTTTAATTTGGCACGAACTTAAGATAACATCTGTAGGCTGTTTTGAAGTGCATTATTTCTAGTGATGTTTTGTGTGAAATGGCTGAAAAATTCAGCCTAGTTGGTTCTAGTTTTACTGTTCCAGTTAGGATTTTTGCGAATTATGGCAGAGGATATTATTCAGACAGAAACATCTCTAAGTATAATTTAATTTTTCATTTATTTCAATTTAGTACGTGGGTTGTACTAGTGATTCATATACCTGAATTTTGTATTTCATATCATTCATTTTCAATATTTTCTCGAAGGTTGGACAAACAAATAAATTACTGGACGTATAATTTCGAAAAAAAACGTTTTCCCATCATAGAGATTTAAGTAGTTTTCAGGTCAGTCATTTCCAAATGAAAATTCGACAAACATTCCGGCAACATTGTTAATATTTAATTCGATTCCAGAATATTAATACATCTCCGATTCGGTGATCTTTAGAATGCAGTGGGGTATTCAGGTAATTCTCGAGATTTATGATTTTCTCGTCAAATTTAATGGGATTTAATTAGGAATAACTTGAAAACGACGCGTTTTATTGAAAAAACTTAGGAATAATTTTATGTTCTAAACCTATTGCTTTTTTCGAAAATAGGAACCATTCTTCTTTTTCGCGTGGTTTTATAGTATTTTTGTGTGGATTTATAAGTTGGCTACGCTGTAACTTCCATACCGGGAGGAATATTGAATAAGTTTTGACTTGAGAATATGCACCATGAATAGAGTAAAAACTCAACCAAAATTCAGTTCATTCGAAATAACGGTTCCGAAGATATGAACAGAAAAGTGTTTTTTTCATGGATTTTTGACACCCTGTATCTTTTAAACGGAACCGAATTTTGAAAAATGGTATGGGAAAAAAGTGTTTCGTTTGATGAGAGGAATCTACAGTCAAAATATATGTACAAGTCAAAGACTCACCCTGTATAAAGGGTGGCCATATGAAAACGAAACAGACGAGATTACAGACGAAATAATTTTTTTCGATAGAAATGCTCGGACAGGTCGATTTCTGTTTTGAGGGGGACAACTTAAGATGTAGGTTACGGACGCATAGTGCTTCAACCCTTGCTACTACAACCCTCACCCCCAATTTTTTAACAGGGAAGTTGGGGTGAGTGATACCTCATTTGAAAGGTATTTTTATACTGATTTCAGCACAGTAATTGTTTTTTCATTTTATGCATTAGTTCTCGAAATATTCTTAACTAAGTATTTGAAAATGAAGTGGTGTTTTCATGACACTTGTAGTGTTTTTTTATGAAAAATCGACATTTTGAGCTTTAAAACAACCATGACTGTGAGTTTTTGATGAATTATTTACTTTACTTTGAAAAGTCTTATTTCTTAGATCAATACTTCAAATCGTTCTGATACCGTACAGTTGGAGAATGATTTCAGTGAATAAAACAGCTAGTCGAACATCTGACCCTTGTAGCATTAACACGTACGGTATGACTTCATTTGCCCAGTGGTAGATGTTTTGCAATTTCAAATACAAGTACGGAAATTTTGGTGTTTCGGAAGCACGAAATGTCAATTATTCGTAAAAAATTAATTTAAGTGATAAAATTAACTAACGCATGAATATTTCGAGAACTAATGCATAAAATGAAAAAACAATTACTGTGTTGAAATCAGTATAAAAATACCTTTGAATTGAGGTATCACTCACCCCATCTTCCCTATTCAAAAATTGGGGGTGGGGGTTGTAGCAGCAAGGGTTGAAGCGCTATGCGTCCGTAACCTACATCTTAAGTTGTCCCCCCTCGAAACAGAAATCGACCTGTCCGAGCATTTCTATCGAAAAAATTTATTTCGTCTGTAATCTCGTCTGTTTCGTTTTCAAATGGCCACCCTGTATGTTCTCGCTGCATAGCCCCATGCTGTTGATCCATATGTTAGCTGCGGTCTGGCTACTGCTTTTATGATCCTTAACTTCGTGTTTCTGTTCATTTGGCTTCTTCTGCCTATAATCGGGTATAACCTTTTCATTGCTACATTCGTTTTATCCACTGCATACTTGATGTGCTGTTTCCAGGTTAGTCCTTTGTCTAATAATACTCCTAGGTATTTAGCTTCGTTCTGCCATTCTATATCCCTAGATATTTCCCCGTATTCATAGCAGCAGCCCCACCGCCTACGTGGCCGTTCGGTTCATCCCCTCCGATTGAGACAGGCTTAGTGTTAGCATTGAAGATCGCTGGAAAACAAGCACTATGTACAATTGGAGTCCCCTCTTTATCATTCATGTTGTTCAACTGTTGATAGATTTCGTTGGCCTCCATATTCATTGAAGGTTATTAATTTTCGATGTTGGGATTGACCACTATTTTAGCGAACAAAAATTATGTCCGTCCATTAAAGCACTAGTTCTCTGATTCGTTTATAAATGCTCCTTTGAGTAGTCCTGATGTAAACATTCTTGTAGTCGCAAGGTATTCTTTTAACATTCTATAAAAAGCTTGAGGGAATGGATCACTCTGGTCTTTGACAATCCGTAGGACCTGTCCCAGTTTTTGTGCAGGTTTGTAGACTGTTTTGATATCATGTACTTCTAGAAATTTGCCTTGTCTTAAGGACCAATCTTCTTGCGTGGATATCTGTCGGAGAGAGGTTTTCTGTAAATCTTGTGTCCTAGGCTTCCTAGTAACCAATACATCCAGGGCAGGAATGGTAGTGCATCATCTCTCTCTACTTCACTGGTGAACTTAATACTTGGGTGCCAGCTTTTGCGGTGTTTAAGGAAGACATTCAGTTGTTCTTCGCCGTGTCTCCAAATCACAAAGGTATCACCTACATATCGTAGCCAATTGGAAAAAAGGTATAGGTATATCAAAACGGTTTGCAATTTGTCACTCAAAATTGGGCCGCGCATAGTGAAAGGAAAGGTTGAGAAACGCTGTGCTACAGAACATTCCATACATGAGTGCAGAAGCTGAACTTAAATATATGCTTATAATAGCTATGGCAAAGATACGCCAATAACTATACAGAAAACACCGACCCGCCAGATCTGTGATAGGTTAAAATGCGGTTGTTATGGGAACTTCTATTGCGAGATTCCATCAGAGATCGGAATTATTCTTTTCGCGCGTTTTCTCCAATATAAACAGAATTGAAAATTCTCATTGCGTTTCCTTTTAGAACCTCTCAACGATATCTGGAATGTAACCAAAACAAGAAACGAGTATAACGAATATAACGAGAATAAGAAATTCACATATTGCGAGTTCCCAAGGATATTTTGATTAACAAGAATAATGAATTTTTCTGTCAGAGTAAAAAATTGTCAATTTGGTTCGTGTGATTCGGATAATATACCAATCGACAAAGAAACTGCAACACTCAGAAGGCGCTGTTTTTATAGTATAGCAAGGAGTGAATTATTAAATTTGGAGAAAAGAATCGTGAGGGTTTTCTCGTGTGTGAACATTTTTTGGCACTTAAATATGTATTGTAGTAGTTTTTTGCAAATTCTTTAAATTTCACAACAAACCATCTGATCCAGGAGATCGATGTTTAGTTGTTGTTAAAATGCCTAGAGCACGTGTAATAATAATAATACGTCTTTATTATACAGGAATCCACAAAAGGAAAAACATACAAACACTCATGACCAAGTCAGCAAAGGCGAAGTCTAGCAAACTGCTATTCAAACTCAACCTCCCACTGACCGGCAACGAGCTAATATACCCAATGAGCACACGAATCTCACAGCATGCAGCATTTTAGCATATAAATATTGGGACTACAAATATTATTGCTCACACATTAAATACCCCCTAATCTTGAACTTAAACTTATATATGTTCAACAACTTGAAGTTACTTGGAAGGGAATTGTAAAATTTAATAGATCGAAAAATGAAGCTCCTCTGAAACAAGGCGGAATTTATCGCCAGCTGAGTTAATTTGAAAGAGTGCAAATAATCATATTAGTCTACAGGAGGCGAGGTTGTCATTTCTTGTGTTACCTCTAATGGTTGAGCATCGCCGGCAAAGATTACAGTGGTGCAGAGAACGCCAACATTGGAGTGTGAATTGCATCAGGTCGCCTTTTCTGATGAATCTCGATTCTCCTTGGGTGCACATGAGGGCCGAAGAAGGGTTGGACGACGTCGGGGAGAAAGACGTCAACCTCAGTTTGATGTGGAGCTTGATGTACACCGGCCAGAAGGCGTTATGGTATGAGCAGCCATTGCAAATGCAAGACGGTCACCTTTAGTCTTTATTCGAGGTAACATGACAGCGCTGCATTACCTTCAAGAAACCGGCTCGAGCTCGAGAATCCAATATTTCAGCAAGATAATGCTCGACATTATGTTGCCAGAGTTTCTTTAAACTTTTTTGAAGCGACCCATGTGAATCATTTGCCATTGCTGCCCATGCAGATCCCCCAATCTTTCGTCACTAGAGCATTTTTGGGACATCATGGGTAGAAGGCTTGGAAATTTACCCCAGCCCCCACGGACTTCGGCGGCTCTGAGAAATGGAGAACAAGTAGCTTGGGAATAATCCCTCAGGAAGAAATAGACCAACTTATTTCATCAAGACGTGTAAGGGAGTGTACCTATAGATAGTCGCGGTGGACAAACTCCTTGCTATACTTCTATTTTTTACCAATAAACCTTACTTCACTTAAACCGAAGTTGTGCGTAGGCATCTATCTGAGTTTCCTTCGTATAATTCATGTAACTCTTCGAAATTTCCCAAAAATTCAGTTCATGTGTACACCAGTTGAAATATAAAAAATATATATACTGCGCAAAAAAATTAACGCACATTCTGAAAACCTCAATTTTAATGATAGTTAAATCTACATTGACTTTATAACTTATTTTTTATGTTCTCTCGGGAAGTTTTTGAACGAAACAAGACACATTAAATGGAAGAAAAATTCAGGATTTCACCGAATCTAATGTGAAAGAAGAGAAATGAACAATTTTCAAAATACTGAAATGCTGATAAGTGATTTAATACTTGGTATTTCCACCCCTTGCTTTAATTACAGCTCGGCAACGAAGGTTCATACTCAAAATGAGTGGTCTTAAAATGTTCTGATCTAATCCTTCCCAGATTTCTCCGAGTTGGATTCCTAAGTCATTAAGAGTAGCTGGATGATTTTCTGAACTTCTCAGCCTTCTATTGAGGTTGTCCCAAACCTGCTCAATCGGATTGAGATCTGGACTTCTTGCTGATCATTCCATTCGAGAGACTTCAACCTCTTCAAGGTACTCCTGAACGATGCGCGCACGATGGCGTCTGGCATTATCGTCCATAAAAATGAAATTTTCACCAATGTGTGGGGCAAATGCTACATGCTCTTCAAGAATGTTCCTTATATACTTATCAGCATTCATAGCTCCATTATCAACGACCACTAGGTCTGTGCGAGCAGTCAAAGATATTCCACCCCATACTATAATCGATCCTCCCCCGAAACCAGTAGTATTCAGGAAATTGCACTGAGCATATCTTTCATGTGGACGTCTGTATACAAAGGAACGTCGATCACAATGGCAGAGGCAGCTCATCTGTGAAGAGAACTCTTTCCCAATCGGCCTCTTCCCAATGGATATGCTCTCTCTCAAAATCCAAACGCGCCTTTCTATTGGCTGGGGTAAGAGCTGAGCCTCTTGCCGCGACACGAGGCCTTAAATCATATTCTCTGAGGCGATTTCTTATTGTCTGAGTGCTAATTTGCATCTCATGAGTTTGCTCAAGCTGATTTTGAAGGAGGCGAGCGGTTGCAAACCGTTGTCTCAACGAAGTAACTCTCAAGTAACGTTCTTGATGGCAGTTGTTACCCGTGGTCTACCCTGTCCTGGTCTTCGGACATTCATACCTGTCTCCCTGAATCGCTGCAACATTCTGAACACACTTGTATGGGAAACTCCAAACCTTTCTGCAATTCTTGTGTATGTCCACCCTTCTTCTCGCAAAACTACCGCTTGGGCACATTCCTCTTGGGTCAAATTGCGTGTTTCGCGTTGCATAGCGATCGAGTGTAGAATATCAAACGAAAGGAAAACTATTGATCACTAGAATTGATCGAGAACAACTGATTTTAGAATGGATCCAATACATTCAAAATCTGATAATATCATCTTTTTTTATTCCTGCTGGGAGAAAACATCTGTATTGAAGAAAAACGTTGAAAGTGGATAACATATGCATGCATAATTCTGATAAAAATAATTATCATTGAGAACACCTTCAGTTGTAGAATAAATTTGAGATTTCTATGAGTGCCCTTGGCTCAGTGGTAGAGCATTGGAATTAGGACCCAAAGGTCCGAAGTTTAATCCCGAGCTAGGATCTAGTCTCGGTAGGCGCCACCATTCTCACTATTGGGTCAAAAATTAACAGTGCTGTGCCCAAGGTGGCGTAAGGATACAGTTACAAACATGGGCGTACCCAGGAAGCCCTAGGGGGGGGGGCAGCTCTCCCCCCCTAGAGCTTAAAAATCCCTCAAAAACTCATGAAATAATAGCATAATATACGAAAATCAGTTCATTATTTCTATTCTGATTTTTTTTTTGCCCCCTCCCCCCTCTAGCTCAAAGGATGGTTCCCCCCCCCCCAGCTCAAAGGCTGGGTACGCCCTTGGTAACTAAGCCTACACAGAACACAACTGCTTACTCCGAACTCGGGCAACTCGGCACAAGTTACAAGCTTCGAAGCTTGTAGTTTCAGAGGGGTATCCTCAGGAGACCTAGGAGTAATCAGGATAAACAATATATCATATCATATCATCATGTGCGTTAATTTTTTTGTGCAGTGTAGAATATAAAATATGTAATAATATGAGACAAGACATCCAAAATAAGACATATGAAGCATATGATATGCAACAAAAAAGGGACAATAATCGCCCTTATCCCCCCTATCGTCGCTAACGAAATCGGGCGCTCAAGCCTGGTTCAGCTGAAATGACACTTCAAATTATCAAATTATAGGTTATATGTCAAGTACTTGAAAGTTGAGATGCTCCACTTTCGCTTGTTAGTATTATTTCTTTCTCTATTTCAGTATCGTAATGAGTTCATTACAGTACTGAAAACAGTGCTGTAATGAATTCATCACAGCATCGTTTTCATTTTTTGTTTTGTGGTTGTCAGCAATGACGATACTCATGCGTTCGCAAACTCGCTCCTTCGTCGCTCGTTTTCGAATTTCGCATTCGTATTGGAAAAGGAGACCATTCTGCAACTAGTTTTAGAATATACTATATACTATTTCGTGAATTAGTTGTGTTTCACTCAAAAACACAGATTTTTGTACATAAAATTGATAGGATTGTAAACTCGGCAATAATTTGCGGAATTGACCTATGATGAAGATATTGTGGAAGCAGTGAATTTTGCAATGATCGAGAAGAATTCCAAGGAAATATAAGGAGAGAATAAATCATTTTGAGGAGAATTTTTGAATTTTTGCAAAGATTCTGTTTATCGAATGTTGGATTATGTTTTGAGTTATCCCAGATTCATGAGGAGATATCATCACGAACAGATTACATATTGAGTTACTGTATTTTTTCATTAAATTAATTAAAATAATCCATTCGGAACACTTCGCTTTCAGCCCGACATGATTCCCGACAATTTTAAACCAAAAGAGACCTCTCCAACTAATCTTGTTTAAAATGAAACAATTCAAGTTTTGAATATTAGGTATATTCGCGCTCTTGCCATCAAAGAATGTCCATGCTTTTTCTTACTCTTCTTTCCAAGTGTCCAAAATTTATCACAATTCGTATCAAAGAAAACGACGTTGCCATTTTCTGAAGAATTGCACTCAAGGAAAGTTTAGTTGTGCTCGCCTCAAACATAACTTGTGCAACCGAAGGACATATCTGAACCTAACTCAAGATTGAGCTGAGCTCAGTTGAGCAGGGAATTGAGCTAGCACTGTACAACCAGGCCTAAATGATATGAGTCAAATCTATTATACACTGCGCAAAAAAATTAACGCACATTATGAAAATCTCAAATTTATTCTACAACTGAAAGTGTTCTCAATGATAATTATTTTTATCAGAATTATGCATGCATATGTTATCCACTTTCAACGTTTTTCTTCAATACATATGGTTTCTCCCAGCAGGAATAAAAAAAGATGATATTATCAGATTTTGAATGTATTGGCTCCATTCTAAAATCAGTTGTTCTCGATCAATTCTAGTGGTCAATAGTTTTCCTTTCGTTTGATTTTCTACACTCGATCGCTTTGCAACGCGAACACGCAATTTGACCCAAGAGGAATGTGCCCAAACGGTAGTTTTGCGAGAAGAAGGGTGGACATACACAAGAATTGCAGAAAGGTTTGGAGTTTCCCATACAAGTGTGTCCAGAATGTTGCAGCGATTCAGGGAGACAGGTATGAATGTCCGAAGACCAGGACAGTGTTGACCACGGGTAACAACTGCCATTCAAGAACTTTACTTGAGAGTTTCTTCGTTGAGACAACGGATTGCAACCGCTCGCCTCCTTCAAAATCAGCTTGAGCAAACTCATGAGGTGCAAATTAGCACTCAGACAATAAGAAATCGCCTCAGAGAATATGATTTAAGGCCTCGTGTCGCGGCAAGAGGCCCAGCTCTTACCCCAGCCCATCGGAGGGCGCGTTTGGATTTTGCGAGAGAGCATATCCATTGGGAAGAGGCCGATTGGGAAAGAGTTCTCTTCACAGATGAGTCTAGATTCTGCCTCTACCATTGTGATCGACGTTCCCTTGTATACAGACGTCTACATGAAATATATGCTCAGAACATTTCAAGATCACTCATTTTGAGTATGAACCGTCGTTGTTATAAAGTCAATGTAGAGTTAACTTTCATTAAAATTGAGATTTTCAGAATGTGCGTTAATTTTTTTGCGCAGTGTATTTTGCGAATCTTGAAATGAGAACATCTTTGGACAAGTAAGCGAAAATTAGCCATAAAAAAGAAGTGACAAAAAAGGGAGAACATATATCATTAAATTATTATTGAGAGTATTCAGGACAATCTAAAAATTGTAATTATACAAGGTGCGGCACGGAGGGCGGACGTTTTTCAGATGGGCATAACTTTCCCCCACTGAGGACGAGAGAAGTGGGGAAGGTGCCGTTAGACTCGTGTGTTCCTAGCATTTATTTACCAAAAGTTACGGTTTGGTGCGCTGTATCGCAAACTCGCATCATTGGCCCTTACTTCTTCGAAGACGTAAATGGTCGTGCTGTTACCGTGAACTCAGAGCGGTACGTCGAAATGATCAACAACTTCTTTATCCCCGAATTACGACGGCAACGTGTTCCAATCCGACGTGTGTGGTTCCAACAGGATGGGGCGACCGCCCACACAGCCAGAGCATCAATGGACGTTATTCGCCCTCTCTTCCCTGGTCGCCTTATTTCCAGGTTTGGCGATGTTCATTGGCCTCCCCGGTCCCCAGATTTATCCATATGCGATTTTTTCTTATGGGGACACCTCAAGGCTAGAGTATACGAGACCAAGCCCCGAACTCTGGACGAATTGAAAAGGGCTATTCGCGTGGAAGTTGCCCAAGTTGAGAGAGCGATGTTGGAGAGAGTCTACGCGAACTTCCAAGAGCGCCTCCAGCACTGCATCACCGATTTCGGCCACCACATGCCTGATGTGATTTTCCACACTTGACTGTCTCAAATGCTATTTCCTTGAGAATCTGATTCCGTCAATAAATGTGTTTTTGAGTAAAAATTAACGCTTTTATTATTTTTTTAAAACCATCCATCCTCCGTGCCGCACCCTGTACAATTCACATATCAATAAAGTTAGCAAATCCACCACGTAAACAACAAACTAAGGACATGACAAAGTTTTTTCTATCACGACAAAGTCGAGGTATTCGACAGAAAATGCAATGGATAAGAAGTCATCTAAGGAATGCGAGGTTGCCAAAAATGCGATATTTCCAGAAATATCGATATTTGGATAGTCTTCATAGGATATTTTGATCAGTAGAGGGTCACGTACTCTCCTATGAAGTAGGTACGGCATCAGGAACGGAAAAATACGCCGGACTCCTGAACGATCCTTGATTTCACAAGTTTCGTGAGTAGGAAACTGCGAATTCCTTTTTCGGGAATAGGCCCAACCCAAACACGATCTCTCCCATTGAGGTATTCCTTGGTCAAGGTATATCGTATAACTTTATAAGCTGAAAGGTATGGCACCCTTTCTGTGAATGCATTTTCTACAAATTATATTGGTGCTGATAATTAATTTCTTAACGACACATCTCACGAAGCGAATCAGAACGCAAACAGAGAAAAAAACAGTTTTTCATTTTCTACAGTTTCATAGAATAATCAGGCAACAGTCGTGTGGGCGTGACTTTAGCCCAGGCGTAGGCGGCACTCCGTCTCGCAGCAGCTAGTTGTCATGGAAACACGGGGGGCCACCCGTGCAGATATTGATCTGTAGCAGAATCTTCTTTCTGTGTGAAATCAGCTCGTGCCGAAAAATTACATCAGCTACAATTTCAGCTCTTGCTTCCTCTAAACATATAATTTTGAAAGGTGGATATTATTCTTTCACTCGTTATGCCTTTCCTTTGAAGTTGCTCCTCTTTTTGCGCTCTTCAAGGTTCTTGATTCACTTGATTGTGAAACTTTCTTTCAGCGATGTTTCTCCATTTCGCCCGAATAAATTAAATGGAACGAAGTTCTGCAGAAATAATAGATATCTTCATATAATTTTCAAGATATAAAATCTCTTCCTTTCCTATTTCGGCCTCATGAATGAACTGTGATTTGCTCCTTGCTGGATATCCTTCTTTCGCTCTGATCCTTCGACAGGGGCGCCTTAAGCTGAAAATCTGATATTGCTCGATTGATATACAGAGTCTTTAAATGCAACGTTCTTATCTGAACCGTTTAACACTACACTGAACGATTGCGTTTCTTGAAACTACCGTAGACAACATCTCAAGTGAATTAAGATAAACACTTATATGTTATTGTGGAATATTGACCCGGAAATAATCTTATGCCATGAGGTTGGACTCATTGTTGAAGAATTTGTGATCAACTTCAATTCCTCTTAGCAGCCGAGCCTCCGGCCTTCCGAAAGAAAAGATCTCCTGTGTTCCAATGTTCAAGGTACTTTTGAGATCCAAGGGCTTGGTTAAGTTCAATGGTTTCCGAGTAATCAATTTCTGAAATTTCAGTATCCTGATATTTTGAAAAGTACATCGGGTTTACATTTGATAGCGAGCTGTATGAAAGCAATTTCTGAACCTAGTTCAACGAAGATCATGTGAGTATAGCAGGAGCTGTAACTCAGACTATAGAAAGAGGAGAAGCATTTTTGAATAATGAATAATAGTGAAGTCAATTTTCGAAATCATTAGAACTAAACTGGGTAAAGGCTTGTTCGGACTAGGCCAGTATTTTAGTCGAGTGGAGAGTCGATTCGCCCACTGACTACTCTACCGCAGTATCAAGTAGTAAGTAGTAAGTAGTAAGTACATCATTCTGTGACTCTACTCGACTCGATTGCTGGCGTTCGCACACGGGAAATTACAAAATCATTCGCTACTCGACTAATCTACTGGCCTAGTCCGAACAAGCCCTTAGGTACTGATCTACTACGGAATCAAAATGAAGTAGAAATTTTTGCAACGTTGTGACGTTCTTTGCATTTTCTAATGATTAAACTTTCAATCAAAATGAAAACTACTTTAGATTCAAATTCATTTACTCATTTGTGCGTGAATGGCGGAAATGATTGTTTGTTTCTTCAAACATTATGAATTCCTCACACTAAATAGACTGAAGTATCGGAATATTCGCGAAACGTCTCAGCCGTTTTTGCTTCAGATACCTATATGAAATGGAGCTGTAAAGATTTGTTTCCAATCAAAATACTATGGCCTGTGTCATGAAAAGGCAACAAGGAACATATCATTCAAACAAACAGATTGATCCATTCCCCTCCATTCCGCTCCTAATCTCAGTATTAGCAGAGGAATGTCAAACGGGGCACCATATAGTTCTGCGTATGATGCGAGAGCACAGATAAAAACCTCAGCAAAAACTCTGTCTCTCCGTATAAGTGTAGGGATATTGGATTTGTTTACAAATATTCATATTGGAGGGCATCTTCTTCTTCGAATGCAATTCTTTCTTCAAAGGGGTTGACAAAGCCTTTTTCATTACACCGCTCTGAAAACCCTATCAAAACATGTCGATTCAGGGCACCGAAAGTGACCCTTTTCCGTGCGCTGAGACATAGATGCATCTACTATGAAAATAGTTCAAATTCCGATTGAAAGTGAATCTACAGATAATTTCGTTCAGAAGATCAACTTGAAATACGGAATTGGCAGAGAATGGCCAAATTCAAATATATGGCGGGAAATAGTTCCTGCTTTACCCACATATTCACTTATTTCAAAGTTCAGAGATTTTCGGATAGAGAGCGCCATTGCACATTTCATTCATAATAGAAGAGTCCCTTCATGCTGGCCAACTGTTTAAAAATAGCCAAAAATCACTTCCCTTTTTTTCGCAATGATTCAACTCTTACCTGAAAGCTTTAATCCTAATGAATATATCCTAAAAATATTAAATGTCACGAATGTCTCCTTTAGAAGTCATGATTTCTTCTTTTCTTATGTTTTCATCAATGCTTCTTTGCTATGAATCTATGAATAAGATATCCCTGCCAGAAATTTTCTATGAAGAATTTGAATTTTACGATCCTCAATGAGAATATCGCTGAAGATTTTGCGTTGGCTTTGCCTTGAATATTGTGTAGATTGTCAAAAATGAGATGTTTTATTAGATAATTCAGATTTCAAAATGTCCACAATTTTGGTGAGGATATCTTATTCATAGATTCATAGCAAAGAAGCATTGATGAAAACATAAGAAAAGAAGAAATCATGACTCCTAAAGGAGTCTTTCGTGACATCTAATATTTTTAGGATATATTCATTAGGATTAAAGCTTTCAGGTAAGAGTTGAATCATTGCGAAAAAAAGGGAAGTGATTTTTGGCTATTTTTAAACAGTTGGCCAGCATGAAGGGACTCTTCTATTAGAGATATATTCATAGATCTTGATAGTGATAATGTAAGTTCTATGGGGATATTCCATAAAATGCACGATGGCACCTACTCGCTCTGAACGGCGACCTTAACAATCAGAATTCAGAACATAAATGAAACCAATGGAACCTGCAATTCCTGTGATCTCTGTGAAGCCATTGAAACCATTGCATAGAGGAATTATTCAAAACAATAAAATATGAAAGATTACTATTAGTTATATTACCCTCAAACGATATACAGGACCTCCAAGCGGGAACATGGATAAATATAAACAGATCTGGCCAATGCACATCTTTGCTATTTTTTATAACTATTGGATGATGCTTGGTAGAACGATTGGTGGAATATAATTAAATAGAAGGAATGTAATTGATCTCATCGGTTCGTGCTGGTGTAAACACAACTGGGGAGCTAGAAATCAGAATTTTGGCAATTTTAAATGGAGAACGAACAAACATGTTGAACAGAATGCTCTTTGAATATCTCTAATGGCGACTAACAACAACAGGGCACGTTGTCTAACGAAAACAGCCATCTTCGTTCTCTTTGTTACCTAAAATGACCCGCTCTATCGTCTAATCAATATAATACCATAGATCGATGAATACTGGCCGGCTTCGCAACCTTGCCAGACTATCAGCCGTGAAATACAACGTGGCATGGCCTATAGTCTGTTCAAATATAAGAGAATGTAAACAAACAAACCAAATCGGTTTGTTTTGCGCATCACTAACATCTTATTGGTCAATGGTCTTCTCTACAATTCTTTTCACGCCCCCAAAAGACTGCCAGGATCGTACTTAAAGCTTAGAACGGAATGTCGATAGTAGGTACAGGAAAGTTATGAAATTTGAATACAAGTGAATGCTTTGGATTTCTTTGTTACACTGAAACCCTTCTAATTAGGTCCTCGATCCGACCCTGGAGCCCTGAAAGCAAGTCTCTACCTGAAGGAAGCCCATCCTTCCTCTGCGCGACTTTGTTTATTTTGATGTCTCTTATATTTGAACAGAGTATAATGATATTTCTTGAGCGCTTCATCTACGTACAGGGAGGGTCACTTTCAGCTTTTCGTGATGTTTTATATGAATTATTTGTGTCTAGAAATTTGGAATCATTAAAAGCTCAACCAGCACCATATAAAATGCTAGCAAATTATAGGCGCGGCATTCGATATCCGAACCTAACCTGAATATTTCAAGCCTAGGTTTATCGGTTCGAGAGTAATCGAACATAATTGAAGTTGACTACGAATACGTGATCAATGGGTCCAACCTAGTCGATTGAGATTATTTTCAGCTCAAAATTGGACAAATATCGTCATCGTGACGAAATTATAGAGCCCTAGTTCAAGTATGAGGAGAGTTGGAAATGATAATTTTATTGCATGTTTAAACGAACCGGATCCTCCGCCTCTTTGTAACGCTGTTATGAATTATATTATTTTAAAAATTGCGTCAATATGCAAGAAAAATGCTCTGCAACAGAATTTTACGAGATAGTATTTCAACTACAAGAGTTTCGATTGAAAAAAATTATCTATTGATAATTGAACCATTTTTATTTTTGAGATAATTGAAGAATTCGAAAACGAATCCCAGACAACACAAAGATATCCCAGAGAAATCCCAGCGACTTCTTTTTAGGAAGTTGTGACGCCTTTTGTGACTTCTTTGGGAGAACGCAGGGAGCTCTATATCTCCTCCAAATGTCCGCCACAAAAGAGTTCCCAGAGAACTCTTGACGATATCCTACGTGGACATTCTCAAACAAGCCACACTGCGAGTTCGCATACACCTCCTGCGGCGAGGACTTTGAGAACTTCTTATTAACCTCCGCATTGCGAGATGTATAATATATTCTCAAACAGGTCGCATTGCGAGATGTATAAGAAGTTTCTACGCAGGCCGGTTTGCACAGGTATATTTATACAGGACGCATTGCGAAATGTTAATAGACCATCAAAAACTAAATTTGATTTATCCTATTCCTATGATGAGAATCTGTATATTAGCTATATTATTGAATTGATCTACACAAGAAACAGTGTTGAAAGTTATTCATTATTTTCGGCTGCAACAGAAGGTAAACTAAAACAAGCGAATAAATCCTTCAATCTTTATTATCAACAAATTGCAACAAAAAAAATAAAAAAAAAATTATTCAAAACATTACATTTCTTTCTTCCTCTGGGTACAATCTCTCAGCCAACCTTGAGAAGAGACTCCTCTGTTGTCCTCCACGTTTGCAGTGTTGCTTTCTTCCGTACCTACAACTTCGGAAAAAATCGGTTGATTTCGGTAGATTTTGGAAAGAAACCAGTAGATTTTTGGGAAAAAATACCTTTTCATATATTTCTTCGTGTTATTCAAGTTGAAATATACCATTTATCCGAAATATTGGGCAAGAAGGTTATTTTACGAATGAAGCAAAATTGAAAATGGATTTCATTTATTTACAAAATTAATATTCGGGAAACTAATCTTTCGAACAAAAAATGAGTATTATGACAGAATAAATAGGTATTCAAAAATCAACACCTATTGAAAACAGCAAATATGCTGAAAATAAACGCATGTACTTACATCAAATTGTTTGAAAAAAATATAGATTTGTCAACGTATAACTCAACTAATGTATCAAATTATGGTATGCTTAGGAAATTTTCAAAATAATATCGTAAGAGTCATGATTTCCTAGAATATCAGAACATACATTCACTCCATCAAATTTCGGTAGATTCATGTGCTTTTTCGTTAGATCGGTAGATTGAGAGGAAAATCGGTAACACTGTTGTGAGGTCAGTGGTTTATACATCAATCAAAACGTGAATAAACATTGTGTCAAGTTCTTTTGGAGCACAAATTGAACAAAGAGGATTTCAACAACAACATTTCAATATCCATTCATATATCAGCTTGAAACAAAATGAGATATAATTCCAAAAAGTTCCCGTGAAAGTGTCGAATCATCACAATTCTCATGATGGAAGTGTTTTCTTTTAATACTATTGGAATTGCAATAACGGCTTCCTCAGGAACTTGTAAACCATGCCTATTGTTATCAATAATTTATTTCAGCTTGAATTTGTGGAATATTCGACTCTACTAACCATTCTTGTAAAATCTGTTGTGGAGTTATTACACCCATCCATATTCTTAATAGAAATAATTATTCTGATCACCAATATACCAAGTAGAAAATCGTTTGATGTAAATTGATCAATTCCGTTATTGGTGGTTGAATTACTCGGATAACATAAATGGCGGTAAAAATGGTTACGGTATATGTCCTAATAGGTGAGAAAACTCCAGAATTTAATGAAAATTATAGTTACTTGGAGCACAAATATCCTCATCGAAATTTCACACGATAAGGAACCTCGCACAGCACAGTAACACCGATAAACACAACTAACTAATCTATCCACAAAGCCCCTCTCGATGTCTTGGTAAACTTGCTGTTTATCGCATGGCGAAGTCTCCAAGATATCGCATGGGCACATCAGTGGGAAATTTGCTTAGTAACATATCACATAGAGATCTCTGGGACCTCGCGGTAGGAGCTTCCATAAAAGTCGCATTGTAACCTCTCAGAGATATCGCGGAGAAGTCTGTGTTGCCTGGGATAAAATGAACATTTCGCGATAAATTTGAGTCGATTAACTTGGAATTGAAATACGCATGATCGAAATCCAAATTTTAATTAGAAACATAAAAAATTGAATCAGAGGTTCGTGACATACAGAGTGCGTCTTTGACTTGTACATATACTTCAACTGTAGATTCTTGAGGCCAAGAGAAACCTTCTTTCCATTTTTCCGAATTCAGCTCTGTTTGAATGATACAGCCATTCAAAAAAAAATTGGGCCAAACACGTGCCTGATACGAATACGATTCCCTGCAAAGACCTCAAAGTTCATATTTTTGATCGGAATCGAGTTGATACATTCAGGGAATACTCAAGTAGTAACCTTATTTGAATAAAAATGTTTAAAACAAGGTTTTTCTTGAAAAAACACTCAGTTTTGTCCGATTATTTCTGCAATTGAGAAGCCATATTTCTCCCACCAAAATAAGTTCCTTCTTCGATTTTCCTGAAGATCCTTTATGATAACTCAACCGAACTCAAAGGATTCTAGGTCAGTGACCTAACCTTACCCATCTTCTATGTTTATTACACAGAGCATTTTGGAGACGATTCCAGATTGTTGATTTTGGTATAAAGGTGTACGAGGCAGCAGGCGCGCAAGACAAACTGTTAGATCTATGAATCGACCCATCTCAAACCTTATATTGTTTTTCTGTGTATCAAACGACGCATGCGTATAGCGACAACCGGCGTGATGTAAATGGCGTAAACAAAAAAACAAATATAGAGGAAATCATTTCTAGAGCTATCTTGCTATGAAAAGGAAAAGTGATAATTTTAGGGGTTTTTCTTTTATCTCGTGATGATTGTGTGAAGACTTTCAACGAATTAATGTAATATTAACCGTGTAGTATCGAGTTTATAAAATTCCAAGAAAATATTGTTTTTATAAAAACATCGCCACAGTTTGTTTATCGCTAAGGATCATTTTATTTTTCATTAATCTCAATTTATAGCGTATTTTGTATCGACATTCATCATTCATCTATCCGAATTTTCTATTCAATTGTCATTGATATTCATTATAGACCGGTAACAGAGAATTTTCAGTAGAAACTGTGCGTATCAAATTTATAATTTCATGCTTCTTGGTGTTCAATTTTATCTCCCACATCTGTGGGATTTTATTATGACATATCTCTACATCAAACGTTTCTTCATCATTTAGATTTTAGTCTCGACGAAAGTGATGAACATTCTGACAACATCGTTAACTTCTTTGACCAGAGAAGATATTTGATCCAGGAGAGCATCCAGATTATTCTTGATATTCATAGTTTTTTCCTCAAATTTTATCGTATACAATTAGAAATAACTTGAAAACCACGCCTTTTTGAAAAAAATAGGAATATGTACTTTCATTTTCTAAAATGATTCTTTCGAAAATTTGTACCGTTTATCTTTTTGGTGGTTTTTAGTAGGTATTTTTGCGTAGATTAATGAGTCGGCTACGAGGTAACTTTTATTCTAGGAGGAATATTGAATGAGTATTGGTTGAGAAATATGAATAGTGTAAACGATCAACCAAAATTCAATTCGTTTGTAATAATGGTTCCGAAGATATGAACCGAAAAGTGTTTTTTTCATGCATTCTTTCAAACAAAACCGAATTGTGACAAATTTTAAACAAAAAAGTGCTCCGTTTGATAAGAGGAATCTACAGTTGGAATACTTATATGTACAAGTTGAAGACTCTCCCTGTATATTGAATTGAAAAACCCCAAAAAAATTCCGTGTGTCCGACGCTCCATTATTAATATCCTAATCCAACCGTTTTATTTGCGAGCGAATTATTTCCATTTTGCGATTTTCCCGGGAAAATTGAGATCAAGGTCACAGGAGATCCAGAAGAGCGGCAGTTTTAAAGGCGTGGAAACTCGATCCATCCAGGTCGCCACTTCCGACGGCCTCGGTTCCCATGCATCGAGAAAATCTGTAAGATTTCGGGATTTCCACATGGGGGTTAAACGGCTTCCTGATATTGGCCACTGTTCACCCCGTTATCGTGTTGAGCTTCTTCTTCTTCAAATCAGTGCTTCAGATGGCACATCCTGTATGGTATTACTCAGTGAATGTGACCAACCTAATGTTGAGGGCCATAGGCTTCTTGACTTATGTTGCCATTTTGATGGATGTGCTGAATTGTCTTCCAGGTTGATTCCCATTTTCACCTTGTCCGGCCGTGCCTCATAGTCATGTTCCTCAATGCAATAACGGTTAAGGAAGCATATCTTGCGTTGAATTACATAGTTGATACGACTGCAACTGTGTTGAGGGCACTGAATTGAAATGTAGGTAACCCTTGAAGCCCGTGTCTCTCAAATCCATTTCCGTTTGTCTCTCTGTTTCTAGACTCATAAACACAGTGCCTTGCATAAAACCTGTTGAGTTCTATGGTCTAAATGCTTCTTTGATGACAATACATTTACTCGAATTTTCCTATTCGCGATTTGAATCGCGACATTCAGGATATGATCCATCATAAATCAAACTTAAAAGAATAAAAACATCTCAAACACAGCCATTGTTTGAGCCGATTTTAAAAGCTATGTAAATTATTTGCATTTTTTATATCAGCTGGTATCATTCTATAAGCTTTTACAGCCATGTAGTATGTCCCTCTCTCAAACAAGGTGGAACGATGTTGAGGCACACTTAACTCAGCTCTCTGTCTAGTTTCCACTGAAAAACTCTCACTGTAGAAATCTTGATTTGTGAAAAATAATCCGGGATTTCCTTTAACAAAAGCAGGGGCGGTTTTCAGGGGGGGCGACAGGGGCGATCGTCCCCCCCTAAACTTTAATTTTATTAGGTTAACATAATAATCGAATGAAATAGGTCTGACTGGCATGACCCCTGATACCTGAAAAGTAAATATATTCAATATACAGGGTGTCCCAAGTTCGAGTGCCTATTAAACGTTTCTGGAGAACTGGACATATTTGAAATCTGAAAATTGGGATTATGATATTGTTCGAAATTCTCTACAGATCTAAAATATTTTCGGATCCTGAGCATTTCCGGTTATACAGGAAATGAAAATAAATTTGCTCAAATATTTTTTTTTCAATCTTTCCGTTTCTGATATGATTGGGTATTCAATGCTGAATACATTTCTGTTGTTTTCAAAATTAAGAAAAAAAAACTGAAAAAAGTAAAATTTTCATATAGTCGGTATTATTTTCATTTTTCTTATTCTGAACATCCTGAGTGTAAAACGTTCTCACAACTTCAAGGAAGAAGAATGTGGAAAGGTCATGCATCTTTTGAATTTCATGATTATCATCACAAGGTGTTTCAAATTTTGTGTCAAAAACTGTGATCGAAAATTGGTCATAAATTCTGTATTTCAAATTAGAACCCTATTTTTTTATTATTTCGTTGGATTCTGCGAAGAAAAATAATGATATCACTCTAAGATACCTTTGCTCCTAAATTCAGTAATTCCTGAGTTCTTTGAGCTTTTCTGGATTCATGTACGTAGAATCAAATTCATCTCATCTTTTACTTGAGAATATTCTATGTCATAATTCATAGATAGTCATAAATGATCCCATTAATAATTCACGAATGACAGGTGTAATTATGTGTTGTTACTATGGTAAATGGTTTCATGAGAATATTCATCGAATCTAAACAGATTCGATGACTTTACGTGCAACATGAATCGAGAAATGCTCAAATATCTCGGGAATTGCTGAACTTAGAAGCAACAGCATCTTAGAGTGCTATCACTATTTTTCCTCGCAGAATCCAACGCAATAATAAAAAATACGGTTCTAATTTGAAAAACAGAAGTTATGGCCGATTTCGGATCACAGTTTTTGACACAAAGTTCGAAACACTCTGTGTTGACATTCATGAAATTCAAAAGATGCATGACCTTTCCACATTCTTCTACTTTGATTTTGTGAATTGTGATCACAGTTTACACTCAGGATGTTCAGAATTAAAAAAATGAACATGATACTGACTATAAATACTTTACTTTTTTTCAGTTTTTTTTCGATATTCTGAAAACTATTCGAATGAATACAATGGTTTTAAGAGAAATGTATTCAGCATTGAATATTCAATCATATCAGGAACGAAAAAATTGAAAAAAATTTTTTTGAGCGAATTTATTTTCACTCCCTGTATAACCGGCTCTGGAAATACTTCAGGTCTGTAGAGAATTTCGAACAATATCATAATCCCAATTTTCATATTTCAAATAAGTCCAGTTCTCCAGAAACGTCTAATAGGCACTCGAACTTGGGACACCCTGTATATTTTTATTCACCTCATTTAGAATTTTTGTTTTAGCTTTATCATTGTCGTCCCATTGAAAAAAATCCCCACGAACTGCTTTTTTATTTTTTCACTTCGCCCCCCCCTCAGTAGATAAATAAAACCGCCACTGAACAAAAGTGACCAATGAAAAGAAAAACAAACTTGGGACTGTCAATATTTCTGAACTTATAAAGTAAGGTTTGCATGATGTTCTAGGGTGAAGCCCTAACATGCAACGAATTATTCTTTTTTGAATTATGAAAATCTCTGGAGACCTTATGGAGGAACCCCAAAACGCTATACCATAGTTGATAATGGATTGTATCTGACCATAAATAGAGCATCCTAAGGACATCCAGGCTTGTAATTTCTCTGTTTAATTTTGGTCTCAAACTGTCAATATGATTGCTCCAGTTTGGATTGAAGTCCATATGCAAACCAAGAAATTTAATATGGTGAGCATTTGGAATTGATTTCCCATTAAAACGAACTAAAAGAGAGGTGCATGACTATAATTTTAAAGGGGGACTCATGGCACTTGGACTTCGAGATCCTTAGTTTTCCCATCAGAGCTGTTCTCCTCACTGCGCCATCTACAGTTCGCTCATCAGCTCCAGAGCTCCAATAAACTCCACCCCTGGGAGAGGTTCAAGGAGGCTAAGTCCGTATTCCTCCTATAATCTTCTCGTCCAAAGCTCTTGATGAACCCATCCCACCAGGTGCTTTTCCGGACGACTGTGTTTTCTAAGAAAGCCAGTAGCCAGTGAGTCGGAGTAACTTGATACTATCTGGATCTTGTTTTAAAGTTCCTCTTCGTCAAACACTCATAGTGGCTTTTTCCTGTTCCACATTAAGGTTCTTAGCGTAAGTGGCATATGTGCTTCCCTTCTGGCAAGTGTGTCGGCCTCTTCGTTTCCTTTAATTCCCGAGTTGAAGGATCTTGCTATTTTGTTGAGTTTTGTCCTGCACTCCTATATCAGCTTCGCATCGATGACGTAAGAGCTCAATGCTCTCATAGCATCTTGACTACATAAAGGTCTACCCCTAGTGTTACTGTAGACACTATAGGTAACTCTAGGGTCTCTAGGGCTGGTCTGTTGATGG
Source organism: Adalia decempunctata (assembly GCA_951802165.1). Taxonomy (NCBI): domain Eukaryota; kingdom Metazoa; phylum Arthropoda; class Insecta; order Coleoptera; family Coccinellidae; genus Adalia; species Adalia decempunctata. The sequence goes on along the minus strand of OX637696.1, from coordinate 60,213,285 downwards.
CTAATGGCTGAAATCGCTAGCCAATGGAATGTTTTTCACAAAGTGTGTTTCTCATTGATCCTTATTATGGAACTTTTCATTTTATTTTCAAAGAATGCCGAAGTGATTGTTTTCAATAAACCAGGTAAAGACAAGAAGTTCCCACAGAACTATAGACCGATAAGCCTGCTCCCAGCCCTAGGAAAAATTGGGGAGAGAGTCTAAGCCAGACGATTTAATGAAGAAACAGAAGCCCTGGCGACGATACCGAGTGAACAATTTGGGTTCCGAAAACCACATTCAACGACAGATCTCAAGAATGACTGATTATATCACAAAAGGATTTCAGAATAAACAAGCCACATAGCTTTTGAAAGAGTATGGCATGAAGTAATAGCATATAAAATGATAACCGCAGGTTATTCACCCAAGTTATGCAGAATAATAAGAAATTATTTGAGGGATAGGAACATTTGTGTGAAAATAGGTGATGTTCATTCCACACTCAGATATTTAGAAGCAGGAGTTCCCCAAGGATCCATACTAGGACCGCTACTCTATAACATATTATACATACATGACATACCAAGAAATCCATGATGCCTGGTTGCTCTATACGCAGACGATACGGGCATAGCAATAAGGCTCACAAATACAAAAATAATTCACAAAAGACTTCAAGAAGCTGCAGATGATATCAGTCAATGGTGTAACAGATGGAAAATCAAAATCAATGGAGAAAAGAGTCAAGCAAAACTCCTTCAAAAGAGAAGACTGAAGATGGAATCGAAGTTATCCAAAGACAATAATGAAATTGAATGGAAGAATGAAGATAAATAGGAGTAATATTAGACAAAGGACTAACGTGTAAACAGCACATTAAGTATGAAGTGGATTAAACGAATGTAGCAATGAAAAGATTATACCCGATTATAGGAAGAAGAAGCCAAATGAACAGAAACACGAAATTGAGGACCATGAAAGCAGTCGCCAGACCGGAGCTAACATATGGATCAACAGCATGGGGATATGCAGCGAGAACCCATATAAAGAGGATACAAAGTACAGAAAACAAATTTCTGAGATGGGCATAAGACGCCCCCTGGTTAGTTAGGAATGAACAAATCCGAGAAGACATAAAATGGGAGTCCATTACTACATTCATCAAACGAAAATCTGCAAAAGCCTATGAAAAGGCTAGTGAACATCCAAATGACGACCTCAGAAGGTTAGTTGACTATGACCTCGCTGAAACAGCGAGAATTTACCGCAAAAGACCTAGAGACCAATCGCGAAAATGAAGATATAGAACTCCAGACTTAGTGAGAGATATCCAATTGAAGGATGAACACAAACACTTAGCATAAAAGAATGCGAAAGAGAAAATAACAGAAAGATGATGGAAGGTTTATAGGCTCATACCCAGAACCAACCGCAGGAGAGGTGTTTAGTCGGTCACTCACGTACAGTTAAACTGTCAGTTGAACTGCGCAGTTGAACTGACTGTCAGTTTAAACTGAGGACTGATCTGTGCACACACGAGCAGTTCAATCCTTCAGTTTGTTCCACATGGATTCGAGCAGGTCCGACGATTTGTCCGTCCTCGGTTTAGTTTTTTCAATTTCACCAAGATTAGAAAAGAGAAAACGTAAACAGTTGTGCAAGAAGTGGCTACATAAACGCAATTTATCTTCCCACATAAACTTATTGAGAGAGTTGTGGGCAGAACCATTAGATTTGATCAATTATTTGCGCATGAACTAGTGTACCAAAAATTAAACTATCGTTGGTTCCTCCTTCGATTGTGAAAAAAGATGCAGTCATGAGAATTGCAATATCTCCTTATGAAAGATTAAATACTACCCTGAGATTTTTAGCCACAGGACGTTCGTATGAGTGCCTAAAATTTTCTACAAGAAAATCTTCTCAAGCACTCGGAAAAGTTATGCCAAGAGCAGATCTTAAGCTGTTTTTTTTTCGACACTTCTGATTTCGCACCAGGTTCTAATTCTCCTAATTTTTTAGTCAGTCTTCAGTATGCCGCTTCTTTTTTGGCGCGATCGTGGTGTTCAGCAGAGTTCACTTGCCTTAAAGAAAGTTCAGATCTGTATATTTCGATGAAGTCGAGTAAAACTTGGTTTCCTTTGGAATTATTGCGCGACATCGTGATGTGCTCCCTTCCTCGACATACACTGAACTGAGAACTGCACAGTCCGAATCCCCACACACGGTCTCACGGTCATTTCAGGTAGTCCTTTCAGTTTAAAATATGAAGAAATTCATTTCTCTCAGTTAAACTGCACAGTTGGCAAAATCGCGTTGAACTGAGACTGAAATGCCCACTCACGTACAGTTTAGACTGACAGTTTCAACAGCGCTCAGTTTAACTGACAGTTTAACTGTACGTGAGTGGCCGGCTTAAGAATCCGACACTACCCAGGAAGACTGGGTGTCTGATGAAAGATTCACCTCTTCTAGAACAAAAAAAAATTCAAAGAATGAAACCGCTAAGAGAAAATAGGAACACTGATTACTGATTGATAGACACTCCGTGAAAGTTTGAATGCAATGGAGTTTAATAATTCCATTCCTTTAATGATGAAGGGCTTGATCAAAAGTCATCAATGAACAAATAATCCTCAATGTGATACTTAGCAACAAAAAGCCTATCCATTTTTGTCGCAATATAAAGATTTTGTACGGTTTTTCCATTGTTTGCTCAACCCTAAATTTGAGGTTTATTCAGAAGACAAAAAATTCACAAAAACGATTTTCTTAAAAACGAGTTACGATTTCTTTTAGATTTGGCAAATCAGTATCCCTGACACTTGGTCAATTATCATCATTGACTACTTTCGTATTATAAGATCTACACATAAGAACACATCTTGCGGGCACTTTTTCTACTGCTTTTCAGCGTTGCTATTAGATTATTTGTATCTGCGCAAATTCTGGAGCAATAACAAGAATTTTTTTTTCAAATGCGGACCATTCATTTTAACTCGTCAAATTCAATTATGTTTCATCATCGTTAAATCGTCCCTTGCTTCTTAAGTTCTTTTTTATATAACATCATTAAAAGATGCAATTTATGTATTTTATCGAATAGGCAACGATTTGTATTGTAAATATTATCATTTTTTTCAAATAAATCAATATTTTTTCTTTTGCCCCTCACGGAAGCATTTATTGCCGTTTTCAACGGATTTCATAAAACTTTGTGTTATTGTCATCATTAAATCATCTGAGTATTTAAATGCTTTCATTTTTCAATTTAGCAGAGAAATCAAACTAGAATCAAGAAGTTTCGCGAAACCCTCTATTGGTGTGAGTAATAATAAAGCTGATATTTCAAAAATATTTTGGAAGCTTAGAATAATTGTGAGATATCGAATTCTATGTCTTCCTCAGTTGGGCGGAAATGAACAGAGACAGTTTCCTTTCTCTATGGAAGTGAATCAAAGCCTGCTGGGATTTTGTTGAACGCAATCTTCGATATATAAGTAATGAACTCGGAAGTATATCATGATATATATTTTCGAAACCGTTGAAGAAAAATCCATTTGGAAATAGCAACATGGAGTTTTCATCAATCTATGTTTCTCGAAAAAAGGACCATGACATGTATCATGTTTATTACTTCTTCTCTATTATCTGATCTGATATTGTTTGTGCCCCTTTTCTTGATATATTATTCGGTTTATATTGTTTTTGATGGGTACATGGTATTTATTTGTGTGCCGGTTGGTTTATACACTGAAGTTCAATTCAAAAATGTTGTTGTAACACAATATACCACGGACAGTCCTGGACTTTGTGGGTATTGATTATTTGCGAACAATTTGATTATGATATTATGTATTTGTATGAATTTAATGTAGTATTCTGAAGTTCCTGCGAATAAAGTTATTATTATCTCTCTTAGTAGTTGTAGTACTGAACCATCGAAATATGGCCATCCTGTACTTCTATTTCTTTTTCACTGTCTACAGCCCGAATGAGGTGTCATTAGATTCGTATGAATTCTGGGAGTGGGAGTAATGTATGTTTCTTTCCATAGAGTAACAACTCTTTGGTTTCTGAGAGAAAAAAGTTGAAATATAAAATTAATAACAGCGTCATTTTCTCACAAGCATGTGTATCCATGTTGTGAATTCTTCACAGTATGCGGTCCGAAAAAGTTGTTATGTTATGAAAAACTTCGAAACATGTTAAAATTTCTCGAGTAAAATCCAAATTTCTTTCCTTGACAAATCAAACATTATTCAAATCAGGCGTTTTCAATGAATACCTCAGTTGGTTCGAATAAAAAATCTATTAATTTGCGAAGGAATAGTTAGAATATAAGCATGTGCCTATGTTTTCGGGGAAAAAACGATATTTTCATATTTGTCCAGTGCATTACTCAAGCGAAGTTGAAGGTCGAAATATTGAAATCGATCATTATGCCCCGATCATGTATGATGCCCAAATATCAGACGTTACCAGATATCGTGACAATCCACCAGCCAAATTATGGCCCCCTTGTTCCCGCACTGGGTAAGTTGGACCGTGTGCCCGACGAAATCCGGGAGTGAGAGAGACCGTTTCCATGGCAACTATTAAAGATCGATACCGAAGCGCTATCGGGCTTTGCAGGCTCCCGCTGGAGCGGTTGGCCTGGCATCATTTCCCGGGGAACTTTGCCTTTTCCCGAGTTTTCGCCTCATGCATGGGATGGGCTGGTCCTAATTTAGCACAGCTGAATTTCCCAACTTGCAACAAACTTCGCAGGAGATTGATGATTCAATTCAATGTAATTTCACCTACTGTCTTTCCGAAACAATTGCTCGTTTCCACACAAGAACGACTGGCGGAAGACCGCGAATTTTTTATGATTAACGTAAAGAAAGAATTTGGAACCATTTACCGCCAGGGGTAATTGAAGTACAGGGTTCGAAAACAGCATAGAATCCAGCAATTATCTTCAACACAAATACGACGATATCTAGGAAACTTTGCAGATGTCATATTTTTGGTTACTACTTCCGGTTTCGTCGAAAATATTCTCGAAATTTGGTTCATTAGAATAAAAAGAAATATCAAAATTCACTTTGGCCATTGCGGAGTTAGGCTATCTCTAAGGAAATAAATGACTCCTTGAAAATATTTGCGATTCCTTTGACAACTCGTTTCAGCGGAAGTGACAGCAACTTTCCAATCTCAATTAGATAGCCCCATATCTTTTTATGAAAATTATATACGAGAATGTATTGATATCTAGTTAGCCTAGACCAGTTCCATGCATAAACAAAATATTGCGATACCATATCAACGAACAATGACTCATTCGAAGTGTCCGTGTAGAGTTCAACGTCAAAAAAGTAAACCAGAATTACGCAATGCATTAAAAGAAAAAAATGTCAACCGAAATTGTAAAAATCGAAAAATTCGAGTATCGAGCCATCATCAATTACCTGTATTTGAAAGGGTTAAGAGGTAAGCAGATATACGAAGACATGCTTAATACCCTTGCTGATCAATGTCCTTCCTACGCGACCGTGAAAAATTGGACTGCAAGCTTCAAAAAAGGGAAATTTTCCATTGAAGATGATGACCTATCGGTAAGGCCAGTTTCAGTCCCCGACAATATCGATGCAATTCATGACATTATTTTATCAGACCGTCGAATTGGGCTAAATCGGATATCTGAAGCACTGAAGATTTCATACGAACGCGTTCATCATATAGCTCACGTCATTTAGGACATGAGAAAAATTTCTGCAAAATGGATCCCCAAATGTTTGAATGTTGACCAAAAGCGTGCAAGGGTAGAAGCATTGCGTTCGATCTGTACTCGATTTGAAAACTATGTAGACTTCTTAAACCGAATTGTTACTATGGATGAGACTTGAGTACATTTTTACGATGCAGAAACAAAGCAAAAATCGATGGAATGGTGACACTCTGGTTCTCCAAGACCTATAAGAAGTTTCGTGTCCTAAAATCTGCTGGAAAAGTTCTTGCTTCAGTTTTTTGGCATTGTCATGGAGTAATCATGATTCATTTTCTGGATATGATATCATGTGATAAGGGTAGAACAAAAACTGGAGACTACTATTCAACATTACTGACCACTCTACGGAAAAAAAATCGAAGAGGAAAGACGCGGAAAGCAATCCAAAGGTATTTTGTTTTTACAGGACAACGCCCCAGTACACAAATCACAGGATGCTTTGCAAAAAAATCGTCATTTTGAGTTAGAATTACTAGAAAACCCCCCTCATTCACCAGATTTGGCTCCGTCTGACTATCATCTCTTTCCTCAACTGAAAAAAAGTTTTAAAAGGTCGTTATTTTTCATCCAACGAGGGGGTAATAAAAGCTGTGGAGGAATGGTTTCCAGAGCAAGAAGAAACATTTTTTCTGAAAGGTCTAGAGACGTTGCAGGTTCGCTGTAATAAATGTGTTCAATTAAGAGGAGAATATTTTGCGAATAAAATATTTTGTCATTGAAATTTTGTTTGGTTACATAGTAGGCTAAGAATTTTTCAATATATCCTCGTAATATCCAACTAGCACATGGCTGAACATGCTTTTCATGGGTTGAACTCATTCAATTTCGAAGGTGTCACTATTTAAGACCCTCACACACCATCTAAACCTTAAAAGGGCACAACTTCCTGGGGAGACTCAGTCGCTCTAGTCTGCCTGGACCTAAACCCTTTGAAGCAGAATGGCATGAGATATCACCATGGAATATATCAACAGTCAAAATTAAGCTTCCAGAATCAAGAGGAAGATTAATCACTAGCCGATGTCAATTAAATACTTTACCGATGTTATCGTGGGCTGAATCTTTCATAAATCAAATATGGCTTTCCATTAAAAAGCCATTCCGAATTCACGAACACTCCGCGAATATCCGCAATAGCGGAAGTCACCAGCTCTGTAGCTCCAAGTTATCCAAGTTCATACAACACAACATATCCGAAATCGTCAAAATATAAATAGGGCAGGAATCTTGAAACGGTGATGAATGAAATACAAAAACATAACGATTTTTGTCATGTGGAGAGAGTATAACGTTACAGAATGAAGTAAGAGATTTCGTAAAAGAGTTACAACCTTTCAACTATTTTCGTGACTGGCGCCTGAGTAGGAGGAATGAGGAATCTCAATGGGTCTAAAAAAAGCACCTTACTGCATCGAAATTGCATCCGGCAGTTTCTTGCGTTCAGACGCTCCATTTCTTCTTCTGCACTAGCGTGAGATTGTTAACCTGTTTCACAATGGCCGAAATTAGCTCTCTAGTTACCTGGGACACTTCAGACACAGAGGCTTTGGCACCCTCTTCGTTTTAGTAGCAGGACGTCGACTTCCTCTAATTGTTCTTTAGTTTGGATACTTTACGTGAAATCATTTTCTAACGACAGTCCTGCTTCCACGTCACTCAGCGGCGTATAGCTACGTAGGTGCAAGAGTGTGCAGTGCATCGCGTTTGAACTTGGGAAAAAAATGCATATTACCATTGAGTTCAAATATTCATATATATAATGTATTTTAAATTCAATGATATTACATAGTTAGATTTTTTTCTGTGACCTATTATATGAATAACATTGTTATTATTATATTAAGTTGTTTCAAAATGTTTTTTTCGGAAATGGCATCAAACGTAGGGATTTATTGTCAAAATTCACTGTTGAATCTCTCTGAAAAAACTAAATCCGACTAGATGGTCCATTACGGACAATACAATTTCAGCAATTAAACTTTTTATATCATTCGTGCATTATCAGAAATAGTTATGAAAAATTCTTAGGAAGATGAGAGCGAAGCCTAGCGGAAATTATAAAAAAAATGTTGAATTTTGAATTTATTTTCCTCTCTGATTTTATGCACCGCATTCTTAATGATATCAATTATGCATCTAAAGTATTACAAAAATGCGATATAAATTTGAACGACGCATGCAGAGCTTCAGAAGAGACGAATACAAAGATAAAAATTTATAGGAGTCCTTCGAGTGCAAGGCTAGAGAAAATGCCATAGTCTATGGTATATATCCCCATTCCAAATAAAAGAGCCAAAAAAAATTAAAAATATTTCGATGAATTAGCCTCCAATCATCGATTTCGAAGCAGGGAAGAATTTTTCAAAATAAATATTTGCTATAAGTGCTCGTTACAATAATCTCACAATTGAATGGACGTTTCGAGGGTATGACTGCAGTCAACAAAATTTTTAATTTTCAACATCATATCTAGTAGATGTAGATAAAAGAATTGTGATTCAAAGCTGCGATCAATTTCAAATTAAATATTGCGATACGTTAGGGACCAACTTTTCAATTCAATTTCTTCATATTCATCACCTATTTCTACTTGAATTGAATAAGGCATGGACAATTCACGAATTGTGTATGAAAATAATAAGGAAACACGGAATGCTGTCATGCGATCTAACAGAAGTATTTACAACAGTATTATTCTTCCATACAATTCCTGTCACCTCTGTAGAAGCTGAAATATCTTTCAGTAAAGTGAGAAAAATAAACAATTATTTGAGGAACACTATGGGCCATGCTCGACTTCGACATTTATCACTTATATCAATTGAAAATGAAGCTGAAGATGCAGAAGAAATGTGTGAGAATTATATGTAAAAAGCCAACAGGAACAACTTGTAGAGAGTTATTCCAGAAATTAGGAATACACTGAAAGAACAATTTGGTTGCATTAACTAAGAATTATTAATTATCACAAAATCCGTTATTGAAATATGGCTTATTAAACATTTGTTTTGGAGAAACAAATTATTTGTTTACATCTTGATGAATAAAGACTTATTCCAGGTTATCTTTTATTTATTTCATCATAATATTCATTTGTTGATAATAAATAAACATTTTTCTTTGTTTAATGAATGTATCATAAGTATGAATAAAGACTTATTCCAGGTTATCTTTCATTTATTTCATCATAATATTCATTTGTTGATAATAAATAAACATTTTTCTTTGTTTAATGAATGTATCATAAGTATGAATAAAGACTTATTCCAGGTTATCTCATATTTATTTCATCATAATATTCATTTGTTGATAATAAATAAACATTTTGCTTTGCATAATAAATGCATCATAAGTATAAATAATTATTTTTTTTTAAATACTAACAAAAACCAAACATGTTTTTGTCACAACAAAATAACTGTTAATAGTTATTATGTAGCTGCGTTTCATTTTTTCACTATTAATTTATATTCATTTATTATTCGTATGTGTTTGTTTATGGGTACAGCATGAAAACACTTTCATTATTGTTAAAATTAACAAATATTTTGTTTGCAGGAATAACTTGTTTTTTTCTGTGAGAAAATATTTTGTGAGGATTATTCGGAAATTAATTATCTACTGATAAATGTTTCATTCGCGAGGGCCAGTGTATATTTTCCCCTCCAGATAAAGTTCCAGATATGCAACTGACGAATAACTTCATCTGATATCAGTTGGGGTTATCCGTCAGTTTGATATCTGGAACGTTATCTGGAGGTGAAAATACCGGCCCTCATGAATGAAACATTTATTAGATAAATAATACCCAAATAATATCAACAAAATATTTTCTCACAGAAAAAACAAAACCCAATATATATTATAGTTATTCCAGCAGACAGAATATTTGCTCATTAATAATATATGAATAGGTTTTAACGCCTGTAAAATAATGACACACCAAGCAGTACGGTTTCAGGATATTTCAGTAACTTTTTCCGGAATTTCAAAAAATTGTCTGCATGCCGTTAACGCTTTCTCTCATCAATAATGAATACCTATTACAAAATTACACTGTCCACTTCAATTTGTAGTTGCCTGAGGAAACAGTAAGGAAACAATTCATCTTTCATTAAATCAATATATTTTCAACTCATAAGAAACAAAAATAGTTGTTAACATAAATAAAATTCATAAAATGAAACATAAAGCAAACACTATTTTGTGATTAAATATATATATATAAACATTAAATTAAACAAAAATATGTATAAAATTTTCATCACATTATAAAGTAAAAAAATAGGAACTCTCATTATTCTAGGTTCATCGATGTTATATATTTGCAACCATCCCCAACAACATGTATGCTGGTGGGAATGTGAAAAATATTTTTAAAATCTATAATATCACATGTTTTCGATGAACCAATTATTTCATATGCCTCTAGAGTTTTGTTGATTCCACAACAGAGTAACTTTTCATATAAAAATGTAATATTTTCATCATCATTATAAAAAATTTTTTTTATTCTGCCAAACTTAGGCTCAGAGCACACAGTATGACCGACTCGTATAATAAAGCCCGGCTTATAAAGAATTCCATTGATCCTCAACCAACTTACTATGACTGTGTTTTCAATTTTTGGTAATTTTTGGCAAATGGTAAGTTCTTCCACACTTAAAGTATAGTGGGTACCTATGCTTATATTATCTGAAAAGCCAATATTTGAAATTAAACGATGTGCTAGTCGGAGTTGATGTTTGATGCCGAGGGTAAGAGGGATGTTTCTTCTCGAAGAAACTACATTAGCATTCGACTTACTAATTTTGTGAAATGCTTCATACCTAATTGACGAAATTCGCGATAGGGGGCCAAATTGTTTGATGGTTCTTGAGTAATGAAGCAAGAAGTGACTTTTGGGAGTTAAATGGCTTTTGAAAATATCAATATACAATTTATGATGTTCACTTATGATATAATTCATATATTCCAATTCACTATCGCTAAAAGAATTATTAGAAATTAAATTAACAATGTTGAATAGCAATAAATAGAGCTGCCACACTTGGTCCGAAGGCTCAATGAGGTCATAAACCAGCATTCCAAAATATGTTACAAAAGCATGCATTTCGGAAGAAGACATTATGATGAATTCTTTTTGTACATGGCTCAAAGTGATAGGAGGGAATTTATTACCAATATCTGCTTCCGTATAATCAAAGTGTTTGATGCGGTTATTTAATTGTTCTAAAGTGAAATACTTTCTCTTAAATATAAGATACTTCAAAATTTTCCCGAAATCATATCTACAAATACCTTCGTAAAGGTCATGCATTATGTCGAAACCTATATTTTCAGTGTTATGAAAATAAGACAAGTCATTCCACACACAATATTCCTTAACTCCAAATGTTTTTTCATTCAAATGGATCATATATTCAGGTTTATTTCTCAATACGTTTTGATTTTCATAAGTCATACTTTGTGTTAAACTTTTAGGTGACGTGCATGCTCTACAGAAATAAGAGGATGAAAAAGAGTCTGTCATGCCAGTTATTGAATTGATTCCAAGATTGTCACCCAACAGGAGCGGTACAATGAAAAATATTTTTTTTTCTTCAATCATAACACCTTCACACTCCAAAAATTGTAGCTCATTAATAAACGGTTTGAAAACTTTTTTATTAGAAAACATTACTCGATCTGAGGAATAAAAGAGTCCCCACAAAAAAATATTGTCTAATCTTGAAGAATATTTTGGTGGTGTGGCGGCAAATGAAACATATACTCCACCCAATTTATGAACCCCAGCTTGAGTGCCAAGAGGGTTTCCTGTTTCGAAATCATCAAAATATACATATATTGGTAAAACTAATTTGTTTCCTATTTTTGGTTTTATGGATTTCCACCAATTACTATTAAATAAACTAGAAATTTCATCCTTCTTTGCTTCTTCTTCTGCTATGAAATTCAACATTTCATTCAATACGGTTGGTATCTCCAAAATTTTTTTGAGTACCTTTCTAAGGGGTACAATCTGTCCTTCACAAGGTTTATTTTCTAGAGCTGCTGAAGTGCTTTTTCTGTTTAGTAAATTTCCAACAAAAAAACTGGATGGTTTAATGTAATACTCTGATTGTTCAAGAATTTTGAAGCGTTTATATTCTGTATTGCAGCTTTCGAACAAATCTTTTGATAGTAATATGTTCAATTCTTCAAACTTTGAGTTATGGAGTCTTGATTTGATGTTACAAAACATATTTCTGATTAGTTCAGATGTATTGTCGATAATTTCTTGAACGACAGATCTATTTATTGTATCATTTTTATAAAGTTGGGTGACAAACAGTAAACAATGCATTTCTGCCTCTTTAATTATATCGCTTTCGCCCCGAGAATCAATTTCCGAATCTGTGTGGCCTGTGTCAGATATGTCATCATGTTCTGTTTCGATATGAGTTAATGAAGACAAATTATCACTTCTGTGTACAGAAAAAGTATCTACCTTAAAAGAATCATTATGTGAATTAGAACGCACATGGTATTTTGAAAGATGTTTTTTCAAAGCTGATAGGTTATTGAAAGATTTTAAACAATTTATATATCCACATTCATATGCATTCAGATACCTATGGCTTACTGCCATGTGGATAATAAATGTCTTGTCTTCAGAAAATTTAGCATAGCATGTTTTACATTGCATTTTGAAAAAATCAACATATATAATAATGATGAAAATATTACTCTGTTAACTGTCCTTTTGACTGAACTTTCATTTTATTGACTATATCAAGTATATTCGGTATATTGTCAAATTTTGTTTTTAAATCGTAAACTGACAATTGGATGAACATCCAAATATGTTCAGATTCAAATGGGTAAATTAAGTTCAACACATGTATTAACTGAAAACATATATCCACTGCTTTCAAGACGGCAGTTGCATTTTGAAAAAATCAAGATATATAATAATGATGAAAATATTACTCTGTTTACTGTCCTTTTGACTGAACTTTTATTTCATTGGCTATATCAAGTATATTCGGTATACATATTGTCAAATTTTGTTTTCAAATCGTAAACTGACAATTGGATGAACATCCAAATATGTTCAGATTCAAATGGGAAAATTAAGTTTAACACATGCATTAACTGAAAACATACATCCACTGCTTTCAAGACGGTAGTTGCATTTTGAAAAAACAACATATATAATAATGATGAAAATATTACTCTGTTTACTGTCCTTTTGACTGAACATTTATTTTATTGACTATGTCAAGTATATTCGGTATATTGTCAAATTTTGTTTTTAAATCATAAACTGATAATTGGATGAACATCCAAATATGTTCAGATTCAAATGGGTAAATTAAGTTTAACACGTGTATTAACTGAAAACATATATCCACTGCTTTCAAGACGGTAGTAACTCTGTATACAATTTTGTCAAAACTCACATAGATATTTTTTAGTTCTGTGTATGTAGTGGATTCAACTATAATGAATGGTAACATAGGCAGACCATACTTTGTCAAAGTGTCCCTCTTTTTTTCAATCACATTTTCCAAGTCACCAGGAATCTGAAAAGAAATGTAAGTTAAATAACTGAAAGAGTGCTTGCCACTTTCAAATACTCACTTTAATTTGAACAAACATGCCCTCCTTCGAATCATTCACTGTAGGATGCCAGTTGGTTTTAGTTTTCTTATTGAACGATTTCGTAGGCAACAAAGAAACCAGAATATTTAACATAAGAAAGTGCCGTGATTCTGAAAATGATGTTACGTATGAGTAATGGTTGATGCGATTAAATTAGTAATTCGATCCAAAATTATTCCTTTGTTTGTGTGACATAAGTCATTTTATGAGTTACAGATGCAAAAAATTGTCGCCCCAAGTTTTCAGATTAAATACAGAAAAAACCAGCTGTAGCTCACAGAATAACTGCGCCACACACCCAAAGAAATTGAACCCAGCTTATCTATAGATAGATACACTTAAATTTTTTTGGGTGATAATGATGCAAGCTCTATTATAGGAAAGTTTAGGTATATTGTTTGCATTACCTTTATTTATTTCAGAAGACTGAATTATCTCTAGAATCAAATTATCTGCTGGTGTTAGATGCTTGTTGCGTATCTTCAGTAGGCTATAGAAGACCGATTCAAATCTAGTGAAAATTTTTTGATAACTCTCAGGGTACCTTGATTTGAAATCAGCTTCTATGAGTGTGTATCCTAATGGGTTTTGAATGATGGGGAATTCATTGAGTACTTCATGTATTTCAACTTCTTTAGATAAAAGCATTTGTCGAAATTGATATGTTTTTGTCCATCTATATTGAACCTCTGTCCAGGGCTCCTCGTTATTTTTTAGCCAGGTAACATCATCTTTGAAGTTGTTATGGTTCTCTGAAATATAACATAATTTGTAAGGAGGCTTGTAATAATCGATGACATTAATATACACATACCATCAGTTACCTGACTGGAATCATCTGTCGAATCCCCTTCGTCAAACAATCTCGATGGGAGTGACTTCGCCTTCCTCAAGAAACTAAGCTTATTTCTATATTTATCTACCAGCTTTCCCCTGGCTATGATACTTTTATTACTTCGGGAATTTCTTTTCCGGATTGGCGCAGTATAATATACTCCAGGTATTTCGTTAGGAAAAAGGTGGGAAATATTGTGCGAGAGCTTTTCAAAATCAGAATTTTGCAGCCTCCTGAAAAAGTAAAATCGATCAATTTGTGGAATCTCAATACAAAGCTTGAATGAATGCTCATTAGTACACTTGCCTATTATATTCATATATTATTTGATACAATAATATCAAAGTATGTACATATAAGAGTAACTTGATTGAAAGACTTTTACATACCTGAAAGGTTGAACATTCACGAAATGTTGAATGATTATCTCAGCAAGATAAGATTGACACCTCGAATCAAGCTGTTTTTCTAAGTTGTATATGCTTTTAATAGCTCTTCCAACAATTGTTTCTTCCAACAATTTCGATAAATCAAAATCTTGTTTTACCAGGCACTCCTCTATTGATGGTTTCACCATCTGATGTGTTGCACTTGACTGACTTGACTGATGTGGTTGAGGAATATCTTCAATGATAATGTATTTCTGAGGGGGTTCTTCGACATCAATGTGACTGACACTGGAAATTTCAAGAATCTTAACATGTTACTCATTTTAGGTTTTTTTGAGTGTACAAAAACTAAAAAGTAATTAGTAATCTATGTGAATTTTTTTACAAGCTTTTATTTAGTTTCACCTGTCCCGGTGTCTGTAATCTAATCTTGTGAGTTAAATATGACACACTTCTAATCGTCCGATTGATTTGAAATTTTGCAAGTGTACATAATTCTGGTGACAATGCACCATGAAATATTTTTCATAGAAAAAACAAAATGGCGGATGAATTTTGTAATTATGATCCGATTCCATTCAAAATTAGTATCTGGGGGTATTTGGGTTTGAAAATGATACTTTTGTCAAAATTGGGAAAATCAAGATGGCGGCCGCAATATGACGGACGAGTTTTGTAATTATGATCCTATTCTATTCAAAATTGGTATATGGGGGTTTTCTGGGTCGGAAATTACGAAAATTGAGGAATTCAAGATGGCGGCTTCAAAATGACGGATGAGTGTTCTTATAAAAGCTTGTCTTCAAAGTTTTTTGATAATTAGACTTGTTTATTCAAAACAAGCCTAATCATCAAAAAACCTTTTTGAAGACAAGCTTTTATAACAACACTCATCCGCCATTTTGAAGCCGCCATCTTGAATTCCTCAATTTTGAAGAATCGTAATTTCCGACCCAAAAAATCCCCATATACCAATTTTGAATAGAATAGGATCATAATAACAAAACTCGTCCGCCATATTGTGGCCGCCATCTTGAATTTTCCAATTTTGACAAAAGTATCATCATTCTCGAACCCAAATACCCCCAGATACTAATTTTGAATGGAATCAGATCATGATTACAAAACTCATCCGCCATTTTGTTTTTTCCATAAAAAATATTTCATGATGCATTGTCACCAGAATTAGGTACACCTGCAAAATTTCAAATCAATCGGACGTTTAGAAGTGTGTCATATTTAACTTGCAAGATTTGATTACAGACAGACAGACACCGGGGCAGGTGAAACTAAATAAAAGCTTATAAAATATCACCGTTCAACGTATGTATGTGCATGTGAAGATGAGAATTATGAAATGAGGATAGGCATGATTTTGGAATATAAAAAATTGAATTTAAATATTATTACCCACCTGCTCAAATTACTGTAGGTTTCCGAAGCATTGCAACTGAAAGGTATTCTGAAAAATAAATATTTTTTCATTTTATATTGAATATGTATTTATAATTAAATCATTCACCTGTTAGTATTATTGTCCAGAAGAGTCTCAACAGTCCCAACACTGACATCAGAAGGAGATATTCTGAAATAGGTAAATATTATATAAAATCAGGATTTTCTTAGGATATTTATCTATATTGCTTACAGTGTATCCAATAAATTTCTATCTTTTAATTTGAGCCTGATTTGCACTCTCGTTCCCATACAGGGCACCAACTGTTTGAAATCAGCGTCATATTCAGACACCTCCTTCAGTAGCTGGAAATTCGTTATTCCATTTTCTGAAAAATTGTTCATAATTCACACTAGTTTCGCAAAAATAAATTATAAAATGAGGAAAAATGGGCGTATTTCGATTCGTTTTCATCTAACTTTCCTAAACTTACGTTTTTTATAGTAAATCACCATGAATTATATAGTTTTCATAATATCTTATGAGTATTATATAGAGATGTACATACCTAGTTCTGTACAGCATACACACTCGATATTTTCGATTTTACCTCTATCCTGAATACCTATATACTATCATATGGAACTCAAGCTCAACTGAATTCGCTTTTCGTACGCGGTATGGTCTATGTTTTGAGGTTATGACTTATGATTGGATTTTCTTGTAATATGATTTCTATAGATATTCGGGATTTTCTTTCACGATTGACTTATACATGGATTTGTTTGAAAGCATTATGAATTCATAAGCCATTTGAGAAAGTGAGGTACTTACGTTCAAAATTTCTCAGCATCTCCTCGGTAACGCCACATTCCGAGAGGAAGAAAGACAAATCGCCCATTGTTTTTTTACACCAACAATAACGTCACTAACACTAGCCAAAACACAAGGATAATGAATATTCAGAATAATATTAGATTCAGCAACAGCAATCCCGAATCCGATCCGAAACGAATAATTCTAGAATCTGGAACCTTCTTAATTCTTCCAACAACGCTACTTTCCCTCGCTAACTTAGCGCGGGAGAGTACACGGTTGGTCAGGTTGGTTGGCGGCGTCGGCGCGTTTGAGTTTCGACTCTTACGTAAACTCGTAAAGGGTGGTGGGCCTCAGACAAGTTTGTACGAGAATTTATACTCAGACGAATAAAGTTTATTATCATTTATGATTGTAGATTAACTGTAAACAAATGATTCGTTAAAATATCACAACCTAATCATATTAAACATCAACAAAGGTTTATTAACAGATAACTCTACATTTATTGATAATCACCAAATAATATTAATTGAAAATCAAACTTATTGATAAATACATTTTAATCTCTGTAATAAATACCTTGTTTATAAAAAAAATATTTTGTTTAAAACAACTGAATATAGCAGTACCAAATCGTTTGTTTTTAGTGAATATCAAAACATCTCACTTATAGTTTTAATAAATGAGCCATATTTGTTGTGAATCATATTTAATAATTTTCAACAAATTTGGCAATAACAAATATTTAATAACTATAACTGCGAAATTTCTTTCAGTGTACTGACTGTTACATCACTACATATTTTTTATAATATGTCCTTGATAACAAAGATAAATTTCTTGAAATGGCATTTTCTTATGTCAAATATTAATACATGTTATATGTTTATTTGAAATGTTTTACATGTGTGAATAAATAACAATGATAATAATATCCAGGATAGAAAAAGTTATTTCCATACATTTTACATGGACCGGATCCTTCGCCACTTTGTATCAATGTTTAGAATCAATATATACTATAAAACAAAGTCGTTATCGCTGTCTGTCCCTATGTATGCTTAAATCTTCAAAACTACGCAACGGATTCTGAAACGCTTTTTCATAATAGATGAAGTGATTTAAGAGGAAGGTTTATATGTATGATGCTTGCATACTATTGTAGAGAAAGACTGATGAATTTACAGGTTTCTAATGTGATGTCGTAAATGTGCGAAGCCGGGACGGGTCGCTAGTTAACCATAATTCATTAGAAAAAAGTCATAACGTCATTACAAATACCTCGGAGCAAGGATATCCTGGTTGGAGCTACGAAAGCCGTTGGCGTCATCTCGTGGCCTTGCGGCGAACTAACAAGTTCCGAAGTTTTTGGCAGTTCATGTTCATTTTTGTAGCGAAGCCTTTTCCCCAGTTATTCTATGCCCCAAGGTTATAGGCTGCGGCTTAAATTATCGAAAAGAGTTACGGCGGAACGTTGAAAAGACCAAAGAGAGAAAAACGATACGGCAAAAGGAAGTAGGTGCTCATTTATCGTTATTTCGTCTTCGCACGTGGTTTAATATTCCTCAATTGAAACTTATTCAATATTTCTCCTGGTATAAGAGTTATCCGACTAAAATGTTCACCCAATAATACTATAAAACCACTTGAAAAAGATAAACGGTTCATATTTTCGATAGAATCAGTCATTTTAGAAAATAAAAGCATTTTTATATTTTTTCAATGAATCGCGCCGTTTTTGAGTTATTCCCAATTTTACCCGATAAAATTTGACGAAAATATCAAAGATCATAAGAATAATCTGGATGCTTCCCTGGATTTATTATTTCACAAAATTGCTGAAATTTATAAACTCTCTGACCTCTATACAAGTTACATAAAAGAAAGGGGAAAAATCAGACATTATTAAATATTTAAAAAAATAATATTAAAATGAAAATAGAATAGAACAAGTAATGTGTCAAATTGTTGTTGTTTCTGTGCTGTGTAGGTTAGTTTCCATATGCCATTGAGGTGTGTTTATATTCCATCCTTTAATGCAACTGATAGTATTTTGTTGGTTCTCAAGTTACGAGAAAATAATATGATAGATTGTTCCTAGATGACTGTAGATTGTAATATTGTTACACCGAATGTAAAGTGGTTTTTTGGAATACTTTGGTGAGGAAATTTGTCAATATCATGTGTATTCTTATGTTTTGAATGAATTGTAAGCCTGAGGAAGCTGAAAGCAACTTCTGCGAAACGTCGCCACGGTTGTTTTAGAACGCTGAACTTTCATATTCTTGGTCCTATTTCCTGACAAATTTGATCTGTTGATTTAATTATGGAGGACGCTAATTCCAATAGTTTCATTTATCATCTTTGTCAAGACTGAAATCTCTATGATGGAAAAACATCAAATGTAGATAAGATGTTGATGAAATTTAATTCTAAGAAGCATGAAATTATACATTCTATACGCACAGTTTATATCAAAAATTTATTGTTGCCGATCCATATTAAAAATGAATGTCGATTGAATTTAAAATTCGGATTTTAGTGGTGAATGTTGATACAATCACGTATTAAATTGAAATCAATGAAAAATAAAATGATACTTAGCACTAAATAATCGGAAGCGATGTTCTATCTAAACAATATTATCTTTGAATTTAAACTCGACACTACACGGTTATTATTAGGTACACTAATTCCCTGAAAGTCTTCACATAATCAACACCTGTTGGCATTATTCTCTGTGAATAAATAAATAAATCGTAGTCCATTACGCCGGTTATCGCCATATGCGTGCGTGTTTCATGGGACCCAATAGGAAGTCTTTGATGGGAAAGTGAACAAAACTAGTGCCCCTGCGATAGTTCATCCGATAAGGGACGTACTGCTTCCTTGGTTTCGCCTATACCATTGTTTGGAGAGAAAATCAACAATCTAGCATCGTCTTCTCAAAAGTTCTGTGAAATATCACAGAAGATGGGTTAGGTCATTGACCTCGAATCCTATGACAAAGGTTAATGGAGTTAGGTCAGGTTATTGAGAAAACAATTTTTTATGAGATATTTTTGGGATATCGAGGAAAATATGGACAAAATACAAGTGTTTTCAAACTAATCTTCAGGAAAATCGAAAAAGGAACTTATTCTGGTGGGCGAAATATGGCTTTTCAATTGCAGAAATAATCGGACCAAACCAAAAGTATTTTTGTTTGGAAATATCGTGTTTGTAACATTATGATTCAAATAAGTGCTTGAGTATTGGCTATGTGTCACCTCAATTTCAATCGAGAAATATGAACTTTGCATCGATTCCAGTGAATCGTATTAGGCACGTATTTGGCCCAATTTTTTTAAATGCCTACATCTTTTCAACCGAGTCGAATTCAGAAAAATGGAAAATGAAGAAACGGTTTCTTATGGCCTCAAGAATCTACAGTTGAAAACAATCGTTTCCCTTCTATGTTTCTCACAAAGATAGCTCAAAACTCGGTCCTTCTTTTCTAAATCTTGAATTAGCAGAACTGTCCTAGCGCATCAAAATTTGGTCACCTTCATTTCGACATGGTTTTTCAACATCAAGCAGTAATTGGTCTGTCGAATGGGATTTTTTTATGGCGTGAATTTGTAATAAATATCAGCATTGAGTTTAAATATACATGGAGACACAGCCCAGTTCAACGATTTGAAGCTAAATTTTGTGTTATTCCTTTACCGGTTCATAGATGGATCTGGCGTTAAGTAGCTAAACTAAAAGGCACTTTTTCCGAAGCCGAATGCGATGACGATCAGGACCGGCATATGGAAATGTGGGATGTTCAGTATTTCATCACCTGATTTTTTTGATGCAATAAAACGACAATTATTTCTGATCTTTCATGAATATAAAATACTGATGAATGAAAAAATAAATGCATGCAATTTTTTCTCCATCACAAGTATTTATAAATAGATTTTCTATGAATTTTTAAAAATATTAAATTTTTTATACCTAAACAGCGAGATTCTTTTGGTTTTTTTCTGTCCCCTGTACACTCTAATCAGTTGTCTCAACAAATGAATCTTGTGCTCTTCAAATTCTGAAGTTAACGGAGAGTTCCAATCTTCTCTAAATTCATTTTTTTTATTTTCCTAAAATATACCTTTGAAGTCATATCTTTTCTGATTTTGTGATCATAATTTTCTTTATGACCTACAGCGCTTTCCTCATCAAATGTTTGAAATCGGTTGAGGGAATTCTCAAATGTATCCGATTTCGATGTGCAATATGTATATCCAATCATAACCAAGCTTATTCAAATCATCAATGAGGAGTGCTTTTTCGCACTTACCGCATTTGTTTTTTTTTTTGGCGATGTTCCTCATCAAATACCCCGAGAAACTTGCGTTGAGTTGGATTCTAGGGTATTTAGGGGTTCAATTAACTCTTTATCCCTTATATACCCTCACAAGGCTCACCGTTGCCCGAATCCGCAGAAGAAATGGTCGAATCTACCCAATCAACCACATCAATGGACTTCCAGATTCTCCCATTGTACACAGATCGAAATCATTGTCGTCTTGGCAGTAAAAATTATCGGAACATTTTTCAAGAAAACCAGTCATTACCGACTGCAACCCAAATCTGAAGCATCAAGCTGAGGGGTTTGGATCATAACCCCTATGCTGTCTTATTTTGGAGAATGAATTCTCGATTGGGTCCTGGTTGAGCAGACTTTTTAGCAAATGTGGAAATCTTTCCTTCGTCTCCACCCACAATTGAAGGATGCTACTGATGGTTTGTGTTGAAACAATAGGGAATATTTTTTCCAACTGTCCAAGACCTAATGAATTCAATTGATTCCGTCAGAGTTTGTGTTGCTGATGGCTGATAATTTCCCTCAAATTTTCCATTCGAATTGAGGCAATCGAAAAAATCAATCATTTTCAGAATGAACTGAGCAGTTGAATTTGCACTTTTCGACCTCAGCTCACTAGTTGCTATGACTGTTCTCATAGCCGAATATGAAGTTCTAATGAAAATCTGCGAAGCCAATTTTACCCTCATTTTCTGGAAGGCGTTTGGATTCATGTGGTTTTCAGTTATCTTCAAGAGAGTACGAGAATGACAAATTCTTTTCATCGATTAAGTACGTTTCTTTTTGGTCCCTCCAAGAAACATTTCCACCCCTCATTTCCTACCTGAGAACACTCCTTTGGAGAAATTCATGGCTAATAGTTCATCATTATTGAATCACACCGTTTGTAACGAATTTGGACGAATCCGACCCTGCCTACGATTCATAGAACTAGAGGAAAATAAATCTTCTACAGATTTCGATAAATGAGTAGTGACAAAATGGATCGGATGAATATAGTTCCTTTAGTAGCTACTATGTGCCGCCACTTAAGTTGGCAAATTGGCAAGTAAACTCCCAAAAATTTGTGCATCAAATCAATGAACTGGGTTGTGTCTCTATGTATATTTAAACTCAATGATATCAGAAAGATTCTGATTTCGAAATGCGAGCAATGAAGAATATAGGACCCTTGTAATAAATTAATAGAAATTTGACCGTACCGACGAACATCCCCTTCTTTGTCCGGAGGCTGTGAGCTATCGTAGCTAGGACAGCACTGTTAGGGAGAGCAGAATGTAGGGCTGCAAATGCCTAGGGTAAAAGGGGTTTCTAATCTATATCAAACTTGAAGTGAGTTATGTCTTGTTGGGATAGAATGAGTAGATGTTTTTTGATAGTTTCATATCGGAAAAATTAATGGTGGGTTTCACAAAGCGCGATCAACGATGATCGGGAATCACGGGCATTGAGTTTAAATATACATAGAGGAACATAACAGTTGAACGATTTGAAGCTGTTCATAGAGGGCAAGTTTGTGTGAGAGAATCGAAAGTTTTCACCCTCGCATCTGGCGGTGAGTAGCTGGACTATAAATAAAAGCACCATTTCCTAAACAGAATGCGATGACGATCAGGACCGGCGTATGGAAATGTCCTTCATTACACCTGATTTTTTGGATGCAATAAAACGACAATTTTTCTTGTCTATGATTCGTAGAACTAGAGGAAAACAAATATCCTACAGATTTCTGCAAATGAATAGATAAAAAAACGGATCAGCAGATTATAGTTCCTTTAGTAGCTACTACGTGCCGCCACTAAAGTTAACTGTCAAAAATCTTTGCATAAAATCGTTCAACTGCGTATTTCCTCGGTCTCGTGAAGTAAGCCACACTTTTCCAGCCACGGTTTCTGACGTGAAGACTGTCGAATGTGGGATAGAGGAATATTGGGTCACAGTGTTGCCATATCTACTCTGTAATAGGAGATTTGAACTTTCACGGTTTCAGGGCCAATTTTACCATGTGTAATGATATAATATGTTCTATATTCGAACCTTATTGTGCTGAACAAGAATTCGCAGAAATTGGGATGAACTAAGTTGGATTAAATTCAAAAATTCTATGATTCCACTGAAGAAATTTAGGACATAAATTCAGTGGTATGCTAAAATTGCAAAAACCATTTTTTGGATGGCCGTCGAAGTACCAGAAAAAAATTAAATATGTCACGGGTGCCGAAAAACGCAAGATGGAGTCGCGGTGCCGCGAAAAAAAATGTATTTGAAAAGAACATGAATCTAGTATACAAAAACCGTGAAAACTTTTTTTTGGATGGCCGTCGAAGTGTCAGAAAAAAATAAAATCAGTCGCTGGTAGTGGGAAAATCCAAGATGGAATCGCGGTGCCGCGAAAAAAAAATGTATTTGAAAAGAACATGAATCTAGTATACAAAAACCGTGAAAACTTCTGTTTGGATGGCCGTCGAAGTGTCAGAAAAAAATAAAATGTGTCACTGGTATTGGGAAAATCCAAGATGGAATCGCGGTGCCGCGAAAAAAAATGTATTAAAAAAGAACATGAATCTAGTATACAAAAACCGTGAAAACTTTTTTTTGGATGGCCGTCGAAGTGTCAGAAAAAAATAAAATCAGTCACTGGTAGTGGGAAAATCCAAGATGGAATCGCGGTGCCGCGAAAAAAAAATGTATTTGAAAAGAACATGAATCTAGTATATAAAAACCGTGAAAACTTTTTTTTGGATGGCAGTCGAAGTGCCAGAAAAAAATTAAAATGTGTTACTAGTAGTGGGAAAATCCAAGATGGAGTCGCGGTGCCGCGAAAAAAAAAGTATTGGAAAAGATCAGGAATCTAGTATACAGGGTCTTTCACGAGGAACCTCACCCATATTTATACGGGAAACTACTAAACGTATTTTCATGAAATTCAGCACTTATAAGTATTTCACGATGCTGATGAAATCTAAAATACTTTCAAGGCATGAGCACCTCCGGTTTTTCCGCAAATGACGTCAACTTCCGTTTTTCAAATTAGAACACCATTTTTTTATTGCAGAAATAGATTCCTTAGAAAATTTCAAGTTATTTGGATGTAACATTTTTCAGTTTTCGTTGGAAAATTCTCTCTGAGCGGGAAAATTCGAAAAAAAAATCGAAAATAGAGCTCCGCTGAAACAAGAATAACTTCGAGGTTTTTGAATGGAAAATTTTCATTTTTGGGATTTTTCAAGATGTAAGATTGATGTATCCACTTTAAAAATCTAAATCGCGATTCATGATGGGGGTGAAAAAATCGCTTTCAAAGTTAGGGATGACAAAATCGTGAAAAATCAATTTTTTTAAATTAGAACCCCATTTTTTTATGGCAGATATTGAATCTACGTTGAAAAATAATGTGAGTGTTGGCATCACACCCTTGCCCTAAAATGAATATTTTCTGAGTTATTCACAAAAAACTGTTTTTCGTCTTGAATTTTCAGCTATTTCTTTTCCCTTCACGCCAAAAAGATGAAATTTTCAGGAACTGTTATTTGAACCATGCTGTAGATTTTTCACCCCTTCTTGAAACCGACTTCAAGTTACTATTAGGAGAACCATGGCAAACTCTCGCAGTTATAACTAGAGAAGATGCTCAAAGTTTTCACCGTTAATTTCTAGACATTTATTTATACGTCTCAGGAAGGCTTCGTGCGTTGCTCTTCTTATTTCATCGGGAGGAAGAGATCTGCAAAAGTGTTTAAAAACCAAATTGAGTTTCAAAACTTTGAATCTAAAAATCTAAACAAACCTGAACGCATTTCTGACTCGTTCTATGCAGTCCTCTTCATCAGTCAGGGGAGTTGAGTAGACAATATTTTTTATCCTACCCCAAACATAATAGTCTAAAGGAGTTAAATCGGGAGAACGTGGTGGCCAAAGATGTGGACCATTGTTCGCCAACCATCGATCTTCAAATAGCCTGTAGAGGATATTTGACACATTGAGTGAATTGTGTGGAGGCGCGCCATCTTGTTGATACCATAAGTCATTATGGTTCTGTACGAGCGGCTCAATTATTTGAGTCAATATGTCAGAATATCTATCTCCTAAGGGAGAACATTCTTTAAATAATGCAAACATGTGTAGTGTTCTATCTTACCAGTTAAAGTCCCATCATAAATGTGAACATCGAGAATTGCATTATTTTTGATGGCGCAAAAAACATTGAAACTCCAGGTCTCTTGAAAGTTCCATTGTCTGAAGTGGTGGTTGTTCTCTTCATCCCAATACTGACTGTTATGCCTATTGAAAGAACCATTCTTTGTGAATTTAGATTCATCTGTCCAAATTATACAGTCCAAAAAGTTTTCATTCTCTTGAAATCGAATCATCATATCTTCGCAAAACTCTATTCTCCTGACGAAATCCGTTTCCTTCAAATGCTGTACCCTATTGAATTTATATGGGTGCATTTTATGTTTTTTTAATATTCTCCAAACACTCGATTGAGATAATCCCAGATCAATCTCGGCATCTTTGAGAGAATTTTGAGGATTCACACGAAAAAATGCAAGAACTGTAATTTCGTTGTTCTCATCTTCTACTACACTTTTTTCTCTGTGCATACTTTTCTTAACGAAAGATCCGACATTTCTCAAGTTTGTCATGATTCTGTTAATGGTATCTCTCGTTGGTCTGGGTCGGTCAGGAAACCTCTCAATGGACAGTCGAATCGTTCTATCTACAACTTTATTACATTCTCCATGAAGTAGAATGAGATTTAAATAATCTTCATTGGTAAAATTAGGCATAGTGATCGATTTTATAACTTAATACGATTTATCACCAAATTAATAGTAAACACAAAATGCTACTGAATAAAGAGGAATTTGGCAGATGTAATGAATGATAACTATCATTAAAAAAAAATGTAAAACATGGTAAGTTTTTGCATATGGTTCATAAGGATTTATTTATTTGTCACTGGAGAGAAAACCGATGGCCGATTAGTTGAAATAAAGAGGTTTCCGATACAAATTCGAATCCAAATTCGACATCTATTCAGGAACAACCTGTAACTTTTTTCTCTTGCATATTAGGGTAGTAAAATCTAAAACATGGTTTAAGTAACAGTTCCTGAAAATTTCATTTTTTTGGCGTGAAGGGAAAAGAAATAGCTGAAAATTCAAGACGAAAAACAGTTTTTTGTGAATAACTCAGAAAATAACCACTTTAGGGCAAGGGTGTGATGCATACACTCACATTATTTTTTAACGTAGATTCAACATCTGCCATAAAAAAATGGGGTTATAATTTGAAAAATTCTATTTTTCACGATTTTGTCATCCCTAACTTTGAAAGCGATTTTTTCACCCCCTGTATCATGAATCGCGATTTCGATCTTCAAAGTGGATACATCAATCTTACATCTTGAAAAATCCCAAAAATGAAAATTTTCCATCCAAAAACCTCGAAGTTATTCCTGTTTCAGCGGAGCTCTATTTTCGATTTTTTTTTCCAATTTTCCCGCTCAGAGAGAATTTTCCAACCAAAACTGAAAATTGTTACTTCAAAATAACTTGAAATTTTCTAAGGAATCTATTTCTGCAATAAAAAAATGGTGTTCTAATTTGAAAAACGGAAGTTGACGTCATTTCCGGAAAAACCGGAGGTGCTCATGCCTTGAAAATATTTTAGATTTCATCAGCATCGTGAAATACTTATAAGTGCTGAATTTCATGAAAATACGTTCAGTAGTTTCCCGTATAAATATGGGTGAGGTTCCTCGTGAAAGACCCTGTATACTAGATTCCTGATCTTTTCCAATACTTTTTTTTTCGCGGCACCGCGACTCCATCTTGGATTTTCCCACTACCAGTAACACTTTTCAGTTTTTTTCTGGCACTTCGACTGCCATCCAAAAAAAAGTTTTCACGGTTTTTATATACTAGATTCATGTTCTTTTCAAATACATTTTTTTTTCGCGGCACCGCGATTCCATCTTGGATTTTTCCAATACCAGTGACATATTTTATTTTTTTTTCTGACATTTCGACGGCCATTCAAAAAAAAGTTTTCACGGTTTTTATATACTAGATTCATGTTCTTTTCAAATACATTTTTTTTTCGCGGCACCGCGACTCCATTTTGAATTTTTCCACTACCAGTGACAGATTTTATTTTTTTTTCTGACACTTTGACGGCCATCCAAAAAAACGTTTTCACGGTTTTTATATACTAGATTCATGTTCTTTTCAAGTACATTTTTTTTTCGCGGCACCGCGATTCCATCTTGGATTTTCCCAATACCAGTGACACATTTCATTTTTTTCTGACACCTCACGGCCATCCAAACAAAAGTTTTCACGGTTTTTGTATACTAGATTCATGTTTTTTTCAAATACATTTTTTTTAGCGGCACCGCGACTCCATCTTGCATTTTTCGGCACCCGTGACAGATTTTATTTTTTTCTGGTACTTCGACGGCCATCCAAAAAATAGTTTTTGCGATTTTAGTATACCACTGAATTTATGTCCTAAATGTCTTCAGTGGAATCATAGAATTTTTGAATTTAATCCAACTTAATTCATCCCAATTTCTGCGAATTCTTGTTCAGCACAATAAGGTTCGAATATAGAACATATTATATCATTACACATGGTATCTTTTCGCAAAATTGGCCCTGAAACCGTGAAAGTTCAAATCTCCTATTACAGAGTAGATATGGCAACACTGTGAGCCAATATTCCTCGTTCCCACATTCGACAGTCTTCACGTCAGAAACCGTGGCTGGAAAAGTGTGGCTAACTTCACGAGACCTATTTCCTCTATGTATATTTGAACTCAACGTCACGGGATAGATGCATAGAATACCTGGTGTAACGACTCCTCACAAAAAATCGTCACCAAAATTTGTAGATCAAAATGGCACTCTAGATTTCAGTACTGGTGCTACTTCCGGAATAATCCGCAATATTTTGCGGTCGTGGCGCTCTTGCGGCAATGGAAAACAGCGCGACCGACCCCTTTCGGAGAAATGAAAAGCAGTACAAATACTCAGATTTTTGATCGACAAGAAAGTCTCAAACAAAATCTTATCAGTCCCAACACCAAGTATTGTATGCATCTATGTCACGTACTTGATTTTGAAATTTCAAATCGAGTTAATTCTCCGATCAGCACTGATTGCGCGTTGTGAAACCCGGTATAAAAATATCCATTTTCTACAGTGCAAAGGAGCATTGCTAACTTTTGAGAAATTCATCTTGAAACAATTTCAATATAAAGAGAAGAATTATCATTATTCTATGAAACGAATATGATTTCCAGTTGAATTCTGTGCAGGTTATCCTCCGAACGATCGAACATATCCAAAAGAGAGCTGAAACTGCTGAAAGAATGTCCGATGTTTTCTCAATTCACCGAATCGCACCTTTAATTTATACATATCCATTATTTCTCGAAAACCGCCTCAGTTCAGTCAACTTCAGACTGAATAGTAATAACTCAACAGATTGATTCATCAAATGATCGGAAAAAAGTATTATAACCTTCTAAGAAAAAAAAATTCAAGGCAACATAAGGAAATGTTTTTTTTTAGTTTGAGAAAATTTTCCTTATTACTCAAGAAAAATTGCTATTCAATTTTTCTGAATTTGTAAAAAAGGCTTAGTAAAAACGGGCTTGTACTGGGTGTACCGAATTCGTTGTCTAGTGAGGGGATCTCAGACACCCGATGAGCTAAAACAAAATTAGTGGCATATGTTTGGGCCCCGATTTTTGAGAGAATTACTGTGGGGAAAACCGCAACCTTCCAAGTCAAACCATTAGAGAAAATTGGCGTCAAATGAAAAGTTCTCATAACTTCTTTATAACTTTGTGATAATTCATTCTAGAAGAGAATGAAAGTACCCAAATAAACCGAAGGAAAAAGTTCTAAACGAACAAACGGACCTATGCAATTCCCCAGTCTTCAAATTAGCTTTGGAACGTCTCTGAGAATTATTATGACAATGCCGAAATTTCACGAGTGCCAGCCTGCGTCCGTGTTGAGTAAAAAAACTTCATAAACCTAAATATTGGCCAACCGGGATACTTTATGAAAGTGAATGAAGTATATACTTGCATGTTTGTCAGAAACACGGCACTATCGTGCCGCACGCCGCACGCGCCTTTCTCTAACTAAGCAGGCAGCCCAACATTCATTCATCGAAACAAATAAAGCATACCTAACCTCTACAGAGTGGGTAAAAATCAACGGAAAAAATCATATTTTCGATATGCACTATTTCGTAATAGTATATTCTAAAACTAGTTGCAGAATGGGCTCCTATTCCAATGCGAATTCGAAATTCGAAAACGAGCGACGAAGGAGCGAGTTTTCGAACGCATTGATATTGATATTGTTTATCCTGACTACTCCTAGGTCTCCTGTGGAGACCCCTCTGAAATTACAAGCTTCGAAGCTTGTAACTTGTGCCGAGTTCGGAGTAAGCAGTTGTGTTCTGTGTAGGCTTTGTTACTGTGTCCTTACGCCACCTTAGGCACAGCACTGTTAATTTTTGACCCAACAGTGAATGGTGGCCCCTGCCGAGACTAGAAAATTTCTTTCCTAGCTCGGGATTGAACTTCGGACCTTTGGGTCCTAATTCCAACGCTCTACCACTGAGCCAAGGGCATGAGTATTGGAATTGCATTCTGCAACGAGTATAAGACGATATTTTCTCTATTTCACTCAAATTTTGTGAAATTCAATGAAAAAATTCAAATTATAGGTCCTAGTGACTTTCATATTGTATCTTGTCAGTTGGTGTGAATGTTAGAAAATACGAAAATTGACATTTCCAAATTGACGTCTGCTGAAATTTAAAAGGATCAGAAGTCATTGCTGACAACCACGAAACGAAAAATGTAACTGAAAACGATGCTGTAATGAATTCATTACAGCACTGTTTTTAGTACTGTAATGAACTCATTTCGATACTGAAATAGAGAAAAGAATTTTTAATTCAAATCACGCAACTTCTCATTATAATTTAGGAGTTCTTCTTTTCAATTATTGTGAGGCCGATCACAAACATTTTCAGTTTTCTTATTTTCTCTGAGCAGTATATTATTCTTTGAAAATCACATAAGAAAACAACAAGTTTTATATTTTACCCGACTGTGGTATGCATTATAATCTACATTTCAAAATCGAAATTGAGACACCGTGACGAAATGTAATAACTTTCTTTTTGGTAGAGCGAGCTCTCAAAAAAGGTTGTAAAAAAACCAACAATGACCAAATCATCTTCAGAAAAAAAAACTATCCATTTCTGGGAAGAGAAAAAACTGCACTCCCCCGCTCGTGAGGAGAGCATGACAAACCCCTCAATTATTCATGAAATGTTGCGTTATTCTAAAGTGCTGCGCAACTGATGGTTACACTGTTCAGTAAGTCTTCAGTCACACAAATCGCCAATCGCCATATTAGTGAGTGTAATTTGTGACGGGAATTTGAATTTGTTGAATTCGAAGTTTTTTCTGTCATTGCATTCACAAATAATGAAACCACAAGTTGTAGGAGTAAATTGTCATGAAATCTAGGCATTGATATTAATTCCCAACAGAATGAAAAAAATTGTTTTTGGAATAGTTACACAACTAATAAAATTTATTAAATTATATGCCGTATGCTTTTTTTACGCATTGAAATGTTCTACAATGTCAATGTACTTAAATGCATTTAGTTGCCCTCTCAACTTACAAGCGCAAAGACAATTAGGAATTCTGAATGTCTATAAAGTTAGCAGTGGCACTTGTGGGAAAATCAAAGAAACCTATTGCATTAATAATTGTCGAGAATTTGTCGTCAAAGAAAAAAATTGTCGCGTCCTTTCCGTTTTTTTTTGGCTTTGCTAACTTAACGTTAAGTTAGCAGAACCACTTTCTCAATATCTACCAGATATCCTGAAAATGGTTATAAATAATTGTCGAGTAATTGTCGAAGTCCATGAGAAGTAAAAAAACACAAAAAATCTATTCCTTCTTGTTTATTTTACTTCTTTTTCCCGCGAGTTCGAGATATTTCTGGAATTGTCGCATTTTTGGCAACATTCCTAATTGACTCCTTTCCTATTTCATTAATTGTCGAATACCTGCCTCGAATTGGTCGTGAAAGATGAAATTCGTTGCGTCCTTAATTTTTTTCTACTAGGTGGCTTTGCTAACTTTATATCAATTTAGCAAATAGTGGTCGAATATCATCACGATGATCATGAAAGATTGTCGAGTAATTGTCGATGTTCAAATAAAATAAAAACCACACAAAAAATTTACTCCACTTTCTCGCGATTTCCCTATGTTTCTGAAAATATCGCATTTTTGGCAACAGCGCATTCGTTATTGACTTTTTTTTCGATTGCATCAATTGTCGAATACCTGTCCCGAATTTGTCGTGAGAGAAAAAAATTTGTCGCGTCCTGAGTTTTTCTCTACCGGGTGGCTTTGCTAACTTAACGTTAAGTTGAAGTTAAAGTCAATAATGAATGCACTGTTGCCAAAAATGCGATATTTTCAGAAATATAGGAAAATCGCGAGAATGTGGAGTGGAAATTGCTAAAAAGATTAAATTTTTTGTATGTTTTATTACTTTATTTTAACATCGATAAATACTCCACAATCATTTATGATCATCGTGATGATATTCGACCACTATTTGCTAAATTAATATAAAGTAAGCAAGGCCATCTAGTAGAAAAAAAAACGAAGGTCGCGACAAATTTTTTGTTTTTCACGACAAATTCAAGGTAGGTATTCGACAATTAATGCAATCGAAAGAAAGTAAATAACGAATGCGCTGTTGCCAAAATTGGGATAATTCCAGAGTATCTCGAACTCGCGGGAAAAAGACGTAAAATATACTAGAAGGAATGGATTTTTTGTATTTTTTGTACTTCATATTTATTTATTTATTCTTTTGAAAGAGAGAATTACATACTGTTTTGTAATATCAAACAATATATGGCATATGGCACGTGTGAAGAAATGGAGACAAGGAACAGATTGTATAAAAGTATAAAATCTGTTTCCCGCTTCAAATCTGAGTGTTAGCAGAGGGAATGTAAACGGGGTACCATACAATTCTGCGTATGATACACGAGAACAGATAAAAACCTCTGAAAAACCTGGTCTCTCCGTGTTTGTGTGGTGATACTGAATTTGTTCAAAAAAATATGCTGCTATCCATGTTACAGAGCTCCTTGTGCTTGAAAACATGCCTTTTCATCAAACTGGAGGCAAATATCTTGAAATTATATCTGTAACAAGACAATTATTCATCACAATTTTCATGAAATTTGGTCGATACTGAGAAGATGGTTACTGGTTCAGATAACTTAACGTTAAGTTAGCAAAGCCACCCCGTAGAAAAAAAATTAAGGACGCGACAATTTTTTTTCTTTCACGACAAATTCGGGACAGGTATTCGACAATCAATGCAATCGAAAAAAGTCAATAACGAATGCGCTGTTGCCAAAAATAGAATAATTCCAGAGTATCTCGAACTCGCGGGAAAAAGACGTAAAATGAACTAAAAGGAATGGATTTTTTGTATTTTTCTTACTTCATATGGACTTCGACAATTACTCAACAATAAATTATTCATCACCATTTTCATGAAATTTGGTCGATACTGAGAAGGTGGTTCAGCTAAATTAACGTTAAGTTAGCAAAGCTACTCCGTAGAGAAAAAATTAAGGACGCGACAATTTTTTTTCTTTCACGAAAAATTCGGGACAGAAATTCAACAATCTATGCAATAGAAAAAAAGTCAATAACGAATGCGCTACTGCCAAAAATAGGATAATTCCAGAGTATCTCGAACTCGTGGGAAAAAGACGTAAAATAAACTAAAAGGAATGGATTTTTTGTGTTTTTTTTACTTCATATGGACTTCGACAATTATTTATCACCATTTTCATGATATTTGGTTGATACTGAGAAAGTGGTTCTGTTAACTTAACGTTAAGTTAGCAAAGCCACCCCGTAGAAAAAAAATTAAGGACGCGACAATTTTTTTCTTTCACGACAAATTCTGGACAGGTATTTGACAATTAATGCAATAGAAAAAAGTCAAAAACGAATGCGCTGTTGCCAAAAATGCGACATTTTCAGAAATTTAGAGAAAATGGAGTGGAAATTGCTAGAAAGATTAGATTTTTTGTGTGTTTTTTACTTTATCTGAATATCGACAATTACTCGACAATCTTTTATGATCATCGTGATGATATTCGACCACTATTTGCTAAATTGATATAAAGTTAGCAAAGCAACCTAGTAGAAAAAAAAATTAAGGACGCGACAATGTGTTTTCTTTCAGGACAAATTCGATGGAGGTATTCGAAAATTAATGCAATAAAAAAGGAGTCAATTACGAATGCGCTGTTGTCAAAAATGCGATAATTCCAGAAATATCTCGAACTCGCGGGAAAAAGGCGCAAAATAAACAAGAAGGAATGGATTTTTTGTGTTTTTTTTACTTATTATGGACTTCGACAATTACTCGACAATTATTTACAACCATTTTCATGATATTTGGTAGATATATTGGGAAAGTGGTTCTGCTAACTTAACGTTAAGTTAGCAAAGCCACCCCGCAAAAAAAAAAAACTAAGGACGCGACAAATGTTTTTCTTTCACGACAAATTCTCGACAATTATTTGACAATTAATGCAAAAGGTTTTATCGATTTTCTCGCAAGTGGCACTGCGAACTTTATAGACATGAATTATGTCGTACAAAACTTCGACTTCTAGACTAAGATACATATTTCTAACTCGGTCCTACAACCGTTATATGTCGATGCCAAAATAATATAATTCCAATATATCATATCTTTCATCGATATTTTGAACCTCAATAAATCCAAAGTAGAAATTACGGAGATACCATTGCATAGTAGCTTGACGGATCGTGGTGCAATTCATCGAGTGTATTATGACCATTACCGCGAATTGAATACTATACTTTATCTTCGACTTCTTCAGTGAATTTCGAAAAAATCTGCATTTTCAAAATTGAGAATAGTTCTCACAATCGATCTCTGTCGTCGAGAATCGAAGCGCGTTAAAAACGTCAACAATTCACGTTTTCCGCATGCAATTTTTGGGTAGGTATTCATTTTTGGATTTTTTTGGAAATTCAGAAATGAATGGAGTTAACGTAACATTGATGCCTGGAAAAGAGTTCCCGATCGGATCGATCGCGAATACAAAAAGTCGGATCGACTTTTTGTATTCGTTTCGAAAACAATTTCATTTTTTCAATTTCTATCAAAGTGAGTTATAGGCGTGAGTTAGGTATCATAACAACGCTATTGGTTTGAAGATACTATTACAGATCAAAATCAGTTGAAAAATGCACATATTACTCTGTGGGAGTAGATAATAGTATATTATTCAATGCGCGGTAATGTAAGTCACAACACACAAAGATGAATTTTGCAGCACGAGCCTTCAAGCGAGTGGTGTTATTCATCAATTGTGTGATGACCATTACCGCGAATTGAATACTTTATCTTCGACTTCTTCAGTAAAATTCGAATTAATCAACATCTATAAAATTGACAAAAGTTGTCTAAAGCGATCTCTGTGATCGAGAACCAAATGGCGTAGAAAAGGTCCAAATTTCATGTTTCAGGCCATTTTTGCATATTCAGACCCAAGGAAATGTAGAAATGGATGGCGAGAAAGTTTCCTCGATGTCTGAAATTTTCTTGTTGGCACTGGAAATACACATAACCTCAACGTTTCCTGCGAGTTTTCGATTTCCAGTTCACGCATGCGTACAATTCAATTCTCACCGAAGATTTGGCTTCCATCTGGGACTGCGAATAGCAGAGATATAATCCATATCATATCATATCACATTGATGTTATAAGATATATGGTCACAAGCCACAAATGACTATCGATGTCATCTACCCGGCTTCATTCGTTCGATCAGTACACTTTGATATAAATATGATGTGAATGTTATAATGTATTGCAGTCGGGGATAAAATGATATCAATCTATTTGAAGTTTCGTAGTGAATTCTCCAGTCATAGCCCTAATAGCGAAAATCAATTTCCATCAATAACAACAAACTTGGCTTAACAGTCAAATTGAAAATATATTTTTCACACAATCAAATATTACAAAAATCATATAATACCGTATAGAAACTTTATAAAAATTATATGAAGTAAAAGCATCTACTGCGACAACGCACAAAGCATTGCAACACCTCGCATAATCCAATGTTTCGGCTCTTTATCAGTGGCAAGAGTCATGGAAATTACAAAATTGGTTGAGTGACCTGTTGTTGATAGAACACCTCGTCTTTCCGCAGTTTTATAAACAGGACAGAGATACGTAGGTTGGGGTTGAATATCTTCGCGCTTCATAGGTTTCAACCATATCTGAAACAAATATTTTTCATGATGAACAATAATTTGAAAATATTCAATTCGATGAAAAATCAAAACTTCGAATGATTTTGAAATCATTATCATTATTTATTGTTTCATTTCCTATCGTCACGCAATTTTCTTCATTTATTCAATTCATTGCATCATGAATCAAAAGCCTTGACTAATGAAGGAGTCTACCTGCTGTCAAGTATCGGTATGTTACTGCGTGCAGACTTTTCTGAGTGATTCAGTCCACAGCACAATTCTTGTTCTTTGATCCGTGTATGAATGCTCCTGTTGGTAACCCCCATTTTTTAATATATCCCGCAATCGCAAGGTGAACTCTTCTTCACTCTTTCAAGCTGTTGTTCATCTAATACCTTACGATTGCTGGATAATTCACATCGGTAATATACCCTAGCTAGACCTTAAAAAAGGAGACACGGCATCTCATTCATAAATTCGAGAATTGGTGAAGCCAAAATTCAGTCAGTTTTCAATTAATGAGTGAAACGACGATAGCATAAAAGATAGCAATATCATTAAGATATTGCCGTGGCAACGTTTCAGAATCGAACTTTGAAAGGTCCCCTCTTCAATATCAGAAGGGAATCTGAAAAGTGAATTCCTACAAATGGAAGAATATAGGTACGCCACTGTCACTTAGAATGATAAGAGTAGAACATAACTGTGTTAACTCATTTCAGAATTCAAATATGTAGTGCAATTCACCACAAACAAGAAACATGCGAACCATTTTTCAACGTATTTTGCTGACAATATTCAGAAATAGTTCAAAATCCCACTTTTCATACGCGATATAGAGATGACAACACTGTTCAGAACGTCATTATTAACACACAATTAAAATAGCGGTACGAAATTAATGAATGAACTGGCCATTGATTCGGAAAACTATCCTGAGATATTAGCTCAGCTATTATCTGAGCTAAAAACGGCCAAGTCATTACTGGAACACTCCAATTAGTTGTAAATCTATTCATTGTATAGTAGACAAGCAGGCCGTCCCAGCTTCGCCCGGGTAGAAATTTGTTTCACGCGGTGGTTTCATCTTCAACACTTCAACCTGCCATATCTTTTGATGTACCTACTCGTTGTAATTGTATGATGTGAAGGGCAATTGCGTTCTAAATTAAATACTGGGGATAAATAACCTATTAGGTTGAATGAGGATCAATGCCCAATTCATGAAAACACACTCCCAAATAGTGCATAATTTTGGAAAACATCTGATTACCATAAACAGGTAATAGCAAGTCAATCTTGAGAGATAGATATATGCTATCGCGGACTTTTTTGTAGAACTATTTAAGAGGTACATTTCCGTCACACATTGTATCCACGTAAGTTTTACGGTTTTTGCAGCGCACGTGAAAATAGCTGATTATGGCTGATTTTTTTGTTATTATTGAAGTTATAGTAGGTATCCTTATTTTTTTCGGGTGAAAAGTATAGCCTATGTCACTCAGGGATAATGTAGCTTTCTAAGGGTGAATTTTTGAAATCGGTCCAGTAGTTTTTGAGCCTATTGGTATCAAACAAACAAAAATACAAATCTTTCCTCTTTATAATATTAGTATAGATTCCGAAATAAAATTGTTTTTTAAAATCATAGTTTTCTCTCCGGAAAACATAATTATATATTTATAATTACGAAGTTTTGAACGCAGTCAAAATATCGACGGATTCAAGATGGAAAAAGTGAAGTTTAGGTTCACTTATTACTTTTCATCTTCTTCGCGTGCCCCATCCATTCCGAATGTTGGCATTCAACATGGTGTGTTTCCAAAGAAGATGTTTATGATTTTTTTTATTGAACTCTAAAAGGACCCCGCACTTTTTCTATGGTAAATGGCGTTCCCTCAAATGTTCTAAAATTTTGGTATAATGTAGTACTCTACCTACTGATCGAAAGTGTCCATGGCCCCAACTCAATCCTATGACTAGTTTTTGAGATACAGGGCGTTGAAGTTGAGAATTACCCACTTTCACTACGCCCGTATCTCGGAACAGAATCGAATGAACTTCGAATTTTCTCAAGAAACATTTCATGACATATTCAGGGAGCAACCATATAGAGGAATATGACCGAAAATCGTTACGAATACAGGGTTATCCATAATTGAATGCATGTCCGATTTTGAAAGTATAAAATATGTCAGTTTCAGAGCGAGGACGTTCGCAAAATGAACTATTTCACTAGATTTGTTGTTGTAAGTTGTTACATCGAAAAAAACTGAAATACCCAGAATTCATACTGGGAGATCCATTATTATAGAAACTATTCTCAAGGAAGGTTAAGTGGACACCCTGTATTTATGGGTTGATTCAAGGTGTTTGTTTAATTTTTTTAGAACATATCATCATGGACTTCAAAGAATACAGGGTGATTCAGTCGTGAAATGAACTTTGAACCTCACGAAAATACCCAAAAACCACCTTTTTTTTTCATCACTCTCTATTTCAAGATTAACTCCGATGAGGTGGGAGTTTTCTTTCACCATTGTACTTGAAGTAAAAACATCAATACCGCTGAGAGTTTTCATCCACTTCCTATGACCAAATTTTTTTTATGCTGGAATAAGAATAGACTGACATAAATAAATAATTTTCATTTTCATATTACATAAAAAAAAATCTGTTCATAGGAAGTATAGATAAAAACTCTCAGCAGTATTGATGTTTTTATATCAAGTACAATGATGAAAAAAAACTCCCATCTCATCGGAGTTAATCTTGAAATAGAGGATGATTAAAAAAAAAAGATGTTTTTTGGTATTTTCGTGAGGTTCAAAGTTCATTTCATGACTGAATCGCCCTGCATTCTTTGAAGTCCATGATGATATGTTCTAAAAAAATTAAACAAACTCCTTGAATCAACACATAAATACAGGGTGTCCATTTAACCTTCCTTGAGAATAGTTTGTATAATAATGGATCACCCACTATAAATTCTGGGTATTACAGACTTTTTCGATGTAACAACAACATATCTAGTGTAATAGTTCATTTTGTGAACGTTCTCGCTCTGAAACTGACATATTTTATACTTTAAAAATCGGGCATGCATTCAATTATGGATAACCCTGTATTCGTAACGATTTTCGGTCATATTCCTCTATATGGTTGCTCCCTGGGGATGCCATGAAATGTTTCTTGAGAAAAATTGAAGTTTATTCGATTCTGTTCCCAGATACGGGCGTAGTAAAAGTGGGTAATTCTCAACTTCAACGCCCTTTATCTCAAAAACTAGTCATAGGATTGAGTTTGGGCCATGGACACTTTTGGACAGTAGGTCGAGACGTCGAGTACAACATTATAGCAAAATTTAAGAACATTTGACAGAACGCCATTTGCCATAGAAAGAGTGCGGGGTCCTTTGTGTTCAGATTATTTATACCAGTTTCATCCTTTTTTCTCATTATAGTTTTATTTTGATCCTCGAATCGCTTAGTGATTCTAGTCGTTTTTGAGATCATTTCAAAAAATAACATTCGTTTCTTCAACGATTAATTTTTAGTATTATGTTTCAATTCAATATACGTCTGTCGAAGAAAATGAAAGATTATTGTGAAAAAAATTAAAACGATAAAAGTCGATAATGAAAAATATGTATCTATCTGTTGAATATTTTCAGGGGCTCATTTTGAAACTTCGCCACAGGCGCTAGAATTCTGGTTACGGCAGTGCTTTCGTATTATCCTTATAACTATCATTTTGAACACTTACAAATGGGACAACACTGTATAGTACTTTCGGAAGAGATTCGTCTAATAGCATCGTTTTCTTATTCCATCTAGCACCATCCAAGAATAATCCATAAACGTAAACGCCATCTTCTGGTGGTTTATCGAAGTTCTTCTCTTTCATAACCTACGGAGGGAAAAGAGTTTTAATATAAATATAAAAGAATATAGGGTGGGCAACAATCAATTGTGACATCGATTTTTACGGAGAAAGGACCTACGAATGTATAAAAAATTTGGTTTCTTGAGTGGAAACCTCTGCTCTATCAAACTATAATATTTTCTCTGTTCCAATGTTACCGCTTACATCAAGAAGTAGGTAATTCTCCCAAATTGAGAATATTAGAAAAGTTTCTTTCTTTCCACTTCAGGTGGCGCTATTCACAATTTATGAGTGATTTTTATATTATCCCATTTGGAATATTCTTATAACTTTCGTTTTAGGATGATATTTTACGTACAATGATAAATGGTTTGGAGGCTTAGGATAAACTGTTTATATCGACTGTGCCAGGAAAAACATCCCCCCTCGAAGTGGCTTGGAGACTTCCCCTGAGAGTTCTTCAAACGAACGTTCTCAGAAACCATCCTCGCCCCACGGGCCCCGTCGGGCCAGATAAGTTAGGAGTGCTTTTATGGTTCCAACGTTCATCAGTCAACAGGAAATATAAGGAGTTTATTGTCACTCCCAAACCAACGCGACTAATAGGAATTAGCACGTTACACTTTTAAGAAGGGGTTTTTACACTTGGAGCGGCTAGGACACTGCGTAGGAGTTTCATCAATGATCTTTGTCTATAATCTTTGAATAACTTTATATGCATTGTACATACCGCTAGTGCTCATCTTATTAATAATTGATCTATGGATTGTTAATATTTCATATGTAATGCTAGAAGGATTTTTTGCTTTGAGTTCAATGATAAATTGAATCTCGTTCGTTTCTCCCTTCAAAGGCTATAGTTTCTCGAACTATGGAACTCAAACAATAAAGGCCTGTTCCACCTTTGTGTCCAATCAAGTGTTTTATACAAATTCAGTATCACCACACAAACACGGGGAGGCAGAGTTTTTTCAGAGGTTTTTATCTGTTCTCGTATATCATACGCAGAATTGTATGGTACCCCGTTTACATTCCCTCTGCTAACACTCAGATTTTGGAGCGGGAAACCGATTTTATTCTTTTATACAATCTGTTCCTTGTCGCCATTTCTTCCCACGTGCCATATGCCATATATTGTTTGATATTACAAAACAGTATGTAATTCTCTCTTTCGAAAGAATATATATATATATATATATATATATATATATATACAGGGTGAGTCTTTGACTTGTACATATATTTAAACTGTAGATTCTTGAGGCCAAACGAAACCTTTTCGATTTTCATTTTTCCGAATTCGGCTCTGTTGAAGAGATATAGCCATTTGAAAAAAAATGGGCTAAATACGTGCCTGATACCATTCTCTGCAAACACCTCAAAGTTTATATTTTTCGATTGAAATTGAGGTGATTATTAGATGTTCTGGGTAACACATTCAGCAAATACTCAAGCACTAATCTTATTCGAATAAGAATGTTACAAACACGATGTTTCCTAACAAAAGCTTAGTTTTGTCCGATATATTTCTCACACCAAAATAAGTTCCTTCTTCGATTTTCCTGTAGATTAGTTTGTAAACACTAATAATTTGTTAACATGTTCATATTTTCTTCGATATCATAAAACGATCTGATAAACTCTCACTAACCTATTCGAACGCCATTAACTTAGGTCATAGGATTCGAGGTCAATGACCTAACCTCATCCATCTCCTGTGATATTTCACAGAACTTTTGTGAAGACGATGCCAGATTGTGTTGATTTTCTCTTCAAACGATGGTGTAGAATAGACTATAAAGTATAGGCGAAACCAAGGAAGCAGTAGGTCCCCTATCGTTAAGGGATGAACTATTGCGAGGGCACTAGTTTTGTTTACTTTTCGCTAAAGGCGTCTAGGCGTTGCTCTTCGGAAACGCCAAGTGAGTAGTTCTGATTATCGCCGATATTGCGTTACGATCTTAATTTTAGTCGCTTATAACGGTGCGCTGCGATGTAGCACGGCCTACTCTACCCTTCAGAAGGCCGTGGATGTCGCCACCTCGCAAAACAAACCGTTGTTCTATGTCTCCAACGTTAGCCAGTGGTCCCATAAACGACGCTTACGCGATAACCTGCGCCATGACTCCGATTCATCTATTTATTTATTTACAGGGATTAAAGCAAACAGGTGGCAATTATGTAAATGACTTTTAGTGAATTGATGTAATAGAAGTGTTGTGTAGGGTCGATTATGTTGTTTCGATATATATTTTCTTGAAGGACCGGTAACAATGAATTTTTAATAGAAACTGAGTATAAAATGTATAATTTCATGCTTCTTAGAATTCAATTTTATCTCCCACATTTGTGGTATTTTATTTTCATACATATCTCCACATCAAACGTTTTCAGCATAGAGATTTTAATGACAAAGTTGAAAAACATTCTGACAACATCGTCAATTTATTAAGGGACCAGAGAGAAAATAATATTAGATGATATTCAACTCAGGACAGCATTCAGATTATTCTTGAAATTCATGATTTTTTCCTCAAATTTCATCTTATACAATTAGGAATAACTCGTTTCATTGAAAAAACATAAAAATACTCTTATTTTCTAAAATAATTGATTCTTTCGGAAACGTGAATCGTTTATATTTTTCAAGGGGTTTTTTTAGCATTTTGCGTGAATTTACTAGTCGGTTACGCTGTAACTTTTATACCAGAAGAAATTTTGAATGAGTTTTGATTGAGGAATGTGCACCGTGAATAGAGTAAACAATCAAGCAAAATTCAGTTCATTCGAAATATGGGTTCCGAATATATGGAGAGAATAGTGTTAATTTCATGGATGTTCGACACCCTGTTTCTTTCAAACGAAACCGAATTTTGAAAAATGGTATGGAAAAAAGGATTTTGTTCGATGAGTGGAATCTACAGTTGAAATATATGTACAAGTCAAAGACTCGCCCTGTATATCTATTTCACCTTATTATATCCCATCCTTTATTTCACTATTCTGAGTTATTACGAATCTGAATTACTACGACATAGCATAGAGTCCTACCAATAGTACCAATCATAGAGGATCACAAGCCAAGCCAAAAGTATAATTATAAAAGTATAAAACCTCCTTAATAATTGTAATTGTACCTTTAGATCTTCATAGCAGGGTTGCCCCTTTTTCTCTTCCCAAATAATATTTCCTGAATTTCAATAGCTGGAATGTTACAAGCTAAATTTGACATTGAGATGGAGAATGACATATTCAAGCCACGTGCAAAATTTTGTACAGAGTGCTCAACCGCTACCATATTAATTTTCTTTTTGATTGAGAGTTTATTTATTAAAAAATTCGAAGAACGTCACAACGTTGTAAAATTCTCTGCATTTTAGTTCCGTAGTAGT
Organism: Adalia decempunctata; assembly: GCA_951802165.1. NCBI lineage: Eukaryota > Metazoa > Arthropoda > Insecta > Coleoptera > Coccinellidae > Adalia > Adalia decempunctata. The sequence continues at coordinate 60,170,417 of OX637696.1, read as the reverse complement.
GGAGCTACCCAGTTTTGTTCTGATGATTTTGAAAATTTTCTTCACTATTCATTATTTAAAGGCGCGTCTCCTCTTTCTATAGTTTAAGGTGACGATTAAATAAATAAGGAAAGTTTTTCTTGCATGGAGATAGATTTCCATATGAAGAATGCAGAAATTTTTCAGATAAATCGAAAATTGATACTTTTGTTGAGATTTCTGCAAGTGAATATATCCTAAAATTTTCTATAGTATTTTATTGATACGACCAAGTATCACGCAGTAAGGGCATGGAGAGATTTTGAACAATTGAAAGACTTTGATTAAGAAATACTATTCATACCTCATAATCGAATCCTAATAAATCGATTGGAATTGTATATTTTCTAGCATAGTTCTGTTGAGCTCCAGTTAGGAAAGCCTGAGTGAAATAGAAACCAGAAATCCAGAAAGTAGAAGGCGCCCCCTCATCGTACCATTTCTGTGAAATATCATAACAATGAGTTTTTAATGGATAACTTCATATATTCATTACCTGTAAAAATGCGAGTCTTGCTAAAAAATCAATAACGTAGCTACCAAGTGGTTTTAACGATGGGTAAGATTTACCAGCCCACATGGCAGGTATTCTTCCTGTGAGAATACTCTTGACCACTTCCTCTAAAGGTCCGGACATAACGATTAATCCTTTGATGGCTTTCCTGACATTGATAAGACTACTCCGAATTACTGCTAACAAATTATTGAATCTATTCATCTCCTGTATCAGTACGGTATTCATGCTCTGGTTGTACAAAGTTGGGTATTTCTCCATTACTGCATCTCTGTCGAAAAGTGGAGGAAGTTTTGCTAATACATCAGCGGCTACGTCCAAAACTATATCGTCCGGTGTTTTTTCAGCCCCACCAGAGGAAAGAGCATCCTGGGCAAAAAACAAAATTGATTAATTATGAGTACATCAGGTAGGTATATAAGAGTAGAGACAGCCATAGGAAAAGAACATACCCTCGCCTTTTTTAGTTCCTTGAGGTTTGCAAGAAAATAAAAATGAAATTATCATGATAAAGGAATACAGTAAGTCCATCGAAGCCAAATATCATTCGGGCAACTAAATCAACTACTCACTCTATAAGCTCAAAAAAATTTTCAGCAAACATGAAGAAACTCCTTTTTGCATTATTGAGTGTGCAAAAAGTAAATGACTTTTTTCATTAGAGAAAAAAACACTAATAAATATAGGGGAAATACGTACAAAATGACTAGGGCATCCTAATATGAGTTGTGGAGGTATCAAATAAGTTCAATCGGTCATTTTGAGTGATAACAGGAATCAAAAGGATTTTTTTTAATTGTGCCAAATTTTTTCAATAAATGACCAATTTTCACCTTCTTTATCATTAACGTTGCACAACAAAGTTCACTTATTTGTCATTTTATTCACGTAACTTTTTTCATGTTGAATATACTTTTTGTATTCATTCGATATATTTCTGTTTTTATAACTCTATATGGGCTAAATGACATTTACAGCCAACGGACAAAATGACTTAGGTATTTCAGATGAATTAACAGTATCTACAGGGCAAAAGCAAGACAATTCATCTCATGCTCCAACTAGCAAACGGAGAACCATAACTTGGATTAGCATATTCAGAAGAAAAACATTCTTCTGCGGCTATTTGAGGCATCTTATTCTACTCTTGCTGTTCCTATGAGGAGATCTCTCCAGTACCTAAAGGTAGATTTAAGAGTGTACAAGGCAAACCTGAGCCGAAGACTCGACAAAAGTAATTAGTTTTAACTTCTACAACTAATATGATTGCAATCAAGTCAAAAAATGAGCCCACACCTCGTCCAAAAAGAAGGAGGCAAGTCTCTGGGCCACTATTCAAAGAAGACAATGAAGAAAGACAACTGGCCTTGTATATATTTCAATGACCTTTTTTCCTGATCTGAGTCCGGAAAAGAGTGGATCCAATGCATAAATTGCTTGCATTGGGCTCACGCATCTACTGATGTTCTCAGAAAAACCATTGAGCATTTCATTTGTGAACTTTGTCAGTAGTTTTGTTACTTTAGTTGGAAAACTACTATTGAATCTATGTTACTTTGTCCATAGCATACGGACAAAATGAATTTTCGTTTATCCAATATTATCTAAGAATATTTTATTTCTTGTTACTTATATTTCAGAAATGTTGATAAGATCTTATGAATAAGAAAGCACAAAAAATCCTAGGTATATAATATGACATTACTTTGATTTACTAATAACAAGTTATGACTCTGAAATAAAACTATGTATATGTCATTTTGTGCGTACTTCCCCTACAAGGTAAACTCCATTCACTTTTATTTAATCACATAGGAGGTCATGGTTTCGTTTTCAGGAGTTGGTGCCCCTGATGAAAAGCACAGAACATATGATGAAAAGTCAGTGCGCGCACAGAAAATATCGTTTATGACAAAACGACGTTGCCAGTTTCTTCGTTTACATCAAAGTAAAAGTATCAAAGATATTCCACATTTTGTTAGGTTTACAAATTATTCGCAGATTTTTGTTATTTAATCGATATTTGCAGGTGAGTTTTTCGTCGAATATCCAAGATTTACGTATGTTTATTGTTTTTAGCACCAGTTTGAAGCGTGTGGACGATTTTCAAGACCAGGACGAATGTTTACATTTCGAGGTTGAAGGGGTACACGGGAATTTCGTTGAAAAAGCTGTTATTTGGACAGATATCGCAGTAGATGGATCGGATGGAGCCTCGAGAGGTCGATTAGGATGATATTTTTCAGGTTTTCCAAGAAATTTGCCGAATTCTGAGCAGATTTGCAAAAGTTAGGTACCTCACTAATGAGGTGGAACTTAGACCTAATTCTATAAGAAACGCCTCTCAAAGGTCGAGATGGTGAAACATGTATTCTTTAGATGTTGTTTGAACGAACGCAGCCGAGTTTTATATCCCAACATTGATTTTAAGAAAGTTATCAACAAAATAAAATTGGCATTATTCTTGATTCTTGTAATTACCCATCAATTCATCTTATATCTTTGGGTTGATTTTTTTTAATGAATTCTTGATTAGAATCAACAATTGATGTCGTCAAGTCTTGAACTTTCAGTTCAAGAGGATAATAAACATTAAATCTTCACAAGCATGCATATGAAAATTATGTGAAAGCAATGCAATTTTCTTCCATGGCGAAAAATAATATATTTCAACAGTGATCTCTTGTACTTTTCAAGCAAATAACTAGAAAAGGAATCCTCTCTATCAATTCATATAAACGTTAATTATTTTCGTCCAGCACATCTTTTCCAATTCATTCATTTTCCGAATAAATTCACATTCTGAGAAATACGCTAAGAATGTAGAAAGGGCAACATAGTGTTGAATTGGAACATACAAATATTTTGAAAAACGTCATTACCTCGATACAGAAGTTGCGTTCGGCCTGTCAACTCCGGTACGGGGCGAGTCGAACCAGAGTTTTTATTACAGATCGCTTAGTGTTAGTGGAACTTTTAGAACTTGTCACTTGTTCCTATTTGAACGAACGAATGACAATTGGCGAATCCGAAGATCAAAGCGCCCTCTTTCATCGGTGGTTGGAATCGGTTGACAAATGTCAACCACTAAAACCCCGGGAATTTCATATTTGAATTTAACTTCTCAGCTAATAGATTTTAAATCATATTTTCATAACTGAAATAAGTTCACAATTTGAGTTGAACAATTCATTGGAAAAGATGAATCGACAGTGCTTGGTGATTTAGCTTACAAGCTAAATACAAATTTGTTAGTTGGCTTCAAAAATAATGGACATCTCACAGAAAGGCAAAAAAATTTTAATGTAGCACTGAGTAAATGTAGAGTGAAGATAGAAAATGCTTTTGGTATAAAGCAAACTTGTTCTCAAAAGGTTCAACACACAACAAAAGTATCAAATCTCTTTGGCAGAATACATAGAACAAAACAAAAACATAACAAATTGCACAAAAAAAATGTGAGTTCTCAAACTGAATTCTAACTGAATCGAAGGAAACTGATTCTTAAAGTTTATCGATCATTTTTTCGAATAATTCATTAAATTTATCTAGCCGTTTCATTTTCTCTTCATGTCTCTTATCAGCTTCAGATTTACGTGCCTTCCTCTTCCTGGTGAAGGTTGATTCTATGTTTTCATTTTTATCTTCACGTTTTTGGCTAGAGCAGGAAGCCCCTGATTCAGCTATAGAGAAACCACTCAAATTTGAACATGTTGATAATGGGGTAATTTCAGGCTTACTATGCATGAAATTATTAATGGCTCTGAAGAATTGCCAGTGTTTTTTTTTTCTGGCCTGAAGTGAAATTGTGTGCCAGGCAACTCTTATACGTTCTTTTTAGGCTCTTCCACTTTTGTTCACACAACATGTATGAGACAGACCGTTTAAATTTTTTCTCGCATTCGGCGGATATTTTAGTCCATACATTTTTTTTGGGCCATTCTCAAATTCATGTTGTCTTTTCTCGATTTCATGAATCAAAAACAACGTTTTTTCATCAGTCCATAACTTATGATCAGCAGCACTTGTTTCTGAATTTTCTATTTGAAAGTTCCCAACTACCTCGTCGGTCTCTTGTTCTAAGAACTCTTCGTTTACAGTCTTAACAGGAATATAAATCATTTGTCCGTCTGAAAAAAGGCTTTAGTTTTATAAATACGATATGTAACAACTTTTGAATACGTACTTGAAATCTCTCGCAACAGCATTCTGTTTCCTGTAACGCCTTTCGTCATTACCACATTACGGGAGTTCTTAGAAAATGACGAAAATGTCTTTGACATAGTTAATCAAACTTATTTTAAAATTTGAAATTTCAATTCCGTCTAACCACAGACCTCCTTTCGCGCCCTATCTCTGGAGCTAGGGTTTTCAGAGTTGGTACCAAAAGCTCTACTCCGTCTGGCACGAACGACATACAATTGACACTTTTCGATCTGACATGGGTGGCCGAACGACACGGAGCAAAAAGTGTTTATGGAACCGACAGGCCGAACGCACCTAGAGTGGAATGTGTCAAATTTCCAAGCCAGAGTTGTGATTTTATAATTGTGAATGGAGTTATATTTCTCAAAATGTGGATGGAAGAGTGTCTCAAGAAAATTATAGAATTTTTCATGAGTATATGTCCAAAACTCTTTCGCTTTCGAGTTACAGCGTGGTGTCGAGGAGTCATGATTTTTTCTTTTCTTATGTTTTCATCAATGCTTCTTTGCTATGAATCTATAAATAAGATATCCCCACCAGAAAGTTTCTAAGAGAAATTTGAATTTTTCAATCCTTATGAGAATTTCGCTGAAGATTTTGCGGTGGCTTCGCCTTGAATATTGTGTAAATTGTCAAAAATGAGATGTTTTATTAGATAATTTAGGTTTCGAAATGTCGTCAATTTTGGTAGGGATGTCTTATTCATATAGTGCGTTCCACTTGGCGCTCACAATGCTCACGCTCACGACCGCTGTTTATACCATTTCACATGCTCGCGATCGTTACAACATTCAAGTGGAACGGGCTAGATTGGCATTGGCCTACTACATCAGTCTTTAGCAGGCCGTGACCAAATTATCATCCCCACTCCTCGAACGACCGCAAAGACCCAAGTCTTGGGATGGGTCGTCGTGAGCTTGGCGTGGGCGAAAACAATGACGTCATGAGTGACGTATTCGCCGCGTCCACAACGACCGTAGTCGCCATGTGGAACGGCCAAAGGAGCGTTTTGATCGTTGTGATCGCCAAGTGGAACGCACTAATAGATTCATAGCAAAGAAGCATTGATGAAAACATAAGAAAAGAAAAAATTATGACTCCTAAAGGAGACTTTCGTGACATCTAATATTTTTAGGATATACTTATTATTCATTAGGATAAAAGCTTTCAGGTGAGAGTTGAATCATTGCGAAAAAAAAGGAAGTGATTTTTAGGTATTTTTGAACCGTTGGCCAGCATGAAGGGACGCTTCTATTGCGAAAAAACATTAAGATGATACGGAAAATATACTTCTACGGAAAACACCCATATCCACAATACTCGACGAACATTCAAATCTACATGTATGTTGAATTTGTATTTTTAAAACGGAAATACTCACTCGCATTTCCTTCAAATCCTGTCATTCAGAGGGTGCGTAATGAGAAAATATTATTCAGTCAAGAAATAGAACAATAAACATCTACGAAAAAAAATTATAAAAACTTACAGTTCTATCCTGAAATCAGCGTGAAACAGAGAAAAAGAAGATAAGATTTTACCAAAGTTGGGCTTCATATTCCTACCTGCGTGAGGAGAATACTTGTGAAGAGGAGATTAGTCTCCTGTTGATCTTTCATTATGTCGGCATTTTCATTCATTCCAAAAACTTCTGGATGTGTGATCAATGGCAAGGATCTAGTATAAGCTAAATATTCCTCATAGTCAGTTTTTTCTGGTGCGTAATAAGCTCCTAAAATTTTATTACATCAAATATTATTTCTAATATCCAGTTTATTTGGTCATACCTGTAGGATCGAGAGTATAATTCGGACTTTCAACTAGTTCAGGACAGTAGAATTTTCTCAAGATGGTGAGCAAAGTTCTTCGATCCCAATCATCAGTGACTCTTCCCCCATAATTACATTCACCGGTTAAATATAGTATGGCATCGTATTGTACGTCCTGAGGATTCATTTTGAAAATTATATTAATAAAATATCAAACACCAATGTACCACTGTATCAAAAAGTTACAGAGACAGGGTGAATGAAACACGTTTGAGTCAGAGTTGGGGAAGTGAAAAAAAGATTGAAAAAATCGGTTACACAATGTGTGACCTTTTTCTCAGGTCTTCGATACTCATGGGGGTTAGTTTGTCAACACAATATCCTATCTATCTATATATAACTATCGAAAAAAGCGAACATTCAGGTAGGTATTATTATTATTATACCAGAAGACAGTGTGAAACCACATTTGAAAAATATAGATTCTTTTGAGTCCTCCAAGAAGCAGACAACATTTACTACAGGAATCGCCTATGATATGAGTTTTGTGTAAAAACAGGTAGGTATTAAGTATGAAAACCATATTTGAAAACTATAGATTTTTACGAGTCTCATAGAAATTAGGGCTGGGAATCATGAATGAATGATTTGAATATTCGAATATTCATTGAATATTTATTCGAATAATTTAGTTTTGCATTATTCGAATATTCATGAATATTCAGTGAATAGTTGAATATTCAGTGAATACTTGAATACTCATTGAATAGTTGAATATTCGGTGAATACTTGAATATTCAGTGAATACTTGAATATTTATTGAATAGTTGAGTATTCAGTGAACAGTCAAATATTCAGTGAATTCTCGACTATTCAGGGCCGCTTGCACCGTATGACAAAACTGTAGATTACATCCAAAACCTCGATTAGTGTCTATGATTCTCTTGCACCGTGTCGTAATCCTAGTTTAACGACCATAACTAACGATTAAAGATAATCCTCCAAATTGAGAGGATTAAAAGGAAGTTTAACGATAAACTTTGAATTGTAGGTTACATTCATGGATGACAAATGTCAGGCTTGTTTCAAAAATGATGTTTAATTATAAATCAAATTGAAAATAATAATGGCTGAAGTAGAAATTATGGATTTTGGTTTTCCTAGGCGTAGATATGAAAGATCAAATTGGTGTGGAAGGAAAAGCACACCCAAGAATGAATAATTGAACTAAATATTAACGGTCGAGGTAAAATATGAACTGAAAACTGAACAAATTCATACATGTCTAATAAAATTGGAGGTTCAGTTCTTCTGATACCTATGCAGAATTATTCTTAAATTTACAGTGACAAATGGTATCATTCAATCGGCACCAATGTTATCACCTATGTGTTGAAATAAAAGTGAATAAATATTGACAAAATTCCAAGATGCATGTTTATTGAAAAAAATTCATATAACATATTTTCTTGTAGATGTTTCCCTATTATCGAAAATCAGGTTTGTTCGTTTGTTCATGCTTTTTGATCATTTCTTCTCTATTTGCCCCAGTTATTTCCATACAAGAATCCATTAGTTTATCATATTTTACATCCAAATCTGACGTGGTTTCTAACCAACAGGATCAGGTATCATTTCATTCCAAAGAAAGATGTCAACTTGTGCAATGAATGTTGCATCGGTTTTTACCAAAGAAGTTCGTTATTACAAACTTTTTCAATTTGCCAAATGATCGATATCAAAAAATGTCTAAACACTCTAAACATAGAAACTGCCAAAGCATGAAAAGGGATCAAATAAACAACGTGAAGATAGGCACAAGTACCAATTTACGTAAAAATAACCAGATTTGTGGATTAACTTTAATCTAGTTACATTCAGCCTTGGTGCAAGCCAAATATTTAATCCTGGATTAAATAAATTAATCGACGCTTAACTAACTAACGATTAGAACCAATACGGTGCAAGTGGCCCTTAATGAATAATCAGCTAATCACAGAATACTCCACAAATGAATTTTTATGAATTTATTTATTCAGGACGTAGCTGAGTAATCATTCGTGATGTTACGAATAATAGTTTGAATGATCATTCACCTGTCTATTCAGGAATGATTAAAATAAGTTTTTGTGATTTACTACGAACAAATTCTTTGATATTCCCATTATGTTCACATCTGTCCTTCTTGAAATGGGTCCATAGATTGCTTGTAGGACCTTTAAATTTTGTATTGTAAAGGTAAGGCTCTATAAAGATAGGTATGCTAGATAGACCTGGCTCTATGGTTGATTGGGTCCAACCATAGACTCGAAAATTACAGATCACTTCGAATGAAAAGGAATATGTAATCGAAAGAAATGAAATCTGTAATAGAATGAGCATATTTTCGGAATGAGAGATCTTGTGGTGACTTTTTTCGGCATGCTCACATGAAAAACATTGGAAATAGGTTAGGTTCGTGGTGTTAGAATAATGCCGCGGCATCTAATAGTCAAATTTATAATAATTCATTGTTTATGTTGGTGTATCACCCCGATAGATGGCGATGAAAATGTTGCGAGTCCTGTAATTTTCGAGTCTATGGTTGGACCCAATCAACCATAGAGCCAGGTCTATCTAGCATAACTATCTTTATAGAGCCTTAGTAAAGGCACAATTCATACTGAACTAGACCATCATCATTTTTCAGAAAATATTTCCAAACATTACATTTCTTCGAAATTGTAATTATGGATTCGACACAACGACTGCTTCAAAATTCAGAACAAATATTGTAGACTTCATAGAACCTAAATATGACGAATGTGTCCATACCATGTTGAGTGCCACTACATTTATTCATTTATTGTTGGTCTAAGAAACTAATCTCATTGTTAGAATATCACAATTTCTTTGGTAGTAGAGTACTCCCAACCGAAATAGTTTTCAACTTTAAGCATGTAACGGATAACAGTATACTCGTAAACTGTGCAGGTATGAATATTTGAAGAGGTATAATTCCCAAAATGTTCTTTTGAATGAACAATAAAAAGCAAACTCACCCCCATTGTTGAATATCTTCCGATATTTTGGGAATCCCAGGCGGCAAAAGATCAATATAAATAGATTTTATCAGGTTCCTTTCAGTCTTCATGAAATTACTGTCAACCATCAAATTTTTATATATACCTACATTATTTTGTCCACACTCTACAGGCTCTGACTGGTTTCAGTTGAAATGTAGAATTTACTTGATGAAGCTACTTTTTTGGCGAATATAATAAAAGATAAAAATTTGTGGAAATCAATTTTATTTTTTCTATACGGGAAGATCTATTGACATTTTATCTATGTTGACCGGTCACAAAATATCACTTTCTATAAAATTACTTTCTTCCCGGAATAATATGTATATCTACTTAAATGAAAGTAGACAATATCATCTAATAGGTACTACCTGGCTGATTCAAATTGAACAAGCTCCTGCAATCCCAAATACAACATCCTTGGCCATTGAATAAACTTCGCCGCCAGCATTATTTAAAAAATCATTAAAAATCGCAGTATTCTTGGGCGTGTTACTTCTCCAATTTATTTTCAGAATAGCCATTTATATCATTCAGGTTTTTTGCCTTGAATATTCGAATACATATTCACTGAATATTTATCGAATAATCACTGAATAACTAACCATCCATGACTATTCGTGAATAGTTGAATATTCATGAATACCTACTCATGAATAGTTGAATATTCATGATTACTCATGAATAGTTGAATATTCATGAATACTCATGAATAGTTGAATATTCATGACTAGTCATGAATAATCAACCATGAATAATTGTTTAAATGAATTATTCGAATAATCGAATGCATTGAAGAATGAATGTTCGAATACAAAAAGGCAAAAAGTCCCAGCCCTAATAGAAACATACAGCATTCAACACGGGAATCACTTATAGAAACGGATATGAGTTATGTGCGTCAAAAAACATTAGAAACAGGTAGGTATAATGCGGTCTTGAGTGTCCAAGACTCCAATTGCAAATAGCCTCCAAAAGTACTCATGAAAATTCACACTTACATCATAGTCATTAAGGAACATCTGTAACTGCACAACACTGATCCTTAAATCAGTTTCGTTGAATTCATATGCGATGTTCCATCCTAATGGTCCAAATTTTCGTCTTTCCTGTATGGAGGCGTGGAAGAAGCACAGGGCAAAAAGCAATTTTTTGAAGGTTGGACCTTGTTTACAATTATCGAACCAATCTGGATCACTTATTGGATCGCTGGCGTAAGATCTCAGGATGTTCGCCTTCAAACCTTTTGGAGGTTCATTTGTCATCTTGACACCGTTTTGAAGAACTAGTACTGGAAAATGATCGGCAGGGTAGGAAGTTAGCCATAATCGGAAGTCCGGATGTGTAGTGTCAGGTGTTAAATTCTCGCATATCTGTAAATAACGATGTTATTCAATTTGAATGGATTAGTAGGGAACGAATGGATTTCTTCAAGACACGCATAAATCCGATGAAGGGAGAAGGATCAAAAACTTCACTATCAATATATCTTTTCTTATGTTATGTTACTGTTATGAGAGCAGGTTCATGAGATCACAGGTTTGGGACGTTTGGGTGGGCTAGCGGAAACTGGATGCCTCGATTTTAGGGCTTTAGAATGATAATATGGAAAACCGAGAAGATAGGTTTACATCCAACTGCACAGCCCACTTTTGGAAAAGTGTTCCTACAGGGTGAGTCTTTGATTGTACATATATTTTAACTATAGATTCTTGAAGCCGAAAAAATCTTTTTTCATTTTCCTTGTTTCCGAATTCGGCTCTGTTGAAAAGATGTAGCCATTGGAAAAGATTGGGCCAAATACGTGCCTGTTATATATTTCTCGATTGAAATGATTAAATATATTTAGGGAATACTCAAGTACTAACATTATTGGAATGAAAATGTTATAAACAAGATATTTCTCAACAGAAACACCTGATATTCTCCAAGTGTCCAAGTTATGAACATTTTAATTAATCACTGGTTTACATAAAAACGATCATAATCCACACGCAACTTCACAAAAATTATCATCATAGTCCAACCTAGTTTTTACTTAACAGCATCTAGTCAATACATAACACGTGAATGTATAGATGCACGCTTCTCCGCGTAATTTGAATGAAAGTTTTGGGTCTGTATATCTTGAATTGCAAATTCTGCGAATTGTAGGTTTTGTGACTCTGATCGTTATTCTCGTGTACTCTTCATCTGCAATTAAAAAGCCATATTTTTCCCATCGAAATGAGTCCCTTCTTGGCCTTCTTCCATTTTTCTAAAGCTTATAGTTCTTAAACACTAATAACTCATTCATATTTTCCTCGACAACCCAAAAATTTCAATTTGTGATCAAAACAAGCTATATCAACTTATTTTGTATTCAAAACAATAATCTTTTTTGAATTCCACAGAGCTTCTAAAGGCCTCTTGCAACGACAGAGAATTCTCGCGAGAATTTTCTGTCAAATTCACTGACCGAAAATTCTTTGCCGTTGCATACTACTTTCGGTAGAATTCTCTGTGGAATTCCATCGTATACAACGGCAGAGAATTTTCGGTCAGTGAATTTGACAGAAACTTCTCGCGAGAATTCTCTGTCGTTGCAAGAGGCCTTAAGAAGACATTTTTCTGAAAAATGAAACGGTAACAATAAATCTCTAATAGAAACTGTGCGCATAAAATGTATTTTTTCATGCTCCTTAGAGTTCCATTTAACCTCTCATATTTGTGGGATCATATTATAACAAATCTCTACATGAAATGTTTTTCCCATACATCCGAGTTGTGCTACACGTATCAAACGTATGAAAGTGATTAGTGAATCATCCATAATTTGCTGTGAGGGAAACGAAGAAATATCGTGTTCTGAAACAGGCAGTCTGGATGGTTTTGGAAGTGAGAACCTTAATAAATTGGAAATTAACCGTGAGACATCACAAGTTGATTTTATGATCAGATTGATTAAGGAGTTAGAAGAGAAAAATGAATTATTGAATGATAACAACACGTTATTAAAGTTCAAGATTTCAACATTGGAGAAGGAAATATTGTCACAGACAAAAAAAATAGAAACGCTCGAAAAGAATCAAAACAAACAGAAAGTCAACAAGAGGATGGATACTGAAATCGTATCGAAACCAACAAAGATAGAAGATGTCAATAATTCGAGGGAGACCGGCGATCGGAATTCAAGGAGGTACGCCGACGCACTCCGCAGTAGTTCCAACAGTCAACTTGAGATTGCGCAAAGAATGAAAATGGCTGAGATCATTAACCTTCAATGTGACAACAAAATTGACAGCGTGAACAAGGACATGATTGTAAATGATAATACCAAACAATCCAAGGCCGTAGCCAGGGGGGGGTCCGATGGGGTCCGGACCCCCCCCGAAATTTATTTTTTCAGAAATGCCAGATAATCATTTCACCGAAAATTCTTCGAATAAATTTTTTTCTAGCTACGGCCTCGGACGGACCCCCCCCCGAAATTTTTTTCTAGCTACGGCCTTGAAACAATCCCGAAAAGATGATAAAATGGCAACTATAAATTCGGAAAATCAAGATGAGTGGAAAACAGCTCGAAAGAGGAAGACAAGAAAATTTCGACCTTCTACAGTCGGAACGTGTAAAGTTCTAGAAGATGAGAAAGAAAAATGTTTTATGGGCCAAGAGAAAAAAGCATGGTTCTTCATTAGTCGAGTGAAGGCGCACGTTAATGAGGAAATAATTGAAAAATATATAAGACGACAACCAGGTTTTGAGTCTGAAGCATTAGAAATAAAGGAACTACAGTTTGAGAGGAAGAAAGGTGATCTGAAAAGCTTCTTAGTAAAAGTTCCGTTCACAAAAAAAGATGAGCTATACAGATCAGAATTTTGGCCAGAAAATGTTTTCATAAAAAGGTTTAATTTGCAAGCTTATAAGAAAAATTGTCGAGCAGGCGATTTTTTATAAAAAACCTTGTGTGTCCACACAAATACATGAACACACAAAATATATCATATGCCAAACAAACAAAAATAAATAAATATGAATTAATTCACCAAAACATACAGTCTATTGGAAATAGTGTGGATTCCTTTCAATACTTTTTATCATCACAACAAAATTGCATAATTGTTTGTATAACGGAGCACTGGAAGACTGAAGATACACTTCCACACAAATTAAATAACTTGAAACTAATCTCGGCTTTCTGTAGACCTAAAGGTACACATGGTGGAACGGCCATATATGTCGATAAGGATATTAAATGTAAGAGAAGAAGAAATTTGAAAAACTTTTCTATAATTGGTCAGTTTGAGTGTGCAGCTGTGGAAACAACTTTAGGAGGAAAAAACTTCATCATATTATCCGTATACAGACCATGCAGTACAAACAGTGATATGGATATGTTTCTGGAGCAGTTTGAGAAAGTTCTCTCAGTAGCAGTAGAGGAGAATAAGTTCATCATAGCAGCAGGTGATTACAAATTACAACATAGATTTACTGGTAAACAACAAGAGGAGATCTGATTTTGTGACATTTATGAATTTATTCAATCTTGTCCCCACAATTCATAATCCTACTAGAGTCACTCATAACACAAGCAGTTGTTTAGACAATATATTTGTTAACTTTGATGTAGATTCAGAATTGCTAAATACCTTTGTTTGAGACCACTTTGGTCAAAAAATTAGCTTTAAGGTTGAAATATTAAACAACTCTAAACCAGTTTATCGTAGATTTTACAATGATGAGAATAAAGTAAGTTTCCTGGAAGAGCTACATCAGCAGGACTGGGAAAGAGTTTTTGCAGTTGATGAATCAAATGTTGAACTACAGTGGAACAATTTCTTACAATCTTTCCTACTGATATTCGAAAAACATTTTCCAATGAAATCTGTTAGAATTGGGGTGAACAAACACAATGTTGATAAATATTATAATACAAAGGAAGTCAGGTGTAGTGTCCTACTCCACCACCCTTGCACCCTCGCTAATTGGTTATTAAATAAAACACCAATATACTGTAGATACCCTCACTGTGTCACGGCTTTACGCTTACTGACTGTTCTCGTCTGTTCGTATCATCTCCGTGACTCAATGAGTGTTTTTACTTTATTCATTTCATGACTCAATCAATACGCTACATCTCTTCCTTTTTTTTTCAAGATACACAAAAATATAAATATATAATAATCCAAAAATAATTTCCCATTACCTCAATATAACATATAGGGTATACTAAGTTATTGATATAATATTAATTTGTTCCTGTGCATAACAAACAATTTTCTATTCCATATACATACAATATAATATACTTAATATCTAGGTAACGATATGCAAAATAAATTATATACAATAATTATTCTACGAACATACTTCATTGGAAGTAATTTCCAATTCATTTTGATTATTGTCATTGACTACCTTCCACGTATTCCCTTCGATTCTTTTTAAATGGACTATATTTCGTCGATATTGTTGCCCCGTTTCGTCTTTTTTTACCTCCACATCACCGTCATTTTTTTTATCACAGTGTGCGGTGTAGGGTTGAAATTTGGTGTTAATTTGTTTTCTTTAATCATATTTTTAAGGTACACTTTATCGCCTAAACCTATAGTACTTTCCTGTGCTTTTCTTTTTCTATCACTATATTCTTTACCACTTGTTTTTTTCAGCATATCATAGTCCCTAACTTCATCGTCTGTTATTTTGTTATCTATATCCCTTAATGTCGGGATTTTGTCGCGGAATTGTCTACGAAAAAATAATTCTGCGGGTGTTTTACCAGTCGTAGAATGCGGTGTTGCGTTGTACATCATAATATAATCAAGAGGTCTTGTTTCCAATCGGTTTTCATCGATCTACTAATTTTAAGTCGTTTAACAATATCCCTATTTTGACGCTCAACTTCACCGTTCTGTTGAGGCCAATAAGGAATAGTGTTGAACAACTTAATACCTGATTCTTTACAAAAACCTCTGATCTCACTACCACTGAACTGTTTACCGTTATCAGCTGTGATAGTTGCCGGGTAACCTAAACGTGAAAATATTTCTTTTAGTGCTTTAATGGTGTTACTAGCGGTAATTGTTGTCATGATTTTGATTTCTTTGTATCGACTGAAATAGTCTATTATGACCAAAAGATTATGGGCACTAGGTAGAGGGCCTAAAAAATCCATTGCCACGTCTACCCAGGCTTCCGTTGGTAACTGACGCCGTTTCATAGGGTGAGGTGGATTTGGTGCTGTGACTAATGTACAACCTTTACAACTTCGGACAATTTTTTCTGCATCCGAATCAATTTTCGGCCACCACACTTTGGTGCGTAGCCTACTTTTCATCGCAACGATGCCGGGATGGCCTTCGTGTGCCGCTTGTAAAACATTTTGTCTGAGAATTGATGGGATCACGATTTTATTACCTCTCAGTAGGATGTCTTCATAGAAACATAACTCTGTTTGGAAAGCTTGATAATGTTTCACGGAGTCGTCCTTCTCATTGCACAGGAGCCATTTTTTTACTTTCAAAATTTCCGAATCGCTTTTGGAATATTTTGTTATGTCTGCTAGTGATATCGCTACTGGCCGAGAGAATTCAACAATCTGTTGAATGTGTTCTTCCTCATCGAAAGAAGTACACTTAATTTCATTAACACATAGTCTTGATAGAGGATCGGCTATGTTAGTCTTGCCTGGGCGATAAACAACTTTGAAATTATAGGACTGCAATCGTAGTACCCATCTTTCTATTCTAGCGCATGGTTTAGACTTTGTTCCAAAGATTATTTCAAGCGGCTTATGATCGGTAACTAGTTCAAATTCTTTTTTTCCGTACAGGTAGATATGGAAATGTTCCACCGCCCAGACAAGTGCTAAAGCCTCTTTTTCTGTCTGGCAATATCGCTTTTCGCAGTCTGATAGACTTTTATTGCCATATGCTATTATTCGCGGACCTTCAGAATCGTACTGTATCAAAACTGCCCCGAGTCCTACCGGACTGGCATCAGCTATGACTCGTGTTTTATCTTGAGGGTCGTAGTAGCCTAGGGTTTTGATAGTGCTCAAGTAATCTTTTAATTTGTGGAATGCAATGTTCTGGTTCGAGTGCCAATATTTTTCAATTTTTTCATTTTTTTTTCAAATTGAGTCGTAATAGTTTTCTAAGTGGTTCCGTAATAGTGGCTAGGTTAACAATCCACTTGCCAATATAATTAACTAACCCCAAGAAGCTTTGTAGTTCATCTATGGTATTTGGTATTCGAAATTTTTTATAACGGAAATGTATTTATCTAATGGTTTCATGCCGTTTGGAGATAGCTCGTGCCCCAAAAACTGTATGACGGATATATTGTAAATACATTTACTTTCATTTAACAAAACGTTATTTTCTTGTAGAGTTTTTAATGCATTTTTCAATCTTCTGTTATGTTCAAATTCGTTTTCCCCATAAATTACGATATCGTCGATGAAATTAACAGTTCCGTCAGAAGGTGTTAGAATGCATTCTAAAATTTTCTGAAACATTTCTGGGGCACAAGATATTCCAAACATCAGACGTTTATATCTGAAAAGTCCTTTACTGGAAATAAAAGTTGTGATGTATCTCGAATTTTCGGATATTTCAATTTGGTGGAAAGCATTCTTTATATCTAATCTAGAAAATAGTTTAGCTTTTCGAAAATGTGTTGAGAGTTGGTCCATAGTCGGCAGGGGGTGATTTTCTCTTAGTATTGCTTTATTTGCCATCCTCATATCGATACAGATTCTGATATCACCATTTGGTTTCAATACCGGTACCATGGGTGAAATCCATTTAGACGGTGTTTCCACGGGTTCAACGATATCGGAATCCACCAATTCCTTGATCTTATCGTTTACTTTACTTTCAAGAGGAATGGGGATTCTTCGATATGGTTGAACGACTGGTCTCACATTTTCGTCAATGGGTATGTTTACTAATACATCTTTGAATTTTGGAAAAGTAGATATGTAATTGACATTGACATTTGTTCCAATACGTAGTACACCTAAAGACTTCGCTGTTTTTCTGCCTAGTAAATTTTTTGTACCATGTTTTATCACATAAAAAGTTGCACTACTAGCGATATCATTGATTTTTATCTCGGCGTCAAAACAACCTAAGATGTCTAATGGTTTTTTGCTAGCGTATGCCATGAACACTTTTCTAGGATTTTTTATTTGGTTGAATACTTTAACCTTCAAAGTCTTTAGTTGCTGCCACGTTTTGTCATTCAAAATGTTGCAAGTACTACCTGAATCCACAACCATTTCTACCAGAATGCCAGCGATATGACACACTAGATCACAATCATGGTCGACATGAAATACATAGTCCACACGGTCGTCCTCAGAATGATTTGGTTTGGAGTAGCTTGATCTCTTGCTTTCCTGTTTTAATACTGGTTTTTCGGATGATCTTCTTTTGTTTGCCCTCGTTCTGCACTGTTGGCGAATATGTCCTTTGTAACCACATTTGTTGCAAATTGAATTTATTTCTGGGCAATTTGCAGCGAAATGTTTGGTTGATCCACAACGGTAGCAAGATTTGACTTCTGACTGTTGGTATTTTTGTCCTTGTTTCCGGTTTATCATTATTTTGTGTATTGCTTCCGGACGAACTTCTTTATCACTGAATTGCTGCAACTGTCTTGTCACCGTCTCGAGAGCAATTGCTTCTTTAACTATTGTGTCTAAATTAACACTATCACCTATTGTGAGTATTTTTTTTTTTAGATCGGTAGACTGACATTTTTCAACTATCTGATCAATCAGGTTATCTTCTTGATTTGGAAATTTGCATTTTGACGCTTGATTTCTCAAGCGTACCAGAAATTTCTCAAATTTTTCGTCTTCTTCTTGTTTTATTAGTCGGAAAATGTGTCGCTCATATACTTTACTCTGCTTAGGGGAAAAATATTGGTCGAGTTTTTCTAGGGCTACTCCAAACACATCTGTACCTTCACTTTCAGGTACATGAGCACCTGGTAAATTATAGTAGATTTCCTGTAGGCCCAAACCACCAGAGTGCAATAAGGTAGCTCTTTTCTGAATAGGATTTTGTATGTTAGCAGCTTCTAGATAAATTTCAAGGCCTCTTTTCCATTTCTCCCATTTCACTCCAACGAACGCGAAATCACCATCACAAATGAACGGTTCAAGTGGTGTTAAGTTAGCCATTGACTCCTGAAATTGAAAATCTATGTTTCAAATTCATAGATTTTCTTATTGCTACCTTTCTTATTCGTAGTTAAATCTGCATTTCAAAATTAACAGATTGTTCTCTTGTTTGAAAATCTATACGTAACAAATTCATAGATTTTTCAAATGTCTACGTTTCTTATTCGTAGTAAACTTTCGAATTTATGTGATTTTTTTCAAAAATTCTATTTTAAATCTGCATTTCAAATTAACATATTGTTTCATGTTTTATAGTGTGGCATATTTCACGACAAACTCCACTGTATTTTAATTTTGAATTGATGGTATAATGTCAGTTTGTTGAATGTTGAGAAAGAAAACTTGTATTCAAAATATTCGATACCGAGTGGATTTATTATGTCTTAATACTGGTACATAGTGTTTGGAAATTTTTCCTACCTTTTCACACGTTATCCTCGTCGCCAATTATGTAGTGTCCTACTCCACCACCCTTGCACCCTCGCTAATTGGTTATTAAATAAAACACCAATATACTGTAGATACCCTCACTGTGTCACGGCTTTACGCTTACTGACTGTTCTCGTCTGTTCGTATCATCTCCGTGACTCAATGAGTGTTTTTACTTTATTAATTTCATGACTCAATCAATACGCTACATTAGGGAAAGTAAGTCAAGACTTGACATTTTGTTGACTATGAAAACTTGTAAAAGTGAATATAAAATTTTATATGATCATGAGAAACGACATTATGATAATCTTCTCTTAGCATCAAGAGCTGATTATTACAATAATAAAATTAGGTCATCCGATAACAAGAACAAAACTATGTGGTCCATATGTAATGATATCAGAGGTACAGGAAAGAAAAATAATAACAATTCTCTCAAAAGTTCATACGACATTGCCAACAAGTACAATAATTTTCTGGTTGACAAAATACCTAATACAGTATGTTGAGTAATTTAGATGAGCTGTCTTTCTCTTGTAATTTGCATGACAACAACAGATGCATTGTTTTACAGCCAACAAATCCTGATGAAATTGTTGAAATTTGTGGGAAAATAAAGAATAAGTTTAGTTTCGGTAGTGATGGTATTCCTGTCAACATAATGAAATATTGTATAAATGAGATAAATTATGTAATTTCGCACATCATAAATAATTCTTTGAAATTTGGAATATTTCCAGGACAACTAAAACTGGCAATAATAAGGCCTATATATAAAAAAGGAGATGTTTCATCATTTGACAGTTACAGACCCATTAGTTTGCTACCCAGTTTTTCAAAAATATTTGAACACATAATTTGTAAGCAATTACTGCAATTTATGAAAGAATCTGACATTTTTAATGATTCTCAGCACGGATACTTGGAGGGTAGATCGGTACAGACAGCTTTATATCGATTTACAGAAGCAATAATTCAGTTGATTGAAAATGACCATCTTGGGCTTGGGTTATTTATCGATTTAGCGAGTGCTTATGATTGTTTGTCGAGGACGTTTTTACTTGTGAAACTCGAGAAACTAGGAATTAGGGGAAATGCGAAAAAATTGATGACGTCATATCTGTCAAATAGAAAACAAAGAGTTTCACTTTATGAAAACGAAAATGAATATAAATCGGAAATAGTAGATTCAAACTGTGGTATTCCCCAGGGCAGTATTTTGGGGCCTATCTTATTTGTAATATTCATGATCGATATATGTGATTCAGCTGACGATATTATTAAGTCATTAACATCTTTTGTTGACGATACAAATTTAATGATAGGAGGGTCTAATTTTGAAGATGTTGAAGCAAAGGCACGGTCAATGTATGATGAGCTTAAGAACTGGCTCATTAAAAATAAATTAATCATTAATGAGGAGAAAACATCTGCTCTTCTTTTCACCACAAGTAGATCAAAAGAAATAACGAATAATATATTAAATTTGGGTAGTCGTGAGATAAAGATGGAACAATCAATTAAGTTCCTGGGGGTTCAACTGGATGGATTTCTAAAATGGACTTGCCATATTGATTATCTGGCAGGAGAGTTGTCTAGTATAGGATTTGGGATTAGGACAGTTTCAAGATATTTGAACGATTCAAATATCAGAATAATTTATTTTGCTAATGTTCAGTCACTTATAAGATATGGTATCATTTTTTGGGGAACAAGCACAGATGTTGATAAAATATTTTTGATACAAAAGAAAATTATAAGAATCATGTTCAGGATGAGTTACACTGAATCATGCAGAAATGTTTTTAGGAAAAATAAAATTTTGACAACATCTGCCATATATATTTTCGAGTGCTTGATGTTTTTCTTCAAAAACAAAGAAAAGTTTTCTCTTCATACACGTAGAACTGATTATCCTTTAAGATCTCTGGAATTACATTATCCTGTTCACAGATTGACCTTATCAGAGAAACACCCATCTTATATGTGTATAAGAATTTTCAATAAATTGCCTAATGAAATAAAAACCATAAGCAGCTTAAAGATGTTTGAGAAAAATGTAAAAGAATATTTGGTTAATTTGGAACCATATTCTCTGAATGATTATTTAAAGGGTATTTAATATTATGGTGATTATTTATATTTTTTCTTGACACTATTCATGTTATGTAAGGACTTGTCTGTGCATACTTTGAAATAAAGATTATTATTATTATTATTCATCGGTCTCCCGTTCTCAGCTTGAGCTGGTAATTCTTCTATGAACCACTGAAAAAACATTTCAGTTCCTCCCACTAGTTCAGAAATTTCCGCACGATGTGATAGGTTTGCAAATCCACAGCCTGCTGTGCACATCCCGCGATCCTCTGGGATAATTCGATTCCAGATGCCTCCCGGTGTACCCGGTACAAAGGGAGTATCTCCATCCAGGAAGTGGGTTGTCTTCGCAATTGTTCACGTAATGAAAAGCTCGCATTACTTCAATATTCATTTCGCGGCTCCACTGGATACGTGCGTTGCGAGCTCCCCTGCGGGCAGTCCTCCTCACGGTGGTCGATCCAGCAGGTGGAGTGGCATCTCGATCTTCTGCCATGATATCGGTTTCCACTTCTCGTTCATGGGTTTGCCACCATTTACCCTTGGTGGCCCAGGTGACTCGGGCCGTGGGGACGTCACCCCCCATGTGGCGTGGCAGAAACCCCACCACACCCGTGCGGTTAAATTGTCTTATTATTATTCTTCATCATCGGTCTCCCGGTCTCAGCTCGAGCTGGTATTACTTCTATGAACCAGTGAAAAAACATTTCAGTTCCTCCCACTAGTTCAGAAATTTCCGCACGATGTGACAGGTTTGCAAAGCTACAGCCTGCTGTGCATATCCCGCGATCCTCTGGGATAACTCGATCTTTTGAAGGTTTTTCTTAAATGATTTGGACATGACTCCGTCAGCCGAAATCACCAACGGTATAATAGTGACTTTCGATAATTGCCACATATTATTCAGCTCTATTGCCAAGTTCTCGTACTTCGTTTTTTTTTCCGACTCCGTTCTTCCGATGTTATGAGTCAATGGTACTGCCACATCAATTATCACCCCATACTTCTGATCCTTCTCAATGAATACAAGGTCCGGTCTATTGTAGTCCACTGATCTATCTGTTGTTATCGGTCTGTCCCAATAGAGAACCGCTGTGTCCGTTTCTAACACTGCTGCAGGTTGATACTTATAATATGGCGGACAAGTATCCAAAAAACCATGTCTAAGAGCTAACTGCTGGTGAACAATTTTTGCCACTTGGTTGTGTCGGCCCAGATACGCGTTGTCGGCAAGAACTTGACAACCTGCTATTATATGTTCGATAGACTCGCCAACTGCGCCGCACTTCCTGCATTTGTCCTCCACGTTCAGCTTCAAACAGTGCTTCTCATAGTTGCGAGTTCTTATGACTCGGTCTTGGATAGCCGTCAGGAATCCCTCAGTTTCAGGATACAATTGTCCCGCATTCAACCACGACAAGGAAGCTAATTTATCGACATTTTCCCCTTCAAGGTGTTTGGGGAATCTACCATGCAGAGCTTGTTCCCGCCATATACTTTTATCTTCGCTTCTGGTGGTGATATCGAATGTCAGTTCTCTGTGTTGTAGGTTCAGAGGTGTGTATCCCTTATCCTCTGTTGTCACCAATTTCAATAGGCTATCTTCAGACTCGAGCAGTCGCTGCCTCAAGTTTTTCTCCTGGGTTCTGCAGAGTTTATAGATGTTCAACAGACCTCGTCCGCCATCTCTTCTGGGTAGATAAAGCCTTTTCACCGATGCATTGGTGTGCAGACATCGGAACTTTGTCATTAGGCGACGGGTGAGTCGGTCCAACTCATTCAGATCAGCATCTGACCACTTCAAGACTCCGAAAGTGTAGGTCAGAGCAGGCGTAGCCCATGAGTTCAAGGCATCGATCTGGTTTTTAGCAGACAGCTTGGTGTTGAGAACCTTGGTCACCCGGCTTCTATATTTCGCATTGAACTCAGCCTTCAAACGGGTGTGGTCAATCCGTTGATTTTGAGGAATACCCAGATACTTGTAGGTCTCTTCTGGCAACATACTGTGGATGTCCTGAAATTTTTCCTGGGTGTTCTCCATTTTACCCTTCCTGATGTTGACTATGGCGCATTTATCGAGGCCAAAAGACATGTCAATGTCTTTGCTGAAGGAGCTCACTATATCTATCAGCGAGTGAAGTTGTTTTTGGTTCTCGCCGAATAGTTTCAGGTCATCTATATACAATAAATGGGACAGTTTTTGCGGATTCCTCATTGCTGGTCTGTACCCTATGTTAGTGTTCTTCAAAAGAGTAGACAGAGGATTCAGTGCCATACAAAACCACATCGGTGACAGGGCATCTCCCTGAAATATCCCCCTCGATATTCTTACGGTTCCAGCATTGATGTTATTTATCAGAATATTCGTTCTCCATGTACTCATAAGATGTTGGAGCACGGCTTTTATTTTCGGGCAGATCTTATAAATCTCCAGTACTTTCACAAGCCAATCGTGGGACACCGTATCGAAGGCCTTCTGATAGTCGATATAACAAATGCTTAAATTCCTCCTTCTCGCTTGGGCTTGCTTTAGCACTACAGCGTCTATGGTGAGTTGATGTTTGCATCCTGCAGATCCTCGAGAGCAGCCCTTCTGTTCTTCTTCCAGAATATTATTGGCTTCACAATGACGATATATCGCATTATTTACAAGCGACGTGAACAGCTTGTACAGCACTGACAAACACGTTATTGGTCTGTAGTTTTCTGGATTGTTGCGGTCTCCTTTTTTGTGGAGCATGTAGGTGCATTGCCTTGAGTGAGGAAAGCTGGTATCTTGAAGGGGTCTTCTAGCGCCTCTGAAAAACATCTAGCCAAACTTGGGAAACATGCTGGAAACTGTTTAACCCAGAAGTTCTGAAGTCGATCGGGTCCTGGCGCTTTCCAGTTACTAGTGTTTTTGATAATGTTGGAAATTTCCTCGACTGTGAAAATATCAGTCCTCATTTCAACGATTTCGGATGCATGGTGTTCGATGTCCCTCAGCCAGCTAGTATTTCTCTGAAATTGACCACTCTTCGACCATAAGGAACTCCAATATGGCCGAAATTCGTCATTGCTGATGTCAGTATGCTGATTGGACGTGATTTCGGATGGCTTTTCAAGACTTCTGAAGAACTTCTTTCTGTCTCTCACATATTCAGCGTTTTGTTGTTTTCGCTTCGATAACTCGTTGTATCTTCGTAGGCGTGCACCTTTCGCTTTAGCTTGTTGTCTCAAGCGATCTTTCAGGTCAACTATCAACTCTCTATGTCGTGGAGATTCCAGGTCCAGCCCTGCGGATGTGGCTATTTGTCGCACTTTTTTTAAAACTTTACGCGATTTATTATCTTTCAGGAACTCATCCAAGACATCAACTTTTCCTCGAAGTTTATCGACGTCCTGCATCAATCTTTTTTTCCAGGCCGGAGTTTCATTTTTAACGTTCTGTTCACTGGTTCTGGGGATGAAGATTTTTTGCCCATTTTGTCCGATCACTGTAATGGCGGCACAGTACAGGGATAAGTGGACTTGTTCCAGCGTCCATTGAGTGCTGAGGTGATCTGCCAATATTTCGTTGAGCCTCTCGGTGTTATTCTTGGCCGTAGAGTTGAACTTCAATTTTGGAAGGATGGGGCGGTTGAGCGGATCAGTAGCTTCGTATTGCGCCAGGTTACTAAAGAAGGTGTCATACAGTTGGCGATATTGTGGGCAGTCTTGGTGAGCAGTTCGGGTGACAGGCAGTTCTCTTGCCGTCTCTGCTGGTCTCTCCAGCGGCTGGCTAGGTTCTTCATTATGATTTCCGACAATCTGATCTTGATTGATTGTATAGCCCATCTTTTGATCTCATCCAGTTCCTGTCCTGTCAAGTAGTTTTTTCGTATGATAACATTTTTACGATCCGCAATGTTCCCTTCTGTTAACTGAAGTTCTGGTGAACTCGGTATAGAGGGAGTATCTCCATCCAGGAAGTGGTTTGTCATCGCAATTGTTCACGTAATAGAAAGCTCGCATTACTTCAATATTCATTTCGCGGCTCCACTTGATACGTGCGTTACGAGCTCCTCTGCGGGCAGTCCTCCTCACGGTGGTCGAGCCAGCAGGTGGAGTGGCATTTTGATCTTCTGCCATGCTTTGGGATTCCACTTCCCGATGTTCTGCTGGAGCTATATTTTGTTGAATGACAGGGGCCCGCTTCCTCAGCACCCTGCCACCGACGGATCGCATGCTGTCATGTCCAGCGTCGGCTCCGGACATGCCCTGGCGCTCCCCAGGCAGCGACTCCTTTCCGAGGCTCAATATGGTCTCCATTTTCATGGGTTTGCCACCACTTACCCTTGGTGGCCCAGGTAACTCGGGCCGTGGGGACGTCACCCCCCATGTGGCATGGCAGAAACCAAACCACACCCGTGCGGGTTATTATTATCTTTCATCATCGGTCTCCCGGTCTCAGCTTGAGCTGGTATTTCTTCTATGAACCAGTGAAAAAACATTTCAGTTCCTCCCACTAGTTCAGGAATTTCCGCACGATGTGACAGGTTTGCAAAGCTACAGCCTGCTGTGCATATCCCGCGATCCTCTGGGATATCTCGATCTTTTGATTATTATTATTATTATTATTAATAACATCAATATGGCGCATACCTAAGATGTCTAGACATCTTACGCATACCCCTGCTTTTCAGTCACAGAGTGAATCCGAATCGTTGGTAAGAATTGAATTGTACGCATGCGTCAACTGGAAATTCAAAAATCGCATGAAACGTAGAGGTTATGTTTATTTCGAGGGTCAACAAGAAAATAGATATCAGGAATGAAAATGTGTCACTGGAATATTTTCAGTTCAATTCTAAAATATGAATAATAATAAGTTAACAAGGATATACAAATCGGATTAAAGCGATTGAGTAATATCACATGAAAATATTAGGTTATGATCGAAAGTATCCACATGGAGTAATAGATGACATACGTTTCAAGGCATAATACAGTGTTTCAGAGAGAGACAGAATCAGTGGGTTATTTTTATTTTTAATCTTAGAGCGCACGGCAGATCGGGATTCTTACCAAAGCCAGGCTTCAATTTTGATTGGCTCATTACCCATATTGGAATTATTAGATATACTCCATTCACTTTTATAAAGTATCCCGGTTTGCCATGAAATTCTGACACATTCCCCCACGTATATTTTGAAAATGTTAGGTTATGGGCATTCCTTTGTCAGATACGCCCGCAACGTTGTCGTTTCTGCATAAAAGTCGTAGTAATTACGTATTTATCAAAATGTTCATTTGCTTTGGGAAAACAATGAATTTGAGAAAATATTATGTGAATTCAATATTTTCAAAGACCAGGCGAATGCTGAAGAAACTTCTTCTCTGTTAATACTGGAAATTTTTCACGTACGTATATAAAAACGGTTGGAGTATTTAGTTATACTAGTGTTCAAATTTTACTGAAAAACAATGGACAGAATACTTCGTTACTTCGTTATACTTCATTCGGAAAAATAATAAAAGTACTCGAATAACCCAGAAAAACGAACGGAACAGACGGACCTATGGATTCCCCACTTCTCAAAATTCGCAAGAATTACCTACAGAAGACATTCAAATACCATTTTGCACAACTTTAGAAGAACTAATCCAATTTACAAAGTTAAAAATGAGTAAATAGAAAGAACCTTGGCAATATGTCGCTTGATTTTCACGGGTTCCAACCTGCGTCAGTTTTAAGTGAAAGAACTTGATAAACCTGCATCATGGCTAACCGGGATCCTTCATAATAGTGAATAGAGTATATGTTTATGGTTTTACATTAGAGAGATTTTAGTCTCGACAAAGTTGATTGATTAGCATTCCGACAACATTGCCAACTTGTAGTGCGATCAAAGAGTTAATAATTTTTCTGCGATTCGATATACAATGCAGGGAAGCATTCAGATTATTCTTGAGATTTGTAATTTTTTCAACAAATTGGAATAAAATAGGAATTATTCGAAAACGACGCGAAGAATACTTTCATTTTCTAAAATGATTGATTCCCTCGAAAATATGAACCGTTTATCTTTTCACGTGGTTTATGCTATTTTTGCGTGGATTCATAAGTCGGCTACGCTGTAACTTCTATACTAGGGGAAATATTGAATAAGTGTTGATTGAGGAAAATGCATCAATCTAATTCTCAAAAATGGTAAGAAATGGAAAGAAATTGTTTCGTTTGATGAGAGGAATCTACAGTTTAAATATATGTTCAAATCAAAGACTCACCCTGTTTGAATGATGAAGAGTAGAAACACCGATAACACAACTTTGGGGAACTCCTCTTGATTGTTGAATGCTACTTTTGTGGTCTATTTTGCGCATAGCTTTCAATGAATCTGAGATATCCCAAATGTCATAAAACTCTCATCATAAAAAAAAATATCATATACAGGATGGCCTACCCCAGACGCGGTTCTCATTCTGAGGCAGTAAATGAAGAAATTTTGAAAACTTTTTTTTCGTGAAATGTAAAGGGCAATCAGATGCACAATTTAAAATTGTTTTCACATATACATAGTGTTCGATAACAAAGATATAGACCATAGTTACACTTTTTTCAATGTGATACCTACCCTACAGGGTGTTTGGTAATTCGACGTGAACCTTGGAAAGGGATACACTAGACGTCATTTGCAGTGAATTGCGTCGAGTAAAGCATGGTCCGAAAATGTATGGTTACGAAGATATGGCGATTTTTCAACTTTTTCGAAATTTTCTGCTCAGTTATCGGAAATAATTTATTTTGTGAAAACTACTCGACTCTTAATATTCAATGAATATTTTTTTCAAAGCTGAGGAGATGGTCCTCATTTCTTGTGAAAAAGTATTCACTAAAAATTCAGATAACCCGAGATATACAGGGTCATAAATGGCTGCAGCTGTTTTCCTCATAAAATCTTGATAAAACAATTGAGAATTACTCGAGAAAAGTATTATGAACTTGGTGTGCAAATGTAAGAAAAACTTCCCTGTTTCATCAGCTTTCCAATAAGGTACATAATTATGTCAATAATTCCTTCATGCAATCTAAAAATATGGCCGGAAAACCAAGCAGACAACCGGCTTTTTCGAGTCATTTAGTGATCGAACCATGGCCCGCTTACGGCTCACGAATCACGTCGAGTGAAATAAAGGATAATAGGATATCTGAATGACTCGAGAAAGTCTGTTGTCTGCTAGGTTTTCCGGCCATATTTTCAGATTGCATGAGGGAATTATTGAAATATGTACCTTTTTGGAAAGTTGATGAAACAGGGAAGTTTTTTCTTACATTTGTACACCAAGTTCATAATACTTTTTTCGAGTAATTCTCAATTGTTTTATCAAGATTTTATGAGGAAAACAGGTGCAGCCATTTATGACCCTGGATATCTCGGGTTATCTGAAATTTTAGTGAATACTTTTTCGCAAGAAATGAGGACCATCTCCTCAGCTTTGAAAAAAATATTCATTGAATATTGAGAGTCGAGAAGTTTTCACAAAATTAATTATTTTCGATAACGAAGCAGAAAATTTCAAAAAAGTTGAAAAATCGCGATATCTTCGTAACCATAGATTTTCGGACCATGCATCACTCGAAGCAATTCACTGCAAATGACGTCTAGTATATCCCTTTTCAAGGTTCACGTCGAATTACCAAACACCCTGTATATGTGAATTCAAAAAGTGAATGGCAAGCTCAAATAATGATGAGTTTATAAATACAATTTAATGCCTTAGGAGAACCATTCAAGAGAAAATGGCGAAAAATCGAAAAAAAGGAGTATTTTTTATTTGCAATTAATGAATGAACCCTTCAAGCCAACGAGACAGACAATGTTTTTTCGTGTAGACATATTGGCTACCCTCATGCAGAAGAAAAAAATTCAACTCTGGAATATACTGGGTGAATTAATATTCAAACTTGAAGAGGTAAAGAAAAACACACTAATATAGTTTTATAAAAATCTCTTGGCGATCGATTTCGGCATACATGCCATCATCAGGCCAGCTGAAACACACATAGGGCGGGTTTCACAAAGATGCGTTGATTGCACGATTAACAAATTACTCCGTCAAATTTAACAATCTGATTAACTACAATCGGGTTTCACAAAACTTGATCCCACAATTTAACGACTCCGTCAGTTGACGGTGGAAAACAATCCGACAACGTTGCATTTACTTAGGAAAACGGCTGCAAATCGGTTCTCGTTAATCACGCGATTAAATTTTAACGGTGAACACAGACAAGCGCTAAGAAACCAAGAATAAGGTTAGATTTTTGTTTACGTGGATTCAACTAATCAACTTTCAACAGTTCGTTGATTTCAATTTGCCAATTTGCACGGACACTCTTTTCACTATCCTGCATACAGTCGATTTAGAAATATTTACGTGATCGCCTATCGTCATTTGAAAACCTCCTGTTGCAAAAAACCTCAAAGCCACCAATATTTGTAATCTTGCATCAATGGATTTATTTCTTCTTGTGTGTGCTTCAATTTCG
Source organism: Adalia decempunctata (assembly GCA_951802165.1). Taxonomy (NCBI): domain Eukaryota; kingdom Metazoa; phylum Arthropoda; class Insecta; order Coleoptera; family Coccinellidae; genus Adalia; species Adalia decempunctata. Next base: position 60,140,632 of record OX637696.1, on the reverse strand, counting down.
CTTCCTATTTCATGCACTAATTCCATAACAGTACTCTTGTTGAATCGAAAACGGTTTTTGAAATCATGTTCATTATAATTTAAAAAAGAATCGTTTCTGTCTCTGATTGTCCTATATATACGATTCCTACGAATTACAACATTATTTTCTTCCTCTGAGGAGGATGAAATTATATCGCTCCACATTTTTAATTTTAACGGCCGTCAACTAGTTTGATTGCCCAATTTCGTCGAATCAATTTGATTATGAGCACAGACGCGGTTTGTTCGTTAATCAGATACCAAAAATGTTTTGTGAAACGCATTTCCTCCTTAATCGACCGTCAAAGCGCGTTGATTGTGCAATTTTTGATGGCACCGTCAAATCCTTAATCGCACCGTCAAATCCTTGATGGCACCGTCAAATCCTTGTTGGCACCGTCAAATCGGATGATTAAGCGGTTAGTCGTGCGATTAAAGCTTTGTGAAACCCGCCCATAAAATTACAAATTAGTCATATTCTTGCATGAGGAATCTGTTCTACATGACCTAACGAGATACAAAAACAACAAGGGATAACGTGAGTGACCTCAAACATGGACTCACCGTCAATTATGAAGAAATATTGATAAAAGAGTCATATATGTATCATCCAATAAAATCCTCATCAATATCTACTGTCGGATGTTAATTTATTCTCCAAGAAGTATCCGATTAAAAACTCCTACATTCAACAGAAAAATCGTGTGATCGACAATGTGAGGTTAAATGAACGGTTCATCAAGTCGCTGTCAGTGTCAAATCATCATAGAGTTTGTCATTATCATAGAAAATGTTTTCTTACGTTGAATATTTTTCTTATAGGCATTTAAACATATGCCTTCCAGTAAATTCTGACATGTCATTCAGAAGGTGAATATTATCCCTATTTTTAAGGATCTCATATTGTTCTAGGAGAACCAATTTATTATAGTTGTTCTCTTTCCGTATCAGTGAGAGATTTTCTATTGTGGTCCCATGTTTACACTCAATCAAATGGGTCCCCAAGGCTGATTTAGGCCTGTTTTTTATATGTTCTTTGAACCTAATTTTTGCCGCTCGCGTTGTCATGCCAATATAAAAGGCTGGGCAATCATTGCATGTTATTTTGTATATACTACTACAACATTCTTGTTCAAGTTTAGATTTGTTATTTATTAAGATGTTCTCTAAGGTTGGATGTCGTTTATTGACAATTTGATAGTCATGTTTTCTAAGAATGGAACTCAGTCTATAGTTGAGTTCTTTAAAAAATGGGATGGAAATGTAGTTTTGTTTAATACTAATGTGGGGGTAAATCTTTTTGAGGAGCATTTTCTTCTTTATAGATCTTAAAATATTGTCAACATGATGTCTGGGATAATCATTAGAATCAGCGATCTTATATATTGTCATCAATTCTTTGTCAAAATTTTTTGTGGACAACGGAACATTCAGAAGTCTGTGAAATAGAAACATAAAGGCGGAATTTTTTATAGGGGTTGAATGATATGATCTGTAAGGGATGATAACGTCTGTCTGAGTTGGTTTTCGGAAAATGTCGTATGTGAAAGTATTAAGTTCAGTTAGGGTAACTTTTAGATCTAAGAAGTTTAATGAATTATTTTGAGCTGTTTCTAAAGTGAATTTAATTTTAAATTTTACATTTAAAGTGTTGAAGAAGACTTTCAATTCTTCTTCCGTTCCAGCCCATAGGCAAAAGACGTCATCAACGTATCTCCTCCATAATATTATATTTTGAGCTAAAGGTAAAAGCATAATCAATTTTTCTATGTGGCTAAGATAAATTTCTGACATTGGTCCACTAAATGGAGACCCCATTGGTACGCCGTCCTTCATCACATATACCGAACTGTCAAAGATGAAAAAGTTTTGTTCAGTAGCAATTCGGGCTAAAGACATGATATTTTTTATATCTGTTGTGTCCAAGTTATAATCATTGTTGGTCTCAAGATATTCACTCAACTGTTTATCCAGAAACGAAAGTGTATCTTCAACTGGTATATTATTATATAAGTTTACTATATCAAAAGAAATCAGAAAGTATTGTTTTTGGGGTTCCAGTTTGAGTGAATTCAGATCTTTTATGAGTTGTTGTGAATTTTTGATTGAGTATTGTGATCTAATCTGAAATATTCCATTAGTCAACCTATTCAGGAATTTGGAAATCTTATGAGTGGGTGAGCCTATTGCCGAGGTGATGGGTCTGATACTTTTTTCGGGTTTGTGTAGTTTTATTAGGCTATAAAGTTTAGGTATTTGTGGATTTCTTTCTTTAATACTGAATATTGTCTCGCCAAATTTATGCAGGGTTGGGAGTGAAGTTTTTATGATGTTATTGACTTTGTTTGAAAATTTTATCAAGGGGTTATTTTTAATCTCTAAAATGTTATTGTCATTGAAAAACGTAAGAGTTTTCTCTATGTATAGATTTTTCTTCAGAATAACCAATCCAGCGTTTTTATCTGCTTTTGTTATTATTAGATCATTACTTGTTACCTTTTCGCGTATATTTTTTGTGTTTTCATGTAATTTCTTATTAATGTCCATTTGTTCTCGGTCACTCACCCTAACCCGTCCTTCTCTAAAGTATTTTAAAGTACGAAGAACTCCATCAGCTATGGTGTCGAAGTTTGGATTCCTTTTAGTTTGCAGCTCAATATCGATAGCCATCTCATGGATGTCGATTGATTTAGGGATTGGAGCAAATTTGTGTCCGAGATTTAATATTTTCTCCTCTTCTTGGCTGAAGTTGACATCACTAAGATTGGTGAATTTATTGTGAAATTGGTGTATTTCATCCGGTTGGATACAATCATGTGGAACGTTGTTATCTTCGTTTTTCTGTTGCAGTGTGCGTTCTTTTTGGTTAATCAAGAACTTTAACTTTTGATTTCTTTTCCGGTCAGTATTCCAGTTAATGTGAAATATATCCTCCTCCAGGCTATCAATTAGCGTGCAGTATTCTATAGTATGTAGGTGTCTCAGGAGAAAGTGGTGGAGAAATTTCAATTTCAAATTGATAGTATCTGCTAATTGATATTGTCGACGTAGTTCCTTTTTCAGTAGTGACATTAGTATTCGATGTTTTCTAGTTCTGCTATGAAAAGATGGTAATCTGACATTTAAGAATCTTGGGATGACGTCATGTTGTCTGCATTCGTGTAGAAACTCTATATGTTTTCTGCTACGATGTCTCTTATTCAATGTGTACTTCAACTGTTGGAAGGCATAGCATCAGCTGGCCTGATGATGGCATGTATGCCGAAATCGATCGCCAAGAGATTTTTATAAAACTATATTAGTGTGTTTTTCTTTACCTCTTCAAATTACCTTTGCACTAATGGAGGAATTCATTAATAAAATTGAATGCTCGGAGATATCCTATGCCTTCCAACAGTTGAAGTACACATTGAATAAGAGACATCGTAGCAGAAAACATATAGAGTTTCTACACGAATGCAGACAACATGACGTCATCCCAAGATTCTTAAATGTCAGATTACCATCTTTTCATAGCAGAACTAGAAAACATCGAATACTAATGTCACTACTGAAAAAGGAACTACGTCGACAATATCAATTAGCAGATACTATCAATTTGAAATTGAAATTTCTCCACCACTTTCTCCTGAGACACCTACATACTATAGAATACTGCACGCTAATTGATAGCCTGGAGGAGGATATATTTCACATTAACTGGAATACTGACCGGAAAAGAAATCAAAAGTTAAAGTTCTTGATTAACCAAAAAGAACGCACACTGCAACAGAAAAACGAAGATAACAACGTTCCACATGATTGTATCCAACCGGATGAAATACACCAATTTCACAATAAATTCACCAATCTTAGTGATGTCAACTTCAGCCAAGAAGAGGAGAAAATATTAAATCTCGGACACAAATTTGCTCCAATCCCTAAATCAATCGACATCCATGAGATGGCTATCGATATTGAGCTGCAAACTAAAAGGAATCCAAACTTCGACACCATAGCTGATGGAGTTCTTCGTACTTTAAAATACTTTAGAGAAGGACGGGTTAGGGTGAGTGACCGAGAACAAATGGACATTAATAAGAAATTACATGAAAACACAAAAAATATACGCGAAAAGGTAACAAGTAATGATCTAATAATAACAAAAGCAGATAAAAACGCTGGATTGGTTATTCTGAAGAAAAATCTATACATAGAGAAAACTCTTACGTTTTTCAATGACAATAACATTTTAGAGATTAAAAATAACCCCTTGATAAAATTTTCAAACAAAGTCAATAACATCATAAAAACTTCACTCCCAACCCTGCATAAATTTGGCGAGACAATATTCAGTATTAAAGAAAGAAATCCACAAATACCTAAACTTTATAGCCTAATAAAACTACACAAACCCGAAAAAAGTATCAGACCCATCACCTCGGCAATAGGCTCACCCACTCATAAGATTTCCAAATTCCTGAATAGGTTGACTAATGGAATATTTCAGATTAGATCACAATACTCAATCAAAAATTCACAACAACTCATAAAAGATCTGAATTCACTCAAACTGGAACCCCAAAAACAATACTTTCTGATTTCTTTTGATATAGTAAACTTATATAATAATATACCAGTTGAAGATACACTTTCGTTTCTGGATAAACAGTTGAGTGAATATCTTGAGACCAACAATGATTATAACTTGGACACAACAGATATAAAAAATATCATGTCTTTAGCCCGAATTGCTACTGAACAAAACTTTTTCATCTTTGACAGTTCGGTATATGTGATGAAGGACGGCGTACCAATGGGGTCTCCATTTAGTGGACCAATGTCAGAAATTTATCTTAGCCACATAGAAAAATTGATTATGCTTTTACCTTTAGCTCAAAATATAATATTATGGAGGAGATACGTTGATGACGTCTTTTGCCTATGGGCTGGAACGGAAGAAGAATTGAAAGTCTTCTTCAACACTTTAAATGTAAAATTTAAAATTAAATTCACTTTAGAAACAGCTCAAAATAATTCATTAAACTTCTTAGATCTAAAAGTTACCCTAACTGAACTTAATACTTTCACATACGACATTTTCCGAAAACCAACTCAGACAGACGTTATCATCCCTTACAGATCATATCATTCAACCCCTATAAAAAATTCCGCCTTTATGTTTCTATTTCACAGACTTCTGAATGTTCCGTTGTCCACAAAAAATTTTGACAAAGAATTGATGACAATATATAAGATCGCTGATTCTAATGATTATCCCAGACATCATGTTGACAATATTTTAAGATCTATAAAGAAGAAAATGCTCCTCAAAAAGATTTACCCCCACATTAGTATTAAACAAAACTACATTTCCATCCCATTTTTTAAAGAACTCAACTATAGACTGAGTTCCATTCTTAGAAAACATGACTATCAAATTGTCAATAAACGACATCCAACCTTAGAGAACATCTTAATAAATAACAAATCTAAACTTGAACAAGAATGTTGTAGTGGTATATACAAAATAACATGCAATGATTGCCCAGCCTTTTATATTGGCATGACAACGCGAGCGGCAAAAATTAGGTTCAAAGAACATATAAAAAACAGGCCTAAATCAGCCTTGGGGACCCATTTGATTGAGTGTAAACATGGGACCACAATAGAAAATCTCTCACTGATACGGAAAGAGAACAACTATAATAAATTGGTTCTCCTAGAACAATATGAGATCCTTAAAAATAGGGATAATATTCACCTTCTGAATGACATGTCAGAATTTACTGGAAGGCATATGTTTAAATGCCTATAAGAAAAATATTCAACGTAAGAAAACATTTTCTATGATAATGACAAACTCTATGATGATTTGACACTGACAGCGACTTGATGAACCGTTCATTTAACCTCACATTGTCGATCACACGATTTTTCTGTTGAATGTAGGAGTTTTTAATCGGATACTTCTTGGAGAATAAATTAACATCCGACAGTAGATATTGATGAGGATTTTATTGGATGATACATATATGACTCTTTTATCAATATTTCTTCATAATTGACGGTGAGTCCATGTTTGAGGTCACTCACGTTATCCCTTGTTGTTTTTGTATCTCGTTAGGTCATGTAGAACAGATTCCCCATGCAAGAATATGACTAATTTGTAATTTTATGTGTGTTTCAGCTGGCCTGATGATGGCATGTATGCCGAAATCGATCGCCAAGAGATTTTTATAAAACTATATTAGTGTGTTTTTCTTTACCTCTTCAAATTACCTTTGCACTAATGGAGGAATTCATTAATAATATTCAAACATTAACTACAAATGATGGTCAAAAACTTTCTTATTTCAAATGGCACACCCAGTATTTCTGTACCTTGTTGAACGTAAAAATTAATATCGAAACTATCTTCTTTGGGTTTCCCTATACCTAAACCTAATAGTTTTCCAGTAATTTTCGATTTTTAATTCAACTAGTTGACTATTATGATGAGCGATATGACTTACTAGGCTTTAGTAAGGTCAAACAGTAACGCCAGCAATTTTCCACTTCTTGAAGCGCTGAAATGATGGAAACTTATAGCTCTAATACAGCTATTTCAGTACTTCTGTTCTCTGTAAAACCATGTTGGGATTTGACTTTGAATTCCGAAAAAAAAAGTGCAAAAACTTGGAAGCCAAAATTTTTTCGAATTCTTGCAATATTTTGGAGTGAGCTACGGTTCTACTTCACCGAAGGGTGGATTTCTGATAGCAATGTCTTGAAATATTTGATATCGATGTATTTTGCATGCAAATCTGTGATTTGGATAATTTTGAGATGGCTTTGAATTTTGAATGTCGGTGATATTCGTTGACTTTGACATTTTATATCGATTTTTCCGTGCTCATAGAATGTTTTTTTTTTGTGAACCTTCTGGTCAGGTTCCTTGTTTCCTTGTTTCACTACGTTTATAGTAGAGATCGGATTTTGAGGTTTTAAATGTATACGAAAAAAAATACCATATTTTGAATTCACTCGTCTCAGTTAGCGATCTCATATTTCTAGCAATATTTCGGTGGTAAACTTTCGTATTGTTTGGCGCACTATTCAAAATTTTCTTTATTATAATGCGTACCTACTACCTTTACTTCTGATGAGGGTAGTTGATCTCTATTATCACAGTCACTAAAATTTGACGTGACAAGGTGTTCTATGCATCTGAGTGTAACATATTTGTTGTTATGCGACCTTTGAATTAATTTTCTCATCCTTCGTTTTGACTTATGTGATTTTTGTGTATTATTTTATGTGCGGAAAATAAAGACATTGAATGATAACGAATTAGTTCATATCTACAATTAACGCAAAACCATTTTTCATTAGAATAAAAATCACTTCAAACAAAAACTCAGAGGAATTCGATTGTCGAAGGATACAAAAAAAACACAAATATTCAAGAGAAATTTTTTTTCATAACACTCAAATTTTGAAATTTCAGGAAACTAGGAATCTCAGACAGCTATGAAAAAACCCTTTTGAATATCAATTATTTTAATTTTCAAGTTTTCAAGGAATTTGTATTCACTCACCCTTTCCAAAGACGGCATGAAACTTTTTGCTAAATGGCAATTCTGTAACACGACCCATGTTCCATTTTTCACACCCTCATCAATCAATCTGATCGCAATTGGCCCTTGACCTTGGCCCAATGAAAGAGCGAACAATCTTGCAGCACCGAAACCTTGATCGTCTGCAAACTTCAAAAGTACCGCAGTGGGATCTGCCCCAGGAGTCAAAATGAATATTAATGGTATACAACAATGTGAATCAGCAAACGAAGAGGTCAGGTCGAATTGAGGTGGTTCGATATATTGTTTTCCAAGATTGACTGAAAAATAAATAAATAAATTTTTATAATATGTGAAAATGGAATCCTGAATTGAGTTTTCTTTCAGCCTACGATCAGAAATAATATCGGAGATTTGATTCAAATTGTTACAAAATCTGTCGCCCTAGTGAGGGTTTTTTTTATGGATATGCAACATATTATATTATACTCCATTCGCTTTTATAAAGTATCCCGGTTGGCCTTGATTTAGGTTTATCAGGTTGTTTCACTTAAAACTGATGCAGGTTGGCACTCGTGAAAATCAATCGACATTGCCAAGTCTGCTTTCTATTTACTCTGTTTCAACTTTAAAGGTTCAACTGTGACGCAAGTTTCGTAAGAACTACTACATTTTCATACTGGAGTATTTCAAGTTGTGCAAAAAGGTATTCAAATGTCTTCTGAAGTGTCATAGCTAGTCCGGATAACTTGCAAAGTGTTCTAAAACGATTGTTTCTGATTCTGAATCTGGAAACATCTACAGTACAATACTCGATGACAAAAAAAAAGGGTTGATGTGGAAGTGTGCAGGTGGTTACAAGAATAACAGTTCACAACCTGCTGTTTGAAGACGTTTGGTTCAGACAAAGTGTTTCTATAAATCTTGTTTGGGCCAGAAAGTTTTAAATTATCACTTATGTTACAATTTATCTGCATATCAAATTTGAGATTTTCTATGTATTGAACTTACCTAATACGAAAGATTGTACTGCAGGAGTTATTTTATCGTATCTTATACATCTCAAGATGAGCAATTTCTGGAATTGAGTCAACCTTGTGTCATAAGGACTTGGCAAGGGGTGTTCTTGCGGTTCAGGTGAATCGAATATTTTTTTCCATGCGTCCACATTTTTTGTGAAATGGTCCTTCACACCCCTGACAAAGAGAAGATATACTTTAACGTCAATAAATTTAAATATCGAAACTCACCTGAAAGCATGATATTCATCAAGCCTACACAATTCATCCCAAGATTTATCAACAAGCCATTCGGAGGGATTCGCATGAGGATTTTCCAGACCAACACCACCGGTAAGCAAGAACATCCATTCTGATATGTCCAACTCGTCTTTACTCTTCAATATATTAACAACTAGTAATAAAGAAAACAACAACTTGTCTTTTTCAAACAGGCTTCTGCATATATTAACATATAAGGAATACGTAAAGAAAGTTTCCAGATCTTTTAAACGTTCCTTAACATCTTCTACTTTGTCAGTGTTATCAATTGCTGAAGAGAAGAGGTTCATGAACCAAACCAGAGAGTATTGATACATGGGATCAATATTGGCCAAGTCAACTGAAAATTCGAAGGCATTAACAGGGAATAATTTAAAATAAAAGTCTTCTTGATGTAAAAATATATTGAAAACAAATATTTACTTGGGGATATATGGAAGATATGAAATCTCGGTTGTATGTTGGAATGGCACTGAAGCTAAATATCGACTATTTGTCAGTGAATTTTCTCATATAGGTATAATACCACTAGAGATGAAACTTTGTCGGCGAAATTTCTCGATCTCAATATGAAAGTTGAATATTACAAGAGAGAAATTTTACCAGCTTAAATTGTCGAGTGGTATTCGACATGACTATTTCACAAGAAAATGTATCCAACAGTAATATGGTCACATTGGGCACGTATTGCTAAGATGTCTAGAATAATGGTGTATGCACTGATTAGATTTTGTTTCTACCAAATTGACAATATTAACGAAGTTTCGTTCTTTCCACTTCAGGTGGCGCTTTTCACAAATTATGACTGATTTTCATCTGTTAATTCAAAATATTTCAATTCATTCTGGCGAACTTATCGTGTTGATAGTCGATAATTTTGTCAAGCAATAATGTGTGTTTATATTCTTGCCATCCTGATGTATATTAGTTCATTACGTCCTACCAAACGATTAAACGATTACAAACCAGGCCGAAATATAAGTATGATATCCTCTTCAGTGTTAAGATAAGTTACAGGGTAGGTTTCGGTTTTTTCGCATTATCGTTGTGAAAATATTCCCAAGTTTTTTTGTCTGAGATATTGCAGTAAAAAAATTAAATTTCAACTTCAAACATCTGACACACGAATTATATTATGATTTTGCTGCGGAATTATTGTTCAATATTGTGCATTTTTTTCAAATAATACCTATGGTGAAGAACAAGATGGCAGAATGAACTGCAATTGGCGTGTACTCCATCCGAGCAGTATCGATCTGCTTTTCTGTAATTTCAGCCACTGCTTGTTTAGCAGTGATTTCATTGGATAGCACTTTTGAGGAACTCAAAATTTGAATTGCTGTTTCATCTTCCAATATGTTGCCTTCGGATGTACTTAAAACTTCCAAAATTTTATCCTCTATTTCCTTCAGTTGTCTGCAAATTATGAATCAGGGTGAAGAAGTATCGAACAGTTTTATTGAAAAGTAATGGGCATTATATTTAAATGAATCAGATGTGATAATCGTGCAATTATGAGCATCAAACTAAAGAACAATGAATCCTTGAGTTTTGTTCAAATCTTTTTCAAGAATTATAATCTAAAATACATTTAAATTAAAATAACTGAGTAGCCTGAGTAGGTATCCTTCAATCCTCTTGATATTTAGATGGTGCGGATATTATACAAATTTGTTTTGAAACACTGTTCCAATTCTAAATCATTTCATATAAAACATTAAACAATATGAATTTTCTTAGTTTTACATTTTCAATAAATTCCCAAGTCAAATTCTGGGCACGCGAATCTGGCTCTATTGTTTCCTTCAAACAAGCTCTATACCATGCTCTTTTGCAGAAATTTCGTCCACGCCGCGAATTACACGACAAAATATATGTGGGAAATAGAGAAACCTCTTGGCCTAAGATCAGAAGAGAATGAGCCAAAATAACTCTAAGTAATCACGAAAAATCACAATGAGTTTTAATTTATTTTCATGAGAACAATGTTTATGAATTTCGTTCTTGCCTTCATTTATTTTAATTGTTTGATAATTCGAATTAAAACAAGTGTTCATCCAGTCTTCACGAGAAACACCTTTAGGGCATATATGTATTCTAAAACAAGTTGCAGAATGGGCTCCCATTCCAATACGAATGCGAAATTCGAAAACGAGCGACGAAGGAGCGAGTTTTCGAACGCATGAGTGTTGGAATTGCATTCTGCAACGAGTATTAGACGATATTTTCTCTATTTCAGTCAAATTTCGTGAAATACTGTTGAAATTCAATGAAAAACTCATCCTAGTGACTTTTGTTTTGTATCTTGGCAGTTGGTGACTGTTACGAAATTGACATTTCCAAATTGACGTTTGTTGAAAATTGATAGGAGCGGAACCAGTGCTGACAACAAAAAAACGAAAAATATAACTGAAAACAATGCTGTAATGAGTTCATTACAGCACTGTTTTTAGTACTGTAATGAACCCATTACGCTACTGAAATAGAGAAAATATTATTATTATTGATTGATACAGTAGGAGTTGGGGAAATATACCTATAAACTATACAGGGTGAGTCTTTGACGTGTACATATATTTTAAATGTAGATTCTTGGGGCCAAAAGAAACCTTTTGTTTGTTTTCATTTTTCCGAATTAGACTCTGTTTCTATTGAAAAAATAGCCATTTAAAAAAAATGGGGCCAATACGTGCCTCATACAATTCTCTGCAATCACCTCAAAGTGCATATTTCTCGATTGAAATTGAGTTGATACATTCAGGGAATACTGAAGTATGTACTAACCTTATTTGAAAAAGAATGTTACAAACACGATATTTCCTAACAAAACACCCAGTTTTGTCTGATCATATCTGCAATTGAAAAGCCATATTTCCCTCACCAAAATAGGTTCCTTCTTCGATTTTCCTGAGGATTGGTTTATAAACACTAATAACTTTTTCATATTTTCCTTTATATCCCGAAAACATCTTAAAAAGAATTGCCTCCTCTCTAACCTAACCTAACTTCATTAATCTAGGTCATAGGATTGTAGGTCAATGACCTAACCTCACCCATCTTCTATGATATTCCACAGAGCTTCTGAGAAGACGATGTCAGATTGTTGATTATCTCTTTAAACAACGGTATAGCGGTAACCTATCTCGCAATACGAGGTAGTCGGCGCGCAAGATAAATCGTTGTTCTGTGCGAAGACGAGTCTTTGGTTCTGTGTCTCCAACGCCAGTCCTATTTACGACGCATGCATATAGCGATAACCGGCGTGATATACTACGATTCATTTATTCATTTATCTTCAGACAAGAATGCAAACAGGTGTAAAAACACCCAAAACAATGTGATGTGAATGGCTTAAATGGTCAAATCATTTCTAGAGCTATCTCGTGATGATATGTGAAGGCTCCCAGTGAATTAATGTAATAATAACCGTGTAGTGTTGATTTCATAAAATTCCAAGAGGATGTATAATGTTTGGATAGAAACATCGCCACAGACTATTTAGATTATCATTTTATTTTTCATTGATTTCAATTCAATACGTGGTTTGTATCGACATTCACCACTAATATTCGAATTTTGTATTACATTAACATGTATTTTGATGTGGACCGGTAACAATAAATTTTTAATAAGAACTGTGCGTATAAAATGTATAATTTCATGCTTCTTAGAATTTAATTTTATCTCCCACATTTGTGGGATTTTATTATTACATATCTCACATCAAACGTTTTTCCATCATAGAGGTTTTAGTCATAACATGTTGATAAACATTCCAACAACATTGTTAACTTGTATAGAGATTAGAGAGTTAAATTTCAGCCATCTTCTCTTCTTCCAGTGCGGCTCCCTTGGTTGGCCGAACGTAGGCCTTGTGGCCCATTGTTCATGCCGCATTCATGCAAAACTAGAAAGACTCAGTCCCAAAGGCACGTTGACAGAATTTCAGCCATTCTATGATATTAAAAATCCAGGGAAGCATCCAGATTATTCTTATGGTTTTTTAATTTTTTTTTCGTCGAATTTTATAGGGTAAAATTGAGAATAACTCGAAAACGACGTGTTTCATTGTTTTCATTTTTATATTTTAATGATTAATTCTTCAGAAAATATGAACCGTGAAAATAAAGGCATTTATTATTAGAGAGTTATCGAAACGCAAATACAGGCCAAACTTAATTAAAGGATCCTGCATTAAAAGATCCCTTAACGTTGGTCGAACATTTGAACTATCGAATGGACTTATTTCTGGTCTACTTTATTTTGACATTTCCATTATTTTGAAAGTTGTGAGAAGTTGTTGTTTGGATTTTAGGATATGTTCTTTAGTTGTATGTGATCTGAAAACTAGGTAGTACTAAGATGTCTAGAATAATGGTGTAGGCACTCGTCAATTTTTGAATGGAATGACGTTCGACCAAATCGAAAATATTAGCAATGTTTCGTAGCGGCGCCGCAATACCATTTCAATGTATTTTCCGTTGTTAATTTGATTGATGTATCAACAGCTGATTTGCCAAAGTCAATTATGACATGACAGCAGCGAATGGCATCTTTTAATAATGAAAGTTTTATACTTTTCCTTAGAACTATAGTATACATCATCAGGATATCAAGAATATAAACACACATTATTGCTTGACAAAATTATCGACCACGTTCGCCAGAATAAATTCAAATATTTGTAATAACTGATAAAAATCAGTCATAATTATTGAATAGCGCCACCTGAAGTGGAAAGAACGAAACATTAATATTATTCTCAATTTGGTCGAAACAAAATCTAATCAGTGCCTACACCATTATTCTAGACATCTTAGGTAGTACATATAATAATTAGTGTTCTGTGCACATTATTTTCTCTCATCCATGGAAGAACAGTTAGAAATTGCCCTAATGATGGGATATACCGTCATACCGATCAAGACATAGAGCAGCTTCTTCTGCACAATATAATTGGAGTAATCAATGATAACTCAAGGGATGAGGGAATGCCTTTTAGTTTGGAGAATTATCCGGAGGAATAAATAAAAAAATATTTCTGCTTTTACAAAAAGGATTTGGGTAGATTGAAGAATGCGCTTGGTATTCCAGAAGACATAATTACAGAAAATGGAAACAGAACGGATGGTTGGTTTTATATGTTCGATATAAACAAGGTTTTAAACCATTATGTATGTTACTGAGACGTTTAGCTTATCCCAATCGTTTGGGGCATTTGAAGGTAATGTTCAATTGCTCCGAACAATCCCTGTCTCAGTTCATAACTAAAATGGCAGAATTCATAGTGGACAACCATGGGGACCTTCTAGAAGAATTGGTTTCTCACCAGTGGCTAGATGTGAACAAATTCACAGAGTATGCACAGGTAGGTACATATTAATAAATTTTAATATTTTTATTATTTATTTATTAATATTATTTATTTTTTAATTAATTAATTAATTAATTATTTTTTTTTTAATATTTTTATTATTTATTTATTAATATTATTTCTACAAAGGCATTCTTCGTTTTCAGTCAATTGTAAACATGGTGGGGGCTATCCCACATTGTTGGGCCTTTATTGATGGCACAGCAAGGCAAATTTGTCGTCCTAGCATAAACCAAGAGGAATATTATTCAGGACACAAAAACGTGCATTGCTTAAAATATCAATCTTTATACCCATACAGCACACGACATCCATTGGACGTCCATTTTACGACCATATCAAGTCCAAACGTCCATGGACGTTGAATGGATGTCCATTGTACTTACAATTGTTGACGTCCATTGGTTGTTACGAACGTACGTCCATTGTACATACATATAATGTCCAAAAATATATACGAATTCTCTGTTTGAATCTCATATTTTTTCTCTGTTCCAAATGAAAATCAATAGTATTTCCAAACACAATCTTGAAATGACATTTGATGAATGGTGCATTTTGTTCGTCCAGTTAATGTACATTTCTGGACGTCCATTGTACATCCAACAGTGAACATTCATTGTACGTCCAATTCAGATACATTATTAATGGTGCATATTTTGTTGGTCCAGTTAATGTACATTTCTGGACTTCCATTGTACATTCATTGTACGTCCAATTCAGATACATTATTAATGTTGCATATTTTGTTGGTCCAGTTAATGTACATTTCATGACGTCCATTGTACATCCAACAGTGAGCATTCATTGTACGTCCAATTCAGATACATTATAGACAATTCGCAGATGATCGCCATATTGGCCATGTTTCAGACCAAGACGAAAGTTAATTCCAGAAGAAATTATTCCAAAAAGAAAATAATTCAGTAAAACTAAGATAAATCAGATCTCAGTTTTATTGATTAATTTCCTTTTGGAATAATTCCTTCTAGAATAAACTTTCGTTGGATAATTATTATTTTCGGACATACCGATAAGTATGAACGATTCTCACGCTCCCGGCTTGCATGTTTCATATGTGAAAACTCACATTCTTGCTTGCTGAGGAAAAATATAGTGACTATATTACCATATAGTCACTGTAAGGACTAAGGAGAAAATGTGAGATATGCCATCTATCTTCGTCCGCGTAACTTCGAGAGCGAATTGTTTGTCTAATTCTTAACTAGATGTCGCCATGTGGTAGTCTTTCCCCAAAACGATCTTCCCTTTTCTTTTAACAGGACCTTCGTTTCGCTCCGATGATATGATTAACTCCGTAGATCCGTACAAGATCTTGAATTGATGAGGATGGAACCTTCGCTAGGTGCCTGGAATCTGGATGATGAAGTGTGGCAAGTGGCAAGCTGACAAGATTGAGTCAGATTCCATTGTTATGTTATACTGTTATAGGTATATCTAGTAACGCCGTATCTGAATCTGATGAATTTCAGTGTTACTCATTAAATTTCATGGATTTGAATCACGTTGAGATTTGTTTATATTATTAATAATAATGCATTCCTTATCTTGTGGTGGATGATATTAACAGTTTTTGAAAGTGAAGCATAGACCGATATTTGCAGGTTACGCACAATAAACATCCATTGGACTTGAATTGTACGTCCATTGGATAAATAATGTACCAATTCTGGACATCCAATGGATGTCTCGAACATCCATAATAAACGTCCATTGATCATCCAATGTACGTACATGTGCATCCAATGTACGTACAATGGATGTCCAAGATAGGCACAATGTACATCCATTGGACGTTATCTGGGCTTGAATTGTACGTCCAAAGTGGTGTCCTGGACGTCCCATGAACGTCCATTGGATGTACTATGTACCAATTCTGGACATCCGATGGATGTCTCGAACATCCATAATAAACATCCATTGTCCGTCCATTGTACGTACATGTGCTGTGTGGGTAGACGCCTGATGGGTTAATTATAAATTTAATGGGAGCCTGGCCTGGAAGACGCCATGATGCAGGGATACTGAGGGAATCTAATTTGTACGAACAATTACAGCAACGTTGTGTTCAAGAAGATGAAAGTTTTGTTGTATTTGGTGACCAAGCATATGACATATCACCTCTCCTGTTTTCACCATTTCCAGGGGATCCTTCAAATTTACAGCCACACGAAACTGCTTTCACTGCCAGCATGAAAAAACTTCGTGTGGCGGTACAATGGGGGTTCCAAAACGCGGTGAGCCAATTTGCATTTGTCGACTTCAAGAAAAACCAAAAGCTTTTGCTAAATGATGTTGATAAATTCTATAAATGTGCAGTTATGTTGACAAACTGTCATTTATGCTTGTACAAAAATAAAACCAGTGAATACTTCAAAGTAGAACCACCAAATTTAGAAGATTATTTGAACAGAGCTAATTAAAGATCAATATTATGATGTAATAACGAAGTGATGAATAAATATTTTATTATACAAATTTAATTCTTCAAATTATCTACTGCACTTAATAATTTCATTATAACTTGTTGTTGTGCATCAAAAATTTTTGTGTAATGTTCACAATCAAACTGCAATTTTTTCTCCGCAAGCGCAGTATTTCTTTCGCTCACTGCAACTCTCCTCTCTTCCAATTCCAATTTTCTTTCCTCCAAAGCTAGTCGTCTCTCCTCCAACTCCAATTCTTTGTCAGTTTTTTTCTTCAAATATTCCAGCCCAGTCTTCCTCATATATGTTGTTTTTCTTGAACGACTACAGATGGGGTCTAATAAATGTTAATCAATTGTCATCACATTCTTCTAAAATATTTCATTATATACAGGGTGTCCCAGAAGTCCCGCACTTCCTTGAGGGGATCGAAAGTGAAAAATATTCTAAGCCTAAATATCCATGTTTGAAATTTTTTGATGAAGTAGTTAATCAGTAATTAATTAATGAAAGTGACCAATCAGGAGCGCGCTATAGAAGAATGAGGGACGCGAGAGTGAGACGCCAGAGCTGCTGCCGGCTTTTCACGCAGTAAACCGAGACTAGCGTCTCACATTCGCGTCCCCACTGCTTACTCATTCTTTGAAGCGCGCTCCTGATTGGTCACTTTCATTAATTAATAACTAATGAACTACGTTATCAAAAAATTTCAAACATGGATATTTATCTCAGAATATTTTTCACTTTGGGTCCCCTCAAGGAAGTGCGGTACTTCTGGGACATCCTGTATGTTGACACCTAATTAGGAATAAGAATAAACTTCACCTAAAACAGTTTTTGCTTTTTTCTTTGAATTATCTGGTGTCACTTCAATAACTGGGGTGTCCTCTTCGTTCCTGATGTTCAGAATTTCAACATCTTGGTGCGTATCTGTGGAAGGAAGATATATTACAGAAAGAAAATTATTTCACTACCACTGATTATTATTTCAAATGTTTTCAACATATTACTTTCAAAATACTCAAATAGAACTCACCAGATACTTCTTCTAATATATTTTTCAAATCATGGTCAGCAAGATGGCTTTCATAGAAATTGATTGCCACCTGCTCCCTCATAATTTTTCCTTCTTGAGAATCTTTTATTTGTTTTTTTTAATTGACTTTTCTTCTTTTTCGCTTCTCTCTCTTCATTTGCAATTTCCTTGACCTCCAGAATCAGTGAATCCTTTTCAGAGAATGGTTCTTCGATTCCCGAACTGTAAGTGTAAAATATACACAACAATTAGTTCTGCATACTTACCTATATAATTTTTTAGAGTTTAATAAAATAAAAGTTCTTACCTCTTCTGATTAATTCGGTCCTTTTCAACATGCTGCTCTAGTAGTAAATTTATATATGGCCGAATAGTCTTTATAGAAAAAAATTTTTTTGTTAAAAGAAACAAAGAATTTTGTACTGCCTCCCACATATCACCATTCATGAAGGGATTTTTTCCCAACACTTCCCTCAATAATATTACATCGTCCTCGTATGTGAATCTGAGACGTTTTTTTTTCACTGTCACCATTCATTTTTCTCAAAAAATACCCGAAAAACACACAACTGACATGAAATAACACGGAATAGAGAGAACTGTCAAAATAAGGGATCTTTTATTTAAATGCATGGTTGTTCTTTACTTAAGTTAAGTAAGGGAGGCCTGTATTTTATTAAATGTTGACGTTCAGTTCAAAACGCGATTCGGGATTTCTCACGATGGAGACCACCGATTTATATGGGGTATTCACTATCTTGCAATACTGCACATTTTAGGATGCACTTTGGGGCTTTCGTTAAATACCAGAGGCAAATATTTATTGTTTTATTGTAAGGCGTGTGGTATCAGTGAAAAGTAAAAGTGTGAAAACATGTGCTTACTATTATTTCTGTTGGACCGGCAAGCCGAAAGCAAATTGTTTCGGTAGTCAGTATAAATTTTCATTTTTCTCATTCTCAACATACTGAGCGTAAACAGTTCTCATAACATCAGAGTAGAAGAATGTGGAAAGGCCATGCATTTTGTGAATTTCAGAAAAATCATCACAGGGTGTTTCAAATTTTGTGTCGAAAACTATGATCGAAAATTGGCCATAACTTATATTTTTCAAATTAGAACCCTTTTTTTATTATTGCGTTGGATTTTGCAAAGGAAAATAATGATTTCACTTCAATAAAAAAAAAATGAAAAAAACTTAGAGAACCATCATAATTTTTTTCGCCCGATTAAAGGCAATCATAAAAAATAGGATACTTATTTGAAAAACTATTTTTGATATTTTGTTCTCCGACGAAAAGTTTCATATACCTACCTATATTGATTGTAACCATTGAGTTTAAATATATTTAAACTCAATGTTTTAGTTGCGCCTGTATTTATTAGATGTTCTGTGCGTGAAACAGACATAAATCAACACAGAAGAATGTGGGAACTGTCAAAATAAGAGATCTTTTATTTAACTATGACTGTCCTTCAAAATCTTTTTTGAATGTGTGTGAGTAAATGTCAAAATAAGGGAAACTTTATTTAAGTTAGGCCTCTATTTGCGTTTCGATAACTCTCTATTATTATTATATCTTTTTCAAGTGGTTTTATCTTAGACAAAGGAAAGAGGAGACGCGGTATAGGATGATAAATCTTGAAGCCAAGATGTCACATAATGAAGAACGAACTGGACGACTGCATTACTACGAAACGAGAATTACGCTAAGATCTGAACAACGTTGCCACGTTGTCTGAGATTTCCGATTCATTAACGTTGAATCCTTCAAGAATTACAATTAAGAATACAATTCTTTTAATTGTTGCTCATGTAAATGTTTGAAATGATTATGCACCCTTTTGAATATTAATAAAATGTTTTAAATTTCAAACACTTCTCAAGCAATAATGTGCATAGAACTTGGAAAACTTTTGTCTAAGGCATAGAATATAGCTCCTCTCTTTAGAATGCATCCCCTCTTAAAATTTACCTCCACCCTTAACTTGGGTCACATTATAAAAGCAGGTATTTACCCTTCTTCAAATCTTTCCTTCCTTGCTTTCAAAGCAGTCAACATAGCTCACGGAGCATTTTTAAATTTGTCGATTGTTCCAGAGGCTCCCATCGTGACAACACCGGTTGTTCCAGTTTCATTCATTAAATTCATATATTATTTCCCGACCAATCAGCGATTTTGGCCTTCCATTTGACATTTCATGTTTGATACACGTTGCCTTTCCGAGAACTGTTGAATGTGTCAAATAAGTTTTTTAAATCAATGCAAATAAGTGATTTTCTGAATATCTTGAGCAAAATACCTTAAAATAATGGTTCGTAAGTGTCAAGTGTGTGGCAAATTGAACTCCTACAACCCTAATTTGAGTTTTCACAGGTTAGTTTTATGTTTACAGATCAGTGGCGTAGATTATTCAATGTTTATAATTTTACTTCTAGATTTCCTTCTGATATTGAGAGAAGAAATATATGGCTTTCAATTTTGGACTTGGCTGATGCTGAAAACTTGCCTCAACATCTGTTCTTATGTTCGGAGCACTTCCAATCCAAAGATTTTGGTTTTCGAGTGAATGGTACCAAATATCTTAAAAATGATGTCAATCCTGTTCCTGTGAAACAACTCTGGGAACTAACGTCCTCAAGGTAAGTTTCTGTGCGAAGTTCCAGAGATTCATAATTTAATTCAACCTGTTTGAATATAACTCCATGAAATAGAGTCAGAATATGTGTCAGTAAATATTGTTATACAATAATATTATTAAGTATAATTCAATACATTAATTGGGAACTTTTTTGCAGCTCAAGCTCAACTATCACCCCCCAAGATGCTAAAAGGTAATTATGCATTTATAATTCGCCATTTGACAATGAATATTCAAAGAAATATATTTACAGAGATCAAGTTTCATTCCTCGATGCAGAAATTTACCGGAATATTGCTTCTATTCCTTGTTCTCCAAAAAGAAGGTAAGACCTGTGTGTCAGTATTGGCACATTCTGATTAACCATATTTGGTGAATTTTGTTACAGTGAAGAAAATGTGAAATCACCTATTGTAAAACTGGAGCAACAAGTGGAGAAATTTGATGCGAAGCCATCCATCTCTGCCGAAGAACCATCTACCTCTAAAATTAGAAGGGGAAGGTAAATATTTCATTCAAACGATGCCCACATCGAATTATTTTATAAAGTTCAAGACTAATTATTCTGTTACATTACAGAAAGAGAGCTTATGTAGGTGATTTACATACCAGTGATTTTTCTACACCTGAGAAAAGGAAAAAGAGTATGAGTATTATCAGAAGGAGAGTGCAGGGTCAAAGCAAACAGATACGCATATTAAGGCAGTCTGTTCGAAGGATGAAGAATAAGATCACCTCGATGAAAACATTGATGGATTGTTTGAGAGAAAAATTGCTTATATCAGAAGCTTCAGAAGCAACCATATCTGTATGTTTCCTTTTTTTTTTTGGTGAAAGTGCAATAGCATGTAACTTGATTTTTTATGATTCGGTATATTGGAGCCATTAGATTTTAAATAGTGTTGTGCATAGGTAGTAACAACATTTATGTCGTTTGAAACCTTACACCGCGTTTACATTAGTCAAGTGAGTTGATCAAGTCAGTTGAATTGAAAGCGAATTGAATGTGTAAACCCCCCAATTCGTTTCACTCGATCGGCTGAATTGAACGGCTTCTAAGTTGAAGCACGGTCAACTTTGTGGAAGTCACTTGAATTCAACTGACTTGATCAACTCACTTGACTAATGTAAACGCGCCATTATCTTAGAAGTGGAAATCAAGTACAACGTATCGTAACTTCAGAAAGAAGATTATATTTTTCTGAGAATTAACACGTTACTCGAATATGAAGCTGGTCTAATGTTCTCATTTAACATATATGAGTTACATGGTATTGCACAGTGAAAGATGAAGTAGAGAAACATTTTGAGACAACCAGATGATAACATTTTTCTTTTTCAGGCATCTGTCAATCCTGGAGCTGCTACTGATTTATTCGAGAGAATGTTGAAAGGATCGAATAGGCAAAAATTCAATCCAACATTGAGAGCATTTGCTTTAACTTTGGCATTTTATTCACCGAAAGGATATAATTTTGTCAGAAAAACCTTCAACAATAGCCTTCCGCATTTAGATACTATCTCGAAGTGGTATAGGTCTGTAGATGGAAGCCCTGGATTCACAAAGGAAGCATTGACAGCCTTGTCTCTACGACAAAAAGGAGTCTCCTATCCTTTGTTGTGCAATCTTGTTATGGATGAAATGTCCATCAGACGTCAAGTTGAGTGGACAGGTTCTAAATTCACCGGATATGTTGATGTTGGTACCAACTTGGATTCTGACATTTTACCCGAAGCTCGAGAAGCATTAGTTTTCATGCTAGTGTGTCTGAATGGTTCCTGGAAAGTTCCTGTGGGATATTTTCTGGTGAATGGGTTAGTGGCGACAGAGAAAGCTGAGTTAGTGAAAAAATGTCTGGGTTTTCTACATGAAAGTGGAATCAAAGTAATTTCACTAACTTTTGATGGTGCTCCTTCAAATTTTTCAATGGCTGAAAAATTGGGAGCAGATTTCAGTGATCCATCAAACTTGAAAACGAAGTTCGAACACCCAATTACCCAGCACGATATATATATTAATCCTGATGCCTGCCATATGATTAAGTTAGTGAGGAATTGTTTTGCATCCCAAACTGGCTTACGAAATATGGAAAATATGGAGATTAGATGGACTTTTGTTTCGACTTTAGTGGATAAGCAAGATATTGAAGGTCTGCACGCTGCTACAAAGGTAAGGCAGAGGCATTTACAATGGATGAGAGAAAAAATGAAGGTGCGATTAGCAACTCAGACACTAAGCAAAAGTGTAAGTGATGCAATAGATTTTTTAAGAGATGATCTTAAGTGTTCTGAATTTCAAGGATCAGAAGCCACTTCTGAATTTATTCTGAAGTTCAACAACTTATTCGACATCTTCAACTCGAGAAATCCTTGTGCAAAATACTTTTTTAAAAAACCATTCATGACAAGTACAGCTGGAGTCTTCACAGATTATATGGATACGATGAAAAGATATATTCTTGGACTGACATTGAATGGGGTCCCTATCACAAGAAGTGGAAGAAAAACGGGATTTTTAGGTTTCTTGATCTGCATTGAAAGTTTGGAACAAATGTACAAGAAATATGTCATCGAAGAAAAATTCCTCAAATATCTTCTCACTTATAAACTGTCGCAGGACCATTTAGAGCTGTTCTTTGGATGTGTTAGAAGTAAAGGTGGACATAACAATAACCCCACTGCAAGACAGTTCGAGGCGGCATACAAAAGGTTGATTGTTCACTCGCAAATATCCGCTTCTGATACAGGAAATGCCATCAATCTGGAATCCATCAGTATCCTGACATGTGGATCTGCAGTTAGCATTCTCTCACCTGAACATGCAACCAATATTGAAAAAAATGAACAGTTCGCTTCAGTAATGGAAAGTGTTTTTTCAGATATGGATAAATTTGAGTATGCAACTTCAACAGCATGGAATCTCACTCCATATGTAGAAGATATTGTGGGATATATATCTGGATATGTTGTTCGGATACTCGAGAAATTTATTTCATGTCGAAAGTGCCTCGATCTTTTGAGAAATGAAATAGATGTCTCACTTCTCCAAAGAAGAAAAACATATGGAAGATTAATTAGGGCCAGCCAATTTGTAATTGATATTTGTAAAGAGGGCGAAAAATTGTTCAAATTCTTCCATAAAACTTCGAACATTTTTAATAGAAAAGTTGAACATTTGTTACCAGTTCTGATCAGCCAAACTATGTTTAATATTGATTCATCCATTTTGGACTATTTTGATAATCATCTTTTTGATGGAAATTTCATTGATGGACATGCTGATCAGTTGATCAAAATTATTTTGAAAAATTATTTTAGAATAAGGATTCATCACGAAACCACCAAACTCTTAGATGAGTCAAAAAAAAATAGATCAAGATCTATGAACACCAGACTTATACTGTTTAGGAATGAATAATTTTACTATTTCAATGTATTGTGCTATTGTGGATTGTGATTGACTATGATTATTGTTTCAATAAAACACCTATCGATTATTATTTTGATATTTTATTGGGTAATTAATTTTCTGTAACATGCTTGAATCTTCTGACTCAACATATTTTCGTGAATTTTATTAAGTAAATTCAGGTGAGCTCATTTTTTCTTTAACCGGTTCATCTTTAAGGCGGATTCTTCGACAAGTTCATTCAGCTAATATACATATCAAATTGGAACCAAAGTTCAGCTAATTGTGCTTAATTGTTCCAAAGGTATTGAGCTCCGAAGCAATAATTCTGAAATGTGAATAACTACGGAACCACGCGAAAAAATTGGCCCATAATCGGACATGTGGGTATATTCATTTCTTTTTCCGTCGAAATTAATTGAATTCTGATATCATCAATAAAAAGTTATTTACCTAACGTGCGCATATCAAATTGGAACCAAATTTCAGCTAATTGTGGTTAATAGTTCCAAAGATATTGAGCTCCGAAGCAATAATTCTGAAATGTGAATAACTACGGAATCACGCGAAAAACTTGGCCCATAATCGGACATGTGGGTATATTCATTTCTTTTTCCGTCGAAATTAATTGAATTCTGATTTCATCAATAAAAAGTTATTTACCTAACGTGCGCATATCAAATTGGAACCGAATTTCAGCTAATTGTGGTTAATAGTTCCAAAGATATTGAGCTTCGAAGCAATCATTTTCAAATATGAATAACTACGGAACCCCTAAACAACACGGCAGATCCACGCCACTGGCGGCAAATGAATTCACGCGAATCTAATTTCTGCATTGTTGCCAGCGCAAGAACTGTGGAATAAGGACAGCTATATCTGTCCTTGTTCCACTCATGGGAAATTGGTCGGGATGTTGGCTTCAAAAGTTCCTGAATTTATGAATGACATGCCAGGTCTCCTCTTTCCTTTGTCTAAGGGTTTTATAGTATCCTCGCGTGGATTTATGAGTCGGCTACGCTATATCTTTTATACCGAGCAAAACTTTGAACAAGTTTTGATTGAGGAGTATGCACCATGAATATAGAGTGAACACTCAACCAAAATACAGTTCTTTCGAAATATCGGTTCCGAATATATTATGGAAAGAATAGTGTTAATTTCATGGATTTTCGACTCCTTGTATCTTTCAAATGGAACCGAATTTAAAAAAATGGTATAAGAAAAAAGTGTTCAGTTTGATGAGAGGAATCTATACAGTTAGAACATATGTAATGGTCAAAGACTCACCATGTATATAATACTTTTTCTATTCAACTTAGAACTCACCGCTTATTCTCGGCCCCTTGTATAATCAAAGTATTCTTTTCTGCCTCTAAATCTGGCCTTTCCTTGGCCACTGTGATACCTAGCAATTGATCTTCCAGCCCAACTTTTGTGATCATAAAGTTGACCAACGTTACTTTCACCGCCACTTCTGGCATATAATGTGGATTTCTCAATTTCGTTGTTACATAGAGTCTGAAAAGTCATCAAATTAACTGCAATTCATACATTCGAAGAAAGGCTTCATTCGTTAACTATCACGATTTCACAAATTCGCCTAAACTTTTGCTGCCCCCCCCCCCTTAGAATTTTTGGACATACTGAGACTTTCAATTTTCCAGGTGTATTTCTATTTACTTCGGCCCCTCCTTAAAAATTCCGGCCCCCTCTTGGCCCCCATCTCTTTGAAAGCTGGTGTCGCCACTGCTCTTCAAGTTACAGGGTAGATTGTGCGTTTTCATCCTTCCTTTGAAAATATACTCAAGCTCTTCTGACTGAGATATTGCAAAATGTGCGGGGTTATTTGTGGTTGGTGCTAAAGATCTTCGTTTCCGACCGAGCGATATGTCAGAAGTTCATTGAAACCTCTAAATTGTTCTCAATGAAATAACAATTCATTGAAACACGGGAAATGAAACCAATCAACTACATTTCAGATTTGAAATACCAAAAAAAATAATGAACCAGAGAATATATCTTCTTTATTTTATTTTCGAAGAATTATCTTCATGAAATACAATTCCTTCGAGAAGAACATTGTTATTTACGCCACTGAAAATGTTTGAAACGGACAATGAAATCAACTATATAAAATGTTTCAACACGGCCATTTATTTGGGATTATTGAAAAAAACGATTTTTTTTTCCTTCTTCGACTCCTTCTGTGTCATGGAAATAAAAATGATTAGGATCCATGTCTGCAAAAATGTGTATTGATTTTCATAAGCACTATCTTCATTCACTATCACCATCTTCATATAGATGTTTTGTCACCTCTACTTTGGGACCCCCTATATATGAATTTAGAAATAATTCCTTCGCTCAAGTGAGGCCCTTAACGTAGGCACACATTTTTTGGGAACTCTTTTAGCATCTAGTAGTCATGTTTTAGATGCAAATTTGGTAGAAATTTTCACCAGCACAATAATATATCTCTAGTTCTACAGTGGGCGAATCGAATTACCTGAAATCTGGACTATATTCCACAACTGAATCACCTAATTTCAGACACCAAGCACCGCCCTGTTTGAAAATTTGTTGCGATAAAACAGGTTCCAAAATTGGGTCCAATTCTTCGCCAATATTCTCTAGTAGAACCTAAAATATATAAATGCACTATTTTTATGATTCATGCCACAAAAAAATTGTTTCCAAAGGTGAATATTGTAATCCAAAATACTGGTTCAAAGCAAGCAAGAATTGGACATAGTAAAAGTCAATTCGTGCTGAACTTGCAATTGCAATTTACTATACAATCCAAGATCACTGTACCTACCTTCTCAAGTTTCTCAGTACATAATACAACCTAGGAGCATAGAATAACTGGAGGAAAGGCTTCATACGCTCGGCAGATCATTTTGAACTGCCAATAACGGCGGAGGTTAGAGTTTCGTGTGACGCCCGATAGATAACGCTGAGATCGTTTATTCAGCAACATGTCAGATATCTTGTTCTATGGCGCTACAGTTGCAAAGAACATAATGGGGAGTTCCAAAATGGTCGTAACGGCAAGATGACTACTTTTCCTAGCGTCCTGGTTTGTAACTCCCAATTAGTTTAAGTCGCATGAAAATTTTTTGAAAAAGTATTGAGAATATAGTGATTGTGTTTGTTGGTTGTTTTAAAGAATTAAAGAAGATATACGACGGGGATATGGAATTATCCAGACGCTTTGATAGGAGCATCCTCGTCTAAAAAATGTGTTCCTGACCACATGGCCATAGTTGCCGGGTCATTTAAAGAGAGAGAGAAGAAGAAGAAGAGAAGAATATAATGTGGCTGTCATTGTTAATGATACATTTATGCTTCTTTTTAATTGAAAATGGCCATAAATCATAACATAGACAATATTGATGACATATCATCGCTTTATTCTAATCAACTTTGTATGCGCAATTATATGGGAAGTCTGTGATCGGTAATAAATTTGTCAAAACAATATCCTTATCGGAAAAAGCGAACATTCAAGTGAGTATTACTATTATTATACGGGAAGACTGAGGTTTTATCTGTTCTCGTGTATCATACGCAGAATTGTATGGTACCCCGTTTACATTCCCTCTGCTAACACTTAGATTCGGAGCGGGAAACAGATTTTTCTTCCTATATTCAATCTGATCCTTGCAGCCATTTCTTTACACGTGCTATATGCATTATATTGTCGGATTTAAACAAAGTAATGTATTGCTTTCTTTCAAAAGAATATATATTATGATATAGTAATAAATGGGACCTAATAAGTAATAACAACTAATAACCATTAAAGATAATTTTATTAAGGATAGCCATGTTGTAGCAACGAACGACGTTGTCGCCATCTCGTGACCTTGCGGCGAACTGACAAGTTCGGACGTTTTTGGCAGGTCATTTTCGTAGGGGAGTCTTCTCTCCAGTTATTCTATGCTCCTAGATACAACGAACATAAAGGGTTTTCCAATAAGAGGTTATATTTTGAATAGCCCGCTATTTCCGTAGATTATTCACTCTAAAAATTGCGAAAATTTGGCAGAGAGGATTTGTAAAACTTGAACATTTTTGGATCGTCGAACCGTAATACAAAAATTGGTGGAAAATTTTGAGCTGTTAGGACAAGTTAATGTAAAGTATTAAAACCTGTGCACGTCGCTCAAGAACAGTCGAGAATATTGCTGATGTAGCCGAAACTGTTGAAGAAAACCCAGATTTGTCTAATCCTCGTCGTTCTTTGGTATTAGGCATTCCACAAACGATATTACACCCTATTTTGCTTGGAGATTTGGGCATCAAGGCTTATAAAGTTCAGTTAACACAAAAACTCAAGAAGGCCGATCATCAACAGCATCTTGTCTTTGATGATTGGGTCCTTGAAATGCATGAAAATGATGCGGAATTCCATCGAAAAATCATCTTGGGTGATGTGGCCCATTTCCATCTCAGTGTCGCATCTGGGGCTCGAAAAACTCAAGAACTATTGTTGAAAATCCTCTTTATATCCTCAACGTGAAACTGTTTGATGCAATATATTGGTCATTGGAACTTACTTTTTCGAGAATGAGGCTGGAGCAGCAGTAACGTTGAAAGGATTGCGCTATCGACGGATGATTAATGATTTTTCATGGCCGGAATTGGATGGTATTGATCTGGACATTTTTTACTTTGAATAAGACGGTGCTACGTGCCACATAAGCAACGAAACCATTGATCTTTTACGGGAAATGTTTCCGGACCGTGTTATCTCTCGAAGAGGTGATCATAATTGGCCACCGAGATCTTGTCATTTTACACCTTGCAACTTCTTCCTTTGGGGCCATTTGGAAGGGAAGATCTACGCCAAGAGCCCAGCGAATTCAAAAGATGGAATTCGTGAGGGTATCGAGGACATAGGGCAACCACTTTGCGATTGGGCTATGGAAAATTTCATGAAAAGAATATGGTCGTGGTGGTCATTTGGCTGATGTTATTTTCTATTATTGACGGCCTCTTTATAATGAAATAAACATCTGATCATTCAAAAAAATGGCATTTTTCTTCGAATAACACCTCTTATTGAAAAACCCTTTATTATTCATGCGGAAGAGGTTCAACAGATGAGACGAATTCAAGTTCGGTGGATCATCCAAGTAAATAACAGCTATAATATACCCGTTAAATATATAACTTTGTTCACGACTCTTCATTTCGAAATAAACACAATTTCTTATTTGTGTTCTAGTCGTACTCGGTGGTTGTCATACTGAACATTGATAAGCCATAAATCACAATTCACAAGTGTTTAATGAATGTCATGCTTGATGTAATACCTAGGAGCATAGAATAACTGGAGGGAAGGCTTCATACGCTCGACAGATCATTTTGAACTGCCAATAACGGCGGAGGTTAGAGTTTCGTGTGACGCCCGATAGATAACGCTGAGATCCTTTATTCAGTAACATGTCAGATATTTTGTTCTATGGCGCTACAATTGCAAAGAATATAATGTGGCTGTCATTGTTATTGATACATTTATGCTTCTTTTTAATTGAAAATGGCCATAAATCATAACATAGACAATATTGATGACATATCATCGCTTTATTCTAATCAACTTTTTATGCCCAATTATATGGGAAGTCTGTGATCGGTAATAAATTTGTCAAAACAATATCCTTATCGGAAAAAGCGAACATTCAGGTGAGTTTTACTATTATTATACGGGAAGACTGAGGTTTTATCTGTTCTCGTATATCATACGCAGAATTGTATGGTACCCCGTTTACATTCCCTCTGCTAACACTTAGATTCGGAGCGGGAAACAGATTTTTCTTCCTATATTCAATCTGATCCTTGTAGCCATTTCTTTACACGTGCTATATGCATTATATTGTCGGATTTACAAAAAAAAGGATGTATTGCTTTCTTTCAAAAGAATATATATTATGATATAGTAATAAATGGGACCTAATAAGTAATAACAACGAATAACCATTAAAGATAATTTTATTAAGGATAGCCATGTTGTAGGAAGAAACGACGTTGTCGCCATCTCGTGACCTTGCGGCGAACTGACAAGTTCGGACGTTTTTGGCAGTTCATTTTCGTAGGGGAGCCTTCTCTCCAGTTATTCTATGCTCCTAGGTAATACATTGATTATGAAAATTCTATTCAATACTCGTGGACAAATAATAAAAATGAAACGCTCGGGCAATATAACTCCATGGATTTATCTAGTATTGAATTTGAATCTTTTTCTTTCGAATATGCTTAATATTGTACCTACAAGCTTTTCACCTTTTTATAATCAAGAATAATAATACATACCGGTTGGCCAAATTGAATCGCATTTTCCAGAATTCTGACATAATCAGGTTGATTCAATCGAATGATTGCTAAATTATTAGCCTTTTCCATATTTTTGATCCATTTATTGGCTTGGCCTTGTGGGTCTATCATCAGTGCATAACGTCTTGCATTCCTAAACATAAACACAAAATTTATT
Organism: Adalia decempunctata; assembly: GCA_951802165.1. Lineage (NCBI taxonomy): Eukaryota > Metazoa > Arthropoda > Insecta > Coleoptera > Coccinellidae > Adalia > Adalia decempunctata. The sequence goes on along the minus strand of OX637696.1, from coordinate 60,110,386 downwards.
CATATACCACATTGGTTATTACCATATATCTAATAACATCAATATGACTCATACATAATATTCATCCAGACAGTGCAGCCATATATCGTTGGTAAGAATTGAATTGTAGGCATGCGTCAACTGCATATTCAAAAACCGCGGGAAACGTGAAGGTTAATGAGGTTATGTATATTCTGAGTGTTAACAAGAAAATAGATATCGAGGTTAATCGAGCAAAACTCCAATATTTCTATAATATCAGATTCGGGATCTTGGAGGATTTATTTCGAAGTTGTCACAATGAATGTGAATCTACATACAAGATGTATCTACTAGCGCTCATAAGCTTCTGACTTCACTTGAGTAAAATTCAAAAGGTAATGATCTGCCATTTATGAAATCGCATAATTTTTGAGTATATGTACTGTAAGTGATATTCTGCTTTAGAAAGTAGTTCCAACAACGTTCCGGTGTAACGAGAAGTTCATATGCTCCAAGAATGAGTAGATCCGTTAATGTATTCCAGAAATTGAAGCAGAATTCAAATAATACGGAAGTAAACGAAAAACTGAAGCAATATAAAAACGGAATATTCATCATTTCAATCAAAAACAGAGTGCTGATTAGGTTTCTTTCATGCTTAACTTGAACATACGAAAAATGTACTCACTTTATTATTATACCATTGTCAATACTGAAATTATCACTGGGTAAACCAAAAATATTCCATTGTCTTATTAGAACTGGCTCGCCCAAAACTGCAGTAAGTTGAAAATCCTTGCTCACTACAATACCTTGACCACTAAGGTTTGACACCCATCCACCAATCTGCTCCGTTCTAAATTGCAAAGTGAATGGTCCTAAATATGCCACAACTCCTGCCGCAACCAATATGTCCCCTGGAGGAAAAATATGTCAAATGAAATATTTTGATTGCCATCATTTCAGACCACAAGCTCACACGGCAGTTCCTCATGTATATGCACTCTACAATCATGGCGCGAAGTTTCCGAAAATAAAGGAATTAAACATGAAAGAAAACCAAAATAGGTCAAGAATAAAAATTTTCCTTTGAGAACGAAGATGAACTTGCCACAATTCTTGGAAGAATGATCCCAACATTTTGCGCAACAAACGCAACGATGGAACACAAGGTATCCTTCATTGGGGAATAAACAAAACTTGTGCTACTTATCAAGAGGAGAAAACTTGCAAACGACACAAAAATTTGAATAATATGAACGCCAGCTGAATCTGTTTTTGGAAAACAACAGAATAGTTATTTGACCGTTGCGTGAAACCTTCTTGAAACAGTCGAAACCAATCATAATAAGAAATTATGACATCTATATGTGAATGGCAGAGAACATGAAAGAGGAGGAGGACCAGCTTTGCTAGTGAAAAAAGATTTAGATTAGATTAGAGGAGGGGCGAACCGCGCATGCATCTTGATTCTTGACCTAAAAATCTACTGTGCATCCCCGCAGTGTTTACCAGTCAGGCAATAGAAAATAGATTGAATGTAGTACCCTGGGTAATGAATAGAAATTATTTCATCTTAAAAAGAAAAATATTCAGATTTACCATAATTCTAGAGGAAAGTTATACAAACTTGTGGGATCGATCTCAGATACATAAATTAAAATGTCGACAGGCGTAAGCTGTTAGGGACTCTGATAAACAGTTCAAGGGGTCACGTAACCGAAGGGGTGCGGAGTCAACGGTTTTTTTTGCTTATCATCAGATTTTATGGTTTCTTAACCAATAGTGTAAGACCACGTCGTCTCAAACGAATTTCTTCTAGAATATTCCAAGGGGGTCAAAGAGGCAGGGGGGAGTTTGATTTAAATAGGCAAATTTTCAGGAACTAAAGGGGAGAACCGAAAGAGATTCGAGAGAGATCCGACAGATTATTTGACGGAAGTGCCGACAGTGGCGTGAAGTAGAGAGGCACAGCGAGTGCATCGCGGGGAGGGAACAAACGGATACAAAATTCGTAGGAAGTACCTATATTAATTGCAAGTAAAGTTCGGTCGGTTCTTCAAGATTTTAAAAGTAAATTAACGGTAACTTGGAAATTAATCAATTTGTTTTATTTTTGTGACTATCAGTGTTTCGGGAGTGTTTGGTCTGGTAAGAGAGACATTTTCTTTAGTAAATGATTATTTGAGATAGGTATACATATACCAGAAGGTATATGTCGCTCTCTATTTTATTGATTTTGAATCTATTGTTTTTTTTTATGCTTACTGTTGGGTTTTTGAAAAGGTAGAAACATAGCAGCTTTGTTAATTCTGTTTTTTTTTTGCTCAGTAAAAGTAGAAGAGATATTTTGTTTAAATTATTATATTGTTGATTTTGATGACAGTTTATTTTTATTTCATCCCCTCTCAGAGAACGATTACATTTTTCATAAGACCTTGCGTTTGCTCAAGGCACGAATCCAGGTTCCCTTTCGGCTGGAAAAGTGTGTTAGCTTGAAAAGGTAAGGTTTTTTTTGAAACTTCTTATTTGCGGGTATAGGTGTGTTTAGAAACACCCCGCAGGTACTACATGAACATTATGAACTTCCAGCAGTACCAGGAAAAAATTTAGAAGAGGAAGGGGTTAGGGTAAAAACCTCAGACCATTGAAAGAGGAGACGCGATTTTCAATAATGAATAGTGGAGCCAATTATCAAAAGCATCAGAACTAAACTGGGTAACTATACTATTACGGAATCAAAATGTAGTAGACATTTTTGTAAAAGTAGTCTTAAAGCAGTTACAAATGAAGAAAAAGCAGAAATGTTTGTGAATTCTCTAGAGCAACATTTCAAACCCAATATAGAAAACAATTATCTAGTAAAAATTATAGGGAAATCCTCAGCCATAGAGACCACTGGAAATGAGGAGAAAATAGAAGAAATTTCTAAAGAAGTAATTGCAGAGATAGCAAGGGCAATAATATCAGGATATTTTCCTAATAGATGGAAAAGGCAGGTTCTATAGGTAGAAGCAGCCACATGTTAAAAGTAACGAAATTGAAAACCATTGGCTAAGATGTCTAGAAATTATTCTAGACATCTTACCATTGGCCCCATATATCTAATAACATCAATATGGATTATACTCCTGCTTTTCGCAGTCTCAAAGTGAAGCCAAATCTTTGGTAACGATTGAGTTGTACGCTTGCGTCAACTGGAAATGCAAAAATTGCGAGAAATTTAGAGGTTATGTTTATTCTGAAAGACAACAAGAAAATAGATATCGAGAATGAAAATATGTCACTTAAATACTTTCACTTCAATTTTAGAATATGAATAGGGGTTAACAATGATATTTAAGACTTGGCGAAAAAGGAATAAAGCGATTGAAACATTTCACATGAAATTGTGCGGTTATGATCGAAACTATTCACATGAAGTTAAGAATGACATACGTTTCACGAAATAATACGATGTGTCGGAGAGAGACAGAATTAAAAAATTATTTTTATTCTCAATATTGCCGCACAAGCGCAGATCTGGATTGCATACAAGAGGAGACCAAGAGATCAATTAATGAGTGATTAAAAGGAGTACGGAAATTTACTAAAATGATAAGAACAAGTGATAAACGAAAAAGTCAATATCAGAAACTCAGCACAAGAAAGTGCGAGAATTAAAAATCAGCAGATAACACAGTTAGAGGCAGATGCCTGCAACTTAGAAGAAGCAGGTCAAGTTTAGTGAGTAGTCGAGATCAGGCGAGCTAGGACCTCCACATTGTTTCTCGGGAAGAGAGGTCCGTCTGTAAATGGATTCCCCATGCAAAAAAAAACAGGATGCCATCAAGACAGATTGCCAAACATGTTGCTTTTTTGTGTGCCTCTCTAGCCAACGAGTCCAAGCATCCAAGAATTCAGGCGAAGAGATTGTTTCGGATGCAGATGATGTCGCTTGTCTCCGTAATAACTGCTTAGGTGCGAATGCTCACCGCCTACATTGACTTCCCCATCTTGCATTTTGCTTCTATTCAATCTACAATATTCGGGCTTCTTACGATATGTACAAAAACAACTTACTGTCAAGTAGAAGGTCGAATATTTTATCAACAAGAATTCGACATGGCAATAAGATCCCCAGTATCTTCCTTACCGAGTAATACGTAGGGTGAATACTTAGGTATGGATCATGTTATAAGAATAAGCAGTTCGAAAATGGTAAAAAGCAGATTGATTAAATGGATTACAGAAATATATTCGTTGGCTGAGTCAAAAAAATAATTATAGGTAAAAGATAGGCTACCACAAGGGCGTCGCCAGCCTTTGTGCTAGGGGGGGGGGAATTGAGCTAGGGGGAGGAAACAATCAGAATAGGAAGAATGAACTGATTTTCGTATATTATGATATTATTTCATAAGTTCTTAAGGGATTTTTGAGCTCTAGGGAGGGCAACTGCCCCTCCCTGTCCCGTCCTGGCGACGCCCTTGGGCTACCATATCATTACCACCGATTGCGCTAGCATTCATAATACAACATTTGTTTCAATGCTGAAAGGGTGACACTTTCAGGTTTAAACTTGTGAATAGCTGGTCCAAAATGAAAAAACTGCATGAATCATATCTGAACAATACCTACCTGTTAAAACGTAATATTTTTCTCCTAAGGCTTTTGCTGTTTGAGACCATCTAGTTTTCTCTCCACCGAGTCCACCAATGAGTTCTTCTGCCCTCTGCAATTTCAACTGACACAAATTGACATCATCCGTCAGTGTTTGTAGTTTTTCAGTTTCTAATTTCAGAGCTTCTTCTAATTTGGCGACACGTTCCCTTGCCTCGCGTAATAATTGCCTTTTGATTTCTAAGGAGGCCATAGCTTCATTGAATTCAGCTTCCGCTATAGCTAAAGCCTGTTTCTTCGGTGCAACGACTTTTGCCACTACATCGTACTTGGATATAGCAATAACCCATTTGCATAAACCTGTGAATAAAACCCAATTCAGAAATATAATTTTGTTGCTCATTCCTTTAATTATTTCTTTATTTTTTTCTTCAATAATTATACTGATAATGCCATATTATGAAATGATGCTATTTACTCTTATCGTTACTTGTTCAATGCATAACCCCAAAAAATATCTCGCTTTCCCTCTCACTTCCATTTCGTGGTACAATATACCAGAAAAAAAATTATTGAAAAATTGTTTCGACATTCAATTGATGAAAATTCATCTCTCATGTTCAATAAATGTATGACACTCAAAAATGTCCACTATTTACCCGACCTCACGACACTCAAGAGCACTCAGCTCTTAAGCCAGGAAATAAGCTTACAGGAATGTGTTTATTCTGTTTGCTTCAATTATTATTGATATCGATTATACTGATAAACCCTAGATCTCCCGAGGGGGCGTGAGGACACAGCCTTCACAGAACGCAACTGATTCTCTTAACTCGCACAAGCTACAACCTCAGAAGCTCGTAGTTTGAGAGGGGTCTCTCTCAAACTACGAGCTTCTGAGGTTGTAGCTTGTGCGAGTTAAGAGAATCAGTTGCGTTCTGTGAAGGCTGTGTCCTCACGCCCCCTCAGGTACAGGAGAGATGAGAAGAGAAAGCATTAAGGTATTCTCTATATATAAACCACCGAGAATAATTCTGCCAGAGGATGAAATGAAGATTTCATTAGGCGGACATTTTTCAAGAATCATAGATCTCACTTGTAAATCTCAACAATGGAACTCTAGAAGGGAGAATGCAAATGGCAAGAAATTGGAAGAATATGCCGAAAAATGACGCGATAATAATGGGACCGGATATTTCGACCTATTTACCTAGTGAAAGGGAGCCAAGAATGAATTATTGTGAAGAAGACGATGTGGACCGGATGACAAAATCCCTCACCCCACATCACCGGCCGAAATCAAAGACATAATCAACAATTTAAAAACAAGAAAGGATCCTGGAAAAGATTAAATCAAAATATCAAAGAAAAGTACAGCAGCTCCCACTAGCACAGTAAACGGTGTTATAAGGACAGAACACTTTCCAAAAAGATGGAAAAGTGCCGAAGTGATTGTTTTCAATAAACCAGGCAAAGGCAAAAAGTTTCCACAGATTAATAACAATAATAATAATAAATTTCGTTGATCCTTCAAGACATATACATGTATAGGACAGGTCGAGAAATAATTATCAACCTAGTCTCCACAGAGTCAGAGAGACCAGTAAGCCTGCTTCCAGCCCTAGGGGAAATTGTAGAGAGAGTATAGCCAGACGACTTAATGGAGAAACCGAAGCCCTGGCGTCGATACCGAGGGAACAATTTGGATTCCGAAAACAACATTCAACTGAACAACAGCTCCTAAGAATGAACGAGTATACTTATCACAGATTTCAGAATAAAGAAGCCAAAGGACTACTACTACTAGATGTAACCCGAGCTTTTGATACAGTACGGCATGAAGGACTAGCATATAAAATGATAACCGCAGGTTATTCACCCAAGCTATGCAGAATAATAAGAAATTATTTGAGGGATAGGAACTCTTGTGTGAAAATAGATTATGTTCATTCCACACTCAGATATTTAGAAGCAGGAGCTCCTCAAGGATCCATACTAGGACCGCTACTCTATAATATACATATACTCTCTGTATAAAAAGTACCCGGAAAATGTTATTTAAATGAACCGCCAAAAAGGAATCGTTAATTTTTTTTTTCTTAAAGTTGGTAGGACCTTGCTTTATTACCAAGCCAAATTTGAGCGCGATATGTCAACTAGTGTGTTTACAACAGCTGTCAGTATCAGTCGACCTCAAAAGTGCTCTGCGAATTTTACAATGGAAAAAATAGTTGATCAAAGAGTTTGCCTCAAATTTTGTCTTGCAAACGAATTTTCTTGTGCCGATTCATTGAAAATGTTAAAAAAAGCCTTTGGTGATAATTGTATGTCAAAAACACAAGCATACGATTGGTACAAATCATTCAAAGACGGTCCGAAAAAACCACGTCAAAGTCGATCGAAAATTAAAGTTTTGCTCACTGTTTTCTTCGATTATCGTGGTGTTGTTGTGCACTCAGAATTTCTTCCTGAAGGACAGACAGTGAATAAGGAGTATTACTTGGGTGTATTGAGGCGTTTGCGTGAGAATGTTCGTCGTAAACGGCCAGATTTATGGAAAGACAATTCGTGGATTTTGCATGATGATAACGCGCCGTCGCACCGAGCCATAATTATTAAGGAATACAAGACCAAAAACTCAATAAATACCATCGAACAACCGCCGTATTCACCTGACTTAGCTCCGTGCGACTTTTTTCTATTCCCAAGACTCAAATTGCCCCTACGTGGAACGCGTTTTGAGTCCATTGAAGCCATCAAAACAAATTCGCAACGAGAACTGAAGGCCATACCTTTGGCGGCGTATGAGCGGTGCATGGAAAAGTGGGTTCGCCGATATCATAGTTGTATTGTAAGCAATGGGGACTATTTTGAAGGAGACAAAATAAATATTGATGATTAAATTTAAATTTATGTGTTTTTTTTTACAATTCCGGGTACTTTTTATACAGAAGGTACATACATGATATACCAAGAAATCCAAGATGCCTGCTTGCTCTATACGCAGACGATACGGGCATAGTTATTAGGCACAAAAATACAAAAATAATTCACAAGAGAATTCAAGAAGCTGCATACGATATCAGTCATTGGTGTAACAGATGGAAAATCAAAATCAATGGAGAAAAGAGTCAAGCAATACTCCTTCAAAAGAGAAGGCTGATGATGGAATCGAAGATATCCATAGACGATAATGAAATAGAATGACAGAATGAAGCTTAATATTAGACAGAGGACTAACGTGGAAACAGCACATCAAGTATGCAGTGGATAAAACGAATGTAGCGATGAAAAGGTTATTAAACCCGATTATAGGCAGAAGAAGCCAAATGAACAGAAACACGAAGTTGAGGATCATAAAAGCCAGACCGCAGCTAACATATTGTAGCGGACGAAATCCTCCTGAATACGTCTCTGGACTCTCTGATTCCACGTACGGAACTCGAGAAGCCTCCGGAAACTATCTGGACTATTCTAGAAACAGAGCCGTATCCATATATAAAGACGCGCACGATGGGGACGGGCAGTTACTATCTGAATAGAGCCGAATCGAATTATTGTGAATCGCGAATTCCAAGTAGTGAATATAAATCAGCATTATTAGCAAGTGTGTAAATAAATCAGTATTAGTTATAGTACATAAATTAGTGTGATCAGTTAGTGGTATTGTAAATAAATTAGACGTTTAAATTCAGCAGACGATTTGTTTAACCCTGAGAACATTACATTGGTGTCAGGTGTGGGGTCAATTGAACTGCTGTGCTAAGTGAATTGTGGACTTCATTGTGGAACTTTTGAATGCCGACAACAAGATCGCAAAAGGAGAAAATGGACCAGGCGAGTATGGAATTCTTCAAGCAAGCCTTTGAACAAATGAGCTTGAAAATGGAAGAGAATTCTCGAGAAATGAGCTTGAAAATGGAAGAAAATTCTCGAGAAATGGGTTCAAAAATGGATAAAATGGAAAATAAAGTGGAAGAAAAAATGGATAAAATGGAAAATAAGGTGGAAGAAAATTCTCGGGAAATGAGCTTGAAATTAGAAGAAAAAATGGATAAAATGGAAATAAAGGTGGAAGAAAAAATGAACAACTGCAACGAATTGGTGAGTCAAATTGCAAGTACATTGGATGAGAGAATGGAGGCTGTCAAGGAGATAATAATTGAGGAAGTCAATGGAAAATTTGATAAGGTTGATGAAAAATTTGAAGAAGTTAATGAAAAATTTGATAAAGCTGATGAAAAATTTGACGAAGTAATTGATGAGGTTAATGGAAGATTTGAAGAAATATCAGGAATAATTGAACAACATGCCAAGTTGATAGAGTCCCTGAAGAGAACATCACATGGAAAAGAAACTTTAGCTTCATCACCTAATAACTTCGTGAAATCAGAAAACAACGCAGAAAGTAGTAAAATGAAGATTAAACCTCCAACTTTTGATGGCAAAACACCTTGGTGCACGAACCAGAAGCAATTTCAAGCACCAGCGAATGCCAATGGTTGGGGAGAGGAAGAGAAAGCGACAACTTTGATTGTTGCACTGAGGGGAGATGCATTGAATATACTCCAGACTGTTCCTGCAAGCCTACAAGGTAATTACGAGGCTTTAACAACTAAACTCCAAATGAGATATGGTGATGCACACCTCCAACAAGTGTATCACGCGCAGATCAAGAGTCGCCAGCAGAGGAGTGCAGAAACTCTGCAGGAATTTGAAGCCGATATAGCAAGATTGGTAAGACTGGCATATCCTACAGCACCGGATAACTTCCTGGAACAGCTCGCTATCCAGACCTTTGTCGATGGTCTGAGAGATATGGAAACCCAACAGACACTACGATTGGCCCGACCCAAGACTCTGGATGACGCCCTGGCCTTTGCATTAGAGTTTGAAGCTGCCAAACAAGCTTCGCACAGGGGACACAGCAAGGTGAGGCGCACTGTGGATGATTCCTCGGTCAGCGATGAAATCATAGAAGAGGTACTACGCCGAGTTCGTCAAGAGCGACGGAATAGAGGACTAAGACCAAGATGCTGGAATTGCGGCGGAGAAGGACATATTCGGCGCTACTGTAAAGAACCAGCTAAACGTCAGGAACAGGAAAACTAAAACGGGTTGGTGAGAAGGGGCATAAACCGATCCGCCATGACAATGCCCCAGAAGTCATAATTCAGACCATCTCTTCAAGTATTTATGTCGACGGTAAAGTTGATGGGCGGTCGGTTAAAATGTTAGTCGACACAGGCGCAACCCGGACCATAGTAAAGCCAGGAATAGTTGAAAGGAAGGGAAAAATCCGACAAACAATGGTCCGTTTGCAAACAGCTACTGGAGAGGACGTATCAACACATGGAAAGAAAAGGATTGTCCTGAGCATTGGAGACATTACTCTCGAACATTAGGTGCTGGTAGCAGATATCATGGAGGAAGTCATCTTGGGAATGGATGTAATCAAAGGTTATGGTTTCCAGATGGATATGAGAAACGATGTCTTGAGAATGGAAGTCTGGAAATTCCATTCTCGGGATGTGAAGGTGCATCGATTCGAGTCTTGCTCAACGATAATGTTGATCTAGGTGGCCAGGCAGAAACGATTGTGAAGGGGTATTTAGACAGAAAGCTTCCAGATAACGGTATAAGACTCATTGAACCAGCCAGTGAGAATAACCTAGGAAAAGGATTGCTAGTCGGAAAAACCTTAGTGAGAGGCGGAAAGGAAGTTCCTGTAAGGATATTGAATACCAACATGTACCCGGTGACATTAAAGAAGGACACGATTCTGGGGGAAAGCTGTTCCGTGCTCTGTGTGACAGGAGGCATTCGGGATGAACAGAACAATGTTACCAGAAAAGGAACGTGCTCGCAGAAATTACTTGAAATACTGACTTCTTCCTACATAGACCTTGAACCAGAACACACAAGCGAGGTGAAGAAGTTGATAAGTGAATACAGCGACGTTTTTGCTACGGATGATACTCGAATGGGAAGAACAAATGTTGTGAGACATTCAATCAACACTGATAAATCCGGTCCCATTCGCCAACACCCACGAAGACTTACGATAGCAAAGAGGGAAGAAGCAGAGAATATCATCAAGGACATGCACCAACAAGGAATAATAGAGCCATCAGATAGTTCTTGGTCATCACCTGTGGTTCTGGTGAAAAAGAAAGATGGCAGCACCAGATTTTGTGTCGATTACCGTCGTCTGAACGAAGTCACTAAGAAGGATTGTTACCCCCTTCCAAGGATTGATGACACTTTGGACACTCTTTATGGCTCAAGATGGTTCTCCACACTGGACTTGAAGAGCGGGTATTGACAGGTGGAACTAGATCCCAAGGACAAAGAGAAAACAGCCTTCACCATTGGGACAGGACTGTGGCAGTTCACAGTAATGCCATTTGGTCTATGTTATGCACCTGCGACCTTCGAGCGATTAATGGAAACCATTCTTCGAGGATTATCCTGGAAGACGTGCCTCGTTTATTTGGATGATGTCATTGTTTTTGGCCGGACATTCGAAAAACACCTGAGAAATTTAAGAGACGTTCTGAAGAGGCTACGCACTGCAAATTTGAGACTCAGTCCGAAGAAGTGCCACATGTTCAGGAGAGAAGTGAAATACTTGGGGCATGTAGTATCCGAAAATGGAATTAGTGCTGACCCAGACAAGGTCAAGGTCGTACAAGAATGGCCGATACCGCAAGACAGGCATCAAGTAAGAAGTTTCCTTGGATTGTGTACCTACTATAGGAAATTCGTTCTTGGGTTTGCCAATATCGCGAAGCCTTTGACGAGACTGACGGAAGATGGAAAGGATTTCAAATGGGATATGGAATGCGGGGATGCTTTCAATCGGCTGAAGCAAGCTCTAACAACGGCTCCTGTTCTAAGTTATCCCCAAGTCAGTGGAAAATTCATCTTGGACACAGATGCGAGTAACATGGCCATAGGAGGCATATTGTCCCAAATTCAGAATGGCCAAGAAAAAGTGATAGGATATTTCAGCAAGGTCCTGTCAAAGCCCGAACGTAACTATTGCGTTACAAGAAGAGAGCTTCTCGCTGCAGTGAAGTCCATGGAACACTTCTATAAATATCTGTACGGCCGAGAATTCCTTCTCAGGACTGACCACGCCGCTCTGAAGTGGCTTCTACAATTCAAGAATCCAGAGGGTCAGGTTGCCAGATGGATAGAAAGATTGAAGGAATATAATTTTACTGTCGAACATCGTGCAGGAAAAACTCATGGTAACGCTGACGCATTATCTAGGAGACCATGTCCGTCAGATTGCAAGACCTGCAATAAAGTAGAAGAGAAAGAATTCTGCTTGAGAACGACCATCGTGGATACGGACTGGATGCCAGAACCCCTGAAGCGAGATCTAGAAAGTGACCCAGAATTGAAGATGCTGTTGTATTGGAAGATAAGCGGACAGAGACCAAGATGGGAGGAAGTGAGTCATCTGAATCCTAGGGTCAAGTCCTACTGGGCACAGTGGGATTCTATCATTTTGGAGGATGGACTGCTGAAAAGGTCCATCGAAAATGACGAAGGTACCGCAGCAAGGCAACAGCTGATAATTCCCAGGAGTCGAGTGAGAGAGGTTTTAGAGAAGTTACATGACGGAACTTCCGGTGGCCATTTCGGTATCAAAAAAACGCTAGAAAAGGTTAGAGAGCGTTTTTACTGGGTCAACTGCAAAGAAGATGTTAAAGACTGGTGCCGGAAATGCAGATTATGTGCCTCATCGAATGGCCCGAGGGGAAGTCGTAGAGCTCCAATGAAGCAGTATAACGTGGGGAGTCCTCTGGAATGAGTTGCCATCGATATTGCAGGTCCATTCCCCGAAACCGAAGATGGGAATAAGTACATACTGGTTGCGATGGATTATTTCACCAAATGGGTTGAAGCTTATGCTATTTCAAATCAAGAGGCCTCGACAGTGGCGGATGTTCTGATTAAGGAGATGTTTAGCCGATTTGGTGTGCCTCTCGAACTTCATTCGGATCAAGGACGAAACTTTGAGTCTAGCCTGTTCCAGAATGTATGCCAATTACTCGGAATCAAAAAGACAAGGACAACTGCGCTTCACCCACAGTCAGATGGCATGGTCGAAAGAATGAATAGAACTGTGGGAAAATATCTGGCTAAAGTGGTCTCTGATCACCAAAGAGACTGGGACAGGTATCTCCATCTGTTCACTATGGCCTACAGGTCGACAGTGCAAGAATCGACTGGAGAGACACCAGCCTGTATTATGTTCGGCCGAGAAATAAGGTTGCCTTGTGACCTGGAGTTTGGATGCAAGCCTGGAGCAGAGATAGCTGGTGAGGACTACGCGAGCCTCTTGAAAGGTAGGCTACATTACATCCATGAGAAGGTCAGACAGAACCTCCAAATAGCGAGTGACCAAATGAAGACTCGGTATGACAGCGAAGCTGCAGAAGGTGGTTTCGATGTGGGAGACCTAGTCTGGCTGTACAACCCCCAGAGGAAGAGGGGTTTATCACCTAAGCTGCAGAGGGATTGGGAAGGGCCATACAGAGTAGTAAAACGAATCAACGATGTAGTGTACCGTATCCAGAAACTACCCAGAGGCAAGAAACGTGTGGTCCATATAAATCGTCTAGGCAAATATGAGGCAGACTACGAAGAACATGACGAAACCCATCTGAGAAGAACGACTTTTCGGAAAGCGGAGCATGGGGAGATGAGTTTCGACCTATTCATGGCAAACTACGGTGGAACCGGAAAGGCAAGATTCGGAGTAACCATCGAGAAACAGCAAGATCTCTTCTCTGTATCTGAAGACTATTCACTAGCCCATTGTGTCTCGGAAGACCTGCGTATGTCGAGAGGAATAGCATTCGTCTTCCGGAAGAAATTTGGCCGTGTATCAGAACTCCTAAAACAACATCCTCGTACTGGGAAAACGCAGAGGTTGGCTGATGGCCAGCGTTACCTCTTCTACCTGGTAACCAAGAGATTCTCCGACAACAAACCCAGCTACAAAAGTATGTGGGACACCCTGTTGCAGCTGAGAGACGAGCTCACCAAGTTGAAGGTGAAAAAGCTAGCTGTGCCAAAGTTGGGTTGTGGTTTAGATCAGCTCAACTGGAGAATCGTTCGAAGTATGCTTGAGGTCATTTTCCATAAGACCGGAATGAAGATACTGGTTTGCAGTTTCAACCCGAGCGGATATACGCCGAAGAAGAAGACAGTGGAATGCTTTTTCGGACAACAGGGGTGCTGCAGAAAAGGAGACGCCTGTAGATTCAGCCACACCATCCAGGGTGTTCGGGGACCGAACGTCTTAAGGAGGGGGCAGTGTAGCGGACGAAATCCTCCTGAATACGTCTCTGGACTCTCTGATTCCACGTACGGAACTCGAGAAGCCTCCGGAAACTATCTGGACTATTCTAGAAGCAGAGCCGTATCCATATATAAAGACGCGCACGATGGGGACGGGCAGTTACTATCTGAATAGAGCCGAATCGAATGATTGTGAATCGCGAATTCCAAGTAGTGAATATAAATCAGCATTATTAGCAAGTGTGTAAATAAATCAGTATTAGTTATTGTACATAAATTAGTGTGATCAGTTAGTGGTATTGTAAATAAATTAGACGTTTAAATTCAGCAGACGATTTGTTTAACCCTGAGAACATTACAATATGGATCAACAGCATATACAGCGAGAACCCATATAAAGAGGATACAAAGTACAGAAAACAAATTCATGAGATGGGCTTTAGACGCCCCCTGGTGTGTTAGGAATTAACAAATCCGAAAAGACATAAAATGGGAGTCCATTACTACATTAATCGAACGAAAAGCTGCAAAAGCCTATGAAAGAGCTAGTGAACATCCAAATAACGACATCAGGAGGTTAGTTGACTATGACCCCGCTGAAAATGAAAAAACAGCGAGAATTTACCGCAACCCGGAACCAACCGCAGGAGAGGTGTTTAGTCGGTAAAAATTCGACACTACCCAGAAAAACTGGGTGTCTGATGTAAGATTCACCTCTTCTATAACAAAAAAAAGTCGATGTGGTGACAGTTGAAATTCTAACTGTGAGGGTTAGGGGAGTTTTATTGATCGCATCTCATTGGCTAAACGCCTACCATTTGGCATCAGCGACAGCTCTGACTTCTGAGCTCTGGAAACATTGAATTTCTGAATACAGAGTATATGTCGAAATAAATACCATCAAATGCAATGTGGGTACGAACTAGTCTCCAATATTGTTCAATCGAACGGACCGAAAACCTTCCAAGCGTCGATTGGAAATTGTACCGACGCCGACGGTTCGTACTGGTAATAGCCCAAATCGACGCTGGATGTATCCTAAAAAGTCCCTGAAGAGAAGCAGCTAGACTCCGGGCAAGATAGATAAGGGAAGTTTCTATTAAATCTCAACTGACCTTCGGCTGCTGTTGAAGCAGTTTTCACTTTGTCTGGATCGAAATTTTCATCATTGAGAATAGTTTTATGTAATTTTTCCATAATTCTTGGAGCGATATTATCTTTATCGAAATTAATGAGTCCGTCAAGAAACTTTATATCTCCAAGCACTCTCTTTGATGGTCCCCAGAAATCATCCATAGTTCCTAAACCGCTAGGAAGAGGTACTTTCTCCGGTTTCACATCCTAGAATAATGTATTATATGAATATTTATTCCTACATTTAAAAAAAATCCTATCAAAATTTGTTCGACAACAAAGAAGGGTTCTCAAAACTCATATTGTACCTATTAGGTACAATCAAAATATGTATCCGAACATCTACATCCTACCACAAATTTTAGCTACGATTCCAGAATCTACTGCTACTCCAGTACTCAAGAAAGAAGTTTTTTCAGCTCGAGGAGAATTAAAAATTACCTAGATTGAGTGGGTTGGCGCTTATGAATATTCATTATAGTGTGAAAATTGATGAAAATCAAGTCGTTGACCAATTCGCTAGGAAAAAAAGACGGATAAGTTTTTAACTGAAGGAATTCATCATAATAAAATATTGTTTGAGTTTTCTCACTGTTTCATTTTTAATACCTATTTATATGTTGTTGGCACTATTTTTGAATAAAACATTAAAAAACTCTATTTCGTTTCAATGAAAGCACACATCCACACTAATTTCATATTTATAGATTCATCCTGTAAGTATTGTTTTGGAAATAAATATTGTTTTTTTAGTTTTTGTTTGAGTGAATAAAAATTAAATTCTGGAGCATGTTTGAAAAATGGGTTTACCTAACCAAGAATATCTATGTTGAATATTTGTTACAGAGGAAGGAAAGGGATTATTGAATTAATGTAAAGTTCTATTGAGATATTCCAAGAAATGAACTGTGGCGCCTCTATCGGATAAGATTTCCTACTCGCTCTGAACGGAGAACTTAATCTCAAAAAATTATATTGATTGTGTATCGGTATTTTTTTTTCACTTTACCAATTCTGAAGTCGAGTTTCTCATTTTTTTTATTGATTTGTTTATTTCAAAATTTTGGGTTTTATATTTGAACTAGTTGGCAGTGATGGTAACAGAAAATGATTTCTATACATGGTAAAGAAAGACAACAATATGAGAGTTTCAGATAATAAAGAATTTTATCATGTATGTTATTGAGTTTAGATAGTAGTGCTCAACTTGTATACAATTAATGAATGTTAATGTAAGAGGCATACCGGTATGGTATGAGCTAAGTCCTACCATTGAGATTGAATGTACATCATAGAGGAACATCACCCTTGAAGAATTGATGCAAAAATTTTTGGCAGTTTACTGTCAACTCAAGTGGTGGCACATAGTAGCTACTAAAGGAACTATAATCAGCCGATCTATATTGTTCTTATTCATTTACAGAAATCTGTAGGAATGCAAAATTAATTGTCGCTTCATTGCATAAAAACATCAGGTGTGATGAAGGACTGAACATCCCACATTTCCATTCGCCGATCTTGATCGACATAGCATTCGGATTAGGAAATAGTGCTCTATAGTTCAGCTACTCGCCTCCAGATCCGGAGGGTAAAAATTTTCGCTTCTCTGAAACACACTTATCCCTCTATGAACCGGTGAAGGAACTACACTAAATTCACCTTCAAATCGTTCAACTGGGATGTTACTCTATGCAAATTCAAACTCAATGGTCCTACTTTCAAAAGTCGATTGAATTGGTCACGCGTCTTAGAATTGGAGTAGGTACACGAATCAGCCCTAAGTGTTGTCAACAAATCCAAAATGGAAAATGGCTGGCAAATCTTATTATCAGTTGAAGTACTACCTTCAAGATACAAACAGCTTCCATCACCAACTTGATACCCTTAGGCGGATTCTTCATAGTTTTTACTACACTTATGTCGGCAGGTGTTAGGGTATTCAAAGCTGCCAGAGCAGAATTAAGAATGGGCATTGCCTCCGCCAAGTTAGCATCGCACTCGTCCTTTATGGCTTGAGCAGCTTTAGCCTGTTCGTTAGCAATAGCTTCTTCTGCCAAAACAACTTTTTCGACTTCTCCAGCTTCCGCTGTTTCTGCTTCGACCTTCTTAACCGTAACTTGCACAGCATTAGCAGCTACAACTAATTCAGGTTGAAGGGCCTCCAAAGCTGCTTGCATTACTGCAACTTCTGCACCAGCAGCATCCAACTTCTCAAGACCAACCTCATATCTGCTTTTCAACGTCAACACTTCTCTGAAAGTTATCATTAAATATTATTAACCCTAATAGGGATGTTGACACAATATGTTACAAATTCATTCGAATTGAGGTTTTCCACATTAAAGGTAGTTTTCGAAATACTAAAAAAATATTTTTCCGTCGACCATAGAATAAAAGCTCATTTTAACGACCTCGAAATCATCCATTAATGACCCTTATTAATGCACGATTTCAAGTATTAATACATGATTATCATGGCAACCGAACATAAAATATTCGGTCGGAGCATAGATGTATCTATGTCGGAACATAGATGCATAGAACACCTGGTGTAACGACTCCCTACTAAAAATCGTGACCAAAATTTGTAGATCAAAACGGCATCCTAGATTTCAGATTTTGGACTAGTTCCGGAATAAATCCGCAATATTTATCGGTCGTGGCGCTACTGCGGCAACGACAAAAAACGCGACCCCTTTCGGGAGAAATGAAAAGCTGCACAAAATATCACGTTTTCGATCGACAAGAAAGTCTTAAACAAAATCTAATCAGTGCCAACACCAGGTATTTCTATGCATCTATGTCGGAACACTATCGAGCTGTCAAATTTAATTATTCGCTTTCGATCAGAATCTGATTTTAACATTTACGCTATTTTTCATAATGAATATAGAAGAAAATATTCCTTTGACACTCCTAGATGTGGGAAAAACTGCTGAAGCAGCAACTTTGAGTATGCTACCTGATGGAAAGGGCCGACATTTATGAGAAAACCTAGGAAGAATCTTGGTGCAAGGAGAAGAACGTTCTGAAATTTTCGGTAACGGTTTTGTTGGCATACTTTACGTGTATTGCAGAAAAGGGGCAAATTTATGGTCAAAGTATTCGATGCTGAAGACGACATTGATATAAGCAGATACCACAAACAGTTGATCGAAAAATCGAAAAAGAACATGTGGAAGAGTTCATAGTGAAAGCTCCTAATAGTATTTTGTTGATGTCTAAGGTAAAAATAAAACTCAATTGAATCGTAATCCAACTTATTCTCATGAAAAAAATGTAAACTATTCAGAATGTCCTATATTCCATCCATGAATTTTTCGAAAACTTCTTTAGTGAGCATAAATATTAATATAAAGAACTGAACACAGAAATTTTCATTATTTCAAATTTGTCTATTCCGCAAAATAAAAATCTTTTTGAATCCAGAGTTTATTTTCAATTCATGATGAGGTCGACGGAAAAATCTTGTAATCAACTCGTTTATTAATCTAGAGATTAATGGTCTCAAACATTAACGCGCTCGCTCCGCTCACGCGTTAAAATATTTCGACCATTAATCGCTGTCATTAATAAACTAGTTGATTAAATAACTATTTGTGATCGAATTACTCTCATTAAATTAAATAAAATTGATTTAAATTGGGTTATCTATAACCGATTATCACGTGACTGCAAACACCAATAGAATACGTGACGTCACTGTTCCGTTAACAAGCTAAACTATAACCTAACTGTATCCTATGTGTCATCACGAGCAGTGGCGTAGCTAGATAGTCCGGGGCCCTGGTGCAAAAATCGAAGAGGGGCCCCTTAATGAATTATTTTCGTGTCAAAATATAAATACTTCGAAGAAGCAAAGTTACTTCTGAAGGTACAGTTACTGAAGTTACAGTTGAGGAATATACTTGAATAAATTATGTTGTTATTTATGTATTTGAGTAGGTATATTAAATTCATTATATTAATGTGGATGAAAAAAAGGGCTTTTTTTTTATAGATATATAGATCGCATTCCAGCATTCCGTATTTCCTTATTATTTTCATACACAATTCATGAATTGTCCATGCCTTATTCAATTCAGGTAGAAATAGGTGATAAATATTAGGAACTTGAATTTAAAAGTTGGTCCCTTTCATATCGCAATATTTACTTCGAAATTGGTCGAAGCTTTGAATTACAGTTTTTTCGTCTACCTATATCTAGTAGAAATGAAAATTCAAAATTTTGTTGACTGCAGTCATACACCCGAAACTTGAATTCAATCAATCAAATCTTTATTGTACTACAGGCTTAATACAATAGCGTGTACTAAACTCGTCAATTTTCAGCATAAATAACACATTACATATAAAAATAAATATGGACATAAAATGAACTTACGGTCTAGATCAAACTATACTCATATCACATATAGGTTTGTGTCGCAGAAAAACTCTGAGAGCGAATAATTCGCTTTTGTTACAAGGGGCGCCTTCAATTCTCTTTTAAATTTAATGAAACTCAATAGTTTCCAATGATTCGGCAGTTTGTTGAAAACTGCAACCGAAATATAAGAAGGCGACTTCTAAAATTGAGAAATTATTGTATCGAGCACTCTATTGAAAATATTTATTTCGGAAAATTCTCCCCAGCTTCGAAATCGGTGATCGGAAGCTAATTGATCGAAATATTTTTCATCTTTTTTTTGTCTCTTTTCTTCGAAATGGGGATCTTTACCATATGCTATGACATTTTCTCTAGCCTTGCACTTGAGGGACTCGAAATCACTCCTATAAATTTTTTTCTTTGTATTCGTCTCTTCTAAAGCTCTGCATACGTCGTCCAAACTGACATCGCATTTTTGTAATACTTCAGATGCATTGAGAATGCGGTGCATTAAATCGCCGAGGAAAATAAATCCAAAATTCAACATTTCTTTTTAATTTCTGCTTGTTTTCGCTCTTATTTGCAAGAATTTATTCTTCTATTTCAGCTAATGCACGAATGATATGAAAAAAATGAAATTTGATTGCCGAAATTATGTTAACCGTACTGGACCATCTAGTCGGATTTAGTTTTCTTAGATAGGTGTCCGATTCACCAATGAATTTTGGCAATGAATCCCTAGATTCAACAACTGAATATAATGAAAACAATGGGCGCGTTCATCCAACTAAGCAGCTACCGCTACCGCTCCTTCAAACGTCAAAACCATATGATTTTTGAAGGAGCGGTAGCGGTAGCTACTTAGTCGGATGAACGCGCCCAATGTTATTCACATAATAGATCACAGAGAAAAATCAAAGTTTGAATTTTTTTTCAAGTTCAAACGCGATTTGATGGTCAGCGCTTGGGGGCCCCCTGAGGTCGTGGGCCCTGGTGCACTGCACACCCTTGCACCCACGTAGCTACGCCGCTGATCACGAGTACGAACTTACGAAGAACAGAAGAAAGTAAAACGCATCACCAGCGAACTATTTTGCGATTATTTGTTATTACGAAAACGATTTGGTCGCATGAAATCACACAAGATCAGTTCGCTTTGACAGAAGGCGAAGTCTGTTTACCGTATGGTGACGTAATAATAATCACTTGACAGTATGAAGCGTTTCAGCGGGAATTGTGAAAACTATTTTTATTTACGCATTTTTTATTGGTATTTGCGTTTGTATAGGGCTTATCTACAAATTGAAATCATTTCCAAAAAATAGTCAACATCAGTATTATGTTGAAAATGGTAGTTTTGACCTGCGAATCAGATTTATAGAACAAACTTTAAGAGTTGAAAGTATTTGGAATCAAGAAAATTTTCGCAATTGTTGCACGAATAAAAGTTAATGGCGTAGATCAGAAAACCTATTGCATTTTCACTGCAGTTAGCAAACATCATTCGAGTCTTCTTCATCAATTTCTTTCTTGAATTCTGCAAGTCTAGAATGAAAAAGTCCCACAACATAGCCACACAGCGGTCAGAAAGTGTATACTCCATTCACAATTATAAAATCACAACTCTGGCCATGGTTTCGTTTTCAGGAATTGGTGCACCTGATAAAAAATCTGTGCGCGTATAGAGAATATCTTTAATGACAAAACGGCGTTGCCAGTTTCTTTGTTTACATCAAAGTAAAAGTATCAAAGATATTTTGACATGGGTACAAACGGCAAATTTGAATTGGACCAAAAATCGATTTATAAGCATGAATAAAGCAAAAGTAAGTACTAATCGCCTTTTTTACACTTGATAACGAAGTTTTTTCTAGGTATCTGGCCGTTTGGAAAGATTTCAAACGAAATTCCGGTCCCCCAGAAGTTTGGTTAGTTTCGGTATCGTTTTTGGTGCTCAAAATTTATTTGGAATGTGTAAATGGACAAAAAAGGCTTCCTTATACGATCTTTTCACGAAAGCGACCGGAAAATATGGTTCAGGTAGGATTTTCGAGGAATTATGAGGAACGAACTTGCAGAATGAAATTGCACGATTTTCGTAAGTAAACGGGTTTTGGATGGCCATCATCGGTCTCTAAATGATTATTGTTGATCGTTTTCACGTTTCAGAAAAAGAACCACTTCGTATAAGCCCATTTTGAAGAAATTTGTGTATGTAACATTCAACGGTAGGTATTTGCTCTTAATCGAAAGAATATATTATATCTAGTGCTACTTCTTTCAAAAGAGACACAAGCTTTTAATGCTGTAGGGGCCCTATAATGTGGAGGAGTTTGTGTCTTATTTTAGAACAGGTGAATGATAAATGTGAAGCATATGTTTGACCTGTTCCATATTATTTGTACAAACCTACTGTGGTTGTAATGTATGAATATTTTTTAAACTAATAAATTACTATACAGTCAGAATATTTTACTTCTTGTTCATAA
Source organism: Adalia decempunctata (assembly GCA_951802165.1). Lineage (NCBI taxonomy): Eukaryota > Metazoa > Arthropoda > Insecta > Coleoptera > Coccinellidae > Adalia > Adalia decempunctata. The sequence continues at coordinate 60,088,513 of OX637696.1, read as the reverse complement.
GATCAAATAAAGGAAATGTATATCTTCTACTCTTATTTTTATTAAATTAGCTATCAAGGTTATGTTCCAAGAAAAAGTTCTTGCTGCATCAGAACTCCCTTCAACTATTTGGATTCCAGTAGAGGGATATAATGTTCCATTATTCTTGATTCAACAATTGATGTCGTCAAGTCTTGAACTTTCAGTCCAAGAGGATAATAAACATTAAATCTTCACAAGCATGCATATGAAAATCATGTGAAAGCAATGCAATTTTCTTCCATGGCGAAAAATAATATATTTCAACAGTGATCTCTTGTATTTTTCATGCAAATAACTAGAAAAGGAATCCTTTCTATCAATTCATATAAACGTTAATTATTTTCGTCCATCACATCTTTTCCAATTCATTCATTTTCCGAATAAATTCACATTCTGAGAAATACGCTAAGAATGTAGAAAGGGCAACATAGTGTTGACTTGGAACATAAAAATATTTTGAAAAACGTCATAACTTAGATACAGAGTGGAATGTGTCAAATTTCCAAGGCCAGAGTTGTGATTTTATAATTGTGAATGGAGTATATTTTGTCCTTTCTCTTCAAAATAACGATCACTGACCCCAAAACTGTGATCTTCGATGCGGGGTGATTTAATTTTAACGTATCGAGTTGATCTATGGTATCGAGTCCTCCACGGGCTCTTGGGGTGTTACATGATTTCCTGTCGCACAGTATCATATTGTAACTGGGATGTATAGGCGTTTGTCTCATCTTTCATAACCAAATAAATAATAATAATACCATTGTTTAAAGAGACCTTTAACAATGATAATACTAATTTTGAATATACACTCACTGTCTTTTTCGGCCTAGGAATGTTTTGAAAGTACTGATCATTTCCAGATAAGATGTAGGAGTAACATAATTATGACGCCTTAATCTCTCATAAAATTCTTCAGATAAGGTTTGGGTGGAAGTGTGGAATAATTGACACATGTCTATGCAGACTATCCTTTCTCTATCTGTCAATTCAATTTCTCCTAAAAATTGGGTAGCTACTGCCAGTAAAGCATCTTCTGGCCAGGACTGGAAAAACGTAAACATTAATAGTATATGTACAAAATAATACAATATGTACAAAATAATACTTAATTTTTTTCTAACCCCACCCAGAATTGTAAGGAGTGCGTTATCCAAATTCTGCGGAAATTTTCCTTATTTTTGGCACTTTCGGTTATGATAAAAGTAGCTTCGTTTATTCAAATGGGAACCCATGTATACAGGGTATACAGGTTATACAGGTTTTTGAGTCGAACATACAGGGTGAGTCTTTGACTTGTACATATACAGGGTGAGTCTTTGACTTGTACATATATTTTAACTATAGATTCCTCCCATCAAAAGAAACACTTTTTTCCCATACCATTTTTCAAAATTCGGTTCCGTTTGGAAGATACAGGGTGTCAAAAATCCATGAAATTAACACTATTCTTTCCATATATGCGGAACCGATATTTCGAATGAACTGAATTTTGGTTAATAGTCTACTCTATTCATGGTGCATATTCCTCAATTGAAACTTATTTCATATTTCTCCTGGTAAAAAAGTTACAGTATAGTCGACTTATAAATTCACGCAAAAATACTATGAAACCACTTAAAAAAAAAGAACGGTTCACGTTTTCGAAAGAATTGATTATTTTAGAAAACAAAAGTATTCTTATATTTTTTCAATAAAACGCGTCGTTCTCAAGTTATTCCTAATTGTATAAGATTGAATTAGAGGAAAAAATCATGAATTTCAAGAATTCTCTGAGTGCAGTCCTGGGTTAAATCTCATCGAAAATAATTTTTTTCTCTGGTCTCTCAACAAGTTACCAACGTTGTCAGGATGTTTATCAACTTTGTCAAGACTAAAATCTCTATGATGAAAAAACGTTTGATGTAGAGATATGTAATAATAAAATTCTACATTCGTGGGACATAAAAATGAATTCTAAGAAGCATGAAATTATTTTATAGGCACTAATAGGCAGTTTCTATTTAAAATTCATTGTTACCGGTCCTTCAGCAAAATATCGAAACAATATAACTCGACACCAGAACGACACTATCACATCAATTCACTGAAAGTCATTTACATAATCATCACCTGTTTGCTTAGAATATTTGTTTTATATTCTAAGCCTGTTTGCTTCATTCTCTGTAAATAAATAAAGAGTGAACTTCGTCTATGGGATCACTGACTAAAGTTTTAGGTTGGACTGGTTGGAGCACGGAACAACGGTCTTGCGTCACGGCTACAATGGCTTCATCCACGCCGTGGATTCCACGGCCATCTGAAGGGAACGTAGCGCTTTCTTGAGTTCGCATTGTTTGAAGAGAAAATCGGCAATCTGGCATCGTCTTCTCTAGAGTTCTCTGGATGAATTGAATATGTTCTGTGTTGAATATCACAGAGGATGGGTATAGTTAGGTCATTGACACCGAAACATATGACTTTGGTTAATGGAGTTGGGATAGGTTAGTGAGAAACCAATTTTTATGAGATCGTTTTAGAATATCGAGGAAATATGAACAAATTATTAGTGTCTATAAACTAATCTTCAGGACAATCGAAGAAGGAACTTATTTTGGTGTGAGAAATATAGCTTTTCATACAGCCGAAATGATCGGACAGAACTAAGTGTTTTGTTAGGAAATATCGTGTTTATAACATTCTTATTCAAATAAGGTTGGTGCTTGAGTATTTTTCATATGTATCACCCAGAATATCTAATAATCACATCAATTTCAATCAAAAAATATGAACTTTGAAGTGTTTGCAGAGAATTGATCCAGGCACGCATTAAGCTCAACTTTTTTTTTCAAATGGCTATATCTCTTTAACAGAGCCGAATTCGGAAAAATGGAAAATGAAAAAAAGGTTTCCTTTGGCCTCAAGAATCTACAGTTAAAATATATGTACAAGTCAAAGACTCACCCTGTATTTAAACTGTAGATTCCTCTCATCAAACGAAACACTTTTTTTCTATACCTTTTTTCGAAATTCGGTTTGGTTTGGAAGATACAGGGTGTCGAAAATCCATGAAAAAACACTTTTCTGTTTATATCTTCGGAAGGGTTATTTCGAATGAACTGAATTTTGGTTGAGTTTTTATTCTATTCATGGTGCATATTCTTCAATCGGAACCTATTCAATATGTATAAATAGTATAAAAGTTACAGGGTAGTCGACTCATCAATACACGCTAAAACACCATGAAACCACTTTGAAAAGATAAACGCTTCATATTTTCGAAAGAATCAATCATTTAAGAAACTAAAAGTATTCTAATTTTTTTTCAGTAAAACGCGTCGTTTTCGAGTTATTTCCAATTTTACCCGCAGAAATTTGACGAAAAAATCATTAATTTCAAGAATAATCTGAATGCGTCTCTGAATTAAATATCATCGAATATTATTCCTTCTCTGGTCTTTAAACGAGTTCACAATGTTGTCACAATATTTATCAACTTCGTCGAGATATTTTTTAATAATAAAATCCCCCAAATGTGGGAGATAAAATTGAACACCAAGGAGGATTTAACACGCACAGTTTCTATTGAAAATTCATAGTTACCGGTCCATATTGAAGTTGAATGTCGATGAAATACAAAATTCGAATATGAATGATGAATCTCAACACAAACTACTTATTAAATTGAAATTAATGAAACGATACCTGATAATCTATGTTTCTATCTAAACAACATCCTCTTGGAATTTTATAAACTCGACACGGTTGAAATTATATTAATTCACTTCACGTAATAATCACATTAGAACAATAATCCACTGAATGTATACAGGGTGAGTCTTTGACTTGTACATATATTTTAACTGTAGATTCTTGAGGCCAAAGGAAACCTTTTTTTCATTTTCCATTTTTCCGAATTCGGCTCTGTTGAAGAGATATAGCCATTCAAAAATCAATCAGGCTGAATACGTGCCTGATATTATTCTCTGCAAACACTTCAAAGTTCATATTTTTCGATTGAAATTGAGGTGATCAGATGTTCTGGGTGATACAATTAGAAAATACTCAAGCACTAACCTTATTTGAATAAGAATGTAACAAAAACGATATTTCCTAACAAAAACACTGTCCGATTATTTCTGCAATTGAAAAGCCATATTTCTTCCACCAAAATAAGTTCCTTCTTCGATTTTCCTGAAGATTAGTTTATAAACACTACTAATTGGTTAATATTTTCCTCGATATTTCGGAACGATCTCATGAAAATTGGTTTCTCACTAACCTTTTCTAACTCCATCAACCTAAGTCAGATGATTCGAGGTCAATGACCTAACCTAACTCATCTTCTATGATATGATATTCCACAGAACTCTAGAGAAGACGATGCCAGATTGCCGATTTTCTCTTCAAACAATGGGAACTCAAGAAAGCAGTACGTCCCCTATCGTTAGCGGATGAACTATCACAATCGCTAAAGGCGTCTAGGCGTGGCTCTTTGGAGATGCCAAACGAGTTCTGATTCTTGCCGATATAGCGCTACGATATAGCCGGCACGCAAGGCAGACAGGCGGGACAGGCCGTTGTTCTGTTTCTGTGTCTCCAACCGCAGGCCAGTCTATGATAATGAACGACGCTCAAACGGGATAACCCTAATTATCTATCTAAATCTACTTGCAGATAATAAAGCAAACAGGTGATGATTGTGATGTGCAGACCGTGTAATGTCGATTGAAAACTCCAAGAGGATATTGTTGAGATAGATATTTTCCTAAAAAACCGGTAACAATAAATTTTCAATAGAAACTGTGCTTATAAACTGTGTAATTTCATTTCATGCTTCTCAGAATTCAAATATTACATCGAACGTTTTTCCATCGTGGAGATTTTAGTCTTGACGAAGTTGATAAACATTGACAACGTTGTTAATTTGTTAAGAGATCAGAGAATACATAATATTCGATGATATTTAATTCAGGGAAGCATTCAGACTTTTTATGAAATTTATGATTTTTTCCTCGAATTTGTTCGTATACAATTAGGAATAACTCGAAAACGACGCGTTTTATCGAAAAAATATAAAAATACTTTTATTTTCTAAAATGGTTGATTCTTTCGAAAATATGAACCGTTTATCTTTTTCGAGTGATTTTATAGTTTTTTTGCATGAATTCATAAGACGAGTAGGCTGTAACTATTATACCAGGAGGAATGTGGAATAAGTTTCAATTGAGGAATATGCACCATGAATAGAGTAAACAATCAACCAAAATTCAGTTCATTCGGAATATCGGTTTCGAATATATGGAGAGAATAGTGTTAATTTCATGGATTTTTGACACCCTGTATCTTTCAAACGAAACCGAATTTTGAAAAATGGTATAAAAAAAAGGGTTTCGTTTGATGAGGTGAATCTACAGTTAAAATATATGTACAAGTCAAAGACTTACCCTGTATATTTTAACAATAGATTCTTGAGGCAAAAGAAATCTTTTTGTAATTTTCCAATTTTCTGAATTCGGCTCTGTTTAAAAGATATAGCCATTTGGAAAAAAAGGTGTCAAATACGTGCCTGATATGACTCTCCAAAAAGACCTCAAAATCCATATTTCTCGATTGGAATTGAGTTAATTCATTAAGGGAATACTCAAGTACTAACCTTATTTGAATAAGAATGTTGAAAACACAATATTTCTCAACAAAAACGCTTAGTTTCGTCCGATTATGTCTGCAATTAAAAAGCCATATGCAAAATAAGTTCGTTTTACGATTTTCCTGAAGATGAGTTCGTAAACACTAATAAATAGCCAGATTGTTGATTTTTTGGATAACGAAAACCCGTTCGTTAGTTCCAATCCGGAGTGGAGCGAGTGAATACGGAAACAGAACATCTAATGAATACGGATACGGATATACAATTGAGTGACTTGGAAGCAGAAACGCAGAAGAGAGTGCCAACAGGTGGAATTATCGAACGCCAACGTTGACACTTTCCTCACCGTTTCCGCTCTGAAGTCACTAAATTTTATATCCGTATCCGAATTAATTAGATGTTATAATAACAATAATAATAATAATAAGAGAGGGATAATAATAATCTTTATTTCAGAAAATCAATACCTTACAAATGTACAATTGTTAACAAAATCAATATAACATGAATGCAGGCAATGAAGACTGAAACGTCCTAACAAAAATTGGCGTGTCACGATAAAAATTCCCTAACACTATAGGGTTCTCGCCTTATTAAGAGTTCATAGATCTCTTTACGGTACATGTTGAAATCAGTAAGTGATCTTATATGCTGAGGTAAATCATTAAATAATGTTATACACATATATGTGCAATTGTATTCTGTAATGGAAAGTGAATGTTTTGGATAAATGAGGATCACATTTCGTGTATTGTATTTATTTAGTTTATTATATTTCTTGAAATAATGCATATTTTTGAATATAAATTGAAGCATTATGTGTCCGTATTCTCTCGCTCCACTCCGGATTGGAATTAACGAACGCGGTAATAGTATAATAGTGTGTCTTGTGAGGTAGCGTTAGATTTATGAATCGACCCATCTCAAACGTTAGTGCCTGTGAAAGACGCATGCGTACAGCGACAACTGACGCGATCTGTGAGCAAATATGGAGGTAAACTTTTCTAGGACGATGTGGTTATAACAGGGAAAAGTGATTATTTTAGGTGTTTTTCTACGATCTCGTGATGATTATGTGTTTCAGTGAATGAATGTGATATCAACCGTGTAGGGTCGAGTTTATAAAATTCCAAGAAAATATTGTTTGGTCAGAAACATGGCCACAGATCATTTAGGGCTGAGTATCATTTTATTTTTCATAAGTTTCAATTCAATACGTGGTTTGTATCGACATTCAATTTAATCTCCAACATTTATGAGATTTTATTGTCACATATCTCTATATCAAACGTATTTCCATCATTCAAATTTCAAATGGAAGGATTATCGGGTTTGGAGTTCAAAGATATATCACTCAGTGATATATAGTTCGACTGTATATATTTTGGATTTTCGCGGGACCCCGGATAACATACTGAAAATGAAGTTCATGAAAATTTCTTGGGAAGTTCTCCGTATAATTTTGGGTAAGGTTGAGAAAGAACTACTCAAATGTATATCAGACTCATTTGTGAAGTTAAATATTCAAGCGGTTTCGAATCTGTAAGAATTCATAGTAGTAAAACCTACATAATAGTACCCTGAAAAAAAAACTTGACGAAAAGTGATGAAAAATTATAGGTACTCACCTGGAACCAGTCGATAGTACAGCAATTAACGAGCGCTGGAAACTTTCGTAATCTCACTCGGAAGTTTTCACCAATGGGACTCATGGTGAGAACAACATGTAATTGTTCTCTCACAATTGTTACGAAGAAATTGAATAAAGCCACTGGACTTCCGTCTGTTTGTACTGACTTATCCCTCTGTCTATCCAACTGTCGCATTTTCTCGCAAATTTCGATTTTCTCCTCAGGTGTAAATAAATTTGGAACTTCACCGGTGTTCAACAAATTGCTCAAATCCTCAAGAAAGTTTTCTTCTTTAATTTGGGTGTCATTGAAGAGAAATACTCCATGTAAATCTGTAGCGCTAACTTTCCTCAAAATACCTGAATTAAAAAATCAAAGCTTTATACCTTACCAATGTACGCTTGTTCCAAAAATGAGTCATTTTCCAATATTTTGAGCAGGAAATGGTGCCAAGTGGAAGAAGCGTTGGAGCACTTAATGCGCAAGTTTTGGGTTTCATGAATTATTAATTACAAGCAGGCCGTCCCAGCTTCGCCCGAGTAGAAATTTGTTTCACGCGGCGGTTTCATCTTCAAAACTTCAACCTGCCATATCTTTGGATGTACTCGTTGTAATTGTATGATATGAAGGGCAATTTTGTTCTAAATTAAATACTGGGGATAAATAACGTATTTGGTTGGATTCGGATCAATACCCAATTCATAAAAACACACTCCCAAATAGTGCATAATTTTGGAAAACATCTGATTACAATAAACAGGTAATAGCAAGTCAATCTTGAGAGATAGATACATGCTATCGCGGACTTTTTTGTAGAAATATTCAAGAGGTACATTTCCGTCATACATTGTATCCACGTAAGTCTCACGGTCTTTGCAGCGCACGTGAAAATAGCTGATTTTGGCTGATTTTTTTGTAATTATTGAAGTTATAGTAGGTATCCTTAATTTTTTCGGGTGAAAAGTATAGCCCATGTCACTCAGGGACAATGTAGCTTTCAAAGGGTGAAAGAATTTTTGAAATCGGTCCAGTAGTTTTTGAGCCTATTCCGAATAGGCTATTCGTATCAAACAAAAATACAAATCTTTCCTCTTTATAATATTAGCATTGAGTTTAAATATACATAGAGACGCAGCCCAGTTCAGCGATTTGATGCAAAAATTTTTGGCAGTTCACTTGCAAATTTGACAACTCAAGTGGCGGCACATAGTACCTACTAAAGGAACTATCGAGCGAACTATATTCTGCTTCCTACCCATTTATAGAAATCTGTAGGATATTTATTTTCCTCTTGTTCTATGAATCGTAGGCAGGGTCGGATTCATCCAAATTATATAACTCCGTTACAAACGGTATGAATCAATTATGGTGAACCATTAGCCATGAATTTTTTTAAAGGAGTGTTCTCAGGTAGAAAATGAGGTGGGACATAAAAAAAACCTACTTGATCGATAAAAAAAAAATTGTCTTTCTCGTACTGTTTTAAAAATAACTGAAAACCACATAAATCCAAACGCCTTCCAGAAAATGAAGGTTAAATTGGCCACGCAGATTTTCTGTAAAACTTTATACTCGGCTATGAGAACAGTCATTGCAACTGGTGAGCTGAGGTCCAGAAGTGCCAATTCAACTGCTCAGTTCATTCTGAAAATGAATGATCTTTTCGACTGCCTCAATTCGAATGGAAATTTTGAGGGAAATTATCTACGGAGACCGTTGTCCGAGAAAAACACCGCAGCAATACAAACTCTAACGGAATCAATTGAGTCTTGGACAGTTGGAAAAAATATTCCCTACTGTTTCAACGGTTTGATACAAACCACCAAAGGCATCCTCCATTTGTGGGAGGAGACGAAGGAAACATTTCCATATTTATTAACAAGCCGGCTCAACCAGGACCCATTCGAGAATTTATTTTCAAAAATAAGACAGCGGGGTTATGATCCAAACCCCTCAGCTCGATGCTTTATGGTATCCACTCACGAGGCTACCGGGACGGGCTTTTTATGACAGTTTATAAGGCCACGTGCGAAAAGAGTCTCCGTGATTGATCAATGGCTCATAAAGTGTCATAAAAGGCCATAAAACGCCCGTCTCGGTAGCCTGGTGGATGGTGACCATTAGATTTGGGTTGCAGTCGGTCATGACTGGTTGTCTGGAAAAATGTTCCGATTTTTTAAACTGCCAAGATGACAATGATTTCAACCTGTGTACAATGGGGGAATCTGAAAGTAGGCCCGTTGATGTGGTTGATTCGACAGATTCGACCATGTCTTCTGCGGATTCGGACAACAGTGAGCCTTGTGAGGAGGATATAAAGGATAAAGGATTAATTGAACCCCTAAATACCCTAGAATCCAACTCAATCGCGTATTTCTCGGGGTATTTGATGAGGAACATCGCCAAAAAATACAGGGTGAGTCTTTGACTTGTACATATATTTTAACTGTAGATTCTCGATGCTAAAGGAAACCTTTCTTTAATTTTCCATTTTTCCGAATTCGGCTCTGTTAAAGAGATATAGCCATTTGAAAAAAAAAGTTGAGCTTAATGCGTGCCTGGATCAATTCTCTGCAAACACCTCAAAGTTCATACTTTTCGATTGAAATTGAGGTGATTATTAGATGTTCTGGTTGATACAATTAGAAAACACTCAAGCACTGACCTTATTTGAATAAGAATGTTACAAACACGATATTTCCTAACAAAACACTCAGTTCTGTCCGATCATTTCGGCAATTGAAAAGCTATATTTCTGCCACCAAAATAAGTTCCTCCTTCGATTTTCCTGAAGATTAGTTTGTAAACACCAATAATTTGTTCATATTTTCCTCGATATTCTAAAACGATCGCATAAAAATGGTTTTTCATTAACCTATCCTAACTCCATTAACCAAAGTCATATGATTCAGGGTCAATGACCTAAGCTTACCACATTCTCTGTGATATAGCACAGAACCATAGAGAAGACGATGCCAGATTGCCGATTTTCTCTTCAAACAATGCGAACTCAAGAAAGCAGTACGTCCCCTATCGTTAGCGGATGAACTATCACAATCGCTAAAGGCGTCTAGGCGTTGCTCTTTGAAAATGCCGAAAGAGTAGTTCTGATTCTCGCCAATATAGCGCTACGTTCCTAATTCCAGTTGCCATCCACGGCCTTCTGAAGGGAAGAGTAGGCCACTCTTCCTTTCGGAAGGCCGTAGATGTACCCGCGATGCTCTGTGCTCCAACCAGTCCAACCTAAAACGGCATAAACAAATTTCACGCTTTATTTATTTACAGAGAATGAAGCAAACAGGTGATGATTATGTAAATGACTTTCAGTGAATTGATGTAATGATAGTGTCGTTCTGGTGTCGAGTTATATTGTTTCGATAGATATTTTGCTGAAGGACTGGTAACAATGAATTTCAAATAGAAACTGCATATAAAATGAATAATTTTATGTCCCACGAATGTGGAATTTTATTATCACATATCTCTACATCCAACTTTTTTCATCATAGAGATTTTAGTCTTGACAAAGTTGAAAAACATTCTGACAACGTTGGTAACTTGTTGAGAGGCCAGAGAAAAATCATATTCGATGAGATTTAACTCAGGACAGCACTCAGATTATTCTTGAAATTCATGATTTTTTCCTCTAATTCAATCTTATACATTTAGGAATAACTTGAGAACGACGCGTTTTATTGAAAAAATATAGGAATACTTTTGTTTTTTAAAATAATTAATTCTTTCGAAAACGTGAACCGTTCATCTTTTTCAAGTGGTTTTATAGTATTTTTGCGTGAATTTATAAGTCGACTATACTGTAACTTTTTTACCAGTAGAAATATGAAATAAGTTTTAATTGGGGAATATACACCATGAATAGAGTAAACAATCAACCAAAATTCAATTCATTCGAAATAACGGTTCCGAAGATATAAACAGAAAAGTGTTTTTTTAATGGATTTTCGACAACTGTATCTCCCAAACCAAACCGAATTTTGAAAAATGGTATGGGAAAAAAGTGTTTCGTTTGATGAGAGGAATCTACAGTTAAAATATATGTACAAGTCAAAGACTCACCCTGTATAAATGCGATAACTGCGAGAAAGCACTCCTCATTGGTGATTTGAACAAGCTAGGTAATGATGGGATATATATTTCAAATCGAAATTATGGCAATGAACGTATACCTACATTTGAGAATTCCCCCAATCGAATTCAAATATTTGATAAGGAAAGCGCTGTTGGTAATAAAGAAAATTATGATCAGAAAATCAGAAAAGATAGGACTTCAAAGGTATATTTTGGGAAAATAAAAAAAAATGAATTCATAAAAGATTGGATCTCTCCGTTAACTCCAGAATGCGAAGAGCACAGGATTCATTTGTTGAGACAACTGATTAGAGTGAAGCTGTACAGGAGACAGAAAAAAAAGCCGAAGGAATCTCTACTTAGAAGCATTCCACTGCTAATAAAAAATTGAATATTTTTAAAAATTCATAGAAGATCTATTTATAAAAACTTGTGAATAAAGGAAAAATTTCATGCATTCATTTTTTCATACATCAGTATTTTAATTCATGAAAGATCAAAAATAATTGTCGTTTTATTGCATCCAAAAAATCAGGTGATGAAATATTGAACATCCAATATTTCCTTACGCCGGTCCTGACCGTCATCGAATTCGGCTTCGGAAATAAAATATTTCGCTTCTCTGAAACACACTTATCCATCTATGAACCGGTGAAGGAACTACACAAAATTTAGCTTCAAATCGTTGAACTGGGCTGTGTCTCTATGTATATTTAAACTCAATGATATTAGTATAGATTTGTGAAACAATTCTAGTCAGTTATACAGGATGAGTGGTTGAGAGTGACTAGTACATATCTTTCAACTGTAGATTCCTCACATCAAACGAAACACTTTTTACACATATACAGGGTGTCTCAAGTTCGAGTGCCTATTAGACGTTTCTGGAGAACTGGATATATTTGAAATCTGAAAATTGGGATTATGGTATTGTTCGAAATTCTCTACTGACCTAAAATATTTTCATAGCCAGAGCACTACCGGTTATACAGGGAGTGAAAATAAATTTGCTCAAAAATTTATTTTTTCAATTTTTTCGTTTCTGATATGATTGTGTATTCAATGCTGAATATACTTCTGTCGAAACCACTGTATTCATTCGAATAGTTTTCAAAATATCGAAAAAAAACCTGAAAAAAAGTCAAATATTCATAGTCAGTATTATGTTCATTTTTCTTATTCTGAACATCCTGAGTGTAAACCGTTGTCACAATGTCAAAGTAGAAGAATGTGAAAAGGTCATGCATCTTTTGAATTTCATGAATATCATCACAGGGTGTTTCAAATTTCGTGTCAAAAACTGTGATCGAAAATCGGCCATAACTTCTGTTTTTCAAATTAGAACCCTATTTTTTTATTATTGCGTTGAATTCTGCGGAGAAAAATAATGATAGCACTCTCAGATGCTCTTGCTCCTAAATTCAGTAATTCCCGAGTTATTTGAGCTTTTCTGGATTCATGTTGTACGTAGAATCAAATTCATCTAATCTTCTACCTGAGAATATTCTGTGATCATAGAAGATAAGTTATCTCATCAATATTTCACAAGTGACAGGTCTAATTTTAGGTTTTATCTGTACTTTTCGATTTTATTCAATGGTTTCATGAAAATATTCATCGAATATGTTGCATGAGAATATTCTGTGACCATAGAAGATAAATCCCATCAATAATTCACAAGTGACAGGTCTAATTATTACTTCTTACTATGGTTTCATGAGAATATTCATCGAATCTGTTTAGATTCGATGAATTTTACTCTACGTACGACATGAATCCAGAAAAGCTCAAATAACTCGGGAATCACTCAATTTAGGAGGAAGAGCATCTGGGGGTGCTATCATTATTTTTCTTCGCAGAATCCAACGCAATAATAAAAAAATAGGGTTCTAATTTGAAAAACAGAAGTTATGGCCGATTTTCGATCACAGTTTTTGACACAAAATTTGAAACACCTTGTGATGATTTTCATGAAATTCAAAAGATGCATGGCCTTTTCACATTCTTCTACTTTGACGTTGTGACAACGGTTTACACTCAGGATGTTCAGAATAAGAAAAATGAACATAATTCTGACTATGAATATTTGACTTTTTCTCAAGTTTTTTTTCGATATTTTGAAAACTATTCGAACGAATACAATGGTTTCAACAGAAATATATTCAGCATTGAATACTCAATCATATCAGAAACGAAAACATTGAAAAAAAAATTTTTGAGCAAATTTATTTTCACTCCCTGTATAACCGGAAGTGCTCTGGCTCTGAAAATATTTTAGGTCTGTAGAGAATTTCGAACAATATCATAATCCCAATTTTCAGATTTCAAATATGTCCAGTTCTCCTGAAACGTCTAATAGGCACTCGAACTTGAGACACCCTGTACTATTTTTCAAAATTTTCGTTTGAAAGATACAGGTGCCGAAAATCCATGAAAACCTTACTTTTTATGATATTTCTGGGATATCGAAGAGAATATGAACACATTATTAGTGTTTTCAACTAACAATCTCCAAGAAAATCGAAGAAGGAATTTATTTTGATAGGAGAAATATGGCTTTCTTCTTGCAGATATAATCGGACAAAACTAAGTGTTTTTGTTAAGAAATATCATGTTTTAAACATTATCAATCAAATAAGCTCAGTACTTGGGCATTTATTAAATGTATCAACTCATTTTCAAACGAGAAATAGGAACTTTGCATTAAATCCAGAGAATCGTATCAGACACGTATTCGGCCCATTTTTTTTTCAAATGCCTACACCTTTTCAACAATGCTGAATTTTGAAGAATGGAAAATGAAAAAAAGGTTCATTTTGGCCTCAAAAATATAGAGTTGAAATATACGGATAAGTCAAGGACTCACCCTGTATAGGTGTGTGTAGAATCTTCTTACCTTTCAGGTCTTCTCGCCATTCGTTCGACCCGTACAGCCTAGTTATTTCAACTTGGAATAAATCGTATTCGGAAATGTGTGCCGCAAGTCTTGTTAGCGATTGTCTTCCAGATCCACCAACGCCCACGCACATCCCATGACTTCTAGGTTGCTTCAAAATTCGGCATATTTTGGACAAATGCTCTATGGCAAACCTAAAACGACATATCTATTATGAGAGACAAACCATTGTTTGTCTGAAACAAATGATCGTATGTTTATTTCCTCATGAAGAAAGAGGAAGATATGACGTTAATAATGGAAAATAACATCAGCCAAAGCCAAGTGACCACCACGACTTCGACTACAGGACCATAACCTTTCATGAAATTTTCTATAACCAAATCGCAAAGTGGCTGCCCTATGTCCTCTTTAGCCCCACGATGACGAATTCCATCCTGAGGTCTTGAATCCACGCTGGGCTTATGGCGTAGACCTTTTCTATGACATGGCCCCAAAGGAAGAAGTCGCAAGGTGTTCAATCACAAGGTCTCGGTGGCCAATTGTTATCACCTCTTCGAAAGATAACACGTTCCTGAAACTTTTTCCGTAAAGGATCAATGATTTCGTTGCTTGTGTGGCACGTAGCGCCGTCTTGTTGAAAGTAAACGTTGTCCAGATCAATACAATTCCGATCATAAATCGTCTCTCGATAGCGCAATCCATTCACCGTAACTGTTGCTCCAGCCTCATTCTCGATCCTGTCGGACCATAACCGCACCAAACAGTCACGCGTTGAGGATAGAGAAGCTCTTGGGTTTTCCGAGCCCCGGATGCGGAAATTTTACTAGTTGACAAACCCACCGAGGTGGCCTTCATCACTGATGATTTTTTGATGGAATTCCGGATCTTTTTCATCCATCTCAAGGGTCTTGGGCGACCTACACGTTTTTATTCTTCACATCACTAACTTTTCCCAACAGCAGAAATTTTTAAACTAATTTCTCTATTGAGAGATAATAAGCATTTTTGAAAACCAAAATATTTCCCGTAGGACTATTTATGGGACAATCGCTGAATGTGAACAAGGTATATTTCTTATATGAACCTTCCAAAAGTGGAAGACCTACAATTTTAACCAATGCAAGGACCGAAAAACTGGAGCGAAACGACAATCCCTTTAACCTTCCACAGGCGATAGAAATTTTTGGGCTCTCTTATCGCGAAAAGTTTACGATGGAGGATAGGAAGCACAAAATGAAGAGAACCTTCGACGTCGCATATATACAGGGTGTCACAAGTTCGAGTGCCTATTAGACGTTTCTGGAGAACTGGACATATTTGAAATCTGAAATTTGGGATTATGATATTATTCGAAATTCTCTACAGACCTAAAATATTTTATTTTCACTCCCTGTATAACCGGAAGTGCTCTGGCTTTGAAAATATTTTAGGTCTGTAGAGAATTTCGAACAATATCATAATCCCAAATTTCAGATTTCAATTCTCCAGAAACGTCTAATAGGCACTCGAACTTGAGACACCCTGTAGAGGAAGATCCGAGAAATCGATCTAAATACCGTCCAAATCCTGATGCTGGGTTTTCGCAGAAAGTTGTGCCCTGTGGAAGATGGCCCTCTCCATTCAATTTAAATTCATATTTTTGTTGCTTCTGAAACGTTAATTAATGTGTATAACAATACGATGAACAGATGTATATCTTTTTCCTTTTTTGGTCTTTGAAATTTGTGCCAAAACTTATGGGGCAGTTCAGAATGGACTGTAAGGTAGACATATTTCAACATCTCACCTGAAAAGTACCAAATTCATCGGCTTTTTCGACATGTTATTAAATTCGTTCAGGAATCCCAATACAATATCCGTAAGAGCTTCTAAGTCTTGAACCTCCACATAATATCTTTGGTCTGCTTTCGGATCAGAAAAATCGCAATATAAAAGATTTCTTAGTTCAATTTCACCAATCTACAAAAAAATATTGATGAATCCATTAATTATTGTGAGTCCTGTATTATGTATCTTTCACGAAAATAATTCCATGGAAAACTTTTTGGTGGTTAGCTTCATCGGATTACGAAGTCAATGTGGAGCTTTTAAATTTGTCAAAAAGGATTGTGGATTCTTGAAATATTGTGTATTCTTGAAATATTGTGTATTCTTGAAATATCCAATATAATTTTACATAAAAAAAGATTTTAAATCAATATCTTAAGCCGGAATTTATTAGATAACTGCGACTGTGGAAAAGTTTGAACTGGGCATCCTGAAAGCAGTATTCAGTATCAAAGAACATAAACGGTGTGTGTCGACTAAATCAAACAGGCTTTCAATAAAGGCGGAAACACATTGTTATCACGTCACGTCACGTCATCTTCCCAAAATGTGCAACCACGATAATGCATGGAACTTAGACCACACCTTTCAATCTATATATATAAAAGAAAGATGTTGGTTACACCATTTATAACTCGAGATCGGATGGACTGTTTGTTATGAAACTTCATATATGGATTCGTCTACGGTCTGATTATAAAATACAATGAAACTTCGTTTAATATTCTCCGCGTTAGATGGCGATATAAACAAATAGTGTGTACAGTGACTATATTCCCTCTATAGTCACTGTAATAGTGTGTAATTTGAGTTGCCTACAACTCTTCGCTGTTGGGCAAAACCAAAATGTCTTAGCGTAGGAGTACAGATGTCTAAAATGATTTGATTTCGTTGAGATATGAGAAAAGTTTCGTTCTTACCACTCCAGATGGCGCTATTCACACATTATGACTGATGATTATTAGTTTTATTTATTACAAATAACGTAATCGCGAAGGTACTATATTTGACATTATCACAATTAAATGACGATGAATTTGTTGAGGCTTTCGCGGGCATCGATTGATGTCATCTGCTCTTTTTTCGAGCATTTCGGTCATCTTGGTTTGTCGAAAAAAAGAACATATGACATCAATTACCGTGTAATTTACATAGGGCTTATAGTACCATGGAAGGCTTTTAACAGATCAAAAAGCGGTTGTTGAATATCACAGTGAATTTTTATCGAAATTTCAAGTAAATCGGATTTTGGCGATCAGTTTCAATCGTGAATTGTCGTCCGTTCTCATCTTTCCTCATAATTTTTGAAACGTTTTTGAATTTCTGTTTAGGTAATAAATATATTTGCGGAAATAACTGAATCCAAAATTGCCATTATTAGTGATTGACATATTATTTTTGTGTATCTGTTCTGTGTGATAGCTCATATCCATGGAAACATTTGACAGTTCAAAAATCAGAGTGGATTTGTGAAATCCACCGTAAGTATCATTAGGGCGGAACAAAGTTCGCCGGGCCAGCTAGTAATAAATAGTGAAGCCCAATCATCAGAACTAAACTGGGTGATTGTACTACTACAGAATCAAAATGTAGTGAAAATTTTCGCAACATTATATCTGCTGTCACGTTATAGCACTGATAGCAAGCAAGATCTATATTCCATTCACTTTTATTTAATCACATAGGAGGTCATGGTTTCGTTTTCAGGAGTTGGTGCACCTGATGAAAAGCACAGAAAATATCGTTAATGACAAAACGACGTTGCAAGTTTCTTTGTTCACATCGAAGTAAAAGTATCAAAGATATTCCACATTTTGTTAGGTTTACAAATTGTTCGCAGATTATTGGTATTTAATCGATATTTGCAGGTGAGTTTTTCGTCGAATATCCCAGATTAACGTATGTTTATTGTTTTTAGCACCAGTTTGGAGCGTGAGGACGATTTTCAAGACCAGGACGAATTTTTACATTTTGAAGTTAAAGGGGTACACGGGAATTTCGTTGAAAAAGCTGTTATTTGGACAGATATCGCAGTAGATGGATCGGATGGAGCCTCGAGAGGTCGATTAGGATGATATTTTTCAGGTTTTCCAAGAAGTTTGGCGATATCTGAGCAGATTTGCAAAAGTTTGGTACCTCACTAATGAGGTGGAACTTAGACCTAATTCTCCTTAAGAAACGCCTTTCAAAGGTCGAGATTTCGAGATGGTGAAAAATGTCTTCTTTAGATGTTGTTTGAACAAACGCAGCCGAGTTTTATACCCCTACATTGATTTTAAAAAGTTATCAACAAAATAAAATTGACATTCTGACATTGCTAGATTGAAGGAATAAAGACTGTTTTTTGAGGTGAGTATAATATACAAATTTTCCAATGGAAGCCATTGTTCTCAGGTACCTGCCCATCATGATATACCATGGTTTGGCAACCTTTTGAGTCAGAAGAGCGAAAAGTAATATTTCATGAAACACTGCATTTTTTTGAAGGTCCCGCAGAATGTCAATTTCACCCCTTTTTGGAACCTCTTTTTTTTGCTGATGGAACTGAAGAGCCCCAGGTTGCCAACACCTGCGGATATACTCGTACATCTGAAGCAAGCTTTGAAAAGTAATTGATCACTGCGAATATCCATCATCCAGTCTACAATGCAGTTGCAGTTATTTCCATAGGACCATTTATTTATAGAGGGCCTTTTCTGATGAGGTTTTTCCATAAGCTCTTGTATGATACGCAGTACGGTATGGCACCATTGGCACCCCATTGCACCAATCCAGCTTACTTTAATTTGTGTCTTAATTTAATATGTATTTGCTCTTAATCGAAAGAATATATTATATCTAGTCCTACTTCTTTCAAAAGAGACACAAGCTTTTAATGCTGTGACCGCACGTGATATCACGTCTGATATTTTGTGAAATGTCATTCTGACATACATTTGAAACCGATCTGGGTGCTCATTCAATAATTCTTGAATTAATTGATGGAATTTCCAATTCCCCCAATTCCTTTGTTCGTTGATTCATTTGGTAAATCGAATCTCTTCTATGAGAATCACCAGCAACTGTAAAAGCAGCTATATGTTCTCCATATCTTCTTCCCATTCCCTCGCATGAGCTCACGTGACAACAATGTGTATGCACCTTAACCCACGTTCGGCACTTCTTCTCCTTATGAAATAATATAATATTATTATTGTTTGGGCTAATAAGACACTTCATAGTGAAATTGATTTATTCCGTTTGTTAATGGGAATTTGGTGCACATCGCTTACACCTCATGTTAAAATGCTTTTATTGAAAATTACCTGGAATTCTGTCTTCCTTTAACCTATTTCAAATTACAACCTGAATGTTTGTTTTATTGTATGAGTTTATCATATTTGCATTCAAATCATAGTTCATATTGAGGAGGAATTGGTTACAATTGTTTCATTGCGTGTTTGACGTCCATATGCTTTCCGTGTCAGAAGAATATTTTAATAACTTTCTATTTGACTGTGTGGTTGCTAATTCTAAAGACTTGGACGATATATTGAATCAGTATTAATTTTTGTGATTTCAATAAAATCAAGCTGCCCTGATATCGACCGGTTTTGAAGAGTTCTGAGGTAATCCCAGTTCTGGAGTTTCATTAAATTATGGGCCCTTTTATTGAGAATTTTTATTTGTTTTATGCATACCTCAGATCGTGATTCGAAGGCCAAACATTCCTGGCTACTTACGTTCGTTGTCTGTGGAGTTTTCAACCTTAAGAACATAGTATTCATGCTCTCCTCGAGATATTTTATACATATTTCATGCAAGGCAGTGAAAATCCAGGCTCTGTCATTGTCATCTACCAATCTGTCATAATAGACTCTCAATACTTCGTGCACCCACAATCTCTTCATAGCGACAAGATCTTCAATAGCTTCGGGAACAGACAGAAGAACACCCTGAAAATTTTCATTCGCATGGCAAACTTTTATCTCTACGTGAAATAGTAAACCACTAAAAACAATCAACATCACAAAATTGAATTCAGGTAAGATTTTACAGTTATTATGAATTTTTTTTTACCTGAATAACTCTTGAGAAATCCCTCAAATTGAACAAATAGTGAGATTTTGCAGGTGTTGGTAGAAGGTTGGCTCTGGCCATTTTATATATTTCCAACGTGGCCATAACTATTTGTTCTATACATGGATCGAAATCTTTGGAAAATCCCCTGTGAAGGAAAAATATTATCAAAACCAGTAACGAATTGAAGGAATAATATATAGGGTGAGTCTTTCACTTGTACGTATATTTTAACTGTAGATTCTTGAGGCGAAAAAAAAATATTTTTTCATTTTTTCGAATTCGGTTCTGTTGAAAGCATATAGCCATTTGAAGAAAAAAATGGGACAAAAACGTTTTTTTGTCCCATTATATTTGCAATATAAAAGCCATATTTCCCCCACTAAAATCAGTTCATTCTTCGATTTTCCTGAAGATTAGTATGTAAAACTAATAACAAAAATATCTTATAAAAAAGTCTTTCATTCAATTCGTGATTAATCAAACTAAATCAACCTGTTTTGTATTCGAAACACTCAAAACAATGATCTTCTATTAATATTTCACAGAGTTTTTGAGAAGACGTTACCAGCTTGTTGATTTTTCGGATAACATAGTATTATTATCTATGAATTCTACCCTTGATCGCCTCTTCCTTAATATCAGGAATGATATTGCCTCTGATTGTGATTACTGTTCTTGGGGAGATTCCTCAAGTGGGTTTAAGAAAAAAAAGTCCCTTAAACATGGGTTCGCAAACGTTTCGTTTTCGAGTGTTGAAATTTCAATTTTTTTTCTCATGGTATCTACACTTTACAAGATATTCAACTGAAATTTGACATAGATATTACATTTGAGAGTTCCCACCACGTGACATGGCAATTTCGATAGCAGATATTCAGTGTGAAATTTTTTCTGGAACACTCTCACCTGTTTTCCTCCAGAACTTTTCTTTGGTGACCAACTGTTGATTTGAGAAAATTTAAAGAGAAGCTTTGTTGTTATACTATAAACTTTTCGGTCTCTTGTAATTTTGTCGTATCTGCCACCGATTTTGAACTTGAAAAAAATTCAAACTTCAACACTCGAAAACGAAACGTTTGCGACCCCATGTTTATGGGATTTTTTTTCTTAAACATACTTTAGAAATCTCCCCTTTTCTCCATATTTCTGTCAGTACCTACCCAGGATGTCTAATTTTTTGACAGTTTTTGGTAACCAATTTGTAACTCTTTTGTTGTGTCCGAGAAATCAATATTTTCCAGTTAAAAAATTAAATACAACATTATGCATTAACGGATTTGCTATAAATGGAATCGAAAAAATCTAGTAAATTTTTGTTACGTCTTTTTTGCGCAAATAGTGAGTTGCCATCACTTCAACTCTTCACCACTGTCGAAATAATTTTGTTTTTCTCATTTTTGCTTGAAACTTTTGAAGTTTACATGAAAGAACCCCTTTAATTTTCGAAAATCAATCACCACTCCCTTAAAACTTTCTCACTTATTTGATAACATACTGTATTTTAGTTAATAAATACTTACCTAGTGTCCAAATGCCATAACATAATTTTACTAAAAATATTTATCAATATAGATTCTCCAAATTCGTCGATGCATAGATGGTTGAAGTGTCGGGTAAATCTAGGCGTAACTGTATTACCGCCACCACCTGGGGGTCCCATTGCA
This sequence comes from Adalia decempunctata, assembly GCA_951802165.1. Taxonomy (NCBI): domain Eukaryota; kingdom Metazoa; phylum Arthropoda; class Insecta; order Coleoptera; family Coccinellidae; genus Adalia; species Adalia decempunctata. The sequence goes on along the minus strand of OX637696.1, from coordinate 60,066,691 downwards.
CACATAAACTGTAATAAAATTTTTTCGATATGGTCAACTGGAGTCGAGCTATGCAATTAATCAAAGTAGGTACCTAGTTGGACAAGAACTGATATCTCTTCGAATCTGTGGCATCATTGTTTTAATTTTGAATCATGATTGTAGGGGGTATAAAATACAACAAAAAAAATGGAAAAGATTTTATGTCATAACACTGAAAAAGCATTTTGTTTTTGGTTGCCTGAACTTCAAAGATGGTCAAAAGTACATGATAATTTTTTTTATGTTACTATCAACGTTCCTGATTTAATGTCATGGTTTGGGGCCCCCTACAGTTCCTCAAAATTTAGCGATTCTATATCCATAATTGAAATCTTGCTAATAATATGAAGAGATCAATATTATACTTAGGACTCACCTGAATATCAATCAGTTTCATTGGTATGATTTCTTTGCGATTATACCACATATGGTGGTCAAACCACTGTCTCAGCAGCTCAATCGGAGGTTGTGCTCCATAGATTTCTTTGAGGGGCATATTGACGTCATCCACGAATATAACACATTTTTTTTGCACAGGAGGCCCAAACACACCTAGTAATTTCGAAAACAGTTATCAGGAGAGCTGATGAATAGCATGAGGAAAAACATTCAATTACCCTTTCGTCTTTTGTCAAGTTTGGACATAATTATATCTTGGGTCTGATTAGCGGTAGTCTGCGCCGAAAAATTGATGAACAGGGGCTGATAAACGAAGGTATCATTTTTTTTGAGCAAAAACTCAATGATGTATACAGATTTCCCAGTTCCCGTTGGTCCAACCACCATCACTGCTTTTTGGTGCTGAACCAAAAGTGTCATTAACGCAATATACCTCACAGTTTCAATTGTCGGTACTATTATTTGATTAACAGGAATATCCCTTGGAATAGGTGGTGCGGTAACTAATTCATCCGACCATAGTTTCCATTTTCCTTTTCCCTAAAATGACGAATCTAATAGATTTCTTTCTTATTAAAAATCTTGAAGATACACAATTAAAAATAAAGCATACTCCGTATGACGATAACTAGGTGTAGATACGGATAAGTATGTCAAAAAACTTACTTCTTTGATATATTTGTAATCAAAAACTGTTTCTCCGATAGGTATTACGAAAATGTATGGTTTCTCAGGCTTGGGAATATCGAAGGGAATATTTAATTCTTTTTTTATTGCTTCAGGAAATTCTCTTTCTAACAATCCTCGGAATAGGGCGCTAAATTTCAATCTTCCATTTGTATCGAGAGTTGCACCCATTGACCATATGCATGAAAAGAAAAATGACCCTTCAATTTGTGCTCTTATATCCAAATCACTAACGCTATCACGAAATCCTTCTTGGTAGAAATCATCCATGAAACAGTCGAACAAATTCATTGCAGATCTCAAAATGTTAGCTTCAGATGTTGTAGCAATTTCCTGAAAAAGGACGTGGAGTTTTCAAAAGGGCTGATTCGCAAAAAGAGATCCAATAAAAGAATATAAAGAAGTCTTCTCCTAGAAATTATAAGTGTTTATAAACGACATGGCATTCTTGAGAGTATTCGTTCATAGAATAATTTGTGACTAGACAAAATTAAGTTTTTTTTCCACAATGGTTTAACCATATATCTAATAATAAGAATGTAGATAATGAGCCAATAAAAATTGAAGCCGGGGTTCGGTAACAATCCAGATCTACGCATGTGCAATCATATAAAGAATAATAATACTATAGTTTATACGTAAAGTATATGTAAAATAAAGACATACTGGTTTTCTTAATCTTATTCATTCAGGTATCGATTCCACAGAAAACATCGTCCACATACCTTCTCCAAAAAGTCACATATTGACTCAAGGGATGATTCATAATTTGTTTCCACGTAGTCCATGTAAGCTTCTGCGAGAGCACCGAGCACTGCTTAGTGTGCTTACTTTATTTGGAACTAACTCAACCAAATACATTTTTTTATTAAATAACGCGAACAAGCATAATGTACTTAGGCTTGTTCTCTGTCCCACGGTCTTGTTCATATGGGGCACTTTCAAATTAGTTTTCTCTCGCAAGTTGTAATCTATACAGGGTCTTTCACGAGGAACCTCACCCATATTTATACGGAAAACCACTGAACGTATTTTCATGAAATTCAGCACTTATAAGTATTTCACGATGCTGATGAAATCTAAAATATTTTCAAGGCATGAGCACCTCCGGTTTTTCCGGAAATGACGTCAACTTCCGTTTTTCAAATCAGAACACCATTTTTTATTGCAGAAATAGATTCCTTAGAAAATTTCAAGTTATTTTGATGTAACATTTTTCAGTTTTGGTTGGAAAATTCTCTCTGAGCGGGAAAATTGGAAAAAAAAATCGAAAATAGAGCTCCGCTGAAACAAGAATAACTTCGAGGTTTTTGGATGGAAAATTTTCATTTTTGAAATTTTTCAAGATGTGAGATTGATGTATCCACTTTAAAATCGAAATCGCGATTCATGATACAGGGGGTGAAAAAATCGCTTTCAAAGTTAGGGATGACAAAATCGTGAAAAATCAATTTTTTCAAATTAGAACCCCATTTTTTTATGGCAGATATTGAATCTAAGTTAAAAAATAATGTGAGTGTATGCATCACACCCTTGCCCTAAAGTGGATATTTTCTGAGTTATTCACCAAAAACTGTTTTCCGTCTTGAATTTTCAGCTATTTCTTTATCTTTTCCCTTCACGCAAAAAAGATGAAATTTTCAGGAACTGTTACTTAAACCATGTTTTAGATTTTATTACCCTAATATGCAAGAGAAAAAAGTTACAGGTTGTTACTAAATAGATGGCGAATTTGGATTCGAATTTGTATCGGAAACCTCTTTATTTCAACTAATCGGCCATCGGTTTTCTCTTCAGTGATAAATAAATAATTCCTTATGAACCATATGCAAAAACTAACCATGTTTTACATTCTTTTTTTTTAATGATAGATATCATTAATTACATCTGCCAAATTCCTCTTTATTCAGTAGCATTTTGTGTTTACTATTCACTTGGTGATAATTCGTATTAAGTTATAAAATCGATCACTATGCCTAATTTTACCAATGAAGATTATTTAAATCTCATTCTACTTCATGGAGAATGTAATAAAGTTGTAGATAGAACGATTCGACTGTTCATTGAGAGGTTTCCTGACCGACCCAGACCAACGAGAGATACCATTAACAGAACCATGACAAACTTGAGAAATGTCGGATCTTTCGTTAAGAAAACTATACACCGAGAAAAAAGTGTAGTAGAAGATGAGAACAACGAAATTACAGTTCTTGCATATTTTCGTGTGAATCCTCAAAATTCTCTCAAAGATGCCGAGATTGATCTGGGATCTTCTCAATCGAGTGTTTGGAGAATATTAAAAAAACATAAAATGCACCCATATAAATTCAATAGGGTACAGCATTTGAAGGAAACTGATTTCGTCAGGAGAACAGAGTTTTGCGAAGCTATGATGATTCGATTTCAAGAGAATGAAAACTTTTTGGACTGTATAATTTGGACAGATAAATCTAAATTCACAAAGAATGGTTCTTTCAATAGGCATAACAGTCATTATTGGGATGAAGAGAACAACCACCACTTCAGACAATGGAACTTTCAAGAGACCTGGAGTTTCAATGTTTTTTGCGCCATCAAAAATAATGCAATTCTCGATGTTCACATTTATGATGGGACTTTAACTGGTAAGATAGAACACTACACATGTTTGCATTATTTAAAGAATGTTCTCCCTTAGGAGATAGATATTCTGACATATTGACTCAAATAATTGAGCCGCTAGTACAGAACCATAATGACTTATGGTATCAACAAGATGGCGCGCCTCCACACAATTCACTCAATGTGTCAAATATCCTCTACAGGCTATTTGAAGATCGATGGTTGGCGAACAATAGTCCACATCTTTGGCCACCACGTTCTCCCGATTTAACTCCCTTAGGCTATTATGTTTGGGGTAGGATAAAAAATTGTCTACTCAACTCCCCTGACTGATAAAGAGGACTGCATAGAACGAGTCAGAAATGCGTTCAGGTTTGTTTAGATTTTTAGATTCATAGTTTTGAAACTCAATTTGGTTTTTAAACACGTTTGCAGATCTCTTCCTCCCGATGAAATAAGAAGAGCAACGCACGAAGCATTCCTGAGACGTATAAATAAATGTCTAGAAATTAACGGTCAAAACTTTGAGCATCTTCTCTAGTTATAACTGCGAGAGTTTGCCATGGTTCTCCTAATAGTAACTTGAAGTCGGTTTCAAGAAGGGGTGAAAAATCTACAGCATGGTTCAAATAACAGTTCCTGAAAATTTCATCTTTTTGGCGTGGAGGGAAAAGAAATAGCTGAAAATTCAAGACGAAAAACAGTTTTTTGTGAATAACTCAGAAAATATCCATTTTAGGGCAAGGGTGTGATGCATACACTCACATTATTTTTTAACGTAGATTCAATATCTGCCATAAAAAAATGGGGTTCTAATTTGAAAAAATTGATTTTTCACGATTTTGTCATCCCTAACTTTGAAAGCGATTTTTTCACCCCCTGTATCATGAATCGCGATTTCGATTTTTAAAGTGGATACATCAATCTTACATCTTGAAAAATTTCAAAAATGAAAATTTTCCATCCAAAAACCTCTAAGTTATTCTTGTTTCAGCGGAGCTCTATTTTCGATTTTTTTTTCGAATTTTTCCGCTCAGAGAGAATTTTCCAACCAAAACTGAAAAATGTTACATCAAAATAACTTGAAATTTTCTAAGGAATCTATTTCTGCAATAAAAAAATGGTGTTCTAATTCGAAAAACGGAAGTTGAGGTCATTTCCGGAAAAACCGGAGGTGCTCATGCCTTGAAAATATTTTAGATTTCATCAGCATCGTGAAATACTTATAAGTGCTGAATTTCATGAAAATACGTTCAGTAGTTTCCCGTATAAATATGGGTGAGGTTCCTCGTGAAAGACCCTGTATGCCTATGTATTTCCTATTTTCAGGTACCGTAGAGCGGTGTGACTTTGCACCACTTTTTAGAGTTTTCTTGATGTAACTTTCTCGTTTTTTTTGTAGAATGAGTTGTGTTTGAATTATGTTTAATTTCAACAATCTAGCTATCGATTGCTGTTATTAGAAACGGAAGAAAAAGTGCGCAACAATTTTTTTTTTCATTTTAAAAATTTGGCAAAGTCACCCGCACATCGGTGCGAATTTGCCACTTGCATCAAAATGCGTTTGTTGGCAATTTAATCAAGTGCAGGTGGTATTTTTGCCAAGAGAATGTTTTTCTTTAACTTTTTTGAAGGTTAGTTAGCTAGGTACTAGTCGCGAATAATACAACAAATTATAATAAAATAAAATCTATTATTCTTCCTAAAATACATAAAATCAGTTTCTTTGTAAATGAACAATATATAATAACAATAATTCATTTTCCAAAACCGCAGAACTGTTGTTTCCATTCAATATTTTATCCTCCTACAAAAAATCGCTTCCATTTTCCTCTTCCAGACGTAGATGGTTTGTCTGCATAAATCTGCAAACAATAGAATAATTTCCTGAAATTTCGTGACCCGCCCAACCAAATGCTCTCAGTTTTTTTTTTACGTGACTCTAAATACGGGTGAAATAAGCTGCTAAATGTATTTTGAAGTACCATTTTTCATATTTGCTACACAACTCTTAGTATTTCGCATTTATAAACACGTTAAAACTTACCTGTTCACACAACACAGCATAGCACACCCTTCAATCCAAGCAAAAGGACTGCGACTGTTGAAACAATGTGGGGATATAGTGTCTATTAGGTTCCGATTCGTGCTGTCTTTGAGAAGTTACCGACTTCACCAAAATAAAATGAAACATAAAACATTAGGTAGTTTGGCAAAGTCACCTTCGTTGGCAAAGCCACACCGCTCTACCGTATCTTTTTATTTTGGTCGAATTGATACATCAGCAAAGCCCGAGCATAGAGTTGTCGTAAGGTGAACATTCCCGCCATGTCGAGCAATTCTTCCGTAGGAAAGGTAAGTTTTTTTTTTATAAATTATTTTAAGGATCCATTTCTGTATTATCTCTACATGTTTGTAGTAACAATCAGCCAAGCCTCCCGATACAAGTACCCCATACGACAAATGAGGCTCTACTCCGTAGTATATTTTTTTAAGTACATTTTCTTCACATATATTTCTCCAGTATTTGAACTTTCCAATCAAACTCCTGATTTCAGATATAACCATTGAGTTTAAATATTTAAACTCAATGATGTAACATATTCAGAGAGTGCTGCCCATCTCAAACAATTTTCCAAGATGACCCCCAAATATTTCATTTTATCAGTTGAAGTAATTGAAAGAATACTGTCATTAAACCGCACCTTGAGCTCCTTGTACCTCGGAAGACCATTTCTATAGCTGGTAAAATTCATTAATTTCGTTTTGTCCATATTTATTTTAACTTTTTTTAGTGCAAAAAATTCCATGACTTCCAGAAAAATATCCTGTGATTTTATCTTCAATTCATCCCATGTATGAGCTCTAATGAAAATTGATGCATCGTCCGTGAAGCTAATAATGTCGGCGTCCAAGTCTATAGACAAAAGTTCATTTATATACAAGAGGAACAAAATCGGTCCAAGCACTCGCGGTACACCATGGGCATAGGCAGTTGTTTCTTGGCTAGTTAAGTCTCCAATTTTGACTGATTGTCTTCTTCCATTTAAGTAGCTTTCGAACAGTTTATAAGCAACTCCTCTCCATCCCATGCATTCCACTGTCTTAAGCAGTTCTTCATGGTTGACAGTTTCAAAAGCTTTAGCTAGGTCTATAAAAATTCCTAAAGTCGGTATATTTTTATCCATCGAATCTGATATCCTCGAGACCAGGTTTGCAATGGCATCTTGAGTCGATCTGTTTTTTCGGAAACCGAATTGTTTTTCAGATATAGTAGCCTGTATTTATCAAGGAAACCAATTATTCGTACTTTCAGTATTTTTTCGAATATTTTTGCTAATGATGATGTTAAAGTAATTGGTCTGTAATTTGTTACATTTAGTCCATCACCTCCTTTGTAGATTGGAGTTATAACCCCCTTTTCAAGGTATCTGGAAAAGTTCCGTTCTTGATACTAAGGTTTATTAAATGATTAATGGGTGCCGAAAGCTAACTTCAATTATCCTTGAAAATTTCTGCCTTAAGTCCATCATGGCCTGGGGACTTATTATTCTTGAGTTCCTTGATCACTTTAATAACTTCATCTCAAGGGCGGATTTACGGGGGGGTACTGGGGGTAACTACCCCCCCCCCTCATGAGTATCGAAAACCTAAGAAAAAAGTGGTGCACATAAAATGTTTCATGCATTTTGTACCTGATTTCATGGTTTTCAATCGTTATTACCCCCCCCCCCCATGATCGTTATTACCCCTCCCATGAAAAAGAGCTATATCCGCCCTTGCTTCATCTTCATCTGTTTCCAAGATCACGATGGAACCTTTATTTCTCCATTGGTTAACCTTCATTTTCCCATTTTTCTGTATTCGATTAGTCCCGTCAACTTTCCGCCTAAGTTCGTGAAATGTTAACTGAATTCTTCGACTATCAACGCATTTTCTATCAATATGGCTTCATTATCATCTTTTATCTTAGTGATGGGTTGGATCCCAGTTTTAGAACGATTTACAAAATTCCAAAGTCCTTTTGAGTAATTTTTGTTTTTTTCTATTTCTTGCCTGTAATAGCATTTTTTTGCATCTTTTATCAATAGCTCGAGTTTATTTTTGAACTTATTCAGGAGATCCACATTACCTGGGTTCCTAGACATCTCCTTATACAGGGTGCGGCACGGAGGATGGATGGTTTTAAAAAAATAATAAAAGCGTTAATTTTTACTCAAAAACACATTTATTGACGGAATCAGATTCTCAAGGAAATAGCATTTGAGACAGTCAAGTGTGGAAAATCACATCAGGCATGTGGTGGCCGAAATCGGTGATGCAGTGCTGGAGGCGCTCTTGGAAGTTCGCGTAGACTCTCTCCAACATCGCTCTCTCAACTTGGGCAACTTCCACGCGAATAGCCCTTTTCAATTCGTCCAGAGTTCGGGGCTTGGTCTCGTATACTCTAGCCTTGACCATTAACGTCTTCGAAGAAGTAAGGGCCAATGATGCGAGTTTGCGATACAGCGCACCAAACCGTAACTTTTGGGCTGTGCAGCGGTCTTTCGTGTAAGTGTTGCGGATTTTCATTAGCCCAATAACGGCAATTCTGCCGGTTAACCATGCCGTTGAGGTGAAAGTGGGCTTCGTCACTCATGAACAAAATGAGGTTCTCATTTTGATCGATCAGTGCTTCCATCTCACGTGCGAAGTTCATTCGTTGTGCATAATCTCCGGGGTGTAACTGTTGCACAATGGCCAATTTGTAGGGGTGAAAGCGAAGATCCAACTGGTAAATAAATGCTAGGAACACAAGAGTCTAACGGCACCTTCCCCACTTCTCTCGTCCTCAGTGGGGGAAAGTTATGCCCATCTGAAAAACGTCCGCCCTCCGTGCCGCACCTTGTATAATCTATTATAAAAGGGTTTTTTATATAGGTTTTGGGAGGTATCAGAAAAGCACCAAAACGCGCATGTGTATAACTTTATTCAGTGAACTTAGAGAGTAAAGGTGAATACAGACTATTCTGACGTGACGTGGAATCACGTCACGTCAGACGCGTACTGTGCTCCCATTGGCCTGATATGAACGTGAACGCACAGAACGATGTGTTGCATTTTTATATCACTCACATTTTGACGTTCACGTTCATATTAGGCCAATGGGAGCACAGTACGCGTCTAACGTGACGTGGAATCACGTCACGTCAGAATAGTCTGTATTCACCTTAACACAAGCGAAAACTATTTTGGAAGCGATACGCGTCGCCTTGTCGCCTAACATTCAAAAATCGACTACCCTGGTCCTGGACAGTGGACAGTGGAGAATTCTTTCCTCTCGGCACCTCGGGTGCGCGGTGGATAAGGTAGAACCTCTAGGTTAATACGGCAGGACTCGGTACTTTGTGGATAAGATAGAGAGCCCTCTGGATTCTTACGACAGGGCCAACGCAAGGGTGGTTTGTTGCACTATTCTTTTCAATTACCGATTTGATTAGTTCTTTTGTAATACAACGATTTCTTTTTCTTTCTAATTTCCTTAATTTGATTGTTTTAGTACATTCTTTAAGCTTGGCTTGTAAATGTTCAATGAATGAATTCCACGCTAGATTACTATCCTCAATCTTATATAGTGTTTCCCATTTTTCCTTTACTTCTTTAATACATATGATATGTTTACGTCCATTTTTGTCGACGAGAAAAAAAATATAGGAAAATTGGACTACGCCGACGTTTCGAGGCAGGGTTCCTCTTTTTCAAGGCTAGTCTTTTAAATTTTTAGACTAGCCTTGAAAAAGAGGAAACCTGTCTCGAAACGTCGGCGTAGTTTTGAAATAAAAGTTGTATAGAGTCCAATTTCCCGATATTTTTCTTTCTGGTTTCTTTGATATAGTTTCTTACTTGAACCACAGGCTTGGTGGCCGTCTCCACTCTAACTTGAATGAAAATCGAATAATGATCGGTAATAGTTGAGCGGACTATTACGGGTACAAAGCATTCTTTTCTGAGCCTACTCTGCAAGAAAATGTGGTATATACAGGATGTGGAATCAGAAGTTATCCTAGTTACTCCGTTAATCATTGATGAGAAACGATTTTCCATCATAGTTGAAAGGTACAACTCCGACTCAATTGATTTCTTCGAAATATCGATATCTATGTCTCCCAAAAAAAACACAACGTCAATCTCACCATTCCTGTTGCAGGCCTCCAGGTAGTCTCCCAGATCCATAATGAAGTCTCTGGATGGCAAGCTTGGAAGCCTGTATACGCAATTAACTTGAATCCTCTTCCCACGAAATTTCACATCTAACACAACCACCTTTACCGCACCAAGTTCGATAAAGTTATAATCATACTCCGAATTGTTTTTAATTTTAATAAATAGCACAATACCATCGTTTCGATTATTGACACTGTAATTATATATAGTCTTAAATCCCTCGATATTATACAACTCAATGTCTTTTATTTTCCAGGTCTCTGAAAGGACTCTGGAGGGATTGAGGGAATGATCTACTGGACTAAGCCGGAGTGGATGTAAAACCCATAAATACGCTACTCGATCTAGTACCATCCTCAACTCGGGTGTATTAATCATCTAGTTCCAACCTCCGGCCGAGAAAGCTCTGAATATGCTCACCATAGATGTAGACAAACCGTGTCAAGAAAGCCGAAAAAATTCCAATTTTGTAGTTTGAATATACAGGGTGTCCCAAGTTCGAGTGCCTATTAGACGTTTCTGGAGAACTGGACATATTTGAAATCTGAAAATTAGGATTATGATATTGTTCGAAATTCTCTACAGACCTAAAATATTTTCAGAGCCAGAACACTTCCAGTTATAGAGGGAGTGAAAATAAATTTGCTCAAAAATTTATTTTTTCAATTTTTTCGTTTCTGATATGATTAGGTATTTAACGCTGAATACATTTCTGTTGAAACCATTGTATTCATTCGAATATCGAAAAAAAAACCTGAAAAAAAAATAAAATATTCATAGTCAGTATTATGTTCATTTTTCTTATTCTGAACATCCTGAGTGTAAACCGTTTTCACAACGTCAAAGTAGGAGAATGTGGAAAGGTCGTGCATCTTTTGAATTTCATAAATATCATCACAGGGTGTTTCAAATTTCGTGTCAAAAACTGTGATCCAAAATTGGCCATAACTTCTGTTTTTCAAACTAGAACCCTATTTTTTTATTATTGCGTTGGATTCTGCGGAGAAATAATGATAGCACTCTCAGATGCTCTTGCTCCTAAATTCAGTTATTCCCTAGTTATTTGAGCTTTTCTGGATTCATGTCGTACGTGGAGTCAAATTCATCGAATCTAAACAGATTCGGAGAATATTTTCATGAAACCATAGTAACAAGTAATAATCAGACCTGTCACTTGTGAATTATTGAGGACCACTTGCACCGTATTGGTTCTAATCGTTAGTTAGTTAAGCGTCGATTAATTTATTTAATCCAGGATTAAATATTTGGCTTGCACCAAGGCTGAATGTCACTAGATTAAAGTTAATCCACAAATCTAGTTATTTTTACGTAAATTGGTACTTGTGCCTAACTTCACGTTGTTTATTTTATCCCTTTTTATGCTTTGACAGTTTCTTTGTTTAGACATTTTTTGATATCGATCATTTCGCAAATTGAAAGAGTTTGTGATAACGAATTTCTTTGGTAAAAACCGATGCAACATTCATTGCACAAGTTGATATCTTTCTTTGGAATATTCTACTTCAAATGAAAATATACCTGATGGTTAGAAACCACTTCAGATTTGGATGTAAAATATGATAAACTAATGGATTCTTGTATGGAAATAACTGAGGCAAATAGAGAAGAAACCAGTATAGTATAAAATGATCGAAAAGCATGAACAAACCTGATTTTCGATAATAGGGAAACATCTACAAGAAAATATGTGATTTGGAATTTTTTTCAATAAACATGCATCTTGGAATTTTGTTAATATTTATTCACTTTTATTTCAACACATAGGTGAAATAAATATCTTTAGAATGAGGCTCTTGAAGAGTGTACAGCTTATAATTGGAAAGGCTTTCCATAGCACATATAAAAAGAAATAAGAGAAGATTATTCGAAATATATGGGATGATGCTGACATAAAATCTTTCATTGTGAACATGATGAGGTCTGCCCAGATGAGGAAAAAACAGTTGTGGTTGTTGAAACAACAGTAGGAATATTCACATTTCATATTTTACACCTTCATTGTTCACAAATATTGATAGTGACATATGAAATTCTTCATATTATATTAAATAAATCCATACGTTAAGTTTTGTTTCTGTCTTGATGTCTATTACAATTTTCGCAATTCAGTTTGCAGGTAATCGTATGTGATAATTGGAAACATTTTCATGTTCAGTTTGCCGTACTTTGAAAAAATACAAAGTATTCTACATATCTTTGATAAAATATCATTTAATTTTCAGGTTATATCTATATTTTTTTATTGCTATGGTGAAAGCACAGAAAACTTTTAGTGACTTTTTTGTAACTAGAAATAAAGCTGCGACTGGACTTCCAAGGCCTGCTCTGATGTCAATAATTCTTGGATGGACTATAGACACTTATCGAGGTTTTGGATTTAATCTACAGTTTTGTCATACGGTGCAAGCGGCCCTAATGGGATAACTTATCTTCTATGATCACAGAATATTCTTAAGTGAAAGATTAGATGAATTTGACTCTACGTATAACATATATCCAGAAAATCTCGAATAACTCGGGAATTACTGAATTTAGGAGCAAGAGCATCTGAAAGTGCTATCATTATTTTTCTCCGCGGAATCCAACGCAATAATAAAAAAATAGGGTTCTAATTTGAAAAACAGAAGTTATGGCCGATTTTCGATCACAGTTTTTGACACGAAATTTGAAACACCCTGTGATGATATTCATGATTTTCACAAGATGCATGACCTTTCCACATTCTTCTACTTTGACGTTGTGAAAACGGTTTACACTCAGGATGTTCAGAATAAGAAAAATGAACATAATATGAATATTTGACTTTTTTTCAGGTTTTTTCTCGATATTTTGAAAACTATCAGAATGAATACAATGGTTTTGACAGAAATATATTCAGCATTGAATACTCAATCATATCAAAAACGAAAAAATTGAAAAAATAAATTTTTGAGGAGAATTTTTTTTCACTCCCTGTATAACCGGAAGTGCTCTGGCTCTGAAAATATTTTAGGTCTGTAGAGAATTTCGAACAATATCATAATCCCAATTTTCAGATTTCAAATATGTCCAGTTCTCCAGAAACGTCTAATAGGCACTCGAACTTGGGACACCCTGTACATAGAGGAACATCTCAGTTGTACGATTTGAAGCTGATTTTAGTGTAGTTCCTTCACCGGTTCATAGATGGATAAGTGTGTTTCAGAGAATCGAAAATTTTTAGCCCCGCATCTGGCGGTGAGTAGCTGAACTATAAAGCACTATTTCCTGAGCCGAATGCGATGACGATCAGGAACGGCGTATAGAAATAGTGGAATGGACAGTATTTCAGCACACCTGATTTTCTGGATGCAATAAATCGACAATTAATTTTGCCAATGCGTCATGGAACTACTATAAATCATAATCATTCGTATCACCAAAACATTCATGTTTCGAGCTCAATAGCTTTTGAAATATCAAGAATTTTACATTCACTTACTTTGACTCCACTTTTGTAAACAAACCATAGTAAGGGCTTACAAAATCTCACGAACAAATTAGAAATCATTGTTTTATAGAAATCTGTTGAAATGCAAGGTGGTAGAGTATTCAACCAGGATGTGAGTAAAGGTTCCCATCCTAAACATACTGGTTCGTAATAAATCATTCCACATCTAGATACCTGTAGAGAAAAATATCAGAAATCAAAAATTTGCAATTACTAAAAATCAAACCGTAGCCGGAGAGGCAACTTCTAAATCCATCGGTTCGAAGATCAAGTTTGTGGTATTTGCTAACTGAATAATTTCTCCTGACATAAGACATAACTTTTTATTATCATCAAGTACTGTATTCATATTCTCTATCCATACTGCATCGACTGGACCATCAAATATAAGCCATTTTCTGAAACGAGAACAGCCTGAGTGAATAAATTAACGATAAAAAATCAAAATATTGAAAATAATAATACTTCTATTTTTCAAATAAATAACATAATGATTGGAAAGATTTCCCGAATTACGTAGAATGATTTTTTTTGGGGACATCTTTTGACGTGAGGCTTGAGCGAGCAACCTCCTAACAAGGGGGGCTTCGACCCCTCAAAATTAGGGTAGAGGGGTTGAATGATTCTTCATTTGAAAGGTCTTGGGAGCCCCTTCACAAATTTGTGAGATAGAATTGCAATTTTTTTCTCAAGAAATAAGAAAAATTTCTCTCAAACTATAAATCAAAATATCAAAACATTTCATTAAGTTGCCTTAAATTTTTGTTCTTTGAAGGTGTTCACATCTGTTTATAATACGTTTCTTCGAGCATTTGATGTATCAATCTGTTGAGTTACTATTTTGCTTATTTGTTTGAAATTTCAAAAATAATTATGGTGTACACTTTGCAAGAACGTGTCCGTGAAGTTAGCACCCAATTTTTTTTGCATTCGTTATTAACTATTCGTAATCTAAAAATGTGTACCTCAATGATACAACACTGCTCATTCCGCTGGGTGCTAACTTCACGGGCATCCACTTCTTAATTTTTCTCGAAAATAAAATACGATTGGAAAGTCCTTCATTAGTAACCATTTGTTACATAAAAATTCATGTTTGTTACCTAACCTTCATTGAAGAAATCACACCCCTAGAATGCGAAGTTAGCACCCACATTTTCGAAAATTTACAAATTTTCTATTTCATGAGAATTTTCATTGATTTTATTTGTGAATATCATAAAGAAAGATATAGAAGATACCTGTCATCCGTTGTCGACATCGCAAATTCCCTGAAACTGACAGCAAGCACTCCGTCAGACCATTCATGAGATACAGGATCAAATTGTCCATACAACTGTCCCATAGTTATCGATTTTGGATTCATGATAGTGAAGATTGCTTTATGCTCATCCATGCCTCCCTATAAAATTAATTCAGATAATTCTTGAAAGGGATAGATCGAAAGAGAATATATTTTAAATTAACTTATTGTTTACTAAGGTCGCCGTTCAGAGCGTCTAGGAAAACTAATCCGATAGAGGCGCCACCATGCATTTCGATCTTAGACCATAGAAAGAGGAGACACACCTTTCAATAATAAATAGTGAAGCCAAGTTTCAAAATCATCAGAACTGAACTGGGTGATTGTAATACTACGGAATCAAAATGTAGTAAAAATTTTTGCAACGTTGTGACGTTCTTTGAATTTTCTAATAAATAAAGTCTCAATCAAAATGGAAAGTACATCAGATTGAAATGCATTTACTCTTTTGTGTGTGGATGTGAGAAACGAGTATTGGTTTCTTCAAATATTGTGCATTCTTCACATTCCATAGACTAAAGTATATGCAAATGTTCGCGAAACGGATCGATCTTTTCACCTCAGATTAATGTATGGAAACGTTTGGCAATACGGTTTTTTGAATCTATGCCCAGTTCATTCATTAATTACGTGCCGCCATCTTTATTCTATGAAACTTCTGACATTTTGAACAGTGTTGTCAACAAAGTTTCTGAGCTTCATTGTAAGTTAAAAGCGTTATTTGGATTTATTTTTGAATATCTCCATCTAAATACGATAAAAAATGGTTCGTAAGTGTCTTGTCTGTGTGTGGTAAATTGGACTATTTGAATCCTAACTTGAGTTTGCACAGGTATGTTCTAATCTTTTCATACTTAGTAGTATCAGAGGCGTAAGTAGATTTTTAGAATTTCACTTTTCAGATTCCATTCTGATATTGAGAAGAGGAACATCTGGTTCTCAATCCTTAATATTACTGACTTACATATTACAAAAATGATGCCAATCCCCTTCTTGCCAAACCAATCTTCGAACTTTCGTCCTAAAGGTAAGTTTCTGGGAATTTCCAGAGAAAGAACCAAAATATTGAAATCAAATATTAGCATTTCACAAAAAAAGTCATCATTGTGCCGGTACTCTGAAAACTCAACAGAGGGATGGATCAGATACAAGCATTTCACATATGATAAATTCGTTAGATTGATAAGTCTCTTTTCAGTACCTGATCTCCTACTGGCATGTGGAATGGTTGTAATTTTGGTTGCATTTGTGATTAATTATATCTGGTGTAATCTGTTTTGCAGGGTTGAAAAAATTGAGCCAGTGGAGAAATAAGATTCAATTTTCCTTTTCACTGAGGCACCATCTTCTTCTAAAATTAGAAGAATAAGGTGAATATTTCATCTCAAATCTCTTCAATTCCATTAACTATGACAACTTATAAAGAGTTTTTTTAGAAAGATATTTCATATTGACCACATACTATCTAGGGATCTAGAGGAAAGAGAATGTGAATTTCATCAGGACAAAAGTAAATAACAGTCCGAAAAGAAACTAACTTTCACTACAACAGTCTGTTCGAAGAATGAGACATAAAAAAACATCCATGAAAACATTGATAGACCATCTAAAAGAAAAATTCCTTATGTCAGAACCAAGTTTACTTGTATGTTGCCTTTTTGTTTATCTTTCAGAAATGAGAGAACTAAGTCATGATCATATCAAAAAATCTTCTGTTCTTTTCAGTCATTTATTAATTCAGTAGTTGCAAGAGATTCATTTGAAAGAATGTTAAAAGATCCAAGCAAGCAGAAGTACAACCAAACATTGAAAACCTTTGCATTAACATTGGCCTCTTTTTTCCCCAAGAATACAATTCTGTGAGAAAAACATTCATCAGCAGCCTTCCCCTTTTAGAAACTATCTCAAAGTATAGATCTGTGGATGGAAGTCCAGGTTTCATAAAAGAAGCATTGACTGCTTTGGTCCAAAGACAAGAAGAAGTTTCATATCCCTGGTACAAGATTCTCAGGATATGTTGATATTGGTATCAACTTGGGTTCTGCCTTCCAAATAGAACTATGACTATTCAATGTAATATGGCTTTGAGAGGAGCAGTTAACAACAAATGGACCTGTTTTCAATATCAATGTTTATTTTAATATCGCATTCAGTAGATTTACTATGGTTTTATGATTGTGTTATGTTCTTCATGATGTTGATGAGTAGATGAGATTCATTTTCTTCAAGGAATTATGCCCAATTTTGTGAATAAATAAAGAAGGCATGAATCATTGTTGCTTTTTTCATACTGAACGCCGCATATAATGTACGCTCGGCAATTCGTCGCCTCGTAGATTTTCATCTCAAATATTGATGACTCGGTTTGATGCTTTTTGCAGCCATTACTTATCATATTTGTAATAACGTGATGAAACACCTCAATTTATTATAAGATCTCGTGAAGAGGAAAATCTGATTCCTTCACATGAATTTACACATTTTTGTGGTCAGCTTCAGCATTGAATGAACCGTGTAGTATATTTTATATACCTTAATTGACTTCCTGAAGAATCAATTGCTTTTCTATAATTTTTCTTACTTATTTTCACTAATTTCAAGTAATATGAAAAAGCTACGCATTTTAATATTTTCAATAATTCATTTGCATCAATTACGAATCTTCAAATATATTTATAGTACAAAATAATTTCACATTTCTATAAACCGCCCCCGTGTCAATATTGTGAGAATTCGCCATAAAAAGATTATTCACTCGTAATTTTATTTCCATTCTTCAAAATCAATAACTCCACGCCACTGGATTTTTCAAAGTTAGATTCTGCAATGTTGCCACATAAATGTAAAACGATATTGCTATCTTCGTCCCACTCATTGAATACTGACTGAATTTTGGCTTCATCAATTCCCGAATTTATGAATGAGATGCTGTGTCTTCTCTTTCTATGGTCTAAGATTTCGATGCAATATCTCCATCGAACTTATATTATCACTATGAGTTCTATGAATATCTCCCTAATTATGAATGAAATGTACAATGGCGCTCTCTATCGAACTATGAAATTAGTGAACATGTGGGTAAAGCAGGAACTATTTCCCGCCATATATTTGGATTTGGCCATTCCCTGTCAATTCCGTATTTCAAGTTGTTTTTCTGAACGAAATTATCTGTATATTCACTTTTAAACGAAACTATTTTGAACTATTTTCATGGGTTTTTCGTTTGAAATAAAACAGAAGCATGAGTTTCTTATTTTCCTTAAAATAAACCATGTAATTTCTGAATTTTGTGTTTCATTCACATTCATTGTTAATATCTTCCTGAAGGATGGACCGGTAATAATTCATTTCTAATAGATAATGTTCGAATAATAGTATATTATTCAACGAGCGGTAATAATAATAATAATAACATGCATTTATTTTCCAAATCATCATCTATGACAACAAAGAGAAAACAAGTCAACAAAAAAATATTTCTATATAAGAAAAAGGAAAATATTAGCAGTGCTCACACGCACACTTAAATTCAGGTATCGAATAAGGTTCTATAGTCATGATAAGTCGGTGAAGTTGTTCACGAAAATTATTATAATCTTTGAAGTCATAACACACGCAGATGATTTTTGCAGCACGAGCCGTTAGGCGAGTGGTGACGATCACCGCGAATTGAATACTATACTTTATCTTCGACTTCTTCAGTTAAATTCGAATTAATCTGCATTTTCAAAATTGATAACAGTTGTCAAAAGCGATCTCTGTGGTCGAGAATCGAATCGCAATCACATCTCGTAGAAAACGTCGAAAATTCAAATTTCCCAAAAGCAAATTTTGGATTTTTTTTCGTAGTCGGAACTACTGTAACTTTCATACCATGAGAAATATATTCTTCTGGTCCCATTTTAAACCATTGAAAGTAAAATTAAATGAGTGAAAAATAAAGCTTTCAATCCTAAATTGCTGTCAATTCTAGATCTTGTAACTGGCAACACATTCTTCAATTATTGTTTCAGGATTCAGAAAACAAGAGTAATCTCCGAATATTTTTCTGGATAATTATCCATGTAAACATTGTATTACTCACCCTCTTTTCTATCAAACCTAATGCTTTGGCAAGTATTCTATACGATGTCGTTTTTCCTCCAAATGGTAAACCAACAATCATTAGACCATGCCGAACGATAATCATCTCATACAATTGCTGTACCTTTTCCAAAAAGAAAGGTACACATTGGATATTTTTCTCAACACAGGTTTCTTCAATAGCTTTGTTGAAAATTACATAATCTGGTTCAGGCAGTATCACACCAGGAAATAAATCGGATGTAATGCCCTGAAAACAATAACTTGCGGAGCAGAACCTTGATTAGAAATTTGTTTTCCAAACCTTGAATAATGGAACGTCCAGAACTAAAAATTTCGCCAGATTAACGTCTTTGATGGATCTCAGTACTAATATGTCCTCTTTTTCATCGGGATATTTCAATTTCAAGGTTCCTGCTGCCCTCAGTACAGATTTCACAGCTCTCATACCTAAAAATTTTCTAGAATTTAGAAGGCATTCTACAAAAAGTTGATCGTAGATCGACAGCAAAAGATGGCCAGTGTCGGTCCTACGGTGCACAGTGCGATATTTTGTTAATCTATCCAGACAAAATTAAAGAGTTTCCTGAGATTATAAAGCCACAATTAATAGAGAAGTATTCGCAATCGACTAAAGATAGTTGAAATAAGATGCGCTTCTCTGAAACACACTTATCCATCTATGAATCGGTGAAGGAGCATCACTAAAATCAACTTCAAATCGTTGAACTGGGTTATGCCTCTATGTATATTTAAACTCAAATAGTACTTCAATATTTTCATACTGGAATATTTGAAGTTGTGCAAAAAGGTATTTAAATGTCTTCTATAGGTATTTCTTGAGAATTTTGAAATGTGGGAAATTCTATAGGTCCGTCTGTTCCGTTTGTTTTTCTAGGTTATTCGAGTACTTTTATTCTTTTTCCGAATGAACTATCACAAAGTAACGGACTATTCTGTCCATTATTACATAGTACAGTGAAATTTCAACACTCGTTTCTTGATTTCTGTGAAAGAAAATAGCAACCATTTTCATAATTTATATAGGTACGTGAAATATTTCCATTATTAACAGAGAAAAAGTTTCTTCCGCAGTCTTTGAAATTATTGAATTCACATAATATTTTCTCAAATTGATCATTTTCCCAAAGTAAATGATTATTCAAATTGGAGATCACGGGAACGAGGACAAAACCAATATTTTACAAAACTTTATTTATGAGTCAACGTTTCGTCTACATTTGTAGACTTCATCAGGACTGAAAAAGGATAATTACAATGAAAATACAGAATATCGGCAGAAAAGAAAAAACGGCCTTATCTGAACATCATTTTACGTTACAACACAATTTTGATTTCGAAGAAGTTAGAATCCTCGATCGAGAAAGGGTTTATAATAAACGGAATCTGAGCGAAATGATGTATATGTTATTCGCAATAGCCGAAAGCGGCCACTGTCCGAAATTTTTGCCCACAACGCGTTATGGCTATCCAAATTTACCCACGATGCGAATAGATGTTTCTTTTTCGAGCACTGAGTAAAGCGGAATACCCAGAACGCGTTGTGGATAAATTAGATAATCCACAATGTGAATCCAATTTTAGCGAGCTTCCATTATGCGTTGTGGACAATTCATTTTACCCACGTCGCGTTCTGGGTATTACACTTTACCCAGAAAGCGATGAACCAGAATTTGTCGTCGAAGTCAGTCTGCTGTAGGTTGTGTACTGGCAGGTACGAGTAGCATGAATAGATTTTAAAACCACATTGCCTTGTGATTTTTTTTAAATTGGTTTGACTTTGGTTTGGTTTTAGTGCGTGGTTTCGAAAATATTTCAATATGAAAGCTGAATTAGAACAAAAATCAAGTGAACAGGTCGTTGTTCTTATCAGCCGACGGTTATTCAGAGATTATGTATGAAACCAGAGTGACACTACAAAGAAAACGGGATGGACTTAAATTATCATTCAAAAAATATCGTAGATTGAATCCATTAACAGTTGAAGAAAACGATAAACTTGTTATAAAATTCCAGTTTTTCATTATTTTTACTTTGGAGGGTTGAGTGGAGCAGGATATGTACCCTGGTATAGCATCACTGGACTTCGCCTTTTTTCACAATAGAATGTAAACTACTATGTATTATTTTGTCTAGTTTGTATATTGTGGAAATAAAGACAATTATTATTATTATCATAGAACGTTTAGCAAACCAATCTGGCCTAATTTTTTTAATGTGCAGCAAGTGAAATGTATGATATAATAGAGACAACTCATTGAAAAATTGGACACAAAAAAGAAAAAGCAATCTGTCCATTTCGCTCTACCCAAAATACGTTACAAGTAGAACAATGAATACAAAAACCTTCTATTGAAAGTTCACAAAGGTGAAACAAAACGATATATTAACAACTTATCAGAACTAAAAACAAATATTATTTATTTTTACAACTAGTACTTTTATGACATCTTGAATTACATTTTATATTCAATTTCACACATGCACACGCCTTAGTTTGACAGCCCTTCAAACAATTGCATTTTATAAAGCCTTGCTTAGATCCGGAGGATAACATGGCTTCTTGGCGGATATTCACAAAAGAACCTGTAGCGACCTCAGAGAGGGATAGAATTTGTGTTCATTTCTGCTGTACAAACTGCACGTAACCTATTCACGCTACTCGTAATACTCGTACGTACCCGTCCGTACCCACAACCTACGTTCTATGATGACTTCGACGACAAATTCTGGTTCATCGCTTTCTGGGTGAAGTACAATACCCACAACGCGACGTGGGTGAAATGAATTGTTCACAACGCAGAATTAAAGCTCGCTAAAATTGGATTCGCATTGTGGATTACCTAATTTACCCAGAACGCGTTCTGGGTATTGCGTTTTACTCAATGCTCGAGAAAAAATCACCTGTTCGCATCGTGGGTAAATATGGATACCCATAACGCGTTGTGAGCAAAATTTTCGGACAGTGGCCGATTTCGGCTATTGCGAATAACATATTTATTATGATTTCTATGATCTAGGCACTGTGGTTTAAGTAATCTATTCACAACCTACAGCAGACTGACTTCGACGACAAATTCTGGTTCATCGCTTTCTGGCTAAAGTGCAATACCCAGAACGCGGCGTGGGTAAAATGAATTGTCCACAACGCATAATGGAAGCTCGCTAAAATTGGATTCGCATTGTGGATTATCTAATTTACCCACAACGCGTTCTGGGTATTCCGCTTTACTCAGTGCTCGAAAAAGAAACATGTATTCGCATCGTGGGTAAATTTGGATAGCCATAACGCGTTGTGGGCAAAAATTTCGGACAGTGGCCGCTTTCGGCTATTGCGAATAACATATATACACATGAATAATACGGTGAATCATCGATCTGATACACAAGGTCTCAATGTCATGTACTGTTCCTTATTGAATTCTTACGTGCAACGTGTTTCTCGATAATTAGACTAATGATTTTTTGCCTGGTCTGTCCAAATGGATTTGTATGTTTATATTTTATTTATTCATTTCACACACCCGCTCCGCAATTAATTTAGAAGATGTAAGGCGGTTTGATTGTGTGCCTTTTGTGTTAGTTTGCTTCCTCTGTTGATGTTTGCTCCGTTTTTTACACTTTTTACTTTTTATCTTTATGACTTCCTTTACAATAATTATTTAGGTAGGTGTTCTTCTTGATGTTTGCTTATGTACTGTCTCATTGTAATTATCCTTTTTCAGTCCTGATGAAGTCTACAAATGTAGACGAAACGTTGACTCATAAATAGAGTTTTGTAAAATATTGGTTTTGTCCTCGTTCCCGTGATCTCCAATTTGAATTTCTTATCAAGGACGTGACTACATTATGAATTCACAGAATGGGACCTATTTTCACCAAATCAGGGAGATATACGGAGACAGAGTGGTAAGCATCTTGAAGAATTTGACTAAAATCGACAAAAGGAGGGCGTCCATGTATAACAGAAAAATCTTTCTATTGGAATGCCGCAGACAACAATTGATTCCCAATCATATCACACACAATATTAAATGCTTGAATGAGTTAATTATCGATGTGAGGAGCCCCCTGCACGGTGAGGCTTGCAATTTGTTGCTTAGATTCAAGAGGTCCATCCTCAATGTTGAGATAAAGTCTGCTATATCCGATACAATAATTCTTGAAAAGAGACGACAATTGTTAGTCGATGATCTGAAGCCATTGGTGACTGGCGAAATTCTTTATGATTTCGAATCAAGGTCAAGGCGAAATTATGATAATCTTTTCCGTTCAATAAGATCTTCCAACCAGAGAAAAATTGTATTATTGAAGAATAGACAACATGCCGTTGTGACACAGCCAACTGACAATATGATCGTCAATTATACCACTTTAGTGCTTCCACCAGAGACGATAAGGACTCTGTCATATGGGCCTAAGTTCAGTTTACCGATATCGAGGAATGAAATACCGATTCCGAAGATCCTGAAAGACCTTGAATATTGCGTCCAGGCTCAACCTTACACGGAAGAAGTTAAGAACACTGTAGTATGTTGAACACCCTGTATATTTCGTACGTGATATAATAAGATTAGTGCGACCTCCCTTTAGACCTACAGCGGCACGTAAAGCCAGAGCTCTAGGTCTCATCATTGCCAGTTATGTTTATCAAATATAATGTTATTAAAACAAGTAATCATTTATAAAATATATATAACAATTGGCTAGGGAGATTCAGGCAGTGATTCATTCAGAAGCGTGTACGTATTGAATGTTTGTTAGTCTGTTAGTCAACAGTATGGTTATGAAATAAACCCCTTTGATGAGTCTGCCTGGTATTATTCTTCACCATCCTTAACTGCATAACGATTGGCCGAACCTACCCTAGCTGGGTTCATCACAACACACTTCGCGCACGATCCATCAACGTGGTCACGAATTTTCTTCACAGTTCCCGTTATTTTCGCCCGAATTTAGAAGCAACAGTATCTTAGAGTGCTATAACTATTTTTCTTCGCAGAATCCAACGCAATAATAAAAAAATAGGGTTCTAATTTGAAAAACAGAAGTTATGGCCGATTTTCGATCACAGTTTTCGACACAAAATTTGGAACACCCTGTGATGATATTCATGAAATTCAAAGGATGCATGACCTTTCCACATTCTTCTAGTTTGACGTTGTGAGAACGGTTCACAATCAGGATGTTCAGAATAAGAAAAATGAACATAATACTGACTATGAATATTTCACTTTTTTCAGGTTTTTTTTCGATATTTTGAAAACTATTCGATTGAATTCAATGGTTTTAACAGAAATGTATTCAGCATTGGATACCGAATCATATCAGAGACGAAAAGATTAGAAAAAAAAATTTTGAGCAGATTTATTTTCACTCCCTGTATAACCGAAAGTGCTCTGGGTCTGAAAATATTTTAGGTTTGTAGAGAATTTCGAACAATATCATAATCCCAATTTTCAGATTTCAAATATGTCCAGTTCTCCAGAAACGTCTAATAGGCACCCGAACTTGGGACACCCTGTATAGTTACCTACCCCAATCTATTATTCTTATAAATTAAATATCCGTATTTAAATGAAAGTGAAGTCGAAGATATTACACTTTCACATCTAAATAAAGTTCAAAAATATTTATATCACAAAAATTTTTATTAACCCAAAATTGTATGAGTTAGTCATAAAATGATAATTCTCTCGTTATTTTATTTCCATTCTTCACTATAGATAATGTAATAAATCGAAATATTGCGGTTAACCAATAAAGATTTTTAAAGAAATCATAGCTTCGAATATTACTTTGTTGCATATGATATAGTATGTCGGCGAGATGATAAGCAATGAAGCTGTTGATTTTCGGTTCAAGTTTTCTCATAAAATGCAATCAAGGAGCCAAAAAATACGTTGCATCTCGAGACGGTGCCAGAAATGAGAAAATCCCCTTACGACCTGAATGGTCGGGATGCGAAGCAGCGTGAAATTCAGGGCTAGATTGAGGAACTTGCAACATTGCAGCGAACCGAAAATTTCATACGAATTAAGAGACATCCTTCCCAGATTTCGGAGGTGGAAAAAAAAACGTGAATTGCTTTTGGAAACGAAGAAGTGATAGAAGCTGGAGAATTCTTAAATGGGAAGGTTCCCAGTTGACTCGGGTTCGGTGTTAGGAAGATTTAGGAATTGCTTTAGTGTTTGGAAGTATACGGTCTCGAAACGGAGCCGGAAAAATTGCAATTCGGGCAATATCGGTAGAAATATTCAGATCAGGTCTCGTCGATAAGACCAGGGGCGAACAACGGTTTAGTCACGTGTTCTTATCGTCTTCAAAATTCTTAACATCTTTTCTTTTTTTCAAGTAATAGCACCCCTTGATAGGTGGAAAGCCGCTCTTCCATCGAAACTCTGAGGCGGTGTTTTTTTACAATAACACCACGTCACTGGTGCCTAAAAAGTTAGTTTACGCAATGTTGGCATGGTAGTAGCTAGTGATTTTGTTATCCTTTATGTTAGCTCGGTACCAGTCATTAAGAACTGACTTCATTTTGGCTTCACAAATTCTTGAATTTCTGAATAAGATGCTGTCTCTTCTTTTTCTATGTCCAAGGTTTGCGCACTACGCAAAAACTACTGCACGGAATTTTATGCGATTATCGAAGATCTGTTTATGAAGACCCAACTCAAAATCAGGTCCAAGATTGATTTTCATACACCCTTCAGTAGTAAATCGAAAAACATCCAGGCATTCATAGAGAATAATACCGGATAATCAAGGTTATCGAGCCGTAAATTTGATGCTCCTACGAAGTAGTGGAAAAAACCTAGTAGGTACATGAATAATTAAATCTTAACTGAGCCTAAGTACTCACCATAATCGTAATGGCACTGTGAGGACAACTGCTCTGAGCATAATCTGTAGGTTGCAACAATCTTCACTGACAAAGGCTTAGCAGTTAAAAATCCGTACGAGTACAGCTCTATTTCGGATATCAAAGCATAATCTGGAACCATCATAGCCACAGAACGGAACAGAGCTTTCAAATTATCGGGTAGCTCAGAGCGGCCAGCATAGCCCGGATTCATTGTGATGAACACAGCACAAGTTGGATCCAGCTTGATTTCTGTGCCTTCGAACACCATTTTCTCTGCTCCCGAGTTTATACCTCTTTGTATGGTGAGAATTTGTTGAGCTACAACGGATAACACTTCGAGATCGATCCGGTTGAACTCATCGAAACAGGACCATGCACCACAAGAGGCCAAACCCTGTAACGTTTAGAACTATTTTATCAGATTATGGTGATATATGGATGTCTACCGTAACTGTGGCAAGATTAAATTAATTTTACTCCCACTTAATTACCTTCCGAAAACGAGAGCAGGTCAGAGAAGCTGCACATACCTGGTCTCAAGATTCTACCCAAAAATACCTACCGAATTGAAAGGTATAAAGAAATTCAAAAGAGAAATAAAAAAATGGATGATTGCGGAAGAACTGGGGGAACTTCCACCCACCCTGACCACCTAATATTTTGCTGGCTACCCCTAGAATTTGACATACTTCGGCTAAAACAATTACAAAATGGGCAAAAATTTGATTTGACTCAATATCTGAAACAAAGATATTGAAAGTGAAAGTACGGATAGGGAAGGAATGGCAATAAGGTCAGAAATGATAAATATGAACCAATTTCTATGTTCAAATGAGCCGCATTCAAGTCGTAAATATTTTTGTCGGGCGCCGGCATGTTCAAAGGTGCCGCTCCCGCAATAAGGTACTGAATATTAAGGTGCAGACGCATTGTTGTCACGTCATGTGAGCTCACGCGAGAAATTTGGAAGAAGATATGGAAAATGTAAATTTGCGGAATATAGATCTTGCGTGCTTTCAGTGCTATAACGTGACAGCTGATACAATGTTGCAAAAATTTTCACTAAATTTTGATTCCGTAGTAGTACAATCACCCAGTTTAGTTCTGATGATTTGGCTTCACTATTTATTATTGAAAGGTGTGTCTCTCTTCCTATGCTCTAAGTTGCATGCATTATCGTGGTTGCACATTTTGGGAAGATGACGTGATGTGACGTGACGTGATAACAATGTGTCTGCACCTTCATCTTTACTTATATTAAAAAGAAGAAAGATTTGTATTTTTGTTTGTTTGATACGAATAGGCTCAAAACCTACTGGACCGATTTCAGAAATTCTTTCACCCTTAGAAAGCTACATTATCCCTCAGTGACATAGGCTAAACATGAACCATTCATTTCAAAAGCGAATAAAGTCAGTGAACAAGCATTAAATCATTACTGTGCAGGTACCGCGAACGCCTGTGAGTGTGGGTGGAACATTTGTGCTTGGGCGCGAAGCCTTCGTCGCGGGACAGGAGACCGCAAACTCACGGGGAAGGCCGCAAAGCGCGAACGTTATACAAGAAAATCATCTACACTCACGTTCGCGGTATTGGCCAAGGTTCTTGCAATGAGTGTGGAGCGGGCTTTTTAATTTACTTTCGAAAATTTCTCTTGAGCCCGCTCCACACTCATGGCGCGAATCGCGCCAAGAATTCTTGCCGTGAACCAATAATTCGCGGCCAAATAAGTCATCCACACTCACACAAATATCCGCACTTTGGTTCGCGGCATCCTCGCTGTCTACGAAGACTTTTCGCCTGTTAAGCCAGCTATATCAGGGTTTATTCTGATAATAATCAAGAAATTCTCATTCCACTTATCTAAATCTGAATCTATTCTAATTTCACTTCATTGCTACATGAACCATTCATTTCAATAGAAAATGAAGTCGGTGAACAAGCATTAAATCATTACTGCGCAGGTACCGCGAACGCCTGTGAGTGTGGATGGAACATTCGTGCTTGGGCGCGAAACCTTTGTCGCGGGACAGGAGACCGCAAACTCACGGGGAAGGCCGCGAAGCGAGAACGTTACACAAGAAAGTCATCTACACTCACGTTCGCGATATTGGCCGAGGTTCTTGCCATGAGTGTGGAGCGGGCTGTAGTCAAACTCCAGACAGCATAATATGATTCAATAAACACAATGCTTGCAGGGGGTTCTAAGATAGTCCTGACTGCATTTAACTTTCAAGCAACTTAAAAAGCACTAGTGAAAGATCAAGATACCTTGAAGAATTTTCCCAGAGCTATATAATCCAAGCCGTCAGAGCAGTTGAAAACAACACATTGTTTGGCCACTGCTTTTGCCAAATCTTTGGTCGTTTCTGTTTTTCCTGTTCCTGCTGGTCCTTCAGGGGCACCACCTGATAAAAATGAGAGACACAATGAGTTTTATCTAACATGTCTAAAATGATGGTGTAAGCACTGATTAGATTTTGTGTCGCCAAACTCGAGAATATGAGAGAAGTTTAGTACTTTCCACTTCAGGTCGCGCTATTCACAAATTAGGAATGACTTTCAATTAGTCATTTCAAATATTTGAATTCATTTTGTTGAAAGTGTTATGTCAAGCAATAATTCGTGTTTATATTATTTGATTTATAATAGATGCATAGAGACTTCTATCTGAGAGTTCTGTAAACGAACATCCTCAGCAAAAGAAGCCTAGGTCTTTGGCCTTGGTGAGCCAGGCAAGTATCATCAGTCAACAGGAAATCTAAAAAGTTTCTTATCCGCTTCCAAACCAACGCGAATAGGATTCCACTTTTTACACTTGGTAAGAAGGTTTTTTATACAAGGAGTGTAAGATCGCTGCGTAGGACTGGGATAACAATAAGGTGGCAGTGGTGACACTCTATATGTCTATCACCTTTGAACAACTGTAGCTGTATTTTATTCTGCTGTTTATCATTATTGTGCCAGTAATAACCTTGTCGAGGTATTGGAAGGTCCATATTATACATATCACCAGTTCTCATCTCATCATTAAGGTGGGCGTTCAATGTAGTGTGTTTTTATTTCAAGTTGCATTTAAAAATGGTTTCACTTTGAGAATTGAAATTTTGTTGAAATGTATGCTAAAAGGGTTTTGTTATCTTTGAGTCCAATGCTAAATTGGATATCGTTCATTTTTATCCCTTAAACGCTGTGGTTCCCTCGAACTACTCCGCTGGGCCAATAAAGGCCTGTTCCACCTTTGCATCCAATCGAGTGTTTTATTTATCTTCTTCACCTCATTATTTCCCATCGTATATTTCACCAATCTGAGTTATTATGAATCTGAACTACTGCGTCATAAGATTTTAATTGACCTTTGGGTGCCAGGGTAGGGATTCTCCCTTTTAAATTTTTTAAAAAATTCTTTTTTTCCTTCATAGGGAGGAATGTTGCACTATGTTCTGCTTTCATTACATAAAATGCCGTAGCATAATTTCTGTTGATGCATGGATCAACGTAAAAACACCGAAATGACAAGTATGACGTTGAAAGAGTGAAAATAAATAATGAATACGTAACTAGAGTTGAAAGAAAACGAAGAAGTTTTTTTGGAAACCTCGGAGTACTTAAGGGCGTGAATATGATTTCACACGAAATAGGGGCGCAAACAGAGAATATGTCATATGATGACATTGTTTCTTGTGCTTCCGAATTAATATGGTATTTTCCGTTGAAGAGACAGTGATTTTCGAGACCTCTTTGTTAAAGTCACTGACAACCTTGGGGAAGATTTAGTGTTTCGAGGACTAGCATTTATCTGTTTTGTATGTGTGTATATTGAGAGCTCCTGGAAAGAATTTAAATATTTCGCATACTGTATTGCATGAAAACATACAACTAGAGCTTGTGTTAATAACCTACTATGAGGACCCGTGTCTGCATTGTCTGACCAACAAATACTCACCCAAATGCAGATGTAGAGCGCCAAATAATGTTCTATAGCATCTATCCGTCAGAGGAGTTACAACTAACCTTGTAGTATTCCCTAAGTACTCATAACCAAACTTCAGAGTAGAATTTATCATTGATGTTATTAGTTGGTTTTCCTATAAAATAGATTATTTTATTTTCTTCGGCAATATTCTTGTCAGAATTATGCTACAGCCTTACTGATGTATGATATATGATACGTTATAATTATTACCGTCCAATAATATCTCAGTTGGCATAACCACTGGAAATCTGTTATGTTTTTCACGCCTTTATTGACTAGATCCTGAAGTACATCTCTAGCATGAACGTCCAGTACCACAAGAGCTCCTTTATGTATTAAATGCAATATTTTGAATACACAAAACAATATCAAATAAAGTTAAACGTCATATTACCTAAAGATATTCGGTTTTGCATATTGAGTTTTCCTCGTACCAAATCAACTATCTTTGCTATTTGTGTATTACATTTCGTATAGTACTTTTCCATTGCCTCAGGCCCGTTCACGATAGCTTCGGTGACTTCAGAAGTCCAGAAGGTTTGGGAAATTGCTTGGATCTTAAATAAAAAAACATACATCATTTCATAAATAAACAAAATGTGCCTATCAATATATTGATCATTTGCGTCCAGGTTTGAAGTTATCAAAATAACATCTTCAAATTATGAAATAGATTATTAGCATACATTTTCTCTTTTCATTCTAAACATCAAATGAAATAAATGAGAAACGCATGAATCAATACCCAAATTTCCGATTCAGTGGTCCTTACAATATTTTTGATATTGACTTCGACAAGAAAACAGTTTTCAGAATTAAAAAACAACAATTCATATATGTAAAAAAATAACTCCCCTATGAGTAGGTTTATATTAATATGCTGAGGCCAGATTTCCTCTAAAATAAAATTATCCAAACGCTTGGAATAAATAACCCATAAATTAAAACGTCGACAGGCGTTCGAATGAAGCTTTTGAAATTTCGGAGTTCTATCAATCATCAAATAGAGGAATAGAACGAAGACGGCGTCGTCAATAGGGAAAATGCGGAAATCGTTGGAAGTAGGTACCTGTGTCAATTGACTATAGTATTTCGTCGGTTCTCGCCAATTTCATTCAATAATTTGAGGTAACTTAGAAGCTAATCAATTCTTTCTCTCTGTTTAACCGCTAGGTACTGTTTTCGGTGAGTGTTTGGTTGGATAAGAAACAAAACTTCAATGAGTGAGTTTTTTTATTGGACTTCTGTGAATTTATCAACCTCGTTTCCATATTTTTGTTTGCTCCTTCGGACTGGTAAAGTTATTTTCCAAATCCAACATTTGTTGAACTATGTTTTGTTAGGTTAATTAAGGTTCCCGTACGTGGTCATCACCTTGTCGTGGTGTACGGGCTTAAGTAGCTGTGAATCCTATGGAGTAACAGCGAAAAACCAAGTATGACCAAAACCAAGGAGTGACTATGACTCTCTTGGCCCCTGGAATCTACAGACTCTGGGTAGACCCAAGGAGTAATGCTAGTGCTTCTGAGGTAACCATGGCTCTCTTGGCCCCTCGTATCTGAGGACTCGGGGTAGACCCAAAGAGCAACGTTGGTGCTTCACAAGTAACTGTGATTCACTTGGCCCCTGGAGGCTACTGACTCTTGGTAGACCCAAGGAGTAACGTTAGTACTTCACAACATGGCAACTATGGCTTAACTGGCCCCTCGAACCTGAGGACGGATCGAGGTAGACCCAGTGAGTAACGTTAGTACTCCATGTAACCCCATCCCAATCCCAAGAAATCCTCTCAGACAGTAAAGGTCTTAACTGACCAGGGTACACGGTAACTGCTTGGACGAGGAGTTACCGACAAATGTACCAAGACCCTCCGGGGATCTATACCTGTTGTTAATAGTTCCGTGAAATAAGCCAGGTGAAACTTCGGAACGATGGTCAGCCGCAGTCTCGCAGGTCCTCATAATGTGAGACAGCGGTGGGACCTTAGCGGACGCTGGACGCTCCTCCTATCACCCAACAACTCCAAGGGGAGGAGATACCGGTCAGTCCGAGTGCGCGTACTGTAGAATTCCAATAACATTGGAGACCCAGTAGTGCCCATTTACAAAGTGCGATAGTAGTAGTCGGTGTCCTCCAACTCTGCTTTCGCGCTGAGGAGGGTGGTTTTACTGGGTTGAAGTCCCACACAAATCTGGAGCATTGCACGCCCGCTCCGGAGATGGTCATGATGCTTTCCCCCGCCTCAAGGGCACCAAAAAAAAAAAAAGTTAATTAAGGTTAAGCCATCTTCAGAGGTTTCCTGGTCGGAGGTTGTAAACCGACAAATGAAACTTCGACCGAGAAACCTCTGAAGATGCCTATCTCAGTTGTAGGCAAAACGTTAGGTCGAATTGCTAAAACACGGCTAGGAAACCCGGAGTATTCTGAATTTGAAATATGACGTAGTGCTTCACTTTTTTGAGAAATATATACGTACACTTGATTGTGGACACAAATGTAGGCCGTGAAAGTCCTCATGAATTTACTACGTCTGATCCTGGAGACCTAGCATTTTATTATAGGCCAGGTTTAAAATATCATTTCAGAACAATCTTAGGATGAGGGTAGCCTTTGCCAAATTTGATTTTCTTCCTTTATTTTCAAACGGAACAGTTTCAAATTCTAAGACACTCTCTACGACCTATGGCAGAAGGTCTGTTTGAGATCATGTTTGAATTGAAATAACTTTTCCGGTGTTTTGATCTTTTGCGAATTGCGCCTGATCGATTTCCCTACCACTTGTTTGGATTTCCCTTAACCTATATGTATCACACGTATAAGAAGGGAACGAACGGAACGAACGATATCGAACGAAAGACATTTTATTGATTAATTATTGTTGATTGGGGATTTTGTGATATATTTTTGGAGGAGAGCACTTTTTTGGAAAGAACGCCAAGGAAGCAGCGAACCAGTCGTTGCCACCGTCATCAACCAGGCCGGGGTAAGTGATACATCCTTGATTCCCGTTCACCTAATATTCGCCATTTTCCATATTTCCGTGACACCCTCGATCAGGTGTGATTATTAAAAATAAATATAGATTAAGTCCGTAACAAGGTCCTTAGAATGATTGAGCACTGGTGCTTGTCAGTGGTAATGAACATCAACCACAGTAATTCCGTTCACTCAGAATAGGAACCTTCCAGCCATGAAGACGTTAACATTAAACGACTCAGTGGTAGAGCATTGAATTAGAACCCGATAAGTCCGAAGTTCAATCCCGGCGTAAGGACACAGTAACAGAGCCTACACAGAACACAACTGCTTACTCCGAACTCGGCACAAGTTTCAGAGGGGTCTCGTCAGGAGACCTAGGAGGAATCAGGATAAACAATCAGGATCAGGATAAACGAACACGTCTTTTGGAGTGGGGATCCGAAGTCGAATAGGTAGGAATAACCCTGGATAGCAGACTTGTGTGGAATTAGCATGTTGACAGAGCTACAAGGGCTCTGAGGACATGCAGACGTCTATGGGACAGAAATTGAGGTTGTAACCCAAAAATACTGCGATTGATGTACGTCATGATTGTAAGACGTATAGTCACATATGTAGCAGTAGCCTGGTTTGCTAAGGCAAATCAGGTAAGTACGAGGAAAATGCTCGAGAAAGTACAAAGGCTTGCCTGTGTGAGCATCACGGGAGCTATGAGAAGGTGCTCAACTAGGGCGCTTGAGGTCATCACAGACCTCACACCTCTAACATCTAGAATATCTAAAGATGGAACAGGCAATGAGGGAATCAGGAATCAGAGAGTTTGGTCCTCTCTGAATGACTACATCTCATCGGCAAACCTTCCTAGTGATGTAATGATGAAAAAGTAAGCATTGTGAAAAACTTCAGTACAATGCTAAGCAAAAGAGAGGATTGGGAACGGGAATACACCGGCTATAATCTCAAAAAAATACAATAAAATGGTATTGAGATGGTTCTAAAACCGCTTCAGGAGCTGGCGCTGGGATTTACGGGGCAAGTACCAAGTGTGTACTATCTTTACGCTCCTGTACACGCGTCCTTCAAACGGAAATACCAGCAATCGGAAGATGTCTAGATATAAATCTAAAAAAAACTATCAGAAGTGCGATTAAGGGCGGGTTGTAACTCAGCAGGTTAACCTCTGGTTTCCGTTGACCATTGGTTAACGTTGATTGGGTTGTTGTATGACAGAAATCTTGAAGTTAACCAGTCAGTTCACTGTCGAATTTCCAACCATCTAGTTTTGAGAGTTTAACCTATGGTCTAGACAAAAAAAGCACAGAAAATGCTTTTAGTTTGACATACTACATGAATTTTTGAACGATCAACTTTCAAACTAATCTAAACTGAAAATAATCTCCTTTAGTAACAAAGTTAAAGGGGGGGTCAAATTATAGTGAAAAACCCGGTACAGGTATTACAACACAGCTTGCCGTTGGAATAAAATAACAAAAAATATCTTACTACAATAATTATGTTTTATTCACCAAATTCTTTTAATAATTTTTTCTCCTGTAATTTCAAAATTGCAATTTTCAATGCACGTTCCTCCTTCTCATGAAGCAACTTCTGTTTATGCAGTTCTTCATTGTGCCGCAATTTTTGCTCATGTTCATCTAAAATGCACTTGGGCTGTGTTGATAAATTATCTTGTTTAGCTTTTGCCCACTCCGATAATTTAGTCCTCAATGAATTATCTGTAACGAAATCTTTGCCTGCACCTACACGAAGATGAATAAACAGATAAACAGTTTCGGAATACGAATTCTGAATAAAAACTTACAGTCAGAGTGTCACAGATTACAGTTAGATTATGACAGAATTATGAAAATATTCAATGGATTCTGTGATCTGGGTTCAGTGTGGCCAATGAAAAGACAAAAAAGAGAGGTTTACTTGATCATCATCTGATTTTTCATGTTACAACAGAAATTGACTTAACCTTACTTGGCAGGTTAACCATTGGTTTCAAGACCAAGTGGTTAACCAACTGAGTTACAACCCGCCCATAGAGCTATTCATACTGTAAGTCAAGCTGCCGTTAAACCACTGAGCCCCTATGTCATGGATTCAATGCTGATTTGGGAGTGCCGAAACAAACTGAATGAAATAGGCAAGAAGAATAAGATCTTTTAAATCTGGGTTCCCGGTCATTCGGGAGTCGTAGGAAACGAAGAAGCCAATACACTGGCCAGAAAGAGCGCACAAGCGACACTCACCGGCCTAGAACTCTTCTGCGGTACAGGAAAATGCACCTATAAGGAGAATTTTATGGTGTAGGAGAAAACCGAAAGGGAAAACTCTGGCGGAATCTTCCAGGGATGGATCACTTCGGAACTTTGAAACTGCTAGATCCGAAAAATATCTGGATCTCAGTAAAAACCAACTATACCTACTCACTGGCTTCCTCACAGGTCATTGTCGCCTAAAGAAGCATCTGTTGAGAATGGGTTTATCGGGCACTCACTAGTGTTCATTCTGTGGGGAGGAGGAAGAAACTCCTATTCACCTGGTTACGGAATGCTGTAGCTTTGCAAGCCAAAGGAAAGAATGCTTTGGACAAGAAACTTGTAGGAGTGGGGAATTATCCTTGTTGAAGCCGTTCCAGATACTGGATTTTATCAAATCTCTGGAACTGGAACAGCTCTGTTGACGGGCACAAAAGGTCGCAGTTGTGTGTAACCCTTTTTCACTATGAACTATATAAGTGAGACAGTTACGAGGGTAAATAGCATTTTATGAAAATTACTATGTTTCGTTTTCAGTTGAACACTACTTATAAAATAATGTATAACCAGTTTAGTATAGTATAGATATAGAACAAGAAGTCTATGAAAATATTGATAATATGTCGCACTGATCAAAATCAGACTTCTACCACTCCTTCTATATTGAAAAAAAATAGTATGTAATATTAACATATTTGTCCTATTAACTCACACATGTTCCAGGCCATTTTAGTACCCACTGATGTCGAACACACTTTGTGTAATCTTCAACAGATTCTTTCACCATGTTATGGACAGATTTCTTCATGTCTGTTTCAAGTTCCACGAGCCATTTCTCAACCTGGCCTCTAGCCAAAGCTGTTTGAATAACGTCAACTAATGGAACAATTTCACCTTCACTCGACTTCATTTCTGTGACTTCCATTTCTTCTGTGAAAGACAATTTAGCAATGCCCTCAAAGCATTTTTTCAGATGAGGTTGCACTCTGTAAAATGAAAAATTTTATCATTCAACAAAAATTGAATTCCTCCTGAGTAAAATCACAAAAAAAAATTTGGTGAATATACAGGGTGCTTTCTGCTAGTAATGACAATGCCGTCCCCTGAAAATAGTCTTTCACGAAAAGAATTGTTTTATCAGGTCTGTTATTTACAATCAGAAATTTACAGTCATACTTATATCCTTCGTCAAATATTGAATTTGAGGCCATCCAAAGTTCAAAATTCGGTTATATCTCTGTAAATACACACAGATTCAAAAGTTTTTCATCATCTTTTTCATACAAAGGAATTTGTCAATATCACCAATTTTTTGTGTATTTGTTTACCAATGTTCATCTTTCTTAATCTTAACCTTCTTTCGTAAGAAACTGATGTTCTTCAGCGAAAGCAGTTGAATATTATGATTTTGACTGAATTGTAAAGTGATCAGTGAGATTGATCATGCAAGCATTGTGGCTCTAATTGAAGAAGGCCAAGCTCAAAGACTCGTGTCTAATAGTATTGATGTTCTGCGAAGTGACGTATTTCGGACATGAAATAGCAATCTCCAAACCAAATCTCTTCGAGACAGACCAAGGAGCAACGACAAAACCACTATATCCACTCAAATGACAGGGGTTACCCGACCATAACATTACCAGCATGCTTTGCCCAGGCAACACAGACTTCTCCGCGATATCTCTGAGAGGTTACAATGCGACTTTTATGGGAGCTCCTACCGCGAGGTCCCAGAGATCTCTATGTGATGTTACTAAGCGAATTTCCCACTGATGTGCCCATGCGATATCTTGGAGACCTCGCCATGCGATATCCTTGGGAACTCTTCATGCGGTAACTTGGAGAGGAGAGCGCACCATGCGATTGACAAGGTCAATCTGTTCACGCAGGCGCTATTTGTCTATCAAATCGACTTGTATAAACAGCAAGTTTACCAAGACATCGAGAAGGCCGAGAGGGGTTTTGTGGATAGATTAGTCAGTTGTGTTTAACGGTGTTACTGTGCTGTGTGACGTTCGTTATTGTGTGAAATTTCGATGAGGATATTAGGGCTCCAAGTAAGTGTTATTTTCATTAAATTCAGGAGTTTTCTCACATATTAGGACCGTAACCATTTTTACCGCCATTTATGTTATCCGAGTAATTCAACCACCAATAACGGAATTGATCAATTCACAGTAAACGATTTTCTACTTGGTATATTGGTGATCAGGATAACTATTTCTATTAAGAATATGGATGAGTGTAATAACTTCACAACAGAATTCACAAGAATGGTTAGTATAGTCGAATATTCCCCAAATTCAAGCTAATAAATTATGGCATGGTTTACAAGTTCCTGTGGAAACCATTATTGCAATTTCAATAGTAATAAAGGAAAACACTTCCATGAGAATTGTGATGATTCAACACTCTCACGGGAATTGTTTGGAATTATATCTCATTTTGTTTCAAGCTGATATATGAATGGGCATTGACATGTTGTTGAAATCCCCTTTGTTCAATTTGTGCTCCAAAAGAACTTGACACAATGTTTATTCACGTTTTGATTGATGTATAAACCACTGACCTTACAAAAGTGTTTTCTTCTCAATCTACCGATCTAACGAAAAAGCACATAAATCTACCGAAATTTGATGGAGTGAATGTATGTTTTGATATTCTAGGAAATCATGACTCTAACGATATGATTTTGAAGATTTCCTATGCATTCCATAATTTGGTACATGAGTTGAGTTATACGTTGACAAATCTATATTTTTTTAAGCAATTTGATGTAGATGCGCTTATTTTCAGTATATTTGTTGTTTTCAATAGGTGTTAATTTTTTGAATACCTATTTATTTTGTCAGAATACTCATTTTTTTTTCGAAAGATTAGTTTTTCGAACATTAGTTTTGTAAATAAATGAAATCCATATTCAATTTTGCTTCATTCGTAAAATAACCTTCTTGTCCAATATTTCGGATAAATGGTATTTCAACTTGAATAACACAAAAAATATGTGAAAAGGTAATTCTTTCCAAAAATTGACACATTTTCCCAAAAATCTACCGAAATCTACCGATTTTTTCCGAACTTGTAGGTACGGAGGGTGGCAACACTGAATACGTGGAGGACAACAGAGGAGTCTTTTCTCAAGATTGGCTGAGAGATTAAACCCAGAGGAAGAAAGAAATGTAATGTTTTGAATAATTTAAATTAAAGTACTTATCAGAAACGTGGACAGTTTATTTCTCTAATTAAATCTACAGAGCCAACGTTTCGGAGACAATATTTTCTCCTTCTTCAGGGCTTAAGATTATTAATTTTTCAGAGATTTAACATTTAGGTATCTGTAAGATCTACAATTCATAATACTCTAAAATTCGAAAGCTTTCTAGCAACCAACAACGATGTAAATAATTTTTTTTTTTTTTAATTATTTACATCGTTGTTGGTTGCTAGAAAGCTTTC
Organism: Adalia decempunctata; assembly: GCA_951802165.1. Taxonomy (NCBI): domain Eukaryota; kingdom Metazoa; phylum Arthropoda; class Insecta; order Coleoptera; family Coccinellidae; genus Adalia; species Adalia decempunctata. Next base: position 60,028,336 of record OX637696.1, on the reverse strand, counting down.
GAATTTTAGAGTATTATGAATTGTAGATCTTACAGATACCTAAATGTTAAATATCTGAAAAATTAATAATCTTAAGCCCTGAAGAAGGGGAAAATATTGTCTCCGAAACGTTGGCTCTGTAGATTTAATTAGAGAAATAAACTGTCCACGTTTCTGATAAGTACTTTAATTTAAACAAATAGTATGGATGAAAACCAAACTGAGGTTTTGAATAATTTTTTTTTTAATTTGTTGATAATAAAGATTGAAGGATTTATTCGCTTGTTTTAGTTCACCTTCTGTTGCAGCCGAAAATAATGCATAACTCTCAACACTGTTTGTTGTGTAGATCAATTCAATAATATAGCTAATATACAGATTCTCATTATAGGAATAGGACAAATCAAATTTAGTTTTTGATGTTCTATTTACATTTCGCAATGCGACCTGTATATATCTGTGCAAAGCGGCCTGTGTAGAAACTTCTCATACATCTCGCAATGCGAACTGTTTGAGAATATCTTATACATCTCGCAATGCGGAGGTTTATAAGAAATTCTCAAAGTCCTCGCCGCGGGGGGTATGCGAACTTCCTGTGTGGCTTGTTTGAGAATATCCACGTAGGATATCTTCAAGAGTTCTCTGGGAACTCTTTTGTGGCGGACATTTGGAGGAGATAGAGAGCTCCCTGCGACCTGCCAAAGAAATCACAAAAGGCGTCACAAATTCCTTGAAAGAAGTCGCAGGGATTTCTCTGGGATATCTTTGTGTTGCCTGGGTGGGAATTCAAGTAAGTATTGCTATTTAAAATACGGAGACTTCCATTTGAAATAGGAAAGTTATTGGCATTTAGAATGCAAAAAAGTGAAAGAAATACCAAATACCATGTCTAACATTCTCGTAGTTCCTGGTGAAACACTTCTTTTTTATCGTGCATAACAACTCTTCATCAGTGCAATTATTGGTAATACCATTGAGAATTCAACCAGAAAACATGATATTCTCAAGAATCAGCGGAAGCCACTGAAGATTTATCGCCCACAGTAAGGTGATCTGATAGGAGAAGAAATCCAAGAGTTTACGAGCTTTCGAGGACTGATAAGTAAGTCAGCATATGGAGGACTAGCCCACATGTGTGGCAGAAATAATTTCCAGGCCAGATGTCTCATGGGAAAAGGTGTAGTGTAGAACTGAACGTGTCAAGAATGATGACCCATATCTCTGTGGCGAAGTGGATAGCATATTATCCATTCATCTGAATATCTAATAATTCCAATATGGGTAATGAGCCAATGAAAATTGAAGCTGCGCTTTGGTGAGAATCCAGATTCGCGCATGAGACAAGAAATCAAAATAACTTCTACCTATCAAATGTGAGGACGAATCTGGCACTCAATAATCCCGTGTACAAGTGTCTAGAAACTTTCAATTCATTGCCAAATACTGTGCAGTTATCCTTCGTTTGAGATTGATATGATCCAGTATATAAATAAAGAAAGCGCTGTTTTATGAGAATTATGGCGGTTGATGTTATGTTGTATTGAAGTGATTGCCTTTTTATTGTGTTATATTTTATTATATTGTGTTTTTATAAGAGATTTTATTGTTGTAATGCTGAAGTTATTGTTGAGAAATGGTTTTTATATTGTAGGTGAGATTATTTTGTGTAATTATATTTTATTCGAGATTATATTGTAGAATTGTATTGAATGTGAGAGATTATGTTGTTGTATTGTATAGGCGGAGAATGTACCACTACACCAAGATTTTAATGTTCCGTCGCCAGCATGTTGCTGATTAGCAATAGAATGCTCTGTAATATTGTGTACACTGAAAACTGAATAAATGCATTTATATGTGCAGTCATATAATAAATAGAATAAACAGAATAAAATAACGTTTTCTTCGAGTCCTGAATATCTTCGTTAACTCCTACTCATATTTCAGATTTTAGAATTGAAATGAAGATATTTAAGTGACATATTCACGTCCTCAATACATACATCACCTCCACGTTTCCCTCGATTTTTTCAATTTCCAGTAGACTCATACGTACAATTCAATTCTCACCAATGATTTGGCATCACTTTGTGACTGTGAATAGCAAAGCTATGAGACATATGGATGTTATTAGATATACAGGGTGAATCTTTGACAGGTACAGATATTTTATTTTTACTGTAAATTCCTCTCATCAACGAACATCTTTTTTCTCATACCTATTACAATTCGATTTCATTTGAAAGATACAGGATTTAGAAAATCCATGAAAAAAAACACTTTTCTTTCCATATCTTCGGAACAATTATTTCAACTGAATTGAATTTTGGTTGATTGTTTACTGCATTCATGGTGCATATTCCACAATCGAAACTTATTCAAAATTTCTCCTGATATAGATTCACAGCGTAGAGTACTCATAAATCCACGCAAAAATACCATAAAACCACATGAAGAAGATGAAGAGTTTATATTTTCGTAAGAATCAATCGTTTCAGAAAATAAAAGTATGTTTTTTTAATAAAACGCGTCGTTTTCGAGTTGTTCCTTATTTTATCCGATTGAATTTGAGGATTTGAAATATCATCGAATCAATCGCACTACAAGTTAACAATGTTAATCAACTTTGTCTAGACTGAAATTTGAAAGATGAAAAGAGGTTCGATGTAGAGATATGTAATAATAAAATGACAAACATGTGGGATATAAATTGAACACCAAGGAGCATGAAATTATACCTTTAATACGTACAGTCTCTGTTGAAAATTTATTGTTACCGATCCATATTAAAAATAAATGTCAATGAAATACGAAATTAAGATATATGAATGATGAATGTCGATACAAAACACGCATAAAATTGAAATAAATAAAAAATAAAATGATATTTCTATCTAAACAATATCCTCCTGGAATTTCATAAATTCGACACTGCACGGTTATAATTACATTAATTCTCTGAAAGTCTCCACATAATCATCACGAGATCGAAGAAAAACACTTAAAATAATCACATTCCCATTTTATAACAACATAGCTCTGGAAAAGATTGCCTCCATGTTCGTTTACAGATCGCGCAGGTTGCCGCTATACGCAGGCTTTGTTCACAAACGCTGACGTTTGAGATGGGTCGATTCATGGGTCTTATTATTATCTTATATACTTATTCAAAAAATAAATATAAAATAGGCAAAAATAGTGTCCGACTCGACTACTTTTGCGTATATTGCGTTGTCTAAATGCCTAAATGGCACGCCCGCTACCAAGTAAGACAAACCGTTATACTATGTTATCCGAAAAATCAACAATCTTGCTTCGTCTCCCCAAAAGCTCTTAGAAATATTTATAAAAGATTATTGTTTTGATTGTCTACATGAGCAATCTAAACACGTAAATAAAAGACATCATTTTAATAAAGAAAAATGGAAAGATTCTGAAATATAAAAAAAAATATAGAGAGAATGATTAATCGGCATTCGGACGGATTTTCGAATTTCGGAAAAAGTTTTCACTTCGAACGGGAGTCGAACCACGTATCTGTGAAGTGAAAATTCTCTCTATATATATATTTCACCGACGATAATTTCCAATTTAAGAATAAAAAAATATCTCACCTGGTAGGATCTTTGGTTTCAGACAGAATTTCTAACAATTCGTCATTAGACAAGAAGAAGAATCTTGGGAAGTATAGTCTCTTCTTCTCTAGGTAGTCGTTCAATCCCTTCTGAATTAGTTCCAACAAAGCATTACACTTCTTGAGACGCTCGACCATCTTATCAATCTCGACAATACACATCACTTTTGTGTCAACATAGCATGTTTTCATCAAATCACGCCATATCTAAGAAAAGATATATTTTTCTTTAATTCTCAGGAAAGCCTTGGAGCTCTCCATCATATATTCACCTTGTCTACTGCACTAAAACGTCTACCTTCTTCAGGCATTTGTTGCTGAATGTCAGGCGAAGAAAATATGGGTTCCAGGTACATCCATGTGATTTGTACTTTCAACCATTCGTCCAAAATTTCCTGTAGCAATTGGAGTTTAGCTTCCCAAAGAATTATTTCTTTCTCAAATGGTTTTATATATGGCGAATTCTTCATAGTTTGAGTCTTAATCAAATGGTCATCCAGTAGAACTTGAATATCATCAACTGCCGATAAAACGAAGGTGCCAGTATCTCTGAAAATGGAAAGCAATAAGAGGATAAGGTTAGAAACTCACAACGATCTTACTTATAAGGCAGTATGCTGAACTCCTGATCTTTCCATTCAGATACCATCTTGTTCAACGCCTTCTCCAAATTATTTTCTTTGGTAGCAGACTCGGATATTGCTTCAAACTTTTCAACGTATTCATCTAAACCATAATCTACTATGCGTTCCAATGTCAGGTCATCATCAATGACGATGGGGAATCCAACAATTTCGGAAATGAGTTCCCAATGTCTCGCTTTCATTCCAGGATTACCCAACGTTTGTATAATGGGCATGTGATCTTTGAATTCTTCAATTTGTTCTCTCACCTTGATAACAATGAACGTTTAAAAAAAATGTTTCATGATCACATCCGCCCAGCATATGGCCAAGTGTCTCAAGCTTGAAACCACAAGGACGGCAATTGAGATCCGGAATTACAAAAAAAAATGATTTATGAAAAGTCCCAACTCTTTCACATTACTTTTTCTGAAATCATTCAGGAATTCCTACTTTCTCATAGACTCCAAAATACGCTTATCTAAAGGATTTTCCAATAAGTGCTGTTATTCTGACTAGCCTGCTATTTCCGTAGATGTCACTTTTGAAGCTGTCATTTGACACGTAGAAACTATACGCCATTAAGGACAATGAAATGATACAGGCGTTAACAACGCATTGAAATCATTAAAATTAACTATATAAATGGTGAGTATTCAGCACAGACAGTTCGTAACACTCGATCATTTTTGGGTCGTCGTGAAGCACCTTGTCGAACCGCAATGCAGAAATTGGTGAAAAAATTTGAGCTGTTGGGACAAGTTAGTGACGTGAAGAATAAAACCCGTGCACGTCGCTCAAGATTACCGGAGAATATTGCTGCTGTAGCCGAAAGTGTTGAAGAAAACCCAGGTTTGTCCATTCCCAATCGTTCTTTGGAATAAGACATTCCACAAATGTCATTACACCGTATTTTGCATAAAGATTTGGGTCTCAAGGCTTACGAAGTTCAGTTAACACAAGTCAAGACGGCCGATCATCAACAATGTCGTGCCTTTGCTGATTGGGTCCTTGAATTGCTTTTAAATGATCCGGAATTCCATCAGAAATCATCTTGATTGATGAAGGCCCATTTCCACCTCGGTCGCTTCTTCAACAAGCAAAATTGTCACATCTGGGGTTCGGAAAACCCAAGAGTTATTGTTTAAAAACCTTGCCATCCTCAAGGTGTGACTGTTTGGTGCGGTTTAGGACCGGAGGGTTCATTGGACCTTACTTTTTCGAGAATGAGGCTGAAGCAACAGTTACGGTGAATTCATTGCGTTATCAAGAGATAATCAATGATTTTCATGGCAGCAATTGGATGGTATTGATCTGGAGAACGTTTACTTCCAACAAGAAAATCATTGATCTTTCACGGGAAAAGTTTCCGGACTGTGTTATCTCTCGAAGAGGTGATCCCACAATTGGCTACCGATATCTTGTGATTCAACACCTTAAGCGTCGATTCAAGACCTCGAAGCTGGAACTCGTGAGACTAACGAGGACATAGAGCAGCCACTTTGCGATTTTGTTATGGAAAATTTTATGAAAAGCATATGGTCTTGTAGCGCGCTCATGATGGTCATTTGGCTGATGTTATTTTTATAAAAGCGGCATTTTACTTTGAATGTCAAAATAACACCTCTTATTGAAAAACCTTCCACTATTCCACCCGGAAGAGTTTTTTGCTTACCAACGAACTTCCCAGGTTAAAAACAGTCCGGGAAAAAACTTGGTTGTCAAAGAAAGGATAATAATTCACATTGTTGTTTGGATATAAAATTTTATTGAATTACTCACTGTTCCGGCTAAGCCTGATACAGCCGGTTTCTCCGAAAACTGTTTCTCTAACTTGTAAATTACTCTGTATATGGTTCCCACATCTGTATCAATATCTTCCGGATCGTAAGAGCCAACACGAGCATGCATCCACGTGTCATATTTTTGTAGAAACTCAGTAGCATTGTCGTATAGTTTTTTGTAAGGTATCAACTTGTCGTGGGTTTGTTTTCTTATTGGATACTGCGATAATTCGAAACCAAACGCAGCTTCTTCCTCGTTGAACGCATCTATGCGCTCCATAGCATTGATGAGACGATTATCTAACTGGGTAGCTTTCTTGTGATACTTTGGAAGTTCATCTATATTGCCATTCTGTTCCATCTCCTCTACCATTTTCGCATATAGTCTCAGATCATCATTGAACTTCTGTATTCTTGATTTGAGATCAGCTTGGAATTCGTCCGTTTTGGAATCAACCATAGCCTTGTGATCTTCTATCACTTTTGACATCCGCAAATACCTGAAAAATGTTTATTGAATTGCGGCTAGAGGAGACTGGTTGAGATAATTTGCAAGAGAACAGGAATTAATTATAGAAGGTTGTATACATGGAAGACACTGGGAAAAGCAAATCACCAGGAACTCAAAAGAATGATTAGATCTAATGCGGCCCACTCACGAGGACTCGAGGACTTCGAGCATTTTATGACCCGACGTGCTTGCCAGACATTTCAGGCGTCCAGATGGGCTTCCAAGTTACTACTGTGAAGATCCCCTATTTAGGGGGAGTACTTCAAGATCGCAGTCACCTTTACGGAAAACAAATGCTCGAGCGCCAGTCACAATAAATAGGTTTAACAAGGTTTTGGCGCCTTCAAAAGAACTCTTCACTTCTACCAAGGTAGCTTTTAAACAATGGAGAAGGATTCGGTTTAATCTATGAAGTTAGCGATCAAATAAGGTTTCTCTTGTTACTGCTGCCAAAAAAATAGAGGTTCACTTAAAACGCCAATATGGATTTCACGATATGAGAAGAAGAATCTACAAATATTAAGAATGAAAAATTAAAACTGATCTCATTTACAAAGTAAACATAAATTGAAAAAAATAACTTGCGTATCGGTAAGTATTTTACAATGATTATTAAGGTGGGCGTTCAATGTCGTGTGTTTTTATTTCAAGTTGCATTTGAAAATGGTTTAACTCTGAGAACTGAAATTTTGCAGATAAACTCAGAAAGGATGGGTGTTCTTAATGGAATAATTTGAAAACTATTTCATTTCGAAAGTTCATCATATTTTTTCGAAAATAGAAGAAAATAAGCCAACCCATGCTTCTGTTTTATTTCAAAAAATAGACCCATGAAAATAGTTCACCTTCCGATTAAAAATGAATCTACACATAATTTCGTTCATAAAAACAACTTGAAATACGGAATTGGCAGAGAATGGCCAAATTCAAATATATCCCGGGAAAAAGTTCCTGCTTCACCCACATATTCACTAATTTCATAGTTCAGCGATTTTTGAATAGAGAGCGCCATTGTACATTTCATTCATAGAACTTATAGTGTAAGTTCTATGGAGATATTCCATAAAATGCACGGTAGCGCCTTTATCGGTTGAGTTTTCCTACTCGCTCTGAACGGCGACCTTAAATACGAAAATAAACGGTGATCGGTGAGCGAGGTCAGGCGAGGTGAGCGAATGCGAGAATTGGACGGTGAACAGGGAAGTCCGGGAGTACCGAAGCAAAACTTCAAGATTCGGCAGGCCACGGGAAAATATCACATAATCTAACAACCTAGAAGGATGCGTTCCACGCTCAAATATTGAAGAAAAATTATCGGCGAAAACTTGGACTGTGACGGATAAGACAGGGGAGTAGGGGCAGCTGTGGCAGCAGCAACGTCTGGATAAGTGACTTCAGAGAATGAAACCCCTCGACATGACGAAGTGATCCTAGTAAATCCGTAAGCGAATGGACAAAGAGTAAAGCGCGGTCGTAACCCCATTGGGATCTCGTCGATGTCAACTCACAAAGACGTCGCTGTGAAAAACGAATCGTCGAGCACTGCTGGGTGAAATGGAAATCGGGTACATTTGAGAACCAACAACGTCCAGACAAAGAGCTCCAGGAAAATGGAATCCCTCGACTTGACGAAGTCTGTCATATTTCCGTCAACCTTCAGCAAATGGAGAAAGAATGAAGCGCGGCCCTTACCCCGTTGTGATCTCGCCGATCTCAATCCTCAAGAGGTCGCTGGTAAACGCATAGATTAAGGTCCCAGAAGGGAATCAAAATACAAAGAGAATTCTTTTGAGAGAAAATGGGTAAAAATATTAACCGGGTACGGTTGTGAACCAACGACGTCCAGACAAGTACAGTCTCAGAAGAATGGAACCCCTCAACTTGTCGAATCTCTTGTATTACCATCAATCTTCAGCGAATTGAGAGAGGTTGAAGCGCGGTCGTAACCCCGTTGTGATCTCGCCGATCCCAATCCTCAAAAATGTTGCTGATAAATCCAGAGATTAAGAAATCACAAGGGAATCAAAATATGAAGGGAAAATGGAATAAAAATATAAATCGGGCACGGTTGGAAACCAACAACGTCCAGACAAGTGTTCCCAGAAAAATGGAACCCCTAGACTTGACGATGTCTCTTGGATTTCTGTCAACCTTCAGTGCACTGAAAAAGGGTGAAGCGTGGTCGTAACGCCGTTGTGATCTCGCCGATCTCAATCCTCAAAAAGGTTGCTGATAAATCCAGAGACCAAGGCACCAAAAGAAAATAAAAATACAAAATAAAATCTTGAAAGAAAATGGGATGGAATATAAATCGGGTACGGTTGTGAACCAACAACGTCCAGACAAGTAGTCTCAGAAGTCCCAGAAGAATGGAACCCCTCGACTTGTCAAATCTCTCGTATTTCCGTCAACCTCAGCGAATTGAGAAAGGTTGAAGCGCGGTCGTAACCCCGTTGTGATCTCGCCGATCCCAATTCTCAAAAAGGTTGCTGATAAATCAAAAGATTGAGGAATCACAAAAAATTCAATATAGTACAAAATTGTGGAAATAATGTGGTTAATATACGGACAGGTTACGGCGGTGGACCAAGAACGTTCAGACGAGCAACCCCAGTGCAATGGAATCACTCGACTTGACGAAGACTCTCGTATTTACGTCAACCTTCAGCGAATTGAGAAATGGTGAAGCGCGGTCGTAACCCGGTTGTGTTCTCGCCGATCTCAATCCTCAAAAGGTCGCTGATAAAAACATAGATTAAGGTTCCAGACGCGAATCAAAATACGAAGAGAATTATTTTGAAGGAAAAACGGGTTAAAATATCGACCGGGTACGGTTGTGAACCAATGACGTCCAGACAAGTGGTCCCAGAAGCATGGAACCACTCGGCTTGACGATGTCTCTTGAATTTCCGTCAACCTTCAGTGAATTGGGAAAGGGTGAAGCGCGGTCGTAAACCCGTTGTGATCTCGCCGATCTCACTACTCAGAAAGGTCGCTGATAAACACAGAAATTAAGTCCTTACAAGGGAATAAAAATACAAAATAAAATTTTGGAAGAGAATGGGATAGAATATAAATCGGGTACGGTTGTGAACCAACACAGTACATAGAGATCTCACCGATCTCAATCCTCAAGAGGTCGCTGAAAAACACAAAGATTAAGGTCCCAGACGAGAATCAAAATACAAAGAGAATCATTTTGAAAGGAAAATGGGTTGAAATATCAACCGGGTACGGTTGTGAACCAACGACGTCCAGACAAGTGGTCCCAGAAAAATGGAACCCCTCGGCTTGACGATTTCTCTTGAATTTCCGTCAACCTTCAGTGAATTGGGAAAAGGTAAAGAACGGTCGTAACTCCGTTGTGATCTCGCCGATCTCAATCCTCAAAAAAGTTGCTAATAAATCCAGAGATTAAGGCACCACAAAGAAATAAAAATACAAGATGAAACGTTGAAAGAAAAAGGGGATAGAATATAAATCGGGTACGGTTATGAACCAACAACGTCAAGACAAGTAAATAGTCCGAGAAGTCCCAGAAGAACGGAAACCCTCGACTTGTCGAATCTCTCGTATTTCCGTCAACCTTCAGCGAATTGAGAAAGGATGAAGCGCGGTCGTAAACCCGTTGTGATCTCGCAGATCCCAATCTTCAAAAAGGTTGCTGATGAATCCAGAGATTGAGGAATCACAAGGGAATAAAAATATGAAAGGAAAATGGAATAAAAAATATGAATAGGGCACGGTTGGGAACCAACAACATCCAGACAAGTGTTCCCAGAAAAATGGAACCCCTAGACTTGACGATGTCTCTTGGATTTCTATCAACCTTCAGTGCACTGAGAAAGGGTGAAGCGCGGTCGTTACCCCGTTGTGATCTCGCCGATCTCAATCCTCAGAAAGGTTGCTTATAAATCCAGAGATTAAGGCACCACCAGGAAATGAAAATATAAGATAAAATCTTGAAAGAAAATGGGATAGATTATAAATCGGGTACGGTTGTGAACCAACACAGTACATAGAGATCTCACCGATCTCAATCCTCAAGAGGTCACTGAAAAACACATGGATTAAGGTCCCAGACGAGAATCAAAATGCAAAGAGAATTATTTTGAAAGAAAAATTGGTTGAAATATCAACCGGGTACGGTTGTGAACCAACGAAGTCCAGACAAGTGGTCCCAGAAAAATGGAACCCCTCGGCTTGACGATTTCTCTTGAATTTCCGTCAACCTTCAGTGAATATGGAAAAGGTAAAGAACGGTCGTAACCCCGTTGTGATCTCGCCGATCTCAATCCTCAAAAAAGTTGCTAAGAAATCCAGAGATTAAGGCACCACAAAGAAATAAAAATACAAGATGAAATCTTGAAAGGAAAAGAGGATAGAATATAAATCGGGTACGGTTATGAACCAACAACGTCAAGACGAGTAAATAGTCCCAGAAGAACAGAAACCCTCGACTTGTCGAATCTCTCGTATTTCCGTCAACCTTCAGCTAATTGCGAAAGGATGAAGCCCGGTCGTAACCCCGTTGTGATCTCGCCGATCCCAATCTTCAAAAATGTTGCTGATAAATCCAGAAATTGAGGAATCACAAGGGAATAAAAATATGAAAGGAAAATGGAATAACAAATATGAATCGGGCACGGTTGGGAACCAACAACATCCAGACAAGTGTTCCCAGAAAAATGGAACCCCTAGACTTGACGATGTCTCTTGGATTTCTGCCAACCTTCAGTGCACTGAGAAAGGGTGAAGCGCGGTCGTTACCCCGTTGTGATCTCGCCGATCTCAATCCTCGAAAACGTTGCTTATAAATCCAGAGATTAATGCACCACAAGGAAATAAAAATGCAAGATAAAATCTTGAAAGAAAATGGAATAGATTATAAATCGGGTACGGTAGTGAACCAACACAGTACATAGAGATCTCACCGATCTCAATCCTCAAGAGGTCACTGAAAAACACATGGAATAAGGTCCCAGACGAGAATCAAAGAGAATTATTTTGAAAGAAAAATTGGTTGAAATATCAACCGGGTACGGTTCTGAACCCACGAAGTCCAGACAAGTGGTCCCAGAAAAATGGAACCCCTCAGCTTGACGATTTCTCTTGAATTTCCGTCAACTTCAGTGAATTGGGAAAAGGTGAAGAACGGTCGTATCCCCGTTGTGATCTCGACGATCTCAATCCTCAAAAAAGTTGCTAATAAATCCAGAGATTAAGGCACCACAAAGAAATAAAAATACAAGATGAAATCTTGAAAGAAAAATGGGATAGAATATAAATCGGGTACGGTTATGAACCAACAACGTCAAGACAAGTACATAGTCCCAGAAGTCCCAGAAGAACGGAAACCCTCGTCTTGTCGAATCTCTCGTATTTCCGCCAACCTTCAGCGAATTGAGAAAGGATGAAGCGCGGTCGTAAACCCGTTGTGATCTCGCCGATCCCAATCCTCAAAAAGGTTGCTGATAAATCCAGAGATTGAGGAATAACAACGGAATGAAAATATGAAAGGAAAATGGAATAAAAAATTTGAATCGGCACGGTTGGGAACCAACAACATCCTGACAAGTGTTCCCAGGAAAATGGAACCCCTAGACTTGACGATGTCTCTTGGATTTCTGTCAACCTTCAGTGCACTGAGAAAAGATGAAGCGCGGTCGTTACCCCGTTGTGATCTCGCCGATCTCAATCCTCAAAAAAGTTGCTAATAAATCCAGAGATTAAGGCACCACAAAGAAATAAAAATACAAGGTGAAATCTTGAAAGAAAAAGGGGATAGAATATAAATCGGGTACGGTTATGAACCAACAACGTCAAGACAAGTACAAAGTCCCAGATGTCCCAGAAGATCTGAAACCCTCGACTTGTCGAATCTCTCGTATTTTCGTCAACCTTCAGCGAATTGAGAAAGGATGAAGCGCGGTCGTAACCCCGTTGTGATCTCGCCGATCCCAATCCTCAAAAAGGTTGCTGATAAATTTAGAGATTGAGGAATCACAAGGGAATAAAAATATGAAAGGAAAATGGAATAAAAATATGAATCGGCACGGTTGGGAACCAACAACATCCAGACAAGTGTTCCCAGGAAAATGGAACCCCTAGACTTGACGATGTCTCTTGGATTTCTCTCAACCTTCAGTGCACTGAGATAGGATGAAGCGCGGTCGTTACCCCGTTGTGATCTCGCCGATCTCAATCCTCAAAAAGGTTGCTTATGAATCCAGAGATTGAGGCACCACAAGGAAATAAAAATACAAGATGAAGTCTTGAAAGAAAATGTGATAGATTATAAATCGGGTACGGTTGTGAACCAACACAGTACATAGAGATCTCACCGATCTCAATCCTCAAGAGGTCACTGAAAAACACATGGATTGAGGTCCCAGACGAGAATCAAAATACAAAGAGAATTATTTTGAAAGAAAAATGGGTTGAAATATCAACCGGGTACGGTTGTGAACCAACGACGTCCAGACAAGTGGTTCCAGAAAAATGGAACCCCTCGGCTTGACGATTCCTCTTGAATTTTCGTCGAATTCAGTGAATTGGGAAAAGGTGAAGAACGGTCGTATCCCCGTTGTGATCTCGCCGATCTCAATCCTCAAAAAAGTTGCCAATAAATCCAGAGATTAAGGCACCACAAAGAAATAAAAATACAAGATGAAATCTTGAAAGAAAAAGGGGATAGAATATAAATCGGGTACGGTTATGAACCAACAACGTCAAGACAAGTACATAGTCCCAGAAGTCCCAGAAGAACGGAAACCCTCGACTTGTCGAATCTCTCGTATTTCCGTCAACCTTCGGCGAATTGAGAAAGGATGAAGCGCGGTCGTAACCCCGTTGTGATCTCGCCGATCCCAATCCTCAAAAAGGTTGCTGATAAATCCAGAGATTGAGGAATCACAAGGGAATAAAAATATGAAAGGAAAATGGAATAAAAAATATGAATCGGCACGGTTGGGAACCAACAACATCCAGACAAGTGTTCCCAGGAAAATGGAACCCCTAGACTTGACGATTTCTCTTGGATTTCTGTCAACCTTCAGTGCACTTAGAAAGGGTGAAGCGCGGTCGTTACCTCGTTGTGATCTCGCCGATCTCAATCCTCAAAAAGGTTGCTTATAAATCCAGAGATTAAGGCACCACAAGGAAATAAAAATACAAGATAAAATCTTGAAAGAAAATGGGATAGATTATAAATCGGGTACGGTAGTGAACCAACACAGTACATAGAGATCTCACCGATCTCAATCCTCAAGAGGTCACTGAAAAACACATGGATTAAGGTCCCAGACGAGAATCAAAATACAAAGAGAATTATTTTGAAAGAAAAGTGGTTGAAATATCAACCGGGTACGGTTGTGAACCAACGAAGTCCAGACAAGTGGTCCCAGAAAAATGGAACCCCTCGGCTTGACGATTTCTCTTGAATTTCCGTCAACCTTCAGTGAATATGGAAAAGGTGAAGAACGGTCTTAACCCCGTTGTGGTCTCGCCGATCTCAATCCTCAAAAAAGTTGCTAATAAATCCAGAGATTAAGGCACCACAAAGAAATAAAAATACAAGATGAAATCTTGAAAGTAAAAGGGGATAGAATATAAATCGGGTACGGTTATGAACCAACAACGTCAAGACAAGTAAATAGTCCCAGAAGTCCCAGAAGAACGAAAACCTCGACTTGTCGAATCTCTCGTTTTTCCGTCAACCTTCAGCGAATTGAGAAAGGATGAAGCCCGGTCGTAACCTTGTTGTGATCTCGCCGATCCCAATCTTCAAAAAGGTTGCTGATAAATCCAGAGATTGAGGAATCACAGGGGAATAAAAATATGAAAGGAAAATGGAATAAAAAATATGAATCGGGCACGGTTGGGAACCAACAACATCCAGACAAGTGTTCCCAGAAAAATGGAACCCCTAGACTTGACGATGTCTCTTGGATTTCTGTCAACCTTCAGTGCACTGAGAAAGGGTGAAGCGCGATCGTTACCCCGTTGTGATCTCGCCGATCTCAATACTCAAAAAGGTTGCTTATAAATCCAGAGATTGAGGCACCACCAAGAAATAAAAATACAAGATGAAATTTTGAAAGAAAAAGGGGATAGAATATAAATCGGGTACGGTTATGAACCAACAACGTCAAGACAAGTACATAGTCCCAGAAGTCCCAGAAGAACGGAACCCTCGACTTGTCGAATCTCTCGTATTTCCGTCAACCTTCAGCGAATTGAGAAAGGATGAAGCGCGGTCGTAACCCCGTTGTGATCTTGCCGATCCCAATCCTCAAAAAGGTTGCTGATAAATCCAGAGATTGAGAAATCACAAGGAAATAAAAATATGAAAGGAAAATGGAATAAAAATATGAATCGGCACGGTTGGGAACCAACAACATCCAGACAAGTGTTCCCAGGAAAATGGAACCCCTAGACTTGACGATGTCTCTTGGATTTCTGTCAATCTTCAGTGCACTGAGAAAGGGTGAAGCGCGGTCGTTACCCCGTTGTGATCTCGCCGATCTCAATCCTCAAAAAGGTTGCTTCTAAATCCAGAGATTGAGGCACCACAAGGAAATAAAAATACAAGATGAAGTCTTGAAAGAAAATGTGATAGATTATAAATCGGGTACGGTTGTGAACCAACACAGTACATAGAGATCCGACCGATCTCAATCCTCAAGAGGTCACTGAAAAACACATGGATTAAGGTCCCAGACGAGAATCAAAATACAAACAGAATTATTTCGAAAGAAAAATGGGTTGAAATATCAACCGGGTACGGTTGTGAACCAACGACTTCCAGACAAGTGGTCCCAGAAGAATGGGACCCTCGGTTTGACGATTTCTCTTGATTTTCCGTCAACTTCAGTGAATTGGGAAAATGTGAAGCACGGTCGTAACCCCGTTGTGATCCCGTCGATCCCAATCCTCAAAAAGGTTGCTGATAAATCCAGAGATTGATGAATCACAAGGAAATAAAAATATGAAAGGAAAATGGAATAAAATATGAATCGGGCACGGTTGGGAACCAACAACGTCCAGACAAGTGTTACCAGAAAAATGGAACCCCTAGACTTGACGATGTCTCTTGGATTTCTGTCAACCATCAGTGCACTGAGAAAGGGTGAAGCGCGGTCGTAACCCCGCTGTGATCTCGCTGATCTCAATCCTCAAAAAGGTTGCTGATAAATCCAGAGATTAAGGCACCACAAGGAAATGAAAATACAAGATGAAATCTTAAGAGAAAATGGGATGGAATATAAATCGGGTACGGTTGTGAACCAACAACGTCCAGACAAGTACAGTCTCAGAAGTCCCAAAAGAATGGAACCCCTCGACTTGTCGGATCTCTCGTATTTCCGTCAACCTTCAGCGCATTGAGAAAGGTTGAAGCGCGGTCGTAACCCCGTTGTGATCTCGCCGACCCCTGTCCTCAAAAAGGTTGCTGATAAATCCAGAGATTGAGGAATCACAAAAAATACAATATAGTACAAAATTGTGGAAATAATGTGGATGAAATACAGTCAGGTTACGGCGGTGGACCAACAACGTTCAGACGAGCAACCCCAGTGAAATGGAATCACTCGACTTGACGAAGACTGTCGTATTCATGTCAACCTTCAGCGAATTGAGAAAGGGTTAAGCGCGGTCGTGACCCCGTTGTAATCTCGTCGATCTCAATCCTCAAAAGGTCGCTGATAAACACATAGATTAAGGTCCTAGACGGGAATCAAAATACAAAGAGAAATATTTTGAAAGAAAAATGGGTTAAAATATCAACCGGTTAGCATATTCATATTCCACGTACCGTATCGCATTCCGAATTCACCCGAAGCCGAAGTAAACTTAACGTACGAAATTGCACCCGTGCTTGCGATTTCGAACGTATTTTATGAATTGTATGGGATCGCTAAGAGAATCCTATCGCATAGAGTTTTTGAAGAAAATAAGCGCTGATTTTTTTTGCAAATCGATGACTAAATAGTAAGAACGAACATAGCCACAGCATGAAATTGAGGTGAGGGGTTTTGCGTAGATAATATTCCCATAGTAGCAATTCGAAAAATTATTGAATCAAAAAACGAGAGGCAATTACATCAAGACGTTCTTCAACTACAATAAAAAAAATCAAATCTTCAAATAAAATAGGAGAGTGAATATAATGAATTGGTAAGTGCAGTTCCTGAATGGATAATATACACGTCAACAATCAATATAAAGAATCATCATTTATTTGATGAACGGAAATAATTGTAGAAAGATTTTAATAATCTTAGAATACGAGTATCATAACCAAAAAAATTTCATATTTATAAATTCCTTTCACCAACAGCTAAACATAATATATGTGGATTATATATAATAAGAATGAAATTTATATCGACATATAGCTAAGCTTCTCATTTTCTTATTCATTCAGGTAAAATAGGGTTACTCCTTACAAAATATTTTTTGTTATAACGATCTGAATCATCATTTGGACAGGGTCATTGGATGTTGTTAACTGGGTATTGCCAAATTTAGTTCTGATATAACTAACCATTTGAGAAAAATGTGGAGTGATCTTACCCATTGAACATAATTTTCGAAGAAATTCTATCCACTTAATTTTTTGAATAATCTCTCAAACATACTATTACTTTCACAAATTTTTCCAATCAACGATGATCCTTATTTTTGTCTTTCGTATGTTGCACAACTGATCGCAATTTCTTTGATACCATTCTTCTTTCGACAACTTTTGAACTTCATAACTCTTCTTATAATTTTGTACATTAAGCTCAGTGATTCTTCTATTCAACGGCTTTTTACTTTGTGTATCTTTGCAACAGCAACGGGAATATAATATGTACCCACAAAATTCAATTGTCTTGATAGCTAGGTGAATTGAGATCAATTTTGTCAATTCGTTTCAGAAGTGCGAGGCCGAACTTATGAATGCAATAAAAGTTACTCGGTCAATGACAACAACTATTAGAACACCCCACGAAAAGAAAAAAAAATACCATTTAAGAGATGATTTCGATCATTCTTTCCGTTTCAGTATAAAATATATTCTGAATATATGTACTTATTTCTTCATCTCGATAAATTCATAACCTGAAAGCATTCACTCTGTATGGGAGGTAGCCGTTATTATTCGTGCATATGGAAAAATCTAATCGTTATTATTTGAACAGAAAAAAATAAAAGAATCAGGGTACCATTATAACTTGTAATCCCAATTCATATTCCACGATTGATATCGCCAAATAAGATGCGATCACGCACGCGGTTTATAGCGTGAGCTTTGGCTGACTCCGAGCTGCGATACGGTACGTGGGATATGAATATGCGACCGGAAAAGTGGTCCTAGAAGAATGGAACCCCTCGGCTTGACGATGTCTCTTGAATTTCCGTCAACATTCAGTGAATTGGGGAAAGGGAAGCGCGGTCGTAACCCCGTTGTGATCTCGCCGATCTCACTCCTCAGAAAGGTCGCTGATAAACACAGAAATTAAGTCCTCACATGGGAATAAAAATATGAAAGTAAAATGGAATAAAAATATAAATCGGGTAAGGTTGTGAACCAACAACGTCCAGACAAGTACATAGTCCCAGAAGAATGGAATCCCACGACTTGTCGAACCTCTCGTATTTCCGTCAACCTTCAGCCAATTGAATAAGGTTGAAGCACGGTCGTAACCCCGTTGTGATCTCGCCGATCTCAATCCTCAAACAGGTTGCTTATAAATCCAGAGATTGAGGAATCGCAAAAAATACAATACAGTACAAAACTGTTAAAATAATGAGGATGAAATACGGGCAGGTTAAGGCGGTGGACCAACAACGTCCAGACGAGCAACCCTAGTGAAATGGAATCACTCGACTTGACGAAGTCTGTCGTATTTCCGTTAACCTTCAGCGAATTGAGAAAGGGTGAAGAGCGGTCGTAACCCCGTTGTGATCTCACCGATCTCAATTCTCAAAAGGTCGCTGAAAAACACATAGATTAAGGTCCCAGACGGGAATCAAAATAAAAAGAAAATTATTTTGAAAGAAAAATGGGTTTGAATATCCAGAAGAATGGAAACCCTCGGCTTGACGATGTCTCTTAAATTTCCGTCAACCTTCAGTGAATTTGGAAAAGGCGAAGCACGGTCGTAACCCCGTTGTGATCTCGCCGATCTCAATCCTCAAAAAGGTTGCTGATAAATCCAGAGATTAAGGTCCCACAAGGAAATAAAAATACAAGATGAAATCTTGAAAGAAAAATGGGATAGAATATAAATCGGGTACGGTTATGAACCAACAACGCCCAGACAAATACATAGTCCCAGAAGAATGGAACCCCTCGACTTGACGAAGTCTCTCGTATTTCCGTCAACCGTCAGAGAGTTGAGAAAGAGTGAAGCGCGGTCGTTGTTAAATCTATGTGTCCAGGAATGTCCTGTTGAGTCTGGGGCCTGTTTTATGGACCAAGGAAAGAATGACTGTTTGAACTTTATAAATCTATTTGACAACAACTGACAACTACAATTGTTTTATATAACTAGATTACTATGAAAATTTTCATATAGATCCAACAGTCGTAACCCCGTTGTGTTCTCGCCGATCTCAATCCTCAAAGAGGTTGCTGATAAATCCAGAGATTGAGGAATCACAAAAAAATGCAATACAGTACAAAATTCTGGAAATAATGTGGATAAAATACGAGCAGGTTACGGCGGTGGACCAACAACGTTTAGACGAGTAAGCCTAGTGAAATGGAATCACTCGATTCAGCGAATTGAGAAAGGGTTAAGCGCGGTCGTAACCCCGTTGTGATCTCGCCGATCTCAATCCTCAAAAAGGTCAAAAAGATTGCTGATAGATACAGAGATTAAGGTATCGCCAGGAAAAGTAAATTATGATACAGATAAGAAATAAAGAAAAATGGTTTAGAAGTCGTGGAACACACAATACTTCAATCGTTAGAATGATATTCGACAAAGAATGCCATGTAAGAAATATGCACTGCACTTCACAAATAACAGGAAGTCCTGTCTCGAATTTTCCACGCACTGATTTTATTTTTTACGGGATATAAGAGCGAAGAAATCAGCGCTCAAATTTAAAACTCAAAAAATCAAAAACTGGTCGAATTGAACTGGCCAATTAGGTGAAATATTCAAAAAGAGAAGTCGCGAAAGAGTCGAAGCGTAACAAAGTCAAACAGCGTTCAAAAGAGTGTGAAAGAGTAAAAAGAGGCCTTCCGTAGGAACGCTGTGAACGACGGTTTGTCGTCCACTCAATTCATCTCAGTCTTATACTCTCGATAATTTTCGAATATCAATTAAATTATAATTGAGTTGAATGAAAATAAGAAACACTTGCTTCAACATAAATGTGGCAACTCACTGTCCATAGCGTGTGTAGCATTCTACACTCTGGCCACGACCTTCTGAAACATTTCACCGTGTATATTTTGAAAATGTTAGGTTGAAGTCATTTTCCTGTCAGATAACTAAGCAACGTTCCTTTATACATAGAGGTCGTAGTAATTACGTATTTATCAAAATGTTCATTCACTTCGGTAAAATAATGAATTTGAGAAAATATTATGTGAATTCAATAATTCCACTTGGCGAATGTTGAAGAAACTTTTTTCTCTGTTAATTCTTAAATATTTCACTTAATTAAACATGATTGGACGAATCAGTTATGCTATTTTTTTGAACGGAAATCAAGAATGGAGTGTTGAAATTTCACTGATAAATGATGGACAGAAAAGTCCGTTACTTTGTAATAGTTCATTCGAAAAAACAATAAAGGTACTCGAATAACCTGACAGAAAAACTTATAAACGAACAGTTGAATTCCCCACTTTTCAAAATTCTCAAGAAATAAGCCTACAGAAGACATTTAAATACATGAACTAGAATGGATCTCGGTGTAAGGAACTGATAAAAAACTCATTGGATTCTAAAGCAACGTTTCGGCGTTATATTTCGCCTTCCTCAGGCTACAATAAATTCAGAACAAATTAAAAATATGTGTGTGACTTTGTGACTTATGTTCTTAACCGAGGAAATCTATCAAGTACACTTTGAGCCATCCAAGCACAGATTGCTTTTTAGTTGTTTCATTTTACCATTATGACCTTTTTTTGACTAAATCTTCCATTGAAGAATAAAGTATTTCTCAGGTAAGAGATGAGGGAAATAATGTTCCACAAACAATCTAGTCAGTCTCCGAATAGGGAATTTCTTCACTGCCTATTTTGTTGAAGATTCGATTATGATTTTTTATTTTTTTTTATTTTTTTATTTTTTCATTGTTTTCGCCACAAAGTCTCACACATATTTTTAATTTGTTCTGATTTTATTGTAGCCTGAGGAAGGCGAAATATAACGCCGAAACGTCGCTTCAGAATCCAATGAGTTTTATTCAGTTCCTTACACCGAGATCCATTCTAGTTCATGAAATTCTGGAAGGAACGAGAATAGTCCATCGACATTTAAATACCTTTTTGCACAACTTCACTATGAAAATGTAATAGTACTACGAAACCTGTGTCACCGTTAAACGTTACACCTTAAAAGAACTAACTCCTTTCGCAAAGTTAAAAAAGAGTAAGTAGAAATTAGCATTGGCAACGTCTGTGAGAAATATTTGACATTTCACGAGTACCAACCTCCCAACCTGCTTCAGTTTTAAGAAAAAAACTTGATTAAACTAAATCTTGACCAACCGGGATACTTCATAAAAGTGAATGAATTATATTAGACTTTCAATACATAAAAATGTCATTCTGTGATCATGTCGAAATTGACCTTGGCAGTTCAGCTGTTGATACATCAATCAAATCGACTAAAAACACCGAAATGACAAGATAGACATTGCGGCGTCGCCACGAAACATTTCTAAGATTTTCGATTTCGTCGAATGTCAAAAATTCAAAAATTAACGAGTGCATACACCATGTTTTTAAACATCTTAATAACACTCGAATTCTTCTGAGCAGAGAATTCTATTGAATGTTAATTCGTTCGAAACGTTTTTGATTAATTATTCAACAGGCGAGGACAAAGATGGATATC
Organism: Adalia decempunctata; assembly: GCA_951802165.1. Classification (NCBI taxonomy): domain Eukaryota; kingdom Metazoa; phylum Arthropoda; class Insecta; order Coleoptera; family Coccinellidae; genus Adalia; species Adalia decempunctata. The sequence goes on along the minus strand of OX637696.1, from coordinate 60,006,737 downwards.
CTACTCGCATGTTATGGCTAATATTCACTTTGATGATCCGCATGAATAATAGCCACCACAATATGGTCTTTAAATAATATACTATTGATCATGTTCTACTCATTTCATTATACAATCCATGCCAGGGAGACAGATGACAAACTGACAGTTTCTGTTCCCTTCATTGGAACTATAGGAACCTTTTTCATTGTTCACCTTCGTCCAGAAATAATTCCTCCCAATAAAGAACTGAGGTCGAAGATGGGGTTTTCTCAAATTAGTTATACAGGGTGAGCCTTGCAACTGCACATATACATATTTCAACTGTAGATTCTTGAGGACAAAAGAAACCGTTTTTTCATAATGAAAAAGGAGGATAATGTCCCTAAGTTGGAACAAACTAAAATACATGTGAGAATTGGACTTGTAAAGATCTAGTTTCCGAAGTACACCACCAGGTGGCACCACCACAGGAAGACAATGCATTACCGGTTTCTGGCTTATTAGCCGTCATCAGATACATATAACCTTATCCTGAGATGAGAACCAACTGAAACGTTTCAGTTGGATACATATAGCCTCATCCTGAGATGAGAACCAACTGAAACGTTTCAGTTGGTTCTCATATCAGAGATCTAGTTTCCGAAGTACACCACCAGGTGGCACCGCCACAGGAAGACAATGCATTACCGGTTTCTGGCTTATTAGCCGTCATCAGATACATATAGCCTCATCCTGAGATGAGAACCAACTGAAACGGTTCAGTTGGTTCTCATATCAGGATAAGGCTTTATGTATCTGATGACGGCTAATAAGCCAGAAACCGGTAATGCATTGTCTTCCTGTGGCGGTGCCACCTGGTGGTGTACTTCGGAAACTAGATCTCTACAAGTCCAATTCTCTTTTTTTTTCATTTTCCATTTTTCCGAATTCGGCACTGTTGAGCAGATAGTCATTTAGTCATTTGGAATGAAAATTGGGCCAAATACGTGCCTGATACGATTTTCTGTAAACACCTGAAAGTTCATAATTTCCGATTGAAATTGAGCTGATGCATTTAGTGAATACTCAAGTACTAACCTTATCCAAATAAGAACGTTAAAAAAACGATATTCCCTAACAAAAACACTCAGTTTTGCCCGAATCAAAAGTCTTTTTGTGATTTTCCTGAAGATTAGTTCGTAAACGCTAATAACTTGTTCAAATTCTCCTCGATATCCCGAAAATATCTCATAAAGAATGGTTTTCAACTCAATTTATGATTAATCAACCTAACCCAATCCATCTTCTAAGAATATTTCGAAAGTACGATGCCAGATTGTTCATTTTCTCTTCAAACAATAGTATAACCTAGGAGCATAGAATAACTGGAGAGAAGGCTCCCCTACGAAAATGAACTGCCAAAAACGTCCGAACTTGTCAGTTCGCCGGAAAGTCACGAGATGGCGACAACGTCGTTCGTTCCTAAAACATGGCTATCCTTAATAAAATTATCTTTAATGGTTATTAGTTGTTATTACTTATAAGGTCCCATTCATTACTATATCATAATATATATTCTTTTGAAAGAAAGCAATACATACTTTTTTTCGTAAATCCGTCAATATACTGCATATAGCACGTGTAAAGAAATGGCTACAAGGATCAGATTGAATATAGGAAGAAAAATCTGTTTCCCGCTCCGAATCTAAATGTTAGCAGAGGGAATGTTAACGGGGTACCATACAATTCTGCGTATCATACACGAGAACAGATAAGACCTCAGTCTTCCCGTATAATAATAGTAATACTCACCTGAATGTTCGCTTTTTCCGATAAGGTTATTGTTTTGACAAATTTATTACCGATCACAGACTTCCCATTTAATTGCCCATAAAAAGTTGATTAGAATAAAGCGATGATATGTCATCAATATTGTCTATGTTATGATTGATGGCCATTTTCAATTGAAAAGAAGCATAAATGTACCAATAACAATGACAGCCACATTATATTCTTTGCAATTGTAGCGCCATAGAACAAGATATCTGACATGTTGCTGAATAAACGATCTCAGCTTTATCTATCAGGCGTCACACGAAACTCTAACCTCCGCCGTTATTGGCAGTTCAAAATGATCTGTCGAGCGTATGAAGCCTTCCGTCCAGTTATTCTATGATCCTAGGTATAACGCCTATAACGGTATGTCTTTCGAGGTAGCGGGCGCGCAAGACAAACCGTAAGAACCCATCTCAAACTTCATATTGTTGTTCTGTGTTTCAAACATCAGTGTCTGTGAACGACGCATGCGTATGCGACAACTGGCGCAATCCGTAAACGGCATAAACAAATATGGAAGAAATCTAGGAATTCTAGGTCTATATTTCTAGTGCTATGTTATTATAGGGGAAAGTGATTATTCAAGGTGTTTTTCTTCGATCTCGTGATGATTTTATGAAGGCTTTCAGTGAATTGATGCAATGTTAACCGGGTAGTAAAATAAATTGAAATTCCTAAAGAAGTAATCATTGTCAAAATCCAGGGAAACATCGAGATTATTCATGATTTTTCCTCAAACTTTATCGTATACAATTATGAATTACTCGAAAACCAAGCGTTTTATTGAAAAAATATAATCATACTTTTATTTCCTTAAATGTTGATTCTTTCGAAAATATGAACCGTTTGTCTTTTCCAAGTGGTTTTATGGTATTTTTGCGTGGATTTATGAGTCGCCTACGCTGTAACTTTTAAACCAGGAGAAATATTGAATAAGGTTTGATTGAGGAATATGCACCATGAATAGAGTAAACAATCTACCGAAATTCAGTTCATTCGAAATATCGGTTCCGAAGATATGAACAGAAAACAGAGTTTTCTAATGGATTTTCGACACTCTGTATCTTTCAAACGAAACCGAATTTTGAAAAATGGTATGGAAAAAAGTGTTTCATTTGACGAGAGGAATCTAAAGTTAAAATATATGTACAAGTCAAAGATTCACTCTGTATAAAACGAAATATAAATCACATTCTAGGAATCTAGGAATTAACGAATTAACCAATAGTTCTCCCATAAAATGACGAAATACCTTCTGTATAAAAAGTACCCGGGATTGTAAAAACAAACACATAAATTTAAATTTAATCATCAATATTTATTTTGTCTCCTTCAAAATAGTCCCCATTGCTTACAATACAACTATGATATCGGCGAACCCACTTTTCCATGCACCGCTCATACGCCGCCAAAGGTATGGCCTTCAGTTCTCGTTGCGAATTTGTTTTGATGGCTTCAATGGACTCAAAACGCGTTCCACGTAGGGGCAATTTGAGTCTTGGGAATAGAAAAAAGTCGCACGGAGCTAAGTCGGGTGAATACGGCGGTTGTTCGATGGTATTTATTGAGTTTTTGGTCTTGTATTCCTTAATAATTATGGCTCGGTGCGACGGCGCGTTATCATCATGCAAAATCCACGAATTGTCTTTCCATAAATCTGGCCGTTTACGACGAACATTCTCACGCAAACGCCTCAATACACCCAAGTAATACTCCTTATTCACTGTGTGTCCTTCAGGAAGAAATTCTGAGTGCACAACACCACGATAATCGAAGAAAACAGTGAGCAAAACTTTAATTTTCGATCGACTTTGACGTGGTTTTTTCGGACCGTCTTTGAATGATTTGTACCAATCGTATGCTTGTGTTTTTGACATACAATTATCACCAAAGGCTATTTTTAACATTTTCAATGAATCGGCACAAGAAAATTCGTTTGCAAGACAAAATTTGAGGCAAACTCTTTGATCAACTATTTTTTCCATTGTAAAATTCGCAGAGCACTTTTGAGGTCGACTGATACTGACAGCTGTTGTAAACACACTAGTTGACAGATCGCGCTCAAATTTGGCTTGGTAATAAAGGAAGGTCCTACCAACTTTAAGAAAAAAAAAATTACCGATTCCTTTTTGGCGGTTCATTTAAATAACATTTTCCGGGTACTTTTTATACAGAGAGTATCTCACGCATCATGTGGAAGCGATTGACGGAAGTATTTTCTTAAAGCGTTGACAAGTAAGACAATGAGGTCTGACACATTCTCGCAATCTTTGATTGAAATACCAATGTTTGAATCACGATCGCTTTTGTTTTGCGATGTTTTGTACCCGTGGGATAGTAGGTCACTGGTATGTTCAACTATTAAAATCCCACAACCCTTGTTGCTCATACAGTTCTTTCGAATCTGTTTGGAACTGTAGAACTAGACACTCTATCTTCTCTAACTTCTATACTGACCATAGGAATGTTATACTGTTTTGCTTCATTTCGACAGGCGTAAAAAACATATAGTCTGAAAGTCCAATTATATAATTCATGACCACACGCAATCGATCTTCCATCTCAAGAAGCACCACAGCTTCAACATTCTGGACGTACTTGAGGAGATCCATCAGCTGTGCTGTATTCGAAGGTATGGACAATGCTTTATCATGGATTGCTTGGTATTCATCCCCAAGCCTACAACAATAAAACAGAAGGAAATTTCGGATCGCTCACATACATGGTCAATATTGAACTTACCGTTTACACATGGTAAGATAATCTTCTGAACATTTAGCGAGCAGCGTGTTCTTGAAATTTTCTGCTGCCAGCGCTAATGCATTTATGAGTTCCGTTCTATTCATTACGTACATACCCATTGTGATAATGTGTTCATTCACAATAGGTAGCTCATCAGCAATGGCCTTGAAATGTTGAATTAGAACAAAAAATTCATCCAGTGTATGAGGAGTGGATAGAAATGTCTCAATTCTTGCTTTGTCCTAGAAAACCGGAAAGTCAGTTGATTGTAAGTATTTCGTCAACCATTACTCTCACTTCTCCATTGATTAAAGGCATATATTTAGTGAAATCTTGCACCCTTTGTTCTGGTCCAACCCTCTGTTCGTCCAAGAGGGCATTAATTTTTACTTTGTAATCCCAGACAGTTTCTTCTGCTATTATGGGCTAAAATATGGAAAAGACTTAGTCAACAACACAGTGGACAACATTTGCATGGATTCGTAAGTTTTCCACCATAAAAAAGTCAATGTGAAAGTAAAATCTTTCTCTTATCATAAATTTGTATTCAGCAATCAGAGAAAAATAATACAATTCTATCAGCTAAAGTGTAGAAAGTGAAAAAACGTTTACAGGTCTCCATTTATAGACCTCCAGTGGCATCTGTCTAGACTAAAATTAATTCAAATGTCCAAGGTTTTCTGAGTGTTCTATTGGTTCCTGACTCTAGAAGAGGTTATATTAAGATGAGATTTGGATAATCCCCTAGAATCCAAATTGGAGATCACGGGAACAAGGACAAAACCAATATTTTACAAAACTTTATTTATGAGTCAACGTTTCGTCTACATTTGTAGACTTCATCAGGACTAAATAATTATTGTAAAGGAAGTCATAAAGAAAAAAAGTAAAAAGTGTAAAAAACGGAGCAAACATCAACAGAGAAAGCAAACTAACATAAAAGGCACACAACCAAACCGCCTTACATCTTCTAAATTTAGAAGATGTATCTCGGTTATGGATTTTATTAGAACTATCATATATCGGTTTTTTGGACTCGTCTAGGGTAGCTCTAGCTCAGGTTACCTATGTTCCTTTACCAACGAATCTCCCTGTATCTCGCAAGAACAACTCTTCAGTTCAGTTCAGACCTCGCCATAACTAAATCCTTAGTGCGCCACTGACAGTATAAACCATAGCAATTCTTTTGTTCTTAATCTCATATCATAAAAAGAGGAGATACAGCATCTCATTAATAATTTCGAGAATTGGTAAAGACAAAATTAAGTCAGTTTTCAATGAGTGGAACGTATATAGCCCAAAAGATAGCAATATCATTAGATACTACCGTGGCAAAATTGCAGAATCTAACTTTGAAAGGTTCCAGTGGCGTGGTATTATCGGTATTGGAAAATGGAAATAAAATTACAAGTGAATTAACTCTTTTTGACGAATTCCTACAATGTTTTGAACATTGAAACAGATTCTGAGTTAGATAAACAAAATCAGCAAAATTTCTCTAATTCCACCCCAGCTCGCCTTCTGATGAGGGTAGTTGATCTCTATTTTCCAAACATGTAAACTTGACATGTGATTAATATACAGAGAGAACATCTCACTAAACGCTGACCTGAATGCAAGCATGATCATCCATAGCCAGAATTTCAAATTGCCTTACCTTGAGAAATGAAACTTCTTTCTGAAAATCTAAGTACAACTTAGTTTCCAACCTTTCTATCGTCATAATCGATTCAACAAGATGATCCAATATGCCGATTATAGCTTCCTTGAAATTTCGGAAAGGTGGTTCGAATGCCAAAATATTTATTTGTTGCATAAGATGTATCTCGAAACCTTTGTTGGAATACTGAAATAATGGTATGTTATTTAGAAATCATTAATGATGTTGGATGAAATTGATCACTCAAAAGAATAATGGCCGAGATATGCGAGCAGAATTCTACTTCACCGACTCTTTACACGACTTTCGAATAGTTCTTTTCAAAATAATCACAATTCCTAAGAACAAATTTCTACCGATTTGAAGTAAAGGGTTTCTCAATAAAAAGTGTTATTTTGAATAGCCCGCTATTTCGGTAGGATGTCACTTTTGAAGACCTCATTTTTTGTCATTTGACAAGTAAAAACTACGCAATTAAGGTCGGCGTTTAAAGCGAGTAGGAAAGCTCAGCCGATAAAGGCGCCACCGTCCATTTTATAAAATATCTCCATAGAACATGCATTGTCACTATCAAGTTCTATGAATATCCCTCTAATCATGAATGAAATGTACAATGGCGTTCCCTATCCGAAAATTTCATCTTTTTGACGTGAAGGGAAAAGAAATAGCTGAAAATTCAAGACGAAAAACAGTTTTTTGTGAATAACTCAGAAAATACCCACTTTAGGGCAAGGGTGTGACACATTATTTTTTAACGTAGATTCAATATCTGCCATAAAAAAATGGGGTTCTAATTTGAAAAAATTGATTTTTCACGATTTTGTCATCCCTAACTTTGAAAGCGATTTTTTCACCCCCTGTATCATGAATCGCGATTTCGATTTTTAAAGTGGATACATCAATCTTACATCTTGAAAAATCCCAAAAATGAAAATTTTCCATCCAAAAACCTCGAAGTTATTCTTGTTTCAGCGGAGCTCTATTTTCGATTTTTTTTTCGAATTTTTCCGCTCAGAGAGAATTTTACAACCAAAACTGAAAAATGTTACATCAAAATGACTTGAAATTTTCTAAGGAATCTATTTCTGCAATAAAAAAATGGTGTTCTAATTTGAAAAACGGAAGTTGACGTCATTTCCGGAAAAACCGGAGGTGCTCATGCCTTGAAAATATTTTAGATATCATCAGCATCGTGAAATACTTATAAGTGCTGAATTTCATGAAAATACGTTCAGTTGTTTCCCGTATAAATATGGGTGAGGTTCCTCGTGAAAGACCCTGTATACCTGCTCCGGTAGACTAGTGGTTAGAGTGACTGGAATTTCGAAATTGCAACCTTATAACCCGCGTTCGAATCCCAACACTGTAATTCAATAGTCGAAAAAGTATGGTGCGTACAAGTCCAGACACCCCAAGTTTGGCAAAAACCGGTCCTTCTCAGGACCTACACCCTGAAGACGGCAGGCGAATGCTTGCCGAAACGTCGGAAACAACAAACCGCATAGATAATGGAAACAGCCCAAATAATCTTTCAACAAAAATGAGCCAACTCATGCTTCTGCTTTATTTCAACAGAAAGACCCATGAAAATAGTTCAACATCCGATTAAAAGTGAATCTACTGATAATTTCGTTCAGGTAAACAACTCGAAATACGGAATTGGCAGAGAATGGCCAAATTCAAATTTTGGCGGGAAAAAGTTCCTGCTTTACCCACAAATTCACTTTTTTCATAGTTCAGCGAATTTCGGATAGAGAGCGCCATTGTACATCTCATTCATAATCAGAGAGATATTCATAGAACTTGATAGTGATAATGCGTGTTCTATGGAGATATTCCATAAAATGGACGTTGGCTCCTCTATCGGATGAGCTTTCCTACTCGCTTTAAACGCCAACCTTAATGGCCGTTTGCACCGTTTCACTGCTAAGCATGGTTAAACTAACCGATGCTAAATATTTAAACGTTGTTTAGGGCGTTGCCGATTGCACCGTCGAATCTTAATCGTTGTTTAGTTTAATCGTCGATAGGTTTGGCAATGTCGCTCACGTTATAAGAAATTCATAGAATTATGAATAAATATATTGAATATTGTGGAAAAATTTGATGTTTCGAATTCCTATGACAGTACATTTCTAGCTTTCACATCTTTGCAATGAAAAATTTGATACTGGTGTTGAAAGTGATTGGGATAATGGAAAGCAAAGTATTGAAAAGAAGTTATTCCCAATGCGAGAAAGCGTAAATATGAAGGTAGTACCACACACTGCTAGTGTAATATATCACATATGTACTTTTAGGTGTCTCTCAGAATACACCATCCAACAATAGTGAAGGCTCTCACCAGAACAGACTCCGCAGAAAAATATAGTATACTCATTGATAGAAGGTTGGCTCTCATTGACAAACAAGAAGAAAAAGTCAATGAGGAAATCCTCGCCATTCTAGAGGAAAGTGTGGCAAAAGCCCGAATATTTCATTTATACAGGGTGTCCGGTAAACCTTGTACAATATTGAAACTGGTGATAGACCAGGTCATGACTGTTCAGAATATCAGAATTTCACCTCAGTAAAAATATCACCATTTACGAGATAATGGGCATTTTCTAAATATCTAGAAAATAACTACCTCACCTCCGTTTTTTGGGTGCTATGTCTACAAATTGAGACTAATTGAAATATCTTTGTTGCTGCAGATTAATGATGAGTGATGCTTTCAGACGTAAAAAACAGTTTTTCAGAACTTGATACATTAGACATAGCACTCAAAAAACGGAGGTGAGGTAGTGATTTTCTAGATATTTAGAAAATGCCCATTATCTCGAAAATGGTGATATTTTTACTGAGGTGAAATTTTGATATTCTGAACAGTCATGACCTGGTCTATCACCAGTTTCAATATTGTACAAGGTTTACCGGACACCCTGCATATAGAAATAAGGGAAGAGCAGTTGAAAAAACTGAAACAAATTAAAAATGTGTAAAATCTACTCTCATTCCATTTTATAATGATGTTGTATCTCAAGAAAAAATAAAAATAGCTATGTTCATTTCAGTATAGTACTTTTTATCCATGCTCTCAAAATAGTTTCTTCTTCGGTAAAATCTTAGAGGGAAACCAAATTCTAGAACTTTATGCAATTGCGCGAGTAAATCTGAATATTCAAATATTCCACTGTCAATCGTTTTTGACATTAATCGAGCTCTAAACGAGCAAATTTCTGTGTTTAGTTTAAACGATGTTAGATGGCCATTTATGCCCGTTTGCACCGTTTGTCAAAACAATGATTAAATTCATAAACAACGTTTTATTCTCTAATCGGGTTGCACCGTTCCTAACGAATGATTAAATGGCCATCTAACATCGTTTAAAGTAAACACAGAAATTTACTCGTTTAGAGCTCGATTAATGTCAAAAACGATTGACAGTGGAATATTTGAATATTCAGATTTACTCGCGCAATTGCATAAAGTTCTAGACATAATTGAATTTGGTTTCCCTCTAAGATTTTACCGAAGAAGCAGCGGCGTAGCTACGTGGGTGCAAGGGTGTGCAGTGCACCAGGGCCCCTGACCTCAGGGGGCCCCCAAGCGCTGACCATCAAATCGCGTTTGAACTTAAAAAAAAATTCAAACTTTGATTTTTCTCTGTGATCTATTATGTAAATAACATTGTTTTCATTATATTCAGTTGTTGAAAAATGTTTTTTCCGAAATATCATCAATTCTAGGGATTTATTGCCAAAATTCACTGGTGAATCGGGCACCTATCTAAAAAAACTAAATCCGACTAGATGGTCCAGTAGGGTTAACATAGTTAACATTCATTTTTTTCATAAGTATCATTCGTGCATTAGCTGAAATAGAAGAATAAATTCTTGCAAATAAGAGCAAAAACAAGCAGAAATTTAAAAAAAAATGTTGAATTTTGAATTTATTTTCCTCGGCGATTTAATGCACCGCATTCTCAATGATATCAATTATGCATGTATTACAAAAATGCGATGTCACTTTGGACGACGTTTGCAGAGCTTTAGAAGAGACGAATACAAAGAAAAAAATTTATAGGAGTGACTTCGAGTCCTTAATTAGCTTCCGATCACCGATTTCGAAGCATGGGAGAATTTTCCGAAATAAATATTTTCAATAGAGTGCTCGATACAATAATTTCTCAATTTTAGAAGTCGCCTTCTTATACTTCGGTTGCAGTTTTCAACAAACTGCCGAATCATTGGAAACTATTAAGTTTCATTAAATTTAAAAGAGAATTGAAGGCGCTCCTTGTAACAAAAGCGGATTATTCGCTCTCAGAGTTTTTCTGCGACACAAACCTATCTGTGATATGAGTATAGTTGGCTCTAGACTGTAAGTTCATTTTATGTCCATATTTACATATTTTAATAATGCGTTATTTAAAATTGACGAGTACACGCTATTGTATTAAGCCTGTAGTACAATAAAGATTTAATTGATTGAATTCAAGTTTCGGGGTATGACTTGCAGTCAACAAAATTTTGAATTTTCAGCATCATTTCTACTAGATAAGGTAGACGAAAAAACTGTAATTCAAGTAAGCTTCGACCAATTTCAAAGTAAATATTGCGATATGAAAGGGACCAACTTTTCAATTCAAGTTCTGAATATTTATCACCTATTTCTACCTGAATTGAATAAGGCATGGACAATTCATGAATTGTGTATGAAAATAATAAGGAAATACGGAATGCTGGAATGCGATCTAACAGAAGTATTTACAGCAATATTACTGTTCCATACAATCCTACTGTCACCTCTGTAGAAGCTGAACGATCTTTCAGCAAATTAAGAATAATATAAAACTATTTGCGGAACACTATGAGCCAAGCTCAACTGCGACATTTATGGCTTATACCTATCAATTGAAAATGAAGCTGCATCAAGTCTAGATTAGAGTAAAGTCATTGAATCTTTCGCAAAGACTAGGTCTAGAAAGAGGTTGTAACCATATTTTTTCCGAAGGAATAAATGACTTCAAATCTAGACTTGACCTCTAGGTTCGAATCCCCAATAATCAATTTGAATTCATTCCTCGAATAGTTTATTCTTATTGTGATTTCACCAAATAATCTAACGTATCAATAAAAAAAAACTAAGGCTAGAAGGTCATAGTGACAATGACAATTTTTTTGTGAATATTTGTACATATAGTAAATACCTATCTATAAAAAATGTTTTCAACGCCCTTTTTTTCATCCACATTAATATAATGAATTTAATATACCTACTCAAATACATAAATAACAACATAATTTATTCAAGTATATTCCTCAACTGTACCTTAAGTAAGTAACTTTGCTTCTTCGAAGTAATTATATTTTGACCCGAAAACAATTCATTAAGGGGCCCCTCTTCGATTTTTGCACCAGGGCCCCGGACTATCTAGCTACACCACTGCGAAGAAGAATCTATTTTGAGAGCATGGATTAAAAGTACTATACTGAAATGAACATAGCTATTTTTATTCTTTCTTGAAATACAACATAATTATAAAATGGAATGAGAGTAGATTTTACACATTTTTAATTTGTTTCAGTTTTTTCAACTGCTCTTCCCTTATTTCTATATATAAATGAAATATTCGGGCTTTTGCCACATTTTCCTCTAGAATAGCGAGGATTTCCTCATTGACGTTTTCTTCTTGTTTGTCAATGAAAGCCAACCTTCTATCAATGAGTAGACTATATTTTTCTGCGAAGTCTGTTCTGGTGGGAGCCTTCACTATTGTTGTATGGTGTATTCTGAGAGACACCTAAAAGTACATATGTGATATATTACACTAGCAGTGTGTGGTACTACCTTCATATTTACGCTTTCTCGCATTGGGAATAACTTATTTTCAATACTTTGCTTTCCATTATCCGAATCACTTTCAACACCAGTATCAAATTTTTCATTGCAAAGATGTGAAAGCTAGAAATGTACTGTCATAGGAATTCGAAACATCAAATTTTTCCACAATATTCAATATATTTATTCATAATTCTATGAATTTCTTATAACGTGAGCGACATTGCCAAACCTATCGACGATTAAACTAAACAACGATTAAGATTCGACGGTGCAATCGGCAACGCCCTTAACAACGTTTAAATATTTAACATCGGTTAGTTTAACCATGCTTAGCAGTGAAACGGTGCAAACGGCCATTAATCATTCGTTAGAAACGGTGCAACCCGATTAGAGAATAAAACGTTGTTTATGAATTTAATCATTGTTTTGACAAACGGTGCAAACGGGCATTAGGCTTATAAAGTTCAGTTCGCACAAAAACTCAAGCCGACCGATCACAACGTCGTGTCTTTACTGATTGGGTCCTTGAAATGCATGAAAATAATCCGGAATTCCATGGAAAAATCATCTTGTGTGATGGGGCCCATATCCACCTCTGTGGCTCCGTCAACAAGCAAAATTATCGCATCTGGGGCTCGGAAAACCCAAGAGTTATTGTTGGAAAACCTATTTTCCTCAACGTGTGAGTGGCTGGAGCGGTTTATGGTCCGGCGGATCATACTTTTTCGAGAATGAGATTGGAGCAACAGTTACGTGGAATGGATTGCGCTATCGAGAGATGATTAAAGATTTTTTATGGATGGAATTGGATGATATTGTTCTGGACAAAGTTTACTTTCAACAAGTCGGCGCTAGGTGCCACACAAGCAACGAACCAATAAATCTTTCACGGGAAAAGTTTCCGTCCGGACCTTGTTATCTCTCGAAGAGGTGATCGCATTTGGCCACCGAGATCTTGTGATTCAATACCTTGCGACTTCTTCTTTTAGGGCCTTGTGGAAGAGAAGGTCTACATCAAGAGCCCACCGTCCATTCAAGACCTCAAAGATGGAATTCGTGAGGATATCGATGACATAAATTTCATGGAAAGTGGTCGTGATGGTAATTTGGCAGATGTTATTTTCCATTATTAACGGCATGCCTTCTTCCGCTCTATAATGAAGTAAACATCCGATCATCTAAGAAATGGCATATTTCTTGGAATGTCAAAATAACACCTCTTATTGGAAAACCCTCTACATTATCGAACTCTTTCTTCTTGGAATTCGTTTTCCGTATTCATTAAGTTTACCTTTATATCCATAATGTAGTCAACAAAATCATATAAGGATTTAAGGCAACACATTTGAATATGATAGGACATTATGGTGGCCACAGAATTGAAGAATGAATCCATTTTTCTTTTATGACCTGGATTGGGAAGTTTATTTTTTCTATTTCCTTGCAAAAATATGTCCGTGACTGCACCGTAATATTGCGTCATCAATTTTTTTTTAGATTTCACAATCTGGGAAGACGTTTGTGCTTTGAAATCTTCCAGATCATAGGGTCCGTTGTGTTTCTTCAGATCATTAATGTTGATCAAGCGAAACCATCTACAAGAATCATGTTTTTAATATTCAGACTCATAGATCTGAGATAGAAGGTATGGTCGAGTTAAGAGACTGTGAGCTTACCTAAAATGATGGAACCACAAATCAGTCAGTGCAGCTAAACAAGGATTCACCACCCACAAGGTTGACTCTAATTTTTTTTTGGCGCTGTTATAACTCAATCTCCAATTAGTTGATATTTCTCTCAGTTCAACAATATGAGATGATATTTCTGTTTGAGCACTAGTGAAAGTTGCATCTTGTAATACAAAATCCACAACTGCCTTTTTAACAGTAAGCATGAAGCTTTCTTTCATCTCTTCAACACATGTCTCCAGAGTAGATTTCCACTGAGTCAACTTTTTAGGTACCAAACTTAAAACCTGTGAACAAATAATATTAATATCTGCATTGATATATTTCGATAACTTCATTCAGCACATTTCCTTGATGTTTGAGCCTGATTCATAAATCTAAAAGGTTGGTTTACACATGAATTGGGTCCAATGAATATCACTGTCCCCAAATAAGGAACAACGATGGTTTTTCCTTGAACCCATCCAACACAGTGCGAATATCAGGGAGAAGATATTCATGTGGACAGAAACCACCGTTCAAAGATTTATTAGGGGTCGGTACCTGACTCAGGTCAAGATTCTATTTTCTTTCGGTAAATCGAGTTATCACGAGGTTTTTTGGGATAATATTCACAAATTGAGTGATTGCCTCCTGCATTGCTTATGTTATACGCCCAATGTGAAGGCACGGTACTAACTTTCTTGGTCGGTTAGCCCCTTATTGAGAGGTTCGATAGGAACTGTTTCATCTTGTACCCGAGAAAGCCTCCTTCAAGCCATGGGATATCAAGAAGATACAACAAGTTCCAGCCTGAAAACACATACCGGCTGATGTGTCGCAAGCGCAGAATAAAAGACGATGGGTATCGTAGCAAGTATACTCCATTCACTTTTATAAAGTATGCCGGTTGGTCATAATTTGGGTTTATCAAGTTCTTTTACTTAAAACTGACGATGTTTATTGTTTTAAGCATCAGTTAGGAGCGTGAGGACGATTTTCAAGACCAGGACGAATGTTTACATTTCGAGGTTGAAGGGGTACACGGGAATTTCTTTGAAAAAGCTGTTATTTGGACAGACATCGCAGTAGATGGATCGGATGGAGCCTCGAGAGGTCGATTAGGATGATATTTTTCAGGTTTTCCAAGAAATTTGGCGATATCTGAGCAGATTTGCAAAAGTTAGGTACCTCACTAATGAGGTGGAACTTAGACCTAATTCTCCTATAAGAAACGCCTTTCAAAGGTCGAGATGGTGAAAAATGTCTTCTTTAGATGTTGTTTGAACAAACGCAGCCGAGTTGTATACCCCAACATTGATTTTAAAAAAGTTATCAACAAAATAAAATTGACATTATTCTTGATTCTTGTAATTACCCATCAATTCATCTTATATCTCTGGGTTGATTTTTTTTAATGAATTCTTGATTAGAATCAACAATTGTCAATCGTCAAGTCATGAACTCTCAGTTCAAGAGGATAATAAACATTAAATCTTCACAAGCATGCACATGAAAATTATGTGAAAGCAATGCAATTTTCTTCCATGGCGAAAAATAATATATTTCAACAGTGATCTCTTGTACTTTTCATGCAAATAACTAGAAAAGGAATCCTTTCTGTCAATTCATATAAACGTTAATTATTTTCGTCCATCACATCTTTTCCAATTCATTCATTTTCCGAATAAATTCACATTCTGAGAAATACGCTAAGAATGTAGAAAGGGCAACATAGTGTTGACTTGGAACATAAAAATATTTTGAATGACGTCATAACTTCGATACAGAGTGGAATGTGTCAAATTTCAATATATCAATATATCTGGGTATTAACCTAGGAAAGAAATGAGATAAGGAAATATTAAAATTTTATATTACAGATATACAGATACAGAGAATTGGGATATTTAAAATATTTTCAGGGTTGAATGTGTGTATGTACAGGCTGCGTCAGCAAGACTTACGGCTAAAAAAAGCGCCTAAACTGTACCGTGTGGAAAAAACTTGTTTGACAAACTTATAAAGTTGACAAAATCTACGAACTAAAAATAACTTTACATATACAGGGAGGGTGCGTCAAAAAAGAGTTATGGAAAAATAGGTATAGTTATTTCAAATGGAACACCCTGTATTTCATGGTAAATTCTTTCGAGGATAACAAGAGCATTACAATTATACCTACCTCATTTTTCAAATTTTAAAGGGTTGATCAAAATTCTTATAGCAACCGCTGTATGCATTTCTACACCGAGAAAAAAATTTGAATACCCCAAATAGAAATTTAGACTTGCTATAGGCACAAAGAACTTTTTTCATTTGCGACAAGCACAGGCGTTTCTTGGCAAAAAGTATCTTATCATAAGTAAGCGAAGTTACTTGCAAATCGTTTTTCATTTTCAATCAGAGTAACGGACTTTTCTGACTTGTTCCAAGAAGCATTTGTTACTCAATATGATATTCGGCGATTTACTGCAAATTGAAAAGTTAATCGGACCGATTTACAAAGTTATCTGGCGCAACTTGAAAAGTTATTCGGCGCTGATTAAAAATTCATTCGGCGCAGATTAAAAATTTATTCAGCTCAGCTTAAAGAGTTACTCGGCGCAAGTTATCAGTTAATTTATGCTAAGCATCATTTTTTATACTCCAAGTATTTTTGTTATTTACAGTTAGTAAAAAGTTATGTTTATCACAAGTTACTTATTTGATTGTAAGCATGATAAAACAATTCAATTTTTTCAAGATTGTGATTTTTTAAAGAATTTTTAAAGTTTGGAAAAAAAAGAAACTTAATAAAAATGGGCCAGTCAATTGTAAAAATAACCAAAATATTCAAGGCGGCTCATTTGAGCTGAAAAATGTATCATTGGCGAAAACGGTTCATCAAAATTACTTTTGTCCACGACTTCTCTATAATCCTTTCATTTCGAATGATCTTTGAGAAACGTAATGATAGTCATCTTTCACCGGTGAATAATGGCAGTGAATAATGATTCATTATTCACTGCTAAACAGTCACTTCTGAAAATTTTTAATCCGTCAGGATTCGAATCCGAGACGCCCTTTTTCCACGATGGAAAATTGACTGCCAACCACCAAGCCATCAGAGCGATGACAATTAAGAGAAAAAATAACCACTCAATGTTTTCTTCTATGATTCCCATATAGATGCATAGAAATACCTGGTGTTGGCACTGATTAGATTTTGTTTAAGACTTTCTTGTCGATCGAAAACGTGATATTTTGTGCAGCTTTTCATTTCTCCCGAAAGGGGTCGCGTTTTTTTGTCGTTGCCGCAGTAGCGCCACGACCGATAAATATTGTGGATTTATTCCGGAACTAGTCCAAAATCTGAAATCTAGGATGCCGTTTTGATCTACAAATTTTGGTCACGATTTTTAGTAGGGAGTCGTTACACCAGGTGTTCTATGCATCTATATTCCCATTCAGATTGACAAGCTGAAAAATATTCGAAACGTCTATTTTCATTGTGCCTCCCATAAATTGTAATTCTTCTCGAAGATACCTGCATTACAGAGTCATGAAGAAATGTTGTAATGTTGTGTACTCCACCAGAAATAAGACAGGCTGCAAGAAATACTGCATGACATCTATTGCCGGAAAAATCAAGGAATCTCATCCTAAAAGCGTTTCATAATTTCATGGACTGAGAGCAGCTAATAAAATCCACTCATTTTCGGAGTCAGTTTTATAGGCTTATTTTTCGAAAACATCAGCTACCTATAAACAAACAACCCTATCGAGCCATTATTCCATGCTAAAGAATACTCTCAACATAAATGAAGGCAACGATATTGGAAATTTTAAAAAACTGCGTTCACTTTTGGAAAGGAAATCAGAAGGAAGATAGCTAGAGTATTTTCTAGCGAAGAAATTATTCCTGAAGCATGCGATCAAAAATATCTTGTGATGAAGGTGAAACACTAGCTTGTATACATTTGTATTTCATTTTCATCCGAGCGAAAGTATGAAAATGAATCGATGTCAACTGAACTTTTTGACGTTATTCGAGATTTTGCATTATTCAGTGCGAACACAGAAAATGTTATGTCAACGCTTTAGATAACTATTTTCGTTGTTGAAAATGCAGATTAAATCGAATTTTACCGAGGAAGTCGTGGACAAAGTATAGTATTTTATTCGCACATAATTACTATTATGTGCTCATCGAATAATATACTATTTTCATACACCGTTGTAAAGAGGCTTCCAAGAAATTTCAAATGGAGTAGGTATTACTCAACCCCTCTCCCCTATTCAATCTTGAGGTGTTGAAGCGCCCTCTTAAGGCTTGTTCGGACTAGGCCAGTAATTAGTCGAGTAGCGAGTGATTTAGCCACTTGCCATGTGCGAACGCCAACAATCGAGTCGAATGGATTAGTCAATGAGCGAGTCGAGTCGATCCATTCTATTCTATTTTCTCGGGCGAGTAGCTTCCCCCACCACGCGCCACTTGCCACTGGACCGCCAGAAGACAGTAGTCCGAACATTTCATGTTAGTCGAGTGCATAAGTACCGACAATACTGTAATGTCACAGGTGAAAGGAAATTATACCGTCCGTCGTTTTAATAGAATCCGAAATGCATTTACCTGGTTTTGGAGAAAAAGAAATAAAAACGAAAATTAAAAATTTTAAGTTTGTATATGTATACTTCGCGTCTGTAAAGTTTTATTGACAGAAAATTCACACAACTTTCTGACATTCTCAAAGTATCGAGGTATTCTTTGGGATCTTCTAATGCCAATAGCTACAGAAGACAATTCTTAGCTCCTAGTTCGTATCTTCTATTGATCCATTTCCGTACCCAAAGCTTCTCTTTACGTATCTCACAATTTCCTCATCCACCTCTTCTAAAATTGACATTCCGACGAGGTTGACCAGTTTGTTTACTGCATTGTGTTGCATGCTGTTCGTTCTTCGAAATATCACTCATTTCTCACTTCACTTGTGAACTCGACTCGACCAAAGTGCGAACGATTTTCTGACAGTTGCGTGACAGTAGTGAGTAGATTAGCTACTCTCTACTCTCCACTCGACTGAACTACTGGCCTAGTCCGAACAAGATCATTCGACGTGTATCGGGAAAATTTTCCAATTCTTTGGTATAAGTAATATACGAGGTGGCTCGTCTGAGATGGAATACTCTGAATACAATGAGCAAAAACTTAGTGTGAGAGTGTTTTATTCAATTCACCTTTCAAATACATATTTGATATTTGAGGTCAAGCCCTTCCTTGTACGGACGCCTCCGTTTTTTTTTTTTAACGTCCGTGTGAGGGGAAAACCCTTTATGGGCACCGAGAGGGTCCGCACTCTCGGTAGTGTGAGAATCCAGGATCTTGTTTGGCTACTCACTAAAAACCCCTCACACTTAAATGGAGGAGTTCTTCATCCTGCCCTCGCAGCGTCCCTTAACAAAAGAGATGAGCTACAAGTGGCTTCTAGAGTTCATGGGACCTGATGATATGGAGTGACCCGAGCAACACTGCTTTCTGCATTCTGTGCGCCAATACCTCGGCCAGTGATCTGCAGACCGGGATAATCTTCAGTTCATCCACGTAGTTAGCTCTCATTCCACCGAGACATCCTATGATTAGTACGACCATCCTAATTTTATGACCTGGGTATAAAGTTCCAAGCTCGAACATAAGGTCTTTGTATTTTTGCCTCTTCTGTTCTTCCTTCATCACAACGTTATTTTCAGCAGGGGAGGAGAATTCCACGACAAATAACTCCTTCAGCTCCTTGTCCAGCAGAAGTATGTCTGGCTTAACAGCATTGATCTGCCGTGTTGTTGAAACAGGATAATTCCAGCATATGCGAGCTCTTTCGTTCTGGACCACCGCTTCAATCTCCAGAGGCACATATGGTAACACCGGTTCTTTGTCTATCTCATACGCGGCTCTCAGATGGAAGTATAGGATTCGGAGTGCCGCGTTGTGTCTCTCTACATACCCCGATGGAGCATGGACTCTGCAGGCGGAAAGGATGTGCATAATCGTTTCCTGTTGCCCATGGCAAGCCCTGCACGTTGTTGGGGTGTCCATTTTCATGATGTTCTTTTTATACCATCTCGTATTCAGTACTCCATCTTGACACGCCATCACAAATCCTTCTGTCTCTGACTTAAGGCTAGCTGACTTTAGAAAGGCGAAAGACAATTCTTCAGACAGGTCCTGGTCTTTTAAGCTCCTGAAATATATGGAGTGCAAGGTCTTACTCATATGATGTTCGAGTAATGTATCTGACTGAGACTTGATCAGTCTTGCTAGGCTTCTTTGGTCCGCTTGAGTGATCGGTGTTCCAGCGAGCTCAGAATTATTATTATTATTATTATTATATCAAGGTGAAGAGTTGAGGCCAAGCCGTTAAACTCACAAAAAATATACATATGAAAAATAAATACACCGTAACTTAAAACAAATGCATTACAAAAAAACAAAAAGAAAACTCTCGTCTCCACAAGCAGCACTCACTCCCGACGCAACCAGGCATCATAATTGTTCTTAAAACTGTTGACAGAAGCTGAGTTCACCACCGATGAAGGTAAAGAGTTCCAAACGGAAAACACGCGGTTAGTGATGAAGTGTTGTCTTTGAGGTGTTTTAAAACTCTCCTTCCTCAGCTTGTAAGAGTGGCCCCGCAGACGCTCGTCCAGGTTCAACTCGAATAGACCGCTAAGGTCAACTCCAAAAAAGTTGTGAAGAGCTCGGAAGGTTACGATGAGATCACCACGCAGTCTCCTATCTTCAAACGCAGACAAATTCATAATAGCCAGCCTCTCATCATAACTGGGGCGTAAGATGCCATAGGGTAGGCGAGTTGCCCGTCGCTGGACGCTCTCCAACAATGCTGAGTCCCTCCTCCATAGTGGACCCCACACAGGGCCAGCAAACTCCAATATGGGCCTCACGTAAAGCCTATAGAGGGTAGCACACGTGGAGGGATCACATCTTCCAAAAGCCTTCTGAATCATAAATAGGGTCCTCTTGGCCTTGTTTGCCGTCTGAAGTACATGGTCGGACCAGCTTAGGCTCTCCGTCACAACTACACCAAGGTCAGAATGACTACTACAAGTAGCGATGGGATTGTTGTTCAGGAAGTACTGATGACGGGGATTATTAGCACCCAAGTGCAGAACAACGCATTTGTCGTAGTTGAGAGGCAACTTCCACTCCCGACACCACAGGTGCAATTTCTCCAGGTCTTCCTGGATCAGATGAGCAGCCACGTTGGGGTCACCGAATAATTTGGTGTCGTCGGCGAATTGGGAACACCGAGAATTGAAGATCTTGGGTAAGTCAGAGATGTAGAGGAGAAAAAGCAGTGGACCCAGAACAGAACCCTGCGGAACTCCACTTCCAACAGGTCTCCCCGAAGAGAAAGATCTATCCACCCGAACCTGGAAGGTTCGGTCGGTGAGGAATGCTTCAATCCAGGAAAGTAGGCGGCCGCGGATCCCAAGATGTTCGAGTTTATACAAAAGAAGATCATGTGGTACACGGTCAAATGCTCGAGAAAAGTCCAGGTAAACAACGTCGACTGGACAGGCCCTATCTAGAGACCCTGACCAGGAATTTATACATTCAAGGAGGTTAGTGATGACTGATCTCCCAGGAAGAAAGCCGTGCTGACATGCGGGAATAAGGTTGCTGGTAAGTGCAAATTCGAGGACACTACTCAAGATAATTTTTTCGCATACCTTCGCCACAATCGGAACCAGGCTAATTGGACGATAATTTTCTGCGTCACGTTTATCTCCCTTTTTGAAAATTGGCGTCACAAGGGCATTACGCCAAGCAGAGGGTAGGGAGGATGTATGTAGTGAACGTTCGTACATAATGGAAAGGGGGTAGGAAAGAGGTCGAGCACATTCCTTGAGTAGTCTAGCAGAGATGCCATCGGCACCTGGAGAGGAGTTAACATGGAGGGCAGAGAGGCGGGCTTCGACGTCTGCGGGGCTAAAAGTAGACTCAGTTATTTCAGATGAATTCCTCTCGAAGTTCAATTGTGGAAGTTTGTGGGCCCCTCTTGTAAAAGAGGCAGCAAATGAATCAGCTAGGACATTTGCCGTCTCTTCGGGGCAGGAACAGGGAGTTTTGTTAGAGTTGAAAACGAACGGTATGTCAACTTTGGAATTAAGGGTTGACCTGACGTATTTAAAGAACTTTTTATGGTTCTTGGAATGTATGAGTTTGGATTCAAAGTTCCTTTTGGCATCGGCAATTAGTAACGAGAGTGAATTGGAGAAACGTCGATGGTCTTCATAGTCTCTTATTTGCTTGCGACGTAGATAGCGTTGCCATATGGACTTCTTGTGACGTATTAGTCCAAGGATATTTTGGTCGATCCAGGGCTTAGCTGGTATGTGAACAATATTTTTTTCACATGAGCATTCATTCGTCAATTTTTGGACGGTTATGCTGAGCTTCTCTAGGGCCCTTTGTGCAGCTCGGAATAGGAAGGCTCCATGGTTCGCAATTTCATGCTGAGCGACGAATTTCAGAAGCGGATCTTCACTTCTTAGAATCCTTACTGCCATTTCCAATGTTTGTTGATAGTGTTGATATTCCAAACATTGCAATCCTCTACCCCCCTGGCTTCGGGGAAGGTATATCCTCTGTATTGAACTGTTGGGATGTAGGCTACGATTCATGTTCATCGTTTTCCTTGTTAACCTATCAAGATCGAGGAGTTCGTTTTCCGTCCAGTTCACCACTCCGAAAGAGTAGGTGAGAATCGGGATGGCTAGCATATTTGTAGCAGATACTTTGTTCTTTCGTCGGGAAAGCTGTGATTTCCAAATGTCTCTCAGCTTCTTTTTGTAGCTGGCTGTTAGGTCATCCTTTATCTGGGTTGTCTCCAGTACACCCCTCTGTTTCATCCCAAGAAATTTGTATGTTTCTCTAGAAAGAAACTATCAGAAGTGCGATATAGCTATTCATACAGATAGTCAAGCTGCTATTAAAGCACTGAGCTCCTACGTCATTGACTCAAAGCTGATTTGGGAGTGCCGAAACAAACTCAATGAGGTAGGCAAGAAGAATAAGGTCTTTTTAATCTGGGTTCCCGGTCATTCGGGAATCGTAGGAAACGAAGAGGCCAATAAACTGGCCAGAAAGGGCGCACAGACGCCACTCACTTGCCCAGAACCCTTCTGTGGTATAGGAAAATGCACCTATAAGAAGGAATTTATGCTGAAGGAGAAAACCGAAAGAGAAAAACTCTGGCGGAATCTCCCAGGAATGGATCACTCCAAAAAGTTCCTCCAGAACTTTGAAACTGCTAGATCCAAAAAATATCTGGATCTCAGTAAAAACCAACTTCACCTACTCACTGGCTTTCTCACAGGACATTGTCGCCTAAAGAAGCATCTGTTGAGAATGGGTTTATCGGACACTGATGAGTGTAGATTCTGTGGGGAGGAGGAAGAAACTCCTATTCACCTGGTTACGGAATGCTATGCCATTGTAAGCCAAAGGAAAGATAGCTTTGGACAAGAAACTTGTAGAAGTGGGGAGTTATCCTCCTTGAAGCCGTCCCAGATACTGGATTTCATCAAATCTCTGGAACTGGAGGGCGAGCTGTAGGAGGCGCGATGATGACAGCTCTGTCAGGGGGCACAATAGACCTTAAGGTCGCAGTGGACTGTAACCCCTTTTCACTATAACTATATATAACTATAAGGCTCCATGGTTCGCAATTTCATGCTGAGCGACGAATTTCAGAAGCGGATCTTCACTTCTTAGAATCCTTACTGCCATTCCCAATGTTTGTTGATAGTGTTGATTCGGGGAAGGTATATCCTCTGTATTGAACTGTTGGGATGTAGGCTACGATTCATGTTCATCGTTTTCCTTGTTAACCTATCAAGATCGAGGAGTTCGTTTTCCGTCCAGTTCACCACTCCGAAAGAGTAGGTGAGAATCGGGATGGCTAGCATATTTGTAGCAGATACTTTGTTCTTTCGTCGGGAAAGCTGTGATTTCCAAATGTCTCTCAGCTTCTTTTTGTAGCTGGCTGTTAGGTCATCCTTTATCTGGGTTGTCTCCAGTACACCCCTCTGTTTCATCCCAAGAAATTTGTATGTTTCTCCGTCTTCGAGATA
Organism: Adalia decempunctata; assembly: GCA_951802165.1. Taxonomy (NCBI): domain Eukaryota; kingdom Metazoa; phylum Arthropoda; class Insecta; order Coleoptera; family Coccinellidae; genus Adalia; species Adalia decempunctata. The sequence continues at coordinate 59,982,908 of OX637696.1, read as the reverse complement.
TCGAAAAGTCATTCTATCTTCCAGTCGAATATCTTCTCCTGCATCTTCAGCTTTTCCCCTGCGCAGATGAAATACAGCACACTTGTCCAAACCGAATGACATTCCTATGGCTGAGGTGTAGTCTGAAACGATATTCAGTAGTTGCTGTAGTGCGGACTCAGAGGGAGCGTAGAGCTTCAAGTCTTCCACGTATAAGAGATGAGAGATCATGTGGTTCCTTCTGCCTGGTGGTCCGGCCTTGTATCCTATTTTGCTCTCCCTCAACTCAATTGTTATAGTGGTATGAGTGTTATGCAGAATAATAGCGGGCTTAGCGAATCTCCCTGAAAAACTCCTCTCCTGTATCTCACCCATCCCGTATATACGGTTCGACCCTCCGCTCGAATGGTAAACTTCGTTTTCCACAACGCTATGATGTTTTCTATCGCGTGGATGATGTTAGGATGTACTTTCAGCATTTTTAATAGCCGTATTATCAGTTCGTGCGGCGAGGTGTCATATGCTTTCGCGTAGTCCAACCATGATGTGTGTAGGTCGCGCTTGTAGTATATGGCGTCTAGACATACGCTCTTGTCTATGAGCAAGTTGTCCTTGCATCCTTGCACTCCTTTCTTTGCTCCCCTCTGTTCGTAGATACTGTTCCACACTGGTCCAATAACCCTCAGTATTTGATCTTGAATTACACTTGTGAGGATCTTATACAGTGAATTGAGGCAAGTGATTGGGCGATAGTTCTTGGGTTGTCCTAAATCACCTGATTTTGGTATCAGCACTGTTCTACCCTCCACCAACCATGACGGAATGGGCTCACGGCGAGTCAGCATCCCGCTGAATAATCTTGCCAGGTGTTGATGTGTAGCTGCAAAACTCTTCCACCAGTAGTTTTGAATACCGTCCAGTCCAGGTGCTGTGAAATCACGCTTGTTCTTAAGGGCTTGTCTAATATCTTCGGTTGATATTTCAGAAAGTTCATCGTTTTGCTGTTGGTTTTGATCATACATCTGCTGGAATCTAAGAAGTGCTGGAGTATCCCTGATTTCTGCTTGTTGTTCGTACAGGCTTTTCCAAAATTCTTCGACCTCTTGAGGTGATGGTGGGTTCTGTGCCTTTTGTTGTTGGGACTGAAATAGTTTCGATGGTTCTGCGGTGAAGGTGTTGTTATCTTCAATCCATTTTTGCCTTTTTATTAGTTTCTTTCGCGCTGTAGCAAGTGAGCTTATTTTATCTACAGCTTTCTGCTTCAGTAGATGAACTGTGGGCAAGTCTACTCTATGATGTATGGAACGAAGCTCCTCAATCATTTTCTTCATTTTCTTGCTTGATTCAATTCTGCCTCTCAGAACATCCATGATACATTGGTACCAAGATGCCTGCTGCCTCATTGATTTAATTTTGATGTCAAGCCGACTGAGTCTTAACCTCTACAATATCTTTAAACAACGGTCCAATTGTGAAAAAATGCAGTACGAAACCGCAACTCACGGGTCGAAAATGAATCAGAAGAAACAACGATAAGATAGGTGGGACCAAATCACAGAGCAGATGCGACGCAATACAAAGAAAATGACTTCAAACATAAAGTCTCTCTTTATTCTTTCAGCTGGTCGATGAAGGGTTGTCTCATGATTCAGTAAGCATCTATGGGGAGGGACGAAATTTTTGTCGAACGAAGTTAAATCTCCAGACCTTCATATAAATCAAGTTTAAAAAAATTTTGTTGTTGGATGTTGTGAATTAATTCTGTATCCAAGGTCTTATCGAAATTACGTTTCAAATTGCAGATGATGACCGAAAACTGATTTTTTGTTCACTTATCCTGCAACGCAACCTAGGAGCATAGAATAACTGGAGAGAAGGCTCCCCTACGAAAATGAACTGCCAAAAACGTCCGAACTTGTCAGTTCGCCGCAAGGTCACGAGATGGCGACAACGTCGTTCGTTCCTACAACATGGCTATCCTTAATAAAATTATCTTTAATGGTTATTAGTTGTTATTACTTATTAGGTCCCATTTATTACTATATCATAATATATATTCTTTTGAAAGAAAGCAATACATACTTTTTTTCGTAAATCCGACAATAAAATGCATATAGCACGTGTAAAGAAATGGCTACAAGGATCAGATTGAATATAGGAAGAAAAATCTGTTTCCCGCTCCGAATCTAAGTGTTAGCAGAGGGAATGTAAACGGATGATACAATTCTGCGTATGATACAAGAGAACAGGTAAGACCTCAGTCTTCCCGTATAATAATAGAGCGCCAAACATTCGTACGAAAGTTTCAACTCCCTTCCGTTATCGGAGAAAGTTGAAAAATGTTTAACTTTTGTCCGTTATCGTTTCAAATTTGACATAACTTTTTGAATGTTTGGCGTTCTCTTGTTGTTGTTGCTTTTGATTCTTCTATTGAAAAGAAAGAAACCTATATTATGGGTGAAAGATATTTTTATGAGCAGAAAGGCCCAAGGAATGTTCAATAATTTGGTGCAAGAAATGCGATTGTCCGATAGTGGGCAGTATTTCAATTATTTGAGAATGAGCAATATCACTCACATTCAACAAATTATTGAGTATTGCTGGACCATCTCTCACAAAAATGTACCATATACGAGATCCCATCTCACCGGGTGAAAGACTAGCTTTGACTTTAAAGTTTGTAATTTGATAATTCAATAATTATACAGTTCACGTCAGAATTATGGAACAAATTCATTCTCGCAGAAGAAAAATATTCGGCAGCAAAAATCCTTCAAAAATGCATAAAAATTTGGTAGAAGTGAAACAAAAATTGACCTGTCTCAAGATTTTGTTGCCAAATATTTTTCTTCTGAGAAAATGAATTTGTTCCATAATTTTGACGCGCAATGTATATACAAAATGATACCATTTTTCTCATTAAAACACACGACAACTTTTTGAAAATTCGGATGGATGGAAGTTGGCAGTTTCGTCCGTCCGACAAAATGTATACGATATCCGAATCGGACATCGGATGACGGATGCATGGAAATCCACCGTAATACAGGAGCATAGAATAACTGGAGAGAAGGCTCCCCTACGAAAATGAACTGCCAAAAACGTCCGAACTTGTCAGTTCGCCGCAAGGTCACGAGATGGCGAAAACGTCGTTCGTTCCTACAACATGGCTATCCTCAATAAAATTATCTTTAATGGTTATTAGTTGTTATTACTTATTAGGTCCCATTCATTACTATATCATAATATATATTCTTTTGAAAGAAAGCAATACATACTTTTTTTCTTAAATCCGACAATATAATGCATATAGCACGTGTAAAGAAATGGCTACAAGGATCAGATTGAATATAGGAAGAAAAATCTGTTTCCTGCTCCGAATCTAAGTGTTAGCAGAGGGAATGTAAACGGGGTACCATACAATTCTGCGTATAATACACGAGAACAGATAAGACCTCAGTCTTTCCGTATAATAATAGTAATACTCACCTGAATGTTCACTTTTTCCGATAAGGATATTGTTTTGACAAATTTATTACCGATCACAGACTTCCCATATAATTGCGCATAAAAAGTTGATTAGAATAAAGCGATGATATGTCATCAATATTGTCTATGTTATGATTTATGCACATTTTCAATTGAAAAGAAGCATAAATGTATCAATAACAATGACAGCCACATTATATTATTTGCAATTGTAGCGCCATAGAACAAGATATCTGACATGTTGCTGAATAAACGATCTCAGCGTTATCTATCGGGCGTCACACGAAACTCTAACCTCCGCCGTTATTGGCAGTTCAAAATGATCTGTCGAGCGATAGATGCATAGAATACCTGGTGTATCGACTCCTTACCAAAAATCGTGACCAAAATTTGTAGATCAAAACGGCATTCTAGATTACAGATTTTGGTCTAGTTTCGGAATAATCCGCAATAATTCACAGTCCTAGCGCTACTGCGGCAATGGAATAATAGCGCGACCCCTTTCGAGAGAAATGAAAAGCCGCACAAAATCACAGATTTTCGATCGACAAGAAAGTCTTAATCAAAATCTAATCAGTGCCAACACCAGGTGTTCTATGCATCTATGTCGAGCGTATGAAGCATATATCTAATAATTCCTATATGGGGAATAAGCCAATCAAAACTGAAGCTGGGCTTTGGTAACAATCCAGATCTGCGCTTGTGTGGCAATATTGAGAATAAAAATATTTTTTTAATTCTATCTCTCTCTGACACATCGTATTATGTCGTGAAACGTATGTCATTTTAACTTCATGTGAATAGTTTCGATCGTAACCTCACAATGTAATGTCAAATGTTTCAATCGCTTTATTCCGTTTTCTTCGAGTCCTTAATATCATTGTTAACTCCTATTCATATTTTAAAATTGAACTGAAAGTATTTAAGTGACATATTTTCATTCTGGATATCTATTTTCTTGTTGTCTTTCAGAATAAACATAACCTCTAAATTTCTCGCAATTTTTTAATTTCCAGTTGACGCAAGCGTGCAACTTAAGCCTTACCAAAGATTTGGCTTCACTTTGTGACCGTGAAAAGCAGGGGTATAATCCATATTGGTATTAGTAGATATATGGTATGAAGCCTTCCCTCCAGTTATTCTATGCTCCTAGGTAATACTCACCTGAATGGTCGCTTTTTCCGATAAGGATATTGTTATGACAAATTTATTACCGATCACAGACTTCCCATATAATTGCGCATAAAAAGTTGATTAGAATAAAGCGATGATATGTCATCAATATTGTCTATGTTATGATTTATGGCCATTTTAAATTAAAAAGAAGCATAAATGTATCAATAACAATGACAGCCACATTATATTCTTTGCAATTGTAGCGCCATAGAACAAGATATCTGACATGTTGCTGAATAAACGATCTCAGCGTTATCTATCGGGCGTCAGACGAAACTCTAACCTCCGCCGTTATTGGCAGTTCAAAATGATCTGTCGAACGTATGAAGCCTTCCCTCCATTTATTCTATGCTCCTAGACGCAACTGTCTGCAAGTTCTACATTCTGAACATCATTCCGATAAGAACTTCAACAAAAAAATTTTTTGAAACTTGATTTATATGAAGATCTGGAGATTCTTAAGGATATTTCACTTAATGAATATTGCCTTAATACACAAACGTCGTTCGACAAAAATTTCGTCCCTCTCCAGAGAAGATTAGTAGGTAATCGTGAGATCACCCTTCAAAATCGACCAGCTCATAGGTGAGACTTTATGTTTGAAGTCATTTTCATTGTCCTGCGACCTGCATCGCATCTGTTCTGAGATTTCGTCCCACCTCTCTTATCGTTGTTTCTTCTGGTTCTTGTTCGACCCGTGAGTTGAGGTTTCGCACTCCATTTTTTCACGATTCGACTAATGTTTAAAGATATCGTAGAAGTTTCTCATGCCTTATAACAAATTTCAAGTTTCTTTTGATGCTAAGTAGGTAAACATCTAAGTTGATGTTATATTCGACTGATTGCAATCTTTTAGTTCTGTCTGTGTAGACCCCTGGGTAATAGAAAGAAATTATTCAAATCATTCTAAATGGAAGTCGTCCGAACGAAAAGATTAACAGTGGACACATAAATTAAAACTTCGACGGGCGAAGCTGATATGCAGTTCAAAAGGTTACGTATAATGCAAGGGGAGCGTTGTCAAAAGTTTTTTTGTCAATCACGGAATTTTATAGTTTTTTTGTCAATCACGGAATTTTATAGTTTTTTAACCAATAGTGTAAGACCCATAGAAATCATAATATACATACTTTTTTCTAGAATGCTAAATCAATTGGACCGAAGTGTTGTATTTAATCAATTCATAATTAGTATTCGACACTTACTAGTTGTTTTGAACATATTGATAATTTTCAACAGCTATTTGAATGGTAAATTTGGAATCATCAGCGACTGGAAGATAAGCTGAAAATCTTTCATTATTCCAAACCCTCTTCAGGCGTTGAAAAAACCCGGTTTCGGTATAAAAATTAATTCAAGGATCAAGGAAGACAAATTCCAGTGATCAAACAACGAATCTTTTGGTGAAGTACAGAAAAAAAAAATCAAATGAGCAAAATATACTAATATATCCCTTAAGGACAGTTCTATTCTTCGGTGTTCCTGAAAATAGTGGAAACATGAAAATGTATTGTACATCTGCCAATGCGTTACTCTGCATCGTTTCATGGGTGAATTCTGATACCTGCATTCATTCTTCAAGTCATTTGTCTTTTTGAGTTCCGAGTATATTCCAAAATCAATATGTTATCTGAATGAAACTGCAAAGTTTTACTTCAACATATTTTATTTTCGAGTTCGAATTATCCATTAAAAGATGGTTTACCTACTCACAAGATTTCATGATTTTTCATAATGAATTGCGTTTTTTTGCTATATAAAGAACCAATCTCATGGTGCGAGTGGATAGATATGTGTCAATCGAATGAAAAGCAAAGCGTAAATCATGAATTTTTAACAGTTTATATGAATGAAAAGGTGCACATAGTTTACATCCTTAAGTGGGAAATGAACAGGTCAAGACAAGGACACCACAACACTATACAGTTCATTGTTTATCGGATACGAAAAAATCCAAATCGAACACAACACACAACAAAAGCAAAATGCACACGAAGAATATCAAACACGAAAATAACAGTTAAGCACCAGTAAACTAGTTTGTGTATGCAGTAAACTAAACTGTGGCTGCAGACTGACACTGAGCCGTTTCTGCCTAGACTTTCACTAAGGTCATTTCAAAGTCATTGGCCATGAGACAGAAAAAGCGGTGTTGCACGGTCTATATCTATTTAGTGAAACCTACTACATTACTGCTCTAATTTTCTCACCAATTCCACAAATATTGCAATTCACTTATGATATTAATGTGTCTAATAGTCGTAGGAAGTCGCGCATGAGCTATAAAATAAGTTTGTTACTCAATGGAATATTTTATTGTTTAATTATATTGAACTTAAAATAGAACCGACAAAACATTTAGGGACTTGGCATCGTTCTACGTTAAATTTCCTAATGGTGAGCATGCGCACATTGTGAATCAGTTGCCTATGCGGCACGTTTTTCGCTGCGGAACTAGAAGGAATTAGCATTCTAGAGTAAGTATATACAGGGTGAGTCTTTGACTTGTACATATATTTTAACTGTAGATTCTTGAGGCCAAAGGAAACCTTTTTTTCATTTTCCATTTTTCCGAATTCGGCTCTGTTAAAAAGATATAGCCATTTGAAAAAAAAAATTCGGCTGAGTCCGTGTCTGGAAACATTCTCTGGAACCAATGCAAAGTTCATATTTCCCGATTAAAATTATGTTGATATATTTGGGGAAACTCAAGTACTAACCTTATTTGAATAAGAATGTTAAAAACACGATATTTCTCAACAAAAACACTTTATTGCTCCGATTATATCGGCAATTGAAAAGCCATATTTCTCCAATCAGAATAAGTTCATTCTTCGATTTTCTTGAAGATTGGTTTGTAAACACTAAAAACTTGTTCATATCCTCCTCGATATCCCAAAATCATCTTATAAATTGTAGTTTTCAATTCAATTTATAATTTCGATCAAGCTTTAACCTATTAAAACAATGTCAATAAAATCTTCCGGATATCACTGAAGTGAAACAGTCACAGAACTTGGATTTTGTTGCCAGTTTCAGCAATATTCCTGAAACTAAGGAAATTGATTTTTCTGATTACATTACTGAATAAATATCTATGAATTTGACCATAGATCCTGTAGTGATAATCGGGCGTGATTAAAATAAAACTACCGTTCTATTCTATCTTTCTAATCTTCCAAAAATAATCTCGTGATACACACTTTACCAGGATTCAGGATACCTTCCTTCATCAAACTCTTCATCTCCTAACTTAATCCACCTAACCTCTCTTTTCCCAACCACAGAATATAATACATAAAACATTCACAGAACATATCATTCGGTACTAGGACCGACGCCCTCTGGTGTTCATATCAACAACCCACATGAGATACACTATTCAATATAGAATATACTGCAAGTGGAATTTTCTTCGTCAGTGTTGCTTCAGGGTAGTTTTTGATATTTCAAATCATGAAAACTCACTTGTTCACCCATTAAATGCCTAAGATAATAAAATTCCTCATATTTACTACAATCCAGCGACCTGTCAGAAACGTTTGGAGGTTGAAAAATGAAAATGATGGAAAAACACGTGGTTTGGATTGTCTAGGGCATTTTCAAAGAGGAACGCCTAGACGCCATTAACGAAAAGTAAAGAATACTAAATTGCCCTTGAGTTAGTTCATTCGTTAACAATAGGGCACGCGACGTAATGCTTCCTTGGCGAAACAAAGGAGAGGCTATGGTTCGGCACGATATAAAATGCCAAATTAGGTAACCATAGATACATAATGACATGTGAACGACGCATGCGTATGGCGCATATTCTATGGCTTCGTTAAGTCATCATTTCCCGCAAAAATTGGCTATTAACAATGAACATAAACTCATGAACTGATTCGGTCAGTTAATTGACTATTAATTTGGGTGGTGTATGTATTACACGATACGATTTTTAACTTTTTTTAATTTGGCACGAACTTAAGATAACATCTGTAGGCTGTTTTGAAGTGCATTATTTCTAGTGATGTTTTGTGTGAAATGGCTGAAAAATTCAGCCGAGTTGGTTCTAGTTTTACTGTTCCAGTTAGGATTTTTGCGAATTATGGCAGAGGATATTATTCAGGCAGAAACATCTCTAAGTATAATTTAATTTTTCATTTATTTCAATTTAGTACGTGGGTTATACTAGTGATTCATATATCTGAATTTTGTATTTCATATCATTCATTTTCAATATTTTCTCGAAGGTTGGACAAGCAAATAAATTACTGGACGTATAATTTCGAAAAAAAAACGTTTTCCCATCATAGAGATTTAAGTAGTTTTCAGGTCAGTCATTTCCAAATGAAAATTCGACAAACATTCCGGCAACATTGTTAACATTTAATTCGATTACAGAATATTAATACATCTCCGATTCGGTGATCTTTAGAATGCAGTGGGGTATTCAGGTAATTCTCGAGATTTATGATTTTCTCGTCAAATTTAATGGGATTTAATTAGGAATAACTTGAAAACGACGCGTTTTATTGAAAAAACTTAGGAATAATTTTATGTTCTAAACCTATTGCTTTTTTCGAAAATAGGAACCATTCTTCTTTTTCGCGTGGTTTTATAGTATTTTTGTGTGGATTTATAAGTTGGCTACGCTGTAACTTCCATACCGGGAGGAATATTGAATAGGTTTCGATTGAGGAATATGCACCATGAATAGAGTAAAAACTCAACCAAAATTCAGTTCATTCGAAATAACGGTTCCGAAGATATGAACAGAAAAGTGTTTTTTCATGGATTTTTGACACCCTGTATCTTTTAAACGGAACCGAATTTTGAAAAATGGTATAGGAAAAAAGTGTTTCGTTTGATGAGAGGAATCTACAGTCAAAATATATGTACAAGTCAAAGACTCACCCTGTATATTATGATTTCTATGGTAAGACCACGTCGTTCCAGTGAAATTCCTTCTAGAACGTTCCAATCCGAATATGTAGTCTGTGGTTCCAATAGGACAAAGAGATACGGAGGAATTTTCTTTGAATAGAGTAATTTTCGGGGATTAAAGGGAGTTTTTGACAGGGTGTTCCGACAGTGGCGCGAAGTAGAGAAGCACCGCGGGGGAGGGAAAATACGAATTGAATCATAGGAAGTACCTATGCCAATTGGAAGTGAAGTTCGGTCGGTTCCTCAAAATTTTTAATATAATTGTGATTCATTTTTTTGTGATTAACAGCAAGTGTCTTCGTCATCAGTGTTTGGTCTGGTAAGAGAGACATTTTTTTATAATTGAATGGGAATTTTCGACGATTCGAATTAGAAAGGTACTACATTCCTCTCCTTTCGTATTTGTTTTTTTTTTGTTCTATTGTCTTTTATATTTACTGTTGGGTTCGTGAAAAGATCGAGAAATGACAATTTTGTGGTTGAGACAATTTTTTCGGACTTTAATATATTGTTGATTTTAATGACCATTTATTTTCATTTCATCCCATCTCAGAAAAGGATTTTTTCATAGACCTTGCGTCTGCTCAAGGCACAAGTCCAGATTCCCTTTCGGCTGGAAAAGTGTACAGGTTTAAGAAGGTAAGATTTATGATTTTAAATTGGGGTGTCAGGTGAGTTTGAAAAACACACCTGCAGGTATTACATCTGCTAAAGATGGTATTTCTGTGACGAGAAAGATTAAAATGAATGGTCTAATGAACTGAAGGGGCTCTCACAATGACAATAGTGTTATCATAAATAATATTCAACTATTACTCACTCTTTGTAAAACACTATCATCCAGTGGAGACACATGAATTGTGTCAACTCCACATTGTACATAGTAATAATATCTCAAAATATCTTTTTCTGATGCACTTGGTATTTCGTTGGGATCTATTAATTCATCGGGACTCTTCCTGCCTACAATGATATCAACCAATTTTTTTCTAAACTCCTCCCTTTGCCTCCTCATAGCGGTAAAATATCTCAATTTTGTGTCCAGTTCAGCATCTGCATCAAAACGAAAATTAAAAATTTTTATTAGATATTCGTTTCAACAAAAATCATTCGCAAAGACCCTGCATAGATGCGTGATTTATTTGGAACATCAGGAAGAATTATAGGTATACTGACCTTTTTTTTTCTGAGAAGCCACCCCTTTTCTATACTTGGGATAAGCTGAAGCCACAATAGGCCTCAAAACTTCTGGTGGTAGGGAAAATATAGATCTATCTTCCAAATTATAATCAGAAGGTAAAGTTAACCTTGGTATCTTGAGATTAATGTCTCCCCTTGCTTCAAGGCGAGCTCTCTTCTCAGCAATACGTTTCAACAGCCTATCTCTTTCTAAATCTTTACATTTTCTTGAAGACATTTCTGGAAAGGAAAGCTTTAATAATGTGGAATTTCATTATACCCTATCAGTTATGTACTCTGGGTTAGCAAATTTCGGTTCAGGTTTAGAGTAACTCGATAACAATAGAGAATAAGATTAAAGACTTCAAGTTTCTCGGTCGAGAAACCTCTGAAGATGCCTACCGCAGTTAGAGGCGAAACGTGAGGTGAAATTCTTATTGGACCACGGCTAGAAAACCCAGAATACTCTAGATTTGAAGATTTCGAGAGAATTTTGTTCTCGAAATCTCAGCCTTCGCATACATATGTCAGTTTGTAAAAAATATGATTCTCAACAAATCTCAAAAATATTTTTTTTAATTATTGATTAATACTTTCCAACTCTAATCATCCAAATGTTGAATGGGACGAGGAAAAAAATTGAATGAAACTGAATTTTTCAATCTTGTCAAATCAAATATTTTTTGTTACCCTTCACCGACAGAAAGAAACAAAAGAATGCTTGCTTCAGAAGAACGTAATACAAAGATCGAAAAAACTTCCATCTGAGAGCAATTATCGCGGTATCGATAGGGTCTCGAAATAGGAATGTCTAGGATTGGTAAAAATTACCAGATGTTGGAATAGAATCAATCGCGTTGTCGTTAAAACAAAAACGGCTGGGGTGCAATTATTATGGTTTGTAATGATGCTTTCTGCAGTTACTGCCATGGTGCCATAGCTTCATAGTTCATATGTTTATTTCTCGTTGCCACAGTTCTGGATTCCGGTCTCTTCCGTGTGAAAATTAATAATAATCCTCCTGTTACATACTAACGAACAAATTGTATGGAAAGTGTTTTCTATTGTAACAAAGTTTATATAGCCCAAGTGTCAATGAAATTTTTAGATCAACTCAAAATCCAATATTTTTATACTGTTTTTCAAATTTTAGACGATCGCGGGTCGACGCAGTTGGAATGTGGCGCTGTTATTCAGTTGATTCAATAGAGATGGGCTTGAGTGAAATTTTCTACGCATATACCAAGCCATTGAACTATTAACAAATTTTGTTGTTGCTATAGTTGCTATATTCCTTTATTTTGATCTTTTCAAAGGATTTTCTCTGAAAATTTAATTTATTATCATGAAATAATTTCTATTGTTAAAAATGATTTGGTTTCTTGTTTTTCCAATTTCACATTAGCCATGAGAATTTTATTAGCATTGCCTGTCTCTGTTGCTCCAGGAGAAAGGAGTTTCAGTAAATTAAAAATAATTAAAGATTACTTGAGAAGCAATATGTCACAGGAGAGACTCTCAAATTTGGCCATTATCTCTATTGAATCTGAAATATCGGAAGAAATTGATATGAGCGAAACTATTGATTTATTTGCTTCTCAAAAAGCTAGGAAAGTTATTTTATAGGTACCTGTTTATACATACTATAGTCAGTAGTCATTACAGACTGAATAAAAGATTATTCCTGTTCGTATTTATACTTTCTGTTATATATTAGGTTGTTTGTTTGTGTTTTTTTATTCAATTAATAAAAGACTTTTTTTTTTTTGTACACATAGTATTTCGTGACATATCAAGTTTGGTTTTTTTTAATATTCAGTTCGTTTTACTTTCCTGTATCAAATATTTTTTTATCGAATATTTTTCATTTTGTTGAAATGTATCATGTATCTAGTACATTATACATAATCTAGTACATAATACATCATCTAGTACACGAATACAATAGTATTAAAAATATTTATGCGTGTATGAAAATTGCATTCTTATTGTGTAAGATAACATAAAACTCTTCAGAGAAGATGTCGGAGGGCAGAGGGATCATCAAAATATCTACGGGAAAAGTAAGGGGGTTATCCCCCCCCCCTTAAATCAAATATGTACAGTTTTTTCCTAACAATAAAAGGATGCCCATTAAAAAATTTGTTTATAGATATATGTCAAAAAAAAAAAGATATATTTTTTTGTCTTTGGGGAGGCACATAAGGATTCTGCACTCGGGCGGCCAACACCCTAGGATCGGCCCTGACATAGGGTAACCTAAGCTAGAGCTACCCTAGACGAGTCCAAAAAACCCATATATGATAGGTCTAATCAATTCCATAACCGGGATACAGGGTGGATCTTTCCTTGAAGCTCTTTTTGAGCAAAATGACGTGCGGGACAATGAAATCTACTTAACCCCATTGAAAATTGTCTACTCTTCTCAAATATCTGAATTAAATCCCAGAATTTCAATATACAGGGTCAGAGGCGGCCTTAGGGGGTGGCGAACGGGGCCTCGCTCTTGGAGGGGCCTCGCGCAAGAACCCAAGCATGAGAGCATATTTGGCTTCATGTGTAAAAAAATTGAAGGAAATCAATAAAAGTGAATTTTTTAAACAATGCAGCTACTTGCAAATGTCCGTGACAGTAGGAGAATCATGTGATATTGATGGACATGAATTGTACGAAGAACAGAATATGTTCATCAGTGCGTATGAGGAAAACGACGATATTATCCCGGTGCTGAAATACATAAGAGAAAAAAAATATGACTGAAGTTTACCCCACTATCGAAATAGTCCTGAGAATTAGAGCCGTTTCACAAGGGACTGATGGTCAGTCCTGATGGTCGGTCGAACCGATCATCAGTCGGCGGTATTTGTTTTCACATCGATGTGTATCGTCAGCCGCCGCTATCAAAGACCATTTGCTGCCATGGGTTTTGAGCGTGTCACTGTAATTGCTTTGTACGAGAACCGTCCGATTCCCGCACGAAGTGAAAACTTTTTTCTTATTTCGAAATTCTTATATTGGAATTATTATTGTGTGGATTCTTTGTGTGAAAGTTATATGGGAAATCTACTTGATGATTGGTTCAAGTTTTTTTGAAGTTTTAAAATTTACTCTATCATCTTGTATATAAAAAGCCAAAGACATCAGACGAAAAATTAAGGAGCGAGGACATTATCGACGATCAATCTGTTGATGAATAATGAATATGCAAACTTGCTTCGTCATTGAAAAAGATTCTTGAAATCTTCCTGACATACACAGAACACAGATCAGAGCCAGATCCTCCCAATATTCAAATCAATATTTTTTTAATTTTCTGGGGATGTATTCCATATTTCCATTTTTTTCTATGGCACTAATGAGCATTTCAGTTTCAAAATTAACTTTTTCCTACCCATTGACTATTATCCACTATTATTGATGAATAATGTAGAAATTCCTAAGAATATTCAATAATAACATGCGCAACACCGCAATCGCATCAGGACTGACGGTGCGCATGCATTATGTGAAAACCTCCTTTGTGCCTTTTGCCGCGACTCGATCCGACGACACGCAAACGCAGCAGGCCGAACCGATGCTCATGCTTGTTTCATGGGTCGACTGATGATACGCATGCATGTGAAAGTATTGCAAAATCCAGTTCAAATGCCGGTCCCGACTGACCATCAGGACTGAACATCAGTCGCATGTGAAAAGGCTCTCAGTCCCATTTGGAACGGCTCTTATTGCCACCACACCTGTTGCAGTTGCGTCTGCTGAAAGGAGTTTTTCGAGGCTTAAAATTAACAAAACTTATTTGAAGAATTCAAGATCGGCTTTCAGTACTTGCTATTCTTTCAATGTAGAAAATGACGTAGCTCATTCGTTGGATTATTGTGTTCTAATTAAAGATTTGAGTCTCAGAAAAAGCCACGAACATCAATTTGGAAATTTAACAAATTCCAAAATTTATTTTCTCCGAATTTGTTGAATTTGTAAACCTTTCGAAGTAAAATATTTTGAAACACAAATTTTATTTAGTTGTAAAACTATGGCAGTTTTTATCAAACATGACAAAATACCTAAACCAAACGACCCGACTTAAATTCGAATGACATACTTTTCACGAAGGACAAAGGGCCTCGCAAATACCTGCCGCCCGGGGCCTCGCAATTGGTAAGGCCGCCGCTGTACAGGGTGTTGAATCTCAGCTTGGAAGAAGTCCCATATTTTTCAAATACGGACCTGGAATTTTTTTAAAATTCAAAAGTATGTCGATCGACCTGTGGAAGTGGATAATACGTTCCAAATATCAACCGACTATACTGGTTGGTTCAAAAGTTATGATAAATTGAAATTTTTGGTGAATACATAAACCACCCTGTATCTCGGTGATGGAATTGATTGGACCTATCATATATCGGTTTTTTGGACTCGCCTAGGGTAGCTCTAGCTCAGGTTACCGTTTGTTCATTTACCAATGAAACACCCTGTACAATGGCTGTATACTGTGGCAGTGAGGCCTGTCCTCACCTATGCATCAGTGGTATGGTAGACTTCCTCGAAGAAGGCCAACAATCGAAACATCCTTAATAGATGCCAGAGGAGAGCTAGTCTAAGTATAACAGGCGCTCTAAGATCTACTCCTACAGTATCAAAATGGAATCCATGTTGGGCATTCCTTCCATACACCTCGCTATCATCGAGGTGGCTATGAAAACATCACTCAGAATCTGGGAACAGGGACAGTACATATGTACATATGTTGCGACAGTCAGGGTAGACTGAAAACCCTCTCTGCTCGCGCTTGGCTCAGATAAGATAACACTCCCAAAGTTATCTAGTGCCCGGCGCATGCGTCTATCCCTAGTAATATGAAAGCAGAAAACTTAGCCAAAAAAGGGGCTCGCTCGACGTTTACTGAACCGGAACCCGCGCTTCCTATCTGTCATACATATATCAAAAACCTCTTCAAGAGATGGATTGATGAGCAAATTCTCCTCTGAGTGGAACACGAGAACGGATCTCAGGAAGTCGAGACTCTTCATTAAGGGGCCTTCTTCTAATAAGCCGGAGGTCAAAAAGCTCTTGATTCTCGAGAGGAAGCAATTATCTCTGGTGACTGGTGCTTTAAGTGGCCATCTGTTCAACAAGCATTTACATAGAATGGGACTGAGTGTTTCCTGTGCCGTTGGTGCAAGAACGGCGGAACATATACTGTTCACGTGCGACAATATATCTGTACTGAGGTTAACACACCTGGGGAACCCTACACCTCCCATCTCTACGGTGAGAGCAGAGTGAGAGAGACTCCTCCTTGTCGGCTCGCGGCATTCTTGGATTCTTGTCGGCGTGCCTTTGAGTCTGAGTCTCTCCAGTATCACATGAATGCGGTATGAACAATGGGACACAAGGCCTACGTTATGTTCTGCCAACCAAAGGCGCCGCACATATAAGAAGAAGAAGATATTTCGAAAAATTTATGAAAAGAGAAATATAAACTTCAATTTTCTGATTAATTGATGTTTAAAGTTTGATGATATGCTGGATAGCGATTCCCTTGTAGAGGATGTTCTTGAGAAGGTCTTAAAATTGAAGTATTTCAGCAAAGAAGTTTATTTTCCTCAAATGTCTCACCCTATAGGTATTCCATTCGCTCATTCAATATTGCTTGTTCAACCCGCGAAAATCGGTTTTTTTACACACCCAGGTAAATATTTTACGAAGCGAAAAGTTCATCGAAATAGATGACCTTGAGTTTGCTAGCGACAAAGAATTATTTTAATCGAAAACTATAAATTTTGGAGGATAGGTAGGTAGAGAGAGAAATCAACTTTATTGATTATTCCAATTTCCAATAAAAAGGCTATGTCTTCCTGCCATATATAGGTAGGTATTAACATGGGCGCCCGCATGGGGGGGGGGCAGGGGGGCCGTGGCCCTAACATTTTTCAGCACCTTCTAATTTCTATTTTGGCCCCCCCTGAGAAATATTTCTACGGGTTTCTGCGGGCGCCCATGGGTATTAAAACGAATTTCGGAGGGATGAAAGAACTCTATCGAATGAGCAAATTACGTATATATGAGGCGAACCTTTTTGAAAATAGAAACTTATTCCCCGATGAAATTCCTCAAGTTTTATCCTTTGTCTCGGCCATGCCACGGCAAGGAATCTTTTTTTATATACCCCACCACCTTAAACTGTCACGAGCCGCCACTGCTCCATTCATTATTTCTATTCTCATTCTGATTTTTATTGCCGCCCCCCCCCCTAGCTCAAAGGCCAGGGCCGGATTAACCAAGAGGCAGAGTAGGCAACTGCCTAGGGGCCCCGCATCAGCTAGGGGCCCCGTGGCCGTGACCCGTCCCTCGTGCCCGGAACTAAAGGTGTCCCCGAGCCAAACGAAAGAGCAATAAAGGGACCCCCGATTATCGCAAACTTACCGATTCGCGAAATTTCTCTAAAATAATGAGCAAAACAAATAAATTCAATAGCCCAGGAAGGTATAATTATACCTATACCAGAAAAATATTCCGGAATTACATTCCAGTCGGCATATCACATCCCCTGTTTTCAAGAGCTTTTTATACTCATCAAGAGTGTCGGCATCCACTTGAAACGTCACTAGATGATAGTTTTATTAGGCAGGCGGCACCTCTGATGTGAGAGCCGATTCACATGCGACAGGCGGCATCTTCTATATTCCAAAAATGATTATCCAGTCTCCAATCAGGATATTCTTCCAGACGGGGAACAATATTCCAGATTCTTTTTAGTTATATTTCCATTCTAGTGAAACCACGTTGAGTGTTCAATATTTTGTGACTTTTTTGGTGTATGTATTTGGATTTTTTTACTTGGAATTGTATTATTGAAGGTAGGTTCTATATTTAATAACGTTGCTAATTTTTCCGTTGGGCGCCTCTTCTATTTTTATATTTTCAATGTTCTCCGGTGGAAAACAAGTTTCAATAATATGATTTTCGCTATTTTTCTAGAATGACATACATACTAGTATTTCAGGAAATTTCGGAACAAGATCGGAAGTGAATTGCCGGGTGTGTATGGATATTAGAATAAAAATCAATAACAGATCTACATAAAATACAAAGGAAAAACCAAATAACAAAAATCACCAGAAAAAATAATTGAAAATCTACATAAACCGCTCAAATGATCCTCCATCTTTCTCAATGCATAAACGAATTCGTTTAAGAAAAGAGTTTTTAACATTAGCAAATACTCGGAGAGTAATGCTTGCAAAAGCGTCTTTTATTCTTCTTTTCATGTCTTGAGAAGTTGTTACGGGATTCTCATACACAATAGATTTGATATAACCCCATAAAAAAAATCTGGTGACCGTGCAGGCCAATTTTGTGGGCCTCCACAACCTATCCATCTGTCAGTTCATTCATAATAGAACGTATTTCTATGAATATCATTGCTCCTACTATAGTCTGTTCAAATATAAGAGAATGTAAACAAACAAACCAAATCGGTTTGTTTTGCGCATACTAAGAGCTTATTGGTCAAAGGGTGTTCTCTACAATTCATGTCACGCCCCCAAAAGACTGCCAGGATCGTACTTAAAGCTTAGAACGGAATGTCGATAGAAGGTACAGGAGAGTTATGAAATTTTAATACAAGTGAATGTTTTGGATTTCTTTGTTACACCCTTGTAACCCTTGTGATTAGGTCCTTTAAAATTCGCAACGGTTATAACCTGATATATCTGAAGTAGGTACCTCAATTTGTCCCGGTTATAAATATTTGTTTGAATTGTACTTAACCCTTTGTCGGTTTCCGAAGAGATTTCTGAAAAATAATATAAACGAAATCATCTATTGATTCCACCTAAGCAGAAATCCCAGTCGCTAAAAAGTATCGATTCAATAGACGATTTCGACATGAACTTAATTAGGAGAATAGTTCACGGTTTTTTTCTTAATGAAATTCCTACAATTTCGAAGGTTTTGGAAGTTGTTGATAACGATGACAGCCTGCCGAATTTAAAAAAAAACAACATTTTATAAATTATTGAAAAAAATGAAATTCAAATTCAAAAAACGTGGTCGTAATAGTTTATTGATTGATAGAGACGAAATAGTTGTTTGGAGGAGAAATTATTTGAAGAAAATTCGAGAATTTAGGGAGCAAGGCCGAAAAATTTATTACCTTGACGAGACATGGATAAATGTGGGATGTACAAAAAATTCAATATGGGTCGATGAATCGATTGGGTCCAACAGACAGGCTTTTCGAGAAGGTCTGTCAACTGGTCTCAAAAACCCAAGTGGAAAAGGAAAAGGACTGATTATATGTCATATAGGGGGAGAAGACGGATTTGTAGAGAACGGCCTATGGTTTTTCGAATCGAAAAAATCCGGAGATTACCATGAGGAAATGAACGGGGAATCGTTCGAAAAGTGGTTCTCAACAATTTTGCCAACTCTGGATCATAACGCTGTCATTCGTAATGGGCAACGCCAGTTATCATTCGAGAAAAATGGAATCGATTCCGTCTTCTTCAACCCGCAAGGAAGATGTCAAAAATTGGTTGCTCAGTAAAAATATTTCCTTCGAAAATGATCTTTTGAAGGCGGAACTTCTTGCTCTGGTCAAGGCAAATAGAGGGAGGTATGAAAAATTAATTATAGATGAAATGGCCAATGAAGAAGAAGAACGGGAAGAACAGTATTGAGACTCCCACCATATCATTGCGAGCTGAATCCAATCGAGCTCATTTGGGCTCAAGTAAAAGGAAAAGTAGCTGCTCAGAACTCCTCATTTAAAATTGCTGAGGTTCGTAATTTGTTTCTGGGAGCTATAGGCTGGATTGGTGCTGATAAATGGAAGAAATGCATACATCATGTTGTAACTGATGTCGAAGAAAAAATGTGTCAGCTCGATAATATCATGGAGTCAACAATAGAGCGAGTGCTGGTGAATCTGGATGAAAGTGACACAGAAGAAGACCAACAAAATTCTGAATAATTTTTAATAGGGTAATACATAATATATTCTTTTGGACGCTGCATTATTTTTTTCAAACTTATGACATTTGTAATTTGAATATGTTGAATAAATGAATTTGAATTTGAGTTTATATGATTGTGTGAACTATCCTCGATCCGACCCTGGAGCCCTGAAATAAAGTCTCTACCTGAAGGAAGTCCTTCCTACCTCTGCGCGACTTTGTTTATTTTGATGTCTCTTATATTTGAACAGAGTATAGTCGGTTTACTAGAGTTGAATTAAAAATCGAAAATTATTGGAAAACTATTAGGACTATTAGGTTTAGGTACAAGGAAACCCTATGAAGACACTTTCGATATTATTTTTTACGGTCAACAAGGTATAGAAAGTTTTTGACCATTATTTGTAGTTATTGTTTGAATATTAATTATGATCACTCAGTATATTCCAGAGTTAAATTTTTTTCTTCTGCATAAGGGTAGCCATTATGTCTACACGAAAAAAACATTGTCTGTCTCGTTGGCTTGAAGGGTTTATTCATTAATTGCAAATTAAAAATACTCCTTTTTTTCGATTTTTCACCATTTTCTCTTAAGTGGTTCTCCTAAGGCATAAAATGGTCTTTATGAACTCATCCTTATTTGAGCGTGCCATTCAATTTTTGAATTCATTTATAGGGTATTACATTGAAAAAGTGTAACTATGGTCTATATCTTTGTTATCGAACACCCTGTATATGTGGAAACAATTTCAAATTGTGCATCTGATTACCCTTTACATTTCACGAAAGAAAATTTTCAAAATGTCTTCATTTACTGCCTGAAAATGAGAACCGCGTCTGGGGTGGGCCACCCTGTATATACTTATCAAATTGTAAAATTCGGATAATGGTTGAATAGGGAGGGGCCCCAGAAATTGCACTGCCTAGGGGCCCCCCACATGGTTAATCCGGCCCTGTCAAAGGCTGGGGACGCCTTTGGTACATAGTACATTAGTACATCAGTAGGTACATATATACATGTATGTACTATACAAATATTTAATGGAAATTATGATTAATTCCACCAAAAAATTACCTTCAGGAATTGAATCCACAGATAAAAGTGACCGAACTCCTGATTCATCTTCAGTAGTGATAGAAAGCAAAAGAATATTTGTGAAACATATCTATGATTTATCTATGATGTCAATCATTTCAACTATTTGTTGTTCTGTGCATAAAACCTCTTTGATAAAACTGTCAACACTTTTAAAAAACAATCAAAAATTTGAAATTTAACATTTAACTCCTCAAATAATATCACAATGGTGAATATAATAGGATTTTTACTTACCAGATAACAAATTCGTGCACTTGTTTTGTACACGTAAATTATTATCCTGAATTCACTGGAACATGATGAACCAAATCTTGATTCAACTTATAAATTTTTCATTTAGTCATGGAAACGGTTCCAATCAAAATTCGAAGTTTTGTCAATACCATTTCCATTATGTTATTATGAAATTATTTTTCTCATTTTGGTATCTAACGTTATTAATTATAACCTTAATTTTGCAGATATTCACAAGGGGAGTCATGCGATTCTTCCATACATCTAAACAGTTATTTGCTGCAGAAAAGTCTTCTTTAGCTACACTAAGAAAGAAAACAGGTTACACAATTGCAAATTGCAAGAAGGCATTACAGCTTCATAATAATGATTTGATTACTGTATGTAGTATATACAATTCGAGACACATCTAAGCAGCTGTACTTATACATCCCTATTTTTCAAGGCTGAGAAATGGCTTCATGAACAGGCGCAAACATTAGGTTGGAAAAAAGCTACAAAATTGGAAGGGCGGCAAACATCTCAAGGTTTGGTTGGAGTTATTATGAGAGATAATTGTGCAGCCATGATTGAATTGAACTGTGAAACAGATTTTGTAGCAAAAAATAATGAATTCAAAAGTATGGTAGAAGCAGCAGCTCAAAGTTGTATCAATTATGCTAGTAAACAATACAAATCAAGTATGCCAGTTACTAAGGTGAGTTTACAAGATCACCACCATATGAAAAAAGAGGAATAAGAACGAATAGTGCTAAAAATCTTTTGAATTATTTTCTATATTAGGATTTTCTTAGAAGTCCATCTAATATAAATGAACATGGGCGTAGCCAGCTATGGGCAGGGGGGGGCAGCTGCCCCCTCCCTGAAAGAAAAAATAAATTAAATTTGCCTATTCTTTTTATCCTAAAATTTTACATTTTGAACGACCATGGTTTGCCCCCCCCTGTTATCAATCATGGCTACGCCCTTGTAAATGAACCTAATAAACTGTGCTCTGGGCGAATTTTTTTCAATTGAACATATATTCCAGATATGCTTCAGTGGGGAACAGCTCAGGGATCTACCTGCGAAAGATGGAAAAAAGTTATCAGATCTATTAGCATTGATGATTGGAAATATAGGAGAAAATGCAACATTCAAAAGAGCATTCTGCTTCAAAGCTGGACATGGTGTGTGTTTGGCGGGATATGCACATCCTTCAGGCGATGAATCGAATAATGTTTATTTAGGAAAATTTGGAAGTATATTAGCATTTAAACAATTCGCTCCTAAAGAGATAGATTTGAATAAAGTTGGAAAAGAAATTTGTCAACATATAGTTGGTTTGAATCCAACGAAAATTGCTACGACAGAAGAGGAAACATCTGAAGCCAAGGAAGAGGAAGATATACCTAAATCTAAGGAAGAAGAAGATATACCTAAATCTAAGGAAGAAGAAGATAGCTTACTTCACCAGGAATTTCTTCTCGATGAGGGTGTAACTGTGAGGGAATACCTTGAAGAAAATGGTCTAGAAGTGCTTGATTTCAAAAGGTTCAAGTGCGGTGAGGTCACAATGGAATCTGGTGATCAACCTTTAGATCTTGTTGAAACTTGTCAGTGAAAAATAGATAATTATTGATGGAGTGATGAAGATATAAACTGTTGGCTCAACATTACAGAGGAAACCAATAGGGAAATGGAATAATCACGATGTTATATATACTGACAATTATTATTGTAGATAAATTTGTAAGTAAAGCATGGAATAGCCTCACGTTGTGTTTCTCTATCATTGTTGAGAGAGAGATATTTACCACAAGAAAATTTGAAATAGACAGAGTTCTCTAGTCCTTGCTACAATTCTAAGAAATACTTTCCAATATTTGAGGATATTAAATTCATGAAATATTTCTCCTACTGAACCTGTTTCAGGCAAATGAGGAAAGTGTAAAATACAAGTCAATATTATTCGGTTATTACAATCCAGAACATATTTCAACACTTCTGTTCACTGATGCGATGTATTTTCTTGGTTTATTTACATCTTGACGGATTATAGCACTCTTTATCTCCAATTTTAAAAAGACCCTCAAAGAAAATTATGACATTTTTTATCATTTCATTCCAAACTGCTCTTTTGACCTTAATGAAAATGAATTATCACTTGGATGATTAGGCCCAGTTGTACCAAGCAGGTTCAAGATTGAACCCAGCTCAATTTCGTAAGGTTCGATGGACATTCTAAGCTCAAAAGCTTAAATCAAGCTTAGTTCAAATCAGACTAATTCGAACAGTTCAATTGAGCTCCTGAATTTGAGAGTCCCAGATAACTTCAGATGAAACTTCTGCATGTAAGGCACTGGCGGATCCAGACAGTTTTTCAGGGGGGGGGGGCATCAATAGATATAATTTTTTTACCAACGTTATAGGACTACTAATAAAGAGATTATAGTCAATTTCGAGGTCCAAGGGGGGCCATGGCCCTCCCCCTGTATCCTCCAATGATAGGTAGTTTTCATGGAGAATTTATCCAGATATCTTGACATTACGCCCGAATTAACAGTCTGAAGCTAAGCTGCATCCCAGTTTAGAAATACTGGGTGTCCACCCTCAACAACGAATCAGAATTTGTGAAAACATTCAGACAGGACAGGTCAATTTTTGATGACAGGAGGACATGATGTGGGATACAAATCTTGTTCGTACTAGCAACCCAAAGATATTCTACAATTCTATTGTAGAATATCTTTGGTGGGTAGTTTTTTAGCACAAATGTATGCATGGATTGATGGATTCAAATTTGTATAAACCTTAATTCAGTTTGTAAGTGAATTTTCACAAAGTTACAGGATGTTGTACTGATAAAACGTATTCGATTTTCTAAGATTTTCGGTGAAAACATTTTATCAAAATTCGAACTCAACCTTTTCTACATGTCTTCAGTAAAAAAATTCGGCCAAAATTGTTAGAATTTTTCATGGTTGAACTATACTTCATTCTGAATCGCAGAACATATAATAGAATAGTGAATACTGAACTGAAAAAGGAATAAAATAATATCCATTGGTTTTCTTTTTGTGGCCTTCCAAAGATTATGCTCGGAGTACTTTTTAATTTTTAGTTAAAAAACTGTAAGCCATACGAAGGCCAAAATTGGGCTAATGCGCTGCCAGAATCACCCAGATTGAAATATGAATTTATAAACCAAAACTTTTTTCAAACAACATTGGCGGGAATGGAACTCTCCACTTTCGATTAACTAGCGTTGCTTTGGTAACGGAAATTTGTAAGATTAGAATTAATCCATTTCAAACTCGTAGAGTTCGAATCCTACCAAAGTTTTTTGATGAAAAAATTTATAATTTCATATTTCTATCCGGGTCATTCTGGCAGTTCTTCGTTGTTAGTGAGAGCGCGGTGCAAGCTTGGCAGTTATTTTATCTATGATCTTCACAAATAAATGGATTCATCAAGTTCTAAGTTTACCTTTGTATTTGCTCTGAAGACTATAGAATCTGTCAATCAGGTGATTGATCAGAACCTTGGATCATAATGCATAGAATACCTAGTGTTGGCACTGATTAGAATGATTAGATTAAATTTTGTTTAAGACTTTCTTGTCGATCGAAAATCTGTGATGGGATCCTACTTTTCATTCCTCCCGAAAGAGGTAACGCTATTTTCCATTGCCGCAATAGCGCCACGACCGCAAAATATTGCGGATTATTCCGGAAGTAGCACCAGTACTGCAATCTAGAGTGCCGTTTTGATATACAAATTTCAGTCACGATTTTTAGTAAGGAGTCGTTACACCAGATATTCTATGCACCTATCTTGGATCATTAAAATTGGTAGTATTGGTCTGAGATTGAATTCAAAGTATTTTTGAAGGGTAGAATGTTTGTGAAGAAGTTGCATCAGAGTAACTGCCATAAAATAATAAAATTTCCTGCAATATTTCATTACAATTGTGAGAATTGTGATAACAGAGGATATAATAATAACTTAAATTTGAAAATAAAACATTTTATTCAACTCATTGCCAATAATTACATATCCCAGAAGTTCTGGCTGTCCTTGATGTGGTTCCTATTTTGACGCCTTGTTCTTCTTACAGCACTTGCTTCTCCTTTAGCATAGCACCTTTTTTTTGCTTCTTTCGTCTTCTTTACCATCAATTGCTTTTTTATTCGTTTTTTTATTTCATCAGTACGAGGATTTACAGTTGAGGTGACAGATAAATTATCTGTGTCAGATGTATCATCATCAGAAGAAATCATTCCTTGAGAGGAGACATCAAAGTTATCATTATTTTCAGAACAAACATTAATATCTTCCGTTTCTAAGCAAGAATTTTGGGTTTTTATCTCCTCCAAATTAAGATTAGAAAGTTTTGCATTTACGTCTTCATCACTATTTTCACAACTTGTATCACTGTCTTCATTGGATTCCCTTTCCAGGCCCAATTCAATATTAATTCTCTTAGCCATTTCTCTGGTATATCCTGTGCAATGAACTTTAGCATCAAGAGAACATATTCGATCAATATCAGTGAATTTGGGGAAGAGTTCACTTTCATATTTGAACCTTCTCTTGAAAAATGTTTTGATACATTCAACATCTCTACTAAAATACATTTCTGCATCAGGATGTTCTGTAGAAAGCATTTGTGGAAAATCTATAATGATAGCATTTTCTTCTTCTGTAACCATTATATTAAATTCATTAAAATCTCCATGTATCAAACCAGAGTTGGCTAATCGAATAATTAAATCCATCAGCTGTTCATAAAGTTTTTCAGCACTATCCAATTCCAAAATATGATTAAGTAATGTTCCTTTTATGAGCTCCATCACTACACAATGACGATTAAATGAAATTGGTCTGGGAACTGGAAACCCCTCATCATATAAAGCTTTCATGTAAGCAAATTCTTTAGTTGCAGATATTTTTGAGAGATACAACCATGATAGAGCTTTGGCGTGTTTGTGATAATCTCTCTTTTCTGTCACCTTTCGGAAACACACTCTGCCAAGTCTGTGCAATTTCAAGCATAACTCATCTTCTTCCTCATTCGCCACAGTGTATATGTTACTCTCCTTACCTACACCAATCTGATTTCCAAAGGATGCAATAATATTTCGTCTTGATAAATCGTGAAGTGCTAAATAATCATACCCTAAGTTGGTTAGACGATATCCATCAAACTTCTTTCCTCTTTCATAGCTCAATAACCGATGTTTACACAATTCCCTGAGAATCCTGTGAGTACCCCCGTGTTGCAATTTGGAGAGTGCTGCAGCTAAAGGGGCAGATACCAGCTCGTGATTTTTCATACCCAATTCAATGCCAGCCAAAAGTGCTATATCTTCGTCGCTCAAATACCTCAACAACGAGGCGTTCAATTTTCCCATTTTGAAATATGGTATAGAAATCGAAGAACACAAGTAATAAATAAACAACTTTCCATATAAACACCTCTAACGAGAACTTTTTGACTGAAAGTACTGAAACATAACCTCAGTATTCCTAACCTCCGAAAGCACAGATCAATATTATGTGACCAGAGAGAAACAGTTTAGCTATGATCCATTCAAATTTACATCTGGAAATCCATGTGTGGCGCCATTGTTTAAAGTTATTTTTAAACAATGGCCAAAGACGAGGATATACAGATACAGTATACAGTATGGTGCAAATGAAAGGAATAAATTCGTTATTTCGTAAACCGGCGACTTTAAGGAAAAATCCTGAAATCCGTCGATTTTTATTTCAAAACGGGCTATTAGTAATGCCAGGTTTCCACCAAGCGGACAGAACAAAAACAAAACACGAACTCGGTCCGTTTGTGACAGTCCGCGAACTGTTCTATAGAACTTGTGGATTGTTTTCCGGACTCGAAAGTCCGCGAATTGCGTTTTTACGGACACAAACAGAGTCCCATCCAAAGGATTTACGAGTTCTAGGACTGTTTGTCAGCTTGGTGTAAACGCCCAGTTTGTTTTTATTTACGTTGTTGCGATCTTGTGGTAGTTTGATTCGGTGCGTGAAGGGAAGAAGTCGTAATGTTTATTAAAACTTGATCGAAGTTCACCTCCTATACTCATATCATCTCCTCTGAGATCTTGTAACAGTTTAGACGTCACATTTCCTCCTTTTTGATCCTTAAGGATGGCCTAATCCAAAACCGGCGTTTAGTTTTGTTCTTTGTAATAATGTAAAATGTAACTGCCAGCAAAAATAAATCCTCGTCGTCTTGTTTTCTCAAGTTTGCAGCGCGCCACATTCTCACAACTACACGTCCGGTGTAAACTGAATGAAACTTAAACAAAACACGAACAGTTTTCATTCATTTCTGTCCGCTACTGGTGTAAACAGAAAGTCCGTTAGGAACCCCATCAGTCTTCGAACATTTTCCGAACAAAACTGTTCAAAATTTCTGTTCGAACGGACAGTTCGTGTTTTGTTTTGACCTGTCCGCTTGGTGGAAACCCGGCATTAGGATACCTTTTTATTTTTGACGTCATCTATGTGGGCGTGATGACGTCATCGCTGAAATTTTTAAATGGAAATGTGGGTGTTCTTATACATTAATTGAAAGGTCTTTTAGATACCTATTTAGTCATATCAATAATTTACAGTAATTGATTTTGGTATTTGTTTAAAAAATTAATGAAATTTCATTATTACACTGAATATTTGATATGTATTACTCATTAAATATAGCGAAACCTAAATTAAGTGCTTAAATTGTTTACCCTCAGCTAAAATACAATGACGGCCTTCACGTAATTGATTTTTGTGTGTCAATAAATACATCATACCAATACTGAATGCATTTTATCAAGAAACCTGTTGAAATTTCATGAATAATATTTGTGACAATAAGCAAATCAATTACTGTACATATTGGTATGGCTGAATAGGTATTTAAAAGACCTTTCAAATAATGTATCACAACACCCACATTTCCATTTAAAAATTTTAGCGATAACGTCATCACGCTCATATACAGGCTTGGGATAAAGTTTGGCACCAAATTAATATATTTAAAACGGAACGGACGGTAATTTTGAAATTTGGCAGCTGAGTGAATGGCAAGCACTTCGAATATTTAAAATGATTTTTTTTTTATTATTTTCAATAAATTTTTTATACTAGTAAAAGCCCTGTGTTTCTTCTCTTTATAGATTTTCATAAAAAATACGTCATGAAAAGCATGGAACCCGATATGGACAGATCCGAAACTAGGTGCACTTTCAGAATCTGCAGAAATATACAGGTGTCCCATTTAAATAAATTTTTTTTTTGTCATTTCCGGTTAAACCGGGAGTATCTCATTAATGAAAATATGCTCATCAGATGCATTGTGGTCCATTACACTCAGCTGCCAAATTTCAAAAATATCGCCCGTTTCGTTTTAAAGATATTAATTTGGTGCCAATAAACTTTATCCCAACCCTGTAGATGACGTCAAAAATAAAAAGATATCCTTACGAATAGCCTGTTTTAAAAAAAGCTCGACGTGTTTCGGGATTTTTCCTCAAATTCGCCGGTTTCCGAAATAATGAATTTATTCCTTTCATTTGCACCATACTGTATAAACTCTAACGACAATAGTTTTTTCACTACAGAAGGAAAAATTCAAATATTGACTTGTAGCTTATAGTCGGAGAAACGCAGTGATGTCTCAGAGTTGCAATATTTCGATGTCATCAAATGCTGTTCACATTAATTTGTGATGAACACTGGAAATAAAATACGGCGTTGCCATGCTATTCAATGGCTTCTTACAGATCCCACCACAGACCACATATGTTCGCCTATGGAAGAAGTATTGATTTTCTGTGGATCGAAACGTAAATAGATATTCTGTGATTGATAAATAACCTAAGATTATTTAGTGCTGCAGTCTTCAAATATTTGAAATAAATATTAATTTTCTATTTCGGAGAACTTTTGTTATTAGTATCAGTTGATTGTTCCGTTTGTGTGCATTCTTCCCAATCCCCTTGTCAAAATGCCAAAGAAAAGGTTTAATTGGAAATCGAGAGAGGTGAAAAAAACAATAATTGATGATTCAGAAACAAAAAAGGTAAATAATTGATTTTTGATAAATTTGACTAGAAACATTGACTTTAAATATATAAACTCAATGCTTGAACTTATTACTTTGATTTTCCATTATATATTTTCAGTTAAATGTAGAGATCGAAGGCAAAGAACACTACGATGAGGCTAATCAGTTAGTTTTACCCTCCAAGAAGAGGAATACTAAAATCAAGAAGCAGAAAATAGAAAGTGTACGAATTCTATCTAAAAAACAGAGAAAACTACTTGAGAAAATTGTGGACAGTAAAAAAAAGAAGGAAAATGTAAGTTTTCTCATTATTATATTATAAATACATTATTTTCATGTAATTAATCATTTTTTAGAGACAAAATATCTTGCATGAACTACAAAAATACCAATTATCCAAAGAAGAGCAGAGCCAGCTGGTTTCATTGTCTTCAGTTCAAACTAAAGGCCTTAAACGTATATTTTTGGAGGAAAAAAATGTGAACGATCCTCCTAAAAGACGGAAGTTACATACTGAAAATGAGAGTATTGAGGAAAATACTGAAAATTCCTTAACGTTGGCAGCGCCAATTGAACATGCTCCTGTTAAAAAAAAATATGATCCAAATCACCTTGGTCTAACTGACAATGAATCAAGTGACGATGTTTCTGAATCAAGTGATGAGGAAAAGGAAATTAAAGAGGAAAACTGTGGAAATTCTGTTCAGGAAAGTGAAGTAGTGGAAATAAATGAAATAGATTCTAGTCCTAACTCAAATAATGATAAAAGTGTAAATATAGATGATGAAGTCAAGGTGATTAACGAAATTCCAATAGTTGCTCCATTAAAAAAAGAGAGAAAACCTGCTGTGTTTGTAGATGTGATAAGAGACCCAAAAATACAAGAGCAAAGAATGAAACTGCCAATATTGGCCGAAGAACAACATATAATGGAGGTGATTAATGCCAATCCAATTGTAATAATTTCTGGAGAAACTGGTAGTGGAAAAACAACTCAGCTTCCCCAGTTTCTCTATGAAGCAGGTTATGCTCTAGAGAGGAAGATTGGAATAACTGAGCCAAGGAGGATTGCAGCCATCTCCATGTCAGAGAGAGTAGCAAAAGAAATGAGCCTGAGCTCCAAAGAAGTATCCTTCCTTATAAGGTTCCAAGGTAATGTTACAGAAGATACGAAAATCAAGTTCATGACAGATGGTGTGTTGTTAAAGGAAATTCAAAGCGACTTTTTGCTCAATAAGTACAGCGTAATCATACTGGATGAAGCTCATGAGAGATCTCTGTATACAGATTTATTAGTTGGTGAGTAAAAGAATTGCTTAATCAATGTTTATTTTCAATTCATAAAATAGAGTATTTAATGAAGGAGAAATACCTGTCAATCAATTTGAGAGTGTATTCATTGATGGCACGATACTGAAGGGACTCAAAGATTGAGTTTATTTCAGGAACATACATAGGTACATATCAAGTAAAGCAGTGATTCACCTAAATTCTCTTTTGTTGAATAAAATCCGAATAATTTTTTTAATTAATCAAGCATTCATCAAAAATATAGCTCGTTCTCTAATTTATTAAATATCAATATCAACAACTTGAGACAATACTGTCCGAAACTAGCTAACCATACCCTGCTTTCATAGAATGGTAGAAACAATTTTTGGTCACGATTTTTAGTTGGGAGTCGTTACACCAGGCTATGCATAGATGGCCATGAAATTCTGACACATTTCACCTCGTGTATTTTGAAAATATTAGGTTTTAGTCATTCTTCTGTCAGATGAATGAGCAACGTTGTAGTTTTTACATATAAGTATTAGTAATTACATATTTATCAAAATGTTTTACTCTGGGAAATTGATGAATTTGAGAAAATATTATGTGAATTCAATAATTCCAAAGACCTGGCGAATGTTGAAGAAACTTTTTTCTCTGTCAATACTGAAAATATTTCAGGTATATAAACATGGTTGGATGATTCAGTTATGCTATTTTCTTGTACGGAAATCAAGAATCGAGTGTTGAGATTTTACTGAAAATAATGGACAGAATAGTCCATTACTCTGTGATAGTTCATTCGAAAAAAGAATTAGAGTACTCAAATAACCCAACTGACGCACCTATGGAATTCTTCACTTTTCAAATTTCTCAAGAAATAAGCCTACAGAAGACATTTAAAAACTTTTTTTGCACAACTTGAAATACAAACTCCAGTATGAAAATGTACTAGTACTACAAAACCTGTGTTACAGTTAAACCTTAAAAGAACTAACTGCATTTACGAAGTTAAAAGAGAGTAAATAGAAATTAGCATTGGCAACGTCTCTGAGAATGATTCGACATTTCACGAGTACCAACCTGCGTCAGTTTTAAGTGGAAAAACTTGATGAACCTTAATCCAGGATACTTAATAAAAGTGAATGCAGTATACATCATGATTGCTATACAATAGCACTACAAGTGTGAAATATTACGGATTACTCCGGAACTAGGACCTGAACTACATAACATTAAAAAGCCGTCTTTGTAATAACTTGAATTAATGAATGCCATCAATCAACACTCAAAATGTTGCTCAATGTACGGATACAAATGAAATTTGTGCAGACTTGTGTTATGTCCTTGAAAGGAAAAGTTTGAGTTTTATTGCAGTACAAAAAACTGTATTTTTTTTATTTGCTTTGATAATTTAGACTCTAGGTAATTGAAGGGTGGGATAGATTCTATTTATAAGCCAGTGTGATCCAATGATAAA
This sequence comes from Adalia decempunctata, assembly GCA_951802165.1. Classification (NCBI taxonomy): domain Eukaryota; kingdom Metazoa; phylum Arthropoda; class Insecta; order Coleoptera; family Coccinellidae; genus Adalia; species Adalia decempunctata. The sequence goes on along the minus strand of OX637696.1, from coordinate 59,951,052 downwards.
CAGATTTTCTGAGTTCATTCATTGGTGTCTAATCTACAGTCATGTACTCAGAAAACCAATGAGAACAAGGGCGGATTTTCGATCTCGTAAATAAATGGTGTTCAAATAATAATTTGATTTTGAACACTGAAAAAACAGAGTGCCTCATTTTTCATGCTCATCACTCCACGGTTGAGCTCCCTCAAGTTATTGAATTTGGTAATTGCCCTGTTACTATTAAAGACACTACCAAGTTTTTGGGCGTTTGTCTGAGCTCAGATTTGAAGTGGAGCGATCATATAATGTCCTTGAATAAACGATTAACATCTGCAGTATATTCACCAAATGTATTGAGGTATCATGTAAAGGAGGATGTGCTCAATGCTCAAAATAATATATTACTCAAATTTTTATTCCTTAATGGCATATGGAGTTATTTTTTGGGGTAATAGCTCTCTTGTTGATAGAATCTTCATCACACAGAAACTCGCTTTGAGGACAATGTTCAGAAAAAAATTCAGAGAATCATGCAGGGGTCTTTTCAGACAAAATAACATCTTGACGATACGTGCATTATACATATACAAATGTATTTGATGTATTTTAAGAGTCGAAATACATCCTTAACCTACCTACCTACATATACAAATGTTTACTATTCACCGTCAAACATAAAGAATATTTTACTCAAAATAAAAACGTAAATCACACCAGACGCGTGCACACTTTTCTCTATTCGCTCCACACGTTGTCACTTGCACAAAATGGTGTCCATAGTGTCTGTATGAAATTGTTTAATGCCCTCCCTGTTAGGTATCAGAGAATATATGAGGAGAGATCTTTCAGACGAGAGATCCAAAAATTTTTAATTCAATGTGAGCCATATTCTTTGGCTGAATATTATAATTTTTGCCGAATGCAACCTACTTTATAGTTTTACTGTAATTTTCTTTTTTTTGGACTTGTTTCACTTTATTGTTGCACAATATTACTTGTTGTAGCTCGATAATTTTTGAAATAAATGAATCTATCTATCTATCTATCTACCTCTTTTTCATGGGAGGGGTAATAACGATCATGGGGGGGGGGTAATAACGATTGAAAACCATTAAATCAGGTATACACAATGTATAATTTTTTTTTTGTGCACCACCTTTTCCTTAGGTGTTCCATGCTCATGGGGGGGGGGATAGTTACCCCCAGCACCCCCCCTCGTAAATCCGCCTTTGAATGAGAATGTATGTGTCATAATTCACACAACTATCCAACTATGTTTATATTCGTAAAATATTTTCAGTATTAACAGAGAAAAAAGTTTTTTCAACATTCGCCAGGTCTTTGGAATTATTGAATTCACATAATTTTTTCTCAAATTCATTATTTTCTCAAAGTAAATAAACATTTTGATAAATACGTAACTACTAAGATCTATGTAGAAAGAACAACGTTGCTTAGTTATCTGACAAGAAAATTACTATAACCTAACATTTTCAAAATATACGCGGTGAAAGGACCCCGCACTTTTTCTATGGCAAATGGCGTTCCGTCAAATTTTCTAAAATTTTGGTATAATGTAGTACTCGACCTTCTGATCAAAAGTGTCCATGGCCCCAACTCAATCCTATGACTAGTTTTCGAGATACAGGGCGTTGAAGTTGAGAATTACCCACTTTTACTACGCCCGTATCTCGGAACAGAATCGAATGAACTTCAATTTTTCTCAAGAAACATTTCATTACATCCCCAAGGAGCAACCATATAGAGGAATATGACCGAAAATCGTTACGAATACGGGGTCATCCATAATTTAATGCATGCCTGATTTTGAAAGAATAAAATATGTCAGTTTCAGAGCGAGAACGTTCACAAAATGAACTATTACACTAGATATATTGTTGTTACATCGAAAACGTCTGAAATACCCAGAATTTATACTGGGTGATCCATTATTATAGAAACTATTTTCAAGGAGGGTTAAATGGACACCCTGTATTTATGGGTTGATTCAAGGTGTTTGTTTAATTTTTTTAGAACATATCATCATGGACTTCGAAGAATACAGAGTGATTCAGTCATGAAATGAACTTTGAACCTTACGAAAATACCCAAAAACCACCTTTTTTTTTTCATCACCCTGTATTTCAAGATTAACTCCGACGAGGTGGGAGTTTTCTTTCACCACTGTACCTGATATAAAAACATCAATACAGCTGAGAGTTTTTATCCACTTCCTATGACCAGATTTTTTGTTATGCTGGAATAAGAATAGAATAACATACCTAAATAAATAATTTTCATATTACATTAAAAAAAAATCTGCTCATAGGAAGTGTATAAAAACTCTCGGTCGTATTAATGTTTTCATATCAAGTACAATGGTGAAAGAAAACTCCCACCTCATCGGAGTTAATCTTGAAATACAGGGTGATGAAAAAAAAGGTGGTTTTTGGGTATTTTCGTGAGGTTCAAAGTTCATTTCATGACTGAATCACCCTATATTCTTTGAAGTCCATGATGATATGTTCTAAAAAATTAAACAAACACCTTGAATCAACCCATAAATACAGGGTGTCCATTTTACCCTCCTTGAGAATAGTTTCTATAATAATGGATCACCCAGTATAAATCCTGGGTATTTCAGACGTTTTCGATGTAACAACAATATATCTAGTGTAATAGTTCATTTTGTGAACGTTCTCGCTCTGAAACTGACATATTTTATTCTTTCAAAAACAGGCATGCATTAAATTATGGATGACCCTGTATTCGTAACGATTTTCGGTCATATTCCTCTATATGGTTGCTCCTTGGGGATGTAATGAAATGTTTCTTGAGAAAAATTGAAGTTCATTCGATTCTGTTCCGAGATACGGGCGTAGTAAAAGTGGGTAATTCTCAACTTCAACGCCCTGTATCTCGAAAACTAGTCATAGGATTGAGTTGAGGCCATGGACACTTTTGATCAGAAGGTCGAGTACTACATTATACCAAAATTTTAGAAAATTTCACGGAACGCCATTTGCCATAGAAAAAGTGCGGGGTCTTTTGCCAGAATGTCATTATAGTTACATTATGAAAGTGAATTGAGTATAGAGACACCAGTCTGAGGAAATTGGGGATTGAGATACTTGAAAACAAATTAATTTTTCATAGGTTTGCTGGCCTGGATTATTAAGCTTCGCGAGAAGAGGAATATACCACTAAAGCTCATCATCATGTCGGCCACATTGCGAATACAAGACTTCACAAACAATAGGAGACTTTTCAAAACCCTGCCACCCGTTGTTAACGTGGAGAGCCGGCAGTTTCCGGTAACCGTTCATTTCAACAGACGCACTAACGATGATTACATGGAGGAGGCTTTCAAGAAGACTGTGAAGATACATTCTACTCTACCCGAAGGTGGAATTTTGGTTTTCGTCACGGGCCAGCTAGAAGTTTATCAACTTGTGAATAAGTTGAAGAAAAAATTTCCTTACGTCAAATCAACGAAGAAGGCGGAGATTAAAATAGAAGAGCGTGATAATGAGAATGAATGGGGAGGAAAAGGAAAAAAGGTAGAAAAAGACTGATATTGCACATAATACTTCAATAACCTTCAATTGTCTAGTTGATATCGATACAAAAAAATTACAAAGCAATAACCTGAAGTTAGTACCTTCTGCGCGATTGTTTAAATTCAGAGCCAGAGAAGGTATTCAGCACTGCTTGACTCCCAGATATATGCAATTTCTTGTTCTTCTAATGACTAACAATTTTTAAGTAATTCATTTTATCCATTTCTCTGATTCGGTGTGTACTTTCCGCCGGAAAGTGTAAATGAGCCTTCACCTGTTCAATAACTGTTTGTTTTTTTGTGCATTGTCTTAAGCCGTACTCCCACTCCTCGTGTATTTGGCAAATATTTGCCACTTGCCTATATTTGGCATGTAGTGGGAGTGGTTCACTCGGCCAATACTTGTACAATTATTTGCCACTGTCGAAGTCCCGCCAGTTGTCGGTAAAAATGCAACGAGTCAAAGGGATTACAATTATTTGTGTATTTGACAAGTATACAGGGTGTCTACTTTTAAAACGTCAAAACTTCAAGGGGAGATTATTCAAGTGATTTGCAACAAAAAATGTCATATAACACATGGTCGAAATCTTGACCGATATTCTTCAATTTAACATTTCTCGTTTTCACGAAATATTTCAATTTCTTCCATGAAATCTTTAATATATCAGTTATGCTTGTAGCTTCATCGAATTCGATCACATATTTGGAAATTGTATTAAATTTTCTACAAGAAAAGAATTTCAGTGTGCCAAAAATATTTCTATTGTGGGTTTGGCGAGGAGATGAATATCACGATACTGAAGTGAACAAAATCAGTCATATTTTTCCAATGGGTTTTTCGTTGAAAAATTATCTATTATGGACATGTTTTCTTTTCAGCAAAAAATACCTCATTTAGTGTACTTTCGAATGACATATCAACTTTCTTGCTAACTGCTTGTTTTCTGCCATAATATCATGGCTTATAAGATGAAAACGAAAAAGTCGAAAAATTTCAAACCTAAATTTGCTCCATTTTGAAACTCATTATGATTGAATATCGAAGTAATTCTAATGGAAATCATGAATTTATCAATGAAATGAGAATAATTCTGAACAATGAAAAAATTTTTAATAATACAGATTTTATGAAAAAATTTAAAAAACAGACTATTACTATTTTTTTTAATAATAATAATATATTTATTGGTTTCAAGACTTATCCAGTTTGTAAGTTTGTGACAGATAAACAAGATAAAATAGAAACAAGTCAACTTCATCTTCGAGACGAGCATGAATTGTAAAACTCCGTCAAGTTGTATGGTTCACATTCAATAATGAACAGAGTTATCCGTCTCTCAAAGAGGCTAGGGCTGCTGATGCCATGAAATTCTCTAGGTAGAGCATTGAAAAGTTTAAGGCATACAAAGACTGTTGCTTTAGTTGTCAATGTTAGGGAACACTTAGGGAGCAAATAAGGACACATTCGTCGTGTTGCGTTTTTGTTCTCATAATTAGCGAAAAGGTGATCATGTTTCCGAAGGAAGAGCAGGGAACGAAGGACAAATAGACCCGTGACGGTTAGGATCCCATTTAACCTGAAGACCCCCCGACAGGATTGCCGAAAACCCAGACCAAACATAGATCTCATCGCAACTTTTTGAGTAACAGACAAGTTTCGAACGGAGGAGCTATTCCCCCAGAAAATCACACCATAGGACAGCAGGGACTGAAAGTTGGAGAAATATATAGTTTTCAGCACCTCTACCGAGACATGGCGCTTCAGTGCGTTTATAGAGTAAATCACTGTAAATAGCTTTTTATTCAGATTTTCGGTGTGTATATGCCATTTGAGGGTGGCATCTAAGTGAAGTCCAAGAAACTTGACGGAATCCTGAATCCTCAAATCCGACTGCTGATGGCAATCTAATCTCTCGGGAATGCGTAGTCGAGAGTGGGCAGTATGAAAGAGGGTTAGCTCCGTTTTTTCAATATTTAGGAGTAATGAGTTCCGGGAGCACCAGGCCTCAGCGGTGGCAATACCCTCAATAGATTGTTGAGTCAGGCGTTGAAGATCAGGAGAAGTTGTTAGGATGCTTGTGTCATCTGCATATATCGATAAGTGGAACAGCGGGCTGTTATAGGCATCAGGGAGGTCATTAATGTAAAGAATAAATAGAAGGGGCCCAAGGATACTACCCTGCGGTACTCCCGCCCTCAGTGTTATTTCTTTTGACAAATATGAATTACCTTCGACAACAATCTCCACCCTTTGTCTCCTGTTCACGAGGTAGCTACGCAACAATCGAAGCTGATTATCCCGCACTCCATAGTATTCCAATTTATTAAGCAAGATATCGTGATTCACAGTGTCAAACGCCCTAGATAGGTCTAGAAACACTCCCATTGGAATACTCCCAGCCTCCAAAGCATCACATATCGAGTTCAAAAGGGAGAAAATTGCCGTCTCGGTACTTCTGTTCTTAAGAAAACCATGTTGTCGATTATTAAATATGTTGAACTTATGTAAAAAGGAGAGTAGCCGGGAACATAGTAACTTCTCAAAGATCTTAGAGAAGGTCGATAGTAGGCTTATTGGGCGATAGTTATTAAAGTTATCAGTGTGTCCCTTCTTGTGGATGGGTTTAACAATGGCCAATTTGAGAGCGTCAGGAAATATGCCCTGGACAAAGGAGTGGTTGATGATGAAACCGAGAGGCCGTGATATAATGTGAATACATTTCTTGATGACCTTCATTGGTACCTGATCAAAACCAAATGAAGACGAGTTCTTCATTTTGCCAACGACTGTTATCAACTCCGCATCAGAGACCTCAAACACATAGAACGATCTCACACACCGGTTCAAGACTGGGAATTCATACCCGCCCAGAGCCGGGCTGCCTACCTGAACAGCATGATCTGTGAAGAACTCGTTTAAGAATTCAAGATGGCGTCTAGTGAAAGTGAAACGGAATCTCGCTCCGAGAAAAATCCGAATCCAATCAAAAATAAAGATCAAAAATGTGCCCATTGCACCAAAAAAGTGGTTGACTGTGTGAAGTGCAAGAAGTGCTTCAAAAATTTCCACCCCTCATGCATAATACAGGCAGCAAGCCATAAACAAGCTGCATGTAAACATGAGGCAATAACCCAACATCCTAAATCAATGGAACTAATTATACAGGAAAATACGATCCTCAACATTGAAAATAGTTATTTAAAACAAATGCTGAAAGAATGCCAGGAGAAGAATACCATCCTAAAAGATTATATCAGTCTTTTACTCGATAAGGTAAATTTCACAGAAATCAACAAGGAACCGATCATAAAAAATAATCAACAAACAACATCCCAACAAAAAAACGGAACACGAGATAACAGCAACATCACAAACACCGTAAACAAGAACGATTACGAGCTACCGCGCCAAACGGACCCACCGCGGCCATGTAAACCACAGAGTCAACAAGAACACATAACCTCAAACTCAGCGCAAATAATTTCGCAGCCGTCAACGTCATCTGATAAACAAATACTCCTTCAAACTGAAACGCAAAAAGAGACAACACAAACAACAAAACCAACATACCGTTATAGCGAAGTACTGAAATCCACAAAAACAAAACAAATGCCACAACCACATCCCAATTCTGCTGAATACCTGAATAAAGAAGATTTTAAAAAAGTTGTCACAAAAAGGACTAAACGACCCACAAGATCTGACAAAATAGGAACCAACACAAATCCAAATGAAGGAAACTCCTTCAAATCAAATAAAAGCAATGAAGATAAAAAGTTATGGATGTTCATTTCGAGAGTGGATACATCAACGAAAGAAGACGATCTAAGGCAATACATTGCCATGAAAAGTAAAATTGACCAAGGAAACATCTCAGTTAAAATGCTGGAAACAAAAATAGTAGATGCAAAATACAAAAGTTTCATGATTGGAGTTCCCACAAACTTAAAGACAGATATCTATCAAACAGATTTCTGGCCAAGTGGGATTACATTTTCTAGATTTAACTTCATACGAGGCCAACATTTTTTAGACCATCCCCAAAAATCAGAACGGCCGATGAAAATAACACAGTAATATCACCCACTATGAATAATTTCAGTATAATACACAATACAAAAACAAACAGAGAATTAAATAATCACAAATTTTCAATCTTACACCAAAATATTAGATCCATAGGAAATACGGTGGAACAACTAGAAATCCTGATAGAAGATAATCAAGATATCGAAGTACTCTGTGTTACAGAACACTGGAAGACAGAAGAACAAATTAGGAATTACAATCTGAAAAATTTCACTCTTAAAGCAAAATTCTGCAGAGCAATTGGTGAACATGGAGGAGTAGCAATATACACTAGAAGTAATTTGGAGACAATAGAAAGGAAGGATATTGGGAAAATATCAAAGAAGGGACAGTTTGAATGTGCTGCAATAGAATTCTCAAGAAACAAGATAAGATGGATCTGCATTGTAATATATAATGATGGAAATACAGAACCTATGATTACACAGATGACACCTATACTAGAGAAACTAATTAAAAGCGAACTACAGATAATAATAACAGGTGATTTCAATATAAACATGACTGAGAACTCCAAAAAAACAAATGATTGGATAAACTTTCTGAAATCATATGGTATCGACCAAACTATCTTTGAACCTACAAGAATAACACCTTCAACATCCTCTTGTATAGATGGCATTCATGTGAGAGTAAATTATCCCTATGTTACAGAGGTGATACATACCCATATCTCTGACCATACAGCACAGAAGATATCTTTCACAACAACAAAAATTACCAATTACATATATAGAAGAATACTGTCTGATGATAATCTCAGCAATCTAAAAATGTCCCTATCTGCCCAGAACTGGTCATCAGTATATGAGTGTGATAGTGAAAATGTGGATCATCAATTTAACATCTTTCATAGTATATATCTGGAGAACTTCAATAAAGCCTGTCCTTTGACAAAAATTAATGCTAACACTACAAAAAAGACCTATAATTACCATAGCCCAGAAATCAAGCAACTGAAAAATAAACTAGATATTTTACTTATTCTTAGTGAAAAAGATATTACTTTCAAGAATGAATATAGGAAAGTCAAAAAGCAATATGACCTACAACTTAATAAAACTAAGGCAGAATATTTTGAAGGATTAATTAGAAATTCAGACAACAAAAGCAAAACTATTTGGTCTATTGTAAAAACATTGCAAAACAACAAAAATAATGATTATCTTCCACAGAACAAAAACACCAAGAAAACAGCAAATGAATTTAATGATTTTTTTATAAATGCCGCACCAAATTTAATAAAACAAAGGGACCAAATAAGACCGACTACCACATTGCAAAACACAACAAATATATTTTCCACTTACACAATCTCCACAGACCAACTCAGGGACATAGTAAAACAACTCAAAAATAAACACTCAACTGGAATAGATGGAATATCAAATCAAACAATAAAAATTACCATAGATGAAATTATAGAACCACTAACATATATCATAAACAACTCTCTGGAAATGGGAATATTCCCGAAAATACTTAAAACAGCAGAAGTTATACCAGTATACAAAACTGGGGACCCAGAGCAATATGAAAACTACAGACCCATTAGCATATTGACATCCTTCTCAAAGATATTTGAGATGGTATATTGTGGGCAGATGACAGAATATTTTGTGACCAATGCTCTTTTCAATCAAAATCAACACGGTTGTATGAGAGGGAAGTCAATTCAAACTGCTATATATCAATTCCTGAAAAGAATAACAGAAGCATTTGAGAATAAGGATCTGGCTCTAGGACTATTCCTGGACCTTTCCAAAGCATATGACTGCATTAGCCCACCGATATTGTTTCAAAAATTAAGGCACTATGGAATTCAGGGTATTGCCCTTAAATGGATTGAGTCATATTTCCATGGTAGAACCCAGTTGGTAAAACTATATGCACACGGAAGCTACATAAACTCAGACGAACAAATAGTGAAACTAGGAGTACCACAAGGCAGTATAGCAGGAACACTTTTCTTCCTAGTGTACATAAACGACTATGGCCTGAATGTTAAGTGGAGGCACGATGAAGTGACAAGTGTGCACTATGTAGATGATACAAATCTACTGGCAGTACAGTTACTATGGCCCGAACTCAAGCACCTTGTCCACATCATAATGGAATATACTGAAGATTGGTTCCAAGAAAACAATTTGATTCTGAATAAGACAAAAACTAAATTAACTCTATTCCATCCTACCAACTCTAGTAAAGAAAACCCAGAACAATTCCCAATTGGTAATCAGAACTATAAATTGTCAAAAAGCTCAAAATTCTTAGGAATCCACATTGATGAAGAACTCAACTGGAAGGATCATATAATAACACTCGAGGGAAAACTAGGATCAGCAATCTATGCATTTAGGGTAGTTGCAAGATATTTAAATCAAGATGTACTAAAAACTGTGTACCACGCTACAATTGAGTCAAAATTTCGATATGGATTACTTTTTTATGGATCAGGAAATATTACATCTATATTTATCCTGCAGAAGAAAGCAGTCAGAATACTATATGACATGAAATTCAATCAATCATGTAGAGGAACTTTCAGACAGAAGAAAATATTGACCATTTACGCAATATACATTCAAGAATGCCTTCTCTTTTTCCATAAAAATAGAAACCTTTTTGATGAGTACAAGAACATGAAAACCAGATACGAGACGAGGAATCAAAATTACAACTATCCTGTATGCAGATTAACAACAACACAAAGACAGACTGAATATAGATGCCTAAAATTCTATAATACATTACCTGAGAATATACAGAAGATAGAAAATCACAAACAATTCAAGAGGGAACTTTATAAATTGTTTATCAACATGGAACCATATTCTTTAAGAGACTATGGAATAAACTATTAGTTAGAAAATTTTGACACTATTGCATTTCTTTTCTTGTGATATATTTATGTTACTTGAAGTGATTTGAAATAAAGAATGTTATTATTATTATTATTATTAAGCCTTGGGCTACAATTTTTTGATTTCCAGGAGGTAGTTTCGGCTTAGCATTACAATGTTTACCATCAAGGTTTTTTATAATAGACCATGTAGTCTTCGACTTATTGTTAGAATTTTGTATTAGTTGGCCATAGTGTTTCTGTTTCAGAGCAGTTACCGCTGTATCATATTCCCTCTTGAGTGCTTTATACTGCCTTAGAAATTGAGGATCAGTTCTAGAAACTGTATATAGTATATTCAATCTGTTTTTTATGCTGATGATGTTCGAATCCAACCTAAAATGTTTGATGCTCTTTGAAGGCGAAATTTTCTTCGAGGTTATAGGAAAACAGTCATTAAAAGCCTTATTGAACCGGCGTGAGAAACAGCTCCACATGTCGTCGATCTCACCACCCTCGAAGTCATAAAGCTCCGTCCAGTCAAGCTGAGAAAGCTGATCCTGGAATTTCTCGATGTTAGCTACACTGTAATTGCGAAACTTGATTGGTTTTTTTGCCCAAGGTTTTTTGGTTCCACAAGCCTGAAGTCAAGGCATAGAGCAGAGTGGTCAGAAAGATGAGGCTGTATCACCTCCAGGTGAGGTTCTCCAATATTAGTAAAGATGTTATCTAGACAAGTTGACGAAAAAGGGGTAACACGAGTAGGTTCATGGCAGAGGATCTTCAGGCCATATGATTGAACAAGTGTGGTTAGCAATTGTGATTCCCTACTTTCAGTCCTAAGCGTATCGATGTTGAAGTCACCAACTACGATTATTCCCGAGTTTGTGTCCCTTCCTAACATCTCCAACAGCCGCACCAGCCTTTCGAAGAACACATCCAGCTCCGCAACCTGAGAGACGTTTGACCTGTAGATACAAACTATAATTAGTTTACTATTACATCCTAAATCAAATTCAACAGCACAACATTCAAATGAGTACTGTACACTTAATTTGTTAACATCTGAGCGAACAGAAAAATTTTCAACATTTTCACGAACAAAAATAGCACATCCACCATGTCTGTGAACTGGGCGACAGAAGCTGGAGGCAAGCTTGAATCCAGGTATCCTGAAGCAGCTCAGTTGATCGGAGCTCTGCCAGTGCTCACTTAACGCCAAGAAATCAGCCCTCCGCTCAGTTAGCAACTGATCTAAACCATGTAAAGATGTAGCAAGAGATTGTATGTTCAGGTATGTCAAGTTTTTAACAGTACTTGCTTTGTTCGAAGAATCCAATGCAGAATCTGGAATCGCAGCAGTATCAGGATCTACCTCTGGTGGGTGTGGTTCGACTTTTTCAGGAAAAAATTTCTGCAGTTGAACTCCCGGAGGGTAATCCCTCTCGGCCAAAAATCAGTAGAGTTGATTCGAGCGAAGAGAGCATCATTGGGGATGCCAACGCTAAAGGCAGAGTTTTGTCCCTTAGTTTCCAATTTATTAATTTCGAATAGTTGAATTTCCTCAATGCCTGAACCAACAAGGAATGATTTAATATCCTCTGGGGCAGCTTCTTTACCTGATATACGGCCAACGTACAGCGATCTCCTTCTGAGTGCACCTTTAATCTTAGAATCCACGCTAGAGTTTAAAGAGCCAGTACATACAATTTCTCTCTTGTGAGATCTTCTAGTTGAAGTAGTTGACTTACGTTTTTTACGGTTGTATGTTTGCCATTTCTGATCACCTTCCATATCTGTAGCAGCGTTTTGTGTACTATTATTTGACTTTCCGTCTTTCTGTATATTATCACTATTATCAGAGACAACCATATTATTTAAGTCAATTTCTGATGTGTTTACTTTATTTGTTAGGTTAGAGTATTCAAGGTTGCCAATATTTGGTGTTCTGTGGTTGCCAACCTCCGCATTAGTATTTCTGGTAGTTTCGGTAGTAGTAGTTTCATTGAACCCATGGGCTTTGACATTTGACATCTGACGTTTTGCTTCTGTGACAGAACCAGTAACACCTGATATCGTTTGAGTAGCGGAATGTTTACCTTTTTTTGGCAGATTTTTTGTTGCTTCTAAAGTTTTTATCTTTTCATGCAGTAATAAATTATTTTCTTCCAAAGTGGAATTTTTGCTTTTTACTTCCTCTAAAAGGGAATTCAATAGCGTTACTTGCATTTTGTAAAATTGTAGCTCAGTAATTGCCGTTTGAGGTGACGGTGTTTCACATGATACAGCTGATTCACGGCTCGACGTGGTCTCGTGGATGCAGGTGGCAGATCTCTTCGAATTCGCCTGTTCTAGGCATGATGGATGAAAATATCCGCAGCATTTTTGACACTTTATTCCTTCCACAACTTTCTTGTTGCAGTGTGCACATATAACACATTTTTGATCACAATTAACATTATTTTTCGCGGAGCAATCGTCATCGCCATCTTCACTTGGCGCCATCTTGACAATATTTATAACAATTGTTCGAAATGTCCTTGTTCAATACATTTAACACATCTTTTTCGAACTAAATCAACAACCTTGCGAAGTTCGCAATGTTTCTGACGCATTTCTGCACAACACACTTCAATCCTTTCGATCAGAGCCTCTCGAGTCTGAACGCGAATTCGGTACACATTTTATTTAAGGTGCTCCAGATTTAAAAATCCAAAGGCGTCAGGTCTGGGCTCCTTGGTGGCCATCTTACCGGACCGTACCTTCCAATCCATTTCTCCCCAAAATACTCATTCATCAACTGTCGTACGTTCCGGCTATTATGAGCTGGACAGCCATCCATTTGAAACATGACATTTTGTCTGGTAGCCAGGGGCTTTCATCCAATATGTCTGTTAAGCTGCTTTGGATTAATCTTATGAATTCATCAGAGTTGAGGCGATCGGGGAGTATAACTGGTCCGAAAAGTTCACCTCTCATGACTGCTAACCACACGTTGACCCTTATTTCATGTTGATAATGAGAAACAATAGTAGCATGGGGGTTTTCTCTCTTCCATCTTCCATCTATTTCGCAAATTCATGAAACCCGATCTCGTGAAAGTTGCCTCATCAGGCCATAATATTCTATCACCCCCCCATTCTCCTAACTTATTCAGGTACCACCTACAAAATGTTAATCGTACCTCAGCATCTACAACTAAATGGAGCAAATTTAGGTTTGAAATTTTTCGACTTTTTCGTTTTCATCTTATAAGCCATGATATTATGGCAGAAAACAAGCAGTTAGCAAGAAAGTTGATATGTCATTCGAAAGTACACTGAATGAGGTATTTTTTGCTGAAAAGAAAACATGTCCATAATGAATAATTTTTCAACGAAAAACCCATTGGAAAAATATATGACTGATTTTGTTCACTTCAGTATCGTGATATTCATCTCCTCACCAAACCCGCAATAGAAATATTTTTGGCACACTGAAATTCTTTTCTTGTAGAAAATTTAATACCATTTCCAAATATGTAATCGAATTCGATGAAGCTACAAGCATAACTGATATATTAAAGATTTCATGGAAAAAATTGAAATATTTCGTGAAAACGAGAAATATTAAATTGAAGAATGTCAAGATTTCGACCATGTGTTATATGACATTTTTTGTTGCAAATCACTTGAATAATCTCCCCTTGAAGTTTTGCCGTTTTAAAAGTAGACACCCTGTATACTTGTCCATGCTCTCCCATGACTTGCCGCAATTAATCTGGCAGTTCTATTGTCAGCTTCCGTCGAGTGTTTGTGGTGCTTGCGTTTATATGAAGTTTTTCCAAAATGGAGTGGACTCAAGAAGTCGTTTTCGAATTTCTAGATTTGTATGAAAATGAACCAGTTAGGCATCCACATATTTTATTTTGGATTCGAATCCACATCATAAGAACAGGAACTTAATTAGCAATGCCTGGGTTCGCATCCAAAATAAAATATCAATCCACTACTTTGAACAGAAGTCGAGACAGGTAGGTGAATACCTCTATCTGACCTGACGGAACAAAATACCATCCTTTACAGGGTGTTTCCTCGTTGTAAACCTCAAGTTTAATGTATGCAACAAGAAAACACCCTGTAAATGATGGTTTCTGTTCGGTCAGGTCAGATAAAGGTATTCACTTACCTGTCTCGACTTCTGTTCAAAGTAGTCATCCACCATCTTCTTTTTCTTTTTGCCTTCTGAGCTTTAATTCTTCTATAGCAGTCACTTACTACCACAAAAGCTGCTGCAGCGACAACGCGACTATCCATGGTCGAAACAAAATAAAAACTGAACGAGACTCGAGAGAAGAGAGAAAAGGGGGAGAGACCATGATGAAAGAATATAAATACATGTATTCTTCCATCATGGGAGAGACGACGAAACTGCTGTACTTGCCAAGTACACAACTATTGGCATATTTGTCAAATACGGGAGTAGTGGGAGCGCCCTACTTGTCATTCAAGTACGCAAATAAATACGTACTTGCCAAATATACGAGTAGTGGAAGTCCGCCTTTACACCATTGGAAATTAATGAATTGATACGATTCAAAATAACACCAACCATTCTACTTGAATTTTAATTTTCCATTGAAATTCTATAAAATTTGCAACAAAAATATAATAATAATGTTCATAGAGACATCAATTGAACAAAAGTTAAATATTCCTCTCATCAAACGAAACACTTTTTTCCTATACATACCATTTTTTCTTTGAAAATCCATGAAGAAACACTTTTCTTTCTATATCTTCAGAACCGTTATTTAGAAATGAACTGAATTTTGTATGTCCATTGTCCAATAAAGGTCTGCATATCATTTTGTATATCATACTGGCCGTTTTACTGATGATTCCCTGGTTTTATAAGTTAGGGACCTGATGTGCCCAGCTCGTGTGATAGCTGCCTTCTTTTGGAGACTCAAATGTGCTCCGAATTTCATCTTGCTGTCGATCTGTATGTTGCATGAATATGTTGTAGTAATTGTGACACTTCCAAGTTTTATATTGGGAGAGTTGACGTTGATTTTGTTATTGAAGGTGATGACTTTTGATTTTGGGTTGTATTCTCCAATGTCTCATTCTTTTATACCTTCTTTCAATGTTCCCTTGTGCGGTATTAGAGTTGTATCATCAGCAAATTGAATTGCATGCTTTTTGATGTTCTGGTTCCTGTCATTGTATTGTCGATACATATCACAACAAAACAAGTTGTAAAGTAGAGGAGAGAGTGGCGAGCATTGTGGAAGACCTTGTGCTGGTATGAATTCTTCTGAAAGTTCATTTTTAACCTGTACCTGTAATTTTCTGTTAGGAAGAAAATTGTTTCTGGCTTTTGTCTAATAGATGGGACATTTTAGATGGAAAAGCTTTGAGATCAGACCAGCGTGCCAGACACTGTCAAAGGCCTTGGGGACGGTAATCAGAATGCCTTTTTTCCATTCATTTTGACAGAAAGCGTGGTAGAGGCAGTAGTTGTAGATTTTGTTTATAATAATAAGAATAGTTTTTTTCAATTATACAATAATTAAGTCACAATAAATTCCTTATTCCTTTATAGTAATTACAAAATCATCGAAACTATAAGGAGGATTTTGAACTAAATAGTTTTTCAAATTTTTCTTCATCGTTCTCTGGTTTATTCCTCTCCAGGCCCTGGGTCGTTTGTTGTAAAATGAGGCTCCTAATGTGTTCCTTGAGCTCCAAACGCGCCCTTCGATGGGCTGGGGTAAGAGCTGGGCCTCTTGCCGCGACACGAGGCCTTAAATCATATTCTCTGAGGCGATTTCTTATTGTATGAGTGCTAATTTGCACCTCATGAGTTTGCTCAAGCTGATTTTGAAGGAGGCGAGCGGTTGCAAACCGTTGTCTCAACCAAGAAACTCTCAAGTAACGTTCTTGAATGGCAGTTGTTATTCGTGGTCTACCCTGTACTGGTCTTCGGACATTCATACCTGTCTCTCTGAATCGCTGCAACATTCTGGGCACACTTGTATGGGAAACTCCAAACCTTTCTGCAATTCTTGTGTATGTCCACCCTTCTTCTCGCAAAACTACCGCTTGGGCACATTCCTCTTGGGTCAAATTGCGTGTTTCGCGTTGCATAGCGATCGAGTGTAGAATATCAAACGAAAGAAAAACTATTGATCACTAGAATTGATCGAGAACAACTGATTTTAGAATGGAGCCAATACATTCAAAATCTGATAATATCATCTTTTTTTATTCCTGCTGGGAGAAAACATCTGTATTGAAGAAAAACGTTGAAAGTGGATAACATATGCATGCATAATTCTGATAAAAATAATTATCATTGAGAACACCTTCAGTTGTAGAATAAATTTGAGATTTCCATAATGTGCGTTAATTTTTTTGCGCAGTGTATAAGGAGTGTGGAGTCTTTATTGTGATTTGCTTTAGGTAATCAAGTGGATCTGCTAATGCGTCTCCGATTTTTTTTAGATATGTTAGGTCCCACGTTGACAAAGAAGTTATTAAAATTGTCACTGCTTACTGTATTCTCAGTATTTTGTTTACTGGATCTCCCTGTTTCCGTATTTATGATTTGCCAAGTTATTTTGAATTGTAGATTCGATTTTCGTTATTAAGTTTCCTCTGTCTTTGAGCAGATCAAAGATATAGTTTCTTGTATTCCCTAAATTTCCTGAGTGTATTGTCACTCCGATTTTGTTCATGGGCCTCTCGAATTAAGTCTAGTGTTTCTTTCATATGCACCAGTTCCTGTGATGGTTTGCATTTCCATGTTGAGTTATTATTGCATACCACTGGGAGATGTTTGTCTAGATAAAGGTAAAAGGTATTTAGAAATATGTTGAATTTGTCATCAGCATTTCCAACCTCATTCATTCGTTCCCAGTCCTCGTTCTTCAGATCTTCTTGCAGATTTTTCATCCTTTGATATGTGATGATACTTTTTTTCTTGGAATATTATTTTTCTCCTTCTGATGTTCCACTTCCAGTATTTGGGCCAAGTGATCAGATATATTGGTCATGCATGTTTGCGACTGAAATTCTTTGATGTTGGTAAAAATATTGTCTATACATGTTTTTTCTTGTTGTAGTGTTCTCGGGTGTATGTAGATATGGTCTTTTGGAGTCCAAAGCTTTTTAGGATATTCACAAGTTCTGATGATTGTCTGTTATTCACATTGAAATCAGTGTTGAAATCTCCAACCAGTACCACATCAGTTCCAGCGTCAAACTCAAGATAAGTGTACTCCATCAGTTCAGACCAGAATTGTGTGAAATCATCTGGCAACTTTGGGGTGTAATAAGTTATAATTATCATGTTCTGATGTTTTAAGTAGATTGCACAAGCTTCATGCATCATTTCCCTGGACATTTCCTCAGCCTTCTCAAGCTCCACATATTCCATGTTTTTATCGATCCTACATGCTGATGACATTTTCTTGTGAAACATGCAACTTTTTATTTATTTGACAGATGATATAGGTTCGCATTATGTGTATTCAACCAATGTTCACTCAGACATAAGATATCAATTCCCTTTGAGTCTATTATGTTGTTCAAAGCTTCTGCTTTATTTGAGAGGCCCTGTATGTTCTGATGCATTATTTTGATTGTTTTATTCTTTTTGTGGTCTGTTCTCTCCTCTTTCATAGTACAAATGTGTTTCTGTGGTGTTATAACATTCTGAGTCTGAGTTGCTGAGTCTAATTTTTTAGTATTTTTCTTGGTATGTTGTCATAGTCGGGTGTTGTGTTTTTCCTATGGTTCAGTGCAGTATAATATTCTTCCCCTAATATGGGCTCAAATGTAATCTCTGGTGGAATGTGTAGGCCATTCGCATATCAATTCTCTATTTTTTTCCTATGCTCCTCATAAAATTCTTTGTTTGTAGATCTCGTAAACAACTTTTCAAAATGTTCTGCATATTCTGTCTTTTTCCCTGGTAAGTTTTCCCATTGATTTGAATTGAATTTGAATATTGGTAGGTTGTGTACTTGGCAAGTTTTTTAATCGTTCTCCAGTATGTCCTGCCTTTTTGGTTTTCTATTTCTTTGCAGGCATCTAGCTATTTATTGGATCTGAATTGGAAGATCATGTTATGAATATCCTTGTTCAGTTCGTTGAATTTTCTTTTTAGGCTCGTTTCTTGGTTAATCTGATTTTACAAGAGTTTTTTTTACTCCTAACAACTTTATGATGATGCAGGCTGAAATATTGTTTTTTGAGTCTCCCTCCATAGGGACAATGAATGCCTCGTATAGAATTATAGAGCCTTATCTAAATTCTGTAAAATTTTAGCATAGTATCGATCTGAAAGTTTGCAGGGATTGGTGCACATGGTAGTTTTAATTTGTGTTTTTTATTGTGCTGTTCATGTTTTTTTTAAGGTTGTACTTAAGATTTATCATCTTTTTAATTATCTCCAATCACATAACATTGTGTATTTTTAGCTTGATAAAGGCTTCATATAAGCCGAAACGTTGCTGGAAGAATAATAAATATATGGATGTTCCTGTGACCATTATTCTCCGTCCCTTGTTTTAATTTGATTTTCGTTACTCTAATTACAAACGGAGCTTTTCCTGATATATTCCAAAGAATTGCAAAAATCAAATGTGAAAATTTTTTCAAAATAGATTGTTGCTTTACAGAACAAAAATAAAAAGATCATTCTGCCTCGTATCGACCTGGACGATTACAGCCTTCCCCGTGATGCCGAGATCAATTCGGATGAAGACGTAACCTTCGACGTGGAATCGGAAGACGAAGAGAAAGTAGAGGAGACAGTTTGTCACGGTCAACCGTTGTGGGTGCTGCCGCTCTTCTCTATACTTCCAGTTCACAAGCAGAACAAGATCTTTCAACCGGTTCCAGCAGGATGCAGGCTGTGCGTGGTGAGCACCAACGTAGCCGAGACGAGTTTGACCATTCCGGGAATAAAATACGTGGTAGATACAGGGAAGACCAAGTCCAAACTATACGACAAGGTTACTGGAGTATCTACCTTCAGGGTGGACTGGACGAGCAAGGCTTCAGCGGATCAGAGGGCTGGAAGAGCCGGTAGAACCGGTCCAGGACACTGTTACAGACTCTATTCCAGGTGAGTACTTTGTATTTAATCAAATGGTGCCGCTAAGACTTCATAGTTCTTCATCAAGGCTGGTTGGTGTGGAACATTTCAATCATAGAATTATAAATGTAGAATTTGAGCGTAGTGGCAAATAAGTATACAAAAGTGTAGTCCAAAAATCCAGGGTCAGTTGTCGCTATACGCATGCGTCGAGCAAAAAAAAGGTCATGTCATTATGTAAAAGTATCCATGGATACCTTATGGAATTGTTTTCGTGCTGCCGATTACCCAATTATCGCGCATGCGCAATAGTTCTCACTGGCCTTTGATACAGCCGGCACTTTTATTTTCAAGGATCAAATTATCGGTATAGAGAGTTATGTGATTTCAATGAAGTTTATAGCCTCAAGCTCGCATGGCAACGGCATAATTATGAGAATATTCACACCTTAGACCATAGAAAGAGGAGACACAGCATCTCATTTATAAATTCGGGAATTGATGAAGCCAAAATTCAGTCAGTCTTCAATGAGTGGGACGAAGATAGCTTAAAGGATAGCAATATCATTTCACATTTATGTGGCAACATTGCAGAATCTAACTTCGTAAAATCCAGTGGCGTGGAGTTATTGATTTTGAAGAATGGAAATAAAATTACGAGTGAATAATCTTTTTATGGCTAATTCTTACAATATTGGTACGGGGGCGGTTTATAGAAATATGAAATTATTTTGTATTATAAATATATTTGAAGATTCGTAATTGATGCAAATGAATTATTGAAATTATTAAACTAATGCGTAGCTCTTTCATATCACTTGAAATTAGTGAAAATAAGTATGAAAAATTATAGAAAAACAATTGATTCTTTAGGAAGTCAATTGAGGTATATAAAATAAACTACACGGTTCATTCAATGCTGAAACTGACCACAAAAAAATTCGTGTGAAGGAATCAGATTTTCCTCTTCACGAGATTTTATAATAAATTGAGGTGTTTCATCACTTTATTACTAATATGATAAGCAATGGCTGCAAAAAGCATCAAACCGAGTCATCAATATTTGAGATGAAAATCTACGGGGCGGCGAATTGCCGAGCGTACATTATATGACTATGAACGGCGTTCAGTATGAAAAAAGCAGCAATAATTCATTCCTTCTTCATTTATTCACAAAATTGAGCATAATTCCTTGAAGAAAATGAAGCTCATCTATTAATCCATAATACAATCACAAAACCATAGTAAATCTACTGAATGCGATATTAAAATCAACATTGATATTGAAAACAGGTCCATTTATTGTTAACTGCTCCTCCCAAAGCCATATATACATTCGATAGTCATAGTTCTATTTGGAAGGCAGAATCCAAGTTGGTACCAATATCAACATATCCTGAGAATCTTGTACCAGTACCAGGGATATGAAACTTCTTCAAGTCTTTGGGCCAAAGCAGTCAATGCTTCTTTTATGAAACCTGGACTTCCATCCACAGATCTATACTTTGAGATAGTTTCTGAAAATGAAGGGCTGTTGATGAATGTTTTTCTCGTGGAATTGTATTCTTGGGGAAAAAAAGAGGCCAATGTTAATGCAAAGGCTTTCAATGTTGGGTTGTACTTCTGCTTGCTTGGATCTTTTGACATTCTTTCAAATAAATCTCATGCAACTCCTGAATTAATAAAAGGCTTAAGGTGAATACAGACTATTCTGACGTGACGTGATTCCACGTCACGTTAGGCACCCTCAGTGCTCCCATTGACCTGATATGAACGTGAACGCACAGAACGATGTGATGAATTTTTATATCACTCACATTTTGACGTTCACGTTCATATTAGGCCAATGGGAGCACTGCTCACGTCTGACGTGACGTGGAATCACGTCACGTCAGAATAGTCTGTATTCACCTTTAGAGCCGTTTCACATGCGACTGATGGTCGGTCGGGGCCGGCGTTTGAACTGGATTTTGCAATCCTTTCACATGCATGCGTATCATCAGTCGACCGATGGAACAAGCACGAGCATCGGTCCAGCCCGCTGCGTTTGAGTGTCGTCGGCTCGAGCCGTCAAAGGGGCTTTCACATGTATGCGCACCATCAGTCCGTATGCAATTGCGGTGTTGCGCATGTTATTGAATATTCTGAGGATTAAATAAAACAAACTATCGGGAATCGGACAATATTTGTTTTCTCCTTTATAAACTCTTCAGCCAACGTTTCGGTAGCACCATTGCTCCTTTATCAAGGCTATAAAAAAGGGTATAATATTATCTAACATATAAAAACAGTTGGTCTATCATAACCCCAAAAAATTGAAAAATTGAAATTTTAAAAAGACTGGCACATATTAAAAGTGGAAAATTATAATCAATGAAAAATTACCTTCGAATATTCATTCACGGAGAAATCGCATATAATAAAAAGTAGGTTGCAAAATAATAATCTTCACCATATACATATTTCCAAAACATCAAATTCTCTCAACAAAGGAACAAGTTGAAAATAAGATGACACCAAGAAGTGAAAAAGGACAGCCAGGGTGTACCAACGGTACTACCAACTCTATCATCAAAACTTTCCCGGAAGAAGAGTTATACTACACAACAAAATTTCTGGCTAAATAAAATAAATTACAACGAAAAACATAAAATTTCAAATTACTTTCAGACATTTAAAATAAATAAAAATATAAAACCGAAAAACAAAAACGAACGTCGAAACTATTAGTTAACAAAAATGTCCAGAATAGTAATTTACGTAACAAGTCCGGAAAATAGGGGTTTTTTGGACGAATAGACAAGATTCTAGGACGAGCCGGAGGCGAGTCCTGGAAGTCTGTGAGTCCAAAAAAACTATTTTCGGGCGTGTTGCGTACAATATTTTTTTGGCAACCGTGAAGAATTACAAATCAATGAGATGACATATCTCTTTATTATACATTTTGATTCTTATTTGAATTGAACAGAACAGAACTGTCATCCGTTATTTCGTTGCTATTGTGATGATCATCACAATGACAAAAACGACGTGAGTTTTTCCGGCCTAGTCCGGGAAGTACGTACTTTCCGGACTAGGCCGGGAAATGCTACTTTCTCAAAGAAAAAGCGTCCGGGAAGTAGGTACTTCCCGGACGGTTGCCGAAAAAATATATTATCGAAACAGACAAACTGCAATCACGCAAGGTGAGAGCCGTCTTATTCGAATTGTCACGGTTGTTAACATCATATCTATGTTGTCTAAGTCTGTCTTTAAGAAGTTGTCTTGTCTGTCCAATATACACCGTGACAATTCGAATAAGACGGCTCTCACCTTGCACACACACACACACACACGGAAGGACATACGAGGTCTGGCTATTAAATAACGAGACTGCGCGCGCAGAAGGCGTCCTAGAGGGGTAGGGTGGGAAACGAATGCAGCATTGGATAGCTGGAAGTGTCTACTATTCCAGTACGAAAACACGTTTTCGTCGCTGTAGTAGTATTTTTTGTGTAGAGGTTAGAAACGAACGTGTTTTTTTCTCGTGCCGATAACGATGTGTGACGAAAAACACGAGCAACGGATCAATGTGAAATTTCTCGTCAAATTAAAAAAAACTCCGACTGAGTGCTATAAGTTGTTGAAAGAGGCCTATGGTGAGAATTCTCTATCTCGTGCGCGTGTTTTCGAATGGTATAAAAGGTTTTCTGAAGGCCGAGAGAGCACCGAAGATGACCAAAAATTTAAAGCCATGCTAATCGTTTTTTTCGACATCAACGGTATCGTGATGACTGAATGGGTTCCAGAGGGTCAAACTGTAAACCAAACTTACTATTTGAAAGTTTTGGCAACGCTGCGAGAGCGAGTTCGTAAGAAACGGCCGGAGTTGTGGAAAAGCAAATCGTGGATCTTGCACCAGGACAACGCACCTGCCCATAACGCGCTGTCTGTGAAGCGTTATTTAGCCGCTAGAGGCACTCCAGTGCTCGAACACGCGCCGTACTCGCCTGATTTAGCACCCTGTGACTTTTTCCTATTTCCGAAGATCAAGTCTGCCTTAAAAGGAACCCGGTTCGAGTCGATGGAAGAGGTAAAGCGAAAATCGGCGGAGCTCCTAAATGCTCTTACAAAAGAAGACTTCCAGCATTGCTTTGACCAATGGAAAAAACGAATGGAACGGTGTGTGGCGAGGGAAGGGGAGTATATTGAAGGGGAGCATTCGATTGTAGAATAATTTTTAAAATAAAATAAAAGAAAGATGTTGGTTACACCATTTATAACTCGAGATCGGATGGACTGTTTGTTATGAAACTTCATATATGGATTCGCCTAAGGTCTGGTTATTATAAAATACAATAAAACTTTGAAAAATCGATGGAAATTTTACTTATACAGGAAATGCTTTTCCTCCTTTTGAGTATGGCCACTAGATGTCGCTACAGTTACAATTACGCTACCGCTTATTCGTTTGATATTCTCCGCGTTAGATGGCGATATAAACAAGTAGTGTGTAAAGAGTGACATTAAGCGCGTTCGGCAATTAGGCATTTCGAGCTGACGTCACACTGCATCATTTCTATGATCTGTGGGGCACACATTAGCTCCATTTAGCAGGCAGAACGGGAAGAATCTCAGATTTTGATCATATTTTTCACGTCTTAAAAACTTTTTTTCGCTAAGTAAATATAAAACACTCCATAAGAGACTCAACAAAATGCAAAAACTAACTGGTTGCCCCACAGCCGAAATGTCAAAATCAGCTGACTCGAAATGCCTATAGTGCGTTCCACTTGGCGCTCACAATGCTCACGCTCACGACCGCTGTTTATCCCATTCCACATGCTCGCGATCGTTGCAATCAAGCATTCAAGTGGAACGGGCTAGATTGGCATTCGCCTACTACATCAGTCTTCAGCATGCCGTGACCAAATTATCATCCCCACGACCGCAAAGACCCAAGTCTTGGGATGGGTCGTTGTGAGCTTGGCGTGGGCGAAAACAATGACGTCATGAGTGACGTATTTGCCGCGTCCACAACGACCGTAGTCGCCAAAGGAGCGTTTTGATCGTTGTGATCGCCAAGTGGAACGCACTACTAATAGACCAGTCCAACGATCTGTCACGATCAGCTGTTTAAAAATGGCTGCTGGGTCAACAAATAACAAACCGAGGTTTTTCAGTTACGAGGTACGTGTTTCAGGGTAGTTTCAGTTGGTTTCTCAATTTTCAACTTCAATGTCTTCAATTATGCCATGTAAAATGATAGTTATAATAGAGTAACGCTATAGCAGAAATCTTTGTTATTTGTTTGGCCCAGCAGCCATCTTGAAAAAAGGTGATCAGCTGTTTTGTTGGACTGGTCTATTACATCTAACTGCTCGGATTGATCTGAACCGTTCGTTACTTCGTTTATTACATCCAGATTGAGGGGAGTACACATCTGGACCGTTCGGAAAGAAAATCTGATGAATCGGATGTAGATCTTTTTGCTCGGTGTATTTCGACGGAGCAAACGGATTTTTTCCACAGAACAGAAATTACTTTTCGGCCTTTGTCAATGGATTTTTTATCCCGCTTCGAATATTCTTGAACAGTCTGTTGAAATTTTGTGTCTTATGTTATTCATTGTGTAGTAATGAATTAAAAAATTTCGTTTGATACAAAAATAATGATTCAAAATATTGAATCATCTCAACCAAGGGGTAGAAATGTTGAGAACTATAACAAAAGAATTATAATAGTACCCAGACTACCTCTACGGACGAATAGACCTTTAAGCTCTAATTTAATATCTGGCTCGGGTAAGGCGTTACATACGTCAAACAGAAAAAAACGATCTAAACGCTCCGTAGCGTTCGTTTATTACAGAAAAATCTGACAAATCTGTATAATCCGTCCGCTCTCGGATGCTATTGCCGAACGTGCTTTATAATATTCCCTCTATAGTCACTGTAATAGTGTGTAATTTGAGTTGCCCACAACTCTGCGCTGTTGGGCAAAACCAAAATGTCTTAGCGTAGGAGTACAGATGTCTAAAATGATTAGATTTCGTTGAGATATGAGAAAAGTTTCGTTCTTACCACTTCAGATGGCGCTATTCACACATTATGACTGATGATTATTAGTTATTTTTATAGTTTTATTTATTCCAAATAACGTAGGTAATCGTGAAGGTACTATATTTGACATTATCACAATTAAATGGCG
Source organism: Adalia decempunctata (assembly GCA_951802165.1). Lineage (NCBI taxonomy): Eukaryota > Metazoa > Arthropoda > Insecta > Coleoptera > Coccinellidae > Adalia > Adalia decempunctata. The sequence continues at coordinate 59,925,306 of OX637696.1, read as the reverse complement.
ATAAATTTGTTGAGGCTTTCGCGGCCATCGATTGATGTCATCTGTTCTTTTTTCGAGCATTTCGGTCGTCGTGGTTTGAAATGGTCGAAAAAAGAACATATGACATCAATTACTTTGTAATTTACATAGGGCTCATAGTACCATGAAAGGCTATTATAACAGATCCAGAAGCGGGTGAATATCACAGTGAATTTTTATCGAAATGTCAAGTAAATCGGATTTTGGCGATGAGTTCCAATCGTGAGATGTCCATTCTCATCTTTTCTCATAATTTTTAAAATGTTTTTGAATTTCTCTTTGGGTAATAAATATATGTATTTGCGGAAATAACTGAATCCAAAATTGCCATTATTAGTGATTGACATATTATTTTTGTGTATCTGTTTTGCGTGATAGCTCATATCCATGGAAACATTTGACAGTTCAAAAATCAGAGAACCAAGTCGTTGATCTCCGATCACCGGTGATTACGATTTTTTAATTCCACCGTAAGTATCATTTAGGCGGAACAAAGTTCGCCGGGCCAGCTAGTTTTTAAAATAAAACTCTTTTTCATAACCAGTCTCGTTATTTAATAGCCAGACCTCGTATTCTCAACTTTCAGTCTACTACAATCTTAGACCGGGAAAAACAATTATATAAAAGAAACATCAGTGATATGGTACAAATCAGAATGTTTGATACTGTTAATTACAGAGACGATGTAAAGAACTTAAGTTGTTTTTATGATTGTTTGTTAGATGTAACGTGATTGCAGTTTGTCTGTTTCGATAATATATTTTCTGGACATTTTTGTTAACTAATAGTTTCGACGTTCGTTTTTGTTTTTCGTTTTATATTTTTATTTATTTTAAATGTCTGAAAGTAATTTGAAATTTTATGTTTTTCGTTGTAATTTATTTTATTTAGCCAGAAATTTTGTTGTGTAGTATAACTGTTCTTCCGGGAAAGTTTTGATGATAGAGTTGGTAGTACCGTTGGTACACCCTGGCTGTCCTTTTTCACTTCTTGGTGTCATATCTTATTTTCAACTTGTTCCTTTGTTGAGAGAATTTGATGTTTTGGAAATATGTATATGGTGGAGATTATTATTTTGCAACCTACTTTTTATTATATGCGATTTCTCCGTGAATGAATATTCGAAGGTAATTTTTCATTGATTATAATTTTCCACTTTTAATATGTGCCAGTCTTTTTAAAATTTTAATTTTTCAATTTTTTGGATAGACCAACTGTTTTTATATGTTAGATAATATTATACCCTTTTTTATAGCCTTGATAAAAGAGCAATGGTGCTACCGAAACGTTGGCTGAAGAGAAAGGAGAAAATAAATATTCTCCGATTCCCGATAATTTGTTTTATTTATTATATAAAATGGATGGTAACTACAGTCACGATTCTGAGGATTTTTTACGTATTTACGAAAGGATTGTATTTGTTTACCAATTATAGTGGATAATTGTCAATGGGTAGAAAAAAGATAATTCAGAAACTGAAATGTTCATTAGTGTCAAAAAAAAAACGGAATTCTGGGATACGTCCTCAGAAAATTATAAAAATATAGATTTGAATATTGGGAGGATGTGGATCAGATCTGTGTATTGCAGGAAGATTTCAAGAATCTTTTCCAATGCCAACAGCATGAAGCAAGTAAGATTGCATATTCATCAACAGATTGATCTTCGATAATGTTCTCGCTCCTCAACTTTTCTTCTGAGGTCCTTGGATTTTGAAATACAGGATGATAGAGTGAATTTTAAAAGTTTAATGCATCTTGAACCAATCATTGAGCAGATTTCCCAAATAACTTTTCAGACAAAGAATATTTTTGCGAATATTATTAGGATGGCTGTTGTATAATTTCGCCGCCATATATGAGCATCCCCTTTCAGTAGAGGATAGTCTATGCATTGGATAACAGTAACATATTGTGGCGAGTAGGATAAAGACCAGGGCGTATGAACCTCTGAAAATATTGGGGATTTTTGTGAAAATATTGGGGATTTTTGTGAAAAAATTGCATTAACATACCAGACAGTGTAAGTAATCCATTCTTTTCGAAGACGCCTCTACAGGATTGTTTATAAGCTAATCCAATATCTTCCGAACCGCCATTTTTTGCAATTTGAAAACTGATTCGGTATCAAATCAAATCAAATTTTATTTCCACATTTAGAGTACATACATTGTTTTCATATAATTCATCATATTAGAAACGCCAAAGAGTGACAGGGAGTACCTAGACAATTGTTTGTTTGTACTCCTGAATCCTCCAGGGTGTTCAATGAAACGTACAAGTCCCAAGGAAAAAAAATGGCAGCAAGACGCGACCCTCAGATGGAGAGACCAACAACAGCAGGCGAGAAATCAAACCATTAGACATATTATTCCAAGTCTATGGTTAAAAGTTACTGAATCAGCATTGAAGCTCATAAATTTCAACAAACTGAATCAAACTTCCCAGGATTCTCAATTATAAATCGTCTGATCTCCGATTTAAAGTAATTTATGTTTTTACACACTTTTAGATCGTTCGGAATGAGGTTAAAAAATCTAGGACCAAAATACATGAAGGATCTCTGGGTTGTCGACTTTTTGAAAAATTTAACTTTAAAATTAATATTTCGTGCTGACCTAGTTGATCCAGATCCCCTCTTCTCATAAATAAACTGTTTTTTGTACATTCTAATTATACATTGGTTCACGAATATAGTCCTAATCTTCATTAACTCACTCTCTGCATACAACAGACTCGTTGAGAATAATCTTCGTTTCTTTAAAATAATTTTTAACAAAGTATTTTGTGCGGTCTGTAACGTCTGCAGAGAAGTGGAAAATGCACCTCCCCAAGCAACAACACAATACCTAATTATTGATTCCGCTAGGCTATTATACAATAAAAGAAGGTTTTTTCTTGGCAGAATGTCCCTCAACCTATAAAACCTAGACTTAGATGTATACTACTACCCCAAAAAATTAATCCATATGACACGATGAAAATTCGCGTAATCAACAGCCATCAGAAAAGATCTCGAAGAGTCAGCTTTCAATACCCTTAGAGCATAACACATGGCCTAACAAAGAAAACATGTTTTTTTGGTTCAAAATTAGCTTTATTCATCAACATAATCTCCATCAAGAACAACGCAATCATTCCAGCGCCGCTCTAACATTTCAATACCACTTTTGTAGAACGATTTATCCTTTGCCTCAAAATAGGCCTCAGTTTCAGCGATAACCTCTTCATTCGTGCGAAATTTCTGACCGGCGAGCATTTTTTCAGGTCTTAACAGCCAGTAGTCGCTGGGAGCTAAATCTGGCGAATACGGTGGATGTAGGAGCAATTCAAAGTTCAATTCATGTAGTTTTGCCATTGTTTTGATTGACTTGTGACACGGTTCGTTGTCTTGATGAAACAAAATTTTTTTCTTTGCCATATGCGGTCGTTTCTTTGCAATTTCGGCCTTCAAACGCTCCAATAACGCTATATAATATTCACTGTTGATGGTATTTCCGTTCTCAAGATGATCGATGAATATTACACCACGCACATCCCACAATACCGAGGCCATAACCTTTCCAGCCGATTGTTGTGCTTTCGGGCGCTTTGGAAGAGGTTCACCAGTTGCTGTCCACTCAGATGACGATCGTTTTGATTCCGGAGGAAGTGATGGATCCATGTTTCATCCATTGTTCTTGTTTTTGGTCAACAGTGAGCAAACGCGGCACCCACTTTGAACAGAGCTTTCTCATATTTAAATGCTCATGCAATATAAAGCCAACACGTTCTTTTGACATCTTTACGATGTCAGCTAACTCACACAACTTCACTTTTCGATCATTCAAAACGATTTTTTTCATGTTTTCTGGTGTTACCTTATTTGGACGTCCACTGCGTTCTGCATCATTGGTGTCTCTACGACCACGTTTGAAGTCAGCAGACCATTATTGTTGTTTCTGATGGAGCGGAGTCCCCATAACACTTTTCAAGCCATTGCTTCGCTTGAACGGTATTTTTTCCATCAAGAAGCAGTGTAAAATTAAAACACGAAATTGTTTTTGATCCATTGTTTTGAAAATGAAGATGGAAAAAAACTCTCAGCACAATAACTCACAAACTAATGAATAGAATGTCATGAAATTTCAACACCTATCTTTTGAAGGTTAGTATCAACTGAAAAAAAAAACTAGCGCCATCTATGTGTTGGGCCCGGGACATTTCAGCCCATGTGATAGATCACTTATTGTAAGTCTGGCAATTACATTCTCTATATGAGGCTGCCAACTTAGCTGTGAGTCGAGAGTTAGGCCCAAAAAGTTGGTCTGTCCAGTAAGTTCCCCAGAGGAGAAAGAGGACATATCGACTGATCGAGAACGACAATGAGAAAACAAAATGCGTTTGGTCTTTGCCATGTTGATACGCAAATTGTGGACTAGACACCACTCATCTATTGAAAAAATGATATTTTGTGCAAGAGTGTTCAATGAAATTGAAGATTCGGCTTTTATCAGATCATAAGTGTCGGCTGCGAAATTGGTGAAGAATTCTTTCCACATGGGAATGACATTAGGCAGATCATTGACATATATTAAAAACAAAAGAGGTCCAAGAATGCTTCCCTGCGGAACACCCTGATTTGTGATGGCGCTTGATGGGCGGTATGTTCTTCCATCAATAGATACCGAAACAATCTGTGATCGATCCCTTAAATAGCTTCTGAGAAGATCAAGTTGTTTGTCTCTAATACCGTAATGTTCCAACTTAGTGAGTAAAACTTCATGTACAACCGATTCAAAAGCTTTTGTGAAATCTATAAATATGCCCAATGGAACAGACTCATCTTCAAAGGAGTTGATGGTATTCTCAAGAAGCTCAAACATTGCAGTCTCCGTGTTTTTGCCCTTGACATAACCGTACTGTCTTTCATTGATCACATACATTTAGTACAGTCAAAACAATAATCAATTCTAATCATACAAATCCCTAACATTCGTCACCGTTTTAACAGTGATAAAGGCCTATCGTAATACAATCTGAAAGATGCATCTGGTATATAATTCTTTATAGGCACTTAGGACTCAAAATCTCGCTTATATGCTGGATGGTCCCAAAGCTCAGTTGAAGATGGGAGTGGGTTATACAAAAACGATATATTAAGGGGGGCGCCAAGTGATTTAATATTCACATCCAGCACACTTGCTCTAGTTTCCGAAAAATCACTAAATAAATCTAGATAAATGATCTCTAATAATAAATCTAAAGGGGGAGTAATTACCTCGAGGTCCTTATATAGCGCTATATATGGCTCACACTGTATACATAAATAGATCATACAACAATAGCAAATTTGGTGTGAAATAATGTACAGAAACCTTATGAGGTTCCTATCAAAATAGCTTAAATAGGTCTCATACGTTAACCTATTATTGATGATACTAAATAATAATGCAGATATTATCTGACTTAAACGTAATAAATACAGCTCGATAGTAGCGCTGACAAATTCCAGAAATTGATGATACGACCTTTAATAAAGTTCCTCGATCCAAAGGGGAAAGGTAGTGACGATTTAGAACCTCCACGATGTTGAAATCACCAAAAGGTAACTGACGGCAGCAGTACTGATTTTCCTGGGGCTGATTCGACCCGGTGACTTATGAATCGACAATTGATGTTGCAGATATTCCAGCGAAACCACTCTTTCAGAGGGTTCTCTCAGTGCCAAATTAGGTACGGTTTCCTCAATGGTTATAAATGAGAAAGCTTCACCGAAATAGAGTTCCAGCAGAATATTGATCCTGGTTCTCTCAATATGGTAAATCCCCTTTCAGGTACACAGTAGGATTTCACAAAATCCTCCAAATAAGCTCTGAAGCTAAACGAAAATAATCCCACTGTATATAACGTTTTCGAAATTCAAATCCCTCAATCAGGTAAGTATTAAAACTCCTCGACTTTCGAAAAACCACCATCTAACTGAAGAATGCGCAGAAAACAACCATCCCAAGTCCTCACGTGAGTTAAATCTCCCTAACACCGTATTTCAGATTCGCCAACCTCAAATAAAATCACGAAACAACATATGCTCATCCTTGTCCCACAATTCGAAATTTCCAAGATCCATCTCGTTCCCACACCGCAGGCGATACAACAGACAATAAAACATATTCCCCCAATCCCGTCGTATAATAGTGGCGTGACCACGATCAGGGATCGGAAAACTAGCGTTCGCCAATTCCGGACATAACAACGATTGGTACTCAATTATATCTGTGGAGGTAGTGCGTGTTGGCCAGGTATTCTTATCCTGATTTTCGGCTCATATCAGAAAATTATCGAAATTTTGGCGATGATAACGCTCTCGTCCATGAGAACAGACGCACAAAAATGTGATCTTTCATCCTCCTTTTCTTCTTAAACGATCGTTCTCTTTCCTTCCATGCTTTTTACATCCCCTTCAAAAAATTCATTGACTGGATAATTAGAAGTAATCTTGAACAAAATTTTCAGCGCCGTATTCAACGACACCTTCGTCGCCTTCGAAGAGCCAGAGATACGAAGAGCCCCTTTGGATGACTTGGTACTGAGAATGCGCAGCATGCAGATAACAGCTATCATCAACTTTCCCTTCCCAACCGCACCTGACCTACTCCAACTGAAGATCGCCGAGAACAGGCTCAAAATTCTCGGCATCCTCGAAGACAGTAACGGCAAGATCACCAGGCTCGGAAAGCAAGTATCCAAGTTTCCGCTATCTCCCAGGTTCGGCAAGATGGTGGCACTAAGCTTCCAACAAGATCTGGTCCCGTACACTCTGATCCTAGTGGCGGCGCTGTCGGTGCCTCAGCTTCTGCTGGAGGGGTCGACTTCGACAAAAGAGACGGACGGCTCAAACAGCGATGCTCAGAGGTGGGCAGCAACGCGGGTGAAATGGGCGGGAAAAGGCAATGCGTATCTCTTGGGCGACAATATGGTGCTGATGACCAGTGTCGGCACCGCTGAGATCGCACACGCGCACGGTAAGCTAGAATCGTTCTGTTTCGAGAATGGAATCAGGCAGAAAGCTCTGACGGAGGTGCGAAAACTGAGGATACAACTGACCAACGAGATCAACACCAACATTCCGGAAGCCAATTTGGTTGTAGACCCTGAACTTCCGCCTCCTACCGACCACCAGGCCAAGATGTTACGTCAGATATTGCTGTTGGGTCTAGGTGATCAGGTGGCGAGAAAAGTTACCCCAGAAGAGGTAAGTTATATCTATACTAATATTATAAAGAGGAAAGATTTGTATTTTTGTTTGTTTGATACGAATAGGCTCAAAAACTACTGGACCGATTTCAAAAATTCTTTCACCCTTAGAAAGCTACATTATCCCTGAGTGACATAGGCTATACTTTTCACCCGAAAAAATTGAGGATACCTACTATAACTTCAATAATTACAAAAAAATCAGCTATTTTCACGTGCGCTGCAAAAACCGTAAGACTTACGTGGATACAATGTATGACGGAAATGTACCTCTTGAATAGTTCTACAAAAAAGTCCGCGATAGCATGTATCTATCTCTCAAGATTGACTTGGTATTACCTGTTTATGGTAATCAGATGTTTTCCAAAATTATGCACTATTTGGGAGTGTGTTTTTATGAATCCAACCTAATACGTTATTTATCCCCAGTATTTAATTTAGAACAAAATTGCCCTTCACATCATACAATTACAACGAGTACATCAAAAGATATGGCAGGTTGAAGTTTTGAAGATGAAACCGCCGCGTGAAACAAATTTCTACTCGGGCGAAGCTGGGACGGCCTGCTTGTCAGTAATATTCTTGGAGAATGGTGTAGGAAATTGAAATTGGATTTATGGCAAATGTCCTCATTGTGCTTGTAACTTCATAATAAATCGTTGTGGTAACACAAGAAACCATCCCTTGTTCAACTTTAACGAGGATTATTCCATTTCGTCACAAGATTTGTATTTTTCGAATTTTGAGACGAGATCGACTGGATTCGATCACGGGTCCGTGGTCAAATTGAATTCTGTTTTGATGCATCGGTTATCACTTCATAATCTTCAAATCAAAATATTCCGAAAACGGTACACAGTATCGAGTTTTATCAAAAGTACTTTTTGAGTGTAAGATCAAATGATGTTTAAGTCTTCTTGAAGTTTTGCTTAATGAATCTAATATCGAAAAAGTTATGTTCAATTCTACTTGGTACGCACCGTATAACTAGCGCCCTCTATGAGAGTCAGACATAAAAACAAATTCATTGGATGTATCAGCTTCCAAAATATATTCGTATAAAATTTCATTTTAATGTTGCCAGTAGTTTCGGCAAAATCGTAAAAAATGTGTATAATTTTTTTTCAACGCCCTGTATCTTGGATCACCTTTTTTTTAAACATGTATATCCCTATTAGTTAATTGTTTCATTACAGTGAAGTGAGTGAGTAGATTAAAACACTAACCTATGTTTCGTATAGGCATAAATTGGATTTTTATATCGACACAAAGCCTTTCGAACAATAAATTATTGATTTACAATATTAAGGTCATCCAAAGTTTTAATTAACATTTTTTATTGTTGTGAATCGCATATACTAGACCTTCATTAGTCCAGGTGTGCAGGTAGTTACTTTGAAAATTTAATATGGTCATTAATAGCAAGAAATTAATATTTATCTATAGTAATCAACAAATTTGTTGGTTACAATGGATGAATACTTCTTTCTTGCTATTTGTGACGATATTATATTTTCAAAGTAACTGCCGGGACCTATAAAGGTCTATATTCTGTTCAAATGTAAGAAGGACCAATAACAACAAGTTTGGCGCAGCGGTAGATGGGCCTTCGTATAGATACTTTCCGTCCAGATTCGAATCGAGGAGATTTCACACAATCGTTCAGTTTTAACTGAATATTATTATACGAGGGGTAAACGGCTGACCAAAACCTGTACACCGGACATCCCCGGACTTCCCTGGGACATCCCCGGACTTCCCTGGGACATCCCCGGTACATCCCCGGACATCCTCTGGACATCCCCGAGCTTGTACACCGGACATCCCCAGCGGTTTACTCCTCGTTATTATACGAATGCAATTCATACAACACATCTAAGTGAAATATATGTTTAAACATAACAAGTTCTAATGTGGGAATTGCTGACTCAAATTATTAAATCATTTCTATCCAATACCATCCACAGTCCGTTACGAGTACGATCCTGGCAATCTCTTAGGGCGGTCGAAGGGAGCGTTGTTATGACCGTTTGGCCAATAGGAGCTTTATTGTGCGCAAACCAGACTATTCTGTTTGTTTACAAAGCTCCTTCTTATATTTGAACGTTGTTGCGATTCACAACAATGAAATACAACACAAGATACAGAAATGACTCTCGAATTCCGTCCCACAGACTAACAAAAACGCATAAAACCATTTTCATAACAGGCCTGAAGATGTTTAATAAATTGCTCAAAAAATTACGTAATATCCAAAACTTAGCCACATTTAAGCGTAAGCTGAACATTCTTGTAATACCTAAGGGCTTCTACACACTAGAAGAGATTTTTTCCTGTGATCTATGAATGAGTCATAATTTTATGTCTGTTTTGTATTTATTACTTTTTTCATTTTTCTCTTTTTGTGTATATCATGTGATTTACTTTCGTAAAAGATTGTTTTGATGGTGTACTATTGTTGCAGTTTGTTTGATACTAAAACCTGTATATAGTATTTTAGTATTTTGAGGTTGTATTTTGACGTTTTCTATACCATTTGGTCAAGTGAAAATAAAGTGAATTTATTTATTTATTATTCAATATGTTAATTGGATCTGCGGATGACCTTAATATTGTAAATCAATAATTTGTTGTTCAAAAGGCTTGGAGTCAACAAAAAACCTAATTTATGCCTATATGTAACATAGATGAGTGTTTTCGGCGTGTACCTTTTACCTATAATGGTGTAGGCACTCGTTAATTTTTGAATGGAATGACATTCCACCAAATCGAAAATATTAGCAATGTTTCGTGGCGGCGCCGCAATATCATTTCAGTGTATTTTCCGTTGTCAATTTGATTGATGTATCAACAGCTGATTTGACAAAGTCAATTATGACATGACAGCAGAAGGGCTTCTTTTTATAATGAAAGTTTTATACTTTTCCTAAGAACTAATATACATCAGGATGTCAAGAATATAAACAAACATTATTGCTTGACAAAATTATCGACCATTAACACGCCACCTTCGCCAGAATAAATTCTAATATTTGAAATATCTGACAAAAATAAGTCATAATTTGTGAATAGCGCCACCTGAAGTGGAAAAAACGAAACATTGCTAATATTCTCAATTTGGTCGAAACAAAATCTAATCAGTGCCTACACCATTATTCTAGACATCTTAGCTATAATATATATTATATTATCGCTCGCCGTCCGTTGCGGGCTTTAAGTTTGAGAAAAGATATTTTTTGCATTTGTTACTATTTAATATTTGTACCCAGGCTTATTATCTGTTGATAAGTTTTTTGTTCGAAAACCTTGAACTTTAGCAAGAAATTACAAGAAATCCTATTAGTTAAGAATGAATCAAGCTATCGAATATCAATTTTGTCATTGCAAAATGTGAATATACAAAAATCTTTCTTATGGAACATGGTTTATGGGTGGCTTTTTCTGCCCCTTGCAATCATAATTTTTTACATGTTTTTTGTAGTCCAGTATAAATGAAATGAAAAATAAAGGAACACCATAACGTAAAATTTCGGATTAATTTTATTCTTGTCTTTTTATTTCAAGTTGCATTTGAAAATGGTTTCACGTTGAGAACTGAAATTTTGTGGGTAAACCCAGAAAGGATTGGAGTTCTTAAGGGGAAGTATCACCTTTTGAATCGTGGTAAATCTCCATTCAAAAAGTGGTGTCTTTATTTCACGAGTAACTACCCTAATTTACGACGTAGAGGCTTGATTTTTTTTTAAATTGAAGTTGAAGAACGTCCCGAGGGCAAATAGTTTTTTTCGATTTAATTAGTTTTTCAATTAAAAAAAAAACAGGGTAATCGTTAAATCTCTGCAATATTTGGGTTATTCAATATGTTTTTCATGGGTACAAGCTATATTTTTGAACTAATCATCATCAAAATTTTTGTAGTTTATAGAAGATTCAATTGCCGAGGGCAAATAGTTGCGATTTTTTCCAAAAAATGATGAATAACCGTCGAAAAAAATCATTAAATGTAGTTTCCAAAACGCTGAAGTTCAACCTGTTTTTTTAATTGAAAAACTAATTAATTAGAAAAAAGAAAACTATTTGCCCTCGGGACGTTCTTCAACTTCAGTAAGTCTCTACGTCGTAAATTAGGGTAGTTACTCGTGAAATAAAGAGACCACTTTTTGAATGGATATTTACCACGATTCAAAAGGTGATACTTCCCCTTAATGAAATAATTGAAATCGATTTCATTTCGAAAGTTCTTTTTTTTTTCAAAAATTGAAGACCGGAAGTAAACTCATGCTTCTGTTTTATTTCAAAAGAAAGACCCATGGAAATAGTTCAACTTCCGATTAAAAGTGAATCTACAGATCATTCCGTTCAGAAAAACAACTTGAAATACGAAATTGGCAGATAATCGCCATATTCAAATATATGGCTTTACCCTTTACCTACATATTCACTAATTTCATAGTTCAGCTATTTTCGGGAAGAGAGCTTCATTCTACATTTCATTCATAAGGATAGAGATATTCATAGAACTTATAGTGATAATGTTAGTTCTACGGAGATATTCCATAAAATGCACGGTGGCGCCTCTATCGGATAAGTTTCCTACTCGCTTTGAACAGCGACCTTAAGAAATAAAAAAAAACTCTTTTTCCACAAAAGAAAAATCAATATGAAAGAGTAGGACCCTTTTTTGGACAAGGAAACGCCCCCTAAATTTTTTCGTCACTATTTATATACACCCTCTTACTTTTATGTATCATGATATTTCCTTAATTCCTAATTTTGATGTCTATCTTTCCTGTAAAAGGTACCTAATGGAGAGAGCAAATCAAAGTATAAATATGCTTACAAAGTTGGCAGTATGGAGGATCTGGTGTTTTTGCAGCGCAGCTGCGTACTCAAGAAAACCATTCCAGATTGGGTAATTTATCAAGAATTATACGAAACCAACAAAGTATATATGCGTGGAGTGACTGCTGTGGAAGTGGAATGGTTGCCACTATATTATCCCAATCTATGTCAGCTCAAGACACCAGAAACTGCCACTTACCAAGGTAAGTTGTAGAACGATATAGAATTCACCACTTTTGGAGGTCGAATTTAAACGCTTAAATACTTATTGACAACTTAACGATAATCGGTTAAAATTTTAACATTTCAGATGGCAAAGTGATCTGTTTTGTTGACGGAACTTTTGGCAGTCAGGCGTGGCCTTTGAATGGTGTCAAAATGGAGTTCCCAGAGATGGAAGCAGCCTACAGATGGTTTGCAAAGTTTTTGCTAGAGGGAGAAGTGGTGGAGAAGTTGAAGAAGTTTACACCTCACCTTTTGAGTGCGCCTGCGATGATGATCAAGAAATACTCCAAGCTTCAACCCAGAACTAATTCCTTCTCGCAGGCGTTGATGGGGAAGAAGGTCAGAAGCAAAGATAGTTTGCTACAAGTTTGGGAGGAAACGCCAAATTGTAAGTTGTTGATGAATATTTCCACATGTTTTAGATACTGCTTGAGATTATCAATATACATCCTACCAACGAGATCTCAAATTTGATTTACTGCGGAATAACCTCATAGAATGAATGAGTAGCAAATGTTGCTGTACTGGTTCTGCTACCACAGCCTTCTATAGAGGAAGCCCGCATCATAATCTGACAATTGCGCCAAGTTTCCGCGACCGGAGGTCTACTCTTATTTGTATACGTCGGTCGCTTGGGAATCGGGATATAAGATTTTTCAATGTATTACACTGTTTTATACGTTTGTAATATCAGTAAACGAATTTCCTTCGATGGGATACTTATAAAAAGACCACATAATGCCCTAATTCTTCAATAATCGTATAAATAATGTTTGGAACAGTTCCAATTATCTCAATATTCATGCAAAAGTGTTTGAATGGAAGCTTGCTTTTTTGTTTGTTATTCGATTTATCGTTCAGCAAGAACCACGAAAAGGCATAGGGCCATCTCTTGCCATAAAAATGTTCGAATAAAGTTGTTGAAATAATTTAAAATCATTGAACGAGAAGTAGAAATGAGATGGAAATGAATTGATGGATAGTTGGTTGCACAAGTTCATTCATCCACTTCCAAAAATAATCTCAAATAAAATTCTTTTAATAAACAATGTAGGTACTCTGAAAAAAAATATAAATTCCAACGACAACAATAAAATGAATAATCGTTGAATGAAAGTTATGAAATACATATTCATCTTTCACTTCAAAGTATCCAATTTTCTATTTTTCATTAATGGTATGCTACGATTATCTCCACGATTTTTTCGCGTTGTTCAGTTATAATTTTGTTGCTTTCTTTCTTCACAAAATTGTTTAGCAATAAATTCGCGATCGAGCAAATTGAGTTGAGTATAACTTTTGAATTTAGCCCACAAGTGCATGTTTAAAAAAATTCCGATTAATAATAGAAATGCAATTCAATGCTTCGAACCGTAGGTTCACATAAAATAGATTTTTGATTCAGGTTTTGTAAGAATTTGGGAAAAGTTTTTTGATCGTTTGAAATGTGCTCCAAAATTGAACACATGTACGAAAAAATAATTTGGAGAATGGGTGACTTTTGATAAACCTTTTCTCTGAAGATTATCAAAATATACATTTACCACTTTAGTATTTAGTAATCTTTTAGGCTGTTATTAACGAAGTAATTTTTTTCAGGACTGAAATTCTCCTTCCACAAATTTGTGGAATTCTTATTTTGTTTTCTGCGCGTAAAATATCATCGAAAAAAACATTATACTTAATTACATCCCGAGAGAGACCGAATTAACATTTCCTAACCATGATTGAAAATGAATTCTACAATACCTATGGTCTCGATGTAACTTTATCTAGATAAACTCACCAAATTGCAACATAATCCAAAAAATAAAACAATAATTTACTGTAGACACTATCCTCCCAAATCGAAAAACACCCTTTTTGTGAGTTTTCCACGATTCACCCTTAAATTATTGCACCTGCAATAACACGGAAGCGCTACTATTGACTGAAATGGAACTGAATTCGCAACAAGTGTGAGGTCACTTGCGGGCGTACCGGGGTAGAAATCCTATGGACCCCGGGCGGTGTTGCCACAAATCATGTTCCAGACTTTCTGTCTAGGGCACAGTATACGCATTGAGTTTAAATATACATAGAGACACAGCCCAGTTCAACGATTTGAAGCTAAATTTTGTGTAGTTCCTTCACCGGTTCATAGATGGATAAGTGTGTTTCAGAGAAGCGAAATATTTTACTCCTGCATCTGGCGGTAAGTAGCTGAACTATAAGGCAATATAGCCGAATGCGATGACGGTCAGGGCCGGCGTAAAAAATATTGGATGTTCAGTATTTCATCACACCTGATTTTTTGGATGCAATAAAACGACAATTATTCTTGATCTTTCATGAATTAAAATACTGATGTATGAAATTTTTCCTTTATTCACAAGTTTTTATAAATAGATTTTCTATGAATTTTCAAAAATATTTAATTTTTTATTAGCAGTGGAATGCTTCTGTGTCGAGATTCCTTTGGCTTTTTTTTCTGTCTCCTGTACAGCTTCACTCTAATCAGTTGTTTCAACAAATGAATCCTGTGCTCTTCACATTCTGGAGTTAACGGAGAGTTCCAATCTTCTATAAATTCATTTTTTTTTAATTTTCCTAAAATATACCTTTGAAGTCATATCTTTTCTGATCTTGTGACCATAATTTTCTTTATGACCAACAGCGCTTTCCTCATCAAATGTTTGAAATCGGTTGAGGGAATTCTCAAATGTATCCGATTTCGATTTGCAATATATATCCAATCATTACCAAGCTTATTCAAATCATCAATGAGGAGTGCTTTTTCGCACTTACTGCATTTGTTTTTTTTTTGCGATGTTCCTCATCAAATACCCCGAGAAACTTGCGATTGAGTTGGATTATAGGGTATTTAGGGGTTCAATTAACTCTTTGTCCCTTATATACCCTCACAAGGCTCACCGTTGCCCGAATCCGCAGAAGAAATGGTCGAATCTGTCCAATCAACCACATCAATGGGCTTACTTTCAGATTCTCCCATTGTACACAGGTCGAAATCATTGTCGTCTTGGCAGTTAGAATTATCGGAACAATTTTCAAGACAACCAGTCATGACCGACTGCAACCCAAATCTGAAACATCGAGCTGAGGGGTTTGGATCATAACCCCTACGCTGTTTTATTTTGGAGAATGAATATTGGGTCCTGGTTGAGCCGACTTTTTATCAAATATGGAAATGTTTCCTTCGTCTCCTCCCACAATTGAAGGATGCTACTGATGGTTTGTATCAAACCGTTGAAACAATAGGGAATATTTTTCCCAACTGTCCAAGACTTAAAGAATTAAATTGATTCCGTCAGAGTTTGTATTGCTGATGGCTGATAATTTCCCTCAAATTTTCCATTCGAATTGAGGCAGTCGAAAAGATCATTCATTTTCAGAATGAACTGAGCTGTTGAATTGGCACTTCTCGACCTCAGCTCACCAGTTGCAATGACTGTTCTCATAGCCAAGTATAAAGTTCTGATGAAAATCTGCGTGGCCAATTTAACCTTCATTTTCTGGAAGGAGTTTGGATTTATGTGGTTTTCAGTTATCTTCAAGAGAGTACGAGAAAGACAAATTCTTTTTATCGATTGAGTACGTTTCTTTTATGTCTCTCCAAGAAACATTTTCACCCCTCATTTCCTACCTGAGAACACTCCTTTGGAGAAATTCATGGCTAATAGTTCATCATTATTGAATCACACCGTTTGTAACGAATTTGGACGAATCCGACCCTGCCTACGATTCATAGAACTAAAGGAAAATAAATATCCTACAGATTTCTATAAATGAGTAGGAAGCAGAATATAGTTTGCTCGATAGTTCCTTTAGTAGCTACTATGTGTCGCCACTTGAGTTGGCAAATTTGCAAGTAAACTGCCAAAAATTTTTGCATCAAATCGTTGAACTGGGCTGTGTCTCTATGTATATTTAAACTCAATGGTATAAGGTAGAATCAGAATAAGTACATTCTATAAGCTTATTTGCTGGCTTCAGAGCTGAGTGCTCTCAAGTGTCGTTGTGAGTCCTGCCCAGTGGCAGTTCCTCTTCACATCCCTTTTAAATCTGCTGGCCATTTTCGTTTTGTTCTTCAGCCAGTGGGTGGAGTAAAATATTCAGATGGTCCAGATAGTGGACCATCTGTGTTTTTCTTCAGGTATGGTACTTTCAAGTCTTCGTGCAATTTTTGGTTTGAAACATACCATGGTGCATTTATCTTACTGACATGTTTGATTTACTGGTGCATCCCCACAGCCTGATTTTCCATGTCCAGATTTGCTTTATAATAGTTTTGTAGATATGAAGTTTATTTTACAGTGTTAATTTGGATTTCCTACCGAAGAGCCAGTGCAATTCTTTAATTTTTAGGTATATTTGTATCCGCTTTTTAATGGCATGTTCTCTCCATGTTTGTTCCTGATCCATGTGTATGCCAAGGTATTTAACTGTTTGAGATGCAGGTATTTGAACTGGTGAACTTTATGGTGACTGGCGGACATTCGCCCTTTCGTTATGTGAAGTTGTACGGATTTGGCCTCATTGATCTCAATTGTCCATTTTTGTAGCCATGTTTCTATCTGAATCTGATGGCTGAACAAGTGATAAGCTTCTGCTGGGTCCTCATCGCTAGCGACGCTAGCTAAGACTGCAGTATCGTTTGCAAATGTGCCTATCAGCGTGCTAGGATTGGAAGGTAGATCTGATGTGTATAGCAGATACAGTAGGGGGCCTAAAACAATTCCTAGTGGTTCTCCAGATGGTATCGAACAATTAGCGGTTGTTTCGTTATATACTTTCACTCGAAATTTTCCATCCAAATTGGATTTTATCGATGGGTTTCACAAAGCGTTATCAGCGGTAATGAACGGCTTGATTTTCTGATTTTTCAACTGTTAAATCAAGTTGATTCTAGATCAACCTCCTATCACAGGTGATTACGCTTTGTGAAACCCACCGAGTTGGTAATAATTTTTTTTATCTTGTACGGTAATCCTGGATGTCATACCTTATCGAAGGGTTGACTTACGTCAAGAAATACGGACGTGCAGTATTTTTTCTTTTCCAGTGCTTCGTTCACTAAGTGACTAATTATGTGGGTGTGCTGTACTGTAGAGTGAGCGGCTCGAAATCCAAACTGGTTGTGTGGTATCCACTGCCTAGTATTTGGATCACAGTTGATTTTTCTCAGGATTAGTCTTTCCAGGATTTTCGATACAATCGATAGCAAACTAATAGGACGGTAGAAATTTGCATTATTTGGATCTTTACCTGCTTTTTGAATGAGAATTACCTCTGCTGCTTTGAACACTGCTTTGGCCAAAAGTTATATTTCAGTATGGCATTGTAAATGTACTTAAGTAAAGTTACCATCGCTTCTGGCAACTCTTTGATCATTTTTACCGTTATTCTGTCAATTCCTGCAGCTTTTCTTGTGTTGGGAAGATTTATTTTATCTTGGACTTCAGTTGTGCTGAAGGGTTTGATGGATTGTGTGTTGGCACTGTTGGCAGGTATATTCTCTCTTTATTTCCAAGTTTGTGACGTTGTTGTTTGGGGTAAACATCATAGCGAGATGTTTGGCAATTATTTTTCTTCGTCAGTAGCCGATTGTGTGTTGGATGTTGAGATAGTTCGTATAGCAGGTATGTGGGTCGTTGGCTTTCCAGAGTTTTTTACCGGTTTCCCTAAAGAATTGTCGTACCTGTTGAGATTTGAGACATATACAGGGCTATTCACTAAATGAAGTGGTTATCACAGTTGCTAACCATAACAATTCGGATAACAACTTTCGATAACCACTGGGGACCACTTTCAGTATTCTCTAATAAACGGTTGGCAACTGTTGCTATCATAACAACCTTCCGTGGAAAAAGACTTGGCAGCACCGCAGAATAGTTCGTATGTTCTGATCTAAGATCTAAAATAGTATGTGTATGGTGCGGATATATGGCGGGTAATAGGTGTATATATCCTCTAAATGTCTAATAGTTTCATGTTTCGGCACTGCAATAAATCCATTAGCTTATGCCATTCAATTATTGTCCCCACAAAAATAGATATTTTGATCAGGATTGAGTTATATTTTCTTTAAAGTCTTGATGTTGGTTCTTTTCATTCTTTGTTTTCACTAGGGTTCCTTTAAATATATACCCAGAAGTAGTGCTAACGACCCCAATAATCATCAATGGGAAGTTTGATAGGTTTGAAGGTCCTTCAAACCTATCAAACTTCCCATTGATATATTATACCCAGAGTTAGCATAAAAATTTACAAATTTTCCATAACATTTTATTTTGTGAATTTAAAAACTAATTAGAATGATTGAAAAATAAGATTACATTTGTATCTATGTTACCACAACTATGACCACAAATTATAATTCTCCAACAGATACTTGAGGTCCTTGAGGAAATCACCTAAAATTATCAATTGAAGTTCTTCTCGTTCTGGTAATTAATGTTAAAATATTCACATTTTCTGAACAAATTTTTGAATGTATTCTCTGGCAATTCAAAAAGATTACTGGAATCCCTCAAGTTTCGTCTTTGGACTATCCAACTTTCTCTGAAAAAATAACCATTTTTTATAGAAACTTTACCGAACAACAGCAAAACACATGCTTTCTATTAATTCCTGAATTATTCAATTGTTTACACAAATACAGAAAAACATTCCAAATCAGTGCAAAACGCACGTGGTTTTCGTTATAACAACACCTCAAAAGCTGTTGCCAGTGAACCACTACTTATAGCCACTGGTTGTTATACATAGCAACTCTTGTAGCAACTTACATAAATAGTGAATTCGTGTTTAGCAACTGATCTTGAACATAACAACAATTTACAGTGGCTATCCATAACAACCTTGCTTAGTGAATAGCCCTGATATGTTGATCGAGATCTCGTTGAAGTCGCTTTGTTATTCTGCTCAGAATGTTTTTATCTGAATTTGTTGAGACTTTCGTCTCGTTTAATGTCGTTTCATCTATATTCGAGCATTTCGTCGTTTATTTATATTTAGTATTGAAATAAATCGGTGTATATGGCTCAAGAGGCCCTAAATAGATGATACGAGGTTGAAGATCTATTATACAGGGTGGCCATTTGAAAACGAAACAGACGAAATAAAATTTTTCGATAGAAATGCTCGGACATGTCGATTTCTGTTTCGAGGGGGACAACTTAAGATGTAGATTACGGACGCATAGCGCTTCAACCCTTGCTGCTACAACCCCCACCCCCAATTTTCGAATAGGGAAGATGGGGTGAGTGATACCTCATTTGAAAGGTATTTTTATACTGATTTCAGCACAGTAATTGTTTTTTCATTTTATGCATTAGTTCTCGAAATATTCTTAACTAAGTATTTGAAAATGAAGTGGTGTTTTCATGGCACTTGTAGTGTTTTTTTGTGAAAAATCGACATTTTGAGCTTCAAAACAACCATGACTGTGGCTTCCTTCCTCCAATCCACTGACATAGAAATCTTTAATCAAGATGTCGATTTTTCACAAAAAAACACTACAAGTGCCATGAAAACACCACTTCATTTTCAAATACTTAGTTAAGAATATTTCGAGAACTAATGCATAAAATGAAAAAACAATTACTGTGCTGAAATCAGTATAAAAATACCTTTCAAATGAGGTATCACTCACCCCATCTTCCCTATTCGAAAATTGGGGGTGGGGGTTGTAGCAGCAAGGGTTGAAGCGCTATGCGTCCGTAATCTACATCTTAAGTTGTCCCCCTCGAAACAGAAATCGACCTGTCCGAGCATTTCTATCGAAAAAATTTATTTCGTCTGTAATCTCGTCTGTTTCGTTTTCAAATGGCCACCCTGTATATGGTCACGTTGAGGATGTTTTCACGATGGTGTAAGAGGATAAAATTGAACAACCGGCAAGTGGATTCCACAAAGGTCCATCAATTGTTAAATCAGATTCCCAATCAATTTTTGAACTGTCAAATCCAGTTGATTCTCCGATCAGCGTTGATTGCGCTTTGTGAAACCCACTATTAGCTTGTTTAAAATCGAAGAGAAGATGTATTCTGGAGGAATAAATTTTGCTCTTTGATTGAAGACCTACAAAACTTGGTGTTATTGTTAGGAAATATCGTTTTTTACAAGCTTTTATTTAGTTTTACCTGTCCGTGTGTCTGTAATCAAATCTTGCAAGTTAAATATGACACACTTTTTATCGTCCAATTGATTTGAAATTTGGCAGGTCAGGCAGGTGTACATAATTCTGGTGACAATGCATCATGAAATACTTTTTATAGAAAAAACAAAATGGCGGATGAGTTTTGTAATTATGATCCGATTCGATTCAAAATAAGTATCTGCGGGTTTTCGGGTTCGACAATGATGATTCTTCTGTCGAAATTGGAAAATTCAAGATGGCGGCTTCAAAATGGCGGTCGAGTTTTATAATTATGATCCGATACTATTCAAAATTGTTGTGTGGGAGTTTTCTGGGTCGGAAATTACGATTCTTCAAAACTGAGGAATTCAAAATGGCGGATGGGTGTTATTTCAAAACAAATTATTTTTAAAGAAAAATCATTTTTTTAAAAGCTTGTTTACATTTTGGCTTCGAAAAGGTAAATTTCATATTATTTTCTGAACGTATTTTGTTTAGTTTCAATCAGGAAATATTGAATTCGAGATCTTTTTAACGAAGCCAAATTTGGAAAAATGGAAAAGAAGTTTCTTTTGAGCTCGAGAATCTGCAGTAAAAAAACAGTGCAGTTCTAAAACTCACCCTGTAGGTGCAGGGGCAAACTGCAAAGATCACAATTTACAAATTCATATAGTTGACATGTTTTCGTTAAGATGGGTTTAAGATATACATACATTGATTTATATTTGATTTTTTTTTCAGATTTATTGAACGAGTTTTTGGAGTGGGTCCCCCAAAGCCTATATTCAGAAGTTACATCGATGTGGCCTCCCAGTTGAAGTAACTTAAATTTATTCATTTTGTTGTACATACTTTGGTAATGTAAATAAATAAGTTTTATTATCCGGTTTATATTTCTCTTATTACTGATTGTGATAAACACCGGGCTAGGGCGCCTAGGCTGCATCTGAATTAGAGCAGCGATGGGCGCTTCCGAGATGTTTGCTAAACCGATAGTCGATGCAAAATTACAATAGTGTCAACGATCATTTACTCGCTCCCTGGTTTAACTATGTTTTTCGATTGTTTCGGAGTTCCTGTAGACGTTGCGTCGATAGCATAGTAACAATAACGGCTGTGAGGTCTATGGTCGATAGTCGGGCAGACATCGCGACTCAAGATGTCTAGAATAAGTTTTTAGACATTTTAATCGCGACAGACGATTTCAATTCGTGTTTCATAAGAATCATACGAAGGGAAATTAAATCGGCAGTACGGCCGCATCAATTTTAAGTACCGTGTCCCTCCCTTGAACCTTGATCCTTGCGACGGGTAGAATCTATCCACACGCACCCCGCGTCTTCAGCAGGCTCCTACCAAGTTGTATCGATAAGTTCAAACGTAGGAGCTGGAACGAAACGTTGTCGTTTCTACATAGAGATCGTAGTAATCACACATTTATCAAAATGTTTATTTACTCTGGGAAAGTAATGAATTTGAGAAAATATTATGTGAATTACCCACAGCACAACACTTAAAAAATGTATGGAAAAGTTACAAAAACTCATAGATAGCACTGTAGCATGGCGCTGGCGAATACAACCAAATTCAAACAAATCTAACTTAATAATATTCTATCATTATATCAAGGACAACTCCCCAAATATAAAAATTGGTAATGACACAATTAGACCAGCAACTACGTGTAAGTATTTGGGAATACATGTAGATAACAAACTTAGTTACAAACAACATATAAAAAAAACAGAAAAAAGCAGCCATCACGCGAGCCTGTCACTTTAGGTCACACACATACAAAAACCTAGGAATCAACATCAAAACAGCCAGTACAATTTACAAGATGATATGCAGACAACTATTGGACTACAGACAAATAATATTATCAAATGCAATGAAAACCTCACTTAGTAACCTGGAAATAGCAGAAAGAACTTGCCTTAGGAAGGTTACTAAATTAAGACACCCCAACAACCCCTTACACAACCCTTCCAACACTCTTTTATATGGGACAACCCAAGTGGAGCCAATACTGACTAGAATGCAGAGGCTGGGCGTCAGGCGCGTTCCTAGAAAGGTGTGTTGGGGGGGGCTCAGCTTTTATCCAGTGAAAGATGTAACAAAAACAGTTAGGTTTTCAACCATGAGAAATCAAATCATAAAAAACAAATAAGAAAATATTAAAGCATGCAGTTGACCAGTTTTCAGTTATTGAATAAAAATTATTTCTTGTACCTGAATATGAATCTTTAAAAAACAAAAAAAAACAAATATTGAATCATCCAAGGGTAGTACAGTGTGTACCATTTTGGTTGAGACTCCTCTGTGTACCATTTTAATTGAGACTGCTCTTGATCTCAGCTATTATTGAAGTTAGAGATATGCGATTTTCGCGACCCTGTATCACTTTTTTGTAAAACTTTCAAAGCCACAAACAGAAATATTCCAACTACTCTTGTTCCTGAAATACAGGGCGAAAACGAAAATTTTCACTTTTGGAGATGTAATTATTTCTTAGGCCCTGTATAAGAAAAAAAATGAAAACGGTTTATGAGAGATATTGAGAGTCCTGTTTTTAGGATTGGGCACAAACTTGGTATTTTTTAAATGGAATACCCTGTATATTTAAACGTCAAATTTTTGCAATTTTTTTGAATATCTTGATGTATCACAAATTTATCTTCAATAAATTATAGATTCAAAAATCAGAAAAATCCATATTTATGTTTGTTTTTTAATAGTAGGTCATGAATTATTTCACACCTGCATTCAATTATTACTTTTTCGAAACGCCAAGTGATTCAAACCTTATTATTCAATCATATATCGAACATCAACTCAAAATATCACTCTTCAACATAAACTTAAAAATGTTGTAAACAAAAAATATATCGGTACAGATTTAATTAACACTGATGTAATTACAAGATTCAAATTAGACAATTTATTACATAAACGAAAAATAAACATATATTAAATCTAATGAAGCTGTTCAAACTGTCGTCCATTTTGTCTTATACATAAACCACACAGTTTCAATTCGACATTTAAAATTATTTAGGCACAAAGACAGAGTTTCTGAATGCTTCTTTGGTTGGGGCTCGGAGCTCATCTATAATATAGATGAGCTCCGATATGCTTACATTTTATATTTTCATATAATATTTTTCAATTTTTGAAATTCCATGTTTTCACCGTCAGCCATCATCATTGATTTGTTTTGACTCTGTTTGTGAATCAGTTTTCTTGAATGCAATAAACAAAACATTTTTTTATGCATGTTCAACTTTTATGCACGTGTGTGCCTAGTATCAAAAACATCAATTTGGATTTTTCTGATTTTTAAAGTTGAAACTTATTGAAGATTGGGTTGTGATACATCAATGTATTCAGGGAAAAAATTGCAATTATTTGACGTTGAAATATAGAGGCACAGGGTGATCCATTCGAAAATTACCCCAAGTTTGTGTCCAATCTTAAAAACAGTGCTCTCCAGAAAAATTTTAAATACGGCACTGACTTCTATGTAAAATATATAAGCAGTATTAATTTTTTTCCTATCTTATACAGGGCCTAAGAAATAATTACATTTCCAAAAGTGAACATTTTCGTTTTCGCCCTGTATTTCAGGAACAAGGAGTAGTTGTAATATTTCTGTTTGTGGCATTGAAAGTTTTACAAAAATGTGATACAGGGTCGCGATAACCGCATGTCTCTATCTTCAATAATAGCTGAGATACACTCAACCAAAATGGGACACAGTGTACCCAAACATTTGAAGCAATATGTACAAATTTGGATAGAAATCTCCGCTACATTTCTCTAGAGCTGAAAGTGCAGATGAAGCACATGATTTGGAATCATCCGGTGTTGAAGTAGCCCACTTTTTTCCATCTTTTCAATTCACTGGAAAGAATGAGGCTTTCGCCTGAGGCGAAAGCCTTGGGGGGCTAGAGCCCCAATAGCCCCCCCCCTGGATACGCGCCTGCTGGGCGTGAAATTTATCAAGAAACAGAACAATAGAAACATTATGGAACCACTAATACAACCATGGAGGTAAAAGAAGGGAAGGGAGCATATCCTATATTTCCCTTGATGCAATAAAAGTGTCACATAAAATCGGCCATATTTGTATGGGCGCGAATTTCTAAAATTTGAATTTGTCGAATTTACCGAACATGAAACCATTTTTAACTAACACTGGATGTCTTTCTGCTACAAACTGTACAGAATATGAAGAACAAATGAGGCACAAACAATAAAATCCAACGTTTAAATAGTCGTACTATTTGACGATCGGCCATATTGGTGTGTCCCTGCCAAAGAAATCATAATATATATACTTACTCTAGAATGCTAATTCCTTCTAGTTCCGCAGCGAAAAACGTGCCGCATAGGCAACTGATTCACAATGTGCGCATGCTCACCATTAGGAAATTTCACGTAGAACGATGCCAAGTCCCTAAATGTTTTGTCG
The DNA here is from genome assembly GCA_951802165.1 of Adalia decempunctata. Classification (NCBI taxonomy): domain Eukaryota; kingdom Metazoa; phylum Arthropoda; class Insecta; order Coleoptera; family Coccinellidae; genus Adalia; species Adalia decempunctata. The sequence continues at coordinate 59,900,372 of OX637696.1, read as the reverse complement.
GTTCTATTTTAAGTTCAATATAATTAAACAATAAAAATATTCCATTGAGTAACAAACTTATTTTATAGCTCATGCGCGACTTAATTCCTTCGACTATTAGACACATTAATATCATAAGTGAATTGCAATATTTGTGGAATTGGACGAATTGGTGAGAAAATTAGAGCACTAATGTAGTAGGTTTCACTAAATAGATATAGACCGTACAACACCGCTTTTTCTGTCTCATGGCAAATGACTTTGAAATGACCTTAGTGAAAGTCTAGGCAGGAACGGCTTAGTGTCAGTCTGCAGCCACAGTTTAGTTTACTGCATAGACAAACTAGTTTACTGGTGCGTAACTGTTATTTTCGTGTTTGATATTCTTCGTGTGCATTTTGCTTTTGTTGTGTGTTGTGTTCGATTTGGATTTTTTCGTATCCGATAAACAATGAACTGTATAGTGTTGTGGTGTCCTTATCTTGACCCGTTCATTTCCCACTTAAGTATGTAAACTATGTGCACCTTTTCATTCATATAAACTGTTAAAAATTTATGATTTACGCGCTTTGCTTTTCAGTCGATTGACACATATCTATCCACTCGCACCATGAGATTGGTTCTTTATATAGCAAAAGAACGCAATTCATTATGAAAAATCATGAAATCTTGAAATAATTCGAACTCGAAAATAAAATATCTTGAAGTGAAACTTTGCAGTTTGATTCAGATAACAGATTGATTTTGGAATATACTCGGAACTCAAAGTCTCAAAAAGACAAATGACTTGAAGAATGAATGTAGGTATCAGAATTCACTCATGAAACGATGCAGAGTAACGCATTGGCAGATGTACAATACATTTTCATGTTTCCACTATTTTCAGGAACACCGAAGAATAGAACTGTCCTTAAGGGATATATAAGTATATTTTGCTCATTTGATTTTTTTTCTGTACTTTACCGAAATATTCGTTGTTTGTTAACCAGAATTTGTCTTCCTTGATCCTTGAATCAATTTTCATACCGAAACCGGGTTTTTTCAACGCCTGAAGAGGTTTTGGAATAATGAAAGATTTTCAGCTTATCTTCCAGTCGCTGATGATTCCAAATTTACCATTCAAATAGCTGTTGAAAATTATCAATATGTTCAAAACAACTAGTAAGTGTCGAATACTAATTATGAATTGATTAAATCCAACTGCAACAAAAACAGCATAAAATTTTATTGAAGCCGACCCTGTTCAGAAACAACCTGATGGCACGTATGCGCATTGTGGACCACACTGAAATTTTTACAACACTTCGGTCCAATTGATTTACCATTCTAGAGTAAGTATATATATTATGATTTCTATGGTCCCTGCCATGGTCCCTGCTTTGTTTTGTTTACGTGACACTTTTCAATCGTTATGCCCCCTCCCCTTCCTTTACCTCCATGAATACAACGCTATGATAGAGAAACCACTGAAAAGGCAAAACTACCAGCACTCCCACTTTATGAACACCTACTCACTCTGGAATAATATTCACACTTCATATTTTCTTTTTTTTTGTATAAAATGCACACCTCAAACAAAATGTAGATAACTGGCAGGAAGACTTCGGTCGATAGCCATATTTTCTCTCTCTCTCTCTCTCTCTCTCTCTCTCTCTCTCTCTCTCTCTCTCTCTATTATGTGAATTCAAAGAAGAAACTTTTTTCTGATGTTAATACTGGACACTATTCACGTATATACACATGGTTGGAAGATTCAGTCATGCTGTTTTCAATTACGGAAATCAAGAATCGAGTGTTGAAATTTTATTGAAAAATAATGAACAGAATAGTCCGTTTCTTTGTGATAGTAAAAGTAGTCGAATAACTCGACAGGAAAACTTGTAAACGAACAGACAAACCTATAGAATTCCCCACTTTTCAAAAAGCCTACAGAAGACCTTTTTGTTCAACTTGAAATACTTCAGTATGAGAATATATTAGTAGTGTATAAAATGCACACCTCAAACAAAATGTAGATAACTGACAGGAAGACTTCGGTCGATAGCCATTTGATATATATCAATAAAGTTATTTTCTCTCTCTCTAGTAGTACTGCGAAACCTGTGTCACTGTTAAACCTTAAAAGAACTAACTCCATTCACAAAGTGAAAAAGAATAAATTGAAATTAGCATTGGCAACGTCTCTGAGAATTGTTTGACATTTCACGAGTACCATCCTGCGTCAGTAAAGAACTCGATAAACCTAAATCTTGGCCAACCAGGATACTTTATAAAAGTGAATGAAGTATAGCCCTTGTTAGCTCAATAACACATGTTGCCTTCGTTTAAGGCGACTTACACACCGAGATAACTGGAGACGCAACATTTGTTGCTGACAACGAAATCAACACTTTTATATTTTCGATTTCCTTGTTTCGTTTTGAGTAACAAATGTGTCCAACAATAGGGATGTTGACTATTTTTTAGAAATGGTTTTAATTTGTGGAAAAGCCCTATACAAACACGAAAATATCATTTTCATGGAAAAATATGGCAAATACCAATAAAAAATGCGTGAATAAAAAAAGTTTTCCAAATTCCCGCTGAAACGCTTCATACTGTCGCGTGATTATGATTACGTCACTATACCCATACCGTAAGCATTTAAACATTCCGTACTCGCGTTTGGCACCAAGCGCGAATAGCGCTCTGCCATTGGCCTGACGAACTGGAACTGAGAAACCAATCACACTTCGAATGCGAAACGGCATCTCTGAGCCATGGACATCTCTCACAAAATGTGAAAAGGGATCAGCCTAATGCTATTAAACATGGATCATCCCACTGAATATTTCCTCCGCATATATGTTCATGTTCATTATATTTGATTATTTCATAAAATACCGTTACCCACTTGCACTGTCGTTTTCCTTGCTTGAAAAATCTAGAATACATATAGGAATACCTATCTATACTTAAAAATAACAAACAAAAAATATACAAGGGGTATAGCCGTATCATCCAAGGTCGTGAATTTCCATAGGTTCTCGGCTTGTTTAGGGCTTGTTGAGAGAAACACAACTATTGTTGTTCTCTGTCTATATTTCGGACCTTTATTAGCTCCTTTTTCAGAACATTAGCTGCTATTTAGCTGGTTTCTTCACAGCGAGTTGCTCATGTCTTGACGAAGGACCCAATCGGTCCGAAATATAGACAAAGAACAGCAATAGTTGTGTTTCTTTCAACAAGCCCTAGACAAGCCGAGAACCTATGAAAACTCACAACCTTAAAAATAACTCAAATCGCTTATAACTTCTTTCGGTATCAACGATTTCCTACACATATAATATAGAGGTTCAATAAAGAAAGAATAAAAATAAATCAAACTATAGGTATTAATGTCCTCACTCTGCTCGTGCGTGTTATATCAGTTGATTAAATTACTTCATTTTGATTACCTATTCTCATCTCCATTTGATTTTTCAATAAGGGAGGTAGAGATGTTTTTTGTCTGAACTGCAACCCAACCCACCATAATACTCAAGATTGTATATTGGATTTTTATGGAAAGTTGGAAAGTGATTGAATTAATCGAATTTTCGTGTTTAGAAAACGTACGAAATGATTGTACCCCATTCAAACTAGACTTTTCCATTTCGTTGCTTCAAAATTGAAAAGTTCTTTCTTTATAACTTTTCATCTCAAAAGTATTCCATTTAGATGCTGCAGAATATAAATTACCTACATTACCAGTATAAAGATTCATTCATCACTTGGAATAATCCCACTTTCAATTAGATGAATAAGATGATAAATACCGAACTTCAATTGAATTACGCTTATTACACGTACACCTATTATTATACGATTATGTTTCGCATTCGAAGTGTGATTGGTTTCTCAGAGCGCTATTCGCGCTTGGTGCCAAACTCGAGTACGGAATGTTTAAATGCATACCGTAAACAGGCTTCGCCTTCTGTCAAAGCGAACTGATCTTGTCTCCATTATGTTCAAAATTGTAGAATATCGTTTTCGTAATAACAAATAATCGTAAAATAGTTTGCTGGTGATACGTTTTACTCTCTTCTGTTCTTCGTAATGACAGGCTACAGTTAGTGAGTTAGGTTATAGGTTAGCTTGTTTACGGAACAGTGACGTCACGTATTCTGATCGGTGTTTGCAGTCACGTGAAAATCGGTAATAGGTGACACAATTTAAATCGACTTTATTTAATTTAATGAGAGTAATTACATCACTAAAATATTTTTTTTGTATTTCAAAAACTACCTTCAATGTGGAAAACCTCAATTTATATGATTTTGCAACATGTGTCAACATCCCTATTGTTGTGTCGCGTTTTACCTCTAAGTGGAAAGAGCGCTCAAAAATTATTAAGAAACATCTTCCTGAAATAATTTCCTTTATTTACACAACATTTCATAATAGAAAACCACAGTTATACTGATGTTCCATAATCCTAAATCTTCATTGGATTCAGTGGCTTGCTTCAGGAGGCGGCGCCATGCAATTACCAGTTGGATATCTCTTTTTAAAATTCTCTATTAGCTCTGGATCCACCAATCTTATACCATCCACTTGGTTTCCAAGTGTTATCCAATTTGGTTGAATATTATGTGGTCTACCAAATAATTCTATTTTACGGGTACCAGGTGAAAGACGTTCAATCATGCCTGGAAATTGACATTAAATTCATAAAATTTCATCTACAATATTTTGTTTTGAAATTGAATACACAAATTACTTCAATCTCTCACCATAAATTTCATCAGGCTTATGACTAGTTGCCCTGACCTCAGCAACTATGACATCAGAATCTAATCCTCGGTTCAAGTTTTTAGGGCTTCCCTTCATACCAACCAAACAGTGCTCTTTTCCATGATTCAACCAATGGCCAGTTCTTCCTGTTCTAATTATTCGTTGAAGCTGGTTAGTCTTCACCCATATTATCTCATCAACTCTCTCGTAGCCCCATAATTTCAAACACTCTCTACCTAGTTCCATCGCTCTACCAGTGACCCACAGAAAAATCAGACCATCATCTTGAAGTTGAGGAATTCCTAATTGTCTCATTTCATCATCAGACATTGTGCCATAAGGAAGTTCCATATGGATGTCCCAAGGGGGATCTGCCATGATGACCGCAAATTTTCCTGAAAAGAGAGAAAAATGAATATTCGTATTCCTGATAAGATGAAAATATTATATTCATTTTACAAAACCAATAACAACAGATTGTGGTGAAAGGTTGGGTTTTATCATTCAAATCTTGATTGTCCTACATACTTGGTTAAAGTAAGGTTTTTGAGAAACTCACTGATTATGTGATCAAATTCAATTCTGTCCATACCTAAGCATGATGACTATCAAACTGATTAAACCAGAAATTTTCAGATTGCGATTGCCGCAGTTTACTTCATTAATGGCAAAATTCTACCAGGGGTTTCCTGAATATAGCCCATCAAAATTTTGTTTTCGCTATAAAGCCAAAGTTACGGATTTGATCGAGATGAAATTTTGCGTCCGGATGGAGATATTGAAGAGAATAACGTATTTAAGCTACATGCAATTTTGTCTAGATCGCATATCCAGAACCATATAAAATTCTAGTGGATTATTAAAAATTCTGCAATAACTGATCCAGGATCATAAATGATTCATTTGAAAACTGTTGTATATTTTATTCAAATATGTCAAGAAATTTTTGTCTTGGGATTCTCCAATTAATCCTACAAGGAGTTTCTACTTCGAAGTTTAATGATCGTCAGGGCTTTAGGTCATTTAAAAGTCTAATTTTTCTATATTTTTCATCAAGAGATAAAATTTTCAAAGTACGTTTAGTCGACATATTGTCAGCGATATTGTGGTGAAACCACACAACTTATAACTAAAGAACTCAACTGATTTAACGGCATACTGTTATACTATGAAACGATTCTTTAAAATCATGTACATAACGTAAACAGAACAACTCTCGCGAATCAAACTGGGAATAGCTCAAAATTTTGTTTTTATCCGTGAAAAAATAAATTTTGCCGCTCTTGTATTGAAAAAAACTAGCTGGCCCGGCGAACTTTGTTCCGCCCTAGTGATACTTACGGTGGATTTCACAAATCCACTCTGATTGAACTGTCAAATGTTTCCATGGATATGAGCTATCACACAGAACAGATACACAAAAATAATATGTCATAATATGTCAATCACTAATAATGGCAATTTTGGATTCAGTTATTTCCGCAAATATATTATTTATTACCCAAACAGAAATTCAAAAACGTTAAAACGTTTCAAAAATTATGAGGAAAGATGAAAACGGACAGTTCACGATTGAAACTGATCGCCAAAATCCGATTTACTTGAAATTTCGATAAAAATTCACTGTGATATTCAACCGCTTTTTGATCTGTTAATAGCCTTTCATGATACTATAAGCGCTATGTAAATTACACGGTAATTGATGTCATATGTTCTTTTTTCGACCATTTCAAACCACGACGACCGAAATGCTCGAAAAAAGAACAGATGACATCAATCGATGGCCGCGAAAGCCTCAACAAATTCATCGTCATTTAATTGTGAATATTGTGATAATGTCAAATATAGTACCTTCACGATTACGTTATTTGGAATAAATAAAACAATGAAAATAACTAATAATCATCAGTCATAATGTGTGAATAGCGCCATCTGAAGTGGTAAGAACGAAACTTTTCTCATATCTCAACGAAATCTAATCATTTTAGACATCTGTACTCCTACGTTAAGACATTTTGGTTTTGCCCAACAGCGCAGAGTTGTAGGCAACCCAAATACACACTATTACAGTGACTATAGAGGGGATATAGTCACTGTACACACTATTTGTTTATATCGCCATCTAACGCGGAGAATATCAAATGAAGTACCAACGAATAAGCGGTAGCGTAACTGTAACTGTAGCGACATCTAGTGGCCTTACTCAAAAGGAGGAAAAGCATTTCCTGTATAAGTAAAATTTTCATCGATTTTTTCAAAGTTTTATTGTATTTTATAATAACCAGACCGTAGACGAATCCATATATGAAGTTTCATAACAAACAGTCCATCCGATCTCGAGTTATAACTGGTGTAACCAACATCTTTCTTTTATATATATAGACAAGCCGTCCCTGCTCCGCCCGGGTAGAAATTTGTTTCACGCGGCGGTTTCATCTCAACACTTCAACCTGCCATATCTTTTGATGTACTCGTTGTAATTGTATGATGTGAAGGGCAATTTCGTTCTAAATTAAATACTGGGGATAAATAACGTATTAGGTTGGACGAGGATCAATACCCGATTCATAAAAACTCACTCCCAAATAGTGCATAATTTTGGAAAACATCTGATTACCATAAACAGGTAATAGCAAGTCAATCTTGAGAGATAGATATACTCCATTCACTTTTATAAAGTAGCCCGGTTGGCGCTGGAATTCTGACACATTTCACCGCGTATATTTTGAAAATGTTAGGTTATACTCATTCTTCTGTCAGATATGGACGCAACGTTGCCGTTTCTACATATAAATCGTAGCAATTCGGTATTTATCAAAAATGTTTATTTGCTTTGGGAAAGTGATGAATTTGATAAAATATTATGTGAATTCAATGATTCCAAAGGCCTGGCGAATGTTGAAGAAACATTTTCTCTGCCAATACTGGAAATATTTCACGTATATAAACATGGTTGGAAGATTCAGTTATACTATTTTCTTGTACGGAAATCAAGAACCGAGTGTTGAAATTTTACTGAAAAATAATGGACAGAATAGTCCGTTACTTTGTGATAGTTCATTAACCCGATAGAAAAACTTTTAGACGAACAGAACAGACGGACGTATGGAAATCCCCACTTTTCAAAATTCTCAAGAAATAAGCCTACAGAGGACAATTAAATACCTCTTTGCGCAACTTGAAATACTCCAGTATGAAAATGTATTGATACTACGAATCTTGTCTCACAGTTAAAGCTTAAAAGAACTAACTCCATTCACAAAGTTAAAAAAGAGTAATTAGAAAGTAGACTTGGCAATGTCGCTTGATTTTCACGAGTGCCAACCTGCGCCCGTTTTAAGTAAAAGAACTTGATAAACCTAAACCATGGCCCACCAAGATACTTTATAAAAGTGAATGGAGTATATATGCTATCGCGGACTTTTTTGTAGAACTATTTAAGAGGTACATTTCCGTCACACATTGTATCCACGTAAGTCTTATGCCGGCCACTCACGATGCTACAGAGACGGGCGTTTTATGGCCTTTTATGACACTTTAAGAGCCCTTGACCAATCACGGAGACCCTTTTCGCACGTGGCGTTAGAAACCATCATAAAACGCCCGTCTCTGTAGCCTCGTGAGTGGCCGGCATTACGGTTTCTGCAGCGCACGTGAAAATAGCTGATTATGGCTGATTTTTTTGTAATTATTGAAGTTATAGTAGGTATCCCCACTTTTTTCGGGTGAAAAGTATAGCCTATGTCACGTAGCTTCCTAAGGGTGAAAGAATTTCTGAAATCGGTCCAGTAGTTTTTGAGCCTATTCGTATCAAACAAACAAAAATACAAATCTTTCCTCTTTATAATATTAGTTTAGATTAATAGATGTGTCTCTAAGTCGATATCAACTTAGCGAAACAAATATCCGAAAAATGTTTACAGCAAAAATCAAACTAGCTCTTTTTTTTCCAGTGATTTATCCGTAAGTTATCCGTGAGGAAAAAAAAACATCGCCAATCTTGTATTTTAAGAAATATTATGTCTGCTTGATATCAACTTAGCAAAATACATATTCAAAAGATGTTTTCAGCAAAAAACAAAGTGGTTCATCTTTTTCAGTGATTTATCCGTGAATTAACCGTGGTGAAAGAAAATTTGATTGATCGATCTGCAGCCGTCAAAACGTATACTAGGCATTTTTCTCTAAAACTATGCATGCAATATTGTTTAAATTTGGAAGAAAGATAAAGCTTTTTATCTTTTATTTATCCGCGAAAAGGAGAATTGTGCCGCTTCCGTTTATTGATATCAAGTTTGCGAAATATCTAATAATTTTTGAAATACAAGAGTGGCGATGTGTTTTTTCTTCACGGATAAATCTCTGAAAAAGATGAGCTTGTTTGATTTTTGCTGAAAACATTTTTCGGATACTTGTTTCGCTAAGTTGATATTCACTTAGCGACACATCTCATATTTTTTTGAATATAAGAGCGTCAAAACTTATTTTTTCACGGATAAATTATCGAAGAAAAACGGCAAAATTTTTAGCTATTCCGAGTTTGATTCGCGAGAGTTGTTTTGCTAACTTTATGTACATGTTGAAATCACTTGTAAATGTGGAATTCATCCAAAAAATTCGACTTATCGAATGTGCCGCCAAATATTTCGTTCGAGGTATCAAGATATTCGAGTTATAGAAGTTCAACTTATCGAACAAAAATTACACTTATTTGCTATCTTGGCGCTATTGCCAACCAATTTGATTTGAGTTATCGAAAATTCGATTTATCTAAGTTCGACTGTATTACTAAAAACCATCCCTGACAATACGAATCCATAAAAATGAATAATTTACCTAGAACCGTCATATCCAAATATCTGAGATCACATTGAACCCACTGAGGAGGATACAGAGTTGTGGAACTTTCTGCCCTTATAGCTGTCATGTTAGGCCGATCATGTCCCACATCCCCACTTTGACTTATTCTATCTACCTCATAATGAACATATTTACATGTATCCATATGGAAACATGTATTTAAAAATGAACAGTCACCAAGGGCTTCATCAGTGTGTTTCTGAATGATTTTCTTGAAATGAAGCTTTTTACAATCAGTTATTCCATTCCTTTCACAATCTCCTTTTGTTCCATACTGACAAAACTCCATTAGTTGTTTTCCTCCTTGTGAACGAAATCTTTCAGCTAAAGATCTCTCTTTTGCAGTAGGTCTACTAAGGAGCTCCATTATTTCTTCTCCAATTTTCTTGCTTTCTCGTTCTTTAGTTGAAGACATTGAAAGTAAAGACTAAAATCAATTAAAAATTAAAGATATCATTTGACCAAGAGGAATATTTTCTAAAGGAAAATTCCAATATTTAGGCCGGGTTTCACCAACGATTTTAATCTTGTTTGATCGCAGTAAACGATAATTTTCTGTGGTTTTCCATTAAAAATCAATCGTTAATCTCAATTACCTTTTTAAACCAGATTAAAATGTTTAATGAAACCCGGCCTTACTCGATAGAAACAAAGCAATTTCTCATGATTTTCAGAATATTACTGAAACATTAATAATTAATTTGAAATAAGTTACCATTATATCTGCCTTAGGTTCTTTCTTTTCCCTCTTCTTCCTATCCTCATCTTCATTATTTTTTTTGTCAGGTGAAATATCTCTCTTTTTTTTCAGCTTACGTTCTGATTCTATAACATCAATTTCTTCATAAAACTCAGCTATCATAGCATTGACCTTACTAACTTCTACATAAGTAACACTGATATTGAACTTTCCGTCCTTCACATCTTTAACCATAATTAGTTTTTGGGTAGCAAATTTTTGCAGCAAATTACAAACTTGCTTTTGTCGTGAACTCTCATCTGTGGCATTTTTTAGTTTAACAGAAAGTTCTTCAGATGATATAGGTATCTGAAGTGTAACCTCACTAAGTAATTTGAGTAGTTCCTTTTCAAGTCCAGGATCAATTTTTATTTTAGTAGAATCATCATCTTCTAATGCATCATTTTTCAATTTAGTTTCTTCTTTAATATTTATAAAAGAGGTACAACTTATGTCATCTGATGCTGTTGTAGAAGATGCAGGGTTTTTTCCTAAACTGGTGCCCAAAATATCTTGCCTCACTTTTTTTCTTTTCTCCAAACGTTCTCTAAGACTGTTTCTCTTACTTTTCACAGCTTGAATTTCTTCCCAGGCATCGGACATGATGAAAATGTGTATTTTGTCGAATAATTTACTATCTATCCATTTTCATAAAAAATGTTATCATGAGCTTTGTTTTTTTCAGAATTGTATGAATGTATTAATTTGAAATCATTTATTAAAGTTATGGGAGTGATGTAAATATAACCTTAATTATTTCCGTAGAGTCGTACACCATAGGCCTAACCACAGAACTTCTTCTTCTTTTTTTAAGATAGACCTAGAATCCATGGTCTATGGAAAATGAAAAAAGAAGTCATCGAATAATTTACCCATTGTTGTTCTGTGTTTAAGGATTTTTTTAAACAATCTTCTTCTTTTTCTTCAGCTATTCGCCATCCACTCCTGAATGAAAGCCTCCTTCCACATTTGTCTATCTCTAGCATGATTTAAACAATGATAAATGATGATATATCAAAGAGGAAGGAGTTGCACTTCTCCTTACCCTTCACTCTTCAGGCAACGCAAAAAATGCAGCGAAAGTAGCCTTGTCGGACACTATGTCTGACTATGTTTCGGTATTTAGCGCTGTTGGAATGAATGAGCTGCCTCGCAGGACACACCGTCAGCGCCTTTCCAAAGAACTTGCATTATAATAGAGCCTTACTGCTCAAATTAAAATAATGGGAAAACATCAAAGTTGGTGGAACAACGAGATTTTCATTTTTCCATTAATATGAGCTGTCTCACAGACTCAACGAAAAAATATATATGTGACGAAAAGTACACAAAACGACGAAACTAGGGCCGATACCACGGATACTTTGAGTATCCGTGGGCCCATACTCAACTCCTAGGAGCATAGAATATTCTATGCTCCTAGCTCAACTCTCTGCTTGTGTTGTTCTTAATCGGATGACCATTCGAGTGATTGCAATAATCGAATGATCACTCGAATTTAAAAGTAATCGAATGGTCGAACATCTTATATATACATATATATTATACACAGAACATATATACAGGATTGGGATAAAGTTTGGCACCAAATTAATATATTTGAAACGGAACGGACGCTAATTTTGAAATTTGGCAGCTGAGTGAATGGCAAGCACTTCGAACATTCAAAATGATTTTTTTTAATTATTTTCAATAAATTTTTTCTACTAGTAAAAGCCCTGTATTTCTTCTCTTTATAGATTTTCATAAAAAAAAACGTCATGACAAGCATGGAACCCGATATGGACAGATCCGAAACAAGGTGCACTTTCAGAATCTGCAGAAATATACAGGGTGTCCCATTTAAATAAATTTTTTTTTGTCATTTCCGGTTAAACCGGAATTATCTCATAAATGAAAATACCCTCATCAGATGCATTGTGGTCCATTACACTCAGCTGCCAAATTTCAAAAATATCGCCCGTTTCGTTCTAAAGATATTAATTTGGTGCCAAACTTTATCCCAACCCTGTATATATGTTCTGTGATTCGGAACATCTGTTGTCTGCTTGCAATGCTTGCATGAACGTTAACCTCAGAGTTTTCTCAAAACAGTCAAAACCATTGAAGCCCCAGCCTAAGGCACAGACCAAAGATTTAAATCTTTGGAGCAGACATCATAAATTGAAATAAAAGATACAGCAGAGACAACAGGTTGTCTCTGGATACAGTTAATTCCTTGCTGGCAGAGTGCTGTGACATTTCATTGTGTTGCAGTTTGGTGTACAAAAGCAAAGAGTTGATACTACAGTCTACAGTGGCTTTATACAATTATTGTATAAAGCCACTGTAGTAGTTACTATCTACTCTTTGACAAAAGTAGAGTGCAGTAAAATAGTAGGAATGAATGAAATATGATATAAAATCATTAAAGCTGAGAAGGCAGCAACTTCTTCAATTGAAAAAATTAAGATACAAATCATATGTCATATTTAATTTTTAATAATTTTATTAAATTACAAATTTATTAATTACGTTCATAAGTTAGATAATCAGTTTGTTACTAATCCCAAGTAATCATCCATGAGAGTTCCTATTGCAAACTGAAACAAGAAAAAAATTAAATTAGTAGTATTCATCACAACTAGTAATAACAGGAATTTATTGCAGGAGCAAAGGACCATCGGCCTTCCAGCCCATTTGTAGTTACAAAAATTTAACATTAAAAAAAAACTACAATATATATATATTGCAGAACACTACAAAAATATGATTTGCTTCATCAGCTGCTAGAATAATTTATCCATTTTTCAACTAATTTTGAGCTGTAATAGTAATCTATAAAATAAAATAAACCAACAGCGTGAGTAATAACTCACTCTAATACAAAATTCGAATAGGAAAAATGGAATTGCTTATGAAATGAATAAAAAAAAGTAGGATTGCTCGGGAGTCTATTTCGGACAAGGTAACGTTCTCGCTGTTCATTTATACATTTCCTTTGGTCTTAACATCCAAAAATTCCATTTGGAAAACGTGAATTTTTGACGTTGTCTACGCGATTCGATTCTGAACCACAGATATCACGCCGGTTGGACGAAACGGAACACCGAACCGAACCAGAGACAATCACCGAACAATCACTCGAGGGGAGTAGGCGAGTACGAGTAATGTCACTTGAATAATTTTGACATATTCAAATTGAATTGATAGGTATTTAATTATTGTGGATATTTTGATATGGAAGATATGAATTCAGATAGTGAAAATAAATGTACACCTTCAGAAATAAGGGATGCAGCAAATACAACAATACATAATTTATTGCCCGAAAAATCCGAAAAAAAGTATAAAGGTGCATACATAAATTTTCAAGATTGGTGTGGCAGTAATGACATCAAGATGTCATCGATTTCTGAGAATGTTCTTTTGGCATATTTTAGTGAATTAAGCACCAAATATAGTGCATCATCCCTATGGACTTACTACTCCATGCTAAGAAGCACACTCAACATAAATGAGGGAGTCAATATAGAGAACTATACAAAATTACGAGCATTTCTCAAACAGAAATCCGAGAAACATATTGCCAAAAAGGCAAAAACTTTTACGCCGGAACAACTAGATAAATTCTTAAATGAAGCTCCTGATTATAAATATCTGGCAACAAAGGTAGTAGAACTCACAATAATTCGATCTTTTTCATCATCTAGTCAAATACATAATTTATTTTAGGTTGCTTTAATAATGGGCATTACGGGTGCTTGTTGTGCGGCAGAATTGTATTCTATGCAAATCAATGATTTAGAAGATGAAGGATCTATTTTGATGGTCAGTGTACCAAATACAAAAACAAAAATTGACAGAAAATTCGCTGTTACGGGAAATTTGTATACCATAGTGAAGAAATATTTGGATCTTCGGCCTACCTATTTATCGCAAAATATATTATTCTACAAATTTCAAAATGGAAAGTATCACTCGCAAAGAATTGGCATCAATAAATTTGGAGCAATGGGAAGAGGCATTGCAACATTTTTAAAATTACCTGACTCTAATTTATACACAGGGCATTGTTTTCGCCGCTCGTCGGCAACTTTAGTAGATTCTGCAGGAGATATATCGGCATATAATGATGATTCTGACCCAGATAAGAAAGATACTGCAAATACAATTTACAGTTCTGTAACACCTCAGCCTGATAGTACACCAACAACATATGTGCAACAAAGACATGACGAAACAATAAACTTTCATAATCTATGCCCACATATTCAGTTTCATGGTTGTTCAAATTTAACAGTTAATTTTATTAATAAATCAAATCAGTAGTTACCAGTCTTTGCATTTATTGCTATAGTCAGAGATATATTGATAGGGCAGTCAAACAAAACAGCTGATCATGATTCTGGAGGGTATACAGCATGAACAAAAATATTATAATTTTACCAAAAATAGGATGTTTCCAAAAAATTCAAGAATTTCTCAATTGGGTATAGGTATAATTAACCCTCTCAACAAAGGTGATCTCCATTTCGAAAGTCTGATTCTGGCTCATTCATCCAAATGAAAATATGAAGGAAAAATACGGTATACTCCATTCACTTTTATAAAGTATGCCGGTTGGCCATGGAATTCTGACACATTTCACCGTGTATATTTTGAAAATGTTAGGTTATGGTCATTCTTATGTCAGTTGAACAAACAACGTTGCCGTTTCTACATTTATATCTTAGTAATTACGTATTTATCAAAATGTTTATTCAGTTTGGGAAAATAATGAATTGGAGAAAATATTATGTATGTGAATTCAATAATTCCAAAGACCTGGCGAATGTTGAAGAAACTTTTTTCTCTGTTAATACTGGAAATATGTCCCGCATATAAACATGGTTGGAAGATTCAGTTTTATGCTATTTGCTTGTACGGAAATCAAGAATCGAGTGTTGAAATTTTACTGAAAAATAATGGACAGAATAGTCCGTTACTTTGTGATAGTTCATTAGAAAAAAGAATAACAGTATTCGCATAACCCTACAGAAAAACTCATAAACGAACAGTGGAATTCCCCACTTTTCAAAAAATATGCCTACAGAAGAAATTGAAAAACCTTTTTGCACAATTTGAAATACTCCAGTATGAAAATGTAGTAGTACTACGAAACCTGTGTCACTGTTAAAACTCAAAAGATTTCAATTCTGAATAGTCCTTCCTGATACTTTGCCTCTGCTTTTTCGAAACTACCTTCGGTAGTTTCCAGGCTTGATAATTGGTAATGAAAAATAAACATCGGCAACGTCTCCGAGATTTATTTATTGACGTAATGTCATTCACAAGTGCCAACCTGCGATTTTTTCAGGTAAAACAACTTGACAAACCCAAAACTTGGCCAACCGTGATACTTAATAAAAGTGAATGGAGTATAGATAATATTCTGACTAACCCAAACCTTATTTCATTCTTGTCTCCTGCCACAGTTCACAACACAACTAAAAACCTACTCTAAATAACCAAGCATGGACCAAAGACAGTTCGTTGGATTGCCCTATTATCGTGGAATATTCAGTGAACATAGCAAATGATGTCAACGCTTTTGACAACTGTTCTGAATTTTGGAAATGCAGATTAATTCGAATTTTATTGAAGAAGTCGTGGATTAAGTATAGTATTCAGTTCTTGATGAATTTTACAAAGTCCAAATTAACAAGAAAAAAGCCATTGCATGGACGCTTAAAGGACATGGCAAAAAAGTTTTGTATACAAGGACTGCAGATTTATGACACATGAAACGATTTTGCGAACCACCTGCAGTTTTTCTTAAAACTATTGTTTTCAAACAATAATTCTGACGAGATTGAAAATGATGAATAAGACGAGATCTCAATTAGAGCAATAGTAATCTAATCATTTGTTTCTTTCTGAAATTATCAACCCAGTGGCGCACCGAGGGGGGGGGGGCTGTCGGGCTGCATTCCCCCCCGAGCTGTGACAAAGAAAAGTAATTCAAATATTTCCATCTTATTGTTTTTCTAAAAGTGATGATAATTATTTTAGAACAGAATGGAAACTTAAACATTTCCTTTACAGATAGAAATAGGGATTGATATACATATACAGGGTGTTTCATTGGTGAATGAACATACGTTGACCTGAGCTAGAGCTAGGCGAGTCCAAAAAACTGTCTAATCAATTCCATAACCGAGATACAGAGTGGTTTATGTATTCACCAAAAATTTCAATTCCTCATAACTTCTGAACCAACTAGTATAGCTGGTTGATATTTGGAACGTATGATTCACTTCTACAGGTCGATCGATTCACTTTTGAATTTCCAAAGAATTTCAGGTCCGTATTTGAAAAATATGGGACTTCTTCCAAGCTGAGATTCACCCTGTATATTGAAATTTTGGGATTTTATTGTGATATTTGAAAAGAGAAGAAAAGTTTCAATGGGGTTCAGTAGATTTCATTGTCCCGCACGTCATTTTGCTCAAAGAGAGCTTAAGGGAAAGATCCAATTGAATATTGGAATTCCACAAAATTCTCAGAAAAATCGTACATTATGATCAAATTGATCTCGAGAAGATAAAACGATTGGATCCAGGTGATGAAATTAGAAGAACTAACTTTAGTAGCTGGATTTTACGAAATGAAAGAATGGTCAACAGAATTTTATTATGCAATGAAATACGTAATAATCCAGCATGATCCAAAAAAGTATCAGACTTATTTTTTGAAGAGGGCAAGAATGTGTATTGAACAGAATGGTGGTACTTTCGAGCACCTTCTGTATTTCACGTTGAATTTTTATGTTTCTTCAGTTATTTATTCATCTTTGTTGACTTCAACTAAATTTTTCTCGATGAATAATGTTTTTCCGGAAATAACTCCAAATGATTCCACAGAATATTATGAAATTCGAACGTGCAATTAGTGGGACAAAAAAAATTCAATCAGATCATAATGTACGATTTTTCTGAGAATTTTGTGGAACTCCAATATTCAATTGGAAATGACGTGCGGGACAATGAAATCTACTGAACTCCATTGAAAATTTTCTTCCCTTTTCAAATATCTCAATCAAATCGTAAAATTTCAATATACAGGGAGTTGAATCTCAGCTTGGAAGAAGTCCCATATTTTTCAAATACGGACCTGGAATTTTTTGGAAATTCAAAAGTAATTCGATCGACCTGTAGAAGTGAATCATACGTTCCAAATAACAACCGACTATACTGGTTGGTTAAAAAGTTATGAGGAATTGAATTTTTTGGTGAATACATAAAGCACCCTGTATCTCGGTTATGGAATTGATTAGACCTATCATATATCGGTTTTTTGGACTCGCCTAGGGTAGCTCTAGCTCAGGTTACCGTATGTTCATTTACCAATGAAACACCCGGTATAATAACGAATATTCGTTATTATTAAGTAATGGATATATCGCATATGCGATATATCCATTACTTAAGAAGGTTTTCGCTTGCGGCGCATTTTTTAAATTATATAACTTACAAAAACCTGATTAATCTTGAGCAGCCCCCCCCGAAAAAAATTTCTGGGTGCGCCACTGTATCAACCATTATATTTTTTTAACATTGGCATGGGGGAAATGAGGCTCAATTTGTTGCTGCATCAAGATGAAAACCCAATTTAATTGAATGTGATATGCTACTTTATACCTTTACTTTTATCATCTCTTATTTATTTTTTCTATTGTTTTTATTGCTTTTCCTTATATCTTATATTTTTAGATTGTTAATCCAGTCTAAGTTGAAAACCTTCGCATGTTACCTTTGGTGTATGTGAAGTTAATCTAAATAGAAATATTGTATGCTTTATAATGAAATAAATAAAACATAATCATTTAAACATTATTTTGGTGTCTGCTAATCCATCCAACAACGATCCAGAGCTCTGATCATTTTTCCATATAAAACATTAACTGACAAAGAAACTGCAACACCCACAAGGAGCAGTTTGAATTCAATTTTTTTTTGTGAAACAGATAGTAGAGCAAGAAGTAAATGATTAAAATTTGGAAAAAAACGAAAGGTTTGCAATTTTTTTAATAAATTTGTGAATAATGTGTATCCACAGCGATTATCTATACATTCCCCAACACGTCTTGGCATTAATTAATGCAATAAGATTGCCTATTTCTTTTTGAGGGATACCCAAGCTACCTGTACTTCATATCTCAGAGCCGCCAAAGTCCGTTGGGGCTGGGGAAATTTCCAAGCCTTCTACCCATATCGTCCCAAACATGTTCTATGGGCGAAAGATCAGGGTATCTGGGCGGCCATAGCAAAAGATTCACATTGGTCGATTCAAAAAAGTTTAAACTAATACTGGCAACATGAGGTCGAGCATTATCTTTTGAAATATTGGATTCCCGAGCCGGTTAAGGTAAGGGAGAACATATGGCTGCACTATTTCTTGAAGGTAACGCAGCGCTGTCATGTTAACTCGAATAAAGACTAAAGGTGACCTACTTGCATATGCAATAGCACCCTATACCATAACGCCTACTGTCCGGTGTACATGACGCTCAAACATCAAACTGTGGTTCACGTCTTTCTCCCCGAAGTCGTCTTACCCTTCTTCGGCCATCATGTGGACCCAAGGAGAATCGATATTCATCAGAAAAGAAAACCTGATGCCATTCCACATTCCAAAGTTGACGTTCTCCGCACCACTGTAATCGTTGCCGGCGATGCTCAACCGTAAGAGGTAACACAAGATGGGCTAGATAATGCTGCAGTCCAAAAGACCTTATCCGGTGGTAAACCGTTCGGACAGTTACAGGATGGCCTTGTTCTCCTAACCACTAATCAGCCAAAGATCGAGTTGTCACAAATCGGTCTCTTATAGCCATAAGTCGATCTTGAACTTGAACTTCAGTTGTGCCCCTTCGACGTCCGGTGCCTACTCTTCGTCGATTCTGGGCATTATCAAACCGCGCTTGACAACATCTCATAACAGTAGTTGGATTTCTGTTCGTACGATTAGCGATTTCTCGAAATGACAACCCCGCCTCATGTAGATCAATAATTCGACCTCTTTCAAATTCACTTATAGAGTCTAGGCATTTCAACAACTACTGAACATAGACTTTGGATCTTCTCGAACAGCTGGTTTGTTGTAAAATTTAAAAAATTGCAAAAAACGTCTAGAATATTTAAGTAAAAAACCTTAACGATTTTTTCTCTAAATTAAATCATTCACTCCTCGCTACACTATCTGTTTTACCAAAAAAAAAATTAAATTTAACTCTTTCCACGCAGAACTAATTTTTTTTCTGTCATAGTTTTTTCATTCTCTTTTCAACTAAAAGGGGTTATTTAATACCGAAATGGATATAAAATTAGGTTTTATCTATTAGATTTTGTAAAATAGAATAGAGGCATCGGTGCAAAACCACTGGGCTTAATCGTAAGTAAAAATAAGGAAGGTGATTTAGCAGCGAAACCACTGGACTCGAAAGGGTCAAACATCTCCTTCTGGCAGTTTCTTTTTCAGTTTGTGGTATATTTCGACACAATATGCAAAATTAGTTTATTTTGAGAATAGGGGCCCGATTCTCAAATGTCTATTGAGTCAATGTCGCATGCGACATCACCAGATTGTCGAATTAAAACAAAAATTGGTATTCTCAAATGTCGCATTAGACAAATTTCGATAGACAAGAAGACGAGTGGGTAGGAGCCACTCGATATTGCTTTTATCATCCTTATTGTCCAAAATGACAATGAAGTGTCACAAGTTTTTTCGATTTGCTCTTGCTTTTTTGCTAATTTTTTGCCAAAAACAATTACTCTAATCTATGGGAGATGATCCCCCAACATAAGGAGCCTGTAGCATTCCTCGTTCTACATTTCTACAAAAATTAGCAATTTCCTTGGGGTTTTGAATGTTGAAGGCGAAAATATGATTTTTCAGTTAAGGTCGGCGTTTAAACCGAGTAGGAAAGATCAGCCGATAGAGGCGCCACCGTCCATTTTAAGGAATATCTCCATAGAACTTTCATTATCACAATAAGTTCTATGAGTATCTCTCTAATCATGAATGAAATGTACAATGGCGCTCTCTATCCCAAAATCGCCGAACTATGAAATACGTTAATTTGTGGGTAAAGCAGGAATTTTTTCCCGCGAAAATTTGAATTTGGCCATTCTCTGCCAATTCCGTATTTCAAGTTGATCTTCTGAACGAAATTATCAGTAGATTCACTTTTAATCGGAAGTTGAACTATTTTCATGGGTCTTTCTGTTGAAATAAAACAGAAGCATGGGTTGGCTCATTTTCTTCTATTTTTGAAAGAAAAAAAATTAACTGTCGGAATGAAATCGATTAAAATTATTTCAACAAGAACCCTGATCCTTTCTGAGTTCACCCACAAAATTTCAGTTCTCAAAGTGAAACCGTTTTCGAAATCAACTTGAAATAAAAACACACTACATTGAACGTCCACCTTAAGGTGGGCGTTGGTGGGTTCTTGTTGAAATAATTTTAATCGATTTCATTCCGACAGTTAATTGTTTTTCTTTCAAAAATAGAAGAAAATGAGCCAACCCATGCTTCTGTTTTATTTCAACAGAAAGACCCATGAAAATAGTTCAACTTCCGATTAAAAGTGAATCTACTGATAATTTCGTTCAGAAGATCAACTTGAAATACGGAATTGGCAGAGAATGGCCAAATTCAAATTATGGCGGGAAAAAGTTCCTGCTTTACCCACAAATTGACTAATTTCATAGTTCGGCGATTTTCGGATAGAGAGCGCCATTGTACATTTCATTCATGATTAGAGAGATATTCATAGAACTTATAGTGATAACTAGCTGGCCCGGCGAACTTTGTTCCGCCTAAATGATACTTACGGTAGATTTCACAAATCGTAATCACCCGTGATCGGAGATCATCGGCTTGGTTCTCTGATTTTTGAACTGTCAAATATTTCCATGGATATGAGCTATCACACAGAACAGATACACAAAAATAATATGTCATAATATGTCAATCACTAATAATGGCAATTTTGGATTCAGTTATTTCCGCAAATATATTTATTACCCAAACAGAAATTCAAAAACATTTTAAAAATTATGAGAAAAGATGAGAATGGACATCTCACGATTGGATCTCATCGCCAAAATCCGATTTACTTGACATTTCGATAAAAATTCACTGTGATATTCAACCGCTTCTGGATCTGTTAATAGCCTTTCATGGCACAATAAGGTCAATAAGCCCTATGTAAATTACACACTAATTGATGTCATATGTTCTTTCTTCGACTGTTTCAAACCACGAAGACCGAAATGCTGGAAAAAAGAACAGATGACATCAATCGATGGCCGCGAAAGCCTCAACAAATTCATCGTCATTTGATTGTGATGTCACATATAGTACCTTCACGATTACGTTATTTGGAATAAATGAAACTATAAAAATAACTGATAATCATCAGTCATAATGTGTGAATAGCGCCATCTGAAGTGGTAAGAACAAAACTTTTCCCATATCTCAACGAAATCTAATCATTTTAGACATCTGTACTCCTACGATAAGACATTTTGGTTTTGCCCAACAGCGCAGAGTGGTAGGCAACTCAAATTACACACTATTACAGTGACTATAGAGGGAATATAGTCACTGAACACACTATTTTTTTATATCGCCATCTAACGCGTAGAATATCAAACGAATAAGCGGTAGCGTAACTGTAACTGTAGCGACATCTAGTGGCCTTACTCAAAAGGAGGAAAAGCATTTCCTGTATAAGTAAAATTTTCATCGATTTTTTCAAAGTTTTATTGTATTTTATAATAACCAGACTGCAGACGAATCCATATATGAAGTTTCATAACAGACAGTCCATCCGATCTCGAGTTATAAATGGTGTAACCAACATCTTTCTTTTATATATTATAGATTTAAGTTCTATGGAGATATTTCATAAAATGCACGATGGCGCCTCTATCGGAGGAGATTTCCTACTCGCTTTAAACGCCGACCTTAACGATTTTTTCTCTAAATTAAATCATTCACTCCTCGCTACACTATCTGTTTTACCAAAAAAAAATTAAATTTAACTCTTTCCACGCAGAACTAATTTTTGTTTTCTTGTCCACTTTTTCCGCTGAGTCTTCGTTTCAGGGATTCAGGGTGTCAAAAATTATCTGACAGGAAAATGACATTTTCAAAATATACACGGTGAAATGTGTCAGAATGTCATGGCCAATCGAGAGATACATTATAAAAATGAATGGAGTATACCTGTTGCACATTCGAAACACGCCGCCGTTTCTAAATTTCAATCCACATTAGAAATTACAGTGAAAGCTCTACTTGCGGACAGCTCCAATAAGCGGACATCTCTCATAAGCGGCCAATTTTCTAGGAACCAATATTTTCTGTATATTTGCCCTATTAAGTACATTCCAACAAGCGGACGCTCTCCTAACCGGACGCGGACACTATATCTTCATATATTTCTTACCCAAATCTCCCATAAGCGGACTCTTAGCTCTAATAAACGGATGTAATGAAATGAATTTTTCGTATTTCCATATGTCCACTGTATCTGAAATCTCTTGAAAGCGGACACGAAGCTCCAATAAACGGACTCCGTAATCTGGCTAATTTTACTGCATCTGATGGATGGCTTCAAAAATGGCGTAGAAGACATAATATTTCTTTTAAGTGCATTTCTGGAGAAGCAGCCGATGCGAATCAAGAAGATGCTGGTCAATTTATGGAAAAACTCCCTAGTTTGTTACTTGGTTATCAACCTGAAGACATCTACAATGCAGATGAAAGTGGACTTTTCTTTCGTGCACTACCTAATAAAACTTTAGCTTCCAAAGCTGAAAAGTGTTCTGGTGGAAAATTAACCAAAGAACGGATAACAATCTTATTTTGTGTGAGTATGGCAGGACATAAAGAAGAGCTGCTAGTTATCGGAAAGGCAAAACGATCCAGAGCCTTCAGAAATGTCTGTTGATGATTTACCATCCAGTTGGAAATCAAACAGAAAAGCCTGGATGACACGGGATATTATGACTGAATGGTTGTTGCAGCTGGACAGAAAAATTGGCGTCCAGAAGAGAAAAATAATTTTATTTTTAGATAATGCAGCATCCCATCCACGAGATTTGAGTTTGAGAAATATCAAAATCATTTTCTCTATTTCAGTATCGTAATGAGTTCATTACAGTACTAAAAACAGTGCTGTAATGAATTCATTACAGCATCGTTTTCAGTTTCAGTAACATTTTTCGTTTTGTGATTGTCAGCAATGACTTCCGACCCTTATCGGAACTCGCGAATTTGTTGAGAGGTATTCAACAGTTAGGACCTGGAGGTGAACTGGGTTCGGAAGACTTCATAACAATGGACGAGCATTTATTGACAGAAGATGAGAATGTAGACATTCAATCCATTATTAACACTGAAAATTTGAGCGAAGACGAATACAGTGAAGAAGTAGTGGTGACTGATACTGATGAAGATGAAAATTTTATTAGAATAAATTCTTATGAGAAAGCCTTGAAACAAATCCATCTCTTGAAAGTTTTCGCTAGAGATTTCACTGCATTTGAGCAAGTAAATAATTTATAGAGTCATTTTCAAAACTGTCTCTTGCACAGGAATAATGCTAGATTAAGACAAACTAGCATTCTGAATTTTGTTTCAGTCAATAATGAATAAAGGCTCAAATGAAATGATTCCACTTTGTTGATAATAATCTTTACATTTTTATAGAAACCTTATTATTTTATATCATTTTGTTGAATTTTGTATTTCTGTTATAAAAATATCACCTATAAATATTTATTGGCCTTTGAAGCATCACCGTCATTCACCCAATTCTACCTTCAAATATTATCCTATGTGTATAGAGGTAAGGGTTCACATTGAACAAGCAAACTTTGATCGTTTTAATTTGTTATTGAGTGAATATAGTATCTGAGTAGGTAGATATTCAAATTCAATTCAGTCTTTCATGAGAATTCATATCTATGCACCTTTTTTATTTTATCAATAATGGCTTTTATATATGTAATTCGTATATACTGTTCAAAGAGGATTTTACATAACCAAATTGGAAGTACATGAACCAATTGAAAAAACAGTAAATTTTTTGGGACTATCCCTCAACCGGACATCTCCCATGACCGGACAAAAATTTTGGTCCCGTGAGTGTCCGCTGAGAGCTTTCACTGTATTTAGTCCGAATCAACGAGATTAAAAACACACAATTTCATCACTTATTCTCATAATCATTGTATGTTATTAGATATATGCTTATTCTACATAAACGTTGCAGAATCCACAGTTGTAGATAGAACTCAAATGGTTAATTTATGGAACTCAAAATTTACAATTAGTGAAGATGTCATAATGAAAACTGGATTGGGATATTCAGTGAAATCTAACAACAAAAACAATTAACAAAAGGCATTAGATAAACTCATTTCAGAAGAAAAGATCACTAAATACAAAGAAACAGATGCTCAGAACAATAACAAGCAGAAATCAGAGAGGCCTCAAACGCACTCGGTAGACATAACGAATGTAGAGAAATTTTTTATACAATACTTTATATAAAATACAGGGTGTATTTCAAGGTGAGGCATTTCTTCTACAGGTGATAGTACTAATCAAAGTCATTCACCGAAAATTTCTTATATGAAATGTTCAATATGAAAAAATTATAAAAAATTTTGGGCATCAATACCTTAATACCACTCTGGCCTGCATCTGTCTGTTCCAGGTTTATGAACATCCGTGAATTCCGGAAATCTTGCTCTGTACAACTCATACACGTTTCGCCAAAAATTAAAAGCATATCAACAAGTTCATTATTTGAATAAACGTAAACACTCGTACAATCTACACAGCACCCTCGCCGTAACTGAGTCATGCACTCATGTATGATAAGGGGCGAAAAACAAGAGATGTTGATATCTACACGGATAAGCAGGCCAGTTAGCCGGTTCGGACTGAGGAATTTTCAGATTCACCTAGGAACTAGAAAATATTCTAGTTTCATTTTCTCGAAACAGGGGCATAATTCGTATAATAAAATTTTTGGTAAAATGACTCATTTTGATGAGTTCTACCATCTGTCAGAAGAAAAGACTCACCTCAAAATAAACCCTGTATAAAAGATGAAGAATATAAGCAGTCATTTTAAAACACCGAATCTCCAACATAGTTATTGTAAAAGGATAATCTCAAGAGTCATTACTGGAGAAGTAACTTCTGAATGAGGGTCTCTTATTTAAAAATGAGCATTATTCGATATATCCCAGCGTTCCAATCTAGACTACGAATTTATTCTTCTTCTTCTTGTGCAGTGCCTTTGGTTGGTCGAACGTAGGCCTTGTGGCCCATTGTTCACACCGCATTTATGTAACACTGGAGAGACTCAGACCCGAAGGCACCCTGCAAGAATGCCGCGAGCCGACAAGGAGGAGTCTCTGCACCATAGAGATGGAAGGTGTAGGGTTCCCTAGGTGTGTTAACCTCAGTGTAGATAAGTTGCCGCACGTGAACAGTATATGCTCCGTCGTTTCATCCGCGTTCTTGCACCAACGGCACAGGGAACACTCAGTTAGACCCATTCTTTTTAAATGTTTGTTAAACAGATGGACAGTTAGAGCACCAGTCACCAGAGACAAATGCTTACTCTCGAGAATCAAGAGCTTTTTGTCCTCCGGCTTCGAAGAAGGCCCCTTGATAAGGAGTCTCGACTGCCTGAGATCCGTTCTCGTGTTCCACTCAGAGGAGAATTTCTTATCAATCCATCTCTTGAAGAGGTTTTTGATATATTTATGACAGATAGGAAGCGCGGGTCCCGGTCCAGTAAACGTCGAGCGAGTCCCTTCTTTGGCTAAGTTATCTGCTTTTATGTTACCAGAGATAGACGCATGCGCCGGGCACCAGACAACATTGAGAGTGTTATCTGAGCCAAGCGTGCGCAGGGCCTATCTTGATATTTGATATATTGTTTATCCTGATTACTCCTAGGTCCCCTGAGGAGACCCCTCTGAAACTACAAGCTTCGAAGCTTGTAACTTGTGCCGAGTTCGGAGTAAGCAGTTGTGGCCTTACGACCATAGTATACGAATTTATTAGAATGCTGATTAGTTATCTGAGGATCACTTACTACAAATACAATACTTACAATACCAGATGCATCCACCCTAGTTCCTACAATTTTTAATCGAATTTCTCCTTCAGCTGCTATAACAATATCTTCATCCTTCGTTTTATAACATGGTGGATTCATATTAGGGCAAAACTCCATTTCAGCTGGTATGGACTAGAGGAAGAGGAAAAATCATAATAATGGAACAAAGTAAACCATAAAAAATTCATTATTGAGAATCTCATACATTTAAGCCCGCAACGGACGGCGAGCGATAATATAATATATATTATAGCTCTGCATTGACATATGTCATTTTAGTATGGAAAAATATCGTAATATCGGAATATATATTATAGCGTCGTCCGCAGTGCCTGATTCATTTCCATAGAGAGCGATATTGGTGTAATATATGAGATATAATATATATTATGGCTTAGCATTGACATATGTCATTTTAGTATGGAAAAATATCGTAATATATCGCTTGGATGAATAGTTATTTTTGTATATAGTGCGCGAAATGCTACTTTGGTGATCGAGAACTGTATTTTTTTAACGAGGCGCAGCCGAGTTAAAAAAAATAGTCGAGATCACCAAAGTATTTCGCGCATGAGATGCAATAGTTATTTTTGTATCTAGTGCGCGAAATGCTACTTTGGTGATCGAGAACTGATTTTTTTCAACGAGGCGCAGCCGAGTTAAAAAAATAGTCGAGATCACCAAAGTATTTCGCGCATGAGATGCAAACAAAATTTTTTCTACAAACGTCAATGGCTGCACCATTAATGTTCACATTGTAAATAATAAATAAAATCAGATTGTGTTAAATTCTCTGACAATTTGAAAGCCTTAATTATTGTTATACATTAATGATTTCTTGGATTTTTGCTTGATTGAGGAAATTAAAGGTTAAAATTTAGAAATCCCAATAATCCCATATAGTTTACATGCAGTGTGCGAAGTAAGTATTTCGCACACTACTTCGCGCACGGTGTCATAGTAACGAAGGAAAATGAAAAAAAGGGTCACTTCGCATATTGTTGTCTATGCGCGAAACTTGTCATTTTTTGACGTTTGTAGAAAAACAAAATTTTTTCTACAAACGTTCGTGCACTGACTGCACTATAAATGTTAACATTGTAAATAATAAATAAAATTAGGTAGTGTTAAATTTCTCACAATTGGAAAGCCTTAATTATTGTTAAACAGTAATGAATAAATGATTATTGGATTTTTGCTTGATTGAGGAACATACAAGTTAATTAAATATAAAAATCCCATGTAGTTTACATGCAGTGTGTGAAGTAAGTATTTCGCACACTTCGCGCACGGTGTCAAGGTAACGAAGGAAAATGAAAAAAAGGGTTACTTCGCATATTGTTGTCTATGCGCGAACCTTGCCATTTTTGGACGTTTGTAGAAAAAATATATTTATATTTTTCTATACTAAAATGACATATGTCAATGCTAAGCTATAATATAGATGTTCTATGCATCTATGCTATAATATATATTATATTATCGCTCGCCGTCCGTTGCGGCCTATATTCCTGAGGACCTAGGTAAAATCATCCCCTCATATGAAATAATTCAGGAAAATTAGATGAGTGTTATAATGTATATGAATGGTAGCTCCAGAATTGAAAGAGTAACGAAAAAACTGATAACGATGGCTCAATCACTTTTGTTGGGAAACATAGATAGATAAAAACTACACGTTTCTATGACATCTTGTTCCTGACCTACATGGTGAAATTAAAAAATCGGATATTCGAAGTGTTCAGCTCGGAATATTTCTTTAACAAGTGTCGATATAATAGCTTTCCTCAATACTCTTAGTGAAAATGGTGTGCTTTGGCATTTTCCCAGATAGTGCAGAATAATTTCTTCCTCTTTAATTTCTTCTAATTGCAAATACGAAAGCGAATCCCAAGCACTCATTATCAATGATAAAAATAAATGTATTCATGAAGTTGAAATAAGCATTACAAAAGGCTTTACCATATAAGTAGTCAAGCATAAACAAAAGGAAATTGATTGTATTGATACAAAAAACTCATTGAAATTATAGAAAGTCAGTTCAATGAGGATATGTTTCATCCTAGCCCTGATAACATACAAATTCGGAGCAATCTGTACATCCACTCACTAAGCATTCAAGAAATTGTATTATGTATTATGGAAAGTAGTTCTATGTTTAACTATTAGCAAAGATGATTTGAAACGAGTTGGATATATGAACACTACTGTTAAGGGAGAAAGAGCTCCTGTTCTTATAAACAAAAATGAATGCATAAGTCAAAATTTTATGATCATTATGAAAATCTTGCCAACAGGATTGCTTACACACAATATTAAGGTCGCCGTTTAGAGCGAGTAGGAAAACTCATCCGATAGAGGCGCCACCGTGCTTTTTATGGAATATCTCCATAGAACTTAAATTATCACTATAAGTTCTATAAATATCTCTCTAATTATGAATGAAATGTACAATGGCGCTCTCTATCCGAAAATTGCTGACCTATGAAATTAGTGAATATTTGGGTAAAGTAGGAACTATTTCCCGCCATATATTTGAATTTGGCCATTCTCTGCCAATTCTGTATTTCAAGTTGTTTTTCTGAATGAGATTCTCTGTATATTCACTTTAAATCAGAAGCATTTTCATGGGTCTTTTGTTTGAAATAAAGCAGAAGCATGAGTTGGCTCATTTTCTTCTATTTTTGAAAGAAAAAAAATGAACTTTCGAAATGAAATCGATTTTAATTATTTCATTAAGGGCAAGTGGTACACGTCTGAGCTCGAAAGATCCCTTCAAAAATATAAATCTCTTGTACCTCATGATTATTTCATTCCAATCTACACTGAGTGCATTACAT
Source organism: Adalia decempunctata (assembly GCA_951802165.1). Taxonomy (NCBI): domain Eukaryota; kingdom Metazoa; phylum Arthropoda; class Insecta; order Coleoptera; family Coccinellidae; genus Adalia; species Adalia decempunctata. The sequence goes on along the minus strand of OX637696.1, from coordinate 59,871,016 downwards.
ACACAACATAGATCACTGTATTTGAAAGAAATGTCAATCTACGTTTCAATAGGCAGAAATTTTAAGTCAGTTCTAGATGAATAATGTCTGTTATTCATATGATAATTGTTTCTGATGTAGCTCACAAACCGAGGTAATGGAAACAAGTAGCTTTTATTTCTCTTTCTATTTTTCTCAAAACAAGAGATCCAGGCATTTACATATTATGTTTTTTCATAATCTTTCAAGATATGGAGCTGCCATTTGAGCGCATTTAATCATTTGAACCTTTTGAAAGTTTCCTTATGCACCTATATTCTACTCTTGACAAATTTAAATGTAAACCAATACTTACATGATGGGATATAAAACATGACAACGGTCCAATTTCAGCAAACATTCCTACCTGCAGAAGTCAGTTATGAATAATTGAAGGATACAAATATGTATGATACATACCTTATTGACTTGTCGAACAACAGCATCTAAAACTTCACCTTTGAATGGTCTGAAGACGATAGCCTTATACTTAACTGGATAAACAACAAAGCCTTTTCCAGGCAGAATCAGACCGGCCCCAATACTATCAATTGTCGTTACAGCTATAACAAAACCATACCTGAAAACATAAATTAATTTATTTGTTTCTCTTGACTTCCTATCTGACCACAATATGTCTGAATGATAACACAACTCACTTTCCTGTACATGTTCCTTCCACTTCTGTATATAGCCTAGTTTTTACCATCTCCAATAATTGAGGTCCAAAATATTGCGGATGTAATAGTATTTCATGTTCTAGTGATATCTGGAATTATATTACTTTTAATTCATGTATAAGAACAAATTTAGCTAGACTTACATGAAAGAACATAATGAAGAAAAAATAATCGTAATAATAATGTTAAATCAGGAATATCATATAGAAGTAAACAAGCAGTTTATGTAAATAAAATATAAATAAGTCAAGAGATGTCCTTTGAGTTGTGTTTTAGAGGTTAGTTTAGTTTGTTTGGATGTGGGTTTGCACTTTCTCCGATAGATGTCGCAAGCATAGATATATGGACACAGCTTCTGTGTTCTATGGGGCACCACTCAAAATTTTCATTACAAAAAAGAACAATATTTCACAGCTGTGGCAAATATCTATGTTCTGCAGCTGAAATCAAAAAGGAATTATTACTTATATTCTGTGGTCTCAAGTTAGGTTTATCACAGAATTCCATGTTCTGTTTCGTGTGATTCTGTGGTTCATTAAACATAGATAAATTTATTTATAATTTATTTAAAATTTAAGGATTTTTATGTAATTTTTTGTTATTTAATGTAATGTATTATAGAAGAGTATAATAGAGTATTACAGCATTATTCATCCTAAATATTGTTTATTAAATATGATGAGAATTCACTTGAAATATATCTTCATTTTGAATTTCAACAGAGCCGGACTTTATCGATTTTTTGGCAAAATTGACTCTTTATAATGTTTCGTAACTTCAAGAGATACAATAATTTTTGTGGGTGTATCTATGTATATTTTTAAATTGATACAAAACAACAAAATATTTTGAAACGGATTCAATATCCAAATGATGATTGAAGAATGGAGTGAACTCGGAAGTTGGCAACAGTGTGGGCCTTGTAGACAGACGCTAGCGGTTTTGTGAGAATTTTTTTATTATTGCAATGCTATTTTGTTGTATACGAGTTTTGAGGAATTTTATATACTCGTGAAGATGCTCATTTGAAACTAATAAGAATGAGAAAATTAAGGAGAAAATGTTTTGCGCAAATAACTCGGTTTTAAAAAAATAGTGATCTGGAAAGGCTATTTGAAATTGATCAAAATGAGTGAGAATTCAGGACAAATAGAAATAAACAATATTTGTCGTTCGTGCATGGGAACGAACGAAAATATGCAAAATGTTTTCGAGGATAAAGAATATTTTAAGGATAACAAACTTCAATTAGCTGAAATGCTCATGGCTTGTACATCAGTTCAAGTATGTATTAACAATTTAAAAACAAATTTACATTGTTTTTCAATATATTTTTGAATAGGTTACCACTGAAGATGGACTTCCTTATTTGATGTGTTCATCTTGTGAGGGAAAACTTATAACAGCCTATGATTTCAAGCAACTCAGTGAGAAGTCTGATTCCTTACTACGGGAATTGATCAAACCATTGCCTGGGCAGAATATTATTAAAGAGGAAAGTGTGGCTATACAGTCTGAATTGATTGATGATCTTCCAAATGACTTCATTAGGGATCACTTTGATGATGAGGCTGATGATGTGATGGAAATTGATGATAGGGATTATTCTGATAGTGATTATGAAGACTTTGAAGCTAAAAAAATAAAAAAAAGCAAGCAAAAGTATAGGTGTACACACTGTGATAAAGTATTTCGTACTAAAAAAGGGTTGAAAACTCATGAAAGGAAACATACTGGAGAAAATGTCAAGGTACTGAATTTTTTTAATATCTCATTTGATTTGAAGCTAAGCTTCAAAATCTTATCTGTGTTTAAATTTATTTAAACATTTCTCTATGGGTCTGAAGGTGACAACATAGATGCATAGAATACCTGGTGTTGGCACTGATTAGATTTTGTTTAAGACTTTCTTGTCGATCGAAAATCTGAGATTTTGTGCGGCATTTCATTTCTCCCGAAAGGGGTCGCACTATTATCTCATTGCCGCAGTAGCGCTAGGATTGTGAATTATTGCTGATTATTCCGGAACTAGACCAACTATCTCTTTTTAAATAATCAAATTTGATGTGAGTTGAAAACTCCTTAGCATTATGTAGAACAATGCCCTACTAACCAAAACCTAATTTCTGTATTTTTCAATATTGATATTCCCTCTGACAGCAAAGAAAGAAGAGATTTTGGTTTCCCCTTTGGAGATTTTTGGTATTGATCCTAAAATTAATGAACCCACATGGCCAGAATCCGACTCATGTTTAGATAATGTACTCACGAACATAGATGGTAGGGGATCTGTATCAAATTATCACATTTCAGATCACTCTGCACAATGTTCCCAACTAACTTTTTGTCCAGTAGGAATCATAATAATGAATATAGAACTATTAGATTCATTAATTAGAAGAATATGACTGTCTTCGAGTCCAAACTATACTCCATTCACTTTTATAAAGTATCCCCGTTGGCCAAGATTTAGGTTTATCAAGTTTTTTCATATGTAATACCACTAGAGATGGAATTTTGACGGCAAAACTTCTCGATTGTAATATGAAAGTTTGTTGCTCGGAAAATAGATGCATAGAATTAGGCAATCCAAACCACGTGGCGCCCTGCCTCCAGATAACCTATAAATTTTCTGACAGGTCGCTGGCTTGCAGTAAATATGAGGAATTTTATTATCTTATATGCATTTCATGAGTGAACAAGTGAGTTTTTATGATTTCTAATATCAAAAAGTATACTGAAGTATCACTGACGAAGAAAATTTCACTCAATCATATGATTACAACTTTTAGTATTGGGAGCCCGAAGAGATTGAAGAGAAAGTATTGGACAAGGAATATTAATCAGAGCTCTGTCCCTGTAACTTCTTCATCCTTTTATATGATATAAATTTAAATATTCATCAGTTTTACATTTTACATGAACTGAATACTGCTTATTTCAGTGTCTACTAAGACACATTCACTTTAGTTTCTTATCTTCGATATTGTCAAGTCTTGATGACTGCTGACCCAATTTCCTTTTGTTTCCTGATAAGTCACTTAATATGTGTATAATACACCAAGTTACACACACTGGGTGTTCCAAAATATTCAAGAAAATCCTCATAATTTGAACGACTTGCACATCCAACTTTGGCACACATTTATGGCATTTTTTATTGAAAATGCACTTAATTTAAATAATTTTCAATGGTCTGATATTCCTAAGAGTAAGATTGACTAGAAATATAAAACAAATGTCCACATAAAACAATTTTTCAAGCAAATAAACGGTTTTAATGTCTACATGAACAAAGCTAAATTTGGTTTGTTTGACCACCAGCTAACCTCAAAAAAATATTTGACAGGTCGTTGGATTCCCTAATACCTGGTGTTGGCACTAATTAGATTTTGTTTAGGACTTTTTTGTCGATCGAAAATCTGAGATTTTGTGCGCCTTTTCATTTCTCCCGAAAGGGGTCGTGCTATTATTCCATTGCCGCAGTAGCGCTAGGGCTGTGAATTATTGCGGATTATTCCGGAACTAGACCAAAATCTGAAATCTAGGATGCCGTTTTGATCTACTAATTTTGGTCACGATTTTTAGTAAGGAGTCGGTACACCAGGTATTCTATGCATCTATCTCGGAAATTTAGTAAAGGATATTTGTATCAAAATCACGAGCCGTCAGGCGAGTGATTTTGGAAAAAATGTCATGGACATGTGCATAAGCCTCAATATCCGCTTCTGCAGTATCATGACATCACAAAGCCTTCCAAACGTTCCATCATAATGCTATAATAACGGACTCTTGATTCAAAAACTCCATGATATAATGTCTTCATTTTTGAGGAATCCAGGTATTTTGACAAAACTCCCATTGTAAAGCATACAGACGTTAATGATTTGCATACCTCATCGATCTGTGTAGAACAGTTTAAACTATCATCCAGGTAGATTCCAAGGAATTTGGTAAGCAACTACTATGGTTAAAACACCTAGGGAACCCTACACCTTCCATCTCTATGGTGTGAGAGACTCCTCCTTGTCGGCTCGCGGCATTCTTGTCAGCGTGCCTTCGGGTCTGAGTCTTCAGTATCACACAAATGCGGTATGAACAATGGGCCATAAGGTCTACGTTCGGCCAACCACAGGCACCGCACAAGAAGAAGAAGGAATTTGGTGGAAGTGCTGAGCTTCATCTTAATTGTATCAGGTGTTGTGAAACCAGAATGACTGGACTTGATTAAGTCACAGTTTTCTCTAATTTCCGAAGTACACCACAGCAGGATAATGACAAATCGGTTTCTGGCTTGTTAGCCTTCGTCAGTGCCACATAACATAGATGCATAGAACACCTGGTGTTGGCACTGACTAGATTTTGTCTAAGACTTTCTTGTCGATCAAAAAATCTTGATGCTTGAAATTTCTCACTGTTAACGCCTTATCACTTAATAAAATAATATTGATATACATTTTTCTTTTTTAAAGTTGGTTTTTTCTTGACTGTCAATAGCAGCGATGGCCAACGAGTTGATGGCTATTGACCATTCAAATCAAATATTTGACATGATTTTAGACTATTGCTAGCCACTATTATGAAGAAATGAGTGTGTTAGATATGAATAACTGCTCTTTTTTTTATAAATATCGAATAGTCGATCTGTGGGTGAAAAAGGACTAGCACCTCTGTTTAGTTTTTCAATGAACATAATACTTTTACTCTTTCTTCTGTATATTTTTGTAATTGAAAATGAACAAAGATTATTAAAAACAAATTAAACCATTTTTTGGGATTCATTCAAATTGGCTGAGATAAATATAGGTTTTCTTAAAATAAAATATTTCAAGGTTCTTCAGAAAGAAGCTAAGGAAACGAGAAAAACCAGATCTTCTAAAGAATCCTCTGAAGATGTCAAGGACGAAATTAAAGTTGAAGAAATGGAGGTTGATATATCAGTAGCAGAAAAAACTAGCGAAGATGAACAAGAAATTCCACTAACAGTCGAAATAAATCAAGAGAAAAAAGAAGAATTCGAATGTAATATTTGTTCTAAGAAATTGAACACTCAAACTGGATTGAAAATTCACATGAGAAAACATACTCGTGACAGTCAATTTTCATGCGAGGTAAATTTTCAAGTTTCTTTACATCCATGAAGCTCATACAAATGTTTAAAAATTGATAATAACAAATTTAAACAGAAGGATTGCATAGTAGTGTTATCTCTCTCATACTTAGCTTTAACTTCGATAAACTAGGTGACATCAAATTATTTGTTTGTGAAAATTGGCAGACTCGACTGGTCTGTATTGAGTAATCATGATATTTCACTGCCCACATAACCGAAAACATTAATGGACACATAATAATAACAACAGAACAGTTCTGTGCGGTCATTCATTGGGGTACAACCTATTACTGAGAAAGCTCGGAATATGCCTACCGCAGTTGTGAGCGAAACATTAGGTGTAATTCCATGGACCACATCTAGAAAATCCGGAATAGGTACTCTAGATTTGAAATCAGCATATTTCGTTGGAAAAATTATAACCTGCTCTGTTTATTGATGTGGTAACATTTTGGATGTCATTTTCTTTCAACTTATTCTAACACTCCACTTTGTGTTAGACTTCTTTTGTCAAATATCGATAACAAATATAAGTAACTTTTTATTTCAAATTTTACAGCTATGCGATAAGACATTTTCTAAAGTAAGTCATTTGAAGCGGCATCAGCAAACCCACGGAATAATGGAAGCTTCTGGACCTAAAGAGAAAAAGGTACAATTACGTTTCTTTCAGGAATCAATTTTATTTCAATATTATTGTTTCAACAGTTACTCCAGTGTGAGTTCTGTGATAGAACCTTCAAGTATCGGAAGAGTTTTAATCATCACATGCAGTCTGAACATGGTGTAGATGGAGACGATAGTGACGTTTGTCTCTCCTCCATTGCAGAAAAATTCAAAAAAGAAACAGAAGATAAGGCAAATCCTGATGGCGCTATTGAAAATGCAGGTGAGTTTCTGAAAGCAAAACTTGGAAAATAATGTGCAAACACATATACCCCATTCACTTTTATAAAGTACACCGGTTGGCCATGGAATTCTAACACATTTCACCGTGTATATTTTGAAAATGTTAGGTTATGGTCATTCTTATGTCAGTTGAACAAGCAACGTTGCCGTTTCTACATTTATATCGTAGTAATTACGTATTTATCAAAATGTTTATTTAGTTTGGGAAAATAATGAATTGGAGAAAATATTATGTATGTGAATTCAATAATTCCAAAGACCTGGCGAATATTGAAGAAACTTTTTATCTCTGTTAATACTGGGAATATTTCACGTATATTAACATGGTTGGAAGATTCAGTTATGCTATTTTCTCCTATGGAAGACAAGAATCGAGTGTTAGTATTTTACTGAAAAATAATGGGCAGAATAGTCCGTTACTTTGTGATAGTTTATTCGAAAAAAGAATAAAAGTACAATGGGGGATGAAATAAGATATATACAGTAGAATTCATAATGTAATTTTCTTACATAATTTCAATGGCATGACAGCTTAAGACATAATTTTTTAACAATATTCAACTAGTAATTTTTCAAGAGAATTGTTTATACTCTTATCCAATTAGAATAACTTCACTAATATAAATTAGATTGCACACATGGAAGAGTTCCGGTGAAAACTTCTGATGTAAGCAGTAATATTAAATTCAAAAAAGTCTACTTATGGAGGCTATGAATACAATCATTAATAAAGATTTTTCTTCAAACTGGCATATAATGATTGGATACAAAAACTTGAGAAAACCGTAACACAATAAAGAAATTGATTCTGAATATACACTACTGGAAAAAATTAAAGGATCAAAAAAAAAATTCCAAATTTTTCGGCAATTTCCAACATGCCGTAACTTTGAGAGGAATGGTCGTACAAGGAATTCAAAAAAAGGAAATTGTAGCTCCAAGTGTCTAGTTTTTGGATTAGAACTTCAAAAATTTTAAGTTTCAGTGGTTTTCGAGTAATGATAGGAAAAACATAACGAAAAAATTCTCAAAATTTTACCACTTTTTTTTCTTATCTGCGAGCGTGGTAATTTTATTTTTGCATAATCGTTATAATGATGGGATAATTCGTTAATTCAGCTTTAATTTATTTTTTTATTGACCTCAATACGTCCACTTCTCGCCGAGATATCGGTCTTCAAATGGAAAAGGATCCATTTGTCTTTGATTATCGATTTCTCAGCAACCAATGATCGCACAGATAATTGAAGGGGGGTTTCAAGACCTTAAATGAACTCCCATTAATGAACAACCATTGCTTATTCATAGAAATTTTTTTTTCTTAATGTCGCATCAATATGAAAATTTAACAAAAAAGGGCTTTTGGTGGTTTCTTGGAAAATCTAATGCTGGATCGAAAATGTTAAGGAAACCAATAATGTTAAGTGTGACTTTCACAGTTCAATATGTTGATAAAAACCTAACGAAGAGCCAACTCAATTCAGCGAGCCGTTTTTTTGTTTGACTCGATTGAATTTTTGAAAAAAAAATAAGGATCACGTTTTTTGCTCTGAGGAGCTCGTAATCTTTGAAAAAGGCAAAAAAGAATTTTCTCGACCTTTTTCCACGTTTTAATTGCAGATAGTTCATAAATTTCAAAAAAAGAAAAATAAAAAAAAACAACAAATAACATTTTTATTAATTTAATAACGGGTATTGCCACCCCTGTTTTCAATAACGGCTCTCAAACGTTCAGCCATGTTAATAGATCCTTTTCCATTTGAAGACCGATATCTCGGCGAGAAGTGGACGTATTGAGGTCAATAAAAAGATTAATTGAAGCTGAATTAACAAAGTATCCCATCATTATAACGATTATGCAAAAATAAAATTACCACGCTCGTAGACAAGAAAAAAAAAAGTGGTAAAATTTTGAGAATTTTTTTGTTGCTGATTTTTCTATCATTACTCGGAAACCACTGAAACTTAAAATTTTTGAAGTTCTGATCCAAAAACTAGACACTTGGAGCTACAATTTCCTTTTTTTGAATTTCTTGTACGACTATTCCTCTCAAAGTTACGGCATGTCGAAAATTGCCGAAAAATTTGGAATTTTTTTTTATCCTTTAATTTTTTCCAGTAGTGTATAAAACTTCCATAATTTTCAATCACAAAACATTATTTTCTAACATCGCTGCATATATATGTTTTTTTGAGAAAGAGCATTAGGTTATTTGATGTATCAAACAATATAGCATGTTCTGAGCAATTACAGTATTAGCAAAACAGATTTGAACAGGACACCATACATTTTTAACTATGATACAAGAGCACAAAGATAAAAACCTCTCTGAATAAGTATAGAGGTTTTGGAATTTTTTCAAAGAATAGGCTGACATATTTATAATGGATGGAATCTTCTTCAGGAACAACATTTCATCTTTCTTTTGGAGTAAGACTGACAAAATATCTTGAAATCATATCTGCAACAGAAAAGGAGATAGAAAATTATCAGGAAATAGTAAATAATATAACCTACATTTGGTCCTTGACAACGAAGGTCTTCCGACCAGATCTGGCCCTCCAAGCAATTATTTTTCAGCTTCTCAGGTTTACGAAGAAGCTTAATGTCCCTTATAATGAGAAAGCCTTTTCCAAAGTTTCCTAATTGGTTATTTTTCTATCTAGGTGGTTTGCACCAACTTCCTTTTCAATAGTATAGGCTTTTTGTCATTTTGTTTGATTCAGTTGAACCTCCTTGATAGTAGAAAATCTTCGATACAGTACTAGTTGAATAAGGAGGGTATTCGACATTTTTGCAATACTAGAATATCCAAACGTTAGGTCTTTCACACTGCCGGATGAAGGGTTCTGTTGAAATTACACTAGTAATGTTCCTTTCGGAGTTTTTGAACCTCCATCCATTTTGAATATCCCCATTTAAAGTGGAAGAGACGAGTTCTCAGAATTTCCTCTGCATATTATTCCATATGATATGATAATGATATATTGTTTATCCTGACTACTCCTAGGTCTCCTGAGGAGATCCCTCTGAAACTACAAGCTTCGAAGCTTGTAACTGGTGCCGAGTTCGGAGAAAGCAGTTGTGTTCTGTGTAGGCTTTGTTACTGTGTCCTTACGCCACCTTAGGGCCACTTGCACCGTATTGGTTCTAATCGTTAGTTAGTTAAGCGTCGATTAATTTATTTAATCCAGGATTAAATATTTGGCTTGCACCAAGGCTGAATGTAACTAGATTAAAGTTAATCCACAAATCTGGTTATTTTTACGTAAATTGGTACTTGTGCCTATCTTCACGTTGTTTATTTTATCCCTTTTTATGTGCTTTGACAGTTTCTATGTTTAGACATTTTTTGATATCGAGCATTTCGCAAATTGAAAGAGTTTGTAATATCGAATTTTTTTGGTAAAAACCGATACAACATTCATTGCACAAGATGACATCTTTCTTTCTCCTTCAAATGAAAAAAAACCTGATGGTTAGAAACCACTTCAGATTTGGATGTAAAATATGATAAACTAATGGATTCTTGTATGGAAATAACTGAGGCAAATAGAGAAGAAATGATCGAAAAGCACGAACAAACCTGATTTTTGATAATAGGGAAACATCTACAAGAAAATATGTGATATGAATTTTTTCAATAAACATGGATCTTGTAATTTTGTTAATATTTATTCAGTTTTATTTCAACACATATGTGATAATTGGTACCGATTGAATGATACCATTTGTCACTGTAAATTAATAAAAAATAATTCTGCATAGGTATCAGAAGAACTGAACCTCCAATTTTATTAGACATGTATGAATTTGTTCAGTTCATATTTTGCCTCGACCCGCGACCGTTAATATTTAGTTCAATTATTCATTCTTGGGCGTGCTTTTCCTTCCACACCTATTTGATCTTTCATATCTTCGCCTAAAAAAATCAAAATCCATAATTTCTACTTCAGCCATTATTCTTTTCAAATTTGATTTATAATTAAACATCATTTTTGAAACAAGCCTGACATTTGTCCATGAATGTAGGGTTAGAATTCAAAGTTTATCGTTAAACTTCCATTTAATCCTCTCAATTTGGAGGATCATCGTTAGTTATGGTTGTTAAACTAGGATTACGACACGGTGCAAGAGAATCATAGACACTAATCGGGGTTTTGGATTTAATCTACAGTCATATGGTGCAAGCGGCCCTTAGGCACAGCACTGTTAATTTTTGACCCAACAGTGAGAATGGTGGCCCCTACCGAGACTAGAAAATTTCTTTCCTAGCTCGGGATTGAACTTCGGACCTTTGGGTCCTAATTCCAACGCTCTACCACTGAGCCAAGGGCACTCATTAGATCATTGTTTGAGTCAGATCCATCCTCAGAAAATTCTGAATCTGAATCTGATTCTCCCAATGAAATAATGAATGGAGGAATATCTGCTATTGGAAGATTACCCATGTGTTTCGTCCAGTCCTCTGTGATAAGTATTTCACAATGTAAATAAAAATTTTGCAACATATCTGATGTACATTTTGAAAGAGCCAGACTCCATAAATTCAACACTCTATCCTTTGTATAAGGATGCGAATTTATGTTTTTGTTATAGAAGTTCTTACAAAACGCCCATGCCATTTCAATAGGATTGTACTGACAATGGTATGGGGGTAATCTAAGAACTTCATGTCCATGCTCCTTCAAAAGGTCATTAACTACATATCGTCTCTGTCTGTCAGTTCGATGAGGTAATATCAAATTCCAAAGTTGTTTCTTGGTAAAATTTTGATTAAAATCAATCTTGTTTTTAATCAACCAATCCTGCATCTCGCTTTTTTTGCTGGAAAATGTGGGTGGTTTATACAATTCAACTGAATGATATGGTGCATTGTCCATTACCACCACACATTTCACAGGAATCTTAGCTAAAGATGGAATCAGTTGATTAATAACCCAATTTTGAAAAATTTCACTAGTCATTGTCTTGTGATAGTCACGGTCATTGTTTTTTTAATCTAAAAATGAAATCACAACCTTCTAAGAACCCAAAATTACTTCCTGCGTGTAGAACTGTGAAACGTTTTCCTTCTGACTTAATTTTGGATGGATTGCTCATCATATCAGATTCATGTGTTCATCGACGAACTGAAGTACCGTTTTGGTAAATCCAAGTTTCATGTGGAAACACAAATCTGATATTTTCATCTGAAGATTTATACTGTAAAAATTTGCGCAGGAAAGTAATTTTGGCTGCAACATGTTTTTGTTCACATGAAATTTTGCGTTCATTTACCCTTTTGTATTTGTAACCCATTGATTTTATGATTTTGAAAAGTGATGTCCGTCCTCCGTTATATTCCAAATGTTCTTTTGCAAAAGTAAGTAGTGTATCAATCGAAAAGTGTTCATTTTTCAAATTATAATTCCAAATTTGTCGTTGCAGATCTTTTTTCAAATTGAAGTCTTCAGTAAGTGTCTTTTTGGGTGCCCCAATAGAAGAAAATTCTTTGTCGTCTCTTTCACTTAAAATCCTCCTGATTGTGTTTATGTGCAGCTAAAAAATAAATATCTATTCATGTGAAATGTAAAACCTTGGTTTTCACTCACACACGTCGAAAATGTTGGAAAGCTGGTGATGAACTGTCGATGCCAAATTATCAGGGTTACTTTTAGAATGCGCAGATTTCAATTCTAAATAGCACTTCCCGATACTTTGCCTCTGCTTTTTTGAAACTACCTTCGGCATTCTTAGTTTGCAGACTCGATAATTAATAATGAAAAATCGGCAACGTTTCCGAGATTTATTCATTGACGTAATGTCATTCACAAGTGCCAACCTGCGATTTTTTCATACGTAATACCACAGAATACCTAATAATAATAATATTCTGTGGTAATACCACTAGAGATGGAATTTTGTCGGCAAAATTTCTCGATTTTGATATGAAAGTTTGTTGCTCATGACATTTTTTCCAAAATCACTCGCCTGACGGCTCGTGATTTTGATACAATAGTCATTCGCGAAATTTCCGAAAAGCAACAAACTTGAATATTACAAGAGAGAAATTTTACCTGCTTAAATTTCATCTCAAGTGGAATTCGGCTTGAGTATTCCACGAGAAAATAGGGTAATATGTTCACATTTGACGTGTATTGCGCTATTTGGCAAATAAGAATTCATCATAGATTAACTAAACCACTAAACGTTGTTTGTTCTCTCTATGATATTCATTTCCGAAGCTATCTATGAATTCGAGAAACGTCAAAAATTTTGTCGCTGAAAAACCAACATGTTGGTTTTGCCGACTTGAAAATTTTTTCGGGATGAAACGATCGTTGCTACGGAAACTTCCTCACTAAAAATGAAAAGAGTGGAATAATCAGGTAAATAAACTTGATAAACCTAAAACTTGGCCAACCGCGATACTTTATAAAAGCGAATGGAGTATAGATAGTTGGTTGAATTTAGTTTAGTTAGGTTTATTTCAGTGACATATCGCAGAATTCGAACATGTACACTTAAAATTTCAAATATGCCATCTCATCATTTTGTACTGTTTTTGAAAATTTTATTGAAAATTGATTTTAAGTTTATTTTTTCAGCATATTCCGACATTGATGGCAAACAAGACAAAGACAATGAAGATCTGTTTCCAGCGCCTGATAAGAAACGTCCTACCAAAGTTCATACTTGTCACGTCTGCCAGACTGAGTTCAACAGAGCTAACCACTTAACACGTCATATGATTCTGCATCGGGCAGTCCTAATTCATAAGTGTGATCAATGTGACAATGCTTATGCAACAGAGGAGCATCTTAAGAAACATGTTGAAGAAGGTCATGTCAATAAGCCCTATGCTTGTACAATGTGCAACAAACAGTTTAGTAGAGGGGAACATTTGATAAGGCATCTGAAGACTCATCAGAATGCCACCGAAGAGGATTTGAAATGTGCAATCTGCGAGAAATCATTTACCAGGTGAATTTCGCAATTTTTTTCTTACAGTTATTAGGAGGAAACCCGACTAATGATACTAGTTTGGCTTTCATTTTATGTGTTACGTTATTAATTATCTTGAATATTGTCGATATCTACGATAACTCGAATCACGATCTGCAAAAAAAAAATTCGAGTTATCAAGACTTCGAGTTATTGAAAAAACACATTTTTTTATGTATATATTGTATATGGGGGTAAATAATGTAACATTTAATCCAAACTAAAACTGCTTTGTCAACACTAGCGTATATTGGTCTTTTTAAGCCTTTTGTAGTAGATACGGTGTTTGCCGAAACGCCATACTTCAAAGCTACATCTTTTTTTCGTGCACCACTTTCCACTTCATTTAAAAGTCTACATATTTCATCAAGGGATAAAATTTTCAAAGTAAGTTTAGTCGACATATTGTTATTTGTTAGCGATATTGTCGTGAAACCTAACAACTTGTAACTGAAGATCTCAACTGATTTCACGGCATACGGTTAAGCTATCAAACGATTCGTTACAATCATGTACATAAAGTAAGCAAAAACATGTCTCACGAATTAAACTCGGAATAACTCAAAATTTTGCCCTTTTTATCCGTGAAAAAATAAATTTTGCCGCTCTTTTATTTAAAAATTATGAGATGTGTCGCTAAGTTGATATCAATTATCCGAAAAATGTTTTCAGCAAAAATCAAACTAGCTGTAAATTATCCGTGAAGAAAAAACATCGCCAATCTTGTATTTTAAGAAATATTAGATGCTTCGTCTGCTTGATATCAACTTAGCAAAACACAAATTCAAAAAATATTTTAAGCAAAAAACAAAGTGGCTCATCTTTTTCAGCGATTTATCCGTAAATTATCCGCCGGGAAAGAAAATTTGATCGATCTGCAGCCGTCAAAACGTATGTCAGGCATTTTTTTCTTAAACTATGCATGCAATGTTTTTGAAATTTGGAAGAAAGATAAGGCTTTTCATCTTTCATTTATCCGCGAAAAGGAGAATTGTGCCGCTTTCGTTTGAAAAAAAAAAACATGCGCTGCTGAACTTCATATCAAATTATTGTAGCAATCAACAAATTATTTCATCTTTTGGATAAATCATTGAAAAAAAATTGTTGATTGCAAAAATATTTTTGCAATATGTGATCGATACTTTTAGATACACTTACGAGTGCAGGTGATATTTTTTCCCGGATGAATCAAGCATGGAGAGCTACATCTTTCTTTCGAATTTCAACAATATTGCGTTCATAGTTTTCGAAAAAAATGCCTGATATACGTTCCGACGGTCGCAGATCGATCAATCAGATTTTGTCATTTTTCTACAAAACCTTGAAAGATAAAAAATTTCTTTCACCATGGATAATTTACGGAATATTCACTCAAAAATATGATCTACTTTGTTTTTCGCTGAAAATATTCTTTGAATAGTTGATATCAAGTTTGCGAAATATCTGATAATTTTTGAATTACAAGAGTGGCGATGTGTTTTTTCTTCACGGATAAATCTCTGAAAGAGATGAGCTCGATAGATTTTTGCTGAAAACATTTTTCGGATACTTACAGATACTCAGTTACAGAATTATTGTAGAAAAGCCTCTATCCTCAACGTGTGACTGTTTTGTCCTTACTTTTTCGAGAATGAGGCTGGAGCAACAGTTATGTTGAATGGATTGCGCTATCGAGAGATGATTAATGATTTTTTTTATGGCCGGAATTGAACATCCGATCATTTATCTATGGCTATGGAAAATTTCATTCACCCCCCGTCTCGTCTATCAAGGGGTAGGAAAGTAGCATTACCATTGAGTTTAAATTTACATAGAGGTACATCGCCCTTGATCGATTTGAAGCTGATTTAAGTGTAGTTCCTTCAATGGTTCATAGATGGATAAATGTGTTTCAGAGAATCGAAAATTTTTAACCTCGCATCTTGCGGTGGGTAGCTGAACTAAAAATCACTATTTCCTAAGCGGAATGCGATGACTACCAGGACCGGCATGAGGAAATGTGGGATGATCAGTATTTCATCACCTGATTTTTTCGATGCAATAAAACGACAACCAGAGGAAAATAAATATCATACAGATTTCTGTAAATGAATAGAAAGCAGATTATAGTCCCCTCGATAGTTCCTTTAGTGGCTAATACGTGCCACTGGCGGATCCAG
The DNA here is from genome assembly GCA_951802165.1 of Adalia decempunctata. Taxonomy (NCBI): domain Eukaryota; kingdom Metazoa; phylum Arthropoda; class Insecta; order Coleoptera; family Coccinellidae; genus Adalia; species Adalia decempunctata. The sequence goes on along the minus strand of OX637696.1, from coordinate 59,855,149 downwards.
ACAGTTTTTCAGGGGGGGGACATGCATTCTTTCAGGGATTCAGAAATTTTTTACCAACGTTATAGAACTGCTTATAAGGGGATTATTGTCAATTTCGAGGTTCAAGAGGGGGTCCATGGCTCCCATGTCCCCCTCCCCCCTGTATCCGCCAGTGATACGTGCTGCCACTAAAGTTGGCGGTAAACTGCCAAAATTTTTTGCATCAAATCGTCCAACCTCTATGCATATTTAAACTCAATGGCATTACTAAATGGATGCTACTTACGTTAATAATATTCAGAAGACATATTGATGAAATTCCTTGATATAGATGCATAGAAACTCTGTTGTTACGACTAAACTAAATCTAAAAATCGTGACCAAAAATTGTAGATCTAAACGGCATTGTAGATCGAGGTCCTAGTTCCGGAATTATCCGCAATATTTGGCGGTCGTGACGCTATTCGGGCAATAAAAAACAGCGCGACCCCTTTCGGGAGAAATGAAAAAAAGGACTCCATCACAGATTTTCGATCGACAAGAAAGTCTTAAACAAAATCTAATCAGTGAAAATACCAGGTAATCTATGCATCTATTCCATTTATTATCATGACATAGAAAAGAGTGAGAAAATATATTTTTTTTAAATTTCTTGAATGGCCATCAACTCAAAAACCGTGGTACTTCTAATAAACGTTATTTTCGATTTTTTTGACCTGTTGTCATGCCCTCTACCCACAAGTGACGTATTTCAGGTTAATTACGCCTCATCCTCTATAAATTCCCTATTTCGTATTATAGTCGAACAGGGTTAGTAGAAAAAATTCTACACTCTTGAAAGCTTCACACACTGAAAAATCTATTTTTCGATGAAATGCCGCTATCCACTTGTGCCTTCAATTATCTCCAGAATTATGTTGAAAAAAAGTTTTGAATAAAATTATTAAATTGAATTTTCAGATCTGATCATTTGGCTAGGCATACTAAAGTTCATCTTCTACAAGATAAACGACATGTATGTTCTGACTGTGGAAAAGCTTTCAATAGACTTGATAACTTGAAAACACATCAGAGAATACATACAGGAATAAAAGATCCATCTAAATTACACTTATGTATTTATTGTGGAAAAGAATTCAATAATTCCAGCAATATGGTGAGTTATTTTTTGCCTATTTTATGTGAGAAATAATTTAATTCTTATTTAATATTCCTAGATTGTTCATATGAGAAGACACACCGGTGAACGTCCTTACAAATGCGGTCAATGTGGTAAAGGTTTTCCTAGATCTCATGATCTCAAATGCCATGAACGCACTCATTCTGGTGAAAAGCCATATCTTTGTACATTATGTGGAAAATCTTTCAACAAGAGCAACAAATTGGTGAGTACCTTTCTGTTGAAAAGATGAGTTTTTGGTGCTATTGCAGTTGAATAATTTCTATTCATATACCAATTATAATATGACCTCCTTTGGTTCGGCGCCTAATATGACTCAACGCTGAACGAGTCTATTACTTCTTCTTGGCCGACGACCAGGTTGCCCATTGTTATGCGTCGAAAACAGGGTATATGTTATGAGGCAAAAATGACTTCCTCGGTGTCATCTACACGGCTACCTATATAAGGACTGAACGAGAAAAAATTCGCTATCACAAAAACGCCTGTATAATAATATAGTTTATTCTCGATAAACATTAATCACAGAGGCGTGAGCCTGTACGTGATTTGTAATACAACTTACAAAATTAACCATAGCCAATATAAAACATACAAACTTAATAATAATTCCAATGTGACAGGAGTAAAGCTTCATTTAGGATCTTACATAATGAATGGTTCCAATGACGAAACGTATCAAGACAAAAAGGGGTCTCTGGTTTCACCCTACAAAATAGTTGGACTAATAATTAAGTGTAGGGAAGGTTTTCTTTCGATAGTAGTAATTTCAGAATAACATTTTAATAGTTATTTAATCAACTAGTTTATTAATGACAGCGATTAATGGTCGAAATATTTTAATGTTAATGTTGTTTTCCCACATGTAGCGGTGTCGAAGGTATATTTCCTTCGATATTCATTATGTAAAATAGCGTAACTGGTAAAATCAGATTCTGATCGAAAACGAATAATTAAATTTGACAACTCGATAGTGCCCGACATAGATGCATCTATGCTCCGACTGAATATTTTATGTTCGGTTGCCATGATAATCATGCATTAATACAAGAAATCATGCATTAATGGATGATTTCGAGTGCGTTAAAATTACAGTGGCTTTATACAAGACAGTGGCGACAATAGGGTCATAGAACACGTTTTTGCACAAACATGGCGTGTATTTGTTTACATTTGAGAGTCGTGCTGTTTGACATTTGACTCGATCTTGAGCTTTATGTTTAGATACATGACAACAAAACAATGAAAGTCCGCCATTAGTGGACGAAACCAGTCCGACCAATCAAAACGTGAACGTCTATTGTCGCCACTGTCTTGTATAAAGCCACTGTAGTTAAAATGAGCTTTTATTCTATGGCCGACGAGAAAAAATATATGACGATCTTTCATTATGGGTTGATAATTGAATTAAAATATTCCCTTCCTCTTTCAATTACCCATTTCTTCAATTCAGCTCAATATCTCTTGAACCAATTGAGAAAAAATCAAAATTTGATCATAGTTAGCTTTGTTATGAACGTCAGAAACATGTGGAACATTTACTTCATAGATATTCCAATTCTCTATCGCAAAATGTCAAGCGAAGTGAAAACACGTGAATGAGACTTTTTCAAAATAATAAAAAATGGAGCTTCAAAAGAATCGCAAAAGAGGCTCGCGTTCGTCCGGAAACGGTATCAAGAGTTGTTAAGCGCTTCAACGAAGATCTTACAATTAACCGCAAGGAAGGAACCGGGAGGAAAAAGGGGTTTCATAGCCCAAAAAAAGTGAAGAAAGCCATCAGCCTTTTTCAGAAGAATCCTAACCTTTCAGGACGGAAAGTGGCCCAAATAGTGGGTTGTTCGCAGTCAACCGTTCAGAAAATCAAGTCGAGTTGTGGGCTTAGAACATACAAAGTGCAGAAAGTGCCAGACAGGAACGCTGTGAAGAATCAAGAAGCCAAATCAAGAGTGAAGAAATCAAAAAAAGATTTCTTGAAACATTTTTCCTGTTGCGTGATGGACGACGAAACCTATGTATTGGCTGATTTCTGGCAACTTCCTGGTCAGGAATTTTATACTGCAGATTCTCGTGGAAACGTTGACGAATAATTTCGCGTGAAGAAACAAGCAAAGTTTCCTAAAAAATTCCTGGTTTGGCAAGCAATTTGCACTTGTGGGAAAAGGAGCAAATTTTTCGTTGGCCAAGGCTGTGTTGACTCGAAGATATACATCGAGAAATGCTTGAACAAGCGACTTTAACCATTTTTACGTGAGCACGATGTGTCAACAATCTTTTGGCCAGAATTAGCTTCATGCCACTACAGCAAGGCCACCAAGGAATGGTACGAAGCTAATGAGGTGGTTTTTGTCCTCAAAGAGGCGTTTTTGTGATAGCGAATTTATTCTCGTTCAGTCCTTATGTTTGTCGAGTTTATGGCGGAACACCCTGTATGTATATGGTGAGGGACTCCTCCCTGTCGGCATTCTTGACGGCGTACCTTCGGGTAGGATTCTGTAGTATCACATTAATGCGGTACAAAAAATGGTCCACAGAGCGACCAAGGGAGCGGCACAAGAAGAAGAAAGAGAAGACACATTTTGTTATACCGCAGTTGTGAAATTCGAAGCATTCAAAAATATTTTTATATTCACAGCTACGGCACACCCGAGTACATACAGGTGAAAGACCATATGTATGTAGTATTTGTGGTAGAGCTTTCACTCAGTCCAACGATTTGGCCCTGCATATGAGAAGACACACTGGCGCACGACCCTATGGTTGCGGTATGTGCCCCGCACGTTTTATACAGTCTGGACAACTTAAGGCACATAGAAGGTCGACTGGCCATTGGATTGAGACACCACCTGATTTAAAGGGGGGTCATAGAGTGGAACCGGTTACCCCCATATTAGATCCAATACCTGTTAGATTCCGAACGAAGCCAAAGTTGGAAGATGAGAAACCGCCACCTCAGGTATGCATAATATGTTTTAACATCAAATTTAGGTTGCACAAAGTCGATCGGGGTTGGTTTTGACATTTTTTCCTTCTAAGTCTCTAGGAAAAAAAATTGATTGTTTTGATTATTATTTCTATTTAATGTGTTCGATCTAAACCCTTCATCGAATTTGAAATGACTTCATTTTTGAGCGCTCGTTCTACTCGAATGGGCTTTCGTCACGATGTGTGTATTTTTCGAACTTTGAGCCGACTAGGTTCGATATATTGATCACGAATCCGTGGTTAATTTAAATTCTGTTCGTCCGAACGTTAACTCTCGAACTGAACCACCTAAAAATTTTAACATTTGAGGCTTGAGTTAATGGGAGAAATTCAGAAATTCGACCAGAGCTTCCGTAAATGTGGCGGTTCTCAAAGGACCCCGCACACTTACTTAGGAAAAGCGGGTTCAGTGAACTTTCCCCATTTCTACATATTATATTTATAACAACCTCAAGAACAATATATCAGATTTTCACGAAGGTCTTACATCCGGTTTGGTCTATAGGGGGTTCCAAAATTGCAGCTACGGAAAAATGAATCTTTAAATTTCGATGATAATTCTTCTAATTTTCAGAATTTCATCATGATGCCTTGGGTTCTGAATAACAAGATATCACAGATATCCAAACACCGCCCACCACGTTGAGTTTCGTTATACAGGCTGTTCCATGAAGCTGTATAAGTAACTGAATGTAACTTTGTTAGTGACTTTGGGACCATCCTGAGTTTTTCAAAATATGATACCATGATGTATGTCCACCTCTGTAGGAAGTTTCATCAATGTACAAAGAACAGTTGCAAAATTATTCTGGTTTGAATTCGGATTTCATACAATTTTTCTTTAAAACTTATCTATCGTTGAGATTGCTGTCAAGGAATATAGGTTTTCATTCAGTATAATTATTATGATATGTATTGCCGGTCGGTCCAAAGGTGTTTTTATTCAGGAATGTACAGGATGGACATAATTCAGTGTCACTAATTTCCTCATTTCGCTATCTCAAAATCTGTTTATACAGAGTGTAACAGCCAAATGGAATAAATTCGATAACGAATAAATGAGGGGGTGTTAGGAAAAACGCTCGGACACGTCGATTTCTAATTTTAAATGCGCATATTTTTCAAGAAAATAAAATTATATAGGGTGTTCCATGCGACTTTCTTATTTCAAATGCAACCACCTGTATATTATTTATTTTTTGGATTCTTCAGAGAAGTCTAGACACAATTCATGCACAATGTCCTATACCTATCTTTAACTATTTCGGAAGTAAGTGTTTTCAGATTTATTGCACAAATCAACGTTTTAAATAAAAATTATTTTATTTCACAAATTCGGTACATTACACTTAAAACCTAATAAGTAATACTGATTATTTCTTAATTATTAAAAAAAAAACAAAAAACATTAATGCCAATGTAGGAAATGTTCAAAATGCTCGCCGCGAACGTCTTGGCAATATGCCAATCTGGTGAAGAATTGTCTTCTAACGTTACTCAACATAAGTATTGAGTGCAATGTATCGAATTTGTGGAATAAAATAATTTTCATTTAAAATGTTAATTTTTGTAAAAAATCTGAAAACACTTAGTATTTCCGAAATAGTAAAAGATAGGTATAGGAAATTGTGCATGAATTGTGTCTAGAATTCTCTGAAGAATCCAAAAAATGAATAATATACAGGGGTTTGCATTTGAAATAAGAAAGTCGCATGGAACACCCTATATAATTTTATTTTCTTGAAAAATATGCGCATTTAAAATTACAAATCGACGTGTCCGAGCGTTTTTCCCAACACGCCCTCATTTATTCGTTATCGAATTTATTCCATTTGGCTGTTACACTCTGTATAAACAGATTTTGAGATAGCGAAATGAGGAGATTAGTGACACCGAATTATGTCCATCCTGTACATTACTGAATAAAAACACCTTTGGACCGACCGGCAAGCATATCCATATGTTACCGACACAACCAAGCACGCCGAGAAGCCGAATGATGAAAAAATCGCTATACAATCATTTAAAACTCAATAACAACTTGAATCGATCCAATTAAAATCAGTATGAGACATTTCGTCAATCTGGTCGCCTTTTTTCTGAAGTTTGGTTCTTTGCATATGCTTCATGAATGTTCTTATTTTGAAATGAAGTCAGTTTATCAACGGCTTCGATTTGAAACGAGTTTTCTGAAAATGCTAAGACGTAAATTAACAAACGCTGAGGCTAATAGGGCTAATGCTACAGGGTGGCCTAACTCAGGTTGTTGTATCGGAAAGGCTCCAAGTCAGCCAAAGTGTGATATCTCGACTTTGGAATAGGTTCAGGGAGATAGGTTCCGTGTTGGAAAGACCAAGGCTTGGTGGGCAACGAAAAACAACACCTGCTCAGGATCGTTTCATCACCGTTTCGGCGAGAAGAAACCCTACATCTACGTGTAGAATGCTACGGAATACTCTCCAAAATGCAGATGGGGTCCAAGTTCCCATCGAAACCATCAGACGACGTTTGAGAGAGGTGAATCTAGGTTCTAGACGTCCATTAAGAGGAGTTCCATTAACACGTGACCATAAGCGTCAAAGACTGGAATGGACAAGGCAACATATCAATTGGAACGATCAACGGCGTAGTGTCCTTTTCACTGATGAATCCAGATATGGACGATTTTCAGATTCTCGGAGAATAAGGGTATGGACAATCCCACGCATACCCCGTAATCGTCGCTATGTCCAAGAATTCCATCCATTCCGAGGGGGTAGTGTTATGGTATGGGCCCGGATATGTTTCAACGGCCGCACAGATCTACACCTTTGTCCTGGGAATATGACCGCCTTACACTATAGGGAGCATGTCATTGAACATGTTGTGCCAAATTTTCACGCTGCTATTGGTGAAATTTTCCAATTTCTAGACGATAACGCTAGACCGCACCGTGCAGCCATAGTTGAGAATGCGCGCGAGGAGCTTGGTATTCCACATTTGCCAATACCTCCGCACTCACCAGATTTGAATTGACCATATTCATTAGCTATCGGTTGCAGCTTTTTGAGCATCTTTGGGTTGGTACCAATGTGTCATCAATGTCAATGTTCAATGTCAAACCTCATTAATGTCAATTGTCATTGGGCGCGTTCATCCGACTAAGCAGCTACCGCCACCGCTCCTTCAAACGTCAAAACCATGTGATTTTTTCGATCCGTTGTGTCAAATTAGTTAGTAATTTTGACACAACGAATCATATGGTTTTGACGTTTGAAGGAGCGGTGGCGTAGCTGCTTAGTCGGATGAACGCGCCCAATGATTGTTTACAATTTTTGAAGTTTCGAACGTGCTATTTATTTTGAATTTTGATAGAGCAAAAACAATTTTTGGTAAAAATGGATGATAAAAAGGTGTAAGTACATCTTGTGTACACCTGAATTTTATAAAGAATATAATGAAAACTAAATGTTAATGAATTGGCGGGAGGAATGATTCAAAAACAGTGAACTTGGGTTATTATGAATTGAAGCCAAAGGACGTTGAACGTCATTTTTTCGCTGTGAACAACTGCTTCAGCGTCAAAAAAGGACGTTACAGCATCGTGGCAGGTGATGAAAAATGGATCTATTTCAGCAACGCAATGGACCAGGTCGGCGTTATTTATTATGGGCTGTTGGAACCGAGTGAAACCATAGCTGGGGAACGGTATCGACTTCAATAGTTGAGCCGAGCACTGCGCGAAAAATGACCACAATAGAAGCAGAGGCACGATTAAATGATTCTACAGCATGAAAACGCTCGACTTCACGTTGATGAACCCGATGCAATCTATCTGGAAACGCTCAAATGGGACGTCCTGCTTACCGTCGTATTCCCAAGATATTGCGCTGTTAGATTATCACTTGTTCCGGTCTGGCTTATCAGCGGTTTCACTCATATGAAGACATCAAAAAATGGCTTGATTCGGGGGAAGCCTCAAAAGGCACTTTAGCCGTAACGGTATTCGAGAAGAAAAGATGAGATTGAGATAATTTTTTCACAATAAAGTTGGTTCTTCATCAAGAAAACAGCGGTGAGTTAGTTGCGAACCTTGAGAATTTTTTCCAGGTGATTTGAACAGAACCACCGAATATTCTTGCCTTAGACCATAGAAACAGGAGACACAGCATCTCATTAATGAAATCGAGAATTGGTGAAGCCAAAATCACAGAATAGTTAGATATTCTGTGCCAAAATTAAGTATTTTATATAAGTTTTCAATGAGTGGGACGAAGATAGCATAAAGGATAGCAATATCATTAGATACAGCCGTGACAACATTGCAGAATCTTACTTTGAAAGGTCAAGTGGCGTGTATTGAAGAATGTTAAATAATATTACTAGTGAATTAATTATATTTTTGACTCAAATTAGTATTCAAACAATCCAATGCACAATGTTTGAAGAAACAAATACATACTCATTTCTGACATTCACGCACAAATGTGTAAATAAATTTCAATCTGAAGTACGTTTAATTTTGATTGAGAGTTTATTTTTTAGGAATATCAAGAAACGTCACAACGTTGCAAACATTTCTTCTATACTCCATTCCCTTTTATAATGTATTCCGGTTGGCCATGAAATCCTGACTCATTTCACCGTGTATACATATTTTGAAAATGTTTGGTTATAGTCACTCTCCTGTTAGATAAATAAGCAACGTTGTCCTTTCTACATAGAGGTCGTAGTAATTACGTATTTATCAGAGTGTTTATTTACTCTGGGAAAATCATGTATTTGAGAAAATATTACGTGAATTCAATAATTCCAAAAACCTGGCGAATGTTGAAGAAACTGTTAATACTGGAAATATATCACTTTTATAAACATGGTTGGAAGATTCACAGTTGAACCTTAAGAGAACTAACTCCATTTACAAAGTTGAAAAAGAGTAAATAGAAATAAGTATTGGCAACGTCTCTGAGAATTATTTGACATCTCACGAGTACCAACCGGCGTCAGTTTTGAGTGAAAATACCTTAATCATGGCCAACCGGGATACATTATTAAAGTGAATGGAGTATACATTTTCATTTGTAGAAGTACAGTTACCCAGTTTAGTTCTGATGATTTTTAACTTTGGCTTCACTGTTTATTATTGAAAGGCGCGAGTCGTCTTTCTATGGTCTAAGATTCTTGCGAACTATAAAAAAATCAATATTTCTGCAAAATGTGAATTCATCTCGAAGGAGGATGAACGAGTGCTCAAAAAGTCATGACATCACGTCAGCGGTTTATTAGGAATTCCAATTTTCGTAATAGGTTTGAATTTGAAGTGACATTTGGAACGCAAATTTTTCACAAAATGTACTTTTTTTTACCACCAGTCCACGAGAAACTTACGAAGCGTCGAACTCCTCACTTTCACTTCTGATTGACCCTTTCAATTTCGCAGATGATAAATCATATTCAGCCTTTACCTCAACAAGAAATGATCAATAATTACCAGATGGTCTCGGTGGTTGCGGGTCCTCCGAAGCTCATTGGCCTTGGTTTATCGCCAGAAACAATTGCGGCGATGGCTCCTCGTCAAGACGATGCAGACCATAACAATCTGCCAGCGGATCTGAAGCTAAAATTAGAGAATACAGAAAAAGAGAACCAAACTATGGCAGAGACATCTTTCCACCATGACGCGTTCGCATTGCAGAAAGGTTACTTTCCAAATTATATGTAGCTGTCTGACTTTCATAGGAATTGGAGCTAGTTAAGGTAGTCTGAGCATATCATCTGAAATTTGGCAATTGTTTATCTTATTCGAAACCATCAAACCATGTGTGTGAATTTTTTCGAATTCGTATTAGTAATGTTTTGCGAGTTATCTTTCATTTATTCTATGATTAATGAAAAACAAACGAAATTCATCTTCCATAATAATAAGATTATTTTCTCTTGTATTGGTTTAACTGAAAATTCTAAACGAACATTGATTCTAACAACATCACATTATCCCATTACTATTATTTTAACAGAAAGAATCTCAGTCAGCTTGATATATATCTGAAGAACTTGTAAAGGGATAAAAATTTTGGCAACAACTTTTATATTTTACATGGAACACCATATGGGATATTTTTCGATCCCAGTAAAGTAAAAGGATCTATAGTATTCGAAACTTCAAATTTTATAAATCTGAATAATAATAATAATAACTATTTGGGTTACAAGAGATAAATTTGCATTTGTATATAATGATGGAAATTGCCACATTTTAGAAGATAAAACTCCTATATTATTGTAACTGTATTACATAGAATTATTTAATGCACTTTTATTTATTTCTAAGGATTTTATTGTATTGAAAGTATAACGAAAGGTTTCGAGTTGAATAATCTTTTGTTGTTCAGATACTTGAAAGGTATTTGTATATTTTGATGTTTCTTCAACCTTGAAATTTTCTTCTCACCAACTCATGGGGAAAAAAATTAATTGAAATATTAAGTCAATATTTCATATTCATAATCAATACATCACTTGCCACTGATTTTGTTGAACATCACTAATAATGTTTTTTTTTAATGAGTTGAAGCTGTAGCTGCATTGTTGAAGACTGTTGTCGTCGACAAATTACGACACGTCAGAAAAACCTATCCTTCCGGGCCATGACAACGGAATCCCTTCCCCTGTAACGGTAGCTTTTTGCAATGTTCGGGAATAATTTTTCTTTGATTTGCTTCTATGACTATGGATTTTCACAAACCCACCTTTGACGAAATGAATTCAGGATTTTTTCATATATTTTTTTTGCATTTTCTTGTATTTTTCTGAAGTAACCTCTCTCATGACTCTTACATTCCCACAACGTTACATATCATAATTAACTCACCATCTCAATGTCTTCTTAATTATTTTTACGTAATCTGTCGACAACCACAGACTTAGTTATTTTCAGAAGGTGAATAATTTACTCAATTGTAAGTGAAAATTTACCATCACATATTTCGAGTTTCCTGTAAATTAAGCATAATGTCCTGAGAAAGATTTTTTTGTTTTTCAGTTTACGCCGTGGTAAAATTTGTGTACATTTGTAAATATTTTTAAATTATATATTGTAATACTTAGTATTTCATTCAAATAAATATAAAAAAAAATCGTCTCGTCTTATTTGCTTCTTACCACTTATTTGCTTCTTACCACATATTTGAGGAAATCACGCACACATTAGGGCTCCAACAGACACAGCGGTTTTCGCCGAAATTACAAAATCATTCGCTACTCGACTAATCTACTGGCCTAGTCCGAACAAGCCTGTAGTATCTTGTCACGAGTGATGGAGTCTTCAATATGAGAAATTCGCATGAACGGGCCGAAAAGAATCTGCATGCATATCTTGACTTATCCTCCCACATTTCGTCGACCTGCTTTATCTTCTTGCAACCACGTTTATTTCTAAGAATTGGCTCCACATCCAATTCTTCTGAAAGAAGTGTAGCTTTCGAGATCCAGTTTTCAATAGGTTTTACTCTCATTCCTTGCAAGATCTTCACAAGACCTTGCATCAACGATAATCAACATGAAATCGTTATATCCCCCTCTCTGAATTTCCACGTTGACCCTATTGATCTCTCGCAGAATATTATACCAAATTGTTTGGTTCAGGATGAATCTAAAATCCATCACAGCATGAAGCAAATGACCAGCTTCACACTTGAATTCTGCGACTAGTGAGGATTCTTTAATTGATTTCTTCCACAGCCTTCATAACTCCCGGTAAATTATTGAGGCATTAACAGCTTGATGTTTAGCTCATCTTGTTTGGCTGCTTCCTTTCAAATTTGTTTTCGTGCTTTTTTCATAATTGTCCAACATGTGGTTGAAACAACCAAAAACTAATACAGTTTTTGTACAACACCAAATAAATTCACTTCTTCTGAACATGATGAAGCCGAATGGACACCCACAAGATTCAAAGAGTGTGCTAGGCATGTAACTAATACTGACAGCTCGTTCATCTGTAGAATTCTGGATTGGACTCCTTTATATACTTATGCCAGCCATATAAGATCCGTTGTCGTAGGATTGCCCACGACATTTTTTGACATCTAAATCATCAGCTTGCTGTTTATCTAGAATTCAAGTTGTCCCGTCAACTTCTAAGAAGTCAATAAAACTTTCCTTCATATCCAGACTCCGTTCTCTTCAAATATCGTATAACCTGGTTCATTTGTTCTGTGTGAAAAACATCTGGGGTGCAGTCGAACATAATAGTGAAATAGTTGGCCCCCTTGATCTTATTAATTATGTTATTCCGAACTTTGGTGGCCATTAAATCTATTCAACCACTGTTTGTTTTTGGCGCCGCCTTGAGCTGGCGCCCAGGTACAAAACAAAATGCCTGTTCAGCGTATAAGTTGTACAGAACAAGATTTCCGCTAAGAAATCATCCAACTTCGCAGATGTTCATAAACCAGGTGCAGAGATATGATGAACAGAGAGAGATGCAGACCAGGGTAGTATTAAGGTATTGATGGCCGAAATTTTTTAAACTGAACATTTCAAAGGAATGTCCTATCAAAAGGACAGCCTCACCTTAGAAGACACCCTGTATATCCGCCAATGCATCGTTTTTGCGTGACGTTTTCAATCTATGCCCCGTCTTCTGGCGTCAAAACATCATCTAGATCTTGATCTTAATTAATACGAAGAACTTGCTCATCGAAATTGCCAGCTTCTTGCGAGAGTAATGTACATGTAGTTCTTTAATCTATGGTAATGTATTCTCGCATAGAGTTCTTTCTGCTCGGCTGTAGATCCTATGCGCTTGAGCACCTACGAAGAATCCTTTAAATCTCACGATGCTGGGTAAGATATTCGAATCTCCACAACGTTTTAGAAATATGAGATTGCATAGTTGGTCTGCCTTTTTGTTTCTCAACATTTCTTGTTTTCGAATAACATGATGCGTTTTCTTCCCGCTTAGTATATTGATGAACGCTACTGTAATGAATGTTAATCAACGATGACATGGAAATCTTTTGTCTTACTCTAATTATACCCAAAAATTGCTCGAACCATCTTAAATTTTTATCCCGAAAAATTCCAAGAAATTTTACTCAATCGTTTGATGCAGTAACAATATCGAAGAGCAATTGTGTTTCCTGCTACACTATCCCATTTAAAAATGAATACATTTCGAAAAGATATAGGTTGTCCTTACTCTTCTTGGCGAGTTCACCACCCCCAAAATTATACTTAAAGGCCTCTTGCAACGACAGATAATTCTCGCGAGAATTTTCTGTCGAATTCACTGACCGAAAATTCTCTGCCGTGGCATACGATGGAACAATGGAATTCCACAGAGAATTCTACCGAAAGTAGTATGCAACAGCAGAGAATTTTCGGTCAGTGAATTTGGCAGAAAATTCTCGCGAGAATTCTCTGTCGTTGCAAGAGGCCTTAAGGTGGGCGTTCAATGTAGTGTGTTTTTATTTCAAGTTGATTTCGAAAACGGTTTCACTTTGAGAACTGAAATTTTGTGGGTGAACTCAGAAAGGATTAGGGTTCTTGTTGAAATAATTTTAATCGATTTCATTCCGACAGTTAATTTTTTTTCTTTCAAAAAAAGAAGAAAATGAGCCAACTTCCGATTAAAAGTGAATCTACTGATAATTTCGTTCAGAAGATCAACTTGAAATACGGAATTGGCAGAAAATGGCCAAATTCAAATTTTGGCGGGAAAAAATTCCTGCTTTACCCACAAATTGACTTATTTCATAGTTCGGCGATTTTCGGATAGAGAGCGCCATTGTACATTTCATTCATGATTAGAGAAATATTCATAGAACTTATAGTGATAATGTAAGTTCTATGGAGATATTTCATAAAATGCACGGTGGCGCCTCTATCGGAGGAGATTTCCTACTCGCTTTAAACGCCGACCTTAAACCTGCAAAATTGTGTAGATTAATCGGTACGTTTGTGGACTTTGAAAATTCATACGATTGAACCAAAACTCATGAAAACTAAATTGAAGTGGTGTTCTGAGAAATAAGTTCTTGCTGAATTTCATCCTAATATGCCAAAAATATCAAGTAACCAATGAAAAATCATTTTTGTATTCAATTTTGATACCCCGCTTTTTTCGCACTCAACAGTGTTTCGAAAAATTATGTTATGCAAGTGGGCTTATTCTAGGTCGAAACGCTGGAGATATTTGAACCATATTTAACCATTGTTTTGCCACTGTGATGTCGTGCCAGCCTAAATCCGGTTATTACCTCTCAGGAAAATCAATAAAAGACAAAGTTTAACAAGGTAACTTTATTTCAGTTTCCCAATCTACTATTCGGTTCGAATAAATATTTAAATAAGGTTTAATTGAACTACATGTTTTCGCTTAAAATATGTCGATTTCTTAAATTGGGCAGCATATAATAAATTATAACTATACACATTTATAAATTTTTTGAATATCACAGAAAACTATATTAGATATTTTAACATGAAGGCTCCACCAGTGGAGATGTCAGAAATAAATACAACACTACAACAATAATACTAATAAAATCCATCAATATTGAGAGATCGTCTCCTATTTACTAAGACCACAGCAATCTTCTCTGTTGGGCTCGTTCTGAAAATTGAAGGAATTCATTAATAATTTATTGCATATTCTTCATTTCGTTAGAGACAGAAGATTATTCCATTGATCAATAAACTCGTAATATACATTATAAATTCCCTATTTTTATTTATCCTCAACTAGCAATGGCTGATTTGCCAACGACTTCTAAATATTCGTTTCGACTTGTCCGCTATCGAGAAATACATACATGGCGACTCTGGGGTATATCTATAAGTTTTTTTTATTATATGAATCTGAAAGAGGCACTGGCATTGGGATATATGGACCTGAACTGAGGATCTCTGAAGCCCCTCTTTTTCACAGACCGAGATAATGGCTGTTTACGTATGCGCTCAGGAGAGTCTTAAAATGAACCACAGACAGGCAGGCCATGCTGAGGTCCCTGGAATCACATTGCCAGGGTTTTCCTCTGACCTGGGAGTGCCGTAACACCAAAAAAAACACCAATAAAGCAACTGGCCAGAGGCAATCAAGTGACTATACTATTGGTGCCAGAGCATTGTAGTGTTGAAGTAAATGAAAAAGCTGATGATCTTGCGAAAAGTGCATCTGCTGGACCTGTGCCTTTCTGTAGGCTTGGAAAAGACCAATATAAGGCAGACGTCCAACAATAGGAGTTGAAAAACCCTCTGGAGAAACACTGCTGGACTCACACAGTCCAAGAAATTCGTAATGATTTCACCGACCTATACCAGTAAGCTCCTAAAGCTGTCACGAGCTGAGCTTAGGGTGATGGTAGGTCTGCTGAAAGGACACTGTCGGTACAAAGATCATTTGCACCGTATGGAAAAGTCAGCAGATGAGATTTGTCGGCTCTGTGGATCAGAGGCAGAAACAGCTGAACACATGATAAGCAAGTGTCCAGAACTGGTTGCCTAAAAACCATTAATATGAGGAAACCGTTCCTGGATACCCACGAGGTAACGGCCAAGGTTCCTAAGGATGTTGTCGGTCTTATCAACACCATCGACGACCTCCTTGGGTTTCAATGCATGAGTAGGGTAGAGAACAAAAGATCCATGTGGTCTCAGTTCCCGGCAGGCTAACTGAGCCATAATGACCCCAGTTCAAATAAATAATAATAATAATGGACTTGATTTTCTTTCATACGATTGGATAAACAACAAGGCACCTGAAAGTATTTGCATTTATATACAATTAATATATGCACAAACTCTGAACTTTCGGTCGATAGCTTGGATAGAAAAGTTATGAAGCAAGCACAAATTCCTGGGACGCTCTATAAAAACATAAAAGGTGTATAGAGTGTGGCTTTCAAAAGGACGTATGATCAATAAACTATACAAGGTGACAAGAAACACTTCGGACAAATTTTGCTGCGGTCTGGAACAAAAGTATTTCAGCGCAGCCAAATAATTTTTATTGTCTTGGTTTCTCTACACTTTCCTGTACTAATATGTGAATTTTCGGTTTGATATACTTAATTTCATTTCACAGAGTTTTAGAATGTCAAACAAACGTAGTGCGATTTTGGAGCTGTTTCTTCAAGGTAGGCGTCAATGCGAAATTGTTCGTTTGCTCAATGTGCCTCGACAAACCGTGTCCGATGCAATTCGTCGTTTTAAGGAGCTTGGCCATGATGGTCGTCGTCCAGGAAGTGGTAGAAAACGCACTGTCAATACACCTAGCAATCGCAACATCGTCAAGAAGCGAGTCAATCGAAATCCGAGGGTTTCCATGAGGAAAATAGCCTGTGAGACCGGTATCAACCGCGAATCAGTCCGTCAAATTGCCAAAAAGGAGCTCAACCTCAAGCCATACAAGCTCCAAAAAGTTCATCAACTCCTCACGGAGGAAAACAAACGCGTACGACTCCAAAGGTGCCGCCAACTCCTTCGTCTCGCCGCTGGTCAGCAATGGGAGCGAATTCTCTTCACAGACGAGAAGCTTTTCATCGTAGAACAATCCCACAACCACCAGAACGACAGAGTCTGGTTCGTAGAGGGTCTCGGTACATCGGCCATCGTCGAATACCGTCAAAATCCGAAATCCGTCATGGTCTGGAGCGGAATTTGCGACAGTGGTAAAACTCCCTCAGTTTTCGTGGATCAAGGGGTCAAAATCAATCAAGAAGTCTACCGCTGCGACATCCTCGAGGCCATAGTACTTCCGTGGGCCAAGCAGCACTTCGGCGATTCGCATTGGACCTTTCAACAGGACTCCGCTACGGCTCACAGAGCGAAAATGACGCAAGAATGTTGTAGACCCATTTTCCTTGTTTCATCTCACCTGCAGAATGGCCGCCCTACTCACCGGATCTCAACCCAATGGACTACAGCGTGTGGTCGATTTTGGAGAACAGGGCTTGTGCTAAAAAAAAACAAAAAAATTGGGAGTCGCTGAAGCGATCTCTGCGCTGGGAATGGAACCGATTAACGCCCGAGGAGCTGCGGCCCATTGCCGAAAATTTCAAGAAGCGTCTGAAGCTGTGTATCGCCGTCATTAACAAATGTTCAAGGTATTATTATTTGTTGTTGTTTTGTTCAATTTCTTCTGTTCAATAAAGTTAAATGAAAAGGAGTTTGTCCGAGGTTTTTCTTGTCACACTGTAAAATGAAACAAATACTACAAAAATGGCGTGACAAGTCAACTTAAGAATCAAGGGTGACAAATTTGATTGAATTTCATCATTCTGTAGGCTCATGCGCTCATGTGCCGAGTGTTGATATAATGACTTTGTGACAAAATTCTAGTATTTCCACTACTTATACAGGATGTCCAAATAGTTCGTCCGCACGACTGGAAATCTTAACTATGTTTAGCTGAGCTAAAAAACTTGAATTTACCGCAATGTGCTATTCATTTTTCTCTATCTCACAGGGTTAAAAAGTTGTAATTTAAGTATCACCAATTTTGCTGACCCTGTACGGAAATATCAGGAGAAACTTCTCATAAATGATAAAAATCATACTCAAAATGCGAATAGCGTACTCACTTTCTAAAAACCAAATGGCAGCCATAATTGCAATTGTGAAAAGCGTCGACATAGTAACTACAAGGACTGTCAACTGGTGCTTTCTACAAAAGCTCCTTGGTTTGGGCGGTCTTGTATGTATATTTACAACAGTAAAATGTGTTGAGCTAGCTAAAGAAGCGCTGTCAGGGTCCTGCTTCTTGGGAACCAGTCCGGGGAAATTCTCGTTGTGGGGATGCTGGTCCAGATAATATTGAATATTTTGATCTCTGGTACTGCAACCTGCCTCTTTTGTCAATTCTGCTTTTTGAACTTGGGCCAGATTGGCTGCTGTCAGCAAAAGCGAGCCTGATCGTGCGCTCTGAAAAAATAATAGGTTTGAGAATTTTTAAACGAACAACATAATTTTTGGCCAATAGCCAACGAAAGAATCACTCAACAATATTATTCCGTAGCGTAGCGATTCACGGTTCGGTTTTTTTAACAAGTGCGCGCGGTCAGAAGTTGTCGCGAGGTAACTCTTAATCCGAGTTTTTGGAATGATATTTCAAAATTGCTACTTCATTAGTGAGAAAGGAAAAATAAATAGTTCTAGAGGTATGTAATTGCGAACAGCATAAACAGGGCGTTCCACGCGAAATAAGGTCGCAAACGGGTGTGAACAGAGTTTGAGTCGCGAATGGAATGATGTGAACAGGGCGTGAAGAAAGTTCCACGATAGTTCTACTATTAATTTCATGCTATATTTCATACACCTCACACTTCAGTAAGGGAATCAATGAATTTTATGAACATCTTCTGCTTTAGGCACATTTTTTGGGGATTTATGACCGGATGTTTATCTATATATATATATAGAAGAAAGATGTTGGTTACACCATTTATAACTCGAGATCGGATGGACTGTTTGTTATTAAACTTCATATATGGATTTGCCTACAGTCTGGTTATTATAAAATACAAAAAAACTTTGAAAAAAACGATGAAAATTTTGCTTATACAGGAAATGCTTTTCCTTCTTCTGCGTATGGACACTAGGTGTCGCTACAGTTACAATTACGCTACAGATTATTCGTAGGTACTTTATTCGATATTCTCCCCGTTACATGCCGATGTGAACATAAAGTGTGTAATTTGGGTTGCCTCCAACTCTTCGCTGTTGACCAAAACCAAAATGACTTAGCGTAGGAGTACAGATGTCTAAAATGATTAGATTTCGTTGAGATATGAAAAAAGTTTCGTTCTTACCACTTCAGGTGTAGCTATTCACACATTATGACTGATTATTATCAGTTATTTTCACAGTTTTTTTTATTCAAAACAAAATAACGTAATCGTGAAGGTACTAAATTTGATATTATCGACATTAGATGGCGATGTATATACAATTACTGCGTACAGTGGTACTTATAGTACCATGAAAGACTATAACCAGATCGAGAAGCGGGTGAATATCACAGTGAATTTTTATCGAATTTTCAAGTAAATCGGATTTTGGAGTTCCAAGTTCCAGTTCCAATCGTTAGTTATCCGTTCTCATCTTTTCTCATAATTTCTGAGATGTTTTTGAACTTCTGTTTGAGTAATAAATATATTTGCGGAAATAACTGAATCCGAAATTGCCATAATTAGTAATTGACATATTATTTTTGTGTTTCTGTTCTGTGTGACAGCTCATAACCATGGAAACATGGAACTCTCGCTGCTCCACCAACTGAGATGTTTACCAATTATTTTTAGCTGATCACCAAAAGGCTAAGATGTTTAAAATAAAGATGTGAGCACTAATTAGATTTTGATTAGCCAACATTGAGATTATTAGAAAAGTTTCGTTTTTTCATAAAGCGCTGTTTACATAATGAGTTCTAATTTTTATTAGTTATTTCAAATATTTGAATGCATTCTGGTGAACGGGTTGTGTTGATAGTCGATAGTTCTTTCAAGCAATAATTTGAGTTCATATTCTTGACATTTTGATTCATATTAGTTCTGAGGGAAGGTATAATATGGCTTATACTCCTACTATTAACACACAAAAAGCAGATACCGCTTAAATAAATGTAATTCTTTTCGTGCGAATAACAACGGTACTAAAATTTTGTATATTTTGCCTAATTTATCTCCTGCTTGAAAAAATAACGACGATGAGTTTATACAACTTTAACGGTAGGTTTCACAAAGCGTAATCACCGGTGATCGGAGCTTGATCTAGCATCAACTCGATTTGACAGTTCAAAAATCAGAGAACCAAGCCGTTGATCTCCGATCACCGGTGATTACGATTTGTGAAATTCAGCGTGAGTATCATTAGGACGAAACAAGTTCGCCGGGTCAGCTAGTTTAATTATAAAGAGGAATGTGTGCCGTTAATAATGGAAAATAGCATCAGCCGAACGACCACCACGACCACGACTACAGGACCATATTCTATTCATGAAACTTTCCATAACCAAATCGCAAAGTGGCTGCCCTTTGTCATCGATAGCCTCACGAATTCCATCGTTGACGTCTTCAATCGACGCTGGGCTCTTGGCGTAGACCTTCTCTTTCACATGACCCAAAAGGAAGAAGTCGCAAGGTTGAATCACAAGATCTCGGAGGCCCATTGTGATCCGAGAGATAACACAAAAACTGATACCTCGCTCCTTCGTCGCTCGTTTTCGAATTTCGCATTCGTATTGGAACAGGAGCCCATTCTGCAACTAGTTTTAGAATATACTATTGTGGAATGCCTAATTCCAAAGAACGAGTAGGAATGGATAAACCTGGGTTTTCTTCAATACTTTCGGCTGCAGCAGCAATATTATCGGCTGTTCTTGAGCGACGTGCACGGGTTCATTCTGTTGTCTCAACAGCTTAAATTTTTCCACCAATTTCTTTATTGCGGTTCGACAAGGTGCTTCATGATGACCCAAAAATGTTTTATGAACCGTCTCTCCCAAATTTTCACCATTTTTATAGTGAATTTTAATAAGTTCAACGCCTTGTCGTAGCGTGTATCGTTTCATTTTTATTCTTTGCGTAATTTCTACTTGTTAAATGCAAAAAAATACAGCTTCAAAAGTGGCATCTACCGAAATAGCAGGCTATTCAAAATAACACCTCTTATTTCTGTACAACTGCCATTAAAAGTGACACTTTAAATGTGACAGCAAACAATGTTAAAATAGATTGCTTACGTAGAAGCGTGTTAAACATTTTAACATTAGTGTTAAAAATATTTTTAGCACTCCATCTTCTTATGATGAAATCAGATGAAATAAATTCATCAATTGCAAATTTTTATAATCAATATTTAACAATCAATACTTATGAACAATAATATTAATCGAAAAACTAGAACAATTACTAACATTAATGCCCTCTGTGACATTAGGGAGCTTCGCAACACATTATTAAAATCCTCAGCACCTTCAGTACTTGTAGAAAACGGAAGTACAATATTGGATGATGATGATCCAAAATCTGTTGAGGTTGGGAGAATTTTTTCAGCAATGACATTTTTATATGCAATGGAATGATCAACATAGCCCTCGGCTACCGTCGTAGACTTCCATCCACCATGTTTTTTTATATCCGTAATATTTGCTCCTGATTCTGCTAGCAATGAAGCAGAGGATCTTCGAAAACAGTGCCCTGTATATTGCTTTGGTTCTGGCTGTTTGAGGAATTCGGCAACAATAGATGGAATTTTCCCGAATGTATTGATACCAACTGGATTAGCAGTGCATTCATTATTCATGTATTTCAGGAAAAAACGACGATGTTTGATGACAGAAGGGCGCAGTGCAAAGTACTTATGAAAATAGTCAACATACTTCCCAATAATACTGAAAGAACGACTGACTTTCGTTTTTGTGTTTGGAAGTTGTATAACCAATGATTTATTTATTATTTCGATGTCTTCCACTGATAATACACAATTCTTCACGCCGACAGGCTCCAAATAATCCGAAAATAGTTGCAACCTTAACCATCAAGTATTTCTCATCTGGTGCCTCATTTATAAACTTTTCAACTTTTTCACAAGTGAGAATTTTCGATTTTTTGGGACGATATCCATCACTTTTCCGTTTCAAATATGCTATTACCTCAAAATATTTACTAACATCCACACCATTTTTAATAAGGGCGCTTGACTTTATCATTGAGAATTTGCTCCACAAAGTTGATGAACTCCATATTTTTGATTTTTCTTCTAAGTATGCCAGGAAAACAGGTTCACTGAAGTTCCCTTCTACATTTTTGAATTTACACCAGGCCAGGAAATTGTTATATGCAATATCGTACTGCTGAACAGATTTTTTGGGTAGGAGTTCCAGATTTGCTCTTCTTGCAGACTCTTCAATATCCACAGGAACAACCAAATCGTCACTTTTATTAATAATTGGACTCTCGACAAACATATTAAGCAGTTAAAAACCCAAGACGAAAATTGGACAGGAACGAAATTCAAATGACAGCGTCTTTTCTCATTTGTTAGTAATCATATCGTTGGCAATGTTTGCCATTCATAACAACCTTTTGATTATTTGAATATTAAAATGCATTTTGATGTTTATTGTCATTGCAAATTCGCCCATTTCATTATCAAAATAGGGCAGTTGTACAAAAACATTGTATGGTATTTGTGTTAAATAGTTATTTTTGTATCTAGTGCGCGAAATGCTACTTTGATGATCGAGAACTGAATTTTTAACGAAGCGCAGCCGAGTTAAAAAAAAATAGTCGAGATCACCAAAGTATTTCGCGCATGAGATGCAAACAAAATTTTTTCTACAAACGTCAAGGGCTGCACCATTAATGTTAACATTATAAACGATAAATAAAATTGGATAGTGTTAAATTTCTCACAATTTGAAAGCCTTAATTATTGTTATTCATTAATGAATAAATGATTTTTTGGATTTTTGCTTGATTGAGGAACATGAAGGTTAAAATATAAAAATCCCATATAGTTTACATGCAGTGTGCGAAGTAAGTATTTCGCACACTATTTCGCGCACGGTGTCATGGTAACGAAGGAAAATGAAAAAAAGGGTCACTTCGCATATTGTTGTCAATGCGCGAACCTTGTCATTTTTTGACTTTTGTAGAAAAAGTGATTTTATTTTGTTCGTGAAATTGTTCAATTCGCTCATTTCACAAACTTCTTCACTCACAAAATAAAACGTCACTTTTAACACTCATATCATAAAAAACTATTATTTGGAGTGAGATAAAATAAAAATAAAGAGATAGACTTGTGATTCATCTGGGTTTTTTTAAATATAATAATATTATTGAGGTTACAGTAGGAATATACATTCAACATTCAATAAATTACATTTGGAAATTGAACGTGAACGGTTTTCTTTCAGATGAAATAAAGTAATCTTGAATGGTGGGAGATAGTTTTATGTTTGTGTTTTTGTCATATGTAATACCACTAGAGATGGAATTTTGCCGGCAAAATTTCTCGATTGTAATATGAAAGTCTGTTGCTCGAAAATTTCCGAAAAGCAACAAACTTGAATATTACAAGAGAGAAATTTTACCTGCTTAAATTTCATTTCGAGTGGAATTCGGCATGACTATTCCACGAGAAAATACGGTAATATGTTCACATTTGACGCGTATTGCGCTATTTGGCAAATTATAATTCATCATAGATTAACTAAACCACTAAACGTTGTTTGTTCTCTCTATGATATTTATTTCCGAAGCTATCTATGAATTCGAGAAAAGTCAAAAATTTTGTCGCTGAAAAACCAACATGTTGGTTTTGCCGGCTTGAAAATTTTTTCGGGATGAAACGATCGTTGCTACGGAAACTTCCTCACTAAAAATGAAAAGAGTGGAATAGTCTTTAAAAAACCCACAAGCAGAGGTTGTTTTTACCATTGCTCGTGTGAATAATTTCTAAAATAATATGCTGTGCTCTTACATGGCTGCTATTTGTACTCGATGATTCCTGCGAACCTGGCGAATCTCGAGCTAGTGTGGGCCTCGGAATGTGCCAACTCTTTGCGAGTTCTGCTGGTGGGATCTGAAAATGGATAAACAAGATGTAGAACAATTCATTAACCACATTACATTTAGGCTTCATTTGGTAAAATGTTTGTAATTTTCGAGTTCTGAAATTTTTCAATCCCAAAAATTTGAAAAATTCGGATCCGAACGAAGTGAAAGTAAAATGAAGAATGTGTGTCACTTAAGGGGCAGTATCACCTTTTGAATCGTGGTAAATCTCCATTCAAAAGTAGTCTCTTTATTTCACGAGTAACTACCCTAATTTACGACGTAGAGACTTGATTTTTTTTTAAATTGAAGTTGAAGAACGTCCCGAGGGCAAATAGTTCTGTTTTTTTCGATTTAATTAGTTTTTCAATTAAAAAAACCAGGGTAATCGTTAGATCTGGGGTTATTGAATATGTTTTTCGTTTTTCATGAGTACAAGCTATATTTTTGAAATAATCGTCATGAAAATTTTTGTAGTTTATAGAAGATTAAATTGCCGAGGGCAAATAGTTGCGATTTTTCTGATTTGATTAGTTTTTCAATTAAAAAAAATAGGTTGAACTTCAGCGTTTTGGAAACTACACTTAATGATTTTTTTCCGACGGTTATTCATGATTTTTTGGAAAAATCGCAACTATTTGCCCTTGGCAATTTAATCTTCTATAGACTACGAAAATTTTCATGATGATTATTTCAAAAATATAGCTTGTACTCATGAAAAACGAAAAACATATTCAATAACCCCAGATCCAACGATTACCCTGGTTTTTTTAATTGAAAAACTAATTAAATCGGAAAAAACAAAACTATTTGCCCTCGGGACGTTCTTCAACTTCAATTTAAAAAAAAATCAAGTCTCTACGTCGTAAATTAGGGTACTTACTCGTGAAATAAAGAGACCACTTTTGAATGGAGATTTACCACGATTCATAAGGTGATACTGCCCCTTAAAGCACTGACGTGAAGTCAGAATCACTTTTTCAAATAAATAATAAATTTATTCAAACCCATAAAACATATCGTTTACAATAAATCGATCTAAAACCTAACGAAAAATTGGGGTTGCAATTTAGAAATTAGTAAGATAATTCAACGAGCGGTAATGTAAGTCACAACACATGCAGATGAATTTTGCAGCACGAGCCGTCAGGCGAGTGGTGTAATTCATCAAGTGGAGAATTTCAAGTTGTGCAAAAAACTATTCAAATGTCTTCTCTATAGGCTCATTTCTTGAGAAATTCGTAAAGTGGGGCTATTCTGTTCATTATTTTTCAGTAAAAGGAAAAAGAATACCTGAATCTTCCAACCATGTCAGCATCGGTTATTTTTACTTCATAATTTCCCAAGCAAAATACTCTGAAAACGGTACACAGTATCGAGTTATAGCAAGAGTAACTTTTTTGGTGTTAAATTGAATCATGTTTAAGTTTACTCGAAGCTTTGCATTAAATCTAATATTGAAAAATTATGTTCAATACTAGGAACCGTGTAAATAGTGCCCTGTATGAGAGTCAGACATAAAAACAAATTCTTTGGATGAATATCAGCCTCCAAAAATTCGTATAAAATTTAATGACAATGTTACTTGTAGTTTCGGCAAAATCATAAAAAATGTGTAGCTACAATATTTTTTTCCTTCATCTTGAATACAGATGGCGTTACGAAAAGTTTTTTTATTTTTCAGTTTTCTATCTATCCTAGAGACGGAATCACCCTTTTTTGAAACATCCTGTATAGTATGGTACCCTTTTCCACTCGAGTTTTGCTCACAATTATCAAAGCACAAAGCATAAGCAAATTGAAGGTTACAATTTCGCAAACTCTACGTTATTACTTTTCATCATTTACCTCATTTGTATATAGAATCTTCTTCATTGCGAATTACAAGATATAAATTATGGAAAAAAGTATCATACAGAGGACACTTAAAAAAATATTAAATTCGATTCAACATTGACTGGCAAACAATTAAAACTTGATGGTCATGAACCCAGTCCGCATTCAATAACAACAATTCCTTACGCAATATCACCGTTGAAGTTTAATGCATGTATTCGCCATCAGACAGAGAATTGGAATTCTAATCAAAGACTTCCAATAAAGAGGTGGCGAAACATTATTTCGTAACCGAAAGTTCAAGTTTGTCTTAACATTTCATGCATCTCACGTGTATGATTCATTTCACCTAATGATATCGAATACGGAAAAAGTGTTCGGCGTTGGAACTGAAGGTTGATCTAGGTCCGTTTTGGTGAATAAGAAATGAGGCACTTTGAATACGCGACATTCATTATTATCTTTTAAGAGATTACGAGAGGTTATGTAATCTGTAAAGTAAGAAGGTAATACAATGGATTTATTGAATTCTATAAGTAATTTGGGCAAGTAGAGTTGCGATTCTTTTTTTTGTTATTCAGCAGTTGAATTGTAAATCACCAAGAATTATTGGAGGTTTTTTGAAAGAAGTTTGCAAATTGGAGATTTTCCTTTCTTAGTAGGTACTCTTTTCCTTCCAATTCAACATAGACAGGATGACCAACTGAAAACTACGTCAACATTTTAGAAAAATGCATAGACTCGTCTTCTTTTGATTTTTTTCTCCAATATTTCTGGCTTCTACCCAAAGTGAAACGCACAAATTCGTATCATTGATATTCGCTTGTTCTTATAGGAAAAGGCTCCAGCAGGTCGATTTTCATTTTTAATTACGTAACTTTTCATATACAGGGTTATTTTTTGAATGTTTCATTACACGTATTCGAGGAAGGAATTTTGATACAAATTGAAGATTCTGTATGTTTGTTTTAGATTTAAGAGTAGATGAACTTGACTTGTAAAATATTTCCAAGCGGAATCTACTTCCGGTTCTACCGGAAACGAAAGGAAATTTCGTGATTTCAAATGTAACACCCTTCATATTCATACATATTTGAATTCTTCAGTTAATTCTTCAGTGATTTGATGTATGATATGCGCAACCATATCAAGCGATTGTTGAGTTATAGCCTGATCGCCAAATTTGTTGACAGAAAGAGTGTCAAAAATTAGTGTTTATGTCTTCAAAATCCTTCCTTGTAAGAATTTCTTTTTGAAACAGTAGAACAAAAGAAAATACGCTGATACTGCTTCTTGTATAAATTATGAGGAAATATTCACAGGGTGCCTGAAACAGGGCTTCAATAAAACTGTGAAATCTCATTTTTTCAAATGGAAACTATACCAGTGGCGCACCCAGAAATTTCATTCGGGGGGGGCTGCTCAAGAGTACCTAATCAGGTTTTTGTAAGTTATATAATTTAAAAAATGCGCCGCAAGCGAAAACCTTATGGATATATCGCATTCGTTATTATACAGGTTGTATCATTGGTAAATGAACATACGGTAACCTGAGCTAGAGCTACCCTAGGCAAGTCCAAAAAACCTATATATGATAGGTCTAATCAATTCCATAACCGAGATACAGGGTGCTTTATGTATTCACCAAAAATTTCAATTCCTCATAACTTTTTAACCAACCAGTATAGTCGGTTGATTTTTGGATCGTATGATTCACTTCTACAGGTCGATCGATTTACTTTTGAATTTCCAAAAAATTCCAGGTCTGTATTTGAAAAATATGGGACTTCTTCCAAGCGGAGATTCAACACCCTGTATATTGAAATTTTGCGATTTGATTGAGATATTTGAAAAGAGCAGAAAATTTTCAATGGGGTTCAGTAGATTTCATTGTCTCGCACGTCATTTCCATTTGAATATTGGAGTTCCACAAAATTCTCAGAAAAATCGTACATTATGATCTAATTGAATTTTTTTCGTCCCACTAATTGCACATTCGAATTTCATAATATTCTGTGGAATCATTTGGAGTTATTTCCGGAAAAACATCGAGAAAAATTTAGTTGAAGCCAACAAAGATGAATAAATAACTGAAGAAACATAAAAACTTAACGTGAATTACAGAAGGTGCTCGAAAGTACCACCATTTTGTTCAATACACATTATTGCCCTCTTCAAAATATGTCAGATACTCTTTTTATCATGTCTGGATTATTACGAATTTTATTGCACGCGACTTCGATACATCGACACTTCCTATTTCAGATGAATTTACTCAACATTTCAAATAACCCCAAATGAAATGATCAACAGGATTGAAATCTGGTGACCTAGCGGGCCAGGCATGCGGTCCACCTGTGCCTATCCACATATTTGGAAAGTTCTGATCTAAAAATTGTCTGATCATTACTCTAAAATGGGGTGGAGCTCCATCATGCTGAAAAGGCATTCCTGCAATGTCCGTACCTTCGAGTAATACAGGAAGATGATGTTGGAGGAAATCTAAGTAAAGATTTTCTTTAAGCCGTCTTGGTATGACCTGTGGTCTAATCAATCGATTTTATTAAACGCCACACCATATTTCTTGAAAATTTGTATGAGGATTTCGTATGCCTGACTGCATGCAGATTCTCTGCGAATCCCTAATAATGACCCCATCCCTCGTGAATCGGTAAATAAAATTCTGTTGACCATTCTTTCATTTCGTAAAATCCAGCTACTAAAGTTAGTTCTTCACCTGGATCCAACCTTCTGGAGATCAATTTGATCATAATGTACGATTTTTCTTTTATGGAATTCCAATATTCAATTGGATCTTTCCCTGAAGCTTTCTTTGAGCAAAACGACGTGCGGGACAATGAAATCTACTGAACCCCATTGAAAATTTTCTTCTCTTTCCAAATATCTCAATCAAATCCCAAAATTTCAATATACAGGGTTTTGAATCTCAACTTGGAAGAAGTCCCATATTTTTCAAATACGGACCTGAAATTTTTTAGAAATTCAAAAGTAAATCGATCGACCTGTAGAAGTCAATCATACGTTCCAAATATCAACCAACTATACTAGTTGGTTCAAAAGTTATGGGGATTTGAAATTTTTGGTGAATCCATAAACCACTCTGTATGTCGGTTATGGAATTGATTAGACCTATCCATAGACTTACTATCCGTTTGATAAGTCTTTGGACCTATCATATATCGGTTTTTTTGACTCGCCTAGGGTAGCTCTAGCTCAGGTTAACGTATGTTCATTCACCAATGAAACACCCTGTATATGTATATCAATCCCTATTTCTATCTGTAAAGGAAATGTTTCAGTTTCCATTCTGTTCTAAAATAATTATTATTACTTTTAGAAAAATAATAAGATGGAAATATTTGAATTACTTTTTTTTGTCACAGCTCGGGGGGGCTGCAGCCCGACAGCCCCCCCCCCCCTCGGTGCGCCACTGAACTATACTGTATAAGTTTGTTATTCCGATCGATTGGTCATCAAGAACTGGTAAGAGTCTACCAAACATTTCATGTCTTCAAAATCAGTAGTTTTGCCGTTATGGAATAATATTCGAATTTCACGACGAAAGCAGAGACTCAGTCAAATTCATTGGTATCCTCGTCTTTTTTTAAAGCAGGCTCTGTAAGGAATTGTCATTCTCACTTATTTTTATTGTTCAAGCACTATGCAAAACATGCAATAATTATTAGGTATACTCCATCCACTTTTATAAAGCATCGCGCTTTGCCATGCAATTCTGACACATTTCACCGCGTATATTTTGAAAATGTTAGGTCATGGTCATTCCTCTGTCAGATGTGCTCGCAACGTTGTCGTTTCTGCATTAAAATCGTAGTAATTACGTATTTATCAAAATGTTAATTCACTTCGAGAAAAAAATGAATTTGAGAAAATATTATGTGAATTCAATAATTTCAGAGACCTGGCGAATGCTGAAGAAACTTTTTTTCTGTTAATACTGGAAATATTCCACGTATATAAAAATGGTAGGAATATTCAGTTATGCTATTTTCTTGTACGGAAATCAAGAAACGAGTGTTGAAATTTTGCTGAAAATAATGAATAGTCCGTTACTTTGTGATAGTTCATCAGGAAAAGGAATAAAAGTACTCAAATAACCCAGCAAAACGAAAGTTACTGACAAACCTATAGAATTCCCCACTTTTAAAAATTCTCAAGAAATACCTACAGAAGACATTTAAATACCCTTTTGCACAGCTTGAAATACTCCAGTATTTTACGAATCCTGCGTCACAGTTAAACCTTAGAAGAACTAACTCCATTTACGAAGTTAAAAAAGAGTAAATAGAAAGTAGACTTGGGAATGTCGCTTGATTTTCACGAGTGCCAACCTGCGTCAGTTTTAAGTGAAAGAACTTGATAAACCTAAATGAAGGCTAACCGCGTTACTTTATAAAAGTGAATGGCGTATACACTAGAAATATATACGTATCAAAATAAACAAAGCCGATAATCAATGATGACTTATTAGTTTAAAACTATCACAACAATTTTCTCAACAACAAAAAACGTTGACAGGAATACATCACTGTTAGACTGTTACTGTAATTCTGATTTTGCATAGTGGCCGATTAATCATTATGAATGAACTGACATATTTTAACTTTTGACGTAACCTACTTGAACATTATATTGATAAACCTATGATTAGACCA
The DNA here is from genome assembly GCA_951802165.1 of Adalia decempunctata. Classification (NCBI taxonomy): domain Eukaryota; kingdom Metazoa; phylum Arthropoda; class Insecta; order Coleoptera; family Coccinellidae; genus Adalia; species Adalia decempunctata. The sequence goes on along the minus strand of OX637696.1, from coordinate 59,824,931 downwards.
AGAAGAGACAACCTCTGTCTCTGCTTTAGTCGTGAAATTCAAATGTTATTCGAAAACGGCAAAACTACTGATTTAAAGGACATGAAATGTATGGCACACTCTAACTAGTTTTGACGAGCAATCGACCGGAATTACAAAATTATGATAGCCATTTGGAAAAAATTAGATTTCATAGTTTTGTTGAGGCTAAGTTTGAAGCCCTGTTTCAGACACCCTGTATAATATTTCCTCATAATTTATAAAAGAAGCAGTATCAGAGTACTTTCTTTTGTTCCACTGTTGCAAAAAATCTTACAATGAGAGATTGTGGAAATATAAACACTAACTTGTGACACGCTTTCTGTCAACAAATTTGACAATCAGGCTATATAACTCAACAATCGCTTGATGTGGTAGCGCATATCATACATCAAATCAGTGCAGAATTGAACGAATAATTCAAATATGTATGAATATACAGGGTGTCAAATTTGAAAAATAAAATCTTGAAGTTGTATCAAAATTCCTTCGTCGAATACGTCTAATGAAATACTTACGAAAATCAACCAATTGAAGATTTTGTCATGGACAAGAGGTGGAGGATAGTTGAGTATTTCAAATGGCATATGGGTATGATACGAGTAGGTTATTTTGTTCAATCACCAAAGAGTAATCCCACCAAAAACATTCTGTAAAAACTAGCCAAGTCTCGATGGAGCTGCTAGTTTATCTCTAAAAAGTAATGAAATCTAGAAAAAGTCGAGCCAAGTTTAAGGCTCCTTACTGCGATTTATTTATTATTATAGTTAATGTTGTATGACTTGACCGTTGAACATTATTTATACGTTAGTGGGTACAAGCCAATTTTGTTTACACGTAATGCTATATCTGTTGTAACTACCTATGTTTGTTAAGCGAGATAATAGCCCATGCTGGTATTGGTAATTGGACGCTAGTGTCTCATTTTAGGCTGTTGTTGATTGATATGCATTCAGCATTGACAATGCTGACTTCTGCTCTCTTCTTTTTGGAGCGTCAAATCGACCACCGATCTAAAATACGGTCTTCTATCAATGATTAGAAGTCCGTCTGTACTGGAAATAATTTTGTATACTATTTGTTTCAGGCTCGTATTATTGAATACGCAGCTTTATCAAGCCTACAATTGACTGGTTATTGAATGAACGTTTTCCAAGTGGCAATTTTCCATCGTCAATGGGTTGCGTTTTTGGCGGCAGATTGGTGCAATAGTGTCATGGAGCACCTGGTTTTGTACCCTTGTGTACTCTTCAACGGCCAAGTCACACAACATTAACTATAATAATAAAGAAATCGCGGTAAGTAGCCTTAAACTTGGCTCGACTTTTTCTAGATTTCATTACTTTTTAGAGATAAACTAGCAGCTCCATCGAGACTTGGCTAGTTTTTACAGAATGTTTTTGGTGGGATTTCACTTCTTTTTGTAGGAACGTGGGCATATTGATTTATTTCATTAGATTTTCTTATTATTTGACACTTTTTTTAGGAGTGGTTTTTTTATTACAAATCTTTATTTTTTTCGGTTCTGAACTATGGTAGATACAGCCTCCGAATATTTTTAATGGATTTCAGCGTCCTCGAAAACCTATAGTTTGATACCAAACTTGTCCATATAGCCCATCTCTTACCCGATTCTTTTTCGGATTCAATTTTTTCTCTCCCAATCTAACCACCGCAGACCCATCTGATGATGTTTTTTCTGAAGAGCAATAGACGTTCTATATTGCACCAAAATTTCATAGCATTTTTTTATTCAGTGATACAGAGCGAAACACAGTTTCTTCTTCATCAAGCTCTTCTGAATGGAAAGAAGATATAGAGAACATAACTACTTTTACAGTTGCTGGTGATTCTGATAGAAGAGATTTGATTCACCAAATAAATCAACGAAGAGAGGAAGTGGGAGGATAACCTCAAATAGTACAACAATTTTTGAATGAGCACCCAGCACCCAAGCTTGTTGTCGTACATTCTGATCCCTGTATACTCTGATGAAGAATGATCATAGATCACTTCATGAAGCCTGACAAGTTCGATCAAATTTTCATCCATTTTCACTTCATCAATCACTTCACAAAATATCCGACGTGATATCACTTACGGTTAGAAAATGTAAATTTGAACTACCCGGTTCTGGTGTGCTATCAAGTGACAGCAGATGCTAACTTCGGGAATGCGTGAAATGATATCAATTGAAAAAAAAGATAATAATCGGGTGATCAGTCTTATACACAGTGATAATTTTTACTGTCTCATTTATTGTTCCGGCCTAGCTTTCGAAAACCTATCGTTTCCTTGAACAATAAATGAGACAGTAAAAATATCACTGTGTATAAGACTGATGACCCGATTATTATTTTTTTTTCAATTTATATTCTAAAGTCGATATTCACATATTGAGTATGATAACAATGTGTTTCCAAGCGCATAAACTTCCATACATTATTGTGGTTGCACATTTTGCGAAGATGACGTGATAGCACGTGAGCTCACGTGACGTACCAACAGATTTTCGATTATCCTAGTTTTTATAATTTTCCCTTTATGTGGCCATTAAACCCTAAATCTGTACCAAATTTCAGCTCTCTGAGTTTATGGGAAGTACTAGTTCTATTTTGATGATCATGAGTGAGTGAGGGTCGAAAATGCGAAACTTTGCTTTCGCGTAACTTCGGAACTAAATGACCTACACACTAGAAATTTTGGATTTTGAGTACGTGATTATAGCTTACTGGATGACGAAAATCTCGGCGTTCTGATCTTATCCGGAGGATCTCAAATAGGGGCCTGAAAATGCGGCGAAATGGTTCGGGTAAAGATAGTACGGCAGTGTTTGCTTCGCGCTCGACTTGGCGGGGCCACTGCCGTGTCCCCAAATTTCCACTCCTCTTTTTGTCAAGTTTCAATTTTCCTCGTTCCGAATGAATTTAACCTTTTGTTTATTGTTTGAATCCACCAATAAATCAAACAGTTTGATATGTAAGATATCTTTGTACGATCATACCTTATAGATCCTACGAGTGGATGTTCATTGAAAAGATATGGGAAATGTCATCGATAGCTATGTTCACCCTCTTATTTCCTGATCAAACTGCTAATTAAATCGCATAATGCAGTTATTAAGGTGTAGAATACCGATATAACCAACCATCACGCATTCAAAGAAACGGAAATACATAACCGACGTTCATCCGAATGTCGATTCCAAGCTGTACCTACTATTAATTGCCGCATAATACCATATGATGATGAGTGTAATTGCCGTAACTTCAACAGTTTTTGAGTCATTGCTAAGGTCGAAAAGAACATCGGCTGCTTCTTCTTCATGGTCAATCCGATTTATGATTGAGAAATACCAAATAGCGATTATCGCTAATAAGTTCGGTATTTAGCATTGACAAGAGCATGTTTTGTTTGATCTGCCATTGAAAAAATCGATTTTTATGTTTCAGGATGCGTGTTTCGACAATGCGGGAAAAATCCGTTTGGTTTCGAAGAAATTACTCAGCTCAATATTGAAATGAGATCATGTGGGAGTCGACCTTGTCGATATTCATTTCGATATGAGGATTGGGTTCGTGTTGATTCGAAGAAATGGGATATACATACATGAGGTAGGTACTTTTTTTGATCATGTCTGGATTAATACGTATTTTATTGCAGGCGACTTCGATACGTTGTATGAGGATCTCCTCACTTCCTTTTTCAAATGAGTATACTAAACATTTCAAATAACCCCAAATGAAACATTCAACAGGATTGAAATCTGGTGATCTAGCGGGCCAGGCATGCATGCCGTCCATTTCTGCCTATCCACATATTTGGAACGTTCTGATCTAGGAGATGTCTGACCATTCCTCTAAAATGGGGTGGAGCTCCATCATGGTGTAATACAGGAAGATGATGTTGGAGGAAATCTAAGTAAAGATTACCCGTAAGCCGTCTTGGTAGGAAGTGTGGTACAATAAATCGATTTTCATAAACGTCGCACCATATACGTTTTTTGAAAATTTTTAAAAATGTGTATTGAATAAAATCGTGGTACTTTCGAGGACGTTCTATTCACATTGAGTTTTTATGTTTCTCTTTTCATTTATTCATCGTTGTTAACTCCAAATAAAATTTTCTCAATCAATAATGTTTTCCGGAAATAACTTGAAATGATTCCTCAGAATATTATGAAATACGAATGTGCAATAAGTGGGACAAAAATATTCAGTTTGATCACAATGTACGATTTTTCTGAGAATTTAGTGAAATTCCAATATTCAATTTGATATTTCCCTGAAGCTGATAAATATTTATGTATTACTAGCTGGCCCGGCGAACTTTGTTCCGCTTAAATGATACTTACGGTGGATTTCACAAATCGTAATCACCGGTGATCGGAGATCAACGGCTTGGTTCTCTGATTGTTGAACTGTCAAATGTTTCCATGGATATGAGCTATCACACAGAACAGATCAGATACACAGAAATAATATGTCATAATATGTCAATCACTAATTATGGCAATTTTGGATTCATTTATTTCCGCAAATTTATTTATTGCCCAAACAGAAATTCCAAAACATTTTAAAATTATGAGAAAAGATGAGAATGGACATCTCACGATTGGAACTCATCGCCAAAATCCGATTTACTTGACATTTCGATAAAAATTCCCTGTGATATTCACCCGCTTCTGATTAGCCTTTCATGGTACTATAAGCCCTATGTAAATTACACAGTAATTGATGTCATATGTTCTTTTTTCGACCATTTCAAACCACGACGACCGAAATGCTCGAAAAAAGAACAGATGACATCAATCGATAATGTCAAATATAGTACCTTCACGATAGCGTTATTTGGAATAAATAAAACTATAAAAATAACTAATAATCATCAGTCATAATGTGCGAATAGCGCCATCTGAAGTGGTAAGAACGAAACTTTCCTCATATCTCAACGAAATCTAATCATTTTAGACATATGTACTCCTACGCTAAGACATTTTGGTTTTGCCCAACAGCGCAGAGTTGTAGGCAACCCAAATTACACACTATCACAGCGACTATAGAGGGAATATAGTCACTGTACACACTATCTGTTTATATCGCCATCTAACGCGGAGAATATCAAATGAAGTACAAACGAATAAGCGGTAGCGTAACTGTAACTGTAGCGACATCTAGTGGCCTTACTCAAAAGGAGGAAAAGCATTTCCTGTAAAAGTAAAATTTTCATAGATTTATTCAAAGTTTTATTGTATTTTATAATAACCAGAGCGTAGACGATTCCATAAATGAAGTTTCATAACAAACAGTTCATCCAATCTCGAGTTATAAATGGTGTAACCAACATCTTTCTTTTATATATATATATATAGATAATATAGATATATATAGATAGTAGGAATTAGGGTGCCTTTGAATCACATGTCTCTGAACACTTGACTGATTGATAAGCTGACGAACAAGAGACCAGGTTAGCGCTTGGCCTCTCTGTGACACTGCGACCAACTTGGGTCTATTGTATCACTCTTTTGTCAGTGGTTCCTCACGAGAATAGGTTTGTGTCCTTTATCAGATTCAGTGGCCTTTTTATGAGGTTTTTCGGATTCATTCCCGTTTCCGGATTGATTTCTCCGAAGATTCTGTGGCGCCTTCTTCCCATGACGTCCCGTGGACGTCTACTTACTCTGAACACTTGCTCAGAGTGATTGTAATTTTCAGCTCGTGATTCCTAAACGGGCAAAACCATTGGCTTCAGGTATAATAGTAGAATTAATTCCCTTATCAGAAAACTATTTTGCGCATCATAAATTAGTAAATTACATCTACAATTTACAATGAATTTACTCGAGAAGAAATATTTCATTCACTTGAAATCTGACAAATTTTCTCTTCCTCATCTGAAACAATACTATTGCAGGAGAAAGCGTCAAATAATTAACCTTCGTAAAAATAATCGGTATTATATTGGAACTAATCTTCTTGTAAAATGTCTTGTAATTAACGTTATTGTTGCTATGGAAACTGTAATTTCATCAATTTCCCTTTCTTCTAATGAATGGGAAAAATTTTCTCATCGATGCCATATAATTAATTGTTATCAATGATCCTTCTCATTTTATAATAAGTTGATTGCCGTTTACGGCGTATGAGAGCCTATCTACCACTGAGAAGTATAGGTGTTGGGAATAATTCATATTTTTGATCTCCCTATCTTTGATTAATAATGTCAGTTTGAAGGAAATATAAGTTTGAGTTATAAAGTCATATTTTTATTATTCTCGTTTCAATTTATTCATTTTCCTGCTTTCTAAATTAACATTTGACGACCGTGACAGGACTATGTTGCTTGGTTGGCAGTTAAAACGGGAAGCCCTGAGAACTGAAATTAAGAAGATATTTACTGATGTACATTCCAGTTCTGGGACCAAGGATGAATACGAGAGTAGAATATGGAAAGAAACAAACATTGACGAAGACATTAGATCATCAAGAATTGACGTTGGACACAATGAAATTAATAAAAAAAATAAAAGATCACAATGAACAATATGCTGTTGGGACCTCTATAGCAATACAAACAGATTTATTTGAGGCTTATGACAGAAAATCTAAAAAACTTAAAATTAAGGATTCTGAACCTTCTGGTGATGAAGAAATTAGAAGAAAGAAATCTAAAAAGTATACAGGTGCCACAAAGAAAAAGTGGTGACCTAGAAGACTTGGAAGAGAAGGCGACTGCAAACAAGAAAGAAGAAGCTGTCCAGAGAGTCACTAGAGCAGGACGTCTAGTCATAGCACCAGAACGCTATGGTTTCAACAATTTAAATATTCTATTAAATTGTTAAGGGGGGAGAATGTTGGGAATAATTCATATTTTTGATCTCCCTATCTTTGATTAATAATGTCCGTTTGAAGGAAATATAAGTTTGAGTTATAAAGTCATATTTTTATTATTCTCGTTTCAATTTATTCATTTTTCTGCTTTCTAAATTAACAATAGGAGTAGGTAAAATGGCCCTTTTTGGCGGATTTTTTTGCCATTTTCGCGATTTTTAAAAAAATACTTCCACTTCGCCTAGACTGCCTAGAGAATAGAAATTTCACCCACGTATGAAACGATTATTCCTCTTTTCGACCGTATAAAAATTTCCGAACCGTATCGCAGCTTCGCTGCGATTTTGAAATTCTTCTGAACCCACTTTTCGACAGATTCCCTCGAGCCGGTCCACCAGGTTACCATTTTAGTATAGTATAGAACAATTTTTTATGTACATAAAGTTAGCAAAACATCTTTCGCGAATCAAACTCAGAATAGCTCAAAATTTTGCCGTTTTTTATCCGTGAAAAAATAAATTTTGCCCCCCTTATATTCGAAAAAATATAAGATGTGTCGCTAGGTTGATATCAACTTAGCGAAACAACTATAAGAAAATTGTCTTGAGCAAAAGTCAAACTAGCTCATCTTTCCCAATGATTTATTCGTAAATTATACGGGAAGAAAAAAACATCGCCACCCTTGTTTAAAAAAAAATTAGGTGTTTTGATAACTTGATATCAACTTGGCGAAACAACTATCCAAACAATGTTCTCAGTTAAAAACAAATTGGCTCGTTTATTTCAGTGATTTATCCGTAAATTTTTCGTGGTGGGAGAAAATTTGTATCTTCCAAGGTTTAGCTGAAAAATTCCAAATTTGATTCATGGATCTGCGGCCGTCGGAGCGCATATCTGCCATTTTTCTCGAAAATTATGCATGCAATATTGCTGAAATTTGAAAGAAAGATGTAGCTTTCCATCCTAGATTTATCCGTGATGTGAAAATTTTTACCACTTCTGTTTAAAAAAAATTATCACATGCACTGGTAAGTGTATATTAAATAACCAAGTCACATATTAAAGAAATTATTTCAGCTATCAACAGATTTCATTTTTTTTGGATAGTTGTTTCGCCAAGTAGATATAGTAGTGAAACATCTAATATTTCTCAAAATACTATAGTGGCAATGTTTTTTTCTTCACGGATAATTTAATGGATAAATCATTCAAAAAATGAAATTATTTGTTGATTGCTAAAATCATTTTTTCAATATGAACCTGGTAACTGGATATACACTTACCAGTGCACGTGATATTTTTTTTAAATAATGAGGATGGAAAGCTACATCTCTCTTCCAAATTCCAACAATATTGCATGCATAATTTTCGAGAAGAATGTCCGATATAAGGAATAATTTACGGATGAATCATTGAAAAAAATGAGCTTATTCGTTTTTAGCTGACTATTCCACTCTTTTCATTTTTAGTGAGGAAGTTTCCGTAGCAACGATCGTTTCATCCCGAAAAAATTTTCAAGCCGGCAAAACCAACATGTTGGTTTTTCAGCGACAAAATTTTTGACGTTTCTCGAATTCATAGATAGCTTCGGAAATGAATATCATAGAGAGCACAAACAACGTTTAGTGGTTTAGTTAATCTATGATGAATTATAATTTGCCAAATAGCGCAATACGCTTCAAATGTGGATATAATACCCTATTTTCTCGTGGTATAGTCATGCCGAATTCCACTCGAGATGAAATTTAAGTAGGTAAAATTTCTCTCTTGTAATATTCAAGTTTGTTGCTTTTCGCAAATTTCGACCACAGATCCGTGATCACTGATGACGAAGCCGTGGTCAAATTCTGTCCATTCGAACGGAAAACCTAGGAATATTCAGGATATGTTCAGATTAATTTAGATAAGGGCAAAATTCGAGGAGTTCTGTAAATATGACCGATCGAAATTTTGTTTAATTGATGACAAAAAGATGATGAAGGGAGGTACTCACAATATTTCCATGTAGTAAATCGCCCCGATTAATTCTTAGAACTTTTTTGAACTCGATTTCATCAGTTGAAGCACTCATCGCAAATATCACAAATACACTCTGGACGTCATTATCAAAATGCTATCACAGAGTGAAGAAAATGCCATCAAGATACCGTTTTCTTGAAAGATTTCAATGACAAAAATATCCGTGTACCGGATTCTAACGAATTGGAATGACGCCGCCTGTTTAGCGGAATCCGGGAAATTCCAAGAAAGTCCGGTCTGGAGTTGAGCCGAAGCCTCATAATTTATTCTGATGATGCTAGGTCATTCAAGGTAGCATGGCTGCTATTCATAGACGAATATTTTGGCGATTACGTATTCCTTGGCCACGGTCAGGAACCTCAACAACATGCAAAATATACACTGAGGGAATTTATGAGGATTCGCCCAATAAAATTTATTGTTTTATTTTGGTGCCACTGAAACTGGTGAGATGAATAATTATGTGAAGGTTTGAGGTCCATATTGAGTTGTCGCAAGAAATTTGAACAAGATGAGGTGAATAACCCGAGTGATAGGCACAATTTATTTTCCTTTATGGCTGAATATGTATTTTTGAAGAGTATGGCACCTGCTTTCTCATGATTAGTTAATTTATTTCTTCTTATGGTAACGCGAAGATCGATATTGACGTGCCGTCTTAACTCCCTCCTGGCTGCTATTGAAGTTTTTCCAATAAGAGGTGTTATTTTGCCATTCAAAGAAAAATGCCATTTTTTTAGATACATGATCGGGATGTTCATTTTATTATAAAGAGGGAGGTGTGCCTCTGTAATAATGAAGAATAACATCAGCCAAATGACCACCACTACCACGACCACAGGACCATTCTCCATAACCAAATCGCAAAGTGGCTGCCCTATGTTCTCGATAGCGGTCTTCAATCGCCGCTGGGCTCTTGGCGTAGACCTTTTCCTTCACATGGTCCCAAAGGAACAAGTCGCAAGGTGTTAAATCATAATATCTAGGTGGCCAATTCTAATCACCTCTTCGAGAGATAAAACGTTCAGGAATCTTTTCCCTTATAAGATCAATTGTTTCGTTGCTTGTGTGGCACGTAGCGCCGTCTTGTTGAATGTAAACCTTGTCCAATACGATCCAATTCCGGCCATAAACAATCATTAATCATCTCTCGGTAGCGCAATCCATTCACCGTAACTGTTGCTCCTGCCTCATTCTCGAAAAACGAAGGTCCAATGACCCCGCCGGACCATAAACCGCTCCAAACAGTCATACGTTGAGGATAGAGAGGCTTTTCAACAATAACTCTTGGGTTTTCAGAGCTCCAGATACTTTTTGACGAAGCTACTGAGGTGGAAATGGGCCTCATAACTCAAGATGATCTTTCGATGGAATTCCGGATCATTTTCATGCATCTCAAGGACCCAATTAGCAAATACACGACGTTGATGATCGGCCAGCGTTCTTGTGTAAACTGAACTTTATAAGCCTTAAGATCCAAATCTTTATGCACAATACGGGGTAATGACGTTTGTGGAATGCCTAATTCCAAAGAACGACGAGGAATGGACAAACCTGGGTTTTCTTCAACACTTTCGGCTATATCAGCAATATTCTATGCAGTTCTCGAGCGACGTGCACGAGTTTTATTTTCCACATCATTAACTTGTTCCAGCTGCTCAAATTTTTCCACCAATTTCTGTATTGCGGTTCAACAAGGTGCTTCACGACGACTCAAATATGTTCAGGTTTTACAAACCATCTCTGCCACATTTTCACCAGCTTCTGAGTGCATTTTAATAATTTCAATGCTTTGTTGAGGCGTGTATTGTTCCATTTTTATTAATGGTGTAGTTTCTACTTGTCAAAAGTCAAAACATGAAAGCTTCAAAAGTGACATCTACCAAAACAGCCGGCTATTCAAAATAACACCTCTCCTTCGAAAAACCTTCAAACTAAATACCCATTACGCATTTTTACTTGCCGAGTTCTATATTGTATTCTTAAAATATGCGTTTCCCTGGGCTACCCTGTATAGTATGATAAATATAAATAGGTCAAGTTGATTTTCATTATGCAATTTTTATGGTCAATGATTCATTTGAACCTATTAAAATAAATTAATGTACCTAACTAATTAAATTTGGAGAATACACCTATTATAATGGATGTGATCGTAATAACCATACCTAATATTCTTCTTTTATGTGTTTTTTTATAGTCCAATGCTACGAGCATTTGTTGACGCAAAGAACGAATCAGATTACCTGATAAATTTGATTATAATTAAGTAGGTAATTATTGGGAAATCGTTGTTATGCATTGTACCATCTGAATCTCATAACCCTGATGGTTGAAATATTTCTTGATTTACAACAGCTACTATGAATTGACAAATAACCCAAGCGAATACATCAGGGTCACTTTTGTTGTTCTTCTTGAAGGGAATTGCATTATGATGGATGTCTCAGGTTTCAGAGGATTAATCGCTAGTGTTTTCATTTTAATTGAGGCAATAAATTCGTTGTTCTTCAGTTCATACATTTCCCTTAAAATACCGGGCTTTTAAAGGGTAGGTAGGTACTATTAATCATCACGAAGTAACCTTATTCGCAAAGAGGATATTTCAAGCCTTCATTCCTGTTTGTCGAAGGAAACTGATTTACAGTGGACAGCAAGTCGTTCGCCGCAGTTCGGTTATCTTATAGAGGGTTTTCCAATATGAGGTGTTATTTTGAATGGTCACCTATTTCGGTAGATGTCAAGATGTCACTTTTGAATCTGTCAATTTTTGACATTTGACAAGTAGAAATTATGCCATTCATATAAAAATGGAACGATGCTCGTTTCAACAACGCATTGAAATAATTTAATCTCACTATAAAAATGTGAAAATTTGGCAGTGACAGTTTGTAAAACTCGAATATTTTTGGGCCTTCATGAAGCACCTTGTCGGACCGCAATACAGAAATTGGTAGAAAAATTTGAGCTGTTGGGAGAAGTTAGTGATGTGAAGAATAAAACCGGTGCACGTCACTCAAGAACAGCCGAGAATATTGCTGCTGTAGCCGAAAGTGTTGAAGAAAACCCAGGTTTGTCCATTCCTCGTCACCGTATTTTGCATAAAAATTTGGGTCTTGGGGCTTATAATATTCAGTTAACACAAGAACTCAAGCCGGTCGATCATCAATAACGTCATGTTTTTAGTGTTTGGGTCCTTGAAATGCATGAAAATGGTCTGGAATTCCATCGAAAAATCATCTTGATTTCCACCGCGGTGGCTACGTCAGCAAGTAGAATTTTCGCAGCTGGGGCTCGGAAAACCCAAGAGTTATTGTTGACAAGCCTTTCTTTCATCAACCTGTGACTGATTGGTCCGTTTTATGGTCCGGCGGGGTCATTGATCCTTCCTTTCGAGAAGGAGACTGGAGCAACAGTTACGATTGCGATATCGAGAGGTGATTAACCATTTTTTATGGCCGGAATTGGATAGTATTGATCTGGAAAACGTTCACTTTCGGCAAGACGGCGCTACGTGACACACAACCAACGAAAGCACTGATATTCCACTGAAAAAGTTTCCGTAACACAATTGGCCATCGATCTTGTGGTTTAACATCTTGCGACTTCTTCCTTTGGGGCCATGTGAAAGAGAAAGTCTACGTCAAGAGCCCAGCGTCGATTCAAGACCTCAAAGATGGAATTCGTGAGGCTAGCGAGGACATAAGGCGGCCACTTTGCGATTTGGTTATGAAAAGTTTCATAAGAAGGATATGGTCCTGTAGTCATGGTCGTGTTGGTCATTTGGCTAATGTTATTTTCCTTTATTAACGGCATACCTTCCTCTTTATAATGAAATAATTATCCGATCATTTATCTAAAAAAATGGCATTTGTCTTCGAATGTTAAAATAACACTTCTTATTGGGAAACCCTCCAGTAAGTTTTCGAAGATAAAGCGAGTAAATAAGATGATTTTAATTTCATAGAACAGGAAAATTTCTATCCGCTCCATAACCGTTCGGTAAATACCTTGCTATCCACTCACTCCGAAGTCATATGAACGAATATCCTTTTTTAACGTATCCCCTGGATTAATTTTATTCATAACAAAATCCGGCAAAATGAAAGAAGAAGTAAATGAATACTGAAACATCGAATCCCAAAACGAATCGAAAATAATCAGAGTTTTTTCGTTTAAGGGGCAGTATCACCTGTTGAATCGTGGTGTATCTTCATTCAAAAGTGGTCTCTTTATTTCACGAGTAAGTACCCTAATTTACGACGTAGAGACTTGATTTTTTTTAAATCGAAGTTGAAGAACGTCCCGAGGGCAAATAGTTTTCTTTTTTTCGATTTAATTTGTTTTCAATTAAAGAAAAACATGGTAATCGTTGGATATGGCGTTATTGAATATGTTTTCCGTTTTTTATTGAGTACAAGCTATGTTTTTGAAATAATAATCATGAAAATTTTTGTAGTTTATGAAAGATTGAATTGCTGAGGGCAAATAGTTACGATTTTTTCCAAAAAAATGATGAATAACCGTCGGAAAAAAATCATTGAGTGTAGTTTCCAAACGCTGAAGTTCAACCTGTTTTTTTAAATTGAAAAACTAATTAAATCGAAAAAATCGCAACTATTGGCCCTCGGCAATTTAATCTTCTATAAACTACAGAAATTTTCATGACTATTATTTCAAAAATATAGATCCCAGATCTAACGATTCCCTTTTTTTTAAATTGAAAAACTAATTAAATCGAAAAAAAAACATGTCCATAAAGTTAGCAGTGCCACTTTCGAGAAATTCAATGAAACCTATTGCACTAATTGTCGAATAATTGTCGAGAATTTGTCGTGAAAGAAAAAAATTTGTCGCGTCCTTAGTTTTTTTTCTACGGGGTGGCTTTGCTAACTTAACGTTAAGTTAGCAGAACCACTTTTTCAATATCGCCCGAATCTCATGGAAATAGTTAGAAATAATTGTCGAGTAATTGTCGTAGTCGATATGAAGTAAAAAAAACCCAAAAAATCCATTCCTTTTTGTTTATTTTACGTCTTTTTCCCGCGAGTTCGAGATATTCCTAGAATTATCGCATTTTTGGCAACAGCGCATTCGTAATTGACTCTTTCTCTATTGCATTAATTGTCGAATACCTGCCTCGAATTTGTCGTGAAAGAAAAAAATTTGTCGCGTCCTTAGTTTTTTTTCTACGAGGTGGCTTTGCTCGCTTTATATTAATTTAGCAAAAAGTGGTCGAATATCGTCACGATGATCATGAAAGATTGTCGAGTAATTGTCGATGTTGAAATAAAGTAAAAGACACACAAAAAATTCAATCTTTCTAGCAATTTCCACTCCATTTTCTCGCGATTTCCCCATCTTTCTTGAAATATCGCATTTTGGCAACAGCGCATTCGTAATTGACTCTTTTTCTATTGCATTAATTGTCGAATACCCGTCCCGAATTTGTCGTGAAAGAAAAAAATTTGTCGCGTCCTTAGTTTTTTTTTCTATGGGGTGGCTTTGCTAACTTAACGTTAAGTTAGCAGAACCACTTTCTCAATATCGACCAAATCTCATGAAAATGGTTACAAATAATTGTCGAGTAATTGTCGTAGTCGATATGAAGTAAAAACAACCCAAAAAATCCATTCGTTTCTGTTTATTTTACGTCTTTTTCCCGCGAGTTCGAGATATTCCTAGAATTATCGCATTTTTGGCAACAGCGCATTCGTAATTGACTCTTTTTCTATTGCATTAATTGTCGAATACCTGCCTCGAAGTTGTCGTGAAAGAAAAAAATTTGTCGCGTCCTTAGTTTTTTTTTCTAAGTGGTGGCTTTGCTAACTTAACGTTAAGTTAGCAGAACCACTTTTTCAATATCGACCAAATCTCATGAAAATGGTTACAAATAATTGTCGAGTAATTGTCGTAGTCGATATGAAGTAAAAAAAACCCAAAAAATCCATTCCTTTTTGTTTATTTTACTTTATTTCAACATCGACAATTACTCGACAATCTTTCATGATCATCGTGACGATATTCGACCACTTTTCGATAAATTAATATAAAGTGAGAAAAAAAAACTAAGGACGCGACAAATTTTTTTCTTTCACGACAAATTCTCGACAATTATTCGACAATTAATGCAATAGGTTTCATTGAATTTCTCGAAAGTGGCACTGCTAACTTTATGGACATAAAAAAAACTATTTGCCCTCGGGACGTTCTTCAACTTCAATTAAAAAAAAAATCAGGTCTCTACGTCGTAAATTAGGGTATTTACTCGTGAAATGAAGAGACCACTTTTGAATGGAGATTTACCACGATTCAAAAGGTGATACTGCCCCTTAAAAGATATTTACTTGGTTTCATACTTTATCCCAACCCTGTATAACATTGAAGATGTTTTGTTCATATTTCTGCTTCAAAGTTCTCTCGAACTATCAAAATCACCCTGGAAGAGTTATTGCCCTTTTCATTGGACATAAAACCTTGTACGAATCCGCCTCTCACTTTTTGCCGCCCCGACAATGCCGTAATTACAGTATGTATCTTCGTCGAAGATAAGTATTCCCACTGTCCACCTGTAATTATTTAGGAATGAAAGTCAAACAAGTTTCGTTTTTAAGGAACATGAAAAAAAAATCGAGCAGATTATGATGCCTTAAACCAAGGCTAACGAGACGCAGCTCCGGGTTGACTCCATTTCTATGGCACCACACCCCAAATTAACAATAGGAATTATGGTACCAGTTTTTACCTTCTGAAAATGAAATAATATCGGGGGATATTGCATAATTCCGCAGTTCTTAGTGGGTGGATTATAACAGGGTAGTGTACCATCAATTTAACATTAAGTGCAGTTCTCGGTTAGAATTAACCTTTGGTTTAATAAAACTATTCAACGTGTTTTCTGTATCAGTGAACGATTAAAATGTATTCAAGGCTTCTAGGGTTGGTTCAATCGAAGGAATTCTTGGGAAATTGTTCGATTCCGCTGATTAAAGTTGGGCAACTTCATTCTCTTCGGAGCGATGGTATTATTTGCCTATTTAATATCAGTTAATATAATTTTATTGGAAGCTGATTTATTATGTTATAGCCGTATCAGTTTGCTTGAGCTCGCTCTTTCAGGTCGACTAAATGGTGATTCACTGTATCGTACTTTTAGAATATATTTATTTAAAAAATTGACGACTATTGTACCATAAAAGAACTAACGGTGAGTCTTGAGTCCCACGCGCGCGCGATTACTAATTAAACAATCCTCATTCTTAAAAAACCTTTTTAAACACAAGCTTTTATAAAAAAAACACTAATCCGCCATTTTGAAGTCGCCATCTCGAATTCCTAAATTGTGAAGAATCGTAATTTTCGACCCAGAAATCCCCTACATACCAATTTTGAATTGAATCGGATAATAATTACAAAACTCGTCCGCCATATTGAATTTTCTAATTTTGACGGAAGAATCATCATTGTCGAACCCAAAAACTCACGGATACTAATTTCGAATGGAACCGGATCATAATTACAAAACTCATCCGCCATTTTGGAGCAGCCATTTTGTTTTTTTCTATAACAAATATTTCATGATCCATTCTCACCAGAATTATGTACACCTGCCAAATGACCACCACGAGCACGACTACAGGACCATATCCTTTTCATGAAGATTTCCATAACAATAATGGCAAAGTGGCTGCCTTATGGCCTCGATAGCCTCACGAATTCTATCTTTGAGGTCTTGAATCGACGCTGGGCTCTTGGCGTAGACTTTCACATGGCCCCAAGGGAAGAAGTCGCAAGGTTTTTAATCACAAGATCTCGGTGGCCAATTGTGATCATCTCTTGAAGGGAGAACACGTCCGAAAACTTTTCCGTGAAAAATCAATGATTTCCTTGATGGTGTGGCACGAAGCGCCGTCTTGTTGAAAGTAAACGTCGTCCAGATCAATACCATCCAATTCCAGCCATAAAAAATGATTTATTTCCAAACGTTTGATAACCACGTCATTTCTCGACTAGGCGGAGAAATAGTTGCTATGGCTCACTTTTCCCTCCAGCGGCAGGAAAAATGCAAAGGATGAATTTTGCACGACAACCGTAACTAAGCAAATGTTCCATTTTTCAATCAATTTAAATGAACGTAAATGTCAATCCAAAAGTGAATATTCAGATTCACATGAATTTCAAAATGTTTGAAAATAAAATAACATATTTCATTCGAAGGAGAAGTGACTTTTCATGGCTCGCTTTCAATTACTCAAGCTCGCCATGAAAAGTGTCACTTCTCCTCCATATGAAATAATATACTACTAGCTGGCCCGGCGAACTTTGTTCCGCCCTAATGATACTTACGGTGGATTTCACAAATCCACTCTGATTTTTGAACTGTCAAATGTTTCCATGGATATGAGCTATCACACAGAACAGATACATAAAAATAATATGTCATAATATGTCAATCACTAATAATGGCAATTTTGGATTCAGTTATTTCCGCGAATATATTATTTACTAGCTGGCCCGGCGAACTTTGTTCCGCCTAAATGATACTTACGGTGGATTTCACAAATCGTAATCACCGGTGATCGGAGATCAACAGCTTGGTTCTCTGATTTTTGAACTGTCAAATGTTTCGATGGATATGAGCTGTCACACAGAAAAGATACATAAACATAATATGTCAATTACCAATTATAGCAATTTTGGATTTAGTGATTTCCGCAAACATATTTATTACCCAAACAGAAATTCAAAAACATTTTAAAAATTATGAGAAAAGATGAGAATGGACATATCACGATCGAAACTGATCGCCAAAATCGTATATACTTGACATTTCGATAAAAATTCACGCGCTTCTGGATCTGTTAATAGACCTTCATGGTACTATAAGTCCTATGCAAATTACACAGTAATTGATGTCATATGTTCTTTATTCGACCATTTCAAACAACGACGACCGAAATTCTCGAAAAAAAAACAGATGACGTAAATTGATGGTCGCGAAAGCCTCAACAAATTCATCGCCATCTAATGGTGCTGATGTCAAATATAGTACCTTCACGATAAGATGTCTATAATAATGGTGTAGGCACCCGTCAATTTTTGAATGGAATGACGTTCGACCAAATCGAAAATATTAGCAACGTGGCGGCGCCGCAATATCATTTCAGTGTATTTTCCGTTGTCAATTTGATGGATGTATCAACAGCTGATTTGCTAAAGTCAATATTATGACATGACAGCAGAATGGCATCTTTTTATAATGGAAGTTTTCTACTTTTCCTAAGAACTAATATACATCAGAATGTCAGGGATATAAACACACATTATTGCTTGACAAAATTGTCTACCATTAACACGCCACGTTCGCCAGAATAAAGTCAAGTATTTGAAATAACTGATAAAAATCAGTCATAATTTGTGAATAGCGCCACCTGAAGTGGAAAGAACGAAACATTGCTAATATAATCAATTTGGTCACAACAAAATCTAATCAGTGCCTACACCATTATTCTAGACATCCTACTTCACGATAACCTTATTTTGAATAAATAAAACAATAAAAATAACTAATAATCAGTCATAATATGTGAATAGCGCCATCTGAAGTGGTACGAAATCTAATCATTTTAGACATATGTACTCCTACGCTAAGATTTTTTGGTGTTGGCCAACGGCGCAAAGTTGTAGGCAACTCAAATTACACACTATTACAGTGACTATAGTGGTAATATAGTCACTGTAGTCACTATAGTGGTAATATAGTCACTGTACATACACCCCATCTAACGGAGAGAAGTACCTACGAATAAGCGGTAGCGTAACTGTAACTTTAGAGACACCTAGTGGCCTCGCTCAAAAGGAGGAAAAGCATTTCCTGTATAAGTGAAATTTTCATCGATTTTTTCGAAGTTTTATTGCATTTTATAATAACCAGACCGTAGACGAATCCATATATGAAGTTTCATAACAAACACTCCATCCGATCTCGAGTTATAAATGGTGTAACCAACATCTTTCTTTTATATATATAGATTACCCAAACAGAAATTCAAAAACGTTTCAAAAATTATGAGGAAAGATGAGAACGGACAATTCACGATTGAAACTGATCGCCAAAATCCGATTTACTTGAAATTTCGATGAAAATTCACTGTGATATTCAACCGCTTTTTGATCTGTTAATAGCTTTTCATGGTACTATAAGCCCTATGTAAATTACACGGTAATTGATGTCATATGTTCTTTTTTCGACCATTTCAAACCACGACGACCGAAATGCTCGAAAAAAGAACAGATGACATCAATCGATGGCCGCGAAAGCCTCAACACGCGAAAGCCTCAACAAATTCATCGTCATTTAATTGTGATAATGTCAAATAAATTTCGTTTTTTGGAATAAATAAAACTATAAAAATAACTAATAATCATCAGTCATAATGTGTGATTAGCGCCATCTGATGTGGTAAGAACGAAACTTTTCTCATATCACAACGAAATCTAATCATTTTAGACATCTGTACTCCTACGCTAAGACATCTAACGCGGAGAATATCAAATGAAGTACCAACGAATAAGCGTTAGCGTAACTGTTACAGTAGCGACATCTTGCGGCCTTACTCAAAAGAAGGAAAAGCATTTCCTGTATAAGTAAAATTTTCATCGATTTTTTCAAAGTTTTATTGTATTTTATAATAACCAGACTGTAGACGAATCCATTTATGAAGTTTCATAACAAACAGTCCATCCGATCTCGAGTTATAAATGGTGTAACCAACATCTTTCTTTTATATATATAGATTATCATATCTCGATAGCGCAATCTATTCAACGTAACTGTTGCTTCAGCCTCATTCTCGAAAGCAATAAAAAGTTGGGGATAGAGAGACTTTTCAACGATAACTTTGGGGTTTTCTGAGCCCCAGATGCGACAATTTTGCTTGTTGACAGAGCCACCGAGGTGTAAATGCCTCAAGACCCAAATATTCAGGCAAATAATGGTGTTATACCGTTTGTTGAATGCCTAATTCCGAAGAACGACGAGGAATGGACAAACCTGGGTTTTCTTCAACACTTTCGGCTACAGTAGCAATATTCTAGAGGGATGTGCACGGGTTTTGTTCTTCACATCACTTAATTGTCCCAACAGCTCAAATTTTTCCACCAATTTCTGTATTGCGGTTCGACAAGGTGCTTCACGACGACCCAAATATGTACGAGTTGTACGAACCGTCTCTGGCAAATTTTCGCCATTTCTATAGTGAATTTCATTAATTTCGATGGGTTGTTGAAGCGTGTATCTTTTCATTTTTATTTCTACTCGCCAAATATCAAAAAATGACAGCTTCAAAAGTGACATCTACCGAAATTCAAAATAATACCTCTTAGTGGAAAACCTTTCAGCTTCTATAAATTTTTCCTGAAATTGAATTACATATTTAGCGAACCAACTTATACATATTTATAGGTATGTAATTCAATTCAAGAATGCCGCATTTTCCAGATGGTTTCGAATAAAATATTTCATTCACGTTTAATGTAATAATTTATGGAAGTTCATGCAGAAAGGAAATATTCACTAATTTTCCGATTTTTTTAAGTATATTTCTTCACGGTTACTGAAACTATAAAAAAAGAGATCAGTGTTTGTTGAGGATTTACATCGATATGGCAGTGGACCCGCATAATTTAATTTCTCGAGTGATAATTTTCATTGAATCCATTATTATTTATTCGCATTGCACAACAATGAGGTGCTAATACCGCTCATAATACGAGAAAGAATACATTAGTTTAGTGAAAAGAGTAGCACAAGGTGATTTTCCCAAACGAAATGGTAATGATGGATGGAAAATCCTTGGTCAGACACATTGAACATTAAAATGATTTGAACAATATTATGGTTTGTGAGTCCATTTGCTGGCAGAACAGATGGCCAATCGTCTGAATTGTCCATTGAATTCTAATCGGTTTGATTTTTTTAGAATCTATATCGGAATTTATTTATTTATATAAGTTTTTTTATCTACATTTGTATAGTTTATAAGAGGCGTATTTTAGCTGGAACACCTGAATAAGAGTTGTTCCAGTGGTTCAAATGGGGACGCATTTTTTATCTTCCAGTATATGCAAGCGAACTAGCCCTTCCATTATTATACCAACAATGAGATACCTTTCTGATATGTTCAAACTAGCTTTCTTAGCAATTTGTTGAATTAATCGTAGGAATTAGTAGAATTATTTCACAGATTGATTTAAAGTGTATGGATTAGAAAGTTGAATAGGTTCATCATTCTAAAAAAAATCATAAATAAGATGAAACATACTACCATTACTACCCATACAGAGTGAGTCACGAGGAACTGTACATATTTATATTAAATGACAATTTAAAAGTGCATTCCCCTCTTCATAAGTGTTATACAGAGTGAGTCCCGGTTTTCACTGAAAAAGTTCGATCTGTCATAACATTTGAACGGTTACCTTGAATCATTCGACAGTTCCGGCTCTTAAAATTTAAGTCGTGTTTATCTTTCGCACATTTAAACCTAATAATCGAGAAGGAGTCTGATAAAAAGTTTTAATATCACTATTGTGGGGTTTTTATCGAATAATGTATTTCAGTAATTATTTTGGTTTAGCATTAAATGACAATTTTCCCATTGAATTCAGAATAAGGAGCAAGAGTAAGTGTCAATTTATCAAATACTTTTTCCACTGCATTTCGTATACAGGTTTTTGAAAATGGGATTTTCTTCCAAAAAAACTAGACACCGAATTTCAACTAAGGAGTCATTAGTTGAAAAACCATGTTTCTTGCGAACACAATGTAAAATAGAGGGAAATAGTCTCAGAAAATTGAGGCTGACCGAATACGGCATTCAAATTTTTTTTATAAATCGGACCAATCAGTTAATGAATACTGCTTGGATTCCTGATAAAAAACATTTTCTCAACTCATAATGGCTCGATGACAGCGATTATTCACATAACTCATTTTAGGCATTCAATTGATTTACCTGAGAAATTTCAGTCGAAATAGGCGATTAGTTGAACATTAGTTATAGACTTTCTGATTTTTTTTTACGACAGCTTATCACAAAATTTTCACCCCGTACAGGGTGTTACAAAACAAGTCCGGAAAATTTAAGGGGCTGATTCCTTGTTCAAAATAAAGGGTAGTTTATTATAGAAATGTTGGGTTCAAAGTCAAATAAAGGGTGATATCGTGGTTCAAAGATGGCGGAAAAATTATGTTTTCATTTTGTATTTTGAAAACGAAAAGAGATAGAATTATGATATTTTATGGAAGTCTTACTATTATGAAAACACACTTTCTTAATATTTTTTCATGTATTTAGAATTAGTGAAAGGAGTTGAAGTAGACTATCCTTGTCATTTTCGTTTACTTAATTTAGAGAAAAGCTTACGCAACGACTTGAATAGAATTAAATTAGGATAGCTGATATGCTTAGAAATTTTTTCATCCCTTGCATTTTTCTCTCAGAATGTAAGGTTTTGAAATAAAAAAATTAAATGTAAATCATGACGTGTCGTTGCAAAATTCATAAATTGCCCTTTCCCGACATGTAATAATTTACATTTTATTTTTTTATTTCAAATCGGTATATTTTAGGAGGAAAATATAAAAGATGAAAAAGTTTCTAACCAAACCAGGATATCCGAATTTAATTTTACCAAGTCGTTGCGTAATTTCTTCTTTAAATTTCATTTTTGCGCCATCCTTGAACCGCGATATCTCCCAAATGTTTGGCTTTCGACTGAGCTTTCGACCCAACATTTATATAACAAACTACCCTTCATTTCAAACAAGGAATCACCCCCTTGAATTTAATTATGATATCTATTTGAAATTATTAGAGCTATTTTGTGCATTTAAGAACTGAAACAAAGCATTCAATCCTCAAATGTACCCTCAAAATTATGGGTATTTTTTTCCGAATGTTATCGTGATAACGGACAGCCGGACGCACAAAATGAAAATTGACCTCGGATTCACGATCAGTGAGTCTCTAATCGTTCAAGACCATTTTATGATTAAAATACCAAAATTACAGATATGTTGGAAAAAAATAAAAATAAAAAAATAATAAAGCTCTTCACAATCGAAAAATCAACTGCTTTAAATTGGGGGCTTGATTCTTCGATCAACGCTTTCTAAAACCCAGCCCCAGTCCCGAAGGATGAAATCTTATAAATTCCAAAAAGTTGAGAATTCGAAGTGAACCGAATCACTTAGAATCTAAAGTTATTCTCATTATTGTCTTCCAACTAGAGCAAACATTATCTGCTAAGCATAGCTTTATAAATATTTACGAATATTCAAAGGGATGTAGATGAAGATGATTTGAATTTTCGCTAAAAATTGAAATTATAATGCTAGAATCTGGTACAGCTGTTTAGTTGAGCCACATGCCAAAGAACTAATTTTGAAGATAAAAATAATTGTAGAGATATGTCAATAATTGATAAATTCTCAAAATATTAGATTGAAATTATTCGAAGAAACGATAATTGGTTCATTTGTTAATATGAGAAAATCAACATAGATGTTTTATTCAATGTTTAATTTCTTAACGAATAATGACATTACATTTTTTTTCTCATCGACCATCGTCGAATTTTCTGTATTATTTCTGTAGAAATTTTCAATGTTTCCAATGGTGTTGTATTTTTTTAATTTTTTTTAATTACAACCTGATCTGTGCGTAATATGTTTATGTACGCATGTTTACAAACATATATTTTTCAGCTTGAAATTTCCTTGATACTTACGTTATCTGGTACAAAACTTTTGTTTTCCATTTTATTTTCGAATTGTTAACTTCGGCACCTAGATATCATCCACTACACACCACTCTCTGGGTTCGCTAATCTTTTCGTCGTCCTACGTAAGTTGCCCAGCAACTGCACTGACTACGTTTCGCGGTGTACTGAGTCCAGCATCCGGTTCGCACTTTCTTAAGAGGATCCCATCAAAGCGATCTTGATTCTTGATTGCCGCCTGATCGGGATTTACCTGCAAGAACCGAGACGGATCTTACGACCATGTGTGGGGTGATCTGGATTGAGGGATTAATTTGAATTATCATATCGATATGATGGGAATGCATTCAGCAATTGAAAGGCTATAATACGTATAATATGTTACCATAAGAATGCGGAAAACGTTGAAAGTTAAGCCGAAGAGAGAAATTAGTGGAAATTACAATAAAAGGAGCAGATACTGGCAATTTTCCCAGTTAATTCGAGTAACGTTCACTCAATCGTTAAATGGAGTTGTGTGTTCGTATGTTTTCAAAAATTTCTACATGAAGAGGGTGGAAAACCATTTTTTAATTCCAGCTCACACACAAAAAAAAAGAGTTATGAATTGTTTACCATAAAAAAAATTATTTCCTGTTGTTATTTCTTCCTAATTCAGGTCAATGACATGGACAATTTGCGTTGTGAATTTTATCAAATGTTTTGTTTGTTTTTTTAATTTTCTTTTATTTTCTATATAGGTAGTAGTTCATATAGTTACATAAACGTTTTTTCTGTATTTTGATTTTATTAGCTCTGTAAGATGAGAGGTTGTTAGGTTTGTAGCTATAAGAGAAATTACTCTAATTTTAAAGTGTTTGTGAAGTGAATAAATAAATAAATAAATAAATAAATGAATAGATAAATAATAAATAAATAAATGAATAACATAACATAACATAACATAATATTTATTCATACATAATCCAATTTTCTAACAATATGAAAGATCTGGCTGAGATCTATCCAAGTAAATACATGAATAAATTAAAGAATAGAGGAAATAAGTAAATATTTTCTGTGATTTAGGTTATCATAAAAAAATAAAACAACAATATGAGCCCAACCCACTAATATTCCCTTATATAGACACGAATTACAAAATCAATAATGTCGTTAATGTGTATATGTCAACTTCGAATTATCATGTCGTCTCCGGGTGAGTTTGTCCAATTTAGGTGAGTTTGTCTAGTTCAGGTAAGTTTGTCTAATTCATGTAAGTTCGTCTAGTTCAGGGAAGTTTTTATAAAGGACCCCGCACTTTTTCTATGGCAAATGGCGTTCCGTCAAATTTTCTAAAATTTTGGTATAATGTAGTACTCGACCTACTGATCAAAAGTGTCCATCGCCCCAACTCAATCCTATGACTAGTTTTCGAGATACAGGGCGTTGAAGTTGAGAATTACCCACTTTTACTACGCTCGTATCTCGGAACAGAATAGAATGAACTTCAATTTTTCTCAAGAAACATTTCATTACATCCCCAGGGAGCAACCATATAGAGGAATATGACCGAAAATCGTTACGAATACAGGGTTATCCATAACTGAATGCATGCCCGATTTTGAAAGTATAAAATAAGTCAGTTTCAGAGCGAGAACGTTCACAAAATGAACTATTACACTAGATATGTTGTTGTTACATCGAAAAAGTCTGAAATACCCAGAATTTATACCGGGTGATCCATTATTATAGAAACTATTCTCAAGGAAGGTTAAATGGACACCCTGTATTTATGGGTTGATTCAAAGTGTTTGTGTAATTTTTTAGAACATATCATCATGGACTTCAAAGAATACAGGGTGATTCAGTCATGAAATGAACTTTGAATCTCAAAAAAATACCCAAAAACCACCTTTTTTTCATCACCCTCTATTTCAAGATCAATTCCGATGAGGTGGCAGTTTTCTTTCACCACTGTACTTGATATGAAAATATCAATACGGCTGAGAGTTTTCATCCACTTCCTATGACCAGAATTTTTTCTATGCTGGAATAAGAATAGAATAACTTAAATGAATAATTAGGAAGTGGATGAAAACTCTCAGCCGTATTGATGTTTTATATCAAGTACAGTGGTGAAAGAAAACTCCCACCTCATCGGAGTCAATCTTGAAATAGAGGGTGATGAAAAAAAGGTGGTTTTTGGGTATTTTCGTGAGGTTAAAAGTTTATTTGATGACTGAATCACCCTGTTTTCTTTGAAGTCCATGATGATATGTTCTAATAAAATTAAACAAACACTTTGAATCAACCCATAAATATAGGGTGTCCATTTAACCTTCCTTGAGAATAGTTTCTATAATGATGGATCACCCGGTATAAATTCTGGGTATTTCAGACTTTTTCGATGTAACAACAACATATCTAGTGTAATAGTTCATTTTGTGAACGTTCTCGCTCTGAAACTGACATATTTTATACTTTCAAAATCGGGCATGCATTCAGTTATGGATAACCCTGTATTCGTAACGATTTTCGGGCATATTCCTCTATATGGTTGCTCCCTGGGGATGTAATGAAATATTTCTTGAGAAAAATTGAAGTTCATTCTATTCTGTTCCGAGATACGGGCGTAGTAAAAGTGGCTAATTCTCAACTTCAACGCCCTGTATCTCGAAAACTAGTCATAGGATTGAGTTGGGGCCATGGACGCTTTTGATCAGTAGGTCGAGTACCTACTACATTATACCAAAATTTTAGAAAATTTGACGGAACGCCATTTGCCATAGAAAAAGTGCGGGGTCCTTTAGGTAAGTTTGTCTCAAATCTAGGGGTGCTATTCAGAGGTTGTTAATTATCCTGCAGAACAGGTGACGATCCGTATTCAATTTCTATATTCTCTGAGGCTCAAAATATTACGAATATTCTTCGGCATGAACATCATGAACATCTCGACGCCCAGATAACGGAAACCTCTTTGTCCTATGCCCTTTTCCATTCGAGGTATGTTACTTCGATTCATGCTCTCTAAAATTATAATTACATCTTTTACATTCCAGAGCCTGAGGACTATTCTTCAGGTCTGAGAGCACTCTGAAACTATATAACTGTGAAACATTCATTATTTTTGCTTCCTGAAACAACTGATCACTTGGGTATGATCTGTTTCTCCTCATTATTATTTTCAAGAACCACTTCTGAAGAACGTGTGATTTTTTAAGGTGACACTCACGGGCACTTCCCCACCCTATGAGGTAAGTTAATTGGGACTGTATGAGTGCATAATATAAAATTTTCATCTGATTAGACTCCAAATATTTTCTCAGGTATTTAAATTTGCTTAGTAGGTACCTTATTTTACCAACAACATTATTTATTTGTAGATCCCATTTGAGATGGCGGTCTACTAAAATTCCGAGGTATTTGATGGATGTTCTTTCTTCAATCTCAGAATTAGCATCCAGACGAAGGGGTCCAAGATTCGGCAGTCCACTGGAGTACGATGTAAAAGGGAGATTTTTTGTTTTTTCTGGGTTCAAAGTGAGCGTACTTATTACTCTACCCTGAAGATTCATTGTCAGTAAGGAGTTCATATAGAGACCGTAAATAGAATCGGACCCAGGACAGTCCCCTGTGGCACTCCATAAGTTACTGATCTGACATGAATGAATGAATAAATAAATAAATGAATAAATAAATAAATAAATAAATGAATAAATTCTTCAAAGTCGTATTCAATTGAAATCTTGACTTCCTTACAGAGTTGATTATTCCTCCATATTAATAATTTCCACATGAGAAATGTAGAACTTGTGAATTTACAATACTGCGCATAAATTTTCAATACTAAATCAAAATGACATTCAATCAGAATAACATCAAGTTGAAATGTTTTATACCAAAACAAAAGCTTCATCACTGCATCAGAATTTTAATGTTAAATTAGAATTTTTGATACTGTAAGTAAGGGCGTAGCCAGGATTTATAACAGGGTCACAGGGTGGGGGGCAAACCATGGTCATCGTCGATGGTCGTTCAAAATGTAAAAATTTAGGATAAACGGAATGGGCAAATTTAATTTATTTTTTCTTTCAGGGGGGGGGGCAGCTGCCCCCCCTGCCCATAGCTGGCTACGCCCATGTAAGGAGCCCCTCTATCTTATGGTTGATAAAGAAAAACTCTAAAGAGTTGAAGAAAAAAAAGTTGTACACGTTTTTTACGAATATGTTTTGGAAGCTGATACATCCAATGAATTCGATTTTATGTCTGACTCTCATAGAGGGCTCTAGTTGCACGGTTCGTAACAAATGCAAAGTATTGAACCCAACTTAATATTAGAAATATTAAGCAAAATTTCAAGTAGACTTAAATATGGAGAATGTTTTTTCAGTTTTCTGTTAGCTGCTATAGTTCTCGAGATTCCATCAGTAGGCAACGAATTTTGCGCACCCTGTACATGAATTATTTTTATCGAAATATCTGAACTAATAATCGTGAAGGCATGTGTAATTGTGTACTCGTATCAAATGAATAAGAGTAGACAGTTGAACTGAACGCATTTTTGAGCGCTCGTTCCACTCAAACGAGGGCTATATAAATTCGTTAAGAAGTCGTTATGTTTCGAGTTTCGAGTCGGAGATGGTCTCCATCGCGTAGGTTCGGCTCACGGATCACCGTGGTCAACTACAACTACAGGACCATATCCTTTTCATGAAATTTTCCACGACCAAATCGCAAAGTAGCTGCCCTATGTCCCCGATAGCCCCACGAATTCCATCTTTGAAGCCTTGAATCGACGCTCGGCTCTTGACGTAGACCTTCCCTTTCTGCACAAGGAAGAACTCGCAAGGTGTTGAATCACAAGATCTCGGTGGCCAATTGTGATGACCTCTTCGAGAGATAACACGGCCAGGAAACTTTTCCCGTGAGAGATCAATGGTTTCGTGGCTTGTGTGGCACAAAGCGTCTTCTTTTTAGAAGTAAACGTTGTCCAGATTAATACCATCCATTTCCGGCCATAAAAAATCATTAATCACTTCTCGATAGCCCAATCCATTCTCCGTAACTGTTGCTCCCTCCTCATTCTCGAGAAATTAAGGTCCAATGACCCCGCCGGATCATAAACCGCACCAAATAGTCACATGTTCAGAATAGAGACGCTTTTCAACAATAACTCTTGGGTTTTCCGAGCCTCAGATGCGACAATTCTGCATGTTGACGATGCCACCGAGAAGGTGGAAATGGGCCTCATCACTTAAGATGATTTTTCATGGAATAATTTTCATGCATTTTAAGGACCCAATCAGCAAAGACACGACGTTTTTGATGATCGGATGGCTTGAGTTCTTGTGTTCACTGAACTTTATGAGCCTTAATACCCCAATTTTTATGCAAAAAACGATGTACCTAATGACCTTTGTGGAATGCCCCATTCTGAAGAACGACGATGAATGGACAAACCTGGGTTTTCTTCAGCCCTTTCGGCTACATCATCAATATTCTCGCCTGTTCGTGAGTGACGTGCACTGGTTTTATTATTATTATTATTTATTAGGGATAAGAGTCAAGATAAATATATATAGGACCCAGTACATATATAAACTAATAACAGATACAGCCCAAACTTAATCTGTCTAACTAAATTGAAATAAAATGGTCCAAATTGTTCTTAAACGAACTAACACTAGCCCAGGGAGAGGTGCGTCAAGTTGGTGACACACCCCCCGAATTTTGGTATCAAATTGTTTTGGGAATTTTGTGCCCATTTTGTGCCAATTTGTGCCGTATGTTATGAATTTTGTGCCCATTCCGTTCTCGAGATATTTCAAGTTTTCCAAGTGTGTCACCAACTTGACGCTGTGACACACTTGTGGAAATTTGAAAATTTTCTTCTTTCGGTAAATTGTGCCCATTTTGTGCCAATTTGTGCCGTATGTTATGAATTTTGTGCCCGTTCAGTTCTCGAGATATTTTGAGTTTTGTTTGTGAGGAGCGTCAAGTTGGTGACACACCCCTCGAATTTTGGTATCAAATTGTTTCGGGAATTTTGTGCCCATTTTGTGCTAATTTGTGCCGTATATTATGAATTTTGGGCCCGTTCCGTTTTAGAGATATTTCGAGTTTTTCATGTGAGTCACCAACTTCACGTTATGACTCACATAAGGAAAGCTGGAAATTCTTCTTTGGATAAATTGTGCCCATTTTGCGCCAATTCGTGCCGCATAGTATAGATTTTGCATGCTTGCAGTTTTTGAGATATTTGAAGTTATTCCTGTGAGATGAATAGAAGTATAGTCCATCCAAGAATGATTGACATCAGAGCAGGCCTTGAAAGTCCAGTCGCAGCTTTATTTCTAGTTAAAAAAAAGTAACTAAAAATTTTCTGTGCTTTCATCATAGATATAGAAATAACCTAAAAATTTAACGATATTTTTTTAAGTAAGGAACTTTGAACATCAAAATGTTCACAATTTTCACATACGATTACCAGCGTGTGAATCTGTATACCAGCAGTATATTATTTTCATCTTGTATTGATACATTTTCGATCTTACGATCAATTATAGGAGCACACAGCCTGGAAATTCTGGTTTGGTAACGAAAAATATCGTGGGTGATTAAATAGCACGGTCCTTTTCAATGTTGAATATGAATATTCGCTAAACCGAAAAAATCTATATACATAAAAGAAAGATGTTGGTTACACCATTTATAACTCGAGATCGGATGGACTGTTTGTTATGAAACTTCATATATGGATTCGTCTACGGTCTGGTTATTATAAAATGCAATAAAACTTCGAAAAAATCGATGAAAATTTCACTCATACAGGAAATGCTTTTCCTCCTTTTGAGCGAGGCCACTAAGTGTCGCTACAGTTACAGTTACGCTAACGCTTATTCGTAGGTACTTCTCGCCGTTAGATGGGGTGTACAGTGACTATATTACCAGTATTACCACTATAGTCACTGTAATAGTGTGTAATTTGAGTTGCCTACAACTTTGCGCCATTGGCCAATGTTTCGTTCTTTCCACTTCAGGTGGCGCTATTCACAAATTATGACTGATTTTTATCAGTTATTTCAAATACTTGAATTTATTTTGGCGAACGTGGCGTGTCAATGGTAGACAATTTTGTCAAGCAATAATGTGTGTTTATATTCCTGACCCTGACATTCTGATGTATATTAGTTCTTAGGAAAAGTAGAAAACTTTCATTATAAAAAGATGCCATTCTGCTGTCATGTCATAATTGACTTTAGCAACTCAGCTGTTGATACATCCATCAAATTGACAACCATAGATAACCTATTGACAACGGAAAATACACTGAAATGATATTGCGGCGCCGCCAGGTTGCTAATATCACCTAATATTTTCGATTTGGTCGAACGTCATTCCATTCAAAAATTGACGGGTGCCTACACCATTATTCTAGACATCTTATCGTGAAGACATCAGCACCATTAGATGGCGATGAATTTGTTGAGGCTTTCGCGACCATCAATTTATGTCATCTGTTTTTTTTCGAGAATTTCGGTCGTCGTTGTTTGAAATGGTCGAATAAAGAACATATGACATCAATTACTGTGTAACTTGCATAGGACTTATAGTACCATGAAGGTCAATTAACAGATCCAGAAGCGCGTGAATATCACAGTGAATTTTTATCGAAATGTCAAGTTTATACGATTTTGGCGATCAGTTTCGGTCGTGATATGTCCATTCTCATCTTTTCTCATAATTTTTAAAATGGTTTTGAATTTCTGTTTGGGTAATAAATATATTTTTGCGGAAATCACGAAATCCAAAATTGCTATCATAGGTAATTGACATATTATTTTTATGTATCTGTTCTGTGTGACAGCTCATATCCATCGAAACATTTGACAGTTCAAAAATCAGAGAACCAAGCTGTTGATCTCCGATCACCGGTGATTACGATTCGTGAAATCCACCGTAAGTATCATTTAGGCGGAACAAAGTTCGCCGGGCCAGCTAGTCTTGTTAATAATTTGAAGTGTGTGACTGCAATGTGAATTGATTGGGAAATTTGCAATAGATATCAAGACACTAAGATAGAAACAAAACTTAACCAATGGATCTATTCAATATATGAAGAATTTTGTTATGACATTGTAACTTTCAATATTCGTGAACATTGAAGGTGTAAAATATGAAATATGAAAAATATAAA
Organism: Adalia decempunctata; assembly: GCA_951802165.1. Taxonomy (NCBI): domain Eukaryota; kingdom Metazoa; phylum Arthropoda; class Insecta; order Coleoptera; family Coccinellidae; genus Adalia; species Adalia decempunctata. The sequence continues at coordinate 59,793,098 of OX637696.1, read as the reverse complement.
TATTCCTATTATTCTGTTTCAACAACCACAACATGTTATTTATTCCTCATCTGGGCAGAACTCGTCATGTTCATAATGAAAGGTTTTGTCAGCAATATATCATAACATTGCTTATATTTTACTAATCTTCTCTCATTTCTTTTTATACGTGCTCTGTGCAGGCTTTCCATTTTTTAGCTGTTCACTCTTCAAGAGCCCCATTACAAAGATATTTTTTTCACTTGCTCAATTTTTGCCAAATTTGTTCGAAACATTAATGACAGAACAAAATGTCAGTGTTATTTCCAACACCAACCTGAATTCTGCAACTCAAAATATTACGAATGGGCATTACCAACATAGTTTCGATTTTCCAAAGCCCCCCGAGATGTCAATCATTCTTGGATGGACTATAGCAGAATTCAAAGACGAGCGTCAATTCCATGTCATAATATTATGTGATCATTTTAAAGTATGAGTTGTTGAACTGGCAGACATTCGGTGAAAACAACCAAATTTCAATGATTCGACGACATTTTCACTTAGAATAATCAATTCATTATATTGAGTTGATGAATTAATATATAAGTACAGGTTTATCGAATACGTTGACACATCCTCAGTTTCAATTATATATTAGTAATATTCTACTTCAATCCATAATGAAGTATATTACGATTCAATAAAACAAACAATACTCATAAAAATATATTACTTTATAAATCCTTCAAAACAAATATATATATATTCTTTTGAAAGAGAGAATTACATACTGTTTTGTAATATCTAACAATATATGGCATATGGCACGTGTGAAGAAATGGCGACAAGGAACAGATTGTATAAAAGAATAAAATCTGTTTCCCGCTCCAAATCTGAGTGTTAGCAGAGGGAATGTAAACGGGGTACCATACAATTCTGCGTATGATACACGAGAACAGATAAAAACCTCTGAAAAAACTCTGTCTCCCCGTGTATGTGTGGTGATACTGAATTTGTTAAAAAATATGCTGCTATCCATGTTACAGAGCTCCTTGTGCTTGAAAACAAATAAAAAACAACAAGAGTAACAAAACAAATGAAAACATGAATGTAACGTGAAAAATATAAATTGTAGCTAAATGAATATGAAACCATCAAATCAAAGGATGTAAAAATCAATAAATAAGTATTTATTGTTGACTTCTCGGTGATTTTTGTCACTTTCTCTCGCATATCATCGTACGCTTCTCAGTGATTATTATTGCGCCTACAAACTGCCCAAAAGTTGACGAGTTCTGCCCAGATGAGGAATAAATAACATGTTGTGGTTGTTGAAACAGAATAATAGGAATATTTATATTTTTCATATTCCATATTTTACACCTTCATTGTTCACGAATATTGAAAGTTACAATGTCATGACAAAATTCCTCATATATTGAATAGATCCATTGGTTAAGTTTTGTTTCTATCTTAGTTTCTTGATATCTATTACAAATTTCCCAATCAATTCACATTGCAGTAACACGCTTCAAATTATCAACTAGATTTTTTCGGTTTAGCGAATATTCATATTGAACATTGAAAAGGACCGTGCTATTTAATCACCCACGATATTTTTCGTTACCAAACCAGAATTTCCAGGCTGTGTGCTCCTATAATTGATCGTAAGATCGAAAATGTATCAATACAAGATGAAAATAATATACTGCTGGTATACAGATTCACACGCTGGTAATCGTATGTGAAAATTGGGAACATTTTGATGTTCAAAGTTCCTTACTTTAAAAAAATATCGTTAAATTTTTAGGTTATTTCTATATCTATGATGAAAGCACAGAAAATTTTTAGTTACTTTTTTGTAACTAGAAATAAAGCTGCGACTGGACTTTCAAGGCCTGCTCTGATGTCAATCATTCTTGGATGGACTATACATCTATTCATCTCAAAGGAATAACTTCAAATATCTCAAAAACTGCAAGCATGCAAAATCTATACTATGCGGCACGAATTGGCGCAAAATGGGCACAATTTATCCAAAGAAGAATTTCCAGCTTTCCTTATGTGAATCACAACGTGAAGTTGGTGACTCCCATGAAAAACTCGAAATATCTTTAAAACAGAACGGGCACAAAATTCCTAATATACGGCACAAATTAGCACAAAATGGACACAAAATTCCCAAAACAATTTGGTACCAAAATACGAGGGCTGTGTCACCAACTTGACGCTCCTCACAAACAAAACTCAAAATATCTCGAGAACAGAACGGGCACAAAATTCGTAACATATGGCACAAATTGGCACAAAATGGGCACAATTTATCGAAAGAAGAAAATTTTCAAATTTCCACAAGTGTGTCACAGCGTCAAGTTGGTGACACACTTGGAAAACTTGAAATATCTCGAGAACGGAACGGGCACAAAATTCATAACATACGGCACAAATTGGCACAAAATGGGCACAATTTATCGAAAGAAAAAAATTTTCAAATTTCCACAAGTGTGTCACAGCGTCAAGTTGGTGACACACTTGGAAAACTTGAAATATCTCGAGAACGGAATGGGCACAAAATTTATAACATACGGCACAAATTGGCACAAAATGGGCACAAAATTCCCAAAACAATTTGATACCAAAATTCGGGGGGTGTGTCACCAACTTGACGCACCTCCGGGGGAGCTGATTCCAGACACGATAAACTCGATTTGGTAGGAAATTCTGTCTCGCTGCGTAGTGAAAATTTTCACATCACTAACTTGTCCCAACAGCTCAAATTCGTCTACCAATTTCTGTATTGCGGTTCGACAAGGTTGAATTTTCACCATTTTATAATTTTAATAATAATTTTAATGCGTTGTTGAAGCATGTAATGTTCAATTTTTTTAATGGCGTAGTTTCTACTTGTCGAATGTCAAAAAATGACAGCTTCAAAGTGACATCTCCCAAAATAGCGAGCCTTTCAAATTACACCTCTTGTTGGAAAACCCTTTAAAAGCTGACTCATTTTATTTTAAATGAAATAAAGCCCTTATGGGAGACTGATTAAAAAATAATTCTTGAAAGTGAATCTGTCTTCAAGATGAATCTACTCAAAAGCGTGCGGTGAGTGTGAAATGCTCAAAGGTAGAACTGCACTGGAATCATTCAGATCCTTCTATTCAACACGTGCGATGGCACGAGTATAATTGGTTCATCATTATCGACTTTCAAATGTCTTATTCAAAAATTGAAAGGAGTATCATCGAAGTTTCCCAAGGTTAATTATAATTAATCTATAGCAGAAATCACGAGGATATCAAACAACCAAATCGGTTTGCAATGTTTTATCTGAATAATCATTCGAAATTAATTTTCATTTTTATTTTAGGAAAGTATACAGGGTGATTTTTTCAAGTGTTTCATTAGACGTTTTCGAGGAAGGATTTGCGATCCAAATTCAAATATTTGATTTAGAGCACATTTACAATTTGTAAAATATTTTCAAGCGGAATCTACTTCCGGTTCTACCGGAAACGAATGTGAACTTCGTTATTTCAAATCCAACACCCTGTATATCTATACATATTTGAATTCTTCGTTTAATTTAATGATTTGATGTATGATATGCGCAACCTCATCAAGCGATTGTTGAGTTATAGCCTGATTCTAAATTTTTCTAACAGAAAGATTCTCACAAATTAGTGTTTAAATCTCCAGAATCTCTCATTGTAAGAAATTTGTTTCGCAACAGTTGAACAAAAGAAAGAACGCTGATACTGCTTATTGTATAAATTATGAGGAAATATTATACAGGGTGTCTGAAACAAGGCTTCGAAGTTAGCCTCAACAAAACTAGGAAATTTCATTTTTTTTCTAATGGAAACCATATAATTTTGTAATTCTGATCGATTGCTCGACAGAAACTAGCTAGAGTGTTCCTAACATTTCATGTCTTTAAAATCAGTTGTTTTGCTGTTATCGAATAAAATTCGAATTTCTCGACTGAAGCCAGGTTTCGCTCAGCAAATTCAATGGTATGTACGTTCTTCACCAAGAAGAAACTGTCATTCCAACGTATTCGTATTAGATCAGCACTATGGAAAACATGCAATAATAATTACTAATTAGGTACACTAGAATAGAATGATATATCGAAAGCCTGTTCTTTTTTTTGCATCGAATGTGGCAATTAAACAAAGCAGATAATGAATAAAAAACTATCACAACAATTTTCCAAACAACAAAAAACTTTGACAGAAATTTAATAATCGCTATTACAATAAATTTTCAGAATGTTTATTGATTCTTCTAAGAACTTTGATTTCGTTGAAGGTGTTAAATGCGTGGATTTCTTTCGTCAGAAATTCTGACTACCCTTTCTACTATTTTGTTACATTCACCATAAATGAAAAACATATTTAATACATCACTGTTACTGTAATTCTGATTTTGCCCGAATTCAAACAACAAGTAATAAATGACAGTTCTCAACAGTGCAATATAAATGAACTGACATATTCTAACTATTGACATAGCCTCTACTTGAAAATTATCTCCTCAAGTGGAGGAAGAAACTGATAGGAAAAATTACTTGCATAATTAAAAGAAAAAAGTCCCATAAACACCGCAACCGTTTCGTTTTTTAGATACATGGTGTTAAAGTTTGAATTTTTTCCAAGTTTTTTTTCTCATAATATCTACAATTCATTCAATAAGAAATTCAACTGGTACTTTGCATAGGTATTATAATTTAGAGTTTACTTATAATGAAATCGCAGCATAGGAGGAGGAATTTCCTTGAAAATTTTTAATTTTTCTGAGGATTTCGAGAGAATCGTTCCAATTTTTTATACTCGAAATCGGTAGCAGATACTACAAAACTACAAGAGACCATGAAGTTTGAAATAACAACAAAGCTTTTTTTTACAATTTTTCAAACTAACAGAGGCTCACTGAAAAAGTTCTGGAGAAAAACATTGATTAGGTGAATACAGAATAGGAGTTTCTTCCTCCTTCCCACCGAATTTACAGTCGTTGGTGTCCGATAAACTCATTCTGACCAGATGCTTCCTGTGGCGACAACGTCCTGTGAGAAAGGCGGCGAGGAGGTGTAGTTGGTCCTTACTGGGAACCAGATACCTTTGGGATCTTGCAGTAAACAAAGTTCCGAGGAATTTTCTGGACTTCTGGAGTGATCTCTTCCTGGGAGACGATCTTCTCTTTCTCCAGAAACTCTTTCTTATATTTCCCTGTACCACAGAGAGATACTCGGCAAGTGAATGGCGTTTGTGTGCCCTCTCTGGCAAGGATATTGGCCTCTTTGTTTCCTAAGATTCCCGAATACCATATTCTACATTTATTACGTCACATCCTGTAAATCTGTTCTTGATACGATCTTCACAAAATTTTCCACTCATCCAAAAGTCATTATTAAACTCAACACTTAATTTCAACCCAACTGGATATGTACAGGGTGGCCAGATTTCTATGTTTTATTACAACATGTTTTTTTTTCACTGCTTCTCATCGGTGCTATTGGATTTATTGTATCTGCTCGAATTTCGGAGCTATAACAAAAAAAATTTATGTATTTCAAATGGAAACCATATTGGGAAATAATATTTCCAGATTGATCTTTTTTCAACGATTTCAAAAAGATATTACATGACATACTTCCGAGTTCAATATACAGGGTTTTTCAGAATAAGGGACCGTAAATTCGGGATCTTAATCCTCAGATGATTTTATGATATAAAGTTCCTATGGACTATAGGCCCCTGAAGCACTGTTTCTGAGATACAGGGTGTTGAAATAAAAAAAAATGGTTTTATGAAATTATTTTCTACACCGTACACGATTTTTTTTGAGTTTTGGTAGGTGATGAGTACGCATTAAGACACATTTTTCCCTATATAAAATGATGTTCAATTTTCACCAGTGAAGATTAAGACCCCGAATTTACGAAAACTTATTATGAAAATGAGTACGCATATTTTTAAACACATGATGAAATTGCATTTTATTTTTTTCTCAGAAAGTATTCGTCGCAGGTAAAAAACTCATTAAACCATTCTTATTGTAAATTATGTGGTTATTACTAAAATAATTTAAAATTTGAGGAAAATCATTGGCGTACCAATTTTTTCACCGAATTTCTTCGGACAAGTCTGTACGGACGCCACTGGTGAAAATTGAACATCATTTTGTATAGGATAAAATGTGTCTTAATGCGTACCCATGACCTACCAAATCGCAAAAAAATCTTGTACGGTGTAGAAAATAATTTCATAAAACCAATTTTTTTTTAATTTCAACACCCCGTATCTCAGAAACAGTGCGTCAGGGACCTATAGTCCATAGGAACTTTATGTCATAAAATCATCTGAGGATTAAGTTCCCGAATTTACGGTCCCTTATTCTGAAACACCTTGTAAATCGAAAATTTCGAAAAATCACTTTTCGTTCAACAAACCCAAGCAGGCCTCGATTCACTCTCTTCAAAACTTGGGAGGTCACAAAATTTCATATCTTATTTATTTTCGCTTGTCAAATTCAATTCAGTCTAATCATTTTTGTATCATCCCGCGATTTTAAAGTTTTTATTCAAATCACATCATTAAAAGATGTGATTTATGTATTTCCACGAATGGACAACGATTTGAACATTTCTTGTGAATAATATTTTTTTCAAATAAACCTATATTTTTTTTCTTGATGGAGCTTTTTTTGCCCCTCATGGAAACGTGAAGCATTCATTCCTGTTAACAACGGGTTACATAAATCTTTGTGTTATTGTCATCATCAAATCATCTGAATATTTAAATGCTTTTCATTCTCAATTAAGCAGAGAAATCATACTAGAATCAACAATTTTCGCGAAGCCCCTTTATTGGTATGATTAATAATAAACCTAATCTGGTTGTAGATTTTCATCCATGTTATTAATAAATAAAATTCAGTTTTCGGGAATGTCGACTTTTATTGCTGCCAAAATTACAAAAAAATGGCCGACGTTTCGAGGACTTTTGCTATCCTCTTTTCAAGGCAATATTCTGTATTCTTAGACGCAGTCTAAATTCATAAAATAATGGAACAACTCTATCATGAAACAAGTAAATGTAAAATAATGTAAATTAAAAATACTTATGAACAAAAATACTTACTTGTTTTATAATATAGATGTTCCATTATTTTATGATTTTAGACTGCGTCTAAGAATACAGATTATTGCCTTGAAAAAGAGGATAGCAAAAGTCCTCGAAACTTCGGCAACTTTTTTGTAATTTTGGCAGCAATAAAGGTCCTCATTGCCGAAAACTGAATTTTATATAATAAACCTAATATTTCCTGAATCAATTTTGCAGCTTATAATAATTGTGAGATATCGAATTCTATGACCTTATAAGAACTTAAGGAGCGCTAGACGATACAACAATGATGAAACTGAATTGAATTCGACAAGTGAAAATAAATTAAACATGAAATTCTATGACCGCCTCAGTTTTCAAGGAAGTGAATCAAAGCCTGCTCGGATTTTGTTGAACGAAAGGTGTTTTTTTTCGAAATTTTCGGTATATAGTGAAATCGTTGAAGAAAGATCAATTTGAAATTATCATTTCCCACTATGGTTTCCATTTAAATTTTTTTTTTGTTACATATAGCCCCGAAGTATGAGCATATACAAAAAATCTAATAGCACCAATGAAAAGCAGTAAAAAAAGTGCCCTTAAGATGTGTAGATGTGTAGATCCTAGAATACGGAAGTTATATTCAATTATAATAATGGATCAAAAAACAAAATCGCCCTGTAGCTCTGAAACTAGACGCCGTAGCAACTTTGGGTTTTCAGCTATTTCTGTTTCTCGAAAAAAGAGAACATGACATTTATCTTACTTTTTCTCTATCTTTCATAGTTTAGGAGTTGTAGTACTAAAACTACTAAACTATCGAAATCTGGCCACCCTGTACTTACTACAAAATACTTGTTTTTCCTGTTCTATTCATATATTTATTCTATGTTTTCATTATAATTTTTTTCATATGATCCACTATATGCCAATGATTTCACATCGATTCGAAACAGTATTCGTTGTCGAGATTCAAGAAATAAGTGAAATTACAAGTTTTGGCTAGTGAAATTTACTTCATTATTTGTTTGGAGGTTAGTCTCATTATTTTGTGGTTACCGAAAGAAGAATATTAATGTTCTTCGTATATTTTCAGTTTGAGTTACTCATTCTTCCCTTGAGATTTCTGTTTCATATATAAAAATGTTTTTAGGAATATTACCTATCGATATTATTGGTCTCACCGGAAAGAGTAGATATGATGGCATTTATTAGATACATACGTAGTAATTCATTCAATAGGTACATCTGAAATATGTCTGATGTCACCTAGTATGGAATTTTTCTCTTTGTTATTAAACGGATGGCTCCAAAGCCGCCTCATTTGAGTAATATCGTCGATGGTGTGCGGTAAATTACATAACTGGGAAATACAAGATTGGCAGAGACCAATACTTCAAATAGCTCTTACATTACTATCGGCAGTTTTGCCAAGAGATAAATAATAATTGAAATCTGTAGAAGGTAAATATGTTCTCGCAGTATTACAAATTATGACAGCTGACGTATTTAACTCATGGATATAACTTATGATAATTGGTAATGTATCGTATGCGGCTATTCAAACAATTTAGCAATTGTTTGATGACATTGAAAGATCAAGTGTATCCTAGTATATTTGTGTAACATTATGCGACTTTATCAAATCTCTATTTTGCAACCGGTTATGATATGAAGGAAATTTCGAGATATATTTGAATACGTCCCGCATGTACTTCCTGATATGGATCTCATGGTTCTTGAAGGGTGGTTGTACTGTACGATAACAAGACTCGAAGCTGCAGTTTCGAAACCGAAAAGTTTTTCTCAGAAATTGCTGACAGTTTCTCGTTTATTGAAACCGAGGTTTCAATTTATTCACATTCTCATGTTTTAATCTGCCTGAATTACTGCTACAAGAAATGATCGCTCGGCTAAAATAATGTAAATATTGAATTTTTCACTTGAGAATAACGGATGCAAATTTTGAACACTAATAATTAATTATAGAAAACTGAAGAACTGAAAATGGACGACATTTGTACGTATTCACCCTCTTTCACGATGCTGACAGATACACATAAGAAAGAAAACATCCAACTCATACCTAATTTGGAATACATGGAAGTAAATAGCTTATTTTATCTGTATACTTAGAATTCTTTATTTGGTGTATATCATGTAAGAAGAAGTTTTGTTGTTCTATTAATCTTTATGGTCTCCTGTAGTTTTTCGTATCTGCTACTGATTTCGAAAAAATTTTCTCGAAATTCTCAGAAAAATAAAAATTTCATAAAAATCCGGCTATTAAAAAAAAATTAAACTACTTAAGTGTGAGGATATGGCGACCCATGACTGATGTCCACCCGTCCAATACACCTGTAAGTAATTTTCTTTTAAATAAAATATGTAATAGTAAAATAATAGTATCCTAGTACTCCTGCATAATATAATTTTGTGCCATGTCTATGTTTGTGTGCAGTCACATCCTCTCTATGTTTAATGTAATTTCAGCTCAGAATTGTAGAAGAATACATATACAGGGTGTGTCATTGGTGAATGAGCATACGGTAACCAGAACTAGAGCAACCCTAGGCGAGTCCAAAAAATCGATATATGAGAGGTTTAACGCATAAAAGTACGGTCCTTACTTTCGTGGTCGGTTAACCCTAACGATAGGTTCAGTAGGGACTTTTCCAGGTTATATCATCTTCAAGGAATTCTACTTTAATTTGAGGTTATCCTTGAGAAATGCAGATGCAATGAGGAAAAAACAAGTATGTTGAAAAGATTCGTTTGCGAAACAGTAGGTACTTTGCCAAATGATCAGAATCTTTTTTCATATTAAACCTCATTCGTTATTTTTATACCAATATCGAGATGGAAATATGGCATTGAAACAATCAACGAAGGATTATTATGTTAACCATAATAATGCACTAGCATTACTCGCCACATTTTATCACATTCACTCAATTTAATTCAAATAAAACGGCTAAACGAAGTCAATGAAATTTACGATTAGCGAAATATGAATTATAATTACATTAGCTTTCTCACAGATAGGTAGAGTCATTTTCAGGACGTTAAACGATAAGAATAACGTCAAATTTACATATCGCGTGCGCAGCACAGAACAAAAACACGGTTCTGCAAGTTCAGATTAACACATATAACGGATACTACATTACTTTGGACACGTTACATTGTTCTTCGCAAGGAGATGCAATTCATTTGGTAACTTTGAAATAATCGTTATCTTCAAAATGATGTTGTTTTTATTAACATTATCCTTGTTCAAATAAGTTAATGTTAACTAGCTGCAGCACCTGATAAATTTTGCATAATGGTATACAGGGTGACTGGCCGAAAATATACGGAAAACCAGAAATTTCGACATGCATGAAATCCTGCAGGTAGCTGAATATTGAAAGGTGACATATAGCTTCATCTCAAGATTCGCCATTCAGAAGACAACTGGCGCAATCTGTAAACAAACATGGAGATTGGAGGAAATCTTTTCTAGAGCTATGTTGTTATAAAAGGGGAATGTTATTATTTTAGATGATCTTCTTCGATCTCGTGATGATTATGTGAAGACTTTTAGTGAGATAATGTAATTATTAACCGTGTAGTGCCGAGTTTATAAAATTTCAAGAGGAAATTGTTTAGCTATAAACATCGCCACAGATTATTTTGTGCTAAGTGTCATTTTATTTTTCATTAATTTAGATTTAATAGATGCTTTGTATCCACATTCATATATCTGAATTTTGTATTTTATTGACATTTTTTTTTATAATTTGGACCATTGAAATAAAATTTCTATAAAAACTGTACGTATTAAATTTATAATCTTATGCTCCTTAGTGTTCAATTTTATCTCCCACATTCTTGGGATTTGATTATTACATCAAACGGTTTTCCATCATTCAGATTTTTCTATCGACAAAGTTGATAAACATTCTGACAACATTGTTAGCTTGTAGTGCGATTGATATTTCTGCGATTCGATACGATACTGAAATACGAAATTCTTTTCTCAGATCTTTTTTCATTTAAATTATCGTGTCTCGACAACTAGGCCATTGAACCATAGTACAATATTCAATTTTTCATGCGTTACAGATGAAGACAATATTGTTTACAAAATATGACAATTTACAGAAAAGGAAATCATACTGTAGATGTATTTTTCTCAGATCATTGGAAAGGAGCGAAAACTTAATAAGGAGTAGATTTTACTAAAATATGATAAGTAATGATCCTCTGAGTTACGTTTCAGTGTGAATTAGTAATTTTTCAAAATCGTATGACTAATCGTTGCCTACGTGCTCTTCTACATAGAAGCACGCGAATGGAAGTTATGCAATTCGAAGATTTTATGCAGTGTTACACAACTTATCATCGAATTTAAATTGACATTGTAGATTTGACATTGAGATACAGCACGGATTTCCCTTATGTTTGGTGCTATCATGTAATTCTAAGTTTAATTTATGCATGAGAACGGGCAAATGAGAGGTATGCCACCTGTCGTCGTCCAGGGCTACGAGAGGGAATTGGTTGTCTGATTCTCAACTAGATGTCGCCTTGATGTATACTGTACCTCAAGACTTTGTCTAGTTTTGTTTAAGAGGACCTCCGTTCCACTCCAATTTTCATCGAGGTAGGGTTATGTTGTCCTGATGATGATCAAAACAATGATCGAAACCTAGGTCGACTTCTACCCGCTTTCGATGAGGTTGGAACTTTCGTTGGTTCCCTGTATGATGATTTGTGGCAAGTTCGAGTCAGATTCATGGCGGTTTGTTGATATTTATATCAATGAACGCGGTGTATCTGATTAATCGATTATATTAATTTTTGTTTCCTTATGGAAGAAATCTTTTTGATTGAATTATTGTTACGGGCTTACGCCGATAAAAACGAACGATTCTCGCGCTCCCAGCTCGCAGGTTTATAATTATGTGAAAAATCACATTCCTGCAGCTGAACGGGCAAATGAGAGGTATGCCACCTGTCGTCGTCCTGGGCTACGAGAGGGAATTGGTTGTCTGATTCTCAACTAGATGTCGCCTTGATGTATACTGTACCTCAAGACTTTGTCTAGTTTTGTTTAAGAGGACCTCCGTTCCACTCCAATTTTCATCGAGGTAGGGTTATGTTGTCCTGATGATGATCAAAACAATGATCGAAACCTAGGTCGACTTCTACCCGCTTTCGATGAGGTTGGAACTTTCGTTGGTTCCCTGTATGATGATTTGTGGCAAGTTCGAGTCAGATTCATGGCGGTTTGTTGATATTTATATCAATGAACGCGGTGTATCTGATTAATCGATTATATTAATTTTTGTTTCCTTATGGAAGAAATCTTTTTGATTGAGTTCCTAAGATTGTTTTGAGGAGATTATTCATTTGTGATCGATTTTGTTTGAATTTTTATTCGGATTCGATCTATACGATCTGGGAGAGAATGGTTTTTTCTTCCTCGGCGATAATCTCAGAAACTATTGATCCAATTCAGAAATTTTTTTCACTTATGAAATAATATTTGCCATGTTTATTATACAGAGTCCTGTAACAGTGACGCGGTGATTTATATCTCTATTTAGGAAACAGATGGGAGTTTGTTTTTTTGCAATGTTTTCTTATTACTTGTGCTCCATCACAGGGTGTTTCAAATTTTCCGGATAGTCTCAACTTTTTTTTTCAAGGGGCAACCATGGATTTTTCATCAGTTTTCCTATATCTTTATTTTCAAAAAATATGGTTTTCGAGATATTCAGGTTAACATGTTTTTATTTCCCAATATCCGTCACTGAGGATATTTGAAGTGAATTGGATTTTCTCTTTGGTCAAATATTGTTACTCTCTGAAAGGGTATATCTGAAATCGAGCTGTGATATATGAACAGGATATGGAAACAGCTTGCTTCATATTGTAAATGATGATTTGCTGAATTTTCCTTATTTCCAATGGAACACCCTGTATCAATGGAAGGGTCGAATGGGTTCTAAAATATTCGAAGTGAAATGAATACCGGAAACATTCACCTTCTTTCTTATTTCCAAGGGGCCATACTTAATATTTCAGTAGAGTTTGAAATTTTCAGCCGTATTTGAGAAAATTATACATTATTATATATTTTTATTTTTAATACAGGGTTTTCCAATAAGAGGTGTAATTTGGCATTCTAAGAAAAATGCCATTTTTCAGATAAATTATCGGATGTTTATTTCAACATGAATTTTCAAGAGAATTTCCATAACTAAATCGCAAAGTGGCTGCCCTATTTCCTCGACAGTCTCTCGAATTTCCTTTTTGTGGTCTTGAATCAACGCTGAGCTCTTGGCGTAGACCTCCTCTTTCACATGGCCCCAAAGGAAGAAGTCGAGAGGTGTTAAATTACAAGATCTCGGTGGCCAATTGTGATTACCTCTTCGACTAATAACACGTTCCGGAATCTTTTCCCGTAAAAGATCAATGGTTTAGTTGATTCTGTGGTACATAGCGACGTCTTGTTGAATGTGAATGTTGTCCATATCAATACCATCCAATTCCGGTCACAAAAAAAATCATTAATCATCTTTCGATACAGCAATCCATTCGCCGTAACTGTTGCTCCAGCCTCAACTTCGAAAAATGAAGGTCCAATGACCCCGCCGGATCATAAATCGCACCAAACAGTCATACGTTGAGGATAGTGGGGCTTTTCAACAATAACTCTTAGATTTTACGAGCCCTAGATGCAACAATTTTGCATGTTGACGAAGCCACCGAGGTCGAAATGGGCCCTAATCACTCAAGATGATTTTTCGAAGACACGACGTTGTTGAAGATCGGCTAGCTTGAGTTTTTGTGTTAACTGAACTAAATTAGCCTCAAGACCCAAATCTGCAAAATACGGTGTAATTACGTTTGTGGAATGTCTACTTTCAATGAACGACGAGGAATAGAGAAACCTGGGTTTTATTCAACACTTTCGGCTACAACAGCAATATTCTCGGCGGTTCTTGAGCGACGTGCACGGATTTTTTCTTCACATTACTAATTTGTCCCAACAGCTCAAATTTTCCCATCAATATCTGTTTTGCGGCTCGACAAGGTACTTCACGACGACCCAAAAATGTTCGAGTTTCACGAACCGTATCTGCCAAATTTGTACCATTTTTATAGTGAATTTTATTGATTTCAATGCATTGTTGCAGCGTGCATCGTTACATTCTTTTTAATGCCGTAGTTTCTACTTGTTAAATGCTAAAAATGACAGTTTCAAAAGTGACATCTACCGAAATAGCGGGCTATTCAAAATATCTCTTATTGAAAAACGCTTTGTATGACGAGCTTTTTTTCATAATCTGTATGATAAGTTAAGATTATGTCGTTTGGTGGAGAATCCAATAAGGATAAAATATTGATACAATATTTGATCGAAAATGAATTTCAATGGGACTAGGCGCAACTTCAAATATTCTGAATGACGAATATTGAAGAAAAATAAGTCAAGCTGAATTTTCGAAAATGGTTAATATTTTCGAAGTAAAGATATACACAAAGTACCTATTATTTTTCATGAAGAAACCGAATGAGTGAAAACAATTGGTTATCGTGTGTTAGCACGATAACTGAGGAAGGACGGATAGAATTGAATTCGACCATGGATAAGTAATCATTGAGTCAAACCTAGTCGATTGAGACCAATCCTGGGTTGAAATTTGAAAAATACTGACATCGTGATGAAGTGATACGGCCCTCGATCAAAATCACAGATACAGTTGTCCATTTGGAAAAGCAAAGTTGGGACTCGCCCATGAACAAGCCTAATTCTCAAAAAACATTTTTGAAGACAAGCTTTTATAACAACACTCATCAGCAATTTTGAAGCCGCCATCTTGAATTCCTCAATTTTGAAGAATCGTAATTTTCGACCCAGAAAACCCCCATATACCAATTTTGAATAGAATAGGATCATAATTACAATAATCAACCGCCATATTGTAGCCGTCATCTTGAATTTCCCAATTTTGACAAAAGTATCATCATTTTCGAACCCGAATACCCCCAGATACTAATTTTGAATGGACTCGGATCATAATTACAAAACTCATCCGCCATTTTGGAGCCGCCATTTTGTTTTTTCTATAAAAAATATTTCATGATGCATTGTCACCAGAATTAGGTACACCTGCAAAATTTCAAATCAATCGGACGATTAGAAGTGTGTCATATTTAACTTGCAAGATTTGATTACAGAGAGACAGACAGACAGATAGACAGACACCGGGACAGGCGAAACTTAATAAAAGCTTATAAAAATGGAAAACCCTATGTGACCGAAAATATTCTTATTTTGCGCCGTGCGAGCAATAAGGTACTGTTATGATTCTTTTTTTATTTGACTTTATATTCCGAATATAAATAAATTTGGAATCTAACAAATTTATGAGAAATTTTAAATTTTTATATGCCCGGTCGACTCTATCCCAATTGAGGGTCCAAATCAAAATTGAAAAATTTAGATATAAATTAACATAAATATCTATTTCAAAATAACTCAATCTAATACAAAAATATAAACACTTATTCTATCCCTTAATTAAAATTTAACTCACTTATTTCTATTATAATTGTCCTTTCACTATATTTTTGGTTTATATTATCAATCTTCCTATTAGTCGGTATATTTCTTCCCAATTTCCTTCTTGACTTCCTTTATTTTCCCCAATTTCTCTTCTGAATTTTCCTTCCCATTTTTCAATTCATCTTCCTGGCTCCTCTTTCTGATTTCTCAATTTGATTTCTTGGCTTTTCTTTCTGATTTCTCAATTTAATTTCGTGACTTTTCTTTCTGATGTTTCCTCTCTAATCCCATTTTTCATCTCCTTGGTTTCCATACTTCAAAACATCCTCTACTTCCTTGATTTTCTTAATCTAATCTAAACTATTCATATCTATTCTCTATGTACACAAACTTCAATACTTCAAAATGAATCTATATCTAGATCTTTCATTTTCAATTTTGCCTCATTAAATCGAAATTATTTTTGAATTTTGAAAAGAACATTCAGAACCATAACAAATCCCCTAAAATTTGTTTATATTTGAATAATTTAAAAAAAAATTAGGCAAATTAAAACTAATTTTATCAAATCCCTTGATTCATATTCATACTTTTTATATTATATATTCCTTTCTTTTTTATACTATTGATTTCTTTTTCTTCCTTTTCTTCCATTCCTCCTTTTTCTTTCTTCTCTTCTTATTCTTCTCTTCCTTCCATTCCTTCTTTTTCTTCTCCTTCTTCTTTTTCTTGCTTTCCTTCGTCCCCTTCCTTTTCTTCTTTTTCTTCCTTTTCGTCATTTCCTCTCTTTTCATCTTTTTCTTTCTCATCTCCATTTTCTTCGAATATCCTGTTGCATTTATTTCCATCTTTATATTGACTTCATTCATAATTTCTAGTCTGTTGTGTTCAAATTTACAATTTCCTTCAACCAACTCGTTTCTTATTATCAATATCCGGCATTTTTCGGTATTTGCATTTCTATCTCTATTTTTATAAATCTTTTTCATTGAAATTTTATGTTTCCCTTTTTGTTTCGTTTGAATATATTGATTTGTTTCTTCTTGCTGATGATATTTGAATGGTTCTGGTACTTCTTCTGCGAAATCTTCTTCATATTTTTTTATTTCATGTTTAGCAATTTCCATTTTAGTTTCTACTTCATTATTTATTTCATTGGTTTCATCTTCATTATCTTCTATTTTCGTTATATTTTCATTTTTCTCATTTTTCATTCCATTCCTCAAATCTGCTATAAAATTATCATATTTTTCATTCATTTTCTCTATTAATTTCAAAATTCTATCCATTTTGCTCTCCTGTAAATCTTGCTCTCTGGTTGTTTCTTCCTTTTCAGTTATAGTTTCTTCATTTCTCTTATTTCTTAATTCCATATTATGATTAGCAATTTCTTCTATCTTACTATATGATATCAAATCTTCGGAATATATAATATATTTTAATTAAGATGATCGTTGAATCAAGAAACTTAAAAAAATTTTTCAATATTATTGAATTTAAAATAACCAAAAAAATTTTGTGCCCCACGTTGGGCGCCAATTGTTATGATTCTTTTTATGTGACTTTATATTCCGAATCAATTGAATTTTGAATCTAACAAATCAATTAAAAATTTAAATTTTGCTTTGCCCGGTAATTCTCTATCCCAATTGAGGGTCCAAATCAAAATTGAAAAATTTAGATATAAATTAACATAAATATCTATTTCAAAATAACTCAATCTAATACAAAAATATAAACACTTATTCTATCCCTTAATTAAAATTTTACTCACTTATTTCTATTATAATTGTCCTTTCACTATATTTTTGGTTTATACAGGGTGGGGCAAAAGTCACGAAGGGATTTGAAAAATTGATAACTTTTTTAAATTCAAGTTTTATTCTTTTTTCTTTACACAAAACTGAAATACAATAGTTGAAGTTTTTTTACAATTCAAGAGTGATAGATTACATCACTCAAATGACCTCCATTTTCGGCTACGCAAAGTGCAGCTCTTGAAAGACCATTTTTCATGATCCGAGTCAGAATATCTGGCCCCAAAGCCCTTACTTCTGCTCGAATATTTTCCTTTAGTTGCTGCAGGGTTCTGGGTTTATTAACATAAACCTTTCCTTTCAAATATCCCCAAAGGAAATAATCAGGAGCTGTTAAGTCCGGCGAGCGGACGGGCCAATTGAATCCTGAATTCCTCGAAATTAAACGTTCGCTAAAAATCTGCCTTAGAAGGTGCACAGTGGCTCGAGCAGTGTGCGCAGTAGCCCCATCTTGTTGGAACCACATCCCTTGATTGTCAGCAAGAGCTGGTTTGAATCATAACCCGATATCGCTCGCCATCTACAGATAGAGCATTGCCATCGTGGTCTTCGAAGAAAAATGGTCCAATAATTCGTCGAGACGTAACTGCGCACCATACGGTACATTTAAGTGGATGTAATTGCCTTTGATGAACCACCCTTGGGTTCTCAGTACCCCATATTCTGCCCTGTTGCTGAAATCGTGTCAATAAACGTCGAATCACCGATTCAGAGGGCGAATTCCGCAAATTGAAATGACGACGATATGCTCGTTGAGTTTGAATGATTGAATGATGATATTCAAAATAAAATTCTATGAGTTTGCTTCGTTGGTTGAGGTTGTAACGCTCCATAATTACTCTCCCGGATTTATTTTACACAGTCATGAAAAAAAAAATGAAAAAAAAATAAATAGGAAGAAGTTATTAATTTTTCCAATCCCTTCGCAACTTTTGCCCCACCCTGTATTATCAATCTTCCTATTACTCGGTATATTTCTTTCCAATTTCCTTCTTGACTTCCTTTATTTTCCCCGATTTCTCTTCTGAATTTTCCTTCCCATTTTTCAATTCATCTTCCTGGCTCCTCTTTCTGATTTCTCAATTTGATTTCTTGGCTTTTCTTTCTGATTTCTCAATTTTAACTTCTCGGCTTTTCTTTCTGATTTCTAAATTTAATTTCGTGACTTTTCTTTCTGATGTTTCCTCTCTAATCCCATTTTTCATCTCCCTGGTTTCCATACTTCAAAACATCCTCTACTTCCTTGATTTTCTTAATCTAATCTAAACTATTCATAGAATCTATTCTCTATGTACACAAACTTCAATACTTCAAAATGAATCTATATCTAGATCTTTCATTTTCAATTTTGCCTCATTAAATCGAAATTATTTTTGAATTTTGAAAAGAACATTCAGAACCATAACAGTACCTTTGTATGAAAATAGAATCCTACCTGTTTCCTAATTGGAGATATGGAACACCACGCTACTGCCGCTGGACCCTGTACATGGTTCAACCATATGTACGCATATACATAGTCTCCCAGAATTAGTGATCAATGGATTAACCACCGTATCTCACGATAAAATATTGGGAGAACTCCAAATAATTTTTTTTTCGAAAATTGTTTTTCTTCGGAGCTACAGATCTACCAATGTATGAAAATCATGAAATTTGGTATGACACATAAATTCGCTTATGAAAGTTCAGTATATTTCGTTACCCGAGGAAACTTGTATTCGAATAACTTTTCGAAGAAGCCCCAAAAATTCGTCACTTTCGTTCTGCATACAAATTCCAAAGTTTTTCGTATTTAATTATATGGCACCTTAGAAGTAACATAGATAATCTCCGAATAAATAATGGTAATAATATGCGATTATAAAAAAACAGTATAATAATTATTTCATTATGTAATTCCATTCGATCCAATTTTTTCAACGTTGATGTTCAGTGAATCCGTATT
This sequence comes from Adalia decempunctata, assembly GCA_951802165.1. Classification (NCBI taxonomy): domain Eukaryota; kingdom Metazoa; phylum Arthropoda; class Insecta; order Coleoptera; family Coccinellidae; genus Adalia; species Adalia decempunctata. Next base: position 59,773,700 of record OX637696.1, on the reverse strand, counting down.
ATCATATAGCTAAAGCATAATAGAACAATTTGTTATAATTCGAAAATATTAGAATTATTATGGTCAAGGCCGTAGAAATCAACTTTCTGAGAGGCTGCTTTGATCAATATGGAATAAAAAATTATAAAATACAATTAAGTTCCTTGTGCTCAATTGAATTATTCATATCACATAAGAAGATCAATAAAAGGTGAACATGAAGAACCTTCCTGGAAAATGTAAAAATTCTTGAAAATTGTAAGGTTTGTTGGACTGATTCCTATTGGATATATGTAAACGTAACTGCAGTATAAATATACGGAAAAATCGAAAAATGTATACAGGGTGGGTCTTTGACTTGTACATAGTACATATATTTTATCTGTAGATTCTTGATGCCAAAAAAACCTTTTTCCATTTTCCGAATTCGGCTCTGTTAAAAAGATATGGCCATTTGAAAAAAATTGGGCCAAATACGTGCCTGTTACGATTCTCTGAAATTGATGCGAAGTTCTGATTTCTCGATTGAAATTGGGTTGATACATTTAGGAAATACTCAAGTACTAACCTTATTTGAATACAAACACGATATTTTATATGGGAAAAGGTTTTTCAATCACTTCGTGATAGAACAAGCTATATCAAATCAGAGACAGTTATCAAACTATGTATTTTGTAATGAAAACATGTGAATATTTTACAGAACTTTTCAAAAGTTGTTGCCAGCTTGTTGATTTTTCCATTGAGGTGAAGGATTTTTTTAGGTAACAGTATGAATATCTATGTATTCGTTTTCTGTCATTTCTAAGACTACGCCGCAAAATTTCACGACGCATGCGTGAAGCGAAAACCGGCAGAGAACATTGGTAATCTCAGTTGCGATTGGAGGCGCTGCCAACTATCATAGTATAATACTATGCAACTATCAACAAACCATCATGGAACGTGATTATAGGTGTTCTGCGATATCGAGATGATTATGTGAAGATATTTAGTGAATTAATGTGATATTAACCGTGTAGTGTTGAGTTTATGGAATTAACGTGTAGAATTTGGAATATTTGTTTGTGTAGAAGTTTTAAACTAGTTGGTTGCTGCAAAGAAACATCGTCACAGATTATTTAGTGCTAAAGTATGTATTATTTTATTTTTCATTAATTTCAATTTAATACGTGGTTTTTATATACTTTCATCATTCATATATCTGAATTTTGTATTGAATTGATATTCATTTTTAATATGGAACGGCCACAATAAATTTTTATTGGAAATTGTGCGTACCAAATGTATACTCTCACGATCCTTGGTGTTCAATTTTAACTCCCACATTTGTGGGATTTTATTATTACATATCTCTATATCAAACGTTTTTCCATTATTTAAATTATAGTCTCGACAAAGTTGATAAACATTCTGAAAACATTGTAAACTCGTTAAGAGAACAGAGAAGAAATAATATTCGATGATGATATCTGGTCTTGATTCGAGCATTTCGGCCGGCGTGGTTTATTATATTTCGACGTTTCGCCAGATCGAGTGTCTGGCATCTTCAGGAATTATTTCTCTCTTATACTTGAGCTATCCGATTTTGACGAGGGCGCAGGCTATAAGTAGCGCTTGCGTGGGTTAGACGGTCGGGACCCGCGCCTGCGTCTGTTTGGCTGGCTTCCTCCGGCTTAGGACTCGTTCCGGCGCCTGATTGGTCGATACTGTTATTCTCATCATCTACCCGATTTCTCTTGTGAGGAAATGTACTTGTATTTTTGAGCACAGGCACCGATACTCTGTTAATTTTGAGTGTTTCTTCGGATCTATTGAAGTTTTCCTGGTGTTTGTGGATTTCAATTGCCTCTCTATAAAGCCTGGAGTAGTAAGCGGTGGTGGTACATAACACTTGGGTTTGGTCGAATTCAATGGCGTGATTTGTGTTGTTCAATGTGTGCTCTGCGAAAGCGGACTTCTCTGAATGACCCAGTCTGCAATTGGCCTTGTGCTCTTTGATCCTGGTGTTTATGGATCGCTTTGTTGTACCTATGTATACACTCCCACAGCTGCACGGAATTCGGTATACACCCGGAGTACTGAGTGGGTCCCTTCTGTCCTTGGGAGATTTCAGGTGGTCTTTGATCTTTTTCGTCTAGCCCACGCAAGCGCTACTTATAGCCTGCGCCCTCGTCAAAATCGGATAGCTCAAGTATAAGAGAGAAATAATTCCTGAAGATGCCAGACACTCGATCTGGCGAAACGTCGAAATATAATAAACCACGCCGGCCGAAATGCTCGAATCAAGACCAGATATCGATTCGATGATATTTGATCCAGGAAAGCACCCAGATTATTCTTGAAATTAATGATTTTTTCCTCAAATTTCATCGTATACAATTGAGAATTACTCGGAAACGGGTTTTAGCAAAACAACATACGAATACTTTTATTTTCTGAAATGATTGATTCTTTAGAAAATATGAACCGTTCATCTCCTCCAAGTGGTTTTATGGTAGGTATTTTTGCGTGGACTTATGAGTCGGCTACGCTGTAACCTTTATAGCAGGAAAAATATTGAATACGTTTTGATTGAGGAATATGTACCATAAATAGAGAAAACAACCAACCAAAATTCAGTGAATTTGAAATAACGGTTCCGAAGATATAAACAGTGAAGTGTTTTTTCAATTGGTTTTAGACACCCTGTATCTTTCAAACGAAACCGAATTCTGAAAAATGGTATGGGAAAAAGTGTTTCGATTGATGGGAGGAATCTACAGTTAATATACATACAGGGTGGGCCATCCATAACTTTCCACCCCGAATTTTGTTTGGGGTGAAATAACAAAAAAACGCTCGGACAGGTCAAATTTTGATGAAAGGGGGACAAATAAGAGTGTTCAAATGAGTTTGATATCACTACCCCTCTAGCTGCAACCCCTAACAGCTCTCATTTTTGAATAGGGAAAAGGGGTCGAGCAGCACCTTGTTGGAAAGGAAATTCAATTTCCTGCATGAGCGTTTTTTTCATCGCTTTATTATTATACACATGTTGAAAATGCTGAAACCAAGACAATAACTGAAAACGTGAAAACAATAATATTTACAAAGTGAATCGTGCGCTTTCGTTTAAATTGAAATCATTGCTGTTAGGGTAGCGGCTAGAGGGGTAGTGATATCGAATGCATTTTTTGATCCGTCCGAGCGTTTTTTCCATCTCAAAGATCCAAACTCGGTGTGTGAAGGTTATTGATGGAGAACTGAGTCACACTGTATAATAATAAAGCCATGAAAAAAATACACTCATGCAGGAAATTGAATTGCCTTTCCAACAAGGTGCTGCTCGACCCCTTTTCCCTACTCAAAAATGAGAGCTGTTAGGGGTTGCAGCTAGAGGGGTAGTGATATCAAACTCATTTGAACACCCTTATTTGTCCCCCTCTCAACAAAATTTGACCTGTCCGAGCGTTTTTTCGTAATTCCATCCCAAAGCTCAAAATTGGGGAGAAGTTATGGATGGCCCAGCCTGTATATGTACAAGTATTAAGAGAGAGATAAGTTTCTTCAACATTCGCCAGGTCTTTGGAATTATTGAATTCGCATAATATTCTCTCAAATTCATTATTTTCCCAAAGTAAATAAACATTTTGATAAATTATACAAAATAAAAAAATATACACGGTGAAATGTGTCAGAATGTCATGGCCAGTCGGCATACTTTATAAAAGTGAATGTAGTATAGGGGTTGAATCATTGCGAAAAAAGGGAAATTGATTTTTAGGTATTTTTAAGCAGTTGGCGAGCATGAAGGCATTCGTCTATTGATCATTTAAATGTCCTCTTGAAGGGATTGTCGTTAAGTTGGCTCAACTTTCCTCTATCCTCACGTGGAATGATGCGCGTCATCTGTCATTCAATCTGTTCACAGTGGTTCATGTTGTTAATCAATCTTGATACAGTTTGGCGGTTTTTATGAAATTCCAACGAAAAATGCGTATCAAATATTGCATTGCGAATAGGATTTGGTATGCGGAAGCACTGAAAAGGTTACCTGAGGCTTACGGTGTATCGATTTGATAAAAAAAACGTGCGTTTCAGTGGTAATTTGCATTCCAAAGCGGTCGTGTAAAAGATTTGTCTCGCTTTGGCAGGTCATCAACGACTTCAAATGAAACCTACATCTCTTAAATAGTTAAGTCAAGAACTTGTCGGTGAAATTTTTATCTCACGAATCGAATCCTATCATTGGAAACTATCTTGGAGCGCTCGTTCCACTTCGAGGGTGTTATCATTTCGTAATGATCGAATTTCGAGCCGAGAATTGTCTCCATTGACTAGGTCGGACTAGTTGATCACGAATCCGTGGTCAAATTTAATTTTGTCAGCCCGTCCATTTGACGATAACTCTCAAACTCTCAAACTGATAAACCTAGAGACCAGGGTCTCAAATCTAAATGACGCGGTTGAGTTCATTAATAGGTAAAACTCGCCCAGGGGTTCCGTAAATATGGCCATTCGAAATTTGGTCTTCTTGATAATTTCGAAACCACGAATTCAATCGAGATGAACTATGACATTTATTACGGGTTTCACAAAGCTCAATCAGGGCTGATGGAAGAATCAACTCGATCAATAAACCAGAATTCTCATTTGATTGGCTATAAACAGATTTCAGAATTGACAGAGTTTTGTGAAACCCACCGTTAGACGGAGAATGTCGTATTCAAGCATCAATTCCTATCAGAGATTTCTGGAGAGCTGGACATATTTGAAATCTGAAAATTGGGATATGATATTGTTCGAAATTTTCAACTGAGCTAAAATATTTTTTGAGCCTGAGCACTTTCAGTTATACAAGGAATGAAAATGAATTTGTTCAAGAAATTTATTTTTTATTTTTTCGATTCTGATATGATTGAGTATTCAATGCTGAATACATTTGTATTCATTCAGATAGTTTGCAAAATATCGAAAAAAACAAAAAGTGACAGGTTTTTGCTGTTACTATGGTTTCATTAGAATATTCATCGAATCTAATATTCGATGAATTTGACTCTAGGTATGTCAAACATAAATCCAGAAAATCTCAAATCACTCAGAAATTGCTGAATTTAAAAGCAAACGCATCTTAGAGTGCTATCATTATTTTTCTCCGCAGATTCCAAAGCAACCATAAAAAATAGGGTTCTAATCTGAAAAACAGAAGTTATGGCCAATTTTGGATCACAGTTTTACACACAAAATTTGAAACACACTGTGATGATATTTATGGAATTCAAAAGATGCATGACCTTTCCACATTCTTCTACTTTGACGTTATAAGAACGGTTTACGCCCAGGATTTTGAGAATAAAGCATAATGATGACCATGAATATTTTGTTTTTTTTGAAAACTATTTGAATGAATACAATGGCTTCAACAGAAATGTATTCAGCATTGAACATTCAATCAAAATCTTTGAACATATTTATTCTCACTCCTCGTATAGCCGAAAGTGCTCAGGCTTCAAAAATATTTTAGATCAGTAGAGAATTCAGAACAATATCACAATCCATATTTTCAGATTTCAAATATATGTCCAGTTCTCCAGAAACGTCTAATAGGCACTCGAACTTGAGACACCCTGTATATGAGCCATGTAGAACCCAATCAACCAGTCCAGTTTTTAAAATTTGGCATAAGAGCACTTTTCAAGTTTAATGTCAATGTTTCAATATTTCTCATTATTGTCCGTAGAATCTTGTTATTTTACAGATAAAATGGATGAAACATATTGGTTAGAGGAACAGCCACGAGATCACTTTTGAAGTTACTAGAATTCTCAAAAAAAACAGTTTGAGCTGAACTCTGTTCTATTGCCCACTGAAATTTTTGTCCGTTGGTCGAAACCATTCTTTAAGTGGAAATCGGCCTCATCATTCAAGATGATGTTTCGGCCCGCTTGAGTTGTTGTGTTGACTGAACTTCAAAGTCTTAAGACTCAAATCTTTATGCAAATACGGTATAATGACGTTTGTGGAATGCCTAATTCCAAGGAACGACGAGGAATGGACAAACTTCGGTTTTCTTTTCTTCAACACTTTCGTCAATAGCAGCAATATTGCGACGTGCACGGGCTTTATTCTCCACATCACTAACTGGTCCCCACAAGCTCAAAATTTCCCACAAATTTCTGTATTGTGGTTCGACAAAGTGCTTCAAGACGACCAAAAAATATTCGGTGTTATAGTTATGTCATTGTGAATTTTAATAATTTCCATGCGTTGTTGAAGCGTGCATGGTTCCATTTTTATTAATGTCAACAAATGACAGCTTCAAAAGTGAAGTCTACCGAAAAAGCGGGCAACTCAAAATAACACCTCTTATTGGAAAACCCTTTACGAATTCGACCGAGGTGTATTTTGCTTTTGAATGGAGAATGACTTATTAGAGCTAGGTACGTAAAATTTTTCCAGATTGCGTTACCAGACACATATAAAATTCTTGCAAATTGTGGAAGAAAAATCCAATTTCTCTGTTATATCAGATTAAGGAGCATGGACGATTTATTTGACAATTTCTGTCCAATCAACTACAAGGTTGATTTGGTTACAATTACACTTCATGAACGAGCGTGCGAAAATTTCTGACTTCCCGTCAGTGCTTTAAACTCGCCATCTGACTAGTCATCTAGACTAGACTAGTCATCTTCATCTATCATCTAATCTAAATATATAAAAGAAAGATGTTGGTTACACCATTTATAACTCGAGATCGGATGGACTGTTTGTTATGAAACTTCATATATGGATTCGTCTACGGTCTGGTTATTATAAAATACAGTAAAACTTTGAGAAAATCGATGAAAATTTTACTTATACAGGAAATGGTTTTCCTTCCTTTGAGTAAGGACACTAGGTGTCGCTACAGTTACAGTTACGCTACAGCTTATTCGTAAGTCTTTATTTGGTATGCTCCCCGTTAAATGTCGATGTAAACATATAGTGTGTAATTTGGGTTGCCTTCAACTCTGCGCTGTTGGCCAGAACGAAAATGTCTTAGCGTAGGAGTACAGATCTCTAAGATGATTAGATTTCGTTGAGATATGCAAGAAGTTTCGTTCTTACCACTTCAAGCGGCGCTATTCACACATTATGACTGATTATTAGTTATTTTTATAGTTTTATTTATTCCAAATAACGTAATCGTGAAGGTACTATATTTGATATTATCACCATTAGATGGCGATGTATATACAATAACTGTATATCACAGTGAATTTTTATCGGAATTTCAAGTAAATCGGATTTTGGCGATCAGTTTCAATCGTGAGTTATCTATTCTCATCTTTTTTCTTCATTTATGAAATGTTTGCGAATTCCTGTTCGGGTAATGAATATATTTGCGGAAATAACTGAATCCAAAATTGCCATAATTATTAATTGAAATTTTATTTTTGTGTTTTTTCCATGGAAACATGGAAATCTCGCTGTTCCACCAACTGGGATGTTCACGAAGTATTTTAAGCTGGCACCAAAAGGCTTAGATTTTCAAAATAATGGTGCACTAATTAGATTTTGGTTAGCCAACATTGAGAATATTAGAAAAGTTTCGTTTTTTCCACTTCAGAAAGCGCTATATTTACAAAATAAGTTCTAATTTTTATTAGTTATTTCAAATATTTGAATTCATTCTGGTGAACGGGTTTTGTTAATAGTCGATAATTCTTTCAAGCAATAATTTATGTTCATATTCTTGACATTATGATTCAAATTAACTCTGAGGAAAGGTTGAATATGGCTTATAGTCCTGCTATTAACAGTCATAAAGCGCAGTCAAATTTTTGGTAAGAATTGCGTCAACTGGAAATTCAAAAATTGCGAGAAATGTAGAGGGTATGTACCTATATTCCGAAAGACAATAGACAAGAAAATAGATATCGAGGATGAAAATATGTTCCTTAAATATTTTAATTTCAATTCTTTAGTATGAATAGGGGTTAGAAATGATATTCATGGCTTGAAATAAACGAAATGAAGCGATTCAAACATTTCACATGAAATTATAAGGTTATGATCGAGAGTATTCAAATGAAGTTAATGACACATGATTCACGACATATCACGATGTGTCAGAGAGAGACTGAATTAGTAAATTATTTTCATTCTCAATATTGCTGCACAACGGCTGATCTCGATTCTTACCAAGACCCTGCTTCAATTTTCATCAGTTCATTGCCCATATTGGAATTATGAAATGACACGTATGACATTGCGGCGCCACCACGAAACAATTCTAATATTTTCGATTTGCTCGATGTCAATGCATTCAAAAATTGACAAGTGCATACACCATATTTTAAGACACCTTGATCAAGGCTCATATAATTCCATTATAATGTAAATTCTATAGTAAGTTGAGTTGCCTGCAACTCTGTGCTGTGGACCAAAACAAAAATGTCGCAGTCAAGAAGAAAAATAAGAAAACCTCTTAGCGTATTTGTATTCAGTGAAGTGAAGTTAAAGTAGTTAAATTCGAATTTTCAGTGTTGTATTGGCAGAACTAAAGTGGTAGTGATCGAGTGATCAGAGGCAATTCATCATTGGAACTATTTCTCATCCATATTATTCGATCGTGATTTATATTTGCAATCGTGGTGTCGTTCATTACAACATAAGTACTGCAAACTGCAATGAGAGAACTGTAAAGCATTTAAAACAAAAAGTTATATGTTCAACAATTAGATACCGCCTGAATAAAGATAATTATTTTCATGCGAATAACAATGGTACTTAAATTTTGTATATTCTGCCTAATTTATCCCCTGCTTGAAAAAATAGCAATGATTAGTTTATACAACTCCAACGGTGAGTTTCACAAAGTGTAATCACCGGTGATCGGAGCTTGATCTAGCATCAACTCGATTTGACAGTTAAAAATCAGATAACCTACCGGTGATTACGATTCGCGAAATTCACCGTGAGTATCATTTAGGCGAAACAAAGTTCGCCGGGCCAGCTAGTCTATATATATAAAAGAAAGATGTTGGTTACACCATTTATAACTCGAGATCGGATAGACTGTTTGTTATGAAACTTCATATATGGATTCGTCTACGGTCTGGTTATTATAAAATACAATAAAACTTTGAAAAAATCGATGAAAATTTTACTTGTACAGGAAATGCTTTTCCTCCTTTTGAGTAAGGCCACTAGATGTCGCTACATTTACAGAGTTACGCTACCGCTTATTCGTTTGAACTTCATTTGATAAACTCCGCGTTAGATGGCGGTATAAACAAATAGTGTGTACAGTGACTATATTCCCTCTATATTCACTGTAATAGTGTGTAATTTGAGTTGCCTACAACACTGCGCTGTTGGGCAAAACCAAAATGTCTTAGCGTAGGAGTACAGATGTCTAAAATGATTAGATTTCGTCGAGATATGAGAAAAGTTTCGTTCTTACCACTTCAGATGGCGCTATTCACACATTATGACTGATGATTATAAGTTATTTTATAGTTTCATTTATTCCAAATAACGTAATCGTGAAGGTACTATATTTGACATTATTATCACATTATCATTATTATTATCACAATTAAATGGCGATAAATTTGTTGAGGCTTTCTTGGCCATCGATTGATGTCATCTGTTCTTTTTTCGAGCATTTCGGTCGTCGTGGTTTGAAATGGTCGAAAAAAGAACATATGACATCAATTACTGTGTAATTCACAAAGGGCTTATAGTACCATGAAAGACTATTAACAGATCCAGAAGCGGTTGAATATCACAGTGAATTTTTATCGAAATGTCAAGTAAATCGGATTTTGGCGATGAGTTCCAATCGTGAGATGCCCATTCTCATTTTTTCTCATGATTTTTAAAATGTTTTTGAATTTCTGTTTGGATAATAAATATTTGCGGAAATAACTGAATCCAAAATTGCCATTATTGGTGATTGACATAATATGGCATATTATGTTTGTGTATCTGTTCTGTGTGATAGCTCATATACATGGAAACATTTGACAGTTCAAAAATCAGAGAACCAAGCCGTTGATCTCCGATCACCGGTGATTACGATTCATGAAATCCACCGTAAGTATCATTAGGCGGAACAAAGTTCGCCGGGCCAGCTAGTTGTGAATGAATTTCTTGTCGAAAACTCAACAAATGTTATCGTAGAAGCGCCGCATTACCTGCTGAAATTAACACTTGGAGGTACCCGTTTTCAGTCTAAATATATTTCCGTAATTTTTTCAATCTTCTTAAAACAAAGAAGAACCGTAAATACAAATTTCATTTACCAGAATGGTTTTGTGTATTTTAACATAATTCTTAAGACCTTTCCATTTTCTTTCAATGAATGCAGGTAAATTTTTGGCAAAGCGAATCGATAATGAGAATTCAGGAACCCAAACTTTGAGTATGAAGCTAAAAATAACCGTCAGAGCGCGATGTAAATCTCGTTCAGGGCTAACACAATAACCATAAGCAAATTGAGCAAAAAAACGACCTCAAATTTCTAGATCGGCGTATCAATTTGAATGCGAGTGTGACTTACATTCGTCGCAACCTACACATAGGAGAGACTTCGAGTTTTGCAGAAAAATGATCGACATAAATTATTTCAACGGTTGGAGAATATTAATCAAGAATTAGATAGCCTTCGGAGGCGACGCGTGAGTGTTCATTACGGGAAATCCGGTACATAAAGATTTGACATCTACAAGTATGTAGACCGAAGAAGTTCGATTCCTGAAGAACGCAACTTACGTCAATACAACTGATAACTTCGAGGATCGGTGAGAGGAATTATATTTTTCTTTCCGTAATACACATTATTTACTTCTTGAGCATTGATGTCGAATTTTTTAAAAATAACTCAAATCAATGGTTCGAGATCAATTTTATCACTCACGCGTGAGTAAAAAAATCAGAATAGAAATAATGACCTGAAAGTGTGTAGGAATAAATAAAATTCATTTTATGTTTCATCAGCTTAGAGGAACAATATAATTTATATCAAAATAAAACCGAATAAAAATTTCGAACTAACCAAAACACAACCTAGCTGTATTCTTAGCGAATTCTTCACCAACTCTGTTGTTGAAGTGTTCGAAGTTTTCACTTATAGCTTTACGATGAATGCTCATCATCGCAAAACCGTAATGTCGACTCTCAACCATCGTACTCCTTAGTCATTCCTTGGTCAGGGTTTGATCCTACGAAGGCTGCTGAATGATCGCTCCTCACTGCAAGTAGTGCGCGGTAGAGCGATCAAAATTTTTAAAACCTTTTCCGTCTTGGGAAAATATTTCCCTGTTTCTCTCAAAACATCAACACATAATTGTTTTGCATCTGAGCAGGGTACAGTCTGCCTAATGTATACGCCGGCGTGTTTTCTATGGAAAACCTCTTCCCCAGAGAGGTGATGATACGAGGATATATTGAAAAATTCTTAGCCTACTATAGAACCAAACAAAATTTCAATGTCAAAATAAACTGCTCCACATGGGTTAGGGATATTGACTTAAATTGCAAAAAAATATAGTTAAAAGAAGATTGTTGTGATGAAAATTCATATTAATATGATTTCAAGTTGCAAATTAATTTTATTCCCTGAGAATTCAAGCATTTTAAGACTATCGATACAATGTATGGCCTCCACGGGCATCAATAACAGCTTGACATCTTCTTTGCATACTACACACGAGGTTGTTGAACATTTCTTGAGGAATTTGGTCCCATAAACGGGGCAGAAGCTCTCTCGGATCATTTGAGGGTTCTGGGGTAGGTTGATGATTATCTACTCTTCTTTAGAGCATATCCCAATGAATGTTCTATGCAATTCAAATCTGGTGAGTGCGGAGGTATTGGTAAATGTGGAATACCAAGCTCCTCGCGCGCATACTCAACTATGGCTGCACGGTGCGGTCTAACGTTATCGTCTAGAAATTGAAAAGTTTCACCAATAGCAGCGTGTAAATTTGGCACAACATTGTCAGTGACATGCTCCCTATAGTGTAAGGCGGTCATATTCCCAGGACAAATGTGTATCATATCCCAGTCCATACCATAACACTACCCCCTCGGAATGGATGGACTTCTTGGACGTATTACGGGATATGCGTGGGATTGTCCATACCCTTATTCTTCGAGAATCTGAAAATCGTCCATATCTGGATTCATCAGTGAAAAGGACACTACGCCATTGATCGTTCCAATTGATATGTTGCCTTGCCCATTCCAGTCTTTGACGCTTATGGTCACGTGTTAATGGAACTCCTCTTAATGGACGTCTAGAATCTAGATTCACCTCTCTCAAACGTCGTCTGATGGTTTCGATGGAAATTTGGACCCCATCTGCATTTTGAAGAGTATTCTGCAGCATTCTACACGTAGATGTAGGGTTTCTTCTCGCCGAAACGGTGATGAAACGATCCTGAGCAGGTGTTGTTTTTCGTCGCCCACCAAGCCTTGGTCTTTCCAACACGGAACCTGTCTCCCTGAACCTATTCCAAAGTCGAGATATCACACTTTGGCTGGCTTGGAGCCTTTCCGCTACAACCACCTGAGTTAGGCCACCCTGTAACATTCCGATAGCACTATTAGCCTCAGCGTTTCAAATCGAAGCCGTTGATAAACTGACTTCATTTCAAAATAAGAACATTCATGAAGCATATGCAATGAACCAAACTGCAGAGAAAAGGCTACCAGATTGACGAAATGTCTCATACTGTTTTTATTGGATCGATTCAAGTTGTTATTGAGTTTTAAATGATTTTACAGCGATTTTCTCGAAGATTACATTTTAAAAACGATTGAATAGGATATTTCTAATTTTTGTGGGGCAGTATATTTTATTACTCAACATATTCTCCTCCTAATTGAATACATTTATTACAGCGAACCTGCAACGTCTCTAGACCTTTAAAAAAAATGATTCTTCTTGCTCTCCAAACCAGTCCTCCACAGCTCTTATAACCTCCTCGTTGGAAGAAAATTTACGACCTCTTAAACTTTTTTTCAGTTGAAGAAAGAGATGATAGTCGGACGGAGCTAAATCTGGTGAATAAGGGGGGTGTTTGAGAAATGAGAAGGATTTATGATTTCTCCAATGTAAAATATGGTCGAAAGTTCCCTTATCTTGCTACAAAATTTTGCCAATTTCAAAATTGTATCACATGAATGTTGCATGAGAAAAAAATTTAATACTTTTATCTGGCTTTTTGATTCACTGTTGAAGTATAGGTAGGCTGGCGGTACCATAGCGACCGCTGAATATTTATAATCTTTTGTGAATTTGAGCCTCTATGATTGGAATCGCCGATTGCTGAAAAAATATTTGTATGGTTAATTTGTCACCGTTCGTTCTCAAGATTAGAAATAAAGGATCTGTTTATCATCCCTGATGGCCCGAAATATTACGAAAAATTGCATCCAAATGCAAAATTCCACCAAACTCAAATCTTCACTTCTGAAACTAACAGGAAAACAATAATTTATATTTACGGAACCTGTGGTTGAATTTTGCCCATACGAACATTCATGATACATATTTTCAATTTGGAAGGGCATACTCGAATACGAGAAATGTTGCTTCGAGTTCGAGAATAAAGATTTTGCCTATGAATCGAACATAACCAACAAACATAAGAGGATTAATCCGAATGAACTTTCATTTTTAAGAAGTTCTCTGCATTTTTATGGTCTTCATCACTTCTCGACAGAAGCTTCTTTTAAATTTTCAACCGAGAGTACAGTCAGCCAAATTGGACATGTTTTAATGTGAAGTCCTATCTCATTGTTTTAGTGTTTGATGTATTTTTTGTGAGTGTGCAATTTTTAAAAAACGGCTATTTATTTATAGAATAATATCTTATTTAAAATGATATTCTGACATAAGCGATTTTTGAATATTTCAGTAGGACTTGAGGTTACCATTCCAAAATTATACGAAGGGGGTGCCCAATGCCCCCATGCCCTCATGCCCCCTCTCAAAGCCGCCCTCCCTTGTATAAAGGTAATATTGTGATCATTGATTAATAATTGTATCCGAATAAATCGCACTTCTATGTTTCAATTTTCCTTCTCCTGTATAGAATAATTTGTATGATTTCAAAGAATATCTGCAAGAATTGGTGGTTCGAACTGTTTGAAGGATGGAATATTAAGAAATATATTAGTACTTCATATTATTTCCTTTCTTTTAATTATTCACAAAATTACTTTTCTGATAACAACTGCCAAACCATAATCACAATAACAACAATTATGCTTCTATACATCAGCGATATTGTCTAGTCATAAACTGTATACATTTTAGCATCCTAAAATTAATGCGCAGGAACTTAATTATCTACACTTCGTATGTAAAATATCGTGAAATTTTTTTTTTGAATTTTTGTGAATTCTTGTGAATCTTTGAAGAGTTTAGTAAATTTCCGGAAATTTACAACAAATCCTCCAACATATTCAATCACATGCTATAGCTTGTGAAATAACTATACCCCATTCACGCAATTATAAAATCACAACTCTGGCCTTGAAAATTTGACACATTCCACTCTGTATCGAAGTTATGACGTTTTTCAAAATATTTTTATGTTCCATGTCAACACTATGTTGCCCTTTCTACATTCTTAGCGTATTTCTCAGAATGTGAATTTATTCGGAAAATTAATGAATTGGAAAAGATGTGACGGACGAAAATAATTAACGTTTATATGAATTGAAAGAAGGGATTCCTTTTCTAGTTATTTGCATGAAAAATACAAGAGATCACTGTTGAAATATATTATTTTTCGCCATGGAAGAAAATTGCATTGCTCTCACATGATTTTCATATGCATGCCTGTGAAGATTTAATGTTTATTATCCTCTTGAACTGAAAGTTCAAGACTTGACATCAATTGTTGAATCAAGAATAATGGAACATTATATCCCTCTACTGGAATCCAAATAGTTGAAGGGAGTTCTGATGCAACAGGAACTTTTTCTTGGAACATAACCTTAATTGCTAACTTAATAAAAATAAGAGTAGAAGATATACATTTCATTTATTTGATCTTATGAACAAGGAGTAAAATATTCTGACTGTATAGTAATTTATTAGTTTAAAAAATATTCATACATTACACCCACAGTAGGTTTGTACAAATAATATGGAACAGGTCAAACATATGCTTCACATTTATCATTCACCTGTTCTAAAATAAGACACAAACTCCTCCACATTATATAGCATTAAAAGCTTGTGTCTCTTTTGAAAGAAGTAGCACTAGATATAATATATTCTTTCGATTAAGAGCAAATACCTTCCGTCGAATGTTACATACACAAATATCTTCAAAATGGGCATATACGAAGTGGTTCTTTTTCTGAAACGTGAAAACGATCAACAATAATCATTTAGAGACCGATGATGGCCATCCAAAACCCGTTTACTTACGAAAATCGTGCAATTTCATTCTGCAAGTTCTTTCCTGGAAAATCCTACCTGAACCATATTTTCCGGTCGCTTTCGTGAAAAGATCGTATAAGGAAGCCTTTTTTGTCCATTTACACATTCCAAATAAATTTTGAGCACCAAAAACGATACCGAAACTAACCAAACTTCTGGGGGACCGGAATTTCGTTTGAAATCTTTCCAAACGGCCAGATACCTAAAAAAAACTTCGTTATCAAGTGTAAAAAAGGCGATGAGTACTTACTTTTGCTTTATTTATGCTTATAAATCGATTTTTGGTCCAATTCAAATTTGCCGTTTGTACCCATGTCAAAATATCTTTGATACTTTTACTTTGATGTAAACAAAGAAACTGGCAACGCCGTTTTGTCATTAAAGATATTCTCTGTACGCGCACAGATTTTTTATCAGGTGCACCAATTCCTGAAAACGAAACCATGGCCAGAGTTGTGATTTTATAATTGTGAATGGAGTATATACATGTGATCTTGAATTACATGTACGTTTTTGTAATTTACCCCGCCTTTTCTACAATTGTGAATGCACATTGGAATTCAATTTCGAAGATTTTGAAAAATGTAAGGAGCCAACAAAAAACAAAATTTCATCACAAATAATTAAAGATGTAAATAGACGTTTCCCTCAGATTGAACATAGACGTGTTGTTGGAATTGAAAACTTCATAACACATGAAAAATTCTACTGAGACAGTTTTATATGAAACATATTACATTTCAACTTCCGACGGAGATCCATAATGACAAAATAACAATTAGTTAACATACTTTTTCGATCAATGAATTAAATATACCTATAAAACATGAGTTCAAGAAGTGGTTTATACTCAATTATTTAACCCATATTCGGAAAGAGGGTAGGTTGTCTTTATTTATATCGCTCAAAAATCACATTTAATAAACATGTTTTACAATTCGACACCTTCATAAAGAAAGGTTACATCCACTTACTAGTGCTTTAAATTTGAATATTGAATCCTTAAAAGGTTAATTGATCACAAATTGAGGATTTGCCACACTCCCATATCTAAATACGGAAACTGTTGATTCGATCTCTGTTTTGAAAAAACTCAACGTTGCGGTCCTTGAAAGTTCTCTTGGAAAGTGTTACACTGCGTGATATCTGGTTCTCTTGATTAAATTATCCATAGGGGAAAGAATCGTATTTGAATTTTAGCCAACTGCGAAATCTTCTTTGCTGCTTTCATCAAACTGATTCGTAAAAAGTTGTGAAAAAAAATTTTCGAGTACATTGGTAGTAAACTATTAGGTATGACTTTCTTATTATTTTGTCGTGATCGGTAGGATATGAATATAACTTCTTCGAATGGGCTGTTTCAGAATTAACTTGACATATGTGACATGTAATTCTTTGATGTTGTAATTGAATACATTCAGTGGCGGATCCAGCTCTCGAGAAAGGGGGGGGGGTCACGGTCAGGTGGATTACATACCCGCCAATTGATTTTTTGGAGGCGAATCAGCATCCCCAAAAAAAAATTCTGATGAGGTCTAACACAAACAAGAAGTTTATTTGATTTATTACAAAAACATAAACTTAAGGGGCAGTATCACCTTTTGAATCGTGATAAATCTCCATTCAAAAGTGGTACCTTTATTTCACGAGTAACTACCCTAATTTACAACGTAGAGACTTGATTTTTTTTTAAATTGAAGTTGAAGAACGTCCCGAGGGCAAATCGTTTTCTTTTTTTCGATTTAATTAGTTTTTCAATTAAAAAAACCAGGGTAATCTTTAGATCTGGGGTTATTGAATATGTACAAGCTATATTTTTGAAATAATAATCATGAAAATTTTTGTAGTTTATAGAAGATTGAATTGCCGAGGGCAAATAGTTGCGATTTTTTCGAGTCAATTAAAAAAATCAGGTTGAACTTCAGCGTTTTGGAAACTACACTTTATGATTTTTTTTCCGACGGTTATTCATCATTTTTGGAAAAAATCGCAACTATTTGCCCTCGGCAATTTAATCTTCTATAAACTTCAAGAATGTTCATGATTATTATTTCAAAAATATAGCTTGTACTCATTGAAAACGAAAAACATATTCAATAACCTCAGATCTAACGATTACCCTGGTTTTTTCAATTGAAGAACTAATCAAATCGAAAAAACAACCATTTGCCCTCGGGACGTTCTTCAACTTCAATTTAAAAAAAAATTAGGGTACTTACTCGTAAAATAAAGAGACCAATTCTGAATGAAGTTTTACCACGATTCAAAAGGTGATACTGCCCCTTAATGAGAATAATAACAAAGGTATAACTAAATAGCAAAGGGAATTTTTTTATTTCTCCTTCTTGCGAAACGAGCGATGACCTCTACATCAACACATATGTCATTATGGATATAAAGAAGTGATAGTTCAATAAGTCGTTCTTCTGCCATCGAAGCTCTTAACCATGTTTTGAGCCTTCTCAGAGTGGAAAATGATCTCTCTGCCGTTGCCACACTAACTGGTAGTGTTGCGAGTATACTGAGATACATTTGGATACATGTCAGAATCACAGTTTTCTAGGAGATTATACATCGTCTGTGGAATCTTCTTCTCTCGTTGCCATTTCATCTTCCATAAGCGATATTCATTCGTAACGATTGAAACAGGAGGATTGTCTATAATAGCAGTTTGTACTGATTTACCAACTCATTAACTATTTCAATATCTTCATTTTCATTTTTTGAATAAACGACTTTAGGTATAAAAACTCCTAAAACTTGAATAAATTCATTACTTCAGATGACAGTCGATCCTCTAGGGCGTTTATTATTGAATCCAGAAGAGGAATGTACACAGACCTGCGGAAATACTCTTCTGCAGACTGGGTCGGCTGATTATTGGCTCTGTGTATTTGTATTTTGACTATTCTAGGGCAATTATTCTCCCAAAGACCCAAAATGCAGATTTTTTTTCATTATTGGAACTAATTAACCTCCAATATTCACTTAAATATGATTCAATTCTATTTTTTCAATCGAAACATTCTTTTATAAGACACAAGATTTGAGGGTTCGTCCAGTCCAGGGGGGGTCATGACCCCCATGACCCCCCCCCTGGATCCGCGCTTGAATACATTTCTTCCTAGGGTCACCAAACTGATAACCTGCAAACTTACGTATATGATTAAAATTTCAATAATTTTTGAGCGCCTTTCAATGAATGGGGGCAATTGTTTATGCACAATGCCTGTATTTTTCGAAATTTCGAGACAAAAATGGCCTCACGAAGCAGTAGTGAAATTCAATTCTGTCTGTCCGATCGTCCGTAAACACGATAACCCCCAAACGGAAAATATATAT
Organism: Adalia decempunctata; assembly: GCA_951802165.1. NCBI lineage: Eukaryota > Metazoa > Arthropoda > Insecta > Coleoptera > Coccinellidae > Adalia > Adalia decempunctata. Next base: position 59,754,943 of record OX637696.1, on the reverse strand, counting down.
GTTCGAAATTCTGCTCTTCTGATGGATATTCCTATTTCATTCAAAGGATGAGCATATACAAAAAATCCAATAGCACGGATGAAAGGCAGTAAAAAAAGTGTCCTGAAGATGTGTTCATTTTGAGAACGTAGATCCTATAATACGGAAGTTATAGCCAATAATAATAATGGACCAAATAACAAAATCACCCTGTAGCTCGGAAACTAGACGCCGTAGCAACTTGGGATTTTCAGCAATTTCTGTTTCTTGAAAAAAGAGAACATGACATGTATCTTACTTTTTCTCTATCTTCTATAGTTTAGGAGTTGTAGTACTAAACCATCGAAATCTGACCACTCTGTACATACTACTACATTTTCATACTGGAGTATTTCAAGTTGTGCAAAGAGGTACTTAATTGTCGTCTGTATAGACTTATTTCTTGAGAATTTTAAAAAGTGAGTAATTCAATAGGTCTGGGGTTCTGTTCGTTTAGAAGTTTTTCTGTCGTGTAATTCGATTACTTTTATTATTTTTTCGAATGAACTATCATAAAGTAATGGACTATTCTGTCCACTATTTTTCAGTAAAATTTCAACACTTGGTTCTTGATTTCCGTTCACGAAAATAGCATTACTGAATCTTCCATCCATGTTTATATTCGTGAAATATTTTCAGTATTGACAGAGAAAAAAGTTTCTTTAACATTCGCCAGGTCTTTGGAATTATTGAATTCACATAATATTTCCTCAAATTCATTGTTTTCCGAAGTAAATAAACATTTTGATAAGTTCGTAATTTCTATTTAGAAAGGGCAACGTTGCGTTTATATCTGACAGAAGAATGAATATAACCTAACATTTTCAAAATAATATACGCGGTGAAATGTGTCAGAATTTCATGACCGGCCGGGATACTTTATAAATGTGAATGGAGTACCTATGTAGTACCCTGGGTAATGAATAGAAATTATTTCATCTTAAAAAGGAAAATATCCAGTTTTACCATAATTCTAGAGGAAAGTTATTCAAACTTGTGGGATCAATCTCAGACACATAAATTAAAATTTCGACAGGCGTAAGCTGTTAGGGACTGATAAACAGTTCAATGGGTCGCGTAACCCACGGGAAGCGTAGTCAACGGGTTTTTTTTGCTTATCATCAGATTTTATGGTTTCTTAACCAATAGTGTAAGACCACGTCGTCTCAAACGAATTTCTTCTAGAATATTCCAAGGGGTCGAAGAGGCAGGGGGGAGTTTGATTTAAATAGGCAAATTTTCAGGAACTAAAGGGAGAACCGAAAGAGATTTTGACGGGAGTGCCGAGAGTGGCGTGAAGTAGAGGCACAGCGTGTGCATCTATGGGAGGGAACATTCGAATACAAAATTCGTAGGAAGTACCTATATTAATCGGAAGTAAAGTTCGGTCGGTTCTTCAAGATTTTAAAAGTAAATTAACGGTAATTTGGAAATTAATCAATTTGTTTTATTTTTGTGACTATCAGTGTTTCGGGAGTGTTTGGTCTGGTAAGAGAGACATTTTCTTTAATAAATGATTATTTGAGATAGGTATACATATACCAGAAGGTACTGCGTCGCTCTCTATTTTGAATCTATTGTTTTTTTATTTACTATTGGGTTTTTGAAAAGGTAGAAACATAGCAGCTTTGTTTGTCTTACTCAGTGAATGTAGAAGAGATATTTTGTTTAAATTATTATATTGTTGATTTTGATGACAGTTTATTTTTATTTCATCCCCTCTCAGAAAACGATTACATTTTTCATAAGACCTTGCGTTTGCTCAAGGCACGAATCCAGGTTCCCTTTCGGCTGGAAAAGTGTGTAAGCTTAAAAGGTAAGGTTTCTTTTGAAATTTCTTATTTGCGGGTACAGGAGTGTTTAGAAACACCCCGCAGGTACTACATTTGGTGACAGCGGCGAGATTGAATATATCTGTTTTCTGAGAGTGTGGGTTTCACAATATATTAGAAAAGAATAATAATTCTGGTTCAAAATTTCGTAATTCTGGTTGGGGAAATAAGTGTAAATTGAATTCGATAATTTTGATTCGTTCTATTGGCGATTTAAAGTGGGTAAATGAATTAAGTTGAGCATGACATGCTAATAGGTCTGTTTAAAAGAAAAATTATTGGGAGTTGAGACGTTTCGGTAATTTAATTTTGTTTTTGTGTTTATAGGTAATGGTCATCGTCATTGGAAAGGTGGATCCTGCGTGTGATTTTGAAACATAATATAGCAAAATATATATGTTTTTCAGGAATTACATATTCAATTTACAGCACACTTACTATTCATTGGAATCTGTTTTGTTTGTGTTGTTCATGATATTCTCAGGAAAGAATTGATGTTTTTTTATTCATTGGACGTTTAGATTGACCTGAATTTACATTTTGCTTTGTGTGGTGATTGTTTTTCTTTCAATTGTCAGGGTAGGATATTCTATTTTCAGCTTCAGATCGTCTTAGGCAGCAGATCAGGCATTTTCAGCTTTAAGGGAGTCACAGGTAGGTGAAAGATATAGTTTATTGCACGGAAGAAATAATTTAAGATCATAAACTTAAAATGTCGCTTTCAAATTCTAACGCAAATCTACCACTAGTTTCTAAATTCTCCGGTACCTCAATGTTAGGAATGATTTCAATGACGTTAGAAGATTTTTCGGGTAGAGAATGTGAAAAATATTTTGATAAATTGGAATTGAGATCGAAACTAGATGGTTGGTCGGAAGACGATACTTTAAAACTGTTAAAATTCAAATTACATGGAGACGCCTATAATTATTTTAAATCCGACGCGACACTAGATGAACTCCAATATTCTGAATTAAAGCAAAAACTTCTAAGAAAATTCACACCACTCAAGCTCCCAGGGGAAAATCAGTGGAACCTAAGTCAATGTTTTCAGGGACAAGACGAAGACGTATCTTCGTTTTGTACAAGGTTGCGCATACTTGGGGAAAATTTGCTCAAGGAGGATTTGGGTGGGGCCACAAAGGAGGAGGAACCAGGCATAAGGAAGAAGAATAGGGAACTGATTTTGAACCAGTTCAAAATGGGGCTGAGAAAGGATTTGATGAAGGACATTGGAATCTGGTTGTTGAGGGAAGATAACTTGAACTTAGAAAAAGCAGAGGAAATTGTCAAATTACAGGAATCAATCTTAATGATGGTACAGGGGTACACATCGAATATGAGGATTGCGACAGTGGGAGTTGGGAACTCATGCGGAAGAAAAGGGTATTGGGCAAGGGAAAGTTGTTACAGAGGTAGGCGAGAGGGTCCGAGAAGAATTAGACCGAAAAAATGTTTTTCTTGTGACCAGGCGGGACACTTTGCCCGGGACTGTCGAAATTCGGGAATAACAGGTAGTACTGCACAAAGTATTATGGTTATTCCGGAAGTAAATATCGATGAGATGGAAGATATCCCGCATATAATCGAAGCAAGGGTGAACGGGACACTTACCAGATGCTTGGTTGATACAGGAGCGGCTGTCACACTTATTCGGCGGGGTTTGGTTTCGAGGGGCGAAATCAATCCGCACGAAGCAGACAAATATCGGCTTTCTCGTGTGTCAGGACACTCTATAAAATCTTGGGGTACGGCCCATATTTCAATGGGACCCGAAAACGAAGAATGGAGCTCTACCTGGACGGCCGTTGTATGTGACGACATGATTTTAGGGAATGTCCAAGTTATTTTGGGCAGAGATTTCTTGTATGCGAATCATGCACATATAGATTATGTACATGATCCATCTGTGACCATAAGAGGGACCGTGTTCAAACTTTTGGGCAAAGAAATTCTCGAGGAACGTACGTTTCAGGACGTTAGAGAGATCGGACAGATCGCCAGACGGGAAGAACAAACGCAGAAAATTGGGGATAGGAACACTTACAGGGATACATTTTCCCAAAGTGAAAATAAGGGAGCCAATACTGACGTGGAGATTCTGAAGAAACCAGGGGATAGTGTGGAACCAAAAGTTGGAATAATTTGTGTGAATGCATACACACAAACTGAAAAACATTTTGGAAGACTAGAAAATGGCTCGGAAATTTTGGATAGTGAAAAACCAAAAGTCGAAAAAATTTGTGTGGATGCAGAAGTTCAAAGCGAACAATATATCGAAGAAACCGTGGGAAAGCCAAGAAAGAAGAAGAAAAGATGTAAGGTGATGGAGCGCGAAAAATGCGAGTCACCGAGGGGTTTTGGGAGCGAGTGCCTTATGACGGATCGCCAATTCAAGTTGGGGGATAAGGTACTCTTGAAAGAAATGCGTGGGTCATCCCAGGAAATAGGGGAAAGCTGGATTGGGTCCTATCAAATAACGGGATTTCGAAGTCATATGACATGCAAGATAAGGGAATTTAGGGGTACTGAGGAAAAGGTTGTCCATGTCGATAGACTGACAATTTACTTTGAATCAGATGAGGAGTTGGATAGCGATGCGGAAGAATGGTTGGAAGGGCCAGTTTTAGCTTTGGGCAGGTCCAGCAAAATTACACGTCCACCAGATCGATGGACCAGGTATTGAGGAAACACATTTCCGCACGGAGTGGTTTGAGTACCATTGGGCAGTGACGACCCCACGTTCCGAGTTAATAAGTACCTAATATTGCAAAGGCCGTTTAAATCATTTTTAATTTTTTTTTGGTACAGGTAATAGGGGCAATTCTGGTTTTAGTAGCCCATTTTTTATTGTAATTTGTGATTCAATTTTAAGGCTCCAAGTTCATTTCCGTCGAAATGAATTTTAGTAAATTTTGTGGATAAAAATGAATATAACTTTGTTTGGGATTTCTAGTACATTATTCAGAAGAAGCAGTTTAGGTACATTTTTTTTGTGAGGCCTCTATTCGAAAGAAAAAAAAAAACGGGTGTTGAAAATTTTGTTCTTGTAGTTTACGGTTCGCGATTGATGATTTAGAAGTTAATTTGATCAATTTAATTTGGATAATTTGAGTATATGAAGATAACCTGAAACAGATTATAAGGAAGCGTTTTGGTCGCTAGTTAACGCGAGCACAAGGCCTTGCATGTTTTGGATGATATTTTGATTTATGATTTTTTTTGTATTGCATATTTTTGGAATAAGTTTCAGATTGTACTGATACCATTATTCTGATGTGATTGATTTTTTTTTATGTATGAATTTTGATTTTTTTTGTGTGAGGATGTATCTGTATTTGAAATCTAAGTGAACGTTAGAACAATGCGCGCATAAGGACAGTAAAGACAATCGACGAAAAGTTTTGTGACCGACAAGAAAGGATTAAATCATCAGGCAATCATCCGACGAATAACCTTCCTGTTCAGCCCTACTTTATTATCACTTTACGCCAGGCGAGATTTCCATTGAAGAAAACATATCTTGTTAAGAGTTATTCAGGGTATAGTAAACCAAGAAGATCTAAATATTCAAAGAGCAAATGGTTACAATTTCATCTTCCGGAATTGAGTACGACAACAACGACTCTAGACGATGAGTACCACCCTCATCAATCAACGAGAACAGAAGAAATTCGATATGTGTTCAGTTTTATCGATACTGCGGCGATGTACCATGGCACCAGGGGTTCTAAAGACAACAAATTTGGGCGAACAATGACAGGGCATAAACAATAATAATGCTACCGGGAGTGCGACATAGGTAGAGGTAGAGCAGTGGCGTAACAACTGCGTGAGAGACTTGGGTTGGCTGGATATGAGGAAGCGAAGGTTATTCTGAAACAGAGGACCAGAAGCTACAGCAAAAAGGGGATGTGTAGTAAAAATCGAGGAAGGTGACGCGAAAAACTTAGGAACAATTCGGGAAAGGTGCGCGCAGGACAATTGTTCGAAAGTGTTCAAGGACAATCGGGAATCATTAATTTTGGAAATTTTTTTAGTTTATAGAGCATAGATTTTGCTGATTTTTGCTAATGGTATTTTATGTTTCATATGGCTATGTGCACGTATTGGTTTTTTTTTGTTGTTTTTGAATTACAGGCAGTAATAATGTTATTGAACTGGGAAGAAATGGATGCATGTAAGTTAGTAGTTCCATAGAAATAAAACGTTTTTTTCATGACAAGTAGGATTGTGAAATGTTATATGTAGGGGTAAGAGGGAAAAGTTTTGGCAAAGTGGAGCCAGAAACTTTTTCATTGGAGAGAGTGTTGTAGTACCCTGGGTAATGAATAGAAATTATTTCATCTTAAAAAGGAAAATATCCAGTTTTACCATAATTCTAGAGGAAAGTTATTCAAACTTGTGGGATCAATCTCAGACACATAAATTAAAATTTCGACAGGCGTAAGCTGTTAGGGACTGATAAACAGTTCAATGGGTCGCGTAACCCACGGGAAGCGTAGTCAACGGGTTTTTTTTGCTTATCATCAGATTTTATGGTTTCTTAACCAATAGTGTAAGACCACGTCGTCTCAAACGAATTTCTTCTAGAATATTCCAAGGGGTCGAAGAGGCAGGGGGGAGTTTGATTTAAATAGGCAAATTTTCAGGAACTAAAGGGAGAACCGAAAGAGATTTTGACGGGAGTGCCGAGAGTGGCGTGAAGTAGAGGCACAGCGTGTGCATCTATGGGAGGGAACATTCGAATACAAAATTCGTAGGAAGTACCTATATTAATCGGAAGTAAAGTTCGGTCGGTTCTTCAAGATTTTAAAAGTAAATTAACGGTAATTTGGAAATTAATCAATTTGTTTTATTTTTGTGACTATCAGTGTTTCGGGAGTGTTTGGTCTGGTAAGAGAGACATTTTCTTTAATAAATGATTATTCGAGATAGGTATACATATACCAGAAGGTACTGCGTCGCTCTCTATTTTGAATCTATTGTTTTTTTATTTACTATTGGGTTTTTGAAAAGGTAGAAACATAGCAGCTTTGTTTGTCTTACTCAGTGAATGTAGAAGAGATATTTTGTTTAAATTATTATATTGTTGATTTTGATGACAGTTTATTTTTATTTCATCCCCTCTCAGAAAACGATTACATTTTTCATAAGACCTTGCGTTTGCTCAAGGCACGAATCCAGGTTCCCTTTCGGCTGGAAAAGTGTGTAAGCTTAAAAGGTAAGGTTTCTTTTGAAATTTCTTATTTGCGGGTACAGGAGTGTTTAGAAACACCCCGCAGGTACTACACCTATACGTGGGTAGGAGTCTATTCCTCATTACTTTGAACGGGGCCATTGCTTGTGAGCCGCTAGTTAATTTTCGTGTGAATTTTTTTATTATGGAAATTAGGGAAAGATTTTGCGGCATGCAGACACATTTTGTGAAATTCCGGAAAAGGAATTTCACAAAATTTGTCTGCATGCCGCAAAATCTTTCCCTAATTATTCACACAGACAATAAAATCCATTTTTTATTATGTTTTTGTCGCTTCGTTCGTGGTAGATTCCTTCGTCTCTCATTGTTCTGCAGAGCCATGTTCCTGTCGTGGTTTGCCTTGTTGTTCTGTTTTTCATTTAAGCTGCGTATGCATGTGCGAGCCAAACCTAACGCGAACCGCTCGCGAAGTGTTCGTGTCATGTTCGTTAATTTCACGTACACACTTGCGATCCGCTCGCGAACCAATTTCTTTTTCCTGTGCTTTGGCACAAACTTACACTGGGCCCGTATTCTCGGCAAGTGATCTTTCGGGGTCCGTGAAGTTAGCGAAAAGTTGGAAGCACTAATTCTGAAACTATGATCAATATTTAGTGCTTAATTAGTGCCTATTAGTGCTTCATCAAACTCTCATTCCACCATTATAGTTTTTGAGAATTTGATAATTGAAGTTTTTGGTGCTGACTTCACGCTCAGCACCAACATGTTCAAATTACTAAGAAATTAATATGCCAATATTAAGTGCCTCATTAGTGCCTATTAGTGCTTCATCAAGTTCTTATGTCACCATTGTAGTTTTTGAGAAATTGACAATTGAAGTTTCTGGTGCTAACTTCACGCTCAGCACCAACATGTTCAAATTACTATGAAATGAATATGCCAATAATTAGTGCTTCATTAGTGCCTATTGTTGCTTCAGAAACGGCTGCGATATCATTTTTAGTTTTGAAGTAATTGAGTGTTGTTTTTAGCCAAGCGTGAAGTTAGCGAAAAAGTTGGAAGCACTAATTCTGAAACTATGTCAAATATTTAGTGCCTGGTTAGTGTGAATTAGTGCTTCATAAAGCTCTCATTGTAGTTTTTGAGATAAACTTTAGGTGGGCGTTCAAGATAGTGTGTTTTATTTCAAGTTGATTTCGAAAACGGTTTCACTTTGAGAACTGAAATTTTGTGGGTAAACTCAGAAAGGATTAGGGTTCTTGTTGAAATAATTTTAATCGATTTCATTAGGACAGTTAATTTTTTTTCTTTCAAAAATAGAAGAAAATGAGCCAACCCATGCTTCTGTTTTATTTCAACAGAAAGACCTATGAAAATAGTTCAACTTCCGATTAAAAGTGAATCTACAGATGATTTTGTTCAGAAAAACAACTTGAAATACGGAATTGGCAGAAAATGACCAAATTCAAATTTTGGCGGGAAAAAATTCCTGCTCTACCCACAAATTGACTTATTTCATAGTTCGGCGATTTTCGGATAGAGAGCGCCATTGTACATTTCATTCATGATTAGGGAGATATTCATAGAACTTATGATAATGTAAGTTCTATGGAGGAGATTTCCTACTCGCTTTAAACGCCGACCTTAATTATATCTTTTTATACTGCGTCGCCATCTATGGGACGTGGGCGAGTCGTTCCGTCTCGTACCCGTCAATTACACTCAGCCCACTTCCACGGCATGGAGCAGGGAAGTGAGCAGGGAAATGAGCATGGTGAGAATGTAATCACCTCAGTACCTCACTTCTACTACCACTCGTGCTGCTACTCGCGTTGCCGGTCACTCCCTAAATTAGCGGTTTTTCGTGCGGCAGTCAAAGGACCGGCAGCGCAAGTGGCATGGAGTGATCACATTCAGCCCAGTTACTGTCGTGCCTCATGCCTGCGTTGCGTACGTTGTCGTATCAATTGATTGAAATCGTTAATTGTTGCGAAAAATGTCGACGGAGTGGAGAAATGAAAAAATAATATCATTTCTAGAATACCTTGAGAGTGAAAGAGTGATATGGGATTCTTCTGATGAAAACCATAAACTTAAGCACAAAGTGCACGATGGTTGGAAGGATGTTTGGAATTGAGGAATTAAAGTGAGAAAAAAGTCACTTAGGGCGACATTCAGACCTCTTCTGATGTCAGGATCAGGTGCAATTTCGTCGTCCGCCATTGCCAAAACTTGATCGCGAGAGAAATGTTTGAGCTGAGTGTAAATACTCGCTGCCTTTCCATACTGCCGCAGAAGTATTCCGGGAAATATTTCTGGGCCTTTATTCTTGAAAACCAGGGAGTAGAACGATCGAGAGAACGGCGACGTGGCCCTACTGATTAGTAGGGCCACCTCACCGTTCTCTCGATCGTTCTACTTCCTGGTTTTCAAGAATAGAGACCCTGGCAGCGCGAGTAGCAGTGGAAGTGGCTGAGTGTAATTGAGGTAGTAGATTCGGCTCTATTACGTCGTAATATTATTATCATTGCCTAAAGAGGCTAACGGACGCACGAGTTGGGTTGCCAAGCCAATTTCAATATCGAAGAAAGAAATGAATTTGTGCAGGCAAAACCATTCTCTGCAGAATTAGTGCTTCCAACTTTTTCGCTAACTTCACGCTTGGTTAAAAACAACACTCAAATACTTCAAAACTAAAAATGATATCGCAGCCGTTTCTGAAGCACTAATAGGCACTAATGAAGCACTAAATATTGGCATATTAATTTCATAGTAATTTGAACATGTTGGTGCTGAGCGTGAAGTCAGCACCAAAAACTTCAATTGTCATTTTCTCAAAAACTATAATGGTGGAATGAGAGTTTGATGAAGCACTTATAGGCGCTAATTGAGCACTAAATATTGATCATAGTTTCAGAATTAGTGCTTCCAACTTTTCGCTAACTTCACGGACCCAACGTTTGGTACCTCAATAAGTTTGCCAAGGTGTTTTTTTATGTTTGTATCCTGATGGTTCAACCAGGATAATGATGTGCTAGCTGGTGAATAAGAGAAGGTACAAGATGATACAAGAAATGTTTCATAATTTTCACCCATAGGAATCGTTTTGTATACCAATTTATACTAATGTGATGCATATACTTCAATCGGTTCGCTTCTGATTGAACATTTTTTCTAATGCTAGTGAACTATTCGAGTATATTGAAAATATTGTATGAAAATTCCTTCTACTCTCATCATAATTCTCCACTTAATTTAGAAGATTATATAAATTGAATGTTACTTATGTCTATGATACTTAACAATATTACTACGTAAGGTTATATTAGGTATCTATAAATTCATAACTTTAACTGTTTGCGAAGCAGTTACCCTATTCATTTGATATTTATGGAGTTGATTCAATTTTCAAGTGACTTAAACTGTCTTGATTCTCAGTATCGTGTATGAATTGGTTGAATATATTAACAATTTTATTAACATGATCCATAGTTTAATTAAATTTGATTTGTTGTGCAAACGGGAAGTATTTCACTGATTATCGAGTGTAATATCCAGATTCATAAAACAATACCAATACGTATGTCTGTACAAAGGGCCATCGCGAAAATAAAAATTGATGATATGGTTTCTCTTTCGTCAGTGTCAGATGTATGGCCTACGTAGTACAGGGTGTTCTACAAGCTCTATGACAAACTTTGACAGAAGGTAGCTGTGCTTCTTTTGAATTTTTTTATGAACATAGGTCTGATTCGTTTTCGTTTAGGAGTTACAAGTTACAAGCATTCGAAAAACTCTATTTGCATGTATTGATTACCGACAGGTTGATATATTAATTGACGTTATTTTAATTATTCATTTGACACTTGATGTACGTTTTGAATATCAATGCATTCTTTTACGACTCAGGATTATGATTTGATGCCAGAACATGTTATAAATGAAATACACAGTGTATTTCTGGAAAATGCATGATCATTTCTCTGAGCTGTGAGCATCAGTACCCGTTCAAGAATCTTAAATGGCAATGAAGGTCGAGTGTCACTTAATTTTGAAGGTTTTGCAATTCTTTTTATGAATATGCTACGAAATTTCTATTCAGAGTTCGTTCCCGTGAAAAAATTATGGGTGAATCAAGTGGTCAAGTTTTTATTGACATTTTGTAGAACATCAGGTGTGATCAAAGGAACAACAATAACAACAAACTTATCAACTGTCAAATATTTCATTTGATCAATGACTCTGAAAATTTGAACTCAGCAAATCTTTTTTACTTTAGTTACCCCAAGTATTGATTATCAATATGGTTTTGTTGACGGCCTACTTATAATTCAACAGCGAACCGAAAAGCAATAAGTCAAAGGTATTAAAAAAATTTTCCCATGAAATATTCATCATATGAATAGCGACATATGATGAATTTTTGAAATCAGAAAAAATATTGTAGCAAGATAAAAGAACTTTCGTCTATAGTTTATATTTGAGAAATCCCAAATTATTTTTGTCTTTTAAGGAGTAGCTAATATGTCTACTCAGAAAAACTTAGTCTGCATCGCTGGTTTATTCATGAATTACTATTTAAAAAACTTCATATTTTAAATTTTCCGCGATTTTCTCGTAAATGGTGCATCAAATGTGCAAAGTGATCCGAAGAACATCATAAATTGAGCTTGACTTTCCATTTTTGAGGTCATATATAGGGTGTTACATTTAAAAAGTGTAACTTTGGTCTATATCTTTATATTGGAACACCCTGTATATATGGAAATAATTTCAAATTGTGCTTCTGATTACCCTTCACACACGACAAGATATTTACTAAATATCTTCATTTACTTCCTCAAAATGAGCATCCGTGTCAGTGGTGAGCCACCCGGTGAAAATATTGATAATAAAACAACGTTTCAATTCTACAAGTATAAAAAAATTATTCAGGAAATCATTAACCTAGAAACATCACGAAAATAATATCCAAATGACCCAATATTTCCTGGTATAGAACGAATTTGTGGATGAATCTATATATATATATATGAAAGAAAGATGTTGGTTACACCATTTATAACTCGAGATCGGATGGACTGTTTGTTATGAAACTTCATGTATGGATTCGTCTACGGTCTGGTTATTATAAAATGCAATGAAACTCTGAAAAAATCGATGAAAATTTCACTTATGCAGGACATGCTTTTCCTTCTTTTGAATAAGGCCACTAGGTGTCGCTACCGTCGATGCGTAGTCGTAGGTAGTTTATTTGATATTACCGTTATTAGATGGCGATGTGTGATTCGCTTAGAACTCATAGTAACATGGAAGGCTATTACCAGATCAAAAAGTGGGTAAACATCTAAAGTTGGTGGAACAGTGAATTTTTACCGAAATATATTCACGCAAATAACTGAATCCAAAATCGCCCATAATTAGTAATTGACATTTTATTTTTGTGTTTCTGTTTGCACAGAGACAGTATTGTAAGCGTCAATAATTTTGAAACGTTTGCTCAACGGGCTTTCACTAAAGATATACAATAATGTTTCATGGGTTATCTAATCTGATCTGGTCCGTCTGTTCGAATGACCAATGACCATCAATAAATTTGAATGTGTGTGAGTTCAACACAACCGGCAGGGTTGATTTTCATTTTAACATCTCGATTTTCCTTCTTACGAGCTTGATATCATCAACTAAATTGAACAAATTGAAGAGAGATTGAACCTTAAAGTTTTTGGTTATTTGCCGTATTGCTCGACAATAAGGAATTCACCTACTTTGGTCAACCTCTTAGGTGAGCATTGTATGTGATCATGGAATGTTTAAAAATATATGTTTTCAGCCTTTTAGATTTTTTCAATAAAATAAAATAACATCTACCGGAATTTTCCATTTACCCTTATTGATAAACCCATCCCAGCCTCCCAGCACATATATTTTGCACTTTAATTTTGCCTAATTTATCCCCTGCTTGAAAAAACTTCACAAAGCGTTATCGCCGGTGATCTAGAATCAACTCAATTTGAGAGATTCAAAAATCAGAGTACCAAGCCGACCAAGCCGTTGATCTCCGATCACCGGTGATTACGATTCGTGAAATCCACCGTGAGTATCATTTAGGCGAAACAAAGTTCGCCGAGCCAGCTTATAAGAGTATATTTCCCAAAACGGATTCCTGGAGATCACCACTAGAATAGATGTCGAGGTTGAAAGACAATTGTCAACGCAATCCACTTTTCTCGATTATTGTAACTTGAGTGAATGTTGTGCCAGAACACACATATTTTCATCCATTGATTCAAGACTGACTATTACCATTATTTATATTATTATCTTATTGGTTAATTGACTGTATTGACCTGAGCCGGCACTGCAACCGGAAGGAAGATCATCCGATCATACAGATCAAACATCCGATCGACCTCCAGTATAGGAATTTCCATGATTTCCTTTTTGAACGATAACTTTTCTGCAATCAATTAGAACATAGATAGGAATTCATTCTAAATCTCCTTCTCGATCAATGTCTCCGAGTTGATGTCAGTTGTCAATGAAAGCAATATTTCGTATTGGGTGCTAATCCTACTAATTAATATATGACCGGATTCATTACTGAGGTAACAGATTTCAATCAATATTCAGTAATGAATACTGCAAACCTTGAGCCCGTTTAATTTTCTTTCCTGGTCTTTGTGTGGGACTTCGATGGCATCGACGATGACGTCTTTGAAAGCGTTAAATCGCGAACAATATGGATAACAGCCATTCCAATCTATTTTTTCTGATATTTATTCGTTTCTTAATCTATATGTCATAAAGTAATAAAATTTCGAGGGTCAGCCTGAATGGGACTAATGGCCCAAGAAAGCAGCTTCAAGTAGCGAACTTCGGACATAACTGTTCCATATTCTCAGAAAATATGATCTTGCATGTAAATTCGATCGTTACTGTTATCTATCAGGAAATTGAAACGAATTTCGGAGGAGAGGAAAACCATTCGCGAGATTTAAGCATACGTTTAAGATATAATAAACATAATTTCTGAAAAAAGTCGCTTTTATTGAGAATATTCGAAGACTGAAATGAGTGACATCACCCGAAGCCATACACAATGCAAGGTGAAGCTATAATTTGGAGGAACGACTTTCATGCACAATCATCTTCTCCTCTATATCACTGATTGAACAGCAACCTGGAAATTAACAAAGCGATTTCAGTTTATTCCTTGAATCATATAGATTCTATGTGAAATTCGATTAATTTTATTCTTACCACTGAGAGAAAGCGCAGTATCGAATTCACGTTTCAAAATTTCCAAAACGTTCTTCACTCCTTCCTCTCCATCGAAGGCCAGCCCCCAGAGGATAGGTCTTCCCAAAAAAACCTGAAAATAAAATTTTTTTTCAGCATATCATTCCCAATTATTAAATGATTATTTGACAAACATATAGGCGTTGTTGAACATTATTGTCTGTACCCTTGCCCTTCCCAACGGCGACGCTCAGGTGAACCTATTATGGAGGAAGTAGGTATAACGAAATTCCCATATGTTGACGCATAGTGAATGAGTATAATAAACTTCAAAGGGCGATTCTACATGAATAAATATTGACAACTCGCTATATAACTTTTCTCCGCAAATGCTTCCTTTTCCAATATACGAGGTTGAAATTTTTCTTAAAAACTGACAATTGCTCTGAAATTACTGGGAATATAAAAATGAAATTTGGTGGGTTATTAAACTTTTTTACATGCAAATAGAAATTTAATGTCCAACGCCACGCCAATGCGCCACGAAAATCATTTTTGAATTAGGTACTTCTTCAATTTGTGACGAAAATTTTCACATCTTTTGTTCGTATGGCGCGCCGTTTGTATTCAATAAGGAATTGGAAAAACACGTTAAGATATCCATTTTTTGGCATAAAAACGGCGTTTCATGCGATAAAAAAGGCTAGGATGTCTCAAATTGGAGGAATTCAAAAATAATTTTCAGTTTGAAATATCTCAGTGGCGTATTATGGTATTATGGTATGAATCTATGGACGTCACAGATGAACATAAAATTCTAAATTGTTGTCCAAAAATGCACAAGATCCACCTCATAAATCCCTGTATTTCGGACAACGAAGCGGGAGTTATATTCCCGGGCACGCTGAACTTCGTCAGAGAGCCATGGGAAATGCTAACTCAGCATCGGCTACTTTCCGGAATCCGAGAAAGAAGACCGAGCTTACATATATCATTGTATCATTCATTTTTATCAGTCTTGACTTGACATTGTAATCTGTAAGAAATACATTTTTAAAAACGCTTTTCCTGCCTTGATAATTATAACTGGCGCAGTCGACGGAGTTTCACGGGAGTTTTCATTGTGAAAAACTTTTGAGTTCTACCCTCTTTTGTGAAACGAGAACCTACCCACAGCAGTAACACTCAAAAATCCATCCAGGAAGAAGAGGGCATGCAGTTGTGGATTATCATAACAAGGTGGTGAGCGTAAAATTTTTTCTTTGTTAATGTCAGACTCCTCTAATCTTCTAATTGATTCTCTTGCGGAAAACAATTCTGAATTAGAGACAGATTTATTAGAATCTTTTAATAATCTTTCGCTAGATAGCAGTAACTCATCTTTGAATATGCCAAACACACCAGCAAATTTTGATATCAAAAATCTGAGCATCGTGCCTGATTTTGATGGAAACCCAAATAAATTATATAGATTCATTCAAGCATCGGAGGCAATTCTTACTCATTATTTTGACCTTGCTAATCCTAATAATTTTCAGAATTTGTTACTTTTGAATGGTATTTTAAATAAACTCCATGGTAAAGCGGAAGAAGTTGTTGCTATTCATGGGGCTACAGGAAATTGGAATGATATAAAAAATTCTCTCTTATCGCATTTCGGTGATCAACGCGATGAAAATAGTCTGAATCAAGATCTTGTTAATTTGAGACAAAATTTTGGTGAATCCCCTCATGATTTTTATGAAAAAGTGATCACTTTGTTAAATACCATCTGTAATCATATCGATTTGAAATGTGAAGTTGCGTTAAGAGCTAGTAAAAGAAACTTTTTCCAAAAACAAGCATTGAAAACATTCTTAGCTGGTCTGAGAGATCCTTTAGGACCAATTATCAGAGCTATGAGACCTAATTCATTGTCAGAAGCACTTCAATTCATAATAGAGGAGGATTATATTAAACATTGTCAAAGATCACATCAATCTATAATGAATAGCTCTAGAAAACCCTTAAATTACAATAATCAGAGAAATTATCCTCATAGACCTTCAGATTTTCGTCAAACTTTTTCTAATAGAGTACCCACTGAACAGCAAAGCTTCATTCCCAATCAGCAATTTCCAAATAGACCCGTAACTATTCAAAGAAATACTAATTATAAAGAGCCAAGATATTTTACTAATGCTCAAGTCTTTGGAAAACCGCAACAACCTAAACCGACCCCTATGAGTATTTCTACAACTCACACTAGACAAAGAACACAACCTATGAGTACTTCTTCAAATAGTAGAAATTTTTCAAACGGGCAAAATCGTTCTTTTCAACAAAAACCTATTGATATAATTAATGGCCATTTAGATAGTAAGGACCCCCTCAATATAGATATAAACAAAACTATTATTAATAATTATGTAGAAAACCATAAGCAAAAAACTAAAGAAATTTACAGGAGATTGAACAAACTGATGGGGGAGAGGAAGCAAAGCATCATAGAAAAACATAATAAAAATAGACATGATCCTTTAACGTACAAACCCAGTACTATCGCATATAGAAAAGTTAAATCTAATATGAGAAATAAGCTTACCCCCAAATTCTCCAAAGAGAGAGTAGTAGGGGAAGGTGGGGACCCTTCGTACGGTTTCAACATTTTATTTTTTTTATTTTTTGTTTTTTCATTAATCAATCACCTGACAGCTTGAATGTACAGTCTAACTATCTGAGATTCATATGAAAAAATTACAGATGATTTCATCTTATGTTTCAACCATAATTATAATTTAATACTAAATCTGGAATATGTACGAACCTGCCCCAACAACGGGGCACCTACATACAGTCAGTATAAATTCGTGATTTTCCTGGTCGTCATCCTTTGTTTGTTTTATTACTTCTCACAACAGTCGGATAGAGTCGAATTGACTCTAGTGTCAAAACTGTCTTCAAAGGAGCTACTATTATTTGATGGATTGGTGAATTATTCAAAGGATCTAAATTAAACCTTTGTAGTTCATCATAAGTTATCAATGGTGAGTTAATAGTTTGTTCTCGCGGAACGGCGGAACCTCCAAGAAAGAAGTTAATGCAAAAATTAGCAATTAGTACACTAACACACTAAATCGTACCTAGTTGGGGCACATTCTTACGCGTCCAAATGTGCCCCATCTAGTTCTGTACGAAAGTACCCCACTTACTAAATAACAGCAAAATATATCATCTTTCAATATTGATAGGAAAACGTCATAAATTTATTATTGAAAACGTATCTTAAGTATATTTTGCTAGTTACTGATAGAATTCTCTTCACGAAAACCTATCTTATCTACGGTAAAAATAGACAAAAACATTGATCAAAAAATTACTTAGCGAGCGCGAAAACACGTTCGTGCCTGACAATTCGCTCTCACCAGTGCGAATGGCGCGATAGTACGTTGACGTAAAGTTGGTACCTCCACTCAAGCACACATACAGAAGCAAGGCCGTACGTCGTTTCGTTCAAGTTTTATTTTGACTGTATGAATGTGGGAATGTGCCCCGCGTACGAAGGGTAACGATCTCCCCCTACGTAATAGGAAAATTAAAATAAGTAGTGATAAGAAGATTTTGCACAAACAGAACCTAAAAAAACCAAAAACTAAATCTAAGAAACTGTTTCAGGTTGATCGTAATGATCCTAGTAGCAGCTCAGGACATTCAAATAATAAACCTGAAGGACAATCCGGGAGTTCTTCCGATTCACCTAGGCACAGCAAAAATTAAAAGCAAATTTCACAATTTCATACATTACTATAATCTTAAACCAATTTCCGTAGAATTAAAATATTTAGAATTTCATTATAAGACAGTATCTAGTACTATTTTAAATGCTTCAAATTCTATGTTTCGTACAGAATTGGAAAATCATAAGAAATTTTATGAATATCAATTGAGCTCAGCGAAGCAAAAATTGAAAAGTTTGATACCAATGGGACGATCTAAAAGAGGAATTATTGATGGATTAGGAACCATAATAAAGAGTATCACTGGTAATTTAGATGCGAATGATGTATTGCTTTATGAATCAGCTTTGAAAGAGCTTCAAGACAACCAGAAAGGAATTATGATAAATTTAAATGCAGGTATCTCATTAACGGGTGAAGTAATTGAAAATTTCAATAAAACCATTGCAGTCCTCAGACATAATCAGAAGACGATTGCATCCCAGCTTGAAGGAATCTCTGAGAAGTTTAATCAATTAAGTGATAATTTTTATATGTATATTCAGATAAAGAATCTCATGGATCAAATTGGTATTTCGGTCAATATTATTATAGAATTAATCGATGAAATCGAAAATGCTATTAGTTTTTCAAGACTTGGAATATTGCATCATAGCATAATTAAATTTTCAGAATTGAATTCAATTATCACAGAGATAAAAAAATTATACTCTTCAAATAACTTGATATTCACGGACGAAAAAGAATATCACAGATTTTATGAATTGATAAAAGTAGATGCATATTTCGTCGAATTCAGAATTGTTTTCATTCTTCATTTTCCTATTGTTCACTCTGAACTTTTTTCTCATTATCATTTATTTTCAATTCCAACTATCAACAACACTATTCTTATTCCCAAAAATACCTATCTGACAAGCAATGAAAAATGGTATCAATACGCCTCTTCGCCTTGTGTTGATTTACACCCACTATATTACTGCGAAAACGATAAACTTAATGATGGCTCAGAGGTAGAAGATTGCTTGTTCCAGCTGTTGCATCTCCAAAAATCCATTGGTTCCTGTCAAAATCATCCTGTGGAAATCAATAAGAATGTTATCCAGCAAATTGGCAATGGTAGATTCATCATGATAGCTCCGAGTGGAATAAAAATCCGCACAGTATGTAGAAGAACTGATGTCAGCACATTGAAGGGAAACTTCTTGATAAACGTTCCGAAGGGATGCCACTTCGAAAGCTCAGAAGAAAAATTCTACAACGACAAGGAAATCCTGAAGGGAGAACCAATGTATCTTCCCCAAATTGCTGCTGATCCGAATGCAACAACCCTTACTGCATTCAAAATAAAACTTGAAGATTTTTCACTGGATCAAATACACCAACTGAAGAGAAAACAAGAGGAAATTCAACCCTTGATGGAAAAACAAGAGAGCACAAAATCATTCCATGAATTATTGATATCTATTACTTATTTTCTGTTTTTCATAGTTATCTCCTATTTTGGTTCGAGGAAAATCATATTATGGCTGAAGTCCCCGGTTCCAAGAAATCAACCAGAGAGCCAAGAATCCCAACCACGAGCAGTTCCATTCTTCACGACGTAAGCACCTTTCTGAGGAGTTATATTCCCGGGCACGACGAACTTCGTCAGAGAGCCATGGGAAATGCTAACTCAGCATCGGCTAGTTTCCGGAATCCGAGAAAGAAGACCGAGCTTACATATATCATTGTATCATTCATTTTTATCAGTCTTGACTTGACATTGTAATCTGTAAGAAATACATTTTTAAAAACGCTTTTCCTGCCTTGATAATTATAACTCGGGCAAAATATATATAGCCAACTGTCTTTATTTTTTTATGCAGAATTCCCCCTAAAGTTGGACGCACTTATTCACTAACACACTGTCTTTGACTTGTACATATATTTAAACTGTAGATTCTTGAGGTCAATAGAAACCTTTTTACATTTTCCATTTTTCCGAATTCGGCTCTGTTGAAAAGATATAGCCATTTAAAAAAGAATTGGGGGTGGGGTCACAATAGATAAACATTGGAAGTACAGGATGGGGCAAAAGTCACGAAGGGATTCGAAAAATTCATCACTAGTTTTTTTTTCTTTACAAAAAACTGAGCTTTTTCATAATTCAAGTGTGAAAGATTATATCACTCCATTCTCAGCTTCGCAAAGTGCTGTTCTTGAAACAGCATTTTCCATGACCCGAGTCAGAATATTTGGCCCCAGAGCCCTTATGGTCTCCACTCACGAAGCAACCGAACCTGACACAAGCGGCAAAGATAATGAAGGGCCATAAAATCCGGCGCGTGCCATTGCAGATGCTATCAGTTCCCATGAAGAACATCGGAATTTTTGCAGTTGTGTCAGTCACTTCTACGAAAATTTCCGTAGAATTAGGGAATTCAGAAAGTTTCAACGGCATCTCCGATTTTGTTGAATATTATTGCACCAGGTAGTTGAATTCTTATCAGTTTTGCAAAATTGGTTATGCTGGCATTAGATGTCATAAAAAACATCTGTTTACAATTCGCACTCTTTGTACCTAGACTGGTGGTGCTTGTACAGGTAGGTACGCTATTTTCACTCTTATTATAAGAAGACGGTCGAATTTGGGTAATCAAGATTTTGTTGTGTTTGCATCTGTGATTTCCGCTAAGAATTATCTATTCATTTTATACTCAGTCTTTCTCCAGCCTCCTTACTGATAGCTTCCTCATTTTCTGTGGAAATTCATTGTGGTGTGTGACATTTTTATTCAATTTAAAAGGTATGTTTGACTTCCCGTTATTGGTTTCTTTCATAATTCTACCTAACAAATCTTTTCAGCTCATTTTTAAGTTACGCGTGTGGCAGCACTGGGCAGTCGATTCCAGAACATCTTCTAGTTGAAATTCAGAAGCAACTTTGGGGCCTATACCGTTCTGACGTTCAGTTCAAAACGCGATTCGGGATTTCTCACGATAGAGACCACCGATTTATATGGGGTTTTCACTGTTATTCAATTTGAAGAGTTCTTCAAGTCGGAAAGTTCATAATTTTTTTTTTCGTCGAGTGAAAAAAAAAATAATTTTTTTTTCCCTTCTTAGTGACTCTATATGCATAATTCTAACTTTCCGACCTAGACTATTTTTTTATGAATTCCCACAAAAAATTTAACACAAAAAGTTTTCTCCAATCGCTCAAAAACCGATTTCAGTAAAATTAAAATCAAACTATCGCAAAGTGCTGCCACCTAATCGACGAACTTAGCTATTTCCATCTTCCACTGATCGTTCCATCTATCTGGCAATACTGCACATTTTAGGATGCACTTTGGGGTCTCCGTGAATCCCATAGGCAAATATTTATTGTTTTATTGCAAGGCGTCTGGTATCAGTGAAAAGTAAAAGTGTGAAAACATGTGCTATATTATTTCTGTTGGACCAGCAAGCCGAAAGCAAATTGGTTCCGTTTTTAGATCTTGCGACGAGAGACGGGATTCGTGAATTTTCACTGGATTTCTTTTTTCTTGTGATTGGGAGTGTTGTGTTATTTTTTTAAATCACTCTGGAGATGAGTAGGAAATTTGATGATAAACGCAAAAATCTTTGCGCACATCGCCGTCGTAGAAAATTAGCTCAACGGAAGAGATTCCAAAAGTAAGTGGGTAATTATTCGACTTTAGTTTCAGTTTTCATGAAAAGTTTCAGTTTCAGTATAATAGACAAAGAAGAAAGCGTTCAGCAGGATGAAAAGGATGATACTTCATCAGAAAGGATTGCTGATGATTTGGCCTGTAATTTAAAACAAGAAACGATTTCAACTACATTAACTTGCGGGTGAGAAATTTTGTTATAACTGGAAAGGTGCTGTTCCATTGCGCGAACCTACCGCTTTCGCGCCAAAAATTTTGTTAAATTTCTGGCGCGAAAGCGGTATCCACATCGCGAAATTTGTTTCGCGAAACAGTTGCGCGAGTCAGTTTCGTGCAATGGAACAGCACCTGAATAGATGTCCAAGTCGAATTACCAAATATCTTATACATATTACTTATTATTTTCACTTTGTCTCATCCGAAACAGTTTGTTTTCTATAAGCATATTTTTAGATCTTGATCGGGAAAACCTATTATTGTGGAAGGAAGGAGATTGGTGGATGTCCGTTTTTTGTTCAAACAAATTGCTGATTTGTGCAAGCACTTTGACTGCTCATTTTCTGATATGGACTTGATACAGGAAATTAGGAAAGGTTTGAGTTCCCAATTTGTATTCCAATGCCGGATGTGTAACATTCAGAAGAAATTGAACACTATAAATGGGAGTGAAGGTATTACGAATAACATAAATATATATAGAAAATGATGATATGGGATCATCAGCTGAGAAGGCAGCTACCTATACAGGGTCTTTCACGAGGAACCTCACCCATATTTATACGGGAAACTACTGAACGTATTTTCATGAAATTCAGCACTTATAAGTATTTCACGATGCTGATGAAATCTAAAATATTTTCAAGGCATGAGCACCTCCGGTTTTTCCGGAAATGACATCAACTTCCGTTTTTCAAATCAGAACACCATTTTTTTATTGCAGAAATAGATTCCTTAGAAAATTTCAAGTTATTTTGATGTAACATTTTTCAGTTTTGGTTGGAAAATTCTCTCTGAGCGGGAAAATTCGAAAAAAAAAAAATCGAAAATAGAGCTCCGCTGAAACAAGAATAACTTCGACGTATTTGGATGGAAAATTTTCATTTTTGGGATTTTTCAAGATGTAAGATTGGTGTATCCACTTTAAAAATCGCGATTCATGATACAGGGGGTGAAAAAATCGCTTTCAAAGTTAGGGATGACAAAATCGTGAAAAATCAATTTTTTCAAATTAGAACCCCATTTTTTTATGGCAGATATTGAATCTACGTTGAAAAATAATGTGAGTGTATGCATCACACCCTTGCCCTAAAGTGGATATTTTCTGAGTTATTCACAAAAAACTGTTTTTCGTCTTGAATTTTCAGCTATTTCTTTTCCTTTCACGCCAAAAAGATGAAATTTTCAGGAACTGTTACTTAAGCCATGTTTTAGATTTTACTACCCTAATATACAAGAGAAAAAAGTTACAGGTTGTTCCTAAGTAGATGGCAAATTTGGATTCGAATTTGTATCGGAAACCTCTTTATTTCAACTAATCGGCCATCGGTTTTCTGTCCAGTGATAAATAAATAATTCCTTATGAACCATATGCAAAAACTTACCATGTTTCACATTCTTTTTTTTTATGATAGATATCATTAATTACATCTGCCAAATTCCTCTTTATTCAGTAGCATTTTGTGTTTACTATTAATTTGGTGATAATTCGTATTAAGTTATAAAATCGATCACTATGCCTAATTTTACCAATGAAAAAATTAAATCTCATTAACTTCATGGAGAATGTAATAAAGTTGTAGATAGAACGATTCGACTGTTCATTGAGAGGTTTCCTGACCGACCCAGACCAACGAGAGATACCATTAACAGAACCATGACAAACTTGAGAAATGTCGGATCTTTCGTTGAGAAAACTATACACAGAGAAAAAAGCGTAGTAGAAGATGAGAACAACGAAATTACAGTTCTTGCATATTTTCGTGTGAATCCTCAAAATTCTCTCAAAGATGCCGAGATTGATCTGGGATTATCTCAATCGAGTGTTTGGAGAATATTAAAAAAACATAAAATGCACCCATATAAATTCAATAGGGTACAGCATTTGAAGGAAAGTGATTTCGTCAGGAGAACAGAGTTTTGCGAAGCTATGATGATTCGATTTCAAGAGAATGAAAACTTTTTGGACTGTATAATTTGGACAGATGAATCTAAATTCACAAAGAATGGTTCTTTCAATAGGCATAACAGTCATTATTGGGATGAAGAGAACAACCACCACTTCAGACAATGGAACTTTGAAGAGACCTGGAGTTTGAATGTTTTTTGCGCCATCAAAAATAATGCAATTCTCGATGTTCACATTTATGATGGGACTTTAACTGGTAAGATAGAACACTACACATGTTTGCATTATTTAAAGAATGTTCTCCCTTAGGAGATAGATATTCTGACTTATTGACTCAATTAATTGAGCCGCTAGTACAGAACCATAATGACTTATGGTATCAACAAGATGGCGCGCCTCCACACAATTCACTCAATGTGTCAAATATCCTCTACAGGCTATTTGAAGATCGATGGTTGGCGAACAATGGTCCACATCTTTGGCCACCACGTTCTCCCGATTTAACTCCTTTAGACTATTATGTTTGGGGTAGGATAAAAAATATTGTCTACTCAACTCCCCTGACTGATAAAGAGGACTGCATAGAACGAGTCAGAAATGCGTTCAGGTTTGTTTAGATTTTTAGATTCATAGTTTTGAAACTCAATTTGGTTTTTAAACACTTTTGCAGATCTCTTCCTCCCGATGAAATAAGAAGAGCAACGCACGAAGCATTCTTGAGACGTATAAATAAATGTCTAGAAATTAACGGTCAAAACTTTGAGCATCTTCTCTAGTTATAACTGCGAGAGTTTGCCATGGTTCTCCTAATAGTAACTTGAAGTCGGTTTCAAGAAGGGGTGAAAAATCTACAGCATGGTTCAAATAACAGTTCCTGAAAATTTCATCTTTTTGGCGTGAAGGGAAAAGAAATAGCTGAAAATTCAAGACGAAAAACAGTTTTTTGTGAATAACTCAGAAAATATCCATTTTAGAGCAAGGGTGTGATGCATACACTCACATTATTTTTTAACGTAGATTCAATATCTGCCATAAAAAATGGGGTTCTAATTTGAAAA
Organism: Adalia decempunctata; assembly: GCA_951802165.1. Lineage (NCBI taxonomy): Eukaryota > Metazoa > Arthropoda > Insecta > Coleoptera > Coccinellidae > Adalia > Adalia decempunctata. The sequence goes on along the minus strand of OX637696.1, from coordinate 59,730,097 downwards.
AATTGATTTTTCACGATTTTGTCATCCCTAACTTTAAAAGCGATTCTTCCACCCCCTGTATCATGAATCGCGATTTCGATTTTAAAAGTGGATACATCAATCTTACATCTTGAAAAATCCCAAAAATGAAAATTTTCCATCCAAAAACCTCGAAGTTATTCTTGTTTCAGCGGAGCTCTATTTTCGATTTTTTTTTCGAATTTTCCCGCTCAGAGAGAATTTTACAACCAAAACTGAAAAATGTTACATCAAAATAACCTGAAATTTTCTAAGGAATCTATTTCTGCAATAAAAAAATGGTGTTCTAATTTGAAAAACGGAAGTTGACGTCATTTCCGGAAAAACCGGAGGTGCTCATGCCTTGAAAATATTTTAGATTTCATCAGCATCGTGAAATACTTATAAGTGCTGAATTTCATGAAAATACGTTCAGTAGTTTCCCGTATAAATATGTCTGAGGTTCCTCGTGAAAGACCCTGTATAATTGAAAGAAATAAGACACAAATCATTTGCCATTATAAATAATGACAAATGAAATGTGAATACGAACTAGGTCTCCGATACTGTTCACCCTACCAGACCGAATGGTCTAACGTCAACTGAGAATCGCACCGACTGCAGTTTCGTCCTATTTAGGACTCATCAGGGTGGAATATCCCAAAGTCGACGCTGGATGGAAAATCTTTTCGTCAAGATATGATACAATAAATATAATTATATATTTCTTCATATTTTTTTTATAACGCCATTTAAAAACTTATGTTCATTCAAAAGAAGTTCTGTAAAATAATCCTGGTAATAAATATATTTAACAAGTTACTCACTGATAGGCCATAATCCATTTTTGATATAATATGATAAGACTGTTTGTACATAAATGGATTTTTATTTTTCAAAATCTACTCTACATGTTTCGCCTGGTTAGGGCATCTTCAGGAGCTTCGTCAAAATATACAGATATCACTTATCATCTAATTTCTGTTTTCTATAATACTAAGAGGATTGAATGAAATTTCCTTGATTTAAATCTGAGTCCAATATAATAAAATCTTTCTTTACCACCAACCATAAATTACATTGACAGCGTCATGTATCTGACATAATTATGTCATGTATCTGACATAATTATGTCAGATACTAGATACATGACGCTGTCAATGTAATTTATGGTTGGTGGTAAAGAAAGATTTTATTATATTGGACTCAGATTTAAATCAAGGAAATTTCATTCAATCCTCTTAGTATTATAGAAAACAGAAATTAGATGATAAGTGATATCTGTATATTTTGACGAAGCTCCTGAAGATGCCCTAACCAGGCGAAACATGTAGAGTAGATTTTGAAAAATAAAAATCCATTTATGTACAAACAGTCTTATCATATTATAAATATATTTGTCTGATTTTGATTTTATTCATTCATCTCAAAAATCCAAATCAATCAATTGGTGTTCCTAACAATTGAATTTGTTATGCATGTGATGTTCATCTTCTAGAATTTCATACCATCCTTCCTCCTTTTTGAATATCCTAATCGTTTCAATTTTATAAAATAATGATATTTTCTGATCCATGATCTTATCCATGATCTGATTTCATGAAAAAACTCATTAAATTTCAAAAACTTTCCGAAATTCTTGATATTATAGTCACTAACATCAAAAAAAGCTTTTTCAAATGACTTACATATATCAAAAAATATATTACTATAATACAGGAATCAGTCTAACTTGAACGGATGTCTCCAGTTCGAGTGCCTATTAGACGTTTCTGGAGAACTGGACATATTTGAAATCTGAGAATTGAGATTATCATATTGTTCGAAATTTTCTGAGCTCTGAGCCTGAGCGCTCTTGGTTATACAACAAGTGAAAATAGATTTGTTAAAAATTTTTTTTTTTAATTTTTTCCTCTGTTAAGTATTCAATTCTGAGTAAGTACATTTTTGTTAAAACCATAGTTTTCAAAATACCGAGAAAAAACCGGAATAAAAATCAAATACTCAAATACTCGTAGTCAGTATAATGTTCATTTTTCTTATTCTCAACATCCTGAGCGTAAATAGTCCTCAATCCTCATAACATCAAAGTAGAAGAATGTGGAAAGGCCATGCATCTTGTGAATTTCAGAAAAATCATCACAGGGTGTTTCAAATTTTGTGTCGAAAACTATGATCGAAAATTGGCCATAACTTTCAATTTTTCAAATGAGAACCTAATTTTTTACGATTGCGTTGGATTCTGCAGAGAAAAATAATAATTTTACTCCAATAAAAAAAAATGAAAAACTAAGAGAACTATCATCATTTTTTTTCGCACGATTAAACGCAATCATAAAAAATAGGGTACTTATTTGAAAAACGATTGTCGATATTTTGTTCTCTGAAGAAAAGCTTCATATATACCTATCTATATTGCTTGTAACTAATAATGTAAATATGTATATACAATTCCGCTGATAGAGCATTTCATACAATAAACAAATTTAAATTCATAAAAAAATTAGTTTAGGTTTTGAATCTCAATCACATTTTTTTTTTACTGTAGGTTCATATGTGGATGATTTTTTCCGAATCTAACTTACAACCAAAACAGAAATTCGCAATAAATTCGTAGAACCAAGAAGGTGATACATATATTCTTATTTTGTTCCTTCACATCTGCCAACACAGGTAACATCCTGTCTGTTGTACTTCCTTCAGCTAAAATCAATATTATAGACCGCAACCTTGAAAGTGGGAATTCCCTCTGTTGTTTGTAGGTTGTAGGGAATCCCCAACTATTTTATTTCCATCTTGTAAAACGTCTACCTCCTTTGAATTTACAGTGTTGTCAGCAGTTTCGTAAATAATTCCATTTCATTCGTGAATATCCGATGGCATTCGACAAATTCCGGCGTCCGCTTGGTAAAGGCTGTACGTAACAGAAATCTCGCATGTGGAAGAAAAGGGCGGTAAATACGAGGAATGTCTGAGATATCTTCGGACGTACTGAAAATCGACGATTTCTTAGGGGTGGTGAGGGGTGAGAGGTAGGTAGACTTTGACGTACGCTAAGAAATCTGGGCACTATAAACCCCTCTCAAAATGAAAGAATTTTTAACAGGATTCATAGAATTGTACAGACAAAAAACCGTTCTGCGTTCTGAATTCCGTAGAAGTGGCAACGCTGGCAAATTCTAGCAACATAATCCGTCTACCTCTTGTCAAAACCCAAGCGGCACATTTTCTTGGCCATGATTTATTGCAGATCGGGATACAATGTTTCCGATTCGGTGTCCCCCGTGGATGGCACAGTTATGGATCTTCCGAGAATAGAAGACAACAGTCAACGGGTTCAGCTCAGCGTCATCGGATCGAGGTATATATAATATTTCATACGTTATTACCCCCCCCCCCCCCATGATCGTTACTACCCCTCCCATGAAAAAGAGATATCCGCCCTTGAATGTTCTCTTCATTTCTTGCGGAACGTGGCCTTACGCTTTGTGGAAGATCCATAACTAGTGTTGTTCATAATCGAATGATCTCAATAATCGAATGATGAGCATTCGAGTGATTGCAATAATCGAATGATCACTCGAATTAAAAATAATCGAATGGTCGAACACCTGTTTTCTGCTTGTATCAGCGTTAACCGCAGAGTTTTCGCTTTTCCGACTTTCATTCGTTTATTTCATACAATAAATATTTTATCTTAATGATTTTATTATTTTATCTTAGTAGGTACCTATTTCTATATTCTCAAATCAAAATTTCTATTTAGTAAAGAATATTTTATTGTTCATTAATTTTCAATATGAAAATTCCCAAAAGGAAGTTAGTTACCTCATAAATACTTCCATGCATTTCACGAAATTGAAATATTCGAACGGCCATATTGAAGGGGTACAAAAGGACCATGAATCAAAATCGAAACTTTTTCTTGTGACCTCCTGCCGCGAGAAAGTAAATTCTAAAATTCACAAAATCAAAAAGAATCCTATAAGAGTCCGCACCTGTGTTCATTGGACGCATTTATCAAAAATCGATTTGAAAGAATGTGTTTCACATCTTTCGAATTAAAATTCACTCGAGATCAGACGTATCATTCGAGCGATCGCTCGAATTAAAATTCACTCGAGATCAAACGTATCATTCGAGCGATCGCTCGATTTATCATTCGAATTAAATTTCACTCGAGATCAAACGTATCATTCGAGCGATCCCTCGATTTATCATTCGAATTAAATTTCACTCGAGATCAAACGCATCATTCGAGCGATCGCTCTCGATTTATCATTCGAATTAAATTTCACTCGAGATCAAACGCATCATTCGAGCGATCACTCGAGTTATTATTCGATTCATGCGCAGAAAACGGGATTTTAGTTCTGCGTCGATTATTTTATCATTCGAATGATCCATTCTAATAATCGAATGATGTCGATTATTGCAATAATCGAATGATCGATTATTTTTCATTCGAATGATAACATCACTATCCATAACTGCCTTGTCGCTGAAATCGAGCAGAAGTAAGGGCTTTGGGGCCAGATATTCTGACTCGGGTCATGGAGAATGCTGTTTCAAGAACAGCACTTTGCGAAGGTGAAAAAGGCGGTCATTTGAGTGATCATACCTCATTTCGCGGGAAATAGTGCCTTATGTGAAGCCTCAGAGAATCCAGAATATGCCTGCCGAGTAAATTCGGTTGTCGCTATACGCATGCGTCTTGGACTTTCGCCGCGTTGAGGAGGAAAATGTCATTATGTATCTATGGTTCCCGCTCATCCTTCTCTATGGAAAGCCCGGATCACGATCTGACAACTGCGCTCAGTTTTCGCGACTGGAGACCTACTCGTAATCGATAATTATCAGCAGTGATTTGCTTCAAAGAAGGATCTTTTGACCTATTCATTCAACTCATTTTCCTCCATATTGATTGTTGGTACACTAATTTCACATTATGTATGTTTTATCTCGTCCTCTGAAATATGTTTTGATATACCGAGTTTATTCCATAATTTTTGGCAGTAATACATCGTAATTTCGAGCTATTTCACTACTGAAATTAATCATCAAGTTATAACCCATTTTCTTTTTAGAAGGATTCTTATTTCTCACCTGTAGTGAGTTTTAACCAGAGATATCTTTCGTTTCACGTAACAATGAAACCGAACTACGCTGAACTACCACAGATATGTGATGTTGAAGAACGGAATAGTGATGATGGTATAATTCATAGATATTTACTACTCCTACTCTTTGGAGATGTAATCCGACAAACCAACGTACACATCGATATTTATGTGAAATATTCATGGAAGATTATTGTTTTGAGGATTTTAAATGCGGAATGGGTCAGGATAGTTCGATTAATCATAAATTAAATAAAAAACCATTCTTTATAAGATATTTTGGATATCGAGGAAAATATGAAAAAGTTATTAGTGTTTACAAACTAATATTCAGAAAAATTGAAGAAGGAACTTATTTTGCTGAGAGAAATATAGCTTTCCAATTGCAGATATAATCGGACACAACTGAGTACCTATTTTTGTTTATTTCAATAGAGAAATATGAACCTCAAGGTTCATACCACAGAATCTTATTTGGCTCAATTTTTTTTCAACAGACCCGAATTCGTAAAAATGGAAAATGAGAATTAGGTTTTTTTTTGCTTCAAGAATCTTCAGTTAAAATATATGTACAAGTCAATGACACACTCTGTATACCTTGATGCTGTGAAGTTCGAGTGAGAATTGCGAGTGTTTGGTAGAGGACTTTTGCCATACCTCAGCATACCTGTACGCATACACGTACTACAAAGAGCAGTGGAAACCAATATGTTTTCGTATGAAACATTTTTCCTCAGTGTAAACAATTGTAGATATAAAAGGAAGTGGCACTTTGCAGACTTACCATGAAAATTCTCCTCGTTCTTGCAATTAGGAAAGCGTGGTTAATTTCGTTAGGTCAAGACGTAATACTAAATTATCCTACCTTCTTCAGTTCTTCCTATAACGTACAATTTTCAATTTCGAGATCGAAATTTATGGACCGATTCTAAGGATAAACACTTCTGCGAGTGTTGCTAACCTTATAATTTAGTCACAGTTCGAATAAACTATAAAATGAACGTTATTATTGGTAAAGCCGGGAATCCAGATAATTTGTCGTTTATCCAGATAACTTGTCTCGTCTTTTCCATAATTGCTAGTTATGGTGGTTTCGAGTCAGTATACACCTGTTGCCCCTGTTGGCTAATTTGTTCAGAATGGTTTAGGGATCCATTCGACCGTTCTCCAAAAAAAAAAAAATGTGCGAAGTTAAACGATTTGAAAATTCATATAATTATGTATTCCATCATACTCATAGTCGGTTATTGTCTTCGTTTCCACTGTGCAGAAGTGTCAGGAATAATGGTATATATTTGAAAACAGCTGAATATTTTTACTCAAAAATGAAAATAGTCTGTAACGAATAACTCAGGATCATTCTGGTATGAAATAGATCATATAACTCTTTCGTCAGAATGTCTGTACTTTTCGAATTTTGAGACGAAAATGGTTTCAATCGACTCTGTGAAGTATAAACTATTATCATTCAATATGCTCAAAATATTCAATTAATATCAACAAAATCTTGCAATTTTCTTTTTCGTGGTGTTTCTTTTTGTTGAGATGGGGTAACGGATAACTTTTTTGGTTGTTCTTGATTACCTACTATTAGTTTCGATGTTTCTTGAAGCGTTTATTCATTCTGTCATATATTAGGTTAAAGGTTGAATGGTTGATGTCCAATCATGGGAAAGGATACTTAGAAGGGGGACGAAGACAAATGTCACACATAATATGGTGGGCGGAAAATTAAAAATTCTGAAGTAGGTATGTCAATCAATTTAAAACTCTGATATATCATTTAATAGGTGTTGTTCATTTTTATTTTCAAGAATTTCGTATTGTTTCAGAAGAGTTATTTTCCAGTAGTTATTCTCTTTATGTAACATTCTTAGATTTTTAAGGGCGATTTCATGGTCATGTTCTTTCAAATGATTGCCTAACGTTGAGGTGGGGTGATTCTTTTGGTGTTCTATTTCTATCTGCAAAAGAGATTTATATAGTTTAGTACTACATCTCTTGAACACAAATTTCTGAAAATTCCAAGTTGCTACGGCGTCTAGTTTCTGAGCTACAGGGCGACTTTGTTTTTTGGTCCATTATTATAATTGACTATTACTTCTGTATTATAGGATCTACGCTCTCGAAATGAACACACCTTTAGGGCACTTTTTTTACTGCTTTTCAGTGTTAGGTACTATTGGATTTTTTGTATATGCTCAAATTTCGGAGCTACAACAAAACATTTTTTCGAATTGAAACCATAGTAGGAAATTATATTTCCAAATTGATCTTTTTTCAATGATCTCAAAAATATATATCAAGATATATTTTCGAGTTCACTATATACCGAAAATTTCTAAAAAAAACTTTTCGTTCAACGAAATCCAAGCAGTTCTTGATTCACTTCTTCAAACCTTAGACGCTCATAGAAATTCATGTTTTTTTATTTTCACTTGTCAAATTCAATTCAATTTCATCATTTTTCTATCATCCAGTGATTCTAAAGTTCTTATTCAAATCACATCACTAAACGATGCAATTTATGTAGTTTCTCGAATGGACAACGATTTGAACATTTGTTGTGTATATTATATGTTTTACGAATAGACCTATATTTTTTCTTGCAGGGGTTTGTTTTCCCCTCGTGGAAACATTCATGTTACTGTTATCAACGAGTTACATAAAACTTTGTGTTATTGTCATCATCTAAGTATTTAAATGCTTTTCATTTTTAATTTAGCAGAGAAATCATACTAGAATCAACAAGTTTCACGAAACCCTATATTCATTGGCCTGAGTAATAATATAGCTAATATTTCCAAAATCAATTTGGCAGCTTACAATAATTGTGAGATATCGAATTCTCTGACCTTATAAGAACTTTAGATGCGCCAGACGATACAACAATGATGATACTGAATTGAATTTGACAAGTGAAAATAAATAAGACATGAAATTTTATGACCGCCTCAGTTTTGAAGGGAGTGAATCAAAGCTTGCTTGGATTTTGTTGAACGAAAAGTGTTTTTCGAAATTTTCGATGTATAGTGAACTCTGAAGTATATCATGATAACATGATATATATTTTTGAAATCGTTGAAGAAAGATACAAAAAATTCAAGAGAACCGCTGAAAAGCAGTCAAAAAAGTGCCCAAAAGAAGTGTTCATTTCGAGAGCGTAGATCCTATATAATACGGAAGTTTAAGTCAATTTATAATAATGGACCAAATACCAAAATCACCCTGTAGCTCGGAAACTAGATGCCGTAGCAGCTCGAAAAAAGATAACATGACATTTATCTTATCTTTTATAGTTTAGCAGTTGTAGTACTAAACCATCAAAATCTGGCCACCCTGTAAACTCTCAGTATGATTTGGTTTGATCGTTCATTGCTGCTTGTTTTAGAAGTGTAGTCTAGTACCATGTACCCATGTACGCATAATTCAACAGTTCATGAAAAATTCTCTGTATTGTTCAGAGCTGATGTAGTCTATGTTGATGTAGCCTCGCTCCTGATCAAGATGTGAGAAGGTGCGAGATCTAGCAGCATCTTTAACGCTGCCGTTGCCGGCGTTACACTAAAACCAGGAGTGTCCGTGAAGTTAGCACCCACATTTTCGAAAATGAAGAAAATTATTTTTGCATTCGTTAGTAACTCGTTAGTAACTATACTATACTAGTAAAAATACGATCGGAAAGTCCTTCGTTAGTAACTGTTTGTAACATAAAAATTTTCGTTTGTAACCTTACCCTTACTGAAAAAATGACACCCCTTAAATGCGAAGTTAGCACCCACATTTTCGAAAATTTACAAATTTTCTATTTCATTCGTTAGGACCTCGTTAGTAACTATTTGTAACATAAAAATTTCCGTTTGTAACCTAACCCTTACTGAAAAAATGACACATCATACATGCGAAGTTAGCACCCGCATTTTCGAAAATGAAGAAATTTTTTTTTGCATTCGTTAGTATGTCGTTAGTAACTATTTGTAACCTCAAATTTTTCGTTTGTACCTCAAGGATACTCATAGAAAAACGCTGCATTCCGCTGGGTGCTAACTTCACGGGCATCCACTTCTCGATTTTTCGCGAAAAAAAAAAATACGATCGGAAAGTCCTTCGTTAGTAACTATTTGAAACATGAAAATTTTTGTTTGTAACCTAACCCTTACTGAAAAAATGACACCCCTTGAATGCGAAGTTAGCACCCACATTTTCGAATGTTTACAAATTTTCTATTTCATTCGTTAGTAACTATTTGTAACATAAAAATTTCCGTTTTTAACCTAACCCTTACTGAAAAAATGACACCCCTTGAATGCGAAGTTATGTAGCACCCACATCTTCGAAAATTTACAAATTTTTTCTTCCATTCGTTAGTAACTCGTTCGTAACTATTTGTAACAAAAAGATTTTCGTTTGTAGCCTATTCTTCAATGAAAATAGAAACACTCCTTACATGAGAAGTCAGCACCAACATGTTCGACAATGAAGAAAATATTTTTCGCATTCGTTAGCAACTGGTTGGTAACTATCTGTAACATAAAAATCATCGTTTGTAACCTAGCTTTCAGTGGGAATATACATACATTCGTGCAAATAAATTCAACAAATTTTCAATAAAAAATATATTTTCAAAATAACATTTTAAATACTATACAATAGTAGGTGTACGTCAAGTACCTACTATTGTTTTCGGTATTAATTTTATTTTTTTCGTCATATCATCATACACCTCCAAGACTCCATCATTTCTGCGACAAATGGCAGTATATGACCTAGGCTATTCCTGGTGACTGAAAAATTGATAGTCAAAAATAGTTCATAAATAAAAGTTATCGAGAGCAAAAAACTACAGTATTTATTTGAAAATGTTAAGATATCAGAGGTGTCTTTTTCTCACTGAAGATTAGGTTACAAACGAAAATTTATATGTAACAGTAACTAATGAGTTGCTATAGAATGCAAAAAACATTTTCGAATATGAGGGTTCTGACTTCGCATGTTAGAAGTGTCGCCTTTTCATTAAAGAATAGAACAAACAAAAATTTTTATGTTGCATAGTAACCAACGAATGAACGGAAAATATCTTCATTTTTGAAAATGTGGATGCCCGTGAAGGTAGCACCTCTCGGATTGCGGTACCCTTGAGATACAAACAAAAATTTTTTTGTTACAAATAGTTACTAACGAAGGACTATCCGATCGTATTTTTTTTCGCGAAAAATTGAGAGGTGGATGCGCGTGAAGTTAGCACCCAGTGGAATGCGGCGTTTTCCATGAGTATCCTTGGGGTACAAACCAAAATTTTTAGGTTACAAATAGTTACTAATGAGTTACTAACGAATGCAAAAGAAATTTTCCTCATTTTCGAAAATGCGGATGCTAACTTCGCATATAGGTAAGGTGTGTCTTTTTTTCAGTAAGGGTTAGGTTAAAAACGGAAATTTTTATGTTACAAATAGTTACTAACGAAGCACTTTCCGATCGTATTTTTTTTTCGCGAAAAATTGAGAAGTGGATGCCCGTGAAGTTAGCACCCAGTGGAATGCGGCGTTTTCCATGAGTATCCTTGAGGTACAAACAAAATTTTGAGGTTACAAATAGTTACTAACGAATGCAAAAAAAATGTTCTTCATTTTCGAAAATGCGGGTGCTAACTTCGCATGTAAGGTGTGTCTTTTTTTCAGTAAGGGTTAGGTTACAAACGGAAATTTTTATGTTACAAATAGTTACTAACGAATGAAATGGAAAATTTGTAAATTTTCGAAAATGTGGATGCTAACTTCGCATTTTAGGGGTGTCATTTTTTCACTAAGGGTTAGGTTACAAACGAAAATTTTTATGTTACAAATAGTAACTAACGAAGGACTTTCCGATCGTAATTTTTTTTCGCAAAAAATTGGTAAGGCCCGTGAAGTTAGCACCCAGCGGAATGCGGCGTTTTTCTATGAGTATCCTTGAGGTACAAACGAAAATTTTGAGGTTACAAATAGTTACTAACGAGTTACTAACGAATGAAATGGAAAATTTGTAAATTTTCGAAAATGTGGGTGCTAACTTCGCATTTTAGGGGTGTCATTTTTTCACTAAGGGTTAGGTTACAAACGAAAATTTTTATGTTACAAATAGTTACTAACGAAGGACTTTCCGATCGTAATTTTTTTTTCGCAAAAAATTGGTAAGGCCCGTGAAGTTAGCACCCAGCGGAATGCGGCGTTTTTCTATGAGTATCCTTGAGGTACAAACGAAAATTTTGAGGTTACAAATAGTTACTAACGAGTTACTAACGAATGCAAAAAAAATTTTCTTCATTTTCGAAAATGTGGGTGCTAACTTCACGGACACAAACCAGGAGTTCCAAGAAACAGGCTGTTCGTTGGAGTTTGGAGAGTAATGAAGTGGGTCAATGCGCGGAGTTTCTCCTGAATACTGCTATGTGACAAATTATACAGGGTTTCCCAAATTGAATCTTTAAAAAAATGAATTTTTTTTAATGTCTTCAGTATTGTCAATTTCTGTTTAGAGGAAAACTTGTATTGACGAGGGCTCAACTTCAAACCCACCCCTATCCTCTGAAGTTACTCGGAAAGGTAGTACACGTCCGAGCTCGCGAGTTCCCTTCAAAAATTGGGCTTTTTATTTTCATGATATCTTAGTTCGTACGCGGCGTAGACCAACAGTTTTTTTTTTAATTAAAGCTTAATAATTTTCCTAGGATATGTATTACTCGCTTCGCCGTTTTTCTTCGTATATTAGGAAAGTAACCTGGTGAGCTGTAATTTCAAAAAAATCTGGACAAACGATTTTATTTCCATGATATCTACGTCAATTCTCGGTATAAATGTAGGAAATTTTCAATATACATGCGGAATAATATTTCCAGAATTTGTTCTACTCGGTTTTCCGTTTTTCTTCGTATATTGAAAAACCCTGGTTGAAAATATGACCAATAAAGTTCTCACTTTATAATTTATTTAAAGATTCAGAGGGCAATAAACAGAAAAACTGAAGTATACACATTCTGCAAAATATTATTCCGCATGTAAACTGAAAATTCCATACAATTATCCCGAAAATAGACGGAGATGTCATGGAAATGAAATCGTTTGTCCAGATTTTTATGAAATTACAGCTCACCAGATTTTTTTCCTTATTTACGAATAAAAACGGAAAAGCGAGTAATGCACATTCTAAAGAAATGATCAAGCTTTAATTAAAAAAAAATTGTTGGTCTACGCCGAATACGAACTGATATATCATGGTAATAAAAAGCTCAATTTTTGAAGGGAGCTCGCGAGCTCGGACGTGTACCACCTACCCTTAAATGTTTGAATAAAGTCATGAGTCGAGTAGCACGTCAATTCATATTCAAGCCATGATAGAAGAATGGTAGTAACGGAACTTGATATTGTGGAAGTGACGTCCCCATCACCATCACAACACTTTCTCTCAAATGAAAATTGAGTAGTAGGAAGGGTTTTCGAGGAGGTATTGAGTGTGGCCTGATTAAATTATGACATCCTGTCTACGATATTCGTTTTAACAAAACGGCAGTTTACCTGTTTCGCACCCAATGCGAGAGCCTTGAAAACATCTGTTCCATCTCTAATACCACCATCCATGTAAATCTCCACCTTGTCACCAACAACTTGAACTATTTCTTTGAGTACATCAATCTGAAAGAATTAAATTTGAAATAGTTAATTTTTTTTAAGTGCTGAAATTCTTACAGTAGCAAGAGTGGTGTCAAGTTGTCTTCCTCCATGATTTGATACCCAAATACCATCGACATTAGCCTTCACCGCTAAAATTGCATCTTCAGCGGTCATAATTCCCTTCACAATTATAGGTAATCTTGTCATTTTCTTCAACAATTCTATATCCTTCCACTGCAAGGAAGCGTCAATAATACCATTTATATATGCTGGCACATCAGATTTCGCATTCTTCAAACCTTTTGAAATTTCTTTGAAATTGCCATACCTGAAAGTTGTGCACTATGTATAATAGAGAATCTATATACTTAACTCGTAAATCGAACAGATTTTTCTTGTCGATAGAGGACAACATGCATTTATTCTTTCTAGTCTACATTTTTCAATCAAAAATTTTAATTCTTGTCATTTAAGAACGTTCAAAACAAAGCAATATTTATTTCATTGAAAAAAAAATGCACTTAGGCGATGAAAGTGGAACCATTCACTTTATCAGAATAAAATTTCATTTTCCAAATATACCCTTGAGTTGAGAAATGCACAATACCAAACATATGTCGTTCAAATCCTTTTTTTTTCATTAATCACTCAGATGAAAATAGGTTTTTGACCAAATTCTATACTCATATTGATACAAACAAATACAATACGATGTTGTATATTTTTGAAATCAGAAAAAATTAAGCTTTCAGAAAATGGCAAAGAAATCTAGTGTTCCCATTCAAAAAATACATAACTTTGGGTCATAGCTTCTAAATAAAAAATGTGCAAAAAAGACGAGCACGCCACTGGATTCTACGTAAAAAATGCATGTATAATGTTTTAATTTCAGAACTCTATCATCACTAGTAGCGGAGATATAATTTTTTTTCGATATGCCCATTTTTCCAATTTTCGCTTATAACTATAAACAAAATAAGGTAGCCCAAAATGAATACCACTCTTGTTAGTTTTTCCAAAAAAGAGATCAAGAATGGGGTATCAGATTTTGTCTATCTCCTCTGGTTTAAAAGTTGTAGTGCTAAAACATCGAAATATGCCCACCCTAAACAGTACCATTCTAAGGGCATTAAAAAAAAACTGCTTGTCAAAGTTGAGGATACCTTTTCGTCGAAATCAGGGTGGAAAACGTGTTTTCCACTTCTGGTACTACTACAGAAAGTGATAAAAACATTCGAACATTTCCGCCATTTTCAATTTTATTTCAGAATTCTACACCATAAATGAATTAAGCATAAAAAAATACTAAGATGTGACCTGAATCAGTTGTTTCAAAGGTCACGCATAACTCACTAAATATCAGAATATCTTTTATATATGCTTCGAAAACGGGGATTATTATTATGTCATCAAATAAAAAAGACATTCTCGATGTCACACGGCTAAATGTTTGTCCAATTTATTGTGAAAGAATTGATAAGAAAGAATTGTATTATTAACTTTTTTTCAATCATTTGAATAATTCATTATCCCCCCCTCATGCAGAACGGGATCTCCACCAAAAGTTTTGAACGAACAATATCATTATATTTTTTTGTGTGAAAAAAGTACCTACTGAAAATAATTTTTTCAATTGGATGCCGATTATTCAGAAAAGATTAATTTTTGATCAAATTTTCTATAGGTAATTATAACCATTCATTTGGGAAAAACTGAATCTTCATCACGAAGTCGTTTATATTCGATTTTATGGCATGAAGTATGAACATTGAATGTGATATTCATATCATTGTATAAGGACAATGTTTTATGTTTTCTCAATGCCATGCGGCATGCCTCGTTTAACATTTCCTCTGCTAATACGGATGTTTGCTTTTGTTCTTCCAAAACAAATCTGTACTGCTCTCTTTCATAAGAAGATATAAATTAAATCAAAAAAGAGACCTTTTTTAAAAAGCTTTTATTTAAATGCTCTGAAAAGAAGAAAATAAAATTTTCTTTCAAAATTTCAACTATCAACCTCATTATACACAATTTATATGATCATAAAACCGTGTCGCGAGGTCTGTGTGAGTACCTATAAGTATTTAATTATAATAATAATAATAATAATAATTTATTGATCCTTTCAGACATAAAATGTATAGGACAAGTCAGCTAAAATTACAATAATTTATAGAGGAGAGTTGTCTTCCAAGAATTCTCTCACACTATAATATGCTTTAGCAAGCATCATACACTTAATTGTTTGTTTAAACTTTCTTATATCCATGCGTTTAACAACATCAGGTAAATGATTGAAAAGTTTCATGGCTTGATATGTTGGAGACGTTTCAAATTTGCTAGTTCTGTGTCTAGGCAAGGATAATGTTTCTGACCCTCTCGTACAATAGTCATGAAAACTTGTCAATTTTACAAAAAGTGACTCGTTCTCTCTGACATACTGCAGAGATTTACACAAGTAAACACAAGGAACTGTCAATATACCCTGGCTAATGAATATAGGTTTACAGTGTTCACGAAAGCCAACTCGAAACATCATCCTCATTATTCGTTTTTGTGCCAGGAAAACTCCATTAAACTCAATAGAATTTCCCCATACCAAAATATTATAGGCAATATGACTATAGCACAGGCTATGATAAACATTCAGTAGTGAGTCAATGGGGAGCGAGTCTCTGATACGTCTAATCGCGTAGTAAGCTGAGCTCAACTTTCCACTAACATAGTTTACATGCTCACACCATCTCAAATTTTTGTCTACAAATATACCTAAAAACTTTAATGAATCACTGGATTTTAAGTTCTTATTTTGATATTGTAGTAAAAGTGGTTCTGCTACAGAATTCCTTATTTCAAATAGCATGAAATCAGTTTTGGCTACATTCACAACCAGAGCATTGTCCTGACACCACTTTACAAAGCTCGCCATTACCAATTGACAGCGATCAACAAGCTCACCAAGACTCGGCGCCGAAACCGCCACAGAAGTGTCATCGACAAAAATGACCAGCCACTCAGCAGCAATGTGCATGGGCAAGTCATTAATGAAGAGAATAAACAGCAGCGGCCCCAGAACCGAACCCTGAGGAACGCCCAATTCATTTTTATATGTGCCAGAAAATGAACCGGCAACCCTCACAGACATGGTTCTATTTGTTATGAAACTAGAAATCCAGTCCAGAAAGTTGCCCCTGAAACCCAGATTATATAGTTTGCTGCATATAAAATGTGATGAAATACAGTCAAAAGCCCTTGTAAGGTCGAAAAAAAGACCAGAAACATAAAGACCCTCATCTAAGGTACGGTATAAGAAATCAACAAAATGAAGAGCAGCTGTTTGAGTAGATCTTTTTGCTCTAAAACCATGCTGATCATTAGAGATTAGATTGAATTTATCCAAATAGTTTGTCATACGGTTCATGATGGTTCTTTCAATCACCTTTGAAAAAACACTATGGATAGATATAGGTCGGTAATTTGTTATGCCACTAGCATCATCCTTCTTAAATATAGGAAGTACAATAGCATGCTTCAATACCGCAGGAAACACACCAGAGGAAACTGACAGATTGATGATATGTGATGAGTGTTCTGCCACACATCCAGCTATTTTCTTTAGGATTCTAGCAGAAATAGAGTCAACACCAGAGCTCTTTTTATTTTTCATGAACTTAATTGCATTTAGTACCTCATACCTGTCCACAGGCTGGAAGAAAAAGGTTGAGGTGGGCATTGGGGACAATGTACACGATATAGATAATCTGTCGCCATAAGTTTCAGTAAGACATGACTTGGCTACTGATGAGAAATAATTCCCAAAAGCATTTGCTACTACGGAAGGTTCACAGCATTTTATGCCATCTACTTCTAAATTAATATCATCATAGTGTTTCAACCTGCCAGTTTCCCGGTTTACAACTCCCCATACAGTTCTACTCCTATTATCTGATGAGTTTATGAGATTTTGGTGATAATTCAATTTTGAAGATCTCAACAGTAAGATATACTCAGTTTTGGCCGATTTATAAATTTCCAAAGAACGCATGGTTTGGCAATTTTTGTGCATCCAATACAAATCTTTCAAGTGCTTACTGGCTAATTTAATTTCTGGTGTTATCCATTTTGAAGTATGATCATATGAAACATCCCTATATCTCAATGGACATCACTCATCCACTGTAGACATAATAATATCGACAAAGGTGTCAAAGGAAGTATCCACACTTGGTGATGAATACACATCATCAAAACAAACCTTTGAAATTTCTAGACTTAAATTGTCCAATTTCGCAGATGATGTATCTCTACTTAATTTGTATTTTTTTGATCTTTTACAAATTTTCATATTGACTTGAAAGAAGAAATCTAGTGTGATTGCCAAATGATCGCTTAGGTGACATTCAAATACAGTAGACTTGTAACTACAAGAATTTGCATCTGTTATAATATAGTCTACTTTGGTTGAAGAGGTATGACCATTAACATTCGTGAATACACGAGTTGGATGCAAAGATGTTACTTTCATGTCAAAGCAAAGAAGTACATCTTTCAGAAGTATGCTCACTCTATTATCACTCAAATAATCAATGTTAAGATCGCCACATAAAAATGAGTAATCTACAAATTTGCTACAATGTTCTACAGCATGAATTAGGTTTTCAAAAAATGTTTCAACATTACCAGAAGGAGGTCTATAAATGCTAATTACACCTATTTTAACATTTGCGAATATCACCTTCACTGCACAGAATTCACACTCCATCTCCTCAGCAAAACTCGATACATCCAATTTCATGACCTCAAGATCAATCTGGGAGAAAACAGCAGCACCACCATGTCCACGAGTTGGTCGACAATAGCTGGACACCAGTCTGTATCCGGGTAGTGACATAACACTCAAATTGGATTCATTGCACCAGTGCTCGGCAATACTTATGATATTTGGTTTTTCATCCGATGATATCACAGATAACAAATTCATTTTGTTAGAAATTGATTGAACATTCAGCTGCATTAGCCTCAACCTCCAAACATCACCGGCTGAAACTTCCGAGGACTCCGTCGCAGCCAGGTTCAGCGACCCTCCCCCAGAAACCTGCCCTGGTAAAAAGGATGAACATTGCATCTGTTTGGCCAATTTGATTGAATCGTAACCTTTTCGTAATCATCATCAGGAATAAGTACTTTAAACGACGCATATCTGTCAGGATAACGAGACTTAAGAGGTTCACATTTTACATCAGTAAAATTCGTCCTCAAGAAATTCTCAAGATCTTCAGCAGTTGTTGAGGGTTTCAAATTTGTGACATGTAATGCCTTGTATTTCCTAATTCCCTCTACTGTAGCAGGCCCGGAGAAATTACCCACAACCAAAGCTGGACGGGAATTTCTTTTTTTCTTTTTCCCAGCAGCTGTCTTCCAATCATTGTTTACACCAGAATTAATAGCTGTTTTATCCGAAGAAACAGAGACAATTTCCTGATTTAGAATAGGTGGCAATAGCGAAAGATTGGTACTTGAGGTTAGGTCCTTGTTTACAATATCAGCTGTTGATTGTTTTCCTTGTGCATTTGTTGTGTTTACACCTGGAGACGGGGGTCGCTGAACGACAACATCTTTCGTGCGGGCATCATCTGTTGCGGCCGTCGACGCCGGAGCATGCAATCGCCTCTTGTTCGCACCAATCTTATCGGCAGATGTATTTAAATTTGTTTTTAATTTTTTGTTTAAGTCTGATATGGTTTTATCTTTTTCAACTAATTGTTTTTCTAGGATCGAAATTTTATATTTCAACAAATCATTTTAATCATCGAGTTCCGAAATAATTTTCAACAATAAATCTTGTTGTGTAGATTCACTATTTATTCCCAGGATTTCCGATTCCAAAACATTATCGGTCACCGATGCTGTGCTGGATCCGTCATCGCACTTGTCGCTTGATGAGGAAAACGTTAGTTCTTGTTCACAACATTTTCCGATTCTCATTCCACAGCTATTGTGAAATACCTTGGAACATTCTGCACACTTCACATTAACTTTTGCAACAGGGCGTTTGCAATAAGCGCACTTAAACGAATTGATTTGAAGAGCGATATTCACACCGTCTTTACTAGTCGCAGCCATCTTGCTAATATAAATTGCTGATATAAAAAAAATTGCATTCTGTAGATTGAAATACATACTCAATTGAATAGGTACTAGTTCATTTACACAAGTAAATCGCGCGACAAGCTTTTATGATATGATATGATATGATATTGTTTATCCTGACTACTCCTAGGTCGCCTGTGGAGACCCCTCTGAAACTACAAGCTTCGAAGCTTGTAACTTGTATGATAATATAAATTGTGTATGATGAGGTTATAAGTTGATAGTTGAAATTTCAAAAGAACATTTCATTTTCTTCTTTTCAGAGCATTTGAATGAAAGCTTTTTTTCAAAAAGGTCCTTTTTGCTTTTAATTTATTTTTACTTTTCAGTAATTTCTAAATATTCTCAGCAAGCCCTTTCATTTGATACCCATATTGCAGAAGTGCATGAAAAATCACGTTTCCGCCATTTTGAATGTTCCGCCATATTGGATTTAGAATCACGTCAACATTATTTTTCGAGTTCTTCTCAACAATCCCTTTCATTCGATACCCATATTGACCATATTGTAGAAGTGCATAAAAAATGAAGATTCCGCCATATTGGATTCAGAATGACGTCACATTATTCTTCGAGTTACTCTCAACAAGCCCTTTCATTTGATACCCATATTGCCCACGTGCATAGAAAATAATTATTCCGCCATCTTGGATTTAGAATGACGTCAACATCATTTTTCGAGTTACTCTCAACAAACCCTTTCATTTGATACCCATGTTGTAGAAGTGCATAAAATAGAACTATTCCGCCATATTGGATATAGAACTACGTCATAAAATTTATCAAACGTGTATACAAAATTTCAGCTCAATAGGTTGGAGATATCTGCTTCAAAATTGAGTAGCAAGATTCCACCCGAACATACATACGTACATGCCTACATTGCGAGTTAAATAATAGTTATTTATGTAATAAGGATCATAAAGACGATCATTATGGTACAAGTCGTTAATGTTATCGGGCGAGGCGTAGCCGAGTCCGATAACACGGCGTGTGCCATAATGATTGTTTATGATTCGTATTACATACAAAATTTTATCTGATGGCATTTATATCAATACATTTTCGAAAAATTAAAAACTGCATTTTCGACATGTCACAATGACAACTATTTTTAAAGGAGTAAATATTGTGTAGTTTCAAATATTAGTAGGTGAGTGAGCTGTGCTTTGCCATTTCCTTGACAACGTCATCAGGTTGTAACGGCAATATTTATTTATCGCTGTCAAACTCAATAATTATTGTCAGGTACAATTTAATATAATTTAAAAAATGAGTGATTCTGAAGCTGATAGTTTACCTTCTGATTTGGAAGAAATGTCGAGAAATATCGTGGACTCCCTTTTGCCGGAAAAATCACGGAGTGTATATGAAATGGTGTTTAATCGGTACGAAGAATGGTGTTCTGCTAAAAAAATCAAGAATATCACTCATGAAAAAGTATGAAAAAGTATTGTTGGCTTACTTTGAATGCTTATCTAAGGAAAGAAAACCATCTTCTCTTTGGTCGTATTATTCGATGATAAGAAGTATTTTATCAACAAGAAAAAACGTCGATATTAGTAAGTACCTACAGCTGGTTGCATTACTAAAACGTAAATCAGAAGGTTACAGAGCTAAAAAATCCAAAATTTTTACTAAACAAGATGTTACAAAGTTTTTAACGGAAGCATCAGATGATACATACTTATTTAATAAAGTTGCCATGATAATTGGACTAAGTGGGGCATGCAGAAGAGAGGAATTGACAAATATGCTTGTTGCAAATGTAATAGATGAAGGATCCGTTTTTAGAATTACATTACCGAATACAAAAACAAAGGTAATGTGAGAATTTTTTGTAACTTCGGGAAATATCCCAGGATTGAATATGGTAGAACTTGTCAGACAATATGTGAAAATACGACCTTGCAACACAAACCATCGACGTTTTTTTGTCACTTCTATATATATAAAAGAAAGATGTTGGTTACACCATTTATAACTCGAGATCGGATGGAGTGTTTGTTATGAAACTTCATATATGGATTCGTCTACGGTCTGGTTATTATAAAATGCAATAAAACTTCGAAAAAATCGATGAAAATTTCACTTATACAGGAAATGCTTTTCCTCCTTTTGAGCGAGGCCACTAGGTGTCGCTACAGTTACAGTTACGCTACCGCTTATTCGTAGGTACTTCTCTCCGTTAGATGGGGTGTACAGTGACTATATTACCACTATAGTCACTGTAATAGTGTGTAATTTGAGTTGCCTACAACTTTGCGCCGAGGGCCAACACCAAAAAATCTTAGCTTAGGAGTACAGATGTCTAAAATGATTAGATTTCGTACCACTTCAGATGGCGCTATTCACACATTATGACTGATTATTAGTTATTTTTATAGTTTTATTTATTCAAAATAACGTTATCGTGAAGTAGGATGTCTAGAATAATGGTGTAGGCACTGATTAGAGGCCGCGTGAAGTTGGCGAAAAAATGTCGGCACAAATTCTGAAATAATCCCCAATATTTAGTGCCCAATTTGTGCCCATTTGTGCCGTATGAATCAATTTCAGCACCATTATGGTTTTCGAGATATTCGAGTTTGAAGTTTTTGGTGCTAGCTTCACACTTGGCACCAACATTTTTCGATTTCGAAAAACTTTTAATGCCAATATTTAGTGCCCAATTTGTGCCCATTTGTGCCGTTTAATTGACCTCATTATCACTTGCAGTTTTTAAGTTATTTCAGTTTGAACATCTTGGTGCCAGCTTCACACTTAGCACCAACATAATCCAACTTTGAAAAAAATTTTATGCCAATATTTTGTGCCCAATTTGTGCCCATTTGTGCCGTATAAATGACATTCCTACCATTTGTAGTTTTTGAGATATTGACTGTTGTTTTTTAGCCGGCGTGAAGTTGGCACCAACATATTCCAACTTTAAACAAATTTTGTTGCCAATATTTTGTGCCCAATTTGTGCCCATTTGTGCCGTATAAATGACATTTCTACCATTTGTAGTTTTTGAGATATTGACTGTTGTTTTTCAGCCGGCGCCGGCGTGAAGTTGGCACCAACATATTCCAACTTTGAAAAAAATTTTCCGCCACTATTTAGTGCTGAATTTGTGTCAATTTGTGCCGTGGAAATGGCTTCGATATCTTGGATAGTTTTCGAGTTATGAACAATATTGTGTTTTATTAACGGCGCCATCTATGGGAAAAAGCAAGTATTGTTTCGCTTCATAATAGGTCAAATATGTCGGCCTCACATATGTGAATTCTGTTACATAATAACTTCCCATGAACTTATAAATAGACCTCTGATTATTATTATTATTATTAAGCAAACAATTCCTTGCGTTAATCGAACAATCTATCCTTTTCGATGGTAAAAATATGTTGAATCGGGAAAATTGTTGAGTAATATTATTTGTAAACAATATTATACTTCGATATGGAATTCCAAATTCAATAAATACAAGTAGAAATATATTCCTTATTACAATTACTTGTATGGATTGAATGAAGCTCCTTGCGTAATAGAAAAATCTAATTGTGAAAAATGTTTCCACAACGTGAAAATAAGAAAATTATTTTTGTAGCAGTCTTTGTAGAACGTCTGAAAAAATAAGGTTTTCAAAGATTGCAAGAATGCATCGACTTAGTTCCTCCATCGCAATCAAAATGCTCTAAATGCTCCAACGAATTGAAAACAGTCAAAACATTCACCGATTATTTGATAATTGATTGTGATGTGGGAAAACTGATTATCCTCAATGAAGTTCAATTAGTTCTGAGCATTGAAAATAAGTCCTATATGCTCAGAGGAGTAGCCAATTTTATTTCCCCAGCTGTAAGTACCGGGATAGGTCATTACACTACATACTGTAGAAGAAATGATGGAAAGTGGGAGGAATTCAATGACTTATTGAAGGAATATAGAGTTGTTAGGAATGATGTTTCCGTGAACCCTCATCTGCTTCTATATACAATTTGAATATAGCATAAAGCCTTTTTGTCAAAAATTGTTGATGATGTTTGTTTGTTATAAGTATTTATTTATTAATTGTACATAGTGATGATGTAAAGATATGAAGTGTAATAAAAATTTCATTTTTTTTTTCTATTCTTTCTATTACCTACTGTTACGAACTTTGTATTAGTTCAAGTATATCACGAAGAATAACCTTAGTGATGCAATAATTCCTGGGGTGCTTCGGGACTTTAAACTAAAATTTGTGTCACAGTTTAAAAAAAAAACTGATTTTCAACCCGGTTCAATATTCCATCTTCAACCTGGGTAAGTTTATCTGGGAGTCTGGGACCAAGCTAAATTCGATTTCAATTAATTCAGAAGGTCCGTAAATTACCAAAGTGAATTAAATTCACCAGTAAATGTCAGATCAGAGAAATCGCCGAATGTGCCGTAGATGCCATGTCGGAACGTCCTTTTAATAAAAAATTTACGCTCACGATGCAGCCCTTTCAACTAGGCAAGCAGGTGTTAGATCGCCCCGTGTGATGTTTGCCGCCACACGCTATCTGCTTATGCAGGAAAGTGAATCCATACAAGTAATTGTAATAAGGAATATATTTCTACTTGTATTTATTGAATTTGGAATTCCATATCGAAATATAATATTATTTACAAATAATATTACTCAACAATTTTCCCGATTCAACATATTTTTACCATCGAAAAGGATAGATTGTTCGATTAACGCAAGGAATTGTTTGCTTAATAATAATAATAATCAGAGGTCTATTTATAAGTTCATGGGAAGTTATTATGTAACAGAATTCACATATGTGAGGCCGACATATTTGACCAATTATGAAGCGAAACAATACTTGCTTTTTCCCATAGATGGCGCCGTTAATAAAACACAATATTGTTCATAACTCGAAAACTATCCAAGATATCGAAGCCATTTCGACGGCACAAATTGACACAAATTCAGCACTAAATAGTGGCGGAAAATTTTTTTCAAAGTTGGAATATGTTGGTGCCAACTTCACGCCGGCTGAAAAACAACAGTCAATATCTCAAAAACTACGAATGGTATAAATGTCATTTATACGGCACAAATGGGCACAAATTGGGCACAAAATATTGGCATCAAAATTTGTTTAAAGTTGGAATATGTTGGTGCCAACTTCACGCCGGCTAAAAAACAACAGTCAATATCTCAAAAACTACAAATGGTAGAAATGTCATTTATACGGCACAAATGGGCACAAATTGGGCACAAAATATTGGCATAAAATTTTTTTCAAAGTTGGATTATGTTGGTGCTAAGTGTGAAGCTGGCACCAAGATATTCAAACTGAAATAACTTAAAAACTACAAGTGATAATGAGGTCAATTAAACGGCACAAATAGGCACAAATTGGGCACTAAATATTGGCATTAAAAGTTTTTCGAAATCGAAAAATGTTGGTGCCAAGTGTGAAGCTAGCACCAAAAACTTCAAACTCGAATATCTCGAAAACCATAATGGTGCTGAAATTGATTTATACGGCACAAATGGGCACAAATTGGGCACTAAATATTGGGGATTATTTCAGAATTTGTGCCGACATTTTTTCGCCAACTTCACGCGGCCCTGATTAGATTTTGTTGTGACCAAATTGATTATATTAGCAATGTTTCGTTCTTTCCACTTCAGGTGGCGCTATTCACGAATTATGACTGATTTTTATCTGTTATTTGGAATACTTGAATTTATTCTGGCGAATGTGGCGTGTTAATGGTAGATAATTTTGTCAAGAAATAATGTGTGTTTATATTCCTGACATTCTGATGAATATTAGTTCTTAGGAAAAGTAGAAAACTTTCATTATAAAAAGATGCCATTCTGCTGTCATGTCATAATTGACTTTAGCAAATCAGCTGTTGATACATCCATCAAATTGACAACGGAAAATACACTGAAATGATATTGCGGCGCCGCCACGTTGCTAATATTTTCGATTTGTTCGAACGTCATTCCATTCTAAAATTGACGGTTGCGTACACCATTATTCTAGACATCTTATCGCGAAGGTACTATATTTGACATCAGCACCATTAGAAGGCGATGAATTTGTTGAGGCTTTCGCGACCATCAATTTATGTCATCTGTTTTTTTTTTCGAGAATTTCGGTCGTCGTTGTTTGAAATGGTCGAATAAAGAACATATGACATCAATTACTGTGTAATTTGCATAGGACTTATAGTACCATGAAGGTCTATTAACAGATCCAGAAGCGCGTGAATATCAGAGTGAATTTTTATCGAAATGTCAAGTATATACGATTTTGGCGATCAGTTTCGATCGTGATATGTCCATTCTCATCTTTTCTCATAATTTTTAAAATGTTTTTGAATTTCTGTTTGGGTAATAAATATATTTGCGGAAATCACTAAATCCAAAATCACTATAATTGGTAATTGACATATTATTTTTATGTATCTGTTCTGTGTGACAGCTCATATCCATCGAAACATTTGACAGTTCAAAAATCAGAGAACCAAGCTGTTGATCTCCGATCACCAGTGATTACGATTTGTGAAATCCACCGTAAGTATCATTTAGGCGGAACAAAGTTCGCCGGGCCAGCTAGTATAGAAATAAGAAATGCACAAAACAACCCTTTGGAATACATACTATTGAAGTATTTTAAATAGATCTTTTTTATATAAAATAATGAAAGTCCAAATCGTGTATTTGACAGAGTTTATTCAATCAAAAATCAATTATTTTTCAAAACTACTTTGATAAATTGGATTCATGTTGACATAGAAAATTATTCAATGTCGAAAAGACTTCTGGCTTCAACACCTTCCCTCATTGAATTATTCTTGTCAACCCCATTGCATTATTCAACATTTCCAGTCTGGGTTTGAATAAAGGTTTTGTCATTATATCTGTCAGCTGGTTTTCTGAAGACACCTTCTTCACCTCAATTATATTGTCGAGCACCAGCTCACGGACAAAAAAATGTCGAATATGGATGTGCTTCGTACGACGGTGATATTCTGGGTTCTGTGACAACTTGATTGCAGCTTCGTTATCTAGCATCAATGTTGGCACGGATCTCACATCGATAATTTCTTCGAATAGACGCTTGAGCCAAACAATTTCTTTAGCGGCTTCACTAGCAGCAACTATTTCTGCTTCTGTGGTAGAAATTGCTACTGAAGTTTGTCGTTGGCTGTACCAGGATATAGCTCCATCTGCATACAAGCATAACACACCTGTAGTTGATCGACCTGTAGTTGATCGACCTGTAGCATTATCACCACCATGATCTGCGTCACTGTAGGTCTTCAACTGACCTGTGGTTCCTGCTTTATAGCTTATTCCAAGCTCAACTGTTCCTTTCAAGTAGCGGAATATCCTTTTCACTTTCGAACAGTCAGAATTGGAGGGATTTTCGAGTTTCCTTGAAACTACACTAACTGCAAAAGCAATGTCTGGTCTCGTACCAGTCATCAGGTACATTAAAGCACCGACTGCTTCTCTATAAGGAAAAGTGCAGTTCAATTCATCTTCATCTTCCTTCCCTAATTGAATGCCTTCTTTAACAATTGGCGTTGACACAGGCTTACAATCTTGCATTCCAAATCGCTCCAGTATCTTCTTAGTGTAAGCTGACTGATTTATTTGAACAAGTCCAACCTCCTTCCTTATTTCTATACCAAGAAAGTAAGATGCTGGTTTTGTTGTTATCTTGAATTCTTTCTGTAAACTGAGTAAAAATTTATCTTTCATCATTTCACAGATAGAAGCTAATAACCCATCATCAACATAAAGCATGTTCTCTCCATTTTTCTTTATGAATAGGCAAGGATCTGCATCAGATTAGTTTTTGAATGAAATCAGTGAATCTCTGATTCCAACACCTTGGTGCCTGTTTTAAACCATAAATACTGCGTCGAAGTTTACATACTCTGTTGCTACCATCTTCGTAACCTTGAGGTTGCTTCATGTAGACCTCTTCACTAAGTTCACCATATAGAAAAGCTGTACACACATCGAATTGAGTCAGAGACATATTTTTGGTAGCAGCAATACTCAACAATGACCTTATAGTCCCACCCTTGGCCACTGGGCTATATGTTTGGTCATAATCTTCAACTCTTCTTTGTGAATAACCTTTTATTACCAAACGTGCTTTGTACTTGTCAATGCTTCCATCTGGATTTGTCTTGAGCTTGAAGACCCACTTGCAAGGTATTGCCTTCTTTCCTGCAGGTAAATTTTTCATTTCCCAGGTACAATTTTCTTGAAGTGATTTTATCTCTTTCTCCATAGCCAAAATCCAGTTTTCTCTTTCATTGCAAGATATTGCCTCTTTGTAGGATAATGGTTCTTGAGGATCATTGATTTCAGCTGCAACTGCCATGACATAATTTTCGGAATGTTTAGGCAGTTTCGTTTCTCTTCTATGTCTCTGATGTCTTCTTAATTCGATGTTGTCTTCTCTAATCCCATCGAAGTTGATTTCTTCAGTTTCTTGTTCGTCTTCTAGAGCATTTTGCCTGGTTTCTATAACTTCTCCTTGTGTGCTTCTCATTTCATCTGGATTTTCATGGATATCTTCTATCATTTCTTCTTCAGATTGATCCTCAAATGCAGCGTTCTTCAGGGAATCTTTATTTTGAATGAATTCGAGAACATTTTCTTGTTGAAGTGAAGAAAGATTCTCTTCCATTTTCTCGTTCACTACCTGTAAAGATTCACACTCATCAAAAATTACGTCTCTGGATCTGAAAAATCTCATTTTTTCGAATGACCAAATTCTGTATCCATCGTCGTTATCATAACCCATGAGAACACCTTTGACAGCTTTCTTGTCCATTTTCTTCCGCCTTTTCTTTGGAACATGCGCATAGCAAATGCTACCAATTATTCTCAGATGCTTTAGATTTGGCTTCTTCTTGTTCCATACCTCAAAAGGTGATTGATTATCGATCCCTGAATTGCTTGTTCGGTTTAAAATGTATGTTGCAGTATTCACCATTTCTGCCCAAAAAGTCTGATCGAATAATCCTTCTCTTGCGTGCATCAAAGCTCTTGCCGTCTCTACAACTGTCCTGTTCTCTCTCTCAGCACAACCGTTCTGTTGAGGCGTGTATGGCATAATTAGTCTTTGCCTGATTCCGTGATGGCTTAGAATTTTTCGCACTTGCTCATTGTCGAATTCACTGCCATTATCTGACAATATCTCTCTTATGCCATATCCAGCAGCTGTGATTTCCGCAATTACAGTCTTCATCTTATCAACAACTTCAGATTTGTGCCTGATGAAATAGACGAAACGGTATCTGCAATAGTCATCTTTGAAGAGCACATAGTAGCGGTAACCAGATTTTGACTTGCTTTCGAAAGGTCCACAAACATCGGAATGGATCAGTAAACCAGGTGAGCTGGCTCGTTCCCTTGTACCAAACTTGAGTACATGAGCTTTTCCATACACACAACCTTCGCAAACTTCACTATCCAGGTTGACCTCTATGCCTAGTTCTCTCTTCAATACCGTTCTCACATGTCTTTTGTTCTGATGGCCAAATCTTTCGTGGTAAAGCTGTAACACATTTCTTTTATCAATAAAATTGATTTCATTTGGAGTGTTCGCTCTTAGGGCTTTCATATTAAGTTTATATAAGCCCCCTGAGAGACTTCTCGATCCCACAATCAATTTTTCTCCTGATAATTCGAAATGACATTCTTCAGCCTTGGAAACAAATTCACTGTCAGGGTATTTATCGTGAGCAGACAATGTTGAAAACAAATTTTTTCTTATACTTGGGACATACCATACTTGAGATAGAGAAAATTCGAACTTTTCTCCATTCACCAAAGATTGTACACGAATTTTACCATATCCAATCGCTGGTACGGAGTCCCCATTTGCTGTTCTAACGTGGTGATTTTGATCAAATGGTTCAAAATGTTCAAAAAACTCACTTTGGTTTGTGATGTGGTTTGTTGCCCCATTATCAACATACCAATTGTCATTATCATTGTCGCAAAACAACACATCACTGGAGACTGTTAGCAAAGAAACGTTTTTTGTTTTCACTTCATTGTTCTTTTTATATTTCTCAGGTTTTGGAGGCTTACCATCTGCCTTCCATTTTGAACAATCTCTCACTTTATGCCCTTTCAGTTTGCAGTAGTTGCAGATGAAGTTATTTCTCTTATATGCTGTAGTATGAAGAACCTCTTGTCTACTTTCAGACTTCGTTGTTAGTGCTTTCTCGTATGCACATAACTGGCTTGTCAAATTGTCCACATTTTTGTCTTTATCTGACATTAAACTCCAGCTAGACTTGAATGAGAAATACTCTACAGGCAATGTCTCTAAAATCTTACAAATGAGAAGAATTTCAGGTAACTCACAATTACATGTCCTTCCATTTGATATTTTATCTTTGGAAATTTCTTTTTGCAAACTGTTCCACAAATTCTTCAGCTTCGAAGTATGCATTGCGATATCATCTCCTGCTTGTTTAACGTAACTGAAAAATTGCATACAAACATCATATGTCTTTTTCTCGACATTTCCATCAAAAAATCTGTGCAATTCCAGCCAAACATCTCTTGCAGTCGAAAAACGCATGACCTTTTCCAAAGTTTCTTGAGTCATATTGACCGTCAAAAGTAAAAGAGCACTGCTATCAGCTTGATTGAATTCCATAAAATTTTTGTCATACTTGGATTTCTCTTCTTGCGTTGCATTCTCTTCTAAGGGTTTAGGAGCTTGAAGTTTACCCTCTAAAACTTCTAATCCTCCTCTCACTGACCTCAGTAAAATACATACTTTGTACTTCCAAGTTGACCAATTTTCTTTCCCCTCCAGTAAGCCTATCTGTACTTTGCTGGCATCCATTTACTGCACCAAAATACTTCCTGCTTCTTTTTTCTTTCTTGAAGGAAAAGAACCTCTCTGTCACAAATAATCTTGTCTGGAACTTCTTCTTTATTATTTTATATCTCCAGATGTAGACTTCTGTTTTCTAATCTATAAACCACGCTCTGCTACCATATTGAAGTATTTTAAATAGATCTTTTTTATATAAAATAATGAAAGTCCAAATCGTGTATTTGACAGAGTTTATTCAATCAAAAATCAATTATTTTTCAAAACTACTTTGATAAATTGGATTCATGTTGACATAGAAAATTATTCAATGTCGAAAAGACTTCTGGCTTCAACACATACCTTTGGTAAAATGCCAAAAGTTATTGCCACTTTCTTGAATTTACCTCGCCCTGAAGAATATACCGGACATTGTTTTCGGCGATCGTCTGCTTCATTTTTGGCTGATTCTGGAGCTGATCTGTGTACCGTGAAACGCCATGGCGGATGGAAAAGCAATACTGTCGCTGAAGGTTACATCGAAAATTCGAAAGAGCAAAAGAAAAAAATATCAGAAGCAATTTTTGGTGCCAACAACCAAACAGGATTACAAGTTTGCCAACAATCATCAATTACTGATGTAAAAAGTGTAGAATCCATTGGAATTAATATTACAAATTGTAGTAATTGTTCTTTTACCATTTATAATAAATAGTTTTGTACATAGTTATGCATTTTGAATAAACTTTTTTGATCAAACCATTACATTATGAATTCATTATGGGACTAAGTACCATAATGAGCTTCCTTATGTCATCAAAATTGAGTGACATAACGTTGTCATTATGACATGCCATCAGATAATAGTTATTTATGTAATAAGGATCATAAAGACGATCATTATGGTACAAGTCGTGAATGTTATCGGGCGAGGCGTAGCCGAGTCCGATAACACGGCGTGTGCCATAATGATTGTTTATGATTCGTATTACATACAAAATTTTATCTGATGGCATTTATATCAATACATTTTCGAAAAATTAAAAACTGTATTTTCGACATGTCACAATGACAACTATTTTTAAAGGAGTAAGTCACTCAATTTTGATGACATAAGGAAGCTCATTATGGTACTTAGTACCATAATGAATTCATTATGGTACTTAGTCCCATAATGAATTCATTATGGTACTTAGTCCCATAATGAGCTTCCTTATGTCATCAAAATTGAGTGACATAACGTTGTCATGATGACATGCCATCAGATAAAAGCTTTTAATTAATAATAATACTATGATTTTAGAATATTTGATGATCTATTATTATTATCCATTCATTCGACCGCAAATTTCTGTTGACAATCTCCAAAACCATTGAGTATTCATCTGAATTCAGATGAATAATACTGAATGCTAAGACTTTACTCACTCTAAATTTGCTGGCAGTGCAAATTTGTTCCTACAGTCCGAACGTCTGATGCCAACCACCGGTAAATCAACGGTGACAACTAACGCTTTGTAACCAGCTTTTTCAGCTCTTTCGATCAAATTCTTGGTCACATTCCTGTAATGAGTATGGAGTTAATATTCATTGACGATTTAAATTAACGGCATTCACCTGTCTTTGAAGACATACAACTGGAACCACTTGATACATTTCGGTGCAGCTTCAGCTACTTCTTCTATTGTGCAATTTGATGAAGTGCTGAGTGTGAAAATGGTTCCCAAAGCTTCAGCAGCTGAAATGTTCATTTCTATTTGAAAATGGCAAAATAAATTCGTATTTTTCGATGGGTAGAACAATAGTAATTTACGTAACAAGTCCGGAAAATAGGGTTTTTTTGGACGAATAGACAAGATTCTAGGACGAGCCGGAGGCGAGTCCTGGAAGTCTTTGAGTCCAAAAATTTACAATATTTTTTCGGCAATCGTGTAGAATTACAAATCAATGACACGAAACATTTCTTTATTATACATTTTGAAAATTATTTGAATTGAACAGAACAGAACTTTCATCCGACATCTGTTATTTCGTTGCTATTGTGATGATCATCACAATGACAACAACGACGTGAGTTTTTCCGGCCTAGGCCGGAAAGTACGTACTTTCCGGACTAGGCCGGGAAATGTTTCTTTCTCAAAGAAAAAGCGTCCGGGAAGTGGGAACTTCCCGGACGGTTGCCGAAAAAAATAATTTTCCGAATTTCATCATTATTTGGCGACCGTGACAGAATTTGACCCAATTGAAAATTGATCTCGAAAACTTGCAGGGAGGTAGATAACCTTATGAAAAATTGGAACGACTTTTCATCCTGGACGAAAATATCAATACATCCTTTGGAATTTCTCCATTCTTCATGAGGTCCATCTTCTACCCTTCAAAATTGAATAAGGCAGAGATCTTGTGTGATACTCCATTTGAAAATTTTGGAAAGCCTCTCAAAATTCATATTTCTGTTTTCTAATAATACAAAGTTTCCTAATGCGAATGGTGCGGTAACAAATAAGAACCAGCTCTATGAGTTTGCCCACTTTCTCTGAGGTTCAGTTAGAATCCAAAAAAATAGGACCTTTTTTGGATTTCTGTTTTCTATATACCTCTGCCACTTGTCCCAACGGTCTTACGGCTGGCTCAGCTCGCCACCCTCAATAGATATAAAGATTTTCCTGAATTCGTTTCGTGAGATGAGGACTTTACCCGGTGCAATATTACACGAAGCCAGAAAACCAGCAGATGCATCTCTTCAAATCAGATCAGTCGTGGGTACCATTCCTACAGTGCTTACTTTGTGGTATTTGTATCTATTTCATACATACATCTAAGTCTATTGGTGATAAGAATTTGTACAGCAGTCCATTCTTCTCTCCAAGAGAGTTCTCGTATTTTATTCAGTATGAAAATCATATTTTTTAGCTCAAGTGAGCCACCTTGAATATTTCGTTTATTTTTACAATGTACAACCCCATTTTTACTAAGCCCTGCGTTCCATAAGAAAAAATATATGTTTGGTTCCTACCACATTCCTAAGACGTCCTGTATATTCCTTCCAAAAAAATTTCAAAATATAGCCCCAATTCTACTGTTTAGGCGTAAATGAGATCTGCTTTATCCATGAAACACCCTGTATAATCGGGTCTGGGCAACTTTCCATTTTCGAGTAAGGATATTGTCTTTGGGACTTCTTCTGCAGTAATTGGCGACTAATCTTCGAGTTTGTATGAAGGTGTATTCAGAGGACATCATGGATCATTGAATAGGAATAGTCTTTCCAGACTGAGGGTCTATCGGTATTACTATTTTGCCATTCTTATCTTGCAATTTGCTTACTACTGTGATAGATTCATAAATTTCTGCTGATTCCCGAATTATTTTATGCATATCAAGGACGTAGCCAGGATTTATCACAAGGAGAGATCAAACCATAATCATCGTCCATGGTCGTTCAAAATGTAAAATTTCAGTATAAAAAGAGAAGTCAAATTTTATTTATTTTTTCTTTCAAGGAGGGCATCATTGTTGAACCCAAAAACGCCCAGATACTAATTTCGAATGGAATCGGATCATAATTACTAAACTCATCCGCCATTTTGGAGCAGCCATTTTGTTTTTTACTGTAAGTAGTTAATGTAGAAGTCTAAACACTGTTATGAGAACCACTGTTTATTGTTTAGGACGACATGTTTCGATTTTTACAAATCATCATCAGGTCCATGAAAGCTAAAAGGTATTAAAAATACAACGTAAGTACAAAACTTAGTAAGCTGCCTGAAATAAGAGTGAAGGTGTAAAATCTTATAGATGTGTACGTTTGTTCTCCTATTCTGAATTTTGGATTTATGGTCAAGAGAGTAAAATGACAAAAAAGGGGTTGAAAGATATCAACAACAAAAGAACAAAGGACACAAGCGTTATAGTTAAAGTTATGAATTTGAACTGTGCAACAGGCAAACGACGTTTTTGTTGTTATATAGGTACTTACCAATATAGGTTCTGAAAATTACATGTGTGGTCAAGTTTCTTCAAGTATCAAATAAAATAATCAAATTCACCCTAGGCCGTATTGTGAAACATCAAAAACGAAAAACAAGAACAGATTTTAATTGTGTCTTCCGTATTCACTGAGAAGGTGGAAATCTCGTAAACTCGCAAAATAAATATGTGAAATATTCTTTCAGCCTGCAGCAAACAAGGGACGGAAATGTGTGACACATGTTGAAAATATAGAATATTATGAACGTCAGGTTAAAATGGAGTGGTCACAGAAGAGGTATCATCTTCTTAATTATGTAAAACTAGGACATCAAATTTATGATTTTCGGTCCCCTCGCCTGTGATGGTCAAGGGGGAAGGCCATTTATTTAAATTGGTCAATCAGAAATTAGAAGGGGGGGGGGGGGCTCCCACGCACTGAAATAAGACTCAAAGGGAAAACTTGGAACAAACTCAAACTCGAATCAATCTATAGGTGTCCTGTATTGTGTTGGTATTTTGTTTTTTTCTATAACAGATATTTCATGATGCATTGTCACCAGAATTATGTCAGCTACCAAATTTCAAATAAAAAACTCGAACATTTTTGGGTCGTCGTGAAGCAGTTTGCCGAACCGCAATACAGAAATTGGGGAAAAAATTTTGACTGATGTGAAGAATAAAACCCGTGCACGTCGCTCAAGAACAGCCGAGAATATTGCTGCTGTAGCCGACAGTTGGTCCATTCTTTGTCGTTCTTTGGAATTAGGCATCCCACAAACGTCAGTACCCCGTATTTTGCATGAAGATTGGGGTCATAAGGCTTATAAAGTTCAGTCTCAAGCCGGCCGATCATCAACACGATCATGTCTGGATGGATCCTCGAAATGCATGAAATGATCCGGAATTCCATAGAAAAATCATTTTGAGTGATGAGGCTCATTTCCATCTCGGTGGCTTCGTCAACAAGCAAAATTGTCGCATCTGGGGCTCGAAAAACCCAAGAGTTTATGGTCCGCCGGGGTCAAAAGTTACGGTGGATTGCGCTATCGAGAGATCATTCATGTTTTTCATGGGCGGAATTGGATGGTTTTGACGGCGAAACGTGCGCCTCAAGCAACGACACCATTGATCTTTTACGGGAAATGTTTCCGGACCGTTTTATCCCTCGAAGGGGTGATCACAATTGGCCACCGAGATCTACTGATTTAACACCTTGCGGCTTCTTCCTTCGGACCCATGTGAAAGAGAAGGTCTACGCTGAGATCCCAGCGTCGATTCAAAACCTCAAAGATGGGATTCGTAGGCAATCCAGGACATAAGGCAGCCACTTTGCGATTTGGTTATGGAAAATTTCATGAAAAAGATATGGCCCTGTACTCTGTAGTCGTGGTCTTGGTGATCATTTGGCTGATGTTGTACTCCATTATTGTTCACGCCAAGTGAACGGTTCAGATAACTTTTCTGAATTTTTCATTTTCATTCATTTCAGGATTAATTTAATTTCTCCGTACGTAGGGAAATCCCATATGTAGTGTAGGCGCGAGAAGAAATCGTCAGCTGTGGAGCGCATATGTCGCATATTTGTTTCATTTCTCATATTTTTCATTGAGTTCATTGATTTTAAAGATCGTGAATACTTCTGCTTCCGATAAGTGCTAATTCTGTTTCCTTTCGTGAATTAAGAAAAGTTCAGTTTTTCTTGTGATTCACAATTCTAGTGATTTCGATTCATTCGAATTACATTCATTTAAGAACATTCGTTTGTGCGAATTTGGTTCGAAAAAGACTGTTACCAGTGGCGTGGTTTTTATTCTGCCACAAGGATAAGTGTTCCTAATTTAACATTTTTAGCAACGGATTTTCAAGTCAGCTTCATTCCATGTTCGTTTGTCGAGCTCGATCACTCTGTTCATGGAAATAGGAGTAACCGACAAGATCTGGTTGACCGTTTTGCTGAAATAGTTAAGACAATATTTCAACTGTTATTTTGGGTGCATTTATCCTTTCATTTGTGTTGGGTTTCAATAAAACCTTATAATTTTATACAGTCCATTAGCTCTCTCATTTTTCTATTCAGAAACTTGGTAAATTTTTCTTTAAATAAAATGGAACCGCACTTCAGTTGGATAACTGAAACTCTACCCAACAATTATTAACGACATACCTTCCTCTTTTTAAAATGAAATAAACATCCAATCATATATCCAAAAAAAAATGGCATTTTTCTTTGAATGTAAAAAAAACACCTCTTATTCAAAAAACCCTTCACAATTTAAAACACCCTATGTAATGTTTACAGAAAAGGGGCAGTGTTTTTCCACATGGTGTGGGAATGTCTCTCCAGAAGTGCTCCTCTATGCGAGAGTGATAATAATTGAAATTATAGGATTCCAAAAGCTATTTATAGGAATTATATTTGACGCAGTCAGCTGCGATGCGCATGGAAGAGAGTAGTTGTGCTTTGGATATAACAGGGTATGTTAATCGCACTTCATTCGTTTCGTGCTAATCTACTTTTATTTTAATATATATAGTTATCGGGAAAGAAGTCAATAAGGACTATATATCAATATAAAAAACGAAGTCGAGATTTTCACTCAACTACTTTTATTTGTTTTATTGATGAGGCGATGAGGGTATAATAAGTAAATGTTTTTAACATCAGGAGTTAGGACTCGTGGTGAAGAATGAGACCAGGTTGAACTAATTGCCGACGTTTCGTCCGTATATTCGAACTTTTTCAAGGCAAGTTCATTCAGTCTAATGAAATAGATGTTATTGACTTCGACGGATTCAATGGTGATTTCCATTGCGAATTTTGTTTTTTTTTTAAATTGACAAAGTGTTCACTTGGCAGAATTTTCTGAATGTTAACAATAACATCTATTTCATTAGACTAAATGAACTTGACTTGAAAAAGTTCGAATATACGGACGAAACGTCGGCAATTAGTTCAACCAAGTCTCATTCTTCACCACTGGTCCTAACTCCTGTTAAAAACACTAAAATGACATAAAATTTTTCTGCAATCGTACAAATTTCCTCTGGTTCATTGGTTCGGATGTATCTCATCGAACATTCAGAATATTTTTGCCACTATTTGATCGGATTGACCGTGAGAAATAAACAGTTTTATCACATCAACATCATTTGTATAATTAATGCCTCCTATCCTATTTGTATATATTTCAAATGAAATCTCTGTTAACAGTTAACAATACACAATAAACGATACTTGATTGTGAAATTATTATAATTTACATGTTCTTTGACATTTATGGATACCAAATATTTCCATTGGCCTGAAAACATGCTTTTATTTCGAAAACCTTACAATTTGGGTGCAGAAACATATCGTTTGAAAGGAAATTTAACTCTCTTTCAATGAAGGCTGGGATTTTGACAATACTGTCAGGCTCGCCTTAAGCGGGCGTGCACAAGGGTGGCATATCCAGGGGGCCGCAAATCGAGTGACTCACGAATCATGATGTAATAGTAATTGTCATAATACCCAACCCAACTATAGCATAAGAAAAATGACATCGCACAAAAAAATTATAATAATTAACACCATCAAAGATTGTGTTATAAGAGGACTTGCTCACACCTTTCATCAATTTCCCATCCATTTCTACATCTAGACATAAAGCACACAAAATCCTATCGGTACCGAGAAAATAGCATAATATTCCCAACACGGCAACCGCAGATAAGAAATAACCACATGTGGCCAAAAAACACGAAAACTCTCGACAATGGATTCAAGTGTTTAGAAAACTACGAATTACTTTGTTGAGTTGTGGAAATAATATTGGTCTTCTGTCCAACAATAAATGAACAAGCAAGTGCATATTGTTTGAGTATACATACATAATTTCTTTGTGGAGAAAAAATCATTCCTTTATGATTTTCCCTTATTTTCCAAAATCAAAACAAATCGAAAGAAAAACTACAAGAGAAAATGAGCAAATTAAATAGTTTAGATAATTTCAAAAAATTATTATAGTATCATCATTATACAGATGACGAGAATGATAAACTGACTGAAATCTTGGTTAATATTATGTATTTTTTAATCTATTATTTTTTCATGACGTTCTCAATCGAAAAATCTTTGTTAGTAAGGAGTTAAACGTCAAACTTACAAGATCAACAACACACGATCTTAGTAATCGCGCAAACATGACGAGAACGTCCTCGCCAGTGTCCGCTCAAAGCTAGGAAGGTCAAGGATGGTTCAAACTATCCAAACCGTCCCTGCTAAAAAGGAGAAAAGAGAACCAGGTCCGGCATTGGCCGGAAAATATATGCTTATAACGCATAAAACTCACATAATAGAATGATATCAGCCTTAATTGTTTATAGCTTGAAATAATGGGTAAACATCTCAGTTGGTGTAACAGCGAGATTTTCATGTTTCCATTGATCACACAGAAAAGAAACATAGAAATAATACGGCAGTTACTAATTATAGACAATTTCTCCAAATATATTTATTACCCAAACAGCAATTCAAAAATGAAGAGAAAAGAGAAAATGGACAACTCACGTTAGACACTAATCGTCAAAATCCGATTCACTTGGCATTTCGCCAAAAAGTCATTGTTCCACCTACTCGAGATGCTCACCCACTTTCTGATTTGGTAATAGCATTCCATGTTACTATGAGTTCTATCATTGAGTTTAAATATACATAGAGACACAGCCCAGTTCAACGATTTGAAGCTAAATTTTGTGTAGTTCCTTCACCGGTTCATAGATGGATAAGTGTGTTTCAGAGAAGCGAAAATTTTCACTCCCGCATCTGGCGGTAAGTAGCTGAACTATAAGGCACTATTTCCGAAGCCGAATGCGATGACGATCAGGACCGGCATATGGAAATGTGGGATTTTCAATAAAACGACAATTATTTTTAATATTTCATGAATATAAAATACTTATGTATGAAAAAATAAATGCATGCACTTTTTTCTTCATTCACAAGTATTTATAAATAGATTTTCTGTGAATTTTTAAAAATATTTAATTTTTTATAAACAGCGGGATGCTTCTGTGTCGAGATTCCTTTGTTTTTTTTCTGTCCCCTGTACAGCTTCACTCTAATCAGTTGTCTCAACAAATGAATCCTGTGCTTTTCAAATTCTGGAGTTAACGGATAGTTCCAATCTTCTATAAATTCATTTTTTTTTATTTTCCTAAAATATACCTTTGAAGTCATATCTTTTCTGATTTTGTGACCATAATTCTCTTCAAGACCAACAGCGCTTTCCTCATCAAATGTTTGAAATCGGTTGAGGGAATTCTCAAATGTATCCGATTTCGATTTGCAATATATATCCAATCATTACCACGTTTATTCAAATCATCAATGAGGAGTGCATGCTTTTTCGCACTTACCGCATTTGTTTTTTTTTTGCGATGTTCCTCATCAAATACCCCGAGAAACTTGCGATTGAGTTGGATTTTAGGGTATTTAGGGGTTCAATTAACTCTTTATCCCTTACTAGCTGGCCCGGCGAACTTTGTTCCGCCTAAATGATGCTTGCGGTGGATTTCACAAATCGTAATCACCGGTGATCGGAGATCAACAGCTTGGTTCACTGATTTTTGAACTGTCAAATGTTTCGATGGATATGAGCTGTCACACAGAACAGATACATAAAAATAATATGTCAATTACCAATTATAGCAATTTTGGATTTAGTGATTTCCGCAAATATATTTATTACCCAAACAGAAATTCAAAAACATTTTAAAAATTATGAGAAAAGATGAGAATGGACATATCACGATCGAAACTGATCGCCAAAATCGTATATACTTGACATTTCGATAAAAATTCACTGTGATATTCACGCGCTTCTGGATCTGTTGATAGACCTTCATGGTACTATAAGTCCTATGTAAATTACACAGTAATTGATGTCATATGTTCTTTATTCGACCATTTCAAACAACGACGATCGAAATTCTCGAAAAAAAAACAGATGACATAAATTGATGGTCGCGAAAGCCCCAACAAATTCATCGCCATCTAATGGTGCTGATGTCAAATATAGTACCTTCACGATAAGATGTCTAGAATAATGGTGTAGGCACCCGTCAATTTTTGAATGGAATGACGTTCGACCAAATCGAAAATATTAGCAACGTGGCGGCGCCGCAATGCAATATCATTTCAGTGTATTTTCCGTTGTCAATTTGATGGATGCATCAACAGCTGATTTGCTAAAGTCAATTATGACATGACAGCAGAATGGCATCTTTTCATAATGAAAGTTTTCTACTTTTCCTAAGAACTAATATACATCAGAATGTCAGTAATATAAACACACATTAACATTAACACATTAACACGCCACGTTCGCCAGAATAAATTCATTATTTGAAATAACTGATAAAAATCAGTCATAATTTGTGAATAGCGCCACCTGAAGTGGAAAGAACGAAACATTGCTAATATAATCAATTTGGTCACAACGAAATCTAATCAGTGCCAACACCATCATTCTAGACATCCTACTTCACGATAACGTTATTTTGAATAAATAAAACTATAAAAATAACTAATAATCAGTCATAATGTAGCGCCACCTGAAGTGGTACGAAATCTAATCATTTTAGACATCTGTACTCCTACGCAAAGTTGTAGGCAACTCAAATTACACACTATTACAGTGACTATAGTGGTAATATGGTCACTGCACACCCCATCTAACGGAGAGAAGTACCTACGAATAAGCGGTAGCGTAACTGTAACTGTAGCGACACCTAGTGGTCTCGCTCAAAAGGAGGAAAAGCATTTCCAGTATAAGTGAAATTTTCATCGATTTTTTCGAAGTTTCATTGCATTTTCTAATAACCAGACCGTAAACGAATCCATATACTCGTATGAAGTTTCATAACAAACACTCCATCCGATCTCGAGTTATAAATGGTGTAACCAACATCTTTCTTTTATATATATAGATATACCCTCACGAGGCTCACCGTTTTCCGAATCCGCAGAAGGAATGGTAGAATCTGTCCAATCAACCACATCAATGGACTTTCAGATTCTCCCATTGTACACAGGTCGAAATCATTGTCGTCTTGGCAGTTAGAATTATCGGAACATTTTTCAAGACAACCAGTCATGACCGACTGCAACTCAAATCTGAAGCATCGAGTTGTGGGGTTCGGATCATAACCCCTACGCTGTCTTATTTTGGAGAATTCTCGATTGGGTCCTGGTGGAGCCGACTTTTTATCAAATATGGAAATGTTTCCTTCGTCTCCTCCCACAATAATTGAAGGATGCTACTGATGGTTTGTATCAAACCGTTGAAATAATAGGGAATATTTTTTCCCAACTGTCCAAGACTTAATAAATTCAATTGATTCCGTCAGAGTTTGTATTGCTGATGGCTGATAATTTCCCTCAAATTTTCCATTCGAATTGAGGCAGTCGAAAAGATCATTCATTTTCAGAATGAACTGAGCAGTTGAATTGGCACTTCTTGACCTCAGCTCACCAGTTGCAATGACTGTTCTCATAGCCGAATATGAAGTTCTGATGAAAATCTGCGTGGCCAATTTAACCTTCATTTTCTGGAAGGCGTTTGGATTTATGTGGTTTTCAGTTATCTTCAAGAGAGTACGAGAAAGACAAATTCTTTTCATCGATTAAGTACGTTTCTTTTATGTCCCTCCAAGAAACATTTTCACCCCTCATTTCCTACCAGATAACACTCCTTTGGAGAAATTCGTGGCTAATAGTTCGTCATTATTGAATCACACCGTTCGTAACGAATTTGGACGAATACAACCCTGCCTACGATTCATAGAACTAGAGGAAAATAAATCTCCTACAGATTTCTATAAATGAGTAGTGACAAAATGGATCGGACGAATATAGTTCCTTTAGTAGCTACTATGTGCCGCCACTTAAGTTGACAAATTGGCAAGTAAACTGCCAAAAATTTTTGCATCAAATCAATGAACTGGGTTGTGTCTCTATGTATATTTAAACTCAATGGTTCTATATTGAAATGTATCTGGCATACGGAGAACAACTCGGGACAGTTCAGGACCGAAAATTCTTAGAACCAGAACAAACCTTATGAGTTGCAATTATTATTGCATTTATTGTGTTCATGGAAGGCTGGATGGCCAGACAGAAATGAATTTGACCACGAATTCTTCATCAATGAGACAAACCTAATCGTCAAAGGCCACTGTCGGCGCAAAATTCTTCAGTTACAACATTTGAGCAAAATATAAACGCTTTTGTCCAAAGGAGCAATTTCGAAAAAAATTTTGTTTCAAGTGTTTCCAAATAAAATTTTTCTCGAATGAAGATATCAATATACGGCCAACTTGCGTCGCAACTCACCTCTAGCACTGGCCTTTTCACCATCTGGGTGGGCCATTTTTTGCAAAGCTGTTGGGGCAATACCAATGGGAATTGAAACCTCTTGGTTCAAAACTGTTGTAGACAATTTTCTCTTTGAAACATCCCTCAAGATCCTTGGTCTTATTTTATACCTGAAAAATCATATTTCATAATAGCTGACTCTGAAAAAGTTGGATCAAATTTCATTAATTTAACTCACCTCGAAAATGCCACCGCATTGTCCTTAAGTGTGAGTTCCTCACATGCACCCGATCTGTAGAAGTCCAAACTTTTCTTCGGCAAGATAGAATATGCATATTTCTCATAATCATCAACACAAGCCATAGAAGCCATTTTCAGTGTCCTGATGCAAAGAAATTCTCTTACTGGATTGTTTAGTTTGTGTAACCGATAAGCGTGAACTGATAATTGTGAATATTTCAGAGACGTATTAAAGCTGTAAATGGTAAATAGTCATTCGGATAAAATGATAAAGCTCTCGTTCCTACTGTCTTACCCAAGGAGGTAAGAAGAAGAATGAAGAATCTCAATTGGAGGTAATGTCTATTCTCGCGCTGTACAAACCATTTGGGACCGCAGTGGGGTCAAAAGTCTAGGATAATAATTATCCTCCTTAGTGCTACCACTGCTACCCAATTTCTCCACTTGGCCTCAGTTTGATTTCCCGCTCTCATCTCCATTCTTCTTCTATCCTCCCGAGTCTCACCCGAATCATGTATGAATATTGAATAATAGATTCGTACTACAGTGTGGTTCAAGAAGAACAGAAATAATTCATTGATCATAATATGAAGAATATGCAAACTACAATGCGATAACGAATATTTTTACTCACGTGGTTTCACTGGAGCTTGTATCTGGATCGACTGTCTGACTTGATATGCGGTTGTTTTGTATATTCGAGCTTGGATATGCGCACATAATTTTTGGTCGTTCGTGGGGTACCGTAATTTATCGGACCACAGAATGGCGTTTTTCTTTCCTAGATTTTTGGCCGCGAGGTTAGGAAAAAATTTGCCCAGTCGCAACTTCACTTTGCGTCATTGATTAAAAAACTGGATTTTGACTAAAGGTTCATTTGAATATCATTTTATATACCAAAAAAATGCATAATAAAGGGTTTTCCAATAACAGGTGTTATTAAGACATTCAAAGAAAGAAGCCATTTTTTTAGATGAATGATGGATTTTCACTATAAAGAGGCAGGTGTGCCGTTAAAAATGGTAAATAACATCAGCCAAATGACAACCACGACTACAGGATATACAGGGTGATTTTTTTAAGTGTTTCATTAAACGCATTCGAGGAAGGAATTGCGATACAAATTTCAAAATTTTGTATTTTTGTTTCAGAGTACATGAACTAAATTTGTAAAATATTTTCAAGCGGAATCTACTGCCGGTTATACCGGAAACGAATGTGAACTTCGTTATTTCAAATGCAACACCCTGTATATTCATTTATATTTGAATTCTCCGATTCATTTTGTAAAGATTTAATATATGATATGCGCAACCACATCAAGCGATTGTTGAGTTATAGCCTGATTCTCAAATTTTTTGACAGAAAGATTGTCACAAATTAGTGTTTATATCTTCAAAATCCCTCATTGTAGGAATTTTTTTGGACAGTGGAACAAAAGCAAAAGCCTTGATACTGCTTCTTGTATAAATTATAATGAAATATTTTACAGGGTGCCTGAAACAGGGCTTCAAAGGGAGCCTCAATAAGACCATGAAATCTTATATATTTTCAAATCGGTTACCATATTTTTTATAATTCCGATCGATTGCTCGTCAAAAACTAGTTAGAGTGTGCCAAACATTCCATGTTTTTAAAATCAGTAGTTTTGCCGTTATCGAATAAAATTCGAATTTCAGGAATAAATCCAGTTTTCTTTGTCCAATCATAGGTTTGTTGAGACAATTTTCAAGTAGGCTATGTCAATAGTTAGAATGTCAGTTCATTTATAATGCATTGTTGAGAACTGTCATTCATACTGTAACCTTATTTTTATGATTTTAATTTAAAATGATTGATTGAGAAGGGTTACAAATTTTGCGACAGGCAGCTCTTATGCCTTTGGTGAGCCAGGTCGTGGGTAGATACACTTAAGTAGGCTTTAAAAATAAAGATGTTTAGGGCGCCACCAGAATTTTACAATTGAAAAAATATTTAGCTATGCCACAAAAATCTGGAAAGTGGAAAAATAATATAATGTGTGAGGAGGAATAAGAAATTTACAAAGTTATGTACACTGCCTTTATTTTCCAAATTTCTAAAAGGCAAAAATCTACAGAGATTGAGAATGGTGAAATTTAATAAAGGAAGCTTTCTCCCCAGATTATCACTAGATACTTAAATCTAATTATATACAGAGTTATATACAATGGAGATTTCACAAAAATCTCGAATAATAGACGGAAATCAAATTTACAGATCTGACCTTTTTGTGGGACGTCCAAAATGTTGAAGATCTTACAAACTTGATGATTTTGTGTCTTCGAAGTAGTAGGAGAAGATATTAGTCCCCTGGAATATTCGGGAAATATCCAGACTCGACAAATGGTCAAAATGTCGGCCCAGCCGTAGTTCCTATTCATTCCATTTGAACAATTGAATTAATATGCGAAATAAATTTGATATATAATTTTATGAATGAAAAAGAAACTTACCTCTTATTTCAGAGGAAATTACACAAAGAAAGAGATAGGTAAATGTATTGAATAATACAATTTGTAGGTTGAAGATATAGATATATAAAATCGCAGGTAAATTGATAGCACATACGGCATCTA
The DNA here is from genome assembly GCA_951802165.1 of Adalia decempunctata. Classification (NCBI taxonomy): domain Eukaryota; kingdom Metazoa; phylum Arthropoda; class Insecta; order Coleoptera; family Coccinellidae; genus Adalia; species Adalia decempunctata. Next base: position 59,685,175 of record OX637696.1, on the reverse strand, counting down.
TCAAATCAGCAGGAATGAGAAAATTCTCGTCTTGACCATTTCGTCACGAATTCGCGTCATTTGACGCAGGCGCAGTGATCTTAATGCCGACTTTGAAAATGTAACATTTTTGAATGTTACAATACTTATCATTTGTTGTTTGAATTCGGGCAAAATCAGAATTACAGTAACACTGACGTAGGGCTCGCTCGAAGTTTACTGGACCGGAACCCGCGCTTCCTATCTGTCATACATATATCAAAAACCTCTTCAAGAGATGGATTGATAAGAAATTCCCCTCTGAGTGGAGCACGAGAACGGACCTCAGGCAGTCGAGACTCCTTATCAGGGGGCCTTCTTCGAAGCCGGAGGTCAAAAAGCTCTTGATTTTCGAGAGGAAGAAATTGTCTCTGGTGACTGGTGCTCTAACTGGTCATCTGTTTAAAAAACATTTGAAAAGAATGGGTCTAACTGAGTGTTCCCTGTGCCGTTGGTGCAAGAACGCGGATGAAACGACGGAGCTTATACTGTTCACGTGCGACGACTTATCTACACTGAAGTTAACACACCTAGGGTACCCTACACCTTCCATCTCTATGGTGAGAGAGACTCCTCCTTGTCGGCTCGCGGCATTCTTGTCAGCGTGCCTTCGGGTCTGAGTCTGTCCAGTACTACACAAATGCGGTATGAACAATGGGTCATGAGGCCTACGTTCGGCCAACGAAAGGCACCGCACAATAAGAAGAAGAACACTGATGTATCGAATATGATCTTCATTTATGGTGAATGTTACAAAATATTAGAGGGGGTAGTCAGAATTTTTAACCAAAGAAATCCACATTTAACACCTTTAACAAAATCAAAGTTCTTAGAAGATTCAATAAATGATTTGAGGAAGGGGGCCAGCATTTTGAAAAATATCGTAATAGCTATTATTGAATTTCTGTCAAATTTTCTTGTTGTTAAGAAAATTGTTGTGATAGTTTCAAACAATTTTTTTTTCAATTTCGTCTTAATTATCTGCCTTGTTTATTTGTCACATTCGCTGCAAATAAAGGACAGGCTTTTGATATATCATTCTATTCTAGTGCACCTAATTATTATTGCATGTTTTCCGTAATGCTTGATCAATAAAATACGTAAGAATGACAATTCCTAACATAGCCTTCTTTGTAAAATACGTGCATACCAATGAATTTGATTGGGCGAAACCTGGCTTCAGTCGTGAAATTCGAATTTTATTCGATAACAGCAAAACTGCTGATTTTAAAGACATGTACTGTTTGGAACACTAGCTAGTTTTTGACGAGCAATCGATCAGAATTACAAATTTATAGGGTTCCCATTTGAAAAAAATGAGATTTCATAGTTTTGTTGAGGCTCAGTTTGAAGCCCTGTTTCAGACTCCCTGTATAATATTTCCTCATGATTTATACAAGAAGCATTATCAGCGTAATTTCTTTTGTTCCACTGTTGCGAAAAATAATTCTTAGAATGAGAGATTTTGGAGATATAAACACTAATTTGTGACAATCTTTCTGTCGAAAAAATTGAGAATCAGGCTATAACTCAACAATCGCTTGATGTGCTTGGGCAAATCATACATCAAATCTTTGCAGGATTGATCAAAGAATTCAAATATTTATGAATATACAAGGTGTTGCATTTGAAAAAACGAAGTTTACATTCGTTTCCGATAGAACCGGAAGTAGATTCCGCTTGAAAATATTTCACAAATTGAGTCCATGTACTCTAAAACAAAAATACAAAATTTTGAATTTGTATCGCTATTCCTTCCTCGAATACGTCTAATGAAACACCTAAAATAATCACCCTGTATCCTTTTCATGAAATTTTCCATAACCAAATCGCAGGAGGCTGCCCTAGTTCCTCTATAGCCTCACGAATTCCATCTTTGAGGTCTTGAACCCTTTAGAACGAGAGCTCTAAAAAGAATATTTTAGAGAAAAACATAAATTGATTATTTTGTTGGAAAAATTATAGCTAAGATCCTGCCTAATAACGATTAGTTCCCCTTCTAGCATATACAGGGTGTTTCACCATAAACTGGACAAACATATTTAGCCGTGTAGATGACTCCGAGGAAGTCATTTTTGCCTTATGACATATACCCCGCATAAGCGTGATACAGGGTGTTTAATGTCAACTTTGAGCAATATTCTGACAACTGTGGTGATTTATACGTGACATTCGAAATAACGGTTTCTGGTGACATCTTAGTGTTCTTTTTAGGACTCAATTCAATTGTGGTGTAGAATTTTGAACTGAATTCAAAATGGCGGAAAACCTTCAAAGAATTTTTTTCTCGGTTGCCAATTTCGAAAGCATTATTTCAACGTACCGTAGAGCGGTGTGACTTTGCACCACTTTTTAGAGTATTCTTGATGTAACTTTTTGGTTTTTTGTAAAATGAGTTGTGTTTGAATTATGTTTAATTTCAACAATCTAGCTATCGATTGCTGTAACTAGAAACACAAGAAAAAGTGCGCAACAATTTTTTTTCCATTTTAAAAATTTGGCAAAGTCACCCGCACATCGGTGCGAATTTGCCACTTGCATCAAAATGCGTTTGTAGGCAATTTAATCAAGTGCAGGTGCCTTTAACTTTTTTGAAGGTTAACTAGCTAGGTACTAGTCGCGAATAAAACAACAAATTATAAGAAAATAATAGTATATTATTTCATTAGGAGGAGAAGTGTCACTTTTCGTGGCGAGCTTGAGTTTATCCGCCGAACGGAGTGAGGCGGATAATTGAAAGCGAGCACGTTTTCAAATTCATGAAAATTGTACATTTAATGTAACTTCATCAAATAAAAATGACGTTTGTATTGGAAGTTTTTGTATTCTATGCATCTATGTTCATGGTAACCAAGTAAACTTTTTCGTAGCAACACTTTTCCTTCCGCCGCGCCGGCGCCGGAGAGAACTGACGTTGTTATCGTACGTTTGGAAATAAAATCTATTATTCTTCATAAAATACATAAAATCAGTCTCTTTGTAAATGAACAATCTATAATAATAATAATAATAACTCATTTTTCAAAACCGCAGAACTGTTTTTTCCTCTTCCAGACGTAGATGGTTTGTCTGCATAAATCTGCAAATTTTGTTATTTGGCAAAGTCCCCCTCCCAAGTGCAACAATAGAATAATTTCCTAAAATTTCGAGACCCGCCCAACCAAATGCTCTCAGTTTTTTTTTATACGCGACCTAAATAGGTACGTGTGAAATAAGCTGCTGAATTTATTTTGATGTACCATTTGTCATGTTTTCTACACAACCCTTAGTATTTCGCATTTATAAACACGTTAAAACTTACCTGCTCACATAACACAGCATAGCACACCATTCGAATCCAAGCCAAAGGACTGCGACTTTTGAAACAATTGGGGATATAGTGTCTCTTATGTTCCGATTCGTGCTGTCGTTGAGAAGTTACCGACTTTACCAAAATAAAATGAAACATAAAACATTAGGTAGTTTGGCAAAGTCACCTTCGTTGGCAAAGCCACACCGCTCTACCGTACTAGATTTTCTAAGATTTTCCGTGAAAAATTTTTCCAATAATTTGAACTCAACTTATTTTACATGTCTGCAGTGAAAAAAATTTGGCGAAAATGGTTGGAATTTTTCATGGTGAATATTGTGAATACTGAGGTGAAAATTTTTATGAGTGCCATTAATATCATTTTATTTTACTGTGTTCTTTTTTCTTGTTTTGACTGATTAGTGAATTCTTTGATAATATTGTTCAGATTTCTCATGTTCCCTTTTTCCTTTTCGAGTTTTTTTCTGTAGTAAAAATATTCCTAGTTTCGAATATTCTATATTTTTCCGTACTTTTTTTTTCGAAGCATCTCTCGGGAAAAGACTGAGCTTATAACGCCTCTTCAAGCGTCCCGAGATGAATTAAGTAGAAATCGGTTTGTGCGTGTCTTGAACTGCTGTAATGGTCTCCACTCACGAAGCAACCGAACCGGGCACAAGCGGCAAAGATAATAAAGGGCCATAAAATCCGGCGCGTGCCATTGCAGACGCAATCAGTTCCCATGAAGAACATCGGAATTTTTGCAGTTGTGTCAGTCACTTCCACGAAAATTTCCGTAGAATTAGAGAATTCAGAAAGTTTCAACGGCATCTCCGATTTTGTTGAATATCGCACCAGGTAGTTGAATTCTTATCAGTTTTGCAAAATTGGTTATGCTGGCATTAGATGTCATAAAAAACATCTGTTTACAATTCGCACCCTTTGTACCTAGACTGGTGGTGCTTGTACAGGTAGGTACGCTATTTTCACTCTTATTATTATGAGAAGATGGTCGAATTTGGGTAATCAAGATTTTGTTGTGTTTGCATCTGTGATTTCCGCTAAGAATTATCTATTCATTTTATACTCAGTCTTTCTCCAGCCTCCTTACTGATAGCTTCCTCATTTTCTGTGGAAATTCATTGTGGTGTGTGACATTTTTATTCAATTTAAAAGGTATGTTTGACTTTCCGTTATTGGTTTCTTTCATAATTTTACCTTACAAATTTTTTCAGCTCATTTTTAAGTAACGCGTGTGGCAGCACTGGGCAGTCGATTCCAGAACATCTTCTAGTTGAAATTCAGAAGCAACTTTGCTTAAAATGCAAGAATTTTTAACAGGATTCATAGAATTGTACAGACAGAAAACCGTTCTGCGTTCTGAATTCCGTAGAAGTGGCAACGATGGCAAATTCTAGCAACATAATCCGTCTACCTCTTGTCAAAACCCAAGCGGCACATTTTATTGGCCATGATTTATTGCAGATCGGGATACAATGTTTCCGATTCAGTGCCCCCGTGGATGGGCACTATAAGTTGTAACCAAAAGGAAATACATCTTGTTTATATTCCGAATAATTTTTTAGGATTCTGCGTTCCATTTTGTCTCTTCGTTTGATGGCAGCATTATAATACCTAATATTCCTAGTGATTATTTGGAACTAAATATTGTGTTTTGTCAATAAATATGGTCATAAAGTTGTTCATTGCCTTAATTGGTTCGCTGCAATTTGTAACCAAACTCCGCAGGTTGATGGGATTAGTGTATTTATAGCAATTTTTGTTTTTATACTCCTGATTTCTATGTTGATGTTGAATGTTGATGATGAGCATGTATGGCAAATGATCCGTTATCTGATTGTCTATTATGAATTATTGAAATTACTTGGTGGGCGTTCAATGTAGTGTGTTTTTTATTTCAAGTTGCATTTGCAAATGGTTTCACTTTGAGAACTGAAATTTTGTGGGTGAACTCAGGAAGGATTAGGGTTCTTAATGAAATGATTTAAATCGATTTCACTCCTGAAGTTAATTTTTTTCTTTCAAAAATAGAAGGTATTGAGGCAACTCATGCTTCTGTTTTATTTCTACAGAAAGACCCATGGAAATAGTTCAACATCCGATTAAAAGAGAATCTACTGATAATTTCGTTCAGAAAAACAACTTGAAATACGGAATTGGCAGATAATGGCCAAATTCAAATTTTGGCGGAAAAAAGTTCCTGATTTACCCACAAATTCACTAATTTCATAGTTCGGCGATTTTCGGATAGAGAGCGCCATTGTACATTTCATTCCTAATCAGAGAGATATTCATAGAACTGGATAGTGATAATGCATGTTCTATGGAGATATTCCAAAAATGGACGGTGGCGCCTCTATCGGATGAGCTTTCCTACTCGCTTTAAACGCCAACCTTAATGTGCATGAGGATATCTTGGACGAAAATATTAGACAGATTGAGTAATCAGGTTTTTTAATATTGGTCTATATAGCCAAACCAGGCTTGGCTATATTCATATGGTCCCTTAGATCTTAGATCCAATATGGTTAAATTTGTATCTCCTATTAGAATTTCTGAATTTTTTTTATCAATATTTTCTGAATAAGTTAAAGTATGATTCAAAAATTTTCGTTTTGGAATTGGTGATGGTCCGTAGCTAATAATACAATCTTAAGTATGTGGGCTTGATCATGGGCGCCCGCAGGGGGGGCCAGGGGGCCATGGTCCCCCCTGAGATTTTGATGGCCCTAACGTTTTTCAGCACGACACCTCAATATTACCTTCCAATCTCTATTTTGGCCCCCCCTGAGAAAAATTTCTACCGTTTTCTGCGGGCGCCCATGGGCTTGATAAATGAAACTCCTTCTAATCCTGAGCTCTTACACGTCAGTAAGATGGAATAATCGTGAAATTAAGCATGTCCCAATGACAAGTGTCGGGAAATGATTCACTTTAAATTACTAGATAGGTAGAGTTATTTTATAATATTGAAGTGATAACCAAAAAATAAATGCAACAATATCAAGGTTTCGACAGAACAAGAAGTAGATACCAACTTGGAGTGAGTGGTACACTGGTTTACAAAAATTTCATTTGAATGTGATTTTTATGTTGTCGTGTGTGACGACAACATACTTGTATACCTGCCGAGTGCGCATTTTGATGGGTGAGGCTTTCGAGATCATTTCTATCCCGAATTCGTTATTACGAGGAAGAGAATCGTTGAACATTGGAGAGAAAGGTGTTGAACTTGATACTGAAATATCGATTTTTCGTGTACTTGCCATTGAAGATCAAGTTGCTGACGCATTATTCGTCATTGAGCAGACCTAATGTTAATATGATATTTCCACCGTCAAAAAATGTCACAAATTGAACAGTCAGTCTAATTACTTAGGTGTCTAGGTTCTTAATGAAGGGTTTTTCAATAAGAAGTGTTATTTTGAATAGCCCGCTATTTCGATAGTTGTCAATTTTGAAGCTGTCATTTTTTGACATTTGACATGTAGAAACTACACTATCCTTGGAAATTGAACGGTACACGCTTCATCAATGCATTGAACTTGTTAAAATTCACTATGACACTGGTGAAAATTTGGTAGAGACGGTTCGTAAAACTCGAACATTTTTGGGTCGTCGTGAAGCATCTTGACGAATCGAAATACAGAAATTGATGGAAAAATTGTTGGGATAAGTTAGTGATGTGAATAATAAAACCAGAGCACGTCGTTCAAGAACAGCCCAGGATATTGCTGCTCTGTAGTCGAAAGCCCAGGTTTGTCTATTCCTCGTCGTTCTTTGGAATAAGGCATTCCACAAACGTTATTACACCGTACTTTGCATAAAGATTTGGGCCTTTGAACTCTCGAAGAGGTAATCACAATTGGAATTCATGAAAGTACATTTCCCTTAATGCTGGCCAGCACACTATTGGTGGTTGTCCCAAAGCAAATAGCGAAATATTTAGGTTTTAAAGACCCAGAGTTATACACCGGCCACTCTTTTCGCAAAACTGGAGCCACTATGGTTGCGGATTCGGGTGGAGACATTTTAGCACAGGAGTGTGGAAGAGCACCGAAATTGCGACGAGTTATGTCGATGATTCGGTCAACAAAAAAAAAGGAAATGTCTAGCAAATTATTTGGTAGTAAGGAGAGTACAAATGTTCTGCAGTTCTCGAGTTCAGCAGTTTCTGAGTCAACAGATGGTTCATCATCATCAGTATCAACTCTTTCATCATCAAAAATCTGTGTTACTGGAAATAACAATTGTACCATGATTTTCAACATATATGACGATAAAACAAAATTTTCTAATGTAAATAATACCACTAACTTGTAAAAATTTTGCAAGTTAACTGTCAGTTTTACAAGTTAGTGACTTGATAAAATAAACTTTCTTGATTAATATTGTGTTTTTGGAAACTGACGTTCACAAATGAGAAACAAATAAAATGATTTTTAATGGCCAGAATTGGAAGGTATTGATCAGGTCTACTTTCAAAAAGACGGCGCTACGTGCCACACAAGCAACTTCTTCTTTTGGGGCCATGTGAAAGAGAAGGTCTAAGGCAAGAGCCATGGATTCGAGACCTCAAAGATGGAATTCGCGAGGCTTTCGAGGACATAGGGCAGCCACTTTACGATTTGGATGTGAAAAATTCAATGAAATTGGCTGATGTTATTTTCCATTATTAACAGCATACTTTCTTCTTCATAATCAAATAAAGATCCGATCATTTATCGGAAAAAATTGCACTTTTCAACCTCTTGTAAGAAAACTCTTAATTATGCATCCTTTCGGTGTATCGAATGAAATTCAAATGGGCCTTCAGTGAAAATCCAATCTTTCATCGATGTCCCAAGGTGAAGTTGCGACTGGAAACATTTTGCCTAACCTTGCGGCCAAAAATCTAGGAAAGTACAAGCCCATTCTGTGGTCCGATAAATTTCGATATCACACCAACGACCAAAAATTATGTGCTCTCAACCAAGCTCGAATAAACGACACAATCGCATAAAAAGTCAGACACTCCATCCAGATACAAGCTCCAGTGAAACCAGGTGATTAAAAATATTCGTTATCGCATTGTAGTTTGCAAATTCTTTATATCATATGTCTAATGAATTATCTGTTCTTCTATAACCAGTGGAGTGCCAACCTATTATTCATACAGTCGACTAGGCTCGGGTATTTATCCGAAATCAACTTTGCGATTTAGTTATTTATTTATTTCTCAAACAGATTACAAAATCTCTTTACATGAGAAGAATAGTGAAAGTAAACATACTTTTTTCTGTATGTCGAAGTGAGCAGGACACATTAACATAATATTCAAACTAATACATATACCCTAAAAAGATTCTTCATAACATCAGTTTGGTTTTCGTTCATGATTATAATTTTAATGAAAACTTTTCAGTTTTCAGGAATTTTACTTTATTTTCTCAAATACTTTTCAATGTGCCGACGTTTCGGAGGCGAGTTCCTCCTTCTTCAAGGCTTAAGAATACTGAGTTGTTCGAGAAAATAGTGTAGTTTTTGATTTTATGAGAGCTGATTACTTTTCACTATTTTCTCGAACAACATAGTTTTCTTAAGCCTTGAAGAAGGAGGAACTCGCTTCCGAAACGTCGGCACATTAAATAGTATTTGAGAAAATAAAGTATTGTCCAAATTGCTGAAGTTTTTATTAAAATTCTTCATAACTATAATGTACATTTAGACATTTATGAAACTGCTTGGGTTTGAGGGCGAAACTGGTGGTCACAAAAGTTCATATGTGAAAGCACAGTAGCTTCACACAGCAGAACCTTACTGGGTTTGCTCAAATAATTTTTCAATTGGTATAAAAGTCGTAAACCCGAATAAGCCCTGCACAGTGAGTTCGAGATATGTCCAGTAAAATGCAAATCGGTATCCACTGCCAAGCCCAAATTTCTAGCACTGTTCACAAAATTTATTTTGCTGCTATCAATACAGACACTCTGACCATACATCTCCAAGAATCGGCTCCTATCATTTTTTGGGCCAAAAAGCTGGCATATAGACTTTTTAGCACTCAAACGAAGACAATGCCTCTCTGATATCTCATAAATACAATGGAGGTCATAATTCAGGGCCACCACAGCCTGCGGTGACTCAGAAGGCTTGAAAGATAATTTGAGTTGGCTATCATCTGCATAGAAAAAAATTGTTGCCGAGACGCAAGCCATTACAAATCTATATATATAAAAGAAAGATGTTGGTTACACCATTTATAACTCGAGATCGGATGGAGTGTTTGTTATGAAACTTCATGTATGGATTCGTCTACGGTCTGGTTATTATAAAATGCAATAAAACTTTGAAAAAATCGATGAAAATTTCACTTATACAGGAAATGCTTTTCCTCCTTTTGGGCGAGGCCACTAGGTGTCGCTACAGTTACAGTTACGCTACCGCTTATTCGTGAGTACTTGATTTCATATTCTCTCCGTTAGATGGGGTGTACAGTGACTATATTACCACTATAGTCACTGTAATAGTGTGTAATTTGAGTTGCCTACAACTTTGCGCCGTTGGCCAACACCAAAAAGTCGTAGGAGTACAGATGTCTAAAATGATTAGATTTCGTACCACTTCAGATGGCGCTATTCACACATTATGACTGATTATTAGTTATTTTTATAGTTTTATTTATTCAAAATAACGTAATCGTGAAGTAGAATGTCTAGAATAATGGTGTAGGCACTGATTAGATTTTGTTGTGACCAAATTGATTATATTAGCAATGTTTCGTTCTTTCCACTTCAGGTGGCGCTATTCACAAATTATGACTGATTTTTATCAGTTATTTCAAATACTTGAATTTATTCTGGCGAACGTGGCGTATTAATGGTAGATAATTTTGTCAAGCAATAATGTGTGTTTATATTCCTGACATTCTGATGTATATTAGTTCTTAGGAAAAGTAGAAAACTTTCATTATGAAAAGATGCCATTCTGCTGTCATGTCATAATTGACTTTAGCAAATCAGCTGTTGATACATCCATCAAATTGACAACGGAAAATACACTGAAATGATATTGCGGCACCGCCACGTTGCTAATATTTTCGATTTGGTCGAACGTCATTCCATTCAAAAATTGACGGGTGTCTACACCATTATTCTAGACATCTTATCGTGAAGGTACTATATTTGACATCAGCACCATTAGATGGCGATAATTTGTTGAGGCTTTCGCGACCTTCAATTTATGTCATCTGTTTTTTTCTTCGAGAATTTCGGTCGTCGTTGTTTGAAATGGTCGAATAAAGAACATATGACATCAATTACTGTGTAATTTGCATAGGACTTATAGTACCATGAAGGTCTATTAACAGATCCAGAAGCGCGTGAATATCACAGTGAATTTTTATCGAAATGTCAAGTATAAACGATTTTGGCGATCAGTTTCGATCGTGATATGTCCATTCTCATCTTTTCTCATAATTTTCAAAATGTTCTTGAATTTCTGTTTGGGTAATAAATATATTTGCGGAAATCACTAAATCCAAAATTGCTATAATTGGTAATTGACATATTATTTTTATGTATCTGTTCTGTGTGACAGCTCATATCCATCGAAACATTTGACAGTTCAAAAATCAGAGAACCAAGCTGTTGATCTCCGATCACCGGTGATTACGATTTGTGAAATTCACCGTAAGTATCATTTAGGCGGAACAAAGTTCGCCGGGCCAGCTAGTACGAAATATAAATCACAAAATCTTGTAGCGGACCCTCACAACATCCCTAAGTCTCATGTTTTCGAGAGATAATATTTGGAACTCATTTCTGAGGTCAGTTGATCGAAAAGTGCTGTAATCTGGATAAACATTGTGTTTTTTCAAGAAGAGGAATCGTAATATCCTATTTTGGACCTTTTCTAAGGTTTTTTATACATTATGGAAAATTTCATGAAATGGATATGGTCATGGTGGTCATTTGGCTGATGTTATTTATCATTATTAACGGCATTCCTTCCTCTTTTTAATGAAATAAGATCCCATCCTTGGTCTAAAAAAAATGGCATTTTTCTTCAAATATCAAAATATCACCTGGAAAACCCTTAAGCATGTATTTATCGTGTATTTTCTAAAAATAAGAGTAATAGATTGAATTGAAGCAAGGAGCTTTGAAATCAATTTTCATTTTAAGGGTCCCTAAACGCGCAATATTATTGTGCAAACCGGGTTGCACAATATATTGATGGCAGCCCCTAGACGTTCAATTTCAATATTATGGCACAATATTATCGTTTGTGCAATAAGTTGTACCGTGTGAAGGCGACATTGAAGGTTGTGCAATATATTGCGCAAACAGAGCCCATCAGGATTCCATCAGGTCAATATTTCGACATTAAGTGACAGAGAATTGTGAATTTTTTACAGTCAAAAAAAGGAATTATCGATTCATACGTGTGTGAAATTTCGAAGTAGAAGTATTTTAAACCAATTCGCGAAAATGGCGAAAAAATCCGACAAAAAGGGCCATTTCAAACTCGATTTTCATACGGTCGAAAAAAGGAATAATCGATTCATACGTGTATGAAATTTCGATTCTCTAGGCGAAGTATAAATATTTTTAAAAAATTCGCGAAAATGGCGAAAAAATCCAACAAAAAGGGCCCTTTTGAACTCGATAAAACTATTTTCACAGATATCCTGGCCGTTATGTGAATATACGGATCGAAAGAGGAAAAGTCAATGCAAAATAGCTTGGTATTTATATCTCCCATAATTTTTCCATTTCTTCAGAAAAATTGATCAAACTTTTTACCTAAGTAGGCTCCCATTACCCTGAGCTGCCCTAGTATAGAGTACGGTCGGAGGAATATTGCGCAATATCGCCCTCAGACGGCACAATCTTTTCCAGTTTGCGCAATATACAGGGTCTTTCACGAGGAACCTCACCCATATTTATACGGGAAACTACTGAACGTATTTTCATGAAATTCAGCACTTATAAGTATTTCACGATGCTGATGAAATCTAAAATATTTTCAAGGCATGAGCACCTCCGGTTTTTCCGGAAATGACGTCAACTTCCGTTTTTCAAATTAGAACACCATTTTTTTATTGCAGAAATAGATTCCTTAGAAAATTTCAAGTTATTTTGATGTAACATTTTTCAGTTTTGGTTAGAAAATTCTCTCTGAGCGGGAAAATTCGAAAAAAAAATCGAAAATAGAGCTCCGCTGAAACAAAAATAACTTCGAGGTTTTTGGATGGAAAATTTTCATTTTTGGGATTTTTCAAGATGTAAGATTGATGTATCCACTTTAAAAATCGAAATCGCGATTCATGATACAGGGGGTGAAAAAATCGCTTTCAAAGTTAGGGATGACAAAATCGTGAAAAATCAATTTTTTCAAATAAGAACCCCATTTTTTTATGGCAGATATTGAATCTACGTTAAAAAATAATGTGAGTGTATGCATCAGACCCTTGCCCTAAAGTGGATATTTTCTGAGTTATTCACAAAAAACTGTTTTTCGTCTTGAATTTTCAGCTATTTCTTTTCCCTCCACGCCAAAAAGATGAAATTTTCAGGAACTGTTACTTAAACCAAAAAGTTACCATGTTTTACATTCTTTTTTTTAATGATAGATATCATTAATTACATCTGCCAAATTCCTCTTTATTCAGTAGCATGTAATTAATGATATCTATCATAAAAAAAAAGAATGTAAAACATGGTAACTTTTTGCATATGGTTCATAAGGAATTATTTATTTATCACTGGAGAGAAAACCGATGGCCGATTAGTTGAAATAAAGAGGTTTCCGATACAAATTCGAATCCAAATTCACCATCTATTTAGGAACAACCTGTAACTTTTTTCTCTTGCATATTAGGGTAGTAAAATCTAAGACATGGTTTAAGTAACAGTTCCTGAAAATTTCATCTTTTTGGCGTGAAGGGAAAAGAAATAGCTGAAAATTCAAGACGAAAAACAGTTTTTTGTGAATAACTCAGAAAATATCCACTTTAGGGCAAGGGTCTGATGCATACACTCACTTTATTTTTTAACGTAGATTCAATATCTGCCATAAAAAAATGGGGTTCTAATTTGAAAAAATTGATTTTTCACGATTTTGTCATCCCTAACTTTGAAAGCGATTTTTTCACCCCCTGTATCATGAATTGCGATTTCGATTTTTAAAGTGGATACATCAATCTTACATCTTGAAAAATCCCAAAAATGAAAATTTTCCATCCAAAAACCTCGAAGTTATTCTTGTTTCAGCGGAGCTCTATTTTCGATTTTTTTTTCGAATTTTCCCGCTCAGAGAGAATTTTTTAACCAAAACTGAAAAATGTTACATCAAAATAACTTGAAATTTTCTAAGGAATCTATTTCTGCAATAAAAAAATGGTGTTCTAATTTGAAAAACGGAAGTTGACGTCATTTCCGGAAAAACCGGAGGTGCTCATGCCTTGAAAATATTTTAGATTTCATCAGCATCGTGAAATACTTATAAGTGCTGAATTTCATGAAAATACGTTCAGTAGTTTCCCGTATAAATATGGGTGAGGTTCCTCGTGAAAGACCCTGTATTGACGAGTCTTCGTCAATCACGCAATATATTGCAGAATCTTTCAATCTCACCCTCACACGATCAATTATATTGTACAAACCAGAATATTCCACAATAATATTGTGCGTTTAGGGGCCGCTTCAGAGAACTGAATTACGTACAGCAATATTGAAAAGGGAATAAATTTTTTTTTAATATCCGTAGATTTAGTAATATGGGTGAAAAAAATTGCTGAATTAGGTCGCGTTAAGTTACGAGATTTGGCTCTACATGAGATCTCATAACTTTTCACACAGAAAAGAGTCACGATTCCTCAATTTTAGGCAAGCACCTTTTCATTCGATGTTTTTGGTTAGATCAGATATACCGAAAACTAAAGGGTTTTCCAACGTGAGGTGTTATTTCGACATTAAAAGAAAAATGGTTTCAGATAAATGATCGGATGTTTATTTCATTATAAAGAGGAAGGTATACCGTTAATAATGGAAAAAAAACATCACCCAAATGACCACCACGACCACGATTACAGGACCATATCCTTTTCATGAAATTTTCCACAACCAAATCGCTAAGTGGATGCCGTATATCCTCGAAACCCTCATGAATTCCATCTTGGAGGTCTCGAATAGACGCTGGGCTCTTGGCGTAGACCTTTAATTTCACATGGCCCCAAAGGAAGGAGTGGCAATCCATTCACTGTAACAGCTGCTCCAGCCTCATTCTCCAAAAACTCCAATAACTCTTGGGTTTTCCGAGCGTCAATTTTGCTTGTTGACGAGGCAACCGAGGTGGAAATAGGCCTCATCACTCATTTTCATGCATCAGCAAAGACGTTGTTGTTGATCGGCCGGCTCGAGTTCTTGTGTTAACTGAACTTTATAAGTCTTAAGACCCATTCTAGGGCATAAACGGGTACCACCCGGTTGTGCCCCACGAGGATTTTCCCGTTTTGCCACAGAGCTTATATTCTATACAATATTGAATGATAAAAAACAATGACAAAAATTAGTCTTATCTACAGAGTACAGAGGTTCATACAGCCAAACAACCCACATATCACATCATGTATTGTCAATTATCGTAGAATATAGTTAGATCAATCTGTAGGTAGGAATAAATTTAGGTAGGTAAAATAAGATTACATACCAAAGATTCACTCGGTTCTACACAGCACTGATGAATAAACACACGCACCTGTCAAAACTTGTGGAAATACTGGCGTAGATAAGGGATATCAACGTATGCTACGAGAACAAAATTTAACCGACGCAAAGGGGGAAGATCGGGTGACCCGATTTTGCCCCTATACCCGGTTTTGCCCCCTCATCCCTATACAGGGTGCTTCATTAGTGCTCGATCGGTCGATAACTCTTGGAAATTTTGGGCTAGGAGAATGATTCACATTCGGAATAGACATCAGTACGCAGCGCATAAGCTCATTTTTGCTTCAACTGGCTGGTCCTGAAGAAGTGAAACACGATACCATCCTGTTTTTTCAAAATGACAATGTTGATATCATTCTCATGATCCCCATGAAATTCTCATTTCGAAGTACCCCATCTATCATAATAAATCTGTTGACGTTGGCAACTTTTTCGATTAATGGATATAATTGTTAAAAACTGAAGATCATATCTTGAAAACCGTTCAAGACAATTGTATGCATTTTTTATTGAATACCTGAAAAGTTTTCAAGTAATTTACGAACAATCTACAGGCGGTTAAGAACTGTCAATAAAACCATTTGTCCAAAAAGCAAGCCCTGGATTTTGTTTGTCTGTCGGATATCTAACTGGATGGTCATTTTTTGGTGAGACATGTTGTGCCTAAAAATGAGTAAGTTTCCAAAATGCTTCGCATTCCTTGTTTCGTACGGAGGCTGGAAGTATACTTTCTACGCATATTGACTCAAAGGGTTCAGAGTACTCAACCCTTCCGAAACCTACTAATTATATTAATTCAGGATGCATCATCAAAATATTTAGATATGAACTGCATGAAAACGTTCCTCAAAACTCTTCTAAAAGCATGAAATTTCGAACTTCATGCACGCTCCGTAAGAATATTCCTTTACGGGGAAGTTATACTCCTGCCGACGCGACGACACCAATTCAAAAAGTGCGGTTTGTTTTTCCAAGTTCACGCTTTCAATTTTCCACCTAAAGACATGATTTTTGTTAAACTGGAGTTGAAGGAGGTCTTGAGGGCACTCCAATTTATTGTCTTTGAAAAAATTATCGAAGGTGTTTCCACTTTTTGATACCTAATGAAATTAGCTCTCATCCTTCTGAAATTTTTCAGTCATTTGATAAAAGCTCTATATTTCTTGCGATTATTCCTTGGCACTCCTCATGTGTGTACAATGAATTCAAAATAGGTACTCATATTCATTATCGAAAATTATAACTGGTTTATGGATTTTCAACGAAACAACCTATAAATATTCATTACAATCCATGAATTGTAAATATATTAATTATTCATTGAAATGTCGTATTTTACTTTCTTCCTGTGGTTTCAGGAAGTCACAGAGTACCTAATTAAGTTAGTTTGAGAATGCTGTTTTCGCTTATGTCAAGTTTTAGGTATAAGGTTTGTTTATCATCAGCTCCTCCTTGTCTAGGTCGAATTGAATAAAATAAGTTTTTTTTTCAAAGAAATCTCTTTTATTTTCAATTGTGCGAATAACTATATTAACAATAACACCACGGTGTGTTTGTAAAAAAAATCATTAACTTTCACAAATCGAATTCATCAAATGTAACGATTTTCAAATTACCCACCTATGTTTTTCATTCTTTTATTCGGTTCCACGTAAACTATGAAGAGTTCATTCATAAAAGAACCTTCTACTTCTGCCTAAAACGAAGACATTCGGAACTATCACGGAAAAACTCGGCGTAAGCGAAAACAGCATTCTCAAACTGAGTTAATTACCCTGTGAATTCCTGAAGCCACAGAAAGAAAGTGAAATACGACATTTCAATGAATAATTAATATATTTAAAATTCATGGATTGTAATGGATATTTAGGTTGTTTTGTTGAAAATCCATAAACCAGTAATAATTTTCGATAATGAATAAAAATATTTTGAATTCATGGTACACACATAAGGATTGCCAAGGAATTATCGCAAGAACATCTACAGCTTGGACATGTTCCTATACCGCCACAACTGCTCTATCATCATTCACAATTCCAATGGGTCCCCTTTTTTATCCATTACTGAACCCGTCTCAATAAATTCCGAAATCAATTCTATTACGTATTTATGGCGAACGCTACGTCAAGGATGGTTTTCGTTAAATACCCTTGCAGCCGCTCAGGCACAATTTTGATTTTGGTAATACAACCCAACCAGCTCAACACGTTCTTGCAATATGTACCTACACCATAATTATTTTCAAAATTTCAAACGAATCAGCGGAGTAGTAACTCGACAGATTGATACATCGAAATAGAAAAAACGATTATGACCAGATGAACACCTTCTTAGAACAGAAATTCAAGGCAACATGAGGAAATGTTTTGATTTTTTTTATTTAGGTATAGTTTGAGAGAAATTTTCTTAGTACTCAAGAAAAAATTGCTCTTCAATTTTTCTTAGGTTTTCAAAAAAGGCTTATTAAAAATGGGCATTTACATTGTAAAAATATCCAAAAAATTGAAGGTGGCTCATTTGAGCTAAGAAATTGATATTTGGCGAAAACGGTTCATCAAAGGACCCCGGCACTTTTTGTATGTAAAGTGGCGACCGGTCAAATTTTCTGAAAGTTTGCTATGTTGTTGTACCCGCCTCAGTGACCCAAAGTGTCAATGGGCCCAATCCTATGACTAGTTTATTTAAGGGGCAGTATCACCTTTTGAATAGTGGTAAATCTCCATTCAAAAGTGGTCTCTTTATTTCACGAGTAAGTAAGTACCCTAATTTACGACGTAGACACTTGGTTTTTTTTAAATTGAAGTTGAAGAACGTCCCGAGGGCAAATAGTTTTTTTTTTCGATTTAATTAGTTTTTAAATCAAAAAAACCTGGGTTATCGTTAGATCTGGGGTTATTGAATTTGTTTTTCGTAGTAGAGTAGAGTACAAGCTAGGTATATTTTTGAAATAATAATCATGAAAATTTTTGTAGTTTATAGAAGATTAAATTGCCGAGGGCAAATAGTTGCGATTTTTTTGATTTAATTAGCTTTTCAATTATAAAAAAACAGGTTGAACTTCAGCGTTTTGGAAACTACACTTAATGATTTTTTTCTAGCGGTTATTCATCATTTTTTGGAAAAAATCGCAACTATTTGCCCTCGGCAATTTATTAATCTTCTATAAACTACAAAAATTTTCATGATTATTATTTCAAAAATATAGCTTGTACTCATGAAAAACGAAAAACATATTCAATAACCCCAGATCTAACGATTACCCTGGTTTTTTTAATTGAAAAACCAATTAAATCGAAAAAAAGGAAACTATTTGCCCTCGGGACGTTCTTCAACTTCAATTTAAAAAAAATCAAGTCTCTACGTCGTAAATTAGGGTACTTACTCGTGAAATAAAGAGACCACTTTTTAATGGAGATTTACCACGATTCAAAAGGTGATACTGCCCCTTAATACGGTGTGTTGAAGTTGAAAATTCCCTAGATTTTGAGATTACTTTTTCATTTATTGAAAGTTAGATTGGATTCCTGTTGCATGCAGACGTTAACTGCATGTTCTAGCAATGAAAATAGTGGATACGTATGATTAAAAATATTCTTATTTTCACGGTCAGTCACGAATTCATGAAGGTAGATATTTGCCAAAATTAACTTTTTCTACTATGACGTCAGGAGGGCATATTTTTGAAAACTTTCTCTTCGATATAGGTAGTATTTGGACGAGAAAATATGGCATAGTATCCATTTTTTATACAGGGTGTTTCACAGAGAGAACCACTAGACATAATTATTTATTTTTAGGATTTATTCGAAACCCTGTATTTATGGATTGATTTTTTGGAAAAGTTCTACCACAAATATATGTGTGTCTCTAATCAGTCTAATCTCCAAAATATTCATGGTGGTTTATTCATAGAAAGGAATTCTATTTTGGGAAAAGTACGAAAGACACCCAACTAGCAAAATAGTCCCCTTAAAGAACGAAATTATTTCATAATCATCGTATTGCGCAGATAGAAACGACAAAATTATTTTTTTTTGCGTCTCAATACGACAATTTTATCTTAAAGTATAGAGATTTCTATAATGCGGTTGTATAAACGTTCTCACAACTCATATCATACGATAAAGAAATAGTCTAAGTGAAGGAATTTTATAACAGTTGCATAACGTACTATAAAATTCTTATAGAATAATTTTAAAACAGTCTTATACAGATCATAATACGGTTGCATAGCTTTTGTGTTACTTATAATAGCGGCGACGATGGTTATAAACATGAATTCAAAAATTTCCTCGGTCAAATGCAACTATTTTCTTACTATATATTGATATCGACAACATCTTCAGAGTAATGAATTCTAAATCCGATACTATGACTAGTTTTTGAGATATTTGGCGTTAAAGTGGAGAATTACTGATTTTATCAGTTTCAATTACATATTACAAAGCATAATTATTTTTGGTATGGTTGGCTGTACGGCTCACCTTGTATGAAAAGTAATCATAATGAAGTATTTCAGACTCAAAATTGTAAACGACTAGGTATTAAATTAATGGAATGTGACGGAACTGTAGAATTATCGAGTGTTTGCAAAAGCTATTGTTATTTATTCGTTAATAACCCTGTAAATATTTTTAGCTGAACCTTTCCATGTACCCACTTATGACCGAAACTCATATTGAACTCATAGGCGCAATCAATCCGGCTTTTCAATTTGAAGAAAAAACTGATAAAATCAGTAATTCTCCACTGGCCATAGTATCGGATTCAGAATTCATACCTCTGAAGATCTTGTGGAAATCAATATATAGTGAGAAAATCGTTGCATTAGACCGTGGAAATTTTTGAATACGTTCATGTTTTTTGTACTTTTCCCAAAAAAGAATACCTTCCTATGAATAAACATTTTGGAGAATAGAGACACTTATATATTTGTGGTATAACTTTTCCAAAAAATCAATCCATAAATACAGGGTTTCGAATAAATCCTAAAAAAATAATTATGTCTTGTGGTTCTCTTTGTGAAACACCATGTTAAAAAGTTTGGACTGTGCAATATTTTCTCGTCCAAATACTATATTGAAGAGAACGTTCCAAAAAATATGGCTCCCTGACGTCACAGTAGAAAGGCTGAATTTTGACAAAAAACTACCGCCATAAATTCGTGACTCATCTTGTAACTATAAATATAATCATACGTATCCACTGATTTCATTACTAGAACATGTGGTAAACTTCTGCATGAAACAGAAATCCAATCTAACTTTTAATAAATAAAAAATAAATCCGAAAATCCGGGCAATATCCGACTTCAATATTTAGAAAACTAGTCATAGGATTGGGTTGGGCCCATTTACACTTCTGGCCACTGAGTCGGGTACAACAACATACCAAACTTTCAGAAAATTTTACCGGTCGCCACTTTACATAAGAAAAGTGCGGCGTCCTTTTTCCAAACACTATGGGATAAGAAATATACGGGGTGGCTTGTGGCTCTGAGACGGAACACCATGTATAGTATATTCGAACTCAATGATGAAACATTAAGTACAAAATAATTTCATTAGCATTTTTCTCATTCCATATCAAGCGATCGAATGCGAGTAATTACTCTCAATGTAATGGCATTAATCATCTATGGGTTTCATTTCGATTTTTTACCCACATGTGAGGTATATTTCATTTCCAACGCCTACTTAATTGAAAACAAGACAGATCACGGCAGGATGTTTTTTATTTATAAAAATGAAGAATTATGATTTATCAAACCTGATTACCCTGAGAGTATATTAGCACAAAAGATAAAATAATTTGTGGAAGGACTAACTATCAGTTTCTTTCAAATTTATGCGTCTAATTCATTAAAATTTTTCATTTGTGCAATTTTAGATTCTGCTGAAAGTATTCTGGATCCGGTCCTGACTGGAGGTCACGTTCAAGGTACCTGTTATTCTGATAAGTTCAACAGTTTAATCAGTTCTTTAAAGTTTTGTCACATCGAATGATTCTTGAATTTCTGTGCAGCTCGTTACGAAAGACGAATATTGGAAAATGTGTGAAAATCTTGCTTCAGTTGACGATTTCGAGAAATATGCCTACAAGGTTTTACCGAAAAATGCTCTGGACTACTACAGAAGTGGCGCTGGTGCGCAAACTACACTAGCCGATAACAAGAAGTCATTTTCAAGGTGAGGGAGTGAAATATTTTTATTGAATGGCAAAATACTCTCAAGTCTCCCGGTATTGTCGTTTTATGAATACCGTCAAATATGTAGCTATTTAATCAGTGGAAACTATTAATTAACTCGTTTGGGAACCTAATTTGTAATATTTTTCCAATCGATCAAATGCATATTATTGTATATATCATGAATTTTTCTGTGATATTAGTTGCATTGAATTAATTTATCCATAAGTGTTTGATTTATTGATTCTTAGTATCCCTTATTCAGTAGTTGTATTCTGAATTATTTCCGATTGAATCGTAATTTTTCAGCGTATAAAATCTAAGAAATAATCACTCCGTTTGATGCATTAGTGGTTTTGAATAATATCAGGCGAATAGATTTCGATTGATAGTATTTTATTGATTCTAAACAAAATTATGTAAGCATTCGACCATTTCCATCTGTTCCATATTTTCAAAATTAGATCTGCATTCCGAAATTATTGTAAGCCTATGATTTCGAAAATCTTCAACAAATAATTCGCGTTAAACTATGAATCTGCTGAATGGCCAAAGTACTATCCATAACAACAATTCTACGCAAAAACTGCCTGAAAACCCAAATTGTGTATACCGAGATAATTATGTGGTACAAGTATCCTCAATATTTGACAGCATCTTCTCATATCCATTGTTAGTTTAGGGATAAGATCAGCTTTTATACGATTTTCAGAATGGAGATAAATAGATATCTGTAGCAAGGAATAGATAATAATTTCGTTTGGAAAATATACTTCAATTGGAAGTTTTTACTCCACAGAAGAGTCTTCAAACAACTGGATTCCAACGTTGGATAACCAGCAGAATATACAGAGATTGGAGTTTCAAATGACGAGGGGTCATGATTTTGAGAAAAAAAGTCCCATAAACATGGGACGCAAACGTTTCCATTTCGAGATATAGGGTGTCGTATCTGCTACCGATTTCTAAAAACAATTTCTGATTGATTCTATCGACATCCCCAGAAAAATCAAAATTGTCATGAAAATCCCGTTAGTACCTATATGGCGGCCCAGGAATGATGACAACTCGTCCAATCCATCTTTTTTCATAATAAATAATTCACGTTCAAATGTTCATTGGACTTTTTTCTTAGAATATGCAAGAAATATCCTCTTATCGTTTGTATCTCCAATTGTATATTCTACGTATGAATATTTGCGCATTCATTCTACGTTGGCCATGTCATTTCGTCTCTAAATCTGTATTTTCGAATTTTGAGCTTGGAATGGCCCCAAAAGAGCATTTCCGACTCACTGATGACGGATCTAAGGTCCAATTCGTTTATGGCGCGTTTACATTACACCGCGTTTACATTAGTCAAGTGAGTTGATCAAGTCAGTTGAATTGAAAGCGAATTGAATGTGTAAACCCCCAATTCGTTTCACTCGATCGTCTGAATTGAACGGCTTCTAAGTTAGAGCATGGTCAACTTTGTGGAAGTCACTTGAATTCAACTGACTTGATCAACTCACTTGACTAATGTAAACGCGCCATTAGTCAAGTGAGTTGATCAAGTCACTTGACTAATGTAAACGCGCCATTAGTCAAGTGAGTTGATCAAGTCAGTTGAATTCAAGTGACCTCCACAAAGTTGACCGTGCTTCAACTTAGAAGCCGTTCAATTCAGCCGATCGAGTGAAACGAATTGGGGGGTTTACACATTCAATTCGCTTTCAATTCAACTGACTTGATCAACTCACTTGACTAATGTAAACGCGGTGTTATGAGCAAAATTCGATATTATATAATGTACAATAGGAAGAAGTGAAGAAAATCATAAAATAGAGGACTAGAACTAGAACATGACACAATGGGCGTTTCCAGTACATCAAGAAATCCATTTTTTCTTACATAAATATATTAAGAGTAGTCCAAAACATAATCCTAACCAATTTTTCACTTGATGCCGTAGCTATCCTCGGAACCTCATTGGACACTGCCGTGATGACGTACACATCCATGACCAATCTAATGTGTGATGGAAGCTATCAAGAAGGCGTAGTTGCCGCTAACTCTATTTTGTCGTCTAAAATAGGAGAAATAAAACCGCAGAAACTTATGAAGCATATGTGGCTTCTTGATAAATTCGATGGGTATCACCATAACCTCTTCAATCCAACAGCCATCGTTGTGATCACAGAATTAGAACCATGATAAGAACGAATCTTCCGTGATAGAGAAGAACGGATAGTTAGGAGGATGGCGACCTGGCAACGCTGTACTGTTCCAACCAATCAAATTATGATTGCCGCCATTTATACTTGTTTGAATTTGACGTTCGTTTTGGTATTTTCAATAATTTTTTTCTCGAAAAATAGACAACAGAAAAAAAAGAAGAAAAATTGTTACGAGATTCTGAGGGTCAAATATTACCGAAATGATTTTTTCTGAAAATCACTGGAAACGCCCATTATGTCTACTGAATATCTTTGAGTTTATTATGTATTCGATTTTTCTCTTGGAAGCTATTGTATAGCTTTATGTACATGTGTGTTTGGGCATGACTTAGCGATAATTCAAGGGCATCAAATATAGGTACTTAATTTTATCGACAAAAACACCCACATTGGGGAGTTTACCCCCCTATTTTTGGAATAGCCGCCATTTTAAATTAAGTTTTTTATTTTAGTTGACCTTTTCGAATGATATCGATTTCTTTGGACATAAAGGTCCTACAGATGTGAAAAAATGTTTTTTCAAAGATAATACTACCACCTTTCATTAAAGTAGAACAATAAGAAAACATTCAACTCAAAAATGTCACAAAAAAATTCATTGAATTTTTTAGTAAATCCGCAAAAGTACAAAAACTAGCACATTGAAGTATTTTTTTTCAATGAACTAACACGCAAGGATATCAGCTACAAAACAACATCCCACATCATTCCTGTATGTTTTATAATTTGAGAGTTATTGCTGTTTGAACATGACCCTTATGCAAATTGTTGAAATAAAATAAAAAATGGATGCTTCATCCATCCCCATAAAAATTAGTCCAGCGGTGTTAAGTCCGGAGGGCGTGGTGACTGTTGCAAACGAAATAAGAGCAGACACTGCATTGATTTCCAGGGACACAAGACGAGTCGTCATAAGGGCCACTGCCTGTCTACAAAGCAGCTGCGGCCATTTTGAGCAATTTTTATGATGAATTTGTTAGTTTGATAATTAAAAATGATAAAAATTACAGTACTGAGTTTTTATTTTATTTCATCAAGTTTCATAAGGGACATGTTCAAACAGCAATAACTCTCAAATTATGTAACATACAGAAATGATGAGGGTTCGTAAAACTCGAACATTTTTCTGTTGTCGTGAAGCACCTTGTCAAACAGCGATAAAGAAATTGGTGGAAAAATTTGAGCTATTGGGACAAATTAGTGACGTGAAGAATAAAACCGGTGCATGTCGCTCAAGCGCAGCCGAGAATATTGCTACTGTAGCAAAAAGTTTTGAAGAAAACCTAGGTGTGTCCATTCATCGTCGTTCTTTGGAATTAGGCATTCCACAAACGTCTTTACACCGTATTTGGCATAAAGATTTGGATCTCAAGGCTCATAAAGTTCAGGTAACAGAAGAACTCAAGCCGGCCGATCATTAACACCTATTATTGGGAAACCCTTCACATGAGAAGCAATTCGAAGTGAAAATAGACCTGTTCGAGCATTTTTCTGAATATTAAATACCGAAGATATGAATCATGAGCAAAAAAATTCAATTAATCTCAATTTCTCTGATGCACAGGTACAAACTGAGACCACGCATCTTGAGAGATGTATCCAAAAGGGATTTGTCTACAATTGTTCTGGGCGAGAAGATATCGATGCCCATTGGGATAGCACCTACAGCGATGCAGAGGATGGCCCATCCAGAAGGAGAACTAGCTAATGTTAGAGGTAATGATTTCACAATCAATCGCAATCGAATGACTGTTTCAGGATGAGGAAAAAAAGGGTACCTACTCGATTTTCTTAGATATAGATAGATTCTTATATCACAATTTTGGCATTCGTAGAAACCTTAGTTGTTCGAAAAAAAATTAACTATGTTATAACTTATAAGTTTAGGTACAATGTCTTGATAAAATGCCCCATTATTATACAGGGTGTTTCACCATAAACTGGGCAAACATACAGGGGAGTCTTTTGCTTGTATATATATTTCAACTGTAGATCCCTCTCATCGAACGAAACACTTTTTTCTATACCATTTTTCAAAATTCGGTTTCGTTTGAAATATACAGGGTGTCGAAAATTCATAAAATTTACACTTTTCTTCCCATATCTTCGGAACTATTATTTCAAATGAACTGAATTTTGGTCGATTGTTTACCCTATTCATGGTGCATAGCCGACTCATAAATCCACGCAAAAATACCATAAAAGCACTCGGAAAAGATAAACGGTTAAAAAATCAAAGTGTTCCTATGTTGCTTCAATAAAACAACGAGTTATTGTAAATGATGAAATTCGTGGAAAAAATCATAAATTCCAAGAATAATCTTGATGTTGGATTTCAGATATCATCGGATCGCAAAAAAGTTAATCGCCCTACAAGTTAACAACATTGTCAGAATGCTTATCAAAGTTGACAAGACTCAAATTCAAATGATGGAAGAACGTTTGATGTAGAGATATGTAAATAATAAAATCCCTCATGAATTGAACACCAAGAAACATGAAATTATACATTTAATAAGCACAGTTTCTATTAAAAATTTATTATTACCCATCCATACTGAAAATAAATGTCAATGAAATACAAATTCAGATATATGGATGATGAATGTCGATACAAACCACGTATGTATTAAATTGGGATCAATGATTAATAAAATAATACTCAGCACTAAATCTGTGGCGATGTTTCTATCTGAACAATATCCTTTCGGAATTTTATAAAATCGACACTATACATGTTCATTTGCAGATCGCGACGGTTGTCGTTATACGCATGCGTCATTCACAGACACTAACTGTCGATTCATACTATGTTGTACTATGTTATCCCAAAAATCAACAGTCGTCTTCTCAAAAGCTCTGTGAAATATTCATAGAAGATTCTTGTTTTGATTGTTTTGAATGCAAATGGGTTAAGTTAGGTTGATTTATCATGAAGTGTGTAAATTCATTCTTTGTAAGATATTTATGGGATAACGAGG
The DNA here is from genome assembly GCA_951802165.1 of Adalia decempunctata. Classification (NCBI taxonomy): domain Eukaryota; kingdom Metazoa; phylum Arthropoda; class Insecta; order Coleoptera; family Coccinellidae; genus Adalia; species Adalia decempunctata. Next base: position 59,658,749 of record OX637696.1, on the reverse strand, counting down.
AAAATATCTACAAGTTATACTTAATCTTCAAAAAAATCGAAGAAGGAACTTATTTTGCTGATATAATCGGACAAAACTGAGTGTTTTTGTTGAGACAAATCGTGTTTGTAGCATTCTTGTTCGAGTAAAGTTAGTATTTGAGTAATGAATTAACCCAATTTCAATCGAGAAATATGAACTTTGAGGTATTTGCAGTGAATCGTATCAGACACGTATTTGGCCCATTTCTTTTTCAAATGGCTCTATCTTTCAACAGAGCCGAATTCTAATTGGAAAAAATGGAAAATGAGAAAGAGGGTTTTTTGGTCTCAAGAATCTACAGTTAAAATATATGTACAAGTCAAAGGCTCACGCTGTATGTGTAGATTACATAAAGAATGTCATTTTGGCCTCATGACATATACTTCTGACTTAGAGCAATATTCTGATAAGTATGTGTTAAGTTATGCGTGACCTTTGAAATAACGCTTCCTCATCAGATCTTAGTATTTTTTTAGAGCTCAATTCAATTGTAGACATTGTAGTGTGGAAATTTATATTATTTTTTTCAACGTACTCGATTGTATTGTTGGAATATATTAAGGTTGAACTATCTTTCATTCTAAACATTGAAGGGAAAACATACGAAAAATATCCTTTGGTTTTCTTTCTGTCGCCTTCCAAAAATTCCGTTCGGAGTACTTTCATGGGTTTGATTTAAAAAACTGGTGAACTTACGGAGGCCAGAATTTTGCTAATGGGCTTCCAGAATGATCCGAATGGAAATATAAATTTATGAGCCAGGAAAATCTTTGGTGGGAATCGAATTATCACATCAAAGAATTTTTTTATTGATTAAACACATTAATCACGCTTTGTTTTTCTCATACGATAGTATGAGAAATTGTGCTCCAATTTAGGATTAAGGTGATGAATTTGCAATCTTCTGAATTTCACAATTTTTTTCTGATACAGCTGCGCAAGCTCTGGGTACTATTTATGTTCTGAGTTCACTTGCAACCAGTAGCATAGAAGAAGTGGCTGAAGCTGCACCTGATTGCACGAAATGGTTTCAGCTGTATATTTTCAGAGAAAGGTTTGTACCTTCATTAATTTCCAACTTTCAATTAAATTGACGATTCTGAGCTTTTAGATCTGTCACAAGAGATTTGGTTGCACGGGTAGAAAAAGCTGGATACAAAGCATTGGTGTTGACTGTCGACGCTCCAATTTTCGGGATAAGACTGGCAGATGTTAGAAATGGTTTCAACCTTCCCAATCATCTTAGGTAGGTAATAAGTATAAGGGTTCAGCACGAGCGATTAGCTTCAATTTCGATTAATTTGAAACTTCTATCAATATTAATTTAATTTTAAGAAGCTTAGAATTGACCGGTTTACGTTTTCAGATTAGCAAACTTCACAGGTGTCAACTTGGACAAATTCGATGACAAAGCTGATGGATCAAAACTTACAGCATATGTTTCATCATTATTCGACTCCACATTGAACTGGGAAGACGTGAAGTGGTTGAAGTCGATAACAAAATTACCGATCATATTGAAAGGTATATTGACAGCTGAGGATGCTAAAATGGCCGCAGACGCCCAAGTTGCTGGTGTGGTTGTTTCAAACCATGGTGCGAGACAGTTAGATGGAACTTTTTCTACTGTATGTATTACAAAAAGGTTTATTGTACAACTGCCATTCAAAGTGACACTTTTAATGACAGTAAACAATGTTAAAATTGATTGTTTACGTGAAAGCGTGTTAAAAATATTTTTAACATTATTGTTGAAAATATTTTTAGCACTCCATTTTCTTAAGATGAAATCAGATGAAAAAAATTCAGCAATTGCAAATTTTTATTATCAATATTTAACAATCATTACTTATGAACATTAATATTAATCGTAAAACCAGAACAACTACTAACATTAATGCCCGTTAGGGAGCTTCGCAACACATTATTAGAATCCTCAGCACCTTCAGTACTTGTAGAAACCGGAAGTACAATATTGGATGATGGTGATTCAAAATCTGTAGAGGTTGGGAGAATTTTTTCAGCAATGACATTTCTATATGCAATGGAATGATCATCATAGCCCTCGGCTACCGTCGTAGACTTCCATCCACCATGTTTTTTTATATCCGTAATATTTGCTCCTGATTCTGCTAGCAATGAAGAGGAGGATCTTCGAAAACAGTGCCCTGTATATTGCTTTGATTCTGGCAGCTTGAGGAATTCGGCAACAATTGATGGAATTTTCCCAAATGTATTGATACCAACTGGATTGGCAGTGCATTTATTATTCATGTATTTCAGGAAAAAACGACGATGTTTGATGACAGAAGGGCGCAGTGCAAAGTGCTTATGAAACTTCCCAATAATACTGAAAGAACGACTGACTTTCGTTTTTGTGTTTGGAAGTTGTATAAGTAATGATTTATTGTTATTTCGATGTCTTCCACCGATTAATTACACAATAATTCTTCACGCCGACATGCTCCAAATAATCCGAAAATAGTTGCAACCTTAACCATCAAGTATTTCTCATCTGGGGCCTCATTTATAAACATTTCAACTTGTTCACGAGTGGGAATTTTCGATTTTTTGGGACGATATCCTTCACTTTTCCGTTTTAAATATTCTATTACCTTGAAATATTTACTAACATCCACACCATTTTAAATAAGGGCGCTTGACTTTATCATTGAAAATTTGCTCCACAAAGTTGATGAACTCCATATTTTTGATTTTTCTTCTAAGTATGCCAGGAAAACAGGTTCCCTTCTACATTTTTCAATTTAAACCAGGCCAGGAAATTGTTATATGCAATATCATATGCAGATTTTTTAGGTAGGAGTTCCAGATTTGCTCTTCTTGCAGACTCTTCAATATCCACAGGAACAACCAAATCGTCACTTTCGTTAATAACTGGACTCTCTACAAACATATTAAGCAGTTAAAAACCATAACGTTGGCAACGTAAAACGTTTGCCATTCACAACAACCTTTTGATTATTTGAATATTAAAATGTATTTTGAAGTTTATTGTCATTGCAAATTCGCCCATTTCATTATCAAAATAGGGCAGTTGTATAAAAAACATTGTATGGTGTTTGTGTTAAAAGTGATTTAATTTTGTTCGTGAAATTAATTGTTCAATTCGCTCCGCTCATTTCACAAACTTTTTCACCCACAAAATAAAACTTCACTTTTAACACTCATATCATAAATAACTATTTACTTCTTTCGATTTCATTATTCTTAATTTATTGATTTCAGATTGACGTATTAGAGGAAGTTGTGAAGGCGGTCGGTAACAGGTTGGAGGTTTATTTAGACGGAGGTGTAAGAGATGGAACAGACGTACTCAAAGCTCTAGCTCTAGGAGCTAAAATGGTAGGCACTGAGGTTCAAGGATCCTCAAAATTTTCACATAACCGTTTATTCGCAAAACGATTGTATCTATATTAAAAATGTTATAGGTAGCAACCTGTCATGTTGAAATTATCGGGCAAACAATTTCGAACGTCTATATTTTCGGAACCTATGGTTGAATTAGGCCCATAATATTTAAAAACCAAATTGAGTTTCAAAACTATGAATCTAAAAATCTAAACAAACCTGAACGCATTTCTGACTCGTTCTATGCAGTCCTCTTTATCAGTCAGGGGAGTTGAGTGGACAATATTTTTTATCCTACCCCAAACATAATAGTCTAAAGGAGTTAAATCGGGAGAACGCGGTGGCCAAAGATGTGGACCATTGTTCGCCAACCATCGATCTTCAAATAGCCTGTAGAGGATATTTGACACATTGAGTGAATTGTGTGGAGGCGCGCCATCTTGTTGATACCATAAGTCATTATGGTTCTGTACTAGCGGCTCAATTATTTGAGTCAATATGTCAGAATATCTATCTCCTAAGGGAGAACATTCTTTAAATAATGCAAACATGTGTAGTGTTCTATCCTACCAGTTAAAGTCCCATCATAAATGTGAACATCGAGAATTGCATTATTTTTGATGGCGCAAAAAACATTGAAACTCCAGGTCTCTTGAAAGTTCCATTGTCTGAAGTGGTGGTTGTTCTCTTCATCCCAATAATGACTGTTATGCCTATTGAAAGAACCATTCTTTGTGAATTTAGATTCATCTTTCCAAATTATACAGTCCAAAAAGTTTTCATTCTCTTGAAATCGAATCATCATAGCTTCGCAAAACTCTGTTCTCCTGACGAAATCAGTTTCCTTCAAATGCTGTACCCTATTGAATTTATATGGGTGCATTTTATGTTTTTTTAATATTCTCCAAACACTCGATTGAGATAATTCCAGATCAATCTCTGCATCTTTGAGAGAATTTTGAGGATTCACACGAAAATATGCAAGAACTGTAATTTCGTTGTTCTCATCTTCTACTACACTTTTTTCTCTGTGTACATTCTCCATGAAGTAGAATGAGATTTAAATAATCTTCATTGGTGAAATTAGGCAAAGTGATCGATTTTATAACTTAATACGAATTATCACCAAATTAATAGTAAACACAAAATGCTACTGAATAAAGAGGAATTTGGCAGATGTAATTAATGATATCTATCATTAAAAAAAAAGAATGTAAAACATGGTAAGTTTTTGCATATGGTTCATAAGGAATTATTTATTTATCACTGGAGAGAAAACCGATGGCCGATTAGTTGAAATAAAGAGTTTTCCGATACAAATTCGAATCCAAATTCGCCATCTATTTAGGAACAACCTGTAACTTTTTTCTCTTGCATATTAGGGTAGTAAAATCTAAAACATGGTTTAAGTAACAGTTCCTGAAAATTTCATCTTTTTGGCGTGAAGGGAAAAGAAATAGCTGAAAATTCAAGACGAAAACCATTTTTTTGTGAATAACTCAGAAAATATCCACTTAAGGGCAAGGGTATGATGCATACACTCACATTATTTTTTAACGTAGATTCAATATCTGCCATAAAAAAATGGGGTTCTAATTTGAAAAAATTGATTTTTCACGATTTTGTCATCCCTAACTTTGAAAGCGATTTTTTCACCCCCTGTATCATGAATCGCGATTTCGATTTTTAATGTGGATACATCAATCTTACATCTTGAAAAATCCCAAAAATGAAAATTTTCCATCCAAAAACCTCGAAGTTATTCTTGTTTCAGCGGAGCTCTATTTTCGATTTTTTTTTTTTCGAATTTTCCCGCTCAGAGAGAATTTTCCAACCAAAACTGAAAAATGTTACATCAAAATAACTTGAAATTTTCTAAGGAATCTATTTCTGCAATAAAAAAATGGTGTTCTAATTTGAAAAACGGAAGTTTACGTCATTTCCGGAAAAACCGGAGGTGCTCATGCCTTGAAAATATTTTAGATTTCATCAGCATCGTGAAATACTTATAAGTGCTGAATTTCATGAAAATACGTTCAGTAGTTTCCCGTATAAATATGGGTGAGGTTCCTCGTGAAAGACCCTGTATGGTTACCATTTGAAAATAATGAGATTTCATGGTTTTATTGAGGCTCACTTTGAAGACCTGTTTCAGGCACCCTGTATAATATTTCATCATAATTTATACAAGAAGCAGTATCAACGTACTTTCTTTTGTGCCACCGTTGCAAAAAAATTCTGACAATGAGGGATTTTGAAGATATAAACACGAATTTGTGACAATCTTTCTGGCAAAAAATTTGAGAATCAGGCTATAACTCAACAATCGCTTGATGTGGTTACCATTCGCATATCAGACATCAAATCATTGCAGAATTAAAGGAAGCATTCAAATATGAATAAATATACAGGTGTTGCATTTGAAATAACGAAGTTCACATTAGTTTCCGGTAAAACCGGAAGTAAATTCAGCTCGAAAATATTTTACAAATTGAGTTCATGTACTTACTCTAAAACGAAATTTTGAATTTGTATCGCAATTCCTTCCTCGAATACGTCTTATGAAACACTTTAAAAAATCACCCAGTATTCATTTGCTTGGCTCCATTTCTATATCCTAGCTAGATCATTTACGCCTACGGTATGGAAATAATAAACAAATCCTTATTTATTAAATCGTCCAATCTATTTGCAACTAATTTCTTTATATTTTTACTTCGCAGGTTTTCGTAGGAAGACCAGCGCTATGGGGTTTGGCTCACAGTGGAGAAGAAGGAGTCAAAATGGTTCTTAAAATTCTTAGACACGAGTTCGACACTGCTCTCGCTCTATGCGGTGAGTTCCGGTTTGTTTAACGATTTTCTTCAAGCGATAAATTTTGGAAATTTGTTCGTAGGTTGCACGAACATTGAAGAAATACAAAGATGCATGGTAATCTGTGAATCTAAACTGTAGATTGTTCATGTGCGCCCTCACGAGATGAGAGTCGCAGGAAGCATCAAGGCACTCTCATTATTCTTGAGCCTACTAACGTGGCTCTAGAAAAAGTCGAAACACGAAGTCCCAGATAAATCATAGATAATTCCAAAATAATCCACGATCATATTGTATAAAAAATTGTAAAATGTACAAAAAAAACAATTTCATCAATATATACTTTATTGTATAAAAATATACTCATTTACTGTATTGCATTTTTGATTTCACAAACAAATCATTGAAATACTTATTTACAAAACTGGAATGAAAATAAGTCTTGAGAAAATCACGAAATTAATTAGGTCTTTGAACTCAATGTTTGATTGTTTTCTCCAATTGCTCGGCAATTGCTTCGAGAAAATCTTGTGTATTCAGATACATTCCAGGTTTAACGTTGCTTATTCCCCCGTGTATAGAAGCAGCTAAGTCTTTAGTGACTTTTCCCGATTCAACACAATCAACGCAAGCCTTTTCTAATGTTTTGGCGAAGTTCACAAGATCAGGGGTGCCATCTAGTTTGCCTCTGTGTTCCAAACCTCTCGTCCAGGCAAATATGGAGGCAATTGGATTGGTCGATGTCTGATTTCCCTTTTGGTGTTCCCTGTTGAAAAAGAGGTTCAAAGATTCTGAATCACTATGAAATATCTGTGAATTGAGACATAAAGAAACATTTTGCTATAAATAGTCAAATAAATAAGATGGCCCACATTGTAATAGCAGGTCTCCAATTGTCATATCAATGATTCATAAGGATTCGATAAACTGGTATTATTATCATCACAAAAATAAATTATTAGTACAATAATAAGAAACATAAAACTCAACTGATCTTGAGCAATTGTTGAAATTGTTTCTCCAACCTTATACAATTTTCTGCCCTTATATACGATCGAATTCTCCCAAACACTCACGGAATATTCCTAACTGTATCAAATGCACCAATTATTCGATTTCTCAGTTCGTCTACGGTGTAATACATACTAGAGATTTCGGATGGCCCCAGAAAAAAATCAAAACTATTTAAGTCTGGGGATCTGGCGTGCCATGACTGACCCGTCCAATCCACCTATTTTCACTATTTTCGTTTGAATACTGTCTAGCCAAAACTGGAAAATCAGCAGGAACAACGTCGCGCTTGAGCCACATTTCACGTCGTAGGATATGTTGAGAAGATAAGAGATAAATCATCCCATAACAAGGTGAAATAGTTGTGTAAGAAATGTCTATATGATTGACCAGTAAGTCAACCTGCCAAGAAGAAAAGACCAATCAAATCATCGCGAATATTATGACCCCACACATTTAATGAAATTTGCTCCTGAAAATGAGTAACTACAATCTCATGTGGATCCGCAACCCATGCAGGATGTTCCATCTCAGACGAACCAGCCCGTATATTTCTTATTCCATATAGTGATTGGAAAAATTCCCCGAAAGACGTCGAATGGTTTTGTTGAGGGAAACATCTTTTGACGTACATTTGAGGCTTGAACGAGTGCTACGGCGTCTAGTTTCCGAGCTGATTCTGGTATTTGGTCCATTTTTATAATAATCTTTTGGGCACTTTTCTCGTTTTTCATCGGTGCTAATGAATTTTTTGTATCTGCTCGAATCTCGGAGCTATAACAAAAAAAAATTTTCTAATGGAAACCATAGTGGGAAATGATATTTCCAAATTTATCCTTCTTCAACGATTTCAAAAATATATATCTTAATATAATTCCGAGTTCACTATACAATATCAAGAATTACGAAAAAGACTTTTCGTTCAACAAAATCCAAGCGGACTTTGATTCACTTCCTTCAAAACTGGGGCGGTAATAGATTCTCATGTCTATTCATTTTTATTTCAAATTCAATTCAGTTTCATTATTATTGTATCATCTGGCGCTTCTAAAGTTGTTATAAGGTCATAGAATTCTATTATTGTAGGCTGCCAAATTGATTCAGGATATATGTATGTATAAGCTTTTTTATTACTCAGACCAATAGAGGGGCTTCGCGAAACTTGTTGATTTTAGTATGATTTCTTTGCTAAATTGAAAAATGAGAAGCATTCAAATGCTCAGATGATTTGACAATAACACAAAGTTTTATGTAACTCGTTGAAAACAGATATGAATGTTTCCATTAGGGGCAAAAAAGCTGCTTCAAGAAAGAATAATATTCACAACAAATGTTGAAATCGTTGTCCATTCGAGAAAAACATAAGTTGCATCTTTTAATGATGTGATATAAATAAGAACTTTAGAATCGCGATATGATACAACAATGATGAAACTGAATTGACGAGTGAAAATAAATAAGACATGAAATTCTATGACCGCCTCAGTTTTTGAGTTTTGACTTGGATTTTGTTGAACGAAAAGTGTTTTTTCGAAATTTTCGATAAATAGTGAACTCGGAAATATATCATGATATATATATTTCTGAAATCGTTGAAGAAAGATCAATTTGGAAATATCATTTCCCACTATGGTTTCCATTTGAAAAAAAAAATTTTTGTTATAGCTCCGAAATTTGAGCTGATACAGAAAATCCAATAGCACCGATAAAAAGCAGTCAAAAAAAGTGCCCTAAAGATGTGTTCATTTTGAGAGCGTAGATCCTATAATGAGGAAGTTATAGTCAATTATAAAAATGGACCAAACATCAAAATCACCATGTAGCTCGGAAACTAGACGCCGTAGCAACTAGGGGTTTTCAGTTATATATGTTTATCGAAAAAACAGAACATGACATGTATATTACTTTTTCTCTATATCTTATAGTTTCAGAGATGTAGTACTAAACCATCGAAATCTGGCCACCCTGTACAAGTCCATTTTTACTAAGCCCTTTTCACAAACATAAAAAATCTAAAAAAAATCACATTCTTAAAAAATTGTTCCATCATGCTTACAATCAAAACAATTAAATCTGCGTTTTTAAATCAAATGTTCAAATTGTCATCAATTGACTTCCATACAATTCAGCATAATTGAAATTATTTGACGATACTCATTTCAAATTCTTTGGAGTAGTTCGTCAAAATCAGAGATGGAACACCCTACATGAGTTCATTTATTAATTTGCATAAGTAGGTGGCATCTTGAAAAAATTGCATCACTTAGCCACAGCCCACAATGGTCCTTCCCAGCCAACATCATATCTCCAATAAGTTTAATGATTTTCGATATTTATCTCAAATAAAACCAACCAATAATTTACCTGTAATGCCTAGTAACAGTTCCGTGAGCAGCCTCGGATTCGATTGTTTTTCCATCGGGACACATCAGCACTGAAGTCATCATTCCCAAGGAACCATAACCTTGCGCTATAATATCTGATTGAACATCTCCGTCGTAGTTTTTACATGACCATACGAATTTTCCAGAAGATTTCAAAGCTTGAGCTACCATATCATCAATAAGGCGATGTTCGTACCATATTTTTTTGGCTTCGAACTGAGATTTGTATTCCCTGGAAGAATCCGAATATGTATTACCATGGAGTATTTATCCAATTTAGATGAATACCCCATCTAATTTAGATGGATAATTAGAACTAGGATAGAGTAGAGCACTTGGGGCAATTATCACATCCCTGACCATGGACAATTTATCATCATAAGCGGATAAAGAAAATCTTTGAAAATGTTGCCATTGGCAGTGTTTCAGAATTTTGAAATGTTGAATGATGAGGGTCATTGAGTACAACTCACTTCTCGTATATTTCTTGGAATATATCCTTGAATCTACCATCGTATCTTTTCAAGATAGTGTTCTTTGTGGACAGATACAGGGGCCATCCTTTATTTAATGCGACTTGGAATGATGAATGGGCAAATGCTTTAATACTTTCTTCTGTATTATACATTCCTAAAGCGACACCAGGCCCTTTGAAGTTGAAGAGTTTATATTTTTGTACTTTGCCATCTGTGGGAGTGTAAATCATTTCAACCTGAAATGAAACGGTTACAGGAACTGTATGAAATTGTTTGATTATCTATTCTGGGATGGTATCGGACTGGTATAAATTATTACACTCTTAATTCTACCCATCAGATCAAGGTTTCGCTTATATTCCGGAATACAAAATAAAATAAAATACCAGCATCGAGTAAAAAGTAACGCACATAATTCCCATCTTCAGTATTTACAATTTAGAAAAATGCTCGAACAGGTCTATTTTCATTTCGAATTGCATGACTTCTCATTTGAAAGGTTTCCCAATAATAGATGTTATTTTGACATTCAAAGAAAAATGCCATTTTTTGGATAAATGATCGGATGTTTATTTCATTATGAATTGAGAAGGTATGCCGTTAATAATGGGAAATAAAATCAACCAAATGACCACCACAACCACGACTACAGGACCATATCTATATATATAAAAGAAAGATGTTGGTTACACCATTTATAACTCGAGATCGGATGGACTGATTGTTATGAAACTTCATATATGGATTCGTCTAAGGTCTGGTTATTATAAAATACAAAAAAACTTCGAAAACATCGTTGAAAATTTTACTTATACAGGAAATGCTTTTCCTCCTTTTGAGTAAGGCCACTAGATGTCGCTACAGTTACAGTTACGCTACCGCTTATTCGTTTGTACTTCATTTGATATTCTGTTTGGGGAATAAATATATTTGCGGAAATAACTTAACCCAAAATTGCCATTATTAGTGATTGACATATTATGACATATTATTTTTGTGTATCTGTTCTGTGTGATAGCTCATATCCATGGAAAAATGGAACAGTTCGAAAATCAGAGAACCAAGCCGTTGATCTCCGATCACCGGTGATTACGATTTGTGAAATCCACCGTAAGTATCATTTAGGCGCAACAAAGTTCGCCGGGCCAGCTAGTTCTTTTCATAAAAATTTCCATAAGCAAATCGCAAAGTGGCTACCCTATATGACCTCGATAGCCTCACGAATGCCATCTTTGAGGTCTTGAATCGACGCTGGGCTCTTGGCGTAGAAATTCTCTTTCACATGGCCCCAAAGGAAGAAGTGGCAAGGGGTTTAATCACAAGATCTCGGTTGCCAATAGTGATCACCTCTTCGAGTGATAACACGGTCCGGAAACTTTTCCCGTAAAAGATCAATGGTTTCGTTGCAAGTGTGGCACGTAGCGCCATATTGTTGGAAGTAAACGATGTCCAGATCAATACCATTCTATGCCGGCCATAAGGTAATCATTAATCATCTTTCGATAGCGTAATACATCCACCTTAACTGTTGCTCCAGCCTCATTCCCCAAAAAGTAAGATCCAATGACCCGCTGGACCATAAACCGCACCAAACAGTCACACGTTGAGTATATAGAGGCTTTTCAGTTTTCAACAATAACTCTTGGGACAATTTGGCTCGTTGCCGAAGCCATTGAGGTGGAAATGGGTCTCATCACTCAAGATGATTTCGATGGAATTCCGATTCATTTCATGAATTTCAAGGACCCAATCAGCAGAGACACGACGTTGCTGATGATCTGCCGCATTGAGTTCTGGTTTTAACTGAACTTTATAAGCCTTAAGACCCAAATCTTCATGCAAAATAAGGTGCAATTGCGTGGAAGGCCCTAATCCAAAGAACGACGAGGAATGGACAAACTTGGGTTTCATTCAACACTTTCGGCAACAGTAGCAACGTGCACGGGTTTTATTCTTCACATCATCAACTTGTCCCAACAGCTCAAATTTTTCCACCAATCTCTGTATTGCGGTTCGACAAGGAGCTTCACGACGACCCAAAAATGTTCGAATTTTACGAACCGTCTCGGCCAAACTTTCACCATTTTTCTACTTGTCAAGTGTCAAAAAATTACAGCTCCAAAAGTCAAAAGTGACATATACCGAAATGGCGGGCTATTCAAAATAACACATCTAATTGGAAAACCCCTTTATAATCGATGAGTTTGTCATATACCCTCTATAAGGGGTGAACACTGTAAATCGTCATAACTGTCTTTACTGGTCTCAAAACAATCCAAATTGTATACATGAAGCTTATACACAGCATCGTTTTGGCCACTGCGACAAAAACATTTTTATTCAAAAACGACCATTTTCCATTGGAAAACCTTGAAATGTTTCGGGCTTGAAACAACATATCGGCGGCTTACGACACAGTGTGGAGAGAGGGCATAATACACAAGCTCCTACGCGTAATTCCCTGCAAACTAACAGCCCGACTGGTGGACGGCATGCTAAACGACCGAGTGTTTCAAGTGGTTATGGGATCCGACATCAGCTCCCCAAGGAAACTAAAGAACGGGCTACCACAGGGCTCAGTCCTTGCGCCGCTACTCTTTAGCCTGTATATTGCCGATATGCCAGAAACAAGATCTCGAAAGTTTGGCTACGCTGATGACTGGGTACTTGCGACAAGGTGCAGTTCTATTGAAAAGTCAGAGGAGACCCTAACAACAGATCTGGAAGTAGTGGGAAAGTATCTTCGCGAGTGGAGGCTTCAACCCAATGCCACCAAAACAGAAGTCACCTGCTTCCATCTAAATAACAAACTTGCCAGAAGAGAACTCAACATACAATTTGAAAACACCTTACTTACCCACAATAAAACACCTAAATATCTAGGCATAACCCTTGATAGAACACTATCTTTTGGAGAGCATCTATCGAGAACTGCTGAGAAGTTGAAGACAAGAAACAACATAATTCAAAAACTATGTGGCACAACTTGGGGAGCATCGGCTTCCACTCTGCGTTCATCTGCGCTGGGTCTTGTCTTTTCAACTGCTGAATACTGCGCTCCAGTCTGGTTAAACAGTCCACATGTACATAAAATAGACGCGCAGCTAAATAACACTATGAGAATGATCGCTGGTGTCATTAAACCAACTCCCACTCAATGGCTTCCAGTCCTAAGCCACATTCCGCCCCCCCAACTACGACGAATAAATGCTCTTGCGAACGAGTATAAAAAGATCGTGGATAACAAGAACTTACCCATCCACCAAGATATCGAAGATGCCAACCATACCCGACTTCGGTCCAGACGACCACCAACAAGAACGGCAAGGGTGGCTGTGGAAGATGAATTTGACCTTACCAACGCGTGGACTCAAGAATGGACCGCACAAGAAAACAACAACATGCCGTGTATCAACCAAAAGCCACCTGGTTTTGATTTACCACGTAAAACATGGTCCATTCTTAACAGAATCAGAACCCAACATGGCAGATGTGCATACTCTCTACACAAATGGGGCAAGCAACCATCACCTCTCTGTGACTGCGGAGAAATCCAAACGATCAGACATATCACAGAAGAATGTTCCATACGAGCATATAATGGCAGACCTGAGGACTTCCTGATAGCGACCCCAGAGTCGATAGATTACGTAAATAGTTTAGATGTTCGTTTGTAACCTCCTAAAGTATGTTTTATACTATAATATATCCTGTTTTGTATTGTGCTTTGTGTTCTAGTAATGTTCTATACTTTTTGTTAAAATTTCTATTTTTAATGTGTCAAGGCCATACGATAAATAAATAAATAAATAATTGAAAAAAAAACAGAATTCGCTTGACATCCTTTACCATTACTAATATTATAAAGAGGAAAGATTTCTATTTTTGTTTGTTTGAAACGAATAGGCTCAAAAACTACTGGACCGATTTCAAAAATTCTTTCACCCTTTGAAAGCTACATTATCCCTGAGTGACATAGGCTATACTTTTCACCCGAAAAAATTTAGGATACCTACTATAACTTCAATAATTACAAAAAAATCAGCCAACATCAGCTATTTTCACGTGCGCTGCAAAAACCGTAAGACTTACGTGGATACAATGTATGACGGAAATGTACCTCTTGAATAGTTCTACAAAAAAGTCTGCGATAGCATGTATCTATCTCTCAAGATTGACTTGCTATTACCTGTTTATGGTAATCAGATGTTTTCCAAAATTATGCACTATTTGGGAGTGTGTTTTTATGAATTGGGTATTGATCCTAATCCAACCTAATACGTTATTTATCCCCAGTATTTAATTCAGAACAAAATTGCCCTTCACATCAAACAATTACAACGAGTACATCAAAAGATATGGCAGGTTGAAGTTTTGAAGATGAAACCGCCGCGTGAAACAAATTTCTACTCGGGCGAAGCTGGGACGGCCTGCTTGTCTAATATATACAGGGTGCGTTGAAAATCTTTGTTTTATCTCACCTTCCCAGGTCCAGGTACCACAAAATCTGTCGCTTTGTATTGATCTCCAAATGCATGACGACCAATCACAATGGGATTTATCCAACCGGGCACCAGCTTCGGAATGTTTTTGCATAAAATGGGTTCCCTAAAGACGGTTCCTCCCAAAATGTTTCTTATAGTTCCATTTGGGGATAGCCACATCTTCTTCAGTTTGAATTCTGTAAAGGAATCACCATATTTGTGCTGAACAATTTTATATTATTTCAATAATTGCAATCATGTATTTTTATTATCAATTGATGTTTTTATTATTTGATTGCATTCAGCATTGAGTTTGCCATCGATATCCATCAAAATATTCCCGTATTCAGAAGATATATATGAAATTTTTACGATATAATATTATTGACTAGAATGGGATCAATATACAGGTTGTGGCGTAATGAAAGAATAATATGATAACTGCGGGTAGAGGACTTTGAGGCGATTCAATAATAGTATACAGGGTGTCTCAAGTTCGAGTGCCTATTAGACGTTTCTGGAGAACTGGACATATTTGAAATCTGAAAATTGGGATTCTGATATTGTTCGAAATTCTCTACAGACCTAAAATATTTTCAGAGCCAGGGCACTTCCGGTTATACAGGGAGTGAAAATAAATTTGCTCAAAAATTTCTGCGGCGAAAAATAATGATAGCACTCTCAGATGCTCTTGCTCCTAAATTCAGTAATTCCCGAGTTATTTGAGCTTTTCTGGCTTCATGTTGTACGTAGAATCAAATTCATCTAATCTTTTACTTGAGAATATTCTGTGACCAAAGAAGATAAATTTTCCATTAATAATTCACAAGTGACAGGTCTAATTTTAGGTTTTATCTGTACTTTTCGATTTATTCAATGGTTCCATGAAAATATTCATCGAATATGTTGCATGAGAATGTTCTGTGACTATAGAAGATACATAATTCCATTGATAATTCACAAGTGGCAGGTCTAATTATAAGTTGTTACTATGGTTTCATAAAGATTTTCATCGAATTTGTTCAGATTCGATGAATTTGAATCTACGTACTATATGAATCTAGAAAAGCTCGAATAACTCGAGAATTACTGAATTTAGGAGCAAGAGCATCTGAGAGTGCTATCATGATTTTTCTTCGCAGAATCCAACGCAATCATAAAAAAATAGGGTTCTAATTTGAAAAACAGAAGTTATGGCCAATTTTCGATCACAGTTTTCGACACAAAATTTAGAACACCCTGTGATGATATTCATGAAATTCAAAAGATGCATGACCTCTCCACGTTCCTCTACTTTGACGTTGTGAGAACGGTTCACACTCGGGATGTTCAGAATAAGAAAAATGAGCATGATACTGGCTATGAATATTTTCCTTTTTTTCAGGTTTTTTTTCGATATCCTGAAAACTATTTGAATGAATACAATGTTTTTAACAGAAATGTATTCAGCCTTGAATACTCAATCATATCAGAAACGAAAAGATTGAAAAAAAAATTTTTTAGCAAATTTATTTTCACTCCCTGTATAACCGGAAGTGCTCTGGTCTTGAAACTATTTTAGGTCGGTAGAAAATTTCGAACAATATCATAATCCCAATTTTCAGATCTCAAATAAGTCCAGTTCTCCAGAAACGTCTAATAGGCACTCGAACTTGGGACACCCTGTATTATTCGATGAGCACATAATAATAGTAATTATGTGCGAATAGAATACTATACTTTGTCCACGACTTCCTCGGTAAAATTCGATTTAATCTGCATTTTCAACAACGAAAATAGTTATCAAAAGCGTTGACATCACATTTTCTGTGTTCGCACTGAATAATGCAAAATCTCGATAAACGTCAAAAAGTTCAGTTGACATCGATTCATTTCCATACTTTCGCTCTGAAGAAATTGAAATACAAATAATGTATACAAGCTAGTGTTTCACCTTCATCACAGGATATTTTTGATCGCATGCTTCAGGAATAAAACTCTAGCTTTCTTCCTTCTGATTTCCTATTCAAAAGTGAACGCAGTTTTTCATAACTTCCAATATCGTTGCCTTCATATATGTTGAGAGTATTCTTGAGCATGAAATAATTTATATAGGTAACTGATATTTTCGAAAAATAAGTCAGTAAAACTGACTCCGAAAATGAGTGGATTTTATTAGCTGCTCTCAGGCCATGAAATTATTAAACGCTTTTAGGCTGAGATTCCTTGATTTTTCCGGCAATAGATGTAATGCAGTATTTCTTATTTCTGGTGGAGTACACAACATTTCTTCATGACTCTGTAATGCAGGTATCTTCGAGAAGAATTACAATTTATGGGAGGGTCAATGAAAACAGACGGTTTGAATATTTTTCAGCTTGTCAAACTGAATGGGAATCAGAAAAAAAAACATTAAAGCCCGCAACGGACGGCGAGCGATAATATATATTATAGCTTTGCATTGACATATGTCACTTTAGTATGGAAAAATATCGGAATATATATTATAGCGTCGTCCGCGGGGCTTGGTGCATTTTCATAAGGAGCGATATTGGTGAAATATATGAGATATAATATATCGCTCGCCGTCCGTTGCGGGCTTTAGTGGTTATTTTTTTCTCTTAATTGTCATTGCGCTGATGGCTTGGTGGTTGGCAGTCATTTTTCCGTCGTGGAAAAAGTTCGAATCCTGACGAATTAAAAATTTTCAGAAGTGCAATTCAGCAGTGATTAATGAATCTTTATTCACTGCCATAAAGCCCGCAACGGACGTCGAGCGATAATATAATATATATTATAGCTTTGCATTGACATATGTCATTTTAGTATGGAAAAATATCGTAATATCGGAATATATATTATAGCGTCGTCCGCGGGGCTTGGTGCATTTTCATAAGGAGCGATATTGGTGAAATATATGAGATATAATATATCGCTCGCCGTCCGTTGCGGGCTTTTATTCACCGGTGAATGATTATTATCATTAAGTTTCTCAAAGATCATTCGAAATGTAAGGATTATAGGGAAGTCGTGGACAAAATATATTTTATGTTCTGTAAAAGTTCAACGGTTTTCGAGATATTCGACTTTTTCGGAAATCAAACAAAAGTACACCTTTTGCCACTTTTTTCGTTTGCATGTCTCCAAATAAAGCAATATTTTCAATCTTTTTTTATAGTATTCCTGTGTTAATGGAGTATTCACTTTTATAATGTATCCCGGTTGGCCATAAAATTCTGACACATTTCACCGTGGATATTTTGAAAATGTACGGTTTAAGTCATTTTCCTGTCAGATAAATAAGTAACGTTGTCTTTTCTACATAAAGGTCGCAGTAATTACGTATTCATCAAAATTTTGGGAAAATAATGAATTTGAGAAAATATTATGTGAATTCAATAATTCCAGAGACCTGGCGAATGTTGAAGAAACGTTTTTCTCTGTTATTACTGGAAATATTTCACGTATATAAACATGTTTGGAAGATTCAGTTATGCTATTTTCTTGTACGAAAATCCAGAATCGGGTGTTGAAATTTCACTGAAAAATAATGGACAGAATAGTCCGTTACTTTGCGGTAGTTAATTCGAGAGGAAAATAAAATGACTCAAATAACCTGATAGAAAAATTCATGAAGGAACAGTGAAATTCTCCACTTTTCAAAATTCTCCAGGAATAATCCCACAGAATACATTCAAATATACCTTTCAGCACAACTTGAAATAGTCTAGTATGAAAATGTAGTAGTACTACGATACCTGTGTCACAATTAAACCTTAAAAGGACTAACTTCATTCACAAGGTTTAAAAGGAGTAAATAGAAATTAGCATTGGCGAAATCTCTGAGAATTATTTTACATTTCACTAGTACCAACCTGCGTCAGTTTTAAGTCCAAAAACTTGATGAACCTAAATCATGGCAAACCGAAAATGTTGAAAATCTCGAAAGCCGAGGGACTTTTAATACTTTTAAAACATATTTTGCGAACCGTCACAACATCCTCTTACCGCTGATGGTTCCATATTGTCCATTCATACGCCAATAAAATCAACTGATTGTCCAAAGATGAGTAACAACAAAGGGTTAGTTCATATTTTGAAAATTCAATTTTTTCTGAGAGCGTGAGGAAAAGTTACTTTTTTTCTAACACTAAAACAAAAGCAATTTATGGTTTTTTGTTTTTTCTTCCCCGGCGAATTTGCCGTAATTGAAGTTACGAGAAAATAGGTGATGAAGTGTGAAAAACCAAGCTTTACTCCTCCCGGAGATTTTTGAAATTATCATTCTCGAATGCTTAGAAGAGACTTGATTCGGTAGATCCATGCGGTGCTGCTAATCCGTGGCAACAGGAATTAATTCAATGAAATCATCTGCTATAACCCTACCTTCAACTCTCTGTTCATCTGGAGTAATGGTAGCACATTTAATTCCTACATTATGCTTCAAGATGGCATGAGCAGCATCGATCGTGACTTGGTCAGAGGTCTGATCTCGATAGGGGAGTCCTAAATCGTAATAAAGACAATCAAGCTTCACATATGGGAAAATGAGTCTTTCCTTGATCTTTTCCCAGATGATTCTGGTCATCTCGTCACCATCCATCTCCACCACTGGATTCTTGGCAACGACTCTGTGTTCGGTTCCATCTGAAATTCATAATTCAAGAACTAAATTTTTGCACGCTTGTTCGGTATGAATGAGACAGTTATCATTTGGAAGATTGGAAGATTGGAAACACTGAAGAAGAATTCGCGGCCAAATTCAATTATGTCCATCAATCCGACCGGCAGTGAACACGATAATTTTCGAAAGAATCGGCCTAGACTCTAACCTAGAGTCTTGACTTGCGCCTGTAGTGTTAATCAATGAGCAAAACTGCTCAAAAGGTTTCGCCGATATACAGGGTGTTTCACCACATAAAGCCGTGAAGTTGGCACCGAAAAAATTACTTTTGCCTTATATCCTGTTATCGAAGCATAAGCGAGGTACAGAGTGGTCAATGTCAAGTTTGAGCAATGTTCTGATAACTGTGATGAGTTATGCGTGACATTTGAAATAACGGTTTCTGGTCACATCTTTGTATTTGTCAGGGTTGAGTTCAAATGTGGAGTACAATTCTGAAAAAAAAATCAAAATGGCGGAAAACCTGCAAAGTTGAAATTGTTTTTTCTCGGTTGCCAATTTGGAAAGCGTTATTTCATCCATTCTGAATGCTGATGTGGATACAGAATAAAATAAATTTTGTTTGGTTTTCTTTTTTGTAGCCTTAATTACGTAGATTACGCTAGGAGTACTTATAATTTTTTATTCAAAAAACGTAAAGGGGGCCAAAATTGGGCTAATGGGCTGATAGAATAAGTATTTATAAACCAAAAAATGTTTTTCTAAAAACTATTGTGAGGCTCGAACATTTATAGCCCGGGAGCCAGTGATAGTTTTTACTCAGTCATTTTAACCCTGGCCATAATTTGTATATAGCTTGATTTGATTGTTTTCTTAGTCAAAGTGACCGTCAGCTGGCTCAACAGTGGTGGGTTTGCCAACGGGAGCAACGAAAACATGTGAAAAAATATTGAGTTTCAGTCATTTCAACCCTGCTGAAATTTACAGAGATGGTAGTTTGTATAATTATTCGAATGAAAAAAATCGTCCGGTGGCTGTACGTTGGTGGAAAACCCGTCCGCTGGACATGGAAACTTGTAAAAATATTTGGAGTTTCAGTCATTTTAACCCTGCTGAAATTTACAGGGATGGTAGTTTATATAATTATTCGAATAAAAAAAATCTTCCGCGGGCTGTACGTTGGTGAAAAACCCGTCCGCTTTTTTTTATTCGAATAATAAATTATATAAACTACCATCTATGTTGATTTCAGCAGGGTTAAAATGACTGGAACGCAATATTTTTTTTACGTGTTTTCGTTGCTCCCGTTGGCAAACCCACCACTGGTGCGCCAGCTGACGGCCACTATGCTATAAGACAAATACAAATTAAGCTATATACAAATTATGGCCAGGGTTGAAATTGGTCACCAAAAACTATCACTGGCTCCTGGGCTATTATAAGATTAGAATAAATGGTGCTGTATAACAAGAACCATGTTACCTTAGTATCATGAACAAGAACCGAGGCTGATATAATCGAGACCACTCAGAGATGGGGCACTCGTATAGACCAGTCCAACAAACCAGCTGATCACCGTTTCAAGATGGCTGCTGGTAGCAAACAAATAATAAACATTTGGAATCAGTATTTCTGCTCTTTCATTTTCCCCGAGTTTGAGTGAATAAACATTGTGTGATATCAAAGGGCTATCCAAAATGAGTAATTATTTCGTAAAATTGCAAACTGAAGAGATGTAGCACAAAGAAATCGCCGAAAACTTCTACGTATAAACAACGTGAACGTGAATATTTTATGCAATTTGTAGGAAAATGCTATTTAAAATTAAAGAATGTTAACTGATTTATTGTTTATAATATGATATAGGTATCCATAAAAAAGTTTGGGTATGTACGTACACATTGAAGACATGACAAAAGTAGAATTTGCCTCTAACTGTAATAAAATGTTTTTCTCTATTTCAGTATCGTAATGAATTCATTACAGTACTAAAAACAGTGCTGTAATGAACTCATTACAGCATTGTTTTCAGTTATATTTTTCGTTTTTTTGTTGTCAGCACTGGCTTCCGCTTCTATCAATTTTCAACACACGTGAATTTGGAAATGTCAATTTCGTAACAGTCATCAACTGCCAAGATACAATACAAAAGTCACTAGGATGAGTTTTTCATTGAATTTCAACAGTATTTCACGAAATTTGACTGAAATAGAGAAAATATCGTTTAATACTCGTTGCAGAATGCAATTCCAATACTCATGCGTTCGAAAACTCGCTCCTTCGTCGCTCGTTTTAAAAATTTCGCATTCGTATTGGAATAGGAGCCTATTCTGCAACTAGTTTTAGAATACAGAATACGAGGAACCTCACCCATATTTATACGGGAAACTACTGAACGTATTATCATGAAATTCAGCACTTATAAGTATTTCACGATGCTGATGAAATCTAAAATATTTTCAAGGCATGAGCACCTCCGGTTTTTCCGGAAATGACGTCAGCTTCCGTTTTTCAAATTAGAACACCATTTTTTTATTGCAGAAATAGATTCCTTAGAAAATTTCAAGTTATTTTGATGTAACATTTTTCAGTTTTGGTTGGAAAATTCAAGAATAACTTCGAGGTTTTTGGATGGAAAATTTTCATTTTTGGGATTTTTCAAGATGTAAGATTGATGTATCCACTTTAAAAATCGAAATCGCGATTCATGATACAGGGGGTGAAAAAATCGCTTTCAAAGTTAGGGATGACAAAATCGTGAAAAATCAATTTTTTCAAATTAGAACCCCATTTTTTTATGGCAGATATTGAATCTACGTTAAAAAATAATGTGAGTGTATACATCACACCCTTGCCCTTAAGTGGATATTTTCTGAGTTATTCACAAAAAACTGTTTTTCGTCTTGAATTTTCAGCTATTTCTTTTCCCTTCACGCCAAAAAGATGAAATTTTCAGGAACTGTTACTTAAACCATGTTTTAGATTTTACTACCCTAATATGCAAGAGAAAAAAGTTACAGGTTGTTCCTAAATCGATGGCGAATTTGGATTCGAATTTGTATCGGAAACCTCTTTATTTCAACTAATCGGCCATCGGTTTTCTCTCCAGTGATAAATAAATAATTCCTTATGAACCATATGCAAAAACTTACCTTGTTTTACATTCTTGTTTTTTAATGATAGATATCATTAATTACATCTGCCAAATTCCTCTTTATTCAGTAGCGTGTTTGAGTATCCGTGAGACCGGACCTTGTGTTCATTGAGAAGAATCAGAAATGTGGGTTGATATTTGATGTAGCAGTACCATTGACTCATAACATCGAAAGAACGGTGTCCGAAAAAATAACGAAGTACGAGAACTGCAATAGAACTGAAGAATATGTGGCAATTGGCGAAAGTCACTATTATACCATTGGTGATCTCGGCTGAGGGAGTCATGTCCAAATCATTCAAGAAAAATCTTCAAAAGATCGAAATATCACCGAAGATCGCGGAATATACACAGCAGGATGTAGCTTTGCAACCTGTCACATCGTGCGGAAATTTCTGAACTAATGAAATGTTTTTTCACTGGTTCATAGATGTAATACCAGCTTCAACTGAGACCGGGAGACCGATGATGAAGAATAACAATAATAAATCTAATTCATACTCGAAGAGAGTTTGATTCCTACCGAAGTTTTTTGAAAAGAACTTTTTTGGTTTATAAATTCAAATTGCCATCCGAGTCATTCTGGGAGTCCATTAGCACAATTCTGATCTCCGTAAGGCCTCCAAACATGCTTTTATATGGGAGTTCAAGAGCCCTCATTCTTAGGAATAGAGTCATAATTCTATGAAAAAAATGGGGCGTCCTTTTTCATTTGAATCAAAATTCGGGATATTTTTGTGATTATACTGTTCTCAGTATTCTCGTCAAAATCAGAGTAAAAAGCGTTTAAATTGGCTTTGGTAACTGTTCCTGAAATTTGATCCTTTCAACCTTAAAGAGCAAGTATCTATGGCCTTGTTTCTGATTTGTATTCCAAACAAGCATGGCGTTCCAGCTTTGCCCGGTGAGAAATTTGTTTCACGCGGCGGTTTCATCTTCAACAAACACTTCAACCTGCCATATCTTTTGATGTACTCGTTGTAATTGTATGACGTGAAGGGCAATTTCGTTCTAAATTAAATACTGGGGATGAATAACGTATTAGGTTGGATGAGGATCAATACCCAATTCATAAAAACACACTCCCAAATAGTGCATAATTTTGGAAAACATCTGATTACCATAAACAGGTTATAGCAAGTCAATCTCGAGAGATAGATATATGCTATCGCGGACTTTTTTGTAGAACTATTTAAGAGGTACATTTCCGTCATACATTGTATCCACGTAAGTCTTACGGTTTTTGCAGCGCACGTGAAAATAGCTGATTATGGCTGATTTTTTGTTATTATTGAAGTTATAGTAGGTATCCTTATTTTTTTCGGGTGAAAAGTATAGCCTATGTCACTCAGGGATCATGTAGCTTTCTAATGGTGAAAGAATTTCTGAAATCGGTCCAGTAGTTCTTGAGCTTACCCGTATCAAACAAACAAAAATACAAATATTTCCTCTTTATAATATTAGTATAGATAAAGAGAATCTTAGTGTAAAATTTTGAATAACTCTGGAAAACTTCGGAATATCATTATCGTGATCAGAGTCACATAAGGATATCGTTGTGGTTATATTTTTCTTATTATTATTATTCGGTCTCGTATTTTAGGATATGCTGAACACTCATTACTCCACCAAGTTTCTAAATAATTTGCTTGAACCAATGATACTTGTATTATTCATTTGTATAAACGATCTCTCACCGCAGATCACAGCTAGTATATTTTAAACTAGGAAACAAACAAGTTACATATTATTCGGGATAACAAATGTGGACCTTTGAGTTTGGATTTATGCTCAATGAAAAAAGTGAACTACGTAAATAATTATAGGTTATCAGTAAGATTCTGAAGTCAATATAATATATGGTGATACATGACGCATGAATTATTGATATATTATATAATATTGTCTGTCCTGGGTTAGTCCGAATTCAAATTTTCATAAACTCTTTTTTCCTCCAATTATCAGTGTACTTTTTTGCCTTTCATTGAAGAAATGATATTAGTCACTAGTCACTAAACATCATTTTTATTGGACCTACCCAATCTCACATAGAATGCTTTTGAAAAAAAAGAACAATATTCTGCTATGAACAATTTATACAGAGATATTAACATGAAATCATGAAATTATTCAATTTCACTTTTTCAGAAATAATATTCGAGTATTCAAAATGGAACATTTTCCTATACAGGTGTTCCCAAATAGGTGTATATCAACGGTCAACTGTAGATTTTTCATGAAATAATAACATTTTTTTCTCTTCTATTTACTACTGTGGGTCTTCGTTTTAGAGATATAAGGTGTCAAAAATTTATATTTTTTTCAGTTTTTGGCTTATATCTCAGGAACCGTTGAAATTACAGAATTGAGTTTTTTTTACACACATTTTCACTAATAATAGCTACTTTCTTGCACTTTACATGGTTTAATTAGACGTGCCAGTGGCGGAGATATTGAATTCGCACAAAGTTTTCACCCTCCGACTTTTACACCACTAGACAAACTTGCATTTGAACAGCAAATACTGATGCGCCAATGTGTTTTAGTTAAAAAAATGTACTCTTGGTTCATTACTCTAAATAGTGAACCTATTTCGAGAAAACTGGCATTTTATAATCAAAAACAATTTGCTACCGCATTGTAAATTTCCTGTGATTGGAAAAATGAGTGATAATGAACAAGTTCATTTTTCAACAAAACTTGACAACTAGGTTTAATTGCAAAGTTATTTCTCATTATTATTAGCGACCATAGTTAACAAGATTTCAAGAATTCTTCCAAATTAACAATACGTTAGCAAATTGTTTTTTATCATTAAATGCCAGTTTCCTCGAAAACGGTTCACTTTATAGTAATAAACCAGGAGTACCTTTTTTATGTAAGACACATTGGCGCATCAGAATTTGCGGGGCAAATGCAAATTTGTCTAGTGGTGTGAAGTGGAGGGGTAAATCTTTTGTGCAAATTCAATATCTCCGCCACTGGCACGTCTCATATAACCGAGTAAAGTGCAAGAAAGTAGCTATTATCAGTGACAATGTGTGTACAGAAACTCAATTCTGTAATTCAAACGGTTCCTGAGATATTAGCAAAAACTAAAAAAAAAAACATAAATTTTTGACATCCTGTATATCTGAAACGAAGACCCGGAGAAAAAAATTGAAGAGAAAAAAAAATTTAATTTTTTTATGAGAAATCTACTGTTGACTGTGGATACACTGATTTAGGAACCCCCTGTATACATAAAAGAGCGGGCGACATTGTTAAGTTTCAGGTTCACGAGGGTGCTTAAATTCTTAAATATCTGGACTGTGCAATGGACCAGAACCTGTTTTTCCAGTTAATTCGCCAATGATTAATTAAATGAAAGCAATGAACTCGTATTTAAATTGAATGCATCAATAGATTTTCAAACTTTTTTTCTGAAAAAAGCTTTAGAATCAGTATAAATCTTCTTCAAATTTATGCCTCCTTCGGGTTTCCGGGCATCGTGGATATTTTCCCTCATTTAATCAAATTGAATTGTATTTCGTAATTGTTCAAATAAACTTTTGTACACACACAATCAACTTGATTCTTGATTCAATAAATCAATCGTTGAGCTTATGATTACGAACGCTAATAAAAATTCGAGCTCTACTGATCTGAAGTTTTGTGTTCCAAAATTGGGATCAGTGAATGTTTACAGCCCACTAGACCAAACATTAATTTTCACGCTCGTTGCTAAAGAGGGAATGTGGAATAAATATATAAATATATTAATTTCTATGAGATATTTTTGACGCAAAAAAATGTCAATCTAGAATTATATTCCTTATGTAAGAAGTAAGAACTGTACCAGAAAAAGGGTTCAAATTGTGCCCATCGGGCCTCAAACTCAAAGGTTCATGTAGAACAAGGATATATGCTGCAACCAGCTTTACTCCAGAACAGAACGAGAAGTAGCTAGCAACACATTTGGATTTTTTATGTATATGCAGAAGAACCAATGAAAAACAACTACTTACAAGAGCAAGCTGGTGCAGTTTTGAGAATTTCCCCATTTCTTGTGATTTTGACAGCAGTTTTTGTGAATTTGGTTAAGACTCCTGCCATTTTGATAATTTTAGTTTCTTAACCTCAAAATTAAACTATTGTTGATTGTGACGTCCCAATGAATCAACCGGTTCACAGCCAAGCACTGCACCGACTCTGCACAAATGTCTAGACTGGGCAGTTCAACTGGTTCAAAACAGCCGGGTTAGCCGCAGGCAAAGCGAAACATTTTCATTTTCTTCCCACTGCTGGAATCCTTGGAGATAACGAACTACACGTTGTCAGATCTATTGGAAATAATGATAAATCTGCCCGATAATAAACTAATAATTGGCCTCTGATTTTCTTCCACAATTTAAAAATTTATAACTCGAGATGAAAATGTTTTTTTGACTTGTTAATTGAGAATTAGTACCGAAATCTTAGTTTCATAAAACTAGCGTAAGGAATCGTGGCCAAGTAGGTCATCTATTTTTTTAAACTATGGCTTAGTTTGTAAAATATCAGGTAGGGACATATAATCATGTTGACATTGTTGACCCATTTGGTACAAACGGAGCTCACTTCGCAAAAGGGCATTAGTCTAGTCTAGTTTAACTTTTATACAGGGTGATTTTGGGTTATCACCGAAAATTTCGATCCGTAATAACTTTTGAACGATTATCTTGAACCGATATTTTCAGCGAAAATTGTCTTGAAGTACTTACATTCAGGAACAAACATAATACTGAAAATCCAGGCCCGGCTTTGCAAATGTCGCTTGTTTTGATCTTTCGGAAAAATTCCACCCTGTGTATGTAATTTCAGCAAATATTGTTGCTATGCATTATGCGATTGTATTTTAAGGTGAGGCTTATCTTTTGACAGGTGATAGAACTTATCAAGATAAGTCATTTCACCGAAAATTTCTTATATGAAATGTTCAATTTAAAAAATTTATAAAAAATGTGGGCCTCCATACCTTAATACCAATTTGGCCTGCATCATATCTCTACATCCCTGCACCAGGTTTATGAACATCCGCGAAGTTGGGTGATTTCTTAGCGGAAATCTTGTTCTGTACAACTTATACGCTGATTTAGTATTTTGTTTTGATTTACCATAAATTTAAAGCATATCAACAAGATCATTCTTTGAATATAAACGTGTGGCATTCTCGAAACAAAACAGCCGTACAATCTACACCGTACCCTTGCCGAAGATTGCTGATCACAATCGATATTCTGAGTCATGTATGATAATAAAACAAAAAACAAGATGTTGATATCTGAGGAATTTTGAGAAACTAGAAAATATTCTAGTTTCATTTTCTCGAAACGGGTGCATAATTCATGTGAAATTTTTTTTGTAAAATGACTTATTTTGATGAGTTCTACCATCTTTCAAAAAAAAAGCCTCACCTTTAAATACACCCTGTAACACAATTTCCTCAATGAATTAGTGTGTGACCTCTACACATCATACACCATACAACATTTTCATAATTAAGTGCCGGCTTATGAAAATTTTCGAATTCGAATTGTTCTTAGCATTGGGTGTTTTTTTTTGAGAACTTATCAGGTTTGGGCTGGAAAATTCGCAATATTTCCTGAACTTTAAATTAATTGCTTCAGACAATCTCACAATATTATACAGGAACTTCCCTTGGCATTTCAAAAACTCAGAACAATTTTCGTGATGTTGAAATCGTTGTAAGAACTACAACGTGCTACCTGATGCACATTATATTCCTTTTTTGCGATCATAACTTAAAATAATGGGTAAACATCTCAAGTTGGTGGAACCGCCAGAAGTTCATGTGTCCGTGATTATGAGCTGTCACACAGAAATAATATGTCGAATACTTATTGGCAATTTTGGCTTGAATAATTTCCGCAAATAAATTTATAGCACAAACAGCAAATGAAAAACATTTGAAAAATTAAAAGAGAAGATGAAAATTAACAACTCATGATTGAAACTAATCGTCAAAATCCGATTCACAAATTTAAGTGTGACAGTTCATATCCATGGAAACATGAAAATCTTGCATTTCCCAAAGCTTGAGATGTTTACCCACTTTTTGATATGGTATTAGCATTCCATGTCATATGATGAGGCTGTACCTCCCATCCTAAGTATTAACTTTTTAGGGCATCTTCTCACGCAATGCGGTTTTAGTTAGCTTTGTTGCCTTCTGTATGAAGACCTAAGCAAGTGCTCTACATACTTTTTTAATCTACTGCAAATGTTCTTCAAAGGTCACAGCAAGTCCGCGATCCTCTGACACATATTTCTTCCACTTCATTATAGTACAAGTATGTAGTTGGTCTTCTAGATCGTACATTCCAAATTACTAGAATTGAACTCAGAAAACAACTTTTTCATGGACAAACGTCTGAAGCATTTGGAAAAATAGAACGAATGTTCTTGGAAGCAATTAATGCATACTGTTACTACCCTTTTCAACTCAAACAGCATGCATTGCCTGTGATGCACCTCTTCTGGTATTTGGCTGTCCATTTCACCCATGCATCCACATAAAAATTAAATTCAATTATGTATCTGCTTGTATTCAAAGCACTATGTCCTGAAAATGTCTATCGCATGACTGAAAATCCCAACGAGTTGATAAATAATAGTTATATATCGACGGTCCATTCAATATGTCCATCCTTGTAATGGTAGGAATCTGGAGAAACAACAGGAGCCACAAGAACTCTGCAGTGTAAGGAGAATCTCGCTTTCCTTTGTCTCCTTCAGTTTTAGCATCCTAGTAGGCTCCCAGATATCTCGTCCAGACTTTCGAATGGAAATCGCTCTTGTTGCATTGTTGGCCTGTTTTTCGCGAATACCGTAAAAATAGCAACATGAGCCGATGCAGTGTATCTGTATGAATTGAATACACTGGGAACAATGTGATAATTGATTAATTCACTCATTTTCAACCGCTGAGTTATAAAGTTTTCCAACCGATCATATCTCATAAATGGAAATGCAACTGGAAATATTTTCATTACGTAATAAAGATATACGTGCCCTTGACGAGAATTAAGAACGGAGCTCCCCAGAAAATTCCGGAAACTTCGAATTCCAAGTGAGTGTGAGTATTTTGGTGTTTCTTAACTTCGCTTAGTGGTGAAAGTAGTGGAGTTTGAATTTGACCCTTCAATGGAGAATCGACAGACTGAGATTTTGTCTGAAAATAGTCCTTTTTCCTTTTCAGTTGGCCATCCTGTATTTATAGCAAACCCATTGGCAGACAGCGATTATCCAACCTACTTTTGTCTTGATCTTCATTAGTTATCATATCTTTTTTTCCAATAAGAGGTGTTATCTTGAATAGCCCACTATTTCGGTTGATGTCACTTTTGAAGCAGTCATTTTTCGACATTTGACGAGTAGATACAACGCCATCAAAAAAATTGTAATACACTACTGAAAAAAATTAAAGGATCAAAAAAAAATTCCAAATTTTTCGGCAATTTTCAACATGCCGTAACTTTGAGAGGAATGGTCGTACAAGGAATTCAAAAAAAGGAAATTGTAGCTCCAAGTGTCTAGTTTCTGGATTAGAACTTCAAAAATTTCAATTTCCAGTGGTTTTCAAGTAATGATAGAAAAATCAGCAACAAAAAAATTCTCAAAATTTTACCACTTTTTTTTTCTTGTCTACGAGCGTGGTAATTTTATTTTTGCATAATCGTTATGATGATGGGATACTTTGTTAATTCAGCTTTAATTTATTTTTTTATTGACCTCAATACGTCCACTTCTTGCCGAGATATCGGTCTTCAAATGGAAAAGGATCCATTTGTCTTTGATTATCGATTTCTCAGCAACCAATGATCGCACAGAAAATTGAAGGGGGGTTTCAAGACCTTAAATGAACCCCCATTATTGAACAACCATTGCTTATTCGCATCAATATGAAAATTTAACAAAAAAAGGGCTTTTGGTGGTTTCTTGGAAAATCTACCGCTGGATCGAAAATGTTGAGGAAACCAATAATGTTAAGTGTGACTTTCACAGTTCAATATGTTGATAAAAACATTACGAAGAGCCAACTCAATGCAGAAAAAATAAGGATCACGTTTTTTGCTCTGAGAAGCTCGTAATCTTTAAAAAAGACAAAAAAGAATTTTCTCGAGCTTTTTCCACATTTTAATTGCAGATAGTTCATTCGCCACAGCCTCAAATTACCGCCTGCATTAACATGGCTGAACGTTTGAGAGCCGTTATTGAAAACAGGGGTGGCAATACCCGTTATTAAATTAATAAAAATGTTATTTGTTGTTTTTTTTTATTTTTCTTTTTTTGAAATTTATGAACTATCTGCAATTAAAATGTGGAAAAAGCTCGAGAAAATTCTTTTTTGCCTTTTTTAAAGATTACGAGCTTTTCAGAGCAAAAAACGTGATCCTTATTTTTTTTCAAAAATTCAATCGAGTCAAACAAAAAAACGTCTCGCTGAATTGAGTTGGCTCTTCGTAATGTTTTTATCAACATATTGAACTGTGAAAGTCACACTTAACATTATTGGTTTCCTCAACATTTTCGATCCAGCGGTAGATTTTCAAGAAACCACCAAAAGCCCTTTTTTTGTTAAATTTTCATATTGATGCGACATTAAGAAAAAAAAATTTCTATGAATAAGCAATGGTTGTTCATTAATGGGGGTTCATTCAAGGTCTTGAAACCCCCCTTCAATTTTCTGTGCGATCATTGGTTGCTGAGAAATCGATAATCAAAGACAAATGGATCCTTTTCCATTTGAAGACCGATATCTCGGCGAGAAGTGGACGTATTGAGGTCAATAAAAAAATAAATTAAAGCTGAATTAACAAAGTATCCCATCATCATAACGATTATGCAAAAATAAAATTACCACGCTCGTAGACAAGAAAAAAAAAGTGGTAAAATTTTGAGAATTTTTTTGTTGCTGATTTTTCTATCATTACTCGAAAACCACTGAAACTTAAAACTTTTGAAGTTCTAATCCAAAAACTAGACACTTGGAGCTACAATTTCCTTTTTTTGAATTCCTTGTACGACCATTCCTCTCAAAGTTGCGGCATGTTGATAATTGCCGAAAAATTTGGAATTTTTTTTTGATCCTTTAATTTTTTCCCGTAGTGTATATACACGCTCCAACAACGCACTGAAATGATCAAAATTCACAATAAAAATGGGGAAAATTAGGCAGAGAGGGTTCTTTAAACTGGAACATTTTTGGGTCGTCGTGAAGCACCTTGTCGAACCGCAATACAGAAATTGGCGGAAAAATTGGAGCTGTTGGGACCAGTAAGCGATGTGAAGAATGAAACCCGTGCACGTGCACAAGAACAGCCGAGAATATTGCTGCTGTAGCCAAAGTGGTGAAGAAACCCTAGGTTTGTTTCTTTGTCCATTTCTCGTCGTTCTTTGGAATTTGGCATCCCACATTATATCGTATTTTGCATAAAGATTTGGCTCTCAAGGCTTATTCACAAGAACTCAATCCGGCCGATCATCAACAACGTCTTGTCCTTGCTGATTGGGTCCATGAAATGTATGAAAATGGTCCATAATTCCATAGAAAAGTCATCTTGAGTGATGAGTCCCATTTCCACAAGGGTGGCTTCGTCAACAAGCAAAATTATTGCATCTGGGGCTCGGAAAACCCAAGAGTTATTTTCGAAAAGTCACTCTTTCCTCAACGGGTGACTGTTTGGTGCAGTTTATGATCTGGCGGGGTCATTGGACCTTACTTTTACGAAAATGAGGCTGGAGCAACAGTTAAGGTATAAGGTATAAATGGATTGCGCTATCGAGAGATGATTAATTTTTTATGGAATTGGATGGTATTGATCTGGACAACGTTTACTTTCAACAAGACGGCGCTACGTGCCATATGAGCAACTAAGTCATCAATCTTTCAGTCTTTCACGGGAAAAGTTACCGGACCGTGTCATCTCTCGAAGAGGTGATCACAATAAATTGGCCGTCGAGATCTATTTAACACCTTGCAACATCTTCCTCCAGGGCCATGTAAAAGAGAAGGTCCACGCCAAGAGCCCAGCGTTGATTTAAGATCTCAAAGATGGAATTCGTGAGGCTATCGAGGACATAGGGGCAGCCACTTTGCGAAAAAAACGGCGTTTTTCTTTGAGTGTCGAAATAACACCTCTTTATTGGAAAGCCCGTTTAGTACAACCTGCATCTCCTATCTATAATCATCGGCCTTTTTTTTAATTATGCAAGGAATCTCCCCCCCTTCGTTTCTACGATTCGAGAACATCAGAAGATAGATAACTCCAGAATTCGGTTATACAAAATTCAGAGGTTTTCCGAATATTCCAATGAAACCGGCACTTCCTGTAACTCTTGTAGGAGGCAATTTAACGATATGTTTGTTTGCATGAGCCGCCCGATCCGGTATAGGAAATTCTGTAGATATAGTACGTAAATATTGCAACAGCGCTAGGGTACCATATCACAGACGCATTCATGTAAACCGTTATTTGAATGCAATCTTTTCGGACAAGGACGTAAAATATGTGGGTGGTTGCAGCTTCAACTGATGACTTCGTTTATGTTTATGCTAAATGAATCCTTCGAAAATGATCTCTTATATGTGGGAAATGAAATGAGCTATATGTTTTTATTTGATCTGGTTATCATTTACCTATATGCTCAGCTCAACATTATCTCAGAGATTTTTGATAAAATTCATCTGTAAATACTGAAAACTACTTCAGATAGACACTTATTTAATATTTGATACTCCTTTACAGTTTCATTATTTATCTTGACATTTTCGACCACTAGATTTTACTGTAATAATAGAATTTGAAAGCATAACAGAAACATGAGGTTGGGGGTTTTTTCGTGCTCATTTTGTTAGTCGATTCGAATTCAAGAATCTTTAGTTCTGAAATTATCCGGGAAACAAAACTTCGAATGGCCATATTTACGGAACCCCTGGTCGAATTATGTCCATTAACGAACTCAAAAGCAGAATTCAATTTGATCACGAATTTGTGATCAGTCGTGAGTCGATCCTAGTCCTTACCACAAAGTAAGCACTGAAAGAATGGTTCTCACAGTTGATGCTGGCTTGATAGATATATCTGCCTGTCTGATGGTCTCGTATAAGTGTTGGGAAAGTCTTTTCAAAATCAATTTATGAAGACCATCACAGGTGGGTTTTTGAATGAGTTTTTGCAAGCGAGTGAATAGAGGTGAGTCCAGTATCCAGATTCCAGAATACTGTGGACTACAGACTTGAAGAGAGTGGGTTAACAACTGAGGTCTGGAGCTCATTCAATACCGATGAAGTCCATTGGCAGTATCAAGTGTGGATAAAAATAAAATCCGAATTCTCAACACTGTGAACCCAATTTTTCATCACTTTTTCACATAAATTTGACGTTATTTCATCAATAGCGTAATTTTGATTTTTTCAATTTTTGGTAGATTATCAGCAGAAACTTGTTATTTAACATATTCTCAAAGAAAGAAATCACATGGTTCTGAATAGCAGGACCTGGTGAGGATAAATAACTGGACTATTTTTTGGGAAAATTTCCACACCAAATTTGTTTTCAATGAATCGTTTTTCAAGGTGGCCTGTGTGGCAGGTGGCACCGTCTTGGTGAGATCACATATTCTCCAGATTGTTCTCAACAACAGCAGAAAATAATAATTCATTGTATCGTGTAAAGTAAAAATTTGTCTACAATACGAAGAATATTGAGTCGATCAACTGAATAATGTCGTCCATGAATTCTTCTTGAATTTCTGTCAGTATTCACAAATGAGCACTCATTTACAATTTAATAATTTCTGAACGTTGTTAAAGCGTGTATCTTTCCATGATTAAATTGCATAACAAATGTCAAAAAATAAAACAATTATTGCCATGATATCCACTTTGAATTGTATCATTTCTATTGGAGAACCCATTTCAATACTAGATATTTTGCATACGAACAGAACTGCAGAGGTACAACTTGGAAGCAATTCTTTTCGACTCTTTTCTGGTAGAGTGAAATTTCTTTTTTCTACAAGCGTGCGCTTTCAACCCTTTTCCCGGACGCATTTCAATTCGTAAAGAGTCACATTGCAGGAGTTTTTCTCGCACGCTTTTTCTAAAGAATAATAGTATATTCTAAAACTAGTTGCAGAATGGGCTCCTATTCCAATACGAACGCATGAGTATTGGAATTGCATTCTGCAACGAGTATTAGACGATATTTTCTCTATTTCACTCAAATTTTGTGAAATTCAATGAAAAAATTCGAATTATAGGTCCTAGTGACTTTCATATTGTATCTTGGCAGTTGGTGGAAATACGAAAATTGACATTTCCAAATCGACGTCTGCTGAAATTTAAAAGGATCGTAAGTCATCGCTGACAACGACAAAACGAAAAATGTAACTGAAAATGATGCTGTAATGAATTCATTACAGCACTGTTTTTAGTACTGTAATGAACTCATTACGATACTGAAATAGAGAAACTGAATTATGATATGTCTCTATGCACCAAACGCCACCGACGCCATTGCTATGGAAACGACATGTGAATTAACATCAAATTGTCATTAGTATGAAATTATTTGAATATATCAAATCTCGAATTTGATCAGTGTGTTGAAATTTGAAATCAAACCGATAAGTGCTTGTAGAAAAAATATTGTTCTTAACTCGGGCGGGAAAATATCTCTTTCCGCACTTGTTAGGAAAATAACTATTTCGATCATGTTCCATTCAACGATCAGGAATATTACATCATCTGTCTCAAAATTCCAGAAAGAGAAAAATGTTTTTTTTGCCACAACGAGTTTTTTTAAAACAGAACCAAAACCAAGCGATATCTAGACTACCCATAACCATCAGCTCATGCTCATAATTCTTTGCTTAAAAAAAATACGTTTTTCTTTGTTTAAGATAATTAAAACTTATTGGAAAATTATACAGACTTACCAAAACAACTTATGATAGATCACCTCCATTTCGCTATCGACACTATAAACGACATTTGATAATAATTTGAATAACGGTTCTGGAAAATTTTTATTCCATCAAAGTTTCATCTAGTTTAGTTTCGTATCAATAAAATATGTCCTTAACAACGAATACCTAATCTGCAATCGAAGAAAGTGGAGTAAAAAATTTTGCTGGTTTTTTATATTATTTCTGATATTCGAATAATAAACAGGGAGAAATAGTGCAAAATGATAACCATTTATGATAGATTTGAGGTTGGCTCATTTCGCTGTTGATAATCCAGAAATTCATTTATGAATGCTTCATTTC
Organism: Adalia decempunctata; assembly: GCA_951802165.1. Lineage (NCBI taxonomy): Eukaryota > Metazoa > Arthropoda > Insecta > Coleoptera > Coccinellidae > Adalia > Adalia decempunctata. The sequence goes on along the minus strand of OX637696.1, from coordinate 59,623,116 downwards.
AGCATTCGATTTTTTTGGAAATTACCGAAATGGAATTTGGTCTTTTCATGAGGAAGAACAGAAATATTAATGCAACATCAAGTTTTTCATGACCAAGCCACACTCATGAAGGGTTTTCTAATAAGAGGTGTTATTTTGAATATGTAGTCCGTTATTTCGGTAGATGTCACTTTTTAAGGTTTGAGCTGTAATTTTTTTGACGTTCGACTAGTGGAAACTACGCCATTATGAAAATGGAACGATACACGCTTCAGCAACGCAAGAAGAAACCCGTGCACGTCACTGTCGTCACTCAAGAACAATCGAGAATATTGCTGTTGTAGCCGAAAGTGTTGAGGAAAACCCATTCTGCCTATTTCTCGTCGTTCTTTGAAAGATTCGGGATCAGTGATTCCAACCTAGTCGATTGAGACCAATCTCGGCTCAAAATTTCAACGATACAGACATCGTGAGCAAATGATAATCGTTCATATAGAACGAGCGCTCAAAAAGTCTTGTTTTTTGTGATAGCCCACTATTTCGGTAGATGTCACTTCTGAAGCTGTCATTTTCTTGACATTTGACAAGTAGAAACTACCCCATTATCAAAAATGGAATGATACACGCTTCAACAACGCATTGAAATTATTAAAATTCACCATAAAAATGGTGAATATTTTGCGTCGTTCTTTGGAATTAGGCATATATTCCACAGACGACATCACACCGTATTTTGCACAAAGATTTTGGTCTTAAGGCTTATAAAGTTCAATTAACACAAGAACTCAAGCCGGCCGATCAACAACCAAGTCGTGTCTTTGCTGATTGGATCCAGGAAATGCATGAAAATGATCCGGAGTTCCATCGTCAAATGATCTAAAGATCTTGAGTGATGAGGCCCATTTCCACCTCAGTGGCTTCGTTAGCAAGCAAACAAGTCAACAAGAGTTATTGTTGAAAAGCCTCTCTGTCCTCAACGTGTGACTGTTTCATGCGGTTTATGGTCCGGTGGTGTCATTGGACCTTACTTCTTCGAGAATTAGGCTGGAGCAACAATAACGGTGAATGGATTGCGCTATCAAGAAATGATTAATGATTTGTCATGGTTTTGGATGGTATTGATCTGGAAAATTCTTTGAGAAATAAGCAGTTTCACATTTATAAACACCCCACTCAATTTCATTGATTCACAGAGGAGGAATTTCTGCAGAATTGGGCGATATATTTGCAACCGAATCCACTCCAACATTTGTCTGAGCGCTCATCCTGCTTTAACTTAAAAAAAGACTAATGCAGTTTTAGTTTAGCATACATAATTATAAGGCATTCTTACCTCTGCAAAAAAAGTGGTTGACATTCTCGAATTGCTATGGCCGAGGTGAGGGAATATGAAATAAATAAGTTGTTTCCGGCATTCTCAAACCAGTCTCATCCAAGCGCGGACCCAGGGGGCGGGGGGGTCATGACCCCCCCCCCCTGGACTGGACGAGCCCTCAAATATTGTGTTTGATAAGAAAATGTTTCGATTGAAAAAATAGAATATTTAAATGAATATTGGAGGGTAATTAGTTCCAATAATGAAAAAAATCTGAATTTTGGGAAAATAATTTGTCCTCTTGCAACGACAGGAAATTCTCGCGAGAATTTTCTGTCAAATTCACTGACCGAAAATTCTCTGCCGTTGCATACTACTTTCGGTAGAATTCTCTGTGGAATTCCATTGTTCCATCGTATACATTCGCAGAGAATTTTCGGTCAGTGAATTTGACAGAAAATTCTCGTGAGAATTCTCTGTCGTTGCCAGAGGCCTTTACAAGCTAAGTTGCAATTCACTGATTAGTATTGACTTATTTAGGTGTTTGAAGAACTATTCCTCAAACGTCCATTGCTACTTCGATCATCTCAGTTCAGCTCCTTATAGCCCGGGAGCCAGTGATAGTTTTTAGTCAGTCGTTTAATCCCTGGCCATAATTTGTATAAAGCTTGATTTGGTTGTTTTCTTAGCCAAAGTGACTGTCAGCTGGCTCAACAGTGGTGGGTTCGCCAACAGGAGCAACGAAAACATGTAAAAAAAATATTGAGTTTCACTCATTTCAACCCTGCTGAAATTTACAGAGATGGTTGTTTATATAATTATTCGAATAATAAAAATCGTCCGCTGGCTGTACGTTGGTGGAAAACCCGTCCGCTGGACATGAAAACTTGTAAAAAAAATTGAGTTTCAGTCATTTTAACCTTGCTGAAATTTACAGAGATGGTAGTTTATATAATTATTCGAATAATAAAAATCGTCCGCTGGCTGTGCGTTGGTGGAAAACCCGTCCGCTGGACATGAAAACTTGTAAAAAAAATTTAGTTTCAGTCATTTTAACCCTGCTGAAATTCACAGAGATGGTAGTTTATATAATTATTTGAATAAAAAAATTAGACAAATACAAATTAAGCTAATACAAATTATGGCCAGGGTTAAAATTGGTCACCAAAAACTATCACTGGCTCCCGGGCTATTAATACGCACGCAATACGGGAATCTCACATTTGACACGACGATCGTCCAAGGGTCCAAGGTTTTCGGAGAATTCCTCAACCCCCGAAGTGGCCGAAGTAGCAACTCATCATAGATCATAGATCATAGGCTGCAGTCGTTGCGTTTCTGTAATAAATCAAATAAACTTCTTGTTTGTGTTAGACCTCATCAGAATTTTATTTTGGGGATGCTGATTTGTCTCCAAAAAATCAATTGGCGGGTATATAATCCACCTGACCGTGACCCCCCCCCCCCTTTCTCGAGAGCTGGATCCGCCACTGGTCTTATCACATTAGTGAAAATATTTCGAATATCATAACACATCCGGTTCATCTAGAGACCCACTCAACAGACATTGACTCTGACTTAGGTATTCGAAATGTGCAATGCGCCTAATATAAATAAGTAGCTGACGACGAATTTTGAGTACCTACACTACCTACATACGGTTGTTATGTTCCAATGTGGTTAATATATAGGTTGGCCAACATAAAACATAAAACAGTCTATACTCTGTTCAAATATAAGAGACATCAAAATAAACAAAGTCGCGCAGAGGTAGGATGGGCTTTCTTCAGGTAGAGACTTTATTTCAGGGCTCCAGGGTCGGATCGAGGATAGTTCACACAATCATATAAACTCAAATTCATTAATTCAACATATTCAAATTACAAATGTCATAAGTTTGAAAAAAATAATGCAGCGTCCAAAATAATATATTATGTATTATTAAAAATTATTCAGAATTTTGTTGGTCTTCTTCTGTGTCACTTTCATCCAGATTCACCAGCACTCGCTCTATTGTTGACTCCATGATATTATCGAGCTGACACATTTTTTCTTCGACATCAGTTACAACATGATGTATGCATTTCTTCCATTTCTCAGCACCAATCGAGCCTATAGCTCCCAGAAACAAATTACGAACCTCAGCAATTTTAAATGAGGAGTTCTGAGCAGCTACTTTTCCTTTTACTTGAGCCCAAATGAGCTCGATTGGATTCAGCTCGCAATGATATGGTGGGAGTCTCAATACTGTTCTTCCCGTCTCATTGGCCATTTCATCTATAATTAATTTTTCATACCTCCCTCTATTTGCCTTGACCAGAGCAAGAAGTTCCGCCTTTAAAAGATCATTTTCGAAGGAAATATTTTTACTGAGCAACCAATTTTTGACATCTTCCTTGCGGGTTGAAGACGGAATCGATTCCATTTTTCTCGAATGATAACTGGCGTTGTCCATTACGATGACAGCGTTATGATCCAGAGTTGGCAAAATTGTTGAGAACCACTTTTCGAACGATTCCCCGTTCATTTCCTGATGGTAATCTCCGGATTTTTTCGATTCGAAAAACCATAGGCCGTTCTCTACAAATCCGTTTTCTCCCCCTATATGACATATAATCAGTCCTTTTCCTTTTCCACTTGGGTTTCTGAGACCAGTTGACAGACCTTCTCGAAAAGCCTGTCTGTTGGACCCAATCGATTCATCGACCCATATTGAATTTTTTGTACATCCCGCATTTATCCATGTCTCGTCAAGGTAATAAATTTTTCGGCCTTGCTCCCTAAATTCTCGAATTTTCTTCAAATAATTTCTCCTCCAAACAACTATTTCGTCTCTATCAATCAATAAACTATTACGACCACGTTTTTTGAATTTGAATTTCATTTTTTTCAATAATTTATAAAATGTTGTTTTTTTAAAATTCGGCAGGCTGTCATCGTTATTAACAACTTCCAAAACCTTCGAAATTGTAGGAATTTCATCAAGAAAAAAAACCGTGAACTATTCTCCTAATTAAGTTCATGTGGAAATCGTCTATTGAATCGATGCTTTTTAGCGACTGGGATTTCTGCTTAGGTGGAATTAATAGATGATTTCGTTTATATTATTTTTCAGAAATCTCGTCGGAAACCGACAAAGGGTTAAGTACAATTCAAACAAATATTTATAACCGGGACAGTTGAGGTACCTACTTCAGATATATCAGGTTATAACCGTTGCGAATTTTAGAGGACCTAATTACAAGGGTTACAAGGGTGTAACTGAGTGTAACAAAGAAATCCAAAACATTCACTTGTATTCAAATTTCATTATTCGACATTCCGTTCTAAGCTTTAAGTACGATCCTGGCAGTCTTTTGGGGGCGTGACAAGAATTGTAGAAAAGATCCTTTGACCAATAAGCTGTTAGTATGCGCAAAACAAACCGATTTGGTTTGTTTGTTTACATTCTCTTATATTTGAACAGACTATAGTACCTATGAGTCCATTGGGAAAACGTTGAGATGACGATGAGTCGATTTTATTTATATCCCGGGAGCCAGTGATAGTTTTTGGTGACCAATTTCAACCCTGGCCATAATTTGTATATAGCTTAATTTGTATTTGTCTTATAGCATAGTGACCGTCAGCTGGCGCACCAGTGGTGGGTTGCCAACGGGAGCAACGAAAACACGTAACAAAATATTGAGTTTCAGTCATTTTAACCCTGCTGCAATTTACAGAGATGGAAGTTTGCATAATTATTCGAATAAAAAAAATTGTCCGCTGGCTGTACGTTGGTGAAAAACACGTCTGCTGGACATCATGGAAATTTGTAAAAAAATTTTTTGAGTTTCAGTCATTTTAACACTGCTGAAATTTACAGAGATGGTAATTTATATAATTATTCGAATAAAAAAATCGTCCGCTGGATGTACGTTGGAGGAAAACCCGTCCGCTGGACATGAAAAGAAAACTTGTAAAAAAAATTATGAGTTTCAGTCATTTTAACCCTGCTGAAATTTACAGAGATGGAAGTTTGTATAATTATTCGAATAAACAAAATCATCCGCTGGCTGTACGTTGGTGGAAAACCCGTCTGCTGGACATGAAAACTTGTAAAAAAAATTATGAGTTTCATTCATTTTAACCCTGCTGAAATTTACAGAGATGGAAGTTTATATAATTATGTATTCGAATAAAATTCGGAAATTTTTTTAGCAGGTTTTCCGCCGTTTTGAATTTTCACAAGAATTCCATACCACAATCGAATTGAGGAGTACAAAATACTGAGAAGTAACCAGGTAATTTCCAAAGCTGAATCTTGAAAAAAAGATCACGAAGAATATCTTTTTCATGTGAAGAAAAGATTATATGGTGAAGAAGTGCTCTCCAGTGTTGGCTCGTCAGAGGAGGCAAAGGAAGCGCTAAGCCTCCCCTAAAATTGCTGCAGTTCTTTCTTCCCTCAAAATATCAAAAAATGCATACAAGATTTTTCACACCATTTTCATACGCAAATGGAAGTAAAATTTCCGAACTGTGTTCTTATTTTCGTTGATTCTTGCTGGACAATGAAATATGCTTGTGAAAATAAAATTCAATGAAGATGTATCATATAACACCTCCCCAGTGCAAATTACCACGAGCCGCCACTGGTGTTCTCATTCAACTGTATGAATTTGGGACACTTTTTCCATGGGAACATTGTGCCTTCTCAGATGTACAAAAAGCAGCCCTTATCGAAACAATCCTGGGTTAACTGTTTAGGGAAAACAGGTACCGAGACCCTATTAATAACGAAGGGAACAAAATCTACCTAGACTTGGGAGTTCTAATCTTGGCCTGACCTTCTTGCACATGTATTGTGTGGAACTTGTAGTGTTAGCAAATTCGATATGAGTGAACGTAAACCGCAGTGAAATCGTTGAAGAGAAGTACTGGTCCCAAATCCTGAAAAGTAGAATTTTGAGCTCAAGTCAAGCTTTGGGATTACTTTGGCACTGAAGTCATAAAATGATTAAGTCTGAACCAACCATCATATAATTCTTTAATCTATGCCAACCATTGGACAGCATCATGACAGAATGAACCCATTTTTTCACTTCCAATTCTGGTACCATCTGAGGTTCAGCGCTGTTGTCGGACTTACTTTGCGATTCCGCACGTTTTACCACTTACAATCAGTAACTCGTGGCGCTCGGAACGAGTATATATGGCTGTGATTTACCTATAATGTGAATTGGGGGTTGTTTTTTTTAATTTCTTAGTGCTTAGTATCAACTGGACAATTACTGAATCATTGCTTCAAACAGCATCTTCAAGGACTGATTTCAGGTATTGAAATTTTAATTTTCAAGCATTTGAAATAAGATAAATTGCAACTACTAGAAGTTTTTCAGTACTTGGAGCCCTCTGAAATACATGTTGTTATTCGAAATTTTTTTATAGATTTCGCCGGATGCATACTAATGAAAACAAACAGGTTTCATTTATATACCCGTGCAATGCAAGTTTGTTGGCACTGAATGTGTTTGTGTGGAAATTTGCGGTTTCGTTTTATTGATACCGGCTCCGAAAACTTTCAAGTATCGAGTATGTTTTCCCTCATTTATTTCGTTCGAACAGTGAAGCACAAGAAAATTGATTGCTATTAATTTGTCTGGTTTCTTTCGCGTCGTCTTTGCGACATTAAGTTACATTTCACCAACTGGTGGCCTTATTCTCGCAATTTATAAATAAGTAGTTGAACCGGTGATTTGCACTAATTTTGTGATGTTAAAACAGCTTGTTCGCAGGACAGACACGACAATCAATAACATGATTATTGTTGTTAAATGAAAGACACAAAGAGGTGTCGTGAATTTCTGAAGAAATTTATGATTTAGGTATGATCTTCATTTCATAGTATTTTGAAAAATTCATCATATTTCTTGATTAATAATTAGATATATGATAATGAAATATAGTGTCAAATAACACTCAAATGCACAATATGTCCGGAATTGAAGACGAGAATAAATGTTATACAGGGTGAGTCAAAAGTGCTCGATTGGTCCATAACATTTGGAAATTTTTTTTATAGGATTCAAATTTTGGTGGTTTCGACTCTACACAGCGCACTAGCTGTGATTATTTTTCACTGAAAATGCTGGTCGGAAAGTAGTGAAACACAATTTCTTATTCTGAATATCCGTGAAATTCTGATTTCGAAATACCCAGCTTTTTAAGTTATTATATATTTTTTATACTAATTGGATATCGTTGTTTAGACTAGATATTTAATTGTATAAAAAATTGTATGGTTTTCCTAAAGAGATTTCAAGTAGTCTGCAATTTCAAAGATGATCTGAAAAACACTGCGATTTTTGGAAATTGATGGTTAAAAATTAAACTATCCGCTAACTTCATTTCAATATTCTGTATGCTTCATTAGCTTTGAAATATTAACGGAAGACGCTTAATTTTAGCCGATATATGTTAAAATTTTTTAACGTGCCTTTAATTTTTAACCAGTTCTTATAGAATTGTCCCCCTTATATCGGGAAAAAAAATTCGAACGGCCATATTTACGGAACCCCTGGTCGAACTTTAGCCATTAACACCATTGAAAATAAGCGTAAAAACGCATTTTTTGAGGTCATGATGGAGGAGCTTTACAATCCAAGGGGTACTTTTTAGAACGTATGTTGATAGTTAGTTTGTTGATTTATGAAGTTATTCGAGGTTGATGAATGTTTGGTCTTTAAGGGCTATCGAATGTTTTGGGGAGCATGCACAGTTTTTTGCAAATTAAAATCTAGCTCAAATTCTGAAGTTCAAGCTAACGAAATGTGAAAAATATGGTCACCTGATTGCCACATTTTCAAGAATCCTTAAGATATTTATTTTCGTTTCTGCAGTACTCACGACCAAACAGAAGAACAATACAACAAAGCAAACATTTGACCAAAAAATCGGAAAAACAACATAGGCAGGAGAAAACAAAAATCGAACGCAAAAAAAACCTCACGAGAAACTAATGAAGATTTACAGTAAAAGAAAAAACAAATATATATAAAAACAAAAACAAACAATGAGAGAAATATGAATAGACTCAAACCAATAAAATAGTTAAACCTAACAAAAACAATCCAATCGAAACGAACGAAGGCAGAAAAACTATCAAAAACCCAATAAAAACAAACAAATCGGACTAAATCAAACGAACACGAAATCAGAAACGAATAATAAAACAATAAAAATCAAGAAAAGCTTAAACAGTCACGGATAATTTACAGAAAAACTAAAAAAATTAAGTACGGAACAAGCTTCGACACTACTGCTACCCACTACGTACAAATTTTTCCCCAATAATGTGAAATTCAATTTATTTCTTTTATTATAACAATAAAATTGAAATCACAGCAATTCGTAGCATAATCTTTGTATGAAAATTCACAAAAAGTCAATTATGATTTCAATATCGTACCTAAGAGACTTATAATAGATATTTTTTGCGAAGGAATCAGAACTGATGATTTGAAATAATATCATTGCGACCCGAGAATGTTCAGAAATAGGAACAAACTTCATTCATAATCTGGTACAAGGTACAACCATATTTTAAATGAAACAATCCTGGTAGAAATTATGCAAAGCTTATTTTGACTTGAATTTGCATCGGCATTTTGTTGAATAATTTGAACAAAATTCAAGATTCATCCGTATAGATTCCTGAAATAGGTCGGCAAACAACTTTTATGCATATCTAACATGAAACCCAAATAATCAACCAAATATTTATCATCATTATCTTGTTGTTGTTAGAATCATTTGAATCCTGAGCATTTTATCAACAATCGAAACGTAGAAGAAGTATTTCAAATTAATTTTTCTTCAATGGCCTAGGTACAGCTGATAATATTATTTACAATATTAGAAGTTTATGCGAATATTTGTGGCTGTTCATTGGGACATGTATTTCTAAATTTACATCGTTTTATCTTTGTCTATTGGATTTTTCACTGTTGAACGAATAATTTTATCTCTCATTGTTAGTTCATGCAGTTGGCGATTAGTCTATGAAAGCGAAAGCGATTCTGTATCATGCTAATATTTGATTAAAAATTTGTGTGTGCAATTAAAAACTGGGAAAATTTATTTTTCTGCATTAAGTAAACATATTATGTTGAGTGATCTGTATCAACGAGAAGAAATCCGATATTGAATTGGTCCCAAAAATTGCATCACGAATTTTGTGAGTATAAGTTTCACAAAATTATAGCTTCTTTTGGAAGAATCATTGATCAATTTTTAGATATGCATGCTCTCTTTATCCCTTCTTTAATTCAAAAGGAAACCAATTATTTTTTCATCTAATATGATCCTATTCCTCACAATGAATCACTGATGATGTCCTATCAAACGTATGGGTCAAATTGGCCATTTTCGTAATATCCAAGGAATTTCAAGTATCTAAGCCTTAAAGTATAGGTTACGCATATAAACTTAATAAAATCACAGTTGTTACTGGGTGTGACAGAAAAATTATTCCAAATTCCAATGACGGTTATTGGGATCTACGGAATAAATAGGCAAATTGATCTAAAGGAAATACTCAAAAGTCGTTAATGTCAAGGCATTTGTTTATGCTTCTAAGAAATGTGCAGCTCTCATAATGTACATAAAGTTAGCAAAACAACTTTCGCGAATCAAACTCTGAATAGCTCAAAATTTTGCCGTTATTTATCCGTGAAAAAATAAATTTTGCCGCTCTTATATTTTAAAAGATATGAGATGTGTCGCTAAGTTGATATCAACTTAGCGGAACAACTATCTGAAAAATCCTTTCAGCCGAAATCAAACTAGCTCATCTTTTTCAATGATTTATCCGTAAATTATCCGTGAAGAAAAAAACATCGCCACTTTTGTATTTTAAAAAATATCGGATGTTTCGCTAACTCGATATCAAGTTGGCAAAATAGCTCATCTTTTGGAGTGATTCATCCGTAAATTATCCGCGAAAAAAGAAAATTTGTATCATTCAAGGTTTCGAAGAAAAATGACAAAATGTGATTGATCGATCAGCAGCCGACGGAACACAATTTATGCATTTTTCTCGAAAACTTCGCAGGCAATATTGTTGAAATTTGGAAAGAAGATGTAGCTTTTCATCTTTGATTTATCCGTGAAGAAAAAAATTTTCTTTGATTTATCCGTGAAGAAAAAAATTTTGCCGCTCCTGTTTCCTGTTTTTACAGAAATATCACGTGCACTGGTAAGTGTACATCAAATTACCAGGTGAAATATTGAGAAAATGATTTCTTCAATCAACAGATAATTTAATTTATTTCAATGATTTATCCGTAAATTATCCGTGACATCGCCATCCTTGTAGTTTAAAAAATATCGGATGTTTCGCTAACTTGATATCAAGTTCGCAAAATAGCTCGTCTTTTTGAGTGATTTATCCGTAAATTATCTGTGAAAAAAGAAAATTTGTATCATTCAAGGTTTCGAAGAAAAATGACAAGATCTGATTGATCGACCAGCAGCCGACGGAACATAATTTAAGCTTTTTTCTCGAAAATTACCAGGTGACATATTGAAAAAAAGATTTCAGCAATCAGAAGAATATTCTTTTTTTTTCAATGATTAATCCGTGAATTATTCGTGAAGAAAAAAAAATCGTCACTCTCGTATTTTGAAAAATATTAGATGTTCCGCTGACTTGATATCAAGTTGGCGAAACAACTATTTGAAAAAGGGTTTCAGCACTAAACAAAATAGCTCATCTTTTCAAGTGATTTATTCGCGAAGAAAAAAACATCGTCACTCCTGTATTTTAAAAAATATTAGTTGTTTCGCCAACATGATATCCAGTCAGCGACAAATATCAATGAATTTAAAAACTCAAAAAAATCGTCGATTTTCATTTGTCGGACAAAAAAAACGCCACATTTTTTGTCGGGCAATTGCATTTTCATATTTCATATGGTCATATCAACCGATTCTGAAAGAATCAGGAGGGTATTAATAATTTAAAAAAAATGCGATTTTCAGTCATGTTCATGTTGGAAGGTAGACACGCTCAAAGCTATACTATTTTTGTCGGACAATCATGTTTCCTCATTTCTCCCAGATTGTTTATATGATTGCATTTTACAAAAAAAGAGTATGCATGATTTGAAAAAAATTAAAATATGGTCGACTTACGATAGGTTTGCTGAAAAAAAGCCGCGACTAAAAAAATTTTCACAGAGGAAAAATGTGGTAGACTCCGCATAATTTGGGGGCACGGCAGTGGCCCCGCCAAGTCGAGCGCGAAGCAAACACTGCCGTACTATCTTTACAGGAACCATTTCGCCGCATTTTCAGGCCCCTCTTTGAGAACCTCCGGATGAGACCAGAACGCCGAAATTTTCGTCATCCAGTAAGCTATAATCACGTACTCAAAATCCAAAATTTCAAGTGTGCAGGTCATTTAGTTCCGAAGTTACGCGAAAGCAAAGTTTCGCATTTTCGACCCTAATTCACTCATGATCATCAAAATAGAACTAGTACTTCCCATGAACTCAGAGAGCTGAAATTTGGTACATAGTTAGGGTTTGATGGCCACATAAAGGGAAAATTATAAAAACTAGGATAATCGAAAATCTGTTGGCACGTCACGTGAGCTCACGTGCTATCACGTCATCTTCGCAAAATGTGCAACCACAATAATGTATGGAAGTTTTTGCGCTTGGAAACACATTGTTATCATACTCAATATGTGAATATCGACTGTAGAATATAAATTGAAAAAAAATAATAAACGGGTCATCAGTCTTATACACAGTGATATTTTTACTGTCTCATTTATTGTTCAAGGAAACGATAGGTTTTCGAAAGCTAGGCCGGAACAATAAATGAGACAGTAAAAATTATCACTGTGTATAAGACTGATGACCCGATTATTATCCTTTTTTCAATTGTTATCATTTCACGCATTCACGAAGTTAGCATCTGCTGTCACTTGATAGCACACCAGAACTACCCCCAAATTTACATTTTCTAACCGTAAGTGATATCACGTCGGATATTTTGTGAAGTGATTGATGAAGTGAAAATGGATGAAAATTTGATCGAACTTGTCAGGCTTCATGAAGTGATCTATGATCATTCTTCATCAGAGTACAGGGATCAGAATGTACGACAACAAGCTTGGGTGCTGGGTGCTCATTCAACAATTGTTGTTCTATTTGAGGTAATCCTCCCACTTCTTCTCTTCGTTTATTTTTATTTGGTGAATCAAATCTCTTCCATCAGAATCACCAGCAACTGTAATAGCAGTTATGTTCTCTATATCTTCTTTCCATTCCGTTTTCGGAAGCTCTTGCTTGATGAAGAAGAAACTGTGTTTCGCTCTGTATCACTGAATATGAAAATGCTATGAAATTTATGTGCAATATAGAACGTCTATTGCTCTTCAGAAAAAACATCATCAGATGGGTCTGCGGTGGTTAGATTGGGAGAGAAAAAATTGAATCCGAAAAAGAATCGGGTAAGAGATGGGCTATATGGACAAGTTTGGTATCAAACTATAGGTTTTCGAGGACGCTGAAATCAATAAAAAATAATCGGAGGCTCTATCTACCATAGTTCAGAACCGAAAAAAAATAAAGATTTGTAATAAAAAAACTACTCTTAAAAAAAGTGTCAAATAAGAAAATCTAATAAAATAGATCAATATGCCCCCGTTTCTACAAAAAGAAGTGAAATCCCACCAAAAACATTCTGTAAAAACTAGCCAAGTCTCGATGGAGCTGCTTATTTATCTCTAAAAAGTAATGAAATCTAGAAAAAGTCGAGCCAAGTTTAAGGCTCCTTACTGCGATTTCTTTATTATTATAGTTAATGTTGTGTGACTTGGCCGTTGAAGGGTACACAAGGATACAAAACCAGGTGCTCCATGACACCATTGCACCAATCTGTCGCCATAAACGCAACCCATTGACGATGAAAAATTGCCACTTGGAAAACGTTCATTCAATTGTAGGCTTGATAAAGCTGCGTATTCAATAATACGAGCCTGAAACAAACAGTATAAAAAATTATTTCCAGTACAGAGGGACTTCTAATCATTGATAGAAGACCGTCTGTCCGTCTATTTTATTTTAGATCGGTGGTCGATTTGACGCTCCAAAAAGAAGGGAGCAGAAGGCAGCATTATCAATGCTGAATGCATATGTGTTGCACAATCAACAACAGCCTAAAATGAGACACTAGCGTCCAATTACCAATACCAGCATGGGCTATTATCTCGCTCAACAAACATTGGTAGTCACAACAGATATAGCATTACGTGTAAACAAAATTGACTTGTACCCACTAACGTATAAGAATGTTCAACGGCCAAGTCACACAACATTAACTATAATAATAAAGAAATCGCAGTAAGGAGCCTTAAACTTGGCTCGACTTTTTCTAGATTTCATTACTTTTTAGAGATAAACAAGCAGCTCCATCGAGACTTGGCTAGTTTTTACAGAATGTTTTTGGTGGGATAAAGCTTTACAGAAAGTAAGAAAACTTTATTCATAATTTGCAATTTGTCCCACGGGCACCCGGACTATCAGGGCCATCCTCTGTATCGAAAAATTTAATAATGATTCGAACTCACATGAAGAATCAAAGCTCAACGACCATCATCACAGGCAACAGGAGAAGTGAAAAAAAAGCAGATTTTGAATTGAAATAAACATGCAGACAACTAGCGATGGGTGGCTACTGGCTAGCATCCATTGATGTTTGGGTTGCATAAATTCAACATTGGTGAAACATCCTGAAATTCGTTCATTGTTTCGATTCGAATGCTTCTGCTGAGAATTGTGAAGCGTTTAGAATTTCGTGATCTAGGAAATTAAATAACTTATGTGATATCATTTTTTTTGTGGATATTGGGTTCTGATTAATAATTTACTTATCGGAAATACATACATTGTGCTTGGTCAAAATAATTATATTTCTTGGAAACAAAGGTTAATTGTTGATTGATATAAAGGGTTTTCCAATATAAGATGTGTTTTTTTGACATTAAAATGAAAAACCGTTTTTTAGATTCATGGAATCGTCGCTGGGTTCTTGGCGTAGACTCTCTCTATCACATGGCCCCGAAGGAATAAGTCGCAAGATGTTGAATCACAAGATCTCGGTGGCCAATTGTGATCACCTCTCCGAAAGATAATACAGTCCGGAAACTTTTCCCGTAAAAGATCAATGGTTTCGTAGCTTGTGTGGCACGTAGCGCCGTTTTGTTGACAGTAAACTTCGTCCAGATCAATACCATCCAATTCCGACCATAAAAAATCATTAATCATCTCTCGATAGTGCATCGGTAATTGTTGCTCCAGCCTCATTCTCGAAAAAGTAAAGTTGTTCTTAGGAATAAAAATGATTTCAAAGAGCATCATTGAACAGTCGTGGACAAAGATGGATATCCCACTCGCACATTATGACACTTTTTCACTTTCTCATCCTCGTGAATAATAGCCACCATAATATACTCGTTGAAGATTATAATATTAACGCAATCTTCATTTGATGCATTGACTGATTTCCTACATATATGATTGTGTGTATTTCTCTCACCAATTCATTCGATTTTTTGTTTTTCTGAAGCAAATTCTTTTTTTCAGATTTCGAAAGAGAAGATAGACCATGGCTAAGGGATTATTTCAAGGAATCGCACAATCGAGGGCTGTTTACAAAATATATGGAAATCAGTACGGCTATTCCAGTAGAACACATTCCTTTCACAAGCAGAGAAACGATAAATTAGGCAGTAAGAATTTCTCTACCACAAATAAGGAAACATTGGGAATTCGTTGTGAAAAACTATCAATTGGTGTTCCTAAGGAAATTTGGAAAAATGAGAGGAGGTAAGTGCGGAGCAACAACATTTATTTTTCTCATGTTTTTTATTGTTGTTCAAAATGGAAAATTAATATTAGGTGATATTTTCTTCCTTTCAATGTTTTCAAACAGACCCACTATTTTTAAAAAATGGAGAAGGGTTTCACCCAGTCCCTTTCTCCCTTCTCATCTTAACGTTCCATATATTATATCACAAGACCTGTAAATCTAATAAATCGATTGAGCTATCGAAAATTTTTCAGCATGTCTTTGCAAACAGTCGAATTTACAATTAAATAAAACACCGAAACCTTTGAGTTCTTATTAGATTTATTCTTCATGTAACTATTTTGTTTATCCTACGTACCAACATTTTGAATGAAATATCCTTCGTTTCGTAATGATGAAAATATGCAACCCAATTATCACCTTCAGAATGCATATCACTGATTGCAAATTAATTAGGATTAATACCTAATAATTGTTTTGTTTGCTTGAGATAATTCGAAACTACCTGGATTGAAATCCACAATTGGATTACATGAATTGTGTTTTGTTTATAATTATTAATTGGAACTAGGTGATATTCATGACTATCTCAAATATCTTAGAATGCAGTAATGAGGAATACATAATTTATTTCAGGGTAGCCCTCACACCAACTGTTGCTGCAACGCTCATCAAAAAAGGATTCACGGTACACGTTGAAGAAGACGCTGGTATTGAGGCAACTTTCAGAAACGAAGATTATCGAAACGCCGGGTGTTTCCTGCAAGATAACTCAACTGTTTTCCAATCAGGTAAAATTTGCTATCCACTAAAAAAATTGTAAATGACCAGTCAGTTGTAGTATTTTCACTGCACTACTATTGAATGAAAAATCTTTCTCAACCAGATATTTCTGTTATATCGAGGAAGATATGAACAAGTTATTAGTGTTTACAAACCAATCATATTGAAAAATTCTTAGCCTACTATAGAACCAAACATATTCTCCTCTTAATTGAATACATTTATTACAGCGAACGTGCAGCGTCTGCAAACCAGTCCTTCACAGCTTTTATTACATCCTTGTTGGAAAAAAATTTACGACCTTTTAAACTTTTTTCAGTTGAGGAAAGAGATGATAGTCGGACGGAGCCAAATCTGGTGAATAAGGGGGGTGTTCTAGCAATTCTAACCCTTGATCACGAATTTTTTGCAATACCTTTGGATAGCTTTCCGCGTCTTTTCTCTTTAATTTTTTCCCGAAGAGTGGTCAGTAATGTCGAAAAGTAATCTCCAGTTATTGTTCTACCCTTATCCAAAAAATCAATGATGATTTCTCGAGGGCAAAAAACTGAAGCAAGAATTTTTTCAGCAGATTTTTGCACACAAATCTTCTTAGGTCTTGGAGAACCAGAGTGTCACCATTCCATCGATTGTTGTTTTGTTTCTGGATCGTAGAAATGTACCCAAGTCTCATCCAAAGTAACAGTTCGGTTTTAGAAGTCTACATCGTTTTTAAATAGAGCATAGATCGAACGCGATGCTTCTACCCTTGCAAGCTTTTGGTCAACATTCAAACATTTGGGGATTCATTTTGCATTTTTCTCATGTCCAAATTGACGGTACTATATGATGAACGCGTTTGTATGAAATCTTCAGTGCTTCAGATATCCGTTTTAGCCCAATTCGACGGTCTGATAAGATCATGTCATGAACTGCATCGATATTTTCGGGGACTGACACAAAAACTGGCCTTCCCGAACGGTCATCATCTTCAATAGAAAATTTACCTCTTTTGAAGCTTGCAGTCCAATTTTTCACGGTCGCATACGAAGGGTATTAAGCATATCTTCGTAAATCTGCTTACCCCTTAACCCTTTTAAATACAGGTACTTGATGATGACTCGATACTCCAATTTTTCGATTTTTACAATTTCGGTGGACATCTTTTTTTCAATTTATTGCTTACCTCTGGTTTACATTTTTGACGTCGAACTCTACACTGACACTTCTAATAAGTTATTGTTCGTTGATATGGTATCGCAATATTTTGTTTATGCATGGAACTGGTCTAGGCTAACTAGATATAAATACATCCTCGTATTTAAAAGGGGAAAACATACCTTTTTAATTGCAGATATAATCAGACAAAACTAAGTGGTTTTCTTAAGAAATATCGTGTTGGTAACATTTTTATTCAAATAAGGTTAGTACTTGATTATTCCCTAAATGTATAAACTCAATTTCAATCGAGAAATATGAACTTTGAGGTGTTTGCAGAGAATCGTTTCAGGCACGTATTTGGTTCAATTTGTCTTCGAAAGGCTATATCTTTTTAACAGAGCCGAATTTGTAAAACTGAAAAAATGTTTCTTTTGGCGTCAAGAATCTACAGTTGAATATATGTACAAGTCCAAGACTCACCCTGTACAACCAAATGATTTTTTTCTATTGCAGATATAATTTTGAAAGTGAGGCAACCACTAGAAAATGAAATCGAGAAATTCAAGGAATATTCCACGCTCATATCATTCCTCTACCCTGGAAATAACACTCCATTGGTTAACAAATTAGCAGAAAAGAAAATTACCGCTTTTGGTAAGTCCGAAAATTCTATGTTAGTACCCAAACTAAAACTGATTGGAATTTCAGCTATGGACTGCATACCTAGAATCTCAAGAGCTCAAGTATTCGACGCATTGAGCTCAATGGCAAATATTTCTGGATATAGGGCCGTTGTAGAGGCAGCAAATCATTTTCCAAGGTTTTTCTCAGGTAAGAAAAAGGAACTTATTTTGCAGTACAGTCGGTTAACACATAAGTTGCACACAATCGCTATCAAGAGGTATCTGGGCATTTCACATACTTTACGGTGCATAAACATAAATTTAAGCGAATTAGGGAAAAAATTTATTAATATTTCAGTAATATCAAATTCGGAATCATCGAGGATATATTTGACAGATGGTTCCGGATTACGAATATATCTTATCTTGTATACTCCATTCACTTTTATAAAATATCTTGGTGCTTGGTGGGCCATGGTTTAGGTTTATCAAGTTCTTTTACTTAAAACGGACGCAGGTTGGCAATCGTGAAAATCAAGCGACATTGCCAAGTCTACTTTCTACTTACTCTTTTTTAACTTTGTGAATGGAGTTAGATATATGTCTTCTGTGGGTATTTTTTGAGAATTTTGAAAAGTGGGGAATTCCATAAGTTAATCTGTTCGTTCGTTTTCTGGGTTATTCGAGTACTTTTATTTTTTTTTCGAATGAACTAACACAAAGTAACGGACTATTCTGTCCATTATTTTTCAGTAAAATTTAAACACTCGGTTCTTGATTTCCGTACGAGAAAATAGCATAACTGAATCTTCCAAACATGTTTATCCTCGTACACGTGAAATATTTACGGTATTAACAGAGAAAAAAGTTTCTTCAATATTCGTCAGAACTTTGGAATTATTGAATTCACATAATATTTCCTCAAATTCATTGTTTTCCCAAAGTAAATAAACATTTTGATAAATACGTAATTACTACGATTTATATGTAGAAACGGCAACGTTGCGTTCATAACTGACAGAAGAATGACTATAACCTAACATTGTCAAAATATTCGCGGTGAAATGTGTCAGAATTCCAGGGCCAACTGGGCTACTTTATAAAAGTGAATGGACTATAGGTGAATCTACTTACAAGGTTGATGAAGAGTAGTGTTTTTTTCATTTCAAGTTGCATTTGAAAATGGTTTCACTTTTAAAGCTGAAATTTTATGGATAAACTCAGAAAGGATTGGAGTTCTTAATGAAATAATTAAATTCGATTTCATTGAAATAATTAAATTCGATTTCATTTCGAAAGTTCATTTTTTTTTCTTTCAGAAATAGAAGAAAATGATCCAACTCATGCTTCTGTTTTATTTCAAACGGAAGACCCATGAAAATAGTTCAACTTCGGATTGAATGTGTATCTACAGATAATTTCGTTCAGAAAAACAACTTGAAATACGGAATTGCCAGAGAATGGCCAAATTCAAAAATTTGGCGGGAAAGAATTCCTGCTTTACCACATATTCACTAATTTCATAGTTCAGCGATTTTCGGATAGAGAGCGCCATTTTTCATTTCATTCATAAGGATATTCATAGAACTTATAGTGATAATGTAAGTTCTATGGAGATATTCCATGAAATGCACGGTGGCGCCTCTGTCGGATTAGTTTTCCTACTCGCTCTGAACGGCGACCTTGAAAGAACCTTTTATTTACATTAAATTCTATAATAACAGTAGGGATTGTCGAATGAGGACAAATTACTAAGTACTAATTTCCACTTGTCAGCCAACGTTTCGTTTATTTTCATGAATAAACTTCATCAGGCCCTGTAAGGATACAACTGAAATTACAACTCTGAATAAACCCTAAAATGAAAAAGTGATTTTTTAAAGCTTGATTATTTCAATTGCTCTTGTTTCTGAGCTTATGAGATTAATATCCAGGTAGATGATTTCTTATTTTCACAACTGCATATTTTGCTTCTCTAATTGAGGTATGTAATATTAACATCTTGTTTGATGACCTTGTTCTTGTCCCTTTTGTGTTTTTTCATGTTGTGACCCCCCCTTTTTCATTTTGGGGTTTATTCAGAGGTGTAATTTGAATTGTAATTTGATTCCTTACAGGCCCTGATGAAGTTTATCCATAAAAATAAACGAAACGTTGGATGACAATTAGTACTTAGTAATTTGTCCTCATCTGACAATCCCTACTGTTAAAAGGACGCAATTACCTATCAGATATTAAATTTTATAATTTATGCTTAAGAGATCCCCTTGACTCATTCGGTACTCTAAAGAAGTCAGGAGGTTTTGAGCGTTTATTCATTCGCTTTGTAGGTAGATTCACCCTGTTCAAAGTTATCCTGTTATGGAATTTTTTTTTCTTGTTTCACAGAAGATACCTATGTAATATATTTGTCATTTTGAAATTTTGGGTTGATTCTTGCGTTAATGAGCTTTAATGAAAAAGTTATTCTCTTCCAAATAATTCATTCATTTCATTATTTTGTTTAAACTTCTTTTTTAATCATGTCCAACGTGTTTCCTTCGCTCGTGCTCAGATCAGGAATTGTAACTTATCCAGCTCAGCTGCCTTATCCGAGATTGGAACCTAACTTGAAAACTTCAAGTTTGTAGGTTTGGTCGTTCGAGAGATATCGTGTTCGCATACGGACAGAACTTAATTTGACCACGGATTCGTGATCAGTTTAGTCGATTGAGGTCCTTCTCAGCGTAAAAACATGAATCCAACGGAATTTTTTTTTGACAGCTATCAAAATAATACTGTCAAAGAAATCGTCCATGATCCCAGATATGTTATGGTAGGAATATTGGGAATACATTTCATTTAGTAGAAACATTGAAGGGATCATTCTTCTTTCGGAATCTGAAAAAAAACAAATTATGGTAGGAAAACGATTCAGCAAGCAATAGTTCAGCAATTTCATGTGAAATTACTGGCGGATACAGGGAGGCGGACGTGGGGGCGTCATCTTTATGAGCGTGATGACGTCATCGCTAAAACTTTTAAATGGAAATGTGGGTGTTGTGATACATTATTTGAGAGGTATTTAATAAATACACGTGTACCTATTCAGCCATACCAATATGCATAGTAATGCATAATATTGCTTATTGTCACAAATATTATAGATGAAATTTCAACGGGTTTCTTAATAAAATGTATTAAGTATTGGTATGAAGTATTTATTGACACACACAAATAAATTTTGTAAAGGCCGACATTTTATTTTAGCTGAAGGTAAACAATTTAAGCACTTAATTTAGGTTTCGTTATATTCAATGAGTAATACATATCAAATATTCATTGTAATAATAAAATTTTATTAATTTTTTAAACCAATACGAAAATCAATTACTGTAAATTATTGATATGACTGAATAGGTATCTAGAAGACCTTTCAAATAATGTATTACAACACCCACATTTCCATTTAAAAATTTTAGCGATGACGTCATCACGCTCACAAAGATGACGTCAAAAATAAAAAGGTATCCTTACGAATAGCCCGTTTTAAAATAAAAATCGACTGGTTTCAGGATTTTTCCTCAAAGTCGCCGGTTTACGAAATAACGAATTTATTCCTTTCATTTGCACCATATAGCAGCAATCGAAATTTCATGTTGAAGTCACTTTCAATTCCTCAGTTAGAGGAGAATCTCTCTGTTTGAGGATTGCTTGAATAATTTTCGGATCCCATTTTATGAAGTTCTTGAAAAGCTATCTGTAAACGTGAATTTTAAATAGTAACCTGTTGTTGTTCATACCCTTTAAGTATGAATTGCATGATAGTATATTCTAAAACTAGTTGCAGAATGGGCTCCTATTCCAATACGAATGCGAAATTGGAAAACGAGCGACGAAGGAGCGAGTTTTCGAACGCATGACCATTAGAATTGCATTCTGCAACGAGTATTAGACGATATTTTCTCTATTTCAGTCCAATGTTGTGAAATTCAATGAAAAATTGAAATTATAGGTCCAAGTGACTTTCATATTGTATCTTGGCAGTTGGTGTGACTGTTAGGAAATACGAAAATTGACATTTCTAAATTGACGTCTGCTGGAATTTGATAGGATCGAAAGTCATTGTTGAAAACCACAAAACGAAAAATGTAACTGAAAACGATGCTGTAATGAATTCATTACAGCACTGTTTTTAGTACTGTACGATACTGAAATAGAGAAAATAATCATTCTTTATGAATCTTTGAGCGCATCTTAAAAAAATCAAATAAGCAATAATTACAAATTATAGGGCAGATAACAGCAGCAGGAAAGGTTCCACCTGCAAAAGTACTCATTATTGGTGGGGGCGTTGCTGGTTTAGCAGCAGCTGGCCAGGCGAAAGCAATGGGAGCAATAGTACGAGCTTTCGATACCAGATCGGCAGTGAAAGAACAAATTGAATCAATGGGTGCAGAATTTCTTACAATTAATATTAAAGTAAGTGAATTCGTCTACAGAAAAATACATAATAAATCATCTACATAGGTGTTTCTTAAATTGGAGATACAAACGAAGAGGGGAAACTCCTCGCATGATTTTTTAAGAAAAAAACTCCTATAAACATACTCTCGAACGTTTCGTTTTTAAGATACTAGGTAGTATTCGAACGATAATTATGAAAACAGATGGGATTGAACGTGGTGAACATTAGTTAAGTATGGCTCGCCGGATCCCCAGAGTTAAATAGTTTGGATTTCTCTTTATGGTAACTGAAGTCGAAACTACGCCATTATTAAAAACGAACGATATACGCTCCAACAACGCGTTGAAATGATTAAAATCTATTATATAAAATTCTCCTGTTTGCCCTTTGTGGCCGAACTACTCCGAAAAAGCTAGACCGATTTTCGTGAAATTTTGTGTGCATATCGAGTAGGACAGGGAAACGGCCAACATCTATTTTTCATCCCCCTAAATGTTAAGGGTAGTCGATCCCTAACTTTTTTAAAAAAATTTTTTTTAATTTTTTCATGATACAGCACACAAAAATACATAAAACCCTAAATTTTCACCCCTCTACCTAACCTAACGGGGAACGTGGTATAACAAATGGCGGAACGGAGTTCGCGGGGTCAGCTAGTTCACTATAAAAATGGTGAACATTTGGCAGAGACGATTCGTAAAACTCGAAAATATGTGGGTCGTCGTGAAGCACCTTGTCGAACCGCAATACAGAAATTTGTGGAAAAATTTGACCTGTTAGGTCAAGTTGGTGATGTGAAGAGTAAAATCCATGCACGTCGCTCAAGAACAGCCGAGAATATTGCTGCTGTAGAAGAAAGTGTTGAAGAAAATCCAGGTTTGCCCTGTCCACGTCGTTCTTTGGAATGAGACATTCAACAAATGTCATTCTACCGTATTTTGCATACAGATTTGGGTCTTATAAAGATCAGTTCTGTCAACCCAAGAACTCAAGTCGGCCGATCATCAACAACCTCGTGTCTTTGCTGATTCGGTTTTTGAAATTCATGAAAATGATCCGGAATTCCATCGAAAACTCATCTTGAGTGATGAGAACTATTTCCACTTCGGTGGCTTCGTCAACAAGCAAAATGGTCGCATCTGGGACTCGGAAAAACCAAGAATTGTTGTTGAAAAACCTCTTCATCCTCAACGTGTGATTGTTTGGTGTGGTTAATGGTCCTGCGGGGGTCATTGGACCTTATTTTTTCGAGAACTAGGCTGGAGCAATTGGATGGTATGGTATTGATCTGGACAACGTTAACTTTCAACAATACGGCGCTAGGTGCCACACAAGCAACGAAACCATTGATCTTGTGATTTAACACCTTGCGACATCTTTCTTTGGGGTCATGTGAAAGGGAAGGTCCATTAAAGACCTCGACGATGGAATTCGTGAGGATACCGAGGACATAGGGCATTCACTTTTCGATTTGGTTATGGAAAATTTCATGTAAAGGATATGGTCGTGGTGGTCATTTGGCTGATGTTATTTCCTATTATTGACGGCATACCTTCCTGTTTATAATGAAATAATCATCCGATCATTTATCTGAAAAATTTTCTTTTTTCTTTGAATGTCAAAATAATAACTATTGTTGGGAAACCATTTATAAGAAACCATTAAGTTTAGTATAATCACAAAGCTTCTTTTTACATTTTTTTATTAGCTCACCGAAAAAATGTTCTAGAAGAACCCTGTTTTCTTCCAGAAAAATTATCACCCTGTAGATTTGCAATCGAAATTGTTATTATATCACATGATTTGAAATCTGAGTTGTAATATTTATGCCACAGTTTAGTTGAATACCTTGTGAAATGCACATACTGTGAGGAAAAATTTGGAAAAAATTCGAACTTTTAAAAACCTGTTTCTCGAAAACTGATTGTTTGCGGTCCCATGTTTATGGGACTATTGATCCACCAATGCTATTACGAACCAAATGATCAAATTATTAAAAAAAAATCTGAAAGATCATTATGATGAAGATTCTATAAATGCGAGGCGACCTTATATAGTTTCCATAGTATCCAACAATGGGATAACTTAAATCGATGGGTAGACTCGGAATTCTATTCCGTTTAACCAATCTAACAGTTTCAGTTTCAAAAGTTGGAATCAAACCTACAATCTGGATAATCTTGATGCTCTTCATATAAACGTTCGCTTCTTGCAAGTAAAAACCTTTTTGAAGGTTTTATTACTCTGTGGTTTTCACCTTAGCATCGTTCATCATTTCTCTCTTGCACTGTGTCCCTACATATTGTTATCATTGTCATCGAATTGTACAGACCCAGTAAAAAAATCATGCCATTGTAATCTGCGTCATAACTTCTAGAAGGTAAATGATTGTGACTTACCCCAAACAGCTACTAGATAAATTCAACGAACGGTTACTCTCGCATTTATCTTTCCATGTATCGGTTACTCTTAATTTTTCAGCTCTCAACTATGTGACCGTGACCGGTAGTACAGTACTAGTACACACATCTCGTAACATTTTCCAGATTTTCTGATTTTCAAGATATCAAGGGTAATTCTAGGTTTTCACTTCAATGAATAAATGAAAAGAGTAATTGTACAATTACTCTTTTCATTTATAACATCGAAGGTGGATCATTGCCGATTAGTTGGTAGTTGGTTATTTCAATGAATGTTGATTCAATATCTTCGATCTATTACAGGAAGAGGGTGGCACGTCTGCTGGATACAGTAAAGAGATGTCTAAAGAATTTATAGACGCTGAACACGCTCTATTCGCCAAGCAATGTAGAGATGTTGATATCATAATATCAACCGCTTTGATACCAGGAAAGAAAGCACCGCTTTTGATTTTGAAGGTAACAAAAAGCAACTTCATCAGAAATTTTATTGTAGCACTATGAATGTATTTTTATCTCTCATAGGAACATGTCCTGGCTATGAAACCAGGTAGTGTTATAGTCGATCTCGCAGCTGAAGCTGGTGGTAACGTTGAAACTACTAGACCAGGAGAAATTTACAATTTCAACGGTGTAACACATATAGGATTGACTGATTTACCTAGTAGATTACCCACTCAAAGTTCCACTCTATATGCAAACAATGTTTCCAAATTTTTAATCTCGATGTGTAAGTTATATTCGAAAAATTGAAACTTTCAAGTAGGTAACTGGTTATTTTGTTCTTTAGGCGAAAAATCCGATTTTCATGTCAACTTAGAAGACGAAGTTGTCAGAGGTAGCATAGTATTAGATCAGGGAAAACTGATGTGGCCAGCGCCACCTTTATCTGTTTCTTTAACACCACCGCCTCCACAGAAACCTAAGAGTGCTGCTGGAATATCCAAAGAAAAAGAGGCTAAAAAGAACCCTCTTTTGGCAACAGTTCAAGAATCTCTGATGTGTACCACAGGTAGGAAACTAACGAAAGCAATTCTATATAGAAATTAAAAGTTAATCTTATTTTCAGGTCTTGGAACTGTCCTAGGTTTAGGAGTTGTTTCTCCAAATGCGGCATTCACATCGATGTTGACCACCTTTGGTTTATCTGGAATTGTAGGTTACCATACGGTATGGGGCGTCACTCCGGCACTCCATTCGCCACTCATGTCTGTCACTAATGCAATTTCTGGAATAACTGCTGTGGGAGGTATTCTTCTGATGAATGGGGGATATTATCCTACTAATTCAGTTGAGGTAAGTAGAATATCCTTCATTTAGGAAAAGGACTCCACTATCCAGGGATTTAAGTTCTGAAAACCTGTTTCTCAAGTACGTTGCTACCAATTTCTGTAAAAATAAGACCATGGTCATCTTATTCCTTATACTCATAATTTTCGGCTCAGTGGCATTTCATTCCAGTAAAAAAAGTCGGGCCAGTGTACTGGCGTGAGCATCAAATTAAACGAATTTCTTTTGAAAGAAACGGGATATCACACCGTTAATTATTTTCATAAACGTTTCAATCAGATTTATTGAAAGAAAAATTCAAATATTCGTCGGAAATATTTTGCTAGAGAGTATGTTTAAATAAGCGAAAATAATGCCTTAATCAATTGATATACACATCAGATTTCTATCCGCGGTTCTTAAAGAGCACACTTAGGTATTAATTATATTATCTGAATTATTTCAAGAGAGTCATATATGGAGGTCTATCAAGTTGGCCCGGAAGTTTCAGCATTTCTTAGAAAAAAAAATTATACGGTAAATGCTAGCTAAATGCTGTAGAAAAAAATTAATTATCTTCGCTAGTGGTGGAAAAATCGGTGATTGAATTTTCCGGACCAACTTATGTGCAGCCCGGAGACATCGGCATTTTTCATCGAAATGCTGACAAAGATTAATGCTAGCGAAATGCTGATGGATGCTGAAAAAAATATCGAAATATCTGTGACCTTTGTGGAAAAATTGAAGGTTGAATTTTCCGGGCCAACTTATGTGCAGCCCGGAGACATCGGCATTTTTCATCGAAATGCTGAAAAAAATTAATTCTAGCGAAATGCTGATGGATGCTGAAAAAAAAATCGAAATATCTTCGACCGTAGTAGAAATATCGGTCATTGAATTTTCCGGGCCAACTTATGTGCGATAGCATTTTTCTTCGAAATGCTAACGAAACTTAATGCTAGCTAAATGCTGATGAATGCTGAAGTAAAATTATCTTCGACAGTACTTAAAAAGTCGATGATTAGCCAATATGCAGCTGGTGTAAGTTGACATGAGACTCCGTATTAATATGTATAAACATTTCTCTGGATAAGTTGTATACGTCGCAGATAAATTGGCATATCTATAGAATTTTTGGGGGGCGTGAATATGATATTTTCCAGGAAAAACAAAGAAATCAAAGTAAGTTTTTATATCACAATGAATAAGAGGAAACTAAAATAAAAAATAGAAATAACTTCAGAAATAACAAGAGAAAAGGATAATCGTTTTCAAACAGAATAAACTAAAAGGGTTGTTGAAACATAATTATCTTCGTCTATGCGACGTTCAGCTTTTTTCTTCAGGTCATCGTATTTTTCCCATTCACCACGTAATCTCTTAGCGAAAGCCACAAAATGACCCACAGAGTATTTTTCTCCTCCAATTATTTCTATTACACCTCTCAGACAGTAGGTTTTCTCCTGTATATGTATATCATTAGGTATATCAGAGAGTTTACATTTTATATCATATCCCTTTTCATCCGTCCATTCAAAGAATATCAGGAAATACAGTTTGTAATTTATTTCCTTTGAATTGCTTTTGCATTCTGAACAGAATATTTTTTTTCCTTCAAGTGAAAGATGAGGATTTGTTTCAAAATAACACACTGGAATTGAAGCCGTTTTAATTAATTCTTCAGATTTGCACACAGTGCATAGTACTTCAGTAGTTTTGCAAAAGTTTCTCTCCATGAATTTTTTTCACAATCTTACCCCGGCGCTCATATACTTGAGTACTATTTTTTCCTGTAACACGCTTTTGGAAAATACGCAAAAGAAAATTATCAGTAATAGTCCGTTCAACTTCACACCAGTTCTCTATTTTGGAATTGAACTCAGAGGAATCACAATATGCTGTACATAGAATTTGCAGGAGACAATCTATCGCACAAGTGTTGGTTATAATATATTTCGAATTATCAATTTTAATCGGCTCCAAATCACTTGCGTTAACATTTCTCGAAAAACCAATTGGAATTATTTGAGATTTATCTGCAAGATTGATCCAAATATGATTGCCTATGGCGATTTTTCTTTACAATGTCCTCACCGGCCACCGCGCCAAAAATCCATTGACATTTTTGCTTCTAAAGATAATTTTTCACTGCTTCTTGATAGCTCCGAAGTTTTTGTTATAATATTACATATCGGCGCATCGGCTTGTTTTTTCAGCGTTACATAAAGAGCAGTTATGTTTGATTATATTTTTGAACTGATAGCAATACGCATAATTCCTTCTTAACTATCTACGAGTATATATGTTCCTTGAGTCTTGACCATGTCATCTACTCTACTAGGAAGTTGGAAGTTATGAAATATGCTATTTTTTATATTATGAAAATTACTTTCAACACTTGCACTGGAACAAACTGTTACATTATTTTTTAGGATCGGCGTCATGACGGCTGGCCAAAGATGCAATAATTTACATAATTTACAGCCGTCATGACGCCAATCCTAAAAAATAGAAGAAAAAATGTCACTGGAAAATGGCGCGGTGAGGGCATTGTGAAGGAAAATCGCCCTAGGAAATCATATTTGGAACCGCATGGGCTTTTATCAATCTTGCAGATAAATCTCAAATAATTCCAATTGGTTTTTTGAGAAATGCTAACGCAAGTGATTTGGAGCCGATTAAAATTGATAATTCGAAATATATTATAACCAACACTTGTGCGATAGATTGTCTCCTGCAAATTCTATGTACAGCATATTGTGATTCCTCTGAGTTCAATTCCAAAATAGAGAACTGGTGTGAAGTTGAACGGACTATTACTGATAATTTTCTTTTGCGTATTCTCCAAAAGCTTGTTACAGGAAAAATTAGTGCTCAAGTATATGAGCGCCGGGGTAAGATTGTGAAAAAAATTCATGGAGAGAAACTTTTGCAAAACTACTGAAGTACTATGCACTGTGTGCAAATCTGAAGAATTAATTAAAACGGCTTCAATTCCAGTGTGTTATTTTGAAACAAATCCTCATCTTTCACTTGAAGGAAAAAAAATATTCTGTTCAGAATGCAAAAGCAATTCAAAGGAAATAAATTATAAACTGTATTTCCTGATATTCCTTGAATGGACGGATGAAAAGGGATATGATATAAAATGTAAACTCTCTGATATACCTAATGATATACATATACAGGAGAAAACCTACTGTCTGAGAGGTGTAATAGAAATAATTGGAGGAGAAAAATACTCTGTGGGTCATTTTGTGGCTTTCGCTAAGAGATTACGTGGTGAATGGGAAAATACGATCACCTGAAGAAAAAAGCTGAACGTCGCATAGACGAAGATGATTATGTTTCAACAACAGTTTTAGTTTATTCTGTTTGAAAACGATTATCATTTTCTCTTGTTATTTCTGAAGTTATTGCTATTTTTTATTTTAGTTTCCTCTTATTCATTGTGATATAAAAACTTACTTTGATTTCTTTGTTTTTCCTGGAAAATATCATATTCACGCCCCCCAAAAATTCTATAGATATGCCAATTTATCTGCGACGTACACAACTTATCCAGAGAAATGTTTATACATATTAATACGGAGTCTCATGTCAACTTACACCAGCTGCATATAGGCTAATCATCGACTTTTTAAGTACTGTCGAAGATAATTTTACTTCAGCATTCATCAGCATTTAGCTAGCATTAAGTTCCGTTAGCATTTCGAAGAAAAATGCTATCGCACATAAGTTGGCCCGGAAAATTCAATGACCGATATTTCCACTACGGTCGAAGATATTTCGATTTTTTTTTCAGCATCCATCAGCATTTCGCTAGCATTAATTTTTTGCAGCATTTCGATGAAAAATGCCGATGTCTCCGGGCTGCACATAAGTTGGCCCGGAAAATTCAACCTTCAATTTTTCAACTACGGTCACAGATATTTCGATTTTTTTTTCAGCATTCATCAGCATTTCGCTAGCAATAATCTTTGTCAGCATTTCGATGAAAAATGCCGATGTCTCCGGGCTGCACATAAGTTGGCCCGGAAAATTCAATCATCGATTTTTCCACCACTAGCGGAGATAATTATTTTTTTTTCACAGCATTTATCAGCATTTAGCTAGCATTTACCGTATATTTTTTTTTCTAAGAAATGCTGAAACTTCCGGGCCAACTTGATAGACCTCATATTTGGGGGCACGGCAGTGGCCCCGCCAAGTCGAGCGCGAAGCAAACACTGCCGTACTATCTTTACCCGAACCATTTCTCCGCATTTTCAGGCCCCTATTTGAGAAACTCCGGATAAGACCAGAACGCCGAAATTTTCGTCATCCAGTAAGCTATAATCACGTACTTGAAATCCAAAATTTCAAGTGTGTAGGTTATTCAGTTCCGAAGTTAAGCGAAAGCAATGTTTCGCATTTTCGAAACTCACTCACTCATGATCATCAAAATAGAACTAGTACTTCCCAAAAACTCAGAGAGCTGAAATTTGGTACAGAGTTAGGGTTTAATGGCCACATAAAGGGAAAACTATAAAAACTAGGATAATCGAAAATCTGGACTACCATTGTTGGCACGTCACGTGAGCTCACGTGCTATTAAGTCATCTTCGCAAAATGTGCAACCACAATAATGTATGGAAGTTTATGCGCTTGGAAACACATTGCTTTCATACTCAATATGTGAATATCGACTTTAGAATATAAATTGAAAAAAAAATAATAATCGGGTGATCAGTCTTATACACAGTGATATTTTTACTGTCTCATTTATTACAGGGATCAGAATGTACGACAACAAGCTTGGGTGCTGGGTGCTCATTCAATAATTCTTGAACTATTTGAGGGAATTCTCCCACTTCCTCTCTTCGTTGATTTTTTTGGTGAATCAAATATCTTCTATGAGAATCACCAGCAACTGTAAAGGCAGTTATGTTTTCTATATCTTCTTTCCATTCCGAAGAGCTTGATGAATAAGAAATTCTGTTTCGCTGTATCACTGAATAAAAGAAAGCTATGAAATTTTGGTGCAATATGGAACGTCTATTGCTTTTCAGAAAAAACATCATCAGATGGGTCTCCAATGGTTAGATTGGGAGAGAAAAAATTGAATCCGAAAAGGAATCGGGTAAGAGATGGGCTATATGGACAAGTTTGGTATCAAACTATAGGATTTCGGGGACGCTGAATTCAATAAGAAATAATAGGAGGCCTTATCTTCCATAGTTCAGAACCGAAAAAAAAATAAAGATTTGTAATAAAAAAACTACTCCTAAAAAAATGTGTCAAATAAGAAAATCTAATAAAATAGATCAATATGCCCACGTTTCTACAAAAAGAAGTGAAATCCCACCAAAAACATGCTGTAAAAACTAGCCAAGTCTCGATGGAGCTGCTTGTTTATCTCTAAAAAGTAATGAAATCTAGAAAAAGTCGAGCCGAGTTTAAGGCTCCTTACTGCGATTTCTATATTATTATAGTTAATGTTGTGTGACTTGGCCGTTGAAGGGTACACAAGGGTACAAAACCAGGTGCTCCATGACACCATTGCACCAATCTGTCGCCAGAAACGCAACCCATTGACGATGAAAAATTGCCACTTGGAAAACGTTCATTCAATTGCAGGCTCGATAAAGCTGCGTGTTCAATAATACGAGCCTGAAACAAACAGTATAAAAAATTATTTCCAGTACAGAGGGACTTCTACTCATTGATAGAAGACCGTCTGTACGTCTATTTTATTTTAGATCGGTGGTCGATTTGACGCTCCAAAAAGAAGGGAGCAGAAGTCAGCATTGTCAATGCTGAATGCATATGTGTTGCACAATCAACAACAGCCTAAAATGAGACACTAGCGTCCAATTACCAATACCAGCATGGGCTATTATCTCGCTTAACAACCATTGGTAGTAACAACAGATATAGCATTACGTGTAAACAAAATTGACTTGTACCCACTAACGTATAAGAATGTTCAAAGGCCAAGTCACACAACATTAACTATAATAATAAAGAAATCGCAGTAAGGAGCCTTAAACTTGGCTCGACTTTTTCTAGATTTCATTACCTTTTAGAGATAAACAAGCAGCTCCATTGAGACTTGGCTAGTTTTTACAGAATGTTCTTGGTGGGATAAACTTTACACGAAGAGACGATTATAATGCGGATTTATATAAACAGCTTGAATAAGCATATGAAGATTGATTTTTGATACACCACTTCATCTAAAGTATAATTCGCATTCCAAAGGGTGAATAATACACTTTGGAAATCGAAATTGCATCAGACCATGTTTATATGACTCTCTTGAAGTAATTCAGATAATATAATTAATACCTAAGTGTGCTCTTTAAGAACCGCGAATGGAAATCTGATGTGTATATTAATTGATGAAGGCATTATTTTCGCTTATTTAAACATACTCTCTAGCAGAATATTTCCGACGAATATTTGAATTTTTCTTTCAATAAATCTGATTGAAACGTTTATGAAAATAATTAACGGTGTGATATCCCGTTGATTTCAATAGAAATTCGTTGGTATCCAGAATTTGGATGCATTCAAATTGATACATAGGTATATAGGGAACTGACAGTTTCGGTTTATATTAAATCTGAAATATGAAAATCTCTTTGCATTGCGAATCTTAATTTATCTCAAATGAACGGCTAAAAGGCCGTTTATTACACACTTTTTTGAAGTATCCCGGTTTGACATGAAATTCTGACACATTTCACCGCGTATATTTTGAAAATGTGTTCATTCCTTTGTCACATATGCCCGCAATGTTATCGTTTCTGCATAAAAATCGTGGTAATAACGTATTTATCAAAATGTTCATTTACTTTGGGAAAATAATGAATTTGTGTATTTATGAAAATATTATGTGGATTCAATAATTTCAAAAACCTGGCGAATGCTGAAGAAACTTTTTCTCTGATAATACTGGAAATATTTCACGTATATAAAAATGGTTGGAAGATTCCGTTATGCTATTTTCTTCTACGGAAATCAAGAAACTAGTGTTGAAATTTTACTGAAAAATCCAGAAAAACGAACGGAACAGACTGACCTATGGAATTCCCCACTCTTGAAAAGTCTCAAGAAATACCTACAGAAGACATTTAAATACCTTTTCGCACCACTTGGAACACTCCAGTATTAAAATGTAGTGGTACATACTTCGAAACCTGTGTCACTGTTAAACCTTAGAAGAACAAACTCCATTTACGAAGTTAAAAAGAGTAAATAGAATGTAGCCTTGGCAATGTCGCTTGATTTTCACGAGTAGCAACCTCCGTCGGTTTTAAGTGAAAGAACTTGATGAACCTAAATCATGGCTAACCGGTATACTTTATAAAAGTGAATGGAGTATAGATGCCTCTATGTCTCAGCGCACCGTAAAACTTTTTTCGGTGCGACCGCACGGAAAAAGGGTCAATTTCGATGTTCTGAATCGGCATGTTATGATAGTATTTTCAGAGTGTTGTAATAAAAATAAAATATTCTTAGGGGGTGAGGAAGATCATGATAAATTAGTGAATTTATAAATGAAAATGGATCGAGTAGAATCATAAACGGATTTAAATTTGCAGGCTTTGGCTGCTTCAGCTGCTTTCATCTCCTTCATCAACATATCCGGGGGATTCTTGGTTACCAAACGAATGTTAGACATGTTCAAGAGGCCAGATGACCCCAAAGAATACAATTTTCTCTACAGTATACCTGCAGCAGCATTCTTGGGAGGATATGGCTATGCTTCTTTAGCAGGATTACCCGAAATACATCAAGCAGCCTACTTGGCAGCTTCCTTGTGTTGTGTTGGTGCTTTGGCTGGACTAAGCTCCCAGAAAACAGCAAGATGGGGAAACAATATTGGAATGGTGAGTGTTGTGGAAAGGATTAACTCATTTTCACTTTATTACTCTCATATCTTTAATTTTTCACAAATTATTTGCATTTCTTAGATCGGAGTTGCTGGAGGTTTAGCTGCAACCTTAGGTCAACTGAATATTGAACCTGAAGTACTAGCCCAAATAGCTGGATGTGCCTTGGGGGGAGGAGCTTTGGGAACGGTCATAGCGAAAAAAATTGAAATAACGGATTTACCTCAGCTAGTGGCTGCGTTCCATAGGTAAGTGTTCAATTGAAACGATGCGGCCAAATTTAGTTCATAATTCTCTCGTTTATTTTAGTCTGGTTGGTCTTGCTGCTGTTTTGACCTGTGGGGCCACGTTCATCCATGATTTTCCATCTTTTGCCTCCGATCCAGCTGCTAATGTAGTAAAAACTGCTCTATTCCTTGGAACATATATTGGTGGAGTAACATTCAGTGGATCTTTGGTGGCTTATGGAAAACTGCAAGGAGTTCTCAATTCTTCTCCTCTTCTTTTACCTGGAAGGCATGCCTTGAATAGTGCTATGTTATTGGGAAGTTTGGGAGCCGGAGGTTATCTCTTTTACGATCCCACACTTATGGGTGGTTTGGGAGCTCTTGGTACAACCGCTGCTCTTTCTGCTGCTATGGGTGTCACCTTAACATCCGCCATTGGTGGTCAGTGAAATTAGTTTCATTGAATGAATACCCAATCTCAACCATACCGACGTTTGTTTTAGGTGCCGACATGCCCGTTGTTATAACTGTTCTGAATAGTTACTCTGGTTGGGCTTTATGTGCTGAAGGTTTCATGTTGAATAATAACTTGATGACAATTGTTGGTGCCCTGATTGGGTCCTCCGGTGCTATCCTATCGTATATCATGTGCAAGGTGATTACTACTTAACCTTCACACGACTGTATATCAATCCTTAATGTTGAAATGCGTTTCAGGCTATGAACCGATCGTTGCCAAATGTCATTCTTGGCGGATACGGTACCTCAAGTACTGGTTCTGGTAAGCCAATGGAGATAACTGGAACACATACTGAGGTTAACGTTGAAGGAGCTGTTGAAGCTATTAAGAATGCGAAAAACGTTATTATTGTACCTGGTTATGGTCTTTGTGTTGCCAAAGCACAATATCCCATTGCCGAAATGGTCAATGCACTGAAAAATCAAGGCAAGAACGTCCGATTTGCTATACATCCAGTGGCAGGTAAGAACCCCTTATTGTAAGCGTAGAATCATTGTTGTCTTTGCTTTCTTCAGATCCAAGTATGTCGTAGTTTGACTCTGTCACGTTTTTTTTTCTCCGACGATTAGAAGTGTGTCATATTTAAGTAGCAAGATTTGATTACAGACAGACACCGGGACGCATATTCATATCCCACGTACCGTATCGCAGTCCGAATTCACCCGAAGCCGAAGTAAACTCAACGTAAATCGCGTCCGTTCCTGCGGTCTTGAACGTATTTTATGACCTGTATGGGATCGCTATCGCATTGTTACCAAATAGAGTTTTTGAAGAAAATAAGCGCAGATTTTTTTGCAAATCGATGATTAAATAGTAAGAACGAAAACAGCCACAGAAGGGGAAATTCAAACTGTGTTGAGGGGTTTTGCGTAATATTCCCATAGTAGCAATTCGAAAAATTATTGAATCAAAAAACGAGATGGAATTACATCAAGACCTCCTTTAACTACAATTAAAAAAATCAAATCTTGAAATGGAATAGGAGACTGAATAATGAATTGGTAAGTGCTGTTTCTGAATGGATAAAAGAATCTAAGTCAACATAAAGAATCATCATTTATTTGATGAATGGAAATAATTGTAAAAAAGTTAATTGTGAAAAGATTTTAATAATCTTAAAATATCATACCCAAAAAAATTTCGTATTTATAAATTCCTTTTACCAATGGCTAAAGATAATATATGGGCGGGCAACTGAGGGATTGCGGATTATATATAGGATGAAATTTATATCGACATATAGCTGAGCTTCTCATTTTCTTATTCATTCAGGTAAAATAGGGTTACTCTTACTCCTCACAAACTACTTTTTGTTATAACGATCTGAATCATCAATTGGGCAGGGTTATTGGATGTTGTTAATTAGGTATTCCCAAATTTAGTTCTGATATAACTATACCATTTGAGAAAAATGTCGAGTGATCTAATTCATTGAATATAATTTTCGAAAAAATTCTGCCCCCTTAACTTTTTGAAAAGTCTTCCAATCATACTTTTACTTTCACAAATTTTTCCAAGCAACGATGATTCTTATTTTTGTCTTTCGTATGTTGGACAACTTATCTCAATTAAGTGATATTCTTTTTTGATACCATTCTCCTTTTGACAACTTTTGAACTTCCTAACTCCCCTATCAATTGTGTACATTAAGCTGAGTGATTCTTCTTTTCAACAGCTTTTTACTTTGTGTATCTTTGCAACAGAAACGGAATATAATATGTACCTACTCACAAAATTCAATTTGCTGATAGCTATGTAAATTAAGATTAATTTTGTCAATGCGTTTCAGAAGTGGGAGGCCGAACTTATTAATGCAACAAAAGTAACTCGATCAATGACAACAACTATTAGAACACCCCTAAAAAAGTTTGAAAAAAAATATACCATTAAAGAGAAGATTTCGATCATTCTTTTGGCTTCAGTATAAAATCTTTACTTATTTTTTTACCCCAATAAATTCATGACCTTAAAGCATTCACTCTTGAATAAGAGGTAGCCGTTATTATTCGGGAATATGGAAAAAACCTAATCGTTATTATTTGAACTGAAAAGAATTAAAAGAATCGGGGTATCAATATAACGTATAATCCCAATTCATATTCCACGACTGATATCGCCAAATAAGACGCGATCACGCGCGTGGTTTATCGAGTAAGCTTCGGCTGTCTCCGAGCTGCTATACGGTACGTGGGATATGAATATGCCACCGGGACAGGTAAAACTAAATAAATGCTTGTAATAACATCAGCCAAATAACCACCACGACTACAGGACCATATTCTCTTCATGGAATTTTCCATAACCAAATCGCAAAGTGCCCCCCCTATGTCTTCGAAAGCCTCACGAATTCCATCTTTGTAATCTTGAATGGACACTGGGCTCTTGGTGTATACCTTCTATATTACATAGCCCCAAAGGAAGGAGTCCCAAAGTGTTAAATCACAAGATTTCGGTGGTCAATTGTGATCAACTCTTCGATGATAACACGGTCCGGAAGAGATCAATGGTTTCGTTGCTTTTCAGCACGTAGCGCCGTCTTGTTGAAAGTAAACGTTGTCCGGATCACCACCATCCAATTCCATAAAAAATTAATCATCTCTCGATAGCGTAATCCATTCACTGTAATTGTTGCTCCAGCTTCATTCTCGAAAAAGTAAGGTCCAATGACCCCGGCGCGGACCATAAACCGCACCAAACGGTCACACGTTGAGGATAGAGAGGCTTTTCAACTCTAACTCTTGGGTTGTCTGATTCCCAGACGAGACAATTTTGCTTGTTGACGAAGCCACCAAGGTGGAAATGGGCCTCATCACTCAAGATGATATTTTCATGGAATTCCGGGTCATTTTCATGCATTTCAAGGACCCAAGCAGCAAACACACGACGTTGTTGATGATCGGCCGGCTTGAGTTCTTGTGTTAACTGAACTTTATTAGCCTTATGGCCCAAATCTTTTTGAGAAATACGGTGTAATGACGTTTATGGAATGCCAATCCCAAAGAACGACGAGGAATGGACAACCCTTGGGTTTCTTCAGCACTTCCGGCTACAGCAGCAATATTCTCGGCTGTTCTTGAGCGACGTCCACGGGCTACATTTTTCATATCAGTAACTTGTCCCAAGAGTTCAAATTTTGTCCCCAATTTCTGTATTGCGGTTCGACAAGGTGCTTCACGACGACCCACAAATGTTCGAGTTTTATTACTTTTATTAACCTTTTCTACCAAATTTTCACCATTTTTATAGTGAATTTTAATAATTTAAATGCGTTATTCAAGCGTGTATCGTTCCATTTTCATTTATGGCGTAGTTTCTACTCGTCAAATGTAAAAAAATGACAACTTGAAAAATTACATCGAATAGCGGGTTTTTCAAAATAACATCTCTTATTGGAAAACCCTGTTTATCGTAGTCTCATAGTAGGTATTCAAGAAAAATGTATACAGTGTGTTTCGGTATGACTTGGCGATAATTTTTAAGGGCATCAAATATACCTAATTTCATCGACAAAAACACCCACATTGGGGAGTTTACCCCCCTATTTTTGGAATAGCCGCCATTTTAAATTAATTTTTTTATTTTAGGTGACTCTTTCAAATGATATCGATTTCTCTGACATAAAGTTCCTACAGATTCAAAAATGTCATAAAAAAATTCTTAAAAAAAATTAGTCAAAAAATTTAATGAATTCAGTAAATCCTAAATAGTACAAAAAGTAGCACATTGAAGTACATTTTGAGCAATTTTTATGATAAATTTGTTAGTTTGATCATTAAAATTGGTCAAAAGTACAGTGCTGAGTTTTTATTTCATTTCATCAATTTTCATAAGGGTCATGCTCAAACAGCAATAACTTTCAAATTATGTAACATAGAGAAATGATGTGGGTGTCGTTTTGTAACTGATATCCTTGCGTGTTAGTTCATCAATCATACTTCAATGTGCTAGTTTTTGTACTAGTGAGGATTTACTAAAAAATTCAGTAAATTTTTTGACAAAATTTTTTTTTAACAATTTTTTTATGACAGTTTTGAGTTGAATGTGTTTTCATATTGTTCTACTTCAATAAAAGGTGGCAGTATTATCTTTCAAAAAAAATTTTTTTCATATCTGTAGGAACTTTATGTCCAGAGAAATCGATATCATTTGAAAGAGTCAACTAAAATAAAAAGATTAATTTAAAATGAAGGCTATTCCAAAAATAGGGGGGTAAACTCCCCAATGTGGATGTTTTTGTCGATAAAATCTGGTATATTTGATGCCCTTAAATTATCGCTAAGTCATACCGAAACACACTATATAGTCATATAGTGTATATCTAGGTTTCTGAAGAGTATCAAAAAGTGTGAAAATTAAAACTTTTGTAACGCATATTTATAAAGTGCGAAAAGTCGCAACTTATCGAATGATCGTAAGAAAAAGGTATACGAAAATAATACACTGCGCAAAAAAAAATAACGCACATTATGGAAATCTCAAATTTATTCTACAACTGAAGGTGTTCTCAATGATAATTATTTTTATCAGAATTATGCATGCATATGTTATCCACTTTCAACGTTTTTCTTCAATACAGATGTTTTCTCCCAGCAGGAATAAAAAAAGATGATATTATCAGATTTTGAATGTATTGGCTCCATTCTAAAATCAGTTGTTCTCGATCAATTCTAGTGATCAATAGTTTTTCTTTCGTTTGATTTTCTACACTCCATCGCTATGCAACGCGAAACACGCAATTTGACCCAAGAGGAATGTGCCCAAGCGGTAGTTTTGCAAGAAGAAGGGTGGACATTCACAAGAATTGTAGAAAGGTTTGGAGTTTCCCATACAAGTGTGTCCAGAATGTTGCAGCGATTCAGGGAGACAGGTATGAATGTCCGAAGACCAGGACAGGGTAGACCACGGGTAACAACTGCCATTCAAGATCGGGCGCGCATCGTTCAGGACAGTGGCGGCTCGTCAGGGACGGCAGGGTCGGCAGTGCCGACCCTATATATTTTATGTCCAGCCAAAATTTGAATTACTCTTTCTCCTGTTTGATTACCAAATTTATTATAATTATTGTATTTCCAAGACCTGTGTGAATAAAATTCTATAAATCATATTTGTATATCACTGATATATTTCAACTTCTTGGAAATACGCTTTTCCAATCTCAACGCCGCGCCGTTTCGTCAACCCAAATCAGTCCGAGAATTGAAATGTGTGTGACTGCGGGAAGACGAGAGCGCCACGCATCGAACGCTTTCTGGGGACGGACGTTAAACCAGGTACGGCATGCCGTACTTGGACGTACTTCATTAATGAAAGGCGATTACGAATGAGGCGAAACAATTTTAACTCGACTGTTTTCTGTTGGAATTTCAATTAGATAATGATAATTATTATATTCGCCTCTTAGTTAATGCTTTTTCAAAATCGAAAATGCGATGTTTTCGTTCCACCTCACCAATGTTGCTCAAAACGAATTTTTGTCGTATTTCGTACTTTTATAGACGAGGATTTTGAACATGATAGTACTTATACGAATTCCTGCCCATTTCCACTATTTCCAGAAATTTTTAGCCGAGAAAAAAAATGCTGAACAGTAGCCGCTAAACTCTTATATGGCAGGCTCAATACATCGCAGGGTCGGCAAATGGGATTATGCCGTACTAGAAATGCCTCGACTCGTATACACGAGGAACCATCGGATCGGGGTGCCTCGATTGTTTTCGTTCGGGATGCGGCCCGCTAAGGAGCCTTCAGTGTCAGTTTGTTTGGTTTTTAACGGTGGTTGGATCGTTTCTTCCAGGAAATTAATTATTTTACGCGAACAAAATGGCCAATAATCAGGTTAGAGAATTTGTAGCTTCTTGTGAACATCCAGACGTCGTAAATTTTATAGTTGATGCGATGAAAAATTTATCTCACGATGATAGGCTATTTTTGAAGAACATGCCAAGACCGTGCCCGAAGATGAGTAGTTTGGTTCAGACGGGATGGCGAAATCAATCGAATAGGTCATTTAATGAAATTTGGTTTTCTAAATTTGGATGGTTAACTGGCAGTACAACTAGAAATAAATTATATTGCTGGTATTGCTTACTTTTCTCGGATAATAAGAAAAGTCCATGGGCGACTACCGGGTTCGACAACATGAAAGAACTTCCTAGGTCACTGAGTAAACATGAAGCTTCACGAGACCATATATATTCAGCTCTTAAATTCAAACTTTTTGGTACAACGAATATTCAGCAATCAATCGATAACGCTTACCAGCAAAGAATTGAAGATCACAATAAATTAGTTAAAAAAAAACGCGAAATATTGAGAAGGCTCATTGATATAATTTTGTATTTAGCCTTTCAGGAGTTACCATTTCGTGGCCATGAAGAAAAAACTGCACTATAAAAAAGTATCGCGCCGAGTGCAGTACCTCATGGTGGTGTGGAAACCTGCATAGGTACTCACTGTATATATATTTTTTTAATCGTCATATATATATATATATATATATATATATATCTCAGATACCCTATATGGTGATTATTAAAAAAAAAAAATTATCTGCCGACCCAAGATAAAATTTCACGAGCCGCCACTGGTTCAGGAGTACCTTGAAAAGGTTGAAGTCTCTCGAATGGAATGGCCATCAAGAAGTCCAGATCTCAATCCGATTGAGCAGGTTTGGGACAACCTCAATAGAAGGCTGAGAAGTTCGGAAAATCATCCAGCTACTCTTAATGACTTAGGAAACCAACTCGGAGAAATCTAGGAAGGATTAGATCAGAACATTTTAAGATCACTCATTTTGAGTATGAACCGTCGTTGCCGAGCTGTAATTAACGCAAGGGGTGGAAATACCAAGTATTAACTCACTTATCAGCATTTCAGTATTTTGAAAATTGTTTATTTCTCTTCTTTCACATAAGATTCGGTGAAATCCTGAAATTTTCTTCCATTTAATAGTCGATTTCAAGCGGATAACCTGGTCTTAAGTGGTAATTACCAAATATAACCAACTTCATTCAAGCGCTTTTGGTCCTTGTTGGTTATAAGTATGTGACGTCATGAATTAGCCCTTCAACGTCATCGTTTGGACCGCAGATATGAGATTACCGTACTCGAGAGCTGGGTTAAGATTCTGGTTATAAGAAGTGAGGTTAATAGGCTTGATTTTCGCGCGATTCATGTAACCACATTCAAGCGCAAGTTGGTTATACGTGGTCCTTCCTGAAGGGCTATAACCAAGGGCAGGACCAGAGATAACCGCGGTTTTTATAGTGGTTATCCGCTTGAAATCGATTAATATGTCATGTTTCGTTCGAAACCTTCCCTTGAGAACATAAAAAATAAGTTATAAAGTCAATGTAGAGTTAACTTTCATTAAAATTGAGATTTTCAGAATGTGCGTTAATTTTTTTGCGCAGTGTACGTATATGCAGCTAAATTATCTGTAATTTCTGTAAAAGCCTTCAATTAGGCCAGAACTAATGGAAAAAATTCACTTTGTGATTCCTCTTTTATTTCAGGTCGTATGCCAGGACAGCTCAATGTTCTGCTTGCTGAAGCAGGAGTTCCTTACGACGACGTTTTCGAAATGGAAGAAATAAACGATGAGTTTTCCTCCACCGATTTAGTTCTGGTTATCGGAGCTAACGATACCGTCAACAGTGCAGCTGAAGACGATCCCAATTCAGCAATTGCTGGAATGCCAGTTCTTAAAGTTTGGAACGCTGAGCAAGTAATTGTGATGAAGAGGTCATTGGGAGTCGGTTATGCTGCTGTTGATAACCCAATATTTTATAAACCCAATACTTCAATGTTACTTGGTGATGCCAAGAAGACCTGCGATCAACTCCTGGCCAAAATAAAGGAAGAGAATGAAGCTTAGGTCTGGGCTTTCCAAGACTGAGAATATTTACAAGGTTCATGATTTTTTATAGATGATGAATATGTTTTCGAAATGTTATAGACTGCCATATTGTTTTATAATTTTTAAGGTTTTATATAATTCTACTATTTTCAGTCAGTATCAAATTTCATAGGTAAGTTTCATGGTGCTCAG
This sequence comes from Adalia decempunctata, assembly GCA_951802165.1. NCBI lineage: Eukaryota > Metazoa > Arthropoda > Insecta > Coleoptera > Coccinellidae > Adalia > Adalia decempunctata. Next base: position 59,580,603 of record OX637696.1, on the reverse strand, counting down.
AAGTTTTTGAACTTCTTGTTATCTTTAAATTTAACATAAAGGATTTCATATTATTGATCAGAATCCATCACAAAACCTCTCGTGATATAAAATTTATATTAGATACTTAGTTGGAAAGGAGGTGCATGTAGGTAAATACCTTAGACTGACTATATAGGGGTATAGTCACAGGTTAATACCAATACCTACTCGAATCATTTTCGTCGATTTCTCTCGACTCCCCACTGTTTTTATATCATGCCTATTATATTCATAATGCATATATCACATAACAGCGACTGAAACGTGTCGAGGTAGAAGGTTAGGGACCCGCCTCTGGAACGAGTAATCCAATCAAAATTCCGGTTAGAAAAAAAAATGGTTACAAAAATTCTTAACTAGGGAAATCATTAAGAAAATTCATCTTATTTGTCGCTTTAATCGGTGTTCATTAAAGCAGTTTTCAATTTTCTTTTCCACTAGCGCTCGGTTATGACATCAACGGACTGAGGGCCGGTATTATAAACAAGAACCGAAGGTTCAACCCTTTCGTCAACAACCAAATTCCTCAATAAAAATTCGGAATCTGGTAGTTGACGCACGGTCCAACCTTCAGTTCTCCTTTCATAATACCGGCCCTGAATGGTGTGAACTTAAATGAAAGTTACGCCGCTGCACTTGTATATTCATAAGTCTCTTTTATAATTGCCGGAAACCCACAAAAATAAATAGAAACAGTATTCGTGTAAGTAGTACAATAAGAAGGAATACGTATTAATGAAATTATATAGGGTTTGATAAACTTACAACTGAAAGTTTTAGTTTATCCTCTCAAAAAGTATTTGTTTAAATAATAGTATTTTCCTGAAAATTTATATTTTTCTACCTCTTGCTATATTAAGTTTTCTTCGCTTCTCGTTATTAGCTTTATTATTGATATACAAATAATTATTTTTCGTTTATTAAGTGGAGCGGTCGTTGATGTGATTTTTTTTAAATTGTTGTCTGTAAGATCTGAATATTTCAGTTAGTCATGATCGGAACATTCCTTAAATGCTTTGATTATATGAAGAAAATGTGAATGAATCTGTAGGTCATCTAAATGATAAACCGGAAAATATAATATGTTACATTATTTTCAAATAAAACAAACTCTTATATCCATATTCGCTCACACTCTCTCTTCAACTATATACCTAAATATGTTTTCATAATTACACAGGGTGAGTCGTCATTGCTCGATATCTCTTGGAAATTTTGTGGCTCCAATGTGGCGAAACACGATACCACCTGTTTTTTTCAAATTGGGTACTCAATTTTCATATCATATTCTCAATCCCCTTGGAATTTTGATATCGAACTACTCCACTTGTAATATGTAATTAATTCATATAATAATATGTTAATTTTCGACTTTGCCATTTTTTTCGACAAATTCCATGGTTTATAAACCAGCATTATATCTTAGATATCGATTTAGGTATAATATTATATTGCAGTTATAGTGTTCATTATTCAAATGGTTCGAAAGATACTGCGAAAATAACCTTTAAAAATGTCACTGAGTCAATTTGTACAAATGACATTCTGTCTGTTCGAGACTCTATTGGGTACCCTTCATTTTACATTTTAGACACAACAGGTCTATTAATTAAGACAACCCACTAGGGTATCAAACTGTGAAAAATAGTTCAGGACATGCCTTTTGAATGCCAGGACTTGTTGACTTTTTTTAAAAATCATTTTCCAAAAATCACAATAAAAAAAAATCATACAAATTTATTGAACGGTTTACAAGAGGTGACCTTTAGTTTAATAACGATGTCCATGAAATTTGTCGAAAGAAGTAGCTTACGTTAAAAAGGAACACAGATATCATAACTTCGTGGGGATTCAGAATATGAAATGAAAATTGGACACCCTCATTCTTACCACTTTAGGCCCACCAAATAGATTCAAATTAAATATTTATCATACGCGACGAGAGGACTCAATTCCGTCAAAATTTGAAAAATTTTCCCGCCCAAAATTTCCAGGAGTTATCGACAGATGAATTTTGACTTACCCTGTATATTTATTGTTCAAAACCCATAAACCATAAACATTGTTTGAAATTATTTATCAACAAGTTTTTGAGCTTTTTTAATTTTGTTTTTATATAATGATATTTCATTTCTGTGTATTTTATAACAAACAAGCAGGCCGTCCCAGCTTCGCCCGAGTAGAAATTTGTTTCACGCGGCGGTTTCATCTTCAACACTTCAACCTGTCATATCTTTTGATGTACTCGTTGTAATTGTATGATGTGACGGGCAATTTTGTTTTAAATTAAATACTGGGCATAAATAACGTATTAGGTTGCATTAGGATCAATACCCAATTCATAAAAACACACTCCCAAATAGTGCATAATTTTGGAAAACATCTGATTACCATAAACAGGTAATAGCAAGTCAATCTTGAGAGATAGATATATGCTATCGCGGACTTTTTTGTAGAACTATTTAAGAGGTTCATTTCCGTCATACATTGTATCCACGTAAGTCTTACGGTTTTTGCAGCGCACGTGAAAATAGCTGATTTTGGCTGATTTTTTGTAATTATTGAAGTTATAGTAGGTATCCTAATTTTTTTCGGGTGAAAAGTATAGCCTATGTCACTCAGGGATAATGTAGCTTTCTAAGGGTGAAAGAATTTTTGAAATCGGTTCATTAGTTTTTGAGCCTATTCGTATCAAACAAACAAAAATACAAATCTTTCCTCTTTATAATATTAGTATAGATATGTATATTGGTTTGAACAATTCGAATGCAATAGTATTATCATTATCGATAAGCTTTGATTGAAGTACATATTACTATTCAAATCATTAAGCAATGCTATAATCGTCAATAGTATATTTATGAAGTATAAGTATTTGAATAGAAATACTTGCAGATTTATATCTTATATTTGATAATCGAATCACAAATATTAAGTTATGTTTTATAGTTATGAATATATTCATTTATAAGAAATCACTTTATTATAATGTGATAATGGAAGGACTTCAAAAAAATTACTTCAAGTTATTTTTAATTGAGTTTTTTATATATATCTGTTGAACAATTTTCAGTAGACATATATGAATTTTGAATTCCAAGGATTGTTCCGATCAGCAATAGGTACCTATTGCTTCATTACATCCGATTGAAAATTTATTTGTTTCAAATTTTCGTCTTATTTCTATTAATTTTCATGTATGTATCGTCATTGTAAGAAGACCCCAAATAAATCTGTGTTTTTCGAAAAATATATTCTAGAATAAAGAAATTATCTTTTTACGTCCAGAGTGTCATTGCCTTTCACAATCCGATTACACAGTGTAGCAGCCGTTAGATGAGTGTAAGTCAAAGAAGCTAAAGAATATCTTTGGTGTGAGTGCCTTTTTAACAGTTAGTACCTAGTACCTACTACACAGTGAAGGCTCGTCATAGGAAGCAAGGGATGCTAGTTTAAACAATAAACAATATAACGGCTCTTCTAATCAACAGTTTAATTCATCATTGTACAGGTGTCCCAAGTTCGAGTGCCTATTAGACGTTTCTGGAGAACTGGACATATTTGAAATCTGAAAATTGATGGGATTACGATATTGTTCGAAATTCTCTACAGACCTAAAATATATTTGGAGCCTGAGCACTTCCGGTTGTACAGGGAGTGAAAATAAATTTGTCCAATTTTTTTTTTCAATTTTTTCGTTCTTGATATGATTGAGTATTCAATTCTGAATACATTTCTATTATTCAAATCATTGTATTCAATCAAAAAAACCTGAAAAAATTCAAATATTAAAAGTCAGTATTATGTTCATTTTTCTTATTCTGAAAGTCCTGAGTGTAAACCGAGTTCACTATACAGGGTGTATTTCAAGGTGAGGCTTTTCTTTTGACAGGTGATAGAACTCATCAAAATAAGTCATTTTACCGAAAATTTCTTATATGAAATGTTGAATGTAAAAAGTTATACAAAATTTTGGGCATCAATACCTTAATACTACTCTGGCCTGCATCTCTCTGTTCATATATTATCTCTGCACCAGGTTTATGAACATCCGCGAAGTTGATGGTTGATTTCTTAGCGGAAATATTGTTCTGTACAACTCATACGCTGAACTGGCATTTTGTTTTGATTCACCATAAATTAAAAGCATATCAACAAGTTCCTTATTCGAATAAACGTGCGGTACTTTCGAAACAAAACACTCGTTCAATCTACCCCGTACCTTCGCCGTAACACGATCGAAGAGATTACTGATCACAATCGATATTCTGATAAGAAGACAAAAAACATGTTGATATCTACGGACGAGCAGACGATGGAGCAGGTTCGGTCTGAGGAATTTTCAGATTCACGTAGAAACTAGAAAATATTTTAGTTTCATGTTCTCAAAACAGAGGCATAATTCATATAAAAAATTTTTGGTAAAATGACTTATTTCGATAAGTTCTACCATCTATTAAGAAAAAGCCTCACCTTTAAATACACCCTGTATATCGAAAATTTCGAAATAACACTTTTCGTTCACCAAAATCCAAGCAGGCTTTATACAGAAGGCCGTACGGAGGCCGAAATTTGGGATGGCCAGAATGACCCGTATAATAGAGATTTGAATTTTTAAACCAAACATTTTTTCCAAAAATTATTGGTAGGAATCGAACTTTCTACGAGTATGAATTGGATTCATTTTACTCATTTTAGCCTTGTTAATATACTATTTCCAAATTGGCAACCGAGAAAAAATATGCCAACTTTGCAGGTTTTCCGCCATTTTAAATTTTTTTCAGAATTCTACACCAAAAATGAATTGAGCTCTAAAAAATATTGAGATGTGACCAGAAACAGTTGTTTCAAATGTCACGCATAACTTACCACAGTTATGAGAATATTGCTCTAAGTTGACACACCCTGTAACTCGCTTATGCTTCGAGAACAGAGGGTATATGTCGCAGAACATATAAATAGGTATATGTCATAAGGCAAAAATGACTTTCTCGATTTAAACTACACGGCTGTATATGTTTGTCCAGTTTATGGTGAAACACCCTGTATATAAGGGGGAATCACAGTCTGAGAACTGGACGCAGTGTCCAGTTCTCAGCAGATTCAGAGTATTTATCAATTTCAGGAAGCGGCAATCTGTAATACATAAAGCTGTGTTACGTGTGGTATGTGGTAGGTATACTGCATTCACTTTTATAAAGTAGCCCGGTTGGCGCTGGAATTCTGACACATTTCACCGCGTATATTTTGAAAATGTTAGGTTATACTCATTCTTCTGTCAGATTGGGACGCAACGTTGCCGTTTCTACATATAAATCGTCGAAATTACGTATTTATCAAAATGTTTATTTACTTTGGGAAAACAATGAATTTGAAGAAATATTATGTGAATTCAATAATTCCAAAGACCTGACGAATACTGAAGAAACTTTTCTCTCTGTTAAGGTCGGCGTTTAAAGCGAGTAGGAAAGATCAGCCGATAGAGGCGCCACCGTCCATTTTAAGAAATATCTCCATAGAACTTACATTATCACTATAAGTTCTATGGGTATCTCTCTAATCATGAATGAAATGTACAATGGCGCTCTCTATCCGAAAATCGCCGAACTATTAATTAAGTCAATTTGTGGGTAAAGCAGGAACTTTTTCCCGCCAAAATTTGAATTTGGCCATTTTCTGCCAATTCCGTATTTCAAGTTGATCTTTTCATGGATCTTTCTGTTGAAATAAAAGAGAAGCATGGGTTGCCTCATTTTCTTCTATTTTTGAAAGAAAAAAAATTAACTGTCGGAATGAAATCGATTAAAATTATTTCAACAAGAACCCTAATCCTTTCTGAGTTCACCCACAAAATTTCAGTTCTCAAAGTGGAACCGTTTTCGAAATCAACTTGAAATAAAAACACACTACATTGAACGCCCACCTTAATACTGGAAATATTTCACGTGTACGAGTATAAACATGATTGGAAGATTCGGATATGCTTTTTTCTTGTACGGAAATCAAGAACAGAGTGTTGAAATTTTACTGAAAAATAAAGGACAGAATAGTCCGTTACTTTGTGATAGTTCATTAACCCGAACCCGACAGAAAAACTTTTAGACGAACAGAACAGACGGACGTATGGAAATCCCCACTTTTCAAAATTTTTGGGAAATAAGCCTACAGACGACAATTAAATACCTCTTTGCGCAACTTGAAATACTCCAGTATGAAAATGTATTGATACTACGAATCTTGTGTCACAGTTAAAGCTTAAAAGAACTAACTCCATTCACAAAGTTAAAAAAGAGTAATTTGAAAGTAGACTTGCAACACCTTGCAATGTCGATTGATTTTCACGATTGCCAACCTGCGTCCGTTTTAAGTAAAAGAACTTGATAAACCTAAACCATGGCCCACCAAGATACTTTATAAAAGTGAATGGAGTATATGTATGTGGTATCTTGATTTTCACGACTGCCAACCTGCGTCCTGCGTCAGTTTTAAGTGAACGAACTTGATACGCCTAAACCGTTGTTTAAACATTGCTTAAAGTTTAAACAATGCCTAAACCATGGCTAACCGCCGTAACCGGGATACTTTATAAAAGTGAATGGAGTAGGAGTAGATTGAGAAAAAATCGGTAGAGATTGTAGAGAATCACGGTCAAAAAAACGCCTGACAAACTGACAAGTGACAACGACATTCGACTTGTCAACGATTTTCCAAAGTAGCTTTTAGCGGGGTGGGAAGTGTGTATTTCAAAATATTGATCATTGAGAAAGATGTCAAGTCAAAGGAATCTGACCTATGAATCTGACAACTCGTAATAATGTTGACCACTTCCATGCTTAAGATATGCCTGCGAATTTAATTTCTACAGTTGAATAAAAATGTGAAGAATAGAAAATTTGGGTTTTGTACTTTTATAGTCCACCAAAAACATGGGACGTGTTACTGCCTCACTGAAACTTCGACAGAATGCAACGAAAACGAGGAAGGAACTAAGAACCAAAGATACCAAAAAAAGTTCTAAACAACAAACGTAATGATTGAATTCTTTCTTTGTATTCGTATTGAAACTGATTTCTTGGTTTCAGAAAACCACCAGAAACTAACCGTTCCTCCCTTTTATTTCCTGCTGGAGATACAGCTTTCAAAGCAATATTGTCGGCAAGATTTTGTGCAGCAATTTGGTCTCATATCACTGACTGTGATGAAACTTTTAACTACTGGGAACCAATGCATTTTTTGAGTAAGAGATCCAATACAATTTAGTAAATAGCTCTAATCTACACATGCTTTTAGTATATGGAAAAGGATTACAAACCTGGGAATATAGTCCAGAATTTGCTCTGAGGTCATACACCTACATACTTTTTCATGCTTTACCTGCTCTTATTTATCAAAAAATATTCCAACCTAATCCATTGCTCATATTTTACTTCACAAGATGTCTCTTAGGTTTACTTGCTGCTTTCTTTGAGGTTTATTTCTACAAGTGAGTGTGGTCTAAAATCAATTAATCAATTCTTTTTGATATTTCTTGGCTATCAGTTGCGTTTATCCCGTTAATAATTGAATAAATCAGTTTCAACTACGTTTCAATATGTTTTATTTTTTTTAGGGCTGTTTGTCGAGAGTTTGGAATACATATAGGAAGATTATGTTTAGCATTTCTTCTTTTCTCACCGGGCATGTTCATATCCAGTACAGCATTTTTACCATCATCGTTTGCTATGTATATGTTCATGGGAGCATGTTCAGCATGGTGGGGACGAAATTATAACTTAGCTGTGTTTTTCACAGCTCTAGGCTCCCTTTTAGGTAAGAGTTACAGATATCCCACATCATTTGAGACTCTAATCAACTTATTTTTCAGGTTGGCCTTTTGCTGCCCTATTAGGTGTTCCAATTGCATATGATATGCTATTCAGACGAAAGCTATACAAAGATTTTATAATGTGGTCAAGTATTTCAGGGATGGTAATATTACTACCTATGGCTATTATAGATTCTATGTACTATGGAAAGTTTGTAATTGCTCCTCTTAATATCGTTAGGTATAATGTTTTGGGAGGCGCAGGACCTGCACTTTATGGGACTGAACCATTCTCTTATTATATCATAAATGGATTCTTAAACTTCAATTTTATATGGGTAAATATTCCAACTAGGTATATCACATTGAAATTATATTCAATGAAAGATAAACAGGAAAAATTTGCAGAGTTGAAAATTCAAAATGTTGATGAGAGGGGTCAAAAGTCATAAAATACTTAGTTGAATGAAGTGACGATTTGTGAGTGTATACAAAATTTGGTTGACATCGTAAGATAACTAGCATCAGAAAAATCATTGGTAAAAATTGGCGTTTTCTGAAAAACCAAATTGAATTCAGTTCTGCAAATTGGCATGAGATGGTTTTGGTACATGAATTTTTGATAGAAATATTTTTATTGGTGTTCAACTGCCAGTTATGCCTTATGGCTCATTCAAATCGATCCGCAAATATGGGGAGTGAGTCAAAAGTAATGCACAAAATTCCTATCGTCGGTATTTGTTACATATTGTGTGAGAGAATGCTTGAACAATTTTTATTTCAAATTACGTAACTTTTCATATATAATTGAGTAGTTGGTTATGCACACTCTTCTAGGAACAGAGAGTGCTTAAGGTTTTTAAAAGGCAACACTAACTTTTTCTGCCAAAAATTGATGGTCTTTTTGTTGATGAGGGTGATTTGGTCATTGATGGTCTTTTCTCATCTACCCTTGTAAACTAAACTAATTGAATTCGTATTTTCACTGTTTGCACCTGTTGTGAGATCCATCACAATTTCGACATTTCCAGTTTTCTTATTTTCTCTGAGCAGTATCGTTCATTGAGATTCAAATAAGAAAATAACAAGTCCCCCACCTTTTGCTCACCTGTTTTTAGTAATCTCATTCACATTTTCTGTGATTTTTATTTTGGTCAACTCATCACTGACTGACTACTCCACGAATTATCTGTGATGACACATTGAATCATTTACTCCTGAAGTGAATATCAATACATAAAACAAAGGAAAATTCTAATTCAATAAGTTTAACCAAAAATGGGTCACTTAAATCACAGGACGTGAAGTCAGTATGTCCAACTATCTTGTAGGTAGATTCGCATTCAAGAATCAGATTGAAAAAATATTTTGACATTTTTGACTATCTATCTATCATTGAGTGCTAATACAGGGTTGGGATAAAGTATGGAACCAAATAAATATCTTTAAAACGAAAAGAACTATATTTATGAAAATTTGCAAGTAAGTGCAATGGAATAAAATGCATCGTTCTTTTCGTTTAAAAGATATTTATTTGGTTCCATACTTTATCCCAACCCTGTATAACAAGAATGAAGCCAAAATAAGTATTAGTTCATTGCTAATTAATTTATGTCACCCCATGGAGAAATATGTTTGTATAAGCAAGGACATAATATTTTTGGCTTCATTCTGTTTTACCTGGTTGTACCTCTTGTTATAATGTTATGCTGATAAACACTTTCTTTACAGATTTTGGCTCTATTGAGTCCTTTGGCTATAGCTGCTTATTATTTGTTTGTACCAACAAAGCAACCAACAACCTTTACTCTACCATACTGGATTTCATTGAGTCCCATTTTACTATGGATGGTGATATTTTTATTCCAACCACACAAAGAAGAAAGGTTGTTGTTGAAAATACATTATCCTATGGTGTTCTGAATGATTCTTTTATTTCAGATTTTTATTCCCCATCTATCCCATGATATGTTTATGTGGTGCCATAACACTTGATGTGATACAGAAATTAGCATTCCGAATTTGGTCTGTATTCAATTATATGCCACCAGGTACTCATTACTTGGATAAGACGATGTTCGTAGTGTATTTCACCATTATTATAACCAGTTTGTTGGGTAAGTAGAGAAGACAGGATAAGTCAAATTTTTGAACAGAAGTTTTTGATATTTGAGAACATTAAAATGAAAAATCCATTAAATTTTTTGAATTTTTTTTTCAGGAATATCCCGGATTTGTGCTTTGTACAGGTATTATCATGCCCCCCTGGATCTATTGATGGAGGTCAACAAATATCCCCTTGATTTCAAAGTACCTGATCAGTCTAATATCAATGTATGCATGGGGAAAGATTGGCACAGATTCCCAAATTCTTTTTTCTTACCAAATACACAATGGGATATACGTTTCATCAAATCAGAGTTTGATGGAATGTTACCTGCACCCTATGCCACAACTGAAAATGCCACAAAAATTGTCCATGAGTATTTCAACGATCGCAATATGGAAAACCCGGATGTTTACATCAACATCAATAAATGCCATTTCTTGTTGGACTTGGATTTGGGAAAAGAGACTGTTTTAGAGCCTAAATACAGTTCTATGACCAATAGGTGGAAACTTATATCGTCATACAGTTTTCTGAATAATGAAAAATCCAATCAATTTTTTAGAGCCTTTTTTATACCATATTTGAGTTATAATTATATCGAGTTTGGAAACTTTAGTCTCTTGAGAACGAAATATATATGGAAGTGATTGAAGGGTTTTCATTTCCTGTTTTACCTTTTTTTTAACCAGTACATGTCTGAAAAATTTCTGCCATCTTCCAATGAAAAATGAGTTCCATTCAACCAAAGGCTCTCAGTGGGAGTACTTATAGAAGCATGTCTCATTTCCAGGAAAAATATGGATTTGTTATGATAAATCCTAAAACCGAATGAACTTATTTCAGCATTCCGTCATGTGATTGAAAATCATACTGAAAAAATGTTGTTTGCATCCAGTTTTAAACAAAGGTTTTGAGGTTCGATATTCATTGAAGAAAGTTATTTAAAAAACATTTATAATTAAGTATATTCAATTATTTGCATCTTTCAATGGCCAGGAAACATCCTGACTATCGCTGAGGAGCACAAATGAATAAGAATAATAATAAGAACCGTCCTTCAGCCTTAATAATAACACCATGTTAATTCTTTAATAAACAGGGTATTCCAAGTTTTAGTGCCTTTTACAAGTTTCTGGAGAACTGGTCCAATTTCACATCTGATTATGAGATTGTTCAAAAAATTTTTTGGAGTTTCAGCTCTTACGGTTATACCGAAAATGAAAATAAATTTCCCCTCAATTTTTTTCATTTTTTCTTCTATAATATGATTAAGTTTTCAATTTTCGATGACTTTTTGGTCGAACTGTTGCTGATAGATTGAGAAAAAGTGGAAAATGCACTATTATGTACATACTAAACTTTTCCGTCTCTTGTAGTCTTGTCTTCCGGTTTCGAAAAAAAAAATTTTCAACGATTCTCTTGAAATCCTGGGGAAAATTCAAATTGTCATAAAATTCAGTTAGTAGGCGATAGTGAATGAATTCAGTGTCAGTTTGGACACATCAAATTACTGAACGTTTGTGTTTTTGTGGCTATTTATAAAAAAAAAAAATAAAAGTGCAACACGAAACGTTTGCGACTCCATGTTCAAGGGGCTTTTTTTTCACACACTTAAGGAATCTTCCCTTTCCGTTTGTACATTCAATTTAGGAATCCCTGTATACCTAGTATCATGGTATAGTATACGACTTGAAATGAACACTTGAAGCCGAACCTGATCTCCGCAATTCTATCTCACTTTGTCCGAATACTTTCCTTTTTCAATAAAGCAACGTGGACTGCTCCAATCCGACCTAATGAACAAACATAAATAGACGATAATATATTATTCAAGATAATTCTCCCATTAGTTGAAGTTATAAGTTTTCTTCTTTGAATGTTCGTCATTTTTATCCTTTGATTGATTAAAAATGGGCAGCTCTTCTCCTCCAACTTTCGTGAATGGCTTTCATGACGACAAATCCATAAGAAAAATGAAGTACAATAAACTGGGAAATACGAATTTGATGGTTTCAAGTCTGTCTCTGGGAACTGGCGGATTCAGTCACTTTTATGGGTAATGTTAAATATATATGATTTTTATGGATTAATTTTAATGGTACACATCGACACGCGGTATCACCATGTCCATGGTCAATGGCCTTCCGAAAACTCCAATACCTAGGTAGGTACCAGTAGCGTAACTATTCATTGGATGAGGTCCGGCTTAGAGTAATGAAGCTCATCCAAGGCTTGTAGTTACTTTTTTCTCTGACCAGACATCTTAGAATTCTTAGAAAATATATATGGTGCATATTTCTCAATCAAAACTTATTCCATATTTCTCCTGTTATTCAATATTTCTCCTGTTGAAGCCTAACCGACTCACAAATCCACGCAGAAATACTATAAAAGCACGTGAAAAAATCAACCATTTTGAAAAATAAAAGAATTCCAAAGTTTTTTTTTAATGAAACGCGTCGTTTTTGAATTATTCCCAATTTCACTCGATAACATTTGACGAAAAAATAAAAATCATAAGAAGAATCTGGATGCTTCCCTGGATTTTTAATATCACAGAATGTCTGAAATTTATAAAATCTCAGATCTCTATACAAGTTAACAATGTTGTCAGAATGTTAACATAACATACCATAATATAACAAGATAGCTCTAGAAACTAGAAATGATTCGACCATTTTACGTCATTCACATCCTATTGTTTTGGGTGTTTGTACACGTGTTTGCGTTCTTCTCTGTAAATAAATAAATCGTAATCCATCATGCAGGTTATTGCTATACGCATGCGTCGTTCATGGGACTGACGTTTTAGACGCAACGGTTTTTCTTGTTTAAACAGAAAATCAACAATCTGGCATAGTCTTCTCAAAAGTTCTGTTAAATATCACAGAATATGGGTAATTAGGTTAGATCATTGCAAGGGTGGATTTACGGGGGAGGGGGTACTGGGGGTAACTATCCCCCATGAGTATCGAAGACCTGAGAAAAAGGTGTTGCACATAAAATATTTCATACATTGTGATTTAATGATTTCATGGTTTTCAATCGTTATTATCCCCCATAATCCTTATAACCCTTCCCATGAAAAAGAGCTATATCCGCCCTTGGTCATTGACCTGGAAACTTATGACTTGAGTTAATTGAGTTAGGTTAGGTTAGTGAAAAACCAATTTTTTATGAGACATTTTTGGGATATCGAGGAAAATATGAACAAACTCATCTTCAGGAAAATCAAAGAAGGAACTCATTTTGGTGTGAGAAATATGTCTTTCAATTGCAGAAATAATCGGACAAAACTAAGTGTTTTTGTCAGGAAATATCGTGTTTGTTACATTCTTATTCAAATGAGGTTAGTAGGTACTTGAGTATTTCCTAAATGTATAAAGTCAATTCCAATCGAGAAATATGAACTTTGAGGTCTTTGCAGATAATCGAATCAGGCATTCAGGCACGTATTTGGCCCAATTTTTTTTCAAATGGCTGTATCTTTTGAACAGAACCGAGTTCGAAAAAATGTAAAATGTAAAAAAGGTGTCTTTTGGCCTAAAGAATCTACAGTTAAAATATATGTACAAGACAAAGACTCTCCATTTATAAATGTGAAAATTTTCATACCTTATATAGTCGCATTCAAGAAACCATGTAATAGAAAAAAAAATTTTCCATCGACCATAGAATAAAAGCTCATTTTAACGCACTCGAAATCGTCCATTAATGACCCCTATTAATGCATGATTTCTGGTATTAATGCATGATTATCATGGCAACCGAACATAAAATATTCAGTCGGAGCATAGATGCATCTATGTCGGAGCAGTATCGGGCTGTCAAATTTAATTATTCGCTTTCGATCAGAATCTAATTTTACCAGTTACGCTATTTTACATAATGAATATCGAAGAAAATATCCCTTCGACACCGCTATAGATGTGGGAAAAACTGCTGAAGCAGCAACTTTTAGTATGCTACCTGGAAAGAGCCGGCATTTATGAGAAAACCTAGGAAGAATTTCGATCTTGGTGCAAGGAGAACGTTCTGAAATTTTCGGTAACGGTTTTGTTGGCATACTTTACGTGTATTGCAGAAAAGGGGCATTAAGCAAATTTATGGTCAAAGTATTCAATGCTGAAGACAACATTGATATAAGCAGATACCACAAACTGTTGATCGAAAAATCGAAAAAGAACATGTGGAAGAGTTCATAGCGAATGCTCCCAATAGTATTTTGTTGATGTCTAAGGTGAAAATAAAACTCAATTGAATCGTTTATCCAACTTATTCTCATGAAAATGAATTTTTCGGAAACTTCTATAAATATTAATATATAGAAATGAACACAGAAATTTACATTATGTCAAATTTGTCTATTACGCAAAATAAAAATCTTTTTGAATTCAGAGTTTATTTTCAATTCATGATGAGGTCGACGGAAAAATCTTGCAATCACCTCGTTTATTATTCTAGCGATTAATGGTCTCAAACATTAACGCGCCCGCTCCGCTCACGCGTTAAAATATTTCGACCATTAATCGCTGTCATTAATAAACTAGTTGATTAAATAACTGTTACAGATGTCAAATAATCCCGGATCTATTCTTTATACAGAACTAGCTGGCCTGGCGAACTTTGTTCCGCCTAAATGATACTTGCGGTGGATTTCACGAATCGTAATCACCGGTGATCGGAGATCAACGGCTTGGTTCTCTGATTTTTGAACTGTCAAATGTTTCCATGGATATGAGCTATCACACAGAACAGATACACAAAAATAATATGTCATAATATGTCAATCACTAATAGTGGCAATTTTGGATTCAATTATTTCCGCAAATATATTTATTACCCAAACAGAAATTCAAATTCATTTTAAAAATTATGAGAAAAGATGAGAATGGACATCTCACGATTGGAACCCATCGCCAAAATCCGATTTACTTGACATTTCGATAAAAATTCACTGTGATATTCACCCGCTTCTGTTAATAGCCTTTCATGGTACTATAAGCCCTATGTAAATTTCACAGTAATTGATTTCATATGTTCTTTTTTCGACCATTTCAAACCACGACGACCGAAATGCTCGAAAAAAAAAACAGATGACATCAATGGATGGCCGCGAAAGCCTCAACAAATTCATCGCCATTTAATTGTGATAATGTCAAATATAGTACTTTCACGATTACGTTATTTGGAATAAATAAAACTATAAAAATAACTAATAATCATCAGTCATAATGTATGAATAGCGCCATCTGATGAAGTGGTAAGAACGAAACTTTTCTTATATCTCAACGAAATCTAATCATTTTAGGCATCTGTACTCCTACACTAAGACATTTTGGTTTTGCCCAACAGCGACTACGCATCCACCGTAGCGACACCTAGTGGCCTTATTCAAAAGAAGGAAAATCATTTCCTGTAAAAGTAAAATTTTCATCGATTTTTTCAAAGTTTTATTGTATTTTATAATAACCAGACCGTAGACGAATCCTTATATGAAGTTTCATAACAAACAGTCCATCCGATCTCGAGTTATAAATGGTGTAACCAACATCTTTCTTTTATATATATATATATATATATATAGATACATAAGACCACCATGTATCTCGATTATGGAGTTGACCAGACCCATGGCAATAGCCAATAGTCGTACAGGTTCAGCATAGACCTTATACACCTTTTTTCAGATAGCTTAAATCTTTGAAAATGAAATACTTTGTTTTCTAATTCAGGGATTATTCTTTGGAGGAGTGCAAATTGGTGGTTGAGGAAGCTTTAAAATCAGGGATCAACTATATTGATACGGGACCATGGTACGGCCACGGCACGTCAGAAACAATTTTGGGAGAAGTGAGTTTTTGGTTCTTACTTTTTCCAAATTGAATGTTTTTTATTTCTAGTGTTTAAAAAAAATACCCAGGAAAGCTTATTATATCGGAACCAAAGTTGGAAGGTATGAAGCTGATCCTAAATTAATGTTCGATTTTTCGGCGGAAAAGACGAAGAATAGTGTACTACAATCTTTGGAGAGACTTGGTTTGGATTACATCGATGTGATGCAGGTAAACGAATGATGATGAATATTTTATCATAGCGGATAGAGGTACATCGCCCTTGATCGATTTGAAGCTGATTTTAGTATAGTTCCTTCACCGGTCAAGTACAATTAAATTTATACCATGTATGAGTAAACAATAATAAATAGAAATCAATATATCACATATTACACTATACCGTATATTTTAAGGTGAGGCTTTTCTTTTGACAGGTGATAGAACTCATCAAAATCAGTCATTTTACCGAACATTTTTGATATGAAATAATCAATTTATATATTACAAGCAGGCCGTCCCAGCTTCGCCCGGGTAGAAATTTGTTTCACGCGGCGGTTTCATCTTCAACCTGCCATATACAGGGTCTTTCACGAGGAACCTCACCCATATTTATACGGGAAACTACTGAACGTATTTTCATGAAATTCAGCACTTATAAGTATTTCACGATGCTGATGAAATCTAAAATATTTTCAAGGCATGAGCACCTCCGGTTTTTCCGGAAATGACGTCAACTTCCGTTTTTCAAATTAGAACACCATTTTTTTATTGCAGAAATAGATTCCTTAGAAAATTTCAAGTTATTTTGATGTAACATTTTTTAGTTTTGGTTGGAAAATTCTCTCTGAGCGGGAAAATTCGAAAAAAAAAATCGAAAATAGAGCTCCGCTGAAACAAGAATAACTTCGAGGTTTTTGGATGGAAAATTTTCATTTTTGGGATTTTTCAAGATGTATCCACTTTAAAAATCTAAATCGCGATTCATGATACAGGTGGTGAAAAAATCGCTTTCAAAGTTAGGGATGACAAAATCGTGAAAAATCAATTTTTTCAAATTAGAACCCCATTTTTTTATGGCAGATATTGAATCTACGTTGAAAAATAATATGAGTGTATGCATCACACCCTTGCCCTAAAATGGATATTTTCTGAGTTATTCACAAAAAACTGTTTTTCGTCTTGAATTTTCAGCTATTTCTTTTCCCTTCACGCCAAAAAGATGAAATTTTCAGGAACTGTTATTTGAACCATGCTGTAGATTTTTCACCCCTTCTTGAAACCGACTTCAAGTTACTATTAGGAGAACCATGGCAAACTCTCGCAGTTATAACTAGAGAAGATGCTCAAAGTTTTGACCGTTAATTTCTAGACATTTATTTATACGTCTCAGGAATGCTTCGTGCGTTGCTCTTCTTATTTCATCGGGAGGAAGAGATCTGCAAAAGTGTTTAAAAACCAAATTGAGTTTCTAAACTATGAATCTAAAAATCTAAACAAACCTGAACGCATTTCTGACTCGTTCTATGCAGCCCTCTTTATCAGTCAGGGGAGTTGAGTAGACAGTATTTTTTATCCTACCCCAAACATAATAGTCTAAAGGAGTTAAATCGGGAGAACGTGGTGGCCAAAGATGTGGACCATTGTTCGCCAACCATCGATCTTCAAATAGCCTGTAGAGGATATTTGACACATTGAGTGAATTGTGTGGAGGCGCGCCATCTTGTTGATACCATAAGTCATTATGGTTCTGTACTAGCGGCTCAATTATTTGAGTCAATATGTCAGAATATGTCGATTTTTTTTTCGAATTTTCCCGCTCAGAGAGAATTTTCCAACCAAAACTGAAAAATGTTACATCAAAATAACTTGAAATTTTCTAAGGAATCTATTTCGGCAATAAAAAAATGGTGTTCTAATTTGAAAAACGGAAGTTGACGTCATTTCCGGAAAAACCGGAGGTGCTCATGCCTTGAAAATATTTTAGATTTCATCAGCATCGTGAAATACTTATAAGTGCTGAATTTCATGAAAATACGTTCAGTAGTTTCCCGTATAAATATGGGTGAGGTTCCTCGTGAAAGACCCTGTATTTTGATGTACTCGTTGTAATTGTATAATGTGAAGGGCAATTTCGTTCTAAATTAAATACTGAGAATAAATAACATATTAGGTTGGATGAGGATCAATACCCAATTCATAAAAACACTCCCAAATAGTGCATAATTTTGGAAAACATCTGATTACCATAAACAGGTAATAGCAAGTGGGTCCGTGAAGTTAGCGATAAGTTGGAAGCACTAATTCTGAAACTATTATCAATTTTTAGTGCTTAATTAGTGCCTATTAGTGCTTCATCAAACTCTCATTGCACCATTCCTATAGTTTTTGAGAAATTGACAATTGAAGTTTTTGGTGCTAACTTCACGCTCAGCACCAACATGTTCAAATTACTATGAAATTAATATGCCAATATTTAGTGCTTCATTAGTGCCTATTAGTGCTTCAGAAACGGCTGCGATATCATTTTTAGTTTTGAAGTAATTGAGTGTTGTTTTTAGCCAAGCGTGAAGTTAGCGAAAAAGTTGGAAGCACTAATTCTGAAACTATGTCAAATATTTAGTGCCTGGTTAGTGTGAATTAGTGCTTCATAAAGCTATCATTCCACCACTGTAGTTTTTGAGATAAACGCAATTATATCTTTTTATACTGCGTCGCCATCTATGGGCGGACTTGGGCGAGTCGTTCCGTCTCGTAGATTCGGCTCTAGTACGTCGTAATATTATCATTGCCTAAAGGGGCTCACGGACGCACGAGTTGGGTTGCCAAGCCAATTTCAATATCGAAGAAAGAAATTAATTTGTGGAGGCAAAACCATTCTCTGCAGTATATTCATGTATCGATTATATGAAGTGATGAAATCATTTACGAATACTTTTCGAGTTTTTGTGATGAAGAAAAGAATAGAGTGAATGAAAGAATAAAGAGAAATGAATTGCTCGTGCCATAACAACAAGAGTAGGTACAGGTAGTAGGTATTGCTTTTTTCTCAATTGAAGTATAAGAATTCCAACAGAAAAATTTGAAGTGCGATAAAAAAATGGGTGTTCCTAAATTGGAGATACAAACAAAGAAGGGAGTTTCCTTAAGTTATATTGTGAAAGAACAAAGAAAGTCCAAAACACATGAGAACGCATACTTCACGGACCCGTTAAAGGTTGAATAAGTTTTTTTCTTAGTATCTACACTTCACAAGATATTCAACTGAAATTTGGCATATATATTACAATTGAGAGTTTACACCATATGACATGTACTAAAGAAACCTCCCCTCTTCGTTTGTACCTCCAATTTAGGAACAACCTGATAATGGAGATATAGTAGGTAGTTTAATTTATATTAATTATGAAGGGTTAGGTATATGAAAATTGAACTGTCTCAAAACGTACATAAAAAAATATATTTCGGGTTCTTTATACAAAAAATATATTATTACACAAGCAGGGCGACCCAGCTTCGCCCGGTGGGAAATTTGTTTCACGCGGCGGTTTCATCTTTTGATGTACTCGTTGTAATTGTATGATGTGAAGGGCAATTTCGTTCTAAATTAAATACTGGGGATAAATAACGTATTAGGTTGGATGAGGATCAATACCCAATTCATAAAAACACACTCCCAAATAGTGCATAATTTTGGAAAACATCTGATTACCATAAACAGGTAATAGCAAGTCAATCTTGAGAGATAGATATATGCTATCGCGGACTTTTTTGTAGAACTATTTAAGAGGTACATTTCCGTCATACATTGTATCCACGTAAGTCTCACGGATTTTGCAGCGCACGTGAAAATAGCTGATTATGGCTGATTTTTTTGTAATTATTGAAGTTTCAGTAGGTATCCTTATTTTTTTCGGGTGAAAAGTATAGCCTATGTCACTCAGGGATAATGTAGCTTTCTAAGGGTGAAAGAATTTCTGAAATCGGTCCAGTAGTTTTTGAGCCTATTCGTATCAAACAAACAAAAATACAAATCTTTCTTCTTTATAATATTAGTATAGATATAGATTTACAAAAAATTTTGGGCATCAATACCTTGATACTACTCTGGCCTGCATCTCTCTGTTCCATGTTTATGAACATCCGCGAAATCCGGGAATCTTGCTCTGTACAACTTATACACGCTGAACTGGCATTTTGTTTCAATTCACCACAAACTGAAAGCATATCAACAAGTTCATTATTTGAATGAACGTATACTCCATTCACTTTTATAAAGTATCGCGGTTAGCCATGGTTTAGGTTTATCAAGTTATTTCACTTAAAACTGACGCAGGTTGGCACTCGTGAAAATCAAGCGACATTGCCAAGTCTACTTTCTATTTACTCTTTTTCAACTTTGTAAATGGAGTTAGTTCTTCTAAGGTTCAACTGTGACGCAGGTTTCGTAAAACTACCACATTTTCATACTGGAGTACATATTTCAAGTTGTGCAAAAAGGTATTTAAATGTCTTCTGTAGGTATTTCTTGAGAATTTTGAAAAGTGAGGAATTCCATAGGTTCGTGTGTTCTGTTCGTTTTTCTAGGTTATTCCAGTATAGTTTTATTCTTTTTCCGAATGAACTATCACAAAGTAACGGACTATTCTGTACATTATTTTTCAGTAAAATTTCAACACTAGTTTCTTGATTTCCGTAAAAGAAAATCCCACCAAAAACATTCTGTAAAAACTAGCCAAGTCTCGATGGAGCTGCTTATTTATCTCTAAAAAGTAATGAAATCTAGAAAAAGTCGAGCCAAGTTTAAGGCTCCTTACTGCGATTTCTTTATTATTATAGTTAATGTTGTGTGACTTGGCCGTTGAACATTCTTATACGTTAGTGGGTACAAGTCAATTTTGTTTACACGTAATGCTATATCTGTTGTAACTACCTGGTATTGGTAATTGACCATATTCACCGTCACCATATTGTTGTGCGACAATACCAACTACCCAGTGTTTCCAACGGAGAAATATTGAGTTTATCAAAAATACTATCAGATTTTTAGTATCGTATGTGGTATGAGAGGTTATATAAAATTGGTGGTAAACTTTGGTTAAGTATTTTCTGATAAAATCCAGGAAATATGGGTAGATATCAGTATAGGGGAGGCCATGGTTGTTGTGTCAGTAATTAATCGGCAATAAGACATCTTATTCGGCAAGAAATAGATCTAAAAATAAAAAACTGACATCAAAATATTTCCATTTAAACTTTCGCGGTCCTAAGAAATTAGTGACTTTCGTTATTCGATGTCAGAACCCTGGGTAGTTGGTATTGTCGCACAACAGTATGGCGACGGTGAATATGGTCAATTGGACGCTAGTGTCTCATTTTAGGCTGTTGTTGATTGTGCAACACATATGCATTCAGCATTGACAATGCTGACTTCTGCTCCCTTCATTTTGGAGCGTCAAATCGACCACCGATCTAAAATAAAATAGACGTACAGATGGTCTTCTATCAATGATTAGAAGTCCCTCTGTACTGGAAATAATTTTTTATACTGTTTGTTTCAGGCTCGTATTATTGAATACGCAGCTTTATCAAGCCTACAATTGAATGAACGTTTTCCAAGTGGCAATTTTTCATCGTCAATGGGTGGCGTTTCTGGCGACAGATTGTTGCAATGGTGTCATGGAGCACCTGGTTTTGTACCCTTGTGTACCTACCCTTCAACGGCCAAGTCACAACATTAACTATAATAATAAAGAAATCGCAGCAAGGAGCCTTAAACTTGGCTCGACTTTTTCTAGATTTCATTACTTTTTAGAGATAAATAAGCAGCTCCATCGAGACTTGGCTAGTTTTTACAGAATGTTTTTGGTGGGATTTCACTTCTTTTTGTAGAAACCTGGGCATATTAATCTATTTTATTAGATTTTCTTATTTGACACTTTTTTTAAGAGTAGTTTTTTTATTACAAATCTTTATTTTTTTTTCGGTTTTGAACTATGGTGGATAGAGCCTCCGATTATTTTTTATTGATTTCAGCGTCCTCGAAAATCTATAGTTTGATACCAAACTTGTCCATATAGCCTCTTACCCGATTCTTTTTCGGATTCAATTTTTTCTCTCCCAATCTAACCACCGCAGACCCATCTGATGATGTTTTTTCTGAAGAGCAATAGACGTTCTATATTGCACATAAATTTCATAGCATTTTCATATTCAGGGATACAGAGCGAAACACAGTTTCTTCTTCATCAAGCAAGAGCTTCCGAAGACGGAATGGAAAGAAGATATAGAGAACATAACTGCTATCACAGTTGCTGGTGATTCTGATAGAAGAGATTTGATTCACCAAATAAATAAACGAAGAGAAGAAGTGGGAGGATTACCTCAAATAGTACAACAATTGTTGAATGAGCACCCAGCATCCAAGCTTGTTGTCGTACATTCTGATCCCTGTACTCTGATGAAGAATGATCATAGATTACTTCATGAAGCCTGACAAGTTCGATCAAATTTTCATCCATTTTCACTTCATGAATCACTTCACAAAATATCCGACGTGATATCACTTACGGTTAGAAAATGTAAATTTGCGGGTAGTTCTGGTGTGCTATCAAGTGACAGCAGATGCTAACTTCGTGAATGCGTGAAATGATAACAATTGAAAAAAAGGTAATAATCGGGTCATCAGTCTTATACACAGTGATAATTTTTACTGTCTCATTTATTGTTCCGGCCCAGTGGCGTAGCTAGATAGTCCGGGGCCCTGGTGCAAAAATCGAAGAGGGGCCCCTTAATGAATTGTTTTCGAGTCAAAATATAAATACTTCAAAGAATCAAAGTTACTTACTGAAGGTACAGTTCAGGAATACATATACTTGAATAAATTATGTTGTTATTTATGTATTGGAGTAGGTATATTAAATTCATTATATCAATGTGGATGAAAAAAGGGGCTTTGAAAACATTTTTTATAGATATTTACTACATGTACAAATATTCACAAAAAAATTGTCATTGTCACCATGACCTTCTAGCCTTATTTTTTTCATTGATACGTTAGATTATTTGGTGAAATCACAATAAGAATAAATTATTCGAGGAATGAATTCAAATTAATTATTGAGGATTCGAACCTAGAGGTCAAGTCCAGATTTGAGGTCATTTATTCCTTCGGAAAAAATATGTCTACAACCTCTTTCTAGACCTACTCTTTGCGAAAGATTCAATGACTTCACTCAAATCTAGACTTGATGCAGCTTCATTTTCAATTGATAGGTATAAGCCATAAATGTCGCAGTTGAGCTTGGCTCATAGTGTTCCGCAAATAATTTTATATTATTCTTAATTTGCTGAAAGATCTTTCAGCTTCTACAGAGGTGACAGGAAGATTGTATGAACAGTAATATTGCTGTAAATACTTCTGTTAGATCGCATTCCAGCATTCCGTATTTCCTTATTATTTTCATACACATTTCATGAATTGTCCATGCCTTATTCAATTCAGGTAGAAATAGGTGATAAATATTAAGAACTTGAATTTAAAAGTTGGTCCCTTTCATATCGCAATATTTACTTCGAAATTGGTCGAAGCTTTGAATTACAGTTTTTTCGTCTACCTGTATCTAGTAGAAATGATGGTGAAAATTCAAAATTTTGTTGACTGCAGTCATACACCCGAAACTTGAATTCAATCAATCAATCAATCAAGTCTTTATTGTACTACAGGCTTAATACAATAGCGTGTACTCGTCAATTTTTAGCATAAATAACACATTATTAAAATAAGTATGGATATAAAATGAACTTACAGTCTAGAGCAAACTATACTCATATCACAGATAGGTTTGTGTCGCAGAAAAACTAGCTCTGAGAGCGAATAATACGCTTTTGTTACAAGGAGCGCTCTCCATTCTCTTTTAAATTTAATGAAACTTAATAGTTTCCAATGATTCGGCAGTTTGTTGAAAACTGCAACCGAAATATAAGAAGGCGACTTCTAAAATTGAGAAATTATTGTATCGAGCACTCTATTGAAAATATTTATTTCGGAAAATTCTCCCCTGCTTCAAAATCGGTGATCGGAAGCTAATTCATCGAAATATTTTTTATCTTTTTTTGTCTCTTTTCTTCGAAATGAGGATCTTCACCATATGCTATGACATTTTCTCTAGCCTTGCACTTGAAGGACTCGAAGTCACTCCTATAAATTTTTTTCTTTGTATTCGTCTCTTCTAAAGCTCTGCATACGTCGTCCAAAGTGACATCGCATTTTTGTAATACTTCAGATGCATAATTAATATCATTGAGAATGCGGTGCATTAAATCGCCGAGGAAAATAAATTCAAAATTCCACATTTTTTTTATTGTCTGCTTGTTTTCGCTCTTATTTGCAAGAATTTATTCTTCTATTTCAGCTAATGCACGAATGATATGAAAAAAAATGAAATTTTATTGCCGAAATTATGTTAACCCTACTGGACCATCTAGTCGGATTTAGTTTTTTTAGATCGGTGTCCGATTCACCAGTGAATTTTGGCAATAAATCCCTAGATTTGATGATATTTCGGAAAAAAAACATTCTTCAACAACTGAATATCATAGAAACAATGTTATTCACATGATAGATCACAGAGAAAAATCAAAGTTTGATTTCAAACGCGATTTGATGGTCAGCGCTTGGGGGCCCCCTGAGGTCGGAGGCCCTGGTGCACTGCACACCCTTGCACCCACGTAGCTACGCCGCTGTTCCGGCCTAGCTTTCGAAAACCTATCGTTTCCTTGAACAATAAATGAGACAGTAAAAATATCACTGTGTATAAGACTGATGACCCGATTATTATATTTTTTCAATTCATATTTTAAAGTCGATATTCACATATTGAGTATGATAACAATGTGTTTCCAAGCGCATAAACTTCCATACATTATTGTGGTTGCACATTTTGCGAAGATGACGTGATAGCACGTGAGCACACGTGACGTGCCAACAGATTTTCGATTATCCTAGTTTTTATAATTTTTCCTTTATGTGGTCATTAAACCCTAACTATGTACAAAATTTCAGATCTCTGAGTTTATGGGAAGTACTAGTTTTATTTTGATGATCATGAGTGAATTAGGGTCGAAAATGCGAAACTTTGCTTTCGCGTAACGGAAATAAATGACCTACACACTTGAAATTTTGGATTTTGGGTACGTGATTATAGCTTACTGGATGACGAAAATTTCGGCGTTCTGGTCTTATCCGGAGGTTCTCAAATAGGGGCTTGGAAATGCGGCGAAATGGTTCGGGTAAAGATAGTAGGTACGGCAGTGTTTGCTTCGCGCTCGACTTGGCGGGGCCACTGCCGTGCCCCCAAATAGCACAACTGAATCTTCCAACCATTTTTATATACGTGAAATATTTCCATTATTAACAGAGAAAAAGCTTCTTCAGTATTCGCCAGGTCTTTGAAATTATTGAATTAAAAAAATATTTTCTCAAATTCATTATTTTCTCAAAGTGAATTAACATTTCGATAAATCCGTAATTACTACGATTTTAATGCAGAAACGACAACGTTGACAGGGGGAATGGCCATAACCCGACATTTTCAAAATATACGCGGTGAAATGTGTCAGAATTTCATGGCAAACCGCGATACTTTATAGAAGTGAATGGAGTATGAACACTAGTACAATCTACACCGCACCCTCGCCGTAACTGAGACATGTCAGTCACGTATCATAGGAGGCAAAAAACAAGAGATGTTGATGATATCTACACGGATAAGCAGGCCAGGGAGCAGGTTCGGACTGAGGAATTTTCAGATTCACCTAGAAACTAGAAAATATTTTAGTTTCATTTTCTCATAAAAAAAAAATTTTGGAAAAATGACTTATTTTTACGAGTTCTACCATCTGTCAAAAGAAATACAACCTGTATTTCTATTTTATAACGCTATATCACGGCTTTCTAAAGACTGTGTCTTTAGAAGGCCGTGGCTATATGGACAAAATGAAATATAGAGTTAACGGACAAAATGACAGGTATTTCAGCTGAATTAACAGTATCTACCGGACGAAAGTAATACTCTCTGTATAAAAAGTACCCGGAAAATGTTATTTAAATGAACCGCCAAAAAGGAATCGGTAATTTTTTTTTTCTTAAAGTTGGTAGGACCTTCCTTTATTACCAAGCCAAATTTGAGCGCGATCTGTCAACTAGTGTGTTTACAACAGCTGTCAGTATCAGTCGACCTCAAAAGTGCTCTGCGAATTTTACAATGGAAAAAATAGTTGATCAAAGAGTTTGCCTCAAATTTTGTCTTGCAAACGAATTTTCTTGTGCCGATTCATTGAAAATGTTAAAAAAAGCCTTTGGTGATAATTGTATGTCAAAAACACAAGCATACGATTGGTACAAATCATTGAAAGACGGTCGTGAGGTGGTCGAAGATTTGCCCCGTTCTGGACGGCCTTCAACGTCAACAACCGACGATAACATCATCCAAATCAAGAATTTAGTGCTCGAAAATCGTCATTCAAGTGTTAGAGAGTTGGCTCGAGAGTTGAGCATTGATAAAATGACCGTTAATAACATTTTGACTAATGTTTTGTGTATGAAACGCGTCGCAGCAAAACTCGTTCCAAAAGAGCTGTCGCACCGAGCCATAATTATTAAGGAATACAAGACCAAAAACTCAATAAATACCATCGAACAACCGCCGTATTCACCTGACTTAGCTCCGTGCGACTTTTTTCTATTCCCAAGACTCAAATTGCCCCTACGTGGAACGCGTTTTGAGTCCATTGAAGCCACCAAAACAAATTCGCAACGAGAACTGTAGGCCATACCTTTGGCGGCGTATGAGCGGTGCATGGAAAAGTGGGTTCGCCGATATCATAGTTGTATTGTAAGCAATGGGGACTATTTTGAAGGAGACAAAATAAATATTGATGATTAAATTTAAATTTATGTGTTTTTTTTTTTACAATTCCGGGTACTTTTTATACAGAAGGTACAATTAATCTCAGGCTCCATCAGCAAACGAAGTACATATTATCTGCTAATGAATCCACTAATTCGATGATTTTTCAGGTTCATGATTGTGAATTTGCACCCTCTATAGATATCATCATCAATGAAACTCTTCCAACCCTACAGGAGTTTGTTAAAGAAGGAAAAATTCATTATATCGGTATAACCGGATATCCGAATTCAGTTCTGAAGAAAATTATTGACAAATCCAAAGTAAAAATCAGTACAGTACTATCTTATACTAGACTCACCATGATAGATCAAAGTCTGGCTGAATTCATTCCATTCTATAAGGTAAGATCGTTTACATACGCCAAATTTTTCAGTTAAAAATTATTGAATTCTGCTTTAAATTCACCATAATATTTTCTGCCCGAAACTGTTTAACAGTGCCCATAACCCATCTGTCAATTCAGTTTGAAAAATTGATGCATAGAAAACCTGGTGCAATTACTCCTAACTACAAATCGGCACTCTAGATTGTAGATCGCGTCCTAGTTCCGGAATTATCCGCAATATTGTCGTGGCGCTATTGCGTCAATGGAGAAATGAAAAGTAGGATCCCATCTCAGATTTTCGTTCGACAAAATCTTATCAGTGCCAATACCAGGTATTCTATGCATCTATTTTGAAACGTTGTGCATATCAAAAATAGAGGTTAACGTTCATAAGACATAGAATAATCATTGAGGGAAATGGACTAGTAGAGATCTAATTCCCAAAGTATACCACCGGGTGGCACCACCCAGTGGCGCACCCAGAAATTTTATTCGGGGGGGGCTGCTCAAGAGTAATCAGGTTTTTGTAACTTATATAATTTAAAAAATGCGCCGCAAGCGAAAACCTTCTTAAGTAATTCGTTATTATACCGGGTGTTTCATTGGTAAATGAACATACGGTAACCTGAGCTAGAGCTACCCTAGGCGAGTCCAAAAAACCGATATATGATAGGTCTAATCAATTCCATACAAGATACAGGGTGGTTTATGTATTCACCCAAAATTTCAATTCCTCATAACTTTTTAACCAACCAGTATAGTCGGTTGATATTTGGAACGTATGATTCACTTCTACAGGTCGATCGAATTACTTTTGAATTTCCAAAAAATTCCAGGTCCGTATTTGAAAAATATGGTACTTCTTTCAAGCTGAGATTCAACACCCTGTATATTGAAATTTTACGATTTGGTTGAGATATTTGAAAAGAGAGAACATTTTCAAGTAGATTTCATTGTCTTGCACGTCATTTCCAATTGAATATTGGAGTTCCACAAAATTCTCAGAAAAATCGTACATTATGATCTAATTGAATTTTTTTTGTCCCACTAATTGCATGTTCGAATTTCATAATATTCTGTGGAATCATTTGGAGTTATTTCCGGAAAAACATTATTCATCGAGAAAAATTTAGTTGAAGTCAACAAAGATGAATAAATAACTGAAGAAACATAAAAACTCAACGTGAAATACAGAAGGTGCTCGAAAGTACCACCATTTTGTTCAATACACATTCTTGCCCTCTTCAAAAAATATGTCTGATACTTTTTTTGATCATGTCTGGATTATTACGTATTTCATTGCATAATAAAATTCTGTTGACCATTCTTTCATTTCGTAAAATCCAGCTACTAAAGTAAGTTCTTCTAATTTCATCACCTGGATCCAATCGTTGTACCTTCTGGAGATCAATTTGATCATAATGTACGATTTTTCTGAGAATTTTGTGGAATTCCAATATTCAATTGGATCTTTCCCTTAAGCTCTCTTCGAGCAAAATGACGTGCGGGACAATGAAATCTACTGAACTCCATTGAAAATTTTCTTCTCTTTTCAAATATCCCAATAAAATCCCAAAATTTCAATATACAGGGTGAATCTCAGCTTGGAAGAAGTCCCATATTTTTCAAATACGGACCTGAAATTCTTTGGAAATTCAAAAGTAAATCGATCGACCTATAGAAGTGAATCATACGTTCCAAATATCATCCAGCTATACTAGTTGGTTAAGAAGTTATGAGGAATTGAAATTTTTGGTGAATACATAAACCACTCTGTATCTCGGTTATGGAATTGATTAGACCTATCATATATCGGTTTTTTGGACTGGCCTAGCTCTAGCTCAGGTTAACGTATGTTCATTCACCAATGAAACACCCTGTATATGTATATCAATCCCTATTTCTATCTGTGAAGGAAATGTTTAAGTTTCCATTCTGTTCTAAAATAATTATTATTACTTTTAGAAAAACAATAAGATGGAAATATTTGAATTACTTTTCTTTGTCACAGCTCGGGGGGGGCTGCAGCCCGACAGCCCCCCCCCTCGGTGCGCCACTGGCACCACCGCAGCAGGATAATGACATCCCGGTTTCTGGCTTATTAGAACACGGTACATTAATTCAATTAATTGTACTCGATTGTTCTTGCTAGGGAGGAATATAAGTTCTGCGTTTTCAGTTGGTATCCAACGTAGCAATGGATTATATGGCACTGATGACGGCTAATAAGCCAGAAAGCGGTATGTCATTATCCTGCTGCGGTGGTGCACTTTGGAAATTAGATCTCTACTAGTCCATTTCCCTCAATGATTATTCTATATCTTATGGACGTCAATCTCGATTTTTGATTATTATTACCTCGCGGGCTCCAAACTGTTTGAACGGGCGTATTCAACTTCCCACGGTAAATGCATAAGACTTCATATAAGTACTTGCGAAACTCCGTATGGAAAAAATGAATGTACGTAGAGATCTAGTTTTCGAAGGGACCTCTGGGATGAAGCGTAGACATTTGCCCGCTTGGTGGAACACGGTACAGTAATTCAATTAATTGTACTCGATTCTTCTTGCTTTGGAGTAGGTAATATAAGTTATGAGTTTTCAGTTGGTATCCATCGTAGCAATGGATTATATGGCCCTGATGACGGTATGTTATTCAATATTCAATAGCCATAAGGCTATTGAATAAAAGCTAACATAATATTCTCAGTAGGAACTCTTCAGTTCACAGGGCATCATTCTCACTGGTCATTTCATGTTTTCAGTCCCATGATATCGGAATTATAAACGCTTCCGTACACGCAATGGGGCTTCTTACTAACAATGGACCTCAACCGTGGCATCCAGCATCCGATAATTTGAAAGAAATCTGTTCCGAAGCTGCAAATTATTGTAAGGTAGGTAGTATAAGAATTGCTATGATATGTTATACAATATTTCATTCTTAATTATGGCGAATAATAGAAGAGGGATCAAAGCTTATTTTCTCGTGGAGTGATATTCTCAAGTGAAATGATCCTGACATCATTTCAGCCATTTGTTCAGTAAAACCAACCTTCGAAGTCTAAAGGGTTTTCCAATGAGAGGTGTTATTTTGAATAGCCCGCTATTTCGGTGGATGTCACTTTTGAAGCTGTCATTTTTGTTTTGGACATCTGACAAGTTCAAACTACGCCATTAATAAAAATGGAACAATACACGCCTCGACAACGCATTGAAATTATCAAAATTCACTACAATAATTCTCAAAAAACATTTTTGAAGATAAGCTTTTATAACAACACCCATCCGCCATTTTGAATCCGCCATCTTGAATTTCTCGATTTTGAAGAATCGTAATTTCCGACCCAGAAAACCTCCATATACCAATTTTTAATAGAATATGATTATAATTACAAAACTCGTCCGCCATATTGTGGCCGCCATCTTGAATTTTCCAATTTTCACAAAAGTATCATCATTTTCGAACCCAAATACCCCCAGATACTAATTTTGAATGGAATCGGATCATAATTACAAAACTCATCCGCCATTTTGGAGCCGCCATTCTGTTTTCTTTCTATAAAAAATATTTCATGATGCATTGTCACCACTCACCAGAATTAGGTACACCTGCAGAATTTCAAATCAATCGGACGATTAGAAGTGTGTCATCTTTAACTTGCAAGATTTGATTACAGACGGACACCAGGACAGGTGAAACTAAATGAAAGCTTTTCTCTATTTCAGTATCGTAATGAGTTCATTACAGTACTAAAAACAGTGCTGTAATGAATTCATTACAGCATCGTTTTCAGTTACATTTTGCGTTTTGTGGTTGTCAGCAATGACTTCCGATCCTTTTAAATTTCAGCAGACGTCAATTTGGAAATGTCAATTTTCGTATTTCCTAACATTCACACCAACTGCCAAGATACAATATGAAAGTCACTAGGACCTATAATTTGAATTTTTTCATTGAATTTCACAAAATTTGAATGAAATAGAGAAAATATCGTCTAATACTCGTTGCAGAATGCAATTCCAATACTCCTGCGTTCGAAAACTCGCTCCTTCGTCGCTCGTTTTCGAATAGGAGCCCATTCTGCAACTAGTTTTAGAATATACTAATAACTTATAACTTATAAAAATGATGAAAATTTGGCGGAGATGGATCGTAAAACTCGAACACTTTTGGGCTGTCGTGAAGCTCCTTGTCGAACCGCAAGACAGAAATTGGTGGAAAAATTTGAGCTGTTGGGACAAATTATTGATATGAAGAATAACGGCGCAAGTCCGGGAATATTGATGCTGTAGGTAGGCGGAAGGATTGTCCATTCCTCGTCGTTCTTTGGAATCAGGCATTCCACAAACTTCATTACACCGTATTTTGCATAAAGATTTGGGTCTTGAGACTTATGAAGTTCAGTTAACACAAGAACTCAAGCTGGTCGATCATCAACTACATCCTGTCTTTGATGATTGGGTCCTTGAAATGCATGGAAATAATTAGGAACTCCATCGATAAGTCATCTTGTGAGATGTGATGAGGCCCATTTCTACCTCGATGGCTTCGTCAATATGTCAATAAGTAGAATTTTCGCATCTGGGGTTCGGAAAACCCAAGAATTATTGTAGAAAAGCCTCTCTATCCTCGACGTCGTGACTGTTAGGTGCGGTTTATGATGGACTGTAACCCATTTTTACTAAAAACTATTATTATATGGTCCGGCGGAGTCATTGGACCTTACTTATTCGAGAATGAGACTGGAGCAACAGTAACGGTGAATGGATTGCGCTATCCAGAGATGATTAATGATTTTCATGGCCGGAATCACACAAGCGACGAAACCATTGACTGTGTTACCTGTCGAAGAGGTGATCACAATTGGCCACCGAGATCTTGCTGTGATTCAGCACCTTGCCACTTCTTCCTTAGGGGGCTAGGGGCCATGGAAAATTGAGAGTCTATGCTAAGGAGAGAACCAATGATTCACAAAGCACAATCCTACAAGGTAATCTTCGAACTGATATAGTATACTCCATTCACTTTTATAAAGTAGCCCGGTTGGCCCTGGAATTCTGAGACATTTCACCGCGTATATTTTGAAAATGTTAGGTTATAGTCATTCTTCTGTCAGATATGAACGCAACGTTGCCGTTTCTACATATAAATCGTAGAAATTACGTATTAATCAAATGTTTATTTACTTTGGGAAAACAATGAATTTGAGGACATATTATGTCAATTCAATAATTCCAAAGATCTGACGAATATTGAAGAAACTTTTTTCTCTGTTAATACTGGAAATATTTCACGTGTGCGAGTATAAAAAAGATTGGAAGATTCAGTTATGCTATTTTCTTGTACGGAAATCAAGAACCGAGTGAAATAATAGACAGAATAGTCCGTTACTTTGTGATAGTTCATTAACCCGACAGAAAAACTTTTAGACGGACGTATGGAAATACCCACTTTTCAAAATTCTGAAGAAATAAGCCTACACACGACAATTAAATACCTCTTTGCGCAACTAGAAATACTCCAGTATGAAAATGTAGTGGTACTAAGAATCTTGTGTCACAGATAAACCTTAAAAGAACTACATAACTCCATTCACAGAGTTAAAAAAGAGTAATTAGAAAGTAGACTTGGCAATGTCGCTTGATTTTCACGATTGCCAACCTGCGTCCGTTTTAAGTAAAAGAACTTGATAAACCTAAACCAGGGCCCACCAAGATACTTTATAAAAGTGAATGGATTATAGTCTCGGATTGGAATAGGCTCTGCTGAAGCAACCAGAAACATGCAGGAAACAGGTCTGATAGTGTCTTTGCAGATGTCTATCAGATTCAGATCCTTCTTTTTCTCAATCGAAGGCGGTTCTCTGTAGGCTGGCTTCAACCGGATTTTTTTCTGTTCCTGATTAATTCTAAGTTGTTTGATATTTTGCCTGATATCAATAGATTCAAAACTATTTTTAGTGTGAGAAGTTTTGTAAGATATTATGTGGGTATATTCGGTTGTGTTCTTTCTACTTTAATTATTTTCAAGTTATTCCAAACTTCCTTTCTTTTTCAGTACCTAATTACTTCATATAAGTATAAATTATAAATAGCCTGAGTACAGATTGCATCGACCTTGTATGGCCGTCACTGCCGGATTTTCTATTGAGAATACTAGCTGGCCCGGCGAACTTTGTTCCGCCTTGGTTCTCTGATTTTTAAACTGTCGAATCGAGTTGATTCTATATCAAGCTCCGATCACCGATGATTACGCTTTGTGAAACTCACCGTTAAAGTTGAATCAACTAATCATTGCTATTTTTTCAAGCAGGAGATAAATTAGGCAAAATAAACAAAATTTTAGTAACATTGTTATTCGCACGAAAAGAATTATCTTTATTTATTTTATCTAATTATTGTTGAAAATAAAATGTTTCTTTGAATGCTTTGCAGTTTTCTCATTGCAGTACCTAAATAAAAATATGAATCACGATCGAATTATATGGATGAGAAATAGTTCCAATGATTAATTACCTCTGATCACTCTAGAAACCATTTCAGTTCTGCCAATATAACGCCGAAAATTCGAATTGAAGTACTTTGTCTATGGTACCTTAATCTCAATTCACAGAATACAAATACGCTAAGACGTTTTCTTATTTTTCTTGACTAAGACATTTTTGTTTTGGTCTACAGCACAGAGTTGGAGGCAACCCAAATTACACTTTATATGTTTACATCGCAATTTAACGAAATCTAAGCTGTAGTGTAACTGCAACTGTAGCGACACCTAGTGACCTTACTCAAAAGAAGGAAAAGCATTTCCTGTATGAGTAAAATTTTCATCGATTTTTTCGAAGTTTTATTGTATTTTATAATAACCAGACCGTAGACGAATCCATATATGAAGTTTCATAACCAACAGCCCTTCCGATCTCGAGTTATAAATGGTGTAACCAACATCTTTCTTTTAAATATATAGATTAGGGATTATTGTCAATATCTCGGTACAAGGAGGGGGACTTGTTTTTCTCAACTTATTGAATGAACTTCGAATTCAAACTCTAACTATTAGGTAATAACTAGTGTTGTAACAGAGGCCATTTTACTGTAGCGGAGGCGGATGCGGAGGTTAACGGAGGCGGAGGTGAAAGATGAAGTGAAAAGAATGGGTAATATATGATTTATTGAAATAATAAAAATGAAGGAAACATTTACTCAGTATTCGAAATTCAGCAGCGGCAAATTATATTTGACAAATAAAAGTTTTGCCATTTTATCACCGTCTAAACGATTTCTATGTGGTTCGTATATTAAGGGGAAGTATCACCTTTTGAATCGCGGTAAATCTCCATTCAAAAAGTGGTCTCTTTATTTCACGAGTAACTACCCTAATTTACGACGTAGAGACTTGATTTTTTTTTAATTGAAGTTGAAGAACGCTTCGAAGGCAAATGGTTTTCCTTTTTTCGATTTAATTAGTTTTTCAATTAAAAAAACCAGGATAATCATAAGATCTCTGCAATATTTGGGTTATTGAATATGTTTTTCGTTTTTGTTCATGGGTACAAGCTATATTTTTGAACTAATCATCATGAAAATTTTTGTAGTTTATAGAAGATTAAACTGCCGAGGGCAAATAGTTGCGATTTTTTCCAGAAAATGATGAATAACCGTCAAAAAAAAATCATTAAGTGTTGTTTGCAAAACGCTGAAGTTTTACCTGTTTTTTTTAATTGAAAAACTAATTAAATCGAAAAAAAGAAAACTATTTGCCCTCGGGACGTTCTTCAACTTCAATTCAAAAAAATCAAGTCTCTACGTCGTAAATGAGGGGAGTTACTCGTGAAATAAAGAGACCTACTTTTTGAATGGAGATTTACCACGATTCAAAGGGTGATACTTCCCCTTAAGCCAGCACCACTGTTGTTCACTCGGCTGTCGCGATTCGTGCTCCGGCCTCCGTTATAACTCCGCAAAAATTGTCGGAAGCGGAGGTACGATTTTTGCGGAACTTCCGCAGTAACGGAGGCGGAGTTCCGTTACAACACTAAACAACATCGCCATCTTGCAAGTTTTATATGGGCGTTAGTTGGCGTAACGGTTTATGTTAACTAATTCTAGCTTCTGTCGAAAGAATAAGCATTGTGCACGATTCAGAAAAACTTCAATTTTTGTTTCAGGCAAATAACGTCGAACTCGGAAAATTAGCTGTATATTATGGTTTACATCAGAATGGTCCGAGTACGGTTCTTACTGGAGTAAATACACGTTTGTTATTGAGATTCAATTTGGATGTTGTTCAAAATGGATTGAGTGAAAAAGAATTACAGGTTTACGAGGAAGTCAAGAGACGGTAAGGTTTTATCATGTTGCCACTATATCGATAATATAATTTTCACCCATCCCTAGGATAGAACTATATGAGTACTGGTAATATAGGGTGAATTCGGACTGTATTTGAAAATGTTTGCAATTATCATCCATTGTTCTCTCTTGAAATTCTTTTCTATTGAAAAATCCGTTCTATTCATAAATAATAATATATCTATTATTCCACTGATGTTGATCTGTAATAGTCTCTATAAACTAATAGTGAGACGTAATAATAACTAAAGCTTATAACTCACTCTAATACAAATGGGAAAAATGTAGCTTACGAAATGAATGAAAAAGTCGGGTCAATGGGGAACTCTATTTCAGACATGACGGTAACGTTCTCGCCATCCATTTCTATATTTTCTTAGGTCTGAATATCCAAAAATTGCATTTGGAAAACGTGAATTTTTGACGTTTTCTATGGGATTCGATATCGATTCGATTTTCGAGCACAGAAATCGCTTTTGACAACTGTTGTCAATTTTGAAAATGCAGATTAATTGATGAACTTGATGAATTACACCCCTCGCCTGACGGCTCGGGCTGCAAAATTCATCTGCGTGTGTTATGACTTATATTAGGTACCGCTCATTGAACAATATACTATTTCATAAGGAGAAGTGTCAGTTTACCACACAGGTAATTGAAAGCGAGCCATAAAAAGTCGCTTCTCGTTTGAATGAAATATGTCATTTTATTTTCAAATTAATGAAAATCTGAATATCCACTTTTGGATTGATTGACATTTACGCTCCTTATAATTAATTGATTGAACAAAAAACTTTTCCTGCCGCCGGAAAATAGAAGTAAGTCATAGTTATTATAGTAACTATATCTCCTCATAGGCGGAGAAATAGATCGATGATCCTGTCAGTCGAAAAATGACGTTGTTATCATACGTTTGGAAATAATAGTTATTTATGTAATAAGGATCATAAAGACGATCATTATGGTACAAGTCGTGAATGTTATCGGGCGAGGCGTAGCCGAGTCCGATAACACGGCGTGTGCCATAATGATTGTTTATGATTCGTATTACATACAAAATTTTATCTGATGGCATTTATATCAATACATTTTCGAAAAATTAAAAACTGCATTTTCGACATGTCACAATGACAACTATTTTTAAAGGAGTATGTCACTCAATTTTGATGACATAAGGTAGCTCATTATGGTACTTAGTACCATAATGAATTCATTATGGTACTAAGTCCCATAATGAATTCATTATGGTACTTAGTCCCATAATGAGCTTCCTTATGTCATCAAAATTGAGTGACATAACGTTGTCATTATGACATGCCATCAGATAAAAAAAATTAAATCCATTTTATAGTAGGTTAGCGCTTGAGTGTATTATTTGTATTTTTTATAACGCTATATGGACGAAATGACATAGGTATTTCAGCTGAATTCACAGTTTCTACCGGACAAAAGCAAGACGTCAATTCATCTCAAGCTCCATCATCGGATAAAGAACCAGGACTTGTCTTAGCATATTCAGAACAAAAATATTCACCTGCGGCTGATAAAGGCGAAACATCTTATTCTACTCGTGCCGTTCCTTTGAGAAAATTTCTTTTTATTTTATTCATTATTATTCACAAGAATACGAAATATATCGAACAAGAAATATAAAAGTGTGAATAATTTTTAACTCATCAATTTTTTACATGGGATGACAACAAGTTGAAATAACAATTAAGTATATAACGATTGTATACGACATATTTGTACAAAAAAGACAAACTAATCAAGACAGACATTCCAAAATTCTTGCATCGAGTAGTATTCCTTTTGGCGAATAAGTATTTTCTTTATTTCCTGCTTCATCTTCTGAGTGTTCATCTCCTTGTATTTTTCCGGAATTTTATTATAAATATTTAGGTTCCCATGGTTAACACCGAGTTGGGCGGCTGATTTCTTTAGTCCCTTTAGGTCGATTTATAAGAGGCCGAGGAAAACGTGAACCGAAGACTCGACTAACTTAGTTTCAATTCCTACACCTTATATGATTGCAATAAAACATGAGCCCACACCTACTCCGAAGAGGAGATAAGTCCCAAGGGCATTATTCAAAGAAGACAATAAAGAATAAAATGTATTTACCAAATTTCGAGATGATGAGGACGACTGTCCAGTGTCCAAGTATCTATTGTAATGATCTTTCTTCCCAATCAAATCCTGGAGAAGAATATTTCCGATGCATAAATTGATTGCATTGGGCTCACGCATCTTGTTCGGATGTTCCTAGAGGTACCAAGCTTTTCATTAGTGGACTTTCTCAGTAGTTTTGTAACTATATAGTTCATCCAAGAATTACTGACATCTCGGGGGGCTTTGAATCGAAATTATGTTGGTAATAGCCCATTCAGTAATATTTTGAGTTGCAGAATTCAGGTTTCCTTCTGTCATTATTAAGGTCGGCGTTTAAACCGAGTAGGAAGATAGAGGCGCCACCGTCCATTTTAAGGAATATCTCCATAGAACTTTCATTATCACAATAAGTTCTATGAGTATCTCTCTAATCATGAATGAAATGTACAATGGCGCTCTATCCGAAAATCGCCGAACTATGAAATACGTTAATTTGTGGGTAAAGCAGGTAGGTATTTCTTCCCGCCAAAATTTGAATTTGGCCATTTTCTGCCAATTCCGTATTTCAAGTTAATCTTCTGAACGAAATTATCAGTAGATTCACTTTTAATCGGAAGTTGAACTATTTTAATGGGTCTTTCTGTTGAAATAAAACAGAAGCATGGGTTGGCTCATTTTCTTCTATTTTTGAAAGAAAAAAAATTAACTGTCGGAATGAAATCGATCAAAATTATTTCAACAAGAACCCTAATCCTTTCTGAGTTCACACACAAAATTTCAGTTCTCAAAGTGAAACCGTTTTCGAAATCAACTTGAAATAAAAACACACTACATTGAACGCCCACCTTAATAATCGATCAAATTCGACAAATAATTGCGTAAGTGAAAAATCCTTGGAATGAGGCTCTTGAAGAATGTATAGCTAATAAATGAAAAGCTTGCACAGAGCACGTAGAAAATGAAATAAGAGGAGATCAGTCAAAACATGTGGATGTTATGATATTGCTGTTGGATTATGAACATCACGAGTTCTGCCAGATGAGGAAATAATAACAGTGGTTGTTGGAGCAGAATAATAGGAATATTTACATTTAATCCTTCATTGTTCACAATTATTGAAAGTTACAATGTCATGACAAAATTCTTCAAATATTAAAAAGATCCATTCGTTAAGTTTTGTTTCTGTCTTGATATCTATTACAATTGTACCAATCCATTCACTCTGCACCAACATGCTTCAAATTATCAACTAGATTTTTCTGGATTAGCGAATATTCATATTGAACTTTGGAAAGGAACATGCTTTTGAACCATCCAAAATAGTTTTCGTTATCGGACCAGAATTTCCAGGCTGTATGTTCCTATAATTGTTCGTTCGAAAATGTACCAATTACAAGGTGAAAAGATGAAAATAATATACTGCTGGTATACAGATTCACACGATAGTAATCGTATGTGATAATTGAGGACATTTTCATGTTCGAAGTGCCTTACTTTGAAAAAATACCATTTAATTTTAAGGTTATTTTTATATCAATTGCTATGATGAAAGCACAGAAAATTTCTATTTACTTTTTTGGAACTAGAAATAAAGCTGCGACTGGATTTCCAAGGCCTGCTTTGATGTCCATAATTCTTGGATGGACTATTGTATAAGTCAATCCACCGTCATTTTGGTATCGAGGCGCGATAAGCAAAACGATCATAACAATTAAGGGAAATCCGAGAATCTTTGCTGAATGAATAATTCGACCTCTTGGCGATGTTTAACAACTTGGTAAAAATAAGAAAAAACCACATATCAAACAACTCTCGCCACAATGGTCCTCCAACAGAAGAAAAATAGTATGGATTGTTCATTCCGACATGGCATTTGTTGTATTTATATCACCGAATGCGATGTATCCTATTACATTTTGCATTCACTGCATGCTTCTTTGCTTATAGCAATTATCATCTCTGTGCATTTTATTTATAAATATTTCAGTCCGAATAATTGCTGCCCCTATTTATAGAATAAACTCAACTAGTTCATGCATGGATCAAATGTAGAATATCCATATTCATGAATATCTTTTTTTTGCAGATTCTTTACAGGATTGAAGGAAACTCATTGGGAAGGTGTTGAACTGAAAAGATACAAGGATAACTCATATTCAGCATTCTTGTAGTATGTCATAGAATATATATATCTTTGTGTATAATATATATTGTGATTTTTTATCTTCTTATAATATGATGTATCCACTGTCACAGATATTGATTTCATTATAAGCATTTCGTTTTGCATTTGACTCCTTTATTATGTTTAACTTTACACAACGCATACGGGGGAGTCGGGTAATACCGAGCCCTTACGGAAATATAGCTATAATGTTCTATTGGTGCGGATCAGATCAACTCAAGCAAGATTTTTATCAATAGAGTTCATCTAGCAACCAACTCCAAATACACTATTAAAAACTTTCAGCACCTATGTAAACATATAGCCAAAAAAAAGAAAATCTTAGAAAGCGCGGTATTATCAAACTGGTTCGATAATAGCGTGCCCCAGTTCGAAAGTACCATGCGTTATTAATAAAAGGCGAAATATAGGTAAATCAACAAATATTCAGGCATAAAAACATGTTAAACTAACCATCATTTCACATAAACATATTGCTTATGTCTACGTGTATAACCGTGTAGGGTCGAGTTCATATCGCCGCATATTATTTATTGCTTAGTATCATTTAATTTTTCATTAATTTCAACTTGATAAGTGTTTTGTATCGTGATTCAGCTCATATATCTGTATTTTGTATTTATTTTCAATCTGTACCGGTAACGATAAATTTTTAATAGAAACTGAGCGTGCACATTGAATGTAATCTCATGATACTTGGTGTTCAATTTTATCTCCCACATTTGTGGGATTTTATTATTACATAATATATCTGCATCAAACGTTTATCCATCATTTAGATTTCAGTCTCGACAAAGTTGATAAACATTCTGACAACATTATTAACTTGTAATTGGTGTAGAGGTTTAGTGTATAGGCAAGAAAACTCTAGTTTTCAGATGATCTATCTACGCAACAGTTTCGAAAAGCAACTTTCCTGCTTCAGGCTATAAGAATATGACGAACTATAGTGTTCAACAATGTCTTTTTTCTACAAGCGTGCGCTTTCAACCTTTTTTCCGCACGCATTTCAATTCGTAAAGAGTCACATTGCCAAACAGTGTCGAAAAAATCGGCAGTTTCGTGCGGGAAAATATCTCTTTCCGCACTTGTTAGGAAAATAACTATTTTAGCTTATACGATATCAATTATTCTAACACATAAAAATAAAACCCAAAATCTCACTATCCAACAGCTACATCATTGATCTAGAATTTAAAATTTTTTTCTCCCTACACCTTTGGCAGGACAAGTGTCAAAATGAAAGAAAGTATCAGTAGTTGCAATAATATGATACTCTGTGTGTTCATTACTGTTCATTTTATTGTTTTCTTCTTTTATTTTGACACTTGCCTGAGACTAATCTCTCTATTTTGTTGGGAGAAATATTGCTTTTAAATTGCAGAAATAATCGGACAAAACTGAGTGTTGTAAGAAATTAAGAAATATTGTGTTT
Organism: Adalia decempunctata; assembly: GCA_951802165.1. Taxonomy (NCBI): domain Eukaryota; kingdom Metazoa; phylum Arthropoda; class Insecta; order Coleoptera; family Coccinellidae; genus Adalia; species Adalia decempunctata. The sequence goes on along the minus strand of OX637696.1, from coordinate 59,539,452 downwards.
GTAACATTTCTATTTCAATAAGGTAAGTACTTGAGTATTATACGGTGCTAGTCAAAAGTCCCCTCCCCCCTCGTATCTTTTGAACGGGTATACTTATAAAAATGAAATTTGGACGGTGGAAATAAACGGATGTAGGCTTCTCAACTGGTCATAACAGGTGCGCATAGTCATAAATGACGTCACAAGGCCACTGTGACCAATAATAATTTTCGTATTTTTTCAATTTATCAATCAAAATCAGCCGAAACCCAAACAAAATTGGTATGACTGAATAGGTATTTTCAATACCTTTCAAACGAGCTGTCACTTGCCATAGGGTCCCATTTAAAATTATTGGTCACAGTGGCCTTGTGACGTCATTTATGACTATTGCGTCACCTGTTATGACCAGTTGAGAAGCCTACATCCGTTGATTTCCACCCTCCAAATTTCATTATTATAAGTATACCCGTTCAAAAGATACGAGGGGGGAGGGGACTTTTGACTAGCACTGTATATTTCCTCAATGTTTTATCTAAATTTCAATCGAGAAATATTAATTTTGAGGACTTGGGCCCATTTTTTTCTCAAATGGCTACATCTTTCGAACAGAGCCGAATTCGGAAGAATGCAAAAAGATAAAAAAGGTTTTTTTGGCCTCAAGAATCTACAGTTGTGCAAGTCAAAGACTCAACCTGTATAGTTAGAAGCGCTCAAAATACTCAATTTTCAAAAATGTAGCCGAAACATAAAAAGCAAATCAGTAAATTATACCTGGTCAGATCTATCTGATAATTGTTGTTTTTTTTTAAATTGTTCAATTTTCAAATTGAGCGAACAGTGTCTCGTAGTACAAGGATGGATGTGAAGGATATCAAGTCAATAATTCAGGAGACCATTCTCGAATTGTTCTACGATGGGATATTTATAGATACATACGAAATTCATGAACGTGAATGATCATGAATATCGAGCAAAAAATAATTGACATTAACAACAATATCGGAAAAGGTAAACAGATTGGAACGGAGGATCGATAATATGCAACAGGAAAGATCAATAATGTTTATACTGAGTGAAAAAAGGGAGAAATGAAGACCTGGAGAACACATGAGTAAAAAATTTAAATGAAGTAACGATTTAAGATTTTCAGGATGCACCTGTGGAAACAGCAAACAAAATCGGAAAAAATAACTCCAAAAACTAAAAACAGTGGTAGTAAGTTTCATATTTCGAGTAGAACAAAAAATATCCATCTGTGAAGACCTCACAAGGCCGAGAATACAACTGCTAAATTTTTCTGGAAAGTTATTGGAAATCGAGAATGTTGGGTCGACTCATAAAGAAATATATTTCGCTCCACAAAAATTAAGGTTGTTAAGAAATTTTGTGACCGTCTGAAAAGCTGATTCTTGCCCTCCAAATATTCATTTATGAGAAATCTAATATTTACTTTCTTATATCTGAATGGCTATTTTGCCCCTCGTTTATAATCCTTTCACATTCAGGCAAGTTCTTGTCGTATTCTGAGAACTTTGGATCAATTATTGATTTACATTCGACTTTGATTCAAAATTTTGAAAATTTGCAATAATGCCCAGACGTGTACTTAGTGCGGACGAAGTCCTTAGGCCCCGTAGGGTAACTGGTATGATCAGAGAGATGTTGTGAATTTATTTCAAGTTCGTCAAAGCTAAGTTTCGGAGCCGCGTGAAGTAAGCGAAAAACTGTCGGCACAAATTCTGAAATAATCCCCAATATACAGTGTGTTTTGGTATGATTTAGCGATAATTTAAGGGCATCCAAAATACCTAATTTCATCGAAAAAACACCCACATTGGGGAGTTTACCCCCCTATTTTTGGAATAGCCGCCATTTTAAATATTTTTTTTATTTTAGTTGACTCTTTTGAATGATATCGATTTCTCTGGACATAAAGGTCCTACAGATGTGGAAAAAATGTTTTTTGAAAGATAATACTACCACCTTTTATTAAAGTAGAACAATATGAGAACATTCAACTCAAAAATTTCATAAAAAAAGTTGTTAAAAAAAATTTTGTCGAAAAATTTACTGAATTTTTCCTCAATAGTACAAAAACTAGCACGTTGACGTATAATTTTTTTTTCAATGAACTAACACGCAAGGATATCAGCTACAAAACGACACTCACATAATTTCTGTATGTAACATAATTTGAAAGTTATTGCTGTTTGAACATGACCCTTATGAAAATTGATGAATTAAAATAGAAACTCAGTAATGTACTTTTGATCATTTTTACTGATCAAACTAACAAATTTATTATAAAAATTGCTCAAAATGGCCGCCTCTGCTTTGTAGACAGGCAGTGGCCCTTATGACGACTTTTCTTGTGGCCCTGGAAATCAATGCAGTGGTGGAACAGTTGCTTGGCCACCACGCTCTCCGAACTACTACTGGACTATTTTTTTATGGGAATGGATGAAGTAAAGGGTATATTCCACAGTTCCAAACAACATAGAAGAACTGGTGCAAAAAATAATGACTGTGGCAAACGAAATAAGAGCAGACACTGCATTGATTTCCTACCACAAGAAAAGTCGTCATAAGGGGTCTGGGTAGGGGCCACCATTCCACTGTTGGGTCAAAAATTAACAGTGCTGTGCCTAAGGTGGCGAAACGAAACAGTAACAAAGCCTGCACAGAACACAACTGCTTACCTCGAACTCGGCACAAGCTTCGAAGCTTGTAGTTTCAGAGGGGTCTTCTCAGTAGACCTAGGACTTGATTGATAGGGTTCGGTTTTATAGCCCGGGAGCCAGTGATAGTTTTTGGTGACCAATTTTAACCCTGGCCATAACTTGTATATAGCTTAATTTGCATTTGTCTTATAGCATAGTGACTGTCAGCAGGCGCATCAGTGGTGGGTTTGCTAACGGGAGCAACGAAAACACGTAAAAAAAATATTGAGTTTCAGTCATTTTAACTCTGCTGAAATTTACAGAGATGGTAGTTTATATAATTATTCGAATAAAAAAAATCGTCCGCTGGATGTACGTTGGTGGAAAACCCGTCCGCTGGACATGGAAACTTGTAAAAAAAATTTTGAGTTTCAGTCATTTTAACCCTGCCGAAATTTACAGAGATGGTAGTTTATATAATTATTCGAATAAAACAAATCGTCCGCTGGCTGTACGTTGGTGGAAAACCCGTCCGCTGGACATGAAAACTTGTAACAATTTTTTGAGTTTCAGTCATTTTAACCCTTCTGAAATTCACAGAGATGGTTGTTTATAGAATTATTCGAATAAAAAAAATCGTCCGCTGGCTGTACGTTGGTGGAAAACCCGTCCGCTGGACATGAAAACTTGTAAAATTAAATTTGAGTTTCAGTCATTTTAACCCTGCTGAAATTAACAGAGATGGTAGTTTATATAATTACTCGAATAAAAAAAATCGTCCGCTGACTGTACATTGGTGGAAAATCCATCCGCTGGACATGAAAACTTGTAAAAAAAATTTTGAGTTTCAGTCATTTTAACCCTGCTGAAATTGACAGAGATGGTAGTTTATATAATTATTCGAATAAAAAAAAATCGTCCGCTGGCTGTACGTTGGTGGAAAACACGTCCGCTGAACATGAAAACGTCCGCTGGACATGAAAACTTGTAAAAAATTCTTGAGTTTCAAACATTTTAACCCTTCCGGAATTCACAGAGATGGTTGTTTATTGAATTATTCGAATAAAAAAAATCGTCCGCTGGCTGTACGTTGGTGGAAAACCCGTCCGCTGGACATGAAAACTTGTAAAAAAAAAATTGAGTTCCAGTCATCTTAACCCTGCTGAAATTTGCAGAGATGGTAGTTTATATAATTATTCGAATCAAAAAAATCGTCAGCTGGCTGTACGTTGGTGGAAAACCCGTCCGCTGGACATGAAAACTTGTAAAAAATTTTTGAGTTTCAAACATTTTAACCCTTCCGAAATTCACAGAGATGGTTGTTTATATAATTATTCGAATAAAAAAAATCGTCCGCTGGCTGTACGTTGGTGGAAAACCCGTCCGCTTGACATGAAAACTTGTTTTCCACCAAAATACAGCCAGCGGACGATTTTTTTTATTCGAATAATTATATAAACTACAATCTCTGTAAATTTCAGCAGGGTTAAAATGACTGAAACTCAATATTTTTTTTACATGTTTTCGTTGCTCCCATTGGCGAACCCACCACTGTTGAGCCAGCTGAGGGTCACTTTGGATTAGAAAACAACCAAATCAAGCTATATACAAATTATGGCCAGGGTTAAAATGACTGACTGAAAAGTATCACTGGCTCCCGGGCTATTAGGATTTCTCTGATTAAAATAACACCGAACAAATCGGAATTTTAGTGTATAATGAAGTGAATGACTCTTGAATATTATGGTGTAGCGTTCAGGACTTTAGAACGTGGTTCATTACAATATACGCAGTTGGTTCTTAGTTTATTTGAAATAATGAAAAAGGTTTCTGCTTGAAAAAAACGTGATTATTGAAAAATTTCAAAATATGTGCTGATTTTAATATCAGGCCTCAGGCGTCGATTGTCGATCGATCTATTTTCACCCTGAGTCGAAAATGATAGAAGTGCATAATCTGAGTGCTTATGTTTGGGTATATTATCAGATAGGGGGAGATCAAGCTGAGGAGAGGGCTCATTTTGATATGCAGAAAGTATACATTCGAAATTATTTAACCATATCGACGGTTTTAGTCTGACAGAATGTTGGAGTACCTACTCGATTACATTTATATATCAATATTGATTGTTGATTCCTGCGTAATTATAGTCAAGTGATAATGAGTCTCATTCAAAATCATCTTCAACGTACTCGAGTGATTTGATTGTTTTGTATTTTATTCTTAGATATTATCTTTATTTATATGATCTCATCGATATTTCATTCCGAATAATAATTCGGAATGCAATTTTCTCTTCCGTTTATGCTACTAGCTAAATTTCGATATCATGAAATAATTAACTGACGAACAATGAAAGCTTCCGATGAAATAACGTGTAAGAGAAAATATCACATTACTATAAAAATTACAAAACATGCATATGGTGAATTTCGTTCGTTAAAGTAATTCCTCTTAAAATTCCGATTTCGTTGAATGTGAAATTACGAAATCACCTTAAAAATGGAACTCTGCGAAACCAAAGATAACATCAAGGATTTCCATTGCAAGTTTTTGTAGTCAAAATTACAAATCATGGTACAGTTCGCATACCAGGATACTTTTCGATAACGTCAAAACTACTGATTTTAAAGACATGAAATGTTTGGCACACTCTAACTATTTTTGGCCGAGCAATCAATCGGAATTACAAAATTATATGATTACCATTTGAAAAAAAAATGAGATTTCATAGTTTTAATGAGGCGTACGTTGAAGCTGTATAAATTTTCCTCATAATTTATACAGAAAGCAGTAACAGCGTACCTACTTCTGTTGCGCAAATGAATTCTACGAAGAGGGATTTTGGAGATATAAACGATAATTTGTGACACTCTTTCTGTCAACAATACAGGCTATAACTCAACAATCGCTTGAAGTGGTTGCGCATATCATACATCAAATCAGTGCACAATTGAACAAAGAATTCAAATATGTATAAACGGGTAGAAATTCGTTTCATTAACATTTTGTGATGAACTTAGAGTAAATCTACAACATTTACCTATTCTGTTTATGAAATATTCCAGAAATTGTCTACGGACACCCTGTATATCCTGTATATAACAGGTTGATCATTCAGGACCAGTGGCAAGGCAAATCCTTCAATTAAAACACTTTTAGATCAAATTCATGTTAGTATCGCTTCTGAAAATCGCCAAAAGACTTTCTCTCGCCTTTTTGCGGCTTTCTTCGAGTAAGACCTGTACCGTTGGAAAACTGCCTCTAATATTTTGCGTCATGAAAGAGGTAATGAAGGTCATTGAAAATATGTGAAAATATATGGGGTGATCCATTGAAAAAATTATCCATTTGTTGAATAAAATTTATCGGGGACATCCTGTAAATCAGAAAATAATTTCCTGAGATGCAGAAATGAAGGTAAAGCAGGACTACTTTTCAACGAAGTCTCTGAGATATCTGGTCCGGCAGCTATGGAAGATTTTCGCACTATTGCAGGACCCTGTATGAATATAGAAAAACGAGTTGAATAAAATAACTTAAATTTAGTTCTGAAAAGAACTTTTCAACTTATGCTATGAAAAAGGAAAAAGGCTTCCGCTTCGTATTGAGTCGACCGCGTGTCTGAATGGTCTGAAAGTTGATCCACGCGCTATTTTATACATATGCATGTCCCCCTCTCACACTTCGGTGCCTTCTCCTACCCGCCTACCTACCACGGAGACGGATTTTGGTGCGGTCGTGCGATTTCATCTTCAACACTTCAACCTGCTGTACCTTTTGATGTACTCTTGTAATTGTATGATGTGAAGGGCAATTTCTTTCTAAATTAAATTCTGGGGATAAATAACGTATTGAGTTGGATGAGGGTTAATACCCTATTCATAAAAACACACTCCCAAATAGTGCATAAATTTGAAGAACATCTGATTACCATAAACGGGTAATAGCAAGTCAATCTTGAGAGATATATATATATATATATATATATATATATATTTGTCCGGCAGACGTATCCAGTCCCGGTACGTTCTTAAGGCGACCTAAGACCCACATGATCCGTATGTTTTTTACGAGTATATATGCAAAAAGTGGGCTCTTTTAAAATATAACTCCCTAGGCACATTGAGAGGGGAAAAATTTTGTTTCATTCAAAAAAGTTGTATATCTGATAGTCCTGTTCAGACCCGATACATTGCGCCAACTTTTCAATCCCACATATACTGCACCGGCAAATACGATCAACGTTTTCGATCCCAGCACTGTTGCCAGATTGTCGGGATCAGTCGCTACGATTTCAATGTATAAAAGGGATTGAAAGAGTAGGTGTTATTGCAAGAATTTGTATATGTGTTAGTGAGTCGACGAGAAGACTAAATATCTTCACGAAGTGAACAATTTTGCTGTCTGTGAAGATGAAATTCCTCATTCTCATTTGTTGAATCAATTTTTTATAGTCACTGACTCGGATTTTCCGAAATATTACTTTTAGGATTACGTCACATTATTTTTCGAGTTACTCTCAACAAGCCCTTCCATTTGATACCCATATTGTAGAAGTGAATAAATATAACTATTTCGAAATCTTGGATAGTCCGCCATATTGGATTAAGAATAACATCGCATTATTTTTCAAGTTACTTTCATCAAGCCCTTTGACTTTATATTATATATTATAGTGCACAGGCATTTTGAATGAGCATTAATCCATTTTGCCTCATTAGATTATTATGCTGTTTGTAATGATTACGAAGAGATCGTATAATTCGTTCGAATGAATGCTTATCATTATCTTTGAACTACTTTTTTTGATACTGTGGGAATAATTATCGCATTTTTCGAGATTTCCACTCATTGAAACTTTAAGAATCTGATCTAACAAAAACTATTGTTTTCAAATTCTCTCAGAAAACCCGCATTTTAAAGAAAATCAAACCGAAAACAAAAAATCTGACACATTTCATTGTTGTTTTCATGAATGAAATATTTGATTTTTCCTTTTTCCCTTTTAATATTTCTTCGCGGTTCGGCTGGAAGTTTGAATTATTAATTATTTGAACGCATATATTATCACGTGATGTGAGAAAGGCTGAATGCTGGTGTAGCTTGACCAGCCCGGTACACCGTGAAAAAAATTAGAATCAATTCTGGATGCCGTCATATATAACGAATTACATAAAGGGTGTCAGGATTAAACGTTCATATATTTCAGGAGGTGAATATCGAAACTAGAAGATATTTCCATATCTACTCAGGTCCTTAATGCATTCCACGGGTGACCTCTAAAGTACCGTTAGTTGGTTAGTTCTGCACCAAAATTTATCGAATTTGAATTAAATTGATAGCATGGAGTTTTCTGGATGAACTTGATCGTTTGATTGTAAAAGAACTGATTGATTCTCATCAGTAGCAGAGATAAAAGGGGGTGTCCCAAAAAATCATTTTCAATTTTTGAGTTGATGATCTTTTGATGCTTTACACGTTAGCCCGTATTCTAACTCAAAATCGTACATTCATCCCCAAAAGCCGAAGAGGGCTCGAGAGATACGTAAACAACAAAACAAGAACAGATTTTTATCTTCTCCCATAGAATTATGTGTCCATTATTCCACTGATTTCGAGCTGTAATAGTATCTATAAACCAACCCCGATGGTTATAGTTATAGTGAAAAGGGGTTACAGTCCACTGCGACCTTAAGGTCTATTGTGCCCCCTGACAGAGCTGTCATCATCGCGCCTCCTACAGCTCGCCCTCCAGTTCCAGAGATTTGATGAAATCCAGTATCTGGGACGGCTTCAAGGAGGATAACTCCCCACTTCTACAAGTTTCTTGTCCAAAGCTATCTTTCCTTTGGCTTACAATATGGCATAGCATTCCGTAACCAGGTGAATAGGAGTTCCTTCCTCCTCCCCACAGAATCTACACTCATCAGTGTCCGATAAACCCATTCTCAACAGATGCTTCTTTAGGCGACAATGTCCTGTGAGAAAGCCAGTGAGTAGGTGAAGTTGGTTTTTACTGAGATCCAGATATTTTTTGGATCTAGCAGTTTAACCCCGATGGTTATGATAACTCACTCCTATAACTCACTTTAATACAAATACGAAAAACAGTTTACCGAATGAATAAAAAAAGTCGGATCGATCGGAAACACTATTTCAGATATCAAGGTAACGTTCTTGCCATTCGTTTTTACATTTCCTTCGGTCTGAATATCCAAAAATTGCAAACCGTGAATTTTTGATGTTTTTTACGTGATTCGATTCTCGGCCACAGAGATCGCTTTTGACAACTGTTGTCAATTTTGAATTTGAAGAAGTCGAAGGTAAAGTATAGTATTCGATTCGCGGTAATGGTCATAACACACTTGATGAATTACACCACTCGCCTGACGGCTCGTGCTGCAAACTTCATCTGCGTGTGTTATGACTTACATTATCGCTCATTGAATAATATACTATTATCAGAAATTTTGGTTTGCTATCATAAAAAAAAGTAAAGTCGCCTTGGTCTTCTTGCTATATCAGCAATAATTTCATTCTCGGAAATTGGCAATTCCCTGTGTATAGACATCATGGCTAGCGGATTCCAACAGCCGAACTTGTCGATTTTGTTTCGCATTCATCAAATTTCCTTCGTTTGATGAAGTCCGCCAAAGAAGTTTGTTTACTTATGATGATTTTTTCCTGGACCTCTATTAAAAAAATACAACACACCTTTGTAACAATTAAAAGAATTATGATGATTGGAAGGCAATGTCAACTCAGGACCAATTCCTACAGGTCGTCTGAAGAAATGAAATAGAAGAAAAATTGTCTACTCATCTACTTCATACCAATCATACCAGTAAACAAAATATCACCCTACTGATCCAAGTGCGAATTTAACGCAGTATTATCGGCCGGCAAAGGGATCTGGAGCCGAAAACGTCATGTCTCGATAAGATTTATTCACACTTAAATCGCTTGTTTTGATGTGCCGCCAATCGCTGCAATAGTTGCGGCACTCGGAAGGCTTCATATGTCTTTCATTTTTTATTAATAATTTGGTATACACCGAAGCGAATATATTATATTGTCAGGAACTTTACAATTCTCTTGGATTTTACCGAGAATTCGCTTTTTTTAAAGTACACACTTTTGGACCTAACAATGGATCTTCCTGGGGGGGGGATATATCCCCCTTATCCCCCCCCACCGTGGATACGCCACTGCTTGGTAACACTTTGTTTACAGTTATATTCATCGGGTTTGTATAAGCTTCCATACCGGAGAATCTGCAGTTCATATTGATATCAAGAGAATCCAATATCAAATCTACGAGTCTATTCGAAATATTCACCAAGACCCATGACGACGTTCGTCCATACCGGGATCGTATAAGTACTCGAATAGTATATTTGAGGTGTATGAACGGAAAACAGCGTTGCCATATTTAGGGACCCAATGCGTTGGTCAACTATACGAATTATATACAGCAAGTTGGTGTCGACTGAAGCGCCCTCGCACTGGCCAAACACTGAAACTTTTCCATATATAATCACATGTATAACCGACTTTTCAGACCCGGCTGAAAATGCACCCCTAGCATCCCCTCAGCCCCCTCATAACTTTTCTATAGTCGAACGTTACCAGTCCCGTAGCCGGGTCTGAAAACGTCACTTTTGGACTGAAAAGTCGGTCGAGTATACCGATTTGGGTCTGTATGTGCGGTCGAACAAATCTATATATATATATATATATATAAGAGAAATGGACTAGTAAGAGAAATATATATATATATATATATATATATATATATATATATATATATATATAGTTATTAATGGTCATTGTCACCTCCAAAATATAAACTCAACAAGCGTTGTCACCTCATATATAACGCTGTCACCTCCGAAATCGGAGGTCACAACGTTTTGCGTTGTTTCTTAGCTTGTTAGACTCAGGAGACTTCAAGGATCAACATATCAAAAAATCGTTTTGAGGTCAGAACGCACCATATTCATGTACTGTACAATCTTTTAGTTCAGCTATATACCACCAGCGCTAGTGCGCCGTCTTATATATGGAGGAATAAAGCCAAGAGACGTTCAGTTCGTTGTCGCCTCCGTAAATGGCAACACTGTAAACCATACTCGGACGGAGCAGGTGCACTGAGGAATGCATAAGAAAGTGTATCAAAACAACATCTGGCATTCATTCGGAGCTTGAAATCATCTCGTTGATGTAAAATGAATCGTTTGTGAAAAGTTTGGAGGTCGATATTTCTGACCCGACTATGAGATAACTAAAAACGTCTAAACAGAAAATTTTTAATTTTATGCTATTGTTTTTGTTTATAGCCTCATAAGGTTCTTTCTGTATTTTATTCTTCAAGATTACCAGAGTTTGTCTAAGAATTAAAAAAAAAGTTTGCATATCAGATTTCATTGAAATAAACTAGTACGACTGAATAGAATATATTTTCCTCGGAACTAAATTACGGGCCGGTTTTCTACTGACTTTTATTTTTTTCACCTACCCAAATTGAGTTTTTCAGTTCTTCGGGCCTAATGAAATCATCCCAAAAAAGAATTATAAATTGCACCAATATTCAGACGGTAGATGGACTGTTTTTTTCCGTTTCGTCGAATTTTGAAAAATAAAGAAAAGACTTTGTGACTGATTGCATTCATAGTTTTCTTTCAAGATAAACTGCGAACATTTCTCCACAGAAACAGTTTCAAGAGAAAGGTGAAAGGTTGAATCACCCTTAATATACAGATTCCTTAAAAACAGTTGGAGACTTCCAATAATGAGAACTCAATGATGAATTCTATTCTTATGTTGATCATAACATAAGCTTTAGGTTTGCCTTTTGAGAGCACAATAACTTCGAAAAAAAAAAGATTCGATATTCACGAAGCGGATTAGAAGTTGATTGCGAAGATCCAAATAATACTTGGTTAAATCACACCAAATGATTCAACAGATGCGAAATGTTAATGTCACAATATATTCAGGATTTCAGATTCAAACTGAAATCTGGTATCTTGGGATAAATATGTCGAAAGTTCATGCAAAATTTCAGACGAACTTGATGAATAGGTTAGGTGTGAAAATGAAATTTCTGAATTTTTCCAGCTTTCTTATAATACGATCTTCACAGAATTTCGCATCATTTCCTTTTAGGTACCTATATACTTTTCAGTAAATTCAAATTCGATCGTATTTTAGAGTTATTGAGTGAATGATAATGGGTATAACTCGAAAACAGTCGAGCAGATTTCGTTCGAGAGAGAGTCTCAACATCTGGACCCCACAGCGCGCCAGAAAATTTCTAGTCATTAGGTTCTTTCTTTCGATAGTCTACGAATGATCGGCACAAAAAATTGAGAATCTATTTTCTCATCAAGAGTATGCAGCCAAGCAGCGTCAACAAGTAAATGAGCCTAAACATGTCAACAAGCAACTGAATTAAAAATTTGAAAGGAAAATCGAAAGGCACGTAGTGTATGTAGCTTTTGAGTGCTCGTCTATCCACCTAATAGGTATATGCGCATTTTTTTTCAGTTTGAGAAAATAATTATAAAAATTGACTGTGGCTGTCAAAAAATTGTCAGTGATCCCGTCTGTGATTCCGACCGAAATATTTTGAGATTCTTTCGATAATCGCTAGAAATTTCCGAGGTTTAGGATATGTGATCAGATTTCTATTATTTCCGGAGCCCCGTTCGAATTTTACCCATCAACTAACATCGAGGAATTCTTTATCCAAACATATCCTGAAAATCACAAGTTTATAGGTTCTTCCATTCAACAGTTATCGCCGAAGGGTAGTCTCGATTGACCATACACAGGGACTCTTATCGAGCATTCGTGCGATGCTGGATGCCCGAAAGTCCCGTAAAGAGTCCTCGTGAGTGGCCCACATTATGTTATGCATTTATTGGGATGCAGGAATGGGTATATTTAGAATATATTTTATACTGAAGCGAAAAAAAGGTCTAAATCATGTCTTAAATGGGACCTACCTAGAATATTTGTGTTCGAGAAAAAATAAGAATCTCGAAATAAATTATGTAATACATGGAAAAAACCAACCTCTCAACATGTAGATATAAACAACTATGAGTTTGAAAGAATTATTTGACAAATTTGTTATCCCACAAACTTATATTTTCTTTGACGCATTTTGTTGAGGAGTGTAGCGCTTTTTCTTTTTTTTTTCGTCGGGCTAGCAGTATGTCTGTCTGCTGACTGTTTCCTTTGTCCAGTTGGAACAGTCTTTCATCTGGATACCGATGTCGGCTCAACAACAATTTTCTTTCATTTTCAAATTGTTTTAGTGAAACCTCGTTTAGATGGATAAAATTGATCATTCCTATTATCCGAGAGTAAATGCTCTTCAGTTGTGAATTTATTAGGATGAAGAAATAAGTATATTCAGAATAGATTTTATACTGAATAGAAAAGAATGATCTAAACCATCTCTTAAATGGTATTTTTTTAACTATTCGAGGGGTGTTCTATCAGTTGTTCTTATTGACCAAGTTACATAATTTTGTTGCATTCATAAGTTCGGCCTTACACTTCTGAAACGAATTGACAAAATTAATTTTTATTCCCGTTGCTGTTGAAAAGATACACGAAGTAAAAAGCCATTGAAAGGAAGAATCACTGAGCTTACTGTTCGAAATTTTCAGAAGAGTTATGAAATTCGAAATCTGTCAAAAGGAGAATGGTATCAAATAATAATGTCACTTGATTGAAATCAGTTGTGCAATATATGAAAGACAAAAATAAGGATCATCGTTGCTTTGGAAAATTTGTGACAGTAAAAGTAAAAGATTGAGACTATCCGAAAACATAAAGTGGACAGAATTTCTTCGAAAATCATGTTCAATAAATGGAATCAACTTTTTATCAAATGATATAGTTATATCAGAACTAAATTTGGGAATAGTTCAGAACATCCAATAACCCTGTCCAAATTATGATTCAAATTGTTATAACAGAAAGTATTTTGTGGGGAATATCCCTATTTTATCCCAATGAATATGAAAATGGGAAGCTCAGCTTTATATGTCGATATAGATTTCATTCTTATACAATCCGCTTTCCCCCAGTTGCCCGCCAATATTATGTTAAGCTATTGGTTAAAGGAAATTATTCTACGACATTTCGGAATTTAGTTTAGAGTTCCTCCAAAAGAATCTTTTAATCTATTTATTTTTGTGCCTTTACTATACCAGTCCCAGCTTTCAAATGGGATTACTATTTTACGAGTTGTTGGGATAAATTGTGGCAGATGGCTAGAACCAGTCCCTGAGGTTTAATTTCAAGGCAAGGTGATTTCCTCAAAAAAAAAGAACTTATTTAAGGTTCACTGGTCGCAAGGAGTTTCGAATTTGACCACGTATTCTTCACCATTGATTCCAACCTAATCGTTTAAGATCATTTAGGCTCAAAATTCTTCAATTGCAGATATTTTGACGAAACGATAAAAATCGTTTTGAATCCACAACGACAAGAACTCCCCGTTCTCCGACTCCTTCCTAGACGTGAATCAACCTTGAAAAAACAAGACACGTGCATCCACTATATGAATATAGAATTTTATATTCACTTCACCTACTCTCCTCCGAAATTTGGCAACCCCGCCGGAGGTTATAACGTTCACACTACAAGAAATATAAGCGGAGGCTACAACGCCTTGATTGTTCGAACAAAATTTTTTCGGCAAAAATGTTTTCCCCTCTCTAGGAAATTTTGTTCTTCGGCTTCCCCTCCCCATATATCAACAAAAATTTCTCAATTCAGACCATCCCTTCACCCGGAGGTGAGGTCGCCCAGTCTACTTAACGGAGGTCACAACTTAACAGGGGTTCATATATATATATATATATATACAGGGTGTTTGGTAATTCGACGTGAACCTTGAAAAGGGATATACTAGACGTCATTTGCAGTGAATGGCTTCGAGTGATGCATGGTCCGAAAATCTATGGTTACGAAGATATCGCGATTTTTCAACTTTTTTGAAATTGTCTGCTTCGTTATCGAAAATAATTAATTTTGTGAAAACTACTCGACTCTAAATATTCAATGAATATTTTTTTCAAAGCTGAGGAGATGGTCCTCACTTCTTGCGAAATAGTATTCACTAAAAATTCAGATAACCCGAGATACACAGGGTCATAAATGGCTGCACCTGTTTTCCTCATAAAATCTTGATAAAACAATTGAGAATTACTCGAAAAAAGTATTATGAACTTGATGTACAAATGTAAGTAAAAACTTTCCTGTTTCATCAGCTTTCCAAAAAGGTACATATGTCAATAATTCCTTCATGCAATCTAAAAATATGGCCGGAAAACCAAGCAGACAACAGACTTTTTCGAGTCATTCAGATATCCTATTATCCTTTATTTCACTCGACGTGATTCGTAAGCCGTAAGCGGGCCATGGTTCGATCACTAAATGACTCGAAAAAGTCTGTTATCTGCTTGGTTTTCCGGCCATATTTTTAGATTGTATGAAGGAATTCTTGACATATGTACCTTTTTGGAAAGCTGATGAAACAGGGAAGTTTTTCCTTACATTTGTACACCAAGTTCATAATACTTTTTTCGAGTAATTCTCAATTATTTTATCAAGATTTTATGAGGAAAACAGGTGCAGTCATTTATGACCCTGTATATCTCGGGTTATCTGAATTTTTAGTGAATACTTTTTCGCAAGAAATGAGGACCATCTCCTCAGCTTTGAAAAAAATATTCATTGAATATTTAGAGTCGAGTAGTTTTCACCAAATAAATTATTTTCGATAACGAAGCAGAAAATTTCAAAAAAGTTGAAAAATCGCCATATCTTCGTAACCATACATTTTCGGACCATGCTTTACTCGACGCAATTCACTGCAAATGACGTCTAGTGTATCCCTTTCCAAGGTTCACGTCGAATTACCAAACACCCTGTATATATATATATATAACTTAACTTAACCTGGAAATAACTCACTACAAAACACTCTGCGGTATGAGGGAGTACTTTATTTCTAGTAGCTCACCATTTCATCAAGCACTTCTTCAAGAGGATAACAACCTGAGTCCGCTGAACCTTGCGGGCCAGCTGGAGCCTCCGCGGCTTACCACGGAGGGACTATCCCAGGAATGGCGGAGCAAGGCACTACACGGAAGATACCCTGGAGCCCTGCAACATAAAGACGTGAACAAATCGGAATCACTCACTTACCTCAAAGCAGGATATTTGTTCCCGGAAACAGAAGGACGATTAATCGCAATTCAAGATCAGGTAGTTCCGACAAGGTCTTATATCAAAAACATAACGGGCAGGAATATACTTACCGATAGATGCCGCAAGTGCTCACAGGCAATCGAGTCCATCCAACACGTGACGTCCTCCTGTAGTGTGCTGGCGCCCACGGATTATACTCAACGGCATAACGAGATGGCGAAAGTTTATCACCAGGCTATAGCTAAGAAATATGGTCTTATAAAAAAAACACTGAGACCATTTGAGTACCGGCCAAGTAGCGTCCTTGAGAACGGGAGCTGCAAATTATACTGGGATACTTTCATCACGACGGACAGACCAATCAAACATAATAGACCGGACATCCTACTTCACAATAAGAAGGAAAAAGCAGTGGTGATTGTTGACGTCACTATTCCGGCCGACGACAACCTGAGCAAGGCCTACATCGAGAAGCTGACGAAATACCATGATCTGGCATTTGAGATGAAGACCATGTACAACTTGAAGTCCACAACAATACTGCCTCTGATCATATCAACAAACGGGTTGGTCGAGAGACATCTAGTTGAGAACACACTTAGCCTGGAATTGGACAAGGAGGTGATTAGCACTGCCCAAAAAGAAGTAATCCTCGCGAACACTCGACTGGTGAGGAAGTTCCTGACATCCCTCTGATTTGCCTTGGCTGAATAATTAGCCCGGCAATTCGGAGTCGAACCCTAAAAGGTGATAATTAAAAAAAAAAAAAAAATATATATATATATATATATATTTGAATTCATTCATATATATATATATAACGGCCCCTTCGGAGCCGTCTGGAGGAAGTGTCCGATGGGGAAAGCTGTGGGGCAAGCGGCGCAGCCCCCCGAGATGGCACCGTACGCTCAAATCGAACCGTTGTATATGAGGGAGGAGGCTCCAGTATGAATGATGCTCAGGCTCGTTCCACTGTTGCCGCTGGAAGACGGGATGGGAGAACGCGTTGGAGCGAAGAAGATAATATTCATATAATGCGCGTTCACTATATAGCGTTAGATCTGCAACAAAGAACAGGACAAACTTATCGGGGGCTACTCACTCAAACCTGGAACGACATCAATCCAGAAAAGCAGTCTTATCCCAACTTGCTTTCGAATAGAGTAAGATGGCTACTCCAAAATAATAAATTTTCAACTGTCGAACTTGACTCAATAGAGCAGAGTATGAGACCTCGTGGAGCAGTTCATGAAATGAGTACCGAGGAAGGTGAGGAACATCTACTGGAAACCAGTACAAGATTGAGTCTGAGGTTGAGCCTAAGACCAAATAGAATCGAACGAAGTTTCAGTCGTAATTTCCAGCTGTACGATGGAATTGGCCCAGACCGAAGACCAAAAATACCAAGAATCAACGGCTCAAGGAAAATGCTAATGAGTGTTCAGGCGGTGGACAATATACTGAGAGACTGCATGCAAAACACAACAACATTGAAAGATATGGTAGATCTGGTCTATGCTGGAGCAGTGACGGTCTGCGAGGAGGTCGGAGTAAAATTGATTGAAACCAGCCCTATGCATCGCAGAGATAGAACACCTCCATGGAGAAGTCGCCTAGAAAAGAAAATTACTGATATCAGGAAAAAGATTGGAGTGCTTCATACTTACCTGCACACAGAAGCACCCACCAGGAAACTTCGGAAAAAGGTCTTCAAAGTAGCTTCTGAATTCAAAGTGAAGAGCCGGAATGAACAACTGCAGAAAGAGTTAGAAGTAGTCTGTGATAGGCTGAAACAAAAGGTGAAAGCATTAGGCAACCGCATAAAACGCTACAACGAACGAGTTAAAAGATACAAGAACAACCAACTCTTTTACAAAAATCAACAGCAATTTTTCCGCTCACTGGAAAATGAAGAACCAACAGAAGGTGAACCACCAACGGCAGAGAGGATGTATGAAGTCTGGACCGGAATTTGGGAGGACGAAAGAGTTCATGATGATCAGGCGTTCTGGATACGGGAAGCTGAGGAAGAATCGAGGAAATACAACATGGATCTGCTGGAGATAACAGAGGAGGATGTACGTGTTGTGCTAAAGAGAACCAAAAATTGGTCTGCTCCCGGTTCTGACGGTTTACAAAATTACTGGTGGAAGAACTTTCAGTCGACACATAAGAACCTGGCAGAAAGGTTCCAGGAAGCATTGAGGGATCCCTCGCTGATACCAGAGTCCTTCACTCTTGGGGTGACCCACATGATCCCGAAGGGAAATAACACCTCAGACCCAAACAATTATCGGCCTATCACGTGTCTTCCCGCAGTATACAAAATCTTGACAGGTATACTAACAACACATATCTGGAAGCATGTTAGCCGCTACAGTATAATGGCTCCTGAGCAGAACGGCTGTAAAAAAGATGTTCGAGGATGTAAGGAGTTGCTTACCATTGATCATCTGGTAACGAAGCAGGCAAGGAAAAAACTTCGGAACATATCTGTCGCTTGGATTGACTATAGGAAAGCGTTCGACTCGGTGCCACACTCCTGGTTGCTTAAGACCTTGCGCCTGTATGGAGTGTCGGAGTCTATAGTTAGTCTCTTGAAGCATATGATGGGGACATGGCGTACTAAATTACTTATCAATGCAGAACATGAAACTCGCATAACACCTGAGATCAGAATCAAGAGGGGAATCTTCCAGGGAGATAAGTTAAGTCCACTGTGGTTCTGTATGGCAATTAATTTCTTAAGTAAATTACTGAGGCAGAACGATTATGGTTACGTCATTGAAAAAACACAAAACACGAAAATCAGTCATCAGCTTTATGTCGACGATTTGAAACTGTATGCCGCAAATGAGGATCAGATGAAGAGACAACTTGGAATAGTAACATCCTTCTCGAAAACAATTAGAATGGAAATGGGGCTGGATAAGTGCGCGATGGTTCACGTGAAGAGGGGAAGGATGACGGTGAGAGATGAGATGAGGATACAGGAGGAGGTCGCGATCCGGGGGCTTGGATCAGACGAGAGGTACAAGTATCTTGGAATACAACAGGGACTGGAGATTCAACATTCTGAAGCGAAAGCCAGCTTCCAAAACAGGTTCTTCGGTAGGCTCAAGAAGGTCCTCGCAAGCAGGTTGAATTCAGGCGCGATGTTCACAGCCATCAACACGTGGGCAATACCGTGCATATCATATTCGTTTGGAATTGTCAAATGGTCCAACACCGAGCTCAAGGCCATCGACACCAGAGTTCGAGTACTCCTAACAAAGTATGGGATACACCACCCCCATGCCTCGGCAAATAGATTGTACATACCTAGACAAGACGGAGGTAGAGGTCTACAGAATATTGAAATTGTCCACCACAAAATAGTAAAGGATATGAGAGGTTACTTTCACTCTAAACACTCACCTTTCTTCAAAGTAGTATGCCGGGAAGACGACAACATAACGGCCTTGAATCTAGCGTCCAGAGACCGTCCAACTGAAGGACCATCGATTGAAATACTGACCAGGCAGTGGCACGAGAAGGTACTGCACGGTAGGTACCCGGAAGCTCTGAAAAGTAATAAGATTATAAAGGAGAAATCAGTTAATTATTTAAAGGCGGGGTACCTCTATCCGGAGACTGAAGGGAGACTTGTGGCGATCCAGGACCAGGTGGTTCCAACCAGAGCGTATATAAGGAACATAACAGGCAGATACTTACCATCGGATAGATGCCGAAAATGCTCGCAGGCCCTCGAGACCATCCAGCATATCACATCCTCCTGCTCCATTCTAGCTCCTAGGGAGTACACAGAGCGCCATAACGCCATGGCCAAAGTGTACCATCAGGCCATTGCCATAAAAACAGGACTAATACTCACCTCAAAAACACCTTTCGCATATACACCAAGAGAGGTTATGGAAAACGACCGATTTAGACTCTATTGGGACACTCTGATGGTAACGGACAGACCGATCCCACACAACAGGCCGGATATAGTGGTCTTCGACAAGGACAAAAAGATGGCGAATATAATCGACGTCACTGTCCCGGCAGATGACAACATAGGTAGGGCATACACTGAGAAGCTCACCAAATACCAGGATCTTGCAGTTGAACTTAAAGAGATCTATAGACTAAAGTCGGTGTTTGTCATCCCACTCATAATATCGACCAACGGTCTAGTGGAGTCTCATCTGTTGGAGAACACGACTCGTTTGGGGTTGGAGGAGAACCTGATAAGTGTGGCACAGAAAGAAGTTGTCTTGGGGACAACGAGGATAGTCCGAGGGTTCCTTGCGACCGGGTGACTAACTGAAGATGTCTTGGTCGGTTAGATCCGACGTCTTCGGTGCAGCCAGACCCCTGAGTGGTGTTTATTTTAAAAAATTATATATATATATATATAAGAGATGAGAATAGTTTAACGTCTGTAAATATAATTAAGGAAAGAAATAACGGCATGCAGACAATTGAATATTTTTATATATATATATATATATATATATATATATATGATATTGCGGACTGTTTTTTAGAACTATTCAAGAGGTACATTTCTGTCATACATTGTATTCACGTAAGTTTTACGGTTTTTGCAGCGCACGTGGAAATAACTGATTATGGTAAGTAGGCATCCTCAATTTTTTCGAGTGAAAAGTATAGCCTATGTTACTCAAGGATAATGTAGCTTTCTGAGGGTGAAAGAATTGCTGAAATCGGTCCTGTGGTTTTTGAGTCAAGTCGTATCAAACACACAAACATACAAAAGTACAAATCTTTCCCCTGTATAAAATTAGTATAGATATACAGGGTGTTACATTTACAATTTAAATTCATGTCCTCTGAAACAAAAAAAATACAGAATCTTGAATTTGTATCAAAGTTTGTTCCTCGAATACTTCTAATCGAGCTTCTAATGAAATACTTGAAAAAATCACACTGTATATTAGACTTTATGAGTTATAAACTAGGAAATTTCCTCTAATGAAAATGATATCCCCTGAGTATTACAATTGCCTAATGCTTCCTATACAATACTTTCACAAACTTAAGCGTAAATTAAAGATTATGTATTGTAGGTATATGTTTATATCAGTTAAATGTTTTGATTGTCAGCATTTTTCTTATATTCACTGATCGAAATTAGTCTTCATAAAACATAAACATTATTTTTGAAGAAACATGTTTTATTGTTTACGACGGGAAGTATCTTTTTCGGCAACCGTCCGGGAAGTACCCACTTCCCGGACGCATTTTCTTTGAGAAAGTAGCATTTCCCGGCCTAGGCCGGAAAGTACGTACTTCCCGGCCTAGGCCGGAAAAACACGTCGTTGTTGTCATTGTTATGATCATCACAATAGCAACGAAATAACGGATGACAGTTCTGTTCTGTTTAATTCAAATATGAATCAAAATCAATAAAGAGATGTGTCATCTCATTGATTTGTAATTCTTCACGGTTGCCGAAAAAATATTGTACGCAACACGCCCGGAAATAGTTTTTTTGGACTCACAGACTTCCAGGACTCGCCTCCGGCTCGTCCTAGAATCTTGTCTATTCGTCCAAAAAATCCCTATTTTCCGGACTTGTTACGTAAATTACTATTTCACTACTTTTACCCATTCAAATGCCTATATTGAAATTTCCTAACTTGACGACACAGTTTGATGTCTGTTCCAGAAAATTATAAGGGGCACTCCATATGAAAAGACCAGAAATAAAGGTCGAAACGTCGGTATCTCATAATTCTCCAGTCCTCTTAGCCTCCACCTTTACTGAGTACCTACATATTATTTTTGAAGTCTGACTCATTTCAATATTTCAGACATTTCAGTTTTACGGCATATACTGGTTCAACTCTGTATGACTCCCGATTAGTATCCATCTCAATAAAAAATCTAAGGTCTCTTTCTCCTATCGATCCAATTATGGCACAAACATCCAATGGCGTTAATTCAAAATAAAATATTTCCATGAATGATTTGATAACAATAGATTCATAGATATTAAGTGGATTGTTTCTAATTATTTCGATTAATTCAAGGACAATGTGAATTATAATTCTTTTCCGACATGGATGATAATCACGAAGAATAAGACAGAAACCTTCAATCTTCATCGAAAAACAAGCAAGAAATATCGAAAAAAATTTGAATTCGCGGAAATGTATGTAGGTAATGAAAATTTTTTTTTCGGAAATCACATTGCTTCTCTGAAACTAATATCCTACTTAACAACCTTGTTTATGATTGAATATTTTATTGATCTGAATATTTATGATAACGTCATATTCCTGGAGGTAGGTATATTTTTGAGCGCTCGTTTTACTTTCTTCCCGATTTCCATTTTTCTGTGCCGGGAATAGTCTAGAACGATAGGGTTCGACTCACTGATGATGTGTCATCGTGGTCAAATTCAATTCTGTCCGGCCATCCGAAAACACGAAAACTCTCTCACGGAGGAACCTAGAGGATTGAAATTTTGTGGGTAGGTTCACATTTCGAATATCGTAGTTAAGGGGAAGTATCACCTTTTGAATCGTGGTAAATCTCCATTCAAAAAGTGGTCTCTTTATTTCACGAGTATCTACCCTAATTTACGACGTACAGACTAGATTTTTTTTCAAATTGCCCGAGGGCAAATAGTTTTCTTTTTTTCGATTTAATTAGTTTTACAATTGAAAAAACCAGGGTAATCGTTAGATCTCTGCAATATTTGGGTTATTGGATATGTTTTTCGTTTTTCATGAGTACAAGCTATATTTTTCACCTAATCATCATGAAAATTTTTGTAGTGTATAGAATATTAAATTGCCGAGGGCAAATTGTTGCGATTCTTTCCAAAAAATTATGAATAACCGTCGAAAAAAAATCATTAAGTGTAGTTTCCAAAACGCTGAAGTTCAACCTGTTTTTTTTAATGAAAAACTAATTAAATCGAAAAAACGGAAACTAGGGACGTTCTTCAATTTCAATTAAAAAAAAATCAAGTCTCTCAGTCGTAAATTAGGGTAGTTACTCGTGAAATAAAGAGACCACTTTTTGAATGGAGATTTACCACGATTCAAAAGGTGATACTTCGCCGTAAGTTCTTCTGTTTTCATGATAATGTCAAAATTGAGGATTCGATGATAAATTCATAGAATACCTGGTGTTGGCACTGATTAGATTTTGTTAAAGGCTTTCTTGTCGATCGAAAATCTGAGATTTTGTGCTGCTTTTCATTTCTCCCGAAAGGGGTCGCGCTGTTATTCCATTGCCGCAGTAGCGCTAGGACTGTGAATTATTGCGGATTATTCCGGAACTAGACCAGAATCTGAAACCTAGAATGCCGTTTTGATCTACAATTATGGTCACGATTTTCAGTAGGGAGTCGTTACACCAGGTATTCTATGCATCTATACTCGATCGAAATGAACTCGCACAGAGGGAGAATGACGTATTGGAGTTTCGTCTGATTTCATTTCTAGATCGTCCAGAACAAATCAGGGATTATCGACGATTTCTTTGACAGCTACTATTAATTTTTTTGGCAACTGCCGATCGGATTCTGGTTATATTCACGTTTTTATACTAGTTTTCCCAATCAACCCTGGAAGAACATTTTGTTTTCAGCATGTTCCCAAATATTTTTTTATACCAATAAATGTTTTAGCTCATCAACTGTCAATTGTCATGTGCAATGAGTCATCAATGAACAAAATACACGCTCACTAATAAAGACGGAAGCTCCTAATGTTTTGCACACTTTTCCAGTCCACGTGATTGAATCAGAATTTATTGCACCCGCCAAGAGAGAACCCAAGGTCATATCGTGATTCAATACACGTGGATTTTGAGGGTTCACTCAAATGATTTGAAATTCTGGTTTGTGTCAAAAGAAATTGTATGAACTAGATAATTTCTCCCACTACAACTTTCAGGTAATAATCTGAAAATATTCAGTTATGATGCAGCTCCAACCGTAAACAGGTGTTTTTGATATCGTTTGATTTTTTTTTGGGTATGTTGATCATGTTTTTATTCATACCATCATTTTTCATAATCTCCGTATGAATCAACTTTTTCATTCCAATTATTTTACCAGTCCGATATTGAGACATTTACTTCAAATTTACATATTCCAATGTTTTTTAAAGAACCTGATTCAGTTGAGGTCATCTTTAGGGAATTCTCACTTAATAAAAATTGTTCGTACAAACCGCGATTTCAATCTACTTACTTTCGTATCTCAATTATCATATAATGAGATGGTGCAATCATTATCAGTTGTTCGAGGAAATGTGGTCCAGTCATTCCAGAATTACTTCTATGTCAAGGAGAAAATAAATAAATGAACCAACCTGTCGAGAACGCTTTATTCGACAATTTTTCTTGCACTAAACATCAATGGAATTTGAAACTTGTACAATTATATCATGAAAATTGTTTATATAATCAAATTTGAAATTCAATAATCACCAAACAATTTTTTCGAAAAAGATTTTTCTATTATGGAAAAGGGACAAAAACGTAGACTCACGAATTAAAAATTGTCTCAACTTCATAATATTGAATTCGATCGCAGTGACGATCCCAGTGTACAAATACTGGACCAAAGTAGAACCACACACTCGTCTGACCGTAGATGAATTCAATTGTTCGAGGTTTGTGTTAGTAACGGTTATTTTAATTTTAATAATGGTAATTTTGCCAGGTTTTTGGGCTTGGCAACTGTTTGGCATCAAGTGTTTCGGATAAAGGGATGTCGGAATTACAGAATTGCGCTTAATCTCGTTAACCTTCAGGGTTCCAATTCTTAAGAAATATTTTGACGATATTTCCACCTCAATACCTGCACACAGTGTTGATATTCTAATTCGTTTCATCAATACTTGCAATTGAAGATGAGTTGAAATAAATCGAAACGTCGGCATTTTGTCTATTTGAAACTCTGTAATTTAGACCAAAAAGAACCCTCTTATTACTGAGGCGCATATAATTTACGAGGTTTGAAGATTATTTCAAGCAAATGTTGACCGCGGATGCGCCTCAAATGGTCCATCCTCTTAGTCCCATTTGGGCATACTCTTTCCAACATTTCGTCAGGTATCTCACTAATGAATAATGCTCCGATGTTGTCTTCCAATGCGAAGTAAGCTTGTCAGTATAAACGTGATATCCACAAAAAATAGTCTAAAAGCGTTAAATAACTCGATCTAGGAGGCCAATTGACCGGTCACAAAAGAGAAATAAACTGTTCACCGAACTTGCCCCTCAATTGTTCTGGTATGATGCAACATCTTGTTGAAACCACATGTCAAGTTAAGCTCTTCCAATTTGGGCAAAAAAAAAGATGGATATAATCGCACAGTTACGTTGCGGTTCGCATAATCTTTGAATGATGCCACCAACTCATAATCCGCACCAAACATAATCTTTTTCTGGATGCATCGGTAGACCTTGCAATGCTTGTTGCGTATTTTCACTCACAGATACAAAAAATCCAATAACACCGATAAAAAGCAGCAAAAACAGTGCCCCAAAGATTTGTTCATTTCGAGAGCGTCGATCCTATAATATGGAAGTTATAGGCAATTATAATAATGGGCTAAAGAACAAAATCGCCCTGTAGCCCGTAAACTAGACGCCGTAGCAACTTGGGGGTTTCAGCAATTTTTTTTCTCGAAAAAAGGGGACATGATCTGTATCTTACCTTTTCTCTATATTTTATAGTTTAGGAGTTGTAGTACTAAATCATCGAAAGCTGGCCACCCTGTACATACGCAAACCTCGCGACTAGCTTTTATGATCGCCTGACGGCCTTGGCTCAGTGGTAGCAAATGGTAGCAATGGTAGCAGAGCATTGGACTTAGGACCCAAAGGTCCGAAGTTCAATCCCGAGCTCGGAAAGAAATTTTCTAGTCTCGGTAGGGGCCACCATTTTCACCTGTTGGGTCAAAAATTAACAGTGCTGTGCCTAAGGTGGCGTAAGGACGCAGTAACAAAGCCTACACAGAACACAGCTGCTTGCTCCGAACTCGGCACAAGTTACAAGCTTCGAAGCTTATAGTTTCAGAGGGGTCTCCTCAGGAGACCTAGGAGTATTCAGGATAAACAATAAACTTATAGTAACATGAAATGCTATTATCATATGTAATACCACTAGAGATGAAATTTTGCCGGCAAAATTTCTCGATTGTAATATGAAAGTTTGTTGCTCGGAAATTTCTCGAATGACATTTCTAACCAGAAATGGGTTCTTTTTCGAATTTTATACATTTTTTATCTGATTTTGGAAAAAATGTCATGAGCGAAATTTCCGAGAAGCAACAAACTTGAATATTACAAGAGAGAAATTTTACCTGCTTAAATTTCATCTCGAGTGGTGTTCGGCATGACTATTCCACGAGAAGTTAGGGTAATATGTTCACATTTGACGCGTATTGCGCTATTTGGCAAATAAGAATTCATCATAGATTAACTAAACCACTAAAAGTTGTTTGTTCTCTCTATGATATTTATTTCCGAAGCTATCTATGAATTCGAGAAACGTCAAAAAATTGGTCGCTGAAAAACCAACATGTTGATTTTGCCGGCTTGAAATTTTTTTCGGGATGAAACGATCGTTGCTACGGAAACTTCCTCACTAAAAATGAAAAGAGTGGAAGAGTCAGACCAAAAAAAGTGGAAAAACATCTCAAGTTGGAGGAATCTCGAGAATTACATGTTCCCATGAATACGACCTGCCACACATAACAGAAACACAGAAATGTTGGCCGAAATGCCAAGTGAATCGGATTTTGACGATTAGATTCATAGTATTTAAGTGTTTTTGTTCTGTGTGACAGGTCGTATCCAAGGCCGTAGCCAGGGGGGGGTATTTTTTCAGAAATGCCTGATAATCATTTCACCGAAAATTCTTCGAATAAATTTTTTTCTAGCTACGGCCTCGGACGGACCCCCCCGAAATTTTTTTCTAGCTACGGCCTTGGTCGTATCTATGGAAACATGGAAATCTCGCGATTCCTCCAACTTGAGATGTTTATCCATTATTTTAAGCTGAACAGCAAGGCTAATAGCATTCCATGCATATATCTAATAATTCCTATATGGGCCATGAGCCAATCAAAACTGAAGCTGGGCTTTGGTAACAACCCAGATCTGCGCTTGTGCGGCAATATTGAGAATAAAAATATTTTTTTGATTCTGTCTCTCTCCGACACATCGCATTATGTCGTGAAACGTATGTCATTCTTAACTTCATGTGAATAGTTTCGATCGTAACCTCACAATTTCATGTGAAATGTTTCAATCGCTTTATTCCGTTTTCTTCAAGTCCTAAATATCATTGTTAACTCTTATTCATATTCTTAAATTGAACTGATAGTATTTAAGTGACATATTTTCATTCTCGATATCTATTTTCTTGTTGTCGTTCAGAATTAACATAACCTCTAAATTTCTCGCAATTTTTGAATTTCCAGTTGACGCAAGCGTACAACTCAATCGTTACCAAAGATTTTTGGCTTCAGTTTGAGACTATGAAAAGCAGGAGTATAATCCATATTGATGTTATTAGATAGATATATGATTCCATGTTACTATAAGTTCTATGGGTATTACAGATGATACATTTATGTCCGATCATAGACTTTCCATATAGGCGATGATATGTCAACAATATCGTCTATTTTTTTTTAATTAAAGTTTATTGTGCTTCGATTTCACAGATCATTAGCACTATGGGACGGTTACATCTCATTTACATTATTTACAGTTTATAAGTCAAAAATTTATACCAAACTAAATATAGAATTCAAATTGTCCTGATCAAATTGATGAGTTGCAGAAATTTGATGGTATTTTCCAGTTTTTCGGCTTCTTGATCTAGGGCCTGTTGTAAGGAGTCCACCATACCAGTTTGTTCTCTTTGAGGTCTGAAGTTGGGGCAGTCAACAAGAATATGTTTGACGGTCATAGTTCGATCACAAGTGCTGCATACTGGAGCATTTTCTCTGTTCAAGACATGTCTATATTATGATTTAAGGTCATTTTCAATTCGAGAATCACATTACATTCTCTGCAACAGTAGCACCCCAGAACAAGATATGTGATGTTTAGCAATATTATCGATCACAGCGCTCCTCTAGCCTTGCCGAAGTCCGCCTCAAACAATGTCCTGTATTTCAACAAGCCTAATTCTCAAAAAACATTTTTGAAGACAAGCTTTTATATCATTACTCATCCACCATTTTGAAGTCGCCATCTTGAATTCCTCAATTTTGAAGAATCGTAATTTCCGACCCAGAAACCCCCAATATACCAATTTTGAAGAGAATAGGATCATAATTACAAAACTCGTCCGCCATACTGTGGCCGCCATCTTGAATTTCCTAATTTTGACAAAAGTATCATCATTTTTGAACCCGAATACCCCCAGATACTAATTTTGAGAGCCGCCATTCTGTTTTTTCCTATCTATTTTATGATGCATTATCACCAGTATTATGTACACCTGCAAAATTACAAGTGTGTCATATTCAACTTGCAAGATTTGATTACAAACAGACAGACACCGGGACAGGTGAAACTAAATAAAAGCTTGTAAATTGCAAAAAAAGGAAGGGCTGGTAGGTTGCAGGTCGAATCAAACAAAAACCAATTTAATAAATTGCCGACGTTTCGGTTTATTTGGAACCTTCTTCAAAGGCTCTGAAAAAGAGTAACGAAAATATGAATGGCAATCGTACAGGGTTGATTTCAGAAATAAATAAGAAGTAATTTTATCTCTGTTTTTGTTTGGATTATTTTTCGTCTTTTTCCATTCCACAACATGTCTAATGAATGACAGTTGAAATTTGTTCCTTTTTTTTTCTTTGCTTTTAATGTGACTGCTCTTGAAGGAATATGTACATCTCTCTAAATATCTTAATCACTATTTTCTCATATGTAATACCACTAGAGATGGAATTTTGACGGCAAAATTTCTCGATTGTAATATGAAAGGTTGTTGCTCGGAAATTTCGCGAATGACATTTCCAACCAGAAATGGATTCTTTTTCGAATTTTATACATTTTTTATCTGAAACATATTTACGTATTTGTCATGGTTCAGAAATCCTTTCCTCATAAAAGCCGAGAAACGTCTAATGCACGGATTCTTAAGATAACCCTGTATATACTATACATATGTCTTTATTTTATTTACTCTGTACGATTGTCATTTATAATTTAGTTACTCTTTTTCAGAGCCTTTGACAAAGGTTTCAAATAAACCGAAACCTGGGCAATTCATTCAATTGTTTTTTGTTTGATTCGACCTGAAAGATATCAACCCTTTCTCTTTTTGAAATAGTTCAAGGTGGGCGTTCAATGTAGTGTGTTTTTATTTCAAGTTGCATTTGAAAATGGTTTAACTTTGAAAGCTGAAATTTTGTGGGTAAACTCAGAAAGGGTTGGAGTTCTTGATGAAATAATTTTGGTCGATTTCATTCCGAAAGTTAATTTTTTTTCTTTCAAAAATAGAAGAAACTTAGCCAACTCATGCTTCTGTTTTATTTCAACAGAAAGACCCATGAAAATAGTTCAACATCCGATTAAAAGTGAATCTACTGATAATTTCGTTCAGAAAAACAACTTGAAATACGGAATTGGCAGAAAATGGCCAAAATCAAATTTTGGCTTTACCCACAAATTGACTTATTTCATAGTTCGGCGATTTTCGGATAGAGAGCGCCATTATACATTTCATTCATAATCAGAGAGATATTCATAGAACTTGATAGTGATAGTGCATATTCTATGGAGATATTCCATAAAATGGACGGTGGCGCCTCTATCGGCTGAGCTTTCCTACTCGTTTTAAACGCCGACGTTAAAGGTCGTTAATCCTTGCGTTTTGATAATGTTCTGTATATTCATTTGCAATATCCAATTCCAAATATTTGGCAATCATCGAAGGCTTTTTTGCCAACAGATTGGACGGTGCACCAATCGTTTCAGAACGTGAGGAAAAATCTGAAATTCTTCACTCCACTGGGGTCTTAAGGATATACATATATTTTCTGACCAGCCTCAAAGCTCCTATTTTTTCTTCCTCTGCAATACTAAATCCTTTCGACATACCCGTTTTATTTTAGGGTATTTTAACAAGTAAACAGCAACCTTTTTTTTCTTTATCGTTGATAAACATTTCCACTAGATCATCTCTCCTGTGTCCTCCAAAAACAGCCATTATTAGAACAACTCTTTGTAATAGACGAATTTCATCAGGAGCTTCATTGATAAATGTATGAACTTGATCTGCTGTCAAAACCTTGGATTGTTTCGGATTTTCGGAATAAATATATAATTTAGATTTCATTTTTAGAAACGCATATGAGCCGGGAGAAATGGGAAATATTGATACTTTCATTGACTATCAATGTAGATTTCAAAATCTATTTTGAAATTCTAATATTTCGTAAACAATGACGCAGGACAAAATTTTTCGGAATGAAAAACAAAGCACATAAACTAAATGAATGGTAAAATAACGCACCAATTCTTGAAAGTACGCCAATAACACACTCTCATCGAAGGCAATGATTTTATTTTTCAACTTTCATTCCATTCACTGAATATTCCATAATGCTGGTTGTTGAAAGATTATTTGGGCTGTTTCCATTATCTATGCGGGTTGTTGTTTCCGACGTTTCGGCAAGCATTCGCCTGCCGTCTTCAGGGTGTTGGTCCTGAGAAGGACCGGTTTCTGCCAAACTTGATCTGTCTGGTCTTGTACGCACCATACTTTTTCGTTTATTGAATTACAGTGTTGGGATTCGAACGCGGGTTATAAGGTTGCAATTTCGAAATTCCTCAGCCGAAATTTTCACTTCGGGCCGAAATTTCCGCTTCGGGCGTTTGGTTCCTACATCAAATAATTAGTCTCTTTCGTTCATATCAGACGTTGGAAATTCAATTAGTTGAAAAATTGTGAATAAAAAAATAACTCAACAACATGTTATGACAAGGTTATTTCAATGGAACTTCCATGATTTCATACGAATGTGCAACAAAGTTAAATAGTAACAACTCTTGTCGGCAATTCTCTTCGGACGAACTACAGAATTCAAACTCACATGAATTCACCTGAAGAAATCTCACATTGTCGATGGAAATTAGGAAGTGTTTGGGGTTTTATCATTGCTGATTTCATTCTTGAAACTAACCACGATACTTGATACTCGTAATGTAATAAATAGAATAAAATCTCAATATCTTCCGACAAATGAATTGAAAAAAATTAGATATACGAGGATATATTGAGAAATTCTTAGCCTACTATAGAACCAGACAAATTTCATTGTCAAAATATTTCATTACTCAACATATTCTCCTCTCAATTGAATACATTTATTACAGCGAACCTGCAACGTCTCTAGACCTTTCAAAAAAAAATGTTTCTGCTTGCTCTGCAAACCGGTGCTTCACAGCTTTTATTACCTCCTCCGTTGGAAGGAAATTTACGACCTTTTAAACTTTTTTCAGTTGAGGAAAGAGATGAAAGTCGCACAGAGCCAAATCTGGTGAATAAGGGGGGTGTTCTAGTAATTCTAACCCTAAATCACGATTTTTTTGCATGGCAACATGAGATTTGTGTACTGGGGCGTTGTCCTGTAAAAACAAAATAGTAATCTCCAGTTATTGTTCTACCCTTATCCAAAAAATCAATCATGATTACTCCATCGCAATCCCAAAAAACTGAAGCAAGAACTGAGAAAGAAAAATTATTGGGAATATTGGACACTGTTTATTATCTATTGTTCAGTTCGTGACAATGCCGACGTTTCGAAACAAATTCGTTTCTTTTTCAAGGCTGGAAATAAATACAAAATATATTATAAGACATACAATATGACATAACATGAAAATAAATTACCTAGTTACGATAAACAATATTGTACGCTTTTTAAAAACATTTAGACTCTCTAAAGAAATCAAAAACAAGAGAACAGGTACATAATGCAAATATCTATCTCATCACCCTATAAGTTTCTATATTTATGACAATGACATTAACGATTAACATATGATCACAAAATATTGATCTGGAATGGACGTAACACTATTGACGAGGCCAGCTATCAATTATTATTTTCTGAGTATATTATTATATATCGTACTTAGATGTTGTACATCTTCCCTATGATTTACGGTGTTATTTCTTTTTATGTGAATCATTTCGCTTATATTACGTCTATAACCAACCTCTTCTCTATCGAGAATTTTTACATCTCCAAAATTAAATACTATGGGCCATAAATTTAATTTTGGACATGTAAAAATTCTCGATAGAGAAGAGGTTGGTTATAGACGTAATATAAGCGAAATGATTCACATAAAAAGAAATAACACCGTAAATCATAGGGAAGATGTACAACATCTAAGTACGATATATAATAATATACTCAGAAAATAATAATTGATAGCTGGCCTCGTCAATAGTGTTACGTCCATTCCAGATCAATATTTTGTGATCATATGTTAATCGTTAATGTCATTGTCATAAATATAGAAACTTATAGGGTGATGAGATAGATATTTGCATTATGTACCTGTTCTCTTGTTTTTGATTTCTTTAGAGAGTCTAAATGTTTTTATGTTCGACTGCTTCATAAACACTTGATTCATGAATTCGTTTAGCGTCCAGAATTGACTACTTTATTGGACACCACTTTATTGGACTCAACTGTCACAATCTTCTCTCGATTTTGCAATTTTCATCGTTTCACACCACTTGTTATAGGCCGCATACAAATTTTCATGAGCACTTTTAGTGTGTAGGAGAGATTCTTTGGCACTTGCGGCTAAATTATTCACGCTTTCCTCTTCCGAACTATCCATTTTTGGGATTATTATGACGTTTGTCACAGAATTAACGAAGTAAACAACTTTGTTCAGTGAGGTTGCTAAGGTCGCTGATGGTTACTAAGGTAAGATAAGCAAAAGCACACTCAAAGTATTTCTTGAAATAAAGCGACGAATATATTAATTGCCATTTCAGAAAATAAAATGTCTGCATTGCAGTCAAACATAAAGCTTTGTATGCAAACTCGTACATAATTAGGCTTATGGACTTGCCCAAATTATTGGCCTCGCTCGCTTTGCTCGCTCTGCCATAAATTTTGGACTCGTCCATAAAGACCTAATTTATGTACTTGTTACATAAATAGCTATTAAAAAGCGTACAATATTGTTTATCGTAACTAGGTAATTTATTTTCATGTTATGTCATATTGTATGTCTTATAATATATTTTGTATTTATTTCCAGCCTTGAAAAAGACACGAATTTGTTTCGAAACGTCGGCATTGTCACGAACTGAACAATAGATAATAAACAGTGTCCAATATTCCCAATAATTTTTCTTTCTCAATTTAACAACAATGGATGATAACCAAATTCTTATTGAAGCAAGAACTTTTTCAGCAGATTTTTGGACACGGAATTTCTTAGGTCTTGGAGAACCAGAGTGTCGCCATTCCATCGATTGTTGCTTTGTTTCTGGATCGTAGAAATGTACGCAAGTCTCATCGATAGTAATAATTCGGTTTAAGAAGGCACCATCGTTTTCGAATCGAGCCCAGATCGAACGCGATGCTTTTACCCTTGCACGCTTTTGGTCACCATCCAATATCTGGGGATCCATTTTCCAGAAATTTTTTTCATGTCCAAATTGACGTGAACTATATGATGTTCGTATGAAATCTTCAGTGCTTCAGATATCCGTTTTAGCCCAATTCGACGGTCTGATAAAATCATGTCATGAACTGCATCGATATTTTCGGACTGACACAGAAACTGGCCTTCCCGATCAGGTCATCATCTTCAATGGAAAAATCACCTCTTTTGAATCTTGCAGTCCAATTTTTCCCTGTCGCATACGGCTGACATTGATCACCAAGGGTATTAAGCATATCTTCGTAAATCTGCTTACCTCTTAACCCTTTTAAATACGGGTACTTGATGATGGCTCGATACTGCAATTTTTCGATTTTTACAATTTCGGTGGACATCTTTTTTTTAATTTATTGCGTAACTCTGGTTTACTTTTTTGACGACGAACCCTACACTGATACTCGTAGATATATTTTTTTATTTTCAGAGAGTTTGTGACAATTGGTAAAATGGCCCGTCCGAAAAGTATTTTATTATATATTTGGCCATTGCTCATTTTTAATTACATTTCGACGAGTGATGATTTCCCCATAGTGAAAATCCAAGATGGACATCTGAGGGGTACTTCTTCATTTTCTAGAAATGGACGACCTTTCTACATATTTCGAGGCATTCCTTATGCGAAACCGCCAATAGGCGATTTGAGATTCCAGGTAATGATTCAATAAGTAGAACCTACAATGAAAGAGAATTCATCCCATTCGTAAAAATCTAATAGTAATTACATTTCATTTCTAGGCACCACAACCAGTAGACAAATGGGACCATATCCGAAATGCAACAAAGAACGGCCCAGTTTGCATTCAGAAGAACTATCTCTTTGCTAATGCTAAAGTAGAAGGGGTAGAAGACTGTCTATATTTAAATGTTTATGTGCCTAAGGTGAGATTGGGGCGATTGGGCATATTTGTTTGTTAAGTATGCCAAGAAATAATAAATCGAATAGGTTGCTGAACCAAATAATTTTGAGTGGCCAGTGCGATTATTATTTGCCGACATACCTCAATCTTTCATGTCCACAAATTTTACTAAAGAATTATTAGACAATGTTGCCGGGTGATGATCCCTGACAAACAATGATATAGACAAAAATTAAAAATAAACCTCTATATGGTAAAATATTCGCTCCTTGAATTTTTTTCCTGAGTTGCGAAAAAAATTTCTATTGGTTTCTCGAGTGTGAATCTCCCAACAAGGTGGATCAAGTTACGAAGTTTGTGAACGAGCTCCTGACTTCACGTCGGTGCTTTTGGTTATCCATTTTGTAAATGTTGAGTTCACGCCACTATGTTTCTCTAGTGATACAATTATTCTAGGTTTCTGACCAAAGTGAACTATTACCAGTGATGGTATCTATACACTGGGGTGGATTTATCGCAGGCAGAGGTACTGAAGAATATTTTGGGCCTGAAAAAATTATGGACAAAGATGTGATTTTGGTGACCTTCAACTACCGACTAGGCATTATGGGTGAGAAGTATGCTACTGTCATTTCCATAAGAACTGAACATAAACAGACAGGTCGTCAAACTCTCAGAATGGGGCTAAGTGCATATTATCCGTCGAAATACATTGATATTGATTATACTGATAACTCCTAGATCTCCCGAAACTACAAGCTTCGAAGCTTGCAACTTATACGAGTTCGGAGAATCAGTTGTGTGTAAGCTTTGTTACTGTGCCATCCACCTGCACCATCCACAGCACTGTTCATTTTTTTTTTCATTTCGGCTTGCGCCTCGACTTAGCAATTTTCACAATCGTGTCCGATAGGCCAAGTGGCAGGTTTGGAATCTATGCCCTTAATGAAAACTAAGTCTCAATAGATGGACAAGCGTTTTGTGTCTTCCATTTATTACGCTGAATCAAAGTGTGGATATATTCGTGTGACCATTGTTTCCAGAATTGTTGAAACAATTTTTTATGTTGTTCCCAACGTTTGATGGGCGTTTGAACATTGTCAAGCATCAATTCGGGAATGGACAACAATGGGGCGCCTATCAGGAAGTGTCCAAGTGCCAAAAAGTCTGCGGATTCGGAAGGATCAGAGGACAAGGGGCAAATTGGTCTACTATTTAAAACCGCTCCAACACGAGTGAACATCGTTGCAAGTTCCTCAAACGTACAAGCAACCGAATTTAGAGATTAGAGAAGCAGACGCTTTGCTGATTTAACACCGGCCTCCCACAAACCTCCGAAATGGGGGGCATATGGAGGAATAAACTTCCATTTGATGGATCTCTTCGACAAATTATCGCATATATCGACATTATTTGATTTCAAGAACTGAGAAACCCCATCAAGATATCGTGAACGTGAAGCTCCGACGAAATTGCTACCGTTATCGGACCAAATTTCTTGAGGTAGGCCTCGTCTAGCGATAAATAAATCTAAGGTCGATAAGAAGGCCTCCACGGTGAGGGACGAGACTAGTTCCAAATGAACTGCCTTGGTGACGAAACAAATGAAGAGAGCAAGATATGCTTTCATCATTGTTGGTTTGCGTGAATTATTTGACCGATAGGAATAGGGGCCAGCAAAGTCCACACCCACCTTACTAAAAGGACGTGAAATATTGACTCTGGGGGCAGGTAGAAGAGCCATGAAGGGTTGATTAGTTGAACCTCGAAACCTTGTGCATGTTATGCATTTTCGAATGCACTCTCGAACCAGATTTCGTAAAGACAAAATCCAATAATTTTACCGAACTAAAGACATAGTAGTGCTAGGACCGGAATGAAGCGAGATTAAGTGAAATTGGAGACATATTAAACGTGACAATGCACAGTTTTTCGGAAGCAACACTGGATGCTTAGCACTCTGTGGTAAAGAAGAGAATTGTAGTCTACCTACCACCCTGATCAATCCCGCAGATTCGATATAAAGATTTAAAATTCTTAATGATTTTTCGAATGAATTTTTCTGCAGTAAACTCTGGCGCAATCGATAAAAGTGATGATGATGTGTGATCAATACCATGGATTGGAGGAGCTCATCCCGAGAAATTGGCCCGGACAATCGTGACAATTGTTTTTGTGGTGACAATTG
Organism: Adalia decempunctata; assembly: GCA_951802165.1. Classification (NCBI taxonomy): domain Eukaryota; kingdom Metazoa; phylum Arthropoda; class Insecta; order Coleoptera; family Coccinellidae; genus Adalia; species Adalia decempunctata. Next base: position 59,502,826 of record OX637696.1, on the reverse strand, counting down.
AAAATGAACCTTCTTATACAGGGTCTTTCACGAGGAACCTCACCCATATTTATACGGGAAACTACTGAACGTATTTTCATGAAATTCAGCACTTATAAGTATTTCACGATGCTGATGAAATCTAAAATATTTTCAAGGCATGAGTACCTCCGGTTTTTTCCGGAAATGACGTCAACTTCCGTTTTTCAAATTAAAACACCATTTCTTTATTGCAGAAATAGATTCCTTAGAAAATTTCAAGTTATTTTGATGTAACATTTTTCAGTTTTGGTTGGAAAATTCTCTCTGAGCGGGAAAATTCGAAAAAAAATCGAAAATAGAGCTCCGCTGAAACAAGAATAACTTCGAGGTTTTTGGATGGAAAATTTTCATTTTTGGGATTTTTCAAGATGTAAGATTGATGTATTCACTTCAAAAATCGAAATCGCGTTTCATGATACAGGGGGTGAAAAAATCGCTTTCAAAGTTAGGGATGACAAAATCATGAAAAATCAATTTTTTCAAATTAGAACCCCATTTTTTTATGGCAGATATTGAATCTACGATGAAAAATATTGTGAGTGTATGCATCACACACTTGTCCTAAAATGGATATTTTCTGAGTTATTCACAAAAAACTGTTTTTCGTCTTGAATTTTCAGCTATTTCTTTTCCCTTCACGCCAAAAAGATGAAATTTTCAGGAACTGTTATTTGAACCATGCTGTAGATTTTTCACCCCTTCTTGAAACCGATTTCAAGTGTTACTATTAGGAGAACCATGGCAAACTCTCGCAGTTATAACTAGAGAAGATGCTCAAAGTTTTGACCGTTAATTTCTAGACATTTATTTATACGTCTCGGGAATGCTTCGTGCGTTGCTCTTCTTATTTCATCGGGAGGAAGAGATCTGCAAAAGTGTTTAAAAACCAAATTGAGTTTCAAAACTATGAATCTAAAAATCTAAACAAACCTGAACGCATTTTTGACTCGTTCTATGCAGTCCTCTTTATCAGTCAGGGGAGTTGAGTAGACAATATTTTTTATCCTACCCCAAACATAAGAGTCTAAAGGAGTTAAATCGGGAAAACGTGGTGGCCAAAGATGTGGACCATTGTTCGCCAACCATCGATCTTCAAATAGCCTGTAGAGGATATTTGACACATTGAGTGAATTGTGTGGAGGCGCGCCATCTTATTGATACCATAAGTCATTATGGTTCTGTACTAGCGGCTCAATTATTTGAGTCAATATGTCAGAATATCTATCTCCTAAGGGAGAACATTCTTTAAATAATGCAAACATGTGTAGTGTTCTATCTTACCAGTTAAGGTGGGCGTTCAATGTAGTGCGTTTTTATTTCAAGATGATTTCGAAAACGGTTTCATTTTGAGAACTAAAATTTTGTGGGTGGACTCAAAAAGAATTAGGGTTCTTGTTGAAATAATTTTAATCGATTTCATTTCGACAGTTAATTTTTTTTCTTTCAAAAATAGAAGAAAATGAGCCAACCCATGCTTCTGTTTTATTTCAACAGAAAGACCCATGAAAATAGTTCAACTTCCGATTAAAAGTGAATCTACTGATAATTTCGTTCAGAAGATCAACTTGAAATACGAAATTGGCAGAAAATGGCCAAATTCAAATTTTGGCGGGAAAAAATTCCTGCTTTACCCACAAATTGACATATTTCATAGTTCGGCGATTTTCGGATAGAGAGCGCCATTGTACATTTCATTCATGATTAGAGAGATATTCATAGAACTTATAGTGATAATGTAAGTTCTATGGAGATCTTTCATAAAATGCACGGGGCGCCTCTATCGGAGGAGATTTCCTATTCGCTTTAAACGCCGACCTTAAAGTCCCATCATAAATGTGAACATCGAGAATTGCATTATTTTTGATGGCGCAAAAAACATTGAAACTCCAGGTCTCTTGAAAGTTCCATTGTCTGAAGTGGTGGTTGTTCTCTTCATCCCAATAATGACTGTTATGCCTATTGAAAGAACGATTCTTTGTGAATTTAGATTCATCGGTCCAAATTATACAGTCCAAAAAGTTTTCATTCTCTTGAAATCGAATCATCATAGCTTCGCAAAACTCTGTTCTCCTGACGAAATCAGTTTCCTTCAAATGCTGTACCCTATTGAATTTATATGGGTGCATTTTATGTTTTTTTAATATTCTCCAAACACTCGATTGAGATAATCCCAGATCAATCTCGGCATCTTTGAGAGAATTTTGAGGATTCACACGAAAATATGCAAGAACTGTAATTTCGTTGTTCTCATCTTCTACTACACTTTTTTCTCTGTGTATAGTTTTCTTAACGAAAGATCCGACATTTCTCAAGTTTGTCATGGTTCTGTTAATGGTATCTCTCGTTGGTCTGGGTCGGTCAGGAAACCTCTCAATGAACAGTCGAATCGTTATATCTACAACTTTATTACATTCTCCATGAAGTAGAATGAGATTTAAATAATCGTCATTGGTAAAATTAGGCATAGTGATCGATTTTATAACTTAATACGAATTATCACCAAATTAATAGTAAACACAAAATGCTACTGAATAAAGAGGAATTTGGCAGATGTAATTAATGATATCTATCATTAAAAAAAAAAAATGTAAAACATGGTAAGTTTCTGCATATGGTTCATAAGGAATTATTTATTTATCACTGGAGAGAAAACCGATGGCCGATTAGTTGAAATAAAGAGGTTTCCGATACAAATTCGAATCCAAATTCGCCATCTATTTAGGAACAACCTGTAACTTTTTTCTCTTGCATATTAGGGTAGTAAAATCTAAAACATGGTTTAAGTAACAGTTCCTGAAAATTTCATCTTTTTGGCGTGAAGGGAAAAGAAATAGCTGAAAATTCAAGACGAAAAACAGTTATTTGTGAATAACTCAGAAAATATCCACTTTAGGGCAAGAGTGTGATGCATACACTCACATTATTTTTTAACGTAGATTCAATATCTGCCATAAAAAAATGGGGTTCTAATTTGAAAAAATTGATTTTTCACGATTTTGTCATCCCTAACTTTGAAAGCGATTTTTTCACACCCTGTATCATGAATCGCGATTTCGATTTTCAAAGTGGATACATCAATCTTACATCTTAAAAAATCCCAAAAATGAAAATTTTCCATCCAAAAACCTCGAAGTTATTCTTGTTTCAGCGGAGCTCTATTTTCGATTTTTTTTTCGAATTTTCCCGCTCAGAGAGAATTTTCCAACCAAAACTGAAAAATGTTACATCAAAATAACTTGAAATTTTCTAAGGAATCTATTTCTGCAATAAAAAAATGGTGTTCTAATTTGAAAAACGGAAGTTGACGTCATTTCCGGAAAAACCGGAGGTGCTCATGCCTTGAAAATATTTTAGATTTCATCAGCATCGTGAAATACTTATAAGTGCTGAATTTCATGAAAATACGTTCAGTAGTTTCGCGTATAAATATGGGTGAGGTTCCTCGTGAAAGACCCTGTATAGGCGACGACTCGTATTACCCTATTTAAATTTGAAAAATTTTCATATCCATCAAAAGCGGATTTACTGGAGGCTCGTTTGATGTTATTAATATTAATTTTCAACTCAATTAAGGGAGCCGAATTCAGACCGCAACCGGTGAAAAGTGGTGGCCAATTGAAAACTGGAGTTACTAAGAAATCGGGACCAGGAAGCCAAAAATGGTGGATTCTTGGGGTAAGAAATTGCTGAGGCGTGAGACCTCGAGATAGCAAATCAGCTGGATTTGACTCGGTGGATACATGATGCCATGAGACGTCAAGAACCAAATCGTATATCGCGACTACACGATTAGCAACAAACAATTTGAGGCGATGAGAGGGTGTTGTCAACCATGACAGCACAATTTGAGAATCTGAAAACAGGCGAACTTCAGATATTTTAAGGGAAAATTTATTGTCCAGAATCATTCTGACCAATTTAGTCAACAAAACCGCAGCAGATAGTTCCAATCGAGGAACCGAAATTATTTTTAATGGAGCTACCTCCGATTCAGCGGCCAATAACTGCGATGAAATGTGATTTTCAAATGTATCCGAAAGATGAGCAGAGGTTGCGTATGCCTTCTCAGATGCATCACAGAAACCTGCCAGTTTGATTTTACACTCATGTGAACGAATGACAGAGCGAGGAATCCTCAACACTGGAAGTGCCTGAATATCACTTCAGAACACTCGTCAGAATGGGAATCACATGAAGGCTCATCACAACCCAATTTTTCCGACCATAATTTCTGCTGGCGATTATTAGGGGTAGATCGGGTGAAAAAAACCGATTTGAATTTGGAATAGGACTCCTTTCTAGGTCCTATGATAGTCCAACCGAAAAATGTGTTAACAGCTGTAGGAAATCCAGATGACGAAATTCGACCATCGCGATCGAAAACCAGCGAATACGTATCAGCGCCCAAGAGTACATCTATTGGTTGAGAACGGTGAAAATTTTCATCAGCCAAATTTAAATGCCGAAAATGCCTGAATACCTCCGGTGATAAAGGAGCGTTAGGAATATCATTTGTAATTTCCGTTAATACAATAGCATCCATCTGTAAGAACTCTGATCCCTTTCTAGGATACAGCCGGCATTCCACTAAACCTCACGCGACTTTGCGTTTGATTGACCAATGCCAGAAATGGATACATTGACAGGGTCAATTTTCAAACCTAATCTTTCGACTAGGGGTTGACTAATGGCTGAAATCTGGGATCCAGGGTCTAAAACTGCTCTTACAGGTATCATTGAACCGTCAGCGGATTCTATTCTCGCTTGAACAGTGCCAAGAAGTACTTGATTAACGGAGACCGATTTCCTATTGATGTGATATGAATTAATAACATCATTTGAAGGAAGGGAATGAGACGTTGAAGGCTGATTTTCAACATGATTTGTTTTACCTGGAGTACGAGATGGTACATTTGATTGATTGGCAGATTCGTTATTAGAAGAGGATTCGTTATCGGGATGGAGACTGGTGTGATGACGATTTGATCTACACAATCGACACGAATTTTTGGAAGCGCAATCTTTGAAATGGTGTAGACCTAGACAGTTGAAACAGCGCTTGGAATTTTTCAAAAATTCGAATTTGTCTTGTCTTGACAAATTTATATAGGAGGCACAGGCGAATAATGGATGCGAATCAGAGCATTTCGGACAACGAAACTTTCTTGAATTCGGGAAGCTACGTGAATCATTAGAGCTTTGAGATGTGGATGCAGAATTTGCGAGTAAAACATTTTTTGTTTTATTTTTATTTGAATGCGATGAATCGAATGGTGTTGATTTGGATGCAGATCTGGAAGAACTTTGTTCGCAAAATTCCTGAGCCGTTAGCTGTTGCGTTACGAACCCAATCAAGGTGCTATATGCAGGAATCTTGGATGAACTTAATGGACCTTCAAACGCTTTTCTCGTGTAAGGGTCAACATTACGCAATGTTATGGAAAACAGAAGGAAATCTGATAAGTCCTTTATATTCAGCGCTTTTATTGCATTGATAGAATTTTGGTGACAGTTTAAAAATTCTTCAAGATGCGAGACCGAATTATTATTCGAAGGTTTGAAACTAAGAATTTCGTTCAAATACATTGTAGTCAACATACGAGGATTCTGAAAGCGCGATTTTAAAGCTTGATAGGCCAACTCATAATTTTCAATTGACAATTGTAACCCCGATATGACCGCAAGAGCATCATTTCTTAAATAATATTTCAACAGTTGAAACTTTTCTATGGTTGCCAAACTTTTGGTTTCATGGACCGAAGAATTGAATAGCTGGAAAAACTCGGGCGACTCAGCGCTTTCGCCAGAAAAGGGGCGAGTATTAATTTTTGGCAGCACAATGGATTCATGGTTTGAACTGGAAGCTTGCGAACTCGACGCAGGCGTCGACAAAGTTTCCTGTCGTTTCAAAGACAGAAACAGCCCAGTTATGCGAGCAATCACTTCAGCAAACGCCAACTCTGACGTCTCTATACGATCTTCCGATAATAAAATTTTACCTCATACCCAGAAATCTTCTCTCGGTATGCTTGTAATTCGAAAAGTTTTGTACCATCATAATCTTTTACTCTGTGCCAGATTCCGGTGATGGTAGACAATATGTTGGCCCGTTTTTCAACCAACTTATCCAATGTTTTAATGCCTGTATCTGTCTTCGGTGGCATTGTTATGAAGAAATTTAATAAGAAACAGAGACAACAGCAAGAAATGAATTAAGAAGTGATGGAAACAGATGTATGCGACCCGTCAGCTGTGGAACGATGTTGCCGGATTGCGATGATCGTCGTATATTTGAATATAAAATGGCCGCTATAAAACCAAGATTTTTGAATTTTTGACTAGAACTTTCCAATTTTAAGGAAATGAGCTTGAGATTGAGCTTAATATCCGGCTCGAAGGACCAAAACGTGTTGGGTAGAGTTTCAGTTAACCAACTGAAGTGCGGTTCAATTTTATTTAATGAAAAATTCACCAAATTTCTGAATGAAAAGTTAAGAGAGCTAATGGACTCTATATAATTATAAATAGTTATTGAAACCCAACACAAATGAAAGGATAAATGCACCCAAATCAACAATTGCAAGGTCTTACCTATTTCAGCAAAATGGCCCACCAGATCTTCTCGGTTACTCCTGTTCCCATGAACAGAGTGATCGAGCTCGACAAACGAACATGGAATGAAGCTGATAACGTGAAAATCCGTTGCTAAAAATGTCAAAGTAGGAACACTTATCCTTGTGGCAGAATAATAACCACGCCACTGCTAACAGTCCTTGTCGAACTAAATTCGCACAAACGAATGTTCTTGAATAAATGTAAAATGTAATTCGAATGAATCGAAATCACTAAAATTGTGAATCACAAGAAAAACTGAACTTTTCTAAATTCACGAAAAGAAACAGAAGAAATTTAAATAGGCGGTAGCAGATATATTCACGATTAAGGCAATCAATGAACTAAATGAAAAATATGGAAAAGGAAACAAATATGCGACATATGCGCTCCACAGCTGACGATTTCTTCTCGCGCCTACACTAGATATGGGATTTCCCTAAGTACGGAGAAATCAAATTAATTTTGAAATGAAAATGAAAAATTCATAAAAGTTTATTCAAACCGTTCACTTGGCGTGAACACAACTCCTAAACTATAATAGATAGAGAAAAAGTAAGATACATGTCATCATTGTCATCTTCTCTTCTTTCGAGAAACAGAAATTGCTGAAAATCCTGAGTTGCTACGGCGTCTAGTTTCCGAGCTACAGGCGATTTTGTTATTTGGTCCATTATTATAATTGACTATAACTTCCGTATTATGGGATCCACGCTCTCGAATTGAACACATCTTCAGGGCGCTTTTTTACTACTCTCTTCTTCATCGGTGCAATTGGGTTTTTTGTATCTGCCCACATGACCTTATAAGAACTTTAGAAGCGCCAGACGATACAACAATGATGAAACGGAAATGAGTTCGAAAAGTGAAAATAAATAAGACATGAAATTCTGTGACCGCCTCAGTTTTGAAGGAAGTGTACCAAAGCCTGCTTGGATTTTGTTGAACGAAAAGTGTTTTTTCGAAATTTTCGACATATAGAGAACTCAGAAGTATATCACGATATATATTTTTGAAATTGTTGAAGAAGGATCAAATTGGAAATACCATTTCCCACTATGGTGTTCATTTAAAAATTTTTTTCTGTTATAGCTCCGAAATTTGAGCACATACAAAAAATTCAATAGCACCGATGAAAAGCAGTAAAAAACGTGCTCTGAAGATGTGTTCATTTCGAGAGCGTAGATCATATATTACGGAAGTTTTAGTCAATTATAAAAGTGCACCAAATATCAAAACCGCCCTGTAGCTCGAAAAATAGACTCCCTAGCAACTTGCGGTTTTCAGCAATTTATATTTCCCGAAAAAAGAGGACATGACTTGTATATTACTTTTTCTCTACCTCTTATAGTTTTAGAGATGTAGTATTGTTTACGCCATCTGCACATTTAAACAATTATTCAAAATTAGTTCAAAATCTTGATTGAATGAAATCTGCAATATGCATAAGATTCGCATGTAGATGGCACATGCTGTTCCATTTTTATATTTCGCGTTTTTAGTTCATATTAAATTATGAAACACATGTTTATTCAATTCTTTTCGATTTTCTCTCATGATTGATCGAAATTATTACGCCTCCTTTATTGCTAATTTTTCTCGTGAAAAACGCTTCCTATATAATCGTTGTTCTGTTTATTGAAGGACATTTCGCTTTAGTGTTTTTAATAACTACTCATTGCGTGTGAAAACCATTACGTAGTTCATGAACCAAGTGGCACAAGAAAAGGGTTTGCAGCATCCCCAGATCTCTAACACCAGCTTCCATATATTCTGGATCAATTCGCTTCTTACTGGCCAGTATAGACGTCGAATTGTTGAAGGAAAACTCAACATTCAACACCAGAAGATCTAATAACGGGGGTAAGTTTTCACTACTTTTTTTCTTACTGTTATTTGGTTCAAATCAAATCAAGCCTCCGAATCAGCCCCTTAAAACAGTCCGCTCAAATTCGCCCCAACATAATTTGGTCCTTCGGGCCGGATATTTTCACAAAGGTGAAATTTTCATTGAAATTTCATTTTTGATTTCCTTGAGACGCCATTCCTGAAAGGAATTGCGAATCGGCGCAGTTTTTGTCCTTTGCGTATCCATCCTTATTGAATAATTATCGAACGTTTCAATTGCTCCTTACTTTCATCATTAAAGCAAAATGTCTGTGAAACCTGAAGAAACTGAGTCAGAAATTCTTAGGAAGATTACCGCGTATATTTCTAAACGAAACAACTGCTTTGCAACCTTGACGACCATTTTGGATAAATGTCGATCGTACACTTCAACAGATCTCGCCAAGGTAAAATATTTCGTTAGTCAAATTCCTAATTATTCAAAGGAATTCAAAGATATTCAGATGAAAATAGAGGCTTTAAATTTGAATCTGCCTGAAAAGAAACAAATTGATCTCTCTCAACCACAAGCGTCTTTTGAAGAGGTACTTGCCTCAATATATTGCATACAATGCGATTTGGCAAAGCAAGAAGGTGCAGTTCTGACTGATGTTGACAGTTCTCCGAAAGGCAATCAATTTTCCCAAATACTTCCGGTCATTCCACTACCTTCTTTCGAAGGCAAAATAGAAAACTGGGTGGAATTCATTTCACTGTATGATTCTTTGGTTCATAACAATTCTCTCATTGAAGTTACGCAGAAGTTTCAATATTTAAAAACCACTTTGAAAGGCGAAGCCTTGGCTCTCATAAGTGGGTTACAATTGATCCCTGATAATTATCAGATTGCTTATGATTCTTTAGTTCAACGCTATCAGAATCCACGAAGATTAGCTACTGCATATTTTTCTAAATTGTTACAGTTCAAAACTGTTTCAAATGCTTCTTTAACGTCACTCAAGGATTTCTTACAAAAGCACGAAACGGCAGTTAATTCCTTAAAATCTTTAAAATTACCTGACCTGGCCGATTTTTTGTTATTTTCAATTGCTCTGAACAATTTGGATTTTAACACCAAACGTTCGTTCGAGAATAAAGCTCCGTTAGAAGGTATACCGACTTACAGACAATTGATTGAATTCGTCACTCATCAAGTTCGCATACAAGAGCTTTCTAAAGCTTCAGAAATTCCTTCTACAAGGCCTAAACCCTCGAACTCCAATGTGTTACTGGTTAATTCACAATCAAGCTCGCCGATGTCAACTTCCTCAAACACAAAATTTTCGTGTTCATTATGTAAGGCTCCGCATTTGATCTATCAATGTTCAAAATATCAGAATATGAGTCTTAGTGACAAGTATAAATATCTTCGAGAAAATTCACGTTGCTTCAATTGTTTGGGTAGACATAGAAGGAACGATTGTAATTCCAAAGCTGTGTGTCGTCATTGCAAAACTAATAAACACCATTCCTCTCTTCATCCAACATCTGATTCCTATTCTTCCCCACAATCCAGAGAATCACCTCACTCGGAAAAACCTGTTGAATTTTCTTCCTGCATGGTTTCCTCTGGACCTTCACCGGTACTTCTGGGTACTATCAGCCTTTCCATTGCTGATGTTACTGGAAACCTCCACAAGCTTCGTGCTGTTTATGATCCTGGATCCCATATTTCTGCCATCACAAAATCTTGCGCTTCCTTCTTAGGTTTAAAGTTGAATTCCACTTCATGCTCTGTTTCAGGCCTTGGGCAAACGAGCTTGAGAACTTTCTGTTCCGTAACTGTCTCCTTATTTTCTAAATTCTCTTCCCGAACAATTAAAGCTAGAGCTATCGTTTTATCCCAAATATCCCATCATCTTCCATCTTCCGAAGTACCAGTAGAAATCCGATCTAAATTTCGTCATTTAACCCTCGCAGATGACAGTTTTGATCGCCCTTCTCCAATTGATTTTTTGATTGGTGCTGATCTTCTACCTCAGATATCCGTGGATAATGAGATACAATCCATTCCTGGTAACCCCACTGCAATCAATACCATCTTTGGTTGGGTGTTGGTTGGTCCCACTTCATCATCGTATTCTGAAGCTCCTCTTGTATCGTTGCATGTTCATTGTGATGTTGGGAAAACTTTATTGAAGTTTTGGGAATCTGAAGAGATCACGCAACTATCTCTTGAAGATCCTTTCGATATTCTAGCGGAGAATCATTTCGTTGATACTCATTCGCGTGATGAAAAAGGGCGTTACATACTTACTCTACCCTTCAAACCAAATGCTACTCCTTTGCAATCAAACGCATCTAAGTCTGTTCTAGCCTTTTCCCGTCTGGAGAAAAGACTCGTGAAGAATGATGAGAAGTTTGAATCATTTCAGGATTTCATGAGAGAATATTTAAAGTTAGGCCATATGTCTCCTGCTACAATTGCCTCTACCTATGTGATTCCTCATCACGTTGTGATGAAAGAATCGAGTTCAACTACGAAACTGAGAGTAGTTTTCAACGCCTCCGATCCCGACACTTCTGGTATTTCTTTGAATGACCGTCTATTGAAAGGTCCCAAGCTTCAACCTGAAATACAAAATATTATTTCTAAATTTCGTTTGCATCCTATAGCCTTGTGTGCAGATATACAAAAAATGTATCGCCAAACCCTCCTCATTCCCGAACATAGAAAGTATCAGCACATTTACTGGCGTCCTTCGAATGATTCTCCAATGCGAGAATACGAATTAAATACTGTTACCTACGGTCTAACCCCATCAGCCTTTCTAGCTCAAAGAGTGCTCAAACAATTGGTGCAAGATGAGGGTGGCCCTTTTCCTTTGGCTTCTCATGCCATCATGAACGAAATTTATGTCGATGACGTCATCAGTGGCGCCCAAGATGTACAAACGGCAATATTATTGAGGGATGAACTTCGTCAATTAATGGCTAAGGGAGGTTATGAGTTGCGCAAGTGGTCCACGAATTGTTCAGAAATTCTTTCTGATCTTCCGAGAGGCTATGTCGAAACACCCATTCGCTTCTCAGATGGAGATGAAACCTTAAAAATTTTAGGTTTGTCCTGGGATCCTTGTGCTGATTCCTTTGTTTTTCACGCACAACCCTTCGATTCGCAGTGCACTAAGCGTAATGTTCTATCTTTCATTGCCAGAACATATGATCCGTTAGGTTACCTAGCACCAATAACCCTTTCTATGAAATACATGCTTCAAAGGCTTTGGCTTCTGAAATTGGATTGGGATAGCCCTGTTCCACCTTCAATGGAAATAAACTGGAATAAATTTGTAAAATCCATTTCTGATTTGAATAAAAATTTCAAAATTCGTCGTTTTATAATACCTGAAAAATATGATTCTGTTTCATTGATTGGATTTTGTGATGCTTCCGAAAATGGTTATGCCGCTATTGTTTATTTGTGTTTCGAATCGTTCAACAGAAGATGTTCTCATCTGTGGCAAGCCAAAACCAAAGTCGCTCCTCTAAAGGTGTTGAGTATTCCCAGACTTGAGCTCAATGGTGCTTTATTACTATCTAAGCTCGTTAAGCACGTATATTGCAACCTTGCCCTTCCGATCTCATCCGTTAGGTTATTCTCGGACTCACAGATAGTGTTGACGTGGATAAACACTCCTCCGCATTCCCTGAAGACATTCGTCGCCAACCGAGTGTCCCAGATTATTGAGATCACTCAACCATTTGTTTGGTCCCATATCCCCAGCCATGAAAATCTAGCTGATCTGGCATCTCGTGGCTGCTCCCCAGACTTCTTATTGCAAGATTTTCAATTGCAGTCTTGGTTATATGGCTTTCCCTTATTAACCAATTCTAGCATTCCCTGGCCTCCTCCTTATTATCCTTCTGAATCTCCTTCCAATTTACCCGAATTGAAGAATTCAGTTATTTGTTTACATTCACATAAGCAGGAGCCCAATGAATTTTATAAACTACTCGAATCAAAATTTTCAAATTTTAAACGACTTCTGCGTGTTTTATCTTGGATAAAACGCTTCATTCATAATTGTCGAGCACGTATCACCTCTTCATCCTTCAGAAAAGGCGCTCTAACAGTTGAAGATCTGAATGAAACAACGTTTGCAATCGTTCAATTAGTTCAAGCGGTCTATTTTTCGGACGATTTGAACGCTCTGACAAAAAACAAAATATGTTCCAAACGATTAATTTCTTTAAGTCCATTTCTTGATTCCCGTGGTCTTATCAGGGTGGGCGGAATATTGAAATTCTCTGGGCTCGAATACGATTCTCGTTATCCTCTACTACTTCCCAAAGATTCGTTTATCTCAGTCCTCATTTGCAAGCATTATCATCTGAAATCCCTTCATTCAGGTCCCAATACTGTCCAAGCTCTTGTCCGATCAAAGTTTTGGATTTTATCCTCTCGCTCCCTCATTCGTAAATCCATTCGACAGTGCAAAACATGTTTTAGATTTCGTGCCAATGCATTTCAACCCCGTATGGCTGACCTGCCTCCTTCCCGTGTCCAATGTTCACGTCCTTTTACGACCACTGGCATTGACTTTGCTGGTCCCTTTATCGTTCGCGAGTCAAAGTTGCGTAAGTATCGCACCTCTAAGGGTTATGTGTGCCTTTTTATTTACGCCTCAACAAAGGCTATTCATTTAGAGTTCACTTCTGAGCTCAGTGCATCTGCGTTTTTAGCCTCACTTTCTCGATTCATCGCACGTCGTGGGCTGCCTTCAGAGATCCTTTCTGATCAAGGACGTAATTTTATTTCGGCTGCTAAACAGTTAAAAGAGGCTTACAATTTTCTTCACGATAATAATGATACAATCGCGGAATTTCTAACCACTCATGAAGTGAAGTGGCGATTCAATCCTCCTTACGCCCCCAATTTGGTGGTCTTTGGGAGGCTGGGGTTAAGTCTGCCAAATCTCTCCTTTTGCGACTAATCGGCAATCAACCTTATACTTTTGAGGAGTATAGTACGGTTTTTAGTCAGATTGAATCCGTATTGAATAGTCGTCCGTTATGTCCCTTATCCGAAGATCCTTCGGAGTCTGATTACCTGTCACCAGGCCATTTCCTAATCGGAAGTACTTTATTAGCTGCGCCCGAACATCCAATTCCGGAAAAAATCACAGTGCGAGATAGGTGGATTCGTTTGCGTCAAATTACCCAAGCGTTTTGGAAACGGTGGTCCAAAGAATATCTGAATACCCTGATGCAGCGCCGTAAGTGGACACATTCCACTCTTCCTAAGGTAGGCGATGTCGTTTATATTCGCGACATCCATACCTTCCCTTTAAGTTGGCCGATGGGTCGAGTACTCAATTTAAATTATTCCAGCGATGGAATACCTCGCTCAGCTACTGTCAGAACTTCATCTTCTTCTATTTGCCGCCCTGTTAACTGTTTGATTCCTTTAACAGATGAATAAATGTATTTCACAGTATTTATGTACTTAGTTTTGTTTTTTTTTTGGTAATATTTCTTTCGAAATTGGTTTCAATTTGAAATTTATTTTATAAATTTGGTGGGCGGTATGTTTACGCCATCTGCACATTTAAACAATTATTCAAAATCAGTTCAAAATCTTGATTGAATGAAATCTGCAATATGCATAAGATTCGCATGTAGATGGCACATGCTGTTCCATTTTTATATTTCGCGTTTTTAGTTCATATTAAATTATGAAACACATATTTATTCAATTCTTTTCGATTTTCTCTCATGATTGATCGAAATTATTACGCCTCCTTTATTGCTAATTTTTCTCGTGAAAAACGCTTCCTATATAATCGTTGTTCTGTTTATTGAAGGACATTTCGCTTTAGTGTTTTTAATAACTACTCATTGCGTGTGAAAACCATTACGTAGTTCATGAACCAAGTGGCACAAGAAAAGGGTTTGCAGCATCCCCAGATCTCTAACACCAGCTTCCATATATTCTGGATCAATTCGCTTCTTACTGGCCAGTATAGACGTCGAATTGTTGAAGGAAAACTCAACATTCAACACCAGAAGATCTAATAACGGGGGTAAGTTTTCACTACTTTTTTTCTTACTGTTATTTGGTTCAAATCAAATCAAGCCTCCGAATCAGCCCCTTAAAACAGTCCGCTCAAATTCGCCCCAACAAGTACTAAACCATCGAAATCTGGCCACCCTGTACAATCGATCCCTAAATTTTCAATAAAACAATTCATAACCCCCCCTGAAAAAAATTTGAGTAAGGGGAGGGTTATTTAGCTATCAATTCTGAATTTAACGTACCCTGTTTATCTAACTCAGAATCTGTTCAGAACATTGAATGAATTCGTTAAAAAGAGTTAATTCACTTTCCATTCTTCAATACCGATAACACCACGCCACTGGACCTTTGAAAGTTAGATTTTGTAATGTTGCCACGGAAGTATCTAATGATATTGCTATCTTCGTTTCACCTATTGAAAACTGTTTGAATGTTGGCTTCACCAATTCTCGAATTCATGAACGAGATGCTGTATCTCCTCTTTCTATGGTCTTAGCTTTTTCTTTATACATTTCCGCATGTCTCTTAGTCTACTTGTCAGGAAAAAAACTAGAATATCTACAGTTGTTTTGGATAGAGCGGTATTACTTTGTTGAAATCGCAATGTTCTTCTAATCTGAAATTTCCATTATGTACCTCGATCTTTCAATGAAATATGAGATTTCATAAACGATTTTTTTTTATCTAGAACATTTCTCTTTTGTTTTTGCAGGGCTCTTTTCCACTCTCGATGACGAAGCTCCAGGAAATAATGCAATGAAAGATCAAGTGGCACTTCTTGAGTGGGTTCACAAGAATGTGATATATTTCGGGGGAAATCCCGACAAAGTTACCCTGTTCGGAAATAGTGCGGGAGCAGGTTCTTCACAATTACATATGTTTAGCCCGCTCTCTACAGGTTATAATGACACTGTTCGCAAGCTTTCGTTTTTGAGATGCAAGATGTTGAAATTTGAATTTTTCTGCATTTCACTTGATATTGAACTGAAATTTGGCATAGGCATTACGGTTTTACATGTGACATAACGATTTCGATTGCAAATCTACATGGTGATATTTTGTCTGGAACACTGTCCCCTCTTTTACACCAGAACTTTCTTTTTGGTGAGCCACTGTTAGTTTGGAAAATTGTAAAGAGAAGCTTTATAGTTGTAATAAACTTTATGGTCTATTGAATTTGGTCGTATCTACTACGATTTGGGGAAACATTTTTGAACGATTCTTTCGAAAACCTCAGAAAATCCAAAATTGCCATGAAAACCCAGTAAGTAAGCTGCGTTCAGTTTTAGGAATAGTTTCCGATCCCCAGCAATGATTCAGATACTGTGAGAAAAAACTTGAAAAACATTCAAACATCAACACCTTATATCTCGAAAACGGAATGTTTGTGGTCGATTTTTTTCTTAAATATTATTCAAGAATTCTCCTCAGTTCGTTTGTACCTTCAATCTAGGAAAACCCCCTTCAAATTAGGTCATAACATGTGTGACTTTTGTATATGTAACTATTTGTGTTCAATCTATATATTGTGCCTTTTATCTTTTCCTATTTTTTTATTCTGCAATCTTGATTGTATGATTGTATGAATTAAAATCTGTATTTTGAATCTTACAGAGTACTGTAATATACTAGCTCTTCTATATTAGTATTTCGGTAAGCATTGTTCCATTTTTAGGCCTTTTCCACCAGGCTATTACTCAGAGTGGATCAGGGTTAGCCCTTTGGGCAACTCCTCTGAACGCTATTCAAGAACAGATATTGCCTCTGCAAGCAGGATATTTTCACTGTGACACAAATAATACCAGAGCGATAGTAGAATGCCTCAGAAGAATAGACGCTCAAGAATTGGTGGATTCTGGTGATATTTTCAAAGTGAGTTACAACAAAATTGTTGAAAATGTACTGTTAGTCTGGCCTTAAGCTTTTATGATATACAATATACAAGACCATAATACCAGAGCGTCACAAATGGCCTGAAAAAGAACTCACTGTGTATGAACCAATCACGTCAAAAGAATAATTGGTCAACTTATTGAAAAATCAAAGTACCTATACTCCATTCACTTTTATAAAGTATTCCGATTGGCCAAACGGAAGCAGGTTGGCGAATAATTCTGAGCGACGTTGACAAGGCTACATTCTATTTACTCTTTTTTAACTTTGTAAATGGAGTTAGTTCTTTTAAGGTTTAACTGTGACACAGGTTTTGTAGTACTACTAAATTTTCATACTGGAGTATTTCAAGTCGTGAAAAAAGGTATTAAAAAAAAGGAATTTTGAAAAGTGTGTCATTCTATATGTCTGTCTGTTCTGTTCGTTTGAAATTTTCTCAGGGTTATTCGAGTACTTTCATGCTTTTTCCGAAAACTATCACAAAGTAATGGACTATTCTGTCCATTATTTTCCAGTAAAAGGACCCCGCACTTTTTCTATGGCAAATGGCGTTCCGTCAAATTTTCTAAAATGTTGGTACAATGTAGTACTCGACCTACTGATCAAAAGTGTCCATGGCCCCAACTCAATCCTATGACTAGTTTTTGAGATACAGGGCGTTGAAGTTGAGAATTACCCACTTTTACTACGCCCGTATCTCGGAACAGAATCGAATGAACTTCAATTTTTCTCAAGAAACATTTCATTACATCCCCAAGGAGCAACCATATAGAGAAATATGACCGAAAATCGTTACGAATACAGGGTCATCCATAATTGAATGCATGCCCGATTTTAAAAGTATAAAATATGTCAGTTTCAGACTCGGTTTCAGAGCGAGACCGTTCACAAAATGAACTATTACACTAGATATGTTGTTGTTACATCGAAAAAGTCTGAAATACCCAGAATTCATACTGGGTGATCCATTATTATAGAAACTATTCTCAAGGAGGGTTAAATGGACACCCTGTATTTATGGGTTGATTCAAGGTGTTTGTTTAATTTTTTTAGAACATATCATCATGGACTTCAAAGAATACAGGGTGATTCAGTCATGAAATGAACTTTGTATCTCACGAAAATACCCAAAAACCACCTTTTTTTTCATCACCCTGTATTTCAAGATTAACTCCGACGAGGTGGGAGTTTTCTTTCACCACTGTACTTGATATAAAAACATTAATACGGCTGAGAGTTTTTATCCACTTCCTATGACCAGATTTTTTATTATGCTGGAATAAGAATAGAATAATATGAATAAATAATTTTCATATTACACAAAAAAAAATCTGCTCATAGGAAGTGGATAAAAACTCTCGGCCGTATTGATGTTTTTATATCAAGTACAATGGTGAAAGAAAATTCCCACCTCATCGGAGTTAATCTTGAAATACAGGGTGATGAAAAAAAAAGGTGGTTTTTGGGTATTTTCGTGAGGTTCAAAGTTCATTTCATGACTGAATCACCCTGTATTCTTTCAAGTCCATGATGATATATTCTAAAAAAATTAAACAAACACCATGAATCAATCCATAAATACAGGGTGTCCATTTAATCCTTCTTGAGAATAGTTTCTATAAAAATGGATCACCCAGTATAAATTCTGGGTATTTTAGACGTTTTCGATGTAACAACAATATATCTAGTGTAATAGTTCATTTTGTGAACGTTCTCGCTCTGAAACTGACATATTTTATACTTTCAAAATCCGGCATGCATTCAATTATGGATGACCCTGTATTCGTAACGATTTTCGGTCATATTCCTCTATATAGTTGCTCCCTGGGGATGTAATGAAATGTTTCTTGAGAAAAATTGAAGTTCATTCGATTCTGTTCCGAGATACGGGCGTAGTAAAAGTGGGTAAATCTCAACTTCAACGCCCTGTATCTCGAAAACTAGTCATAGGATTGAGTTTGGGCTATGGACACTTTTGATCAGTCGGTCGAGTACTATTATACCAAAATTTTAGAAAATTTGACGGAAGGCCATTTGCTATAGAAAAAGTGCGGGGTCCTTTCAACACTAACCCGTTGTTCGATTTTAACTTCACTCCCGGTCATTCGCGACGTTACTCCCTATATCACAAGTTTATCTACGATACGGTGTACTTGTTACTTTTATTACTCACCTCACATTGTATAATGATCTAGTTTGTTTTTGAAAATGACATGGAATAGGATTATTTTGACGTTAATGTATTAATCAAGTGAATTATAAAGACGACGATAAAAACGTAATTTCCCGTTTATTTCGACTTTAAACTAGTGGAAAGAAACTGAAACCAAGACTGACTAGTCTACACATTGTGGTCCTTCGGGTGAAAACATTGGAAAAAACATGTCCATGCCAAGAAGAAGTGGACGACAAACCAAAGGAATTCCTCCTGAAAAATACGGAGATTTAGATGAGAAAATGGAGCATACAAAAGTATCATCCCATCAAGGAAGTATCAAGGAAAAAACGAATTCAAAAGTTGAATCAAGATTGACAAAGTCGACATGTTCAAGAAGAAAACTTATAGAAATCGAACTGGAAGAAGCAAGAAAGTTGGCAGAAATTGAGAAAAGGAAGGCAGAAATTGAGAAAAGGAAGGCAGAAATTGATGCTGAAATGATTAGAAAAGAAGCACAATTGCAGCGTGAACTGATTCAGGAAGGTTCATCAAAAATATCCACCATCTCTGGCGCAGAGAGTATCCTAGACTTGAATGAAATGACTATTCAGGAGAAAGTAGATAATTGGAAAACCGATGAAACTGAGATTAATAATGTACCAACAACAACAAATTTCATCACAATGACCGCAGAAAATCTTAAAGAAATTTGCAATACTTTGAAAGTGAACTCTGATAAGGTGAAGTATACTGACAGAACGGAAGGTTTCAAATACAAATTACCAATTTTTGATGGAAATCCAGAAGATTGGCCCATTTTCCAAAGCCAGTTTGAACGTTCCACCAAAATTTTCAATATATGTGATGAAGAGAATATAATACGATTCCAAAAGTGTTTGAAAGGAAGAGCCAGAGATACAGTACAACCGCTTCTTGTTGCACCTGAAAATGTGAAAAAAATCCTGGAAACTCTTAAAATTACATTTGGAAGGCCTGAGTTCATAATTTCGAATTTAATTGACAAAGTTCGACGAGCTACTCCTCCAAAAGAGGGAAAATTTGAGACATACCTACCTTTTTCTAATGTGGTTGAAAACTTAGTGACGACCATGGAACTTTTCAATAATACCGGACATATGACAAACCCATCAATATTAAATGAGATTGTTATGAAATTAACACCTTTTCTACGCCTAAAATGGGCCGAAGAAATTTCTCTTGAAGCAAACGTTACGTTGAAAACATTTTCCGTATGGATGAGAAAAATCGCCATAGCAGCTTCAAGTTGCACAGATTTCAATAGCCTAAATTTGTCTGAGAAAAGAGCGTATGAACACGATAAGTTCCAGAACAGAAAAAGTGCGAATATTTTTTCCACCAAAAAATTCGATAAATGTCCATGTTGTCAGAAAAATCATCTATTGATAGATTGTCAAAATTTCAAGAAAATCGATATCGATGAAAAATGGAAACTGGTGACTTCGAAGAAACTGTGTTTTAATTGTTTGAAACCATCACATAATATATATTCATGTAAAGTGAAGCAGAAATGTGGAATAGATAATTGTCAAAAGTTCCATAACAATATTTCACATAAAGTTGACTGCAGAAGAGAGGACGACGACCGAATTGTAAATCCTCAAAACGACTGTAAGCAGGACGAACGAGTAGAGAGAATCAATTTCTTTCAAGAAGAAAACCCAACAATCTTGCTTCGAATAATTCCCGTTAAGTTGAGAGGAAAAATTAAAGAAATTTCTACTTTTGCCCTATTGGATGAAGCTGCCACAACATCAATGATTGACAGCAAAATCGCAAAAGAAATAGGACTAGACGGACCTGTGGAACCACTCTGTTACCAGTGGCTGAATAATGTTACGAAAAATGAAGAGAACTCGAAAAGGGTGTCATTACAAATAGCCGGAGTGGACGTAAATTCCAAAATGTATAAAATGAATAATGTCAGAACTGTAAGTGGACTTTCACTACCCCGACAAACTATAGATGTGGAAAAAATGAGCGAAAGTTATCCATACATCAAAAAAACACCTGTTCATTCTTTCTATGATGCCCAACCAACAATTCTCATTGGTCAAGATCAATGTGCTTTGTCGATCGCTAGAAACATTTATCAGAGTTATTGGAATGCACCATTCGTATCAAAAACTCTATTGGGTTGGGTCGTACATGGAAGATATCCCCAAGGAAATGAAGTTTCTGAAAATTCTTTGATATTTCACGTTTGTTGTAAGTCCCAAGAAGAAATTCACGAAGATATCAACAAATTAGAGAAGGATTCTTTCAAAATAGAAAGTTTTGATATGAAATGTTCAGAAGAAAATGGCAGTTCAGAAGGAGACAACAGAACAATTGAAATTATGGAAAATACAGGCAATCCAAAGCTGCAGGCTCAATCTAATGGAGATGGAGAAAAAGATGCCGAGAAGGAGGACAAAGGCAAACAAGAAAAGGCTCAGGAAAACTCCAGACCCGTTTCAAGCACCCCTGTACCAGGCACACAATGGTGTGATGGTTGGACAGGAAATGGTAAGGTGTTCTTCTACAACCCATCGTCAAGGACATCTATGTGGGAAAGTCCAGAAGAACTTCTCAAGAGGACAGATGTCGACAAGATGGTGTCGGAGCCTCCGAACATTTTGACGTGTATCAATAGCACTGTCAAGAAACTAGATGTAAAGAGTCCTGGAAAGACCAAGATGGAACCAGATGATAGTCATAGCGACCAAGAAGAGAAGAATGTTCCAAAGAAACCGAAACTAGATGAGTCACCGGATGTTCAAGAAGTGAATAGCACTTCCCAGCCACCTGGGAAGAAGATCGACATAGGTAAGGAAGCGGCGATTGAAGCTGCCAAAGAGTGATTCCTTTAGAAAGGAAGATGAGGGAAAGAGAAAGCCTCTTCAATGAATACCTCATAGAAGTGAGGAAAAAAGAAGAACGTTTCAAAGGTCTTGAGAAGAATCCGAAAAGAGAGCAGATCGAAAAGGACTTCTATGCTTGGCTCAGAGAACATTCTGATATCGATCGCCATTTTTATTGGGGCGATGTCAAAAGAAAAATACACAGTCATGCTCGTTACAAAGCTATTGAATCCGGTGGAAGAGAAGACTGGTCCATAGAATATCGTAAGATGCTGAATGAAAAAAAAAAGAGCCAAAGAAAAAGATAGGGAACACAAACGAGAACAGAAAAAGCATAAAAAAGATCGTCATAAGGACAAAAAAGACAAAGAAAATAGGAAACCTGAAAAAGAAAAAAATGTTTATGATTACATCACGCGGGGGAGAATGTTCTTGTTACTTTTATTACTCACCTCACATTGTATAATGATCCAGTTTGTTTTTGAAAATGACATTGAATAGGATTATTTTGACGTTAATGTATTAATCAAGTGAATTATAAAGACGACGATAAAAACGTAATTTCCCGTTTATTTCGACTTTAAACTAGTGGAAAGAAACTGAAACCAAGACTGACTAGTCTACACATACGGTATCTAAAATATTTTAATGAAATCTTCACTTTTAACTGGCGATTCAACACTTCTCACCGCTATTCCTCGAATAGCACTTTCCCATCTCCACTTTGAGACTGTACTTCCTTACTCTGAAGCACTTCCTAAATCTTCCTATAACGGAACCCTAGCAAACTGAAAACCTTTTCGATCCTGAGACCGAAGTCCCCTGACACCGTCTCGATATACAATTTATTTTTTATTGCGTTTTATGAGAAAACTTGATACAAGAATCAACAGCTCTATTGCTTATCTTCCCGCATACATCCTCTTTCTCACGTACTGAAATCCTTACGCAACAAAGTGATATTCGAAGCCATTAATATAAATTCAGAAGTCTGTATTGGTTAACCGCAATATTCTGATTCATTACATTACCTTCGAATGTGAACCAGTATACAGTTATTCCTACATATACTGGTTCCTTTGTAGTTGTCAGCTGAAATCATTTCTAATTATCTTATCACAGATCCTCTTTGATATTACGATATATCTATGTGTACAGCATTGAGCTTTACAAATGAATTTATAATGAATAGTGTATCCTCATCAACACCTTTGAATTTCTTGTAAACTTTGGATGTCTGATGAGAGCTCTATACTCGTATAGCGACTTCCGACCAAAGCACTGCCGCACATCCACAGGAAAATTTTTAACTGACATTTTCGGAGTTGCATTTGAGCACATTGAATTTAAGCCAGCTTGTTCATTTAATTCTTTTTTTCAGTACTTTTCAGTAGACCCATTATCAGTCTACACTATGGTAACGGAAAAACAGACTGAGAGAAATCCGAAACCATTTTTGACGCAACTACCGAAAGAATCCATCCTAGCAGGAAATTTCTACAGCGTCCCTTGGATAATAGGAACTGTGCAGAATGAAGGCAATCTTAGAGCAAGTCGTAAGTAGAGTTCTTACGAGTGACTCATTTGCATTGTTTTCTCTTGGCTGATTATGGCGAATGCGTAAATATTTGGGCTTGACCATCGTTGATAGGATTTATGCTATCGAATTTAATTCTTCTAATATTCTGTGATCATTATTATAATAAAATACAGAGTAAGTCTTGTACATATATTTCAATTGTAGATTATTGAAGCCAACCTGCCAACATTTTTTTTTCATTGTCCGCTTTTCCGTATTCGGCTGTGTTTAAAAGATGAAAAAAGCGGGAAAAATACGTGTCTAATACGATAAAATATGGATTTAATGCAAAGTTCATATTTCTCGATTGAATTTGAGTAAATACATTTAGGGAATTCTCAAGCACTAACCTAATTGGAATAAAAACTTCACAAACACGATATTTTCCAACAAAACACTTAGTTTAATTCGATTATATCTGCACAATCAAGAAGCCATGGCTCTTGAAGCAAAATAAGCTCCTTCTTCTATTTTCTTGCAGATTAATTTGTAAACACTAATAACTTGTTCATATTTTCCTCGATATCCCAAAAATATCCAGCAAAGAATTTATGATCAATCCACCTAAACTTACCCATTTTGTATCCAAAAAATATAATCTTCTATGAATATCTCTATCCTACATTAAACGTTTTTCCATCATGGTAATTTCAGTCGACAAAGTTGATAAATATTCGACCAGAGAGGTGAACATTTCTCTGCGAGAAATCTAGGAATGCATCCAGATTATTCTTGAGATTTTTGATTTTTTCCTCGAGTTTCATAAGATAGAATTAGAAATAACTCGAAAACTATGCGTTCTATCGAAAAAATATAAAAATACTTTCATTTCCTGAAATGATCGGTTCTTCAAATTCACATACCGAAAGGCTCTGTTTTCGAAATATAGGTTGTTGAAATGAAATCGCTGAAAACATGTGTTCGGCACATTTATTTTTTTCCGAAACTGGCGGTGGAAATTCAGAACTTTACGTTTTTCGAATTGACCCCTATGGAATAAATCATACCAAAGTACACCCAAGTTTTATTAACAGACTGCGATAAGAGTCGTTTCAAATGGGATTGATGATCAGTCCTGATGGTCAGTCGGGGCCGGCGTTCGAACTGGTTTTTGAAATCCATTCACACGCATGCGTATCATCAGATGATCAGTTCTAACGACCATCAGGAATGATCATCAGTATCATGTGAAACGACTCTGAAACACATTGTATATCAATATACAGGATGAGTCTTTGACTTGTACATTTTTCTCCATACCATTTTTCAAAATTCGGTTACGTTTGAAAGATACAGGGTGTCAAAAATCCATGAAATTAACACTATTCTTTCCATATATTCGGAACCGATATTTCGAATGAACTGAATTTTGGTTGATTGTTTACTCTATTCATGGTGCATATTCCTCAATTGAAACTTATTCCATATTTCGCCTGGTATAAAAGTAACAGCGTAGTCGACTCATAAATTCATGCAAAAATACTATAAAATCACTTGAAAAAAACGGTTCATATTCTCGAAAGAATCAACCATTTAAGAAAATAAAAGTATGATTTTCTTTTTTTTCAATAAAACGCGTCGTTTTCGGGTTATTCCTAAATGTATACGAAGAAATTCGAGAAAAAAATTATGAATTTCACAAAAAATCTGAATGCTTCCCTGAATTAAATATCATCGAATATTATTTCTTCTCTGGTGTCTTAACATATTAACAATGTTTATCAACTTTGTCAAGACTAGAATCTCTATGATGGAAAAACGTTCGATGTAATAATCGAATTCCGGGAAGCATGAAATTACACAGATTATAAGCACAGTTTCTATTGAAAATTTATTGTTACCGGTCCTTCAGAAAAATATCTATCTAAACAATATTCTCTTGGAATTTTTAATCGACACTACACGATCTTCACATCACAATCATCAGCTGTTTGCTTTATTTTCTGCAAGTAAATAAATAAATCGAAGTCCATGGAGAAGGTTATCGCCTCTAAGCGTCGTTGATTGTATCACAGACTGGCCTGTGATGGGACTCTGGAGACACAGAAAAACGGCTTGTCTTGCGTGGCGGCTACATCAGAGCGCACCGCGACTGAAACCAATGAGATGAGATCGTTTCAGGATATCGAGGAAAATATGAACAAATTATTAGTGTTTACAAACTAATCTTCAGGAATATCGAAGAAGGAACTTATTTTGGTGGGAGAAATATGGCTTTTCAATTGCAGAAATAATCGGACAGAACTAAGTGTTTTTTTTAGGAAATATCGTGTTTGTTACATTCTTATTCAAATAAGGTTAGTGCTTGAGTATTTTCTAATTGTATCACCCAGAACATCTAATAATCACCTCAATTTTAATTGAAAAATATGAATTTTGAGGTGTTTGCAGAGAATTGTTTTAGGCACGTAATAAGCCCAACTTTTTTTTCAAATGGCTATATATCTTCAACAGAGCCGAAAAATTGAAAGTCAAAGACTCACCCTGTGTCAATTATGACTTGTTTCAGAATACCTAATTAAAACCATATAATTTCAGCTCTTGTGAGGCAAACGAAATCGAGGGAAATGTTGAATCAACAATTTGCGAAATTAATGATGCAAGAGATGTATTATGGTGTGAGTGTTCCAGAAAATGAAACAACGGATTTATATAAAAAAGCTCAGGATCTTTATATGGGAGGAGAGGAATTCATAAATGTGACCAATATAAGAAATATACAAGGATTCATTGATGTGAGTAGAGCTATCGAAATACCCAAGTTATCATTCAATTTATGTGATTTAATTTCTCAGTTCTGTTAAAAACATAATATTATTGATCCTACTAGTTATATAAACAGGGTGAGTCTTGACTTGTAGATTTATTTCAACTGTAGATTCATGAGGCCAAAAAAACTTCATTTTCATTTTCCATTTTTCCGAATTCGGCCATGTTCGAAAGATATAGCCATTTGAAAAAAAATGGGCCAAATACTTGCCTGTTACGATTTTTTGGACTGAATGCAAAGTTTATATTTCTCGATTGAAATTGAGTTAATACATGTAGGGAATACTCAAGTACTAACCTTATTGGAATAAAAATGTTACAAACACCATATTTCCTAACATAACACCCAGTTTTGCCCGATTATATCTGCAATTAAGAAGTCCTATTTCTCTCAGAAAAACGAGTTCCTCCTGCAATCTTCAAGATTAGTTTGTGAACACCAATAGGTATGTCAAATTGCGCAGAAAGTTTGTTTACAAAATGTCGACATTTCTATTCAATACCCAATGTCTGGAAAACAAAATCAAAGTACCAATAAACTTGAGGAGATTTCTGGACTCTGGACTCAGGATGCTTTTGGTGTTACATGCGGCCCCATAATCCAAAGGATGATGAATGTATCCTTGAAAAAAAGCCAATAACCCGTTATTCGCTGTTAACTTCACTCCCGGTCATTCACGTCGTAACTTCCTATGTCCGTATATCGACGAGACGTAGTCTAAAATGATCTAATTAATTCTTAACCTTTAATTTCCGATTCACACTTCGCCCCGCTATTCCCCGAATAGCATTTTCTCTGTCTCCGCTTTGAAACGGTACTTCTTAATTAACTCTGAAGTAATTCCTAAATCTTCCTACAACCGAACCCGAGCAAATTGAAAACCTTCCCGTATAAGAATTCTCCAGCCACTTCTTCATTTTCAGAAGCAATGTTTCTATTCCACGAAATTGAAAAAAAGGGCCTCGTCATCATAATTTTTTTTCCGTAATCATATTAAATTTTCGATTATTTGCAATGTTTCAATTCCCACGATCTAGCCTTGAATCTTACGCTGCCTTCGCATACTGGCTACCTAGGTCGTGAGACGCATCCCTGACACGGTCTCCATATACAATTTATTTTTGATTTTACCCTTGCGTTTTATGAGGAAACTTGATCCGAAAATCAGAAGCTCTCTTGCTTATCTTCTCTCGCATACATCCTGTTTCTCACGTTCAAAGTAATATTCGAATCCATGAATTTGAATTCAGAAGTCTATAGTCGATTTCAAGCGGATAACCTGGTCCTAAGTGGTAATTACCAAAGATAACCAACTTCATTCAAGCGCTTTTGGTCCTTGTTGGTTATAAGTATGTGACGTCATGAATTAGCCCTTCAACGTCATCGTTTGGACCGAAGATATGAGATAACCGTACTTGAGAGCTGGGTTTAGATTCTGGTTATAAGAAGTGAGGTTAATAGGCTTGATTTTCGCGCGATTCAGATAACCACATTCAAGCGCAAGTTGGTTATACGTGGTCCTTCCTGAAGGGCTATAACCAAGGGCAGGACCAGAGATAACCGCGGTTATTAGTGGTTATCCGCTTGAAATCGATTTATATTGATTAACCGCAATATTTCGATTTATTACAATGAGTATTGATTATAATTCAAAAAACAAACGGACAACATTGGTGCAATGGTTTGGACGATATAAATAAAATTCGAATTCCAGGGCTGCAATCAGAATTATCTTTGAATATACGGCTTTTATGAATGATGAAGTTGAGAATTTTTTTCATTCTTTTCAATATGAACCGTTTATCGTTTTCTAGTATGGACTGAACGAGAATAAATTCGCAATCACAAAAACGCCTATATCTCTTGAACCAATAGACGAGTCACTTCATGCTGGCCAACTATTCAAAAATACCTGAAAATCACTTCCCTTTTTTTCGCAATGATTCAACTCTTACCTGAAAGCTTTAATCCTAATGAGTGTATCCTGAAAATATTAGATGTCACGAAGGTCTTCATCAAAAGCTATACATTTTTGTTTTCTAAGGGTTTCATCAATGGAAAATAAATATCCCCACTAAAATGTTTGAATGGAGAATTTGAATTTTTCGAATCAAATGAGGATTTCGCTAGAGTCTTTGTTTTTTATAATAACTTTTCTCATGAATGAGATGTTTCTATTAACAGTATTAAAATAATTCAAGATACTGCAGAAATATCAAATTCAAATTTCATTCATTTCCGAAGAAGGAGCACTCGTTTAAAGACCTGTTGCAAGATGTAAAACCGATTATTATAGATGTTTTCTTTAAATTCGTGGAGATCATAGGAAGACTTTCAGTGAATTGATGTATTCTTAGCCCTGTATTGTGGAGTTTATTGAATATAAGTATGTAATTGGCTTTTCCCTTCTAATTGGATAGATATTCTACGAGGAATTAAAAAAAAATTTGGGAAATAAATGATTGTTTTGAATGTTCTTTATTTGCATGGAAACTCACTACAGAATAACGACACAAAAGTATTTACAACTGCCATAGACTATGATCTGAATGTGAATAAGTTCTGATGCCGCATGAGAAATTAGGATCATTATAATCAAGAAATCAAGTATCACTTTTAAATCATAGTATTATTCTCAATATGTAAATTCATCAATTCAACATCAGAACTTGGCCAGTGAATACCACATCTCAAAATATCAGCTGAATGCACACAATATATTTACTAAGAATATTGTTCGCAGTTGATTGAGAAACTCCCTAAAAATGGCTACTTCATGAACATTTTCAGTTTTATTTATACTAAAACTAATCTCTCTCGAGGTGGGCGTTCAATATGTAGTGTGTTTTTATTTCAAGTTGCATTTGAAAATGGTTTCACTTTGAAAACTGAAATTTTGTGAGTTTAAACTCAGAAAGGATAAGAGTTCTTGATGAAATAATTTAAATCGATTTCATTCCGAAAGTTATTTTTTTTCTTTCAAAAATAGAAGAAAATGCTTCTGTTTCATTCCAACAGAAAGACCCATGAAAATAGTTCAACATCCGATTAAAAGTGAATCTACAGATAATTTCATTCAGAAAAACAACTTGAAATACGGAATTGGCAGAGAATGGCCAAATTCAAATTTTGGCGGGAAAAAGTTCCTGCTTTACCCTCAAATTACCAAATTACCCTCGATTTTTGGATAGAGAGCGTCATTGTACATTTCATTCATAATCATAGAGATATTCATAGAACTTGATGGTGATAATGCATGTTCTATGGAGATATTCCATAAAATGAACGGTGGCGCCTCTATCGGATGAGCTTTCCTACTTGCTTCAAACGCCGACCTTAAGTAATGTATTTAGGGATTTTTCGATCTGGACAGATATCTGGATATAAATCTGAAATTAACTTGACATAATCGTCCACGTGAAGGGAACAAACACATAATTCTTTGCAGCAAGGTTTTCCATCAATAGTTTCACCATCCATGCTTTTCTCCAGTACAATTTATTCAATATGCCAGGCTTTAGTGATATTCGGTGTTGAGGCATCTTTCTCAGGAAATTTATCAAAACGAATAGCCGTGTTTTTACTTTTCCTTGAAGAGCAATTGAAAACAGTTTTTTCCAGTACTATTACTTTGCTTAAATTGTTATATAATCATCTACTGGCCTAAAATATATCATAAGGATGGAAACAAAAAAATCATTTACAAGTTAGTGACTTGATAAAATAAACTTTCTTGATTAATATTGTGTTTTTGGAAACTGACGTTTACAAATGAGAAACAAATAAAATGAGTTTCTTTCAGTTATGGAGTGATCGTTCGATGAAATATCCATTTTACCAATCAGTCATGATGCATGCAGCTCTAGGTAGTCAACCTATATGGGCTTACAGTTTCGAGTACAAAGGAAGACAATCCTATGGAGATATATGGGCTGCCACGAATGAATCTATAGATTTCGATTGGGGTAATTATGATATAATTTTTTTATTGGAGCGATATCGATAATGAGGAAAGATTCACCTTCACTTTAAATTTTCACAGGAAACCTAAATCAACCTGAAATTTTTTGATGTTACTGTTTTATTATTTCATTACGATATTTGTATTTTTCAAATTTCGAACCAGGAATATTCTCAAAAGATTGGATTCGACCCACATATGACGAATCTGCATGCTGAATTATTTTAAATTAACGACTGGCATGCACTCCCATATACAGGGTCTTCCACGAGGAACCTCACCCATATTTATACGGGAAACTACTGAACTTATTTTCATGAAATTCAGCACTTATAAGTATTTCACGATGCTGATCAAATCTAAAATATTTTCAAGGCATGAGCACCTCCAGTTTTTCCGGAAATGACGTCAACTTCCGTTTTTCAAATTAGAACACCATTTTTTATTGCAGAAATAGATTCCTTAGAAAATTTCAAGTTATTTTGATGTAACATTTTTCAGTTTTGGTTGGAAAATTCTCTCTGAGCGGGAAAATTCGAGAAAAAAATCGAAAATAGAGCTCCGCTGAAACAAGAATAACTTCGAGGTTTTTGGATGGAAAATTTTCATTTTTGGGATTTTTCAAGATGTGAGATTGATGTATCAACTTTAAGAATCGAAATCGCGATTCATGATACAGGGGGTGAAAAAATCGCCTTCAAAGTTAGGGATCACAAAATCGTGAAAAATCAATTTTTTCAAATTAGAAACCCATTTTTTATGGCAGATATTGAATCTACGTTAAAAAATAATGTGAGTGTATGCATCACACCCTTGCCCTAAAGTGGATATTTTCTGAGTTATTCACAAAAAACTGTTTTTCGTCTTGAATTTTCAGCTATTTCTTTTCCCTTCACGCCAAAAAGATGAAATTTTCAGGAACTGTTATTTGAACCATGCTGTAGATTTTTCACCCCTTCTTGAAACCGACTTCAAGTTACTATTAGGAGAACCATGGCAAACTCTCGCAGTTATAACTAGAGAAGATGCTCGAAGTTTTGACCGTTAATTTCTAGACATATATTTATACGTCTCAGGAATGCTTCGTGCGTTGCTCTTCTTATTTCATCGGGAGGAAGAGATCTGAAAAAGTGTTTAAAAACCAAATTGAGTTTCAAAACTATGAATCTAAAAATCTAAACAAACCTGAACGCATTTCTGACTCGTTCTATGCAGTCCTCTTTATCAGTCAGGGGAGTTGAGTAGACAATATTTTTTATCCTACCCCAAACGTAATAGTCTAAAGGAGTTAAATCGGGAGAACGTGGTGGCCAAAGATGTAGACCATTGTTCGCCAACCATCGATCTTCAAATAGCCTGTAGAGGATATTTGACACATTGAGTGAATTGTGTGGAGGCGCGCCTTCTTGTTGATACAATAAGTCATTATGGTTCTGGACTAGCGGCTCAATTATTTGAGTCAATATGTCAGAATATCTATCTCCTAAGGGAGAACATTCTTTAAATAATGCAAACATGTGTAGTGTTCTATCTTACCATAGTTAAAGTCCCATCATAAATGTGAACATCCAGAATTTCATTATTTTTGATGGCGCAAAAAACATTGAAACTCCAGGTCTCTTGAAAGTTCCATTGTCTGAAGTGGTGGTTGTTCTCTTCATCCCAATAATGACTGTTATGCCTATTGAAAGAACCATTCTTTGTGAATTTAGATTCATCTGTCCAAATTATACAGTCCAAAAAGTTTTCATTCCCTTGAAATCGAATCATCATAGCTTCGCAAAACTCTATTCTCCTGACGAAATCAGTTTCCTTCAAATGCTGTACCCTATTGAATTTATATGGGTGCATTTTATGTTTTTTTAATATTCTCCAAACACTCGATTGAGATAATCCCAGATCAATCTCGGCATCTTTGAGAGAATTTTGAGGATTCACACGAAAATATGCAAGAACTGTAATTTCGTTGTTCTCATCTTCTACTACACTTTTTTCTCTGTGTATAGTTTTCTTAACGAAAGATCCGACATTTCTCAAGTTTGTCATGGTTCTGTTAATGGTAGCTCTCGTTGGTCTGGGTCGGTCAGGAAACCTCTCAATGAACAGTCGAATCGTTCTATCTACAACTTTATTACATTCTCCATGAAGTAGAATGAGATTTAAATAATCTTCATTGGTAAAATTAGGCATAGTGATCGATTTTAACTTAATACGGATTATCACCAAATTAATAGTAAACACAAAATGCTACTGAATAAAGAGGAATTTGGCAGATGTAATTAATGATATCTATCATTAAAAAAAAAAAGAATGTAAAACATGGTAAGTTTTTGCATATGGTTCATAAGGAATTATTTATTTATCACTGGAGAGAAAACCGATGGCCGATTAGTTGAAATAAACAGGTTTCCGATACAAATTCGAATCCAAACTCGCCATCTATTTAGGAACAACCTGTAACTTTTTTCTCTTGCATATTAGGGTAGTGAAATCTAAAACATGGTTTAAGTAACAGTTCCTGAAAATTTCATCTTTTTGGCGTGAAGGGAATAGAAATAGCTGAAAATTCAAGACGAAAAACAGTTTTTTGTGAATAACTCAGAAAATATCCATCTTGAAAAATCCCAAAAATGAAAATTTTCCATCCAAAAACCTCGAAGTTATTCTTGTTTCAGCGGAGCTCTATTTTCGATTTTTTTTCGAATTTTCCCGCTCAGAGAGAATTTTCCAACCAAAACTGAAAAATGTTACATCAAAATAACTTGAAATTTTCTACGGAATCTATTTCTGCAATAAAAAAATGGTGTTCTAATTTGAAAAACGGAAGTTGACGTCATTTTCGGAAAAACCGGAGGTGCTCATGCCTTGAAAATATTTTAGATTTCATCAGCATCGTGAAATACTTATAAAAGCTGAATTTCATGAAAATACGTTCAGTAGTTTCCCGTATAAATATGGGTGAGGTTCCTCGTGAAAGACCCTGTATATGTTTAATGTTTTTAACAGGAGTTAGTATAGGACTTACGATCACTTCATGATATGTATATATTTCTAACAAATCGTAAAATGAAAACAGATTTCTTCAGACCTCAAGAATTTACAGTAAAAATAAAAGTAGGCGTCAAATAATCACCCCGTATAGAGGGTTTTCTAATGAGAGGTATTATTTTGACAGTCAAAGAAAAATATATTTTTTTTAGATAAAGTATCGGATGTTTATTTCATTATAAAGAGGAAGGTATGCCGTTAATAATGGAAAATTAACCAAATGACCACCATGACCACGACTACAGGACCATATTGATATTTGATATTGATTATACTGATGATTACTCCTAGGCCTTTCGAGGAGACCCATATAAGCTTCGAAGCTTGTAACTTGTACGAGTTCGGAGGAGTAGTTGTGTTCTGTGTAGGCTTTGTAACTGTGTCCTTGCGCCACATTAGGCACAATACTATTTATCTTCGACCCAACAGTGAAATGGTGGCCCACTACCGAGACTAAAAAATTTATTTCCCAGCTCGGGATTGAACTCGGCCGGACTTGCCGGGTGTTAGTTCAACACCTTAATCACTTGGCTAGGGCACGGGCGGCACGGCCTTCTAAAAAGAAGGTCGTGGCTAGGGGCACTCAAATCCTTTTCATGAAAATTTCGATAATCTAATCAAGAAGTGGCTGCCCTATGTCCTCGATAGCCTCACTTATTTCAACTTTGAGGTCTTGAATCGACGCTGGGCTCTTGGCGTAGACCTTCTCTTTCACATGGCCCCAAAGGAAGATGTCGCAAGGTGTTGATTCACAAGATCTCGGTGGCTAATTGAGATCACCTCTTCCAGATAAAAAATGGACCGGAAACTTTTCCCGTAGAATATCAATGGTTTCGCTGCATTGTGTGGCACGTAGCGCCGTCTTGTTGAAAGTAAACGTTGTCAAGATTAATACAATCCAATTCCGGCCATAAAATTCATTCTCGAAAAACTAAGGTCCAATGACCCCACCGAACCATAAACCGCACCAAACAGTCACACGTTGAGGATAGAGAGGATTTTCAACAATAACTCTTGTGTTTTCCGAGCCCCAGATGCGACAATTTTGCTTGTTCACGAAGGCACCGAGGTGGAAATAGGCCTCATCACTCAAAATAATTTTTCGATGGAATTCCGGATCATTTTCATGAATTTCAAGGACCTAATCAGCAGAGAACGACGTTGTTGATCATCGGCCGGCTTGTTAACTGAATCTTTTGACCCCAGTATACATGCAAAATACGATGTAGTGACGTTTGTGACACTTTCGGCTACAGCAGCAATACTCTCGGCTGGTCTTGAGTGACGTGCACAGGTTTTGTTCTTCACATCACTAACTTGTCCCAGCAGCACAAAATTTTCAACCAATTTCTGTATTGCGGAAGGTGCTTCACGTCGAACCAGAAATTTTCGAGTTTTACGAACCATCTCTGCTGAATTTTCCTCATTTTTATAGTGAATTTCAATACGTTGTTGAAGGGTGTATCGTTCCATTTTTATTAATGGCTTAGTTTCTACTTGTCAACTTTCAAAAAATTTCCCATTTTCCTATAATATTAGAATAGTATATTCTAAAACAAGTTGCAGAATGGGCTCCTATTCCAATACGAATGCGCTCCTTCGTCGCTCGTTTTCGAACGCATGAGTATTGGAATTGCATTCTGCAACGAGTATTAGACGATATTTTCTCTATTTCACTCAAATTTTGTGAAATTCAATGAAAGAATTCACATTATAGGTCCTAGTGACTTTCAAATTGTATCTTGGTGTGAATGTTATTATGTACGAAAATTGACATTTCCAAATTGACGTCTGCTGAAATTTAAAAGGATCGGGAGTCACTGCTGACAACCACAAAACGATGCTGTAATGAATTCATTACAGCACTGTTTTCAATACTGTAATGAACACATTACGATACTGAAATACAGAAAATATTTTACTGAAATTATTTGTTTTTTTAAAGGTGTATCTCACTGCGATGATGTTAACTATCTGTTCAATTCTCCTGCACTGTTCCCGGAAAATCATGATCCCATAGATGAGGAAATGAGTCGACTTCTTTTAGATAGGTGGACGAATTTTGCTATCAAAGGGTAAGAAATAATTCCTTGCTGACTAGGAGACATTTAAACTCAAATTATCACTTTTTCAGCAACCCTCAGAGGAGTTCCGAGGTGAATTTCTGGCCGAATGTGAATATCACAGGACTCAATAATATGAAAAATGATAATTTGTATATTTTGAACATCACTGGATCGTCAAGAGACGGCCGAATTCGAGAAACGGTACAAAAGGGATTCCTCAAAGAGAGAATGGGATTCTGGGCGTCACAGAAGTTGTGGGAAAATTTTGAAGGTCTAGAGTGATTTTAAATAATATCTGAAGATTGTGACTAGTTTGAGTTGAATTTTATTGAATTATGATATTATGCAGATTCGTGTTGTGATGTACCTACTCATTTTCTAAGATCAAAAAGGCAAAGATACAAATTTGATAAACCTGAAATCCACATTTTTATACTTACATAGTTGTTAAGTAACTGTATCTAAAAAGGAAAATTTATACGTACAGAATGTTGCCAAATGTGTTTTTTTTCACCAGGTAATAGAAATAGTCACAATTTACCATCACGATCACGAAGTTATCATTTATTGAATTCTTACCCGATTCAATGAAATGATGAGTATTGTAACGTTTTCTTAATTATCAAAACGTCCAGGATAAATGAACTATTTATCGACACTAATTATAACACTACCAATCAACAACTAAAGAACTAATTCTAGTAAAAGTCTATACAATTCATTTCCACTGATTTATTCACACTAATATTCATTTCCACTCGTTGCTTGGCTCTGAATCTCTCTCCGCCAATGTGCTTCGTAAATATATCGCGCCGATTCCTTTCCCGTGAAGCTTGGATGCGTCTAGAAATGGAAAACTCCAGGGTTTCGATTCTTGACAGCAATAGAATAGAACGTTCACCGGGGATCGTTCCTCGATTCTACTCTATTGCTGCTCCCTACAATCGTAATTCCGTATTCTAGTGCATAAAGGAAGAAGCATGAAATGGGGGAACCAAACTAACGCGTTGCCGAATTTATTGACCAATCATAAATACGAATGTTTCGACAGACAAGGCTGTCATGTCATAATTGTCATCCCGTTTTTAGTCGTTTATATTTTCAAAATGTCTGAATTGATCATAAGTAATGGAGCTCAACAAAAATGTGAAATATAACCCAATGTATCTACAAACTGCATTGATTGTACAATGTCATTGAGGTTACTTGTGATTAAGTTAATGATATTCCTTAAAATTTATCATAATACAATATAAATTGTCATTGTTCATTGACAATAACTATTTTACCCTTGTATGACAATATAAATCCATGCTTATAAGGCTCATCATGAGCCTATAGGTTGCTTGAGTTTTTTTACGGTTCCATATAGAATGGACTGTTAATGGTGATGTTCTAGTGGGTTCGTGGATGTAAGGCCATATTTATAAGATTATCACACAAATGCTTCGTAAGTCTAAATAACTTCCGAAATTTTTCATCGGACAGATCGAAAGGATCTGTCTTCCTGCCTTATGAAATTCTCCAGCATCTTCAACATCTTCCATAATTTCTTCCCACAAAACAAATCTTCGAAGATTTGTTATTCATGATTATTGTAGTACCTAGCCGATATTGGATATTGGATAAATCTCCTCATAGGAACAGCATCAAGACTAGGATACGATGCATCGCTATATTAGCCGCATATGATTGTTTTTGTTCTGTATATTATCAAAGTTATACCACCAGTGTCCAGTATCAAACTGAATGGTTTCTTGAATTTATTGAACAAAATGATGATGGCTATAAAACCAATTAAATAATTTCAAATACCTGGCCTCTAGAAACAATCTGCTGGATATTCAGAGAGTGAATAGAACCGTTTACTTAACTTCATATGACCGTCATATAAAAACGATAGTCCTTGATTGTTAAGGCTTGTGAACTAGGATATTGAATTTTATTCTACTTTCCATTAGACTTAAGTAGCTTCTGTTTATTTAAATGAAGTATTCTGCATCAGATATAGTTGATAAAGTGTTCATTTGTTCCACGGAGTATCAGATATTTTATTATTATTAACTGGTGGAAACTATTTGAAAAAAATAATGATCGTGCCAAAAGAAAATAGCTATAATGAAAATGATTATGTTTCTATTTTCCTTGAATTTCTGAGTGGATATATTAATTAGGGAATATTCCC
This sequence comes from Adalia decempunctata, assembly GCA_951802165.1. Lineage (NCBI taxonomy): Eukaryota > Metazoa > Arthropoda > Insecta > Coleoptera > Coccinellidae > Adalia > Adalia decempunctata. The sequence goes on along the minus strand of OX637696.1, from coordinate 59,465,748 downwards.
TTCAGTATAGCCCATAATTCTGGAGAAGAAATAAATGAGGCACCTTCCAAGAAAAACATGCCGGTGTGGGTCTAAACCCCCTCCCGATCATAGGGTGAAGTTGTGAATTATAAGGGGTTTTCCAATAAGAGGTATCATTTTAACATTCAAAGAAAAATGCAATTTTTTTTGATAAATGATAGTATGTTTATTTCATTATAAAGAGGAAGGTATACCGTTACTAATGGAAAATAACTTCAACAAAATGACCACCACGACTGAGACTACAGGACAATATCCATTTCATGAAAATTTCCATAACCAAATCGCAAAGTAGCTGCCCTATGTCCTCGATAGCATCACAAATTCCGTCTTAAATCAATGGTTTTGTTGCTTGTGTGGCAATCCATTCACCGTAACTGTTGCTCCAGCTTAATTCTCGAAAAAATAAGGCCCAATGACCCCGCCGGATCAAAAACCGCACCAAACAGCCACATGTTGATGGTAGAGAGGCTTTTCAACAATCACTCTTGGGGTTTTCGAGCTCTATATGCCACAATTTTGCTTGTTGACGAAGCCACCGAGGTGGAAATGGGCCTCTTTACTTAAGATGATTTCAAGCACCCCAACATCAAAGTTGTCGATGATCGGCCGGCTTGAGTTCTTGTGTTAATTGAACTTTCCAAGCCTTTTCATCCAAATCATTATGCAAAATACGGTGTAATGAGGATTGAGGAATGCCCAATTCCAAAGAACGACGAGGAATGGACAAACCTGGGTTTTCGTCAACACTTTCGGCTACAGCAGCAACATTCTTGACTCTTCTTGAGCGACGTGCACAGGTTTTATTCTTCGCATCGCCTACTCGTCTCAACAGCTCAAAATTTTCCACCAATTTCTGTATTGCAGTTCAACGACGACCCAAAAATGTTCGAGTTTCACGAACCGTCTCTGTCAAATTTTCATCATTTTTAAAGTGAATTTTAATAATTTCAATGAGTTGTCTAATATCAAAAAGAGAGGGGTTCAAAAGTGACATCCACCGAAATAGCGGTCTTTCAAAATAACTCTTATTGAAGCAGTCTTTTGTATAGCCTGATAAATTATTGAAGAAGTCATTGTATTGCTCTGATAATTGAGACATACTCGACTGAGTTAAAATTTTATATTGAGCTGTGAAATATCAACTCATGTAGCTGTGGAAAAACTACAATATTTCATTCTTTTGTATATTCTTTTAAAACTATTCACTAGAAAATTTCGATTTACAATAAAATACCACATAGCCCTTTTATCCACTCGTGTTTTCATTTATTTATTCCGTTAAAATACACCCTCATATTTTCCGAATTTCCTCAGTGAACGTTTTTCAGTACGCAAAAGAAAAATTTCAGAATATTTCACTCATCCAGCAACCTGTGGGTAGTAGATAATTGCGCAAGGATTTTCGAAAATCGCTTAAATCATTGTATATTCTTGTTTATACCAAAAGAAATTGTCGAACAAGATGATTTCTCCCACCATGAAGATCCAGTTTTGTGAGTAAAATATGTTCAGTTATGTGGCAGGTTCAATCAAAAGCGAATGTTTTTAATATTGTTTGAATTTTTGTGTAAGTTGATAATGTCGTTATTTACTCTGTTTTTTGTGTAATTCCTCAAAAAATTCAAATATGAGTGAATTAATTTCGTACGATCTGATTTAATTAATATTTCATGGAATAATTCGAAAGTGAGAGCAATTTAACTAATGGTTTTATGTCTCAGAATTGCTATCAAATCATACAGAAATGATCTTCCTCTAGAAATGTCGACTATTTGTATCTGTTTTCAGTCTAACACAGGTGTGTATTTAGCGGGTGAATGATCATCCCCTAAACGGTGTGGTAACCCTAGTGGTGTAATACTCGTATATCATATTGCAGGTTTTGCAATTGATGAATATGCGGTAAACGAGTTCTCAGTATTGAGATCTTGAACTTATTCATCAGTTTTTTAGGCTTTAATTAAATTCCTACTCCATTCTTATTTCAACATTATGAACAACTTCTTGCAGTTTTAGAGTTTGTTATTATCGTTCAGCACCAAATAAATCACACTTGAAGTGCTGAAAAATGTTGGTAAAATCATTGAATAAGAATTCAAATACTGTCTAAAAGCCGATGATGACTCATTTCAACATCTCAACATCTGATTCGTTCAGTAACCGGTGACTTAATGCACTGCGAAACAAACACAGATTTTTTTTTGGGGAATACAGAATTTTCTAAAAGAAGTGTCAGTCGACCATTTACGGCGCTTGAGGGAAAATATCCGGCTGGACCTTTCTATGTAGATCCTGCTGTATGTTGAAAAATACAGATTTTATAATTTTGAATGTTATCAAGTTAATTATACATTCGTTGATTTAACTGATGCACAAATAGCAAGAAGATATGCAAATATTTGAAATTCTTTTAAAGTTAAATGTTTTCGAAATGGAATTATTCAAATTTCACAAAATAAACCGTAAATGGATATTTTTTTTTAATTATTTGGACTTCTGCGCTGGAAATGCAATAATTAAATATTTAACTCTGTTATTTAATGGAATCATTATGCGTTCTTATATCTCCACAAAAGGAAATTCAAATGTGTGTTGATTCAGTCCATGTAAAAACTCATATTCACGTGCTATCAATGTGTCAATTTGATTGTTTTGATTGAGAGAAGATGCTTGGAAAATTGTATTGAATTGTCCGGTATTTGTTAGATATTTGAATGCAATGGTGTTATCGATCTCATATTACTTTTTCAAAGAGTATTTATCATAATGTAAGATATCACACCAACTATATCAATAAGAATATTCTCGTATAAGGGCGGGTTCCTCCGAAATATTTTCTCTTCAGAAAAAATTAGTTCACAATTCGCTTTTTTCAAAGGACCCCGCACTTTTTGTATGTAAAGTGGCGAGAGGTCAAATTTTCTGAAAGTTTGGTATGACGTTGTAACCGACTCAGTGACCAAAATTATCAATGGGCCCAACCCAATGTTATGACTAGTTTTCTGAATACGGGGTGTTGAAGTTGAAAATTGCCTAGATTTTCGGATTTATTTTTCATTTATTGGAAGTTAGATTAGATTTTTGTTGCATGCAGACGTTTACTGCATGTTCTAGTAATGAAATTATTGGACACGTATGATTAAAAATATTTTTATTCACAAGGTGAGGCACGAATGTTTGACGTTAGTTAATTTATGGGGGTAGTTTTTTGCCAAAATTCACTTTTTCTACTGTGACTTCAGGAAGGCATATTTTTGAAACGTTCTCTTCGATATAGTATTTAGACGGGAAAATATTGCACAGTGCGTATTTTTTATACAGGGTGTTTCACAGATACAACCACTAGACATAATCATTTTTTTATGATTGATTCGAAACCCTGTATTTTTGAATTGATTTTTGGGAATGGTAATACTACAATCATATGTGTGTCTCTAATCTCCAAAATATTCTTGGTGGTTTATCCATAGTAAGGTATTCTATTTTGGGAAAAGTACAAAAAAATGTCAAATGTATCTATTTTCTCATTATATATTGATTTTCATAATATCTTCAGAGGTATGAATTCTAAATCCGATACCATGACAAGTTTTCGAGATACAGGGCGTTAAAATGGAAAATTACTGATTTTATTAGTTTTTTCATCAAATTGAAATGTCGGATTGATTTTATGTTGCGCCTATGAGTTTAATATGAGTTTGGATCATGGAAAGGTTCAGCTTAAAATATTTACAGGGTTATCCACGAATGAATAACCATAGATTTTGCAAACACTCAATAATTCTACAGTTCCGTCACAGAGAAATTATTTCATTAATTTAATACCTAGTCGTACAATTTTGAGTTTCAAATACTTCATTACGATTACTTTTCATACAGGGTTAGCCATACGGCCAACCATACCAAAAATAATTATGCTTTGAAATAATTTAAACTGATAAAAATCAGTATTTCTCCATTTTAACGCCATGTATCTCGAAAACTGGTCATATTATCGGATTTAAAATTCATACCTCTGAAGATGTTGTGGAAATCAATATATAGTAAGAAAAAAGATGCATTTGACCGAGGAAATTTTTGAATACAGGGTATTCATGTTTTTCGTACTTTTCCCAAAATAGAGTACCTTCCTATGAATAAACCACCATGAATATTTTGGAGATTAGAGACAGATAAATTTGTGTTGTAACTTTTCCTTTTGAATCATACGTTTCCACTAATTTCGTTACTAGAACATGCAGTAAACGTCTGCATGCAACAAAAATCCTATCTAACTTTTAATAAAGGAAAAATAAATCCGAAAATCTAGGCAATTTTCAACTTCAACAACTATTTAGAAAACTAATCATAGGATTGGGTTAGGCCCATTGACACTTTTGGTCACTGAGTTGGGTACAACAACATATCAAACTTTCAGAAAATTTGACCAGTCAACACTTTACATACAAAAAGCGCTAATTGAACTAGATTAACAAAATTTTTGTGAATAAATTCTCAGCTTTTATGGTCATTGCAAATTGAAAGAGAATTTCTTAATCGGTTTTGAAGCAGGGTGCCTCAAATTGAAAACGAATATCAAAGTTTTTTATGTAGGTATATATGTGATTCCCAAAAAATGACGTGTTTACAAAAACTCATTCAGATTGGTACAATTAATGGATTACTTTATGCACTTCCTATTACTCTTGTCGGAATCGAAAATTCATTGAGGTTTAGGACCAAACAGTATTATATATTGCATTTGGAAAAGTGGAACATTTTCACTTTTTTTAATTGAACACTTACTTTCGCAAATACCTACAGGGTGTTCCTGAAGAGGTGTATCAACGGTCAACTGTAGATTTCTCATGAAAAAATATCATTTTTTTTCTTCAGGTCTTCGTTTCCGAGATACAGGGTGTTCAAAATTAATATTTCATTTAGTTTTTTGCTTATATCTCAGGAATGGTTTGAATTACAGAATTAAGTATTTGTACACACATTGTTAGTAATTATAGCTACTTTCTAGCACTTCACTTGCTATTGAATTTTCACAAAGATTTTATTCCCTAACTTTTACATCACTGGGCAAAATTTCATTTGCACTGCAAATTCTGATGCGCCAATGTGATTTACATGAAAAAGGTTCTCCTGGTTCATTACTCTAAAGTTAACCGTTTTCGAGAAAACTGGCATGTTATAATCAGAAACAATTTGCTAACGCATTGTAAATTTCTTGTAATTGGATAAATGAGTAGTTATAATTAAAAAGATAATAAATTTCAACAAAATTTGTTAACTAGGTTTTTATGAACGCATGAGTGTTGGAATTGCATTCTGCAACGAGTATTAGACGATATTTTCTCTATTTCAGTTAAATTTCGTGAAATATTGTTGAAATTCAATGAAAAACTCATCCTAGTGACTTTTGTATTGTATCTTGGCAGTTGGTGACTGTTACGAAATTGACATTTCCAAATTGACGTGTGTTGGAAATTGATAGGAGCGGAAGCCAGTGCTAACAACCAAAAAACGAAAAATATAACTGAAAACAATGCTGTAATGAGTTCATTACAGCACTGTTTTTAGTAATGAACTCATTACGATACTGAAATAGAGAAAGTTACCTTTCTAGCGACCGTAGTTAACAAGATTGCAAGAATTTTTCTTATTACAAGAAATTTAAATGCGTCAGCATGTTTTTGATCATAAAATGCCAGTTTTCTCAAAAACTGTTCATTTCAGAGTAATGAACCAGAGGTACTTTTTTTATCTAAAACACTTCAGGGCATCAGAATCGGTCTGTGAAATGCAAAGGACCCCGCACTTTCCTTATGTGAAGTGGCGACCGGTCAAATTTTCTGAAAGTTTGGTATGTTGTTGTACCCGACTCAGTAACCAAAAGTGTCCAAACACTCCAAACCCAATCCTATGGCTAGTTTTCTAAATACGGGGTGTTGAATTTGAAAATTGCCTAGAATTCCGGATTTATTTTCTATTTATTAACAGTTAGATTGGATTTCTGTTGCATGCTGACGTTAACCACATATTCTAGTAGTGAAATTAGTGGATACGTATGATTAAAAAATATTTATATATACAAGGGTATTCAGGAATGTTTGACGTTAGTTTTTTGCCAAAATTCACTTTTTCTACTGTGGCATCAGGAGGCATATTTTTGAAACGTTCTCTTCGATATAGTATTTTGACGAGAAAAGATTGCATAGTACAAATTTTTCATACAGGGTGTTACAGAGAGAGAACCACTAGACATAATTATTTATGGATATTCTTGAATAACCCTGTAACAGGGTTATTCACGTATCTTTAACTGAACCTTTCCATTACCAATACTCATTGGCTCAACATGAAATCCATCCGGCTTTCCAATTTGGAGGAAAAACTGATAAAATCAGTAATTCTCCACTTTAACGCCCTGTATCTCGAAAAGTGGTCAAAGTATCGGATTTAGAATTCATACCTCTGAAGACGTTATGAAAATCAATATATAGTGAGAAAATAGTTACATATTCCTTTGAATAAACCACCCTGAATATTTTGGAGAGTAGAGACACACATACTTTTTTGGTATTACTTTTTCCAAAAATACAGGGTTTCGAATAAATCCTTAGAAATATCATCTTTTGTGGTTCTCTCTGTGAAACACCCTTTATACAAAATGTGTACCGTGCAATATTTTCTCGTCAAAATACTTTATCGAAGAGAATGTTTCAAAAATATGCTGTCCTGAGGCAACAGTAGAAAAAGTGAATTTTGGCAAAAAACTACCGTCATATATTCGTGAATCACCTTGTATATTTAAATATTTTCAATCAAACGTATCCACTAATTTCATAACTAGAACATGTAGTAAACGTCTGCATGCAACAGAAATCCAGTCTAACTGTGATAAATAAAATATAAATCCGAAAATCTGGGCAATTTTCAACTTTATCACCCCGTATTCAGAAAACTAGTCATAGGATTGGGTTAGGTCCATTGACACTTTTGATTACTGAGTCGGGTACAACAACATATCAAACTTTCAGAAAATTTGACCGGTCGCCACTTTACATAAGAAAATTGCGGGGTCCTTTGTCCAGTGGTGTAAAAGTTGGGTGGTGAAACCTTTGTGCAAATTCAATTTCTTCGCCACTAGCACATGTAATAAAACCGAGTTAAAGGCAAGAAAGTTACTATTCAAAGTGTTCCTAAGATATTAGCAAAAAAACTGAAAAAAAATATGAATTTTTGACCACCCGTATCTCGGAAACGAAGACCTGGAGAAAAACACACATATTTAGGGAAACTCTGTATGATATTTGGAAGAATATATGGCTTCTACGAATGCTATTCAGAGTCACAAAGTGAAGCCGAATCTTTGGTTAAAAAATTGCGAGAAATACAGAGGTTATGTTTATTTCAAGCGTTAACAAGAAAATAGATATTCTAGATGAAAATTTGGCAACAAAAATATTTATAGTTCAGTAATTCTTTTCATTAATTTAGTTTCGCTATCGTAATTTTCTGTTACTAATGACGTTTTGAACAGTGTTGTCATCACGATATCGCGTATGAAGAGTATAACTTGGATTTATCCTTAGTATTATTAGCGAAATACGTAAATACTCGCAATCTGTTTCAATGTTCGGAACATTGTATGAATTCGTCTACAAGAGTTAATCCACTGGTAACTTTATTTCCATTCATCAATACCGCCGATAACACCACTTCACTGGACTTTTCATAGTATTATTCTATAATGTAGCCACGGCACTGTCTCATGATATTGCTATCCTTGATGCAATTTTCGTTCCACTCATTGAAAACCGACCAAATTCTGTCTTCACCAATTCTCTTTATTTATTAATATCTTTATTTTCAGGATTCGTGACAAAACGTAAATGGCTCGTCCTAAAAGTGTTTTATTTTTTTTATTGTCACTAATAATTTTTGTGTATTCAACTTTCGCTGATGATGATGGACCCATAGTTGAAACTCAAGATGGACATGTGAGGGGTACTTCTTCCTTCTCTAGAAATGGACGACCTTTCTCTATATTCAGAGGAATACCTTATGCCAAACCACCTGTAGGAGCTTTGAGATTTCAGGTAAGGATTCACCAATTAGCTATCTAATTAATAATGTATTCCCTCGTACTTGTGATAGATGCATGAACTATTTCGAGCGCTCGTTTTACCTAAGGGTCTACGCTCTGAAAAAAGGGAGTCAGAAACGATTTTTTTTTCTGATTGATGAAGGGATGTATGAGTGTATGATGATAAAAATAATAAAAAAAATATTTTATAAGTATTTAATGAATGAAAAGGATATTCCCCATCATTTTCGGTTATTTTTCAACATTTTCACCATCAAAACGAACAAATATTTTTGTGTTTTTCATTTCAGTATTGAACTCTATCATTTAGTTAATCAAACGTCTATCTCCTTTTTCTCTCAGAATATTCCGTTTTTTGTGAATAATATTACAACTATGTGTTGTTTTCGCGAAATTTATTTCCTTGAATTTTTTTATTCGAAATGATAAATATCCATTTTCATCAAAGACAATTATTAAGGTTTGTTTTAGCCGTCGATTAGTGAAAATTAATTGTTTCTTACAATTGTGGATTCTGACATGGAATTGAATTTCTTTTAAATGACACGCCCCGCAGGTGTCTATTAGTCTATTTCCAGATGACTGGTGAAGGAAAGAGAGTGTATTATACAGTCAGTGTGAGATCTAGTTCAGGGTAGGATTTCTTGTTAATATTCCCTGCTCCCCAACATTTGTTCTATTACGCTGAATTATCCAATAAATAAAAATAAATGCACTGCACCGCCATCTGGCGGTATACGTTTCCTATTTTGAAGGCTACACGTCCAAGCTGGCGAGCTCCCTTCCAAAATTGGGCTTTTTATTTCCATGATATGTCAGTTCGTATGCGGCGTAGACTAACATTTTTTTCATAATTGAAGCTCAATCATTTTTCTTCGTATATTAGGAAAAAAACCTGGTGAGCTGTAATTTCATAAAAATCTAGACAAACGATTTTATTTTCATGATATCTCCGTCAATATCTATATATATATAAAGGAAAGATGTTGGTTACACCATTTATAACTCGAGATCGGATGGACTGTTTGTTATGAAACTTCATATATGGATTCGTCTACGGTCTGGTTGTTATAAAATACAATGAAACTTTGAAAAAATCGATGAAAATTTTACTTATACAGGAAATGCTTTTCCTCCTTTTTGAGTAAGGCCACTAGATGTCGCTACAGTTACAGTTACGCTCAACTTATTCGTTTGGACTTCATTTGATATTCTCCGCGTTAGATGGCGCTATTCACACATTATTGGTTATTTTCACAGTTTTATTTATTCAAAATGACTTAGCCATAAGAGGCTATTACCAGATCAAGAAGCGGGTGAATATCACATTGAATTTTTATCGAAATGTCAAGTAAATCGGATTTTGACGATCAGTTTCAATAGTGAGATGTCCATTCTCATCATTTCTCATAATTTCTGAAATGTTTTTGAATTTATGTTTGGGTAATAAATATATTTGCGGAAATAACTGAGTACAGATCTCTAAAATGATTAGATTTCGTTGAGATATGAGAAAAGTTTCGTTCTTACCACTTCAGATGACGCTATTCACACATTATGACTGATGATTATTAGTTATTTTTATAGTTTTATTTATTCCAAATAACGTGATCGTGAAGGAACGATGAATTTGTTGAGGCTTCGCGGCCATCGATTGATGTCATCAGTTCTTTTTTCGAGCATTTCGGCCGTCGTGGTTTGAAATGGTCGAAAAAAGAACATATGACATCAATTACTGTGTAATTTACATAGCGCTAATAGTACCATGAAAGGCTATAAACAGATCCAGAAGCGGGTGAATATCACAGTGAATTTTTATCGAAATGTCAAGTAAATCGGATTTTGGCGATGAGTTCCAATCGTGAGATGTCCATTCTCATCTTTTCTCATAAATTTTAAAATGTTTTTGAATTTCTGTCCGGGTAATAAATATATTTGCGGAAATAACCGAATCCAAAATTGCCATTATTAGTGATTGAGATATTATGACATATTATTTTTGTGTATCTGTGCTATGTGATAGCTCATATCCATGGAAACATTTGACAGTTCAAAAATCAGAGAACCAAGCCGTTGATCTCCGATCACCGGTGATTTCGATTTGTGAAATCCACCGTAAGTATCATTTAGGCGGAACAAAGTTCGCCGGGCCAGCTAGTTCGGGATAAATGCATAAAATTCTCAGTATGCATGCGGAATAGTATATTGCAGGATGTGTATTAATCAGTTTTTCTGTTTATTGCCCCCCTGAATGTTCAAATAAATTAAAAAGTAGGAACTTCATTGGTCATATTTTCAACCAGGTTTTTTCCTTATTTACGAAGAAAAACGGAAAAGCGAGTTATACACATTCTCCAAAATATGATTCCGCATGTATACTGGAAATTTCATTCTTTTATCCCGAAAATTGACAGAGATATCATGGAAATAATATCGTGTGTCCAGATGTCCAGCTCACCCGGTTTTTTTCCTAATATACAGAGAAAACGGAGAAGCGAGTAATACACATTCTAGAGAAATGATTAAAATTAGTCTTCTGGACGACTCGCGAACACTTTCGCTATTAGATATAGTCGTTAGTCGGGAGACATAGATGGCCAAGGCAAATCTCCGAATCGAGAAATGACTGAAATGAGGCGATCTTTGAACATTTCTCGCAAAATCCTCATTGGGTTTCTGGCGGTATATGTACTTAAACTGGCCTATTTTTTTCAATTTTAGGCACCACAACCAGTAGACAAATGGGACAATATTCGAGACTCAACAAAAGATGGACCAGTTTGCATCCAGAAAAACTATCTTTTCGCAAATGCTAAAGTAGAAGGAGAAGAAGACTGTCTATATTTGAATATTTATATACCGAAGGTAACATGAAAAGCATTTGTTTACGAAGGAATTTGTGTGCATCTTATAATCACTAAAAATTGAATTTTTTTGTGTCGTTCATGATTTTCGACTTTCATATACTGATAAACTAATGAATATCTCAATACCTCATTTTATTCCAGCCGAAATGTCGGAAGATTTCAAAGTCCCCCAAGAAACTGTTTTTTTGTTGTAGGTTCCTGGCACGAATGAATTATTACCCGTTATGGTATCTATTCACTGGGGCGGATATTTCGCTGGCAGAGGTACTAAAGACTTTTTTGGTCCTGAAAAAATAATGAACAAAGATGTCATTTTGGTGACTTTCAACTACCGACTAGGCATTATGGGTGAGAATTTTATATTCACTATTATATTTTTTAATTCAATTAAGTTTTAAATCAGTATTTCTCTCATTCTAAATTTTCGATAAAGAGTCTAGCGGCAAATATCAAACATACGAAAAAGATGGATGCGTTGATAAAAGCGAGTTCATATCCCTGAGTGTTTTATTCAAAGGATTTTACGAGCGTTCTCTTTACTCTGACATTCATTCATGAAAATTTTCTGATGCCAAGTTTATGGCACGAGAATTTTGAGACAATTCTTCAATTTTGGTTGAAAATTATCCAAAACATACTGCATCGTGATAAACTAGTTAATTTTCATTTTCACGCTGTTACCAAATTAGACAAGTAGAGACATATCTGAGCCTAGTCTTGTCTATCTCTAGAGAAAAGTTAATTATGAGAGCCATACGGCTCGGTCAAAGTCTGTATCGTCATGGACCGCAACCATATACGAATCGTATGATAGTTATCAAAATTATCAGAGATATATTTATTATTTCATGAGTCGTTAGTATACAGGGTGAGTCTTTGACTTGTACCTATGTTTTAACTGAAGATTCTTGAGGCAAAATGAAACCCTTTTTTCATTTTCCATTTTTCCAAATTCGGCTCTGTTGAAAATATAGGTACAACCATTTGAAAGAAAATTGGGCCGAACACGTGCCTGATACGATTCTCTGATATGAACCTCCATGTTCGTATTTCTCGATTGAAAATGAGTTAATATATTTAAAGAATACTTACGCATGTATTAACTACTGACCTTATTGGAATGAAAATGTAAAAATCACGATATTTCTCAATAAAAACTCTTAGTTTTGTCCGATTATATCTGGAATCAACAAGCCATACTTCTCTCGAACCTTCGAACACTAACTTGTTCATATTTATCTCGATATCCCAAAAATATCTAATAAAGAATGGTTTTTCATTTATGATTAATGAACCTAATCTCACCCATTTCGTATTCGAAACAATAATCTTCTATGAATATTCCACAGAAAATTCGATGTTTACGAAACTGATGTAATGAACTCGGTGTACCAAAACATATTTCAGAGGACGAGATAACGCTTTTGTCATTTTATTGAATATGAAATTAGTTTACCAACTATCAATATCGACGAGAATAAGTCAAAAGATCTTCTTTGAAGAAAATCACTGCTGATTGTAATTGATTACGAGTAGCCCCCCGGTCGTGTAAACTGAGCGCAGTTTCTGAGACTTTGATTCTGGCTTACTCTCTGGAAGGATGAGATTGAACCATAAATACATGCGATATCCCTTCTCTTCGCGGCGAAAGTCCAAGACGCATGCGTATAGCGACAACCAAATTTACTTGACGGGCATATTCTTGATTCACAGTTGCTTCGCATAAGCCATTATTTTCCGCGAAATCAGGTATGAACTGTTTCTGGTGGTGTTTGTATTATACCACCCGATATTTTTGACACTAAATATCTGCTGGCAGTTCTGAAGTGCATCATTAAAAGTTTTGGTTTGGGTGAAATAGCAGAAATGTTCAGATAGACATTTTTGTGAAGAAGCTTTTTCATAGTTTGGCCTAGTTTCATTTTTTCAGTTAGGATTTTTGGGAAGTATAACAGATGATATTGTTCAGATAGAAACAATTCCACAAATTAATTATTGCTGAGTATCATTTCATTTTCTGTTAGTTTTAATTTAATATGTGTTTTGTATGGACATTCATGATTCATATTCCTGAGTTTTGTATTCCACTGACAGTTATTTTAAAATTTTTAAGAAGGATGGATCAGTAACAAAAAATTCTCAATAGAAACTGGAATTTTATGAGGATCTTGGAGAAATTCATGCTCTTTAGAATTGAAATTTATTTCTCACATTTGTGAGATTTCATTAATACACATCTCTACATCAAAAGTTTTCCCAATAAAGAGATTTTAGTACTTCATCTAAAGCAAGTGTCCAGATTTATTCTGATGATTCAACAGCGTATCGAAAAATCTGTTTCACGTCGCTGAAGAACAGTCGAATATTTTGCATGAAGATTTGGGTCTTAAGGCTTATAAAGTTCAGTTAACACAAGAACTCAAGCCGGTCTATCATCAACAACGTTGTGTCTTTGCTAATTAGGTCCTTGAATTGCATCAAAATGATCCGAAATAACTTCGAGAAATCACCTTGAGTGATGAGGCCCATTTCCACCACGGTGGCTTCGTCAACAAGCAAAATTGTCGCATCTGGGGCTCGGAAAACCCAAGAGTTATTGTTGAAAAGCCTCTCTATCCTCAACGTGTGAATGTTTGGTACGGATTATGGTTCGGCGGGATATTAGACCTCATTTTTTCCAGAATGAGGCTGGAGCAGCAGTTACAAATTTTAAAAAATTAGATAGGGAAAAAGTGTTCCGTTCGATGAGAGGAATCTACAGTTAAAATATATGTATAAGTCCAAGACTCACTTTTCATGACTGATATCAGGTTAATCTTAGAGCGTCTCAAAAACTCTAGTTGTATAATATCTTTTTTGGAAATAAACAAGACACTATAAATGAATGGATAAAGGTGCAGGGAATTTAAGTTTGAGTAATCCTTGATGCAGCTTCTTCACATTCTGAAAATTTCCTCTGGAAGAGAGGAATATATTTACATTTTGATCACGAATCTTCAGTTCAGTTTCATTCTGGAATTATTTATAGAAAACATATTTGCCAATTCTAGAACATTTCTTTTATAATTCTCACAGGACTCTTTTCCACTCTCGATGACGAAGCTCCAGGAAATAATGCTATGAAGGATCAAGTGGCACTCCTTCAGTGGGTTCAGAAAAATGTGAAATATTTTGGAGGAGATCCCGAAAAAGTAACTCTGTTCGGTAACAGCGCAGGTGCAAGTTCTGCTCAATTGCACATGATTAGCCCACTTTCCAAAGGTAACGATAACTCTCAAGTCTCCTCTTTTGTCTATCTAATATATATCTTCAGTATTCGTGTTCTATTCTACGAGTATGTAGTAGGTATAGGTAGTAAAAATCCTTTATGAGATACCGACGTTTTGACCTTTATTTCTGGTCTTTTTCAAGGCTAAAATAGAATAATATTAAAAACATAGGGTGTAACATGAATTCAACTCAACAAAGGGGGGCATTAAATTCTTCACAACGAAAACAATTAATACAATATACACCATTTTCTGAATGTGACGATGGAATTTGAGGACTGATGTATAGAATTAAAGTTCAATATATCACAACATTCTGAAGAACTACAGGGTTTGACAAGAAGAGGTGTTATTTTAAATAGCCCGCTATTTCGGTAGATGTCACTCTTGAACCTTCACACACCTCAACAATGCATTGAAATTATTGAAATTCACTTTCAAAATGGTGAAAATTTGGCACAGACGGTTCGTAAAAATCGAATATTTTTGGGTCGTCGTGAAGCACCTGGAAAAATTTGAGCTATTGGGACAAAATATTGCTGCTGTAGCCGAAAGTGTTGAAGAAAACCAAGGTCTGTACATTCCTCGTCGGTCTTTGGAATTCAGCATTCCACAAACGTCATTACACCATATTTTGCATAAAGATTGGGGTCTTAAGGCTCATAGAGTTCAGTTAATACAAAATCTAAAGCCACCCGATCATCAACAACGTCGTGTGTTGGGTCCTTGAAATGAATGAAAACGATCCGGAATTCCATCGAATTCGAAAACAATCATTTATTTATTTATTTAATCATACGGCATAACCATTTTACAATAATGGAAAAACTTTTATATACAAAATTACACCGAAAAAATAAAAAATATATATAATCATAAAGCGCAACAAGCACTTATCCACTAAGTATTTGCTATCAAGCATGAAAAAATTACCAAATCTCATAATCAATATTGGGTATCCAATAAATCAAGATGCCAGCGACCTAGTTAGAGCTTGGGATTCGAAGTGTTTCTTGAGGGTGAAAATCGAGACTGAAAATATATCAGCCTGACTTTTGTTTGTCGCAGAGCTCTTGTTAAGGGAATATTTCAAAATATGTTCGAAGCGCTGGCCGTCCACTTCAAAGCACTTTCAAATGCGAGTGCTGGCTGCTTTCGTCATGGCAGATCGTATTTCTTTGGGATCCATATCTTCAAATGCTTGGGTTATCCTTTCCAACAATTCATCTCTCGAATTCACGGGTGTTTTGTAAACTTTCTCTTCCAACATTCCCCCCCGAATAAAAATCTAATGGACTAAGATCAGGTGATCTTGCGGGCCAATTCCATGGTCCCAAGCGCCTTATCCACCGATCGTCAAAAAGTCTCTCCAGTTAATAATAATAAACAAATTCATGAGCACTTCGTTTGAATAGTTTTCTTTCATCGTTTCGAGGGTATTTGCAACTTCTGAAATGACGAAGATGTCGAAATTCAAGTTTCTTGGTGCCTTTATTAGGAGAATGTCACAAGGTACTGTCAAATAATAATCATGGCCTGCCTTACAAATACCGAATAATAATAATTGTGGAATGACTTTTCGACATCTCGAAGACGGAGAAACTTACAAGTTTCTTGGGATGAAACAGAGAGGTGTACTGGAGACAACCCAGATAACAGATGACCTAACAGCCTTCTACAAAAAGAAGCTGAGAGACATTTGGAAATCACAGTTGTCGGGAAAGAACAAAGTGTCTGCTACAAATATGCTAGCCATCCCGATTCTCACCTACTCTTTCGGAGTGGTGAACTGGACGGTAAACGAACTCCTCGATCTTGATAGGTTAACAAGGAAAACGATGAACATGAATCGTAGCCTACATCCCAACAGTTCAATACAGAGGATATACCTTTCTCGAAGCCATGGGGGTAGAGGATTGCAATGTTTGGAATATCAACACTATCAACAAACATTGGAAATGGCAGTAAGGATTCTAAGAAGTGAAGATCCACTTCTGAAATTCGTCGCTCAGCATGAAGTTGCGAACCATGGAGCCTTCCTATTCCGAGCTGCACAAAGGGCCCTGGAGAAGCTCAGCATAACCGGCGTATCGATCAATCCTGAGCTCGCTGGAACACCGATCACTCAAGCGGACCAAAGAAGCCTAGCAAGACTGATCCGAAAGTCGCAGTCAGATACATTACTCGAACATCATATGAGTAGGACCTTGCACTCCATATATTTCAGGAGCTTAAAAGACCAGGACCTGTCTGAAGAATTGTCTTTCGCCTATCTAAAGTCAGCTAGCCTTAAGTCAGAGACAGAAGGATTTGTGATGGCGTGTCAAGATGGAGTACTGAATACGAGATGGTATAAAAAGAACATCATGAAAATGGACACCCCAACAACTTGCAGGGCTTGCCATGGGCAACAGGAAACGATTATGCACATCCTTTCCGCCTGCAGAGTCCATGCTCCATCAGGGTATGTAGAGAGACACAACGCGGCACTCCGAATCCTATACTTCCATCTGAGAGCCGCGTATGGGATAGACAAAGAACCGGTGCTACCATATGTGCCTCTGGAGATTGAAGCGGTGGTCCAGAACGATAGAGCTCGCATATGCTGGAACTATCCTGTCTCAACAACACGGCAGATCAATGCTGTTAAGCCAGACATACTTCTGCTGGACAAGGAGTTGAAGGAGTTATTTGTCGTGGAATTCTCCTCCCCTGCTGAAAATAATGTTGTGATGAAGGAAGAACAGAAGAGGCAAAAAAAAGACCTTATTTTCGAGCTTGGATCTTTATACCCAGGTCATAAAATTAGGATGGTCGTACTTATCATAGGATGTCTCGGTGGAATGAGAGCTAACTACGTGGATGAACTGAAGATTATCCCGGTCTGCAGATCACTGGCCTAGGTATTGGCGCACAGAATGCAGAAAGCAGTGTTGCTCGGGTCACTCCATATCATCAGGTCCCATGAACTCTAGAGGCCACTTACAGCTCATCTCTTTTGTTAAGGGACGCTGCGAGGGCAGGATGAAGAACTCCTCCATTGAAGTGTGAGGGGTTTTTAGTGAGTAACCACACAAGATCCTGGATTCTCACACTACCGAGAGTGCGGACCCTCTCGGTGCCCATAAAGGGTTTTCCCCTCACACGGACGTTAAAAAAAAAATAATTGTCTTTATTCCCAAACAAATGGATTTCAAACAAAATATTCAAGAAAACAGTGGGAAAAGGCGAAGTCCAGAAATGTGCGACAAGCACACATTCTGCTCTACTTAACCTATCAAAAAAAAATTAAAAAACGTTATTTTAAAATTATATGGCGTACATTCAATACTGTTTTACACCCATCAATCCAAGTTAGGAGAAACAAAAATTAAACAAAAAAGGTAAATATATCCTCATCATGAGCTATCAAAGTAATATTCAAATTCATTTTTTCTGAATCTAGACACATTCATAGACTTGAAGAGCATTGGAAGAGAATTATACACAAAAGCTATATTGTAAGAAAAACTCCTCTCAAACAGAGCTGTCCTGTGCATAGGTGGTGTTATCAGGCCTTTTGATCTAATATTGATGTTATGAACATGACTCCTATATACAATTTTTCTGTATAAATATGCTGGTTTTCTATCTATAATGATTTTATGGAAAAACAACGACATACTCGTATGAAACCTCCTTCGATTCTCCATGACTCAACCATCCAGCCTCCCTGATTTTATGTGATATTCTATCAAACTTTCTGATCCCGTAAATGAAACGAAGGCAAGAATTCTGCACCTTCTGTATTCTCAACTTCTGCACAGCTGTCAAACAAGTGCCATATACAACATCGGCGTAATTGAATCCCGATAATACTACTGAATCGCATAATAATTTTTTACGTTCTTGGGGAATGAAACGTCTATTGCCGTAGAAATGTCTGAGCTTATTGTATGCGCTTTTTACATTGTTCGAAATATGTTGTTCAAATCTCAAAGAAGAGTCGAACATTAATCCCAAGTTCCTCACACTGTCCTTAATCTCCAATTTCATTCCGCCCATCCTCACGTCGATCATATCCCTAACCTCCGCAACATGATTTTTTGGACCGAATATCATTAAGTAGCATTTTTTTTGTATTTAAAAAAAGATTGTGTTGCAATGCATATTCTCTAAGTTTGTCCATTTCTTCATGGGAATGGGAATACAATTCTGAAGGGACATTTTGACAAATAAATGGTCATAAGTCCGAAATTTGAATAGTTAGGTGTGCATGATATACATAGAATGAAAGCAAATTTCATCAGCTTTTTGAATTACTAATAATGTACAGGGCGTTCCATTCAAAATAAACAACTTTCTATCACTTATTCAAGCAAACGAAAGGACTTCTCTGAATATCATAATAACACAATAACACCTCTCATTGCAAGATACCTCATAAACCGATTTATTTATAATACAAACGGCAGAGCCAATTTACAATATTGTCTAATCAATTTTTATTCAACAAAAAAACAAAAAAAATTAGGTTGAGATCCATTGAAACATTATGAGAGAAAAACAAACAAAGTCAACTATAATGTTCCATTGTTTAGCACAAGAAATAACTTTTCACGACGTTTAGTCCTTCAAATGCCCTTATGGAATTTTCGTAAATTTCCGACGAAATTTTATGTCTGTTGCGGAATCCGGAAAAATATAAGGGGGCACTCCATATAAATAAGTAGGTGTTGTTGGATATCTACGAGGTTTTGAGTGTCTCGCTTCCTGACTTGTACCGTCGTTTGTCTTTTATGATTTTACTTTTTATATTGTTTTAATTTCTTTCGTTTCAAAGGATTTCATGGCACTCTATGTTAAATTGAATGTATGTTGCAACCTATGTTTTTAATTTTATTCTATTCTAGCGTTGAAAAAAAAAAAACAGAAATAATAGCCGAAACGTCGGCATCTCAAACGAATTTTTATATCCAAAGATTAGAGAGAACGAAGATAGAAAACTCGTACACATCTGTACTACTGAAAACCGACCATGCTTCGAGGCTGCATTGACATGCGCGGTAATAGATGACGTTGTAAATGTACCTATAAAAATCCCAGCGGCCATATATGTCAATGAATTTGAAAAGGCGGGAATTTCGAAATGTTTATTCTTTATTGTTCGGTTCCATAGCATGTTATTTCTTGACATTGCAATATACATTTTATATCTGTTAACTGAAGTGTTTCACAGTTAATATTTGAATACGTAATAATTATTCACTTGTTGCGTTTTTATTTTTATCTTCCATTGTGATGAACTCAATCAGCGATGAAAATATGATAGACATGACGTCATCGGAATCCATCGAAAATTTTAGTGATCAATTCCATGAATTTAAATACAGAACCTTTGGAGATTGTTACAAATGATTTGTTTTGTATAAATTTTCTGAATTATTTTATTGGAAAAATGAGTGCAATTTAACTGCCAACTCTTATTCATTTGATGGAAAATAGAGACATCCTAACGATTAGATATTTCGATTAGAATAATAATGAACCCCATACTGTTGACTTTTTGTTCAAAAACTTCAAAACATAACATGCTCAACAATTTCTATTCTGTAGAATACAGTATTTTGCAATACGAACTGAAATACAGATAACATATATTGTTGATTGAAGAAAAAAAGTATTACATTTTTTTATCATGTAGTAGTCATGTGAATTGCGAAATATGATACATTTTTTAAATCAACAAAAATTCTTTCGACTATAGTTCACATTTGGAAATCATAAATCCTTCTCATTTATCGAAAATAAATAAAAACCAAACCTGCAAAATTCAAATCTCTAGGTTCATCCGTTCGTGAGTTGTCTTTTTTACGGCCGTTTTCAAGGACGAACAGAATTGAATTTCATCAGAGATTCGTAATCTGTGAATCCAACATAGTGAATTATGGTAGTTATTGGCTCAAAATTCAAAAAAATAATAATAATCGAGACGAAATGATACAGCGGATAAAATGTATCATTCAGAATTACACAAGATATCCATGAATATGATCCATCCAAATTGAAACATGTGATTGATGGACAAAGTAGAGCAAGGCGGACTATTGCTCAGGAACACATTACACTACACAAAATCGAAAAAGGTTTCAGAATTGTGATCCCTGATTCGTATAAGTGTTGTTCCCGAATTTATACAATTCTAATATCTCGATATTCAATATTAGTTTTTCCATAATCCATCGTTTCGCTTGCAGGCCTATTTCACCAAGCCATCAGTCAAAGTGGATCTGGTTTAGCTCTTTGGTCTACACCCCTGAACGCTATCCACAAAAAAATATTGCCCTTTCAAGCAGGATATTTGCATTGTCCATCCAATAACTCCAAAGTGATAGTGGATTGCCTCAGAAAAATTGATGCTGAACAATTGGTAGGATCAGGAGATATTTTCAAAGTGAGTTATAATTTTATTTCCATATCTACATCATTACGATTTTCCCGAAAGATTTTATGATGCTGATAGAAATAATGTGTTTGGAATATTAAATTGAAGGCTGAAGGACCTTAGGTCGATGGCCTTCTGCTTCTGCAATAAATTCCTGTTATTATTATTAAATTGAACACATTCAAAGTGGAAACAATTTATTTGCTCCAATATGAAAAAAAAATAGAAAACTACTCGATAAGAAATTTATTTCATTATATATGTAGATGAATCGATATCATGGGTTTACGATAATATATTAATAACGCTAGTGTTATTAATATATAACAATAAAGACTGAATGCTGAAAGTAACCGTGAAACGATAAGTCGAAAAAAAAATTTATGTTATTTCTTTCCAATGTTGAACTCTTAAATGAATTATAAATATCTTGAAAAAATCGATCAGATATCATCTCTAATGACATAATATCAGAGAGACAGGCATTCCCTTGTAAAATGATGATTTGTTTTGGCCGAGGTTTTGGCTCCCTCATTGAAAGTTATCACAATGAGTGGAACAAACCTTCTAATGTGGCAATATCGAATGAAATGTTTCCTTTGGATGAGCATTTATTGTTATTCAGAATAAATTTTCCTTTCTGCATTATCCAATTAGAAATATTTCGGAAATGTGAAGAATAAGGAATTTTTTAGTCCTCATTCCTCTAAAGCTTTGTGAATAAAACTAATTTCAACTCAACAAAAAATATTCAATACTAGATTGACTCGGTCTTCACTTAATAAAAATCCATTTCTATAGAAATCGAATGATAGTCAAACAATTGTTATAATAAATAATTAATAGTGGAAATAGAATAAAGTATTTAATTTTTGATGGAAGACTCGAAGTGACCCGATTTCTGCAGGTAGTCCCGCTCGCAGACGGAAGAAATTGCGCTTTTCGGTAACTACAATTTTTGGTAGTGAAAAGATATTTGCCACGCATATAATCAAAAAAATTTTTTGCGCTACTAAGTAGGAATCATTTGCCCTGCATTGACTTAATGAAAATGTGGGCACTTTAGCGCATATCCACATGTACTCCATTCACTTTTTTGAAGTATCCCGGTTGATGAAATTCTGACACATTTCGCCCCGTATATTTTGGAAATGTTAGGTTTTAGTCAATCTTCTCTCAGATATCTACGCAACGTTGTCCCTCCTAGCTAGAAGCCGTAGTTATTACGTATTTATAAAAATGTTTATTTTGCTTTCGGTGAAGAGTGAATTTCAGAAAATATTATTCGAATTCAATTATTCCGAAAACCTGGTAAATGTTGAAAAAGTTTTTTCTCTGTTAATACTGGAAATATTTCACGCATATAAACATGGTTGGAAGATTCAGTTATGCATTTGATGGAATTCAAGAATCGAGTGTTGAAATTTTACTGGAAAATAATGGACAGAATAGTCCGTTACTTTGAGATAGTTCATTCGAAAAAGAAAAAAGTACTAGAATAACTCGACAGAAAAACTTCTGAACGAACAGAACAGACGGACCTATGGAAATCCCCACTCTTCAAAATTCTCCAGAAATAAGCCTACTGATGACATTCAAATACCTTTTTGCACAACTTGAAATATGTGAAAATATATTAAAATGTAGTAGTGCTCCGAATCCAGAGTCTCAGTTGAACCTTAAAAGAACTTACTCCATTAACGAAGTTAAAAAAGATTAAATAGGAATTAGCTTCGGCAACGCCTCTCAGAATTATTTCAATTTCGCGTTTCAAGTGAAAGAAATTGATAAACCTAAATCATGGCCAACCGGGATACTTCATGAAAGGGAATGGAGTACACCTTAAACATTTTTAATTTTCCTTGAAAAAACTGAAGAAAGGACCCCGCACTTTCCTTATGGCAAATGGCGTTTCGTGAAATGTTCTAATATTTTGGTATAATGTAGTACTCGACCTACTGATCAAAAGTGTCCATGGCCCCAACTCAACCCTGTGACTAGTTTTTGAGATACAGGGCGTTGAAGTTGAGAATAACCCACTTTTACTACGCTCGTATCTCGGAACAGAATAGAATGAACTTCAATTTGGCTCAAGAAACATTTTATTCCATCCCCAGGAAGTAACCATATAGACATAGAGGAATATGACCGAAAATCGTTACGAATACAGGGTTATCCATAATTGAATGCATGCCCGATTTCGAAAGTATAAAATACGTCACTTCCAGAGCGAGAACGTTCGCAAAATGAACTATTTCACTAGATATGTTTTTGTTACATCGAAAAAACCTGAAATACCCAGAATTCATACTGGGTGATCCATTATTATAGAAACTATTCACAATGAGGGTTGAGTGGAAACCATGTATTTTTGGGTTGATTTAAGGTGTTTGTTTGATTTTTTCAGAACATATCACCATGAACTTCAAAAGAATACAGGGTGATTCAGTCATGAAATAAATTGTGAACCTTACGAAATTACCAAAAAACCACCGCTTTTTCATCACCCTCTATTTCAAGATCAAATCCGTTGAGGTGAGAGTTTTCTTTCACCACCCTAATTGATATAGAAACATCAATACCTCTGAGAGTTTTTATCCACTTCCTATGACCAGATTTTTTATATGCTGGAATAGGAATAGAATAACATAAATAAATAATTCTCATATTACATAAAAAAAATCTGGTCATATGAAGTGGATGACAACTCTCAGCCGTATTGATGTTTTTATATCAAGTACAGTGGTGAAAGAAAATTCCCACCTCAACGGATTTAATTTTGGAATATTTTCATGAATCACCCTGTATTCTTTGAAGTCCAAGTTGATATGTACTGAACAAATCAAACAAACATATTGAAGCAACCCAAAAATACAGGTTGTCCACTTAACCCTCATTGTGAATAGTTTCTATAATAATGGATCACTCGGTATGAATTCTGGGTATTTCAGGTTTTTTCGAAGTACATAATTACAACACATCTAGTGAAATAGTCTGACATATTTCATACTTTCAAAATCTGGCATGCATTCAATTATGGATAACCCTGTATTCGTAACGATTTTCGATAATATTCCTCTATATGGTTGCTTCCTGGGGGTGGAATGAAATGTTTCTAGAGAAAAATTGAAGTTCATTCGATTCTGTTTCGAGATACGAGCGTAGTAAAAGTGGGTAATTCTCAACTTCAACGCCCTGTATCTCAAAAACTAGTCAGGATTGAGTTGGGGCCATTGACACATTCGATCAGTAGGTCGAGTACGACATCATACCAAAATTTTAGAACATTTGACTAAACGCCATTTCTTATAAGGAAAGCTAGGAGCATAGAATAACTGGAGGGAAGGCTTCATACGCTCGACAGATCTTTTTGAACTGCCAATAACGGCGGAGGTTAGAGTTTCGTGTGACGCCCGATAGATAACGCTGAGATCGTTTATTCAGTAACATGTCAGATATCTTGTTCTATGGCGCTACAATTGCAAAGAATATAATGTGGCTGTCATTGTTATTGATACATGATACATTTATGCTTCTTTTCAATTGAAAAGGGCCATAAATCATAACATAGACATTATTGATGACATATCATCGCTTGAAGGGTCGTTTATACTGGCCCGTAACTTATGCCCTTAAAATTGTTCTCTTTAAACTATGGTGAGGGAATAAGTTAAAATTCGAGTACAAACCATAGCATGAAATATTGAAATTTCTATGTTTCAACTCTTAGGGTAAGGGAAAAGTTTAAGTTACGGGCCAGTATAAACGACCCGTTATTCTAATCAACTTTTTATGCGCAATTATATGGGAAGTCTGTGATTGGTAATAAATTTGTCAAAACAATATCCTTATCGGAAAAAGCGAACATTCAGGTGAGTATTACTATTATTATACGGGAAGACTGAGGTCTTATCTGTTCTCGTGTATAATACGTATGGTACCCCGTTTACATTCCCTCTGCTAACACTTAGATTCGGAGCGGGAAACAGATTTTTCTTCCTATATTCAATTTGATCCTTGTAGCCATTTCTTTACATGTGCTATATGCATTATATTGTCGGATTTACGAAAAAAAGTATGTATTGCTTTCTTTCAAAGGAATATATATTATGATATGGTAATAAATGGGACCTAATAAGTAATAACAACTAATAACCATTAAAGATAATTTTATTAAGGATAGCCATGTTGTAGGAAGAAAGGACGTTGTCGCCATCTCGTGACCTTGCGGCGAACTGACAAGTTCGGACGTTTTTGGCAGTTCATTTTCGTAGGGGAGCCTTCTCTCCAGTTATTCTATGCTCCTAGAGGAAAGTGTGGGGAATTAAATGACAGTTATTCTATTTACACTTGTAATTATTCAAATAACCATTGTTTCACTACTAAGTAGCTTCTTCAGATTTCACATTTTTGAATAGCTTCAATTCAGAAATAGCTTATTAACATGGCTTTCCAATTCGGGCCGAAATTCGACCAGGGAAGACCAAATTATGTAGTTCCTTCCCATCGTTATTTGGTAATCTAAATTCAAAAATACTATCATTTTCCAGAGCTATACCAAAGCATTGTGCATTGTGCTCGTGATAGTTCTCGCAGACCTTTTGTGCTCCTGAGCACTTTTCTAAAGCAATGTTTAGTGCTCAGTACCATGGAGAATCGAGGGGAACCCTTGCTAATCGTTGGATCAAACATGGAGAGTTACACAAAAAAAACACCACCGGAAAAGAGGTGGAGAAACCCTCCGCCTCTTCTTCCGGGCACCCTTCACAGGGGAAGGTCAACAGACCTAAGAACAGTCGACTGCCATTCCAGTTGCCCCAACTGGGACAATCGGGTGGCGGAGATGACCCGCTTAGGAGGGGTCTCAGGAGGTCGGGGGTGCGGAGGTACCTGCGACTCCTCCACCAGGGTCTTAACCTGAGGAGACTAGGGAGTAGGTCCTTCGGCGCCCGGCCCCGGAGATCACTCCTTCGGGGAAGCAGAGCAAAAGAGGCCCGGAGCTCATTACACCTCCGCAGCGGCCTCCACCAAAGAAGCAAAAGATAGCTGCAGCAAAAACTGGGCAAGCCACCGGTTATGCAGCAGCTGTCAAAGCAAAGAAAACCTCCAGGGTAGGAATTATGCCTAAGGACTACCCTAAGGCTACCCTGGAGGTCGAGCAACTTTCCTCCCTAGAGGATATTCTAGTGGAGGAGATGTGCCAGAGCCAGGAAAGGGGGGTCCACTTTGCTGGCGTTCATTTCAGAAATGGAATGATGCTGGTGGTCTGTGGATCTCAGGGATCTGCGGAATGGATCAAAAGATCAGTTCCGCAATTGAAAGCTTGGAGAGGGCCTGAGTTGGTAGTGCTAGAGGGAGACGACATCCCCAAGCCCACCAACATCGCGGTATTTCTTCCAAGAAAGAGATGGAGTATGAGAAGATCATCAGACTCGGGAAAGTTCAGAACTCCAACCTCAACACTGGGGATGGAGAGTTCTGAACTCTAAGAAGGAGGGCAAGAGGATAGTCCCCACGATTGGGATCGATCCCCAATTCGAAGAAGCCCTAACGGCAGAGGGATGCTCTCAAACTTTCGGTTTGGGTGCAGCCCAGTCTCAGGGCTGAAAAGCAAAAGTGTCCCTGCGGAGGATTCAGTGGACGTGGAGATGCCCTCCACATCCCGAGAACCCGAGATGCGGGGATAAGGGACAGACGCAAGTCTGTGCCAACCTGGTGGCTCTACCGGAGCGCCTATTGAAGCGGAGATTTCCTCTGCTACTCGAGTATCTGGGGGAGTTGTCAGGTGGCTGAGGGTGCCGGCTCAGATTCCATAAGGGAAATCCCCCGTAAGGAGTCTGAGGAGGAACAGGATGAGATGAAGGTTGGGGCACAAAGGGACTGGGTATCCACATCCCACCCCCAAAAATAGGGAAACTTCATCTCCTCAAAAGTAGTGCAAGTGAACCTGCATCACGCAAAGAACTCTTCACTCTTCAGCAGTGATTGTAAGGTTATTTGCAAGCTTGCAAGTGAGCATTGCTCTGATCCAGGAACCCTGGATCAACAAAGAAGGCAAAATTCTGGGAGGCATTGACCGAGACATTGTCATAGCATCCGCATACTTCTCTGGAGATATGCCAATAACATCGCCATAGAAGGTACTGCGGCTTGTACGGTACTGCAACATCAGGAAGTTGCCAATCATAATTGGATGTGATGCCAACGCGCACAACACTATGTGAGGAAGCACGAACAATGACGCTAAAAGTGAGTGCTTGCTTGAATATCTCTTGGCTAACAATCTCGAGACACCGAATCTAGAGACTTCACTAACTTTTGTCACGAGAGCGAGAGAAGAGGTCCTGGACGTGACAATTGTTAATGTCGCAGACAGGAAAAATGTAACTTCCTGGAGATGGACGAACCTTCACTTTCTGATCACGAAATTATTGAATTTTGGGTAAAGGGAGACACTACCTCGTCACCCTTGATTAGAAATCCTAGAAAGACAGATTGATTTCTTTATAGGAGTTATCTGAAGAATCATTTCAAACAAATCGGAATAGGGCGAGAAAAACACCGTCATTACGTTAAGGAGCAACATTTAGAGCAGGTTAGTGAGGCAATGATGGAGGCTTTTCACTGTAACTGCCCATTGACCAAGGCTCTATCAAGTAAGGAAAATATCACATCCACTCTCAGAGCAGCCAGACTTCAGAAGGTAATGGCAAAAGGGGGAACTAACCCCAACATGTCACTCAAAAGGCCAGATGGTTCTTACATTGAAGGAGGAAAGGAACGGTCCATTCTTCTTCTCGAAATACACTTCCGGGGTAGTGAACCAAGAAGTAATACTGAAATAGCTATGAAGCACACGCTCAGCAGTGCGTAAGATGGTTCCTGAGCGTAGCTGGTTTCCGGCGTACAAGCTCCCCCAAACGGAAATACTGGCAATCGAAAGTCGTCTAGACATAAACCTAAAAAAGAGCTATCAGAAGTGCCATTTAGCATTTCATACAGATAGTCGAACTGCCGTTAAAGCCCTGGCCTCTTATGTCATTGACTCAAAGCTGATTTGGGAGTGCCGGAACAAATTCATTGAAGTAGGCAAGGAAAATAAGGTTTTTTTAATCTGGATTCCTGGTCATTCGGGAAACGAAGATAGCAATACACTTGCCAGAAAGAGCGCCCAATCGCCACTCACCGGCCCAGAACCTTCAGTGGTATAGGAAAATGCACCTATGAGAAGGAGATTATGGTGAAGGAGAAAACCGAAAGGGCGGAATCTTCACTCCTAAAAGTTCCTCCGGAACTTTGAAACTGCTAGACCCAATAAATATGTTGCCTAAACAAGCATATGTTGCCTAAACAAGCATATGTCTATAATGGGTTCATCGGACACTGACGAGTGCAGATTCTGTGAGGAGGAGGAAGAAACTTCTATTCACCTGGTTATGGAATACTGTGCCATTGCAAGCCGAAGAAAAGGGTGCTTTGGACAAGAAACTTGTAGAAGGGGGGAATTATCCTCGTTGAAGCCCTCCCAGTTACTGAATTTCATCAAATCTCTGAAACTGTAGGAGGTGCGATGAGAACTGCCCTGTAAGGGGGCACAATAGACATTAAGGTCGCAGTGTACCTCCTTCTCACTATAACTATAGAGGTTAGTATTTGAAGTCCTTCAACAAAAGGCTCAGTGCTAAGTAATCCCAAAGGTGCTCCTGAGTGCTTCTGCGGATTATTAGGCACTACGCCCTGAGCCAATCTCATACTAATAGTAAGGTTCTATACACTCCATTTTTTATCCAATTTTTAATCAAATTTGTATCAATGTGGGTACGTGGATCACAGATTACAGAAGTAGAACTTGTTTTTGTATTGTTCAAATATAAATTAATCTATGATCATTATGAAATTGATCAAAAATGGCGTGTGAGAATGCCTACTCTTAAGTATATACCTATACTCTACTAAAAGGTACCATTCATTTTTTCAATCAGATTGTTCATTCTTAATGCTTAGTGCTCGAAGCACTATCCTTCAGTGCTCGTCATACAGCTCTGTCATTTTCTGTTAGGTATTCATTAACATTGAAAACTTCCTTATTCACTTATTCCTTATCATAAATAACTTGATGCTTTAGTTCTAACAATACACTTACGTATGGAACGATAAATTTGGATTAGAATATCTATCTTTTCCGCAAACTTCGCACTAAAGTTTACTTACCATTTTTGGTATACTAAATGAAATATAATAAAATCTAGTAAATGAATAAAAAATTTGAATAATCTGATGCTGACTCAAAAAATTTCCTTTAATTCAACTACTTTTAACGCTCACTTTCTGGCAACGTGTTGCTTCGAGATCCTTCTCTGAAGCAGGAATGAAGAGCTGTGTTGTCATAACTCTAACCTGAATTTCTTTCATCCAATGGCCTCTAGCATAAAATAGCCGAATCAACTATTCATATTTTTTAATTTACTTATTGATAATATATCCGAAAAGACTTTCTTGATTAGGAATTACGAGTTCTTAAATCAATTTTGTATTGTAAATGAGAAAAATAGTTTTCGTGTACAATAATACGTCATTAGAGAAACCTACAACCTGATGCTCAGTTTGGCAACATGAAAATTTGGCAAACGACTTCAGTAAAAGATGAAAAGCTTTATTTTCCATCCGAATTTCAAAAATATTGCATGCATTTTAGTTACTTTTTTGTAACTAGAAATAAAGCTGCGACTGAACTTTCAAGGCCTGCTTTGTATTCAATAATTCTTGAATGGACTATAAATAGATGTGAACATTAAATCGTTCGAATTAGCAAAGAGTAATATGCCTAATATGTATTTGTTTATCCCATGTTTTTGGGCCTTTTTTCCCCAAAGTTATGCAAGGAACGAAATTGTATTGATTGGAGGAACAATACTCCCTGTCCTTTTGTATCTTCAATTTAGAAAGACCCTGTATATTAAATTAATAATTATTGCTTTGAACTGTATGCAGTATGCACTTGTTGGAAATGAACCAACAAAGCAATCTCTGGAAAGTGAAGGTTGGGTTTGTTATAGCTCCAACTGTAATCACAATATTTCAAGATTTTTTCTGTCTGCAAAAAATCATGGAACGACAATAATATGGTAATCAACTACTTCTTTTTCCGTCCACTAGAATTTCTCGTTATGCTAAATGAAAAATATCCACATAAACAAACAAAAGCAGTTCACTGAACCGGATGAATACAGAAGACGAACCTTGTGACGGACGTCTTCAACTACTGATTTCCTTATTTCCAGCAATGAATTTATCGAATAAGACTTCAGTAAAAATGAATCACGCAGACTATATGTGTGGTCTGCGATACAATCTGATTTATATTTGTTTCGTTCGATCGTTACTTGATGGAATTACCAAGAAGTCAATCTATTCGAAAGGATTCAAATTTAATTTACATAATTTCCCACATGGAAAACACCCCTT
This sequence comes from Adalia decempunctata, assembly GCA_951802165.1. Lineage (NCBI taxonomy): Eukaryota > Metazoa > Arthropoda > Insecta > Coleoptera > Coccinellidae > Adalia > Adalia decempunctata. The sequence continues at coordinate 59,435,601 of OX637696.1, read as the reverse complement.
CGAGAGATGGTTCGCTTACTTTTTCCACAAGAGATCAATGGTTTCGTTACTTGTCTTACACCTAGCGCCGTCTCAATACCATCCAATTTCGGCCATAAAAAATCATTACTCGTTTCTCGATAGCGCAATCCATTCTCCGTAACTCCAGACTCATTCTCGAAAAAGCAAGGTCCAATGACCTCGCCGGACCATAAATCGTACCAACACTTTGAGGATAGAGAGGCTTTTCAAGAATAACTCTCGGGTTTTCCGATGCGACAATTTGCTTGTTGACGAAGCAACCGAGGTGGAAATGGGCCTCATCACTCGAGATGATTCTTCGATGAAATTCCGAGTTCAAAACCGAAATTTTGTATAATTCCGAGGAATTAACCCTAATTCTGACTTTAAACTCGGAATTAACACTAATTATACTGAAAAAAAGTATAATTTGAAATGTGGCCCTTCTATGCCTTCGTAGGAATGAAAGTATTGAAATGTGGCAAGCGGAGCTGAGCTCTCAAAAAAAGGACAATTTTATATTTGTTTTTCCATAATTCATGACTATTCAGGAGATGTATGTTAAATTCTGTTACTGTTTTTATGTCTTGCAGGAAATAGAGATCATTTGAATGAAGCGTTAAAGCAAAAATTGTCCATATAAAACTTTTGATGAGTCAAAAAGTGTTTTGCTGCCATTCTCTGATCGAAGATCGAAGTCATTCTACAGACTCCTGATGTGATGGATCTGTTTGAATTATGATTCTTATAACTTCTTGATCTTGAAACTTCTACATTGGTTTCTTTTTGGGAAATGGTTAATTTTCTACTGCTTCAATTTTTTTTCAAAAACATGTATCGTCTTTTTTTTCAGTATTTTTCAGTAGACCCACTATCAGTCTACACCATCGTAACGGAAAAACAGACTAAGAGAAATCCGAAACCATTTTTGACGCAACTACCAAAAGAATCCATCCTAGCAGGAAATTTCTACAGCGTTCCTTGGATAATAGGAACTGTACAGAATGAAGGCAATCTGAGAGCAAGTGGTGAGTGCCTCGATATCTGATAAAATAATAAACAAATTATTGAATAAAAAACAAGACTCCCGAGTCCCGACTGCAAAATCATTGGAGAGAAAAAACAAAACCTATTTAATCAATATAATTTTGTGTGAATAGTGTATAGATGCACTATGCAATGTTTTTTGCGCTTAAAGAAAAATGTTCGAGTAAATAGCATTAAGGAACTAAATATCAATAATTCATTGTTATTTTTCGTTGATTTAATCTGGAATTATACCAATTTTATCTTATTTTTTTGTAACGTATATTTTTGTTTTGTTTTTGGTGAAAAATTCAACAACAATTATACTGAATACTTCTTTGTATAAGTCGACTTTATTGGAAAACTTTTTCTGTTTTCATCCACTTGATCTTTCAGTATAATATCTATTCTAATCTTGAAAATATGTCTCTAACTTTTCATTTGTCCCCGCCTGCAATACATATACAGGGTGTCCCAGAAGTCCCGCACTTCCTTGAGGGGATCGAAAGTGAAAAATATTCTAAGCCCAAATATCCATGTTTGAAATTTTTCGATGGAGTAGTTAATCAGTAATTAATTAATGAAAGTGACCAATCAGGAGCGCGCTATAGAAGAATGAAGGACACGAGAGTGAGACGCCAGAGCTGCTGCCGGCTTTTCACGCAGTGAACCGAGACTGGCGTCTCACTTTCGCGTCCCCACTGCTTACTCAATCTTCTTCAGCGCGCTCCTGATTGGTCACGTTCTGATTGGTCACTTTCATTAATTAATAACTAATGAACCACGTTATCAAAAAATTTCAAACATGGATATTTGGGCTTAGAATATTTTTCACTTTCGATCCCCTCAAGGAAGTGCGGGACTTCTGGGACAGCCTGTATAGGATTCATAATATTTCCAGCTCTTGTGAGGCAAACGAAAGCGAGGAAGATGTTGAATCAACACTTTGCATCTTTGATGGTGCAAGAAATGTATTATGGTGTAAGTGTGCCAGAAAATAAAACTAAAGAACTATATAAAAAAGCACAAGAGCTTTATATGGGAGGAGAAGAATTTCTTAATGTGACCAATGCAAGAAATATTCAAGGATTTGTGGATGTGAGTAGAGTTGAATAGAATAAATACGAGTAAAGTATTGAATTTTCAATTCCAGAGATTTATGAACTTCATAACTCGAACAGAATATAGTACCTTTATTCGACCGGGTCTTCATATACCTAATTGTGTTACTTCAATTGAATTTGCAATTATTCATTCTCCCCTGTTTATTATCCAAAGAATTTTTAATTCAAGTCAGTTTTAGTTTAGGTAATTTCTCATTTGCTATCTTTATCAGTTCAAGTTTTTTTCGAAGATAGAGACTGAGCCAGATATAAGAATCATAAAAAAACTTGGTTGGAGACTACTCGTATTTTATCAAATGGATTCAGACATTTATCTTGATATCAGGTATCATAAAAGCTAAGACAACGAAGAGGATAACGTCCGTTGAGTTTCTGTACATACATACATTGTCACTAATAATAATGCTTGCACTTTACTCGGTTTTATCAGACGTGCCAGAGGCGCAAATATCGAAAGTTTCCCCCCCCAACTTTTGCACCACTGGACTAATTTGCAGAGCAACCTTTGATGCGCCAATTTGTTTTACATACAGGGTGTAACAGCCAAATGGAATAAATTCGATAACGAATAAATGAGGGCGTGTTGGGAAAAACGCTCGGACACGTCGATTTGTAATTTTAAATGCGCATATTTTTCAAGAAAATAATATTATATAGGCTATTCCATATGACCGTGGCCAATACCAACTTTCTTATTTCAAATGCAACCCCCTGTATATTATTTATTTTTGGATTCTTCAGAGAATTCCAGACACAATTCATGCACAATGTCCTATACCTGTCTTTAACTATTTCGGAAGTATTAAGTGTTTTCAGATTTATTGCAAAAATCAACGTTTTAAATTAAAAAAAAATTATTTCACAAATTCGGTACATTACACTTAAAACCTGATAAGTAATACTGATTATTTCTTTTTATTGAAAAAAAACAAAAAAATATTAATGTCACTGTAGGAAATGTTTAAAATGCTCGCCGCGAACGTCTTGGCAACATGCTAATCTGGTGTAGAATTGTCTTCTAACGTTACTCAACATTTCAGGCGTGGCTGATCTAATCGCAAGCGTGATTCGGTTTTTTAGGTCGTCTAAGTTTAAGGGTTTCGTTTCGTATACAATACTTTTGACATATCCCCACAAAAAGAAGTCTAATGGTGTCAGATCAGGAGATCGTGCTGGCCATTCTAGTATTCTAGTAGTATTCTAGAGTACTGCCGGACATTGATTTGGTAATGGGGCGGTGCCCCATCTTGTTGAAAAAATATGGGCAGGAACTTGTGGATTTGCTGGATCAGGATATAAGTTTATCAAAGTTGGTACGACATTATTTTGGAGTAGTTCTAAATATTTTTCTCCATTCAAGTTGTCGTCAATGAAAAAGGGGCCTACGACATGATTTCCAACAATTCCAGCCCAAACATAAACATTTTCAGGATATTGCGTATGTTCTTCTCTCATCCAGTGAGGATTCTCATCAGACCAATAGCGGCAATTTTGACGATTAACATGACCGTGTATAGTGTGGATGTACTCTCATCAGAAAACAAAATATTTTCTGATTGGATCACATTGATATCTAACATTACCATCATTTGCTCACAAAAATGCGTTCTCCTATCGAAATCGTCTTCTATGAACTCCTGAGTTGCCATCATTCAATAGGGATGCATCTTACTTTCCTTTAATATTCGAAATATTGACGTGTGGCTGACGGTGAACAGCGGGGCTACTTTTTGAACAGAATTATGTGATGGGCTCTTTTGAAACTCAAGCATAATATCCAATTTCGTATCATCACTTACTGCATTGGCAGCAATTTTTTTATTCGTCTTACATGACCAAGCTCTCGAAATTGCTTTTCTATTTTGCTAATTGTTCCTTGGGATATAGGCGGCAAATTTGGAAATTTTTCGTGAAATAAGCGAGAAACTTCCATTTGTGTCCGTGTGTAATCTCCATAACCAATCATTTGAAGAATGGTTATTTTGTGCATTTCTGTTGGATGAACCATTTTTCTAATATTATCACGTACAGTTATCGAAATTCAAAAGACAATAGCGCTTACACTGATCACTCATTGTCATGCAAACAGACAACGTGTTACCAAGGCTATGAGAATAAACAAATCTGTTTTTGTTTTTTTTTTAATTTCTCGTCAGTAATGGTTTTTGCTTACTTTCGTCATATCAAGAGGTAAATGGGAAATAAGTATTGAGTGTAATGTATCGAATCTGTGAAATAAAATAATTTTCATTTAAAATGTTAATTTTTGTGAAAAATCTGAAAACACTTAATATTTCCGAAAAAGTTCAATATAGGTATAGGACATTGTACATGAATTATGTCTAGAATTTTCTGAAGAATCCAAAAAATAAATAATATACAGGGGGTTGCATTTGAAATAAGAAAGTTGGTATTGGCCACGGTCGCATGGAACACCCTATATAATTTTATTTTCTTGAAAAATATGCGCATTTAAAATTACGAATCGATGTGTCCGAGCGTTTTTTCTAACCCCCCCTCATTTATTCATTATCGAATGTATTCCATTTGGCTGTATATAAGCTTTAGGTTCATTACTCTAAAGTGAACCGTTTTCAAGAAAACTGGCAGTTTATATAATTTGCTTACGTTTTGCGAATTTCTCGCAATTGGAAAAATCAATAGTGATAATTAACAACTTTGTTGATATCAACAAAATTTGACAACGAGGTTTTTAAGTTTAAATTGCAAAGTTATTCTGCATTATTTTCAGCGACCATAGTCAACAAGATAACAATAATTTTTCCAATCACAAGAAATTTTAATTTTTTATGAGAAATCTACAGTTTACCATTGATACACTTAGGTATTTATTATTATTACTAGCTGGCCCGGCGAACTTTGTTCCGCCTAAATGATACTTGCGGTGGATTTCACAAATCGTAATCACCAGTGATCGGAGATCAACAGCTTGGTTCTCTGATTTTTGAACTGTCAAATGTTTCGATGGATATGAGCTGTCACACAGAACAGATACATAAAAATAATATGTCAATTACCGATTATAGCAATTTTGGATTTAGCGATTTCCGAAAATATATTTATTACCCAAACAAATTATGAGAAAAGATGAGAATGAACATATCACGATTGAAACTGATCGCCAAAATCGTATATACTTGACATTTCGATAAAAATTCACTGTGATATCCACGCGCTTCTGGATCTGTTAATAGCCCTTCATTGTACTATAAGTCCTATGCAAATTACACTGTAATTGATGTCATTTTTTTTTTCGACCATTTCAAACCACGACGACCGAAATTCACAAAAAAACAGATGACATAAATCGATGGTCGCGAAAGCCTGAACAAATTCATCGCCATCTAATGGTGCTAATGTCAAATATAGTACCTTCACGATAAGATGTCTATGATAATGGTGTAGGCACCCGTCAATTTTTGAATGGAATGACGTTCGACCAAATCGAAAATATTAGCAACGTGGCGGTGCCGCAATATCATTTCAGTGTATTTTCCGTTGTCAATTTGATGGATGTATCAACAGCTGATTTGCCAAAGTCAATTATGACATGACAGCAGAATGGCATCTTTTTATAATGAAAGTTTTCTACTTTTCCTAAGAACTAATATACATCAGAATGTCAGGAATATAAACACACATTATTGCTTGACAAAATTATCTACCATTAACACGCCACGTTCGCCAGAATAAATTCAAATATTTGAAATAACTGATAAAAATCAGTCATAATTTGTGAATAGCGCCACCTGAAGTGGAAAGAACGAAACATTGCTAATATAATCAATTTGGTCACAACAAAATCTAATCAGTGCCTACATCTAGACATCCTACTTCACGATTACGTTATTTTGAACAAATAAAACTATAAAAATAACTAATAATCAGTCATAATGTGTGAATAGCGCCATCTGAAGTGGTACGAAATCTAATCATTTTAGACATCTCCTACGCTAAGACTTCTTGGTGTTGGCTAACAGCGCAGAGTTGTAGGCAACTCAAATTACACACAATTACAGTGACTATAGTAAATAGTGCTAATATAGCCATCTAACGGAGAGAATATGAAATCAACTACCTACGAATAAGCGGTAGCGTAACTGTAACTGTAGCGACACCTAGTGGCCTCGCTCAAAGGGAGGAAAAGCATTTCCTGTATGAGTAAAATTTTCATCGGTTTTTTCGAAGTTTTATTGTATTTTATAATAACCAGACCGTAGACGAATCCATATATGAAGTTTCATAACAAACACTCCATCCGATCTCGAGTTATAAATGGTGTAACCAACATCTTTCTTTTATATATATAGATACCTGTATAGACCCCATTATTTACTTACCACCACTGATAACTCTTTCAGCAAATGAAACTCAAAACTTTGAAATGAGAGAAAGAATTGAACTGCAAAAACATTCAACTGAAAAAAATTCTCGAATGCTAATCTACCTATGAGGTGGATCTACTTACAATACAATAGAAGATATATTGCTTTATTATTGTTTTAGTTATGTTAGTTCTGGCTTTTTGAAATATCCATTACAAATTTGGCTCTAGATATGCATTTTTTTCAGTTATGGAGTGATCGTTCGATGAAATATCCATTTTACCAGTCAGTCATGGTACATGCAGCTCTAGGTAGTCAACCTATATGGGCTTACAGTTTCGAATACAAGGGAAGGCAATCCTATGAAGATATATGGGCTGCAACTAATGAAACTATAGATTTCGATTGGGGTAATTATCAGAAGTAGTATTTATACCTAACCTAAGAACCGTATCTTATAATAAACAAACACACTTGGAATACACGTTCATATCCCGTTGCTACGTTGATTATACGTTACTCGTTGAATTTTCTAACATTACTGTAGCGGACGAAGTCCGCCTGAATACGTCTCTGGACTCTCTGATTCCGCGTAGGAATTCTAGAAGCCTTCCAGAGACTATCTGGAGCGTTCTAGAAACAGAGACGTATTAGGTATATAAAGACGCGCACGATTGGGACAGTCAGTTACTATCTGAATAGAGCCGAATCGAATTGTGAATCGCGAATTCCAAGTAGTGAATATAAATCAGCATTATTAGCAAGTGTGTAAATAAATCAGTATTAGTTATTGTACATAAATTAGTGTGATCAGTTAGTGGTATTGGAAATAAATTAGACATTAAATTCAGCAGACAATTTGTTTGAACCCCGAAAACGTTACATTGGTGTCAGGTGTGGGGTCAATTGAACTGCTGTGCTAAGTGAATTGTGGACTTCATAGTGGAACTTTTTGAATGCCGATAACAAGATCGCAAAAGGAGAAAATGGACCAGGCAAGCATGGAATTTCTCAAGCAAGCCTTTGAAAATATGAGCTTGAAAATGGAAGAAAATTCTCGAGAAATGAGCTCGAAATTGGAGGAAAAAATAGATAATTTGGAAGAAAATTCTCGAGAAATGAACTTGAAAATGGAAGAAAAAATGGATAAAATGGAAAATAAGGTGGTGAGTCAAATTGCAAGTACATTGGACGAGAGAATGGAAGCCATCAAGGAAGTAATAATAGATGAAGTTAATGAAAAATTTGATAAGGTCGACGAAAAACTTAATAAGGTTGATGAAAAATTTGATAAGGTCGATGAAAAATTTGACGAAGTAGTTGATGAGGTTAATATGGAAGATTTGAAGAAATATCAGGAATTATTGAACAACATGCCAGGTTGATAGAGTCCCTGAAGAGAACATCACATGGAAAAGAAACTCTAGCTTCACCATCCAATAACTTCGTGAAATCGGAAAACAACACAGAATGTGGTAAGATGAAGATTAAACCTCCAACTTTTGATGGCAAAACACCTTGGTGCACGTACCAGAAGCAATTTGAAGCAGCAGCGAATGCCAATGGATGGGGAGAGGAAGAGAAAGCGACAGCTTTGATTGTTGCACTAAGGGGAGATGCATTGAATATACTCCAGACTGTTCCTGCAAGCCTACAAGGTAATTACGAGGCTTTGACGACTAAACTCCAAATGAGATATGGTGATGCACAGCTCCAACAAGTGTATCACGCACAGATCAAGAGTCGCCAGCAGAGGAGTACAGAAACGTTGCAGGAATTTGAAGCCGATATAGCAAGGTTGGTGAGACTGGCATATCCTACAGCACCGGATAGCTTCCTGGAACAGCTCGCTATCCAGACCTTTGTTGATGGTCTGAGAGATATGGAAACCCAACAGACACTACGATTGGCCCGACCTAAGACTCTGGATGACGCCCTGGCCTTTGCATTAGAGTTTGAAGCTGCCAAACAAGCTTCGCACAGAGGACACAGCAAGGTGAGGCGCACTGTGGATGATTCCTCGGTCAACGATGAAATTATAGAAGAGGTACTACGCCGAGTTCGTCAAGAGCGACGGAATAGAGGACAAAGATGCTGGAACTGCGGCGGAGAAGGACATATTCGGCGTTACTGCAAAGAGCCAGCTAAACGTCAGGAGCAGGAAAACTAAAACGGGTTGGTGAGAAGGGGCATAAACCGACCCGCCATGACAATGCCCCAGAAGTCATAATTCAGACCATCTCTTCAAGTATTTATGTCGACGGTAAAGTTGATGGGCGGTCGGTTAAAATGTTAGTCGACACAGGCGCAACCCGGACCATAGTAAAGCCAGGAATAGTTGAAAGGAATGGAAAAATCCGACAAACAATGGTCCGTTTACGAACAGCTACTGGAGAGGACGTATCAACACATGGAAAGAAAAGGATTGTCCTGAGCATTGGAGACATAACTCTCTAACATGAGGTACTGGTAGCAGATATCATGGAGGAAGTCATCTTGGGAATGGATGTCATCAAAGGTTATGGTTTCCAGATGGATATGAGGAACGATGTCTTGAGAATTGGAAGTCTGGAAATCCCATTCTTGGGATGTGAAGGAGCATCAATTCGAGTCTTGCTCAGCGAAGATGTTGACCTAGGTGGCCAGGCAGAAACGATAGTGAAGGGGTACTTCGACAGAAACCTTCGGGATAGCGGTATAAGACTCATCGAACCAGCTAGTGAAAATAACCTAGGAAAAGGATTGCTACTCGGAAAAATCTTAGTGAGAGGCGGGAAGGAAGTTCCTGTAAGGATATTGAATACCAACATGTACCCGGTGACATTAAAGAAGGACACGATTCTGGGAGAAAGCTGCTCCGTGCTTTGTGTGACAGGAGACATTCGGGATGAACAGAACAAGGGTACCAGAAGGGTGAAGTGTTCGCAAAAATTACTTGAGATACTGACTTCTTCCTACATAGACCTTGAACCAGAACACATAAGCGAGGTGAAGAAGTTGATAAGTGAATACAGCGACGTTTTTGCTACGGATGATACTCGAATGGGAAGAACAAATGTTGTGAGACATTCAATCAACACTGATAAATCCGGTCCCATTCGCCAACACCCACGAAGACTTCCGATAGCAAAGAGGGAAGAAGCAGAGAATATTATCAAGGACATGCACCAACAAGGAATAATAGAGCCATCAGATAGTCCTTGGTCATCACCTGTGGTTCTGGTGAAAAAGAAAGATGGCAGCACCAGATTTTGTGTCGATTACCGTCGTCTGAACGAAGTCACTAAGAAGGATTGTTACCCCCTTCCAAAGATTGATGACACTTTGGACACTCTTTCTGGCTCAAGATGGTTCTCCACACTGGACTTGAAGAGCGGGTATTGGCAGGTGGAACTAGATCCCAAGGACAAAGAGAAAACAGCTTTCACCATTGGGACAGGACTGTGGCAGTTCACAGTAATGCCTTTTGGTCTATGTAATGCACCTGCGACCTTCGAGCGATTAATGGAAACCATTCTTCGAGGATTATCCTGGAAGACGTGCCTGGTTTATTTGGATGATGTCATTGTTTTTGGTCGGACATTCGAAGAACACCTGAGAAATTTAAGAGACGTTCTGGAGAGGCTACGCACTGCAAATTTGAGACTCAGTCCGAAGAAGTGCCACATGTTCAGGAGAGAAGTGAAATACTTGGGGCATGTAGTATCCGAAAATGGAATTAGTGCTGGCCCAGACAAGGTCAAGGTCGTACAAGAATGGCCGATACCGCAAGACAGGCATCAAGTAAGAAGTTTCCTTGGATTGTGTACCTACTATAGGAAATTCGTTCTTGGGTTTGCCAATATTGCGAAGCCTTTGACGAGACTGACGGAAGATGGAAAGGATTTCAAATGGGATATGGAATGCGAGGATGCTTTCAATCGGCTGAAGCAAGCTCTAACAACGGCTCCTGTTCTAAGTTATCCCCAAGTCAGTGGAAAGTTCATCTTGGACACAGATGCGAGTAACATGGCCATAGGAGGCATATTGTCCCAAATTCAGAATGGCCAAGAAAAAGTGATAGGATATTTCAGCAAGGTCCTGTCAAAGCCCGAACGTAACTATTGCGTTACAAGAAGAGAGCTTCTCGCTGCAGTGAAGTCCATGGAACACTTCTATAAATATCTGTACGGCCGAGAATTCCTTCTCAGGACTGACCACGCCGCTCTGAAGTGGCTTCTACAATTCAAGAATCCAGAGGGTCAGGTTGCCAGATGGATAGAAAGATTGCAGGAATATAATTTTACTGTCCAACATCGTGCAGGAAGAACTCATGGTAACGCTGACGCATTGTCTAGGAGACCATGTCCGTCAGATTGCAAGCACTGCAATAAAGTAGAAGAGAAAGAATTCTGCTTGAGAACGACCATAGAGGATACGGACTGGATGCCAGAATCCCTGAAGCGAGATCTGGAAAGTGACCCAGAATTGAAGATACTGTTGTATTGGAAGATAAGCGGACAGAGACCAAGATGGGAGGAAGTGAGTCATCTGAATCCTAGGGTCAAGTCCTACTGGGCACAGTGGGATTCTATCATTTTGGAAGATGGACTGCTGAAAAGGTCCATCGAAAATGACGAAGGTACCGCAGCAAGGAAAAAGCTGATAATTCCCTGGAGTCGAGTGAGAGAGGTTTTAGAGAAGTTACATGACGGAACTTCCGGTGGCCATTTCGGTATCAAAAAAACGCTAGAAAAGGTTAGAGAGCGTTTTTACTGGGTCAACTGCAAAGAAGATGTTAAAGACTGGTGCCGGAAATGCAGATTATGTGCCTCATCGAATGGCCCGAGGGGAAGTCGTAGAGCTCCAATGAAGCAGTATAACGTGGGGAGTCCTCTGGAACGAGTTGCCATCGATATTGCAGGTCCATTCCCCGAAACCGAAGATGGGAATAAGCACATACTGGTTGCGATGGATTATTTCACCAAATGGGTTGAAGCTTATGCTATTCCAAATCAAGAGGCCTCGACAGTGGCGGATGTTCTGATTAAGGAGATGTTTAGCCGATTTGGTGTGCCTCTCGAACTTCATTCGGATCAAGGACGAAACTTCGAGTCTAGCCTGTTCCAGAATGTATGCCAATTACTCGGAATCAAAAAGACAAGGGCAACTGCGCTTCACCCACAGTCAGATGGCATGGTCGAAAGAATGAATAGAACTGTGGGAAAATATCTGGCTAAAGTGGTCTCTGGTCACCAAAGAGACTGGGACAGGTATCTCCATCTGTTCACTATGGCCTACAGGTCGTCAGTGCAAGAATCGACTGGAGAGACACCAGCCTGTATTATGTTCGGTCGAGAAATAAGGTTGCCTTGTGACCTGGAGTTTGGATGCAAGCCTGCAGCGGAGATAGCTGCAGCAAAGCTGCAGAAGGTGGTTTCAATGTGGGAGACCTAGTCTGGCTGTACAACCCCCAGAGGAAGAGGCGTTTATCACCTAAGCTGCAGAAGGATTGGGAAGGGCCATACAGAGTAGTGAAACGAATCAACGATGTAGTGTACCGTATCCAGAAACTACCCAGAGGCAAGAAACGTGTGGTCCATATAAATCGTCTAGGCAAATATGAGGCAGACTACGAAGAACATGACGAAACCCATCTGAGAAGAACGACTTTCCAGAAAGCGGAGCATGAGGAGACGAGTTTCGACCTATTCATGGCAAACTACGGTGGAACCGGAAAGGCAAGATTCGGAGTAACCGTCGAGAAACAGCAAGATCTCTTCTCTGTATCTGAAGACTATTCACTAGCCCATTGTGTCTCGGAAGACCTGCGTATGTCGAGAGGAATAGCATTCGTCTTCCGGAAGAAATTTGGACGTGTACCAGAACTCCTGAAACAACATCCTCGTACTGGGAAAACGCTGAGGTTGGCTGATGGCCAGCGTTACCTCTTCTACCTGGTAACCAAGAGATTCTCCGACAACAAACCCAGCTACAAAAGTATGTGGGACACCCTGTTGCAGAGACGAGCTCACCAAGTTGAAGGTGAAAAAGCTAGCTGTGCCAAAGTTGGGTTGTGGTCTAGGTCAGCTCAACTGGAGAATCGTTCGAAGTATGCTTGAGGTCATTTTCTATAGGACGGGAATGAAGATACTGGTCTGCAGTTTCAACCCGAGCGAATATACGCTGAGGAAGAAGACAGTGGAGTGCTATTTCGGACGACAGGGGTGCTGCAGAAAAGGAGACGCCTGTAGATTCAGCCACACCATCCAGGATGTTCGGGGACCGAACGTCTTAAGGAGGGGGCAGTGTAGCGGACGAAGTCCGCCTGAATACGTCTCTGGACTCTCTGATTCCGCGTAGGAATTCTAGAAGCCTTCCAGAGACTATCTGGAGCGTTCTAGAAACAGAGACGTATTAGGTATATAAAGACGCGCACGATTGGGACAGTCAGTTACTATCTGAATAGAGCCGAATCGAATAGTGAATCGCGAATTCCAAGTAGTGAATATAAATCAGCATTATTAGCAAGTGTGTAAATAAATCAGTATTAGTTATTGTACATAAATTAGTGTGATCAGTTAGTGGTATTGGAAATAAATTAGACATTAAATTCAGCAGACAATTTGTTAAAACCCCGAAAACGTTACATTACTTTCGAAACCGATTTGACGTCCGATATAAATATACAGGTGATTCACGGTGGATGGCACATTAGACGTTTCTGGAGAACCAGACTTCGGATCGGTCTGAAAATTTAATGGGATGCATTATCGGACCTGTTCTACCCAACTAAAATATTGTCGTCAATGCGGTGTTGCCACTTCTATTAGAAAGTAGTAGCAACTTTGCTTTTTCAAATGGAACACCCGGTATATTATATTATTTTCGTCAACTTTTATTGACATTTCTCTATACCTATCTGTTGCCGTTTTCGAAATATAAATTAATTTCAATTTTTTTCACCAGAAAACATGACTTCTAAAAATGCTGATAACTTTGGGTTGAAAAACACTATGGCATTGAAATTTGGTTTGGAGTTAGGTGATACAGTCTTTTCGGTTGCTTGAAAAAGTGACTGAAAGTTGTTTATTTCAAATGGAATGCCCTGTATATTATTGGAAATTCGGAAAAATGATGAAATTCGCTTTCATTCTATGTATATCATGCCTATACCTAACTAGTCAAATTTCGGACTTATGAGCATTTATTTGTCAAAATGTCCCTTCAGAATGGTATTTCCAGTCGGTATTTATTGGTAGGCAGGCCATGATTACAATTTCACAGTACCTTGTGACATTCTCCTAATAATAAAGGCACCAAGAAACTTGAGAGTCAAACTATTTATATGAATTATTATTAAAAAGTAGAACAATCATGTCGAATACTTCAAAGTATGTTCGAATCGCTGGCCGTTCACTTCCAAGCACTTCAAAATGCGGGTGCTGACTGCTTTCGTCGTGGCAGATCGTATTTCTTTGAAATCCAAATCTTCAAATGCTTGGGCAATCCTTTCCAACAATTCATCTCTCGAATGCACGGGTTTTTCGTAAACTTTTTTTTCAACATTCCCCACAAATAAAAATCTAACGGACTAAGATCGGATATTCTTGCTGGCCAATTCCATTGTCCCAAGCGCCTTATCCACCGATCTTCAAAAAGTCTCTCCAGTTAATGATGATGAACAAATTCATGAGCACTTCGTTTGAATAGTTTTCTTCCATCGTTTCGAGGGTATTTGCAACTTCTGGAATGAGGAAAATGTCGAAATTCAAGCTTCTTGGTGCCTTTATTATTAGGAGAATGTCAAATAGTAATCATGGCCTGCCTACCAAATACCGAATAGAAATACCATTCTGAAGGGACATTTTGACAAATGAATGCTCATAAGTCCGAAATTTGACTAGTTAGGCATAGGCATGATATACATGGAATGAAAGCGAATTTCATCAGTTTTCCGAATTCCCAATAATATACAGGGCGTTCCATTTGAAATAAACAACTTTCAGTCACTTTTTCAAGCAACCGAAAAGATGTATTTTTTTATCACCCTGTATTGAAGTAACGTAAATCAGGCTGTAGTGTTGAAAGCATTCATGTATCACCTAACTCCAAACCAAATTTCAATGCCATGGTGTTTGTCATCCCGAAGTTATCAGCATTTTTAGAAGTCATGTTTTCCGGTGAAAAAAATTGAAATTAATTTATATTTCGAAAACGGCAACAGATAGGTAGAGGTAAAAGTCAATAAAAGTTGTCGAGAAGTTGTTGAAGATTCCAAAAATAATATAATATACCGGGTGTTCCATTTGAAAAAGCAAAGTTGCTACTACTTTCTAATAGAAGTGGCAACAAAAATATTTTAGTTGGGTAGAACAGGTCCGATAATGCATTCCATTGAATTTTCAAACCGATCTGAAGTCTGGTTCTCCAGAAACGTCTAATGTGCCATCCACCGTGAATCACCCTGTATACTCCATTCACTTTTATAAAGTATCCCGGTTTGTCATAACATTCTGACACATTTCACTGTGTATATATTGAAAATGTTAGGTAATAGTCATTTTCTTGTCAGATAACTAGGCAACGTTGTCCTCTCTACATTGAGGTCGTAATAATTTCGTTTTTATCGAAATGTTCATTTACTTCAGGAAAATAATGAATTTGAGAAAATATCATGTGGATTTAATAGTTCCAAAGACCTGGCTTATGTTGAAGAAAGTTTTTTCTCTGTTAATACTGAAAATATTTCACGTATATGAACATGGTTGGAAGATTCAATTAGGCTATTTTCTTGTACGGAAATCAAGAATCGAGTGTTGAAACTTTACTGAAAAATAATGGACATAATAGTCCGTTACCTTGTGATAGTTCATTCGAAAAAGAATAAAAATATTCGAATTACCCGACAGAAAAACTTCTGAACTAACAGACAGACCTATGGAATTCTTCACTTTTCAAAATTCTCAAGAAATGAGCCTACAGCATGGGCGCCCGCAGGGGTGGGGCAGGGGGGGCCATGCCCCCCCCCCCTGAGATTTTGATGACCCTATAGTTTTTCAGCAATATTACCTTCTAATTCTATTTTGGCCTCCCTGAGAAAAATTCCTACGGGTTTCTGCGGGCGCCCATGGCCTACAGAAGACATTTAAATACTTTTTCACAAAACTTGATGTACTCCAGTAAAAAAATGTAGTAGTACTATGAAACCTGTCACAGTTAAACCTTAAAAGAACTAACTCCATTTACAGAGTTAAAAAAGCATTGGCCACGCCCCTGAGAATTATTTTGACATTGACGATGTTTCACGGGTGCTAACCTGCGTTGTTTTAAATAAAAAAACTTGATGAACCTAAATCTTGGCCAACCGGAATACTTTATGATTGTGAATGGAGTACAGTGAAACCTCTCTTGGGCGAACACCATTGGGTCCGTGAAAAGGGGACCGCCTAATGGGGGTGAAAAGATTCCCGAAAATGTCGAATGATTTTGTTTGGGGGACATCTTTCGACCTACATTTGAGGCTCGAACGAGTAAGCCTCTAAGAGGGGGAGCTTCAACCCTTTAAACTTGAAAAGGGAAAAGGGGTTGAGTGATACTTCATTTGAATGATCCTGAGGGCTTCTTCACAACGGTGTACAAAAAACGTAATTTTGATGAACCGTTGCCGCGAAGAATAATTTTTTTAGCTCAAATGAGTCACCTTGAATATTTTGTTATTTTCACAATGTATAAACCCATTTATATTAAGCCCTTTCAACAAACTTGAAAAATCTTGAAAAATTCACATTCTAGAAAAAATTGAATTGTTTTATCATGCAAGAATCAAAGAATTGAATCAGCGTTTTTAAATCGAATGCTCAAATTGTTCTCTCTTGACTTCCATACAATCTTGACTGAAAATAGTTTCTAATATGGTTCAGCATAATAGGGGTAATTTGACGACTCCCATTTTCAATTCTTTGGCGTTGTTCGTCCTTTTCAGGTTGAGTCACAAACATCTTGGAAGTTGTTTTTGGCGAAAATAGTAAATCAAAATTACGTTTTCCATACACCGGCTTCCAAAACTTTCCAAATGAAGCATCACTCAACCCCTATCCCCTATTCAATTCTGAGGGGTTGAAGCGCTCCTCTTAGGAAGTTGCTCGTTCAAGCCTCATTAATACGTCAAAAGGTGTCTCCCAAACAAAACCATTCGATGTGTTTCGGCAATATTTTCAAATCACCATGGGTTAAGAAATATACGGGGTGAGCCACCCCGTTTATTTGTTTATGTATTCTCAAACCAACACAATCGTAAACTGAAATTATAAGAAAGAGACAAAGAAAAAAATACATATAGGTATAATATGATTAACCAACTGAACACAAAACTTAATAGAAAAAAGTTCACAGCTGTAGGAAGAAGTGAGTTTCTCTGATTTCTTTGGCATTACTGACTACAAACAGGTCGATACTACATACTCGCAAAATGAGTTACTCTGCTTCATCATTTTTATGAAATGGTTAATCTCATTGAATTCGAATACTCACTATTTTCACGTATTGATGAGATCGATTCAAACATTTCCAATATTTTCCTCCTTTCAATAGGGAAAATACATAAAACAACCTTATTTGTGGTAGATCTCATTTATTTATTGACTGCAAGAGCTTGCCTGCTCGACTAATTTCGGCGGGTGCAACTAAAGGCGAGTTTATACAGCAACTAAAATAAAATAAGAACTAAAATAAAATAAGAATGTCCACTTCATGCATTTCAATGACAGCGTTTATACAGGAAATAAGCTAAAATAAGGAATGAGAATAAGAATAAAGTTGACCATCTCTTATTCTTATTCCTTATTTTAGCTTATTTCCTGTATAAACGCTGTAATCAAGTGAACATTCTTATTTTATTTCAGTTCTTATTTTATTTTAGTTGCTGTATAAACTCGCCTTAACTCACCATTCTCAATAGCGAATAGTCTGAGTGCCTGTGGGAGAAATTGCAAACTACATATTAATAAAGTTTTCTTACTTTCTGTATAGCTTCATTAGGTTAAGTCTACCACATTTTTCCTCTGTGAAATTTTTTGTATTCGCGGCTTTTTTCAGCAAACCTCTAGTAAGTTGACCATATTTTCAATTCTTTTTAAATCATACATACATTCTTTTTTTGAAAAAAGTAATCTGGCAGAAATGAGAAAAAATGATTGTCCGACAAAAATAGTGTGGCCTTGAGCGTGTCTACCAACATGAACATGACTGAAAATCGCATTTTTTTAAATTATTAATACCCTCCAGATTTGTCCAGAATCGGTTGACAATCATATGAAGTATGAAAATGCAATTGTCCAACAAAAAAGTGGCGTTTTTCTTGTCCGACAAATGGATAACGACGATTTTTTGAGATGAAAAAAATCATGAATAATTTTTTTTTATTCTCTATTCACCTTGAAAATACCATGTAGTGCATCAGTTGTTCGACAAAAACAATGTGGCGTTCATTCAAAATTGAAGAATTTAATGCTCTATAATTTGGGTATGAATAGACTATATGCATTAATCAGATATAATTTTGCTTATGTTATTTAAACATTCCATTTTTTGAGGATTATTTGAGAAGGATGTGCTGAATATTATCATTCAACTGTCTGACAAAATTTGACAATTTCTTAGCCTACCGAATGGAAATTATTGGTCTCGTGAGACACCGTTTTCGTAAATAACATTTTCATTCATATAATATTTGACATTTAAATTTCGATAAAAGTAGCCTTTTTCATACTTTTGGTTGCTTTCGTGAAGGTTATTGTGTTTCAAAGAATTCCTAGAATCAGTTGGATACGGAAATTCTACTTTAGATGTGAAATGTTGCGCGAAGTGGTAGAAGGTACCTGGGACACAGGGCCGATCCTAGCAGGTGTGCAGCGCGTGCCCCGCACGCGGGCGGCCAAACTCAAGGGGCGGCCGCAGGCCGCCACTTTCTCATGTCATTTTGTAAAAAATCTGATTTTCAACAAATCTTAAAGAGATAATTGTTTTCAATTCTTGATTACTACTTTCCAACTCTAATCATCCAAATTTTGAATGAGACGAGAAAAAAATTTAATATTTTTCAATCTTGCAAATCAAATATTCCTTGTTCCCCATTACCGACAAAAAGAAACAAAGGAATGCTGTAGTACAATTTTTGGCTAGTCAGAATTTGGCATTTAGTGAAACTAGTTCAGAATTATATCGTAGAGATAATGGAAATTTTTTGAAAGCAGTACAGATGTTGCCGAATTTATTTGATCCAATTATATCGGAACACCTAGATTTAAGGGTGAGGACGTGAGCCGTATTCCACACTATTTGGGGCTGCATTTTCAAAACGACATTATTAACATTTTAGCCGAATCTATTCGTAAAGAGATAACACGCGTTGTCAAAAAAGCCAAATATTACGCCATCATTATAGATTCATTTGTTATTAGGTGTGTAGACTTATCGAATAGTACAGTAGACATTTTAGAGTACTTTATAGGCTTTTTTCCAGTAACTAATACCACTGGACAAGGTTTATGTAATTTTTTGTTGTAAAAGCTACTACCTAGCCTCCAGCTTGACGTTCATGATATTCGGGGTCAAGAATATGATAATGAAGCAAATATGAAAAGGAAAAATGTAGGCCTTCAAAAAAGGATATACTTACCATTAATCCTAGAGCATTTTATGTTCCATGTTCCGCTCATACCTTAAATCTAGTGGTTAATGATGCTGCCACTTCTAGTGGGGAAATTTCGGGTTTTTTGACAGAGTGCAAGAATTATATATTCCTTTTCTGGGTATCCATATCGATGGGATATATTTAAAAAAATATGAAACCCGACACACGGTGAGAGAGTCGCATAAATGCTATAAGACCTTTGAAAGAAGACTTTAAAAATATCGTGGAAGCTTTAAATGCTTTAATTGGAGATCCCACTGAGGAATAAGGATAATAGGACAAAAATTGCAGCTAAAACTCTAGTGAAAAACATGAAAACATTTAAGTTTCTATGCTCAATGTTAATTTGGCATGAGTGGCATGACTCATTAATAAGAATAGACGCTTTAAGTAAAATGCTACAAAATCTTAGAGTTAGTATTGCAGAGAGTATACAGGGTTTAGATAATTTGAAAAAATAATTAATTCCACAAAGATCTGATGAGAATTTCAAAACATTTGTTGATTCAGCAACATGTTTAGCCAATGACATAGAAATTGATCCAAACTTTCTCATCCATGAACCCAGAAATAATGTTCGCTTATTTAATTATGAGGGCAGCGATGAACCAATTTCTAATTCCTACCAGAAAGTCAAGGCTGAGTTTTATTATACAATTCTGGATCACGCTACATCCTCAGTACAGGAAAGATTTACTTTACTGTCTGAATGTTATAATCAATTTTGCTTCCTCTATGAGTTCGAAAATTTTTCTGAAGATGATCTTATGGAAGCCTGCATGGACTAGATATTAGATTACAGGTAAATGCGGAAGGAAATATTGTTGAAGATTTAGATGGCGCACAACTTTCCAACGAAAATAATTCATTTAAACATATTTTCCCGGGTAAAGATCAACCTATCGAAATATCATGAATTATTGTTAAAAAGTATTCGATTTCTTGTTTTTCCAATTTCACATTAGCCATAAGAATTTTATTGACATTGCCTGCCTCTGTTGCTTCAGGAAAAAAGAGTTTCAGTAAATAAAAAATAATTAAAGATTACTTGAGGAACAATATGTCACAGGAGGGACTCTCGAATTTGGCCATTATCTCTATTGAATCTGAAATATCGGAAAGAATTGATACTAGCGAAATTATTGATTTGTTATTTGCTTCTCAAAAAGCTAGGAAAGTTATTTCATAGGTACCTGATTATACATAATATACTAGTCATTACTGACTGAATAAAAGACTGTTCCTGTTCGTATTTATACTTTTTGTTATATATTAGTTTGTTTCTGTTTTTTCTTTTAGTATTAAAGAGGTTATACTGTATGTACAGTTTTGTCCTAACAATAGAAGGAGGCCCATTGGAGATTTTTCATATATGTCATACATGTCAAAAAAAGATATATATTTTTTTGTCTTTGGGGCGGCACATAAGGATTCTGCACGCGGGCGACCAACACCCTAGGATCGGCCCTGCTGGGACACCTTTTCTGTAACACCTCTGGGGTTAAGAAAAGAATGTTTTGAATTGTTTATACTCGTTACTGTTTACTTCAATGGCTGAAGCTGTAATAATTAATATGAGAAAATGGACTATCAAAATAAATATCCACGAACTGAATTTTTTCTGTCCCAATTGAATATGGAATCTCCATCCCAGGTGGCAGTGGCAGTTTCATGGAATTCTGTTTATGGCATACCAAGGGTTGTAAAAGTAGTTTGGTAATTTTCCCTATAAATATTAGTGCTGTTTCGGTTTTGCACCACTTCTTCGTCCCTGGGCTGACCAAGCCAGTATTTGAGTTGGTAGTCTATTATCATTCATTCTGCAAACATGTCCATACCATTCAAGCTGTTTTCACTCTATTTCTTCTAATATAGTGGTGTCTTTCCCCTTCTTCTGTAACGCAGTCGTTATAATTATGTTAATACGCTTTTGATCTTTAGGTATGTTATAAATGTTTTTCTTTCTTCCCTTCGATATATTTTCCGACCAAAAAATGCCATTCAATGCACCTATAATTTTTCTACTTTGTGTTATCCTGTTTTGAATTTATCTGGTATCTTTTCCGTCGAACTGAACATAAATCCCAAATTTTTGAAATTATCACATTTTTCTATTGTTGTACCATTTTCAAGCTCTAAATTTTCACCAACTACATCTTTTCCAATACACATATATTTAGTTTTATTCACATTGACAGTTAATTCCCATTGATGAACAATAATTTCCGGGTCATGTATTCTAAATCTTCCTGTGACTGCGCAATAACTTCATGATCATCAGCGAATTGAAGTGTGTAGAATGTTGATTTCCAATTAAAAATCCATTCCACCACATTTTTTCTTCGACCTCCTTGAAGCCTGTTCAACATTATATTATAACTTAAAAAGTATTGGCGATATATCATCATAAAGAATCCGCATGCATCAAGTTCTTTAAGAAGGCGCAAGGCGCCTAATTTTTCGTCGTGATGCGCACAATGTGATTTTAAGAGATGTATCAAGGTTGACTATGGCCCATCATAGCACGGCAATTTTTCAACGATTTTTTCGTACAATGCCGTGAAATGTTTCAATGCAATACCTCAGAATTTTTTAAGATTGAGTTCTCAAACCTTCAAGAGAAAATTTGCGAAATAAATATAACAGATACCATTAATTTGTAGTGAAGGTTAGTCTTCTCATATTTGTGTATTATAATTTTCCTTTAATAATTTGCTTTCAAATTGGGAACGTAGATTTCATTGTTTTAAGAGTGATATCTTTTTTGTAATTATTGTTTTTCGGGTAATTGACGAATTTATTATAAATTGAGAATGGTTTTCGTTTGGTTCAGGTGAGTAGCTTTGAACTAGACTGGCGCCAGACGTAAAGGGGAAGAATCACCTTTTGAATCGTGGTAAATCTCCATTCAAAAAGTAGTCTCTTTATTTCACGAGTAACTACCCTAATTTACGACGTAGAGTTTTGTTTTTTTTAATTGAAGTTGAAGAACGTCCCAAGGGCAAATAGTTTTTTTTTTCGATTCAATTAGTTTTTCAATTAAAAAAAACAGGGTAATCTCAGTAAGATCTCTGCAATATTTGGTTTTATTCAATATCTTTTTCGTTTTTCATGAGTACAAGCTATATTTTTGAACTAATCATTATGAGAATTTCGTGTAGTTTATAGAAGATTAAATTGCCTGGGGCAAATAGTTGCGATTTTTTCCAAAAATGATGAATAACCGTCGAAAAAAATCATTGAGTGTAGTTTCCAAAACGCTGAAGTTCAACCTGTTTTTTTTTAATTGAAAAACTAATTAAATCGAAAAAAACCATTTGCCCTCGGGACGTTCTTCAACTTCAATTTGAAAAAAAACAAGTCTCTACGTCGTAAATTAGGGTAGTTACTCGTGAAATCAAGAGACCACTTTTTGAATGGAGATTTACCACGAGTCAAAAGGTGATACTTCGCCTTAACGAATTAGAGGAAGTGTAATTTGATTTGAATTTTTTATAATGATTCAGTTTGTCTCCTCAATGAAGACATTTTTATAATTATGCAGGTTGATTCACGGTGGATGGCACATTAGACGTTTCTGGTGAACCAGATATCGGATCGGTTTGAAAATTTGCATGAGTGCATTATCGGACATTATCTACCCATCTAAAATATTTTCGTCAATGCGATATTGCCACTTTCATCAGAAAGTAGTAGCAACTTTGCTTTTTCAAAAAAAAAAAACACTTGGTATATTATATTATTTTTGGAAACTCCACCAAATTCTCGACATTTATTGAAGTAACGTAGATCAGGCTGATGTGTTAGAAGCATTTATGTATCACCTAATTCCAAACCAAATTTCAATGCCATAGTGTCTCTCAGCCCGAAGTTATCAGCATTTTTTGAGGTCATGATTTTCGGTGAAAAAAATTGAAAATAATTTATATTTCGAAAACGGCAATAGATAGGTATATGGAAATGTTGAAAAAAGTTGTCGAGAATTTGGTGGAGATTCCAAAAATAATATAATATACCAGGTGTTCTATTTGAAAAAGCAAAGTTGCTAATACTTTCTAATGAAAGTGGCAACATCGCATTGGCGGAAATATTGTTGGGTAGATAATGTCCGATAATGTACTCATGCAAATTTTCATACCGATCCGATATTTGGTTCCCAGAAACGTCTAATGTGCCGTCCACCGTGAATCACCCTGTATACAACACCCTTGGTGATCCCCTTTGGTAATTTCAAAATTCTGTGACAACGAAATTCCCATCTTTATCTTTGATGTTTTATTTTCATACAAGCCTTTTGTACCGCTGAAATTAAATTTTCGTTGATACATGTTTGTCGCATAGCTTCTCATAGTCTTCTGATAGGAACATTGTCATATTATTTGGCCAAATAGACAAATAGAAGATATGTTTCTTTGAATACTTTTTCCTGTTTTTCAATAAATTGTTTGATTGAGGAGTTATCTGATGTACACGAGTGTCCCGCTCTGAAACCATTTTGTTCTTCAGTTTCACAACTTTGATATTCTTCTTCTATTCGATCCTTTATTATGCGTCCCTTAAGCCTACTGAACGTGCTAGTAACTGACAATGCCCTATAATTGTCACAGTTGTTTCGGTGTCCTTTCTTATATAAGGGTACTTGATTAATAATTAACTTAAATCCCAGAGACTACAGAAGAGATTCCCACAGAGAACAACTCATTTGGCCATCTCGTAGGGAATTTATGAAATAAAATGGGTAATCTATTACGAGTATGGGAACCCTGTTTATAAAAGAAGAGAATTCAATAAATTTAATTATTTCATTAGAGAAACGGTTGATAAAAAACCCAGCAATGACCAAATCCACCTCCGAATAATAGGTCTTTTCAACAAAAACTTTGAAGTTAAAAACTCAACTGCCCTCTACCCATAGTGTTCAGAATTCATATGTTCGTTATTAATGCCACGAAGTTCATACTGCGAATGGTCTTCGTCGGTAACAAAGATGGCTCAGCTCTATGATTTACCCACTTTCTCCGAATCTGTGGTCTGAAGGGATCACTCAGAACTCCTCAAAAGATTCTACCTGTTTTTACCACACTTCTGCTACCCGTGTAGCAACGAGCACATACAGAACTATCCTATCAGTTCGCTATCTCTCTCTTTAACCGGGCCTTCAGTTCGCCACCCTATCAGAGTTCACCTCATATTCTTCTGCCGCAAACCGTATCTGAAAAGTTAATTCGTTCCCTGACAATGACTAGGTATTCAATACACGAGGAAGAATATCAGGGGATATATCTCCTCAAGTTAAACCGAACGTATGTTCCATTCCTTTAGTGCTTACTTTGTGGTATTATTTACATTTTTCCTTCAATTTTCATGATGAAAAAACTTGGTGCAGCAGTCCATTCTTCTCTCCAAGAGAGCCCTTGTATAATTATCACCTGCTAGAAAGTGCATGGCAAACTCCTCAATCATACACGAAAAGTTGAGTTATTCAAAGGGAAAGTTGACCCGTTCGATCATTTTACTACAAAATAATAAATTCCGAAGATATGAATTCTGTGCGTTACTTTTCGTAACTCTTTTCTGTATTGGGTAAATCGCTAATTGTTCATGTGGAGAAATTCCCATTCACTTTTCCAAAGTTGGAATATACAGAAATTATTGGTTACAGTTCAGTTATTTAACTGAAGTGTAAGCAGATCGATTTTATTCGAATGGAAAGTGAATATTGGAAAATATAAATTTCTAATTAAAAACAAACTGGAATCAGTGCAATGTGATATGAATTTGAATTAAATCCCAACGCAAGTGAAAGAATAAAGGATCTCTAGAAAACAATGAAAACAAATATGACCTATAGGTATAAGCAAAACGGGATATGCAATGGACCATGATTTTGTCTCCAGTATTTATGAACAGATTGATCGAGATCGACAAACGAACATGGGGTGGTGGATCCTCGTGCTTGGGATTTTCTAAAACCACGTCACTGACTGGTAACACCTTTTACTCGGTACAAGCCAAAGTAGTTTTGATGGTGTAATTGGAAATCATCAGACCGGTAATCTGAAGATGCGTGGTTCGACTCCCGCTCGAAGTGAAAACTTTTTATGGAATTTGAAATTCGTCTGTATACCGATTAAAAATTATTTCTTCTTATAGTTCGCAGACGTTAAATTCCAATCAATACGAGATACATGCGGTGCAGAGCTGAGAAGCTGTTCTTCCATAGAAAATGAAATAAAGAATATTGAAAATTCTTCATAATTCGAAATTAGCAATGAAAATAATTAAAATTTCTAAAATTCGTTTGAATGGGCTTGACGCGAATGAAAAGATTGTAAAATATTTCCTTTCTTTCAGGTGTAACACACTGTGATGATCTGCCCTATCTGTTCAATTCTCCTGCACTGTTCCCCGAAAATCATGATCCCATAGATGAAGAAATGAGTCGAATTCTCTTAGATAGGTGGACGAATTTTGCTATCAAAGGGTAAGAAATAATTCCTTGCCGAAAAGGAGGCACTGAAACTGAAATTATCCCTTTTACAGCAACCCTCAGAGGAGTTCCGAGGTGAATTTCTGGCCGAATGTGAATATCACAGGACTCAATAATATGAAAAATGATAATTTGTATATTTTGAACATCACTGGATCGTCAACAGAAGGACGAATTCGAGAAACTGTACAAAAGGGATTCCTCAAAGAAAGAATGGGATTCTGGGCTTCACAGAAGTTGTGGGAAAATTTTGAAGGACTGGAATGATTGGGAATAGTTCCTGCTGCTTAACATTGTGACTGATTTAACTAAAACTATATGTTTATAATATTATTCATGTTGTGTTGTAACTATTTGTTGAAAATCAGAAAATGAGCAAAAACTGGTGTTGATTCCTGCCTTGTGAAAACTAAGTAGTTTTAATTATATCAGAAAATGAAATATTAATGTACGAATAAGGCAGTCAAGCTATTGAATTAAATTGAATTTTAAAAAATTAAAAGACACTGTTTAATTCATGTAACCCAAGTATTTCCGAAGAAATTTGTTTTTAGGTATAATTGTCTAGTATATTTCAGTTATTGTCTATTGAAACCTAGTCATCCGAGCTCAGAGCTCTCAATTCCATCAATAAGTGCCGAAGATTTGTGGCAGAAATTTCTTAATCACATGAGAATAGTCCGTAACACCCGAAAATCAAATTGAAGCGTTATAACTGAAGAATGGAGATTTAATAGTCTGTTAGTATGAAACTGAGATATTTAACTGTATTCAGAAAAATTCCGGAGAAAGTTGAATCTCTCAGCAGGAATCGAACCTGCGTTCCTTGAGTGCAGGTCAATTACTTTTACCAATAAGTTACCGAACTATACATGGTGTTTCATTGGAAAATTAACATACGATTACCTGAGCTAGAGCTACCCTAGGCGTGTCCAAAAAACCGATATATGATAGGTCTAATCAATTATTCACATCCACAGGTCGATCGATTTGTATTTGAATACAAAAAATTCCAAGTCTGTATTTGAAAAATATGGTACTTACTCCAAGCTGAGATACTGACAATTTTGGTGTTTGATTGATATATTTGAAAAGAGCGGAAAATTAAAAACTTAACGTGAATTACAGAAGGTGCTCCAAAGTACCAACCTTTTGCTCAATACACATTCTTGCCCTCTTGGAAATATGTTTGATACTCTTTTGATCATGTCTGGATTATTACGTATTTAATTGCAGGCAAATTCGATATGTGCATGAGGATCTCGGCACTTCCTATTTCAGATGAATACACTGAACATTTCAAATATCATATATCTGGTGATCTAGCGCTTCAGGCATGCGGTCCACCTCTGCCTATCCACATATTTGGAAAGTTTTGATCTGAAAAATGTCTGACCATTACTCTAAAATGGGGTGGAGCACCATCATGCTAAAAATGCACTCCTGCAATGTCCGTACCTCCGAGTAATATGGAAAGATGATTTTGGGGAAAATTCAAGTAAAGATCACCCGTAAGCCTTCTTGGTAGGACGTGTGGCCAATCAATCGATTCATTCGATTCTATGAAACCTTACGTATTTTGAAAATTCGGCATGCCTGACCGTATGCCGATTCTCTTCAGCTCATTCATCCGAACTCCTCATATTGAATACCCCATTCCTTGTTTACAAGATACTCACTTCTCTCACAATTCGAAACAATATATTTCTCTCAATGAAGCTTTTTTCCGAAATCTTTTAGAATATTGAAAAATTCAAATATTTAATCAGCTCGAGCAGAATTGTTTTGATTTGATTACAATGAACTAATTTTCTAGGAATTTATTGGAATTCCAGTATTCAGTTGAATCTTTTCCTGAAGCTTTCTTTGAGCAAAATGGCGTGCGGGACAGTGAAATCTACTTAACCCCATTGAAAATTTTCTGCTCTTTACAAATATCTCAATTAAATCCCAAAATTTTAATATGCAGGATGTTGAATCTCAGCTTGAAAGAAGTCCCTTATTTTTCAAATGCGGACATGGTATTTTTTGGAAATTTAAATATTAATCGATCTACCTGTAGAAGTGAATCATACGTTCCAAATATCAACCGACTACACTGGTTGGTTCGAAAGTTATGAGGAATTGAAATTTTTGGTGAATACATAAACCATCCTGTATCTCGGTTATGAAATTTATTAGCCCTATCATATATCGGTTTTTTGGACTCACCGAGGGTAACTCTAGTTCAGGCTATCGTATGTTCATTTACCAATGAAACACCCTGTATACTTTTCCCAGAATTCAACCTTGGTAGTTTCACTTGCATACTGCGAGTTTTGTGCTATAAGGGGGTTAATAGGTGGACTTCCACTGGCCAGCAAACTCAACGGACATGAATTCAATTGAGTCCGTTTGGGAGAGATATGAAAAGGGTTTTCGTGGACGTCGTTGGAGAAAACGACGTCGTCAGGAGGGGTAAACGATGATTAGAATCGTATATAGAGTGTACCTGTGCCAACTGGCAATAGATTTGGGTCGGTTCTCGGGAATCTTATTTGAATTTAAGTTTATGGTGTTTGAGTTAATTTAATCATTCTCTTCTCTCTGATTGACTCCAAGTGAGTGTTTGGCATGGTAAGGATCTGAATTACAATAATAATTCATTTTGATTTTTCCGTTGGTTTGTTCTGAAAACAATCTTATCTTTTTTTTTGTAACATATTTTTATTTTGGTTTTGAAAAACTCGAGTACACTTCTTTTGAACATTCATTACATTATTCATGTTTTGCGTTTTTTTTCCATTAGTTCAACCAAACAAGGTATAAAAATATGATCACCTGAGTGCCAAATCGAAAACAAATTAGGTGATTTCGAAAACATATAACTCACTGAATTTCGAACATTCAATACAATTAGATAGCTATGACAACAAGTCAACACCTTCTTTTCTTGATTACAATAGTTCTAAAATACTCAGATTCATGTGATTTGCGCATCTGTATTTTCTAGGAGGTGATCGTGAGATTCAAGAAAATATTCTGAAATAAAACTCATAATACACTGCGCAAAAAAATTAACGCACATTCTGAAAATCTCAATTTTAATGAAAGTTAACTCTACATTTACTTTATAACTTATTTTTTATGTTCTCTCGGGAAGGTTTTGAATGAAACAAGACACATTGAATGGAATAAAAATTCAGGATTTCACCGAATCTTATGGGAAAGAAGAGAAATGAACAATTTTCAAGATACTGAAATGCTGATAAGTGATTTAATACTTGGTGTTTCCACCCCTTGCGTTAATTACAGCTCGGCAACGACGGTTCATACTCAAAATGAGTGATCTTAAAATGTTCTGATCTAATCCTTCCGAGATTTCTCCGAGTTAGATTCCTAAGTCATTAAGAGTAGCTGGATGATTTTCTGAACTTCTCAGCCTTCTATTGAGGTAGTCCCAAACCTGCTCAATCAGATTGAGATCTGGACTTCTCGCTGGCCATTCCATTCGAGAGACTTCAACCTCTTCAAGGTACTCCTGAACGATGCGCGCACGATGGGATCTGGCATTATCGTCCATAAAAATGAAATTTTCACCAATGTATGGGGCAAATGGCACTACATGCTCTTCAAGAATGTTCCTTATATACTTATCAGCATTCATAGCTCCATTATCAACGACCACTAGGTCTGTGCGAGCAGTCAAAGATATTCCACCCCATACTATTGTGGGAAACTAATTTCCACAGAAATATCGAAGGAATAAAATGAGTTTCGAGTGCAAATTCGGCGGACAGAGAAAATGTGGAATCTGGGAAACCACGCCTCGAGATGAGAAAACTCATTCGAGCAACCTTATTGGAGCAACTAAAATCGGTCCAGAAATTGGATATAAAGGGCCGATATGCAAACCAGAAATCAGATCTCATCGATTCATCACCTAGAACGAGCACCAGCACTGGAGAAGAATAAATCAGCTATAATCGTCGACAACCACTAAATCTTAAAAGGTTTTTATCAAAACCCTCGACCAGCGACAAGAAAGACCGTCCATCACCGCACATCTGTTCCACCTCAGCACGACCACTCTTCAAGAATCGGAAGAAAGCCAGTACGTTCGTCCGCAACATCTGGTTCGCATAATCTCGGCCCTTGGCGCCTGGACCAACGATAACGACTCTGTCACAACACTATAAATCAATCGTTTTTCTGAAAACGGTGTCCTCAAACTTCAGGGACAAAACAAATAGTTGGGTTGAAATAAAACTGTGATATATTTGCCTGAACCTTTTCTTTCACTTTCCTTTCCCTGTGAATTAATTGAAGTTACAGATCAAAAACACAGCAACCCACAAATTGGTGACCCCGACGTGATCGAAAAAGAAGCCCTGAAGACAATGGAAGAAGAAGCCCAAATATCAAGAGTCGCCGTCCGTCTGCCCGAATTCACATTCACGGATCCCGAATTATGGTTTGCCATCTGCGAAGGGAGTTTCAGCAATGCTGGCGTGACACAGGACCGGACCAAGTTCAACCACGTCGTAGGAGCCCTGCCAGCCAAATATGCAGTAGAGGTGAAGGATATCATCATGAAACCACCTGCCAGTGAAGCCTACGACAAGTTGAAGACGGAGCTGGTGCGACGGTTGAGTGCCTCCCAGGAAGAGAAAACTCGCCGCCTACTGGAGCGAGAGGAAATGGGAGACCGTAAGCCCTCACAATTTCTTCGTCACTTACAGGGGCTTGCAGATGCAACAGTGCCAGAGAACCTGATGAAGTCCCTATGGATGAGCCGTCTACCCAAGAACATCGAGATGTCATTGGCTATCATCAAGGACAAGAAATTGGAGGACTTGGCGAACCTCGCAGACAACATCGTGGAAGCTTCCCGACCCCCCGTCCACCATGTAGCTGAAGTGGCCAACGTGGAATCCCTCAAGAAGGAATTCACGCAGTGGACCATAGGATTCAACCAGGAGATTGCAACCCTGAAGGCGAAACTGGCGGCATTCGAAGAACGACCTAGGAGAGATAGGACCCGAGGCCGTTCCAATGATCGTCGAAGAAGCCATAGTCGCAGACGACCCACAGTCGACGGAAAGTGCTGGTACCACAACAGATTTGGAGCAAGATCTACAAGGTGTGTGCAGCCCTGCAACTACTCTTCGGGAAACGGAGGGGGCCTTCACTAGAGGCGGCCAGTGATCCCAGCCCGTCGACGCGCCGCCTGTTCGTAACGGATCAGGATTCCAAGCTTCAGTTCCTGGTCGACACTGGTGCAGACTTATGCGTCTTTCCATACAGCGCAGTCACTGGCAGACGAGAGAAGTCCGACTACGTCCTTTCAGCAGCCAACGGGACACCCATAGCCACCTATGGTACAATCACCCTCACGCTGAACCTAGGACTACGCCGAGCGTTCACATGGAGGTTCGTCATAGCAGACGTATCGAAACCCATCATCGGCGTCGACTTCCTGAGCTTCTACAACCTGCTAGTGGACGTCAGAAACAGAAGACTCTTGGACGGAACCACCCAGCTCACTACCCAAGGCGAAGTGGCTGAGTGTAATATTCCAGAAGTCAAAACAGTCAACGGATCCTCCAGGTATCACAATCTATTAACACAATTTCCAGAGATCACAAGACCGGAAGGAGCCCCAGGACGCATCACGCACCAGACGAAGCATCACATTAAGACGACCCATGGACCACCAGTCGCTTCGAGACCACGACGCTTGGCACCAGAGAAGTTCAAGGCAGCCAAGAAAAAATTCGAAGCCATGCTCAGACTAGGAATCGCCCGTCCATCCAACAGCCCTTGGTCGTCCCCACTGCACTTGGCACCGAAGAAGGGTTCCGAAGAATGGAGACCGTGCGGAGACTACCGTGCACTAAACGCCCGGACTGTCCCCGACCAATATCCTGTGAGACACATCCAGGACTACGCTCACATTCTTCAAGGAAAGACAATCTTCTCGACCCTCGACCTAGTGAGGGCCTACAACCAGATACCCCTGGCAGAAGAAGACGTAGCCAAGACAGCCATCACAACGCCGTTTGGATTGTTCGAGTTCCCGTTCATGACGTTCGGACTACGGAACGCTGCACAGACTTTCCAGAGGTTCATCGATGAGGTTCTACGAGGACTGGACTTCTGCTTCAGCTATATAGACGACGTGCTGATCGCCTCCTCATCAGAAGAGGAACATATGGAACATCTCCGGATCATCTTCGAGCGGTTCCGCAATTACTCCATCGTCCTCAATCCAGCCAAATGCACATTCGGACAACCAGAAGTGAAGTTCCTAGGGTACCTCGTCACAGTCGAAGGAACAAGGCCACTTCCAGACAGAGTCCAAGACATACTGGGATACAGCCAACCAACAACTGCCAAAGACCTTCGAAGATTTCTGGGTATGATAAACTTCTATCGTCGTTTCATACCTCGAGCATCACAGTCACTGGCACCGCTCCACGACATACTCGTACCAAACTTAAAAGGGAAGGCTAAGATCTCATGGACCCCAGAAGCCACTGCAGCCTTTGAAGAAGGGTAGAAAACGCTAGCCTCAGCGACCTTGCTAGCACACCCTATGGATGGCGCCCCACTTGCCTTAGTAACCGACGCATCAGACACAGCCGTCGGAGCTACTCTTCAACAGTTGGTCAACAGTGATTGGCAACCTCTTGCATTCTTCTCTAAGAAACTATCACCACCAGAGACCCGTTATGGAGCCTACGACCGTGAACTACTAGCCATCTACCTAGCCATCAAACACTTCAGACACATGGTAGAGGCCCGGAACTTCACCATCTTCACGGATCACAAACCCTTGACGTACGCCTTCAAGCAAAGGCCAGAGAAGTGCTCGCCCAGGCAGTTCCGACACCTGGATTACATCTCCCAGTTCTCCACCGACATACGATACGTCCCAGGAGAGCAGAACGTCGTCGCTGATGCCCTTTCAAGAGTGGACGAACTCACTCTCACGGTGGAATATGCAGCATTGGCCAAGTCACAAGAGGACGACGACGAACTACGGAGATACCTACAAAGAGATACAGGATTGCTGCTAAGGAAGATGAAGCCACATGGTTCTACCATCTCTGTGTACTGTGACACATCCACACCACAGGCACGCCCGTTCTTGACGAAGCCATTTCGTAGAGCAGCCTTCGATACCATCCACAGACTGGCACACCCTGGTATCAACGCAACCACAAAAATGGCGAAACAAAGATTTGTATGGCCTTCAATCAACGCAGACTGCAGGAAATGGTCCCGCAGCTGTATAGAGTGTCAGCGAGCCAAAGTCACTCGTCATGTCATGGCTCCACTAAGTCCATTCGTTCCACCAGCACGACGATTTGAGCACGTTCACATGGACATCATAACCATGCCACACTCTGAGGGCTACCGATACTGCCTCACCTGCGTCGACCGGTTCACCAGGTGGCCAGAAGCAATCCCTCTACAAAACCAGGAGGCAGTCACCATCGCCAGAGAATTTTACACGAACTGGATAGCGAGGTTTGGCACTCCACTGCGGATCACAACGGATCAAGGAAGACAATTCGAGTCGAGCCTGTTCAACGAGTTGAGTAAGTTGACTGGCTCGAATCACATCCGAACCACCGCCTATCATCCAGCAGCCAACGGCATGGTGGAGAGAATTCATCGACAACTCAAGGCAGCAATAAAATGCCACAGCAACGATCGATGGACCGAAACGTTACCAACCGTCCTGCTTGGAATGCGAGCGGCCTGGCGAGAGGATTTGAAGACAACCGCAGCAGAGCTAGTATATGGAGAACCACTAAGATTGCCCGGAGAATTCCTAGCTACGAATACAAATGACTATGAAGACACATCCGACTTCATCGTGAATCTGAGGCAACAAATGCAGGCAATAAGACCCACCGAAGGAAGCCACCACGGAGAACGAACCAACTTCGTGTTCAAGGATTTATCAACTTCACCTTGCGTTTTCGTCCGACATGACGGCCCAAAGAAAGGTCTGCAAAATCCATATGACGGACCATACGAAGTGTTAAGGCGAAATCCAAAACATTTCGTAATAAAAGTGAACGGCAAGGAAACGACGGTGACGATCGACAGACTGAAGCCAGCCTACGTCATCACCGACGATAAGATGGAAGACTTGCCAAGAAGAGAACACCCTGTAGAACCCGACACAACAGATCCAAGGCCATCGCAGGAAACGCGGACCACACGATCCGGCAGAAAAGTCCATTTCCCAAAGCGATTTGTGCAGATGATTTCGTAACTTCGTCACTGGTGGGGGAGTGTGTGGGAAACTAATTTCCACAGAAATATCGAAGGAATAAAATGAGTTTCGAGTGCAAATTCGGCGGACAGAGAAAATGTGGAATCTGGGAAACCACGCCTCGAGATGAGAAAACTCATTCGAGCAACCTTATTGGAGCAACTAAAATCGGTCCAGAAATTGGATATAAAGGGCCGATATGCAAACCAGAAATCAGATCTCATCGATTCATCACCTAGAACGAGCACCAGCACTGGAGAAGAATAAATCAGCTATAATCGTCGACAACCACTAAATCTTAAAAGGTTTTTATCAAAACCCTCGACCAGCGACAAGAAAGACCGTCCATCACCGCACATCTGTTCCACCTCAGCACGACCACTCTTCAAGAATCGGAAGAAAGCCAGTACGTTCGTCCGCAACATCTGGTTCGCATAATCTCGGCCCTTGGCGCCTGGACCAACGATAACGACTCTGTCACAACACTATAAATCAATCGTTTTTCTGAAAACGGTGTCCTCAAACTTCAGGGACAAAACAAATAGTTGGGTTGAAATAAAACTGTGATATATTTGCCTGAACCTTTTCTTTCACTTTCCTTTCCCTGTGAATTAATTGAAGTTACAGATCAAAAACACAGCAACCCACACTATAATCGATCCTCCCCCGAAACCAGTAGTATTCAGGAAATTGCACTGAACATACCTTTCATGTGGACGTCTGTATACAAGGGAACGTCGATCATAATGGTAGAGGCAGAATCATATTCTCTGAGGCGATTTCTTATTGTCTGAGTGCTAATTTGCACCTCATGAGTTTGCTCAAGCTGATTTTGAAGGAGGCGAGCGGTTGCAAACCGTTGTCTCAACGAAGAAACTCTCAAGTAACGTTCTTGAATGGCAGTTGTTACCCGTGGTCTACCCTGTCCTGGTCTTCGGACATTCATACCTGTCTCCCTGAACCGCTGCAACATTCTGGACACACTTGTATGGGAAACTCCAAACTTTTCTGCAATTCTTGTGTATGTCCACCCTTCTTCTCGCAAAACTACCGCTTGGGCACATTCCTCTTGGGTCAAATTGCGTGTTTCGCGTTGCATAGCGATCGAGTGTAGAAAATCAAACGAAAGAAAAACTATTGATCACTAGGATTGATCGAGAACAACTGATTTTATAATGGAGCCAATACATTCAAAATCTGATAATATCATCTTTTTTTATTTCTGCTGGGAGAAAACATCTGTATTGAAGAAAAACGTTGAAAGTGGATAACATATGCATGCATAATTCTGATAAAAATAATTATCATTGAGAACACCTTCAGTTGTAGAATGAATGTGAGATTTCCATAATGTGCGTTATTTTTTTTGCGCAGTGTATTTTATGTAATCACTACAATCTTTGTAAGGGCCGTAAAAAATAGATGACAATTCATCTTTTATTGATTATTTCGGCCGCGGCTAAGCTGGTGATTTTGTTTACTTATTTCAAGACTTTCAAGAATCTTCATTGAGTTGATCAGAGCCCAGGCACTGAAATCTTACTTCATTCACCGCTGATTTTGGTAACACAATTTGAAGTACCTTAGAACAACTTTTGTAAAATAACAAATTTTATTTTACAAAAGCGATGTATTGAAATTTTTATTTTGTCTCGTATTCTATCAATATTAAATCCCAAATTTTATTTTACAAAAGCGATGTATTGAAATTTTCATTTTGTCTCGTATTCTATCAATATTAAATCCCAACAGCTATAAAATCGATATTTTTGAGTTTATTAGTAATTATTATTAGTAATTTCAAGCACTTCTGTTATTGAGAAAAAAGCTCGGACTCTAGGTAATGGGAATTCATTTTGTTATAAATGCTGGAAATATAGTTAGTTCACCATACGGAATATCATATTTTTTAAAACCAGGTTAGGTTAAACTTCAGAAGAAATATGTAGGTAAACATGATATTTTCATCTGGATTCTTGTTAAAAAAAAATACGCATGCGCACGAATAATCATTAATAACATTCGATAGACCTCTACCCGCAGGATGTCAGTTCAAATGTTCAGATGGGCCAAATTTCGAAGGCAGGCCCGGATCTAGGGGGAGGGGCAAGCGGGGGGCGCTTGCCCTGGGCGCCAGCTCGATGTGGCGCCAAAAAGAAACCAGATGTTGAATTTTTTTCTATTTTTGATTTTCTCGGAAAAAATTATTATCAAATATGACCCGACTCTGAAGTGCCATCTATATCACCTGAAAAAAGGACAAACATCCTATCTCTCCAATACTATACAAAATGAAATAATCGCTTTAATGGCAACTCAAGTTCGGAATAACAATTAACATTATTAATGAGATCAAAGAGGCCAACTATTTCACTATTATGTTCGACAGTACCCCAGATGAATCTCACACAGAACAAATAAGCCAGGTTATACGATATTTAAAGAGAATGTAGTCTGGATATGAGATGAAGGAAAGTTTTATTGACTTCTTAGAAGTTGACGGAAAGACAGGACAGGAGAATAATATCACAGCGAATTCTAGATAAACTGCAAGCTGAGGATGTAGATGTCAAAAAATGTCGTGGATGACAACGGATCTAATATGGCTGGCAATGCTAGCATATATAAAGGTGTCCAATCCAGAATTCTACAGTTGAACGAGCTGTCAGTATTTGTTCCATGACTAGCACATCACTCTTTGAATCTTGTGGGTGTCCATTCGGCTTCATCGTGTTCCGAAGCAGTATATTTATTTGGTCTTGTACAAAACTGTATTCTTTTTTTGTTGGTTCAACTACACTATGGACAATTATTAAAAAGTGCACGAAAACAAATTTGAAAGGAATTAGCCAAACAAGATGGTGGGCTAAACATCAAGCTGCCTTGCTCAATAATTTACCGGGAGTTGTAAAGGTTCTGGAAGAAATCAAAGAATCCTCACTTAGTCGCAGAATCCAAGTATGAAGCTGGTCATTTGCTTCATGCTGTGATGGATTTTAGATTCATCCTGAACCTAACAATTTGGGATAATATTCTGCGAGAGATCAATAGGGTCAACGTGGAAATTCAAAAAGGGGATATATTTATTTCACGTTCATTATCGTTGATGCAAGGTCTTGTGGATATCTTGCAAGGAATAAAGGAAAAACCTATTGAAACTCGGAAGCTACACTTCTTTAAGATGAATTGGATGTGGTGCCAGTTCTCAGAAATAAACGTGTTTCCAAGAAAAAAAAGCAGATCGACGAAATGTGCGAGGATGAGTCAAGAACGCTGGATCTAGTTGGTTTATTCTCGAAGAAAATTAAGGTTGTTTTTAACAGATTATTGTCAAAAATCAGAAAAAGATAAGAAAACGCAGAGAGTCTGCATACGAACTTCGCATTCCTTAATGGCCATGCTCTTTCAAAC
Organism: Adalia decempunctata; assembly: GCA_951802165.1. Taxonomy (NCBI): domain Eukaryota; kingdom Metazoa; phylum Arthropoda; class Insecta; order Coleoptera; family Coccinellidae; genus Adalia; species Adalia decempunctata. The sequence goes on along the minus strand of OX637696.1, from coordinate 59,398,259 downwards.
AAGCAAAAGAAGATCTGCAGAAAAAATGAGATACTTTTAGCGCAAAAATATTGAAAAGACTTGAATGCAGTTGATTTCTGTTAGGAAATTGTGGTTTTCAAAGAGCTGGTTCCTGAAATAAGTGAAAGATCGACTTCATTAGACCTGCTACTAATTCTTCACAGGCAAGATCTGCAAGAAGCTTTCCCCTTATGTCAGTATAGCTTTAATAATTGGCACAACTGCACATTACCTACCACGTCTGCAAGATGTGAACGCAGTTTCAGCGAATTGAAAATAATAAAAAATTATTTGCGTGTCTCAATGAGTCAGGAACATCTCTCTGGTCTCTCGATCTCAGCTATAGAAAGCAAAACTGCTTCCGAAACAGATTTCGAGGAGCTGATAGATGCGTTCGCGGAAAGAAAATCGCGCCTCGTGAAGCTGTGAAGAAAAAAATCTAATTGCTTTCCTTAACATATTTTTCTTATTATTAGTATTCATTTGTATTATTTATTTTTGTTATTTTTAATGAATTCATATATAACACAAATTGGAGGGGCGCCATCATGAATTTTTGCCTCGGTCAGAAAAATCGTAGATCCGGGCCTGTTCGAAGGTTTAGTATTACAACTCCTAAACTAGCCATATGTAATTCAGAAAGTAGAAATTGAATTTCAGAATAGTAAATTCAATTCAGAAAAACGAAATTGAAATCCAGATTAGGAAGTTGAATTTCAGAAAAACACAGTTGTAATTCAGAATAGTGAATTGAAATTCAGAACTGGCAAATTCAATTTCAGAAAAGGAAAATTGTATTTCAGAAGTTATCAATTCAATTTCAGAAAATGTAATATGTAATTCAGAATAGTATCGAGCTCGGTATCAAGTGATGCAACATAGGATGCTATGACAATGTGGCATCGAACTTGTCTCAAGTATTTGGTATTATCAAATTTGTTTTTTTTTCCTGTTTTCGTTTTTGACTGTAAATACCTTTATGTTATTCTTGGAAATAAAGTTATTATTATTATTATATTTCTTGCTTCTATGAAGGTATCTACGTACTCTGAGAATCGAAAATGACCCCAAGAATCAATATTAACATTTTTCGCCACCCATTTTAAATGAAATCATGACACCATTTGAATTACATACCTAATAACAGAGAAAGTCGTTTGGGTACCAAGCAATTCAATTACAATTTCTTTTTTCTGAATGACAATTTCGTTTTCCTGAATAAAAATTTCCCATTTCTGAATTTCAAATCACCAATTCTGAATTATAATTTATATTTTCTGAAATTTAAATTACCTTTTCTGAATAACGTATCACTATTCTGAAATTCAAATAATCCTTTCTGAATTACGAGGATGTATTGATATATCTAGTTAGCCTAGACCAGTTCCATGCATCATTATCAGAAGTGTCAGTGTAGAGTTCAACGTAAAAAAGTAAACCAGAGTAACGCAAAAAAAGATGTCCCCGAAATTGAAGAAATAGAAAATTGGAGTATCGAGCCATCATCGAGTACCTGTATTTAAAAGGGTTAAGAGGTAAGCAGATTTACGAAGATATGCTTAATACCCTTGGTGATCAATGTCCTTCGCATGCGACCGTGAAAAATTGGACTGCAAGCTTCAAAAGAGGTAAATTTTCCATTGAAGATGATGACCGATCGGGAAGGTCGGTTTCTGTGTCTGTCCCCTAAAATATCGATGCAGTTCATGACATGATTTTATCAGACCGTCGAATTGGGCTGAAACGGATTTCTGAAGCACTGAAGATTTAATACGAACGCGTTCATCATATAGTTCACGTCAATTTGGACATGAGAAAAATTTCTGCAAAATGGATCCCCAAATGTTTGAATGTTGACCAAAAGCGTATAAGGGTAGAAGCATCGCGTTCGATCTGTACTCGATTTGAAAACGATGTAGACTTCTTAAACCGAATTGTCACTATGGATGAGACTTGGGTACATTTCTACGATCCAGAAACAAAGCAATAATCGATGGAATGTCGACACTCTGGTTCTCCAATACCCAAGAAGTTTCTTGTCCAAAAATGTGCTGGAAAAGTTCTTGCTCCAGTTTTTTGGGATGGCCATGGAGTAATCATGATTGATTTTTTGGATAAGGGTAGAACAATAACTGGAGATTACTATTCAACATTACTGACCACTCTACGGGAAAAATTTAAAGAGAAAAGACGCGGAAAGCTATCCAAAGGTATTTTGTTTTTACAGGACAACGCCCTAGTACACGAAACTCATGTTGCCATGCAAAAAATTCGTTATTTAGGGTTACAATTACTAGAACACCCCGTTTGTTCACCAGATTTGGCTCCGTCCGACTATCATCTCTTTCCTCAACTGAAAAAAGTTTAAAAGGTCGTAAATTTTCTTCCAACGAGGAGGTAATAAAAGCTGTGGAGGACTGGTTTGCAGAGCAAGAAGAATCATTTTTTTGAAAGGTCTAGAGACGTTGCAGATTCGCTGTAAGAAATATATTAAATTAAGAGGAGAATATGTTGAGTAATAAAATATTTTGACATTGAAATTTTGTTTAGTTCTATAGTAGGCTAAGAATTTTTCAATATATCCTCGTATATATCTCTATTCTGAAGTTCAGATTACCGTTTCTGAATATCAACTTACTATTCTGAATTACAATTTCCATTTTCTGAAATGCAATTTGCTTTTCTGAATAACATTTTACGTTTTTTGAATTAAAATTGGAAAAGGTGTAGATTCCGAGCTACTGGGCGATTTTGGTATTTCTTCCATTATTATAATTGACTATAACTTCCGTATCATAGGACCTACGCTCTCAAAATGAACACCTCTTTCAAGCAATTTTTTTTACTGCCTTTAGCGATACTATTGGACTTTTTTCTATTGGCTCAAATTTTGGAGCAATAACTAAAAATTTTTTTCTTCAATTGGAATCCATAATGGGAAATAATATTTCCAAATTGATTTTTCCTCGACGATTTCAAAAATATATATCAACATATACTTCCGAGTTCACTATAAATCTTTAATTTCTAAAAAATACTTTGCACAGAAACCGGTCTAGAAAGTGCTGTTACTCTTCTGCTTAATTTCTGCTGTCTATAAATAGAGTAATTAATGAAGGATGTATTCAAAAAATAGGTAGGAACTTATTTACTATATCGAATCACGAATTATTAAGATCAATTAAGTGAACACAGATAATTTGTTTTCATTATGTCTCATTACGCTGATAAAAAGCTACACGTGTGACATTAATCATGTCGATATTTAGAAACGCCGACAAGACTCGACATTGTTTATCCACATTCATATTAATTTTCGTTTAATGTTCATGATATAGTGAAAAACTCTTACACGAGGCAGGGGTCATACACTTCTCAAATGATAATCATCAATCGGAGAAAAATTCAAGTCCAATCCTTGAATTTTTTTTTCGGCGACAATTAATCAAATTGACAATCCTTAAATAACAAAAACAAGGAGTTCTCTCAAAATATATCATTGACGTCATCTGAAAAACTTTGAGCCTCTGGAAATAGTTATTTTCCTAACAAGTGCGGAAAGCGATATTTTCCCGCACGAAACTGCCGTTGCCCGAACGACTCGAAGCGGAGTTCGGGTAAGCAGTTGAGTGCGGGACAGACACTTTCCGCACGAGTTTGGAACAATATATTTCTACAAGCACTGATACGATATCGATTTGACTTCAACACACTGATCAAATTCGATTTAATATGTTCAAATAATTTCAGGCTAATGCCAAATGTTAATTAACATGACGTTTCCACAGCAATGTCGTCGGTGGCGTTTGGCGCATAGAGACATATCATAATTCAGTTTCTCTATTTCAGTATCGTAATGCGTTCATTACAGTACTAAAAACAGTGCTGTAATGAATTCATTACAGTATCGTTTTCAGTTACATTTTTCGTTTTGTGGTTGTCAACAATGACTTCCGATCCTATCAAATTCCAGCAGACGTCAATTTGGAAATGTTAATTTTCGTATTTCCTAACATTCACATCAACTGAAAAGATACAATATGAAAGTCACTAGGACCTATAATTTGAATTTTTCATTGAATTGCACGAAATTTGACTGAAATAGAGAAAATATCGTCCAATACTCGTTGCAGAATGCTAAACTACAGTGCTGTAATGAGTTCATTACAGCACTGTTTTTAGTACTGTAATGAACTCATCACGATACTGAAATAGAGAAATACATTTATGGATGTCCTTTCAAATTATCCAATATCTTCTTTGAATAAATGTTCTGTTTTTTACAATACTGCACTTCTTTTTCTCAAGTATTGACTTCTTGATGAATTGTTAGATTGATTTGATCTCACAAAAACGTCCGAATTCGCAACCAGATTAAACACTAATATCAAAAGTACCTCTTCCACTTCTCAGGTTGATTATATAGGGTGATTTTTCAGATCTACAGGAAATTAAAAAAAACACATAAGTTCAGGAAAATGCATGATTTCTATATTTGAGTCGATAGTACGGTCCATGTAATTTAATATTTGAAGATTATTTTATGCGAATGTTGACCCCGGCTGCTCCTCAAATGGTCCATCCCTATTTTGGCATACTCTTCTCAAAAGTTTTTTCTATTTTGGGAAAAAAATTGGATATCATTCATAGACTTAATATAACAGAGACAGAGCATGTCCTTGTGAAATGATTTGTTTTGCCTTCCACATTTAAAGTCTTCACAAAGATAAGAGATGGGATATATTTTTGTTTAACCTTCTGATGTGGCAACACCGCATAAAATCTTCGCTTTGGATGAGCATGGGCGTGCGATTTTAAATCACCAAATTCATTGTTATTCGTCGATGGAATTTCGGATCATTTTCATTTATTTCAAGGACCCAATCAGCAGAGACACGACGTTGTTGATGATCGGTCGGCTTGACTTCTTGTGTTAACTGCATGAACATAAGCCTCAAGACCCAAATCTTTATGCAAAAGACATTGTAATGACGTTAATTAACATTCAGGAGGCGATTGCTCTTATGGAATTAAGATGAGTCTTTCCTAAAACAAATTTTCCTCAGCCCACGCCTTAACGAGATCTCACCCTCGAAAGATGGTGACTGCTTTTATTTTTTATTATTTATTCATTATTTAATTTTTTTCTCTTCAGATATTGGTTTTGGGAAAAAATAGGAATAAAAAATTGTTTCAAATGAAAAGGATTTCAAATTATAATTTTATTTCATGAAACTTCATGTCGAAATAAAGTTTTCGATATGAAATAACGTAAGGGCTCCTAATTTCAACCCCGTATAATGTAGCAGGAATATTGAAAAGATACCCGTGATAAGTCCTTTGTGAGTGCGGGGAAATTGAAGAATTCCAAGATTCTTTACTGAAGTTAAAAAAAAATGAATTTAGTCACCACTTTTTTTATTTTTAAGGGAGTTATCTCGTAAAGGGGTAGGATGAGAAAATTTTGTTATTGAAAAGACTCGTCTTAATTTCATACGAGCAATCACCTCCTGAATTTAGAAACATCCTGTAGAACCTACTTTGATCAAACCAAATAAAAATATCAGATCCTAAAATGGAGACAAATTTGACAAAGTTAATCAATGATGTATACCAAGATTAAAGTCAAAATAATTGTTATAGTAGTAATCCACCATTGAATGCAATACCCACTGAAAAGAACCTACTAAATGAATTGAATAAAAAACAACATTTTTATTCAAATAAGGGTGGTACTTGAGTATTAAATAGGTACATTTATATATTCAGTTTCACTCCAAGAATATAATCTTTGAGGTATTTGCATTCATACCAGAGAATTGTATGAGGCACCTATTCGTCTTTTTTTTTCAATTAGCTACATCTTTTTAACAAAGCCGAAATCGGAAAAATTGCAAATATCCATGCATATTAATATGCTCTGCAAAAAAACAAATAGTATATTCTTTATCTTGCCGTCAAGAGAGTACGGGATATACTATCCTTAATTCAGTTCATTACACAATAGGTTGGCCGCAAACCGTTGTTTCGTAGAAATTGTTGATTGTGCATCTGCAACCAAATAAACTGCTCCACATTAATTATATTAATGAAAATGAACCTTTACTTTACTTTGACTTAAATCTATTCAAAAGTAGATATCGTTATTATTAATAAACTGCTCCACATGAGTTAGGGATATTGACTTCAATTGCAAAAAAATATAGTTTAAATAAGATTTTTGTGATGAAAATTCATATTAATTCATTAATGTTTTCCTCGTCCATTACGAGAGCCTTGAAAAAGGAACAGCCTTGTTCCGAAACGTTGGCTTGAAGAAATTCGCTAAGGAGAATTAAATTTGTCCAATTCCTGATATTATTTGTTTTATTCATATTAATATTATTTCAAGTTGCAAATTAATTTTAGCCTGTAGGTCTGCAGCGTATACAGGGTGGTTACGAAAAATCGTGTAAAATAACGAAATTTTATTTCCAGAGAATTCAAGCATTTTAAGACTATCAATACAATGTATGGCCTCCACGGGCATCAATAACAGTTTTACATCTTCTTTGCATACTACACACGAGGTTGTTGAACATTTTTTGAGGAATTTGGTTCCATAAACGAGGCAGTAGCTCTCTCAGATCATTTAAGGATTCTGGGGTAGGTTGATGATTATCTTATCTTCTTTAGAGCATATCCCATGCATGTTCTATGCAATTCGAATCTGGTGAGTGCGGAGGTATTGGTAAATGTGGAATACCTAGCTCCTCGCGCGCATTCTCAACTATGGCTGCACGGTGCTGTCTAGCGTTATCGTCTATAAATTGAAAAGTTTCACCAATAGCAGCGTGAAAATTTGGCACAACATTGTCAATGACATTCTCCCTATTGTGTAAGGCGGTCATATTCCCAGGACAAATGTGTAGATCTGTGCGCTCGTTGAAACATATGCCGGCCCATACCATAACACTACCCCCTCGGAATGGATGGACTTCTTGGACATAGCGACGATAACGGGGTATGCGTGGGATTGTCCATACCCTTATTCTTCTAGAATCTGAAAATCGTCCATATCTGGATTCATCAGTGAAAAGGACACTACGCCATTGATCGTTCCAATTGATATGTTGCCTTGCCCATTCCAGTATTTGACGCTTATGGTCACGTGTTAATGGAACTCCTCTTATTGGACTTCTAGAACCTAGATTCACCTCTCTCAAACGTCGTCTGATGGTTTCGATGGAAATTTGGACCCCATCTGCATTTTGAAGAGTATTCCGTAGCATTCTACACGTAGATGTAGGGTTTCTTCTCGCCGAAACGGTGATGAAAGTGATGAAACGATCCTGAGCAGATGTTGTTTTTCGTCGCCCACCAAGCTTTGGTCTTTCCAACACAGAACCTGTCTCCCTGAACCTATTCCAAAGTCGAGATATCACACTTCGGCTGACTTGGAGCCTTTCCGCTACAACAACCTGAGTTAGGCCACCCTGTAGCATTCCGATAGCCCTATTAGCCTCAGCGTTTGTTAATTTACGTCTTGGCATTTTCAGAAAACTCGTTTCAAATCGAAGCCGTTGATAAACTGACTTCATTTCAAAATAAGAACATTCATGAAGCATATGCAAAGAACCAAACTTCAGAAAAAAGGCGACCAGATTGACGAAATGTCTCGTAAGATTTTTATTGAATCGATTCAAGTTGTTATTGAGTCAAATGATTTTAGAACGATTTTCTCGGAGATTACATACTTTTAAAAACGATTGAATAAGATATCCCTAACTCTTGTAGAGCAGTATATTATAATGTTTTAGCTTCATACGGAAGATCTCATTGAGAAACTGTCGCTTGCAACATATACAATTAGGAGTTCAAACTACAGATCGACTTGATTTATTTTAATGTAGAATGACGAATTCAAGCTACATGCCAAAATTTGTTCAGGTCGCGTAACCAGAACCATACAAAATTCTAGCTAAATGTCGGTATTTCTTTCATTGTATTTCCGGGTTCATGGACGATCTCTTCGACAGCTACTATTAATTTTTTGTGACAGTTCTCAATTTTTGAAAATATTGCTCGAACTGCAAAATGCGAATCTATCTACAAGGTGGATAAACGAGCGCTTAAAAGCTCCTGACTCCACGTCAATGCCTTTATCATTTTTCCATTTTTCCTATTTTATGACACAATCCCTGCGTTTACTAGACGGACGTCGGTAGAAAAAATACTACGATAAAGTGACCTCTAGATTCCTCATTTTTATCTCTGAGTGAAAATTCGAGATGCGGATATTCTGCCTGAGTTTATCGGTTAATTCGATCAAAATTCGAATTTTTAATTGGGTCTGTCGCCATTCGAAATGCATATTTCGGCACTGAGTATCTTCGCATCATGCTGTCCAAATTCGGCGATTACAACATAATTATATAATTACATTTTCGAAGTTTCCAAAAATATGCAAGTCCGAAGGCCGTAGGTTATCAGATACAGACACCTTAGTTATTTTGAAAACAATATCAACATTGAATTTTTTAGGGGAATTTCAAGAATTTCCGAATAATCATTTATATATTACCTAATAACACATTTTGGTAGTCTTCATGTAATGGGACTAATAAAAAATTATCAAACCAGTTGATGATCTCATAAATTAATTAGAAAATCAGGATTGTTATGATTTGATAATTGGTGGTAAATTAAGAAATTCTTCCGAAGTATAATCATTGTTCAAACAATGCTACCGTTAATAAAATCATACAGGTTGACCCAGGTTGAAATCACTCGAAAAATGTTTCAAAGAAACTGCTCAATGAGGAATCCATTAGCTGTGGCAGACCATGTGATGAGACTCAAACGATTTTTATGATCGACTGCTCGTGTCCAATGAGGAATTTGCACAGACCAATAATGACAGTTTTGTTGATTCAGTTCATCTGTGTTATGTAAAGTGACTTCATAAGGAAAATGAATCTTTCCTGTGCCCTCTGGCAGAATTGTAATCTTTCTCCAAAATCAGGTGGTATTAACGCTTGACTCGAAGTTATGTGGAATGGATGATACCGATGAAGTCTTAAAATTCTTCTTGCTGTTTCCCTCGGAATTGAAATTGAACTTGTCGAAGTGAAATATGGGGATTCAATGGGACCATAGAAGGTTCTTCTGAAAGTTCTACGCCGCTGCCGTATTTCTTTTTAGCACGACCATATGTGAAATGCATATCTGCTTTTTCTAAATTCGAATATAATACATATTCGAATTTTCAATCAAATAATACCATTTTCAATTTTCTAGATTACACAATCACAAAACTTGTGAAACAGTAACAGGAAATGTCAGTGCACAATCTTGGTATCGGTATTATTACTTTTATAATTGTCATTGCAAAGCACAAACTACTAGATATTAATGCAAAATACCCTCGCGTTAGCTCATAGTTTGAAAACGGTTTGAATTTTTTTCTGGTAAATCCTTTAGTTTTCGAGAAACATTGTGGACATTGAAAAGTTTGTGTATTAGTTGGGCTTTTCAGCCATGATTTTTCAAAAGGAAAATTTTCAACAAAAAAGAGGTGTGAGAAAAAATATCTCAGAGGATTACTATTTCAATCCTTTCCGAGCTTATTTCAGGGTTGAAAAAATTCATTGACCTCAGCTTAATATACAGAGAAAATATTTTTTTGTTGACCTTCAGAGGGGTGTAACTTTTACTTTACTTTCTCATTTTTTCGCTGTTATTCAGATACACCCTGCATATAATATTCAGACACTAATTTATTTACCTTTTTTCCATTCACTACTTTCAATATTGCTTAGTATTAGATGCAAATATTCGTGGAAAATTCGGAAAAAATTTTCTCTCTTCGTGTTGGAGCCACATTCTTCTTCTTCTTCCAGTGCCTCTTCTAGTGAAGATTGGCGATAACCATGGCAAATTCATCTTTCCTTTGACCTTTATGGATCAACGTTTGGACGTTCATCCCAGTCCAGTCCCTGATATTCTTCATCTAAGAATGTTCTCATTTATGCGAATAAATAATTCATGGTGCGATGATAGATAGATCATTACATGAGACAATTTTACACATATAGTATGATTCTCAAATCGATTTATTTTCTAAACAATTAATTTTATTAGGTTTATTGGCTGTGCATTATTATTTATTGTAACAAACCATGAGTTTCTTGATGTTTCGTAGTGTCAAAATAAAATGTACACAGCCTCCTATGATTGGTGATTGCTGACTTAGATGTCTGAAAACATGGTGTATGATGCACTCGTCAATTTTTTGATCGAGAATATCATAGAAATATTTCGTGGCGGCGCCGCAATGTATTTTCCGTAAATCTATTCGATTGATGTATCAACAGCTGATCTGCCAAGGGCAATTAGGACATGACCACAGAATGACATCTTTATGTAATGAAAGTTTCATACCTTTCCTCAGGAATAATAAACATCTGAATGTCAAGAATATGAACACCCATTATTGCTTGAAAAAACTATCGACTATTCACAGGACACGTTAACCAGAATAAATTCAAATAATTGAATTAAGAGTCTTCAGCCTTCGAAATAGGAAACGCATACCGCCAGATGGCGGTGCAGTGCGTTAATTTTTATTTATTGGATTATTCAGCTTAATAGAACAAATGTTTGGGCGCAGTGAATATTAACAAGAAATCCTACCCTGAACTAGATCTCACACTGACTGTATAATACACTAATTTTCCTTCACCAGTCATCTGGGAGTAGATACCTGCGGGGCGTGTCATTTAAAAGAAATTCAATTCCATGTCAAAATTCATAATTGTAAGAAACAATTAATTTTCACTAATCGATGGCTAATAAGATCCTTAGTAAAATGTTTTTGGTAAAAATGGATGTTTATCATTTCGAATAGAAAAATTCAAGGAAATGAATTTCGCGAAAACAACACATTGTTGTAATATTATTCACAAAAAAACGGTAAATTCTGAGAGAAAAAGGAGATAGACATTTGATTAACTAAATGATAGACTACGATACTGAAATGAAAAAACACAAAAATATTTGTTCGTTTTGATGGTGGAAATGTTACAAAATAACCAAAAATGATGGCGAATATCCTTTTCTTTCATTCAATACTTATAAAGTTTTTTTTTTATACACTCATACATTCCTTCATCAATCAGAAAAAAATAAATCGTTTCTGACTCCCTTTTTTTCAGGGACGTAGACCCTTAACTGATAAAAATCAGTCATAATTTGTGAATAGCGCTGGCTGAAGTGGAAAGAATTAACGAAACTTTCTTAATTCTACATTGATTCTTCTATTGGTTCATTTTATAACTCTTAAGGTTTCGTCTTTCTCTTTAGGTACTCATTGCCTAATGTGTAATCGATATTATTCACTATCTACTTTCGAGTTTAATGGTTCATCCTCTTCTCGAATCAACAAGTTAATAAATAATAAATGAACGAAAAATAAATTATTCAAAACTTCCATCATCAGCACGAAAAAATTCAAGGATATTCAAAATAGGAAAATATCTAGTGGAAACGAGAATAACAACAAAGCTCTTTTTCTTTGAGTGATAATAAATTAATAGTTGGGAGTAGTTGGACAGGAACAACTCAAATGAACCTGTAGTTTTTTTGGATTTGACAAGAGGAACTTCAAGTCAACTTGCATTGAAATGAAACGATATTGGAGCACATATAATCGAATAAAGTTATACGATCATATACATCTTACATAAAATATCATGTCTCATTAACTTATCAGTTATTACATGCGAAATGAATCCATGGCACAGCAGTTAACTTGCACAAAATGTGTAATTTGTTCCAGAAACCCCGGCATATAATTGTAACCCAGTTGCATCTTCCTGATAAAATCCCCATTTAATTCAACACACGTGCAGCGTTGTTTAATATTTTTTTATCCGCAAATCGGGGTAAGGCCATTAGAGCACGCCCATGTAAAAACGAATACAAAATACAAGATAATCAATGTTAATTGGATCGGAATTATTGTTATTATTTAATACGAGCAATATAAGCTCCAAGTTCTGTGAGTGGAATCGGGAATCGTAACAAAGTGCCAAAGTGATAGTAGTGCAACTTTAATGAGCAAAAGATGGCAAATTTTACCAATTTCTTGCCCTCAGAGTGAGTTTAATTTTCATCTCCATTATTCGTGATTATGTATAGATATAGGGAGTTGGATGGAAATTTGTTTTTTCCATTTATAGTACTAAACAAGAGTCGGTGAAAAAAAAAACTTTATTTTTTTATATGATCCCTGTTATGCATCAGAGTATCAAGCCACATAGAGGTAATCTTAAAATTCCAAAAATCATGAGTCCAGCAAGGCATTCAATTTAAATAAAATATTTCGATGGGTCTGAAGCAAAAATATTGAAATATTCAGGAATCCTTTCTGATTAATGAATACATTTTATAAGACTTTCTCGTCAAAACTTATTTTTCTGATTACAGACTAAGATTTTTATTATTGCAAAATCGCCTGTCTGAAAATTTTTTTTAAGGTTCAGATTTCGATGGTTTAGTACTACAAGTCCTAAACTGAAAGATATAGAGAAAAAGAAATATACATGTCGTGTCCTCATTTTTCGAGAAACATAAATAACTATAAACCTCAAGTTGTTACAGAGTCCAGTTTTCGAGCTCCGGGGCGATTTTGGTATTTGGTCCATTATTATAATTGACTATCACTTCCGTATTATAGGATCTATGCTCTCGAAATTAACACTTCTTCAGTACACTTTTTTTACTGCTTTTCAGTGGTGCTATTGGATTTCTGGTATCTGCTCATAATTTTTTCAAATGGCAACCATAATGGGAAATGATATTTCCAAATTGATCTTTCTTCAACGATTTCAGAAATATACATCAATTCGAGTTCATTATATATCGAAAATTTCGAAAAAACACCATTCAGCAAAATCAAAGCAGGCTTTGACTCACTTCCATAAAGAAAGGAAACTGTCCCTATTCACTTCCGGCACATCCGCCCAACTGAGGAGGCCATAGAATTCGATATCTCACAATTATTGTTAGCTGCCAAATTGATTTAGGAAATATTAGCTTCATTATAAAAAAGACCAATAGAGCGTTCCGCGAAACTTGTTGATTCTATTATGATTTCTCTGCTAAATTAAAAATGGGAAGCATTTGAATACTTAAATGATTTAATGATGACAATAACACGATGTTTTATGTAAACCATCGATAACAATAATGAATGCTTTTCCATGATGGGCAAAAAAAGCTCCTTCGAAAAAGTATTGGTTTATCTGAAAAAAACAATATTCACAACAAATTTTCAAATCGTTGTCCATTTTAGGAAATACATAAATTGCATCTTTTAATGATGTGATATAAGTTAGAACTTTAGGAGCGTGAGTTGAAACAATGATGAAACTGAATTGAATTTGACATGTGGAAATAAATAAGACATGAAATTCTACGACCGCCTCAGTTTTGAAGGAAGTGAATCAAAGCTTGCTTGGATTTTGTTGAACGAAATTTTCGATATATAGAAGAAAGATGTTGGTTACACCATTTATAACTCGAGATCGGATGGACTGTCTGTTATGAAACTTCATATATGGATTCATCCACGGTATCGTTATTATAAAACACAATAAAACTTTGAAAAAATGGATGAAAATTTAACTTATACAAGACATGCTTTTCCTTCTTTGGAGTAAGGCCACTAGGTGTCACTACAGTTACAGTTACGCTACAGCTTATTCGTAGGTACTTTATTTGATATTCTCCCCGTTAGATGGCGATGTAAACGAATAGTGTGTAATTTGAGTTGCCCCCAACTATGCGCTGTTGACCAGAACCTAAATGTCTAAGCGTAGGAATACAGATCTCTAAAAGGATTGAATTTCGTTGAGATATGACTGATATGAGAGAAGTTTCGTTCTCACCCCTTCAGGTGGCGATATTCACACATTATGATTATTATTCGATATTTTTGCAGTTTTCTTCATTCAAAATAACGTAATCGTGAAGGTACTTTATTTGATTTTATCACCATTAGAGGGCGATGTATATACACTTACTGTCTACCATGAAAGGCTATCCTCTTGATCTGGTGATCAAGAGGCGGGTGAATATCACAGTAAATTTTTGTCGAAATGTCAAGTAAATCGGATTTTGGCGATCAGTTTCAATCTTTCCTCATAATTTTTGAAATGATTTTGAATTTCTGTTTGGGTAATGAATATATTCGCGGAGATAACTGAATCCAAAATTGCCATAATTAGTAATTGACATATTATTTTTGTGTTTCTGTTCTGTGTGACAGCTCATATCCATGGAAACATGGAAATCTCGCTGCTCCACCAACTGAGATGTTTACCCAGTTTACCAATTATTTTAAGCTGAGCACCAAAAGGCTAAGATGTTTAAAATAATGGTGTGAGCACTAATTAGATTTTGATTAGCCAACATTGAGAATATTAGAAAAGTTCCTTTTTTCCCACTTCAGAAAGAGCTATTCACAAAATAAGTTCTAATTTTCATTAGTTATTTCAAATATTTGAATTCATTCTGGTGAATTGGTTGTGTTAATAGTCGATAGTTCTTTCAAGCAATAATTTGTGTTCATATTCTTGACATTTTGATTCATATTAGTAGTATTAGTACTGAGGAAAGGAATAATATGGCTTATACTCATGCTATTAACAGTCACAAAGCAGAGCCAAATTTTTGGTGAGGATTGGGTTCTACGCTTGCGTCAACTGGAAATTCAAAAATTGCGAGAAATGTAGAGGTTATGTATATTCCGAAAGACAATAGACAAAAAAATAGATAACAAGGATGAAAATATGTCACTTAAATATTTTGAGTTCAATTCTTAAATATGAGTTAGAAATGATATTCCGGGCTTGAAGTTAACGAAATGGAGCGATTCATTTCACAAATGAAGTTATGAATGACGTATGATTCACGACATATTATGATGTGTCAGAGAGAAACTGAATTGGCAAATTATTTTATTCTCAATATTGCTGCACAAGCGCAGATCTGGATTCTTACCAAAGCCCAGATTCAATTTTCATTGTTTCATTGCCCATTTTGGAATTATGAAATGACACGTATGACATTACGGCGCCGCCACGAAACAATTTTAAAATTTTCGATTTGGTCGATGTCAATGCATTCAAAAATTGAGAAGTTCATACACCATGTTTTTATATTAAGCAAGACTCATATCATTTCTGTATAAAAAGTACCCGGAATTGTAAAAAAAAACACATAAATTTAAATTTAATCATCAATATTTATTTTGTCTCCTTCAAAATAGTCCCCATTGCTTACAATACAACTATGATATCGGCGAACCCACTTTTCCATGCACCGCTCATACGCCGCCAAAGGTATGGCCTTCAGTTCTCGTTGCGAATTTGTTTTGATGGCTTCAATGGACTCAAAACGCGTTCCACGTAGGGGCAATTTGAGTCTTGGGAATAGAAAAAAGTCGCACGGAGCTAAGTCAGGTGAATACGGCGGTTGTTCGATGGTATTTATTGAGTTTTTGGTCTTGTATTCCTTAATAATTATGGCTCGGTGCGACGGCGCGTTATCATCATGCAAAATCCACGAATTGTCTTTCCATAAATCTGGCCGTTTACGACGAACATTCTCACGCAAACGCCTCAATACACCCAAGTAATACTCCTTATTCACTGTCTGTCCTTCAGGAAGAAATTCTGAGTGCACAACACCACGATAATCGAAGAAAACAGTGAGCAAAACTTTAATTTTCTATCGACTTTGACGTGGTTTTTTCGGACCGTCTTTGAATGATTTGTACCAATCGTATGCTTGTGTTTTTGACATACAATTATCACCAAAGGCTTTTTTTAACATTTTCAATGAATCGGCACAAGAAAATTCGTTTGCAAGACAAAATTTGAGGCAAACTCTTTGATCAACTATTTTTTCCATTGTAAAATTCGCAGAGCACTTTTGAGGTCGACTGATACTGACAGCTGATGTAAACACACTAGTTGACAGATCGCGCTCAAATTTGGCTTGGTAATAAAGGAAGGTCCTACCAACTTTAAGAAAAAAAAATTACCGATTCCTTTTTGGCGGTTCATTTAAATAACATTTTCCGGGTACTTTTTATACAGAGAGTATATTCCATTATAATGTAAATTCTATAGTGAATTGAGTTGTCTGCAATTCTGTGCTGTGGACCAAAACAAAAATGTCTTAGTCAAGGAGAATAAGAAAATGTCTTAGCATATTTGTATTCGGTGTAGTGAAGTTAAAGTACCATTGACAAAGTAGGTAGATAGGTACTGCAATGAGAAACCTGTTAAGCATTTAAAACAAAAAGTTATATGTTCAACAATTAGACACCGTTTAACTAAAGAGAATTCTTTTCGTGCGAATAACAATGGTACTGAAATTTTGTATATTTGGCCTAATTCATCTCCTGCTTGATAAACTAGCCATGGTTTATACAACTTTAAAGGTGGGTTTCACAAAGCGTAATCACCGGTTATCGGAGCTTGATCAAGCATCAACTCCATTCGACAGTTCAAAAATCAGAGAACCAAGCCGTTGATGTCCGATCACCGGTGATTACGATCTGTGAAATCCACCGTAAGTATCATTTCGGCGAAACAAAGTTTGCCGGGCCAGCTTGTGATATATATTTTTGAAATCGTTGAAGAAAGATCAATTTGAAAATATCATTTCTCATTATGGTTTCCATTCGAGAAAATGTTATTTTTTTATAGCTCCAAAATTTGAGCAGATACAAAAAATCCAATAGCACCGCTGAACAGCAGTAAAAAAAAGTGCCCGAAAGGTTTGTTCATTTCGAGAGCGTTGATCCTATAATACGTTTTCGAGTTATTTCTAATTGTGTACGATAAAATTTGAGGAGAAAGTCATCAAATTTCAAGAATAATCTGGATGCTCCCGTGAATTTCGAATATCATCGAATCGCAAAAAAATTAATCGCACTACAAGCTAACAATGTTGTCAGAATTTCTATCAAAATTCAAAATTGTCGTGACTAAAATCACTATGATGAAGAAACGTCTGAGTAGAGATATGTAATAATAAAATCCCACAATTGAGTCAATGAAATACAAAACTCAGATATATATGAATAATGAAGGTCGATACAAACCACGTATTGAATTGAAATTAATGAAAAATAAAATGATACTTAACACTTAATAATCTGTGGCGATGTATCTATCTGAACAATATCCTCTTGGAATTTTATAAACTCGACACTACACGGTTAGTATTGCATTAATTCACGGGTAGCCTTTACACGAGATCGAAGAAAAACACCTAAAATATCACTTTGCCCTCTTATTACATAGCTCTAGTAAAGATTTCTCCCAATTTTGGTAACAGATCGCGTCGGTAGTCGCTATTCGCATGCGTCGTTCACAGATGCTGACGTTTGAGATGGGTCGATTCATAGATATTACGGTGTGTCTTGTGTGGCTGCGTGTGCGCGACCATGCGCGATATTTACTCATTCAAACAATTAATGCTGAATGCGCAAAATTGTTGTCCGACTCGACTACTTTTGCGTATATTACGTTGTCTGAATGCCTAAATAGCGCGCCCGATACCACGCAAGTCACACCGTTATACCAAAGACTATATTTGGAAACTATGTTATCGGAAAAATCAATAATCTGGCATCGTCTTCTCAAAATCTCCGTGAAATATTCAGAGAAGATTTTTGTTTTGATTGATTTGAATACAAAATGGTTTAGGTTGATGAATCATAAATTGAGTGAAAACCCATGCTTCATAAGATATTTTTGGGATATCGAGGAAACTATGAACAAGTTATTAGTGTTCACAAACTAATCTTCAGGAGAATCGAAGAAGAAACAATTTTGCTAGGAGAAATATGGCTTTTCAATTGCAGATATAATTGGACATAACTAAGTGTTTGTAAAGAAATATCGTGTATTTCACATTCCTATTCAAATAATCTTTTCAACTGAACCGACTACTGAAAAATGGAAAACAAAAAAAGGTTTCTTTTGGTCTCGATAATTCACAGTTAAAATATATGTACAAGTCAAAGACTCACCCTGTATATGATTCGAACGTTTCCTTTCATTAAATGCTATTGGATTGACGTTAATCTCATTTCGAATATAAAAATTGATTTTGAAGAAGTTATTCGCTCAGGAGTGTTCTTAGTTGTTACTCCTGAGGATGGTAGGTGGATGGTTGACTAAACGTTGGCAATATCAAACCAGAACCACAATGGAAGTAGCCAAAATAAAAATATCATGAACCACAGATTAGAGCAGACAGACGAGCACTTCATTCTGATATAGACAGACGGGTGACACCAATTATTAGCTTCCAAAGTTTCTAGTCGTTCACAATGTTGTCGGAAAGATCAAACGAGAAAACATATTCTGTAGAATTTCTCATCAAAAGATGCCTACTGTCTCGCGAATGTACTGTCCGCATTCATTCACTATTTTTTTTGAAAAAGTTTACTTTCATGACCATCCTAAAGCAAATTCGGAGCCAATGTTCTGATTTGTACGTGACTTTATTGGGACGCAATTGTTCAGGTAGGCCACAGGCGTCAAATATCTAAGAGTTCTAAGACGGCTCTGGGCGTTGTTCAAAAATACTTTTGATTAACTATTCGAAAATGATTGTAAAACGAATAAACCCATGAATTCCTTTCCAAATAATTGATCATTCAATATTGAAATCATTAACCCATTATCATAGTAATAGGTCTTTAGTAGAAAATGATTTTGACGAATGAAATAATCGAGTTATCGGGTCTCCAAGTCGTAATATATTCAAAATAAAGAAACTAGTTCTGAAACCGTTCTCCTCTCAGGCTCTTGAGGAGGATGAGGAAGTCCCCTCCTAATTTAACAATGCGAAATATACAGTTCGCATAAAGCTCTTCAAGGGAGATCAAGATTCGGTTGACCTATATCCGATGAGAAGCAATTCAAATTAGTGGTCAGTTGAAGTGAGACCGGTTGATTAGTGCGGAGTCCTGTCGTTCTTGGAAAAAAATATATTTCTATAAAACAACTCACCTATGTTGACTTTGAGGTGAACGATCTATTATTTTGAGAGCACGCAAGTGAACATCTTTTGTATTCTTACTTGAGAGTAACAAAATATTTCGCGGTAAGTTAGCATTTCCTTAGTCAACTTCAATTACATTTCGAATAATTTTTGTTTGTGCCGCAAAATCAAATTTTAAACCTGAATATGAATGAACCTTTTGTCGTATATCATCAGGAATGATGAACAGTGAAATTATATTATTGAAAATGAACCTTTACTCCACTTTGACTCAAATCTATTCGTAAGTAGATATCGTTATAATTAT
The DNA here is from genome assembly GCA_951802165.1 of Adalia decempunctata. NCBI lineage: Eukaryota > Metazoa > Arthropoda > Insecta > Coleoptera > Coccinellidae > Adalia > Adalia decempunctata. The sequence goes on along the minus strand of OX637696.1, from coordinate 59,378,881 downwards.
TATATTTCGCGCCGATAGTCTTCGCCATCTCTATTATGGCATTATGTATCATGGTGCTAAAAATTTATTACGAAACGTAATTAAAATATATATTTGATATTATGGTAGTATGTATTATGGTATGTCCCATTAATGCTAGGAACTGATCTACAACAGGACTATTGTGGGCTACATCCCAGAGCCCCTGGTACTCAAGGGGCCCCCTGACCCCATTGGAAGAAAATAATGGTCATAAATGGGAAATAAAAAAAGAGTTTTCGTGGAGGGCACGATTGACCAATACCTACACACTGATCATGAATCCGTGGTCAAATTCAATATTCAGATTCTCTTCGTTCAGCCCTTCGTCTGCAAACACTAACGTAAATATTTGGGTTATTTTAATATCTCGAATGCAGCACTATAGTTCGTAGGTGGTCAAAGTTAAACAAAGGATTCCGCAAATTTTACGTTTTTTGTTTGCCTGATGAATTCAAAACGATGTATTCGATCGGGATGAAATTACGCATTTATCCATATGAATGCGAAATTAAAAAAGAACAAACTTGTCGGCACGCACTCACCCAGTTTTCTTTTTGAATGGCTATATCTTTTCAACAAAGCCGAATTCTGAAAGTTAGCAAAAAAAGGTTACTTCAGAACTCGGAAATCTAGAGAAAAAAACAAAGTATGAGTTTTACACTATACAGAGTGTCTCATTTAAAAGTGTCCACCCTCAATAACTCAGGTCGATTTTTAATGACTGGGGGACATGATCTGGGAAACAGAGCTTGTTTCTACTTGCAACCCTCTACAGAAGAGGGAAAAGTGGGTAGTTTTGTACCCCAAACGTATGCATGGATTCAAATTTGTATCAACCTGCAGTTTATGTTCTTATAAGTGAATAATCACAAAGTAACACGATGTTTTTTTATGTGTGTGAAGTTGGCCCAGCACTTTTTGATTTTTGAATAATTTTTTTGTGCTGAATTGTGCTAGGTTTGTGCTGCTTTGTGCCGTTTAAATTTCCTTGTTATTCCATTTGGTTCTCAAGAAATTTCAAAAATCGAAAAAATGGGCTAGCACAGCACTTTTCGAAAAATTAGGTTTCAATGGCTGAAATAGATTGTGCTGTACATGTATTGAGTTGTGCCGTTCGAATTTTCCCGGAAGTCCCACTAATTTCGCAGGAAATCGAAAAGTTGAAAAAAAGTTAGCCCAGCAATTTTTGATTTTCGAAAAAATATTTCTCGTACTCAATTCAGCTAGGTTTGTGCTGCTTTGTGCCGTCAACATTTTTTTTTATTAGTACGAATGGAGTATGTAGTGACAGTTATGAGCGTTGCATTTTGCAGTTCTCAACGATTAGAATATTTTTTGTTGCTACGTTGCCCTTTACCGATTTCTCTTATCTAATTTAGTAATTTACACGTTGTGAAGAAAAATTTTTTTTCAAATAGTTCGCCACAAGTCAGCACGAATGCAGCACAAACTGTTTTCACTAATTTGGGAGGAAAAAAAGTATGATTGCTGGTACAAAATTGTTTTAATTTCAATTTTCTGGAAAATAGGAGGGCATTTCGGGAAATCGCAAGTTTTCAAACAATCTACTTAATTTCATTATTTTCTCCTTTTATAGGGAACACGGAAAGTTTTTCCTGAAAAATATGACCAGCACAAGTCAGCACAAATGCAGTTCAATTAGATGAAAGAATTTTGGTCGCAAAAAAACGAAAGTGCTGGGCTAACTTTTTTTTATTTCTTAATTTTTCGGAAAATTAGCAGAATATTCGTGCAAATTTAAACGGCACAACTTTAACTGCGTGTAGCACATGTTTTCAATGAAAAAATTTGAAAGTGCTGCGCTGACTTCATTTTTCATTTTTGCCATTTCAAAGAAAATTCGAAAAATGTTCGTGAAAATATTTACGGCACAAGACAGCACAAATGTAGCTCAAGTCACTCATTTGTAAGGAGAAAAAACAAAAGTGCTTGGCTAATTTTTTTTTAACTTTTCGATTTTCTGCGGAATTAGTGGGACTTTCGGGAAAATTCGAATAGCACAACTCAGTACATGTAGAGCACAATCTATTTCAGCCATTGAAACCTAATTTTTCGAAAATTGCTGGGCTAGCCCATTTTTTCGATTTTTGAAATATCTTGAGAACCAAATGAAATAAAAAGGAAATTTCAACGGCACAAAGCAGCACAAACCTGGCACAATTCAGCACAAAAATTTTTTTTTCGAAAATCAAAAAGTGCTGGGCCAACTTCACACACATTGTTTTTTTATGGAATTATGGTACCGATAAATCTGAATGAAACAGAGATGTTCTAAATGATGGTATAATTTCTATTGAAAGAAGAATATTTTTAACAAAGAGTATTTGTAAAAAATTACCGCAGATTCTCAAAGTAATCACCATTAGATTGCATGCAGCGATACAGTCGTTCTTTAAAATTATTTCGTACATCCACACGTTGAGTTTTTGTGGGTGTTGAGAATGTTGCTCCCTATAGGTAGAGGTGAGGATTTTAATTTGTTATAATTGTTGACGTTTCCGTTAAGGAAAAAGGTGCATTCATCCGAAAATCACACGTTGTACAGAAAAACAGTATTTGCAATAATTTATTGCGAAATTATTGGCAAAATTCCATTCTCCGATCACCATCATCTTCGTTCAGTTGAACAAGTGTCATTTTATAAGGATGGAACTTAGCCAGCTTCAGTATTCTGTGGACACTTGCCCTTGAATGTCCAGTTTTCTGTGATAACGTTCTACACTTCCACATTGTTCCCGTTCAACCATCAGTTGACCAATTACGGCGACTCGATCGTTTTCATCCGTAACCGTACGAGTGCGATTATGTTTTTTGTTTGCAACTGATCCTGTTACCTCAAATTTATATACAACAGAATGATAAATAAATAATAATAATTTTTATCAGGATGTCGTTCATTAAAAATCCTCGCAGTAGCCCTAGCACAGTCATTTTTCTGGAAATAAATTTTCAACATTTCCTTTCTCTCCTCCAACGTTTAAACCATTGGCGTATGGCAGTGCAGATTCTGATAAGCATGAAGAGAAAAAAGGCATTTAACCCTTTTTAATCACCTTTTTGTTTTGTTTTTCATTCGCTCAATGAAATTTTTATGATCAATTAGAACATTTCTGTTTCATTCAGTTTTGTCGGTACCATAATTCCATAAAACACACAGTTCCTTTGTAAAAATTCACTTATAAGAACACAAACTGCAGGTTCATACAAATTTGAATCCTTGCATACATATGTGCTACAAAACTACCCACTTTCTCTATTCAAATTCCTGATGGGGTTGCATTGCAATCCCCTCCAGGGGGTTGCTAGTAGAAACAAAAAAGCTCTGTATCCCAGATCATGTCCCCTTGTCATCAAAAATCGACCTGTCTGAGTGTTTCCACGAATTCTGATTCGTTGTTGAGTTATTGAGGGTGGACATTTTTAAATGAGACACCCTGTATAGGGTTTCCCATGAGGAACTTAACATACTCCCTTCATATACATATAGGGTCTATCATCAGCATCATGAAATGGCTACTTAGAAATGTCTCCTATATTTCCTTACCAATATACAGGTTGATTTATTCATTCTTATTGAAATTTCATTCGACTATATTTCTGGTACTGTATATCAGAATGAAATAATTTTTTTCGGAATTTGTCACAAATTTATTTTCTTATTAAGTATCAGAAATTCAAAATTTTGTAATTCTAGGCACACTCAATGAACATGATCTTCCCAATTTAGATAAAAGTACTCATTTTCGAGAAATTCAAAACTTATTGTATTTTTTAGATCATGAATCGTTAAGGTGTGACAAGAATTTGAATGAATGAATTCGATTCCTGTGGTGATGCATTCCGAATAAATGTAAAAACAATTTCAGAGAGTGGCCTTTAGGGTGGTCATTTTCACATCAGCAGTAAAAATTGATTTTTCGGAGTACGGCACTAGAAATATGATATCGGTATAAATAATGCAATAGATGCTATAAAGTGTTACGAATTCTGAACAAATCATGATTCTGATTATAGCTCATTATATTGTAAGAGTATGTAAAATTCCCCGTGGGAAACCCTGTATAATGTTGTGGCAGTGTTTGTGTTTTACCACACCTTGACATAATTTATTGATATAAGTTTATTCTGCGTTTACGAATTTAAAAACCAGGCTTGACAAAGTAGGCAGATATATCGCATTCAATGAATGTATCAAATAATCTCTGTGCAACCGCTAGACTAGACGAAAAAATTATCATACTTTGTATCGGTTTTTCCTTAGGGATTATTATTTTGTACCACTCTCCACTCTCCTATATGTTTTGTCTGAACCCAGAAAATTTCGCGATTAATGGATAATAGAATCCACAGTCCGATGAGATGTGGCTAGACATTCTATTACTTAGACGTAGAATATTCTTCGAAGATTCGAGATATCGAAAATATCAATAAATATATCACAATTAGGAATTATTGATATTTAATGGCAGGAACTGAAATAATTTGTAGAGAAGTTGATTAATCAAACTGAACAATGTATTTATTTATATTTTCAACATTTATATAGTATATGTGTATAGAAATATTTCATAATTAAATCATTGATGAAGAATGCGTGCAAATTTTATCTTTTCAGCACGTGCTGTTTATTTGTGCAAAGGTCACGACGAATATCGTTCTAATGTCCTTAGAACTTCAAAACAAATGCTTCCATCTGAGAATAGGAATTGTGCGTCAAGAATCTCCAAAATATAACCTGTATTCAATTTTGCCATCGATATAGGAGGACTTTGTCGAACGCAAAATGATCGGTTCGACCTTCCAAATTTTTTCTGACACCAATATGTTGAAATCTGAAAAAAATCTTAAACTGAATATGAATAACAATTGATGAGATGTACCCATGGGGATTGTGTTCAAACAAAAGTGAAAGGTTTTCCCGAGGGTTTTCCAATAAAAGGTATTATTTTGGCATTGGAAGAAAGATGCCAGTTTTTCAGATAAATGGTTGAATGTTCATTTCATTATAAACTAGCTGGTCCGGCGAACTTTGTACCGCCTGAATTATACTTAAAAGTTGCATAAACTTACCATTGCTTTTTTTCAAGCAGGAAAAAAATTAGGCAAAATTAAAGTTCAAAATATACAAACTTTTAATAATTTTGTGATTCACATGGAAAGAATTCTCTTTATTTAAGCGGTAACTAATTGTTGAACTTGAACATATAACTTTTTGTTTTTAATTGTTTTACAGTTCTCTTTTTGCAGTACCTCATGTGACTGTGAATAGCAGGAGTATAATCCATATTATACCTTTCCTCTTATATGAATCAAAATGTCAAGAATATGAACAAAAATTATTCCTTTAATGAACTATCGACTATTAACACAGCCCGTCGACCAGAATTAAAAAATCAGTCAGTTGTTAATAGCCCAACCTGAAGTGGCAAAAACAAAACTTTTCTTATATTCTCAGTGGTCACACCATTATTTTAGACATCTTAGCTATGCTGCTAAGCTCAAAATAATGGGTAAACATCTCAGTTGGTAGAGCAGCGCGATTCTCATTATTCCATGGATATGAGCTGTCAATCTCTCTTCAATTTGTTCAATTTAGTTGACGATATCAAGCTCGTTAGAAGACAAATCGAGATGTTCAAATGTCGATAGTACGATCGACACGGCAAAATTATCAACACTGTGAATCACGTTGAACTCTTATTCAAATATTGATGGTCATTCGACCAGATCAGATTAGGCAACCCATGAAACATTATTGTTAATACTGTCTCTGTGCGAACAGAAACACGAATATAATATGTCAATTACTAATTATGGGCAATTTTGGATTCAGTTATTTCCGCAAATATATCTATTACCCAAACAGAAATTCGAAACAGTGCACCCCCCCCCCCCCCCCACGAAATGGATAAAGAAAACTGAACTACTATAATAAATTAAACAGGCTCGAGAAGCATGGCTCCGGTGTCTGGATGATTTTTGTGAAGCGTTAAGGGAAAGATTACAATCTCATAAAGACACAATAATATCTTTACAAAAAATTCTTCCACAATTTTGTATCAGAACAGACATCACTTCATTAGAAGCTGCATTGAAATTATATGAACCAGATTTGTCATTTAACGACATTGTGCGAAGTGAGTTTGAGCTGTGGCAAGAAAAGTGGAAACAGGAAAGACACGAAGTTCTGCCAAAAACGGCGATTAGTTCTCTAGAAAACTGTGACAAAGATTTATTCCCCAACATTTATATCCTTCTGAAAATACTAGCTGTCCTTCCCGCACGGGCGTAGCCAGGATTTATAACAGGGGGGGGCAAACCATGGTCATGGTCGAAGGTCGTTCAAAATGTGAAATTTTGGGATAAAAAGAAAAGGCAAATTTAATTAATTTTTTCTTTCAGGGGGGGGCAGCTGCCCCCCCTGCCCCACGCTGGCTACGCCCATGCCTTCCCGTGTCAGTCGCTACCGTTGAAAGGACTTTCTCTAGCCTAAGAAGACTGAAAACTTACCTAAGGAACAGCACATCTGAGAATAGACTAAATGGTCTCGTATTGCTCTCTATTCACAGAGACATCACAGTTAGCGACGAGGAAGTTCTTGATAAGTTTGCTAGTGTACCGAGAAAACTGGGGTTTGTTTTGTAACCATCTATGTAAGCGAATGTTCAGCTAACCTCGTCTTCATGTCTTCAATATATTTTTTATTTTAACCACTTATAATCAAATGAAATTTCTCAATGTCGTTTTTTTTCTTGTTCAAAACATGATTAAGCCATTTGTGAAAACGTCACTACTCTATCAATTTCTCGTCACGTTGCAGGAGTCCGTTAAGGTGGGCGTTCAATGTAGTGTGTTTTTATTTCAAGTTGATTTCGAAAACGGTTTCACTTTGAGAACTGAAATTTTGTGGGTGAACTCAGAAAGGATTAGGGTTCTTGTTGAAATAATTTTAATCGATTTCATTCCGACAGTTAATTTGTTTTCTTTCAAAAATAGAATAAAATGAGCCAACCCATGCTTCTGTTTTATTTCAACAGAAAGACCCATGAAAATAGTTCAACATCCGATTAAAAGTGAATCTACTGATAATTTCGTTCAGAAGATCAACTTGAAATACGGAATTGGCAGAAAATGGCCAAATTCAAATTTTGGCGGGAAAAAATTCCTGCTTTACCCACAAATTCGCTTATTTCATAGTTCGGCGATTTTCGGATAGAGAGCGCCATTGTACATTTCATTCATGATTAGAGAGATACTCATAGAACTTATTGTGATAATGTAAGTTCTATGGAGATATTCCTCAAAATGGACGGTGGCGCCTCTATCGGCTGCGCTTTCCTACTCGCTTTAAACGCCCACCTTAAATGGGGATAGTTCACAGACGTGAGTGTTGGCTAGAAATAGCAACAAATGGTAATTTCTTTGCATCAAAACGATTTGAACATAATTTGTATGAGACATTGATGAAAAACAGGGAGACTATGCCCAAAGTTATCCTTTGATTCCCAATCAAAAAATTGCATCTAACCATTGGATCATTTGATGGTGTAAGCATCTCGGCCCCCCCCCCCCCGAAAATGTTTTCTATATACGCCACTGATTCGAAAGCATTTCAAAAATATAGAAAAAAGACGAAGATGGCCAACTCACGTTTGAAACTGATCGTCAAAATCAGATACTTGATCTTTCGGTAAAAATTCACTGTTCCACCAACTTGAGATAAGTTTACCCGCTTTTTGATCTGGCAATAAACTTCCATGTTACCATGAGTTCTATGCGAATCACATATCGCCATCTTACAGCGGTAATATCAATCTACGACTACGTACAGTGACTTGTCTATTCACTTTACGACTACGCATCAACGGTAGCGACACCCAGTGGCCTTATTCAAAAGAAGGAAAAGCATTTTCTGCATAAGAAAAACTTTAATCAATTTTTTCGAAGTTTTATTGTATTTTATAATAACCAGATCGAAGACGATTCCATAAATGAAGTTTCATAACAAACAGTGCATCCGATTTCTAGTTATAAATGGTGTAACTAACATCTTTCTTTTATATATATAATATAATAATATAGATAGGAAGGTCTGCCGTTTTTAGTTGAATATAACATCACACCAAGTGACCCCACGATCACGACTATAACTCTGAAATTTTCCATAACAAAATCGCAAAGTGGCTGACCTATGTCCTCGATAGCCTAACGAATTGCATCTTTGAGGCCTTGAATCGCTGCTGGGCGCTTGGCGTAGACCTTCCCTTTCATATGATCCCAAAGGAAGAAGTCGCAAGGTGTAAACTTTGTCCAGATTGATACCATCCCATATTCCGGCCATAAAAAACCATTAGTCATCTCTCAACACGTTGAGGATAGAGAGGCTTTTCAACAATAACTCTTGGGTTTTCCGAGGCCCTGGAGGCCCATATGCGACAATTTTGCTTGTTGACGAAGCCACCGAGTTGGAAATTCTTCGATGGAATTCCGGATCATTTTCATGCATTTCAAGTACCCAATCAGCAAATACACGACTTTGTTAATGATCGGCTGGATTGAGTACTTGTATTAACAGAACTTTATAAGTCTTAAGACTCAAATTTTTATGCGAAATACAATGTTTGTGGAATGCCTTATTCCAAAGAATGATGAGGAATGAACAAGCCTGGGGTTTTCTTCAAAACTTTCGGCTACAGCAGCAATAATGTCGGCTGTTCTTGAGCGACGTGCACGATTTTTATTATTCACATCGCTAACTTGTCCCTTGTTGAGAAATTCTTTTCTGAGTGGGACACGAGAACGGACCTCGGCAGTCGATACTTATCAAGGCGCCTTCTTCAGAGCTGGAGGTAAAAAAACTCTTGATTCTCGAGAGGAAGCAATTATCTCTGGTGACTGGTGCTTTAAGTGGCTATCTGTTTAACAAACATTTACAAAGAATGGGTCTAACTGGGTGTTACCTGTACCGTTAGTGCAGGGGCGCGGATGAAACGGCGGAACACATACTGTTCACGCGTGGCGCAGAGAACCCTTGAAGATATCCTACGTGGATATTCTCAAACAAGCCACACTGAGAGTTCGCATACACCTCCCGCGGCGAGGACTTTGAGAATTTCTTATGAACCTCCGCATTGCGAGATGTATAAGATAATCTCAAACAGTTCGCATTGCGAGATGTATAAGAAGTTTCTACACAGGCCGCTTTGCACAGGTATATACAGGTCGCATTGCGAAATGTAAATAGAACATCAAAAACTAAATTTGATTTGTCCTATTCCTATAATGAGAATCTGTATATTCGCTATAGGTATTATTGAATTGATCTACACAACAAACAGTGTTAAAAGTTATTCATTATTTTCGGCTACAACAGAAGGTGAACTAAAACAAGCGAATAATTCCTTCAATCTTTATTATCAACAAATTGCAACAAAAAAAATTAAAAAAAAATTATTCAAAACATTACATTTCTTTCTTCCTCTGGGTATAATCTTGAGAAAAGACTCCCCTGTTGTCCTCCACGTATTCAGTGTTGCCACCCTCCGTACCTACAAGTTCGGGAAAAATCGGTAGATTTCGGTAGATTTTTGAAAAAAATAGGTCAATTTTTGGAAAAAAATACCTTTTCACATATTTTTTGTGTTATTCAAGTTGAAATACCATATATCCGAAATATTGGGCAAGAAGGTTATTTTACGAATGAAGCAAAATTGAATATGGATTTCATTTACTTACAAAACTAATGTTCGAAAAACTAATCTTTCGAAAAAAATTTCTGACAAAATAAATAGGTATTCCAAAAATTAACACCTATTGAAAACAGCAAATATGCTGAAAATGAGCGCATGTAAGTACATCAAATTGCTTAAAAAATATAGATTTGTCAACAACTCAACTCATGTATCAAATTATGGAATGTTTAGGAAATCTTCAAAATCATATCGTTAGAGTCATGATTTCCTAAAATATCGAAACATACATTCACTCCATCAAATGTCGGTAGATTAATGTGCTTTTTCGTTAGATCGGTAGATTGAGAAGAAAATCGGTAACACTTTTGTAAGATCAGTGGTTTATACATTAATCAAAACGTGAATAAACATTGTGTCAAGTTCTTTTGGAGCACAAATTGAACAAAGGGGATTTCAACAACATGTCAATGCCCATTCCATTCATATATCAGCTTGAAACAAAATGAGATATTATTCCAAACAATTCCCGTGAAAGCGTCGAATCATCACAATTCTCATGGAAGTGTTTTCTTCTATTACTATTGGAATTGCAGCAATGGTTTCCACAGGAACTTGTTAACCATGCCTAAAGAATTATCAATAATTTATTAGCTTGAATTTGTGGAATATTCGACTCTGCTAATCATTCTTGTAAAATCTGTTGTGAAGTTATTACACTCATCCATATTCTTAATAGAAATAGTTATCCTGATCACAAATATACCAAGTAGAAAATCGTTTACTGTGAATTGATCAATTCCGTTATTGGTGGTTGAATTACTCGGATAACATAAATGGCGGTAAAAATGGTTACGGTCCTAATATGTGAGAAAACTCCAGAATTTAATGAAAATAAGTAAATAACACTTACTTCAAGCACAAATATCCTCATCGAAATTTCACACAATAACGAACCTCGCACAGCACAGTAACACCGATAAACACAACTGACTACAGGGCCGATCCTAGCAGGTGTGCAGCGCGTGCCCCGCACGCGGGCGGCCAAATTCAAGGGGCGGCCGCAGGCCGCCACAGTCAATGTGTAAAAAGTATGATTTTCAACAAATCTTAAAGAGATAATTGTTTTCAATTATAGAGTATTACATTCCAACTCTAATTCTACAAATTTTGAATCAGACGAGAAAAAAGATTAGATGAAACTGAATTTTTCAATCTTGTCAAATCCAATATTCCTTGTTCCCCTTACCGACAAAAAGAAACAAAAGAATGCTGTAGCACAATTTTTGGCTAGTCAGAATTTGGCATTTAGAGGAACTAGTTCAGAATTATATCATAGAGATAATGGAAATTTTTTCAAAGCAGTACAGATGTTGGCTGAATTTGATCCAATTATATCGGAACACCTTAACAATATTAGTAGATGTAAGGGTAAGGACGTGAGGCGTATTTCACACTACTTGGGGCAGCATTTCAAACGACATTATTAACGTTTAAGCTGAATCTATTCGTAAAGAGATAACACGCGTTGTCAAAAAAGACCAAATATTACGCCATCATTCTGGATTCATTTGTTATTAGGTGTGTAGACTTATCGAATAGTACAGTAGACATTTCAGAGTACTTTATAGGCTTTTTTTCCAGTAGCTAATACCACTGGACAAGGTTTATGTAATTTTTTGTTGGAAAAGCTACTACCTAGCCTGCAGCTTGACGTTCATGATATTCGGAGTCAAGGATATGATAATGGAGCAAATATGAAAGGGAAAAATGTAGGCCTTCAGAAAAAGATACTTACCATTAATCCTACAGCATTTTATGTTCCATGTTCGGGTCATACCTTAAATCTAGTGGTTATGATGCCGTCACTTCTAGTGGGGAAATTTCGAATTTTTTTGACGGAGTGCAATAATATAATTCTTGCACTCCAATTTCTTTTCTGGGTCTCCATATCGATGGGATATATTCAAAAAATATGTCGAAGGTTTAACTTTGAAACCCGACACATGGTGGGGGAGTCGCATAAATGCAGGACTTTAAAAATATCGTGGAAGCTTTGAATGCTTTAATTGGAGATCCCACTATGGATAATAGGACAAAATAAATGCAGCTAAACCCCTAGTGAAAAACATGAAAACATTTGAGTTTCTATGCTCAATGTTAATTTGGCATGATGATCTTATGAAAGCCTGCATGGACTTAGATATTAGAATACAGGTGAATGCGGAGGTAAATATTGTTAAGGATTTAGGTGGCGTACAACTTTTTAACGAAATTAATTCATTTAAACATATTTTCCTGGGTAAAGATCAACCTAGGGAAATATTAGAAATCATTCTTAAAATTGATTTGATTTCTTGTTTTTCGAATTTCACATTAGCCATAAGAATTTTATTGACATTGGCTGTCTCTGTTGCTTCAGGAGAAAGGAGTTTCAGTAAATTAAAAATAATTAAAGATTACTTCAGGAGCAATATGTCATAGGAGACACTCTCGAATTTGGCCATTATCTCTATTGAATCTGAAATATCGGAAAGAATTGATATGAGCGAAATTATTGATTTATTTGCTTCTCAGAAAGCTAGGAAAGTTATTTTATAGGTACCTGTTTAAAAATAACTGACTGAATAAAAGACTGTTCCTGTTCGTATTTATACTTTTTGTTATGCATTAGTTTGTTTGTATTTTTTCTTTTAGTATTTAGTATTAAAAGGTTATAATGTATTGTTTTCTAACAATCAAAAGGAGGCCCATTAAAGATTTCTTATCTTTTTTTGACATATATATGTCAAAAAAAGATATATATATATTTTTGTCTTTGGGGCGGCACATAAGGATTCTGCACGCGGGCGGCCAACACCCTAGGATCGGCCCTGACTGACTAATCTATCCACAAAACCCCTCTCGGCCCTCTCGATGTCTTGGTAAACTTGCTGTTTATACAAGTCGATTTGATAGACAAATAGCGCCTGCGTGAACAGATTGACCTTGTCAATCGCATGGTGCGCTCTCCTCTCCAAGTTACCGCATGGAGAGTTCCCAAGGATATCGCATGGCGAGGTCTCCAAGATATCGCATCGGCACATCAGTGGGAAACTCGCTTAGTAACATCACATAGAGATCTCTGGGACCTCGCGGTAGGAGCTCCCATAAAAGTCGCATTGTAACCTCTCAGAAATATCGCGGAGAAGTCTGTGTTGCCTGGGGTATGATCTGAGCGCATTTTCAAAAATGTCAAAAAAAATTTATAAGTGACTCATAGCAGCCCGTCTAATTTCCGGAATGTAGTTAGATAATAGCCCTGACATACCAATAACACAGTTTTCAGACACCAAGATTGTAGCGCGTACCCAGGAGACCAATAAAAAAAATAAAAAATGAAAATAAAATTACAGCAGCCCATCTGAAAATGATTTTTATAGGTTAAGTTGTGTCAATTGATGTGGAAAGATCAATTTTCAGACAAAAAACATGTCGCCTTACATTTTTATAGCATTTCGAAAATGAAACGAATCTGACCTAAGTGACTCATAGCAATCTGTCTGAAATTCGTCAATGATTGAATACGTTCCCCAGATGTGGAAAAAAATGATATCAGACAAATTGAATGTAGAATGTAACTAATCAGACAACTTTTCAATTTGCAGTACTTAGCCCGGTGCATAAACGTGAGGTAAATTTGCCCCAGGAGTATCGTTACATTTTTTCATACACATATTTATCACACAGTTATCTAATGTGTCAATGTGTGTATTGATAATTTAAATTAAAAATTTGATGTTAACATGAGAAGTTACCTGAATCTGTGGAACTGATACACTGAAGGAATTTCTAAATAAATTGTACGACATGAGTTCTACAGAATGAGGATAAAGTTGTATGTTTATTGACAATCACACAAGAAATCAATGCTGAATAGCCGCAATCCTATAGAAATACTAGCACTGAACATGAAATTGAGGTAGCTACCAAATTTACTAACTGAAAATTCGGCAGAATGAAATGATAATACGTACTTTTGTAGATTGTAGCCAATAAAACATTAATTATTCAGCAAAAATATATGCATTATATTTATTGAAGATATTATGAATTAGTTCAATGTTCAACTCAAAAATCTGAGGGATGTTCAATCTCAAATCATTCCTAATATACAGGGTGGCCATTTGAAAACGAAACAGACGAGGTTACAGACGAAATAAATTTTTTCGATAGAAATGCTCGGACAGGTCGATTTCTGTTTCGAGGTGGACAACTTAAGATGTAGGTTACGGATAGCGCTTCAACCCTTGCTGCTACAACTCCCACCCCCAATTTTTGAATAGGGAAGATGGGGTGATTGATACCTCAATTCAAAGGTATTTTTATACTGATTTCAGCACAGTAATTGTTTTTTCATTTTATGCATTAGTTCTCGAAATATTCTTAACTAAGTATTTGAAAATGAAGTGGTGTTTTCATGGCACTTGTAGTGTTTTTTTGTGAAAAATCGACATCTTGATTAAAGATTTCTATGTCCGTGGATTGGAGGAAGGAAGCCACAGTCATGGTTGTTTTGAAGCTCAAAATGTCGATTTTTCACAAAAAAAACACTACAAGTGCCATGAAAACACCACTTCATTTTCAAATACTTAGTTAAGAATATTTCGAGAACTAATGCATAAAATGAAAAAACAATTACTGTGCTGAAATCAGTATAAAAATACCTTTCAAATGAGGTATCACTCACCCCATCTTCCCTATTCAAAAATTGGGGGTGAGGGTTGTAGTAGCAAGGGTTGAAGCGCTATGCGTCCGTAACCTACATCTTAAGTTGTCCCCCTCGAAACAGAAATCGACCTGTCCGAGCATTTCTATCGAAAAAATTTGTTTCGTCTGTAATCTCGTCTGTTTCGTTTTCAAATGGCCACCCTGTATATATATTTCTACTAACCAGTCGGCTCTGGCGTCATCTAATCTATCCGTTTTACACGGTTTTAGCCGGGCGGCTATGAAACATGGTTTTGGTCGTCATCTCTCGTACTATTGGTAAACCCCTCATTTTCACTGCACGAATCTTTAAATTATATTCTGTTGATTGTGTTATGGATCATTCAATAGCCACTAGGTACATATATTTTTTTCGTCTGAATAATACACTCGCTATCAAATAATCGATAATTTAATCACTAAAATATGTTTTAAAAGATCTGTAACCCTCCCGTTCGGTAATATTTTCACAGGGCGTACCTCAATTGGCTAACACTAATCTTGCTCTTGGTTCCAACAGTCACATGCCACAAATGCACAATACGATGAATTCAGTAACAACTAGTCATAAATTTTCGTTATCTCAATTTCAGAACAATGATCTGGCCTCTTCTGCTCCTGTGCCTTCATATATCATCATCATTTGCATATAGGGAAGAAATGGATCCTACAGCGATGACAACCACCGGGAGAGTCGTTGGTATCAACATGATATCGAGGAAAAATAGAAAGTTTTCTGCTTTTCGAGGAATTCCTTATGCAAAACCACCCATAGGTTCTTTGAGATTTAAGGTAAATTTTTGAAGATCTGTAAATTATGAATCACGAACGTTCTATTATGATCGTAGGAACCAAAAGAACCAGAGGCGTGGAATCATACTCTACATGCCAATAAGGATGCACCCAAATGTGCTCAAAAGAATTATCTTTTCGGAAACCAGCTAGTGGAAGGATCGGAAGATTGCTTATATATCAATGTATACACGCCTATGGTAAGTGAAAGAAATGAATTAACTCTTCGAACCATGAAAATTCATGTATCAATAGTAGCTACTAGGAGCATAGATAACTGAAGAGTAGGCTCCACTACAAAAATGAACTGCCATAGACGTCGGAACTTATAAGTTCACCACGCGGTCACGAGGTGGCGCAAACGTCATTAGTGCCTCCAACCAGGCTATCCTTAATAAAATTATCTTCAATGATTATTAGTGGTTACCTATAACTTATTAGGTACCATTTGCAAGGGCGTCGCCAGGAGGAGGCAGGGAGGGGCAGTTGCCCCCCCCCCTAGAGCTCAAAAATCCCTTAAAAACTTATGAAACAATAGCGTAATATACGAAAATCAGTTCATTTTTCCTATTCTCATTGTTTTTTGCCCCCCCTAGCTCAATTGCCCCCCCCCTAGTTCAAAGGCTGGCGACGCCCTTGACCATGTGTATATTATACAGGGTGTTTCATTGGTAAATGAACATACGGTAACCTGAGCTAGAGCTACCATAGGCGAGTCCAAAAAACCGATATATGATAGGTCTAATCAATTCCATGACCGAGATACAGGGTGGTTTATGTATTCACCAAAAATTTCAATTCCTCATAACTTTTGAACCAACCACTATGGTCGGTAGATATTTGGAATGTATGATTCACTTCTACAGGCCGATCGATTTACTTTTGGATTTCCAAAAAATTCCAGGTCCGTATTCGAAAAATATGGGACTTCTTCCAAGCTGAGATTCAACACCCTGTATATTGAAATTTTGGCATTTGATTGAGATATTTGAAAAGAGCAGAAAATTTTCAATGGTGTTCAGTAGATTTCATTGTCCCGCACGTCATTTTGCTCGAAGAGAGCTTCAGGGAAAGATCCAATTGAAAATTGGAATTCCACAAAATTCTCAGAAAAATCGTTCATTATGATCAAATTGATTTTTTTTGTCCCACTAATTGCACATTCGAATTTTATAATAGGAAGAACTGACTTTGGTAGCTGGATTTTACGCTATGAAAGAATGATCAACAGAATTTCCTTTATTGGTGGAACCATATTCGCGAGGGATGGGGTCTTCAATATGAGGAATTCGCATGAATCGGCTGAAGAGAATCCGCAAGCAGTCAGGCATACGAAATCTCAATATAAATTTTCAAAAAACGTATGGTGTGGCGTTAATAAAAATTGATTGATTGGACCACACGTCCTACCAAGACGGCTTAGGGGTGATCTTTACTTAGATTTCCTCCAAAATCATCTTCCTGTATTCTCTATTACTCGAAGTACGGACGTTGCAGGAATGCAGTTTCAGCATAATGGAGCTCCCAGTTAATCGTTTGTGGTCCCCTTTATTGAGCTAAGACTACACTACAATCTGCTATCTCAAGAACCTCTCCTCCATTTTAAGCGGAGAATTGTATTCCTTAGATGCGTTATTCTCCGATCAACGGTTCGTGCAAAAACGTGAATATTGGGGATATTTTCTCTATTCAGTTCGATTTGAAATTGTATATTCCTTCGCAAAAGATGCATGCATCATTGCTAAAATCCTATGCATTTCATTTCAGTTGGAGCTGCAGAAATATCGGAGAAATCGTCTGCCTGTCATGGTCTTCATTCACTGGGGTGGATTCTTCAGTGGTAGCAGTGGAAGCGATTATTTGGGACCAGAATATTTAATGGACAAGGACGTTGTTCTCGTGACCTTCAATTACAGACTTGGAGTATTAGGTATGGTTACAAGAAAAATCAATGTTATTTGAGTATAGGATATCGAATTTTCTACGTTTCACTGAAATGACTTATTTAAACTATACAGGTTTTCACATGGAAAAGGTAACAGGTCTTTTCTAGTCTAGAAATGGCCTTCCACATCACAGGCAGCTGGAAAAGGATAGGAATAATAATCACAAGATAACGCCGGTCAGCTTTGAAAGCTGTGATCTGTATGGAGTAATTCCATTCAGAAGCTGCTTAGGGATTTTTTTAGAACTTTGTTTCGCCTAAATGACACTTCACAAATCGTAATCACCGGTGATCGGAGATCAAGGCCTTGGTTCTCTGATTTTTGAACTGTCAAATCGAGTTGATGCTAGATCAAGCTCCGATTGATTTGATTACGCTTTGTGAAACCTACCGTTGAAGTTGTATAAACTAATTATTGCCATTTTTTCAAACAGGAGATAATTTAGGCAAAATATACAAAATTTTAGTACGATGGAATAATAATTATGGATGAGAAATAGATGAATTACCTCTGGTCACTCGATCATTGTATAATCCACTTCAGTTGAATTGAAGTACTTTGTCTATGGTACTTTAACTTCACAGAATACAAATACGCTGAGACGCAGTGGCGGATTTAGGGAGAGCGAAGGTGATTTCTCCCCCCCCCCTCAGGTTTCACTAGACCCAAGGCCCTCGCCATTTTTAGTTTTCATATTAAAACATTTAACCGAAATTTTTACTGTGTTATTTTGGAATTGCACCTCCCCCCCCCCTCAGTAAATTCCTAGATCCGCCCCTGCTGAGACGATCTTATTTTTCTTCTCGACCAAGACAATTTTGTTTTGGTCCACAGCACAGAGTTACAGGCAACCAATCTACTATAGAATTTACATTATCATGGCATGATATGAGCCTTGCTTAAGATGCCTGAAAATATGGTATATGCACTTGTCAATTTTTAAATGCATTGACATCGACCAAATCAAAAATATTAGAATTGCTTATTGGCGGCGCCGCAATGTCATACGTGTCATTTCATAATTCGAATATACAGGGTGTCTACTTTTAAAACGGCAAAACTTCAAGGGGGGATAATTCAAGTGATTTGCAACAAAAAATGTCATATAACACATATGGTCGAAATCTTAACGGTTTTTCTTCAATTTAACATTTCTCGTTTTCACGAAATATTTCATTTTTTTCCATGAAATCTTTAATATATCAGTTATGCTTGTAGCTTCATCGAATTCGATCACATATTTGGAAATGGTATTGAATTTTCTACAAGAAAAGAATTTTAGTGTGCCAAAAATATTTCTATTGCGGGTTTGGTGAGGAGATGAATATCACGATACGGAAGTGAACAAAATCAGTCATATTTTTCCAATGGGTTTTTCGTTGAAAAATTATTTATTATGGACATGTTTTCTGTTCAGCAAAAAATACCTCATTTAGTGTACTTTCGAATGACATATCAACTTTCCTGCTAACTGCTTGTTTTCTGCCATAATATCATGGCTTATAAGATGAAAACGAAAAAGTAGAAAAATTTCAAACCTAAATTTGCTCCATTTTGAAACTCATTATGATTGAATATCGAAGTAATTCTTATGGAAATCTGACAGTTTCTGTCACTTAACTTTTGTTAAGAGCTATTTAGTGACGGCTGAGACATCATCACATTTTTATGTTCAGCCTACCCTCTATGGGGTCAACGCCTATCTCTTCTTCTTCTCTGTTCATCTTCTTTACATTCTATGGCGAGGGGGGTATAAATAGAGTTACACTGTTAGTTGACAGTTCACAGTTAATTATACTACGAATTAATTTGATTTATAATTAATAAGTATTCGAGAAGAAATCGAGAAGATAATGCCAGTTTTTTCGAACATAGAATATCGACAGTTGATGAATGAGTATTTTGGGGAGAAATGGATTGGAAGGTACGGTCCGGTAAGATGGCCACCAAGGAGCCCAGACCTGACGCCTTTGGATTTTTATGTCTGGAGCACCTTAAAAGAAAATGTGTACCGAATTCGCGTTCAGACTCGAGAGGCTCTGATCGAAAGGATTGAATTGTGTTGTGCAGAAATGCGTCAGAAACATTGCGAACTTCGCAAGGTTGTTGATTCAGTTCGAAAAAGATGTGTTAAATGTATTGAACAAGGAGGTGGACATTTCAAACAATTGTTATAAATAGTAATAGTCCGGTTTTTGAATTTTTTCATAAAATCTGTATTATTGAAACTTTTTTCATTGTTCTGAATTATTCTCATTTCATTGATAAATTCATGATTTCCATTAGAATTACTTCGATATTCAATCATAATGAGTTTCAAAATGGAGCAAATTTAGGATTGAACTTTTTCGACTTTTTCGTTTTCATCGTATACGCCATGATATTATGGCAGATAACAAGCAGTTAGCAAGAAAGTTGATATGTCATTCGAAAGTACACTAAATGAGGTATTTTTTGCTGAAAAGAAAACATATCCATAATAGATAATTTTTCAACGAAAAACCCATTGGAAAAATATGACTGATTTTGTTCACTTCAGTATCGTGATATTCATCTCCTCACCAAACCCGCAATAGAAATATTTTTGGCACACTGAAATTCTTTTCTTGTAGAAAATTTAATACCATTTCCAAATATGTGATCGAATTCGATGAAGCTACAAGCATAACTGATATAATGAAGATATCATGGAAAAAATTGAAATATTTAGTGAAAACGAGAAATGTTAAATTGAAGAATAACCGTCAAGATTTCGACCATGTGTTATATGACATTTTTCGTTGCAAATCACTTGAATAATCTCTCCTTGAAGTTTAGCCGTTTTAAAAGTAGACACCCTGTATACTGTTATATGTAATGAACCATTTGTAATTTTTCAAATCTGACTTAAAAATTCTCCCATTTGAATAAAGTAATGTACAGATCTACTTCGTGTTCTTCGATTTCATAGAAATAATGAAGTTTGTATCTAAATGAAAGGCAACTGGCATTGTATTGATGAAAAAAAAATATTCAAAAAGACGACACCTATGAAAAATATAAAAAATCACCCTGCATGGACTAGATTTAAATTCAAGATATCAGACTGCTGAAAATAATACCATGAAATATTCCATTCTTTTATTTGCATATTTAACAATTTATCATTCTTTTCAGGTTTTTTCTCAACTTATGATGATGCTTCACCTGGAAATTTTGGGCTGAAAGATCAGAATATGGCGCTCCGCTGGATACAGAAAAATATTAAACATTTTGGAGGCAACAAAGATAAAGTTACCCTATTTGGACAAAGTGCTGGTGGAGCAAGTGTGCATTATCACATGTTGAGAGAGACTACTAGGAGTAAGGGGAAAGGTGAGTACTTATAGGAGTCTGAAAAAATCCATATGTAGTCAATATAGAGTGATCAGCCTACTATCATTTTATCTGTTGACACAAGATACGCCTTTACAATTTTGGAGTGCTTGTTCTATTTCAACGAAGGCTTTGGCATTTTGTCACAATGTCTGTATATTTCTGAATGCTGAAACGGCAAGGCAATAGGCATCTGAAAATAAGCGCTACGCCACCTAGTGACAATCAGAATAACAGAAATCTTGACATAGTTCTTGCATTGTGCTTTGTGTGATATTCTACAAATATTTATATTTTCAAATCATTTTAATAGTTATGAGTCGTCCGAATAGCTATTTTCAGTTCCTCACTTCATGGGAAAAGTATCAATTTCTATGCTTTCTCTCAAATTGGTGATAAACATGGTGTTTTTCATCATGTTCAGTGTTTGTATACGGGGTGTCCCAAGTTCGAGTGCCTATTAGACGTTTCTGGAAAACTGGACATATTTTAGAATTAGGATTATGATATCGTTCAAAAGTCTCTACTGAGCTAAAGCTAAAATATTTTTGGAGTCTGAGCACTCCCGGTTATACAAGGAAAGAAAATGAATTTGTTCAATTTTTTTATTCTTTGGTTTCTGTTATGATTGAGTATTCAATGCTGAATACATTTCTGTTAAAACAATTGTATTCATTCAAACAGTTTTCAAAATATCGAAAAGAAAACGGAAAAAATGTCAAATCTTTATACATAGAGTTATGTCTATTTTTCTTATTCGCCACGTCCTGAGTGTAAATCCTTCTCATAACGTCAAAGTGTAAAATGTGAGAATGTGGAAAGGTCAAGCATTTTTTTTTAATTTCATAAATACGAGTATCATAACAGGGTGTTTCAAATTTTGTGTCGTGAACTTTAGTAGCAAATTGGCCATAACTACTGTTTTCAAATTAGAACCCTATTTTTCATGATTGCTTTGGATTCTGCGAAGAAAATAATGATGCTCTTGCAAATTCAGCAATTTCTTAGTTTCTTGAGATTTTCTGGATTTATGTTCTAAATAGAGTCAAATTCATCGAATCTAAATAGATTCGATGAATATTCTCATGAAACCATAATAACTAATCATTATACCTGCCACTTGCGATGTAATAAGAGGATCATTTATCTGCTTTGGTCACAGAATATTTTCATGCAATATGATGATTACGATTATACTGATATCTTCTAGGTCTCCCGAGGAGACCCCTAAGAAACTACAAGCTTCTGAGCTTGTAGCTTGTACTAGTTCGGATAATCAGTGTGTTCTGTGTAGGCTATGTTACTGTGTCCTTCCGCCATCTTAGACACAGGCTGTTAATTTTCGACCCAACAGTGAAATGGTGGCCACTACCGAATGACTAGAGTATTCCTTTCCTATCGTCGGGATTGCCTGGTCCTAGTCCAAATCAAAATCGAATTTTTGATGTGGGCTCTGAAGCTTAATCTTCTATCTACACCTTTTACAATTGTAATTCACAAAACGTAAAATGCAATTCAGAAAAGTAAATTGCATTTCAGAAAATTGAAATTGTAATTCAGAATAGTAAGTTGATTTTCAGAAAGGGTAATTGGAATTTCAGAATAGTGATATGTAATTCAGGAAGGATAATTTGAATATTAGAATAGTTATATGTAATTCAGAAAGGATTATTTGAATTTCAGAATAGTGATATGTAATTCAGAAACGGTAGTTTAAATTTCAGAAAATATAAATTGTAATTCAGAATTGGTGATTTGAAATTCAGAAATGGGAAATTCAGAAAAAAGAAATTGTAATTCAATTGCTTGGTACCCAAACCACTTTCTCTAATATTTTGTATGTAATTCAAATGGAGACATGATTTCATTTAAAATTGGTGGCGAAAAATATCAATTATTCATGAGGTCATTTTCGACTCTCAAAGTACGTAGATATCTTGGTAGAAGAAAGAAATATAATAATAATAACTTTATTTCCAAGAATAACAATTCCGCTTTTCTCGAACTTATGACACCCTGTATATATTTCAGACAATGTCCACCTTCAGCTCAAAATGTGAACCTTAAAATTTTTGTGAAAATTGTCATTATTATTTAAAATGAATTTTTACCAAGTAAAGACCATAGCAATTGAATCTACACCTTTATGTTACTGATTACTGATTTCATTCGAAATATTTCATCCACAGAATCCAAAGATCTTTTTCAAAGAGCAATAAGTGAAAGTGGAACGGCTCTTGCATTATGGGCACAGCCAATCGATCCAGAGGTAGGAAAAGAAATATTTCAAATACAGGCCAAACTTGTAGGATGTGGAGAGACCATAGGAAATTCTTCAGCTTTAGTTGAATGTATACAAAAAGTTCCCGTAGATACTCTTCTGAAGAGTGGTGATTCTTTTAAGGTGAATAATAATTATTTTGAAACAATTTTTGCCATCTTAAGACAGTGGTGGCTGGTCCTATGAGGCAGGTGAGGCGGTACCTCATCAATAAACGTTGAAAATTACACGTATAAATATCATATTTTATTAATTATTTATTTAGTAATCTCTTTTTTTTTTATTATATTTATCCATACGCATTTATATCGTAACTTCCTTCATAAGCAATTAAATGCGTCTTCTCGTCTACGTTTTCATATCTCACTATTTCTTTGTATTCGTCTCACTTCCCCACCTCCCAATAAACGGCAGAGGCTGGCCTCGCACTTTCATGTCTAGCGCGTTATTCTACAACTACATCATTGGGAACGGACGCCAGGCGAGAAGACGCACGCTAACTGTTTTTCGTGTAACTGTTTGTATCAGTGTTCATATGATGTATTTCGGAAAGTCTTTTAATTTTATTACTGAATTCAATTATCATCGGAGACCCTAATATATTTATTATAAGGCATAATGAATTTAGCGGGACCGAGTGGGCCGTCACAAATTCTCCAGTCAAATGTAAACACTCGAAACACTTGTGATTTTTTAAATTTTACACCTCATCAGCAACATTTTTCGAGTCAATCTTATGAGGATAAATCATGTTTACATACAGAGTGTAACAGCCAAATGGAATAAATTCGATAACGAATAAGTGAGGGGGTGTTAGGAAAAACGCTCGGACACGTCGATTTGTAATTTTAAATGCGCATATTTTTCAAGAAAATAAAATTCTATGGAGTGTTCCATGCGACCGTGTCCAATACCAACTCTCTTATTTCAAATGCAACCCCCTGTATATTATTTATTTATTGGATTCTTCAGAAAATTCTCGATATAATCCATGTACAATGTCCTATACCTATCTTCAACTTTTTCGGAAATATTAAGTGATTAGCATGTTGCCAAGACGTTCGCGGCGAGCATTTTGAACATTTCCTACATTGACATTAATGTTTTTTTTTTGTTTTTTTTTTTAATAATTGAGAAATAATCAGTATTACTTATAAGGTTCTAAGTGTAATGTACCGAATTTGTGAAATAAAATAATTTTTATTTAAAACGTTGATTTTTGCAATAAATCTGAAAACACTTAATACTTCCGAAATCGTTAGAGATAGGTATAGGGTATAGGACATTGTGCATAAATTGTGTCTAGAATTCTCTGAAGAATCCGAAAAATAAATAATATACAGGGGGTTGCATTTGAAATAAGAAAGTTGGTATTGGCCACGGTCCACGGTCACATGGAACACCCTATATAATATTATTTCCTTGAAAAATATGCGCATTTAAAATCACAAATCGACGTGTCCGAGCGTTTTTCCCAACACGCCCTCATTTATTCGTTATCGAATTTATTCCATTTGGCTGTTACACTCAGTATAGTCCAAGAAGTAAAGGGATCTATTCCAGATTTGAGTAATGTCATGTGAATATCACGCAACTGCCGAAGAACAGTTCACTAGAATTAGTCATTTATAGGTATATGTACATATACAGAGTGTCCCATTAGTTCAATGAAGTAGAAAATCTCATCACTTACGTCAGTTACGGAATAATTTTACTGCAAAAGTGATTGCTCTTGCACTGATATGTTAGCCTAAAATTATAGTACAGGGTGTTCGTTTGAAGCGGTATTAGAATTCGCTCGGTTTGTTCTAATGGTAACCCCTTCGTATTATTTCATCGTTCAGTGCCAAATTGGTATTTCTATTCATTGGCATAAAAATTTGTAAAGGATGTTCTCAGCAAGGTCCAAAAATTGAAGAATTTCAACAAGGTTTCTTATTTTTATCAAATTACTTCTTACACACACCCTTTAAAATGTTTAGTTTTCGAGTAAGATAATACTTATTCGATATGTTATCCATCTTATTCATTGGAGGTTTTCAGATATAAAAAGGAAACTTTCGTGTCTGCTCCAAAAAGTTTTATTAGAACTGCTACATATGTTTCGACCCTCTCAAAAACTTATTACTTATTACTTATTCGCTGGAAGTAAATATGTTACGAATTAAAATGATCCTCGCAATAGATTACCTTGAGTATGCTAGCGATAAGGAATTATTCTAATCATCAGTTTTGCAACAGCTTTTTTCTCGGAGATGCCACGACAAGGAATCTTTTATTTTTCTGATGTGCCTCACCACGAGCCGCCACTGTCTTAAGAAGGCCGTTGTTTTCAATATCTCTCACAAGGAATATTGTAATAATCGAGAAAATAAAAAATCAACGCATTCATATAATGTCGTGTTTTTCAGTTTTTCTCTGTCGATCCTCTCTCGATTTATCAACCAGTTGTGGAAACAAGAACAGACATGAATCCAAATCCCTTCTTGACCAAACATCCCTTAGATTATATATTAGATGGAAAGTTCATGAGAATCCCTTGGATAGTTGGGCTCGCATCTGATGACGGATTGGTCAGATCTTCAGGTAAGGATATTTTGTGCTAAACCAAAAACAAATTTTCACATATTGATGAATAAAAGATTTGAACAATCTCCATTCTCCATGGCCATTCGAAGGCTGTAGAAAATTGTTCAACCCATGAACAAAATTGACGGGTCCGAGCGATTTTCAAAAATCTTGATTGTTTTACCAGAAATGACATCCGTAACCTTTTCAATGTGACACACTCTATGGAACAGTTGAAAACTCGCCTGGTGCTTTATTATTTTTGAGAACTTTATGATCTTTCGAAGTTAGGGTTTCTGGATCGAGACGATCTGTTGGTAAAGGGCTTTTCAATAAGGGGTGTTATTTTGACATTCGAAGAAAAATGCAATTTTTTTTGAAAAATGATCGGATGTTCATTTCGTTATAAAGAGGAAGGTATGTCGTTACTAATGAAAAATAACATCAGCTATATGACCACCACGACCACGACTTCAGGACCATATCCTTTTCATTGAACTTTCCATAACCAAATCGCAAAGTGGCTACCCTATGTCATCGATACCCTCACGAATTCCATATTTGAGGTTTAAATCGACGCTGGGCTATTGGCGTAGACCTTCTTTTTCACATGGCCCCGAAGGAAGAAGCCGCAAGGTGCTGAATCACAAGATCTCAGTGGCCAATTGTGATCACCCCTCGAGAGACGAGAGATAACACGTTCCAGAAACTTGTCCGTAAAGATCAATGGTTTCGTTGCTTGTGTGGCACGTAGCTCCGTCTTGTTGAAGGTAACTGTTGTTCCAGCCTCATTCTGGAAAAGGTAAGGTCCAATGACCCCGCTGTATCATAAATCGCACAAAACAGTCATACGTTGAAGATAGAGAGGCTGATTTGTTGACGAAGCCACCGAGGTAAAAATGGGCCTCATCACTCAAGATGATTTTTCGATGGAATTCCGGATCATTTTCATGCATTTCAAGGACCCAATCAGCAAAGACACGACGTTGTTGATGATCGGTCGGCTTGAGTTCTTGTGTTAACTGAACTTTATAAGTCTTGAGACCCAAATTATCATGCGGAATACGGTGTAATGACGTTTGTGCCTAATTCCAGAGAACGGCGCGGAATGAACAAACCTGGGTTTTCTTCAACACTTTCGCCTACAGCAGCAATGTTCTCGGCAGTTGAGCGACGTGCTAGGGTTTTATTCTTCACATCACTTACTTGTCCCAGCAGCTCGAATTTTTCCACCAATTTCTGTATTGCTTCACGACGACCCAAAAATGTTTGAGTTTCACGAACCCTCCATGCCAAATTTTCACCATTTTTATAGTTAACTTTAAAAATTTCAATGCGTTGTTGAATCGTGTATCGTTCCATTTTTATTAATGGCATAGTTTTTACTTGTCAAATGTCCAAAGTAGACAGCTTCAAAAGTGACATATCTGCCGAAATAGCGGGTTATTCAAAATAACACATTTTATTGGAAAATCCTTTAGATATTAATGAAAGGAATTATGTGTTCTCATTTCATATGTTGATATTCTTATCTCAGAAAATGATTTGTTTCTTTTTCTTTGTTCCACCGAGGGGGGGGGGTGCCTGTCGGGCTGCAGCCCCCCCCCCCCCCGAGCTTTGACAAAAAAAAGTAATTCAAATATTTCCATACTTACCTTTACAGATAGAAATAGGGATTGACATACATATATGTACATATAAAGGTGTTTCATTGGTGATGAAACCGATATATGATAGGTCTAATCAATTCCATAACCGAGATACAGAGTGGTTTATGTATTCACCAAAAATTTCAATTCCTCATAACTTTTGAACCAACTAGTATAGTTGGTTGATATTTGGAACGTATGATTCACTTCTATAGGTCGATCGATTTACTTTTGAATTCACAAAAAATTTTAGATCCGTATTTGAAAAATATGGGACTTCTTCCAAGCTGAGATCCAACACCCTGTATATTGAAATTTTGGGATTTGATTGAGATATTTGAAAAGAGAAGAAAATTTTCAATGGGGTTCAGTAGATTTCATTGTCCCGCACGTCATTTTGCTCAAAGAGAGCTTCAGGGAAAGATCCAATTGAATATTGGAATTCCACAAAATTCTCCGAAAAATCGTACATTATGATCAAATTGATCTCCAGAAGGTTCAACGATTGGATCCAGGTGATGAAATCAGAAGAACTAACTTTAGTAGCTGTATTTTACGAAATGAAAGAATGGTCAACAGAATTTTATTTACCGATTCACGAGAGATGGGGTCATTATTAGGGATTCGCATTAATGGGCTGCAGAGAATCTGCATGCAGTCAGGCATACAAAATCCTTATACAAATTCTCAAGAAACGTATGGTGTGGCGTTTAATAAAATCGATTTCTTAGACCACAGGTCATACCAAGACGGCTTAAAGAAAATCTTTACTTAGATTTCCTCCAACATCATCTTCATGTATTACTCGAAGGTACGGACATTGCAGGAATGCATTTTCAGCATGATTGGGCTCCACCCCATTTTAGAGTAATGATCAGACAATTTTTAGATCAGAACTTTATAAATATATGGATAGACACAGGTGGATCGCATGCCTGGCCCGCTAGTTCACCAGATTTCAATCCTGTTGATTATTTCATTTGGGGTCATTTGAAATTTTCAGTAAATTCATCTGAAATAGGAAGTGTCGATGTATCGAAGTCACGTGCAATGAAATACGTTATAATCCAGACATGATCAAAAAAAGTATCTGACATATTTTGAAGAGGGTAAGAATGTGTATTGAACAAAATGGTGGTACTTTCGAGCACCTTCTGTAATTCACGTTAAGTTTTTATGTTTCTTCAGTTATTTATTCATCTTTGTTGACTTCAACTAAATTTTTCTCGATGTTTTTCCGGAAATAACTCCAAATGATTCCACAGAATTTTATGAAATTCGAATGTGCAATTAGTAGGACGAAAAAAATTCAATTAGATCATAATGTACCTACGATTTTTCTGAGAATTTTGTGGAACTCCAATATTCAATTGGAAATGACGTGCGGGATAATGAAATCTACTGAACCCCATTGAAAATTTTCTGCTCTTTACAAATATCTCAATCAAATCACAAAATTTCAATATACAGGGTGTTGAATCTCAGCTTGGAAGAAGTCCCATATTTTTCAAATACGGACCTGGAATTTTTCGGAAATTCAAAAGTAAATCGATCGACCTGTAGAAGTGAATCATACATTTCAAATATCTACCGACTATAGTGGTGGTTCAAAAGTTATGAGGAATTGAAATTTTTGGTGAATACATAAACCACCCTGTATCTCGGTTATGGAATTGATTAGACCAATCATATATCGGTTTTTTGGACTCGCCTAGGGTAGCTCTAGCTCAGGTGACCGTATGTTCATTAACCAATGAAACACGCTGTATAATAACGAATGCGATATATCCATTACTTAAGAAGGTTTTCGCTTGCGGCGCATTTTTTAAATTATATAACTTACAAAAACCTGATTACTCTTGAGCAGCCCCCACCCCCCGAATAAAATTTCTGGATGCGCCACTGAACTCATCATCCGAGTCATCTGGGTTGTTGAATTATTCTTTATTTTATGTTTTATGGGGAAGGAATTTATATTTCTTTTTTTACTTCCTTTTGTGAATGAGTAATTGTGAAATTTGAGGTATTTGCAGATGGAAACATGTTTAGTTTTTATAATCACGTTATTATAATATCTCCATGACTTAGGATATACGATTCATTTTAAACTCAACTACCACTATTCTCCTATTTTCATAAACCAACCACCACTTTAGCGGTCTGCAATGTCGACAAAAACAACGGGAGGTTAAATTTTATAATTATAAGCTTTTATTTTGTTTCACCTGTCCAGATGTCTGTCTGTCTGTCTGTATGTGTGTCTGTAATCAAATCTTGCAACTTGAATATGACACACTTCTAATCGTCCGATTGATTTGAAATTTTGCAGGTGTACCTAATCCTGGTGACAATGCATCATGAAATATTTTTTATAGAAAAAAAACAAAATGGCGGCTCCAAAATGGCGGATGAGTTTTGCAATTATGATCCGATTCCAGTCAAAATTAGTATCTGGGGGTATTTGGGTTCGAAAATGATGATACTCTTGTCAAAACTGAGAAATTCAAGATGGCGGCCACAATATGGCGGACGAGTTTTGTAATTATGATCATATTCTATTCAAAATTGGTATATGGGGGTTTTCTGGGTAGGAAATTACGATTCTTCAAAATCGAGGAATTCAAGATGGCGGATGAATTGTTATAAATGCTTACCTTCAAAAATGTTTTTTGAGAATTAGGCTTGTTTTATAATTATGATGTTCTCGGAAAAAGTTAATATCATTAAACATGACCCGACTTTGAAGTGCCATCTAGACCACCTAAAAAAAGGACAAACATCATGTCTGTCCAAAACTATACAAAATGAAATTATCGATTTAATGGCAACCAAAGTTCAGAA
Organism: Adalia decempunctata; assembly: GCA_951802165.1. NCBI lineage: Eukaryota > Metazoa > Arthropoda > Insecta > Coleoptera > Coccinellidae > Adalia > Adalia decempunctata. The sequence goes on along the minus strand of OX637696.1, from coordinate 59,348,970 downwards.
TTATTAATGAGATCAAGGAGGCCAACTATTTCACTATTATATTCGAGTGCACAATCCTACGAAAACGGATCTAATATGGCTGGCATATATGAAGGTATAGAATTATGTGTATGAAGGAGTCCAATCCAGAATTCTACAGATGAACGAGCTGTCAACATTTGTTCCATGCCTAGCTCACTCTTTGAATCTTGTGGGTGTCAATTCAGCTTCATCATATTCAGAAGCAGTCAATTTATTTGGTGTTGTACAAAACCTCTATTCATTTTTTTGTTGGTTCAACCCATAGAAATCATAATATACAGGGTGTTTGGTAATTCGACGTGAACCTTGAAAAGGGATATACTAGACGTCATTTGCAGTGAATTGCGTCGAGTGAAGCCTGGTCCGAAAATCTATGGTTACGAAGATATCGCGATTTTTCAACTTTTTTGAAATTTTCTGCTTCGTTATCGAATACAATTAATTTTGTGAAAAATACTCGACTCTAAATATCCAATGAATATTTTTTTCAAAGCTGAGGAGATAGTCCTCATTTCTTGCGAAAAAGTATTCACTAAAAATTCAGATAACCCGAGATATACAGGGTCATAAATGGCTGCACCTGTTTTCCTCATAAAATCTTGATGAAACAATTGAGAATTACTTGAAAAAAGTATTATGAACTTGGTGTACAAATGTCAAGAAAAACATATGTACATTTTTGGAAAGCTGATGAAACAGGGAAATTTTTCCTTACATTTGTACACCAAGTTCATATTACTTTTTTCGAGTAATTCTCAATTGTTTCATCAAGATTTTATGAGGAAAACAGGTGCAGCCATTTATGACGCTGTATATCTCGGGTTATCTGAATTTTTAGTGAATACTTTTTCGCAAGAAATGAGGACCATCTCCTCAGCTTTTAAAAAAATATTCATTGAATATTTAGAGTCGAGTAGTTTTTACAAAATCAATTATTTTCGATAACGAAGCAGAAAATTTCTAAAAAGTTGAAAAATCGCCATATCTTCGTAACCATAGATTTTCGGACCATGCTTTACTCGACGCAATTCACTGCAAATGACGTCTAGTATATCCCTTTCCAAGGTTCACGTCGAATTACCAAACACCCTGTATATACTTACTCTAGAATGCTAAATCAATTGGGCCGAAGTGTTGTAAAAATTTCAGTGTGGTCCATAATGCGCATACGTGCCATCAGGTTGTTTCTGAACAGGGTCGGCTTCAATGAAATTTTATGCTGTTATGGTTGCAGTTGAATTTAATCAATTCATAATTAGTATTCGACACTAGTTGTTTTGAACATATTGATAATTTTCAACAGCTATTTGAATGGTAAATTTGGAATCATCAGCGACTGGAAGATAAGCTGAAAATCTTTCATTCTTCCAAAACCTCTTCAGGCGTTGAAAAAACCCGGATTCGGTATAAAAATTAATTCAAGGATCAAGGAAGACGAATATGGTTAACAAACAACGAATCTTTTGGTAAAGTACAGAAGAAAAATCAGATGAGCAAAATATACTGATATGTATATCCGTTAAGGACAGTTCTATTCTTCGGTGTTCCTGGAAATAGTGGAAACATAAAAATGTATTGTACATCTGCCAATGCGTTACTCTGCATCGTTTCATGAGTGAATTCTGATACCTACATTCATTCTTCAAGTCATTTGTCTTTTTGAGTTCCGAGTATATTCCAAAATCAATCTGTTATCTGAATGAAACTACAAAGTGTTACTTCAACATAGGTATTTTATTTTCGAGTTCGAATTATCTATTAAAAGATGGTTCACTCGCAAGATTTCATGATTTTTCATGATGAATTGCCTTCTTTTGCTATATAAAGAACCAATCTCATGGTGCGAGTGGATAGATATGTGTCAATCGAATGAAAAGCAAAGCGTAAATCATAAATTTTTAACAGTTTATATGAATGATAAGGTGCACATAGTTTACATACTCAAGTGGGAAATGAACAGGTCAAGACAAGGACACCACAACACTATACAGTTCATTGTTTTACGAAAAAATCCAATTCGAACACAACACACAACAAGAGCAAAATGCACACGAAGAATATCAAACAGGAAAATAACAGTTAAGCACCAGTAAACTAGTTTGTCTATGCAGTAAACTAAACTGTGGGTGCAGACTAACACTTACCCGTTCCTGCCTAGACTTTCACTAAGGTCATTTCAAAGTCATTTGCCATGAGAAAGAAAAAGCGGTGTTGCACGGTCTATATCTATTTAGTAAAACCTGCTACATTACTGCTCTAATTTTCTCACCAATTCCACAAATATTGCAATTCACTTATGATATTAATGTGTCTAATAGTCGTAGGAAGTCGCGCATGAGCTATAAAATAAGTTTGTTACTCAATGGAATATTTTTATTGTTTAATTATATTGAACTTAAAATAGAACCGACAAAACATTTAGGGACTTGGCATTGTTCTACGTGAAATGTGCTAATGGTGAGCATGCGCACATTGTGAATCAGTTGCATATGCGGCACGGCACGTTTTTCGCTGCGGAACTAGAAGGAATTAGCATTCTAGAGTAAGTTAATATTACGATTTCTATGGTTCAACCACACGATGAACAATTATGAAAAAGTGCACGAAAACAATTTAGAAAGGAAGTAGCCAAACAAGATGGTTGGCTGAACATCAAGCTGTTAATACCTTGGTCAACCATTTACCGGGAGTTGTGAAGGCTCCGGAAGAAATCAGAGAATCCTCACAAGTCACAGCATCCAAGTAAGAAGCTGGTCATTTGCTTCATGCTTTGATGGATTTTAGATTCATCCTGAACCAAACAATTGCGGATAATATTCTGCGAGAGATGAATAGGGTCAACGTGGAAATTCAGCAAGGGGATATAATAATTTCACGTTCATTATCGTTGATGCAAGGTCTTATGAAGATCTTGCAAGGAATGAGAGAAAAACCTATTGAAAACTGGATCTCGGAAGCCACACATCTTTCAGAAGATTTGGATGTGAAGCCAATTCTTAGAAATAATCGTGTTTTCAAGAAGAAAAAGCAGGTCGACGAAATGTGCGAGGATGAGTCAAGAGCGCTAGATCCATTTGGTTTATTCTCGAAGGAAATTTAGGTTGTTTTCGACAGATTATTGTCAGAAATCAGAAACAAATTTGAAATCTGAGATATTCCGCATACAAATCTCGCATTCCTCAATGGCTACCACGTCTGCAAGAGGTGAACGCAGTTTCAGCAAATTGAAAATCATAAAGAATTATTTGCGTTCCTCAATGAGTAAGGAACGTCCCTCTGATCTCTCGATCTTAACTCTAGAAAACAAAACTGCTTCCGAAACAGATTTCGAGGAGCTGGTAGATGCGTCCGCGTAAAGAAAATCGCGCCGCGTGAATCTGTGAAGAATAAAATCCAATTTCTTTCCTTGTAATATTTTTCTTATTATTAGTATTCATTTTTATTGTTAATTTGTATTTTTTATTTTTGTTATTTTTTATTAATTCATATCTTACTCGAATGGGGCTATTAAGAATTTTTGCTCTGGTCAGAAAAAATCGTAGATCCGGGCCTGTAAATATTAGTTCCACATTGCTTTGGTCCATCATGTTCGTATAGTCACATGCCGCTTCGGCCTCTATTTAAGAGGCTATCGTAGTTTTTTGTTTCCTCATTGCGAATTAATACTTCATCTGCGTCAACCTAGCATGGAGCCTATTTCGGAGAACTGAATTTGTGAGCATTTTTTATATTAAAGTCACGAAATCCAATTAGATCAATCGTCCCTGCATAAATGAAAATTCCTTTCAGCGTTGTGGTCCCAAGAAGAAGTCTGGAGTGCATTGGCGACAAGATTCGATGAGTTGATGCCAAAAATGATGGCACTAGATCTAAGCGTTCAGAATAAGAGTATTGAATGGATCTGGAAAAAGATAAAAAACTTTTATTTCACGGGTAAAGAAGGAGAATACAATAACCGATACGATATAATGAGAGGCTTAACAGATGTAAGAAAGAGAAATTTTTTTCATTTTTACGAGTTAATAACAATTCATATTTTTTTCAGTTATATACCGATAGATCGTTCCATTATTCCACATATCAATCAACACTACTACACTCGAAAATGGGTCATAAACCAATTTGGTTCTTCAATTTTGATTATAAGGGACAGCATAGCTATAAATCCCTTTTTTCAGGAGTCAATGACACAGATGCCAACTACACCTACAGTAAGTTTATCAGTTTCAGAATAAAAATGTCAGCTATACAGGGTGATTTTTTCAAGTGTTCCATTAGACGTATTCGAGGAAAGAATTGCGATACAAATTCAAAATTTTGTATTTTTGTTTTAGAGTACATGAACTCAATTTCTAAAATATTTTCAAGCCGAATCTACTTCCGGTTCTACCGGAAACGATGTGAACTTTGTTATTTCAAATGCAACACCCTGTATATTTATACATATTTGAATTCTTCGTTCAATTCTGCGATGATTTGATGTATGATATGCGAACCACATCAAGCAATTGTTGAGTTATAGCGTGATTCTCAAATTTTTTGACAGAAAGATGGTCACAAATTAGTGTTCATATCTCCGAAATCTCCCATTGTAATTTTTTTTTTTGCAACAGTGGAACAAAAGAAAGTACGCTGATTCTGCTTATGGTATGAATTATGAAAAAATACTATACAGGGTGTCTGAAACGGGGCTTCAAAGTGAGCCTCAACAAAACTATAAAATATCTTGATTTTCAAATGGGAACCATCTAATTTTGTAATTCCGATCGATTGCTCGTCAAAAACTAGCTAGAGTGTGCCAAACATTTTATGTCTTTAAAATCAGTCGTCTTGCCGTTATAGAATAAAATTCGAATTTCACGACTAAATCCATGTTTCGCTCAGTCAAATTCATTGGTTGGGAATTGTTATTCTTACTTATTTTCATTAATACATTTAGTATTGGAATCAATTTGTAAATATTATAATGAGCATGCAGGACATGATCATAAGTAAAACAAGTTGGTGCTATACTTCAGTAAATCAGTTCATTCAGTTCTTGAACGTTTTTGATTGCCCTCCTACAGCCGTCTACAAACAGGCACAGAACTACTTGATCCAGGCTATCAATAGTCGACGATACAAAGTAATCGACTTCACAAATGAGTATCGGAACGTTTTTTATCGCCCTCTTCCAGAAGACTAAAAACAGGCATCGAGATCAACAGAACTCCGATTTCCAGGTTCAACACAAGTTTCATAGTAGTTTACGTACAGTGACTTTCTCACTAATATATGCACCCGAGAATTAAAGAACAAAATGGATGTTTGAATATAGTAATATAGAAAATAAAAACCCAAAGTAAACACTGTGAGAATGGTACGCACGGTTAGTCTGACTTAAAGAGATGTTTTTGCTGGATGCCTGGTTACGTGTGGTGTTGCACCGAGTAAAGTCTTGGCGAATTCACTTTTAGGGTTGACGAGGGTAACTATCTGTTGAGGGCAGCGAACTAGGCCATGTATAAACGTTGCGACTGGTGGCAGAGATGTCATCGAACTGAGCACGTAAAAAGTGCTTGTGGGATTTTCGTGACACGGCCATAGAATCGAGAGCACAGAAAATCTATGTCTTATTCTTAACCGAGTAAGACTATACGATGTATGAACTTTGTGTTATTAGGAAACGAACAATATGAATTTTGGACAACCGTGCCTACTTGCAATTAAAAATCAACGGATGGTAGCATTTACAGTTCAAAACAATGATACAGATAGAAAGAAATAACCTTTCGAATCACAAGCTGCTGAAAGAGGTTAAATGAGATTGACAATCAGAACATAAATAGAACCTGTGAATTCTGTGATCTGTATAAAGCCATTCGAACCATTGCATAAGGAATTATTCAAAACAACATAATATATAAGGTGGAGATTAGATTGCCTCTTCGCTCAATGAAGGGTAACGCAGACGATATACAGGACTTCTGATCAGGAAGATGAATACATATAAACAGATCTGACCAAAGTACGTAGTTTTTGATAACTATTGAATAATGCTTAGCAGAACGATTGATGCAATAATAATTAACAATAATAATATTCATTTATCTCAACAATTATTCACAACAAATATATCATTGAAAAGAATGAAATAGAGACAAGTAAAAAAAGAGATTATTCTTTACAAAAATCAATTAATTCATTGATTGAGTAGGATTCACATTTCAAGATGAAGCTGAACACCGTCAATAATTTGTAACTGCTTAGGAAGCAAATAAAATAAACGCATGGCCATGTAAAAAGTTTCTCCTGTAAATCTGGAAGTATCATGGACAGGAAGAAGGAAGGGATGAACTTGCCGAGTGCTATTTCTATTAATATAAGGCAAAAAATATCCTTTATGTAATTTGATGAAGATGAAGAGGAGATAAATGTACAGACCGAATAGTATCTGAACTCTGTTGGATCTGAGAACTCCGTGACAGGACTCTCGTAAGCCTAGTCCGCTCATGTTTTTGAATGGGACATATTTCATCTGCTCTGGGCGAGCTATCCCAAAAAATAACTCCATCATTTTGGCGATTGCATCTCAGCTCTATTTTTGACTTCAGCATTGACAATATCATGTGAAACTAGACTGGAAATCCGTTAAGAATATGTTAAGTGAATTCAGTTGAGCTTGACCATACTCTACTAAAAATTTAAATTCTGAACTTTGTATTGCCATGCAGGATATAAGTCATGTGGCAGGGGTTCCTCTCAAAGGAAATGCAATTACCAAATCATTGCAAAAAGTTGTCCAATTTCTATCTAAAGGCTTCCAAATTACATAGAACTTAGAAGCACGCCCTTTCAAAGATTGATCAGCTTTTAAAACAACCAATGTATCAGACATACCTGTCTCGCATTCAATACGATTCACTTCATCAATCCCTTCCTTGGTTGTGAACGGTGTATCATCGGGATCTTACTACATGAAATTCAAGTGGTTGTTTGGAGCCTCGTTGTTGGTTGAACTCGATCTTCCACTTCGTTTGCACAAAGAAGTCGGTGAAACTCGTAGAATTTGAGTTCTTATTCTTTCTTTGTGAAGAAATAACCAATCCCGCTTCTGATGTTAAATAATAAAACACTCAAAGGTGGTTCAAGTTCATCAGTGGGCAAAAATGGTACAAATAACACAATGCGCACTCAGTCTTATTTTCGAACAGTGAAACGAAAGTGTTTGTACATTAGGCCTACGCTATACATTCGGTAGATATGAACAAAATTCAAATTGCTTACATATAGTAGGTATATTATTCAACTATCATATTATGATGGCCAATATTCACGCGGATGAGGTTTATCAGACGTGATGAGGTTGATTTTGAATGATCCAAGTGACCAATAGCCATAATATGCGAATAGAAGAGTCGACTTTGTTCCCGAATCTTGAATATTTTAGTTTCAATTTTTTTTCTACAAAAAAAAAGTTTCAAAGTGAAGAAATTTGTTCAATAAATTAATTATCACATGTCACTTATGGCTCATAAATCACATAATAATCGATAAAATATAAACACTTTATTCGATGAATATAAAAAACGATTATAGAAGGACAACGTTCTGCAAGACTGGAAGAAAACGTATTGAAGCGGTTGAAAAATATCACAAATGGTTAGGTTATTATCGGAGGTAATATCCCGAGACTATGAGAAATAGCAGACTATTATTTTCGACCTAATTCTATCGAGAGCGTCTTGTATTTCGACAATTTGATAAGACCATATGAACATTAATAATCTGAATAACTCCCGAGAGCTTTAGCTCGAGGGAGTTATTCTTTGACTATTAATGTTCATTTGGTCGAATTGAATTGTCGAAATACAAGTTGCTAGAGATGAATTAAAGAAAATAATAGTCGCTTTTTGTCAAAGTCGAGTGATATTCAGGAAGATTATTTCATGAACACGCTCCGAACGCTTGAATCCGCGGTCTTTTGTATTTTAGATCGAGCGGCGGACTTATTTATAATTATTTGGCAAAAAAATTGCTATCCCAACCAAGTTTTGAACTCGGGACCCTCCGTTCATTTTCAATTCTGAATGAATGTTATGCCAAATTTTAACACTTTAAAATAGCCGCTGATATTTCTTTGTTTACCTATACTCCATTCACAATTATAAAATCACAACTCTGGCCTTGGAAATTTGACACATTCTACTCTGTATCGAAGTTATGACGTTTTTCAAAATATTTTTATGTTCACGTCAACACTATGTTGCCCTTTCTACATTCTTAGCGTATTTCTCAGAATGTGAATTTATTCGGAAAATGAATGAATTGGAAAAGATGTGACGGACGAAAATAATTAACGTTTATATGAATTGATAGAAAGGATTCCTTTTCTAGTTATTTGCATGAAAAATACAAGAGATCACTGTTGAAATATATTATTTTTCGCCATGGAAGAAAATTGCATTGCTTTCACATGGTTTTCATATGCATGCCTGTGAAGATTTAATGTTTATTATCCTCTTGAACTGAAAGTTCAAGACTTGACCTCAATTGTTGAATCAAGAATAATGGAACATTATATCCCTCTACTGGAATCCAAATAGTTGAAGGGAGTTCTGATGCAACAGGAACTTTTTCTTGGAACATAACCTTAATAGCTAACTTAATAAAAATAAGAGTAGAAGATATACATTTCATTTGTTTGATCTTATGAACAAGGAGTAAAATATTCTGACTGTATAGTAATTTATTAGTTTTAAAAATATTCATACATTACAACCACAGTAGGTTTGTACAAATATTATGGAACAGGTCAAACATATGCTTCATATTTATCATTCACCTGTTCTAAAACAAGACACAAACTCCTCCACATTATAGGGCCCCTACAGCATTAAAAGCTTGTGTCTCTTTTGAAAGAAGTAGCACTAGATAATATATTCTTTCGATTAAGAGCAAATACCTACCGTTGAATGTTACATACACACATTTCTTCAAAATGGGCTTATACGAAGTGGTTCTTTTTCTGAAACGTGGAAACGATCAACAATAATCATTTAGAGACCGATGATGGCCATCCAAAACCCGTTTACTTACGAAAATCGTGCAATTTCATTCTGCAAGTTCTTTCCTCATAATTCCCCGAAAATCCTACCTGAACCATATTTTCCGGTCGCTTTCGTGAAAAGATCGTATAAGGAAGCCTTTTTTGTCCATTTACACATTTCAAATAAATTTTGAGCACCAAAAACGATACCGAAACTAACCAAATTTCTGGGGGACCGGAATTTCGTTTGAAATCTTTCCAAACGGCCAGATACCTAAAAAAAACTTCGTTATCAAGTGTAAAAGAGGCGATTAGTACTTACTTTTGCTTTATTCATGCTTATAAATCGATTTTTGGTCCAATTCGAATTTGCCGTTTGTACCCATGTCAAAATATCTTTGATACTTTTACTTTGATGTAAACAAAGAAACTGGCAACGCCGTTTTGTCATTAAAGATATTCTCTGTACGCGCACAGATTTTTTATCAGGTGCACCAATTCCTGAAAACGAAACCATGGCCAGAGTTGTGATTTTATAATTGTGAATGGAGTATAAATAGTCGATAATATTGCATATCGTGTGACTGAATTCGTGACTTTTGATTGGCCGAGCCATGTGTGAATAAAATAATCGATAATATTCATCTAAAGTAATAGAAGATATCCGTTGACATACAATTTGTAAGAATGAGATCAATTAGTGATATTTATTCTTTATATGTGCAGATCTGAATTCTTACCAGAGCCCAGTTTCAATTTCCATTGACTGATTAGTCCTAGGTCTTTTGAGGAGACCCCCCTGAAACTACAAGCTCCGAAGCTTGTAACTTGTACGAGTTCGGAGAAGCAGTTGTGTTCTGTGTAGACTTTGTGTTCTTACGCCACGTTAGGCACAGCACTGTTAATGGTAGCCGCTACTGGTAGCCGCTACCGAGACTAGAAAATTTCAATGCATATTGTCAATATGCGTAATTGCACATAATATTTTCATATTACAGTTATTTTTTACAGGTGCCAGTCATTGTGATGAACTGTTATATTTATTCAAATCGAGTGCTTTCTTCCCAGCTTTGATGAATTCTAATGATCAAAAGATGATCGATAGTATGGTTGAAATATGGACGAATTTTGCAATCAATAGGTGAGTATTTCGTTATCTTCTCTTAATAAGCGAACAGTCCCGATTTGGAAATATATTCGGGGAAAGAAGGAAGGTGGGTGAATATCTTGGCTACGGACTTTCGAATGAAAACTTTTTGAGTTCCTCTTTCGATGCTAAATGAGGGTTAAGGGTTATAAGCAAAAAGATTTCAAAATTACATTAATTCAATTCAAAAAAAATACCTACTAAACATAAAAAATATAAGATTATTATTTTTGTTAAAAACATTCAACATTTTCATGGAATTTTGAGCGGCAATATTGCAATGAAGAATTTTTCAATAAGGATGTATCCAACTTGTTTTCAAATTAAATAATGAATATCTGAAATATTGGGCCGAAGTTCATTCCGGATGAAGTTCACTTGTTACATTTCTTTGAATTTCATTCTCATACTTTTTATTTTCATCAATTTTATTTCATCTGTTACAGAACAACGAGCCATATAAAGTGGGATCCGATTTCAAACTGGAAAGAGCAAGAACATTACGAAATGATTAAGAATATCAATTATCTTGATATAAACGGAATCTACTCGAACGATAGTTCTCTTTCGTTCCAAATGAAATCCGGTATCCATAATGATAGACTGCAGTTTTGGGAAAAACTACCTCTCTCTGAAAATATCCAAGCTCTAGACCAGAACCATTTGAATTCATAGCTGAAGAATTGGTCTTTTTTATTTGCAAAATTTCTTTGTTGATAAACTTCCACTGAAGGCTCTTATGTGAGTGCTGTTCCAAAAATGTCATGCCGATGAACAAAATACCTACCTGAAGTTCCAAAATGACGATTAATTGCTCAAAAAAATTACCTGAAACTTAGCGCGATAATTTCTATTTGTCAAATGAAAATTAGACATAAATGTTCGATTGCATTGATATTTGATTTCTCATTTTAAATTTGAAAACAACAAGTGACAATATATGGCTGAAATTTATCACTCTTCTAAATAGGAAGCTATTCAACCTATGTGTTCATTACGACATCTCTCACAAAAATTTGGATATGCAAATGAGAATATTGATCAATGAAATCGAAATGTGCTTATCGAGTTCTACAGAGTGTCAAGGAAGCTTTGGCGTTTTGATATTTAGGGCTTAATTACAATCAAACAAAATATGATGAATTCCAGTGGTATGAATCTCTAGCGACACCAATAAAATGAAATATGGTTAGGATTCAGGCGAGTGGCGGCTCGTCAGAGGGGGCAATAGGTGGCTCATCCTACCTCAAAATCCTTATTGTTCTCATCTCACTCAAAATATTTTCAAATGCATGCAGGATTTTTACATAATTTTCATGAACAAGGTGTTATTTTCGACTTCTTATTTAGATGTGAATGGAAGCTATGCTATGTTGGGCGTGGTCAAAACAATTATACATCTTCGAAGTTAACCGAGAATCGCCAAAACATAGGTTGTTGATACGAATAATAAATGCGAATGCCATTCTATTGGTCCTGTTCATTATGTTCGTCGGTTCTTGCTGACAATAAGATTAAGCGTTTGAAAGTAATTCACAATTAAGATGTATCTCAAAACATGCCACCTTCATTAATTTGAAAAAAACTTACTAAAAATTGTTGACTTTATAATCCGAGCCTGGTCAATCCGAATGACCACGAGCCGCCACTGATAGAGGCTCCAAAATCGAGTAGTATACTTGACAACTTTATTTCATCGCTCATTCTATATCAGTGAATAACTGAAGATCTCATGATATCTGTGATTATCGTTATATTATTAGAGAATAAATTCTATTGAATTCAAATTCATAGCATCATCTACAATTGATATTTAATCTATTGTTCAAAACATCAATTCATATAAAATGTAGGAAATTATCATTCTATAATATAAATAGCATAATTGTAATAGAATAAGAGTTGGAAGAGTTTGTTATGGTAATTGTTTCTTTTTAAAACAAACAAAGATCTAGTTCTAGATGTTTTGATAATTTTTTCACTTGTTCATTTTTTGTTTGCCGGACAACCGTCCGGTTGTTTCTATTATTATTATTATTACAAAAGATTGTGAATTGAGAACATGAGTTCTAAAAAATTCAACATATAAACATAGCATGTTACAAAGCATCAACGCAACTGTGCACTATAGAAACAGAATAGTATTAGAAGAAAAAAAGCTAAATAATCAGGAAAAAAACATTGAGAAAAAAAGAAATAGAAGAAATAGAAGGAAATTCATTGTCGTCTCTTTCACTTAATATCCTCCTTATTGTGTTGATGTGTCGCTAAAAAATAAATATATATTCATATAAAATATAATCATGAGTGCCCTTGGCTCAGTGGTAGAGCGTTGGAATTAGGACCCAAAGGTCCGAAGTTCAATCCCGAGCTAGGAAAGAAATTTTCTAGTCTCGGTAGGGGCCACCATTCACTGTTGGGTCAAAAATTAACAGTGCTGTGCCTAAGGTGGCGTAAGGACACAGTAACAAAGCCTACACAGAACACAACTGCTTACTCCGAATTCGGCACAAGTTACAAGCTTCGAAGCTTGTAGTTTCAGAGGGGTCTCCACAGGAGACCTAGGAGTAGTCAGGATAAACAATATATCATATCATAAAACCTTGGTTTTCACTCACATTGTTGGATATCTGGTGATAAACTATCAATTCCAAATTATCAGGGTGCAGTTTTCAATTCTACATAGCACTTTCCAGGCCCGGATCTATGGTGTGGCGAGCGGGGCGCTTGCCCTGGGCGCCAGCTTAAGGGGGCGCCAAAAACAATCAGGGTAAATTTTTTTTATTTTTTATTTTCTCGGAAAAAAGTACATATTATTATTGAATATGATGCCATCTTGACCACCCAAAAAAGGGACAAACATCCCAGCTGTCCAAAACTATACAAAATGAAATTATCGATTTAATGATGGCCACCAAAGTTCCGAATAACATTATTAATGAGATCAAGGAGGCCAACTATTTCACTATTATGTTCGACTGCACCCCTGCAGATGTATCTCACACAGAACAATTGAACCAGGTTATACAATTGAAGAGAACGGAGTCTGGATATGAGATGAAGGTCTTATTGACTTCTTAGAAGTTAACGGAAAAAGTGGAGAATAATATCATAGCGAATTCTAGATAAACTGCAAGTTGTCCAAAAATGTCGTGCTACGACAACGGATCTAATATGACTGGCATATATAAAGGAGTCCAATCCATAATTCTACAGATAAACGAGCTGGCTGCAGTATCAATTCCATGCCTAGCACACTCTTTGAATCCAGTGGGTGTCCATTACACAAAAACTGTATTTTTTTTGTTAGTTCAACCACACGATGGACAATTATGAAGACGTGCACGAATTTGAAAGGAAGTAGCCAAACAAGATGGGCTAAACATCAAGCTGTTAATGCCCTGCTCAATAATCTACCGGGAGTTGTGAAGGCTGTGGAAGAAATCAAAGAATCCTCACTAGTCGCAGAATCCAAGTATGAAGCTGATCATTTGCTTCATGCTGTGATGGATGTTAGATTCATCCTGAAACTAACAATTTGGTATAAGAGAGATCAATAGGGTCAACGTGGAAATTCAGGAAGGGGATATAATTATTCCACGTTCATTATCGTTGATGCAAGGTCTTGTGAAGATCTTGCCAGGAATGGGAGAAAAACCTATTGAAAGCAGGACCTCGCAAGCTACACTTCTTTCAGAAGAATTGGATGTGGAGCCAATTCTAAACAAATAAACGTATTTGCAAGAAGAAAAAGCAGGTCTACGAAATGTGCGAGGATGAGTCAAGAACGCTAGATCTAGTTGGCTTATTCTCGAAGGAAATTAAGGTTGTTTTCAACAGATTATTGTCAGAAATCAGAAAAAGCTTAGAAAGCGAACAGAGTCTGCATACGAATTTCCCATTCTTCAACGGTCATGCCCTTTTAAACATGTAAAAAGAGGATTTGCAGAAAAATGGGACCCTTTTAGCGCGGAAATATTGAAGAGACTTGAATGCAGTTGATTTTTGTTAGGAACTAGCTGGTTCCTGAAATTAGTGAAAGATCGACTTCAGTAGACCTGCTACAAATTCTTCACAGGCAAGATCTGCAAGAAGCTTTATTCCCTAATGTGAGTATAGCTTTAAGAATATACTGCACATTACTGACCACGTCTGCAAGATGTGAACGCAGTTTCAGCAAATTGAAAATAATAAAAAATTATTTGCGTTCATCAATGAGTCAGGAACGTCTCTATGGTCTCTCGATCTTAGCTATAGAAAACCAAACTGCTTCCGAAATAGATTTCGAGGAGCTGATAGATGCGTTCGTGGAAAGAAAATCGCGCCGCGTGAAGAAATAAATATAATTTCTTCTTCTTTCCTTGTGATATTTTCCTTATTATTAGTATTTATCTTTATTATTCATTTGTATCATTTATTGTCGTTATTTTTTATGAATTCATATATTACACAAATGGGGAAGGGGCGCCATCATGAATATTTGCCCCGGTCAGAAAAAATCGTAGATCCGGGCCTGGCACTTTCTGATACTCTGTATCTGCTTCTTCGAAACTACCTTCGGAATTCTCAGTTCCCAGGCTTGATAATTATATTGAGAGGATAAATAAACGTCGGTAACGTCTCCGAGATTTATTCAATGACGTAACGGAATTATTTGACATTCACAAGTGCCAACATGAAAAAGCCTGATAGACCTGAATCTTGGCCAACCGGGATACTTTATAAAAGTGAATGGAATATACAAGCTATAAAGCTTATGATATGTCGAGAAACCCCCAGCATACAGACTTCCTGCGTGATCTTGCAGAGATCCCTAAGCGAAATTCTCAATCATTATTTTTGCGAGCTCTCAAAGATGTCACGAATGCAACCAGCATAAGAACTTTCCATTGCAAGCTCGCAGGAATATACCGAATGAATCCAGAATTAGAAATCTCAACTAGTTTTCGTTAATCTGTTGAGTAGATGTGCCCGCGAGGCTCGATATTAGATATAAGTATCATAATATCAAAGAGGATACTGATAAGAAAATTAAAGGTGATGTTAGTTGATAACTTGTGGCATTCCAAAGTTCCGCGCTCTTCAAATTATGGTTCAACAAACATATGCAAACAGCAACACCTACCGTTAAATTCTTTAAACTAATATCAGCCAAAAATTGAACGTATGGAGATCTTCCTTGATAAAATTGTCGTCTCTAGTGTCGCCCAGATGTCATATCGATCGCACTTCAGTTTTTGGAAAATCCAGAAATGAGTTATTCTGGGTTCAGATTTTGAGTACGCCGCTGCCTGTGTTCAAGGAATTTGAAAAGCCATTTTTTGCTCACGATTTTCGAAGGCTTCTGATTAACTCAGATTTTCGCTCGTTTATCGAATTGAATAACATTGAAACCCTTAAGGCCGCAATAACAGACGGCGAGCGATAATATAATATATATTATAGCTTTGCATTGACATATGTCATTTTATTACCTATAGCAAAATATCGTAATATATCGCTTGGATGAAAATATATATGTAAGCAATTCGAATTATGTGTCCTCTATGAATTGATATAAAAATAAGCTGAGACCATATCTACCGAATATATAGCGTAGGCCTAATGTCAAACACTCTGTGATCTGAAGCGATGGCTTTCGATGATCTCTACTCTACGCTCTCTCTCTCTCTCTAGCACTCCGCGCTCTACACACAGACGCAATGTCAAAAGCAAGTAAACACAACATGACCTGCCATTTCGTATTCCATGACGGAGCGTACTATTAATCGGTACGAATAAAAGCCCACTGATAATCTGTGAACTGTGAATAAACACGTTAAACCACCCCGAGTGTTTTATTAACTTACATCCTAAGTGGGATAGATTCTTTCTTTACAAATAAAGAATTAGAACCTGAATTCTACGAGTTTCACCGAGTTCTTGTGCAAACGAATTCGAAATGGATCAAGAGAATGCTGCCCAAGCCGAACCAATGACGATGATTCAAATGATGGAAATCCAAGCTCAACTGCAGATGAAAATGATGGAATTCATGGTGAACATGGCAAGTGGAAGATCGAGTTCAACCAACACGTGAATTTCATGCAGTACAATCACAAGTTAAGTAATACCTCAAACTAAAAAAAAATATGGGAATAGGAAACGTTGAATTTAAAACATTAGGAAAAGCAAACATCCTATTTTTCAAGTATGAATTTGCTATAGAAATTGAATTCAATATAGTAACAGATAGTATTATTCCACATAAGGATATTGATGCTTTAATCGGATTAGATATACTCAAAGAAGGGGATATTCAACTTGAAATTAATAAGGATTGTGTTAATTTTGTGACTTCCTTTAGAAAATCTCCTAAAACGTTCACTTTTGTTTGCAAAGATTTAGAATTAGACTTGTCAGGATTGGACGAACAGTTGAAAGCACAAATAACTAAAAAAGGGGTTGGATCTAAGCCTGATGCAGTCATCACAGGTGAATTAAAAATTCAATTGAAAGATGAATCTCCTGTCGTTTTTAGAGCAAGAAATTTAGCGTATCAGGAAAGAACAAAAGTTAAGGAAATTATTAAAAACCAATTAGAATCTGGTATTATAAGATGTAGTGAATCGAATTATGCAAGCCCTATTGTCCTCGTTAGAAAACGTAATGGCGAAATAAGACTGTGTGTTGATTACAGAGAACTGAATAAGAAAGTTTTGGGAAATAATTACCCCTTATCTAGAATTCAAAATCAAATAGACCTTTTAGCAACAGCAAAGTTTTATACAAAGCTCGATATGAAATCTGGTTTTCATCAGATTGAAGTAGAAGAATCTTCCAAACACATTAAAGCATTTATTACACCTGATGGATTGTATGAATACAATAGAATGCTCTTTGGTTTCATAAATTCTCCTTTATGTTATCAGTCAGCAATTGATAAGGAGATTATAAAGAGAAAATTGCCCTAGTTTATGTTGATGATATTTTTTGTCCATGTGAAAATATTGAAGGACTTGTTAATTTAAATAAAATTATTGATAGGCTGTCAAAGTGTGGCTTCGCACTTAATTATAAAAAATGCGAATTCTTCAAAACGTCAATAAAATTTTTAGGAGTAATAATTGAATGCGGTTTGATAAAATCCAGTCCACGACAAATAGAAGCATGTCGATTATTTGAGTATCTAAGCATTTGCCTTGCGAGAACAAAATACTGGCGCTCAAATCTGTTACAGGTACTCCTCCATCTATTGGTGAATGGCAAAAAGTCGACCCATTTCGCATGGAGATCTTAAGTGGAAAGCTACATGAGGAAGGTTTTGCAGTCCAGGATGACTTGGATTACTGGCAAGGGAAGAGGACTCACCCAATGAGATACTTTGTTCCAATTTTGAACGAGAAAGATGAAAAAATTATGGTATAAGGCTTTACCGAAAATTGAAAATGATATAAACTCGACTGTGAGTAAGTCGACAGGATATGCTCCTGTAGTTTTAATGAAAAACTCTAATCAGAGACTTTCGTCAACCATTAACTTGCTCAGCGATATACCAATAAAGCAAATTAATGTTGATAAAGATGCCCTCATTGAGAAACTGGATGTTTCGGCAGAGGAAACAAAGAAGAAGTTTGATATGACTCGAAAACCAGGTTACCCGTTCGAGGTAAATCAGAAAGTAGTAATGGAAGTTACACAACTGTCAAATGGTGGTAAATTGAAACCAAAGTTCATTGGCCCATTTGAAATTAAGGCTGTATTGCCGAATGATCGCTATGCCCTGAAGCGAATAGGAGGTCAGAACAGAATGACTACAGCAGGACAAGAACAGCTGAGAATATGGCCTGTGGATACAGAAAATCAGTTTTAGTGTTGGTGACATGAAAGAATCGTAATGTGCCAGTGAATTCTTGAGCACTGTAATGTGATGACTGGATAGTCATTATCTTTAATGAAGGGTTAAGAAATTTAAATTTATGCTGATTATCTTGTTTGGATCTAATCACTTTTGTATGTGATAGTTTTTTTTTGGTTCTTTCGGCTTTGTTTTGGCCTGACCTATTTCTGTGTGAACAGATAATCATTGCAATAATTGATGTACCATTATGGAAAATCTGAAATGAGTTATTTTTCAAGAAGCTTAGAACTTTATAGCCTCGAAATATTGTAATTTGATTTGTTGTTGATCATGGCTGTAAAATTTTCAAACGAAGTGAGGATTGGAGTTCATTCATGCAGGAGTTGCGAATGATTTTTGGTCCATTGCATAACCTGAACAATTTTATAGCAGATCATCAATTTTGTGGTTATCAGCTGAAGCTGACTTTTAGTTCTTGGCTAATTAGTTCTAAATCTTGAGTGGTGAGCATGTAAGCGGTGGTGGTTTTTTTATTTGCCTGGCTCTTTTTCCCACCTGAAATACAAAGCCGCAGCGCGAGCCAGCGCTTTGAACATAGCCATGCCTTACAAAAACTCAATTGTATCAGATGTTAGTTAAACAATGCTTTATGTAACCTGAAAAGTATTATTGTTTGCTATGTTAATGAAACGAGGTCGTTTCAAGTGTCAGTTTGGCCGTGCAAGCAATTCGAATTATGTGTCCTCTATGAATTGATATAAAAATAAGCTGAGACCATATCTACCGAATATACAGGGTGACTGGTGACGTAAGGAACAACGGCTAAGTAGAGATAGATGACCTCAAACTGAATGAGAATTTGGGTTTCAAATGTCCCATAAGGGTATTCGTTTCGGAGATATAGGGTGATTTATGAAAAAATGCTAAATCTATGAACTCCCATATCTTCGTTAATATGATATGTTTTTCGCTGATATTTTACATGTTTGTTCATACAGGCATTCTCTGTCAGCATAAGAAAAAAAAATTGAAAAAATTGCTGGCCCGTACTCAAAAATTTCAATTTACATGTCAAGTGAGAAATATCACACGGTATATGAGATAAAATAAAATCAAATAGAAATTTGGAAAGAGGGAAAAAAACTGATGAAATATCTGTTTTTTGTTTGAATGGCACAAATTTTCTTTCGTTTCTATGATATGTTGAAGTAAGAATATTACAATATTTTTATATTCAAATCATGAAAATTAGTACTACTGATAGAAAAAACCTTGAATTCGAGGTATGATTTTTCAACATGATGGTGTACCTCCTCATTCTGCAAATGAAGTAAAGAATTTTCTGAATAGGGAGTTTCCTGACAGGTGGATTGGTCGGGGAGGTTCTAGGAATTGGCCTGCTAGATCACCCGATCTAACTCCTCTGGATTATTTCCTATGGGGTCATCTTATGGATACGGTGTATAAAGAAACAATAACAAGCCGTGAACATTTGAAGAGCAGAATAACGGAAGCATGCGAAGAAATTAAAACAAATATTCCTCTGATTAGAAAAGCTGTGCTTCATTTGTTCAAGAGATCCATTAAATGTATGGAGGTGAACGGCTCTCATTTCGAACATTTGCTTACTTGATTTTTTTATGAATTATATTTGCGACTTTTTCTAGTTCTGTGTTTGAGTATCCAACCCTTTCATCACCCCATCTACAACAAATTTTATTTTGAAATTTTATATGGCATCGAAATATTAATTGATAAAAATAGATTTCAAGATTTGAAGGAATATTTTGATGCCAGGCTCATTCTAGCGCCTCGAATTCAAGGTTTTTTCTATCAGTAGTACTAATTTTCATTATTTTAATATAAAAATTTTGTAATATTCTTACTTCAACATATCATAGAAACGAAAGAAAATTTGTGCCATTCAAACAAAAAACAGATATTTCATCAGTTTTTTTCCCTCTTTCCAAATTTCTATTTGATTTTATTTTATCTTACATACCGTGTGATATTTCTCACTTGACATGTAAATTGAAATTTTTGCGTACGGGCCAGCAATTTTTTCAATTTTTTTTTCTTATGCTGACAGAGAATGCCTGTATGAACAAACATGTAAAATATCAGCGAAAAACATATCATATTAACGAAGATATGGGAGTTCATAGATTTAGCATTTTTTCATGAATCACCCTATATCTCCGAAACGAATACCCTTATGGGACATTTGAAACCCAAATTCTCATTCAGTTTGAGGTCCTCTATCTCCACTTAGCCGTTGTCCCTTACGTCACCAGTCACCCTGTATAGCGTAGGCCTAATGTCAAACACTCTGTGATCTGAAGCGATGGCTTTCGATGATCTCTACTCTACGCTCTCTCTCTCTCTAGCACTACGCGCTCTACACACAGACGCAATGTCAAAAGCAAGTAAACACAACATAACCTGCCATTTTGTATTCCATGACGGAGCGTACTATTTATCGGTACGAATAAAAGCCCACTGATAATCTGTGAACTGTGAATGAACACGTTAAACCACCCCGAGTGTTTTATTATCTTACATATATTATAGCATCGTCCGCGGTGCTTGATTCATTTTCATCAGGAGCGATATTAGTGTAATATATGAGACTAGCTGGCCCGGCGAACTTTGTTCCGCCTAAATGATACTTACGGTGGATTTCACAAATCGTAATCACCGGTGATCGGAGATCAACGGCTTGGTTCTCTGATTTTTGAACTGTCAAATGTTTTCATGGATATGAGCTATCACACAGAACAGATACACAAAAATAATATGTCATTATATGTCAATCACTAATAATGGCAATTTCGGATTCAGTTATTTCCGCAAATATATTTATTACCCGAACAGGAATTCAAAAACATTTTGAAAATTATGAGAAATAGTGTCACGTAAAAGTGGTTCACTTCCAATTGAATCAAAAAAATGGAAATATTGAACAACGCCGAGTATTCGACATCCGATGAAAAAACAGCGCGATGTTCGAAGCGCCGCGTCAGCGATAATGAAATCCCAAATTTCACTGACCCAAAAGCGACAAAGAAAACGAAGAAGAAAGGGAAACCACATCAGGTATAAGAATTATAAATAGATACGACTCGCTGAATAACGACGAACAGGAAACAACAGACGAAACCTACACCAAATATTCAGTGTGAAAGAGTGGATGATCATAATAAATACAATTGCTCCGAATGGTGCTTCAAAATTCCATATTATGTTCGAATTTATGTCTTACCTAAATTCCGAAGATTTATAAGCTCAATATATCTAGATGGAATGCCAACGGTGTCCCCAGAAAACACCTAGAACTGTTCCAATTTCTGAAAGACCATAAAATAGATATTATGATTCTTAACGAGCTCAGGATCAAAGCAGCCCGAAAGTTCTTTGTGAAAGGTTATCAGACACTAAGACGACATCGAGCAGACGACAGCGGTCATGGCGGGGTTGGAATCCTTATCAGAGACGGCATTCCTTTTAAATCTTTTGGTTCAATAAAAAACGTTGGCTCCCGCATTAACAACCAAATTTCTATTATTCCTGCATACAATAATCCCAGTAACATTCTCCAAGAATCATGTTGAACCGAATTGCTCAAGGACCATAAAACCCTTCTCATCGGAGACCTCAACAGCAAACATGAATATTGGCATTGCAATACCCGAAATACAAACGAAAATACATTATTAACATTCCTTGAATCCAATTTTGATTGTAGCCTATACTTTCCAGATGATCCCACCCACCACCCACCAAATGGTAATACTCCCTCAATAATTGATGTAGTTGTAGCTAAGAATTTTATCAACATTTCCGAACTTAAATCCTTACCAGAACTTTCATCAGATCATAACCCTGTAGTCTTTTCAATTACACTTCAAAACATAATATACTAGACAAAAAGGTTAAAATAAAAAATAATATCACACGGTTGGAAATTATCGACCTTGAAATCAATAAATTCACGGAAGCCATAAAGTTTGCCAGATCCAAAACAGTACCGCAAATCTCGAAAAGGCCCTCGCAAGAATAACTCCCAGACCACATTATCACACTAATCCGATATCGAAATAAAATTAGAAAAAGCTGGCAAACAAATAAAATCAGCGTAGACAAAGACCTGATGAATCACATCACCGGTAGCATTATGTATCAAATAAACCAATTCAGAAACTGCATGTAAAACCAAATTAATTTTTTTTTCGTCGCAAAACTCTTTAAATGTTTTAGATTTAAATGCCTTTCCACGATCTGCGAAAATTCGTTTAGGTGTTCCAAACATACTACATAAATCTTTCAAACAATAAATTACCTTGTTTGTGTTGGTAGTTTTAGTTGGTCTTGCAAACAAGTATTTAGAAAATGAATCGACGATCATAAAAACATATGCGTAATTTTTGTTTGTTTTAAAAAAGGGACCTAAGTGATCAATATGCCATGTACAAAGGGGTTCCTTCGCTTTAGGTATAGGATGAAGATAACCTTCTTTTTTTTCCATATTGACTTTTCTTATACGCACAATCAATACATGCATTGACATATTTTTTTATAAATCGTGTCATTTTTGGAAACCAAAATTTACTTCTGATTAAAGTTTCACATCGTTTTAGGCCTATATGACCTATTTCATCGAGATATTTTCTCATTATATTGAATCTACATATTTTCGGAATTACAAGTCTTAATTCGTCATTCAGAATTTTCCTGTAAACCCTGTCGTTTTTAAGACAATATGTGGATTTTATTTCTTTGTCGGCAGTGCCCGATTTTAATTTTTCACGAATTATTCGAATTTGTTCGTCTAGCATTTGTATGGTTAAAGCCCAGTCGTCAATTTCTGTTATTAAAATATTTTCCGTATTTCTACTTAGAGCATCGACGTGTGACATTTTACATCCTGGACGATGTTCAATTTCAAAATCGTAATCTTGAATAGCTAACCACCATTCTGGGGACTAATTCTTTTTTTACAAATGTACTTCGAACGGCGCTACAATCCGTTACTATTTTAAAATGAGTACCATGAAGGTAAATTCTAAATCGTTCAATAGATTCCACTACAGCTAAAGTTTCTAATTCATTTGAATGGTAATAAGATTCATCCACGGTTGTTGCTCTGCTATAATAAGCTACTGGTTTTAAACCACAATTTGACTCTTGGAAAAGAATAGCGCCAATACTCTTCGAGCTAGCATCAGTATGTAATTCTTTTTTGGATTCTGAGTTGAAAATTGTTAGAACAGGTTCATTAATTAAAATCGATTTTATTTTCGAAACCGCTATGTTTTCCCCATTTCCATTTAACGTCTTTTCTGAGTAACTTTGTTAAAGGCGCGACTATTTCAGCATGATTTTTAATAAATTTCCTAAAATACGAACTCAGACCTAGAAATTGCCTTACTTCATGAACATTTGAAGGAAATTATAATCTTGAATGGCTTTTACTTTTTTTGAACCAGGTTTGATTTCATTCTCACTTATTTCGTAGCCTAAAAAGTCAATTTTAGTTTAAAAAAAATAGCATTTTTCCAAATTCAATTTTAAATTATTTTTCTCGCAAATATTTAAAATAGTGTTCAGTTTTTCCATTCCTTGAGATATTGATTTTGAGGGTATCAAAATGTCATCGAGATAAACCAAGATTTCTGTATGGCGTAGTGGTCCCATATAAGATTATTTATAAATCTTTGAAAAGCTGATGGTGCATTACATAAACCAAATGGTAAACGAAAAAACTCATATTGCCCATCTGGAGTTATGAACGCAGTTTTATCTATCGAATCTTTTGCTAATGGAATTTGGTAATAACCTTGCTTCATATCTAAACTACAGAAATATTTATTCCCGCTTAGTTTGTTAATAAGATCTCCAATATTCGATAATGGGTATCGGTCTTTAACACTTATGGCATTTAGTTTTCTATAATCAATACACAGCCTATAATTCCCGTTTGGTTTTTTAACTTAAATTGCGGAGCTGGCATATGACGAATTCGAAGTTTGTATAATACCTGCAGTTAATAAAATAATTGTTTATGTGACAACTTCAAGCGATATCACAAATTGAAGCATAATTTAGCTTCTTTCTGAAAAGCTAATCAATTATTTGTAATTCGAAATACAATGTGTTTTTTTTTACCCTGAACACTTTAAATGAAGATTAATGAGTCCGGCCCTGGAATAATGGAATAATTGATATCTTTCAGACTCGACCTTAGCATGTGCCAATAACCACCCAAGTTTCAATAATATCCGTCAATAAGTTTGGATTTTATGATGGTCTTAGTATTTCCATGAAGCTGGAATATCACCCTGTAGCTTTCTAGGGAAATCCAGAAATTAATTTTTTATAGTCAATTCGTAATCAGCTAGTCCAACTCTATCTCTGGTATGAGTATGTACAGTTATTCCCCGGACACCCTGTATAGTGAGAAAATAGTTAAATTTCACAGAGGAAATATTTTAATACAGGTTGTTCATGTTCTTCGTACTTTCCCCAGAATAGAATACCTTCCTATGAATAAACCACCTTGAATATTTCGGAGATTAGAGACATACATATTTGTGGTTTTACTTTTCCCAAAAATCAATCCATAAATAATAATAATTTCGGCTGAGGGAGTCATGTCCAAATCATTTAAGAAAAATCTTCAGAAGATCGAAATATCCCAGAGGATCGCGGGATATGCATAGCAGGCTGTAGCTTTGCACACCTGCCACATCGTGCGGAAATTTCTGAACTAGTGGGAGGAACTGAAATGTTTTTTCACTGGTTCATAGAAGTAATACCAGCTCGAGCTGAGACCGGGAGTCCGATGATGAAGAATAATAATAATAATAATAAATACGCACGGGTGTGGTTTGGTTTCTGCCACGCCACATGGGGGGTGACGTCCCCACGGCCCGAGTTACCTGGGCCACCAAGGGTAAATGGTGGCAAACCCATGAACGAGAAGTGGAAACCGATATCATGGCAGAAGATCGAGATTCCACTCCACCTGCTGGCTCGACCACCGTGAGGAGGACTTCCTGTAGGGGAGCTCGCAACTCACGTATCCAGTGGAGCCGCGAAATGAATATTGAAGTAATGCGAGCTTTTCATTACGTGAACAATTGCGAGGACAAACCACTTCCTGGATGGAGAAGAGAAATCTTCAAGGGATCGAATTATCCCAGAAGATCGCGGGATGTGCACAGCAGGCTGTGGATTTGCAAACCTATCACATCGTGCGGAAATTTCTGAACTAGTGGGAGGAACTGAAATGTTTTTTCACTGGTTCATAGAAGAATTACCAGCTCGAGCTTAGAACGGGAGACCGATGAAGAATAATAATAATCTTTATTTCCTATCATCTTCACAAATCTACGAAAATGAAATGGAACAGCGTCAAAAAAAAGAAGAAACTATTCACCTATAAATTAGGAATATATTCTTCTAAAGAGTATGGCTCCAAGCCAAGGAGATATTCGTATAACTTCTTTTTGAAAGATGTTATATTTGAAATTGCTTTGATATTTAACGGAAGAGAATTATAAATTTCAAACATCTATATTCTGTTTGCTTCTGAGATGTTGTCAGGTTATGCCTGGGATAGATAAAATCATCATTTCTTGTGACATAGAAAGTTCTTCTGTTTTCATGCTTCTCAAATAATGGTTCGTTGTTCCTAATGAAGAGTACACATTCTTGTATATAGAGTGCATATATTGTCAATATTCCTGATGTCTTGAAGAAGCCTCGGCAAGAGTCCTTGTATTTGAGGTTATTGAGGATTCTAACAGCTTTCTTCTGGAGAATAAATAGTTGTTTAATATTCCCTGAGCCATAAAATATAATTCCAAATCTCAGTTTTGCCTCTACCATTGCATGGTAGACTGTCTTCTGGTAATTACTGTAGAGATATTTAGCAATGACCCCGAAACCATAAACTGATGTAGTTATTCTTTCATATAAATAGTTTATGTGCTCCTTCCAGTTAAGATTCTTGTCAATATGTATTCCCAAAAATTTTGTTGATTCAAGGATGTCGTATTTTACTCGACTCAGTGTTATTGCGCTATTTCCTTCAATTCCAGAATTGGTTGGTGAAAAAAGTATGAACTTCGTTTTCCCTTCGTTAAGCAGTAAATTGTTGTTATTGAACCATTCTTTTGTCTTGTGCAGTGTAAGCTCACATAAACTTTTCAAAGGTGTGTACAGGCTTTCAGTCAAAAGCAAATTTGTATCATCTGCATAATTAACTATAGTCACTGTACTTCCTCCCATACTTGTATCTAACTTGAAATCATTCAGATATAACATAAATAGTAATGGTCCTGTAATGCTCCCCTGTGGTACTCCTAGGATTAGGTCTTCTAGTTTTGATCTTATGATTTCTCCATTGATTTCCATTTCTACCATTTGCTTTCTGGAAGATAAGTATGACTTGACCCAGTCTAGTGCTGGTCCTCGGATTCCATAATTCTCTAGCTTTTTGACGAGTGTTTCACCTCCCAAACAGTCATACGCTTTTGTGAGGTCCAAAAATATTCCCATGGCTAATTCTTTGTTTTCAAAGGCTTCTACTACTTTGTTGATGAATTGAAAGTTGCTGTTTTTATAGATTTGCCCTTTAGGTAACCATGTTGATTTTCTCTGAAAATGTTATTTTGTATGGCATATTCCATAACTTGTTGACAGTAGACCATTTCCATGATCTTGGAAAAACTGGGTAAAATGCTTATCGGTCTGTAGTTGTCAAAGTCATTTATGTCACCTTTTTTATGAATTGGCTTCACTATTGCTATTTTTAACCTATCAGGAAAAATGCCATGTCTCAATGAATTGTTGGTAATGTGAGTTATGTGTCCCTTTATTTCTTCAGCTGTTTGCTTGATAATGTGGTTAGATATTTCATCATATCCACTAGAATGTTTGTTCTTCAATGACTTTATGATGTTTTTTGTTTCCTGTTCAGTAATTTTTTTCAAATGAAAAGATCTATCTAATTCTTGAAAATTCTCAAATATCTCTATGCCTTGAATGTTCTTTGTCAAAGTTGTCCCTGCCCTTATGAAATGATTGTTCATTCTGTTGGCTGTTTGTAACGGATTCCCAGTCAGTTCAATTTTGTTTTTATTTGTATTCCTTAAGGTCGGCGTTTAAAGCGAATAGGAAATCTCCTCCGATAGAGGCGCCACCGTGCATTTTATGAAAGATCTCCATAGAACTTACATTATCACTATAAGTTCTATGAATAGCTCTCTAATCATGAATGAAATGTACAATGGCGCTATCTATCCGAAAATCGCCGAACTATGAAATATGTCAATTTGTGGGTGAAGCAGGAATTTTTTTCCCGCCAAAATTTGAATTTGTCCCTTTTCTGCCAATTCCGTATTTCAAGTTGATCTTCTGAACGAAATTATCAGTAGATTCACTTTTAATCGAAAAAAATTTCAGTTCTCAAAGTGAAACCTTTTTCGAAATCAACTTGAAATAAAAACACACTACATTGAACGCCCACCTTAATGAGTTCATCACAGCCCATACCGATCTACTTTTATTATCGGAATTTTTAATTAAAGTCTCATATTCATTTTTTTTTCTTGTTCACTAATGATTGGTCATATTCAATCTTTTTTTCACGATATTTCTCCTTGAATCTATCATCATGAGTACTTATTATCAGTAGTATATCCAGTTCATTTTTTATTTCATTAATAAGAGGATCTTCTGTAACCATTTTTCTTTTTTTATTATATTTTGCCGCCTTTCTTAGTGGGAATGCTTTATTAAAGAGCTGCAAGTATATACTATGAAAGACATCAAATTGGCCATTTACATTCTTGTCAGGTACTTCATACAGATCTGTCCAATTTTGTTTTTGTAACAATTGTCTGAAGAGTTGTATATTTTTTTGTGAGTATATTCGTTTATAGGTCTTAATATTTTCTATGTTCCCTATTTTAAAACTTATTTTTTGTGCAGTATGATCGGAAATATGTGTTTGCAAAACTTTTGTTTCATATATTTACTCTGTATTTGTAAATATGTTGTCTATACAGGTTGCTGTTGTGGCTGTTATTCTTGTGGGTTGATATATTGTTTGCTGTATATCATATGTTATACCCAAAAATGTTGGAGTCGTCTAGAAAATTGATATTGAAATCTCTAATCAACAAAACTTTAAAATTTTCATCAAACAATTTTTGCAGGGTTTCGCATTAATCCTAAAAAAAATAATTATGTCTTGTGGTTCTCTCTGTGGAACACCCTGTATAAAAATGTGTACTGTGCAATATTTTCCCAAAATACTATATGAATAGAATGCCTCCCTGACGTCACAGTAGAAAAGGTGAAATTTGACAAAAAACAACCGTCATACATTCGTGAATCACCTTGTGAATAGAAATATTTTTAATCATATGTATCCACTAATTTCATTACTAGAACAAGTAGTAAACGTCTGCATGCAACAGAAATCCAATCGAACTGTTAATAATTAAAAAATAAATCCGAAAATCGGGCAATTTTCAACTTCAACAACCCGTATTTAGAAAACTGGGCATAAAGGATTGGGTTGGGCCTATTATCACTTTTGGTTTCGAGTCGGGTACAACCAAACTTTTAGAAAATTTGACCGGTCGCCACTTTACATGAGAAAAATTCGGGGTCCTTTCAGTTTTTCGAATAAATCTTCTGTTTTGAGGTAGGTTATGGATTTATTATCGACGATTGGGTGCAATTTTGACGTGACATTGAAAGTGAAAGAATTGGGGTGAAACTGTTTTAAAATGTGTATAAATGAACATAATTCAAAGTGAGTACAAGAATTGAATGTTATTTGCAAGATTCCCATTCTTGATTTTATTGGTTTCTGGCAAATTCATGAGAAATTACGTATTTTTTGAAGAATGGGAATTTTACATTATTTCAACTATTTTTCAGGCAGCTCAGTTTCCTGCTGTGGCCGCATGCCACATGTTTTAAGCTATGTGTTGAGTGAGCCTCGCAGAGACTCTTTCGAAAACAGCCCTAGCAGTTGCTGCTTCTTTCCCCAAATTTTTTTCAGTATGACGTTGAAACTAGCTGAAACGAACCACTTAATGCCAAAAAAGTAGGCGTGGGGCAAGATGGGGATATATCGATGGGGCATGATCTGATGGGGTGTATCCCATCTTACCCCAAAACCACTCCAACTAATGAAACTAGGATGACTCATACTAAATGCTCAACTCCAGAAGTTGCCTTTTCATCCCGTCATGCAGTGGCCATTATTTAAAGAAGAGGAACAGAAAACACGGCAAATCTGCGGTTTTGAGTGAGTCTCTTTACAAGAATGATCTTCAAGCAGAACTCAATTCAAAGTCAGAAAAAGAAATCCAGAAAAAGCAAAATTTGTTCAAACGAATGAATCTTATAAGAAACAGAGAAAAACTCTGCAAGACACATCAATACATGATAAGAGCAAGCAAGAAAAAAAGAAAACTAAAGTGACAAAAACAGCAGTTCTTCCTCATCGGAAGCACCAGACGCAGGATGTTTGTACTCCAGTTCATATTTGTGGACATTGCCAGTGACTTATAGTTATAGTGTCTCTGCGCAAAGGCACTATAACTATAAGTTATAGTGCCCCACCAGGTGCGGTAAGACGAAGTTTTGTTCGGTAAACGGAAAATTATTCGTAACAATACATACCTCCAATGAACTTTATTTTTTATGCTGAAATTCATTGACTTGTCATGTACAATTACATATTTTAAAGTTTAATTCATGAATCAGAGTTTTTTATTATTTTATGTTTTTCAAGTACCTGATATTCAGGGAGGAGGGTGTTTATCCTGTAAGGGGTTTCGATCATGCTGTATTGTTGAATAGATTTGGTGCAGTTAAGCTTGATGTCAGAAGGGGCGTTGCGTGTTTGAGGTTCCTTCATGGACTCTTGAATGGCAATGTTGACTGTTCCGTTCTCGGTTCCGTTCAACTTGCTATAATAGGATTTCATGTGCGACGCCCAAGTTCTAGATCCGTACACTTGTTCAACCTTGCTACGCCCAGAACAAATATTTTGTTACAGTCACCTGTGTATATGATGTGTTTTGAATTCAATCAAGTCTCAAATCTCTGTGATATTCACTTAGACAGAGTTTCCTTGATTTGTGAAACTTTCACTAAACTTTGTGAGAAATGAGAATAGATAAGAATGTTAAATCTTCAATTTTGTTTTCTGTTGGCATCTTTTTTCTAATTTTGCTGTTCAGTGTATTCATTTTGTAGTTTTAAGTAATTAAATTGAAGTGTATACATATACCTATTTGTATATTAGTTTTAGTTTATTATTTTTGTAGATTTCCTGTTACTAGGTTCTGCCTGTTGGAAATGAATCCTTATTATTTTTATTCTATTTAGAATGGGGTTAAGTACCCCATCTTACCCTGATCTCCCCTACTCTAAGTTCGCTGAAAAAAGTTATAGGTACACATGCGTGTTTTAGTGTTTTTTTTTCGATACCTCACAAAACTATATAAAAAAACCTTTTATAAATTGTATTTTATAACTATTCTACTGCAGCCTTTGAATAACAATAAAAAATCGTTATAATCTTGAATTTTTTGACTTTTAATGATAAAATTCTCAACATGAGTTGAAAGTTGAAGGACACATTTCGTTGACATTCCCAATAGAAATTGAATGAATTAGAACTAGAACCATCGAGGTAAGTATAATTATTAACAATTTCTCTAAATTCCGGGAATGATAAGATTCACTGAAAAATAGTGTTAAATCAAGATGATTTTACGATGAGTAACAGCAAAAAATTTCAGTAGATTAAGCATTCAATTCGATATTTCGTGAAATTTTCTCATTTTTCTAGGACATTGAGAGAGCTTTGACTATGCTGAAGTATATAGTCCCTCCAAGAATTATTGACATTAAAGCAGGCCTTGGAAGTCCACTCGCATCTTTATTTCTGGTTACAAAAAACCATATATCTAATAACATAAATAATAAATAATAATAAATTTATTGATCCTTTAAGACATATTGCATGTATAAGACAAGTCATGAAAAGAGAAAAAAAAATATATATTCCAGATCATAATTGGAAATCATTATCACACAAATACTCATTAACACTATAATAAGCCCTAGACAGCATTAGCTCTTTCACCGTCCTTCTGAAACCCAGAATATCCAATGATCTCACCGTCGCAGGTAGGTGATTGTACAATTTTATACCCTGGTAATGGGGTGAATTTTCAAATCTTGCTGTTTTATGCATTGGTATATTCAGAGTTCCAGAATTCCTGGTATCGTAGCCATGAAAATCAGAAACCTTGACAAATTCATCTTCATTTTCTTTGACATATAAAAGACATTTATACATATATATACATGGGAGTGTAAGCAATTTATAGCTCAGAAATATGGGTCTGCAAGACACAAGAGGGCCCAGGTGAAACATCATGCGAATGATCCGCTTCTGAGTAACAAATGCCCTATTCAAATCGATCGAACTGCCCCACAAGATAATACAATATGACATATGACTGTATACCAGACTATAATACACACCGACCAGAGCATTGATGGGCAGTGAATCCTTTATCCGGCAAATAGCATAGAATGACCTGTTCAGCCTTTTACAGAGTTGTTCGATGTGTTCACACCATCTTAGATTTTTGTCAACATGCAGACCGAGAAACTTGACACAGTCACTCGATACTATTTCCGTATCCACGTAATTGACAGTAAGTCTCATATCTACGTTCCTCAAATTAAAATAAATGCATTCAGTCTTACTGCAGTTTAATATTATAGCATTTTGTCGACACCAATTAGCGAAACTGTTCATTATAAGTTCGCATTTGTTAGCGAGACCCTGAAAATCATTTGCTCTGACCACTATAGATGTATCATCCACATAAATCACTATTCTATCTGATTTCACTGAATTAGGCAGGTCATTAATGAATAGTAGGAACAGTAGAGGTCCCAGAACTCCCCCCTGAGGCACCCCCATCTCTACGTCATACTGAGCTGACCAACAATTATCAACCTTTACCTGCATAGTTCTGTCAGTAATGTAACTACGCATCCAGTCAAGGAATACTCCCCTGAAACCCACATTGTACATCTTGCTCAGAATGAACTTAAACGAGATGCAGTCGAAAGCCCTGGTAAGGTCGAAGAAAACGCCCGCTACATAACAACCCTCATCCAGAGCCTTGTAGACAATCTCAATGAAACTGACAGCTGCCGTCTGAGTGGATCGACCCGCCCTGAATCCATGTTGTTCGTTTGCCATTAATTTGAACTTAGTCAAGTACGACGTCATCCTACCAAGTATGATCTTTTCGATTACCTTCGACAAAGTACTCACAATAGAAATTGGACGATAATTTGCTATGTCATGTGGGTCACCCTTTTTGTATATGGGGATTACAGTTGTATGTTTAATTAATGTCGGAAATCTACCGGAGGAGACCGACTCATTTATCAGGTGTGCAAGATGTTCTGACACATATGGGGATATTGCCTTCATAAGTCCAGCTGAAATGAAATCGATTCCCGTACACTTTTTATTTTTTAATGCTTTTATGGCAACAAGCACTTCAGGTGACTGCACTGGAAAGAAAAAGAAATTGGAGCTACAGAGGCTAGAACCTGTGCATATGCATGATATTTCATCTCCGTATTTATTTTTCAAATTAACTCTAGCTATTTCTGAGAAGTACTTGGCAAATTCATTGGAAACACTTGCGGGGTCCGAGCAGATAGAATCCCTCATGCACAGTGTGATGGACTTATTAGAAATTTCCTTTCGTCCAACTTCGCGATTAACAATTCGCCAAATCGATTTGCTCTTGTTGTCAGAGGAATTCAAAATATTTTCATGATATGAATACTTGGATGACAACAGCAGAAGGTTATATTTTTGTTTTGCTTCTTTATAAAGCACCTGAGAGTCTGGAGTACCCAAGTTAACTCGGAGCCAGTGAAGCTTTTTGAGCTCATAGCTAGCCAATCTGATTTGAGGTGTTACCCACCTCAAAGAGTTGATGTTCGAAATGGTTCGCTGCCTAGGTGGACACCACTTATCAATAAAAAATTTTATTATTTTTACAAATTCTCCGAAACTGCTATCAATATCTTGAGAATATACAGCGTTAAAATTTGCCTTGGAGATATCAATCGCCATGGCATCCAGATTTTCTATTGACATATTTCTGCAAATTTGTCGCTTTTCCGATTCATGTAATATTGACCCAGAATCGAAAAAATAGAGTGCAGACATTGCACAGTGATCACCAAAGTTAGCTTCAAATACACTTGTTTGACAATAATTAAGATTAACAGTAGATAAAATATAATCCACTTTAGTAATGGATGTGCGACCATTTTTGTCAGTAAAAATACGAGTTGGAGCTGAAGAAGTAACTCTTAAATCAAAACTTACTAAGAAGTCGTCCAATAATGCTTTAAGCTTACAATTAATTTTTAGGTAATCCACATTTAGATCACCGCATACAAAAATCATTTCAGAAAATTTACGACATTTTTGCAGTATCTGTGACATTACATCAAAAAATGCCTCCACATTACCTGAAGGAGGTCGATAAACGCTTATCACAACTGTTTTCTCGTTTTCGTATTTGAACCCAACTGCACAAACTTCACAATCCATTTCTTCTGATAATCCTGAAATGTTGAGGTCCCGAAATTCCATGGCGCTCCTTACGTAGATCACGGTGCCACCATGTTTTCGTGTTGGACGGCAGAAGCACGACGCTATTGTATAACCCGGAATTGCCATCGTATTCATCTGATCTGGGCCGCACCAATGTTCCACCACACTGATTATGTCTGGTTTCTCATCATTCAAGAAGATGGTTAAACTATTAATTTTATTAGTCACACATTGTATATTCAGATTCATTATTTTCACGCAGATAAGTGGCGCATTAGATCCATCAGAATTGGGTTTCATTTGTCCAATTTCATTCTCCTGCTCTGGTAAAAATTGTGAACCGTGGATCTAATCGGCCAGTTAGACTCCTCTTTTACCCTGTCCAATTCATCAATTGGTATGAGTACTTTGAACGATGAATATATTTCTGGAAAACGCGAATTGAGGGCTTCACATCTGACATTGGAAAAGTTTTTTGATAGGAAGGCTGTTAAATCTTCAACAGTGGTCGTTGGTTTAAGATTTGTTACGTGTAGTGGTTTAAACTTCACGATTCCTTCAACTGTTGATATTCCATTGAAGTTTCCTATTACCAATGGTCTGCGAATGCTTTTCTTATTTTTCTTGTGGGTGATTTTTGTCTTTTCACCATTATCATTGGGATTAATTTCACCCTCTCCAGAATTCCTAGCATCAGCGGTAGAAGGGTTTAGATTGTTTCTAGTTGTTTGAGTGTTGTTTTTGCGTTTTTTCTTATTCTCTGCAGTCTTCAAGACCCCCTCATTGGGAATTTCCATCAATATGGATTATATCCCAGCTTTTCACAGTCACAAAGTGAAGCCAAATCTTTGGCAAGGTTTGAGTTGTAGGCTTGCGTCAACTGGAAATTCGAAAACTGCGAGAAATTTAGGGGTTATGTTTATTCGAAAGACAGCAAGAAAATAAATATCGAGAATGAAAATATGTCACTTACTTACTTTCAGTACAATTTTAGAATATGAATAGGCGTTAACAATGATATTTAGGACTTGGAGAAAACGGAATAAATCTATTCACATGAAGTTAAGAATGACATACGTTTTACGACATAATTCGATGTGTCAGTGTCGGAGAGAGATAGAATTAAAAAAATATTTTTATTTCCAAACGTATGATAACAATGTCAGTTCTCGACTGACAGGATCATCGAAAAGTTCTATTTCTCCGCCTAAGCGGAGAAATACTTTTCCCTCCGGCGCGCCGGAGGGAAAAGCAAATATTTCTCCGCCTAGTCGGAGAAATAGAACTTTTCAATGATCCTGTCAGTCGAGAACTGACGTTGTTATCGTACGTTTGGAAATAATAGTATATTATTTCATTAGGAGGAGAAGTGTCACTTTTCGTGGCGAGCTTGAGCTTGAGCAGGATAATTGAAAGCGAGCCACGAAATGTCACTTCTTCTACGAATGAAATATGCTATTTTATTTCCAAACGTTTTCAAATTCATGAAAATTGTACATTTAATGTTACTTTATCAAATAAAAATGACGTTCGAATTGGGAGTTTTTGTATTCTATGCATCTATGTTCATGGTAACCAAGCATATATCTAATAATTCCTATATGGGCCATGAGCCAATCAAAACTGAAGCTGGGCTTTGGTAACAATCCAGATCTGCGCTTGTGCGGCAATATTGAGAATAAAAATATTTTTTTAATTCTGTCTCTCTCCGACACATCGTATTATGTCGTGAAACGTATGTCATTCTTAACTTCATGTGAATAGTTTCGATCATAACCTCACAATTTCATGTGAAATGTTTCAATCGCTTTATTCCTTTTTCTCCAAGCCCTAAATATGATTGTTAACTCCTATTCATATTCTAAAATTGAACTGAAAGTATTTAAGCGACATATTTTCATTCTCGATATCTATTTTCTTGTTGTCTTTCAGAATAAACATAACCTCTAAATTTCTCGCAATTTTTGCATTTCCAGTTGACGCAAGCGTACAACTCAATCGTTAGATTTGGCTTCACTTTGAGACTGTGAAAAGCAGGGGTATAATCCATATTGATGTTATTAGATATTTGTAACCAAGTAATCTTTTTCGTAGCAACACTTTTCCTGCCGCCGCGCCGAGTTGACTACAAGATTTTTCCGTCGACCTCATCATGAATTGAAAATAAACTCTGGATTCAAAAAGATTTTTATTTTCGTAATAGACAAATTTGACATAATGTAAATTTCTGTGTTCATTTCTATATATATTAATATTTATGCTCACTAAAGAAGTTTTCGAAAAATTCATGGATGGAATATAGGACATTCTGAATAGTTTACATTTTTTTCATGAGAATAAGTTGGATAAACGATTCAATTGAATTTTATTTTTATCTTAAACGTCAACCAATTACTGTTAGGAGCATTCGCTATGAACTCTCCCACATGTTCTTTTTCGATTTTTCTATAACAGTTTGTGGTACCTGCTTATATCAATGTTGTCTTCAGCATCGAATACTTTGACCATAAATTTGCTTAATGTCCCTTTTCTGCAATACACGTAAAGTATACCAACAAAACCGTTACCGAATATTTCAGAACGTTTTTCTCCTTGAGGAGATCGAAATTCTTCCTAGGTTTTCTCATTAATGTCGGCCCTTTCCAGGTAGCAAGAGCGTACCCAGGGTTTCAGCTAGGGGGGGGGGCAGCTCATACCTGAGAAGATGGTCGGTCAGGTTTATTATCAGGAAACCAGGAAAATTAACATTTATTTTATCTTCAAGGGGGGGGCAGCTGCCCCCCCTGGCCCTCCCCCTACGTACGCCCATGCCAGGTAGCATACTCAAAGTTGCTGCTTCAGCAGTTTTTTCCACATCTAGCAGTGTCGAAGAGATATCTTCTTCGATATTCATTGTGTAAAATAGCGTAACTGGTGAAATCAGATTCTGATCGAAAGCGAATAATTAAATTTGACAGCTCGATAGTGCTCCGACATTGATACCTTCTGTATAAAAAGTACCCGGAATTGTAAAAAAAAACACATAAATTTAAATTTAATCATCAATATTTATTTTGTCTCCTTCAAAATAGTCCCCATTGCTTACAATACAACTATGATATCGGCGAACCCACTTTTCCATGCACCGCTCATACGCCGCCAAAGGTATGGCCTTCAGTTCTCGTTGCGAATTTGTTTTGATGGCTTCAATGGACTCAAAACGCGTTCCACGTAGGGGCAATTTGAGTCTTGGGAATAGAAAAAAGTCGCACGGAGCTAAGTCAGGTGAATACGGCGGTTGTTCGATGGTATTTATTGAGTTTTTGGTCTTGTATTCCTTAATAATTATGGCTCGGTGCGACGGCGCGTTATCATCATGCAAAATCCACGAATTGTCTTTCCATAAATCTGGCCGTTTACGACGAACATTCTCACGCAAACGCCTCAATACACCCAAGTAATACTCCTTATTCACTGTCTGTCCTTCAGGAAGAAATTCTGAGTGCACAACACCACGATAATCGAAGAAAACAGTGAGCAAAACTTTAATTTTCGATCGACTTTGACGTGGTTTTTTCGGACCGTCTTTGAATGATTTGTACCAATCGTATGCTTGTGTTTTTGACATACAATTATCACCAAAGGCTTTTTTTAACATTTTCAATGAATCGGCACAAGAAAATTCGTTTGCAAGACAAAATTTGAGGCAAACTCTTTGATCAACTATTTTTTCCATTGTAAAATTCGCAGAGCACTTTTGAGGTCGACTGATACTGACAGCTGTTGTAAACACACTAGTTGACAGATCGCGCTCAAATTTGGCTTGGTAATAAAGGAAAGTCCTACCAACTTTAAGAAAAAAAAAATTACCGATTCCTTTTTGGCGGTTCATTTAAATAACATTTTCCGGGTACTTTTTATACAGAGAGTACATCTATGCTCCGATTGAATATTTTATGTTCATGCATTAATACAACTAATACAAGAAATCATGCATTAATAGGGCTCATTAATGGATGATTTCGAGTGCGTTACAAGTTACAATGAGCTTTTATTCTATGGTCGACGGAAAAGTTACATTAAATGTACAATTTTCATGAATTTGAAAACTTTTGGAAATAAAATAGCATATTTCATTCGGAGAAGAAGTGACTTTTCGTGGCTCGCCACGAAAAGTGGCACTTCTCCTTCTTATAAAATAATATACTATTATTCTCAATATTGCCGCACAAGCGCAGATATGGGACAACAATAGGCCTCATTATCAGAGTTCCAGTAACCCGGACTCTGCTAGGGTCTCAATTTAAATAACAAAATTAAAAATCATGAGCAACCAATAACAAAAAATATCCATATTCTCATCATACAACAAAAAAATCTTATTTAGAATACAGCAATCAATTAGAGAAAAAAAATAAAATTTACAAATTCCAGAATTTCGTCACGACATTGTTACTTTCAATATTTGACAGCGTTGAAGGGGTAAAATATGTAGCATTAAAAATATCAATATTCTTATTATTCTGCTTCAACATTCACTGTTATTATTTCCTCATCTGGCAGATGTTTATGTCATGTTGATAATTGAAGGCCTATTGTCAGCAATGTCATCCCATATATTTTGACTTATCTCCTCTTTTTTCTTTTTCTACGTGCTCTGTGCTGGCTTTCCATTTATTAGGTGTACCTACATTCGTCAAAAGCCTCATTCCAAAGATTTTTCACTTGCGCAATTATTTGCCAAATTTGTTCGACTATTAATGACAGAACAAAACGTCAGTGTCATTTCAAACACCAACCTGAGTTCTGCAACTCAAAATATTACTATAAGCGCGTTCGGCAATGACATCGGACTGGTCGGATTGATCTGAACCGTTCGTTTATTACATCCAGATTGAGGGGAGTACACATCTGGACCGTTCGGCAAGAAAATCTGATCAATCGGATGTAGATCTTTTTGCTCGGTGTATTTCGACGGACGAAACGGATTTTTTTCCACAGAACAGAAACAGAAATTACTTTTCGGTTTTTGTGAATGGATTTTTTATCCCACTTCGAATATTCTTGAACAGTCTGTTGAATTTTCGTGTCTCATGTTATTTGTTGTGAAGTAATAAATAAAAAAATGTTGTTTGATAAAAAAATAATGATTCAAAATATTGAATCATCTCAACCAAGGAGTAGAAATGTTGAGAACTATAACAAAAGAATTAAAATAGTACCCAGACTACCTCTACGGACGAATAGACCTTCAAGCTCTAATTTAATATCTGGCTCGGGTAGGCGTTACATACGTCAAACATAAAAATCGATCTAAATGCTCCGTAGCGTTCGTTTATTACAGAAAAATCTGACAAATCTGTACAATCTGTTATCACGTGACTAAAAAATCCGTCCGCTCTCGGATGCTATTGCCGAACGCGCTTTTTGACTATTCTCCAAAGCTCCCCGTGATGTCAATAATTCTTGCATAAACTGTAGATCGGTATTTATGCACAGATCTGGGTTTCCCTGACAACAATCGACATCGAAAACGCCGAATCTTTTGAAAAAATCATGGTATAAAATTTTGGGGATCATAGACATTTTTGTGTTTCCACCATAGAACTTATAGTTAAAATAAAATCTATGGTTTCCACTCATTAATTTGGATATTAGAAGGTGGCTTTGAGAACAAATAGTCATATTAATAGCGTCCTTTATTGACAAACTGGTCGTTATTATTTCGTTGCGAGAATTTTTAAAGTTCGATTAAATTTGCGATTGTGTTGAGTGTAGATATTTTGACGGTGAGTGAGTCAACAACGTAACAATTTCGGTTCATTATCTTGCGTTGATTTTCTTTTTCTACCATGCAAATGTGAATGATACAGAGTGAAGCTCTATTAGACGCATCCGATAAGTGATCGTCCAAGAGCACCTGAACTCAAACGAAAGTCTAGGAGATTATAAAAATACCTAAAAATCACTTTCCTTTTTTTTCGCAATGATTCAACTCTTACCTGAAAGCTTTAATCCTAATGAGTGTATCCTGCAAATATTAGATGTCACGAAGGTCTTCATCGGAAGCTATGAATTGTCTGTTTCCTTATACAGGGTGGCCAAGAGATTGACGTCAAAAAGGAAAAAACAGGTCCCTCGTGTCATGGGCTATTCGAATCACCCCCATGTATGTTATGCTATTTCTGACGGTTTTCGAGTTATGAATTTTTTTATGAACTTTGAGAATTTTCGACTTGACCATCTTAAAAAAGATATTAAAAAAAAGTGCAAGACTTCTCTGTGAAATTCTTTTTGTAGCTTAATCTCCATGAGTTGTACTAGCTTTCATACATAAAATAACCAGATTCGTAACTTTGATAAAAATTATGGAAATGTTGGTCTCAAGTGAAAAAGTTACGTAAATTGGATTATGATCTGAATTTTCGAATCTAAATTAAAAATGTGAAAAGGCTAATTCACGGTTTCTTAGTATGCTTGAAAACTGCGCTCAACAGTCAGCTTTTAGAATCTTTGATAAAAAATGGTACTTAACACTCTACTTTTGCTAGAATTAACCTTCAAAGTCATCGAGGTGGAAAAAATCCTACTACAAAATTATTTTTTGCCATTTTAAGATATTTCTGATCAAGTTATCATAGAAAATGGTGAAAATTGATGAAAATTAGCTTCATATGTTAATCAAGAAGAATTCTAGATGAAAAAAAGAAAAAGATATGGCAATAAATCACACATCATAATGTAAATAAAAAGAAATTTATTTATAAAATACACAGTAGGTGTTCAAAGTGGCCACCTCCAGCCTCAAAACACATTCTACACCTTCTTAGAAAATTTTCTTTCAATCGCATAAAACCTGAACTGTTCTCTCTTAGGACACGTTCGGCTTCTCTTATCTTCAGTCGCAGCTCGTCTTCACTCGAACATTCTCGGACGTAAACAATCTCTTTGAAATAACCCCAAACGAAAAAATCGATGGGATTAAGGTCAGGTGAACGTGGGGGCCACTTGATTGTGTATGAGGCTGTGTACTGTATATTGTGGCTGGAGGTGGCCACTTTGAACACCTACTGCAAATTTTATAAATAAATTTCTTTTTATTTACATTATGATGTGTGATTTATTGCCATACCTTTTTCTTTTTTTTATCTAGAACTTTTCTTGACCAACATCCAAAGCTAATTTTCATTAATTTTCAGCATTTTCTATCATAACTTGATCAGAAATATCTTAAAATGGCAAATGAATAATTTTGTAGTAAATGTCTAGTTCTTTGATTTTTTCCACCTCGATGACTTTGAAGGCTAATTCTAGCAAAAGGAGAGTGTTAAATACCATTTTTTATCAATGATTCTAAAATCTGACTGTTGAGCGCAGTTTTTAAGCATACTAAGAAACCGTGAATTAGCCTTTTTACATTTTTAATTTAGATTCGAAAATTCAGATCATAATCCAATTTACGTAACTTTTTCACTTGAGACCAACATTTCCAGGCCCGCCGCTAGCTGTCTGAGCGCCCGCGTGCAAATACTGTTATGCCGCCCCCAATAGGGCGCTACATCAAGGGCGTATCCAGAGAGCAATTCGGGGGGGAGGGGGCTCGTGGCAAGTTTTAGCGAGGGACCTGAACTGATCTTGAGTGAAGATTCGAAGATTTAGTGTGAAAAACTCTTTCCTGGGGGGTTTAATTACCCCCAGTACCCCCCCGTAAATACTCCCCTGCGCTAAATATGCTGAGTCTTCTCTAGAAAAGTTTTCCTCATTATGGTGGGAAAAAAATAAAAAACCTATTGAATTATTGTTATATATACAGGGTGATTCACGGTGGATGGCACATTAGACGTTTCTGGAGAACCAGACCTCAGATCGGTCTGAAAATTTAATGGAATGCATTATCGGAACTGTTCTACCCAACTAAAATATTTTCGTCAATGCGGTGTTGCCACTTCTATTAGAAAGTAGTAGCAACTTTGCTTTTTCAAATGGAACACCCGGTATATTATATTATTTTTGGAATCTCCAACAACTTCTCGACAACTTTTATTGACATTTCTCTATACCTATCTGTTGCCGTTTTCGAAATATAAATCAATTTCAATTCTCTTCACCAGAAAATTCGCTTTAATTCTATGTATGTATATCATGCAAATACCTAACTAGTCAAATTTCGGACTTATGAGCATTTATTTGTGAAAATGTCTCTTCAGAATGGCATTTCCATTCAGTATTTTGGTAGGCAGGCCATCAATGTTGAACGGAGTTGGAGAAATTTCAAAGCAGTTGGCAAAGTTTCGATCGCATATAGCAAAATTTCTATGTTTCTATGACAGTTGGCAAAATTTTAAAGCAGTTGGAGTTGGACAACCGCCCCCCTTTTTTTTCTTCCCCCCCCCCGCTTACCACGTTGTTTGTCGCTTCCAAAAAAAAATTCAATTTCACTGGATTTGCCGCCCCCTGGACTTGCCGCCCTTGTGCCGAGCACGCCTTGCACGCCCGCTTACGGCGGGCCTGAACATTTCCATAATTTTTATCGAAGTTACGAATCTGGTTATTTTATGTATAAAAGTACAATTCATGGAGATTAAGATACAAGAAGAATTTCACAGAGAAGTCTTGTACTTTTTTTCAATATCTTTTTTAAGATGATCAAGTCGAAAATTCTCATAGTTCATAAAAAAATTCATAACTCGAAAACCGTGAAAAATAGCATGAAAGACGTGAGGGTGATTCGAATAGCCCATGACACGAGGGACCTGTTTTTAGAAGCTTTTATTTAGTTTCACCTATTCGGTGTCTGTCTGTCTGTCTGTCTATCTCTCTGTCTGTAATCAAATCTTGCAAGTTAAATATGACACACCTCTAATCGTCCGATTGATTTGAAATTTTGCAGGTGTACCTTATGCTGGTGACAATGCATCATGAAATATTTTTTATAGAAAAAACAAAATGGCGGCTCCAAAATGGCGGATGAGTTTTGTAATTATGATCCGATTCCATTCAAAATTAGTATCTGGGGGTATTTGGGTTCAATAGTGATGATACTTTTGTTAAAATTGGGCAATTCAAGATGACGGCCACAATATGGCGGACGAGTTTTGTAATTATGATCCTATTCTATTCAAAATTGGTATATGGGGTTTTCTGGGTCGGAAATTACGATTCCTCGAAATTGGGGGATTCAAGATGGCGGCTTCAAAATGGCGGATGAGTGTCGTTATAAAAGCTTGTCTTCAAAAATGTTTTTTGTGAGTTAGGCTTGTTTCTTTTTTGACGTCAATCTCTTGGCCACCCTGTATGTTCAAATGGAAATGCTATAAATCTATGACTTTCGGCAAAAATTCAAACCTATAAAACGAGTTGTTAATTTTTTTACGTGCTTCTGAGTTGCGTTTTATATCCAGGTATTCTTGCGGGATATTTGAAAGTTTTTATTGTTTCCTGAGCAGATTAATTAGTATTGAAATGAGAATTGTTTAGAATGTATTCATATCAGTGTTATTCCGTTTGAAATATTATTCACAAATTAATCATATTTTAGGTTACAAGGTGTCTTGTTTGAGTTTTTATTTTCTGGTGCCGTTTTTACTGTTGAGAATGTTTAATTCCATAATTATCAACAAGAGTATTATGAAGTTGATACCCGTAATTCGAGGTACTGAGCTGTGACTTCATCTTTCTGTAAGATGGAAATTAAAAAAGGTGAAGTATCGAAAGGATTTCAATCCTCATCATGATATAGGATATAACCGGCCTGCCTTCTTGTGCTTTGTCGACCTTGAGATAGAAGGCCTTCGATAAACTACGCTTGAACGACGTCACACATCTCCTCTACAATAAACAAATACCCCACAACATCGTGAAATCAATAGAAAATATATAGGCAGAAAATACAATTTGGCCAAAATAGACTGAGAACTAACCGAGCAGATACCCACCAATATCGGTATACGACAGGGAGATTCCCTTAGCCCACTTTTGTTCAACATCCTGATGGATGAGGAGATAAAGCAGATGCGGAAACTGAAGGGATATAGAATTAGGGAATCCAACAACCTGTCAAATATTTTTTTGAGGTTAGCTGGTGGTCAAACAAACCAAGTTTAGCTTTGTTCATGTAGACATTAAAACCGTTTATTTGCTTGAAAAATTGTTTTATGTGGAAATTTTTTCGATATTTCTAGTCAATCTTACTCTTAGGAATATCAGACCAGTGAAAATTACTTAAATTAAGTGCATTTTCAATAAAAAATGCCATAAATGTGTGCCAAAGTTGGATGTGCAAGTCGTTCAAATTATGAGGATTTTCTTGAATATTTTGGAACACCCAGTGTGTGTAACTTAGTGTATTATACACATATTAAGTGACTTATCAGGAAACAAAAGGAAATTGGGTCAGCAGTCATCAAGACTAGACAATATCGAAGATATGAAACTAAAGTGAATGTGTCTTCGTAGACACTGAAATAAGCAGTATTCAGTTCATGTAAAATGTAAAACTGATGAATATTTAAATTTATATCATATAAAAGGATAAAGAAGTTACAGGGACAGAGCTCTGATTAATATTCCTTCTCCAATACTTTCTCTTCAATCTCTTCGGGCTCCCAATACTAAAAGTTGTAATCATATGATTGAGTGAAATTTTCTTCGTCAGTGATACTTCAGGATACTTTTCGATATTAGAAATCATAAAAACTCACCACGAAAAATGGACTGCCACAAGGATCTGTACTGGCCCCAATGCTCTTCAACTTGTACACCAGCGACCTACCTAACACAACCAGTAAGAAGTTCTGCTATGCGGATGATCTAGCAATAGCCACTCAATCCAAAAC
Source organism: Adalia decempunctata (assembly GCA_951802165.1). NCBI lineage: Eukaryota > Metazoa > Arthropoda > Insecta > Coleoptera > Coccinellidae > Adalia > Adalia decempunctata. The sequence goes on along the minus strand of OX637696.1, from coordinate 59,304,420 downwards.
ATTGGAAGAAGGGGAAGCTATCCTTACTAGTGACTTGGAAACACTAAACCGATATTACAAAAAGTGGAGACTCTGTCCGAATCCATCTAAGACAGAGGCATGTGCGTTCCACCTAAATAACCGATTAGCTAACCAACAGCTTAACATCAGCTTTTGCCAAAAAATTGTAAGACACAATTTCCACCCTAAATACCTCGGCGTTACACTGGACCGCTCACTTACGTACAAAAAACATCTGGAAAATACGAGCCAGAAAGTCAAGACTCGTAACAATATTATAAGGAAACTGGCTGGGACCTCATGGGGAGCCGACGCATCGACCCTACGCACTGCTGCTCTAACTCTGGTGTATCCCGTGGCTGAATATTGTGCCCCGGTGTGGCAACGGAGTGCCCATACCAGGAAGATAGATGTTCACCTGAACGACTGTATGAGAATCGTCACGGGTACCCTGAAATCTACACACATTCCCTGGCTGCATACTATCAGTAACATCCCACCACCAGAACTAAGACGGAAGGATGCCACTGTAAGAGTACGGGCTAAGCTAAAACATCCAAGCCACCCACAGGACCTCCCAATTCACGAGACCCTAAACAACCCTCCACCAAACCGCCTCAAATCCCGGAGCCCTCTATGGGCTGAGGCGGAACATAACTCCCAGATCAAAGAAGACTGGCGCCAAAAATGGAACGTGGCACCAATACATAAACATGACATAGTAGACCCCACACTTGCTCTACCAGGATTTGATCTGCAGAGAAGCACCTGGAGCAGACTCAATAGAATTAGGACAGGCCATGCAAAATGCAATGCCATGATGTATAAGTGGGGACTCCGCGACTCCCCAGCCTGTGACTGCGGAGCTGATCAGCAAACCGTGGAGCACATCGCCCGGGAATGCCCTTTAAGGAAGTACCTGGGACCATTCTGAGACATCCTCAATGCGACACCTCCTGCACTGGACTGGCTGCGTTCCCTGGATGTAGAGCTCTGACTGAAGTCACTATCACATCTGTCGTCGCAAATATTCACCCTCAAATCCTCTTATTTTTTTTGCTTATTTATACATGTATGTTTAACCTTTATTTTATGTTATTTTGTACTTTGTTATATATTCATGGTCACTGACATTTATACTTTTAAACTGCTGTCGCTATAATGCCATACGATAAATAAAAAATAAAAAATAAATAAAAACTCACTCGTTCACTCATGAAATGCATATAAGATAATAAAATTCCTCATATTTACTGCAAGCCAGCGACCTGTCAGAAAATTTATAGGTTATCTGGAGGCAGGGCGCCACGTGGTTTGGATTGCCTAATGGGAGACAAAGAGGTGAGGATACTATGTTATGCCGATGATGCGGTTCTGATAGCGGAAAACGAGGACGATCTGTAGAGTGTAGCGACTCCTTTATCAGTTCTACAAAACAACAAAAGAACTTGGAATGACAATAACTGAAAACACAAAATAAAATGCATGTCGACCTCAAAGGTGCCTATCAGATGCAAACAAGCCATAGAAAATAATATCATCCAACAGCAAATGAAATTCAAATACCTTGGAATAGAAATATCTAGCTATGGAGACAGTTGCGCGAAGGTAAGAAGTCAAGCAGTAACGGCAACAAGATCAGCGGCATGCCTGAATCACATAATATGAAGAAACAAATACATAGGAGTTGAAGCATAATCGCGTATCTATAAAACAGTTATAAGACCCATAATGACTTATGCAGGCGAATCCAGACCAGACACGTCAATAACAAGAAGAATTTAAGAGACAGCAGAGATGAAGGTAGTCCGCAGGATGGCAGGCATCAGGAGAATGTGCAGGATGGATTGTATCAACGACTGGATGCTAACTACATAAAAAAATGGAATGGAACGACCGTATCAGTCGAATGTCTTCAGAATCACCATCCGGTAGCAGAAGTATTGGACGACCCACAAAACGTTGGAGTGACAATCTTCCTGGAATTGGAGCCCAGGCAGGGGGACGATGAAAAAACAGGCCTTTACAGCCCTTACATTAGAGGGAAGAAGAAGATGATATATTTGAATTTTAGGCCAGTAGATTGATTATGTTGTAACAAAGTAAGCAAAGTACTAGTAGTGAAAAAAACTGTTTTCAATTGCTCTTCAAGAAAAAGTAAAAACACGGCTATTCGTTTTCATAAGTTTCCTGAGAAAGATGCCTCAACACCAAATATCACTAAAGCCTGGCATATTGCATAAATTGGAATGGAGACAAGCATGGATAGATAAACTATTGATGGGAAACCTTGCTGCGAAGAATGAACAGGGTGAGTCTTTGACTTTATCATATATTTTAACTGTAGATTCCTCTCATCAAACGAAACACTCATTTTCCATACCATTATTCAGAATTCGGTTTCGTTTGAAAGATACAGGGTGTCGAAAATCCATGAAATTAAAACTTTTCTGTTCATATGTTCGGAACCGGTTCTTTCGAATGAACTAAATTTGGTTAATGGCTTACTCTATTCGTGGTGCATATGCCTCAATCAGAACTTATTCAATATTTCACCTGGTATAAAAGTTACAGCGTAGCCCACTTATTAATTCACGCAAAAATACTAAAAGTCATTTACATAATCATCTGTTTGCTTTATTCTCTTCAAATAAATCGAAGTCCTTGGCGTATAGGTTATCGCGTAAGCGTCGTTCATGGGATCACAGACTAACCTTGGAGACACAGAACAACGGTTTGTCTCAAGTGGCGGCTACATCCACGGCCTTCTGAAGGGTAGAGTAGGCCGTGCTACATCGCAGCGCACCGTTATAGGCGACCGAAATTAAGATCGTAGCGCTATATCGACGAGAATCAGAACTACTCGTTTGGCGTTTTCGAAGAGCAACGCCTAGACGCCTTTAACGAAAATTAAACAAAACTAGTGCCCTTGCGATAGTTCATCCGTTAACGATAGGGGACGTACTGCTTCCTTGGTTTCGCCTATACCATTGCTTGATTTGAAGAGAAAATCGGCAATCTGGCATCGACCCCTCTGAAGTTCTGTGAAATATCACAGAAGATGGGTTAGGTTAGGTAATTGACCTCGAATCCTAGGTTAATGGAGTTACGATATGTTTATGAGAAACCAATTTTTTATAACATCGTTTTATAATATCGAGAAAAATATGAACAAATCATTAGTGTTTACAAACTAATCTTCAGAAAAATCGAAGAAGGAACTTACATATTTTGGTGTGAGAAATATGGCTTTTCAATTGCAGAAATAATCGGAATAAACTAAGTGTTTTTGTTAGGAAATATCGTGTTTGTAACATTCTTATTCGAATAAGGTTGGTGCTTGAGTATTTTCTAAATGTATCACGACAAAAGACAAAAAATCTAATAATCACCTCAATTTTGATCGAAAAATATGAACTTTGAGCTGTTTGCAGAGAATCGTTTCACGCACGTATTTGGCCCAATTTTTTTTTCAAATCGCTATATCTCTAGCAGAGTCGAATTCGGAAAAATGGGAAATGAAAAAAAGAATTTTTTTGGCCTTAAGAATCTACAGTTAAAATATATGTACAAATCAAATACTTTGCGTTTGTTCCCTTCACGTGGAAGTTTTAGTCCAGTTAATTTCAGATTTAAATCCAGATCGAAAAATCCATAGAGTGCTTAAAAGAGAATAATTTTAGTATTAATGAAACTGAAAATGTTTGTTAAGTAGCCATTTTTTAGGGAGTTTCTCGATCAACTGCGAACAATATTTTTAGTGAATAAATATTGTGTGTATTTAGCTGATATTTTGAGATGTGGTATTCACTGGCCGAGTTCTGATGTTGAATTGATTAATTTACCACTTTACATTTTGAGAATATACTATGATTTAAAAGTGATACTTGATTGTAATGCTTTTCTAGTACAATGTTCGTAATTTCTCATGCCGCATCATAACTTATTCATATCCAGATCATAGTTTATGGCAGGTGTAAATCCTTTTGTGTTGTTATTCTGTAGTAAGTTTCAATGCAAATAAAGAACATTCAAAACAATAATTTATTTTCCTAATATCCTTTCAATTCCTCGTAGAATTTCTATCCAATTAGATAGGAAAAGCAAATATATATATACCTATATTTAAAAAACTCGAGAATACACTGTTCATAATACATTAATTCACTGAAAGTCTTCATATGATCTCCACGAATTCAACGAAAACACCTATAATAATTAGTTGCACATCTTGTAACAGGTTTTTAAACAAGTGATGCTTCTTCGAAAGTGGATGAAATTTAAATTTGATATTTCTGCAGTATCTTGAATCATTACAAGCTTTCACTTAGTTTCACCTGTCCCGGTGTCTGTAATCAAATCTTGCGAGTTAAATATGACACTCAATCGCCCGATTGATTTGAAATTTGGCAGGTGTACATAGTTCTGGTAACAATGCATCATTAAATATTTGTTATAGAAAAAAACAAAATGATGAGTTTTGTAATTATGATTTTTTTGTTGGGTAGAGTTTCAGTTAACCAACTGAAGTGCGGTTCAATTTTATTTAATGAAAAATTTACCAAATTTCTGAATGAAAAGTTAAGAGAGCTAATGGACTGTATATAATTATAAATAGTTATTGAAACCCAACACAAATGAAAGGATAAATGTACCCAAATCAACAATTGCAAGGTCTTACCTATTTCAGCAAAACGGCCAACCAGATCTTGTCGGTTACTCCTATTTCCATGAACAGAGTGATCGAGCTCGAAAAACGAACATGGAATGAAGCTGATGCCGTGAAAATCCGTTGCTAAAAATGTCAAAGTAGGAACACTTATCCTTGTGGCAGAATGATAACCACGCCACTGGTAACAGTCCTTTTCGAACTAAATTCGCACAAACGAATGTTCTTGAATGAATGTAATTAGAATGAATCGAAATCACTAAAATTGTGAATCACAAGAAAAACTGAACTTTTCTAAATTCACGAAAGGAAACAGAAGAAATTTGAATAGGCGGTAGCAGATATATTCACGATTAAGGCAATCAATGAACTGAATTGACCATATTCACCGTCGCCATATTGTTGTGCGACAATACCAACTACCCAGTGTTTCCAACGAAGAAATATTGAGTTTATCAAAAATACTATCAGATTTTAAGTATCGTATGTGGTATGAGAGGTTATATAAAATTGGTGGTAAACTTTGGTTAAGTATTTTGTGATGAAATCCAGGAAATATGGGTAGATATCAGTATAGGGGAGGCCATGGTTGTTGTGTCAGTAATTAATCGGCAATAAGACATCTTATTCGGCAAGAAATAGATCTAAAAATAAAAAACTGACATCAAAATATTTCCATTTAAACTTTCGCGGTCCTAAGAAATTAGTGACTTTCGTTATTCGATGTTAGAACCCTGGGTAGTTGGTATTGTCGCACAACAGTATGGCGACGGTGAATATGGTCAATTGAAAAATAAAACAAATACGCGACATATGCACTCCACAGTTGACGATTTCTTCTCGCGCCTACACTACATATGGGATTTCCCCAAGTACGGAGAAATTAAATTAATTTGAAATGAAATGAAAATGAAAAATTCAGGAAAGTTTATTCGAACCGTTCACTTGGCGTGAACACCGATTCCATCCAAAATTAGTATCTAGGGATTTTTGGGTTAGGCAATGATGATTCTTCTGTCAAACTTAAAATATTCAAAATGACGGCTACAATATGGCGGACCAGTTTGGTAATAATCATCCAATTTCATTCAAAATTGGTATCTGGGGGTTGTCTGGGTCAGAAATTAGGATACTTCAATGAGTGTTGTTATTATAAAAGCTTGGCTTTGGAAAAGCTTTTTATAAAAGCTTGTTTTTACACTGTTAGTAGAAACATCTCATTTATGAGAAAAGTTATTTTAAAAAACAAAGACTTTAGCGAAACATTTGATTCGAAAAATTCAAATTTTCCATAAAAACATTTTTGTGGGATATTTATTTTCCTATACATTGATGAAAACCTAAGAAAACAAAAATTTATAGGTTTCGTTAAGAATAATTTGATCAATTGGGATGGGTCGTACATGGCCCTTATGCTAAACAAAATGAAAAATCAAGTTTTAGTGTGAATCTTTGCCGTCATGATGAAGCTTATTTGAGAAAATTGATAGAAGAAAATTTCAATATTGAAAATATGGCACCATTACAAATTATAGAATTATCAAGGGACCATCAAAAAGCACTGAATATGTTCGAAAAAACTGTAAAAATAGTAGGAAATCATTTTGAAATTGGTTTACCCTGGAAGGATAAAAATGTAATACTTCCGGAGACGAAGAAATTGGCATTCAACAGACTACTTTGCATGGAGAGAAAAATGGATAAGGATAACGATTTTTCTGATGAATGCTGCAGAAAAATCGATGATTATGTTCGAAAAGAATATGCCAGAAAATTTTCAAGAGAAGAAGAAGAAAGCGATAATGGGAAAACTTGGTACCTTCCACATTTTGGAGTGAAGAATATAAACAAACAAGGAAAACTGCGATTGGTATTTGATGCTGCAGCGAAAATTAACAGGGTGAGCCTCAATGAATTTTTATTAAGAGGTCCTGATTTTTATCCATCACTTTTTCCAATTCTCTGGAGATTTCGTGAAAGAAAATATGCTTTCTGCGGAGATATCTCTGAAATGTTTCACCAAGTACTTATACATTAGAGAAGATGATCGAAAAAGCCAAAGATTCTTGTTCAGAGGAAAACGTAGAAAAGAAATTCCCGATGTCTACGAAATGTGCGTGATGATTTTTGGGGCAATATGTTCTCCATCAATAGCACAATATATTAAAAACTAGCTGGCCCGGCGAACTTTGTTCCGTCTAAATGATACTTACGGTGGATTTCACAAATCGTTTCACCGGTGATCGGAGATCAACGGCTTGGTTCTCTGATTTTTGAACTGTCAAATGTTTCCATGGATATGAGCTGTCACACAGAACAGATACACAAAAATAATATGTCAATTAGTAAAAATTGCAATTTTGGATTCAGTTATTTCCGCAAATATATTTATTACCCAAACAGAAATTCAGAAACATTTTAAAAATTATGAGAAAAGATGAGAATGGACATATCACGATTGAAACTGATCGCCAAAAAAGGATATACTTGACATTTCGATAAAAATTCACGCGCTCGTTCACGCGCTTCTGGATCTGTTAATATAGCCTTTCATGGTACTATAAGTCCTATGCAAATTACACAGTTATTGATGTCATATGTTCTTTTTTCGACCATTTCAAACCACGACGACCGAAATGCCCGAAAAAAAACAGATTACATAAATCGATGGTCGCGAAAGCCTCAACAAATTCATCGCCATCTAATGGTGCTAATGTCAAATATAGTACCTTCACGATAATATGTCTAGAATAATGGTGTAGGCACCCGTCAATTTTTGAATGGAATGACGTTCGACCAAATCGAAAATATAAGCAATGTTTCGTGGCGGCGCCGCAATATCATTTCAGTGTATTTTCCCATGGGGCCATGGAGTATTTTCCGTTGTCAATTTGATTGATGTATCAACAGCTGATTTGCCAAAGTCAATTAGGACATGAAAGCAGAATGGCATCTTTTTATAATGAAAGTTTTCTACTTTTCGTAAGAACTAATATACATCAGAATGTCAGGAATATAAACACTATTATTATTGCTTGACAAAATTATCTACCATTTACACGCCACGTTCGCCAGAATAAATTCGAATATTTGAAATAACTGATAAAACATATAATTTGTGAATAGCGCCACCTGAAGTGGAAAGAACGAAACATTGCTAATATTCTCAATTTGGTCACAACAAAATCTAATCAGTGCCAACGCCATTATTCTAGACATCCTAGTTCACGATTACTTTATTTTGAATAAATAAAACTATAAAAATAACCAATAATCAGTCATAATGTGCGAATAGTGCCATCTGAAGTGGTACGAAATATAATCATTTTAGACATCTGTACTACTGTACTCCTATGCTAAGACATTTTGGTTTTGGCTAACAGCGCAGAGTTGTAGGCAACTCAAATTACACACTATTACAGTGACTATAATGGTAAAATTGTTTAAACAATGGTGGTTATATAGTCACTGTACATACTTTTTGTTTACATCGCCATCTAACGGAGAAAATATAAAAGAAGTGCCTACGAATAAGCGGTAGCGTAACTGTAACTGTAGCGACACCTAGTGGCCTCGCTCAAAAGAAGGAAAAGCATTTCCTGTATAAGTAAAATTTTCATCGATTTTTTCAAAGTTTTATAATAACCAGACCGTAGACGAATCCATATATGGAAGTTTCATAACAAACAGTCCATCCGATCTCGAGTTATAAATGGTGTAACCAACATCTTTCTTTTATATATATATAGATCTCAATGCAAGTGAATTCGAACAAGAACATCCCGATATCATGAGAATAATGGTTGACCAACATTACGTGGATGATTACCTTGACTGTAAAGATACTAAAGAAGAAGCAATGGAAACAGTAGAGACAGTGATAAAAGTACATGGAAGAGGAGGATTCAAAATGGTGAACTGGCTTTCGAATGATGAAGAAGTGTTGAAAAATATCCCATTAGAATACAGGGTGATTCACGGTGGATGGCACATTAGACATTTCTGGAGAACCAGACTTCAGATCGGTTTGAAAATTTAATGGAATGCATTATCGGACCTGTTCTACCCAACTAAAATATTTTCGTCAATGCGGTGTGGCCACTTCTATTAGAAAGTAGTAGCAACTTTGCTTTTTCAAATGGAACACCCGGTATATTATATTATTTTTGAAATCTCCAACAACTTCTCGACAACTTTTATTGACATTTCCCTATACCTATCTGTTGCCGTTTTCTAAATATAAATTAATTTCAATTTTTTTCACCGGAAAACATGACCTCTAAAAATGCTGATAACTTCGGGTTGAGAAACACTATGGCATTGAAATTTGGTTTGGAGTTAGGTGATACATGAATGCTACTAACACATCAGCCTGATCTACGTTACTTCAATACAGGGTGGTAAGTAATACAATCTTTTCGGTTGCTTGAAAAATAGACTGAAAGTTGTTTATTTCAAATGGAACGCCCTGTATGTTATTGGAAATTCAGAAAGCTGATAAAATTTGCTTTACTTCTATGCATATCATGCCCATACCTAACTAGTCAAATTTCGGACTTATGAGCATTATTTGTAAAAATGTCCCTTCAGAATGGTATTTCCATTCGGTATTTAGTAGGCAGTCCATGATTACTACTTGATAGTACCTTGTGACATTCTCCTAATAATAAAAGGCACCAAGAAACTTGAGAGTCAAACTATTTATATGAGTTATTAAAAAGTAGAACAATCATGTCGAATACTTCAAAGTATGTTCGAATCGCTGGCCGTTCACTTCCAAGCACTTCAGAATGCGGGTGTTGACTGCTTTCGTCGTGGCAGATCGTATTTCTTTAAAATCCAAATCTTCAAATGCTTGGGCAATCCTTTCCAACAATTCATCTCTCGAATGCACGGGTGTTTTGTAAACTTTTTCTTTCAACATTCCCCACAGATAAAAATCTAACGGACTAAGATCGGGTATTCTTGCTGGCCAATTCCATGGTCCCAAGCGCCTTATCCACCGATCTTCAAAAAGTCTCTCCAGTTAATAATAATGAACAAATTCATGAGCACTTTGTTTGATTAGTTTTCTTCCATCGTTTCGAGGGTATTTGCAACTTCTGAAATGAAGAAAATGTCGAAATTCAAGCTTCTTGGTGCCTTCATTATTAGGAGAATGTCACAAGGTACGGTCAAATAGTAATCATGGCCTGCCTACCAAATACCGAATGGAAATACCATTCTGAAGGGACATTTTGACAAATAAATGCTCATAAGTCCGAAATTTGACTAGTTAGGTATAGGCATGATATGCATAGAATGAAATCGAATTTCATCAGTTTTCCGAATTTCCAATAATATACAGGGCGTTCCATTTGAAATAAACAACTTTCAGTCACTTTTTCAAGCAAAAAGACTGTATTTTTTATCACCCTGTATTTAAGTAACGTAAATCAGGCTGAAGTATTGGAAGCATTTATGTATCACCTAACTCCAAACCAAATTTCAATGCCATAGTGTTTCTCAACCCGAAGTTATCAGCATTTTCAGAAGTCATGTTTTCCGGTGAAAAAAATTGAAATTAATTTATATTTCGAAAACGGCAACAGATAGGTATAGGGAAATGTCAATAAAAGTTGTCAAGAAGTTGTTGGAGATTCCAAAAATAATATAATATACCGGGTGTTCCATTTGAAAAAGCAAAGTTGCTACTACTTTCTAATAGAAGTAGCAACACCGCATTGACGAAAATATTTTAGTTGGATAGAACAGGTCCGATAATGCATTCCATTAAATTTTCAAACCGATCTGAAGTCTGGTTCTCCAGAAACGTCTAATGTGCCATCCACCGTGAATCACCCTGTATACCTCTCCCAAAAAGTTATTGAATTTGGATTCTAACAAATTAGAGAGGGTGCTCGGACTGTTTTGGGATACAAAAGCAGATAACTTGTCTTTCGATACGAAATTCAATAAAATTTCACCAAATTTATTGAAAGGAAAGAAAAAACCTACCAAAAGAGAAATTTTACAATTAGTGATGACAATTTTCGATCCAATCGGTTTTCTTTCCCCTTTAATATCCACAGGCAGATTGATAATGCAACTATGTTGGACTGAAAAAATGGATTGGGATGAAAAAGTCAATGATAACATTCATGAGAAATGGAAGAAATGGTTAGAGCCGAAAATGTACAGCTACACATTTTTTGTGATGCTGGTAATAAAGCATTTTGTTCAGTGGCCTATGTCAGATCAAAATCAAATGAACATATTGAAGTATCAATGGGCGCGTTCATCCGACAAAGCAGCTACCGCTACCGCTCCTTCAAACGTCAAAAACATATGATTTTTTCGATTCGTTGTGTCAAAATTACTAACTAATTTGACTCAACGGATCGAAAAAATCATATGGTTTTGACGTTTGAAGGAGCGGTAGCGGTAGCTGCTTAGTCGGATGAACGCGCCCAATGATTTCTTCTAAATGCAAACTAGGTCCTTTGAACAAAATCATAAGTATACCGAGGATAGAATTACAAGGCGCAGTCATGGCATCACGTTTGGGGAAACAGATTGAAAAGGAAAGCACTCTCAACATTAGTAGTATGCACTGGTGGACTGATTCAGAAATAGTCCTGAAATAGATTCGTTCGGAGTCGAATCGATTGAAATCGTTTGAAGCCCATCGAATTCAAAAAATAGCAAATTCTACAGATATTAAAAATTGGAGATGGGTACCTTCGACCATGAATCCTGCCGACCTGGGAACGAAAGAAAATTATGAGTTCAAAAATGTTACAGATTCATTATGGATGAAAGGTCCTTCCTTCTTAAGACAGGATGAATCTTATTGGCCCCGAGAAAAAAATATCGAGATCAATAAAGTACAAGTAAACCTATTAGTGGATTGCCGTGAATGGTCTCTTCCAAAAGAACAAAGATTTTCAAGGTGGTCCAGATTGATACGAGCTACCGGCTGGGTACTTAGATTCATAAGGAATGTCAGATACCATGATGGAAATAAAGGGGAGTTGCAAACAGAAGAATTGGAGAAAGCTGAGAATATTCGGTGGAGAAAAATACAAGCTTGTCACTTCAAAGAAGATTTAAGTTTATTGAAGAAGGGACAGTATCCACGAAAAGACTCGAAACTCTTCAATCTTTCACCATTTATCGATGAATGTGGGGTGTTGAGAATGAACAGTCGAATAAAATATGCAGACATTCCTCATGATAGTAAATACCCAATCATCTTACCGTCTGGAAAAAACGACTTAGCCGTTAGATTGTTAATTCAATACTTTCATGAAAAGATACATCATACAGGACATGAAACTCTAATGAACAATCTGAGGACTAAGTTTTGGATAATCACAATGAGACAAACGGTGAAAAATGTCATAAAAAATTGCCAGTTTTGCATTATTAAAAGAAGAAAAATGATACAGCCAGAAATGGCCCCATTAACGGAATGTAGATTAAAGAACTATACAAGACCTTTCAGTTACTGTGGAATCGATTATTTTGGCCATTTACCAGTGAAAGTAAAGCGATCAGTGGTGAAAAGGTACGGAGTGATTTTTACTTGCATGAATACCAGAGCTATACATATCGAGATGTCTAATTCACTCACCACAGTTCAACGTTTTACCACTAGAAGGGGATACCCACTGGAAATGCATTCTGATAATGGTACCAATTTCGTAGGAGCAGAAGAAATGATCACCAGTAAACTCTCGGAGAACAAACTAAAATGGATTTTCAATTCTCCAGTTGCACCACATATGGGCGAAGTATGGGAGCGGTTGATTCAATCCATTAAAAAAGTTCTTTATATCATTCTTAAGGAACAACATCCATCCGAAGAGCTTCTGAACACAATACTTGTTGAAACAGAGAGTATTGTTAATTCAAGACCGATCAGTTACATTTCCAATAACATTAACGACAAAATTGAAGCTTTAACACCAATGCACTTCCTTATAGGGACATGTAATAAGGACAATAGTCAAGGAGTTTTCAAGGCAAATGACTTATGCGGTAGGCGACAATGGAGAATCGCTTAATTTCTGGCAGATAAATTCTGGCGAAGATGGACAAGTGACTATCTCCCAACCCTAGTGAAGAGAAGCAAATGGTATGCAAAATACAAGAATTTGGAAGTTGGGCATATTGTAGCTGTGGCAGATTCTACTTCACGAAATCATTGGAAAATGGCAAAAGTGGTTGAAACCTATCCAGGTAGAGACGGTCAAGTGAGAACTGTTAAACTGAAAACAACAAATGGAGTGTTAGTTCGCCCTGTACATAATTTAGTGAAACTGGAGGTTGGAGAATGTTAAGAATAATTATGAAACCTAATAAATTTTCATAATAAATATATCGAAGTTCACTATAAATGTTTTGGAAACTGTCAGATTGATTGATGAATAATTTTTTGTCAATGTCAATTGTCAATGAAATATTTTGTATTTTAATTTTAAATAAAAACTTGTTGAAACTATAATAACTAAGAAGAAGTTTTCAACAGCTTCCGATGAAGACCTTCGTGACATCTAATATTTTCAGGATACCACTCATTAGGATTAAAGCTCTCAGGTAAGAGTTGAATGATTGCGAAAAAAACGGAAGTGGTTTTCAGGTATTTCTAAACCGTTGGCCAGCATGAAGGGACTCGTCTATTGCTTCATGAATAATTGATCAATTGTTTTTTTGCACTTAGGTACTGTTGTTGTAGACAACGATGATGATTTTAGAGTTATTCGCCTTCATGTCTTACTTATAATAGTAGTATATTCTAAAACTAGTTGCAGAATGGGCTCCTATTCCAATACGAATGCGAAATTCGAAAACGAGCGACGAAGGAGCGAGTTTTCGAACGCATGAGTATTGGAATTGCATTCTGCAACGAGTATTAGACGATATTTTCTCTATTTCACTCAAATTTTGTGAAATTCAATGAAAAAATTCAAATTGTTGGTCCTAGTGACTTTCATATTGTATCTTGGCAGTTGGTGTGAATGTAAGGAAATACGAAAATTGACATTTCCTAATTGACGTCTGCTGAAATTTAAAAGGATCACAAGTCATTGCTGACAACCACAAAACGAAAAATGTAACTAAAAACGATGCTGTAATGAATTCATTACAGCACTGTTTTTTGTACTGTAATGAACTCATTACGATACTGAAATAGAGAAAATATGTTTCCATTGCTCATTTTGCTGAAAATTTGAATGCTATGTGAATTATCGAATCAAATTTTTCCGTATTTCCTTTTCAAAGATATAGGATAAGCTCTGACTATGCTAAAGTATAGAATATAGATCGGAATTTATTTATTTATTTTTTCAATCGAAATTGAAAACGGTGCATCTTTTGAATTCATCATTGAATAGCATGATTCTGATTTCTTTGGGATCATTAGGCAATTTTTTCCAAATTTCACTCATCGAGTTGGATAGTACCTGAACTCGAAGGAGATTTTGGAAGATTACCCATTAAATAAATTAAAAGAAAAAAAAACTTTTCGAAAAAAGCTTCCATTTAATGCTCTGAAAAAATTTCCTTTAAAATTTTATCTCATTATACACAATTTATATGATCATAAAAGCTTGTCGCGCGATTTACTTGTGTAAATAAACTAGTACCTATTCAATTGAGTATATTAGTCTGCTAAATGCAATTTTTTTCAGTTTAATTAAATACTAAGAGGTACTTACACAGAACTCGCGACAAGCTTTTATGATCATATAAATTGTGTATAATGAGGTTATTAGTTGATAGTTGAAATTTTGAAGGAAAATTTTATTTTCTTTTTTGGAGCATTTAAATGAAAGCTCTTTTCGAAAAGTTTTTTTTGCTTTAATTTATTTTCTACTTCTTAGTAATTTCTAAATACTCTCGGCAAGCCCTTCCATTTGATGCCCATATTGCAGAATTGCATAAAAAATAACTATTCCGCCGTCTTGGATGTTCCGCCATATTAGATTTAGAATCACGTCAACATTATTTTCAAGTTACTCTCAACAAGCCCTTTCATTTGATACCCATATTGTAGAAGTGCATAAAAAATAACTATTTCGCCATCTTGGATGTTCCGCCATATTGGATTTAAAATGACGTCAACCTTATATTTTTGAGTTACTCCTAACAAGCCCTTTCATTTGACACCCACATTGCAGAAGTGCATAAAAAATAACTATTCCGCCATCTTGTATGGTCCGCCATATTGGATAATACGCCATATTGGATTTTGAATGACGTCAACATAATTTTTCGAGTTATTCTCAACAAGCCCATTCATTTGATACCCATTGTAGAAGTGCATAAAAAATAACTATTCCGCCATCTTGTATGGTCTGCCATATTGGATATAGAATGACGTCAAAAAGTTTATCGTGTATTGTCATCCAAATCAAACGTGTATACAAAATTTCATCTCAATCGGTTGAAGATATCCGTTTCAAAATCGAGTAGCAACATTCCACCCGAACATACATACATACATTGCAAGTTAAATAATAGTATATTATGCAATTATGCAACGATCATGTAATGATGGTTATTAATATACGAGCATAAACCGGGATACGAAATGAGCCGGAGGCGAATTTCGTATGGTTTATGCGAGTGTATTAATAACCATTACATGAGAGTTGCATACGCTATTTTATCTACACCCGATAAATGAAGAACTTTTCATCCATTTTTCGTTTCAACGCTATACCTGAAATGTAAACAATTCGATCTGGCTTCCAAAAATGATTTATCGGGCTAGAAATTCAGCTGAGAAGTAGATATATACGTTAATCTTCGATAATGGACCGATTACTTACCTCCAAATAGCGATTAAATTCGAAAAATATTCATCTCAAAAAATTATGGCATACCTCGGACATATCGAACGTCAACGCGATAATTCAAATTCTCCGGCCAGGTCTATGACGCCGAAAAGTTTGGGATTTCGCCGAAATTCGCGATTTTCGAGAATTTTTTTGAAATACTTCCCGATATCGCAGACGAAATCTAGAAACACCACCGTGGGGCTCCGTTCTTCCCCTATCCTACGCCCCCCTTCCCGTAGACGGTGGCCGCTTGATTAAAAAATAATGGATTTCTATTGATTGAAAATCTGTATCGTAATGGATATCATTACGAAACGGATTATGGACATATAATTGTATCATTAAAGTACGTGTGTAGATAAAAGCTTTCAATAAAATAAACAAGCCTAATTCTCAAAAAACATTTTTGGAGACAAGCTTTCATAACAACACTCATCCGCCATTTTGGAGCAGCCATCTTGAATTCCTCAATTTCGAAGAATCGTAATTTCCGACCCAGAAAACCCCCATATACCAATTTTGAATAGAATAGGATCATAATTATAAAACTCTTCCGCCATATTGGGGTGCCATCTTGAATTTCCCAATTTTAACAAAAGCATCATCATGTTCGAACCCAAATACCCCCAGATACTAATTTTGAATGGAATCGGATCATAATTACAAAATTCATCCGCCATTTTGGAGCCGCCATTTTGTTTTTTTTTCTATAAAAAATATTTCATGATGCATTGTCACCAGAATTATGTACACCTGCCAAATTTCAAATCAATCGGACGATTAGAAGTGTGTCATATTTAACTTGCAAGATTTGATTAGAGACAGACAGCAGACAGACAGACAGACACCGGACAGGTGAAACTAAATAAAAGCTTATAATAAAGGTAATTGCTCCATAAATAATTGTTCAATTGTTTTTTTTTTTGTTTTTTGGCACCTACTTTTGTTGTTGACAATGATGATTCTTAGAGTTACTCTCATTCATGTCTCGTTTATAAATTGTGGTGTAATTATTGCTATATTTTCACTGAAATTTTGAATGTTACAGAGTGGAAGTGCATCAGAAAAGAAGTTACGTAGTATTGTGGTAAATCGAAGGAGAATCTACAGTTGAGTGTCCAACCAAGGTATTTGCTCCATGGTTAATTGATTATTCGTATATTTTTCGCGCCTACTATTGAAGTCGCCATATTTTTCCATAATATTTCCACCTTTTCGAAATAAGCTCGGTACTGACAAAATTTGGTAACTTATGAATATATTTCAAGGAAGCGTGGGAATTTAATTGAAGTATTTTAATTGTTTTCATTTCTCAGAAACCAATTATGCCAAGGAAAAGGAAAAGAACATCCTGGACCAAAAAGAAAACATCGAGGAGAAATAGAGAGAAGCGTGGTATGTGAAAAAAATTAAACTAATAAATTTTCGTATCATGCATTGATGAGAAAAATTATTGATTTCGCGACCTTATCTTCAAGTGTACGACGACTTCGTTATACAATTTGTTCGGTTTCTTATTTTTTGAGAGGTGTTTGATGTTGAAATTTTCTTTTCAGAGGGGTGGTGTATTAGTATTTGAAAGGCACGAGTAAATGCATAAATCTATATTGGAAAATAAAAATAAAAACAAAACCAAAATAAGGAACTTTTACAAAAATAGCCAAAATGATTCTTTTCAAATTTTTACGATAATTCAAATCAATAAATACGAGTGAATTGCAAATTATGAATAAGCGACAGTAATACCGAATGACACACACCTCTTATATCAAACAATTATTTCAACAACTACGAATAATATAGGTATGGAAGAGAGCAGGGGCGGATCCAGAATTTTTTCCAGGGGGGGGGGGTCACAAGGGCAGTGGGGGGGGGGGGGCACAAGGGGCGGATGGGCAAAAAAGTATGTATCTATAAGGTAAAATTTAGAGTCTACTACCGTCTGGGGGGAGGGGGGCACGTGCCCCCGTGCCCCCCCCCCCCGTAAATCCGCCTATGGAAGAGAGTGATGAACTGCCGATAACCGATAAAATAGACAAATGACGATAGAAAGTTTATTTTTGCCTAATAAACGTATAACATTCGCTGAAGTATATAATAACATTCAGTGGCGCACCCAGGATTTAGTTATGGGGGGGACTGAACTGAAAAATTGTTCTTGCTATATACAGGGAGTTTCATTGGTAAATAAACATACAGTTACCTGAGTCAGTATACATGCGGAATAATATTTTGCAGAATGTGTATTGATCAGTTTTTCTGTTTATTGCTCCCCTGAATTTTTAAATGAATTGTAAGGTAGGAACTTTATTGGTCATATTTTCAACCAGGTTTCTTTCCTACCATACGGAGAAAAACGGAAAAGCGAGTAATACACATTCTGCAAAATGTTATTTCGCATGTATACTGAGAATTTCAAACATTTATCACGAAAATTGACGGAGATATCATGGAAATAAAATCGTTTGTCCAGATTTTTTTGGAATTACATCTCACCATGTTTTTTCCTAATAAACGAAAAAGCGAGTAATACACATCCTAGAAAAATTATTAAGCTTTAATTAAAAAAAAAATTGTTGGTCTACGCCGCATACGAACTGAGATATGGAAATAAAAAGCCCAATTTTTGAAGGGAGCTCACGAGCTCGGACGTCTACCATTTCCCCTTAATGGTAATGTGGTAATACTAATACATATCTCCTAATCCTCGAAGAGAATGCCGACACGCTTCATGCAAAGCGTTCGGTACGATTTCCACGAAATATAAATAAGGAATTATAGGTTCGACGAATCCATTTGTGTGCGATGTTATCCATATTGCTGATATGAATAAATAATTTTAACTAGAGTTTCGGAGATAAGTTGGTTTAAGTGCAAAATGAAAGATTTATTCTGCAACAAAAAATAACTCTGAAACATTTCGGGGGGAGTTTGAACCTCCAACCTCCCTCGCCGCAAGATGCAAGATGAAACACACTTATCCATCTATGAACCGGTGAAGGAACTACATACACTAAAATCAGCTTCAAATCGTTCAAGGTCGATGAACCTTTATGTATATTTGAACTACCTAAATGGTTGTAGGTACTACATTTTCATACTGAAGTACTTCAAGTTGTGCAAAAAGGTATTAAGTATGTCCATTATTTTTCAGTAAAATTTCAACACTCGATTTCTGTACAAGAAAATAACATAACTGAATATTCCAACCATGTTTATATACGTGAAATATTATTAACGTTTCTTCAACATTTGCCAGGTCTTTTAAATTATCGAATTCACATATTTTCTCAAATTTCTTTCCTCGTCGTTCTTTGGAATTAGGCATTCCACAAACGTCGTCACACCGTATTTTTCATAAATATTTGGGTCAGTTTTTTCGAGCATTTTGGAAGCCGACCTGGCATCCCGACTTTTCAAGCACCCCGGACTCCCAGTGTCCAAAAATTCACCACCCACCTGGCGTCCATGGAGGCCCCCGAGTCCACCGGCTCTGAGCAGGCGCGTATTCAGGTGGGGGGCTATTGGGGCTCTAGCCCCCCCCCCCAAAGGCTCATTCTCATTCACCACAAGGCACAAAGAACTTTCAAGTATTGTTTAAGTATTTCGGCCGGCGTGGGTTATAAGATTTCGACGTTTCTCCAGATCGAGTGTCTGGCATCTTCAGGAATTATTTCTCTCTTGCGTCGGGACCCGCGCCTGCGTCTGTTTGGCTGATGGCTTCCTCCGGCTTAGGACTCGTTCCGGCGACTGATTGGTCGATACTGGTATTCTCATCATCTACCCGATTTATCTTGTGAGGAAGTTACCCAAATGAATTTAATGTAGACGGATCTATCTGTTCGGATATCGCCAGTGTTGTATCTGCTTTTGGAAATTATTTTACATCTATTAATGCAGAAAGCCTTGTTAAATGTTACGGATCTACTCTATCGGTGACCTGTACAACCTCAAAAATGACCGAAAACACATTTTATTTTTTTCCGATTACTGAGAGCGAAGTAATAAGAACAATCACAAATCTAAAAAACAACAGATGTACTGGTACTGATTTGGCGTCTGCTAGATTCTTGAAGTCGATGAATGAGTCCATAGCTGAACATCTCGCTTATCTGATTAATACTTCCGTTTCTGGCGGAATATTTCCCCATTGTCTCAAATTGTCCACGGTTATACCTATTTTAAAAAAGAACGATCCAACTGTTATTAGTAATTATAGACCGATCTCTTTGCTCAACATTTTTTCCAAAGTGATTGAGAGACTGGTCTATGATCGCATGATAAATTATCTCTCTAAATTCGAGCTCTTGAAAAGTAGCCAACATGGTTTTCGCTCCGGACGTTCTACGCAAACTGCTGCTCTATCGTTCGTAGAGTATGTTTATGGTTGTTTGGACAAAGGTTTGTGGGTCTCAGGACTATTCTTTGATCTGTCACGCGCGTTCGATTGTTTAAATTTTAATTTCATATTGGAAAAGATGTATAGTTTGGGCTTTCGGGGTATCTTCCTGGAATGGCTTAGGTCTTTTCTCACCGACCGAATAATGTGCGTAAAAATTAATGATTTTATTTCGGATCATTTCAAAATCCTTCTAGGAGTCCCACAGGGGTCAGTACTTGGCCCACTGATATTTCTCCTTTTCATCAATGATCTTCCTGACCACATAATATCAGAACGGATTATCATGTTTGCAGATGATACTTCGTTTGCAATTTCTGCCAAATCACGTGATGAATTGTTGACTAAGTGTAGTATGTTGATGAGAAGTTTCGCAACATGGTGTAAAATGAACTCTGTTATAGTCAATATTGATAAAACTGGGTGGGTAGTTTTCAACCTCAAAACCAGAAATGAAATATTTACATTCGAGTATGAGGATATTACCATTACGTCTAAATCATCCATCAAATTTCTGGGATTGGTAGTAGATGAACAACTCAGATGGCATGACCATATCGATTATATAAGCAAAAAGCTAAATTCAGCCTACTTTGCTTTAAGTCGATTAAAAGGTACTTTACCCACTGAATCCTTAATCACTATTTATTACAGTCTTTTCCACTCACATTTGAATTACAATATAATGTTATGGGGTAATTCGGTCAATGTTTCGAGAATATTGATAGCTCAGAAACGAGTTTTGCGCCTTATATTCGGATTGAATCCACGGACGTCATGCAAACCGATTTTTGTGAAAAACAGGATTATGACTGTAGCTTGCTTGTATATATACAAATGTTTGATCTACGTGAAAGAAAATATTGCGGAGCTTCCCAAGCTTTCCGATGGTCACCAATATGGAACAAGGAATGTTTCAACATTGTTTGTACCTTCACACAGAACATCCAAGTATGAGTCTTCCTCATATTTTCAGGGTATAAGGTTGTACAATCATCTTCCTGTTGCGATGAGACAGCTTGGATTTTCTGTGTTCAAGACTAGATTGAAATGTACATATTTTACTAGGTAAAGCATACTATGGTATGGGGGAATATTTGGATGATGTTGATTTTGTTTGATGTTGTAATAATGGTTCATTTCTTACTTTCTTTATTTTTTTGCTGACGTGTCTTATACATCAATGTATGTCTAAAAGGATTAATAAAAATTTTTATTATTATTATTATTATACTAGTGTTTTTGAGCACAGGTACCCATACTCTGTTAATTTTGAGTGTTTCTTCTGATCTATTGAAGTTTTCCTGGTGTTTGTGGATTTCAATAGACCTTTCCAGAATACGTAGAACAAAGATGAAAGATGTGAACTAAACCAGAATGAGAGAGAAACAGGTATATTTCATGCGCAACTTGTGGGCAGCATTAAAAGATGCGCCAACCTTAGTGCGAAAGAGAAAAGAAAGAGAGAGAGGGAAGCAATGAAATGAGATCCTACTGGTTTTATCGTACTGTGACGTCCGTGACAGTCACTCAGTAACACAACATTGTTGAGGCATACTAAAATTTTGATTTTCGATAAACAATACAACAAAATAACATCCACATCCAAAACATCGACTGCGTAAAATAATAATATCAATTGTCAAATGTCAACGATTTAAGGAGGGAAATTTTGACGACCAATGATATTCTTTCTTAGCCCACAAGTGACGCGCGCCACTTTCACGTGCACAGGTAATTCTGGAAAGGTCTATTGCCTCTCTATAAAGCCTGGGGTAGTAAGCGGTGGTAGTACATAACACTTGGGTTTGGTCAATGTGTGCTCTGCGAAGGCGGACTTCTCTGAATGACCCAGTCTGCAATTGGCCTTGTGTTCTTTGATCCTGGTGTTTATTGACCGCTTCGTTGTACCTATGTATACACTCCCACAGCTGCAAGGAATTCGGTATACACCCGGAGTACTGAGTGGGTCCCTTCTGTCCATGGGAGATTTCAGGTGGTCTTTGATCTTTTTCGAAGGTTTGAATATGGTCTAGATGTCGTGTTTCCTCATAATTCGGCCAATTCTATATGTTATCCGGGGGACAAACGGTAAAAATGCTTTTTTCGAGGATTCTTGGCGCTGTAATCCATCGTCGGTGTTGTTCACAGGCCTTCGTTTCATTTCTTTATCGATGTCCTTCTTCGTCTATCCGTTATTAAATACTGCTGCCATCTATCTTACACGTGTTTAAACTTGCAAGCGAACCACCAAAACACTAGACCGAACGAAATTACCTGTCAGTATGGTCAGTATTTTGTAAAAAACAAAATATTCAACATACATTTACCCCAGTCCTTTCCAAATAACTTAGTCATAGGTAGCTAAAAATTATTAACACATTTACCCCAAATTCTGGGGCAATTGCGCACCGCGTCATTTTTTTTTAAATAACCCAACATTTCTCAGAAAAGATTTCAAAGAGTGACCATCATACGATCAATTGAGAACTATATTGTGATCACATATGAATTTTTTTTAACGTTAAGCTTTATTTAAAGTGTTACTTATAACGCTTTGTTTATGAACTATTCAAATACTATATCACATTTACCCCACTTCACCTTACTGATTTATTTACACACTAGCTAATTTATATTCACTACTTGGAATTCGCTATTCACAATTCCATTCGGCTCTATTCAGGAAAGTAACTGACTGCTCTGCAACATGCGCGTCTTTTTATATGGATACAGTCCTGTACGAGAACATTTCAGATAGGTCGAGGCGCTTCGAGAGTTTCGGTACGTATGTGGAATCACAGAGAGTCCAGAGACGTATTCAGGAGGATTTCGTCCGCTACATTATTTTCCGTTATCAAAGGCATAGCTTCCTTTATGTAATGAAATAAACATCCGATCGTTTATCAAAAAAATGGCATTTTTCTCTGAATATCAAAATAACACCCCTTATTGGAAAACCCTTCATAATGAAAATTGTATATTGAAGTATAGAAATACAGGGTCTTTCACGAGGAACCTCACCCATATTTATACGGGAAACTACTGAACGTATTTTCATGAAATTCAGCACTTATAAGTATTTCACGATGCTGATGAAATCTAAAATATTTTCAAGGCATGAGCACCTCCGGTTTTTCCGGAAATGACGTCAACTTCCGTTTTCAAGTTAGAACACCATTTTTTTATTGCAGAAATAGATTCCTTAGAAAATTTCAAGTTATTTTGATGTAACATTTTTCAGTTTTGGTTGGAAAATTCTCTCTGAGCGGGAAAATTCGAAAAAAAAATCGAAAATAGAGCTTCGCTGAAACAAGAATAACTTCGAGGTTTTTGAGTGGAAAATTTTCATTTTTGGGATTTTTCAAGATGTTAGATTGATGTATCCACTTTAAAAATCGAAATCGCGATTCATGATACAGGGGGTGAAAAAATCGCTTTCAAAGTTAGGGATGACAAAATCGTGAAAAATCAATTTTTTCAAATTAGAACCCCATTTTTTATGGCAGATATTGAATCTACGTAAAAAAATAATGTGAGTGTATGCATCACACCCTTGCCCTAAAATGGATATTTTCTGAGTTATTCACAAAAAACTGTTTTTCGTCTTGAATTTTCAGCTATTTCTTTTCCCTTCACGCCAAAAAGATGAAATTTTCAGGAACTGTTATTTGAACCATGCTGTAGATTTTTCACCCCTTCTTGAAACCGACTTCAAGTTACTATTAGGAGAACCATGGCAAACTCTCGCAGTTATAACTAGAGAAGATGCTCAAAGTTTTGACCGTTAATTTCTAGACATTTATTTATACGTCTTCGTGCGTTGCTCTTCTTATTTCATCGGGAGGAAGAGATCTGCAAAAGTGTTTAAAAACCAAATTGAGTTTCAAAACTATGAATCTAAAAATCTAAACAAACCTGAACGCATTTCTGACTCGTTCTATGCAGTCCTCTTTATCAGTCAAGGGAATTGAGTAGACAATATTTTTTATCCTACCCCAAAGATAATAGTCTAAAGGAGTCAAATCGGGAGAACGTGGTGGCCAAAGATGTGGACCATTGTTCGCCAACCATCGATCTTCAAATAGCCTGTAGAGGATATTTGACAAATTGAGTGAATTGTGTGGAGGCGCGCCATCTTGTTGATACCATAAGTCATTATGGTTCTGTACTAGCGGCTCAATTATTTGAGTCAATATGTCAGAATATCTATCTCCTAAGGGAGAACATTCTTTAAATAATGCAAACATGTGTAGTGTTCTATCTTACCAGTTAAAGTCCCATCATAAATGTGAACATCGAGAATTGCATTATTTTTATATGGGTGCATTTTATGTTTTTTTAATATTCTCCAAACACTCGATTGAGATAATCCCAGATCAATCTCGGCATCTTTGAGAGAATTTTGAGGATTCACACGAAAATATGCAAGAACTGTAATTTCGTTGTTCCCATCTTTTACTACACTTTTTTCTCTGTGTATAGTTTTCTTAACGAAAGATCCGACATTTCTCAAGTTTGTCATGGTTCTGTTAATGGTATCTCTCGTTGGTCTGGGTCGGTCAGGAAACCTCTCAATGAACAGTCGAATCGTTCTATCTACAACTTTATTACATCTCCATGAAGTAGAATGAGATTTAAACAATCTTCATTGTTAAAATCAGGCATAGTGATCGATTTTATAACTTAATACGAATTATCACCAAATTAATAGTAAACACAAAATGCTACCGAATAAAGAGGAATTTGGCAGATGTAATTAATGATATCTATCATTAAAAAAAAAAGAATGTAAAACATGGTAAGTTTTTGCATATGGTTCATAAGGAATTATTTATTAATCACTGGAGAGAAAACCGATGGCCGATTAGTTGAAATAAAGAGGTTTCCGATACAAATTCGAATCCAAATTCGCCATCTATTTAGGAACAACCTGTAACTTTTTTCTCTTGCATATTAGGTCAGTAAAATTTAAAACATGGTTTAAGTAACAGTTCCTGAAAATTTCATCTTTTTGGCGTGAAGGGAAAAGAAATAGCTGAAAATTCAAGACGAAAAACAGTTTTTTGTGAATAACTCAGAAAATATCCACTTTATGGCAAGGGTGTGATGCATACGCTCACATTATTTTTTAACGTAGATTCAATATCTGCCATAAAAAAATGGGGTTCTAATTTGAAAAAATTGATTTTTCACGATTTTGTCATCCCTAACTTTGAAAGCGATTTTTTCACCCCCTGTATCATGAATCGCGATTTCGATTTTTAAAGTGGATACATCAATCTTACATCTTGAAAAATCCCAAAAATGAAAATTTTCCATCCAAAAACCTTGAAGTTATTCTTGTTTCAGCGGAGCCCTATTTTCGAATTTTCCCGCTCAGAGAGAATTTTCCAACCAAAACTGAAAAATGTTACATCAAAATAACTTGAAATTTTCTAAGGAATCTATTTCTGCAATAAAAAAAATGGTGTTCTAATTTGAAAAACGGAAGTTGACGTCATTTCCGGAAAAACCGGAGGTGCTCATGCCTTGAAAATATTTTAGATTTCATCAGCATCGTGAAATACTTATAAGTGCTGAATTTCATGAAAATACGTTCAGTAGTTTCCCGTATAAATATGGGTGAGGTTCCTCGTGAAAGACCCTGTATAGTGATGCGGAGAGGAGTAGAGGGGTGGTAATGAATTCAAATTTCCTGAAAAAACTTTAATGAAAAAGACCAAATACCAATAAAAAGTTATAATAGTTATACATTATGTATTCATTATACACAATAAATATAAATACTGAACATAGAGATAAAATCAAAATTGGCAGAGTCAATTCACCACATGATGAATCAGTTCTATCTAATGATAAAATACGAAATATAAAATTTTGAATAATTGAGAATGTATAAATTTCATTTTTTTTAAATCTAATACATCAAAAAGCTTAAGAGTGTATAGATCACTTAGGCACATGTAGTTAGAACACTTCCAGTTTTATTTTATGTACGCGTCTTAAGTGGAATGAAATATGCAGCATTGGCAATAAATGAAGAATTAATATACTTAATGAGGTATGGATTTATTTATCTTGGGCGTATGTAACCTATGCATCCTTATGCTAAATATTTCATGATTTTTTCTTAGCCATCTTGGATGAAATTTATTATTTCATTTCCTTTTTTACGATATGAGTTTAACTAGACATGAAAATTACTGGGAATGTTGATTACATTTATGGAGTGAAAGTCGGGAAATTTTTTAATTTTTCTTGAACCTCCGGCAAGGCATTGTTTACAATCACAAGACTATGACTGTACCCCATGGTTACACCAAGAGGTTTCAAACCACTGAGTTTGTTGACCTAGAAATAAAAATAAATGAGATTCCAAAAAAATTCATACACTGTTGAGTCAATTAATTTCAAGATTCAAATTGTCGGCCAGGTTTAATTTGACTTGCTTGGATTTCTTTTCTTCTTATTATTATTCTTATCATTGAGTTTAAATATACATAGAGGAACATTGCAGTTGAACGATATGAAGCTTATTTCAGTTGTAGTTCCTTCGCCCGTTCATAGAGGGACAAGTGTGTTTCAGAGAATCGAAATTTTTCCCCTTGCATGTGGCTGTGAGTAGCTGAACTATTTCCTAAGCGGAATGAGTTGATGATCAGGACCGGCGTGTGGAAATGTGGGATGTTCAGTATTTCTTCACACCTGATTTTTTCGATGCAATAAAAAGACAATTAATTTTGCCTATGATTCATAGAACTAGAGGAAAATAAATACCCTACAGATTTCTGTAAACTAAATGAATCGGCAGATTGCAGTTCCTGTAGTAGCTACTATGTGCCGCATTAAAGTTTGCAGTAAACTGCCAAAAATGTTTGCATCAAACCGTTCAAGGGCGATGTACTTCTATGTATATTTAAACTCAATGTTCTTATTCAAATTTGCAACACATCCGGCAGAGTTTAACAATGCAGCCAATAATCATAACAGATTGAGTGCATTTGTTATGCAATATGCAATCTCTAGTAGTCTAGAAGGAAAAAGTTTCAAAAATATTTACTGATTCATGTTACGATTTCACTGAATATACCAGAATCAATTTTATGAAGAAGTCTTTTTTCACTATCTCATTCTCAACAAGTTCCAATTTTGATGGTAAAAAGTGCAATTGGCTTATGTTTGGTTGACTTAACTTGAAAGAGCTCTTCATAATATAGGATAAGGACATTTAAGAAACTTGCCGCCAGAGCTTTTAGAATGAAATGATTCTTTTTCGCAAAAAAAATAATGAACAAAAAAATTCAAGAGCTTGCCTTCTCTATATAATATATTCTTTCAATGATCACAACCGTCGTTTATCAGTATCAATTTCATAGACATAGATTTAGAATTCGTAAAAAAAAATTCTCTCAATTGGAATCAGAATCATCGCGACCATACAGACAAATGTAAAAATCGAAATATGTTTTGCGGTTCATGAAGATAGACTTCTTAATTTATATTCATGGCTTCGAATAATACTTTGTTGCGGAAGAGTTTCATTATGTCAGAAACATGATGTCTGTGAGAAAATAAGCAATAGAGCTTTTGATTTCCGGATTAAGTTTCCTCAGGAAACGCAATAAAGAAGTCGAAAAATAAATTGTATATCGAGACGGTTTCAAGGGACTCCGGTCCCACGATCGGGATGGTTGGATGCGGAGGCAGCGTAAAATTCAAGGCTAGATCGCGGGAACTGCAACATTGCAACTAATCGAAAATTTCATACGATTACGAAAATCTTCCCGGAATTCGCCGACGAGAGGTGGGAAAAAATCTTGAATTGCTTCTGAAAACGAATAAGTGACAGTAGCTGGTGATATGGAAGGTTTTCAGTTTGCTCGGGTTCGGTCGTAGTAAGATTTAGGAAGTACGGTATCGAAAAGAAGGAAAAAAGTGCTATTCGGGGAATGGCGGTGTGAAAATCGGTAGCTAAAGATTGAGAATTAAATATTATTGAAAAATTGTAGACTACGTCTCTTCGATAAACTCGCGATATAAGAAGTTATGTCACGAAAGACCTGGAGTGAAATTAACTACGAACAACAATCAAGTGACGTGTTTTTCGAAGGATACATTCATCATCCTTTGGCCCAACTGCCAGAAGGAGAAAGGACAGATAATTTTGAGTAGGCTTCGCTTATTCGGGTATTTACATATATGTAGATGAAAAATGTGATTTTCAATAAAATAAAATTTACCTCTTTTGGTACAGTGCTGGACTTCTGCATATCACCAAATCCTAGTTCTCCATAAGTAGGAGATGCGCCCCATGCAATAATGGCTTCGTCTGCATGAACCATGATGGATGTGAAACCAGCAGCGATGTGGTGAATATTCCATCCATTAAGATCTTGAATTGGCTTAGGGTACATGTTGGCCTCACCTGTTCTTTTGGTCTGACCAAACATGAACAGGATTCCTAAATCTGATAGGGCCAGGCTGTATGTGGAACCACATTGCACAGCTCTAACACCTTTTCCTTGGAAATCGAAGAATTTGATTAGGCGAGGCACCTACAAAATTCACCCCATGTAAAAATCAACAGGATACTTTTAATTAATATGTCATATATCATTTTGAACTCTCGATAATATTTCGTCTGTATTCTACTAATTTTGAATGGTCTCAAATAACTAGATTAGAAAGAAATCATGAATCCCTAATCAAATTCTATTTTGTCCGTTCGGCCGGTCGTAAACACGATAACTCTGTGAGTTAGGATATCGAATGGCGGGTTTTAGTCAATAATTGGCGAAATTCGAACAGGGGTTGCGTCAATATGGCTGTTCGAAGTTTTGTCTTTCTGTTAATTTCAAATTCACGAATTCGGTGACATGAAATTCAGCAATTAAATGAGTAATCACATATTCAAGCTAAACCCAGAATATTGTCCAATACTTACCATCTCATCCTTTTGTTCATTATGACCCAATCGGCCGAAACCTCCAAAACCCCACGAAAAGGCTCTTTTTTTACTATCTATAGCAACAGTGTGATTCTGGCCGCAGTTGAAGTCGACTATTTCGGGAAAATCGACTGGGGAAACATGCCCGTCCTTAGTTCTTTCGATGTATATCAGAATACGCTTTGGACTAGTCTCAAAATTGAAACACAACTTTGTGCTTGTTTTGAAGAACTTTCCATCAGTATTATGACCCAACTGGCCATACTCAGGAAGTCCAAAGGTCCAAAGTCCGCCCTTGATGTCTAGGATGGCAGAAAAATCTGCACCGCACCCAACCTACAAATAAAAATTTTTTAAAACGATCAGTATTCTGAATGAACTCATGCTGCATAATCAGAATTTTATTAATGTCAACAAGGTATCTTTTGCAACATGAGACCAGTCAAAATGAGAATTCATAACCAGAAAAAAAAAAGAAACGAAAATAACTTATGCGAAGAAGACGAATTAACCACTCATAAAAATGGATGAAATATTGCAGAAACCTACAAACTCATTGAAAGAATATGGATGACAATATAATAGTAAGATTGTAGCGCTATATCGGCGAGAATCAGAACTACTACTCTTTGGGCCTTGTCAAAGAGGAGCGCCTCAACGACAGTTGCTACAAAATTGACCCATTTTATAGTTCATTCGTTGTATCGTTTCACAAATCGCAGAGTGGACCAAAACGACAATCAAAGTTTGACGGCGAGTTCTTCAAACACTGAAATAGGACATCTCTTAGGAGTTACTTGAAATATTATGGATTTGGATGGAGCAGATAGTTGTAAAGTAGAAATCATCTCATCACGAAGGACCAACTTTTTATTTATTACCTGGATGTCGCCCTTGCTTGTTTCCAAACATACTTAAGCTGTTTATTTATTTCTCCCGAACCGTTTATTATTTTTTGCAGCCCCACGATTCGATTTTCCTTCCTTGAGTATCTTATGTACAGGGACCCACTCACGAGGCTCCCGATCCGGGAGTTTTATGACATTTTATGAGCCCACGTGTGGAAAGAGTCTCCGTGATTGGGTCATAAAATGCCCGGATTGGGAGCCTCGTAAGTGGGCCCCTTAATAACGGCTACTCACGTAGAGTCCAGATCCAGGCGTTTTATGGCCTTTTATGACACTTTATGAGCCCTTGACCAATCACGGAGTTTCTTTTCGCACGTTGGCTCATAAAATGTCATAAAACGCCCGTCTCGGGAGCCTCGTGAGTGAGCCCCTTAAGAGAACATGAAGAATAATGACTTCTTGAGCTGAAATAATTACATAATCAACCTGTCATATACAGGGTGTCCGTTATTAAGGTCCAAATATGAAGAACTTCAAATTATTATTTCTTCATTTTTTTCCACATAAATGTAGACAATTAAATATCTTACATTTTCTCAGACGTAACCTTAGGATTATTTTCCTTCCCACATCCAGCAGACACGAAAAATGATAACGCAACTGAAAATTTCATTCAAACAATAACATAATAAAAACTAACGGACGTTAAAACTAGACAAAATGAAACTTTGCAGGTATTATTCAACACAACATTACCCATCATGGGTATCTTCGATATACAGGCTGTTTGATATCCTAAATTGGTAGCAGTTGTACGGATGTTTTTTTGATTTTCTCTTATTGTAGATTCTCGAGACAGTGAGATCTCCCGTCACTACAAGCTTGTTAAAAAAAACCCGAAAACTCGATTCTTTTTTAAGTTCCTATCGGGATATTGGGCAGCATTTCCAAAAATTCATAATGCTTCACAGTATTCGAAAGTATCTTTAAACTCTAAGTAGCAATAACTTGATTAATATTTTTTTGGGAAGCCCATAAAAACTGATATAATTGGTTGAATACGTGATCAATATGTATTGTATATTATTTTTATGCTGATGCTCAGGAAGTATGATTCTGGGAAGGCTTTAAGGTTTGCCAATAATTATTCATTTAGATTTATTTCATTGTTTGACCTCTTTCGAATGACCGGTAGTTTTTATTTCATTACTTATTTGAATGAAATTTGCAACTGCGATATCATTTTCGTGTCTGCTGGATGAGGGAGTGAAAATAATCCTAAGGTCACTTCCGAAAAAATGTAAGGTATTCAATTGTCTACATCATTGTGGAAAAAATCGAGAAATAATAATTTGAAGTTCTTCATATTTGGACCTTACTTACGGACACCCTGTATATGATAGGTTGATCATTTAGGAACGGTGACAAGGCAAAACCTTCAATTAAAATACTTTCAGATCAAATTCATGTTACTACTTATCGCTTCTGGAAATCGTCAGAAGACTTTTACCGAACTGCTTTTCCCTCACCTTTCTGTTTTCTTCGAATGAGTTTTGTACCGTTGGGAAAATGTCTCTGATATTTTGCGTCATGAAAGAGGTAATGAAGGTCATTGAAAATATATGGGGTGATCCATAAAAAAAAAACACCCATTTGTTGAATAACTTTTATCGAGGATACCATGTATATCAGAAAATGATTTCCTGAGATGCAGAAATGAAGGTACAACAGGTTTACTTTCCAACGAAATCTCTGAGATGTTTGGTTCGGCAGCTATGGAAGATTTTCGCACTATTGCAGGACCCTGTATAAAAATGGTTGGAAGCTTAGACCATAGAAAGAGGAGACACAGCATCTCATTCATAAATTCGGGAATTGATGAAGCCAAAATTCAGTCAGACTTCAATGAGTGGGACGAAGATAGCATTATCATTTTACATTTATGTGGCAACATTGCAGAATCTAACTTTGAAAAATCCAGTGGCGTGGAGTTATCGATTTTGAAGAATGGAAATAAAATAACGAGTTAATAATCTTTTTGTGGCGAATTCTTTCAATATTGGTACGAGGGCTGTTTATAGAAATGTGAAATTATTTTGTACTATAAATATATTTGAAGATTCGTAATTGATGCAAATGAATTATTGAACATACCAAAATGCGTAGCATCTTTATATTACTTGGAATTAGTGAAAATAAGTATGAAAAATTATAGAAAAACAATTGATTATTTAGGAAGTCAATTAAGGTATATATATATAAACTACACGATTCATTAAATGATGAAACTGACCACAAAAATGTGTAAATTCATTTGAAGGAATCAGATTTTCCTCTTCACGAGATTTTATAATAAATTGAGGTATCTTATCACGTTATTACAAATATGATAAGTAATGGCTGCAAAAAGCATCAAACCGAGTCATCAATATTTGAGATGAAAATCTACGGGGCGGAGAATTGCCGAGCGTACATTATATGCCTATGAACGGCGTTCAGTGTGAAAAAAGCAACAATAATTCATGCCTTCTTTATTTATTCACAAAATTTAGCACAATTCCTTGAAGAAAATGAACCCCATTTATTCATCCACTATCCACATCATGAAGAAGAACATAATACAATCATAAAACCATAGTAAATCTACTGAATGCGATATTAAAATAAACATTGATATTGAAAATAGGCCCATTGGTTGTTAATTGTTCCTCCCAAAGCCCTATATACATTCGATAGTCATAGTTCTATTTGGAAGGCAGAATCCAAGTTGGTACCAGTATCAACATATCCTGCGAATCTTGTACCAGTACCAGGGATATGAAACTTCTTCTTGTCTTTGGACCAAAGCAGTCAATGCTTCTTTTATGATACCTGGACTTCCATCCACAGATCTATACTTTGAGATAGTTTCTGAAAGGGGAGGGCTGTTGATGAATGTTTTTCTCACAGAATTGTATTCTTGGGGAAAAAGAGGCCAATGTTAATGCAAAGTCTTTCAATGATGGGTTGTACGTTGTACTCCTGCTTGCTTGGATCTTTTAACATTCTTTGAAATGAATCTCTTGCAACTCCTGAATTAATGAATGCCTGAAAAGAAGAGAAGATTTTTTGATATGATCTGTTGAGTTTCCAGAGTACCGGCACAATGATGATTTTTTTGGTGAAATGGCTAATATTTGATTTCAATATTTTGGTTCTTTCTCTGGAAATTCCCAGAAACTTACCTTAAGGACGAAAGTTCGAAGATTGGTTTGGCAAGAAGGGGATTGGCATCATTTTTGAGATATCTGGTACCATTCACTCGAATAACGAAATCTTTTAGCTCAAAGTGTTGGGAACATACAAACAGTTTCTGAGAAAGATCATCAAGTAATATTCAGGATTGAGAACCAGATGTTCCTCTTCTCAATATCAGAATGTAATCTGAAAAGTGAAATTCTCAAAATCTACGCCTCTGATACTAAGTATGAAAAGATTAGAACATACCTGTGCAAATTCAAGTTAGGATTCAAATAGTCCGATTTACCACACACAAGACACTTACGAACCATTTTCTTATCGTATTTAGCTGGAGATATTCAAAAATAAATCCAAATAACGCTTTTAACATACAATGAAGCTCAAAATCTTGTTGACAACACTGTTCGAATTGTCAGAAATTTCATAGAATAAAGATGGCGGCACGTAATTAATGAATGAACTGGACATAGATTCAAAAAACCGTATTGCCAAACGTTTTTATACATTAATCCGGAGCAAAAAGATCGATCCGTTTCGCGAACATTTACATATACTTAAGTATATGTAATGTGAAGAATGCAGAATAGTTGAAGAAACCAATACTCGTTTCTGGCATTCACGCACAAATGAGTAAATGAATTTGAATCTAAGAAATTTTCATTTTGATTGAGAGTTTATTTATTAGAAAATTCAACGAACGTCACAACGTTGCAAAAATTTCTACTACATTTTGATTCCGTAGTATTACAATCACCCAGTTCAGTTCTGATGATTTTGAAACTTGGCTTCACTATTTATTATTGAAAGGTGTGTCTCCTCTTTCTATGGTCTAAGGTTGGAAGTTATGCTATTTTCTTTTACGGAAAATTTTTACTGAAAAATAATTGACAGAATAGTCCGTTACTTTGTGATAGTTCATTCGGAAGAAGAATCAAAAGTACTCGAATAACCCAAAAAACGAACAGAACAGACGAACCCACTTTTCAAAATGCTCAAGAAATAAGCCTACAGAAGACATTTAAATACCTTTTTGCACAACTTGAAATACTCCAGTATGAAAATGAAGTGGTACTACGAAACCTGTGTCACAGTTAAACCATATGCCTCAATTACACTCAGCCACTTCCACTGCTACTGGCGCTGCCAGAAATATTTCCCGGAATACTTCTGCGGCAGTATGGAAAGGCAGTGAGTATTTACACTCAGCTCAAACATTTCTCTCGCGATCAAGTATTGGCAATGGCGGACGACGAAATTGCACCTGATCCAGACTTCAGAAGAGGTCTGAATGTAGCCCTAAGTGACTTTTTTCTCACTTTAATTCCTGAATTCCAAACATCCTTCCAACCATCGTGTACTTTGTGCTTAAGTTTATGGTTTTCATCAGAAGAATCCCATATCACTCTTTCACTCTCAAGGTGTTCTAGAAATGTTATTATTTTGTCGTTGCTCCACTCCGTCGACATTTTTCGCAACAATTAACGATTTCAATCAAATGATACGACAACGTACGCAACGCAGGCACGACAGTAACTGGGCAGAATGTGATCACTCCATGCCACTTGCGCTGCCGGTCCTTTGACTGCCGCACGAAAAACCGCTAATTTAGGGAGTGACCGGCAGCGCGAGTGGCAGCAGAAGTGAGGTGATTACATTCTCACCCTGCTCATTTCCCTGCTCACTTCCCTGCTCCCTGCCGTGGAAGTGGGCTGAGTGTAATTGACGGGTTAGAAGAACGAACTCCATTTACAAAATTAAAAAAGAGTAAATAGAAAGTAGCCTTGGCAATGTCCCTTGATTTTCACGAGTGCCAACCTGCATCAGTTTCAAGTGAAAGAACATGATAAACCTAAACCATGGCTAACCGGGATACTTTATAAAAGTAATTGGGGTATAGTGTAATGCATGCGATGCGCGATGTCAGTAATACGGGCATTCCAAACTATGTATACAATTGTGTGAAGTGTAGCGAGCAACATGACAATAAAGAATGCTGGAAACCAAGAAATACCCCTGCAAAATGTGTTTTATGCGATGGTGATCACCCGGCAAACTACAAAGGCTGCTCTGGCTATAAAGATCTCATACAAAAAAAGGGACCCAAGGCCCAAGTCTAGTAGAACAATGACCAATCCAAACCACCTTTATACAATCACTAATGAATCGAAAAAATACCAGCAAACATAATATGCAGATGCATTACAAAACAAGCATTCCTACATGAATAGACAAGAGAAACAAACACCAGGTGAACAACAGACAGAAGGATTAGGCGAACAACTATTGCTTTTCCTAGGAGAGTTATTGCATCATCAGATAGCTTTTTCGATGGCAATTTCTACAATATGCCAGATATTGCGTAAAAACTCAACGGTTGATGAGTTATTGAGATTTTTATGAAAAAAATGGCAAAACAGGGACTCGCAGGATTTCGAATAATTTCGTTAAAAAAGTCTTTTTTTCTAAAAAAACCTTTTTCTTTTTCAATTGTGCGAATAGGTAGTACCATGACACCACAGGGTGTTTATATAAAATTTAATAACTTCAACAAATCACGGAAAAAACTAACATTCTCAAATTGAGTTAATTATCTGCTATGTGACCACAGAAAGTGAAATACGATATTTCAATGAATAATTAATATCTACATTTCAATTTTTAGGTGGTTTCTTTGAAAATCCATAAACCAGTAATAATTTTTGATAATGAATGAAAATATTTTGAATTCATATTTCATAGTACACTGTACATACATGAGGAGTGCCAAGGATTCTTTTTTGTTATTAGAGAACAGAAAATATCATGGATAGCTGCGATAAAAGCTCTACATGTTGCCATTGAGTTTAAATATATTTAAACTCAATGATGTTGCGATAATTTTTTGGCACTCCTTATGTATGTAGAGTATTTTCAAAATATGTTTATTCATTATTCAAAATTGATGCTTGTTAATGGACGATAATTCATTGCAATTCATTAAATGCAGATTTTTAATTTATCAGAATTAAAGGGTGAGTTTTTGACTTGTACATATATTTTAACTGTAGATTCTTGAGGCCGAAGGCAACCTCATTTTTCGATTGAAATTGAGGCGATTATAAGATGTTCTGATATAATCAGGAAATACTCAAGCACTCACCTTATTTGAATAAGAATGTTACAAAGACGATATTTCCTAAAAAAAAACTTTCTGCAATTGAAAAACCATATTTCTCCCACCAAAATAAATTCCTTCTTCGATTTTCCTAAAGATTAGTTTGTAAACACTAATAGTTTGTTCATATTTTCCTCGATATTAAAAAACTATCCCATAAAAAATTGTTTTCTCAATAACCCAACATAACTCCATTAACCTAGGACCCTAAGTCATAGGATTCGAGGTCAGGCCATTGACCTCGTCCATCTTATGTCATAATTCACAGAACTTTTGAGAAGACGATGCCAGATTGCTGAGTTTCTCTTCAAACAATAGTATAGGCGAAACCAAGGGAGCAGTACGTCCCCTATCGTTAACGGATGAACTATCGCAAGGCACTAGTTTTGTTTACTTTTCGCTAAAGGCGTCTAGGCGTTGCACTTTGGAAATACCAAACGAGTAGTTCTGATTCTCGCCGATATAGCGCTACGATCTAAATTTCAGTTGCCTATAACGTTGCGCCAACCTAGCAATGCAAGGTAGCCGCCACGCAAGACAAACCGTTGTTCTGTGTCTTCAACGTTAGTCCTATCATTGAGATTAAATATACATAGAGACATAACCCAGTTCAACGATTTGAAGCTGAATTTAGTGTAGTTCCTTCACCGGTTCATAGATGGATAAGTGCGTTTCATAGAAGCGAAAATTTTTCCCTCCCGCATCTGGCGGTTAGTAGCTGAACTATAAAGCATTATTTCCGAAGCCGAATGCGATGACGATCAGGAACGGAGTAATAAATATTATTATTTCATCACACCTGATTTTTTGGATGCAATAAAACGACAATTAATTCTGCCTGTGATTTATAGAACTAGAGGAAAATAAATATTCTACAAATTTCTATAAATGAGAAGTGACAAAATGGATCGGCTGATTATAGTTCCTTTAGTAGCTACTATGTGCCTATATTTAAACTCAATGGTACCATCACAGACCAGTCTGTGTGTGAGCGACGCTTACGTATAGCGATAACCTGCGCCATGGACTTGTATTTATTTATTTACAAAGAATAATAAAAACAGGTGAAGACTTTCAGTGAATTGATATAATAATAACCTTGTAGTGTCGAGTTAAAAATTCCAAGAGGATATTGTTTAGATAGATATTTTCCTGAAGGAC
This sequence comes from Adalia decempunctata, assembly GCA_951802165.1. Classification (NCBI taxonomy): domain Eukaryota; kingdom Metazoa; phylum Arthropoda; class Insecta; order Coleoptera; family Coccinellidae; genus Adalia; species Adalia decempunctata. Next base: position 59,267,170 of record OX637696.1, on the reverse strand, counting down.
CGGTAACAATAGATTTTTGAAAGAAACTGTGCGTATAAAATGTAATAATTTCATGCTTCTTAGAATTCAATTTTATCTCCTACGTTTGTGGGATTGTATTACATATCTCTACATAAAAAGTTTTTCGATCATGTAGATTTTAGTCTTGACGAAGTTGATAAACATTCTGACAACATCATCAACTTGTTAAGAGACCAGAGAAGAAATAATATTCGATGATATTCAATCCAGGGAAGCATCCAGATTTTTCTTGAAATTCATGATTTTTTCCTGAAATTTAATTGCTTTCAATTAGGAATAACTCGAAAACGACGCGTTTTATTGAAATAACATAAGAATACTTTTATTTTCGAAAATGGTTGATTCTTTCGAAAATATGACCCGTTTATCTTTTTCAAGTGGTTTTATAGTATTTTGGCGTGAATTTGTGAGTCGACTATACTGTAACTTTTATACCAGGAGAAATATGGAATAAGTTTCAATTGAGGAATATGCGCCATGAATAGAGTAAACAATCAACCAAAATTCAGTTCATTCGAAATATCGGTTCCGAGTATGTAAATGGAAAGAATAGCGTTAATTTAATGGATTTTCGACACCCTGTATCTTTCAAACGAAACCCACTTTTGAAAAATAGTATGGGAAAAAAGTGTTTGGTTGATGAGAGGAATCTACAGTTAAAATATATGTACACTTGTACACTCTGTAGGTAAAGTTTCTTTCTCCCGGGAGTCATAGATTTATTAACTAACTCAGTTTGAGAATACTATTTTTGTTCATTTTGAGTTTTTTCTCGATAACTCTGAAAGTTTTTCAAGGTACTGTGGTTTGCCTATGTAACACATCCACTTTTCATATGTACATTTGTACAAATGAAAGAATAAAAGAAAGGTTGTTATTTGGAAATCTTGAATTTTGTTGAATTTGACTTGTATAAGATAGATGCAACTATGGTATAAGCACTATAAGCCATATTGATGTGATTAGATATGAATTTGACACATTAAATTAAATCTATTGGGTTTTGTCCGGCTTCCGTGGGAACTAGTGCGCATGTGCGATAAAGGGAAGTGGCTTTGAGTAGGACACCAATGAAAATATAAATAAAATGGCAAAGCCGTTTATAGTTCAATAAATAAAATAGGGACAATATGGCGATTAGCTTATCGACATCGGCATGCAGTGTCATGTCAGTCTATGCAGAAAAATTTCATGATAAGGTAACAATGGATACATAATGACATGTTTCTTCTCAAGCCAAAAGGCAGTGCACTCAAGCGAAACAAAGCCAACACAAGCCATTTGACATAGCATCAATAACATTATTTTCTCTTTCTCTGCAGTATTCCAAAATGGAATTCGTTATTAAAAACTCTTTGAATCTGTGAAACGCTTGATATAAAAAAATGTCTAAACATACAAACTGTCAAAGCATAAAATGGGATAAAATAAACAATGTGAAGATAGGCAAGTACCAATTTATATAAAAACCAACAGATCTCTGGATTAACTTGAATCTGGTTATATTTAGCCTTAACTCAAACCAATCATTTAATCCAAGATTTAATAAATTGATTGGAATCTTACTAACAATAGAACCAATATGGTGCAAGTGGCCCTGAGTCAAAAAATATCAAACACTGAAAATGAATTTCCCCAGATAATTATTTTCTCTATTTCAGTATCGTAATGAGTTCATTACAGTACTAAAAACAGTGCTGTAATGAATTCATTACAGCATCGTTTTCAGTAACATTTTTCGTTTTGTGGTTGTCAGCAATGACTTCCGATCCTTTTAAATTTCAGCAGACGTCAATTTAGAAACGTCAATTTTCGTACTTCCTAACATTCACACCAACTGCCAAGATACAATATGAAAGTCACTAGGACCTATAATTTGAATTTTTTCGTTGAATTTCACAAAATTTGAGTGAAATAGAGAAAATACTCGTTGCAGAATGCAATTCCAATACTCATGCGTTCAAAAACTCGCTCCTTCGTCGCTCGTTTTCGAATTTCGCATTCGTATTGGAATAGGAGCCCATTCCGCAACTAGTTTTAGAATATACTATTATTACATTGATTATACTGGTAACTCCCTAGGTGTAGGCTTTATTACCTTAGGCCATAGAAATCATAATATAATATATGCTTACTCTAGAATGCTAATTCCTTCTAGTTCCGCAGCGAAAAACGTGCCGCATAGGCAACTGATTCACAATGTGCGCATGCTCACCATTAGGAAATTTCACGTAGAACGATGCCAAGTCCCTAAATGTTTTGTCGGTTCTATTTTAAGTTCAATATTATTAAACAATAAAAATATTCCATTGAGTAACAAACTTATTTTATAGCTCATGCGCGACTTCCTACGACTATTAGACACATTAATATCATAAGTGAATTGCAATATTTGTGGAATTGGTGAGAAAATTAGAGCAGTAATGTAGTAGGTTTCACTAAATAGATATAGACCGCGCATCACCGCTTTTTCTGTCTCATGGAAAATGACTTTGAAATGACCTTAGTGAAAGTCTAGGCAGGACCGTGTTCAGTGTCAGTCTGCAGCCACAGTTTAGTTTACTGCATAGACAAACTAGTTTACTGGTGCGTAACTGTTATTTTCGTGTTTGATATTCTTCGTGTGCATTCTGCTTTTGTTGTGTGTTGTGTTCGATTTGGATTTTTTCGTATCCGATAAACAATGAACTGTATAGTGTTGTGGTGTCCTTGTCTTGACCCGTTCATTTCCCACTTAAGTATGTAAACTATGTGCACCTTTTCATTCATATAACCTGTTCAAAATTTATGATTCACGCTTTGCTTTTCATTCGATTGACACATATCTATACACTCGCAGCAGGAGATTGGTTCTTTGTATAGCAAAAGAACACAATTCATTATGAAAAATCATGAAATCTTGTGAGTAAATCATCTTTTAATGGATAATTCGAACTCGAAAATAAAATATGTTGAAGTAAAACTTTGCAGTTTCATTCAGATAACAGATTGATTTTGGAATATACTCGGAACTCAAAAAGACAAATGACTTGAAGAATGAAGGTATCAGAATTCACTCATGAAACGATGCAGAGTAACGCATTGGCAGATGTACAATACATTTTCATGTTTCCACTATTTTCAGGAACACCGAAGAATAGAACTGTCCTTAAGGGATATATTAGTATATTTTGCTCATTTGATTTTTTTTCTGTACTTTACCAAAAGATTCGTTGTTTGTTAACCAGAATTTGTCTTCCTTGATCCTTGAATTAATTTTTATACCGAAACCGGATTTTTTCAACGCCTGAAGAGGTTTTGTAATAATGAAAGATTTTCAGCTTATCTTCCAGTCGCTGATGATTCCAAATTTACCATTCAAATAACTGTTGAAAATTATCAATATGTTCAAAACAACTAGTGTCGAATACTAATTATGAATTGATTAAATTCAACTGCACAATATCAGCAAAAAATTTTATTGAAGCCGACCCTGCTCGGAAACAACCAGGGCCTTTATTCTTGAAAACCAGGGAGTAGAACGATCGAGAGAACGGCGACGTGGCCCTACTGATTAGTAGGGCCACGCTACCGTTCTCTCGATCGTTCTACTCCCTGGTTTTCAAGAATAGAGGCCCTGATGGCACGTATGCGCATTATGGACCACACTGAAATTTTTACAACACTTCGGTCCAATTGATTTAGCATTCTAGAGTAAGTATATATATTATGATTTCTATGCCTTAGGCACAGTACTGTCAATTTTCCGCCCAACAGTGAAATGGTTGACAATAAAATTTCTTTAGCCTTGGGATTGAAGTCGGACTTTGAGCGTCAGAGACAATCGCCTTAACCACTGGGCTAGGGCACTCATCATAAGACAATACATTTGAAATATCAATAGCTCAGACAAAAAAAATTCTTCATATTACCTTAATGATAGGTGGCCCTCTATAATTGATTCTTGTAGGAACCATGATTTTCGGTTGTACATTTCCAACACCACACTGTCCAGATCTATTGTCACCACAAGCATATACAGTACCAGTATCAGTGAGAAATAGAGTATGATGCCGTCCGCAAGCAGCACCAATGACATTTTTATCTTCCAACCCAGGTACTATTGTTGGGGCATACCTTGTCTCTGTATCATCCAAACCCAACTGGCCATATGGGTTACGTCCAAATGTCATGCATTTGCCTTCTTCAGTAACAATTACATTATGAGCAGCTACACAGCCACTTACAGCAAGTCGCACCTGACAGGAATAAAATTTCAAGAACATGCTCCGATTTCTAGAATGCATCACAAGAGTACATAATTAAGTAAAACAAATTCGAACCTTCAAATCAGTAAAGATATTTGGATAATATAAGTTGGGGTACATCTTCGGAGTAGGCTTTATTTCTCTTTTGCCAGCATTATCCCAATGAACTTGTCCAAAAATTAACAATTGACCAGCAGGTTTGATAATAGTTTTTAAGAGTTCTTCAGGAAGCTGGGTGAGATCATCCAACGTATCCCCATGTCCAGCAATGAGAACTTCATCTGGTTGAGTCGGATTTTCATTATCACTTCTATCTGATAATTCGGAGTCAATATCACTTTCTTCCTTCCTTTTACCCCTTTTCGCAGTTTTTTTTACTGGAGCCCTCTTACGTTTTGTTGACATATTGAAGATATGTTAAGATTTCAACAAAAGGGCCTCTGGTTTATTGAGCCACTAAGAAATCCACAAAATCGTGATCACAAAGAGAATGCCAGCTGACTGAATACGAAGAGACCGGTGTCGAGTATTGTCCCACTAATGCACATCAAGGAAATTCGTGTAGAATTCGAAAACAGAACAATTAAAGCCTGCCTTCTCACAAATATTATCTATGTGAATTAATATATTACTTTTTTGCCCCAACGAAAAATAATTATTCCAATTTTCTTACTTTTATTAACAATACCAACATTAATACAACAAAGCCCGACTCAAGAAATAAAATAATAACGGACCCGGAAGCCGGAATTCACACAAGAAAGAAAGATGCGAAGAATATAGAATATAGAAAAGACGAAAAGTGTAATAACCATTTTTGTTCTGTGGTTTTAGTCATTTAAATTTAAATAATAATTGTTGAAATACGAACAGTATTACTGATTTGTCTTATTAATTATTAGTGAAACGTAGGAAACATTTGAAATAAAATTTTCAAGAAAAAGAAATCATCGGTCCATCGGTGAATTGACAAGTAACTGCAGTATTTGACATTTTAAAAATATAGTTGTCGTTCGTAAGCTGGTCCGTTTTATTTCATGAACGTCAAATAGAAAAGATGGATTTCGAATTAACAAAAGAAAACATCCAGCCGCTTAGAGGCGGAAGAAATCCAATACAGTTAGGATTAGCTTTACAAGCAGAAACAAATCCAGAAATTAGAAGAGAATTGCAGCTTCAAAGAGAGTAATGTTTGTTGTACAATGCTATTTCCAACCCTTAATTTATGTTTTTGCAGAGCATTTGAAAATGCTATAAAAAACTACCAAGGGGATGATCCTCTAGAAAACTGGTATCAATTTATTTCCTGGGTTGAACAGACATATCCAAAGAATGGTCATGAAGGAAATTTAGTTCAGTTATTAGAACACTGCCTTAGTTTATTCGAAAATGATAAACGTTACATACATGATAGACGTTTTTGTAGATTGTGGATAAAATATGTGAGTTATATCTACATGTCATCGTATGCTTATTTTGAAATCATCAATTTTTCCCTTAGGTGGATTATCAACAAAATCCGTTAGAACTTTATCAAATGATGCATGCTAGAGGTCTTTCGGTAGGTTGTGCAGATTTATATAAAGCTTGGGCATACTATCATGAGGCAGCAGGAGATTATAAAAGTGCAAATGCTATTTTTGAACTAGGAAAGCAAGCATTAGCCCAGCCATTTGAAGAATTGGAGATGGCTCACCAAAATTTAGTTATGGCAGCTGGAAAACATGTAAGTAATTGAGAAGCATCTTTTCATTAAACTGATTAACTGATTGTTTTAAATTCTTGGACAGTTTATATTCTGTCATTCTTTTCAAAGGATTAAAAGATGAAGTTAGAGCCACTTGCACCATACGGCAAAACCATAGATTAGATCCAAAACCTCAATTTGTGAATAGGATTCTCTTGCAGCTGGTTGTAATCCTAGATCAACAACCTTTACTCACTCTTAAATTGAATCCCCTGAATGGACAGGATTAAATGAAAGTTGATTTACAAACTTGATCTACTCTCATAGAATAATATATCCATTATTCAACTGATTTTGAGCTGTAATAGTTTCTATAAACCAACATCGTGAGTTATAATAACTCACTCCTATAATTCACTCTAATACAAATAGGAAAAATGAAATTGCTTACGTAATGAATTAGAAAAGTAGGATCGATTAGGAACTCTATTTCAGATATCAAGGTAACGTTCTCGCCATCCTTTCTACATTTCCTCTGGTCGGAATATCCAAAAATTGCGTTTGAAAAACGTGCATTTTTGACGTTTTCTACGCGATTCGATTCTCGACCACAAAGATTGCTATTGAAAACTGTTCTTAAAGCAGATCGATTCGAATTTTACTAAAGAAGTCGTTGATAAAGCTTACTATTCAATTCGCAGTAATGGTCATAACACACTTGTTTAATTACTCCAAAATTCATCAGCGTATGTTATGGCTCACATTACCACTCGTTGAATAATATACTATTATTTCTGGACATTTGTGAAAATTCATTATGTGCTAGCTAAACTGATATTCAAGGGGCTTGATATTAAGTCTAAATCTCATTCAACATATCGGACTATGGCATGTTATCAAATTTGCAGAGTGAATTAATAGAATAAGATTTGAATTTAATGTAGGAATTTTTTTGGGAAATGTCACGAACGTTTGAAACAAAAAATTCTAAAATTTCCAGAAGTAAAGGTCGTCTGTTGCTACTTTCAAGGTTTTAACCAGTTCTTCAAAAAGTCATCGTCAGAATGTTGGCAGATCCTTAACGAAAGAAACGATTTTTTTTAGCACAGCCTGTGTATTTTCAAATTTTTTAAATCTGTTAAATCGACCTGAATGAAACTCTCCCAAATTTGGTAAAGAAATTATTGATTGAATAGTTTTTGAGTGACATGTAAAACAAAATTTGCAGATATTTCCAATAACACTCATTGAAACTGAATCTGAGAACTTCACCAATTTAGAGAATTGTTTACTTTCCTGTTCTTTCCTTTTACATAGCATTGAATTGAATTTGCTCTCAATGCTTACTTTTTGGATCATTACATCACTTGGTAGGTTCGCTGATGAGATGTAATTGTTATGATAGGACCAGGAATCTGATTCATAATTCTCTCATTCCTGGATATGCAAAGGGATGGCCTTGTGGGATGCCTATCAATTACTAGATTAAGTGTGGTCTATAGGAATGAGATGCATTATCCCCCCAAGTGCCTTGGTTGAGAATGTTCTCAAAGCTCAAGTGATGCAATCACATGCCAACCTTTGTACCTTATCAGGTATTTTCCTCATGCTTGTCTGACCTGCTTCAGCCTATCAGACCTCTGCCCCATAAGTTATTGTTGGTCTCACAGTCACATGCATCGCAGTATTTTAGGGTTACAGTCCCAAGTTAAATCAAATGATAATAATAATAACAACCACGGGTGTGGTGTGGTTTCTGCCATGCCACATGGGGGGTGACGTCCCCACGGCCCGAGTTACCTGGGCCACCAAGGGTTAATGGTGGCATACCCATGAAAATGGAGGAAAGATTAAGCCTCGGAAGAGAGTCGCTGCCTGGGGAGCGCCAGGGCATGTCCAGAGCCGACTCTGGACATGACAGCATGCGATCCTTCGGTGGCAGTGTGATGAGGAAGCGGGCTCCTGTCATTCAACAAAAAATAGCACCACTACAGCAACGAGAAGTGGAAGACGATATCATTCCAGAAGATCGAAATGCCACTCCACCTGCTGGCTCGACCACCGTGAGGAGAACTGCCCGCAGGGGAGCTCGCAACGCACGTATCAAGTGGAGCCGCGAAATGAATTTTGAAGTAATGCGAGCTTTTTATTGCGTGAACAATTGCGATGACAAACCACTTCCTGGATGGAGATACTCCCTCTATACCGAGTTCACCAAGAGGCATCCGGAACTTCAACTAACAGAAGGAAACATGCGGATCGTAAAAATGTTATGATATGAAAAGGCTACTTAACAAGACAGGAACTAGATGAGGTCAAGAGAGAAATGAGCTATGCAATCAATCAAGATCAGATTGTCGGAAATCATAATGAAGAACCTAACGAGCCGTTGGAGAGTCCAGCAGAAACGGCTCACCAAGATTGCCCACAATATCGCCAACTTTATGACACCTTCTGTAGTAACCTGGCCCAATACTAACCTACTGATCCACTCAACCGCCCCATCCGTCCAAAATTGGCCTTCAACTCAACGGCCAAAAATAACATTGAGTGGCTAAACGAAATATTGGCAGAACACCTTAGCACACCCAATGGACGTTGGAACAAGTCCACTTATCTCTGTACTGTGCTGCCATCACAGTAATCGGACAAAATGGGCAAAAGATCTACATCCCCAGAACCAGTGAACAGCAAATTAAAAATGAAACTCCGGCCTGGAAAAGAAGATTAATGCAGGACGTCGATGTCTTGAACGAGTTCCTGAAGGATAATAAATCGCGTGAAGTATTAAATAAAGTGTGAAAAATAGCAACATCCGCGGGGGTGGGCCTGAGATCTCCACGACATAAACAGTTGATAGTTGAACCAACTTCACTCGCTCATAGATATAGTGCGCTCTTTCAGCAGAGATATTGACATGTCTTTCGGTCTCGATAAATGCGCTATCATCAACATCAAGAATGGTAAAATGGACAACACTCAGGAACAATTTCAGGACATCTGCAGTATGTTGTCAGAGGGGACCTACAAGTATCTGGGCATTCCTCAAAATCAACGGATTGACCACACCCGTTTGAAAACTGAGTTCACTACTAAATATAAAAACAGGGTTACCAAAGTGCTCAACACCAAACTGTCCGCTAAAAACCAGATCGATGGCTCTTGGGCTACGCCAGCTCTGACCTACACTTTTGGAGTCTTGAAGTGGCCGGATGCTGATCTGAAGTGAGTTAGACCGACTCACCTGTCGCCTAATGACAAAGTTTCGATGTCTGCACACCAATGCATCGGTGAAAAGACTCCACCTAGAAGAGATGGCGGACGAGGTCTGTTGAATATCTATAGACACTGCAGAACCCGGGAGAAAAACTTGAGGCAGCGACTGCTCGAGTCTGAAGATAGCCTGATGAAATCGGTGACAACAGAGGACAAGGGATAAACACCTCTGAACCTACAACACAGAGAACTGACGTTCGATATCACTACCCGAAGCGAAGATAGAAGTATATGGCGAGAACAAGCTTTGCACGGCAGATTTCCCAAAGAAATGTCGATAAATTGGCTTCTTTGTCGTGGTTGAATGCGGGACACTTGTATCCTGATACTGAGGTATTTCTGACGGCTATCCAAGATAGAGTTATAAGAACTCGAAACTACGAGAAACACTGTTTGAAGCTTAACGTGGAGGACAAGTGCAGGAAGTGCGGCGCAGTTGGCGAGTCTATTGAATATACAGAGTGTAACAGCCAAATGGAATAAATTCTATAACGAATAAATGAGGGGGTGTTAGGAAAAACGCTCGGACACGTCGATTTGTAATTTTGAATGCGCATATTTTCAAGAAAATAAAATTATATAGGGTGTTCCATGCGACCGTGGCCAATACCAACTTTCTTATTTCAAATGCAACCCCCTGTATATTATTTATTTTTTGGATTCTTCAGAAAATTCTAGACATAATTCATGTACATTGTCCTATACCTATCTTCAACTTTTTCGGAAATACTAAGTGTTTTCAGATTTTTTACAAAAATTGACATTTTAAATGAAAATTATTTTATTTCAGAAATTCGATACATTACACTCAATACTTATTTCCCATTTACCTCTTGATATGAAGAAAGTAAGCAAAAATCATTACTGAAAAGAAATTAAAAAAAAACAAAAACAGATTTGTTTATTCTCATAGCCTTAGTAACACATTGTCTGTTTGAATGACAATAAGTGATCAGTGTAAGTGCTATTGTCTTTTGAATTTCGATAACTGTACGTAATAATATTAGAAAAATGGTTCATTTAACAGAAATGCACAAAATAACCATTCTTCAAATGATTGGTTATGGAGATTACACACGGACACAAATGGAAGTTTCTCGCTTATTTCACGAATAATTTCCAAATTTGCCGCCTATATCCCAAGGAACAATTAGCAAAATAGAAAAGCAGTTCCGAGAGCTTGGTCATGTAAGACAAATAAAAAAATTGCTGCCAATGCAGTAAGTGATGATACGAAATTGGATATTATGCTTGAGTTTCAAGAAAGCCCACATAATTCTGTTCGAAAAGTAGCCCCGCTGTTCACCGTCAGCCACACATATTTCGAATATCAAAGGAAAGTTAAGGTGCAGACACATTGTTATCAGCTAACGTCACATCACGTCATCTTCCCAAAAGGTGCAACCACTGTTCGTTGATTCATTTGGTAAATCGAATCCCTTCTATGAGAATCACCAGCAACTGTAAAAGCAGCTATATTTTCCATATCTTCTTCCCAATTTCTCGCGTGAGCTCACATGACGTGACAACAATTTATAAGCACCTTTAAAGGTGCAGACACATTGTTATCACGTCACGTCATCTTCCCAAAATGTGCAACCACAATAATGCATGGAACTTAGAGCATAGGAAGAGAGACACACCTTTCAATAATAAATAGTGAAGCCAAATCATCAGAACTAAACTGAGTGATTGTACTACTACGGAATCAAAATGTAGTAAAAATTTTTGCAACATTGTATCTTCTGTCACGATATAGCACTGATAGCACGCAAGATCTATATTCCAAAATTTACATTTTCTGAATGCACGTGATACCACGTCTGATATTTTGTGAACTGTCATTCTGACATACATTTGAAACCGATCTGGGTGCTCATTCAATAATTCTTGAATTAATCGATGGAATTCCCCCACTTTCCCTGTTCGTTGATTCATTTGGTAAATCGAATCCCTTCTATGAGAATCACCAGCAACTGTAAAAGCATCTATATTCGATTTACCAAATGAATCAACGAACATAGGAAGTGAGGGAATTCCATCAATTAATTCAAGAATTATTGAATGAGCACCCAGATCGGTTTCAAATGTATGTCAGAATGACATTTCACAAAATTTCAGACGTGGTATCACGTGCATTCAGAAAGTGTAAATTTGCGGAATATAGATCTTGCGTGCTTTCAGTGCTATAACGTGACAGCAGATACAATGTTGCAAAAATTTTTACTACATTTTGATTCCGTAGTAGTATAATCACCCAGTTTAGTTCTGATTATTTGGCTTCACTATTTATTATTGAAAGGTGTGTCTCTCGTCCTATGGTCTAAGTTCCATGCATTATCGTGGTTGCACATTTTGGGAAGATGACGTGATGTGACGTGATAATAATGTGTCTGCACCTTTAGATGCATCCCTATAGAATGATGGCAACTCAGGAGCTCATAGCAGACGATTTTAATAGGAGAACGCATTTTTGTGAGCAATTGATGGCAATGTTAGATAATGTGATCCAATCAGAAAATGTTTTGTTTTCTGATGAGAGTACATTTACACTACACGGTCATGTTAATCGTCAAAATTGCCGCTATTGGTCTGGATGAGAGAAGAACATACGCAATATCCTGAAAACGTTAATGTTTGGGCAGGAATTGTTGGAAATCATATCGTAGGTCCCTTTTTCATTGACGGCAACTTGAATGGAGAAAAATATTTAGAACTACTCCAAAATAATGTCGTACCAACTTTGATAAACTTATATTCGATCCAGCAAATCCACAAGTTCCTGCCAATATAATATGGTTTCAGCAAGATGGAGCACCGCCCCATTACCAAATCGATAGAATGGCCAGCACGATCTCCTGATCTGACACCATTAGACTTCTTTTTGTGGGGATATGTCAAAAGTATTGTATACGAAACGAAACCCTTAAACTTAGAAGACCTAAAAAACCTAATCACGCTTGCAATTAGATCAGTCACGCCTGAAATGTTGAGTAACGTTAGATGACAATTCTACGCCAAATTAGCATGTTGCCAAGACGTTCGCGGCGAGCATTTTGAACATTTCCTACATTGACATTAATGTTTTTTTTGTTTTTTTTTAATATTTAAGAAATAATCAGTATTACTTATTAGGTTTTAAGTGTAATGCACCGAATTTGTGAAATAAAATAATTTTTATTTAAAACGTTGATTTTTGCAATAAATCTGAAAACACTTAATACTATACAGGGGGTTGCATTTGAAATAAGAAAGTTGGTATTGGCCACGGTCACATGGAACACCCTATATAATATTATTTTCTTGAAAAATATGCGCATTCAAAATTACAAATCGACGTGTCCGAGCGTTTTTCCTAACACCTCCTCATTTATTCGTTATCGAATATATTCTATTTGGCTGTTACACTCGGTATAATTGCCGGTTGTCGAATTCTTGCCGACAACGCATATCTGGGCCGCGACAATCAAGTGGCAAAAATTGTTCATCATCAGTTAGCTCTTAGGCATGGTTTTTTGGATACTTGTCCGCCATATTATGAGTATCAACCGGAAGCAGTGTTGGAAACGGACGCAGCTGTTCTCTGTTGGGATAGACCCATAACAACAGTCCGAGAAAATAACGAAGTACGAATATTTGGCAATAGAGCTGAAGAATATGTGGCAACTATCGAAAGTCAATATCATACCATTGGTGATTTGGGCGCAGGGAGTCATGTCCAAATCATTTAAGAGGAATAATGACAGTGCCACATAACCCCTATTGCGATAGTATCCTACTGAAACGGTAGAACTTATATTACATCCTAGTAGGAACATCTGAGTACAGTTTTAAATGGACAGTTTCACAACTAGCCGATAAATGTCTACGCTTCATCCCAGAGATTTCTTCGAAAACTAGATCTCTACGTACATTCATTTTTCCCTACGGTGTTTCGCAAGTTCTCCATTTCGGAGTCTCATGCAGTTCACAGTTGGATACTGCCGCAATAAGGGTTATGTGGCACTGAAGAAGGCTAATAAGCCAGAAACCGGTCTGTCATTATCCTGTTGTGGTCGTTCCACCAGTGGTGTACTTGGGAGATTAAATCTCTGCTAGTCCAATTTCCTCATTATTATGCTAGTCCTAGGACGTTATCCTCTTCGTTGTATAATAATAATCTTTACTGCTGACCCTTAAACAGGAAATATACATTACTGGCACCAGGGTCTACTAATAATATTATAACTAGAAAATAAAATAACAAATTATTCTCAACCCAACAACAACATAAAAGTCTATTTTAGTTAAAAAAAATTTTCAGGTTATGGCATAATTTTTTACAATTTCTGATGTTTACAATATTTGGGGGATGGAGTTAAGCACATTGGTGGTCTTATCCCTTTCTTGCAACAGTATTAAAATGCATCCAATCCATTTAATGAAATGGATTTCATGGCTGAAAGGTTTCTTTTCTGGGTAATAGTATATTGTTCAATGGGCGGTAAAGTCATAACACACGCAGATGAAATTTGCAGCACGAGCCGTCAGGCGAGTTGTGTTATGACCATTACCCCGAATTGAACACTATACTTTATCTTCGACTTCTTCAGTAAAATATTCGAATTAATCTGCATTTTAAAGATTGACAACAGTTGTCAAAAGCGATCTCTTTGGTCGAAAATCGAATCGATCGATATCGAATCCCGTAGAAAACATCCAGAATTCACGTTTTCCAAAAATGTCTGAAATAGAGTTCCCAAACGATTCGACTTATTCATTTCGTAAGCAATTTAATTTTTCCCATTTGTATTAGAGTGAGTTATAGGCGTGAGTTATTATAACTCACGCTATTGGTTTATAGAGACTATTAGAGATCAAAATCATAAATGATCAATGAATAATGGATATATCGTTCTATGGGAGTAGATAAAATATTATTGCCCTCTTGGTTGGGTTAATGCTGAGCCTCACTGACAATTACCACTGCTCGACGGTTCTGAGGCCCTTCTGTGATAAGTCGAAGGATACTCTCAATTTACCTCTTACTATGAGGCATATCCTACGCATTCGAAGCAAAGCTCTGTATGCATGTGTATCAGGTCTATTCTTCTCCATGGGAGGGGAGATTACTTCTTCTTGGGGTGTTCTGCGAGTAGCTTTGACAGAGATGATTGGATTGCCAATCAATGTCTCAGCTATCCTCGTTATCATATTATTAATTTTATAGTTGCAGCACTCCTGGCCTTTCAAGCGCTTCGTAGACAGACAATTATTATGTGTATTTTCTCCAGATCCATGCAATGAAATATGTCAACTTCTGAGTAATCATTGTGAAAATTATTTTGAAAATAATTACTCCTTTAGAACTTCTTCAGTTTTTACCTGTAGCTTTTATAGATTTGACTATCTCATCGCTACTTATTTTGAAGACATGAAATGTTTGGCATACTCTAACTAGTTTTTGACGAGCAATCGGTCGGCATTATGAAATTATATAGATATCATTTGAAAAAAATGAGATTTCATAGTTTTATTGAGGTTCACTTTGAAGGCCGGTTTCAGACACCCTGTATAATATTTCCTCATAATTTACACAAGAAGCAGTATCAGCGTTTTTCTTTTTTGTTCCACTTTTGCAAAAAGAAATTCTTACAATGAGAGATTTTGGAGATATAAACACTAATTTGTGACACTCTTTCTGTCAACAAATTTCACATTCAGGCTACAACTCAACAATCGCTCGAATTTGTTGCGCATATTATACATCAAATCAGTGCAGAATTGAATGAAGAATTCAAATATGTTTAAATATTCAGTGTGCTCCCTAACAGAGCTGTTCTCATCGCGCCTCCTACAGCTCGGTTTCTAGTTCTAGTGAGTGGCGGTTGTGCTTTCTTTCTGGCAAATGTATTGGCCTCTTCGTTTCCTGCAATTCCCGAATGACCAGGAACCCAGATTAAAAAGACCTTATTATTCTTGCCTACCTCATTGAATTTGTTCCGGCACTCCCAGATCAGCTTTGAATCAATGACATAGTAGCTCAATGCATTAACGGCAGCTTGACTACTATCTGTATGAATAGCTATATCGCTTAGTTTCTTTCTAGATATCTTCGATTGCTAGTATTTCCGTTTGAAGGACGCTTGTACAGAACCCTCTCTCATTGCCTGTTCCTTCTTTAGATATTCTGAGGATGGCCTCATGGGCTACCCTATCCATCACTAGCTGTAGAGGTGTGCGGTCTGTGATGATCTCAAGCGCCCTAGTTGGGCACGCTGTCATAGCTCCCGTGATGCACACATCGGCAAGCCTTTGTACCCTCTCCAGCATTTTCCTCGTATTTACCTGTCTTGCCTTAGCAAGGCTACTGCCCCATATGTGATAATACTTCATCCACTACTAGGCTCCATAATGGGGGAGATATCACCCCACCTTGAGGTGTTCTACGAGTAGCTTTGACATTGACGGATTCATGGCCCATCGATGTCTCAGCTATTCTCGTCTTTAACACCTCATACATCCATTTTAAGATAGTATCATTCACTCCTCGCCTCTCAAGTGCATCTCTCTGACAGACATGATGATGTAGTTCACTAAAGCTAACACAATTATTGTTGCCAGTATTTAATGGCACAATATTAAAAATTTGCCATATTTGATGTCATTATATTTTTCACTCTCACAGATGTTGTTTGGTACTAGTGAAGACCAACTCGTCGAAAGAAGACAAGCTCTCACATCCCTGCGTACTTATAAAGGTGGAAAAGCCGTAGGTAGTGTTAGAATTCCAGCAGCAGCAGCAGGTCCTGGTATATATCCTACTACTTCTAATGAAAATATTAGACCAAATGCCCCTGTTACGATTTACCAAGATGAAGGAGATGAAGTAAGAGGCGCTGCTGCTCCACCTGTTAGTATTTTGACGGTAGTAAAAAGGCAAGAAGCTCCAAAAGAAAATTTACTAAAGCCAGGACCTTGGTCGCTTTATCCATCAAAGAAGAAAATGGCTGTTGGACCAAGGAAGCCTCCGCCTTTCACTGGTAAATTTTATTTCTGAATAACCTCAACTTGAAATGTCGAATTTTGCTTTTGAGACTAAAAAAATGAACCGATTCCGTGTTGAAATATTTTATTAGTATTAGGAAAAAATAGAATTAACATTAAAAGTATTCTACGCAAAGTCAAGTTTCATTCCACTCTTGTAAAAAGTGTTCAATCAATACGATAAGAAAATTCTTTGCGAACTGTTTGAAGCAAATCAAGATCGATTGAATTGATCGCTGTTATTATTCAATGTTTTCATTCTTTTCAAACCCACAGTGGAAAATATCATGAAATGTGAGGTTAGGAGATCAAGCACAAAGTGCAATGTCTTGGGCCCCTATCCGACCAATCCATCATTCAGGCAGTTTTTCATTTAGAAAGGCTCCAGTGGGGAGATGCCCCATCTTATGATAGAATAAATGCATTCGAATCAGCTTCCATTAAAGGGAAGAACCAGTTTTGTAGCATTCCCTAGTAGGTCTTTGGGAGACCAATGCTCCTGGTGTGGTCACGTAGCAACCATCTGAAACTTAAGAATCTTATCGTTCAAAGAGCTTTTATTCTGATTCATACATACTCACAAAATATTTCAATCATTGAATCGGTTCATTCTTTTTGAATCATCCTATATAATTTTATCGTATTGAATGATAAGGTAATGTTTTCTGCACAAATAAATGAAATTTAAACAATCACAATTCAATATGATGTTTGTTTCATTTAGATATCTTTAAAGACAAAAAAATTAACTTGGTTATGGAAACAATGCACTAACATTATGAATATTTTAGAACAAGTATGAATTATTCTTTATCTAAATTTATAGTTCATATAGACGATGAGGATGAAGTTCCTTCAAGTTCTTCCACAATAGATATTAATAGGCCTCCACCTAATTTTCCTCCAAAAACCAAAGAAACTTTCGTTGGCTGGGTGGTTAACTTGACAATGCCTGAACCAGTTGATAATCGCTTACTGCCTATGTATCCTAAATCGAGAGTCTATGCAGATCCTACTACTGAATACAGCTTGGAAGAACTCGCTGCTTTGAGATATCCCAAAACAGTGGTAAGTGAAAAAACTTTTCAGAAATTTAAGGGTTCCGTATCTGTTAGAAAAAGCAGTACTTTATAGGCGTGTCTGTGTCACTGTCAATTTTCTCCTAATTAAATGGACAGCCTTGTTTGAAATTTGGAACAGATTTATATTTTCGTTACCGAATGACTAACATACATATTTCAATGTATCATTTGGTGTATCATTGAAGTTTCTTGTTGTAGAGGCAACTAATAATTTTTTAATTCATACAAATATACAGGGTGTATTTAAAGGTGAGGCTTTTCTTTTGACAGATGGTAGAACTCATCAAAATAAGTCGTTTTACCAAAAATATTTTATATGAATTATGCCCCTGTTTCGAGAAAATGAAACTAGAATATTTTCTAGTTTCTAGATGAATCTGAAAATTCCTCAGTCCGAACCTGCTCCCTGACCTGCTTATCCGTGTAGATATCAACATCTATTGTTTTTTGCCTACTATCATACATGACTGACATGACTCAGTTACGGCGAGGGTGCGTTGTAGATTGTACGAGTGTAAACGTTTATTCAAATAATGAAGTTGTTGATATGCTTTTAATTTATGGTGAATCAAAACAAAATGCCTTTTCAGCGTATAAGTTGTACAGACCAAGATTTACGCTAATGTTCGCAGATGTTCATAAACCTGGAACAGAGAGATGCAGGCCAGAGTATTAAGGTATTGATGCCCAAAATTTTTTATATATTTTTTAAATTGAACATTTCATGTAAGAAATTTTCGGTAAAATGACTTATTTTGATGAGTTCTATCACCTTTCGAAAGAAAAGCCTCACCTTATAATACACCCTGTATAAATACTGCCCAAGATATTGAAGAAAATTGGGCATATCGAGTGATATTCCGAAACTGAGAAATTCATACTTTTTGCATTGTTCTGCAATTACGAAGTGATATTTTCTAAAAAACTTAAAAAAAATTGATACATAACTGGAAATAGGCAAATGATAAATGGAACTGAATTGTTTTTTTTTAAGTTCATAAGAGATGTGCATTAATACTTAAGAATGACGAAGGGATATAGTGCTGAAATCGTTTTCTGAAAAACTTTTTCAGATATCGAGATGAATCGAAATCATTCAGAATGAATAACATTTTTGGCGGTAACTATGAAGATCGGTTCTTTTTTACTGTAAATTTTGCGTATTCTGATTTTCTTCCACTACAACTCTTTATAGCGAGAGGTCAATTAAGCGTATTATGTACGGAATTGTGAGTGAAAAGAGCACTAATATGAAGTCAACAGCTCTCGAGCGTTAGTTCATCCTAGATAGATTTGCATTCCAAAATTCAACGAAAAAGAATATTTACAGCTATCTAACAAATCGCCCATGATCCGGTATCTGTCATTATATAAATATTCGTTTCGTATTTCATTATTTGTGTCGAGCAGATTGGGAGAAAATGTTATATGACAGACAGACCCGCGAGTAATCCTTTTACGTGTTGAATTGCGCATGACTAAAAATACGGAACACTTGTCAATCAACAAATATACGAATGAAAAACTGTTTATTGCCTGATTCGTAAGGCAACGTTATTATCAATTTAAATTCTGAAACACGTTTTTAAAATATAATAATAGAATACAGCATGATATAGCTGTTACGTTAAATTTGTAGGGCATTAAACATCCAATTATTTTTCAGATACAACAAAATAGTATAATGTCAATGTCAGTGGAAAAACCTCATAGTTATATGTTTGGAAGTTCTTTCAATACATCTCATTCAAGAGAGATTCAAACTTCTGAACAAAGGCTCCAATTATCCCATCGAAATGGAAAATCTCCAGAAGTTCCAATGCAGACTGGTGAAGTAATAAATGTTGAGCAATATTCTCATCAGGACTTTGTCGATTTGAATCCTGCATCTAATTCTATTTGCTTTGAAAATAACGCATCGAATAATAGTAGTAGACAGCAGGTTCCACAGAAAAGTTTCTTGAAACCGGCAACTCCAATAGGTAATTATGGAAGGGAAGCTGTTTTGCTGGATCAATCTTCCCTGGGAATGGAAGGCACTAAGGTATTTTTTTATTGGTGATTTCTCAAGTATACCCATTGACAGAAGCATAACACAGAAATACTAAAGGTGGATTTCCATACATCCGATGATACGATCGTCTGAAGGTGTTGTGATTGGCAAAAATATTCAAAATGGAATATTTCGGCCAATCACAACACCTTCGGAATTCAAAATTGATTATTTCTGCCAATCACAACACCTTCGGACGGTCGCATCATCGAATGTATGGAAATCCACCTTTTTTCTTGAAATAACAATGCTTGCTATGATAACAATGTCAATGTTTTATCTTTGATATTTTGTGTATAAACAACTATTTTGAGAAAGGTAGAATTTGATGCCTGTCTAAATGATGGTTTGACCTATCGCTAAAAAGACCGCCATCTTAGGGTCGTTGTTAAACATAGAGCCATGTGGCTGCTGCTTGGTAAAAATTTACAAAGTTTGATGTACGTAAATAATATTTACATTATCATGATGATTGGAATGCTGTTCATGAAACATTTTAAAGGGTTGTTATTTTAAATAGCCGACTGTTTCGGTAGATTTCACTTTTGAAGCAGTCATTTTTTGACATTTGGCAAGTAAAAATTACGCCCTTCAAAATTGAACAATGCACGCTCCAACAACGCATTGAAATTATTAAAATTCACTCTAAAAATGGTGAAAATTTGGCAGAGACCTTCGTAAAACCCGAACATTTTTGGGTCGTCGAATCGCAATACAGAAATTGGTGGAAAAATTCGAGCTGCTGGGACAAGTTAGTGATGTGAAGAATAAAACCCGTGCATGTCGCTCAAAAACAGCCGAGATGTAGCTGAAAGTGTTGAAGAAACCCCAGGTTTGTCCATTCCTCGTTCTTTGGAATTAGGCATTTCACAAACGTCATTACACCGTAGTTTGCATAATGCTTTGGGTCTTAAGGCTTTTAAAGTTCAGTTAACACAAGAACTCAAGCCGGTCGATCCTCAACAACGTCGTGTCTTTGCTGCTTGGGTCCTTGAAATGCATGAAAACGATCCGGAATTCCATCGAAAATCCATCTTGAGTGATGAGGCCCATTTCCATCTCGGTGACTTCGTCTACAAGCAAAATTGTCGCATCTGGAGCTCAGAAAACCCAAGAGTTATTGCTGAGAAGCCTCTCTGTTCTCAACGTGTGACTGTTTGGTGCGGTTTATGGTCCGCTGGGGGTCATTGGACCATATTTTACCGAGAATGAGACTGGAGCAACAGTTACGGTGAATAGATTGAGCTATCGAGAGATGATTAATGATTTTTATGGCAGGAATTGGATGGTATTGATCAGGAGAACGTTAACTTTCAACAAGACTGCGCCACACAATCAACGAAACCAATAATGATGACGGCAAAAGTTTCCGGACCGTGTTATCTCTCGAAGAGGTGATCACAATTGGCCACCGTGATCTTGTGATTTAACACCTTGGGACTTATTCCTTTGGGGGCCATGTGAAAGAGAAGGTCTACGCCAAGAGCCCAGGGTCGATTCAAGACCTGAAAGATGGAATTCGTGAGGATATCGAAGACACGGGGCAGCCACTTTGCGATTTGGTTGTGGAAAATTTCATGAAAAGGATATGGTCGTGTTGGTCATTTGGCTGATGTTATTTTCCATTATTAACGGTATACCTTCCCCTGTAATGAAATAAAATACATCCGATCATTTTTCTAAAAAATGGCATTTTCCTTCGAATGTCAAGATAACACCTATTATTGGAAAACCCTTTTCTAGACAGTAGTAGTGTTTTTGTGGTTGCGATGATATATAATCCTAATATAATTATGATTTTACGATAAATCAGTGTGTGCTTTGAGACTGTCAATATCGCAAGAACCAAAAGTGAAACCAATTATTAGTCACTGGGTTCAATTCTTCTAAAGTGATCTGCATGCAGGTGTATATCTCGAATAAATGAAAAGTACTCGATTGAAACGTAAATGAATTGACAAGTTCCAAATTTTACCGAATCTAGCGAAAATGTAGTAAGCGTGGCAACACAACTTACTTCAACGTATTGAACCAAAAAACGTATCATTGACATGCGAGTATGGACTCTAGCGCAGGAATGTGCGTTTTCTCGCCGGTTAGCCTGCCGTACTGTCGAGACTCTAGAGAAAGCATTGCTACAAAGCATCTCGTATACAAGTGAAGATGTCCTTTTTCTCGCAAGCGTAAGGCGTATTCGTATCGTTGACAAGTGTAATTGTACTACAATCACGATAAGGTCCATGTTGTTCCTGAACCTCCCTTTTTACCTGATCTGAGTCCTTGGGACTTTCTAATTTTCCGAAATTGAAAAATGTTTCAAAAGAACATCATGTGACCGTCAAAGTAAACGCCATGTGATACATAGAATGACAGCAACAAAATTTTTGAGATACATGAATCGATTGCAAGCGGATAACCTGGTCATGCTGATTGGTGTACGAGGTCTGGCTATTAAATAACGAGACTGCGCGCGCAGAAGGCGTCCTAGAGGGGTAGGGTGGGAAACGAATGCAGCATTGGATAGCTGGAAGTGTCTACTATTCCAGTACGAAAACACGTTTTCGTCGCTGTAGTAGTATTTTTTGTGTAGAGGTTAGAAACGAACGTGTTTTTTTCTCGTGCCGATAACGATTTGTGACGAAAAACACGAGCAACGGATTAATGTGAAATTTCTCGTCAAATTAAAAAAAACTCCGACTGAGTGCTATAAGTTGTTGAAAGAGGCCTATGGTGAGAATTCTCTATCTCGTGCGCGTGTTTTCGAATGGTATAAAAGGTTTTCTGAAGGCCGAGAGAGCACCGAAGATGACCAACGTCCAGGTCGACCTGTCTCTGTTTCAACTCCGCAAACAGTGACCAAAATAAATGAAATTGTGTCAGAGGGTCAAACTGTAAACCAAACTTACTATTTGAAAGTTTTGGCAACGCTGCGAGAGCGAGTTCGTAAGAAACGGCCGGAGTTGTGGAAAAGCAAATCGTGGATCTTGCACCAGGACAACGCACCTGCCCATAACGCGCTGTCTGTGAAGCGTTATTTAGCTGCTAGAGGCACTCCAGTGCTCGAACACGCGCCGTACTCGCCTGATTTAGCACCCTGTGACTTTTTCCTATTTCCGAAGATCAAGTCTGCCTTAAAAGGAACCCGGTTCGAGTCGATGGAAGAGGTAAAGCGAAAATCGGCGGAGCTCCTAAATGCTCTTACAAAAGAAGACTTCCAGCATTGCTTTGACCAATGGAAAAAACGAATGGAACGGTGTGTGGCGAGGGAAGGGGAGTATATTGAAGGGGAGCATTCGATTGTAGAATAATTTTTAAAATAAAACTCTTTCATAAGCAGTCTCGTTATTTAATAGCCAGACCTCGTATCTATAGGAAACTTCGTAATCGTGCATTGGCTGAGGTTCGAAAGGCTAAGAGAACCTATTTATTTGAGGCGATGGGTATGAATGGTCGTCAGGGTTGGCGTGCCCTTTCTGAACTTAAGGTAACTATACTCCATTCACTTTTATAAAGTATCTTGGTGGGCCATGGTTTAGGTTTATCAAGTTCTTTTACTTAAAACGGACGCAGGTTGGCACTCGTGAAAATCAAGCGACATTGCCAAGTCTACTTTCTGATTACTCTTTTTTAACTTTGTGAATGGAGTTAGTTCTTTTAAGCTTTAACTTTGACACAAGATTCGTAGTATCAATACATTTTCATACTGGAGTATTTCAAGTTGCGCAAAGAGGTATTTAATTGTCCTCTGTAGGCTTATTTCTTGAGAATTTTGAAAAGTGAGGATTTCCATACGTCCGTCTGTTCTAAAAGTTTTTGTATCGGGTTAATGAACTATTACAAAGTAACGGACTATTCTGTCCATTATTTTTCAGTAAAATTTCAACACTCGGTTCTTGATATCCGTACAAGAAAATAGCATAACTGAATCTTCCAATCATGTTTATACTCGTACACGTGAAATATTTCCAGTATTAACAGAAAAAAAGTTTCTTCAATATTCGTCAGATCTTTGGAATTATTGAATTCACATAATATTTCATGAAATTCATTGTTTTCCCAAAGTAAATAAACATTTTGATAAATACGTAATTTCTACGATTTATATGTAGAAACGGCAACGTTGCGCCCATATCTGACAGAAGAATGAGTATAACCTAACATTTTCAAAATATACGCGGTGAAATGTGTCAGAATTCCAGCGCCAACCGGGCTACTTTATAAAAGTGAATGGAGTATAGAACCGCAAATTTTGCCATTCCTGAGGAGTTTTGTGATCCGAATTTGATAAACCAGTTTTCTAGTCAATTCAGTGGTAACTCCGGTGATGATCAGTGTGCAGGTTTGATTGATTATTATGGTGTGAGAAGACACGATGATTCCCTATCCTTTGACTTTGAAATTGTTTCCATTTCTGATGCCGAAGACCAGGAATGTCGAGAGCTTTTCTGACTTGCGGATAATAAGCATTTTGCCTGCACTTTCTAAGATCCTTGAGAGGGCTCTCTCTGAGCAGATGTACAATTTTTTTTCTGAAAATGGCAGGCTTCCGTAAGACTTTTAGTACTACAACTGCTCTGGCAACCGTGACTGATTCTATCTTTCATAGTTTGGATAAAAAACTTGTCTCAATTTTAGTTCTGTTAGACTTTCAAAAGGCCTTCGACAATTAATCATCTGTTATTGTGTGAAAAAGTGAAATATTATTATGGTTTTCCGCCACTGGCAGTCGCAATGATTAGGTCTTATTTATCGTTTCGGAGTCAGGTGGTTGAAGTTGATGGTCGTGTGTCTGGGTCGCTGCTTCTTCGTTCTGGGGTTCCGCAGGGGTCGATTCTGGGCCCTCTCCTGTTTTTGGTTTATACCGCCAATCTGCTGGAGGTCCTACAGTTTTGTCATGCGCAGGCTTATGCTGATGACACGCAGCTCGTTTACTCGTTTGAGATGGGTGGTCTGGATGTTGCTGCTCAGCGTGTTAACGCTGACCTTGAGAGAGTTTGTGATGTAGCGGCTTGTCATAATTTGAAATTAAACACCAGCAAGTGTAAGTATTTGATTTTCTCGAATAATCGTCAACACTCTATAGTTGGGGAGAACCTACAGCTGTGCATTGGTGGTCAGCCTCTCACCTTGTGTGATACCGTGAGGAACCTTGGTGTCACTTTTGATTGTAAACTTGATTTTTCTTGTCATGTAGCAGGTATTTTGAAATCTGCGTTTTACCGTCTGAGGCTCGTTTATGGTTGTCGTCGTTTCTTGACTTTCAGCATGAGAAAGTCCCTGGCCGTGTCTGTAATTATCCCTTGTTTGACTACTGCGATGTAGTTTATGGACCTTGCATTAGTGCTTATGTTGGTAACCGCATTCAGCTAGTTCAGAATTGGTGCTGCCGCTTTATATTTGGTTTAAGGAAATATGATCATGTTTCTCAGAAGATTCGTGAGTTGGGTTGGTTGAGGATGAATAATAGAAGGTTGCTCCACTTCTGCTGTTTCTTTTATAGACTCCTTATGACTGGAAACTGTGTGGCTCTTTGTGGAAGGCTTGTTCCTAGAAGTTCAGTGCATTCGGTTAACTTAAGACGATCTTTCTCTCTCACTGTTCCGGAGCATCGTACTGCTAAATTTCAAAGGTGCTTTTCTTATAATGCTGTGAAATTTTTGAACAGTGTGAACAGTGATTTTTTAGCACTTACTTATGCTCAATTTAAGGTGGGCGTTTGAAGCGAGTGGGAAAGCTCAGCCGATAGAGGCGCCACCGTCCATTTTCCGGAACATCTCCATAGAACATGCACTATCACTATCAAGTTCTATGAATATCTCTCTAATCATGAATGAAATGTACAATGGCGCTCTCTATCCGAAAATCGCCGAACTATGAAAAACGTCAATTTGTGGGTAAAGCAGGAATTTTTTCCCGCCAAAATTTGAATTTGGCCATTTTCTGCCAATTCCGTATTTCAAGTTGATCTTCTGAACGAAATTATCAGTAGATTCACTTTTAATCGGAAGTTGAACTATTTTCATGGGTCTTTCTGTTGAAATAAAACAGAAGCATGGGTTGGCTCATTTTCTTCTATTTTTGAAAGAAAAAAAATTAACTGTCGGGATGAAATCGATTAAAATTATTTCAACAAGAACCCTAATCCATTCTGAGTCCACCCACAAAATTTCAGTTCTCAAAGTGAAACCGTTTTCGAAATCAACTTGAAATAAAAACACACTACATTGAACGCCCACCTTAAGCGTCGAATGAGGTGATCACTCTTTCTTGCACAGGACGGTAAATGTTGTTTTTTTTTGTTTTTTTCCTCAGTATTTGTTTGATTTTCTTTCTGATTGTGTGGATTTACTGTTATATGTGTGTATAATCGATGTACTTTTTCACCTCATACTTGAAACTGTTTTTTTCTCTTACATTATAATTGTATAGTCTTAAGAAGAGACAACCAAACGGGGTTGAGTGTAAGAGTAGTCTGGGTCCTGGGACTTAACTTCGCCTCGGCTTGGTTCGTCTTACATCTCATCTGTTGATGTATCTGTACTGTATACATTGGTTAATTGAAATAAAGTCGATTTATTATTATTATTTATTATTATCATTGGTAATTACCATCAATAACCAACTTCATTCAAGCGCTTTCGGCCCTTGTTGGTTATAATTATGTGACGTCATGAATTAGCCCTTCAACGTCATCGTTTGGACTGCAGATATAAGATAACCTTACTTGAGAGCTGGTTAAGATTGTGGTTATAAGAAGTGGGGTTAAATAGGCTTGATTTTCGCGCCATTCAGATAACTACATTCAAGCGCAAGTTTGTTATTCGTGGTCCTTCCTGAAGGGATATAACCAATGGCAAGACCTAACCGCGGTTATTACTGTTTATCCGCTTGAAATCGATTATGGTTCTCGCGTAAACAACTTGGATTAATATAAATTGTACAGGGTGCCAGATTTCGGTGGTTTAGTACTACAACTCCTAAACTATAAGAGATAGGGAAAAAGTAGAATACATGTCATGTTCTCCTTTTTCGAGAAACAGAATTTGCTGAAAACCCCAAGTTGATACAGCGTCTTGTTTCCGAGCTACAGGGATTTTGTTATTTGGTCCATTTATTATAATTGGCTATAACTTCCGAATTATAGGATCTACGTTTTCGAAATGAACACATCTTTAGGGCACTTTTTTACTGCTTTTCATCGGCGCTACTGGATTTTTTGTATCTACTCAAATTTCAGAGCTATAACGAAAAATTTTTGTTTCTAATGGAAACCATGATGGAAAATATATTTCCAAATTCATCATTCTTCGACGATTTCAAAAATATATATCATGATCATAACAAGATTCTTACCACCGCGGTGCACCGCTCCAAAATGGAATGTTTGTTTCGCCACTTTATTATTACCAGTTTTGTATAGAATAGAACTATATGAGTTCGTATTTCTTTAAGGATATGATAAATGACGTCACAACTATTGCACCATTACCCAGTTGTAACTTCGTCATCTGGACTTCACCCTCAGCCGAAAATATGGACGCGCCCAAGCCAAGTGCCATAAAATTTTATGAACAGGACCAACCAAGAGGTAGAGTTTCCATTATTCAATCTCGTGTATTAGTCAAATTCTTTCATGTTCCCTCTAGGTAGTGCTATGAAGACTCCCTTTAAGGTACTAAGTGCAGATGATTTAGCTGAAACAGGTTCAAGAGGTAGTGCAGACACGGGCAATGCTGCTCAACCAATGGATAGCGCCAATGTGAAGCAGATTTTCGACGAGGACAGTAACTCTTCATTTGATGAAATAAAGGCAAACATTGTATATTCTGATCTGAATAACAGCTGTAATACTCAAATATTCAATTTCAATTTGAACGCAATGAAGGTCAGCACGCCGCAATCGAAGCAGCATGCTCCACAAAATTGTTTCGAACAAGTCAAAGCTACCAAGAAGCAACTTTTCGAGAATGAAAGTGAAACGAAGAAGAATGATAATGCTCTATCGATTATCTTTGAAGAGAGTAGCGGGTAAGTGAAGATCAGAGTAGAGTATGGGTGCATTGTGTCATTACCACTGAGAATTCATATAACAAGCATGAATTCCGTTCATCAGAATGGAAACAAACGAAGCCATAGTCCCTTGAGAAGCACATACATAAATGTTTGTTATATGAATACTCAATGCATAGTTTATAGTAAGAAGGTGTTACAGTCCACTGCGACCTTAGGGTCTATTGTTCTCCCTAACAGAGCTGTTATCATCGCGCCTCCTACAGCTCGCCTTCCAGTTCCAGAGATTTGATGAAATCCAGTACCTGGACGGCTTCAACGAGGATAATTCCTCACTCCTGAAGGTTTCTTGTCCAAAGCACTTTTTCCTTTGGCTTGCAATGCCATAGCATTCCGTAACCAGGTGAAGTGGATTTTCCTCCTCCCCACAGAATCTACACTTGTCTGTGTCCGATAAACCCATTCCCAAAAGATGCTTTAGGCGGCAATGTTCTGTGAGAAAGCCAGTGAGTAGGTGTAGTTGGTTCTTACTGAGATCCAAATGTTTTTTGGATCTAGCAGTTTCAAAGTTTCGGAGGAACTTTTCGGAGTGATCCACCCGTGGAAGATTCCGCCAGAGTTTTTCCCGTTCGGTTTTCTCCTTCACCATACACTCCCCCTTATAGGTGCATTTCCCTTTACCACAGAAGGGTTCTGGGCAGTGAGTGGCGTTTGTGCGCTCTTTCTGGCAAGTGTATTGGCCTGTTCGTTTCTTACGATTCCCGAATGACCGGGAACCCAGATTAAAAAGACCTTATTCTTCTTGCCTACCTCATTGAATTTGTTTCGGCACTCCCAAATCAGCTCTGAATCGATGACATAGGAGCTCGGTGCTTTAAAGGCAGCTTGACTATCTGTATGAAAAGCTATATCGCATTTCTGATAGTTTCTTTCCAGATTTATATCTAGCGATCTTCCGATTGCAAGTATTTCCGTTTGAAGGACGCTTGTACCGGAGGCATTTTTCCGTTCCCTATACAGTCAGCGCGACAGGTCGCTCTCACCGTATAGGAAACGGAATGCACGAAGGAACACTCCGTTTCCTAGCAGATATACGCGATGTGCTCACTGCCCTAGTCTTCTGGGCGCCGATGGGTCAAATTGCAAATTATTAATAAAGTTTTCTTACTTTCTGTATAGGGTATTAGGTAGTGTCTACCACATTTTTCCTCTGTGAACATTTTTGTAGTCCCGGTTTTTTTTCAGCCAACCTCTAGTAAGTCGACCATATTTTCATTTTTTTTTAATCGTACGTACTCTTTTTTTGTGAAATGCAATCATAAAAACAATTAGAAAACATGTGGCGTTTTTCTTGTCCGACGATTTTTTTGAGTTTTTAAATTCATTAATATTTGTCGGACAAGAATGAATTTATATTTTAGAGAGATTCGTTTCATATAGAGAAAACAACTGTCCACCACATAAAATGCGGCAAATCCTTAGTCTAGTTGAATATAATGGTTTTGTTTCAGAATCTTGTATCGTTTATTATTGAAATGAAACTATTGATTTTGATTGAAAGTTTATAATTCAAATTGTTTACTGACATTTTTATTCAAATCTAATAAAAAACAATGAAAATACTCCTTCCTCACATTATATTCGTTGTAACAAGAAGAATGGTATCCAGTAAAAGTATCACACATCACACCATTCGTCAGGTAAAATGACATCTTTATATTTGTGATTATGATGTTCTCTTGATGCCAAGAATATTTTGCACAGTTAAAGGATGACACTTCCTCCTTTTCTGTTTTAAAGCCACGGATATATTTTAAATGTTTGCACAAAAAACACTCCATCATATTATATCGGCAACAACCAACAACTGAAATTGCCGAACTTTATTAGTCGGTCAGCTGGATGATAGTATTCAGCACATCCTTCTTAAATGGTCCTCAAAAAAACAAATGTTTATTTGTAACATGAGGAAAGTTATATCCGATAAATGGATATAGTCTATTCATAACCAAATTAGAGCAGTGAATTCTTTAATTTTTGAATGAACGCCTCATTTTTTTTGTCAGACAACTGGTGCCCTGCATTGTATTTTCAAGGTGGAGAGAAAATAAGAGAAAAAAGACAATATTCATAATTTTTTCATCCCAAAACATCTTCGTTTTCCATTTGTCTGACAAGAAAATCTCCACATTTTTTTGTCGGACAATTGCTTTTTCGTATACTTCATATGGTTGTATCAACCGATTCTGAAAAATTCAGGAGGGTATTAATACTTTGAAAAAATGCGATTTTCAGTCATGTTTATGTTGTTAGACAATCATGTTCATTTCTCCCAGATTGTTTTTATGATTGCATTTTACAAAAAAGAGTTATGTTTGATTCAAGAAAATGAAAATATGATCGACTAACGAGAGGTTTGTTGAAAAAAAACCGCGACTACAAAAATGTTCACAGAGAAAAAATGTGGTAGACTCTACCTAATAAAGCTATACAGAAAGTAAGAAAACTTTATTAATAATTTGCAATTTGTCCCATCGGCACCCAGAAGACTAGGGCATTGAGCACATCGCGCATGTTGATGTTTTCTTGTCCGACAGATGAAAATCGACGATTTTTTTGAGTTTTTAAATTTATTAATATTTGTCGGACAAGAATGAATTTATATTTTAGACAGATTCGTTTCATAGAAAAAACAACTGTCCACCATATAAAATGCGGCAAATCCTTAGTCTAGTTGAATATAATGGTTTTGTTTCGTTAGGTAGAATGACACCTTTATATTTGTGATTATGGAGGGTATCAATACTTGGAAAAAATGCTATTTTCAGTCATGTTTATGTTGGTAGACAACGAGGTAGACAATCATGTTTTCTCATTTCTCCCAGATTGTTTTTATGATTGCATTTTACAAAAAAATAGTAGGTATGATTAAAAAAAATGAAAATATGGTCGACTTACGAGAGGTTTGCTGAAAAAAACCGCGACTACAAAAATGTTCACAAAAGAAAAATGTGGTAGACTCTTCCTAATAAAGATATACAGAAAGAAAGAAAACTTCATTAATAATTTGCAATTTGTCCCATCGGCACCCAGAAGACAACAGGGCAGTAAGCACATCGCGCATATCTGCTAGGAAACGGAGTTCCATTGTGCATTCCGTTTCCTATACGGTGAGAGCGACCTGTCGCGCTGACTGTATAGGGAACGGAAAAATGCGTACCGGAGCCTAGCGATAGTGCACACTTGGTACCTGTCGCATAAATCCCAGCGCCAGCTTCTATAGCGGTTTAAGAACAATCTGTATACCATTGTATTTTTTTGAGATTATAGTCGGTGTATTCCCGTTCCTAAGCATTGTACGGAGGTTTTCCTCAATGCTTACTTTCTTGATCATTACATCACTCGGCAAGGTTTGCAGATGAGTTGTAGTCACTCATAGAGGACCAAACTCTCCGATCCTGATTCGCTCGTTGCCTGTTCCTTCTTTGGATATTCTGAGGATGGCCTCATGGGCTACCCCTATCAATCACTAGATGTATAGGTGTGAGGTCTGTGATGATCTCAAGCGCCCTAGTTGAGAACGTTCTCATAGCTCCCGTGATGCACACACAGGCAAGCCTTTGAACTCAGTCGAGCATTTTTCTCATACTTACCTGACTTGCTTCGGCAAACCAGGCTACTACCCCACATGTGATTATGGGTCTTACAATCATGACTTACATCCATCGCAATATTTTTGGGTTACAACCCCAATTCCTGTCGCATAGACGCCTGCACGTCATCAGAGCCCTTGTAGCTCTGCCAGTAGCATTATCAACATGCTTGTTCCACAGAAGTTTGCTATCTGGTTTAGGAAAGATATAACGGCATGCAGACAATTGAATATTTTTGAAATTCCGGAAAAAGTCACACACCGTGCAGGAATCGAACCTGCGTCTCCCTACTTTCCGGGCGGGGGCCTTGACCACTGGGCTAACGATGCATATGATACTTTTTCCTGAATTCAATATCCTGAGGTTCACCTAATATGTTAGTGAGAGGGGGATTCCTAGGTGGGGAGAAATGATTCACCATCATTAGTCAGGGGATTCCACTTATCCTTCACTCTACGTCATCGAATTTTTTCGATTTCAGTTATTAGATCGGATTTCGGATTCCGACCAATGATGTTATTTAATAAGCCGAGAATAATACATGAAGATAGGTTTTTAACGTCTGTAAATAATAATTTAGGAAAGATATAACGGCATGCAGACAATTGAATATTTTTGAAATTCCGGAAAAAGTCACACACCGTGCAGGAATCGAACCTGCGTCTCCCAACTTTCCGGGCGGGGGCGTTGACCACTGGGCTAACCTCTCACCTAACCTCTCACTAACATATGAGGTGAACCTCAGGATATTGAATTCCGGAAAAAGTATCATATGCATCGTTAGCCCAGTGTTATTATTTACAGACGTTAAAAACCTATCTTCATTGCTATCTAGTGTTGTTCCTAGGTATTTGAGTTCAGACCCCCACTCCAAGATATTTCCGTTCAATGTTAACGTCTTCATGGCTGGCAGTTTCCTTTTCCGGGTGAACGGAATTAGTGTGGTCTTGGTTGGGTTGATGTTCAGCCCCACTGACAAGCACCGCTGCTCAATAATTCTGAGGCTCTTCTGCAATAGGTCGCAGAGATTGCCTTCGAACTTGCCTCTTATTATTAGGACTATGTCGTCAGCATAGCCTACACATTCAAAGCCAAGCTCCGTTAGCCTGTGTAGAAGTTCATCCACTACCAGGCTCCATAGGAGGGGGGATAGCACCCCACCCTGAGGTGTTCCACGAGTAGCTTTGACGAAGACGGATTCCTAGCCCATCGAGGTCTCAGCTATTCTCGTCAACACCTCATACGTCCATTTTAAGATGGTATCATTCACTCCTCGCCTCCCAAGTCCAGCTCTGACAGACACGTGTATTGTGTTGTCAAAGTCCACAGATGCATCCAGGAAGGCGCACATGGCGATTTCTTTGTGATTCAGAGTTCTCTGGATGACTTCAGTCAGCTGATACAGAGCGGTCTCCGTTGAACGTCCCGCGCTGTAAGCATGCTGACAAGTGTGAAGTGGTGGTTTCTCCAGATGCTCCGTTCTTATGTCGTTATCTACCACATTCTCCATCGTTTTAAGAAGGAATGATGTTGAGAAAATGGGTCTGAAGGATCGAAGGTCAGTCCCGTCCTTTTTCTCTGCTTTGGGAATGAAGGTTATTTTTGCCATCTCAATTTTACAGGTATTCGACCAAATGCCAAGCTGCTTCTTGTGATATTGAGTAGATGAGGGAGGATCTTCTCCACTCCTTTCTGCAGGAGTATCGGAAACACCCCATCTATCCCTGGGGATTTATACGGCTGAAAGGTGCTTATTGCCCGTTCAAGTCGTTGTCTTGTGAATATCCTCTTAGCAATGTCCCAGTCCTCCTTGCGGGAGATCTTGGTATGCTTCATAACTATTTCTCTGTTAATTGGTTCACTACCTGGGAAGTGTGTTTCGAGAAGAAGAATAGATCGTTCCTTCTCTCCTTCAGTGTACGAACCGTCTGGCCTTTTAAGCGACATAGTGGGGTTAGTTCCTCCTTTTGCCATGACCTTCTGCAGTCTGGCTGCTGTGGGAGTGGAAGTTATATTTTCCAAAAGGCTTGAAAATTAATCCTTTTGGCCTTTCTGATCTCCTTGTTGTACTGAGTTAGTTTCTCAGTGTAGCCTTGCCAGTTACTGTCTCTTTTGGCTCTAATAAAGAACCGGTGGACTTCCTTTCAGAGGTTTGACACGTTGGCATTCCATCAAGGAGCTTCCTTAAATGATTGAGCCTTGGTCATTGGACAGCTAGAGTGAGAATCCTCCATCATTGCCTCACTTACCTGCTCTACATGTTGCTCCAAATCGTAATGACGGTGTTTTCCCCGCCCTATTCCGATTTGTTCTAAATTATTCTTCAGATAACTCCTTTAAAGAAACCAATCTGTCTTTCTAGGATTTCGAATCATGGGTGGCGTAGTAATATCTCCCTCCACCCTGAATTCGATCATTCTATGATTATAGAATGAAGGTTCGTTCATCACTCTCCAGGAAGTGACATTTTTCCTGGCACCGACATTAACAATTGCCACGTCCGGGACCTCTTCTCTGGCTCTCGTGACAAAAGTTGGTCCCTACATACAGTGTCTCGAGATTGTTAGCCAGGAGATATTCAAGCAAGCACTCACCTAGTAACTAAACTCTGAGATTATACATAATATATTTATAGAATTATTCTTTTCGGAAATGCAAGTTCAAACTAGTGTCTCTTCCATTAGTATTGAAAATATTTTTTATGTGGGAACTAAACTGCTCCACATGAGTTAGGGGATATTGACTTAAATTGCAAAAAAATATAGTTAAAATGAGATTTTTGTGATGAAAATTCATATTAATATGATTTCAAGTTGCGAATTAATTTAAGCCTGTAGGTCTGCAGCGTATACAGGGTGGTTAAGAAAAATCGAGTAAAATAACGAAATTTTATTCCCAGAGAATTCAAGCATTTTAAGACCAATACAATGTATGGCCTCCACGGGAATCAATAACAGCTTGACATCTTCTTTGCATACTACACTCGAGGTTGTTGAACATTTCTTGAGGAATTTGGTTCCATAAACGGGGCAGAAGCTCTCTCTGATCTTTTAAGGATTCTGGGATTCTGGCACAACATTGTCAATGACATGCTCCCTATAGTGTAAGGCGGTCATATTCCCAGGACAAATGTGTAGATCTGTGCGCCCGTTGAAACATATCCGGGCCCATACCATAACACTACCCCCTCGGAATGGATGGACTTCTTGGACATAGCGACGGTTACGGGGTATGCGTGGGATTTTCCTTACCCTTATTCTTCGAGAATCTGAAAATCGTCCATATCTGGATTCATCAGTGAAAAGGACACTACGCCATTGATCGTTCCAATTGATATGTTGCCTTGCCCATTCCAGTCTTTGACGCTTATGGTTACGTGATAATGGAACTCCTCTTAATGGTCGTCTAGTAACTAGATTCACCTCTCTCAACGTCGTCTGATGGTTTCGATGGAAACTTGGACCCCATCTGCATTTTGGAGAGTATTCCGTAGCATTCTACACGATGTAGGGTTTCTTCTCGCCGAAACGGTGATGAAACGATCCTGAGCAGGTGTTGTTTTTCGTCGCCCACCAAGCCTTGGTCTTTCCAACACGGAACCTGTCTCCCTGAAGCTATTCCAAAGTCGAGATATCACACTTTGGCTGACTTGGAGCCTTTCCGCTACAACAACCTGAGTTAGGCCACCCTGTAGCATTCCGATAGCCCTATTAGCCTCAGCTTTCGTTAATTTACGTCTTGGCATTTTCAGAAAACTCGTTTCAAATCGAAGCCGTTGATAAACTGACTTCATTTCAAAATAAGAACATTCATGAAGCATATGCAAAGAACCAAACTTCAGAAAAAAGGCGACCAGATTGACGAAATGTCTCATACTGATTTTTATTGGATCGATTAAAGTTGTTATTGAGTTTTAAATGATTTTACAGCGATTTTCTAGAAGATAACATACTTTTGAAAACGATTGAATACGATATCTCTAACTCTTGTGGAGCAGCATATTTTCATAATCTGTTGAATTGAACATAAATAACTAGGAGAAGTTCATGTAACTGTTAGTCTCAGGTGAATCTCTCTGATATAATGAAAGAATGTCGAAGTTAAATTGATTGATTAGAGAGTCATGTTTTCCCCATCATATACGAATTGACTATAGGAAATCTAAATGCCAAATGACAATTACGTATAATTTTCGCAGATCCAGCTCTAGTTCCAGCGCTGTAACTACAAAATCATCGGTCTTAGGTACCACCAAACAAACTGCCATGACAACAATTTCTGAAGAACATAACAGTTACTTGGCTCAGAACCTTATGGCCAATGAAGCTTTGCGAAAAAGTTTATTAGGCGATCTTCTACCTTCGAAAGAAACTTCTGCTGTGACACGAATGGAAGATGAACCTATGTCATGTTCTAGTCCACCAGCTACAGATACACCACAAACTTTATTGGGCATTGCTCCTTCCGATCCCTTCAAGTCTACAGAAATTGAAAAATTATTGAATCTAGTAGATTTTCCAGGACCTCATGTCCCAGAATTCCATACAGTGTCCACGATACCAAGAATAACAGGAAAAAAAGAGACTATATGTGTCGGCAGAGATCTCTATACAGTAGAAAAAGTTCTGGGAAGAGGTACATTTGGAACAGTTTATAAATCAATGGACCTTAAACAAGAAAAAACCGTGGCTTTAAAATATCAGAAACCTGCCAATAAATGGGAGTTTTATATATGCAGGGAGATTCAATTACGGTTACGTAATAATCCACTCAGGGAACGCTTCATGGATGTTACTTCTGGCTATTTCAGTGAGTAAAACGTTTTTTTTTTTTTTTTCAATTTAGTTGGTTTCTCTTTGTCTTGGAAATCAAGAATGGATATTTCAGTAGCATAAGCATGTGTTTGATAGGCAGCCCAAAAAATGTTTTGATTATTGTGATGGTTTATCATAATAACAGTTGACAAAAAAGCCTATATCAAGGAGTAAACATATTATGTATATAGGGTATTCCAGTGAAAAGTAAACAGAGGTTGTTCCTAGTAGAACATTCAATATTTTGAAAATCGCTCAATCCGTTCAATCTTGTTAAGGAGGCAGACACTTTTAACATAAAAACCATCATCTAAATTCTAAATACATCCATATTATCAATTTCCAATACACGAAAAGTAAGAGTTTGCAGAATGTGAATGATTTTTCTCATTGCTACTTCAACGCCTGAAGAAGATTGTGTTTAAACGATTTTTCTGCCTCCCTCAATTTTGTGCAGAATTGAGCTGAACAATTTCTTTCGTGTTCAAATTCTTTGCAACAAGCGCTTACAAAAAATTGATAGGGTTCATAGCATATATCCTATAATATCAATTTTTAAAATCGTTATCGAATACAAATACCACCACATGGTGGTATTTATGATACAGCGTCTAATTTCGGCTTTCAATGCTTCGATGGTTGCAGGCTATTGACATGAATATGTGACAGATAACACCACAGCCAGAAGTCTAAAGGCGTTAAATCGCAAGTGCTTGGAGGCCAATTCTGGTCCCCAAATCGGGAAATGACACCACCAGGAGCAATCTCATGCAAGATTGTCTTTTCGTTTCACGAGCGGTATGACATGTGGCACCGTCCTTCTGAAACCACATGTCGTCAATATCAGTAACTTCCAAATGAGGCACAAGAAACTGTGTTATCATGGCATGGTTCAATTTCTACCATGTAATGCTTCATGTTTACTCATAGAAATCATAATATACAGGGTGTTTGGAGGTTGAGTAGCCATAGGTAAATGGTGGATAGGTGATGCTCTTGGCTACTTGTTGCGCCTAATAAAATATCATTTTGCCCAAAGTTCAAGGTGTTATAATTTTTTTACCATTTTTCTAGAAATTTCCCATTTTTCTCATTAAAACCTTGAATTTTTTCAAATTTAATGCTCGAGGTGCCTAAAAAATGATTTATTTCCTTAGTCTAGTCTTGTCTTATTCAGATCGAATCATAATTTCATACAAACGTCTTCAAAAAACCAGACAGCGTCGTATCAAACATCAAAATGAAAAAAAAAATAATGTTGTGTCCACTTCACAAAGTGAAATAAAAAAAAATTTACATGGTGTTGGGTTTTAAAATGGCTTTAAAAACTTCTCTAGTTAATATTCTTTGCAATGGTATGCAACATGTACCATTAATAATCAGATAACTCAACAAAAAACCGTTTTGTCTTCAAGGATGCCTTGAAAGGATGACGACAAAACTATTCCATTGAGCAGGCAAAATCTTTTCTCTCATTCTACCACAGCTAAAAATAGCGTGCCCTCTCTATCATCGGCTAACAATACTCCCAAGGGCGTCACCAGGGAGGGGGCAGCTGCCCCCCGTGCCCCCCCCCCAATCAGAATAGAAAAAATGAACTGATTTTCGTATATTATGCTATTATTTCAAAAGTTTTTAAGGGATTTTTGAGCTCTAGGGGGGGCAGCTGCCCCCCGTGTCCTCCCCCCAGCTCAAAATATGCTACAGAATATGTTGATGAACCACCGAAATGTTGAGTGAACTCAAAACTGCATAACTGCACCTTTACTGCAGGCCTATGAAATGACTTGAAAATGTAGTAATTACCCCCCAGATTTTGAGCTGGGGGCACGGGGGGCAGTCCCCCCTCGCCTAGAGCTCAAAAATCCATTACAAACTTATGAAATAATAGCACAATATACGAAAATCAGTTCATTTTTTCTATTCTGATTGGGGGGGGGGGAGCACGGGGGGCAGCTACCCCCTCCCTGGCGACGCCCTTGGGAGTATTGTTAGCCGATGATAGAGAGGGCACGCTATTTTTAGCTGTGGTAGAATGAGAAGAAAGATTTTGCCTGCTCAATGGAATAGTTTTGTCGTCATCCTTTCAAGGCATCCTTGAAGACAAAACGGTTTTTTGTGGAGTTATCTGATTATTAATGGTACGTGTTACATACCATTGCAAAGAGTATTAACTAGAGAAGTTTTTAAAGCCATTTTAAAACCCAACACCATGTAAATTTTTTTTTTATTTCACTTTGTAAAGTGGACACAACATTATTTTTTTTTTCATTCTGATGTTTGATACGACGCTGTCAGGTTTTTTGAAGACGTTTGTATGAAATTATGATTCGATCTGAATAAAACAAGACTGGACTAAGGAAATAAATAATTTTTTAGGCACCTCGAGCATTAAATTTGAAAAAATTCAGAGTTTTAATGAGAAAAATGGGAAATTTCTAGAAAAATGGTAAAAAAATTATAACACCTTGAACTTTGGGCAAAATGATATTTTATTAGGTGCAACAAGTAGCCAAGAGCATCACCTATCCACCATTTACCTATGGCTACTCACCCTCCAAACACCCTGTATATACTTACTCTAGAATGCTAAATCAATTGGATCGAAGTGTTGTGAAAATTTCAGTGTGGTCCACAATGCGCATACGTGCCATCAGGTTGTTTCTGAACAGGGTCGGCTTCAATGAAATTTTATGCTGTTATTGTTGCAGTTGGATTTAATCAATTCATAATTAGTATTCGACACTTACTAGTTGTTTTGAACATATTGATAATTTTCAACAGCTATTTGAATGGTAAATTTGGAATCATTAGCGACTGGAAGATAAGCTGAAAATCTTTCATTATTCCAAAACCTCTTCAGGCGTTGAAAAAACCCGGTTTCGGTATTAAAATTAATTCAAGGATCAAGGAAGACAAATTCTGGTTCACAAACAACGAATCTTTTGGTAAAGTACAGAAAAAAATCAAATGAGCAAAATATACTAATATATCCCTTCAGGACAGTTCTATTCTTCGGTGTTCCTGAAAATAGTGGAAACATGAAAATGTATTGTACATCTGCCAATGCCTTACTCTGCATCGTTTCATGAGTGAATTCTGATACCTACATTCATTCTTCAAGTCATTTGTCTTTTTGAGTTCCGAGTATATTCCAAAATCAATCTGTTATCTTATCTGAATGAAACTGCAAAGTTTTACTTCAATATATTTTATTTTCGAGTTCGAATTATCCATTAAAAGATGGTTTACTCACAAGATTTCATGATTTTTCATGATGAATTGCGTTCTTTTTCTATATAAAGAACCAATCTCATGGTGCGAGTGGATAGATATGTGTCAATCGAATGAAAAGCAAAGCGTAAATCATAAATTTCTAACAATTTATATGAATGAAAAGGTGCACATAGTTTACATACTAAAGTGGGAAATGAGCGGGTCAAGACAACGACACCACAACACTATACAGTTCATTGTTTATCGGATACGAAAAAATCCAAATCGAACGCAACACACAACAAAAGCAAAATGCACACGAAGAATATCAAACACGAAAATAATAGTTACGCACCAGTAAACTAGTTTGTCTATGCAGTAAAATAAACTGTGGCTGCAGACTGATACTGAACACGGTCCTGCCTAGATTTTCACTAAGGTCATTTCAAAGTCATTCGCCATGAGACAGAAAAAGCGGTGTTGCGTGGTCTATATCTATTTAGTGAAACCTACTACATTACTGCTCTAATTTTCTCACCAATTCCACAAATATTGCAATTCACTTATGATATTAATGTGTCTAATAGTCTTAGGAAGTCGCACATGAGCTATAAAATAAGTCTGTTACTCAATGGAATATTTTTATTGTTTAATAATATTGACTTAAAATAGAACCGACAAAACATTTAGGGACTTGGCATCGTTCTACGTGAAATTTCCTAATAGTAAGCATGCGCACATTGTGAATCAGTTGCCTATGAGGCACGTTTTTCGCTGCGGAACTAGAAGGAATTAGCATTCTAGAGTAAGTATATATATTATGATTTCTATGTGTTTACTCCCATTTTGTCAACTTTCGATCTGTGACGTCATAATCATTTGAAAATTATGTACTTTCGAATGATTTGATCCCAGAAAAAAAAAGGTTTTCCAATGATATGATATATTGTTTATCCTGATTACTCCTAGGTCTCCTGAGAAGACCCCTCTGAAACTACAAGCTTCGAAGCTTGTAACTTGTGCCGAGTTCGGAGTAAGCAGTTGTGTTCTGTGTGTAGGCTTTGTTACTGTGTCCTTACGCCACCTTAGGCACAGCACTGTTAATTTTTGACCCAACAGTGAGAATGGTGGCCCCTACCGAGACTAGAAAATTTCTTTCCCAGCTCGGGATTGAACTTCTGACCTTTGGGTCTTAATTCCAACGCTCTACCACTGAGGGGAGGTGTTATTTTGAAATTCAAAGAAAAATGTAATTTTATAGATAAATGATCGTATGTTTATTTCATTATAAAGAGGAAGGTATGCCGCTAATAATGGAAAGTATCATCAGCCAAATTACCACTACGACTACAGGGCCATCTTTGCCATGAAATTTTCCATAACCAAATCGCAAAGTGGCTGCCCTATTTCCTCGACGGCCTCACGAATTCCATCTTTGA
Source organism: Adalia decempunctata (assembly GCA_951802165.1). Classification (NCBI taxonomy): domain Eukaryota; kingdom Metazoa; phylum Arthropoda; class Insecta; order Coleoptera; family Coccinellidae; genus Adalia; species Adalia decempunctata. Next base: position 59,226,646 of record OX637696.1, on the reverse strand, counting down.
GGTCTTGAATCGACGCTGGGCTCTCGGCGTAGACCTTCTCTTTCATATTGCCCCAAAGGAAGAAGTTGTTGAATCACAAGATCTCGGTGGCCAATTGTGATCACCACTTCGAGAGATAACACGGTCCGGAAACTATTCCCGTAAAAGATCAATAGTTTCGTTGCTTGCGTGGCACGTAGCACCGTCTTGTTGAAAGTAAACGTCCAGATCAATACCATACAATTCCGGCCATGAAAAAATCATTAATCGTCTCTCGCTAGCGCAATCCATTCACCTTTAGTGTTGCTCCAGCTTCATTCTCGAAAAAATGAGTTCCAATGACCCCGCCGGACCATAAACGGCAACAAACAGTCACATGTTGAGGTTAGAGAGGCTTTTCAACAATAACTCTTGGGTTTTCCGAGCTCCAGGTGCGACAATTTTGCTTATTGACGAAGCCACCGAAGTGGAAATGTGTCATCACTCAAGGTGATTTTTTGATGGAATTTCGGATCATTTTCATGTATTCCAAGGACCCCAATCATCAAAGACACGACCTTGTTGATGATCGGCCGACTTGATTTCTTGTGTTAACTGAACTTTATAAGCCTTAAGACCCAAATCTTTATGCAAAATACGGTGTAATGACTTTTGTGTAATGCCTTATTCCGACGAACGACGACGAATAGACAATCCTGGGTTTTCTTGAACACGTTCGGCTACAGCAGCAATACTCTCAGCTGTTCTTGAGCTACGTGCGCGGGTTTTATTCTTTAAATCACTAACTTGTCTCAACAGCTCAAATTTTTTCCACCAATTTCTATATTGCGGTTCGACAAGGTGCTTTCACGATGACTCAAAAATGTTTCACCAATTTCATGGTGAATTTTAGTAATTTCAATGCGTTGTTGAAACGTGTATCGTTCCATTTTTATTCATAGTGTAGTTTCCACTTGGCCAATGGGCGCGTTCATCCGACTAAGCAGCTACCGCTACCGCTCCTTCAAACGTCAAAACCATATGAGTTTTTCGATCCGTTGTGTCAAATTAGTTAGTAATTTTGACACAACGAATCGAAAAAATCATATGGTTTTGACGTTTGAAGGAGCGGTAGCGGTAGCTGCTCAGTCGGATGAACGCGCCCAATGTCAAAAAAATGGCAGCTTCAATAGTGACATCTACCGAAATAGCGGGCTACTCATAATAACACCACTTATTAGAAAACACTTCAGGTCAACTTTTAATATGAAAATGAAATGGACGTTGTCATTTGTCCTTCCTGAGGATATCTACTTTATTTACTTGTTTGCATATTGACCAGGAGAAAACTTTCCTTCAAACATCAACATGCAAGCCGATGATGAGAATTACCTTTACTTATAATTAATTCCCATCGTATTGTAAAGCATCCATATGCTAAACAAATAAAATAAATGAAACATTCAAAGCCCATAAATTGAGAATTTTTTTTTCCAGGCGATCAGGCATCTATACTAGTATACGCTTTCATGCCTCATGGTTCACTTCTGGACTTGGCCAACCAAGTCAAATTGAAAACAGGTAAACCTATGCAGGAATGTCTTTGTTTCTATTTCTGTATCCAGATGCTGAGAATAGTGGAAGCTATGCATCAAATCAAAATTATCCATGCAGATATAAAACCTGACAACTTCTTGATTCAGTTAACAGATAACAGTATAGATTTACAGCTTATTGATTTCGGATGTAGTATTGACATGTCCTTATATCCACCAAATACAAGTTTTACCAAAAAAGTACAGACAGAAAGTTTCATATGCTGCGAAATGTTGGAGAACAAACCATGGAATTATCACACTGATTTATTTTGCATAGCGGCAACAACTCATGTTTTACTTTTTGATAAATATATAGAGCTTCAAAAGAAATATGATGCATGGAGCATAAAAGAGAAATTTCCAAGATACATGAAATCAGATTTATGGAACAAATTTTTCGATACACTGTTGAATCATCAGAATGAATCTGGACACCTTCAAGTTGCTTTAGATGAAGCTTTGAGCACTCAGTATGATAAATATTTAAGTGGTATGAAGACCTTGATAAATTTAATTAGGAATCGATAGCATACAGGGAAAAAAAGGAAACGTTAAAGTAAGAGAGTATGAATCAAAAAAGTTTATAGTTCTCTATGAAGGATTATGGAATGTGTTGAAAAAGAAGAACATATTTGTTGTCAGTTTCACACAACTCTTATGTTTATTTCGAAGTAATTTATTCCAGAAGTTTGGATATAACGAGAAATAGAACATGAATGATATTGTTTATGAGGAAAAAGCTTCACCTCTACCCTTAAGGAATTTTAAGTATTTCTTTATTTTTCTTTTTGCATAAGATAATTTTTCAACATATTTACGACTCTTTCATTGTATATCTTGAATACTCTCGAATCTCAACATATAAGATGTTTCCTTTCACCATCTATATCGTATTGTAACTAATTATCAAACTGATAGTTTTAAAGTTTCATTGTTCATTGATCTTATAGGATGTTTATATAAGTTAAGAATAGTATTATGTGATTTAAAAGATTATTAAAACTTTCATGTAAGTCTTTTCAAGTTTTATTCTGACCAAGTTTTCATTTTCTCTCAAAGTATCTGGCACTCGTTATTTGCTTTGCAAGTTTTTGGAATCGGTTTTCCTAAAGAGATGTTTTTGCAAATTCGATTCAAGTCTTCACAATCTGGTGTCGCTAAAGATGCAAGTCGAGAATGTATCAAAGTATCGTTTATTTTTACTTCAAACGAACCTGAAAAATATTGTTTTGAGCATAGTTCTTTCTCTCCAATTCAAAATTTCAACCTCTTCTTCCTTCATGTCCAACTATTTCAACATTCGGACATCCTTCCTTCAGAACAGAGTATACATTTTGGAACTCTTGATATAAGCCACATTCTGAACTACAAATGATATTTGAATATTTTGAACTTGACAAGGTACTTTGTAAATTCTCACCAATATTCAACATCCACTCGAACTTTTTGTGAAGCCATACTAAGCCCACAAACAATAGATATTATATTCTCAGGAGCAATCTAGGTTAATAAAATGGTCAAATATACAGTATTTCTCAGAAAATATGAGCTGCACTAATTTTGAAGGGGAGGCATCCTAATCATTTCCAACAAATAATCATTAATATGCAAATTTGCATTGTATAAATGAATTGAAACACAACAGATTTATTATCTAATATTATATGAGTAAAGTAGTATACAGCTTATGTTAACAAATGTTTCATTTCGTATCAATCCACCACTTTTTTATATCAGTTACATAAAAACATTGATGAATGCCGAGATAAAAATGGAGCTGAATTTTTGGTAAGAATTGTCTGCTTGGGGGAAATGGAAATTCAACTCATGACACTTATCATTTTAGTCAAAGATAATCTTTGATTTTAGTATCATTGGAATTTTCAATTTGTAATTTTCCCTGTCGATCCCAGGACCCACTTCCCAGTTGATTTATAAATTTTTATAGAGCACAGAACATGTACGAAGTCGTCTTTATAACAAGCATGAATACATATGTGGCAACGCCGTATTTTATTTCACTATTCAAACCAATTAGGCCAAGAGAAACCGTATCTAGTGTAGCCACGTGATCTTTTATTACATGATTGCATATTACATTTTTTTTGTACAAGGATAAACACTGAGAGGATTTATTTCCAATATATTTTACATAAATTTTCACAGATATTTTTTTATTTTGTATGAGGCGCTTTCGTTTTTCGGTTTCCTTCATCGGCACAACTCGGTTTATCTACAGTGGCTTTATACAAGTATAAAGCCACTGTAGGCTTATCATAAAGAATATTTTAATCCCTGATGTCTATGGTTGGCATCACAGAACAGATTTTGCATTGGTTGCAGTTATTCTATGGTTATAAACATTGGTTAAGTTATTATCTGTGTATCTGACGTTGACAATTACCATTTACCATTAACATTTAACGGTTACAAAAAGAAGGAATAGTGAGATTATATTTACGTTTTAATGAAAAATTCTTCAATTAATTGAAATCGAACTATTAAATATGAGTGCGCCTATTCTTTTCGCATGTTCGCGTTGCTTCGCTCGACATCCTTTCGAAGAGCTTTCTGCTGGGCAGCAACTTTGTAAGGTGAGCAAACTTATTAACTTTTATAACCACAAATTAATTTTTGGAACAGAATTAGAAGAAATATATTCAATGAGCAATTTTTATTTCGGAAAGATATAGTATTGATACTCGCCAAAATCGCAAAAGTTAAAAAAAAAATTTAATGTTATATCATGATGAAAATTTAACAATATTTCAAGAGATATTGAAGTTTCACTATAGTGGGTACATATACTTGATCCAATCGGAATGCGAACTCGCTAGTACTGAAAGTGATTTAATTTTGTCTTTTGCTTTTGCTCGAAATTCAAAATTGAAATAATGAAAATTTTTCTTGTATATTACAGGATTACAGCTATTCTTTATAGACTCATAAACAAATGTTGCTTCGCTCAGCAATTTCACATAAAATTCCAGGTAACATGGCTATCAGCATATTCTTCAAACAAATTCAGTATCATGACACATATATGTGGGAAGACGTGGTTTTTATCTGAGCTTGTCTGTCATATTTAGAATTGTATAGTGCCCCGTTTACATTGCCTCTGCAGAATGGATTTGGAGGAGTAAAAAGATTTTTTTCTTTTATATGATCTGTTCCTTGTTGCCATTAATTCACACTTGCCATATTTTCTTTGATTCCAAAAAGAATGTGGCTATGGCTCTTTCAAGAGAATATATATATGTATACAAATTATTATAATCATATGATAATTAAACCTTAGGTAATTAAGATTTTTTTGAGAACGATGTGAAAAGAACTCACATATTTGTAAAAGTCAAGGGATCCTGAATCAGATATGTTGATAAAAAACAAAATTTTTTAATTCCAGATAGATCATAAAGCCATACAGACAATGTTGTTGAATCACAATTTTTTAATGAGAACTACAAAAAACTAACGATTCAATGTCAGATCTGATAATACAATTTAACAAATGAAAATTTCATTTTCAGCGTGAAAATGTAAATTTCTAAAATTAGATATCCCTCTCCAGATGCTTCTACAATTTGGGACTGTTACTAATTGATTTTCCATTAATAACTATATATCCATCATTCCATACTTTGTCCTAGATAGAAATAATACAAACACATCAAATTATCTAAATACAGCGTTGTCTTACTCGCTCCACTATGCCAAGCCTCACTATACTCGTCTGATTTTCTCTTTGAATTCCGTCTGTCCAAGACCATCTAGGATGCCTCCCTTCCTATTCTCTGTTGGCATCCTCACCATATGTACCTACGAATCATGGCAGGCTTCTTTTCACTACATCCACATTTGTCTCTAAAGCCACCATTTGATACTGTGTTTCCTACTGATTCAGGAAAAATATAATATATAATACTGGATAACATTATTCTTTGATGAGATTCATCGGTCAGAAAGAATCTATGTGTTTTCAATTAGCTTCAATAAAACAGAGGGTTTGTTTTCTCCAGTTTAAACGAAATTCATATGAATTTTATAAGAAATGAAAGACTTCCCCAAAATTCTTCCACTGTTCTACATAAAGTGTTTTCTGCATAATTCATTGTACGTGTTAGAGATTGGTACTTGGATGGGTTACCATTTTCATACTATGCTTCATGTTGAAGAAAAAAATACTACTACTGTTAAAGCATGGAAAAATTTAAGAAACAAAATTTAACAAGTCAGACTATACACTTCGAGACAAAAGTAATACAGCTGCATATATTGAGGTAGAAACGTGATCAAATTCACTCATATTGGAGAGTTCTCGATTAACAAACGAAAAGAAAAACTCTTTGTCAACAGAAATTATGGCAATAATGACAAAAAAACAACAAATATAGAAAATGAAGTTTAATGTCTGTGAAATAAATATAAGAAATAATTTTTAATCGGTAATCAAATTTTCGAAATTCGAAAATTTGTCTGATTACCGATTAAAAATGATTTCTTACAACAAATATAGTTGTGACAAAAGGAACTTGAGATCTTTCGAATAAATGTTGACATATAATAGTATATTCTAAAACAAGTTGCAGAATGGGCTCCTATTCCAATACGAATGCGAAATTCGAAAACGAGCGAGTTTTCGAACGCATGAGTATTGGAATTGCATTCTGCAACAAGTATTAGACGATATTTTCTCTATTTCACTAAAATTTTGTGAAATTCAATGAAAAAATTCAAATTATAGGTCCTAGTGACTTTCATATTGTATCTTGGCAGTTGGTGTGAATGATAGATGCATAGAACACCTGGTGTAACGACTCCCTACTAAAAATCGTGACCAAAATTTGTAGATCAAAACGGCATCCTAGATTTCAGATTTTGGACTAGTTCCGGAATAAATCCGGAATATTTATCGGTCGTGGCGCTACTGCGGCAACGACAAAAAACGCGACCCCTTTCGGGAGAAATAAAAAGCTGCACAAAATATCACGTTTTCGATCGACAAGAAAGTCTAAACCAAAATCTAATCAGTGCCAACACCAGGTATTTCTATGCATCTATTGTGAATGTTATTAAGTACGAAAATTGACATTTCCAAATTGACGTCTGCTGAAATTTAAATGGATCGGAAGTCACTGCTGACAATCACAAAACGAAAAATGTTACTGAAAACGATGCTGTAATGAATTCATTATAACACTGTTTTTAGAACACTAATGAACACATTACGATACTGAAATAGAGAAAATACATTAAAAATAATTAGTAGCGAAAAAGTCTGTATGAAGTTTCTTTTTTGTCACCCCCTTTACTTACAAGTTGGCCGCTTTCTCGTCCTTTTCCATAGGCTTTTCTATCTATGCTTTTCTCATAGATGCATAGAATACTATGCATCTATCTTTTCTCTATTCCCCTGTCATCACAAAATTTCAAACATGAACGAGATGTCATTTTTCAATTAGCTCTCAATAACGGTTTTTCACTCCAGATAATTCGCAATCTTTCCAACAAAGTTTCTTACTCGCATCATATTAAGTCCCTGACTAAGCTTCGCCCTATCGATGGCAAGCCGGAAACAATAAGAAGCCTACCATACATCCCAATTGTTTCTGGGGAACTGCAAAAATTCTTCCGCCAATTTAACATCCGAATCTCGTTCAGAGTAGGTGAAACTTTGAGATTGGCAAAAAATGGCTGCCGATGACAAACACTTTGAAAATTCGCATTCGAAAAGTGTTAAAACTACGTGCAAATATTGCAAAAAAGGAAAACTGCGAACTTTGGAACAGTAGAGCACTGTCTTTCGAAGACAAATTGAAGAAGATCGACGAAAAAAAGGCCAATAAAGAAATTCCAATTACTCAAAACACCTCTGAGCTTGATAGAAGTTAGGGAAAGTTTGCCAGATCTTCTGGCCTGCTGGTGTGTCATTTGAACGTTTCAATTTCGCACTGGGAAGGAAATTTTTAGACTAACTTCTGAACAAATCCTGACAACCAGCACAGTAGGGCAAAACTACCGGAACGGGGTGAAGTAACGGTCCTAAACATTAATTTACAGAGCTTAAATAATAAAGTTTCTGAATTTAGCGTCTATCTTTCTGGAATACAACCACAGATTGTGACAATAAATGAGCATTAATTAAAAATGAAGATATTGAGACTGTGAAAATATGTAATTATAAACTACTTAACTACTCCAGTCGCAGCTCTGCCAGAGGAGGTGGTACTGCGATTTTTATAAATGATAAGTCTAATATTTCATATACCGATAGGGTGAACGACATTCATTGGACACTTGAGAAAATTTTATTAGTGAAGTTATGGAAACTGCCTAAATTTGAAGAAAATCAATGATGAAATGATTCGACATGATAGCAGAATGTGTGATTTAAAGGTTACTTTTGTAATTATGAGCAAAATAGAACGTATTTAATTTTCATCACATTCCAATGAAAAAGTGGGCGAAAAATATAGTTATTGGACATATTCTACAGTTATGGGACGCGTGTTGTACAGTTATTGGACAATATGTATTTTATGCATTTTATAAGTGTAATACAACTATAAATGAAAACTAACTAAAATTCTAATAAGCGTTGTGATAGTCTTTGTATTCTGCCAATAATTTATGGACATCTTCAGAATCTTCATGAGGATTTACAACTTTCTAGTTAACTAGTGTTCCGATAGCACACATGACACAAAAATAAGTTGTTTTCCATGTCACCCGGTATATTTATTTGGTGCCTCTCTGGTAGACATTTCTTGTGGAATATTTTCAATATTCAATATTTATGCCCCCTACACCTAATTTGGAAACAATTTTCGTAGCTTCAGACGACTTGAGAATGAGACTAATTTAAAGTCCCGAAACTATACTCTGTTCAAATATAAGCGACTACGACGTAAACAAAGTCGCGCACACGAAGGATGGGCTTCATTCAGGTAAAGACTTGCTTTCAGGGCTCCAGGGTCGGATCGAGGATAGTTCACACAATCATATAAACTTGATATTATTCTCTGAATGGAATACACATGATTTGAATAGACAAATGTGAACGTTTCGTTCTTTTTCGTGGTGGGCCCAATATACCACCTTCAGATGCAGTGTCCGTTTCTGAATTCGACATTATTGTCCGGAAAAGATAACTGTGAAATCGTTCTAAGCTTTAAGTACGATCCTGGCAGTCTTTTGGGGGCGTGAAAAGAATTATACAGCCGACCATTTCACCAATCATATGTTAGTAATGCGCAACACAAACCGATTTGGTTTGTTTGTTTACATTCTCTTATATTTGAACAGACTATAGTCATAAAAAATAAAGATTGTGGGACCTGAGGACTTTTTTCTCTGCTTTCATGATGAGTCACCCACATTTGTCAATCTTCCAGTTTGTTGATTTTGAAACATTCGTCGCACACCAAACCTTATTGTGCATGAATGTGCTCTTTGCAAATGCCATAGTAGTACTCTTAATCTGCAAATAAAGAGCGAGCTGCCGTTTGAACTTTTTCCGAGACATTTTCAGAAACATTTGGACTAAAATTGAAGTTTATGCTTCTTGTATATTTTTACGCTTTTTGTTCGTTTTTGTTCTCCGCCTTTCTTGTTTTCCTCCCTAATTCTTTTTCTTTCAGCCTTTTCGTCTTCTAGCTTTCTCTTCTTTTCTTTAAACATTTTCTTAGTTATAGCAAATGGAATGCGCCAAATATTTGGTTCGATACAGTCATGGGACATTCCTCACCTAGTCATTGGACATGTGGACAATGACTGTATAAATGAATCATATCACATGAAAATTATATACACTGATAGCTTGTATTTTACTCTTCAACTTATTACAACTGAAACACTATATTCACTGTGTATTCACAGTTATTGGACACCCTGTCCAATAACTAAATATCTCCTTTTTTACCGTGCGGCGTGCAGTCATTGGACATGTATTAGACCATGAGAAGAATAAAGAGTTTCATGCTGAAAAAAATGAATAATGTGGATTAAAATCATGATACTTACATGCACAATTGAGACAATGAAAATTAAGGTCGGCGTTTAACGCGAGTCGGAAAGCTCAGCCGATAGAGGCGCCACCGTCCATTTTATTGAATATCTCCATAGAACATGCACTATCACTATCAAGTTCTATGAATATCTCTCTAATCATTAATGAAATGTACAATGGCGCTCTCTATCCGAAAATCGCCGAACTATGAAATAAGCGAATTTGTGGGTAAGGCAGGAACTCTTTCCCGCCAAAATTTGAATTTAGCAATTCTCTGCCAATTCCGTATTTCAAGTTGATCTTCTGAACGAAATTATCAGTAGATTCACTTTTAATCGGAAGTTGAACTATTTTCATGGGTTGGCTCATTTTCTTCTATTTTTAAAAGAAAAAAAATTAACTGTCGGAATGAAATCGATTAAAATTATTTCAACAAGAACCCTAATCCTTTCTGAGTTCACCCACAAAATTTCAGTTTTCAAATTAAAACCATTTTCAAATGCAACTTGAAATAAAAACACACTACATTGAACGCCCACCTTAAGCATTATTACCATAAATTTATTATCACCGTCTCTAACGTTCGCTTAAATTTTTTTTTAAGAAACTTGTATCTTTGTAGTGTCATGCGCGTCACCTCATAATTCAACTGATATTAGCGACTTCTAGATAATTCCTCGTCATAAATTCTTGATCTTGCATAACTAATGATGAAATCTGTAAATGCTCTGTACTAAAAAATTATTTCTTCTCTTCCTTATTTTTTAGAAATCTTTGACCGCTGTCCAATAACTATCACTGTCCAATGACTGTACGGTTCACCTATACCAGGGTACAAAGTAATGTGATTCAGTCAGAATGATGGGGTCATCTTGATCTATATAACATTATAGATAGGCAGCAGTTTGGTTTTCTTCCTAAAAAGAATACTGAGGTGGCTGTTTGTGATGTTATTACATATATTGCAAATCAATTAGATTATAATAGAAAAGTTGCAGGTCTTTATTTTGACTTGTCGAGGGCCTTCGACACCGTTGATCACGAGCTTCTGCTGCAGATTTTGCCATCCTATGGCATTAGGGGAGCCATCCTAAATCTCCTGAGATCGTATCTTTCCGGTAGAGAACAGATAGTGTGTGTGTGGTGTACGAGTCACAACGAGCTTTCTCAGACTTCCTTGAAGTGAGGCAGGGAGTGCCTCAGGGTTCGATTCTTGGGCCCATACTATTCCTGTTGTACGTTAATGGTCTGGCTGGGATGTTTCCATCGTGTGTCGTGAGTCAGTATGCTGATGACACCTCGCTGGTTATTGCGAGTGATCCTCTGGGGGACCTTTCACGGAGATGTTCGCGTGCTGCTGATATCATGTTAGGATGGTCTAAGAGTCATAATCTAAAACTAAATACCAAAAAGACTGGCCTTATACATTTCTCTATACCTAGAAATGTCTCTGCTGGTTAGACTAAATGGTACCTCAGTTCCCACTTCTGACAATGTTAGGTTTCTGGGCTTGCATGTGGACCGTCATTGAACTGGGAACATCATACCTCTATTCTGCAATTCAGGTTGGGCAGTTTGTGTGGTCTTGTTAGAAGGCTTTGGGAGGTATCAGGGGATTCGTTGAGACTCTTTTATTTTGGTCAAATTCAGTCCATCATTGCTTATGGGATTGTCCTTTGGGGCTCATCTGACGGTGCCCGAGGTGGTTTCGTCCTTCAGAAGAGAATACTTCGTTGGATTCTTGGACTCCATCCTAGGGAGTCTTGTAGACCTTTTTTGACCAGCTTGGTGTCCTGACGGTCCCCTGTATTTTTCAGCGCTGGTGATGTATGTTACAAAGCACCCATCGCTGTTGGCGTAAAATCGAGACCACTATGCAGACGGTATGACGATGGTCACAAGATATGGAACCAACTTGCGTTTTCCTCACCATAAGACAGCATTCTTTGAAAAAACTCCATACCACAGGGCAATAAAAGCTTATCGAATGATGCCTGCTTCTCTTCAAGAACAGGGCAACATCAATAAATTCAAAAAGGAACTAAGCCAATGGTTGCACCTGAAGTGTTTCTATTCTTTCAAATTTAAGGTTTAAATTTGTATGTCAATTTTACTTTAATATAATCTTTTTTGTCTTCTCATTCTATTTTGTTTTTGTCCACATTTTCTTTTTGTTTCTGTACTTACAGATATTGGGAAGTGTTGTTTTCCTTCAACCCATTTTTGTGACGTTGCTTTGTCTTTTGTAAGATTTCGTTGGCAATAAAGGATATTATTATTATCATTTGAGATCACATCTTTCTAAAGGTAAAGACCCGGTACATCGGCTTGATAAATTGGACATTCACCAACTTGATTCTTTCTGCGCAGCTTTCTTGGTAAGTTATTGCATATGCGAGTGCCAGTTTAGTTCCTCATCTACATAGAGGCCGAGGAACCTAAAACATGCTGACAAAGTATATTCTTCATTTTGTAACCAAATTCTCCCCGGTGGTAGCATTCCAGAATTTGTCGAATGAAATAGAACAATGCCTGTTTTCTTCTTATTCAAAATGAGGTTATTTTCCCCAAACCATATCTCAGTCTGCAGGAATACATACTCGAGCAGCTGCCTTAACTATGACCACAAAGACTTTATTAATGGGAGGTTTGAGTCATCTGCATAATTTACTGCACTCACTTCATTTGTGTTTCATTGTGAATTTACAATAAAGTCATCAATGTATACAATGAAAAAAAGGACCAGCAATACTCCCTTGTGGAACTCCCAATTTCAACTCGAGTGGTTTGGATCTTATAAAACCATTTTTAGTAGATATTTCAACCAGTTCTACTCTTAAAATATGACCGAACCCATTCCAATGCCATACCATATTTCTCCATCTTTCTCAATAAAATGTCAACACTCAAGCTATCAAAGACTTTGGCAAGTCCCAATGCAAGGCCGTAGCCAGGGGGGTTTTTCTATAGCTCAGTTCAACGGATACCCCCCTTCCCCCGCAATTTTTTTCTAGCTACGGCCTCGGACGGACCCCCCGAAATTTTTTTCTAGCTACGGCCTTGTCCCAATGCCAAGTTTCCATCCTCAAAAGCATCCACTATCCTCAAGATGAACCTAAATACTGCTGTCTGAACAGATTTTCTTCTTAGAAAGTCATGTTGAAATATCACTTATATCTCCCTTCTTATGGATGGGCTTGACTATAGCAACCTTCGAAAATTCCGGAAACATTCCATGTCTCAAGGAGCTATGTACGATAAAAAATACAAAAGTCTGGTGGAAATTCACTAGTGAATCAATTCTATTTTCATATAACTGAGTGGATACAAGTTACGTTGCTATGGATTGAATAATGTCATTTTATCTACTCCCATAGAATAATATATCCATTATTCAACTGATTTTGATCTGTAATAGTCTCTATAAACCAATAGTGTGAGATAATAATAACTCACGACTATAACTCACTCTAATACAAATAGGAAAAATGTAGCTTACGAAATGAATAAAAAAGTCGGGTCAATGGGGAACTCTATTTCAGACATCAAGGTAACGTTCTTGCCATCCATTTCTACATTTTCTTAGGTCTGAATATCCAAAAATTGCATTTGGAAAATGTGAATTTTTGACGTTTTCTACGGGATTCGATATCGATTCGATTTTCGACCACGGAAATCGCTTTTGACAACTGTTGTCAATTTTGAAAATGCAGATTAATCCGAATTTTACTGAAGAAGTCGAAGATAAAGTATACAGGGTGGCCAAGAGATTGACGTCAAAAAGATAAAAAACAGGTCCCTCGTGTCATGGGCTATTCGAATCACCCCCATGTATGTTATGCGATTTTTCACGGTTTTCGAGTTATGAATTTTTTTATGAACTTTGAGAATTTTCGACTTGACCATCTCAAAATAGATATTAAAAAAAAGTACAAGACTTCTCTGTGAAATTCTTTTGAAACTTAATCTCCATGAATTGTACTTTTGTACATAAAATAACCAGATTCGTAACTTTAATAAAAATTATGGAAATGTTGGTCTCAAGTGAAAAAGTTACGTGAATTGGATTATGATCTGAATTTTCGAATCAAAATTAAAAATGTAAAAAGGCTAATTCACGGTTTCTTAGTATGCTTAAAAACTGCGCTCAACAGTCAGCTTTTAGAATCATTGATAAAAAATGGTACTTTACACTCTACTTTTGCTAGAATTAGCCTTCAAAGTCATCGTGGTGGAAAAAATCAAAAAACTAGACATTTACTACAATAGTATATTATTCGATGAGCACATAATGATTACTATTATTCACGAGGGGGAAGTTTGCGACGCGAGCCGCCAGGCGAGTGTCGCAATTCACCCGAGTGAATAATAGTAATTATGTGCGAATAGAATACTATACTTTGTCCACGACTTCCTCGGTAAAATTCGATTTAATCTGCATTTTCAACAACGAAAATAGTTATCAAAAGCGTTGACATAACATTTTCTGTGTTCGCACTGAATAATGCAAAATCTCGATAAACGTCAAAAAGTTCAGTTGACATCGATTCATTTCCATTCTTTCGCTCTGATGAAAATGAAATACAAATGTATGCAAGCTAGTGTTTCACCTTCATCACAAGATATTTTTGATCGCATGCTTCAGGAATAAAACTCTAGCTTTCTTCCTTCTGATTTCCTTTTCAAAAGTGAACGCAGTTTTTTATAATTTCCAATATCGTTGCCTTCATTTATGTTGAGAGTATTCTTGAGCATGGAATAATGGCCCCATAGGGTTGTTTGTTCTTATAGGTAGCTGATATTTTCGAAAAATAAGCCAGTAAAACTGACTCCGAAAATGAGTGGATTTTATAGCTGCTCGCAGTCCATGAAATTATTAAACGCTTTTAGGCAGAGATTCTTTGATTTTTCCGGCAATAGATGTAATGCAGTATTTCTTGCAGCCTGTCTTATTTCTGGTGGAGTACACAACATTTCTTCCTGACTCTGTAATGCAGGTATCTTCGAGAAGAATTACAATTTATGGGAGGCTCATTGAAAACAGACGGTTTGAATATTTTTCAGCTTGTCAAACTGAATGGGAATCATAGAAGAAAACAATAAGTGGTCATTTTTTCTCTTAATTGTCATTGCGCTGATGGCTTGGTGGTTGGCAGTCATTTTTCCGTCGTGGAAAAAGGGCGTCTCGGGTTCGAATCCCTGACGAATTGAAAATTTTCAGAAGTGCAATTCAGCAGTGATTAATGAATCATTATTCACTGCCATTATTCACCGGTGAATGATGACTATCATTAAGTTTCTCAAAGATCATTCGAAATGTAAGGATTATAGGGAAGTCGTGGACAAAATTATTTTTTGCCATTTTAAGATTTTTCCTATCAAGTTATGACGTCTTTTTGACGTCAATTCTTCTTCTTCTATTTTTGATAGAAAAAAATGAAATGAAATCGATTTAAATTATTTCATTAAGAACTCCAATCCTTTCTGAGTTTACACACACAATTTCAGTTCTCAAAGTGAAACCATTTTTAAATGCAACTTGAAATAAAAAGACACTACGTTGAACGCCCACCTCAAGTACCTATAGAACATTGTTCAACGAGTATAGTTATAGTTATCATTCAAATAAACATTATTATTATTATTCACGAGGATGAGGTTTACCAGACTAGACGAAGTCGAGTTGGACTAATCATCCATATGAATGATAGCCATAATATGCGAGTAGGGTATCCATATTTGTCCACGACTATTTAATAACTTTTTTGAAATAATTTTTATTTTAACGAAAAATTGTATATATATATATATATTTGTCTGGCAGACGTATCCAGTCCCGGTACGTTCTTAAGGCGACCTAAGACCCACATGATCCGTATGTTTTTTACGAGTATATATGCAAAAAATGGGCTCTTTTAAAATATAACTCCCTAGGCACATTGAGAGGGGAAAATTTGTTTTTCCTTCAAAAAAGTTGCATATCTGATAGTCCTGTTCAGACCCGATACATTGCGCCAACTTTTCAATCCCACATATACTGCACCGCCAAATACGATCAACGTTTTCGATCCCAGCACTGTTGCCAGATTGTCGGGATCAGTCGCTACGATTTCAATGTATAAAAGGGATTGAAGTAGTAGTTGTTATGGTAAGAATTTGTATATGTGTTAGTGAGTCGACGGGAAGACTAAATATCTTCACGAAGTGAACAATTTTGCTATCTGTGAAGTTGAAATTCCTCATTTTCATTTGTTGAATCAATTTTTTATTGTCACTGACTTGGATTTTCCGAAATATTGGTTTTAGGATTACGTCACATTATTTTTCTCACATGTATTTAGTTTGTTCCAACTTAGGGACATTTTCCTTCTTTTCATTATTTTTCGAGTTACTCTCAACAAGCCCTTCCATTTGATACCCATATTGTAGAAGTGAATAAATATAACTATTTCGAAATCTTTGATGGTCCGCCATATTGGATTGAAAATTTTCATCAAGCCCTTTCACCTGATATTATATATTATAGGGCACAGGCATTTTGAATGAGCATTAATCCATTTTGCCTCATTAGATTATTATGCTGTTTGTCATGATTACGAAAAGATCGTATTATTCGTACGAATGAAATTTTGATGCTTATCATTATCTACAAACTACTTTTTTTGATACTGTGGGAATAATTATCTCATTTTTCGAGATTTCCTCTCATTGAAACTTTAAGAATCTGATCTAACAAAAACTATTGTTCTCAAATTCTCTTAGAAAAACCGCATATTAAAGAAAATGAAACCGAAAACAAAAAATCTGACACATTTCATTGTTGTTTTCATGAATGAAATATTTGATTAATCCTTTTTCCCTTTCAATATTTCTTTGCGGTTCGGCTGGAAGTTTGAATTATTTGAACGCATATATTATCACGTGATGTGAAAAAGGCTGAATGCTGGTGTAGCTTGACCAGCCCGGTACACTGTAAAAAAAAATTAGAATCAATTCTGGATGCCGTCATATATAACGAATTACCTAAAGGGTGTCAGGATTAAACGTTCATATATTTCAGGAGGTGATTCTAAATATCGAAACTAGAAGATATTTCCATATCTACTCAGGTCCTTAATGCATTCCACAGCCCACGGGTGACCTCTAAAGTACCGTTAGTTGGTTAGTTCTGCCCCAAAATTTATCGAATTTAAATGAAATTGATAGCATGGAGTTTTCTGGATGAACTTGATCGTTTTATTGTAAAAGAACTGATTGATTCCCATCAGTAGCAGAGATAAAAAATCATTTTCAATTTTTAGTGGATGATCTAATTGAAATTTCAGTCGAAAAAATGGGCTCCTAAAATATTTCCAAATTGAAAGCGTTACGTAACCCCTATCTCGGAATAAAAGCATTTTAGTGTGATGAAATGCATTCTAAGTAATTTTTTTTCTAAAGGATGGGGCTCCGTAGCTCTGTACCTCTTTTGCTCGAAAATGGTTGAGGAGACCATGTCTTCGACTAACATAATCTCAAAAATTAAAAGTATTATTTTCCTCCACTGATGAGAATCGGTTATCAGACATGGGTGGATATTGTTTTTTTTCATGAGGGGGTAATCTGATTGAAAACCATTAAATCAGGTACACAACATCCTCAAATAAACTTTGAAACGTAATTCCTTCTTGGGTCTTAGATACTTATTCACCCCCCCCCCCCCCCCCCGTAAATCCGCCTTGATCAGACGATTCACTTAAATATGATTCAATTCTATTTTTTCAATCGAAACATTTTTTCATCAAACACAAGATTTGAGGGTTCGTCCAGTCCAGGGGGGGGGGGGTCATGACCCCCATGACCCCCCCCCTGGATCCGCGCTTGTACTCTCCTTCATTCATCACATTGAAAAACACAATTGTATAACTTCTGAAATTCTTATGAAAAATTCGATTTCACTTTTGATTCTCATCGGTGAAATCAAGAATCAGATTTAGAAGAAGCACTGGTTTACTAAAAACAAGAGCCTTGTTATATGTATAATCATTATCCGATTCTGGTACACCATTTACATCATTCCTATCTTTCATTTCTATGAAATTCCAAAACTCAGCATATTGTGATAATCTCTTCAACTGAATCACACTCCATTTATAAACAAATAATGAATTATACACGGTGGTACTCATAAGTGCAAAAGCTTTCAGGGAATGATTCCTAGCATAAGCTAGTGGGCATTTCCTTTCAATATTACATTCTTCTAAATATGAGGAAAAAATACTATTTTTCTCTTGGAAGCGCTGAAAATTAAATCCTTAGACGTCTGTCAGCTACATTGTAAAAATATTCATTTGAGAGTATTTTGATAACGCACCACCGGTTTCCGGGTGAAACCGCAGTATATCACGTGATTAGCCAGGTATAATTGACGTATTCGATTTTGTGGACATGTCTTACAAATGAATATATTTTAATTTTTTTTTGTGATCCTTTGATGCTTTTCACGTTAGCCCGTATTCTAACTCAAAATCGTATATTCATCCCCAATACCCGAAGAGGGCTCGAGAGAAACGTTAACATTTTTAATATTCATTGATCTATCATGGGTTTGAACCATTCCTTTTTTGGTAGATTATGGCGAAAAGGTTGATCTATCATAAAGTAGTTTGCTGAGCTCTATTAGTTCCTTAATAATCAAATGAAATATAAAACATATCGTCATAATATGATATTGACATCCTGAAAATGAATTTTGAAATGGGAAATGTAAATAATTTCTCTTTTGCCCCCCTTTGTGATTGTGCATGAACGAATCTTGTAAATCGGAAACAAAAAAAATTAGTATGTGACTGTAACTTCTTCTTTGCTCACAAAATGCCATTTTTTCAGCACTTAAAAAAGTCTCTCTTTTCACTTTCGAAAGGAAACTCCTACTCGAAGACACACGTACCTACTTGGTAACACTTTGTTTACAGTAATATTCATCGGGTTTGTATAAGCTTCCATACCGGAGAATCTGCAGTTCAGATTGATATAAAGAGAATCCAATATCAAATCTACGAGTGTATTCGAAATATTCACCAAGACCCATGACGACGTTCGTCCATACCGGGATCGTATATGTACTCGAATAATGTATTTGAGGTGTATGAACGGAAAACAGCGTTGCCATATTTAGGGACCCAATGCGTTGGTCAACTATACGAATTATATACAGCAAGTTGATGTCGACTGAAGCGCCCTCGCACTGGCCAAACACTGAAACTTTTCCATATATAATCACATGTAAAACCGACTTTTCAGACCCGGCTGAAAATGCACCCTTAGCATCCCCTCAGCCCCCTCATTACGTTTCTATAGTCGAACGTTACCAGTCCCGAAGCCGGGTCTGAAAACGTCACTTTTGGACTGAAAAGTCGGTCGAGTATACCGATTTGGGTCTGTATGTGCGGTCGAACAAATCTATATATATATATATATATGTATATCCTAAAAATATTAGATGTCACGAAAGTCTCCTTTAGGAGTCATGATTTTTCTTTTCTTATGTTTTCATCAATGCTTCTTTGCTATGAATCTATGAATAATATCCCCACCAGAAAAACTATGGAGAATTCGAATTTTACGATCCTTATGGGAATTTCGCTGAAGATTTTGCGTTGGCTTTGCCTTGACTATTGTGTAAATTGTCAAAAATGAGATATTTTATTAGATAACTAGCTGGCCCGGCGAACTTTATTCCGCCTAAAAGATACTTACGGTGGATTTCACAAATCTTAATCACCGGTGATCGGAGATGTTTCCATGGATATGAGCTATCACACAGAACAGATACACAAAAATAATATGTCATAATATGTCAATCACTAATAATGGCAATTTTGGATTCATTTATTTCCGCAAATATACAGGGTGAGTCTTTGACTTGTACATATATTTTGACTGTAGATTCCTCTCATCAAACGAAACACTTTTTTCCTATACCATTTTTCAAAATTCGGTTCCGTTCAAAAGATACAGGGTGTCAAAAATCCATGAAAAAACACTTTTCTGTTCATATCTTCGGAACCGTTATTTCGAATGAACTGAATTTTGGTTAAGTTTTTACTCTATTCATGGTGCATATTCTCAAATCAAAACTTATTCAATATTCCTCCCGGTATGGAAGTTACAGCGTAGCCAACTTATAAATCCACACAAAAATACTATAAAACCACGCGAAAAAAAAGAATGGTTCCTATTTTCGAAAAAAGCAATGGGTTTAGAACATTGAATTATTCCTAAGTTTTTTCATTAAAACGCGTCGTTTTCAAGTTATTCCTAATTAAATCCCATTAAATTTGACGAGAAAATCATTAATCTCGAGAATTACCTGAATACCCCACTGCATTCTAAAGATCACCGAATCGGAGATGTATTAATATTCTGTAATCGAATTAAATGTTAACAATGTTGCCGGAATGTTTGTCGAATTTTCATTTGGAAATGACTGACCTGAAAACTACTTAAATCTCTATGATGGGAAAACGTTTTTTTTTCGAAATTATACGTCCAGTAATTTATTTGTTTGTCCAACCTTCGAGAAAATATTGTAAATGAATGATATGAAATACAAAATTCAGGTATATGAATCACTAGTACAACCCACGTACTAAATTGAAATAAATGAAAAATTAAATTATACTTAGACATGTTTCTGTCTGAATAATATCCTCTGCCATAATTCGCAAAAATCCTAACTGGAACAGTAAAACTAGAACCAACTAGGCTGAATTTTTCAGCCATTTCACACAAAACATCACTAGAAATAATGCACTTCAAAACAGCCTACAGATGTTATCTTAAGTTCGTGCCAAATTAAAAAAAGTTAAAAATCGTATCGTGTAATACATACACCACCCAAATTAATAGTCAATTAACTGACCGAATCAGTTCATGAGTTCATGTTCATTGTTAATAGCCAATTTTCGCGGGAAATGATGACTTAACGAAGCCATAGAATATGCGCTATACGCATGCGTCGTTCACATGTCATTATGTATCTATGGTTACCTAATTTGGCATTTTATATCGTGCCGAACCACAGCCTGCGCAAAGGAAGCATTACGTCGCGTGTCCTATCGTTAACGAATGAACTAACTCAATGGCAATTTAGTATTCTTTACTTTTCGTTAATGGCGTCTAGGCGTTCCTCTTTGAAAATGCCCTAGACAATCCAAACCACGTGTTTTTCCACCATTTTCATTTTTCAACCTCCAAACATTTCTGACAGGTCGCTGGATTGTAGTATATTTACTACTGAGGAATTTTATTATCTTAGGCATTTAATGGGTGAACAAGTGAGTTTTCATGATTTGAAATATCAAAAACTATCCTGAAGCAACACTGACGAAGAAAATTCCACTTGCAGTATATTCTATATTGAAAAGTGTATCTCATGTGGGTTGTTGATATGAACACCAGAGGGCGTCGGTCCTAGTACCGAATGATATGTTCTGTGAATGTTTTATGTATTATGTTCTGTGGTTGGGAAAAGAGAGGTTAGGTGGATTAAGTTAGGAGATGAAGAGTTTGATGAAGGAAGGTATCCTGAATCCTGGTAAAGTGTGTATCACGAGATTATTTTTGGAAGATTAGAAAGATAGAATAGAACGGTAGTTTTATTTTGATCACGCCCGATTATCACTACAGGATCTATGGTCAAATTCATAGATATTTATTCAGTAATGTAATCAGAAAAATCAATTTCCTTAGTTTCAGGAATATTGCTGAAACTGGCAACAAAATCCAAGTTCTGTGACTGTTTCACTTCAGTGATATCCGGAAGATTTTATTGACATTGTTTTAATAGGTTAAAGCTTGATCGAAATTATAAATTGAATTGAAAACTACAATTTATAAGATAATTTTGGGATATCGAGGAGGATATGAACAAGTTTTTAGTGTTTACAAACTAATCTTCAAGAAAATCGAAGAATGAACTTATTCTGATTGGAGAAATATGGCTTTTCAATTGCCGATATAATCGTAGCAAACAAAGTGTTTTTGTTGAGAAATATCGTGTTTTTAATATTCTTATTCAAATAAGGTTAGTACTTGAGTTTCCCCAAATATATCAACTTAATTTTAATCGGGAAATATGAACTTTGCATTGGTTCCAGGAGAATGTTTCCAGACACGGACTCAGCCGAATTTTTTTTTTTTTCAAATGGCTATATCTTTTTAACAGAGCCGAATTCGGAAAAATGGAAAATGAAAAAAAGGTTTCCTTTGGCCTCAAGAATCTACAGTTAAAATATATGTACAAGTCAAAGACTCACCCTGTATTTATTGCCCATTGCCCAAACAGAAATTCGAAAACATTTTAAAAATTATGAGAAAAGATGAGAATGGACATCCCACGATTGGAACTCATCGCCAAAATCCGATTTACTTGACATTTCGATAAAAATCCACTGTGATATTCGCCCGCTTCTGGATCTGTTTATAGCCTTCCATGGTACTATGTAAATTACACAGTAATTGATGTCATATGTTCTTTTTTCGACCATTTCAGACCACGACGACCGAAATGCTCGAAAAAAGAACAGATGACATCAATCGATGGCCGCGAAAGCCTCAACAAATTCATCGCCATTTAATTATGATAATGTCAAATATAGTACCTTCACGATAGCGTTATTTGGAATAAATAAAACTATAAAAATAAGTAATAATCATTAGTCATAATGTGTGAATAGCGCCATCTGAAGTGGTAAGAACGAAACTTTTCCCATTTCTCAACGAAATCTAATAATTTTAGACATCTGTACTCCTACGCTAAGACATTTTGGTTTTGCACAAAAGCGCAGAGTTGTAGGCAACTCAAATTACACACTATTACAGTGACTATAGAGGGAATATAGTCACTGTACACACTATTTGCTTGTATCGCTATCTAACGCGGAGAATATCAGATGAAGTACAAACGAATAAGCGGTAGCGTAACTGTATCTGTAGCGACATCTAGTGGCCTTACTCAAAAGGAGGAAAAGCATTTCCTGTATAAGTAAAATTTTCATCGATTTTTTCAAAGTTTTATTGTATTTTATAATAACCAGACCGTAGACGAATCCATATATGAAGTTTCATAACAAACAGTCCATCCGATCTCGAGTTATAAATGGTGTAACCAACATCTTTCTTTTATATATGTAGATTTAGATTTCGAAATGTCCACAATTTTGGTGGAGATATCTTATTCATAGATTCATAGCAAAGAAGCATTGATGAAAACATAAGAAAAGAAAAAATTATGACTCCTAAAGGAGACTTTCGTGACATCTAATGCCTCAATTACACATGTACCGAATTTGTGAAATAAAATAATTGATTTTTGCAATAAATCTGAAAACACTTGATACTTCCGAAATAGTTAAAGATGGGTATAGGACATTGTGCATGAATTGTGTCTAGAATTCTCTGGAGAATCCAAAAAATAAATAATATACAGTTGAATTTGAAATAAGAAAGTTGGTATTGGCCACGGTCACATGGAACACCCTATATTACATTATTTTCTTGAAAAATATGCGCATTTAAAATTACAAATCGACGTGTCCGAGCGTTTTGCCCAACACGCCCTCATTTATTCGTTATCGAATTTATTCCATTTGGCTGTTACACTCTGTATATTTTAACTGAAGATTCTTGAGGCGAAAAGAAACCTTTTTTCATTGTCCATTTTCCGAATTTGGCTCTGTTGAAAAGATATAGCGATTTGATAAAAACGATTTTTTAGTTTGGACGTCAACGTATAAAATGTATAATTTCGGAAAAATATCTGTTGTGTTTTATCCAGTGGCGGCTCGTGACAGTTTAGGGTGATGAGACTGATGATAAGAATAATTCTTTATCGCTAGCATACTCAAGGTCATCTATTCCGCGGCACATTTCATTTTGTAAAATATTTACCTCCAGCGATGCAGAATCTTACTCGAAAACTAAACTTTGTAAAGGGTGTGTATCAAAAGTAATTTGAGGCCAGTTGAAAAAAATAAGCATCCTTGTTGAAATTCTTCAATTTTTGGACCTTGTCAAGAACATCATCTACAAGGAAATCGCCTTACATTATATCATCAGATTTAAAACATCAAATAAACTGCCAAATCGTTCAAGGGCGTTGTACCTCTATGTATATTTAAACTCAATGGTAATATGTCGACAATGCCTTGTAAATTAAGAAAAATTTTAATGCCAGAAAATAGAAAATTCTACTTTGGCACTAAACGATGAAATAATATGGAGGGGTTACCATTAGAACAAACCGACCCAATTCTAATACCGCTTCAAACGAACACCGTGTACTGTAATTTTAGGCTGATATGTCAGTGCAAGAGCAATGCTGAATATCTGAAAAATTCAAAAACTTTATTTCGAGTGTTTACATTCAACTAGGGAATTTGTGACGACCCACTCGGTCCCGCTAAAGGAGTAACCCTGAATGAATAAGAAAATGAGAAGCTTAGCTATATGTCAATTGAAATTTCATTCTTATATGTAATCCGCAATCCCTCAGTTGCCCGCCCATATTTTATGTTTAGCTATTGGTAAAAGGAATTCATAAATATGAAATATTTTGGTTATTATATTTTAAGATTATTAAAATCTTCTTACAATTCCCTTTTTACAATTATTTCCATTAATCAAATAAAGGAAGATTCTTTATGTTGACTTAGAGTATATTTTATCCATTCAGAAACTGCACTTACCAATTCATTATTCACTCTCCTATTATATTTGAAGATTTGATTTTTTTCAATTGTAGTTCAAGAACGTCTTGATGTAATTCCCTCTCGTTTTTTGATTCAATAATTTTTCGAATTGCTACTAGCTACTATGGAAATATTACGCAAAACCCCTCACCTCAATTTCAATTTCCCCTTCTGTGGCTATTTTCGTTCTTACTATTTTGCTATTGATTTGCAAAAAATCTGCACTTATTTTCTTCAAACACTTTATTTGGTAGCAATGCGATAGGATTCGCTTAGCGATCCTATACAATTCATCAAATACGTTCGAGATCGCAGGAACGTGTGCGATCTCGTACGTTAAGTTTACTGCGGCTTCGGGTGAATTCTGACTGCGATACGGTACGTTGGATATGGATATGCGAACCGGAGACGCATTTTATTTCTATATAAAGGTAAATTGCAATATAAACGCGTATAGATGCAGATAATAAAAAACTGAAATGATTAAATAAATAATCAATAAAATATTATATTTATATGTGTAATTTTCAACGTTTATTGGTGAGGCACTGCCTCACTTTACTCTTAGGACAAGCCGCCACTGCTCTTTAGAATTCAATGTTATCTCCCACATTTGCGGGATATCCATCATAACACATCTCTATATCCAGTTTTGATTAAGGAATATGCTCCATGAATAGAGCACACACTCAAACGAAATTCAGTTTATTTGGAATAATACTTACGAAGATATAAAAAGAAAAGTGTTTTTTTTTTCATGAATTTTGGACACCCTTTATCTTTCAAACGAAACCGAATTTTCGAAAATGGTACAGGAAAAAAGTGTTTCGTTTGATGAGAGGAATCTTCAGTTAAAATATATGTACAATTCAAAGACTCACCCTGTATAAATCAATACTCAATTTCAATAAAGTGATACCAATATGATAGTCGTACCAAATTGGCTTCATGGGATCTGATATTTGAGTTTGGATGGAATCGCTACAACACACGTCTCAATTTTCGTCCGGATAAACCTGCCTAAATAAACAATACACGCGTATTTTATGGAATATGGACGATTTGCCTCCGATTTTATCTAAATCGCAAAAGTGGCAATTGCACTACTAGGCTAGCTTACAGATGAACAAATTTCAGGCCGTATACTATGTTCAGTTTATCTCGAAGCTGTCTTTTTGGTAGCGAAGTTTGCCTGGCTTTTATAGTACTGACGATTTGCATTCAATTCATCAATTCTAATTCGTTGAAGAAATAGGGGTTCGGGATGGCTGATTCACAACCAGACGGTAACAGTTATGTTATTTTTAAGAACAAACTGATTCAGCATATTTTTGCCATATTGTCTGTTCTAGAGCAACACTAAAATTATTTTTCTGTTGCATACTTTGCGAGTTCATTTTCTAGGTCAAGAATTGTTTAGATCATTTGAAACGTGAAGATTCATACGTTTTAATTTTTAATTATGCTGAGTTTATTTTCTAGGTCAAGAATTGTTTAGAATGTTTAGATCATTTGAAACAATAAAACGAAAGCTTTGAAATATATTTTCTTTTCTTCGTTCGCGCATAGCAAATTTGTTGCGATATTTTTCACTATTCAATTCATTATTCAATTTGAAAACATGTCAAATTGAATTTTCTATATCTCTACTGAAACAGATTGGAACCCTTGTTGTGACTTCGCGTTATGAAGATGTCGGAGTTCTCAAGCCAGTTTCATGCTTCAAATCCGTAGCAGTTTCCAAATTCTTTTTATTTTTCAAATAGAAACGATCCAAATATTTTTTTATCAAATATCCGGCAAAATATATAACAGAACATTTTTCTAACCTTTCACTTTCATTCAGTTGCACTACAGAATAATCAGAAGAACTGCTTGATTAATCCGTGTTTGAAGATGAGGAGGATTCTCGAACCACATTCAATAAAGCAAAGGCTTCACTGTAATCTGTTAATAAATGTTAATAAAGTATTATCATCATCTGGTTGCCCATTGCATTGGCCTTCTAGGAAGGCCTTATAATAAAGGGTTTTCCAATAAGAGGTGTTATTTTGACGTTCAAAGAAAAATGCTATTTTTGGATAAATGATCGGAAAGAGGACGGTATGCCGTTAATCATGGAGAATATCATCAGCCAAATGACCACCACGACTAAAGGACCATATCCTTCTCATGAAATTTTCCATAAATTCCCAATAGCTTCACGAATTCCATCGTTGAGGTCTTCAATCGAGGCTGGGCTCTTGTCGCCACATGGCCCCAAAGGAAGAAGTCGCAAGGTGTTGAATCACGAGATCTCGGTGGCCAATTGTGATAATCAACAACGTCTCGTGTCGTTGCTGATTGGGTCCTTGAAATGCATGAAAATGATCGAAAAATCATCTTGAAAGATGAGGCCCATTTCTAACTCGGTGGCTTCGTCATTCGTCAACAAACAAAATGTCGCATCTGGGGCTCGGAAAACCCAAGAGTTATTGTTGAAAAGTCACTCTATCCTCAACGTGACTGTTTGGTCCGGCGGGCTCATTGGACCTTACTTTTTCGATAATGAGGCTGGAGCAAAAGTTACGGTGAATGGATTGCCCTATCGAGATGATTAATGATTTTTTATGGCCGGAATTGGACGTATTGATATGGACAACGTTTACTTTCAACAAGACGGCGCTACGTGCCACCCGAGCAACGAAACCATTGATCTTTTACGGGTAAAGCTTCCGGACCGTGTTATTTCTCGGAGAGGTGATCACAATTATTGGCCACCGACACCTTGTGATTCAACCTTGCGACTTCTTCCTTTGGGGCCATGTGAAAGAGAAGGTCTACAACAAAAATGGAATTCGTGAGGCTATCGAGGACATAAGGCAGCCACTTTACGATTGGGGTATGGAAAATTTCATGAATAGGATATGGTTCTGTAGTCGTGGTGGTCATTTGGCTGATGTTACTTCCCATTATAAGCGTAGTGTAGGGATATTGAATTTGCTCACTGCAGACGCTGACATGTGACAATATGTTGAAGGGTATCTTTTTTTGAACCAAATTTTCTTCTTCCTTTCGCCAAAATACATTCTTCATTTTCCCAATTTAGTTCCTAAATATAGTCTTTTCTGTTCATCACAGAATCCGGTCATACGAAAATCACTGAATTTGGTACACAAGAGTTTTATGATATGCTTCATCTCATGGTGCTACATTATCAAATTATAATATTTGTTTTGTTCTTTTTTATTTTGCTCAATATTCGTTATTTCTCTGTTTAGGAATGCCGAGGTTCTTTTCCAGTAGTGAAATGCACATACTGTCGTTCTGAATTCCAACAAACATCCAAAGGAAATACCAGTACCATCTGTAAAAAATGTGAACAGAACGTGAAAGCTTATGGAAAGCCTTCTGCTTGTGAATATTGCAATATAATAGCTGCATTCATAGGGAATAAATGCCAAAGGTGCACTAACTCAGAATTGAAGTATGGACCCCCTGTAAACTGTGAACAGTGCAAGCAGAAATGCGCATTTGATCGACATGATGATGACAAAAAAGTAAGATTTTTCAGTGATTATTTTGTATCAAATTTTAAATCAATCTGTTTGAACTAGAACTCATAATGATCTGGTATTGACATTTATTTTGTTCTTCTGAATTTCTTATGAACGTATAGGTATCGGGTGTTTTTTTTCAGAGAGAACTTTAAATTGAAATAAAACACATTAAGATTGAAGCCATTTTTTTTATTTGAAAGATAAATTCATGACATTTATATTTTAAAAATAATTCTCGGCAGCATTTTCAGTAACAGCAGACGCGCTAGATCATCGGCGGTGCTTCGGCTTTTCAGTAATGGGCGATAGACTACAGCAGACAGATCAGTTGAAACGTGTTGGCTGATGTATAAAAATGGATTGCTTACCAGATAATTATAATTATGAGAAATTTGAAGATGAATGTATTGTAAGATCTAATTTAAAATCAAGAGACGATGTCGAGGAGTTTGAGTTAAAATTTTCTAATGAAATCCTGACACATGTTGATAATAATTCAATAGAATTTTATCCTGCAATTTCCACATTCCTAAAAAATCGAGAAAAGTGTGCTAAAAGTAACAACTCTCTTATATCAGGGTTGCATAATTCTTTACCACGGAACAACTCCAAAGCATAAGCGCCTGGGTATACGAAAAGGAAAAAATGATAAGTGTGCAGCCAACAAGAGCAGCTAAACGAAAATCGGCAATGGGTGGCAAAAATCATTCCTCAGCTGGTAGAAAAGTGAAAAGCTTATTAAGAAAAGGCTTGAGAACCCCATTTTCTACAAGAATGTGTCAGTATGAATATAGGCTTAGGTGAAAATAAGTGTGAAAATTGATCAGTTTTTCACGTTGATTTGATATTTTTCTAAGGTTATTTTTTAATAATTTATAAATCATTACAACATAATAATAATCATACATTAGGGTATGTATTTTTGTTTCTTTTTGAATGTGTTTCATAAATAAATTAATAAGGAAAACAAAGTCATTTTTTGCTAAGCTAAAATAAATAATAAGTTTTTTTTCAAATCAGTTTCATTTACTTGAAAGTAAACTTAAGGTGAGAAACAGCAGACGTTCTAGACCTAGATCGTCTGCTGTTACTGTCGTCGCCGAACGCTATTCGAAAACATAACGCGTCTGCTGTTACTGAAAATGCTTCCCGGCATATGTCCACCACGACTAGCTCTGGAGCTAATGTTACAGTGAATGGTGCTCGTTACAGATCGATGATCAATGATTATTTGTTTCAAAATTTGAATCGCATCGACCCAGGCGTGTTCTGGTTCCAACAAGGTGGTGCTATACCTCATGCTGCTACAATTGATTTATTAAAAGAAAGATTTGGCTATAACATTATTTCGAGAAATGGTCCAATTAATTGGCCCCCAAGATCATGCGACATAACTCCAATGGATTATTGTCTTTGGGGTTATGTTAAGTCACTGGTTTATGCTGATAAAGCAGAAATTAGACGCTTTGAAAGCCAACATAATCGTGTTATTGCTGAAATAAGGCCTGAATTACTCGAAAAATTGGTCCGAAGTTGGTCTGGCCGAAGGGGTTCCTCAGACCTAGGCATGTTCGACATATGCTGGAAATAAGTCTAAAAACATGAATGTCATAAAATTATCTTTCAATTAAAAAAAAATTGGCTTCAATCTTAATTTAAATGTCTTATTTCAATTTAAAGTTCTATGACCCTAAAGAAAACACCCGATACATACATGGTGATTCACGGTGGATGGCACATAAGACGTTTCTGGAGAACCAGACCTCGGATCAGTCTGAAAATTTAATGGAATGCATTATCGGACCTGTTCTACCCAACTTAAATATTTTTGTCAATGCGGTGTTGCCACTTCTAATAGAAAGTAGTAGCAACTTTGCTTTTTCAAATGGAACACCCGATATATTATATTATTTTTGGAATCTCCAACAACTTCTCGACAACTTTTATTGACATTTCCCTATACCTATCTGTTGCCGTTTTCGAAATATAAATTAATTTCAATTTTTTTCACCGGAAAACATGACTTCCAAAAATGCTGATAACCTAGGGTTGAGAAACACTATGGCATTGAAATTTGGTTTGGAGTTAGGTGATACATAAATGCTTCCAACACTCCAGCCTGATTTACGTTACTTCAATACAGGGTGATAAAAAATACAGTCTTTTCGGTTGCTTGAAAAAGTGACTGAAAGTTGTTTATTTCAAATGGAATGCCCTGTATATTATTGGAAATTCGGAAAACTGATGAAATTCGCTTTCATTCTATGTATATCATGCCTATACCTAACTAGTCAAATTTCGGACTTTTGAGCATTTATTTGTCAAAATGTCCCTTCAGAATGGTATTTCCATTCAGTATTTGGTATAGGCAGGCCATGATTACTACTTGATAGTACCTTGGGACATTCTCCTAATAATAAAGGCACCAAGAAACTTGAGAGTCAAACTATTTATATGAATTATTATTAAAAAGTAGAACAATCATGTCGAATACTTCAAAGTATGTTCGAATCGCTGGCCGTTCACTTCCGAGCACTTCAAAATGCGGGTGTTGACTTCTTTCGTCGTGGCAGATCGTATTTCTTTGAAATCCAAATCTTCAAATGCTTGGGCAATCCTTTCCAACAATTCATCTCTCGAATGCATGGGTGTTTTGTAAACTTTTTCTTTCAACATCCTCCACAGATAAAAATCTAATGGACTAAGATCGGGTATTCTTGCTGGCCAATTCCATGGTCCCAAGCGCCTTATCCACCGATCTTCAAAAAGTCTCTCCAGTTAATAATAATGAACAAATTCATGAGCACTTCGTTTGAATAGTTTTCTTCCATCGTTTCGAGGGTATTTGCAACTTCTGGAATGAAGAATGTCGAAATTCAAGCTTCTTGGTGCCTTTATTATTAGGAGAATGCCACAAGGTACTGTAAAATAGTAATCATGGCCTGCCTACCAAATACCGAATGGAAATACCATTCTGAAGGAACATTTTGACAAATAAATGCTCATAAGCCCGAAATTTGACTAGTTAGGCATAGGCATGATATACATAGAATGAAAGCGAATTTCATCAGTTTTCCGAATTTCCAATAATATACAGGGCGTTCCATTTGAAATAAACAACTTTAAGTCACTTTTTCAAGCAAACGAAAAGACTGTATTTTTTTATCACCCTGTATTGAAGTAACGTAAATTAGGCTGGAGTGTTGGAAGCATTTATGTATCACCTAACTCCAAACCAAATTTCAATGCCATAGTGTTTCTCAACCCTAGGTTATCTATCAGCATTTTAGAAGTCATGTTTTCCGGTGAAAAAAATTGAAATTAATTTATATTTCGAAACCGGCAACAGATATGTATAGGGAAATGTCAATAAAAGTTGTCGAGAAGTTGTTGGAGATTTCAAAAATGATATAATATACTGGGTGTTCCAATTGAAAAAGCAAAGTTGCTACTACTTTCTAATAGAAGTGGCAACACCGCATTGACAAAAATATTTTAGTTGGTTAGAACAGGTCCGATAATGCATTCCATCAAATTTTCAGACCGATCCGAAGTCTGGTTCTCCAGAAACGTCTAATGTGCCATCCACCGTGAATCACCCTGTATACAATACATAATATGGAGTCATGTATTATGTGTACAAAATTGGAACTGCATATCAGATAATGTCTTAGTAATAATTGGGAAAACAGTTGTTTTATTCGGTTTACTCTAGAAATTTATTAGGCAACTCGATTTTGGCTAACAGTTCATCAGTGGTTATCTAAAAAAATAAAACAGTAGAATATAATTGAAAATGATGAAATATGTGTATTAAAAGACCATAATTATGCTCTATTCGCGATTCAACTTCATCTCCAAGCCACCTTGCGGCGAAAATTCTAAAATACTCAGTTAGGCTTCGAAGTTTATGATAGTGGTGATTGTACTAGATATTAGTTGGTATTACCAGTTGTTTGTGAGAGTTGAGAGCCTGAAAGTTTATTTTCCTCTTGTGTTTATTATATTTGTGTTTGGAAATAAGTGATCAAGTTCTCCAAATGTCTAATTCAAGAGTTTATGTTGTGTTTATGGATGTAAAAGTCGTGCCAACAAGGATCACGTGTCCTTTCATGCTTTCCTCAAACATAATACTTATACAGTTGAAATAAGCAATAAGAATGGAATTTTATAAAAAGTTGATGTTAGAAAAGTTTGGGAAAAAAATTAAAACTAATATACCTAATAAACACAAGAGGAAAATAAACTTTCAGGCTCTCAACTCTCACAAACAACTGGTAATACCAACTAATATCTAGTACAATCACCACTATCTTAAACTTCGAAGCCTAACTGAGTAATTTAGAATTTTTGCCTCAAGGTGGCTTGGGGCTTGGAGATGAAGTTGAATCGACAAGAGTTGTGGGATGAACTAGATAGATGATTCGGAACTGAGAACAGTTTTTAGTTCATATTGGAAATTCGCAGGTTGATGGAAAACTTTTATGTTGGCTGTGTACCTTGTCCTTCAAAAGAGCTCTGGCCAAAACCAAACAAGGAAATGCTGATAGAAAGGCTCATCTGAAGATGGTTAACCATAGTAAAAGTAAAAGCAAAGAAAAGTAAGTACTCAGTAGGGATCTTGGAAAATAAACAGTTTTCTTTCTCATTAAATTATATTTTCATAGTTTGGTTAATCAGGAGATTATATTTGGGTATTTCTCTGTGAACTGGGCAACTCGTCTAAAAAAGATGTCTAGACGACTTTTCTGCTCATATATTCAATAAATATATATTTACATTTTTATTAATGAACGAGAGATGAACAAAAAATATTTCCATTACTTTAGAAAATTTTGACAATATTCTGAAATGGTCGATACAGGGGACTGTGTCCATGTCAGGGGACTGTTTATTCAAATGAAAAATTCTGTACCAAAATTATTCTATTTCCATTTTCATAAAAATTCACAGTTTAGGAATTAAGTATTTGCTTTCTTCTTTAATCACGAGAAGCGTTTTTTGTACTTCATTATTCTCTTCTTCGAGACTCTAATTTCATCATGTTTTTTTTTCTTTATCCTATATCTTAGCATCTTCTCTCTAGAATATCTTTTTCGAATTATTTCAGCAACTTCAGGTTTTGGCATTTGAAATGAATTAGTTACATCAGAATCTGGACTATTCTCTCTCATGTATGAGTTAGTAATATTCGCTTATACTTTTTTTTATTGCGATACTTGGTGCAATGTTCTTTCCACTTCTTCTTAGCTTCCCGGTGTTCTCGTGGGGTCATATTCTCAACAAGATTCCTAGTTCCCTTTTCTTTTTTCTTAAGGTATTTAATACGTTCTTTCTCTCTAAGCTCTTTCCTTTTCTTTTTCTATTTTTATTACACTCATATCTTTTCCGCTCATTTCCTCTTTTTTCTTTCGAAATATCTTCCTCAGAGAGTTGTTCCTTGGAACCCTAGCCTAGTGGTTAAGATCATTGTCTAGGACCCCGAAAGTCCCGAGTTCAATCCCGAGGCTAGGAAAGAATTTTTCTATTCTCGGTGATGTGCCTAAGGTGGCGTAAGGACACGGTAAGAAGGCCTACATAGAACACAACTGATTCTCTTAACTCGCACAAGCTACAAGCTTCTGAGGGGTCTCCTCGGGAGACCTAGGAGATATCAGTATAATACTCAAAGCACACGTATATCTAAAACAATGATAAACATAATATAAAGGCAGTTCCTTGGAGACGGAAACAGTCCCCTGTCTCCCAACAGGACAGGGGACTGTTTAATTTTACTTCATTGAAAGATAACACAATAGGTAACGATCTCATGTTATTTCGCTGTACAAAATAAATATTCATCTATTACAACGATATAAAATTTGTAAGGTAAGAATATAGTACTAGAAAAGAAATGAAAATAATCCTTACCAGAGGACTGTTACCTGTCAGGTAACGACGTGACTTCCGTGGAAAGACGCTCGTGCAGCAATAAATGAAATGGCGTCTGGGAAGTAATGACAGCAACCATGCCAAATTTGATTGTTTGCGGTCTGTTACACAAAGTCATGGCGCTGTTTAACCTTTACAGTGCGTGGCGCGTAATTTGAAATATAGACAGGGGAACTGTTCACAAAATGTGGAGACATACTTTAATTTACCTTTTTAGTATAATGGACTAATAATTATAAAAAATTAACGGACCTTTTTTACCATGAAATAATGCTGTTCGAACATTCAAACAATTTGATTGGTTCCAATAGTTATTGTCTTAATTAATTTAGTATGAAGTGACTTACCTGCTTCAGTGACACGACAGGGGACTGTTTTTCAAGTACTTCAACATCGTTTTCAATACAATAAAGTTTATTTCATTGAATATTGAACACTGAGCAGAGGTAGATAAGATTATTATTGTATGATATTATCTACGAAATAAAAATGATCTGTATTTTTTTGATATAATATTAGCCTGAGACAATGAGTTGCCCAGTTCACAGAGAAATACCCATTTATATTATACAATCTCGATTTAGATATCCTTGTGAGGGAAAAGGCAAAATTCTACCTTCATTTTTAGGAGTGAAAATATTTTCTTTAAATAAAGTACATCTTCAGATTTTGAATCTGTTTTTCCTTTACGTTCGCCGACTTCATGAACATTCTAATAATTTACAAGACGTTTTCGACAAAAATACTTTTTTTACCATTCAAATACTCTAATTATCATCAAACAATTCAATAATCAATAATAATGAGAAATTTCAATCTCGAAGATCTAGATCACACAAGAGGCCACAAAGGGAAAGACTAGATTTAGAAAAACTCAAAGCTAATATGGAACAAGCAGAACAAGGACCTTCGCCTCCCAAAGTTGCAAAGAACAATGCTGGAGCCAGATTAGATTTGGACCCAAATAGTTCTGATCATGTAATTGCAATGACACAATTGAAAGAAAAGATTGCTAGCTTACAGAAACAAGTCTCAATGAAAGATTCACAGCTCTTGAATAAGGAAAAAATGGTGAGTTTCTATTTCTTTTTTTGATAGTTTTTGCATGTTCAATACATCATAGACATATATGGACTTCGCAAGATTAAGAAAGTTAAATGTTAATATCAATACATGACTTTTCTACAGGTCAATGTTCATGTGAAGCGTACTCTTTGGCTCATTGAAAGGCGGGATAGGCGTGGGGGGAATTTAATTCAAACATGGATTTCCAAATCCAGTTTTGCAAATACAAATTGACGTGTTTGAGAAATTCTTATAAAATCGCTCATAATGTATTAGACATAATGAATTCTGAAATTGGAAAAAATGCAAAAAATCCCATGTAACCATTGAAATTTCAGATTACCGAACTCAAAGCAAAACATTTTACCAGTGAGAATGAAATGAGGAACAAACTGCAGAAAACCATGAAGGAACATGAAGAAAAAGTGGATTTTATGAATTCGAAAATATCCAGTTTGTTGAGGGAGGTAGCTTCCTTATCAAAAACTCAGAATAGGAAGAAAACTGGTAACACTGCTGCAGGCTTGGCTGCTGCAGCCATACTGGCTACAGAGAATTCCAACAGTGGTAGTGGTACAGACAGTCCAGGTCTAGCATAAATAATTCAATTCAATTTTAATGAGTGTGAGGTGAGTAGATAAATTTTTGAAGAAGCAGGATTGAAGAGGATCAGTTGATATTCTCAGGAATATTTCCTTCAAATTGTTGTGCTTGGATGCATCAAGTTTTGAATTTAGGTATTTGTCAGATATCAAATGGAATTAAATAATGTTTGGAAATTTTATTCTTTTATAATTTTGATTCTAGTAATTTACTGTATATTAATTCGAAATACATGTTTGTGACTATCATGCATCATCAATTTCACTTTCTTCCTATACTTTGTCAGTCGCCGATCATAACATGGTGGAGTTTGTCCATATATGGCATTAGTAGCTGTTACACATGTTATTGAACTTCAAGCTTATTCCAACCATGATAGTTTTGTGGAAATGTTTTATGTACGGAAATTTTTGATATTACTGAGAGTTTCGTTAAAAGAAGAAAATTGATAATTATTGAAGTCGTGGTTGGCAGATATCATTTAAATTTTGTTATGCACTTAACTGTTTTGAGATTTCTCTCTGAATACAGTGTTATTCTTTTTTATCGCACCCAAAATTACATTACTATTCAATGTTTGTTATCCAGGTCGCTGCGAAAAACTGAAATATTTCCACGTTTTTTTCACTTCCGGTTATATCGGAAGTACTAATCTACTTCTTGTTTCCAAATGGCATGCCCAATGAATTTTCACATTTTTGGATTCCCCATCTTCTATTCGTTTAACTTTAGGATGAAATTTTCAGAAACTGTTATGAAAACATTTTTTAATCTGATTTTGACAAAAACATTCCACAGGTGTTCGCAAAAACAAACCTAATTTCCAATTAAGTTTTCATGAGAATCGTACTCTTTTAAAAACCAAAATTTTTTTATTGAATTATGATTCTATTCAATCATATGTGTAATTTGACCATTTCCAGAAATCACATGTAACAAAATCGTAGTTGTTGCTTTTCTTTATGTAAAATACAAAATTCCTTAATCACTGATCAAGATCTGAGGCATTGTTCACAAGTCGCAGAAATGCTTCTCCTTATATAAATGTGTTTCTAAATTCATGTGAGAAAATTCAGGAGGTGATTGCTCATATGAAAATAAAATAAGAACATTGCCTCAGCACACCTCTTTCCAAAATATCACCCCTAAAAAGTAGTGACTAAATGAACATGAAAATATCCAATTTTGGATGAGGTTAACAAAGAATAACTGTGTATAAAGTGGTTTTCAAACCAAATCAGAGAGACTGTATTGATATGATCTGAGTATTCCTTTTCCATCTCGTTTTTTTGTATTCCCAACAACATTGAGTACTCACATAACCAGAAATACAGTCTGGTACTGCAGAAAGAAGCCAAATGATTAATAAGCTTAATTTGTTATCGTTCTGTTGAATCTGGTTGTACCTCTAGTTAAATGCCAACTATCATCAGAACTGATTGGTTTATAAAAACATGTTTGTCACATGTTTTTGTAGTTTACACGTCCCTAAGGTTTTTGAAATTTTTAAGGTTGATGTTACCTATGACATCCTCTGTGAAATTTTTGTGATATCTGCTGACAGTTGAATATTTTATTTTCACTTACCTTCGTAAAATCAATTCATTATTGAAATTTCACCTCATATTGTTGATTAGAAACAATTTCAACCTATTATTTTTCATCTATATTTGTTCAGATTAATATGAAAAAATTTAAATTTTGAATTTATATGAACATGTATCTTTACACTTAGGTTTTAGGATTACTTAGATATTTATTATATAGTATACTGAAATATTTTTGTAAAATATGTTAAATAATGTGTCTGAATAAAGAAATGGAAACATAAAATTGTTTCATTAAGATATTCAAAGTCAACAGTGAAGAGTACATTTATTAAATCTCAATATTCTTCATAAAATATAATGTAAAAGCAAATTCAACAAAAAAGCATATATTGGACCACACCCTGGAAGACTCAAAGTTTATCTCATAAAAACAGTTATTTACTAGCACAAGATCTGGAACTACAATTTGCAAAAAGGGTCACTTTAGGTTCTTCAATATCCTTCTTACTTTGTATGAGTTTGAGCTCCAAATTTTCTGGTGTCTGGGGTTTTCCTGAAAAAATAAGCAAATACAGTATATTTCAATATCTATATTGAAGGCATTCATTAACGATAAATCCAAGAACTTTCAATGTTACATATAATTTCGAGAAAAACCATTTCGTAATAATAATAATAATAAAAGAGGGATGAACAAAATAAAGTCTTACCTTCAACAGATACTAATGTTCTGTCTAAAATAGCTTGTAAACTGGCAATTGTGTTTTCCATTGAAACTTTCAAATCGTTATTAGTTTTATGCATCCAAGCCAACATCAACGCAGCAAAAATATCTCCTGTTCCAACAAAAATCGCTTGTTTCTTCTTCAATGTGATGGATACTCTTTGGCAAGATTGACCTGAAGTTTTTTTTTGTTTTAGATTCATGAAGTTGAAGAACATCGAGTTATACATGAAGGCATAACTTCGACAAAAAAGTTTTAGGGTTTAAAGTACCACATGCAAACTTATTTAATCGAACAGAGAGTACAGTTGACCGACTTCTTCGACATAAGACTTTGTGCTGAATTTGAAATACCTATCTTGGTGCTGCCTAATGCAAGTAAGTCGTCATTTTCTCCTAAATCTGAAGAAGAAATCACCACAATCTTGCATCCTTTAGAATGTAATTGTTCTATAGCATCCCAGCAGTTTTCAACATTCTGGATTTTCAAGCCTGTTAGTGATTCCAATTCGAACTGATTTGGAGTGAGTATATGGGCATGAGGCACGATACATTCACTATACAGAGGAACCAGTTCCTTAGGTACATAAAGTTCGCCATTATCACCCATCACTGGGTCACATACTGAAATTTAACAGTAATATGCATACAGTCTTTTTGGTTCAGAGATAAAAATTGCTTACCAAATACAATATTTGGATTGACAGACTTCAAATGCTGATAAACTGCCAGAATTTCTTTAAGG
Organism: Adalia decempunctata; assembly: GCA_951802165.1. Lineage (NCBI taxonomy): Eukaryota > Metazoa > Arthropoda > Insecta > Coleoptera > Coccinellidae > Adalia > Adalia decempunctata. Next base: position 59,188,193 of record OX637696.1, on the reverse strand, counting down.
AATGAGGGAGAACCAACATAACCTGTTAGTAAGTAATCGTATTTATCTAATCCGTTCTCTTTCAATCCATCAAATAAATCTGATAAATCTTTTTCTTTCAGTATTTGGCCAGTCACTTTTTTGTACTGAGTATGTGTACATAGTTGAACAGAATTGATAAAATCCACTTCAAAACCCAATAGCTATTGAAAATGCATTGTTTACTGAATGCGAAGTAGAATTAAAAGAGTCAATCGTTACCTGTAATGGAAATACGGCGCTTCTGTTTCCAACATATCCATGGACAACATGACTTTGGATAGACAAAACTTTCGGAGAGGAATTTTCTTGCGCCATTTCTTCTCTTTTATGAGTTTTCTTTTAACTTAACAGTGTAACATCATTACCAAACAGATGAATTATTGTGATCTATTCAAATAGTTCTTATCTTTATTTTTGAAACATCATTGGTTCTTATCAATTACAATCGTTACTCATTCAAGGTCCTTACAATTTTCTTTATCAGTTTTAGTAGTTATTTGATTCAGGATCCAATTTTTTCATAATCGAATAGGAAGCATAGAATATCGTATAAAATACAAATTGACAGTAAGGAGTTAGAGGTTAAGTTGTATGTCAATAGTGGAACATAGACTTCCTGTTCTTCTTTTTTATTGCTATTGCTTTTATCACAGAATACCTAATTAGTAGTTAGGTGCTTTTGTGCTGTTTGTATTTTAAGGCCTCTTGCAACGACAGAAAATTCTCGTCTCTGTGTAATTCCACAGAGAATTCTACCGAAAGTAGTATGCAACGGCAGAGAATTTTCGGTCAGTGAATTTGGCAGAAAATTCTCGCGAGAATTCTCTGTCGTTGCAAGAGGCCTTTAGTTAACAATGGACTTTACCCGATTTTGAGAAAACAAACCTGTTCTTGACCAAATATGTGACTGTGGATTCCTGTATGAAAAGCAGAGTTATTACTGGAATCCCATTAACAGATGTGATATTTTGTGATAAATGACGACAAAGAAAATATATTTTTTCGAATGTATTTGTATAGATATTGTTGTGAGGCTAAATAAATAGACTAAATGAAACCTATGTTTTATTCGAAATAAATGAGTTTAACTTTTCATTTGAAATTTGCAAAATAATATCTCATATCTTTTCTAATATTTTCAGAAGCTAGGAGTTGGTAATTGAGATTTCTGTATCCTACCTTCAATTCGCCACTTGTGCGGTATTCCTACTTCCTAGTCACCCCTCAAAATTTCTTTTAAATTTGGATTCATACTTTCATACATGTTTAGAAATAATTGAAATGGGTATTTGTCCAAGAGCGGATTTACAGGGGGGGGTACTGGGGGTAACACCCCCCCCCCCCATGTGTTTCGAAGACCTAAGAAAAAGGTGGGGCACATGAGATATTACATACATTGTGTACCTGATCTAGTAGTTTTCAATCGTTATTACCCCCCCCCCCATGGTCGTAATTACCCCTCCCATGAGAAAGAGCTATACCCGCCCTTGTATTTGTCAGGTATTTGGATTCTTTATTCGACACCCCATTCTAAATCACATCACCGCGTTTCGGTCGCAAATCGGGCCTTAATCAAGGATAAATGATTTTACAGGAGTTGAGTTACAGTTGAAAATATCATCAATCTGCAGAGAGTAGGCTTCTTTAAATTTAAAAATATCAAAAACGCGAGAACAATTAGGCTATAATATGTGGAAATCATAGGATGATTTCCGCCTGCTTACATAACTGATTTTTCCCGTGTTTGACATAGTGAAAAGAAAGATGCTTTGCGATTAGCTATAATTTGCGCGCCTTATCTCAAATCTTGCCAATGAATGACTTAACTGGTTTTTCCCCTGTATCCTTCAGCTACTTTCTTGCACACTCGGTTTTATTAGACGTGCCAGTGGCGGAAATATTGACTTTGCACAAAGGATTAACCCTTCAACTTTTAAACCTCTCAACAAATTTGCATTAGCACAGCAAATTCTAATGCGCCAATAATGGGTTTTACATAATAAAGTACCGTAGAGCGGTGTGACTTTGCACCACTTTTTAGAGTATTCTTGATGTAACTTTCTCGTTTTTTTGTAAAATGAGTTGTGTTTGAATTATGTTTAATTTCAACACTCTAGCTATCGATTGCTGTTATTAGAAACGGAAAAAAAGTGCGCAACAATTTTTTTTCCATTTTAAAAATTTGGCAAAGTCACCCGCACATCGGTGCGAATTTGCCACTTGCATCAAAATGCGTTTGTTGGCAATTTAATCAAGTGCAGGTGGTATTTTTGCCAGGAGAACGTTTTTCTTTAACTTTTTTGAAGGTTAGTTAGCTAGGTACTGGTCGCGAATAAAACAACAAATTATAAGAAAATAAAATCTATCATTCTTCATAAAATACATAAAATGAGTCTCTTTGTAAATGAACAATATATAATAATAATAATTCATTTTCCAAAACCGCAGAACTGTTGCTTCCATTCAATATTTTATCCTCCTACAAAAAATCGCTTCCATTTTCCTCTTCCCAACGCAAATGGTTTGTCTGCATAAATCTGCAAACAATAGAATAATTTCCTGAAATTTCGAGACCCGCCCAACCAAATGCTCTCAGTTTTTTTTTGCGTGACTCTAAATACGTGTGAAATAAGCTGCTAAATGTATTTTGATGTACCATTTTTCATGTTTTCTACACAACCCTTAGTATTTCGCATTTATAAAGACGTTAAAACTTACCTGCTCACACAACACAGCATATCACATCCTTCAATCCAATCTAAAGGACTGCGACTGCGACTGTTGAAACAACGTGGGGATATAGTGTCTCTCAGGTTCCGATTCGTGCTGTCGTTGAGAAGTTACCGACTTTACCAAAATAAAATGAAACATAAAACATTAGGTAGTTTGGCAAAGTCACCTTCGTTGGCAAAGCCACACCGCTCTACCGTACTCCTGGTTCATTGCCCTAAAGTGAAATGTTTTCGAGAAAACTGGCATTTTATGACCAAAAATTGAATTAAAGCAGCATGATATTCGAGCAAACGGGCGTAATCAAGGGCGGATTTACGGGGGGGGGGGATACTGGGGGTAACTCATCCCCCCCCCCATGAGCATCGAAGACCTAAGAAAAAGGTGGTACACATAAAAATTTTCATACATTGTATACCTGATTTGACTGTTTTCAATCGTTATTATCCCCCCCACCCCCCATGATCGTTATTACCCCCATGAAAAATAGCTATATCCGCCCTTGGGCGTAATTCTGAGCAATTCTTGTAATCTTGTTATGGTCGCTAAAAATAATGAAAAATAACTTTGCAATTTAAATTTAACATCCCAGTTATCAAATTTTGCTGAAATGAATGAACTTGTTAATTATCACTACTCGTTTTTTAATTACAAGAAACTTACAATACGCCAGCAAACTGTTTTTGATCATTAAACGCCAATTTTCTCGAAAACGAACCAAGAGTACCTTCATCCTTCATTATCTAAAACACATTGGCGCATCAGAATTTGCTCCGCAACTGGCACGTCTTAAGGATGATTCACATTATCAGACATGCAACGACACGGCAAGGACAGACAAAGACCCGATAGTTGCGGCAGCAATTCACATTATACGATAGGTATTCGCGAAAATACAAATAAACTGTCCACACTCTCCAGCAAGTACGCGTCACGTACAGGCACAGACACGAAAAACATTCTTGCCAAGAATGTCGGTCCGCTCCGTCGCTGCCTTTACGTGTCGTTGCTGCGTCGTTGTCGGTGAGTGTGTACATCAGTATTTATTTATCTATACTCTGTTCAAATATAAGAGACATCAAAATAAACAAAGTCGCGCAGAGGTAGGATGGGCTTTCTTCAGGTAGAGACTTTATTTCAGGGCTCCAGGGTCGGATCGAGGATAGTTCACACAATCATATAAACTCAAATTCACTTATTCAACATATTCAAATTACAAATGTCATAAGTTTGAAAAAAATAATGCAGCGTCCAAAATAATATATTATGTATTACCCTATTAAAAATTATTCAGAATTTTGTTGGTCTTCTTCTGTGTCACTTTCATCCAGATTCACCAGCACTCGCTCTATTGTTGACTCCATGATATTATCGAGCTGACACATTTTTTCTTCGACATCAGTTACAACATGATGTATGCATTTCTTCCATTTATCAGCACCAATCGAGCCTATAGCTCCCAGAAACAAATTACGAACCTCAGCAATTTTAAATGAGGAGTTCTGAGCAGCTACTTTTCCTTTTACTTGAGCCCAAATGAGCTCGATTGGATTCAGCTCGCAATGATATGGTGGGAGTCTCAATACTGTTCTTCCCGTCTCATTGGCCATTTCATCTATAATTAATTTTTCATACCTCCCTCTATTTGCCTTGACCAGAGCAAGAAGTTCCGCCTTCAAAAGATCATTTTCGAAGGAAATATTTTTACTGAGCAACCAATTTTTGACATCTTCCTTGCGGGTTGAAGACGGAATCGATTCCATTTTTCTCGAATGATAACTGGCGTTGTCCATTACGATGACAGCGTTATGATCCAGAGTTGGCAAAATTGTTGAGAACCACTTTTCGAACGATTCCCCGTTCATTTCCTGATGGTAATCTCCGGATTTTTTCGATTCGAAAAACCATAGGCCGTTCTCTACAAATCCGTCTTCTCCCCCTATATGACATATAATCAGTCCTTTTCCTTTTCCACTTGGGTTTTTGAGACCAGTTGACAGACCTTCTCGAAAAGCCTGTCTGTTGGACCCAATCGATTCATCGACCCATATTGAATTTTTTGTACATCCCGCATTTATCCATGTCTCGTCAAGGTAATAAATTTTTCGGCCTTGCTCCCTAAATTCTCGAATTTTCTTCAAATAATTTCTCCTCCAAACAACTATTTCGTCTCTATCAATCAATAAACTATTACGACCACGTTTTTTGAATTTGAATTTCATTTTTTTCAATAATTTATAAAATGTTGTTTTTTTAAAATTCGGCAGGCTGTCATCGTTATTAACAACTTCCAAAACCTTCGAAATTGTAGGAATTTCATCAAGAAAAAAAACCGTGAACTATCGACATTCCGTTCTAAGCTTTAAGTACGATCCTGGCAGTCTTTTGGGGGCGTGACAAGAATTGTAGAAAAGATCCTTTGACCAATAAGCTGTTAGTATGCGCAAAACAAACCGATTTGGTTTGTTTGTTTACATTCTCTTATATTTGAACAGACTATAGAAAGAATGGTTTGTCGTGTCTTTGTCGGTCCGTGCCGTGTCGTTGCATGTCTGATAATGTGAATCATCCTTTATAAAACCGAGTATAAAGGACAAGAAAGTAGCTATTACTAGTGACAATGTGTGTACATGCGAAAACTCAATTTTGTAATTCGAACGGTTCCTGAGGTATTAGCTAAAAACTGAAAAATAAATAAATTTTTTGACACCTTGTAGGTATCTTGAAACGAAGACCGGAGGAAAAAATGGAATAGATAAAAAAATGTTATTTTTTTATGAGAAATGTACAGTTGACTTTTGATATACACTGCACAAAAAATTAACGCATATTATGAAAATCTCAAATTTATTCTACTACTGAAGGTGTTCTCAATGATAATAATTTATATCAGAATTATGCATGCATATGTTATCCACTTTCAACGTTTTTCTTCAATACAGATGTTTTCTCCAAGCAGGAATAAAAAAAGATGATATTATCAGATTTTGAATGTATTGGCTCCATTCTAAAATCAGTTGTTCTCGATCAATAGACGAGTCCCTTCATGCTGGCCAACTGTTTAAAAATGCCTGAAAATCACTTCCCTTTTTTTCGCAATGATTCAACTCTTACCTGAAAGCTTTAATCCTAATAAGTGTATCCTGAAAATATTAGATGTCAGGAAGGTCTTCATCAAAAGCTATAAATTTTTGTTTTCTTAGGGTTTCATTAATGGAAAATAAATATCCCCACCAAAATGTTTGAATGGAGAATTTGAATTTTTCGAATCAAATGAGGATTTCGCTTGAGTTTGTTTTTTATAACTTTTCTGATGAATGAGATGTTTCTATTAACAGTGTAAAAATGATGCAAGATACGTGAAAATTTCATTTTTATGGACGATAATGCCAGACCCCATCGTGCGCGCATCGTTCAGGAGTACCTTGAAGAGGTTGAAGTCTCTCGAATGGAATGGCCAGCAAGAAGTCTAGATCTCAATCCGAGTTAACTTTCATTAAAATTGAGATTTTCAGAATGTTCGTTAATTTTTTTGCGCAGTGTACTTATTTAGGAACACCCTGTATAAATGGTTTACTCAGAATTAATAACTATGGGCGAGTCATTGGGTTTGCCGGTGAAACGGTCATTCTAATATATGGGGCCGATAGTTGGAACGAGCTGAAACGTAAAAAACTGAAGATGCCTACCGCAGTTGCAGGCGAAACATTAAGTGCAATTCCTATTGGACCATGGTTAGAAAACCCGGAATACTCTAGATTCGCGGAAAAATTCGGTCCGTCCTAAGTAGGAAGTTTTTTGGAACGCATTTAGGCCGAAAATATGTCAGAGAGTGGGCACAACAGAGATGGATCTTGAATTCATGGTTTATTTGATATTCTATGATTTTTATTTCCGTCAGTAGGTCCAATTCAAACGTCAATAAATAGTTACCTAAAATGGGCATTGACTATTATGGAATTCTGCAGATACCTCGTACCAGCACAAGTCTCGATATAAAAAAGGCGTAAAAGTTACTCAATAAAATCCCGTTCGCATATTAATGGTGAATTTGCAGGTATCGGGGATTAGCTTTAGAATTCCACCCTGAAAGATTGAAGCAGCCCAACGCAAAAGAGGTGTTCAGTTTGATCTGCGAAGCATACGATGTTTTGGGCGACCCTTATCGTCGAGCTATATTCGACCAATATGGAGAGGAGGGACTTAAAGCTGGGGTTCCCACGAAAGATGAGTTTATCCACCCTTATCACTATCATGGTGATCCACTTTTGACATACCGGTGGGTGTTTGTTTTTTAATAGATGCATAGAATACCTGATGTAACGACACCTTACTAAAAATCGTGACCAAAATTTGTAGATCAAAACGGCATTCTAGATTTCAGATTTTGGTCTAGTTCCGGAATAATCCGCAATATTTTGCGGTCGTGGCGCTATTGCGGCAGACGAAAATAGAGGGACCCCTTTCGGGAGAAATGAAATGCAGGACAAATTCTCAGATTTTCGATCGACAAGAAAGTCTTAAACAAAATCTAATCAGTGCCAACACCAGCATCTATGTTTTTTAGTAATCGTCGGCAATCATATACGAAGGTCCAGAAATAGATGTATAGAAAACTAGTATAACGACTACTAACTAAAAATCGTGACCAAAAATTGTAGATCCAAACGGCACTCTAGATTGTGAAGAGTGTCCTGGTTCGGGAATTATCCGCAATATTTCACGGTCGTAGCGCTATTGTGGCAATGGAAAATAGCGCGACCCCTTTCGGGATAAATGAAAAGTAGGGCCCCATCATAGATTTTCATTGACAAGAAACTCTTAGACAAAATCTGATGAGTGTCCACACCAGGTATTCTGTGCATCTATGCCCAGAAGGTTTCCTATTACGCCATGGGTATCAACTATCAGAGCACTTTCCTTTGTTCCACTGCTGCAAAAAAAATCTCATGGGCATATACAGGGTGAGTCTTTGACTCGTACATATATTTTAACTGTAGATTCTTGATGCTAAACGAAACCTTTTTTTCATTTTCCATTTTTCCGAATTCGGCTCTGTTAAAGAGATATAGCCATTTGAAAAAAAAAGTTGAGCTTAATGCGTGCCTGGATCAATTCTCTGCAAACACCTCAAAGTTCATACTTTTCGATTGAAATTGAAGTGATTATTATATGTTCTGGTTGATACAATTAGAAAATACTCAAGCACTAACCTTATTTGAATAAGAATGTTACAAACACGATATTTCCTAACAGAACACTCAGTTCTGTTTCGGCAATTGAAAAGCTATATTTCTCCCACCAAAATAAGTTCCTTCTTCGATTGTCCTGAAGCTTAGTTTATAGACACTAATAATTTGTTCATATTTTCCTCGATATTCTAAAACGATCGCATAAAAAATGGTTTTTCACTAACCTATCCTAACTCCATTAACCAAAGTCATATGATTCAGGGTCAATGACCTAAGCTTACCACATTCTCTGTGATATTCCACAGAACTATAGAGAAGACGATGCCAGATTGCCGATTTTCTCTTCAAACAATGCGAACTCAAGAAAGCAGTACGTCCCCTATCGTTAGCGGATGAACTATCACAATCGCTAAAGGCGTCTAGGCGTTGCTCTTTGAAAATGCCAAAAGAGTAGTTCTGATTCTCTACGTTCCTAATTTCATTTGCCATCCACGGCCTTCTGAAGGGAAGAGTAGGCCACTCTTCCCTTCAGAAGGCCGTAGATGTACCCGCGATGCTCTGTGTTCCAACCAGTCCAACCTAAAACGTTAGTCAGCACGGCATAAACAAATTTCACGCTTTATTTATTTACAGAGAATGAAGCAAACAGGTGATGATTATGTAAATGACTTTCAGTGAATTGATGTAATAGTAGTGTCGTTCTGGTGTCGAGTTATATTGTTTCGATAGATATTATGCTGAAGGACCGCTAACAATGAATTTCAAATAGAAACTGCATATAAAATGAATAATTTCATGCTTCTTAGCATTCAATTTTATGTCCCACGAATGTGGAATTTTATTATCACATATCTCTACATCCAACTTTTTTCATCATAGAGATTTTAGTCTTGACAAAGTTGAAAAACATTCTGACAACGTTGGTAACTTGTTGAGAGACCAGAGAAACATCATATTCGATGAGAATTAACTCAGGACAGCATTCAGATTATTCTTGAAATTCATGTTTTTTTCCTCTAATTCAATCTTATACAATTAGGAATAACTTGAGAACGACGCGTTTTATTGAAAAAATATAAGAATACTTTTGTTTTCTAAAATAATTAATTCTTTCGAAAACGTGAACCGTTCATCTTTTTCAAGTGGTTTTATAGTATTTTTGTGTGAATTTATAAGTCGACTATACTGTAACTTTTTTACCAGTAGAAATATGAAATAAGTTTCGATTGAGGAATATGCACCATGAATAGAGTAAACAATCAACCAAAATTCAGTTCATTCGAAATATCGGTTCCGAATATATGGAAAGAATAGTGTTAAAATCATGGATTTTTGACACCCTGTATCTTCCAAACGAAACCGAATTTTGAAAAATGGTATGGGAAAAAAGTGTTTCGTTTGATGAGAAGAATCTACAGTCAAAATATATGTACAAATCAAAGACTCACCCTGTATATTGATGTTTCCTTCAACATATTTCTATCGACCGTTTTAGTCCATGTTATGGAAATATGGTGTTATTTATTAGCAATGTGAAAATTTTACATCCGATCCCTAATCTCTTTTGAGCTTGAAGGTCATTTTAACTTACAGGGAGTTTTTCGGTACTGATTCGCCGTATGCTGACCTTCTTGATTACTTGAAAAATCCGCCGGCCATTTACGAAACCACCGAAAACAAAGCGGTAAAGGAAAAGAAACCCCCCATCAAACATCCCCTGGTACTAAGTCTCCACGAAATATTTTTTGGAGGCGTCAAGAAAATGAAAATTCACAGATTGACTTTTGTGGACGAGAAACAGACCAGGACGGAGGTGACAGAGAAGATTCTCTCAATTCCAATCAAGCCTGGGATGAGACCTGGCACTGAAATCGTATTTTTTGAGGAAGGCGATCAGCATCCCGCCTACGAACCTGGTATAGTATATAACATATTCGATTCAGGACGGCCATTCCTCATTATTGAGGGTGTCAACTTCTAGTGAATATGACCAGTGGCGCACCCAGAAATTTTTTTCGGGGGGGGGGCTGGTCAAGAGTAATCAGGTTTTTGTAAGTTATATAATTTAAAAAATGCGCCGCTAGCGAAAACCTTCTTAAGTACTGGATATATCGCATTCGTTATTATACCGGGTGTTTCATTGGTAAATGAACATACGGTAACCTGAGCTTGAGCTACCCTAGGCGAGTCCAAAAAACCGATATATGATAGGTCTAATCAATTCCATAACCGAGATACAGGGTGCTTTATGTATTCGCCAAAAATTTCAATTCCTCATAACTTTTTAACCAACAAGTATAGTCGGTTGATATTTGGAGCGTATGGTTCACTTCTACAGGTCGATCGAATTACTTTTGAATTTCCAAAAAATTCCAGGTCCGTATTTGAAAAATATGGGACTTTTTCCAAGCTGAGATTCAACACCCTGTATATTGAAATTTTACGATTTGATTGAGATATTTGAAAAGAGGAGAAAATTTTCAATGGAGTTCAGTAGATTTCATTGTCCCGCACGTCATTTCCAATTGAATATTGGAGTTCCACAAAATTCTCAGAAAAATCGTACATTATGATCTAATTGAATTTTATTTGTCCCACTAATTGCACGTTCGAATTTCATAATATTCTGTGGAATCATTTGGAGTTATTTCCGGAAAAACATTATTCATCGAGAAAAATTTAGTTGAAACCAACAAAGATGGATAAATAACTGAAGAAACATAAAAACTCAACGTGAAATACAGAAGGTGCTCGAAAGTACCACCATTTTGTTCAATACACATTCTTGTCCTCTTCAAAAAATATGTCTGATACTTTTTTTGATCATGTCTGGATTATTACGTATTTCATTGCATAATAAAATTCTGTTGACCATTCTTTCATTTCGTAAAATCCAGCTACTAAAGTTAGTTCTTCTAATTTCATCACCTGGATCCAATCGTTGTACCTTCTGGAGATCAATTTGATCATAATGTACGATTTTTCTGAGAATTTTGTGGAATTCCAATATTCAATTGGATCTTTCCCTTAAGCTCTCTTTGAGAAAAATCACGTGCAGGACAATGAAATCTACTGAACCCCATTGAAAATTTTCCGCTCTTTCCAAATATCTCAATAAAATTCCAAAATTTCAATATACAAGGTGAATCTCAGCTTGGAAGAAGTCCCATATTTTTCAAATACGGTCCTGAAATTCTTTGGAAATTCAAAAGTAAATCGATCGACCTGTAGAAGTGAATCATACGTTCCAAATATCAACCAGCTATACTAGTTGGTTCAGAAGTTATGAGGAATTGAAATTTTTGGTGAATACATAAACCACTCTGTATCTCGGTTATGGAATTGATTAGACCTATCATATATCGGTTTTTTGGACTCGCCTAGCTCTAGCTCAGGTTAACGTATGTTCATTCACTAATGAAACACCCTGTATATGTATATCAATCCCTATTTCTATCTGTAAAGGAAATGTTTAAGTTTCCATTCTGTTCTAAAATAATTATTATTACTTTTAGAAAAACAGGATGGAAATATTTGAATTACTTTTCTTTGTCACAGCTCGGGGGGGGGGGGCTGCAGTCCGACAGCCCCCCCCCTCGGTGCGCCACTGAATATGACTAATATGGATTTCAATACATTTTTCTAATTTTGACAAATAAAGTGACACTTTTCAAAATTCATGGACTTTTCGAAACGTCTTACTTTTCGCAACTGGTTACGGAAAGTTAAATATTTCGCAACTGTTGATGTAATAGTAAATTTCGCCATTTGTGAAAAATACAGAATCATTGTAAGACTAAACTACTTGAAATATGTACCTCTTTACCTATATGTTGTTAAATTTGATGAACTACATATTATGATGATCAATAGGTTTATTAATAATTAGGTAACTTCAACATGTGAATGGAAAAATCATTTAAGTATAAATATTAATAACACAATTTGAGCAATTAGTGATATTAACTCCAGCTGACAACGTAGTTTTCTGTGTAGCATTAATTTGCGTATTGTCCATAAAATTTTCTCCTAGGATGTTTGTCGCAATCTTTTTTTTATTAATAACGGAATTCTCCACGTATCCTTTAACAACCGTATTAGACTTCCATCCTCCATGCTGTTTGATTCTCAGCAAATCAGCTCCAGAATCCGCAAGGAGAGTAGTCGATGACCGCCGAAAACAGTGATCAAACAAGGATTTGGTAACTTAAAAAACTGGGCGATCATTTTGGCAAGCTTCCAAATGTGTTTATACCTACAGGTTGCACTCCACATCTCCTATTCGAATATTTGACAAAAAATCTGTCATGCTTAACACATTTGACGGCCTTAGCATAACGGATTTCTTTACCATTTCGATGCAATTTATACCGTCAAAAGCTCCAGCGGTTATGGCAAATTCCCGACATACTGTCGTCTTCTTGTAACTGGTAACTTCAGCAAATTCCTCCTGGAATACAACATCTTCTAAGCGAACAAAAGTTAATTCACCTTTTAGGCTAGCTCCAGCAACTCCAACGATCAATGCTACCTTATTCATTAAATGTTGCTCATCAGAAGCTTCTTTCAGAACATGAGCAATGTTATCCTTACTAAAAACTTTTGACTTTTAAGGCTGGTAACCTTCAGAATGTCGTTTCAAAAACGCCAGTAAATTTGTATACTTCTTGATGTCAATATTTCTTTTCAAGCACAATTCCGTTCTTAACATCGAATATAAGCTCCACAAAGTCGAATTCTTCATTCCCTTTTTTTCTTGAAAATACGCAAGCAATACTTTGTCGTTCAAATGGGTTATCCTTTTGTGTTCACACCATTAACTAAACTTGGCATCGGCCAAATCATACTTGCTCCTCGATTTATTAGGAACAAGCAGGCCGTCCCAGCTTCGCCCGAGTAGAAATTTGTTTCACGCGGCGGTTTCATCTTCAAAACTTCAACCTGCCATATCTTTTGATGTACTCGTTGTAATTGTATGATATGAAGGGCAATTTTGTTCTAAATTAAATACTGGGGATAAATAACGTATTAGGTTGGATTAGGATCAATACCCAATTCATAAAAACACACTCCCAAATAGTGCATAATTTTGGAAAACATCTGATTACCATAAACAGGTAATAGCAAGTCAATCTTGAAAGATAGATGCTATCCCGGACTTTTTTGTAGAAATATTCAAGAGGTACATTTCCGTCATACATTGTATCCACGTAAGTCTCACGGTCTTTGCAGCGCACGTGAAAATAGCTGATTTTGGCTGATTTTTTTGTAATTATCGAAGTTATAGTAGGTATCCTTATTTTTTCGGGTGAAAAGTATAGCCCATGTCACTCAGGGATAATGTAGCTTATTTTCAAAGGGTGAAAGAATTTTTGAAATCGGTCCAGTAGTTTTTGAGTCTATTCGTATCAAACAAACAAAAATACAAATCTTTCCTCTTTATAATATTAGTAGGTATAGATATAGATAATTGTAGATAACGCAGATTGAGGTGCTACCTCAATGCCGCTCGGTACGTCGTTCTCTGAATCGGAGATTGAAGTATAGTCTACTTCAAGGAATTGTTTGCGAAGAAAAGAACGATTTTTATTTTCCACTTTTTGACAATCAAAAATTACGAAATACGGCACTAACGATACTTCCATAGCAACGAAGTGAAAAATAAATATCTCCGAATTCGATAGACGAGGGACGCTTGTAGGGACGTTTTTAAACTTTCATTTTGAATTCAAAAAGTCCCATCCTATTGAAAAGTAGAAAAAATATTGTGTGAAACACTATTTTTCGTAATTCGCTCATTACAAAAAATGATGCTTTCCCAACTGGTTGCACAAATAACTATTTTCTCACGGGTTTTCCAATAAGAGGTGTTGTTTTGAATAACCCGCAATTTCGGTAGATCATTTCACGTGAAGCGGACAGCGAAAAAAAAGTAACCTTCTGAAATTTGTTCATATTCGGCTTAATTCTACTTCTAGTAGGTATGAATATGGACACACAATATTTTTTTCGCATGATGTTTATTTGTCTAGTTATTGGCTTCTGAAGAATTGTCATTAAGAAAATTCGAATTTTAAGGTGAATTTTTTTCGGAGTGAAAAAGTTTTTTCAAAATATCAAAAATTGCGATTCAAATAGAAAATTAGCTATTCTTCTCGAATGCAAGATGAGATTGAACTTTAAAATTTTTTTCAATATGAAAAACCGGAAATGAACTTTTGAAATCAGGAATTTGGTAACTTCGATAAATTAAAAAAAAAATTATTTCAAAATATAGCCTAGAGTACATTCATAATACACCCGAAGTTTCAAAATGGGATCTGCAATAGTTCAGGAGATAAATGAATCATACATACGTGTCGCACAGAGCGTCGTACTCCAGCTCCATTATGTCGACTGGTTTTCGCGATATCACACTTGAACGTTGCAATATTTATATTTACTATCGTATTTGAGCGTATTTAACGCTCTTATAATGTTGTGGCTTCTTTATTATACAAATCAAATTATCATTTATTGAAAAATAGTAGACTAAAAAACAAATTTTGTATTAAAATCACAAATAAAAGATTCATATTTGATCATTGAGTATAAATATACAGGGTGTTTGGAGGGTGTGTAGCCATAGGTAGATGGTGGATAGGTGATGCTCCTGGCTACTTGTTGCGCCTAATAAAATAACATTTTGCCCGAAGTTCAAAGTGTTATAATTTTTTCGCCATTTTTCTAGAAATTTCCCATTTTTCTCATTAAAATCTTGAATTTTTTAAAATTTGATGCTCGAGGTGCCTATAAAATGATTCATTTTTTTAGTCTAGTCTTGTCTTATTCAGATTGAATCATAATTTCATACAAACGTCTTCAAAAAACCTGACAGCGTCGTATCAAACATCATAAAAAAAATAATGTTGTGTCCACTTTACAGAGTCAAATAAAAAAAAATTACATAGTGTTGGGTTTTAAAATGGTTTTAAAAACTTCTCTAGTTAATACTCTTTGCAATGGTATGTAACATGTACCATTAATAATCAGATAACTCAACAAAAAACCGTTTTGTCTTCAAGGATGCCTTAAAAGGGTGACGACAAAACTATTCCATTGAGCAGGTAAAATTAATCTAACATAGCTTTTTCTTGAGTTATCTGATTATTCATGGTACATGTTACATACCATTGAAAAGAGTATTAACTAGAGAAGTTTTAAAAACCATTTTAAAACCCAACACTATGTATTTTTTTTAATTTCATTTTGTAAAGTAGACAACATTATTTTTTTTTAATTTTGATGTTTGATACGACGCTGTCAGGTTTTTTGAAGACGATTGTATGAAATTATGATTCAATCTGAATAAGACACGACTAGACTAAAAAATAAATCGTTTTATAGGCACCTCGAGCATTAAATTTTAAAAAATTCAAGATTTTAATGAGAAAAATGGGAAATTTCTAGAAAAATGGCAAAAAAATTATTACACTTTGAACTTTGGACATAATGTTATTTTATTAGACGCAACAAGTAGCCTAGACCATCACCTATCCACCATTCACCTATGGCTACTCATCCTCCGAACACCCTGTATATCAATGATCAAATATAAATCTTTTATTTGTCATTTTAATACAAAATTTGTTTTTTAGTCTACTATTTTTCAATAAATAATAATTTGATTTGTATAATAAAGAAGCCACAACATTGTAAGAGCTTTAAATACGCTCAAATACGATAGTAAATATAAATATTGCAACGTTCAAGTGTGATATCGCGAAAACCAGTCGACATAATGGAGCTGGAGTACGACGCTCTGTGCGACACGTATGTACTTTGATTCATTTATCTCCCGAACTATTGAAGATCTCATTTTGAAACTTCGGGTGTATTATGAATGTACTCTAGCCTATATTTTGAAATAATTTTTTTTTAAATTGGTCGAAGTTACCAAAATCCTGATTTCAAAATTTCATTTCCGGTTTTTCATATTAAAAAAAAAATATAAGTTCAATTTCATCTTGTATTCGAGAAGAACAGCTAATTTTTTATTTGAATCGCAATTTTTGATATTTTGAAAAAAAATTTTTCACTCCGAAAAAAATTCACATCAGAATTCGAATTTTCATAATGACAATTCTTCAGAAGCCAATAACTTGACAAATAAACATCATACGAAGAAAATATTGTGTGTTCATATTCATACCTACTAGAAGTAGAATTAAGCCGAATATGAACAAATTTCAGAAGGTCACTTTTTTTTCGCTGTCCGCTTCAGGTGAAATGCCCCAGATATCACTTTCGAAGCAGTCATATTTTGACATTTGACAAGTAGAAACAACGCCATTAATAAAAAATGCAACCATTAGCGGATCCATACAGATTTTTAGGGATCAGGGGAGGGTGGGCATGAATTGATAGTGATGTGAAGAATAAAACCCGTGCACATCGCTCAAGAACTGCCGAGAATATTGCTGCTGTAGCCGAAAATGTTGAAGAAAACCCAGGTTTGTCTATTCGGCTATTCCCCGTCGTTCTTTGGAATTAGGCATTCCATAAACGTCATCACACCGTATTTTGCATAAGGATTTGTTGATAATCGGCCGGCTTGAATTCTTGTGTTAACTGAACTTTATGGGCCTTAAGACCCAAATCTTAATCTTTATGAAAAATACGGCGTAATGGCGTTTGTAGAATGCCTAATTCCAAAGAACGACGAGAAATGGACAAACCTGAGTTTTCTTCAACACTTTCGGCTACAGCAGTAATCAGTAATAGGTATACTCGGCTTTTCTTGAGCGACCTGCTCTGGTTTTATTCTTCACATCACTATCTTGTTTCACGACTACCTACCCAAAAATGATCGAGTTCTACGAACCATCTCTTCCAAATTTTCACCATTTTTATAGCGAATTTTAATAATTTCACTGCGTTTTTGAATCATATATTATGTATGAAAGTATGGTTCCATTTTCGTAGTTTTTACTTATCAAATGTCAAAAGATGACAGCTTCAAAAGTGACATCTACCGAAATAGCGGGCTTTTCAAAATAATAATCTTGTTGAAAAACCCTTCATTAAAAGAGACTTTTTCTATTTACGATACACTGAGACGGAAATATAATTTAACGCTTTTCGAGAGAAGTTACTAACGTTTCAATGTTCGGAAACCATAAAATAAATACTTCGGCTTACAGACTAAGTAGGTACCTAATACTTTTTTCCTTTTCAAGCTGATGTGATCTTCATAACGGAAGATAAGGAGCATGAAACGTTTGTTCGAGATGGGAATGACTTGATAATGGTCGTTGAAATTACGTTAGAGGAGGCCCTATTGGGTACTATTGTAACTGTTGATACCATTGATCATAGAACTATAAGAATACCAATTACAGATGTTATTGAGTGAGTATTCGATAGAAATAGCTCATAGCTCTATTGCTCATATAAAAGTATATACAGAGACAGATATTCATGCTCACATATTATACTTTGAAATCTCAAGTGTTTTGATCACAACCCGCTTTTGTTGGGGATGGTGATTGGATCCGACAACTTCCCGAATACCCAGAAATGGAGGACGTTTGTTGATGCTTCCAACGTGATAATGAGTTTTTCAAACGATCATGTACACAGTCTTCCACAGACTCTAATCGAAAAGACCTAATGTTTGTCGTACTCAATTTGAATTAAATCTATTGAAAAGTTTTCGAGCTACAAATCAGTGGCGACGCTAGAGGGGGTACAGGGGGGATGGCGGGCCACCCCTAAGATTTTGCTGCCCTCCCTAGAATTTTTTGACATGGAAAATTGAAAGTCTTACGGTGGGTTTCACAAAGCGTAATCACCGGTGATCCGAGCGCTTAATCTAGAATCAACTCGATTTTACAGTTCAAAAATCATAGAATCGAGCCGTTGATCTCGGATCACCGGTGATTACGCTTTGTGAAACCCACCGTAAGACTTTCAATTTTCCTGATATATTTCTATTTACTTTGGCCCCTCCTGAAGAATTCCGCCCCCCTCAGGGTCGATCCTAGGGTGTTGGCCGCCCGCGTGCAGAATCCTTATGTGCCGCCCCAAAGACAAAAAAAAAATATCTTTTTTGACATATATAAAAAAAATCTTTGATAGGCCTCCTTTTATTGTTAGGAAAAAACTGTACATATTAGATTCAAGGGGAGGGATAACCCCGCTACTTTTCCGGTAAATATTTCGATGAGCCCTCTGCCCTCCGGCATCTTTTCCAAAGATTTTTATGTCATCTTACACAATGAAAATGCAATTTTCATATACGCATATATATTTTCAATACTACTGTATTCGTGTAGGTACTAGCCCAACTAGCAAAATAGTCCCCTAAAAGAACGAAAATATTTCATAATCATCGTATTGCGCAGATAGAAACAACAAAATTATTTTTTTATGCGTCCCAATACGACAATTTTATCTTAAAATATAGAGATTTCTATAATGCGGTTATTGCGGTTGTCTTAACGTTCTCACAACTCATATAATACGATAAAGAAATAGTCTAAGTGAAGGAATTTTATAACAGTTGCATAACGTACCATAAAATTCTTATAGAATAATTTTAAAACAGTCTTATACAGATTATAATAAGGTTGCATAGCTATTGCGTTACTTATTATAGCGGCGTTAAACGATGGTTGTAAAAGAATCTGTATAAATAGTTGCATTAGAGTTCCATAAAAAAATAATAGGATTGTTGCTTTACGCAGAAGTAAAACATATATACACAATTAATATTAATGGATTTTATAATCATCTTATAACAACTACATAATTCTCTCTTATGAAGAGCTTATAGAATAAAAATGTAGTTCTCAGGAATAAATTTATATCAAGTCATGCATTATAAAATCATTTTAAAATTTACTGTATCCCCTACTAGAAGAATTGCGCGGATTTTTTTAGCAGGTTCCGTTAACAAAATGAATTCGGCAATATCTGATTATGAGTGGAAACGAATAAAAAGAATCAGTTAAAAAGAAGTACAATGGAATGGAATACTTCAGACGCAGAGGCTGAGGTGGCATGTAACGAAAAGGCTAATCTATAAGAAACGACCATTTTAGATTCAGCCAGCAGTGATAGGTAATACTGAAGAAGAATCCAAAAGAAATGAAGGCCAACCTGATATGTTGGAAGAAAGCGTCAACATTAATAGTGCTGATGAAGAAACCACTGATACAGACGACGTAAATTTGATGCATTACCTGTCTGAAATTGAAAAAAAGATTAAAATAAGAGATCAACTCAAGATTTGGGCAACGTCTTTTTACATCAATCATTATATGAAACCTGGCTATTCCTAATCTTCTTCCTACAGCTCCAAGAACATTCTTAAATATTCCCCAACTTAATAATTTGTTTGGAAAATATCCAGAAGTTAAACCGCTTGCGTTTTTTTGGAGACTATCCAGCGCAAGCTTTCATTGAAGAGGACTGTTTTTATCTTTCATTAATTTTTATTTATTTTCAGGAGTAGCGAATTTTAATGCTAAACATAATGCTAATGCAAATCCAATTTGTTTCGGGCACCGAATCAGTTTCATGTTGTAATTTGTAGTTTGTAGGCCCATTTGTCAACCCCTTTCTATTATTTTCCACTGTTTCCACTATTTTGACATCTTTTATGGTTTATTATATAAATACCTGTCTATAAATTTCACGATGGGAAAAAATCTGTATACAAAAGTTATTCTAAACACAATATAACTAAATGATTGTTAACTGTCGTACCCCAAGCACGTTAAGCGATAATTCTGTTCTATTATGTAGTTTGCCAACACGCTATAGGATAACGCGGATATCTAACGTACAGTGTTGTTAGCTTGGGCAGTTAGTAGTTATATCATTGTTTAAACAATGGATATATTATACCAACATTCATAATATTAGGTGCAATAAATAGGTCGTAGACTTTTTATTTTATTATGATACATCTTGAAGTTCAAAACTTGTTGCAAATCAATTAAAAAAGTCAGCAATTTTTTTTCATTATACATTATCAGAATATTAATCATATCATTGTCATCTCTGACAAACAAATCGTTTGGAGATGTATTTTCTTGAAGTTGGAATTACTTCGCAAAAAGTTATACAAGAGCGCCGATACAGCCTGACCTCACGTCAGAGTGCTACCAACATTTCTTCACCAGGACAAAAATTTTTTTAACAATAACTGAAAAATTATTGCAATAAATTTTATGTCGCTTGCACTTTATGCAAAACAGCGACATGTGTTGAACAATTCACTATTTATACTCGTGGTGTGTAGTATAAAATCTGGCAACATCCAAAGGTGGTCAAGAATCAAAACCTAGCAATGACTCTTGAAACTATCAAATGCAATGGTATGGCGCTGTATTGAACAACATAATAAAACTTTAATATCGTATACAGCTCAGAAGGGAATAGAATCATCGTATAGGGTCTTTAAAGTGTGTTCTACCATATACGCCATTTTATTAAACTTTCGGATGTTCCGAAACCGCCGCCATTGTGAGAAAAACATAAATGAACGTGAAAAGGTTAATTAAAATTTAATTTTTAAGAGAAATGTATAGATTTCTGCTTTTACAACAGTCACAATATATGTTTTATTCTTAGTTGAAAACTAAACAAAGAAAACATAATTTGTTATTCTTTATCTTTTAATAATATCAATAAAATGTAAACTAAACTGAGGCGCTTTAATTTTTTATCATCAATGTATAATATATTGTCAGAAAATTTAGCTGCGCAAATAAATTTAGCCCCTGGACTAACGACAAAGATCCTTAATAAATGTTCAATCAACAGATACGATAATAACTCCGCCGCCATATAATGTCGCTGGCATATGATATTGAATCTTAAACCTCTGTCTCTGTCATGACTGAACGCAAACGTTGACATACCTCTATATCTAATAAAATATTCTTGTGACAATTCTATTCCGAATTTCAACAGTAGACAACAAAATTATTTTATTAGCGATTCTTTCTGCATTATAAAATAATTTCTTAGTAGTTCTATAAATGTTCGTTAAATACTCTCAAACCGCAGAATAAAAGAACTGCTATGCAAAAGTTTCATAGCAGTTGCCAAATAGTTTTGTAAATGTATTGTATAAGTGATTTTGAAGACATCCTTATAGGACAGTTTTATAGTGATAATACGGATTATCTTATAACGGTTGTATAGTTAACTATAGAACTGTCCTAAAAGAACTAATCTGTTGTATAAACTGGGGCCTTTTTTGGTTGTAAAGACATTGTATAGTGGTTTATAGCCGCATTATAAGATTTTAACGTTTTTATAAGATATGCTGTATAGCATTTCTCACAGCCTTTATAAAATTAGTTTTGCTAGTTGGGTAGATTATGTATCATGTACTAGATACGTGATACATCGATTTCAACAAAATAAAAAATATTCAATAAAAAAATATGTGATGTAGGAAAGAAAAACGAACTGAATACTAAAAAAACGAACTTATATGTCACGAAAAACTATGTGTACTAAAAGGGACTAAAAGTCTTTTATTCATCCATTTCACGAAATAAAAACACATTCAATGAAGAAAATAAACTAGATATTGAAAAAAAACCTATATGTAACAAAAAATTTAAATACAAACAGGACATTTCAACCAATTCAAAAAACATTCAATAAAAAAATGTAAAATAGGAAACATAAAATGAATACTAAAAGAAAAAACACTTACAAACTAATATATAACAAAAAGTATAAATACGAACTAGGAACAGTCTTTTATTCTGTCTGTAATGACTAGTATGTATACGCATAAACAGGTACCTATAAAATAACTTTCCTAGCTTTTGAGAAACAAGTAAATCAATAATTTCGCTCATATCAATTCTTTCCCATATTTCATATTCAATAGAGATAATGGCCAAATTCGGGAGTATCTCCTGTAACATATTGCTTCTCAAGTAATCTTTAATTATTTTCAATTTACAGAAACTCCTTTCTCCTGAAGCAACAGAGACAGGAAATGCTAATAAAATTCTTATGGTTAATGAGAAATTGAAAAAACAAGAAACTTAATCATTTTGAACAATAATTTCTAATAAGTATTTCATGAAAATAAATTAAATTTTCGGGGAAATTCCTTTGAAAAAATCAAAATGAAAGAATATAGCCACTAGCAACAATATAATTTGTTAATAGTTCAATGGCTTGATATCTGTGTGGAAGATTTCACACAAGCCCATCTCTATTGAACCGACTGAATAACAACGCCACATTCCTACTGCGGCGACCCGCGGGCCACATTTGAAAAACAGTATAATAATATTGGATTTTGAGTTGATCTAAAAATGTCATTGACACTTACCTTGGGCTATATAAACTTTTTTACAATAGAAAACAGTTTCCACACTCAAATTTGTTCGTTAGTATGTAACAGGAGGATTATTATTAACACATCAAGAGTTTATCAAATATATCGCGTTCATTGATATAAATATCAACAACCGCCATGGATCCGACACGAACTAGCCGAATTCTTCATCCAGGGAACAAATGAAAGTTTCAACCTCATCGAAGTGGGTAGAAGTCGACCTAGGTTTCGATCATTGTTTTGATCATCTTCAGGACAATGATCGAAACCTAGGTCAACTTCTACCCACTTCGATGAGGTTGGAACTTTCATTAGTTCCCTGGATGAAGAATTTGGCAAGTTCGTGTCGGATCCATGGCGGTTGTTGATATTTATATCAATGAACGCGATATATCTGATGTGTTTACAACGATTCCTTTTCTTTCTTGGATTATTATTAATTTTCCCACGAGACCGGAATCCAGAACTGTGGCAACGAGAAATAAACATGAAGCATGAAGCTATGACAGTAACTGCATAAAGCCCATTACAAACCATAATAATTTCACCCCAGCTATTTTTGTTTTCACGATAACGCGATTGATTATATTCCAACATCTGGTAATTTTTACCAATCCTATTTCAAGACCCTATCGATACCGGTAATTGCTCTCAGATGATAGTTTTTTCGATTTTTGTATCACGTTCTTCTGAAGTTTCATTTAATTTTTTTCTCGTCTCATTTAAAATTTGGAAAGTAATCAATAATTAAAAATAAATCTCTTTAAGATTTGTTGAAAATCATATTTTTCACAAATCGACATAAAAAATGTGGCGGCCTGCGGCCGCCCTATGAGTTTGGCCGCCCGCGTGCGGGGCACGCGCTGCACACTGCTAGGATCGGCCCTGGGCCCCCTCTTTCTTTGAAAGCTGGCGTCGCCACTGCTACAAATCAAATTATCAAAAAAACTTGGGGCGATTTTAGGACTTTGGACTCATAATGCTTTTGGCGCTACATGCAGCCTTCTAACAGTATTCAAATATAAGCGAAGCGTATATTCAAAGTTATCAGACCTTCCTCATTCTGGCAGTTAGTCCGAAGGATGATGAATGTATTCTTCAGAAAAAACGTCACTAAACCGTTTGTTCGTTCTCTAAAATATTTTAATTAATTCTTAACCTTTAACTCCCGATTTTCACACCGCTATTTCCCGAATAGCACTTTTTTCCGTCTCGCTTTGAAACCGTACATCCTAACTCTGAAGTACTTCCTAAATCTTCCTCCAAACGAACCAGAGCAAACTGAGACCTTTTCCGTTTAAGAATTCTCCAGCTACTGTCACTTCTTCGATTTCAAAAGCAATTCAAGATTTTTGATTTTTCGTTTCCTACCTTCCGTGTGCGTATTCCCAGCAGGGTGTCGTAATCGTATAAAATTTTCGATTCGTGTTATCTGGTTTTTTCATATGTAGGTATACCTATATCCTATACCAGACCTATTATCGATTCCGGGAAAGTTGCAATGAATTCTACTAATTCTTTTCTAGCAACAACTACGAGAAACTTGTAGAAGGTGAAGGCATGCCCATCCTAGAGAGGTATCCCGAAAAAGGAGATCTTCGAATCAGGTTCAAGATTTGTTTCCCCACCTATCTACCGAAAGCTAGCAGAGAATTGCTATCAAAAGGTTTTCATTTGGCTAAACTGGGAGGTGGATGCAGGCAACATGAAACTATCAATAAACTGGTACTGGCTGATAAAATTTTACGGGTTGGACCAGATGAAAGGTTGCTTCCTGTTTGATAGACCTTCGATATTAATTTATTATAATATAGAATATAATATTTATAATAAAGTGAAGTATTTATTACATTTAACTCCAAATAATTATACAATATTTGAACAATTAGCATACGTTAATATATACAGGTTCAAAGGAAGCAAGACATACTTACAACACGTCACAAAATTGATTATTCCAAAACCCTTTAAATTTATCGATTGTTTCTAGAGGTCGTGTTTGGAAGATGAAATTCTGACACATTTCATTTTGAAAATGTTAGGTTATGGTCATTCCACTGTCAGATACGCCCGCAACGTTGTCGTTTCTGCATAAAAATCGTAGTAATACGTATTTATCAAAATGAATTTGAGAAAATATTATGTGAATTCAATAATTCCAAAGATCTGGCGAATGTTGAAGAAACTTTTCTGCTGATAATGGTAATATTTCACGAATATAAACATGGTTGGAAGATTCAATTGACAGTTATGCTATTTTCTTGTACGAAATCAAGAATCGGGTGATGAAATTTCACTGAAAAATAATGGACAGAATAGTCTGTTACTTTGACATAGTTCATTCGAAGGAAGAATAAACGTACTTGAATAACCCGACAGAAAAAAAACTTCTAAACAAACAGACGGACCTATGGAATTCACCACTTTTCAAAATTCTCAAGAAATGAGCTTCCAGAAGACATTCAAATATCTTTTTGCACAACTTGAAATACTCCAGTATGAAAATGTTGTGGTACTTCGAAACCTGTCTCACAGTTAAACCTCAAAAGGGCTAACTCTATTTACAAAGTTAAAAGAGAGAAAATGGAAATTAGTACTGGCAACGTCTCTCGGAATTATTTGACATTCTTGAGTACCAACCTGCGTCAGTTTCAAGTAAAAGAACTTGATAAACCTGCTAAATCATGGCCAACGGGGATACTTTATAAAAGTGTATGTAGTATATCAACTAGGTCAGAGAGGGCTTATACATCTAAATGCACATGCCATCATGCCAACGGAAAATTGACCCTGCAAACATAAATTCCATAGCTGATAGAAGTTAGCCACGGATTCCAAGCCACGGTTTCTGACAGGCGGCGCGAAAGGCGCGCAGCGTTGCCAGACTGACAAGGATTTATTGGAAGGAAGGATTGCTTGTATTTCTGTAATATCGTAATATATTTGATGGAATAATGGAATTCGATCATTTAAGAAGCATTTGAGCATATTCCATCTATTGTGAAACTGGTAATACGCTCGAATTTAGTGTTCTTTCGAAGTGTATATTGAGTGTCAAATAAAAATTCATATCTTCCGAAATACAGTGTGTTCGAAAAAAAATTTTTGCTGGAATATGTGTTTTTACATGCTCTACGAGATACCACTTTCCAAATTTTTTGGGATGCCGTCTGGGACTTGGCAAATTCGAAAAACTACCCAGCCACGGTTTTCATTCAACTTAAAACCTCCATATTTTCCAGAGAGTAGCTTGTTCGAAAAATAGTAATTTACGTAACAAGTCCGGAAAATAGGGTTTTTTTGGACGAATAGACAAGATTCTAGGACGAGCCGGAGGCGAGTCCTGGAAGTCTGTGAGTCCAAAAAAACTATTTACGGGCGTGTTGCGTACAATATTTTTTCGGCAACCGTGAAGAATTACAAATCAATGAGATGACACATCTCTTTATTGATTTTGATTCATATTTGAATTAAACAGAACAGAACTGTCATCCGTTATTTCGTTGCTATTGTGATGATCATAACAATGACAACAACGACGTGTTTTTCCGGCCTAGGCCGGGAAATGCTACTTTCTCAAAGAAAAAGCGTCCGGGAAGTGGGTACTTCCCGGACGGTTGCCGAAAAAATTTTTTGCTGGAATATGTGTTTTTACATGCTCTACGAGATACCACTTTCCAAATTTTTTGGGATGCCGTCAGGGCTTGGAAAATCCGGAAAATGATTTGGAAAACCTCATATTTTCCAGAGATGAGCGTGTTCGAAAAAATTTTTTTGCTGGAATATATGTTTTTACATGCTCTACGAGATACCACTTTCCAAATTTTTTGGGATGACGTCTGGGACTTGTGAAATCCGGAAAATGATTTGGAAAACCTCATATTTTCCAGAGATGAGCTTGTTCGAAAAAAATTTTTTACTGGAATATTTGTTTTTACATACTCTACAGGAAACCATTTTCCAAATTTTTTGGGATGCCGTCTGGGACTTGGCAAATTCGAAAAACTACCCAGCCACGGTTTTCATTCAACTTAAAACCTCCATATTTTCCAGAGATGAGCTTTTCGAAAAAAATTTTTTGCTGGAATATGTGTTTTTACATGCTCTACGAGATACCACTTTCCAAATGTTTTGGGATGCCGTCAGGGCTTGGGAAATCCGGAAAATGATTTGGAAAACCTCATATTTTCCAGAGATGAGCTTGTTCGAAAAAAATTTTTTGCTGGAATATGTGTTTTTACATGCTCTACGAGATACCACTTTCCAAATTTTTTGGGATGCCGTCAGGGCTTGGGAAATGCGGAAAATGATTTGGAAAACCTCATATTTTCCAGAGATGAGCGTGTTCGAAAAAAATTTTTTGCTGGGACTTGGCAAATTCGAAAAACTACCCAGCTACGGTTTTCATTCAACTTAAAACCTCCATATTTTCCAGAGATGAGCTTGTTCGAAAAATTTTTTTTGCTGGAATATGTGTTTTTACATGCTCTACGAGATAACGCTTTCCAAATTTTTTGGGATGCCGTCAGGGCTTGGGAAATCTGGAAAATGATTTGGAAAACCTCATATTTTCCAGAGATGAGCGTGTTCGAAAAAAATTTTTTTTGAAGTCCCAGACGGCATCCCAAAAAATTTGGAAAGTGGTATCTCGTAGAGCATGTAAAAACACATATTCCAGCAAAAAAATTTTTTCGAAAAAGCTCATTTCTGGAAAATATGGAGGTTTTAAGTTGAATGAAAACCGTGGCTGGGTAGTTTTTCGAATTTGCCAAGAACGAGACGGCATCCCAAAAAATTTGGAAAATGGTTTCCTGTAGAGTATGTAAAAACACATATTCCAGCAAAAAAATTTTTTCGAACACGCTCATCTCTGGAAAATATGAAGTTTTCCAAATCATTTTCCGGATTTCCCAAGCCCTGACGGCATCCCAAAAAATTTGGAAAGTGGTATCTCGTAGAGCATGTAAAAACACATATTCCAGCAAAAAATTTTTTTCGAACACGCTCATCTCTGGAAAATATGAGGTTTTCCAAATCATTTTCCAGATTTGCCAAGTCCCAGACGGCATCCCAAAAAATTTGGAAAGTGGTATCTCGTAGAGCATGTAAAAACACATATTCCAGCAAGAATTTTTTTTCGAACACACTGTATTTCGGAAGATATGAATTTTTATTTGACACTCAATATACACTTCGAAAGAACACTAAATTCGAGCGTATTACCAGTTTCGCAATAGATGGAATATGCTCAAATGCTTCTTAAATGATCGAATTCCATCAAATATATTACGATATTGCAGAAATACAAGCAATTAACTATAATACATTCTCCCTAAAACCGCATGTCAGTCTGGCAACGCTGCGCGCTTTTCGACCGTCGCGTCAGAAACCATGGCTGGGAATCCGTGACTAACTTCTATCGAATCAAACATAAACAATACACAAAAACATGAGAATCATTACTATTATATTTACATAGATAATATTTACAAATACCAGCTTCATAATATACATCAATTTACATTGATAAGGTAGGTGGTATGTTCTGGTTGTCTCCAAATGCAGCATATTCCACACACTTTGAAGGATCAGTAGGAAAATATTCCTGACATTTTGTCATCAATCTTTTCAAGGCTTGTATGTATTTCCTCTGAGTCTCATCATTCATTACATGAGCCACATTCTTCGAAAAAATCTTCTCTCGACCCGTCCTAGCATGTATACCGACCATTGTAACACCAATGGGCCAAGGAGCATTGCCAATTGCCATTTGGAGATAGGCACCACTAGCTTTCAAATAATTTCTGTTCAACAAATGCACAACAATTTCTGTCAAACTATCCAAGATATCATCAGGTACTGAAAATGATTTCAATTTTCGAAGTAAAGGCTTTAGATACACTTGTGTCTGGGTGTATGTGGCTCCTCGTAACTTGCCTTTAGTACCCATTTTTTCTTCTTGTGTTCTATTTTGCAACTGATCATTCCACAGCTTTAATATTAAATTTATAAAATGAACTATCACTGTCATGTCATGTTCTTTGTTACCACGTCCCATTTTTTTCGACAGTTCAACTATTTCCTCGTGACTCAGATATTTTTGCTCCTTATTGGATGACTTTTTTTCATCACCATCTTTAGATGATTTAAGTAAATCTTGTAGGTAATCCTGGTCCACTTTCTCCATTGCTTCTTGAAAATCGTTTCGAAATCCTCTAGCTTCTGGTTCTAACAATTCCACTTTACGTAACCTCTTGAATGCATCCAGTTCAGTTTCTCCAAAGAGTTGAATTGGTTGTTCCCTATCTCTCAACCTGTTGATAACTTCTTGACGTGGTAAAAGGTGATCATCTACATTACTTTCGGCGGAATCATTCTTGTCTTCAACTGAAGCTTTCTCTTCTTGTATTGGGAGACCGTACTTCTTTATATACTCTTCTCGTTCTTTAGCTAGAAAGTCACCTTTGCTGAAATATTTTTTGCCAGGCTGTATCTTGTTCATTTCCTCTACGATTTTCCGTTTACGAGCAATTTCTGCTTTTAAAGCCTCCATTTGATCGTTAATATAATATTTTCTAACAGAGTAATGTACAAAACAAATATTTACTGTTTATACACGGATGACAGATTGACAGAAGGTTTATGAAAGCTTGAAATCTGACATTATTCTTATAGGTTAACTGTTGTCACCATAGAGAAAATATTTAAAAGTTCAATATTCACAGAACACGTATGATTCGGAGCAATTTAATTAGCGAATCCGAAGATTAAAACGCCCTCTTTCGGCAAAAATTCCAAACTAGAAAATGAGTACTGTTTTGAGATCTAGTAAAGGATCCAGCTCTTTTTGTATGTAAAGTGGCGACCTGTCAAATTTTCTGAAAGTTTGGTATGTTGTTGTAACCGACTCAGTGACCAAAAGTGTCAATGGGTCCAACCCAATAATATTACTAGTTTTCTAAATACGTGGTGTTGAAGTTGAAAATTGCCGGGATTTTCGGATTTATTTTTTGTTCATTAAAAGTTAGATTGGATTTCTGTTGCATGCAGACGTTCACTACATATTCTAGTGATGAAATTAGTGGATACGTTTGATTAAAAATATTTATATTTACAAGCTGAGTCACGAATGTATAGCGGTAGTTTTTTGTCAAAATTCACTTTTTCTACTGTGACGTCAGGATTCAGAAAGGCATATTTTTAAAACGTTCTTTTCGATATAGTAGGTATTTGGACGAGAAAATATTGCACAGTACACATTTTTTATACAGGGTGTTTCACAGAGAGAGAAGTACTACTGCTTCTGAACATGATGGAACCGAATGGACACCCACAAAATTCAAAGAGTGCTAGGCATGGGACAAATACTGCCAGCTCGTTTATCTGTAGAATTATGGATTGAATATATTATAATCGATTTCAAGCGGATAACCAGTGATAACCGCGGTTATCTCTGGTCTTGCCCTTGGTTATACCCCTTCAGGAAGGAAAGGCCCACGAATAACCAACTGGCGCTTGAATGTAGTTATCTGAATCGCGCGAAAATCAAGCCTATCTCAACCCAGTTATCAAGTACGGTTATCTGCGGTCCAAACGATGACGTTGAAGGGCTAATTCATGACGTCACATAATTATAATCAACGAGGGCTAAAAGCTTGAATGAAGTTGATGGTAATTACCTACCAATGATGACCAAGTTATTCGCTTGAAATCGATTTATGCCAGCCATATTCGATCCGTTGTCGTAGGATTGTCCACGACATTTTTTGACATCTAAATCTTCAGCTTGCAGTTTATCTAGAATTCGCTGTGATATTATTCTCCAGTCTTTCCGTCAACCTCTAAGAAGTCGATAAAACTTTCCTTTATCCTAGATCCAGACTACATTCGCTTTGAATATCGGTTCATTCGTTCTGTGAGATACATATGGGGTGCAGTCGAACATAATAGTGATATATGTAGTTGGCCTCCTTGATCTCATTAATAATGTTATTCCTAACTTTGGTGGCCATTAAATGGATCATTTCATTTTGTAAAGTTCTGGACAGATTGGATATGTTTGTTCTTTTTTTACTTCAGGGTCGGGGGTCATATTGGATAATAATAATTTTTTCTGAGAAAATCCAAAATAAATTATTTTTAACCTCTGGTTGTTTTTGGCGCCCCTTAAGCTGGCGCCCCCTAGATCCGGGCCTGTTGTCACACAGGAGACTGTGTGTAATTTTTTTTATCTGTTCTATAACACTTTAAACTTGACTGATGGAAAACTTCGAGAAGACTCATTCTGGCTTAACAATCCTGGCTTGGAGAACACTCATTAAAAGCGCCCAGCATCCGAACTTGATCAATCCAATTATATGATTGGACAAGCCGAAAAAAATACGAACTATGCTTAGGAGGAAGCGAAAAAGCCTTGTACATCGTCTCAAAATGCCTCTTAAGAAGTGAATAGTTTATCTAAGGCAGTGAATATAGTCAGGTTCGAGATTCTTGGGAACATCATCTCAGAACAAAACTAACTGAAAAACATATCCATAATGGGGACCAATCACGAGTCATGTGTTTCGAGCATTCTGGAAGCCGACGTTCAAGCTTTCAGAAATTCACCACCCTGCACATGTCATCCACGAGGACATCCAAGTCCGCCTCGGAAACACGCTTCGAGTCGAGATTCTCGAAAAGCTTTCATCTTTTGCCGGTTTTGATCACTCACCAGGCATATTGGGACTCCGAGGCGTCCAAGAACGTTGAGTCCCGAATGCCCCGAACGCCGAAGGGTAATTCGATCGATCAAACACGGAGACTCTTTCCGAGCATTCATGCGGTGCCGGCTGCCCGAAAGTCCCGTAAAAAGTCCTCGTGAGTGGCCTACATAAGAGTTAAGTAAGCTTTTATTCAAAGACTAATCACACTCTGAGTGTGGAATAGAGTGGTATGATCCATAATAGTCCACAAGGACGCGTTGAAAGGACTCCCACTCATTTCGCTTTAATCTTAATTAAATGAATGAAGAAGGCGGAGGAAATACAACAATTATTTAATGAACTTTCAGACGCCAAAAATACTCGATGTCTGTATTCTTCGAATAAGTTCGTTAATGGGCACGGGCACTGTGCGCTTTTTTAACATGGCTGTTCGAAATTTTGTTGTCCTGATAAATTCAAAACTTTTGGGTGCGAGCTGTAGATTCCTCTCATCAAACGAAACACTTTTTTCCTATACAATTTTTCAAAATTCGGTTTCGTTTGATAGATACAGGGTGTCGAAAAAAAATTTCTTTTTCATATCTTCGGAACTTTCATTTCGAATGAACTGAATTTTGGCTGATTGATTACTCTATTCATGGTGCATATTCGTCAATCAAAACATATTCAATATTTCTCCCGGTATAAAAGTTACAGCGAAGCCGACTCATAAATCCACGCAAAAATATCATAATTAAACCACTTGAAAAAGATAAACGGTTCATATATTTTTTTCAGAAGGATCATTTTGGAAAATGAAAGTATTCCTATATTTTTTTTTAAATCGCGTCGTTTTCCAGTAATTCCTCATTGTATACGATAAAATTTGAGAAAAAATCATAAATTTCAGGAATAATCTGGATACTTTCCAGGATTTTAAATAGCACCCAATCACAGACAAATTAATCGCACCACAACTGTTAGACACTCGGAAGAATGATGAAGAAAATACTGAGGCCAACAAAAAGGAACCAAAGAAGACGAAGATGCCCCACCATACTCAACTGACCGAAACCGCCCTTCTGGAGGGGATTCATGGCTAAATAGGGATGTTTTGGTTAGATTCAGCCTCTCTTGATTCACGCTTTTTGTCTGACCATAGTCGATTTCAAGCGGATAACCTGGTCCTAAGTGGTAATTACCAAAGATTACCAACTTCATTAAAGCGCTTTTGTGGTCCTTGTTGGTTATAAGTAGGTATGTGACGTCATGAATTAGCCCTTCAACGTCATCGTTTGGACCAGTGGCGGCTCGTAAACTTTTATCTTGGGTCGGCAGATATACAGGGTGTCCCAGTAGTGCCGCAGCGGACGATATACGCGTAACGGACTGAGTTTGTCAAAATTTTTTGATGTAGACTTGATATACTCCAAGTAAGAGCACATCCCAAAAATATTTTCGAATATATCAGGTGGCCCACAAAACAGGAATAGCGGATGACTTCATGGGCGTACCCAGGGGGCAGGGGGGGCAGCTGCCCCCCCCCCTTGAAGATAAAATCAGGTTTACTGACAATATATCTGACCGACCATCTTCTCAGGTATGAGCTGCCCCCCCCTAGCTGAAATCCTGGGTACGCTCTTGGATGACTTTGTTTTTTCGAATGGGACAACCTATATTCAATAGTGTTTTTCAATTCTCTGAAACTTCCTGCATGCTTTCGTATACTTTTCACATATTTTTATTCGACAGTTTTCGAAATATTGGCCATTTTGACAAAAAAATGATACTTGTAGAGGCTATTTTATCCAATTATATTGCACATACCAATAACAGTTTTACATGGATTGAAAGACAAGACTTCAAAGTATCCCACCCAGCTATAATAAAGCATCTCCAGCATATAGAGTCCACAAAAAGACTATCAACATGAAGAATTTCAAATCGATTTTTCTTCATTTTTTCAAATGCCTTGCATATTATTTTTTCTGCATTATAAACACCATTCATTTTACTCCATTTTTTGTCAAATACATGATTTATGCACATCTCTAACAGAAAAGGAATTTTTTGAGTTCGCGTTAAATAATTAATTTCCTGGAAGAAACGATCCAACCACTCACCCAAACTGTTTGGGCCAAACATACGAACACTGGAGGCTCCTGTTCCTGTCTGTAGCCGCATCCCGAACGAAAACAATCGAGGCACCCCGATTGGCCCGATCCGATCGTTCCTCGTGTATAATACGAGTCGAGGCATTTCAGGTACGGCATAATTCTTTAATCTATGGGCATAATCCCATTTGCCGACCCTGCGATGTGTTGAGCCTGCTATAAGAGTTTAGCGGCTACTGTTCAGCATTTTTTTTTCTCGGCTAAAAATTTCGGGAAATATTGGTATTGGGCGGAAATTCATATAAGTAGGTACTATCATATTCAAAATCCTCGTCTATAAAAGTACGAAATACGACAAAAATTCGTTCAAAGCAACATTTATCTCTTAAAATTTGTGAGGTGGAACGAACAACGAAAACATCGCATTTTCGATTTTGAAAAAGCATCAACTAGGAGGCGACTATAATATTTATCATTATCTGAATAAAATTTCAACAGAAAACAGTCGAGTTAAAATTGTTTCGCTTCATTCGTATTCGCATTTCATTGAAACGTCGAATCAGGTGCAGCGTGCCGTACTTGGTCCCTAGAAAGCGTTCTATGCTTGGCGCTCTCGTCTTCCCGTACACGTACACATTTCAATTCTCGGACTGATTTGAACGGCGCGGCGTTGAGATTGGAAGAGCGTATTTCCAAGAAGTTGAAATATATCAGTGATATACAAATATGATTTATAGAATTTTATTTACACAGGTCTTGGAAATACAATAATTATAATAAATTTAGTAATTCAACAGAAGAAAGAGTAATTTACATTTTGGCTGGACATAAAATATATAGGGTCGGCACTGCCGACCCTGCCGTCCCTGCCGTCCCTGACGAGTCGCCACTGGTTTGGACCGCAGATAACCGTACTCGAGAACTGGGCTAAGATTCTGGTTATAAGAAGTGAGGTTAATAGGCTTTATTTTCGCGCGATTCAGATAACCACATTCAAGCGCAAGTTGGTTATACGTGGTCCTTCCTGAAGGGCTATAACCAGGGGCAGGGCCAGAGATAACCGCGGTTATTAGTGGTTATCCGCTTGAAATCGATTCATCTTAAGCTTCTTGACCTACGATCCGTCTTGACCAGGGGTCGGCAACCTGCGGCTCGCGAGCCACAAGCGGCTCTTTGGATGTGAGCCTGCGGCTCTTAAGCTCCATACGCAAATATTATCTATTTTATAAAAAAAAATTAAATCATTCTGAATCGATTGATGATTAGGCACTGGTAGATGAATTTGCTGACAGATTTGAGCGATTCAAAACCAACAAAACCACTTTAGCGTTTATGGTAAATCCTCTCAACACAAATAGTAACCAAATCCACATTGAGCCATTTCGAATTGATACTGATTGAAATGCAATTGATCGATTTAAAAAGTAAAACTTTGTAGAGTGGAAAATTTACTGAGTTGAAAAGCAAGTTGGAAGAGCTGGAGGTCCAGAAATGTATTTATGTAACACAAAAAAGGGGACAGCTTTAAAAGAAATGCCGCGAGTTGAGACAATTATATTTGACGCATGGAATAGTCTTCCTGATTGCTACAGTGAGGTGAAGAAGTTGGCATTTGGAGTGCTGACTATCTTGGGATCGACTTATTCGTGCGAGCAAGCGTTCTCTTGCATGAATATAATAAAAAGTAAAGTAAGGAGCCAACTTACAAATAAAAATTTGGAGTCATGTTTAGAACTTAAAACAACGAGTTATGAATCAAATCTATCATCTATCCAAACTTTCTGAAGCAGTGCAGAGCCAACGCTCCCATTGAATCTGTTTGTTTGTTTTTGAAGTAAAAGTTAAAGTTGCGAATAATAATGTTTTATTGCTTTAATTTTTCACACAAATAATCTAATAATTGTGAAAAAACTACTTATATATATAAATAAATTATATATATTTTTTTTATGAATGAATAGATCGTTTTTTTTAAACTTAATTTATGCGAGATTGTTGGCAAAAAAATCCGTGGCTCTTTAAAAACTTTGAAATTTTGTTAATTATAATTTTTGGCTCTTCCGACTCAAAAGGTTGCCGACCCCTGGTCTTGACCATCTTAGCTCCTTGAAACACTTCTGGAACTTCTAAGATTACGCGTCTCTTTCTTCGGTATACTTCGACACTTGTAAATATACGGACAGTCATTGTTGTTCCCTTTTAGTGAATAAACATATTTAAAAATCTCTTGTTGTTGTTGATTGTGATTATTTTGAAGTTAAAATATAACCGCGGTATATACAATACTGCAACAAATCACGCTACATAACAACAACTGACAATGTTGACAGAATGTTTATCAACTTTGTCGAAACTAAAATCACTATAATGAAAAAACGTTTGATGAAGAGCAGAAGAGACATAATGGGAAATAAAATTGAACACCGAGGATCATGAAATTATACCTACATTTAATACGGACAGTTCCTATCAAAAATTTATTGTTACCAGTCTTATATAACTAATAAATGATAAATGTCGATACAAACCACATATTGAATTGAAATTAATGAAAAATAAAATGATACTTAGCACTGAACAATCTGTGGCGATGCTTCTATCAATCTGAACAATCCCGTCTTGGAATTTTATGAACTCGACACTACACGGTTCATATAACATTAATTCCCTGAAAGTCTTCACATAATCATCACGAAATCGAAAAAAAAACCTAAAATAAACACTTTTCGCTTTTATCACATCATCATAGCTCTAAAAAAAATTTCGGTTATCGTTATACGCATGCGTCGATCGCAGACATTGACGTTTAAGATCGGTAGATTTATACATCTTTCAAACAATTAATACTGAATACGCAAAAGTGGTGTCTAACTCGACTACTTTTGCGAAAATTGTGCTGTCTGAATGCCTAATATCGCTTACCCGCTACCTCGCCAGACACACCGTTATACCCAAGACTATCTTTAGTTATACTATGTTATCCGAAAAATCAACAATCTGGCATCGTTTTTCCAAAAGCTCTGTGAAATATTCATAAAAGATTATTGTTTTGAATGCAAAATGATTACGTGTAACGTTGAACAATCATAAAATGGGTGAGAAACCATTCTTGCCATTACCACAAATTTTGTCAGTTTCATTTTTAAACTGTATTGAATATTGTTGTTCATATTTAATTATGAGTAATTTCATTTGATTAGGTTGTCGGTACGTTCCAGTAAATATTCGTAAAAAATATTTCTGAATTGACAATTTTATCTCTTTTTTTGAAACACGCGTTGATAATCATTCAGTATACCGATTTTTTTCAACAGTTTGAGAATCGTTATATACTCCATTCACTTTTATAAAGTATCGCAGTTAGCCTTGAATTAGGTTTATCAGGTTCTTCCACTCAAAACTGACGCAGATTGGCATTCGTGAAAATCAAGCGACATCGACATCTATATATATATAAAAGAAAGATGTTGGTTACACCATTTATAACTCGAGATCGGATGGAGTGTTTGTTATGAAACTTCATATATGG
Organism: Adalia decempunctata; assembly: GCA_951802165.1. Lineage (NCBI taxonomy): Eukaryota > Metazoa > Arthropoda > Insecta > Coleoptera > Coccinellidae > Adalia > Adalia decempunctata. The sequence goes on along the minus strand of OX637696.1, from coordinate 59,151,564 downwards.
ATTCGCTTACGGCCTGGTTATTATAAAATGCAATAAAACTTCGAAAAAATCGATGAAAATTTCACTTATACAGGAAATGCTTTTCCTCCTTTTGAGCGAGGCCACTAGGTGTCGCTACAGTTACAGTTACGCTACCGCTTATTCGTAGGTACTTCTCTCCGTTAGATGGGGTGTACAGTGACTATATTACTACTATAGTCACTGTAATAGTGTGTAATTTGAGTTGCCTACAACTTTGCGTAGGAGTACAGATGTCTAAAATGATTAGATTTCGTACCACTTCAAATGGCGCTACATTATGACTGATTATTAGTTATTTTTATAGTTTTATTTATTCAAAATAACGTTATCGTGAAGTAGGATGTCTAAAATAATGGTGTAGGCACTGATTAGATTTTGTTGTGACCAAATTGATTATATTAGCAATGTTTCGTTCTTTCCACTTCAGGTGGCGCTATTCACAAATTATGACTGATTTTTATCAGTTATTTCAAATACTTGAATTTATTCTGGCGAACGTGGCGTGTTAATGGCAGATAATTTTGTTAAGCAATAATGTGTGTTTATATTCCTGACATTCTGATGTATATTAGTTCTTAGGAAAAGTAGAAAACTTTCATTATGAAAAGATGCCATTCTGCTGTCATGTCATAATTGACTTTAGCAAATCAGCTGTTGATGCATCCATCAAATTGACAACGGAAAATACACTGAAATGATATTGCGGCGCCGCCACGTTGCTAATATTTTCGATTTGGTCGAACGTCATTCCATTCAAAAATTGACGGGTGCCTACACCATTATTCTAGACATCTTATCGTGTAGGTACTATATTTGACATCAGCACCATTAGATGGCGATGAATTTGTTGAGGCTTTCGCGACCATCAATTTATGTCATCTGTTTTTTTTTTCGAGAATTTCGATCGTCGTTGTTTGAAATGGTCGAATAAAAAACATATGACATCAATTACTGTGTAATTTACATAGGACTTATAGTACCATGAAGGTCTATTAACAGATCCAGAAGCGTGTGAATATCACAGTGAATTTTTATCGAAATGTCAAGTATATACGATTTTGGCGATCAGTTTCGATCGTGATATGTCCATTCTCATCTTTTCTCATAATTTTTATAATGTTTTTGAATTTCTGTTTGGGTAATAAATATATTTGCGGAGTGGGCTGAAGGACCTCGGTCGATTGCCTGTTGATACTAGTTGTCAATAAAGATCAGTTATTATTATTATTATTATTTGCGGAAATCACTAAATCCAAAATTGCTATAATTGGTAATTGACATATCATTTTTATGTATCTGTTCTGTGTGACAGCTCATATCCATCGAAACATTTGACAGTTCAAAAATCAGTGAACCAAGCTGTTGATCTCCGATCACCGGTGATTACGATTTGTGAAATCCACCGCAAGTATCATTTAGGCGGAACAAAGTTCGCCGGGCCAGCTAGTACTTTATAAAACTGAATGGAGTATACATCATGCGTTCAAAATATTCCAACGATGACCTCAAAAATATAAACTGAAATTACGAGCATTAAAACGGCGTTATAAGTTATAACCATTGCGTAACGGATCTACATAACCCTCAAAATAGGCCTAGGCTTGGAGTGGATCTTACTGACGGTATATGCAAAGTTTTTTGTATGGCATTTGAGAATCCGATAAGTTTGTATAGGGTTTTCCAAAATGAGGTATTATTTTGACATTCAAAGGAAAATTCTTTTTTTCAAATGAATGATCGGATGTTAATTTCACTATAAAAAGGAAGGTATATACGATTAATAATGGGAAATAACATCAGCCAAATGACCACCACGAGCACAGGACCATATCCGTTTCATGAAATTAACCATAACCAAATCGCAAAGTGGCTATGTCCTCGATAGCCTCACGAATTCCATCTTTGAGGTCTTGAATGGACGCTGGGCTCTTAGCGTAGTCCTTTTTCCATGAAAGATCAATGGTTTCGTTGCTTGTGTGGCACCCAGTGGCGTCTTGTTGAAAGTAAACGTTGTCCAGATCAATACCATCCCATTGCGGCCATAAAAAATCATTAACCATCTCTCGATAGCGCAATCCATTCACCCTAACTGTTGCTTCATCCTCATTCTCGAAAAAGTAAGGTCCAAATGACCCCGCCGGACCATAAACCGTACCAAACAGTCACGCGTTGAGGAAAGAATGTTTTTTCAACAATAACTCTTGGGTTTTCCAAGCACCAGATGCGACAATTTTGCTTGTTGACAAAGCCACCGAAGTGAAAAAATGGGCCTCATCACTCAAGATTATTTTCCTATGGAATTCTGAATCATTTTCGTGCATTTCAAGGACCCAATCAAAGATACGACGTTGTTGATGATCGGCAGGCTTGATTTCCTGTATTTAAACTTTATAAGCCTTGAGACCCAAAGCATTATGCAAAATACGGTGTAATGAGGTTTGTGGAATGCCTAATTCCAAAGAACGACGAGTAATTGGCAAACCTGGGTCTTCTTCAACACTTTCTGCTACAGCAGCAATATTCTCGCCTGTTCTTGAGCGACGTGAACGGATATTATTTTATTCTTCACATCACTTCTCCCAAGAGCTCAAATTTTGTTTTGCGGTTCAACAAGGTGCTCCACGACGACCCAAAAATATTCGAGTTTAACGAACCGTCTCTGCCAAATTTTCACCATATTCATAGCGAATTTTAATGATTTCGATGCATTGTTGATACGTGTATCGTTCCATTTTCATAAATGGCGTAGTTCCTACTTGTCAAATGTCCAAAAATTACAGCTTCCAATGTGACAACTATCGAAATAGCGGTCTATTCTCCTATTGGAAAATCCTTTATGATAAGAGGTATAGGTAATGTCTACACACATAAGAATGTGACAATTGTATAGTTCGAGATATAATTTTTAGTTATGCAAGATAAATTAATGAATGGTGATGTATTTTGGAGGAAGAAATATTGATTTTTGATTGCACACATATTTGAACAAAACTTGTTTTATTCTTACGAATTATCGATTTTCACTGTACAAGCTGACCCAAATTGCTTGATTTTGGCTGTTTCTGGTACTTCTAGACTAGGTGCAAATGTGGAAAGGAGTCCTTGGCTCGAATTTCGTGAATACTCCCTAACTGAAAGCCGTTTCACGATATCTTCATTTATTTTTAACATATAACGAAATTTTGATATTTTGGGCTTTTGGCGATTTCGAAAATGTGCCATAACTTTTTCATTTTCTAAATCTAAAATATCTAAAAACGGCAAAACTTTCTACAGACATTTTTTCATTAGCAATACGACACCGTATTCAGTTTTTTATCTCTTGTATAAAGGGTGGAAAAAAACAACTTTCTTATTTTAAATACGAATGATATCTTTTTTTGATCCTATGTTATGCAAAAAAATCAGCTTTTCAAAAATATACATATACATACCTATATGTCGATATAGGTATTATTTTTTCGTAATAAATTAAATTTTTCGGTTCCGCTACTTTCATAGAATAATGTATAACAGACTCCACTTTTAGTGATTATTCCACTTTTTTGCTATTTCTGTCTCGAATATGGAAATAATATATCGACATACAGTCGAATAACTTGAATCACGATCTGCCAGAAAAAAATTAGAGTTATTGAAAAAACACATTTTTCAAGTATTGTTTATGTGGGTAAATAATGTAACATTTAATCCAAACTAAAACTGCTTTGTCAACACCAGCATACATTGGTTTTTTTAAGTCTTCAGAACTCTCACAAGCACTACCAATTTCAACTACACTGATGATTATTTCCTTTTTTTCAAATAGTAGATTCGGTGTTTGCCGGAACGCCATACTTCAAAGCTACATCTTTCTTTCGTGCACCACTTTCCATTTCATTTCAAAGTCTATATTTTTCATCAAGAGATAAAATTTTCAAAGTATGTTTAGTCGACATATTGTTAGCTATATTGTCGTGAAACCTCGCAACTTATAACTAAAGAACTCAACTGATTTCACGGCATACGGTTGAGCTATGAAAAGATTCGTTAAAATCATGTACAGGCTGGGCAAAATTGGTGCTACATGAACTAAAACTTTTTAACCCGAGGAGATAGAAAAAATTGAATGGCACCTTATAGTCCTCTTTCTTCGAGAAACTGTTAATGCCATCAACTGCATTCCTCTATCTTCTTTCGTTTCCGAGTTATAGGCCGAAATTGCAATTTGGGCAATTTCAACTTTGGTCATTATCTCCGTTTCTGTTTATGCTAGGATGTTGAAATAAAAACATTATACAGGCATTTTTCTGATAGCAATCCAGTGGCGTACTCTGATTTTTTCTAAGAGGTTTATTTGCTGAGTTATAACAAAAAGTTTTAGTTCATGTAGCACCAATTTTGCCCACCCTGTACATAAAGTAAGCAGAACAACTCTCGCGAATCAAACTCGGAATAGCTCAAAATTTTGCCGTTTTTTATCCGTGACAAAATTTTGCCGCTCTTGTATTTAAAAAATTATGAGATATGTGCTAAGTTGATATAAACTTAGCGAAACAAATATCCGAGAAATGTTTTCAGCAAAAATCAAAGTAGCTCATCTTTTTCAGTGATTTATCCGTAAATTATCCGTGAAGAAAGAAAACATCGCCAATCTTGTATTTTAAGAAATAGGTACATATAGGATGCTTCGTCTGCTTGATATCAACTTAGCAAAACACATATTCAAAAAATGTTTTCAGCAAAAAACAAAGTGGCTCATCTTTTTCAGTGATTTATCCGTAAATTATCCGTGAAGAAAGAAAACATCGCCAATCTTGTATTTTAAGAGATAGGTACATATAGGATGCTTCGTCTGCTTGATATCAACTTAGCAAAACACATATTCAAAAAATGTTTTCAGCAAAAAACAAAGTGGCTCACCTTTTTCAGTGATTTATCCGTAAATTATCCGTGGTGAAAGAGAATTTGATTGATCGATTTGCAGCCGTCAAAACGTATATCAGGCATTTTTTTCTAAAACTATGCATTTTTGAAATTTGGAAGAAAGATAAAGCTTCTCATATTTTATTTATACGCGAGAATGAGAATTGTGCCGCTTTCGTTTGAAAAAAAAAACATGATCTGCTGAACTTTATATCAAATTAACCGATCACATATTAAAAAAATTATTTTAGCAACCAACAAATCATTTAATCTTTTGGATAAATCATGGAAAAAAATCTTTTGATTGCTAATAGTTATTTTTGTATCTAGTGCGCGAAATGCTACTTTGGTGATCGAGAACTGATTTTTTTAACGAGGCGAAGCCGAGTTAAAAAAAATAGTCGAGATCACCAAAGTATTTCGCGCATGAGATGCAAACAAAATTTTTTCTAGAAACGTTCGTGCACTGGCTGCACCATAAATGTTAACATTGTAAATAATAAATGAAATCAGGTAGTGTTGAATTTTCTCACAATTTGAAAGCCTTAATTATTGTTATACATCAATAAATAAATGATTTCTTGGATTTTTGCTTGATTGAGGAACATAAAGGTTAAAATATAAAAATCCCATATAGTTTACATGTAGTTTCACTTCGCATATTGTTGTCTATGCGCGAACCTTGTCATTTTTTGACGTTTGTAGAAAAAATATTTTTTTAATATGTGACCTGGTAATTTGATATACACTTACCAGTGCACGTGATATTTTTTTCCCGGATAAATCAAGCACGAAGAGCTACATCTGTCTTTCGAATTTCAACAATATTGCATTCATAGTTTTCGAAAAAAATGCCTGATATACGTCCCGACGGCCGCAGATCGATCAATCAGATTTTGTCATTTTTCTACAAAACCTTGGAAGATTTCTTTCGCCATGGACAATTTACGGAATAATAACTGAAAAAAATGAGCTACTTTGTTTTTTGCTGAAACATTTTTTTGAATAGTTGTTTCGCCAAGTTGATATCAAGTTAGCGATATATCTAATAATTTTTGAAATACACGAGTGGCGATGTGTTTTTTTCTTCACGGATAAATCTCCGAAAAAGATGAGCTCGATTGTTTTTTGCTAAAAACATTTTTCGGATACTCATTTCGCTAAGTTGATATCCACTTAGCGACACATCTCAACATTTTTTGAATATAAGAGCGTCAAAATTTATTTTTTCACGGATAAATTACAGATGAAAAACGGCAAAATTTTTAGCTATTCCAAGTTTGATTTGCGAGAGTTGTTTTGCTAACTTTATGTACATGTTAAAATCACTCGTGAATGAGGAATTCCTCCAAAAAATTCGACTTATGGAATGATGCCGCCAAATATTTTGTTCGAGGTACCAAAATATTCGAGTTATAGAAGTTCGACTCATCGAAAAAAAATTAGGTACACTAATTTGCCATCTTGGTGCTATTGCCAACCAATTTGAATAGAGTTATCGAAAATTCCATTTATCGAAGTTCGACTTATCTAAGTTCGACTGTATATATATTTTCGAAGAGCTGATTTTTTTTTGCATAACATCAAAAAAATATAGACTTTTAAAAGAAGTGAAAAGTGGTGCACGAAAAAAAGATGTAGCTTTGAAGTATGGCGTTCCGGCAAACACCGAACCTACTATTGAAATTGGTGGTGCTTGTGAGAGATCCTAAAGGCTTAAAAAACCAATGTACGCTAGTGTTGACAAAGCAGTTTTAGTTTGGATTAAATGTTACATTATTTACCCACATAAACAATAGGTGAAAATGGAATAGAGTAGGACACGGAAATAAGTGTTGAAGAGTTATGGAACAAATTCAAAACAGCCCTACTAGAATCAGCCAAGGAAGTATGTGGTAGCGTAAAAATCAATGGGAACAAAAAGTGTACATCATGGTGGAATACAAGAGTGAAGAATCACATAAGAGAAAAGAAAGGAAGTTGGCATAAATACTTACAGGATAGAACACCAGGTAACTACCAGAAATATAAAGAAAAAAGGGAACTTGTGAAGAAGGCTGTGAGGGAGGAAAAAATGAGAAGTTGGAGAGAGTTTGGAGAGAGAATGGAAAGAAATGCAGGGGACAATCAAAAGTTATTTTATAGAGTATTGAAGAACATGAGAGAGGGTAAGCAGATTGGAAATGCATCTGTCCGGTCCAAAAAAGGAACATTATTGACTGAAGATCAAGAAATAATGGGTAGGTGGAGGGAGCATTTCATGGAATAACTGGGGGGAGAAGAAATTGAAAAGGATCGAAGAAGATTCCATGATGAAAGAACGGATGATTTGTGTGAAGGCGACGAGGAGGATCAGATAGAAATTGATGAGGTGAATGAGGCATTGAAGAGAGTTAAAAATGGAAAAGCATCTGGAAGAGATCAGATAACGGCTGAAATGTTGAAGAATATGGGGAAAAAGGGCATTGAAATTTTCAGAGAAATTTGTCAGAAGGCATGGTCTGCAAAGAAGATACCAGAGGATTGGAAAATGGCATTGGTTGTACCGATATTTAAGAATGGTGATAAGAAGGAGTGCAACAACTATAGAGGAATAAATCTAATGAGTACAGCCCTGAAAGTGTATGAAGGCATTTTAGAAAAGAGACGCAGGAAGTGCATCGAGCATACTTTAGAACCCGTTCAGAGTGGATTCATGAAAGGCAAAAGTGTACAAGACCATGTATTCTCGATAAAACAGATCATACAGAAATTGAAGAGAAATGGAAAAAAAGGATATTTCGTTTTTATAGACCTTGTGAAGGCGTTCGATAGAGTAAAGAGAGAAAGAATGATGGAAATATTGAAGAAGAGAGGAATCACAGAACAACTAGTGCAATCCATAGAGAATGTATACAGAGAAAGTCTGAACAGTGTCATATACAAGAATATGAGGTCAGAATGTTTCCAGACTAAAGAAGGACTAAGACAGGGTGGAGTTTTGAGCCCGGCACTTTTCATCATTTTTCTGGATGAGAATGATGAGATCATAAAAGAAACGAAGGAAAAAATGAAAGCTCTGATGGTCGGACATAGGAGGATGAGGAGGGTGGGGGCTTCAATATTTGCTTTCGCGGATGACATGGTTTTGATGGCAGGATCGAAAATTGCAATACAGGAAAATGTGGATATTTGGGACGAGACTCTAAAAAAGTATGGAATGGAAATAAATAAGAAAAAGACTAAGATTATAGCGGTCGCGGAAGTGAAGGAGGATGAAGATGTACAGATTACAATAGACAATGAACACATTGAGAAGGTCAATAATTTCACATATTTGGGGGTGGATATAGATAGCAGTGGTAGTCAGGAAGGGAATATTGAAAAGAGAATAGAAAAGGGAAATAAGTTATTTTATGCTATCAACAGAAAATTTTTGAGAAAAAGGGAAATAAAGGATAGAACAAAAATGACAGTATATAAAACTATATTCAGACCGGTTTTAACTTACGGATGCGAAACATGGGTAACTACACAAAGGAGCAGGAGCAAATTACAAGCAATGGAAATGAAGTATCTAAGGAGTGTTAAGGGTATAACAAGATTAGATAGGTGGAAGAACGAGGATGTTAGAAGAGATTTGGAGATAGAGTCGATGGAGGATTATGTAGGAAGAAGACAGATGGGATGGTGGGGGCACTTGATTAGAATGGAGGAAGAGATTCCTGCAAGACAGATATGGGAGGCGAGATTGGACGGGAGAAGAAGAAGAGGAAGACCAAGAATAAATTGGGACGATATGGTTACAAAGGAAATTACAAGAAGAGGAAAAAATATCACAGAAGCTAGATCGTTGGCGGCAAACAGAAAAGAATGGAAAGAGTTTATTGAGTTTAAGTTTTAATGGAATGTTAAATATTTTACATTATTTTGTTATTTTGGGACCCAATACCGAAAGGTATAATTGGGGATTAGATTATATATATATATAATATAAACAATAGGTACTTAAAAAAATGTGTTTTTTCAATAACTCGAATTTTTTTTGGCAGATCGTGATTCGAGTTATCGAAGTTCGACTTGTATGTCGATATAATATTTCCATATTCGAGACAGAAATAGCAAAAAAGTGGAATAATTACTAAAAGTTGAGTCTGTCATACATTATTCTATGAAAGTAGTGGAACCGAAAAATTTAATTTATTATGAAAAAATAATATATCGACATATAGGTATGTATATATTCTTGTAGAGCTGATTTTTTTTGCATAACATATTATGATCAAAAAAAGATATCATTCCTATTTAAAATAAGAAAGTTTTTTTTCCACCCTTTATACAAGAGATAAAAAAACTGAATACGGTGTCGTATTGCTAATGAAAGAGTGCCTGTAGAAAGATTTTGTCGTTTTTAGATATTATGGAAAATAAAGAAGTTATGGCACATTTTCGAAATCGTCAGAATATCAAAATATCCTTATATCTTCAAAATAAATGAAGATATCTTGAAATGGCTTTCAGTTCTGGAGTTTTCACGAAAATCGAGCCCAGGACTCCTCCATTTTCACCTATCTAGCCTAGAAGTACCAGAAACAGCCAAAATCAAGCAATTTGGGTCACCCAGTACCATAATAATACTGTTTGAGAGAATATTCTCTTAATGCATTTATGTACTCAAGAAATCTGATCATAATGGAGTCAGTGTCGAACTCGACCAAATAAAACATTCTTTGATAAATGAGCAGCATTCGAAAAAATGGAAGAAGAAAAAAATTTATCTTTTGACCTCAAAAATCGACTGTTAAGAAAAACAGTTCAATATGTTTTTTATGTGTACATTGCTAATTAAGTCACACTTCCATTGTAATTTTCATGGTTTTGAAAAATACATTACATATACACTGCGCAAAAAAATTAACGCACATTCTGAAAATCTCAATTTTAATGAAAGTTAACTCTACATTGACTTTATAACTTATTTTTATGTTCTCTCGGGAAGGTTTTGAACGAAACAAGACACATTAAATGAAAGAAAAATTCAGGATTTCACCGAATCTTATGTGAAAGAAGAGAAATGAACAATTTTCAAAATACTGAAATGCTGATGAGTGATTTAATACTTGGTGTTTCCACCCCTTGCGTTAATTACAGCTCGGCAACGACGGTTTATACTCAAAATGAGTGATCTTAAAATGTTCTGGTCTAATCCTTCCCAGATTTCTCCGAGTTGGATTTCTAAGTCATTAAGAGTAGCTGGATGATTTTCTGAACTTCTCAGCCTTCTATTGAGGTTGTCCCAAACCTGCCCAATCGTATTGAGATCTGGACTTCTTGCTGGCCATTCCATTCGAGAGACTTCAACCTCTTTAAGGTACTCCTGAACGATGCACGCACGATGGGGTCTGGCATTATCGTCCATGAAAATGAAATTTTCACCAATGTATGGGGCAAATGGCACTACATGCTCTTCAAGAATGTTCTTTATATACTTATCAGCATTCATAGCTCCATTATCAACGACCACTAGGTCTGTGCGAGCAGTCAAAGATATTCCTCCCCATACCATAATCGATCCTCCCCCGAAACCAGTTGTATTCAGGAAATTGCACTGAGCTAATTTCATGTGGACGTCTGTATACAAGGGAACGTCGATCACAATGGTGGAGGCAGAGAATCTAGACTCATCTGTGAAGAGAACTCTTTCTCAATCGGCCTCTTCCCAATGGATATGCTCTCTCGCAAAATCCAAACGCGCCGTTCGATGGGCTGGGGTAAGAGCTGGGCCTCTTGCCGCGAAAAGAGGCCTTAAATCATATTCTCTGAGGCGATTTCTTATTGTCTGAGTGCTAATTTGCACATCATGAGTTTGCTCAAGCTGATTTTGAAGGAGGCGAGCGGTTGCAAATCGTTGTCTCAACGAAGAAACTCTCAAGAGTCTCAAGTAACGTTCTTGAATGGCAGTTGGTAAGTTACCCGTGGTCTACCCTGTCCTGGTCTTCGGACATTCATACCTGTCTCCCTGAATCGCTGCAACATTCTGGACACACTTGAATGGGAAACTCTAAACCTTTCTGCAATTCTTGTGTATGTCCACCCTTCTTCTCGCAAAACTACCGCTTGGGCACATTCCTCTTGAGTCTTGGGTCAAATTGCGTGTTTCGCGTTGCATAGCGATCGAGTGTAGAAAATCAAACGAAAGAAAAACTATTGATCACTAGAATTGATCGAAAACAACTGATTTTAGAATGGAGCCAATACATTCAAAATCTGATAATATCATATTATTTTATTCCTGCTGGGAGAAAACATCTATATTGAAGAAAAACGTTGAAAGTGGATAACACATTAATGCATAATTCTGATAAAAATAATTATCATTGAGAACACCTTCAGTTGTAGAATAAATTTGAGATTTCCATAATGTGCGTTAGTTTTTTGCGCAGTGTATAAATGAATTTTTCCTAATTGACCCCACACTACAAAAAATCATCGGATTAAATGATCAAAATGCATGAGGAGGGGCCCAGAAAAAGTGTTCCGTTTGACCCACAAGGTCCTACATGCAGTGGCGTAACGTTTCTCAGCCAGGCCCCCCCAATGATTGTCCCCGGGCCCCACTCCTTCTTCAGCTCCTACCACAATACACCTAATTACCCATTCTCTTGTACCATCTTTTAATTCATTATCAACGTCAATTCTATATTAGGTTTACCTCAATCTTCAACCATTTATTTTATATGACTGTTCAACAATTCATTTGTGGGTGAAACATAGTAGTCTATTTTGCAGAAACTATTAAAATGTCCAATAAACCAACTGCATCAGTTTTAACCGATATACTTTAACGATTTCGTTATAATTAACATTTTATAAGCTCTTTTACTTTATCATTCTAACTATTATTCGAAATTAATTTTTACACTTAGCTAGACTGAATCCGTGTAATCATAAGTTTTTGCTCTCTGATAAGCCTACCTCAACAATTTCGCTAATAATTTTAAACCTATAAATAAATTATTTCAAAAGAAGAAAACAGGATATGACTGAAATACATAATATGTTAATAAACAATAACGTTGGTTTTAATCAACTCTTCAAAAAGAAATTTAATGTTAATAGTGATTCAAATATGTGATTTATGATTTTTTTTACTTCCATATCAACAAATTCTGGGATTTCGTTTGTAAATCTTATATACAGGGTGTCTCAAGCTCGAGTGCCGATTAGACGTTTCTGGAGAACTGGACATATTTGAAATCTGAAATTTGGGATTATGATATTGTTCGAAATTCTCTACAGACCTAAAATATTTTCAGAGCCAGAGCACTTCCGGTTATACAGGGAGTGAAAATAAATTTGCTCAAAAAAATTTTTTTTCAATGTTTTCGTTTCTGATATGTTTGAGTATTCAGTGCTGAATACATTTCTGTTGAAACCATTGTATTCATTCGAATAGTTTTCAAAATATCGAAAAAAAACCTGAAAAAAGTAAAATATTTATAGTCAGTATGTATTATGTTCATTTTTCTTATTCTGAACATCCTGAGTGTTAACCGTTTTCACAACGTCAAAGTAGAAGAATGTGGAAAGGTCATGTATCTTTTGAATTTCATAAATATCATCACAGGGTGTTTCAAATTTCGTGTCAAAAACTGTGATCCAAAATTGGCCATAACTTCTGTTTTTCAAATTAGAACCCTATTTTTTTATTATTGCGTTGGATTCTGCGGAGAAAAATAATGATAGCACTCTCAGATGCTCTTGCTCTTAAATTCAGTAATTCCCGAGTTATTTGAGCTTTTCTGGATTCATGTTGTACGTAGAATCAAATTCATCTAATCTTTTACTTAAGAATATTCTGTGATCATAGAAGATAAGTTTTCCCATTAATAATTCCCAAGTGACAGGTCTAATTTTAGGTTTTCATAGATGCATAGAAATACCTGGTGTTGGCACTGATTAGATTTTGTTTAAGACTTTCTAGTCGATCGAAAACGTGATATTTTGTGCAGCTTTTCATTTCTCCCGAAAGGGGTCGTGTTATTTGTCGTTGCCGCAGTAGCGCCACGACCGATAAATATTGCGGATTTATTCCGGAACTAGTCCAAAATCTGAAATCTAGGATGCCGTTTTGATCTACAAATTTTGGTCACAATTTTTAGTAGGGAGTCGTTACACCAGGTGTTCTATGCATCTATGTTTTATCTTTACTTTTCGATTTTATTCAATGGTTTCATAAAAATATTCATCGAATATGTTGTTGCATGAGAATATTCTGTGACCATAGAAGATAAATTATCCCATTAATAATCATCGAATCTGTTTAGATTCGATGAATTTTACTCTACGTACGACATGAATCCAGAAAAGCTCAAATAACTCGGGAACAACTGAATTTAGGACCAAGAGCATCTGGGAGTGCTATCATTATTTTTCTCCGTAGAAGCCAACGCAATAATAAAAAAATAGGGTTCTAATTTGAAAAATAGAAGTTATGGCCAATTTTGGATCACAGTTTTTGACACGAAATTTGAAACACCCTGTGATGATATTCATGAAATCCAAAGATGTATGACTTTTCCACATTCTTTTAATTTGACGTTGTGAAAACGGTTTACACTCAAGATGTTCAGAATAAGAAAAATGAACATAATACTGACTATGAATATTTTACTTTTTTTCAGTTTTTTTTTCGATATTTTGAAAACTATTCGAATGAATACACTGGTTTCAACAGAAATGTATTCAGCATTGAATATTCAATCATATCAGAAACGAAAACATTGAAAAAAAAAATTTTGAGCAAATTTATTTTCACTCCCTGTATAACCGGAAGTGCTCTGGCTCTGAAAATATTTTAGGTCTATAGAGAATTTCGAATAATATCATAATCCCAAATTTCAGATTTCAAATATGTCCAGTTCTCCAGAAACGTCTAATAGGCACTCGAACTTGAGACACCCTGTATTTGACGCATGAGGGTGATTTTCAGGAATAGTTTAGATAGGTAATTGAAATTTTCAGAAATGAATGAAAGAAAGTTAATCAGAGAATTAATTAGGTAGGTACTATGAGTATTTTGTGTTTTATTATAAGAAATATTTCTATGATTTAATTGAAAATTGTATAATCTTCACCTCGCGGGCCCCCACCCAACGGGGGGTCTGGGGGGGTGTACGTTACGCCACTGCCTACATGCGCCACTGAATAATGAATTATGCCATTTCGCTTTTTATAATGTGTCTACAGTACGCTCGACAGGCTCGACTGACCGCAATATGTTTGTATACTGTGTACACTGTACCTACATGACTATACGAAATCAACTGGCAAAAATTAGCTTTAGTGAATTCACATGGAGTAGTTTTTTGACAAAACTGTGAAATCGAGACGAAACGATATAAAACGATAATACTTGAGACTGAGAACCTATTTCCTTGTAGGTAGTTTGAAAAGAAGCATTGAACAATAGAATACCCAGCGGTGAAGAATAAAACACTTTGTGTTGTGTGAAATCGAAAACTAAACATTAAACGTAATGCCATAATATAAATATTATAATAAACAGACATTTTCATGGTCATGATCATTTTGAAATCAAACATACTTATCAACGACTGCACGCAAGCGCCCGCTACGCGTTTACGACTCAAGAAAGGCGGGCTTAGCAACTTTTCGTTTTCATTCACTTATTCCCACGATTGCTGGTCGGTACTGAGGTGCTACGATAAGGCATGGTTTGACGGTTGACAGTTGGAAACACGTGGGACTCGGTATTTTTCGAAAAATCTGAAAATGGGCGCGAATAACCAGAATTCGAATAATAGTGACAGTTCGTCGGACAAAGGGGCCATAAAATTGAAAAAAGAGTTGGGTTTAATAGATGGTATTGCTATAATTGTTGGTGTTATTATTGGAGCAGGAATTTTTGTGTCCCCGAAAGGAGTTTTACGATATTCTGGAAGTATAGGACAGAGTATTTTGGTATGGATTCTCTCAGGATTGCTGTCCATGATTGGGGCTTTATGTTACGCAGAATTGGGTGAGTTTTCGATGTGTAAAAGTTCCGGATCCGAGTTTCATTTACTGATTTACTGCGGACTGTTTCATAGACAATCAACATATGGTTTCCGAAAGAATATAATTCCAGATTATCATGAAAGAATTATTTCGTTTATTTTCCTGTAAGGAAATTTTGAAATATAGTTCACTGTATATTAAATATTTACAATTGACGGTACAGCCTCAATTTTTCATCCTGAAGGCAAAAATACTTCGCGTTCTTTATTTTTCTGTCATAGGACTCAGATTAATTACATCATATGAGAGGGTGTTCATTCCTAACTCTTTTTTGCACCTGAACTGAGATTCAATCTAATATATTTGGTGGGTTAGTAAAACTACCTTCAGTCATTGGATATTCTGGTTGAATCCCCAAATTGAGGTTGTTTCGGTGCATTGGCGTCTCTACGTTGCGGCTGATGTAATAATTACAGGAAAAAGGTAATCGAATTATTTCTTAGGGGCCTCTAGCTGTATTTACTTCGCAGCTGCATGAATTGGTGGGTTCCAATTTTGGATATCGTTGATTGGCATTCTCTTCCTTGATATATTTATCATCATCGGGTTAATCTGACATATTGTGTGAATTTGAAAAGGCAATATTGATTTGAAATTCATGTATGCTGCAATTTTCATTTCGATGAGAATACCTCAGTAGTTTCGCCAGTTATGCTACAGTTTTTTACTTTCTTCTTAAATATATTCTTGATGTGAATGTTTCAATTTTTTCGACTTTTGAGACGGTAACGGTCTTCTTTGACTGTTGTTGAATTTTTTCAACTGAGTTCTTGAACTAGCAAGCTGTTTACCGAATTTTTATTCATTGAGCAAAATTAAAAAGTGAACCATCAATATGATGATCGCATTTATTATAATAGAGAAAGAAAACTTCACTATATGGCAATCAAGTATTTCTAGAATTATGGACAATGTGGATATAAAGGGCTTTCCAATAGAGGTATTATTTTAACATACACAGAAAAATGTCTCTTTTTGTATAAATGATCGGATGTTTATTTCATTATAAAGAGGAAGGTGTGCCCATGGGCGTAGCCAGCTATGGGCAGGGGGGGGGGCAGATGCACCCCTCTGAAAGAAAAAATAAATTAAATTTGCCTATTCTTTTTATCCTAAAATTTTAAAAGGCCATGGACGATGACCATCGTTGCTTGTGTCGCGCGTAGCCGACGTCTTGTTGAAAGTAAACATTCTCGAAATAGTAAGGTCCAGTGACCCCGCCTGACCATAAACCGGACCAAAAAGTCACAAGTTGAGGATAGAAAGGCTTTTCGATAATATCTCTTGAGTTCTTCGAGCCCCTGATGCAACAATTTTGCTTGTAGACGAAGCCTCCTTGGTGGAATGGAAATGGGCCTCATCAGTAAGATGATTCCAATGAACGACGAGGAATAGACAAACAGTCAGATTTTGATTTCCAATTATACAACAGTTCTTCAGATTTTCCTTGAAAAGGACATGGAAATACTTTTTTGAGTACTTGTGTTAACTGAATTTTATAAGTTTCAAGACACAGAAACATTTATGCAAAATACGGAGTAATGACGTTTGTGGAATGCCTAATTCCAAAGAACGACGAGGAACAGACAAACAGTCAGATTTTGATTAGTTAAGTTGATTTTCAATTATATATACATATAACAGTTCTTCAGATTTTCCTTGAAAAGTTACATTCTTTCAAACATGGAAATACATATGTACTTTTTTCTTGAAACAAGAATTGAAGGAATGGCTTTTTATGGGCATATTGCACCATAAAAAGACTTCCTATGAATGAAAAGAGGTGAAACATGCAACCCCTATTCCAATTTTGTCAACAGAACTTTTGAACAAGCAAATTTCTAAATTTGAGAATAAGTGTTGAAGAGAACTATTCATTGCAAATATTTTTCAATTTTCCTAAAAACAGGTTCACCGAAATTTTGGAATGTTTTTCATAATATCTCAACATATTGGAATCAATCTAAAAAAAACCGAGATGTCACCAAAAATCGAAATTTTAGAGCTTACACATAGCCCACCATAGTAAAAAAAAATTCGCCAAAAACGACCTAAACCACCCTGTATCTCTCTTCGAAAATGGGGTATAAATGACGAGACCAAAATGTTGCTCTAGACCTCATCCACATGATATATAAATTTGTCCAGTCGTGAAACACCCTTAAATATAAAGTGATGTAATACATCCTTCATTCCATGATAATTTTGTCAGTTATCATTTTCATCCAAAATTATTAATCAATTATAAGCAGTGAAATTTCAGCAATACTTTCTCAATTTTTAACATATTTTTGGTTGACTAGTGTTCCCTCCAAACAAGACTGTATGACTGTAACTCAATTTAATTGAAAATGAACAACATCGCATTCTTAAAAAGTGCTTACGAGGTGGGCCAAATCTTCGAGGACTACCTGGCTACACACTGAGATGCGAACAACGATCCCCTACTGTTTGGTAACTCGCATATTTATTCAGTTAACGTCTTTTGTCCATTGTCCTTGACGTCGATGACCCCAGCTACTTCAGGGTCTATTCAGGCTTTATTAGTGTACCCATTTATGCAGTATCAAGTCCAAGTTGGTACTACTTGAATAAACCTCTTCGAACCTAGTTTTTGATGCAATAAAATTTGAAATGAATGTAGTTGGAATCTGATAGAAAACGGAAACATAATATTGGATGGATAAAATGATAAGGACCTCGTTCCAGTAGGACGTTTTCCAAACAAAATAAGTCCTCTCGCATATTAGTGAAAGGAACATGTAATGAATGTCAGTTTTTAATCATGATGAACAGGGATAGGGAATTAAATTTGAATTTTTACGAGAACAGAGAAATGCAATTTTGGTGAAAATTTTCACGTTAACAAGTGGTTGTGTATCGTCACAACTATCTTTAGCAATGCCTAAAAATATTATTACCTATACATCAAAAACTACCTTGTGAGTAGATCCACCTTATAGGTAGATTCACATTGAAGAATCCAAGCATGATAGCTATCAAAAACATTTGACAAAAGTCGCAATACATTTCACAGCAGCTGTCAAATAAATAATCCTAATGTTTCTTCCATCTAACTGCAAAATTTCCTTCGGATCGAATCTGTAGTTTTGTAATACACCCTGTATTTGAATGTGAGGCTTTTCTTTTGACAAATGGTAGTAGGTACTCATCAAAATAAGTCATTTTATCAAAAATTTTTTCTAAAAAATCAAACTAGAATATTTTCTAGTTTCTAGGTGAATCTGAAAATTCCTCGGTCCGAACCTGCCCCCCTCGCCTGCTCCTCCGTAGATATCAACATCTCTTATTTTTTGTCTTCTTATCATTCATGACTCTGAATATCGATTGTGAGCAGTTATCTTCGGTGAGGGTACGGTGTATATTACTGTAGATTGTACGAGTGTTTTGTTTCGAAAATGCCGCACGTTGATTCGAATAATGAACTTGTTGATATGCTTTTAATTTATGGCGAATCAAAACAAAATGCCAGTTCAGCGTATAAGTGGCACAGAACAAGATTTCCGCTAAGAAATCACACAACTTCGCGGATGTTCATAAACCTGGTGCAGAGATATAGAGATATGATGAACAGAGAGATGCAGGCCAAAGGGGTATTTAGGTATTGGTGCTTAAAATTTTTTATGAATTTTTTTAAATTGAACATTTCATATAAGAAATTTTTGGTGAGTGCACCTGTCAAAAGAAAAGCCTCACCTTGAAATACACCCTGCATTTAGGTAACCCCTGTACGAGTTTTGCCCATGAGCGAACTTCACCGCGGCATTCTGAACTATCTTCAAGTTTCTAGGTTAATACGTTCGAGAGTTAACGTGATTACGGACGGATGAACGTACATAATCGAATTTGGCCACGGATTCGTGATCAGTGTGTCAAGAGTAGTTTCGCAAGAATTCTAAGAAAACAGATATCGTGACGATTTAGCCCCCGCTTAAGTAGGACGAGTGTTTCCCAAGACCAGAGGGCTAGAATACTGAAAAAACTGTCAGAAGATAATACACCATTTCTGTATCCTGTAACTGAATCTATATTGTTAAATTGGCGAAAACTGGAGGGTTTTCCAATATGTGGTGTTATTTTGATATACGCACAATAGTCATTTATGATATGAGTGTTAAAAGTGACGTTTTATTTTGTGAGTGAAAAAGTTTGAGAACAATTTCACGAACAAAATAAAATCACTTTTAACACAAATACCATACAATTTTTTTTGTACAACTGCCCTATTTTGATAATGAAATGGGCGAATTTGCAATGACAATAAACTTCAAAATGCATTTCAATATTCAAATAATCCAAAGGTTGTTGTGAATGGCAAACGTTGCCAACGTTATGATTACTAACAAATGAGAAAAGACGCTATCATTTGAATTTCGTTCCTGTCCAAATTTCGTCTTGGGTTTTTAAGTGCTTAAGATGTTTGTCGAGAGTCCAATTATTAATAAAAGTGACGATTTGGTTGTTCCTGTAGATACTGAAGAGTCTGGAACTCCTACCTAAAAAAATCTGTTCAGCAGTACGATATTGCATAGAACAATTTCCTGGCCTGGTGTAAATTGAAAAAGGTAGAAGGGAACTTCAGTGAATCTGTTTTCCTGGCATACTTGAAAGAAAAATCAAAAATATGGAGTTCATCAACTTTGTCGAGCAAATTTACAATGATAAAGTCAAGCGCCCTTATTAAAAATGGTGTGGATGTTGGTAAATATTTTAAGGTAATAGCATATTTTAAACGGAAAAGTGAAGGATATCGTCCCAAAAAATCGAAAATTCTCACTCGTGAACAAGTTGAAAAGTTTATAAATGAGGCACCAGATGAGAAATACTTGATGGTTAAGGTTGCAACTATTTTCGGATTATTTGGAGCCTGTCGGCGTGAAGAATTGTGTAATTTATCAGTGGAAGACATCGGAATAACAAATAACATTGGTTATACAACTTCCAAACACAAAAACGAAAGTCAGTCGTTCTTTCAGTATTATTGGGAAGTATGTTGACTATATTTTCATAAGTACTTTGCACTGCGCCCTTCTGTCATCAAACATCGTCGTTTTTCCTGAAATACATGAAAAATACATGCACTGCCAATCCAGTTGGTATCAATACATTTGGGAAAATTCCATCTTTTGTTGCCGAATTCCTCAAACTGCCGGAACCAAAGCAATATACAGGACACTGTTTTCAAAAAATCGAAGATCCTCCGCTTCATTGCTGGCACAATCAGGAGCAAATATTACAGATTTGAAAAAACATGGTGGATGGAAGTCTACGACGGTAGCCGAGGGTTATGTTGATCATTCCATTGCATATATAATGTCATTGCTGAAAAAATTCTCCCAACATCAACGGATTTTAGATCATCATCATCCAATATTGTACTTCCGTTTTCTACAAGTACTGATGGTGCTGAGGATTCCAATAATGTGTTGCCAAGTTCCCTAACTTCACAGGGCATTAATGTTAGTAATTGTTCTAGTTTTACGATTAATATTAATCTTCATAAGTAATGATTGTTGAATATAGATAATAAAAATTGGCAATTGCTGAATTTTTCTCATCTGATTTCATCATAAGAAAATGGAGTGCTAAAAATATTACTAACACTAATGTTAAAAATATTTTTTTTTTCTGATCGGAACAATATTGAGCAATATCGCCTTAGTTACCATATGTCATAACACACTGATATTTCCCAAGGGAAATATGAAACGTCAAGTCATATTTACCTTGGGACAGTATGATATATTTCACTATAAGAAATCTTTCATTAATTTATTGGAAAAAGAAAAGTGCAATTCTTGAAATTTCCACTAAAGGTATTGTAACCAGATACAAAAGATGAAATATCTTGTTCGCAATTCGTCGATGAGACTGCCCTTTCGTTATGAACATTCCTTTCAGCTGTAGTCTCGAACGATTCTCCAAAAATCGTCTCCAAAGATTGTGATGATTGTGCTTTACGCGATGCCATCATCGAGACTTCAGAAACCTTCATTCTTCATCAATTTATGCTAAATGTCCTATTTATATCATTCTTCGTTTTTGACACTTTGATCACGATCACCGACCAACGGACCAACGATCTTCGATCTTCGCCTTCGGAATATATATTCACCAATTTGTTCTCTCCGGAACCAAACATTCACGGGCTTTTGCCGCTTGAGTTTCCACGTAATTTGACATTATTTCATCAATTTTATTTCTGACAAGACATGAAAATCAAAACAGTCAACTATGATTTTCACAAAAACAGCCCATAGAAACGTTAAAAATCCAATGAATTAAAAAATTTGCAATCTAATATTAATTTTTCCATTTTCAGAACAATGTTTCAATCAGAAAAAAACTATTGATTACAACACGGAAAATATGAATATATTTCCTCGGCTGTCTATACATCCCTCGGGCTTCGCCCTCGGGATGTAACTTTGACAACCTGGGAAATATACTATCCATATTTCCCTTGTTGTAATAATAGCTATAACACGCTTCCACGTAAACAATCAATTAAAACATTATTTGCTGTCATTAAAAGTGTCACTTTCAATGGCAGTTGCACAAAAAAAATTTGTAGATGATGTTTATTTCATTATAAAGAGAAAGTTATGCCATTAATAATGAAAAATAACATCAGCCAAATGACCACCACGATCGGGACTACAGAACCATATCCTTTGCATGCAATTTTATAAGCTTTTATTTAGTTTCACCTGTCCCGGTGTCTGTCTGTCTGTCTATCTGTCTGTGTGTCTGTCTGTAATCAAATCTTGCAAGTTAAATTTGAAACACTTCTAATAGTCCGATTGATTTGAAATTTTGCAGGTGTACCTAATTCTGGTGGCAATGCATCATGAAATATTTTTTATAGAAAAAAACAAAATGGCGGCTCCAAAATGGCGGATGAGTTTTGTAATTATGATCCGATTCCATTCAAAATTAGTATCTGGGGGTATTTGGGTTCGAAAATGATGATACTCTTGTCAAAACTGGGAAATTCAAGATGGCGGCCACAAAATGGCGGACCAGTTTTGTAATTATGATCATATTTTATTCAAAATTGGTATATGAGGGTTTTCTGGGTCGGAAATTACGATTCTTCAAAATCGAGGGATTCAAGATGGCGGATGAGTGTTGTTATAAAAGCTTATCTTCAAAAATGTTTTTTGAGAATTAGGCTTGTTTCATAACCAAATCGCAAAGTAGCTGCCAATGTCCTCGATAGCCTCACGAATTCCATCATTGACGTCTCGAATCGACGCATGTGATCACCTCTTCGAGAGATAACACGGTTCGGAAACTTTTCCCGTTGAAGATCAATGGTTTCGTTGCTTGAGTGGTAAGAGCCGTCTTGTTGGAAGTAAACCTTATCCAGGTCAATACCATCCAATTCTGGTCATAAAAAATCATGAATCATCTTTCGATAGTGGTATGGAGAAACCTGGGTTTTCTTCAACACTTTCGGCTACAGCATCAATATTCTCAGCTGGTCTTGAGCGACGTGCACGGGTTTTATTCTTCACATCACTAAGGTGTCCCAACAGCTCTAATTTTTCCACCAATTTCTGTATTACGGTACGTCGAGGTGCTTCACGATGGACCAAAAAGTTTTACGAACCGTCTCTGTCAAATTTTCAACCATTTTACTTGTGAATTTTAATGATTTCAATGGGTTGTATCATTCCATTTTTATTAATGGCGTAGTTTCTTGTCAAATGTCAAAAAATGACAGCTCTACAAGTGACATCAACTGAAATAGAGGGCTAATCAAAATATCACTTCTAAGGCCGGTATTACAGAGGGCAACCGAGGGTTCAACCGTTGCGTCAACAACCAAATTCCTCGCTAAAAATACGGAATCTGGTGGTTGGCGCACGGTTCAACTGTCGGTTCTCCTTTTACAATACCGGCCCTCATTGAAAAACCCTTTACACTGAAGACCATCGTACACAGTGGCGGCTCGTGGATATTTGATTGGGAAGGCTCGGTGTTCGAGAATTTTAGTTCTAATAAAGAGGATCGGTGTGAAGTTGGCCATATAGAGAGGAGTACTATTTGTTTGTAGAACTTTGTATGCAGTGGGGGGAAAATGTGCCCGCGCAGTACCTCCTAATTGTAAAAAAAATATATAATATATATAGAGTTTCACGAGAGGGAATTAACGCAATTATATTATATGGAATTATTAAATGTTAAAACTCGTCGTTTCCAATAGCCTTAAGACGAAACAAAAGAAAAACCAAAGCGTAAAGAATAATTTCCTCTACAAAGTTTGAAAACCATTATAAAGACAACTTATTTTGGTTGGTTAATCTTTTTCCAATTCATAAAGGTGATATGCATTGTCATTGTGAATTATTCAAAAAATAAATATAATTCGAAAGAGGTCTGGCCAAAATTCTAACCACGCACAACTTTTTTCCGATATCTAAATCATTAATCAGAAATATGGAATAGTCACATGTGGTTCAATTTCCTCTATCAGGAAAATCAAAACACTCCAGATTTTACAACAAAAGCATTCGAATTGAAATCATAACAATGTGCGAATTTCACGATGTCCCCACCTGAATAGTATACAGGAGCTCTCTTGGAGAAAGGGAATGGACTGCTGTTCCAATTTTCACCATCACGAGAATTAAAGAATAAGATGGATGCTCGGATGGATGTTTGGAATAGAAAATAAATACCACAGAGTAAACATTGTGAGAATGGTACTTACGGTTGTTCTGACGAAAAGAGATGTATCTGCTGGCTGTCTGGTTTCGTGCAATGTTGTACCTGGCGAATTCACTTCTAGGTGCCGACGGGGGTATAAGTCTATGTTAGGGTTGTGAGCTAAATCGTAAGATCGTTGCGACTATTGGCAGAGGTGTGATCAAACTGAGCAGGTTGAAAATGCTTGTGGGTTTTTTTGTGACCATAGAATCGAGAACACAGTAAATCTCGGCCTTATTCTTAAGCGAGTAGGCCCTTCCGATGTATAAACTTTGTGGTAAGAAACAGAAAATATGAATTTTCAACATCACCAATACTGAATTTATGTAACCCAAACAGAAAGGGATGATAACCTCCCATCGATGGCGGCCTGCAAGGTTATTTCATTTGCAATTTTTCTCTCTTTTTCGCATGATAAAATCTCCTGGCCTGTCCCTGTGTTGGTAGTTTTAGGTCGCAGATTTTGAATAGGATATATTTGGATGTGAATGAGCGCAAAATGACAACAAGTGGTATTGGTTTAGTTCAAATGTCTGCATGTGCACAGAAGGTGGACCTGAGAATAGCGCAGCTTCCATCCAAATCTGCGTGGCAAGTTCAGTGAAATCGGAAATTTTGCATCCATTCGCTTGTGAAAATTATGCAATAAAATTTTGTATGCAATTTAAAATAATTTGAGTAAGATTTTTCGAACTATAAAACTTCACAGGAGGCTAAGCCCCTCCATTCCTTCTTTAACGAGCCACTTGATATTGAATATTTATAATATTATAGGTCAATCAAAGCTTCGATACATTTATGATGTTTGTTTCAGGTACTATGATTCCAAAGTCTGGTGGAGATTATGCCTATATAAACGAAGCCTTCGGTCCACTTCCTGCTTTCCTGTACATGTGGGTCGCTTTATTCATTCTAGTTCCTACAGGAAATGCCATCACCGCTATAACCTTTGCACAGTACATTTTTCAGCCCTTCTGGGGCACATGTGAGGCGCCGTTCCTTGCTGTAAGGCTCATTGCCGCCGCAACAACGTGTCTTTTGACTATCATTAATTGCTATGACGTTAAACTGGTCGCCAGGTGAGTTGGGAGGAAGAGAATCTATTTGAAATAAATGCACTGCGCAAAAAAATTAACGCACATTCTGAAAATTTCAATTTCAACGAAAGTTAACTCTACATGACTTTATAACTTATTTTTTATGTTCTCTCGGAAAGGTTTTGAACGAAACAAGACACATTAAATGGAAGAAAAATTCAGAATTTCACCGAATCTTATGTGAAATAAGAGAAATTAACAATTTTCAAAATACTGAAATGCTGATAAGTGATTTAATACTTGGTATTTCCACCCCTTGCGTTAATTACAGCTCGGCAACGACGGTTCATACTCGAAATGAGTGATCTTAAAATGTTCTGATCTAATCCTTCCCAGATTTCTTCGAGTTGGATTCCTAAGTCATTAAGAGTAGCTGGATGATTTTCTGAACTTCTCAGCCTTCTATTGAGGTTGTCTCAAACCTGCTCAATCGGATTGAGATCTGGACTTCTTGCTGGCCATTCCATTCGAGAGACTTCAACCTCTTCAAGGTACTGCTGAACGATGCGTGCACGATGGGGTCTGGCATTATCGTCCATAAAAATGAAATTTTCACCAATGTATGGGGCAAATGGCACTACATGCTCTTCAAAAATGTTCCTTATATACTTATCAGCATTCATAGCTCCATTATCAACGACCACTAGGTCTGTGCGAGCAGTCAAAGATATTCCACCCCATACCATAATCGATCCTCCCCCGAAACCAGTAGTATTCAGGAAATTGCACTGAGCATATCTCTCATGTGGACGTCTGTATACAAGGGAACGCCAATCACAATGGTAAAGGCAGAATCTAGACTCATCTGTGAAGAGAACTCTTTCCCAATCGGCCTCTTCCTAATGGGTATGCTCTCTCGCAAAATCCAAACGCGCCCTTCGATGGGCTGGGGTAAGAGCTGGGCCTTTTGCAGTTTTGCCGCGACACGAGGCCTCAAATCATATTCTCTGAGGCGATTTCTTATTGTCTGAGTGCTAATTTGCACCTCATGAGTTTGCTCAAGCTGATTTTGAAGGAGGCGAGCGGTTGCAAAGCGTTCTTGAATGGCACTTGTTACCCGTGGTCTACCCTGTCTTGGTCTTCGAACATTCATACCAGTCTCCCTGAATCGCTGCAACATTCTGGACACACTTGTATGGGAAACTCCAAACCTCATGAGTTTGCTCAAGCTGATTTTGAAGGAGGCGAGCGGTTGCAAAGCGTTCTTGAATGGCACTTGTTACCCGTGGTCTACCCTGTCTTGGTCTTCGAACATTCATACCTGTCTCCCTGAATCGCTGCAACATTCTGGACACACTTGTATGGGAAACTCCAAACCTTTATGCAATTCTTGTGTATGTCCACCCTTCTTCTCGCAAAACTACCGCTTGGGCACATTCCTCTTGGGTCAAATTGCGTGTTTCGCGTTGCATAGCGATCGAGTGTAGAAAATCGAACGAAAGAAAAACTATTGATCACTAGAATTGATCGAGAACAACTGATTTTAGAATGGAGCCAATTCAAAATCTGATAATACCATCTTTTTTTAATCCTGCTGGGAGAAAACATCTGTAATGAAGAAAAACGTTGAAAATGGATAACATATGCATGCATAATTCTGATAAAAATAATTATCATTGAGAACACCTTCAGTTGTAGAATAAATTTGAGATTTCCATAATGTGCGTTAATTTTTTTGCGCAGTGTATATGTTCTCACAATACCCATGCAACGGGCTCTGGGATGAAACTATGTTCTTATAATGATAAATAAAATATAATTATCAAAAAGAATGCCAATAAACATTAATGAAAATATTAGACTAATAAGAAGATTTCGAAAAAGTTTTCCGGTTGACGCATGCGTAAAACTCAATTCTCACCAAAGATTTGTCTTCACTATCTGACTCAATCGTATGATTCATATTGATTTTAATAGATACATATATGGCTATTTGTTTATTTTTTTATGAAGTTATTATTATTGGGATAACGTCACACTTCCAAAAAAAATATTTTTATTGGAGCTTTCGTCATTTTTCATTTTCAAGAAAATTAACAATATCGTCCTCTTCTTTTATATCGATGATCACTATTATTTCTTTACAGTGCGCGTCAAAATTATGGAACAAATTCATTTTCTCAGAAGAAAAATATTTGACAACAAAATCCTGAAACAGGTCAGTTTTTGTTTCACTTCTACCAAATTTTGATGCATTTTTGAAGGATTTTTGTTGCACCCTGTGCCATCCCCACAAACCCTCCAAATTTTTGATAGTGGGACAGTGGGGCATGTCGAACTTTTTTGGCAATGTCTTTGTATCTTCTTTACAGGCGTGCAGAAATTTTCAAAATAATTTTTTTTTTAAATGAGTTAGTTCAAAGATGTTTTCAGTATGTGCACTTTGTCGTGGCTCTTTCTTTTAATTGGAACATTTTATCGAAAAGTTTCAACTTCAGTAGCAACGTAGGTACTAATAACATACCTACTTGAGATCATAACTGAAGCGCAGTATTTCACACATTCCAATTTTTCAGGTGAGGGGGTTCAAAGGGGTTGAAAGTTGTGCATGAACAAAACTGTAATGGTCGACTTTCATTCGGTGACAAATTTCATCAGGTACCATCGTCTCAAAATGAACCATGACAAATTTTCTTGAAAATTTCTGAACGCCTGTGAAGAAGATACAAAGACCTTGCCAACAAAGTACCACATGACCCACTTTCCCTCCTATTTAAAAAATTTAGAGGTTTGATGGGGATGGCACAGAGTGCAACAAAAATCCTTCAACAATGCATAAAAATTTGGTAAAAGTGAAACAAAAATTGACCTGTTTCAGGATTTTGTCGCCAAATATTTGTTCCTAAATTTTGACGCGCACTGTATAGACATAACATGTTTGTTATTATTTTCAGAGTCCAAGAAGTTTTTACTTGTACGAAGATCTTTGCTTTGTGTATCATAGTCGGCGCTGGTGTATATCATTTATGCAGCGGACATACGGAATATCTGCAATCGCCGATGACTGATACAAAATGGGATCCAGGATTTATAGCGCTAGCTTTCTATTCAGGACTGTTCTCCTATTCGGGATGGAACTATTTGAACTATGTTACTGAAGAACTGAAAGATCCTTACAAGTAAGTTTCCGTGAAGCGATATTAATCATAATATAAATCAAAGCTGTGCCAAAGCATTGTGCCTTGTGCTCGTGAAAGTACTCGGAGCCCTTTTGTGCTCCCGAGCGCTGTGCTTCCGAGGAGTTGTCGTTTATGCTTTTCTCTCTGATTCTGCTCTGCCCAGTACTCTCCGACAACCTGTGAAAGTTAGTTTAGTCACTGGACAGTATCTTTCTTTCAAATCAAATCAAATCGGACGGATTTCAACTTACCTGCCCCTGCACTTCATCGATTACAGAACAAGGACAATGGCGACTGGTATATTTTCGAAAATCTTGATCCATCAAAGGCTCCATTGATGAATTGCGTTAGTCACTATTGAATTACCTTGCGATAATATGCTCATAAGCAAACGTCTAACCTCTTGGGTGATTTTGTGTATTGATAATTTCCACTGAAAAGTGTTTGGTGCAATATACCCATGTTTCGATTCAAGTGAAAGAAAAATATTCATAACTGACAAATAAATTGGTACAACTCGATATCAGCTAACATCATCAGCGAATAATTCTTTCTACACTCGAAATTGTTTGTTCACTATCACTTATTGAATAAATCAGATAATTCAGGGCTTTCTGGCTAGTTGCCGCACAACATTCATTCATTTCCACTTTGTTCTGTTCCGAAATTGTTTCCACAGCGAGAATGAACTTAGGTACTCTATCCTCTTTGCTTATTGAAAGCTTTCATTTAACTTGCAATGTAAGTATGTATGTTCGGGTGGAATCTTGCTACTCAATTTTGAAGCAGATATCTTCAACCGATTGAGCTGAAATTTTGAACACATTTTGATTTTGATGACAATAGACCAGTCCAACAAAACAGCTGATCACCTTTTTTCAAGATGGCTGCTGGGTAACTGAAAAACCTCGGTTTGTTATTTGTTTGACCCAGCAGCCATTTTTAAACAGCTGATCGTGACAGATCGTTGGACTGGTCTATACACGATAAACTGTGTGACGTCATTATATATCCAATATGGCGGACAATCCAATATGGCGGAATAGTTATTTTTTATGCACGTCTGCAATATGCGTTTCAAAATGAAAGGGCTTGTTGAGAGTAACTCGAAAAATAATGTTGACGTGATTCTGAATCCAATATGGCGGAACATCCAAGATGACGGAATAGTTATTTTTTATGCACTTCTGCAATATGGTTTTCGAGTGAAAGAGCTTGCTGAGAATATTTATAAATTACTGAAAAGTAGAAAAATATATTAAAAGCAAAAAAAACCTCTTTGAAAAAAAGCTTTCATTTAAATGCTCTGAAAAGAAAAAATAAAATTTTTCTTTCAAATTTCAACTATCAACTTATAACCTCATTATACACAATTTATATGATCATAAAAGCTTGTCGCACGATTTATTTGTGTAAATAAACTAATACCTATTCAATTGAGTATTTTAATCTGCAAAATGAAATTTTTTTATATCAGTTTAATTTAATACTTATAGGTACTTGCACAGACCTCGCGACAAGCTTTTATGATCATACAGAGTGTAACAGCCAAATTGAATAAATTCGATAACGAATAAATGAGGGCGTGTTGGGAAAAACGCTCGGACACGTCGATTTGTAATTTTGAATGCGCATATCTTTCAAGAAAATAATATTATATATGGTGTTCCATGTGACCGTGGCCATTACCAACTTTCTTATTTCAAATGCAACCCCCTGTATATTATTTATTTTTTGGATTCTTCAGAGAATTATAGACACAATTCATGCACAATGTTCCATATCTATCTTTAACCATTTCGGAAGTATTAAGTGTTTTCAGATTTATTGCAAAAATCAACGTTTTAAATAAAAATTATTTTATTTCACAAATTCGGTACATTATACTTAAAACCTAATAAGTAATACTGATTATTTCTTAATAAAAAAAAAACAAAAAAAAACATTGATGTCAATGTAGGAAATGTTCAAAATGCTCGCCGCGAACGTCTTGGCAACATGCTAATCTGGTGTAGAATTGTCTTCTAACGTTAATCAACATTTCAGGCGTGACTGATCTAATAGCAAGCGTGATTCGGTTTTTTAGGTCGTCTAAGTTCAAGGGTTTCGTTTCGTATAGAATACGTATACAACTCGTATACAATACTAATTTTCATTTAAAATGTTAATTTTTGTAAGAAATCTGAAAACACTTAATATTTCCGAAAAAGTTAGAGATAGGTATAGGACATTGTACATGCATTATGTCTAGAATTTTCTGAAGAATCCAAAAAATAAATAATATACAGGGGGTTGCATTCGAAATAAGAAAGTTGGTATTGGCAACGGTCGCATGGAACACCCTATATAATTTTATATTCTTGAAAAATATGCGCATTTAAAATTACAAATCGACGTGTCCGAGCGTTTTTCCTAACACCCCCTCATTTATTCGTTATCGAATTTATTTCATTTGGCTACCAATTTTGTTTGGGTTTCGGCTGATTTTGATTGATAAATTGAAGAAATACGA
The DNA here is from genome assembly GCA_951802165.1 of Adalia decempunctata. Classification (NCBI taxonomy): domain Eukaryota; kingdom Metazoa; phylum Arthropoda; class Insecta; order Coleoptera; family Coccinellidae; genus Adalia; species Adalia decempunctata. The sequence goes on along the minus strand of OX637696.1, from coordinate 59,121,115 downwards.
AAATTATTATTGGTCACAGTGGCCTTGTGACGTCATTTATGACTATGCGTCACCTGTTATGACCAGTTGAGAAGCCTACATCCGTTTATTTCCACCCTCCAAATTTCATTATTATAAGTATACCCGTTCAAAAGATACGAGGGGGGAGGGGACTTTTGACTAGCACTGTATAAATTGTGTATAATGAGGTTTTATAAGTTGATAGTTGAAATTTTAAAGAAAAATTTAATTTTTTTTCAGAGCATTTAGATGAAAGTTTTTTTTCTTTTCAGAGCATTTAAATGGAAGCTTTTTTTCAAAAAGGTTTTTTTGCTTTTAATTTATTTCATTAATTTCAATCTTTGTAGGTTCTATCATAAAATAATTCAGCATATAGAGTATTTTCCAATAAGAAGTGTTATTTTGACATTTGAAGAAAAATGCCATATATTTTTCAGATAGGTAAATGATAGTATGATTATTTCATTATAAAGAGGAAGGTATGCCGTTAATAATGGAAAATAACATCAGCTAAATTACCACCACCACTGTGACTATAGGACCATATCCTTCTCATGAAATTTTCCATAACCAAATCGCAAAATTGCTCCCTATGTCCTCGAGAGCCTCACGAATTCCATCTTTATGCTCTTGAATCGACGCTGGGCACAAATGGCTTCAAATGGCAATCGCCCCAAAGGAAGAAGCCTTCTTCGAGGACGAGATAACACGGAAACTTTTTCCGTAAAATATCAATGGTTTCGTTGCTTGTGTGGCACAGTGTGGTCTTGTTGAAAGTAAACGTTGTCCAGATCAATACCATCCAATCCGCACTCCGTTCACCGTAACTGTTGCTCCAGCCTCATTATCGGAAAAGTAAGTCCAATGACCACGCTGGACCTTAAACCGCACCAAACAGTCACACGTTGTGGATAGAGAGCCATCAATAACTCTTGGGTTCTACCAGCCTCAGATGCGACAATTTGGCTTGTTGACGAAGCCACCGAGATGATTTTCCGATGGAATTCTAGCCGGCCGACTTGAGTTATTGTTACTGGACTTTATAAGCCTTAAGATCCATATCTTTATGCAGAATACGGTGTAATGACGTTTGTGGAATGCCTAATTCCAAAGAACCACGAGGAATGAACAAACCTGGGTTTTCTTCAACACGGCTACAGCAGCAATATTCTAGGCTGTTCTTGATCGACGTGCACGGGTTTTATTCTTCACATCACTAACTTGTCCCAACAGCTCAAATTTTTTCAGCAATTTCTGTATTGCGGCTCGACAAGGTGCTTCACGACGACCCAAAAAATATTCGAGTTTAACGAACCGTCTCTGCCAAATTTTCACCATTTTATAGTGAATTTTAATAATTTCAATGCGCTGTTGAAGCGTGTATCGTTCCATTTTCATTAATGGCGTAGTTTCTACTTGTCAAATGTCAAAAAATGACAGCTTCAGAAGTGACATCTACCGAAATAGCGGTCTATTCGAAATAACACCTCTTATTGGGAAACCCTTAAGTAAATGAATGTTTAATCACAATTGTAACAACTTTTCGATACACAATCATGACATTTCTCGAATACTTTCAGGAATCTTCCGAGAGCCATCATCATCTCCATGCCTGTAGTCACCACAATTTATGTGGTAACGAACATTGCCTACTTTGTCGTTCTGAGCCGTGAAGAAATTCTATCATCGGAAGCGGTTGCTGTCACATTTGGTGACAAAATGCTGGGCATATTCTCTTTGTGCGTGCCTATATTTGTAGCGATTTCCACTTTTGGATCTCTGAATGGGGCAATCTTTGCTTCTGCACGCTTATTCTTCGTTGGCGCACGGAATGGTCATCTACCAAGAGCTATAGCTTTGATAGATGTCAAGAGGTTGACCCCAGTGCCTTCATTGGTATTCATGGTGAGTTTATTCATTTTCGTTAGGAGTCTTCAGCCTTCGAAATAGGAAATGCATACCGCCAGATGGCGGTGCAGTGCATTAATTTTTATTTATTGTATTATTCAGCTTAATAGAACAAATGTTGGGGCGCAATGAATATTAACAAGAAATCCCACCCTGAACTACATCTCACACTGACTGTTTAATACACTAATTTTCCTTCACCAGTCATCTGGGAGTAGATACCTGCGGGGCGTGTCATTTAAAAGAAAATCAATTCCATGTAAGAATCCACAACTGTAAGAAACAACTAATTCTCACTAATCGACGGCTAATAAAATGTCTTTGGTAAAAGTGGATACTTATCATTTCGAATAGAAAAATTCAAGGAAATAAATTTCGCGAAAACAACAAATTGTTGTAATTGTAATTATTCACAAAAAAACGGTGAATTCTGAAAGAAAAAGGAGATAGACATTTGCTTAACTGAATGATAGACTTCAATACTGAAATGAAAAAACACAAAAATATTTGTTCGTTTTGATGGTGGAAATGTTACAAAATAACCAAAAATAATGGCGAATATCCCATTCATTCAGTACTTATAAAATATTTTTTTATTATTTTTATCTTCATACACTCATACATCCCTTCATCAATCAGAAAAAAATAAATCGTTTCTGACTCCCTTTTTTTCAGGGATGTAGACCCTTAAATTGAATCAAAATACGTGTGATGTAAAGGAGCCGCATTTTTTGCGAGATTGCTATTCCAAAAGTCCTATGATAATAATAAAATATTGATTCTTTAAGACATGTATACATGTTCAGGATAAGTAGGTACTAGAAAAAAAGTTAACAGAAAACAATAATAGATTCATCGAATCGTCCACTCTATATTAAATTTTTTCCAACAATAATTTTTTAACTGTTTTCCTAAATTCCTTATAATTAGGATATCGAATATTAGGTATATCGTAAATGGATATAAACTTCTATACATTGATGCATTCGTGTTCCCTCACCTCTGGTATTGAAGCCATGAAAACTAGACAATGTCACAATTTGCTTTTGGATTTTTTTCACATACAAAAGACTATGACTGTCAAACATATTCTTGTTGACTGCCTCAACTCCAGACCTCAAGGAGAACAAACTGGTATGGTGGACTCCTTATAGCAGGTCCTAGGGCAAGAAACCGAAAAACTGGAAAATACCATCAAATTTCTGCAACTCATCAATTTGATCAACACAATTTGAATTTATTTAGTTTGATATAAATTTTTGACTTAAAAACTGTAAATGAGATGTAACCGTCCGGTAGTGCTAGTGATCTGCGAACTAGAAGCACAATAAACTTTAAAAAAAGACATTTAGGAACGAAAATAGAGGAACAAAAAATTCCATAACATGATAACTTACTTGAACACTAGCTTTCTTGCACTGGAAATGCGAATTTATCTCAGAAGTCGTATCAAAAAATGTATCTTCATTCAATATTTTTCGCTAACCAAACATCCCAGTTGAACGATTTGAAGCTGATTCATAGATGGATGAGTGTGTTTCATATACTGCGTTCGTTATTACCAATCCGGAGAGAAAACGTACACAGAACATCTAATAAATACGAAAGGGAATACCGAATGCGCCTAAAGAATCGAAAATTTTATCCTCGCATCTGGCGGTGAGTAGCTGAACTATAACGCTTTATTTCCTAAGCCGAATGCGATGACGATCATGCACGGCTTATGCCGCTTATTTAAATGTGGGATATTCAGTATTTCACACCTGATTTTTTGGATGCAATAAAACGACAATTAATTCTGCCTATGATTCATAGGACTGGGAGAAAATCAATATCCTACAGATTTCTGTAAATGCATAGCAACAATAGGGATCGGCAGATTATAGTTCCTTTAATAGCTACTGTGTAGCACTAAAAATGACAGTAAACTTCCAAAAATGTTTGCATCAAATCGTTCAAGGGCGATGTATACTTCTATGTTTATTTGAACTCAATGCTAATATGGTCTGTGGTCTCCCTGTACGAATTGAATAAGACTCCTCAACACACACTACATGTTTCTATAAGAAATTGATCACACTAAATGAATTCAAATCTGAACTCAATATAAAATTAATATTTTTTTCTTGCAGTGCATCATTACTTTGGTCTTAATAACAATCCCAGATGTATATGTTTTGATCAATTTTGTTTCCTTTGTGGAGGCCTTGTTTATAACCATAAGTATCGTAGGACTACTTTATATGAGGTACACGAAACCAGACTTGAAGAGACCCATAAGAGTTAATTTGATCCTGCCATGTCTCTTCTTCGTAATTTGCGCTTTCTTAGTGACACTACCATGCCATAAAACACCTATGGTTGTTGGTATAGCGACAGGTGAGGAACAAAAAGAATTCACAAATAAAGTCTGATTAAATGTCATTGTAGGTTTCATTCTGTGTGGAATTCCAGTTTATATGGTGACAGTTTGGTGGAAAGGTCAGCCTGATTGGCTGAAGATGGCATTTACGAAATTCAACGATGGTTGTGCTAAATTATTTATGTGCGTTCCTGAAGAAGATTATAAGGACCAATGAAAAAATTGACGGAGTGTTAATGATACATATTATGCCGCAACGAGTGTTCAGACAACTATTTTTTGTTGTCGAAGCAATTAATTATTCATTTTATATTATGACTTTAAAATTTCTCAGTATTGCTCAATCAAAAGAAAGTGCCTTATATGCTCAGATTAGATGTAGCATTCGCGATAGCTAATGAAATTTTTGCATCTTGTTATTTTGAATACTTATATTGATACGGAAACTGAACTCTGGGGAATGGCGTTGATTCAGTATTCTTGTTGTATTAATTTGTAGTAACTTATAGTAGAATATTTATTTATTTTTTATTTATGTTTGCTAAATTTCTCCGTATTGATTTATAGAAAGTTATCAAAATCTTTTTATTAATGTTAAAAGAATGATTATTTCTATTAATGATTTCGAATCTGCTCTTTGCTTTCAAACATCACATTTCTTTGTAATATGCATTTAACCAGTTTGGTAATAAATTTTTAATATTCTGATATGGGTTCTCCCTCATATTGAGAAGATTCCTATTTTTGCAACTAGGATATAAGGAGAACTGGCTGTGAAAATATTTTGCATTAACTTCTGTTTTTTTTTGACTGTCATTGGATTAATAAGATATGAAAAATATTATTTTCGAAATTAACGACTCTGAAAACACGCATTACAATAACTTTATTGTTCTTCCATTGTTATAAGATGTGATAATCTATTCGATATTTATTTCGTTTTCATCCAAAATATCTATATTGAGGATTTCAAGAAATGTATGATATTCAGTTTGTTCATTTGAATCAATAAAAGAATTTCCTAAATGGCTAATTTTTTCTCACCTGATGTAGTTAGTGTAAGGTAGGTTGAGTGACGCCGGGCAGCACACCAAAAAGTGGCAACTGTCGATGTAATTCCAGAGCCGATCACATACGACCGATACTCATATACTCCATTCACTTTTATGAAGTATCCCGGTTGGCCAAGATTAAGGTTTTTCAAATTTTTTCACAACTGACGCAGGTTGGTATACTCATGAAATGTCAAATAATTCCCAGATACGTTGCCAATGCCAATTTCCATTCACTCTTTTTAACCTTCGTAAATGGAGTTAGTTCTTTTAAGGTTTAACTGTAACACAGATTTCGTAGTACTACAACATTTTCATACTGGTGTATTTCAAGTGGTGCAAAATGGTATCTAAATGTCTTCTGTTTCTGTAGGCTTATTTCTTCAGAATGTTGAAAAGTGGGTGATACAATAGGTCCGTCTTATCGTTTAGAAGTTTTTCTGTTGGGTTATTCGAGTACTTTCAGTCTGTTTTAGAATGAACTATCACATCTGGCGCGAACATGTTTTGTTTACGATATTAAATAAACGTTAGGAACGCGACGGTACACGATCATACTAATTCAAGAAGATAAGGCTCCTGGTACCTATGTGCACCGGGAATCTCAAAAGGGTTAATGGTTAAATTTCTCATCATTAATTATTTAAATTAGCAACCCGTTTTTGTCTTATTTAGTTCAATTGAATCAATTCTGGCAACGTCAACCATGTATTTAATTAGAATCACTTGGGTCCACAGCACCAGCGATAATGAAATAGAATGGCAGAATGAAGTTAAATACCTAGGAGTAATATTAGACGAAGAACTAACGTGGAAACACAGCATATTGAGTATGCAGTGGATAAAACTAATGGAGCAATGAAAATATCTTACCCAAATATAGGCTGAAGAAGCCAAATGAACCGAAATACGAAGTTGATGATCATAAAAACAGTCGCCAGACCGCAGCTAACATAAGGTCAACAGCATGGGGCTATGCAGCGAGAACCCATATAAAGAGGATACAAAGTACAGTAGACAAATTTCTGAGATGTGCATTAGACGCCCCCTGGTTTGTTAGGAATGAACAAATCCGAAAAGACATAAAATGGGAGTCCATTACTACATTCATCAAACGAAAAGCTGCAAAAGCCTATGAAAGAGCTAATGAACATCCAAATGAGGACCTCAGAAGGTTAGTTGATTATGACCCCGCTGAAGATGCAAAAACAGGAAGAATTAACCGCAAAAGGCCCAGAGACCAGTTGCGAAAATAAAGAAATAGAACTCCACATTTACAGAGAGGGCTATATCCAACTGAAGGATTAACACAAACAGTTAGCACAAACAATGCGAAAGAGAAAATATGCAGATGAGAAGAGGAAGGTTTATAGTCATATGCCCGGAACCAACCGCAGGAGGGGCGTTTATTTGGTAAGAATCCGACACTACCCAGAAAGACTGGGTGTCTTATGTAAGATTCACCTCTTCTAAAAAAAAAAACAAAAGTAGCATCGAACCTGATCGAAATATACTCCTGATCAAAGGGCGGAGTTGAAGCTTTGTGTAGGTGTCTTATTTGTTAATGCTCCTTTTTCGTTTTCCCTCCTTGTTCTTGTTGCATATATAGCATGTAATATCAAGATGGAAACACACCCTCACTCCTGATTTCGTTAATCCGAAGTCAACTTCAAAGGAATTCGTGTTGAATGTTTTTGATGAAAAGGATTATTTAGATGAGCTATACAGGGTGAGCCTTGTACATATATTTTTGCTGTACATTCTTGAGGCCAAAAGAAACCTTTTTTTCATTCTTCCGCAATCGGCTCTGTTGAAAAGATATACCTAGCCATTTGAAAAAAAATTGGACCGCAGATACTTACGTGCCTGATACGATTCCCTGCAAACACCTCAAAGTTCATATTTCTCGATTGAAATTGGGTTAATACTGAAGAGGAGGATAATGTCCCTAAGTTGGAACAAACTAAATGAATGTGAGAAATGGACTAGTAGACACCCAGTTTCCGAAGTATACCACCAGGTGGCACCACCACTGGAAGACAATGCCTTACCGGTTTCTGGCTTATTAGCCGTCATCAGAGACATATAGCCTTATCCCATGATACTAAAACCCACAAGGTATGATCACTTGGTGAACGAGTTTTGACTAGGTCGGCGCATGACGTCACGACGTGACAAATGGCGCTCATTTCCAGATAATTCTATATTTATAATACATATGTTATTTCATAGTCATTTAATTGGGTTCGCTTATTTATAGCGTGAACATAATCTTCTTATTCAGAATATTTTCAAAAATACCGTATCTGAAAATTCGAGCAAAATATACTCCAACTCGTGACAAATAGTTGGGTAGCAAAATAAACGAGAATAAGTTTTGACTTTCAAATCAATTTTCCTTGATATTTTTGTTGGAATAATTTAATTACTACAATAAATTATAATTTATAATACATCTTTATTTCAAAGTAAGTTGTTGATTTGATTGAGGTACGAAAATACATTATATGTATTGCTTCTTGTAGGGTATCCATGTGAAGTTCTATTTTATTGAAAAAATTCTGGATTTTTGAAAATGAACAGTTGGCTGAAACAGTTCATACTCAAAACGTATATTCGCCAATTTTTTTGGTATCTTGATTACTTGATTTGAAGTGAAGTGCGTTACTGAAAGTCTTTCTTCATGAGTTTTGAAGAATTCAATGGAAGAGACCATATACTAAATAATCTTTAACTAGAATACGGAAAAAACAATAAAAAATAAGTTTATCCACCAAAAATCAGCACAATTCAATCCAATAAAATCTAAATACGAACAAAAACAAAGCGAATTTGAATGATTGTCACGCGATGATACGTAGGCGATGTACGAGAGAGATATGCGCGTGGGTTTACCTTGTGGGTTTTAGTATCATGGCCTTATCCTACGATGAGAAGCAACTGAAACGGCAGAACTTATATTACTCCCTAGCAAGAACTATTGAGTACAGTTTTGTACAGTAGTTCCACCTAGGGGGCAAATGTCTACGCTTCGTCCCGGAGGTTCCATCAAAAACTAGATCTCTACGTACATTCATTTTCCCAAACGGAATCTCGCAACAACTCACTTTGGAGTTTTATGCAATGTACCGAGGGAAGTCGAATACGCCCGGTTCATGAGGTTTCGGAGCCCGCAATTATTAATAATGAAAAGGAGGATAATGTCCCTAAGTTGGAACAAACTAAATACATGTGAGAAATGGACTAGTAGAGACCCAGTTTCCGAAGTATACCACCAGGTGGCACCACCACAGGAAGACAATGCCTTAGCTGTTTCTAGCTTATTAGCCGTCATCAGAGACATATAGCCAGAGAGACATCAGAGAACCAACTGAAACGGCAGAACTTATATTATTGAGTTAATGCATTCCGGGAATACTCAAGTACTAACCTTATTTGAATAAGAATGTTAAAAACACGATATTTCCCAACAAAAACACTTAGTTTGTCCGATTATATCCGCCATTGAAAAGCCATATTCTTTCCAGCAAAATAAGTTCCTCCTTCGAATTTTCTGAAGATTTATTCGTAAACACTAATTACTTGTTCATATCCTCCTAAATATCCGAAAAATATCTTGTGAAGAAAGGCTTTTCATTTAATTTATGATTAATCAACCTTACTTAACCCATTTTGCGTGCAAAATGAAAATCTTCTTTGACAGAGCTATCACAGAGCTTTTGAGAAGACGATGCCACATTGTTGATTTTCTCTTTGAACAATGGTATAACAGTGTGCCTTGCGAGGTAGCGAGCGCGCAAGACACCGTGCGATCTATGAATTGACCCATCTCAAACCTCATATTGTTGTTCAGTGTCTCAAACGTCAGTGTCTGTGAACTACGCATGTGTTTACCGACAACCGGCGCGGTTTATAAGTGTAAACAAATATGTAGGAAATTTTTTCTAGAGCTTTGTAATAAAAGGGGAAATTGATTATTTTAGGTGTTATTCTTTTATATCGTGATGATTACGTGGGAGACTTTCAGTGAATTAATGTAATATTGAACATGTAGTGTCGAGTTTATGAAATTCGAAGAGGATATTGTTTAGATAGAAACATCACCACAGATTATTAGTGGTTTCACTTTGAGAACTGAAATTTTGTGGGTGAATTTGGAAAGGATTGGAGTTCTTAATGAAAAAATTGAAATCGATTTCATTTCGAGAGTTCTTTTTCTTTCTTTCGAAAATAGAAGAAAATATGCCAACTGATGCTTCTGTTATATTTCAAACGGAAGACGAAAGTTGCATTTGGAAATGGCTTCACTTTGAGAACTGGAATTGTGTGTGTAAACTCAGAAAGGATTGGAGTTCTTAATGAAATAATGGAGATCGATTTCATTTCGAGAGTTCTTTCGTTTTTTTTTCAAAAATTTAAGAAAATGAGATAACTGGAGCTTCTGTTTTATTTCAAACGAAAGACCCATGAAAATAGTTCAACTTCCGATTAAAAGTGAACCTACAGATAATTTCGTTCAGAAAATCAACTTGAAAAACGGAATTGGCAGAGAATAGCCAAATTCAAATACATGGCGGGAAATAGTTCCTACCTTACCTACATATTCACTAATTTCATAGTTCAGAGATTTTCGGATAGAGAGCGCCATTGTAAATTTCATTCATATGGAGGGAGATATTCATAGAACTTATAGTAACACTATAAGTTCTATGGAGATATTCCATAAAATGCTCGGCTGTGATCGCCGACCTTAACTAGTAGTCCGATTCATTTCTCTGCAATTCGGTGATATTTGAATCCAGGGAAGCATCCAGATAATTCTTGAGATTCGGGATAATTTCGTCAAATTTTATCCGATAAATTTAGGAATAACTTGAAAACGACGCATTTCCTCAAGGAAACATAAGAATACTCTCATATTTCAAAATGTTTGATTCTTTCGAAAATATGAACCGGTAATTTTTTTCAAGGAGCTTTATGGTATTTTGCGTGTATTTATGAGTCAGCTACGATGTAACTTTCATACCAGGAGAAATATTGAATAAGTTTTGAGTGAGGAATATCTCGAGGAATATGCACCATGATTAGAGTAAACAATCAACCAAAGTGTTTCAAATGGATTTTCGACACCCTGTATCTTTCAAACGAATCCGAATTTCGAAAAATGGCATGGGAAAACAGCGTTTCGTTCGACGGGAGGATTCCACAGTTAAAATTTATGTACAAGTCAAAGACTCACCCTGTTTATAAATATTCTGTTAGACTCATCTTTGAAAACCACTTATCTATGTGTTGAAATCGCTTCTAATTCTGATATTTTTGTCATTTTGGGGTCGGTTATTAACAGATGAAATGAAAGTTCTATTAAATCGGATTAATTATTTATTGAAACGTGAAACACATAATATTTTATCTCATTAAATAATAAATAGGTATAAAAATAAATCCAGTCTTGGTTTACAACAACTTGAGTGTGAAGTATTCTTTGACTAGTCTTTCCACTACGAAACAAAAAAAGAAGACGTAATGGAAATGAAATAAATATTGAAATAAATTAAGGTAATAAATAGTGGTGATTACAAAAATCAACAATTCGTTCACAGGCCTCTTCCATAAGGTTCTGAGGAATAGTTAGTACCAATCTCATGAATCCAGGTACTTCGAAACACTGAAACATTTTTCTGTTAGAATTATATACAAATGTGATTCAATTTCAAACAATACTATGAGGGGTGCATATTAGATATGAAACAATGCGCCAATGTTTTCAGAGTATTCTGAGAATGCTACCACTGAATGTGATTTTGGGACTTCACATCATACTGAATTATTAGTATCATCGATTAGAAAGATTTTTTTCTCTGTCCTGATAAGGTTTCAAGTCAAGTAGGAACAAAAAAATCAGGAAGAGAATGGTGTAAGAAACAAAAAATTGAAAAGTTACAGAAAGAATGAAATAAGCTCGGGGCGTTGTTTCCAAATTCAGAGAAAGAAATTGAAATAATACGCAAGTCTTCGTGATAAAATACTTTTTCCAATCTGTTAATTGTTGGGATTGTTTTTTGTTGCTGGTATTATCACTTTTCCGTGGTTAAGAATATAAGGATACTTGTTGTATGGATCAATAAATTTGATTGTGAGTGGAAATTTGGCTGTTCTGTTTATTGTTGACTGCAGGACATTGCTGTTCATATCTACATACAGGTTTTGTCAAGACATGGTGAGAGATGATAAATGATTGAAATAATATAGAAATTGTAGAAACTCAAAATTATCCTTACCTCTCCTGGTAGGCAAAAAACTGATTCTTCTTCAATCATCTTCTGTCCAAAGGCCATACCGTTAGCAAACTCTGGAAATTTGTCCAATTCGATTTCGATCATCATATACATGGTTCCTTGTGGTTTGTACGGTATGATTCCTTTTGCAGTCTTCAATATCTCGTAACATATTTTGGCATTCTCTACTAAAGTATCAATGAGTCCATTGAAAAATCTTTCCGGTGAAGCTTTCAAAATAGTTGGAATAGCTCCCTGTATCAGCGTATTACTCCCAATTGTTCGCTGACTCAGTTTCACCATTCCCTGTCGCACACCGTGATCGAAAGCTCCGATGGGATCGTGGATAGCAACCCAACCAACACGCCAGCCTGGCACTAGAAATCTCTTCGCTAGTCCTCCGCATACCAATATAGGAACATAGGAATTTAATGAAGCAATCGAAACGAACTTATGGCCAGGAAATACCAGTCTGTCGTAAATTTCATCCGCTATAATCGGAATCTGGTAATTGTAAGCTATGGACAATAATTTTCTGAGGTGGAACTCTGAGTATACAGAACCACAAGGATTCGATGGGTTGTTCAGCACGATGGCCGCTGTTTCGTGGTCGATCAAACTCTCGAGATGATCCAGATCGATTTCCCAGTCTTTTTCGGGGATGAGATCGTAATACTTCACCTGGAAATGTTCGAAATTAGAATACTTGATCAGGTGATATGATATAGGACCGAGTATAGGACCGAGTATAGGACGTTTCATTTGAAATAAAGTACTCGAAGTCCATATCCAGTTTGATCGGAAAATTGAAACTATTGTAGCTGAAGAACAAAAATGTTCGGAAAACTACTGCCTATAGTTTTTTATAGTCCAGATCGTAACCAAGAAATTTCAACCACGTGTTCTACATCAAAAATAAGCCCTAGTTTGTCATCTAAAAAAATGTCGAGAAATGTTTCCTCTCCGAGATACGGGGTGTTGAAATTATAGAAAAAAAATGTTTTTTATTAATAACTTTCACACTGCTTGAAATATTTTTATGAAATTTGAGACATAGGTTTTGAGCGTCAAGGAACACTTTTTGCATAATATCATTTCATTTCATTCTACCAGTGGCGTCCGTACTGCAGCGAGACTGAATATTTTCAGACAAAAAATGATACGCCACTGGTTTTTCCGACAATAAAAATTACTATTTAAATCCTTGTTTGATTAGGAGCAAATTCGGTCTCTTGACTTTTCTGTACGAGGCACCGTTTCCGGTTAAAAAAATAAAACACATTCTCATGCATGCTTTCCACAATAAGGAAATTAAAGTTTTTTATGGTTATGCTTGTATTGAAACGAGTAATTGGAAACCAAAACTGTCATTTAAGTTTTTTAATCAAATTATTCTACCCTGAAAACAGGAGTTGGGTGTGTGTTGAATTTATCTAATCTTAGAAAATTGCTACAAAACCGTAGAAAGCTTTTTATTGCTATATCAAATTTTGGCGATTTCTTCATGCATGAGAATGTGTTTTATTTTTTTAATCGGAAACGGTGCCTCGCACAGCAAAAAGTCAGGAAAACGAATTTGCTTCTCATTAAATAAGGATTCAAATAATAATTTTTATTTTCGGGAAAACCAGTAGCGTATCATTTTTTTATCTGAAAATATTCAGTCTCGCTGCAGTACGGACGCCACTGGTAGAATAGGAAAGAAATGATATTATGCAAAAAGTGCTCCTTGACGCTCGAAACCTATTTCTCAAATTTCATAAAAATAATTCAAGCAGTCTGAAAGTTATTAATAAAAAACATTTTTTTTCTATAATTTTAACACCCCGTATCTGGGAGAGGAAACATTTCTCGACAAATGTTTATATGACAAACTAGGGCTTATTTTTGATGTAGAATACGTGGTTGAAATTTCTTAGTTAGGATCTGGACCACCCTGTATACATATCGTGAAACAATGTATTGAAGTGAGAAAAAGACGAATAATTATTATCATTTGTTGAAAGATTAAATAATTATCCATCATCAAGAATATCTCATCACAATAATTATAATCAGCCAAATATATAGGGTGTTCTAGTAACCGGATAGTTTTGCCTATTGCAGAAAATTTTTGGAATAATGGGAATGATTAAATCCGAAAATAAGTATCCAATATCTACCTTAACTCCAATGCTCTCAGCAAGGGTTCTGTAAATAGGAAATCCAGGTCTTGGGACCAAGATGTTGTGCCTTTTCAGGGGATCTGCCAACACAGTGATGCACATCTCCAGAGAGGATGAGCAACCGCTGCAGAGTATGATATCCTGGTAATTGTATTCTGCTCCATCGAAGGACAAATATTCGGCCACTGCTTGCCTTGCATTTTGGTAGCCAACTGCTGGGGCGTACCCATTGTAAGTCCCTTTCCTGACTGCTTCAATCACTGCTGTAATAGTTTCATTGGATGTTTTCAAATTTCCGTAAATTGTGGGATCACCTGTAATAGAAAATATAATTTTTTTTTGGTTCTAGATAGTGCCTGATTGCTAATTATAAGCTTGTTTTTCATTTCTTTGTTTAATTTCCACTGAACAATAAAAACAAAATTGAATTTCATAAAAAGCAATGAAGTTGAAATTGTTGAGGAAAATTGCCGAGTACAATTTCGAAGATTTGCCAGTAGTGCTTCTATCATATACACAATAATTAAACATTGGCTAGCTATGATTTAACTCATTATCAATGAAAATAAAACTACAGGGATAATGTTTAAAACAGATCAATAAAAGAAAGAGAAGATTGATGAACTGAATATTGAATACCAGAACATTGTTTTAGAACACTCGACAAAGTTTTAAGGACTCTACATAGATGTTTTTTTTTAATAATTTTCCACCGCATTTGAAGGACCTCAGATAGTACAAAATATATGTAGCAATCATAAGAAAATTTTTGGTAGAATAAGAACCCTATTCCTTCATGAATATTTCATCAGAAACAGGTAGGAATATGATTCGTTTTCTTTTGGATGTCATTCTTTTGCAAACCCTTATGATTGTATGAGTACATGTAAGGTTTTTGCTTGGATAAAATTTCTCTAATCTTTAATCTGATCTACCACAAAAATTTCAAGCCTTTGGGTTTGTCCGTCCGGACAGAATTGAATTTGACCACTGATTCGTGATAAGTGAGTCCAACCTAGTCGACTAGAATCATTCACGGCTCAAAAGTCGAAAAAAACAGACCTTGTGACGATGATATAGCACTCGTTCAAGAAAAACGAGCGCAGTAAAATTATATTTTTGAAATCATTTGTTAGATAAAGAGTATTTCTGCATTATTTTCAGGCCACAGAATATTACATGGTGCTCAAGAATAGTTCCTCTATCTTTGAAAATGTGAATTTTCTCGTTCTCAGAAACAACACTAGTTCAGATATAAATGAAAATTCGAAACAAAATTTACATCATGAATACACTTTTTCGTCGAGAATTTTTCTAATATTTGTGCAGAAATATGCTGAAAGTGTGAAAGCAATTTGGTGAGCTATTTCCCATTAAACCAACGCAAATAATTAAGGTACTACAGTTATTCAAAAAATATAAATATCTTCATCAAAAAATCGATTGTTGAAAAGAGAAAACCGATTGGAGGATTGTTAATGGTGAAATATAACATTATAGGATAACTTTCAATTTAATTATTCCTAAATACTTGAGAGTAAACGAATTATAACTTTGAAACAAAGAAAGTATCAACTCATGCAGTGCATAAACCCCTTGGTTTCTCTTTGGATTTTTCAGAAACTTAAATATACAAAGTGCCATATGTGCATAATTTTACTTACTCATGAGGACGAGAAATGATTATTTTTTTGAAATTTCACAAATTCATAGACGCAGCTTCAAGTTCAAGGATTGTTTTGAATGTATTGATAGTGTTCGAAATAATACAAGGCATAGATCAAAATTATAAACAGAGTTGATTGTCATGGAAATATAAAAGGCGAAAAAATTCTTTTTGCTTACCGATGGACAACGAAATTAGTTGTTTCTTGGGATTCGGCTTGATTTGTATATTATCAACGATTTCCCTGATGAAATTCCTGGTGTTTTTCGCCGTGGAAGAAACTTCCACCTTCCAAGGACCGCTTTTGGAGTTGGAAACCTTAACTTTCTTGTTTCTCAGTATCTGATCTAACATGCTCACCAAAACTTTTATTCGATAATATTTCGTCCACGAAAAATTCAAACGATAGCTTCAAGTTATCTTGACTTGTATCAACTCTGTTCGCTATTAATGAAAGTGTTGTTACTGTAAGGGTTTATATAGGACGGGATCTGACGGCAGTATACGTTTTGAAATCTGTATGATGCTGAAGGCGGTCAGGTGACCGCGGTGTTTCTTATTTTCTTATCAAAATGTAGAATGACATCAGCAAATTTTGGCAAAATCGATGCCGTCAATGAGATTCTTGGGGCCAAAGAAATATCGAAATATGCAGTGAATAAACAAAAACAGGAAAAATAAAATGTTAGAATATCGTAGGGACTGTTCCTATGGCCTTGAGAGAGACATACTTTGATATAAAAGGTTGTAAAGAGTAGATGAGACATCCGTATAACATTGTTTCCGTGAAAATTAGAAAAATATAGGTGAACTATCGATTATGAGATTTTCCTATTCACAGTATTTTCTTATTAATTGAAAATTTTTTTGGGAAGAACTTGTATATCATAGAATGGAAAAAGAATTGAATAGCCGTTTTTCCATAATGAATCATAATATCTTCATCCTGCGCCAGGGTACCAAAAAATGGCCCAAAAAGCCGAAAAAATGCGGATTTTTAGAGAAGTTGTGGTGTTCTTTTCATAAAAACGTTTAGGAGTTTTTTAAAAATGCCATCTGCTTTAATACCATCAGTGTTTGTGAACCCCAAAAGAAAAAAACAACATTCCTAGTTAAACCTTTCAAGACAAATGACCTTGCCAAAATATGGTAAATATACAAACTGCAAAGAAAATGCAACACCCAGAAAGAGCTGTTTAAAATTAAATCTTTTTTTGGCAAAATATAGATAGTATAGCATGGATTGAATATTAAATGATTAAATTTGGAAAAAAAATCGTGAAGGTTTTTTCATGTGAACATCTTTTGTTACTTAAATTCCTATTGTAGTCGTTTTTTGCAAATTTTTTGAATTTTACAACAAACCAGATGTTCGAGGAGATCCAAAGTCGATGTTTAGTTGTTGTTGAAATGCCTATAGCACGTGTATGCGGAATTTAACTCCACTTAAGTGAATTTGAAAGAGGTCGAATTATTGGCCTACGGAAGGCGGGGTTGTCATTTCGAGAAATCGCTGACCGTACGAACAGAAATCCAACTACTGTAATATGTGATGTTGTCAAGCGTGGTTTGATAATGTCCAAAATCGAAGAAGAGTAGGCACCGGACGTCGAAGGGGCACAAATGAAGTTCAATATCGACGTCTAAGACTTATGGCCATTAGAGACCGATTTGCGACAACTCAATCTTTGGCTGATGAGTGGTTAGGAGAACTAGGCCATCCTGTAACTGTCCGAACAGTCAACCGCCGGATAAGGTCTTTTGGACTGTAGCATTATCGACTCCATATTGTGTAACCTCTGACAGTTGAGCATCGCCGGCAACGCTTACAGTGGTGCAGAGAACGTTAACATTGGAATGAGGAATGGCATCATGTCGTCCTTTCCGATGAATGAGAAGGACGTTTGATGTTGAGCGTCATGTAGGTACACCAGACAGTAGGCGTTATGGTATGGGGCGCAATTGCACATGCAAGTAGGTCCCCTTTGGTTTTTATTCGATGTTACATGACAGCGCGACAGTGCTGCGTTACCTACAAAAAATAGTGGAGCCATATGTTCTCCCTCACCTTAACCGCCTCGAGAATCCAATATTTCAACAAGATAATGCCCGACCTCATGTTGCCAGAGTTAGTTTTAACTTTTTTGAAGCGATCCATGTGAATCTTTTGTCATGGCCGCCCAGATCCCCTGATCTTTCACCCATAGAGCTTGTTTGGGACATCATGGGTAGAAGACTTGGAAATTTACCCCAGCTCCCACGGACTTTGGCGGCTCTGAGACATGAAGTATAGAAGAAATAGACCATCATATTGCATCAATGCCAAGACGTCTTGGGGAGTGTATAGATAATCGCAATGGACAAACAAATTATCAACAAATTTATTGAAAAAAATTGAAATTTTTCGTCCAAATTCTATCATTCACTCCTTACTACACTATCTATGTTCCACAAAAAAAAATCAAAATTTGAACAGTTCCTTCTGGGTGTTGCAGTTTCTTTGTCAGTTAGTATCTCGGTTAGTATAGATGTTAGCTTTCCACCAACATACGATTTCAGAGGGATGGGGAGAGAAGGAACTGTTCCTTGGCCACTAAGATCTCCTGATTCGAATCGTACTGATTATTCGTTTGGGGCCAAATGAAAAACGGATGTATGCAGAATCTTCAGACACATGCTACGAATTGATAGACGAAATCATCAATAATCTGAAATAATTTTTATGTATTATCATATCTTCGTTCGTTTCAATTCTTTTATGGAACAATGATGATACAAATGTCTCTTTTATTGATTTATGACTATTATGATTACAAAAAAAGTAGGAGAGATTCCATGAACGCTTTCAACGTCCCGAATGTTGTTATCACCTTCCAAAAGGATAAGAAAATGCTTTTCATAATTTTGTGTATTCATATTATCTGAAACATTAAAATGAAATTTCAAGAAATTTTGAGAATTTTTCATGTCGGAACAGAACAATATCAAGAACAAATTGAATTGGGAAATGTTCAAAAGTGGGTCATGAAAATGGCACTAAATAATGTAGAGGTGACACTAAAGGTGCATACAAACTGTTGTCACGTCACGTCACATCACGCGAGGAAATGGGAAGAAGATATGGAGAATATAGCTGCTTTTACAGTTGCTGGTGATTCTCATAGAAGAGATTCGATTTACCAAATGAATCAACGAACAGAGGAAGTGGGGGAATTCCATCAATTAATTCAAGAATTATTGAATGAGCACCCAGATCGGTTTCAAATGTATGTCAGAATGACATTTCACAAAATATCAGACGTGATGTCACGTGAATTCAGAAAATGTAAATTTGCGGAATATAGATCTTGCGTGCTTTCAGTGCTAAAATGTGACAGCAGATACAATGTCGCAAAAATTTTTACTACATTTTGATTCCGTAGTAGTACAATCGTCCAGTTCATTTCTGATGATTTGGCTTCACTATTTATTATTGAAAGGTTTGTCTCTCTTCCTATGGTCTAAGTTCCATGCATTATCGTGGTTGCACATTTTGGGAAGATGACGTGATGTGAGGTGACGTGATAACAATGTGTCTGCACCTTTACATTCACTCCTTATACTGAATTCACTGAGAGAATTGATATTTAATGCTAAGCGAAAATAATTACTTTACTCAATTGAATCTGCTACAATTATGCTAGGAAAAATCGTTTCGGTAGATTTTCACCTCAATTACTAAGGTTTGAATATTCCTCACCAAACATTGAAAAAAAATCCATAAGCAGGGTATACGAGTATTCAGCAAAACACAAAAACATCTGAAATTTTAAGGACCAGACCTGAAAATTTCAATTGATTCAAGATATCGGTTCTGGAGCTAAGACGGATAGAAATTTTCGTTGAAAAACGAAAATCACCCAGTATAAAACACATCAGTGGCGCACCCAGAATTTAGTTTTCTTGCTGTATACAGGGAGTTTTATTCGTAAATGAACTTACGGTAACCTAAGCTAGAGCTACCCTAAACGAGTCCAAAAAAACGAAAAATGAAAAATCCTCGGAAAAATGTGATCAAATTCATACAGTTTGGTTAAAGTATTCAACAATAATTTTAATTTCTCATAACTTTTGAACCAACCCGTACAGTCGGTTGATATTTCGAACGTATGATTCACTTCCACATATCGATCGATTTACTTTTGAATTTCCAAAAAATTACACATCCGTATTTGAAAAATATGGGACCTCTTCCGAACTGAGATTCAATTGTATATTGAAATTTTGGGATTTGATTGAAATATTTGAAGAGAGCAGAAAATTGCAAAAATTGAATATAATCCCATCAATTCTCAGAAGAATCGTACATTGTGATCAAATTGAATTTTTTTTGTCCCACTAATTGCACATTTGAATTTCATAGTATTCAGAGCTAGGAATCATTTCAAGTTAATTCCGGAAAAACATTATTGGTTGGGAAACATTCATTTAAGTCAACAAAGATGAATAAATAAATGAAGAAACATAAAACTTAACAGTTACTGAAGGAGCTTGAAAGTACCACCATTTTGATCAATACACATTCTTGCCCCCTTCAAAACATGTCTGATACTTTTTTTAATCATGTCTGGATTATTACGTATTTTATTGCAAGCGACTCCGATACGTTCATTGAGGATATGCTCACTTTTTATTTTAGATGAATATACTGAACATTTCAAATAACCCCAAATGAAGAATCAACAGGATTGAAATCTGGTGACCTAGCGGGTCAGGCATGTGGTCCACCTTTGCCAAGTGCCAATCCACATATTTCGAAAGTTCTGATCTAAAAATTGCCTGATAATTACTCTGAAATGGGGTGGAGCTCCATCATGCTGAGAATGCAATCCTGCAATGTCCGTACGTAGAAAGAGTAGAAGGAAAACATCATGAAATTAATAGACATGTATTCTGATTTCTTCTTGCTGTTAGCATAAATAAAGGATTATTAGGAATGCATTGAACAACTTCAAGGCTGGAAAGGATCAAATGTTGTGACAATAGTTCAAAAGGTTGATCCCTATCTCGCTCAGTGTAGAGAATATAATCGATCTGTGTGGGCGGATTTCCAAAATATAATTTATTCTATCTGAAGAGTCCATTGCTTCGTTTTCTATAGATCACTCGAGAAAATTTAACTTGCTGGTTACGAAATTCTCTAAGCAATTATAATTATATCGAGTTCAATAATTCGTTTTGCAACTAAGTTTCATCCTGTTTTTTTGTTTACCTCAACTTTCTGTTCATTTCGTAACATTATTGTTATTCCAAATCTGGATAGCATATGATGTATTTCGATTTCCTCATTATTTTGAGATAAATATCTCCTGGAAGTGCAAGAATGGTGAGCATATAAAATATAGAATGGAATATTTTGAGTTATTGATTTCTTATCAGAAAGAGTTATTTAAAAAATTCCGTTTACTATCTCTTTTCATAATGAATTCCATACAGTCTATAATCCCGAAACCAAAAGGATCTAGTTATCCCAAGACACGAAAACATCTCCAAGACTATCAATTCTCCTCTGAAATTTTCATTGACTAATAGTTTCAAGTCTGAGGAGAGTTTCAAGAAATGTTATTAATGCGAACGCGAATTGTTATTATGTTAACGCGAACCATTCAGAATCGAACGTATATCTATCGTGAAATTCATTTTTCGGGGAAATTCATAGCATCAGTGAATTTCACCATACAATTAACGGACTAACCCTACAAATATTAAACGTATTTTAGACTTTGCGTACGGACCACAGTTGAAGGGGTGGTAGCAAACCATGAATATGGAATTTTATGGACGAACAATAGCCATAATATGCGAATAAGATATTCATCTTTGCCAACGAGTGTTGAATAATTCTTTTTGAAATAATTTTTATTTCTAGGATTAAATAGCCGTTTCAAACTGAAATAGTTTGCCCGAAATTATTTGAGTTTTCTGTTTATATATTTTGTGGTTGTCTGATTGAAAATTTGGATTATGAAAATATATTCAAAATACCCTGTCAAGCTAAAATATATTTCCAAGTTTCTTCAGTCCCGTTTATACCGGAAATGAAAATAAACTCCCTCAGATTAGGTTGTCATTTTTATTCATCTAACACTTTTATTATTACTAGCTGGCCCGGCGAACTTTGTTTCGCCCAACTTATACTTACGGTGGATTTCACAAAGCGTTATCACCGGTGATCGGAGATTAACGGGTTGGTTCTCTGATTTTTGAACTGTCAAATCGGGTTGATTCTAGATCAAACTCCGATCACCGGTGATTACGTTTTGTGAAACCTACCGTTAAAGTTGTATAAACTCACCCTTTCTGTTTTTCAAGCAGGAGATAAATTAGGAAGAATGAAGTTCAAAATATAAAAAATTTTAATATTATTGTAAATTACATGAGGAGAATTCTTTTTATTTAAGCGGTACCTAATTGTTGAACATATAACTTTTTGTTTTTAATGTTTTGAAAATCAGTCATGATAAATTCTCAAAATCTAATCAGTGCTCACACCATTATTTTGGACATCTTAGCTATGCTGCTAAGCTCAAAATAGTGGGTAAACATCTCAGTTGGTGGAGCAGCGAGATTTTCATGTTTCCATGGATATGAGCTGTCACTGTCACACAGAACATGTGCTTGGGAGGCTGGGACGAGGTTTATCAATAAGGATAAATGGAAAATTCCGGTAGATGTTATTTTATTTTATTGAAAAAATCTAAAAGGTTGAAACATGTATTTTTAAACTTTCCAGTTTCCATCATCACATACAATGCTTACCTAAAAGGTTGACCAAATTAGGTGAATTCCTTATTTTTGAACAATAGGTACGGCAAATAAACAAAAATTTTAGGGTTCAATCATTCTTCAATTTGTTCATTTTAGTTGACGATATCAAGCTCGTAAGAAGGCAAATAGAGATGTTCAAATGAAGTCGATAGCACGATCGACACGACAGAGTAAAAAATGCAAGAAAAAAATTATCAACACTGCCGGTTGTGTTGAACTCACATTCAAATTTATTGATGATCATTCGACCAGATCAGATTAGGCAACCCATGAAACATTATTGTATATCATTAGTGAAACCCCGATGAGCAAACGTTTCAAAATTATTGACGCTTACGATACTGTCTCTGTGCAAACAGAAACACTAAAATAATATGTCAATTACTAATTATGGGCAATTTTGGATTAAGTTATTTCCTCAAATATATTTATTACCCAAACAGAAATTCAAAAACATTTCAAAAATGAAGAAAAAAGATGAAGATGGGCAACTCACGTTTGAATCTGATCGTCAAAATCCGATTTACTTGATATTTCGGTAAAAATTCACTGTTCCACCAACTTGAGATATTCACCCGCTTTTTGATCTGGTAATAGACTTCCATGTTACCATGAGTTATATGCGAATCACACATCGCCATTTAACAGCGGTATTATCAAACTAAGTACCTACGACTGCGTACAGAGACTTAGATATCTGGTCACTGTACGACTATACGCATCAACGGTAGCGACACCTAGTGGCCTTATTCGAAAGAAGGAAAAGCATTTCCTGCATAATTAAAATTTCCATCGGTTTTTCAAAGTTTTATTGTATTTTATAATAACCAGACCGTAGACGAATCCATAAATGAAGTTTTATATCAAACAGTCTATCCTATCTCGAGTTATAAATGGTGTAACCAACATCTTTCTTTTATATATATATATATATAGAATATAGATTATTACTCTCATCTTCTCCCATGGAATAAATAATAATATATCCATTATTCAAATGATTTTGATCTGTAATAGTCTCTATAAACCAATAATGTGAGGTAATAATAACTCACGCCTATAACTCACTCTAATACAAATAGGAAAAATGTAGCTTACGAAATGAAAAAAAAAGGCGGGTCAATGGGGAACTCTATTTCAGACATCAAGGTAACGTTCTCGCCATCCATTTCCACATTTTCTTCGGTCTGAATATCCAAAAATTGCATTTGGAAAACGTGAATTTTTGACGTTTTTTACGGTATTCGATATCGATTCGATTATCAACCACAGAAATCGCTCTTGACAACTGTTATCAATTTTGAAAGTGCAGATTAATTCGAATTTTACTGAAGAAGTCGAAGATAAAGCATAGTGTTCAATTCGCGGTAATGGTCATAACACACTTGATGAATTACACCCCTCGCCTGATGGCTCGGGCTGCAAAATTCATCTGCGTGTGTTATGACTTACATTACCGCTCATTAAACAGTATAGGTACTATTACGTATGTCATGTGTGTCCACATTCTTGAAGGAGCAGAATGAGAATTATGATTATGCTTCAATCCAATAATTTGGGAGTTTTTTGAGATTTTCTTGATTTAAATTTTTGTCTGCAATTGATTTTTCATATGCCTGGAACAATTAGACCTGACATTGGATTTAAAAGCTTAGTCATATTCGTACACTATCATTATTTTTTTGTTGAATCCACCGCAATGAAATAGGGTTCTAATTTGAAAAATGAAATTAGGATCGAATTTTGTCACATTTCTTGACGCATTAGAAACATTCTGTGATTAAATTCCTCAAATTCAGAAGATGCAAGATATTCCCACACAAGCTATTTTTTCATCGGGAAAAAAGAGCTCGGGAATGATGTTTTCAGTTCTAGCTGCTATAGTTCTCGAGATCCCTTCAGTAGACAACGGTTTTGGGCCACCCTGTACATCGTAATTGTTTAATTCGAGAACTATGAATATTACTTATCAAACTTAAAACGTTTGAAGTGGGTTCAGGAGTTATAAACGAAATAAGGTCGATATATTTTTTTCAAGTAGCGCGAAAGTAAGTACTTTCTAGGTATAGCAAATTTTTATTCAAAACATACTCGAATAACTTATGGTCCCTCTATTCCATACATAGCTTTCAATATTCAAATAAAAAACTCACTTTGTATCGAACTATTTATTTTCGTGTACAAATCATCCGTATATGAAATGTTGTTTGATAATGAACTTGAACTCTGTTACATAACATAAAATGATCTAATCTCACACAATGAAATGTGCAGTTGACTCCTTCAATCATTAATGATATTCGGAGCCTCCAGGCAAATAAACGAACAGATATTTGCCTATAAAGGGTTAGTCGGCTTTTGTAGACACACTTTTCAGTATTAGGTCATTATGCAATTCCTAGACAAAAATGAATATAGCTCTATGCACAGTTTACAAAAATAACAATTTGATTAATTCTGCAAAGTGTGAAAAAGTAGATTTTTCAGAATTATTCACAAAAAGGTCTTTCATAATATGCATTCAAATAGCATGGTTGAGCAAATGTATGGGAGTTTAAGTTCAAATTAAAAATATAGTGAAATATTTTCTACTCGGTTACAGACCTCAATTGATTTAATGTTTTCGGGAGCATTAGGTACATGAAAGATACCTATGCTCTTTATATTCCTAACGGTTCATCGAATTGCAATCCGCCTGTTGGGATAGAACAATCTTCTGCTTTTTCGAAAAAATAAATGGTTTCGGACTTTGTATGCAACAATTCATTCTTAATTTTCTACGAACGAAAATTACCCAAGAAGCTGACGTTAGTGTCGAAAACCGAGAAAACCTGAAATACATTATTGGCATCGTATCGATGCAATACAATTGAGCTTATTAATTTTAGTAAATTAGTGACATTTTGCACCTTCTTGTAACCTTTTTGAACTTCCATGTCAGACAGTTACCGACAACTACACGTGATAGAACTCAAGGAGAAGCCATTTGTTTACATGTGAGATTCCCCTTTTATTTTCGACGAAGATATAACCTGCGACAGAAAGAGAAATAGTCGAGTGATCCCATAAGGGTTCCGTTTTTTATCGGGTCTATAAAACATTGAATATTCTGAAAAAAGTATTTTTCGGCAGTATCTTGTTATAATTCTTCTAGTTTCTTCTAGTTCTAGTTAGAAAATTGTTATTTTAACCCTGTATATTCATGATTGGGCGTTGTATACAAACTTCGTCCACTGAAAACTGACTAACCTGGTATAAATACTATTTTTGGAAAGATTTTGATTACAAACTATCTCTGTTCAAAATTATTGACCCATCTCTTATCTGCTATTTTGTTTCAAATTTTACGCAGCAGAAGGATCGGTACTTAGGAAAAAGAATAATTTAACATCAATTTATTGTCGCAACAGTTTCGGAACCATATTGTTCCTGCATCAGGTTAAAAACGAACATTTAAATGGTAAAACAAAGACAACAATGATTCAACCGGCTTACCAAGATAAATTACAATTTCTACGCAAATAAATGGAAAATTTCTACGGTATGAGTGATGCCCTTTTGAAATCATTACATCAAAAACTCTTTCTTTCTCTAATATAATATATCGATGACTCCTAAGCAATGATCTTATCTATTTTAACAATAAAAAAAAATGGTTCCGAAACTGTTGCGACAATGAATTGATGTTGAATTATTCTTTTTGCCTAAGTACCGATCCTTCTGCTACATTTTAAAAAAAATTTGGTTTCAAATATTACAAAATACCATTTCATCTATCATTGAAGGAATATAATCAAGTGATTGTACAAGGTGTCCCATTAGTGTGTATAGTAGAATAGTTTCGATAACTACGTCAGTTTTTCATTATTAGAATTCACATCCAATGGTATAAAAAAAATGAGATTCGATGGCATTGCTGAGATATCACGAACATTTTTTGAAATGATGATTTGGAAATCCCATACGTAACCATCGAAATAGAAAATCACTCAAGGAAATACCAGCAGAAGCTAGAAGAGCCTGCTACCCAAATGATTGATCAACTGACAGAAAATCCATTCATTCAACTTCCGAAGATTACAACGGATCTGGCCAAACGACTTGATTTGAAGTGATATTAGGAAGTATTAATATGTTTAATATCTTTTCATAGTCTGTACATACATAAAATTCAGTCAATACTTCATAAAAGGAGATTTTAAATTTCAAGTGTTCAAAGAAATAGAGAAAATTTTTGACTTCGATATTCACAATGTTGTGAATGGTTTTCGATTAATGGGAACAAAGGTTGTTTCAAATTTGATAAAATGCTGAAAGAGATTTCCATGGAGGGGATTCATGGAGAAATTTCAACGAGGCAACAATGTCTCATTTTATATTGTACTCGTCCATTCAATAGAGTGCTCCCAATCCTTAAAAATTTGTTTTGCAAATTTATAGTTTTCGAGTTTAATCACTTTTTAACGGAAGAAGTTGTGTTTTCCAAAGCATACAGCTCATTCAACAGACGACTGTGCTTTCAACATGCATATTTCGGAGAATAGTTCAAGCGATAAAGAGTGATTTTACTGAAAAACGATTTTTTGAGGGTGTAGACTGTAGAGAGCTCTATGGAATGGACGAATGAAATATAAGGCGAATGGTTCGAAATCGTTTCGCTTCGTGGAAATTCCTCAATTTTAGCCCTGATTTTGATCCGTAATAGTATCTATAAAAAATGAATTGAAAGCAGTAAAACTTCTTCAAAAAAGCTTTTATTTAAATGATCTAAAAAAAGAAAATGAAATTTTCCTTTAAAATTTCAACTATCAACTCATAACCTCATTATACACAATTTATATAATCAATAATCATGAAAGCTTTTTTAAACCGATATAAGCAATATTGCATTTAGCAGATTAAGATACTCAATTGAGTAGGTACTAGTTTATTTACACAAGTAAATCGCGCGACAAGCTTTTATGATCATATAAATTGTGTATAATGAGGTTATGAGTTGATAGTTGAAATTTTAAAGGAAAATTTTATTTTCTTTTTTTAGAGCATTTAAATAAAAGCTGTTTTTCAAAAAGTTTTTTTGCTTTCAATTTATTTTTTACTTTTTAGTTATTTCTAAATATTCTCGGCAAGCCCTTCCATTTGATACCCATATTGCAGAAGTGCATAAAAAATAACTATTTCACCATCTTGGATGTTCCGCCATATTGGATTTAGAATGACGTCATCCTTATTTTTTCGGGTTACTCCTAACAGGCCCCTTAATTTGATACCCATATTGCAGAAGTGCATAAAAAATAACTATTCCGCCATCTTGTATTGTCCGCCATATTGGATATAGAATTACGTCATAAAGTTTATCGTGTATTGTCATCCAAATCAAACGTGCATACAAAATTTCTCAATCGGTTGAAGGTATCTGTTTCAAAATTGAGTAGCAAGATTCCACCCGAACATACATACATACATACAGACATACATTGCAAGTAAAAGAAAAATTTTAAAAATAGCGAGTGTTATAATAACTCACGCCGATAACCCACTCTTATACAAATATTTAACATGAAATTAGTGACGAAATGAATGAAAAAAAAAGTCGGATCGATCGGGAACTCTATTTCAGATATCGAAATAACGTTCTCGCCATTCATTTCTGAATTTTCTTGGGAATAAAAATGACTTAATTCTCGTACTGCAAAAAACGGACACCCTGTCTGATATAGTCGCAAGAGCAACAACAAGAACAACTGTCGTAAGTACCTAATCAGATATTCTACTTTACCGAGCTAATGGGAGTCCCCGTATATCATAAACAACTTCACGAGGAAGAACATGCACAAAAATTGAAAATGTTAACGTTAGAATTCTGATGTGAATCTTGAAAAATTTTAATGCTGACAAATATCAGTTACAAGTTACAAGTAGGTATTTCTTGGCATACTTTGGATATTGAACCAATAAAATAGCCCCACTGCAATGAATGCCTAGAATTACCTTCTGTTCTGCTAATTGATAGTATTCACGTTGAATAAACCAACTTAGGCATCGCTATCAACTGTTTTTGGTATTTGTCCAATGTTTTACAAAATATGAATTTGAAATACCTGATAGTATCATCAACGAATAAGTATTATAAAAATAAATTGGTTGGATTATTTTCACTGCTATAAGAAGTCACTCATCACTTAATTCTGGGGTAATAATATAAGACAGACGATCCTGCCAGTTGCCAATTGGATGCATGTAACTCAATCAATTGCAGTAAGGTCCTTCGAACAGCTGCTGAATTCGCCGTTAAAAAACCATCCCTCACACTAGCCAGTAACTGTTCGAGTTGCTGTGGTAGTTCGGATTCTAAATCTCTTCCTATTGAGGTCAGTACGAAAAACAAACACTCAGTTTCTGGTAAACATTTTATAGGAGGTGTGACACAAGCTTGGCAGCACTTTCCGAGAATTGATAAAAGACTTATTTCAGGTTGCAAGTTTTCGAACTGTTCTTTCAATTGATGTCTTTTCAGCTGACCACACATTTCTGTCAGGAACCACATGAAAGATGTAAATTTAGTACCATCTCCTGCTTTTATGTCTCTCAATAGTTTATCTCGCTCTTGGTACCATTGTTGACAAGTGTTCAAGAGGCTTTCCAGGAAAGTTTGATTTTTTTCTTGCTCTATTATGGCTATGCACAGTTTGGCGCCTGCTTCACAGTATTTTATACCCTCTATAACTCGCTCCATGATTACTTTCACTAAATCCATCAACGTTCTTGAAGGCAATTGATTCGGATCAACGATTGCTAATTTGAGATTTTTCTGATCTTCTGCGGAAAATATTCCAAGGTCTGTTTCGTCCTTTGCCAATCCTTTCAGTTTATAGGCTAGGTTTTGGGAGTCTGCGGCACCCAGACTTTTAGATCTTTTCAAATTTTGGATGCTGCTGGACTGTTGATTGGCATGGGCTTGTTGCGGAACGAAATTGAAAGGTTTGGTTTGATTGTATCCAGTAAAAATGGGATGCTGCGTCAAAATTTCGCTATTGAATTGTGGGAAGTTCATACCTGAGAGATGGTGGTTCAACAATTGGGCGTGCGAAGATGCGTGCATTAAAGGTATGGGTAAAGCCGTTGGTATAAGTGGAATAATTCCGGGATGATTCAAATGCCTTAAGACATTCCCACTGGATTTAGAATGTTGTAAGTGTGGTAGGCGATGTTCTAGGAGTATATCACCGCTGCTCTTCGACGACTGAAGCCCGTATGGCTGTCCTTGATGATTCATTGTGAATTCTTTGGCATGAACGTTCAACTTGTTGGGAAACTGCAAATCACTGCGAACGTTTGGGGGTCTGTAGATTTCCATAGTGGGCTTTCCACGTATTGCCGCCATCGTTTGACTTCTCCTATTCTGTACTTTACTGGGCTTCACAAAACTTCTTTCTCTCATGAGAGCTGTGAAATCAGTTTTAGAACTACGTTTCAAATTGCTATCTTCCGACATGCTTACACTTCGTCCGTTTTAACTAAACACTGACATAATGCATCATTTAGACTGTTTGTATTGGCAAGACGTACCACGCGTTTACGAATTAGGATACACAAGGTTGGAACTATTTAACGCCTTCGTCACCCATCGAGTTTTCAAGAGCGTTTTTAATTCAATGGATTTCGGTCGTATTAACGCGAATACTTTCCGTTTTCACTCTTAACGAACGATCGAACAGAAAAGGATGTTGCTTCCATTCAACTAACGTATGACTGAGGTGCAGATATATTTAGTTTTAGACACAAGTGATGTTCCGGATATAAATAGAGGCATCACGTAGACTTTTCATTGTCTGAAACGTATACCTAACTACTTGAGTCATTATGCAATTTATCCTGTCTTTGTTTAACGGATCCGTCATAAAAGTTCTAGGTGTGTCATTCGGTTGATTAGTTCAATCAGGAAGCTCATTTTCCGATTGAAATGTGAAGCTGCATGGCGATGACGATCGGCTTGAACTTGAGTTCAGTGTATTCTTGATAATTTAAAAATAGTTTTCCACACGGAACACAACCATACAAACGAACGGAGTAGTCACATTTCCGTTTGCTCGATTAGAAGATTTTTTGGGAATTGCTGATGGGGTTAATTTTATACAATGCGCAATTGCCTCAGGTTCCTCAATTCCATTTGATTTTCATAAAAAACAGGGTGTCACACGAATTTCGTTGGTTGAATTAGTTTTGGGATAGAATCGAATTCACGCTCGCGATTTCGGATTTAAGCTTTGACCTGAGAGGTTACTTCTTCTTGGACACCAACTTTTTTCCATTGGGTAGTTCTATATTTCATATAGGATTTTGCAGTTGATAATCGAAGGAAATATTGAGGGAGTCGGAAGGAAGAAGATGTACTAGCTAAGAAACATTAGACAATGGACAGGAATAACCAACATCCATTAGTGGATAGGCACAGGAAGAAGATATTTAATTCCATATTTATTCTTCATAAAATTCTGAGTTGTTCGAGAGTGCCAAAATTCCGAATTTTCGCCCGAGAATGTATTCAAACAAGTAATTAAGTACTTCAAGTATTTATTTCCATTGGAAATGTGTCGTATTAAGCATTCCATGAGAAATTAGAATAATTAAAATCAAAATGATCAGAATTAAAAAATCATCACAAAGACGCTGTCGAAGTTGAAATTCCCGAAAAATTCGAAATTTTCAAGATAGAATTCAATTTCTTGTAGCCCTAATGAAATCGAGTTTGAAAAAATTTAGTTGTTGAAATAAAATCAATGCCCTAAAATGCATATTTTCCGAGATATTAAGAAGCAATTATTTTCTCGATCACATTTGGCATTTTATTCTTCTTAAAAATACGGAAGTGGAAATAAACTGTTTTCATAAGTCAATTCAGGATCCATTTGTCCTCCATTCATTTCAATATAAGATGCATAGAATATTCTATGCATCTATATTTCAATGTTCGATCTTTGACAGACTGCGTTACGTTTCGTTTTTCGACGGGATCGTTTTTGATGAAAACTTTTTGACGAATGGGCTGTGGTGCAAACTTACATTATAATGGAATGATATTAACCTTGCTGCTCAGCTTGAAATAATGGGTAAACACATCAAACTTATAGTAACTTTAGTTAATACAGGGTGTTTCAGAATAAAGGACCGAGATTACGGGAACTTCATCCTCAGACGATTTTATGACATAAAGTTCCTATGAACTATAGGTCCCTGACGATACGGGGTGTTGAAATTTAAAAAAAAATTGGTTTTATGAAATTATTTTCTACACCGTACACGATTTTTTTTTGAGTTTCGGTAGGTTATGAGAACGCATTAAGACACATTATTTGCTGTACAAAATGATGTTCAATTTTCACCAGTGGCGTCCGTACAGACTTCGGTCCGAATAAATTCGGTGAAAAAATTGGTACGCCAATGATTTTTCTCGAATTTTAAATTATTTTCGTAATAACCACATAATTTACAATAAGAATGGTGCCTTGAGTTTTTACCTGCGACGAATACTTTCTGAGAAAAAAAAATAAAATGCAATTTCATCATATGTTTAAATGCGTACTCATTTCCGTGAATTCGGGGTCTTAATCTTTAGATGATTTTATGATATAAAGGTTCTATAGACTATGGCTCTCTTACGCATTGTTTCTGAGTTGAAAATAAAAAAAAATGTGTTTTGAAATTATTTTCGGCACCATACACGATTTTGGTAGGATATGAGTACACAATGAAACACATTTTTTGAATTTCGTGAAACGCCATTGCTTTTGCAGTCGAAATCAATTTTGCAAACGTCAAATATGAAGGCGACCTTAATCTGTGTCCAGACGATTTTAGAAGTAATCAAAGAATTTCTTAACTCTTTAAGATGCAATTGCATTTTATTTTTTATTCTCAGGAAGTATTCGTCGCAGGTACCAATTTTTCGACGAATTTATTCGGACAGAAGTCTGTACGGACGCCACTGGTGAAAATTCATTTTGTATAGGAAAAAATGTGTCTTAATGCGTACTCATAACCCACCAAAACTCAAAAAAATACGGTGTAGAAAATAATTTTATAAAACCAATTTTTTTTTTAATTTCAACACCCCGTATATCAGAAACAGTGCATCGGGGACCTATAGTCCACAGGAACATTATATCATAAAATCATCTGAGGATTAAGATCCCGAATTTACGGTCCCTTATTCTGAAACACCCTGTATATTTAAACTCAATGGTTACTATAAGTTCAATAAGTTCTGTTAAGCCGGCCCCAGACAATGCGTGTATTTGACGAATGTTCGGGCTCCGCGTACCGTGTGGGAGCTCAACTGCGGGTATCTTTCGGCATTCGCCTGCTATCCGAAGTCTTATCGGTAAAACGGCACGAATCAAAGGAAGACGATTGACGAAGTCTTCAGTCAGCTCCGCTACTGCTCAATACTGAGGCCGTGCGGCGAACGTTTGTCAACAGAGAAACGAATGTCGAACATTTCGCGTTTGCCGCAGTGTGTGGGAGGGTACCCGAAGGTGCACTACAAAAATTTTATCGCTGACTATTCCACTCTTTTCATCTTTAGTGAGGAAGTTTCCGTAGCAACGATCGTTTCATCCCGAAAAAATTTTCAAGCCGGCAAAACCAACATGTTGGTTTTTCAGCGACAAAATTTTCGACGTTTCTCGAATTCATAGATAGCTTCGGAAATAAAAATGATAGAGAGAACAAACAACGTTTAGTGGTTTAGTTAATCTATGATGAATTCTAATTTGCCAAATAGCGCAATACGCGTCAAATGTGAACATATTACCCTATTTTCTCGTGGAACAGTCATGCCGAATGCCACTCGAGATGAAATTTGAGCAGGTAAAATTTCTCTTGTAATATTCAAGTTTGTTGCTTTTCGGAAATTTCGCTCATGACATTTCCGAGCAACAAACTTTCATATTACAATCGAGAAATTTTGCCGGCAAAATTCCATCTCTAGTGGTATTACATTTACATATGAAAAACCAACATGTTGGTTTTGCCGGTTTAAAAGTTTTTTCGAGATGAAACGATCGTTGCTACGAAAACTGCCCCACTATAAATGAAAAGATTGGAATAGTCATATGTAATACCACTAGAGATGGAATTTTGCCGGCAAAATTTCTCGATTGTAATGTGAAAGTTTGTTGCTCGGAAAAAATGTCATGAGCGAAATTTCCGAAAAGCAACAAAGAGAGAAATTTTACCTGCTCAAATTCCATCTCTAGTGGTATTACTGTACTGTACTGTATATTATTGTTTAGACTTTTCGGGATGCGACTGCACTAACATCGAAGAAGCAAATTCAATTAATTATCTGGGAGTTACGGTCGATCAGCATCTGAGATGGCGCGAACATATTGCCAAAATCACTAAAAGAGTGAGGTCATTCATGAATAGATTTTCCATGTTGAGAGATATTCTTACAAAAGAAAACCTTATTATTGTTTACACATCCCTCATAGAATCCATAATTAGCTACTGCATTCTTGCCTGGGGGGGTACTTTTAACTCAATCTTCAGCCCATTGCAAGTCGCACAAAACACAATATTAAAGATTATATTGAAGAGGAATAGATTATATCCTACACAGCGAATATACGAGGATACACAGGTTCTCCAGGTAAGGTCGATTTTTGTTTGTAGATGTTTGGAATGGACACATAAGAACCGAAGAGAACTTATACTCAGAAATTCGGTGCCAACTAGAAGGGTTCTAAACTTGCATGTTGAAATACCACTAATGCACAAAACTTTGGTACAGAAATCAGCCCTCTTCATTGGACCAAAGTTATATAACTTACTGCCTACCTCCTTAAGAGAGATAACGAATAATAAAAGATTCAAAACAGAGTTGAAAAAATATCTCAAACAAGAGGAGAATATGCGATTGTTCTGTATTTGAGTCTTGGGGGGTATGCCTCTTTCATGAAGCCATTCCTTTAGACTCGTTGCCCGCCGTCGATAGTTTGCTACTCCCCTCACCTTTCTCGACCTTATTTTTATTATTTTTATTATTGTATTATATAAGTTATTTCATATGATGATGAAAGATTTTCCTTTGGGTTGTGTATTGTTCTTCTGGAGGGGTGGCGACATAAAACAGGCATTAAGCTGCCTAGCTGTCTCCGCCTCTTAGGGGGAACTATCCATTTTATTATTTTATTATTTCAAAAATATTGGGAAACTCTTGTACTAAATTAGAAATGTATATGTGTATGTGAATAAATTGAATTGAATTACATATGAAAATTTCACTGTTCTGTTTAGCCACGTTTACGTAGAGAATGCTGAAAGTGGTCACCAGTGGCTATCGAAAGTTGTTATCAGAATTGCTATGGTTAGCAACTGTGATAACCACTTCCCTTCTGAATAGCCCTGATTGTGAGCTTTCTTTACGGGATGACGTCGAGGACTCTCTTTAGATCTTCTGGAGACATACAAAATTTAAGTTTATCATTATGCAATACCGAACAGTTTACAGAGTAAAAATGGGGTTCAAATTCTAAAACTGAATTTTCACGTTTTCTAGAGATCATCAACTTTGACAAAGATTCTGGGATCTCCAGTATCACAATTTGCTATTTCGACTATTGCGACAAAAACACTGTATCTGGAAAATCATGCATTGGACGTGTCTTAAATTACTCAGATGGGCGAATATCAGAGGGCGACATGTCACATTCGGTTATACATAAAAATACTCGCATATTTTGAATGGAATGAGATAATCGGTTTCTTCATGGTAAAATAGTGAAACACTAATATAATATGTATATGCAGAAAACCGTATGAATCCAACTTCGAATATCATAAATTGTGATGAAGATTTCATTACTACGAGTATGTAAAAGTTTGATCGGTTATGGTGGAAAAAAATTATGAAAGCCAAAATGATAAACATAAAAATTCAATTCATAATTATCATCCAGGCTTCAGTTTGTGATTTGTTTCCCTTCTATACGTTATAGACCTCATTTTTTACTTAGGTACCATCACTGATCAACTCGTTCATTGATGAAACTTAAAAGATTCAAAAGAGAAAATGATTAAAGATAGAGCAAAAACTGTATTTATTTTTTAATTAAAAGCTTTTATTTAACTTGCAATGTATGTATGTGTGGTGTATGTATGTTCGGGTGGAATCTTGCTACTCAATTTTGAAACAGATATCTTCAACCGATTGAGCTGAAATTTTGTATACACGGTTTAGTTGGATGACAATACACGATTAACTTTATGACGTCATTCTATATCTAATATGGCGGACCATACAAGATGGCGGAATAGTTATTTTTATGCACTTCTACAATATGGGTATCAAATGAAAGGACTTGTTGAGAGTAACTCAAAAAATAAGGTTGACGTCATTCTAAATCCAATATGGCGGAATATCCAAGATGGCGAAATAGTTATTTTTTTATGCACTTCTACAATATGGGTATCAAATGAAAGGGCTTGTTGAGAGTAACTCGCAAAATAATGTTGACGTGATTCTAAATCCAATATGGCGTATTATCCAAGATGGCGGAACAGTTATTTTTTATGCACTTCTGCAATATGGGTATCAAATGGAAGGGCTTGTTAAGAGTAACTAAAAAAATAAGGTTGACGTCATTCCAAATCCAATATGGCGGAACATCCAAGATGGCGAAATAGTTATTTTTTATGCACTTCTACAATATGGGTATCAAATGAAAGGCCTTGTTGAGAGTAACTCGAAAAATAATGTTGACGTGATTCTAAATCCAATATGGCGGAACATCCAAGAAGGCGGAATGGTTATTTTTTATGCATTTCTGCAATATGGGTATCAAATGGAAGGGCTTGCCGAGAATATTTAGAAATAACTTAAAAGTAAGAAATAAATTAAAAGCAAAAAAAACTTTTTGAAAAAAGCTTTTATTTAAATGCTCTAAAAAACAGGAAATTAAATCTTCCTTTAAAATTTCAACTATCAACTCATAACCTCATTAGTCATTATACACAATTTATATGATCATAAAAGCTTGTCGCGCGATTTACTTGTGTAAATATACAAGTAGGTACCTATTCAATTGAGTATCTGAGTCTGCTAAATGCAATTCTTTTCTATATCAGTTTAATTAAATACACATAGGTACTTACACAGAACTCGCGACAAGCTTTTATGATCATATAAATTGTGTATAATGAGGTTATGAGTTGATAGTTGAAATTTCAAAGGAAGATTTCATTTCCTGTTTTATAGAGCATTTGAATGAAAGCTTTCTTCAAAAAGTTTTTTCTGCTTTTGATTTTTATTGAATTATTTTGGAGTTGGGTTTCCATTTCTTTCATTAAGTTGCAAATTTGACATTACAATACCTACTGTTATATGTCCCAACAACATCCCGCAATCGAAGCTGTTCAGGGGCAATTTATTGTGACCCTCTGCTCTAATTTTTTTCACGGTAACTGGCAATTACTCATTTAGAGAATTCGCGGAAAAAATAGGAAGGTAATAAAAATGCCATTTCAATGTGCAATGGGAGGTGTCGCAGAATAAATAATATGTCTGCATTAAATGATGTTGAATAAGAATCTATTATTACATCTACATTTCTACGAAAAAAAAACCGTTTTATTCGACGTGACAAATTCATAGAACTTCTCTTCAATCTATGTTTTAACATAGATGCATATAATATTCTATGCATCTATGTTTTAACGGTCAAAAAGACAGTAGGTGTGTCGAAATCAAATCGCGCTCAAAATTTTCGTTTCTATTTCGATTACTAAAAATTTTCGTGAATCTTCCCCAATTATCGGTCAAGATGGGTATTGCAGATGAATTCTTGCGGAAGGAAAAAGAAGAGCTGGCTCTTCAAGCCGAAAAAAAAGATGAGGAGGAAGAGGAAGAAGAAGATGAGGAGGAACTAGAAATATCGAGCGTTGAGGACGCACTCAGGGTGAAATTGGAGGGTGATGATGAAAGTTTTACAGACAAAAACAAGGATGAGCAAGGAATGGAAAAAGCTTTATTTTTTAAGTGGTGGATCAAACCTAGCATTATTTATGCGTAAGTACGATTTCTTTCTTGATCACATATTTATGGCCTGCAATAAATGAATTATTTTGAGATAACCACTGCAGTTATTGTAGGTAAAGAAACACACTAAAATGTAATATATTTATTTATATATATATATATATATATACAGTATGAGTATACATTTTTTGTATACTTGGTTATATTTCAGCTGGCCTGATGATGGCAAAATGCCGAAATCGATAGCCGAAAGAATATAAATATATTACATTTCAGTGTGTTTCTTTACCTACAATAATGATTTTCACACTAATGGAAGAGTTCACAAATACAAGCACTGCAGTATTCATTTAACGACAACTAGGTATTTCCAAGCAAGGGCGGTCATATATCTTGATTTTGGGGGGGGCCATTTTGTACAATTACATAATATCAGTCATCAATTCCAATTCAATCAGAATTTATTCTAAGTGCATTGCCACCTTTGGGGGGGGGGGTTATGGCCCCCATGCCCCCCCCCCTTATGACCGCCCTTGTTTCCAAGAGATTAGGGGCTTATCATTCCATTTATGGTCTTATAATATAATATTTATAATAGAATTCTACTTATTTTTACCCTCTCATCAAGACTTCAATGCATTTTCATGCATTATGCCGCTATACAGGGTGACCCATTCTGAAAAATCCACTGAAATATCTCGCTTGGAAGAGCCTGGATCCAATGATGGTTCAAATAAAAGTTTTTTAGTTTTTAGGGAACATAGAAAGCAGGCATTTAATCTGACCTCGGTGTTCGATTTCAAGGTCAAGTAGATTTTTTGAATATGGAATATACTTTTTCCGTTGCAGAATATTAAATTTCGTGATAGACTCAAACATTCCATCCCATTTGGTTTTTCCAATTTCTGTGGAGATATGATATTCATGGTAAAGTTATTTCTCATATTGAATAATTTGGTTTTGTATTACGTATGAACATATTAAAATAAAACTGGTTTGTTTACTGAATTTTTTTTCAACCGCAGTTGACACCGCTATAATAAAATTTCGCATGCCGAATTTTGAAATTATTGTTACCACTACAAATAGGTGCATTGGTATATAATTGTGGAAATTGTGAATTTTTCAGATTGTGCGTAATTCCACACATTTTTTTCAAGTAATATTTTTTTTCTCATTTATTTCTCCTTATTATTTTGTCTTGCTAAATGATCGGAAAAAATGCTGTATTACACCCGAAATGAAATAGTAGATGGTTTATTGGTCTTCTCTCAGAATCGATTGATTCCATCATCATTCAAATGATGACGAGTTATTATACTCAATTGTATTTATTCTTCATGAATTCCTTAGTAAATATATCAATCGGAAAAATTCTCCTCATCCTAAACCATAATTCTGAATAAAAAATAATAATGCCAAGAAAAATTGGCCTGCGGGTGTAGAGCAGTGTTACCAATAGCGCTCCACCGAAAAATCCGAGGTTACCGTGGGAAAATCCGTGCATCCGTAAATAAATCTGAAAAATATAAACTGCTCGCTCAAAGAACCATAGATAGGCAATTGATTATAGAGATATCTCCAAAACCAATGTTATAAATACGTTACGGGAAACTCCTATAGCACCACGGCTGAAAAACCAGGAATACTCTGAATTTTAAATCTTTTATTACTTTGATAACTGGCTTTTTGAATTTCTTTCATGAATAGAAAAAAGATAATTGAATAAATGTTTTCGTTTAATAATCAGATGAAAATCTTTCACTCTCTACTGAAGGATATCGATACGAAAATGAAATCATTATTCGACAGTCCTCGATTTCCTGTCACAAAAGGCTGAGTTCATATAATTATGTGGAGTTCACGAACTATAATCATAGAACTTATAGTAACATGGAATGCTATTACCAGATCAGAAATTGGTTAAACATCTCAGTTGGAGGATTCGCGAGATTTTCATGTTTCCATAGATATGTCACAAAGAACAGAAACACAGAAATTTTTGCCGAAATGCCAATTGAACCGGATTTTGATGATGAGTTTCCATATAACTTATTGTTAGTTTCTTAGTATTTTTGTGTTTCTGTGCTGTGTGACAGGTCATGTCTATGAAAACATGAAAATCTCGCGAATCCTTCAACTGAGATGTTTAAGGTCACCGTTCAGAGCGAGTAGGAAAACTGATTCGGTAGAGGCGCCACCGTGCATTTCATGGAATATCTCCATAGATTTTACTTTATCACTATAAGTTCTATGAATATCTCTATCCCTATGAATAAAATGGACAATGGCGCTCTCTATCCGTAAATCGTTGAACTATGAAATTACTGAATATGTGGGTAAAGCAGGAACTTTTTCCCGTCATATATTTGAATTTGGCTATTCTTTGCCAATTCCGTATTTCAAGTTGTTTTTCTGAACGAAATTATCTGTAGATTCACTTTTAATCGAAAATTGAACTTTTTTCATGGGTATTTCGTTTGAAATAAAACAGAAGCATGATTTGGCTTATTTTCTTTCATTTTTGAAAGAAAAAAATGGACTTTCAAAATGAAATCGATTTAAATTATTTCATTAAGGGTCTACGTCCCTGAAAAAAAGGGAGTCAGAAACGATTTATTTTTTTCTGATTGATGTAGGGATGTATGAGTGTATAAAGATAAAAATAATAAAAAAAATATTTCATAAGTATTGAATGAATGAATGAAAATGATATTCGCCATCATTTTTTGTTATTTTGTAACATTTCCACCATCAAAACGAACAAATATTTTTGTGTTTTTTCATTTCAGTATTGAAGTCTATCATTTAGTTAATCAAATGTCTATCTCCTTTTTCCTTCAGAATGTACAGTTTTTTTGTAAATAATGTTACAACAATGTGTTGTTTTCGCGAAATTTATTTCCTTGAATTTTTCTATTCGAAATGATAAATATCCATTTTTACCAAAGACATTTTATTAAGGATTTTATTAGCCGTCGATTAGTGAAAATTAATTGTTTCTTACAATTGTGGATTTTGACATGGAATTGAATTTCTTTTAAATAACACGCCCGCAGGTATCTACTCCCAGATGACTGGTGAAGGAAAATTAGTGTATTATACAGTCAGTGTGAGATCTAGTTCAGGGTAGGATTTCTTGTTAATATTCACTGCGCCCCAGCATTTGTTCTATTAAGCTGAATAATCCAATAAATAAAAATTAATGCACTGCACCGACATCTGGCGGTATGCGTTTCCTATTTCGAAGGCTGAAGACGCTTAAGAACTCCAATCCTTTCTGAGTTCGAAATTCAAGTTCTCAAAGTAACTTGAAATAAAAACCCAGTTCATTGTACGCCCACCCTAACCAATTATTTTAAGCTGAGCAGCAAGGCTGATATAATAATAATAATTACTTTATTCATCCCTTAGACAAATACATTTGTATAGGAAACGTCAGAAAAGCAAATACAACGAACAAAAAAATGCATACAAAGGAGAAAACAAACAACTACAATCTAATGTAAAGCTGCCTTAAAATACTCATCCTTGCCGTAGAAGCACCTCTCGAGTAGCAAGGCCTCAATCTCGTTCTTGAATCTTCGGTACTCCAAAACCTTCAATCTCTTAAAAAATTTGATGCCACTATACATAGATGACTGCTGAAATTTAGAGGTTCGGTGTTTTGGAATACAGAGAGTTTCTTTATGCCTCGTGTTATAATCGTGAAATTCAGAACACTTATTCAATGAAATTATGTTTTTTCGAGTGTACAATAGGCAGCTGAGAATATAAATGCATGGAAAGCACATTATTTTATTATTGATGAAAGAGGGTCTACAGGACTCCCTGGGATTTAAGTTGAAAATTAAACGGATTATTTTCTTCTGGGCAATAAATACTGCATGACTGAAAGAGGAATTTCCCCAAAGAACAACATTGTAGTTGAGGTGAGCGTACACTAGTGAGTAGTATGCAATTATTAGAGAATCGAGTGGTAGTATAAGCTTGATGCGTCTCAGGGCGAAGAATGAGCTACTCAGTTTCCTGCAAACAAAATCCGCGTGATCTCTCCAGGTCAGATTTTTATGGATGTGCAAGCCAAGGAACTTTATACAGTCAGAGCGTTTCAAACTCCCAGATTCTAGTTTTAAGGAGAACTGGTGATCTGAGTCTCTTACTTGAAAATATATTAGTTCAGTCTTCTTCACATTCAAGATGAGGGAGTTTTTGATACACCAATCAGAAAAGCACTCTACCAACAATTCACCACACGCCCCTAGTGCGCTTAAAGTTGGTGCAGAAATGATGAACGAGGTATCATCTGCAAATAGGACAATCTTAATAATTAATTCAGATAACAAATGGTTCACGATGTAATCCGGCAGATCATTCACAAAAAGCATTCCATGTTACTATAAGTTCTATGACTATAATGCTTATTCAACGGTCGCTATGGTAACGCCAGCCTTCTTATAAATCAACAGTGAACCGAAAAACCAGACAAAAGTACCTATAATTTTTCTTCTCATGTAATGTTCATGTGAATAGCGACATATGGACATCAGCAAAAATTTTGTAGCAAGATCAGACAACATTTGACTATAGTTTTCTTTTGAGAAATCATAAATCGAATGATAGACTGAATCAGATTCGCATGAGTGAGGAAAAAAGAGCTCGAGAATCAGTTTTCTTCTAGCTGCTTCTCGAGATCTCTTCAGTTCACAACGAATTTTGCCCATCCGGCACAGAGTAAATATTGGGTACTTTTATCAGTAGTGAGTGTTTTCATGTTTATTTCATGTTACAAACTGCTAATGTATCTTTAAATTTAAATTGAAACCAGCGTTGTTCGATAATTCCCGAAATAATTTTACATCCGATAAAAAAACGACAAGAGTCTAACATATTCGCAATTTGGATAAAAATGTTGGTAACACTCATGAGAAGTCGGAACTTGTCACCGCGGAATTCACAAGTGTCGTCGTCGACCAATATTCTGCGCTTCGGCCGGAACATAGACGAATATGTATACATTACTCGGTATCGAGCAAAATCACTATTTTTATCCAAGTTTGATAAGTGGGGAAACGATTTATTTTCAATTACTCCACTCGCGCGGGGAATTAATTAATGGCTTTCCTTTCGATGAAACTCATGCATTTTTCACATAAGCTTCTCCCAATTCCTACTGGAAAATATGAAAAGTTTTCAGACTGGATATTCCCGGATTAGGATCAAAATTGATTCTCATGACCCGGAAAGGAAGCAATTTTCACGTTCCAGCACTAACACACCCCGTCAATCAATGTCGAAACTTAAAATTGATATTTTTGTTCTCCGTTTGAAATTTGAATGCATTCTGCAGAATTCTGTCATAGTGAGTACCTACCTACCTCGCAGTGAGTTCTTCGACATGTCGCATTTTCGGGAACTTATGCATTTACTGGTCGAGAAAGATCGTAAAAAATCAGATCGTATAGTCAATGACTGGATCGAGAGAATTTTCACTAAGCGATGTGTCACGGTTATTGTCGAGTCCGAAAAGTCCAAGTCAACTGACGTTATGTTCGGAAGAGATGATTCGATGGATTGTAGATTGATGGAAAATTTGGATGACAGAATACAAGAATTTTTGCAAACATTGAATTTACCGAAAGTAGAATGCAAGTAGGTACATTGATATGAGGTTTCAAATGTTTGATTTTGCGAGCTTGTTTATACAATAATTTCAAGTGTTGATGTATAATTGTGCTGGTTAATTACTTAAACGGATGAAAACGACCCGGTACTTTCACCTCCGAATAACAAAATTCATTCCATAGAAAAAATTTTATGCTAATAAGGTTAAATAGCATCTCTTCACTTTCAGATAACGTATCCATCAAATAAATAACCCTTATTCTCAGGATGAGTTATTCGTCGATCCAAATAGCGAATTTCGACAGATATAAACATCAGTGCCATGATTTTCTTTGAATTTTAATCGAATTTCCACCTTTTGCAATTTATGTTCTGCTTTTATCGGAAGTACGTATTGTATTATAATTCACAAGAGTTCAGCAGGTCCTCAATATATTGACCCACCACGAACACAAAAGGAGAATAAAACAGGAAAAAAAGATAATAGGTATATTATTTTCCAGGAATGATACGTGTATTTGTTTGTAGAAGAAATACGTACAAAATGACATATATGTAGTTACACAATGACAAAGGCATAATTCGATTTTGGAGGATCAAATGCCGAACGGTCTACCATATCCCAGTATCTCAACTCCAAGTAAATTTTTGGTTTTTTTTTCATCGGAATTTTCACATTTCATTTTTTTTTCGTTCGATATTTTCAAAATTGTTGATCTCTGTTCACGACTGCTTCTGGAATTTGTAAATTTCATTTTTTCTCTAATTGATTGCTGTATTCTTAATAAGATTTTTCTTGTTCTATGATGAGAATGTTGATATTTTTTTGTTATTGGTTGGGCTTAATTTTTAATTTTGTAATTTAATTTGAGGCCTCAGCAGAGTCCGGGTTAATGGAACTCTGATAATGAGGCCTTTTGTTGTCCCATTTTGTGAGACTTAACAATAAATGGATTTATTATTATTATTATTATATATCACATCGACCCGAGTGTCTTCTATGAGTACCTACTAACCTCTGAAAACTCGCAAGTCCTACTCTTGTTCATTCGGTCGTTATGAAGATAACAGGGATCAATAGGTCATGAGTTTTTCATTGCACCATAT
Source organism: Adalia decempunctata (assembly GCA_951802165.1). Classification (NCBI taxonomy): domain Eukaryota; kingdom Metazoa; phylum Arthropoda; class Insecta; order Coleoptera; family Coccinellidae; genus Adalia; species Adalia decempunctata. The sequence continues at coordinate 59,077,105 of OX637696.1, read as the reverse complement.
TTCCCCATTTTTTCTCATTTATGTTGCATGCATTTCAAACTTTACTTTTTCGTCATTACATTCACATTTTTGTTTCTATTTTCTTTCCTTTTGAAGAACCGGGTGTCCCGAATGCATTTTCAGTAACAGCAGACGCGCTAGATCATCGGCGGTGCTACGGCTTTTTTCGGCTTTTCAGTAATGGGCGATATACTACAGCAGACAGATCAGTTGAAACGTGTTGCCTGATGTACATATTATAAAAATGGATTGCTTACCAGATAATTATAATTATGAGAAATTTGAAGATAAATGTATTGTAAGATCTAATTTAAAATCAAGAGAGTTAAAATTTTCTAATGAAATCCTGACACATGTTGATAATAATTCAATAGAATTTTATCCTGCAATTTCCACATTCCTAAAAAATCGAGAAAAGTGTGCTTAAAGTAACAACTCTCTTATATCAGGGTTGCATAATTCTTTGCCACGGAACAACTCCAAAGCATAAGCGCCTGGGTATAAGAAAAGGAAAAAATGATAAGTGTGCAGTCAACAAGAGCAGCTAAACGAAAATCGGCAATGGGTGGCAAAAATCATTCCTCAGCTGGTAGAAAAGTGAAAAGCTTATTGAGAAAAGGCTTGAGAATCCCATTTTCTACAAGAATGTGTCAGTATGAATATAGGCTTAGGTGAAAATAAGTGTGAAAATTGATCAGTTTTTCACGTTGATTTGATATTTTTCTAAGGTTATTTTTTAATAATTTATAAATCATTACAACATAATAATAATCATACATTAGGTTATGTATTTTTGTTTCTTTTTGAATGTGTTTCATGAATAAATTAATAAGGAAAACAAAGTCATTTTTTGCTAAGCTAAAATAAATAATAAGTTTTTTTTCAAATCAGTTTCATTTACTTGAAAGTAAACTTAAGGTGAGAAACAGCAGACGTTCTAGACCTTGATCGTCTGCTGTTACTGAAAATGCGTCCCGAATTCGTTGTCTAGTGGGAGGATCTCAGAAACCCGTTGAACTAGAACAAAATGAGTGTCACATTACTCACATTTTCGGGTTCGATTTTTGAGAGAATTATTTTGGTGAAAACCGCAACCTTTTAAGTCAAACCGTTTCCGAGCTATCAGAGAAAATTGGAAAATGGCGTCAAATGAAAAGTTCTCATCACTTCTTAATTAATTATTGATGCAATAAACATGAAACAACAACATTATACACCCTGTATAATGTTTTTGTTTCATTCTAGTTTTAAAACGGCAAAACTTCAAGGGGAGATTATTCAAGTGATTTGCACCAAAAAATGTCATATAACACATGGTCGAAATCTTGACGGTTATTCTTCAATTTAACATTTCTCGTTTTCACGAAATATTTCAATCTTTTCCATGAAATCTTTAATATATCAGTTATGCTTGTAGCTTCATCGAATTCGATTACATATTTTGAAATGGTATTAAATTTTCTACAAGAAAAGAATTTCAGTGTGCCAAAAATATTTCTATTGCGGGTTTGGATACTGAAGTGAACAAAATCAGTCATATTTTTCCAATGGCTTTTTCGTCGAAAATTTTTTTATTATGGACATGTTTTCTTTTTTAGCAAAAAATACCTCATTTAGTGTACATTCGAATGACATATCAACTTTTTTGCTAACTGCTTGTTTTCTGCCATAATATCATGGCTAACAAGATAAAAACGAAAAAGTCGAAAAATTTCAAACCTAAATTTGCTCCATTATGATTGAATATCGAAGTAATTCTTATGGAAATCATGACTTCATCAATGAAATAAGAATGATTCAGAAGAATGAAATAATTTTTAATAATACAGATTCTATGAAAAAATATAGAAAACAGACAATTACTATTTATAACAATTGTTCGAAATGTCCACCTCCTTGTTCAATAAATTTAACACATCATTTTCGAACTGAATCAACAACCCTGCGAAGTTCGCAATGTTTCTGACGCATTTCTGCACAACACAAAACCCTTTCGATCAGAGCCTCTCGAATCTGAACGCGAATTCGGTACACATTTTCTTTTAAGGTGCTCCAGACATAAAAATCCAAAGGCGTCAGGTTTGGGCTCCTTGGTGGCCATCTTACGTCCGTACGGTCCGGTACCTTCCAATCCATTTCTCCCCAAAATACTCATTCATCAACTGTCGCGATATTCTATGTTCTGGCATTATTTTCTCGATTTCTTCTCGAATACTTATTATATATCAAATTAATTTGGTAAATTCAAAAAAACGTTACTAAGACTCAGAAAAGTTGTAAATTTCTTTTCGAACTGCCTGACTGCGTGATTATTCTACTTTCGAAGAATCACTTACTGACACTTACTATAGTGAATAACTTCCGTAGTATAACCAACTGTGAACTGTCAACTAACAGTGCAACTCTAACCTCCCTCGCCATAGAACGTAAAGAAGATAAAAAGAGAAGAAGAAGAGATAGGCGTTGACCCAAGAGAGGGTAGGCTGACCATAGAAATGTGATGACGTCACAGCCGTCTTTGAATAGCTCTTAAAGAAAGTTAAGTGACAGAAACTGTCAGATTTCCATAAGAATTGCTTCGATATTCAATCATAATGAGTTTCAAAATGGAGCAAATTTAGGTTCGAAATTTTTCGACTTTTTCGTTTTTATCTTGTTAGCCATGATATTATGGCAGAAAACAAGCAGTTAGCAAAAAAGTTGATATGACAATCGAAAGTACACTAAGTGAGGTATTTTTTGCTGGAAAGAAAACATGTCCATAATAAATAATTTTTCAACGAAAAACCTATTGGAAAAATATGACTGATTTTGTTCACTTCAGTATCGTGATATTCATCTCCTCACCAAACCCGCAATAGAAATATTTTTGGCACACTGAAATTCTTTTCTTGTAGAAAATTTGATACCATTTCCAAATATGTGATCGAATTCGATGAAGCTACAAGCATAACTGATATATCAAAGATTTCATGGAAAAAATTGAAATATTTCGTGAAAACGAGAAATGTTAAATTGAAGAATAACCGTCAAGATTTCGACCATGTGTTATATAACATTTTTTGTTGCAAATCACTTGAATAATCTCCCCTTGAAGTTTTGCCTTTTGAAAACTAGACACCCTGTATAGGCACTTTTTCAGTGGAATTCATTGGCGTTAAGGTGGGCGTTCAATGTAGTGTGTTTTTATTTCAAGTTGATTTCGAAAACGGTTTCACTTTGAGAACTGGAATTTTGTGGGTGAACTCAGAAAGGATTAGGGTTCTTGTTGAAATAATTTTAATCGATTTCATTCCGAAAGTTAATTTTTTTTCTTTCAAAAATAGAAGAAAATGAGCCAACCCATGCTTCTGTTTTATTTCAACAGAAAGACCCATGAAAATAGTTCAACTTCCGATTAAAAGTGAATCTACTGATAATTTCGTTCAGAAGATCAACTTGAAATACGGAATTGGCAGAGAATGGCCAAATTCAAATTCTGGCGGGAAAAAGTTCCTGCTTTACCCACAAATTGACTTATTTCATAGTTCGGCGATTTTCGGATAGAGAGCGCCATTGTACATTTCATTCATGATTAGAGAGATACTCATAGAACTTATTGTGATAATGTAAGTTCTATGGAGATATTTCTTAAAATGGACGGTGGCGCCTCTATCGGCTGATCTTTCCTACTCGCTTTAAACGCCGACCTTAAGTATCAATTTTTTTTATTACAATTATTTTCGAAGTTATAATACAAACTTGTGTTTTTTAAATGTTAACCATACAAATCTCTGTGACAGGTAAAATTGCTTTTTTTTTCCTTTTGACAGATCAGGGACGTTTTATGTTTTGTGTCACTGTCAAACATCTTCAACTTGGTCTATAATTCAAAAACGAATCGTCTTACAAACGAACAACGCTTGCAAATCATCGAATTTCAGCATCAAAATGCGTGCTCTGTTATGAAAGTTCATCGCACGCTTTTTTCATTTCATGGTCAGTTTAATCGACCCAATGAAGCGGCTATTCGGACTATTGTGACTAAATTTCGCACCAAATTTGCATTGTTGGATATATTGAACCACCAACACGCTTTCGTACAGTGCGAACTGAAGAAAATATCGCAGTTGTATCGGCCAGTGTTAATGATGACCATCAATTATCGATTCGTCGCCGTTCGCAGCGATTGCGCCTCTGTTACTCAAGAACGTGGAAAATTTTGCGGAAGGATTTAGTTGTGAAGCCTCTCAAAATACAGAGGGTGGAAGAATTGAAGCCCAACGACCTACCACAACGCAGAATCCACTTTTTTTTATCGAAAAATTGTAATAAGCGAATAAGCAGAATTGTCGATTCTGGAGTGAAGATCAGCCAGAAGCATTGCAATAAATGCATCCAGAAAAAAGCTACAGTTTGGTGCGGATTATAGGATGAAGGCATCCAGGGCCGATCCTAGGGTGTTGGCCGCTCGCGTGCAGAATCCTTATGTGCCGCCCCAAAGACAAAAAATATATCTTTTTTGGACATTTTTATTGTATTTATGGAATCATCAATGGTCCTCCTTTTATTGTTAGGAAAAAAACTGCACATATTAAATATTTTGATGATCCCTCTGCCCTCTGATATCTTCTCTAAAGATTTTTATATTATCTTACAAAATAAAAATGCAATTTACATACACAGAGCTTAATTTTCGACCACTTTCATCGACAGGACAATTGAAATAAGTTATTTATTTGGGACCACGTTCTATGAGAATATCAATAATTTTGTTTGTAAAAAGAGTTGACCAAGAACCTGGATCGTCTGCATCTAGATCTTGTGCCGTTTGAGAACAATCCTTTCCTTCCTTGATCTCATCTTCAACTTCAGACTCGTGGATCACTGAGAATCTTGCAGTTTCTTCAAATTTAGCATACATTGGGATTGGTTCCATGTTTACAGGAATATCATCAGTAGTAGTGGCGGATATCGATGGTTGAACTTGTGAATAGTCAAACTGAGATTTGGCCATTTCTGTTTCGTTAGGTTCAGGGTTCAGTATTAGCCGATCTGCAATTTTGATTTGATTTATCATTAATTTTCACACGGAAGAGACCGGAACCCAGATCGAGAAATAAACATGAAGCTATGGCAGTAACTGCAGAAAGCATCATTACAAACCATCATAATTGCATTAATTGCACCCTTGCCGTTTTTGGTTTTACAACGACGCGGTTCTATTCCAACATCTGGTAATTTTTTCCAATCCTAAACATTCCTATTTCGAGACCCCATCGATAACGATAATTGCTCTCAGATGGTAGTTTTTTCGATCTTTGCACCACGTTATTCTGAAGCAAGTTTTCCTTTGTTTCTTCTTTTTGGTGAAGGGGAACGAAGAATATTTGATTTGAAAAGGTTGAAAAATTCAGTTTCATTGATTTTTGTTTGTCGTCTCATTCAAAATTTTAATGATAAGAGTAATGATTAATAATTAAAAACAATTGTCTCTTTAAGATTTGTTGAAAATAATATAATATGAAGGTGGCGGCCTGTGGCCGCCCCTTGAATTTGGCCGCCCGCGTGCGGGGCACGCGCTGCACACCTGCTAGGATCGGCCCTGAAGGCATCATTGGACCGTACATCTTCAAAGATGAGGCGAATCGCAACGTAACTATGAATGGTGAGCGCTACCGTGAGATGATATCCCACTTTTTTTTGGCCGAAAATGGAAGAGCTTGCCTTGCATGACTTGTGGTTTCTACAAGACGGTGCTACATGCCACATGCCACACACCACACGAAACACAGAACCAATTGTGAGGCAATTTCGGTGAACAGTTTATTTCAAGTTTGGGGTCGGTCAATTTAGATTATTTTTCGTGAGGTTATGTTAAGGCTCATGTCTATACTGACAAGCCCGCTTCGATTGACGTATTGGAAGACAACATTGAAGCATTTATTCGTCAGATACCGGCCGAAATGTTGGAAAGAGTATGCCAAAAAAAACTACTGAGCGGATGGACCATTTCTGGCACAGCAACGTTCAACATTTGCATGAAATAATCTTCAAACATTAAATTATATGGATTATGCTATTATGTGATTTTCTGAAGAAACAACCTTTAGCTTAAAAACCACCCCATATGAGGCCCATTATAAACGGAAAATGAAAATTGATTATCGGCTCAAAAATTTTCCCCAACTGTGGGATTATCGGCCTGTTATCACGAATTTGTTGTGTTTGGATATGTGGGGTAATTGTTGTTGCTAACAAGTTCCGAGTAATTCCGCTCACTTGCTTCATATCTCTTTCAAATCCACTAATTAATCTGCTTGTTTTGACTCATAATATCGCGTTTTTGTAACCAGGACGATAACATTCGCAATTCGAAAATAACTAACCTTCTGACACTGATGATTCGACTGTTCAAGTATAAATTTGCAATAGAGCACAGAAGATGAGTTGAAGAAATTTATAAATTAGTTCCGTATTTTAAGATTCAAAAGAAAATATAAAACATTTGTACTTTGGAAACATCTCCTTCAATGGAGTCTTTTCTCATCTGTGACTATTATTGAGAGAAATAATTATCGACATACAAACAATTTTTGAAACTCCGTAAAAAGTTTAATTCCAAGCCAGAATCGAATTTGCGTTTTTTTGCCGGACAAGGCCTCTACCACTAAGCGGTGTGTATGGTACTTTTTCCTGAATTCATTAGCCAATGATCGCAGATGTCAATAATTTTGTGTTGCTATTTTGTAGAATGTTGCAATGAAAATAGATAATATTCAGAACAATCATTTATTTTCATAAATTCAAAGAAAAAGCCAAATTTCACACCAATGTTTTATAAACTCCACACTACATTGATAATGATACATTCACTGAAAGTCTTCCCTGAATCATCACGAGATCGAAGAAAAACACCTATGATAAACAGTTTCACAATTCCTAACAACATAACGCAGTGCCCTGAACGGTGTTTGAAGTCGTCAATCGGTCGTATGTCCCTTCGGAGAATTTTGCCTATGACAATTACCATCCCTTCAAATTCATAGTATTTCTGATGTGGCAGCCAGCTGATAATACACGGAGAAGAGAATTTTGTGACGGACTTTTATTGAAAATTCCAGAACACAATTCCTTCTTGAAAAAACTCAATGAGACTGACGAAGCGAAGAGTATCTGACCTTGAAAATGAGCATTTCAGTTCTGAAGACAATCTTAGGGCTGTTCAAAAAAATGAAATTGATTTTCAATTTGGTTCGAAAGTTTTGTACCTAGTAATGGTTGACAAAGTTAAATATTTCATTTACGAAGACAATAAAAACTTAAAAACACTCCGTATTTCTTCAGAATTTTAGTGGACGAAGTTGAAAATTGGGTGAATTGCTCCTTGAAATTCTATGATGATTCAAATTGAATGGCACCCCTGTCTATTGGTCAAGGAGGATGGATTCATTATAAATTATCTGTATTTTTTTGAAGATCGTTGTTGGAGGAAAAGGAATGCATTTATTTGGCTTTCTGGATCACAGGATCTACCCCACTTTCTATTGATGGGGTAGAATTGTGGAGAAATCTCACTCATATTTTAGAGCAGGGAACATTTGCGAATCAAAATATCCGATGCATTTCATAATTTAGACATATGCTAACAGTTTTCACTTTTGTCTTTATTTTTGGAAAAATCAAAATTTGAAATTATTTCTTCTGAATATCTCAGAAAATGCATTTTGCGACAATGGTGTTCTTCCCACAACTACATTAGTTTTTTAATGCAGATGTACCTAGTGGCTATGAAAAAATGGGGATCTTATTTGAAGAAATAAATTTTTTATGTTTTCTAGCGATTGCTCTCTGAGACAACCTGTATCGTGATTTGTGATTTTGATTATTGCACGACAAAATTTTTCTGGTCCATAATTTGGAAATAACAAGTTACGGAGCATGTAGGTACGAATCCGTGGATCGCTGACCGCTGTACAGGGTGTCCCAAATTCGATGATCACTCTGAGAGTATCTCGAGAACCATAAGGGTTAGAGAAAAAATGTTCAAGGACTCCCGATCTCTTTTTTCAAAATAATCAATTACCAGAAAACAGATCCGAGATAAATGAAATGGTTCTCGATTTACAGGGCGTTTCTGAAAAATTGCTGTTTCAAATATTTCGCTATATCTCGTTTTCTGTTGGAGATATCACAAAAATCCCGAGAAGTTTTTTTTTGTAATTGCTATTGCCTATACGCTGCTTTCATCTGACCCGAAAAATTATTCGCCGTTCAAGTGCTAGAGAGAAAAGTTTGTGTTTTTTATTTGGGACACCCTATATTTTTCATCATCGCTTCTTAGCCGCAGATTGACAGAGTATCATCCTGTAACCGGTTTTTCGAAAATCTAATCCGTTTCAGAGATATCGAGTTTTTCGTCTTCACTTGAATTGGGACAGCCTGTATATAAAAATTTTTCTTTTATTTGGAGATATTTTATTTTCGATTCTATGAAAAACTGACATTGATCGAATAAAAACTTTAACACCAATGAATTATTTTATTTGGAGATATTCTATTTTATTTTATTTTTTGTCGTGTTTGCTTTTTTGAATAAACTGATGTTCTCGAATGAAAGAGATATCATAGAAGATTACAATATTTCCTGAAAATTTCGATTCCATAAAATGGAAAACTTCATTTGTAAATAAGTAGGTATATTCCATTAAATTAAAAATCTAATTTGTCTAGTGTGTAGTGAATAATTTTAACGGAATGATTTTCTTGAAAAGAAGAAATCATCAGATACAATTCGAACATTTATTGTAGTTTTTGTTTAGAATTCATTTGTATTGAAGTTTTTATTCGATCAATGTAAGTTTTTCATAGAATCGAAAATGAAATATCTCCAAATAAAAGGAAAATTTTCATATAAAGGCTGTCCCAATTCGAGTGAAGTCGAAAAACTCAATATCTCTGAAACAAATCAGATTTTCGAAGAACTTGTTACAGGATGATACTCTGTGAATCTGCGGCTGAGAAGCAATGCTGAAAAATATAGGGTGTCCCATTTAAAAAACACAAACTTTTCTCTCTAGCACTTGAACGGCGAATAATTTTTCGGATCAGAGGAAAGCAACGTATAGGCAATTGAAATTACAAAAGAAAACTTTTTGGAATTTTCGTGATATCTCCAACAGAAAACGAGATATAGCGAAATATTTGAAACAGCAATTTTTCAGAAACGCCCTGTAACTAGAGAACTGGCAATCGATTATTTTGAAAAAAGAGATCGGGAGTCCTCGAACATTTTTTCTCTAACCCTTATGGTTCTCGAGATGCTCTCAGTGAGCATCGAATTTGGGACACCCTGTACACATTGATTGATGAAATCCTCCAACTGTAATATCAGTAACAATTTTCTACGAAATATTCCGTAGTTAATCATTTTTGACATAAATATCCCTTATCTTTCCCGCATTCTCCACTTTTCAATTTCTAGTGATTCATTTCTTGAAACTTAGCAGTTCCGCATGACAACGACAGTTTTCGATAGGGAGACATTCCTCGCCTCCTCAGTCCTCCTAATACGCACGGTTCTGCTGAACTGCATAACAATGAAGTTTTGGAACTTATATACAGCGTCTTTCACGATGAGCTGACTTGATTTGTACACAGGGGTTTTCGAATAAGATTATTCTTTCAACATCCGGATATGCCAAAAATGAAACCAAAATTATTTGAATTAAAATCTAGGATGAATTTAGATATGAGGGTGTTTACTTTAGGACCGAAATTCAAGAGGTAATACCTTTTTGGAAAACATGAATATTTCATGGAGAAACATGGGGTCGAATATGATATCTGAGATATGGGATGTCAAAAATGGAAACTTTTCTTACATTTTCGTTGATAAAATTGAAAAAAAGATGTTTCGTTGAGCTCTGTGATATATTAGTAGTCTTTCGATTAAAAAAAAGGTAATCCATCATCCTACTGTTAGTTTTCGTGGTATTTTCAGGGGTTACCATTCCTTGAAACTACGCTAACTATACTCGCAATATGCAAATTTGCAGCTGAAAACCTCATTCCAAAAAAAAGATACTAAAGGGTTTTCCAATAAGAGGTGTTATTTTGAATAGCCTGCTATTTCGGTAGGAGTAGGACATTTGACAAGTAGAAACTATCCCATTAATAAAAATGGAACAATAAACGCCTCGACAACGCATTGAAATTATTACAATAAACTATAAAAATGGTAAAAATTTGGCAAAGACGGTTCATAAAACTCAAACATTTTTGGGTCGTCGTGAAGCACCTCGTCGAACCGCAATACAGAAATTGGTGGAAAAATTGGAGCTGTCGGAACAATTAAGTGCTATGAAGAATGAAATCCGATTCACATCACTCAAGAACAGCCGAGAATATTGCTCCTGTAGCAGAAAGTGTTCAAGAAAACCCAGGTTTGTTCATTCCTCGTCGTTCTTTGGAATAACGCATTCTACAAACGTCATTACACCGTATTTTGCTAAAAGATTTGTGTCTTAAAGCTTATAAAGTTAACACAAGAATTCAAGCCGGTCGTGGCTTTGCTAATTGGGTACTTGGAATGCATGAAAATGATCCGGAATTCAATAGAAAAATCATCATGAGTGATGAGGCCGATTTCCACCTCGGTTGCTTCGCCAACAAGCAAAATTAACGTATCTGGGGCTCGAAAAACCCGAGTTATTGTTGAAAAGCGGTTTATGGTCCGGCGGTTCATTGCACCTCACTCTTTAGAGAATGAGGCTGAAGCAACAGGAACGGTGAATGACTTGCGCTATTGAGAAATGGTTAATGATTTTTTATGGCTGGAATTGGATGGTATTGATCTGGACAATGTTTTCTATCAACAAGACGGCGCTACGTGTCATACAAGCAACGAAATCATTGATATTTCACGGGAAAAGTTTCTGGACCGTTTTATCTCCCGAAAATGTGATCACAATTGACATCTTGTGATTTTACACCTTGTGATTTCTTCTTTCAAGACCATGTGAAAGAGGAGGTCGTGTTCGTGGTGGTCATTCGGCTGATGTTATTTTCCGTTATTAACATTATTAACTTTATAATGAAATGAACATCCGATCATTCATCTAAAAAATGACATTTTTCTTTGAATGTGAAAATAACACCTCTTATCGGAAATCCCCTTTGTCCATTGTTCTAAATGCAAGCGTTTTCAAGAATTACCCTGAAAGGGCAGAAAATACTGTTTTTTCTTTAAATATGTGGGTATTAACCTCGGTATCAACATATCTACACAACCGCAATTGTATAATCTCGATTTAGCGTTTTATACTCTTTCAGGTCGTTTATCCAGAAAACGGTAGGTTTTAATGCATTAGATCAAAGAACCTGAAAGTTTCATAAAATGGGGTTCACAGTTGCAAATTTGCATTTCGCGAGTAGTAAGGGTAGCTTTGAGAGGTTGTTACCACCCAAATAACACTTCTCAGACAAATAGCGAAAGGCTATTGACAAATCGTAATTTTCAACGAAATACTCTTCTCCTCTCAATTTTATCACGAACACGCTAGAAAAGTTCCCAATTCTGGCACCCCAGATATCAGAAGGGATGCATATTGGAGCCCATTATTCTTCACGAAATATTCACCTCCAACATTATTGCCGCATCCTTAGTAAACACCCTGTAGGTTTATTCAAGACATCATAAGACTTAGAAGCCATAATTTCTCAATCATTCACTATTTCGAGTCAAAATTTGAATCCCCCTTTTTTTGAGACCATTTGATTCTAGGTTGAAATATAAATATACGGGATACTTGTGAATGATCGTAACATACTAGTGCCGTTGAACGGCGATTTATGGAAAATTATATTTCAACGACATCACGACAAATGCAATATCAACGGTCTTTGTTAAAACGGAAAAAACTAAAAATTTCATGGATTGCCCCTTGATATATTGATTTTTTTATAGTAGGTAATCTGAATTTGTAGTTTTCTTCTTTTAAATGAATATTGAACCAATGAACCAATATTTTGGTATCTTCCTGACTATTCCACTCTTTTAATTTTCAGTGAGGAAGTTTCCGTAGCAACGATCGTTTCATCTCGAAAAAACTTTCAAACCGGCAAAACCAACATGTTGGTTTTTCAGCGATAAAATTTTGGACGTTTCCCCAATTCATAGATAGCTTCTGAAATGAATATCATAGAGAAAACAAACAAGGTTTAGTTAATCTATGAATTTTAATTTGCCAAATAGCGGAATCCGTGTCAAACAAATGTGACCATATTACTTATAATGTTAGACATTTTCTCGTGAAATAGTCATGCCGAACACCACTCGAGATGAAATTTAAGCAGGTAAAATTTCTCTCTTGTAATATTCAAACTTTCATATTACAATCGAGAAATTTTGCCGGCAAAATTGCATCTCTAGTGGTATTGCATATAAAAAAATCATTGTTGAAGTAACTGAAATAAAATGAAAGTTAAATTTATGATACTTTTATTGTATTTTTGAAAAACAAGATACGTGGAATTTGTCAAAATCTATTTCTATTTCTCTTCGATTGTCATACGAATGCAAATGCAGAAAAATAGTGGCTGACAAAAATTATAATTTAATCTATATTTTTCTGTTGAAAATTATTTTCTATAGACTCTAACATTGAAAATTAACTCATTTTCTTGCAGTGTCAGGATTTTTTTTTCTATGCTCTACATAATCCGTCATAACTTCACGTTGCTTTTATCGCTCGTTTGAAATAATGGAAAATACTGTAAAAGGCAAGAAAGTTATATTCGAGGAACTCAAAATGGAGAGTAAAATCACAGAGAAAGTTTCTTTGTTAGCGAAACTGGAAAAACGATGCATTGGATTGAAAATTCTTGCTGACACTACTAGCGGACAGTTACAGCGAGCTGTCATGGAGCTCGACCAGGCAAACTTGAAAATTCTCGAACTCACCAGGGCATTAGAAATGTCCAAAACGAAACACAATTATTTAAACAACTCTTTAAGTTCACTCAAAAGCAGATTCGATACTGTGGAAGATGAATTCAAGAAGAATGAACAAAAATCGTATGAGGATGATCAGAGAATTTCAAAGATTGCATCAGAAAATTCAACTCTTCGGGAAGCAATACACAGGAGCAACATCGACTGTATGGAAATTAAGAGAGGTTTGGACAATGTGAAAGTCCAAATAAAAAATAAAAAAGTACTTGCGAACGACTTTTCCAAGAGGGACATTTCCACACAAGAGACCGTGAAAAAAATTCAACAAGAACTGTTTATTTTGAGACAGGAGGTATCTAAGACGGCGGATATTGAAAGGAATATTCAAAAATTGAATGAAAAAATTAGAACGAATGAAACAAAAAGAATGAAATGTGAGGTAGCAGGGAATGAGAAATTTCTCATAGAGGAAGAGATGACTTCCATGAAGTCTACAGTGCAAACACTAAAGGACTCAATGAAAGGTACCAATGAAAAGATACTCGATCAAAATTTTGTGACTTCTGTAATTTTGAAAAATTGTCAGAGGATCAGATGCTACAATTCTGATGAACTCAAAAAGAATAATGAAATTTTATCGGAACTTTCGAAAAAATTGCGAGAAAAAGAGAATAGCAATCAAAAACTTCAGTTCGAATTGAATAAATACCAGCGTGAGAATGAAAAAGTCGGGAATATGCAAGGAATTTGTTAATCTGGTTGTTAGAAGAAATTGAAAAACAGTAAATTGAAGATGAGGTTCATTTCTTTCCTGAATAGGTGAAAATGAAGTAAAATGTCACATGAAAATTATATGACTTTTTGATCAATAAATGTTCTCATTATAAATTGACTCTTTACACGCATTTTTGAGCTATCATTCTACCCAAATCGTCACGATATCCGTATTTTCAAATTTTGAGCCAGGAGTGGTCGGTATTATGAAAGGAGAACCGACGGTTGAACCGTGCGTCAACTACCAGATTCCGTATTTTTAGTGAGGAATTTGGTTGTTGACGCAACAGTTGAACCCTCGGTTGCCCTTCATAATACCGGCCCTAAGTTCGACTCAGAGATCACGAATCTATGTTCAACATCAAATATGTCCGTCCGTCCAGTCCTAAACACGGTAACTCACGAACTGACGAACCTGGTTACTTGAAATTGCCAATGTAGATTCGGATGCCGAATGCCGTTGTTGAATCTTTCGATGTAGTGGAGTGCCTGGAGCATTCAAAACCGTAAAACCTCGGATTAGAGTTATAGTGAATGAAATAATATGATCGATGTGGGATATTGTTTTTTAAACTATAAATTGCAATGTTTACCAATTTTTTTTGTGCAATCCATTTTTTCATTGTTTAAACAAATTATTATAAAAAATTAATGTTTGACCATATATTTTCACTTTAAACAGTAATTTTTTTGTATTTATATGTTGAATCTCACCTGAGTAGACATACAGGAACATTTTTCAAAGATACCTGTGAATAAAAATACCAGTAGACATCTCGAACGTGGAGGGGAGAGCGGAGCGACAGCTGCTATGTACAATGGAATTTCTCGGCCAGTTCAATTATAAATGAAACGTACTCTATTGTGTACATTTAAAGAAATAATGTAATTAATTACGATCATGAAAAAAAATTATTAGTACAAAATCCGTTTATTTAAATATATAACATTGTTGTCAACATCAAATATTTTATTCTACTTCATCTATCTGTACCTATAATGGGTGAAGTATTGGAACAACTATTTTCGCTGCACTGTAGACATGCTACACTACAGTGTGAACCACTTTTTCTGCATCCACACGCAGCTCCACATCCCTTTTTGCAATTACAAAATAGCATTTGTAATAAATTGTCCGGAGCAGGTAATTGATTCATAGTTATTGGGATGTACATGTTATTGGAATACTTCCATCCCCAATTTTCAATAAGTACGTCATTTCCTAGCCATATCTGAATTTGTAGGTACACTCTTTTAAGGTGCTCAAACGCTACATCAGTTGTTGGAGGCAGTGATGACAAAAGAACACTTGTATTTTTGGCTGTTGCTTTTATGAAAGAATTGAACCTCAATGTATTTAAATCATGAGTGTTAGACGGAGCGCCATATAAACTCAAAATACATGCCACACCTGCTTGCAATATATTATTGGGGTCTTTATTGATATTTTTGAATACTTTTAGTGAGTCGTGTAAATCAATCCGTTTCTCAAAATTTTTGGAAAACTTAATATTTCCTTTATTGAAAAATGCAGAAGTAGTGTCACATCCCGTAAAGGCATGTAAAAAAAGAATATGTTCTTTACAGTTTGGTAATGGTTTTTCTAAACATTTCGATGAAAATATCTTCTGTTGAACTTTGCCTCGGGATGGTTTTAGAAAATATATTTCACGATCTTTATCTACCAATGCCGTTAATATCACTAAGACATCGATATCTTCTGAAACTATAACAACATCTTTTGATTCCAAATTCATTGCCGTCTCAACAATTAAAAAAAGCGAAACAGGAACAAAAACCTCTATTAAAATTGCCAACGTTTCGAATCCTTATTGATTCTACATCAGGGCTATAAAAAACCACTGAATTACTAATTCGAGGAACAGAACAAACCAACAAAGCAAGTTGATCAAATCTTTTGCACAACACAGAAATTTCTACATGAAGTTTATTCCAAATAAAATGACACAGTATAAGGAACAGCCGGATGAAAGCTGTCCAAGGAAGTCAAAACAATAAAAGAACAAAAGATATTCAACACTAGTCAACAATACAGATCATATATTTTCAATCTTAATAGGTTATATCCCTTCCTCATTGCTCATTCGACCCACATTCGCCACTTTCATTCCTTTTCTCAATTTTAATGTGTGACTCGCCTCTTTATTAGGTTTTGTGAATTTGTTCACCAAATTTCATCCTAGACCCATTCAGATCACAAATAATCATTATTTGCAATTATTTAAAGGCATCCTTCAGGCACCGTAATTTTCGGAAAGACAACTATCCCAGTTCACACTGATAAAAACAATCGTTAGGTCTATTTCTCCTTTTTTTCTTTTTTTTTAATCAACATTGTTATCAGGTATTCAAATAACGTACATTCAATACAGGCAAAAACGAAATGAAGATCGTCCACAATTGTAACATACTTTGAAATAACCCGTCTACCTGGAATTAGGAAACACGAAATACCAACTGATTCGAGTACCCCAGTTGTTAGAATTTATATGATATATTTTGTATATTATAGTTCAGTTTTATCATGTATGTAGGATATAGTTGTCAGTTGAATTGTCAAGATTAAAAAGGTCACATTGAATCAGAAATATTTCGTATTTATTCGCATAAAAATAAGAATATTTCGATAGAGAGCTCACATTTTTGGTCCTTCGAACCTCAAAAGAACAACTCTATGGAAGATCTACAGAGAAGTTCGCGAAAAAATGCAGGGGAAAATAAAAGTTTGCCCGCTGACTTTGCATACCCTAAAAACGAAAGAATGTCTATTGCATTTTCCAAAAAATCCAACAATTGTTCAAACAATTCTCAGGTGAACTTGGAACGACATCGAATTGCCATCGAGATGGAAAAGAAACGGCAGTCTTTGGAGAAACAGAAACTTGAGATAGATAACAATATGCGGTTGTTGCAGATGGAAAATGATTTGGAAAATGCTAGACTTGATGCAATCGAAAAAGTAGGGAGTCACAGAAGTCAGTCGAATGGTACATATGAAAAAACTACCATTAGCATTCGACAACAAAACGATATATCCCATTGTTTATATCCTGAAGTTATCGTAGCAAAGGATAAATCTAGTCCTTCAGATCATGATCAATTCGGTCGGGAGGTTACTTCAAAAGATGAATTTGTGACTGAATGGGTGAGAAAATCCACTCAACAGTGTCAAGATGTTTATCATCAGGAAGTTCTCAGCATAGTAGAAGATGAATCGATACATCCTCCAAGAAATGATGCATCGGCTAGGAAAAAATCAGAAATTGAGGTATTGTGTCAAACCATAACTGATGTGATAAAAACAGTTACCAAAAATGCTGCTTCAAATGAAAACAATCAAGATAATATGTTCCTAAGACGACAGATCGTCGAAAAAGATTTTCCTAAATTCTCAGGGAATCCTGGTGAGTGGCCACTTTTTCATCAACAATATCAGAGAATTTCCAAATTATGTGGTTACACCAATGAGGAAAAGATGTCAAAGCTACAAAAATGCCTAACAGGAGAGGCCAAATCTGCCGTTGCGGGAACGATGCTAACCTCAGAAAATACTGATTTGGTGATGGAAACTTTGGAACTTTATTTCGGGCGACCAGACTATATTATTGAAGTGATCATTTCTAACATCAAACAACTTCCAATTTTGAAAGAGAGAAATGTCGATAAACTCATTCAATTTTCCAACGAGGTAAACAATCTTGTAGCAACTATGGATACATTGAACTCCAAAGGACATATGGAAAATCCACACTTGATAAGAGATTTGGTCTACAAACTTCCTGACATGTTGAGACTGAAGTGGGGTGAAACAGTTGCAGAAAAATGTGGAAAAATAAATTTGTTAGATTTTTCGAAGTGGTTGAAAGGTATAGCTAAAGCAGCATGTTACGTTAGTTTGCCAAATGAGATGAATCCATCAACTCAGCCTGAAAAACATATTCAAAAAACAGTTCCAACCAAAAAACATGAACGAGTATTCAGTACGAGTGAATTAACGAAAAAAGTTTGTTGTTATTGCGGGCTTGAACATGAAAGATCCTGTTCCAATCTTCAATGTTGACGAAAGATGGAGAATTGTTACAGAAAAAAAGCTGTGTTTCATTTGCCTTAAGGGAAAACATCAGAAATTCAGATGTAATAAGAAGAAAAGGTGTCTTGTGGATGGTTGTCAAAGCTTCCATCATCCACTTCTCCATAAGGTTTCAGTATCGACGCAGTCAAATATAAATATACATACTGATTCGATTCTTGCAACACATAATGACAGAAAGAAGATTTTGTTGAGAACAATTCCTATAAAAATTCATGGTCCTACAAAAGTCATGAAAATTCTCGCTCTTTGTGATGAAGCCTCCACTGTTACAATAATTGATAAAGAAGTGATAAGAAGCCTCGGACTAAATGGAACGAAAGAAGCTCTTTGTTTACAGTAGACCAATGACAGCATCTCAAGGCAAGAAAATTCCGAAAAACTGAACTTGAAAATCTCAAAAAATCAGGATGGTGCCGAAATATTCACAATGGTGGGTGTTCATACTATAGAAAATCTCTCCCTTCCTCCTCAGACCGTAAATATGGATCAGTGGAACTCATTTCCTCATCTAAAGAATCTACCTATTGAAAATATACAAAATGAGAAACCACTCCTTCTTATTGGCCAAGACAACATAAAATTCATCGTTCCCAACCAGGTTAGAGGAGGCCCAGAAAATACTCCAGTGGCTACAAAATGCAAATTGGGTTGGTCACTTCACGGTCCTGTTCTGGAGGATGGAGATATGAAAATTGGAGCTCATACTTTACATATCTGTGGAAGAGATGCTGACAATGAGTTGCATGAAATGTTGAAACGTTCATTTGCCAATGAAGATTTTGGAATAAAGCCAACCCAGAGTTCGAGAGATCCTGAAGAAAATAGAGCAATCACCATCATGAACAAGACAATTAAACGCATTGGTGATAGATTTGAAATTGGTTTACTTTGGCAAAATGATGAGACTACATTACCCAGAAGTAAATACAATGCCATCCAACGTTTGATATGTATGGAAAATAAATGTATGCAAAATAATGATTTCGCCATGAAGTATCATTAGTATCAACAAAAAATAGAGTATTATATTGTAAATGGTTTTGCCAGAAAGTTATCTAAGCATGAAGCTTCGATTGAAAGTCCTCGAACGTGGTATTTGCCACACTTTGGTGTCGTCAATCCTAAAAAGCCTGGAAAAATGAGATTAGTATTTGACGCTGCTGCCAAATCCAATGGATTTAGCCTCAATGATTTCGTATTACCTGGCCCTGATCTACTGCAGTCATTGGTGGCGATTCTTTGGAAGTTCAGGAAGAGAAGAATTGGTTTTTGCGGAGATATTAAAGATATGTTTCACCAGGTGCTGATTCGTGAAGAGGATAGGTGTGCACAACGGTTTCTATGGAGAGATTTGAATAGAAAAAAACAACCTGATGTATACGAGATGATGGTGATGATATTTGGCTCCAAATGTTCTCCAGTTTGTGCTCAATTTGTTAAAAACTACGTTGCTCAAGAACAAGCAGAATCTCCAGATATCTTGACTGCAATAACTAGGAAGTTTTACGTGGATGATTATCTTGATAGCAAAAATTCCGAAGAAGAAGCAATCGAAACTATCCTCGAAGTTCGCAGAATTTTAGCCACCGGGGGATTCAACATTGTGAACTGGATGACGAACTCGCCGAAAGTGAGAGAAATGCTGGGTTCTGATTTAGTTGTCAAGAATTTAGATGAAGAGAACCTACATCGAGTACTAGGCCTCTGGTGGGACAGTGAAAAGGACGAATTTCTATTCAGAATAAATAATGAAGATACCTCGGACAAATCTTTCACCAAAAGAGGAGTCCTGAAATATTTGATGTCTATTTTCGATCCTATCGGTTTTCTCTCATCATTCACAATCGAAGCAAAGATTTTGCTGCAGGATATATGGCGTTCAGGAATCAACTGGGATGAAAAACTTCCTGAGGAATTGATGAAAGTCTGGTGTAGGTGGATAGCTAGTTTTCGGCAAATCGAAAAAATTAGGATTCCCAGATGTTATTCGGTGAATATTCCAAAGGCTGATAACATTGAAATTCACTCATTCTGCGACAGCAGCCAGAAAGCTTACGCCTGTGTCGTTTATTTGCGAGTTTCAAGAGGCCTACAAACAGAAGTTTCATTCATTGCCGCAAAAACTAAAGTTGCACCTTTGAAATTGCTTTCTGTTCCGCGCTTGGAACTTCAGGCAGCAGTAATGTCGAGTAGACTAACAACTACAATAAAAAACGAACTGAAACTTTCAGTGAATAAAACCTTCTATTGGACAGATTCAAAGTGCGTCCTATGTTGGATACGAGGGGATGTTTGGAAGTACAAACAATTTGTTGCTCATCGAGTCGGCGAAATACATGATTTAACAGAAATAAATCAATGGAGATGGATTCCCACCGACATGAATGTTTCAGATGAAGCTACAAGAATAAATACCTCCAAACAAACATCGATTTCCGAGGAATGGTTCGCAGGCCCGAGTTTCTTGAAGAGAACCGAAGAAGACTGGCCAAAAGAAAAAGAAATGGGTCCATTAGATGGCATCGAAATGGAAATGAAGAAGACATTTTCTGGTACTCACTACGTTTATGTTATGAGCAATTATTCGGAATGTTTACCAGACATCAAACGGTTCTCAAAGTGGCTTCGACTCATCAGAAGTACAGCTTGGATGTTACGATTTATAAAGCGAACAAAACAAATTACACCAGAGAGACAAGAGCTATCCGTTGAAGAGTTGAATGAAGCTGAAAATTTATGGATCAAGAAAACCCAACACGATTTTTACGAAGATGAATTGAATTGTCTAAATGATGGAAAGAGAATAAGAAGAAAGAGTAAGATTGGGAGTTTGTGTCCAGAATTAGGAGAAGGATTCATAGTAGTTGGCGGCAGGATAGACCTGGCTGATTCCCTAGAAGAGCGAACTAAGAAACCTATCATCCTACATCCAAAACATGAATACACCCAACTACTCATTCGTCATTTTCATGAAAAATTCAGACACAAAGGGGTTAATCTTGTTCTCAATGAGCTACGGCAAAGATTTTGGATTGTTAATGGAAGAGCAGCAGTAAAGTCCACATTTTTCAACTGTCAAATTTGTAAGAACAGGAAAGCTAGGCCAGTTCCACCAATTATGGGTCAACTTCCAAATGCCAGAGTAACCCCCAATACGAGAGCATTCGTGAACGTAGGCTTGGATTATTTCGGTCCATTTTATGTCACAGTGGGAAGAAGAAAAGAAAAAAGATGGGGTGTTTTGTTTACCTGTTTAGCAGTAAGGGCTATTCATTTGGAAATTTCACATTCTCTAAATTCGGATTCTTGTATGATGGCGATAAAAAGAATGATAGCAAGAAGAGGTAAACCGAAAAGTATATTCTGTGATAATGGGACAAACTTCCGAGGAGCGGATAATGAAATTCAAAAAGCAAAGAAAGACCTGGATAATACCTCATTCATTAACTCCGTGACCTCAGATGGTATAAACTTCAGATTCAATCCTGCAGCAGCACCCCACATGGGGGGTGTGTGGGAACGACTAATTGGATCTGTTAAAAAGGTTATAGGAAAAATTCTATACGGACAATCGTTGAAGGATGAAACTCTCCAAACACTTTTCGCTGAAGCTGAGAACATTGTTAATTCGCGCCCCCTGACCATTTTATCAACTAATCCCTATGATCTCGCACCACTAACCCCAAATAATTTTTTGTCTGGGTTTGCAAACAATGATAGTTCCATAATCGAAATGAATCCAGATAGTAATTTTTCGAAGCGTGAATGGAGAAAGGCAGAAATGTTGAGGACATCGTTTTGGAACAGATGGATGAAAGAATATCTTCCCACCCTTAATAAAAGAAATAAATGGACGCTTCAGGCACAGATTGAAAAAGATGATGTTGTCGTAATGGTAGACGATGATGTACCGAGACATAAATGGAAACTTGGTAAAATAGTACAAACCTTTCCAGGACCTGACGGAAGAATCAGAGTTGTCGACGTTAGAGTTGGTTCTTCTGTTTTTCGGCGACCAGTCGTCAAGATATGCAAGTTGGAACTGGAGGGATAGTGAAATTCTTCACCAGGGGGAGAATGTTAGAATTTATATGATATATTTTGTATATTATAGTTCATGTTTATCATGTATGTAGGATTATAGTTGTCAGTTGAATTGTCAAGATTAAAAGGTCACATTGAATCAGAAATATTTCGTATTTATTCGCCTAAAAATAAGAATATTTCGATAGAGAGCTCACACCAGTGCATCCAAAAAACTTTCTTCTTTTCTCTTCCTTTCTTTCTTTTTATATAATATACACCCAAACACACACACACTCCGCCATAATTTTCCAACACACCAGAATACCACGAAAACCTGAGTGCGATATATTCTGGTGTGTTGGAAAGTTATGGCTGAGTGTGTGTGTTTGGGTGTATATTACGAGTATATAAAAAGAAAGAAAGGAAGAGAAAAGAAGGAAGGTTTTTGGATGCACTGTATTTAATGTACGTTATTTGAAGACCTAATAACAATGTTGATAAAAAAAGAAAAGGAGAAATAGACCTAACGATTGTTGTTATCAGTGTGAATTGGGGTAGTATATAAGTACGGTGCCCGAAGGATGCCTTTGAATAATTGCAAAGAATGATTTGTGATCTGAATGGGTCTACGATGAAATTGGTGAAAAAATTTACAAAACCTAATGAAGAGGCGAGTCACACATTGAAATTGAGAAAAGGAATGAAAGTGGGTCGAATGAGGAAAGGATTTAACCTATTAAGATTGAAAATGATCTGTATTGTTGACTAGTGTTGAATATACTTTGTTCTTTTATTGTTTTGACTTCCTTGGACAGCTTTCATCCGGCTTAGTGAGTTTTTTGTTCTGTTCCTTATACTGTATCATTTTATTTTGAAAAATACTTCATGTGGATATTTCTGTATTGTGCAAATGATTTGATCAACTTGCTTTGTTGTTTTGTTCTGTTCCTCGAATTAGTTAGTAAGAACTGAACGAGAATAAATTCGCTATCACAAAAACGCTTATATCTTTTGAACCACTGGACCGATTTCGAAAATCAAACTCATTTTCGAATCATCTTCTAAATCTAATGAAAACTGTTTTTAATAAAAAAAACCAAAACAATTTTTTACAAAATTTGTGGATTTTTTGTGGAATTCTTCCCATCATGCTTCTTATAGTGTTCTCAGTCACTTTCTGGGATGCTGTCTTCCACTTTTGCTTGAATTCCGCTAATGTTTTCGTTAATTTCGTAGTCTTCTTCAATTCTCTTTTTACCAGGGCCCAATATCTTTCGATTCGCCTGAGCTCTGGGTAATTTGGTGGATTGGTCTCTTTGGGGACAAAAACCGCTTCATTAGCTTCGTACCATTCCTTGCTGGCCTTGCTGTAGTGGCATGAAGCTATATCTGGCCAAAAGATTGTTGACACATAGTGCTCACGTAAAAATGGTAAAAGTCGCTCCTTCAAGCATTCCTCGATGTATATCTTCGAGTCAACCGAGCCTTGGCCAACGAAAAATTTGCTCCTTTTCCCACAAGTGCAAATTGCTTGCCAAACCAGGAATTTTTTTGGAACCGTTGCTTGTTTCTTCACGCGAAATTGTTCGTCAACATTTCCACGATAATCTGCAGTATAAAATTCCTGACCAGGAAGTTGCGAGAAATCAGCCAAGAAATAGGTTTCGTCGTCCATCACGCAACAGGAAAATTTTTTCAAGAAACCTTTTTTTAATTTCTTTGCTTTTGATTTCGCTTCTTTATTCTTCACAGCGTTCCTGTCTGGCACTTTCTGTACTTTGTATGTTCTAAGCCCACAACTCGACTTGATTTTCTGAACGGTTGACTGCGAACAACCCACTATTTGGGCCACTTTCCGTCCTGAAAGGTTAGGTTTAGTCTGAAAAAGGCTGATCGCTTTCTTCACTTTTTTTGGACTATGAAACCCCTTTTTCCTCCCGGTTCCTTCCTTGCGGTTAATTGTAAGATCTTCGTTGAAGCTTGATACCGTTTCCGAACGAACGCGAGCCTCTTTTGCGATTCTTCTGAAGCTCCATTTTTGATTATTTTGAGAAAGTTTCACTATAAATTCTAGTGTTTTCACTTCGCTTGACATTTTGAGACAGAGAATTGGAATATCTATGAAGTAAATGGGCGCGTTCAACCGACTAAGGGGCTACCGCTACATGCTCCTTCAAACGTCAAAACCATATGATTTGTTCGATTCGTTGTGTCAAATTACTAACTAATTCGACACAACGGACCGACCAAATCATATGTTTTTGACGTTTGAAGGAGCGGTAGCGGTAGCTGCTTAGTCGGATGAACGCGCCCAATGTTCCACATGTTTCTGACGTTCATAACAAAGCTAACTATGATCAAATTTTGATTTTTTCTCAATTGGTTGAAGAGATATAGACGTTTTTGTGATAGCGAATTTATTCTCGTTCAGTCCTTAGTTTATTGTATTTTTGTAGCCCTGATGAAGAATCAATAAAGATTCGAAACGTTGGCAATTTCATTAAAGGTTCTTGTTATGTTTTTGCTTCTTCAACGGCCCCCAAGCTGTGAATAGGTACCTGTTGTTTATAAGCTTTAAGAGTCAAAATGCTGACGATATTTCTCTTGATGCCAGTGACGGGAACGATGGCAGACTCAGTGTTGTCTGTTCGAGTGAAAACAAAGCATACTTTGAATTGGTGTATAAGAAATAAATTGTATCTCATTCCTAAAAAAACTCAAATTGTCAGATTTCACAATGGGCGCGTTCATCCGACTAAGCAGCTACCGCTACCGTTCCTTCAAACGTCGAAACCATATGATTTTTTGATCCGTTGTGTCAAATTAGTTGGTAATTTGACACAACGAATCGAAAAAATCATATGGTTTTGACGTTTGAAGGAGCGGTAGTGGTAGCTGCTTAGTCGGATGAACGCACCCAATAGGAAGAAGCGCTCGATGTTAGATTGAACGATCATGATGAAATTTTTGGGAACGATTTCGGATGAGATCTTTGTGAGTCGAAATTAAACATTCAAGAATATAGCCGATCTTATAATTGAGCCTCTAACCTGTCTTGTTAATCGATCTATCATGGAGGGGACCTTCCCTGATATCCTGAAACGTGCTACTGTGGTTCCTGTTCCCAAAAAAAAATAATAATTTTGAAATCGACAATTTCAGACAAATTTCACTTTTGAGCGTATTGGCTAAGTTGGTTGAAACTGTTATGTATATGAAAATATCTAATTTTGTTGAGTCGAACAACTTGCTCAGCACATGTCAACATGGTTTCAGGAGAAACCGTTCAACGGAAACAGCCTCCGTTGATTTGTTCAATTTTATATATATGGAACTTGATCAGGGTAGATACGTTGTGACAATATTTTTTTGACCTTCGGAAGGCTTTTGATTTGCTCGATCCTAACATAGCCATCATGAAATATTATCGTTTGGGTCTGCGTGGTGTGTGCCTAGATTGGCTGAAGTCGTACTTCGACGGTAGACGATTCTCGGTGAGGGTTGGGGGTGCTGTATCTGATAGCTATGAGACTTCTTTGAGTGTTCCTCAGGGCTCTACTCTGGGGCCCCTACTATTTTCCCTCTTTATTAACGACTTGCCAGACTTCATCAATCTGGGCAGGAATGTTTTGTTTGCTGATGACGAGGCGGTAGTGGTTGCTGCTTCTAGCGTTGAGGAAATTGAGCGGAGCGTTCAAGTGGTATGTGAGCGCATGAATATATTGTGCAGGCGTAACAGGTTGATCCTGAATAATAATAAAACCTCCTTCATCAATTTACATAACATGAAACCGATACAAGAGACTATTCTCACGCTGGCAGCCGAGGTGGAGTATTTGGGTTTGCTTATTGAACCATCGTTAAAATGGCAGTCACATATAGACTGGGTTTGTAAACACTTAAATTCAGCTTACTTCGCGCTATTGCAGCTGAAATCCTGTCTGGGGACACGAGATCTTATTGGCATATACTACTCTATGGCGTACTGTCACCTTGCATATAATACAGTTTTGTGGGGCAATGCGGTTGGTTCCGAAAGAGTGCTTGTTTCGCAGAAGAGGCTGATTTTCAACTTGAAACCAATGGACTCACTCGTGTAAAAGCTATTTCATTGGTAATCGGATTCTCACACTACCCTCCATCTATGTGTATAAAGCGGCCCTTTGTGCGAAAAGGAACGAAAACGACCATAAATACCTGGGGGAGCACTGCTACAGCACAAGGAACAACAATACTTTGCTGATTCCCATACCTCACTTTTCAAGAAGTCTCCTTCTTATATTTCGGTCGCAGTTTTCAGTAAACTGCCGAATCATTTGAAACTATCCAGCCTTACTAAATTTAAAAGAGAATTGAAGGTGCTTCTGGTAAATAAGGCGTACTATTCGCTCTCAGAGTTTTTCTACTACACAAATTTGACTGTGATATAAGTGTAGTTTGTCCTGGACTGTTGGTTCATTTTATGCCCATGTATATTTCAATAATGTTTGTTATTTATACTGAGAATTGACGAGTACACGCTATTGTAATTAGCCAGAAGTACAATAAAGATTTGATTTGATTTGATTTGAGAAATTCGCAGTTTTTTCTGTTCCGTAATTTGAAAACTTTGTTGGTTTCAGCTCAGCTGGTATTGTTGTACCATGCTCAGGTGGAGTCTCGTTTGAGATATGACCTGCTATTTTGAGGCAATGCATCTTCGGCTGCGAGTCTGTTTATCGTAGAGAAGTAGATTTAGTTTTCCAGTTCGAGTTGGTTCGATTTGGTCTGCTTCTTTCTAACAACGTCGATGAAATACCCGAATTCACCATAGTTCCTACACCTGAGTCCACTGCATCCTGAATACGGCTCACTATCTCCTCAATATCTGATTCGTCCACCATGCTTTGGACATTATTATTACCCTCCTAGAGACTTGTTCCGAAACTTCGTTCTCTGAAGCATGGGCCAAGACATCGTCTGAGGTCTTAGGTTCACCCAATCTCAATGTTTCTCTGTCTGTATTCCTCAAGTCATCAAACAATGTCTGAAGTTGATACAGAAAACTAACGGATGCTGTTGGATATGATAAACTGATCAAACGTGCCCTGAATTCCTGATGCAGCGTTTTCTGATTTCTCTCTTTTCAACCTGTACATTATATATTTCATGTTCGACTGCCTCATAAACACTTGAATTATGAATTCGTTTAGTGTCCAGAATTGAATTTTTTTTGTTATAGAACAGGTGAATCTTACATCAGACGCGAAGTCTTTCTGGGTAGTGTCGGATTCTTATCGACTAAACACCTCTCCTGCTGTTGATTCCGGGCATAAGCCTATGAACCTTTCATCTTCTTATCTGTTATTTCCTCTTTCGCATTCTTAATGCTGAGTATTTGTGTTCATCCTTCAATTGGATATCTCTCTCTAAGTTCAGAGTTCTACATCTTCACTTTTGCAATTGGTCTCTGGGTCTTTTGCGGTAAATTCTCGCTGTTTTTTCATCTTCAGCGGGGTCATGGTCCACTAACCTTCCAATTTTCATCATTTGAATGTTCACTAGCTCTTTCATAGGGTTTTGCAGCCTTTCGTTCAATGAATGTAGTAATGGACTCCCATTTTATGTCTTTTCGGATTTGTTCATTCCTAACAATAAACCAGGTGGCGTCCATACTAGGACCGCTTCTCTGAAATATTTACATACTCCTACATGATGTACCAAGAAATCCAAGATGCCTGCTTGCTCTATACGCAGACGATACGGAAATAGCATCGAGGCAAAGAAATACAAAAATAATTCACAGAAGAATACAAGAAGCTGCAGATGATATCAGTCAGTGGTGTAACAGTCAAGCAATACTACTTCAAATGAGAAGAAGACTTAAGATGGAATCGAAATCATGCATAGACGATAATGAAATTGAATGGCAGAATGAAGCTGAATACCTAAGAGTAATATTAGATAAAGGACTTATGTGGAAACAGCAGATTGAGTATGCAGTGAATAAAACGAATGTAGCTATGAAAAGATTATACTCGATTATAGGCAAAAGAAACCGAATGAACAGAAACACGAAGTTGAGGATTATAAAAGCGGTCGCTAGACCGCAGCTAACATATGGATCAACAGCATGGGGCTATGCAGCGAGAACCCAGTTATGACGAATAGTCTGTTCTGTGAATTTGGAGAAAAATGCGAAACCTTATTATGTTGTGTTTAGTAGTAATTTCGCAATTCGTTTAGATACGTATTTTGAGGCCTGAATTGTGATTTTTACATCCACTTCAAAATTTCCTATCTCAAAGTTAGGCTGAATTTTCACTGCACCGAGCCTGTTTGACTGATAGGATAGAGAACGCCGCGACGTGCGGCGCCAGGAACGGCGTCGCTTGGCACTCTAGACGTCGAGTACTGTTTGTCACGACACCCCTCCTGACAAGGGATCGGATCATTTGGGGTGAGATAGAGGCAAGGCAGGAAACTAGATCCGCAGGTGTACGGAGGTGATAAGTTGCGAATGAGGGCTATAACGATACACGGTGATTCTTCAATACCCAGGAAATTTTGAGGATGAACGAATTCGAAATGACGCAATGAAGTTTTTCTGCATATAATGGCTGGACCACTCTATCTGATGAAATCGTTCAAAAAGTTTATATTTATATTGATGCCCCGAAGTTTCACCTCCGAATAAATTTCCACCCTGTGATGATGAATACATACTGTCCAATCATTAAAGCTGCATTCGCAATCTGGAAACTGAATCAATTCGATAATTTCGGGAATCAATTCGATAATTTCGGGAATTCGGTAATTTTCTGTGAGATCTCATAGTAAATCACAAAATTCCACCATGAAATTACCTACCCGATTAGAACCTTTAAAAAATGAAAGACATTGAAATGTCCACCTATTGGAATCGGCGAAAGGGTATGGCTTGCGCATAAGACATGCGTAAAACACTCTTTCCGAGACTGAGAAATGAGTGAGCATGTGCTGAGCAACTGATCATAAAACAGGAAGGAAGTGGAGCGGTTTGAATCTTTGGAGCCAACGTCACAAATTGCATGAAAACTTATACATTACGCAAGGATGTACACCCCGAGGAAATTAGCACTAAACCCCACCCAGAGTTTGACGTCTTGCCTATGATTGTCAAGCTTTCCTAATTTTTGGAATAGAATCCCAGGTGGCGTTTATCATCAATTCGACGAATAAAGCGTCTACGTATATTTTCATCCTCGATATCTATTTTCAAGTTGTCTCTCGGCATATACATATAACTTCTCCATTTCCACGATTTTTGAATTTTCAACAAAGATTCGCCTTCACTCTGTGACTCTGAATAGCATGCATAGGATCCATATTGGTTATATTAGATACAGGGTTTTCCAGTTAGAGCCATTTTTTAGATAAATGATCGGATGTTGATTTCATTAGAAAGAGGAAGTTATGCCGTCAAAAAAGAAAAATTACATCAGCCAAATGACCATATCCTTTTCATGAAATTTTCCGTATAACGAAATCGCAAAGTAGCTGCCCTTTGTCCTCGATGGCCTCACGAATTCCATCTTTGAGGTCTTGAATCGACGCTGGGCTCTTGGCGTAGACCTTTTCCTTCACTTGGCCCTAAAGGAAAAGTCACAAGGTTGTTGAATCACAAGATTTCGGTGGCCAATTGTGATGACGAGGAATAACACGGTCCGTAAACTTTTCCCGTAAAAGATCAATGGTTTCGTTGTTTGTGTGGCACATAGCGCCGTCTTGTTGAAAGTAAACTTTGTCCAGTTCAATACCATCCAATACCAACCATAAAAAGTTATTTATCATCTCTCGATGGTGCAATCCATTCATCGTAGCTGTCGTTCCAGCCTCATTCTCGAAGAAGTAAGGTCCAATGACCCCACCGGACCATAAACCCCACCAAAAAGTCACACGTTGTGGATACAGAGGCTTTTCAACAATAACTCTTGGGTTTTTCGAGAACCAGAAGCGACAATTTTGGTTGTTAACGAAGCCACGGAGGCTGAAATCGGCCTTGTCACTCAAGGTGATTTTTTTATGGAACTCCAAATCATTTTCATGCAGTTCAAGGACCCAAGCAGCAAAGACATGACGTTTTTGATGATCAACCCAAATTCTTGTGCTAACTTTATTTTATAAGCCTTAAGGTCGGCGTTTAAAGCGAAAAGGAAATCTCCTCCGATAGAGGCGCCACCGTGCATTTTATGAAATATCACCATAGAACTTACATTATCACTATAAGTTCTATGAATATCTCTCTAATCATGAATGAAATGTACAATGGCGCTCTCTACCCGAAAATCGCCGAACTATGAAATAAGTCAGTTTGTGGGTAAAGCAGGAATTTTTTCCCGCCAAAATTTGAATTTGGCCATTTTCTGCCAATTCCGTATTTCAAGTTGATCTTCTGAACGAAATTATCAGTAGATTCACTTTTAATCGGAAGTTGAACTATTTTCATGGGTCTTTCTGTTGAAATAAAACAGAAGCATGGGTTGGCTCATTTTCTTCAATTTTTGAAAGAAAAAAAATTAACTGTCGGAATGAAATCGATTAAAATTATTTCAACAAGAACCCTAATCCTTTCTGAGTTCACCCACAAAATTTCAGTTCTCAAAGTGAAACCGTTTTCGAAATCAACTTGAAATAAAAACACAATACATTGAACGCCCACCTTAATACCGAAATATCCATGCAGAATACAGTGTAATGACACGTTTGTGGAATGCCCAATTCCAAAGAAAGAAGAGGAATGGACGAACCTGGATTTTTTCAACACTTTCGGCTACAGCAGCAATATTCTTGGCTGTTCTTAAGCGACGTGCACGTGTTTTATTCTTCATATCACTAACTTGTCCCAACAGCTCAAATTTTTCCACCAATTCATGTATTGCGGTTCGACAAGGTGGTTCAGACGATCCAAAAATGCCAAATTTTCACCATTTTAATAATGAATTTCAATATTTCAATAATGTATTGTTGAAGCGTGTATCGTTTCATTTTTATTGATGACGTAGTTTCTTCTTGTCAAATCTCTTGAAATGACAGCTTCACTAATCGATCCCGCTGTTGGCTCGATAGATAGAGGACTAGGTTGAAAAGGGAGCTATTATCTTTCCTCTCTCAATCCACATTGATTGTTAAATAATATGATTTGAAATTGATGATTATTGCTCATCATATTGCTCGTGAAGTTATGGACCTTCGAATGAATAAAACAATGATTAATATTCACGGGCATTCTTTTATGGACATTTCGTGTTCTTACCAATCGAAAATTTGAGTTTTCACATGAAGCAGCCTCGAATTTTCACTGAGTCGCCCCTGTCGTGGTTCTCAACCACCCCATATTCCAATATAATAAAAGACATACAGGTTTCGCAGGAATTCAGATCTTTCGCGAAAGCTATCAAGAACACCTTATTGTCCTCATGTATCAAATTATGGAAGCGGATAGTGGTTTAAGGCAATTGTTCGTCAAAACAAGTATCGTGTCCCCAGAAAAGCGTCTATTTGGCCGAACATAATTCGGACTGGATGAGAATTGAAGGTATTTACATATTTAATTTTATTTTCTCATCCGCTATAGAAATAGGCAGAACCACGTATTGAAGTTGATTTATAATGATATTTTCACAAATCAATTTGTTTTTACCTTTTTCTGTTGATTCAGTTGTATCTTTCTTTTCGGGTTCCGTACATCTGATGGAAAAAATGCACCCCTTGAATCGCGAATATTTCTATTCTCTTGAAAAATGCAGTAATGAGGTTTTCCCCCTTATTTCTGAAGATACCGATTCCGAAATTTTGAAAAAAAAAATATGAATGAAGAAATTCACCCTAGAGTCTAGACCACAGGAAGACTGTAGCGAAAATTCTTAGTATTCAAATTCCCAAAGAAAAATGTATAATACTATCCGTTTTCCACGCGATTTCGCTAGCACCACAGCTGTTTCGAAAAACTTCGGCTTGCAGTCGAATAAGATTAAAAGGATCTAGTACAAAGGAGAATATCAAGCTGATCATTCAGAACATACTATAAGCATAGGTAACATATGTATATTAATCAACAGTGACGGACTGAGGGTCTGGTGTCAATTTTCCTTGGGGGGGTCACATTTTTTTCTCCAGAATTATGGGTCATAATGAAGGAAATGTTTTCTGATTGAGATATTTACTTGGGAAATCATGGGAAATAACTACAATCAAAGCATATTAAGTTTAAATAGATATTAAAGAAATAATATACAGGGGGAGTTTGCGACTTATAGAAATATTTCAACTGTAGATTCCTATCATCCTACACCATTTTTCACAATTCAGTTCCATGAAAGTCACTTGTCTTTCCATATCTTCGGAACCGTTATTTCAAATGAACTGGATTTTGGTTGATTGTGTCTTCTATTCACGGTGAATATTCCTCACAAAACTTATTCAATATTTCTCCTGATATAAAAGTTACAGTGCAGCCAACTCATAAATCCATGCAAAAACACTATTTAACTACTTGAAAAAGATGAATGGTTTATCTTTTCGAAAAATTCAATCATTCAAGAAAATAGACAGTGTGTTTCGGTATGACTTAGCGATAATTTAAGGGCATCAAATATACCTAATTTCATTGACAAAAACAACCACATTGGGGAGTTTACCCCCCTATTTTTGGAATAGCCGCCACTTTAAATTTTTTTTTATTTTAGTTGACCCTTCCAAATGATATCGATTTATTTGAAGATTTAGGTCCTACAAATGTGAAAAAAATGTTTTTTGAAAGATAATACTACCACCTTTTAATTTTTATTAAAGTAGAAGAATATAAAAACATTCAACTCAAAAATGTCATAAAAAAGTTCTTTGAAAATAATTTAGTCAAAAAATTTACTGAATTTTTTAGTAAATCTTCAATAGTACAAAAACAAGGACATTGAAGTATAATTTTTTTCAATGCTACAAAACGACAACCACATCATTTCTGTATGTTACATAATTCGAGGGTTATCTCTAATTGAAATTTGTAGAAAACACATTGCCTCTTACAAACTTAGTAAAACAAACTAATTGGGCAACAACTATACAGGGTGAGTCTTTGACTTGTACATATATTTTAACTGTAGATTCCTCTCATCAAAAGAAACACTTTTTTTCATACCATTCTTCAAAATTCGGTTTCGTTTGAAAGATACAGGGTGTCAAAAATCCATGAAATTAACACTTTTCTTTCCATATACATATTCGGAACCGATATTTCAAATGAACTGAATATTCCTCAATTGAAACTTATTCCATATTTCTTCTGATATGAAAGTTACAGTATAGTCGACTCATAAATTTACGCAAAAATACTATAAAACCACTTGAAAAAGATAAACGGTTCACGTTTTCGAAAGAATTGATTATTTTAGAAAACGAAAGTATTCTTATATTTTTTCAATAAAACGCGTCGTTCTCAAGTTATTCCCAATTGTATAATATTGAATTAGAGGAAAAAATGATGAATTTCAAGAATAATCTGAATGCTGTCCTGAGTTAAATCTCATCGAATATTATTTCTTCTCTGGTCTCTCAACAAGTTACCAACGTTGTCAGAATGTTTATCAACTTTGTCAATACTAAAATCTCTATGATGAAAAAACGTTTGATGTAGAGATATGTAATAATAAAATTCCATATTCGTGGGACATAAAATTGAATTCTAAGAAGCATGAAATTATACATTTTATAAGCAGTTTCTATTAAAAATTCATTGTTACCGGTCCTTCAGCAAAATATCTATCGAAACAATTCGACACCAGAACGAAACAACTATTACATCAATTCACTAAAAGTCATTTACATAATCATCACCTGTTTGCTTTATTCTCTGTAAATAAATAAAGTCCATCGCGTAAACTTCGTTTATGCCGTGTATGGAATCACTGACTAACGTTTTTGTTTGGACTGGTTGGAGACACAGAACAACGGTTTGTCTTGCGTGGCGGCTACATCCACGGCCTTCTGAAGGGAAGAGTAGGCCGTGGCGACTGAAATTAAGAACGTAGCGCTAGATCGGCCAGAATCAGAACTAATCGTTTGACGTTTCCGAAGAGCAACGCCTAGATGCCTTTAGCGAAAAGTGAACGAAACTAGTGTCCTTGTGATAGTTCATCCGCTAACGATAGGGGACGTACTGCTTTCTTGAGTTCGCCTATACCATTGTTTGAAGAAAAAATCGGCAATCTGGCATCGTCTTCTCTAGAGTTCTGTGAGTGAATATCACAGAGGATGGGTAAAGTTAGGTCATTGACCCCGAATCATATGACTTTGGTTAATGGAGTTAGGATAGGTGAGTGAGAAACCAATTTTTATGAACAAAAACAAAGAAACTTATTTTGGAGTGAGAAATATAGCTTTTCAATTGCCGAAATGATCGGACAGAACTAAGTGTTTTGTCAGGAAATATCGTGTTTGTAACATTCTCATTCAAATAAGGTTAGTGCTTGAGTATTTTTTAAATGTATCACCCAGAATATCCAATAATCATATCAATTTCAATCGAAAAATATGGACTTTGAGGTGTTTGTAGAGAATAATATCATGCACGTATTTAGCCCTATTTTTTTTCAAATGGCTATATCTCTTTAACAGAGCCAAAATGGAAAATGAAGAAGAGGTTTCCTTTAGCCTCAAGAATCTACAGTTAAAATATATGTACAAGTCAAAGACTCACCCTGTATATAGGTATTTATTTGTTATTTATAGTGATATTGAATGTACAATTGCAACAATTATTGCCAAAACTCAAAGCACCACTGAAATTATCTCTAACAATTTTCGAACAATTCAAAAGATTTTCATCAATGTTAGAACAACTCAAAATATTCTCGGTAACTGTTGATGAAACATTCGAGGAAATATCTGAACAGGTACTTGAACCTTCTTTGTCAGGTTGCAATATTTTTCTGGCAGTATTCTCTTTGTTGACACGTGATTCTTCAATATATCCTTCTGTTACCGTACTAGAATTCCAAACTCCATGTCTTTTAAGGCAAGTGAGGTCACCGCCACCATCAATTCTTTGATACTTCCCATTAACATACTTCAAAAATAAACGACGTTCCTGCATATTTGATGGCCGTAGTGCAACATATTTTCGAAATAAACGCAAATACTTATCGCCTATAATGGTAAACAAACGAGGTTTCTTGTTTTTGTCTGCAAAATTTTTACGGCCAGGACCGAGTCCATATCTTCAATGTCATCCATTTTCAAATGAACTACTTCGTCACAACGCATAGCACCTCAAATTCCAAATACTAGAACAACCTATCATATCCCAGGAACCGATCCACTTCCTCCTTTGTAAAAACCCTAGACTTCTTAGGTATATATCCATCCCTTTGCCTTTTCAACAATGCGCGTAATTTTGAATATTTACTAATATCCACACCATTTTTGATATCCAGTGTGGATCGCAACATAGAATACTGTGACCAAAGAGTGGATGGCTTGACGGTCTTCGTTAAATTTGAGAAATACACCATAAGAACACTCTCCGCATAGTTTTGCACATTTTTTTCTTCACACCAATCCATGAATCGCTGAAATGCAAGTTCATAAACTTGGCGAGATTTGGGTGGCGAAAGATTTAGAAATACTGCTTCGGCACTTTCCAATATATAAAACATAAAATTAGTATATTATATTATAAGGATTAAAAGTGCCTATTTTTACTCGCAATTTTGCATTCGCTCGGCTGCGCTGCGCTCCGCCTCGCAACTGCAAATATTGCTCGTAAAAATAGGCACTTTTAATCCTTATAATATAATATACTAATTTTATGTTTCCTGTTGGGATGCGTGCAATAAATAAAGTACCTACCAATTACATGTCCATTTTTTCTATATGTGTATGTGCTATGAGGTATTATTGAAATCATACTTTTTTCAGCAGCGAAGCATTTCATTAATCGCGTGATTGTTTTTAAGATTTCGCCATCCTGTTGTCACGTCAAGGCTGGAGAAATTGATGGGGTCCAATTGTGTGAGCCTCACAGATCGTGAGTTCATGCAGAGATTGCAGCAAAGGATATTGGTGGAATATGGAAACTCCGCTGAAAAGCGCATAAGATCTAGAGAGGTAATTTATCAAGGCCGTATTTTCGAAAGTATACGGTAGCCAAGAATCAAATATGTATTACCCATTAAAATTTTTAGGCGAAAAAGGGACTAGAATAGCCAAATGTTGTTCTACTTCGCTCTATGTGAACGACGATGGCTCTTAAGTCGATTTGACAGTTGTTATATGCATATCTTATTTGATAGATGCATAAAATACCTAGTGTAACGACTCCTTACTAAAAATCGTGACCAAAATTTGTAGATCAAAACGGCACTCTAGATTTCAGTACCTATTGTCGCTACTTCCGGAATAATCCGCAATATTTATCGGTCGTGGCGCTACTGCGACAATGGAAAATAGCGCGACCACTATCGGCAGAAATGGAAAGCAGGATGAATACTCAGATTTTCGATCGACAAGAAAGTCTTGAACAAAATCTAGTCAGTGGCAACACTAGGTATTCTATGCATCTATCTTATCTGCTATCCTGTGATTTATGGATCAATTTTATGTGTTCTGAATGAATCTGTGCGTGCTTATTACCTTCGGCTTATGGTTGATAGTAAAAAGAGGTTACAGTCCACTGCGACGTTGAGGTCTATTGTGCCCCCTAACAGAGCTGTTATCATCGCGCCTCCTACAGTTCACCTTCCAATTCCAGAGATTTTATGAAATCCAGTATCTGGGATGGCTTCAACGAGGATAATTTCCACCCCTTCAAGTTTCCTGTTCGAATCAAATTTTCCCTTGGCTTCCAATGACATAGCATTCCGTAACCTGGTGAATAGGAGTTTCTTCCTCCTCCCCGCAGAATCTACACTCGTCAGTGTCCGATAAATCCATTCTAAACAGATGCTTCTTTAGGCTAGAATGGTCTGTGAGAAAGCCAGTGAGTAGGTGCAGTTGGTTCTTACTGAGATCCAGATATTTTTTGGATCTAGCAGTTTCAAAGTTCAGGGGAAATTTTTGGAGTTATTCATCTCTGGGAGATTCCGCCAGAGTTTTTTCCTTTGGATTTTGTCCGTGATCATAATTTACTTCCCATAGGTTCATTTTCCGTTACCACAGAAGTGTTCTGGGCCAGTGAG
Source organism: Adalia decempunctata (assembly GCA_951802165.1). Lineage (NCBI taxonomy): Eukaryota > Metazoa > Arthropoda > Insecta > Coleoptera > Coccinellidae > Adalia > Adalia decempunctata. Next base: position 59,040,066 of record OX637696.1, on the reverse strand, counting down.
TGGCGTTTGTGTGCTCTTTCTGGCAAGTGTATTGGCCTCTTCGTTTCCTACGATTCCCGAATGACCGAGAATCCAAATTAAAAAGACCTTATTTTTCTTGCCTACCTCACTGAGTTTGTTGCGGCTTTCCCAAATCAATGGCATAGGAGCTCAGTGCTATAACGGCAGCTTACTATCTGTATGAAAAGCTATATCGCACTTCTGCTAGTATTTCCGTTTGAAGGACGCTCGTACAGGAGCCTAACTATAGTGCACACTTGGTACTTGCCCCGTAAATCCCAGCGCCAGTTTCTATAGCGGTTTCAGAACCATCTGTATACCATTTTATTGCATTTTCTTCGAGGTTATAGTCGGTGTATTACCGTTCCCAGTCCTCTCTTTTACTAAGCATTGTTTTTGTCAGTGCTTGCTTTCTTGATCATTACATCACCAGGAAGGTTTGCAGATGAGATGTTATCATTCAGAGAGGACCAAAATCTCTGAATCCTGATTCTCTCATTGCTGTTCCTTCTTTGGATATTCTTATGATGGCCTCATGGGCTACTCTATCCATAACTAGATGTGGAGTTGTGAGGTATGTGATGCTTTCAAGCGCCCTAGTTGGGCAAGTTCTCATAGGTCCCGTGATGCACACACAGGCAAGCCTTTGTACTTTGTCGAGCATTTTACTCGTACTCACCTGACTTGCCTTAGCAAAGCAGGTAACTGCCCCATATGTTTTTATGGGTCTTACAATCATGACGTAGATCCATCGCAGTATTTTTGGGTTTCAAAGTTAATTCCTGCCGCGTAGAGCCCTTGCAACTCTGCCAGAAGCATTATCAACATGCTTATTCCACAGAAGTTTTCTATCCAGGGTTATTCCTAGGTGTTTGACTTCAGACTCCCGCTCCAAGATATTTCCGTTTGACTTTAACGTGTTCATGGCTAGAAGGTTCCTCTTCCGAGTGAACGGAATTTCTGTGGTCTCGGTTGGGTTAATGTACACCAAGCACCACTGCTCAAAAATTTTGACTTACTTTCATTACGCAAAACAAAGACGTTGAATAATCAGAAACTTGTTCATATCCACAAATAACCCAATATCGGACAATTTTGTAGTAGTTCCCCAATCGCTATTTCCTTAATCTTCACTGACATTTTTTCGGACGGAAATTTATTGGGCAATAGAATGCCGATACCTAGTACCTACTCTTGGGCATCTTGGTTTAGGCGAAAGTGGAGATGAAAAGGAATTGCATTCTAAACGAACATGCATTCTCTAATTTATCAATTTGCTGGCCTGGTTGCAATCTGGTGAAACCAAGCTCATGAAATCTAGTAATTCATTCAAAATTGCATGCAAATCTTCGTATATTTATTGATGGCTCCGGTTTCATTAAGAGGTTTCACTGTTGTGCAGTAGTGCAGTCAGCAGTCTGCTTTAGACTCCTAATCAAATCCAAAAAATGATTCATTCTACAGATGGATGAAATGGAAAGAGTGAAGAATTTAGTTCTCACAGGAAAAGTACCTTTCTCTAAAGCACCTCCAGAGATGTTTGATCATCCAGTTATGGTAATAGAGCGGTATTGTCAGAAGTTGATAGCAGAAAGGCGAGCGAAGGTGAGTGGTTTTCTTATGATTTGATTCTTTAAGATATTGAATATAGCATTATCAAATCAGAAAAGGTATTTTAATCATGTTCAATTTATAAAAAACAGTATTCATCAAAATCCGAATATGGAATCGCGAAATAGGAAGGGCATTTGCGGCTATTCAGATACTGAGCGGCATGAGACAATAAATCAGAAACCATGTTTTAAACAACATTTGAAAAATCATCCTCAAGGGACTTGTTGGATGCCCTTATTAGTCATAAGGCCCACAAATAAACGGGTTTTTTTGTAACTTCAGTTATTCATTTTTATATTTTTTCACGCATTGGCATTCATTTACCTCTTGAATACGGTAATGCGCCCATTTGAATAAAGATCAATACCAATTGAGTCAATGCGCTTTGTATAGTCTTTAAAAATTTGTGTCTGTCAAAAATGCTAGATTTTTTCATATTTACAAGAAAACGATGTTAAATTTCATACAATTTTTCATTCCAAAAAAAAATAATTTTTATCTTTCAGTCCTTATTCAACCTTCAACACAAAAAATAACTCAATTTTCAATTGAATTTAAACACTTGTATGTATACTCCATCCACTTTTATTAAGGTTTGCCATCAAATTCTGATACATTTCACCGCGTATATTTTGAAATGTTAGGTTATGGTCATTCCCTGGTCAGAAACGCCCGCAACGTTGTCGTTTCTGCATAAAAATCGTAGTATTTATTTATCAAAATGTTCATTTACTTCGGGAAAATAATGTATTTCAGAAAATAATATGTGAATTCAATAATTTCAAAGACCTGGCGAATTCTGGAGAAACTTTTTCTCTGTTAATAATGGAAAGATTTCACGTAAGTATGTAAAAATGGTTAGAAGATTCATTTAGGCTCTTTTCTTTTACGGAAATCTAGAAACGAGTGTTGAAATTTTAGTGAAAAATACTGGACAGAATAGTCCGTTACTTTGTGATAGTTCATTCGGAAAAAGAATAAAAGTACTCGAATAACCCAGAAAAACGAACGGAATAGATGGACCTATGGAATTCCCCACTTTTCAAAATCCTCAAGAAATACCTACAGAAGACATTTAAATACCTTTTTTCACAACTTGAAATACTCCAGCATGAAAATGTAGTAGTACTACGAAACCTGTGTCACAGTTGAACCTCAGAAGAACTAACTCCATTTACAAAGTTAAAAAAGAGTAAATAGAAAGTAGCCTTGGCAATGTCACTTGATTTTAACGAGTGCCAACCTGCGTCAGTTTTGAGTGAAAGAACTTGATAAATCTCAATCATGGTTAACCGGGATACTTTATAAAAGTTAATGGAGTATGCTAACATTATTTATGTTAAGAATACGATTTTTCTCAACAGAAACAGTTAGTTTTGTCCGATTGCAGTGAAACCTCTACTAACGGACACCTCCTTTGAGCGGACAACTCCTTTGAGCGGACACCTCTATTGAACGGACACATTTTCATAGTCCGGAATTCGGAAAATGCTCAAATAATCACGTTATATTGAAAAACTGATACGTTATCGCAACCTCAAAATTTATATTCGTATTTTCCTAGACCAAATATCTAAGGCGGCCTAAGGACACAGTAACGAAGCCTACACAGAACACAACTGATTCTCCTAACTCGCACAAGCTACAAACTTCTGAGGGGTCTCCTCGGGAGACCTAGGAGTAATCAGTATAAACAGAAAAAAAAACCAAAATGGCCCATACGTCAGCTATCCAAAGTCACAGAATGAAGCCAAATGATAAGGATTCAGTTGTACGCATGCGCCAACGAGAATTGTAGTGGTTACGATTATTCCGAAAGACAACAAGAGAATAGATAACGAAAGAAAATATGCCACTGAAATATTTTCAGTCCAATTCCAAAATATGATTAGGGGTTAACAATTAGATTCGAGAAAATGGAATGAAGCGATTAAAACATGCTATTGTGAGGTTATGATCGAAAATTTTCTCATGAAATTACTTCTACTGAAGATGTAGGTTTCACGAAATAATACAATGTGTCAGGGTGAGATGGAATTAATATGTTATTTTTTCTTAATATTACCATTGAGTTTTAATATACATAGAGACACAACCCAGTTCAACGATTTGATGCACAAATTTTTGGCAGTTTACTTACCAATTTGCCAACTTAAGTGGCGGCACATAGTAGCTACTGAAGTTACTATCGAGCAAACTATATTCTGCTTGCTATTCATTCATAGAAATCTGTAGGGGATTTATTTTCCTCTAGTTCTATGAATTGTAGGCAGGGTCGGATTCATCCAAATTATATATCTTGGTTACAAACGGTGTGTCAATAATGATGAACTATTAGCTATGAATTTCTCAGGTAGGAAATGAGGGGTGAAAATGTTTCTTGGGGGGACATAAAAGAAAAGTACGTAATCAATGAAAAGAATCGTCTTTCTCGTACTCTCTTGAAGATAACTGACAACCACATACATCCAAACGCCTTCCAGAAATTGAAGGTTAAATTGGCCACGCAGATTTTCAGTAGAACTTTATATTCGGCTATGAGAACAGTCATTGCAACTGGTGAGCTGAGGTCCAGAAGTGCCAATTCAACGGCTCAGTTCATTCTGAAAATTAATGATCTTTTCGACTGCCTCAATTGGAATGGAAAATTTGAGGGAAATTATCTAAGGAGACCGTTGTCCGAGAAAAACACCGCAGCAATACAAACTCTGACGGAATCAATTGAATTCATTAAGTCTTGGACAGTTGGAAAAAATATTCCCTATTGTTTCAACGGTTTGATACGAACCATCAGGGGCATCCTCCAATTGTAGGGGGAGACGAAGGAAAGATTTCCATATTTGATAACAAGTCGGCTCAACCAGGACCTAATCGAGAATTTATTCTCCAAAATAAGACAGCGTAGGGGTTATGATCCAAACCTCCAGCTCGATGCTTCAGATTTGGGTTGCAGTCGGTCATGACTGGTTGTCTGGAGAAATGTTCCGATAATTCTAACTGCCAAGACGACAATGATTTCGACCTGTGTACAATAGGAAAATCTGAGGTACGTTAAGTTGACAGCCCACCAAAACGGATCGAGTTCGGACCTATGCCATAATTTTGTACCCATTTTGTACCAATTTGTACCACCTTTAAAAAATTTTGTACCCCCACCGTTTCCTAGATATCGACCCCCTCTAGGTGGTCTGCCAAGTTAACGTTAAGTTGGCAGACCACTCTGCAAGAATTGATCGTATCGAATTCAGACGAAAACTGCAATTTTCTACCCATTTTGTACCCTCCTGAACCACTTTTATTTTTTCTCTAGGACCTACCGTTCCCGAGATATGGGATTTTGAAAAAAAAAATTTTTTCAAACATTTTGAGATTTTTACTCCATAATTTTGTACCCATTTTGTACCAATTTGTACCACCTTTAAAAAATTTTGTACCCCCACCGTTTCCGAGATATCGACCCCCTCTAGGTGGTCTGCCAAGTTAACGTTAAGTTGGCAGACCACTCTGCAAGAATTGATCGTATCGAATTCAAACAAAAACTGCAATTTTGTACCCATTTTGTACCCTCCTGAACCACTTTTATTTTTTCTCTAGGACCTACCGTTCCCGAGATATGGGATTTTGAAAAAAAAAATTTTTTCAAACATTTTGAGATTTTTACTCCATAGTTTTGTACCCATTTTGTACCAATTTGTACCACCTTTAAAAAATTTTGTACCCCCACCGTTTCCGAGATATCGACCCCCTCTAGGTGGTCTGCCAAGTTAACGTTAAGTTGGCAGACCACTCTGCAAGAATTGATCGTATCGAATTCAAACAAAAACTGCAATTTTGTACCCATTTTGTAACCTCCTGGGATCAAAATCCCATATCTCGAAAACGGTAGGTCCTAGAGAAAAAATAAAAGTGGTTCAGGAGGGTACAAAATTGGTACAAAATTGCAGTTTTTGTTTGAATTCGATACGATCAATTCTCGCAGAGTGGTCTGCCAACTTAACGTTAACTTGGCAGACCACCTAGAGGGGGGTCGATATCTCGGAAACGGTGGGGGTACAAAATTTTTTAAAGGTGGTACAAATTGGTACAAAATGGGTACAAAATTATGGCATAGGTCCGAACTCGATCCGTTTTGGTGGGCTGTCAACTTAACGTACATGAAAATCTGATGTGGTTGATTGGACAGATTCGACCATTTCTTCTGCGGATTCGGACAACGGTGAGCTTTGTGAGGATATATAAGGGATAAAGAGTTAATTGAACCCCTAAATACCCCAGAATCCATCTCAATCGCGTGTTTATCGGGGTATTTGAAGAGGAACATCGCCAAAAAATAGAATTGCGATAAGTGCGAAAAAACACTCCTCATTGATGATTTGAATAAGCTAGGTAATGGTGGGATATACATATATTGCAAATCAAAATTATGGCAATAAACGGATACATTTGACAATCCCCTCAACCGATTTCAAGCATTTGATAAGGAAAGCGCTGTTGGTCATAAAGAAAATTATGGTCACAAAATCAGAAAATATGGGACTTCAGAGGTATATTTTAGGAAAATTAAAAAAAATGAATTTATAAAAGATTGGAACTCCCCGTTAACTCCAGAATTTGAAGAGCACAGGATTCATTTGTTGAGACAACGGATTAGAGTGAAGCTGTACAGAAGACAGAAAAGAAGCCAAAGGAATCTCGACACAGAAGCATCCCGCTGCTTATAAAAAATGAAATATTTTCAGAAATTCATAGAAAAACTATTCATAAATACTTGTGAATGAAGAAAAAATTTCATACATGTCGTTTTATTGCATCCAAAAAATCAGGTGATGAAATACTGAACATCCCACATTTCCGTATGCCGGTCCTGATCGTCATCGCATTCGGCTTCGGAAATAGTGCCTTATAGTTCAGCTTCTGTGAAACACACTTATCCATCTATGAACCGGTGAAGGAACTACACTAAATTTAGCTTCAAAGCGTTGGACTGGGTTGTGTCTCTGAGTATATTTAAACTCAATGAGATTACTGCTCATGTGCAGATCTGGATTCTTACCAAAGTTTCAATTTTCATTATCTGATAATTTATATTGGAATTGTTAGATATATGACCTAGACGTATGGGGAGGTCAACTCAAATTTGTTAAAAAAAACTTAATGAAGTATTTGGAAACGAAAAAGTGCTATTGAATTATGGCATACAGCCTTGGCATCACATGTTCCTAGTCTTCATCGTTGATGTCACTAGTGTTTTCGATGTGTATTTATTCCTTCTGTTATTTGTGTGTTTCATATGATTTTTTTTGTGATATCTTTAAATTTTTTTGTTTCTGTTGATTGTTTGAATCAATCCTTTCATTTTTACTCCATTCTGAAGCCAGCCATCCTTTTGGATCGACTCCATACTCGAACGTCCAAGGGATGTCCAAAACGTACACAAAGAACATCCATTGGACGTCCTTCGTTAGATACGTCCAATGGACGTCTGATGATGGTCCATTGTACATCCAATGTATTTGGTTTTTGATTAAATATGGACATAATAGTCTTCCATGGGCATGGTCTGGATCTCTGAAGAACATGAACTGGACTTTAAATAGACGTTTAATTGAAATAAAAGCATTGTTTGATTGAGAAAACAGTATAATAGAATTGTTCAAGGACAATGATAAAAGGGAAAAACTCCAAGAAATTTTTATTTTATACGGTATGACGGAGACGCAAACATATGATACATATGATGAAATGATCAAATAAATGTATTCTCAGTGTATGCAACTTAATTAACACTTATTTCTTCAGATAAAAGTACCTAAAGTCAACATTCCAAATCATCTTTACTGGGATGACACAATAGACCCTCCGTCTGGTTTGTCGATAGAAAAGGGGCATATGTTCCGAGATTCCCTAGATAGAGTATGTATTCCACCTGAACGATTCCTGGACATCGATGATGAAGAGGACATTGAACTCGGCTACATGTTGAATAATGCAGAATTCGAAACTTTGCGATATGAAGATCCGAATATAAGAAAATTGAGGGAATGTCAGGTAAGAACAAATTACTTAGCATTGCCAAATTGCATGTTGAATGTTGAACCACATACTGAAGATTATAGTAGTAGTGGAAAGGTAAGAATCGAGCCTACATCCGTAATGCCGGGTTTCCACCAAGCGGACAGGACAAAAACAAAAGACGAACTCGGTCTGTTTTCTTGTTAGTCCGCGAATAGAGTTTTTACGAACACAAACAGTATCCCGGCGGATGTCGGTAACTTCAAAGGATTCACGTGTCCTAGGAATGTTTGTCAGCTTGGTGTGAACGTCCTAGAACCAAGGGTTCACAATTTTTTTCAATAAATCTGTTAATAATGTGTTTGTGCACCGCGATTATCGCTACACTCCCCAATACGTCTTGGCATTGGTGCAATAAGATGGTCTATTTTTTTCTTGAGGGATACCAATAATATCTCGTCATTTACAAACCCTTCAGTTCTCATCAAATTATCTTTGCTTCACAGACGGTGGAGGAACTCTACGAACTTTCCGATGAAGTTATTGGAAAGACAATGGAGGCAAAGCCGGATGAAGATACCTCTTCCAAGATGTCATCACAAACAGTGTGAATTCCTCATCGAACACTATAGGTATAAGTTGTAAAAAAAATTTCAGTCATATAGATTAGGCAACAAATCAGTAAAGTGTAAGCACGGAATATATTCATGCATTCTTATCATTGTGATTACGTGTGAAATACAATATTATGAACTAAAATAGTTTTCCTGAATGAATGTGCATATAGAACAGGAAATATGAGCATAGAAATAAGAATAATAATTATTTTTTGTTTTTTCATCCCATTATTTATCCCATATAAGTTAATTTGCTATAGGTATTCGATGATAATTTGGGATTGATTATTCATTGTGAATTTTATCAGAGTCACTGACAAATGTCACTCAATAGTTGCGTTCTCGTCGACGTTCATAACAAGTTGGACTTTACGCGTGAAGATCTTGGTCTACACCCATACAAGATCCAACTGTATCGAGAACTAAAGCCGCTTGACCATAATAAGGCCCAGTTCCATAATATTTACGAAAAGGCAACTTTTCGCAAAGTCCGTTTTTCAAGAAAGCCGCCATTGAAGGGAGTTCGACAGTGCGTTCGGTTCCATAAACATAATCCTACCCTCATTTAGTTGAAGCTCCCTTTTGATCGTAACTGTCAACATTCCTAGGGTTGGCTATTCTGAGATCTAGTGATTTATTGCTTGCTTTTGGTAATATTTAATAGACAACCGGATAGCGCAAGTCCGAAAACCTCTGTCACGTACGGCTGAAACTGTACCGTGTGGAAAAAATACTTGTATGGCGAAGTTATAAAGTACGAACTAAAAATAACTTCACATATAAAAGGTGCGTCCAAAAAAAGTTATGGTTATGCCCTGGGCGCCAGCTTAAGGGGGCGCAAAAAACAACCAGGGGCTAATTTTTTTTCATTTTTCATTTTCTCGGAAAAAAAGTATTATTAAATATGACCCGACTGGCTTTATTAGTTCCATGCCTAGCACACTCTTTGAATCTTGTGGGTGTCCATTCGGCTTCATCATGTTCAGAAACAGTAAATTAATCTGGTGTTGTACAAAAACTGTATTCTTTTTTTGTTAGTTCAACCACACGATGGACAATTATGAAAAAGTGCACGAAAACAAATTTGACAGGAAGTAGCCTAACAAGATGGGCTAAATATCAAGCTGTTAATGCCTTGCTCAATAATTTACCGGCTGTGGAAGAAATCTAAGAATCCTCACTAGTCGCAGAATCCAAGTATGAAGCTGGTCATTTGCTTCATGCTGTGATGGATTTTAGATTCATCCTGAACCTAACAATTTGGGATGATATTCTGCGAGAGATCAATAGGGTCAACGTGGAAATTCAGAAAGGGGTTATAATGATTTCACGTTCAATATCGTTGTTGCAAGGTCTTGTGAAGATCTAGCATGGAATGAGAGAAAAACCTATTGAAAATTGGATCTCGGAAGCTACACTTCTTTCAGAAGAATTGGATGTGGAGCCAGTTCTTAGAAATAAACGTTTTTCCAAGAATAAAAAGCAGGTCGACGAAATATGCGAGGATGAGTCAAGATCGCTAGATCTAGTTGGTTTATTCTCGAAGGAAACTAAGGTTGTTTTCGACCGATTATTGTCAGAAATCAGAAAAAGATTAGAAAGCGCAGAGAGTCTGCATACGAAATTCGCATTCGTCAATGGCCATGCCCTTTCAAACATACAAAAAGAGGATCTGCAGAAAAATGGGACCCTTTTAGCGCGAAAACATTGAAGTGACTTGAATGCAGTTGATTTTTGTTTGCGGTTTTCGAAGAGCTGGTTCCTGAAATTAGTGAAAGATCGACTTCATTAGACCTGCTGAAAATTCTTGACAGGCAAGATCGGCAAGAAGCTTTCCCTAATGTCAGTATTGCTTTAAGAATGTACTGCACATTACCTACCATGTCTATAAGAAGTGAACGCAGTTTCAGATTTCAGCAAATTGAAAATAATAAAAAATTATTTCCGTTCCTCGATGAGTCAGAAACGTCTCTATGGTTTCTCGATCTTACTGATCTTAGCTGTGCAAAAACAAAACTGCTTCCGCAACAGATTTCGAGGAGCTGATAGATGCGTTCGCGGAAAGAAAATCACACCGCATGAAGCTGTGAAGAAAAAAATCTAATTTCTTTCCTTCTGAAATTTTCCTTATTATTAGTTTTTTTTTTATTATTCATTTGCATTTTTTGTTTGGGGTGGCGCCACCATGAATTTTTGCCCCGGTCAGAAAAAATCGTATATCCGGGCCTGTAATTATCACGGCGTTGCCTCATAATTCGTATTTTCAGTGTTTTGAAGGGTTGATCAAAATTCTTATAGCAACCGCTGTATTCAATCTAGATAGGTATCAGCTATCAGCTTCATCATTCGCTAAACATCTGAAGTTTTTTTTTATACAGGGTGTCTAATATAAATTTACCAATTAACTCAAATTAAATATTATGCGTTAACTAAATTTTTTCAAATGGAACACCCTTTATTTTTCTCTTTCATGAGATTTGTTTTTAAATGTCTAATTTTTTTACAAAGTAATCGTTATTTTAAAGGATGTGAAATATAAAAAAACGGTATGGGACATACTTTGTAAAAATGTAGTCATTTGAAAAACAAATTTCATGAAAGAGAAAAATACAGGGTGTTCCATTTGAAAAAATCTAGTTAACGCATAATATTTAATTTGAGTAAATTGGTGATTTCATATTAGACACTCTGTATGAAAAAAACTTCAGATGTTCATCGAAAGATGAAGCGGAAACCTACTAACATACTGTGAAAATTTCGTTTATCTATATTGTACACAGCGGTTGCTATAAGAATTTTGATGAACCTTTTGGAACACTAAAAATACGAATTATGTGGCAATGCCGTGATGAAATTTGGAAAATGAGGTATGAGTGTAAATCTCCTGTTGTTCTCGAAAGAATTATGCCATGAAATACAAGGTGTTCAATTTGAAAAAACTTCATATTATTGACGAACCCATATATGTAAAATTATTTTTGGTTTCTGGATTTTTGTCAACATCCCTATTATGCTATTTTAGCCTTACGCCTTGCTGACGAACCCTGTATATTGAAACATAAAATTAATGAAATAATCTATCCGATTATATTGCGCCAAAATATTCATTGATAATTAACTGCCTTGCTTGACGAGCAGAGGTCAAATTGAATGATGTTAAAGTTAAATGTTGCTTCCTTCTCCTATATTGTATTTTCGTCCGTCTTGAAACTATATCTTGTTCATCATCGGACAAGGAAGAACTCGTACTAGAAGAAATTTTCGATTTTTGTGGAGAAAACTTATTTTCACAGAGATACCTCTAAAACCTAGAACGAATTAACGAAATTAAATGACAGAACAGAACGAGGTTATGTTTACAGTCACGGCATGCCCGAAGAAAAAGGATATACTTTCTCTGCCATAAAGGCCCAATATCCGGACTTTATGATAAAGGATACTCCAGAGCGTCCTTTAACTGAAAATTGGTTTATAGCCTATGGGACCCGTTTAATTGGTAGAGAGGAAAAGGAGACTTTATTTTCGATTATGGAACCGCCGTTTGTTTGCTGATTGGGCTCTAGAACAGCTTGAAGTTGACAATTTTCATCGAAAAAAATGTGATTAAAATCATTTCTGGTTGAACGGCTACGTAAACAAGCAAAATTGCAGTATATGGAGTGAAAACAATCTTCAAGAATAAACCTTAAGGTCGCAGTGGACCGTGACCCCTTTTTACTATAAACTATATTGTGTTTAATATTTTACAGTTCTCTCTTTGCAGTACTGTAACGAAAGGTTCTGGCACGAGGGGAAAATGAAAAGATGGCTTGGTTTGATCTTCTTTATTAATCGGTCAAAATGTATCGAATGAATCTGCAATACAGAATATGCACTCATCCTATCAAATGCAAAGGTCGAAATATTTACCTGCAACCAAAGAAGGTTTCGTATTTTTGCAGAAAATCTGAATTTCCTCTCACAGGGCTCGCAATTCATCCACTTCATAAACGCATCGAAATATGAATGTCGCAAATTCAAAATAATATGTATATTTTCAAAATGTGTCCATGGGGATAAAATCCATCCGGATGCAGGCAAAGCTTGATCTTATGAAACCGAATGATTTTGTTACAGTACCTTGTGATGAACGACACCACGAATGCAAATTTGAATCACCATCAAATTATATGGATGAGAAATAGTTCCATTGATGAATTACCTCTGATCACTGTATGAACCACTTCAGTTTTGCAAACACAACGCTGAATATTCGAATTGAAATATTTTGCCTATGGTACTTTCACTTCACTTCACAGAATGCCAATACTCTGAGATAATTATATCAAATAAAGTACCTACGACTACGCATCAACAGTAGCGAGGTGAAAGTGTCATCTATTTTCTCAAAGTTTTATTGTATTCTATAATAACCAGACCGTAGACGAATCCATATATGAAGTTTCATAACAAACAGTCCATCCGATCTCGAGTTATAAATGGTGTAACAAACATCTTTCTTTTATATATAGAAGATTAGGTAGTACAGTTTCCAAGTTTAGTTCTCATGATTTTGAAAATTGGCTTCACTATTCATTATTGAACGGCTCGTCCCCTCAATCTATAGTCTAATGCAAGGGTCTCCAAACTACGGCCCGCGGGCCAAATCTGGCCCGCTAGTGTTAAGAATCCGGCCCGCGAAAGCTCATCAGCTTATATATGTATACAGGGTGTCCCAAGTTCGAGTGTCTATTAGACGTTTCTGGAGAACTGGATTATTTGAAATCTGAAAGTTGGGATTATGATATTGACTCCACAGACCTAAAATATTTTTGGAGCTTGAGCATTTCTGGTTGTACAGGGAGTGAAAATAAATTTGTTCAAAAATTTTTTTTTCAAATTTTTTCGTTTATGATATGATTGAGTTTTCAATGCTGAATACATTTCTGTTGGAACCATCGTATTTGATCGAATAGTTTTTGAATTATCGAAAAGAAAACCTGAAAAAAAGTCAAATATTCATAGTCAGTATCATGTTTATTTTTCTTCTTCTGGACATCCCGAGTGCAAAACTGTTCTCACAACGTGAGAGTAGAAGAATGTGGAAAGGTCATGCTCATTTTGAATTTCATAAATATCAACACAGGGTGTATCAAATTTTGTGCCGAAAACTATGATCGATAATTGGCCATAACTTCTGTTTTTCAAATTAGAACTCTATTTTTTATGATTGCGTTGGATTCTGCGAAGAAAAATAATGATAGCACTTTCAGATGCACTTGCTCCTAAATTTAGTAATTTCCGAGTTATTTGAGCTGTTCTTGATTTATGTTGTACCTAGAGTAAAATTCATCTAATTTTTTGCATGAGAATATTCTGTGATCATAGAAGATAAATTAATTCACAAGGTCTAATTATCACTTGTTACTATGGTTTCCATGTTTCAAAAGTATATTAATGGAATCTGTTTAGATTTGAAATCTACGTACGACATGAATCCAGAAAAGCTCAAATAACACGGGAATTACTGAATTTAGGAGCAAGAGCATCTGAGGGGGCTATCATTATTTTTCATTGTAGAATCCAACGCAATAATAAAAAAATAGGGTTCTAATTTGAAAAACAGAAGTTATGGCCAATTTTGGATCACAATTTTCGACACAAAATTTGGAACACCCTGTGATGATATTTATGAAATTCAAAAAATTCATGACCTTTCTTCATTCTTCTACTTTGACGTTATGAGAACGGTTTACACTCAGGATGTTCAGAATAAGAAAAATACATAATACTGACTTTTTTCAGGTTTTTTTTACGATATTTTGAAAACTATTTGAATGAATACAATGGTTTCAACAGAAATCTATTCACCATCGAATACTCCATCATATCAGAAGCGAATAAATTGAAAACAAAATTTTTTGAACAAATTGATTTTCACTCCCTGTATAACCGGAAGTGTTCAGGCTCCAAAAATATTTTAGGTCTGTAGAAAATTTCGAACAATGTCATAATCCCAATTTTCAGATTTCAAATATGTTCAGTTCCTCAGAAACGTCAAATAGGCACTCGAACTTGGGACACCCTGTATATTATTACTGTTGCTGTAATATGTTGGATAAAAAGCACAGAATGATGGTAATTCGGCTTAATTCACTTGCATGCTAGGTGAAGCCTATTAACAAGCAAAGTATAGAATTCAACATAAGAAAAAAAAAACGCTCAAATATTTTGGCCCTCCGCATTTGCTGGAGTAAACATTTTGGCCCTCAGGCTAAAAAGTTTGGAGACTAAGGTATGTATGGCGAGGAAAAATGTTGGAGAATGATACTTCGAGTGCTTTTTTCATTTTATATTGAGAACAACTTTGAGGTGATATATTTGAAGTCTACGAATACAAATGAATATTGATATACCGTGACAATAGTTTCATTCATCAACCTAGAGACAGAACCTCATCCCCGTCAATTACACTCAGCCCACTTCCACGGCATGGAGCAGGGAAGTGAGCAGGGAAATGAGCATGGTGAGAATGTAATCACCTCACTTCTACTGCCACTCGTGCTGCTACTCGCGTTGCCGGTCACTCCCTAAATTAGCGGTTTTTCGTGCGGCAGTCAAAGGACCGGCAGCGCAAGTGGCATGGAGTAATCACATTCAGCCCAGTTACTGTCGTGCCTGCGTTGCGCACGTTGTCGTATCAATTGATTAAAATCGTTAATTGTTGCGAAAAATGTCGACGGAGTGGAGCAATGAAAAAATAATATCATTTCTAGAATACCTTGAGAGTGAAAGAGTGATATGGGATTCTTCTTATGAAAACCATAAACTTAAGCACAAAGTGCACGATGGTTGGAAGGATGTTTGGAATTGAGGAATTAAAGTGAGAAAAAAGTCACTTAGGGCGACATTCAGACCTCTTCTGATGTCAGGATCAGGTGCAATTTCGTCGTCCGCCATTGCCAAAACTTGATCGCGAGAGAAATGTTTGGGCTGAGTGTAAATACTCGCTGCCTTTCCATACTGCCGTAGAAGTATTCCGGGAAATATTTCTGGCAGCGCGAGTAGCAGTGGAAGTGGCTGAGTGTAATTGAGGTAATCAACTCAACTGTGCTGGTGGTACTGAAATTGATAAATAAGAGAGTAAAAAAAATTCAGCGATAAAATCAAATAACTTACACCGGCAACTAGTTGTATCTTGGAAACCCCTTATTCTGAAACCTGAACTGCTCTGTTTGTATTCGAAATCCTTATAAACTATTTCGACAGGAAATTCTTCGGCATCAATGATAACTGGAGAAAAACGAAATCAGACTAGTTCCTTTTGATAAATTTATGAACTCTACCTTCATTTCTTATCTGGTTGCCACAGTATGGTTTTCCATTGATTTTGAGAACTTCTGACTTGCATTCAATAGGTAATTGTTCAAACTTCAGGATCAGTTGGCAGACATCCTGGAAAAAATCAAAATTATGAAGATATACTTGGCGACCAGTTCCAAGAAATCTCGCCCTGGTATAGGAATAATCTGAGGTCAACAAGAGAGTTTGTAATTTGTATTGATCTCCGGGTGTAACGCGAAATAATAATATCTAATTATTATCGCATTTAGATTGAAGATTGTATGCAGTTAAAGTAGTGGCTTTTATGTTTTTACTTTCTATATTTTATTAGTTGATTTACAGTAAATGATTTTATGGCACTCTGTGTTGACTTGAATGTACGTTACGCCCTATGTTCTCAAATTTATTTCTAATTTAGCCTCGAAAAGGACCAGAAATGAAGTTCGGAACATGGGCATCTCATGAAGGATTTTTATTTCCCCAGTCCTCTTATAGCCACTACCTACACTACATATTTGAAGAAAAGGACACGAAACTCCATTCACAAAGTTAAAAGGGAGTGAATAGAAATTAGCATTTGCAACGTCTCTGAGAATCATTTTTGACATTTAACGAATACCAACCTGCGTAAGTTTTGAGTAAAAAACTTTATGAACCTTGATCATGGCCAACCGCGATACATTATAAAAGTGAATGTATAGCTGACCTCGAACTGAGAACCATTGGCGACATCTATGAATCAGGTTTCATTTGATATTTGAATAACCAATGAAAATACGGAAATCTGAATACATATACTACGAAGTTCAAAAATATCAGCTACGATTCAGAAAAAAATCGAATTTCGACAAAAAAAGGGTGCGGTACTTGCATACCATATTTTGTATGGAAACTGTAGTAGTTTCAATACAATCTAAACACCTATAATTTCGGAACTATTGATTTTAAGGAAGGACAAATATTGAACTCACCTCAGTAGATTTCTCCACAATGAAGATACATTCTGGACTTCTTTCATTATTCGTTAGGGTGAAAATTTTCGCTTTCACCACTCCTCCACACTGAAGCTTCGGTCTGTTGGTAACAGGTGGCGGCACAGGCAATATTTTAGTGATTGGGGGTGGTATGGGAGATTCAGTTGGGATTTCTTCGCATGGATAATATTCATAATATGCGCTGAAGCCTTGAGCACATTTCGCCGCTGATGTGATGAAGTCAAGCTCCACGAAATCCTTGTTTCGAAAATCCAGAGTAACTTGAAGGATATTCTAAGTATATTAAACATATTCAAGAATTCTTATTATGTACAAAGCTGGTCAAATTGGAAACTTTCATAGGAAATTCTGATTCATGAACTGAAAGGCAAAAACTGATATATGTCTTTGCTTGAAGGTGGATCTTCATGAAAGCTCAAAGATGTTAACCACCTAATATAATTCAATATAATGTTATTTTCTAATTTTGTACTCGAATCCATCTGTGAAAGCCTACAGCAATAATATACGGGGTAATTCTTTGACTTGTACATATGTTTTAACTGTAGATTCTTGAGGCCTAAAGAAACCTTTTTTCATTTTCCATTTCTCCGAATTCACCTCTGTTGAAACGATATAGCCATTTGAAAAGAAATTGGGCCAAATACGTGCATGAAACGCAGGATTTGCAAAGACTTCAAAGTTCACATTTCTCGATTGAAATTGAGTTTATACAGGCAAATACTCAAGTACTATTCTTATTCGAATAAGAATGTTAAAAATACGATATTTCTCAACAAAAACAGTTATTTTTGTCCGATTATATCTTAAATTAAAAAGCCATATTTCTCTCAGCAAAATAAGTTCGTTCTTAGATTTTCCTGAAGATTAGTTTGTAAACACTAATAACTTGTTCATATTTTCTTCGATATCCTCAAAAAAATCTTATAAAAAATGATTTTTTACACAATTTATAATTAACCAACCTAACCTAAACCATTTTGCAATCAAAACAATCCAAACAAAAATCTTTTATGAATATTTCGTGGAAATTCCGATGTGTACGTTGCCAGCTTCTCCAATTCCGCTGAAACTACGCAAGACACACCTATCTATGAATCTACCTATCTCAATAAACGTCAGGGTCTGTGAACGACGCATGATCAGCTCGATCTGTAAACAATAATATGAAAGAAATCTGATGACTATGTGAGGACGTTCAATGAATTAATGTAATATTTGTAGTGTAGTGTCGAGTTTATTGAATTCCAAGAGGATATTGTTCAGATAGAAACATTGCCACAGATTATTTTTCATTAATTTCAATTCAATACGTGTTTTTTGTATTTTATATTTATTTTTAATATGAACCGGTAACAATAAATTAATAATAGAAACTGTGCATATTAAATGTAAAATTTCATGCCCCTTGGTGTTCAATTTTATCTCCCACATTTCTGGGATTTTACCATTACATATTTCCACATCAAACGTTTTTCCATCATTCGAATTTCAGTCTTCAGTCTCAACAAAGTTGATAAACATTCTGAAAACTTTGTTAACTTATAGTGCGATTAATTTTTTTGCGAATCGATGATAGTTAAATTCCAGGGAAGCATCCAAATTATTCTCGAAATTCATTATTTTCTCCTCAAATTTAATTGTATACAATTAGGAATAACTCGAAAACGACGGATTTATTGAAAAAACGAATACTTTCATTTTCTAAATTGATTAATTTTTTGAAAATATGAGCCTTTTACCTTTTTCGAGTGGTTATATGGTGATTTTGCGTGGATCAATGAGTCGGCTATACTGTAACTTTTATATTAGAAGAAATATTGAATGAATTTTGATTCAGGGATATGCACTATGAGTGCCCCTGGCTCAGTGGTAGAGCGTTGGAATTAAGACCCAAAGGTCCGAAGTTCAATCCCGAGCTAGGAAAGAAATTTTCTAGTCTCGGTAGGGGCCACCATTCTCACTGTTATGTCAAAAATTAACAGTGCTGTGCCTAAGGTGGCGTAAGGACACAGTAACAAAGCCTACACAGAACACAACTGCTTACTCCGAACTCGGCACAAGTTACAAGCTTCGAAGCTTGTAATTTCAGAGGGGTCTCCACAGGAGACCTAAGAGTAATCAGGATAAACAATATATCATATCATATCATATCAATAGAGTAAACAATCAACCAATTGGATTATCGACACCCTGTATTTTTCAAACGAAACCGTATTTTGAGAAATAGTATCAGAAAAAAGTATTCCGTTTAATAAGAGGAATCTACAGTTAAAATATATGTACAAGTCAAAGACCCACCCTGTATATACATATTCCTATTTAAAACCATTAATATCTTATGTTTCAGGGAAACTGCCAACATTGTTAAATTCGACATAAAATCGTCTGCAGAAATGTTTTTACAAAAACAACAAAATCTCAATGCGAAATTTCAAGCACATCCGATTCTTGATTTTCAAAGTATCGATTGATGGATTTCCCAGAGGCTCACCCTGTATAGGATTGATTCAATATTGACGCGAAGAAAAAATGTGATGAGTTGAACGTATAGTGAGTAAAATGAAATAAAGATAGAGGAGAAACTCGAAGATCATTCACCTACCTATTTTATTCCACAAATCTATCCCGCAATAGGATTTGCCCTCTATAGCTAATCGATCTTGTGCACAGAATTCACTTCGAGTAATTCTAAAATCGAAAAATTTGATTCGAACACCACAGGATCCTGGAAATTTTTCGAACCTGAAATCAAACTTTTTTTCAGTGAAAACTCATAATGCAACAGTGAATCGAGAATCAAGACAAATTTTTTTCTTTATGTAATATTCATACAATATGCATCAAGACCCAACATTTTGAAGGAATTGAAGTTTAGGATAAGGCAGGGAATCAGAGATCCACGCAAAGTGTCTAATTTTAGGATGGGATAACGTAAAATCGCTAATGGTGTTCAATTTGATTATTCAATTCACCGAATAATGAAGAAATCGCCATGTGTGCCCTCCTAGATGTATCTGGGGCCTTTGACAACGCAACACACGTGTCTGAGATGCACTTGAGAGGCGAGGAGTGGATGATTCCATCTCAAAATAGATGTATGAGGTGTTAACGAAGAGAACAACTGAGACATCGATGGGCTAGGAATCCATCTTCGTCAAAGCTACTTGTGGAACACCACAGGGTGGAATCTCCCCTCCTGTGAAGCCTGGTAGTGGAGATGAACTTCTACACAGGCTAACTGAGCTTGGCTTCGAATGTGTAGGCTATGCTGACTACATAGTTCTAATAATAAGAGGCAAATTCGAAGGCACTCTCTGCGACCTACTGCAGAAGGGCCTTAGAATTATTGAGCAGTGGGACTGAACATCAACCCAACCAAGATTACAGTAATTCCGTTTACTCGGAAGAGGAACATTCCAGCCATGAAGATTAACATTGAAAGGAAAGAACTTGAAGTGGGGTCTGTATCCAATGCCGAAGAAAACCCTGGATAGCAAACTTCTGTGGAATAAGCATGTTGACAGAGCTACAAGGGCTCTGATGGCGTGCAGGCGTCTATGTGGCAGGAATTGGGGTTGTTGTAGCCCAAAAAAACTGCGATGGATGTACGTCATGATCGTAAGAACCATAATCACATATTGGGCAGTAGCCTGGTTTGCTAAGACAAGTCAGGTAAGTACGGGGAAAATATTCGACAGAGTTCAACAGCTTGCCTGTGTGTGCATCACGAGAGCGATGATAACGTTCCCACCTAGGGCGCTTGAGATCATCACAGACCTTACGCCCTTACATCTAGTGATGTATAGGGTAGCCAAGAATCCATGCTCAGAATATCTAAAGAAGGAACAGGCAATGAGAGAATCAGGAGTCAGAGAGTTTGGTCCTCTTTGAATGACTACATCTCATCTGCAAACCTTCCTAGTGATGTAATGATCAAGAAAGTAAGCAGTGAGAAAAAACTCCAGTACAATGCTAAGCAGAAGAGAGAACTGGGAGCGGGAATACACTTTCTAAAGCTTTTGATTGTGTTGATCATGATAGACTGTTGAAAAAGCTTGAAGCCTATGGTATTAGAGATAACCAGTTAAAGTTGATCAAAAGTTATTTGACAAATAGAAAACAGGTAGTAAGTTTAACTGTACATAACAATACTTTCACATCATCAGAAAAGATAATAGAAATGGGAGTTCCCCAAGGAAGTATTTTGGGTCCTTTCTTATTCACAGTATAAATCAATGACCTACCTGAAATCATCAATTTGAATTTATGCAATAACACACCTACAATATATGCAGATGACACGAATGTTATAATTTCTGTCTCAAGTCTTGATTTATTATCCGCTACTGCGCAAATGTCCTTTAAGCTCATTAATGACTGGTGTTCTAATAACAACTTGGTCTTGAATCTGGATAAAACGGAAGGTGTAATTTTTCATTCTCGTCAAAGCAATGTTTCCCTACCTACAACTCTAGAACTTGAAAATGGTATTATTTGCATTAGAGAAAACATTAAGTTTTTGGATTTGCATTTGAGTTTTGACTTGAGATGGGAAGCACATATCACAGCACTAAATAAACGGTTAACATCGACAGTTTATACACTTTGGGTATTAAGAAATCATGTTGCAGTGGAGTTATTGAAGACTGTATATATATTATGCAAATTTCTACTCGCTGTTATCGTATGGAATTATATTTTGGGGAAACAGTTCACAAGGTAACCGAATTTTCGTTACTCAGAAATTGGCATTGAGGGCGATGTTCCATATTATGAGGTATCGAGAGTCTTGCAGAGGGGTATTTAGATCAAACTCTATGTTGACTGTCAGCGGTCTCTACATCTTTAAGTGCCTTCTGTTCGTCTTCAAAAATAATAAATATTTTGAGCCAGACAGAAATTTGAATTGTACCAGACGGATGCATACATATTTGTATTCGCTGCACTCCTTAACGTTATCAAAAAACAGTGTAAGGAACATGTGCATGAAAGTTTATAATTCTTTGCCTGTCCATCTCCAAAGAATAAATACAGAAAGCCTTTTCAGGAAACAAATACAACGATTTTTAGTGCAATGTGAGCCATACACAATAAATGAATATTTTCAGTTTTGTGAACGCCAATAATTTTGTGAAAATTTTTATTGCTCTGGTAATTTTTTGATGATTGTTTCGTTTGTTTCGGGGATCATTTGGGAATTTAGAAGTGTTTTTTGTTTTTTTCTATGACTTGTTTCTTTTTCATTGTGTAAACAATAATTATTGAAATAAACTTTATTCTATTCTATTCTATTCTAACCTCGAAGAAGATACAATAAAATGGTATACAGATGGTTCTGAAATCGCTATAGGGGCTGGCGCTGGGATATTCGGGGCAAATACCAAGTGTGCACTATCGTTAGGCTCCTTCAAACAGAAATACTAGCAATCGAAAGATGTCTAGACATAAATCTAGAAAGGTATCAGAAGTGCGATATCTATTCATACCTATACCCAATCTGCCGTCGAAGCACTGAGCTCCTATGTCATTGACTTAAAGCTGGAACAAACTCAGTGAGGTAGGCAAGAAGAATAAGGTCTTTTTAATCTGGGTTCCCGGTCATTCGGAAATCGTAGAAAACGGAGAGGCCAATACACTTGCCAGAAAGAGCGCACAAAGGCCACTCACTGGCCCCTGTGGTATGGAAAAATGCACCTATAAGAAGGAGTTTATGCTGAAGGAGAAAACCGAAAGGGAAAACTCTAGCGGAATCTCCCAGGAATAGATCACTCCAAAGAGTTCATCCGGAACTTTGAAACTGCTAGATCGAAAAAATATCTGGATTTTAGTAAGGACCAACTACACCCACACACTGGCTTTCTGACAGGACATTGTCGGCTAAAGAAGCATCTGTTGTTAATGGGTTTATCGGATACTGACGAGTGCAGATTCAGTAGGGAGGAGGAAGAAACTCTCATCACCTGGTTACAGAATGATATACCATTGCAAGCCAAAGGAAAGAGTGATTTTAACATGAAACTTTTGGGAGTAGGAAATTATCTTCGTTGAAGCCGTCTCAGATACTGCGTTTCATCAAATCTCTGGAACTCCAAGGAGACCTGGAAGGGCGCGATGAGAACAGCTCTGTAAGGGGGCACAATAGACCTTGAGGTCGCAGAGGACTGTAACCTCTTTTCACTATAAACTATATAATGAATAAAGAACGTATCGATTATACAGGGTGTTTCATTGGTAAATGAAAATACGCGGTAACCTGAGCTAGAGCTACCCTAGGCGAGTCCCATATATGATCGGTCTAATCAATTCCATAATCGAGATACAGGGTGGTTTATGTACCTATTCACCAAAAATTTCGATTCCTCATAACTTTTGAACCAACCAGTATAGTAGGTTGATATTTGAAACGTATGATTCACTTCTACAGGTCGATCGATTTACTTTTGAATTTCCAAAAAATTTCAGGTCCGTATCTGAAAAATATGGGACCTCTTCCAAGCTGAGATTTAACACCCTGTATAATGAAATTTTGGGATTTGATTGAGATATTTGAGAAGAGCAGAAAATTTTCAATGGGGTTCAGTAGATTTCATTGTCCCGCACGTCATTTTGCTCAAAGAGAGCATTAGGAAAAGATCCAATTGAATATTGGAATTCCACAAAATTCTCAGAAAAATCGTACATTAATGATCAAATTGAATTTTTTTTTGGCCCACTAATTGCACATTCGAATTTCATAATATTCTGAGGAATTAATTCAAGTTATTTCCGGAAAAATATTATACATTGAGAAAAATTTATTCGAAGTCAGCGAAGATGAATACCTAAATAACTGTAGAAACATAAAAACTTAACGTGAATTACAGAAGATGCAGATGAAAAGGTTAAAGATTATTTATCTTCAATTATTAATGAATGAAATTGAATAATACACAAGAAAGACGACACCTAGACATCGAAGAAAACATCCTTGACATGATACGGACACATCCAGAAGTTAGCACTAGAAGAATTGCTCATGTTCTGAACATGTGACTGTATGGCGTAGATTGAAAAAAAATTATCTTTACTCTTTTCATTTCCAGAAAGTACAACGATTGGACCCAGGTGATTAAATAAGAAGAACTAACTATAGTAGCTGAATTTTACGAAATGAAAGAATGGTCAACACAATTTTATTTACCGATGAAGCCATATTCACGAGGGATGGGGTCTTCAATATGGGGAATTCGCATGAATGGGCTGAAGAGAATCCGCATGCAGTAAGGCATACGATACAAATTTTCAAAACACGTATGGTGTGGCGTTTATAAAAATCGATTGATTGGACCATACGTCCTACCAAGACGGCTTACGGGTGATCTTTACTTAGATTTCCTCCAAAATCATCTTCCTGTATTAATCGAAGATACGGACATAGCATTTTCAGCATGATGGAGCTCCACCCCATTTTAGAGTAATGGTCAGACAATTTTTAGATCAAACTTCCCAAATATGTGGATAGGCAGAGGTGGACCGCTAGGTAACCAGATTTCAATCCTGTTGAATATTTCATTTGGGGTTATTTGATATGTTCAGTACATTCATCTGAAATAGGCAGTGAGGATATCCTCATGCAACGTATCGAAGTCGCCTGCAATGAAATACGTAATAATCCAGACATGATCAAAAAAAGTATCAGACATATTTTGAAGAGGGCAAGAATGTGTATTGAACAAAATGGTGGTACTTTCGAGCACCTTCTGTAATTCACGTTAAGTTTTTATGTTTCAGTTATTTATTCATCTTTGTTACTGCGAATGAATTTTTCTCCATGAATAATGTTTTTCCGGAAATAACTCCAAATGAATCCTCAGAATATTATAAAATTCGAATTTGCAAATAATGGGACAAAAAAAATTCAATTTCATCATAATGTACGATTTTTCTGAGAATTTTGTGGAATTCCAATATTCAATTGGAAGTTCCCTGAAGCTCTCTTTGAGCAAAATGACGTGCGGGCAATGAAATCTACTGAACTCTATTGAAAATTTTCTGCTCTTTTCAAATATACCAATCAAATCCCAAAATTTCAATATACAGGGTGTTGAATCTCAGCTTGGAAGAAGTCTCATATTTTTCAAATACGGACCTGAAATTTTCTGGAAATTCAAAAGTAAATCGATCGACCTGTAGAAGTGAATCATACGTTTCACATATCAACCGACTATACTGGTTGGTTCAAAAGTTATGAGGAATTGAAATTTTTGGTGAATACATAAATCACCCTGTATTTCGGTTATGGGATTGATAAGACCTATCATACCTTCTGTATAAAAAGTACCCGGAATTGTAAAAAAAAACACATAAATTTAAATTTAATCATCAATATTTATTTTGTCTCCTTCAAAATAGTCCCCATTGCTTACAATACAACTATGATATCGGCGAACCCACTTTTCCATGCACCGCTCATACGCCGCCAAAGGTATGGCCTTCAGTTCTCGTTGCGAATTTGTTTTGATGGCTTCAATGGACTCAAAACGCGTTCCACGTAGGGGCAATTTGAGTCTTGGGAATAGAAAAAAGTCGCACGGAGCTAAGTCAGGTGAATACGGCGGTTGTTCGATGGTATTTATTGAGTTTTTGGTCTTGTATTCCTTAATAATTATGGCTCGGTGCGACGGCGCGTTATCATCATGCAAAATCCACGAATTGTCTTTCCATAAATCTAGCCGTTTACGACGAACATTCTCACGCAAACGCCTCAATACACCCAAGTAATACTCCTTGACGATTTTCGAGCACTAAATTCTTGATTTGGATGATGTTATCGTCGGTTGTTGACGTTGAAGGCCGTCCAGAACGGGGCAAATCTTCAGCCCGCTCCACACTCACGGCGCGAATCGCGCCAAGAATTCTTGCCGTGAACTTGGGCAAGAATTCGCGGCCAAGAAAGTCATCCACACTCACACAAATATTCGCACTTCGGTTCGCGGCATCCTCGCTGTCTACGAAGACTTTTCGCCTGTTGAGCCAGCTATAAAAAGGGTTTATTCTGATAATAATCAAGAAATTCTCATTCCACTTATCTAAATCTGAATCTATTCTGATTTCACTTCATTGCTACATGAACCATTCATTTTAAAAGCGAATAAAGTCAGTGAACAAGCATTAAATCATTACTGCGCAGGAACCGCGAAGACCTGTGAGTGTGGATGGAACATTTGTGCTTAGGCGCGAAGCCTTTGTCGCGGGACAGGAGACCGCAAACTCACGGGGAAGGCCGCGCAGCGCGAACGTGACACAAGAAAGTCATCTACACTCACGTTCGCGGTATTGGCCGAGGTTCTTGCCATGAGTGTGGAGCGGGCTTTCGACCACCTCACGACCGTCTTTGAATGATTTGTACCAATCGTATGCTTGTGTTTTTGACATACAATTATCACCAAAGGCTTTTTTTAACATTTTCAATGAATCGGCACAAGAAAATTCGTTTGCAAGACAAAATTTGAGGCAAACTCTTTGATCAACTATTTTTTCCATTGTAAAATTCGCAGAGCACTTTTGAGGTCGACTGATACTGACAGCTGTTGTAAACACACTAGTTGACAGATCGCGCTCAAATTTGGCTTGGTAATAAAGGAAGGTCCTACCAACTTTAAGAAAAAAAAAATTACCGATTCCTTTTTGGCAGTTCATTTAAATAACATTTTCCGGGTACTTTTTATACAGAGAGTATATCGGTTTTTTGGTCTCGCCTAGGGTAGCTATAGCTCAAGTTACCGTATGTTCATTTACCAGTGAAACACCCTGTATGTTTCCGAAAAGATAAAAAAAAACATCAATTACTCCTGAAGTGGATGCCACTGCCCTCAAAATACATGAAACACGAAAAAAATCGGATTCAATAACTCCATCCATCTTATTCCTATAATAAAACGATCTTGTGAGTAGATCCACCTTGTATGTAGATTCGCATTCAAGAATCCAAGGAATTTTTTTTTACAACTGTCAAAAAAGAATTCGAAAGTATTTGTCAAACAAATGATACATGTTCCCGAATCTTTTATTGAGGAAAAAATAATTTTTTTTTCCATAATTCACCAGAATTTTATATGGTTATGAGCTACTGTATATTTATTGGTTATTATATGGTTATGGTTACGCGACCTGGTCTGGATTTGCATGCAGCTCAAATACGTCATTCTCCATCTTAGCGCATAATTTTTTCTAGACCGGATCCCCCAGTTTTGAATTTATCGGGAAACTCCGAAATTCCGACCTGCATGAATTTGTCGCATTAACGAATTTAAATGCAGCATTCGAGATACGGACCTACCCTGGAAACTGTCAGTTTCTTAGTTTTTCCGATCAAGAGTCATTTTGTTTACAAATTTGTATTTGACAAATTATTCTTGATTAGTGATTCGATGTTAGAACCTAGTCGATTGAGACCATTTTCGGCACAAAATTCAAAATTCGATAAAAAATACATTCGCAGCTGTCAAAGCAATCGTCATTGATTCCAGATATGATGATACAGTACATTTTTGGTACAGCAAGGGTTGCCTATAAAAGAACTCAACTATTTTCCACCCCTCGTAGATGTGGCAAGATGCTTCACAAATGAAAAGTTGCATAATTGAAAATAAAAATCCACCTTTAGTAGAAAATACCGAAGGTATGCATTTGGTATGTTTCTTTTGACTCACTATGTATATTGAATTATTTATGATCTAATGTGTCATACCATACCTATAACAAATTTTCCGATTTCCTGGATAAAAGAAAGGATATCCTGGATTGAAGAAATGCCCACTTGGGTCGATGAACCTTTTACAATTTCTTTCTTGGTAGTTTCTTTCCCTTGAACTTCGACATTCGGTTAATTTTATTTCTTTTCCATTAAAAATCTGATCGAATTGGGCCTGATTCCATCGTAGGCAGCTGTCGAATATTTTCACATCATTTCCTAAAATTCCACTTATTTCTCCAGTTTCCAAAAAATCGTTCATTTCTTTCTCCTGAGGTACGATTTCTTCTGGATATGTAGAAATGAAATAGTCTGTTTGCTCATTTCTGAATGGTGTAAAGACTTTAAGATCTTGTTTATTGTTTGGTAGTTCCAAAACTGTACTATTATTTGGATTGGTAAAATTGGTCCTAATTTTTTTCGGACAATCGTCTTGAAAAATTTCCGCCAAAAACCCACTGTAAGAGTTTCTCAATAATCCCAAACTCCTAAATCTCAAAACTTTCAAATTTTCGTCGAATTTTGAGATTAATTTCAAATCTTTCCTGCATCCACAGATAATTTTCCCGTCAATCTGCAGGTAACCTTCACTGCATTCCAAGCTATTACCAAACCAAAAAAATCGAAATATAATTCTCAATCGGCAGACGTCAGGAGATGCTTTGTGGATTTGTAAAACACAATCATAGGGATAACTCATACTGGCTGGGAAGTTGGGAGAATTTATAGTGAAATGTCTGGATGATTTCGAATTTGTCTGGCAACATTCACTAAGGTTTGAATGAACATGCCTCCCTACACCTGATGACCTGAAGGTTTTTGATGGGTATGAAGGTTTTTTTGCACATTCTTCGATTCTGGTTACTAATATTTTAAAACCTTCGGCAGAAAATGTGTCATCTGTTTTGAAATGCAATGTCAGTGACCCATTTTTCGCTAGATACTCTTTAGTACCATTCTTTTTTCCACATAGGGCGTCTACCAAACCAACTTCCAATCTGTCTTTTACACAACCGGGAGAATTCTCAAGGTTGAAGTCAATGAATTTCAATCTATAGTAGGTAGGGCAATTTTCACTTTTTATATTCAATTTACAATTCAAACCAGATGGATAGGCCTCAGGATATTTCGGAGTTTGTAGCAAAAATTGGGATTCTGTTATAGTTTCGTCACAATTATTACCAAACTCGATGATCTTCAGGTTTTCTTCATGATAATCACTATTAACATTCACTTTTGAATCAACACTAGATACTAGCGGTATATAGGAAAGTATGACTATTGATATGAAATTGCAAAAATATAATTCATACATCTTCTCGAGATCACTTCTTCAGTTATATTGATGTCTTCTTGGGTCACACTTAAATATACTTGAATGACGAACCCAGGATATTATTGTTTGATCTTCGGAAAGAACAAATTTGGGATCTTCTTTAAATCACGACTGACGAATCTATCCAAATATTATGTAGTATTTACCTGTCTATGGTTAATTTTATGAATGTTGATTTCATCTTGCAAAAGATGCGGATAGGCATATCCGGCCTCCACAAAAAGAATGATTATGATTAAACAATTCACACAAACAATCCGATTCAATAAAATATCTGACTGGTCACGATCAATTATTTCAGTTTTGACTCTTGTTTTATCCTTTATTACTTTTATGTAATTCAACACGAGAAAAAAAAAACTTTATCAATTCGCACGATCTACTTTCAAATGAACTAGAGCGTGTTGGAGTTAGGGGTAACTGTCACAGACTGTTTTTTTTATAAAATTTAAAGTAGGTACACCCATGATGGAAGAATATTCTTTCATCATGGGTACATCGGAATAATGATCAGGGTCTATTTCTGGTCGAAACTAAACCATTAATGCCATATTGTATAGTTTTTCAAGAGCTCTCATTTGGTTGTTACCGATGTATGAAATATTACTCAATGTCTTAGTTATAAACGTTATAATAATCACTGGTTTACACAAAAACTATCATAGTCCTAGCTGTTTCTAAGACTCAATTGTAATAAAGTTAGGTCATCTTATGTTTTAATATTATCATCAGTGAAGTTGTTTGAGAAGTTATACAGGGTGAGTCTTTGACTTGTACATATATTTTAACTGAAGATTCTTGAGGCCACAAGAAACCTTTTTTTCATTTTCCATTTTTCCGAATTCGGCTCTGTCAAAAAGATATAGCCATTTAAAACAAACATGGGGCCAAATACGTCCCTGAAATTATACTGTGGAATTGATTCAAAGTTCATATTTCTCGATAGAAATTGAGTTTATACATTTAGGCCCAATTTAGGGAATACTCAAGTAGTCAAGTACTAACCTTATTGGAATAAAAATGACAAAATGTTGAAAACAAGATAATTTCAACAAAAACAGTTAGTTTCATCGGATTATATCTGCAACTAAAAAGCCATATTTCTCACACCAAAATAAGTTCCTTCTTCGATTTTTCTGCAGATTAGTTTGTAAACACTAATATCTTGTTCATATTTTCCTCGAAATTTCCAAACAATATCATGAAGAAAGACTTTCATTCAGATTTATTATTAAACAACCTAACTTAATCTAATTTGTATCGATTCTGTGAATTTTTGGACAGAAACGTCAAGAACATGTTGTCAGCTTGCTGATATTTCCATTGAGGTTAAGGATTTTTTACGAAACATAGTATAAATCACGATACATTTGTGTACCGTACGTGGTATGAATATCTATGAATTCTGCCGTTTCCATCATAAATCGACTTTGCCGCCAAATTTTACCACGCATGCGTAAAGCGAAAACCGGAATATTGGTTATCTGGTCTGGAGCCAACTAAAACAATAACAGAGCAGTCTCTGAACAAACTGTTAACATTATGTGAAGTTCTAAATACATTCAGTGGATTATTGTTATAATGATTATTACGTGAAGTGAATTAATATAATTTCAACCGTGTCGAGTTTATAAAATTCTAAGAGTATGTTGTTTAGATAGAATGATAGAAACATCGCCACAGATTATCAGGTATCGTTTCATTAATTTCAATTTAATAAGTAGTTCGTGTTGAGATTCATCATTCATATCCGAATTTTGTATTTCATCGACATTTAACTTCAATATGGACCGGTCGGTAACTATGAATTTTCAAAAGAAACTGTACGTGTTAAATGCTCCTTGGTGTTCAATTTTATCTCCCACATTTTGGGGATTTTATTATTAAAAAATATCTCGACAAAGTTGATAAATATCGTGACAACATTGTAAACTCGTTTAAAGACCAGAGAAGGAACAATTTTCGATGATATTTAATTCAGAGACGCATTCAGCTTATTCTTGAAATTAATGATTTTTTCGTCAAATTTCTGCGGGTAAAATTGGAAATAACTCGAAAACGACGCATTTTATTGAAAAAAAATAGGAATACTTTTAGTTTCTTAAATGATTGGTTCTTTCGAAAATATGAACCGTTTATCTTTTTAAAGTGGTTTTATGGTGTTTTATCGTGTATTGATGAGTCGGCTACCCTGTAACTTTTATACTAGTAGAGATATTGAATAGGTTTTGATTGAGGAATATGCACCATGAATAGAGTAAAAACTCAATCAAGATTCAGTTCATTCGAAATAACGGTTCCGAAGATATAAACAGAAAAGTGTTTTTTTCATGGATTTTCGACACCCTGTATCTCCCAAACCAAACCGAATCTTGAAAAATGGAATAGGAAAAAAGTGTTTCGTTTGATGAGAGGAATCTACAGTTAAAATATATGTACAAGTCAAAGACTCACCCTGTATAATAGATATCGATAATTGGATTCTAATGAATCTATACGCATGCATCGCGAACTCCACAGACACTGACGTTTGACATGAGTCGATTCATAGATCTTACGGTGTGTCTTGCGTGGCGTGGTGTCCGACTTGGCTACTTTTCCGTATATGGCGTTGTCTGAATGCCAAAATAGCCCCTGGTCGTGCGCCGCTACCACACAAGGTTGAAGGCACACCATCATACGTACTATGTTACTCGAAGCTGGTATCATCTTCTCAGAAGCTGTGTGAAATGTTCATAGAATATTATTGTTTTGAATACAAAATAGGTTTCGATATAGCTTGATCAATCACAAAATGAACGAAAACCCTTTTTACCAAGATGTTTTTGGTATAGCGAGAAAAATATGAACAACTCAAGAACTTATTTTAATAGGAAATTGCAAATATAATCGGACAAAACTGAGTGTTCTTGTTGAGAAGTTTCATCTTTGTAACCTTTTTATTCTGAAAAGGTTAGTCCTTGAGTGTTCCCTAAATGTATTAACTCAATTTCAAGAAATATTTTGATTTCAAACGAAATCACATCCCCGAATCATTTGATTACGAATTTCTTTCTCATCTCATCTTTCCGTAATACAGTGTTTTTCGGTATGACTTAGCCATAATTTAAGGGCATCAAATATACCTAATTTTATAGACAAAAACACCCACATTGGGGAGTTAACCCCCCTATTTCTTGGATAGCCGCCATTTTAAATTAATTTTTTTATTTTAGTTGACTCTTTCAAATGATATCGATTTCTCTGGACTAAAGGTCCTACAAACAAGAACAAATTGAAAACATTCAACTCAAAAATGTCATAAAAAAATTCTTAAAAAAAATCAGTCAAAAAAATTACTGAATTTTTCAGTAAATCCCCAATAGTACAAAAACCAGCACATTGAAGTATAATTTTTGTCAATAAACTAACACGCAAGGATATCTGCTACAAAACGACACCCACATCATTTCTGTATGTTACATAATTTGAGAGTAATTGCTGTTTGAACATGACCCTTATGAAAATTGAGAAGATGAAATAAAAACGCAGTACTGTACTCTTGATCATTTTGAATGACAAACAAACAAACAAACAAATTTATCATAAAAATGGGTCAAAATGGCCGCCTCTTCTTTGTAGACAGGCAGTGGCCCTTATGACGACTTTTCTTGTGGCCCTGGAAATCAATGCAGTGGTGGAACAGTTGCTTGGCCACCACGCTCTTTGGACTTTTTTTTTATGGGGATGGATGAAGCAAAGGGTATATTTCACAGTTCCAAACACCAGAGAAGAACTGGTGCAGAAAATGATGACTGTTGCAAACGAAATAAGAGCAGACACTGCATTGATTTCCAGGGCCACAAGAAAAGTCGTCATAAGGGCCACTGCCTGTCTACAAAGCAGAGGCGGCTTTTTTGAGCAATTTTTATGATAAATTTGTTAGTTTGATCATTGCCATCAATTTTCATAAGGGTCATGTTCAAACAGCAAAAGTTCTCAAATTATGTAACATACAGAAATGATGTGGGTGTCGTTTTGTAACTGATATCCTTGCGTGTTAGTTCATTGGAAAAAAAAATACTTCAATGTGCTAGTTTTTGTACTATGGAGGATTTACTAAAGAAATCAGTAAATTTTTTGACTGAATTTTTTGTAAGAATTTGTTCATGACATTTTTGAGTTGAATGTTTTCATATTGTTCTACTAGAAGGTGGTAGTATTATCTTTCACAAAGTAGGACCTTTATGTCTAGAGAAATTGATATCATTTGAAAGAGTCAACTAAAATAAAAAAATCAATTCAAAATGGCGGCAATTCCAAAAATAGGGGGGTTAACTCCCCAATGTGGGTGTTTTTATCGATAAAATTAGGTATATGTGGTGCCCACAAATTATCGATAAGTCATACCGAAACACACTGTATAACACGCAGTTACCACTGAGTAGGGGGCGGCAGGCCTACCCTCTTAAAGCGACCATGTTATAAATTTCATAGTTTCCTATTGTCTATTCTATTACAAATAATGAATGACCAGTTGCTAATTAATCTTTAAATATTGTGTCTATTTCAGAAAAAAACGTTTTTGTACAACTGCCATTAAAAGTGACACTCTTATAATGGCAGCAAACAATGTTAAAATTGATTGTTTACCTGGAAGCATGTTAAAAATATTTTTAACATTAGTGTTAAAAATATTTTTAGCACTTCATTTTCTTATGAAGAAATCAGATGAAAAAAATTCAGCAATTGCAAATTTTTATTATCAATATTCAACAATCATTACTCATGAACATGAATATTAATCGTAAAACTAGAACAATTACTAACATCAATGCCCTGTGACGTGCTTCCCAACACATTATTAGAATCCTCAGCACCATCAGTACTTGTAGAAACCGGAAGTACAATATTGGATGATGCTGATCCAAAATCTGTTGAGGTTGGGAGAATTTTTCAGCAATGACATTTCCATATGCAATGGAATGATCAACATAGCCCTCGGCTACCGTCGTAGACTTCCATCCACCATGTTTTTCATATCCGTAATATTTGCTCCTGATTCTGCTAGCAATGAAGCGGAGGATCTTCGAAAACAGTGTCCTGTATATTGCTTTGGTTCTGGCAGTTTGAGGAATTCGGCAACAATAGATGGAAATTTCCCAAATGTATTGATAACAACTGGATTGGCAGTGCATTTATTATTCAGGTATTTCAGGAAAAAACGACGATGTTTGATGACAAAAGGGCGCAGTGCGAAGTAACAACATACTTTCCAATAATACTGAAAGAACGACTGACTTTCGTTTTTGTGTTTGGAAGTTGTACAACCAATGATTTATTTTTTATTTCGATGTCTTCCACTGATAAATTACACAATTCTTCACGCCGACAGGCTCCAAATAATCCAAAAATAATTGCAACCTTAACCATCGAGTATTACTCATCTGGTGCCTTATTTATAAACTTTTCAACTTGTTCACGAGCAGAGCTGTGACGAGCACTGAAGGATAGTGATACGAGCACTAAGCACTAAGCACCTGAACAAAAAGGCTTCCAAGTCTCGAGCACTAAGCACTTATTTTCACAAAAGGCTCGCGAGTACTAAGCACTTTGTGAAAGTAACTCGACATTTCGAGCACTAAGCCCTAAGCACTTTTTTAAGAATTTTTGAAAGTGAGGTTATTTTAATCGGAAAAGGAATTGAGAGCTGTCCTATGTCACGGATACTCACGGATACTGTTTGAGTATCCGTGGTCCTATGTAAGATTATTGACGGGAGAGAAGAGGTGCACAGGGTGTCCCAAACTCGATGAGCTGCTCCCGAACCATAAGTGATAGAGAAAAATTAGATAGAAACGATTGGTTCGATTCGATTAACAACGAGAACATTCTTGTCACCTAAATTTCGACCATACAAATACAATACTTCCAGATAAAAATTTCGAATTTGATTCAATATAATATAAAATGATTCTGATCGGTAATGAAATAGAAAACTGTTTTGATGTCGTCTATATAAGACTCTCAGATGAAAACGTAAAATATCGTGCTTTCTGGTTTTTCTACTGAAATCGACGCACAAATTACCAACTTCATATAAAGAAATATACTCCATTCACTTTTATAAAGTATCCCGGGAGGCCAAGTTTTAGGTTTATCAAGTTTTTTCACCAGAAAAAATCGCAGGTTGGCACTTGTGAATGACATTACGTCAATTAATAAATTTCAGAGAGGTTGCCGATGTTTATTCATCATTATTAAATATTAATTATCAAGCCTGGAAACTAAGAATGCCGAAGGTAGTTTCGAAAAAGCAGAGGTAACGTATCAGGAAATGCTATATAGAATTGAAATCTGCGCATTCTAAAAGTAACCCTGATAATTTGGTATCGACAGTTCATGACCAGCTATCCAACATTTTCGACGTATAAGTGAGTGAAAACCAAGGTTTTACATTTTATATGAATAGATATTCATTTTTTAGCTGCACATTAACACAATTAGGAGGATTTTAAGTGAAAGAGACGACAAAGAATTTCCTACTATTGGGGCACCCAAAAAGACACTGGGTGAAGACTTTATTTTGAAGAAAGATCTGCAACGACAAATTTGGAATTATAATTTGAAAACACTTTTCGATTGATACACTACACTTTTGCGAAAGAGCTGCCTTTTTTAACAGAACCCTATGCAGTGTGAAAGACCTAACATTTGGGTTTTCTAGTACTGCAAAAATGTCGAATACCCTCCTTATAAAACTATTACTATATCGAAGATTTTCTACGATCAAGGAGGTTCAACTGAATCAAACAAAATGAATTATATTATGGATATGGAAGTTGCTGCATACCACCTAGATAGAAAAATAACCAATTGGGAAACTTTGGGAAAGGCTTTCTCTTTATAAGGGACAGAAAGCTTCTTCGTAAAACTGAGGATCTCAAAAATAATTGCTTGGAGGACCAGATATGGTCGGAAGACCTTGGTTATCAAGAATGTGGGTTATATACTATGTCCTGATGATTTTCTATCTCCTTTTCTGTTGCAGATTTCAAGATATTTTGTCAGTGTCAATCCAAAAGAAAGATGAAATGTTCCTGAAGAAGATTCTGTCCGTTATGAATATGTCAGCCTATTCTTTGAAAAAAATTACAAAATCACTATACTTATTCAGATGTTTTTATCTTTGTGCTCATGTTTCATAGGTAAAAATGCATGGCGTCCTGTTCAAATCTTTTTCCTAATACTGCAATTGCTTTGAACATGCCATATTGTTTGATACATTAAAGAATCTAATGCTCTTTCTCAAAAAAAAATATATACATGTAACGATGTTAGAAATTATTATGTTTTGTGATGGAAAATTGTTGAAGTTTTTTTTATTATGTATCAAAACCAATTTCTTTATTGTGTTACCGTTTTCTCAAGTTTTGTATCCAATCATATGCCAGTTGATATGATAATTAAATTCAATCCGTTTAACACCCACCTGGAGATTGAATATTTGAATTGACTTCGAAGTATGTCCATAAAACTATAAAACATAATTCCATATCTTACTTTTGACTCGAATACTGTATGATAGATGGTTTTCATGTATGAAATATTACTCAATGTCTTAGTTATAAACGTTATAATAATCACTGGTTTACACAAAAACTATCATAGTCCTAGCTGTTTCTAAGACTCAATTGTAATAAAGTTAGGTCATCTTATGTTTTAATATTATCATCAGTGAAGTTGTTTGAGAAGTTATACAGGGTGAGTCTTTGACTTGTACATATATTTTAACTGAAGATTCTTGAGGCCACAAGAAACCTTTTTTTCATTTTCCATTTTTCCGAATTCGGCTCTGTCAAAAAGATATAGCCATTTAAAACAAACATGGGGCCAAATACGTCCCTGAAATTATACTGTGGAATTGATTCAAAGTTCATATTTCTCGATAGAAATTGAGTTTATACATTTAGGCCCAATTTAGGGAATACTCAAGTAGTCAAGTACTAACCTTATTGGAATAAAAATGACAAAATGTTGAAAACACGATAATTTCAACAAAAACAGTTAGTTTCATCGGATTATATCTGCAACTAAAAAGCCATATTTCTCACACCAAAATAAGTTCCTTCTTCGATTTTTCTGCAGATTAGTTTGTAAACACTAATATCTTGTTCATATTTTCCTCGAAATTTCCAAACAATATCATGAAGAAAGACTTTCATTCAGATTTATTATTAAACAACCTAACTTAATCTAATTTGTATCGATTCTGTGAATTTTTGGACAGAAACGTCAAGAACATGTTGTCAGCTTGCTGATATTTCCATTGAGGTTAAGGATTTTTTACGAAACATAGTATAAATCACGATACATTTGTGTACCGTACGTGGTATGAATATCTATGAATTCTGCCGTTTCCATCATAAATCGACTTTGCCGCCAAATTTTACCACGCATGCGTAAAGCGAAAACCGGAATATTGGTTATCTGGTCTGGAGCCAACTAAAACAATAACAGAGCAGTCTCTGAACAAACTGTTAACATTATGTGAAGTTCTAAATACATTCAGTGGATTATTGTTATAATGATTATTACGTGAAGTGAATTAATATAATTTCAACCGTGTCGAGTTTATAAAATTCTAAGAGTATGTTGTTTAGATAGAATGATAGAAACATCGCCACAGATTATCAGGTATCGTTTCATTAATTTCAATTTAATAAGTAGTTCGTGTTGAGATTCATCATTCATATCCGAATTTTGTATTTCATCGACATTTAACTTCAATATGGACCGGTCGGTAACTATGAATTTTCAAAAGAAACTGTACGTGTTAAATGCTCCTTGGTGTTCAATTTTATCTCCCACATTTTGGGGATTTTATTATTAAAAAATATCTCGACAAAGTTGATAAATATCGTGACAACATTGTAAACTCGTTTAAAGACCAGAGAAGGAACAATTTTCGATGATATTTAATTCAGAGACGCATTCAGCTTATTCTTGAAATTAATGATTTTTTCGTCAAATTTCTGCGGGTAAAATTGGAAATAACTCGAAAACGACGCATTTTATTGAAAAAAAATAGGAATACTTTTAGTTTCTTAAATGATTGGTTCTTTCGAAAATATGAACCGTTTATCTTTTCAAAGTGGTTTTATGGTGTTTTATCGTGTATTGATGAGTCGGCTACCCTGTAACTTTTATACTAGTAGAGATATTGAATAGGTTTTGATTGAGGAATATGCACCATGAATAGAGTAAAAACTCAATCAAGATTCAGTTCATTCGAAATAACGGTTCCGAAGATATAAACAGAAAAGTGTTTTTTTCATGGATTTTCGACACCCTGTATCTCCCAAACCAAACCGAATCTTGAAAAATGGAATAGGAAAAAAGTGTTTCGTTTGATGAGAGGAATCTACAGTTAAAATATATGTACAAGTCAAAGACTCACCCTGTATAATAGATATCGATAATTGGATTCTAATGAATCTATACGCATGCATCGCGAACTCCACAGACACTGACGTTTGACATGAGTCGATTCATAGATCTTACGGTGTGTCTTGCGTGGCGTGGTGTCCGACTTGGCTACTTTTCCGTATATGGCGTTGTCTGAATGCCAAAATAGCCCCTGGTCGTGCGCCGCTACCACACAAGGTTGAAGGCACACCATCATACGTACTATGTTACTCGAAGCTGGTATCATCTTCTCAGAAGCTGTGTGAAATGTTCATAGAATATTATTGTTTTGAATACAAAATAGGTTTCGATATAGCTTGATCAATCACAAAATGAACGAAAACCCTTTTTACCAAGATGTTTTTGGTATAGCGAGAAAGATATGAACAACTCAAGAACTTATTTTAATAGGAAATTGCAAATATAATCGGACAAAACTGAGTGTTCTTGTTGAGAAGTTTCATCTTTGTAACCTTTTTATTCTGAAAAGGTTAGTCCTTGAGTGTTCCCTAAATGTATTAACTCAATTTCAAGAAATATTTTGATTTCAAACGAAATCACATCCCCGAATCATTTGATTACGAATTTCTTTCTCATCTCATCTTTCCGTAATACAGTGTTTTTCGGTATGACTTAGCCATAATTTAAGGGCATCAAATATACCTAATTTTATAGACAAAAACACCCACATTGGGGAGTTAACCCCCCTATTTCTTGGATAGCCGCCATTTTAAATTAATTTTTTTATTTTAGTTGACTCTTTCAAATGATATCGATTTCTCTGGACTAAAGATCCTACAAACAAGAACAAATTGAAAACATTCAACTCAAAAATGTCATAAAAAAATTCTTAAAAAAAATCAGTCAAAAAAATTACTGAATTTTTCAGTAAATCCCCAATAGTACAAAAACCAGCACATTGAAGTATAATTTTTGTCAATAAACTAACACGCAAGGATATCTGCTACAAAACGACACCCACATCATTTCTGTATGTTACATAATTTGAGAGTAATTGCTGTTTGA
Source organism: Adalia decempunctata (assembly GCA_951802165.1). NCBI lineage: Eukaryota > Metazoa > Arthropoda > Insecta > Coleoptera > Coccinellidae > Adalia > Adalia decempunctata. Next base: position 59,000,961 of record OX637696.1, on the reverse strand, counting down.
ACATGACCCTTATGAAAATTGAGAAGATGAAATAAAAACGCAGTACTGTACTCTTGATCATTTTGAATGACAAACAAACAAACAAACAAATTTATCATAAAAATGGGTCAAAATGGCCGCCTCTTCTTTGTAGACAGGCAGTGGCCCTTATGACGACTTTTCTTGTGGCCCTGGAAATCAATGCAGTGGTGGAACAGTTGCTTGGCCACCACGCTCTTTGGACTTTTTTTTTATGGGGATGGATGAAGCAAAGGGTATATTTCACAGTTCCAAACACCAGAGAAGAACTGGTGCAGAAAATGATGACTGTTGCAAACGAAATAAGAGCAGACACTGCATTGATTTCCAGGGCCACAAGAAAAGTCGTCATAAGGGCCACTGCCTGTCTACAAAGCAGAGGCGGCTTTTTTGAGCAATTTTTATGATAAATTTGTTAGTTTGATCATTGCCATCAATTTTCATAAGGGTCATGTTCAAACAGCAAAAGTTCTCAAATTATGTAACATACAGAAATGATGTGGGTGTCGTTTTGTAACTGATATCCTTGCGTGTTAGTTCATTGGAAAAAAAAATACTTCAATGTGCTAGTTTTTGTACTATGGAGGATTTACTAAAGAAATCAGTAAATTTTTTGACTGAATTTTTTGTAAGAATTTGTTCATGACATTTTTGAGTTGAATGTTTTCATATTGTTCTACTAGAAGGTGGTAGTATTATCTTTCACAAAGTAGGACCTTTATGTCTAGAGAAATTGATATCATTTGAAAGAGTCAACTAAAATAAAAAAATCAATTCAAAATGGCGGCAATTCCAAAAATAGGGGGGTTAACTCCCCAATGTGGGTGTTTTTATCGATAAAATTAGGTATATGTGGTGCCCACAAATTATCGATAAGTCATACCGAAACACACTGTATAACACGCAGTTACCACTGAGTAGGGGGCGGCAGGCCTACCCTCTTAAAGCGACCATGTTATAAATTTCATAGTTTCCTATTGTCTATTCTATTACAAATAATGAATGACCAGTTGCTAATTAATCTTTAAATATTGTGTCTATTTCAGAAAAAAACGTTTTTGTACAACTACCATTAAAAGTGACACTCTTATAATGGCAGCAAACAATGTTAAAATTGATTGTTTACCTGGAAGCATGTTAAAAATATTTTTAACATTAGTGTTAAAAATATTTTTAGCACTTCATTTTCTTATGAAGAAATCAGATGAAAAAAATTCAGCAATTGCAAATTTTTATTATCAATATTCAACAATCATTACTCATGAACATGAATATTAATCGTAAAACTAGAACAATTACTAACATCAATGCCCTGTGACGTGCTTCCCAACACATTATTAGAATCCTCAGCACCATCAGTACTTGTAGAAACCGGAAGTACAATATTGGATGATGCTGATCCAAAATCTGTTGAGGTTGGGAGAATTTTTCAGCAATGACATTTCCATATGCAATGGAATGATCAACATAGCCCTCGGCTACCGTCGTAGACTTCCATCCACCATGTTTTTCATATCCGTAATATTTGCTCCTGATTCTGCTAGCAATGAAGCGGAGGATCTTCGAAAACAGTGTCCTGTATATTGCTTTGGTTCTGGCAGTTTGAGGAATTCGGCAACAATAGATGGAAATTTCCCAAATGTATTGATAACAACTGGATTGGCAGTGCATTTATTATTCAGGTATTTCAGGAAAAAACGACGATGTTTGATGACAAAAGGGCGCAGTGCGAAGTAACAACATACTTTCCAATAATACTGAAAGAACGACTGACTTTCGTTTTTGTGTTTGGAAGTTGTACAACCAATGATTTATTTTTTATTTCGATGTCTTCCACTGATAAATTACACAATTCTTCACGCCGACAGGCTCCAAATAATCCAAAAATAATTGCAACCTTAACCATCGAGTATTACTCATCTGGTGCCTTATTTATAAACTTTTCAACTTGTTCACGAGCAGAGCTGTGACGAGCACTGAAGGATAGTGATACGAGCACTAAGCACTAAGCACCTGAACAAAAAGGCTTCCAAGTCTCGAGCACTAAGCACTTATTTTCACAAAAGGCTCGCGAGTACTAAGCACTTTGTGAAAGTAACTCGACATTTCGAGCACTAAGCCCTAAGCACTTTTTTAAGAATTTTTGAAAGTGAGGTTATTTTAATCGGAAAAGGAATTGAGAGCTGTCCTATGTCACGGATACTCACGGATACTGTTTGAGTATCCGTGGTCCTATGTAAGATTATTGACGGGAGAGAAGAGGTGCACAGGGTGTCCCAAACTCGATGAGCTGCTCCCGAACCATAAGTGATAGAGAAAAATTAGATAGAAACGATTGGTTCGATTCGATTAACAACGAGAACATTCTTGTCACCTAAATTTCGACCATACAAATACAATACTTCCAGATAAAAATTTCGAATTTGATTCAATATAATATAAAATGATTCTGATCGGTAATGAAATAGAAAACTGTTTTGATGTCGTCTATATAAGACTCTCAGATGAAAACGTAAAATATCGTGCTTTCTGGTTTTTCTACTGAAATCGACGCACAAATTACCAACTTCATATAAAGAAATATACTCCATTCACTTTTATAAAGTATCCCGGGAGGCCAAGTTTTAGGTTTATCAAGTTTTTTCACCAGAAAAAATCGCAGGTTGGCACTTGTGAATGACATTACGTCAATTAATAAATTTCAGAGAGGTTGCCGATGTTTATTCATCATTATTAAATATTAATTATCAAGCCTGGAAACTAAGAATGCCGAAGGTAGTTTCGAAAAAGCAGAGGTAACGTATCAGGAAATGCTATATAGAATTGAAATCTGCGCATTCTAAAAGTAACCCTGATAATTTGGTATCGACAGTTCATGACCAGCTATCCAACATTTTCGACGTATAAGTGAGTGAAAACCAAGGTTTTACATTTTATATGAATAGATATTCATTTTTTAGCTGCACATTAACACAATTAGGAGGATTTTAAGTGAAAGAGACGACAAAGAATTTCCTACTATTGGGGCACCCAAAAAGACACTGGGTGAAGACTTTATTTTGAAGAAAGATCTGCAACGACAAATTTGGAATTATAATTTGAAAACACTTTTCGATTGATACACTACACTTTTGCGAAAGAGCTGCCTTTTTTAACAGAACCCTATGCAGTGTGAAAGACCTAACATTTGGGTTTTCTAGTACTGCAAAAATGTCGAATACCCTCCTTATAAAACTATTACTATATCGAAGATTTTCTACGATCAAGGAGGTTCAACTGAATCAAACAAAATGAATTATATTATGGATATGGAAGTTGCTGCATACCACCTAGATAGAAAAATAACCAATTGGGAAACTTTGGGAAAGGCTTTCTCTTTATAAGGGACAGAAAGCTTCTTCGTAAAACTGAGGATCTCAAAAATAATTGCTTGGAGGACCAGATATGGTCGGAAGACCTTGGTTATCAAGAATGTGGGTTATATACTATGTCCTGATGATTTTCTATCTCCTTTTCTGTTGCAGATTTCAAGATATTTTGTCAGTGTCAATCCAAAAGAAAGATGAAATGTTCCTGAAGAAGATTCTGTCCGTTATGAATATGTCAGCCTATTCTTTGAAAAAAATTACAAAATCACTATACTTATTCAGATGTTTTTATCTTTGTGCTCATGTTTCATAGGTAAAAATGCATGGCGTCCTGTTCAAATCTTTTTCCTAATACTGCAATTGCTTTGAACATGCCATATTGTTTGATACATTAAAGAATCTAATGCTCTTTCTCAAAAAAAAATATATACATGTAACGATGTTAGAAATTATTATGTTTTGTGATGGAAAATTGTTGAAGTTTTTTTTATTATGTATCAAAACCAATTTCTTTATTGTGTTACCGTTTTCTCAAGTTTTGTATCCAATCATATGCCAGTTGATATGATAATTAAATTCAATCCGTTTAACACCCACCTGGAGATTGAATATTTGAATTGACTTCGAAGTATGTCCATAAAACTATAAAACATAATTCCATATCTTACTTTTGACTCGAATACTGTATGATAGATGGTTTTCATGCAGAATTTATCCAGATTCTGGTCATTACACCCAAAGATAACAGACTGAAGCTAAGGTGCATCACAGTTTAGAAATACGTTCTTCTTGCTTACGGTTTACCTATCATTCACATAGATTCCCACGAACTTTGTTAATGGAGTTAGTTTAACAGTGACACAGGTTTCGTAGTACCACTACATTTTCATACTGGAGCATTTAAAGGGGTGCAAAAAGGTATTTCAATTTCTTCTGTAGGCTTATTTTTTGGAAAGTGGGGAATTCCACTGTTCGTTTATAAGTTCTTCTGTAGGGTTATGCGAATACTTTTATTCTTTTTTCGAATGAACTATCACAAAGTAACGGACTATTTTGTCCATTATTTTTCAGTAAAATTTCAACTCTCGGTTCTTGATTTCCGTACAAGAAAATAGCATAACTGATTAACTGAATCTCCCAACCATGTTTATATACGTGAAATATTTCCAGTATTAAGGCGAAAAAAGTGTCTTCAAAATTCGCCAGGTCTTTGGAATAATTATTGAATTCACATAATATTTTCTCGAATTCATTATTTTCCCAAAGTAAATAAACATTTTGATAAATACGTAATTACTACGACATAAATGTAGAAACGGCAACGTTGCTTGTTCAACTGACAGAAGAATGACCATAACCTAACATTTTCAAAATATACACGGTGAAATGTGTCAGAATTCCATGGCTACCCGGGCTACTTAATAAAAGTGAATGGAGTATACACGTGGACCCTTCAACGTTTCTTTCATATTGTACGGGTTCTCTCATCATCGTTTTTCTCTGTTATTGCAGTTCAAACAGTTTTAGGATGTTATTATCAAGTAAGGAAATGTTGTTATCACATTGTATTTTATGTAAACGTAAATTCATAAGCTATAATAATAATAATAATTTTATTTATAAATGTACCTAAAAAATACAGGTTTACATTATGAATATTTTCCGTCAAAATGGTTACACGGATTGTCAAAAATAATATAAAAGCAATCAAATTGTGACAATACAGATACAACACAATCTAAAATTCATCCAGTCTGTAAATGGTCTTCAGTAGCTATTTGTGATTATAATTCAGAATAAACAATCTGAAGAAGAATAACAAAATATGAAATGTATGAGAAAACTCGAGATGTAGGAAAATAATTTCAACATTTAACACTTTTGTTCTAACCTGAAGAAGAATGTACGAAGATATTAAAATGGTAATAGCTAATGATTGCAAAATGAATGGTACCTTTTCGTAGAGTGTGATTATAGGTATACTTGAGGATAGGCATTCTCACACTCCATTTTTGATCAATTTTATAATGATCTTAGACGTGTTACGACAAGATTGGCTCAGGGCTTGGTGCTTAGTAATCCGAAGAAGTCTGCGGGAGCACTTTTGGGATTACTAAGCACTAAGCCTTTTGCTGAAGGACTTCAATTACTAAGCACTAAGCACTGCTTTTGAAAAGTGCTCGGGAGCACAAAAGGGCTCCGAGTACTTTCACGAGCACAAAGCACAATGCTTTTGCACAGCTCTGAATCACGAGTAAGAATTTTCGATTTATTGGGACGATATCCTTCACTTTTCCGTTTTAAATAGGCTATTAGGTACCTTGAAATATTTACTAACATCCACACCATTTTTAATAAGGGCGGTTGACTTTATCATTGAAAATTTGCTCCACAAAGTTGATGAACTCCATATTTTTGATTTTATGCCAGGAAAACAGGTTCACTGAAGTGCCCTTCTACATTTTTCAATTAACACCAGGCCAGTAAATTGTTATATGCAATATCGTACTGCTGAACAGATTTTTTAGGTAGAAGTTCCAGATTTGCTCTTCTTGCAGACTCTTCAATGCCCACAGGAACAACCAAATCGTCACTTTTATTAATAATTGGACTCTCGAAAAACATATTAAGCAGTTAAAAACCCAAGACGAAAATTGGACAGGAAGGAAATTCAAATGATAGAGTCTTTTCTCATTTGTTATTAATCATAACGTTGGCAACGTTTGCCATTCACAACAACCTTTTGATTATTTGAATATTGAAATCATAGAACTTAAAGGACATGGAATGCTATTACTAAGGCACTATAAAGATAGGTATGCTAGATAGACCTGGCTCTATGGTTGATTGGGTCCAACCATAGACTCGAAAATTACAGGACTCGCAACATTTTCATCGCCATCTATCGGGGTGATACACCAACATAAACAATAAATTATTATAAATTTGACTATAAGATGCCGCGGCATTATTCTAACACCACGAACCTAACCTATTTCCAATGTTTTTCATGTGAGCATTCCAAGAAAAGTCACCACAAGATCTCTCATTCCGAAAATATGCTCAGTCGATTACAGATTTCATTTCTTCCGATTACAGATTTCATTTCATTCGAAGGGATCTGTAATTTTCGAGTCTAAGGTTGGACCCAATCAACCATAGAGCCAGGTCTATCTAGCATACCTATCTTTATAGTGCCTTACTATTACCAGATCAAAAAGCGGCTAAACACATAGAACTTATAGTGACATGGAATGCTATTGGCCTTGCTGCTCAGCTTAAAATAATGGATAAAAATCTCGAGTTGGAGGAATCGCGAGATTTCCATGTTCCCATGGATACGACTGGTCACACAGAACAAATACACAGAAATACTATGAATCTAATCGTCAAAATCCGATTCACTTGGCATTTCGGAAAACATTTCTGTGTTTCTGTTCTGTGTGACAGGTCGTATCCATGGGGACAGGGAACTTTCGCGATTCCTCCAACTTAAGATTTTTATCCACTTTTTGGTCTGGTGATAGCATTCCATGTACTATAAGTTCTATGATTAAAATGCATTATGAAGTTTGTTGTCATTGCAAATTCGTACATTTCATTATCAAAATAGGGCAGTTGTACAAAAAACATTTTAGGATGGTATTGGTGTTAAAAGTGATTTTATTTTGTTCGTGAAATTGTTCAATTCGCTCCGCTAATTTCACAAACTTTTTCACTCACAAAATAAAACGTCAATTTTTACACTCATATTATAAAAAACTATTTTTTCTACAAACGTCAAAAAATGACAAGGTTCGCGAATTGACAACAATATGCGAAGTGACCCTTTTTTTCATTTCCCTTCGTTACCATGACACCGTGCGCGAAGTAGTGTGCAAAATACTTACTTCGCACACTGCATGTAAACTATATGGGATTTTTATATTTTAACCTTTATGTTTCTCGATCAAGCAAAGATCCAATAAATCATTTATTTATTAATGTATAACAATAATTAAGGCTTTCAAATTGTGAGAAAATTTGACACTATTTTTCATATCAAGCTAAGCATGTTACTTATTTTAGAACAATATTTTTGACGTTTGTAGAAAAAATTTTGTTTGCATCTCATGCGCGAAATACTTTGGTGATCTCGACAATTTTTTTTAACTCGGCTGCGCCTCGTTAAAAAAATCATTTCTCGATCACCAAAGTAGCATTTCGCGCACTAGATACAAAAATAACTATTGTAACGTTAAAAAGTAGTTTCTGACCATATAAATATAACGTATTCCTTGTAAATTGAAGCAGCGTGCGAGATAATAGGGAATTAGGTTTTCAGTTGATTTCGTTAATGTTGATAGCAAATTTGAGGGGGTAGTATTGAAAAACGGCGACATGCTTTATATAAGTTATTTTCTCTATTTCAGTATCGTAATGAGTACTAAAAACAATGCTGTAATGAATTCATTACAGCATCGTTTTCAGTAACATTTTTCGTTTTGTGGTTGTCAGCAATGACTTCCGATCCTTTTAAATTTCAGCGGACGTCAATTTAGAAACGTCAATTTTCGTATTTCCTAACATTCACACCAACTGCCAAGATACAATATGAAAGTCACTAGGACCTATAATTTGAATTTTTTCGTTGAATTTCACAACATTTGAGTGAAATAGAGAAAATATCGTCTAATACTCGTTGCAGAATGCAATTCCAATACTCATGCGTTCTAAAACTCGCTCCTTCGTCGCTCGTTTTAGAATTTCGCATTCGTATTGGAATAGGAGCCCATTCTGCAACTAGTTTTAGAATATACTGAAGCGTGTTGCTTTTAATTGTGAATCGGGATGGGGCTACGTTTCGTCCCAGCCTCGCTTACGATGGACTCATCAGATTGGCTAATGTAAGCGAGGCCTGCCAATGACGTAGATGTTACAGCTGCCCTGCTCGAGACGAGCGTGGGTACTGGGTAGTAGACCTGGTCGGTCTATAAAGAATATGGTACCGCAGTAACCCACGCTGCCTAGGAGGAGGTGCCCTCTGTGCGGGCGGCGTGCGAAGCGCGGTCGCAGACCTCTGCACGCCGGTGGCAAGTCGCCACATGACTCTCCCCCAGTGAACAGGACAACTGGTCATGATACAGTGGACGATGCCTGGAGACCTGAGAGGGCTGCAGCCGGTGCTTTGTGTTGTCCGACACTGGGATGGACGTGTGCCATCGCCAGCGAGGGAGGGTTGCACACCTTGTTGCGCTTGCAGCCAGAATTGTCTCGAAGGTTGATCCAGACATCGTATGTGGGGACGAAAGTTGAGCTGTTATTTCCCCATGCCCGATCACGTCGGGGTCACCAATTTGAAGCGTGTTGCTTTTAATTGTGAATCGGGATGGGGCTACGTTTCGTCCCAGCCTCGCTTACGATGGACTCATCAGATTGGCTAATGTAAGCGAGGCCTGCCAATGACGTAGATGTTACAGCTGCCCTGCTCGAGACGAGCGTGGGTACTGGGTAGTAGACCATGATACTAAAACAGTTTTAGTATCATGGTAGTAGACCCGGTCGGTCTATAAAGAATATGGTACCGCAGTAACCCACGCTGCCTAGGAGGAGGTGCCCTCTGTGCGGGCGGCGTGTGAAGCGCGGTCGCAGACTTCTGCACGCCGGTGGCAAGTCGCCACAATACTATTGTTTGATTCTCTCCCTGCCACCAACATCCGCTTCGGAAGAAACGCTCAAAAGAATAAAATCTTTCAGTAGGAACACGATGACCTAAAACCGTTTAAATGACTTCATAACTATCGAACGTTTAGTTTAAGAATTAGCTAGAGCAAAACCTTTTTTTCGGGAGATTTTAAATGTTTATTATTCTGACACTATTTCACTTTATGTCGTACATATTTTGTAATGAAGATATTTATCTATCTATGGAACCCTTCCCCATGATATTATTTCAAAAAATCACCCTGGCAGAAACGATATAGTTTTCAGAATTAAATTCATTAACCCGAAAGGGCTATTATTTCTTTCTGAATGTGAAACTCTGTCGACGAATGAACTCTTGTAACTTGTAATATTGAATTTTAAGATTTTCGACGAGGTATGTATTTATCGATTCGAAGTTGTCGAAAAGGGGATTTGGCTTGTCTCCAGAAACCCGTGATTCCTTAATCCTGTAAAGGATATTAACAACAGCTGTAACTGAAACGTGACGATGAGGAGTCGAAGCTAAGAAACTTGAATCTACGATATTTAGTTCACGAGCTTGGTGGTATACGGTTTGTCGAAAGTGCTTCAGTGTACCGGAATTTCGCTGTTTTGGTCTCCAGGTTTGTTGAATTGATAAACCTATAAATATTTCACTGAAATCATCGAAGACTCTTCACAGATTCTTTCGATAATCGGCTCCTGTAATAATTTGTCCTTACTTTCAAACAACTTCGATTTCTCTGAACTTGTGTTTTGGAGTAAGTACTAGTCAAGTTGTCAATTTAGCAAAAACTTTCTGAAATGGTAATTTTTTCATCGAATTATTCAATACCTTTCACATCACAGATCATATCATAATTTTCACTTTCTACTTGTTGGTTTTTTGGATGTTTTCAGGATATTGTTGAAAACACATCACACATTTAATCGATAATAACTTTGTACGTCAACTGCCACTTCTTTTAGATTATACAGAGTGTATTTTAAGGTGAGGCTTTTCTTTCGACAGGTGATAGAACTCATCAAAATGAGTCGTTTTACCGAAAATTTCTTATATAATAATAATTTATTTATTTGTCATGGAGAAGTACAATGTTTGCCAGATAAGAAATTAGCTATAACATGACAAATAGGACCACACAACGATTAAAAAACCGATGCACAGAAGACTCTGTGTTGTGTGGCCCAGTTATACATATACAGGGTGTCTACTTTTAAAACGGCAAAACTTCAAGGGGAGATTATTCAAGTGATTTGCAACAAAAAATGTCATATAACACATGGTCGAAATCTTGACGGTTATTCTTCAATTTAACATTTCTCGTTTTCACGAAATATTTCAATTTTTTCCATTAAATCTTTAATATATCAGTTATGCTTGTAGCTTCATCGTATTCGATTACATGTTTGGAAATGGTATTCAATTTTCTACAAGAAAAGCATTTCAGTGTGCTATAAATATTTCTATTGCGGGTTTGGTGAGGAGATGAATATCACGATACTGAAGTGAACAAAATCAGTCATATTTTTCCATTGGGTTTTTCGTTGAAAAATTATGTATTATGGACATGTTTTCTTTTCAGCAGAAAATACCTCATTTAGTGTACTTTCGAATGACATATCAGCTTTCTTGCTAACTGCTTGTTTTCTGCCATAATATCACGGCTTATAAGATGAAAACGAAAAAGTCGAAAAATATCAAACCTAAATTTGCTCCATTTAGTTGTAGATGCTGAGGCACGATTGTAGTACCTGCGGGGTGTTTCTAAACACACCTGTACCCGCAAATATGAAATTTCAAAAGAAACCTTACCTTTTAAGCTTACACACTTTTCCAGCCGAAAGGGAACCTGGATTCGTGCCTTGAGCAAACGCAAGGTCTTATGAACAATTCAATCGTTTTCTGAGAGGGGATGAAATGAAACAAACTGTCATTAAAATCAACAATATGATAATTTAAACAAAATCTCTTCTACATTTACTGAGCAAAAAAACAAAGCTGCTATGTTTCTACCTTTTCAAAAACCCAACAGTAAGCATAAAGAAAAACAATGATACCGAAAACCAATAAAATAGAGAGCGACGCAGTACCTTCTGGTATATGTATACCTATCTCAAATAATCATTTATTGAAGAAAATGTCTCTCTTACCAGACCAAACATTCCCGAAACACTGATAGTCACAAAAATAAAACAAATTGATTAATTTCCAAATTACCATTAATTTACTTTTAAAATCTTGAAAAACCGACCGAACTTTACTTCCAATTAATATAGGTACTTCCTACGAATTTTTTGTAAATTCGCATGTTCCCTTTTCGCGATGCACACGCTGTGCCTACTTCACGCCACTGTCGGCACTCCCGTCAAAATCTCTTTCGATTCTCCCCTTAGTTCCTGAAAATTTGCCTATTTAAATCAAACTCCCCCCTGCCTCCTTGGCCCCTTGGAATATTCTAGAAGAAATTCGTTTGAGACGACGTGGTCTTACACTATTGGTTAAGAAATCATAAAATCTGATGATAAGCAAAAAAACCGTTGACTCCGCACCCCTTCGGTTACGTGACTCCTTGAACTGTTTATCAGAGTCCCTAACAGCTTACGCCTGTCGAAATGTTAATTTATGTGTCTGAGATTGATCCCACAAGTTTGAATAACTTTCCCCTAGAATAATGGTAAAACTGAATAGTTTTCTTTTTAAGATGAAATAATTTCTATTCATTACCCAGGGTACTACAACACTCTCTCCAATGAAAAAGTTTCTGGCTCCACTTTGCCAAAACTTTTCCCTCTTACCCCTACATATAACATTTCACTATCCTACTTGTCATGAAACAAACGTTTTATTTTTATAGAATTACTAACTTACATGCATCCATTTCTTCCCAGTTCAATAACATTATTACTGCCTGTAATTCAAAAACAACAAAAAAAAAACATTACGTGCACATAGCCATATGAAACATAAAATACATTTACAAAAATTCGCGAAATCTATGCTCCATAAATTAAAAAAAATTCCAAAATTAATGATTCCCGATTGTCCTTGAACACTTTCGAACAATTGTCTTGCGCGCACCTTTCCCGAATGGTTTTCACGTCCCTTCCTCGAATTTTCACTACACATCCCCTTTTGCTGTAGCTTCTGGTCCCCTGTTTCAGAATAACCTACGCTTCCTCCTATCCAGTCAACCCAAGTCTCTCACGCAGTTGTTACGCCACTGCTCTACCTCTACCTATGTCGCACTCCCGGTAGCATCATTATTGTTTATGCCCTGTCATCGTTCGTCCAAATTTGTTGTCTTTAGAACCCCTGGTGCCATGGTACATCGCCGCAGTATCGATAAAACTGAACACATATCGAATTTCTTCTGTTCTCGTTGATTGATGAGGGTGGTACTCATCGTCTAGAGTCGTTGTTGTCGTACTCAATTCCGGAAGATGAAATTGTAACCATTTACTCTTTGAATATTTAGATCTTCTTGGTTTACTATACCCTGAATAACTTTGAACAAGATATGTTTTCTTCAATGGAAATCTCGCCTGGCGTATCGTGATAATAAAGTAGGGCTGAACAGGAAGGTTATTCGTCGGATGATTGCCTGATGATTTAATCCTTTTTTGTCGGTCACAAAACTTTTCGTCGATTGTCTTTACTGTCCTTATGCGCGCATTGTTCTAACGTTCACTTAGATTTCAAATACAGATACATTCTCACACAAAAAAAATCAAAATTCATACAAAAAAAAATCAATCACATCAGAATAATGGTATCAGTACAATCTGAAACTTATTCCAAAAAAATGCAATACAAAAAATAAATCATAAATCAAAATATCAAAATATCATCCAAAACATGCAAGGCCTTGTGCTCGCGTTAACTAGCGACCAAAACGCTTCCTTATAATCTGTTTCAGGTTATCTTCATATACTCAAATTATCCAAATTAAATTGATCAAATTAACTTCTAAATCATCACTCGCGAACCGTAAACTACCAGAACAAAATTTTCAATACCCGTTTTTTTTTCTTTTGAATAGAGGCCTCACAAAAAGATGTACCTAAACTGCTTCTTCTGAATAAAGTACTAGAAATCCGAAACAAAGCTTTTTCATTTTTATCCACAAAATTTACTAAAATTCATTTAGACGGAAATGAACTTGAAGCCTTAAAATTGAATCACAATTAAAAAAAAATTGGCCACTAAAACCAGAATTGCCCCTGTTAACTCAAAAAAAAAATTGAAAATTAAATGAAGTGGCCTTTGCAATATTAGGTACTTATTAACTCGGAACGTGGGGTCGTCACTGCCCAATGGTACTCAAACCACTCCGTGCGGAAAAGTGTTTCCTCAATACCTGGTCCATCGGTCTGGTGGTTCTGGACCTTCCCAAAGATAGGACTGGTTCTTCCATCCAGTCTTCCCCATCGCTATCGAGCTCCTCGTCTGATTCAAAGTAAATTGTCAGTCTATCGACATGGACAATCTTTTCCTCAGTACCCCTAAATTCCCTTATCTTGCATGTCCCATAACTTCGAAATCCCGTTATTTGATAGGGCCCAATCCAGCTTTCCCCTATTTCCTTGGATGACCCACGCATTTCTTTCAAGAGTAACTTATCCCCCAACTTGAATTGGTGATCCGTCATAAGGCACTCGCTCCCAAAACCCCTCGGTGACTCGCATTTTTCGCGCTCCATCACCTTACTTTTTTTCTTCTTCTTTCTTGGCTTTTCCACGGTTTCTTCGATATATTGTTCGCTTTGAACTTCTGCATCCACACAAATTATTTCAACTTTTGGTTTACCACTTTCCAAAATTTCCGAGCCAGTTTTTTAGTCTTCCAAAATGTTTTTCCGTTTGTGTGTATGCATTCACACAAAGTATTCCAACTATTGGTTCCACACTCTCCCCTGGTTTCTTCAAAATCTCCACGTCAGTATTGGCTCCCTTATTTTCACTTTGGGAAAATGTATCCCTGTAAGTGTTCCTACCCCCAATTTTCTGCGTTTGTTCTTCCCGTCTGGCGATCTGTCCGATCTCTCTAACGTCCTGAAACGTAAGTTCAGCGAGAATTTCTTTCCCCAAAAGTTTGAACACGGTCCCTCTTATGGTCACAGATGTATCATGTACATAATCTATATGTGCATGATTCGCATACAAGAAATCTCTGCCCAAAATAACTTTGACATTCCCTAAAATCATGTCGTCACATACAACGGCCGTCCAGGTAGAGCTCCATTCTTCGTTTTCGGGTCCCATTGAAATATGGGCCGTACCCCAAGATTTTATAGAGTGTCCTGACACACTCGAAAGCCGATATTTGTCTGCTTCGTTCGGATTGATTTCGCCCCTCGAAACCAAACCCCGCCGAATAAGTGTGACAGCCGCTCCTGTATCAACCAAGCATCTGGTAAGTGTCCCGTTCACCCTTGCTTCGATTAAATGCGGGATATCTTCCATCTCGTCGATATTTACTTCCGGAATAACTATAATACTTTTTGCAGTACTACCTGTTATTCCCGAATTTTGACAGTCCCGGGCAAAGTGTCCCGCCTGACCACAACAAAAACATTTTTTCGGTCTAATTCTTCTCGGACCCTCTCGCCTACCTCTGTGAAAACTTTCCCTTGCAAAATACCCTTTTCTTCCGCATGAATTCCCAACACCCGCAAACCTCATATTCGATGTGTACCCCTGTACCATCATTAAGATTGATTCCTGTAATTTGACAATTTCCTCTGCTTTTTCTAAGTTCAAGTTGTCTTCCCTCAACAACCAGATTCCAATGTCCTTCATCAAATCCTTTCTTAGCCCCATTTTGAACTGGTTCAAAATCAGTTCTCTATTTAGTTTCCTTAATCCCGCTTCTTCTTCTGCTGTGGCCTTGGATAAATCTTCATGCAATAAATTGTTGCCAAGTATGCGCAACCTCGTACAAAACGAAGATACGTCCTCGTCTTGTCTCTGGACACAACGGTATAAGTTCCACAGATTTTCCCCTGGTAATTTAGCTGAGGTAAACTTCTTCAACAGTCTCTCCCTAAGCTCAACATAGGTAAGCCGGTCTAGCGTACGGTCTGACTTGAAATATTCATAGGCGTCCCCATTTAATTTGAATTTTAACAGTTTTAGAGTATCGTCTTCCGACCAACCATCTAATTTCGATCTCAATTCCAACTTATCGAAATATTTTTCACAGTCTCTACCCGAAAAATCTTCTAACGTCATTGAAATCATTCCTAACATTGAGGTACCGAAGAATTTAGAAACTAGTGATAGATTTGCGTTAGAATTTGAAAGCGACATTCTTATTTTATGATCTTATTATTTCTTCCGTGCAATAAATTATATCTTTCACCTACCTGTGACTCCCTTGAAGCTGAAAATGCCTGATCTGCAGCCTAAGACGATCTGAACCTGAAAATGGAATATCCTAATCCTACCGGCCTACCCTGACAATTAAAAAGAAAAACAATCACCACACAAATCAAAATGTAAATTCAGATCAATCTAAACGTCCACTTGATTAAAAAAAATATCAATTCCTTCCTGAGAAAATATCATGAACAACGCGAACAGATTCCAATGAATAGTAGGTATCCTGTAAATTGAATATGTAATTCCTGAAAAACAATATATTTTGCTATATTATGTTCCAAAATCACACGCAGGATCCACCTTTCCGATGACGATGACCATTACCTATAAACACAAAAACAAAATTAAATTACCGAAACGTCTCAACTCCCAATATGTTTTCTTTTAAACAGACTTATCAGCATGTCATGCTCAACTTAATCCATTTACCCACTTTAAATCGCCAGTAGAACGAATCAAAATTATCGAATTCAATTCACACTTGTTTCCCCAACCAAAATTACAAAATTTTGAACCAGAATTATTATTCTTTTCTAATTTATTGTGAAACCCACACTCTCAGAAAAGAAATATATTCAATCCCGCCGCTGTCACCAAAAATGTAGTACCTGCGGGGTGTTTCTAAACACACCTGTACCCGAAAATATGAAATTTCAAAAGAAACCTTACCTTTTAAGCTTACACACTTTTCCAGCCGAAAGGGAACCTGGATTCGTGCCTTGAGCAAACGCAAGGTCTTATGAACAATTCAATCGTTTTCTGAGAGGGGATGAAATGAAACAAACTGTCATTAAAATCAACAATATGATAATTTAAACAAAATCTCTTCTACATTTACTGAGCAAAAAAACAAAGCAGCTATGTTTCTACCTTTTCAAAAACCCAACAGTAAGCATAAAGAAAAACAATGATACCGAAAACCAATAAAATAGAGAGCGACGCAGTACCTTCTGGTATATGTTACCTATCTCAAATAATCATTTATTGAAGAAAATGTCTCTCTTACCAGACCAAACATTCCCGAAACACTGATAGTCACAAAAATAAAACAAATTGATTAATTTCCAAATTACCATTAATTTACTTTTAAAATCTTGAAAAACCGACCGAACTTTACTTCCAATTAATATAGGTACTTCCTACGAATTTTTTGTAAATTCGCATGTTCCCTTTTCGCGATGCACACGCTGTGCCTACTTCACGCCACTGTCGGCACTCCCGTCAAAATCTCTTTCGGTTCTCCCCTTAGTTCCTGAAAATTTGCCTATTTAAATCAAACTCCCCCCTGCCTCCTTGGCCCCTTGGAATATTCTAGAAGAAATTCGTTTGAGAAGACGTGGTCTTACACTATTGGTTAAGAAATCATAAAATCTGATGATAAGCAAAAAAACCGTTGACTCCGCACCCCTTCGGTTACGTGACTCCTTGAGCTGTTTATCAGAGTCCCTAACAGCTTACGCCTGTCGAAATGTTAATTTATGTGTCTGAGATTGATCCCACAAGTTTGAATAACTTTCCTCTAGAATAATGGTAAAACTGAATAGTTTTCTTTTTAAGATGAAATAATTTCTATTCATTACCCAGGGTACTACACGATTAACATTTTGTAGGTGGTACCTGAATAAGTTAGGAGAATGGGGAGGGGGTGATAGAATATTATGGACTGATGAGGCAACTTTCACGAGATCGGGTTTCATGAATTTGCGAAATAGATGGAAAAGAGAAAACCCCCATGCTACTATTGTTTCTCATTATCAACATGAAATAAGGGTCAACGTGTGGTTAGCAGTCATGAGAGGTGAACTTTTCGGACCAGTTATACTCCCCGATCGCCTCAACTCTGATGAATTCATAAGATTAATCCAAAGCAGCTTAACAGACATATTGGATGAAATGCCCCTGGCTACCAGACAAAATGTCTGGTTTCAAATGGATGGCTGCCCAGCTCATAATAGCCGGAACGTACGACAGTTGATGAATGAGTATATTGGGGAGAAATGGATTGGAAGGTACGCTCCGGTAAGATGGCCACCAAGGAGCCAGACCTGACGCCTTTGGATTTTTATGTCTGGAGCACCTTGAATAAAATGTGTACCGAATTCGCGTTCAGACTCGAGAGGCTCTGATCGAAAGGATTGAATTGTGTTGTTCAGAAATGCGTCAGAAACATTGCGAACTTCGCAAGGTTGTTGATTCAGTTCGAAAAAGATGTGTTAAATGTATTGAACAAGGACATTTCGAACAATTGTTATAAATAGTAATAGTCTGTTTTTTAAATTTTTTCATAAAATCTGTATTATTAAAAATTTTTTCATTGTTCAGAATTATTCTCATTTCATTGATAAATTCATGATTTCCATTAGAATTACTTCGATATTCAATCATAATGAGTTTCAAAATGGAGCAAATTTAGGTTTGAAATTTTTCGACTTTTTCGTTTTCATCTTATAAGCCATGATATTATGGCAGAAAACAAGCAGTTAGCAAAAAAGTTGATATGTCATTCGAAAGTACACTAAATGAGGTATTTTTTGCTGAAAAGAAAACATGTCCATAATAGATAATTTTTCAACGAAAAACCCATTGGAAAAATATGTCTGATTTTGTTCACTTCAGTATCGTGATATTCATTTCCTCACCAAACCCACAATAGAAATATTTTTGGCACACTGAAATTCTTTTCTTGTAGAAAATTTAATACCATTTCCAAATATGTGATCGAATTTGATGAAGCTACAAGCATAACTGATATATTAAAGATTTCATGGATGAAATTGAAATATTTCGTGAAAACGAGAAATGTTAAATTGAAGAATATCCTTCAAGATTTCGACCATGTGTTATATGACATTTTTTGTTGCAAATCACTCGAATAATCTCCCCTTGAAGTTTTGCCGTTTTAAAAGTAGACACCCTGTATAGGTACTACACACTTGCTGCACCTAACAGAAGAAGAAAAAAAAATACGAAACCGATAACATGCTGGTCACCAATGAATGAAATGTTCAATTAAAAAAAATTATAGAAAATTTTGGGTATCAATGACTTTATACTACTCGGTCCTGCATCTTTCTGTTCATCATATCTCTACATCTCTGCACCAGGTTTATGAGCATCCGCGAAGTTGGGTGATTTCTTAGCGGGAATTTTGTTCTGTACAACTTATACGCTGAACTGGCATTTTGTTTTGATTCACCATAAATTGAAAGTATATCAACAAGTTCATTATTTGAATAAACGTAAACACTCGTACAATCTACACCGTACCCTCGCCGTAACGCGATCGAAGATTACTGATCACAAACGATATTCTGAATCATGTATGATAAGATGACAAAAAACAAAAGATGCTAATATCTACGGAGGAGCAGGCGAGGAAGCAGGTTCGGACTGAGGAACTAGAAAATTTTCTAGTTTCATTTTCTAGAAATAGGGGCATAATTCATATAAAAAATGTTCGTTTAAATGACTTATTTTGATGAGTTATACTATGTTGGGTTTGTGTCCCAACGTTACCTTGTGTTCTAAGAGGTTGGATTCTTGAGGACGCAAGGGTTGAGACTTAGATGCGGATCATATGTTAATGAACGTTTATTGCTAAAACTAGTACAGTTTATATATCCTACAATTAGAATGACATCACGTCCACGCGCCTGATATAACCAATCAAATACATAGAAACAATATTGCGATACAAGAAAATGATGATTCTGTAAACAAATTCAAAGCATAATTGTTAATTCCATCATTTCGTTCGGCCTACTTTCAGGCAGGAAATAACAACTTTTGTCAAATTGCATGATTGAAATAAATTCCATCTGAATATTGTCGATTCGAAAGGAAATTTATAATAATGTTATTGATTGATTTGAGGATTTTCTGTACGTTTCGTACATACTATCTGTCAAAAGAAAAGCTCCACCTTTGAATACACCCTGTATTTATACTAGTGGACCTCCTCGGCTTCTACTACCCAGAAATAAAATCCTGGAGCCGCCCCTGTTTCCCAAAGGAAATAAAAACTACGACCTCCATGTATAAAGGACAACGTTCCCTATTAATCTGATAGGAAAATGGCTATAACCTTACATTTTCAAAATATACAAGGTGGAATGTGTCAGAATTTCATGGGCAACTGGGATACATTATAAAAGTGAATAAAGTTTACCTTCATTCACTCGAAAAAACATGACTTCATCTTCTAAAGAACCCTTTCCTATAGTTGTAATCTAGAAAATCCATCTAGATTCATGGTGCAAAAGGCAACCCTTCTCGGATCAATAATTTCCACACAGCGCATGTGACATGGACAACATGATGATGGAGATGTCTTTTTCATTTGAATTTTATAGTGAGTCCCAGAGAAGCAGAAACTGCATAATTGCATCCTTGAAGATCTCCCAGTGTCTTCTTTGGAATCATCTAGTTGGAGAATAATGCTCGGTATTCCTATACGCGCATTGCTGAATTCAACAAGTTGCAGTATGGAATGTATCAGAATGCGCTTGTTCGAAATTTTCTGGATTATGCTGGCATACGGCATATTATCCCGACCCAATTCCGTACTGCATCTGTCTGCTCCCCTCGCTACTTTTACTTCAAATGTCAAAAGTTAAGCTGAAAGGGTGAACCGCTGCATTTCATTACAGATTTATGGGGTCATAAATTGTGGGTCACAAGTTTTTAGTCAATGTATCAGATGAAAATTTCCACCAAAAAATTTCGTGCAAAAAAGAATTCCAAGATTAATGAGCTCCACACGCCGTTAAAAATCCATCAGATCTCTTGCAGAGGCAAGCTGCTTACACGCCCTAAATAGCCCCTACAGAAGGCTTGTGAGTAGCCGGTATTGAATCTACAAGGCCCAAGTCAACAAGCCCATTTTTTGCTCGAAAAATAGGTCTTGGCTACTTGGCGGCTGCCGCACAGAAATTCCCATAGTGAGCAAATGTCTTTGGTTGTATTTATTTTGATAAGTTCTGCAATAGGTATGTATCAGTATGAACAGCCTATATATTTTCGTACGTGAGATCGCAATACCTGTGTAACCTTAGATAATATTATTATTCTTTCTTATCGGTCTCCCAGTTTCAGCTTGAGCTGGTATTACTTCTATGAACTAGTGACAAAACATTTCAATACCTCCCCTTAGTTCAGGAATTTTCGCACGATGTGACAGGTTTGCAAAGCTACAGCCTGTTGTGCATATTCGGCGATCCTCTGGGATAATTCGATCTTTTGAAGATTTCTCTTGAATGATTTTGACATGACTCCCTCAGCCGAAATCACTTTCGACAATTGTCACATATTCTTCAGTTCTATTGCCAAGTTCTCGTACTCATTACGTACGTTATTTTTTCCGACTCCGTTCTTCCGATGTTATGAGTCAATGGTACTGCCACATCAATTATCACCCCATACTTCTGATCCTTCTCAATGAATACTAGGTCCGGTTTATTGTAGTCCATTGATCTATCTGTTGTTATGGGTCTGTCCCAATAGAGAACCGCTGCGTACGTTTCCAACACTGCTGCAGGTTGATACTTATAATATGGCGGACAAGTATCCAAAAAACCATGCCTAAGAGCTAACTGCTGGTGAACAATTTTTGCCACTTGGTAGTGTCGGCTCAGATACGCGTTGTCGGCAAGAGCTCGACAACCGGCGATTATATGTTCAATAGACTCGCCAACTGCGCCGCACTTTCTGCATTTATCATCCACGTTCAGCCTCAAACAGTGCTTCTCATAGTTGCGAGATCTTATAACTCGGTCTTGAATAGCCGACAGAAATCCCTCAGTTTCAGGATACAATTGTCCCGCATTCAACCACGACAAAGAAGCTAATTTATCGACATTTTCCCCCCTCAAGGTGTTTGGGGAAATCTGCCGTGCAGAGCTTGTTCCCGCCATATACTTCTATCTTCGCTTCTGGTGATGATATCGAACGTCAGTTCTCTGTGTTGTAGGTTCAGAGGGGTGTATCACTTATCTTCTGTTGTCACCAATTTCATCAGGCTATCTCCAGACACGAGCAGCATTGGCATTCAGATCAGCATCTGACCACTTCAAGACTCCGAAAGTGTAGGTCAGAGCAGCGTAGCCCAAGAGTTCAAGGCATCGATCTGGTTTTTAGCAGACAGTTGGGGGTTGAGCACTTTGCTTACTCTGTTTCTATATTTTGCAGTGAGCTTTTAAACGGGTGTGATCAATCCGTTGATTTTGAGGAATATACCCAGATACTTGTAGGTCTCTTCTGACAACATACTGATGTGGATGTCCTGAAATTGTTTCTGGGTGTTAACCCTTCCTGATGTTGACTATGGCGCATTTATCGAGACCGAAAGACATGTCAATCCCTTTGCTGAAGAAGCGCACTATATCAATCAGCGAGTGAAGTTGTTTTTGACGCTGAATAGTTTCAGGTCATCTATATACAATAAATGGGAGAGTTTTTACGGATTCCTCATTGCTGCTCTATACCCTATGTTAATGTTTTTCAAAAGAGTAGACACAGAATTCGGTGCCATACAAAACCACATCGGTGACAGGGCATCTCCCTGAAATATCCCCCTCGATATTTTTACGCTTCCAGCATTGATGTTTATAAGAATATTCGTTCTCCATGTACTCATAAGATGTTGGAGCACGGCTTTTATTCTCGGGCAGATCTTATAAATCTCCAGTACTTTCACAAGCCAATCGTGGGGCACCGTATCGAAGGCCTTCTCATAGTCGATATAACAAAGACTTAAATTCCTCCTTTTCGCTTGGGCTTGTTTCAGCACTACAGCGTCTATGGTGAATTCATGTTTGCATCCTGAAGATCCTCGAGAGCAGCCTTTCTCTTCTTCTTCCAGAATATTATTGGCTTCACAATGACGATATATCGCATTATTTTCAAGCGACGTGAACAGCTTGTACACCACTGACAAACACGTTATTGGTCTGTAGTTTTCTGGGTTGTTGCGGTCTCTTTTTTTGTGAAGCATATAGGTATTTTCTTGAGTGAGGAAAGCTGGTATTTTGAAGGGATCTTCTAGCGCCTCTGAAAAACATCTTGCCAGACTTGGGAAACATGCTGGAAACTGATCAACCCAGAAGTTTTGAAGTCGATCGGGTCCTGGCGCTTTCCAGGCACTAGTGTTTTTGATAATGTTGGAAATTTCCTCGACTGCGAAAATATCAGTCCTCATCTCAACGATTTCGGATGCATAGTGTTCAATGTCCCTCAGTCAGCTAGTATTTCTCTGAAATTGACCACTCCCCGAGCATAAAGAACTCCAATATTTCCAAAATTCGTCATTGCTGATGTCAGCATGTAGATTGGAGGAGATTTCGTATGGCTTTTCAAGACTTCTGAAGAACTTCTTTCTGTCTCTCACATATTCAGCGTTTTGTTGTTTTCGCTTAGATAACTCGTTGTATCTTCGTAGTCCTACACCTTGCGCTCTAGCTTGTTGTCTAAAGCGATCTTTCAGGTCACCTATCAACTCTTTACGTCGTGGAGATTCCAGGTCCAGCCCTGCGGATGTGGCTATTTTTCGACCTCTGTTCCATACTTCACGCGATTTATTATTCTTCAGGAACTCACCCAAGACATCAACTTTTCCTCGAAGTTTATCGACGTCCTGCATTAATCTTCTTTTCCAGGCAGGATTTTCATCTATAGCTTTCTGTTCACTGGTTTTGGGGATGTCTTTTGCCCATTTTGTCCGATTGCTGTGATGGCAGTCCATTGAGTGCACAGGTGTTCTGCCAATATTTCGTTGAGCCACTCGATGTTATTTTTGGCCGTAGAGTTGAAGTTCAATTTTGGAAGAATGGGGCGGTTGAGCAGATCAGTAGATTCGTTGTGCGCCGTGTTACTATAAATAAAACTTGTCATACAGTTGGCGATATTTTGGGGAGTTTTGGTGAGCAGTTCGTGTGACAGACAGGTTCCTCGCCATATCTGCTGGTCTCTCAAACGGCTCATTGGGTTCTTCATTCTGACTTCCGACAATTTGTTCTTGATTGATTGTGTAGACCATTTATATCTTGATCTCATGTATGTAGTTCTTGTCTTGTCGAGTTATCCTTTTCGTATCATAACATTTTTATGATTCGCAATGTTCCCTTCTTTTAACTGAAGCTCATGATGCCTCTTGGTGAACTCGGCAAAAAGGAAGTACCTCCATCCAGGAAGTGGTTTGTCATGGCAATTGTTCACGTAGTAAAAAGCTCGCATCACTTCAACATTCATTTCGCGGCTCCACTTGATACGTGCGTTGCGAGCTTCCCTGCGGTCAGTCCTCCTCACGGTAGTCGAGCCAGCAGGTTGAGTGGCATTTTGATCTTCTGCCATGTTTTGGGATTCCACTTCCCGATGTTCTGGTGGAGCTGTATTTTGTTGCATGACAGGAGCCCGCTTCCTCAGCACCCTGCCACCGACGGATCGCATGCTGTCATGCCCAGCGTCGGCTCCGGACATGCCCTGGTGCTCCCCAGGTAGCGACTCTTTTCCGAGGCTCAATATTTTCTGCATTTTCATGAGTTTGCCACCATTTACCCTTGGTGGCCCAGGTATCTCGGGCCGTGGGGACGTCACCCCCCATGTGGCATGGCAGAAACCACACCACACCCGTGGTTTTTATTATTATTATGTTTTTATCCATTGCGGTTCATGTTTATCAATTCATGATATTATTCTGAATACAACAAGTAAACAATGTATACAGAATATAAAACATTTGGCTAGAGAGACTTCATCAGTAGTACTGCAGTTTTATTTAGTAGTATTTATTTACATAAAGAGGAATCCCAACAGAAAAAGCCAATTACAGGAATTTACTAAATAAAACAAATATTGAAAAATGTGGATGCCCTATGTCCTCGATAGCCTCATCTTGAATCGACGCTGGGCTCTTGGCATAGACCATCTTTTTCACCATGTGATGGTCCCAAAGGTAGAAGTCGCAAGGTGTTAAATCACAAGATCTCGGTGGCCAATTGTGATCACCTCTTCGAGAGATAGCATGGTCTGGAAACTTTTCCCCTGAAAAATAAATGGTTTCGTTGCTTGTGTGGCACATAGCGCCGTCTTGTTGAAAGTGAACAAGCTCAATGAGGTAGGCAAGAAAAATAAGGTCTTCTTAATCTGGATTCCCGGTCATTCCAGAATCGTACGAAACGAAGAGGCCAATACACCCACTGGCCCAAAACTATTCTGTGGTAAAGGAAAATTCAC
Organism: Adalia decempunctata; assembly: GCA_951802165.1. NCBI lineage: Eukaryota > Metazoa > Arthropoda > Insecta > Coleoptera > Coccinellidae > Adalia > Adalia decempunctata. Next base: position 58,976,278 of record OX637696.1, on the reverse strand, counting down.
CTATACAAGAAGGAGTTTATGGTGAAGGAGAAACTCGAAAGGGAAAAACTTTGACGGAATATCCCAAGGATGGATCTTTGAAACTGCTTCTTTACAATTTTTTGTAGAATAGAGAAAATCATTAACCAGAAAGGTTTCCGTAACTTCAACCTAGCCACTTTTGAATCTGGCATAATAACTCATCACTAAAAATAAATTTTTGAAGATATCAAATTCATCCCAAGACTTCATGATAGCAACCTGTACTCGAACATGAGAGGGTTATAATGATAAAAGGATGAGTAAAGAATTTTTATTTTTTCGACCAAATTCTTCGAACATAAATTGAAGAACTGCTACCCAGAACTTCCTTCAGAACTAGGATTTTCTTTTTCCATACAAAATCATAATTTCTCCAACAAATTGAATAATCATTATTCTCATAAATTTTTTCGAAATTCGTTTGCGGTCATATCGGAGATATGCTTTCAATGTTGTGTCACCCTGAGCTCGGATTCTCTAAAAGTCTCATAATTTTTCAACAACAACTTTTTCGATTTATGCTGCCCTGACATGCGGAAGTGAACTTCCACCCCTATTGGTGCAAAACTACCGTGCCCTGATGATCGATCGTCTGCTCCAGCAGCATCGCAACTCCCCAAGTTCCAAAACAGATCCCGACCTCGTCTCCAGTAGCAGCTCAGGCGGACGTGGGTGAGACAGCGCGAGTTTGTGAGTTTGAATCTGACGCGGTATCGAAATGCCTTGATGTGTTCCTCCTACCACACCTACCCTTGCAGCAGAGGGTCTCGCACCATGGTGTGGACCCACCGTGAAACCCAACCTAGTGGAGAGAGATCGGTATTTCAACATTTTCAAGAATAGCTTTTTCAGAAAATCATTTCTTTATCTTTGATTCTTTCGAGATGTAATGGTTCTTCAGAATTTTTCAAAGATAGAGATACGATTATTGTCTTTCCCTTCATCCATATTGCATATTTCCGTGATTGAACATCTTTCTATGAAATTCACTTATGCACCTTCCATATCTTTTTCTTCATTTCATTTGAGGATAAATTACTGTACTTCACATTGCCCACTATTTAGATTTTGTTCCGAATGCAGAAACTGAAGTTGAGTTCACTCTTTTAAAACACATTCGGAAGCACACCTATTGAGATTTAAGAATTCACTCATTTGAATCAGAACTTTGTTGCCTCGTACACCCCTTGTCATGTTTATGGGTTTTGGGTAGCCCCATGCCTAACTCACAATGAGTTTTTGCGAATTCGTCAACATATGTACCTATGTGGTTTATAATCCGATTAAGTGACATTAACAGATTTGAATTTCGGATTGTAATAAAAGTTCCATTTTATAGGATATTTTATGGTTTGTGTAGTTGAATATACAGGGTGTTCCAAGTTCGAGTATCTATTTGACGTTTCTGCGGAACAGGTCCTATTCGAATCTGAAAATTCGAATTACGAGTTTTTCGAAATTCTCTGTTCTGCTAAAATATGTTTGGATTTCATCTCTTCCGGTTATACCAAAAATAAAAATACGTATAGTTACAACAGATAGATTTTTCGTTCCAGTAAATTATCAACATGAAAATACTTGTTGGCTTTGGAAACGTTATCGAAAGAACGTTATTGCATCATCAGGGCTCTAGAAAAAAAACTAAAAGTCAGAAAACTACACCACAACCAAACAAATTGATACAACCTTCAACCAACAGAAAACCAAGAGGAGTACAATAATTTAAAACAGAAATATAAACACAGACAACACATATAAAAAGGTTTTTTTTCCTGAATGATATTAATTTAAATAACATGAATATAAATAGAAAAATATAAAAAATGTAAAGAATACAAAAAAGATTTCTCTCGAAATACTCACATTCACAGTTGGGCTTTCTTTGGTCTATTAGAATATCACAGTCAAAAATAAAATAGCAAAATAACATAATGGGTACCATAAAATTCATCGAAAATATCAGGGTAGCAGATATCCAGGAGAGATGAATAAATCGAATAATGATCTGTCATATGTATCCCACCAAAAACATTCTGTAAAAACTAGCCAAGTCTCGATGGAGCTGCTAGTTTATCTCTAAAAAGTAATGAAATCTAGAAAAAGTCGAGCCAAGTTTAAGGCTCCTTACTGCGATTTCTTTATTATTATAGTTAATGTTGTGTGACTTGGCCGTTGAACATTCTTTATACGTTAGTGGGTACAAGTCAATTTTGTTTACACGTAATGCTATATCTGTTGTAACTACCTATGTTTGTTAAGCGAGATAATAGCCCATGCTGGTATTGGTAATTGGACGGTAGTCACTAGTGTCTCATTTTAGGCTGTTGTTGATTGTGCAACACATATGCATTCAGCATTGACAATGCTGACTTCTGCTCTCTTCTTTTTGGAGCGTCAAATCGACCACCGATCTTAAATAAAATAGACAAAAAATTATTTTTTATACTGTTTGTTTCTGGCTCGTATTATTGAATACGCAGCTTTATCAAGCCTACAATTGACTGGTTATTGAATGAACGTTTTCCAAGTGGCAATTTTCCATCGTCAATGGCTTGCGTTTCTGGCGACAGATTGGTGCAATGGTGTCATGCAGCACCTGGTTTTGTACCCTTGTGTACCCTTCAACGGCCAAGTCACACAACATTAACTATAATAATAAAGAAATCGCAGTAAGGAGCCTTAAACTTGGCTCGACTTTTTCTAGATTTCATTACTTTTTAGAGATAAACTAGCAGCTCCATCGAGACTTGGCTATTTTTTACAGAATGTTTTTGGTGGGATTTCACTTCTTTTTGTAGAAACGTGGGCATATTGATCTATTTTATTAGATTTTCTTATTTGACACTTTTTTTAGGAGTAGTTTTTTTTATTACAAATCTTTATTTTTTTTCGGTTCTGAACTATGGTAGATGGAGCCTACGATTATTTTTTATTGATTTCAGCGTCCTCGAAAACCTATAGTTTGATACCAAACTAGTACATATAGCCCATCTCTTACCCGATTCTTTTTCGGATTCAATTTTTTCTTTCCCAATCTAACCACCGCAGACCCATCTGATGATGTTTTTTCTGAAGAGCAATAGACGTTCTATATTGCACCAAAATTTCATTTATTCAGTGATACAGAGCGAAACACAGTTTCTTCTTCATCAAGCTCTTCGGAATGGAAAGAAGATATAGAGAACATAACTGCTTTTACAGTTGCTGGTGATTTTGATAGAAGAGATTTGATTCACCAAATAAATCAACGAAGAGAGGAAGTGGAAGGATTACCTCAAATAGTACAACAATTGTTGAATGAGCACCCAGCACCCAAGCTTGTTGTCGTACATTCTGATCCCTGTACTGTGATGAAGAATGATCATAGATCACTTCATGAAGCCTGACAAGTTCGATCAAATTTTCATCCATTTTCACTTCATCAATCACAAAATATTCGACGTGATATCACTTACGGTTAGAAAATGTAAATTTGCGGGTAGTTCTGGTGTGCTATAAAGTGACAGCAGATGCTAACTTCGTGAATGCGTGAAATTATAACAATTGAAAAAATTATAATAATCGGGGGATCAGTCTTATACACAGTGATAATTTTCACTGTCTCATTTATTGTTCCGGTCTAGCTTTCGAAAACCTATCGTTTCCTTGAACAATAAATGAGACAGTAAAAATTTCACTGTGTATGGGACTGATCACCCGATTATTATTTTTTTTCAATTTATATTCTAAAGTCGATATTCACATATTGAGTATGATAACAATGTTTTTCCAAGCGCTTAAACTTCCATACATTATTGTGGTTGCACATTTTGCGAAGATGACGTGATAGCACGTGAGCTCACGTGACAGATTTTCGATTATCCTTGTTTTTTTTCCTTTATGTGGCCATTTAACCCTGACTCTGTACCAAATTTCAGCTCTCTGAGTTCATGGGAAGTACTAGTTCTATTTTGATGATCATGTGTGAGTGAGTGCGGGTCGAAAATGCGAAACTTTGCTTTCGCTTAACTTCGGAACTGAATGACCTACACACTTGAAATATTGGATTTTGAGTACGTGATTATAGCTTACTGGATGACGAAAATTTCGGCGTTCTGGTCTTATCCGGAGGTTCTCAAATAGGGGCCTGAAAATGCGGCGAAATGGTTCGGGTAAAGGTAGTACGGCAGTGTTTGCTTCGCGCTCGACTTGGCGGGGCCACTGCCGTGCCCCCAAATCAGTCTAACAAAAAGCAATAACACAGGAGTGACAACATGTTTGAAATAATTCAGGTGTTCAATCTTCCCAGTAAATTAAAACATGAGGAACTAAGTCCATCAATGTCAGATCTTTTGTTGACAGAATTAGGCTCTTTTTTATACAAATCATCTCATGTAATAATCTTTTCTTATAATTGGATGGTGATGCTAAAATTTTTACTTCACCAAAGTTAAAATCATGTCCAGTATCTTTTTTATGTTCGACTAAAGCAGTTGGATTTTTTTTATTAAAAAATTTTCACAATCATTAGAATGTTCATAAATTCTTTGTTTCAGATATCTACCTGTCTGACCTATATAACATTCAGAACAACTAATACAAGGTATTCGACATACCACAATCAGATCTTTTTCTGTTTTTGATTTCAAACGAGAAAAGAAAAGGCTTCGAATTGTATTTTCACTTTTCTGTGCAACTATGACATTATCAAATTTTCTCTCGATCACATGTTTGATCCTCTGTGAAAGGGCATCTACGAAGGGGATCTTAAAATATTTAGTCAACTGACGCTGTTCATCAGACGCCGAAACATTTTGGTTCAAAATTTTCCTCACTAAAGACAAGGGAAAAATATTCTTCGAAAGTAAATCAACGATATATTGTTCATTTTTTTGGTGGATTCAGGATCAGAGATTCTCCTACTTAGGCATTTCAAGTTGTTGATAAAATTAATTTTTTGTTGAAGTGAATGTTGCGAGTAAAAATTCAGGTATCTCTCAGAGAATGTTGGTTTATGCCGTTTATGGAACCAATCAGTCTTCAAAGAACCATCAGAAGCGCGATAAACCTTTACGTCTAAAAAGGGTAAACTATAATCCTCACTTTCCAACTCCAGCGTGAAACGGATTCTGTTTTGAAAACTATTAAAAACATCCACAATCTCATCCCACTTTGACACTGAAATAGCCGTGAAAATGTCATCCACGTACTTATAGTAAAAAGGCAACGAAAAAGACAATTGATTTAAGCAATCACTCTGTAAATCCTCCATTACCATATCCGAGCTGACCGGTGCTAAACAATTACCCATACCTAAACCAAAAATCTGCTTATAAAAATCAGTATCAAACTGCAGATAACTATTAAAAGTGGCAAATTCAAACAATTCAATGAAGGAATCTACGTCTAAGGTAGTATGAGGTTCTATTAAATGTGATATTCGAATAGACCAAAGAAAGCACAACTGTGAATGTGAGTATTTCGAGATAAATCTATTTTGTATTTTTTACATTTTTTTATATTTTTCTATTTATATTCATGGTATTTAAATTTATATCATTCAGGAAAAAAAACCTTTTTATATGTGTTGTCCGTGTTTATATTTCTGTTTTAAATGATTGTACTCCTCTTGGTTTTCTGTTGGTTGAAGGTTGTATCAATTTGTTTGGTTGTGATGTAGTTTTCTGACTTTTAGTTGTTTTTCTAGAGCCCTGATGATGCAATAATAAATTTTGCGAAACGTTGGCCATCACACAAAGTGGTTTCTTTTAATAACGTTCCCAAACCCAACAAGTATTTTCATCTTAATATGTATAGTGACCCACAAAAACTCATTTTCTAGGGTAATCCTGTGACCACCACTGAATTCTGACTTAAAAAAAGTGAATCTATCATATACACTATACAGGGTTTGGATAAAGTATGGAACCAAGTACAGTGAAACCTCCCTTGGGCGGACACCATTTTGGGAACGTAAAAAAGTGTCCGCCTAACGGAGGCGTCCGTACAAGGGAGGGCTTGACCTCAAATATTCGAAAGGTGAACTGGATAAAACACTATTAGGTACACTGATTATTTGCTCATTGTATACAGGGTGTTCCACCTCAGACGAGCCACTCCGTATATTTCTCATCCCATAGCTATTGGAAAAATTTCCCGCAACACGTCGAATGATTTTTTCTGGGGACATCATTTGAGCAACCCCCTAAGAGTGGGCGCTTCTCTACACCTCAAAATTGAATGGGGGAGAGTAGTTGATTGATACTTCATTTGAAAGGTCTTGGAAGCCAACAGTGTATGGAAATAGTAATTTACGTAACAAGTCCGGAAAATAGGGTTTTTTTGGACGAATAGACAAGATTCTAGGACGAGCCGGAGGCGAGTCCTGGAAGTCTGTGAGTGCAAAAAAACTATTTCCGGGCGTGTTGCGTACAATATTTTACGTAACAAGTCCGGAAAATAGGGTTTTTTTGGACGAATAGACAAGATTCTAGGACGAGCCGGAGGCGAGTCCTGGAAGTCTGTGAGTCCAAAAAAACTATTTCCGGGCGTGTTGCGTACAATATTTTTTCGGCAACCGTGAAGAATTACAAATCAATGAGATGACACATCTCTTTATTAATTTTGATTCATATTTGAATTAAACAGAACACAGAACAGAACTGTCATCCGTTATTTCGTTGCTATTGTGATGATCATAACAATGACAACAACGACGTGTTTTTCCGGCCTAGGCCGGGAAGTACGTACTTTCCGGCCTAGGCCGGGAAATGCTACTTTCTCAAAGAAAAAGCGTCCGGGAAGTGGGTACTTCCCGGACGGTTGCCGAAAAAAGTAATTTTGATGAACCGTTTTCGATGATGATCAACTTTTTAGCTCAAATGAGCCATCTTGAATATTTTGGTTATTTTTACAATGTACAAGCCCTGAAAAAATTTAATTGTTTCATCATGCTTGCAGGAAAAAAATCAAATCTGCGTATTTAAATCAAATGCTCAAATTGCCCTCCATTGACTTCCATACAATAATACAATCTTGACTGAATACCGTCTCTAACATGGTTCAGCCTAATTTGAGTTATTAACGACACTCATTGGCAATTCGTTGACGTAGTTCGTCCAAATTTTCAGGCTGAGTTACAAAAACGTGGACTTAAGATGTCCCCACAAAAAGAAGTCTAGAGGGTTTCTGGCGAAAACAGTTTATCAAAATTACGTTTTTCATACTATGGGATAAGAAATATACTCCTCTGAGATGCAACACCCTGTATATGCACTACATTAATTTTCTCTTCGAGATTCAGACATTACTGCTTTCTTATTGGCGAAATCTCAGACGTTCTATCGGCAAGATCAAACTTTTCTGAACTAGACCAAACGCATTTAAAACCCAGGAATCTCATGATGATTTTCATCAGAACTGGGTTTTCACCGTCTGTCAACCACGTGAACCCAGTATGCAGTGAAGTATCATGAACTATTTACGTTGCATAAGTTTCGGTTGTCTTCTCAATGGAGCGTTCTGCAACCTGTAATACGAAAAATAGGTGTCCGCTTCCGCTCAAGGAAGCGTCTGCTCAAGAGAGGGTCCTATCTGAAGGATTTGCATTTACCGAATTCCGGACTATGAAAATATGTCCGTTCAATAGAGGTGTCCGCTCAAAGGAGGTGTCCGTTAGTGGAGGTTTCACTGTATATATCTTTCAAATGAAAACAACTACATTTATGAAAATTTGCAGGTAAGTGCAATGGATTAAAATGCATCAGATGTACAGGGTCAGCCAAATTGCTTGATTTTGGCGGTTTTTGGTACTTCTAGGCTAGATGGGTGAAAATGTTGACAGGAGTCCTAGGCGCGATTGTCGTGAAAACTCCATAACTGAGAGCCGTTTCACGATATCTTCATTTGTTCTCAAGATATAACGAAATTTCGATATTTAGGCAATTTCGAAAATGTGCCATAACTTCTTCATTTTCTGAAATATCTGAAAACGGCAAAAACTTTCTACAGGCACTTTTTCATTAGCAATAAACAAGTACTTGGATCTACTGAATAACGAAATTATTCCTGCACTTCAACAGAATGGATAATTATCACAAAATGTTTGGTTTCAACACTTTCAATAAAGATGGAGAACCTCCCCACTATGATAGACGGGTTAGGGATTTTCTGGATGCGAATTTTTTAAACCGATGAATTGGACGTAGAGGATCGAGTAGAGGATTCATTGAGTGGCCTGCTCGTTCTCCGGATCTTAACCCGTTAGATTTTTGTTTTGGGGTTATTTAAAATCACGTGTTTAAGTTAGATGACCTACAAACTTACAGGAATTGAGACAAAGAATTATTGATGAATGGAACTTATACGTGAAGAAGTCTTGGAAAGAGTGACTCAAGAATTGGTTAATAGGATGGCATATTGTGAGCAAGTAAACGGCAAGCATTTCGAACATTTGAAGTAATTTTGTTTCTCATTATCCTGAAAAGAAATATACCTACACTTATTGTACAACTAACAGTTTTTACAAAGGCTTTCACACTGAACTCAATATTTATCAATTCAAAATAACAAGCTCTTTCAAAATTTAAAAAAAATATAGGGTGTCCCATTTGAACTAAAGAAGTTGATGGCATTTTCGGTTAAACCGGAGGTATATTATTAACACATAAATGTACATCAGATGCATTTTGTTCTATTACACTTATACTCCATTCGCTTTTATGAAGGATCCCGGTTAGCCATGAAATTCTGACGCGTATATTTTGTCAGATACGACCGCAACGTTGTCATTTCTGCATAAATCGTAGTAAGTACGTATTTATCAAAATGAATTTGATAAAATATTATGTGAATTCAATAATTTCAAAGACCTGGCGAATGCTAAAGAAAATCTCTGTTGAAATTTGAAATATTTCACGTATATAAAACTTTGCTTTACTTTTACGGAAATCAAGAAACGAGTGTTGAAATTTCACTGAAATATAATGGACAGAATAGTCCGTTATATACGTTGTGTTGTGTGTCACAGTTAAACCTCAGAAGAACTAGCTCCATTTATGTACAAAGTTCAAAAAGAGTAAATAGAAAGTAGCCTTGGCAATGCCGCTTGATTTTCACGAGTGCCAATCTGGGTCACTTTTAAATGAAAAAACATGATAAACCTAAACCATGGCCAACTGGGATAATTTATAAAAGTGAATGGAGTGTACCTGCAAATTTTCATAAATATCGTTCTTTTCGTTTAAAAGATATTTACTTGGTTCCATACTTTATCCCAACCCTGTATATCACTACATATATCATTGAGATATCTCTCATAATCCACTGGAGAAAGCCGCATTGGGTATGCCCCCATTTTCATGAACCTTTTGCTACTCTAAACAAAAAGAAATAATATCTCCGAAAGGAAATAAAATACCCTTTTTGTTTTTTGCTCGGCACTCATCTGTGCTGGATTATCTGGCGGTGGCCATCCTGAATAGATTGGGATCTATTGTTGAACAGTTGCCAGGATTCACAGAGCTTGGATGGTGACATTTTCGAATCCTTGGATTCTCCAGGATTCTTTTCCAAATACATTCCAGAACAAGGGGGATGAAAACAATATCATTCTTAAGAATTTTATATGGAAAATCTATTATTTCCGTTGAAAAGATGATAATTAAATATCATCAATTGAGCACAATTGATTTGTTCACAAAAAACTGCCTTTAAGAAATAGTTATCGTATTATTTCCAGGGTTTCCTATACTCGAGTCTCATCATAAGAACCTTCATTTCTTGAAAAGGTTCAATTGGAACCAATCTTCACATAGAGTTTTGAAAAACGAGAGAATCATGGCATGTGAACAGTTTCACCCTTAGACCATAGAAAGAGGAGACACAGCAAGTCATTCATAAATTTCAGAATTGGTGAAGCCAGAATTTAGTCAGTTTTCGATGAGTGGGACCAAGATAGCATTAAGGATAGCAATATCATTTCACATTTATGTGGCAACATTGCAGAATCTAACTTTGAAAATTCCATTGGCGTGGTGTTATTAAAGAATGAAAATATAATTACGAGTGAATTATCTTTTTATGGCGAATTCTAACATTACAATTTTGGTACGGGGTTAAGAGAAATGTACAATTATTTTGTACTATAAAGATATTTGCAGATCCGTAATTATAATAAAAAAAAAATATAAATAATAGAAAATATTAAAATTCGTAGCTTTTCCATAATACTTGAAATTAGTGGAAATAAGTATGAAAACCAATTGATTCTTTAGGAAGTCAATTGAGGTATATAAAATAAACTACACGGTTCATTCAATGCTGAAACTGACTACAAAAATGTGTAAATTCATGTGAAGTAATCAGCTTTGCCTCTTCATGAGATTGTATAATAATTGAGGTATCTCCGAGGGTGTCTCATCACGTTATTACAAATATGATAAGTAATGGCTGCAAAAAACATCAAACCGAGTCATCAATATTTGGGATGAAAATCTACGGGGCGGCGAATTGCCGAGCGTACTTTATATACTATACCTATAAACGGTGCTCAGTATGAAGAAAGCAACAATAATTCATGCCCTTATTATTTATTCACAGAATTGAGCATAATTCCTTGAACAAAATTCAGCTCATCCATAAATCAACATCATAAAGAAGAACATAATACTATCAGAAAACCATGGTTAATCTACTGAATGCGGTATTAAAATTAACATTGATAATATTGATATTGAAAACAGGTCCATTTGTTGTTAACTGCTCCTACCAAAGCCCTATTCATTCAATAGTCATAGTTCTATTTTGAAAGCAGAATCCAAGTTGACCAATACCAACATATCCTGTGAATTTTTTACCAGTACCAGGGATACAAAGCTTCTTTTTGTACCAGTACCAGGGATATAAAACTTCTTTTTGTCTTTGGACCAAAGCAGATACTTCTTTTGTGGAACCTGGACTTCCATCCGGCATCCACAGATCTATATACCACTTAGTTTCTAAGAGGGGAAGGCTGTTGTTGAATTCATTGGTTTCCTCGTGAAGAAAATAGGATGCATTCGTATATTTCGAGATGAATAGGTAAGCCACGTTGAATATACTAAACAGAAAATGCTGAGTTCTCGAAGTGGACAAATAGGAAATAAAATAGTGGTCTATAAATATCGATTTGTTTCATTTCAATATAATATTCTCGACTCACGCAATACAGTAATTCATCCGCAACCAAATTCACAGATTTACATACCTACAGGAGAACCTTGTAATATCAGTGATTTTTTTCGGAAGCCTGCAGTTGTTGCTGCATTTGCACTTTGCTTTCGGATTGTCAACACACTAGGACCATCAGGAGGTTGTTAAATTTTCCTATGAGGATAAAAGAAAAACATTATATTCAAATCCCAACGTGAAGCCAGGAAGGTCATTATATTGAATCTTATAAAAAAAAAACTATCAATAAATCTAAAAAAAACAATTCAGAACACAAGAAGCAATTGTTTAGCTGTAAAAAATAAAAAGAATTTTACAACTATGAAATAAACTTCCATGAACCCAAATGTGATATCACAGAAAGAAACTAAGTATCAGAAGTTTTGTTCCATAATTCGATAAAATGCTTTATGGTTCTGGTGAAGCGATGTGGACAAAATTTTGCGTGTAGGTCAAATACATGATTCTCCATCTAAGCGCGAACTTTCAACTGGATCTAATACGCATACTTGAATTTATCCGGAAAAATTTCGAACCTTGTTTGCTACGTACTTTTTGTCCTTGCTCCAACATTTCTTGATCATTTATTCATTTGATTTTTTCCATTTCGTATCATAAATTTCAATGTGAAATTCTTCACATTCAACAACAGCTTTCTAGGAATGTGTTGCATTTTCTAGTATTCTGAGTGTACCGAAGATATATTGTAGTTTTTGATTCGTTCTATATTTATTACTTGTATTGAATTTTTTAGCTTCATTCCTCTTTATTCTTTTTTTTTCCTTTGATCGTTATTATCCTTTTTCCTTTATGTACTTTGTGGAATGAGAACTTCAGTAGTTATTTGAGTTAGATATTCAAGAAATCCATAAAGGAAAATCTCTTCTTTGGTATTGATAAACAAAAACTCAATAAGAAACCTAGAAGACTATCCTAATGCTTCTACCATTCAAAATACATATCGTAATTTCATCTGATAGCATATCATTCAACGTTCGATTTCAAAATGTATTGAACTACTTACCTTCTACTATAGTTATATTACAGTGCGATCTATTGATTTTGGTTCATGAAAATCAAAGGTTTTCCAATAGGGGGTGTTATTTTGAATAGCCCGCTATTTCAGTAGCTGTACTTTTGAGGCTGTCATTACTTGACATTTGACAAGTAGAAACTACGTCATTAATAAACATGGAACGATACACTCTCTAACAACGCATTGAAATTATTAAAAATCACTATGAAAATGGTGAAAATTTGGCAGAGACGATTCGTAAAACTCGAACATTCTTGGGTAGTCGTGAAGCACCCTGCCGAACCGCAATACAGAAAATCGTGGAAAAAGTTGAGCTGTTGGGACAAGTTAGTGATGTGAAGAATATAACCCGTTCACGTCGCTCAAGAACAGCCGAGAATATTAAGCGATTTCGAATGATGTTGGTTCTTGGTTGGTTCATGAATTGGTCCGTCATTTATGGACCAACCGCTTTCGATTGATATTGGTCTTTGGTTGGTTTATGAATTGATGACGTAATAAATCAGCTGTTTCAGGGTTGGTTAACCGAAACTCGAACCGTGCTCTGCAGCACGGTTCGATCTCTGGTTCATGGTTCTATCTCTTTTTATTCTACAATCTCCCGCCATCGGCCATAAATAAATTTGTTTTGTAACTTCAAAAATTTTTCTGTTTATTATTTGTTTAAGATTAAAATAAATTAGAGTTTTGGAAATTGTTGAGTGTTCGCCTTCTATTAAATTAATTAAGTGATTATGTCGGAATCTCTGAATGCTGTGGGTTTCAAGATTGATGAAAAAATCGTTTATTTCATGGCCGATGAAGAAACTCTGATCGTGCATGGTTGATATTGCTATATTAAACCTGTCAGCAGTGGAGATCAGTGTATCTCCTTTAGCAAGATACCATAAGGTGAATAAAAGGGCCTTTTCCGTAGCAACCTTCTTCTTTCCGCCAAAATGTATTGTTTCTTATTCATGTTGCATTTTTATGCAATTAACTTCCTTTAATAATAAATGGAATGTTTCTCTGGTCATTCGAAAATGTAGGAAAAAATCATGGTCCAAATATCTATCAATCCAATTTTCAAAATAATCGGTAATCCTCGTGTGCTTCTCTTTAAATAAGGTTTTTACGGCCATATAAGAGATATTCGCACTTGTATTATCTGTCAATAATAACATTTTTTCAATATTCGATGAATCGGCATCATCTAATACCTAATAGGAGTGCTGCAACTGCCTTGCGTTTAAGCATATTTCAATTATTTAATTAACAATAATATAACGAGACTGTATCGAATTCGAATAGTGTTATGAGCAAATTGTCAATTTGAATTGAACTTGAAACTTGACAGCTCGCCGATCAACCAACCTTTTCGTTAAGGAAGAATTCGAATGGGTCGGAACCAACCGGAGGTCCGACGTCATCGTCTATGAACCGACCGGTCAACCATGAACCAACCGCAAAAGCCATTCGAAATCGCTTATTGATGCTGTAGTGTTGGAGAAGAGCCAGGTTCGTCCATTTACCATCGTTCTTTCGGTATTCCACAAACGTCATTGCATCGTATTTTGCATAAAAATTTGGGTCTTGAGTCTCAGAGATCTCAACTTTTAACTAGACGGCGCTACGTGCCACACAAGCAACGAAACTATTGATCTCTTACGGAACATTTCTCAAAGGGGTGATCACTATTGGTCACCGAGATCTTGTGATTGAACAACTTGCGATTTCTTCCTTTGGGGCCATGTGAAAGAGAAGGTCTACGCCAAGAGCCCAGCGTCGATTGAAGAGTTCAAAGATGGAATACGTTAGTCCGTCGAGGACATAGGACAGCCACTTTGCAATTTGGTTATTGAAAATTTCATGAAAAAGATGTGATCCTGTAGTTGTGGTCGTCATTTGGCTGATGTTATTTTCCATTATTAGCGGCATACTTTCATCCTTATAATGAAATAAATATCCGATCATTTATCTAAAAGAATGGCATTTCTCTTTGAATGTGAAAATATCACTTCTTACTGGAAAACCCTTCGAATACCTTCTCAGAAAACTACTAAAAGACTCTAATCAATGGTAAATACAAGATTCCAAATTTATTAATATGTTTCTCCCGTACTAACATAACGAAATTTAAGGGTCTTATTTATTATTATAATTAAAATCAAAACAAGGGTTGAGGAAATTCCTATAAACTCAAAAACAAATAGGTAATAGCATTGAGTTTGAATATACATAGAGGCATAACCCAGTTCAACGATTTGAACCTGAATTTAGTGTAGTTCCTTCACCGGTTCATAGATGGATAAGTGTGTTTCAGAAAAGCGAAAATTTTTACCCCCCGCATCTGGTGGTAAGTAGCTGAACTATAAAGCACCATTTCCGAAGTCGAATGCGATGACTATCAGGCACGGCGTAAGAAATATTGGATGTTCAGTATTTCATCACAACGGATTTTTTGGATGCAATTAAACGACAATAAGGTAATTCTGCCTATGATTCATAGAACTAAAGGATAATAAATATCCTACAGATTTCTGTAAAATGAATAGTGACAAAATGGATCGGCAGATGATAGTTCCTATGTACATCCACTAAAGTTGGCAAGCAAACTGCCGGAAATTTTTGCGTCAAATCGTTCAAGGGCGTTGTACCTCTATGTATATTTAAACTCAATGGTTATAGTGTTCACGAGTTGAATTAAGTAGATCTTGCAACTAAGAGGTCCAGGGCATTTTTGAAGCCATTGACAGTTCCAGCCTCGACCACAGCGCTCGGCAATCGGTTCCATCTCTAGAAAATTCGGTTGGTTAGAAAATTTTGTCGTTGAGAGTTTCTGAAACTCTCCTCCGAAAATTTGAAGTGATGCCCTCTCAGACTGTTGGTGTTTATTCTGTAGAAGTCTCTAATACGTTCACCAAAGTGACCATGGAGTGATCTGAAGAGAATATCAAATCTCATCTCTCACGGCGTGCCTGGAAATTCGCTAACCTGAAGAGACTGAGCCTAGGAAGGACGAATTCTTCCGTATGGTATGCGGGTATTTCAACGCTGTACGGAATCGAGAAGCTCTTGATCGAGGCGTGTGGAAGGCCACCAAACAGGGCCAGCGTACTCCAGCATTAGTTTTACATAACTGGTATAAAGAAGCTTGCATGTGGCTATATCGCAGTCACCAAATGCGACTTCAACATACAGGCCACGAACATTCCTAAATAACCTAAATACATATGCCTAAGGTAGCATAAGGACCCATTAACAAAGCCTACACAGAACACAACTGATTCTCCGAACTCGTACAAGCTATAACTGCTACAAGCTCAGAAGCTTGTAGTTTCTTAGGAGTCTCCTTGGGAGCCTAGGAGTTATCAGCATAATCAAAATCGATATCAATACAGAAGCACACACAAATAGTAGGTAGTTATTATGGCTCCGAAATCACTGTTCGTCCACTTAAAGATATCGTCACTTTACTGAAACATCGCATTATTTCGTCATAATGTTGGTCCCTTGCTAATAACTGAATTCATCCTTATTTTCCCTGAAACCTTCCTACTTTCTTTGACACTATGTGCTCATTGATTATTCACTCTTTTTTCTTCTCAGAATTTGAACCTTGTTCAAGATTCTCACCCGCTATTTCCTTCATCTCTACAAACTAATTCTTTACTATATCACATAGCACGATCAACTTCCTTTCTTTCGCGAAGATATCTCTATTTCATACAATGCGTAGGACTTTACCAATTATGAGCTATTGAATTTCTTTTCATGAAAAATGCACGCCTGGGTGTTTCTGCATCCCCTTTTGGATATCGGTAAAATATAAATTCGATTTTACTCTGAAAAAACAGGGAGCCAGATCCTTAGATTCGACTAGAATTTCATGGCAACCTGAATGGTCAACAGCAAATTTTGTGAAATGAGGTCAAATTCGGGACAACGAATATATATTGAAACATTATTTGGGCTGTTTCCATTATCTCTGCGGTTTGTTGTTTCCGACGTTTCGGCAAGCATTCGCCTGCCGTCTTCAGGGTGTGGGTCCTGAGAAGGACCGGTTTTTGCCAAACTTGATCTGTCTGGACTTGTACGCACCATACTTTTTTCGATTATTGAATTACAGTGTTGGGATTCGAACGCGGGTTATAAGGTTGCAATTTCGAAATTCCAGTCACTCTAACCACTAGTCTACCGGAGCAGGTAATTATTATACTATTCAAGTTATATATGAAGTATTATTTCCTGGTAGAGGTCACCTTGACCCGATCAGATGCGCAGTTGATATGCGCAGTAGGTTAAGTTCGGTCAGGTTAGGTTAGGTTAGGTTAGGTTGGGTTAGTGTTAATTGCCACCCTGAGCCGAGTTCATCCTTCTCAATTCAGATCTTATAATTGGTGCCCAGACATCCTTTCACGGAATTTCGTATACGAAATTCCGTGTGAATGCGGCAGGTCCTACATTGGAGAGACTAAACGCCCCCTTGAGGTTAGAATCAAAGAGCACCAAAAACTAGCTCGACTGGGAGAAACCGAAAAATCTAAGCTAGCCCAACATGCTTGGAACGAGGACCACAACATCAGATGGGATGAAGCTTCCATAATATCAAAGGAAGAAGGATGGAGAAGGAGGAAATTGAAAGAAGCAGCCTTCATGGCCATAACTCCCAACCCAATCAGTACACCCTCTGTGGAAATAAAGGATGTCTGGGCACCAATTATAAGATCTGAATTGAGAAGGATGAACTCGGCTCAGGGTGGCAATTAACACTAACCCAACCTAACCTAACCTAACCTAACCTGACCGAACTTAACCTACTGCGCATATCAACTGCGCATCTGATCGGGTCAAGGTGACCTCTACCAGGAAATAATACTTCATATATAACTTGAATAGTATAATAATTACCTGCTCCGGTAGACTAGTGGTTAGAGTGACTGGAATTTCGAAATTGCAACCTTATAACCCGCGTTCGAATCCCAACACTGTAATTCAATAATCGAAAAAAGTATGGTGCGTACAAGTCCAGACAGATCAAGTTTGGCAAAAACCGGTCCTTCTCAGGACCCACACCCTGAAGACGGCAGGCGAATGCTTGCCGAAACGTCGGAAACAACAAACCGCAGAGATAATGGAAACAGCCCAAATAATGTTTCAACAAATATCCCATTATCAAGAATATCTCGATCACAACGAATATATAGTTTATATGATGGAATTTATGGCAGAATACCGTCAAAATGATCTCATCCCATTCCACCAGGTCCCTAGGAAATTCAGATATGTTACAGACGACCCCAGAAGCTTAGACAAGAGGAAAAAGGCGAAACTTAAGTTCAATCCCGGGGAAATGCTGTTCAACTCAATGCTCTTGGCTGGTGCCAGGTGCGCTTAACTGTTTGTTAATAACAATAAATAATGATGAGAATAAAAATAAAGGATCTTTATTTTGCATTATCCTCTTTGTTCAACCAAGAGCCGCAACGAATGACACTTTTTCCTCACCGTGGCCGCAGCCTGTATCTTCATGGGACGGCGTGTTACGATCAAAATCCATGGCTCGTCCGAACTATCTTCTTCCACTCATTGAGTTGGGTAGTAACGACCTGCTGTGATATTCCTTCGCTGACCTATATAATTTTTCTCATTCCTCTGTTTGTTTATCCTAATTTAAATTTCATCAGTCTTCAGAGCATTTCTTGAAAACCACCAATAATTTTGACTACCACTTGATGCAGTCCTTTTTTGTTTTAATGATTTTCTCGCCTCAATGCCTCTCGTATTCTTCGGGCTCTCATGTCTCTTGCATTTCTTTTTTTATATTGACTATATTATTGACTTCTCATCCGTTCTTTCTTCAAATCTATCGATTTGTTGCAATCTTTTTCATCATCAATTGAATGCTCATTTGTTGTTCATCGATAATGACATATGTGTATGAAGAGTTGCGAAAAAAGTTAGGGATAATTCCGTGTCAAAAAATAGAGTGGTTCATTAAGGTCGCCGTTCAGAGCGAGTAGGAAAACTAATCCGATATAGACGCCGACGTGCATTGTATGGAATATCTCCATATAAAACTTACATAAGTTCTATTATAACTATTTCCCGCCATATATTTGAATTTGGCCATTCTCTGCCGATTCCGTATTTCAAGTTGATTTTCTGAATGAAATTATCTACTAGTAGATCCACTTTTAATCGGAAGTTGAACTATTTTCATGGGTATTTCCTTTGAAATAAAACAAAAGCATGAGTTGGCTTCTTTTCTTCTATTTTTGAAAGAAAAAAAATAATCTTTCGACATGAAATTGATTGCAATGATTTCATTAAGAACTCCAATCCTTTCTGAGTTTACCAACAAATTCTCAGTTCTCAAAGTGAAACCATTTTCAAATGAAACTTGAAATAAAAACACAATACATTTAACGCCCACCTTAATATAAACTTTTCTCATTTTCCCTATTTTGTCTCATCCCGTATAAAGCAAAACGTGACAAACAAAGATTTTCTATCAAATATATTGCAGTTGAAATAGAGAAAAATATTCATCTCATTCCAGAACATAGATATTTATTCCTAGAGAAACCTATGGGGGGCAAAACTTTGGACGATGTGTGTATTACACTAAGGTTCAGTTGCATAAACATGTTGAAGTGTCATTCTGGGTAGAACCGAAGTTGAAGAAGATTTTTTAAGCGTACAGTTTTCGAACGACAGTTTTTTAGAAATATGTAGATGTAACCAGGAAATAAAACGTATTAATTTAGGTAAATGAAAATGTTATTTTATTGTTTCGGTTTAAATATCAGAATTTCTTTACAGAGTCCTCTACTATTCCAACGTCACAAACCAACAACCAAATATGGGTCCAAAATCTTAGGTACAACAAGTAATAAGCAGTTAAAGTCATCTAGAATCAAGTTGTCAGCATCTACATGCAGACTTGCTCAAACAGAGGTAAACAATCATTCATTATAGAATATTTATTATTATTATTTATTAATATAACTAGCTGGCCCGGCGAACTTTGTACCGCCTGAATTATACTTAAAAGTTGTATAAACTTACCATTGCTTTTTTTCAAGCAGGAAAAAAATTAGGCAAAATTAAAGGTCAAAATATACAAAATTTTAATAATTTTGTAATTCAAAGAATTCTCTTTATTTAAGCGGTAACTTATTGTCGAACTTGAACATATAACTTTTTGTTTTTAATTGTTGTACAGTTCTCTTTTTGCAGTACCTCATGTGACTGTGAATAGCAGGAGTATAATCCATATTATAGGTACCTTTCCTCTTATATGAATCAAAATGTCAAGAATATGAACAAAAATTATTCCTTTAATGAACTATCGACTATTAACACAGCCCGTCGACCAGAATTGAAAAATCAGTCATTTGTTAATAGCCCAACCTGAAGTGGCAAAAACAACACTTTTCTTATATTCTCAAAATCTAATCAGTGGTCACACCATTATTTCAAAATAATGGGTAAACATCTCAGTTGGTAGAGCAGCGCGATTCTCATTATTCCATGGATATGACTTCAATTTAGTTGACGATATCAAGCTCGTTAGAAGACAAATCGGGATGTTAAAATGTCGATAGTACGATCGACACGGCAAAATTATCAACACTGTGAATTATGTTGAACTCATATTCAAATTTATTGATGGTCATTCGACCAGATCATATTAGGCAACCCATGAAACATTATTGTATATCATAAGTGAAAGCCCGATGAGCAAACGTTTCAAAATTATTGACGCTTACAATACTGTCTCTGTGCGAACAGAAACACGAATATAATATGTCAATTACTAATTATGGGCAATTTTGGATTCAGTTATTTCCGCAAATATATCTATTACCCAAACAGAAATTCGAAAGCATTTCAAAAATAAAGAAAAAAGATGAAGATGGCCAACTCACGTTTGAAACTGATCGTCAAAATCAGATACTTGATCTTTCGGTAAAAATTCACTGTTCCACCAACTTGAGATAAGTTTACCCGCTTTTTGATCTGGCAATAGACTTCCATGTTACCATGAGTTCTATGCGAATCACATATCGCCATCTAACAGCGGTAATATCAACCTACGACTACGTACAGTGTGTTGTCTATTCACTGTACGACTACGCATCAACGGTAGCGACACCTAGTGGCCTTATTCAAAAGAAGGAAAAGCATTTCCTGCATAAGGAAAACTTTCATCAATTTTTTCGAAGTTTTATTGTATTTTATAATAACCAGACTGAAGACGATTCCATAAATGAAGTTTCATAACAAACAGTCCATCCGATCTCTAGTTATAAATGGTGTAACCAACATCTTTCTTTTATATATATAGATGAGCGCGTTCGGCAATTACGTCTAACTGCTCGGATTGATCTGAACCGTTTATAACATCCAGATTGAGGGGAGTAGGTACACATCTGGACCGTTCGGCAAGAAAATCGGATCAATCGGATGTAGATCTTTTTGCTCGGTGTATTTCGACGGAGCAAACGGATTTTTTCCACATGACAGAAACAGAAATTACTTTTCGGCGTTTGTCAATGGATTTTTTATGCCGCTTCGAATATTCTTGAACAGTCTGTTGAAATTTCGTGTCTTATGTTATTAGTTGTGTAGTAATAAATAAAAAAATATCGTTTGATAAAAAAATAATAATTAAAAATATTGAATCATCTCAAGCAAGGGATAGAAATGTTGAGAACTATAACAAAAGAATTAAAATACTAATACAGACTATCTCTACGGACGAATAGACCTCTATCTGGCTTGGGTAAGACGTTACATACGTACGCTCTGAACGCACCGTAGCGTACAATCTGTTATCACGTGACTAAAAAAATCCGTCCGCTCTCGGATGCTATATTGCCGAACACGCTCAATGTATATTTATGTTTTCAAAAAATGATTTCATTGGGATAATACGGCAGAATTTCGATCAATCCTACTTTCAAAGAATATTAATAAGAGCAGTAAAAATCGTCAAAAATAATTTGAATTGTGTTCAATAAATGCCGCGAATGCGTGTTATTGTGTGGAGAACCCCTATAGTTTATATTTGTTGAAAACTTTATGGGATCAATTTATTAAATCCCGGATTGAATATTGGGTTTGCTCCAAGACTAAATGAAACTAGATTAAATTCAATCCACCAATCTGGTTATATTTAGATAAAATGGTACTTGTGGCTATCTTCACGTTGTTTTCTTATCCCTTTTAATGCTTTGACAGTTTGTATACTCCATTCACTTTTTTTAAATCTGTGATGGGGTCCTACTTTTCATTTCTCACGCAAGGGATCGCGCTTTTTTCCATTACCGCAATAGCGCAACGAACGCGAAATATTGCGCATAATTCCGGAACTATACTCCATTCACTTTTATAACGTATCCCGGTTGGCCAAGATTTAGGTTTATTAAGTTTTTTACCTCAAACTGACGCAGAGACGTTGTAAATGTTAGTTGCTACTCTAAACTGAATCATCACGCTTGGAAACTAAAAATGCCGAAAGTAGTTTTGAAGAAGCAGGGAGAAAGTATCAGGAAGTGCTATGCAGAATTGAAATCTGCGTATGATCTGCCAATATGATCTTTCACATCTACGCATAGAAAAACCAAAATCTACAATTTTTTATATCTCCTAATCGTCTTCTGAGACAATCTCTTCGTCTATTCTCTATACTTTGATTTTGAATCACAACTATCAATTTTGAAACAAGGATAACATATGTCATTATGAATGTAGGGTTAGGATTCAAAGTTTATTATTAAACTTCCATTTAATCCAGTCCTTCCGGGGGATAGTTAAATTAGGATTTTGACAAATCGAGGTTTTGGATTAATCTATGGTTTTGTCTTACGGTGCAAGTGGCTGTTAAACGCATAGAATTATAAATACCTGTAGAATTAGAACGTAGTGGCAAATAAGTATACAAAAGTGTAGTCCTAAATCCTGGGTCAGTTGTAGCTATACGCATGCGTTGGGCAGAGAGAAGGGGGCATGTCATTGTGTATCCATGGTTACCTCATGGAATTTTTTTCGTGCTGCCGATTATCCAATCACAATATTCTTATCGCACATGCGCAATAGTTCACACTGACCCTTGGCATAACCCTCTAGATATTTCATTCTTGATTTCAAGGATCGAATTATAGGTGTAGATAAATGTATTTAAACGTACCATGAAAGTATTTTGTTGCTGTCACCATTCAAAATATCGTAATTTAAAAGTTAACAAATCTGAAGTGCTGCATTCAAATTTCTACTGTCGCTCAAATTTACAACCGAGAAGAAATTTAAGTTGAATTACCTCAAATCTTATCGCACTCAAAATATAATGATACAGAAAAAAAAACTGTAAACTAACGTCTCCGTGCAATATAGAAGATACTATTATTTTCCTGAACTATACTCATACCTATTCATTTTGTTTCAATTATTTGCAATATTATATATTGTTTTACCTGATATCATACATATTGCCAATTATCGGCATATTATAGACTAGCACCATTCAAAAGATGACAATGAACCCCGTATACGTATAACCTTCATTAAGAGTTCACGTAATGCAGAGAAAATAACAAAAAATATGACGTGCATTGAACCTTTCAAGTCGCTGGAATTGTGCATGTAGTTAGTGATCAATATCGGTAATGAAAATTGCCGTCTGCGACATATTCCAGATAACAATCGTGGAATAAATGGTTTATGGCCAGGAAATACCCCTCGGGATGATATTTCGGATATTTATGGACTATTTTGCACAGGTGACAGGATCAGCGATTGCTCCGGAATTGTTCGGAATTTTCATTGATTAACTCTTCGTTAGTTAATAGGATAGAACGACAAGTTCATTTGTTTGGTTCATTATTTCCCTCAATTAACATTCAGAACCGAATGGGTGTGAAATAAGAACTTTTTTCCATTTCATATTCGGAGGCCCTTCTCATTTTTCCGTATTATTCATTCCGGATTATTTTATTCCATTCTGTGTACGTTCACTGTTCCGAAGAATCGACGTTTAGGGTTCCGGACATCCAATAAAAACCAGAACTAAGGCCGAAATGGATCCATTGGGATTCTCGACTTGTAATTTGAAAGAATGACTTATAACTGAAAAAAACATTATGCCACTCATTACGTAAAAAAATAGTTCCATCATAAATAGATTTGGGGGCACGGCAGTGGCCCCGCCTAGTCGAGCGCGAAGCAAACACTGCAGTACTTTACCCGAACCATTTCGCCGCATTTTCAGGCCCCTATTTGAGAACCTCCGGATAGGACCAGAACGCCGAAATTTTCGTCATCCAGTAAGCTATAATCACGTACTCAAAATCCAAAATTTCAAGTGTGTAGGTCATTCAGTTCCGAAGTTAAGCGAAAGCAAAATTTCGCATTTTCGACCCTCACTCACTCACATGATCATCAAAATAGAACTAGTACTTCCCATAAACTCAGAAATTTGGTACAGAATCAGGGTTCAATAGCCACATAAAGGAAAAACTATAAAAACTAGGATAATCGAAAATCTGGAGTACCATTGTTGGCACGTCACGTGAGCTCACGTGCCATCACGTCATTTTCGCAAAATGTGCAACCACAATAATGTATGGAAGTTTATGCGCTTGGAAACACATTGTTATCATACTCAATATGTGAATATCGACTTTAGAATATAAATTGAAAAAAGAATAATAATCGCCGGGTGATTAGTCTTACACACAGTGATATTTTTACTGCCTCATTTATTGTTCAAGGAAACGATAGGTTTTCGAAAGCTAGGCCGGAACAATAAATGAGACAGTAAAAATTATCACTGTGTATAAGACTGACCACCCGATTATTATCTTTTTTTCAATTGTTATCATTTCACACATTCACGAAGTTAGCATCTGCTGTCACTTGATAGCACACCAGAACTACCCGCAAATTTACATTTTCTAACCGTAAGTGATATCACGTCGGATATTTTGTGGAGTGATTGAAGTGAAAATGGATGAAAATTTGATCGAACTTGTCAGCCTTCATGAAGTGATCTATGATCATTCTTCATCTGAGAACAGGGATCAGAATGTACGACAACAAGCTTGGGTGCTGAGTGCTCATTAAACAATTGTTGAACTATTCGAGGGAATTCTCCCTCTTCCTCTCTTCGTTGATTTATTTGTTGAATCGAATCTGTTCTATGAGAATCACCAGCAACTGTAAAATCAGTTATGTTCTCTATATCTTCTTTCCATTCCGAAGAGCTTGATGAAGAAGAAACTCTGTTTCGCTGTATCACTGAATAAAAAAATGCTATGAAATTTGGTGCAATATAAAACGTCTATGGCTCTTCAGAAAAAAACATCATCAGATGGGTCTGCTGTGGTTAGATTAGGTGAGACAAAATTGAATTCGAAAAGGAATCGGGTAAGAGATGGGCTATATGGACAAGTTTGGTATCAAACTATAGGTTTTCGAGGACGCTGACTTCAATACAAAATAATCGGAGGCTCCATCTACCATGGTTCAGAACCGGAAGAAAAATAAAGGTTTGAATTAAAAAAATTATTCCTAAAAAAATGTGTCAAATAAGAAAATCTAATAAAATAGATCTATATGCCCACGTTTCTATGAAAGGAAGTGAAATACCACCAAAAACATTTTGTAAAAACTAGCCAAGTCTCGATGGAGCTGCTTGTTTATCTCTGAAAAGTAATGAAATCTAGAAAAAGTCGAGCCAAGTTTAAGGCTTCTTAATTTCTGCGATTTCTTTATTATTATAGTTAATGTTGTGTGACTTGGCCGTTGAAGGGAACACAAGGGTACAAAATCAGGTGCTCCATGACACGATTGCACCAATCTGTCGCCAGAAACGCTACCCATTGACGATGGAAAATTGCCACTTGGAAAACGTTCATTCAATAACCAGTCAATTGTAGGCAGAAGTCAGGCGTCAGCATTATCAATGCTGAATGCATATGTGTTGCACAATCAATACCAGCATGGGCTATTATCTCGCTTAACAAACATAGGTAGTTACAACAGATATAGCATTACGTGTAAACAAAATTAACTTGTACCCACTAACGTATAAAGAATGTTTAACGGCCAAGTCACACAACATTAACCATAATAATAAAGAAATCGCAGTAAGGATCCTTAAACTTGGCTCGACTTTTTCTAGATTTCATTACTTTTTAGAGATAAACAAGCACCTCCATCGAGACTTGGCTAGTTTTTACAAAATGTTTTTGGTGGGATTCAATTTACCGAACATGTTTCGTTCATTCTTTTGTGAATTCCTTTCCAACAATATCGATGGAAACGTTCACCTTACAATCCATCCTATATTATTGATGATATAAGCTTCTTCCTAAGGAAGTCCGGCAATTATCATTTGGTAAGTTAACTTCGAAGTATACACTCTTCAGTGACAGCTTGTCTTATGAGGCAGTTGAGGTAGGGCCTCACCAATAAACGTCAAAAATTACACGTATTAATATCATATTTTATTAATTATTTATTATATCATTTCAAAGTTTTTTTATTATCTGCATCCATACACATAAAAATCGTAATTTCCCTTCTTTGTATAGCAATAAAGTGCATGTAAGTAGGTACGTTTCCAAATCTCACGATTTCTGTGTATCCATATCTCACCTCCTCACCTCCCAGTAAACGGCAGAGGCTGGCCTCACATTTCCTTGTCTAGCGCGTTATTCTACATCACAGGGAACGGACGGTCGGTTCTCCTTTCATAAAACCGTTCCTAAGTAGTGAGAAGCACGAGAAGTCTCATTTAAATAAGTAGAAATTGAACATAGTTCTTTGAAGGCTGACGTTCGCTAAGAGAAAAATGAAAACTATTTCATATTTCGATCAACAATCAAGTACATATACTCCCATAGGTATTCGAAATTAACAGGTTTAATTCCCTAAAAATTCTTTTAAATGAACAAACGTGGGTGGATAGATCACCCTTTTTTGATATCTTCAGATAATTTGGGAATTCCCACAGAAGTCTTCAATATTATTTACTGTCATTTTATTGTCTCTGTATATTTTGCATCAAGTGTGTAATTATATATTTAACAAGATGTCCACCTTTATGTGAGTTAGTTCAAAATGTGAACTCGATGGAAGCACAGTGTGACGAAACAATTGTTGTTCAGCAATATCGAAATTTTTTGTTATATTTAGAAGTGAAAAGGTGTTACTCTTTGACTATACAGAGTGCGTCTTGACTTGTACATATATATTAACTCTCATCACACGAAACACTTTTTTCCCATATCATTTTCCAAAATTCGGTTTCGTTTGAGAGATACAGGGTATCGAAAATCCATGAAATTAACACTATTCTTTCCATATAGTCGGAACCGATATTCCGAATAAACTAAATTTTGGTTGATTGTTCACTCTATTCATGGTGCATATTCCTCAATCAATATTTTTCCTGATATAAAACTTACAGCGTAGTCGAATCATAAATTCACGCGAATATGCTATAAAACCACTTGAAAAAGATAAACGGTTCACATTTTCGAAAGAATCAACCATTTTAGAAATTAAAAGTATTTTTATGTTTTTTCAAACGCGTCGTTCTCGAGTTATTCCTAATTGTATACGATGAAATTTGAGGAAAATATCATGAATTTCAAGAATAATCTGAATGCTTTCCTGGGTTAAACATCATCGAATATTATTTCTTCTCTAGTCTCTTAACAATGTAGTCAGAATGTTTATCATTTTTGTCAAGACTAAAATCTCTATGATGAAAAAACGTTTGATGTAGAGATACCTATGTAATAATAAAATCCCAAAAAACTATGAAACCAAAAGATGAACGGTTCACGTTTTCGAAAGAATCAATTATTTTAGAAAACAAGAGTATGCTTATGATTTTTCAATGAAACGCATCGTTCTCAAGTTATTCCTAATTGATAAGATTAAATTTGAGGAAAACATCATGAACTTCAAGAATAATCTGAATGCTGTCCTTAGTTAAATCTCATCGAATAATATTTCTTCTCTGGTCTCTCAACAAGATAACAATGTTGTCAGATTGTTTATCAACTTTGTCAAGACTAAAATCTCAATGATGAAAAAACGTTCTATGTAGAGATATGTAATAATAAAATCCCACAAATGTGGGACAAAATATCTATCTGAACCATATAACTCGAAACTACACGGTTATTATTACATCAATTCACTGAAAGTCTTTCACATAATCATTACCTGTTTGCATTATTCCCTGTAAATAAATAAATCGAAGTCCATGGCGCAGGTTACGTAAGCGTCGTTCATGGGCCGGGGACCACAGACTAGGGACTAACGTTGGAGACACAGAAAAATGGTTCATCTTGCGTGGCGTTTACGATCCGAGTTAGTGCACCGTTATAGGCGACTGAAATTAAAATCGTAGCGTTTTACCGGCGAGAATCAGAACTACATACTCTTTTGGCGTTTCCAAAGAGCAACGCCTTGACGCCTCTAGTGAAAAGTAAACAAAACTAGTGCCTTTGCGATAGTTCATCCGTTAACGATAGGGGACGTACCTACTGCTTCCCTGGTTTCCCATTGTTTTATTTGAAGAGAAAATCGGCAATCTGGCATCGTCTTCTCAAAAGTTCTGTGAAATATCACAGAATATGGGTTAGGTTAGGTCATTGATCTCGAATCACATGACCTAGGTTAATGAAGTTAGGTTAGGTTAGTGAGAAAACAATTCCTCTCGATATTTTTGAAATATCGAGAAAATATACCAAATTAATTACAAACTAATCTTCAGAAAAATTGAAGAAGGAACTTATTTTGGTGTGAGAAATATGGCTTTTCAATTGCAGAAATAATCCGACAAAACTTGGTGTTTTTGTTAGGAAATATCGTATTTGTAACATTCTTATTCAAATAAGGTTAGTGCTTGAGTAGTTCCTGAATGTATCACCCATAACATCTAATAATCACCCCAATTTCAATCGAAAAATATGAACTTAGAGGTGTTTGCAGAAAATGGTGTCAGTCACGTATATGGCTCAATTTTTTTTAAAATGGCTATATCTCTTTGACAGAGCCGAATTCTAATTGGGAAAAATGGAAAATGAAAAAAAGGTGTCTTTTGGCCTCAAGAATCTACAGATAAAATATATGTACAAGTCAAAGGCTCACCCTGTATAGTCCAAGGGGGTTACAGTCCACTGCGACCTCAAGGTCTATTGTGCTCCCTTACAGAGCTGTTCTCATCGCACCTCCTACAGCTTGTTTTCCAGTTCCAGAGCCTGATGAAATCCATTATCTGGGACGGCTTCAACGAGGATAAATCCCAAATTTTGTGTTAATACTCTTATAGGTTGTGAAGAACTTATTGATACGTGCAGTGGTGCACTCATTTATAATTGATTGACAATTCTACAGGAAAATGGCTCAATAAAATCTTTGTTTTTCCTACTTTCAGCTGCCACTGCCTGAAAGCAGAATATCTTCCTCACCCCGTCTCAACTTCGAACACGGTCATCAATCGGCAGAAACTATGTCGCCCCTCATTGATTCATTTCCATTAATAAATAATAATCCGAAAACCCAAGAAGAGATGAGATCCTTTTGCAACAACAATGCTGATAGTTTATACCCACTCACACCAAACGGTAAGTGAAAATGTAGTTACACTAATATTTTCCGCAAAACTTAGAACTTTTGTGATAGCAAATGAATTAGCAAAGTTAAAAAAATATTCGGACAGAGAGTGATTAATAGGTAAACGAAATACTTCACCAGATGATACCGATATCAAGGCAGTTCTAAGTATAAACTGCTCGAAAAAAGTTAGGAGGGAGTTTCAAGTTTCACCCCGTGGAGTTCTCTGTGAAAGTATCTTTTCGAATTGCCGGGCATGGGTCTCGAAAACTTAAATGTTTCGGTGAGTGCTCCATATGCCAATAATTTTGGAATGAATCAAAGTACTCTCACAATCTTCGTATTAAACAGGCTGTTCCTAATTTGAGGATCAAACAGAAAGGGGAGATTCCTTGGGTAAATTAAAAAAAAAAGAAATTTGGCATAGCTATAATAATTTACAGTTTGAACCATCCGACAGGCCGATTTTTATTGCCAAATTCTAGGGTGGTCTTTTTTTCAGGAACACTCTTCCCTGTTTTTCTCTAGAATGTTTTTTTCAAATCGCTGTTAGTTTGAAAATTTATAAAAAAAAGCTTTGTTGATTCGGTGTAACAATATTACAACCTTCAATCATCTACGAACAATCTGAAAACTATTTTCTCATAACTTAAGAACCAGCAAAATGATATCCGTCGCATTCAAGGATGGAAAAGTAAACACAACTCAATGGCATATGAGGTCAGGAAATTAACCTACAGAACACAGAAACAACAACAATTTGACAATTCACGATATCAACAATAACAATTTTATCAGTTGGTGGTAAAAAATTACACTAAAATACTGAAATTAATCTTCACAATTATATTAGGTACTTGTTCTATTCTACTTCCATTTTAATATTCTTTTTTTATTCAAATTCATTTTTTTGTCCCATTAGTTCTCATATTCATGAAATATACTTCAATATTAATTTTCCTCCACATGTATGAATAAAAAAGAAAGGAAAGAAAATCGTCCCCAAGGTTGTTATGAAACACTGAACTTTCATATTTTTGGACGAAGTAATTGAATAGATCCCTAGATGTAGTCCCTAAAATTGGCCTCAAATTATTTCGATCCATGGACGTCCCTGGGGGGGGGGCAGAGGGGGTCAGATGCCCCCCCTAGAGCTTCACAAGTATCCCTCAAAAACTCATGAAATAATAGCATAATATACGAAAATCAAAATGTGGTGCTTTTAATTCATCTATCAACGACGGCATATACATAAGGCAGACTGCTCCTTGCTCTGATGCAAAACAATTCGTTACAAAGTATCACTGATGCTTGCGATACCTTCTGGCAATTTTAGAATCAACCCCGGTTTCCACCAAGCGGATAGGTCAAAACAAAACACGAACTATCCATTTGAACAGAAATTTCAACAGTTTTGTTTTGAAATTGTTCCAAGACTGTTGAGTTTCAAACGGACTTTATGTTTACACCAGTCATGAACAGAACAAAAACAGTTTATCTACTCTTATGCAATGATATATCCATTATTCAACTGATTTGGATCTGTAATAGTCTCTATAAACCAATAGCGTCCTTACCAATTTTCACTGATTACAATGGACTTCGTTAGCCAACAATTTGGTCATGTTGAAAGGTGATTTTCGGCAAATCGATTAATCTTCATGAGTTCTATCTCCTGTTAAAAATGAAGATGACTTTGGAAAGAACCTGTAGAGAGGTTCGAAATGAACCTTATTGTTAAGCACTAGGGAGAACGCCTTTAGATTCGAAATATCTAATACTCGGGTAACTGTTGATATTTATATCGAAGCTTGCGATTTATATGATTTCACCTTTTGAATAAAAATTGGAGAGTAAATGAAATACGA
Organism: Adalia decempunctata; assembly: GCA_951802165.1. Taxonomy (NCBI): domain Eukaryota; kingdom Metazoa; phylum Arthropoda; class Insecta; order Coleoptera; family Coccinellidae; genus Adalia; species Adalia decempunctata. The sequence continues at coordinate 58,945,546 of OX637696.1, read as the reverse complement.
TTGATTAAACTTAATAATTCTAGAGGCATTACGCTTATATGGCAGTTACCTTACGGATTACGAAAAGACTGAAATAGAAAAGTATTCCAAAATTTGGTATCTAGGAATTAAGGCTAGGAAAATTCAAGGGAACAAAAGTGGGACACACAACGGAGGATATGACGATGAGAGTGGAAGCTATAACAAGGTAAGAAAATTATTTCTGAATTCATTTGATTTGTTCGTCAGTTATTCTATACCAATCTTAGCAAATCGATCAAAATATCAGAGTATCCTAATCGAATGAATGAAATATTTCCATCAGATTCTCGAAAGATATTGTCGCTAACCAATGTTTCGAACGAATCGGCTTTTCACTTTGCAGAAGCAGAAGCCTCGAGAACTCAAAAAGGTCTCGACCTGTTAGTTTTGAGTTTTTGACCTCTAACGACTGTTTCAATACAATGATGATTGATGGGTAGCATTCAAGACATCGGGATTATCATTTTTACCATCAGATCTTTCAATTCTGTCATTCAGACATCTTTTCATATTCTTACAATTTTCTTTAACGTCACTATCATTTATTCAATATGCTAAACTTGCTCCTTTAGTTCTTTCTCTATTTTTTGCTCGAATTCTTTGGACATGAGAAATTTATCGGTATCGATAGACACCAATAGCTCGTCGAAATGTTAACAAAGTCCTCTTATGTAATAATGTATGATTTCAATTTCCCCACTGTACTATCCTCCCCTAGTCTTCACATGATTTGATAAATCCTCTATCTAGTCTATCAGCTCAGTATCAATCATTCTGCACTCCTCTACTTTATCCAAAAACTCGAACATTGTTTTATGATTATAACAGATTTTTTCTACAAGCGTGCACTTTCATTCTCTTTCCCGCACGTATTTCAATTCGTAAAGAGTCACATTGCCAAAGTGTGGGAAAAACCCCTGCTATTCCATTACCGCACGCAAATGCGTGTGGTAATGGATTAGCAAGGGCTTTTCTCGCACGCTTTTTCTAAAGAATAAACTGAATAATGATATATCTCTATGCCACCGACGACGTTACTATGGAAACGGCATGTGAATAAGAATTAATACATTGTCATTATATTATGAAATTGTGTTTAAATATAAATAATATCAACTCGAATTCAATCAGTACGCTCCGGTAAAATGGATACTTCGGGATCTGATGATGGCCTGCCCGAAGAAATATTAGCAGCTTCTTATGAAGCGAGTTTAAATTTGTTACCGGCCAAGTCGAAGACAAAATATGAGAAGCAATATTCAGAATTCATTGATTGGTGTAATTCCAAAAAGGTTCAACCGAGGAAGGAGGAAGTGTTTTCGGCGTATTTTTTGGAAATGTCCAAAATTAATTTGGAGACCAAACACATTATGGTCCCGATATTCAATGATAAAGAGTGTTTGTAAACTGAAACAGGATTTGGATATTGGAAAATTCCATAAATTAACTGCCTTCATTAAACGACAGAATATAGGATTTCGTCCAAAAAAGTCCAAAACTTTTAATGAAGAGGAAATAACAAAATTCATGAGTGAGGCATCTGATGAAATTTACTTGATGATGAAGTTGGTAACAATTTTTGGATTAGCTGGTGCCTGCAGACGAGAGGAACTTACAAAACTCACCATCGACGATATAGATGATAAAGGAGACTTGATCATCGTCAATATTAAGGACTCCAAAAATCATTCACCAAGATCGTTTGTTGTTAAAGTAATATAGCTCATATTCCGACGCGCCGCAGTCATTTTTTGAACATATGTGCGAAACATGTGAAGAAAAACTGTCAAAAAGAATCAGTTCAATTGTGAATGTAAGACAGTGTGCTCGCTGATAAACCGCTCCGATAATCTCAATCAAGTTCGTTAAGAAATTGCTTAAGTTAAATAACTATACCGCAAAAAGTACATTATAGTGTTAATCTAGACTCTAGACCGTGTCGATCTAGTGGTAATTAGCCAGAAAGTCCGGTCGCTACGTGAATGTGCGATTGGGTGAGGTGCTCCCAGGAGGACTACCAAGGAAGAGGAACCCCGAATAGGCCTATTCGTGAAGACAGGAGACAGTCTACAAGAGCAGCTTCTGGAACGACCCCGTAAGTGCTATTCTACGGTCTTCTTCGTGTCGGCTTATATTGGTTTATATCCGGGGTTATAACTCTATAATAACGTGATCACAGTCCACTCAAGCTTTACCAGTAATCTGAGCTATATTTCCGAAACATTTGTTATATCCCAAGACACCAATAATGGATATTTTCTGAACATATACAGAAAATATATGAATTTACGTCCAAAGGAAATACCTCATCGCCGAATTTTCATAAAGTATAATCGGGGAAAATGTAAGATTCAACCTGTCGGAATCAATACAATAGGAAAAATACCGTCCGAAATTGCAGCTTACTTACGCCTACAAAATCCGGAATTATACACAGGACACAGTTTTAGGCGCTCCTCGGCTACTTTCCTAGCCAATTGTGGAGAAGGTATCACAAATATTAAACGTTTAGGAGGATGGAAGTCAACTGCTGTTGCTGTTACTTGGAAGAATCTATTAACCAGAAAAAAAAAATGTCCACTAAAATTCTTAATTTGAATGGTTCTTCCTCTTCAAACTGTAATACAGAATCATTACCTTCCAAAGAGCCTTCGAACAATATGATGGCAAATATTCAACGTTTTGCTTCTTCCTCTTCAGACTGTAATACAGAATCATTATCTTCCAAGGAGCAGCTGACTTCGACCAATATGATGGCTTCTGCTATAAATTTGCATAACGCGACCAACTGCACGTTTACAATAAATATAACTAATAACTGAATATTTCTAATGAATATATTGATAATAATGGGAAGAAACAGAATGTACATAGATTCCTTATCAAAATTCATTTTTATGTGCTGTTAGTCTAGTTTTCTTTTCAATTAATAAAGAATTTATGAATATTATTACAGTTTAAATTTATTTCATAGGCTTGTAGTCTCTATGGACCGAAGGTCAACGATGAGAGTACAATGGTAACGACTTGTCAGAGACTTTTGTCATTCATGTGTATTTAGAATGATCAATTCACATTTGATCTGTGTGTTGAAATCGATTTCGTATAAGCGCTTGAGAAAAAATATTGTTCCTAACTCGTGCGGAAAGTGTTTTTCCCGCACTCAACTGCTTACCCGAACGACGCGAAGCGGCAGTTTCGTGCGGGAAAATATCACTTTCCGCACTTGTTAGGAAAATAACTATTTTTCCTTCAGTTGACGTTTGTACCTTATTATTATAGGTATCGAAAAAAAATTAACAAAAAAATATTCTTTTATAACTAGAAATTTTTATCTGAAAATGTAGAAATAGGTAGATGAAATAATGAAATTGCTAAGATAAAATATTTATTGAATAAAATGTACGAATAAATATTCAAAAGAATAAATAAAGTCTCTGGTGAATATAAGAAATTGTACAAAAATGAAATGTGTTCATTCAATAGAATTCATGGCAACTGAATTCCTTTTATCAATGGTACTATGAGGGATATTGTGGGATATTTCCCACCAGACAAATCTTTTGTGAGATCGAAAGCGTATTCCAGAACTGCAATGCAATCGCGAACTATTTCCCATTCTAAAAATCTAAAAACTCTGGAGCATTTGTCGAATGTGTCACAGCAACACAACAATTTTTAATAATCTCTCGATCATTGTGTGGCACGAGTTTCATATAGTGAGGACATCTAGAATCACTTTCAAATTTGGTAAACCCATCTGTAGTTGTTGAATAGTTTTTAGTTTATCACTAGCAACAACACTATGCCTGTGAAACAGCAATTATGATTTTGCCGGAACTAGCTATTCCTTTCGCAAGGCTAAAAAGAAAACATTTATTAATTAGACAAACATGAACACTGAACATCATACATACATACATCATACAATAGAACGTATATTTAAAATAGTTAAACAAAGTCGAGACTAAACAAACAATTTTGATGAGTGACAGTCAATGGAATAAAAACAATGAAGTTATTGAATTTTCGAATCGGAAATACATGTGTTGTAGTGAATACGATGTAACCGTTGACATACAGATATGGAAAATGTCTTCTAGTCTTCTAGTCCAGTTGAACAGTGGAAGAATCGAAACCTCAGTGCGATTCGATATCGAATAAGCGGCTGGTCTAGTTTTATGGCAGTTTGTAGTGGGGATGCCAGAGTCCAGAGCGCAACGATCTAGGCTAGGATCTCGGATCGAATTAGATTAGAGAGAGGAATCGGTAACATTCCCAACGCGCGAAGCGATGGGTGTTATCATGTCCGTTGAAAATGAATACGACAATTTTATTCCACTCTTATCGGAGGAATTAATTTGCCTTAATGAATGACACAAATACAAATAATTTCCTTTGAAAATTAGTGCTCAGGTCTTTTTCACCATAACTGGTTTGAAAATAGCCTAACGTGAAGGTATCGGCCTATCTCCAAAGGCAACAATAAACGAATTTACCTATTGTCTCCGCAATTGATTGACCACCGAAATACCATTTTATTATTTGAATTTTTTCTTGAACAGTAAACATTTTTATTCACGCGGAATCTAATTTATTTTCAAACAGTATAGCCAATCGCATCCAAGTTCGGATTGCGACTGAAATCGATCTTCGATCCGCGAAGAAGAGCAGAAATCCAGGCATCCCCACTACGATCGAAACTGCTATTATACTAGACCAGCCGCTTCTTCGATATCGAATCGCACTGAGTTTTCGATTATTCCACTGTTAAACTGGACTAGAAGACTGCTCGAATTTTGTACTGAAACCCCAGTGTTTCCAACTACATTTTCCATATCTGTATATGTTCTTATTCGGTCTCGGCTTACTCAATTCACCTCAACCGGCAGATACTGTGTGAACCAAAACACGAAACCAACGCGGAGAAAAATCTTTAATAATTGTTAGCCGTTTGGTGATCTTAATGTAGATATCATGCAATAATAAACAGTACTCAGATTGTTTGAATCTTTTCCGTTTTTCACTGTGTTTTTTCTTCTTATATTTATCAGTTCACTGAAGAGACGTCTAAAATAATTTTGTTCTCTATCTAGGATAGCTACGCTTTCAAAATCGAATCTATACTCCATTCACTTTTATAAAGTATACCGGTTGGCCATGGAATTTTGACACATTTCACCGTGTATATTTTGAAAATGTAAGGTTATGGTCATTCTTCTATCAGTTGAACAAGCAACGTTGCCGTTTCTACATTTATGTCGTAGTAATTACGTATTTATCAAAATGTTTATTTACTTTGGGAAAATAATGAATTCGAGAAAATATTATGTGAATTCAATAATTCCATAGACCTGGCGAATGTTGAAGACACTTTTTTCGCCTAAATACTGCAAATATTTCACGTATATAAACATGGTTGGGAGATTCAGTTATGCTATTTTCTTGTACGGAAATCAAGAACCGAAAACTGAAAAATAATGGACAAAATAGTCCGTTACTTTGTGATAGTTCATTCGAAAAAAGAATAAAAGTATTCGCATAACCCTACAGAAAAACTTATAAACGAACAGTGGAATTCCCCACTTTCCTCCAAAAAATAAGCCTACAGAAGAAATTGAAATACCTTTTTGCACCCCTTTAAATACTCCTGTATGAAAATGTAGTGGTACTACGAAACTCCATTTACAAAGTTCGTGGGAATCTATGTGAATGATAGGTAAACCGAAGCAAGAAGAACGTATTTCTAAACTGGGATGCACCTTAGCTTCAGTCTGTTATCTTTGGGTGTAATGACAAGATATCTGGATAAATTCTGCATGAAAACCATCTATCATACAGTATTCGAGTCAAAAGCAAGATATGGAATTATGTTTTATGGACATACTTCGAAGTCAATTCAAATATTCAATCTCCAGGTGGGTGTTAAACGTCTTAAATTTAATCATATCAACTGGCCTATAATGATTGGATACAAAACTTGAGAGAAAACGGTAACACAATAAAGAAATTGGTTTTGATACAATACATAATAAAAAAAACTTCAACAATTTTCCATCACAAAACAATAATTTCTAACATCTTTACATGTATATGTTTCTTTTTGAGAAAGAGCATTAGATTCTTTAATGTATCAAACAATATGGCATGTTCAAAGCAATTACAGTATTAGGAAAACAGATTCGAACAGGACGCCATACATTTTTACCATGTATCATAATACATGAGCACAAAGATAAAAACCTCTGAATAAGTATAGAGATTTTGTAATTTTTTTCAAAGAATAGGCTGACATATTCATAACGGACAGAATCTTCTTCAGGAACAACATTTCATCTTTCTTTTGGATTGACACTGACGAAATATTTTGAAATCTGCAACAGAAAAGGAGATAGAAAATCATCAGGACATAGTATATAACCCACATTTGGTCCTTGACAACGAAGGTCTTCCGACCATATCTGGTCCTCCAAGCAATTATTTTTGAGATCCTCAGGTTTACGAAGAATCTTTATGTCCCTTATAAAGAGAAAGCCTTTCCCAAAGTTTCCCAATTGGTTATTTTTCTATCTAGGTGGTTTGCAGCAACTCCCTCTTCCATATCCATAATATAATTCATTTTGTTTGATTCAGTTGAACCTCCTTGATCGTAGAAAATCTTCGATACAGTACTAGTTTTATAAGGAGAGTATTCGACATTTTTGCAATACTAGAGACCCAAATGTTAGGTCTTTCACACTGCATAGGGTTCTGTTGAAAAAGGCAGCTCTTTCGCAAAAGTGAGTAGTGTAGGTATCAATCGAAAAGTGTTCATTATTCAAATTATAATTCCAAATTTGTCGATGCAGATCTTTCTTCAAAATAAAGTCTTCAGTCAGTGTCTCTTTGGGTGCCCCGATAGTAGGAAATTCTTTGTCGCCTCTTTCACTTAAAATCCTCCTAATTGTGTTTATGTGCAGCTAAAAAATGAATATCTATTCATATAAAATATAAAACCTTGGTTTTCACTCACTTATACGTCGAAAATGTTGGATAGCTGGTCATGAACTGTCGATGCCAAATTTACTTTAACTCTGCTTTTTTGAAACTACCTTCGGCATTCTTAGTTTCCAGGCTTGATAATTAATAATTAATAATGAAAAATAAACGCAGGGATCGTCTCCGACATTTATTAATTGACGTAATGTCATTCACAAGTGCCAACCTGCAATTTTTTCTGGTGAAAAAACTTGATAAACCTAAAACTTGGCCTCCCGGGATACTTTATAAAAGTGAATGGAGTATATGTCCTTCTCTGTGTGAATTTTGTGTGCAGGCAGATGTTTTCATCTTTTATTTGTTTGTCATTACTCTAATGTTGTTGGACCCTGTCTTTCACGTATTGTTTTGTTTAACCAACGTACACTCTGTTGCAATCCTGGCAGAGAATTTTATATACAATACTAGACCGCATGCTGGAAGGAGTTTTGTCTTTAAATTTGATCAAGGATAGCATATAGAATGATGTCGTGCAACCCCTTTGAATATATATTGTGTATTTTGTAGGACAATCCAGGGAAAACACGAGCCTGAAATATTTTAATTTTGTAGTCACCTCGGGTTTTGAGTTGGTGTGTGTGTTGTTCCTTGTACTGGCTGGCTATCGTGTTGGCATTCCTACCTTTGTCAATCTGATCTAGTTTATGTTAGTAGTTGTTTTGAGCCATTCTAATACAGGGTGATTCACGGTGGATGGCACATTAGACGTTTCTGGAGAACCAGACTTCAGATCGGTTTGAAAATTTAATGGAATGCATTATCGGACCTGTTCTACCCAACTGAAATATTTTCGTCAATGCGGTGTTGTCACTTCTATTAGAAAGTAGTAGCAACTTTGCTTTTTCAAATGAAACACCCGGTATATTATATTATTTTTGGAATCTCCAACAACTTCTCGACAACTTTCATCGACATTATCTTTACCTATATGTTGCCGTTTACGAAATATAAATTAAATAATTGATATTTTAATCGACCGTAAAAAGGATAATATGTGGAAATTTTCAGGTGTTGCGGTCTGTTTGAATAAAAACAAGTTTTTCTCAGTTACTCAATATTCCGTCATTTATTTATGACTTCATCAGGAGTTGTGCTGAAAGGAAATTGGATATAAATTTTCATTCCAACCATCCCCAAAATCAAAAATACAATACCATTGTTGCCATGAAAAATAGGGTGAGCCATATAAGTGACGACAGATTTTTGAGTAATAATTTGAAGAAACTTTACAACATATTTCTTAATAATGGATACCCAAAACACACCCTAAAAACCCTTATATATGGTTCAAACTTTTTCGATGGCCCGACAGATGAAGAGAGTGGACAAACTCTCAAATATAGGAAACTGCCACAGGTGAACGGTCTGACCAACCGAATCATCCCCTTTTTCAAGAATTTTCCAGAGATCAAAATGGCGAAATACAATGTAAAGACAAATGCACATCTATTTTCTAAAACTAAGGATAAAACACCAAATCCTCTAAGAACGAACGTCATCTACGAATTATCATGTTTGGGATGTCAGGGTATATACAGGGTCTTTCACGAGGAACCTCACCCATATTTATACGGGAAACTACTGAACGTATTTTCATGAAATTCACGATGCTGATGAAATCTAAAATATTTTCAAGGCATGAGCACCTCCGGTTTTTCCGGAAATGACGTCAACTTCCGTTTTTCAAATTAGAACACCATTTTTTTATTGCAGAAATAGATTCCTCAGAAAATTTCAAGTTATTTTGATGTAACATTTTTCAGTTTTGGTTGGAAAATTCTCTCTGAGCGGGAAAATTCGAAAAAAAAATCGAAAATAGAGCTCCGCTGAAACAAGAATAACTTCGAGGTTTTTGGATGGAAACTTTTCATTTTTGAGATTTTTCAAGATGTAAGATTGATGTATCCACTTTGAAAATCGAAATCGCGATTCATGATACAGGGGGTGAAAAAATCGCTTTCAAAGTTAGGGATGACAAAATCGTGAAAAATCATTTTTTTCAAATTAGAACCCCATTTTTTTATGGCAGATATTGAATCTACGTTAAAAAATAATGTGAGTGTATGCATCACACCCTTGCCCTAAAGTGGATATTTTCTGAGTTATTCACCAAAAACTGTTTATTCGTCTTGAATTTTCAGCTATTTCTTTTCCCTTCACGCCAAAAAGATGAAATTTTCAGGAAATGTTACTTAAACCATGTTTAAGATTTTACTACCCTAATATGCAAGAGAAAAAAGTTACAGGTTGTTCCTAAATAGATGGCGAATTTGGATTCGAATTTTTATCGGAAACCTCTTCATTTCAACTAATCGGCCATCGGTTTTCTCTCCAGTGATAAATAAATAATTCCTTATGAACCATATGCAAAAACTTACCATGTTTTACATTCTTTTTTTTTAATAATAGATATCATTAATTACATCTGCCAAATTCCTCTTTATTCAGTAGCATTTTGTGTTTACTATTAATTTGGTGATAATTCGTATCAAGTTATAAAATCGATCACTATGCCTAATTTTACCAATGAAGATTATTTAAATCTCATTCAACTTCATGGAGAATGTAATAAAGTTGTAGATAGAACGATTCGACTGTTCATTGAGAGGTTTCCTGACCGACCCAGACCAACGAGAGAAACCATTAACAGAACCATGACAAACTTGAGAAATGTCGGATCTTTCGTTAAGAAAACTATACACAGAGAAAAAAGTGTAGTAGAAGATGAGAACAACGAAATTACAGTTCTTGCATATTTTCGTGTGAATCCTCAAAATTCTCTCAAAGATGCCGAGATTGATCTGGGATTATCTCAATCGAGTGTTTGGAGAATATTAAAAAAACATAAAATGCACCCATATAAATTCAATAGGGTACAGCATGTGAAGGAAACTGGTTTCGTCAGGAGAACAGAGTTTTGCGAAGCTATGATGATTCGATTTCAAGAGAATGAAAACTTTTCGGACTGTATAATTTGGACAGATGAATCTAAATTCACAAAGAATGGTTCTTTCAATAGGCATAACAGTAATTATTGGGATAAAGAGAACAACCACCACTTCAGACAATGGAACTTTCAAGAGACCTGGAGTTTCAATGTTTTTTGCGCCATCAAAAATAATGCAATTCTCGATGTTCACATTTATGTAGGACTTTAAATAGATAGAACACTACACATGTTTGCATTATTTAAAGAATGTTCTCCCTTAGGAGATAGATTTATTCTGACATATTGACTCAAATAATTGAGCCGCTAGTACAGAACCATAATGACTTATGGTATCAACAAGATGGCGCGCCTCCACACAATTCACTCAATGTGTCAAATATCCTCTACAGGCTATTTGAAGATCGATGGTTGGCGAACAATGGTCCACATCTTTGGCCACCACGTTCTCCCGATTTAACTCCTTTAGACTATTATGTTTGGGGTAGGATAAAAAATATTGTCTACTCAACTCCCCTGACTGATAAAGAGGACTGCATAGAACGAGTCAGAAATGCGTTCAGGTTTGTTTAGATTTTTAGATTCATAGTTTTGAAACTCAATTTGGTTTTAAACACTTTTGCAGATCTCTTCCTCCCGATGAGATAAGAAGAGCAACGCACGAAGCATTCCTGAGACGTATAAATAAATGTCTAGAAATTAACGGTCAGAACTTTGTGCATCTTCTCTAGTTATAACTGCGAGAGTTTGCCATGGTTCTCCTAATAGTAACTTGAAGTCGGTTTCAAGAAGGGGTGAAAAATCTACAGCATGGTTCAAATAACAGTTCCTGAAAATTTCATCTTTTTGGCGTGAAGGGAAAAGAAATAGCTGAAAATTCAAGACGAAAAACAGTTTTTTGTGAATTACTCAGAAAATATCCATTTTAGGGCAAGGGTGTGATGCATACACTCACATTATTTTTCAACGTAGATTCAATATCTGCCATAAAAAAATGGGTTCTAATTTGAAAAAATTGATTTTTCACGATTTTGTCATCCCTAACTTTGAAAGCGATTTTTTCACCCCCTGTATCATGAATCGCGATTTCGATTTCCAAAGTGGATACATCAATCTTACATCTTGAAAAATCCCAAAAATGGAAATTTTCCATCCAAAAACCTCGAAGTTATTCTTGTTTCAGCGGAGCTCTATTTTCGATTTTTTTTTCGAATTTTCCCGCTCAGAGAGAATTTTCCAACCAAAACTGAAAAATGTTACATCAAAATAACTTGAAATTTTCTAAGGAATCTATTTCTGCAATAAAAAAATGGTGTTCTAATTTGAAAAACGGAAGTTGACGTCATTTCCGGAAAAACCGGAGGTGCTCATGCCTTGAAAATATTTTAGATTTCATCAGCATCGTGAAATACTTATAAGTGCCGAATTTCATGAAAATACGGTCAGTAGTTTCCCGTATAAATATGGGTGAGGTTCCTCGTGAAAGACCCTGTATATTGGACAAACATCGCAATGGCTGAAACAAAGAATTTCGAAACACAAAAGCGACAGTCGATTAGAAAAGAACTCTTGCGCCGTCGTTCATCACCAGCTTGCGACCGGTCATAATTTTGGTTTCGACAACGTCAAATTATTGGAACAAGAAGACAAATATAGAAGTAGATTGTTTCTCGAAATGTGTGAAATAAGAAAAAATAAAAATTGTGTAAATTATAAATCTGATACCAACCAACTCAGTAGTATATATTGTGGAATTTTGAACGCAATGTAATTTTGATAATTTTAGTGATAATTAACAAGTAATTAAAGTCAACATGTATTAAAAAAGACCATACTCTATATCGGAGTGACATTTGTATAGATGTCACATATGTCTTACTGTATTCATTCTCCATCATGAAATTGACCACGACAACATGTAAAAATAATTCTGAATGTTTGTTTTAATTTTAATGTATTGACTGTAATTCTGTAAGTTGATGATTCTTTTGTGAGTCATGTTTTATTGTAATATTCAATTTCCTTTCAGCACAACTCCTGATGAAGTCATAAATAAATGACGAAATATTGAGTAACTGAGAAAAACTTGTTTTTATTCAAACAGACCGCAACACCTGAAAATTTCCACATATTATATAAATCAAATTCAATTTTTTGCACCGGAAAACATGACCTCTAAAAATGCTAATAACTTCGGGTTGAGAAACACTATGGCAATGAAATTTGGTTTGGAGTTAGGTATTACATAAATGCTTCCAACACTCCAGCCTGATTTACGTTACTTCAATACAGAGTGACAAAAAAACAGTCTTTTCGGTTGCTTGAAAAAGTGACTGAAAGTTGTTTATTTCAAATGGAACGCCCTGTATATTATTGGAAATTCGGAAAACTGATGAAATTCGCTTTCATTCTATGTATATCATGCCTATATCTAACTAGTCAAATTTCGGACTTATGAGCATTTATTTGTCAAAATGTCCCTTCAGAATGGTATTTCCATTCGGTATTTGGTAGGCAGGCGATGATTACTATTTGACGGTACCTTGTGACATTCTCCTAATAATAAAGGCACCAAGAAGCTTGAATTTCGACATTTTCTTCATTTCAGGAGTTGCAAATACCCTCGAAACGATGGAAGAAAACTATTCAAACGAAGTGCTCATGAATTTGTTCATTATTATTAACTGGAGAGACTTTTCGAAGATCGGTGGATAAGGCGCTTGGGACCATGGAATTGACCAGCAAGAATACCCGATCTTAGTCCGTTAGATTTTTATCTGTGGGGAATGTTGAAAGAAAAAGTTTACAAAACACCCGTGCATTCGAGAGATGAATTGTTGGAAAGGATTGCCCAAGGATTTGAAGATTTGGATTTCAAAGAAATACGATCTGCCACGACGAAAGCAGTCAACACCTTCATTTTGAAGTGCTTGGAAGTGAACGGCCAGCGAGTTGAACATACTTTGAAGTATTCGACATGATTGTTCTACTTTTTAATGATAATTCATATAAATAGTTTGAGTCTCAAGTTTCTTGGTGCCTTTATTATTAGGAGAATGTCACGAGGTACTATCAAGTATTAATCATGGCCTACCTACCAAATGTAGAATGGAAATAGCATTCTGAAGGGACATTTTTACAAATAAATGCTCATAAGTCCGAAATTTGACTAGTTAGGTATAGGCATGATATACATAGAATGAAAGCGAATTTCATCAGTTTTCCGAATTTCTAATAATATGCAGGGTATTGCATTTGAAATAAACAACTTTCAGTCACTTTTTCAAGCAACCGAAAAGACTGTATTTTTTCATCACCCTGTATTGAAGTAACGTAAATCAGACTGAAGTGTTGAAAGCATTAATGTATCACCTAACTTCAAACCAAATTTCAATGCCATGGTGTTTCTCAACCCGAAGTTATCAGCATTTTTAGAGGTCATGTTTTCCGGTGAAAAAAATTGAAATTAATTTATATTTCGAAAACGGCATCAGTTAGGTATAGGGAAATGTCAATAAAAGTTGTCGAGAAGTTGTTGGAGATTCCAAAAATCTATATACAGGGTGTTTGGTAATTCGACGTGAACCTTGAAAAGGGATATACTAGACGTCATTTGCAGTGAATTGCGTCGAGTGAAGCATGGTCCGAAAACCTATGGTTACGAAGATATCGCGATTTTTCAACTTTTTTGAAATTTTCTGCTTCGTTATCGAAAATAATTAATTTTGTGAAAACTACTCGACCCTTAATATTCAATGATTATTTTTTTCAAAGCTGAGGAGATGGGTCCATTTCTTGCGAAAAAGTATTCACTAAAAATTCAGATAACCCGAGATATACAGGGTCATTAATGGCTGCACCTGTTTTCCTCATAAAATCTTGATAAAACAATTGAGAATTACTCGAAAAAAGTATTATGAACTTGGTGTACAAATGTAAGGAAAAACTTCCCTGTTTCATCAGCTTTTCAAAAAGCTACATATGTCAATAATTCCTTCATGCAATCTAATAATATGGCCGGAAAACCAAGCAGACAACAGACTTTTTCGAGTCATTCAGATATCCAATTATCCTTTATTTCACTTGGCGTGATTCGTAAGCCGTAAGCGGGCCATGGTTCGATCACTAAATGACTCGAAAAAGTCGGTTGTCTGCTTGGTTTTCCGGCCATATTTTTAGATTGCATGAAGGAATTATTGACATATGTACCTTTTTGAAAAGCTGATGAAACAGGGAAGTTTTTCCTTACATTTGTACACCAAGTTCATAATACTTTTTTCGAGTAATTCTCAATTGTTTTATCAAGATTTTATGAGGAAAACAGGTGCAGCCATTTATGACCCTGTATATCTCGGGTTATCTGAATTTTTAGTGAATACTTTTTCGCAAGAAATGAGGACCATCTCCTCAGCTTTCAAAAAAATATTCATTGAATATTTAGAGTCGAGTAGTTTTCACAAAATTAATTATTTTCGATAACGAAGCAGAACATTTCAAAAAAGTTGAAAAATCGCCATATCTTCGTAACCATAGATTTTCGGACCATGCTTTACTCGACGCAATTCACTGCAAATGACGTCTAGTATATCCCTTTCCAAGGTTCACGTCGAATTACCAAACACCCTGTATATAAAAGAAAGATGTTGGTTACACCATTTATAACTCGAGATCGGAAGGACTGTAGGTTATGAAACTTCATATATGGATTCGTCTACGGTCTGGTTATTATAAAATACAATAAAACTTTGAAAAGATCGATGAAAATTTTACTCATACAGGAAATGCTTTTCCTTCTTTTGAGTAAGGTCACTAGGTGTCGCTACAGTTACAGTTACGCTACAGCTTAGATTGCGTTAGATTGCGATGTAAACATATAGTGTGTAATTTGGGTTGCCTCCGACTCTGCGCTGTTGACCAAAACGTCTTAGCGTAGGAGTAGGTAGGTACAGATCTCTAAAATGATTAGATTTCGTTGAGATATGAGGGAGAATTCGTTCTTACCACTTCAAGTGGCGCTATTCACACATTATGACTGTTCTTTACTATATACTAAACTGGTTATTAGTTATTTTTACAGTTTTAGATATTCAAAACAGAATAAGGTACATTATTTGATATTATCACCATTAGATGGCGATGTATAGAACTTATAGTGCCATGAAACCATGAAAGGCTATAACCAGATCAAGAACCGAATTAATATCACAGTGAATTTTAATCGAAATGACAAGTAAATCGGATTTTGGCGATCGGGTTCAATCGTGAATTGTCCATTCTCATCTTCTCTCATAATTTTTGAAATGTTTTCGAATTTCTGTTTGGGAATGAATATGTTTGCCATAATTAGTAATTGACATATTATTTTTGTTTCTGTTCTGTGTGACAGCCCATATCCATGGAAACATGGAAATCTTGCTGCTCCACCAACTGAGATGTTTACCAATTATTTCAAGCTGAGCACCAAAAGGCTAAGATGTTTAAAATAATGGTGTGAGCACTAATTAGATTTTGATTAGTCAACATTGAGAATATTAGAAAAGTTTCGATTTTTCCAATTCAGAAAGCGCTATTCACAAAATAAGTTCTAATTTTATTAGTTGGTTCAAATATTTGAATTCATTCTGGTGAACGTCAAGAAGTCAAGAAGGAAAATAAGAAAACGTCTAAGCGTATTTGTATTCTCTGAAGTGAAGAATTAAACATAGACAAAGTACTTCAATTCAAATTTTCAGCGTTGTATTGGCAGAAATAAAGTGGTTTATACGGTGATCGAGTGATCAAAGGTAATTCATCATTGGAACTATTTCTCATCCATACAATTCTATCGGGATTTATATTTGCATTCGTGTTGTCATTCATTACAAAATAGGTACTGCAATGACAAAACTGTAAAGCATTTAAAACAAAATGTTATATGTTCTACAATTAATTAGATACCACTTAAATGAGGAGAATTTTTTTCGTGCGAATAACAATGGTACTAAAATTTTGTATATTTTGCCTATTTTATCGCCTGCTTGAAAAAAATAGCAATGATTAGTTTATACAACTTCAACGGTAGGTTTCACAAAGCGTTATCACCGGTGATCGGAGCTTGATCTAGCACCAACTAGATTTGACACTTTGACAGTTCAAAAATCAGAGAACCAAGGCGTTGATATCCGATCACCGGGGATTACGATTTGTGAAATTCACATCATTTAGGCGAAACAAAGTTCGCCGGGACAGCTAGTAATATAATATACCGGATGTTCCATTTGAAAAAGCAAAGTTGCTACTACTTTCTAATAGAAGTGGCAAAACCGCATTGACGAAAATATTTTAGTTGGGTAGAACAGGTCCGATAATGCATTTCATTAAATTTTCAGACCGATCCGAAGTCTGGTTCTCCAGAAACGTCTTATGTGCCATCCACCGTGAATCACCCTGTATAGTAAGGGGGTAGTTGTTTCTCAAGAGTATATCCGTTATTTTCATGATAATCTTTTTCTCAAACTTTTGTAACTTAACTTAGTGATAAAACTCTGTGGATTGAATTGGTAGCAGCTGTTCTCTTTTGTTGGAAAGGAAGTTGAGAGATCGACCAGAATAAAAAGGTTTTGTATAACAATCTGTGATCATTTCATTGTTTTCTTTTATCACAATAACAAAGGAAAAAGGTAGATTCTTATTATTTTCTATTTCAACAATAATTGGAGTTTCTCGTGGAATGAGTTGAACATATTGAGTGGTGACTCAAGTGGTTTTCAGGTAGGATTAGGAATGTATCGTCAACATATATTCTCTTATATTCAGCCGACCAGCAACATCCTCAAATATTTACAACATAATTAATTCAGCAAAATCCGGACTGCCAGGGAATCCCATATTGCTGGTCCATATAATTGTTTATTAAAAGTGTTGTTGAATGTAGAGTAACTACTACCGAATATAACTTCAACTAGTCTAATGAAGCTGTTTTTGTCTAATTCAGTGTGGCTTCTTATATATTGCCATCTTTTGATAATGACCTCGACAACTAACGACTTTGGGATGTTTGTGAACAAGGACACAACATTGAGAGACACGAACATAATTAAAAATGGAACAACGATTCATGCTTCAACAACTCGTTGTAATTATTGAAATTCACTATACAAATGGTGAAAATTTAGCAGAGACAGTACGTCGTCTTAAAGCACCTTGTTGAACCGCAATACAGAAATTGGTGGAGAAATTTGAGCTATTGAAAAAAGTTAGTGATGTGAAGAATAAAACCCATGCACGTCGCTCAAGAACAGCCGAAAATATCGATGCTGTAGCCAAAAGTGTTGAAGAAAACCCAGCTTTGTCTATTCCTCGTCGTTCTTTGGAATAAGACATTCCACAAACGTCATCAAACCAAATTTTGCATGAAGAAATTAAAATTTTCTTCGTCCATTATATTGATAATAATAAAAACAAAATATCAGGAATCGGACTAGAAAATTCTCCTCAACAAATTTCTTCAAGCCAACGTTTCGAAACAGCACTGTTCCATTCTCAAGGCTTTTGAAATCTTAAATTTACGGAGAGAATTTTATTGCATAATTTTTGATTCTCTCCGTGAATTTGAGATTAGGAAAGCATTGAGAATGGAACAGTGCTGTTTCGAAACGTTGGCTTGAAGAAATTTGTTAAGGAGAATTATATAGTCCGATTCCTGATATTTTGTTTTTATTATTTGCATAAAGATTTGGGTCTGAAGGTTCGGTTAACACAAGAATTCAAGTCGGCAGATCATCAACAGTGCTTTGAAATGCATGAAAACAAATCCTGAATTCCATCGAAAAATCATCGTAAAAATTCATCACTCCATCATTTCCATCTCGGTGGCTTCGTCAACAAGCAGAATTTTCGCATCTGAGGCTTGGAAAACCCAAGAGTTATTGTTGAATGCCTTTCTATCCTCCACGTGTGCCTGTTTGGTGCAGTTTATGGCCCGGTGGGATCATTAGACCTTAATTTTTCGATAATGAGACAGAAGCAACAGTTACGGTGAATGTATTGCGCTATCGAGAGATCATAAATGATTTTTTATGGTCGGAATTGGATGGTATTGATCTGAACAACGTTTACTTCCAACAAGACGGCGATTCGTGCCACAGAAGCAACGAAACCTTAGATATTTTACGGGAAAGGTTTCCGGACCGTGCTATCTCTCGAAGAGGGTGATAACAATTGGTCACCGAGATCTTGTGACACTTCGCGACTGCTTCCTTTGGAGCCATGTGAAAGAGAAGAGCCCAGCGTCGATTCAAGACCTCAAAGATGGAATTCTATCAGGACATAGGGCAGCCATTTCGCGATTTGGTTATGGAAATTTTCATGAAAAGGATATGGTCCTGTTTCCGTGATCGTAATGGTCATTTGGCGGATGTAGGTTTTCATTATTAAAGGCATACCTTCCTCTTTATAATGAAATAAGCATCCGATCAGAGGATACCTTTAATAATTCGTCACCTATATATCAATCGGCATACCACAGGGAACGATGGTGGGTCCTATTTTTTTTTAATATATATTAACGATATATTCAGCATCAAAAATATCGAAGCACTCATATAACATCATACGCGGATGACACCGCATCGCTTTTTTTGGGGCACTCATGGGATGGTATTTATAAGATGGCAGAGGATTGTTTGAGGGTAATATTGCTATGGTTGAGCCATAATCGGCTGAGCCTCAATGTAGATAAGACGAAATTTGTGACCTTTCCCTCAACAATAAAAGACCAGCCAATGAATGAGACGATTTTCATTCATAGATCATATTGCGAATCTTCTTTGAGCTGTTCTTGTCCAGCTATAACTAGAACTAGCTCGATTAAGTACTTGGAAGTTATGCTTGATCAGTTCCCCTGTTGGGACAAACATGTTGAATCCTTGATGGAAAGATTGAGAAAGCTTACCTACAGATTCCATCAGCTCAGAAATATTTTGAACAGAAAACTTTTATTGACCGTATATGACTCACTGGTGGAATCTTTTATAAGGTACTGTATCACTGTATGGGGTGGCTTAAGTAAAACCCATAGACATAGTTAAGATATCGCCCAGAAGTCTTTCATAAAAATATTATGAGGAAGAGGAAAACATTTTCCTCAGAGACTCTTTCCAGGGAATCTCGGCTTTTAGACGTGAGAAAGGTTTCCGGACTGTGTTATCTCTCGAAGAGGTGTTCACAATTGTGATTCGATCCCTTGAGGTCTACGCCAAGAACCCAGCGTCGATTCAAGACCTCAAAGATTGAATTCACGAGGCTTTCGAGGTTATAGGGCAGCCACTTTGCAATTTGATTATGAAAAATTTCGTGAAAATGATATGGTCCTGTACTCCTGTAGTCGCTGTCATGGTGGTCATTCGGCTGATGTAATTTTCCATTATTTACGTCAAACCTTCCTCTTTATGATGAAATTAACATCCGATTATTTATCTTTTCCTTTGAATGTCAAAATAGCACCTCTTATTGGAAAACGCCGAAGGTACCTTCATGTAAAAGCATTATCTGTTGATTGAATTTAACAGAGAATGCCCCTGAATCAACATTCTTGCATATCGTGTTGTCTTCCGAAAGCAAATAATTATTATAAAATCTACCTTGTGTAAATAATAGATAATCACGTAACAATAACCAATAATAGAACGTTTAGCAATGAATTTGAAGACAAGTCTGTTGCATGTTTCTATATCGGATGCTTTAATTGAAAAATATATGCATTTCCAGGACATGAAAACGGCAAAATTCTCCCAAGAAAGCGGTGACAGCGTGTGCCATACTGCTCAGTTAATTTATTCAACCCAAAATGGGCTTTTAATTTGATTATTATATCAACATCCCAAACGCTTCTACAATGTTTGATTTATTTTTTGTGGAAGTCCTGCGTGACTTGGGAGAGACTGTCGTAAGGAAGTCGTAAAATAGTATCAGACATCTGTCGCATTTCCAACCCCCCCCCCCCTCGTTTTCGACTTCAAGTTCATAATTTATTCGTCATTCAGTATGTCTTACTACAATGTTACCAGTAGTTTCGGTTAAATCGAAAAAATACGAATGGCGTTACGCAATTTTTTTACTGAGCAAACCCCAATTATTTTTCAGTTCTCTATCTATCCTTACGACAGGATCACCTTTTTTTGAAACACCCTGCATGTAAGTCACGAGTAGGTTCAAATATTAAGATCTCAGTTTTAATATTTTTATGCTAAAAATTCAAAATGGACACCATTTCAACAAACAATCATACCTAAAAGCACTGACGTCAAGTCAGGAGCTTTCGAGTGCTCTTTCATCGTCCTTGTAAGAAGATTCACCTTTTAGATAGATTCGATTTCAAGAATTCAACGGAAAATTTCACAGCAGTGCTGTCAAAGCAATCGTTTTCCTGTTATTACAGAATATTGGGAATTTTTGGTCAAGAATTCGTCTGCATTTTCTCTGGTTCTGTTATCGCGATCTGTATACAATTCGTGTTGTTCAAATACGTCATTCTTCATCTAATTCCATTTAATCTTCATCGAATCTGTAGTCATGAATCATTGAGGAAAATAACACTTCGAATTTTGACTATTAACGCATGACATCGGTTCATAGTGTTTGCAGATGGACGGATAGGCGGACAGAATTGAATTTGACCAAGGATTCTCGATCAGTGATTCAAACAAGAAATTCCCTTTAGCATCCGGTAGCTCGAACTTACTAGTACAAGCTGTATTGTTATAACGATCTATTTGCCTGAAGTCGCTGGCTTCGTATTGTTACGAATTCACCTATGTTTATATATTTCAAAAATGGAATAGCGATTTTATTCGGATTCATACTTTCATCCATGTTTAGAAATAATTGAAATATTTGTCAGGTAGTTGGATTCTTTATTCGACACTCCTTTCTACATCACATCACCGACGTTTCGGTCGCAAATCGGACCTTTATGAAGGCTAGAAATTCAAGCATTCAAAACTCAGACATGAAAAACTTTGAAAAACTTACATAAATGATTTTACAGGAGTTGAGTTACAGTTAAAAATATCATCAATCTGCAGAGAGTAGGCTTTTTTAAATTTAAAAACATCAAAAACGCGAGAAAAATTATTGATTGGCAAGAATATGTGGAAATCATAGGATGTTATAGGATAGAATTATTTGACATGGAACCACCGAAGATTATCTTCTTTAAGGTACCAACAGATTGTTGTTTATTTTACTGAGTTTGTTGACATCCTCTCTAAAGTTTACTGTTTTATTCAATGATATCTGGATCATTTCGCTTATATTTCTGCGATACCTGTTGTTTTCGTGGTCGATTACTGTTGTTCCTTCGAAATCAAACTTGTGTCCTTCTCTCTGCAGATTGATGATATTTTTAACTGTAACTCATCTCCTGTAAAATCATTTATGTGAGTTTTTCAAAGTTTTTTATGTCTGAGTTTTAAATGTTTGAATTTTTAGCCTTGATAAAGGTCCGATTTGCGACCGAAACGTCGGTGATCTGATGTAAAAAGGACTGTCGAATAAAGAATTCAAATACCTGAGCAATTTTATTTTACTTTTTTTTATCACTGCGAGAATGATTAATATAGTATATTCTAAAACTAGTTGCACAATGGGCTCCTATTCCATTAAGAATGCGAAATTCGAAAACGAGCGACGAAGGATCGAGTTTTTGAACGCATGAGTATTGGAATTGCATTCTGCAACCAGCATTAGACGATATTTTCTCTATTTCAGTCAAATTTTGTGAAATTCAATGAAAAATTCAAATTATAGGTCCTAGTGACTTTCATATTGTATCTTGGCAGTTGGTGTGAATGTTAGGAAATACGAAAATTGACATTTCCAAACCGACGTTTGCTGAAATTTGATAGGATCGGAAGTCATTGTTGACAACCACAAAACGAAAAATGTAACTGAAAACGATGCTGTAATGAATTCATTACAGCACTGTTTTTAGTACTGTAATGAACTCATTACGATACTGAAATAGATACCATTTCTGAAGTGTTTTCCGATAAGAAATGTTATTTGGACATTCAAACAAAAACGCCTTTTTTTTAGATGAATGATAAAAAATGGATAAAAAAAAAATTATTCAGGTATTTTTGCATATACCAGCTCGAATGAGACACCTAAGCTATGCTTGAGTTGTGTAGCTTCACTCGAGCAATGAATCAAAACAATCAGATGAGTACCTACAATGGTAATAAGGTAAACAATAAAAAAAAACAAAGAAATAAGGAAAAACACATATAGGTACATTTATGACTCCGATATATGCAACCACATCTGGATACTGGGGAGAGTGGAAGGAGACGCCTGGGGGAGCCGCACATTAACCCTTTAGTGCCCAAGATTTTTTTTTCGCGGTATATTTATTAAAATTATATTTTTTAGCTTCAGTTATCATAAGAGAATACGAAAAAAATATCTGAAAAAATCAGAAACTTTTGTTGTACTTGTAACATCGTTAAGAACAATAGGTACTCATAGGTACCGTCGGGATTTGAGATATGATTTTGATTAAGATTGAAATGATGGATGAACCGATATTTCAATGAAATTTATTAAAAAATTAAAAACAATATTATTAACAGAGAAATAAATAAAAATTCAACAAAGTAACATTTTTTCTTACACAAAAAACTATTTTTTTTTGTCATTTTTGGCATAATTATCGTGCATCTCCGGTCATAAACATAAATATTATTCTATTGCACAGTGTCAGGAAATCTGAAAATTATTATGCCATTTCATAGTACTCTAGAAAGCAGTTCTTATTTGCATTACAGCACAGAAATATTCCACAAGTAGAGCATTTGCTGTGAGGGCGCGATTGTACTGATTTGGAACTGCACATCTCGCAGCTACCTCAAATATTACCCAGTGGCTTCTCCTTTTTCCTAATCTGATATCTTCAGCTACACTATAATTAATTATATCTTCGACGTTTTGCTATTGGTTTCAATTCAGTTTTTCTGTGACGATCATTGTCCATAGCAATGAATCCAAGACTAATTGATCTTCTGAATTCTAAAGTGGATATTTTTTCAAATTGCATACAATAAATAATGTATGCATTTATGAATGCTATATCCAAAAATCCCCACATCATTGTTGTCTAGAGGTAAATCTTCAAAAGCAAAGGTGCAATTCCTCTTCAGTAAGAGGTCCCTTATCCCAACAAGTTTTATTTATTGGATCCATAATTCCTGACGGTACTTTTGAGGTGTCTGCAAAACGGGGTTAGTTTGAAACTAATCATCCAATTCATATATCAATTAACTATATAATTATATAAAATGAACACCCACTATATCAAATTATATTATTTTCATGACTTTGAAGCATAATAAATAATATTTCTGAGGATCTGAACTTACCTTTCAGAAGTGCACGAAGCCTTAGGTAAGCGTTCGTCCATACTGGTTGAAAGAGCGCCAAACGCGCGATGTATCAGCAGGGGCATTTGACGGTGGGGGAAAACACATAGTACCCGTCGATACCTACGAGCTTGCGGCGCAGAACTGAGGAACACTTCGAAATACAGCCGGTTATTTGATGTGGTACATTTGAGTACCGTAGGGCACTAAAGGGTTAATCAGATCAAGTTCTCGAAACCCTCAAAGTTCTCTGAAACATATGATTTCAAATTCTTCCGCTGTCTCTTGTTAGGGATATACCGCATACGAAGCGGCAGCATGTTGATAAATCTTGGACCTAGATATGTTTCAAACCGTTGAGAGTGAGTTTTTTTTACATAGCGGTACTATCATCGGTCTATTGAGGCCCACACGAGTAATATAAGAAAGTATTCCGGGAGACACAGGAAACCTCATCATCCACGACAAACAATGGTACACAAACAGCTTTCTCAAGTCTAAAAGCCGAGATTCCTTGAAAAGAGTCTCTGAGGGAAATGTTTTTCTCTTCCTCATAATAAGTTTTATGAGAGACTTCTGGGCGACATCTTAACTATATCTTACTTTACTTAAGAGACCCCACACAGTGATACAGTATCTAATAACAGATTCCACCAGTGAGTTATATACGATCAATAAAAGTTTCCTGTTCAAAATATTTCCGAGCTGAGATAGAATCTGTAGGTAAGCTTTCTCAATATTTTCACCAAGCATTCAACATGTATGTCCCAACAGAGGAACTCATCAAGCATCACTTCCAAGTACTTAATCGAGCTAGTTATAGTTATAGCTGGACAAGAACAGCTCGAAAACGACGAGGAATGGGCAAACCTGGGTTTTATTTAATACTCTCGCATACAGTAGCAATATTCTCGGCTGTTCTTGAGCGACGTGTACGGGTTTTATTCTTCACATCACTAACTTCTCCCAACAGCTCAAGATGCTTCACGACATCCTGAAAATGTTCGAGTTTTACGAACCGTCTCTGCCAAATTTCACCATTTTCTTAGTGATTTTAATAATCTCATCCCGTTGTTGAAGCGTATATCGTTTAATTTTTATTAATGGGGTGGTTTCTACTTGTCAAATTTCAAAAAATGACAGCTTCAGAGGTGACATCTACCGATATAGCGAGGTATTCAAGATCACTCCTCTTATTCGAAACCCCTTTATCATTTTACTTCCATTTGATTTCCCAAAATGACGCTCCGGAAATCATAGATAGACTCAAAATCATGTACATATATAATAAAAAAAAATTTTCAATTTTTGAATATATTTTGAACCCTTCAAATGTCCCTTATTGGAGTAACACCATATTCTGAAGAAGAATTCATAACTTTATATTTGGTACTCTGAAATAGATGTAGGATTTCATCTGTGTAGAATAATGAAACGTATAATAAATTTAAATATTTGTTGAAAATTATTTGGGCTATTTGAATTATCTATACGGTTAGTTGTTACCGACGTTTCGGCACGCATCCAAGCCCAGGAGGGTGATTTTGATTGCAAGGTGATACCAGGGAAAAATAAGAATAACCTTGTATTGATCAAATTCAAGAAAGAGGGGGCAAAGCAGGAGTTGCTTGGAAGGAGGAAGGATATTGGAAATGTGGATCTGATGGAGTGTGGAATAGGTAACAGGAGGGGCAACATATATATCAATGAAGACCTCCCTACTGACGTGAGGAGGCTGTACCAGAGGGCCCGAGAACTTCGTAAGCATGGTTTTCGGTATGTTTGGTGTAAGGATGGACAAGTCTTGGTGAGAAGATCCGACATTAGTAATATTACTAGAATAACTTGTGAAGGCCAAATAGATGAAATGATGACTTCCGCCGTTGAACAAGAGTAAAATTGATAACAAGTTTAAGTTTTTTTTTTTCTTTGTTTGTTTATCTCATCATGATGGTTAATTTTGTATCTGTTGGGCACATTAATGCTCGATCACTAATCCCAAGTTTTTCGGAGTTTGAGAGTTTTGTTTGTAGTAAAAATTTTGATATAATAGGAATATCAGAGACCTGGCTAGATAAACATATGAAGTCAGATATCGTTATGCTTGAGGGGTACAACTTCGTGAGGCAGGATCGTGACGGACGTGGTGGAGGGGTCGGCCTTTATATTAAGAACTGTTACGAATACAAGATAATACGCGATAAACTCATGAAAAATGATCATTTCGAGCAAATTTGGTTGAGGGTATCGCTTGGTAAGGTTTCATTCGCTGTGGGATGTATTTACCGGCCACCAAATTTTGTAACATCGCAATTTCTTTCGGCACTTGAAGAGATCTTGATGACAGTCGGCGTGCTGGCGGGGAATGTGCTCCTCATGGGGGACTTCAATATTAACTGCCTGAATCTATACTCTAAGGAAGTAATAGAGCTAAATAATATATTGGAATCTTTTAGTCTTTCGCAAGTTGTTCTTAGCCCTACTCGCATTACGCCGACTACAGGTACACTCATAGACTTGATTATTGTATCGAATGATATTCCTGTTGTTGAGGCTGACACTACTCCAGCTCTTGCATCCACAGATCACGAGTTTGTATCTTGCCAGTTGTCGATGCCCTCTGCTAGGAGAAATGTTAAATTTATAGAGCATAGAGACTTAAATGGTATCGACACGCGGCAGTTTTTGTGTGACCTCCGGTCCATTCCATGGCGAAACATTTATGACTACACAAAGATAGATGATAAGGTTGACTTCATCAATGAGAATATAATTACATTGTTGAACCTGCATGCTCCTAAAAGACAAATTAGAATAACTAAATCGAAATCTCAGCCCTGGTTAAGAAATGTGGGGTACTTGAGGAAGTTGAGAGATAAGGCTCTCTCAAAATACAAAAAAAACCCAACGGACTCTAACAGAGCATACTATAAGTCATTGAGGAATTTAACGAATGCATCGATAGAAAATGAAAAAAAAGCTTTTCTCGTGACAAAACTAGATTCCTCCCGTAATGTTTGGCGAGAGTTAAATAAGTACTGTGGGGAAATAAATAAAGGAGCCTCGGAGCTCCCGGCGGCTTTGAGCGACGTGGATGCACTTAATGATTTCTTTGTTTCGTCGGTTCCTCCGGCACAAGATGTCTGTGGAAATCTCATTCATCATTATACGGAAAATGTAAGGGAAAATCTCACCTCAACATTTGAATTTAACCCAATATTGGAAAGCGACGTTCTCAGAATAGTCAATAACTTAAAGTCACGGGCATGGGGGATTGATGGAATAAACATTGATGTGATTGATTTGTGTTGCCCATTCATTGTGCCGTACCTAACACATGTGATGAATTTCTGTTTACAGAATTCAGTATTTCCTAGTATGTGGAAAAGAGCAATTATAGTTCCAATTCCTAAAAAAAACAATCCCAATGAATATAAGGACCTTAGGCCTATCAGTATTTTACCATGCATGGCAAAAATTTTGGAACGTGCAATGTACGAGCAGATGGTAGAGTACATTGAAGCCAATAATATATTGCCGGCTACGCAGTCTGGGTTTCGGAGGGGTCACGACTGCTCAACAGCTCTTGTGAGTGTTTGCGATGACATTTTTCGAGCAATGGATGGTGCCGAGGTTGGTGTGTTGGTGCTTCTCGATTTTACTCGTGCTTTTGACACTATTTGTCATAAAATTTTAATTTCGATACTACACTTCGTTGGCTTCGGTGATGCGGCAGTCCAGCTATTTAAAAGTTTCATGCACGAGCGGAAACAATGTGTCAGAGTTGATGACGCAACATCGCACGAACTCACAATCTGCAGTGGAGTCCCTCAGGGATCTATTTTGAGCCCCTTGTTGTATGCTTTGTATGCGGCTGGTCTCCATGGTGCTATACAAGCATGTAGCGTACAATACTACGCGGACGATACACAGCTGTACCTGTCAAGTTCTGTGGATCGTATTCAGGCATCATGCGACGCTATCAATGCTGATCTGAAGAGATTTAAAGATCTGTCTCTTAGTCATCACTTGCACTTGAACCCTCTCAAGAGTTATGTTATTTTATTGGGCTCAAAAGTATACATTGATAGAGTGAAAGACATGGTTCAAATAAAAATTGGGGACGATACGCTGGAGATTAAAGAGGATGTAAAGAATTTAGGTCTAGTATTTGAGTCACAGATGCGATTTCACAAGCATATTACACAATGTGTGCAGAGGGCATTTGCGAGCCTCAAGTCAATTTACACAGTTCGACGTGTTCTGCCGGTGAAAACAAAAAGAATGCTGTGCGAGTCGCTTGTGCTGTGTAATAGGGGAGATAATTTTTGAAACTATAAAACAGACATGTCTTGAAAAATTGGGACTTGAACGTTTTCTTTCCTGTAATATTTAACCGGTATTTTCCACTTCAACTTCTGAAATTTAATAGCCTTGTGTTAGAAAAATTAATGGATCGTTTATCAAGACCACATAGGAATGTCTGGCGAAACATTAACGACCGAAATTGTTGATTTTCAGTTTAAGTTTATTTAGAGAACTAAATGATAAATTATAATTGTCCCACGAATTTGGTTGCAATTACTGCACACGATGACAGGAATAAAATTCAACGCAGGCATTGTTGAGAATTGTCACGTAGCATTGCATGGGAAACTGCGATATCTCAAGAAGAAGGTGGGAAGCAGAAAAAAATCTTTATTTTGATTGGTTCATAAAAACAAAGATGGTAGAAGTTTTGATTTGATTGGTTTTGAAGGATTGACGATTGGTTTTTGGAGGAGACGAAGAGGGGAAAAACTTCGACTTGCTCGGGAGACGAAAAAGGCAGTGTCTGGTGGAATCTTAAAACGAGAAGGTTGCCAGTGCTCGCGTCGGTAATAGGGAGTAACTGGAGGAACCTAAAGGGAAGGTCCTCAGTTGACTCAGGTTTGAAATCGGAAACTAAGGGTAGTACGGTTTCAGGGTATGTACTTCAGTGTTTGGAAGTACGGTCTCAAAGCGGAGACGAAAACAGTTAAGTTTGAATCGGAAACTAAGGGTAGTACGGTTTTAGGGTAGGTACTTCAGTGTTTGGAAGTACCGTCTCAAAGCGGAGACGAAAACAGTTAAAGTTATTCGGAAGACGGCATTAGGGTAACTCATAGATCTTGGCTTCTTTTGAAGTTTTGGAAAATCAGTCTCAAACAGGGACATATAAAAAAGTGTTAAGTCGTAACTGGTAAAGTGTCCAAAATTACTTGGAATTATTTAGATTGCGTATCGTCGGTATATTCGGGAGTGAAGGTCAATTTGGCGAAAACGTGTGGGTGTCGTGTTTCGTGTCTAATCTGTCTGTTTCAGGAAAGAAGCATCGTCGTAGAATTATCCTCCTAGGTTCATCATTCTTGGGATCATTGGTTCAGGAAAAAGGTCAGATAAATTGTTTATGCTTAGCTATTTTTGAGGATTGGTAGAAAAGCCGCATGCCCGCCCAAAATATATTTATAGTCCAGAGTCCTGAAATCTCCCACAAGTCGTAAATGTCTTTTAAAGTATATTGTTTTTTTTGTAATCACCCTTAAGTAACTGAAAGTGTACTAGTATATGGAAATACTTGTTGGGTTCCCTTAAGTGTTGGAAAGTTTAAGTGGGAATTAATTTTGAGATTTCCCTTGTATATTAGAAAGTTTGAATTTGTATTATTCTTGAAATCTCTCTTGAGTAGCTGAAGGTTTAATTAAGTGAATTTTGAGATCATCCCATGTTAATGATCTTGGGGGTTATTTTGACAAACCCTTCTTGTTTTTGTTGATATCTTGACTTCATCATTTTTTAATTGGAATTCACACCGATGGTTGATTTGATTTCGATAATTGGATTATGTTTTACAACCTAACGTTGATGTAATAGTTTGATTTGGTTTGATTAATTGCATTTGATTTAAGAAATATTCGAGTACTTTTGATAATTTATATCGTTGAAATATACGTAACGAATGTAAAGTTGTTTAGTCTGATTTGGTTTTAATATACGTCTTAAATTTAATCCAAAAAGTTTCATTTATCATCCCTCTCCCTAGAGAATATTTTTAAACACTAAGTCCCGACCCAAGTGCGTTGGGCCGATCCCACACTTTCTCCCTTCTGGAGAAAGAACTTCAAAATTAAAATAACATCTTTTCTTTTCTTTAAGTAATAACACCCTTGATTGGTGGAAAGCCGCTCTTCCGTCCAATCACAAAGAGGGTGCTTTTTACAGCTGTCCAGGTTCGGCCACGCCAGTGTAGTGTATGCAAACAGCTTAACAGAGTACGACAAACGGAGAATTCAAAGAGTCCAAAATTCATGTCTAAGACTCATATATGGAATTAGGAAATTCGAAAGAATTTCTCATAAACTTAGGGATGCAGGGTGGTTGGACATGGAGAGCACTCGTAGGCTGCGTCAGGCGTGCTTCTTTCAGAAAATCATTGTGAATAAATCCCCCCCGTATCTGTACAACCGAATTATATTCAGATCACACGTGCATAACATCAACGTCAGAACAAAAGGGTTACTAACTCCTCCCATACATAGGACGGCTTATTTCGAAGGGGGTTTTTCGTTCAACATTGCCCGAGTATATAATTATGAAATTCGTTTCGAAGAGACTGTTTTTAAAAAGAATTTATTTTCTTTGAACTATAAATCACAATGATTTGGACAATAAAGGACTTTATAATTCTACAGTTTTCGAATACGGAGTTACCAAAATGAAGCTAATTGTTACAAGTGAATTTGTCAAAAGCTAGCATGGAACTAATCCTAAGATAAGTGTCTGTTTCACTTTTCACGATCACGTCACAAGATCGTTGCACTCATTGCACTGACCCGTGGAGAGGAACGCTGACTTGCAGTCTGGGCACTTTCCATGTATCGGCGGTTTCCTGGGATTCGGGATACATAACTCCTCCTTCCTTAAGAGATAACGTCTCTGTTATCTGGGAGTTCCCTGGTGTTTTCGATTTCCACGTGTATGACTTTCCGTGGGTTGTAAATTAACTCAGCAATTCTTGTTCTATTTCTCAGTAAGAAGATGATTCCAAGTATTACTAAGCAGAACAATAACACACTCGTGGCTTGGTGTATTATTTGAGTTGTCGGTTGAAGATATACAGGCTGGTCCAAAAGTCTTTCCGCTTCTTGGAGAATAGAAGTAGGTTCTTTCAGATGCCTGAATTCGAAGTCGATTTTGTGGGTGTAATTCAGAGTTATTTTCGAAACGTTTTGGATGGATATTTCGAAAATTGGAATAGTGTTGTCAAATATGGTTTCATCGATGATGATTTTACAGGGTGAACTCAATAGGTTGGTCCCCTGGATTGATTTCTTGAAAAGGATGCCATTGCAATCTTCTAGTATTGTATGGTTCTTCTTGAAGAGGGTCAGTAGTTGATGATTCTTCAAAGGGTAGATGATGTTGAACTCGTTGTTGACGAGCGTTGTTTGGCATCGTTCTGGGGTTGACAGCATGCAGGCTTCTTTGATGGGGGGTTGGAGACAAAGCACCGTGGAACATCCCAATGTAGACTTGCATGGTTCGTTGGTCCAGTATTCTTCATTGTGAATCTTGATGGAAAACATCTTTGGCGGGATCACAGCAATATTTTGGTGATTGGGTAAAGGATAAATTCGGGAATAGTTAGCAATTACTTGTTTGAGAATTGGGATTTTGAGAAGGAAAGAAATAGTTTCTTCCGTTCCAATGACAGAAATTTTTGTGAATTCTATTATTTTAAAAAGATTAACATGATCAATAGGTGATAACTGCTGTGTCTTATAAATTTGCTCAAGATATGCTCCAATGGACATAAGTTCTTCGACTTTAATGATTTCTAAATTTGGAATTTCTTTCATTGCAAAACTAATAGTTCTTTCGAGCATGAGTAAAGTATTCAAAAGAGTTTCGGATTGAAGTATTTGGTATTCTACAATGATTCGAAATTCTTCGGTAGTAGTAAGATTTCTGAATAAAGTTTTGGTATGAATAATATTTTCATTTAACAAGGCTAAATCTTCTGAATATCTTTGTGATAAATGGTTGGCAAGGGAAGTTAATTTATTTATTCTTTCTATTTCTGAAGATTTACTTTTATGAAGAGTTTCTAGATTTTCATTGATAGTTTTAAGATCGTCGTCATCTAAGTTACCTGTGATAAACTTGATACTTTTTCCAATGAAATTAGCCAAACCTCTTCTAACTTTTCTGTTTGCAAATTTACGTAAAATTTGTTCAATTTGTTCCAAATTTATTCTTAGTTGATGATAAATTCTATGAGATAGTTCATCGATTGTTCGATTTTCCTGAATAGCATTGAAATTGTAATTTAACTGGTCGAAATTATCCCTCGAATGGGTTATATTCATGAAGAAGAGAAAATTATGATAGTGGTCAAGAATTTTGGCATTACTTAAGTGTTCTTCGAAGTAGCCATTACTTTTTATTTCGAAGACCTGAAGGGCCTGCTTCGTTTGGGTTTGAATCAGGAGGATTAGTAGTATCCTGAAAAGAACAAACGTTTTTTCTTAGTTTTTTGACATTTCTTATGTGGGCTGTGGTTTCTTTGGATTTTGCAGTTAAACCACTGATTTTATTTTGTTTTTGTTTTTGAACAGTAATTTTTTCGAAAGGTGGATCAGTTTTTCTTGGTCTATTTCTTTCGACATAAACTTCTCCTTGCTCCAAAATTGGAGGATCATCTCGATTCTCATTTAATCTTGTCAATGTTTTTTGGGCTTTATCTTTATTTCGTTTATATATGTGGTCAAAAAATGGTAAAATTTCTCTTTTTCTTTTTTCGTTATATTGCTCGTAAACGGTCATTGTTAAATCAAATTCTGGTAATTTATCGTAAGGTCCATAAAGTAAATGAAAAGGTGAATAACCTGTGGCTGAGTGAATTGATTGATTGTAAATCAATGTTGCTGAAATCATGAGATTAGCAGGATTTTCATTTGGATTTGACAATTTTAAAATTCTAAGTTTTTCTAAAATTGTGGAATGAAATCGTTCGATTGGAGAGTTTGAACTTGGATTATTCACTGTTGTAAAATGTAAATTGATTTTATTCAAGTTACAAAATTCTTTAAATGTTTTATTTTGAAATTCCCGTCCTTCGTCACAAACGATTTTTTGTGGAATATTATGGTGTGCAAAGTAATGTCGTAATTTATTGAGCATGGTTAATGCAGTGCCGTCTTTAACAAGATACGATTGTGCGTATTTTGAGAATAAATCAATGATTGTTAGGAATTTAGAATTTTGGAAAGAGAATGTGTCAATGTGGATTACTTCGAAAGGTCGTTCAGCTAAGAGAGGACCTGAAAATTTTAATTTGTAGGGGTGTCTCTCATATTTTGATTGTAGACATAATTCGCATTTGTTGATAATTTCTGTTATTTTATTCCTCATTTTTGGCCAATAGTATTTTTTCGATAAATGGTTATACGTTTCTGAAATACCATTGTGGTTTTTATCGTGATATTCTGAAATAATTTCACTTTGATTTTCTTCGCAAGGTACATCTAATAAGAGTGTATTGCTTATGAAAAGCTTAACGGAGTAATTGAACGATTTTTTGCAAAATCTGACAAAAGGTAGTCGTAATTTGTCGTCTCTGAAAAATATTCCGTATGTTTCATTTGGTCTGAAAATTTCTTCGAAAAATTTCGAAAAGTCGTTATTCATGAAATTTTGTCTTATTGTAATGTTATATGTGTTTCTCTTGAAAATTTTGGTGAATTTTAATTTGTATTGTTCGCCAATATTTAAAATAATTCTATTTGGATAAATATTGACAGAAGATTCCGTGATTGGAATAACCTTTCCGTTATCTTCTTGAGTCGAATGAATTGTTGCATTAGAATCAATTTCGTCATTCTGTTGATTGGTAATGTTTGGAAGGTTCAAAATATTTTCGAGTTCTTCGTCACTTAATATCGGAAGTTCATTGACGTTAGGTAAAACAGATGAAATTTCTAAGTCTAAATCACTTTCTGATAATAAAGATTCTTCGTTTTCTCTATTATTAATTTCAACTCGTGAAAGGGCATCAGCTACTTTATTTTCCTTTCCTTTTTTATGTATAATGTTGAAGTCAAATTCATCAAGTTTCAATTTCCAACGTATAAGTCTGGAATTGGGTTCTTTAATTTTATAAAGCCAAACCAATGGATTATGATCGGTTTCTATTGTGAAATTTTGGCCATAGAGATATGGTCGAAAATGTTTTGTCGAATCTAAGATAGAAAGTAGTTCTTTCTCTATAGTGGAATAGTTTTTCTCTGCAGAATTCAAAGTTCTCGAATAATAAGCTACTGGGCGATTGGATTGTGACAGTACACTTCCAATTGCAACATTTGAAGCATCAGTTGTTAATGTAAATGGTTTTTTGAAATCTGGATAAACTAATATTGGGGCATTCGTCAATAATTCTTTGCATAGGTGAAAAGCATTCACATAATCAGGGTCATCGATTTTTATTTTTGCTCCTTTTTTAAGACACTTAGTAAGAGGAGACACAATATGTGCGAAATTTTGAATAAATCTTCTATAGTAACCTATTAAGCCTAAAAATGATTTTATTTCTTTCGCTGTACGTGGTATAGGATATTTTTCAACAGCTTTTAGTTTTGAAGGATTTGGTGATATACCTTCAGGAGTTATTACATGTCCTAGAAATTCAACATTTTTACTCAAAAATTCACATTTGTCAAGTTCAATTTTTAAATTAAATTTTCTTATTTTCTGGAAAATTAATTTTAAATGGCAAGTATGTTCTTGTAAGGATTTCGAAAATATCACTATATCATCCATGTAAACAAAACAAAATTTGTGTAAATATTCTTTAAGTACATTGTCCATTACGCGTTGAAAGGTACTTGGTCCATTTTTTAATCCATAAGGCATCCGAAGATATTCGTAATGACCATTATTCACGGTAAATGCAGTTTTCTCTATGGATTTCTCATCCATTTCGATTTGATGAAATGCTTTTGCCATATCTAGGGTTGAAAAATAGCAACTTTTTCCTAAATTATCTAAAATTTCCTCGATTCTAGGTAGAGGGTATTTATCTTCTATCGTTTTTTCATTTAATCGACGGTAATCAATTACCATACGATATTTCTTTTGACCAGAAGCATCTTTTTTCTTATCTACAATCCAAACTGGTGCACTATAAGGAGAAATTGATGGACGTATGATTTTATCGTCTAGGAGTTTTTGAATTTGTTCTTGAATTATATTTTTCATACTATGGGGGTGTCTGAAAGATTTTACATAAACAGGTTGTTCATCTTTCGTCCTAATTTGATGTTTAACTGTATTGCTAAATGTAAGATCACATTTTTCGTTATAAAAAATGTCCTTGAATTTAGAACAGAGTTTTAAAATTTCATGTTTTTCTTCAGAATTCATGTGAGTCGTTCGGATGTTTTTCGAAAGGTTAAATTTGTGATTTTCTACCTGAGGGGCAGCTATTTCCGTTTCAGATATTGATTTCACGGGTATTCTTTCTGAAAAGTTTATCTCTATTTTATCATTTATCGGTTCTGAAATAGGTACAAAACAAAATCCGTTTTTTGCGTTAGCGATACATGCAGGGATTGAGAATTGTTTGAAATTAATTTCAGGTAACAAAACGTCACCGTTTTCCAAAGATACTGGAATTTTTAAAAAATCTTTTACTATCGTTTTATTAGGTTTCAATTTATTGGACGAGTATTCAAGAATGAATGGAATTTTCAAATTTTTAATTTCCAAAATGTGATTCTGATAATCTATCTTTGCATGTAATTTTTGTAAGTCTGATGTTCCTAATAAAGCATCGAAATTTTTGTGCCAATCGACAACATGTAAGTGAATATTGTCGAGGATACCTAGTTCGTATAAAATTGGAATATTTAAATTATCATCCGCTTTGATCGTAGTTCCTAAACCGGTAACACTAAAATTTTCCTTGTACAGAAATTTGAAAAATTTTTCGAACGCTGGTTTTCGATTTATTACTGAATTTGTAGCGCCTGAATCAATTAAAATTCTTAGGTTGATTTTAGGTAAATAAATGTACGGTAATTTTGATTGAACTTTTACGCAATTAAGATTTACGTTTCTGGGTTTTCGTGAGGCCAATTCTGAAAATTTTCATCTATTTCGTAATTGTTCTCGTATGAATCATTATTTTCTGCTAAGTCATTTTCTTCCGTATACTCGGGTTCTTGAACTTCAAATTCTTGATCATCTAAGTGTTCAGATGCTGACTGAACATTAAAGAGGTGTTTGTTTTGTGGAAATCTAGAATTTCTGGTGGAAATAGACATAGGCGTCGGTTTGGTATTTCTAGTTGAAATAGACATTGGTGTTGGTTCTTGCTGAGGTTTATGAAAACCGGAGCTTGGTTTTGTTCCAAAAACTTGTTTATTAGTAAAAAATTTCTGGTTGTTTGTAGCATGTTGGTTGTGTGGAAAAACAATGTTTTGGGGATTTTGATTCCTGTTATTATTATTGAAATTTGGAAATTGATCATTATTATTTTGAAATTGTTGTCTGTTTTGATTATTAAAATTTGGATTATGTTTGAGATGGTATTGCGGTGGATGTTTCTTATTTTCCTGAGATTTCCTGAGAAATTCGGAATATTCCCATTCCTGTTTCCTGTTATCATAAAATTTGCATTTATTTATACATTGCTCTAAGTTTCCTAATTCGAAATTACTGATGTAGCTCCTATAAGGCTCTAATATACCTACTTGAAAAGTTTTGAGTGCTAGTTTTTCTGCTTCGAATTGTTTGTACTTTAATAAATTTTGATCTGCAATATTCAAAGAGAGATGTTGGAGGAGGTCGCTCAAAGTTTTAGACAATCTACAGTAGTAATCGAGATAGTTTTCAGTTTTTTTCTGAACGCAATGTGTGACAGCGGTAACGAGTAAATCTTCGTTTCTTTGGTCACCGTACCTCTGAAGGAGTGTACGTCTTATAGTCGTCCATTCTGTTGCATTCTGAAACGCTATTAAATCTCGGGCTTCGTTCAAGATTTTGGAACGAATCGAGAAATTCAAACAGAATTGTAAATCATCATTCAGTCTGCCTCTTAAATGATTTATTAAATTATCTACTTCGTTAATAAAAATAGATAGGTTTTTTCCAGGTGAAAATTCTGGAATAGAGTTTAAAAGTAGTTGGAGGTCTTGACGAGACATGGTATCATTTGCCGGTGTGTTGGAAGAGTTTGCCGGTGTGTTAGAAGAGTTTTGATTCATTTCGGATGAAACTCTACTAGGATAGGGTCTAAATCGGTTATTTCTAAATAAAAAATCTTGAATTGATTGGGTATTAAGCGATTCTAAAGTATCGTTATCTTCAGCAATTATCTCAAATTGTTGAGAGTCTGTCATTGAAATTGAAGACACTTAATGGAAAATTGGATTGGAAAGAAGGACTTACACCAAGATTTGCATCCTTCCTTCTGGTTGAAGTGTGGTTGTTCTCTTCCTTCTGGTGGAAAAGGGTTGGTTTCTTCCTTCTGGTGGAAGTGGGTTTGTTCTCTTCCTTCTGGTGGAAAAGGGTTGGTTTCTTCCTTCTGGTGGAAGTGGGTTTGTTCTCTTCCTTCTGGTGGAAGTGGGTTGGTTTCTTCCTTCTGGTGGAAGTGGATTTGTTGTCTTCCTTCTGGTGGAAGTGGATTGGTTTCTTCCTTCTGGTGGAAGTGCGTTTGTTGGTGATGGTATCGCACTAAGAGTTAAAACTCAACGGAGATCCTCGAACACAATCTTAACAGTTTGTATTCACTAGTGGACACTATTTTTCAGTCTATCTTTGCGTGAAAAACCGAAAAACCGTTGCGATATCCTGTTCGCAGCGCCAATTATGAAATTCGTTTCGAAGAGACTGTTTTTAAAAAGAATTTATTTTCTTTGAACTATAAATCACAATGATTTGGACAATAAAGGACTTTATAATTCTACAGTTTTCGAATACGGAGTTACCAAAATGAAGCTAATTGTTACAAGTGAATTTGTCAAAAGCTAGCATGGAACTAATCCTAAGATAAGTGTCTGTTTCACTTTTCACGATCACGTCACAAGATCGTTGCACTCATTGCACTGACCCGTGGAGAGGAACGCTGACTTGCAGTCTGGGCACTTTCCATGTATCGGCGGTTTCCTGGGATTCGGGATACATAACTATATAATGCACTTCCACACCGCCTCAGGTCGCTCACGGGGGGAGTGACTTTCAAAAGGGAATTATTCAAATATTACTTTTCCCTGCAATCCCGGGTTTAAAGTCATGTTTAAAATCATGTGTTCGGTCTCTGATATTCTGTCTTTGATATTCTGTCTTTGGGCTTTTCTTGTGCGGGTGTTTTGTATTTCATAGAGATTATGTAAGTGTCATATATGTGGTTAAGTAGAGCAGGGAGGACTTCTGTATCAGTAGCCCAACCTGGACTTCGCCATTTTTTCACAGTCATTATAAAATAAGTATGTTAAATCAGGATGTAAACTAATCGACATTGTGGAAAATAAAGTCATTATTATTATTATTATTATTATTATTCGCCTGCCGTCTTCAGGGTGTTGTTGGTCCTGAGAAGGACCTGATTTTGCCAAACTTGGTCTGTCTGGACTTTTACGCACCATACTTTTTTCGACTATTGATTCTAGTGTTGGGATTCGAACACGGACATTCCTTTCACTGTAACCACTAGTCCACCAGAGCAGGTAATTATTGTACTCTTAAAGTTGTATATGAAGTGTTAATTGCCACTTTGAGCTTAGTGCGTCCTCCTCAATTCAGATCTTATAATTGGTGCCCAGACGTCCTTGATTTCCAGAGAGGGTGTACTGATTGGGTTGGGAGTTATGCCATGAATGGAAATAGCCCAAATAATCTTTCAACAAATAATTATCCATTATCCAGAATATCTCGATCACAAATTTAAATATATTGACACACTGTTTCTTAATTTTTTTATATTTATTCAGCTATCGATTCAGGCATAATTTGAACTGAATCTGCGCACATATCTGTTTTGACCATGCTGAATTTCCAGTATACTAAATCAGTATAAAGTGAATAAATCTACTTGGTCCCAAATTGTTAAATTATTTGTTTCTCGTTTTTTACCAATTATTTTCAATTAAGCTTTGTATATACGAATTCCGAATGACAAGGTCTTTTGAGTGCAAAAATATACAAGTTTTCCCATTTGAATGAAAAAATTAAAATTTCCGGTGAAACCGGAAGCAGAGCAGTGGTAAAAAATATGGCATCAGATGCGTTGTGCCCTTTTATAGTAGTATAAAAAGTTTTTTAGATCCCCACCTGGTTCCGTATTTCACCCCAACCCTATATATTTTATAATTATAATTTTATTATAAGCTTTTATTTAGTTTCACCTGTCCCGGTGTCTGTCTGTCTGTCTGAAATCAAATCTTGCAAGTTAAATATGACATACTTCTAATCGTCCAATTGATTTGAAATTTTGCAGGTGTACATAATTCTGGTGACAATGCATCATGAAATATTTTTTATAGAAAAAAACAGAATGGCGGCTCCAAAATGACGGATGAGTTTTGTAATTATGATCCGATTCCATTCAAATTTACTGGGGGTATTTGGGTTCGAAAATGATGATACTTTTGTCGAAATTGGCGGACGAGTTTTGTAATTAGGATCCTATTGTATTCAAAATTGGTATACCTATGGGGTGTTCTGGGTCAGAAATTACGATTCTTTGAAATTGAGGAATTCAAGATGGCGGCTTAAAAATGGCCGATGAGTGTTGTTATAAAAGCTTGTCTTCAAAAATGTTTTTTGAGAATGAGGCTTTTCATTGATATGTTTATATTCTGGACGGATATTCGCCCAGAAAAAGCATCAAGTGAAACTAATAATTAGCTACCTATATGGATATCTAACGGTTTAACTCTCGATCTTGCAGGTGCTGCATGACCATATCAGTTATCGATATGAAATACTCGAAGTTATAGGAAAAGGAAGTTTCGGCCAAGTAATTAAAGCACTGGACCATATGACCAATAAGCACGTAGCAATCAAAATTATAAGGAATAAGAAACGGTTTCATCACCAAGGCCTAGTTGAAGTCAGGATTTTAGATCGTATAAGAAAAAAGGATGTAGACGATAATAACAACCTCATACATATGTTAGAATATTTCTTCTTTAGGAACCACTTATGCATAAGTTTCGAATTATTGAGGTGAGTTTGAAGAAGTATTCGATATTAGAAAATAAATGTCATCATTGAAATCATACCTGGTTTGGCGATTATGTTATTCATGGACACAAATATATGGCAATCTGTAACATTAACCTCTATTTTAAGTAAAATGTATTTCTCAATTGCAGTTTGAACTTGTATGAATTGATCAAAAAGAATAACTATCAAGGTTTCAGTCTCAACCTCACGAGAAGGTTTGCCAAGAGCCTACTCAAGTGTCTTCGATTATTGAATAAGGAAAATATCATACATTGTGATCTAAAGCCGGTAGGTATTTTCAAATTCAAGAGCAATTAGTAATTAGTTTTGTGACTTATTTCGTTGAAGAAGTGAACTATTAATTTTATCCGATAATAATGGCTCTCTCAAATGAAAGAAGTTAATGGTGGTATTCTGCTTTTCATCTGTAAGCTACGATTCTGTAGCGTACGATCGATCTGTAAGTGGCCGACTTACAGATTCGTAAATATTGCTATTCTGGAATTGTTCCTGAAACTATCTCAGTTACAGTGTTACTTTTGAACTACTTATCGATAAACATAACCTTCAATCGTAAGTTCGAATATTTGAATGTTATTGTTATGGGTACCTAGTTAACGTGTTTTCGTTTCGTTGTAAATCAAAAATAGGTAAGAAAAAAATGTCTAGTCCATGGTAAGTTAATTCGTGATTAATCATTTTGTAATACTTATTGTTATTTCAACATTTCAGCGTTGATATTTCAATAGGCACTAAAAGAAAACGCACCAAAAATACAAGTCGTGAGCAGATGGAAATCTATTTACAGGCGATGGAGAACGATTATGTTCTCCGAAGCTATACTATTAATCCTACCTTGGGACCAACTTATCTGCAGGACAAATGGGCTCTAGAGCTGAATTCTGCAGGTGATGGTCCAGTTTTGACTGTAGATGAATGGAAAACGGTAATTTTTTCTTAATTGAAGTGAAGAGAATAAAAATTTGGATTATATTTCAGAGATTCACTGATTGGAAATATTCACTGAAAGCAAAAAAAAAAGAAAATAGAAGCCCACCAGACAAAGACTGGTGGTGACCCAATGATGCAGACCATATTGTCTGAAATAGAGGAGAGAGCTTTAGATGTTTGGGGTCAGGTAACAGTTGAAGGTGCTGATGTTACAAGGTACGAGGGCATAAATATAAATAATGATCAAGAACAGCCAATTTTAATTGAAGTATTAGATGAGGACACAGTAGCAGTAGATGTGCAAGAAAAAGAGAAGGTGGAAGAGAGAAAAAAAAACAATGTGAATAAAAAAACCAAAGAGAAACCACTATCGTTATAAGCTGAAAAATTAGTAACCGTGACTGATGAAAACACAAAAAACCAAAAAGATCTGGTCGAAGCTATAAAGAACTTTTTTAAGTAATATTGTGATCTGCAGAAAAAAAATTGGAATGCAAGATTAAAACATTTCAGTATTTACATCCAGATTTTAAAATGGAAAAATGAATTCAAACCTTTTTTTACCTTTAATTTTTATTAATTTTGTGATATCTATTATATGAATATTTAGAAGAGATTATTATTTTTGTTATAACTTATGACTGAGGTTAAGTGATAAATAAAGTTCAAATGATGTTTTCAGATTGGTTTCAATTATATTTTACATATTCCTTATTTAATGGTTTCTGGCTTCGATCCCCCTCTGGTGTACGCTAACAATATTGCCACCACCAACAAGATCTGAAACTTATGGTAAATAATTCATTTAGTTTATGGCGCACTGCTTCTTCCATCTGAACATTTTTATAAACTGAGCATCCGGCATTTCGAAAGGATTCATTTGATCACGCAACCTTCTCCTTTCAATTCTCATAAAGTTCCTATTAAAAATAACAATGATTTTCAGATCATATATATTATTATGTGCAAAAATACTCACCTGTTATGGTTTTCTTCTAATAAAAACCCAATAAACAAAGACATATTATTATTATCATCCATTATGAATCTTATTTCAAAAAGTTGTTCACCAGAAAATAAACAAAGCATTCGACATAACCTCACAATATATCATCCGATAGGCTTCCGACCACCTCTTGAGTACTCGTAAATATTTACGGTCTCTGTAAGCTACAGATCACCGAAAGAAATTCCAGAATCGCACTCTTCCTGTAAGCTCGTAAAAAGTTACAGATTGGCTTACAGATGAAAGCAGAATACCACCATAAATCAAAATATCGAGGCTTTGAAAATGTTATAATCTAAATATTTTTAGGAGAACATATTGCTAAAACAGAGAGGAAGTACATCGATAAAAGTAATAGACTTCGGTAGTTCTTGCTACACGAATCAACGCATTTATACCTATATTCAGTCAAGATTTTATAGATCTCCAGAAGTTATTCTTGGCTTGTCTTATGGAACTGCTATAGACATGTGGAGTTTAGGTGAGTGAAAACTCTATAAATTTCGTCTGTAGGATCATTTCGAGTGCATGTGTTGTTCAGTTTTTGACTTCTGATGGTGTGATCGGGTATTCAGTGTTACAGCATATAAATTGATGCCAACTAAGCGAATTCTACAAAATACGTCCATATTGGCATAAACGAGAT
This sequence comes from Adalia decempunctata, assembly GCA_951802165.1. Lineage (NCBI taxonomy): Eukaryota > Metazoa > Arthropoda > Insecta > Coleoptera > Coccinellidae > Adalia > Adalia decempunctata. The sequence continues at coordinate 58,903,295 of OX637696.1, read as the reverse complement.
ATTTTTATCTTGTTTAATCATGTAATCATAATTATAGCGAATATGCTACTTATGAAGAAGAATTATGGAAAAATGAAAGCTTGTATAATTGATTTATAACATACCAGCAGGCCGTCCCAGCTTCGCCCGGATAGAAATTTGTTTCACGCAGCGGTTTCATCTTCAACACTTGCCATATCTTTTGATGTACTCGTTGTAATTGTATGATGTGAGGGACAATTTCGTTCTAAATTAAGTACTGGGGATAAATAACGTATTAGGTTGGATGAGGATCAATACCCAATTCATAAAAACACACTCCCAAATGGTGCATAATTTTGGAAAACATCTGATTACCTTAAACAGGTAATAGCAAGTCAATCTTGAGAGATAGATATATGCTATCGCGGACTTTTTTGTAGAACTATTTAAGAGGTATATTTTCGTCATACATCGCATTCACGTAAGTCTTACGGTTTTTGCAGCGCACGTGAAAATAGCTGATTATGGCTGATTTTGTTGTAATTATTGAAGTAGGTATCCTTAATTTTTTCGGGTGAAAAGTACCTATAGCCTATGTCACTCAGGGATAATGTAGCTTTCTAAGGGTGAAAGAATTTTTGAAATCGGTCGAGTAGTTTTTGAGCCTATTCGTATCAAACACACAAAAATACAAATATTTTCTCTTTATAATATTTAGTATAGATTCGCAACCAAAATTTCAGATTGATGTTTTCTTTTAACCTATTATTTGTCAATTATTTGATAACTTCAAAAGAAACTTTTTCAGGATGTATCCTAGCTGAATTCTATACTGGTTATCCACTCTTTCCTGGGGAAAATGAAGTAGAACAACTTGCGTGCCTAATGGAGGTTTTGGGACCACCTCCTGATGATTTGATAACAGCAGCTACAAGAAGAAGACTATTTTTCGGTAAGGATATTAACAATAGTGTGAACATAAATGTACTATTTCTGAATTCAATCATGTCGAATGCTCTCCTCAATTCAACGAAAGCACTGAGAACTATTTCTTCATTGTTTATGTCACTCTTTCACTTTCCTCACACATACTGTAAGACTGGCTCGCTAAAATAGTTTCTCCTAAACCCAGACTGTCCACCGCAAAAAAGATGTTTTCAGTGTTTTCCACTCCCTTGCTGGCGTTGAACTACTATTTCATGAACGCAATCCACAACAGGAAGTTAGTTAAACGGTAATTAATATCTGGTATAGCCACTGGCAGATACCTCCCCTTGAACCTCAAAATTGACAATAATCCCTTTATTACTAGTCCTAAAACGTTCGTTAGAAATTTCTATCACTTCATGTCCCCCCCCTGAAAAATTCGTGTGTTACACCATTGAAAATTACTCTCAGATTGTGATATTTCGCTCAGCAATTAGTTGTGTGTATCAAGTTAGAATTTGTTTGAGTTCTCAGTTCGATAAAATAAAAGAAGTTTTTTTCAGAAGAATAACATTTCTCAATAAAAAAGGATCTCACTGAATTAATTCACCGACATTATTGGCGGCCGTGACAGGAGAATTTGACTCCATTGAAAATGGAAAGATCCCAATTGCAAATGTTATTTTTGAAAACTTGCAGGAAAATAGACAACCTTATGAAGAATGCAGAAATCTCAAAAGGAATATTAGTAGATCGTTAAAAATAGTTTTCAGATAAAACGGAATGACTATTCATTCCGGAGTTCCGGACAAAAATATTGATACACCTTTCGGGATTACTGCATTCTTTATAAGGTTATCTATTTACCTGCGAGTTTTCAAGAATAACATTCTTAATTTCCTCTTCGTTCAAAACAATAGGCCAGCGCAGATTCGCTCACCTTGTTCAAGCAAGAATGTATCTGATTCTGCCTGAAAATTTGATACACTCAACATCTCCATCAATGCAAGGCGAGGCTCAATAAATTCATTGCGGATTACCCTAGGAATGAGTTGGCCAAGATGGTGGATATGCTGTTATCATAGACGTACTATCCAAGTCTATGGCTGTTATAGCTTGTAGAAGATTATGGGAAGCTTCTTTTTGAATAAGTTTAAAAAATCAGGATAGCACAGGCTGAAAGCCCTGAAGGTTCTTTTGGGTTTATTGAATCTTAATTTTGTTAAGTTGGAGTATACAGGGTGATTTTTTACAGTGTTTCATTAAACGTATTCGAGGAAGGAATTGCGATACAAATTCAAAATTTTATCTTTTTGTTTTAGAGCGCATGAACTCCATTTGTGAAAAATTTTCAAGCGAATCTACTTCCGGTTCTACCGGAAACGAATGTGAACTTCGTTATTTCAAATGCAACATCCTGTATATCTATACATATTTGAATTCTTCGTTTTATTCTGCAATGATTTGATGTATGTGATGCGCAAGCCATAGTTATGGGATAATATGTCTATGGCGCAACCACATAAAGCGAGCGATTGTTGAGTTATAGCCTGACTCAAAAATTTTTAGACATAAATCTGTGTTTATATCTCCAAAATCTCTGATTGCAAGAATTTTTTTCGCAACAGTGGAACAAAAGAAAGAACGCTGATACCGCTACTTGTATAAATTATGAGGAAATATTATACAGGGTGTCTGAAACAGGGCTTCAACCTTAGCCTCATAGCCTCAACAAAACTATGAAATCTCATTTTTTTCAAATGTGAACCATATAATTTTGTAATTCCGATCGATTGCTCGTCAAAAACTAGCTAGAGTGTCCCAAATATTTCATGTCTTTAAAATCAGTAGTTTTGCTGTTATCGAATAAAATTCGAATTTGACGACTTAAGCCAGGTTTCGCTCAGTCAAATTCATTGGTATGCACGACTTTCACAAAGTAGGCTTTGTTAGAAATGGTCAATCTTACCTTTTTTTATTGATCAGTACTATGCAAAACATGCAATAATAATTAGGTACCTATTTTATTTGCAGCGAATGTGACATATAAACAAAGCAGATATTGAATGATGATTAAATAACACAATTAATTAGTTTGAAACTATCATAGCAATTTTCCTAACAACAAAAAATTTTGACAGAAATTAAATACATAATCGCTATTCAAATAAATTTTCAAAATGTTGGTCCCCTTCCTCCAAACATTTATTGATTTTTCTAAGAACTTTGATTTTGTTAAAGGTGTTAAATGAGGATTTCTTTCGTTAGAAATTCTGACTACCCTTTCTACTATTTTGTTACATTCGCCATAAATGAAGAACATATTTAATACATCACTATTACAGTAATGGTGCTTCTGCATATTGCCCGAATTCAAACAAAAAGTAATAAGTATGAATGACAGTTCTCGACAGTGCATTATAAATGAACTGAGTGAACTGACATTATTCTAACTAGTGACATAGCCCACTTGAAAATTATCTTAATAAACCTATGATTAGACAAAGAAAACTGGATTCATTCCTGAAATTCGAATTCTATTCGATAGCGGCAAAACTACTGATGTTGAAGACATGGAATGTTTGGCACACTCTAGCTAGTTTTTGTCGAGCAATGGAGCAGTCGATAGGTATAAAAATTATATGGTTCACATTTGAAAAAAATGAGATTTCATAGTTGTGTTGAGGCTAACTTTGAAGCCCTGTTTCAGACATCCAGTATAATATTTCCTCATAATTTATGCAAGAAGCAGTATCAGCGTACTTTATTTTGTTCCACTGTTGCAAAAAAAAATTCTTCCAGTGAGAGATTTTGGAGATATGAACACTAATTTGTGACAATCTTTCTGTCAAAAAATTTGAGAGGCTATAACTCAACAATCGCTCGATGTGGTGACGGGTGCCACAGGTGGACACGAATATCAGGTATATGTTACCTTGGAAATGGTCTGAAAGCAAATAACGAAAATGCTGATTGCTGAAGAATACAAACGGAGTGAACATTGTGAACAACATCATTTATGATTTTGGTTATGATGACAACTACCGCCATGTGCATTTACAAAGAGTTGGCAACTAAATCCATGTGAATAATGGTTCAGATCAGTTTCAAACGATATTGAACCTATAGGAAATTCATTACACCGTATTTCGCATAAAGATTATTGAGGCATATAAAGTTCAGTTAACACAAGAACTCAAATGATCCGGAATTTCATAGAAAAATCATCCTGAGTGATGAGGCCTATTTCCACCTCGGATCCTTCATCGAGAAGCAAAATTGTCCCATCTGGAGTCATTGTTGAAAAGCCTCTTTATCCTCAGCGTGTGACTGTTTGATGCGGTTCATGATCCGGCAGGATCATTGGACCTTACTTTTTCGAGAGTGTCGAGCAACAGTTACGGTGAATAGATTGCGCTATCTAGAGATGATTAATGATTTTTTGTGGCCGGAATTGGATTAGATTAGATTAGATTAGAGGAGGGGCGGAAGATCATCTGAACTCGCACGCACCTTGACCTAAAGATCTATTGTGCATCCCCGCGCTGTTTACCAGTCAGGCAATAGTGTCTCCATGATATTTATCACCTTTCTGCGGGCTTCATCCATCACTTGTTCCAAGAAGCACCAGAAGCCAAGGTGTTGTAGTCTTTTCCGATGAACAGCTTCACATTCGCATAACAAGTGCTTGGCTGTCTCAGTGGCTTCTTGACAAAAACGGCATGTGTCTTCTAGCGACATACCCATGTTCTTCAGGTGATACCTCACGGGACAGTGTCCCATGAGTGCGCCTGTCAGTTTCCTCAGTTCCTCTTTACTGAGTGAGAGAACTTTTTTTAGTCAAACTCGTCGAGTAGAAGAGAAATGACTTGGCCTGTCGTTTGACATTGATCGTTTGCTCGTAAGCTTTCTCTTTTGTTCCCGGAATTGGATGATATGGATCTGGACAACGTTCACTTTCAACAAGACGGCACTACGATCCACAAAAGCAACGAAACCATTGATTTTATATAAAAAAAGTTTCCGTACAGTGTTATCTCTCGAAGAGGTAATCACAATTGACCACCGAGATCTTGTGATTTGACACCTTGCGACTTCTTTTGGGGCCCTGTGAAATAGAAGAGCCCAGCGTCCATTCAAGACCTAAAAGATATAGATATAGCAGCCACTTTGCGATTTGGTTATGGAAAATTTCATGAAAAGGATATGGTCCTGTAGTCGTGGTCGTGGTGGTCATTTTGCTGATGATATTTTCCATTGATAACGCCATAAACATTCGATAGTCTATCAAAAAAATGTTATTTTTCTTTGAATGTCAAAATAACACATCCATTGGAAAACCCTTTATATGCTGTTAACTTTTGAATTAGCATTATATCACAATTAATTTTACGTTACGTTTTTTTTAACTTCTGAACGAAGACTTCACTTAAATTTGTGTATCCTCTGTTGGGAACATTTATATGTGAGATTGCGTTTGAGTTACGTCTTACTTCTACTAAATCACTAAATTATACATCACCATATTCTGTACCTTTAAGAAATTACCCAAAAACATATGGGATGTGTGCCGCATAAAAGCATAATTTTATATTTCAGATTCCCAAGGAAATCCTCGTTGTATAACCAACTCCAAAGGCCATAAGAGAAAACCAGGCTCCAAAAATTTACAAATTGCTCTGAGATGCAATGATCACGCTTTCATTGATTTCCTCTCAGGATGTTTACAGTAAGTATTCAAATATATTTGCAAGTCGTTAATTAAAAAACGAATATTCGACCCAATTATCAGTGAAACGAGTCAAATCATCTTTACCATACCTACCTTTACTTCATTCGCTCTTATAAAGTACCCCGGTTGGCCATGACATTCTGACACATCTCAGCGTGTTCATCTTGAAAATGTTAGGTTACATTAATTTTACTGTCACATAACTACGCAATGTTGTCCTCTCTACATAAAGGTCGTCATCAAAATATTTAACAAAGAAACTTCTCTGTTAATCTTTTTGGGTTTTGATAACCTACTAACTGCGAACGTCTCCGCGCATCCCAGGTGAATTGATTATAGCGTTCTGTAACGTTGAAATTCACAATCTGGTGTTGCAATTTGGAAGAAAGTTTCCTTTATTGTTCGTTCAATCACCGAGGGAGGGTCTTTTCTGAAGGTGGATAGATGTCCCTTATTAATAGTCATTCCGAAATAATGCACGACAGATATCCATATCTTGACGAAAAGATTTTCCATCCAGCGTCGACTTTGGGATATTCCACCCTAATAAGTCCTAAATAGGACGAAACTGCAGTCGGTTTGATTCTCAGTTGACGTTGGACCATTCGGTCTGGGCCTCTATTCTTGAAAACCAGGGAGTAGAATCGTTCTACTCCCTGGTTTTCAAGAATGAAGGCCCTGGTAGGGTGAACAGTATCGGAGAACTAGTTCGTATTCACAATTCATTTGTCATTATTTATAATGATTTGTGTCTTATTTCTTTCAATCAAAATATTTATTTACTTTGGGAAGATAATGAATTTGAGAAAATATTATGTGAATTCAATAATTCCAACAACCTGGCAAATTTTGAAGAAACTTTTTTTACTGTTGATACTTGAAATATTTCACGTATTTAAACATGGTTGGAAATTTAGTTATGCTATTTTCTTGTATGGAAAACAAGAATCGAGTGTTGAAATTATACTGAAAAAAAAATCGACAGAATAGTCCGTTACTTTGTGTTAGTTCATTCGAAAAAAAAATAGAAGTACTCGAATAACCCGACAGAAAAACAACTAAACGAACAGACGGACCTATGAAATACTCCAGTCTACAAACAATTTTTTTCTATCCAATTTATGATTCATCAAGCAATATCAACCTATTTCGTATTCAAAACAATCAAAACACTCATCTTCTATGAATAATTCACAGAGCTTCTGAGGAGATGTTGCCAGCTTGTTGATTTTTCGGAAACATAATACATATAAATAACTATGATCTGTGAGGTCCCTTCAAGGCGCATGCGTATAGCGACAACTGGCGTTAGATATTGGCCATTTCAACTATACCGTTGGTGGCAATGCCATGTAAACAAACATGGAAACATCTTTTCTAGTGCTATGTTGTTATGAAATGGGAAATTGATTATTATACGTGTTTTTCTTTGATTTCGGGATGATAACGTGAAGACTTTCAGTGAATTGATGTAATATTAGCCGTGAAGTGTCGCGTTTAGAAAATGTACGTGTATAAATTGTCATCTATTTTTGTGCAGAAGTTCTGTTCCAGTCAAGATTTTTGCAAATAATCACAGAGGACATTATTTAGATAGAAACATCGCCACAGATCGTGTAGTGCTGAGTATAATTTTATTCTTCATCAATTTCAAATCAATACGTTATTTGTATCGACTGAGTTTTGTATTTCATTGACATTGTTTCTTAATATTTTGCTGAAGGACCGGTAACAATGAATTCTCAATAGAAACTGTGCGTATAAATTGTATAATTTCATGCTCCATCATGGAGATTCTAGTCTCGATAATTTCATGAATATTCTGCTAAAATAGACTACTTGTATAGCGATCAGAGAATTTTTATTTTTCTGCGATTCGGTGATATTTAAATCCAGGGAAGCATCCAGATTAATATAGAGAATTATGAGTTTTTAATCAAATTTTATCGTATAAAGAAGGAATAACTCGATAATGACGCTTTCTTAAAAAGAAAACATAGAAATACTTTTATTTTCTAAAATGATTGATTCTTTCGAAGATATGAACCGTTCATCTTTTCGAAATATAGTTTTATAGTATTTTGTCGTGGATTTATGTGTCGGCTACGACGTAACTTTTATACCAGGGGGGAATATTGAATAAGTTTTGAATTGGAAAGATGCACTATGAATAGAGTGAACAACCCAACCAAAATTCAGTTCATTTGAAATCACGTTTCCGAAGTTATTAAAATAAAAGTGTTTTTCATGGATTCTCGACACCCTGTATCCTGTATCCTTCAAACGAAACCGAATTTTGAAAAATGGTATGGGATAAATATATTTCTTTTGATAAGTGGATTCCACATCTTAAATATATGTACACTCAAAGACTCACCCTGTATTTTACCGTCTACGGCCTACATCAAATTTTAACCCCCAATATTTCAATTATGTATTAATAATAACATGGTTCAAATGACCACCACGACACTTCTTCACATAAACTATTTCATAATAAGCACGTCCGATGTAGATGCTTCAGTTGTTGTTGGATTATCAGCAAAAACTTGTGACTAAAAATATCCCCATAGAAATAAATCACAATGTGTTAAATCACACAACCGGAGAAAAAAATTAACTGGATCATTCCATCACCAAATTTTGTTTTCAATAAATCTATTGTTAAGGTGGTTGTGCGGCTGTGATTCCTTCTGAAGTCACATGAATATAGGGGGAAGACATAAAACACAAAAAGCGCCACTAACTTTCTGGAGAAACTTTGAAGAAAGCCTTGCTGGACGAATGTGGAATGATGAACCTTTTCCGAAAGGAACGAAAACTCAATGAAGATCTTTTTTCAGATGGAATCCGAAGAAGAGGATGACACCAGATGAAGCCCTCAATCACAGCTGGTTTACCTCATTATCCACTTCAAACATGCATGATTACAATGATCTTCGCCATAGTCTCTCTGATCTGAATATTGGTTCTGACTTGCATTCTCCAAGCAGCACTTCCGGAAGCAGCCATTCTCATAGTCACGAGAAATACAATGTAGCTCCTCAGAGGAATGATAGAATCAAGGCCAAAATGATAGATAATAAGTCACATGTCAAGTTCAAATTGGACAAGAATGACACTGGTACCTTTCTCCCACCCATCCTCTAGTTTTTGGAAGGTGTCAGCTCTTTGTACGTGAGCATTGGAAATGCTTTATGAATGTGAGGTAGAAAAAACGCTTGGATCAGACTGGTGTTTGCTAACTTGGAGCAGCTGCTTGAAAATATTAATTCCAATAATTATTCTTCTTCAAGGATGTTGAGCTAACAGAAAACAAAATTTCCCTCCAACAGATAGGTTCGAATCCAGCCAAAATTCCAAATACAGTTTTTACGAAAAGACGAGAATTGTTCGATATCTGTTGGCCTATGGAATGAATAACAGTGTTGAGTTTTTCATTAATTCTACTAATAAGTTCTACAGAAAAAGGAAATTCAACAAAACCTTGTCGTTCGTGACAAAAAATGGATTAGATACTCGTAGACAATAAGAATCCGAAAAGGATATTCGACGAATCTTTATTGTAGAAAAATTTATGAAAAGTATTAAAAGTTCATTATGTTCATTAATGTCTATTGAGTAAATGATTATACAGGTACATATCGAAGTTCGAGTATTTAAAAACCACACTAACCTAAAGATGATATTTGTCCATTCCCCAATTGTAGCTCAACTCGAATTGATTCGAGTTCCAATCAAGCTGAACCCCAAATCCAGTGAAAATCGTTCGTTTCGATAAGAACTGTGTTTATATTAGTGAGAATAAATAAAAATCTACTGTTTTCCTCAAATGAACACCCTACGTCCCGTTTCTATTCAGAAATATGTCTACATCACTTTTCCAAGTCGAGTTGCTCACAACACAATGATTTACTCGTTTCTGCACCTTGGACTATGGTCTGTTTGTTGATGGCAGAGGTGCTTTGAAATTTGAGTCGGAATGGAACGAGCCAAACGATTCGGTTAGAGCCGGTCCGAGACAAAAGCTTTCCAATGTTCGACACATTATGACCCAAAGACGACATTCTAATGCCTTACATATAAAAAAAAGATTTTGGTTACACCATTTATAACTCGAGATCGGATGGACTGTTTGTTATGAAACTTCTTATACGGATTCGTCTACGGTCTGGTTATTATAAAATACAATGAAACTCTGAAAAAATCGATGAAAATTTTACTCATACAGGAAATGCTCTTCCTGTAAGGCCACTAGGTGTCGCTACAGTTACAGTTACGCTACGGCTTATTCGTAGTACAGTGACTAGATAAGAGTCACTGTGATACGTAGGTACTTAATTCGATATTCTTCACGTTAGATGGCGATGTAAACATATAGTGTGTGATTTGGGTTGCCACCAACTCTGCGCTGTTGACCAAAACCAAAATGTCTTAGCCTAGGAGTACAGATCTCTAAAATGATTAGATTTCGTTGAAATATGAGAAAGGTTTCGTTTTTACCATTTCAGGTGGCGCTATTCACACATTAAGACTGATTATTATTAGTTATTTTTACAGTTTTGTTTATTCAAAATAAGGTAATCGTGAAGGTACTATATTTGATAATATCACCATTAGATGACAATGTATATACAATTATGTATAATTTGCATAGAACTTATAGTACCATGAAAGGCTATTACCAGATCAAGAAGCGGTTGAGTAAAATTCATAACTTCAAATGAAGTTATGAATGGAATAGGATTCACGACATATTACGATGTGTCAGAGAGAGACTGAATTAGTAAATTATTTTTATTCCTAATATGAGTGTGGGAATGAAGAGCAAACTATTGACCATTTGGTCAATAATTGTTCAATATATAAATTTCCAGATGGTTTTAACTCTATTCATTCAGTATCTGATTCATTTTTGAGATGGGTTGGTACCTTCAAAACAATTTGAATATATAAGTTGATTTTGCTTTTCCGTTTTTTCTCCCTTTGGTTTTTGTTTCTGATTACTTAAAAATGCTTTGTCAACCCCTTTGAAGAAATGAAGAAAGAATTACATTCGAAGAAGAAGATGCCCTCCAATATTAATATTTGTAAACAAATCCAATATCCCTACACTTATACAGGGAGACAGAGTTTTTGCTGAGGTTTTTATCTGTGCTCTTGCATCATACGCAGAACTGTATGGTGCCCCGTTTGACATTCCTCTGCTAATACTGAGATTAAGAGCGGGAAATGGATCAATATGTTTGTTTGAATGATCTGTTCCTTGTTGCCTTTTCGAGACACATGCTATAATTGGAAACAAATCTGTACAGCTCCATTTCATAATATTGCTGTACGAGCGCTGATCTGGATTCTTACCAAAGCGCAGCTTCAATTTTCATTGGTTCATCGTCCATATTGGAATTATGAAATGACACGTAAGACATTGCGGCGCCGCCACGAAACAATTCTAATATTTTCGATCTGGTCGATGTCAATGCATTCAAAAATTGACAGGTGCATACACCATGTTTTAAGACATCTCAAGCAAGGCTCATATCATTCCATTATAATGTAAATTCTATAGTAAATTGAGTTGCCTACAACTCTGTGCTGTGGACCAAAACAAAAATGTCTTGGTCAAGAAGAAAAATAGGAAAACGTCTAAGCGTTTTTGTATTCTGTGAAATAAAGGTAAAGTACCATAAACAAAGTACTTCAATTCGAATTTTCAGCGTTGTATTGGCAGAACTAAAGTGGTTTATACAGTGATCAGAGGTAATTAATCATTGGTACTATTCCTCATCCATATAATTCGATCGTGATTCATATTTGCATTCGTGGAGTCGTTCATCACAAGATAGGTACTGCAATGAGAGAACTGTAAAGCATTTAAAACAAAAGGTTATATGTTGAACAATTAGATACCGCTTAAATAAAGATAATTTTTTCCGTGCGAATAACAATGGTACTAAAATTTTGTATATTTTGCCTAATTTATCTCCTGCTTGTAAAAAAAGCAATGATTAGTTTATACAACTTTAACGGTAGGTTTCACCACGCGTAATCACCAGTAATCGGAGCTTGATCTTGCATCAACTCGATTTGACAGTTCAAAAATCAGTGAACCAAGCCGTTGATCTCCGATCACCGGTGATTACGAATATTACGATTCGTGAAATTCACCGTAAGTATCGTTCAGGCGAAACAAAGTATGCCGGGCCAGCTGGTGCCTTATAAAAAAGATGGTATCAATTCAGTTTAGTTGCTTTGGGCGCCGAAACGGTTGCAGATTTGTTTTGCGAGTCTTAAAGGCAATCTGACGTGTTGGCAACAAAGCTGCTCGTCAGTTGGTGGTTGTGATAACCACCCTCTTAGAGATTCGGCGGAAGAGCAGCTTTCCATCCATTATTATTTAGAAAAAAGAAAAAGATATTGATAATTTTAAAGATCTTTCTCCTTGAGGGAGAATCAATCTCGTCAAATAAGTAAATTTTCACAATAATTGGTCAACTTATCTTAGCAAAACAAAATCAAATTATCAAAGATAACATGATGATATTTCAAGACTCTTGCGGTTTGGCGTTTCATGCAGCCTTCTAATAATACTCAAATAAGCGAAGCATTCTCAAAATTATAAAATTATTTGACCTTTCTCCTTTTTGTAGTTGGACCAAGCGATGATGAATGTTTCCTTAAAAAAACACGTCACTAACATGTTGTTCGCTGTTAATTTCACTCCCGGTCTTTCGCGATGTACCTTCCTATATCGCGAGTTTATCGACGAGACGTAGTCTGAAATCCTTTAATTAACTCTTAACCTTCAACTATACCGATTCAGCACTTCACACCGCTATTCCCCGAATAACACTTTTTCCGTATCCGCTTTGAGAATCTCCAGCTACTGTCACTTCTTTGTTCTTCTTTTCCCAATCAATATAAGTTTTCCTACCATTTGAACTTACCCAAAGTCCTCCAAGTCCATTGGATCACGAGATATTATACGTTAAATATTTAATAATCCTTTCAAAAAGTTGAAAAGTCAGATTGAGTTGTCTTTCAATCATAATATGGGCTGATGAAAAACTCATCATACGTGAGAGTTATGGAAAATGAAAAAGGAGGATAATGTCCCTAAGTTGGAACAAACTAAAATACATACATGTGAGAATTGGACTAGTAGAGATCTAGTTTCCGAAGTACACCACCAGGTGGCACCACCACAGGAAGACAATGCATTACCGGTTTCTGGCTTATTAGCCGTCATCAGATACATATAGCCTTATCCTGAGATGAGAACCAACTGAAACGGCAGAACTTGCTAGGGAGTAATATAAGTTCTGCCGTGTCAGTTGGTTCTCATCTCAGGATAAGGCTATATGTATCTGATGACGGCTAATAGGCCAGAAACCGGTAATGCATTGTCTTCCTGTGGTGGTGCCACCTGGTGGTGTACTTCGGAAACTAGATCTCTACTAGTCCAATTCTCACGTTATGGAAAATAAGTTATAGAGCAATTGATCAGTTTTAAATAAAACCACGGGTCCAATAGTTCTCTGAGGGAGAGTGAGAGAAATTAACTTTATTGATTCAAATCAAAAAATCAAATGGCTATCGACCGAAATCTTCCTGCCACTTACATAGATAATTCAATATAATGTAATTCTATGAGTAAAATAAAAAATTAATAACTAATTATTCCAAAGACAGCAAGTGTTCAAAATGTGGTAGCGCTGGTAATTTAGCCTTTGGTCTATTTTCTACTCGATTTTCTATAATGTGGTTCTCTGATTATGTACAAAATGCAAAAAATATGATAAATCCAATTTTTGAAACGGATTTTTGGTGTGCTGAATTCGAATTCTAGGTTTGCCAGGAGGAAAGAGAAGGAGAAGGAAGAACTATTGGAGCAAGGTAAGGCGGATCAAGGATAAACACACAAATTCTAATTTTTTTATTTTTTATTGGGTAAAAGGTATTGTATATCAAAACATGGTTAAAACAAAGTCGCTATCGCTGCCTGTCCCTGTATGTATGCTTAAATATTCAAATCTACGCAACGGATTTTGAAATCTTTAATAGATAAAGTGATTCAAGAGGAAGGTTTATATGTAAGATACTCGCATAATATACAGGGTCTTTCACGAGGAGCCTCACCCATATTTATACGGGAAACTACTGAACGTATTTTCATGAAATTCAGCACTTATAAGTATTTCACGATGCTGATGAAATCTAAAATATTTTCAAGGCATGAGCATCTCCGGTTTTTCCGGAAATGACGTCAACTTCCGTTTTTCAAATTAGAACACCATCTTTTTATTGCAGAATTAGATTCCTTAAAAAATTTCAAGTTATTTTGATGTAACATATTTCAGTTTTGGTTCGAAAATTCTCTCTGAGCGGGAAACTTCGAAAAAAAAATCGAAAATAGAGCTCCGCGAATAACTTCGAGGTTTTTGGATGGAAAATTTTCATTTTTGGGATTTTTCAAGATGTAAGATTGATGTATCCACTTTAAAAATCTGAATCGCGATTCATGATACAGGGGGTGAAAAAATCGCTTTCAAAGTTAGGGATGACGAAATCGTGAAAAATAAATTTTTTCAAATTAGAACCCCATTTTTTTATGGCAGATATTGAATCTACGTTTAAAAATAATGTGAGTGTATGCATCACACCCTTGCCCTAAAGTGGATATTTTCTGAGTTATTCACAAAAAACTGTTTTTCGTCTTGAATTTTCAGCTATTTCTTTTCCCTTCACGCCAAAAAGATGAAATTTTCAGGAACTGTTACTTAAACCATGTTTTAGATTTTACTACCCTAATATGCAAGAGAAAAAAGTTACAGGTTGTTCCTAAATAGAAGGCGAATTTGGATTCGAATTTGTATCGGAAACCTCTTTATTTCAACTAATTGGCCATCGGTTTTCTCTCCAGTGATGAAAAAATAATTCCTTATGAACCATATGCAAAAACTTACCATGTTTTACATTCTTTTTTTTTTTTAATGATAGATATCATTAATTACATCTGCCAAATTCCTCTTTATTCAGTAGCATTTTGTGTTTGCTATTAATTTGGTGATAATTCGTATTAAGTTATAAAATCGATCACTATGCCTAATTTTACCAATGAAGATTATTTAAATCTCATTCTACTTCATGGAGAATGTAATAAAGTTGTAGATAGAACGATTCGACTGTTCATTGAGAGGTTTCCTGACCGACCCAGACCAACGAGAGATACCATTAACAGAACCATGACAAACTTGAGAAATGTCGGATCTTTCGTTAAGAAAACTATACACAGAGAAAAAAGTGTAGTAGAAGTTGAGAACAACGAAATTACAGTTCTTGCATATTTTCGTGTGAATCCTCAAAATTCTCTCAAAGATGCCGAGATTGATCTGGGATTATCTCAATCGAGTGTTTGGAGAATATTAAAAAAACATAAAATGCACCCATATAAATTCAATAGGGTAAAGCATTTGAAGGAAACTGATTTCGTCAGGAGAACAGAGTTTTGCGAAGCTATGATGATTCGATTTCAAGAGAATGAAAACTTTTTGGACTGTATAATTTTGACAGATGAATCTAATTTCACAAAGAATGGTTCCTTCAATAGGCATAACAGTCATTATTGGGATGAAGAGAACAACCACCACTTCAGACAATGGAATTTTCAAGAGACCTGGAGTTTCAATGTTATATTGCGCCATCAAAAATAATGCAATTCTCGATGTTCACATTTATGATGGGACTTTAACTGGTAAGATAGAACACTACACATGTTTGCATTATTTAAAGAATGTTCTCCCTTAGGAGATAGATATTCTGACATATTGACTCAAATAATTGAGCCGCTAGTTCAGAACCATAATGACTTATGGTATCAACAAGATGGCGCGCCTCCACACAATTCACTCAATGTGTCAAATATCCTCTACAGGCTATTTGAAGATCGATGGTTGGCGAACAATGGTCCACATCTTTGGCCACCACGTTCTCCCGATTTAACTCCTTCAGACTATTATGTTTGGGGTAGGATAAAAAATATTGTCTACTCAACTCCCCTGACTGATAAAGAGGACTGCATAGAACGAGTCAGAAATGCGTTCAGGTTTGTTTAGATTTTTAGATTCATAGTTCTTGAAACTCAATTTGGTTTTTAAACACTTTTGCAGATCTCTTCCTCCCGATGAAATAAGAAGAGCAACGCACGAAGCATTCCTGAAACGTATAAATAAATGTCTAGAAATTAACGGTCAAAACTTTGAGCATCTTCTCTAGTTATAACTGCGAGAGTTTGCCATGGTTCTCCTAATAGTAACTTGAAGTCGGTTTCAAGAAGGGTGAAAAATCTACAGCATGGTTCAAATAACAGTTCCTGAAAATTTCATCTTTTTGGCGTGAAGGGAAAAGAAATAGCTGAAAATTCAAGACGAAAAACAGTTTTTTGTGAATAACTCAGAAAATATTCATTTTAGGGCAAGGGTTGATGCATACACTCACATTATTTTTAAACGTAGATTCAATATCTGCCATAAAAAAATGGGGTTCTAATTTGAAAAAATTGATTTTTCACGATTTTGTCATCCCTAACTTTGAAAGCGATTTTTTCACCCCCTGTATCATGAATCGCGATTTCGATTTTCAGAGTGGATTCATCAATCTTACATCTTGAAAAATCTCAAAAATGAAAATTTTCCATCCAAAAACCTAGAAGTTATTCTTGTTTCAGCGGAGCTCTATTTTCGATTTTTTTTTCGAATTTTCCCGCTCAGAGAGAATTTTCCAACCAAAACTGAAAGATGTTACATCAAAATAACTTGAAATTTTCTAAGGAATCTATTTCTGCAATAAAAAATGGTGTTCTAATTTGAAAAACGGAAGTGGACGTCATTTCCGGAAAAACCGGAGGTGCTCATGCCTTGAAAATATTTTAGATTTCATCAGCATCGTGAAATACTTATAAGTGCTGAATTTCATTAAAATACGTTCAGTAGTTTCCCGTATAAATATGGGTGAGGTTCCTCGTGAAAGACCCTGTATATATTCTTTTGAATAATATTGTAGATAAACACTGATGAATTTACAGGTTTCTAATGTGATGTCGTAAATAAACACATTTTTTTGCGCTTACATTGCAAACGCTGACTGAACCCCACGAGATGAATCAAAATAATGTACTCCGTATTGTACACCTAAAGAAGGTCAACAAAAAAGTCCGCGATGGTATATGTCTATCTCTGACGGATAACCCACAATAACCATTTTTTATCCTTCACATTTTACGGGAAAAATGGCTTATTTAGGAAGTTATTTTAATCAATACAGCATTAATCCTTATCCAATTAAGTACAGGGTCCGGCAGAGATGTATGACGTTTTTGAAAAAATCATAAATATATAACTGAGATTTTGAGGAAAATGAAATTTTATTTTTTTTAAATGTACATGAGAGTTTGCCATTGATACCACATCAAAAAAAAAGATGAAAAATAATCATGAACGGAAGATGATGTCATCTAAGTGGTTGCCCTGTTTTTCCACACACTCCTGCAGCCGATTTGTGAAGTTGTCCATGCATCGTTCCAGCATGTTGTTTGGAATTGCTTGAATTTCATCACTCATTATGACAATGATGTCATCTGTCATCTCTTGCAGCATTCTTTCAGCGAATCGGAGCCTCCGTGCATAATCATTTGGTTGAAGTTGTTGAACAACCATAATTTTGTACGGGTGGAAATGAAGGTCAAAGTGTAAAATTCTTCTTACTGACCTGTCACTCATCCGTAGAGCACGAGCATGCTGCAAAGCAGATCGTCGCGGACTTGTTCCGATAGCTGCTCTAACACGACCGACATTTTCCGGAGTTCTAACAGTTCTTTCTCTGCCCCTAGGTCTAGGTACACCAGGGCACAACGATTCTCTCGTCCGGAGATTGTGCACCCACTTTAGGATGGTGTTTCGTGAAGGAACACGTCCATGCCTTCCAACATTAAAATGTGTTCGAAATCTACGTTGAGTTGCTACCACAGAACGATCGGTTTCAATGAAACTATCGTACACAAACACCCGTTGCTCTAGCGTCCACGGCTCCATGGCGACTGAACAAGAAATAATGGCAACTCCTTGCGGTCACATATCAACCATTGCGAAAAAGTTAGGCTTCCCCTTCGCCGAGTTATTCGCATCCAAAAAACGTCATACATCTCTGCCGGACCCTGTACCTACCTTAAATACATTGTCCATTCAATATAGATCAATATGGCCCTTTACAGCGTGTAATTTAAATGAATATTTAGAATAGATGAAATGCAGGGTCAAATTTTCAAAGTTGCGGGCTTAGATTTGAGCGTTGGGTGTTTTTCTCATGGTCAATTGTATGTCGCTCTTTCAAGAGTAACTTCTTAACAAAATACATTTGTATTATCTAATGATAAAAAAGCTGTAAACATTGGTTATAAGGACATTCTGTAGTAAGTAGTAGGTATTTAGTATCAGCATTGCATCCGTGCGAAGCCGGGGCAGGTCACTAGTATTCTATATTTGAACAATCGAAATAAATAAATGGTAGGTAAGAGATAAAAAAAATACTGATGTAATCTTGTTCACAACAGTAGGTCATAAGTTGCATCATATACAACTCACAAAAAGACATGGCTACAATAATGAAGTACTGTAATATTTCCGCGAGAATAATTTCGAAGGGGAGATGAAAAGGGCACACTGCGCCATTTTGGGTACAACCATAGACTCGAAAATTACAGATACATTCGAATGAAATGAAATCTGTCCATTAATTAACGATTGTATTTTTCGAGTCTATGGTTGGACCCAATCAACCATAGAGCCAGGTCTCGCTAGCATATCTATCTTTCTATTACAATTGTCTCTAACAGTGTCTATGTGTTTTTTCCATGTAAGTTTGGAGTCAAGTGATATGCCTAGGAATTTAACATGATCTACACATTTTATTTTATTGTTGTTGAGAAATAGTTCTGGTTCACGGTGAGGTCTTCTCAGTCGACAGAAATGCATACAATACGTCTTTTCCCAGGCAAAATCGTATCCGATATTCTACCCATTGTCCACAATTTTATCTATTGCCGCCTGTAATTTGCGGACAATGTCTTCTATATCTCAGCGTAGACCCTTGCGGTAGCCCATTCTCCAAATTTTTGGAGTTCGATAGTGAGTTACCGATTCTGACTCTAAATTTTCTATTTTTCAGGAAGGATGCCATGAATGTGAGAAGTGTGCCTCTCAAACCACAGTCAAACATCTCCTCTAGCACTCTGTAATGCCACGTCATATCAAAAGCTCCTCTTATGTCAAAAAAAAACAACAACAGCATGCTCTTTTCGAATGAACGCGTTCTGGATCACATTCTCCAACATTACAAGATGATCAGTGGTGGACTTCCCTCTCCTGTAGCCTGCTTGATCTTGGTGTTAAAAGCTTCTTGTTTTCTAAACACCATTGTTGTCTACTGTTTACCATTTTCTCCATGAGTTTTCCCAGACAGCTGGTAAGGCTTATGGGTCATAGCTTTTGGGATTCAAGGAGTCTTTACCAGGTTTCAGAATAGGTACTGTTTTGGCTTCCTTCCACTCAGCTGGTTAAATACAATTTCTCCAAAGATTGTTGTATAGTTTCAATAACGCCTCTTTCATTTAATGTGTCATATTTTTGAGCATATCATTTGAGATTTCGTCTGAACCGGGTGAAGTTCTCCCGAGCTTGCTCAGTGCCTCTTCAAGTTCCGTCATAGCAAAAGATAAATTGTATTCTTGTAACTCAGTTGTCTCGAAATCAAGTGGTAATTGTCTCTCTAACTTTTTTTCAAGAAATGTGTTGTTGTAGTTTGTGCTGCTGCTCACGCCTTCGTACTGAATTGCAAAAGCATCTGCAATTTCATGCGGCTCTTCATGAAGATTTCCATTTATTTTCGGACATGTGAGTGGATTTGAGTTATATTTTCCAGACATGGATTTGATTTTTTTCCATACATTTCTGACACTCTCATCAGTTGTTATGGATGATATATACCTACTGTTTTCAGCTTTTACGCTTGCTGTCCAACACTTTTCTTCTGGCTTCAGCACGAGCTTTCTTAAATTCTATCAGGTTTTCTGTGCTAGGATGTTTCTTGAAGCGATTTAGAGCTGATTTCTTTGTTCTGATTAAAGTGCTAACTTCACGATTCCACCATGGTACCACATATTTCAGTGGTGTACTGCTTGTTTTCGGTATACTCAACTCAGCTGCATATTGGAAGGCATGAGTAACAGTTTGAACATGAATATTTTCTGGAGGGATAAGAGCCTCTGAAAACTTCTGCCAGTCGACCCTCTCTGTGATCCAGCGTTGTGGTGCATATCGGATTTTTTGCAGCTCCTCGAATTCAATGATTATTGGAAAGTGATCGCTGTTATGTAGATCATCATCCACAAACCAGTTCCGTTTGGTGGCAAGGATATTTGTTGCAATTGTTAGGTTTATGGCTGAAAAAGTGTTGTTTATGGTGTTCATATGTGTATGGGATCCAGTATTAAGTAAGGTTAGGTCCACTTTATCTAACCAGGCTTCGAATTTCGACCTCTCACATCTGTTTTAATGGCTCCCCACAACAGATTATGTACATTAAAGTTTCCCATAATTATTATTGGTGTCGGGAGCTGCTCTATTAATTCATCAATTTCTGTTGTCGTCCAGTTCCCATCAGGCAGGTAGATGCTACACAGTGTTACCCTGAACGGAATATTGACTTCAACAGCAACAGCCTTGAGATCAGTATGAATGTTTATCTCATTATAATAGATATCATTTTGTAGTACCTGCGGGGTGTTCCTAAACACACCCGCAATTGAAATTAGAGATCTTACCTTTTAGAACACTTTTCAGCCGAAAGGGAAACTAGATTCGTGCCTTGAGCAGACGCAAGGACTATGAACAGTTAAATCTTTTTCCGAAAGTTTAGATGAGTCGAAATAAAACAATATTTTCACTAAAAATCAATTATATATTAGGTTCAAGAAAATGGTTACCTCTACAGTAATTCGAACAAAAGAAAAACAGATTATCTTTCTCCGGTTTCACAAATACCGAATCAACAGTTTGTATTTAAAGACAAAACAAATATTAATAATGTATAAAGTTCACGAAAATTGTTGTCTCTACAGTAATACGTATAAAACAAAACAGATTATCTTTCCTCGGTTTCACAAATACCGAATCAACAGTTTGTATTTGAAGACGAACAAAAAATTAACTATTGAGAACCTTAATAAAAAAAAATTAATTGGAGAGCGACGTAGTACCTTCTGGTATATGTATGCCTATATCCAAGAACCGACCGAATTTTTACTTCTAATTAGCATAGGTACTTCCTACGAATTCTGTATTCGCATGTTCCCTCCCCGCTCCCAAGCTGTGCTTCTCTACTTCACGCCACTGTCGGAACACTCTTTGGTCGGAACTACCCGTCGAATCTCTGTCGGATCTCCCCTTAGTTCCTGAAAATTTGCCTTTTTAAATCAAATTCCCCCCTGCCTCTTTGTCCCCTTGGAACGTTCTAGAAGGAATTTCTCTGGAACGACGCGGTCTTACACTATTGGTTAAGAAACCATAAAATCTGACGATAAGAAGTAAAAAAAACGTTGACTACGCTCCCCTTGTGTTACGCGATCTCTTGGGTTACGCGATCCCTTAACTGTTTGTTTATCAGAGTCCCTAACTGCTTAAGCCTGTCGAAATTTTAATTTATGTGTCTTGGATTGATCCCACATGTTTGAATATCTTTCCTCTAGAATTATGTTAAAACTGCATTTTCAAGATGGAATAATTCCTTTCCAATACCCTAGGTACTACAATTTCTCAATATCATTGCAACGTCTCCGGATGCTCTCGGATTCAGAGTAGAGTCATATCTTATCACATTATAGTTTTTAAGAGAATATTGCTGACTAGGTGTCGTCAAGTGTGTTTCTTGGAGACATATAATTATATCAAGGCACATACAAAAACATCAAACAGAAGCAAATCAAAAAGCAAAATCAAAAAATTTTCAAGATTTATCCCTATTATTCGATGATCCATGCATTCATGTATTTTACTTTATCTCAACTGACACTACCTAAGTGTGTAAGATTGCACACTCTAGCCTAGACTTATTATTCACATATTGTAACATAGTTTATAGAATGGAATATATACAGGATGGCCAAGAGATTGACGTCAAAAAGGAAAAAACAGGTCCCTCGTGTCATGGGCTATTTGAATCAACCCCATGTATGTTATGCTATTTTTCACGGTTTTCGAGTTATGAATTTTTTATGAACTTTGAGAATTTTCGACTTGACCATCTTGAAAAAGATATTTAAAAAAAGTACAAGACTTCTTCGTGAAATTCTTTTTGTAACTTAATCTCCATGAATTGTACTTCTATACATAAAATAACCAAATTCGTAACTTTGATAAAAATTATAGAAATGTTGGTCTCAAGTAAAAATGTTACGTAAATTCGATTATGATCTGAATTTTCGAATCGAAATTAAAAATGTTGTAGCGATCGACACAATAGCTTTCCCAGATCTCGACAGAGGGCGCTCTCGCGAGTTACGATCGGCGACAAACCGAAAACGTCGCCTTCATCTACGGCCGACAGAGGACGCTACCTGTGATACATATCTGAGAAGAATCTAACCAGTTGATTTATATACTGGTACAAAATCTGCATGCGGGAGACTAATCAAGATAGAAGAGTGATAGTGAAAAAGTGCAGTATAGTAGCTGAAAACATACAAACTACAAAGAGAAAAGTGTCCGATCCAAACCAAGGCGTCAGCGCCGCGAAAAAGTCAAACTTGTGTGTTACCCCACCAGCCCAATTAACGGATTACGAAATGTGGGACGAAATGGTGAACTTCACTTCGCCCAAAAAGACTGCCAAAACTCCAATCAAGACTAATTCCGGCGCCATCGAAGTAACGAACTCCTATGGAATCTTAACTAATAACCTCGACATCATGGAAACAGAAAGTCAGCCAACCCCCGCCATTATACCGAAGAAAACCTACAAAAAGTGCCCACCAGTTACCATCACTAGCAAAATAGGTAACTACAACAAATTTCATGACAACATCAAGTTTTTGCTCAAACAAAAATACCAAATCAAATATAATAAAGACAATGTGAAAGTTACTACCAGCGATATAATAGATCACCACCTTCTTATCAACTCTCTGAGAAAAGAAAACATCGAATTTTATACATATACACCAAAGGAAGATTCTATAAAGAAAATTGTAGTGAAAGCTGCATGCTTCATGACCGAAACCGACATAAAAAATGAAATAACAAAGGACCCCAACATAAATTCCAATAGCATCAACGTCATCAAGCTGAAAGGGAAGCACGAAAATTCACACTCGTTCCTAGTGTCTACATCCAAACAAACAAATCTCCAAGATTTGAAGAAACTGACCGAAATCGACAACGTCAAAATTCATTGGCAAAAATATGCCAAAAAGTCCCAAATAACCCAATGCCATAGATGCCAAAACCTAGGACATGGCTCAGGAAACTGCAACCTCAACCCCCGATGTGTCAAGTGCGCGAAAAATCATCTTACGAAGGATTGCGCGATCAAAGTGAGAAACAGTGTCCCAGTAGAATGTGCAAATTGTGGTGGACCTCACACAGCAAACTACTCAAAGTGTCCATTCATAATCAGGTATGTCGAAAGTCTAAACAAAACAAAGAAACCTACAACTCAAACTCAAAAATACACTGAAATCCAACTAACAAGCTCGAACAAAAATTCCCAAACACCGTCTAGCTCCAAATCATACAGAGACGCAGTCATAAATTCCCCCCCACCAATTCATACACATACCGTTCCATCGTACACAAAGCAAACCAATTCAACAGACGAATTTCAAACCCTACTCGACGAAATTAAAGAACTCAATGCCCTTTGCAATATTTCTCAACTACTATCCCTAGTTCGCGAAATCAAAGCTAATATAGCAAATACATCTCCTCTACAGAAAATTGCTCTCATTCAGAAGTTGGTCGAGAAATATGAAATATAAAAATCGCAAAGTAAAAGACCTCAAGTTATTATCTTGGAATGCCAACGGCATTTAACGGCATTTACAACAAATTAAACGAATTGGAAATTTTGTGCAACGAAAACAAAATCGACATAATATGCATACAGGAATCCAGACTGAACAAGAGAAACCCACCCAAACTTTCGAACTTTTACTACGTCAACAAACCCAAAACCCAACATGGGGGACTAATAATATACTATAAAAAACACCTGAAACCGGTGGAAATACCAACCCACTCTATTTATCTAGAAACTCAAGCAATAAAGATCGAAGACCTGACAATTGTAAACCTTTACAACGATCATAAAAGCCCCTTCAGTACAGACGAGTTCTCAGAACTCATGGGTCTAGGGGGCAAAGTAATCGTCGCCGGCGACTACAATGCCCGTCATACCTTCTGGAATTGCGCCTCACATAATCGAAACGGTACTATTCTCAAGAAATTTATCACCCACTCAAACTTCATTCTGAACTACCCCCGGAACGGCCCGACCTACAATCCAGCACATAATAACTCAGCCTCAATCATCGATTTGATGGTAACTAAAAATTTAACAATCTCTCAACCCTTCACCATCGAAGCCCTCGATTCAGACCACTTTCCGGTTATCTCATATATTCCCAAATGTCACAATAATCTACCATCCAACCTCAAACCGAAATACAAATCATACTGGCCAAAATTCAGGAAAATTTTAAACCAAAATCTCCAAATCCAGCAAACGCTAACCACAAAGGATGAAATCGATTCAGCGATAAACAACCTTACCGATTTGATAAGAAACTGCGTTCACCGATCCTCCTTCAGAACTAACAATAATTCCTCCAATCTAGATATTCCGGATGAAGTAAAAGAAATGATAAAAACCAAAAACAATGCGAGGAAAAAACTTCAACGGAATTTTAGTCTTGAAAGATATCGCGAATTCAAAGAACTATCGAACATGGTCAAAAGCCTTTTAAAATCGGTTAAAACTGCCAAATGGGAAATCTTCACGAAAAGCTTAACCAACACAAATGAAATGTGGAAAATCGCGAGATCAATGAAAGAAAATAAAACCTGTCTCGGAATATCACCGCTGCAAAGCCCTCAAGGTCTCATCTTTGACAACGAAGGCAAAGCTAACCATCTAGCAGAATCATATTCAACAATTCATAGATCAACTAATAATCTGTCCGACGCTCAAACATCAACGGAAATTGAAGAAACCATTAAACAGTTCCTAGACACAAACATCCCACCCGATCCCGAATCCTTAACTTCCCCGGGAGAAATCCGAAAGATCATAAAATCCTTCAAAAATAATAAAGCCCCAGGCGAAGACAAGATAAACAACCTCACCCTCAAGAATCTACCTCGTAAAGCGACAATTCAACTGTATTACATAATAAACAGCTGTCTTAAAGCAAAGTATTTCCCAAGAGCCTGGAAAAACGCAATCGTCCTATCTTTTCCAAAACCTAGCAAAAACCATAAACTTGCAACCAATTATAGACCGATTAGTCTCTTATCCTCAATTTCAAAAATCCTAGAAAAAATCATCCTCATTCGAATAGAAAAATACGAAAACCTAATAGATGAACAATTCGGCTTCAGAAAAGAGCACAGTACAACTCTCCAATTAGCTACCATCACCGATCAAATTACCAAAAATTTCAACTACAGAAAAATCACCGCAATGCTAAATCTCGACATTGAAAAAGCATTCGACACCGTATGGCATAGGGCACTAATCTTCAAACTTATTAAAACCCAAATCCCAGACTACCTAGTGAATATAATAAATTCATATCTATCTGAAAGAACATTTCAGACACGAGTTGATAAAACCCTATCGAATAAGGTTACGTTGACCGCAGGTGTTCCGCAAGGTGGCCTCTTATCTCCAAAATTATTTAATATCTTTATCAACGACATCCCAAAATCAAATCAAACCAAAACCAGGCTTTTCGCAGACGATACTGCAATAATTTCCGAATCCTCAAACCGCGACCTAGCAAACAAATACATCCAGGAACATATTTTCGATCTCGAAAAATTCTTCCACAAATGGAAAATAAGAATAAATCCAAGCAAAACAACCCTAACCCACTTCACCCAAAGAAAACCAAAACCCTCCTCAACCACCGTAACTTTCAATAATCAAACTGTACGAGAACAAAACTCAGTCAAATACCTAGGACTAACTTTAGATCGGAAACTCAATTTTAACTTTCATACAAGCAACATTGAGCGCAAATCCTACATCATCCTTCGAAATATATACCCCCTAATAAACAAACACAGCAAACTAGGTCAAGATTCGAAACTCAGAATCTACAAACAAGCCATTAGACCTGCATTCCTGTATGCTAACCCCATATGGAGTAACACAACCCAATCTAATTACAAAAAACTTCAAATCATACAGAACAAATTTCTAAGAATTATCCTGAACAAACCGAAAATCACCAAAATATCCGAACTGCACAAGATTTCCAATGTCGAATCAATCGAAGACACAGTTAAAAAACAAACCATCAAATTCTTCACCCACACAACACAGAACTTATCTAAAACAAGTCACTTAGGTAAAACTACTCAGACGAATTCAAACATCAAAATCAAGCATAAACTAACTCATCAGTTAATTTTATAAATTTTTGGAAACCGTCAGTCTACTAGAGTTGTAGTTTTGTTTTATTTATGACCTTCGACATACCTCTAGAAAAATCCACACCCAAATACAATCATCATTATAATTAAACAGTTCAAATACCCACGCCATTAGGTAAAATTCTTGTAATTAGGTACTAATTCCAATAATATTATGTGCTTTTATATCCGGTATCTTTCTCCCTGCAAATATACCCGCATATGAAGTTCAGGAAATATAATGTCAATAAATGCTGTAGAGCTTTAAAAAGTTTTGTTTTATTTATTTATTTATTTATGCATGCGGGAGAGGGAATCATCCTGAGACACGATTATACTCATGTGTATTTAATCTTGATATAGTCGTGTTACAGAGATGATTCATATTCGTTTGAGATATTCTTATTTTATATATTGTGTATTATCGTCCTTATTATATTCTTGTGGTTAACCATTTTCATATTGTTTCTTTAAATAAATCTTGCCGCAATAAACCTTTACAAACCACAGTTCCCTGGAATACTTTCAGTTACCTTCCAAAGTGGTGACCCCGACGTGATATTCGTAGAATAACCAGTGACATAGGAAGGTCTGCATTCCAAGAAAAATTCACCGACATCAAGGAGCAAGGATCATCAAGTTTCAAGATGCAAGAGAACACTCAGGTATATAGGGTTGCCGTCCGGATGCCCGAATTCATAGCCGCCGACATCGAACTCTGGTTTGCAATCGCCGAGGGAAGTTTTGCCAGTGCCGGAGTGACCGGAGATCGAACCAAATTCGGTCACATAATCGGAGCCCTGCCGCCAAAATTTGCGATGGAAGTTAAGGACATCATCATGAAGCCACCGCCAGCTGGAGCTTACGACAGAATTAAGGACGAATTGATTCGTCGACTGAGTCCTTCCCAGGAAGAAAAAAACCGCCGCCTACTGGAAAGTGAAGAAATGGGAGACAGAAAGCCATCCCAATTCCTGCGCCATCTGAAGGGTCTCGCCGATGTCAGTTTACCCGAGGCGTTTCTAAAAACATTATGGTTTGGTCGACTACCGAGGCAAATCCAAGTGGCATTAACCATTGTGAGAGACAAGCCTCTAGATGAACTGGCAACACATGCGGACAACTTCGCCGAGGTTTTTCGAACGCCGGTTCCACAGATCCATGAGACAACTTCAGCCGAAACCATGGAAGCAACGATGAACCTCAAAATGGCACAGCTGACCCTAGGGCTGGAACAAGAAATAGCAGCATTGCGAGCAGAAGTGGCACATAACAATAGACCCAGGCGAAGACAACTACGACCACGATCCCAATCAAGAGAGCGTAGCAAAGAGGCAAGAGATGGCTTGTGCTGTTACCATCGGAAGTTTGGTAGGAAGTCATGGAGGTGCCAAGAGCCGTGCGTGCGATTACAACCATGGAAACGAAAGGGGCAGTCACTAATGGCGTCTAGTGATCGCAGTCCGTCTTTACGCCGCCTTTTCATCACTGACCATGAATCCAAAATGAAGTTCCTGATAGACACTGGTGCCGACCTTTGCGTGTTCCCCCGCAGCGCAACTCAAGGTAGAAAAGAGAAGTCCGACTACGTCCTGTCAGCAGCTAACGGAACGCCGATCTCAACATATGGTACCATCACGCTCACGCTGAACCTGAGTCTACGGCGTGCCTTCGTTTGGAGATTTGTCATAGCGGATGTCTCGAAGCCTATTATTGGAGTGGATTTCCTCAGCTACTACAACCTAATGGTGGATGTCAGAAATCGACGACTCTTGGACGGAACCACTCAGCTCACCACACGAGGAGAAGTGACCGAGTGTGCAATACCTGTGGTCAAGACCATAATTGGCTCATCGAAATACCACGACCTACTGGCGGAGTTCCCCAACATCACAAGACCAGAGGGTGCTCCAATACACATCAAGCACGGAACCAAGCACCACATACAGACGACAGCTGGTCCATCAATCGCAGCCAGACCACGACGCCTGGCACCGGAGAAACTCAAGACTGCGAAAAAGGAGTTCGAAACCATGGTCAAACTGGGGATCGCGAGACCGTCAAAAAGTTCCTGGTCCTCCCCACTACATATGGTACCAAAGAAGTCTTCAGATGCCTGGAGACCTTGCGGAGACTACCGTTCCCTGAATAGCCGTACAGTACCAGACCGCTACCCAGTGCGACACATTCAGGATTTTGCCCATATCCTTCAGGGAAAGGAAATTTTTTCCACACTAGATCTCGTGCGAGCTTATAACCAGATACCAGTAGCAGAAGAAGACATACCCAAGACGGCCATAACGACCCCCTTCGGATTATTCGAATTTCCCTTCATGACATTCGGATTGAGAAACGCAGCCCAGACCTTCCAACGGTTCATCGACGAAGTATTATCCGGACTTGATTTCTGTTACAGTTACATAGATGACGTGCTAGTCGCATCAGATTCCGAGGAAGAACACTTGGAACATCTCCGAACAATCTTCACTAGATTTCAAGCATACTCCATGACCCTCAACCCTACGAAGTGTGTGTTTGGCCAACCCGAAGTGAAATTCCTGGGGTACCTCGTCTCAGCCGAAGGAACGCGCCCTCAGCCAGACAGGGTCACTGCAATCCTTGATTATGCACAGCCAGTCACAGCAAAGGAGCTTCGCCGGTTCCTAGGGATGGTAAATTTCTATCGCCGTTTCATACCCCGGATATCGGACACACAGGCTCCCCTCAATAACCTTCTGGTTCCTGACCTTAAAGGAAAAGCCATCATCAACTGGACACCAGCAGCATCAACAGCATTCGAGGCGACCAAAGAAAAATTAGCGACAGCCACACTATTAGCTCACCCCAAGGATGGTTCCCCCCTGGCCATTGTGAGCGACGCATCTGACTCGGCAGTAGGAGCTACACTGCAACAATTTACCGACGAAAAATGGCAACCACTAGCTTTCTTTTCGAAGAAATTGTCACCAGCAGAAACTCGTTACGGGGCATACGACCGCGAACTTCTTGCCATCTACCTTGCCATCAAGCATTTCCGACACATGGTAGAAGCCAGGAATTTCACCATATACACCGATCACAAGCCTCTCACGTTTGCGTTCCAACAAAAGCCAGAGAAATGTTCACCACGGCAGTTCCGTCACCTAGACTTCATCTCACAGTTCTCTACAGATATCCAGTACGTACCTGGAGACCAAAACGTCGTAGCCGATGCTTTGTCTCGAGTGAACGAACTCGCCGCGTCTCTAGATTTTGAAGCTTTAGCCACCTCGCAGAAAAACGATACCGAGATGAAGAAGTTTCTACAAGGTGACACAGGATTACTGCTCAAGCCAATTAAGCCACTAGGTTCCTCCATCACAGTGTACTGCGACATCTCAACCTCACACCCAAGACCGTTCATCACAAAACCCTTCCGAAGAGCAGCTTTCGACATCGTCCACAGGCTCTCTCACCCAGGCACGAACGCAACGGTCAAATTAACCAAACAACGGTTCGTATGGCCTTCTATCAATGCCGACTGCAGGAAATGGGCACGAGGCTGCCTCGAATGCCAACGGTCCAAAGTCACTCGGCACGTAGCAGCTCCTCTAGGTTCATTCATCCAACCCTCAAGAAGGTTCGAGCACGTACATCTGGATATCATAATAATGCCACATTCAGAAGGATATCGATATTGTCTAACATGTGTCGACCGATATACGCGATGGCCAGAGGCAATCCCGCTTCAAAACCAGGAAGCAGAAACAGTCGCTAGAGAATTCTACAGGCATTGGATATCTCGTTTTGGTACTCCTCTACGCGTCACCACGGACCAAGGAAGGCAGTTCGAATCACACCTGTTCAACGAACTTACCAAGTTGACAGGTACCAAACACTTCCGAACAACCGCGTATCATCCAGCAGCCAATGGAATGGTGGAACGTAGTCATCGGCATCTCAAGGCAGCAATCAAATGCCACCAAAACAGCCGATGGACAGAGACCCTCCCAACGGTTCTCCTCGGAATCCGATCACCTTGGCGCGAAGATTTAAAAACCACTTCCGCAGAACTGGTGTACGGAGAGCCGCTTCGATTACCTGGCGAATTTCTAGAAGAGAGAGAGGATACAAGCGACGCCAACTCGACGGAATTCATAAAAAATCTCAGATCACAGATTCGGAATATCAGGCCCACGAATGGTACACGTCATGGAGAACGGAAAAGCTTCGTCTTTGAGGACCTAAAATCCACAGACTACGTCTTCGTACGACATGACGGCCCGAAAACTTGTCTGCAACTACCATACGATGGACCCTTTCAGGTGGTGAAGCGCAGCGAGAAGACCTTCGTAATCAACTATAACGGAAAGCAGACCACAATAACGATCGACAGATTAAAACCGGCATACGTCATCAGCGAGGACGAGGATCATTGCCGAAAAGAACAACAACATGTTGCTAAGGCCGAGGAACAAAGATTGGTACCGGAGGCGCGAAAGACAAGATCCGGAAGAAAAGTACATTTCCCAAAGAGGTACATTCAAATTGTATCGTAACTTTTTTACTGGAAGGGGAGTGTGTAGCGATCGACACAATAGCTTTCCCAGATCTCGACAGAGGGCGCTCTCGCGAGTTACGATCGGCGACAAACCGAAAACGTCGCCTTCATCTACGGCCGACAGAGGACGCTACCTGTGATACATATCTGAGAATAATCTAACCAGTTGATTTATATACTGGTACAAAATCTGCATGCGGGAGAGGGAATCATCCTGAGACACGATTATACTCATGTGTATTTAATCTTGATATAGTCGTGTTACAGAGATGATTCATATTCGTTTGAGATATTCTTATTTTATATATTGTGTATTATCGTCCTTATTATATTCTTGTGGTTAACCATTTTCATATTGTTTCTTTAAATAAATCTTGCCGCAATAAACCTTTACAAACCACAGTTCCCTGGAATACTTTCAGTTACCTTCCAAAATGTAAAAAGGCTAATTCACGGTTCTTAGTACGCTTAAAAACTGCGCTCAACAGTCAGCTTTTAGAATCATTGATAAAAAATGGTACTTAACTCACTACTTTTGCTAGAATTAGCCTTCAAAGTCATCGAGTAGAAAAAATCAAAGAACTAGACATTTACTACAAAATTATTCTTTGCCATTTTAAGATATTTCTGATCAAGTTATGACAGAAAATGCTGAAAATTAATGGAAATTAGCTTTAGATGTTGGTCAAGAAAAGTTCTAGATAAAAAAAAAGGAAAAGGTATGGCAATTTACAGTAGGTGTTCAAAGTGGCCACCTCCAAACTAACTCGGAAACTGAAAATTTACTCGGAAAACTAAAAATTTAATTCAAAAGAAAAACTGAGAAAATTAAGGTGAAAATTAGAAAACTGGAAAATTCGGTTCAAACACTTGTTGACACTCGATCGGCGGAATCAGAATTAACTGATGGTCAGGGAAAAATCTGGTTTTATTTTTCCGTAGGGGAGGTGAAAAGGAATGCTCATATGTTCAAAAATTCAAACGAAGTCGCGTCGATGAAAACGTCTTGATTCCGGCTTATCGGCCCTTCATTACAAAAAACGCGGTTAACTGAAATGTCGCGAATATTTATAACACATTTCATCGTTTTCAAACATAAAAAAGCAATGAAATCCGATCGGGATTATTTAAATTTTCGAAAACAATTTTTCATTAACCACTAGAATGAACGATACCCGAACAGATGGATCGGACTCAGTCGACCAATCAAGGGACCCCCACGTTCACCTGACCTTAATCCCATCGATTTTTTCGTTTGGGATTATTTCAAAGAAATTGTTTACGCCCGGGAATGTTCGAGTGAAGACGATCTGCGACTGAAGATAAGAGAAGCCGAACGTGTCCTAAGAGAGAACAGGGCAGTTTTATGCGATTGGAAGAAAATTTTCTAAGACGGTGTAGAATGTGTATTGAGGCTGGAGGTGGCCACCTTGAACACCCACTGTGAATTTCATGAATAAATTTCTTTTTATTCACATTATGATGTGTGATTTATTGCCATACCTTTTTCTTTTTTTCATCTAAAAGTTTGCTTGATCTACATCTGAAGCTAATTTTCATTAATTTTCAGCATTTTCTATCATAACTTGATCAGAAATATCTTAAAATGGCAAAAAATAATTTTGTAGTAAATGTCTAGTTCTTTGATTTTTTCCACCTCGATGAATTTGAAGGCTAATTCTAGCAAAAGTAGTGAGTTAAGTACCATTTTTTATCGATGATTCTAAAAGCTTACTGTTCACCGCAGTTTTTAAGCATACTAAGAAACCGTGAATTAGCCTTTTTACATTTTTAATTTCGATTCGAAAATTCACATCATAATCCAATTTACGTAACTTTTTCACTTGAGACCAACATTTCCATAATTTTTATCAAAGTTACGAATCTGGTTATTTTATGTATAAAAGTAAAATTCATGGAGATTAAGTTACAAAAAGAATTTCACACAGAAGTCTTGTACTTTTTTTTTAATATCTTCTTTAAGATGGTCAAGTCGAAAATTCTCAAAGTTCATAAAAAAATTCATAACTCGAAAACCGTGAAAAATAGCATAACATACAGAGTGATTCGAATAGCCTATGACACGAGGGACCTTTTTTTTCCTTTTTGACGTCAATCTCTTGGCCACCCTGTATTTTCAGCTGGCCTGATGATGGTTTTTTGAGAACCGGAATCGATCGCCAAAGAATAAATTATAGAGTGTGTTTTTTTTCGTTTCTACCTATTAACCATTATCACTTATCATATTGTTGATGCGATTACCAATTCGCGAAATTCCGAAAGCTAATAATTTCTATTTAAATTCCAAACTTCAAGCATTATCAGCCATAATCGATATCATTTATCATATTGTAATTACGATTGCCAATTGTCATATTAAGATTCCAAACTTTCAATATTTAATGTATCATCATCCAATATCAATAATTACACATAACAGTTATATAAAAACCTAACATTGTAATTCGATAGTGAGTATTCTTATTGGTCTTGAACAAGAGAACACTCTCACATTGTATCTAACTTGTTGAAATAAATCTTTTTAGAAAGTAAATTTCCCGAGTAAAATACATAATTGGCCCTGCGAACAGGATAGTGAAACGAAAAATTCATCGAGAATAACCGGTCTCTCTCAAGAGTTTATTCACGGAATCAAGAAAATCCCCGAAGAATCTCCATTGGGCATCCATCCACTGATTGTTGTCGGAGCAGATCTTCAAGAAGTCTTCAACCGCAGAGGATGAAAATAGTGATTTTCCTGTAAGTAAGTCCTTCCAAAATTTTTTTCCATTTTACCCATAATATACATGTCAACTGAAAAAAAAATAGATCTCCTATTCAATTTAGAAGGAACGAACCAAATTTTAACATGGCAATTACTCAAGTAGAAGTCAATATGGCAAAAGACATGGTACCAGAATATTCTGGTGGTTCAAAAAATCTTGCATATTTTTTAAATCAAGCCGAAAATTATATAAATTTGTTGAAAACAGAAGAAAATAGCCTTTTCAATAAACTTGAAATTAACGGGTGTCTACGGGTGAAGCTAGAGACGTTCTTATTAGTTCAAGATGCACGCGATGGCCCGAAATAAAAGACATGTTAACTCAGAAATTTGGCGATCCTAGATCGGAAGAACTTTTGTTACATGATCTCACCACTTGCTTTCAAAACTTCAATGAAAACTACGAACTATATCACATTTGATGAGCTTAAATGTAACCTCACTAGAACAGGCTTTAATAGAATGTGGGAAGTTGGACAATTGTAAATGCTCAGGTGAAATTTATGAAATTCATGAGATCCCAAACTAAATTTCCAAATAAAAAATCATTCCATAGTCAGAATTCTAGGCCTAAACGATTCTTTTCTCAACATAATTTTGTCCCCAATCAGACAACTTCTCATCATCAAACAACTTCTCAGCATCAACCGGTCGCTGAAAACTCACAAAAAAGATTCCCCACTGGACCTATTCATTTTGAAACAAGACCCGCAAAACCACATTTCCCATCGAAATCCGAAGTATTTGGAAAATCCGATGATAGACCGATACCAATGAGTATTAGCCCTCGAAATACGTTCAGGAATCATCCGAACAATTCAAATAATTCAAATAAATTTAGGTTCATAACACATTATAATCCAAACTCTAGCTCTCCTGTAGAAAGACTACATTCGACTTTATTAGAGGAAATTAGAACGACGAAAATCCAGAATAAAAATGAGACATCCCAGACCTTAGTGACAAACGCAATTCTAATTTACAATCAGTCAATACACTCCACAACAGGTTTCACACCTTTCAGTCTCTTATACGATCCATACGATGACCTCAATGCCCACGAAATTGATCTAGACAAAACAGTTCACGAAGAATTTAATGAAAAACGTAAAAGAGAAATTCTTCCATTCTTCGATATCATCTATCAAAAACAATTAAATAAAGGAAATAAAATTTTAGAAAAAAGAAACGAAAATAAAGAAGAATCACCCACTATCCAAGAACCAACTGTCTATTTCAAAAAGGCAAGAATTCGAAAAACCGACCCATGCTATGACAAAATCAACATAACATCGATACAAGGAAACAAAATTGAAGGTGTTAGAGAGAAAACAGACAAAAAAGCCAATGCTCATATAAGAAATATCAAAAATTTCTCCTTACATCAGGACAACCCCCATGGTGGCAAGCCTGGGCCTTCAAATTGAAGAAATTAAAACCGACGGATTCCTCGTCGAGAACCTAGGACCCACTAGAATTCTTGACCATTACCATAAATTTTATTTTTACACTAACCTAACCCAACTTGAAATCAATTTTTCTAACCTCTGGACAAATTCCTACATTTTATCATTAAAATGCAATAGTTCATGTACATTAATTGACTCTCTCAAAGAAAATTGCTATGAAATAGAAGACGAACTGTCAAAATTAGTTCTCAGGAACAAACGTTCTATCGATTCGCTTGGATCAGCCTTTCGATTTGTCACAGGGAATCTCGATCAAGATGACCTAAATACATTAAATACTCAATTAGAAAATCTTTTCGACAACTAACAAAGAATTGTTACTCAAATTAATAGATTCGCATCTTTTGCTAACTACATAAGTGATAGATACATTAATGATTTAAATTTAATGCAAGATAATTTGAACAAATCCATGGAAGCCATTAATAAGCTCGATAATGAATTCAACCTCAAACAAGCAATACTTTACAATATTTATCTGTCACAAAAAAGAATTTCAATAATAAAAAACATTCAAAGAACAATCACTTTAGCGTTCAACGATGTCACAAACTTAGAAATTATTTCAACTTCTGAATGAGGAGCTATCATTGACCACCTAAAGCAGATCCATAAAAGAGAAGAATTACTAGATCCTGACATTTTACACGTTTCAAAATAATATAATTTTCAAAATTCAGTATAGTATCCATAGATAAAATGGTGACATGTATATTGCACATCCCAATCCTCCAGAGTCCCTAGCCTATCAAAGAATATATCCCATCCCAAATCACTTTGGACAAATCATCCTACCACCAGCGAAATTCAGACTCTACAATACAAAGAAAGAACTCTGGACTGAAGAGCAATGCCCACACATTGAGACACACATACTTTGTACAAGGAAACAGACAGAGAGCAAGTGGTCCCTTGACAACTTATCAAATTGCAATTTTGCCGATGGCATCAACGACTACAGAGTATCGATTCAGCTTGAAAACAACAAGATCCTTTTCTCCTGCAAAACAAACCACCAAAATTCTCGAAGATTGTGGAAACCAAATTGCTTACAAAGAAGTGAACGGAAGCTACCTAATATCTTCAGAAAACCAGTGCAGGGTGATAATCGATGATTTCATATTTGAGAACACATTCAGCAATTTCACTTAGGAACCAGATACCCAAGATCACATCTGAAACCTTCAAAACCAGAAAACTCATTCATCTGAAGTCAAAACACCTAGACGATGTTACGTAGTTACCTCAAATCAGAAGCCGAGGAGTTGGAGAAACAAGTAGAACTACATACCTTTATACAAAAGGGTCATTTGTTTGTAACACCAATCTTATTCATAATTGCCCTAACAGGAAGCATAATCTTGTTTGTAAAGAAACAACGTCTCATTTCCTTATGGAGAAGAAAAACCCAAGAGATTGATGGAACAGGCCCGGATCTAGGGGGGGGGGGGCAAGCGGGGCGCTTGCCCCGGGCGCCAGCTTAAGGGGGCGCCAAAAACAACCAGGGGTTAATTTTTTTTTCTCGGAAAAAAGACTCTGAAGTGCCATCTTGACTACTAAAAAAAAGGCAAACATCCTATATGTCCAAAACTATACAAAATTAAATTATCGATTTAATGGCCAGCAAAGTTCGGAATAACATTATTGATGAGATCAAGGAAGCCCACTATTCCACTATTATGTTCGACTGCACCCCATATGTATCTCACACAGAACAAATGAACCAGGTTATAAGATATTTGAAGAGAACGGAGTCTGGATATGAGATAAAACGAAAGTTTTATTGACTTCTTAGAAGTTGACGGAAAAACTGGAGAATAATATCATAGCGAATTCTAGATAAACTGCAAGCTGGTGATTTAGATGTCAAAAATGTCTTGGGCAATCCTACGACAACGGATCTAATATGGCTGGCATATATAAAGGAGTCCGATCCAGCATTATACACATCAACGAGCTGGCAGTATTATAGTTTCATGCCTAGCACACTCTCTGAATCTTGTGGGTGTCCATTTGGCTTCATCGTGTTCAGAACCAGTAAATTTATTTGGTGTTGTACAAAAACTGTATTCGTTTTTTGTTAGTTCAACTACACGATGGACAATTATGAAAAAGTGCACAAAAACAAATTTAAAAGCAAGTAGCAAAACAAGATGGGCTATACATCAAGCTGTTAATGACTTGCTCAATAATTTACCGGGAGTTTTGAAGGCTGTGGAAGAAATCAAAGAATCATCACTAATCGCAGAATCCAAGTATGAAACTGGTCATTTGCCTCATATGGTTTGATAGATTTTGGATTCATACTGAACCTAACAATTTGGGATAATATTCTGCCAGAGATCAATAGGGTCAACGTGTAAATTCAGAACGGGGATATAATTATTTCACGTTCATCATCGTTGATGCAAGGTCTTGTGAAGAGCTTGCAAGGAATGAAGGAAAACCCTATTGAAAACTGGATCTCGAAAGCTACACTGCTTTCAGAAGAATTGGATGTGGATCCAATTCCTAGAAATAAACGTGTTTCCAAGAAGAAAAAGCAGGTCAACAAAATGTGCGAGGATGAGTCAAGAACGCTAGATCTAGTTGGTTTATTCTCGAAGGAAATTAAGGTTGTTTTCGACAGATTATTGTCAGAAATCAGAAAAAACTTAGAAGGCGCAGAAAGTCTGCATACGAA
Source organism: Adalia decempunctata (assembly GCA_951802165.1). Taxonomy (NCBI): domain Eukaryota; kingdom Metazoa; phylum Arthropoda; class Insecta; order Coleoptera; family Coccinellidae; genus Adalia; species Adalia decempunctata. The sequence goes on along the minus strand of OX637696.1, from coordinate 58,865,454 downwards.
TTTCGCATTCTTCAACGGCCATGCCCTCTTAAACATGCAAAAAGAGGATCTGCAGAAAAATGGCACCCTTTTAAGGCAAAAATAATGAAAAGAATTGAATGCAGTTGATTTTTGTTAGGAACTAGCGGTTTTCATAGAGCTGGTTACCGAAATTAGTGAAAGATGGCTTCATTAGACCTCCTACAAATTCTTCACAGGCAAGATCTGCAAGAAGCTTCTCCGTATGTCAGTACCTATAGCTTTAAGAATATACTGCACATTACCTACCACGTAGTTTCAGCAAATTGAAAATAATAAGAAATTATTTGCGTTCCTCAATGAGTCAGGAACTTCTCTTTTGTCACTCAATCTTAGCTATAGAAAACAAAAGAGCTTCCGAAACAGATTTCGAGGAGCTGATTGATGCGTTTGCGGAAAGAAAATCACGCCGCGTGAAGATGTGAAGAAAAAAAAATCTAATTTCTTTCCTTGTGATATTTTCCTCATTAATTAGTATTTGTTTCTATTATTTTTCCGTTATTTTCTATGATTTCATACCTATATTACACAAATGGGGGGGGGCAATCATGAATTTTTGCCCCGGTCAGAAAAAAACGTAGATCCGGGCCTGATGAAGAAGAAGACGTTGCAGAACTATCTACGCTCACAATGATGTATCCCAAGTTACCACACCACCGGCACCACAAGACGAGGACGTCTTGTCTTAAAAGGGGGAAGAATTATATCAAGACACATACAAGAACATCAAACAGAAGCAATTCACTTCGAAACTCAATATCACTTATCATATTGTTGATGCGATTACCAATTCCGGAAATTCCGAAAGCTAATAATTTCTATTTAAATTCCAAACTTCAAGCATTATCAGCCATAATCGATATCATTTATCATATTGTAATTACGATTGCCAATTGTCACATTATGATTCCAAACTTTCAATATTTAATGTATCATCATCCAAAATCAATAATTACACATAACAGTTATATAAAAACCTAACATTGTAATTCGATAGTCAGTCTTCTAATTGGTCTTGAACTAGAGGCGACTCTCACATTGTATCTAACTTGTTGAAATAAATCTTTTTAAAAAGTAAATTTCACGAGTGAAATACATAATTATATACACATGTGGTCGTATTCTTGTATGAGCATTTTAATATCGCAATATCTTCGTATACACCCCCTACAGTTCCAGTGTATTATTTTATAGTTTGGAGATGTAACTTGTATAGACATCTTTGATGATGAAAAATATGAACGAATGAAAAAGAATAAATAAGTGTTATATAGGTATTAAATTGGATGATTGTATAAAAACAAATTTGAAAATATAAATAAATATAGGTATATAAGTAAAGATATATAGGAATGTAAATGGACATATGTAGACATATATGCAGGCAGGATCCTTAAGGGTCTTGTGGATGAAATAAAGGGCCAAAATTAAAAGTTCATTCTCCTTTTATTCTTAGTCTTCCATATATGCAGGTATATGAATAGGTAAAATTACAGGACTATATAACAAATATGTACAGGGTCTTTCACGAGGAACCTCACCCATATTTATACGGGAAACTACTGAACGTATTTTCATGAAATTCAGCACTTATAAGTATTTCACGATGCTGATGAAATCTAAAATATTTTTAAGGCATGAGCACCTCCGGTTTTCCCGGAAATGACGTCAACTTCCGTTTTTCAAATTAGAACACCATTTTTTTATTGCAGAAATAGATTCCTTAGAAAATTTCAAGTTATTTTGATGTAACATTTTTCATTTGGTTGGAAAATTCTCTCTGAGCGGGAAAATTCGAAAAAAAATCGAAAATAGAGCTCCGTGGGAACAAGAATAACTTCGAGGTTTTTGGATGGAAAATTTTCATTTTTGGGATTTTTCAAGATGTAAGATTGATGTATCCACTTTAAAAATCGAAATCGCGATTTATGATACAGGGGGTGAAAAAATCGCTTTCAAAGTTAGGGATGACAAAATCGTGAAAAATCAATTTTTTCAAATTAGAACCCCATTTTTTTATGGCAGATATTGAATCTACGTTAAAAAATAATGTGAGTGTATGCATCACACCCTTGCCCTAAAATGGATATTTTCTGAGTTATTCACAAAAAACTGTTTTTCGTCTTGAATTTTCAGCTATTTCTTTTCCCTTCACCCCAAAAAGATGAAATTTTCAGGAACTGTTATTTGAACCATGCTGTAGATTTTTCACCCCTTCTTGAAACCGACATCAAGTTACTATTAGGAGAACCATGGCAAACTCTGGCAGTTATAACTAGAGAAGATTCTCAAAGTTTTGACCGTTAATTTCTAGACATTTATTTATACGTCTCAGGAATGCTTCATGCGTTGCTCTTCTTATTTCATCGGGAGGAAGAGATCTGCAAAAGTGTTTAAAAACCAAATTGAGTTTCAAAACTATGAATCTAAAAATCTAAACAAACCTGAACGCATTTCTGACTCGTTCTATGCAGTCCTCTTTATCAGTCAGGGGAGTTGAGTAGACAATATTTTTTTATCCTACCCCAAACATAATAGTCTAAAGGAGTTAAATCGGGAGAACGTGGTGGACAAAGATGTGGATCATTGTTCGCCAACCATCGATCTTCAAATAGCCTGTAGAGGATATTTGACACATTGAGTGAATTGTGTGGAGGCGCGCCATCTTGTTGATACCATAAGTCATTATGGTTCTGTACTAGCGGCTCAATTATTTGAGTCAATATGTCAGAATATCTATCTCCTAACGGAGAACATTCTTTAAATAATGCAAACATGTGTAGTGTTCTATCTTACCAGTTAAAGTCCCATCATAAATGTGAACATCGAGAATTGCATTATTTTTGATGGCGCAAAAAACATTGAAACTCCAGGTCTCTTGAAAGTTCCATTGTCTGAAGTGGTGGTGTTCTCTTCATCCCAAACAATACTGTTATGCCTATTGAAAGAACCATTCTTTGTGAATTTAGATTCATCTGTCCAAATTATACAGTCCAAAAAGTTTTCATTCTCTTGAAATCGAATCATCATAGCTTCGCAAAACTCTGTTCTCCTGACGAAATCAGTTTCTTTCAAATGCTGTACCCTATTGAATTTATATGGGTGCATTTTATGTTTTTTCAATATTCTCCAAACACTCGATTGAGATAATCCCAGATCAATCTCGGTATCTTTGAGAGAATTTTGAGGATTCACACGAAAATATGCAAGAACTGTAATTTCGTTGTTCTCATCTTCTACTACAATTTTTTCTCTGTGTATAGTTTTCTTAACGAAAGATCCGACCTTTTCTCAAGTTTGTCATGGTTCTGTTAATGGTATCTCTCGTTGGTCTGGGTCGGTCAGGAAACCTCTCAATGAACAGTCGAATCATTCTATCTACAACTTTATTACATTCTCCATGAAGTAGAATGAGATTTAAATAATCTTCATTGGTAAAATTAGGCATAGTGATCGATTTTATAACTTAATACGAATTATCACCAAATTAATAGTAAACACAAAATGCTACTGAATAAAGAGGAATTTGAATTAATGATATCTATCATTAAAAAAAAGAATGTAAAACATGGTAAGTTTTTGCATATGGTTCATAAGGAATTATTTATTTATCACTGGAGAGAAAACCGATGGCCGATTAGTTGAAATAAAGAGGTTTCCGATACAAATTCGCCATCTATTTAGGAACAACCTGTAACTTTTTTCTCTTGCATATTAGGGTAGTAAAATCTAAAACATGGTTTAAGTAACAGTTTCTGAAAATTTCATCTTTTTGGCGTGAAGGGAAAAGAAATAGCTGAAAATTCAAGACGAAAAACAGGTTTTTGTGAATAACTCAGAAAATATCCACTTTAGGGCAAGGGTGTGATGCATACACTCACATTATTTTAGATTCAATATCTGCCATAAAAAAATGGGGTTCTAATTTGAAGAAATTGATTTTTCACGATTTTGTCATCCCTAACTTTGAAAGCGATTTTTTCACCCCCTGTATCATGAATCGCGATTTCGATTTTTAAAGTGGATACATCAATCTTACATCTTGAAAAATCCCAAAAATGAAAATTTTCCATCCAAAAACTTCGAAGTTATTCTTGTTTCAGCGGAGCTCTATTTTCAATTTTTTTTCGAATTTTCCTGCTCAGACAGAATTTTCCAACCAAAACTGAAAAATGTTACATCAAAATAACTTGAAATTTTCTAAGGAATGTCCGAGCGTTTTTCCTAACACCCCCTCATTTATTCCTTATCTAATTTATTCCATTTGGCTGTTACACTCTGTATCTGTTTGCAGTGGCTGCAACAATTTTAAATCAAAAGAGTTAACGACCTTAACGTCCTCTCAATAATTTCATATAATGTTCAAATAATGTAAAGAGATTTTATTATCGCGGTGTCAACTAATGTGTGTGGTTGAAAAAAAATTCGGTAAACAAACCAGTTTTTCTCTTTTGTATATGTTCATACGCAAAATAAAACAAAATGATTCTAAGACAAATAACTTAAGCATGAAACACTTCATATCTCCAGAGAAATTATTTTAATGGAAAAAGAAATGGGATATAATTGATATTCTGCAGCGAAAAAGGCATATTCCCTATCAAAAAAATTGACTGAACCTTGAAATCAAACTCCAAGGTAAGATTAAAGGTCTGCATTCGGTGTCCCCCTAAAAACTAAGAAACATTCATTTGAAACATTTTTTGATCCAGGACTTATTTGAGTAGATCTTTTAAAATGGGTCACCCTGTATGTTTAAACTTATGATGTCATAATTGTTGTGATTGTGTATGAATTTTGAGTAATTATTATAACCGATAATTCTGGAGAAAAAATAAATCTGGCCCCTCCCAAGAGAAATTGGCCCTAAGTTCTCAGTCCGACACTGATGCAGTCAGACTTTCGCAAAGAAACAATTGTTTTCAAATTCGAAGCAGAATCTTTTATCTTCTACCACATCTTGATGCTGTTCTGTTGTCAAATGCAATCAGAATGATTTCGTCATCAACTGTTATTTGGATACCGATTTTGAGAAATCCATTTCATAATGCCGATAAGAGAGCAGAGAATCCACTGAAGTTGGACCGGTTCTTGATATTGTTGGCAAGGTTGTTACGATATAAACGTAAACATTATTCCATAGCGTAGTTGGACTGAAATTGGTGTTGTGTGTTATGTGGTCATTCTGGTAACATAGATTCAGTATATAGTTTCCAAAATGCTTCGGAAGGGCATTAACCCGGGTTATGTTTTGGTGGAGAGAAACATCAGCAAGTTATTAACAAATTTAGGCTGCGGCCCAATTAGGTGCAATGGTACCGAATCTCATACCATGAAAGTTTCGGAACTCATAAAACACAAGAGAAATAATGCACTTCTTGGGGGAGGAATAGATAGGATTGATGTACAACATAAAAAGGTAATCCAATCATTAAAAAAAAAATAAGTTGCACCATTAAATTCCTACGTTATTCATTTTGTTTAGTCAAATTTTATCCTAAGTTTATCGAACATTAGTGTCCCAGATTTACTATCATTGTGAATGTATGAAAATTAGACAATATTTATTTTTTTCATCATTTTTGAGTTTAAGAAAAATATGTCCACCCGGTTTCGACTTTCAATCTGTATAATGCAGTGGATTGTGAAGGAAATATAAGGTATTTAAAGTTTAAACAACAAAACCGAACGTACGCCTTGCTGATGTTGGACACTTCGTTCATGTTACACAGGGTGAACTACCTCCCCCCCCCCCATGAGTATCGAAGACCTAAGAAAAAGGTGGTGCACTTAAAGTATTTCATACATTTTGCACCTGATTTTATGGTTTTCAATCGTTATTACCCCCCCCCCCCCCTATGATTGTTATTACCCCTCCCATGAAAACGAGCTATATCCGCCCTTGACTGACGAACAGTTCGACCGATCGTCAGGATTGACCATCAGTCCCATGTGAAACAGGAAAAATTTACATTCGGTTGATATAATCAATACATAGTATAAAACAAAGTCGCTATCGCTGTCTGTCCCTATGTATGCTTAAATCTTCAAAACTAAGCAATCACATTCAACGGGTAAAAATGGCTTATTTGGAAAGTCATTTAGAGCAATACAGCATCAATCCTTACCCAATTAATTACCTTAAATACATTGTCCAATATGATCAATATGGCCCTCTGCCCCTCTACTGCAGGCCCGGATCTAGGGGGGGCAAGCGGGGCGCTTGCCCTGGGCGCCAGCTTGAGGGGGCGCCAAAAACAACCAGAGGTTAAAAAAATTCTACTGTTGATTTCCTCGGAAAAAAATATTATTATTAAATATGACCCGACTAGTGCCATCTAGAACACCTAAAAAAGGACAAACATCCTAGCTTTCCAAAACTATACGAAATGAAATTATCGATGGCCACCAAAGTTCGGAATAACATTATTAATGAGATCAAGGAGGCCAACAACTTCATTATTATTTTCGACTGCACCCCAGATGTATCTCACACAGAACAAATGGGCCAGGTTATACGATATTTAAAAATATGGATATGAAATAAAGGAAAGTTTTTTTGACTTCCTAGAAATTGACGGAAAGACTGGAGAATAATCTCACAGCGAATTCTAGATAAACTGCAAATGTCGTGGGCAATCCTACGACAACGGATCTAATATGGCTGGCATACATAAAGGAGTCCAATCCAGAATTCTACAGATGAACGAGCTGGCAGTATTAGTTCCATGCCTAGCACACTCTTTGGATCTTGTGGGTGTCCATTCGGTTTTCATCATGTTCAGAAGCAGTAGATAGTAGATTTATTCGATGTTGTAGAAAAACTGTATTCTTTTTTTTTATTCATCCACTTGATGGACAATTATGAAAAAGTGCACGAAAATAAATTTAAAAGAAAGTAGCCAACCAAGATAGTCAGCTGAACATCAAGCTGTTAATGCCTTGCTCCTTGCTCAATAATTTACCGGGAGTTGTGAAGGCTCTGGAAGAAATCAAAGAATCCTCACAAGCCGCAGAATCCAAGTATGGATCTGGACGGTTACTTCATGCTCAGATGGATTTTAGATCCTGAACCTAACAATTTGCAATCATATTCTGCGGATCAATAGGGTCAACGTGGACATTCATAAAGATGATATAATTATTTTACGTTCATTATCATTGTTGCAAGGTCTTGTGAAGATCTTGCAAGGAATGAGAGAAAAACCTATTGAAAACTGGATCTCGGAAGCTACACTTCTTTCTGAAGAATTCGATGTGGAGCTAGATCTAGTTGGTTTATTCTCGAAAGAAGTAAAGGTTGTATTCGGCAGATTATTGTCAGAAATCAGAAAAAAGATTAGAAAGCGCAGTGCGTCAGCATACGAATTTCGCTTTCCTCAATGGCCATGCTCTTCTAAACACGCAAAAATAGGATCTGCAGAAAGATGGGACCCTTTTAGCGCAAAAATATTCAAGAGACTTGAATGCGGTTGATTTCTGTCAGGAACTAGTGGTTTTCAAAGAGCTGGTTCCTGAAATTAGTGAAAGATCGACTTCATTAGACCCGCTACGAATTCAGTTTCAGCAGATCGAAAATAATAAAAAATTATTTGCGTTCCTCAATGAGTCAGGAACGTCTTTCTGGTCTCTCGATCTTAGCTATGCAGAACAAAACTGTTTCCGCAACAAATTTCGAGGAGCTGATAGAAGCGTTCGCGGAAAAAAATCGCGCCGCGTGAAGGTGTGAAGAAAAAGAATCTAGTTTCTTTCCTTGTCATATTTTTCTTATTTTCATTATTTATGTTTATTATTCATTTTTATCATTTATTTTTGGCTATTTTTCAATAATTCATATATTACACAAATGGGAGGGGCGCCATAATGAATTGTTGTCCCGGTCAGAAAAAATCGTAGATCCGGGCCTGCTCTACTGCATGTAATTTAAATAATGAATATTTCCGAAGATATTACAGATTCAAAATGCAGAGACATAGCGGTGCGAAGCCGGGACGGGTCGCTAATTTCAATAATAAAAAAAGATTTTTTGAAAATCTTGATTATAGGGTCGGTCGTCAGCCTTCAGAAAAAATTCGTTTGAATTCCTCGAAAACCTGCCTCAGGACGCCCTTGTTTTCCTCAGTGACGAAGCACATTTCCATACACCAAAGACCCTTCATCATCTCAAAAACAATATTCGTGCTTTCATTGCTGACAGAATCACAGATAGCTGGAAAAAGTGGACAACAATCTCGAATTCCGACTATCTCAGTGCATTGACGAGAACGGTGGCCACCTTCAAGATGTCGTTTTCAAAACCAAATAAAATAAAACTTTAAATGTGCCACTATTCACAGAAAAAATAATTAAATCAATATTGCCAATACTTTTTGTGTTATGATTTTTTAAAATAAGGAAGTAACCACGCCTCACCCTGTACCATAGACGTCTTCAACATCAGCTTGAGGTGTTTCAGAAAATCGGTTGAAAGATATTTAAAATCGTCATGTTGCTCTGAACATGTGATGGGGTGTTTTTTTTATTGTTTTTTCTTCTTTGATAATAGATCAAGTTTGTCCACCTACAAATATTGTTGAATTGTGAAATTTTGTTAGATGTAAAGAAACCACATATATTTTTATTAATTGTAGTATGATCCAAAATATGTGAACCTCTATTATTGGGTGTCGTGTTGAGGTTCCTGTTCAAATAAATAAATAATATTTTTTATTAAATGTTGATTTTTGTGATGTATCATGTGTGTTGAATTTTGTTCATGTGATGATTCACAAAAAAGTGATTTTTTAACCATGACGGGCGTTTTTCTATCCTAGAAGCATCTTCAGGCTGATGAAAATAGAATGGATTTTCTGTGGACATTAAATAATTGATCATATTCATTTTCTTGTTCTTTTTGTTCGATTAATCACCCTCCACATTATATTCTTCCTCAAAAAATGACCTTTCAACAATATCATATTTATGTATTTCACAGGGTAAACTGACTGCTAGAGAGAGAATCCACTTATTTTGCGATAATGATAGCTTCGTGGAATATGACATGTTTGTGGAGCACACTTGTTCGGATTTCGGAATGGAAAAGAAAAAAGTGAGTATTCATCAAAATGAAGAAAAAACAGATGAAACTTGTTCTAAACAGGTTGGCATACATCATTTGATTGAATATTAAGGCCGACCTTTCAGAACGTATACAGTATGTTTCGGTATGACTTGGCGTTAATTTAAGGGCATCAATATACCTATTTTTATCGACAAAAACACCCACATTGCGGAGTTTTCCCCCCTATTTTTGGAATAGCCGCCATTTTAAATTATTTTTTTTATTTTAGTGGACCCTTTCAAATGATATCGATTTCTTTGGACATAAACGTCCTACAGATGTGAAAAAAATGTTGTTTGAAAGATAATACTACCACCTTTTATTAAAGTAGAACAATATGATAACATTCAACTCAAGAATGTCATAAAAAAATTCTTAAAAAAAAATTTTGCCAAAAAATTCGCTGAATTTTTTAGTACATCCTCAATAGTACAAAAACTAGCACGTTGAAGTATAATTTTTTTTATTCAACTAACACTCAAGGATATCAGCTACAAAACGACATCCACATCATTTCTGTATATTACATATTTTGACAGTTATTGCTGTTTGAACATGACCCTTATGAAAATGGATGAAATAAAATAAAAACTCAGTACTGTACTTTTGATCTTTTTCAATGATCAAACTAACAAATTTATCATAAATATTGCTAAAATGGCCACCTCTGCTTTGTAGACAGGCAGTGGCCCTTATGACGACTCGTCTTGTGAGTTGTGGCCCTGGAAATCAATGCAGTCTGCTCTTATTTCGTTTGCAACAGTCACCACGCTCTCCGGACTTAACACCGCTGGACTATTTTTTATGGGGATGGATGAAGCAAAGGGCATATTCCACAGTTCCAAACACCAGAGAACAACTGGTGCAACAAATAATGACTGTTGCCAACGAAATAAGAGCAGACACTGCATTGATTTCCAGGGCCACAAGACAAGCCGTCATAAGGGCCACTGCCTGTCTACAAAGCAGAGGCAGCCTTTTTGAACAATGTTTATGATAAATTTGTTAGTTTTATCACTAAAAATGATCAAAAGTACAGTACTGAGTTTTTATATTATTTCATCCATTTTCGTAAGGGTCATGTTCAAACAGCAATAACTCTCAAATTATGTAACATACAGAAATTACGTGGGTGTTGTTTTGTAGCTGATATCCTTGCGTGTTAGTTCATTGAAAAAAAATCATACTTCAATGTGCTAGTTTTTGTACTAGGATTTACTAAAAAATCCAGTGAATTTTTTGACTAAATTTTTTTAAGAATTTTCTTACGACATTCTTGAGTTAAATGTTGTCCTATATTGTTCTACTTCAATGAAAGGTGTCAGTATTATCTTTCAAAAAACATTTTTTTCACATTTGTAGGACCTTTATGTCCCAAGAATTCGATATCATTTGAAAGTGTCAACTAAAATAAAAAAAATAATTCAAAATGGCGGCTATGCCAAAAATAGGGGGGTAAACTCCCCAATGTGGGTATTTTTGTCGACAAAATTAGGTATATTTGATGCCCTTAAATTATCGTACCGAAACACACTGTATAAGCATAGCTGAGTTGGAAGATTTTCCAAGCCACAAGGTGGAACTTGGTAGTTTATTTTTTATTTCAAACCATTCATCTTCTCTCGTACAAAATCGCTATTCGAAACAATAAAACAGCTGTTTTCGATAATCGCAGAGAAACAACGTCGTGGTAGACTTTGAATATGATTAAAATCTGCTTTTGATGAAGATGTGATTCCCTAAGTATACCTATTGCTTGAAATGTGCTAATAGAGGGTTTTTCAATAAGAGGCGGTATGTTGAATAGCCCGCTCTTTCGGTATATGTCACTTTTAAAGCTGTCATTTTTTGACATTTGACAAGTAGAAACTACGCCATTAATAATAATGGCACGATACAGGCTTCAATAAGCCATTGAAATTATTAAAATTCACTTTAAGAATGGTGAAATTTCGGCAGATACTGTTCGTAAAACTCGGACATATTTGGGTCGTCTTGAAGCACCTTGTCGAACATCAATACAGAAATTGATGGAAAAGATTGAGCTGTTGGGACAAGTTAGTGATTTGAAGAGTAAAACCCGTGCACGTCGCTCAAGAACGGCCGAGAATATTGCTGCTGTAGCCGACAGTGTTGAAGAAACCCCAGGTTTGTACATTCCTCGTCGTTCGTTGGAATGACAAAGGTCATTACTCAAGGCTTATAAAGTTCAGTTAACACAAGAACTCCAGCCGGCTGATCATCAACAACGTCGTGTCTTTGCTGATTTGGTCCTTGAAATGCATGAGAATGATCCGAAAATCGAAAAATAATCTTGAGTGATGAGTGCCATATTCACCTCGATGGCTTCGTCATCAAGCAAAATTGTCGCATCTGGATTCTGGGGATCGGAAAACCCAACAGTTTTTGTTGAAAAGCCTCTAGGGTTTTCCGAGCCCCAGACGCGACATTTTTTCTTGTTGAGGAAGCCACCGAGGTGGAAATTAGCCTCGTCACTCAAGATGATTTTTCGATAGAATCCCGGATCATTTTCATGCATTTCAGGGAACCAATCAACAAAGACATGACATTGTTGATGATCGGCTTGAGGTTTAGGGTTAACTGTACTTTATAAGTCTCAAGACCCAAATCATTGTGTCAGAATACGGTGTAATGAAGTTTGGGGAATGCGTAATTCCAAAGAACGACGAGGAATGGATAAACCTTGTTTTTCTCCAACACCTTCGTCCGCAGTAGCAATATTCCCGGCTGTTATTGGGCGACTTGTACAGGTTCTATTCGTCACATCACTAACTTGTCTCGACAGCTCAGATTTTTCCACCCATTTTTGTATAACGGTTCGACAAGGTGCTTCACGACGACTCAAGAATGTTCGTATTTTACGAACCGTCTCTGCCAAATTTTCACCATTATAGTAAATTTAATTCAATACGTTTTTTAAGCGTGTATCGTTCCATTTTTATTAATGAACCCTACTCAATTGATGACGTTTTTTTAAGCTTGATACATTTTAGAGTAGCAACGGGGAAATGCACCATGTGGTCAACCCATAATATATATTTTACTCACTGAAGTCAGGTTTTCTCATTTCTATTGTAGATTTCAGGAGACTCAGTCGTAACTGGCCACGGTCTAGTAAATGGACGACCAGTTTATCTCTTCAGTCAAGATTTCACCGTATTTGGTGGTAGTTTGTCAACGGTGCATGCCAAGAAAATCTGCAAAATAATGGATCAAGCCATGCTAGTTGGTGCTCCAGTGGTCGGACTGAACGATTCAGGAGGTGCACGAATTCAGGAGGGAATCGATTCACTAGCAGGTTATGCTGACATCTTCCAGAGAAACGTGCTAGCTTCGGGAGTGATACCCCAGGTGAGCATAATAAATAGTATATTATTTCATAAGGAAGAGTGCTTCTTTACATGGCGAGCTTGAAGAATACCCGACGAACGCAGTGTGTGGCGGGTAATTGAAAGCGAGCCATGAAAATTCACTTCTCCTTCGAAAGAAATATGTTATTTTATTTTCAAACGTTTTGAAATTCATGAAAATCTGAATATGCACTTTTGGATTGACATTTACGATTGCTATAATTGGATGAGCAATGGAACATTTGCCTAGTCACGGCAAAATTCATCTTTTGCACAGCAACACTCCTCCTGCCGCCGGCGCCAGGCGGAAAAGTAAGTCATAGTTGACATAGCAACTATTTCTCCTCCTAAGCGGAGAGATAGAACTTTTTGAACATCCTGTCAGTCGAAAACGAGAAATGACGTGGTTATCATACGTTTGGAATTGAAAATAATTAAAGGTGATATGAAACTGGAGAATAAAATGTCACACATAGAAAAGTAGACCTATTTGTCATGCGGCCCAAAATAACCTGCTGGTTCAACCGTTTCAACATCAAATTTTCCGCTTTCTAGATTTCCCTCATAATGGGACCTTGTGCAGGAGGTGCAGTATATTCCCCTGCAATGACAGACTTCACCTTCATGGTTGAAGATACTTCGTACCTTTTTATAACTGGACCAGATGTGGTCAAGGTAAGTAAGATTGATACTTGAAACTAGCGTCTTTCATATTGAAGATCATACTTATTTCTTTTCTGTAGAAAAGACTCTTCTCTTAATATTTTATGTTCAGTCAGTTACTAATGTGGACGTTACACAAGAAGAGCTAGGAGGTGCCAAAACGCATACGTCTATTTCGGGAGTGGCACACAAATCATTCTCGAACGACGTGGAAGCTCTTCTTCAGCTTAGAGATTTCATGGGTTTTCTCCCGCAATCGAATACTCAACCAGCTCCTTTAAGACTATGCGATGAAAGATGGTATTTAGGATAGACATCATTCGATTCAGTTTCTCAAACGCCCTTTTTTCCAGCGATTTGGATGTTCGAATACTCGATACCATAATTCCACCAGAAACAACAGCTGCTTACGATATGTTGGATGTAATAGTGAATATTGTAGATGAAAGAGAATTTTTCGAGATAATGCCAAAGTACGCAAAGAATATAGTGACTGGTTTTGGCAGGATGAATGGACGCTCGGTTGGAATTGTTGGAAATCAGCCAAAAGTGGCAGCTGGTTAGTGCAAAAAGTCGAGTTTTTTGCTTGTCAAATATTTAGTCCACAAATCATTAATTACTTTCAATTTGGAAAATTTTGCAACGAAACTTTAACTCAACAGTCATTTATGCATTCTCGAGCGCTCGTTCCAAACAGACGACTTTTCTTGTAGGGTAATGAAATTTTGTTCTTGAGAGAGCCATTTTTGAACGTTCGTTCCACTTGAACGAAGGCTATATTTATTTTATTTCGAGCCGCGAATATTCTCAGGGACGGTATTATAAAGGGCACGTTGAATCAGAGGTGACTCGAACGAGAATTGGAAGTCAACCCTCGGTTGGGAAAAGTTCGGTATTATAAACGTCTTTGCGACCTCGGGTTGAGGTAGCTTTTTTTTGGGTTGGCTAACCTGAATCGTATTTCTTGAAGTATTTTGGCACGTTTTCTCATATCAAATTTAGATAAATTCAATAATCGTGGTCTAATAAAGAAAACACAAGAAGCTAATTCGAAAATATTTTCGTGTCTTGAGAAATCTGATTTCCTACATCAAAACAGATTTAGTTGACTCTTTCAAATGATATCGATTTCTCTGGACATAAAGGTCCTACAGATGTGAAAAAAATGTTTTTTGAAAGATAATACTACCACCTTTTATTAAAGTAGAACAATATGAAAACATTCAACTCGAAAATGTCATAAAAAATTCTTGAAAAAATATTTAGTCAAAAAATTTACTGAATTTTTTAGTAAATCCCCAATAGTACAAAAACTAGCACATTGAAGTATAATTTTTTTCATTAAACTAACACGCAAGGATATCAGCTACAAAACGACAACCACATCATTTCTGTATGTTTTATAATTTGAGAGTTATTGCTGTTTGAACATGACCCTTAAGAAAATTGATGAAATAAAATAAAACTCAGTACTGTACTTTTGATCATTTTCAATGATCAAACTAACAAATGTATCATAAAATTTGCTCAAAATGGCCGCCTCTGCTTTGTAGACAGGCAGTGGCCCTTATGACGACTTTTCTTGTGGCCCTGGAAATCAATGCAGTGGTGGAACAGTTGCTTGGCCACCACGCTCTCCGGACTTAACACTGCTGGACTATTTTTTATGGGGATGGATGAAGTAAAGGGTATATTCCACAGTTCCAAACACCAGAGAATAACTGGTGCAAAAAATAATGACTGTTGCAAACGAAATAAGAGCAGACACTGCATGGATTTCCAGGGCCACAAGAAATGTCGTCATAAGGGCCACTGCCTGTCTACGAACTGCTTTGTAGACGGCCATTTTGAGCAATTTTTATGATAAATTTGTTAGTTTGATCATTAAAAATGATCAAAAGTACAGTACTGCGTTTTTATTTCATTTCATCAATTTTCATAAGGGTCATGTTCAAACAGCAATAACTCTAAAATTATGTAACATACAGAAATGATGTGGGTGTCGTTTTGTAGCTGATATCCTTGCGCTTTAGTTCATTGAGGAAGAATTATACTTCATTGTGCTAGCTTTTGTACTATTGAGGATTTACAAAACAATTCAGTAAATTTTTCGACTGAATTTTTTTAAAGAATATTTTATGACATTTTTGAGTTGAATGTTTTATATCGTTTTACTAGCTGGCTCGGCGAACTTTGTCTCGCCTAAATGATGCTCACGGTGGTTTTCACAATTCGTTCTACATAACCTCTACATTTCTCGCAATTTTTGAATTTCCAGTTGACGCAATTCCTACCAAAAATTTGGCTCCGCTTTGTGGCTGTAAATAGCAGGAGTATGTATATACAAGCAGGCCGTCCCAGCTTCGCCCGGGTAGAAATTTGTTTCACGCGGCGGTTTCATCTTCAACATTTCAACCTGCCATATCTTTTGATGTACACGTTGTAATTGTATGATGTGAGGGGCAATTCCGTTCTAAATTGAATACTGAGGATAAATGAGATATTAGGTTGGATGAGGATCAATACCCAATTCATAAAAACACACTCCCAAATAGTGCATACTTTTGGAAAACATCTGATTACCATAAACAGATAATAGCAAGTCAATCTTGAGAGATAGATATATGCTATCGGGGACTTTTTTGTAGAACTATTTAAGAGGTGCATTTCCGTTTCACATTGTATCCACGTAAGTCTTACGGTTTTGCAGCGCACGTGAAAATAGCTGATTATGGCTATTTTTTTTGTAATTATTGAAGTTATAGTAGGTATCCTCAATTTTTTCGGGTGAAAGGTATAGCCTATGTCACTCAAGGATAATGTAGCTTTCTAAGGGTGAAAGAATTTCTGAAATCGGTCCAGTAGTTTTTGAGCCTATTCGTATCAAACAAACAAAAATACAACTCTTTCCTCTTTATAATATTATAGTATAGATAAGCCATATTACACCTGTCCTCAGAACTAATATGAATCAAAATGTCAAGAATATGAACACAAATTATTGCTTGAAAGAACTATCGACTATTAAGACAACCCGTTCACCAGAATGAATTCAAATATTTGAAATAACTAATAAAAATTAGAACTTATTTTGTGAATAGCGCTTTCTGAAGTGGAAAAATCGAAACTTTTCCAATATTCTCAATGTTGGCTAATCAAAAAATTGTTAAACATCTCAGTTGGTAGAGCCGCGTGATTTCCATCTTTCCATGGATATGAGCTGTCACACAGAACATATACACAGAAATAATGACAATTACTAATTATGGCAATTTTGCATTCAGTCATTTCCGCAAATATATTATTAATTTCCCTCACACAAATTCAGAAACATTTGAAAAATTATGAGAAAAAATGAGAATGGACAAGTCACGATTGAATATGATCGCCAAAATCCGATTTATTTGACATTTCGATAAAAATTCACTGTAATATTCACCCGCTTCTTGATCTATAGCCTTTCAGTCATAATTACAGTGACTGTATTAATAATATCGTCACCTTAGTCATAATTTGTGAATAGCGCCACCTGAAATGGTAAGAACGAAACTTCTCTCTAATATCAATGAAATATAATCATTTTAGAGATCTATACTCCTACGATAAGACATTTTGGTTTCGGTCAACAGCGTAGAATTGGAGTCAACTCAAATCACACCCTTTTACAGTGACTATATTCCCTATATAGTCACTGTACACACTGTTTGTTTACATCGCCATCTAACGGAGAGAATAACAAATAAAGTACCTACGAATAAGCTGTAGCGTAACTGTAACTGTAGTGACACCTAGTGGCCTTACTCAAAAGAAGGAAACGCATTTCCTGTATTAGTAAAATTTTCATCGATTTTTTCGAAGTTTTATTGTATTTTATAATAACCAGACCGTATACGAATCCATATATGAAGTTTCATAACAAACAGTTCATCAGATCTCGAGTTATAAATGGTGTAACCAACATCTTACTTTTATATATACAGATCAGGTAGTATTATCTTTCAAAAAACATTTTTGATCACATCTGTAGGACCTTTATGTCCAGAAATCATTTAAAAGAGTCAAATAAAATAAAGAAAATAATTGAAAATTGCGGCTATTCCAAAAATAGAGGGGTAAACTTCCAAATGTGGGTGTTTTTGTCGATAAAATTGAGTATATTTGATGCCCTTAAATTATCGCTGAGCCGATTTGGGCTCAACCGACGGTTGAATTTCTTTTATAATACCGGCCCCCAATCGACTAGGCTGGACGCACTGACCACGAATCCGTGGTCAAATTTAATTCTGTTTCGAGTTTTCAGTTCTCACTTTTTTTAATCTATTCCTTTTTTTCAGGTGTTTTGGACATAAATGCTTCGGTGAAGGCAGCTCGTTTCGTTAGATTTTGTGATGCCTTCAATATACCTATTATAACATTAGTCGACGTGCCTGGATTTCTACCAGGTGTGAATCAGGAACATTCTGGAATAATCAGACATGGAGCAAAACTTTTGTACGCGTATGCAGAAGCTACCGTTCCAAAGTTGACTGTAATAACGAGAAAGGTAGGTGCTGAAGTAATGCATCCCTAGGAATTAATCTCAACTGATCATATTCCACATAGGGTATTCTAGATTCTCATAGAGTGAATTAAGTATTGTGTTCAAAAATGAATGTAAAAATCGTCCCCTTAGAGATTTGGCGGAAGAGTGGCTTTCCACCAATCAAACGGTGTTATTATTAAAAAAAGAGGTTACTAATTTTGAAGATCTTTCTCCTTAAGGGAGAAAGTGTGGAATCGGCCCGTCGCACTGGACTGAAACAGTCGAAATTAAACCTTAGTCCCATATTGAGATAATAATAATACCTGGGCCACCAAGGGTAAATGGTGACAAACCCATGAACGAGAAGTGGAAACCGATATCGTGGCAGAAGATCGAGATGCCACTCCACCTGCTGGCTCGACCACCGTAAGGAGGACTGCCCGCAGGGGAGCTCGCAACGCACGTATCCAGTGGAGCCGCGAAATGAATATTGAAGCAATGCGAGCTTTTCATAACGTGAACAATTGCGAAGACAAACCACTTCCTGGATGGAGATACTCCCTCTATACCGAGTTCACCGGGAGGCATCTGGAACTTCAGAAGACGGAAGGGAATCATTCAAGAGAAATCTTCAAGGGATCGAATTATCCCAGAAGATCACGGGATGTGCACATCAGGCTGTGGATCTACAAACCTATCACATCGTGCGGAAATTTCTGAACCAGTGGGAGGAACTGAAATGTTTTTACACTGGTCCATAGAAGAATTACCAGCTCAAGCTGAGAACGGGAGACCGATGAAGAATAATAATAACCGCACGGGTGTGGTTTGGTTTCTGTCATGCCACATGGGGGGTGTTGTCCCCACGGCCCGAGTTACCTGGGCCACCAAGGGTAAATGGTGGCAAACCCATGAAAATGGAGAACATATTGAGACTCGGAAAAGAGTCGCTGCCTGGAGAGCGCCAGGGCATGTCCGGAGCCGACGCTGGACATGACAGCATGCGATCCGTCGGTGGCAGGGTGCTGAGGAAGCGGGCTCCTGTCATGCAACAAAATACAGCTCCACCAGAACATCTGGAAGTGGAAACCCAAAACATGGCAGAAGGCCAAAATGCCACTCCACTTGCTGGCTCGACCACCATGGGGAGCCGCGAAATGAATTTTGAAGTAATGCGAGCTTTTTATTACGTGAACAATCGCGATGACAAACCACTTCCTGGATAGAGATACTCCCTCTACACTGAATTCACCAAGAGGCATCCAGAACTTCAGCTAACGGAAGGTAACAGCTAACGGAAATCAGAATGAAGAACCTAACGATCCGTTGGAGAGTCCAGCAGAAACGGCGAGGGAACTGTCACACGAACTGCTCAACAAGACTGCCCACAATACTCTATGACACCTTCTATAGTAACCTGGCACAATACGAATCTACTGATCCACTCAACCCACCCATCCTTTCAAAATTGGCCTTCAATCCTACGGCCAAAAATAACATTGAGGGGCTCAACGAAATATTGGCAGAACACCTTAGCACTCAATGGACGTTGGAACAAGTCTACTTATCTGTATTTCTGTACTGTGCTGCCATCACAGTAATCAGACAAAATAGGCAAAAGATCTACATTCCCAGAACCAGTGAACGGAAGGTTAAAAATGAAACTCCTGCCTGGAAAGAAAGATTAATGCAGGACGTTGATAAACTTCGAGGAAAAGTCGATGTCTGATGTCTTGAACGAGTTCCTGAACAATAATGAATCGCGTAAAGTATTAAACAAGGTGCGAAAAATAGTGTCATCCGCAGGGGTGGACCTGAGATCTCCACGATATAAAGAGTTGATAGTTGAACTCAAAGATCGCTTGAATTAACAAGCTAAAGCGAAAGGTGCTCGCCTGAGAAGATACAACGAGCTATCGAAGCGAAAACAACAAAACGCTGAATATGTGAGAGACAGAAAGAAGTTCTTCAGAAGTCTTGAAAATCCATCCGAAGTCTCCTCCAATCTGCAGGCTGACATCAGCAATGACGAATTTCGGCAACATTGGAGTTCCTTATGGTCGGAGACTGGTCGATTTCAAAGGAATACTAGCTGGCTTAGAGACATTGAATACCAGGCTTCTGAAATCGTTGAGATGATGACTGATTTTTTTACAGTCGATGAAATTTCCAACATTGTCAAAAACATCCGTAACTGCAAGGCACCAGGACCCAAACGACTTCACAAACTTCTGGGTTAAGCAGTTTCCATCATGTTTCCCAAATCTGGCTAGATGTTTTTCGGAGACGCTAGAAGATCCCTTCAAAATACCTACTTTCCTCACTCCAAGCAATACCTATATGCTTCACAATAGAGATCGCAGCAAGTCAGATAACTACAAACCCATAACTTGTTTGTCAGTGGTGTACAAGCTGTTCACGTCGCTTGTAAATAATGCGATATATCGTCATTGTGAAGCCAATAATATTCTGGAAGGAGAACAGAAAGGCTGCTCTCGGGGATCTGCAGGATGCAAACATCCACCATAACCATAAACGCTGTAGTGCTAAAGCAAGCCCAAGCGAGAAGGAGGAATTTAAGTCTATGTTATATCGACTATCAGGAGGCCTTCGATACGGTACCTCACGATTGGCTTGTGAAATTACTCGAGATTTATAAGATCTGCCCGAAAATGAAAGCCGTGCTTATGAGTACCTGGCAGTCCTGGAGAACAAATATTCTTATAAACAACATCAATGCTGGAACCGTAAAAATATCGAGGAGGATATTTCAGGGAGATGCCCTGTCGCCTATGTGGTTTTGTATGGCACTGAATTCTCTGTCTACTCTTCTGAAAAACACCAACGCTACAGACCTGCAACGAGGAATCCGCGAAAACTGACCCATTTATTGTATACTGATGATCTGAAACTATTCGGCGAGAACCAAAAACAACTTCACTCGCTCATAGATATAGTGCGCTTCTTCAGCAAAGGGATTGACATGTCTTTCGGTCTCGATAAATGCGCTATCATCAACATCAAGAAGGGTAAAATGGAGAACAATCTGGAACAATTTCAGGACATCTGCAGTATGTTGCCAGAGAGGCCTACAAGTACCTGGGCATTCCTCAAAATCAACGGATTGACCACACCCGTTTGAAAGCTGAGTTCACTGCAAAATATAAAAATAGGGTAGCCAAAGTGCTCAACACCAAGTTGTCTGCTAAAAACCAGATCGATGCCTTGAACTCTTGGGCTACGCCAGCTCTGAACTACACTTTTGATGAAGTGGTCAGATGCTGATCTGAATGAGTTGGACCGAGTACCGACTCACCCGTCGCCTAATGACCAAGTTCAAATGTCTGCACACCAATGCATCGGTGAAAAGGCTTTATCTACCTAGCAGAGATGGCGAACGAGGTCTGTTGAACATCTATAAACTCTGCAGAACCCAGGAGAAAAACTTGAGGCAGCGACTGCTCGAGTCTGAGGATAGCCTGATGAAATTGGTGACAACAGAGAATAAGGGATACACACCTCAGAACCTACAACATAAAGAACTGACGTTCGATATCACCACCAGAAGCGAAGATAGAAGTATATGGCGGGAACAAGCTCTGCACGGCAGATTCCCGAAAAACCTTGAGGGGAGAAATGTGGATAAATTGGCTTCTTTGTCGTAGTTGAATGCGGGACAATTGTATCCTAAAACTGAGGGATTTCTGACGGCTATTCAAGACCGAGTTATGAGAACTCGCAACTACGAGAAGCACAGTTTGAAGCTGAACGTGGAAGACAAATGCAGGAAGTGCGGTGCAGTTGGTGAATCTATTGAACATGAAATCGCCGTTTGTCGAGTTCTTGCCGACAACGCATATCTGAGCCGACACAACCAAGT
Source organism: Adalia decempunctata (assembly GCA_951802165.1). Taxonomy (NCBI): domain Eukaryota; kingdom Metazoa; phylum Arthropoda; class Insecta; order Coleoptera; family Coccinellidae; genus Adalia; species Adalia decempunctata. The sequence goes on along the minus strand of OX637696.1, from coordinate 58,843,900 downwards.
GGCAAAAGTTGTTCACCAGCATGGTTTTTTTGGATACTTGTCCGCCATATTATAAGTATCAACCTGCAGCAGTGTTGGAAACGGACGCAGCGGTTCTCTATTGGGACAGACCCATAACAACAGATAGAACAGTGGACAACAATAGACCGGACCTTGTGTTCATTGAGAAAGATCAGAACTAATAATTGATGTGGCAGTAGGTACCATTGACTCATAACATCGGAAGAACGGAGTCCGAAAAAATAACAAAGTACGAGAACCTGGCAATAGAACTGAAGAATATGTGGCAATGGTCGTTAGTCACTATTATACCATTGGTGATTTCGGCTGAGGGAGTCATGTCAAAATCATTCAAGAGAAATCTTCAGAAGATGGAATTATCCCAGAGGATCGCGAGATATTCACAGCAAGCTGTGGCTTCGCAAACCTGTCACATCGTGCGGAATTTCCTGAACTAGTGGGAGCAACTGAAATGTTTTTTCACTGGTTCATAGAAGTAATACCAGCTCAAGCTGAGACCGGGAGACCGATGATGAATAATAATAATAAACGTCATTATTTGATAGATAGTATCTACTCAGGGGCGAAGTCTAGCAACGGTTTTACACTGTCTATGAATCAATCACTTGAAAAAAATAAATCTTCACAATTATTGGTCAACAATATCAAAGTACCGAAAACTCGAGGAGATTTCAAGACTCTGGACACGAAATGATTTTCGCGTTTCATGCAGCCTTCTAGCAATACTCAAACAAATAAGCGAAGCGTACGCAAAATTATCTTATGATGAATATATCCTAAAAAAAACACATCACTAACCCGTTGTTCACTGTAAACAACACTCCTGGGTCTCTATTCTTGAAAACCAGGGAGTAGAACGATCGAGAGAACGGTGACGTGGCCCTACTAATCAGTAGGGCCACGTCGCCGTTCTCTCGATCGTTCTACTCCCTGGTTTTCAAGAATAAAGGCCCCGGTCTTTCGCGACCTCCCTATATCACGAGTTTATCGACGAGACGTCTAAAATATGTATTTTGATTAACTCCTAAGCTTCAACTTCCGATTCGACACTTCACTCCGCTATTTCCCGAATAGCAATTTTCCGGCTCTGCTTTGAGACCGTACTTCCCAAAACTGAGGTACTTACTAAATCTTCCTACAACCGAACCCGAGTCAACTGAGAATCTTGCCGTTTAAGAATTCTCCAGCTACTATATCACTTCTTCATTTTTAAAAGCAATTCAATATTTTCTTTTCCCACCTCCGAACCTTACGTGAATCAGTTGAAAATGTTAATCTGATGATGCCACAGTGTGGCGAAATAATTGTTGTTTAGCAATATTGAAATTTCATAAAAAGTGAAGTTCGTCATTATTATTTAACTTTTTAGTTGGCTTCACGGACAATAGGGACACCTCAATTCTCATACATTCTCTACATTTGTTGAATCCACTAATTAAACAATTACCTACAATTTGTAGGGCTATGGGGGTGCTTATGATGTAATGGCTTCGAAGCATCTTAGAGGAGATATGAACTACGCTTGGCCAACAGCAGAAGTGGCTGTAATGGGCGCCAAAGGTGCTGTGGCCATATTATTCAGGGGAAAATCAGATGTTCAGAAATATGAGGATGAATATATCGAGAAATTTGGAAACCCATTTCCAGCCGCACAAAGAGGTGAAGAAATATTTTATTAACTATTATGAATTGAATAATGTATATAAATGTGAAAATTGTATCAGAGTTCGAGCAAATCAATATTCACGCAAATTTTTCCGTAGGTTTCATCGATGATATAATAGAGCCAAGAACCACTAGATGGAGATTGTGCCGGGATTTGGACGTACTAGAAACTAAAAACTTGAGTAATCCACCAAAAAAACACGGAAACATTCCGCTTTGAAAACATTTCGGTTTATGAACAAAATAAAATATGTGAGCTGATCGTTGTTCCTATTGCTATATTCCTTCCATCAAGAATATATTTTCTTATTGCAACGAATTAATGTAGAATAATTTCTTCTACGATGGTGCAAAGAGAAAGAGTAAATTCTATTTACACTCTTTAGTGTAAGTTTGCTACGAGGACAAATCCTCAATGTCAAAAAATACTATTGGAGTGCGAAGATATTTGTAGCGCAGTTGAAGAATCAAAATACTGAGAGCAGGGCTACCTATCTACTGAACAAAGAGACAAATTATCAAATAAAAACCCAAAAACCCCACTGAAAAATACTTTAACCGAGAAGAAATATAAGACCTTTACTAAATCAATGACATTTTTTGTGAGGTTATGTTTTTTTCACTACCTACCTAAGCAGTTAATATATGCATACTTCAATATAAATATGGCGTGATGTATTGCAGGCAGACACAAATTGAAATCTACCAATTTTGATTTTCACAATATTTTTCGTACTTTTCATTTGTCCCCGCCTGCAATACATTATAAAATTCACGACATATTTATTTTGATATGCGGGTTTGGAAATATAAGTTGGAAGCATATAGCCAAATCCGCGCACCCGCATGGATGAGTATTGTATTTTAGGCCTAGCTACCATACGCTCAAGCTTCGCCACAGTTTGGATTGCGCAAACCGGCTTGAACACTGAACACTAAGCGTGCGGTTGGCAAAACTATACAATTTTCCCAACCCCACGCTCAGTGTTCAAGTCGGTTTGCGCAAGCCAAACTGTGGTGAAGCTTGAGCGTGTGGTAGGCCCATTAAACTCTATTGGACTAGTAAAATAATCAAAACCCTCAGCGCGATAATAATTGATCATATTCACCGTCGCCATACTGTTGTGCGACAATACCAACTACCCAGGGTTCTAACATCGAATAACGAAAGTCACTAATTTCTTAGGACCGCGAAAGTTTAAATGGAAATATTTTGATGTCAGTTTTTTTTTAGATCTATTTCTTGCCGAATAAGATGTCTTATTGCCGATTAATTACTGACACAACAACCATGGCCTCCCCTATACTGATATCTACCCATATTTCCTGGATTTTATCAGAAAATACTTAACCAAAGTTTACCACCAATTTTATATAACCTCTCATACCACATACGATACTAAAAATCTGATAGTATTTTTGATAAACTCAATATTTCTCCGTTGGGAACACTTGGTAGTTGGTATTGTCGCACAACAATATGGCGACGGTGAATACGGTCAATTGACTGGCTTATTCACTCAGTCGCATGGGAACTGCGTCGGGACTCGATGTTCAAATGTAAGAAGGAGCAATAACAACATGTTTGGCGCAGCGGTAGGACGTAGGAGGGCCTTCGTATAGTTACTTTCCTTCCAGAGTCGAATCGAGGAGATTTCACACAATCGTTCAGTTTATTTATCCATGTCTCATCCAGGTAATAAATTTTTCTGCCTTGTTCCCTTAATGAGCGGATTTTCTTCAAATAATCTCTTCTCCACATAATTATTTCATCCCTATCTATCGGTAGACTATCACGACCACGTTTTGTGAACTTAAATTCCATTTTTTTCAACAATTTATAGAACGTTTTTTTGAAATTCAAACTGTCGTCATCATTCACGATTTATAGTACCTAACCCGTCAATTACACTCAGCCCACTTCCACGGCATGGAGCAGGGAAGTGAGCAGGGAAATGAGCATGGTGAGAATGTAATCACCTCACTTCTACTGCCACTCGTGCTGCTAGTCGCGTTGCCGGTCACTCCCTAAATTAGCGGTTTTTCGTGCGGCAGTCAAAGGACCGGCAGCGCAAGTGGCATGGAGTGATCTCATTCAGCCCAGTTACTGTCGTGCCTGCGTTGCGTACGTTGTCGTATCAATTGATTGAAATCGTTAATTGTTGCGAAAAATGTCGAAGGAGTGGAGCAACGACAAAATAATATCATTTCTAGAATACCTTGAGAGTGAAAGAGTGATATGGGATTCTTCTGATGAAAACCATAAACTTAAGCACAAAGTGCACGATGGTTGGAAGGATGTTTGGAATTGAGGAATTAAAGTGAGAAAAAAGTCACTTAGGGCGACATTCAGACCTCTTCTGATGTCAGGATCAGGTGCAATTTCGTCGTCCTCCATTGCCAAAACTTGATCGCGAGAGAAATGTTTGAGCTGAGTGTAAATACTCGCTGCCTTTCCATACTGCCGCAGAAGTATTCCGGGAAATATTTCTGGCAGCGCGAGTAGCAGTGGAAGTGGCTGAGTGTAATTGAGGTATAAGAAATCGTTGGGATTTCGTTCCGAAAAAAAAAACCGTGGACAATTCTTCTGATAAGGTTCATGTCGAAATCGTCAACCGAATCGATTATTTTTAACGACTGGGCTCTCCTCTTAGGTGGCGTCAATGTTTCATTTTCTTTATATTCTCTGAGAATTCTGAATACAGCTGAATCACTCACCCCTGAGGATTTTGAAACAATTCCTATAGTAAGTCTCTTTTTGATAAATCAGGATGTTCTTCCAATTATTTTAGAGAAATGTTCAAAATTATCTCATTCTCTTCAGCGACCTTTTGGGCCTTTTTCGTGGTGGTCCCCACATATCACCCTCAGATGCAATACATATCCGTTTCCGAATTCGACATTGTTTTATAAACACTATATACACTTTGTCAAAAGATTTTCCAACACAATACACTTTTGACAACAAAATCTATAAACAATTTGAACAGCTAGACGGCTAGACCTCCACAGTAGCTCTAGGTATTTTAACTAGTCTTGTCAATTGAAAACTTCGATATTTATGCAAATCAAGATGGCTATAGGGAAAGGACCCAAATCTGGTGTTTCCCGGAATTACCTTTTCGGAATCTCGAGCAGCCGACAAAGAGTTTCGTACAGAAAAATATAAAATTTTGCACCGAAATTAAATATATTTCGGATATAACAAGTAAATGACCATTATAAATTTGAACAGAGATCTTTTACGAGTCTTGTCAATTGAATAAAACTTCGATATTTATATGCAAATCAAGATGGCTTTCACCCATTAGAGAAAAGGACCCAAATCTGGTGTTTCCCGGAATGACTTTGTCGGAATCTTGCAAGATTCCAACCCAAATCTCTAAAACTCTGGTGTTTCCTGGAATTACCTTGCCGCAATCTCGAGCATCCGAAAAAAAAATATTTAGTAAGTAGATAATAATATAAAAACAAAACAAAATAAAAATAAAAGCTTTTAAATATAGAGTGCGTCGAATATAAAATGTTTATGAAGGTTGCAAATCATACCAGAAATTTTGCATTAGAGTTTCTGAGGAAAAAAGTTCCAATGTGGGAATTGCTGACTCGAATTATTGAATCATTTCCATCCAGTAGGTACCATACACAGTCCGTTCCGAGTACGATCCTGGCAGTCTCTTAGGGCGTTAAAAGGGAGCTCACGCAAGTTGGCACTCGTGAAAGTCAAATAATTCTGAGAGATGTTGCCATTACTATTTTCCCTTTTTTAACTTTGTAAATGGAGTTAGTTCTTTTGAGGTTTAACTGTGACGCCGGATTCATACTGGAGTATTTCAAGTTGTGGAAAAAGGTATTTGAATCTTTGAATGTCTTCTCTAGGAGTCTAGGCTTATTTTTTGACAATCGTCTGGTTATTCGAGTAGGTACTTTTATCCTTTTTTCGAATAAAATATCACAAGTAATGGACTTTTCTGTCCATTATTTTTCGGTAAAATTTCAACACTCGATTCCTGATATCCGTGAAAGAAAATAGCACAACTGAATCTTCCAACCATGTTTATTTTATGTAAGTGAAATATTTCCAGTATTAACAGAGAGAAAATGTTCTTCAACATTCGCCAGGTCTTTGGAATTATTGAATTCACATAATATTTTCGCATGTTCATATTTTCCCAAAGTAAATAAACATTTTGATAAATACATAATTACTACAACGTTTCGTATGTATCTGACAGGAAAATGACTATGTATAACTAACATTTTCAAAAAATACACGGTCAAATGTGTCAAAATTTCATGGCCAACTGGGAATACTGGGATACTTTATAAAAGTGAATGGAGTATGGAATGGAGCATACTATTTCACAACAGAGTGCCTCTGAACATCAAATATCCTTCATATCAGAAATTTTCAGACTAATGCAGCACATTGAATCAAATTAACAAATTCTATCACTTTTTTTATGACATTATATAAAAGTTTGTAATGGTTCAGGAAATAAATTTCATTCATTTATTTAATGTACAGGTTGAATACCCTTTTCTCACAAAAAAAAATTAAGAACATAATATACCTAGTGTAGCTGAAAAAAATTTTCAATGGCTGGCTATATGAATAGAAGAAATCACAACTATTCTTCTGATGATTGCAATCCCGAAAATGTATTGAAAAAAAAAGCTTGAAGTACAATGAGTATGAATCAACTAATATCTTCCAACAAAAACCTGACACATCTCCTCTCTCAAAATAGGAAAGAAACTGTTGGAAATTTATTTGATTCTGGAGAATGAATTTGACATTGAGATGCGAAGAGTCCTACATCATAGTGTATTTGCCTCATTAAAATCATTTGACTAAATCATACATTTTATGGAATTTATCAATACAGCATTTATACATTAAGTATGACTTCAATATTTCATCATATTCCCTTCCACCTACAGTCTCATATTTCCTCTTAAGTTCCTTCATTTTTTCAATACTGAACTCACATTCTTCTTGTTGCTTCTTGATATCTTTGAGCAACTGATGATATGCTTCTATAGCTTTGGGAACTTCCATAAAGATATCCAACTTCATTTTATATTCTGCAATTTTAGCTTTCAAATAATTACTTTCTATCATAGATTTACAATAACGATTTGTCTGATTACACTTTTCCGGAACTTTGTTCAGCCTGAGGTCTAGCATTTCTTCTAATAATTGGTTCCTTCGGATTACATTAGTCATAAATGATTTTCTTACTTTGACTAACTTTTCCTTGTAACTAAGAACCAATTGTTCTTGAGACGATGATATACCATGTAATAGTGCAGATGGATTAGGCGTTTTGACGATTTGATCCAGGTCCTTAGATGTTATATGTCTGAACTCTTCAGACACTTTAGTTTTTTTCTCTAACAATTTTTTCTGAAGGGTGGATTTCAATGCCTCTGATTCCTGATAAGACAGTTCTCCAATATTGGATGATATTCCTAATAAACTATGATTTTCCAACTTCAAATATTGTTTCAACTTTACTGCCATTATAATACTTTCAAGTTTGTTTCCCATTTCAGGATCTAAATCGTCGACACAATCTGAGAGGCATTCGTATATAATCTTATTTCTAACGTATCTCCTGTACTCAATTTTTAAAATCTCTTCTTCATCAGTCTGTTGTGGATCTCCCCTAAATATGGAATTATCTGAATTATACGAAGTAACTATAGTATTCTTAGGTATTTCTGCAAAACTAGCCATTCTTCAGTTCTTTTGTTTGAAATGAAAATTGAAAACAGAACTTTTTCATTCAAATTTGTATTTCGTCACCATAGATCACAGAACATCAATCACAGATCTCTTTTATCTTGGGATGTCAGATATGATTTCAGAATAAATATTCTATGTCAATGGCACAGAACAATAATTGGCAAATTCAAAGATCAAGACGCCCTTTCGGCAAAAATTCTAAACTAGAAAATGAGTACTGCCAGAGACAAGTAATTTTTCGATATTTGCTCGCTATAGATGCATAGAACACCTGTAGTGCGTTCCACTTGGCGATCGCAACGATCAAAACGCTCCTTTGGCCGTTCCACATGGCGACTACGGTCGTTGTGGACGCGGCGAATACGTCACTCATGACGTCATTGTTTTCGCCCACGCCAAGCTCACAACGACCCATCCCAAGACTTGGGTCTTTGCGGTCGTTCGAGGAGTGGGGATGATAATTTGGTCACGGCCTGCTAAAGACTGATGTAGTAGGCCAATGCCAATCTAGCCCGTTCCACTTGAATGTTTGATTGCAACGATCGCGAGCTTGTGGAATGGGATAAACAGCGGTCGTGAGCGTGAGCATTGTGAGCGCCAAGTGGAACGCACTACTGGTGTAACGACTCCCTACTAAAAATCGTGACCAAAATTTGTAGATCAAAACGGCATCCTAGATTTCAGATTTTGGACTAGTTCCGGAATAAATCCGCAATATTTATCGGTCTTGGCGCTACTGCGGCAACGACAAAAAACGCGACCCCTTTCGGGAGAAATGAAAAGCTTCACAAAATATCACGTTTTCGATCGACAAGAAAGTCTTAAACAAAATCTAATCAGTGCCAACACCAGGTATTTCTATGCATCTATTTGCTCGCTGCTTGAGACATACCTAAAAGTTCGGCCCGCAGATCAGTGCTTGCCCTGGTTATAAATATCGCAGTATCTGATTTTTATATCAAATGAATATTTAATAGGCAATTATTAAATATTATCTCTGTTCCAGAAAAAAAGTTTTCGTACCGTTTAATAGAAATATAGTGATTTTCGGACCATAAAAATATTAGGAATATAATTAGGTCAGCTTCATAAAGTAAGAGAAAGCGGTGTATGTGTTTCTTTAGTTTCCAGTTCATCTCGGAAATTTTGATGGCAAATTTAAGGAGGTTGTTGCAAGTAACGTTTTTTTAGTAGGGCTTTAGGCGAGAAGTCCCAATAACGAAAGCTTCTTGACGGGGAAATATATTTGTAAATGTATATGCAAAATGTTACTTAATTGGGGGTACAAACAAAATGGAAGATTCCTTGCATAATTTTAAGAAAAAAATTTCCCATAAAAATGGGACTGTAAAGTTTCGTTTTCGTGGTACAGGGCGTTAAAGTTTGAATTTTTTTAGTTTTTTCTCATAGTATGTTGTGTACTATAAGATATTCAACTTGAAACATTTTTTATTGGAACACCTCAGAGTTGAAGAAAATCCAGTTAGAAAGCTGTATATAGTGAATAAATTCATTGTTAGTTTTGGCACATCAAATCAAACTCATGTTCAGTGTTGAATAACTTGTGAAGTGCAGATACTATGAGGAAAAACTTCAAGAAAATTTCTACAACCTGTATTTCGAAATAGAAACATTTTCGGTCCCATATTTAGGCGACATTTTTTCCTTAAAATTTTCCATTTCCCTTTTCATTTGTACCGGTAGACAAGCGAATCTTCGAAAATTTTTTCCCACTTATTCCTATGTTCATTATAAAATCAGTGAAAACCATCCTCTAGAATTGATGGTTAACTTCAACATTGGAATATTGGATTTTAACATGACTATTTCTAGATATCGATTTATATACAGGATGTATTTAAAGGTGAGGCTTTTTTTTTGACAGGTGATAGAACTCATCAAAATAAGTCATTTTACCGAAAATTTCTTACATGAAATGTTCTATTTAAAACATGTATAAAAAATTTTGGGCATCAATACCTTAGTACTTCTCTGGCCAGCATCTCTATATGTTTATGTTTATGTTTTCAGGAACATCCGCGAAATCCGGAAATCATTTAAACAACACGACAAAAATGATTCGAAATTTGCATAGTGCCAGAGTTGTCTCTGATAGTGCATAGGAATGTTTGAAAATTATCATTTGTTAACGCATAATTTTGCTGTTGAAAATTCAGTCGAAGGAAATCTTATTAGTAGTTTGGCCTTGTCGTGGTAAGAAGACACTGGTAGGTATTAAATAATTTTCTATGATTATTTGTTGAAAGTGTCAAAACATTCTAACCTAACATTTATAACGTGTTTAGCTTGCCGAATGTACTGTGATACTGTGATAGTATTTGAGAGAATTGAATATATAAATTATTCAAATCGTGTCTTGTATCCAGATACAAAATGCAGGTTTCCGAATATAACAATGTTAAATTGTATAATTTGAGTGCAGGGAAGTCATTACCAGAGGTAAATTGTTTGAATGCAGACAAAGTACACATCATTAACTAATATTTGAATTTGCAGTGGTTATCAGAAACGAAACGTAGAGCTTTACTCAAAAAAGATGTAGATCTTCGTAGAAGAATTGAATTGATTCAAGATTTTGACATGCCAGATCTAAGTACTACAGTGAAAGTTACACCAGATGGTCAATACATAATAACCACAGGAATATATAAACCCAGGGTGAAGTGCTTTGATGTAAATAATTTATCGCAAAAATTCGATAGGTGTTTTGACTCTGAGGCTATAACGTTTGAGATTTTGAGTGACGACTATAGTAAAGTAAGTGCAGAACTTCACCTAATTCATGAAAAGTCAAGTTAAAGTTTTTGTTGCAACTTCTGATGGGAAATCAAGATGTCTTTTATTTTCAGTTAGCTTTCCTTCAGTGTGATAGATATTTGGAATTCCATGTAGCTCACGGAAGACACTACAGATTAAGAATACCCAGATATGGAAGAGACATGAAACTATTTTCACCAACTGCTGAATTGTTCATAGTTGGAGTTTCTTCCGATATTTATAGACTTAATTTAGAACGAGGTCAGTTTATGACACCTTTCACCTCCAAAGGATCAGTAATAAACAAATGTGCAGTGAACACAGCTTATTCCTTATTAATGTGCGGAACAAAGGAAGGTAAAGTTGAATGTTGGGACCCAAGATGTAGAAATTTGGTTGGTGAACTTGACTGTGCATTTAATTGCGTTAGTGAGAATAGACTGTGAGTTTTATTAATTTTTGTTTTGTTGTCGTTACTGAAGGTGTTTTTCAGGTTAGAAACTTTTCCCTCCATAACTGCTTTGAATTTCGATGGGCCTTTACACATGGGGGTTGGAACTGCCAATGGTTTAGTTGCTTTGTATGATATCAGATCTAACAAACCTTACTTTGTTAAAGATCACATGGAAGAATTACCGATAAAGGACATCGAATTTAATAGTAAACAAAACTTGGTATTTTCAATGAACAGGAGTATATTGAAATTGTGGGATAAAAACACAGTAAGTTTGTCCTGAAATAAAATAAATTATTATAATTCTAACATAATTTTTGCTCAGGGCAAACCGTATGCAAACATTGAAGCTGCAACGGAATTCAACAATTTGTGTGTTGTACCAGACACAGGACTTTTATTCATAGCTAACGAGAAACCTAAATTGCTCACTTATTACATACCAAGCATAGGACCTGCGCCCAAATTCGCGAGTTTCTTGGATTCGCTCACTGAAGAACTTGAAGAATCTAACATTGAAAACATTTACGACGATTACAAATTCGTTACAAAGAGCGAAGTTGCCACTTTGGGATTGGATCTGGATCATTTGATCAAGAACAATTTATTGAGGGCGTATATGCATGGGTGAGTACCACAATTTCTTCAGAAGATAGTTTTTTGATATACACTCTTCAATTACTTCAAATATTTTGTTTCCAGATATTTCATGGATGCAAGATTGTACAGGAAAGCCAAATCTGTATCTCAGCCGTTCGCTTTTGAAGAATACCGCAAGAAGAAGATCAAGGAAACGATTGATAACGACAGAAAAGCGAGGATACAAGTGAATAATCTTCCTCAAGTTAACAAAGAACTTGCCCTTAGATTCATGAACGGAAACAATAACAAGAAAGAAGAAATTAACTTGATGAACGATGATAGGTTCAAGGACCTGTTCACAAATCCAGATTATGAAATAAATCAAAACTCTGAAGAATACAGACTCATTAATCCCGTTCTTTCTAAAATGGACAAAGCGAAAATGAAAAAATTGAGAAAGACTGAGGAGGAAGAAGAAAAAGAGGAGGAAGAATTAGAAGGTAGATGATTGTAACTTTGTCTCTTCCATTGATAAATGTATTAAGTTTGGTTCGTTTATTGCAGGAAAGAATAGTTCAGATGAATCGTCGGACGAATTTGAGGAAACTGTGGAAGAGAGCTCTGATGAGGAAGATGAAGAACCTGAAAAAGTTACAGAATTTAAGGAACCAGCCAAGCCGATTGAGAGGAAACGAAAACTGGTAGAAAGGGATGTGTATGCAGTTGAGGAAGGGTAAGTTCAAGAAAACGTTTAGAATTTTGGTTCTCATCAGAACACACATCAGAAGTCTTATCGATTATTCATATTTTCAGGGTACCATTAGGAGATAGGTTGATGGAGGAGGAATCAAAAGTATTCATTGGTTCGTCTGGAAATAGGGAGATGACGTTCTCAGTGAAAAAGAAAAAACGAGATGGTAATAGAGAAGAAAAAATGAAGAGACATTTGGCTGAAAGAAAGTCTGTACGGAGATCAGTGAAAGGAATGCCAGTGAAAAAAATTAATCAGAGGTACCATTGAAAGACAACAATTGAATTAAATCGATATTTCATGAATTGATGCTCCCATAGTCAATGGCTGGTTGGACATTTACAGCAAGCTTGTTCTTTTTTACTTCCAACGTTCTCTGTGAGAAACTGTTATTTTTCACCTGTACATATATAATTATGTAAATATAGTAATGTAATCAAGATGTAAATAAATGATGTATAATTTTAAAACTGTCTTTCAATATTGCTTAGTCTAGTACCATCAAGTTTTCCTCTAATTGAAGAAAAATTATGGGACTCTTGATAAGGCCTATGAACCATAGGAGAAAAAAATAGACAAGTACTAAAAAGACCATGAAAGGTGTCCCGATCAATGAAGCTTACCTAGACCTACCTATTTTTGGTACTATTTTTTTCGAAAACTTAATCCCTATTTGGAGGTAAGTATTCGGTTGATTATTCAAGACCAAGAATAACATTTATTTTTACTTTTCAGCTAAAAATGCAGCGCCAAGGGAGCAGAAGTAGAACTATAAATATTGGCATTGGAGTGTTGTGTTGTATTAGTTCTGTGTCTATATTTGCGTTATAAAGATTTGATTTTACAATAAAAATGAAAACATTTCGGACTTCTATCCACAGTGATGGCATTGTACTAAATTGTAGTCAATAAAAAAACATTATACAAAACAAGAAGAACAACACAGAAGTGTGCTACATGACAAGAGTAGCTCTAATGTCCTTCTTTCATGTTCTGTGGCAGATGTTCCATACATTTTTCATCTGTGAGCGGATCTGTCTCCTGTCATCAAGGAACTATTTTAGAATTCGAATTGTTGAAGAAAAATTAAATCGAAACAGGATAAAAATTCCAAGTATTACCTTATAATATAATGCTCTATTGTACAAATTCAGGTTGAGAAACAAAATATTATAAGTCGAATATTTTCTGTTAAGTGGTACCGATTATAAGCGGGATATTACCGTACAATGGAGGCCCTTATTCCTGTAATTAATAAACTTCAAGATGTTTTCAATACTGTTGGGTCAGATGCAATTCATTTGCCGCAGATTGTTGTATTGGGTTCTCAGGTAAATGAATGCAAAATCAAATTATCAATTTATTATTATGCACTCTCCTAGAGTTCTGGAAAGAGTTCAGTAATTGAGAGTCTTGTTGGAAAATCCTTTCTTCCAAGAGGCACAGGTATTGTAACTAGAAGACCTCTTATTCTGCAGTTGGTCTACTGCCCAAAAGAAGATAGGGAACACAGGAAAGCAACTGACGGTAAGCCAGATGGATTCACTGTAATGTTCCTCTTCGAAACAAATTCTCCTTTAATTGACATGAAATGTTCTTCTTCAAATGATATGAACATAATTATTCTAGGAACTATGGAACTTGAGGATTGGGGAGTTTTTCTTCATGATAAAAATAAAATTTTCAGAAATTTTGATGAAATTCGATCTGAAATTGAGGCTGAAACCAATAGAATGGCAGGAGATAATAAGGGTATTTGCCCAGAACCAATAAATTTGAAAATATTCTCCACAAAAGTTGTCAATTTAACCCTGGTTGATTTACCTGGTATTACAAAGGTAATAAATAGCACTATGAAAAGAAATCATTGATCTTAGTATGGTATTTAAAAATCTGATAACTTCAAAGCAATTTTCTGAATTTCCTAATGCAGTTTCTCACTATTGAAAATACATATAAAATATACTGCATGTAGTGTAATGGAATGGTGTTGAAAAGCATAACATTTCATCTGGAATGTGAGTGACTTTTTATGCTGAACCTAATTAGACACATTGACATAAAACAGTCCAGCTCAATATTTCCTTGGATTTAAAAAAACTTGATCTAGCATAGGATAACATCATCTGTTCCAACATATAGAAAAAGATGAGCACATTTATAAGGGAAACTCTCATTCTATATCTTGGGACAGATCCTTTCAATGAGTAAACTCAGGTTGCCCTCTTCTCTCAGTCTATGTCTATGAATCTTTCCAGTAAGAAGAGTTTTTTTTTTCTGAAATGCCAAGATAGGTCAATTTTTTTTTGGGAGGGTGACATTCCCTAAGGGAGATTTCTTTTATTGCATTAGGGGTCCTGTGGCACATTATTTTGAAAGTTTGGCATTTAAATGAAAATGCTGAAAAAATTTCTGTTTGGAGTGATGGCTGAAGTACATGAAATGGACGAGTTCCTGAACAAAGTTCTGTCTGTATGTTGGTGCAAGAGAATTTGCAGAATCATACATGTATGAAATTTATATTGTTTTGTGACTTTTGGAAGGAAGTCAATATATCAAGAACTTGCCATAATTTTATCTTAACAATGATTGCATGTAGTGTGAAAACAACTCTAGCAACTTACCCGTCTATCTGCACTTCCAACGGAAATTAGACGCATATATGTAGTAGCTTCTTCAGATTTCATATTTCTGAATTGAAGTTATTCAAAAATGTTAAATCTGAAAAAGCTACTGAGTAGCGAAACAATGGTTATTTCAATAATTAAAAGTAGAAATAGAATAACATAAGTGTCATTAAATTCCTATCAAAATAGATGCATAGAAACCCTGGTTTAACAACTCCTATCTTAATATCGTGACCAAAAATTGAAGATCCTAACGGCACTCTAGATTGCCGATCGGGTCCGACTTCCAGAATAATCGGCAATATTTTACATTTTCACGGTTTTAGCGCTATTGCGGCAATGGAATATAGCGCGACCCAGTGGCGGTGCTATCAATATTTTTGGGAGGTGCGAGATTAGAAAGTGGCGCCCCTACAACGATAAAACCGAATTATTGAAATTATTGAAAAGTTCGTTTGACCAATTTGTGCTAGTTTTGGAGGGTAGGATCTTCCATAGTGCGAGTATAATAATAGATATTAGATTTGACAACTTTTATTTATTTCAAACCACTCAAATATGCACTTTTCTGGCTTTAGCTATCGCTAATTTTGTTTATCAATTCACAATATTCGCAATATTTTGTGCAATAGCTCTTTCTATAGACAGAATTCCAAGATCGGATAGTCTTTATTGGCACATTGTAGATCGAAGTGTTTTCATAAGCTTCAATTCACTGAAACTTCGTTCTCCTTTGACTACGTTTATAGGAACAGTTAGCAAGATACGAAACGCTGTCCCATTTGGGAAAATATCTTGCAAGTCGAAGAACTGTTATTGGCTCTGCTGCTTAATGGATTCAGGCTCAAAAGTTCTTCAAGAAAAGCATATCCAGAGATATCACATTTTTCACCATCACTCAAAGCGATTTTCAAATCAGCACAGGCAAAAAACTTATGAATATTACGGATTCATTAGAAGCGCGAAAAAAGGCCTCTTTAAGTAAACTTCACAAGTGCTCGAAAAAGCTTTTTTCAAAAACTGACAAGTAACCAAAAAAAGTGAATTTGAGTAAACTACTTTCTAAACAAACAAGAAATATAAGTATTTGTTTTTTAATTTGAAGTCTAAGAGTCATTCACTCTTGAAAAGGCTCTATTCCAAATGTTTCTGACTTGAAACGTTCTAAGTGAAGAATCTTGGGTTGAATTCCATTATGTTGAAAATCTCGGATACCTTCAATATTTTCGAAGTGAAGACGAAGCTGTGTAAAAAGTGTTCAATATTCTTCATGTGGAAACTGAAAAAGTGATATAAAATATAGGCTTCTATCTTCTATTCGAAAAAACAAAATTGGGTCAGCCCAGCAAAATTTGAACACCCTGTATAACCCGCAATATCTTCATTTTGTATTGGATAAGAATGTCATAATAGAAAAGTAGTGATAATAAATCAAAACAATATTGGGTAACAGGAAAAGTTTTATTAACCTTTTGTTATTCACAAGGCCAACGTTTCGAGGATGGATTTCCTCTTTCTCAAGGCTAAAAAAGACAGTAGTGATAATCATATTATTCATTATTGAAACACTCGTTTTGTTGTTTCTTAACGAAAGAAAATTGAATGTTGAAAAGCTACTCAATTAATTATGAGTTTATCTGGAATACACAATCAGAAATCCTAAATTCCTTAGACATAAAAATTTAGAATACCTACCTAGTAAAAACTTTATAATTTTAACACTGAACAGAATCTCAACACAACGTGGTTTCGAATGTTTGTTTTCCTGAGGTAGGAATTAGAAAAATAGAATTGAAAATACTTCGTGAGATTCTCTTCCTTTATTTAAAAGGAAACTCTGATTGGAGAATGGGCAATAATAACAGAAAAGCCGCATTAAGAAAAGCTCATCAAAGAAGCCGCCTGAATCACGCATCAAAGGAGCCGCCCAATAAACCATTTGGGTGACGGGTGACGTTTAAAGAAAATACCGACAAGCGTAATGAACTTGAATAGTTGATCGCAGGGAAAGACATGGCATGCCGACTGAAAACCCAAGCTGTTTTTTGAAAATATATGAAAATATTTCTCTATTTTTTCGGTCGAATTGTATAGTCGCGCGAGTCTGAAAGAGGAGCAAGACTTCAGGGCCTCTATTCTTGAAAACCAGGGAGTAGAACGATCGAGAGAACAGTGACGTGGCCCTACTAATCAGTAGGGCCACGTCGCCGTTCTCTCGATCGTTCTACTCCCTGGTTTTCAAGAATAAAGGCCCAGAACTCAACAGCCCCTAATTCCGCTCGTCGCGACGTCCCGTTTTCTGTCCCATATTTGATTTTGGCGCCCCTGCATGATGGCGCCCGGTGCGGTCGCACCGCCCTAGAACCGCCCCTGGCGCGACCCCTTTCGGGAGAAATGAAAAGTAGGACCCCATCACAGATTTTCAATCGACAAGAAAGTCTTAAACAAAATCTAATCAGTGCCAACACTAGGTATTTTATGCACCTATGGATCAAAATAGAAATTCTTCAGTTCTTTCAAGGTGAAATATAGGTATGTGAATATGCAGTAAAGTGCCCACATTTTCATTAAGTCAATGCACTAAGTAGCGCGTTTTTTTATTATATGCTTTGCAATTAAATCTTTTCACTACCACCCATTGTAGATAGTGAAAAGCGGGAGCTTCTATTGTCTGAGAGCGGGACTGCGTGCTGAAATCGGGACGTATGGTCACTTCAAGTTTTCCATAAAAATATTTATTTTATTCTCTTTCCACTTTTAAAGGTCAGCAATACAGATTATAATTATTATTAATTATTTATTATATCAATTGTTTCGCTGTCATTTGACTCCTATTAAAATGAATTTCCATCAAGTGAAGTCAATCCAGTATTAAATATTTTTGTAGAGTTGAAATAACTTATTTTCAAAGCTTTAGAGTAATGAGGACTGAAAAATAAATTATTCCTCACATTTGTGAAATATTTTCAATAAAACTATATTGAAAGGAAGATTTATTCCGAATAACAATGAATGTCGCGGCAGAAGTAATCGAAAATCGTACGCCCATGTTCATCCAAAGCAAAGGTTGCATGCAGTGTTGCCACAAGATACAATCTTTTATCTTTTCTTCCACTCATTGTGATGACTTTCAATATGGAAGCCAAAACAAATTGAAATTATTATTGTACAAGGGAATGTGATGTCTATCGGGTATAGCCAAGGATTATAATATACTCCATTCATATGATGTATCCCGGTTGGGGTGGGCCATGAAATTCTGGCACATTTCACTGTGTCTATTTTGAAAATGTTAGGTTGTAGTCATTTGCCTGTCAGATACAAACGCAACGTAGCCCTTTCTACGTAGAGGTGGTAGTAATTACGTATTTATAAAAATGTTCATTTACTTTGAGGAAATAATGAATTCTTGAGAAAATATTATGTGAATTCAATGATTCCAAAGACCTGGCGAATGTTGAAGATACTCTTTTCTCTGTTAATTCTGGAAATATTTCACGCATATAAACATGGTTGGGAGATTTAGTCATGCTATTTTCTTGTACGGAAATCAAGAATCGAGTGTTGAAATTTCACTGCAAAATAATGGACAGAATAGTCCGTTACTTTATGATAGTTCATTCGAAAAAAGAACAAAAGTACTCGAATAAACCTAAAGAAAAACTTATAAACGAGCAGACATTGCAACGTCTCTGAGAATTCTTTGTCATTCACGCGTGCCATCCTGAGTCTGTTTTAAGTAAAATAACTTGATAAATCTAAATCATGGCAAACCGGGATACTTTATAAAAGTGATTGGAGTGTAAATAAGGATACGAATATACAATCTCGTGACTTCGGAACAGTAACGGAGAGGAAAGTGTCAACTGATGGAATTATCGAACGTCAACGGAGCAAGTGGACAGAAGGGAGTTGATGATAATTCAATTTGTTGACACTTAATGATTTATCTCTTGATTAAGTTCTGCACCTTTGTTCGAATAATATATGTTTGGTTATTGGGTATAGGTGACCAAAATTATTCCAGTGAAATACTCTTTATTTTCATTCAACAATGACGACGTTTCGGCTATTGGTTGTAGCCATTCTCAAGTCTAAAAAGACATTACTCTACTTCAGATCTTACAACAATAGTCACAATAATATTATACAGTTTTATATACTCTTTAGGAACACAAAAAAAGACTCTGGAACAATATCACAAACAACAGAACACAAGACAGTAATCTAGATAATTCTCTCACCACTATGAAATAAGCTTTTCCACAACAGAGCAAGCACCATCGTTATTTTTATATGTATCCATGATCTCTGAGGCACGAAGACATTATATGCAGTTATATTATCAGGAAATCTCCACGTCAAACAAATTTTTTCAAAATTTTCGGTAATATATCTGATGGAAAAACGTGTGTTCTCGATGCAAACGTCAGATAAACAACAATCCATCATTCATCCTCCTTCAGTTTTTAATCAACAATCATAACTCGGTCTTGTATGTTAGGTTGTCTACTTCGTCTATTTTTATCCTTGATCAAATTGGAATAAATTGAACTGAAATTCGCACAGTCTGTTATTCTATTCATTGAATCTGTTTCTCGTTTTATAAAAATTTTTTCTGCTATTTCTCTTTTGTTTTTTATTTTTTCTTTATATAGAATGCTGGTTTCCCCAAAATCCATATCGTGGCCTAGTTTTAAAACATGTTCGGCTAAAGCCGTACTTTCTGCCTTATTCGTCCTAATCGTACTCTTATGTGCGGAAATTCTGTTTTTCAATTTTTGTTTTGTCGTTCCAATGTATTTAAGATCACAGGTTTTACAGGGAATTGAATAAACTAAATTTGACTGATCCCATTTTTCCGTTTTATCCTTAATTTTTGTGTAAATAGTATTCAGCTTGTTTTCATTTTTCAAAACTACTGTGTAGCCATATTTTTTCATGATGTTTCTAATTTTTTCTCCAGCACCCTTTATGTATGGTAGTACTAACATTCTTGTCAGATCTATTTTTTTTTTGTTTTCTGTTCGGTGTTGTAATGAAGGAAAATGCGATTCTTCACTATTTTGTCTATAAGTTTCTCAGGGAAGCCATTTTCAAGTAGTACTCGCTTTACCAAGGCCAATTTTTCCTCTCTATGTATAGGTGAAGTAAGTTTTATTGCTCTATCACTGAGTCCTATAGCCACTGTTTCTTTTTGTTTTTTGGGGTGACATGAAGAATAATGAAGGTACCTTTATTAATAAAAACAATGCTAACAACATAAATGAAAATTGGCTAAAAAACTATACTGATGTAGTCATTCCAGCAGAAGTAAGTGAGGTGCTACAGTTAGGAGATAATTATGGAATTGATTACAACAAGGGCCAGCTACCCATAATCCCAATAATACCAGAAGTTGAACATAAGATAGAGAAAGAATCAATACAACTGAAAAACGAAATAAGAGGTTGTATAACAAATGTGCTACAAAACACCAAGAATAAATATGAACACAATAAACGTGCTGATATTCTCACAAAAAAGATTAAGAAGACAAGGGAATTCCTTCGTGAACATGAAGAAATAATGGTACTTAAAGTCGATAAAGGAAACACCACTGCCATTGTTCACAAAGAAGAATACGAAAACAAAATGGCACAGCTACTAAATGATCAGAATATATATGAAGAAATCAATAAAGACCCCACAAATTCTCTACAGGAGAAAAACAACAAAATCATTAAAGAGTGGAAATCAAAAAATTTTATAACACTACAAGACTATGAAAAATTAATGTGCTATACATCTGTTTGTCCTAAAATATATGGACTTCCGAAGATCCATAAAGAGGGGAGACCACTGAGGCTCATTGTGGCTAGCATGACATCCCCATCTTATAACATGGGGTGTTTTCTAAATAATATTCTGCAGAACATAGTCGGAAAAACGGATTCCCACGTCAAGGCTTCTTGGGAGTTTGTTGAATATATAAGAAAAATTAAAATACCTACTGATCATGTTCTCATGTCCTTAGATGTAGTATCACTTTATACGAACATTCCAGTGGATTTGGCTGTTTTTGTAGTATCAAACAAATGGGAGGAAATAAAAAATCATACATCACTTAACAAAGACGAATTCTTGACTGGAGTAAAATTTTGCCTTGAAAATACTTCTCATATAAAGGAAAATGGTACAAACAAAAGGATGGAATTGCTATGGGTAATCCAATAGCAACATCTATAGCTAACTTAGTGATGGAGTATATTGAGGGAGAAGTAAGAAAGTTGTTGATGATAGATGTTGGTTTCTACAAAAGATATATGGATGACATTACCTTATCTGTGAAAGAAGAAAAAGAAAACGAAGTTTTAGAATTCTTCAACGGTTTTCATACGAATATAAAGTTCACAATTGGAAAGGAAAACAATGGAGCTATAGCATTTTTGGATGTTTTGTTGAGAAGAAACAATGGAAATATATCAACAAGTTGGTACCAAAAGCCCACTTGGTCCCGAAGGTACCTTCATTATTCTTCATGTCACCCCAAAAAACAAAAAGAAACAGTGGCTATAGGACTCAGTGTTAGAGCAATAAAACTTACTTCACCTATACATAGAGAGGAAAAATTGGCCTTGGTAAAGCGAGTACTACTTGAAAATGGCTTCCCTAAGAAACTTATAGAAAAAATAGTAAAGAATCGCATTTTCCTTCATTACAACACCGAACAGAAAACAAAAGAAGAAATAGATCTGACAAGAATGTTAGTACTACCATACATAAAGGGTGCTGGAGAAAAATTAGAAACATCATGAAAAAATATGGCTACACAGTAGTTTTTAAAAATGAAAACAAGCTGAATACTATTTACACAAAAATTAAGGATAAAACGGAAAAATGGGATCAGTCAAATTTAGTTTATTCAATTCCCTGTAAAACCTGTGATCTTAAATATATTGGAACGACAAAACAAAAATTGAAAAACAGAATTTCCGCACATAAGAGTACGATTAGGACGAATAAGGCAGAAAGTACGGCTTTAGCCGAACATGTTTTAAAACTAGGCCACGATATGGATTTTGGGGAAACCAGCATTCTATATAAAGAAAAAATAAAAAACAAAAGAGAAATAGCAGAAAAAATTTTTATAAAACGAGAAACAGATTCAATGAATAGAATAACAGACTGTGCGAATTTCAGTTCAATTTATTCCAATTTGATCAAGGATAAAAATAGACGAAGTAGACAACCTAACATACAAGAACGAGTTATGATTGTTGATTAAAAACTGAAGGAGGATGGATGATGGATTGTTGTTTATCTGACGTTTGCATCGAGAACACACGTTTTTCCATCAGATATATTACCGAAAATTTTGAAGAAATTTGTTTGACGTGGAGATTTCCTGAGAATATAACTGCATATAATGTCTTCGTGCCTCAGAGATCATGGATACATATAAATATAACGATGGTGCTTGCTCTGTTGTGGAAAAGCTTATTTCATAGTGGTGAGAGAATTCTCTAGATTACTGTCTTGTGTTCTGTTGTTTGTGATATTGTTCCAGAGTCTTTTTTGTGTTCCTAAAGAGTATATAAAACTGTATAATATTATTGTGACTATTGTTGTAAGATCTGAAGTAGAGTAATGTCTTTTTAGACTTGAGAATGGCTACAACCAATAGCCGAAACGTCGTCATTGTTGAATGAAAATAAAGAGTATTTCACTGGAATAATTTTGGTCACCTATACCCAATAACCAAACATATATTATCTTAATGATTTATGGTCTGAAGTATTAACGCTCATTTTAGCAGCCCCAATAGTCGCAATGTATTGTAGCAGACGAAGTCCGCCTGAATACGTCTCTGGACTCTCTGATCCTACGTACAGAAATTCTAGAAGCCTCCAGAGACTATCTCGACCGTTCTCGACAGGGCCGTATGGATATATAAAGACGCGCACGTTGGGGACCAGTTAGTTACTACCTGAATAGAGCCGAATCGAATTGTGAATTGCGAATTCCAAGTAGTGAATATAAATTAGCAACTGTGTAAATAAATCAGTATTAGTTATTGCACATAAATTAGTGTGATCAGTTAGTGGTATTGTAAATAAATTAGACATTTAAATTCAGCAGACGATTTGTTTAACCCCGAGAACGTTACATTGGTGTCAATTGAACTGCTGTGCTAATTGAATTGTGGACTTCATAGTGGAACTTTTTGAATGCCGATAACGAGATCACAAGCAGAGAAAATGGACCAGGCGAGTATGGAATTTTTCAAGCAAGCCTTTGAACAAATGAGCTCGAAATTGGAAAATAAAATGGAAGAGAATTCTCGAGAAATAAGCTTGAAAATGGAAGAAAATTCTCGAGAAATGGGTTCAGAAATGGATAAAATGGAAAATAAGGTGGAAGAAAATTCTCGAGAAATGAGTTCAAAAATGAACAATTGTAATAAATTGGTGAGTCAAATCGCGAGTACATTGGATGAGAAAATGGAAACCATCAAGGAAGTGATAATAGATGAAGTTAATGAAAAATTTGATAAGGTCGACGAAAAATTTGATAAGGTTGATACAAAATTTGACGAAGTAGTTGATGAGGTTAATGGAAGATTTGAAGAAATATCAGGAATAATTGAACAACATGCCAAGTTGAAAGAGCCCCTGAAGAGAACATCACATGGAAAAGAACTAGCTTCACTATCCAATAACTTAACATTAACACAGAAAGTAGTAAAATGAAGATTAAACCTCCCACTTTTGATGGCAAAACACCTTGGTGCACGTACCAGAAGCAATTTGAAGCAGCAGCGAATGCCAATGGATGGGGAGCGGAAGAGAAAGCGACAGCCTTGATTGTTGCACTAAGGGGAGATGCATTGAATATACTTCAGACTGTTCCTGTAAGCCTACAAGGTAATTACGAGGCTTTGACAACTAAATTCCAAATGAGATATGGTGATGCACACCTCCAACAAGTGTATCACGCGCAGATCAAGAGTTGCCAGCAGAGGAGTGCAGAAACGTTGCAGGAATTTGAAGCCGATATAGCAAGGTTGAAGGTTGGTAATACTGGCATATCCTACAGCACCGGATAGCTTCCTGGAACTGCTCGCTATCCAGACCTTTGTCGATGATTTGAGAGATATGGAAACCCAGCAGACACTACGATTGGCCCGACCCAAGACTCTGGATGACGCCCTGGCCGTTGCATTAGAGTTTGAAGCTGTCAAACAAGCTTCGCACATGGTACACAGCATGATGAGACGCACTGTGGATGATTCCTCTGTCAGCGATGAAATTATAGAAGAGGTACTATGCCGAGTTCGTCAAGAGCGACGGAATAGAGGACTTAGATGCTGGAATTGTGGCGGAGAAGGACATATTCGGCGCTACTGAAAAGAGCCAGTTAAATGTCAGGAACGGGAATATAATTCTACTGTCAAACATCGTGCAGGAATGACTCATGGTAACGCTGACGCATTATCTAAGAGACCATGTCCGTCAGATTGCAAGCACTGCAATAAGGTAGAAGAGAAAAAATTCTGATCCCTGAAGCGAGATCTAGAAAGTGACCCAGAATTGAAAATGCTGTTCTATTGGAAGATAAGCGGACAGAGACCA
Organism: Adalia decempunctata; assembly: GCA_951802165.1. Classification (NCBI taxonomy): domain Eukaryota; kingdom Metazoa; phylum Arthropoda; class Insecta; order Coleoptera; family Coccinellidae; genus Adalia; species Adalia decempunctata. The sequence goes on along the minus strand of OX637696.1, from coordinate 58,819,656 downwards.
AGATGGGAGGAAGTGAGTCATCTGAATCCTAGGGTCAAGTCCTACTGGGCACAGTGGGGTTCTATCATTTTGGAGGATGGACTGCTGAAGAGGTCCATCGAAAATGACGAAGGTACCGCAGCCAGGAATCAGCTGATAATTCCCAGGAGTCGAGTGAGAGAGGTTTTAGAGAAGTTACATGACGGAACTTCCGGTGGCCATTTCGGTATAAAAAAAAACGCTAGAAAAGGTCAGAGAGCGTTTTTACCGGGTCAACTGCAAAGAAGATGTTAAAGACTGGTGCCGGAAATGCAGATTATGTGCTTCACCGAATGGCCCGAGGGGAAATCGTAGAGCTCCAATGAAGCAGTATAACGTGGGCAGTCCTCTGGAACGAGTTGCCATCGATATTGCAGGTCCATTCCCCGAAACCGAAGATGGGAATAAGTACATACTGGTTGCGATGGACTATTTCACCAAATGGGTTGAAGCTTATGCTATTCCTGTTTAGCCAGTTTGGTGTGCCTCTCGAACTACATTCGGATCAAGGACGAAACTGCGAGTCTAGCCTGTTCCAGAATGTATGCCAATTACTTGGAATCAAAAAGACAAGGACAACTGCGCTTCACCCACAGTATTCAATCTATCTGCTCGAGGAAATAGATCAATTTTGTCTTGGGCGCTCTTTAAGGCTGTATCTAGTTTTTTTGTTGGTTTATCGATTGCTTCAATATAAGGTCTTTTCAGAAGTTTGCCAACGATGGACACTATCGATCTTTTTCGAAATGTACCCACTGTTAGTTGCAAATGTTCTAAGTTGTCTGGCAAATATTCAGGTTCATCCCTCATATACATTGAGCTCTTTCTACAAGTGTTTTGATTAGACTGATTTTTAGTCGAGGAAATCATATCCAAGAATAAGGCAACTTCTGATAATACAACATCGAATAATCTATTGAGCAACACAAAGGCTAGGACAAGTCTTGAAGATACAAAATCAAGCTTCCTGTGGAAATGTTCACATTGGGACTACTGCAATGATCATAATGTTTAGTTGCCAGCCATCTACAATACTAGCGTTATACCAGTCCGAAGCTGAGTGGACATTGTTGTCAATGAAGAATTCCATGAAATACCCACTACATCAAACTGAAATACCCGAATTACCTACACGTTATTTTCAAAATATCAGCATTTTACCCGTCAATCATCTAAAATCGATTTCATTTCTTATTTTTGTTAGAAAAATCATAGTATGAGCTATAATACAATTCACAACACGAAATAGGACCCTGAAAGCAATGACAACATGTTTTGAAAGCTCCCAAAAAAATCGATATTAGTTGTCGAATAAATCAAAACGGGATTTCACGAAATTAAATTGATCATTTCCAAATTTCTTCTCGATAATTTGCACTTAAATACGTTATGAATATAAATCTAATAAATGTGTCAGAGCTTTAAAATGTTTTGTTTTATTTATTTCGGACGCATCGTCAGATCGGCGCAATCAATCGTCGGATTACAACCTCCGACCGAGATACCTCTGAAAATGTCTACTCCAGTTATGAGAGAAACGCATATATCTAATAACATCAGTATGGATTATACCCCTGCTTTTCACAGTCACAAAGTGAAGCCAAATCTTTGATAACGATTGAGTTGTACGCTTGCGTCAACTGGAAATTCAAAAATTGCGAGAAATGTAGAGGTTATGTTTATTCCGAAAGACAACAAGAAAATAGATATCGAGAATGAAAATATGTCACTTAAATACTTTAAGTTCAATTTTAGAATATCAAAAGGAGTTACCAATGATATTTAGGACTCGAAGAAAACAGAATAAAGCACATTTCACATGAAGTTAAGAATGACATATGTACGTTCCATGACATAATACGATGTGTCGGAGAGAGACAGAATTAAAAAAATATTTTTATTCTCAATATTGCCGCACAAGCGTAGATCTGGATTGTTACCAAAGCCCATCTTCAGTTTTGATTGGCTCATTCCCCATATAGGAATTATTAGATATATGAAGAAACGTCAATATAATTTGATCATGTCAGGAAATGAATATCTTCCATGATTTCATGTGAATATTTTCGATCATAACCTAACAATTTCATGTGATATGTGAATCGCATATATCTAATAATAATTCCTATATGGGGAATGAGCCGATCAAAACTGAAGCTGGGCTTTGGTATAGTCATAGTGGAAAGCGGTTACAGTCCACTGCGACCTTAAGGTCTATTGTGTCCCCTAACAGAGCTGTTATCATCGCGTCTCCTACAGCTCGCCCTCCAGTTCCAGAGATTTGATGAAATCCAGTATCTGGGAGGTACTTTTTAGAGATTCCGCCAGAGTTTTTCTCTTTCGGTTTTCTCCTTCAGCTTAAACTCCTTCTTATAGGTGCATTTTCCTATACCACAGAAGGGTTCTGGGCCAGTGAGGAGCCTAACGATAGTGCACATTTGGTACTTGTCCTGTAAATCCAAGCGCCAGCTCATGTAGCGGTTTTAGAACCATCTGTATACCATTTCATTGTATTTTCTTTGAGATTATAGTTGGTGTATTCCCTTTCCCAATCCTCTCTTTTACTTAGCATTGTACTGAAGTTCTTCTAAGTGCTTACTTTCTTGATCATTACATCACTAGGAAGGTTTGCAGATGAGGTGTAGTCATTCAGAGAGGACCAAGCTCTCTGAAACCTGATTCTCATTGCCTGCTCCTTCTTTAGATACTCTGAGGATGGCCTCATGGGCTACCCTATCAATCACTAGATGTAGCGGTGTGATCTCAAGCGCCCTGGTTGGGCACGTACTCATAGCTCCCGTGATGCACACATAGGCAAGCCTTTGTACTTTGTCGAGCATTTTCCTTAGCCTTAGCAAACCAGGCTACTGCCCCATATGTGACTATAGGTCTTACAATCTTGACGCACATCCATCGCAGTATTTTTGTGTTACAGCCCCAATTCCTGCCGCATAGACGCCTGCATGCCATCAGAGCTCTTGTAGCTCTGCCAGTAGCATTATCAACATGCTTATTCCACAGAAGTTTGCTATCTAGTGTTATTCCTAGGTATTTGGCTTCAGACCCCCACTCCAAGATATTTCCGTTTAATGCTAACGTTTTCATGGCAGGAAGTTTCCTCTTCCGAGTGAACGAAATTAACGTTGGGCTTTGGCATTGAGTTTAAATATACATAGAGGCATAACCCAGTTCAACGATTTGAAGCTGAATTTAGTGTAGTTCCTTCACCGGTGCATAGATGGATAAGTGTGTTTCAGAGAAGCGAAAATTTTTATCGCCCGCATCTGGCGGTAAGTACCTGAAATATAAGGCACTATTTCCTAAGCCGAATGCGATGACGATCAGGACCAGCATGAGAAATATTGGATGTTCAGTATTTCATCGCACCTGATTTTTTGGATGCAATAAAACGACAATTAATTCTGCCTATGATTCATAGAACTAGACGAAAATAAATATCCTACAGATTTCTATAAATGAAAAGAAAAAAGATTATAGTTCACTCGATAGTTCCTTCAGTAGCTACTATGTGCCGCCACTAAAGTTGGCAAGTTGACAAGTAAACTGCCAAAAATTTTTGCATCAAATCGTTCAAGGGCGCTGTACCTCAATGTATATTTAAACTCAATGGCTTTGGTAACAATACAGATCTGTGCTTGTGCGGCAATATTGAGAATAAAATTATTTTTCTAATTCTGTCTCTCTCCGACACATCGTATTATGTCGTGAAACGTATGTCATGTTGTCTTTCAGAATGCAGATAACCTCTACATTTCTCGCATTTTTTTAATTTCCAGTTGACGCAAGCGTACAACTCAATCGTTACCAAAGATTTGGCTTCACTTCGTGACTGGAAAGCAGGGGTATAATCCATAATGATGTTATAAGATATATGGTCAATCGCTTCAATGTGTTTTCTTTGAGTAGGCGACATTGATATTTATCTTGAATTATCTGATTCTTGTCTCTCGGAATATACATATCTTCTAAGTTTCAGAAATGTTTTAATTAACATATTTGCCACATGTGTACAATTCAAAACCAGGGATGTGACTATACTTTTGTATAGAGCACTTCAACGTACGATCACAAACTGCGTCATAACATAATTCCACTGATTGAAATTCATACAGAAAAACCAGGAACATAACCCATTCTTGAAAATTGTCTGGCTTGTCCATTATTATACATAATAGTTAAAATCAAAAATTGTCTGGCTAGTCCATTATTATACATAATGGGGAAAATTAAAAATATATAATGTTGTTAATACATTATAACGAAGCTGCATATGCCCATTGAATAGATTTATAAAAAAGTATAGATCAATCAATGTAACAGAAAGGGGGCATTTGCACCACATCGGTTATAACGGACATAGCTACCTTCAAATCGCTAAGACGCGTCGAATCTAACATAACAATTGTAGTAGAAATGGTTCAGTTACAATGAGGTGCAAGTTCTATGTTGCATTGAAACGTCCAATCTGCGTTTGAAATTCATTCAATCTTTATCTTATAGGTTCCTGTAGGGGATCAACCACAAGATATTGAACTTCAGATAAGGGAACTCCTTCTGAAGTACATAGCAAATCCAAATTCTATAATTTTAGCTGTAATAACTGCTAATACTGATATGGCAACATCAGAAAGTCTGGCAATTGCTAAACAAGTGGATCCTGACGGTAGGAGAACATTGGCGGTAGTGACTAAACTTGACCTAATGGATGCAGGTAACTACAGTTTTGATTCGTTTCGCAGGAAATTGAAATTACTGGCTTAAAATTAATATTGCACAAAGTGCATTACAATACAGGGTCTTTCACGAGGAACCTCACCCATATTTATACGGGAAACTACTGAACGTATTTTCATGAAATTCAGCACTTATAAGTATTTCACGATGCTGATGAAATCTAAAATATTTTCAAGGCATGAGCACCTCCGGTTTTTCCGGAAATGACGTCAACTTCCGTTTTTCAAATTAGAACACCATTTTTTTATTGCAGAAATAGATTCCTTAGAAAATTTCAAGTTATTTTGATGTAACATTTTTCAGTTTTGGAAGAATAACTTCGAGGTTTTTGGATGGAAAATTTTCATTTTCGGGATTTTTCAAGATGTAAGATTGATGTATCCACTTTAACAATCGAAATCGCGATTCATGATACAGGGGGTGAAAAAATCGCTTTCAAAGTTAGGGATGACAAAATCGTGAAAAATCAATTTTTTCAAATTAGAAACCCATTTTTTTATGGCAGATATTGAATCTACGTTAAAAAATAATGTGAGTGTATGCATCACACCTTTGCCCTAAAGTGGATATTTTCTGAGTTATTCACAAAAAACTGTTTTTCGTCTTGAATTTTCAGCTATTTCTTTTCCCTTCACGCCAAAAAGATGAAATTTTCAGGAACTGTTACTTAAACCATGTTTTAGATTTTACTACCCTTATATGCAAGAGAAAAAAATTACAGGTTGTTCCTAAATAGATGGCGAATTTGGATTCGAATTTGTATCGGAAACCTCTTTATTTCAACTAATCGGCCATCGGTTTTCTCTCCAGTGATAAATAAATAATTCCTTATGAACCCTATGCAAAAACTTACCATGTTTTACATTCTTTTTTTTTAATGATAGATATCATTAATTACATCTGCCAAATTCCTCTTTATTCAGTAGCATTTGATAATTCGTATTAAGTTATAAAATCGATCACTATGCCTAATTTTACCAATGAAGATTATTTAAATCTCATTCTACTTCATGGAGAATGTAATAAAGTTATAGATAGAACGATTCGACTGTTCATTGAGAGGTTTCCTGACCGACCCAGACCAACGAGAGATACCATTAACAGAACCATGACAAACTTGAGAAATGTCGGATCTTTCGTTAAGAAAACTAAAAAATCTACAGCATGGTTCAAATAACAGTTCCTGAAAATTTCATCTTTTTGGGGTGAAGGGAAAAGAAATAGCTGAAAATTCAAGACGAAAAACAGTTTTTTGTGAATAACTCAGAAAATATCCATTTTAGGGCAAAGGTGTGATGGATACACTCACATTATTTTTTAACGTAGATTCAATATCTGCCATAAAAAAATGGGGTTCTAATTTGAAAAAATTGATTTTTCACGATTTTGTCATCCCTAACTTCGAAAGCGATTTTTTCACCCCCCTGTATCATGAATCGCGATTTCGATTTCCAAAGTGGATACATCAATCTTACATCTTGAAAAATCCCAAAAATGAAAATTTTCCATCCAAAAACCTCGAAGTTATTCTTGTTTCAGCGGAGCTCTATTTTCGATTTTTTTTTCGAATTTTCCCGCTCAGAGAGAATTTTCCAACCAAAACTGAAAAATGTTACATCAAAATAACTTGAAATTTTCTAAGGAATCTATTTCTGCAATAAAAAAATGGTGTTATAATTTGAAAAACGGAAGTTGACGTCATTTCCGGAAAAACCGGAGGTGCTCATGCCTTGAAAATATTTTAGATTTCATAAACATCGTGAAATACTTATAAGTGCTGAATTTCATGAAAATACGTTCAGTAGTTTCCCGTATAAATATGGGTGAGGTTCCTCGTGAAAGACCCTGTATATGGGCCGGTATATCCACGTATCGTCAGTAACTATGTACTTACCTGTCAGTTGGAGAAATTGATAGGTGACAGTAAATGATGGAATATTCCATATTAATCATACTGTCTTCATTCTCACATCGTTTTCTACAATATATCATTCGAAGTACAATAATTTCTGGGAAAAACGACGAAGTCCATATACAGGGTGAGTCATTTATTGTATAAAGTCTCACAATATGGGACAACAAAAGGCCTCATTATCAGAGTTTCAGTAACCCGGACTCTGCTTACTTGTACATATATTTTAACTTTTTTCCTACGAGTATACCATTTTACAAAATTCTGTTTCGTTCGGAAGATGCAGGGTGTCGAAAATTCATGGAAAAAACTCTTTTCTGATAATATCTTCAGAACTGAATTTTGGTTGATTGTTTACTCTATTCAGGGTGGATATTCCTCGATCAAAATCATTCAATATCGTCGTTCTCGAGTTATTCCCAATTTCACCCCATAAAATTTGACGAAAAAAAATAAAAAATCGTAAGAATAATTTGGATGCTTCCCTGGGTTTATAAACTTCCTGATCTCTATACAAGTTAACAATGTTGTCAGAATGTTTATCAACTTTGTCAAGACTAAAATCTATGATGGAAGAACTCTATTAAGAATAAGTTGCAATGAAATACAAAATTCGGATATCAATGATTAATGTTGATATAAACCACGTATTAAATTGAAATTAATGAAAAATAAAATGATACTTAGCACTTGATAATCTGTGGCGATGTTTCTATTTGAACAATACCCTCTTGGAATTTTATAAACCCGAGACTACACGGTTATTATTACATATTCACATAATCATCACGAAAATCTAAAAGACGCACTTTCCCCTTCCATAACAAAATAGCTCTAGAAATGATTTAACCATTTTACGCCATTCACATCACGTTGTTTTGGGTGTTTGCAAATAAATAAATCGTAATCCATCATGCAGGTTATCGCAATACGCATGCGTCGTTCATGGGACTTACGTGTTGGACGCAGAACAACTGTTTTCCTTTCGCCGTATCAGGCACGTATTCGGCCCATTTTTTTAATGGCTGTATCTTGTGAACCGAGTGGAATTCGGAAAATTGGAAAATGATAAAAATGTTTCTTTTGACCTTAAAAATCTACATTCAAAATATATGTACAAGTCAAAGACTCATCCTGTATATGCGAACACATTTTGCTCTACTTAACCTTTCAGTAACAAGCAAAAAATTAAAATGAATATGTCATTTCAGATTAAATGTAAATAGATCAAGTATTATAATATCGATTACGAAACTCAAATTGATGTTTTAGGTATCGGGTGCAGTAATCACATATGATTCAGATCAATCTCTTTATTGTATCGATCCTAGCTTTCGGTCATCAAATTAAATGTAAATAGAATGAAAATATTAAAAACCATGAAACACTGTAATTAGAACGAAATCTCTGATTTTTCTTCAGTTCTTTTGAGCACTTATTTATATTCCTTCTTAGTAATCACTTAGCTTTCGACACACTATGGTCTATTCAGATCCAAATTTACCGGTTTCAAACAGACCCTGTTCTCCAGAAACGCCTGATAGGCACTCGGATCTTGGAAGTCCCTGTACACTACTGATCTATTATTTGTGTTGTTCTCTATTGCTTTTCGTAGAAAATGATTCTTTGATATAAAAGTGAGGTGAATTTTCGTCAAGTGAATGCTGAAACAATCGAAGAGTTAATGGTATTATTCAAATCGAAATCCAGTATAAGTTTGTATACAGAATCACATGATAGAGTTTGGACATATCATTGAAGACACCCTGTATAAGCAGCTTATTGATACCATTCAACTTTTCAGGTACTGATGCCCAGGAAATCTTGTGTGGAAGAGTAATTCCAGTAAAACTAGGTATAATAGGCGTTGTTAATCGATCTCAGCAGGATATTATGAACAACAAATCAATTAAGGAATCTCTCAAGGATGAGGCTACATTTTTGCAAACCAAATATCCTACATTAGCTACTATTAATGGTACTCCATATTTAGCCAAAACGTTGAATAGACTATTAATGCACCATATAAGAGATTGCTTGCCGGATTTAAAAGTGAGTGCCATGCACAGATTTGAGTGTAATAACATGTTTTTCTGTATAAAACTAAGGAATTGGTATCGTGTGCGCCAAATTCGTTGTATAGCGAATGGATCTGGAAAACTCCTGAAAATTATGTATTAAAAAACTCATGAAACATTTTCTGCTCTATTTAATTGCAGAACAGTTTTTTTCGAGACGAAAAGACCGATTAGTTCGATGATCAACCCGTGTGGCTCAAACAGAGCCATCAGGAACTCATATAACAATAACTTTGCGATTTGGTTATGGACATTTTCTTGAAAAGGATATGGTCTTGTAGTCGTGATCGTGGTGATAATTTGGAATGTTATTTTCCTTTATTAACGGCATACCTTCCTCTTCATAATGTAATAAACGTCCGATCATTTATCTAAAAAAAATGCATTTTTCTTTTAATGTCAAAATAGCACAACACCTTATTGGAAACCCTTTATATACAACAAAAAATTACTCAAAAATGCAAATAATTATATAAAATTGAACAAATTGTGAATGATGAAGGTTAACTGTTGAGCCTCAGTTCATATGGCTTGGTGATGGTTCTTTTAATGCAGAAGGGCAGTTGACTGTTACCAATATTTTATTCGGCATATCCTCGATCTGTTTAGTCATCAATGAGAATTTGGAGAAGTTTCACCATGTTTATGGAGAAACCATCAGCAAACCATAATTTTTCATTATTTCAGACGAGGGTGAATCTAAGGATGGCACAATTTCAATCATTACTTAATTCCTATGGTGAAGATATTTCTGATAAAAGTAAAACCTTACTACAAATAATAACCAAATTTGCTTCTGCCTATTGTTCCACTATTGAAGGGACCGCTAGGAATATCGAAACAACAGAGCTATGTGGTGGTGCTAGAATATGCTATATTTTTCATGAAACATTCGGAAGAACTTTGGATTCCATTCACCCCCTTGCTGGATTAACTAAAATGGATATCCTGACTGCTATAAGGTGAAATTTTTTGATTTTATTGTATTTTTAAGCGGATATTGAATATTTTTCTGGGAAGGTATCTGAGGAGAGGTTCCTTTTAAATCTAGATCTCCACGTAATTCATTTTTTCCTCACGGTGTTTCGCAAGGACTCACTTTGGAGTCTCATGAAGGTTACCGTAGGAAGTTGAATCCGCTCGTTCGTACCTCGCAGGTAATAATAATAAAAAAAATGGAAGATATCGTCTCTAGGGCCAGTCTGCTTGGACACTTTCACTCATTTATCGTGTCCTAGAGGACTGTCCCAAGAGTAAAAAATGGTTCTTATGGTGGAAGGAATGTACAGTTGAAAAAAATGAACAATTCAACGAATCACCCTGCATAAGTGTCAACGCCAGCATTTTATTTATAGTCAGATATCGCAGACTTTCTAGTTACTCTGGTATAACTAAGTATGAATAATAAGCTGAGCCGATTTCACAAAAAGTGGATATAAATCCCGTAGAAATAAATATTGTGAATATAAGTGACTTAATTGTAAAAAGTTCAATTTACATAAATCGTACCAAAGGAACAAAAAACTAGATTCCAAAAGTGGAATTACAGATATCTGTATCAAAATGTTTCCATGCTGAAAATTGTCCTTCTGAAGAAAAGCAATATGTTTTGTATCCTATAGAAATGCAAATGGCCCAAGACCCGCACTTTTTGTACCAGAAGTATCATTTGAATTATTGGTGAAAAGACAAATTCGTCGCTTGGGAGAGCCTTCTTTGAGATGTGTTGAATTAATACATGAAGAAATGCAGAGGATCATACAAGTGAGTGAAATGAAATCGTCAGTGAATGGTTTTGAGTGAAATTAAAATGAAAGTATTATAAAAAATATAAATCAAACATTAATTACAGCATTGTGGTAGTGAAGTCCAACAAGAAATGTTGCGTTTTCCAAAACTCTACGAAAAAATAGTAGATGTAGTAACTCAACTCCTAAGAAGAAGACTACCACCCACAAATTCGATGGTAGAAAATTTAGTTTCCATAGAATTAGCATATATTAATACAAAGCACCCAGATTTCTCTAAGGAAATCTCAATGGTGCCTTCGATGATCAAATCAAATGAGACTGCCCCAAAGCTGACAAGACCAAAGACAATGTATAGCAAACATCAGCAACCACATTTCACTGAACCCAAACCATTGGTGAGTTTCTAATTTTGAATACTTCTATTGATGCTTATTGAGATGATTTATAGTATTGTATTTCAATAACTCAGCTAATAATTTTTAATCCTTCAATTATAATAATAATTATTATTTGAATAGTGATTGATTGACACTGCGAACACTAAGATCACTTGATTAAGTGCAAATTCAATATGTTCTCAATTGGAATTCATTTTGTCTGTTTTTCTTCAGAGACAACAGAATCCAGAGCAAGCTGATTTTTTCGATTATGTGTTCAAAATGTTGCCAGTTGCTAGTTATAATGACCTCATGAATGCTGTTCAGGTATTCTTTTTTGTGTGATATGCTTTTCTACTAATACTTCATCATCATGTCTTCTACAATTCATAACATAAAATTAAGGTATATATCTTCATTCCGAAGAGGAAAAATATAGATTATATTTTCGACCTGTATGATGAAATTACATACGTGCCCGGTTTACTTCGTAAATTCAGTTGGTATTGTTGTCAGTTTTTATCCGATTGCGCCAGTAGGTAATGTTTTCAGAGTGTATGTATGCATGTCTATTTATTTTTCACGCTCTACAGTCTGAACGGATTGATGGATTTCATCGTAAGATGGGTCATTAGATTCGTATGAAATGTGAAAGGGACAAAGATTATGTTTTTTCAGTGTGGAAATATTGTTTATGTGATTCGAGTCGAAGAATTTTCCGCTTTTTCGACTTGTTCGGGTCAAAAAGTTCGCTTCAATTGAAAATGATGCAGTACAATTTTGTATCTTTCCAAAAGATATAAAAAAGAGTCATCATATCTTGATCTTCTGAGGATAGCCATTGAGTTTAAATATACATAGAGACACAGCCAAGTTCAACGATTTGAAGCTAAATTTTGTGTAGTTCCTTCATCGGTTCATAGATGGATAAGTGTGTTTCAGAGAAGCGAAAATTTTTACTCCCGCATCTGGCGGTAAGTAGCTGAACTATAGGCACTATTTCCGAAGCCGAATGCGATGACGATCAGGACCGGCATATGGAAATGTGGGATGTTCAGTATTTCATCACCTGATTTTTTCGATGCAATAAAACGACAATTATTTTTGATCTTTCATGAATATAAAATACTGATGTATGAAAAAATAAATGCATGCAATTTTTTCTTCATTCACTAGTATTTATAAATAGATTTTCTCTGAATTTTTAAAAATATTTGATTTTTTATAAACAGCGGGATGCTTCTGTTCGAGATTCCTTTGGTTTTTTTTCTGTCCCCTGTACAGCTTCACTCTAATCAGTTGTCTCAACAAATGAATCCTGTGCTTTTCAAATTCTGGAGTTAACGGAGAGTTCCAATCTTCTATAAATTCATTTTTTTTATTTTCCTGAAGTAAAGTCATATCTTTTCTGATTTTGTGACCATAAATTTCTTTATGACCAACAGCGCTTTCCTCATCAAATATTTGAAATCAGTTGAGGGAATTCTCAAATGTATCCGATTTCGATTTGCAATATATATCCAATCCTTACCAAGCTTATTCAAATCATCAGCGAGGAGTGCTTTTTCGCACTTACCGCATTTGTTTTTTTTTGGCGATGTTCCTCATCAAATACCTCGAGAAACTTGCGATTGAGTTGGATTCTAGGGTATTTAGGGGTTCAATTAACTCTTCATCCCATATATACCCTCACTAGGCTCACCGTAGGTCGAATCTGTCCAATCAACCACATCAATGGGCCTAATTTCAGATTCTCCCATTGTACACAGGTCGAAATCATTGTCGTCTTGGCAGTTAGAATTATCGGAACATTTTTCAAGTCCGACTGCAACCCAAATCTGAAGCATCGAGCTGAGGGGTTTGGATCATAACCCCTACGCTGTCTTATTTTGGAGAATGAATTCTCGATTGGGTCCTGGTTGAGCCGACTTTTTATCAAATATGGAAATGTTTCCTTCGTCTCCTCCCACAATTGAAGGATGCTACTGATGGTTTGTATCAAACCGTTAAAACAATAGGGTATATTTTTCCCAACTGTCTAAGACTTAATGAATTCAATTGATTCCGTCAGAGTTTGTATTGCTGATGGCTGGTAATTTCCCTCAAATTTTCCATTCGAATTGAGGCAGTCGAAAAGATCATTCATTTTTAGAATGAACTGAGCAGTTGAATTAGCACTTCTCGACCTCAGCTCACCAGTTGCAATGACTGTTCTCATAGCCGAATATAAAGTTCTGATGAAAATCTGCGTGGCCAATTTAACCGTCATTTTCTGGAAGGCGTTTGGATTTATGTGGTTTTCAGTCATCTTCAAGAGAGTACGAGAAAGACAAATTCTTTTCATCGATTAAGTACGTTTCTTTTATGTCCCTCCAAGAAACATTTTCACCCCTCATTTCCTACCTGAGAACACTCCTTTGGAGAAATTCGTGGCTAATAGTTCATCATTATTGAATCACACCGTTTGTAACGAATTTGGACGAATCCTACCCTGCCTACGATTCATAGAACTATAGGAAAATAAATCTCCTACGGATACGATAAACGAGTAGTGACAAAATGGATCGGACGAATATAGTTCCTTTAGTAGCTACTATGTGCCGCCACTTAAGTTGGCAAATAGGCAAGTAAACTGCCCAAAATTTGTTCATCAAATCAATGAACTGGGTTGTGTCTCTATGTATATTTATACTCAATGGGATAGCTCAAAATAGCCAATTTTCTTTCTTCAATATTTATTGATAACTGTTCCATTCTCGAAAATGTTTGCACTGACACAGTAATAATTTATAACTGTATTATATTATGAATTTATTACTTCAATACAGTGCGCGTCAAAATTATGGAACAAAATCATTTTCTCAGAAGAAAGATATCTGGCAACAAAATCCTGAAACAGGTCAATTTTTGTTTCACTTTTACCAAATTTTTATGCATTTTTGAACGATTTTTGTTGCACCCTGTGCCATCCCCATCAACCCTATAAATTTTATCTTCTTTACAGGCGTGTAGAAATTTTCAAGAAAAAAAAATTATTTTGTTTTAATTATTTAGTTCAAAGAGTTTTTCAGTATGTGAACTTTGTGATGGCTCTTTCTTTAAATTGAAACATTTTATCGAAAAGTTTCAACTTCAGTAGAAACGTACTAATAACATACCTACTTAAGATCATAACTGAAGCGGAGTGTTTCACACATTCTAATTTTTCACGTGAGGGGGTTGAAAGTTGTGCATGAACAAAACTGTAATGGTCGACTTTCATTCGGTGATCAATTTCATCAGGTACCATCGTCTCAAAGTTAAGGCGGGTTTATACAGCATATAATATAAGAATATGAATAAGAGCGTTTGAACAGATGACTAGAATAAATAATAAAATAAAGGTGAATACAGACTATTCTGACGTGACGTGATTCCAGGAATCACGTCACCTGAAGGTGAATACAGACTATTCTGACGTGACGTGATTTCACGTCACGTCAGGCACCGTCAGTGCTACCATTGGCCTGATATGAACGTGTACGCTTCGAACGATGTGTTGCATTTTTATATCACGCACATTTTGACGTGGCCCACATGTAAACACGTCACGTCAGAATAGTCTGTGTTCACCTTAATTCTCAAAACGAGATAGATAATCAGTAGAAAGTAATAAGAAAGGAAGCCCACAGATTCTGGAAGGATTTCTTTCTCTATTATTATTTTTTTAACGTCCGTGTGAGGGGAAAACCCTTTATGGGCGCCGAGAGAGTCCGCACTCTCGGTAGTGTGAGAATCCAAGATCTTGTTTGGCTACTCACTAAAAACCCCTCACACATTCCATGGAGGAGTTCTCCATCCTGCCCTTGTAGCGTCCCTTAACAAAAGAGATGAGCAGCAAGTGACTTCTGGAGTTCATGAGACCTGATGATATGAAGTAACCCGAGCTTTCTGCATTCTGTGCGCCAATACCTCGGCCAGTGATCTGCAGACCGGGATAATCTTCAGTTCATCTACGTAGTTAGCTCTCATTCCACTGAGACAGCCTATGATTAGTACGACCATCCCAATTTTATGACCTGGGTATAAAGTTCCAAGCTCGAGCATAAGTTCTTTGTATTTTTGCCTCTTCTGTTCTTCTTTCATCATAACATTATTTTCAGCAGGGGAGGAGAATTCCACGACAAATAACTCCTTCAGCTCCTTGTCCAGTAGAAGTATGTCTGGCTTAACAGCATTGATCTGCCGTGTTGAGACAGGATTCACTTTTATTATTATTATTATTACCATATTGTATATCTCGACATCAAAATGAACGAAGAGCTTGGTTTTAAACTAAATTGAAAATAAAACCTTTTCAGAGATATTTTATATGAAATTAATAATAATCCTGATATACATGGTGACTGGTGACGTAAGGGACAACGGCTAAGTGGAGATAGAGGACCTCAAACTGAATGAGAATTTGGGTTTCAAATGTCCCATAAGGGTATTCGTTTCGGAGATATAGGGTGATTTATGAAAAAATGCTAAATCTATGAACTCCCATATCTTCGTTAATATGATATGTTTTTCGCTGATATTTTACATGTTTGTTCATACAGGCATTCTCTGTAAGCATAAGAAAAAAAAATTGAAAAAATTGAAGGCCCGTACTCAAAAATTTCAATTTACATGTCAAGTGAGAAATATCACACGGCATATGAGATAAAATAAAACCAAATAGAAATTTGGAAAGAGGGAAGAAAACTGATGAAATATCTGTTTTTTGTTTGAATGGCACAAATTTTCTTTCGTTTCTATGAAATGTTGAAGTAAGAATATTACAATATTTTTATATTCAAATCATGAAAATTAGTACTACTGATAGAAAAAACCTTGAATGCGAGGCGCTAGAATGAGCCTGGCATCAAAATGATTTTTCAACATGATGGTGCACCTCCTCATTTTGCAAATGAAGTAAAGAATTTTCTGAATAGGGAGTTTCCTGACAGGTGGATTGGTCGGGGAGGTTCTAGTAATTGGCCTGCTAGATCACCCGATCTAACTCCTCTGGATTATTTCCTATGGGATCATCTTAAGGATACCGTGTATAAAGAAACAATAACAAGCCGTGAACATTTGAAGAGCAGAATAACTGAAGCATGCGAAGAAATTGAAACAAATATTCCCCTGATTAGAAAAGCTGTGCTTCATTTGTTCAAGAGAGCCAATAAATGTATGGAGGTGAACGGCTCTCATTTCGAACATTTGCTTACTTGATTTTTTTATGAATTATATTTGCGACTTTTTCTATTTTTGTGTATCCAACTCTTTCATCACCCCATTTACAACAAATTTTATTTCGAAATTTTATATGGCATCGAAATATTAATTGATAAAAATAGATTTCAAGATTTGAAGGAATATTTTGATGCCAGGTTCATTCTAGCGCCTCGAATTCAAGGTTTTTTCTATCAGTAGTACTAATTTTTATGATTTGAATATAAAAATATTGTGATATTCTTACTTCAACATTTCATAGAAACGAAAGAAAATTTGTGCCATTCAAACAAAAAACAGATATTTCATCAGTTTTTTTCCCTCTTTCCAAATTTCTATTTGATTTTATTTTATCTCATATACCGTGTGATATTTCTCACTTGACATGTAAATTGAAATTTTTGAGTACGGGCCAGCAATTATTTCAATTTTTTTTTCTTATGCTGACAGAGAATGCCTGTATGAACAAACATGTAAAATATCAGCGAAAAACATATCATATTAACGAAGATATGGGAGTTCATAGATTTAGCATTTTTTCATAAATCACCCTATATCTCCGAAACGAATGCCCTTATGGGACATTTGAAAACCAAATTCTCATTCAGTTCGAGGGCCTCTATCTCCACTTAGCCGTTGTCCCTTACGTCACCAGTCACCCTGTATATAATAAAATCTCCCAAAAACTGGAACTTGTGCAGAAATTCAGAATTTTGCAAAGAAAGAAACCAATTGGTCGTACTGACATCAAATCCAATTTTTTTTGAATGAGAACAATGTAACTCGATCTGTTCAGAGCAGCATGTCACACAAGACAGATTAATTTGGAAATGGTTCTACCATATCGTACTGTTCGACTTACAGCGTGCTGCTTTGCGTATAATTATTCAATAAAATTAAGGTCAGACTAGAATCTAGATCAATCGGGTTGTAACGAATTCCTTTAGTATTCCTTTCGTGGTATTCTATCTGGTACTCAGGTCGAAGAAATTCCAAATACAATTTCATTATTACTTCTCACTGCAGTGGAAAAAATCAGCTTGTTGATGGTAATCTGGTGATTTGTTCAGAATTTGTAATTTATCTTACAGTCCAGGTCGTCCAGTAATCCTCAGCTAAACGATGACGCTACAAATTGGGTTTCTGCATTAACCCAACAAAATGGCGACGGAGAAAATAACATCGATTACATACCGAATAATATAGATTCCATCAGACATGAGGCTGAAAAGTCTGTACTCAGCCCTGTGAAACCTGTAAATCTCCTTCCATCTGTTCCTATTAACAGCAGTGGTTACAGAAAATTATCTGAGAATGAAGAACATGATTGTGAAATTATAGGTTGGTTATAATTAGATATTTATTCATGAACATTTTGTAAATGGTAATGATTTTTTTTAGAGAGATTAATCAAGACCTACTTCTATATTGTTCGGAAATCTATTCAGGACACAGTGCCTAAAGCTGTAATGCATTTTCTGGTCAACTTTGTAAAAGATAACTTGCAGTCAGAACTGGTAACCCATCTTTACAAGGCAGACAATGCCGATCAACTCTTGGATGAATCAGAGCATATTGCCCAGAGGAGAAAAGAAGCAGCAGATATGTTGAAGGTAGGATATCCTTCGATGAATACCGATAATAAAATGTTTTTTATTGATTTTTCTTGTTGAAGAAAGAAGGTCTTCATAAGTTATTATACTATGTTATCCGAGAAAACCAACAAGCTGGCAACGTCTTATCGAAAGCTCTATAAAATATCCATAGAAGATTATTGTTTTGAATACAATATAGGTTGATATACACCATTGGAAAAAATTAAAGGATAAAAAAAAATTCCAAATTTTTCGGCAATTTTCAACATGCCGTAACTTTGAGAGGAATGGTCGTACAAGGAATTCAAAAAAAGGAAATTGTAGCTCCAAGTGTCTAGTTTTTGGATTAAAACTTCAAAAATTTTAAGTTCCAGTGGTTTTCGAGTAATGATAGAAAAATCAGCAACAAAAAAATTCTCAAAATTTTACCACTTTTTTTTTCTTGTCTACGAGCGTGGTAATCTTATTTTTGCATAATCGTTATGATGATGGGATACTTCGTTAATTCAGCTTTAATTTATTTTTTTATTGACCTCAATACGTCCACTTCCCGCCGAGATATCGGTCTTCAAATGGAAAAGGATCCATTTGTCTTTGATTATCGATTTCTCAGCAACCAATGATCGCACAGAAAATTGAAGGGGGGTTTCAAGACCTTCAATGAACTCCCATTAATGAACAACCATTGCTTATTCATAGAAAATTTTTTTTCTTAATGTCGCATCAATATGAAAATTTAACAAAAAAAAGGGCTTTTAGTGGTTTCTTGGAAAATCTACCGCTGGATCGAAAATGTTGAGGAAACCAATAATGTTAAGTGTGACTTTCACAGTTCAATATGTTGATAAAAACCTTACGAAAAGCCAACTCAATTCAGCGAGCCGTTTTTTGTTTGACTCGATTGAATTTTTGAAAAAAAATAAGGATCACTTTTTTGCTCTGAGAAGCTCGTAATCTTTAAAAAAGGCAGAAATGAATTTTCTCGAGCTTTTTCCACATTTTAATTGCAGATAGTTCATAAAAATTCGGTAAATTCGAAATTCCGTCGGAGTTTTCTGTGAATCCCTCAATCATTCATCAGCCTCAAATTACCGCCTGCATTAACATGGCTGAGCGTTTGAGAGCCGTTATTGAAAACAGAGGTGGCAATACCCGTTATTAAATTAATAAAAATGTTATTTGTTGTTCTTTTTTTGAAATTTATGAACTGTCTGCAATTAAAATGTGGAAAAAGCTCGAGAAAATTCTTTTTTGCCTTTTTTAAAGATTACGAGCTTCTCAGAGCAAAAAACGTGATCCTTATTTTTTTTCAAAAATTCAATCGAGTCAAACAAAAAAACGGCTCGCTGAATTGAGTTGGCTCTTCGTAAGGTTTTTATCAACATATTGAACTGTGAAAGTCACACTTAACATTATTGGTTTCCTCAACATTTTCGATCCAGCGGTAGATTTTCCGAGAAACCACCAAAAGCCCTTTTTTTGTTAAATTTTCATATTGATGCGACATAAAGAAAAAAAAATTTCTATGAATAAGCAATGGTTGTTCATTAATGGGAGTTCATTTAAGGTCTTGAAACCCCCCTTCAATTTTCTGTGCGATCATTGGTTGCTGAGAAATCGATAATCAAAGACAAATGGATCCTTTTCCATTTGAAGACCGATATCTCGGCGAGAAGTGGACGTATTGAGGTCAATAAAAAGTAAATTGAAGCTGAATTAACAAAGTATCCCATCATTATAACGATTATGCAAAAATAAAATTACCACGCTCGTAGACAAGAAAAAAAAAAGTGGTAAAATTTTGGGAATTTTTTTGTTGCTGATTTTTCTATCATTACTCGAAAACCACTGGAACTTAAAATTTTTGAAGTTCTTATCCAAAAACTAGACACTTGGAGCTACAATTTCCTTTTCTTGAATTCCTTGTACGACCATTCCTCTCAAAGTTGCAACATGTTGAAAATTGCCGAAAAATTTGGAATTTTTTTTTGATCCTTTAATTTTTTCCAGTAGTGTAGCTTGATTAATCACAAATTGAATGATGACATCCAACTTTTCAGTAACTTTTCGCATTTCTCGACAAAATTGGCTTAGCTAACAATTATTTGAAAAAAATGCAAAATATTAAAATGAATAACAATACTTCTCTTAGTCGAAGTTTCGGAGACTAAATCAGTCCCCGTTCTCAAAACTAGCAACCACAGCACTATTGAAAAAAAAAGTTTGCTAGAAATTTGAATATTGTCTTTACTTGTTTTGAAATCGGAGACGGATTTTAGTCTTCGAAACGTTGTCCATTATTTTTCATGTAATTGCTCGTTTGACAAATTTGGTCAAAAAATACTGTTACTGATTAGTTTGTTGTCTATTTTGACAACGCAAGAACTTTTCGGTGTAAACTAAGTGTTTGCCCTTCTACACTTGGATAAATTTTCTTTATTGCTATATTTGTTGATTTAGGACGTGGAAACTGATTAACAAAAAAAGGATCAAGAAAACATTCTATTCCTCCACAAAAAATTACCTTTGAACAATATCATCGACTTACTTGACCATGATCCGCCCATTTCTGGTATATTTTTTGCTCAACATTGAACTAAATACAATTATTGGTTGAACTATATCACAAAACGATGTGTTATCTCAAATCACTCGACTCGCATTCCCTATTGAAGCATTACTCCTCTAAGCATAAATTGAAGTCTAAAATTTTTGGAAAAGATCAATTATGCAACAAGTGGTGCATCTCTATAATGGGGACCACAATAGATCACAAGGTCGTATCGCACTATAACTCCCTTTCAAACTATACAAACTGGTTATAGGCTGAACTGTCGTATTAATGGTTAATAAGCGCAGCCTATCATCGTTCTTTGAAATCTATGTTAGTTTTTTTTAAATTTGGAGCACGCTGCTATCAATTGACCATATTCACCGTCGCCATATTGTGCGACAATACCAACTACCCAGTGTTTCCAACGGAGAAATATTGAGTTTATCAAAAATACTATCATATTTTGAGTATCGTATGTGGTATGAGAGGTTATATAAAATTGGTGGTAAACTTTGGTTAAGTATTTTGTGATAAAATCCAGGAAATATGGTTAGATATCAGTATAGGGGAGGCCATGGTTGTTGTGTCAGTAATTAATCGGCAATAAGACATCTTATTCGGCAAGAAATAGATCTAAAAATAAAAAACTGACATCAAAATATTTCCATTTAAACTTTCGCGGTCCTAAGAAATTAGTGACTTTCGTTATTCGATGTTAGAACCCTGGGTAGTTGGTATTGTCGCACAACAGTATGGCGACGGTGAATATGGTCAATTGTGAATCGGGATGGGATTACGTTTCGTCCCGGCTTCGCTAACGATGGACTCATCAGATTGACGAATGTGAGCGGAGCAAACGAGGGCACCAGGTCGAAGACGTAGTCTGTCTTAAAGCCTGTGGAACCGTAGTACCCAGTTATCGCTCTCTGCGAGAAAGTACCCAAGCGTGGTGGCCGCAGTGTGGCTACGCACTGGTGGAATGCGAATCGCCACATATATTTTCGATTAATGCAGTAGTATCTTTGATTCCTCTTACTATGATTTTTTTTCAGGCTTTACAAAGAGCAGCCCACATCATCAGTGAAATTCGGGAAACTCACATGTGGTAAACCCAGCTTGAGTAATTGACTAGTCAGTTTAGATTTCCAAAAAGATTTTGTCTGTTTGCTAGGTTAAGCAATAATATATTGTTTTTACATTTCTATTGATAATTGTTGACATTATATAATGCGATCATTGTTGGAGTTGCACATAGAAAATCATGTTGAGGTTCCTTTAGTTTTTGTACCTATCATCGAAATATCGAAGAATTCTGAAATGCCAATTTCATGTTTGATCTTGTATTCTATTTATGCAATTTTTGTTACTTATATAATGTTTTTTGTTATATAAGATTGCTCACTAATTTTCAATATAATAAGTATTCATTTAATTTATCCCTACTATGGAACCATTTTTTATTTTTCTCTTTACAGATAATTATGTTTGTATGTCAAAAATATAGTGGAATATTAAAAAATAATACCGGTTTCGTTGATTTCAAGATCCAAATACAGTAGAACAAAGGATTTATTTAATTCACTATGAAGCAACGTATTAAATAATTTATTAATATCAAACCAATAAAAATATAAAACATAATAATGTATTTCTTACACTTTCATCTTGAAATAAAAAGAACAAGAACATTTTTGAAAATTATATAAAAATTTTAGTAGAAAAATGCAGTATCACAAAATTATTAGCTAATTCTTTCAAATATCCAACGAATTATCATTTAAACGGTAGCAGGTGAAATATTTCTATTGCATTCGATAACAGTTTTATCTATATCCCCACTATCATCATCCTCCATCATCTCTTCATCAGAAGGTTCTAAAGACACTGTTGGGTCGCATTTAGAGAAGAGATCCTCAATGGCATTGATTTGAGATGCATGATTGATAAGAACATCACCTTTTCCATTATTCATGCCATTCACAAAATCGGTAGTTACTTGAGGTATTCTGAAATGAATATTTATATTTATTCATCTTCAAGATATAAAAATGAATAGAATAAGTCAATACACAATACATAAATTCAACAAAGCACACAAACATCAAGGCGAGGTTTCAAACTTGCTAGTTCAGTTCATTGGAATAAGGAGAAGATCGGGATTCATAGTGGCGTAACTTGAAACTAAACAATTCTACAAATTTATGGGCATTTTACTTCATTTATACTTCTTATACATATGAAGAGTACACGGGAAGAACGATCAGTCACAAAACCTACTACTCGCAGGATTTGAAATTTGAGATTCAGACTCAAAACTTGCATTCAAATATTTCAAATCACCCTGAAAGCTGGATTTATACATTCATGTGTTATGTATACAGGGTCTTTCACGAGGAACCTCTCCCATATTTATACGGGAAACTACTGAACGTATTTTCATGAAATTCAGCACTTATAAGTATTTCACGATGCTGATGAAATCTAAAATATTTTCAAGGCATGAGCACTTCCGGTTTTTCCGGAAATGACGTCAACTTCCGTTTTTCAAATTAGAACACCATTTTTTTATTGCAGAAATTTTCAGGAACTGTTACTTAAACCATGTTTTAGATTTTACTACCCTAATATGCAAGAGAAAAAAGTTACAGGTTGTTCCTAAATAGATGGCGAATTTGGATTCGAATTTGTATCGGAAACCTCTTTATTTCAACTAATCGGCCATCGGTTTTCTCTCCAGTGATAAATAAATAATTCCTTATGAACCATATGCAAAAACTTACCATGTTTTACATTCTTTTTTTTTTAATGATAATTAATAACTAATCGGCCATCGGTTTTCTCTCCAGTGATAAATAAATAATTCCTTATGAACCATATGCAAAAACTCACCATGTTTTACATTCTTTTTTTTAATGATTAATTACATCTGCCAAATTCCTCTTTATTCAGTAGCATTTTGTGTTTACTATTAATTTGGTGATAATTCGTATTAAGTTATAAAATCGATCACTATGCCTAATTTTACCAATGAAGATTATTTAAATCTCATTCTACTTCATGGAGAATGTAATAAAGTTGTAGATAGAACGATTCGACTGTTCATTGAGAGGTTTCCTGACCGACCCAGACCAACGAGAGATACCATTAACAGAACCATGACAAACTTGAGAAATGTCGGATCTTACGTTAAGAAAACTATACACAGAGAAAAAAGTGTAGTAGAAGATGAGAACAACGAAATTACAGTTCTTGCATATTTTCGTGTGAATCCTCAAAATTCTCTCAAAGATTGATCTGGGATTATCTCAATCGAGTGTTTGGAGAATATTAAAAAAACATAAAATGCACCCATATAAATTCAATAGGGTACAGCATTTGAAGGAAACTGATTTCGTCAGGAGAACAGAGTTTTGCGAAGCTATGATGATTCGATTTCAAGAGAATGAAAACTTTTTGGACTGTATAATTTGGACAGATGAATCTAAATTCACAAAGAATGGTTCTTTCAATAGGCATAACAGTCATTATTGGGATGAAGAGAACAACCACCACTTCAGACAATGGAACTTTCAAGAGACCTGGAGTTTCAATGTTTTTTGCGCCATCAAAAATAATGCAATTCTCGATGTTCACATTTATGATGGGACTTTAACTGGTAAGATAGAACACTACACATGTTTGCATTATTTAAAGAATGTTCTCCCTTAGGAGATAGATATTCTGACATATTGACTCAAATAATTGAGCCGCTAGTACAGAACCATAATGACTTATGGTATCAACAAGATGGTGCGCCTCCACACAATTCACTCGATGTGTCAAATATCCTCTAAAGGCTATTTGAAGATCGATGGTTGGCGAACAATGGTCCACATCTTTGGCCACCACGTTCTCCCGATTTAACTCCTTTAGACTATTATGTTTGGGGTAGGATAAAAAATATTGTCTACTCAACTCCCCTGACTGATAAAGAGGACTGCATAGAACGAGTCAGAAATGCGTTCAGGTTTGTTTAGATTTTTAGATTCATAGTTTTGAAACTCAATTTGGTTTTTATACACTTTTGCAGATCTCTTCCTCCCGATGAAATAAGAAGAGCAACGCACGAAGCATTCCTGAGACGTATAAATAAATGTCTAGAAATTAACGGTCAAAACTTTGAGCATCTTCTCTAGTTATAACTGCGAGAGTTTGCCATGGTTCTCCTAATAGTAACTTGAAGTCGGTTTCAAGAAGGGGTGAACAATCTACAGCATGGTTCAAATAACAGTTCCTGAAAATTTCATCTTTTTCGCGTGAAGGGAAAAGAAATAGCTGAAAATTCAAGACGAAAAACAGTTTTTTGTGAATAACTCAGAAAATATCCATTTTAGGGCAAGGGTGTAATTCATACACTCACATTATTTTTTAACGTAGATTCAATATCTGCCATAAAAAAATGGGGTTCTAATTTGAAAAAATTGATTTTTCACGATTTTGTCATCCCTAACTTTGAAAGCGATTTTTTCACCCCCTGTATAATGAATCGCGATTTCGAATTTTAAAGTGGATACATCAATCTTACATCTTGAAAAACCCCAAAAATGAAAATTTTCCATCCAAAAACCTCGAAGTTATTCTTGTTTCAGCGGAGCTCTATTTTCGATTTTTTTTTTCGAATTTTCCCGCTCAGAGAATTTTCCAACCAAAACTGAAAAATGTTACATCAAAATAACTTGAAATTTTCTAAGGAATCTATTTCTGCAATAAAAAAATGGTGTTCTAATTTGAAAAACGGAAGTTGACGTCATTTCCGGAAAAACCGGAGGTGCTCATGCCTTGAAAATATTTTAGATTTCATCAGCATCGTGAAATACTTATAAGTGCTGAATTTCATGAAAATACGTTCAGTAGTTTCCCGTATAAATATGGGTGAGGTTCCTCGTGAAAGACCCTGTAGACTAAACTATAGTACGGGAGAGTTGGGTAATACCGTACCCTTAAGGAAATATAGCTATAAGCTATAATGTTCTACTGATGCGGATCAGATCAACTCAAGCAACCAACTTCAAATATACTTACTATTAAAAATTTTCAGCACCTATGTAAAAATATAGCAAAAAAAAAGCACGGCATTATCAAACTGGTTTGATAATAGCGTGCCCCAGTTTGATAATACTATGCGTTATTAATAATAGGCGAAATGCATATTATGAAATTTTCTCAAGTATAAATTGTACCACTACCTCTGTTGACATGCTGAACAACGAATTATAGTAGAAATGTGATTGTCCGCAGAATACAGCGCCATCACCACTGTGATCTATTGCAGCATATTACCAAGCTACACTCCACATGGCTAATTTAAACCTAATTTTATCTGCTTCAAATTTAGTCTAATCACGATGTAATTGACGTTTTAAACTTATATATTTATTCCGTTGAGATAGAAGGTAGAACATATTTTGGATAAATTTAGGAAAATTTCACGGACAAAGAGGGTCTCCGGTCGATGTCCGGCTTTTTTCCTTTCTTCTGCACCCCACTTTTTAGCCTTGTTTCAATCGAATTTTCGTAAATTGGAATATAATACCAAATACATTTTTCGGAAAAGTTGGCCGAAGTAAGTGACAGAGCAGCAAGAATAATAGAAAATGTGATAACTCACCTATTCAGTACATCAAAGTCACCAACTTGGTGATTCTCTCCTGACAAGTCGCTCTCCGTTTCAACAAAAACACCATAATCTTTACAATTTCTAAAGGTGCATGTATGCACATTTATCACCGAATTATCATAAATTTTCAGTCCATAATGCACATTGTGAATTTCTGTGTTCTGCATAGTAACTTTAGAGCCTGAGTTTCCTACTAGGGCTATGTAAAAGCCATATATTTCACAGTTGATCAGTTCTAGTTCAGCACCAGCCAGAACTATAATTCCTTGATGAATGGTTGACACTCCATCGCCAATAATTTTGCAGTTGGAAAATGTGACCTTTTAAAATTATATTGATCAGTGAGTTAGTTTCATCATAAATTGAATCTTTAGGTTATGTTATTGGTGGAAGCTAAGTTTGTCAATAGATGGCTGCAGCAGTAAATGCTGGTTACAGTGACTATATTTCTAATACAGTAATATAGTCACTGTAGATTTTGACATATCAAAAACGTCATGAACCAAGCTTACAGATATGGTAAACAAAATGTAGAAAACCCGGAATACTCTAGATTTGAAGTTGAATCCTGATGTGAAGGCCTTCATCAATATACTAACAGACAATACTCTGAATGATCAATTTATAACCATTTTTTCACAAAACAGTACATTTTCAGAAAAAAAGCATCGGGAACTTAAGGTGAATACAGACTATTCTGACGTGACGTGATTTCACGTCACGTCAGGCACCATCAGTGCTCCCATTGGCCCGATATGAACGTGAACGCACAGAACGATGTGTTGCATTTTTATATCACTCACATTTCGACGTTCACGTTCATATTAGGCCAATGGGAGCACTGCTACACGTCTGACGTGACGTGGAATCACGTCCCGTCAAAATAGTCTGTATTCACCTTTAGTTGCTCGCCTGATATTATATAAAGTATAAGGCATTATTAACTTAAAATCATTTGCATGAGATAGGGACTTGGGAGACCACCAAAATGTGAGATCCAAACACAGCCAAAATGTTGATATCGAATGTCATTATGGAACTGCAGGAATGAAAAGAAATGATGTTTTGACAGCTCAAAAGTTGGAATTCTTGTGGTGTAGAATGATTTGATTTTTGTGGTTAGTTTCCCTGATTTTTCTGTACACTTCTGTCAAATAAATGCTCATGTACCATTTAGAATTGACTGATCAACGTTGCAGAGATGTGGGATCCAGTCTCTGTGAAATTATTTAATCTCTTCCAAATTTATAATTAAACAGAGTTCAGGGCATTGTGGTGTTGACTGTTGAAGGAAATGAAAATGCGTATGAGCTTGCGAAAAGTGCATTAAGGTTAACACCTGCTGAACCTGAGCCTTTCTGTGGGCGCGGAAAAGACCACTATAAGGCCAACAATGGGAGTTGGACAACAGAATGATCCTCTGGAAGAACATTTCTGGACTTACTCAGTCCAAGAAATTCATGATGATTTCACCGACCTATCCCAGAAAGCTCCTAAAGCTGTCACAATTACGGTACAAATATTATTTGCACCGTGAGCAGATGAGATTTGTAGGCTATGTGGATCAGAGAGGAAGAAACAGCTGAACACACGGTATGCGATTTTCCAGAGCTGGCTGGTCAAAGAACCATTCATATGGGGAAACCGGTCCTGGATACCCACGAGGTAATGTCCAAGGCTCCTAAGGATGTTGTCGGTTTTATCAACATCATCAAGGGCCTCTTTGGGTTTCAATGAATGAGTAGGGAGAGAACAAAAGATCAATGTGGGGGCAGTTCCCAGAAGGTTAACTGAGCCATAACAACCCTAGTTCAAATAATAATAATAACTTCGAGGAAAAGTCGATGTCTCGGATGAGTTCCTGAAGGATAATATATCGCGTAAACTATTAAACAAAGTGCGAAAAAATAGCCACATCCGCAGGGCTGAACCTGAAGTTTCCACGACATAAAGAGTTGATAGTTGACCTGAAAGATCGCTTGAGACAACAAGCTAGAGCGAAAGGTGCACGCCTACAAAGATACGAGTTATCAAAGCGAAAACAACAAAACGCTGAATATGTGAGACACAGAAAGAAGTTCTTCAGAAGTATTGAAATGCCGTCCGAAATTTCCTTCAATCTGCATGCTGACATCAGCAATGACGAATTTCGGCAATATTGGAGTTCTTTATTCTCGAGGAGTGGTCAATTTCAGAGAAATACTAGCTGGCTGAGGGACATTGAACATCATGCATCCGAAATTGTTGAGATGAGGACTGATATTTCCACAGTCGTGGAAATTTCCAACATTATCCAAAACACTAGTAACTGGAAAGCGCCAGGACCCGATCGACCTCAAAACTTTTGGGTTTCCAGCATGTTTACCAAGTCTGGCTAGATGTGTTTCGGAGGCGCTAGAAGACCCCTTCAAAATACCAGCTTTCCTTACTCAAGGCAATACCTATATGTTTCACAAAGAAGGAGACCGCAACAATCCAGAAAACTACATACCAATAGGTAACGTGTTTGTCAGTGGTGTACAAGCTGTTCACGTCGCTTGTAAATAATACGATATATCATCATTGTGAAGCCAATAATATTCTGGAGGAAGAACAGAAAGGCTTCTCTCGAAGATCTGCAGGATGCAAACATCAACTAACCATAAACGCTGTAGTAATAAAGCAAGCCCAAGCGAGAAGGAGGAATTTAAGTCTTTGTCATATCGACTATCAGAAGGCCTTCGATACGGTGCCCCACGATTGGCTTGTGAAAGTACTCGAGATTTATAAAATCTGCCCGAAAATAAAAGCCGTGCTCCAACATCTTATGAGTACATGGAGAACGAATATTCTCATAAATAACAATGCTGGAAACGTAAAAATATCGAGGGGGATATTTCAGGGAGATGCCCTGTCACCGATGTGGTTTTGTATGGCACTGAATCCTCTGTCTACTCTTTTGAAAAACACTAACATGGGGTATAGACCAGCAATGAGGAATCCGCGAAAACTGTCCCATAATTCAGTGTTTGAATTTGATAAGTTCCATTGATTTACGTGTTTACGTGGACTTAGACTTCACTTAACATCTTTCTATTCAGAGTGTCCTATTTTAAATATTGGCGCTCAATAAAAAAAGAACAGAAACCACACCGTCTCCAATTGAACAAACCGTGGTGACAGTAGGCACTCTGAATTTTTTTTTTTTGAACATTTGGAACTTGAATTTTTTTTCCTCTCTTTTTTTTTGCAAAATTTGCACTCTGAATTTTTTTTTTGAACATTTGGAACTTGAATTTTTTTTCCTCTCTTTTTTTTGCAAAATATGCTTTTGATGGTGGCGCTACAGTATATAAATGACCTGAAACTATTCGGCGAGAACCAAAAACAACTTAACTCGCTGATAGATATAGTGCGCTCCTTCAGCAAAGACATTAACATGTCTTTTGGTCTCGATAAATGCGCCATAGTCAACATCAGGAAGGGTAAAATGGAGAACAATCAGGAACAATTTCAGGACATCCACAGTATGTTGCCAGAAGAGACCTACAAGTATCTGGGAATTCCTCAAAATCAACGGATTGACCACATCCGTTTGAAAGCTGAGTTCACTGCGAAATATAAAAACAGGGTAACCAAAGTGCTCAACACCAAGCTGCCTGCTAAAAACCAAATCGATGCCTTGAACTCTTGGGCTACGCCTGCTCTGACCTACAATTTCGGAGTCTTGAAGTGGTCAGATGCTGATCTGAATGAGTTGGACCGACTCACCCGTCGCCTAATGACAAAGTTCCGATGTCTGCACACCAATGCATCGGTGAAAAGGCTTTATCTACCCAGAAGAGATGGCGGACGAGGTCTGTTGAACATCTATAAACTCTGCAGAACCCAGGAGAAAAACTTGAGGCAGCGACTGCTCGAGTCTGAAGATGGCCTGGTGAAATTGGTGACAACAGAGGATAAGGGATACACACCTCTGAACCTACAACACAGAGAACTGACATTCGATATCACCACCAGAAGCGATGATAGAAGTATATGGCGGGAACAAGCTCTGCACGGCAGATTTCCAAACACCTTGAGGGGGAAAATGTTGATAAATTAGCTTCTTTGTCGTGGTTGAATGCGGGTCAATTGTATCCCGAAACTGAGGGATTTCTGACGGCTATCCAAGACCGAGTTATAAGAACTCGCAAATACGAGAAGCACTGTTTGAAGCTGAACGTGGAGGACAAACGCAGGAAGTGCGGCGCAGTTGGCGAGTCTATTGAACATATAATCGCCGGTTGTCGAGTTCTTGCCGACAACGCATATCTGGGCCGACACAACCAAGTGGCAGAAATTGTCCACCAGCAGTTATAGTTAGAGTGAAAAGGGGTTACAGTCCACTGTGACCTTATGGTCTATTGTGCCCCCTAACAGAGCTGTTATCAACGCGCCTCCTACAGCTGGCCCTCCAGTTCCAGAGATTTGATGAAATCCAGTATCTGGGACGGCTTCAATGAGGGTAACTCCCCACTTCTACAAGTTTATTGTCCAAAGCACTCTTTCCTTTGGCTTGCAAGGGCATAGCACTCCGTAACCAGGTGAATAAGAGTTTCTTCACCAGCAGTTAACTCTTAGGCATGTTTTTTGGATACTTGCCCGCCATATTATCAACCTGCAGCAGTGTTGGAAACGGACGCAGCGGTTCTCTATTGGGACAGACCCACAACAACGGATAGAACAGTGGACTACAATAGACCGGAACTTGTATTCATTGAGAAGGATCAGAAGTATGGGGTGATAATTGATGTGGCAGTACCATTGACTCATAACATCGGAAGAACGCAGTCCGAAAAAATAACGAAGTACGAGAACTTGGCAATAGAACTGAAGAATATGTGGAAATTGTCGATAGTCACTATTATACCATTGGTGATTTCGGCTGAGGGAGTCATATCCAAGTCATTCAAGAGAAATCTTCAAAAGATCGAATTATCCCACAGGATCGCGGGATATGCACAGCAGGCTGTAGCTTTGAAAACCTGTCACATTGTGCGGAAATTCTTGAACTAGTGGGAGGAACTGAAATGTTTTTTCACTGGTTCATAGAAGTAATACCAACTCAGGCTGGGACTGGGAGACCGATGATGAAGAATAATGAGATGCCATGTCTAAGAATGAGGTGCGGAACTAGAATGTGTTTCCTTGAAGTTCCCTGGATAAATGGGTGACAATAATCTGAAATTGGTAGAATCCAATACTATCTGAAGTACATGTATCATTAAATGTAAGCTTGCTCAAAACATTCCCTAACATTACCTTTATCAAACAGAAATTCATGTGACTCACCTTTCCTTTACGAATAACAGCAGCACATTGAGACGCACTGGCATTGAGAGTAACATTTTCTACTAAACAATGGTCTACTTGAAAATCCAACATGATATCATCTAGCATAGAATCAAGTACAATGTTATCCCTGTTACCTATACCTTTCAAAATCACTCCATTTTCCAAAGTGGTTTTAACATTAACTTCATATTTTCCCTCACTCAGTATAAATGAATCGTTAGGACCTCCATTTTCTAGAGTTTGAGAAAGATTAGGTTGCACAATAACTTTCTCAGTTGGATATAATAATTTAACTTGCTCTAAAAATCGCAAATAACTATCAACTTCACCATTTTCTTGGATAAGCCATATTCTAGGTTCTGCAAAAAATATTATTTGACAAGCTAAGTTTCCAAATAAATTAAAAAGCTCTCAACAAACCTTTAGTAACATAATCCAGATTAGCCATTTGCAGTTGATGTTGCCTCCTTAAGAATGCTTTTCTCAGTAATGGATTCTCCAATATTTCTACTTCACACTTGATTTCCATAAGTCTCAAATGAATATCAGTGAGTTCATCTATATGCTTTTTATTAGAATCTTCATCTATATCAGTTTCATCTACTTCTTGTTCAATTTGCTCTTTTTTATTTTGCATTCTGCGAGCTTCAGTAAGCAAGGAATTTAATCGTAACGATGTTGCCTTAGGAATAACTCCATTTTTCATATCATAGTATAATCTCAGCCTTGATTCTAAATGTTTAGACTTCCAATCAGCAGTTTCATCCTCATCAAAATCCCAAGGCATAAATAAATGAATATAGAAAAATCTCAACATATCGATCGCATTAGCTGTAGAAGACAAATTCAATGCAACAGATTTATCTTGAGCTTTTGTGGGCCATATTTGTATTAAAGGGACATGATGTTTTTCAGGCATAACATGACTTTCATCTTGAACTGCAATCACCTTTACTAGAGCTTGTAAACTGGAGAAGTCTACATCTAGAACAAATACCAATACAACGGTTGGAAATGGTATTTTTAAGAAATCGCAGGTAGTTCTGGATATTTTCCACACTGCTTGCCACCCAGTTGGATCCAATGTTAATTCCAAGTAAAAGCCCCATTCTTTCATCAGTCCTGAAGCAGGAAGTATTTCAAATCCATCAAAAACATCGTTGTATTCTTTTAAGCGTTGCTGTAAACTTTTGTCGTAGTTGAATACTTGATCCATTTGAATTTAAAAAATTGTAAGGCAGCTTTGGTGCTGTTGGCTGATTCAAAATTTAAATTTTGATTGATCTAACCGTATTTCAACTTCCCTGATTTAAACCACAGACTAAATTGGATCTTGTTTAAACGTTCTTCTGTGGTTTTTATGTAACTTCACAGACGTCTATTCATAAGCCATGAACTACAATGTGGCTAATCCGATTATTCATCTGATCATTGATAACAGATAAACTATCAAATTTCACATGATATTCGCATCATATTCATGTTCTTAAACTTCAGAAACCCCAACACTAACGACTTTTTGTTGGTGTATTCGATATTTTCGATTTAAGATGCGAAAATGGTAGGATATATCATAGATAAATACCCGGTGTTCGCAAAATTTTTTTACGAACAAATCATGCCTTCGCACATTTGGATAGTCTCGAAATCCTACACCTGGTCCCGAAAGACAAAAAAATGGACATCTTGGAATCGGTAGAAATCCTCAAGCATCTAAATAGCCCTACAATAAAACTATTAAACGAGCAGACGGACCTATGGAATTCCCCGCTTTTTGGAGTTCTGCACGACCCGAAGCCTCTCATCCATATAAAAGTACCTGAACCTGACACAACCTGAAATAGACCAGTTTGAAAATGTAGTAAGACTACGAAACTCGAGTCACTATTAAATCTGTATTTAATAAATTAAGTGATAGAAAACAAAGTAAATTTATTTTAATTATTCCTCATCATGAACTATCACAAAGTAACGGACTACTCTATCCAATATTTGATATCTTTGAACTTGAACAATTGCTTTCTCTCACTGGCAAATGTGAATCAACATATATGATGGACATACCTTATACCAGGTGAATCTAGCTACAAAGTGAATCTACCTACAAGGTAAATGAACGAGCGCTCTAAAACTCCTAACTTCACGTCAGTGCCCATTATTATTTCATACATCTCAGACCTCAGAAAAGGTTTCAATTAAACTCATGTGACCTAAGTCTGCTTTAAGCGGTCCCTACACGCGCAATAGCATTGTGCAAACCGGGTTGCACAATATATTGATGGCAGCCCCTAGACGCTCAATGTTATGGCACAATTTTATCGTTTGTGCAAAAAGTTGTACTGTGTGAAGGCGACATTGAAGGTTGTGCAATATATTGCGCAATGTCGCACTCAGACGTGGAACAATATTGTGCAAACAGAGCCCATCAGGATTCCATCAGGTCAATATGTCGACATTAAGTGACAATGAATTGTGAATTTTTTACGTGAACAGTATATGTTCCGCTGTTTCATCCGCGCTCCTTCTACAATGGCACATGGAACACAGTTGGACCCATTCTTTGCAAATGTTTGTTGAACAGACGACCAGTTTAAAGCACCAGTCACCAGGGACTCCTCTCGAGATTCGAGAGATTTTGACCTCCGCCTTTGAAGAAGGTCCCTTGATCCGTTCTCTTGCTCCACTCAGATGAGAATTTCTCATCAGTCCATCTCTTGAAGAAGTTTTTGATATACAGGGTGATTTTTTTAAGTGTTTCATTAGACGTATTCGAGGAAGGAATTGCGATACAAATTCTAAATTTTTAATTTTTGTATAAGAGCACAAATATTTTACAAATTGAGTTCATGTACTCTAAAACAGAAATACAAAATTTAGAATTTGTATCGCAATTCCTTCCACGAATACGTCCAATGAAACACTTAAAAAAATCACCCTGTATGTAGCTCTAATTCAGCATGTTGGATGAAACGTATGACCAAGCTGTTTCAAAGTAGAGAAAGTGATTAGATTTCAAAAAACAAGTCTGCGCGACAGAGCCAACACTTTCGACAAAAATGTAGGTTTTGATGAATTAGGGCTTGAAGGTTAAAGTGCAACAAATTTGAAGAATTGTCACTAGCAAGAATGTCGGAATGATGCTATTCATGGTACTGGGCAGATGAAACATAATCAAATTATTTTTCAATTCATATTTATTTCAAAAACGAAAGATTTTGGGTATTTATTGTGCAAAGTATTCAACGATTACTATCACTGTTAGAAAATATAGAACTGATCTGAAAATAAAAATAGAATAACTCAAGGTTATATGTACTACCCTACTAACCTTAAAAACTTAACTCCAATATTTAGGGAGTTGATTTCAAGCATTATATATTTTTGTGCCTATGGAGACATTTATGTTGAAAGATAAAATACAAGTTTCAATTAATTCTTCATCTAACAGTCAACTATTATGAATCATAAAATGAGCTATCTTTCCTAATTAGATAGAAAAAGTGCAAATAAAAAATTATGATAAAAGCAAGTACAAATAATTATTATGTGGACTTCAAGTATCAAAAATTAGTCTTCTCATTAATTTCTTCAATATGGTTCATTTCATACAGCAGTCGAACGCAGTACTCACATGAATCAGAAATTTATTGCCTGTTCTGAAGATAAACCCAAATTTAAAAAGAAATTCAAAGATTCGAGAACTGAACTCCCAATTTGTAAAATTCAGGTACTTTTCGTTACAGGCTTTTCTAGTTCCAGTTGAAGCAATAGACTAGTTTTTGCTGAGAATGATTCGATATATATGCCAATGAAATTAAAAATGAAGAAATATCTTTCCTAAGTTTACTTATACTATATTCATATCACATTTATATTTTCAATGTTCCGCTAAACTATTTGCGTTGTGAAATAATACATATTCCTTGATTTTCAATACCTTCATATTTCGTATTACAAATAAAATTTAGAAAAAAATGAGAAGAGCTCGGATAATCTCACTTACGGTTAGAATTTGTATTGGTTGAAAAATTATCACATCTATCGTTAGTATATAAGAGTAATTGATATCTTTATGTAGTAGTTAGAACAGTTACATATTGCTTTGCGATTATACAAGAGTTTTTGGTTGTGTCTTATCACCTAGAAATGAACGTTTCAAAAGAAATAAATAAGAATGTTTCAAAAATTGTCAATTCTCATCAGTTCAAACATCGAGTCTAAAACATTAAAACACTTATTCAACAAATATAAAATGATTACATATTCGTTCCTTACACAAAAAGCATCCACAGCCTTGTCTCTATCAATTGAGAAAATAAACTAGTTACAACACCCTGTTTTTCAGTTAAAATTAATATTTGATTAATACTGACTTACTATGATCAACTCATCTTAAAATTATTTCACTCATTCTGAATATTCTCACATTTGTTGATGATTCATTTGGTCTGTCTGGATCAGTCATATTACCTGTTTTTCATTTAGAGTTGTACCTATATCTCTCCAATATTCTTTGATGAAAATTATAAATAATTTATATATGAGATTTTTTAAGGCATTCCTGAATATCGATACAACAAAAATACAAAAAATGTGAAAGCCATGTTCATTGACAGAGTTTTCTATTACTGAATGATTTTAAAAACTATTAAATCTTTTGTGAAGAATTCTTTGCATGTGTCACTGAGAGCTAAAGAGACATATTTATAAATCACAAATGTGTCTTCGGAAAATGAGCATATATATTATATGGCATGGTAATACAAAGATGAATTGATTTATATGCCGATCTCATTGATGAGTCCAATATAAAATGAATGGCCTTGTTTGAATCCTGGAAAGCAATAACTTATCGGTATTTCTTTTGTCACCGATGCAAGTATCGAGTACGACCAAGTTCCTGCAGTCTGCTTCATTGTAATGCCGGGTTTCCACCAAGCGGACAGAACAAAAACAAAACACGAACTCGGTCCGTTTTTGTGACAGTCCGCGAACTGTTTGCGAACTGTTCTAGAACTTGTGGATTGTTTTCCGGACTCGAAAGTCCGCGAATTGCGTTTTTACGGACACAAACAGAGTCCCATCCAGTGGCGGCTCGTGACAGTTTAAGGTGGTGAGGCATATCGGAGAAAAAAGATTCCCTGCCGTGGCGTTGCCGTGAAAAAGGCTGTTGCAAAACTGATGATTAGAATAATTCTTTATCGCTAGCATACTCAAGGTCATCTTTTTCGAGAAACATTTTGCTTTGTAAAATATTTACTTCTAGCGATGAAGAATTATCTTACTCGAAAACTAAACATTTTAAAGGGTGTGTATAAAAAGTAATTTGAAGCCAGTTGAAGAAAATGAGCATCCTTATTGAAATTCTTCAATTTTGGACCTTGTGAAGAACATTCTCTACAAGCAAGTTGCTTTCCATCAAATCATCAGATTTTAAACACCCATTAACCAGAACATTGAGAATATTGAAGTTTATGTCACTCTGATAATGAAGTAAAATCTTCCACTTTCCCATAATTTTTTCGTTGTACCTATGTCAGCCACGCCGGATAAATTAAGAAAAATGTTGATGCCAATGAATCGAAATACTAATTTGGCACTAATGCCGGCCACTCACGAGGCTACAGAGATGGGCGTTTTATGGCCTTTTATGACACTTTAAGAGCCCTTGACCAATCACGGAGACTCTTTTCGCATGTGGCCTTAGAAACCATCATAAAACGCCCGTCTCGGAAGCCTCGTGAGTGGCCGGCATAAGAGATGAAATAATATGAAGTTGTTACCATTAGAACAAACCGACCTAATTCTAATACCAGTAATACCGCTTCAAACGAACATCTTGTGGCCGGTACTATTATTTTAGGCTGATATATCAGTGCAAGAGCAACCATTTTTGCAGTAAAATTATTACGTAACTGATGTAAGTAATGAGATTATCTACTTTCATAAATGAGACACTCTGTATATGTACATATACCTATAAATGAATAATTCTAGCGAACTCTCTTCTTCGTCAGTTGCGTAATATTCTCAAGACATTCACTCAAATCTGGGATAGATCGCTTTACTTCTTGAACTATACAGGGTGTCTACTTTTAAAACGGCAAAACTTCAAGGGGAGATTATTCAAGTGATTTGCAACAAAAAATGTCATATAACACATGGTCGAAATCTTGACGGTTATTCTTCAATTTAACATTTCTCGTTTTCACGAAATATTTCAATTTTTTCCATGAAATCTTTAATATATCAGTTATGCTTGTAGCTTCATCGAATTCGATCACATATTTGGAAATGGTATTAAATTTTCTACCAGAAAAGAATTTTAGTGTGCCAAAAATATTTCTATTGCGGGTTTGGTGAGGAGATGAATATCACGATACTGAAGTGAACAAAATCAGTCATATTTTTCCAATGGGTTTTTCGTTGAAAAATTATTTATTATGGACATGTTTTCTGTTCAGCAAAAAATACCTCATTTAGTGTACTTTCGAATGACATATCAACTTTCTTGCTAACTGCTTGTTTTCTGCCATAATATCATGGCTTATAAGATGAAACGAAAAAGTCGAAAAATTTCAAACCTAAATTTGCTCCATTTTGAAACTCATTATGATTGAATATCGAAGTAATTCTTATGGATATCTGACAGTTTCTGTCACTTAACTTTTGTTAAGAGCTATTTAGTGACGGCTGAGACATCATCACATTTTTATGGTCAGCCTACCCTCTCTGGGGTCAACGCCTATCTCTTCTTCTTCTCTGTTCATCTTCTTTACATTCTATGGCGAGGGGGGTATAAATAGAGTTACACTGTTAGTTGACAGTTCACAGTTAATTATACTACGAATTAATTTGATTTATAATTAATAAGTATTCGAGAAGAAATCGAGAAGATAATGCCAGTTTTTTCGAACATAGAATATCGACAGTTGATAAATGAGTATTTTGGGGAGAAATGGATTGGAAGGTACGGTACGGTAAGATGGCCACCAAGGAGCCCAGACCTGACGCCTTTGGATTTTTATGTCTGGAGCACCTTAAAAGAAAATGTGTACCGAATTCGCGTTCAGACTCGAGAGGCTCTGATCGAAAGGATTGAATTGTGTTGTGCAGAAATGCGTCAGAAACATTGCGAACTTCGCAAGGTTGTTGATTTAGTTCGAAAAAGATGTGTTAAATGTATTGAACAAGGAGGTGGACATTTCAAACAATTGTTATAAATAGTAATAGTCC
This sequence comes from Adalia decempunctata, assembly GCA_951802165.1. NCBI lineage: Eukaryota > Metazoa > Arthropoda > Insecta > Coleoptera > Coccinellidae > Adalia > Adalia decempunctata. The sequence continues at coordinate 58,781,167 of OX637696.1, read as the reverse complement.
GGTTTTTGAATTTTTTCATAAAATCTGTATTATTGAAAATTTTTTCATTGTTCTGAATTATTCTCATTTCATTGATAAATTCATGATTTCCATTAGAATTAATTCGATATTCAATCATTATGAGTTTCGAAATGGAGCAAATTTAGGTTTGAACTCTTTCGACTTTTTCGTTTTCATCGTATACGCCATGATATTATGGCAGATAACAAGCAGTTAGCAAGAAAGTTGATATGTCATTCGAAAGTACACTAAATGAGGTATTTTTTGCTGAAAAGAAAACATATCCATAATAAATAATTTTTCAACGAAAAACCCATTGGAAAAATATGACTGATTTTGTTCACTTCAGTATCGTGATATTCATCTCCTCACCAAACCCGCAATAGAAATATTTTTGGCACACTGAAATTCTTTTCTTGTAGAAAATTTAATACCATTTCCAAATATGTGATCGAATTCGATGAAGCCACAAGCATAACTGATATAATAAAGATTTCATGGAAAAAATTGAAATATTTCGTGAAAACGAGAAATGTTAAATTGAAGAATAACCGTCAAGATTTCGACCATGTGTTATATGACATTTTTAATAATATAGATTTTATGAAAAAATGTAGAAAACAGACTATTACTATTTATAACAATTGTTCGAAACCCACCTCCTTGTTCAATACATTTAACACATCTTTTTCGAACTGAATCAACAACTCTGCGTTCGCAATGTTTCTGACGCATTTCTGCACAACACGATTCAATCCTTTCGATCAGAGCTTCTAGAGTCTGAACGCGAATTCGGTAGACATTTTCTTTTAAAGTGCTCCAGCCATAGAAGTCCAAAGGCGTCAGGTCTGGGCTCCTTGGTGGCCATCTTACCGGACCGTACCTTCTAATCCATTTCTCCCCAAAATACTCATTCATCAACTGCCGTACGTTCCGGCTAGCATTTTTCCGTTCCCTACACAGTCAGCGCGACAGGTCGCTCTCACCGTATAGGAAACGGAATGCACAATGGAACTCCGTTTCCTAGCAGATATGCGCGATGTGCTCACTGCCCAGTTATAGTCTTCTGGGTGCCGATGGGACAAATTGCAAATGATTAATAAAGTTTTCTTACTGCCTGTATAGCTTCATTAGGTAGAGTCTACCACATTTTTCCTCTGTGAACATTTTTGTAGTTGCGGTTTTTTTTCAGCGAACCTCTCGTAAGTCGACCATATTTTCATTTTTATTTTATTCATACGTACACTTTTTTTGTGAAATGCAATCATGAAAACAATCTGGGAGAAATGAGAAAACATGATTGTCTACCAACATGAACATGACTGAAAATCGCATTTTTTCAAAGTATTAATACCCTCCCGAATTTTTCAGAATCGGTTGATACAACCATATGAAGTATGAAAATGCAATTGTCCGACAAAAAAATGTGGCGATTTCCTTGTCCGACAAAAAAATGTGGCGATTTCCTTGTCCGACAAATGGAAAACGAAGATTTTTTGGGATAAAAAATTATGAATAAGGTCTTTTTTTTCTTATTCTCTCTACACCTTGAAAATACAATGTAGTGCACTAGTTGTCCGACAAAAAAATGTGGCGTTCATTCAAAAATTGAAGAATTCACCGCTCTAATTTGGTTATGAATAGACTAAATGCATTCACCGGATGTAACTTTGCTCATGTTACGAATAAACATTCGATTTTTTGAGGGGCCATTTAGGAAGGATGTGCTGAATACTATCATCTAGCTGTCCGACGAATAAAGTTCGGCAATTTCAGTTGTTGCCGATATAATATTGCTAGTAGTGATGGAGTTTTTCTTGTGCAGACATTTAAAAAATATCCGTGGCTTTAAAACGAAAAAGGAGGAAGTGACATCCTTAAACTGTGCAAAATATTCTTGGCATCAAGAGAACATCATAATCACAAATATAAAGATGTAATTCTACCTGACGATTGGTGTAATACTTTCACTGGATACCATTCGTCTTGTTACAATGAATTCAATGTGAGGAAGCAGTATTTTCATTTTTTTTTTAGATTTGAAAAAAATGTCAGTAAACAATTTGAATTATACACTTTCAATCAAAATCAATAGTTTCATTTCAATAATAATCGAAAAAAGATTCTGAAACAAAACCATTATATTCAACTAGACTAATAAGGATTTGCATTTTAAATGGTGGACAGTTGTTTTTTCTATGAAACGAATTTAAATTGATTCTTGTCCGACAAATATTAATGAATTAAAAAACTCAAAAAAATCGTCGATTTTCATCTGTCGGAGAAGAAAAACGCCACATTTTTTTGTCGGACAATTGCATTTTTATATTTCATATGGTTATATCAACCGATTCTGAAAACATCAGGAGTGTATTAATAGATAATTTAAAAAATGTGATTTTCAGTCATGTTTATATGTACACAATCATGTTTTCTCATTTTTCCCAGATTGTTTTTATGATTGCATTTTACAAAAAAAGAATACGTATAATTTAATGAAAATATGGTCGACTTACGAGAGGTTTGCTGAAAAAAAACCGCGACTACAAAAATGTTCACAGAGGAAAAATGTGGTAGACTCTACCTAATAAAGCTATACAGAAAGTAAGAAAACTCTATTAGTAATTTGCTATTTGTCCCATCGGCACCCAGAAGACTATAACAGGGCAGTGAGCACATCGCGCATATCTGCTAGGAAACGGAGTGATCCATTTTGCATTCCGTTTCCTATACCGTGAGAGCGACCTGTCGCGCTGACTGTATAGGGAACGGAAAAATGCTTCCGGCTATTATGAGCTGGGCAGCCATCCATTTGAAACACCAGACATTTTGTCTGGTGGCCAGGGGCATTTCATCCAATATGTCTGTTAAGCTGCTTTGGATTAATCTTATGAATTCATCAGAGTTGAGGTGGACATTTCGAACAATTGTTATAAATAGTAAAAGTCTGTTTTCTACATTTTTTAATAAAATCTGTATTATTGAAAATTATTTCATTCTTCTGAATTATTCTTATTTCATTGATAAATTCATGGTTTCCATAAGAATTATGTACTTCGATATTCAATCATAATGAGTTTCAAAATGGGGCAAGTTTAGGTTTGAAAATTTTCGACTTTTTCGTTTTTATCTTGTTAGGCGTGATATTGTGGCAGAAAACAAGCATTTAGCAAAAAAGTTGATATGCCATTCGAAAGTACACTAAATGAGGTATTTTTTGCTGAAAAGAAAACATGTCCATAATAAATAATTTTTCAACGAAAAATCCATTGGAAAAATATGACTGATTTTGTTCACTTCAGTATCGTGATATTCATCTCCTCACCACACCCGCAATAGAAATATTTTTGGCACACTGAAATTCTTTTCTTGTAGAAAATTTAATACCATTTCCAAATATGTGATCGAATTCGATGAAGCTACAAGCATAACTGATATTGTAAAGATTTCATGGAAAAAATTGAAATATTTCGTTGAAACGAGAAATGTTAAATTGAAGAATTACCGTCAAGATTTCGACCATGTGTTATATGACTTTTTTGTTGCAAATCACTTGAATAATCTCTCCTTGAAGTTTTGCCGTTTTAAAAGTAGACACCCTGTATATGATTTATCCCCATGAGAATTACGCCAAAAACTTTGCTAATCAGCAAAACTGAAAAATCAAAAAAATCACAAGTCTTTCGAGCGTTTAGGACTGTTTGTCAGCTTGGTGTAAACGCCCAGTTTGTTTTTATTTTCGTTGTTGCGATCTAGTGGTAGTTTGATTCGGTGCGTGAAGGGAAGAAGTCGTAATGTTTATTAAAACTTGATCGAAGTATTCGAAGTTCACCTCCTATACTCATATCATCTCCTCTGAGATCTTGTAACAATTTAGACGTCACATTTCCTCCTTTTTGCCTTAAGGATGGCTTAATCCAAAACCGGCGTTTAGTTTTGTTCTTTTTAATAATGTAAAATGTAACTCCCAGCACAAATAAATCATCGTCGTCTTGTTTTCTCAAGTTTGCAGCGTGCCACATTCTCACAACTACACGTTCGGTGTAAACTAAATGAAACTTAAACAAAACACGAACAGTTTTCATTCATTTCTGTCCGCTACTGGTGTAAACAGAAAGTCCGTTGGGAACACCAACAGTCTTCGAACATTTTCCGAACAAAACTGTTCAAAATTTCTGTTCGAACGGACAGTTCGTGGTTCGTGTTTTGTTTCGACCTGTCCGCTTGGTGGAAACCCGGCATAACATTACAAATTATCCCTTATATCATATCAATCTGATTGCACTAAGTGCATGATAATGTTATGACATAATAACTTTCAGTAAGATTCATTCATTTAATATAAACAATGATTTTTTATATGAAACAGGATGTGTCAATAAGTTCAGATTGTTTAGTGACCTTCTTCAACGACGTAGTGAGTACCTAACCTCTCAAACAAACCAATTAATTTAGAATTTCAAAGGACAATTTTAAGTATAGGTATAGGTACTGAAGTAGGTTAATCATTTCAACTGTTCTGGATTATCAATATTATCATCAGATATATAGTTATAACTATCTCCGAATACCAAACAATAGGGCATTTGTCTGTTTGAGAAGTTGACGGTAGAAGAACACGCTCCAACTTGAATCATATTTCAAAAATTATTATTCTATTGAGATCACCTTTCTGGGGTAATGCAAAGTTAACACGCGATACCTAACTTTTTTTCATTACTATAGTGGACACGCTTGTTGCACTATGACTTCATCATAAAGACTAAGGAAAGTCTTCTTTTCAAAGCACATGCTTTTTGTTTACAAGATGTTCCTGAATTGGAGGTATAAACGAAGAGGGGAGCGTAATTGAAAAAAAGTCCCCTAAACATGGGACCGCACACGTTTCGTCTTCGAGATACAGGGTACTGTACTATAGGGAATACATATTTGTACGAAGATTATGAAAACATGTGGATTGGACGGGGACGACATTGGTCATAGCCCCCCAGATACCTAGATTTGAATACATTAGATATTAGATCACTTTTTATACTAAACTAGCTGACCCCGCGAACTCCGTTTCGCCTTTTGTTATACCACGTTCCCGTTAGGATAGGTAGAGGGGTGAAAATTCAGAGTTGTATGTATTTTTGTGTGTTGTATCATAAAAAAATTAAAATACAAAAATTTGTCCAAAAAAAATTAAGAAAAAGTTAGGGGTGGACCACCCTCAACCTTTAGGGGATGAAAAATAGATGTTGGCCGATTCCCGGTCCTACTCGATATGTACACAAAATTTCACGAAAATCGGTCTAGCCGTTTCGGAGGAGTTCGGCCACAAAGTGCAAACAGGAGAATTTTATAATATAATAGATGGATCAAAATAGAGGATCACGTCCATAATAGAAGAATATTTAATTAATAAGGGAAATGTCAATTTCCCTTATAATAGATGGATTTTCATGGGAATTATTTTTTCTGAGAATTTTGATAGAATAGTTCTAAATCGAAATCAATAGCAATAGAACCACAAGACAATAGAGTTAAGTATAACAACAACATTTTTTTGTTACATTTTTTCAAACTAACGGGGGCTCACCAAAAAAAGTTCTTAAGTGAAATAGGGGACAAAAAAATCAAACTTTAAGGTGGACGTTCAATGTGGTGTGTTTTTATTTCAAGTTGCATTTGGAAATGGTTTCACTTTGAGAACTGAAATTTTGTGCGTAAACTCAGAAAGGATTGGAGTTCTTAATGAAATAATTGAAATCGATTTCATGTCGAAAGTTCATTTTTTTTCTGTCAACAATAGAAGAAAATAAGCCTAATCATGCTTCTGTTTTATTTCAAATGAAAGACCCATGAAAATAGTTCAACTTCCGAGACCCATGAAAATAGTTCAACTTCCGATAAGTGAATCTGCAGATAATTTCGTTCAGAAAAATAACTTGAAATGCGAAATTGGCAGAGAATGGCCGAATTCAAATATATGGCGGGAAAAAGTTTCTGCTTTACCCACATATTCACTAATTTCATAATTCAGCGATTTACGGATATAGAGCGCCATTGTACAGGGTGGCCAGATTTCGATGGTTTAGTACTACAACTAGAGTTAGGGAAAAAGTAAGATACATGCCATGTTCTCTTTTTTCGAGGAACATAAATTGCTGAAAACCCAAAGTTGCTACGGCGACTAGTTTCCGAGCTACAGGGCGATTTTGTTATTTGGTCCATTATTATAATTGGCTATAACTTCCGTATTATAGGATCTACGTTTTCGAGATGAACACATCTTTAGGGCATTTCTTTACTGCTTTTCATCGGTGCTACTGGATATTTTTTATCTACTCAAATTTAGGAGCTATAACAATTTTTTTTTTCAAATGGAAACAATAGTGTAAAATGATATTTCCAAATTGATCTTTCAAAGATCTCAAAAATATATATCATGATATACTTTCTAGTCCACTGTATATCGGAAATTGCGAAAAAACACTTTCCGATCAACAAAATCCTAGCAGGCTCTGATTCACTTCCTTCAAAACTGAGGCTGTCATAGAATTTCATGTCTAATTTATTTCCACTTGTCAAATTCAATTCAGTTTCATCATTGTTGTATTGTCTGGCGCTTCTAAAATTCTTATTTATAACACATCATGCCTTACGAGAAATATTAAAAATATAATATGATAGAAAGTTTTATACAACATAAAGCTGATAATACATCTAAAATATATTTTGATAGATATACTGAAAGAACTCAGCCGCAGAAAAGTATATTCACAGGGCTCAAGAATAATCTAATGGCTTTTCTTTCATCTAAGTATTTAAATACTAGAATCGACAAGTTAGGTCTGAGTAATAATAAAGCTAATGTTTCCTGAATCAATTTGGCGGTTTACAATAATTGTGAGATATCGAATTCTATGCCAGACGATACAATAATGTTGAAACCGAATTGAATTTGACAAGTGAAAATACATAAGTCATGGAATTCTAGGACCGCCTCATTTTTGAAGGAAGACAATCAGAGCCTGCTTGGATTTTGTTGAACGAAAACAGTTTTTCGCAATTTTCGAAATATAGTGAACTCGGAAGTATATCATGATATATATTTTTGAAATCGTTGAAGAAAGATCAATTTGGAAATATCATTTCCCACTATAGTTTACATTTGGAAAAAAAATTTTTGTTATAGCTCCGAAATTTGAGCAGAAACAAAAAATCCAATAGCACCGATGAAAAGCAGTAAAAAGTGCCCCTAAGATGTGTTCGTTTCTAGGACGTAGTTCCTATAATACGGAAGTTATGGCGCGTTTACATTAGTCAAGTGAGTCGATCAAGTCAGTTGAATTCAAGTGACTTCCTCAAAGTTGACCGTGCTTCAACTTAGAAGCCGTTCAATTCAGCCGATCGAGTGAAACGAATTGGGGGGTTTACACATTCAATTCGCTTTCAATTCAACTGACTTGATCAACTCACTTGACTATAATGTAAACGCGGTGTTATAGCCATAGTTATAATAATTAATGGACCAAATAACAAAATCGCCCTGTAGCTCGGAAACAAGACGGTGTAGCAACTTGGCGGTTTCAGCAATTTCTGTTTCTCGAAAAAAGAGAACATGTATCTTACTTTTCTCTATCTTTTATAGTTTAGGAGTTGTAGTACTAAATCATCAAAATCTGACCACCCTGTACATTTCATTCATAATTAGAGAGATATTCATAGAACTTATTGTGATAATGTAAGTTCTATGAAGATATTCCATAAAATGCACGGTGGCGCCTCTATCGGATTAGTTTTCCTACTCGCTCTGAACGGCGACCCTAACCCTGTACCTCGAAAACGATGGGATGCTCATGGGTTTTTTTTCTTGAACTTATGCTAGGAATATCCTCTCTACATTTGAACCTTCCATTCAAGGAACAATCTGTATTTGAGATTTAGTGGAAGGAGAATTTCATCATGTAAGAACTAATTGGTACACCCTGAATTATAGGTATCCATTATGAAATAATTATGCATAATATGATCAATAAAATGTGAAGCATTCTTGAAAAGGAGAGGTGAAGCGAGAATAATCATGAGTTTGTGGAAAAGTCCATTTGAACTTAACAAAATATTTTGCTCAGCGCGAACTGAGCGAGTGCGAAGAGGTAGTTTTTGATGAGCCAGAAGGAGACTCCAAGAGGTTTGTGGGTTCTGTGCTGTGAATGGATATATCGGTATTTACAGCAACATTCACATATTTAGGGGCGTTCGATGGCGAAGGGACATGTGAGTTTTGCATGTTGGCATTTTCCGTTATGTAGTGCGTTAAACGGCACATCAACGGTCCAAGGTTCACTGTGTAGAACTCAACTAACTGCAGGATATCGTAAAACTTCGTTTGACCATTATCTAACGTGTAAACTGTTATGTTCCTGTCCTTGTCGATCATCGGAACAATTTGTTGATGGGCTAGCTTCCCTTGACATTTGTAGGTCAGGACGTATGTTCCTTCACTGGTCCGGCTGGGTCTTACAATGAACACTCTGTAAAAAAGATATTTTATCTAAATGATTCTATCAGCGGCACAGGAAGATTGAATTTTTATTGTTTTTCTCTTATAATTTCAGAAGATCGTCCAAAAATTACATTACGCAGTATTATCCAAGATGGCGAAATAGTTATTTTTTATGCACTTCTGCAATATGGGTATCAAATGAAAGGGCTTGTTAAGAGTAACTCAAAAAATAAGGTTGAGGTCATTCTTAATCCAATATGGCGGATCATCGAAGATGGCGGAATAGTTATTTTTTATGCACTTCTACAATATGGGTATCAAATGAACGGGCTTGTTGAGAATATTTAGAAATAACTAAAAAGTAAGAAATAAATTAAAAGCAAAAAAAAACTTTCTGAAAAAAGCTTTTTTTAAATGCCCTAAAAGAAGAAAATAAAATTTTCCCTTAAAATTTCAACTATCAACTCATAACCTCATTATACACAATTTATATGATCATAAAAGCTTGTTGCTCGATTTACTTAATAATAAACTAGTACCTATTCAATTGAGTATCTTAATTAAATACTTATAGATACTTACACAGAACTCGCGACAAGCTTTTATGATCATATAAATTGTGTATAATGAGGTTATTAGTTGATAGTTGAAATTTCAAAGGAAAATTTTATTTTTTTTTGAGCATTTAAATAAAAGCTTTTTTCAAAAAGTTTTTTTTTGCTTTAATTTATTTATAATAATAATAATGAGAGGTTTTTAGTGAGTAGCCGAACAAGATCTTGGATTCTCACACTACCGAGAGTGCGGACCCTCTCGGAGCCCATAAAGGGATTTCCCCTCACACGGACGTTAAAAAAAAAAATAATAATAAGCGGGCCCCTGTCATTTAACAAAAAACAGCTCCACCAGAACATCAGGAAGTGGAATCCCAAAACATGGCAGAAGATCAAAATGCCACTCCACCTGCTGGCTCGACCACTGTGAGGAGGACGGCCCGCAGGGGAGCTCGCAACGCACGTATCAAGTGGAGCAGCGAAATGAATGATGAAGTGATGCGAGCTTTTTACTACGTGAACAATTGCGATGACAAACCACTTCCTGGTTGGAGATACTCCCTCTATACCGAGTTCACTAAGAGGCATCCAGAACTTGGACAGGACAGGAACTGGATGAGATCAAAAGAGAAATGGGCTATACAATCAAACAAGATCAGATTGTCGGAAATCATAATGAAGAACCTAACGAGCCGCTGGAGAGACCAGCAGAAATGGCAACGGAACTGCCTCTCACTCGAACTGCTCACCAAGACTGCTCACAATATCGCCAACTGTATGACACCTTCTTTAGTAACATGGCGCAATACGAAACTACGATCCGCTCAGCCGCCCCATCCTTCCAAAATTGAAGGTCAACCCTCAGCACTCAATGGACGTTGGAACAAGTCCACTTATCTCTGTACTGTGTTGCCATCACAGTAATCGGACAAAATGGGCAAAAGATCTACATGCCCAGAATAAGTGAAAAGAAAGTTGAAAATGAAACTACGGCCTGGAAAAAAAGATGAATGCAGGACGTCGATAAACTTCGAGGAAAAGTTGATGTATTGGATGAGTTCCTGAAGGATAATAAATCGCGTAAAGTACTAGACAAAGTGCGGAAAATAGCCACATCCGCAGGGCTGGACCTGGAATCTCCACGACATAAAGAGTTGATAGTTGACCTGAAAGATCGCTTGAGACAACAAGCTAAAGCGAAAGGAGCACGGCTACGAAGATACAACGAATTATCAAAGCGAAAACAACAAAACGCTGAATATGTGAGAGACAGAAAGAAGTTCTTCAGAAGTCTTGCAAAGTCATCCGAAATCACGTCCAATCAACATGCTGACATCAGCAATGACGAATTTCGGCAATATTGAAGTTCTTTATGGTCGGAGAGTAGTCGATTTCAAAGAAATACTGGCTGGCTGAGGGACATTGCACACCATGCATCCGAAATCGTTGAAAGAGGACTGATATTTTCACAGTCGAGGAAATTTCCAACATTATCGAAAACACTAGTAACTGGAAAGTGCCAGGACCCGATCGACTTCAAAACTTCTGGGTTAAACAGTTTCCAGCATGTTTCCCAAGTCTGGCTAGATGTTATTCGGAGGCGCTAGAAGACCCCTTCAAAATACCAGCTTTCCTCACTCGAGGCAATACCTACATGCTCCACAAAAAAGGAGACCGCAATAATCCAGAAAACTACAGACCAATAACGTGTTTGTCAGTGGCCTACAAGCTGTGCACGTCGCTTGTAAATAATGCGATATATCGTCATTGTGAAGCCAATAATATTCTGGAAGAAGAACAGAAAGGCTGCTCTCGAGGATCTGCAGGATGTAAACATCAACTCACCATAGACGCTGTAGTGCTAAAGCAAGCCCAAGCGAGAAGGAGGAATTTAAGTCTTTGTTACATCGACTATCAGAAGGCCTTCGATACTGTGCCCCACGATTGGCTTGTGAAAGTACTGGAGATTTATAAGATCTTCCCGAAAATAAAAGCCGTGCTCTAACATCTTATGAATACCTGGAGAACAAATATTCTTGTAAACAACATCAATGCTGGAACCGTAAAAATATCGAGGGGGATATTTCAGGGAGATGTACTGTCGCCGATGTGGTTCTGTATGGCCCTGAATCCTCTGTCTATTTTTTTGAAAAACACTAACATAGGGTATAGACCAGCAATGAGGAATCCGCGAAAACTGTCCCACTTATTGTATATAGATGACCTGAAACTATTCGGCGAGAACCAAAAACAACTTCACTCGCTGATAGATATAGTGCGCTCCTTCAGCAAAGACATTGACATGTCTTTTGGTCTCGATAAATGCGCCATAGTCAACATCAGAAAGGGTAAAATGGAGAACACTCAGGAACCATTTCAGGACATCAGAAGTATGTTGCCAGAAGAGACCTACAAGTATCTGGGTGTTCCTCAAAATCAACGGATTGATCACACCCGTTTAAAAGCGGAGTTCACTGCAAGCTCAACACCAAGCTGTCTGCTAAAAACCAGATCGATGCCTTGAACTCTTGGGTTACGCCAGCACTGACCTACACTTTTGGAGTCCTGTAGTGATCAGATGCTGATCTGAATGAGTTGGACCGACTCACCCGTCGCCTAATGACAAAGTTCAGATGTCTGCACACCAATGCATCGGTGAAAAGGCTTTATCTACCTAGCAGAGACGGGGGACGAGGTCTGTTGAACAACTATAGGCTCTGCAGAACCCAGAAGAAAAACTTGAGGCAGCGACTGCTCGAGTCTGGAGATAGCTTGATAAAATTTGTGGCAACCAAGGATAAGGCATACACACCTCTGAACCTACAACACAGAGAACTGACGTTCGATATCACCACCAGAAGCGAATATAGAAGTATATGGCGGGAACAAGCTCCGTACGGCAGAATTCCGAACACCTTGAGGGGGAAATTGTCGATAAATTAGCTTCTTTGTCGTGGTTGAATGCGGGACACTTGTATCCTGAAACTGAGGGATTTTTGACGGCTATCCAAGATCGAGTTATAAGAACTCGCAACTACGAGAAACACTTTTTGAAGCTTAACGTGGAGGACACATGCAGGAAGTGCGGCGCAGATGGCGAATCTATTGAACATGTTCTCGCCGGTTGTCGAGTTCTGGCCGACAACGCATATCTGGGCCGACACAACCAAGTGGCAACAATTGTTCACCAGCAGTTAGCGCTTAGGCATGGTTTTTTGGATACTTGTCCACCATATTATAGGTGTCCACCTGCAGCAGTGTTGGAAACGGACGCAGCGGTTCTCTATTGGGACAGACCCATAGCAACGGATAGAACAGTGGACTATAACAATAGACCGAACCTTGTGTTCACTGAGAAGGATCAGAAGTATGGGGTGAAAATTGATGTGGCAGTACCATTGACTCATAACATCGGAAAAACGGAGTCCGAAAAAATAACGACGTACGAGAATTTGGCAATAGAACTGAAGAATATGTGGCAATTGTCGAAAGTCACTATTATACCATTGGTGAATTCCGCTGAGGGAGTCATGTCCAAATCATTCGAGAAAAATCTTCAAAAAATCGAATTATTCCAGTAAATCGCGAGATATGCACAGCAGGCTATAGCTTTGCAAACCTGTCACATCGTGCGGAATTCCTGTCTTTCAGTTTGAAAGTTATTGGTGTTCCGTGACAACATCAAACATTCATATATGTATAGTGCATAGGTATATGGTAAGGAACCCAAGTCTCCTAAACACCCCTCTGCAGCTTTCTCTCATCTTCATTTTCATTAATGGCTTAGTTTCTACTTGTCGAATGTTAAAAAATGACAGCTTCAAAAGTGACATCTATTCAAAATAACATCTCTTATTGGAAGACTCTTCATTTTTTTGTTTAATATTTTACTGTGAAGCCGATGAGTTTGCGTGAAGGAAAGGGGTTCTTCTTCGTTTTCCCCCCTTCACGTAAGTGGCTTCGAAAACACTTATCATATCTCCTTCTGTCTAATCAAGTATGCTCAGTCATGATTTCCTATACTTGTTTCATATGCTACGAGTTATTCCGAATTGGGTTTATTCCAATCACACAACGTGGGATCCAAACCAACAAGAATATCACAGCCTGGCCCAACGTTAAGGTACAGTATGGTTAGACTCAGAGGAAGTCGTAAGTGTTCCTGACTGGTAAGCTGACAAAAGTAGAGATAAACCAACCAAGCAAGAGAATAGTTTTCTACAGCGAGCCAAAAAAGTAACGTAATTCGTCAATAATCCTTGTAGGAAGAATTATTAGGGAAAATCCACGCCCTGTCGATTTTTAATTTCAAAAGCAATTTATCGTAGGCTTTTTCGAATTTCATATTTCACCATTTCTTTCGAAATGTGCCATCAAGATACCTCTTCACTTCAATTCCATAAATCGGAGGCGCACCAAATATTGTCAGCTACTTGTCGACCATTCACACCGGAAAAGAGCTCAATGACTGCACTAGAAAAATTTCCTTGTATAAAAAGGTCCAATAATATACTTAATTATTTCGATGGACAGATTCATTCGAGTAAAAGGTAGCTCCATCCGTAAAAAGAATTCTCCATGAAAGGAATCATCCTCATTGCATATCTCCTGCAACCAACCTTATCTGTTTGTTTTATTTGCGATCTAGTACCTTAATTCGCAGCCGTTTTCAACATGTGTATGAATTTTCCCTTTCATCGAAGGATTTTTATTGCAAGAATTTTAAGGTTAAAATTTTATTTTCGTTCACATAACATGAATTGATCATCGAATGACCTTTGATGCAATATATCACGAGCAATATTTTCCAATAAAAAAATTGTTGAGGGTTAAGTGGGTATAAACCTGAAACTTCTGAACTGCATGCATTTCTCAAACTTCGAAAATAGAAATCGGCGGATGGGGGAATATTTCTCAATATTTTTTATTTCAAGAATGAGAACCTGACACCTTTCACAAATTGTTAATTTTGTAATAAAAAAAGTTAACAAATTCTTTTTTCAGCCGCTCAATGTGCAATCGTATTTCTGTTCATTCATGTCCTATTTAAAAAAAACAGTAGAGGGGTGTGGAGCATGAAGGGTGTGGAAAGTGAATTAAAAAAGCACAGGGATACCTGCTTTCTAAACTGATAAAAAAAATTGCATTTAGTAGATTAAGATACTCAATTGAATAGGTACTAGTAGTATACACAAGTTAATCGCGCGACAAGCTTTTATGATCATATAAACTGTGTATAATGAGGTTATGAGTTGATAGTTGAAATTTTAAAGGAAAATTTCATTTGATTTTTTAGGAGCATTTAAATGAAAGCTTTCTTCAAAAAGTTTTTTTTGCTTTTAATTTATTTCCTTTCAGCCTATCAGTGAAGGGTTTGCCCTGATTTACGAGCCCATCCATTTGATCATCATGTTTTTTTTCACAAAGATATGCCAGAATGCCTACAATACATCGAATCACTACACCTACATAAAAATTGTGTACATGCATGAAGCAACGAAAGAAGCATTGGGATTCCACGAAGAAAAGAGAAGCTTGAAACCTAGGTGGGAGTCAGATATCGAAGAAAAAAATCAAAGAAAAGATCGAGGCATATCAAAGATACCTGAGCAAAAGAAGCGACAACAACAGAGTATCATATAAAATATTACAAGCCAGTGTTCGGACAATGATAACGCGGAAATAGAATGAAACCTGGGAGAGGCGATGGAGCAGATCGAATGCGTAGGTACATAGTAGGAGCCAGAAGTACAGAAAGTTGGAGACTTCTGAAAACACAATTGAAGGAGGTGGGTAATTCTCATGAAATTCCAAAATTATTCAGGAATTAATTCTCAAAAAAAATTTCAATAAATTTGAATTTTTTTTGTGATACATTTTTGTAATACATATGATACTTGATTTCACTCATATAGTGGTCCCCAGATTTAAGTCATTTAAATTATCAGGAGTAGATTTCATTTCTTCTCGGCGTTTCTTATCGTACTCTTTCTTTTTTAATTTTGCCTCTGTATCGGACAATTTCTTTTTTCTTGCCATTATTTGCTCCTTCCTTAAACGAGAAAAAACGATAAACTCACGTACCACATGACATAAAAAATAAAAATCTGAGTTATCTTAGTTTAAAAGTCATTCCCTCACTTCAGTTTTAAATGAGGGAATGACGGTGAGGGAATGACGAAATAACACGAAAACTAAGATAACATAGATACATAGCCCTGACCTTATGAAAACATTTTGAACTATGAAAACTACCCCCCAAAACGCATCCAAATATAATGTATATTTTACTTATACTCACCTTATTTTTTGATAATGTCTAATGGGGGAATGATGTGAGGAAAAGTAATATAGTAATAATTGTAACTGAATACACTATTGCACGAAACCGAGTTGAAGTTTAATCAGAATCACCATTGTAACATAATTCGCGCATTGACTGGCTAGAAAAACTCAAGCTACTTTCATAGAATTCGCTCAATATGACCATAGATCGAATGTTTGTAACAAGGTGAGGGATTGATTTTATTCAAAGGGACATACATTGAAATCCCATAGTTATTCAATAAGTATTTGTCGTGGCTTAAATTGTTGTTTAAATATAACGAAAATCACCATTACAATATTTGACTAAAATTTGATTCACAAAAAAATTACTGAATAGGATGAAAATATTGAGTTTCAGCAGGAAACTGGGGTAGTGGGACAACGTGAGGGAATGATTTTTATGATATAAAATTAGTAATAACTTTTTAATTGCATTTAATGATATCTCGTTTTTCGGGGTGATGGAAGAAAAGGTACCTGGCGTCAAAATAAAAACCTAACATCGATAATATTTACATGGGTATCTGTATCAATAGCGGTGGACTTAAATTTTGGAATTCGATGAGAATTACCCACGTATGCAAAAACCTAAAAAACAGAAAAGCCTATGGACCTGGAAATATACCTGCAGAATTGATAAAATATGGCAAACCTTGAAAAAAGCCTTTTCAAAAATGCACAAATATTGGACAAATACCAAATGAATGGAAACTATCCTACCTGACACACGTGCACAAAAAAGGCAACAAAGATAACTGCGAAAACTACAGAGGCATCGCAGTCATGGTCACAATAAGTGAAATCTACGGCAGTTATAAAAATTAGAATAGAGTGAGAGTATTTGGATAGTGAGGCAGAAGAACAAGCGGGTTTTAGAGCAGGAAGATCAATAGTAGACCACCTCTTTAGCTCAGCTCAAGTCATCGAAAAGACCACGGCGGTAAACAAGGAGCTGCATATTCTATATGTAGATCTATAAAAGGCGTACGATAGCGTCCCACTTGCAAAACTTTGGGAATCATTGAAAACAACAGATAAAGACACTAATCTGGTCAAAGCAGTGCAAGGACTATACCAAGATTGCCATGTTCAAGTGAAAATCGGTAATAAAATATTTGGGATTTGCCCCAAACAAAGTTCTAAATCAAGGCTGCTGTCTCTCACCGACTCTTTTCAAGATCTTTCTGGGAAGAGTTGGTACTTCAAAAATGGAAACGGAAATGCAAAAATATTGGTATCCCCTTGAATGATAGTGTTCTCTATACGATCAGCTTTGCAGATGACCAAATAGTTGTGGCACAAGAGCTCGAGGATTTGGAATATATGACTAGGAAACTCATTGAAGAATACGAAAAATGGGGCTTAGAGGTCAATTTGGCGAAGACAAAGTACATGTGTATAGGCGGGGAACAGCAGGATCTAGTGACGGACGACGGACATAATCTAAAATCATGCACAAACTATAAATACCTAGGTGTTAGTATTACCCAGAACGGAACTCTCGATGACGCAATTAGAGAAAGAAATATCCAGGGCAGAAGTGCCATCAAATCCCTCAACAGCATTTTATGGGATCAGAGAAGCAGCAAAGAGAACAAACATCGAATATACAACACAATTGTGATAAATTTCACAGGGAATTGGACATTCTTTATTATCAATATATTAACAACACATTAATTACAAACTGGTTCACGAAACCAACCAACTCTGGACGATGTATTAATTTTTTATCCAACCATAGTGCACAGCAGAAGAAAAACGTAGCTACAAACCTAATTCACAGAGCTCTCTCACTAGGACACTCACAGTTTGAGAAGGCAAACATAAAACATGTCTTTGACATTCTTTTGGCGAACAACTACCCCAAATATTACATAAAGAAAATTGTGAACGATCATAGACAGAGACAACGCCCAGCAGTTAACAACCCCATCCACAACACTAACATGACATGAACAACCAACAGTATGAAAACCTACAACACACATACTCGAGACTCGTATTCTACCCTAAGCTGTCCTATAGAATACAAAAATTATTCAAAGAGTATAATTGCACCGCTGCGTTCTATAACACCTTAGACAACAACAAACGATTTTTCACTAGAGTGAAGGATAGCACACCACTGTCGAGACAGTCTGGTGTGGTGTATAAGATAGCGTGCCAGAACTGTGAAAAGGTTTACATAGGTCAGACAAAGCAATACTTGCATGACAGAATAAGACAGCACGAAAATGACACAAAACATCTACAACGTACTAACAAGACGGCACTGACCCAACACACGCATACAGAGGGACATAAATTCAATTTCAACAATACCACCATTTTAGATAGAGAACCCAATTATTCCAGACGTTTATTGAGCGAGATGATTCATATACAAAAATATAACACTGTGAATTATAGAGAGGATACTGAAAATCTGAGTAATGTGTACAACAACCTGATTTCTGTAATAAATTTACCCCATAGATAGAGCAGATATATGGTTTGTTATTTATTGGAACTTGTTCACTATATTTTATTTTTCATAACTCTATTGTAAATATTTGTTTTCGAGTTTTCGTGTTTCTGTCCATGTTCACCTGTTTTTGACTTGGCTGGTTGAAAATGCTGAAAGTATAAGACCAATAATGACAGCACATTTTCTCAGTCATAATTATAATATTTTAATCTTGTTGACAGCTGGTGAATTGTTTATGTTTTGCGTGAGAACCATATCGCGCAGTTGTTTATCGGATACTTTTTCAAATCAGCATTGTTTTGTTTATTTAAATGTAGGTATCATTTTCAGCCTTGAGAAAGGAACAAATCGTTCCGAAACGTCGGCGAAATTATAACTATATATTGATAATAAAGAATGTCCAATTCCCTGTGAAATTTATTACAATTATTAACATGGACGTGAACTCTGAGGAATACAACACAATAGTTGAGAGTATCGTAACATATGACAGTGAAGTATGGCCATTGAAACAAATATCAATTAAATCTCTAGAAGCCACAGACATGGACTATTGGAGACGAGCAGCAGGAAGATCTAGGCTCGAAACAATAAGGAAATCATGGGTGTAAAACAGACCATAGTCGAGGAGGTTAGAGTGAGGCAGCTGAGGTGGCAGAGACACGTATAAAGAATGACACCAAAAAGACTCACAAAACTAATATTGGACTGGAAACCCGCGGGAAGAAGGAAGAGAGGAAGGCCGAGGAAAAGTTGGAGGAAAGGTATCGACAAAGAAATGCAGGAAAGAGGTCAGGAAGAAGGCCAATGGAATGACCGGGCCGAATGGAGACTTGGTATCAGAAGACGTCGGAGAACGTTATGAAAAAAAAAACCGATAGATAGAAAAATTAACTTACCCATCTCTTTCCCCATATTTAGTAACCAATGACGAGGCTTGATCTCTAGTCAGGTTGCTATGAAACCAAGGCTGCATTGTGTGAATACCTGCATCTAGATGGTTCTCGTTTGGCTTTGGATTCACATTTCTTCTAGTGGGTATCTTGTGGCGTCTCTTCCACATATATCCTTCAGCTAGTGCTATTTCGTTGGCTTCCACCGGATCTTCAACAATTCTACCTTGTTTTCCTGTGAAATCCATCGCCACCCGACTTCTAACAGATTCCTGAAACAAAATATGACTCTATCACATAGGGGAAGTACGTACAAAATAACATATGGTTTTATTTCAGATGCATAACTTATTATTAAATCACAGTTATGTCATATTCTACACCAATGATCTTCGATCCTTTCTTTATAAAATCTTATTATTATTATTGAAATCAAAACAAGAGTTGAAGAAATTCCTATAAACTCAAATACAATTAGGTTACAGTGTTCACATGTTAAATTCAGTTGGCTGAAATACCTATGTCACTTTGTCCGTTAACTGTACATGTCATTTTGTCCATATAGCGTTATGAAATAGAGATATATCAAATGAATACAAAAAGAATAAACAACAATATACAAACATTAAAGAAGCTTCGTGAATACAAAGACAATTAAGTAAAATTTGAAATGAATGCAACATAATTGAGAAAAATGGCTTTTTAAGGTCGGCGTTTAAAGCGAGTAGGAAAGATCAGCCGATAGAGGCGCCACCGTCCATTTTGAGAAATATCTCCATAGAACTTACATTATCACAATAAGTTCTATGAGTATCTCTCTAATCATGAATGAAATGTACAATGGCGCTCTCTATCCGAAAATCGCCGAACTATGAAATAAGCTAATTTGTGGGTAAAGCAGGAATTTTTTCCCGCGAAAATTTGAATTTGGCCATTCTCTGCCAATTCCGTATTTCAAGTTGATCTTCTGAACGAAATTATTAGTAGATTCGCTTTTAATCGGAAGTTGAACTATTTTCATGGGTCTTTCTGTTGAAATAAAACAGAAGCATGGGTTGGCTCATTTTCTTCTATTTTTGAAAGAAAAAAAATTGACTGTCGGCATGAAATCGATTAAAATTATTTCAACAAGAACCCTAATCCTTTCTGAGTTCACCCACAAAATTTCAGTTCTCAAAGTGAAACCGTTTCCGAAATCAACTTGAAATAAAAACACACTACATTGAACGCCCACCTTAATTGCAGATATAATACGAAAAAACTAAGTGTTTTTGTTAGGAAATATCGTGTTTTTAACATTCTTATTCGAATAAGGATAGCACTTGAGTATTCCCCAAATGTATGAACTCAATTTCAATTGAGAAATATGAATTTTTAGGTCTCTGCAGAGCCGAATTGGGATAAATGGAAAATGAAAAAGAAGGTTTCTTTTATTCTCAAAAATCTAAAGTAAAGAGACTCCACCTATATATGTATATTTTGTACGTATTTCTCTATATTCAGAACTGACTCATCTATATATATAAAAGAAAGATGTTGATTACACCATTTATAACTCGAGATCGGATGGACTGTTTGTTATGAAACTTCATATATGGATTCGTCTACGGTCTGGTTATTATAAAATACAATGAAACTCTGAAAAAATCGATGAAAATTTTACTTATACAGGAATGCTTTTCCTTCTTTCGAGTAAGGCCACTAGGTGTCGCTACAGTTAGACAGCGATGTAAACATATAATATGTGTAATTTGAGTTGCCTCCAACTCGATCCTGCGCTGTTGACCAAAGCCGAAATGTCTTAGCGTTAGATTACAGATCTCTAAAATGATGAGATTTCGTTGAGATATGTCTGATATGAGAGTAGTTTCGTTCTTACCACTTCAGGTGGCGCTATTCAGACATTATGACTGATTATTATTAGTTATTTTCACATCTTTATTTATTCAAAATAACGTAATCGTGAAGGTATTGACATCAATTACTGTATAATTTGCATAGAATTCTATCACAGTGAATTTTTATCGAAATTTCAAGTTTCAGTTTTTTCAGTTTCAATCGTGGGTTGTCCATTATTCTCATCTTTTCTCATGATTTTTGAAATGTTTTTGAATTTCTCTTTGGGTAATAAATATATTTGCGGAAATAACGTAATCCAAAATAGCCATAATTAGTAATTGACATTATTATAATTGTGTTTCTGTTCTGTGTGACAGCTCATATCCATGGAAACATGGAAATCTCGCCCAAGGGCGGATATAGCTTTTTTTTTCATGGGGGCGTAATAACGATTGAAAATCAGGTACACAATGTATGAAATATTTTATGTGCACCACATTGTGTAACTTTTTCTAAGGACTTCGATACTCATGGGGGGGTGATCTGAGTTTCATCTAGCATCAACTCGATTTGACAATTCAAAAATCGGAGAACCAAGCCGTTGATCTCCGATCACCGGTGATTACGATTTGTGAAATTCATCGTAAGTATCATTTAGGCGTAACAAAGTTCGCCGGGCCAGCTAGTATTTAATAATTCATCATTTTCAGATGGGGTAAATGGTTGCTATTTTCTTCATGTTAAACTATTCATCATCGAAATATCAGTTTTGAAACATGCCACATATTCTATATCCTTTCTTTGGGTTGGTATCAAGATTGGCAAATCGGGTAAAACGGTGTGAATAAGGGCACTGTATCATTGCGACTATGGGGCTGCGTACGACCTTCTTTATTGCATATTGCTTTCAGACGCAATTTCGCTTTATCATCGAAAAAATCGGCCATCAGAATGAAGTTGAAGGCAATTCTATTGAATATTTACAGTCTGAGTCAAACCATCTCGAGTTATATATCTATCTAATGAGGACATTTGTTGTTCTCGCTAGATCCTAAGGGACGAAGTTGGAATGGCAGTTATTTCCATCCATAACGGCGAGGGGTTGCTATAAAGCCCTTGTTCGTGTTCAGGCATTCGTTAGATTCCTTATGTCGATTAATGTGATTGGATACTTTGGTTCACATAAACACATACAAAATAAGTATATCCATCTTGTAGGCAGATTCGCATTTAAGAATCCAACGAAAAAAAGTTCTTACAGCCGCCTTGGAGCATAGAATAACTGGGGAAAGGGAAAGGGAAGGCTTCATACGCTCGACAGATCATTTTGAACTGCCAATAACGGCGGAGGTTAGAGTTTCGTGTGACGCCCCATAGATAACGCTGAGATCGTTTATTCAGCAACATGTCAGATATCTTGTTCTATGGCGCTACAATTGTAAAGAATATAATGTAGCTGTCATTGTTATTGATACATTTATGCTTCTTTTTAATTGAAAATGGCCATAAATCATAACATAGACAATATTAATGAAAAATCATCGCTTTATTCTAATCAACTTTTTATGCGCGATTATATGGAAAGTCTGTGATCGGAAATAAATTTGTCAACACAATATCCTCATCGGAAAAAGCGAACATTCAGGTAAGTATTACTATTATTATACGGGAAGACTGAGGTCTTATCTGTTCTCGTGTATCATACACAGAATTGTATGGTACCCCGTTTACATTCCCTCTGCTAACAGTGCTAACACTTAGATTCGGAGCGGGAAACAGATTTTTCTTCCTATATTCAATCTGTTCCTTGAAGCATATGCATTATATTGTCGGATTTACGAGAAAAAGTATGTATTGCTTTCTTCCAAAAGAATATATATTATGATAGAGTAACAAATGGTACCTAATAAGTAATAACAACTAATAACCATTAAAGATAATTTTATTAAGGATAGCCATGTTGTAGCAACGAACGACGTTGTCGCCATCTCGTGGCCTTGCGGCGAACTGACAAGTTCGGACGTTTTTGGCAGTTCATTTTCGTAGGGGAGCCTTCTCTCCAGTTATTCTATGCTCCTAGCAGCCGCTGTCAGAGAACTCGTCTATGAACCCGGATATTTTTTCACGAGGTTCTGTGAAGCGGTCTGTACGAAATTTTGAACGATCCTACCATGAACATTCCAAGTCTTTAGGTACATCCGTACGAGGGTTATAATGTTTACGGCCAGGCGTACGGAAATGATTGAATTGACCAAGAATTCGTGATCAGTGAGTCCATTCCCAGCTCAAAATTCTAGAAATGCAGTCATCGTGACGAAATGAGATAGCCCTAGTTTAAGTAGCACAGGAGTTCAAAAATATTTCGAACTTCAACTGAAAATATAAATGCTGTTCCACTGCATGGATACTGCTGTGGAATGATACAATGAATGATTCAATAATGTGACTGGAAATATTGTCAAAAGGGTAGATGTAACTTTTGGGGCTGTCATTTTTTGACATTCGACCAGCAGAAACTACGCCATTAATAAAAATGGAACGATACACGCTTCAACAACGCATTGAAATTATTGAAATTTACCATAAAAATGATGAAAATTTGGCAGAGACGGTTCGTAAAACTCGAACATTTCAGAGTCGTCGTGAAGCAACTTGTCAAACCCCAATACAGAAATTGGTGGAAAAATTTGAGCCGTTGGGACAAGTTAGTCATGTGAAGAATAATATCCGTACACGTCGCTCAAGAGCAGCCGAGAATATTGCTGCTGTAGCAGAAAGTGTTAAAAAAAAACAGGTTTGTCCATTCCTCGTCGTTCTTCGGATTTGGGCATTCCAACCAACGTCATTACACCGTATTTTGCATAAAGATTTGGGCCCCTTAAGTTCAGTCAACACAAAAACTCAAGCCGGCCGATCATCAACAATGTCGTGTCTTTGCTGATTGGGTTTTTGAAATGCATGAAAATGATCACCATCTCGGTGGCTTCGTCAACAAGCAAAATTGTCGCATCTGGGGCTCGGAAAACCCAAGAGTTATTGTCGGAAAGTCTTTATTCATTTATTTATTAACGGTTCATGACCTTTTTAGTAACAAGAAGAAAATCTAACGAACACGTGTGCGGTTTATGGTTTCGGAGGGGTCATTGGACCTTACGGGGTTGGACCTAACTTCTCGAGAATGGGGCTGGAGCAACAGATATGGTAAATGGATTGCGCTATCGAGAGATGATTAATCATTTTTATGGCCGGAATTGGATGGTATTGATCTGTGCAACGTTTACTTTCAACAAGAGGTTGCTACGTGCCACACAAGCAACGAAACCATTGATCTTTTACGGGAAAAGTTAACGAACCGTGGTTTCTCTGGAAGACACGATCACAATTGGCCACCAAGATCTTGTGATTTAACACCTTGCGACTTCTTCCTTTGGAGACATGTGAAAGAGAAGGTCTACGCCAAGAGCCCAGCGTCTTTTCAAGACCTTAAAGATGGTATTCGTGAGGCTATCGAGGACATAAGCCAGCCACTTTGCGATTTGGTTATTTTCCATTATTAATGGAAAACCTTTCTCTTCATAATGAAACTAGCTGGCCCGGCGAACTCTGTTCCGCCTAAATGATACTTACGGTGGATTTCACAAATCGTAATCACCGGTGATCGGAGATCCACGGCTTGTTTCTCTGATTTCTGAACTGTCAAATGTTTCCATGGATATGAGCTGTCACACAGAACAGATACACAAAAATAATAAGTCAATTATGGCAATTTTGGATTCAGTTATTTCCGGAAATATATTGATTATCCAGAACAGAAATTCGAAAACATTTCAAAAATTATGAGAATGGACATCTCACGATTGGAACTGATCGCCAAAAATTCGATTTACTTGACATTTCGATAAAAATTCACCGTGATATTCACCCGCTTCTGGATCTGGTAATAGCCTTTCATGGTACTATAAGTCCTATGCAAATTACATAGTAATTGAGGTTATCTGTTCTTTTTTCGACCATTTCAAACCACGACGACCGAAATGCTCGAAAAAAGAACAGATGACATCAATCGATGGCCGCGAAAGCCTCAACAAATTCATCGTTATTTTGAATGAATAAAACTATAAAAATAACTAATAATCAGTCATAATGTGTGAATAGCGACACCTGAAGTGGTAAGAACGAAAGTTTTCTCATATCTCAACAAAATCTAATCAGTTTAGATATATGTACTCCTACCCTAAGACGTTTTGTTTTTGGCCAACAGCGCAGAGTTGTAGGAAACTCAAATTATACACACTATAACAGTGACTATAGTGGGAATATAGTCACTGTACACACACACTATTTGTTTACATCGCCATCTAACGGGGAGAATATCAATAAAGTACCTACGAATAAGCGGTAGCGTAACTTACAGTGACTTTATTACCATTATGGTAATATAGTCACTGTAGCGTAACTGTAACCTGAGCGACACCTAGTGGCCTAACTCTAAAGGAGGAAAAGCATTTCCTGTATAAGTAATTATTTTCATCGATTTTTTCAAATTTTTGTTGTATTTTATAATTACCAGACCGTAGACGAATCCATATATGAAGTTTCATAACGAACAGTCCATCCTATCTCGAGTTATAAATGGTGTAACCAACATCTTTCTTTATATATATATAGATATACATTAGATCATTCGTCTGAAAAAATAGAATGTTTCTTGGAGTGCCAAAATAACAACTCTTATTGGAAAACCCTTTATTAAGCTGGTTCTATACTTGTCTTGTAGTTTATCCCAACCCTTTGTAGAGTCGAAATGCTAGTTTGCCACTTGCCTAGTGGGCGCTAGTTCTTGGTCTGTTATAAAGACAGCTGGGTCTATATTTTCAATTAAAACCATGAGGACGCAGTAGAAACTTTTTCAAACGTCATCAAAAAGTCTCACGTCTAACATGCCCATACTCTTTAGGGATTTAGGTTATGTTACCCGAGCCGAAAGATGAAACTCCCACAAGGGTTTCCTAGAGTCCGCTGTGAAAACACTAACGATTTCGCCTTCCCCACCCCCTTATGAACATGTCATCGGTTAAGCTGCTATCATCGCGATCCAGCCATACTGAAATTGCCTTCTCGGGAAGACGCCTCTTTGCCGATAACCCATAGATTAAAATTTCCCGGATCAAACTTCATCGATAAAACGAGAAGAAAATATGATAGACTTTCCGATGCGCCAGCGGTTTCGGGCTCCCTTTCATTTTCCCCGAGAATGAACTTTTCACAACTTTTTGTTGGGATGTCAAAGACCGGTTTCTTTCGCTGACTCAAGAGTTGAAACTTTCCCGGCCTTTGTTAGATGTTTCGGGATGTTTTTCCGGTTCGTTTTTCTATTCTGTCTGTTTTCGGAATGAGAATTCTAGGTCTGTCGAATATTTTATGCCAACAACAGGCCCAAATTCGGGAAGTTTTCGATAGGAAATGTCAATAATATAATAAGAAGACGTTATGTTGAACAGTCTTCAGAATATGACGGACTTTTCTCATCCGAACGGAAACCGTGAATACTTTATACTTCTTGATAAAAAAATATAAGCCATATACCAGAATCCAATAGATAGATAGGCAGTATATAAGTATATTTTTCTCCAACCATCAAAAAATGTTGACATTTTTGTACTATTTTCAGGTGCAAAAGCCATCAATTCCCTTACCGTATAAAAATTTGCTCGTTGCTTAGCAACACTTTCAATCCTAGGATTAAAAACGCTACTTTTAATCCTTGGACTAAAAGTAATTGCATTTGAGCTCTCTAATTGAAATTTGAAGGAAAAAATATTGTCTCTTACAAACTCAGTGAAACAAACTAATTGGGTGATTCACGGTGGATGACACATTAGACGTTTCTGGTTAACTAGATATCGGATCGGTTTGAAAATTTGCATGAGTGCATTCTCGGACATTCTCTACCTAACTAAAATATTTTCGTCAATGCGGTGTTGCCACTTCCATTAGAAAGTAGTAGCAACTTTGCTTTTTCAAATGGAACACCTGGTATATTATATTATTTTTGGAATCTCCAACAACATCTCGACAACTTTTCTCAACATATCCCTATACCTATCTGTTGCCGTTTTCGAAATATAAATCAATTTCAATTTTTTTCACCGAAAATCAGGACCTCTAAAAATGCTGATAACTTCGGGATGAAATTTGGTTTGGAAATAGGTGATGCATGAATGCTTCCAACACATCAGCCGGATCTATATTACTTCAATACAGGGTGGTAAAAAAATACAGTCTTTTCGGTTGATTGAGAAAGTGACTGAAAGTTGTTTATTTCAAATGGAACGCCCTGTATATTATAAAAAATTCGGAAAGCTGATGAAATTTGCTTTCATTCTATGTATATCATGCCTATACCTAACTAGTCAAATTTCGGACTTACGAGCATTTATTTGTCAAAATGTCCCTTCGGAATGGTATTGCCATTCGGTATTTGGTAGGCAGGCCTTGATTACTATTCACAGTACCTTGTGACATTCTCCTGCTGATAAGGGCATCAAAAAACTTGAATTTCGACATTTTCGTCATTCCAGAAGTTGCAAATATCCTCGAACCGATGAAAGAAAACTATTCAAACGATGTGCTCATGAATTTGTTTATTATTGTTAACTAGAGAGACTTTTTGGCGATCGGTGGATAAGGCGCTTGGGACCATGGAATTGGCCAGCAAGTTTACCCGATCTTAGTCAATCAGATTTTTATCTGTGGGGAATGTTGAAAGAAGAACTTTTCAAAACACCTATGCATTCGAGAGATGAATTGTTGTAAAGGTTTACCCAAGAATTTGAAGATTTGGATTTCAAAGAAATACGATCTGCCACGACGAAAGCAGTCAACACCCGCATTTTGAAGTGCATGGAAGTGAACGGCCAGCGATTCGAACATACTTTGAAATATTCGACATGATTGTTCTACTTTTTAATAATAATTCATTTAAATACTTCGACTTTCAAGATTTTTGGTGCCTTTATTATTAGGAGAATGTCACAAGGTACTGTGGAATAGTAATCATGGCCTGCCTACCAATTACCGAATGGGAATACCATTCTGAACTCTGAAGGGACATTTTGACAAATAAATGTTATAAGTTCAAAATTTGACTAGTTAGCTACAGGCATGATATACATAGAATGAAAGCAGATTTCATCAGCTTTCTGAATTTCTAATAATATACAGGGCGTTCTATTTGAAATAGACAACTTTCAGTCACTGTTTCAAGCAACTGAAAACACTGTATTTTTTACCACTCTGTATTGGAGTAAAGTAGAGCAGGCTGGAGTGTTGGAAGCATTTACGTATCACCTAACTCCAAACCAAATTTCAATGCCACAGTATTTCTCAACCCGAAGTTATCAGCATTTTTAGAAGTCATGTTTTCCGTTGAAAAAAATTGAAATTAATTTATATTTCGAAAACGGCAACAGATAGGTATAGGGAAAGGTTGAAAAAGTTGTCGAGAAGTTGTTGGAGATTCCAAAAATAATATTATATACTAAGTGTTCCATTTGAAAAAGCTACTACTTTCTAATGGAAGTGGCAAAACCGCATTGACGAAAATATTTTAGTTGGGTAGAGAATGTCGGATAATGCACTCCTGCAAATTTTCAAACCGATCCGATATCTGGTTCACCAGAAACGTCTAATGTACCATCCACCGTGAATCAGTCTGTATATAGGTATTTATTTGTTATTGATAGTGATATTGAATGAACAATTGGAACAATTATTGCCAAAACTCAAAGCACCACTGAAATTATCACTAACAATTTTCGAACAATTCAAGTTAGAACAACTCAAAATATTCTCAGTAACTGTTGATTAAACATTCGAGGAAATATCTGAACAGGTACTTGTACCTTTTTGTCAGGTTACAATATTTTTCTGGCAGTAGTCTCTTTGTTGATACGTGATTCTTCAATATATCCTTCTGCTACCGTACTCGATTTCCAACCTCCATGTCTTTTAAGACAAGTGAGGTCACCGCGCCACCATCAATAAGAAGTGTAGCAGATGTTCTTCTTAGCGAATGTCCAGTAGGTATACTCCTTCCAATTTTCTAACTTCAAAAATTTCTTTCGGCTCACGGCACTAATTTTGTGAACACCAACAACCTTTCTTTGACACTTCCCATTAACATACATAAACGGCGTTTCTGTATATTTGATGGCCGTAGTGCAACATATTTTCGAAATGAACGCAAATAATTATCGCCTATAATGGTTAACAAACGAGGTTTCTTGTTTTTTGTCTGCGAAATTTTTACGACCAGGACCGAGTCCATATCTTCAATGTCATCCATTTTCAAATGAACTAGTTCGTCACAACGCATGGAGAAAAAATAAAAATTATTATATTAGCTATATAAGGGTAAATTTGCTCTTTATTGAATAATTTAATAGCATCGGCAAAAGGTTGTATAATACCAGTATAACCAACCTTATTAGGACCCTTACGAATTTGAATATATCCTAATACTTTTCGTTCTATTAAAGTTAAAAAAGCTACTCCAACTAATACACAAACTATTAAAATTAATAAATTTAAAAATATTAAAAATATATCTTTTATTATTATTTGTATAACTACTATACATTTAAAGATTCTAAATCCATCGCACTATTCTGCCAAAATAATAATTTTATTCAAATAATAAATTATTAATTAAAATTTTGGTCCTTTCGTACTAAAAACTTTTAACTTTATAAAGATAGAAACCAACCTGGCTTACACCGGTTTAAACTCAGATCATGTAAAGTTTTAATGGTCGAACAGACCAAATATTTTAGCTTCTACACCTTCAATTCTAGAACAACCTTTATCTCAAATATACATTGTCAGGTGCCATATCCAGGAACCGATCCACTTCCTCCTTTGAAAAAACCCTAGACTTTATAGGAATATATCCATCACTTTCCTTTTTTAACAATGCTCGTAATTTTGAATATTTACTAATCTCCACACCATTTTTGGTATCCAGTGTGCATCGCAACATTGAAAACTGTAACCAAAGAGTGGATGGCTTGACGGTCTTCGTTAAATTTGAGAAATACACCATAAGAACACTCTCCGCATAGTTTTGCATATTTTTTTCTTCACACCAATCCATGAATCGCTGATATGCAAGTTCATGAATTTGCCTCTCCCTTGGACCTCGAAATTGACAATAAAACCATTATTAGTAGTCCTGTAACGTTGGTGAAAATTTTTATCTATTCATGGCCCCCCTTGAAAAAATTCTTGGCCCTCCTTGCAAAATTCATGCCCCCCCTGAAAGACTGCCTGGATCCGCCCGTGTGTCCAGTTTATAAAATTTCCGTTTATGAATTGGCATATTTCCTTGCATATTTTCCTAGTAGTTCTATTGTTCCAGTTAGGATTTGTGCAGATTATCACAGAGGACATTGTTTAGATAGAAAGAAAGATCATCAATGATTATTTGGTGCTAGATATCATTTTATTTTCCATCAATTTTATTTTAATACGTGGTTCGTATCGATATTCATTATTCATATGTCTGAATTTTGTATTTCATTGGCATTTATTTTTAATATTTTCCTGAAGGATGGACGGTAACAATCAATTTTGATTAGAAAATTAGCATATTAGTATAATTTTATGCTCCTTAGAATTCAATTTCATCACCCACATTTGTGGGATTTCATTATAACAGATCTCTACATCAAACGTTTTTCCGTCATAGATAGTTTAGTTCTTACTATTTCTTTTCTGATTGAAAATTCGACAAAGTTGATACACATCCTGACAACATTTTTAAATTGAAGTGCGATTAGAGAGTTAATATTTTTCTGCGCTTTGGTGAAATCCAAGGAAGCATCTAGATTATTCTTGAGATATATGCATGTATATACAGGGTGTTCTTCAAGCTCTATGACAAACTTTGCCTGATGGTAGCTGTGCTTATTCTGAAAATTTTTTTTCCTATGAACATAGTTCCGATTCCATCTTGTTTAGTGTTGGGTAGAGTTTCAGTTAACCAACTGAAGTGCGGCTCAATTTTATTCAATGAAAAATTTACCAAATTTCTGAATGAAAAGTTAAGAGAGCTAATGGACTGTATATAATTATAAATAGTTATTGAAACCCAACACAAATGAAAAGATAAATGCACCCAAATTAACAATTGCAAGGTCTTACCTATTTCAGCAAAACGGTCAACCAGATCTTGTCGGTTACTCCTATTTCCATGAACAGAGTGATCGAGCTCGACAAACGAACATCCGTTGCTAAAAATGTCAAAGTAGGAACACTTATCCTCGTCGCAGAATAACAACCACGCCACTGGTAACAGTACTTTTCGAACCAAATTCGAACAAACGAATGTTCTCAAATGAATGTAATTCGAATGACTCGAATCACTAAAATTGTGAATCACAAGAAAAACTGAACTTTTCTAAATTCACGAAAGGAAACGGAAGAAATTTAAATAGGCGGTAGCAGATATATTCACGATTAAGGCAATCAATGAACTGAATGAAAATATGAAATGAAACGAATATGCGACATATGCGCTCCACAGCTGACGATTTCTTCTCGCGCCTACACTACATATGGGATTTCCCTAAGTACGGAGAAATTAAATTAATCCTGAAATGAATGAAAATGAAGAATTCAGAAAAGTTATCTGAACCGTTCACTTAGCGTGAACATTTAGAAGATATAAGCATTTGAAAAATGATACTTTTATGTTCGAATTATAATAATGAATGGAAATTGTCAAACTATAAAAATTGTTCAAAATGTCCCCCTTCTGCTTGAACGCAAGCTTCACATCGACGAACTAAAGATGCAGTTACTCGTCGGATCTGATTCGGTTTGCTGCATCTTGAAGTAGGCATATCAAATAATTGTTGACGATACTGGATTCCAACATGATAAACAAGTTTCTTCATATGTCCCCATGAATAAAAATCTGAGGGATTTAGATCAGGCGAACGAGGTGGCCATTGTATTGGTCCTCTTTGACCTATTTATTCAATCTTTGAGTGCTCATTCAGCCAATTGACTACTTGTCTCCTTCTATATGGTATGTGCTGAGCTCCAAGTCATCAAAGAAGTCAAAAAGGTTGTGCTTCAAAAATTTGTATACAAGTCTGCATTTAAACAATCATTTATAACATGTACTGACATCAATTCATATTCCTGAGTCGTAAAATAATTCATTGTTATTCAAAACGTACATACCTAATATGTCAAATGAATTATTGAAATATCGTCAATTACCATATAAACCTGTCGGCAATCAAAACATGAAAATGAATTTTTTCAAATGCTTGTAACTCCTAAACGAAAACGAATCGGACCTATGTTCATAGAAAATAAATTTCGAAAGAAGCACTGCTTCCTTCTGTCAAAGTTTGTCATAGAGCTTGAAGAATACCCCGTATATGTTTTTCGTCAAATTTTATCGGATAAAATTAGTAATAACTCGAAAACGACGCGTTTTATTGAAAAACATAAGCATACTTTTATTTTCTGAAATGATTGGTCCTTTCTAAAATATGAAGAGTTTATCTTTGCTTTCTTGCACTGATAAATCCGAAACTACCTAAAAGGAGAATCTATCTACAAGGTGAATCTACCTACAAGGTGAATTTACCTACGAGGTGAATCTTCCTGCAAGGAGAATGAACAAGTACTCAAAAATCCTCTTTTTAGGTAGTCCGCAAAAAATCCGATTATAGGTCCTTATAGGAGATACCACAACTGTCAATGTTGAAAACATCCATTTGGGCGAACCTCCCAAAAAATATTATTATATTGAGGAATGAAAAAATTGTAGCAGGAAAATAAAAAAAAAGCGCCCATTCGTCGGATATTGAGTGGATAAGGTTCCCACGCAGCACGAGGCATCAAATTGAAAGATCATAAAGGAGCTTCCTGGAAAGCCAGCATGTTCGCTGTTTATTGAAAAGTTTGCCGCTTATGAAAATTTCAAGATGTCTACTAGCTAGGTGAAAAACAAGTCGTCGAACGGTGCTTCCTTTCAGCAAGACTAGCGTAATGAATGATTCCTCTAATTTTAATTAAGAAAATCATCCTGCCTAATTGCATCATTCATTTATAATAATTTAGCTGTCCTAGTTCATTATCCTGGATTTGTTGAAAGCGAAAGAGTAATTCATAACGAATACCGAAATAATTCAAATGAACGAAAGGTTTAATTTATGCTGAAGAAGCATATGGGATTTATTTGCGAAAGGAATTCAATCTAGATTATTCACAATTTTTGAATAGATCACTTGCTTTTGTACCACATGCAAGACTTATTGACATCTCGGGTGGCTATGGAAAATCGAAATTATGTTGGTAATAGTCCATTCAGTAATATTTTGAGTTGCAGAATTCAGGTCGGAAAAGACAATGACCTAAGACATTTGAATTTTGATTATGTTTGTTTATGTTCCTTGTTGAATGTACATTTTTAGAAAATGATTGTATCAATCTTTAATGCTTATCGATTAGTTTTGAATTTGTGTATTTCTTCAGTGTTGTGCTATCAAAAATGAATGAAATTTATAATTTTACTCCTCATCTAACCACAAGGAAACGTGAGGCCTAGTACTGTTTTTGGACAAAACAGAAGGCAATTTAATAAACCCATGTTGGACAAGTTTTACAAAATGCCGAATTGACGTTCTGGATTATCACCATATAATTGTCAGTATAACACTACAGAAGTGGCTTGGGGTTTCTGCAAAAAGTGTTACAATCCAAGAATTCAGAGAAAATAAGAGGACAGGAAGCAAATGAATTATCTTTGGAACGATTGAAGAGTGTACAGCACAGAGCACAGAGAAAAAGGAATAAGAGAAGATTAGACAAAATATATGGGATGTTATGATATCATAATCTCAAATTAGTGTCCTCCAAGAATAAAATTGAAAATGGAATTGTGGGAATAGGACGAATGAATGCTTAATAGTCTTCAAAGCATATATGTATTTAGCGACGCTTCGCAGATTCTAGAAATCTAG
This sequence comes from Adalia decempunctata, assembly GCA_951802165.1. Lineage (NCBI taxonomy): Eukaryota > Metazoa > Arthropoda > Insecta > Coleoptera > Coccinellidae > Adalia > Adalia decempunctata. The sequence goes on along the minus strand of OX637696.1, from coordinate 58,747,550 downwards.
AAAAAGAAATATTTTGGGGATGATTCACATCAACTTGAATAATTCCGTCAATTTTAGATCAGACACAAATCATCTCAGTGTATTATACAACCCAATATTGAATAACTACAAAAGCATAAGAAAGAAGTGAAACTAAGTAAGAACAAGAACGAAACATTTTTGGAATTTTGGAGAGCTGTCACATTGTTTTATTACGTCATTTTAATTCTAGGTTATGATTGATGGTTGTTGTAATTGATTTTATTTATTTATTATTACTGTGAAAATTCTTAAGCCGTTGTTTCCACTTAATTTGCTTTACATTTTGAGATCGTGCTATTTCTGGCATATAGAGGTATTTTATTTGTGTAGTGTGTTGAGATTGTTTATATTTTATACTGTGTAATTTTGTTCAATTTTAGGCCTGATGAAGCAGATGTAAATCTGCGAAACGTCGCTAAATATATGCTTTGAAGACTATTAAGCATTCATTCGTGCTATTCCCACAAATCCATTTTCAATGTTATGATATCGTTGACATAAAACATTTCATTATAAACATGACGAGTTCTGCCCAGATGATGAAATAATGTAGGTCACTCACGAGAACCTTTTACGGGACTTCGTATCCATACCAAATTCGATTTATAAAATTATATCTCTTTCCAGGACATTCTGGCTCATTAGCACAAATAAGAAATAATGATTTCCAAATCGGTAACCATGAAAAAGAATTCCAACTTTGTAGATTTTGCACCGTTTTGATTTTGTTTCAGAATTCTATACCACAATTGAATTGGGTCACTAAAATGTGACCACATACCGTTATTTCAAATGTCACGCATAATACACTACAGGTATCGGAATATTCCTCAATGAACTGAATACCTTGTTTCTCTCTTAGGCTTCGAAAACGGGATACCTACATGTCATAAGGCAAAAATGACTTCTTCGGTGTCATATACACGGGAATATATATGTTCCATTAATTGTACTCGTTTGTTCTTGCTAGGGAGTAATATAAGTTCTGCGTTTTCAGTTGGCATCCACCGTAACATTGGATTATATGGCACTGATGACGGCTAATAAGCCAGAAACCGGTATGTCATTATCCTGCTGCGGTGATGCCACCCGGTGGTATACTTTGGAAATTAGATCCCTACTAGTCCATTTCCCTCAATGATTATGCTATGTCTTATGGACGTTAACCTTTATTTTGATTAATATATAAATGTTTGCCAAGTTTATGGTGAAACACCCTGTATTATAATGTGAACTTGTATTAGACATTTCATGGTGTCGGATGTGATCTTGCAGAAATCCTTGGATAAACCCAGGAATGAGGTGAGTGGTGAGTTCACATAAACCAATTCGTCTTCGTCCTGTTCTTGGTAAGATCCTAGAAATAGTGATGGTAGATTGACTACAAAGAAAGACTGCCTTGGACCTTGGTTGTTGGGCTAGAGAAGTTCGTCTTCTCGCCGTGTGAGTTGCGATTATAAACTCGGGTACTAGCCTGCAGAGCTAGAAGAGATTGAATAGTGCCTCCTCCTCCGAATTTGAAAGGTTACAGATTCAAAATTGAAAGAAGGAAAGCAATAAGAAGCAAAGAAGAATAACAAAGTACAGTCAGAGTAGATGAGTGGAAAAAACGTGAAAGAACTAGACGGACAAATCGGCAATTGAAAATCGAATCATGAGTCGGTGCACGGAAAGAAATCTATTCTCGAACCAAGTGGATAATATTTGATTGAAGTAAATGATAGATTCATATATGAGCAAGAATAAGATTTAGTCGATTCAAGTATACCTTATTCTCCGAATTCATTTAAAATAATTCTTTCGACTAGGTATATCATATACTTGAATTTAATAAATCACGTATTATTGATTCAAGAATATTCATATATTCCTTGTGAGTAAAATGAGAATTTTGAAATGAGTATTCGAAATATTTCATCTAAGGGAAACATAATCTCAAATGGAATTATTGTACATCTTAATCTCAGTAGTTTCTTCGTTCGAAGCAAAGATACCAAATACTTGAATGAACTCAATAATTTCACTCAATCCAACATCAGAAAATTGTTAAATTGAGTATATCATATTTTCAAATCAAATTTCATTCAATAATGGTTTTGAGTGAATATTAACTTCAGATTTAGTTTTCGGTCTACTTACAAGAAGTAAATACCTGTTTGGTCAAAACCATTTATATTCTCACTCTGAACCAATGAGAATTCTGAATATTCAGTTTCAGTATATTATATTCTCAAGATGAATAATGAGATTTATTTTATGCTTGTTTTGACAAATAGTGAAATTATTTGAAATACGATAATCGTTTAACATTGCTGTGATTTCAGGATGAGGATTATATTCATAAAACGAGGCTTGTAAGAATTGAAAACAAATTTATTATACTTCTGAAATAATTATAAACAAACAAAAGTATGAAAGTGATCACTGAAAACAAATAGAGAAAATGCTAAATTCGATATATAATCAACTGGACTAGGTACAAATAAACCCAATAATAACTTATGTGAAAAAATAAGTACCTACCACAAATAAAAACTCTACCCTATAAGACAAATCATAATCCTAAAAATATTATCACATATAAATAAGTATACAATCAAGAACAGAAGAAATATCAGAAGAACCACAAATAAAAAAATTATATATGTACACATCGCAGTATAATCACATAAAGGTACTGGCACTGAAAGGGATAATTAACATTTAAAACGTGAAACAATTTGAAAATAATTTTGAATGCCTTACGTGCAGAGGAGAACTGATGGTAGAGGTGTTCAACAATAATCAAAAAGCTTTTCGGTTCTAATAGAAACTGTCCCAAAACCAACAAATAGGGCGGCACCGTTCCTTTCCATTGTATTGTTTTCTGCCTCTGCTCTTGGATAATATTTTCCATATCTCCAAACCTCTGCAAGAAAAATGCTTATAAATTCTGTATCCTCTGAATTATTATCCGCATTCTATAATGAGTGATATGATGAGCTATTCCCCCCAAAAAAGATACAACAGCACTGTACGAGACCATTTCAATCTAATAATTCAAAATTCGTGAGTTACATAAGAAAATATGGTATAACTGGTTGATTATCGCTCTTTTTTTTATTCAAAGATGCTAGTACAGTATTGTGTAATTCGAAAAATCATTTTTAGAAGTAGTAAAAGCGAATTCATTTGATAAAAATAAAAATATTTCACTTGCTTCAGAATTCATCTCTTCAATTTTCCTTGAAATCAGTTTTCATTCCTAAGGTAGGTATGAGATCATGATCATTGAGATTTTTTAATAGCTCTAAGGAAATATCCTGTTCTGAAAAATTGATAATCCCAATGTAATAGGATTTTTGAAAATGAATGTTCTCAGAAATGTAAGAGATGCGCACTTAGAGTATTTCAAGTATTAAATTTACCGAAAAAGAAAACAGCTTGGTGATTCAAAACGTATAAGATTCAAAGAAGAAATTATGTTTTTTTTTAAATCTCAATATAAATTTAAATCAATACATAGCTAACATATCTTACCTTGAAATAGCTTGCTTACACTCCCCGAGCATCCCTATTGTCCCAATAATTTTTCCACATTTCACTAAAAATTGGTAAACTTTCTTCAACACACTGAACTTGGACGAAAGACGCTATATGAACAAGTCGAATCAAGATCGAGGGTGATATCCCCTTTTGGGCACTGAATAGAGGGCGCTTTTTAGTATATTGTTGAATAATTTACTTGGATCTAGTGGATTGAGACATTCATTTACTTGGATTACGTTAAAACCTAACTACCGGAAGGAGAATGGGCGTATTATAGTTTATCGCTGAATATCTTACTCGGACCAAGTGAATGAAAATTTTGTCAAGATTAGTAATATATAGTATCACTTCAATTTTTAGTTATATAGAATTGTTCTACTTTTTTTTTCAAAATTTTGGAATTTCTTAATGTTCCAGATTTGATGATTTCTGTTTTCATCTTTCAAGAAGCATTTTTAGGATACTTTGATATTTACCCTTATGAAAATTTACTCTAAACGAAATATTTCATACTACATACTTATATGTAGAAGAATATGGAAAAATTAGATGCATTCTCTTCAATCAAAATTCATTAAAAATCAAGTTTGCTCTGAAATAACCTTGAAAAGGTTAAGGTGAAAACAAGATGTGATATCTAACAATTTTCACTTGAAACATATTCTTCTGAAACATATTCTTCTACAGTTGATAGTTTTTGAGATAATTCACAGTCTCAAGTTTAATGGCTATATAATGAAATCGAAGTCAAAATCAACAAGTAAGGGTGCTATAGAGCCCTTATTAATACTAGGCCCTTTCTGGGGTTGTAACATCCTCGAACGATTTCGACACCACATTCAATACCAATACTTTATTTGCATAAATACAGAACTAAAGAGGTTTGGCATTGTTTACCCAAAGACCGTATATTGTCGAATAATTCACTTGGATCTAGTGGATGGAGAAATTTATATACTTGGATTACAATGAAACTGCTCGCAAACGGATCACGGTTCCTCTTATTCATGCATGTTGCCTAACTACCGGAAAAAGAATTGGCATCTTAGTATATTGTGAAAATTACACTTGGATCGAGTGAATGCATGTCATTTCACTTAAATTTACAAATACGATGAATTTTTCAACAACTTCTTTGTTTCCCTTTCAAAATTATGGAATTACACTTAGAGAAATGTTTTACAGAGTAATAGATTTGGTGATTTTTTTTTCTATAATGTTTCATCACATAATTTTATTATGAATAGATTTGTGAGAAGTACCAAATTGAAAATTTTTTTCCAATTATATTTTCACAATTTTTTTATGATTTCAACTTCATATTTCATTCAATCCATACAATGTATATATATGTATTTTGAAAGGAGAGTCTATCTATCTCAATGGTAACTTTTTTCAGATTTCTAACTTATGGTATACATATAATCTAAAATCTGAACGTTATCCTAGCAATATTTTATTTTCGATTTTATTCCATTTGGCGAAATATTCTCGGATCATTATTGATTGATTAATTAATAATTCAATTCATAATTTTATGTCAATTCATTATTTCATGTCAATCGAAATTATTATCTCAAGAAAACCAATTTCTTGAATATAACACATGGAATGAGGATATTCTAATTCTCGAACTGAGAATATTATATTTTCGAAGTCAAGATATCATATAGTTACCTGAAATATAGAAGTACTCTCGAATTGATAAAAGTGAATAGTTTGGATTGAATAAATAATTTACTCCGATGGAGAATTTCATTCTTCAATCAAGTATATGTTTTTTGAGTAAAATAAATTCATTCCAAGTATGCAAAATTTCCCTTTTTACTTGTTTTGATTCTATATATACTTGAAACAACTCTAATATTTCAAGAATATTGGGATTCTTTATTTGAGGATAGATTTCTTTCCGTGTGGATATCAGGGGGCTATTTTATCAAATAGCGGCGGAGTAAGGAAACGCAAGACTCCACTTGAGAATTTTGGTATAAACCTACGTAGAAGAACAAATATTGGTAATGGAAAGGCGGCTCATTTTATTCTGGAAAAATCAAGTTGAGAGCAAAGTTCTTAATTTAATTGGTTCCTTTCTGCGAACGAAATTTGATTTATAATTCACATTATGTTGAAAAGAATCGAACAGAAATCCTTCTGAAATTTCATTGTCCTTGGTTGAACAAAATTTGTTTTATAGTACGAATCCGAGAAAGAGGAATCATACAGAAGTCTTCCTGAAATGAATCCTTATTTTCCCAGAGGAAGCCGAACTTCATTAGGTGTAATGTGATAAATTACAAACGAAAAATACTGAAAATAAATATTTTCTTTGGCAACTGTTATTCATAACGTTAATCAAATCCAATGAGTAGGAAGGGAAGTTTTCAAAATTCCTGTAAATGCCTGTATTCCTCGAATTTGAGCCGGGAATGGTCTCAATCAATTTGAATTCTTCAGGTTAGGTTCGAACCAAGAAAAAGAACGAGAACAAGGAAATTGTCAAATACCATACTGATGAAGTGTCTTAAATATGCAGGGTTCCCAATAATGAGGTACCCATTTTAATATTTGAAGAAAAAATATTTGAGTTAACAAAACGAACTTTTTTTCATTATACTAAATTACTGCCAACTGTTTGCGATTTTTGATTCCTTATAGATATTTGGCTTATTTAATTCTGATTTTTGAGAATCACGTCTTCTAAATGACCTCCACAAACTTACACATTTTTCAATATTGGATGAAAAATCCATAGAAATCATAATATATATACTTACTCTAGAATGCTAAATCAATTGGACCGAAGTGTTGTAAAAATTTCAGTGTGGTCCATAATGCGCATACGTGCCATCAGGTTGTTTCTGAACAGGGCCGGCTTCAATAAAATTTTATGCTGTTATTGTTGCAGTTGAATTTAATCAATTCATAATTAGTATTTGACACTAGTTGTTTCGAACATATTCATAATTTTCAACAGCTATTTGAATGGTAAATTTGGAATCATCAGCGACTGGAAAATAAGCTGAAAATCTTTCATTATTCCAAAACCTCTTCAGGCGTTGAGAAAACCCGGTTTCGGTATAAAAGTTGATTCAAGGATCAAGGAAGACAAATTCTGGTTAACAAACCACGAATCTTTTGGTAAAGTAGAGAAAAAAAATCAAATGAGCAAAATATATTAATATATCCCTTAAGGACAGTTCTATTCTTCGGTGTTCCTGAAAATAGTGGAAACATGAAAATGTATTCTTCAAGTCATTTGTTTTTTTGAGTTCCGAGTATATTCCAAAATCAATCTATTATCTGAATGAAACTGCAAAGTTTTACTTCAACATATTTTATTTTCTAGTTCGAATTATCCATTAAAAGATTATTTACTCACAAGATTTCATGATTTTTCATAATGAATTGCGTTCTTTTGCTATATAAAGAACCAATCTCATGGTGCGAGTGGATAGATTTGTGTCAATCGAATGAAAAGCAAAGCGTGAATCATACATTTTTAACAGTTTATATGAATGAAAAGGTGCACATAGTTTACATACTTAAGTGGGAAATGAACGGGTCAAGACAAGGACACCACAACACTATATATTATACAGTTCATTGTTTATCGGATACGAAAAAATCCAAATCGAACACAACACACAACAAAAGCAAAATGCACACGAAAATAACAGTTACGCACCAGTAAACTAGTTTGTCTATGCAGTAAACTAAACTGTGGCTGCAGACTGACACTAACCCGTTCCTGCCTAGACTTTCACTAAGGTCATTTCAAAGTCATTTGCCATGAGACAGAAAAAGCGGTATTGCGCGGTCTATATCTATTTAGTGAAACCTACTACATTACTGCTCTAATTTTCTCACCAATTCCACAAATATTGCAATTCACTTATGATATTAATGTGTCTAATAGTCGTAGGAAGTCGCGCATGCGCTATGAAATAAGTTTGTTACTCAATGGAATATTTTTATTGTTTAATTATATTGAACTTAAAATAGAACCGACAAAACATTTAGGGACTTGGCATCGTTCTACGTGAAATTTCCTAATGGTGAGCATGCGTACATTGTGAATCAGTTACCTATGCGGCACGTTTTTCGCTGCGGAACTAGAAGGAATTAGCATTCTAGAGTAAGTAACTGGGTTCATCCCAGAGTGAACAACTTATATAGTTATCTCGTAGGAAATTTTTTAATGAAATAAAATGAGTAGTCCATTATGGGTACCCTGTGCAAAATAAGGGACATAACCTAGTCCCACCATCTTCAAACATGAACAACCGAACCGAATTACCGAGGAGGGTATGTTCTAACAACAAAAAATAATGATCCATGTAATGGGGACAAAATATAGCATAACCAATACTTCATTCGTACGATTCCACATGGGTTTGGTTGGTTGTATTTATTTTTCCGCTATGTTTGACTGATTCCCACTCCAATTTATTTTTCGTCCGCTCGGAGTCCGGAATTCGTTCTTCTTGACTAGCTTGGAGTAATAAATCGAACACTTGGAGCATTCTCCCCCAATTTAAATCCCTAATTTATAGCAGGTTCGAAATCCCGCTTGATTAACTCAGATCCCTTTGAGAATTTCCCTCACATCTATTAAGCCTGTCTTCTTCCACACTCCCTCGCTGCAGGATCAACAATCGAACTTAATTGAAATTACCGTTCAGAATAATTATCTGCTGTTGATCCTGGGAAATAAACATCAACAGGAAAATAAGCAACTCTGGGCGTAGATAAATAGACACGAGAATCCAAGTAACGGATGTTCGAGCTTTCCAGCGAATACGTTCTTGTACCCTTAAGAATGAAAACAATTATTACATATCTTTTTTTGAATTGCCCTACTTCATTTTTCATTTTCGAATGGTATAATACATGAGATAAAGGGTTTTCCAATAAGAGGTGTTATTTCGGCATTCTAAGAAGAATGCCGTTTTTCAGATAAATGATCGGATGTTTATTCTATATATATAAAAGAAAGATGTTGGTTACCCCATTTATAACTCCAGATCGGATGGACTGTTTGATATGAAACTTCATATATGGATTCGTCTACGGTTTGGCTATTATAAAATGCATTAAAAGTCCGAAAAATTCGATGAAAAATTTGCTTATGTGTTGTAGGAAATGCTTTTCCTCCTTTTCAATAAGGCATCTAGGTGTCGCTACGGTTGATGCCAGTGTCTAGATAAGACACTGTAGCGTAGTCATGAAGGTACCTACTAAATTCGATATTATCGCCGTTAGATGCAATGTATACAATAATTGAGTGTAATTTGCATAGAACTTCAGTAACATAGAAGGGTATTACCAGATCAAATAGCGGGTAAACATCTCAAAATGGCGAAACAGTGAATTTTTAGCGAAATGTCAACTAATGCGGACATCAGTTACAGAATGAGAAAATGGACAACTCACGATTGAAACTGTTTCAATAGGTCCATTTTCATTTTTCTCTTCATTTTTGAAATGTTTTCGAATGTCTGTTTGTGTAATAAATATATTTGCGGAAATCACTGAATCCTAAATTGCCCATAATTAGTAATTGACACATTTTATTTCTGTTTCTGTTCTGTGTGACAGCTCATATCCATGAGATGATCACCCATTATTTCAAGCTGAGCAGGAAGCCTTAAATGTCTAAAATAATGGTGTGAGCACTGATTATTAGATTTTGATCAGCCAAAATTGACAATATTAGAAAAGTTTCGTTTTTTCCACTTCAGGTAGCGCAATGCACAAATTATTACTGATTTTTATTAGTTATTTCAAATATTTGAATTTATTCTGATGAAAAGGTTGTGTTAGTGGTCGATAGTTCTTTCAAGCAATAATAATTGTTTACATCTCAAAGATTGCGATAAATGAAGAGGATATGTATATTCCGAAAGACAACAATAAAATAGATAGGTAGCAAGGATAAAAATATGTTACTCAAATACTTTCAGTTCAATTCTGAAATATGAATAGGACTTGAAGTAAACGAAATAAAGCGATTGAAACATTTCACATGAAATTGTAAGTTTATGATCGGAAGTATTCACATGAAGTTATGAATGACATACGTACGATTCACGACATATTACGGTGTGTCAGATAGAGACGGAATGAGTAAATTATTTTATACTCAACTAGCTGGCTCGGCGAACTCTGTTCCGCCTAAATGATATTTACGGTGGATTTCACAAATCGTAATCACCGGTGATCGGAGATCAACGGCTTGGTTCTCTGATTTTTGAACTGTCAAATGTTTCCATGGATATGAGCTGTCACACAGAACAGATACACAAAAATAATATGTCAATTAGTAATAATGGCAATTTTGGATTCAGTTATTTCCGCAAATATATTTATTACCCGAACAGAAATTCAAAAACATTTAAAAAATTATGAGAAAAGATGAGAATGGCATCTCACGATTGGAACTGATCGCCAAAATCCGATTTACTTGACATTCCGATAAAAATCCACTGTGATATTCACCCGCTTCTGGATCTGTAAATAGCCTTTCATGGTTTCATAAGTCCTATGTGAATTACACAGTAATTGATGTCATCTGTTCTTTTTTCGACCATTTCAAACCACGACGACCGAAATGCTCGAAAAAAGAACAGATGACATCAATCGATGGCCGCGAAAGCCTCAACAAATTCATCGCCATTTAATGGTGATGATGTCAAATATGGTACCTTCACGATTACGTTATTTTATAAAACTATAAAATAACTAATTATCAGTCATACTCCATCTGAAGTGGTTAGAACGAAAATGTTCTCATATCTCAACGAAATCTAATCATTTTAGACATCTGTACTCCTACGCTAAGACATGTTGGTTTTTCCCAACAGCGCAGAGTTGTAGGCAACTCAAATTACACACTATTACAGTGACTGTAGAGGGAATATAGTAACTGTACACACTATTTGTTTACATCGCCATCTAACGCGGAGAATATCAAATATTACCTACGAATAAGCGGTAGCGTAACTGTAGCGACATCTAGTGGCCTTACTCAAAAGGTGGAAAAGCATTTCCTGTATAAGCAAAATTTTCATAGATTTTTTCAAAGTTTTATTGTATTTTATAATAACCAGATTGTAGACGAATCCATATATGAAGTTTCATAACAAACAGTCCATCCGATCTCGAGTTATAAATGGTGTAACCAACATCTTTCTTTTATATATATATAGATATTGCTGCACTCGTAGAATTTCGATCCTATTGAAGGAGAAAAGCCTATTTATATACCTATAATTAATAAACTCGACAATACACTGTTAATGATTCATTAATTCACTGATAGTCTTCATATGATCTCCACGAATTCAAAGTAAACTCCTATAATAATCAATTTAACATCTTGCAACAGGTTTGTGAACGAGCGCTACTTCTTCGAAAATGGATGAAATCTAAATTCGATATTTCTACAGCGTATCATAAATCATTTTTTTATAGAAAACATTCACGAGAAAATTTTTGGTGGGGATACTTATTTTCCTATCCATTGATGAAAACCTGAGAAAACAAAAATTTACAGCTTCCGATGAAGACCTTCGTGACATATAATATTTTCAGGGTACACTCATTAGGAGGTCAGGTAAGAGTTGAATGATTGCGAAGAAAAGGGAAGTGATTTTAAGGTATATCAACAGTTGGCCAGTATGAAGGGACTCGTCTGTTATAATGGTGGCAATATTTGCGTATGTTTTTTATTAAAAGGACTTTACGATACCGCAATTTCGGCGATTTCTTCGATTTGACATCACGCAAATGTCATGGTGAATTTATTTCACTTTGGTAATTTATGAACCTTCTGAATTAATTGAAATCAAATTGAACTAGGTACTTGTCTGAGTCTGAGATCAATTTTCCCAGGTGAAAGTCATAGTCATAGAAAATTTGGAAATTGGATATGAAAAAACTGAACATTGGGCAAGATTTTCATGCCATGTCATTTTCGTTTTGCGGTAATGCGTCGTTTCCAAGCTTTCCAAGTTCCAAAATATGTAGTTATCACGGATAATTGGATAATGGACATGATATAGTGACCTTTTGTTATTGTATTTTTCGGATTTATCAAAATTTCAATCAAATATATCAATAAAAAACCTTAATCACTATCAACTGGTGAACTTTAATTGTTAATAAATGCGCTGTTGCCAAATTGTTGACTTCAGTTCACCGAAAAATAAAATTTTGAAACGGCTGAGTCAAACAAAAACTAATCATAGTCAATCGAATCCTGATATGATTATTGCAAATTCAGATTTCTGGATTGGAAAATATTAATAAAATTATGCACCTAATCGACCAGTACTATCAGTCCTTCACGATGTCTAAAATTTTTGGAACTTCAAGTTGGGAATGTTCTCAAACTGATGATGCATTTGTGGTCAAATTCAAGTATGCCCGTCTGTGCATGTCTGTTCTATTACGATAACAATTATTCATTATCCAGTTATCCGTAATAACTATTCAATTTGATTTCAATTATTCAGAAGATCCATAAATTATCAAAGTAAGATAAATTCACCAGGAAATTTTCGTGATGTCAAATGAAAGAAAACGCCGAAGATGCGGTATCGGAAGGTCTTTTCAATGAAAAACCACCACGCCAATATGCCAATACGCAAAAAAGTGGATCCATAGAAGTATTAGAAATAATACATAAATGTTTTTTTAATTGAATTTGGAAACATACTGAATTCCATATCGATTACCTATTCAATTTAGATATAATATTCTCTGTTCCCATTTCAACATACTCCTCGGAATACCATATATTGTTTTAATAACGCGAATAATTGTTCGCTAAATAATAAATGGTCTATTGATTAGTTCATGAGAAGTTAATATGTAACAGAAATCACAATGTGTGACCGACATCTTTGACCTATGAGGTATGAAGCGAAACATTATGAGCCTAAATTTTTTCCATAGATGACGTTATGAATAAAACACATTTTTGTTCATAACTCGAAAACAACTGAAGATATCGAAGCCATTTACACAAATTTAGCACTAAATACTGGCGAAAAATTATTTTCAGAAGTTGGAATATGTTGGTGCCAACTTCACGATGGCTAAAAAATACCTACCGGTGAATATCTCAAAAACTACAAATGCAAGGGATGTCATTTAAACGGCACAAATTTTCACGATATATTGGCATCAAATTCTTTTCCAAGTTGAAATATTATGTTGGAGCTAAGTGTGAAGCTGGCACCAAGATATTCAATCTGAAATAACTCAAAAACTAGAATTGATAATGAAGTCATTCGAACGGCACAAATCGAGCACTAAATACTGGCATTGAAATTTTTTCGAAATCAGACGATTTTGGTGCCACGTGCTGGAATTGATTCCAAGGGGAGATATGGGAACAAATTGAGCACTAAATATTGGGGATTATTTCAGAATTTGTGCCGACATTTTTTTGCTAACTTCACGCTGCCTAGGCGTGTTGGACAGTTGATTGAAAGAAGTGGTGGTAATACGGACTGTTATATTTGGATTTAGCCCTGGAATAACTATAATGAATCAAAAATAATCGGGAATTTTTTCTCATTTTTCCTAGTTTGTCTCATCATGCATAAAGCAAAGTATAACAAGGATTTTCTATCACATACAGGGTGATTCACGGTGGATGGCACATTAGACGTTTCTGGAGAACCAGACTTCAGATCGGTTTGAAAATTTAATGGAATGCATTATCTGACCTGTTCTACCCAACTAAAATATTTTCGTCAATGCGGTGTGGCCACTTCTATTAGAAAGTAGTAGCAACTTTGCTTTTTCAAATGGAACACTCGGTATATTATATTATTTTTGGAATGTCCAACAACTTCTCGACAACTTTTATTGACACTTCCCTATACCTATCTGTTGCCGTTTTCGAAATATAAATTAATTTCAATTTTTTTCACCGGAAAACATGACCTCTAACAATGCTGATAACTTCGGGTTGAGAAACACTATGGCATTGAAATTTGGTTTGGAGTTAGGTGATACATAAGTGCTTCCAACACTTCAGCCTGATTTACGTTACTTCAATACAGGGTGATAAGAAATACAGTCTTCTCGGTTGCTTGAAAAAGTGACTGAAAGTTGTTGATTTCAAATGGAACGTCCTGTATATTATTGGAAATTCGGAAAACTGATGAAATTCGCTTTCATTCTATGTATATCATGCCCATACCTAACTAGTCAAATTTCGGACTTATGAGCATTTATTTGTCGAAATGTCCCTTCAGAATGGTATTTCCATTCGGTATTTGGCAGGCAGGCCATGATTACTATTTGACAGTACCTTGTGACATTCTTCTAATAATAAAGGCACCAAGAAGCTTGAATTTCGACATTTTCTTCATTTCAGAAGTTGTAAATACCCTCGAAACGATGGAAGAAAACTATTCAAACGAAGTGCTCATGAATTTGTTCATTATTATTAACTGGAGAGACTTTTTGAAGATCGGTGGATAAGGCGCTTGGGACCATGGAATTGGCCAGCAAGAATACCCGATCTTAGTCCGTTAGATTTTTATCTGTGGGGAATGTTGAAAGAAAAAGTTTACAAAACACCCGTGCATTCGAGAGATGAATTGTTGGAAAGGATTGCCCAAGCATTTTAAGATTTGGATTTCAAAGAAATACGATCTGCCACGACGAAAACAGTCAACACCCGCATTTTGAAGTGATTGGAAGTGAACGGCCAGCGATTCGAACATACTTTGAAGTATTCGACATGATTGTTCTACTTTTTAATAATAATTCATATAAATAGTTTGACTCTCAAGTTTCTTGGTTCTTTTATTATCAGGAGAATGTCACAAGGTACTATCAAGTAGTAATCATGGCCTGCCTACCAAATACTGAATGGAAATACCATTCTGAAGGGACATTTTGACTTATAAATGCTCATAAGTCCGAAATTTGACTAGTTAGGTATGGGCATGATATACATAGAATGAAAGCGAATTTCATCAGTTTTCCGAATTTCCAATAATATACAGGTCATTCCATTTGAAATAAACAACTTTCAGTCACTTTTTCAAGCAACCGAAAAAACTGTATTTTTTTATCACCCCGTATTGGAGTAACGTGAATCAGGCGTGAGTGTTGGAAGCATTCATGTATCACCTAACTCCAAACCAAATTTCAATGCCATAGTGTTTCTCAACCCGAAGTTATCAGCATTTTTAGAGGTCATGTTTTCCGGTGAAAAAAATTGAAATTGATTTATATTTCGAAAACGGCAACAGATAGGTATAGGGAATTGTCAATGAAAGTTGTCGAGAAGTTGTTGGACATTCCAAAAATAATATAATATACCGGGTGTTCCATTTGAAAAAGCAAAGTTGCTATTACTTTCTAATAGAAGTGGCAACACCGCATTGACGAAAATATTTTAGTTAGGTAGAACAGGTCAGATAATTCCATTAAATTTTCAGACCGATCTGAAGTCTGGTTTTCCAGAAACGTCTAATGTGCCATCCACCGTGAATCACCCTGTATATTGGAGTTGAATTGTGGATGACAAATCACCCAAAAAAAGGCGAAGAAAAATAATCTGAATTGCCTGGTATTCCATCATTTGGGATTGATAATTTATTGAGATTTTTTATCGTGAACATTATCTCAGTCACAAATGTTGAAGTCGTGCCAGGTTGTCTGAAAGCAAAATATAATGCCGGGTTTCCACCAAGCGGACAGGTCAAAACAAAACACGAACTGTCCGTTCGGACAGAAATTTCGAACAATTTTGTTTGGAAAATGTTCGAAGACTGTTGGGGTTCCCAACGGACTTTCTGTTTACACCAGTCGCGGACAGAAATGAATGAAAACTGTTCGTGTTTTGTTTAAGTTTCATTCAGTTTACATAGAGACACCGGACATGTAGTTGTGAGAATATGGCGCGCTGCAAACTTGAGAGAACAAGACGACGAGGATTTATTTTTGCTGGCAATTACATTTCACATTATTAAAAAGAACAAAACTAAACGCCGGTTTTGGATTAGGCCATCCTTAAAGCAAAAAAGGGGAAATGTGACGTCTAAACTGTAACAAGATCTCAGAGGAGATGATATGAGTATAGGAGGTAAACTTCGATCAAGTTTTAATAAACATTACGACTTCATCCCTTCACGCACCGAATTAAACTACCACTAGATCGCAACAACATAAATAAAAACAAACTTGGCGTTTACACCAAGCTGACAAACAGTCCTAGAACTCGTAAATCCTTTGAAGTTTACCGACATTGGATGGGACTCTGTTTGTGTCCGTAAAAACGCAATTCGCGGACTTTCGAGTCCGGAAAACAATCCACAAGTTCTAGAACAGTTTGCAAACAGTTCGCGGACTGTCACAAACGGACCGAGTTCGTGTTTTGTTTTTGTTCTGTCCGCTTGGTGGAAACCCGGCATTATACAACACAACATTATTGATAATTGCGAATAATACAGAGTTTTTTCACGTTTTCGAAATAGCGTAGAAACACTTGTCTTTTACTTATGTTTCCAAGAAGGTTATTGAAATGTCATAATTATCGAATATTCGAATGTTCTTTTCTTTTCTTTATTTAAATTTCTTTCTGTTTTTTGTATGAGTGTTTGTTGTCTGATCTATAGATAACTGAATTTTGAATTTGTGTAATGTGGATCATTTCCAGGAATTTTCTGGTGAATAATGATGTCACATCTAAATACATCTAAATACAGGGCGAGTCTTTGACTTGTACATATATTTTAACTGAAGATTCTTGAGGCCAAAAGAACCATTTTATCATTTTCCGTTTTTCCGAATTCGGCTCAGTTAGATATATCCATTTGAAAAAACATTGGGCTATAAATACGTCCCTGAAATGATACTGTGGAATTGATTCAAAGTTCATATTTCTCGATAGAAATTGAGTTTATACATTTAGGCCCAATTTAGGGAATACTCAAGTAGTCAAGTACTAACCTTATTGGAATAAAAATGTTGCAAACACCATAATTTCAACAAAAACACTTAGTTTCATCGGATTATATCTGCAACTAAAAAGCCACATTTATTCCACAAAAATAAGTTCCTTCGATTTTTCTGCAGATTAGTTTGTAAACACCAATAACTTGTTCATATTTTCCTCGAAATTACCAAACAATATCATGAAGAAAGGCCTTTCATTCAGATTTATTATTAAACAACCTAACCTAATTTAATTTGTATCGATTCTGTGAATTTTTGCACAGAAATTTCAAGAAGATGTTGTCAGCTTGCTGATATTTTCATTGAGGTTAAGGATTTTTTGCGAAACATAGTATAAATCACGATACATTTGCGTACCGTGGTATAAATATCTATGAATTCTGCCGTTTCCATGATAAATCGACTTTGCCGCCAAATTTTACCACGCATGCGTAGAGCGAAAACCGAATTATGGTTATCTGAAGGCCAACGTTAAACAATAACAAACCAGAGTCTCTGAACAAACTGTAAACATTATGCGAAGTTCTGAATAATCTGAATACATTCAGTGACTTGTTGTTCTAATGTGATTATTATGTGAAGTGAATAAATATAATTTCAACCGTGTCGAGTTTATAAAATTTCAAGAGGATGTTGTTTAGATAGAAACATCGCTACAGATTATCAGGTATCGTATTATTTTTCATTAATTTCAATTAAAAAGTAGTTTGTATCGAGATTCATCATTCATATCCGAATTTTGTATTTCATCGACATTTAACTTCAATATTGACCGGTAACTGTAAATTTTCAATAGAAACTGTGCGTTTTAAATCCTCCTTTGTGTTCAATTTTATCTCCCACATTTGTGGGATTTTATGATTAAAATATCTCGACAAAGTTGATAAATATTGTGACAACATTGTGAACTCGTTTCAAAACCAGAGAAGGAATAATATTCGATGATATTAAATTCAGAGACGCATTCAGATTATTCTTGAAATTAATGATTTTTTCGTCAAATTTCTCCGGGTAAAATTAGAAATAACTCGAAAACGACGCGTTTTATTGAAAAAAAAATAGGAATACTTTCAGTTTCTTAAATGATTGATTCTTTCGAAAATATGAACCGTTTATCTTTTTAAAGTGGTTTTATGGTGTTTTAGCGTGTATTGATGAGTCGACTACCCTGTAACTTTTATACTAGTAATATTACTAGTAAAGATATTGAATAGGTTTTGATTGAGAAATATGCACCATGAATAGAGTAAAAACTCAACCAAAATTCAGTTCATTCGAAATAACGGTTCCGAAGATATACACAGAAAAGTGTTTTTTTTCATGGATTTTCGACACCCTGTATCTCCCAAACCAAACCGAATTTTGAAAAATGGTATAGGAAAAAAGTGTTTCGTTTGATGAGAGGAATCTACAGTTAAAATATATGTACAAGTCAAAGACTCACCTTGTATATTAATTCATAGTTAACCGGTAGTATTCACACCAAGTGAACGGTTCAGATAAATTCTTGTGAATTTTCAAATTCGCATTTCCTGCTAAATTAATTCAATTTCTCTATAACAGCGGAATTACCATAATGTGGGCACGAAAGGAACGCTGTGGAGCACATCATATGTAGAATATTTGTTTTATTATAATTTTCAATTCGATTGTATTGATCATGAATATATCTGCTACCGATTATTTCATTTTTTTCTGTTTTCTTTCGTGAATTCGGAAAATTTCAGTTTTTTTGTGATTCACAATCTTAGGGATTTCTATTTAATCGAATCACATTCATTTAAAAATTTCCATTCGTGAGCATTATTTCGAACAAAAGGACTGTTACCAGTGGCGTGGTTATTTCATATTACCACAAGGATGAGTGTGCATAATTTGACATTTGTAGCAACGAATTTTCACGTCAGCTTCATTCCATGTTCGTTTGTCGAGCTCGATCACTCTGTTCATGGAAATAGGAGTCACCGACAAGATCTGGTTGACCGTTTTGCTGAAATAGGTAAGACCTTGCAATTGTTAATTTGGGTACATTTATCCTTTCATTTGTGTTGGGTTTCAATAACAATTTATATTCGCATACAGTCTATTAGCTCTATTATTGTTCTATTGCGTTAAATATCGTTAAATAAAATTGAACTACACTTCAGTTGGTTAACTGAAACTCTGCCGAACAGATAGGGCTATAATTTTGAGTTATGTTGAAAAAAATAGATTTGATTGAACT
Organism: Adalia decempunctata; assembly: GCA_951802165.1. Classification (NCBI taxonomy): domain Eukaryota; kingdom Metazoa; phylum Arthropoda; class Insecta; order Coleoptera; family Coccinellidae; genus Adalia; species Adalia decempunctata. The sequence goes on along the minus strand of OX637696.1, from coordinate 58,728,790 downwards.
TCAAATAAGTAACTAATCAAATGCTTGTCTCATCAAAATCTACTTATTTTGTTCGTTCGGGCCAGGTAAAGTAACAAATTGAAACGATTATTCACCAGAACAAATGCTCCTTTATTTTCGATTAAAAAGGTGTTACCCAGAAGGAAGATTCAGCATATCCTCATAAATTCGGGTCAAAGAAGGAGAAGGAACCCCAATGTGTTTCTCGTCCCTCCGCACTCTCCGTAATGCTCCTGGGATTACGGGATATATCTTCGAAGTTCTGAGTAATTAACACCGGGTTGTCGTGTTAAGCGAATACCGGGGAGGATTTGAAAACGGGTAATGAACTCTTTTGGGGACACATAGCTCGCCAGACAAAACCTTCAACGTACTCAGATGTATTTTGGACAAAGAAGCGAGGAATGACACGTTCTTTCTGCGAGTTGATCGTAAATGAAGAATGCATATTTACGAGCTGAAGTAAGTGGTTAGATCGAAAAATTCGAGAGGAGCACTAACTTGGGGTGAGGATATTTTGATCCCATGAGAAGACGAAGAAGATAGATTGGATTATCGAATGTTGAAGGAGAAGTGGAGTGGACTGAAATGTAAAGGGTTTTTCAATAAGAGGTGTTATTTTGAATAGCCCGCTGTTTCGGTGGATGTCATTTTTTTGAGATTTGACAAGTAGAAACTACGCCATTATTGAAAATGGAACGATACACGTTTCAACAACGCATTGCAATGATTGAAATTCACCATAAAAATGGTGAAAATTTGACAGAGACGCTTCGTAAAACTCGAATATTTTTGGGTCGTCGTGAAGCACCTTGTTGAGCCGCAATACAGAAATTGGTGGAAAAATTTGAGCTGTTGGGAACAGGGTTGGCATGTTTTAAAACATCTGTTTCTTAATAGTGTTTTAAAACATGTTTTAAACACAAGTCTCTGTTTAAAACATATTTTTTTTAAACAATTGTTTTTAATCAGTTTTTTATTGAAAGAATAAAACACTAGATGAGTAATCCTTTAATAACCAAAGAACAAATGTAACAAAAAATATTCTTCACTCTGTAACAAAATATAACTTCTTGTAGGTACCTAAAAATACCTAAAAATATCTTCTAGATGAAATTTGTCTTAATGAACGAACTGCATTTGAGAAAAAATTATGAGTAGTAATAAATATTGGCCCAGTTGTCGAAATATTGGCTTTTTTTGGTGCTAATGAATCTAATCAAGTCTTAATTTTGAAATTAGTAGTTTCAAATTTTTTTCAAATCCTAAGGACTGAAAAAAATTGTCTTAACAAGACAACCTATTTTTTTGCCATTTGTTCTTTGAAATTCACGTCGGCGTGAAATAAAATGCAAAGGAAAAATATATTCAATTCAATTGCACTTTATTGTTTCTCATCACGTAATAAAGATATTAATTCTAATTTGATCCATTAGAATTGTTTTGGAAGAGTTTTCTGATTGAACCATATTTTCATTGGAAATAATGCTATGAAGAAAAGAACTTTGTCCTATTCCTATCCGCTCACCGCGGCCCAGATCTCACTGGAATACGGAATTGGCACAGAATGGCCAAATTCAAATATACAGGGTGAGTCTTTGACTTGTACATATATTTTAACTGAAGATTCTTGAGGCCAAAAGAAACCTTTTTTTCATTTTCCATTTTTCCGAATTCGGCTCTGTTAAAAAGATATAGCCATTTGAAAAAAAACATTGGGCTATAAATACGTCCCTGAAATGATACTGTGGAATTGATTCAAAGTTCATATTTCTTGATAGAAATTGAGTTTATACATTTAGGCCCAATTTAGGGAATACTCAAGTAGTCAAGTACTAACTTTATTGGAATAAAAATGTCGCAAACACGATAATTTCAACAAAAACAGTTAGTTTCATCGGATTATATCTGCAACTAAAAAGCCACATTTCTCACACCGAAATAAGTTCCTTGTTCGATTTTTCTGCAGATTAGTTTGTAAACACTAATAACTTGTTCATATTTTCCTCTAAATCCCCAAACAATATCATAAAGAGAGACTTCTCATTCAAATTCATTATAAAACAACCTAACCTAATCTAATTTCTATCGATTCTGTGAATTTTTGCACAGAAATTTCAAGAAGATGTTGTCAGCTTGCTGATAATTTCATTGAGGTTAAGGATTTCTCACGAAACATAGTATAAATCACGATACATTCGTGTACCGTGGTATAAATATCTATGAATTCTGCCGTTTCCCTCATAAATCGACTTTGACGCCAAATTTTACCATGCAGGCGTAGAGCGAAAACCGCATTATTGGTTATCTGCAGGCCAACGTTGAACAATAACAAACCAGAGTCTCTGAATGAACTGTAAACATTATGTGGAGTTCTGAATAATCTGAATACATTCAGTGACTCATTGTTCTAATGTGATTATTATGTGAAGTGAATTAATATAATTTCAACCGTGTCGAGTTTATAAAATTCCAAGAGGATGTTTTTTAGATAGAAATATCGTCACATATTATCAGGTATCGTATTATTTTTCATTGATTTCAATTTAATAAGTAGTTTGTATCGAGATTCATCATTCATATCCGAATTTTGTATTTCATCGACATTTAACTTCAATATGGACCGGTAACTATGAATTTTCAATAGAAACTGTGCTTATTAAATCCTCCTTGGTGTTCAATTTTATCTCCCACATTCTGGGGATTTTATTATTAAAATATCTCGACAAAGTTGATAAATATTGTGACAACATTGTAAACTCGTTCAAAGACCAGAGACTGAATAATATTCGATGATATTTAATTCAGAGACGCATTCAGATTATTCTTGAAATTAATGATTTTTTGGTCAAATTTCTCCGGGTAGAATTGGAAATAACTCGAGAACGACGCGTTTTATTGAAAAAAATAGGAATACTTTTAGTTTCTCAAATGATTGATTCTTTCGAAAATATTAACCGTTTATATTTTTAATGTGGTTTTATGGTGTTTTAGCGAGTATTGATGAGTCGACTACCCTGTAACTTTCATACTAGTAAATATATTGAATAGGTTTCGATTGAGGAATATGCACCAAACTGAGTTTTGAAAAATGGTATAGGAAAAAAGTGTTTCTTTCGATGAGAGGAATCTACAGTTAAAATATATGTACAACTCAAAGACTCACCCTGTATAGCGAGAAATAGTCTTGCTTTACCTACATATTCACTAATTTCATAGTTCAGCGATTTTCGGATAGAGAGCGCCATTGAACATTTCATTCATAAAGAGAGATATTCATAGAACTCATAGTAACACTATAAGATCTATGGAGATATTCCATTAAATGCACGGTGGCGCCTCTATCGGATTAGTTTTCCTACACGTTATGATCGGCGATCTTAAGTGGAACGAGTGTTCAAAAACGTAGATTTTTCGATGATTATTGTCCAGGAAGCCTTCAATTGTTTCAGAAGTAAATAGTACCAGAAATAAAAGTATTCGATTCACAAATAAATCGAATACAAAACCAATAATCATCAATCATAACATAACTGGACGTTTACAATAATGAATATACATATTTGTATTTTAAACATATTGGGTGTTTTTTCAGAGTGATGGAACTTTGAATTGAAATAATACACACATTTATGTTTTGAAAATAATTTCCGGCATATGTCCATCACGATTAGCTCCGGAGCTAATGTGAATCGTGCTCGTTACAGATCGATCATCAATGATTATTTGTTTCAATATTTGAATGGTATCGACCCAGAAGTGTTTTGGTTCCAACAAGATGGTGCTACACCTCATGCTGCTTCCGTAACAATTGATTTATTGAAAGGAAGAGTCATTATTTCGAGAGATGGTCAAATTAATTGGCCTCCAACATCATGCGACCTAACTCCAATGGATTATTTTCTTTGAGATTATGTCGAGTCATTGATTTATGCTGATGAACCAGAAACAATAGACGCTCTGGCTTTAATCTTAATTCAAATGTGTTTTACTTCAATTTAAAGTTCTATCACCCGATACATACATGACGAGTGACGGATAAAGGCGCAAGCACGAACTTCGTATCTTTCTGTTCTGTCTGACGATTTCTGTCCTGATTGCGATTCGCAGAAAAGTCAGAATTTTCGATCCTCCGAGAATAAGCCTTAATTCAAAAGATAATTACACAGATCTTTCCATATTTATAGGAGAAAGCTCTCGACTTCATTTTAATCCTTCCATGAATGGTAAAAGCGTTCACCTATCCACATACTCTTCACAATTTCTGCAGGGAGAACTCTTTTTATTTTACGAAGCAGGCTCGAAGTCAAGATAGCAATGATTAATTAGGCCTAATCTGAAAATGGATCTGTTTGCTAAAATGAAAAATGATTCGTGAAAAACAAAGGCCCAGACGGAGATTTTGTTTTCCGTTATGACTTGGGAAAACTCGGAAAGTTTCAGTTTTGCTGAGTCATTTTTCAGATTAATCGCGGATAATTTTACGACGCCTTCCTTCAAATTGGTGTAACCTCGGATAACCGTTAATTAAGCGATCATGCATGTTGAACAATTGGTGGCCAGATATGAATGTTACATGAGAAAGTGAAACCATTTTCGGAACAACAAAGCATTGATCCGATTACATAATAACTTTCAGTTGATAAATACAGGTGTTCCTAAAGAGAAGCTACAAACGAAAATGGGAGAATCCTCCTTGAATAATTTAAAGAAAAATGTTCCACTAACATGAGAACGCAAACGTTTCGTTTTCGAGATATAGGTATTCGAACGAAAATTATGAAAACAGGCGCAGTAGACGAAAATCGGTAACAGATTCGACAAAACTACAAAAGAACAAATATAACAACAAAGCTTCTTTTCACAAATTTTCTAACTAACAGTGGCTCAGTACTCGACACCAGAGAAAACCACTAGTAGAAAGAAAGATACGGCCAACCACAGGTGAACTGCGAGAGAGGGAGGAAGAATATTCTATACACAAATTGACAAGAGGCTACACCCAATTGAAGATATGCGAAACATGGAACTAAACGCATTCTCATCGAAGATAACCTCTAGTGTTAGAAACGCAGTGCGGAAAGTCTGTTCTCTCCAAAGAAAGAAACAGCCGAAATTCAGTTTAGAAACAGAACAACTTATTGAAGAACGGAGGAACACCGACAAGGACTCATCAAGGTATAGGGACCTGAATAACAGCGTGAAGAAGGCCATCAGAAAAGATCAGAGAGCTTATAATATAATACAAGGATGGTCGAGGAAGCCATACAGAACAACTCAAACATGAGATTCGACAAAACTCCAAAAGAACAACAAAGCTTCTTTTCACAAATTTTCTAACTAACAGTGGCTCAGTACTCGACACCAGAGAAAACCACTAGTAGAAAGAAAGATACGGCCAACCACAGGTCAACTACGAGAGAGGGAGGGAGAATTCTATACACAAATTGACAAGAGGCTACACCCAATTGAAGATATGCGAAACATGGAACTAAACGCACTCTCAACGAAGATAACCTCTAGTGTTAGAAACGCAGTGCGGAAAGTCTGTTCTCTCCAAAGAAAGAAACATCCGAAATTCAGTTTAGAAACAGAACAACTTATTGAAGAACGGAGGAACACCGACAAAGACTCATCAAGGTATAGGGACCTGAATAACAGCGTGAAGAATGCCATCAGAAAAGATCAGAGAGCTTATAATACAAGGATGGTCGAGGAAGCCATACAGAACAACTCAAACATGAGATTCGACAAAACTACAAAAAAACAACAAAGCTTCTTTTCTTTCTCAGTACTCGACACCAGAGAAAAGCACTAGTAGAAGGAAAGATACGGGCAACCACAGGTTAACTACGAGAGAGGCAGGAAGAATTCAATAGACAAATTGACAAGAGGCTACACCCAATTGAAGATATGCGAAACATGGAACTAAACGCACTCTCAACGAAGATAACCTCTAGTGTTAGAAACGCAGTGCGGAAAGTCTGTTCTCTCCAAAGAAAGAAACATCCGAAATTCAGTTTAGAAACAGAACAACTTATTGAAGAACGGAGGAACACCGACAAAGACTCATCAAGGTATAGGGACCTGAATAACAGCGTGAAGAATGCCATCAGAAAAGATCAGAGAGCTTATAATACAAGGATGGTCGAGGAAGCCATACAGAACAACTCAAACATGAGATTCGATAAAACTACAAAAAAACAACAAAGCTTCTTTTCTTTCTCAGTACTCGACACCAGAGAAAAGCACTAGTAGAAGGAAAGATACGGGCAACCACAGGTCAACTACGAGAGAGGCAGGAAGAATTCAATAGACAAATTGACAAGAGGCTACACCCAATTGAAGATATGCGAAACATGGAACTAAACGCACTCTCAACGAAGATAACCTCTAGTGTTAGAAACGCAGTGCGGAAAGTCTGTTCTCTCCAAAGAAAGAAACATCCGAAATTCAGTTTAGAAACAGAACAACTTATTGAAGAACGGAGGAACACCGACAAAGACTCATCAAGGTATAGGGACCTGAATAACAGCGTGAAGAATGCCATCAGAAAAGATCAGAGAGCTTATAATACAAGGATGGTCGAGGAAGCCATACAGAACAACTCAAACATGAGATTCGACAAAACTACAAAAAAACAACAAAGCTTCTTTTCTTTCTCAGTACTCGACACCAGAGAAAAGCACTAGTAGAAGGAAAGATACGGGCAACCACAGGTCAACTACGAGAGAGGCAGGAAGAATTCAATAGACAAATTGACAAGAGGCTACACCCAATTGAAGATATGCGAAACATGGAACTAAACGCACTCTCAACGAAGATAACCTCTAGTGTTAGAAACGCAGTGCGGAAAGTCTGTTCTCTCCAAAGAAAGAAACATCCGAAATTCAGTTTAGAAACAGAACAACTTATTGAAGAACGGAGGAACACCGACAAAGACTCATCAAGGTATAGGGACCTGAATAACATCGTGAAGAAGGCCATCAGAAAAGATCAGAGAGGTTATAATACAAGGCTGGTCGAGGAAGCCATACAGAACAACGCGAACATGAGAGTTCTCCGTTCCGAGAGATCCAAAGGTAAAAAGATCATCCACAAGATGAAAAACGATCAAGGAGTCATTTTGAATGAAAGCAGAAATTATTGAGAATTTTATCGACGACTCTACAGCTCATCGGTGGCACAACCAGGCCAAGAAGGTCAAATTCACCAACCAGTCCTGAACATAGGATCAGAAGAGCTAGAACCCATTGAAGGAGAAGAACTAGAGGCAGTGCTAAAACACATGAAGAACGGCAAAGCCCCGGAAGAGGACCAGATCACCAGTGAGATGTTGAAGGCCGGAGGAGAGACACTCAAGAAAGCACTCCTGACTCATGGAAGAATGCCGAAGGCATCCTGTTGTTCAAAAAAGGCGACTGTACAAACCTTGAGAATTTCAGGCCCATCAGTCTGCTATCCACCCTCTACAAACTACTAACTAAAATAATAACGAACCGCCTGTGCAATAAATTCTACTTTTACCAGCCTGTCGAACAAGCGGGATTTAGAAAGGGGTATAGCACAACTGATCATATACAAGCGGTACGCACGTTAATAGAAAAATGCACGGAATACAACATCCCACTGCACATGGCCTCCGTCGACTACCAGAAGGCTTTCGATTCAATCGAAACCTGAAGGGTGCTGAAGGCGATGAATAACGCTCTCATAGATTACAGATACTCGAACATCATACGGTATATCTACGAGCATGCCACCATGCACGTAAAAATGGGGAATGGGTTGCTGCAAAAGTGCAGGTACTGCGGGGTCACGGGGTGTCAGGCAGGGGGATGCAATTTCACCTAAGCTATTCACCCTTAAAATGGAAGTCGCATTTAAAAGCCTATCATGGGATAAGAAAGGCATCAAGATCGACGGGGGGTATCTTAACCAACTTCGCTTCGCAGACGATATTGTCCTGTTTAGCAGCGATCCGGCCGAACTTACGACGATGCTCCAAGAACTCAGAGCAGTTTCCGAAGCCGTTGGTCTTAAAATGAACCTACAGAAGACCAAAATCATGAGTACATCTAACATGAGAGTCATCATCGAGAACCATACTCTGGAGCTAGCCGAAGAATACATATATCTGGGGCATAACATCAAAATCGGAAAAAGTAATCAAACCGCAGAGATAACCAGACGAATCGGTCTCAACTTGGCAGCAATCGGGAAGCTTAGTTATATACTTCGCCAACCAAAAAAAGGAAGGTCTACGATACCTGCATCCTGCCCGTGGCAACATACGGACTCGAAACAGCCACCCTTACAATGAACAGCGCCAACCGCCTTCGAGTCTGCCAGAGGGCAATGGAGCGAGCAATACTGGGAGTAAGTCTGCGAGACAGGATCCGAAACGAAGATATTAGGCGGAGGACGGGAGTTTGCTCAAGTGGCAGTGGGCGGGACACCTGGCCAGAAATAACTCCAAATGGACGAAAACCCTAATGCAATGGAGACCAAGGGAAACAAAAAGGAGTATATGACGTCCACAGGCAAGATGGAGAGACGACATTCAACGACATGCGGGGAAGAATTGGATGAAGACCGCCCAAGACAGATCGACATGGAAGTAATTGGAAAAGGCCTATGTCAAGGAGTGGACGAATTCAGGCTAAGAAAAAGAAGAAGAGTGGCTCACCGAAAAAAAATCTGGAGGAAAACAGGGAGTTCTCTCTGAAGATTTGCAATCTACAATGGCATGCGAATTTTGACACATTGAATCGTGTCTTGAAAGTTACATCTCTCTTTCTAATTTTTCTTTGGAATTTTTGTCGATTAATGCCTCAAGAATTGCTCATATTGAGAATTTTTAGAAAAAAATAATGATCTTTATTGTTGGTTGAGGTAAGAAGAATAAGGTCTTTTTGATCTGGGTTCATTCAGGAATCGTAGGAAACGAAGAGGCCAATACACTCGCCAGAAAGAGCGCACAAACGCCACTCACTGGCCCAGAACCCTTCAGTGGTATAAAAAATGAACCTATGAGGAGTGAAGGAGAAAACCGAAAGGAAAAAACTCTGGCGGAATCTCCCGGGAATGGATCACTCCAAAAAGTTTCTCCGGAACTACTAGATCCAAAAAATATCTGGATCTCAGTAGGAACCAACTACACCTACTCACTGGCTTTCTCACAGGACATTGTCGCCTGAAGAAACATCTGTTGAGAATAGGTTTATCAGACACTGAAGGGTGTAGATTCTGTGGGGAGGAGGAATAAACTCCTATCCACCTGGTTACGGAATGCTACGGCATTGCAAGCCAAAGGAAAAAGTGCTTTGGACAAGAAACGTGTAGAAGTGAGGAATTATCCTCGTTGAAGCCGTCCCAGATACTGGATTTCATAGAATCTCTGGAATTGTAAGGTGAGATAGGGGTTAGGGGGCATAATAGACCTTAAGGTCGCAGTGGCCTGTAACCCCTTTTCGCTATGAATTATTAACTATTGTTGGTTATTCAAAAACACTTGTCACATTTATTACAGATTATTTCAGGAGAAGACATAAAAATGCATCAGCTCACTGTCTTGGAAAAAGTTTGAAGTTTGAATGTATACAGGGTGAGTCTTTGACTTGTACATATATTTTAACTGTAGATTCTTGATGCTGAAGGAAACCTTTTTTTCATTTTCCATTTTTCCGAATTCGGCTCTGTTAAAGAGATATAGCCATTTGAAAAAAAAAGTTGAGCTTAATGCGTGCCTGGATCAATTCTCTGCAAACACCTCAAAGTTCATACTTTTCGATTGAAATTGAGGTGATTATTAGATGTTCTGGTTGATACAATTAGAAAATACTCAAGCACTAACCTTATTTGAATAAGAATGTTACAAACACGATATTTCTTAACAAAACACTTAGTTCTGTCCGATCATTTCGGCAATTGAAAAGCTATATTTCTCCCACCAAAATAAGTTCCTTCTTCGATTGTCCTGGAGTTTAGTTTATAGACACTAATAATTTGTTCATATTTTCCTCGATATTCTAAAACGATCGCATAAAAAATGGTTTTTCACTAACCTATCCTAACTCCATTAACTAAAGTCATATGATTCAGGGTCAATGACCTAAGCTTACCACATTCTCTGTGATATAGCACAGAACTATAGAGAAGACGATGCCAGATTGCCGATTTTCTCTTAAAAAAATGCGAGCTCAAGAAAGCAGTACGTCCCCTATCGTTAGCGGATGAACTATCACAATCGCTAAAGGCATCTAGGCGTTGCTCTTTGAAAATGCCAAAAGAGTAGTTCTGATTCTCGCCAATATAGCGCTACGTTTCTAATTTCAGTTGCCATCCATGGCCTTCTGAAGGGAAGAGTAGGCCACTCTTCCCTTCAGAAGGCCGTAGATGTACCCGCGATGCACTGTGCTCCAACCAGTCCAACCTAAAACGTTAGTCAGCACGGCATAAACAAATTTCACGCTTTATTTATTTACAGAGAATGAAGCAAACAGGTGATGATTATGTAAATGACTTTCAGTGAATTGATGTAATAGTAGTGTCGTTCTGGTGTCGAGTTATATTGTTTCGATAGATATTTTGCTGAAGGACCGGTAACAATGAATTTCAAATAGAAACTGCATATAAAATGTATAATTCATCATAGAGATTTTAGTCTTGACAAAGTTGAAAAACATTCTGACAACGTTGGTAACTTGTTGAGAGACCAGAGAAAAATAATTTTCGATGAGATTTAACTCAGGACAGCATTCAGATTATTCTTGAAATTCATGATTTTTTCCTCTAATTCAATCTTATACAATTAGGAATAACTTGAGAACGACGCGTTTTATTGAAAAAATATAAGAATACTTTTGTTTTCTAAAATAATTAATTCTTTCGAAAACGTGAACCGTTCATCTTTTTCAAGTGGTTTTATAGTATTTTTGCGTGAATTTATAAGTCGACTATACTGTAACTTTTTTACCAGGAAAAATATGAAATAAGTTTCAATTGAGGAATATGCACCATGAATAGAGTAAAAACTTAACCAAAATTCAGTTCATTCGAAATATCGGTTCCGAATATATGGAAAGAATGGTGTTAATTTCATGGATTTTTGACACCCTGTATCTTCCAAACGAAACCGAATTTTGAAAATGGTATAAAAAAAAAGTGTTTCGTTTGATGAGAGGAATCTACAGTCAAAATATATGTACAAGTCAAAGACTCACCCTGTATGTTACGGGCAATGTATCGAATACATTATGAATACTGACCATTAAAATTGAACAATTTGATAAATTTGAATTACTTTACGATAAGATAAGACTCAGATTCAGATAAGACTCATCATTTGCTACTCGAAACCCGACCAACACAAAGAACCATCCTCAAGCTACTAGGAGTGACAATCGAGCCTGATCTTAAGTTCACATGCCATATAGAAGATATGAAGGGGAAGCTGCCCAGATCGATATTTACTGTGAGAAGAAGTAAACAACTTGCCGGCCAGCAATCTGCAAAGACAGCATACTTTCACACTATAATCTCCTACGGCATCATCTTCTGGGGTGATAGTTCACATGCTGTGGAGATATTGATCAAGCAAAAACAGGCCATTGGAGCATTGTGTGGTGCAGGACGCCTGGATAGCTGCAGAGCTTTGTTCGTTAGGGAGTCTATAGTAACGTTACCCCGTCTCTTCTGATCCTGGCCTGTGTACTCTTTGTTCATGATAACCTAGATACTTTCCAGAAGAACAACTTTCACCATGACTAATCTACCAGACACGCTAACAACCTTGCCCTTCAACATCATAGGGTGGGATGTTTCCAGCTGACCATCAATCATACAGCCCTGAAGGTTTATAATAAGTTACCCCAATGTTTCAGGCAACTAACAATCCTGAAAAGCCATTTAAAAAAGTATCTACTGGAGAAGGCCTATTACTCTATGAATGAATATTTTCTTGACCTGTGATTTATCTGTTTTTTTTTGTTTGCTATTTGTGTTATTGATGTTTCTACCATTATCTGTTTTTTATATTGGTTCTACAACTGATGTTGACTCCTCATGTACTTTTGATGGGTTCAAATAATCTTCCATGTATTTATTAGGAGGATGAATAAATAAATAATTTCTCACATTGCCCGGTCAATCTGAAAAAACGAGCTGAAAAAATGCCCTGATGCTAAAAAAGGTGATGCAGTTAGAGTTCGAGTCCCAGATGTCGACAGAGGTCGCACCGATGATGGAAGAAATATTTTGGTAGTTGTTCTCGTAACAGATGCAAATTAGGCATGAAACACGCAATTCTGAATCAACTTCATGCCGGGAACCGATTTACAATAATATAATGCATACCTCAATACGATTTTTTTTCACTCAATGGAATATCGAGTAAATGTGTCAAGTAATTAAAAAGAATTGTCGAATGAAAAGACAAAAATATAACGATTTTCATTAGATATTCAAAAGCTGGAGTATATACAATAAAATAGCTTCACAATAAATATGGAGTATCACTTTGGTAAACTTCAAATTATTCCATTTCCATATAAACTAGCGTACATGACAGAACTGAATTCATTTGCACAAAAACCATAAAAAATCACCTGGAATATGGGAAAAACGTTGTATATGTTTCCAAAACAACTTTTTTCACTTTCTGGAGAGAAATATCAGCTCTTCAATCGTTTCTGAACATATGATTTCAACGGACTGTGAATGGCACAGACCGATGAATGAAAAGTGGACATATTTCTTTCAGAATAGCGTTTTCCCCTGGGTTGTTGTTCACTTAAAACCATATTGTGATAATCGACACCAGACCTAAAAATTAATTGCAACCATACATTAAACACACAAAAATCAGTATGCAAAGATGAAAGATGAAAATTGTAACCTATTTAACAAAAACCGATTTATTCGCACAAAAAACATGAAAAATTACCTGGAATATGAAAATAACGATTGAAAACCATTAAATCAGGTACAGAATGTATGAAATATTTTATGTGCACCACCTTTTTCTCGTGTCTTCGATACAGGGTGGGCTTTTCGAAACGAAACAGACGAGATAACGGGCGGAATAAATTTATTTCAAAAAAATGCTCTACACGTCGATTTTGTTTCGAGGGGGACAACTTTTAAAGTCAAATTCACAACTATATCACTTCAACCCTTAATGTTAGAACACCAACCCCTAAATTTTGAATAGGAAAGATAGGGTGAGTGATACCTCATTTGAAAGGCCTTTTTACCATGAATTCAGCGTAATAATTTTTTTCTCATTTAACGCATTCGTTTTCGAGATATTCAATTTTGAATTTCGTACAGTACCATTCATTCCGCTAACAATGCTATGTGAATTAATCAATTATTTGACTAATTATTCATTGTTAGAATTTTGACTTTGTATTTTGATGTCTGGTGTATGGCAGTTATGGAGTTTCATCAAATCTACAGAATGAATGAATTCGCATTCGATTGATTCAGACAGCTTGCTTGACGACAATACCATCTTTGTTCCAAATTCAAATGTCAATATCTCAAGAATCAACGAATCAACGAATCAAATGAAGAAAAAATTAATATCCGGAATTCAGGATAAAAAGACCTTTCAAATGAGGTATCACTCACCCTATATTTCCTATTCAAAATTTAGGGGTTGGTGTTCTAACACTAATGGCCGTTTGCACCGTTTCACTGCTAAGCATGGTTAGACTAACCGATGTTAAATATTTAAACGTTGTTTAGGGCGTTGCCGATTGCACCGTCGAATCTTAATCGTTGTTTAGTTTAATCGTCGATAGGTTTGGCAATGTCGCTCACGTTATAAGAAATTCATAGAATTATGAATAAATATATTGAATATTGTGGAAAAATTTGATGTTTCGAATTCCTATGACAGTACATAGATGCATAGAACACCTGGTGTAACGACTCCCTACTAAAAATTGTGACCAAAATTTGTAGATCAAAACGGCATCCTAGATTTCAGATTTTGGACTAGTTCCGGAATAAATCCGCAATATTTATCGGTCGTGGCGCTACTGCGGCAACGACAAAAAACGCGACCCCTTTCGGGAGAAATGAAAAGCTGCACAAAATATCACGTTTTCGATCGACAAGAAAGTCTTAAACAAAATCTAATCAGTGCCAACACCAGGTATTTCTATGCATCTATGACAGTACATTTCTAGCTTTCACATCTTTGCAATGAAAAATTTGATACTGGTGTTGAAAGTGATTGGGATAATGGAAAGCAAAGTATTGAAAAGAAGTCATTCCCAATGCGAGAAAGCGTAAATATAAAGGTAGTACCACACACTGCTAGTAATTGTGTATATATATCACATGTGTACTTTTAGGTGTCTCTCAGAATACACCATCCAACAATAGTGAAGGCTCTCACCAGAACAGACTTCGCGGAAAAATGTAGTCTACTCATTGATAGAAGGTTGGCTCTCATTGACAAATAAGAAGAAAAAGTCAATGAGGAAATCCTCGCTATTCTAGAGGAAAGTGTGGCAAAAGCCCGAATATTTCAATTATATATAGAAATAAGGGAAGAGCACTTGAAAAAACTGAAACAAATTAAAAATGTGTAAAATCTACTCTCATTCCATTTTATAATGATGTTGTATTTCAAGAAAAAATAAAAATAGCTATGTTCATTTCAGTATAGTACTTTTTATCCATGCTCTCAAAATAGTTTTTTCTTCGGTAAAATCTTAGAGGGAAACCAAATTCAATTATGTCTAGAACTTTATGCAATTGCGCGAGTAAATCTGAATATTCAAATATTCCACTGTCAATCGTTTTTGACATTAATCGAGCTCTAAACGAGCAAATTTCTGTGTTTAGTTTAAACGATGTTAGATGGCCATTTAATCATTCGTTAGGAACGGTGCAACCCGATTAGAGAATAAAACGTTGTTTATGAATTTAATCATTGTTTTGACAAACGGTGCAAACGGGCATAAGGGTTGAAGCGTTATAGTTATAGTTGTCCCCCTCGAAACAAAAATCGACGTGTCTGAGCATTTTTTCTGAATGAATTTATTCCGCCCGTTATCTCGTCTGTTTCGTTTTAAAAAGCCCATCCTGTATATATTCGGGTATATTCGGGTTCTGTTGCCGTTTTATAGAATGGAAGTCATACGTCAGTAGGAATTCAAATTTCAATAGTGATTTTCGAAGGTTAAACGTTGAACAAAAATTGTGGGACCCCTGAAGAAAACAATGTCTTCATCGGATAATGATCGGATAATAGTGGAATTCAAATAAAAGAATTTCGTTCATTTATTCCACATCCATTTTCTTGCATATTTGCCAACATCAGCAAGAAACCATTATCGTTCGAAACTTCTGTGGACTACTTTCCACAGAGAAAGTTTTATAGATTCAGAAACTTCGATGTGCATTACTCTAAATTGTTTTGAGTGAAAAGTTTTCGTTTAGCAAGGGAGACATAATATAACATAGTATATGAAAGACTTGGACTTCATTGTAGGGAAATTTTAATGAAATACATAAAGTAGAGTTTGTTCAAATATTTTCTCTTCCCTGCGGATTCTTTTCACTGAAAATATACTGTTTGCTCTTCGTTATGATTTTTTTTATCGGACAACGGCGTTTCACTTTCCTTGTTGAGATAATTTTGTCTGAATGAAAAAACCTTTTTTTCATTTTCCTATTTTCGGAATTCAGGTTTGTTGAAAAGATTTAGCCATCTGAAAGAAAATATTGGGCCAAATACGTGCCTGATACGATTCTCTGCCAAGACCTCTAAGTTCATATTTCTCAATTGGAATTGAGTTAAAAAATTTAGGGAATACCCAAGTACCAAACTTATTTGGATAAGAATGTAAAAAATATGATATTTCTCGACAAAAACACCTAGTTTTGTCCGGTTATATCTGCCATCAAAAAGCCATATTTCTCCCAGCAAAATAAGTTCCTCCTTTGATTTTCCTGAAGATTGTTAAACACTAATTTATGATTAATCAACCCTAACCGAACTCATTTTGTATTCTGAACAATAATCTTCTATGAATATTTCACAGAGATTTTGAGAAGACCATGCCAGATTGTTTGTTTTTCGTCTAACATGGTACAACCAGATATAGTCTTTGGTATGACGGTGTGTCTTGCGTGGTAGCGGGTGATTTAGGCATTCAGACAACGCAATATACGCAAAAGTAGTAGAGCCGGACACCACTTCTGCGTATTTAGTATTAATTGAGTAAATCGCCGGAGTGGTCGAGCGCCCGCTACCATGCAAGATCTGTGCATCGACCTATCTCAAACTTCAGTGTCTATGAACGACACATGCGTATAGCGACGATCGGCGCGATTTGTGAACAAAAATGGAGCAAATCCTTTCTATAGCTATGTTGTTATAAAAGATAAAAGTGATTATTTTAGGTGTTTTTTTCAGATCTCATGATGATTATGTGAAGACTCTCAGTGAAATATTAACGGTGTAGTGCCGAGGTTATGAAATTTCAAGAGGATATTGTTTAGATAGGAACATCGCCACAGATTATTTAGTGCTAAGTATTATTTTATTTTTCATTAAGTTCAACTTGTTTATTGATTTCAATTCAATACGTGGTTTGTATCGACATTCATCATTCATATAATATCTGAATTTTGTATTTCATCGACATTTATTTTTTATATGGACCAGTTACAATAAATTTTCAATTGAAACTGTGCGTCTAAAATGTATAATTTCATGTTCCTTGGTGTTCAATTTCGTCTCCCACATTTGTGGGATTTTGTTATTACATCATATCTCCGCAACAAACGTTTTTCCATTGTTTAGATTTTAGTTTCGACAACGTTGATAAAAATTGTGACAACATTGTTAACTTGTAGAGCGATTAATTTTTCTGCGATTCGGTGCTTTTTAAAATATAGGGAACCATCCAGATTATTCTTGAGATTCATTATTTTTTCCTCGAACTTTATAGCATAAAATTAGGAATAATATTTTCGAAAAAACAAAGCAATACTTTATTTTCTAAAATGATTGATTATTTCGAAAATTTGAACGGTTCATCTTTTCCAAGTGGATTTATGTCAATTTGACGTGGATTCATGAGTCGGCTACGCTGTAACTACCAGGAGAAATATTTAATAAGAGAAAACAACCAACCAAAATTCAGTACATTTGAAATAAAAGTAAAGTTCCGAAGATAGGAAAAGGGAGATGTTTTTAATGGATTTTCGACACCCTGTCTCGTTCGAACGAAACCGAATTTTGAAAAATGGTGTGAAAACATTTTTTGTTGTTCGATGAGAGGAATCTACAGTTGAAATGAATGTACAAGTTAAAGACTCACCCTGTAAACAGGTTTTTTTCTACACCATTGTTCTGGCCGACCTGTTATTTCATTCTTTTTATTTATTTTATTGTTTCCTTGTTCATTGTTCATATCATTGTGAAGTTTTCATTCGTTTATTGTATTGTTGTTTTCTTTATTTTAGCCTGAAGAAGGCTCAATAAAGGAGCCTAAACGTTGCTGAAGGAATAGTATTGTTTTGTTTTGTTCCTTGACCGATAAAATCAATTTTATATTGAACTAGCTGGCCCGGCGAACTTTGTTCCGCCCAAATGATACTTACGGTTGATTTCACAAATCGTAATCACCGGTAATCGGAGATCAACGGCTTGGTTCTCTGATTTTTGAACTGTCAAATGTTTCCACGGATATGGGCTATCACACAGAACAGATACACAAAAATAATATGTCATAATATGTCAATCACTAATAATTCAGTTATTTCCGCAAATATATTTATTACCCAAACAGAAATTCAAAAACATTTTAAAAATTATGAGAAAAGATGAGAATTGAGAATGGACATCTCACGATTGGAACTCATCGCCAACATCCGATTTACTTGACATTTCGATAAAAATTCACTGTGATATTCACCCGCTTCTTCGCGGTCATCGATTGATGTCATCTGTTCTCCTCAACCTCAACAAATTCATCGCCATTTAATTGTGATAAGGTCAAATATAGTACCTCCACGATTACGTTATTTGGAATAAATAAAACTATAAAAATAACTAATAATCATCAGTCAGAATGTGTGAATAGCGCCATCTGAAGTGGTAAGAACGAAACTTTTCTCATATCTCAACGAAATCTAATCATTTTAGACATCTTTACTCCTAAGCTAAGACATTTTGGTTTTGCCCAACAGCGCAGAGTTGTAGGCAACTCAAATAAGACACTATTACAGTGACTATAGAGGGAATATAGTCACTGTACACACTATTTGTTTATATCGCCATCTAACGCGGAGAATATCAAATGAAGTACAAACGAATAAGCGGTAACGTAACTGTAACTGTAGCGACATCTAGTGGCCTTACTCAAAAGGAGGAAAAGCATTTCCTGCATAAGTAAAATTTTCATCGATTTTTTCAAAGTTTTATTGTATTTTATAACAATCAGACCGTGGACGAATCCATATATGAAGTTTCATAACAAACAGTCCATCCGATCTCGAGTTATAAATGGTGTAACCAACATCTTTCTTTTATATATATATAGATTTTGAAACGTTATTTAACCAAAAGCTATCATCAAAAGAAACGCTTTTTCTTTGAGAAAGTAACATTTCCCGGCCTGGTCCGGAATTTACGTACTTTCTGGACTAGGCCGGAAAAACTCACGTCGTTGTTGTCATTGTGATGATCATCACAATAGGAACGGAATAACGGATGACAGTTCTGTTCTATTCAATTCAAATAATAATCAAAATGTATAATAAAGAAATGTGTCGTCCCATTGATTTGAAATTCTACACGGTTGCAGAAAAAAATATTGTACGCAACACGCCCGAAAATAGTTTTTTTGGACTCACAGACTTCCGGGACTCGCCTCCGGCTCGTCCTACAATTTTGTCTATTCGTCCAGAAAACCCTATTTTCCGGACTTGTTACGTAAATTACTATTTTTTCATTTTTCATTCTTTCGAATTCGTGTCTTTCAAAAAGATACAGCCATTCGAAAAAAGCATGATATCATTCTCTGCAAACACCTCAAAGTTATTTCGATTGAAATTGAGTAAATACATTCTGGGAATACTCTCATTGGAATGAAAATGTAACAAACACGATATTTCCCAACGAAATCACTTAGTTTTGTCCGATTATATCTGCAATAGAAAAGCCATATTTCTCACATCAAAATAAGTTCCTTCTACAATTTTCCTAAAGATTAGTTTGTGAACGATAAACCTCTTTGAACTAACTAATTCTTAAAAAAAAACCTTTTTCTTGGAAATTTCTGCACGCCTGTAAAGAAGATACAAAGACCTTGCCAAAAAATTACCACATGACCCACTTTCCTCATTCAAAAAATTCAAAATGAACAAACCACTTCTGGAAATCTTTCGAAAGGTGGAAATTATATGCTCTAGGAAGGCCATAAATACTAGATGTGAATGAATTAGAGAGAATTCATAACGAACTTTCCATTGGACGAGACTTTCATAATTTTCGCAAAACTGAGGATTCAGCAATTTAACTTGTCAAAGTCTCCGCCGTTGCTAGATGGAGTTAAGGTGGCTCAGAAACCTGAAATGTCCAAAAGCTGGCACCGAGGTAGAGATAATGTGGGTAGTCACAAAACTCCCAAACTAATTACACACCTCCACTGTCATGAATTAATTTTCCTTCTGGATTTTGCCGCTGACGTAACGAACTTAATTTCCTTTGACGAGTTCAAACGGTTATCAACACGCTCATCTCGAAAATATGAGAACCGGTTCATACAAAATCCAAAACTGGGGAACATCTCGAACTTACACAGGCCACCAGTAAAGTACCGGGAATTAAGGATTAGAAAAGCTCGATTGAACTTCTTTGGGGCTGAATTCGGCCTATTTTCAGAAAAGAAGCACCTCTGCTTCTTTCTAGAAAATGATTTTCCAATAAGAGGTGTGGTCCAATGACCCCGCCGGACAATAAACCACACTAAACAGTCGAACTTTGAGGATAAAGAGGTTTTTCTTCAATAACTCTTGGGTTTTCCGAGCCCCAGATACGACATTTTTTCTTGTTGACGAAGCCACCGAGGTGGAAATGAGCTTCATCACTCAAGATGACTTTTCGATGGAATTCCGGATCATTTTTATGCATTTCAAGGACCCAATCAGCAAAGACACAACGTTGTTGATGATCGGTCGGCTTGAGTTCTTGTGTTAAATGAACTTTTTGAGCCTTAAGATCCAAATCTTCATGAAGAATACGCTGTAATGTAAGTGTAATGACGCTTGTGGAATGCCTAATTCCCAAGAATGGACAAACCTGGGGTTTCTTCAATATTTTCGGCTACAGCAGCAATATTCTCGACTGTTCACTAACTTGTCCCAACAGCTCAAATTTTTCCACCAATTCCTTTATTGCGGTTCGACAAGGTGCATCACGACGACCCAAAATTATAAAATAAATTACACTTACAAACCAGCTACAACTTCAAGAAAACACAAATAAATATAAAATATATAATATAATAAAGAACAGCTCTTCAGCACAAAACAAATGAAGAAGATGGAGTCAATACTACATCTAGATTAAGGAACAAACAGGTGTTCATCAAATCTGCAGAACAGGGACAGTAAACTGCGATCAAAGGTGAAGAGAAATACAGTCCTATACAAGATGTCGTTCAGAGTTAGGGCCGATCCTAGGGTGTTGGCCGCCCGCGTGCAGAATCCTTATTTGCCGCCCCAAAGACAAAGAATAAAATATCTTTTCTTGACATATATATAAAAAAATCTTTGATGGGCCTCCTCTTATTGTTAGGAAAAAAACTGTACATGTTAGATTTAAGGGGGTAACCCCGTTACTTTCCCCGTAAATATTTTGATGATCTCTCTGCCCTCCTACATCTTCTCTTAAGATTTTTATGTTATCTTACACAATGAAAATGCAATTTTCATACACGCATATATATTTTTAATACTACTGTATTCGTACTAGATGATGTATCATGTACGAGATACATAATACATACATTTCAACAAAATAAAAAATATTCAATGAAAAAAATATGATATAGGAAAGAAAAACGTACTGAATAATGAAAAAAAAACAAACCTATATGTCACGAAAAACTATGTGTACAAACAGGAACTAAAGGTCTTTTATTCATCCATTTAAAAAAAATAAAAAACATTCAATGAAGAAAATAAACTTGATACTGAAAAAGCAAACCTTTATGTGACAAAAAATATAAATACAAACAGGACATTTCAACCAATTCAAAAATCATTCAATAACAAAATGTAATATAGGAAACATAAGATAAATACTAAAGAAAAAAACACAAACAAACTAATATATAACAAAAAGTATAAATACGAACAGGAACTGTATTTTATTCAGTCTGTAATGACTAGTATATGTATAAACAGGTACCTATAAAATAACTTTCCTAGCTTGTGGAGAAGCAAATAAATCAATAATTTCGCTCATATCAATTCTTTCCGATATTTCAGATTCAATAGAGATAATGGCCAATTTCGAGAGTCTCTCCTGTGACATATTGCTCCTCAAGTAATCTTTAATTATTTTGAATTTACTGAAACTCCTTTCTCCTGAAGCAACAGAGACAGGCAATTTTAATAAAATTTTTATGGCTAATGTGAAATTGGAAAAAACAAGAAATTAAATAATTTTTAACAATAATTTCTAATATTTCATGATAATAAATTAAATTTTTCGAGAAATTCCTTTGAAAAAAAACATAATATAATAATATAGCAACTAGCAACAATATAATTTTATAATAGTTCGATGGCTTTTGATATCTGTGTGGAAGATTTCACACAAGCCCATCTCTATTGAACCGACTGAATAACAACGCCACATTCTTACTGCGGCGACCCGCGACCGTCTCAAATTTGAAAAACAGTGTAATAATATTGGATTTTGAGTTGATCTAAAAATTTCATTGACACTCACATTGGGCTATATAAACTTTTTTACAATAGAAAACACTTTCCACAATCAAATTTGTTCGTAAGCATGCAACAGGAGGATTACCTATTATTAAATTTACCACGGAAGAGACAGGAATCCAGAAATTTGGTGTGACAACGAGAAATAAACATATGAAGCTATGGCAGTAACTGCAGAAAGCATCATTACAAACCATAATAATGGCACCCCTGCCGTTTTTGTTTTTACGACAACGCGATTGATTCGATTCCAACATCTGGTAATTTTTACCAATCCTAGACATTCCTATTTCTAGACCTAATGGATACCAATAATTGCTCTCAGATGGTAGTTTTTTCGATCTTTGTATCACGTTCTTCTGAAGCAAGCATTCCTTTGTTCCTTTTTGTCATTGAAGAGGAACAAGGAATATTTGATTTGACAAGATTGAAAAATTCAGTTTCATTTAATTTTTTCTCGTCTCATTCAAAATTTGGATGATTAGAGTTGGAAAGTAATATTCAATAATTAAAAAACAATCTAAAGATTTGTTGAAAATCATATTTTTGCAAACTGACGTAAAAATGTGGCGGCCTGCGGCCGCCCCATTAGTTTGGCCGCCCGCGTGCGGGGCACGCGCTGCACACCTGCTAGGATCGGCCCTGAAATCAGAGTAATGAAATATAGAAAGGCGCGAAACCACAACCAACTTGTTTATTCAAAATATTATTGTCATTATTTTTATGATCCGGATTATCATGCTCTCTAAATTATCTAACAGGGGGCACTTATTTGCCAAGTATGATATTGTAAAATTTATATGCATGTCGAATGTGTGACCGGTGTCGATAGGATTGAGACAACTCAAATGTTCTTTTATCCGAGTTTTCAAGTTCCTGAAAGTTCTTCCTATGTAAAACGCGTCACAAGAATTACAAGTTAGTCTATAGACTCCATTGCGATCCACAGGTGCAATTGTATCTTGTTGTTTATTAGTTTTCTCTCCAAACTATCAATGGACTTGGATGATATCTTTGCGAAAGGTTTGAGGATATTCGCTGATTTGTAATAGAATTTATTAATGAAAGTTAACGATCTGTATGGTCTTTCATTCTGTAAAGCGGCATTATCAGACTTGAGAAGAGTGAACCTTTGGTTACTAGTGTATGAACAAATAGTGGACAAAAATCAGCAACCTTCGAAAAGGTCACAGGATTTCTGAATTTCCTCATTTTTTCAGGAGCCGCGTAACGGAATTTTTCAACGTATGTTTCACCACCTTCAAGAGGTGCGACTTGCTTGAAACTTGCTCACGTATTGTAATTGCGATGCCATCGCTAAAATTCAATTACGTGCGCCTAAGGTTCTGACTACGATCCCCAGAATAATTGATATATCGAGGATTATTTCTAAAAGAAACGAGATCCTCCGCCATTTTGCAACCAAATTCGGATTTCCTATTCCGTCAAGAAAAAAAAGGTTCGGTGGTTCGATTTTCGATGCGTTTTCATTGGCTTCGCCGGTCTCTATCTAATAAATGTAACGGAATATTTCAACGCAGTTTTCAACTGAATTGAAAATTGTCCCCTTTTTGCTGTATTTATATTGCAAATCGGTTCAATGGAATCGCTTCTGATTTTTGAGACATTTGTATAATTTGAATAATGAAAGAGGATGAATTCCAAATAATTTCGAGGCAATGAACTTTGGAATGAAGAACTCATACATAATCGGAAATCTTATTTTGATGTACAATGTTACTGCTTCACCGTGTGAAGAATTCATCTTCATTTTCTTTTTTTGGCGAATTTTAAATTGCACGGTACTCAAGTCTGCTGGAGATAAATACTTCTTAGTTCATTCAATAAGCCAAATGTTGTCAAGTGTGGTATTTTCTTCCTGTGCAAACAAATATTTACAGTTCTGCAGTTTGCACTGAAAGGAAATGGATAACTGTTTTTCAGCGACTCGATTCTTTTGTCTCCCGCTGTTCTTTGTATAGTTTCAGAGATTAATTTTCTTTACATTCTCAGGTATTCATTATTCAATTTTTCTGACGACCACATACGAAAATGACAAATGGGACATTATACAGGGTGTCTAGTCTAGTTTTAAAAAGGCAAAACGTCAAGGGGAGATTATTCAAGTGATTTGCAACAAAAAATGTCATATAACACATGGTCGAAATCTTGACGGTTATTCTTCAATTTAACATTTCTCGTTTTCACGAAATATTTCAATTTTTTCCATGACATCTTTAATATATCAGTTATGCTTGTAGCTTCATCGAATTCGATCCCATATTTGGAAATATGGTATTATGTATTATGTATTAAATTTTCTACAAGAAAATAATTTCAGTGTGCCAAAAATATTTCTATTGCGGGTTGGGTGAGGATATGAATATCACTATACTGAAGTGAACAAAATCAGTCATATTTTTCCAATGGGTTTTTCGTTGAAAAATTATTCATTATGGACATGTTTTCTTTTCAGCAAAAAATACCTCATTTAGTGTACTTTCGAATGACATATCAACTTTTTTGCTTACTGCTTGTTTTCTGCCATAATATCATGGTTAACAAGATAAAAACGAGAAAGTCGAAAAATTTCAAACCTAAATTTGCTCCATTTTGAAACTCATTGTGATTGAATATATCGAAGAATTTCTTATGGAAATCATGAATTTATCATATGTAATACCACTAGAGATGGAATTTTGCCGGCAAAATTTCTCGATTGTAATATGAAAGTTTATTGCTCGGAAATTCCGCGTATGACATTTGTATCAAAATCACGAGCCGTCAGGCGAGTGATTTTGGAAAAAATGTCATGATCGAAATTTCCGAAAAGCAACAAACTTGAATATTACAAGAGAGAAATTTTACCTGCTTAAATTTCATCTCGAGTGGTATTCGGCATGAATATTTCCCGAGAAAATGTCTATGGTCACATTTGACACGGATTCCGCTATTTGGCAAACTAGAATTCATAGATTAACTAAACGTTGTTTGTTTTCTCTATGATATTCATTTCAGAAACTATCTATGAATTGGAGAAACGTCAAAAATTTTATCGCTGAAAAACCAACATGTTGGTTTTGCCGGTTTGAAAGTTTTTTCGAGATGAAACGATCGTTGCTACGGAAACTTCCTCACTAAAAATGGAAAGAGTGGAATAGTCAATGAAATCAGAATAATTCAGAAGAATGAAATAATTTTCAATAATACAGATTCCATGAAGAAATGTAGAAAACAGACTATTACTATTTATAACAATTGTCTGAAATATCCACCTCCTTGTTCAATACATTTAACACATCCTTTTCGAACTGAATCAACAACCTTGCGAAGTTCGCAATGTTTCTGAAGCATTTCTGCACAACACAATTTAATCCTTTCGATCAGAGCCTCTCGAGTCTGAACGTGAATTCGGTACACATTTTCTTTTAAGGTGCTCCAAAGGCGTCAGGTCTGGGCTCCTTGGTGGCCATCTTACCGGACCGTACCTTCCAATCCATTTTCCCCCAAATACTCATTCATCAACTGTCGCGATATTCTATGTTCGAAAAAACTGGCATTATTTTCTCGATTTCTTCTCGAATAATTATTATAAATCAAATTAATTCGGTAAATTCAAAAAAACGTTACTAAGAGAAAAGTTGTAAATTTCTTTCGAACATAACTGCCTGACTGCGTGATTCTTCTACTGTTGAAGAATCACACTCAAAAAAATAGATTACTGGAATTTCCTGTTAATTGTATTCCTGTAACGCATGAAAACTACTTTTGTTGCTGAAACTGGAAATTTACTGTCAACCCAGCATTTCGATTCCTGCTGAGGTGTAATATGCCGTTTGAACAGAAATTAATGTTGGGTTCGCAGGAATCAAAAATTCAGAATTCTCTATAAAGATTCCTGTAATTGGAAAAACAATATTTTGCAGATGCTGCTGGATTAAAATGTGAATGTGAAGAATAATTTTTTGAATACTGGAAATTGTAGTAAATAGTAACGCTAAACTGAAATATGTGATCGTAAGGAACAGCAAAGGTTATTCAGGAATATTTTTGTCCAGACATGTAGTATGTGGCTTGCACTTGTGCAAGATTGCGATTCAGTTAGTGTTATGTGTTGTAGTTCGTACTGTTAGTTGTCGTGTACAGTGAGCTGGCAATGGAGGAAGTTTTCTCTAACAATGGATTTTTTCAATGATGACATTGGCGATTTCAACTTTCCCTTAGGAATTGCCATTTTCAGTTTGGATGCCCCTGATGAGCTGGGACCTAAGCCAATATATTGATATATTTAGACGTAAGTAATGTTTCATTATTATCATATTACCTACAATTATTACACATATGGGGATATCACCTTAGACACAATGAGTATTTTGGGAAGAAACAATGAAGTAAATACACAATGTTGATTATATCTTCAAGCATAATTTATATCTTTTCCAGCTTCTCCAACTTCTTAGTGATAGTAATGATGGCAGAGCTATCTTGGCTGAGCAGCCAACAAAGGGATGTGGGTCCTCGAATGCTAGGTCCACATATGACATAAATAATACTTTATAATTTTATAAATTCTGTTTTATTCGGGGCGAATCTGTTTTGTTTTTTTTTGTATTTTTTGATCTTCTTGATTCAACTCTACTTCAATCTCAGAGTTATTGATATGTCTTATACTTCTTTGGTTGTTGTTATTTACATTTTTGAAATAACAAGCTGTTTCCATGTGGTACCTTGTACCTTTACCCAACTTGGTGCAAATACTGCATGGCTTCTTTTCCACATTTGAGGCATTCGGTCTTACATAAGTATTACTTTTCTTTTCATACCCGACGTTATTATTTCTCTTTACTGTGTGTTCGTACTTGCTTATTTCATTAAAGAGATCCACTGTATCTTTTACCGTTTCTCTATCAATTTTGTTCAAAATGAATTCTGGTAAGCCAGCTGCTACAAGATCTACTAAAGTACCCGCTTCTATAGAACCTCTCATTTCCAATAAAAGTTTTTCTTTTTTTATAGCGTAGTCCAATAAGGAGCCGTCTCTATATCTGAATGACAAAGCGTTTTTAACTGGGCTCCAGCCTTTATTTGCGAAAGATTCGCAGAATTTTTCTTTCCAAATATACCATTTTGCTTCAAGTGTAAACTTTATAATCATTGAGCTGTACCAATCCACACATGACTTATCCATGAACAGCCTCAATACTTCAATCTTGTTTACATCAGAATTTATTTTGAAACGTGTGCACTCCCTTTCAAAAACTTCTATCCACTGGTTTGCATTATTGGTTTTACTTGTGAATTTTTCTAAAACAAATTTATTAGCTATTTTATTCAAATTTTGTTGATCATCATTGTCTTGATTTTTTTCTCTTTCGACTAGCTTTTCAAGAATTTTTTGTAAAGTGTTGGAATCTTCTGTTCTTGAGATTGTGTTATTTACTGTTTTGGTATCTTGATCCAGTAGTTGTAAATATTGGTCAGAAAATTGTATGTTACCATCATCTATGTAAACTTCTTTAAGCTTCTCTGTTAAAGTTATCCAGACTTTTCTGTATTGGTACCTTTTATTTATACTGTTTTTCACTTTTGTGAATGCTGAGTGTTTAGTCAACTCAGTATGCAGTGAGGCTATTTGCAATTGCTTTGGTACTTCATAAGTTTCATTTTCCTCTGTTGTGATTGAGGTTATGGCATACACACTTGACTTCCCGTCTGATGCTGGAATTATTGTGAATTCAAATTGTAGTTTTTCCATCTTCCTGTTTTATTACTTTCAATACCCGTCATAGGATACTGAAAAACGAATATTGTCGTTTTATAAGATATTGTATCTTCAGCTTGGTAGGTAGTTGACAAGTAACCAAAACTTGTGTTGCTCTAAAATAAGAGATTTATTTTTATATTAGACATGATTAGAATGTACATTATTATATTATATTATTTTTACCTAAAATAAGAGAAACGACAATAAAAGTTTATTCTTCCACTTATCAACTAATTTTATTTCTCTTCTGACAGTATGTTCTTTCTCTCTCTGTCAAGACACGCGGTCTACTCTGTTTGACCGCCGCGATGCGCGGCAAAATTCAAACTGAGATAAATAGCCTATTTATCTTACATATAGAATATAACCAAATATACTGTACATGTAGAAGTGATTATTATTTTTCATATGTACATATATAAATATTTCATAAATAAACTCATTTTCTTAATTACCTACATATTTCGTCATTAGTTCCTATCTCGGTCCCACAAAATTGAATGATTTAAAAAAATTCTATTTGACTTTTTTTTCAGTTCACTTTTACTAATTGCCCTTTATGCTCTATAAGTCTATACATGCAAAATATTGTTGCATAATGTATATAAAATGAATTGAAAATATAATCTTGTGTTATAAAGATATGCTTTTTTGCTATTGCTGGCGTTGTTCTGCTTACCAGTTTAAGTAAGTTTGAAATGGTTGTGTTAAGAATGGCAAATATTTCGAGCTAATTAACTTGAGATATTTGGAAAGTATTGCTACATTGTCAGGCTATTGTACCTACTAGAAATATATATTTTCAATACAGTTCAATAACATTATGAGGTACAGGAAAGGCCTTATACATTCAATATTGAGTACTGTATAAATAACAACAAATTCCAGTGAATTGAACAAAAAATAGGTTGCAAGGTAGAGGAAAATCCTGATTTATTTACCAATAATTTCCTGTAAATTTATGAGAACACTGGAATATTTAGTGGCACAAAACGAATAGTACTGTGAAACATAATATACTCGTACACTTTAGTAGATTAGATTGAATTTACAGGAATAAATTCCTATTCTCTGTAAAGAAATGAATTCCTGTATTTGAAACAATTCATTTCCATTGTAATAGGATTTGTTCCCTTAACAGGAATTGAGGTACTGTAATCGTTTGGTGAATATAACAGGAAATAACTTCTGTGCCTATTTATAATAGAATTTCCTGTTCTATTAACTTTATTTTTGTAAGGGTTACAGGGTTATTTTTCTGAGTGCACTCTTACCATTGTTTAAGTGAATAACTTCCGTAGTATAACCATAGTATAATACTATGGTATAACTAACTGTGAACTGTCAACTAACAGTGTAACTCTAACCTCTCTCGCCATAGAGCGTAAAGAAGATATACAGAGAAGAAGAAGAGATAGGCGTTGACCCAAGACAGGGTAGGCTGACCATAGAAATGTGATGACGTCACAGCCGTCATTAAATAGCTCTTAATAAAAGTTAAGTGACAGAAACTGTCAGATCTCCATAAGAATAGCTTCGATATTCAATCATGAGTTTCAAAATGGAGCAAATTCAGGTTTGAAATTTTTCGACTTTTTCGTTTTCATCTTGTTAGCCATGATATTAAGGCAGAAAACAAGCAGTTAGCAGAAAAGTTGATATGTCATTCGAAAGTAAACTAAATGAGGTATTTTTTGTGGAGAAAACATATAGTAAATAATTTTTCAACGAAAAACCCATTGGAAAAATATGACTATATGATTTTGTTCACTTTAGTATCGCGATATTCATCTCCTCATCAAACCCGCAATAGAAATATTTTTGGCACACTGAAATTCTTTTCTTGTAGAAAATTTAATACCATTTCCAAATATGTGATCGAATTCGATGAAGCTACAAGCATAACTGATATATTAAAGATTTCATGGAAAAAATTGAAATATTTCGTGAAAACGAGAAATGTTAAATTGAAGAATAACCGTCAAGATTTCGACCATGTGTTATATGACATTTTTTGTTGCAAATCACTTGAATAATCTCCCCTTGAAGTTTTGCCGTTTTAAAACTAGACACCCTGTATAGATGCATAGAATACCTGGTGTTGGCACTGATTGGATTTTGTTTAAGACTTTCTTGTCGATTGAAAAACCTGAGTAGTTGTCCTGCTTTTCATTTCTGCCGAAAAGGATGATTCCGGAAGTAGCACCAGTACTGAAATCTAGAGAGCCTTTTTGATTTACAAATTCTGGTTACGATTTTTAGAACGGAGTCCTTAGTGAAGCCGAATCAAATTGTGAATAGGGAATTCCAAGTAGTGAATACAAATTAGCAAGTGTGTAAATAAATCAGTATAAGTTATTGTCTATAAATTAGTGTTATAAGTTGATGGTACGGTAAAGTTCATTTATAAGCAAAAACTTCACTATGTAAAAACTTTCTGTCGAATTCGGAGTTTCCATTCAAGTAAATATAATGCATATCATCATCGGGTATAATAGTCTTGCCTTATCAGGTATGTAGTATTTATTATCACTATTATTCATTATTTATTATTTATATGCCCCCTCCCTGAGATTTTGATGGCCCTATAGTTTCTTAGCACGACACCTCAATATTTCCTTCTAATTTCTATTTTGGCCCCCTCTGAGAAAAATTTCTACGGGTTTCTGCGGGCGCCCATGATTGCATAATGAAATTGAAGTGTGCTTTGAAATAAATATTGCGAAAACGTCGGATAAACTTTAGAAGTGTCAGTTTTGCATATGCATCATTTTCATCATAAACAAAAGCGTGTAAATAGTATGAAAATTCCATAAAGCATGGATGCAGAGTTCAATGGTGATGTACTCCACCTGAAATTGAAGAGGCCGAAAAATTGACGTCACTGAACTTACTGCCTGAAAAGTCCAAAAGAATGAAAGAATACGCTTACGATCAATTTCTTTCATGGCGAAGAAATAAGAAAATAAGAAGCTCCTTTTCTGAAAACGCTTTGATGGATACATGGGTGACCTTTTTCAATAAATCCAATGCTCAACATTATGGACTAATTATTTTATGTTGCGTATCACTTTATCCATTCACCACGATGAAGATACCTCTAATTTAGTTAATAGGCATTTTTAAAAAGGAAAATTGACGGACATGAACCGAATAGAGCTTTCGATCAGATCATTTACTCACAAACGAGTTAAGCTGAATACAGATTACTCTGACGTGACGTGTAAGGACGTCACGTCAGACGTGTACTGTGCTCCCATTGGCCTGATATGAACGTGAACGCACAGAACAATGTGTTGCATTTTTATATCACTCACATTTTGACGTTCACGTTCATATTAGGCCAATGGGAGCACAGTACACGTCTGACGTGACGTCCTTACACGTCACGTCAGAGTAATCTGTATTCAGCTTAAGTCACGGTATTTAAACGTAGTCTATACAATCCAGTTCTCTTCCCACTCGGAATATTTTAAAAGGCATACACTATTTGTGAATTAAAATATCCTATTTAACTGAACCTGTCATGCATGTATTATACACTGATCGTTGAAAGTCTTGGCCTCCTAGGTTTCTCAAGAAATAAACAATCTATGTTCTGGAAATGAGATAAATATTTTACTCTACTGCAATACATTTGATAGAAAATCTTTGTTGGTTACTCTCTGCTTTATGCAGGATGAGGCAAGATAGGAAAAATGAGAAAAAATTCAAATTTATCGAAAAATAAAAGAGAAAAGATTTTCAATAACTATGCAAACAACCAGCAATGTCATCATTGCTTTGATTTTAAACCAAATGCTTTTGCTGAGAATTTGAGGTGTTTTGATTTTCTTGATAGAGAAAATTCGAAAACCAATGTGACAATATCATATTTATGTATATTGGGTTCTGATCAATAATAAATATCGAAAATAAGTTGTGCGTGGCAACAAAGGACCCCGCACTTTTTGTATGTAAAGTGGCGACCGGTCAAACTTTCTGAAAGTTTGGTATGTTGTTGCACCTAGGGACCAAAAGTGTCAATGGGTCCAATCCAATCCTATGGCTAGTTTTCCAAATACGGGGTGTTAAAGTTGAAAATTGCCCAGATTTTCGGATTTATTTTTTAATTATTAAGAGTTATATTGGATTTCTGTTGCATACACACGTTTACTACATGTTCTAGTAATGAAATTAGTGGATACGAATGATTAAAAATATTTATATTCACAGGGTGATTCACATATGACGATAGTTTTTTGCCAAAATTCACTTTTTCTATAGTGACGTCAGGAAGGCATATTATTGAAATGTTCTTTTCGGTTTAGTATTATGACGATAAAATATTGCATAGTGCATATTTTTTATACAGGGTGTTTTTTCACAGAGGGAACCACTAGACCGTAGACATCATCATTTTTTTAGGATTAATTAGAAACCCTGTAGTTTCGAATTGATTTTTGGGAAAAGTAATACCACAAACATATGTTTGTCTCTAATCTCCAAAATATTCATGGTGGTTTATTCATAGAAAGGAATTTTGGGAAAAGTACAAAAAACATGAACTGTATGAGAAGTAATTATAATAAAGTATTTCGGACTAAAAATTGTGGACTACTAGGTGTCAACTTCATGGAATAATTTCTCTGTGACGAAGCTGTAGAATTATCGAGTGTTTGCAAAAACTATTGTGATTTATTCGTGAATCACCCCGTAACAGTGAATATTTTAGCTGAATATTTCCATGCGCATCTGATCTATACTCATACTGAACTCATGGGTGCAACATGAAATCAATCCAGCTTTTCCATTTGAAAAAAAAAACTGATGGAATGAGGTATCCTCCACTTTAACGCCCTGTATCTCGAAAACTGGTCATGGTATCGGATTTAGAATTCATACCTCTGGAGATGTTGTGGGAATCAATATATAGTAAGAAAATAAATGCATTTGACCGAGGAAATTTTCGAATACAGGGTGTTCATGTTTTTTGTACTTTCCCCAAAATAGAATACCTTCCTATGAATAAACCACCATGAATATTTTGGAGATTAGAGACACACATATGCTTGAGGTATTACTTTTCCCAAAAATCAACTCAAAACTACAGGCTTTCGAATTAATCCTAGAAAAAAATGATTATGTCTGGTGGTTCTACCTGTGGAACACCCTGTATAGAAAATATGCACTGTGCAATATTTTGTCGTCATAATACTAAATCGAAAGAAACATTTCAAAAATATGCCTTCCTGACGTCACTGTAGAAAAAGTGAATTTTGGCAAAAAACTACCGTCATATATTCGTGAATCACCCTGTGAATATGAATATTTTTAATCATTCGTATCCACTAATTTCATTACTAGAACATGTAGTAAACGTGTGTATGCAACAGAAATCCAATCTAACCCTTAATAATTAAAAAATAAATCCGAAAATCTGGGCAATTTTAAACTTTAACACCCCGTATTTGGAAAACTAGCCATAGGATTGTGTTGGACCCATTGACATTTTTGGTCACTGAGTCGGGTGCAACAACATACCAAACTTTCAGAAAGTTTGACCGGTCGCCACTTTACATACAAAAAGTGCGGGGTCCTTTGGCGAGATCTGTTGCGAATTAGATTTCTTCGAAGTTTATCGAATTTCGTCAAAACAAAGGTTGTTGATTGATATAATAAATGTGAATGGTTATGTGGATCTATCAAAGGAAAATCCCACTTTATTGGACCTGTTCAATATTTTCTTGGGTTCTTGCTGGTTCATGAGATATGCCTTCGAAAACGCTTGACAAAGCTGATTTGTCCTGAAGCATAACAGTTATTAATTTGAACGAAAAATTACTTCACTGACTGAAAATAATCCGAGCCTCCTCAGTCCAAATGACAACGTGAAGAACAATTCCAAGGCAAGTGTTTCGAGTGTTTTCAAAATGAATCCCAAGCAAAATTATGAAGACCAGATAACCAATATATTGATAAGGTCCAGTAACTAATACATCAATATAAGATTTGAATTACTGTCAATCGGAAGTGCGTCATTCAGAAACGTTTCTTATTGGTCTCTGCTGATTCCGTCAAAAAATCACAAGAATTGAAATTCAACTCACCCTCTTTCGTACAGAAGAGTTTCGTTTAAATTCGAATTTGTCAAATGGTTTTTCTGTTTGCCTCTTTGTCTGAACAGAGGTTGTCAAGAAATCCTGGAAAAAATTAAAGACTGAAATAAAATTGTTCCCAAATATTGAGGATCGAACACCCTGAAATTTTATTTATTATGTTTCCTCCTTCAACTTCGAATCATTACAAAAGAAATATCGCAATTTGTCTCCACCAGTACCAGCCAATATACCCGATCTTTTGAGTGTTAATTTCCGAAATGAGTAGAGGTCAGGAATTGTCGCACTTTCGGTCGAAATCAATTTTAACATTTGAATTACGACTTACTCGTTCAAGAATTGGTGGTTGTGTTTCATTTTCCGCCTCACTCGTCTGAAAAAATTAGGAAAATGTATTAGGACAAAATTTAGCCATCATTCAGAACAGGAAAAAGGAATGAATATTTTAAAATTCTGACATTTTCAGTGAAGAACTTGAATGAATGAATTTCAGCAATGAGAGCAGATTAGTTTGATTATGAAGAGTGAACAATGGCTTTGGGATAAATGGTGTGGAAAACCCTACTTCGAATGTCGAAACAATTTTTTTTGTCAGATTTGATGTTTAATTGGATGATAGGAAATATATCGTTGCTGACTTGAGATTCCTATATTCCAGAACCTTCTATCGGTGTCAAATTATCCAAATTCATCTCTAAACACAAGAAAAAAATTTATAATAATAATAATAATAAATAATAAATTTTATTGATCCTTTAAGACATATACATGTATAGGACAGGTCAAGAGATAATTATCAACTAGTCTCCACAGAGTCAGAGAGATAGTCTTTTACAGAGTAATAACATGTTTTCAATAAATGTGATTTGACAACTTTCTTAAACTTATTAATATCTGCCATATTCTGTTTGTACAGAATATGGCAAATGATTATATAATCTAACACATTGAAACATCGGAGACATCTCAAACTTAGTAGTTCTATGTCTAGGAATGAATAAAGTTCCCTCATTTCTCGTGTTATAACGATGGAAGCTATTAAGCTTTTTGAATTTATCTTCATTTTCTTTCACATAAATGAGACATTTGAAAATAAATATAGAAGGCATTGTGAGAATGGCATTAGCTATGAAGAGTGGACGACAGGATGATCGAGGAGCTATTTTAAAAATCATACGCAAAATTCGCTTTTGTAATATGAACACTCTTTTAGCATCTGAACAGTTTCCCCATAACAAAACATTATAAGACATATGGCTATAAACCAAGCTGTAATACACATTAAGAAGCGAATTTATAGGGATTGAATCTTTTATTCTACAAATCGCATAATATGAACTATTCAATCTTTTACACAATGAATCAATATGCAGGCTCCATCTCAAATTGTTATCAAGAAGGATACCGAGAAACATAGTGCTGGTTTTGAACAACGCAAAATTATCCGAATGCCGAATGATCATCATTCGATCATTCACTTCATTCGAAAAATGAATGCAAACAGATTTGTTTACATTTACCATGATGCTATTTAAATTACACCAATTTACAAAACAACGCAGCAGAAAATCACACATCGTTTGAAGCTCCCCAAAGGTACGCGTCGCCACCGCAACCGATGTATCATCTGCAAACAACGTAATGACGCAGTCTTCAATTGAGGACTGAAGATCACGACTAGTGTTTGCATTAGTCAGCAACTTCTTAAGATTCACAGGAAGATCATTAATGAAAATTAGAAATAGAAGTGGTCCTAGTACTGAACCTTGGGGCACTCCCAAATTTACATTGTGTTCGACGGATAAACAATCTTGAACTCTGACATACATAGATCTTCCGCGTAAATAACTTCGAAGCCAGTCCAAAAATATCCCGCGGAAGCCCAAATTATAGCACTTGTCTAAAATAAATTGAAAAGGCAAACTATCGAAAGCTCGAGAAAGGTCGAAAAATAGACCAGCGACATAAGAACCTGCGTCGAGACATTCATAAACGAACTCGACAAAATGAACAGCCGCCGTCTGCGTTGATCGCCCCCCCCTGAATCCGTGCTGTGCATTATTCAACAGGTTGAACTTGTTTAGATATTTCATCATTCTATCGAATACAATTCGTTCAAAGACTTTCGAGAAAACACTGAGAATAGAAATTGGTCTGTAATTCATAATATCCTGAACATCATCTTTTTTATGTACCGGAATTACCGTAGCCCTCTTGAGAACATTTGGAAAGATACCCATACTGACAGACAAATTTATGCAGTGAGCAAAATGTCGACCAATCTGAGCACTTATCAACTTTAAAATCCTAGCAGAAATGGAGTCGATGCCTGAACCCTTACTGTTTTTAAGTGAATTGATCACGTCAACAACCTCATGTTCCAAAACGGGATGAAAAAAAAAATTATTATTCATCATAATCGAGGTGGTACATGAGGAAGAAAAAGAGCCCTGATAATAACGAGCAAGTGCTGTCTCGGTAACAGTAGAGAAATGGTCTGCAAATATTTCGGCTAGTTCACAGGCCTTATCATGCGGAACATCATCAATAATAATTATGATTTGTTCGTGTTTTCCACTCTTTCGGCCAGTCAAAGCATTCACCATTGCCCATACAGTTTTATTCTTATTTTCTGATTTTTCAATCTGTTCACTATGGAATGCCTGTTTTGTTCTCCTAACTAAAAAATTGTAGGAATTCTTCGCTTCCTTGTATAATTTAATGGTGGATTGGCTTTTAATATTTGAATTCAACCAATGAAGACTCATTAATTCTTGCTTTGCAGAAATAATTTCTGCAGTTATCCACTTTTTGCTTTCACGAATAGGATCAACAGTAATCTCTGTCAAAGGACAACAAGTCACGAAAGTATTTTGAATAATACTCATGAAACTAACAAAGCAATCATCAACATTCGTGAATTCATACACTTCATTGAAATCATTATTGGAAATACGATAACAAAAATCATTGAGATTATATGGGTTTAAATTTCGAACCAGTTTCGATATACGTCGATTATTGAAATGAACTTCAGTGAGAAATTTTAAAGAAATTACTCTGTGATCACTAATATGTGCATCATAAACTTCGACAGTGCAATCAGATAGTTTAGCGTTAGTCAGAATGAAGTCTACTTTTGAAATGGATGTATGACCAGTGATATCGGTAAATATCCTGGTTGGATCAGCAGATGACACGCTCAAACTAAAGCACTCCAGCAAGTCGATAAATAGTTTACGATTTCTACAATCAATTTTCAAGAAATCAACATTTAAGTCACCGCAAACAAACATGACATCAGTAATATTTATAGAATGGTTCAAAGCATATGACAATCTTTCAAGAAATGTTTCGAAATTACCTGAACACGGGCGGTAAACACTCAGAATACATAGTTTGAGGTTTTTAGCTATCACTATGCTACCACTAATCTCGCATTCCATCTTCTCAGAAAATTTTGAGACCGACACATTTTTCACTTGAACACCGGCTTTAACATATAACATCGATCCACCATGAATTCGATTGGATCGACAGTAATAGTCAGCCTGAATGTATCCCGGAATTATCATTGACTTCACACTTTCAGAAGTACACCAGTGCTCCACAACACTCACTATATCAGGATTCTTCTCAGACAGGAGCAACTCGAGGATATCCAACTTGTTTGATAAACATTGTGTGTTCACATGCAGAATTCCCAATTGTTCAGATCTTGTGAGAAACCCATTTACATCAGAAGTATTCAGTCTGCGGGCCGATTCACTTTCTTTGGTTGAAAAAACCGATGAATACTTGCTTTATTCGGCCAGTTTGATCCGTCCAGAGCTTTTTCATATTCAGAGCTTGGAATGAGCACTTTAAAGGATGAATAGCTATCCGGAAATTTAGATTTAAGTACTTCACATTTGACACTGGAGAAATTCTGTATCAAAAAATGCTGCAGATTCTCAATTGTAGTGTCGGGTTTCAGTTTAGATACATGAAACGCCTTGTATTTTTCCACTCCTTCGACGTTTGTACTGCTGGAATTGGTCCCAGTTATTGAGGTTCTACTACGTTTTCGTGTAGACTTTTTGACATTCCATTTTTCTTCCTTAGAATTATTAGTGATTTTGTTTCCATATTAATTGCAGACTTACTCGAAACTTCTTTGTTTACACCCACATAATTCTATACCTATAATTTGATCCTTGAAATTAAAAGTGAAACATCTAGAAGGCTCTGACTAGGGTCAGTGAGACTATTGAGCATGTGCTATAGCAGAGAGTGGGAAAATAGGGACATCGTGGCGATCAGCGGATGCAGTTTTGTTATTTGTCTCTGTTTGTATTGAGTCACATACGGTATCCATGGATACAGAATTACATGTCCCTTCTCTTCTCCCTAGGCATGCGTATATGCGATGACTGACCCTGGATTTAAGGGGAACGATTGCCACACTTTTGTATACTTATTAGCCACTACGCTCAAATTATAGGTATAGAATTATGTGTTTACACCTGAGTCGATCCGGTTTTCTGTTGCTTGTTTATTCCGCTTGTTCTTGTTGGTTAAACTCGCAGGGTCGCGAGCGCGAGAAGTACTTGGTTCCGTAATATGAATAGTGGGTATTTGGGTGAGATTCGGATGATTGTCAGTTGCAGCACCATTAACCGGTTTCTCTTTAACGACGGATGAATAACTTCGAACAGAGAGATCATCTGCTTTCTTCGTTACCATTTCAATGTTTACATGGTTTTTTTTGTTGAGATTGATAATCTCTGTATTTTTATCTATGATTTCGGACTCCAATTTAGAAATTTTGTATTTCAACTTTCAACAGGGAATTATTCTCCATCAAGACGGCATTATGTTCCATCAAGATAGAATTCTTCGATTGTAATTCGATGATTATTTTTGATAAGCACTGATGATGAGAATCAATGATAACATTCTTTTCAGACACCGGGGAAGTATCACCAGTGATTGAATCGCCTGCATTAGTGAAATCTTCATCGCAGCACTTTTTAGTTTTATTCGCACAACCAGGATGATATACCTTGGTACAAATATTGCAGTTCACAAAATTTTTCATGATTGATCGTTTGCAGCAGCTACATTCGGGAATCATGATTTGTAGAGGCACAACTTTCTTATTCGTCGACATTTTTCGGAGTTACACTTGGACTCGACTTATTGAATCGGTAAAACAGCTCGATCAATCCGGGGTTTTATTCCCGGAGTCGGTGGCTGATTACTTTCAAACAATAAGCGAAAAACATGTGATTATATATAATTAGCGACCGGGCGATGCGACTCGATCGGGCCACGGCTCGCGAGACGTAACATGAACTGACATAACTGAAAATAAGATTCTCCAATGGAATGCGAAAAAGATCTTTTTTTGGGTAATGCTTGTTTGGATAAATATCGAAAAAAAATCCCATGTGAATATATATTTTTTCAATGTGCAATGCGTGAAATATTATCATATATCGTATAGTTTATATGCAGGGGGTTAATATGCAAACACACTTGTAATTGAAAAAAAAAAGAACCCAACTGCAATGACATTAAAAGTGAGAAGAAAAAGAAGGCCTATACTTAATCATTGAAAATTTGTATGAGTAATGTAGAGATGCACTACGCTGTTTTGTGCTACCCCAATTAGAGAGGAACACCACCAAACATTTTTTTTAGTCTTCTCGTTCGCATAAAATGTGTGCTCAATTTTATTCTTGTCAGTTTTTGGTTTTCAAGAAAAAAATTGTTAAGCAGGGGGTGCTTGAAAAAGAGCTATGAAAGACCCACCTTATTTCGTGACAATGAATTCCCTTCTAATTTTTCGTAACATATACACCTTGTATACTTCAATATAAATATGCCGTGAATGCCATGATGTATTGATGGCGGGTACAAACTTTTATCTATCTGTTTTGATTATCTCAATATATTTCGTACTTTTTATTTGTTCCCACCTGCAATATATCATAACATTCATGTATAGGTACATTATTAACAGCTCAAATACGTAGCGAAAAAACATTGCGTAGTGCATCCTATACATTATTCACACAAAATTTCATTTTTTTCAGTCAAATATTTTTGCAGGGTTTCTCGTTTTTTCACTATTTTCAATATTTGTTCATTTAAATCTTTTTAGTTTCATATTGAACGAGTAGATCAGTGGTAGTCACTGAAAACTGAGATCTATCTGAAGGAAGGCAACAAAATAGGAGTTTCATTTCATGACGTCCCTGGAAATCCCCAGATATCCCTGTGATATCCTGGGATAACTCTGGGACATCCCCTCTCCCATTATTCAGGGTGTTCAATAAAGATGCTGCGAATATACAGGCAGTTCATTTTTGGATCCAGGCTCTTCCAAGGGAGGTATTTCAGTAGATCTCTTGAAATTGGTCACCCTGTATATATTGTTTCAATCATGGTTATATACTACAAACTATGAAAATATGAGTGTCCATGATGAAGAAAAAATGGTTTGAATCGTCCACAGAAAGTTGTTATTCAAGTAAAAAGGCTGTAATGTAACTCAAAGCCGATAAGTTATGAAACTGGTGTTCCTCAGGGTACCGTACTGGGTCCAATATAAAAAACTTCTGTACTCTGCTACTTTATTTATTTTTCATTTATTTATTTATTTACAAGAAGGAATACAAACAGAAGCATGAGAGCACCCAAGAGCAGTATTCACAATATAAAAGTTAATTAGAGTAGAAACTACATTATTGGCATACAAATTAGAGAATTTTCCTCATTCTGTAATTATACAGGATTAAACTTAACCTAAACATAACATCTCATTCCAAAAATAAACGTCTCAACCTATTTTTGAGTACATTCTTAGTATGATGGAAAGCATCAATATAATAATAATCATCCATGAGTTCATTATCAATTCGAAGAATTCTACATAGGGGTGAATTGAAAGATCTGTTCGTATTCACAGATGTTATGTGAAAAGTGTAATGTTCTCTGAGGGATCTGGACGGCACGTGTAGCAAATGTAGAATCAATCATGAGATATGGCAATGTCTGATGGGGATATATTCTGCAGTTGTTTCAAAATACAGAAAAAATAATAAGGATCATCTACCATATGGAGTTCAGAGAGACAATATATATTTTGTACTGTGAAGATCCCTTATTTATAGGGAGGACTTCAAGGGCGCAGTCACCTTTACAGGAAACAAATGCTCGAGCGCCAGCCACAATAGGTTTAACAAGGTTGTGGCGTCTTGAAAAGAACTCTTCACTTCTACCAAGGTAGCTTTTAAACAGTGAAGAAGGGTTCGGTTTAATCTACGAAGTAAGCGATTGACTCGATTGATTAGGTTCCTATCGTTGATGCCGCCGAAAACAAAGGTTCACTCAAAACACCAAAAAGGATTCTACAAAGTTTACTGACCTCAAGCAGAAAAAACAATGAGGAGAAATCTATTAATTCTGAGTGTGAAAAATTGAAACTGATTTCATTCAAAAAGTAAGCATGCATGAAATTAAAAGAAATGTCTTGAGTATCGGTAAATATTTTACAGTGATTAATAAATTCAAGAATAAACGGTGATCGGGTGAGCAAGACGGTCGGGTGTTGTGAGCGAATGCGAGAATGGGACGGTGAACAGGGAAGTACGGGATTAACGAAGCAAAAATTCAAGATTCGGTAGGCCCCGGAAAATATCATATAATCTTACCACCTACAATGATGTGTTCCACACTGAAATATTGAGAAAAAATTATCGGCTAATACTTAGACTATGGCGGATAGGACAGGGGAACAGGGGCAGTTTTGGCAGTAACAACGCCCGGACGAGTGGCTCCATAGAATGGAACTCCTCGACCTGACGAATAGTGCGTTCCACTTGGCGCTCACAACGATCAAAACGCTCCTTTGGCCGTTCCACATGGCGACTACGGTCGTTGTGGACGCGGCGAATACGTCACTCATGACGTCATTGTTTTCGTCCACGCCAATCTCACAACGACCCATCCCAAGACTTGGGTCTTTGCGGTCGTTCGAGGAGTGGGGATGATAATTTGGTCACGGCCTGCTAAAGACTGATGTAGTAGGCCAATGCCAATCTAGCCCGTTCCACTTGAATGTTTGATTGCAACGATCGCGAGCATGTGGAATGGGATAAACAGTGGTCGTGAGCGTGAGCATTGTGAGCGCCAAGTGGAACGCACTAGAAGCGATCCTTGTAAATCCGCAAACGTCCAGCGGGTCGACAAAGGGTGAAGCGCGGTCGTAACCCCGTTGTGATCTCGCCGATGTCTACTCACAAGGACGTCGTTGTGAATTACGAATCTTCGAGCACCGCTAAGTGAAATAGGAATCGGGTAAGGGGGAGAACC
The DNA here is from genome assembly GCA_951802165.1 of Adalia decempunctata. NCBI lineage: Eukaryota > Metazoa > Arthropoda > Insecta > Coleoptera > Coccinellidae > Adalia > Adalia decempunctata. Next base: position 58,686,580 of record OX637696.1, on the reverse strand, counting down.
ATCACCGTCCAGACAAGTAGCCCCAGGAAAATGGAACTCCTCGACTTGACGAAGTTTCTCGTATTTTCGTCAACCTTGAGCGAATTGAGAAAGGGCGAAGCGTGGTCGTAATCCCGTTGTAATCTCACCGATCTCAATCCTCATAAGGTCGCTGATAAAAACAGATATTAAGGCCCCCCAAAGGAATCGAAATAAAAGATGAAATCTTGAAAGTAAAATGGGATCGAATATAAGTCGGGTACGGTAGAGAACCAACAAAGTCCAGACAAGTACCCCCGGAAAATGGAACGCCTCGGCTTCACGAAGTCTCTTGGATTTCTGTCAACCTTCAGTGAATTGAGAAAGGGTGAAGCGCGGTCGTAACCTCGTTGTAATCTCGCCGAACTCAATCCTCAAAAAGGTTGCTGATAAATCCAGAGATTAAGAAATCACAAAGGAATATAATACAGTATGAAATCGAGGAAATAATGTGGATAAAATACGGGCAGGTTACGGCGGTCGACCAACAACACTCAGGCGAGCAACCCCAGCGAAAGGAAATCACTCGACTTGACGAAGTCTCTCGTATATCCATCAACCTTCAGCGAATTGGAAAAGGGTGAAGAGCGGTCGTAACCCCGTTGTAATCTCGCCGCACTCAATCCTCAAAAATGTTGCTGATAAATACAGAGATTAAGGTACCACCAGGGAAAGTAAATTATGACACAGATAAGAAATAAAGAAAAATGGTTTAAAAATCGTGGAACACACAATGATTCAATTGTTAGAATGATATTTAACAGACAATGCCATGTAAGAAATACAAACGGGGCCTTACCGGTTTTCTGAAGTATGCACTAATTTTATTTTTCACGGGAAATTGAATCGAAGAAATCGATGCTAAAATTTTAAAACTCAAAAATAAAGAAACTGTTCGAATTAAACTGGCAAACTATGTTAATATTCAAAACGGGGAGAAGAGAAACTAAGTCCTACAACGTTCAGAAAAGCGTAAAAGAGCAAAAAAAGAGGCCCTCTGCAGGTTGTCTCGCCCTGATAAAACCTTCGAAAATGTTGAGGTCATGACGCGTTAAAAATTCGAAAATCTTGAAGGAAGGGAACAATCTCGTCTCCCGATTGGTTCAAATTGACGTCAGATTGTTCCGGAAATGAATCTAAAGAATTCATACTACATTCAAACCGTGCTCGGGCGTTTTTATACTTGCGGCTTTGTTTAAAAGGTTGAATTTATCGAATTAAATTTTCCTTTCGTTGAAATTACGAATATTTTTTTGGGAAAATGGTATATAAGAACAGGACTTTTATGAATGAGAATTAATTACGGACTTTATTACAACTTGCGGTTCTGTTAACAATATTGATTTTATTGAATTAAACTTTCCTCCTATTGAAATCGTAGATAATAATTGGAAAAATGATATATGAAAAAACGACCTGTATGAATGAAAATTACGAACTTCATTACAGTACCCATCTGAATGTTTAATGTTTTAATAAAACATGAAGAAAAATTTCAGCCCCATACATCAGATCATACATATCCAACTAGATCAATGGATTTACAGTATCAGGAGTTCAAAGGCTCCCAATTACTGAGAAAAAACCTTTTCGGGGTATAAAAATTGACAGTGCACATCCCAATGATTGAAAAAATCACACATAAAGTATTTCAACATTGAATGACAAAAAATTTAGAAAATAACATAGCCTATGTCACCCCCACATTTCATAAAAAACTAATGACACCGCACATGTTGAAATCCATCAAACCGTTCGGACTATAGAGCGTGGAAAAAAAGACATGCATACATACACTCTGAAAACATTACCCTCCTCCTAGCGCAGTCGGGTAAAAACATATTCATTATCACTGAGTGCAGAATAGGCGGCAAAATGGAAGTAACTATCTTATAAAAAAGCTGCACACATCATGAAATCACCTCAAATTATCCGTAGCTTCGTAGCGCCCCCTCCCCCCCATTAAAGAACATTAGTCCGTGATTGATGTAACAGGGTAATATTCTATAAATAGAAACCCGAGAAGTGACTTCGATGGGAAACTGCTGGGGTTTCCTAAATTCAACTATTCATTCAATATTCCCAGAAACCCCGAAGTAGCTATCAAGGAGAATCCCTATATCGGTTTCCCTTTCATTCTGTCTCCAATCTCAGCGAAGCGATGAAAGAAGATGGAATTGGAAATGAGGAATAATTGGAAAGCTTGATTGGACGATTGTGAATTGAAATTGTCGTCTTGGGAACAGTGGAAGTGAAAAGAATATTTTGTATACTCCGATTCTTGGTTTTCAACGAGATGTCGCTGTGATGAAATGAAACTTTGAGTAGGCACCTTTGATATACAGCCAAGCTCCCGTCGATAAGACAGAGTATGATCGGTGGTAAACGGCGGTAAACGAAATTTGTACACCGCACATTCCCTCGTCGAAGGACAACCCCGGATATACCAGGAACATCTTTGGGACATTCCTTTCCCCCGAATTATGTTCTCTGAATATCCGGCAAATCCATATTTGCCGGATATTTTCCTGTCTCCATAGACAGCGATTCCTTGTCCGAAAAAATTAATATTTTGTGAAGAAATATTGGGTGAATCACTCTGAGACATGGGGTGTCAAAAGTGTGAACATCCATTTCCGTGAGAGATATCTAATGGATATACCCCAGGGATATTAATAAACATTGTGGAAAACATCCCCTTAGAGATTCGCTTTTCACCAATCAAGGGGCGTTATTATTAAAAAAAGAAAAGATCTTCCTCATTGAAGCGAGAAAGTGTGGGTATGGCCCGTCGCACCAGGGACCGGACTTAGTGTTTAGTTAATCTCCAGAGAGATTCAACATGAGACGTATATTGAGACGAAAATGAAAAAATCGGTTCTACACACTGCCTATGAATCGATCACGTCAAAATAATAAATTTCCACAATAATTGGTCAACTTACCTCAACACAATCAAATTACCGAAACAACTTGGGGAGATTTCATGACTCTGGACTTGAGATTTTTGGCATTTCATGCAGCCTTATAACAAAACTCAAATAAGCGAAGCATACTCGAAATTATCTGATATTTTTCCTTCTGGCAGTTAATGCGAAGGATGATGAATGTATCCTTGAAAAAAAGAAACACGTCACTAATCCGTTGTTCGCTGTTTACTTCACTCCCGATCCTTCGCGACATACCTTCCTATATCGTGAATGTATCAACGAGACATAGTATAAAATATTTTAAATAATTCTCAACCTTTACCTACCGATGTTCACAACGCTATTATCCGAATAGCCTTTTTTGCCGTCTCCGCTTTGAGACCGTACTTCCTAACTCTGAAGTACTTCAACCTTCCTACAACGGAACCCCAGCAAACTGAGAACCTTCCCATTCAAGTATTCTCCAGCTAACCTCACTTCTTCGTTTTCGAAAGAAATTCAAAATTTTTCTTTTCCCACCTCCTGTGGGCGGATTCCGAGAATTCAACGATCTCGCCATGAATCAATGAAAACTAGTCGTTTTCGAGTTATCCCCAATGGTACCCGATGAAATTCGACGAAAAAAACAAAAATCAAAAGAATATTGGATATGGATTTTGGATATAACACAATGACTGAAATTAATAAACTCTCTGTTCTCTATACAAGTTGACAATGTTGTCAGAATGTTTATCAACTTTGTCAAGACTAAAATCTCTATGATGGAAAAACGTTTGATGTAGAGATATGTTATAATAAAATCCCACAAATGTGGGAGATATAATTGTATTCTAAGAAGCATGAAGTTATAAATTGTATACGCCCAGTTCCTATTGAAAATTTATTGTTACCAGTCCATATATTGAAAATAAATGTTAATGAAATACAAAATTCGGATATAAATGATGAATGTCGATACAAACGGCGTATTGAATTGAAATCAATGAGAAATAAAGTACTTAGCACTAAATAATCTGTGGCGATGTTTCTATATAAACAATATCCTCTTGGAATTTTATAAACTCGACACTACACGGTTATTATCACATTAATTCACTGAAGATCTTCACAAATCATCACGAGATAGCTCTAGAAATGATTTGACCATTTTACGCCATTTACATCACATTGTTTTTGGTGTTTGTACGCCTGTTTGCATTCTTCTCTCTGAATAAATAAATAACTGAATCGTAGTCCACCATGCCACTTCTCGCTATGAGCATGCGTCGTTCATGGGACTGGAGTTTGAGACACTGAACCAAATACTACTCTTTGCTCATAACAACGATTTGTCTTGCGCGCCGGCTACCTAGCGTTAAACCATTGTTTGAAGAGAATATCAAAAATCTGGCATCGTGTTCTCAAAAGCTCTGTGAAATATCATAGAAGTCCTATGACCTAAGTTAATGGAATTATGTTAGCTTAGTGCAAAAACAAGTTTTTATGAGATATTTTTGGGATATCGAGGGAAATATGAACAAGTTATTAGTGTTTACAAAATAATATCGAGGATAATCGAAGAAGAAATTTGTTTTGATTGGAGAAATATTGCTTTTCAACTGCAGAATAATCGGACAAAACTGAGTGTTAGGAAATATCGTGTTTGTAACATTCTTATTCAAGTGAGGTTAGTACTCGAATATGTATTTCCCAAATGTATCAACGCAATTTCAATCGAGAGATATAAACTTTGCATCAATTCCAGAGAATCGTATCAGGCACGTATTTGGCCCAATTTTTTAAACAGAGCCGAATTCGGCAAAACGGAAAATGAAAAAAAGGTTTCTTTAAGCCTCAAGAATATACAGTGGAAATGTATGTACAAGTCAAAGGCTCACCCTGTATACCTACCTTGTTTCAATGCAGTGCTGCAAGATTATATACAAGGTGCGGCACGGAGGGCGGACGTTTTTCAGATGGGCATAACTTTCCCCCACTGAGGACGAGAGAAGTGGGGAAGGTGCCGTTAGACTCGTGTGTTCCTAGCATTCATTTACCAGTTGTCGTCATGGAGCCTTGGACGGTGGAGCATCGTGTTTTCGCCTATTATAGTTTCGTCCGAAATAATGAGTCAGTCACGGTCGTGCAGCGTGAGTTTCGTCGCCATTTCCACATTCATCGGAATAGAGCTATTCCCTCTCGAAACACCATCCTTCGTTGGGTTGAATCACTTCGCAGACGTGGTGAACTGATCAACAGAAGACCAAGAGGACCTGTGCGAACAGTTCGAACGCCTGAAAATGTTGAACGCGTTCGACAAGCCATTCTTCGCAGTCCGTCGCGATCTGCTCGGAAACATGCTGCTACACTTCGCCTCAGTGATCGTTCGGTGAGGCGAATTTTGCATATGGATCTTCGATTTCACCCCTACAAATTGGCCATTGTGCAACAGTTACACCCCGGAGATTATGCACAACGAATGAACTTCGCACGTGAGATGGAAGCACTGATCGATCAAAATGAGAACCTCATTTTGTTCATGAGTGACGAAGCCCACTTTCACCTCAACGGCATGGTTAACCGGCAGAATTGCCGTTATTGGGCTAATGAAAATCCGCAACACTTACACGAAAGACCGCTGCACAGCCCAAAAGTTACGGTTTGGTGCGCTGTATCGCAAACTCGCATCATTGGCCCTTACTTCTTCGAAGACGTTAATGGTCGTGCTGTTACCGTGAACTCAGAGCGGTACGTCGAAATGATCAACAACTTCTTTATCCCAGAATTACGACGGCAACGTGTTCCAATCCGACGTGTGTGGTTCCAACAGGATGGGGCGACCGCCCACACAGCCAGAGCATCAATGGACGTTATTCGCCCTCTCTTCCCTGGTCGCCTTATTTCCAGGTTTGGCGATGTTCATTGGCCTCCCCGGTCCCCAGATTTATCCATATGCGATTTTTTCTTATGGGGACACCTCAAGGCTAGAGTATACGAGACCAAGCCCCGAACTCTGGACGAATTGAAAAGGGCTATTCGCGTGGAAGTTGCCCAAGTTGAGAGAGCGATGTTGGAGAGAGTCTACGCGGACTTCCAAGAGCGCCTCCAGCACTGCATCACCGATTTCGGCCACCACATGCCTGATGTGATTTTCCACACTTGACTGTCTCAAATGCTATTTCCTTGAGAATCTGATTCCGTCAATAAATGTGTTTTTGAGTAAAAATTAAAGCTTTTATTATTTTTTTAAAACCATCCATCCTCCGTGCCGCACCCTGTATTATGCTTTATAAATTATGGGTCATAATGATGTGTGCCAAATTATCTTCAATTATTCCAGAATTCTAAACGAACAAATTTCTAAATTTCAAAATGCTGTATTTCTTCTTAACGATGTATCTGTGGCTCCTTGTTCACAGATAAAGCGGCATTGATTTTAGAAAAATAATAGAATGTAGACTTTTTTTGTCATTGCAAAGAATAACATTCATGAACGCTTTCCTTATACAGCGTGTATTTAAAGGTGAGGCTTTTCTTTTGACAGATGGTAGAACTCATCAAAATAAGCCATTTCACCAAGAATGTTTTCTATGAATTCTGTTTCGGGGAAATGAAACTAGAATATTTTCTAGTTTCTAGGTGAATCTGAAAACTCCTCAATCTGAACCTGCTCCCTCGCCTGCTCCGCCGTAGATATCAACATCAACATCTTGTTTTTTGCCTTCTTATCATACATGACTCAGAATATCGATTGTGAACAGTGATCTTCGATCATGTTACGGCGACGCTACGGTGTAGTTTGTACCAGTGTTTTGTTTCAAAAATGCCGCACGTTTATTCGTATAATGAACGTTGATATGCTATTAATTCATGGTGAATAAAAAAAATGCCATTTCAGCGTATAAGTTGTATAGAACAAGATCTCCGCTAGGAAACCACCCAACCTCGCGGATGTTCACAAACCTGTTGCAGATATGTGGTGATATGAACAGAGAGATGCAGGCCAGAGTAGTATTAAGGTATTGATGCCCAAAATTTTTTATACTGACTTATTTTGATAAGTTCTATCACCTGTCAAAAGAAAAGCCTCACCTTAAAATACATCCTGTATAAACACGGATTATCGCTGATAATATACAAACAAATAGACTGTTCCTTTGCACAGGATACTCGGATTCACATTATCATTTCAAGTCGTTGAAATAGATATTCTTTGGAATACCCTCATTTCACTCACATTCAAAATAATGACGAACAATAAGAGAGACTTTATTGTTATATTATTCCACAATGTTTTATATGTATGGAACATCATCTGATGTTACGACCAGTTATCTAGCTTGTAAGGCGAAATATCCTATCCAGTATATCTTGAGATATTAACCCCTGACATTTTGATGGAGTTCCTCTATCACTGTGTCAGATATAATTTCCTGTTTGTTTGAGTTGGAAACCATAATAATTATAACAAATCATACAAATGACTTTGTTCTTCGGCAATTCCGAAAGGAAGCCATAAACCAGGAAAAATAGATATTTCGTGCTTATATCGTCGAACAGGAAATGGAAGTCACGAAGAATTATTTTGAACGTTCTGTTCCATCTTCAATAGACGAGTCCCTTCATGCTGGCCAACTGTTTAAAAATACCTGAAAATCACTTCCCTTTTTTTCGCAATAATTCAGCTCTTACCTGAAAGCTTTAATCCTAATGAGTGTATCCTGAAAATATTAGATGTCACGAAGGTCTTCACTATAGAAAAATTATAAATTTTTGTTTTTTTTATGTTTTCATTAATGGAAATCTATGACTTTCCAACCTAGAAAACGAGTTGTTTATATTTTCAGTTTTCACTGCTCCTAGATATTCTAGGTCAATGGCTCCTAAGCTGTTTCCATTGACTTAGAAATTAGAATATATTATATGAATCCATGGCTGTTTCAGGTATTCTTGAGGGATATGATCCTCGTAATTCGAGGTACTGAGCTGTGACTTCATCTTTCTGTAAGATGGAAATTAGAAAAGGGGAAGTATCTGAACGAAAAGATTTTTATGTTTCAATCCTCATGATATATTTGAATTTTAGGCCAGTACATGATTATATAACAATGTGAGCAAAGTACTAGTACTGGAAAAAAATGTTTTCAATTGCCCTTCAAGGAAAAGTAAAAACACGGCTATTCGTTTTGATAAATTTCCTGAGAAAGATGCCTCAACACCGAATATCACTAATGCCTTTGGCATATTGCATAAATTGAACTGGAGAAAAGCATGAATAGACAAACTTATTGATGGGAACCTTGCTGCAAAGAATATATATGTGTTCCCTTCACGTGGACGATTATGTCAAGTTAATTTCAGATTTATATCCAGATTGAAAAATCCATAAATAGATTGCTTGAGAGAGATTAGTTTTAGTATTAATAAAACTGAAACTGTTTGTGAAGTAGCCATTTTTGAGGGAGTTTCTCAATCAACGGCGAACAATATTATTAGTAAATATATTGTGTGTATTTAGCTGATATTTTGAGATGTGGTATTCACTGGCCAAGTTCTGATGTTGAATTGATGAATTTGCCACTTTACATATTAAGAATATACATACTATGATTTCAAGTGATACTTGATTATAATGATTTTCCAGTACAATGATCCTAATTTCTCATGCGCCATCAGAACTTATTCACATCCAGATCATAGTTTATGGCAGGTGTAAATACTTTTGTGTTGTTATTCTGTAGTAAGTTTCCATGCAAATGAAGAACATTCAAAACAATCATTTATTTCCTAATTTCCTTTGAATTCCTCGTAGAATTTCTATCCGATTAGAAGGGAAAAGCCAATTTATACACCTATATTCAATAAACTCCACAATATACAGTTAATAATACATTAATTCACTGAAAGTCTTTATATGATCTCCACGAATTCAAAGAAAACAGCCATAATAATCAGTTTCACATCTTACTTTTCGAGTGCTCCTTCTTCGGAAATGAATGAAATTTGATATTTCTGCAGTATCTTGAATCATTGTTACACTGTTGATAGAAACATCTCATTTATGAAAAAAGGTATGAAGTGGAAAAAACAAAGACTCTAGCGAAATCTTCATTTGATTCGAAAAATTCAAATTCTCCATTCAAACATTTTGGTCGGGATATTTATTTTCCATTGATGAAACCCTAAGAAAACAAAAATTTATAGCTTTTGATGAAGACCTTCGTGACATCTAATATTTCATTAATTATTAAAGATTTCAGGTAAGAGTTGAATCATTGCGAAAAAAAGGTAAGTGATTTTCAGGTATTTTTAAACATTTGGCCAGCATGAAGGGACTCGTCTATTTCGCCAATAAACTACATATCTAATCGCGGGAGTGCTAATATACAAGGTGATTCAAAAATGTCTGCTGAAATTTCGAAGGCGTATATCACGAAAATTGTATATTCTAAAACTAGTTGCAGAATGGGCTTCTATTCCAATACGAATGCATGAGTGTTGGAATTGCATTCTGCAACGAGTATTAGACGATATTTTCTCTATTATAGTCAAATTTCGTGAAATACTGTTGAAATTCAATGAAAAACTCATCCTAGTGACTTTTGTATTGTATCTTGGCACTCTTGGCAGTTGGTGACTGTTATGAAATTGACATTTCCAAATTGACGTGTGTTGAAAATTGCGGAAGCCAGTGCTCACAACCAAACAACGAAAAATGTAACTGAAAACAATGCTGTAATGAGTTCATTACAGCACTGTTTTTAGTACTGTAATGAACTCATTACGATACTGAACTAGAGAAAAAATGTTATTCAACCTATGGATCTGTAACAACTGACTATTTACTGTGCCGCTCGAATGGGCGCCACTAATAAGTCAACTCTGGTACCGCGGTCTGATCAGCTTGAGCCACGACTCCTTCTAGCCAATCAAAAATTGGCGCAGAACAAAAGTCGGTATGAATTATCTTCTTGTAATTAAGAATAACAAGACAAACCAATCATGGTTAGGATCGAATTAAAATAATCAAAATATAAATAACAGTATACTCCTATTGCCGATTGAATTGACTCCTACAAAAGGGCTCGAGTCAGAAAGACAAATCCTACTCTGTACCTTTAAGAGACATTGATCTTTAATGAAATTTTATTCTGATATTTTAGGCCTGTCTTTGAAAACGTCTAGTCTTTCGGTAGGCCCATATGTTGAGGCGTAGTAATTCAGATCAGTAAAATAATAGATGGGACATAAGGCGATGAAAAAAGATAAATGAAACAGTAGTTGCGCAAAATCACTTGCTAAGAGGAAAAAGGAAGGAAAAACCAACAGTTGATCGGTTCCCCAAAGCAAAAACCCTTGGATTCACTGATCAATAAGAAAACATGTAAGATGTTGACGAGAATGAATTGGTAGACTGTTATTTAGAGCATCCAGAATACAAGCATACGTGACGAATATTGATCAATTCTGATTCAATTCTGATATTTTAGGCCTGTCTTTGAAAACGTCTAGTCTTTCGGTAGGCCCATATGTTGAGGCGTAGTAATTCAGATCAGTAAAATAATAGATGGGACATAAGGCGATGAAAAAAGATAGATGAAACAGTAGTTGCGCAAAATCACTTGCTAAGAGGAAAAAGGAAGGAAAAACCAACAGTTGATCGGTTCCCCAGAGCAAAAACCCTTGGATTCACTGATCAATAAGAAAACATGTAAGATGTTGACGAGAATGAATTGGTAGACTGTTATTTAGAGCATCCAGAATACAAGCATACGTGACGAATATTGATCAAGCCATTATGAGGTCTCCGACAGGCCAAGCTTGTACTATTAGAGTATGATTACTCGAGGTTCAGTGAATTTGAATGTTTCACAGTATCCTACCCCAGACGCCTCTTGGACAAGCACTGAGATTGACATACCTTCTGCTCCAGGCTCTGCACAACATTCTTAGTGTTTATAAACAGTGACCTTTTCACCAATATATGTTTTATACCCGATCTGAGAACTGAACCCAATTGAAATGCATGTGGTATGAACTAAGTGTGTAGGTACTTGACCCGAAATATCGTTGGATTATAGGCATGACATTTTACAGTTAAATCAATTATGCTGATGACCATTCAAATCACAGGCAGCTGAAAAAGAATGAGAATCAGAAGATGAAAAATTGAACATGTAGATTCTGTTATCTGTGAAAAGTCATTCGAACTACTGCAAGACGAATTATTCATTGTAACGACATATCATGAAAATAAGTTAAACCGAATGTTGTTTCGAAGAGTATAACTCAGACGTTATTAGGAACTACCAATCAGGTACATGTATAAATATAACAGATTTGATCAATATAAATCGTGGCAATCGTGCCTATCGTAGATGAAATAAATGATGGATAATGCTTAGTGAAATCGATTGGTAGATTTATTACAGATCACTGGAATACAATCTCATTGCTTTGAGCTTGGATAAACACCACGAAATAGAGACCTACAACAAAAATTTTGACGATACAATGGAGGATGGACTTATATGTTGTGTTGAAAATTGAAGGCCCATAATTCAACTTTCATCTAGTGAAAATAGGACACTCAGTATACGGAAAATATGGGTACTGAAAAGACATCAGGTACGTCACTCAAGCGCGTTCGATGTCCGTTTACGACCGGTTCATCAGAGCGCATCTCGCTGATTTCATCCCCCCTATAGCTGCGCGAGCGGTATTTTCCGGATTCATTTTCCAATAAATCAATTGAAGATCATCTCTACACTCGATAATACAATGTTCTGACCATCTCAATTTCATGAAATGTAATTCTAGATTCACTTCGAACATCTCAATTCAGTGCAACTCGTTTAATTCTGGTGCAAATTCAGTGTTTATTCTAAGGTAATGTGATTTAAATCTTATTGAATAAATTATATCGTTGTTTTCTCGACCAGTCATGCCCATATTCATGTGTTCTCATTTTTAGATATGAAATCTATTTACTGAATTGCAATAATCGGTCATCTCAAATTTTAATATTGCCAACTCGATTCACCTCGTTTATTTGCACACTCCACAATATATATTTTCTAATATTTTTGGCAATTCAGTAGTATTTTTCGATCTTTGTATATTTACATATGGAACATTTCTTTGCACCAGAATTGAACTCATTTTAGCCTGCTCTGTACTCTGAATTGATAATTTGATTGTTAATTTGTTACATCTCTAGTTCATTTCATATTTTTCTTTGATTTATATGAATTTTAGCCCACTTTATAATGTTAACCTCAATAAGACCATGTGCTAATACTGTTCTCGAGTTTCAGATACATTTATGCCCTCTCAACTTCAGGGAGGACCCTGGAGTGGGCCAACTGGACCAGGTGGTAGGATTTTCAGACTTCTCGTTGGAGAATTTCCAGTTTTCAACTTAGTTGCCACGTCTGGCCAGCTGCCTCGCTCCATGGGTTCGATCCTGACAGGCCATCTCTTCGTTTGGTATAAGATTTCAATTATTACTTGTAATCTCTTATATTCAATCATTCATTCATGTATACTCATTCACTCGTTCATTTATTTACACTCACCCGCTCGAGAACTTGTATTGCATTTCACTCACCGTTCGACTCAGATCTCTTTTATACAAGTATACTCGGTACATCTCTAAGTTTATCAGTTCAGTTTCCTATTTTTCTGATAGAATAGAACTGCTCGTGCTTATTTTCCTAAGCACTCTGTCACTGTAAATGTTAACTTGATTGATAGACATGTACACTTCATTCATACATTATGATCACACTCTGAATTCTTTATTTTATTACAACTCTCGTTATAGTTTATTATATAAACCTTCTGTTTTTCTGGTTAAATCGAAACACTCACTTTTAATAATTCTATTGAAAAGTTAATCACTGTAAACGTTGTGTTGAACAATAAGCTAAGTCCATTTCATGATTCATCGCTTTTCTTATTTGAACACTCTGAATCATTTCACACTCTTAAATATTTGAATAATGTTTAATTACGAATTATTTTAATTCATAATGTATATTTTTAGAACACTCATTACTCATATTTAATTCATAAAAGTACTTGCACCATCTCATAATGAACTCTCATTTTATAATGGTTTTTCAACACTCTCTCATCTCATTTCTTTGTGATTAATATATCTCAGATTTAGATGCTGTTAATATTTATGGTAGAATTTATTATATTATTGACTTCATGCGAGTGTATTATTCACGATGTTTGTATATAATGTATAATAAATATCTTTTACAATCCCATCTCCAACTCAATTATCTGGTAACAGTCCACAACAAGTAATTAGCCAAAATCCTAACACCTCGATTTTGAACATGTTGAATCAGGAACTTTTTGGTATATGAAATGACGACTTAGAGAATATAGACAAAAAGCTCGTTCTGAAGGAAAAACATCTTCACCTTTCCCATCCCTCACCAAAAACGAGGAATTAGGTCGGCTTCTTTCTTGAACCTGCAACGTAGCCATGATCCTGCAAGCCGTGAAACAAAATGACAATGTCGTATTTTATTTCCTGGATGTAGCATATACATATATATTTAAATGAATTTTAACTTGGAAGCAGAAAGGAAATATTTAATTTCCCTTCTCTTTTTACGAATCACTAATTTCGATTAACAAAAATTCAGACGAAATTTTTTTTGTAGGAAATTCCAAAAGGGAATTGAATATATGATTTTTGATGATTCCGTGGAACCAGAATAGTTCACCAGTTAGTTGTTATTTTCGCATTTTTGATGAAAATGAACTTCTGATTCCATGACGACAGAACAAATCTACTCTCAGAATATCTGGACTGAATTCAGTAAACGAGTAAATAATATAACAACCTCTGAAAAATATTTTCGCAGTTCAAGTGAAGAAACTTTGGATAGTTGCTAATTTCGCAGGAGATGTAAAGTTGAACTTTTCAGTGTAAACAGATTTTTCTTCATTTTGCTTCCACCCGAGAAAAACTTTTGACAACAAAATGCAAGGAAAAGTATATTTAGAGATACCACCGGACGAAAATATTCAACTTATGCTTCAGATGCGAAAACAAACTCATAACCCAAGAGAGCATGTGGATCGATGTGACATAAAAACTAACTTACCAGATGAGTTTCGAGTTTAAAATTCACTGGAGTCGAAAGAATCAATCTACGTAGGTAAGTTTATTTTCAATAAATCGATTCCATATATTATCGTAGATAAAATTGATTCCTAGCTTGAACAGGAAACTTATGCCTTATTCTTCATAATGACTATGAGTTTGTTATTTGTACCTAATCCACAAGAAAAAATAGAACAAAAATGATTGAAATGGAACTCACAAATGATTTTCGCCTAATTTAATGGGAAATGAATTATTATAAGAGACAACGTCTTAATTCTACAACATGGGAGGTGGTTTCAACTGTTTTTCTGATGTGAATATTTGGACTGGTTGAGTGTCACATGCATTCTTCAATAAAATCTGTGTTTCATTTCTTGAACTTACGGTTATTGTCCCAGTTTCTGGAGCACTCACCTGAAACAAAAGAAATTATTTTTTAAAAGTATCCAAACGATAATAAATTCAGGATGAATGCAGGGTGTCTCATTCAATAGTGTCCACCCTCAATGACTCAACAACGATTTAGAATTTGTGAAAACACTGAGACAGATCGATTTTTGATCACAGGGGGACATGATCTGGGATTCAAAGCTTGTTTCTACTAACAACCCCCCAGGGAAGGTTGCAACCCCATCAGGAATTTCAATAGGGAAAGTGGGTAGTTTTGTAGCTCAAATGCCTCAAATGTATGCATGGATTCAAATTTGTATGAACCTGCAGTTTGTGTTATAATGAGTGAATATTCCCAAAGTTACAGGGTGTTTTTTATGGAATTATGGTACCGATAAAACTAAATGAAACCGATATGTTATAATTTTTATTGACAGAAACCAAAACAAACAATGAGGCGATTAAAAAGTGTTAAATGCCCTTTTTCTCTCCTTGTTTATCAGAATCTGCACAGCCAGTATTTTGTATTCCAGAATTATTGTAGGTGCGCTTCGTCAGTTTTTGATAAAAATTACGAAATGTTTTGCACATTGGAGGAGAGAAATGAAATGCTGAAAATTCATTTCCAGAACAATGACTGTGCTAGGGCTACTGCGATGATTTTTAATGAAGAACATCCTAATGAAAATGTTTATAATTCATTTATCGTTCAGGTGATACATATATTCGAGGTAACATGATCAGTTGCAAACAAAAAGCATATACAGGTTGGCCATTTGAAAACGAAACAGACGAGATTACAGACGAAATAAATTTTTTCGATAGAAATGCTCGGACAGGTCGATTTCTGTTTCGAGGGGGACAACTTAAGATGTGGATTACGGACGCATAGCGCTTCACCCCTTGCTACTACAACCCTCACCCCCACTTTTTGAATAGGGAAGATGGGGTGAGTGATACCACATTTGAAAGGTATTTTTATACTGATTTCAGCACAGTAATTGTTTTTTCATTTTATGCATTAATTCTCGAAATATTCTTAACTAAGTGTTTGAAAATGAAGTGGTGTTTTTTTGTGAAAAATCGACATTTTCAGCTTCAAAACAACCATGACTGTGACTTCCCTCCTCCAATCCACTGACATAGAAATCTTTAATCAAGATGTCGATTTTTCACAAAAAACACTACAAGTGCCATGAAAACACCACTTCATTTTCAAATACTTAGTTGAGAATATTTCGAGAACTAATGCATAAAATGAAAAAACAATTACTGTGCTGAAATCAGTATAAAAATACCTTCCAAATGAGGTATCACTCACCCCATCTTCCCTATTCAAAAATTGGGGGTGGGGGTTGTAGCAGCAAGGGTTGAAGCGCTATGCGTCCGTAACCTACATTTTAAGTTGTCCCCCTCGAAACAGAAATCGACCTATCCGAGCATTTCTATCGAAAAAAATTATTTCGTCTGTAATCTCGTCTGTTTCGTTTTCAAATGGCCACCCTGTATATTCGCATAACTAATGGCTGAACGGGAACAATGTGGAAGTGTAAGAAAGTTGTCACAGGAAACTGGATATACGAGAGCGAGTGTCCACATAATATTGAAGCTGTCTAAATTCCATCCTTATAAAATGACACTTGTTCATGCACTGAACCAAGATGATGGTGAACGGAGAGTGGAATTTTGCCAAATAATTTTAAATCTTTTAGAAGAGGATTTACGCTTTCAGCAAGACGGAGCTCCGCCGCACTTTGCAGCTCAGGTACAGTACCTGAATGGTAGGTTTCCTGGACGTTGGCCGAAGGGGCCCACCGCTTGATTTTTTTCTCTGGGGGCACTTAAAATCACAAGTTTATGAAACCAGAGTTGCAGATTCAGACGCCTTTTGAGCACGAATTGTGGCAGAATGTCGTAACATTACTCGTCAATTGCTACAGCATGTACGAAATAATTCTGAAGAACGATTGTATCGCTGCATGCAATCTAATGGCGGGCACTTTGAGCATTTGCGGCAAATTTTTACTAATACTGTTTTTTAAAAATATTGTTCTTTAAATAGAAATTGTACGACCAACTAGAACATCTCTGTTTCATTTAGTTTTATCGGTACCATAACTCCATAATAAAAAACACGCTGTAACTTTGTGAATATTCACCATATAACACAAACTGTAGGTTCATATGATTTTGAATCCATGCACACATTTGTGCTACAAAACTACCCACTTTCCCCAATCAAATTCCTGATGGGGTTGCAACCCCCTCCAGGAGGTTGCTAGTAGAAAGAAGCTTTGTCAGTGATTTATTTTCGTTTCCGGTTAAATCGGAGTGCTGATTATTTTTGGACTTGAATTTACAACATCATCCAAATTTTCAGATTTCAAATAGGCACAGTTCTCTGGAACTTGCATATTATAATTATTTATCTACTCCCATAGAATAATATATCCATTATTCAACTTATTTTGATCTGTAATAGTCTCTATAAACCAATAGTGTGAGGTTATAATAACTCACGCCTATAACTCACTCTAATACAAATAGGAAAAAGTGTAGCTTACGAAATGAATAAAAATGTCGGATCGATCGGGAACTCTATTCAGACATCAAGGTATCGTTCTCGCCATCCATTTCTACAATTTCTTAGGTCTGAATATCCAAAAAAAACGTGAATTCTTGACGTTTCCTACGGGATTCGATATCGATTCGATTTTGGACCACAGAAATCGCTTTTGACAACTGTTGTCAATTTTGAAAATGCAGATTGATTCGAATTTTACTGATGAAGTCGAAGATAAAGCATAGTGTTCAATTCGCGGTAATGGTCATAACACACTTGATGAATTACACCCCTCGCCTGACGGCTCGGGCTGCAAAATTCATCTTCGTGTGTTATGACTTACATTACCGCTCATTGAACAATAAACTATTAATCATTCCCTTCGATATTGATACAAATACCTAGGAGCATAAAATAACTGGAGGGAAGGCTTCATACGCTCGACAGATCATTTTGAACTGCCAATAACGGCGGAGGTTAGAGTTTCGTGTGACGCCCGATAGATAACGCTGAGATCCTTTATTCAGTAACATGTCAGATATTTTGTTCTATGGCGCTACAATTGCAAAGAATATAATGTGGCTGTCATTGTTATTGATACATTTATGCTTCTTTTTAATTGAAAATGGCCATAAATCATAACATAGACAATATTGATGACATATCATCGCTTTATTCTAATCAACTTTTTATGCGCAGTTTTATGGGAAGTCTGTGATTAGTAATAAATTTGTCAAAACAATATCCTTATCGGAAAAAGCGAACATTCAGGTAAGTATTATTATTATTATTATAGGGGAAGACTGAGGTTTTATCTGTTCTCGTGTATTATACGCAGAATTGTATGGTACCCCGTTTACATTCCCTCTGCTAACACTTAGATTCGGAGCGGGAAACAGATTTTTCTTCCTATATTCAATCTGATCCTTGTAGCCATTTCTTTACACGTGCTATATGCATTATATTGTCGGATTTACGAAAAAAAGTATGTATTGCTTTCTTTCAAATGAATATATATTATGATATAGTAATAAATGGGACCTAATAAGTAATAACAACGAATAACCATTAAAGATAGTTTTATTGAGGATAGCCATGTTGTAGGAAGAAACGACGTTGTCGCCATCTCGTGACCTTGCGGCGAACTGACAAGTTCGGACGTTTTTGGCAGTTCATTTTCGTAGGGGAGCCTTCTCTCCAGTTATTCTATGCTCCTAGCAAATACTCTTCATTTAATCGATTCATTCATATTTAAAGAATTGATAATTTCAACTTCTTCTTTGGAATTCAAAGTTAGAATCGATTATTAATTACTTTAAATTATTTCAAAATAATAATCAAAAATAGAGCTAGGTTAACGTCCATAAGACATAGCTAATAATCAATGAATGAAATGGACTAGTAGAGATCTAATTTCCAAAGTATACCATCGGGTGGCACCACCGCAGCAGGATAATGGCATACTGGTTTCTGGCTTATTAGCCGTCATCAGTGCCACATTACCCATTGCTACGATGGATACCAACTGAAAACGCGATTGTTCTTGCTAGGGAGTAATATAAATTCTGCGTTTTCAATTGGTATCCATCGTATCAATGGATTATGTGGCACTGATGACGGCCAATAAGACAGAAACCGGTATTTCATTATCCTGCTGCGGTGGTGCCACCCGGTGGTATACTTTGGAAATTAGATCTCTACTAGTCCATTTCCCTCATTATTTCGAAATATTTCGGAAATGAAAGGGTCATCACCTCTTTGTTGTTATAACCAATCATATTAATACAGTATACAGTTCTCCTGTATACGGTGACGACTTGTCATTTGACTTCAGGATAAACTTGCATTATTGGTAACAATATAGAGGGTCGGCGAATTGACGTTGAATATTCATAGAATTTATGAATATACTGCAGTTACTTATGTTGAACCGGGAAATAATACCTACCCTTTAGTTATTTCACTTCATTCCAAAAATCATGTCAGACACTGACTCGGCCAGTTTTTTATTTGTAAAATGGCTATATCTTTTCTACGAAGCTGAATTTGCAGAAACGGAAAATGAAAAACAGGTTTATTTTAGCCTCGGGAATCTACAGTTGAAAAAATGTACAAGTCAGACCCTCGCCCTGTATTTTCTTTGCGTTACTATGGTCGTTCCCAGGCAACTAGGATAAAAGTGGTAAAATTAATATTGTGGTGTTATTTGATTAAATCAATATGGAACTGCGGATTTGGAACAATCTCTACATTCTTCAGTTGTGGAAATCAAACTCTTTTAACGAGTTGCAACATTGCTTAATGCTTATCGTTTCGATTTCTTATCCTTGTTGCATCATACTCACGTAGAATTTATTGAATTTCAAATTCGATTGTTGAAGGTAGGTGTGAAATGGTGGTGAGATAACAATCTTCATCACGGTGCACAATATAAATTACTGAATATTTGATCACGCGATTCATCACGTTTATAGTTATTCCCTCCAACTCCTAAGAGTTCATCATCCTACTCTTTGTAAACCTGATTAGCAGGTCTATCGAAAAATCACATTATAATGATTTCCGTAATCACATTTTTTTTTCTTTTTGGAACTTTTCAATAAACATGAAAATGACAAAATTTCCGTATAGAGAATCAAGCGATGTATCAAAAGCCCATACTCTATTTAAAAAATTTGGGGCTGTACTCATCTAACAAATGAGGCTGGGTTCGTATTTTCACGTGAAAGAATAACAACTTTGAGTTTCACGTTGTACAAACTCCGAAATACCTACCCTCTTAGAAAATTGAAATCATATCGAAGGTCCACCATGATCTTCTCTTTTTCTTCTGCAACCATCGAAGGACATATGATTCTGTGGAAGAAAAACGAACCTCCAAAACGAAAACAAATGAAGGAGAACTTCTTGATTTCATCTTGAATGGATTCACTTCTACTTTCATTCAGATTTACAATAAGTATTCCTTGAAATGGCGTTCCTCATCCAGGAATCCGTCATTTTAGATTCACTCTTCTGGTATGTACACTTTATCCATTTCGATGTAATTCTGTTTCTATTCACAGGATTCGATCTCATTCTAGCTTGTTCTATTTTATTATTGCATTTCTATTGAATATTATGGATCTTCATTCTCATTTTAACCAACGTGGAATATTCCTATACATCTGTTGAGACCTACTGTACATTCAACTATTCAATCGACGGCTGCCCTAATACTATAACAAAATTGATGCACAGATTCTGCGGAATATACCCTCCGTGCAACCATTTGGTTCTTGGAGAACACCATGTTTATTCAACACCAGGATTATTTTTGTCACTGGAGTAGCTTTTATTTTTGTGTTACATATTCCACCATAACTTACATGGTTTGGAGGTCTAAGGTAAACTGTTTACATCGCCTGTGCCTAAAGAAAACATCCGTCTCAGCATTGTGGAGATGCTTTGAGAGTTCGGTAAACGAACATCCTCAGCAGAACAAGCCTTGGTCCTTGGCCTTAGTGAGCCAGGCACTATCTTACAAAAGGATTGCTTCGATCTGGGTCCAAGGTCCATCACTCACCAGGAAATATAAAGAGTTTATTGTCTACTTACAAACCAACGCGAATAGGATTCCACGCATAGCCCTTGAAAGGAAGTATTCTTACACATGGAGCTGTAAGAGCGCTGCGTAGGATTTGGATAACAATAAGGTAACACACTCTATGAATAACTGTAGCAGTATTGTATTCTACTGTGATTGTGCCAGTAATAAATAACATGATAGAGGTAAAAGAAGCTCCACATTGTAGAGGGTAGCCAGATTTCGATGGTTTAATACTACAACTCCTAAACTATGAGAGATAGAGAAGAAGTAATAAACATGTCATGTACTCTTTTTTCGAAACCTAAATTGCTGAAAACCCCAAGTTGCTATGGCGTCCAGTTTCCGAGCCACAGGGCGATTTTGTTGTTTGGTCCATTATTATAATTGACTATAACTTCCGTATTATAGGATCTACGCTCTCGAAATGAAAAAATCTTTCGGGCACTTTTTTTACTGCTTCTCAGCAGTGCTATTGGATTTCTGCTCAAATTTTGTTAGAAATCGATATCTCGCAATTATTGTAAGCTGCCAAATTGATTTAGGAAATATTAGCTCTATTATTACTTCAATAGATGGTTTCCAAAACTTGTTGATTTCTCAGGTAAATCGAAAAATGAAAAGCATTTTAATACTAAGATTATTTGATGATGACAATAACACAAAGTTTTATATAACCTGTTGATAACAGTAATGAATGCTTCCTCGAGAGACAAAAAAGCTCCTTCGAGTAAAAATATTGTTTTATTTAGAAAAATAATATTCACAACAAATGAACAAATCCTTATCCTTTCGAAGAAACACATAAATTTCTTCTCCTGTAGAAATCATTCAAGCATATTATATTTTGCATAATTCTCGTAAGGCATGATGTGATATAAGTAAGAAGTTTAGAAGCGCGAGGCGATACAAAATGATGATGGAAACTGAATAGGATTTGACAAGTGAAAATAAATAATACCTACATGAAACTCAATGATCGCCTCAGCCCTCAGTTTTGAAGAGACTGAATCAAAGTGTTTTTTCGAAATTTTCGATACATATTTCGAAATCGTTGAAGAGAGATCAATTTGGAAATATCATTTCCCATAATGGGTTTCATTTGAAAAAAAATTGTTATTGCTCCAATATCTGAGCAGATACAAAAAAATCAACCGCTGAAAAGCATAAAAAATGTGCCCAAAAGTTGTGTTCATACCGAGAGCGTAAATTCTATAATACGGAAGTTATAGTCAATTATAATCTATCTATATAAAAGAAAGATGTTGGTTACACCATTTATAACTAGAGATCGGATGGACTGTTTGTTATGAAACTTCATTTATGGAATCGTCTTCGGTCTGGTTATTATAAAATACAATAAAACTTCGAAAAAATTGATGAAAGTTTTACTTATACAGGAAATGCTTTTCCTTCTTTTGAATAAGGCCACAAAGTGTCGCTACCGTTGATGCGTAGTCGTACAGTGAATAGACAGGTCACTGTACGTAGTCGTAGATTGATATTACCGCTGTTAAATGGCGATATGTGATTCGCATAGAACTCATGTTAACATGGAAGTCTATTGCCAGATCAAAAAGCGGGTAAACTTATCTCAAGTTGGTGGAACAGTGAATGTTTACCGAAAGATCAAGTATCTGATATTGACGATCAGTTTCAAACGTGAGTTCGCCATCTTCATCTTTTTTCTTTATTTTCAAAATGCTTTCGAATTTCTGTTTGGGTAATACCTAGATATATTTGCGGAAATAACTTAATCCAAAATTGCCCATAATTAGTAATTGACATACATATTATATTCGTGTTTCTGTTCGCACAGAGACAGTATTGTAAGCGTCAATAATTTTGAAACGTTTGCTCATCGGGCTTTCACTTATAATATACAATAATGTTTCATGGGTTGCCTAATCTGATCTGGTCGAATGACCATCAATAAATTTGAATATGAGTTCAACATAATTCACAGTGTTGATAATGTTGCCGTGTCGATCGTACTATCGACATTTTAACATCTCGATTTGTCTTCTAATGAGCTTGATATCGTCAACTAAATTGAACAAATTGAAGAGAGATTGACAGCTCATATCCATGGAATAATGAGAATCGCGCTGCTCCACCAACTGAGATGTTTACCAATTATTTTGAGCTTAGCAGTCTAAAATAATGGTGTGACCACTGATTAGGTTTGAGAATATAAGAAAAGTTTTGTTTTTGCCACTTCAGGTTGGGCTATTAACAAATGACTGATTTTTTAATTCTGGTCGACGGGCTGTGTTAATAGTCGATAGTTCATTAAAGGAATAATTTTTGTTCATATTCTTGACATTTCGATTCATATAAGAGGAAAGGTATAATATGGATTATACTCCTGCTATTCACAGTCACATGAGGTACTGCAAAAAGAGAACTGTACAACAATTAAAAACAAAAAGTTATATGTTCAAGTTCAACAATTAGGTACCGCTTAAATAAAGAGAATTCTTTCCATGTGAATTAAAAAATTATTGAAATTTTGTATATTTTGAACTTTAATTTCGCCGAATTTTTTTCCTGCTTGAAAAAAAGCAATGGTAAGTTTATACAACTTTTAAGTATAATTCAGGCGGTACAAAGTTCGCCGGGCCAGCTAGTAATGAAATAAATACCAAAATCGCCCTGTAGCTCGGAAACTAGACGCCATAGTAACTTGTTTCAGCAATTTATCTTTCCCGAAAAAAGGACATGACATGTATAGTCCATCCAAGAATTATTGACATCAGAGCAAGCCTTGGAAGTCCAGTCGCAGCTTTATTTCTAGTTACAAAAAAGTAACCAGAAATTTTCTGTGCTTTCATCATATCAATAAAAAATATAGAAATAACCTGAAAATCAAATGGTATTTTTTCAAAGTACGGCAATCTGAGCATGAAATTTTTTTTCAATTATCACATACGATTACCTGCAAACTGAATGGATTGGGAAAATTGTAATAGATATCAAGACAGAAACGAAACTTAACGAATGGATTTATTTAATATATGAAGAATTTTGCATGACATTGTATCTTTCAATAGGTATTTGTGAACAATGAAGCTGTAAAATATGAAATGTAAATATTCCTACTGTTGTTTCAACAACCACAACTGTTATTTCCTCATTCCTCATCTGGGCAGTCCTCATCATGACATCATGTTCATAATGAAAGATTTTATGTCAGCAACATCCCATATATTTCGATTAATCTTTTCTTATTTCTTTCTATATGTGCTATGGAAAGCCTTTCCAGTTATAAGCTGTACCTGTACACCATTCAAGAGCCTCATTCTGAAGATATTTATTTCACTTGCTCAATTATTTGCCAAATTCATTCGAAACATTAATGACAGAACAAAATGACAGTTATTTCCAACACCAACCTGAATTCTACAACGCAAAATATCACTGAACCGGCATTACCAAACTAATTTCGATTTTCCAAAGCCGCCCGAGATGTCAATAATTCTTGGATGGACTATGTACTTCTTTTCCTTTATTTTTTATAGTTTAGGAGATGAAGAACTAAATCATCGAAATCTGGCCACCTGTACATGCCACCAGTTCCCGTCTTATTAATAATTGATCTACGGATTGTTAACGTTTCATGTGTTATGTATGCCGAAAGGGATTTTTGCTTTGACTCCAATGATAATAATAATAAATAATAATTAACGGCTGTGGTTCCTAGAACTACTTCCGCTGTACCAATAAAGGCCTGTTCCACCATTTTATCCAATCAAGTGTTTTAGTCATCTTTTCACCTCATTATTTCCCATCCTTTATTTCACTAATCTGAGTTATGACGATTCTGAATTACTCAAAGTGTAGTTGACAGGAACTAGGAATCGGGAATGAATTAACAGACCTTAGCTAATGCCGACGTTTCGCAAATATATTTTTGCTTCTTCAGGGCTAAAATAGAGACAACATCATTTAAAAAACACAAAAATTAAAATTTTGGAGATTTACACATTGAACTAAACATTAACAAAATCAAATATACCATCAAATTCTACATTAGAATGGTAAAACAACTTTCAGACGTCACGACCAGCCGAAACTTACCAAAGCCAAACTATGTTCTCCCCAAGGTGCAACCATAAACAACCAACCAGAAAAACATCGAGAAACTCTGAAGAACTCGTTCATAACATAAATTTCAAAATACAACATCAACCGTTCAATCAGCGAAAGACAACTGCATACTGAAATTCTCGAGCACGCCCACACAAATTAATATTTATACATGTGTAGCATACAAACAAATCGAATGAAAGAAATCACAATCAACCCGCGCCGTCCCTTACTCTTTTAAAACCATGTAAAATATTATTGTAAATCAGACTTAGATTTTGGGTGTCTGTTCTGCTGTTAACTGTATCGTTTAATTTTATTTGTATCATCTCACTTACATTGCGCTTCAACCAGTTCGACTCAAAGTCCAAAATTTCGGCATTTTGAAAGTTAAACTGGTGACCCCCTTGAAAGTGATGAACCGCCAGAGCTGTTTTATTCTCCTTACACCTGAAAGTCTCATTACAATCGTACCTGTGCTGTCTGATTCTGTTTCTCAGAAGTTGCTTTGTCTGACCCACATAACATTTTTGGCAGTTCTCGCATGGTATTTTGTAAACTAGGTTACTACAATGTGAGATAGGATCTTTATCTTTCAATATGGAGAACAAACGGCCGCAAGAGTACAAATTATAAGTAATGATTCTTACATTGTTTGAGAACTGACTCATGAGTCTTGAAAACCTACTAGTGAGACCAGGTATATAAGGGAATTTTAAATATTTTAAGGGAGCTGTAACCATTGTTGTAACGTTATCTGATGGTTTCTCACTGGGGTTCTGAAAGTTGTTAATGATCTTTTTTAGCAGAGATGGTGGGTAGTTGTTCATTCTCAATATGTTTTTAATTTTTTCCAAATTTTCGGCATGAAATTCAGAGTCACTCAAATTAATTGCTCTGTAGATAAGATTTTTGATAGTAGAAATTTTGTAAGAAAACGAGCAACTAGACTTGAAATTCAAAACACGACCAGAACTCGTTGGCTTAGTATACCAACAGGTCTTCAAAGTCCCATCCTCACGTCTGCTCACAAGAACGTCCAAGAATGGTAACGAACCATCCACCTCAGCTTCCATGGTAAACTGAAGTTTGGGGTGATAGGAGTTAAATGCGGTTAGTAGTTCGTCACATTTGCCGATGGGGACAGCCAAGAAGGTGTCATCAACATATAGTTTGATGAATGGGACTGAAAAATATAATCTGCCCATGCAAACCTCAATGACTTCCGACATTACCAAGTTGGCCAAGGATGGACTCGCCGGATTACCCATAGCCGTACCGTCAACTTGTTCATAAAACTCATTGTTGAAGCTGAAATAGCTGGACGAAAATATAAAATCTATGAACTTGAGAAAAAGTTCCTTTGTAACATCAGTATAGGCTGATATGTATCTCCATCTCTTTTTAATAATGGTCAAGACCAGAGTCTTCGGTATGTTAGTGTACAAGGAGACAACATCTAATGAGACGAGACAATAACCATCAGGTATTGAAACTGTGTGTGTGAAGGCCACAAATTCAAAAGAATTTTTCACATTATAATTAGATGTAGAGTTGACAAGATTGAGGATCTGATGGACGAAAACCGAGATGTTGTAAGATGGCGAATTAATGCAACTAACCACTGGTCTAATGCTTAAACTAGTTTTATGCGTTTTTCTAAGTCCGTACAATTTTGGAGGTACTGAATTGTATTTTTTCATTTTCAACGACTCTCTATTGTCAATAATATGTTCATTTTTCAAGTCATTGATCAAGTCATTTGCTCTCCTCTGAAATTTGTCCGTGTTGTCACCTTTCATCTTTCTGTAAGTGTTATTATCAGATACCATATCTGTCATATACCTATCATAATCTGTTTTCCACATAATAACAGTTGCGTTGCCCTTATCTGCTCTCATAATTATTATTTCGGGATGAGCCTTTATGAACCATCTGGCCCTGTTATATAAGGTTAAAAGCTGATTTTTCTTTCTTGACATTCTTGACCTATTCCAAAAGTTTGTAATGATGTTAACTCCCTGTGCTCTAAGTAAATTTTTATCGTCTTCGTTAACTTCAACATTTTGCACATTATATTCCAACTCTTTTACTATAGTCGGAATTGGGATATTATTTGTGGGAAGAGGAATACTAAATTTGGGGCCAAGTGACAACATCGAATGCACATCCTTGGGCAATATGACGTTAGTGTAATTAAATAAAAAATTCTGACATGAATCTGAACCGATCGTGACCCTGAAAGTGTTTTCACAAAGATCTTTTAACTTTTTTACATTATTTGATTTAACCTTGCTAAACTGACAACAGAAATTCTTTTTACATCTTTCAGAAAAATTTTCATACACACTATAAGGTAAAAGTTCTCGTAAGCTACTCTTAATATTATTCAACCTTTCATTCAAATTCTGTATCTTCCATATAGTAATCTTGATTTCTATATTCAAAACTGATTTCTGGAACCTATACATAATATTCCGTGCTTGATTGACCAATGGGCAATCTTTATCCAATGATAACATATTTATGCAATTTATATTATCAGTTATGTGTTTAGGAAATACCTCTTTTCTTCTGCATTCCAACAGGAAAATCTTTCTATTGTACAGCGATGCGATTTTTCTGTCACAACCAATCCATGTCTTCATCTTCCTCTTCACGTTATCTCCGTAGCTCTGACCGATTTGTTCAAAAAATCTCCCAGACATCATGACATTAATAGATAGATAACTTCCTTGATTAATATATTCAAAGTGTAGTTGACAGGAACTAGGAATCGGGAATGAATTAACAGACCTTAGCTAATGCCGACGTTTCGCAAATATATTTTTGCTTCTTCAGGGCTAAAATAGAGACAACATCATTTAAAAAACACAAAAATTAAAATTTTGGAGATTTACACATTGAACTAAACATTAACAAAATCAAATATACCATCAAATTCTACATTAGAATGGTAAAACAACTTTCAGACGTCACGACATATAACAGGGCCAGATGGTTCATAAAGGCTCATCCCGAAATAATAATTATGAGAGCAGATAAGGGCAACGCAACTGTTATTATGTGGAAAACAGATTATGATAGGTATATGACAGATATGGTATCTGATAATAACACTTACAGAAAGATGAAAGGTGACAACACGGACAAATTTCAGAGGAGAGCAAATGACTTGATCAATGACTTGAAAAATGAACATATTATTGACAATAGAGAGTCGTTGAAAATGAAAAAATACAATTCAGTACCTCCAAAATTGTACGGACTTAGAAAAACGCATAAAACTAGTTTAAGCATTAGACCAGTGGTTAGTTGCATTAATTCGCCATCTTACAACATCTCGGTTTTCGTCCATCAGATCCTCAATCTTGTCAACTCTACATCTAATTATAATGTGAAAAATTCTTTTGAATTTGTGGCCTTCACACACACAGTTTCAATACCTGATGGTTATTGTCTCGTCTCATTAGATGTTGTCTCCTTGTACACTAACATACCGAAGACTCTGGTCTTGACCATTATTAAAAAGAGATGGAGATACATATCAGCCTATACTGATGTTACAAAGGAACTTTTTCTCAAGTTCATAGATTTTATATTTTCGTCCAGCTATTTCAGCTTCAACAATGAGTTTTATGAACAAGTTGACGGTACGGCTATGGGTAATCCGGCGAGTCCATCCTTGGCCAACTTGGTAATGTCGGAAGTCATTGAGGTTTGCATGGGCAGATTATATTTTTCAGTCCCATTCATCAAACTATATGTTGATGACACCTTCTTGGCTGTCCCCATCGGCAAATGTGACGAACTACTAACCGCATTTAACTCCTATCACCCCAAACTTCAGTTTACCATGGAAGCTGAGGTGGATGGTTCGTTACCATTCTTGGACGTTCTTGTGAGCAGACGTGAGGATGGGACTTTGAAGACCTGTTGGTATACTAAGCCAACGAGTTCTGGTCGTGTTTTGAATTTCAAGTCTAGTTGCTCGTTTTCTTACAAAATTTCTACTATCAAAAATCTTATCTACAGAGCAATTAATTTGAGTGACTCTGAATTTCATGCCGAAAATTTGGAAAAAATTAAAAACATATTGAGAATGAACAACTACCCACCATCTCTGCTAAAAAAGATCATTAACAACTTTCAGAACCCCAGTGAGAAACCATCAGATAACGTTACAACAATGGTTACAGCTCCCTTAAAATATTTAAAATTCCCTTATATACCTGGTCTCACTAGTAGGTTTTCAAGACTCATGAGTCAGTTCTCAAACAATGTAAGAATCATTACTTATAATTTGTACTCTTGCGGCCGTTTGTTCTCCATATTGAAAGATAAAGATCCTATCTCACATTGTAGTAACCTAGTTTACAAAATACCATGCGAGAACTGCCAAAAATGTTATGTGGGTCAGACAAAGCAACTTCTGAGAAACAGAATCAGACAGCACAGGTACGATTGTAATGAGACTTTCAGGTGTAAGGAGAATAAAACAGCTCTGGCGGTTCATCACTTTCAAGGGGGTCACCAGTTTAACTTTCAAAATGCCGAAATTTTGGACTTTGAGTCGAACTGGTTGAAGCGCAATGTAAGTGAGATGATACAAATAAAATTAAACGATACAGTTAACAGCAGAACAGACACCCAAAATCTAAGTCTGATTTACAATAATATTTTACATGGTTTTAAAAGAGTAAGGGACGGCGCGGGTTGATTGTGATTTCTTTCATTCGATTTGTTTGTATGCTACACATGTATAAATATTAATTTGTGTGGGCGTGCTCGAGAATTTCAGTATGCAGTTGTCTTTCGCTGATTGAACGGTTGATGTTGTATTTTGAAATTTATGTTATGAACGAGTTCTTCAGAGTTTCTCGATGTTTTTCTGGTTGGTTGTTTATGGTTGCACCTTGGGGAGAACATAGTTTGGCTTTGGTAAGTTTCGGCTGGTCGTGACGTCTGAAAGTTGTTTTACCATTCTAATGTAGAATTTGATGGTATATTTGATTTTGTTAATGTTTAGTTCAATGTGTAAATCTCCAAAATTTTAATTTTTGTGTTTTTTAAATGATGTTGTCTCTATTTTAGCCCTGAAGAAGCAAAAATATATTTGCGAAACGTCGGCATTAGCTAAGGTCTGTTAATTCATTCCCGATTCCTAGTTCCTGTCAACTACACTTTGAATATATTAATCAAGGAAGTTATCTATCTATTAATGTTAATTCTGAATTACTATGACATAGCATAGAGTCCTACCAACCATAGATCACAAGCCATGCCAAAAATATAAGTATTAAGCCCCCTTAAAAATAATCGACCCTTTTGGTGCATCAGGGTGAGTTTGCCCCCTTTCCTTACTTCCAATAGGGGAAATGTTACAAGGTGTTTCAGGATTTCTCATGAATATACACAGTCACCGAAATAATGCGAAACCTTTGAAAGTGATGGTATTTATCTAACCGTACTGTTCTACACGAGTTTCTATATGCAGTTTCGTCCGTTTAGGCCCCTTTCCGAAGTCGTCCCTCTCGAGACTCCTTCAACGGCTTCAACACACTCCAATTCCATTATTTTTAACCGCATCGATATTCCCCATCCATTCCCCAGTTCACTAGCGCTTCGGGATTGGGAAAGGTCGGGACGTGTCACGTGAGCCGCCGAGAAAGTGTTGCGTTCGGTGAATTTCCACTCTCCCATTTCACGTTTTCCGATAATCATTACGTACGCGTTGCATGTTGCATCGAGCGCTGGTGGTGCGCATGCCCACCAGAGGATCTACCCCATCAGAGGTGAAGCTGAGAACGGTCATTGCCAAGGTCGCCCGCTCGGAAATCCATTCGGGAAATTTCTGGGAAGTGGGAAAGAATGAGGAGAGCTGGAAGTGTAGGCATGGTGGAAAGAATACATATTTATTTTCGAATAAGGATTAAAATTAAATAATGCAATAGTCTCATTTGGTTATGATATTGTTACTAACACTTCAACATATTTAAAACCTTTTGCATCCGATGAAATTGTAGAAATCTCAAAAAAATTCAGAAGAATCAGTGGTATTAGTGAAATTCCTGAGCACTAACGTTGTTAGTTGCGTTTTTTGCCACATTGTACACGGTGGGCAAAATTGGTACTACATGAACTAAAACTTTTGAACCCGAGGAGATAGAGAAAAATGAATGGCACCTTATAGTCCTCTTTTTTCGAGAAACTGATAATGCCATCAACTGCATTCCTCTATATCTTCTTTCGTTTCCGAGTTATAGGCCAAAATTGAAATTTGGGCGATTTCAACTTTGGTCATTATCTCCGTTTCTGTTCCTGCTAGGATGTTGAAATAAAATATTAAACAGGCACTTTTCTGATAGCAATCCAGTGGTGTACTCTGATTTTTTCTAAGACGTTTATTTGCTGAGCTATAACATGAAGTATGACATATGATACATTTCTGAAACGGGAAAAAAATGGCGATTCTTTCTAAGTCATTTCGAACTACTGTTTCCATAAGGAAAAACACAATTTATGTTATAACTCAGCAAATAAACCTTTTAGAAAAAATCAGAGTACGCCACTGGATTGCTATCAGAAAAGTGCCTGTATAATGTTTTTATTTCAACATCCTAGCATAAACAGAAACGGAGATAATGACCAAAGTTGAAATCGCCCAAATTTCAATTTTGGCCTATAACTCGGAAACGAAAGAAGATAGAGGAATGCAGTTGATGGCATTATCAGTTTCTCGAAAAAAGAGGACTATAAGGTGTCATTCATTTTCCTCTATCTCCTGGGGTAAAAAAGTTTTAGTTCATGTAGCACCAATTTTGCCCACCCTGTACATATACAGGGTGTATTTAAAGGTGAGATTTTTCTTTTCACAGATAGTATAACTCATCAAAATAAGTGATTTTACCGAAAATTTTCTATATGAATTATGCCCTTGAATCGAGAAAATGAAACTAGAATATTTTCGAGTTTCTAGGTGAATCTGAAAATTCCTCAGTCCGAACCTGCTCTCTCGCCTGCTTCTCCGTAGATATCAACATCAACATCTTGTTTTTTGTCTTCTTTTCATACATGACTCAGAATATCGATTGTGATCAGTAATATTCGGCAAGGGGACGGTGTAAATTGTACGAATGTTTTGTTTCGAAAATGCCGCACGTTTATTCAAATAATAAACTTGATGATATGCTTTCAATTTATGGTGAATCAAAACAAAATGGCAGTTCAGCGTATAAGTTGTACATAACAAGATTTCTGCTGAGATGTCACCCAACTTTGCAAATGTTCATAAACCTGGTGCAGAGATGATGCAGAGAGATGCAGGCCAGAGTGGGATTAAGGTATTGATGCCCATATAAGAAATTTTCGGTAAAGTGACTTATTTTGATGAGTTCTATCACCTGTCAAAAGAAAAGCCTCATCTTAAAACACACCCTGTATAATTCCCTCAAATTTGGTATATTGGTAAATTGTCTGTGATGATATCGATTTTCAAAGCGGGAGATCCAAAAAAGTAGGTAGAGCACTATAGATCTATAAGTCTTCTGAATAGAAGATAGCCTTGAATTTGATACGCTCCTTTCTCAGTGAAAGATTTCAAGTAGTCAGCGTGGACGGCGTTTTGTCAACGATGATGCCCTTCAAGACAGGTGTGGCACAGGGTTCGATATTAGGGCCTATCCTTTTTATTGTAGATATCAATGACTTCCCCGACTACATGGCCGATACGCAATCTATCATGTTCGTTGACGACACCACCCTGACTGTTGGGTCTTCCGATTTGCACTCCCTTGTGGATCTGTCGGGGACGGCACGTTCGAGAGCTTCCGATTGGTTCGTGTCAAACGGCCTCTGCGTGAATGAGGAGAAGACCCAAGAGCTCACTTTCGGCCTGAGAAATATGGATGGTCTGTCTAACACTAACGCATCTGTCAGATTCCTAGGTGTCTATCTGGATGCTTCCCTTACATGGGCTGAACACGCTGATCGTCTTTCTTCGAAGCTGAGTAGCAACATCTTTGCCCTGAGGGTTCTCTCGTGTTCGCTGTCCGTGGAGATGTTGAGATCTGCGTATTTCGCCTTGGTTGAGACCATAGAAATTATAATATATATACTTACTCTAGAATGCTAAATCAATTGGACCGAAGTGTTGTAAAAATTTCAGTGTGGTCCACAATGCGCATACGTGCCATCAGGTTGTTTCTGAACAGGGTCGGCTTCAATGAAATTTTATGCTGTTATTGTTGCAGTTGGATTTAATCAATTCATAATTAGTATTCGACACTTACTAGTTGTTTTGAACATATTGATAATTTTCAACAGCTATTTGAATGGTAAATTTGGAATCATCAGCGACTGGAAGATAAGCTGAAAATCTTTCATTATTCCAAAACCTCTTCAGGCGTTGAAAAAACCCGGTTTCGGTATAAAAATTAATTCAAGGATCATGGAAGACAAATTCTGGTTAACAAACAACGAATCTTTTGGTAAAGTACAGAAAAAAATCAAATGAGCAAAATATACTAATATATCCCTTAAGGACAGTTCTATTTTTCGGTGTTCCTGAAAATAGTAGAAACATGAAAATGTATTGTGCATTTGTACATCTGCTAATGCGTTACTCTGCATCGTTTCATGAGTGAATTCTGATACCTACATTCATTCTTCAATTTGTCTTTTTGAGTTCCGAGTATATTCCAAAATCAATCTGTTATCTGAATGAAACTGCAAAGTTTTACTTCAACATATTTTATTCTCGAGTTCGAATTATCCATTAAAAGATGGTTTACTCACAAGAATTCATGATTTTTCATAATGCGTTCTTTTGCTATATAAAGAACCAATCTCATGGTGCGAGTGAATAGATATGTGTCAATCGAATGAAAAGCAGAGCGTAAATCATAAATTTTCAACAGTTATATGAATGAAAAGGTGCACATAGTTTACATACTTAAGTGGGAAATGAACAGGTCAAGACAAGGACACCACAACACTATACAGTTCATTGTTCATCGGATACGAAAAAATCCAAATCGAACACAACACACAACAAAAGCAAAATGCACACGAAGAATATCAAACACGAAAATAACAGTTAAGCGCCAGTGAACTAGTTTGTCTATGCAGTAAACTAAACTGTGGCTGCAGACTGACACTGGACCCGTTCCTGCCTATACTTTCATTAAGGTCATTTCAAAGTCATTTGCCATGAGACAGAAAAAGCGGTGTTGCGCGGTCTATATCTATTTAGTGAAACCTACTACATAACTGCTCTAATTTTCTCACCAATTCCACAAATATTGCAATTCACTTATGATATTAATGTGTCTAATAGTCGTTGGAAGTCGCGCATGAGCTATAAAATAAGTTTGTTACTCAATGGAATATTTTTATTGTTTAATTATATTGAACTTAAAATAGAAGCGACAAAACATTTGGGGACTTGGCATCGTTCTACCTGAAATTTCCTAATGGTGAGCATGCGCACATTGTGAATCAGTTGCCTATGCGGCACGTTTTTCGCTGCGGAACTAGAAGGTATTAGCATTCTAGAGTAAGTATATATATTATGATTTCTATGGTTGAGACCGACCTCAAATACGGAGTCCTAGTATGGGGTAACTGCGTCCGTGCCGGGGATATATTCGGACTCCAGAGACGCGCGGTCAGAATTTTGGGCGGGCTGGGGTACCGCGATTGCTGTAAGCACATATTTAAAGATCTGAGATTGCTCACCTTTTCGTCAATGTTCATTCTGGAAAGCCTGGTCTTCATCCACGTTCATGTCAAGGACTACTCAGTCCAGTCGGATATTCACGACCATGACACCAGAAAAAAATCAATCATCAGGAAAGACTACGTTAGATTGAGCCGATCCTAGCGTGGCCCGGACCTCTGCGCTACTTCATTATATAACAAACTTCCTGGTGGGGTGAAGAATCTTCCGATTAAGAAGTTTCGGGAGAGAGTCCGCGATTTTTTATTGTCAAGAACTCTCTATTCGATAAATGAGTTCACACACATGAGAATCTGTGATGCTGATTTCGAATGAATTTTTATGGATTTTTTAATGCACGTACATAGCTATTTATTTTATTGTATTTTAACATCTTTTTACCTAGAACGATGTTTTATACCTGTTCGCATTTACTTATGTATTTTTGAATATTACTGACCTGTGAAAGCAATATGTAACTTGCAATTCATTAATAAATATATATATATCTCTCTCTCTCTCTCTCTCTCTATCTATCTCGAAAATCTTCGATTTGGCTATGGCCACCCGAATTTCATCATATTTTCATAATTGCGGGCTGTTTGATTCCCCTCAGCATGGAAATATGGGGGATAGATCAACTCAGACCGCATTATGTATTTCAATTCACCAGTAACATTCTGAAATTCTTAGAAGAGAATAAACATGCTGTTATTTCTAGTCATGATAAACGATCTAAGCGAAGTGACAAACTCTGAAGACGATGTCGAAATGACAAATTTCGCAGACGACACCAATTTGTAGTTGCAGCTGAGAATATACTACACCTACAACAGAGATGCAGTGAACATAATCAACATGCTGAAGAGTAGCTTTTGAAAAATAATCTGATTATAAATCAGGATGAAACTGAAATTGTTATATTTAGAGAAAGTCGTAAAAAAAAACATCAGTTATAAATGTTGATAATAAGGACATTAAAACAAGGGAGAGTGCCAAATTTGGGGGAATTATGATTGGT
The DNA here is from genome assembly GCA_951802165.1 of Adalia decempunctata. Classification (NCBI taxonomy): domain Eukaryota; kingdom Metazoa; phylum Arthropoda; class Insecta; order Coleoptera; family Coccinellidae; genus Adalia; species Adalia decempunctata. Next base: position 58,651,152 of record OX637696.1, on the reverse strand, counting down.
AAATTTCTAAATGAGGAACTGTTGAATGAGGAACTGTTGAAAAAACTCAATAAAGTCTGTTACGCAATGGGAATAATCGGCAAATATGTTGATAATGATGTTGAAAGAGTACTCTATTGAGCCAACTATGAATCCTTAATTAGGTACGGTATAATATTTTGGGGTAGAAGTTCATCCGTGAAATCAGTTTTCATAAATCGAAAGAGAACACTAAGGTTACTATTAAATATGGGTTTCGGGTAGGGCTGAGAATCATGAATGAATGATTTGAATATTCATCGAATATTTATTCAATAATTTGGGGTTTGCATAATTCGAATATTCAGTGAATAGTTGAATATTCAATGAATAGCTGAGTATTCAGTGAATAGACTATTTACTGAATATTCAAGTAAACACAAACGAATTTTTATGAATTCATTTATTCAGGACTGAGCTGAGTTTGTAATCCATCATTCAACTCTCTATTACCCAAGCTGGTCTAATTGTCGTAAAACAATCTACCAGTTCGAAACTTCGAATGTCACATCGATTATTTTCTGACTTAATTTTTTTGTAATCTAATTTTTTAATTCTTAATCGTCGGTTTTCGAATCACAAAAAAAATGGTGTATTATACACGGGAAATATAATAGATTTTAGCTCTCGATTCTGTGTCCAAAACTTTTTTCCTTGTAAAATAAATAACTATTTATATCATTTAGGTTTCTGTGTTGAATATTCCAATACATTTTCACTAAATTTTTATTGAATAATCACTGAATAATTCATGACTACTCATGAAAAGACCACCAGAGAAAGATTTATGTTAACAACGCGAGAAAAACTGTTCGAGTTACTCAGAATGTATTTGGAATTATTTCAAGCGTAGGTAGTGAAAATTAAAAGTTTTTTATATCCACCATACAATATCTTTCAAACGAACGCATTTCAATTGATATCGAGAGATAATTTGAATCCATGTATGCCTGCCATTCAGAGGCACAACGTGAATCCGAGTCTCCGGTGAGGATTGAGTTATACGCATGCGTCAACAGAAAATTCAGAAACCGCGAGGGACGTAGAGGTTATGTTAATTCCGAGAGACAGAAAGAAAATAGACATCGGTAAAGAAGATATGCTACTGAAATATTTTCAGTTCTGATTTAAAATATGTTTAGGAATTGGCATGTAGAACTTTGAGAAAACTGATTGAAAAGATTGGAAAATAAGGTTGGGGAAAAAGTAATTTCGTATTTTTCTGTTTATTTGAATGCTCTATAAAAAGTGTTACACTCATCTAATTTAAGTCTTGTCTTTGACTATTTGTTTCCAACGAGAATCTAACTTCATGATACCTCTCTCATAAAAGCCCTTGTCCCTATTGGCAAAGAACTCGGACAAACCAATTTTCACAGGCCTCTATTGAGGCCAAATTTGTACCCCCAAGCACATTTGCCATCGACAGGAAAAGGTTATAGTCACTTGGTGCCAGGTCCGGACTATAAGGTGGATACATAAGAACTTCCCATCCGAGCTCCCGGAGCTTCTGGCGTGTCATCAAACAGATATGCGGTCTGGCGTTATCCATATGAAATACGATACCTCTCCAATTCATCAATGCTGGCCGCTTCTGTTCGATCTACAGTTTCAAACGGTCCAGTTGTTCGCAATAGAGTACATAATTGAGCGTTTGACCATAGGGCAGCAGCTCATGGTATATTGTTTCCTGCCAATCCCACCAAACACACAGCAACACCTTCCTGGCTTCACCACGGTCTGAGGGGCTTCTTTGGCTTTCGACCAAGATCTCTGTCGCTTGACATTATCGTAAGTGATCCATTTTTCATCACCAGTTACCATCCGCTTAAAAAATGGGTCCATTTTGTTGCGATGCAGCAGCAATTCGCAGATGGAAATTCGGTCTATCAGGTTTTTTTCCGTCAGCTCGTGCGGTACCCAAACATCGAGCTTTTTTTCAGCCTTCTTCAAATGATTTCAGCCTTCTTCAAATGATTCAAAACGGTTTTGTGATCGATATTCAGCTCCTGTGCGATGCTACGACTGCTAACATGACGGTCTATCTCGATATGTTCCATGATTTTTTCAACATTTTCGACGACAGGCCTGCCAGAGCGTGGTGCATCTTCAACATCCACTACACCAGAACGGAATCGCTCGAACCAGTATTGTGCAACACGAACCGAAAGAGTGAACGGACCAGCTCAAAACTGTCAAATAAATGTTTGTAGTAACTATACACTAACACCTTGACAACGCGGTACCATTTGATCCGATGTGACCAATAGTGAACGAGATATTCTCAGATGAAAAAAAAAGGGAGCGAAATACGAAATTACTTGTTCCCCAACCTTATATCACATGTAATTCGAATGAGGAGCTCAAGTCCAACTGAGAGAACGCTGGGGCGTTATAGATATGCATTAACAATGGAAAAAAGACAGAAAAGTAGGTTTTTGAACAACGAGCAGGTGTTGATCGGGTGACAATTAAATAATACCGACTGTTTATTTCAAAACTACAAAAGTAGAGATATGTAACACCGCGCCACTTTTGCGAGACTCTGTATAGTAGAATGCAAGATTGAAAACACGAATGCTCACCACTCACATCATACGATCTTCTCGCTACCAGGTTATTCCACATATTTTTTCGGTATATTCATAAAGGTTGTGTGTTTTCACCCAATAGGGCTGGGGTTTCAACATGAATATTTCAGTGGAGTTGAGTTCACTGGTATGGGAGGTGGGTAAAAGAGTAACATAAAATATGGTTGTGTGATCCGTATTAGAGTTTTTATATAAGCTCTCGGCTTTTATGTTGTGGAAACTGCATTGCGGTCGTTCCTTGCGTTTCCACAATCTGATTTTGTGAAATTTGATGTATTGCGGGAAAGATATAAAGAGGCCATTTTCAACAAAATGTTGTCACAACTTTGATGCTCCTACAACGTCGACATTTTTTTATGATTCTCACTGAAGACGACGCTTGTTAGAATGGAGAGCGGAAATTCATATTCTCGGGGGATTCATTATCTATCAACACCTAATCAAAATCAAGCAGAATTCATCTTTTTACTGACATCCTTTTACCTCTATTAAACAATCTTTCAGAAATTGAAGATGTACCCAAGAACTCTTAGCCTACTATACCGGAGCTTCCAGTTCCACTATTACAAAATAGGGATATTGTAAGCTCTCTTTCCGAAATATTCTTATTTTCAGGCAATAGATGCGATATTTCGTGATTTTATCTAGCTTCAATTCTTGACAATTCAAATCAATCATAATCCTACAAACATGATGAAAATGAACTATAATATACAAAGTATATCAAATAAATTCTAACATTCTCCCCCCTGGTGAAGAATTTCACTATCCCTCCAGTTCACACTTGCATATCTTGCCGAAAAACAGAAGAACCAACTTTAACGTCGACAACTCTGATTCTTCCGTCAGGTCCTGGAAAGGTTTGTACTATTTTACCAATTTTCCATTTATGACTCGGTACATCATCGTCTATACCATTACGACAACATCATCTTTTTCAATCTGTGCCTGATGAAGCGTCCATTTATTTATTTTATTGAGGGCGGGAAGATAAGTATTCTTTTATCCATCTGTTCCAAAACGATGTCCTCAACATTTCTGCCTTTCTCCATTCACGCTTCAAACAATTACTTTATCTGGATTCATTTCGATTATGGAACTATCATTGTTTGCAAACCCAGACAAAAAATGATTTGGGGTTAGTGGTGCTAGATCAGTAGATCATAGGGATCAGTTGATAAAATGGTCAGGGGGCGAGAATTAACAATATTCTCAGCTTCAGCGAAAAGTGTTTGAAGAGTTTCATCCTTCAACGATTGTTCGTATAGATTTTTTCCTATAACCTTTTTTACAGATCGAATTAGTCGTTCCCACACACCCCCTCTGTGAGGTGCTGCTGCAGGATTGAATCTGAAGTTTATACCATCTGAGGTCACAGAGTTGGTGAATGAGGTATTATACAGGTCTTTCTTTGCATTTTGAATTTCATTATCCGCTCCTCGGAAGTTTGTCCAATTTTCATTGAAAATACTTTTCGGTTTACCTATTCTCGCTATCATTCTTTTTATCGCCATCATACAAGAATCCGAATTTAGAGAATGTGAAATTTCCAAATGAATAGCATGCTTAACAGGTACACAAAACACCCCATCTTTTTTCTTTTCTTCTTCCCACTGTGACATAAAATGGAGCGAAGTAATCCGAGCCTACGTTCACAAAATAATGCTCTCGTATTGGGAGTTACTCTGGCATTTGGAAGTTGACCCATAATTGGTGGAACTGGCCTAGCTTTTCTATTTTTACAATTTTGACAGTTGAAAAATGTGGACTTTACTGCTGCTCTTCCATTAACAATCCAAAATCTTTGCCGTAGCTCATTGAGAACAAGATTAGCCTCTTGGTGTCTATTTTCTCTATAGCTTCAGTAGGCAGAGTCTATTTCGATGAAAGTTGCCTTTTTTCATACTTTTGGTTGGATACGGAAATTCTACTCTAAAAGTGAAATGTTGCACGAAGTGGTAGAAGATAGCTGGGCCATCTTTTCTGTAACACCTCTCGGGTTATGAAAAAAATGTTTTCAATTGTTTATACTTGTAGCTATTTACTTGAAAGGCTGAAGCTGTAATTATAAGTATGAGAAAATGGACTATCAAAAAAAAAAAATGCACAAACTGAATGTTTTCTACCCAGTTGAATACGGAATCTCCACCCCAGGTCGAAGTCGCGAATTCTTCGAAAAGAAAGTGGTAGTTTCATGGAATTCCGTTCGAGGAATACCAAGGGTTGTAAAAGTAGTTTGGTAATTTTCCCTATAAATATGATTGCTGTTTCGGTTTTGCACCGCAGTCCTCTGCAGTCTGAAACTGTGTGGACGAATGTTAGTGTGTTGCCGAATTTTCTCTTCTTGAGATAATTCTTGTTGTATTCTATTTGACAGTTTTTCAGTTGTTGCCGGTTTAATATTCTCAGTAGTTTTTTTTTCTTTAAATATTTGAAAAATAACCCTGGCTACAAAACGCAAAAGGAGGAAGTGAATAAATTCACAACTGACATCCTTAGATAGTTTAAAATATTTTTGGCATCAAGAACACATCATAATCCTAAATTTAAAGATGTCATTCCACCTGACGATTGGTGTGATACTTTTTGAATACCATTCGTCTTGCTACAGAGAATTCAATGTGAGGAAGGAGTATTTCCATTGTTTTTTTTCATCAGATTTGAAAAAAAAAAATGAAAAATTTTATTAATATTAATTAATTACTAAGAAGACTTGGCAAACAATCTCAGCCTACACTTGCTTGGACAAACGAACTTTTCTGACATTGGTTGACTTTTTGTTCGAAACTAGCTATTTTGTTTTCAATGACACGACGCATCAACAAATTGAGGGCACGACTATGGGAGGTATTGCGAGTCCAATTTTGGCATCCTTTGTAATGAACGACTCGGTCACAACTATGATGACCCAACTGCCCTTTTTCATCCCTTTTATAAAATATTATGTGGATGATTCCATCATGGCTTTGCCTAGGAATAAGATCGACGAGCTACCATGAGAGGATCCAATTTACTGTGGAGGTTGAAAGTGAGGGCTCTCTGCCCTTTTTGGACGTTCGCGTTTGTCGTACTGAAGAGCGGAGACTCACAACCAATTGGTATACTAAGCCTACTAGCTCTGGTATTGTACTCAATTATCTTTCAAACCATGCTACTAGTTACAAGATTAGTGCCATTAACAATTTACTTTATAGAGCAATTAAGTGGAGCTACCCCGTGTATCACGCCCAAAATATAAATAAAGTAAGAACAATATTATAGAATAATAGATACCCTAAATCTTTTGTTAATAAAATTATTCCTGCACTTTTGGTTAAAATTGAAAGTGTTAAAATCAGCACAACAAAACCATCTAAATCATATTTCAAGTTTCCTTATATTCCCGAACTGTCCCAAAAAATTAAAAGACCACTTAAAAGAGAAAATAACGAATTGGTTTTTTACAACATGAAAACTGTTGCTTCTTTATTTAGTAGAATTAAAGATCCTATTGATAGAGAACTTAGATCAGGCGTGATATACGGGATTCCTTGTTTAGATTGCGGTAGCATGTATGTAGGTCAGACTAAACAATATTTGCAAAGTAGAATTAAGCAACACAAATATGATGTAAGAGATGTCAATAATAAGGAAAAGACTGCTTTGTGTTCACATTTATTTAAAGATGAACATAGGCTTGATTTTTCAGGTGTAAGAGTCTTAGATAATGAGAAGCATTTTAAGAAGAGAAACATTTTAGAAATGATACATATTAACCTCAATAATTCCATCAATTTTAGATCCGATATTGAATACCTAAGTAATTTGTATAATTCTATTCTGAATAAGTATATGAGATTGAGTTGATTTTGAGATTTTGTGGTTGTGTTTCTTTGAGATGAATAGAAGAGGGGAAAGAATTGTTGTTCTGTGATGCGTGGTTGACATTTTATGACTATACCTTTGTTTTGAGGTTATTTTGTTACTTTCTGTTTATTCATAGTTTCGAGTTCCTGTCAGATGTTTTTTGATTTTAAATTACGCTGTGAGCGATATTTTAGGATTGATGACTGGTGATGCCTTTCGGTCCACTTTTTTAGATTTTATAGAACTCTAGTTTATAGAGGTAATTTTTGTACCATTATGCTTTGTATATGTGTTTCATTTTTGGTTTTCAGGCCTGATGAAGCAGATGAAAATCTGCGAAACGTCGCCAAATATAATTTAAGAGTTTTTTTGGATTGTCCTTTTTCCCACTAGGAGACTTTTCCTTTCTGCCCTTATTGGTTAAACCGTGGAGGACACAATAATCATAGTAAGTATATAAATTTGAATTATACACTCTCAATTGAAATCAATAGTTTCATTTTTATAATAATCGAAGAAAGATTCTGAAACAAAACCATATACTTTCAAGAAGTTTTTTTGTCCGACTAAGGATTTGCCGCATTTTATATGGTGGACAGTTGTTTTTTCTATGATTCGAATCTCTCTAAAATATACATTAATTCTTGTCCGACAAATTGATATTGATGAATTTAGAAACTCAAAAAAATCGTCGATTTCATTTGTCGGACAAAAAAACGCCACATTTTTTTTTTCGGACAATTAAATGTTCATATTTCATATGGTTATATCAACATTATGAACCGATCCTGAACGAATCAGGAGGGTATCAATAATTAAAAAAAATGAGATTTTCATCCGCGACCACAAAAATTTTCACAGAGGAAAAATGTGGTAGTCCAGTTCCGGACATAAACATTTCGGTTGTTTTTGTGTAACGCAAAAATTTCACCCTGTGTTTGAAGAGGAATATTCAAACCTTGGTAATCAAAGAGAAAAACCATCAAAAAGGTATTTCTTAACATTATTTTGGGATATCTGATTGAATAATGAATTTCAGTAATCATTTACGCTTAGCATTAAAAATAAATAAATAAATAAAAATAAATAAATATAAAATTACCAATGAACAGGAGAAGGCACTTTTAGATGGTCATATTATATTCACCAGAGTTGCCTCTATACGTGCTAGGAATACGTTCAGTTCCCCGTGACTCACCCTGTATATCTTCCAACACGACCAAACGTAGTAATAAATCAAATACAGATACATAACGAAATCCGGATTAAGGAAAAAGAGACTGACTTATCGGGATCCACATTCGGTCTGATAAATAATAGCTGTTGGTCTCCTATTGTCCGATAACTCTTCATAAATTCCGAAGCACATTTCATCCCGTTCTTGCAACTAAGTACGATTTGGCATCGAAATGTGTGCAATAAATCGTTGTGGGAGCATCTGGCGCGAGCCCTGACGGTGACCCCTTTGCCTCGTAAATTTGTTTCGCTTTCATTTTGAAATTCATATGCATCGGAGTGCAGCGCGTGTACGTGCATCTGTCACACCGTTCAAGTCGTTTCATTATTATTTGCTGTTGCTATGCCGAAGTGGACGAAGGTGGGATCGATGGGCTAGCAGCAGGGCCGCCGATGGAGGTTTTCGGCTCTGTGCAGGATTAGTGCAGGATGGGCATGACCTCGTTTAACGGACACAGATCAAACATCGACCATTCGTGTATGACTCGGATCGAGTTTGATGATTTTCAAAGACGAAAGAATCCGAGAGTACACAGCGAGGAAAATAATTGCGGGAATAGTAAATAAAGAAAATGACCCACCGACCTGTTGTCCAAGAGCTTGTCCAGCCAACTTGCAGGTTTCGCCAGAATTTCATGTAATTCTGGTTACGCAATCTGAACAGCATGTTGCAAATGTACGGGTAAATATACTGGGTGAGTCTTTGACTTGTTCATATACAGGGCGTATTTTAAGGTGGGGATTTTCTATTGACAGGTGATAGAACTCATCAGAATAAGTCGTTTTTCTGAAATGTTGGTCATCGATACATTAATACTACTCTGGCCTGCATCGCTGTTCATCATATCTCTACATCTCCGCACCAGGTTTATGAATATCCGCAAAGTTGGGCGATTTCTTAGCGGAAATCTTGTTCTGTTCAACTTATACGCTGAACTGGCATTTTGTTTCGATTCACCAAAAATTGAAAGCATATCAACAAGTTCAATATTTGAACAAACGTGCGGCATTTTCGGAACATAAAACACTCGGACAATCTACACCGTACAGTCGCCGTAACACGATCGAAGATTACTGAGTCGAGTATGATAAGAGGACAAAACAGGAGATGTTGATATCTACGGAGGAGCAGGCGAGGCAGCAGGTTTGGACTGAGGAATTTTCAGATTCACCTAGAAACTAAAATATATTCTAGTTTCATTTTTTCGAAACAGGGGCATAATTCATATGAAAAATTTTTGGTAAAATGACTTATTTTGATGAGTTTTACCACCTGTCAAAAGAAAAGTCTGCCCGTCAAATACACCCTGTATTTGCGGCCAAAAAAACCTTTTTTTCATTTTCCATTTTTCCGAATTCGGCTCTGTTTAAAAGATAAAGCCATTTGAAAAAAATTGGACCAATACGTGCCTGATACGATTCTCTGCAAACACTTCAAAGTTCATATTTTCCGATTCAAATTGATATTATTATTTTTTTTTAACGTCCGTGTGAGGGGAAAACCCTTTATGGACACCGAGAGGGTCCGCACTCTCGGTAGTGTGAGAATCCAGGATCTTGTTTGGCTACTCACTAAAAACCCCTCACACTTCAATGGAGGAGTTCTACATCCTGCCCTCGCAGCGTCCCTTAACAAAAGAGATGAGCTGCAAGTGGCTTCTAGAGTTCATGGGACCTGATGATATGGAGTGACCCGAGCAACACTGCTTTCTGCATTCTGTGCGCCAATACCTCGGCCAGTGATCTGCAGACCGGGATATTCATCAGTTCATCCACATAGTTAGCTCTCATTCCACCGAGACATCCTATGATAAGTACGACCATCCTAATTTTATGACCTGGGTATAAAGTTCCAAGCTCGAACATAAGGTCTTTGTATTTCTGCCTCTTCTGTTGTTCCTTCATCACAACATTATTTTCAGCAGGGGAGGAGAATTCCACGACAAATAACTCCTTCAGCTCCCTGTCCAGCAGAAGTATGTCTGGCTTAACAGCATTGATCTGTCGTGTTGTTGAGACAGGATAGTTCCAGCATATCCGAGCTCTTTCGTTCTGGACCACCGCTTCAATCTCCAGAGGCACATATGGTAGCACCGGTTCTTTGTCTATCCCATACGCGGCTCTCAGATGGAAGTATAGAATTCGGAGTGCCGCGTTGTGTCTCTCTACATACCCCGATGGAGCATGGACTCTGCAGGCGGAAAGGATGTGCATAATCGTTTCCTGCTGCCCATGGCAAACCCTGCAAGTTGTTGGGGTGTCCATTTTCATCATGTTCTTTTTATAACATCTTGTATTCAGTACTCCATCTTGACACGCCATCACAAATCCTTCTGTCTCTGACTTAAGGCTAGCTGACTTTAGAAAGACGAAAGACAATTCTTCAGACAGGTCCTGGTCTTTTAAACTCCTGAAATATATGGTGTGCAAGGTCTTACTCATATGATGTTCGAGTAATGTATCTGACTGAGACTTTAGGATCAGTCTTGCTAGGCTTCTTTGGTCCGCTTGAGTGATCGGTGCTCCAGCGAGCTCAGGATTGATCGATACGCCGGTTATGCTGAGCTTATCCAGGGCCCTTTGTGCAGCTCGGAATAGGAAGGCTCCATGGTTCGCAATTTCATGCTGAGCGACGAATTTCAGAAGCGGATCTTCACTTCTTAGAATCCTTACTGCCATTTCCAATGTTTGTTGATAGTGTTGATATTCCAAACATTGCAATCCTCTACCCCCCTGGCTTCGGGGAAGGTATATCCTCTGTATTGAGCTGTTGGGATGTAGGCTACGATTCATGTTCATCGTTTTCCTTGTTAACCTATCAAGATATTATTATTATTATTATTATTATTATTTATTAGGGATAAGAGTCAAGATGAATATCTATAGGACTCAGTACATATATAAACGAATAACAGATACAGCCCAAACTTAATCCATTTAACTAAACTGAAATAAAATGGTCCAAATTGTTCTTAAACGAATTTACACTAGCACTATTCACCACCACCGGGGGGAGCTGATTCCAGATACGAAACACCCGATTCGCTGCGCAGTGGAAACTTTCGCGATATAGCTTGAACTGGTGACCTCGTAGACGCTGATCGGAACTGAGCTGATACAGACTTGTTAGGTCAACACCACACAGCCCCCTCAAGGCTCTGTATGTTGTTATGAGGTCACCACGCATTCGACGATCCTCAAAACGGGGCAAATCCATCATCCGAAGCCGATCCTCATAACTGGGACGATCAGCAGCAAAAGCCATTCTTGTGACCCTCCTCTGGACTTTCTCCAAGGCAGCTCTATCACCAGCCAGTCTCGCATCCCAGACAGGTCCGGCATACTCCAATATAGGTCGCACATACGTCGTGTACAAGGAGCGGCATGTACTGATGGAACATTTTCCAAACACTCTCTCAAGCAGATAGCAAATTCTGGAGGACTTGGAACACGTAGACTGTATATGATCCGACCAACTGAGGTGACAGCGTAACACCATTAATGAAGTAGCGCTGTCTGGGGTTCCTCCTACCCATGTGTAAGACCGTACATTTTTCAATATTGAGGGGTATAAGCCAGTCGTTGCACCACCTCTGGATGGTGGATAAATCCTCCTGAAGGCAATCATTATCAGTTCCAGGCGCAGCATTTATCTATGATATGATATATCTATGATATGATATATTGTTTATCCTGATTACTCCTAGGTCTCCTTAGGAGACCCCTCTGAAACTACAAGCTTCGAAGCTTGTAACTTGTGCCGAGTTCGGAGTAAGCAGTTGTGTTCTGTGTAGGCTTTGTTACTATGTCCTTACACCTTAGGCACAGCACTGTTAATTTTTGACCCAACAGTGAGAATGGTCGCCCCCACCGAGACTAGATCCTAGCTCCTAATCCAATGCTCTACCACTGAGCCAAGGGCACTCATTGGGTTGATACATCAGGGAATATTCAAGTACGAATTTTATGCGAACAATTATGTTGAAAACACGATATTTCTTAACAAAAACAATACTTTTTGTCCGACTATATCTGTCATTAAACAGCCATATTTCTCCCATCAAAATAAGTTCCTTCTTCGATCTCCTGAAGATAAGTTGTAAACACTGATAACTTGCCCACATTTTCCTCGATATCCCAAAAATATCTCATAAAGAATGTCTTTCAATCAGTTTATCAGTACATATTTATTATTAATCAACTGAACCTAACCCATTTTGTATCCATTCTGTGAATATTTCACAGAAATTTTTATGTGGTCGTTGCCGGCGAAACCACTATTCCTGAAACTACGTAATATCTAAGAATCGACCACAGTCTTGTATAGAGGGGGTTGTGAATCGACCCATCCGTAGCCTGCGTATAGTAATCAAGATACAAGAGATAATCTTTGTACGTAATATAAACAAAAGGTCAAAACGACGCTTGCGTATAGCGATCTCCAAACAAACATGGAGGAAATCTGTTTCTTGTGGATGAAGAAGGGGAAAGTGATTATGTTAGGTGTTTATCTTCTTGTGATGATTATGTGAAGACTTTCAGTAAATGAATGTGATATTTACCGGTGTAGTGTCGAGTTTATAAAATTCCAAGAGGATATTGTTTAGATAGAAACATCGCCACAGATTATTTAGTGCTAAGTATTATTTTATTTTTCATCAAGTTCAACTTAATACGTGGTTTGTATCTTGATTCAGCTCATATATCTGAATTTTGTATTTCGTTGACATTTATTTCAATCTGGACAGGTACCAATAAATTTTTAATAGAAACTGTGCGTATTAAATATGTTATTTCATGATCATTGGTATTCAATTTTATCTCCCACATTTGTGGGATTTTATTATTACATATCTCTACGTGAAACAGTTTTCCATCATTTAGATTTAGACAAAGTTGAAAACATTCTGACAACATTGTTAACTTGTTTAGAGGCCAGAAAATTAATAATATTCTATGATATTCAATCCAGGGAAGCATCCAGGAGTTCATTAGTTATTCGCTGAAAACCGATTAACTCAGAATGTATACTCCATTCACTTTTATAAAGTATCCCGGTTGGCCATGATTTGGATTTATCAAGCTCATATCTATTTACTCTTTTTCAACTTTGTGAATGGAGTCAGTTGTTTCAAGGTTTAACTGTGACACAGGATTCGTAATACTGCTACATTTTCAAACTTGAGTATTTCAAGTTGTGCAGAAAGGTATTCAAATGTCTTATTTCTTGAGAGTGGGGAATCGCATAGGTCCATCTGTTCTGTTCATTTAGAAGCCTTTCTGTCGGGTTATTCGAGTACTTTTATTCCTTTTTCGAATGCACTATCACAAAGGAACGGACTAAGTTGGGCTTAATACGTGCCTGAAACAATTCTCTGCAAACACCTCAAAGTTCATATTTTTCGATTGAAACTGAGGTGATTATTATATGTTCTGGATGATACAATCAGACAATACTAAAGCACTAACCTTATTTGAATAAGAATGTAACAAACACGATATTTCCTAACAAAAACACTTAGTTCTGTCCGATTATTTCTGCAATATAAAAGCCATCTTTCTACCACCAACATAAGTTCTTTCTTCGATTTTCTGAAGATCAGTTTGTAAACACAAATAATTTGTTCATATTTTCCTCGATATTCTAGTACGATCTCATAAAAATTGGTTACTCACTAACCTATCCTAACTCTATTAATCAAAGTCATGTGACCTTACCTATTACCTAACCCATCTACTGGTATATTTCACAGAACTCTAGAGAAGACGATGCCAGATTGCCGATTTTCTCTCCACACAATAGTTTAGGTGTAACCAAGGAAGCAGTACATCCCCTATCGTTAACGGAAGAACTATCGCAAAGGCAATAGTTTTGTTCCTTTTCGCTAAAGGCTTCTAGGCATTGCTCCTTGGAAATGCCAAACGAGTATTTCTGATTCTCGCCGATATAGCGTTACGACCTTAATTTCAGTCACGGTGCGCTGCGATGTAGCCGCCACGCAAGCCAAGCCGTTGTTCTGTGTTCTCTGTCTCCGAGTCCCATCACAGGCCAGTCTGTGATACAATGAACGACGCTTAAACGCGATAACCGAGCTTCTCCATGGACTTCGGGGGGGTGGGGGGTCCGGACCCCATCGGACCCCCCCCTGGCTACGGCCTTGATTGAATTCACATAATGTTTTCTCGAATTATTTTCCCGAAGTAAATAGACATTTTGATAAATACGTTAATACTACGACCTCTATGTAGAAATAACGTTGCGTATGTATCTGACAGGGACAGATTATAACCTAACATTTTCAAAATATACACGGTGAAATGTGTCTGAATTTCATGGCCAAACGGGATACTTTATAAAAGTGATTGGATGTATTCTCCCGAACAAGAAACATTTTTTGCTGTTTTATCGTGTAACACAAAAAATAGTCATGTAACATCCAACAAGTTTTGAGTTGATAGGGGGCAGAGGGGCAAGACATTTGACGATGTGTGTGTGTGTGTGTATAGTAAGCATGCTAATGAATTTATTCTATTAGGCTTTTCCACACTGTGTGAATGAGTATGTGTGAGGCCATAATAGTCCTCACACGTTATACACAGAAAGGTTTTTCAAACCATTTTAAACATATTTGAACAATACAGGGTGTCTAGTTTTAAAACGGCAAAACTTCAAGGGGAGATTATTCAAGTGATTTGCAACAAAAAAAGTCATATATAACACATGGTCGAAATCTTGACGGTTATTCTTCAATTTAACATTTTTCGTTTTACGAAATATTTCAATTTTTTCAATGAAATCTTTAATATATCAGTTATGCTTGTAGCTTCATCGAATTCGATCACATATTTGGAAATGGTATTAAATTTTCTACAAGAATAGAATTTCAGTGTGCCAAAAATATTTCTATTGCGGGTTTGGTGAGGAGACGAATATCACGATTCTGAAGTGAACATAATCAGTCATATTTTTCCAATGGGTTTTTCGTTGAAAAATTATTATTGTGGACATGTTTTCTTTTCAGCAAAAATACCTCATTTCGTGTACTTTCGAATGACATATCAACTTTTTTGCTAACGGCTTGTTTTCTGCCATAATATCATGGCTAACAAGATAAAAACGAAAAAGTCGAAAAATTTCAAACCTAAATTTGCTCCATTCTGAAACTCATTATGATTGAATATAGAAGTAATTCTTATGGAATCTGACAGTTTCTGTCACTTAACTTTTGTTAAGAGCTCTTCCATTTCAGAAAGGTGCAGGATCTTTTAATTGCAGATGATGAGGTACGACTAACATTTTGTAGGTGGTACCTGAATAAGTTAGGACAATGGGAGGGTGATAGAATGTTATGGACTGATGAGGCAACTTTCACGAGATCGGGTTTCATAAATTTGCGAAATAGCCATGTATTGAAGAGAGAAACCCCCATGCTACTATTGTTTCTCATTATCAACATGAAATAAGGGTCAACGTGTGGTTAGCACTCATGAGAGGTAAACTTTTCGGACCAGTTATACTCCCCTATCGCCTCAACTCTGAGGAATTCATAAGATTAATCCAAAGCATCTTGACAGACATATTGGATGAAATGCCCCTGGCTACCAGACAAAATGTCTGGTTTCAAATGGATGGCTGCCCAGCTCATAATAGCCGGAACGTACGACAGTTGATGAATGAGTATTTTGGGGAGAAATGGATTGAAAGCTACGGTCCGGTAAGATGGCCACCAAGGAGCCCAGACCTGACGCCTTTGGATTTTTATTTCTGGAGCACCTTAAAAGAAAATGTGTACCGAATTTGCGTTCAGAGTCGAGAGGCTCTGATCGAAAGGATTCAATTGTGTTGTGCAGAAATGCGTCAGAAATATTGCGAACATTGCAGGGATGGTGATTCAGTTCGAAAAAGATGTGTTAAATTAATTGAACAAGAAGGTGGATATTTCGAACGATTGTTGTAAATAGTAAAAGTCTGTTTTCTACATTTTTTCATAAAATCTGTATTATTGAAAATTATTTCATTCGTTTGAATTATTCTTATTTCATTGATAAATTCATGATTTCTATAAGAATTACTTCGATATACAATCATAATGAGTTTCAAAATGGAGCAATTTAGGTTTGAAATTTTTCGACTTTTTTTTAATTTTGTTATCCATGATATGGAAGAAAACAAGCAGTTAGCAAAAAAGTTGATATGTCATTCGAAAGTAAACTAAATGAGGTATATTTTGCTGAAAAGATAACGTGTCCATAATAAATAATTTTTTAACGAAAAACCCATTGGAAAATTAGGACTGATTATGTTCACTTCAGTATCGTGATATTCATCTCCTCACCAAACCTGCAATAGAAATATTTTTGGCACACTGAAATTCTCTTCTTGTAGAAAATTTAATACCATTTCTAAATATGTGATCGAATTCGATGAAGCTACAAGCATAACTGATATATTAAAGATTTCATGGAAAAAATTGAAATATTTCGTGAAAACGAAAAATGTTAAATTGAAGAATAACCGTCAAGATTTCGACCATGTGTTATATGACATTTTTTGTTGCGAATCACTTGAAGTTTTGCCGTTTTAAAACTAGACACCCTGTATAAAACCATTGGTTTTTGAAGAAAAACCATGTCTTTTCAAAACCAATTTTTTCATTGTCATCACAGTAGCTTTTATTGTTGTACGTGTATTTCAGCATAATTGTCGATGTAAACTTTCTGTGAATAAATTATTAATATCGAAGTAGTTAAATTTTTCACTTTTATCCAGAAAAATTATCCATTTTGATAAAACTAATCGCAGCACATGGATAGAAACCGTCCCTCCCCTATCCCAGATCAATCGAAGAACACGATCGTCCTACCTAGCAGACATTCCCTAATTAGGAACTGACTTCGGTCAACTCAACTTAGTCATGCACAAAAACCCCTTTCCGACATCTGTTTCCATTTCCTCCTCAGGCGATATCCCACAGCAACCATTCTCATTTGCCGCTTCCAACCATTGCGACTGGAAAGGGGAGTAAAAAATCGCAATTTCCGAAAACGACATAAAGTGACATTCCGGTACGGAACGGCTCGTTGCCGGCCATGATCGAGATAAAATTTAATTAAGATTTGAAGCCTGCGATTTCACGGCTGAATGCGTGCAAAATTCGGAATATTCAGTTTGGGGACCTATTTTTAGCCACCATCCCCCGTTTTTGCGCCTGCCGCAGATGAAATTACTGGCTTCTGGATGCGTTCCCCGGATCTGCGTTGCCAGGCGGCAAATTGGATGCAATCTCGTTACATCGGCCAATATTCAGCATTTTTGCCGCGCTGATTGATATCGTCTAACACCCTCTGCACGTTCACATGTAATGAAAAATCGGTCGACTGAAATTACTGAATGTGCAGCGTCGATTTCAAATCCAACGTTGTTTACTCAATTTTTATACGACAGATTCGAACTAGCGGATGTGATGACATTTTGAAAATTTTGGATTATTCGGAATTGTATAGGTTAGAGTAGTACTTCGCGTGCCTTGTGAATTCAACCTCGAGAAAGCCGCATCATCTTTATGAAAAGGGTTTTCCAATAAGAAGTGTTTTTTGACATTAAACAAAATGCCATTATACAAGGTGACAAGAAAAACTTCGGACAAATTTTGCTGTGGTCTGGAACAAAAGTATTTCAGCGCAGCCAAATAATATTTATTCTCTTGGTTTCTCTACACTTTCCTGCACTAATATGTGAATTTTCAGTTTGATATAATTTCATTTCACAGAGTTTCAGAATGTCAAACAAACTTAGTGCGATTATGGAGCTGTTTCGTCAAGGTAGGCGTCAATGCGAAATTGTTCGTTTGCTCAATGTGCCTCGACAAACCGTGTCCGATGTTATTTGTCGTTTCAAGGAGCTTGGCTATGATGGTCGTCGTCCAGGAAGTGGTAGAAAACGCACTGTCAATACACCTAGCAATCGCAACATCGTCAAGAAGCGAATCAATCGAAATCCGAGGGTTTCCATGAGGAAAATAGCCTGTGAGACCGGTATCAACCGCGAATCAGTCCGTCAAATTGTCAAAATTGTCAACCTCAAGCCATACAAGCTCCAAAAAGTTCAACTCCTCACGGAGGAAAACAAGCGCGTACGATTCCAAAGGTGCCGCCAACTCCTTCGTCTCGCCGCCGGTCAGCAATGGGAGCGAATTCTCTTCACAGACGAGAAGCTTTTTACCGTAGAACAATCCCACAACCACTAAAACGACAGAGTCTGGTCCGTAGAGGCTCCCAATACATCGGCCATCGTCGAAAACCGTCAAAATCCGTAATCCGTCATGGCATGGGGCGGAATTTGCAGCAGTGGTAAAACTTCCTTGGTTTTCGTGGATCAAGGGGTCAAAATCAATCAAGAAGTCTACCGCTGCAACATCCTCGAGGCCTTAGTACTTCCGTGGGCCAAGCAGCACTTCGGCGATACGCATTGGACCTTTCAACAGGACTCCGCTCCGGCTCACAGAGCGAAAATGACGCAAGAATGGTGTAAGACCCATTTTCCTTGTTTCATCTCATCTGCAGATGGCCGTCCTACTCATCGGATCTCAACCCAATGGACTACAGCGTGTGGTCGATTTTGGAGCACAGGGGTTGTGCTAAAAAACACAAAAATTTGGAGTCGCTGAAGCAATCTCTGCGCCGGGAATGGAATCGATTAACGACCGAGGAGCTGCGGCCCATTGCCGAAAATTTCAAGAAGCGCCTGAAGCTGTGTATCGCCGCCAAAGGAAGCCACTTCTAAACATATACTATTAATAAATGTTCAAGCTTTTATTATTTGTTGTTGTTTTGTTCAATTTATTCTTTTTAATGAAGTTAAATGAAAAAGAGTTTGTCCGAGGTTTTTCTTGTCACACTGTATAAATGATCCGATGTTTATTTCATTTTTAAGAGGAAGGTATGCCGTTAATAATGGAAAATAACATCAGCCAAATGACCACCGCAACCACGACTACAGGAGTACAGGACCATATCCTTTTCATTGAATTTTCCATAACCAAATCGCAAAGTGGCTGCCCTATGCCCTCGGCAGCCTCACGAATTCTTTGTGACGAATGGACTTTGAGAGTATAAAAGCTCAAGCTTCAGCGATAACCGAATACAAGCGGCTTAGGCGTAAATACCGCGCCGATCTTTCAGAAATTAAACCGTCTAAAAGTATAAATAATGAACGCAAATGGGCAATACGAAAAAACTTTTGCTACTGTACAGAGAAAGATTTGTAATGATGAAAAACTACTCCTGAAATGAAAATAAAATGTGTCAAATAAGAAAATCTAATCGAATAAATCGATATGCCCTCGATTCTACAAAAAGAAGTGAAATCCCACCAAAAACATTCTGTAAAAAACTAGCCAAGTCTCGAGCTGCTTGTTTATCTCTGAAAAGTAATGATATCTAGACAAAGGCGTGCCAAGTCTAAGTCTCCTTACTGCGATTTATTTATTATTATAGTTAATGTTGTGTGACTTGGCCGTTGAAGGGTACACGAGGGTACAAAACTAGGTGCTCCATGGCACCATTGCACCAATCTGTCGCCAGGGCCGCTATCCATTGACGATGGAAAATGGCCACATGGAAACGTTGATTCAATAACCAGTCAATTGTAGGCTTAATTAAGGTGCGTATTTCAATAATACTTATGTGTAGGCGAGCCTGAAACAAACAGCATAATTTTTTTTCCCAGTACAGACGGACTTCCAATCATTGATGGAAGTTCGTCTGTACGTCTATTTTATGTAAGATCGGTGGTCGATTTGACGCTCCAAAAAGAAGAGAGCAGAAGTCAGTATTGTTAATGCTGAATGCATGTGTTGCACAGTCAACAATAGCCTAAAATGAGATAGTAGGTCCCAATTACACCAATACCAGTATGGGCTTTTATCTCGCTCGACAAAATTGACTTGTACTCCTTAACGTATAAAAAATGTTCAACGGCCAAGTCGCACAACATTAACTACCATAATGAAGAAATCGCAGTAAGGAGCCTTAGACTTGGCACGACTTTGTCTGGATTTCATAACGTTTTAGAGATAAACAAGCAGAGCTTCATCGAAACTTGGTTAGTTTTTCACAGAATGTTTTTGGTGGGATCATTACTTTCTGGATGAACATCAGCTAGCTACGACGGAGTTACAAGAGTCTTTATGATATCAAAGTGTTTCCGAGGTTGTTCTCCCACTTTTTTTTGTAGCTTATATAAAACCAATTGTCGAATTTGCTGGTCCCCCCTGGTGCTCTATCGTGAAGGCTGACATGGAGCAGTTGGAGGCGGTACAGCATTGGGTTACCCGCATTATTCCTTATGGTCTTGTCCATCCTTAAAATGAAGAGACCCTCTGCAATCTGCATCTTCTTGATAACTTCATTTCAGTATCGTCGACTGAGAGGTGATCTCATATTCAGCTTCCGGGCTATCAATAATATGACTGGTGTCAACCTATCTTCATTTAACTCGCCCAACACCAATACCTTATGAGGACATTGATACAAGTTGTAGGAGGAGAATTTCAGGACTACCCAACGACAAAACTTCCTGTCTTCCAGCCTGGAAAGGACTGCATGCGGACATGGTTTGTGCTCCTTGTGTGAACGCCCTCAAAAAGAGATTCGACTCATGTAGATTTCGCCCACCTGTTGCCTGATTGTGTTTGTGTGCTTGAATTTGTATATGCTACTATTCCATTTTCTTTCCTTTTCTGCTACTCTTCTGTAGCAATTTTCATTTTTTTTCTGAGCTTGAAAGGCATAGCCCCAGCTCTTGTCATTTAATTAATAATAATAAGTAAAACAAATTTTTCATGAATCTTGTCTAAAGATGGATTTGTGTAACAGCAAATTTATATTTGGGCTGAATGATGATGGTGCTATCGAATTCTCCACTTCTGAAATTCAACGAAGTTGATTCCTACTGACTGGAATCAAATTGCATAAACGAGCGAATGTTCAATTAACCATAAATAATGAATATTCCTTTTTAAATGTACAATTTCAAGCTTCGATTCCCCCAACTTTAATTATTCGAACTTGTCGAATTAGAAAAGTTCATCATTAATTGATCCCACAGAGCTGCCGTCTGCTAATGCCGAATTAATTGAATCATTCAGCTTCACAGTTGACATGGCACTGCTTCAGTTCGTGATCCAGAAAGAATTCCCCTTTATTCCTGGGATATTATATTATCGAGCATGTGAGGATTTTTTTGCGATGAACTCAAAGAGTGTTTTTACAGAGAACATTATATGTACATCAGGGTGTTTGAAAAAAGGAACTCCGTCTCTAGGATTGGTAGAAAACTGAAGAATAATTGGAGTTTGATGAGAGAAAAAAAATTAACGTCATCGGTATTAATCGGCAAAATGACCACCATGGCCACGAAAACAGGACCATTTCCTTTTCATGAAATTTTCCTTAACCAAAACGCAAAGTGGCTGCCCTTTGTCCTCGATAGCTTCACGAATTCTTTGAGGTCTTATGGTCATATGGTGTTGAATCACAAAAGTCTCGGTGGCCAATTGTGATCACCTCTTCTAGAGATTTTATGGTCCGAAAACTTTTCCCGTAAGAGATCAGTAGTTCTGTCGCTTGTGTGGCTCATTACTGAAGATGATTTCTCGATGGAATTCCGGATCATTTTCATGCATTTCAAGGAACCAATCGGTGAAGACACGACTTTGTTGATGAACGGCCGGCTTGAGTTCTTGTGTTAACTGAATTTCATAAGCCCTAAGACCAAAATCTTTCAAGTATGGAAAATACGATGTAACGAAGTCGGTGGAATGGCTGATTCTCAAGAACGACGAGGAATGGACAAACCTGGGTTTTCTTCAATGATGCTATATCGTTCTCGGCTGTTCTTGAGCGAATTATTGTTACCAATTGCGATTGTTCGAGTGCTGTGTACAGTGAAAGTGTTTGTGATTATTGGTGTTAGTGAGTTCTTCTTGGAATAGCAGAGAATAATTGGTCTTTTTGTAAGTATCTGATATCTAACCTATAAATTCAACTTGGACTTGAGATCATCTGCTTCAAACAATGGTCAAAACGTGTTTTATTCCATCCTGTAGAAGTAATTATCCGTCTACAAAAAATGAAGGATATTTTAGTTGTTTTAGTTCTCCGAAAGATGAACAGCGTAAGCTTTTATGAATGAGGGCCATACCGCGAAATTTCATTCCAACTAATTATAGTTTTGTTTGCGAGAAACATTTTGATTCCGAAGATATAATTAAATTCGATAAAGATTTGCAAGCAGATGGAACCATTAAATTACTCTCTTTAAGATTCCCGAAATTGAAAGAAGACGCTATCCCAAAATTTTTTCCAAATTTACCCTCATACCTTTCGAAACAAAATCAAATAAGATGGAACGATCCTCAGTGTAGAAGGGAAGAAATAATATTGAAGTAGAAGCTTTTTTGAGTTCTGATTTGATTAAAGATTTCAAAGACTTACTTGAAAATTATTCGGCGAAAGTTGATATATCTGGATGGGAAATTAAAAAAGAGATAACGCAATTTATTTTTATTTTCTAAATTTTGAAAAATCATTAACTGTTGAAAGTTCTTTAGAGATTAATGAAAGTCTCCAGATTAAAATATTTCATAGATGTTCAAATTTCCGCTAATGACTTAAAATGGATACTTCCTTCTGATTTGATTCTCAGCCGATGGTCTCAAGTTACCAATTTGCTTTCCCGTTATAAAAATATTTATTATGAAAATACAAGTAAATCTACATCAGATTTACTGAGAGATTCCTTGACTTCATTAGAAGCATTTTTATCGGATAAGAATAATTTGGCGAGAGATGGCCCTACACCTCCCCGTGGTTCTTGCTGGACAATAAATTCAATAAAATATCAGCCAATTCGCTTTAATTTCAATTTTGTTTTTCATTTATATTCAATTTATTGACTGAGTACCCGTTTTTCAGATATTTATCGGAAAACACATTTATCAACACCAGGAAATGAAATAATACGTTCGAAATATCGTACATATCTGTCACGCTAAGCATCGTAAGCAGTATACCTCCCTACATTGGTGTTTTGCGGCGTTTAGAAGGCCGTGGTCGCATAGTGGCTACTTGTCAAATGTTAAAAAATATCAAAAGTTACATCTACCGAAATAACGGGTTATTCAAAAGAACACCCATTATTGGAAAACCCTTCATTTGCTCATTCGGATCGTGTTCTTTGCCATGAGGATTTGCCTTCTGTAGAGGAGGATATACATGCCCACTTATAGTCAATTATTAGTTGTTGGTTTCTGATTTATCATCTATAGACTGGTCATTTCTGAATATGTACTTGTATATATTTAAACTTAGCTGTTGAAAGATCATTTTAGATTTTAGGAATTATACGATAACCACGTAGGTACCAATATACAGGGTGAGTCTTTGATTTGTACATATATTTTAACTGTAGATTCCTCCCATCAAACAAAACACTTTTTCCTCATAACATTTTTCTGAATACGGTTTCGTTTGAAAGATACAGGTTGCCGAAAATCCATGAAATTGACACTATTCTTTCCATATATTCGGAAAAGATATTTCGAATGAACTGAGTTTTGGTTGATTGTTTACTCTCTATTCATGGTGCATGTTCCTCAATCAAAACTTATTCAATATTCCTCCTGCTATAAAAGTTACAGCATAGTCGACTCATAAGTTCTGGCAAAAATACTATAAAACCACTTGAAAAAGATGAACGGTTAATATTTTCGAAAGAATCAACCATTTAAGATAATAAAATTATTTCCTTTTCATGAAACGCATCGTTTTCGTGTTATTTCAAGAAAAATCTGGATGCTTCCCTGGAATAAATATAATCGAATATTATTTCTTCTCTGGTATCTTAACAAGTTGACGATGTTGTCAGAATGTTTATCAACCTTGTCAAGACTAGAATCTCTTTGATGAAAAAACGTTTGATGTAGAGATACGTAATAATGAAATCCCACAAATGTGGGAGACAAAATTGAATTCTAAGAAGCATGAAATTACACACATACGCACAGCTTCTATTAAAAATTTACTGTTACTGGTCCTTCAGGAAGATATCTATCTGAACAATATCGTCTTGGAATTTGTACTCGACACTACACATTTATTATTACATCAATTCAATATTAAAGTCTTCACAGATCACAGAACAATGGTTTGTGTTGCGTGGCGGCTACCTTGTAGCGCACTGAAATTAAGATCGTAGCGCTATATCGGCGAGAATTGGAACTACTCGTTTGGCATTTCCAAAGAGCTACGTCTAGATGCCTTTAGCGAAAAGTAAAAAAAAATAATGTCCTGGCGATAGTTTATCCGTTAACGATAGGGAACGTACTGCTTCCTTGGTTTCGCCTAAACCACTGTTTGAAGAGAAAATCATCAATCTGGCATTGTCTTCTCTAAAGTTTTGTTAAATATCATGGAAGATGGGTTAGGTCAAGTCATTGACCTCGAACCCTATGACCTAGGTCAATGGGGTTAGGATAGGTTAGTGAGAAAACAATTTTTTATGGGATAGTTTAGGAATATCGAGGAAAATATGAACAAATAATTATTGTTCACAAAGTAATCTTCAGGAAAATTAAGGAACTTATTTTGGTGGGAGAAATGTGGCTTTTCAATTGGAGAAATAATCGGACAAAACTAAGTGTTTTTGTTAGGAAATATCGTGTTTGTAACATTCATCATGTATCACCCAGAACATCTACTAATCACCTCAATTTCAATCGGAAAATATGAACTTTGAGGTGTTTGCAGTGTATCGTATCAGGCACGTATTTGGCCCATTTTTTTTCAAATGGCTATATCTCTCCAACAAAGCCGAATTCTGAGAAAAAGAAAATGAAAAAACGGTTTCCTTTTCCTCAATACTCTACAGTTGAAATATGTGTACAAGTCAAAGACTCACCCTGTAAACAGGGCCCTGCAATAGTGCGTTAGGCTTTTATAGCTGCCAAACCAGACGTTTTAGAAATTTAGTTGAAAAGCATTTCCTTTGTAATTTCAATTCTGCATCTCAGGAAATTATTTTCTAATATACAGGATATTCCAAATAAAATTATTGAACAAATGAGTGAGTTTTTAAATGGAACACCCCATATATTTTCGCATATTTTGAATGCTCTTCAATGCCTCTATCATGACGCAAAATATTAGGGATATTTTTCCAACGGTACGGATCTTATTCAGAAAAAACTGCAAAATTTCTACGAGAAAGTAGTTCGGTGAAAGCCCTCTACCGATTTCCAGAAGCGATAGAAACATGATTTTGATCAGAATTTCTTTTAACTTGAGAATTTGCCTAGTCATTGTTCCTAAATGATCAACCTTTTTTATACAGGGTGTCCGTTATCAATGTCCAAATAAAAGAATTTCAAATTGTTTTTTCTCGATTTTTTCAAATGTAACACCCTGTATTCTTTTCCATTTTCCATTTTTTCAGAAGTAACCTTAGGATTATTTTCACTCCTGTGTCCAGCAGAAACGAAAAATGACATTTCTACCAAACATTTCAGGAATAATGAACATAATAACTATCGGATATTTTAAATGATTCACACAATGAAACCAAACTGAATGACCAATTTTTGAAAAACTTCAAAACCCTTCCAAAATCATAATCCTTGAAGTTCAACATGAAAATGATAATGTTTGCCCGAATAAGTAACACATACATAGGTATTATTGGTAACATGTGTATTCTAACGAATACAGAGTTCTATCGGCATCCAAAAAATCATTATTCATGAAATGGTTCATTTTCATGTCGCAGCGGTGCCACAGAAACTGTACATCGATTATTATTATTGATCAAAATATTGTTATTCAGAGCTCACAGTTATTTCCGAAAACAATAAATTGAGATGAATTTTAGTAAAGATGAAATGGTTGATATGATTTTCATGTTGGGGCATTGCCACAGAAACTGTTTATTAGCCAGTAGATCCTATGCTGTCGAATATCCCGAAAGGAGACATCCACATGAATCGAGTTTTCGGAGGCTTTTAAACAGATTCGTAGAGACAGGAGATGTCAAGTATTGAAAAGAAGAGAGGATAAAATCGGTCACTAACGAGGACAAGGAGCTCGAGGCTTTACTGCATGTAACTGAAAATCCACACACAAGCCAAAGGGAGCTTGGTGTAGCCTGTAGTATAAGTGAGCGTTCAGTTCAAAGAATCCTCAAAAAAAAAAATAAGAATCATGCCTACCACATTCAGATGCATCAGGCGCTTATCGATAGCGATTTTGAAAACCGTCTGAACTGGGCAAGTTTTCAAATTGAACAGAACCCTACATTTTTTGAATTTGTTTTATTCAGTGATGAAGCCGTCAATAGGCACAATTTTCATTATAACTCTGTAGAAAATTCAAGAATTATAAGGGAAATAGACAATCAACACAGGTGGTCATTGAATGTCTGGGGAGCAGTAATCGGCAATCATGTGATAGGCCCTCATTTTTTCGGAGGAAATTTAGATGGAGCTGCATATTTTACTTTCATTCAGAACATTCTTCCCGGAATGTTAGCAGTGTTACCTACGGAAATACGGAAGGAAATATGGTTTCGGCATGATGGAGCACCCGCTCATTATTGTCGTCCTGTGAGGGATTTACTGGACCAACACTTTCCCAATAGATGGATTGGTAGGGGCGAACCGACAAGATGGCCTGCTAGATCACCGGATCTCACCAGAATAGATTTTTCAAGAGTTTATCAGATACATCGCGTTCATTGATATAAATATCAAAAACCGCCATGGATCCGACACGAACTTGCCAAATTCTTCATCCAGGGAACTAATGAAAGTTCCAACCTCATCGAAGTGGGTAGAAGTCGACCTAGGTTTCGATCATTGTTTTGATCATCTTCAGGACAACATAACCCAACCTCGATGAAAATTGGAGTGGAACGGAGGTCCTCTTAAACAAAACTAGACAAAGTCTTGAGGTACAGTATACATCAAGGCGACATCTAGTTAAGAATCAGACACCAATTCCCTCTCGAAGTCACCTGGACGAAGATAGAAATAGGAAATAGATTTTTTTCGTGGGGATACATAAAGGGAATCGTGTATGATGAAGTTCCAACAACAGCTTCCTATATGCGAGAGAGGATTGTGACTGCTTTCCGAAGCATTACTCCAGCCATGCTGACGAGGGTTAGTGGGACATTCAACGATCGGATCGCTTTGTGTTCCAGAGAAGGCGGACGACACTTTTCTTGGATCATTGACACAATTTTTCTTTGTCTTTTTCAACGCCCGTTTGTTTTTATATCCAATATTTGAATAAAATTTTCTGTTCTGATTTCATTTTTCGTACATGCTGGACGCAGGAAGGAAAATAGCCCTCTGGTTATTCCTGAAAAAATGTGAGGTTTTAAACTATGTACATCATCATGGAAAAAAATACAGGGTGTTACATTTAAAAAAAATCGAGAAAGAACAATTTGAAATTCTTCATATTTGGACATTGATAACGGACACCCTGTATGAGAGAGGTTGAACATTTAGGAACGATGACTAGGCGAATTCTTGAGTTAAAAGAAATCCTGATCAAATTCATGTTTCTATCGCTTCTGGAAATCGGTAAAGGGCATCTACCGAACTACGTTGAAATTTTGCAGTTTTTTCTTAATAAGATCCGTACTGTTGGAAAAATATCCCTTATATTTTGCATCATGGTAGAGGTATTGAAGAGCATTGAAAATAGGCAAAAATATCACTAATTTGTTGAATAATTTTATTTGGGAACACCCTTCATATCATAAAATAATTTCCTGAGATGCAGAATTGCTAACACAAAGGAAATGCTTTTCAACTAAATTCCTAAAACGTCTTGTTTACAGCTATAGAAGCTTAACGCACTATTGCAGGACCCGGTATAAGTTTCAGTCATAAATATCCACCTTGATTCGAGTCAGATATAATGACAAATGTGAAAATGAAAACTAAATTAAGAACAAGGTGTAAGTAACATGTTTGGTAGAGACATTGTTGAGTTTTGTAGATTGAGAAGATTAATGTAGCAACAGATTAAAACCTCGGATGAGAATTATGTACTTGCAGAATGTACAAATTCGATGAACTGATGATGAAATATTTATTTTGGTCTTTTGTTCACTCTGAAGCATGAGATTCTGGGATTCCAGGTTCCAGGTGAAATGCGCTTCGAGAGCATGGATCTCAACGAGCCGCAAGAGATTGTTGATGGTTTCTCAAATTTCTTCAAGAGTTCAAGGAATTTCTGTTGAAAACTGAAAATTAAAATGACTTCTGGTGTGTATGGAATTCCTGCGTTTCTCACAGAGAATTGTGCCGAATTATAACGCAAGGAACAAGCGGACAAATACAACGAGGAGAATCGATTTTACTAATGAATCAAAACTAACGTATACACCGAAACAGCTTATCGAAATGCAGATTCACGCATACAAATTCTTGTGAGCTCTTGCCAATTCTTTAATCTAGTTCAATGCATGCTTCTCGGTACAGAAATGATTTCGGCTTTTGTGGCCGCATCTGATGTGGAACAGATCACATACTTGAGTAATTTGCGACTTTTGCGATCAATCAACTTGGAAGTGTAATTAACAGAAGCGCGGATGGCAAATTTCCAGAGACTCAATCAAATTGAAACAGATTCCGCCTGCTCTAAAAATAACTCGACAGAATGTTGAACGTGTTTAATGGATTTTGGATGTGCCGAATCGATGTACACAGGAGGTGCAGAATAAAAGCGTTATTTAAAGAGAGGAATCGATTCGAGAAATTGTTGATTAAATTCGTTTTTGGCCCAATACTCCGACTGCAAATGGGTTACGGATTCAGTTTTCAATCATGCGATGGTTAAAACAAATTATTAAATATTTGCACTTGTGCAACTGATGCCGGTTAATCACACGCCAGGGACAGGGTCAACCTAGGACCAGTTTTATGCCGCGTTTACACTCCACTTGGAGGGGGCTAGTTGCGTGAAGCCATAGGTCTGGTGCCAGGTCCTGGCATCGTGCAAATACCAGTGACGTCCAGTCCATGCCTACTCAGTGGAAAAAAGTCAAGTGGCGCCAGCTGGACTGTCAACGGCAATACAAAAATTGGTGGCAAAAGGACCCCGCACTTTTTGTATGTAAACTGGCGACCGGTCAAATTTTCTGAAAGTTTGGTATTTTGTTGTACCCGACTCAGTGACCAAAAGTGTCAATGGGCCCAACCCAATCCTATGCCTAGTTTTTCGAATACGGGGTGTTAAAGTTGAAAATTGCCCAGATTTTCGGATTTATTTTTTAATTACAAACAGTTAGATTGGATTTCTGTTGCATACACACGTTTACTACATGTTCTAGTTATGAAATTAGTGGATACGAATGATTTATTCATAGAAAGGTATTCTATTTTGGGAAAAGTACAAAAAACATGTTTCCTCGGTCAAATGTAACTATTTTCTCACTATATATTGATTCCCACAACATCTCCAGAGATATGAATTCTAAATCCGATACTATGACCAGTTTTCGAGATACAGGGCGTTGAAGTGGAGAATAACTTATTACATCAGTTTTTTTTTTCGAATTGAAAAGCCGGATTGATTTTATATTGCACCCATGAGTTCAGTATGAGTACAGATCAGATGCGCATGGAAAGGTTCAGCTAAAATATTTACTGTTACAGGGTGATTCGCGAATGAATCTCAATAGTTTTTGCAAACACTCGATAATTTCACAGTTTCGTCAACGAGAAATTATTCCATGTAGTTAATACCTAGTCGTTCACAATTTTCAGTCTGAAATACTTCATTATGATTACTTTTCATACAGGGTGAGCCCTACAGCCAACCATGCCAAAAATACTTATGCTTTGATTTGATTGAAATGGGAACTTTTTAGTATCTTTATGAGCGCGCTTACTAACTGCGCTATCATCCCCAAAAAGATGACAATTAATCATCTTCTTGTGTAGGCATAATACGAACCTATTCTTTTAGGTACGTACTCCACAGTTAACAATATTCTTGTAGAGCGAGTTATAACTAGGTATATTGAAAAGTTTAAATCTTATTATAGTCATAACCTCGGTTATTACTTTATGAATATACTTTTTTCAGCAAAAAAAATTTTCCTTCAGGATGATCTACGCATGCGAGAAATGTATTTTTTTGGTATGTGATTATTTCTAAATCACCCTCTATATTTATATATTAAAAAATTATTGCGTTTATGCTTACTTCAAAATTCACCAGAAAAGTTCTCCTTTCAATTATTTCAAAGCATATTATTTATGGCTCACCCTGTATGACTAGTAATCGTCATGAAGTATTTCAGAATCAAAATTGTGGATGACTAGGTATTAACTTCATGAAATAATTTCTCTGTGACGAAACTGTAGAATTATCGGATGTTTGCAAAAGCTATTGTGATTTATTCGTGAATCACCCTGTAGCAGTAAATATTTTAGCTGAACCTCTCCATGCGCATCTGATCTGTACTCATACTGAACTCATGGGCGTAACATAAAATCAATCCGGCTTTTCAATTTGAAAAAAAAACTGATGAAATAAGTTATTCCCCACTTTAACGCCCTGTATCTCGAAAACTGGTCATAGTATCGGATTTAGAATTCATACCTCTGGAGATGTTGTGGAAATCAATATACAGGGTGTTTGGAGGGTGAGTAGCCATAAGTAAATGGTGGATAGGTGATGCTCTTGGCTACTTGTTGCGCCTAATAAAATAACATTTTGCCCAAAGTTCAAGGTGTTATAATTTTTTTACCATTTTTCAAGAAATTTCCCATTTTTCTCATTAAAACCTTCAATTTTTTCAAATTTAATGCTCGAGGTGCCCATAGAATGATTTATTTCCTTAGTCTAGTCTTGTCTTATTCAGATTGAATCAAAATTTCATACAAACGTCTTCAAAAAAACTGACAGCGTCGTATCAAACTTCAAAATGGAAAAAAGAATAATGTTGTGTCCACTTTACAAAGTGAAATAAAAAAAAATTTACATAGTGTTGGGTTTTAAAATGGCTTTAAAAACTTCTCTAGTTAATACTCTTTGCAATGGTATGTAACACGTACCATTAATAATCAGATAACTCAACAAAAAACCGTTTTCTCTTCAAGGACGCCTTGAAAGGATGACGACAAAACTATTCCATTGAGCGGGCAAAATCTTTTCTCTCATTCTACCACAGCTAAAAATAGCGTGCTCTATCTATCATCGGCTGTCAATACTCCCAAGAACGTCACCAGGGAGGGGGCAGCTGCCCCCCGTTTCCCCCCTCAATCAGAATAGAACAAATGAACTGATTTTCGTATATTATTTCATAAGTTTTTAAGGGATTTTTGAGCTCTTGGGGGGGGGGCAGCTGCCCCCCGTGCCCCCCCAGCTCAAAAGCTGGGGAGTAATTACCACATTTGCAAGTAATTTCATAGGCCTGCAGTAAAGGTGCAGTAATGCAGTTTTGAGTTCACTCAACATTTCGGTGGTTCATCAGCATATTCTGTAGAAAACTAAACTTTTTATTTAATGACTTGAAGTTCTCTATGTTTAGTTTTCTACAGAATATGCTGATGAACCACCGAAATGTTGAGTGAACTCAAAACGGCATTACTGCACCTTTACTGCAGGCCTTTGAAATGACTTGCAAATGTAGTAATTACCCCCCCAGCTTTTGAGCTGAGGGGAGGACACGGGGGGCAGCTGCCCCCCCCCCCCTGAGCTCAAAAATCCCTTAAAAACTTATGAAATAATATACGAAAATCAGTTTAATTTTTCTATTCTGATTGAGGGGGGGGGCACGGGGGGCAGCTGCCCCCTCCCTGGCGACGCCCTTGGGAGTATTGTTAGCCGATGATAGAGAGAGCACGCTATTTTTAGCTGTGGTGGAATGAGGGAAAAGATTTTGCCTGCTCAATGGAATAGTTTTGTCGTCATCCTTTCAAGGCATCCTTGAAGACAAAACGGTTTTTTTTTGAGTTATCTGATTATTAATGGTACATGTTACATACCATTGCAAAGAGTATTAACTAGAGAAGTTTTTAAAGCCATTTTGAAACCCAACCCTATGTAAATTTTTATTTTATTTCACTTTGTAAAGTGGACACACATTTTTTTTTTCATTTTGATGTTTGATACGACGCTGTCAGGTTTTTTGAAGACGTTTGTATGAAATTATGATTCGATCTGAATAAGACAAAACAAGACTAAGGAAATAAATCATTTTATAGGCACCTCGAGCATTAAATTCGAAAAAATTCAAGGTTTTAATGAGAAAAATGGGAAATTTCTAGAAAAATGGTCAAAAAATTATAACACCTTGAACTTTGGGCAAAATGTTATTTTATTACGCGCAACAAGTAGCCCAGAGCATCACCTATCCACCATTTACCTATGGCTACTCACCCTCCAAACACCCTGTATAGTGAGAAAATAGTTGCATTTGACCGAGGAAATTTTCGAATACAGGTTGTTCATGTTTTTTGTACTTTTCCCAAAATAGAATACCTTTCTATGAATAAACCACCATAAATATTTTGGAGATTAGAGACACACATATGTTTGTGGTATTACTTTTCCCAAAAATCAATTCGAAACTACAGGGTTTCTAATTAATCCTAAAAAAAAATGATGATGTCTACGGTCTAGTGGTTCCCTCTGTGAAAAAACATCCTGTATAAAAAATATGCACTATGCAATATTTTATCGTCATAATACTAAACCGAAAAGAACATTTCAATAATATGCCTTCCTGACGTCACTATAGAAAAAGTGAATTTTGGCAAAAAACTATCGTCATATATTCGTGAATCACCCTGTGAATATAAATATTTTTAATCATTCGTATCCACTAATTTCATTACTAGAACATGTAGTAAACGTGTGTATGCAACAGAAATCCAATCTAACTCTTAATAATTGAAAAATAAATCCGAAAATCTGGGCAATTTTCAACTTTAACAGCAAGTATTCGGAAAACTAGCCATAGGATTGGGTTGGTCCCATTGACACTTTTGGTCACTGAGCACAACAACATACCAAACTTTCAGAAAATTTGACCTGTCGCCACTCTACATACAAAACGTGCGGGGTCCTTTGAGCTTTTGGGACAAGTTAGTGATGTGAAGAATAAAACCCGTGCACGTCACCAAAGAACAGAGAATATTGCTGCTGTAGCCGAAGGTCTTGAAGAAAACCCATGTTTGTCCATTCCTCGTCGTTCTTTGGAATTAGGCATTCGGCCAACGTCATTACACCGCATTTTGCGTCAAGACTTGGGTCTTAAGGCTTGTAAAGTTATTATTAACGTTGTGTTTGTGTCCTTGAAATGCATGAAAATGATTGAGAATTCAATCGAAAAATGAGGTGATGAGGACCATGTCCACCTCGGTGGCTTCGTCGACAACGTTATTGTTGAAAAGCATCTCGGTCCTCAACGTAGGTACGTGACTGTTTATGGTCCAGCGGTGTCATTAGACCTCACTTTTTCTAGAATGAGGCTGGAGCAGTATTTACGGTGAATGGATTGCGCTATCGAGAGATGATTTATGATTTTTAAGACCGGAATTCGCTTGTTATTGATCTGGACAATGTTTACTTTCAACAAGACGGGCGCCACTCAAGCAACAAAACCATTGATCTTCCACGGAAAAAAATCCTGACCGTACCTATTATCTCTCGAAGAGGTGATCACAATTGAACAACGAGATCTTGTGATTTAACACCTTGCGGCTTCTTCCTTTGGGGCCATGTGAAAGGGGAGGTCTACGCCAAGAGCCCAGTGTCAATTCAATACCTCAAAGATGGAATTAGTGTTTCTCGTATCGAGGAAATAGTGCAGCCACTTTGCGATTTGGTTATGGACATTTTCATGAAAAGGATATGGTCCTGAAGTCTTGGTCGTGGTGGTCATTTGGCTGCAGTTATTTTCCATTATTAACGGTATACCTTCCTCTTTTTAATGAAACAAACATCCGATCATTTTTCTTTGGATGACAAAATAACACCTCTTGTTGGAAAACTCTATGACAAAGAATATATTTATGAGGTTGCGTGATATCAAGCCATCACGAACGACTCAACGATACATAGTATCACAAAAAATTTAAAAAATGACGTTCGCCTGCGTTTCATCATATGTGGAGATGAGTTTGTTGTTTCGAATTGAGTTGTTACGAATTGAGTCATTTCGAAATTAAGTTTTTTTTACGAAAAAATCGTGTTCTCTAACGGAATATTATGAATACAAAGTTATAAGTGGATGAAGTTAATGGTACCCAGCACGTGTTCTTTCGGTGGGGGTGGGTCTGGCCCAATATATAGAGGGTGTTCCTAAATTGGAGGAACAAGTGAATAGGGGATTCCTTGAATAATTTTCGAAATATAGGGTGTTAAAATGTCAATGCACACAAGATATTCAACAGAACAGGACTTTAATTTGGTGTGTCAGAACTAACAATCAGGGCTATTCACTAAGCCGAGTTGTTATGGGTAGCAACTGTAAATCGCAGTAAGTTGCTAAGCGCGAAATCGGTATTCACTATTTGTGTAAGTTGCTTTCAAAGTTGCTATGTATAACAACCACTGGTTATGAGAAGTGGTTCACTGGTAACAGTCTTTGAGGTGTTGTCAACGAAGACCACGTTCGTTGGGCACTATTTTGGAATGTTTTTTTCTCTATTTGTGTGAACATTCAAATATTTGGAATCTATAAAAATGACATTTCTCGTGCAGATGGACTTTTGAATAATTCAGGAATTAATACAGAGGTATGTGCTGTTGTAGGATTCATATATAGTACTCATATTGCGATCATTAATCTTACAGAGAAGAATGAAATTCATCCTGGGGTTGTTTATTATAACCGGAAGGGTTATACTAGTACAAGTATAAATTCAATAAACGCAGTTACCCAGGGTCAACTCATGATGCTGCTATACGGTAAATGTCCTTTATCAGAGAAAATATGGAGCAAAATATTTTGAAGGTAAAAATATGGCATTTAGGAGATTCTGGCTATCTCCTGTACATGTCATATATCATAATAAGAAATCATCTTATTCAAAATAGAAACAAATGTAATCTTACTTTTCAATTATTCTAATTATTTTTTAAATTCACAAAATAAAATGCTATTGGAAATTTGTGACTTTTATTGTTAACTCGGGGTATATATTTAAACAAACCCAAGTAATAAAATAGAATAAATCAACACGTTAAAAAAATATAACTCAATCCTGATCGAAATATTTAGTGCAGTGCCGAAAGCCGAAACATCGAACATTTAGAGGTTATATCAAAGACTCCTTTTTGGATATATACCTATTTTCCGCCATATATCTGCACCAAAGACATACTATTATAGTAATTTTAGATCTATGACCAGTACATTCGAACTATTCTGCGGTGCTGCCACGTCTATCTTCTCGAAAGGTTGTTATGAGTTGCCATGTCAACCGTTTATTAGAGAATACTGAAAGTGGTCACCAGTGGTTATCAAAAGTTGTTATCAGAATTGCTATGGTTAGCAACTGTTAAAACCACTTTCCTCAGTGAATAGCCCTGAATGAATTTATTCGCCACAACTTACTAACTGGATATTAATGACAAGTCTGATTTTTCTGAGGATTTAGACAAAATCGTTCACATTTTAGCCTCGAAATATATAACAGATACGACAAAATCCATGAAGTTTGGTATAATGAAAAGCTTCTTTTTACCTATTGATGAAGGCTTTCACGACCGGAATCAATCTAGAGTATATTCCGAGTTTTCTAGCCGTGGTCCAACAGGAATTTCGATTATTCCTATTGGTCCATGGCTAGAAAACCCGGAGTACTCTAGATTTGAACTTCACTTCACAATTAATCAAACGACAAGAAAAAGAAATTTCTGGGGTGAATTGGAGGATAGTGTTTCAGAAAAAAAAACAACCTGTAGATTAGCAATCGAAATCCGCGTGTCAAATGATTTAAACTCTAAATTGTGATATTTTGGCGAAGTTATTGGGACAATTGATTGACCAATAGTTTCTAACATCATTTTTGTTACCTACCCTTTTTATGAACTGGTGTAATAACTCAAATCTGAATTCTGGTGGCTCTGGACGTACCTCGAACCAAAGGTGTATTAGGCCGTATTTATAAAATGCAGCCTTACTTTTAACTCTGAAAAAATGAAGCAATTCCTTCTAAGTATATTCATAAAAAGAATTGAAGTAGAAGTTTCTGCTTCGAGGAGTTTGCTTTGAAGTAAAAGGTTAAACGTTCGCCGCATTTATGAAAAGAAGCATTTGCTCACAAACTAAAGGATTTGCTTCCAAAAATAGAAATCTAGGTTCACAACAGCTCTTCTCACTCTTTTCAGTAATTACCCAACCATGTGATTTTTGGTTTTGTAGTCTCAGTACTTTTATTAGTACTAAGTGTGCACTATCTTTAGGCTCCTGCACAAGCTTCCCTAAAGCTGAAATACTAGCAATCGAAAGATGTCTAGACATATTAAATCAGAAGTGCGATATAGCTATTCATACAGATAGTCAAGCTGCCGTTTAAGCACTGTCATTGATTCAAAGCTGATTTGGGAGTGCCGGAACAAACTCATTGAGGTAGGCAAGAAAAAAGGTCTTTTCAATCTGGATTCCTGGTCATTCGGGATCGTAGTAAACGAAGAGGCCAATATACTGGCCAGAACCCTTCTGTGGTATAGAAAAATGCACCTTTCAGAAGAAGTTTCGAAGTGTATAATGAAGGAGAAAACCGAAAGTGAAAAACTCTGTCGAAATCTCCCAGGGATGGATCACTACAAAAAGTTCCTCCGGAACTTTGAAACTGCTAGATCAAAAAAATATCTGGTTCTCAGTAAGAACCAACTACACTTTCTCAGTGGCTCTTCCACAGGACATAGTCGCCTGAAGAAGCATCTGAGAATGGGTTTATCGAACACTGACGTGTGCAAATTCTGTGAGGAGGAAGAAACTTCCATTCACCTAGTTACGGAACGCTATGCTATCGCAAGCCAAAGGAGAGAGTGCTTTGGAGAAGAAAGTTGTAGGAGTGAGGAATTATCCCCTTACCATAATCGAAATAAACGAAGTTAGTGAACACTATCACTTTATGATTATGATAACTTCATCAGCAGCATTTTGTGAAATCCACAAACTTTACATGAAGTTTTAAACGATAAGTATAACCAGATACTTCCAATAAGTTAAATCCACTTTTTCTCGACCAATCCGAATTTATTCATAAAACATTATACAATGAATAAATCAACAACAAATTATACAAAACTCAGATCCGAATATTAATATTTTCATGGAATCATTGAAATCTTCTATGCCCATCGATGCTATTCAACACATTTTCCTAGTACGCAGATATATTGCATAAAACGACCATGATCATCAGATTGTTGCATGATCCTTGATAACTCCGCCCCATGATAACTTGAATACTCTATTTCTCCATTGAATATCAGGAGTAACCAGAGCGTTGAAGAAGATGTAAGGACCTGAACATTCTCTCACTAACCACCCAACCGTAAATTTGAATTTATTGAAAGGCAGTGTTCCATTTTGAACAGTCGTTATCAAAACCCAGTCGCACAGGAACCATATCAAAATATGAGTCAGATAAAAAGTTGTGTAATTCCATTGAAACAAAACTGAAGATGCCCAAGCTGCTAAAACTCCTATCACCATACATTCTGATAAAGGCTCGAAAATTATAACCAGAGGAATCATAGCTACTCGAAGCTGAGCCCACCGTGTCATCCTCGCCTGGAAATAGTTCATATCGCACAAGCCAGAGTTCTGCAAAGCTGGTTGACTGCTTATGGTGGTCCTCCACCCTTTTTCTTTAAAATATCTGCATATGAAGAAGTCTTCCGCCAAATAGCATCCGAATGTTTTTAACCCTCCTCTTCCTTCGAGAACTGATTTTCTGAAGAGCGTAGACATGCCGGTATGACAATTTCTTCGAAGGAAATCAGCCGCTAGGTAGATTCTCGACTGAACGGTTCCGAAGTAAATCTTCTCGATAATAGCTGGAAATCCTTCTTTGTCGCTAGTGAACGGCATTTGATGAACCAAACCAGTTTTATCAGTCATGTATGCTACCATATCGAGAAGTGTATCATTTTTCATCTTAATGCCGCTATCCGAAACTAGAATTAAGTCGTATACACTATCTTGAAATGCATTGAAAATATTATTTATCTTCGGATTAGCTCCGACTTGAATGGCTTCTTTGAATACTCGTGTTGTGATGTTGGGATACTTTTTCATCAGTTCCTCCACGATTTGTAAGGCAGGATCTTTGTCGTTTTCCGTACAGAATAAAATTTCGTATTGTGGATACGAGAGTGTGAAAAACGATTCCAAGTTTTCTGCTAAGTTTGGGTCAATTCCCGTCAAGGGCTTCAGAATAGAAACACCTGGATGTATTTCTTCGGCATTGTTCACAGAATATTTCCTATGGAGTCGAAATTTACCGTGTAAGATTGCTAGTATATGTAAGACCCATAGTAGTGACCATAAAGAAAAAAATATAATTGCTAAGACATAAACGGTGTCAATCATCATTCGTTTCATTTTTGAGTAAATGACATTGTCAAATCGGAGTCAGTGTTCTAAACATCGAAAAGATTGAATTAATTCAAGAAAAGCATACAGTTTTATTATATTCAGAGATTCTTGAGATGAAATGAAAACTTTTCCTCATTATCCATTTTCCCGAATTCGGCACTGTGTTTAATTTATACCAATTTTTCAAAAAAATTCGATATATGTACCGGGTTTTTCACTATAATTTGACCCCCCCTTTAACTTTGTTACTAAAGGAGATACAAAAAAATGTTTCATACAAAAATTTCACGAAATCAACTGAGGTTTTTTAATATGACTTCACGAACTGAAATATATACAAGGTGGCCAACATATTGATGACAACTTCATTTTTTCAAATGGAATACCCTGTATTTTTTCCTATATTTGGCTAGCTGTTTTTCCCCTAATTTCGAATATGTAACATATGTTGGTCTATCTCTCTTATTCTGAGCACCACAGAGTTTCAAATTTGAAGAACAACCTGGCAAGCTCAGCAATAACTTTTCAAGTGGCAGGCTGCGATTACTCAAAATGCATTCAATATGTTGTTCACCCTGTATATATTCCAATTGTCGTTATCATAACTCCAAAAACGGGCATTTTGAGTAATCGCAGCCTGCCACTTGAAAAGTTATTGATGAGCTTGCCAGGTTGTTCTTTAAATTTGAAACTCTGTGGTGCTCAGAATAAGAGAGATAGACCAACATATGTTACATATTCGAAATTAGGGGAAAAAGAGCTAGCCAAATATAGGAAAATATACAGGGTGTTCCATTTGAAAAAATGAAGTTGCCATCAATATGTTGGCCACCTTGTATATATTTCAGTTCGTGAAGTCATATTAAAAAACCTCAGTTGATTTCGTGAAATTTTTGTACGAAACATTTTTTTGTATCTCCTTTAGTAACAAAGTTGAAGGGGGGGTCAAATTATAGTGAAAAACCCGGTACATCCCTTAAACGATTCTTTGGTTTGGATGAACACATCTCAAAATTTGTTTTTTCTTGATTGAGAGAAACTAAGTAAATAAATTAAGGGAAAACTCTAATACTAACCATATTCGAGAAAAACTTAGGAGAAATAGTAATTTACGTAACAAGTCCTGAAAATAGGGTTTTTTTGGACGAATAGACAAAATTCTGAAGTCTGTCAGTCAAAAAAAAACATTTTCGGGCGTGTTGTGTACAATATTTTTTCGGCAACCATGAAGAATTACAAACCAATGAGACAACACATATCTCGATTATAAATTTTGATTCTTATTTGAATTAAACAGAACAGAACTGTCATCCGTTATTTCGTTGCTATTGTGATGATCATAACAATGACAACAACGACGTGAGCTTTTCCAGACTAGGCCGAAAAATGCTATTTTCTCAAAGAAAAAGAGTCCGGGAAGTGGGTATATCCCGGACGGTTGCCGAAAATAGTAATTTACGTAACAAGTCCGGAAAATAGGGTTTTCTTTGGACGAATAGACAAAATTCTAGGACGATCCGGAGGCGAGTCCTGGAAGTCTGTGAGTCCAAAAAAACTATTTTCGGGCGTATTACTTTCAATATTTTTTCGGCAACCGTGTACAAAATCAATGAGACGACACATTTCTTTATTATACATTTTGATTATTATTTGAATTGAACAGAACAGAACTGTCATCCGTTATTTCGTTGCTATTGTGATGATCATCACAATGACAACAACGACGTGAGTTTTTCCGGCCTAGTCCGGAAAGTACGTACTTTCCGGCCTAGGCCGGGAAATGCTACTTTCTCAAAAAAAAAGCGTGCGGGAAGTAGGTACCCACTTAGTTGCCGAAAAACGGTATTTCCTAACGATAATACTATGTTTTGTTGGATTTTGTCTACAATTGAAAAGAAATTATGGTTTTTATAACATTTCTGCTTC
Organism: Adalia decempunctata; assembly: GCA_951802165.1. NCBI lineage: Eukaryota > Metazoa > Arthropoda > Insecta > Coleoptera > Coccinellidae > Adalia > Adalia decempunctata. Next base: position 58,610,895 of record OX637696.1, on the reverse strand, counting down.
GAATTTTCCTAGAGCGAAAGTCATAAATGTGGACGTTCAATGTAGTGTGTTTTCATTTCAAGTTTCATTTGAAAATGGTTTCACTTTGAGAACTGAAATTTTGTGAGTAAACTCAGAAAGCATTGGAGTTCTTAATGAAATAATTGAAATCGATTCCATTTCGAAAGTTCATTTTCTTTCTTTCAAAAATAGAAGAAAATGAGCCAACTCATGCTTCTGTTTCATTTCAAACGAAAGACCCATGAAAATAGTTCAACTTCCGATTAAAAGTGAATCAGAACAGATAATTTCCTTCAGAAAAACAACTTGAAATACGGAATTGGCAGAGGATGGCCAAATTCAAATATATGGCGGGAAATAGTTCCTGCTTTACCCACATATTCACTGATTTCATAGTCCAGCGATTTTCATTCATAATTAGAGAGATATTCATAGAACTCATTGTGATAATGTAAGTTCTATGGAGATATTCCATAAAATGCACGGTGGCGCCTCTATCGGATTATTTTTCCTACTCGCTCTGAACGGCGACCTTAATAAATTGTTCCTAATTTCGTGTTAGCACAAAAATGGATACTAGATACAGGCTTCCCATGCATTTTTATTAAATAATTCAGAATTTAGTCTAAAGACAAATGTACAAGTCAGAGGCTCTCCCTATACAGTGTGAGTCTTTGACCTGTATATATATTTTAACTCAGACCAAATGATACTTTTTTTTCATTTTCTATGTTTCCAAATCCGGCTTTGTTAAAAATATATAAAGTTCATATTTCTCGATTGAAAATGAGTTAAAACATTTAGGGAACACTCAAGTAGGTAGTAACCCCTTTGGAACAAAATGTTAGAAACACGATATTTCCTAGCGAAAACATTTAGTTTTGTCCGTTTATATCTGCGATTGAATAGCCATATTTATTCCATCAAAATAAGTTCCTTCTTCGATTTTTCAGTAGTTCAGCTCGTTAACACTAATGACTTGAAAGGAAGAAGTGATTATTTCAGGCGTTTTTCCTCGATCTCGTGATGATTATGTGGAAGACTTCCAGTGAATCAATGGAATATTAACCGTGTAGGGTCGAGTCTATAAAATTCCAAGAGGATATTGTTTAGTTAGCAACATCGCCACAGACTATTTAGTGCATTTTCTTTTTCATTAATTAAGTGCATTTTATTTTTCATTTAGTGCATTCCATTATTCATTTAGTGCATCTTATTTTTCATTTAGTGCATTTTATTTTTCATTTAGTTCATTTTATTTTTCATTTAGTGCATTTTATTTTACATTCAGCGCATTTTATTTTTCATTAATTTCAATTTATAAGGTGGATTGTATCGCAATCACCATTCATATAAGTATCTGAATTTTGTATTTCATTGACATTTATGATTAATATGGACCGGTAACAATAAAATTTCAAGAGAAACTGTGCGTATTAAATTATAACTTTCTGCTCCTTGGTGTTCAGTTTTATCTCCCACATTTATGGGATTTCATAATTACATATCTCTACACCATCATTTAGATTTTAGTCTCGACAAAGTTGATAAACTTAAACTGTTTAGAGACCAGAGAAGTAATAATATTCGATGATATTCAATCCAGGGAAGCATCCAGATCATTCATGAAATTCATGGTTTTTACCTCAAATTTTATCGTATACAATTAGGAATAATGGCGCGTTTCATTGAAAAAAACAAGGAAATACTTTCATTTTCTGAAATGATTGATTTTTTTGAAAATATGATTCGTTTATCTTTTTTGAGTAGTTTTATGGTATTTTTACTTGGATTTATGAGTCCGCTTCGCTGTAATTTTTATACCAGGAGAAATATTGATCAAGTGGTGATCGAGGAGTATGCACCGGTGCATAGAGTAAACAATCTACCCAAATTCAGTTCATTTGAAATAACGATTTCGAAGATATAAACAGAAAAGTGTTTTTTCAGAAAAGTCTCCGTTTGATGACAGGATTCTACAGTTAAAATATATATACAAGGTGGGCAAAATTGGTGCTACATGAACTAAAACTTTTTGTTATAACTCAGCAAATAAACCTCTTAGAAAAAATCAGAGTACGCCACTGGATTGCTATCAGAAAAGTGCCTGTATAATGTTTTTATTTCAACATCCTAGCATGAACAGAAACGGAGATAATGACCAAAGTTGAAATTGCCCAAATTGCAATTTCGGCCTATAACTCGGAAACGAAAGAAGATAGAGGAATGCAGTTGATGGCATTAACAGTTTCTCGAAGAAAGAGGACTATAAGGTGCCATTCATTTTTCTCTATCTCCTCGGGTTAAAAAGTTTTAGTTCATGTAGCACCAATTTTGCCCACCCTGTACAAGTCGAGGACTCACACTGTAAACCCTGTTCTGTAAATGATTTTGCGTGTCAAATTCAACAAATAATGTAGTGCCGATTATACTCAGCCTTGAAACTTCTGCATTATGTATACCAAAGCAAAATGAAATACAGCATTTCCATACCGCTGGTTGGAAAAATTTGTTGCTGGCGCAAAAAATCACGGTGCCGACTGTAAAATATAGCTATTTGCCGGTGAAAGATGGGCACCACCCACTTTCTTTACATGAATGATTTACGGATATTTTCCGCATTCGGCCTGTCACATTCGCCGTATACGAACGACTGAATTATTGATTGCGACTTCGCAAAAAGCCCTATTGATCCTGGTTGCTATATTGAGGGTTCTGCCGGGAGTTCTCGAAGCCACACAAAGTCATCCGTTGCACAGAATATCGCTTATTTCGGTGTCTTCGCTGAATTGTTACCAGGAATCCATAAAAATCAAAGTCCATACTGACGAACCTTTCTGTAGGCTGACAGAGGGAAACTGCATTGAAGCCATTAACGCACGTCTATTTTATTCGTTTGAGAGACCTACTCAGCCACTCAACTATCACCGAAAAATCAAATTCAGGATTATGGCCGTAACTGGCAACTTCTATACCTACCGGCAGATCTCTAGGCTTCTGGTGAAATATTCCAAAGAATTTTAATGAATTTTTAATGACTATTCATTGAATCTGTTTAGATTTGAAAATTATTTTGTAAACCGAAATTGAGGAAAAATCCTGAAACACGTCCATTTTTATTTTGAAAAGGGCTACTCGTAAGGATACCTTTTCATTTTTGACGTCATCTTTATGAGTGTGATGACGTCATCGCTAAAATTTTTAAATGGAAATGTGGGAGTTGTGATACATTATTTGAAAGGTCTTTTAAATACCTATTCAACCGAATCAATTTGTACAGTAATTGATTTGCTTATTGTCACAAAAATTATTGATGAAATTTCAACAGGTTTCTTGATAAACTGTGTTGTATGTATTGGTATGATGTATTTATTGACACACAAAAATAAATTTTGCTGAAGGTAAACAATTTTAGCACTTAATTTAGGTTTCGTTACATTTAATGAGTAATACATATCAAATATTCATTGTAATAATAAAATTTTATTAATTTGTAAAACAAATACAAAAATCAATTACTGTAAATTATTGATATGACTGAAAAGGTATCTAAAAGACCTTTCAAATAATGTATTACAACACCCACATTTCCATTTAAAAATTTTAGCGATGATGTCATCACGCTTACAAATATGACGTCAAAAATAAAAAGGTATCCTTAGGAATAGCCCGTTTTGAAATAAAAATCGACGGGTTTCAGGATTTTTCCTTGAAGTCGCCGGTTTACGAAATACGTTGGAAAGTGGAAGAACGGGGGTAAATTTAAGTGTTTTCGGATTTTTTTTTCCGAGTGTCCGAGAAGTATTTTGAAAAATTCGCGAAAAACGGTAAAAATCGCCCGAAAGAGCGAATTTGTGCAGCCGAGATCCGACTTCCCACAAAAGGAGAGATGAAATTGAACACAAATGGTGAGTTTCATAAAGATCATTGATTGAGTGATTCACAGGATACCTTGACGTTTTTGTCAAATCGACCAATAAAATTTCAAATTTACGGATTTTTTATCACAGAATCGCTCGATCAAGCATTCGATCATCCGATCAACGTTTATGAAACCCGGCTTGAGGATCATAAAATTATATATTTAATGAGCACAGTTTCTATCAAAAATTCACTGTTGCCGGTCCACATCAAAAATAAATGTCAACTAAAAACGAAATTCAGAAATATGAGCTGCAGCAAGATGAAAACCACGTATCAAGTTGAAATTATTGTTTCTATCTAAACGATATACTCTTGCAATTTTATAAACTAGACACTACACGGTTATTGTTACATTCATCCACTGAAAGTCTTTTGCATAATCATCACGAGAAGGAAGAAAAACACTTTATTTGTTTCTCATTTGTGAACGTCAGTTTCCAAAAACACAATATTAATCAAGAAAGTTTATTTTATCAAGTCACTAACTTGTAAAACTGACAGTTAACTTGCAAAATTTTCACAAGTTAGTAGTATTATTTACATTAGAAAGTTTCGTTTCATCGTCATATATGTTGAAAATCATGGTACAATTGCTATTTCCAGTAACACAGATTTTTGATGATGAAAGAGTTGATACTGATGATGATGAACCATCTGTTGACTCAGAAACTGCTGAACTCGAGGACTGCAGAAAATTTGTACTCTCCTTACTACCAAATAATTTGCTAGACATTTCGATTTTTCTTGTTGACCGATTCATCGACATAACGCAATTTCGGTGCTCTTCCACCCTCCTGCACGCTTTAGTGCTAAAATATCTCCACCCGAATCCGCAACCATAGTGGCTCCAGTTCTGCGAAAAGAGGGTGTATAACTCTGGGTCTTTTAAACCTAAATATTTCGCTATTTGCTTTGGGACACCACCAATAGTGTGCTGGCCAGCATTCAGGGAAATGCACTTTCCATATGTCGGTATGTCAAAAAAAATCTTAGGCTTTCTGTTCCAGGAGGCCGAAGATTTACATATTTTCTGTATAACATGCAGGGCTTGAAGCTGCAGCCATCATCGGTTATGGTGAATCTTTTTGTTGTTAAATTTTTTGTTTGCCGCAATGTCACAATAACGTATTTTCCCATATCTTCTACATCATTCATGTTTAAGGAGAGAATTTCGTCATATCGACAACATCCAAAAATCCCAAATATTGTTACAATTTTCGCCAGCAACCACTGGTCATCACGAGCATGTGAAAGAAATTGTTCAGCCTCTTCTTTACTTAATACCTTGGCCTGTTTTGGCGTATAACGCTCATTTTTTCGTTTCAGAAACGCTATTACCTTTTGAAATCTGCAAATGACAACTAAACCTCATATTTTTCAATAAATTTTTCAAGGAAAACAAACCTGCGAACAGGGGCATTTCCTTTCATTTCCAAGCAGCTTTTCAGCATAGACCATTTTGCCCATAAAGTATTAGGACTGAATCTAGCTGATAGTTGATTCAAGTAGATCAACAAAACATCTTCAGTTACCCCAATCACACTATTTTTGTTTTGCCACTTTTTGAAGTCGTCGTATTCTGGCTCGTACCTTGAAGCTGATTTTGCAGGTAACAAACTTGAAGCTACACTGCTGGCTGCCTCAATAATTTCTTTTGGTACATTCATTTTCGCTTTCGCCAAAACAAATGTAAAGAAAAATATACCTCAGACATGTTCATGGCAACGCTTCCATAGCTTATAGACCAAGAGCCAGTGACCAATTCTCATATGTCATTTCATAACTCACCGAAATTTACTTGTTTAATATTCAATATCTGCTCGAAAATAAAAACCACTTCTGCCAGCCCATAATGGCCGGAGTAGACTACCATAAGCGCTCAAAGAGGCCAGAAAATTAGGTTCAACTATGTCATAGTATCATTCACAAAACTTTCAGGAATTGATATTGATAAAATATTGAATCTATAAAAAATAATGACAGAAGTTTTTCGTCCCTCCTAAGTGTTGGCAGAACTCTTTGAAAATTCATTAACCCAGATTTGCCTAATGTACTAAATATAGTACACAGTTTACAAGTCTCGACTCGCAAAGGTGAGTGTGTTCAAATTGCATAATACAGCGTTTATCCCTTCAGTACGAACGTGCCGTCACCGAGATAAAAACGATTTTCAGCTGTACTTAGGTATGTCATTTCAGTACGCTTGAAATTTAAAGGAAATAAAGAAAATGTGTCTAGAAAGCGAATTATAATCATGACAGAAATTTTTTACATCACGAACCATCTGCCAGAACGAGAAATGTTGCCGCGCAAATGCGAGCGAAATGAGCTTATTCATATTTGCAAGTCAGACCTAGAGCGCATATTGGGCATTTACGAGATTCATCGAAAGTTGATAGGAAGCTTAAATTCTTTTATGAAATTATGGAATTTGTTTTCAGTTTCATTTACCTGATCCGATGATAAGGGTATTCGTTATGTACTCGTAATACTAAAGCTCACTGTGAAAGTCTTATACTCTCTTTTACTACTCTTAGTCCACCCTGATGGTTTATTTTTTACCCCTTAATGTGACTGAGATCTTACACCTCTTTGAATGTTTCGTAAGTCACACAGGTAAACTCATGACCTTCTCAATCCATTCCAAAAATTCTTGAGGAAACTAATTTTGAGGATGCGTAGGAAGAGCATATTTTTTTGAATAGTTTATTACTAAATAAATAGTTGTAATGTTAAAAATAAACACCTTTAATTCCTTTAATTTATTCCTTTGATTGGCAATAATACATGCCCAATATGCGCTCTAGGACCTAGAGTCTAGGTCTGACTTGCAAATATGAATAAGCGTATTTCGCTCGCATTTGCGCGGCAACATTTCTCGTTCTGGCAGATGGTTCGTGATGTAAAAAATTTTTGTCATGATTATAATTCGCTTTCCAGACACATTTTCTTTATTTCCTGTAAATTTGAAGCGTACTGAAATGACATACCGAAGTACAGCTGTTCTTAATGAATTTTCAAAGAGTTCTGCCAACACTTAGGAGGGACGAAAAACTTCTGTCACTATTTTTTATAGATTCAATATTTTATCAATATCAATTCCTGAAAGTTTTGTGAATGATACTATGACATAGTTGAACCTAATTTTCTGGCCTCTTTGAGCGCTTATGGTAGTCTACTCCGGCCATTATGGGCTGGCAGAAATGGTTTTTATTTTCGAGCAGATATTGAATATCAAATAAGTAAATTTTGGTGAGTTATGAAATGACATATGGAAATTGGTCACTGGCTCTTCCTCTATTACGACATTTGCGACAAATTATTGAGATTTTTTTGGAATTTATCTAACCTTTTTACAAATTAGAAACAAATAAAATATAAAACAATACACGCAAGGTAACGGGTTCTACTGGCTCAAGGAGGTTATATACTCCATTCGCCAGTAAAAACCCTCTTACCTTGCTAGTAATGTTATATACTATAACAATCTTAACATAATAACTTCCTCTTTTATAAGAAAACAACATAGCTCTGAAAAATATTCCCTGCGTGTTTGTTTGGTGGTCGCTATACGCAAGCGTCGTTAGACCTTATATTACCAAAGAGTCTTTGATATTACGTTTACGTACATGGTACCACATAGTCTATGCACGGTACAAAGATTATCTCTATCATTCTATTACACACATTTATCCAATAATTCCTATAAGGAGAATGAGCCAATCAAAACTGAAGCTGGGCAATCCAGATCTGGGCAATCCAGATCTGCGCTCAATTGTGCGGTATTATTGAGAATAAAAATATTTTATTAATTCTGCCTCTCTCCGACACATCGTATTATGTCGTGAAACGTTTATACTAATATTATAAAGAGGAAATATTTATATTTTTGTGTGTTTGATACGAATAGGCTCAAAAACTACTGAACTGATTTCAGAAATTCTTTCACCCTTAGAAAGCTACATTATTCCTGAGTGACATAGGCTATACTTTTCACCCGAAAAAATTAAGGATACCTACTATAACTTCAATAATTTCAAAAAAATCAGCCATAATCAGCTATTTTCACGTGCGCTGCAAAAACCGTAGGGCTACGTCCGCATAGGCAGGAGGCTTCCTTAGCGCCTAAAGGTTTGCTTAGCGCCTAGAGGCTTGCTTAGCGCCTTGCAATCTGGCTACTACAAAGAACTGACATCCAAAGATAACTCTTTCTTTAGTTTATTCTTCATTATATCCCAAAACTGTAATGTTAGATCAACTGCAGTCTTCATGGTGCATACTTGTGTACATTCTATAACGCTCGTTTAACTAAGCTACTCGCTTGGTGACTCGCTAGGTGACTAGCTAGGCTCTAGGCGCTAAGCAAGCCTCCTGCCAATGCGGACGTAGCCTAAGACTTACGTGGATACAAGATATAATGTATGACGGAAATGTACCTCTTAAATAGTTCTACAAAAAAGTCCGCGATAGCATATATCTATCCCTCAAGATTGACTTTCTGTTACCTTTTATGGTAATCAGATGTTTTCCAAAATCATGCACTATTTGGGAGTGAGTTTTTATGAATTGGGTATTGATCCTCATTCAACCTAATACGTTATTTATCCCCACTATTCACTTTAGAACGAAATTGCTCTTCACATCATAAAATTACAACGAGTACATCAAAAGATGGCAGGTTGAAGTGTTGAAGATGAAACCGCCGCGTGATACAAATTTCTACCCGGGCGAAGCTGGGACGGCCTGATTGTCATTCATAACTTCATGTCAATAGTTTTTATCATAACTTCACAATTCCATGTGAAATGTTTCAATCGCTTTATTCCATTTTCTTCAAGTCCTAAATATCATTGTTAACTCCTATTCATATTCTAAAATCGAACTGAAAGTATTTGAGTGACATATTTTCATTCTTGATAATATTAATATTCAGAATAAAAATAACCTCTTCATTTCTCGCAATTTTTGAATTTCCAGTTGACGCAAGAGTACAACTCAATCGTTACCAAAGATTCGGTTTCACTTTGAGACTGTGAAAAGCAGGGGTATGATCCATATTGATGATATTGGATATATGCGTTCAACTCAATCGTTTCCAAAGACTTGGCTTAACTTTGTGACTGTGAAAAGCAGGGCTATAATCCATAATGGTATCTATATATATAAAAGAAAGATGTTGGTTACACCATTTATAACTCGAGATCGGATGGACTGTTTGCTATGAAACTTCATATATGGATTCGTCTACGGTCTGGTTATTATAAAATACAATAAAACTTTGAAAAAATCGATGAAAATTTCACTTATACAGGAAATGCTTTTCCTCCTTTTGAGTAAGGCCAATAGATGTCGCTCCAGTTACAGTTACGCTACCGTTTATTCGTTTGTAGTTCATTTGATATTCTCCGCGTTAGATGGCGATATAAGCAAATAGTGTGTACAGTGACTATATTCCCTCTATAGTCACTGTAATAGTGTGTAATTAGTACAGATGTCTGAAATGATTAGATTTCGTTGAGATATGAGAAAAGTTTCGTTCTTACCACTTCAGATGGCGCTATTCACACATTATGACTGATGATTATTAGTTATTTTTATAGTTTTATTTATTTCGAATAACGCTATCGTGAAGGTACTATATTTGACATTATCAAAATTAAATGGCGATGAATTTGGTGAGGCTTTCGCGGCCATCAATTAATATCATCTGTTCTTTTTTCGAGCATTTCGGTCGTCGTGGTTTGAAATGGTCGAAAAAAGAACATATGACATCAATAACTGTCTAATTTACATAGGGCTTATAGTACCATGAAAGGCTATTAACAGAACCAGAAGCGGGTGAATATCACAGTGAATTTTTATCGAAATGTCAAGTAAATCGGATTTTGGCGATGAGTTCCAATCATGAGATGTCCATTTTCATCCTTTCTCATAATTTTTGAAATGTTTTTGAATTTCTGTTTGGGCAATAAATATATTTGCGGAAATAAATGAATCCAAAATTGCCATTATTAGTGATTGACATATAATGACATTGTATTATTTCTGTGTATCTGTTCTGTGTGATAGCTCATATCCATGGAAACATTTGACAGTTCAAAAATCAGAGAACCAAGCCGTTGATCTCCGATCACCGGTGATTAAGATTTGTGAAATCCACCGTAAGTATCATTTATAGGCGGAACAAAGTTCGCCGGGCCAGCTAGTTATTAGATATATGATTACACAGGCTACGGATGGATCGATTCACAATCCCTTCTATAGAGAAGGCTGTGGTCGATTCATAGATTTTACGTAGTTTCAGGAATATTGATTGATGTGAAATATTCACATAAGGGATACAAAATTGGTTAGGTTAAGTTGATAAATAATAAATTCTGATAAATTGATTGAAATACATTCTTTATGAAATATTCTTCGGTTATCGAGGAGAATATGGACAAGTTTGTAGTGTTTACACACTAATCTTTCGGAAAATCGAAGAAGGAATTTATTTTGATGGGAGAAATATGGCTTTTTAATGGCAGATATAATCGGAAAAAACTAAGTTTTTTTGAAAAAATTTCATCGAAATAGATGACCTTGAGTATGCTTGCGACTTGAGAAATATCATGTTTTTAACATTCCTATTCAAATAAGGTTAGCATTAGAACTTAATTTCAGTCGAAAATTATTAATTTTGAGGTGTTTGCAGAGAACCGTATCAGACACGTAGTTGGCCCAATTTTTTTTTCAAATGGCTATATCTCTTCAACAGATCCGAATTCTACTAAATGGGAAAAATGGAAAATGAAAAAAAAGTTACTTTTGGCCTCAAGAATGTACAGTTGAAATATATGTACAAATCAAAGACTCACCCTGTATAAACCAAAAATTTCACGTTCTCTATAAGAATAGAACACTGGTTTTGAAAATGAATTTCAACAATTTTCAAACGTTGTTGCGTAGTGAGTGTTTCCATGATAATAAGTCAATGCTAACTGAAGAGAAATGTCAAAACAACATGGCGTCTACCTTCTGTCAAATCACAGTTATCCCTATCGAATAGTCTATCACTCTGAAAAAAAAAGTCCCGATATTATGTTACAGAAAGGTCAAATACGTCCATATTATTCCGAATAGAGAAATGTATTTGGCATGGATGGAAGGGAATTCCAAACTAACCTGGAGGATCTTCGTAAATGCCGCCCGCTATTATAGGAATTTTCCGCACAATTGCGAATTAATTCAAGGAATTTCACCGGCGCATTTCACTGATACTGGAATTCCGATTGTTATTATGTTATTATGCCATATAGTGAACGTAAAATTTTTAGATACCATTGTTCGTGAACTCATAGGAAATTCCTTTCAATAGAATCTCATTTTCATTAAGTATAGCGGAATGAATCATAGAGCCGAATTCGAATTATTGAGAACTCATGAAATTCCAGAAAGTAGTCCCAGAAAAATCGTTTCGTCTAATAAATATACTGAAATGAATTTTATTTGAATTTTCTGTGAATTTCGTAGTATTTGTAACATGAACTTCCACGTGAGCTTTCAGCAGGTCGAAATGAGACATATTTGAATTACTATGTAGACTATTCAGGCCATAGATTTATAAATATAGAATTTGAGTGTATACTCCATTCACTTTCATAAAGTATCCCGGTTGGCCATGCAATTCTGACACATTTCGCCGTGTATATTTTGAAAATGTTGGGTTATGGCCATGTTTCTGTCAAATACATTCGCAACGTTGCCATTTCTACATAGAGATCTTAGTAAATACGTATTTATCAAAATGTTTATTTACTTTGGGAAAATAATAAATTTTAGAAAATATTATGTGAATTCAATCATTCCAGAGACCTGGCGAATGTTGAAGAGACTTCTCTCTGTTGATACTGGAAATTATTACGTATATAAACATGGTTGGAACATTCCGTTATGCTATTTTCTTTTACGAAAGTCAAGAATCGAGTATTAAAATTTTACTGAAAAATAATGGACAGAATAGTCCGTTACTTTGTGATGGTAATTTTTGAAAAATTCAATAAATAATTGTACCTATCAATTGTTGAATTCTTTCATGGTTGATTTCGAATTTAAGTATTTCTTCGATCTTGTGCCAATTAAAAATGGCTGAAATTGATAGGGATTCTTCTCGCCTAACATCACGAGAACTGTTCGAAGAATTTTGGTGAAAAAAGGGGCAATTCGGAACAAACCCCAATTTGATGAGTATACTTCGCTCACATTTATAAAGTATCTCGGTTAGCCTTGACTAATTTTATCAAGTTCTTTCACTTAAAACTGACGCAGGTTGACAGTCGTGAAAATCAAGCGACATTGCAAAGTCTACTTTCTATCAACTTTTTTTTAACTTTGTAAATGGAGTTAGTTTTTGTGAGGATTAACTGTGACGCAAGTTTCGTAGAACTACTACATTTTCATACTGGAGTATTTCAAGTTGTGCAAAAAGGTATTTAAATGTTTTCTGTAGGTATTTCTTGAGAATTTTGAAAAGTGAGGTATTCCATAGGTACGTCTGTTCCGTTCGTTGTGCTGGGTTATTCATTCGAGTACTTTTATTATTTTTCCGAATGAACTATCACAAAGTAGCGGATTATTCTGTCCATTACTCGATTCTTGATATCCGTATAAGAAAATAGCATAACTGAACTTACACTATGTTGTCTAGAGGGTACAGTCAAAGCAACTGAATCTTCCTACCATGTTCATATACGTGAAATATTCCCAGTATCAACCGAGAAAAAGTATCTCCAGCATTCGCCAGGTCTTTGAAATTATTGCATTCACATAATATTGTCTCGAATTCATTATTCATTCTCGAAGTAAATTGAAATTTTGATAAATACGTAATTAGTACGATGTTAATGCAGAAACGACAACGTTGCGGGCGTATCTGACAGAGGAATTACCATAACTTAACATTTTCAAAATATACACGTTGAAATGTGTCAGAATTCCATGGCAAACCGCGATACTTCATAAAAGTGAATGCATGGAGTATACCTATTGGTCAGGTTTTACAAGATACCAAACATTATGTCCTAAGATTGAGGTAATATAATTTACCATTATAACTCTTTAGAATTGGTTTGTATGTGTTATATAATTCAAGAATCTGAAAAGTTTCAAAGCGCCTTACTTTAAAAAAATGCCATTTCATTTCTAGGTTATTTTTTCATATTTTATTCCTGTGATCAAACCAGAAAACATTTTAACTTACTTTTTGTATCTAGAAATAACGCTTCTAATCAAATATATAAACATAATCTTGTAGATGAATCAAGATTGGAGTGGAGAAGACATCTTGATCAGATCATAAAAGTTGGAAGTTTTTATGATAATGAAAATTCAGAAATAATGAAAAAAGACAATCTGTCATCAAACAGTAATTCTGAAAACTTTTAGATCAAGATAAATTCACCAACAAATTTGAGTAGATTCAGCAGACAAATTAAAGCACCCGATTGTCTGAATCTATAGTTTAAGATTATGAGAAAACACTTAAGGACGGAGGAGTGTAACATCTGTATATATATTTGTAAGGTAGCTAAATCTTGTAGTCACCTTGTATTATTTTATGATTAAACATAATCTAGATATAAAATGGCATTTTTTGAACGCGAGGTACTTTTTGAAAATGTTCTCAATTATCACATACGATTAAATTCAACTCGAACAAAGAAATATCACTCATAGGTATACATATACCTATACTCCATTCACTTTTATTTAATCACACAGGAGGTCATGGTTTCGTTTTCAGGAGTTGGTGCCCCTGATGAAAAGCACAGAACATATGATGAAAAGTCAGTGCGCGCACAGAAAATATCGTTAATGACAAAATGACGTTGCCAGTTTCTTTGTTTACATCAAAGTAAAAGTATCGAAGATATTCCTCATTTTGTTAGGTTTACAAATTGTTCGCAGATTTTTGGTATTTAATAGATATTTGCAGGTGAGTTTTTCGTCGAATATCCAAGATTAACGTATGTTTATTGTTTTTAACACCAGTTTGGAGCGTGAGGACGATTTTCAAGACCAGGACGAATGTTTACATTTCGAGGTTGAAGGGGTACACGGGAATTTCGTTGAAAAAGCTGTTATTTGGACAGATATCGCAGAAGATGGATCGGATGGAGCCTCGAGAGGTCGATAAGGATGATATTTTTCAGGTTTTCCAAGAAATTTGGCGATATCTGTTATCTGAGCAGATTTGCAAAAGTAAGGTACCTCACTAATGAGGTGGAACTTAGACCTAATTTTCCTATATGAAACGCCTTTCAAAAGTCGAGATGGTGAAAATTGTCTTCTTCAAATGTTGTTTGAACAAACGCAGCCGAGTTTTATACCCCAACATTGATTGTAAGAAAGTTATCAACAGAATAAAATTGACATTATTCTTGATTCTTGTAATTACCCATCAATTCATCTTATATCTTTGGGTTGATTTTTTTTAATGAATTCTTGATTAGAATCAACAATTGATGTCGTCAAGTCTCGAACTTTCAGTTCAAGAGAATAATAGACATTAAATCTTCACGAGCATGCATATGAAAATTATGTGCAATGCAATTTTCTTCCATGGCGAAAAATAATATATTTCAACAGTGATCTCTTGTACTTTTTATGCAAATAACTAGAAAAGGAATCCTTTCTATCAATTCATATAAACGATAATCATTTTCGTCCATCACATCTTTTCCAATTCATTCATTTTCCGAATAAATTCACATTTTGAGAAATACGCTGAGAATGAAGAAAGGGCAACATAGTGTTGACTTGGAACATAAAAATATTTTGAAAAACGTCATAACTTCGATACAGAGTGGAATGTGTGAAATTTCCAAGGCCAGACTTGTGATTTTATAATTGTGAATGGAGTATAAATATGTATAAGTTACCCATGATGAGAAAGCATGTTTCTTCCAAAGTTCAGCTTAACCCATAAAACAGAAAGTAATAAAGTTGTTTATTTGAAGCGTGTTGCTGCAGAGTGAATTGATTGGTAAAATTGTTATATATATCAAGACAGAAACAAAACTTGACGAATGGACGTATTTAATATAATATGAAGTATTTTGTCATGACATTGTAACTTTCAATATTTGTGAACCATGAGGTTTAAAATATGTAGTATGAAAAATGTAAATATTCCTATTATTCTATTTGGACAACTACAACTATCATTATTTCCTCATGCATCTGGACAGACCACGTCATGTTCATAATGAGAGGTTTTATGCCAGCTTTATCATAAAATACCATATATTTCGACTTATTTTCTCTTATTTCTTTTTCTACGTGCTCTGTGCAGGCTTTCCATTCATTAGCTGTACACTCTTTAAGAGCCCCATTCCAAGGATATTAAACTTGCTCAATTATTTGCCAAATTTGTTCGAACATATACTACATTCACTTTTATAAGGTATCCCGGTTTGCCAAGATTTACAATTCCTGGTCGCGATTTTTAGTTAGGAGTCGTTACACCAGAGTTTCTATGCGTCCATATTAAGACAATGGGTGCGTTCATCCGAATAAGCAGCTACCGCTACATGCTCCTTCAAACGTCAAAACCATATGATTTGTTCGATTCGTTTTAACTTAAAACTAATTTGACACAACCAATCGAACAAATCATATGGTTTTGACGTTTGAAGGAGCATGTAGCGGTAGCTGCTTAGTCGGATGAACGCACCCATTATATACGATTCGTCCACAAACCATAGACGTTGCAGTGCAATGAACTCTCTGAAAACCAACGAAGGCAGAATTCCACAAATGTCATTCGATTTATGTCAATCAATCTAACAAGCATTGTTATTCACGACGAAATTCGATATTCGACTTGAAAACCTTTTTCATTTCCTCTTTTATTGAACGCTGTCATTCACTCCGGAGGAAAAATATGCTTCGCTATAACGAACAACACCAAGGAGGACTTTTCTGAACAATTTGTATCATAATATCAGCAAAATGATTTTAGGATATTTAGCGTAGTCAAGAAGGTTTCATCTTTCAATTATAACCCATATGAGGGCCAATTCTGTAAACAACTGTTAAATTTTAAAGCATGGTTAAAAATTAAACTATCCGCTAACTTCATTTCACTATTCTTTATGCTTCATAAGCTTTGAAATATTAACGGAAGACGCTTAATTTTAGCCGATATATGTTAAAATTTTTTACCAGTTCTTATAGAATTGACCCTAAAGTCATTTAAAATAAACATCCTTTTTTTCTCAAAGAGACTCTCCAATTTTCGATGCCTTCTAGCTCTTCTGCTTCTTCGTTATCTGAGCCTAGGAGTTCGGAAAAGTGCTCCAACCACCTGTTGAGTATTTCCTCTCTATTAGTAAGAATCTGTCCGTTCTTTTTTTTTACATATATTTACTTTCGGTTTGAACTCCTTTCTTATACTGTTAACCTTCTGGTAAAACTTTCTAGATTCCGACTGATTTTTGAGTCGCCCTATTTCATCCAAGAGTTTTTCTTCATTTTCTCTTTTCTTTCTTTTATGTATCCTCTTTTCTTCTCTTCTGAGAGAAAATATGGTATAAAAACGAATTTCATTTGAATTAACAATGCATAAATTGAATTCATTCCTAAAGGTAGAAACACGGAATTAAATATAAAGCAATCATTGTAATGAAGAGAATTTGTATCAATTATTGAAAAAAAATTATCCCGGTCTGCAGATCACAGGCCGAGGTATTGGCGCACAGAATCCAGAAAGCAGTGTTGCTCGGGTCACTTCATATCATCAGGTCTCATGAACTATAGAAGCCACTTGCAGCTCATCTCTTTTGTTAAGGGACGCTACGAGGGCACGATGAAGAACTCCTCCATGGAATGTGTGTGGGGGTTTTTAGTGAGTAGCCAAACAAGATCTTGGACTCTCACACTACCGAGAGTGCGGACCCTCTCGGCGCCCATAAAGGGTTTTCTCCTCACACGGACGTTTCAATTATTATCATTATTATTATTATTGATTATACTGATAACTCCTAGGAATGAGGAAATAAATTTACTGATAATGAAATATCAGCATCAGCAATTGAAAAACGAAAATGACAACATTGTGAATTTCAGGTGGGCGACATTTTAAATACAGGTAAGAGCTTAGAATCATCATATTAATGTTAACAACTATTTTCACCCATCTTGTAAAATAAAATGAAGTATAACTCGAAACGGCTCTTCCCATGTAAAAAACAATCATTTTAGAAATTGCTCTTTGCTTTGCAAAATATCAAATGTTTATCGTTTTAATATAGGGTAAAACCCGGATAGATGCCCCATTTTCAAAATACCTAACTTCCCAAACTCGCCACTAGGAATTAATAGTGTAAGAATGAGCGACTGCCACCCTAGACCTCAATTGGTCACGAAATATTGTACAGTGAGGACGCGTTTTGCAAATGTATTTGATTATCTCCGCAGCCAACTTCGAAAACACGTGAAAGTTTCAAAGGTTAGTATTTGTCGTTGTAGAACTTTTGAAGTAGTTATAAATTCCGCTATATTTTTCATTATATCAATACACTGGTTCATTAAGTGTGCATCTAAGTATGACTAGTTCCTTTTTTGTTTTTAATTTGTGAAAAAAATGCATGGGCATCTATCCCTATCAAAAAGGATAGTTGCCCTGATTTTCCGAGGTATAGAAGCCCTTAGGGGCATCTATCCCTCTATACACCCTATACCCCTGTATAGTCTGAGTGTTAATTATTTTATGTATTTTTAGTGTTCTGTTATAGTTTGTGTACCAATCTGAACTCTTTACTAATTTTGCAGAACCATGCCGCGGAAGTATGAGGGGAAAGAAGGAGTACAAGCTCGAGTTTGCTCTTGGACCAAAGAGCAACTATAGAAGCAGCTTTTGATGAGAAGGACAAGAAAAGAAAAATAATAATTATTCAAAAGTGAAACCGAAAGGAGCTTCACTATAAAGGCAAATTATTCATAGTTCTAACAGCGAAGAGGAAAACAAACCACCTAGCTTCATATTCAAAGGAAATAGAACAAAAGGATTGCCCATAAGAAATGATAGAAAGGATGAACACAATAACTCTAAAGACAAAGAGGAATGTTATTGCATAGAGTGTTTCGAGAAATATAAAAACACAAAGTCTCAATCCGACTGGATTCAGCGTATAAGGTGTCACAACTGGCTTAATGAAACCTGTACAGGAACTACTGCTCGACATTTCTTCCAAATCAGAAGGTAAACTATCATCTTCAGAATCACTCATTTTTTAAATTATATTAAATTCTACCTTACAATAATTATTGAGTTTGACAGCGATAAATAAATATTGCCGTTACAACCTGATGACGTTGTCAAGGAAAGGCAAAGCACAGCTCACTCACCTACTAATATTTGAAACTACACAATATTTACTCCTTTAAAAATAGTTCATTGTGACATGTCGAAAATGCAGTTTTTAATTTTTCGAAAATGTATTGATATAAATGCCATCAGATAAAATTTTGTATGTAATACGAATCATAAACAATCATTATGGCACACGCCGTGTTATCGGACTCGGCTACGCCTGGCCCGATAACATTCACGACTTGTACCATAATGATCGTCTTTATGATCCTCATTACATAAATAACTATTACAGTTAAATCAACTATTATAATATAAAAAGTAAGATCATAAAAGTAAGGCATCTGCATAAGACAGGAAGCGACAAACCCAGAACCCACAGATATACAGCAACGCTTACCTATCCATATTCGACAGTTACTGAGATCACCACGTTATAGAACTCCTTCTAAAATTTGCATTTCCATTTATTTGCGCACTCTGTAATAATGAGTATCTTGTCATTTGCAATACCTTTCGCCCGCCATTAATATTATTCATTTACCGTATAAAAATTGACCTTCAGAGTTCGATTTACCCCTATGCAGAAGATTAAATGACCCACAATACGAGTGTTTAAATCTCATCACGGTACACCTATAGATTCGCCCCATGTATTATGAAAAATAGAAGTTAGTATATCGGAAATTTCAACAAACATTAACTCCTATCTGGGTTGGGAACTGAATATTTTTATTCCGGGGATTGTGCGGACACGGCATATTTGAGCCATTTCCAGACAAAAAAGGGTAGTTACGTAAATACCTCCGGGCAATAAAGAACTGAAAATGCAAATGAAATTCGAGGAAGGAGTTTCTGCCGCTCCAATATGACTTCCACCTTGCCGATATACGAAGCTTTCATTTTAGTACATTGTCCAAATAAAGCTCGTAACAAGAAAATGGTATTATTTCCACAACAGAGCACGTTTAGAAATGAACGGAAAATGCAGGGTAGCTGCATGAAGAGAATATATACTTGAAAATCGACCTAGGAGAATATTTGAATCGAAATTAATTCGGAAAGAATCTGATGGTTATTTATGTAGGTACCAAGTGCGTGATACAGGGTGAGTCCTTAACTTGTACATATTTTTTTAACTGTAGATCCCTCTCATCAAACGAAACACTTTTTCCCATACCATTCTCCTAAATTCGGTTTCGTTTGAAAGATACATGGTGTCGAAAATCCATTAAATATTCTTTCGATATATTTAGAACCGATATTTCGAATGAACTGAATTTTGGTTGATTGTTTACTCTATTCATGGTGCATATTCCTCAACCAAAAATTATTCAATATTTCTCCTGGCATAATGTAAGTTACAGTTACAGACTCATAAATCCTCGCAAAAATATTATAAAACCACTCGAATTGAATAAACGGTTCATATTTCCGAAAGAATCAATTATTTCAGAAAATAAAAGCATTCCTATGTTTTTTCAATAAAACGCGTCGTTTTCGAGTTATTGCTAATTGTATAAGATGAAGTTTGAGGAAAAAATCATGAATTTCAAGAATAATCTGAATGCTGTCCTGAGTTGAAAACATCGAATATTATTTCTTCTCTGGTCTCTTAACAAGTTGAAAATGTTGTCAGAATATTTATCAACTTTGTCAAGACTGAAAACTCTATGATGAAAAAACGTTCGATGTAGAGATATGATATAATAAAATCCCACAAATGTGGGAGATAAAATTGAATTCTAAGAAGCATGAAATTATACATTCTATACGCAGTTTCTATCAAAAATTCATTGTTACCTGTCCCTCAGAAAAATATCTATCGAAACAATATACTTCCACACTACAAGACACAGTTATTGCATCAATTCACTAAAAGTCATTCACATAATCATCATCTGTTTGCTTTATTCTCACTCACGAGGCTCCCGATCTGGGCGTTTTATGACATTTTATGAGCCCACGTGCGAAAAGGGTCTCCATGCTTGGCCAAGGGCTCATAAAATGCCATAAAACGCCTGCAAGTGAGTCTACGTGAGTGGGCGCTATAAGCGTCGTTTATGGAATCACTGATTAACGATGGAGACACAGAACAACGGCTACATCCACGGCCTTCTGAAGTTTAGAGTAGGCCGTATGCTTCATCGCAGCGCACCGTTATAGGCGACTGAAATTAAGATCGTAGCGCTCAGCGCTAAATCGGCGAGAATCAGAACTACGCGTTTGGCGTTTCCGAAGAGCAACCAACGCCTAGAAGCCTTTAGCGAAAAGTAACGTACTGCCTCCTTGATTTGGCCTATACTCTATAGTTGTTTGAAGAGAAAATCAACACAATCTGGCATCGTCTTCTCAAAAGTTCTGTGAAATATCACAGAATTAGGTCATTGACCTGGAATCCTATGACCTAGGTTAATGGAGTTAGGATAGGTTAGTGAGAGTTTATGAGATCGTTGTATATTATCGAGGAAAATATGAACAAATTATTAGTGTTTACAGACTAATCTTCAGGAAAATCGAAAAAGGAACTTATTTTGGTGTGGGAAATATGGCTTTTCAATTGCAGAAATATCGTGTTTGTAACGTTCTTATTCAAGTAAGGTTAGTGCTTGAGTATTTGCTAAATATAAACTTTGAGGTGTTTGCAGAGAATCGTTTCAGGCACGTATTCAGCCCAATTTTTTTTCAAATGGCTATATCTCTTTAACAGAGCCGAATTCGGAAAAATGGTAAATATAAAAAGGTTTCGTTTGGCCTCAAGAATCTACATATAAAATATATGTACAATTCAAAGACTCTCCATGTATAGATTCTTACGACCGATGGGCCTTAGGATCGAATAACGATCATGGTGCCCACAATATTTTATTTTTCACGAAAAAACCACTTGAAGCGCTTTAGGGAATAAAAGGATACTTTTAATCCTTCATTTGACGGACTAAAGTGGCAATTTTAATCCCTCAGGTGTTAAACTAGAAAAGTGTTTATAATTTCTTCAAATTTGAGGCAAAATCCTTATTTTCACATTCTATTTTATTGAAATTGATTTCATATTACATAATTATCTCAAATAACAGATTTAGTTTTATAGTTGTTGATATTTACAGTTATTTTCACTACACTGCAATTTGTCAGGCTGTCATCATTTTTCGATGACGAAAATGATATAACCAGTAGAGTTGATATTTTGAAACTAGATAACAGCTACGAGTACAAGATTTCTATTTTCAGTTTTCCGGATCCTTAAGTGCATAAAATAATGTATAAACCACGGGACTAAAGTTATTTCAATCCCTCAGACAATTGTAACTTTTCGTTTTGAGATTGAAAGTGCCACTTTAGCACCTGATTTTATTCGATTCCTAATAAAATGGTAACACTGAAGACCAACTCGAGTGAATCTGTCGAAAAAGTGGGTCCAATCTCTAAATATACTATTTTTAATTTTTAAATGATGGCTGAATAATTGCTAACAAAGCTACGATGAGCTATGAAATTGTGATAAGGATATTCTTGATAATGGTATATTTATTGAAAGATTATTAAATTTTATCTATGCGGTAAGTTGATACCGACGTTTCGGCAAGCATTCGCCTGCCGCCTTCAAGGTGTTGATCCTGAGAAGGACCGGTATTTGCCAATCTTGGTCTGTCTGGACTTGTACGCACCATACTTTTTCGAATAATCGAATATTGAATTAGAGTGTTGGGATTCGAACGCAGGTTATTAGGTGGCAATTTTAAATCAAAATAAGAAATCAATTTATTCAACTTTTTGGAATTACAAATTTGCCGTACGTAGAGAACCTATCATAATTCCTACTTAAAAGTTACAACTACAATTTTGATTATATGAACAATGCACTTCATTTGACAATTCGTTTATGATTTTCAATGATGTGTATATTCATGAATATACATATACAGGAAAAATGAAAACAAAAAAACCCGTTCAAAGATTTGTGAATATATTTTATATACACTATATACAACTGGGAGACACTATGTACAACTGGAAGACACCATATACAACTGGGAGAGGGAATATGGAATATAGGAAGGAATTGGTTGGGTAAGGGGTGTTTGCTATGAAGGTTTATGTTATTACACCTCGTTTTTGTAATATTTCTGGTGAGCTCATTCACGCGACATTGGTTGTTTTGTTATAAAATTGGTTGGAAAATTGGTCGATAAATTGGCGGATTGTGGGGATGACGGTTGACTCATGGGCCTTTATTCTTGAAAACCAGGGAGTAGAACGATCGAGAGAACGGCGACGTGGCCCTAGTGATTAGAAGGGCCACGTCACCGTTCTCTCGATCGTTCTACTCCCTGGTTTTCAAGAATAGAGGCCCTGAAGATCTGCTATTCGGGCATATCTATTTGTGTTTGTTATAAGTCGGAGGCATTCGTTTTGGAATACCTGGAGTGGACGGAGAGGGGATGGGCGAAGGTGACAAAAGGCATGAGCCCCGTATGTAATTAGTGGTCTGATTTTTGCTGTATATATGAGGGCTTTGTTATTTTGGTTCAAGTTACTGTTTCTGCGCAGTTAGGGGTATACTTTTCTGTTTGCAGCGTAACCCCGAACAAGCCTGTTTTTGATGTGGGCTCTGAAGTTTACGTTGGGTTTCACAAAGCGTAATCACCGGTGACCCGGGATCAACGGCTTAGTTCTCTGATTGTTGAACTGTCAAATCGAGTTGATTCTAGATCAAGCGCGGATAACCGTTGATTACGCTTTGTGAAACCCACCATTCTTTCATCTAGTTCTACTCCTAGATATTTCACGCCATTTTTTTTATGACAATTCAATCTCAATTCGGAGAAAATTTTCTTATCGTTGACTCTCAAGCTGAACACTATTTCTTCTGTTTTCAATTCATTTGGTGTTATTTTCCATTTTCCGTAGTACTTTGACAGTATATTCAAATGGTATTCTAATTTAGAATTGGCCGCATAGATGAATGGCCGTAGACGGCGGTGTCGTCCACAAATAGGGGTTTGTACCCGGGAAGGTAGGGATGTCGTGGAGGTATAGGTAAGGTTGATAATCTGGGTCCCAGGATGGATTCGTGGACATTGATCTCAACTTTAAATTTGCGGTTTGTGAGATATGAATGAAAAATTCTGATGAGATATGTGGGGAATTTTAATGTAGATAATCAACTCATATATCAATCCATTGATCCATACTTTGTCGAAAGCTTTTTCCACGTCTATCAATAACATGACGGTGTGTTGTTGTTTATTGAAGCCGTTTATTGTAGACCAAGAGCCAGTGAACAATTTTCATATGTCATTTCAAAACTAACCAAAATTTACTTGTTTATTGTTATATATCTGCTCGAAAATAAAAACCATTTCTGCCTGCCCATAATGGCCGGAGTAGACTACCATAAGCGCTCAAAGAGGCCAGAAAATTAGGTTCAACTATGTCATAGTATCATACACAAATCTTTCAGGAATTGTTATTGATAATATATTGAATCCATAAAAAATAATGACAGAACTTTTTCGTCCCTGTTGCCAGAACGAGAAATGTTGCCGCGCAAATGCGAGCGAAATGAGCTTATTCATATTTGCAAGTCAGACCTAGTATAGAGCGCAAATTGGGCATTTACGAGACTCATCAAAAGTTGATAGAAAATTATGTGGAGGAAGCTAAAATTCTTTTATGAAATTATAGAATTTGTTTTCAGTTTCATTTACCTGATTCGATGTATTCGGGTATTCGCTATGTACTCGTAATACTAAAGCTCACTGTGAAAGTCTTATACTCTCTTTTACTACACTTAAGCCGGGTTTCATAAACGTTGATCGGGTGATCAAATGCTTAATCGAGCGATTCTGTGATAAAAAATCCGTAAATTTGAAATTCTATTAGTCGATTTGACAAAAACGTCAAGGTATTCTGTGAATCACTCAATCAACGATCTTTATGAAACCCACCATCAGTCTACCCAACTTTTGGGGTTTCAAATGCCCTGATGGTTTATTTTTTATCCCTTAATGTGACTGAGATCTTTCACTTCTTTGAATGTTTCGTAAGTCACACAGGTATACTCAAGACCTCCTCAATCCATTCACATACGAGCATACATTCTTCTAACAAAGTCAATGTTTATTAATAATCAGTTGGTGAAAATATTTTTACTCATTTTTTGAGAACTCACCATTATAATATTGTTGAAAAATATTCTTCGAGTGAGAAACAATGCAGTACTTTTCGTGTTGATTTAAATGTTTCTGTATTTTTTTGAATAGTTTATTACTAAATAATTGACAATAATACATGCCCAATATGCGCTGTCGGTCTGACTTGCAAATATGAATAAGCTCATTTCGCTCGCACTTGCGCGGCAACATTTCTCGTTCTGGCAGATGGTTCGTGATGTAAAAAATTTCTGTCATGATTATAATTTGCTTTCTAGACACATTTTCTTTATTTCCTGTAAATTTCAAGCGTACTGAAATGACATAAGTACTGCTGTTTTTAATGAATTTTCAAAGAGTTCTGCCAACGCTTAGGAGGGACGAAAAAGTTCTGTCATTATTTTTTATGGATGCAATATATTATCAATAACAATTCCTAAAAGTTTTGTGTATGATACTATGACATAGTTGAACCTAATTTTCTGGCCTCTTTGAGCGCTTATGGTAGTCTACCCCGGTCATTATGGGCTGGCAGAAATGGTTTTTATTCTCGAGCAGATATTGAATATTAAACAAGTAAATTTTGGTGAGTTATGAAATGACATATGAAAATTGGTCACTGACTCTTCCTCTATTGCGTCTGTTACTATTCGGAATATTTGTTGTACGGCGCTGTGCTTTTCCTTGAATCCAAATTGATATTTATCTCGTACGTCTAGGTTTTTGCATATTGTTTTAAATCTACTCAATACTACTTTTTCTGTTAGTTTGCTTATGGTCGATAACAGACTGATCGTTCTGTAGCTGTTTGGATCAGTTTTTTTTTTCCTGCTTTAGGGATCGGAACGGATCGGAATAACTATAGTCGTCTTCCATGAATTCGGCCAGTGTTGTTGTGTGATGATCGCGTTGATTATGTAGGTTAGTTGTACTACCGCTTTTTGATCAGTCTGTTAGCGAGTCCATTATGACCAGGAGCTTTATTATTTGGTAAGGTCTTTGTCAGTTCTCTGACTTCAGTTGGGTTTGTAAGAAATTTACTGTTCGGGATGTTGATAGTATTGGACGTGAGGAAATTTCTAACTATATTTTCTACTTCGTTTTGTGGGTCATTATCGGACTGTGGAATATTATAGTTTTTCTTGAATGTTTCCGCGAATATTTTAGATTTCTCCACGTCCGGGGTGTATTTTTGAGTGTTTTCGGTGATTGGTGGGGTAGGGTTGAGTTCTTTCTTGAAAATTTTCGCCGTTTTCAAAAGTGAGTTATCGCGAGGTTTTGATTTTCTTAATTTTACTCCCCATATCTCGTTCCTAAATTGGTTTATTTGATACCTTATGCTACCGGTGATGTGATTCATCAATTCTTTGGCGGCTGATGCTATTTGTTTGCCGGCGTTTTCTAATTTTATTTGGATATCGGATTAGTTTAATAATGTGGTCTGGGAGTATATCTTGCGAGAGCCTTTTCGAGATTTGCGGTACTATTTTAGATCTGGCAAACCTTACGACTTCCGTGAATTTATTAATTTCAAGGTCGATCATTTCCAACGGTGTGATATTATTTTTTATTGTAATCTTTTCGTCCAGTATTTTACGAAAGCCATTCCAGCTAGTATTGGTGTAGTCATAAACTAACTTTTCTGGAAGACGTTCGATTATGTTTTGAAGTTTAATTGAAAAGACTACAGGGTTATGATCTGATGGAAATTCTGGTGAGGATTCGAGTTCGACAATGTCAGTAAAATTCCTAGCTACAAATACATTCATTATTGGGGAAGTATTACCATTTGGTGGGTGATCGGTGGGATCATCTGGTAAGTATAGGCTACAACCAAAATTGGATTCAAGGAATGTTGATAATGTATTTACGTTTGTATTTCGGGTATTACAATGCCAATATTCGTGTTTGCTGTTGTAGGTAGAAATCCCAGCCACTCTAACCACTAGTCTACCGCAGCAGGTAATTATTATACTCTTCAAGTTATATATGAAGTATAATTTTCTCGGTAGAGATCAACTTGACCTGTTCAGTATGCGCAGTTGATATGCGCAGTATAGGTTTAGGCTTGGTTAGGTTCAGTTAAGTTAGGTCTGGTTAGACTTGTGTTAATTGCCACTTTGAGCCGAGTTCGTCCTACTCAATTCAGATCTTATAATTGGTGCCCAGACATCCTTTATTTTCGAAGAGGGTGTACTGATTGGGTTGGGAGTTATGGCCATGAACGCTGCTTCTTTCAATTTCCTCCTTCTTCATCCTTCTTCCTTTGATATTAGGGAATAAGCTTCATCCCATCTGATGTTGTGATCCTCGTTCCAAGCATGTTGGACTAGCCCAGATTTTTCGGTCACTCCCAGTCGAGCTAGTCTTTGGTGCTCTTTGAGTCTAACCGCAAGGGGGCGTTTAGTTTCCCCAATGTAGGATTTGCCGCATTCACATGGAATTTCATATACACAAATGTTCGTTATCTGATCTTTGTTGTCAGGTTTCACCGTCATAAGTTGACTCCTGACCCTATTCTTGGTCTTGAATGCTGTGCTCACATTGTATTTGTTCCCAATCCTTCTTGTCTTCTCGGATAGATTCTTCACATGGTGTTGGGTAGAGTTTCAGTTAAACAACTGAATTGCGGTTCAATTTTATTTAATGAAAAATTTACCAAGTTTTTGAGTAGAAAAATAAGAGAGCTAATGGACTGTATATATTTAAAAGGTTTTATTGAAACCCAACACAAATGAAAGGATAAATGCACCCAAATTAACAATTGCAAGGTCTTACCAATTTCAGCAAAACGGTCGACCAGATCTTGTCGGTTACTCCTATTTCCATGAACAGAGTGATCGAGCTCGACAAACGAACAAGGAATGGAGCTGACGTCCGTTGCTAAAAATGTCAAAGTAGGAACACTTATCCTTGTGGTAGAATAATAACCACGCCACTGGTAACAGTACTTTTCGAACCAAATTCGCACAAATAAATGGTCTTAAATGAATGTACTTAATTCGAATGAATCGAAATCACTAGAATTTGAAACACAAGAAAAACTTAACTTTTCTAGATTCACGAAAGGAAACAGAATAAATTTATATTATCGGTAGCAGATATATGTATTCACGATTACGGGAATCAATGAACTCAGATGAAAAATGAAATGAAACAAAAACATACGCAACATATGCGCGTTTCCACAACTGACGGTTTCTTCCAGCGCCCACACTACATATGGCATTTCCCTCATCGGAGAAATTGAATTAATTTCGAAAGGAATAAAAATGAAAAGTTCAGAAAAGTTATCTGAACCGTTCACTTGGCGTGAACAAAACAGGCCGCCGTAAAATTGTATGAATTTTACAGAATATTGGAAGCAGTGGAATCAAATCTAATAAACTAATAACTAATAATCTAATAAACTAAAGAAAATTTGAAGTGATTGCAGAATTAAATATCAATCGAGACCAATCGTGTGAGGACTCTTGTATATCGACCGGTTGCGGTCTTTATAGACGCATCTCGAATCGTAAAAATCGAATCGGACGAAATTGCTACCATTAAGATTATCGGACCAAACTTCTTGAGGTATGTCTCGTCTAGCGATAGAACGATCTAAGGTCGATAAAAAGGCCTCCACGGTGAGGGACGAGACTAGTTCCAAATGAACTGCATTGATAACGAAACAAATGATTAGAGCAAGATATGCTTTCATCATTGTTGGTTTGCGGGAATTATTTGACCGATATGAAAGGGCGCCAGCAAAGTCCACACCCACCTTACTAAAAGAACGTGAAATATTGACTCTGGGGGCAGGTAGAGGAGCCATGAAGGGTTGATAGGTTGTACCTCGAAACCTTGTACATGTTATGCATTTTCGAATGCACTCTCGAACCAGATTTCGTACAGACAAAATCCAATAATTTTGCCGAATTAAAGACATAGTCGTGTTAGGACCGGAATGAAGCGAGATTAAGTGAAAATGGAGACATATTAAACGTGACAACGCACACCTTTTCGGGAGCAAAACTGGATGCTTAGCATTCTGTGGTAAAGAAGAGAATTGTAGTCTACCTCCCACCCCGATCAATCCCGCAGAATCGATATAAAGATTTAAAGTTCGTAATGATTTTTCGAATGAATTTTTCTGCAGTAAATTCTGGCGCAATTGATCAAAGTGATGATGCTGTGTGATCAATACCATGGATTGGAGGGCTTCCTCCAGCTCATCCCGAGAAATTGGGCCGGACAATCGTGACACTGAACTGTTTTCATGGTGACACTTGAAAACGAACCTTCTTAAATAGGTGAAGACTCGTTTTACCCTATTTAAATTTGAAAAATTTTCGATAACCATTAAAGTCGGATCTACTGGAGGCTCGTTTACGGTTGCAACATTGATATTGATTTTCAATTCAATCAAGGGAGCTGAATTCAGATCACAACCGGTGAAAAGTGGTGGCCAATTGGAAACTGGAGTTACTAAGTAATCGGGACCATCAGGAAGCCAAAAATGGTGGATTCTTGGGGTAAGAGATTGCTGAGGCGTGAGACCTCGAGATGGCAAATCAGCTGGATTTGACTCGGTGGATACATGATGCCATGAAACGTCAGGAACCAAACTGTTTATCGCGACTGCACGATTAGCAACAAACGTTTTGAGGCGATGAGGGGGTGTTGTCAACCATGGCAGCACAATTTGAAAATCTGAAAACAGGTGAACTTCAGATATTCTAAGAGGAAACCTATTGTCCAGAATCATTCTGACCAATTTAGCAAACAAAACCGCAGCAGATAGTTCCAATCGAGGAACCGAAATTGTTTTCAATGAAGCTACCTTTGATCTAGCGGCCCACAAGTGCAATGAAATGCGATTTTCAATTGTATCAGAAGGATGAACAGAGGCTGCGTATGCCTTCTCAGATGCGTCACAGAAACCCGCCAGTTTGATTTTACACTCATGTGAACGAATGACAGGGCGAGGAATTCTCAACGCCTGAATATCACCGACGACTTCAGAACACTCGTCAGAGTGAGAATCACATGAAGGTTCATCACAAACTAATTTTTCCGACCATAATTTCTGCTGGCGATCATTAGGGGTAGATCGGGTGAAAAAAACTGATTTGATTTTGGAATAGGACTCTTTTATAGGACCTATGATAGTCCAACCGAAAAATGTGTTGACGGCTGTAGGAAATCCAGAAGACGAAATTCGACCATCGCGATCGAAAACCAGCGAATACGTATCAGCGCCCAAGAGTAGGTACATCTATTGGTTGAGACCGGTGAAAATTTTCATCAGCCAAATTTAAATGCTGAAAATGCTTGAATATTTCCTGAGACAAGGGTGCAGAAGGAATCTCATTTGTAATTTCCGGTAATACAATGGCATCCACCTGTAAGAATTGTGATCCCAATCTAGGATACATCCGGCATTCTACTAAACCTAACGGTCTTGCATTTGATTGACCAATGCCAGAAATAGATATATTGACAGGATCAATTTTCAAACCTAATCTTTCGACTAGGGGTTGACTAATGGCTGAAATCTGGGATCCAGGGTCTAAAACTGCCCTTACAGATATCATTGAACCATCTGCGGATTCTATTCTCGCTTGAACAGTGCCAAGAAGTACTTGATTTACTGAGGCCGATTTCCTATTGATGTGATAGGAATTAATAACATCATTTGAAGAAATGGAATGAGAAGTTGAAGGCTGATTTTCAACATGATTTGTTTTACCTAGAGTACGAGATGGTACATTTGATTGATTGGCAGATTCATTATTAGAAGAAGATTCGTTATCGGGATGGAGACTGGTGTGATGACGATTCGATTTACACAATCGACACGAATTTTTGGAAGCGCAATCTTTGAAATTATGTAGACCAAGGCAGTTGAAACAGCGCTTGGAATTTTTCAAAAATTCGAATTTGTCTTGTCTTGACAAATTCATATAGGAAGCACAGGCGTACAATGGATGCGAATCAGAGCATTTCGGACAACGAAACTTTTTTGAATTCGGGAAGCTACGTGAATCACTAGAGCTTTGAGAGGTGGATGCAGAATTTGCGAGTAAAACATTTTTTGTTTTATTTTTATTTGAATGCGATGAATCGAATGGGGTTGATTTGGATGCAGATCTGGAAGAACTTTGTTCGTAAAATTCCTGAGCCGTTAGCTGTTGCGTTACGAATGCAATCAAGGTGCTATATGCGGGAATCTCGGATGAATTTAATTGACCTTCAAACGCTTTTCTCGTGCAAGGGTCAACATTACGCAATGCTATGGAAAATAAAAGGAAATCGGATAAGTCCTTTATATTCAGCGCTTTTATTGCATTGATAGAATTTTGGTGACAGTTTAAAAATTCTTTCAAACGCGAGACCGAATTATTATTCGAAGCTTTGAAATTGAGAATTTCGTTCAAATACATCGTAGCCAACATACGAGGATTCTGAAAGCGCGATTTTAAAGCTTGATAGGCCAACTCATAATTTTCAATTGACAATTGTAACCCCGATATGACCGCAAGAGCATCATTTCTTAAATAAGATTTCAACAGTTGAAACTTTTGTATGGTTGTCAAACTGTTGTTTTCATGGACCGAAGAATTGAAAAGCTGGAAAAACTCAGGCCACTCAGCGCTTTCGCCAGAAAAGGGGCGAATATTAATTTTTGGCAGCAAAATGGATTCATTTGAACTCGAAGCTTGCGAACTCGACGCAGGCGTCGACAAAGTTTCCTGTCGTTTCAAAGCCAGAAAAAGCCCGGTTATGCGAGTAATCACTTCAGCAAACGCCAACTCTGACTTTGCCGTCTCTATACGATTTTCTGATAATAATTCGTAATTCAATTCCATTATTTCCTCCTGTATTTCTTCAAATTTAGATTCATAACTAGAAATCTTTTCTCGGTATGCTTGTAATTCGAAAAGTTTCGTACCATCATAATCTTTCACTCTTTGCCAGATTCCGGTAATGATAGAAAATATGTTGGCCCGTTTTTCAACCAACACATCCAATGCTTTATTGCCTGTATCTGTCTTCGGTGGCATTGTTATGAAGAAATTTAATAAGAAACAGATACAAACAGCAAAAAATGAATTGAAAAGGAATGAAATTGAATATCTCGATGGAAACAGATGTATGCGACCCGTCAGCTGTGGAACGATGTTGCCAGATTGCGACGATCGTCGTATATCTGAATATAAAATGGCCGCTTCGAAGCTAAGATTTTTGAATTTTGGACTGAAACTTTCAAATTTTAAGGAAATTAGCTTGAGATTGAGCTTAATATCCGGCCCGAAGGACCAAAACGTGTTGGGTAGAGTTTCAGTTAAACAACTGAATTGCGGTTCAATTTTATTTAATGAAAAATTTACCAAGTTTTTGAGTAGAAAAATAAGAGAGCTAATGGACTGTATATATTTAAAAGGTTTTATTGAAACCCAACACAAATGAAAGGATAAATGCACCCAAATTAACAATTGCAAGGTCTTACCTATTTCAGCAAAACGGTCTACCAGATCTTGTCGGTTACTCCTATTTCCATGAACAGAGTGATCGAGCTCGACAAACGAACAAGGAATGGAGCTGAAAATCCGTTGCTAAAAATGTCAAAGTAGGAACACTTATCCTTGTGGTAGAATAATAACCACGCCACTGGTAACAGTACTTTTCGAACCAAATTCGCACAAATAAATGGTCTTAAATGAATGTACTTAATTCGAATGAATCGAAATCACTAGAATTTGAAACACAAGAAAAACTTAACTTTTCTAGATTCACGAAAGGAAACAGAATAAATTTATATTATCGGTAGCAGATATATGTATTCACGATTACGGGAATCAATGAACTCAGATGAAAAATGAAATGAAACAAAACCATACGCAACATATGCGCGTTTCCACAACTGACGGTTTCTTCCAGCGCCCACACTACATATGGGATTTCCCTCATCGGAGAAATTGAAGTAATTTCGAAAGGAATAAAAATGAAAAGTTCAGAAAAGTTATCTGAACCGTTCACTTGGCGTGAACACATGGTATGACAGAGGTAATCGTTTCGGTAGCAACATTGTCTGTTTGTTGAGACTCTGTTCTTGCTTCCCTTGGTTCTCTGGCGACCTCGAAGATTTTCTTGAGGGTTTCTGTGATGTTGTTGAATTCCTCATTACGATCTTCTGGATCAGAGTATATCCTGGTTGCTCTGTCATATAAGCATTTGGCTTCTCCTAATTTGGTGCTGAGGTTATGGTTAGACGCGTATTGGAGATATTGGCCTGTGTTCGTTGCTTCCTGTAGACTGTGGTCTTGGGGTTTCCATTCTGCTTATTAGTTAGTACATCGAGAAATGGTAGTTGGTTTTTTCCTCGATTTCCATCGTGAATTTAATTGATTCTTCTTTACGCTGTTCAGGTGTTTTAGGGATTGATCTAGGTTTTCTCTCCCATGTTGCCATATGACAAATGTGTCGTTCACATATCTAAGCCATAGTTTCGGTTTGAACACATATTTTTCCAATGCTCTCTTCTCGAAATATTCCCTATATACATCAGCCAGAGGTGGGGATAGTGGAAAATTTAAATTTGTCTACATAATAAAATTTTCATCGAATAAAGAAATTGTTGAACACCCACATTTAACAATGAGATCGAATTGGATCTATAGCTATTTCCGTGAAAGTAAGAGATAAAAGCAAGACCAATCTTTATTCGCCGAACTTTAACGAAACGAAAGAACTCCATAAATTCGTTTTGTACAGTCGTATGTGTATTCGAGTGGCTGAATACTCGAAACGATGACTGCAGCTTGGACGCTTCGAGAGGATCGTTCAGAAAAGAGGAATTGAAGAAAGAACCGCAATTCGTTCCGTTGAAGTGTGCAAGACAATGATATTCGCTATTCGGCGTGCAATTGTTGAGATTTATTACCAAGTTCTCGGCGAGAAGTTAATGAACGGCATGTTAGGAGAAAACAGCCGATGTAAGTTGAATTCGCTGAAGAAATCTCGGTTTTTACGCCAGAGACCACTTCAGTTGCGAATTATCTGCTTCGCAACGTTCCGAAGTCCGACCAAAGTCGACATTTCTTTTCACTACATTTCTCATAGAACTGTAGTAAGTATTATAGGTCTTAGGAATACCATGATTCCATTAATACTTAAAATACTATACAAGGTGAAAGTAAGCACCTCTGCGCTGCTCATAGTTAATGACTAAACCAGATTTTAACAGTTGATACAACTCGAAAAATATAATGATAGTTTGTCCTATAAACTCTGGTACAAAATGTTCCATGAAGAAAATACGAGGTGTCGAAGTTAAAAAAAAACAATAGCTTACACACGTCACAGGTAATTTGAAAACTTCATAGTTATTGGAAAATTTGTACATTCATGAATTCTCGCCATGGAAAAAATTTCAACTCAATTTGTTTCCAAACTATAAACGAATTTTGATTCGAATAATACTAATTTGCATTTACATTTCTTATTTTTCTTGTCCACAACTATCGAATAAAGTTTTTATAAATCACCTATTTCAGGACGCATTATGAATTCCATATATAACTTGTATATTATGAGCCATTGACCACTTGATTTAGGTTTATGAAACTTCAATTCGACAACTACTTCAATAGAAAACCCATTTTTTTCTGAACAGATAACGAAATGTTATTTCGCATTGAAAGTTCGGCTTTTTGTTGGTAGAAATAAAAATTATTTCAAAAATGATTATTCGACTATAGTGGACAAATATGAATGTTCTACTCGTATATTTCGACTATAATATGCTTGTACCCTAATGTACAGGGTGGCCAGATTACGATGGTTTAGTACTGCATCTCTTGAACTATAAGAGATAGAGAAAAAGTAATATACCTACATGTCATGTTCTCTTTTTTCGTGAAACGAATTGCTGAAAACCCCAAGTTTCCACGGCCACCAGTTTCCGAGCTACAGGGATATTCTGGTATTTGTTCCATTTTTATAATTGACTATAACTTCCGTATTATAGGATCTACGCTCTCGAAAGGAACAAATCTTTAGGGCACTTTTTTCACTGCTTTTCATCGGTGCTCAAATTTCGGAGCTATAATTTTTTTTGTTTTTCAAATGGAAACCATAGTGGGAAATGATATTTCCAAATCGATCTTTCTTCAACAATTTTAAAAATATACAGGGTGAGTCTTTGACTTGTACATATATTTTAACTATAGATTCTTCCCATCAAAAGAAACACTTTTTTCCCATACCATTTTTCAAAATTCGGTTCCGTTTGGAAGATACAGGGTGTCAAAAATCCATTAAATTAACACTATTCTTTCCATATATTCGGAACCGATATTTCGAATGAACTGAATTTTGGTTTATTGTCTACTCTATTCATGGTGCATATTCCTCAATTGAAACTTATTTCATATTTCTCCTGGTAAAAAAGTTACAGTATAGTCGACTTATAAATTCACGCAAAAATACTATGAAACCACTTGAAAAAGATGAACGGTTCACGTTTTCGAAAGAATTAATTATTTTAGAAAACAAAAGTATTCTTATATTTTTTCAATAAAACGCGTCGTTCTCAAGTTATTCCTAATTGTATAAGATTGAATTAGAGGAAAAAATCATGAATTTCAAGAATTCTCTGAATGCTGTCCTGTCTCATCGAATATAATTTTTTTCTCTGGTCTCTCAACAAGTTACCAACGTTGTCAGAATGTTTATCAACTTTGTCAAGACTAAAATCTCTATGATGAAAAAACGTTTGATGTAGAGATATGTAATAATAAAATTCTACATTCGTGGGACATAAAATTGAATTCTAAGAAGCATGAAATTATTTTATAGGCAGTTTCTATTTAAAATTCATTGTTACCGGTCCTTCAGCAAAATATCTATCGAAACAATATAACTCGACACCAGAACGACACTACTATATCACATCAATTCACTGGAAGTCATTTACATAATCATCACCTGTTTGCTTAGAATATTTGTTTTATATTCTAAGCCTGTTTGCTTCATTCTCTGTAAATAAATAAAGAGTGAACTTCGTCTATGGGATCACTGACTAAAGTTTTAGGTTGGACTGGTTGGAGCACAGAACAACGCCACAGACCAACGCTCTTGCACAGAACATATAACGCTCTTGCGTCACGGCTACAATGGCTACATCCACGCCGTGGATTCCACGGCCTATTGGAACGTAGCGCTATATTGGCGAGAATCAGAACTACTCTTTTGGCATTTTTAAAGAGCAACGCCTACGCCTTTAGCGATTGTGATAGTTCATCCGCTAACGATAGGGGACGTACTGTTTTCTTGAGTTCGCATTGTTTGAAGAGAAAATCGGCAATCTGGCATCGTCTTCTCTAGAGTTCTGTGGGTGAATTGAATATCTGCATTCTGCACAGGGCACAGAGGATGGATATGGTTAGGTCATTGACACCGAAACATATGACTTTGGTTAATGGAGTTGGGATAGGTTAGTGAGAAACCAATTTTTATGAGATCGTTTTAGAATATCGAGGAAATATGATCAAATTATTAGTGTCTATAAACTAATCTTCAGGACAATCGAAGAAGGAACTTATTTTGGTGTGAGAAATATAGCTTTTCATACAGCCGAAATGATCGGACAGAACTAAGTGTTTTGTTAGGAAATATCGTGTTTATAACATTCTTATTCAAATAAGGTTAGTGCTTGAGTATTTTTTATATGTATCACCCAGAATATCTAATAATCACATCAATTTCAATCGAAAAATATGAACTTTGAAGCGTTTGCAGAGAATAATATCAGGCACGTACTCAGCTCGATCGATTTTTTCGAATGGCTATATCTCTTTAACAGGGCCGAATTCGTAAAAATGGAAAATGAAAAATAGGTTTCCTTTGGCCTCAAGAATCTTCAGTTAAAATATATGTACAAGTCAAAGACTCACCCTGTATATCATGATATACTTCCGAGTTCACTATACAAATATCGAAAATTTCGAGAAAACACTTTTCTCTCAACAAAATCCAAGCAAGCTTTGATTCACTTCCTTCAAAACTGAGGCGGTCATAGAATTTCATGTCTTATTTTTGTTCACTTGCCAAATTCAATTCAGTTTCATCATTGTTGTATCGTCTGGCGCTTCTAAAGTTCTTATATAAGGTCGATATATTCGATATCTCACAATTATTGTAAGTTGCCAAATTGATTCAGGAAATATTAGCTTTATTATTACTCATAACAATAGAGGGGCTTCGCGAAACTTGTTGATTTTAGTATTATTTCTCTGCTGAATTAAAAAATCAAAAGCATTTATTGAATACTCAGATGATTTGATGATGACAATAACACAAAGTTTTATCTAACCCGTTGAAAACAGTGATGAATGTTTCCATGAGAGGCAAAAAAAGCTCCTTAAAAAAATATAGGTTTATTTGAAAAAAATTATATTCACAACAAATGTTCAAATCGTTTTCCATTCGAGGAAATATATAAATTTCATATTTTAATGGTGTGATATAAATAAGAATTTTAGAAGCGCCAGGCGATACAACAATGGTGAAACTGAATTGAATTTGGCAAGTAAAATAAATAAGACATGAAGTTCTCCCTCAGTTTTGAAGGAAATGAATCAAAGTCTCCTTAGATTTTGTTGAACGAAAAGTGTTTTTTCGAAATCGTTGAAGAAAGATCAATTTGAAAAAAATATAATTCTACATAATGATTTTCATTTGAAAAAGTTTTTTTTCGTTATTGCTCCGAAATTTGAGCAGACACACAAATCCAATAGCACCGATCCTATAAAACGGATGTTATAGTCAATTATAAAAATGCACAGAATAC
The DNA here is from genome assembly GCA_951802165.1 of Adalia decempunctata. Lineage (NCBI taxonomy): Eukaryota > Metazoa > Arthropoda > Insecta > Coleoptera > Coccinellidae > Adalia > Adalia decempunctata. The sequence goes on along the minus strand of OX637696.1, from coordinate 58,573,625 downwards.
CAGAATCACCCTATAGCTTGGAAACTAGACACCGTAGCAACTTGTGGTTTGCAGCAATTTATGTTTCTCGAAAAAAGAGAACATGACATGCATATTACTTTTTCTCTATCTTTTATGGTTTAAGAGATGTAGTACTTCACCATCTGAATCTAGCCACCCTGTACTTACTATACTCAAAAAAAGTTGATCCCGTCTCTAGGATAGGTAGAAAACTGAAAGATAATTGGTGTATGCTCAGTAAAAAGTTTTCAAAACGCGCTGAAAAAAAAAATTATGCACATTTTCACGATTTTGCCGAAACTACTGGCGGAACGATAGATAAAATTTCTCCACGACCAGGACTAGACAGCTGAGATTTCACAATTTCGCACAGAATTAAGTGTTTTCTATGAAGAACAATCTTCGAAGTGATGACATCTTTAAAAAGCCTCAGAGTTTCAACTTTCAAGAATTTAGATACCGAAATAATCACGAAGATAACATTCATGAATCCTATCTCTAGAAAAAAAATGAAATAACTCTAATATTCAAACAGTATAAGTACACAAAAATAAAATAATAAACAAAAGCATTATCTAATATCGAACAAAAACCGTGCCTCTTTCAACAATGGAAAACAGTCGAATTTCCACAACTATTCTCTTTATCTGCTCCGTCGTAATTGATTTTCCCATTGTAAACGGAAATTCGAAATTGATTCGTTTGGAAACAAGTCACGTACGTTCCGCATATCTGCTTCCCTAATATTCGTCAGGATTCGCGGCAATTCATGTTAATGACAGTAGTAAAAGGAATCGTATTTTCTGCATTTTTCCGTTAGATTGGGGTCAGTTCTGATTGATTGACCCACTCCGATAGAATATCTGTTCAATTATATTTATGGATGCAAGAGCAATGCTTGCTGAAATACAGGGTGTCCCAAGTTCGAGTGCCTATTAGACGTTTCTGGAGAACTGGACATATTTGAATTCTGAAAATTGGGATTATGATATTGTTCGAAATTCTCTACAGACCTAAAATAATTTCCGAGCCAGAGCACTTCCGGTTATACAGGGAGTGAAAATAAATTTGCTCGAAAATTTTTTTTTCAATCTTTTCGTTTCTGATACGATTGAGTATTCAATGCTGAATACATTTCTGCTGAAACCATTGCATTCATTCGAATAGTTTTCAAAATATCGAGAAAAACCTGATTGAAAGTCAAATATTCATAGTCAGTATTATGTTCATTTTTCTTATTCTGAACATCCTGAGTCTAAACCGTTCTCACAACGTCAAGTAGAAGAATGTGGAAAGGTCATGCATCTTTTGAATTTCATGAATATCATCACAGGGTGTTTCAAATTTTGTGTCAAAAACTGTGATCGAAAATCGGCCATAACTTCTGTTTTTCAAATTAGTACCCTATTTTTGTATTATTTCGTTGGATTTTGCATTCGTATTGGAATAGGAGCCGATTCTGCAACTAGTTTCAGAATATACTATTACGGTTCTTTCCTAATGGCAGATTTTGGTTTTCCCATTCGTAAATTTGGAAGATAAAATTAGCGTGGAAGGAAAAGCAAACACCAAAATGTTTAACTGAACTTAATATTAACGGTCGAGATATAATATGAACAAAACAAATCCATACATAATTACATAAAAAATTGAGGTACAGTTCTTCTGATATCTAGAATTATTCTTTTATTCCCAAACGGCCGGCGGCAGGAACAGTGTTGTTATGCAAAGGATGAATTTTGCATGACAACCATAACTAAGCAAATGTTCCATTTTTCACTCAATTTAAATGTACGTAAATGTCAATCCAAAAGTGAATATTCAGACTTACATGAATTTTAAGATGTTTGAAAATAAAATAACATATTTCATTCGAAGGAGAAGTGACTTTTCATGGCTCGCTTTCAATTACCCGCCTCACTACGTTCGGCAGGTAAACTCAAGCTCGCCAAGAAAAGTGACACTTGTCCTCCTTATAAAATAATATACTATTATTCACAGTGACACGTGGCTTCATCCATTCGGAACCAATATTATTACCTATGTGCTGCAATACAAGTAAATTAATACAATATTCCAAATTGCATGTTCATTAAAAAAATTCACATCACATATTTTCTCAAAGATGTTTCCCTATTATAGAAAATCAGTTTTTTTCATGCTATTCTATAGTTCTTTTTGAATTTCTATTCGAACTTCAATTTTTATTGTGCCTCAGTTATTTTCGTACGAGAATCCATTACTTCATCATGTTTTCCAAAACTCAGTATGAGAAACCTGTCAAAAGTAAGAACATTTTAACTTACATTTGGAACACTGGCTCTGCTGTACTCCCTGCTCTGCGTATCGTTCTTGTTCTTGAACGCTCGATAATTTTCTCGTAACTGTTTTCCATACTGAAAGAAAATAGAGTTTGAATTATAATATCAATTACATTATCCGCAATAATAACGTTTCCAACAAGTGAGGAATAGATGCAGCGATTATCGTAAATGTAGAAAATCCTCGTTTTCTCTGATGTAATTTGATAGAAAATTCAAAAAAACTTTCGGATAACAGCAAAGGTTTGAATGAAAAATTATTTATTGTCATACATTTTTTTTCAGACGTTTGGACACGATTCGGAGTTGACAGTACCACTGATTGACTGCGCATCAATAACAAAAGATCTGCAGTCACGAGTTCTCAAAGGCAACAGATGTTAGTTCATTCTACCGCTACATCCAAAGAAGAGCAGCTAAAAGAATTCATTTCTGCTGCTGCTAGATCTTCTCGTTAATCTAGGACTGCAGAACGATTACATCCCTTTGTTACTCTGACAATTCCGATAACTTCATCGAAACTTCCCTCAACACGTCTGAAACCCCGAAACCGTTTGAAAGAGCGCAAACCATCACTAGAAACAGAAAACAGTCCGATAATCAACACCAATGACAGTTCTTTAAAAATCACATCTGTAGTACATGGGGCATCTTTCAGATGTCTTTGAAAATAGCTCTAGTGACACCTCCACAACCCCCGAATATTACACCTATTGAACGTCGTATGCCCGAGATAACCTTTCGCATTCGTAGTGTCAGAAAGATTCTGTTGGGTCTCAACACGAACGAAGCCAGTGGACCCGACGGAATCCCACCGATTGTTCTCAAGAAATGTGCCCCCGAACTAACACCTGTCCTCTGCAACCACTCTTACAAATTGGGTGTTTTCCCATCCAACTGGAAAATCGCAAGAGTATAACCAGTCCCTAAAAAAGGGAAAAAGACCCTACCTAGCAACTACAGACCTATCTCTGCTGTCCGTTATTTCAAAGGTCATGAAAAAAGCCCTCAACTTCGAGCTCATGGAACATCTGGAACACTCAGGAATTATCAACGAAAGATAATATGGTTTCCGTCATCAGAGATCCACTGGTGACTTGCTCGCTTACGTCTCACATATATGGCAGCTATCTATTAAGAAATATGGTGAAACCCTAGCCGTAGCACTGGATATCGCCAAGGCATTCGATCGAGTCTGGCATCAGAGACTCCTCGCCAAGATTCCATCTTATGGCGTGCCCCCAAAGCTTTGTTCTCTGCTGGCTGGTTTTCTCTCAAACAGATCTCTCCATGTAATGGTAGATGGAGTTTCATCTGACTCTCTAACCATTCTGGCTCCAACACTATTTCTACTCCACATCAACGATTTGCTGGAAGCAACTTCGTGTTCAGTGCACAGCTTCGCGGATAATAGTACCCTCCATAACGGCCTTCTTTTCTAGGGCTCCAATACCAGCTCGCCAAATCAAAAACGAACGATGAAGAAATGTTAACAACATAAATATGGACTTGGCAACAATTCTTGAATGGGGATCTCATAACTTGGTGCCCAGCATAGAATTGTCGGGAGTGACCATACCATTGATGTCATCCATTTCGAAGCTTGGTATTACTGTCGGCAGTAACCTTTCTTGGGAGAATCACGTGAGATCCTTTGCTAAAAGTGCATCTCAAAAGCTTGGTCTTCTGTTTCATGCCAGGAGCTATTTCACCTCAGATCAGCAGCTTATGATCTATAAGGCACATATTCGACCTTTCCTGGAATACTGTTCCCATATTTGGAGTGCTGCACCTTAACAAACCCTAAAACTCTTGGATTCTGTACAAGAAAGGGCAATTCGTCTCGTCAGTGATGCCTCACTTCTCTAGAACACCGTAGAAGAGTAGGAGATCTGTCTCTATTTTATAGATATTTCCATGGGCGATGCTCTTCTGAATTATCAGCAATCGTTCCCCCTCTGGCAGTCTCTTCGAGACCAGCCCGTCAAGTTAAGTCTTCACATCCCTTCATGGTCACTTTGGAGACCTGCAGAACATCTCTCTTCAAAGACTAGTTCATCCAACGAACTGCGAGGCTTTGGAACACATTGCCTAGGGTGGTGTTCCCCGAGGCATATAACCTCCAGAAATTCAAAAACACCAATTCCTACCTGCTTGCCCTTGGTTCTCACGATGTTCTCTGAACATTACAGGATATTTCTTTTCGTGAGAACCACAACATAGAAAAAAATCTTCGAGAAGATTTCAATGGCAAAGCTATTTGGTTTTTTTCGAAGAGCCATGTTTTCTCAGATTGTCAGCATGTTGTCCTGAAGATGAGGAACACAGAGACATTTATTTACGCCCAAACTATTTCACCTGTAGACTTCTGATTGCTGTATCTCTGATTTGCATTGAAATCATCAGTTCCTAATAAGAGTGACCAAATTTTATTGTGTATTTCTGGCACTTGACCTTCGAGACTGCTGCCTGACAACATGAATAAACTATAGATAGACAACTCTTTCAGATTTGAGTAATCGAAATAGCGCCATCTCTATTCCTAGATCCCTACTATTACCCCGAAATTGCTACTCGAATTTACAGGTCCATGTCAGTTTATAACCAGCAACAGCCGCATCTAACAGCCACCCCAGCATTGATGAATCGAATGGATTATATATATTTAAAACATCTTTATTTCAATCATAGTACTTACAACAAAGGATTAATCCTTCCAAAGACACAAATAGCTCAAACAAACAATATACGATATCCATTGAAATCATATACAGGTTGAGTCTTTGACTTACATATTTTTGAACTGTGAATACTTGAGGCTAAATAAATCTTTATTTATTCATTTTCCATTTTGCCGAATTCGGCTTTGTTAATAAAATTAGCTCACATACGTCCCTGATACCTCTCCCTGGTACCTCAGAGATTGAATTTTTGGGAAAAATGGAATTGACTAACACAGGCATTTAATATACCCACTAATATCTTACACTGTGGTATTTTACATTATGGTCAGATGGTCAATTGGTTTCTCATTTGATAATTGAACTACTTTCCCTAAATAATTAATAATTTCTTTAACTTCTGAACGCAGAACGCCATTGGAAAAATTGCAAATCTGAAGAAATTAGAATTATTTTCTGTTTCGGGTTGAGTTGAGCAGAATATGCATATGCATAACTGAACTCCGCCTTTTTTCGCAAGGATAAATTATTGTATGTAAAAAAATTTTCTTTTGTAATCATTATTGTGAAAATAAAGTCATTATTATTATTATAAGAAGTCAACCATTGTCAATTGATCATTGATTTTTCTAGAATGAACGTACCTACTGGCTACCGATTTTTATTAATTCAAAAATATATAAAACTACTGGTCGAACAACGTCACAATAACACCTCATATATTGAAATCAAGCCATAAGGGCTGTAGAGCGTGAAAAAGAAATATTCATACATACACGCTAAAAACATAACCCTCCTTCTGGCGCAGTCTGGAATGAAATCTTTTCACATTCGAGGAATTTTAATTTACCTTCATTAAAATTCGTGGTCTAGAGTGGTGTGGACAATTTATAGATATGTATGCGCTTAAAATTAAACATGAGCAAGAATATACTGAATACAGGGTGACTTTTTCAAGTGGTTCATTAGACGTGTTCGAGGAGGCCATTTCGAAACAAATTCAAGATTCTGAATTTTTGTTTTAGAGTACTTAGATTGTTAAAAATTCTCAAGCGGAATCTACTTCCGGCTCTACCGGAAACGAATGTAAACTTCGTTATTTCAAATGTAACAGCCTGTATATTCGAACATATTTGAGTTCTTCGTTTGATTCTGCACTGATTTGATTATGATTTGCGCAACCATTTTGAACGATTGTTGAGTTATAGCCTTATAGTCGAATTTGTTGTCACAAATTACTGTTTATATCTCCGGAATCCTCATTGTAGGAATCCCTTTTCGCAACAGTGGAACAAAAGAAAAAGCTGTATAAAATATGAGGAAATATTATACAGGGTGTCTGAAACAGGGCTTGTAATTGAGCCCCAATAAAACTGTGGAATCTATTTTTTTTTCAAATGGTTATTTTATAATTCCGATCGATTGCTCGTCAAAAAACTAGCTAGAGAGTTACAAACATTTCATGTCTTCAAAATCAGTAGTTTCGACATTATCGAATAAAATACGAATTCCACGATTAAAGCTAGTTTTGGCTCAGTATGCTCGTCTTTTTTCAATTAGGCTATGATGGGAATTTTTTCATTTTTGTGCGGCTGACTGGAATGCCCTTGCCAGAGACCGAAAAGGCTCTATAGGGCTGTAGCACTACTGATGATGATGTTGAGAATTGTCATTCTTACTTATTTTTATTGATCCAGCAATATGCAAAACATACAATAGAAATTGGGTACACTAGAATGATATATCAAAAGTGTGTTCTTTATTTGCGGCGAATGTGACAAATTAAACAAGCCTAATTCTCAAAAAACATTTTTGAAGACAAGCTTTTATATCAACGCTCATCCGCCATTTGAAGCCGCCATCTTGAATTCCTCGATTTTGAAGAATCGGAATTCCCGACCCAGAAAACCCCCATATAAAAATTTTGAATAGAATATGATCATAATTACAAAACTCGTCCGCCATATTGTGGCCGCCATCTTGAATTTTCCAATTTTGACAAAAGTATCATCATTTTCGAACCCAAATACCCACAGATACTAATTTTGAATGGAATCGGATCATAATTACAAAACTCATCCGCCATTTTGGAGCCGCCATTTTGTTTTTTCTATAAAAAATATTTCATGATGCATTGTCACCAGAATTAGGTAGACCTGCAAAATTTCAAATAAATCGGACGATTAGAAGTGTGTCATATTCAACTTGCAAGATTTGATTACAGAGAGACACACAGACAGACAGACACCGGACAGGTGAAACTAAATAAAAGCTTATAAAAAGCAGATAATGAAGGATGACTCAATATAAAAATCTCAGCTTAAAATTATCATAATAATTTTCTAAACAACAAAAATCTGTGATAAAAATTTATTAATTAATAATAATAATTAAACGAAGAATTCAAATATGTATGAATGTACAGGGTGTTATATTTAAAACAACGAAGTTTAAATTCGTTTCCAGTAGAACAGGAAGTAGATTCCGCTTGAAAATATTTCAAAATTTAAGTTGTACTCTAAAACAAAAATACAGAATCTTGAATCGGCTAATGAAACACTTAAAAAATCACCCTGTATAGAATATCTATATAGTGTTGGCACTGATTAGATTTTGTCTTTGACTTGTCGATGAAACATCTTTCTCTCGAAAGGGATGGCGTTATTTTTCCATTAACGCAATAGCGTTAAGACCGTGAAATATTGCGGAGAATTACGGATCTAGGACCCGATCTACAATCTAGAGTGCCGATTTGTTCTACAATTCTTGGTCACAATTTTCAGTAAGGATTCGTTACACCAGGGTTTCTGTGCTCGATACTTTCCACGAAGCATCAGAAAAGCCTTTGTCGTATTATTCGTCACATAGAAATCGTGCATTCCTTGATAAATGACTGGAAGTTCAATATTTCATTGCATTTTGATAATGGAATACAATAAACTGTGAATTACATCACCTGACATCGGAGTATGACTCACTATTTGCATTAATTTGAAATACGAGTGCGGAATAGAGAACCCATTACCATTTTGTTACGGATCCATCGCATAAATTATTTTCAGTGAGTTTCCAAGCTAAATGGTATCCGTAATTTCCGTTAGGTCGTCATTTATATTGGAAAATTTCATAATATTCGTGCTCCAATTCAGAATTCACAGTGTCGGTAGGTCGTTTAGCCGTTTTGTGTTGCACACGCAATGATGAAATTTATGTTCTTTGTAGGAAATGAATATGAATATGTACTTTTATTTCCAAACGTACGATAACAACGTCAGTTCTCGACTGACAGGATCATCGAAAAGTTCTATTTCTCCGCCTAGGCGGAGAAATATTTACTTTTCCCTCCGGCGGCAGGAAAAGTGGTTGCTACGAAAAAGATTACTTGGTTACTATGAACAAAGATGCATAGAATACAAAAACTTCCAATTCAAACGTCATTTTTATTTGATAATGTTGCATTAAATGTACAATTTTCATGAATTTGAAAACGTTTGGAAATAAAATAGCATATTTCATTCGGAGAAGAAGTGACTTTTCGTGGCTCGCTTCCAATTATCCGCCTCACTCCGTTCGGCGGATAAACTCAAGCTCGCCACGAAAAGTGACACTTCTCCTCCTAATGAAATAATATACTATTATTCGACGAATGAATAAAAGGTGATTTAATCTTGTTCACTAACGCCAGGTCCAGGCCTTCATATGGGCTCTTTTTCACGCTTCCTTCAATTATTTTTTAGAACTACACGAAATACAGGGTGTCCCAAGTGTCATATATTGTACATGCGTATTGAGTTTGAGGACTCCTGTCGTCCTGTCGAGAGGAGTCAGTCAATTGTGAGACGACCATTAATAAAGATATAAAACCATAAGTAGTTTCAATAAAGTTATATACCTATAAGGGCACACATCTAGTATAGAATATTACATGGCGCAGTCGGTAGCTGAAACAACTGCGGAAAGTAAAATGAGTGCAATTAAGATGCCGTCCGAAATGGATTTTGAAGCAAATCCATCTGATTCTTGGAAATTCTTTAAGCAGAAGTTTCAACTTTACTTAAAAGTCACCAGGACTCCGGAAGATGACGAAGAATTCGTAAGTGCTCTTCTACTCAACTGTATTGGCGATAAGGGTTTGAAAATCTATAATACCTTCAAATTTGAGAAAGAAAATAATAAAAATCAATATTCAAAAGTGATGCAAAAATTCAACGAATTCTTTGAACCAACAAAAAACGTCACATTCGAACGACATATGTTCTTCAGCAGAGATACGAGTATGAAGCCAAGCGAAACAATCGACGAATATGTAACTGACCTGCGTGAAAAGAGTTCAACATGCGAATTTGGTGAGTTAACAGACAGTTTGATTAAAGATAGATTGATTCAAGGGATACGGGATAAATCTGTTCAAGATCGTTTATTGCGAACAAAGGATCTAAACCTAAATAAAGCCATCGAAATATGTAAAGCAGCCGAAATGACGAATAAACAACTTTCACAACTCTGTCATACTCCAAAATATGAAAATTCCAACGAAATAATGGAGATAAACAAACACAAAGTATGGAGAAAAGGCGTTTCAAGCGGATCAAGAGGAGAAACATCAGGAATGCACAGTTATTACGGAAGGAAGAAAGAAGAAACCCATCCCAGAGGTAGAAACCAAGGATCCAACCTGCACGTGAACAATAATCAATGCTCCAAATGTGGATCCAAACATAATTTTGGTATGTGCAAAGCCTACGGTAAAAAATGTGCGAATTGTGGTAAAATGAATCATTTTTCGAGACAGTGTAAGTACAGAAATAATAAGCCTGTTTACTGTATTGAATCAGAATTGTCTTTTGATAATTTTTCATAGGAAGTTTGAAAACTAATTCAAAGCATTCTTGGAATGTTGATTTGACAATAGAAGGTAAAAAAGTTTATCTTAAAGTTGATACTGGAGCTCAGGCTAACTGTATGTCTTTGAAATTATATAAAAAACTTTTCAGAAATATTAAGATAGATAGTTCTGAAAATTGTAGATTATCAACATATTCAGGAGAAAAATTAAATATAATGGGCAGTGTAAATTTGAGTTGTTTATACAGAGACAATTTATATTCATTGAAGTTCTTTATTACAAAATGTAATGCCCCTTGTATTATAGGATTGGAGGCGATAGAAAAAATGGGTATTGCTAAGTTGGTCGCTGGTGTGGAGAAAGAAGACTTAACGGAAGAGTTTGCTGATTTATTTAAAGGTATCGGAAAAATGCCTGGAAAATATAATATTAAGATAGACAGGAACGTTTCCCCTGCTGTACATGCAGCACGTAAGTTTCCAAATGCAATTATGAAAAAATTAAAAGAAAGGTTAAATAAATTAGAGCAGGAAAAAATAATCATCAAAGAGGAAGGTCCAACAAAATGGGTAAATTCTCTCGTTATAGTAGGTAAAAAGGGAGGTGATTTTAGAATCTGCATGGATCCCTCTGATTTGAACAAGGCTATTCGTAGAGAACATTTTTATATTCCTACATTTGATGACATATTTATAAAAATGCAAGGTGCAAAGTATTTTTCTGTATTAGATGTGGCTAGTGGATTTTGGTGCGTTGAATTAGATGAAGAAAGTTCAAAATTGTGCACATTCAATACACCTTTCGGAAGGTATAGATATCTTCGCATGCCTTTTGGTATAAAGTCAGCAAGTGAAGTATATCAACGTAAAATGTCAGAAATTTTTGAAAATATTGAAGGGGCTGAAATTTACATAGATGATATATTAATTTATGGTAGAGATAAGGAAGAACATGATGCAAGGTTGAGGATGATTTTAGAGAAAGCTAGAGAGGTGAATTTGAAATTAAATAAGGAAAAATGTAAATTTTCAATGAAGGAAATTAAATTCATGGGACACATATTTAATGAAAAAGGTATAAAACCAGATTATGATAAAGTGCGAGTTATAAGAGAATATCCGGTACCGAAAGATGTAAAATCGTTACAGTCATTTCTCGGAATAATTAACTATGTTCATAAATTCATACCTAATGTTGCCGAAATTACAGCTTCCTTGAGAATGCTCATAAACAAAGGAACAGCATTCTTGTGGGATCACAAACAACAAGAGGCTTTTTGTAAACTCAAGGAAATATTGAGCTCTTCACCACTTTTACAATACTATAACCCAAATTTACCAATAATTCTTACTGTAGATTCATCACAAAAAGGTTGTGGAGCGGCAATAATACAGGAATGCAAACCAGTTGCCTATGCATCTAAATCTTTAAATTCAACACAGCAAAAATATGCTCAAATTGAAAAAGAATTATTAGGAATTGTACACGGTTGTAAAGTCTTCCACCAATATTTATATGGTAGAAAAGTTGTAGTAGAGACAGATCATAAACCTCTTTTAGGAATATTCAAAAAACCTTTAAATGAAACCCCTTTAAGAATGCAAAGAATGTTATTAGATCTGCAGATATATGACTTAGAAATTACATACAAGCCCGGTAGAGAAATGTATATTGCTGATGCTTTATCGAGAATTGAAACTAAACCAGAATATGAAAGTGACGTATTTTTAGAATTTGATGCTCAGATCGATTTTATAAAAAAATATACTCCTGTGAGCACCAGAATGATGAAAGTTTTTGAAAAAGAAAGTCAGGCTGATTTGATCATGAGCAGTGTAATTAAGAATGTTCTAAACGGTTGGCCTTCTTCTAAAAGTAAATGTTGCATTCTGTCAAGACCATATTGGAATTTCAAAAATGAACTGATTGTGATAGATAATATTCTTTTCAAAGGTAATGCTATTGTTGTACCAAATAATTTGAAACAAAATATTTTACAAAAATTACATTATAGTCACTTGGGAATGACTAAAATAAAATTGAGAGCAAAAGATGTTGTATATTGGATCGGAATTAATCGCGATATAGAAAATCTGGTCGGATCATGCGTTATTCAAGGAATAATCAGAGGCAGCCACTTTCTCCACACCAGGTTCCAGCATTTCCTTGGGAGAAAATAGGATTAGATTTGTTCGACTTGAATGATAAATCATATCTTATATTAATAGATTATTTTTCGAAATTTTTTGAGGTGCATCAACTGTCATCTACAAAATCAATGACCATTGTTAATATCTTAAAAAATGTATTTTCTAAATATGGAATTCCATTGATTGTATATAGTGATAATGGACCGCAGTTCAAAAATTCGTTGTTCAGAGAATTTTCAGAAAATTATGATTTTCACCACGATACATCTAGTCCACTTTATCCAAAATCAAATGGCATGGTCGAAAGGGCCATTCAGACAATAAAAAATACAATGAAGAAATGTATCAATAGCAAAAGAGACTTAAATTTAGCACTTTTAGAAATAAGAAATTATCCTGTTAGTCACAATATTTTATCTCCATCTGAACTATTTTTTGGAAGAAAAACTAGAGGAATTTTACCAATAATGCCAAGAAAGCTCAATCCTATGCATATTAATTATAGTAATCAGAGAAAAAACTTATTGGAAAGACAAAAATATCAGAAATATTATCATGATTCCAATGCAAAACAACTGGAACCATTATTGCCAGATCAGGAAGTATATATCAGGGAGAAGGATATCTGGACCCCTGGTATCGTAATTGAAGATTTTGGTGATAATTCCTATCTTGTGAAATACTCTGGCAGTAATGGTGTCAAAAGAAGAAACAGAATATTTTTGAAACCAAACAAACAAAATACTACTGATTATAATTTAGATGTTACTGATGATGAAGACTTTAGCAATTGTAAAAAGGAGAAAAAGAAAGAAACTATTGAAAACTTACCCACTGAACCTGGGACGAGTTCAAGCAATGAACCAAGTTGTAGTAAAATAAATGAAAATATTTCTAAATATGAACACGTCTCAGATTCAAATGATATATCTAGTCAGAAGGTAACAAGACGAACGATATATAAAACCAAGTTTGGTAGGAAAGTTAGAAAACCTGAAAGGTATTGAATATTGAATTATTATCATAACTGTATGTAATGTAAATATTGTATAAAAAATAATTGGAAAAGGAAGATGTCATATATTGTACATGCGTATTGAGTTTGAGGACTCCTGTCGTCCTGTCGAGAGGAGTCAGTCAATTGTGAGACGACCATTAATAAAGATATAAAACCATAAGTAGTTTCAATAAAGTTATATACCTATAAGGGCACACATCTAGTATAGAATATTATACCAAGTTCAACGTTTCTGGAGAACTGGACATATTTAAAATCTGAAGATTGGTTATTTGAGGTTTTCTGGATTTATGTTGTACGTAGAGTCAAATTCATCTTTTTTTGCATGAGAATTTTCTGTGATCATGGAAGATAAATAAATCCACAAGAGACCGGTCTTATATTATGTTTTATCTTTACTTCTCGATTTCACTTCAATGGTTTCATAAACACATTTATCGCATCTTCTACCTGAGAATATTCTGTGAGCATAGGAGATGAATGATCCCATTAATAATTCACAAAAGACAGGTCTAATTATTAATTGTTACTATGGTTTCAAAAGGATATTCGTGGAATCTGTTAAGATTCGATGAATTTGAATCTACCTACGACATGAATTATGAATTGAGAAAAGCTGAAATAACTCGGGAATTACTGAATTTAGGAGCAAGAACATCTGGGGGTGCTATCATTAATTTGGAACACCCTGTGATGATATTTATGAAATTCAAAAGATGCATGACCTTTCCACATTCATCTACTTCAAACTTGTGAGAACGGTTTACACTCGGGATGTTCAGAAAAAAGAGGACATAATACTGACTATGAATATTCGATTTTTTTTCAAGTTTTTTTCTATATTTTGAAAACTATTTGAATGAATACAATGGTTTTAACTGAAATGTTTCCACCATTGAATACTCCATCATATCAGAAACGAATAAATTGAAAAAAAAAATTTTTGGACAAAATAATTTTCACTCCCTGTATAACCGGTCTGTAGAGAATGACGAACAATATCATAATCCCAATTTTCAAATTTCAAATATGTCCAGTTCTCTAGAAACGTCTAATAGGCACTCGAACTTGGGACACCCTGTATATCGATGAAGACTCTCATTGCCGGATTCAACGTTAAAATTAGGATATTCCGGGCTTTCTTGCGTTCGCCTACAACTGCAACTACATCCTAAGAGGTATCTCGGGTGGAGGTTGTAACCCGACGATTGACTGCTTAGAATTGGTGATGATGTTTATGTTTTTTCACAGGGGTATCCCATTTACAGACGGATCTCTCTTTCCGAGGAACAGTGTGAGGGTCCTTGCTCTCCTCAGATCGACTACTCACCAAACCTGACCTACTTCTTCTCCGTTCCGGGCATCTGTCTAATCTAATAACCGTGTTATCTCTTGATTGTTGATTCTCGGACTTTATTGTACTGCTTCTTTGGGTCTTGGTCCACTAATCTCCTGAGTTCTTGATTCGGATGTTCCTCTGTTTCGAATATTTTCTCAGCTTTGATTGATGAAGATCAATTCGTTGATGGTTGTCCAATCCATCGAGACTTGGCTAGTTTTTACAGAATGTTTTTGGTGGGATTTCACTTCTTTTTGTAGAAACGTGGGCATATTGATCTATTTTATTAGATTTTCTTATTCGACACTTTTTTTAGGAGTAGTTTTTTTATTACAAATCTTTATTTTTTTTCGGTTCTGAACTATGGTAGATAGAGACTCCGATTATTTTTCATTGATTTCAGCGTCCTCGAAAACCTATAGTTTGATACCAAACTTGTCCATATAGCCCATCTCTCACCCGATTCTTTTTCGGATTCAATTTTTTCTCTCCCAATCTAACCACCGCAGACCCATCTGATGATGTTTTTTCTGAAGAGCAATAGACCTTCTATATTGCACCAAAATTTCATAGCATTTTTTTATTCAGTGATACAGTGCGAAACACAGTTTCTTCTTCATCAAGCTCTTCGGAATGGAAAGAAGATATAGAGAACATAACTGCTTTTACAGTTGCTGGTGATTCTAATAGAATAGATTTGATTCACCAAATAAATCAACGAAGAGAGGAAGTGGGAGGATTACCTCAAATAGTACAACAATTGTTGAATGAGCACCCAGCACCCAAGCTTGTTGTCGTACATTCTGATCCCTGTACTCTGATGAAGAATGATCATAGATCACTTCATGAAGCCTGACAAGTTCGATAAAATTTTTATACATTTTCACTTCATCAATCACTTCACAAAATATTCGACGTGATATCACTTACGGTTAGAAAATGTAAATTTGCGGGTAGTTCTGGTGTGCTATCAAGTGACAGCAGATGCTAACTTCGTGAATGCGTGAAATGAAAACAATTGAAAAAAGGATAATAATCGTGTGATCAGTCTTATACACAGTGATAATCTCATTTATTGTTCCGGCCTAGCTTTCGAAAACCTATCGTTTCCGTGAACAATAAATGAGACAGTAAAAATATCACTGTTCACCCGATTATTATTTTTTTTTCAATTTATATTCTAAAGTCGATATTCACATATTGAGTATGATAACAATGTGTTTCCAAGCGCATAAACTTCCATACATTATTGTGGTTGCACATTTTGCGAAGATGGCGTGCCGGCGTGGTAGCACGTGAGCTCACGTGACGTGTCAACAGATTTTCGATTATCCTAGTTTTTATAATTTTCTCTTTATGTGGCCATTAAACCCTAACTCTGTACCAAATTTGAGCTCTCTGAGTTTATGGGAAGTACTAGTTCTATTTTGATGATCATGAGTGAGTGAGGGGCGAAAATGCGAAACTTTGCTTTCGCGTAACTTCGGAATTAAATGACCTACATACTTGAAATTTTCAATTTTGAGTACGTGCTTATAGCTTACTGGATGACAAAAATTTCGGCGTTCTGGTCTCATCCGGAGGTTCTCAAATAGGGGCCTGAAAATGCGGCGAAATGGTTCGGGTAAAGATAGTACGGCAGTGTTTGCTTCGCGCTCGACTTGGCGGGGCCACTGCCGTGCCACCAAATAATTTGGAATCAAGAATTTATCACCAGCTTTCCAACATTTTAGACGTATATATGAGAGAAAACCATGTTTATATAGGTACGTGTAATATTTCCAGTATTAGCAGGGAAAAGAGTGTCTTCAACATTCGCCAGGTGTTTGGAATTATTGAATTCACATAATATTTTCTCAAATTCATTATTTTCCCAAAGTAAATGAACATTTTGATGAACTTCTATGTAGAGAGGACAACGTTGCGTATTTATCGAACAGGAAAATTACTATAACCTAACATTTTCAAAATATACCGGTGAAATGTGTCAGAATGTCATGGCCTACCGGGATACTTTATTAAAGTGAATGGAGTATACTATCGATTGTTTCATATTCAGTTGCATTAAGAGGGATCATTAACGATCAATTCTTTGTACACTGAACTAGCTTGTCAAGGTCAAAGGAAGAGGGAAATTTAAAATTTCCATATTTTTATGAATTGGGCTCTGAATTGTCAGCCACGTTATTATGTGGACGAAAAAAGGATCTCTGAGAATTTATATCATCATAAATTCCCCTCAGAAAGGGGGTCGCTTCACTCGCATCGATGTAATTTAAGGTTAGTCTTATAACCCGACGCCAATAAGGAAATGAACTTTATCAGAAAGATCAACTCTCTCATTGAAAATCTACCCACACATCGGAAGAACACCCGAAATCTCTAGCGAAGAAGTGTCTTTTATCTTCTCCGAGGGAAATTCACTTACTATGGGACAACCGAACCCACAGAAATACTTCCTGTTCAAGATTCAACTCACGCCCAGAAAACGCGTCTCTCGGATGAATTCTTCATTAATCAGTGGAAGATCGAATTCGACCAGCCACATCATTTTTGCGCGCTTGTACCCATGACCGAAAGCGATATCAATTTGCCCAAATATTTGCAATTTTATGATTTTGTACGCAACCGAACGAGATTTCAAGCGCAGTAAAAATTTAACTTTTGTAATATTTCTAAAACTGCATATCTGACAGAGATAAAATTTGGTATTGAAATGTGAAAAAGGGCTCCATAGTGTACAGGTTGGCCAGATTTCGATGGTTTAGTACTACAACTCCTGAACTATAAAAGATAGAGAAAAAGTAAGATACATGTCATGTTTTCTTTTTTCAAGAAACAGAAATTGATGAAAACCCCAAGTTGCTACGCCATCTAGTTTTCGAGCTACAGGGAACTTTTTTACTGCTTTTCAGCGGTGCTATTGGATTTTTTGTCTGCTCAGATTCCGGAGCTATAACGAAAAATTTTATTTTCAACTGTAACCCTAGTGAGAAATGATATTTCCAAATTGATCTTTTTTCAACGATTTGAAAAATATATATCATGATATACTTACGAGTTCACTATATATCGAAAATTTCGAAAAAACACTTTTCGTTCCACAAAATCCAAGCTAGCTTTGATTAAATTCCTTCAAAACTGGGGCGGTCATAGAATTTCATGTCTTATTTATTTTCACTTGTCAAATTCAATTCAGTCTCATCATTGTTGTATCGTCTGGCGCTTCTGAAGTTCTTATTTATATCACATCAGTGAAAGATGCAATCTATGTATTTCATCGGATGAACATAGATTTGAATATTTCTTGTGAATATTATTCTTTCAAATAAACCAATATTTCTTGTTGAAGGAGCTTTGTTCCCCCATGGAAGCATTCATCACTGTTATGAACGGGTTACATAAAACTTTGTGTTATTGTCAACATTAAATCTTCCAAGTTAAATACTTAGAAGCTTTTCATTTTTTAATTTTGCAGAGATCCATACTAGAATCAACAAGTTTCGGAAGCCACTCTTTTGGTTTGAGTAATAATAAAGCTAATATTTCCTAAATAAATTTGGCTGCTTACAATAATTGTGAGACATCGAATTCCGTGACCTTATTAGAACTTTAGAAGGGCCAGACGATAGAACGATGACAAAACTTAACTGAATTTGACAGTTCCGAAGGAATTTAATCAAAGCCTGCTAGGATTTTGTGGAACGAAAAGTGTTTTTTCGAAATTTTTGATAAATAGTGAACTCGAAAGGATATTATGATATACATTTTTGAAATCGTTGAAGAAAGGTCAATTTGGAAATTCGCTCTGTAGCTCGAAAACTAGACGTAGCAACCTGGGGTTGTCAGCAATTTCTGTTTCTCGAAAAAAAGAAAACATGACATGTATATTACTTTTTCTCTATCTTTTATAGTTTAGGAGTTGTAGCACTAAACCATCGAAATCTTGCCACAGGGAGCCTCTAAAATGTACATTTTCTTCAACTGTAGACTCAAACTCATCAGTAACGTTTCGCATTTTTTTTTATTCGCAAATGATATGCACACTTTCTATCTTCGGTCCGGCTGACAGCGGAAGGGAGCTCTAGTTTTTTAGTTATTGCTAGATATCGCTGAGAGTGGAATATATCTTAGAAGTGAATTCTGGAAATGATCGATTGGGACAATTGTTTCATCTTGTTTTCGTCGGAGGTAAGTTACGTTGCTCTGGCTAAGGTCATAACAAGAGCGAAACCATGAACTTGTGTTAGTTATAGATGCATCATAACCCTGGTTTTGGTACCGATTAGAATTGATTAAGACTCTAGATTGACTAGAAAATCAGAATTTTCATTTCTCCCGAGAGGGCCCGCGCTTAAGATGTCTAACATTTTAGACATCTTGAGCGCATCATTATGGTGTTAGCTCTGATTAGATTTTGTTTCGCCAAAATTCTCTCCACTTCGCTTGGCGCTATTCTCAAATTAAGACTGATCTTTATTAGTTATTTCCAATATTTGAATTTATTTTTTTGAATGTATTGTGTTAATGGTCGATATTTTTTTCAATCAATAATTTGTGTTTATTTTTTTGAAATTTTGATTTATATCAGTTCTGAGGAAAGCTATATCAGTAAGATCAACTCTCTCATTGAATATCTACCCACACATCGGAAGAACACCCGAAATCTCTAGCGGAGAAGTGTCTTTCATCTTCTCAGAATTTTCATTTCTCCCGAGAGGGCCCGCGCTTAAGATGTCTAACATTTTAGACATCTTAAGCGCATCATTATGGTGTTAGCTCTGATTAGATTTTGTTTCGCCGAAATTCTCTCCACTTCGCTTGGCGCTATTCTCAAATTGAGACTGATCTTTATTAGTTATTTCCAATATTTGAATTTATTCTTTTGAATGTATTGTGTTAATATTTGATGGATTCAGTCTTTACTTGATGGAAATTCATGTTCAATAACAGGTAAATAAAATTCAATTTCCACAAACAATATTTAATTTTGAACACCGATCGTTTCGCCTCACTGATATTACCATTACAAGATCAAATTGTTTTCACGAATTCAGCATATATCACAAACCTACCCACACTGATATCACTATTCACAAAACTTCCAACCATCCTTATAAACAAAAAATGGCAGCTTATAATAGTTTTATTCATAGATTATTAAATGTTCCTTTGAACTCCCAGAATTTTACAAAAGAATTAAATATAATTAAACAAATAGCTATTAATAATGGTTTCAACCCAAACATCTTAGATAATATGATAACAAACAAACAGAACAAAATAGCATTAACCTATGTTTATCCAATCATAAAATACCCCAACCCACAAAAATATATCCGAATCACATATATTAATAGATTATCTGAAAATATTGCCAATTATTTTAGAGACAATTTCAATTATACTTCAGCTTTCAGAACCTCTAACAACTTAGATAAATACATCAAAAATAACAAAGATAAATCAAACAAAGATGATAAATTGGGTGTCTACAAGCTTACTTGTGATGATTGCCCATTGGTCTGCATTGGTCAAACCGGCAGATCATTTAAAAAACGGATCCATGAACACCAGAAGAGTTATACATCAAATAGTCCACATTCAACATACGCCGACCATTTAAGAGAATTTGGTCATAATTTCAACCACAATTACGAAATTATCCATATCGAGAGTAAAGGATCAAGATTAACACTATTAGAATCACTTGAAATTGACAGATATAATTCTCAAAAAAATTTTTTAAATGACCAAACGGATGTTAATAGATCGCCGTTGTTGAATATCTTCACGTAGATTGGAAAAACCAGCGGCAAAACTCAATAACTTTTATTGCCCCTGTCGGTACTTCTTCTTGTAACTTGTGAATACCATCTAAACAACCCCATGTATACCTGTATATCCTATATAATGGCCTGTTATTATACCACCCAATTAGTTCAAATGAAGAACCTGACGAAGCCTCAGTGAGGCGAAACGATCGTTGTTCAAAATTAAATATTGTTTGTGGAAATTGAATTTTATTTACCTGTTATTGTGTTAATGGTCGATATTTTTTTCAAACAATAATTTGTGTTTATTTTTTTGAAATTTTGATTTATATCAGTTCTGAGGAAAGCTATATCAGTAACGTTTCGCTTTTTTTTTAATTCGCAAATAATATGCACACTTTCTGTCTTCGGTCCGGCTGACAGCGGAAGGGAGCTCTAGTTTTCTAGTTTTTGCTAGATATCGCTGAGAGTGGAATATATCTTAGAAGTGAATTCTGGAAATGATCGATTGGGACAATTGTTTCATCTTGTTTTCGTCGGAGGTAAGTTAAGTTGCTCTGGCTAAGGTCATAACAAGAGCGAAACCATGAACTTGTGTTAGTTATAGATGCATCAAAACCCTGGTTTTGGTACCGATTAGAATTGATTAAGACTCTAGATTGACTAGAGAAAATCAGAATTTTCATTTCTCCCGAGAGGGCCAGCGCGATGTCTAACATTTTAGACATCTTAAGCGCATCATTATGGTGTTAGCTCTGATTAGATTTTGTTTCGACAAGATTCTCTCCACTTCACTTGGCGCTATTCTCAAATTAAGACTGATCTTTATAAGTTATTTCCAATATTTGAATTTATTCTTTTGAATGTATTGTGTTAATGGTCGATATTTTTTTCAAACAATAATTTGTGTTTATTTTTTTGAAATTTTGATTTATATCAGTTCTGAGGAAAGCTATATCAGTAACGTTTCGCATTTTTTTTAATTCGCAAATGATATGCACACTTTTTATCTTCGGTCCGGCTGACAGCGGAAGGGAGCTCTAGTTTTCTAGTTCTAGTATTTTGCTTCTTTTGTGAAATACAAAGTGTTGAAAATCCACGAAAAGAACACTAATTTCTCCATACCTTCGAAACTTTTTTCTTCGTTGAAGAGTTTACTCTACTCATGGTTCTATTTCACCAATCAACACTTGATGGATATTTTTTTCTTATATTTAAGTTACAGCCTAGGGAAAATATACTATAAGACTACTAGAAAATGATATACATTTCATATTTTGGAAAAAAACGATCAATTTGTAAAATAAGAGTATCCCCTGAATTTTCGAGTAATTCTTCATTCTATCCGACAAGATGTGTTGAAAATAAACAGTAATAGTAGTTTTTACCTGTATTTTGAATATAACCGAACTCAAACTCACAATGTTGTCACTTTTATTTTTCAATTCTGAAGGAATGATGATGGTGGTTTCCAAGTGTAAATTTATGTTAACTATGATATGAAGACTTTAACGGCTAAAAAACTTGGCATATCTTATTTCGAAATATACAGGGTGAGTCTTTGACTTGTACATATATTTCAACTGTTTTTCATTAGGCTCTGTTCGAAAGATATAGCCATAAAAAAATAGGCTCAATACGTGCCTGATACGATTCCCTGCGAAGACCTCAAAGATCATATTTCTTGATTGAAATTGAATTGATACATTTAGGGAATATTCAAGTACTAACCATATTTGAATAAGAATGTTGAAAACACGATATTTCTTAACAAAAACATTTAGTTTTGTCCGATTATTTCCGCCATTGAAAAGCCATATTTCTCCAACCAAAATAAGTTCCATCTTCGATTTTCCTGAAGATTAGTTTGTAGACACCAATAACTTGCTCATATTTTCCTCGATATCCCAAGAATATCTCATAAATAATTATTTTTTCACTCTTTTTCTGATTGATCGACCTAACTCATAGGATTCTAGGTCAATGATCTGACCTAACCCTTCTTCTATTGAAATTTCACACAGCTTTTGAGAAGACGATGCCAGATTGTTGATTATCTCTTCAAAGAGTGCGAAGTAGCGGGCGTGCGAGACAAATCGTAAGATCTTTAAATCGACCCATCTCAAAATTCACATTGTTTTTCTGTGTCTCAAAAACGTGAGAGTCTGTGAACGACGTATGCGCATTGCGACAACCGGCGCGATGCGTGAATTGCCTATGGAGGATATCATTTCTTGAGCTATATTGTTATAGAAGGGTAATTATTTTAGGTGTTTTTCTTCGATCTCGTGCTGATTATGTAAGGACTTTTAGTGAATTAATGTGAAATTAAGCGTGTAGTGTCGAGTTTATAAAATTCCAAGAATACATTATTCAGATAGAAACATCACCACAGATTATTTAGTGCTAAGAATCATTTCATTTTTCATTAATTTCAATTTGATACGTGGTTTGTATCAACATTCATGAATCAACATTTCATGATCCTTGCTGTTCAATTTTATCTCCCACATTTTAGGAGTTTTATTTTAGTCCCTACATAGTTGACTGACATTCTGACAACATTGTTAACTTGTTAAGAGACCAGAAAGGTAATAATATTCTATGATATTCAATCCAGGAAAGCATTCAGATTATTCATGATTTTTTCCCCAAATTTGATCGTATAAAATTAGGAATGAATCGAAAACGACGTGTTATATTGAAAAAACATAGGAATACTTTTATTTTTCAAAATGATTGATTCTTTCGAATATATGAATTCATTTATCTTTCTCAAGTGACCATATGGTATTTTTGCGAGGATTAATGAGTCGGCTACGCTGTAACTTTCATACCAGGAGAAATATTGAATAATTTCTGATTGAGGATAATGCACCATGAATAGAGTAAACAATCAATCAAAATTCAGTTCATTTGAAATAACGGTTCCGAAGACACGAACAGAAAAGTGTTTTTTCCATGGATTTCCGACACCCTCTATATTTCAAACGAACCCGAATTCTGACAATGGTATAGAAAAAAAGTGTTTCGTCCAATGGGAGGAATCTACAGTTGAAATATGTGTACAAGTCAAAGACTCGCCCTGTATAAATCCTCTTCATTACGATGATTCCTCATCTCCAATGAATCGATAATCAGAAATCAGATGAACCTATTAGAATTTATCGTTTGAATGATGAGTTAATGAAAAACATTATTTTAAGATATTTTTGAGTTATCAAGTGAATAAGAATAAACTACATACTTATATTCACAAACCAAGCTTGAGTAAAATAAAAAAGTTAGGTATTCCGTAGAAATAAATATTACTTTCTGTTTGAAGAGATACCTATCGAACACGACATATATTTTTCGAAAGATTTGCTTCAATAAAGTCAGAATTAGAGTATTTCTTTCCAAATGTACCAATTCACTGAATTTTAATCAAGAATTAAACACTCTGAGGTGATCATGACAGATCACATATTTTTGTCGATAAACGACTTAATCTTTTTAAGAATCTACAGTAAGAAATAAATTAAAATCAAAAAAAAGTTTTTGAAAAAAGCTATTATTTAAATGCTCTAAAAAAAGAAAATAAAATTTTCCTTTAAAATTTCAACTTTCAACTCATAACCTCATTATCCACAATTTATATGATCATAAAAGCTTGTCGCGAGTTCTGCGTAAATACCTATAAGTATTCAATTAAACTGACATAAAAATATGGCATTTAGTAGATTAAGATAGGTACTAGTTTATTTACACAAGTAAATCGCGCGACAAGCTTTTATGATCATACTTGCTGGCCCGGCGAACTTTGTTTCGCCCAACTTATACTTACGGTGGATTTCACAAAGCGTAATCACCGGTGATCGGAGATAAACGGCTTGGTTCTCTGATTTTTGAACTGTCAAATCGAGTTGATTCTAGATCAAACTCCGATCACCGGTGATTACGCTTTGTGAAACCCACCGTTGAAGTTGTATATAAACTCACCATTGATGTTTTTCAAGCAGGAGATAAATTAGGCAAAATAAAGTTCAAAATATACAAAATTTTAATATCATTGTAATTTACATGAAGAGAATTCTCTTTATTTAAGCGGTACCTAATTGTTGAACATACTTATAACATTTTGTTTTTAATGTTTTGAAAAACAGTCATGATAAATTCTTAAAATCTAATCAGTACTCACGCCATTATTTTAGACATCTTAGTTATGCTGCTACGCTCAAAATAGTGGGTAAAAATCTCAGTGGGTGGAGCAGTGAGATTTTCATGTTTCCATGGATATGAGCTGTCACTGTCACACAACATGTGCTGGGAGGCTGGGACGGGGTTTACCAATAAGGGTAAATGGAAAATTCCAGTAGATGTTATTTTATTTTATTGAAAAAATCTAAAAGGTTGAAACATGTATTTTTAAATTTTCCATCATTACATACATTGCTCACCTAAAAGGTTGACCAAATTAGGTGAATTCTTTTTTTTCGAACAACAGATACGGAAAATAAACAAAAATGTTAGGGTTCAATTTGTTCAATTTAGTTGACGATATCAAGCTCGTTAGGAATCGAGATGTTGAAATGAAGTCACGATCGACACGGCAGAGTGAAATATGCAAGAAAAAAAATCAACACTGCCGATTGTGTTGAACTCACATTCAAATTTAACCAATGAAACATTATTGTATATCATTAGTGAAACCCCGATGAGCAAACGTTTCAAAATTATTGACGCTTACAATACTGTCTCTGTGCAAACAGATGCACTAAAATAATATGTCAATTACTAATTATGGGCAATTTTGGAGTCAGTTATTTCCGCAAATATATTTATTACCCAAACAGAAATTCAGAAACAGTTCAAAAATAAGGAAAAAAGATGAAGATGGGCAACTCACGTTTGAATCTGATCGTCAAAATCGGATTCACTTGATATTTCGGCAAAAATTCACTGTTCCACCAACTTGAGATGTTCACCCGCTTTTCGATCTGGTAATAGACTTCCATGTTACCATGAGTTCTATGCGAATCACACATCGCCATCTAACAGCGGTAATATCAAACTAAGTACCTACGACTACGTACAGAGACTTATCTAGTCACTGTACGACTATACGCATCAACGGTCGCGACACCTAGTGGCCTTATTCGAAAGAAGGAGAAGCATTTCCTGCATAATTAAAATTTTCATGGGTTTTTCAAAGTTTTATTGTATTTTATAATAACCAGACCGTAGACGAATACATAAATGAAGTTTTATATCAAACAGTCCATCCGATCTCGAGTTATAAATGGTGTAACCAACATTTTTCTTTTATATATAGAGATAAATTGTGCATAATGAGGTTATGAGTTGAAAGTTGAAATTGAAAAGGAAAATTTCATTTTTTTAGAGCATTTAAATGAGAGCTTTTTTCAAAAACTTTTTTTTGCTTTTAATTTATTTTTTACTCTAGTTTTTTCTAAATATTCTCGGCAAGCCCTTTCATTGGATACCCATATTGCAGAAATGTAAAAAAAAATACTATTCCGCCGTCTCGGATGTTCCGCCATATTGGATTTAGAATCAAGTCAACATTATTTTTCGAATTACTCTCAACAAGCCCTTCCATTTGATACCCATATTGTAGAACTGCATAAAAAATAACTATTCCGCCATCTTGGATGTTCCGCCACATTGGATTTAGAATACTGTCACATTATTTGTCGAGTTACTCTCAACAAGCCTTTCATTTGATACCCATATTGTAGAAGTGCATAAAAAATAACTATTCCGCCATCTTGCATGTTCCGTCATATTGGATTTAAAATGACGTCAACATCATTTTTCGAGTTACTCTCAACAAGCCCTTTCATTTGATACCCATTTTGTAGAAGTGCCTAAAAAATAACTATTCCGCCATCTTGTATGGTCCGCCATATTGGATATAGAATGACGTCATAAAGTTTATCGTGTATTGTCATCCAAATTAAACGTGTATACAAAATTTCAGCTCAATCGGTTGAAGATATCTGTTTCAAAATTGAGTAGCAAGATTCCACCCGAACATACATACATACATATCTACATACATACATACATTGCAAGTTAAATAGAAGCTTTTAAAAAAGCACATGTCACAGACTGGCCCTGTGCACAAAGGGTAAAATTAAATAATATTGAAGTATTGCCCATCTCATTTACATGACTATTTCCATTTTTTACCACTTCTCCCTAGTTTTGAGACCAAAACTCCAATTCCAATGGACAAAATAATAACACTTAATAATTAAAAATTCTGGAGCATTCAGTAATTGTACCATTCAATTGATATGCATTTAATTATGCATGTCTTGTTTTAGGAGTGCCCCTCGACTATAATCATGCCATTCATCAATCATAAGCTCGATTCAATTAGATTAATTATTACACTGACACAAAGCCGATCGTACAACATATGGAAGTGGGTTTTTCAAGTACGTTGAACATCGAATCTGACAAGTTACACACGTGTGAAACAGTATAATTAAACAATTATGTAACGAAGTCCCACATTTTGTTGACCTTGTGCGAGCCAGAAGCATCCCATTATGGCAATGCCTGGATTGATTCCTCATTTCGTCAATTACAGACAAAAATTCATTGGACGCAGTGGCAATGGGTCAGTATATTCCACTGGCTTCAGTTATTTAAATTATCGGATCATGTTGAGAAAATTTAAGATTGTAATAAACAAAAATTATTGAAAAAATCCCAACTTTAGAAACATTTGAGTTCGTCTATAAATTAGAAGGTATTTTTTTATACTTTTCCGAATTTCAAAATATTTCAAAACAAGTCCTGCTGATACTAATGTTGCTTTTTATCAATCGATACCTGGCTACATGAGTATTGCCAGGTGAAATCTGTTATTACCATCTCGAAGTTTTGTTTTACAGAATTCTTGACAGGCGTTTTCAATTTGTTTATTCTTCACTCGTATATTATCTGCTTATTTAACCTCAGAAGAGGTTACTATAAATACACTCATAACGCTCCAGGGCATTTTAAGCGGGCGTTATGGATCATAACGCCCGCTGCTTGTGCGAGAAGCAAAAGCTAGAGCGAAATTATTTATTTCGCAGAATTTTTATACTTGTACAAGCGAAAACTCAACAAACAACAATAAAGTCTTACTCAATTGAAATTTAAAGTGAAGTTTTAGAATTTTCCGGAAAATTTATGTGGTCGTGAATCTTCGGATTTTTTCGAAACCTCAGAAGCGAAAACTTGACCACAAGTACTTGAGAGTTCTTTCATACGAGAACCACTATAAAATTCATTAGAATCTGTAACCGAATTTACAATCATTGTTGATAATTTGTTTTTAGGTGCTCTGTTCTATAAAATTTTGTGCCACAGATGCATTCCTTCACCTTCCGTACCCCAATTTTTTCTTACTCTACAATCCTTATGACGTACCGGTTTTAGTTTCGGGTATTTCAACAGGTAAAGAGCTAAGCTTATTTTCTATATAATAGACATTTTCAGTACTTCATTCCTCCTTAGTCCTTATGTTGTTATAAAAAGGGGAAGTGATTATTCAAGGTGTGTTTTTCTTCGATATCGTGATGATTATGTGAAGACTTTCAGTGAATTAATGTAATATTAATATTAAATTTCAAGAGGATATTGTTCGGATAGAAACATCGCCACAGTTCATTTAGTGCTAAGTATCATTTTAATTTTTATTGATTTCAATTAATTCAATACGTGGTTTGTATCGACATTAATTATTCGTATATCTGAATTTTGTATTTCATCGACATTTATTTTCCAAATGGACCGGTATCCATAAATGTTCAATAGAATCTGTGCTTATTAAATGTATAATTTCATGATCCTTGGTGTCCTCTAACATCAAACGTTTTTCCATCATTTGAATTTCAGACTCGACAAAGTTGATAAACATTTCGACAACATTGTTAACTTGTAGTGCGAGTAATTTTTTTGCGATCAATCAATTAATCAATCATTGTTTATTTCGCCTATAAATTTAAAATGGTTAACATGAGGTGCACGTCAGAATTTAATTAAAAACCAAATACCAACAATAATAATTTTACACATAATGTATGATCATTCCTATCCAACATAGATGAAAGAGATTGACGATGACAGGTGACTTCTCCCTCATCCATTATATCCACCGCGAATCTCCCGCATGTAATCAAAACATTCATTCACTGAGTAGTATGCAGTATTTTTCAATAGTTTTTTGAATGCGACCTTGATGAAAACTCTGACACAGGTCCCGTCTCTTATGTCTCGTGGCAAAACATTGGAAAATTTTTTGCCCTCATAGAGAGGGGATCTCTCGAAAAAACGACGTGTTTATCGTATACCATTATTTTTAAAGCATTCATTTAATATGTATGCTCGTATGTATGTATGTATAATTGTTCGGGTGGAATCTTGCTACTCAATTTTGACCGATTGAGCTGAAATTTTGTATACACGTTCAATCTGGATGACAATACATGATAAACTATGTGACGTCATTCTGTATTCAAAATGGCGGGCCATCCAAGATGACGGAATAATAATTTTTTATACACTTCTACAATATGGGTATCAAATAAAAAGGCTCGTTTGGAGTTACTCCGAAAATAATGTTGACGTCCTTCTTAATCCAATATGATCGAACATACAAGATGGCGGGATAGTTATTCTTAATGTACTTCTGGAATATGGGTATCAAATGAAAGGGCTTGCTTCTAAATCCAATACGGCGAAACATCCAAGATGGTTGGGCTTGTTGAGAGTAACCAGAAAAATAATTAGAGAAAGATTTAACGGCATGCAGACAATTCAATTTTCTTAAATCTCGGAAAAAGTTACACACCGTGCAGGAATCGAACCTGCTTCTTCCTACTTTCCGGGGGGGTTTTCTACCTCTAAGCTAACAGAGTGTGTGATACTTTTCCCGGAATTCAATATGTTGGGGTTCATTCACCTCATATGTAGTGGGAGGGGTGTTCCTAGGTGGGGAGCACAAAAAAACGTTTTTGAAGAAGCTCTTATTTAAAAGATCTAAAAAGAAGAAAATAAAATGTTCCTTTAAAATTCACGTATCAACTCATAACCTCATTATACACAATTTATACGAACATAAAAAAATTGTCACGAGGTTTGCTTAGGTAAAAGTATTTAATTGAACGGAAATTAAAAAATTTAAATTAGCCGATCAAGTAAATCAATTAAATAGGTACTAGTGTATTTCGCGCGACACGCTTTTATGATCATGTAAATTGTATATAATGAGGTCAAATTTTGAAGGAAAATTTTATTTTTTTTAGAGCATTTAAATAAAAGCTTTTTCAAAAATTTTTTATTTTGCTTTTAATTTATTACCATTCCTGGTCATGCGGACCGCATCATCTTTAGCCAAAAAACTGTTTTCACATGCAATAAGGTACGACAAATATAAACTGTACAAAATATTGTATTTGGCAAAATAAGGATGACAACTATCACTCTGTCTTATATTGAAGATCCACCTAACAAGGCGCTTCTGTGCAATGAGTAACCTTTCAGTACATGGAGCACCACCCGACACTATGACGTTGTGAGTCAAATTCGATTCGATGATATTTAAAATCCAGGGAAGCATTATTCTTGAAATTCATGATTTTTTCCTCAAATTTTATCGTATACAATTAGGAACGACTCGAATACATATATAGTCCATCCAAGAATTATTGACATCTCGGGTGGCTTTGGAAAATCGAAATTAGGTTGGTAATACCCGTTCAGTGATATTTTGAATTGCACAATTCAGGTTGGTGTTGGAAATAACACTGACATTTTGTTTTGTCATTAATGTTTCGAATAAATTTGGTAAATAATTGAGCTTGTGAAATAAATATCTTCGGAATGAGGCTCTTGAAGACTGTACGGCTAATAATTCGAAAGGCATATAGCACATATAAAAAGAAATAAGAGAGATTAGTCGAAATATATGGGATGTTGCTGACATAAAATCTTTCATTATGAACATGATGAGGTCTGCCAAGATGAGGAAATCATAGTTGTGGTTGTAAAAACAATATGAGGAATATTTACATTTCATATTTTACACCTTCATTGTTCACAAATATTGAAAGTTACAATGTCATGACAAAATTCTTCATATATTAAATGAAACAATTCGTAAAGTTTTGTTTCTGTCTTGATATCTAATACAATTTTCCCAATCCATTCAGTTTGCAGGTAATCGTATGTGATAATTGGAAACATTTTAATGTTCAGATTGCCGAACATTGAAAAAATACCATTTAATTTTCAGGTTATTTCTATATTTTTTATTGCTATGATGTAAGCCCAGAAAAATTTCAGTTACTTTTTTGTAACTAGAAATAAAGCTGCGACTGGACTTCCAAGGCATGCTCTGATGTCAATAATTCTTGGATGGACTATACTTGTATTTTCTAAAATGATAGATTATCTCCAAAATATGAACCGTTCATGTTTTTCAAGGGGTTTTATGGTATTTTTGCGTGGATTTATGAGTCGGATAAGCTGTTTCTTTTAGACCAGGAGAAATATTTAATAAGTTTTTATCGAGCAATATGCACTATGAACAATCGAACCAAAATTCAGTTCATTTAAAATAATAGTTCCGAAGATATGGAAATAAGTGTTTTTTTAATGGATGTTCGACACCCTGTATCTTTCAAACGAACCCGAATTTTGAAAAATGGTTTTGGCGTTCCGTTTAGTGAGAGAAATCCAATTTTAAAATATATGTACAAGTCAAAGACCCTGTATAGCACATAGCTTGAAACGACCAAAACAGTTTCTAAACTTTTCGCGATATTTCATTTGGAAGAAAAAGTTCGATAGAAATGTGATGATGAAATCTCAGATCAATTTCCAGAAATTTCGTCCAGTACGTTATTCTTTTGTGAGAATAGCAGAAGCAAAATGTTGGACATTCGAGACAAATGAAACCCAAGTGGCAATGTTTTCAGCAGTGAAGAGTCATTAGTACAGAAACGACTAGGAAAGTTCTCTTGTTGTGCCTTCTTGGACCAAGCAGTAAGTAAGAATGCAAAAATCAAATGAAAAGTTCGAAGAAACATAATCAGGGCAATAGACCTTGTTGGATATTTCCCAAGCACATGCACGTAGTGCCAACTAGTGAGGGATATCACTCAATCAACCGTGTACCTGAACTAGACCACAAATCTACGCCTTGCTGCCTTCACCTCTAGTTTTTTATCAACAACGAAAATAATATATCGGTGCTACTGTTGGGTCTCGCAGTGTCTTCTCGTGGAAGATGCGCCATGAATCAATCTCAAGAACACAGGCTGCCTTATCACTACTGGAGGTGGGTTCTAATTTTTATTCCCATCCAACTTTTCGGATTCGAAGCACAGGCTCGCCAGATACATGAAGACGATAAGGATTAACTTTCTGGAGAGGATACAAGGAAGGGAAGAGATTAGGACGATCGACGATGAAGGGAATTCGAAATCAGCAAAAAAATGGAAACTGAAAGGAAAGGAAGAAGTATTATTACTATCCTGTTTTAACAAGCCTGGTTTATTCATTTGTAGGCATGAATTCTCGTAAGAGAATTCTGACCCACTTCTACCTAGGTGACCAGTCATACCTCTGGGATGTGGGCAGATCTAATGAAGAATGTTCACGACTATTGAATAAGTTGTCTCATAAATCAATGGTGATTCGTGGTTTCTTAAACTTCGATCATAGATGCTTAGAAACAATGGTGTTATGATCCCTGACCAAAAATCGTGGC
The DNA here is from genome assembly GCA_951802165.1 of Adalia decempunctata. NCBI lineage: Eukaryota > Metazoa > Arthropoda > Insecta > Coleoptera > Coccinellidae > Adalia > Adalia decempunctata. Next base: position 58,541,720 of record OX637696.1, on the reverse strand, counting down.
CAGAAATTGTGACGGGTTATTTTTTAACTATGTATTTTTTTGCAACACTGATTTTGACAGCTCAAGCACGTTTCGTGTTTTGTGTCACTGTCAAACATCCTCAAATCAAATCAAATAATATTTATTTTCCACATCAGCTATACATTTGATATATTAGAGAATGGGAAAACAGGTCAAATTAGTTTAATTTGTATACACTATAATCATTCCTCATTTTTGATGAAGTTCAGGAACTCATTTTGATCCATAATTCAACCAACCGACAAACGCTTGCAAATCATTGAATTTTATTATCAAATTGCGTGCTCTGAAGAAAAAATTCATTTTTGGCTACCTTCTTATAAGCGTTATGAGCGAAAACTGGAAAATGGCCATATCGAAAAAATAGATATCTCCGCTAATACTCATGATAGAGCTCTGAAATTGAAACATCATACAGGCACTTCACGTAGAATCCAGTGGCGTGCCAATCTTTTTTGCACCAAAGTTATGTTTTTTAAATGGGAACGCTAGATTTCTGTGCTAATTTCGAAAGCTTTATTTTTTCTGATTTCAAAAATATAAAATATCGTATGGTTTGTATCAATATGTGTATAGAAAATGGTCAAAAACCTATTTTCATCTGAGTGTCAATATTTCCCATGGTTTAAAAGTTGTAGTGCTAAAACATCGAAATATGCCCACCCTGTACATGTTGGGGATTTCCATCGAGAACAGGTTTCTTGCATTTCCATTCTGCATTTCAGGAAGTTATTTTCCCATATACAGGATGTTACCAAAAAAACCAAGTATTTTAAAATAAATTTACGACATGCAAAAATAGAAATACAAAAACCCTGTTCATTTACAAAATTTCTATGATATCTGGTTCGTGAGAATGGAAGAAGAATGCACTATTGCAGGTCCCTGATGTGAAGATTAAAGTTATTGTTTACCGGATGGAAAAGCGATAAAAATTTACATTAAGGCTTATTGATAAGTCGAATTCAGATATCGCTGATATAGCTTTTAGAATAAATAAAAGGAATTAAACAGCTAGGACACATACATGTATGTGAATTAGACCCAAAATTAGAGGCCAGTGAATTAACATTGCATCTACAAAAAAATGGTTTGAAGATGTGGTGTGCGAAAAAATCATATTTCGCAAACCGGAAGTTTAGTCTTCGTTTAAAATTAGTGTACCCAAAAAAGATACAGAAGAATTAAAAACCCAAGCATTTGGCCAGAAGGAACAAGAATCCATCCTTTTTTATTCAAACTGGAGTGGAAGAAACAGCAAACAGAAGAGTAAGGGTTCTTTTCCAGAATGTTCAATCAATTGGAAATAGTCATTTGAAACTTGAGAGCATCGTCCATGACAATGATATTGATTTTCTTAATGTATGCGAACACCGGAAAACACTGGAACAATTGAAGAACTATCAGATACGGGATTTTCAACTAGCTTCATCTTCATCATACTGTCGGGGCGAAAAACAACATGGAGGGTGTGCAATTGACTGTAGGAACAATATGAACTACAAACTAAGGTCAGATATAAATTTGTTATGTGTTCCTTGTGTTTTTGAATGTTGTGCCGTTGAATTTCTCGTGGACAGTGGGAAAGTGAGTATGATTTGCATATACAGACCACCCATGTCTGATGAGGGGATATTGTTTGATAGACTCACTATATTATTTGATAAATTAGCAAACGAAAAGGCATATCATATTATTTCGGGCGATTTTAATATTAATGTTTTAGATAACAGAGATAAATGTACACAATGTTTTAAATCTCTTGTAAATAACTTAAATTCAAAACTTCTATTTGCAGAACCTACAAGAATAACAGCTAACAAAAGTTCTTGCATAGATAATATCCTTTCAGACATTGAGGATGTACACTCAGAAGTATTTCAACCACACACATCCGACCACTTAGCGCTGAAATTAACAGTTTACTGCAATTCAATAACAAAACCAGTCAATAAAAAACTAACCAGACATTTCAAGGAAGAGGCAATAACATCTTTCAAAGAAGAACTGAAAAGGGTGGATTGGTCGGAGGTGTATGATATACAGGAGGAAAACATTAATGATATGTGGAACCTTTTTGCAAGAAAATACCAGGACATATTCGATCAAAATTTTCCACCGATGAACTTGAACTGACAACCCAAAAATAGATACAAAAAAACCGAAGAAATATTACTGCTGAAAGAAACGTTAGATATACCTACATGGTCTCAATGAAAAGACCAGAGCTTAAAGAGCATTATAAAAATAGTAAAAAAATATATGATGCAAAAATAAGTGAACAGAAAAAATCCCAATTTCAGGAACAGAGACATAAAGCTAATAACAAATCTAAAGCTACCTGGCAGGTCAAAACTGTTACAGGAAAAAACAAAGATGAGAAAGACAAAACACCTAGAAATATACCATTAATGGTGGATAAATTTAATGATTATTTCATTACAAAAGCTTTTGACTCAGTGAAGGATATGCCAAAAATAAATGATCACATTATTATAGACACAGTAGAAAATTCATTTAACATGTTTGAGATCATGGAAAATGAACTCAAGATTTGTATCATTAAAAAACTAAAAAATAAAAATAGTGTAGGATGTGACGGAATTCCGTTGAAAATCATTGAAAGATCTTTGGACATAATTAAAAAACCTTTATGCTACATAATGAACACATCAATCATGACTGGAATTTTCCCAGAACACCTGAAAATAACAGTATAGTGAAACCAATGCATAAGAAAGGGGACACTGAACAATTAAGTAATTATAGACCAATCAGCAAACTAACAGCATTCTCAAAAATTTTTGAAAGAGTACTCCACGACAGCCTCCCCAAGTTCTTTGGTAAATTCAAGATACTCAGTGAAAGCCAACATGGCTTCCTAAAAAGCAAGAGTACGGAAACGGCAATGTATGAACTGGTTCAGGCAATCCTGAGAGCACTTGAAGAGGGTGACACTCCATTAGGATTATTCTTGGACCTAGCAAGTGCATTTGACTGTGTGGAATATAAGAGGCTATACGACAAACTTGCGAGATACGGTATAAAAGGTAATACCCTGGAATTCATAAAAAGCTATCTCACTAATAGAAAACAAAGGGTAATGATGGAAGAGGATGGAATAGAATATGTCAGCAGACAACACACCTATCCTGGTAGTACCACAGGGCAGCATACTGGGACCTTTACTGTTCATAGTGTACCTGAACGACCTCCCTGAACAATTAATTACAGAAAATAGATCAGTTTTCATTTATGCAGATGACACATTCTTATTAAGAATAAAACATAACAGGACGTTATACAAGAAAAGGATACAACTATAGAGAAATTGAAAATATGGGGCATAGCAAATAAATTGGTGGTAAATAAAAACTGAATGCCTTTTCTTTGAAACTGGGAAAGCTAAGAAAATGTAATCAAGAATTATATCAATAGGGACAACAGAAGTAACGGTGGCGAAATCGATGAAGTTCCTGGGAGTTTGCTTCAACTCAAATTTGAAGTGGTGGGAACAAATGGTCGCCTGAGTTCTGTAGGATATACCTTCAATGTACTAAGACGTCAGCTTTATCAGGAAACGTTGTTGATACTGTACCACGCGAACGTTATGTCGGTGTTGAGTTATGGAATAACCATATGGGGTGGCAGCAATCGAGTAAATAGACTATTTTTGATACAAAAAAGGGTCATAAGATATACAGGGTGTTTGGAGGGTGAGTAGCCATAGGTAAATGGTGGATAGGTGATGCTCTTGGCTACTTGTTGCGCCTAATAAAATAACATGTTGCCCAATAATCAAAGTGTTACAATTTTTTTGCCATTTTTCTAGAAATTTCCCATTTTTCTCATTAAAATCTTGAATTTTTATAAATTTAATGCTCGAGGTGTCTATAAAATGATTTATTTTTTTAATCTAGTCTTGTCTTATTCAGATTGAATCATAATTTCATACAAACGTCTTCAAAAAACTTGACAGCGTCGTATCAAATATCAAAATTTAAAAATTTTTCAAAATGTCTTCATTTACTCAAGATGAGAACCGCGTCTGGGGTGGGCCAGCCTGTATAAGCAACGTTTGATTTGTTCGTATAGGTGTGGTATGGTCACAATTTCTGGTCAAATCTCTCTGATTCAGTGTAATTTTTTCTAGTAGTTTATGTACTGTGAAGTCATAAAATGCTCGGGGATAATTATTATTTTTCAAGATAATTTTTCGTGGATTTATGATTCATCTAGGCCTTTGAGTTGATACTCGAATGAATATTCAATTATTGTTGATTGAATATATGCCCATGAATAGAGTCAAGAAGAGGAAATGAACAGAAAAAGTAAAAGTTAGAAAGTCCTTCGTTTTTGATGGGGTATACTACATTTAAAAAATTCATTAAAAAATGAACTGAAATATATGAATATCATTCCCTTTTTAATACAATTCCATAAAAACCTTTTTATTGAAAAATTTTTGATATTTATCGCCATCAATTGTTTCGAACCTGAAATAAACAAGGTATTCAGATTGAGATAAAAGATCTCACTCACCTTAGCCAGCCGCATGAGTGACTCCCAAGTCCTAGCAAAATGGATGGATAAACTAGTGGAACGAATTTCTCCTTCACGTAACAGAGGTATGTTTTCTAAATATGAACTATCAAGGTCCTCGGACAATTCAACAGCAGAAGCAGTTGGCGTAAGTCTCAGCACGAGTGCATTATTTTCAAGAGGTAGTGAATCATTCTGCCCGCCTGCCGCCGTAATTTCCAATATTTGCAAATTTTCCAATTTACCAGTGAAAACCACCACGGCAACGTGTCCCAAATCGATCTGGAACAGAAAGAGATACTGTTAGTGTCATGTTCATCGTCAGAACAATATAGAAACGATGGGATGGCTAAGATGGCCTCAAGCGACAGCTGCAATAGAAATTCAGAGTGAATGAGATTGACAAGCATGAAGAATGCGATAATTAATTTCATGAATAGATTTATTCTGACACGAATTGAGAGCTTTTGTTTCCTCGAATTATATCTCTCGGAATTTTCCTATTCAAGTTCAACTGATCAGTTGTTGTATGCCCATGTTGATATTTGCATGACAAATTCTCGAATATTTTCATTCGTGAACTCGCAAAAATATTCGAGGATGGAATGCGAGAGGAATGAATGGAGAAATATTTCCCAGTAAAATTTCAGGGAATACTCCTGGCGGGTATCAATATTATACTCCCTCCAAGATTTTTTAGCATCAAAGCAGGTCTTCGAAGTCCAGTCGCAGCTGCATTTCTGGTTACAAAAAAGGTAACTAAAAATTGTCTGTGCTGTCATCATAGCGATGAAATATACAGGGTAGGTGTTTCAACTGTAGATTCCTCTCCTAGCTCAACACTTTTCCCCTAACCATTTTTCAAAATGCGGTTTCGTTTGAAAGAATACTTCCGATGGGATCATAGATTGTTCATAGTTCAGGTTAGGACACCTCTTCGAGAGAACAGGTAATTGAACTACTCATTCTATGATATTCTGTTGTTTGAAAGAATTCCATATGCAGGAGTTCGACTGACATTTTAACCGATCAGTGGGTTAACGGGTTCCATTCATCTTATCAGTGTTATTTTAATTTTGTTTTCAGCTGTATAATTGTCAGAGGAAGTTATATACTTCGGTCGACAGCACCAATTGTCCATTCAAAAAGTGAGTTTTGTTTTTCCATGTTCACGCTTGCAATTTTCCACCTCGACTTTTTTGACTTGTTTTTTTTTTATGTTGAAAGATGTCTTGAGGGCACTCCAATTTATTCTCTTTGAAAAAATCGTTTCTTCACATGAAAATTCGGGTTGAATTTGAAAGTCTATGAAAATCGACTTTATACTACCCAGGCAACACAGACTTCTCCGCGATATCTTTGAGAGGTTACAATGCGACTTTTATGGGAGCTCCTACCGCGAGGTCCCAGAGATCTCTATATGATGTTACTAAGCGAATTTCCCACTGATATGCCCATGCGATATCTTGGAGAGGAGAGCGCAGCATGCGATTGACAAGGTCAATCTGTTCACGCAGGCGCTATTTGTCTATCAAATGGAACTTGTATAAACAGCGAGTTTACCAATACGGCAAGACGTCTAGAGGGGTTTTGTGGGTGGACTTATTAGTTGTGTTAATCGGTGTTACTGTGCTGTGTGAAATTTCGATGAGGATATTTGTGCTCCAAGTAAGTGTTATTTTCATTAAGTTCTGGGTTTTCTCACGTATTAGGACATATATACCTTAACCATTTATACCGCCATTTATGTTATCCTAGTAATTCAACCACCAATAACGGAATTGATTAAAATTACATTGATCGATTTTCTACTTGGTATATTGGTGATCAGGATAATTATTCCTATCAAGAATATGGATGAGTATAATAACTTCATAACAGATTTTACGAGAATGGTTAGTAGAATCGAATATTTCCAAAAATTCAAGCTAATAAATTATTGATAATTCTTAATAGGCATGGTTTACAAATTCCTGTGGAACCGCATTATTGCAATTCCAATAGTAATAAAACAAAACACTTTCTCACTGAGAATTGTGATGATTCGACACTTTCACGGGAACTGTTTGGAATTATATCTCATTTTGTTTCAAGCTGATATATGGATCATGGGCATTGAAATGTTGTTGTTGAAATCCTCTTTGTTTAATTTGTGCTCAAAAAGAACTTGACACATGTTTATTCACGTTTTGATTAATGTATAAACCACTGACCTTCTCATTCTACCGATCTAACAAAAAAGCACATGAATCTACCGAAATTTGATGGAGTGAATGTATGTTCTGATATTCTAGGAAATCATGACGATATTATTCTGTAAATTTCCTAAGCATACCATAAATTGATACTTTTTTAGTTGAGTTATACGTTGACAAATCTATATTTTTTTCAAGCAATTTGATGTACATGCGTTTATTTTCAGCATATTTGCTATTTTCAATAGGTGTTAGTTTTTGGAAACCGATTTATTTTGTCAGAATACTCATTTTTTGTTCGAAAGATTAGTTTTTCGAACATTAATTCTGTAAATAAATGTAATCCATTTTCAATTTTGCTTCATTCTTAAAATAACCTTCTTGTCCAATATTTAGGATAAATAGTATTTCAAATTAAATAACACAAAAAATATGTTAAAAGGTATTTTTTTCCAAAAATCTACCGATTTTTTCCAAATATCTACCGAAATCTACCGATTTTTCCGAACTTATAGGTGCATACGTGGAGGACAACAGAGGAGTCTTTTCTCAAGATTGGCTGAAAGATTGTACCCAGAGGAAGAAAGAAATATAATGTTCTGAATAATTTTTTCAAAATTTTTTTTTTGTAATTTGTTAATAAGAAAGATTGAAGGAGTTATTCGCTTGTTTTAGTTTACCTTCTGTTGCACCCGAAAAAAATGAATAACTTTTAACACTGTTTGTTGTAAAATTGAATTCAATAATACAGCTAATATACAGATTCTCATCATAGGAATAGGACAAATCAAATTTAGTTTTTGATGTTCTATTCACATCTCGCAATGCGACCTGTATAGACCTGTGCAAAGCGGCCTGTGTAGAAACTTCTTATACACCTCGTAATGCGACCTGTTTGAGAATATCTTATACATCTCGCAATGCGGAGGTTAATAAGAAGTTCTCAAAGTCCTCGCCGCAGGAGGTGTATGCGAACTCTCAGTGTGGCTTGTTTGAGAATATCCACGTAGGATATCGTCAAGAGTTCTCTGGGAACTCTTTCGTGGCGGACATTTGGAGGAGATATAGAGCTCCCTGCGACCTCCCAAAGAAGTCACAAAAGGCGTCACAATTTCCTAAGAAGAAGTCGCAGGGATTTCTCTGGGATATCTTTGTGTTGCCTGGGTAGTTTTTTTTGCGGTTATTTCTCATGTTTTGGTGGAAAACTCATTGAAGGGCCCTCGAAAAATCAATTTTGTATATTTTCATGAAAGTTCCATCTGGATAGGTGCCCAAATAATGCAAAAAATGAAGGAAATACTAGAAGGACTTCCAGAAAGTGTGAAATCGCAGAGAAGTGTCTGAAATTACTGCAGAATAGTGTGCCTCTTGTAATATGGATGTTGCTTCTTCAATTTGTTTTTAATTTACAGTTTTTATTTTGTTATAGAATATGAAAGCCTTTACAGCATTCACACTCAGGTCCCCGTGATCATAAACATCTGGTCTGGTTTGGTTGGGTGCGATTTTATTGGTATTTGTGAGCATAAACGAAATCTTTTTTATGTTAAATTTAACATAATGGTGGAAGACATTTCATTAATCTATTTCATATTTGTTCTCGAACATGCGAATTTCAGCATTCATTCGATTAGACATCGTTCATATTCGAACAGGTTAGGTTCATGGAAAAGTATTCAGTGATGGCTGAGTACAATGAGATTCAGTTTTTTTTATTGCCCAAAACTGTTTAATCTATAATTTCTTTCAGAGTTCAGAATGTAAAGAGAAGCTTTGTTGTTATACTGAACTTTTTCTGTCTCTTAGTGTTTTGTCGTATCTGCCACCGATTTCGGGAAATATCGAAAATCTCGAAATCCTGAGGATTTCAAGAGAATCTTTAAAAACATTTTTCTACAAGAAAACATAAAGTTTAGTATAACAACAAAGTTTCCTTTCACATTTTTTCAAACTAACACTGGCTCACCAAAAAAAAAAGTTTTGAAGGAAAACATGTGACAGTGTTCCAGAAAAAATATCACACTGTAGATCTGCTATCGAAATTGCCATGTAACGTGGTGAGAACTCTCAAATGTGATATCTATGCCAAATTTCAGTTGAATATCTTGTAAAGTGTAGATACTATGAGAAAAAAGATTCAAACTTCAGCACTCTGTATCTCGAAAACGAAACGTTTGCGACGTCATATGTTTATGGGACTTCATTTTTCTTAAACTCACTTAAGGAATCTTCCCTTTTCGTTTGTATGTTCAGTTTTGGAACACTCTGTATATTGAGAATATTCCAAAATTTCATGAAGAGAATACCTCGATTTTAGAATATCTGTTTCTATCTGATTGTTTCTTCAGTTTTCTTTTATTGTATTTTTCGAAATATGATCTGATCGGTTTATTCTTCGATTATTTTTATAGTCCAGTGAAGCATCCAGATTATTTTTGAGGTCAAATTTCATCGGATGAAATGAGGAATAACTCCAAAACGGTGCATTTCATTGAAAAAACATGAGAAATCTTTTATTTTCTGAAATGATTCAAAAATATGAACCGTTTATGTCTTTCAAGAAGTTTCGTAGTATGTTTGCGTGGGTTTATGAGTAGGCTACGCTGTAACTTTTATACCAGGAGGAATATTGAATAAGTGTTGAATGAGGAATATACACCATGAATGGCATGAATTCCGAAATTCAGTTCGTTTGAAGGACGGAAGAAAAATATTTTTTTCATGGATTCTCGACACTCTGTATCATTCAAACGGAACCGAATTTTAAAAAATGGTATGAGAAAAAAGTGTTTTGTTTGATGAGAGGAATCCACAGTTGAAATATCAAGTCAACAAGTAAAAGACTCACTATGTAGGCAGGGTGACCCATTTTGAAAGATCCGCTAGAATAACTCCTTGGGAAAAACCTGTATGAAGAAATGTTTCAAATGAAAGTTTCTTAGTTTTTATGGGGAAATCGAATGCAAACATTCAATCTGACCTTGGAGTGATTTCGAGGCCATTTCAAGATCAAGTAAATTTTTGGGATAGGAAATATGCATTTGTCGTTGCAGAATATTAATTTGCGTGAAAAAATTCTGCGCTCTTTTGTTTCTGTCATGATATGAATCGTTGTGGAAATATGAAGTGTTCTCTGCTCAGAATGGTGAATGCAATGAGATTTTATTATCACGGTGTCAAATCGTGTGTGGGGTTTGAAAAAAATTCGGAAAACAAGACAGTTTTTCATTTTTGAATATGCTCATACACAATATCAAACCAAATTATTTGATGAGAAATGAACTTTGAAGTACTTTACCATGACTATCTTAAGCATGAAACACTTCATATCTCCAGAGGAAATCTTTTTATGGAAAAACAAAAGAGACAGCATGTTCTAGTTCCTCACGAAGATTATTAATATTCTGCAACGAAAAAAGTATACATATTTGGCTCTCCTCAGGGAGTTATTTCAGTGGATCTTTTGAAATGGGCCATCCGGTATAATGGGTGTTCCATTTGAAATATCGAAGTTGTTAGCACTTTTTATGGGGGTGGCAACACCGCCGAAAATATTTTAGAGCAACAGAGCAGTGGTTTCTACCCAAGAACCAAATTGTCAATAAAGTAGCAAGTATTGTTATCCGTAAAAGTCCACGGCTCCTTCGACCATGGCCACTCTGTATACTTAATCGGATCAATCAACATTCCGTCGATACAGAATCAAATACAAAGTAGTCGATTGTTTCCTCAATGGTCTTCAGCAGCCAGTTTCTCCTATATCATGCGGTAACATGTGCATAATCAATTATGTCCCTTCAATCATTTCAGTCCAATTACCGATATTATTCGCTGATTGAATCTAGATTTCAGATTTTTTAGTTGATGCATACTTGGTTGATCTAATTAGGATCTCATTCGCTTCATTGCACGAAAGAACGTAGTTAGTTATGTCAATGTTATTTTGTGGTTAGCATAATAAGAATCCCATTAATGAATCATAACGGAAGACGCCGTTAAAAAGCTGCATAGCTGAAAACCGCATTACGAACAAGAATACACTGGCATTGCATATTCAGCCTAAGTTCTGAATTTTCTTGTATAATAATCACAATAGCAGTAATAGCACATAGGAATACGTCAACTCCATTTACAATTATTTGAAAACATGTTGTATGCTCAACTATAAATGCCAGATACATTATGATGATGAATACAGGTGTGAATGGCATTCAATTGAATTGGTAAAACTAACAAGGTCAATAATAGTCTCGAACAATTCTGTCTACCACACCATCCTTGACTGATGTGAGGGAATCTTGTCTCGGTTTCTATATCAGTTGGCTTTATCGTGTCGGTGTATTGCTGCTTGAGCGGGGGTGCAATGTGCAAGGTGCAATACATCAGAGCATTCACGTTGAATTGATAGGGAAGTAATAATCATAATAACAACAAACAGTCTTTATTTCAAATAATTCTACCATACATCTTATAATAGCAGGGCAAAACGAAATGCAACAGTGTCACAGACATCAAGAGTCTACGCTACAAAGTCCTCCAAACAATAAGGCTCCCTATCTAATAATAAACTATAAATTTTTTTCTTGAATATTTGGTGATCCTTTACCTGTCTCTGAGTGGTTGACAGATTGCACTTTGGGAAATTGCACGACATTGTTCTTGTGTCATATCAATATTTGATGTTGTTCATAAAGTTCCTGGTTTTTATGCATAAATAGTAAGCATTCTTGAATAAACAATGCATACATGGTTAGTATTCCTTGCTGTTTGAAATGTCCTCTACATGATTCTCTGTACCCAATAGCACACATTATTTTGATAGCTTTTTTTGTAATTTGAATAAGGATGAGATGTTTTCAGATCCATAAAACAGTAAACCAAATCTAAGTTTTGATTCAATGGTGGCGTGGGACACAGTTCTCAGAATTTTTTTATTTAGGTATTTGGATATTATTCTGATGGCATATATAGAAGGTCCCAGTTTTTCACCTAGGTAACTTACATGGGCTTCCCAGTTAAGTTCATCAATTTGGACACCCAGGAATTTTGTTGATTTTGCTACCAAGTATTCTTCATTGTTGAGAGTCACACTGCTTGGATTTTCTATTCCTGAGTTAGTTGGATGGAAAGAAATCATAGTAGTTTTATTCTTATTAAGTATTAAGGTATTTTGGTGTAGCCACTCTTGAGCTTCTTGTATGATATTCTCTGTTACCTTTTTCAAGTCTTGTTGTTGAGGTTGGTATCATCTGCGTAACTCGCTTCAGATACAATGGTTGAGTTGCTATTTGAAAATCGTTTATGTATAAAATAAACAGTAATGGGCCAGCTACGCTACCCCGAGGTATGCCTAATTTTGTTTTCCAGATCTGACTGAAATTTCATCTGATCGTAGCTCCACAACTAGACCTCTTTCCTCAAAATATGATCCAATCCACTTCAAAGCAACATTTCCAACTCCTATTCCTTTCATCTTCTTTATCAGTATCATGCAGTCCAGAAAATCATAGGCTTTTGACAGATTTAAAAATAATCCAAGTGCTATGTTTATGCTACAGTGGCTTTATACAAGACAGTGGCGACAATTGGGTCATAGAACACATTTTTGCACAAACATGGCGGATATTTGTTTACATTTGAGTGTCGTGCTGTTTGACATTTGACTCGATCTTGAGCTTTTTCTATTATGACATGACAACAAAACAATGAAAGTCCGCCATTAGTGGTCGAAAACAATCCGACCAATCAAAACGTGAACGTCTTTTGTCGCCACTGTCTTGTATAAAGCCATTGTAGTTTATGCTTTCAAAAGCATCTGTGATCCTTTTTATGAAATGGTACACTGCAGTCTTATTGGATCTGCTTTTGAGGTATCCATGCTGGTTTTTACTGATTGCAGAACCCAGTATAAGATATTCTATTAACTGATTACAGAAAGCTGACTCAAAGATCTTTGCAAATGATGTTAATATGCTAACCGGCCTATAGTTTTGATTGTCATCTATATTTCTCTTTTCGAATATTAGTTTCACAAGTGCTATTTAGTTAGTTGAAAATTTACCTTTTTGTAATGAGTTATTACTATTTGATTCCTCATCAATACTACTGTGATTGTTCCTCATATTTTTGACAATGTCTCTGATATTCTCTTCTGACAATGATCGGATGTGAAAAGGTACTTCAACTTTCTTTTCCTTGTCTTTTTCACTTTCTTGAGTTAGTTTGATTTGTTGTGCAAGGTTTGGGGCAATATTCATGAAGAACTTATTGAATTCATCTGCTAACCTTTTCAGGTTATTATTATTCTGAGGTACAATGCAGTTTTTCACTTTGTTTTTTGAGGAATTTATGACAGACCAGACTGCTTTAATTTTATTATCAGGAATTTCTATCAATTTTTCATAAGTGGAAACTTTTTGTTCAGATAGTAGTTCATCATATTGTTTTTTACTTCCTTCGATTTTAAGATTTTGGTCTCTACTACTTATAATCAACAAAATATCCAGTTTGTCTTTTATCAGTTAAATAGACAGATCCAGAGTTATTTTCCTTTCAGGTTTTAATTTGATCAGGGGCAAGCTATATGTAGGTTACGTACATATATTTCCATAGACTGACGACCAGTTCTGAGAACCCAACAGTGTTTTGAATTTTTCCACATTGCTTTCAGAATATATTCTTCTGTAAGTATTTTTTTGTATATAGTCTGTACAGGGTGAGTCTTTGAAATATATTTTAACTCTACATTTTGAGGCTAAAGCTCAAATTTTTAATTTTTCATTTTCATCCTCCATTTTTCCGAATTCGGCTCTGTTAAGAAGGTAGAGCCATTTGAACAAATATTTGGCCAAAAACGTGCTTCATAAGATTCTCTGCAAAGACCACAAAGTTCATATTTCTCGATTGAAATTGAGTTTATACATTCAGGGAATAATTAGGTACTAACACAGAATATCTAACTACACAGAAGCATCTTTCCGCCTTCCCGCCAAAACTTTATTTGATGACGCTTGTGCCTTGTCAGATAGTACATAATATGTCAACGTGAAATTTAAACTTTCTGTTGGACCCATAGAATTATAAGTATAGTATAGAATTATGTCACAGAATACCCTAACTTAGTTAGGTATTCTGTGATTATGAGGCTGAACCGCCCAAAAGTGACATATGTACACAAAGTGCCGATGCTTAGTGACGCTTCTGTGTAGTTAGGTATTCTGTGGTACTAACCTTATTTGAATAATAATGTTAAAAAACACGATATTTCTAAAAAAAACACTTAGTTTTGTCCGATTATGTATATCTGGAATGAAAAAGGCATATTCCTCCCAGCAAAAGAAGTTCCTTCTTCGATTTTCTTAAAGATTAGTTTGTGAACACTTATAACTGGTTAATGGTTTCCTCGATATCCCAAAAATATCTTATAAAGAATGGGTTTTCACTAAATTCATAATAGATCAACCTAACCTAACTCGTTTCGTATTTAGAACAATCAAAACAATATTATCTTCCATGAACGTTTAACAAAACTTTTGAGAAGACGATGCCAGATAGTTGATTTTCGGATAACATATTGAAACGGTGTGTCTTGCGCGGCAGCGGGCATGCGATTTAGGCATTCAGAAAACGCAAATGTAGTCAAGTCGGACAATACTTTTGCGTATTCAGTATTGTCTGAATGAGTGAAGCGCTTGCCAGCTGCCACGGTTTTTTGTATTTTTTGAGTGGATTTATGAGGCGGCTACGCTGTAACTTTCATACCAAGAGAAATATTGAATAAGTTTGGATTGAGGAGTATGCACCGTGAATAGAGTATACAATCAACCCAAATTCAGTTCATTTGAAATAGTAGATCCTAAGATAATAAAAAAACTGTATTTTCCGATATTCGACACCCTGTACCTTTCAAACGAAACCGAATTTTGGAAAATGGTGTGAAAAATGTTTCGTTCTCACACCCTGTATGTATATTCATTTTTATCGAAACTGCAATTTTGAAATTATCAGGATCATTCAATTTCAAGCTACCATATTTATGGAACCCTTTGTCTAATTTTGCCATTAACGAAACTCAAACATTCAAGATGCGGTCATGCTCTGAATTTTTCATGTCTTCAGATTTATCCGTTCGAGAGTTATCGTGTTTACGGACGCCTGGACTTGAATTTGATCAAGGATTGGTGATCAGTGAATAGAAACTAGATGATTGAGAAAGATGACATATCTTCAGTTGATAGTCAGATGTTGTCAATTCGTTCAACGCTGCTTGACTTCCCGATGAAATCATTTTTTTCTATGAGGAAAAAATGCACCTGTCATACTGTGTACATAAAAATTGATCACTTAAAGCACTGACGTGCCAGGAGCTTCTGAGCGTTCGTTCCTTAACCGTGTAGGTAGATTCATCTTGTAGTAAAGAAATTCACCTCGGAGGTAGATTCGCAATTGCCAGTGCGATAAACTGGTGTTTAGTGCAAAGTAATCCTGTAAGGGAAATTTTCTCGATTTGTTGCACGAACATATGTAAGGTGCATTTCTATACATTCTGAGATTTTGTATTGATTATGCCTGTCATATAAGTAGGTAGTTAATGCGCATTAATAATAAATTGATCGTTGTAAAAAATTTCATTATCTCTTCCAATACAATTTACAACTCGCGCGCAGTTTTCAGCAATGTCCCCTCTTCTGTTCTATTGGCTTGGCTTCGTTTATCGAACGACTATTAGATACAAATTGTTTCAGCGCTGGTATTTTTCAGCTTTGGTATGTGAAAAAATGGACAATAAGAGAGTTTCGTATGATGTATAACTTCTTCAAAATTTTTGTCCTTTCGAAATTATGGTTTTCTTGTTGAGATCTTGGTTATATTCATTTCTACATTTAACGAATGTGAAGATTAAATTCCATTTTTGACGGTCGGTGTCGAGGAGTTCATGAATGAATTGTAAATTGCGTATTTGAATGAATTCTTATTTTGTATGCGAGAAGAAATCAAAAATAACATAGGTGTAGTTTATGACGAGGTTCTCGATTATTTTCGAGTTATCACTCCCAATATTTCTGTATAGACCCGGCATCATGCATGACAGCTGCTGTCAAATTCCATTTGTCGGCTCTAAAAAACTCTGTTGGATTATTGGATGAAAATCTACCTATAAGATGGACCTACCCAGAAGATGGATGAAAGGGCGCTCAGAAGCTCCCATTTTCACGTCAGTGCTCTTTATCTCACTCGAAAACAAAAATTCACCATTGAGCACATCGCAAGGACCAAAAAATCGTGAATTAAACTTCCCAGTAGGGAACTCCATGAAAGTTTTCCGACGAATGGACGATGTTTCTCTGAAGTCGGAGGAATTCTGAAATTGAATGTCAACCTAAGGTTCCATAATTAGGTTCACCCAAGTGGAAAATTCATCGAGTAGGGTCCACAGCGTAGGCTACATAATTTCACAATTTATGTAACTGTATAAACTTCCGCTTTACCAGGTCGCTTCTCCATGATCTTACAAGGAAGTCGCAAAATGGCGAATGCGAGCCATGAAAATAAATATTCTTGTATTATTAACGTATGGTCCAAAAGTTTTGGGAAAAATTTTACTTGGTCTGATTGAGAAGCAACGTGTCAGGGAAATAATTAGGCAAATCGAAAATAATGGTCTCTTGTCTGTTACTTGAATTTTGATTTATGATAAGGATAGTTAAGTTAAATTGTTGAATAATTCGATAAAAATATAAGATTATTCTAGTCAGAGTTATATGCTTTTGAAATTTTTCCCAAAACTTTTGGACCATACGTTATGTATCTACAATTTCGAGGTCCGAGGACAATATAATAGGTATGTACGTTAAGTTGACAGCCCACCAAAACGGATCGGGTTCGGACCTATGCCATAATTTTGTACCCATTTTGTACCAATTTGTACCACCTTTAAAAAATTTTGTACCCCCACCGTTTTCGAACTATCGACCCCATTTAGGTGGGCTGCCAACTCAACTTTAAGTTGGCAGCCCAAAATTGATCGTATCGAATTCAAACAAAAACTGCAATTTTGTACCCATTTTGTACCCTCCTGAACCACTTTTATTTTTTCTCTAGGACCTACCGTTCCCGAGATATGGAATTTTGAAAAAAAAATGTTCTCAAAATTTTTCAGAATTTTGCACCATAATTTTGTACCCATGTTGTACCAATTTGTACCACCTTTAAAAAATTTTGTATCCCCACTGTTTCCGAGATATCGACCTCCTCTTAGTGGACTGCCAGTTTAACGTTCAGCTAGTGCCAACATTTCGGGGGTTAGGTTAGGTTAGGTTGATTGAATTCGAAGACAATATATAGTATTGCACCAATTTGAACCACTCTTATGTTTGCTCTAGGACCGAGATATTGGATTTTGAAAAGAATCGAAGAAAAGATACAGAAGAACGAAAAGAGTGAAAACAAAGTGTACCTTATCAATAATTAGGACATCATTCTAACAATTTGAAATTTTACAATTAATTTGGTAATTTTTACCAATCCTATTTCGAGACCCTATCGATACCGATAATTGCTCTCAGATGGTAGTTTTTCTGATCTTTGTATCACGTTCTTCTGAAGTTTCATTTAATTTTTTTCTCGTCTCATTCAAAATTTCGAAAGTAATAATCAATAATTGAAAAAAATCTCTTTAAGATTTGTTGAAAATTATATTTTTTACAAATCGACAAAAAACATGTGGCGGCCTGTGGCCGCCCCATGAGTTTGGTCGCCCGCGTGAGGGGCACGCACTGCACACCTGCTAGGATCGGCCCTGTCATGACCCCTCCATTTTCGAAGGTTTGCTCTTTTACGCTCTTTTGAACGTTGTTAGACTTAGTTACTCTGCGACACTTTTGCGACTACTCGTTTTAAATACTTACATAATTTGCCAGTTTAATTCGACCAGTTTTTTGGATTTTTTAGTTTTAAAATTTTAGCATTGATTTCTTCGATTCAATTTCCCGTGGAAAATAAAATCAGTGCGAGGAAAATTTGAGACAGGACTCCCAGTTATTTGTGCAGTGCACACCTACTTCAGAAAACCGGTAAGGCCCCGTTTATATTTCTCACATGGCATTGTCCGTTAAATATCATTCTAACAATTGAATCATTGTGTGTTCCACGACTTTTAAACCATTTTTCTTCATTTATTATCTGTATCATAATTTACTATCCCTGGTGGTACCTTAATCTCTGTATTTATCAGCAACCTTTTTAAGGATTGAGTTCGGCGAGATTACAACGGGGTTACGACCGCGCTTCACCCTTTCTCAATTCGCTGAAGGTTGACGGATATACGAGAGACTTCGTCAAGTCGAGTGATTCCCTTTCGCTGGGATTACTCGCCTGAGCGTTGTTGGTCCACCGCCGTAACCTGCCTGTATTTCATCCACAATATTTTCTGGATTTTATACTGTATTACATTTCTTTGCGATTCCTTAATCTCTGGATTCAGCAGCAAATTTTTTGAGGATTGAGTTCGGCGAGATTACAATGGGGTTACGACCGCGCTTCGCCTCTGCTCAATTCACTGAAGGTTGACAGAAATCCAAGAGACTTCGTCAAGGCGAGGGGTTCCATCTTCTGGGACCACTTGTCTGGACGTTGTTGGTTCACTACCGTACCCGACTTATTTTCAACCCCATTTTACTTTCAAGATTTCATCTTGTATTTTGATTTCCTTGTGGGGCCTTAATCTCTGTATTCATCAGCGACTTTTTGAAGATTGAGATCGGCGAGATCACAACGAGGTTACGACCGCGCTTCACCCTTTCTCAAATCGCTCAAGGTTGACGAAAATACGAGTTCCATTTTCTCCCCCGCACCCGATTTCTATTTCACTTAGAGGTGCTCGAAGATTCGTATTTCACAGCGACGTCCTTGTGAGTTGACATCGGCGAGTTCACAACGGGGTTACGACCGCGCTTCACCCTTTGTCAACCACTGGACGTTTGCTCGCCTAAGCGTTGTTGGTCCATCGCCGTGGCCTGCCCGTATTTTATCCACATTATTTCCTCGATTTTATACTGTATTATATTCCTTTGTGATTCCTTAATCACTGGATTTATCAGTAACCTTTTTGAGGATTGAGTTCGGCGCTTCACTCTCTCTCAATTCACTGAAGGTTGACAGAAATCCAAGAGACTTCGTCAAGCCGAGGGGTTCCATTTTCTCGGACCGCGTGTGTGGATGTTGTTGGTTCACTACCGTACCCGACTTTTATTCGATCCCATTTTACTTTCAAGATTTCATCTTTTATTTTGATTTCCTTGTGGGGCCTTAATTTCTATATTTATCAGCGACCTTCTGAGGATTGAGATCGGCGAGATCACAACGGGATTACGACCGCGCTTCACCCTTTCTCAATTCGCTCGAGGTTGACGAAAATACGAGAGACTCCGTCAAGTCGAGGTGCTTCATTCTCTGGAGTTACTTGTCTGGACGTGATTTGTTCTCCCCCATACCCGATTCCTATTTCACTTAGCGGGGCTCGAAGCTTCGTATTTCACAGCGACGTCCTTGCGAGTTGACATCGGCGAGATCACAACGGGGTTACGACCGCGCTTCACCCTTTGTCAACCCGCTGGACGTTTGCGGATTCACTAGGATCGCTTCGTCAGGTCGAGAGGTTCCATTCTCTGGAGTCACTTATCCGGACGTAATTGCTGTGACAGCTGCCCTTGTTTCCCCTGTGCTTTCCGCCACAGTCCAAGTATTAGTCGATAATTTTTCCTCAATATTTGAGTGTGGAACACATCATTGTAAGTTGTTAGATTATATGATATTTTCCGTGGCCTGCCGAATTTTGAAGTTTTGCTTTGTTACTCCCGTACTTCCCTGTTCACCGTTCAATTCTCGCATTCGCTCACCTCGCCCGACCGTCCTTACTCACCCGATCACCGTTTATTCTTGAATTTATTAATTACTGTAAAATATAATGCATTGTAACCTTTGGAGTAATAAATCTCTTTGAGTAGAGCATGCCTTTATTTGAGAACTCTGAAATATTATTTAGTTTTGAAAATATATGTTCAAATTTTTAAAATTGATATTACGGCTTCTTCCTCTTGATTCAACCCAATATGAATAATGCATATATTTCTTTCAACAACTCGTTAAAATCAGGACGAGATCATTTGAATCATTCATAAACTACTTATGAGTAGATTCATAAACTGATTGGAATCCAATTTGAAAATACAAGATTTATCCTAAGGAGAAAAAATATACAAATAAACACACCTGAAATTATAAATATTATTATAATTATGTGAGTGTATCGTGTGAAAACCTCATCTCTTTGGAGCAATTAATAAGCTGGGCATTTATGTTTAAAATCAGTCACTCTTGTTTGGGACACCCTGTATTCTTGACGCCGTTCATCCTGACTCACGAATGTTTGTACTTTTTGAATTTGTTGAGTTCATACATTTTTTTGGTGAGTTATTGTTTGATGACTTTTAATGAACTCTGTTGATTTCCTTTAATATAAATTGTAGACCTGAAGAAACGTTGCCACGAATGTGAGATAACTTGAACATTTGTTTTTTTCTTAGTTCTGTTTCAGGCTATCTGTTATTTTTTATTGAGAAAATGGAGGACGCCAATTATTTTGGTAATATCAATTTCTTCGTAACTCAACTCCCAATTCGTATGAAATTTCATATTTGAATCAATGAAATAGAAACACGGGATAGCCACGGAATCGTTAGCATTGTGTGATCTCATTTCGCATAGTTGGAATATTAGAAATTGAAATTTTTGAAATTATATGCTCCCAAATTATTGGGCCGGTATTATGATTTATACGAACTCAACTGAACCATTCGAATATCGAATGTACTCTGAAAATTTCTGGACTCTTGGTTTCTTCTTCAGAAGAATATGTAGTCTGGGTGCCGGTGGGATAATTTGCCAATTATTAATAAAGTTGTCTTACTTTCTGTTTAACGTAATTAGGTAGAGTCTACCACATATTTCCTTTGTGAAATTTTTGTAGTCGCGGCTTTTTTTCAGCAAGCCTCTCGTAAGTCGGCCATATTTTAAATTTTTCTGAATCATACATACCCTTTTTTTTGTAAAATGCAATGATAAAAAAATCTGTGAGAAATGAGAAAACATGATTGTCCGGCAAAAATAGTGTGGATTTGAGCGTGTCTACCAACATGAACATCCTGAAAATCGAATTTTTTTAAATTATTAATACCCTCCTGTTTTTTTCAGAATCAGTTGTTTTAACTATATGGAATATGAAAATGCAATGGTCCGACAAAAAAATGTGGCATTTTTCTTGTAAAACAAATGGAAAACGACGTTTTTTGCGATGAAAAAAATTATGAATAATGTTTTGGTTTTTTCTTATTCTCTCGTCACCTTGAAAATACAATGTAGTGCGTACCAGATGTCCGACAAAAAAATGTGGCGTTCATTCAAAAATTGAAGAATTCAGTGCTCTAATTTGGGCATATATATATATATATTCTTTTGAAAGAGAGAATTACATACTGTTTTGTAATATCAAACAATATATGCATGAGTAGACTATATGCATTTATCGGATATAACTTTTCTTATGTTATAAATAAACATTTGATTTTTCGAGGATCATATGAGAAGGATATGCTGAATACTATCATTCAACCGTCTGACGAAAAAAAATCTGCGATTTCTCAGTCCACCGAATGAAAGTTATTGGTCTAGTGAGACTGCATTTTCATAACTAACATTTTCAATCATTATATTTGACATTTAAATTTCGATGAAAGTTGCCTTTTTTCATACTTTTGGTTGCTTTTATAAAGCTAAGTCAATTTGCATTACTCAAAAAATTCCTAGAATCTGTTGGATACGGAAATTCTACTCTAGAAGTGAAATGTTGCACAAAGTGGTAGAAGGTAACCTGGGACACCTTTTTGAAACACCTCTGGGGTTATAAAAAAATGTTTTCAATTGTTTATACTTGTAGCTATTTATTTTTAAGGCTGAAGATGTTATAATAAATATGAGAGAATGGACTATCAAAATAGAAATGCAGATACTGAATTTTTTCTGTCCCAGTTGAAAATGGAATATCCACCCCAGGTCGAAATTGCGAATTCTTCGAAAAGAAAGTGGTAGTTTCATGGAATCCCGTTTGAAGATTACAAGGGTTGTAAAAGTAGTTTGGTAATATTCCCTATGAATATGAGTGCTGTTTCGGTTTTGCACCACAGTCCTCTGCAGTCTGAAACTGTGTAGACGGATTATATAGTGTGTTGCAGTATTTTCTCTTCTTGAAATAATTTTTGTTCTATTCTATTCGACAGCTTTTCAGTTGTTGCCGATGGAGTGTTTTTTTGTGTGAATATTTGAAGAATAACCTTGGCTTCAAAACGAAGAGAAGAGTAGTGAAAAAATTCACAGCTGACATCCTTAGACATTGTAAAATATTCTTGGTATCAAGAAATCACAAATATTTAGATGTAATTGTACCCGACGATTGGTGTAATACTTTTACTGGATACCATTCATCTTGTTACAAAGAATTCAATGTGAGGAAGGAGTTGTTCCATATTGTTTTTATCAGATTTAAATGAAAATGTCAGTAAACAATTTAATTATACACTTTCAATTAAAATCAATCGTTTCATTCAATAATAATCAAAGAAAGATTCTGAAACAAAACCATATTTTTCAAGTAGTGTTTTTGTCCGACTAAGGATTTGCCGCATATTATATGGTGGACAGTTTTTTTTCTATGAAACGAATCTCTCTATGGTCGACTTACGAGAGGTTTGCTGAAAAAAAGGCCGCGACTATACAGACATTTTCACAGGGGAAAAGTTTCGTAGACTCCACCTAATAAAGCTATACAGAAAGCAAGAAAACTTTATTAATAATTTTCAATTTGTCTCACCGGTACCCAGACTAATACGAGGCAGTTTGTGGAAGAAACTGTTTCAATATATGAGCCAAGCAGCATTTGTCGGATTCAGTACACGAATGGGCGACCTCTCAAGTTACGAATTGGAACGATAGTGCAAAAGCTTCTTTCTATATGTTTTCCACATATTTGATTCGAGTTTTTTTCTGTTTATGTATCTATACAGTTCAGGATATGAAATTCAAAATAGCGCAAATATTTACATAGTTCGCCACTTCGGTCTCGACCAAGAGCAATAATAAAATTCGACAAGCTCTTCCGAATTTTAGGCGAACGTTGAAACAGGAGATAGCAAAACCGAATTATCCATTCATATTCACACTTCCGCTTCATTAAATCGGTTCGGCGTCATAAAATCCGGCAGATTTCATATCCACTGCAATATAGTCGGCAAACGAAAATGTAACAGTCAGCTACCGAAACGTGTATTCAGGAGCTTAATAAATGCAAGCACTGGGCCGTTGAATATTCAAAAAGATACTCCACGTATAAATCTCAACAAGTAAGGTACCAAAGAAAAAGAAACAGTCCCATCATTCGTCCGTATCTTGCGAAGCTTCATTCGGGCTTGAAAGAGATCTCACAATAAAACAAAGAAGAGCTTGTCATTCGGAGTCGGCCCAGGCTTTTTAATATTCATATCACGAGCGAGTTTATAATTTCGGTGGGTTTAGTATTTATTGAAATTTTGCGCAGACTGCCTCCGAAATTGTCGCGCCCACGGCACAACGTGCGTAAGATGTTCCGAGATATAGAACCAGTCTTGAGAACACTTTGCTTTGCCACGGGCGGATGATTTGTTCACGATTCATGAATATCTCGCCCAATGATTGGGAGTAACCTCGTTCCAAGTTGTAATAACTACATACAGACAAAGACGGAAAAATATTTTCGTCGCTATTTTTCTTTTACAGTTTTATGATGATACTGAGACTTGTAGTTGAAGCAGGGATGATCAACAGAGTTGTTTATTTTTTATTTACATATACAGGGTCACCCAAATTGCTTGATTTTGGCTGTTTCTGGTATTTCTAGCCCCTAGAACTTCTAGGCTAGATAGGTGAAAATGTCTAGCCTAGAAGTACCAGAAACAGCCAAAATCGAGCAATTTGGGTGACCCTGTACAGGCAATTCCTCAATTGTGAAGGGTTTTCCAATAAGAGGCGTTATTTTGAACAGCCCGCTCTTTCATTATATTTCACTTTTGAAGCTGTCATTGAAGTTTGACAAGTAGAAACTACGACTTAGTCTGAATATTCTGCTCGGCGCACACTTCTTGCTCTCAGCCGGTCTTTTATTATGCTCTCGTCGCTCATTTCACTCTGCATCGTGATCTTTTATTATCAGAGCGAGCAAGAAGATCAGCTCTTTCCATATATCTAATAATTCCTATATGGGTAATAGCCAATCAGAATTGAAGCTGGGCTTTGGTAAAACTCCTGGTTCATTTTTCACTTATAATCGTTGTTGTTATTGTTCATTTTCGCGTTTAATATAATCATAGTTTATTTACCTAGTTGAGTTGGTTAGTCTTTATAGGTATAGTTGGTCCGTTTTTGAATAGTATTTATATCTATTTGAGAATTTTCCTGTGTTCTTTTATTCAATAAGGAATTAAACATGTCTTTAAGGAGCTCTACTCACAAATGTTACATTTGTGACCCTACACGCTCGAATTCATATCACAGGTAAAAAAAAATTCAAATACAACTGTTATACGTTCATGCTTTCTCCTTTACCACTATATTTTTTTCAGGTTCCCTCAGAATCACCTACAAAGATCTCAGTGGATGGCCCTATGTCACCTAAATGCTGATGTCGCACAGCTGAGAATTTGTGGAAGACATTTTGTTGAAAATTATTTTACAGGGAAAGGTACTAATAGAAAACACCCAGAGAAGTCAATTTTGGTTTGGATGGATTAAAGTATAAATCTCTTTCTGAATAGAAACCCACTGAAAGGGTTGACTCTAAGTTTTTAATGGCCAATGTACCGTTAGGTGAAAGAGCTGTTCAACACACATATTGGATGTGTTTTTCTTTTCATCAAATGAATGAAATCAGTCAGTTAAACTGACTCTAGAATAAATGCATTCTGAAACTTAATAAATCATTTGTTACATATTATCTGGGTTCTGTATTTATGTTCATCGTATTGAGAGGTAAACTTGCCTTGGCTTAGGATTACGTCATATCAATACGCAGTGGAACCCCGATATAACAAATGGGAAGGGAGCAAGTAGAAATTCGTTATATCAAGTAAATCGTTAAACTGAGGTGAGATTGGTCTAAAATTTGTTCTATCGAGGTTCCACTCTAGGTTTATTCACCTCAACATTAAGTACTCATCTTGTTTTAGCAAGAAACTTGCATGATTTTAATCTTCAACTGTTTACAGGCAATCCTTCCAATCAACGGTATGTCTTTTTAGTTTCAACTTTGTTTTTTAGATTACATATCATCCTGCTCACTATTTAGATGGTATTATTGAAAATTTAACAAAATTCAGCAATTTCAACATCTTTTTATTTTAGGTCTTGGTTCAGTATTTTTGCAATACTGTATTACTTAGTGTATGTACTGCTACCTCCACTCCCATGTTCTCGATATGTCATAATAAAAGCCTCTCATTCAATTTCAATGGAATATGCAGTCCCCGGGTTGTTAAAAATTTCCATGAAGGTACTCGTAACAAACTCCAAATCACATATTCACATAATAATCCAATCAGAAAAGTTCAACCTGTTCTCGAAAGTGCCCTTCTGAGATAAATTTTGGATTTATCCTTGTCTGACGGCTATTGGCTATTTCCCTTACTATGTAAGCAATTATGATATGGATCATGGGCTAAAAATTCATAGTTTACCTGAAAACTCATAGTAAGAAAATATTTCGAAGTAATTTCATGTACCATTTCAAAATTGGAGGAGGATTCAAACTTTTCTAATACTTTACTCATGTTGAATATGTCATGAAAGCTTATTTCCCCAAAAACCTTATCAAATAGGCCCCATATTTTCCAATCTACCAAAGTGAACAAAACTTCATATGTCTCAATTAAGAAGTAAGTTCATCCAAATCTACCTACCTCTGCATGTAAACTGGTTTGTTCTCTTCCTTGACCATAATTTTTGGTATGAAATTGTAATGAAAAAAATGTGTAAATAAACTGTAAAATAGTTATTATTTGTTTTATTACATAGAATGATTGAATACATCATTTTAAGAAATTGCGTAACACAAATTTGAATAATTAATGTTCATGGCCTCTACTTGATAGTACTTCAATAGTTGCTATGAAAAGGATCTCAAAAAGGAATGTTTGAAGCAAAGAAGGACTTCTTCATTTAGAATTGAAACCTTTCAATAAACAATCAAAAATTATTAAATCCTGAGCAAGTAGATCAACAAAACAAGACAAAAATTCAAGACTTCTTATCAAACAAAAATTGTGAAGAGAATAACTATTGGTAGGTAACATTGCGAATAAACATATCCTTGAATACCTACCTGAAAAAACACATTTCAATTTTGTTTCAGTAATGAAATATTCAATTCAGCTAAAACACAAGAATCTTTTTGACTTCTAGGTACATTACTTTGATAACAAGAGTTCATTTAACTATAGATAGATTTACGATGGATTATTCAACAATGTGAGTTACCATTTTATCAACCTCTCACAGCAAAGATATTCATAATTATACCTACGTTTTATTTTATCGGGTAGTCGGAATTCCATTAGAACTTCTGACGAAAATTTCTCGATGAATCCTTGATACATGAATTATCAATATTTATTCCGGCTAAAAGAATGCATTTCTGAAAACTTATAACATTCATTTCTTTGCGAAAACTAAAATAGAAAGGTTTTATTAGAACGTTTTCATCCAAGCAAGAAAATCTTGAAGCCTAAAATCTAAATAAATGATGACATAACCTCCAAGTCTATGGTCATAATTGAATTTCGAGTTGACGCATCCGTACAATTCAATCTTTACCAAAGATCTGACTTCACTTTCAGACAACTATTAGCAGGCGTACCTATAATCCATATTGGTATTAGTAGATATACTCCATTCACTTTTATAAAGTAGCCCGGGAGGCCCTGGAATTCTGACACATTTCACCGCGTATATTTTGAAAATGTTAGGTTATAGTCATTCTTCTGTCAGATATGAGCGCAACGTTGGGCACGAAAAATAATACCAATATAGAAAATGATGGAGATACGGAAAATTCAAGCCGTACGTCCACTTTCCAAAAAAAGAGGACAATTAAACAAAACTCCATTGCATCAAGAAAAAATGGCCGAAATTGACCTATTGAACAAGTCAATTCAGGACCAGATATAAAGAGATAAAAGATAGTAAAGACACTTAAGGGGAAGTATCACCTTCTGAATCGTGGTAAATCTCCATTCAAAAAGTGGTCTCTTTATTTCACGAGTAACTAGTGGAAGTGTGTCTGAGACGGCATAGCTGATGATCAAATTCCAGCAGACGTCAATTTGGAAATGTCAATTTTCGTATTTCCTAACATTCACACCAAGATACAATATAAAAGTCACTAGGAACTATAATTTGAATTTTTCATTGAATTTCACAAAATTTGACTGAAATAGAGAAAATATCGTCTAATACTCGTTGCAGAATGCAATTCCAATACTCATGCGTTCGAAAACTCGCTCCTTCGTCGCTCGTTTTCGAATTTCGCATTCGTATTGGAATAGGAGCCCATTCTGCAACTAGTTTTAGAATATACTATTTTGATTTTTTTTTGTTTTTACATCTTGTACTGGTTTTTCAATGAGTTTGAATCATTTCACTGTTTGGCATAAATAAATAAAAAAATTATTGCAGATTTTTCTTAGCTACCCGGTATTGCCCCCCTTTCCCATACATATATTTAAACTGAAGATTCCTCTCATCAAACGAAACACTTTTTTCCTATACCATTTTTCAAAATTCGGTTTCGTTTGAAAGATACAGGATGTCGAAATCTCATAAAAAAACACCTTTCTGTTCATATCTTCGGAACCGTTATTTTAAATAAACTGAATTTCGGTTGATTGTTTACACTATTCATGTTGATACATAGTCCTCAATCAAAACTTATCCAATTTTTCTCCTGGTATGAAAGTTACAGCGTAGCCGACTCATAAATCCACACAAAAATACCATAAGAACACTTGAAAAAGATAAACGGTTCATAGTTTCGAAAGATTCGATCATTTTAGAAAATAGAAGTATTCCCAAGTGTTTTCAATAAAACGCGTTGTTTTCGACTTATGTATTCCTATTTGTATAAGATGAAATTTGAAGAAAAATCATGAATTTCTAGAATAATCTGGATGCTTCCCTGGATGAAATTTCTTCGAATATTATTTCTTCTTTGGTCTCTTAACAAGTTAACAATGTTGACAGAATGTTTATCAACTTTGTCAGGACTAAAATCTAAATGATGGAAAAACGTGTGATGTGCAGATATGTAATAATAAAATCCCTCAAACGTGGAGATAAAATTGAACACCTAGGATCGTGAAAGCATACATTCAATACGATCAGTTTTTATTAAAAATTTATTGTTACCGTTCCCGAGATTGGTCCTTATAAAAAATAAATGTCAATGAAATACAAAATTCAGACATATGAAAATGATCGTCTAAAAACCACGTATTGAGTTGAAATTAATGAAGAATAAAATGATACGTAGCACTTAATAATCTGTGGCGATGTTTCTTTACAGCAACCAACTAGTTTAAAACTTCCGCACAAACAAATATTCATTCCAATTTATACGCATGAATTCTATAAACTCGACACTACACGTACAATATTACATTAAATCACTGAATGTCTTCATATCATCATCACGAAATAGAATAACACCTATAATAATCACGTTCCATGATTGTTTGTTAATAGTTGGCAGCGCCTCCAACGGTTATTGCGAATACCACTGTCCTCCGCCGGTTTTCACTTTACGCATTCGTCGCGAAAATTTGCCGTGTAGTCGATTTTCAATGGAAATGACATAATACGAATAGGTACATAGATATTTATGTATACTATGTTAGCTAAATAATCCTTCACCTCAGTGAAAAAATCAACAAGCTGGCAACATCTTCTCAAATGTTCTGTGAAATATTCACAGAAGATCATTGTTTTTAATACGAAATACATAGTTGGATCACTGTCTGAGGAAAATATGAACTAGTTATTAGTGTTTACAAACCAATCCCAAGGAAAATCGAAAAATGAATTTATTTTGACGGCAGAAATAAGTCTTTTCAGTTGTAGATATAATCGGACAAAACTAAGTGTTTTTGTTAAGAAATGTCGTGTTTGTAACATTTTTATTCCAATAAGGTTAGTACTTGAGTATTTCCTAAATGTATTAAGTCAATTTCAATCGAGAAATATGAACTTTAAGGCGTTTGCAGAGACTCGTATCAGGCACGTATTTGGCCCTTTTTTTCCAAATAGCTTTATCTTTTTAACAGAACCTAATTCGGAAAAATGTAAAATTTCTTTTGGCCTCAAGAATCTGCAGTTAAAATATACAAGTCAACGACTCACCCTGTATATAAAAGCTATCTTTTGTACAACACACTATTGTATAATAGCATATTATTCAACGAACAGTAATGTGAGTCATAACACACGCAGATAGGTTATTATCATCATCAAGTATGTTATGACCAAAACCGCTAATTTAATACTTTAATATATCTACGACTTCTTCAGTAAAACTCGAATTGAACTGCATTTTCACAAATCACAATTGAGAACAGTTGTCGAAAGCAATCTCTGTGACCGAGAATCGAATCGCATAGAAAACGTCAAAAATTCACGTTTTCCAAATGCAATTTTTGGATAATCAGAGACATTCAGACAAAAGGAAATGTCGGAATGGATGGGGAGGACGTAACCTTCATTTCCGAAATAGGGTTCCTAATCAATCCGACTTTTTTATCCATGCCGTAAGCAATTTCATTTTTCATATTTGTATTAAAGTGATAGGTAGATCGTAGATACTATCACAGCTCGAAATGAGTTGAATAATGGATCTCGTCGATATATTATTCTATGGGGGTAGATAATACCTAGTATATTCTAAAACTAGTTGCAGAATGGGCTCCTATTCCAATACGAATGCGAAATTCGAAAACTTCGTCGCTCGTTTTCGAACTCATGAGTATTGGAATTGCATTCTGCAAAGAGTATTAGACAATATTTTCTCTATTTCACTGAAATTTTGTGAAATTCAATGAAAAAATTCAAATTATAGGTCCTAGTGACTTTCATTTTGTATCTTGGCAGTTGGTGTGAATGTTGGGAAATACGAATATTGACATTTCCAAATTGACGTCTGCTGAAATTTAAAAGGATCGGAAGTCATTGCTGGCAACCACAAAACGAAAAATGTTACTGAAAACGATGCTGTAATGAATTCATTACAGCACTGTTTTCAGAACTGTAATGAACTCATTACGATACTGAAATAGAGAAAAACATATTATCAACTGTCTTCAAACAGTCCCCATTTTTTCTGACCAACCATCTAGGCAATCCTTCAACTTGAACCTTTTTCTTCGTTCTTCCTCGGAACATATTATCTTAGGATACCTTGATACCTACGTACATTGACACATTGTTGATTTTTGTAGGTCATTTCATTATGTTGCAAGATTGGCGAAATTTACTATAGGTACGTATGTTTGACCATAGGGACATCAGTTTCGTACAGAGATGAAAAAAATTGCAACTCTTCATACCTATACCTATATTTTTTTAATCTTCCTGAACAGCCAACTTCAATATTCGCAAGGTCCTACTTCAGTAGTCCAGTAACTACTGTTTACATCACCAAACTTGCACTTGATAGTGAACCCAGTATGACCCGAAGCAGATGTTCTCGAACACAGTTGGGATTGACCGAACAAACAGACCTAGTGCAATCATCAATCCTTTTCTCCGGCATTTCTATAATTTGACCGAATCCCAATTTTTGTATTCTGGGAATTATGAGATGTTGAAATTGTTCATCATATTCAGTAATTAAACACACATTCAATGTTGCTACAACATTTTGTAGCATTCATTGAATAAGAATTCAATTACTGCCCATAGAAGCTAATGATGAACAGATTCGTTCAGAAACCACATAATGCATTCCTGCCATCGACCCATCACTTCCAGTTTCTCACACCGAATAGAACGCCAAACTTAAATTTTTCAGCACATTCATTGATAGAATTGCAAAATTTTTTAAATTATATCTCGCTCGAACCCTAACGTTTAAGATTGTTGTGAGGATTGTCACCCCACTTATTAGACCGTACAACCACGAGAAATATCCGACAGAAATCTTTTATGGTTCACCCTTTATCTATAAATCTATTACATACACACCTAACAATTCACGTTAGTATGTATTTTCGTTCTTTTCAATGAGTAGCTACGATACCTATTATCTGGAGCGAAAAACAGGAACTTATTGTTGAGTAGATGTTGTAACTACCTATAACCTACCGACGAGACGTATACCTACTTTCCAACAGATTTTCGCTATCGCTAACAATAACAGAAAAATATCTTTTATCGTTTTGTGCCTCAACTCACCAGCGACTGATAAAAATATTACTAATTTCACAAAAGCCGTGAAGAACTAAAGTCCTCACTAGTTTGACACATATCACGTTTTCCTGAAGGTGCTATGTCAAAGGTTCATAAAATACAAAACGCCCGCATCAAGACCTACCGGCTGCCGGCTTCTAACTGCTATCACCGATTGGCGATTCACCCAGTGCCATTGCTTCACGGGACCGCCTTTTGGAATAGAGATGACAGCTGTTCGCGCATTCTGCAACTCGTTTCCTTATCACTAGATTAGAGAATGAGTAGACTTATTTATGAGCGCTCCTTCCACACGAGGGCTATTCAGGGTGAGTCTTTGGCTTGTACATATATTTTAACTGTAGATTCCTCTCATCAAACCGAACACTTTTTTCCTATACCATTTTTCAAAATTCGGTTTGGTTTGGGAGATACAGGGTGTCGAAAATCCATGAAAAAAACACTTTTCTGTTTATATCTTCGGAACCGTTATTTCGAATGAACTGCATTTTGGTTGAGTTTTTACTCTATTCATGGTGCATATTCCTCAATCGAAACCTATTCAATATCTTTACTAGTATAAAAGTTACAGGGTAGTCGACTCATTAATACACGCTAAAACACCATAAAACCACTTTAAAAAGATAAACGGTTCATATTTTCGAAAGAATCAATCCTTTAAGAAACTAAAAGTATTCCTATATTTTTTCAATAAAACGCGTCGTTTTCGAGTTATTTCCAATTTTACCCTGAGAAATTTGACGAAAAAATCATTAATTTCAAGAATAATCTGAATGCGTCCCTGAATAAAATATCATCGAATATTATCCATCTCTGGTCTTTAAACGAGTTTACAATGTTGTCACAATATTTATCAACTTTGTCGAGATATTGTAATAATAAAATCCCACAAATGTGGGAGATAAAATTGAACACCAAGGAGGATTTAATACGCACAGTTTCTATTGAAAATTCATAGTTACCGGTCCATA
The DNA here is from genome assembly GCA_951802165.1 of Adalia decempunctata. NCBI lineage: Eukaryota > Metazoa > Arthropoda > Insecta > Coleoptera > Coccinellidae > Adalia > Adalia decempunctata. The sequence goes on along the minus strand of OX637696.1, from coordinate 58,509,400 downwards.
TTGAAGTTGAATGTCGATGAAATACAAAATTCGGATGTGAATGATGAATCTCGATACAAACTACTTATTAAATTGAAATTAATGAAAAATAATACGATACCTGATAATCTGTGGCGATGTTTCTGTCTAAACAACATCCTTTTAGAATTTTATAAACTCGACACGGTTGAAATTATATTAATTCACTTCACATAATATTCACAGAACAATAAGTCACTGAATGTATTCAGATTATTCAGATCTTCACATAATGTTTACAGTTTGTTCAGAGACTCTTGTTTGTCATTGTTTAACGTTGGCCTGCAGATAACCAATAATTCGGTTTTCGCTCTACGCATGCGTGGTAAAATTAGGCGGCAAAGTCGATTTATGATGGAAACGGCAGAATTCATAGATATTTATACCACGGTACACAAATGTATCGTGATTTATACTGTGTTTCGTAAAAAATCCTTAACCTCAATGAAAATATCAACAAGCTGACAACATCTTCTTGAATTTTCTGTGCGAATATTTACAGAATCGATACAAATTAGATTAGGTTAGGTTGTTTAATAATAAATCTGAATGAAAAGCCTTTCTTCATGATATTGTTCGGTAATTTCGAGGAAAATATGAACAAGATATTAGTGTTTACAAACTAATCTGCAGAAAAATCGAAGAAGGAACTTATTTTTGTGGAATAAATGTGGCTTTTTAGTTGCAGATATAATCCGATGAAACTAACTGTTTTTGTTGAAATTATCGTGTTTGCAATATTTTTATTCCAATAAGGTTAGTACTTGACTACTTGAGGGTTCCCTAAATTGGGACTAAATGTATAAACTCAATTTCTATCGAGAAATTTGAACTTTGAATCAATTCCACAGTATCATTTCAGGGACGTATTTAGCCCAATGTTTTATTTCAAATGGCTATATCTTTTTAACAGAGCCAATTTCGAAAAAATGGAAAATGAAAAAAGGTTTCTTTTGGCCTCAAGAATCTTCAGTTAAAATATATGTACATGTCAAAGACTCACCCTGTATATTATCATTTCGTCATGATGTCTATATTTTTCCCATACAGACCCAGGAATGGTCTCAAACGCTTAGATTCGATTCACTGTATTCAAATCCTATTCTGTCCAAGACTCCAAGAAACTTGAAATTTGTTTCGAATTTTAGGCCGAGAACGGCCCTTATAGGATAGGGTCGACTCACTGATCAAGAATCCGACGTCAATTCAATGATGTCTGTCCAACCGTAAACATGATACCACTCGAACGAAAAAACCCACAGTCTCCATTAAAAATTAATTGTAACCGGACCATCCAGAAAATATTGGAAATAAGCTCAACGAAATACAAAATTCAGATATATGGATGACAAGCAGGCCGACCCAGCTTCGCCCGGTGAGAAATTTGTTTCACGCGGCGGTTTCATCTTCAACACTTCAACCTGCCATATCTTTTGATGTACTCGTTGTAATTGTATGATGTGAGGGGCAATTTCGTTCTAAATTAAATACTGGGGATAAATAACGTATTAGGTTGGATGAGGATCAATACCCAATTCATAAAAACACACTCCCAAATAGTGCATAATTTTGGAAAACATCTGATTACCATAAACAGGTAATAGCAAGTCAATCTCGAGAGATAGATATATGCTATCGCGGACTTTTTTGTAGAACTATTTGAGAGGTACATTTCCGTCATACATTGTATCCACGTAAGTCTCACGGTTTTTGCAGAGCACGTGAAAATAGCTGATTTTTTTGTAATTATTGAAGTTATAGTAGGTATCCTCATCTTTTCGGGTGGAAAGTATAGCCTATGTCACTCAGGGATAATGTAGCTTTCTAAGGGTGAAAGAATTTTCGAAATCGGTCCAGTAGTTTTTGAGCCTATTCGTATCAAACAAACAAAAATACAAATCTTTCCTCTTTATAATATTAGTATAGATATAGATGAATACAAACCACGTATTAAATTAAATATGTACTTAGCACTAAATAATCTGAGGCGATGTTTTTATTTAAACATTATCTTCGGCCAACTAATTGAAATTTTCTGCACGAAAAATAACCCAATCTATACTCGTAAATTTTATAAAATCGACACTACCCGGTTGATATTAACACTAATTCACTGAATGTCGTCATATAATCATCACGGGACCGAAGAAAAACACATACAATAATCACATTCCCCTTTCATAACAACATAGCTTTAGAAACGATTTCCTCCGTGATTGTTCACAGTTGGCGAGTTGGCAGTGCCTCCAACGGTATTTGAGATCACCAATATCCCCCGCCGGTTGTCGCTATACGCATAGGTCGTGAATTTTGCGGTGTAGTCGATTTCTGACGAAAATGACTTATAGATATTTATACTGTTTTCCGAAAAAATCTACAAGCAGGCAACATCTTCTTGATAGTTCTGTGAAATATTCATAGAAGATTATTGTTTTGAATACGTAATACCATTGAGTTCAGATACACATAAAGGTACAGCTCCCTCGAACGATTTGATGCAAAAATTTTTGGCAGTTTACTTGCCAACTTTAGTGGCAGCACATAGTAGCTACTAAAGGAACTATCGAGGGAACTATAATCTGAATTATTTTCATTCACAGAAATCTGTAGGATATATATTTTCGTCTAGTTTATGAATCATAGGCAGAATTAATTGTCGTTTTATTGCATCCAAAAAATCAGGTGTGATGAAATACTGAACATAGTGCTTTATAGTTCAGCTACTTACCGCCAGATGCAGGGGGTAAAAAATTCCGCTTCTTTGAAACACACTTATCCACCTATGAACCGGTGAAGGAACTACACTAAATTCAGCTTCAATAGTTCAAGTGGGATGTTCCTCTGTGTATATTTAAACTCAATGGTAATGCATGGGTTGATATAGCTTGATTAATCCCAAATTGAATGAAAGACCTTTTTTCATAAAATATCTTCGAGGAAAATATGAACAAGTTATTAGTGTTTACGAAGTAATCTCCAGGAAAATCGGAAAAGGTTTTCCTTTTGATGAGAGAAATATGGCTTTTTGATTGCAGATATAATCGGACAAAACTAAGTGTTTTTCTTAAGAAATATCATGTTTGTAACATTTTTGTTTCAAAAAGGTTAGTACTTGTTTGATCGAGAAATATGAACTTTGAGGTGTTTGCAAAGAAACGTATCAGGCACTTATTTGGCCCAATTTTTTTCAAATGGTTATATCTTTTAAACAGAGCCGAATTGGGAAGAATGGAAAATGAAAGAAAAGGACGAAAAGGTATCATTTGGCCTCAAGAATTTACAGAGTCGCTAGATATGGGCTGGACGTGTGCAAATTGTCTGAAAATGGAACTCGGGAACTGTGGGCCATCATTGCTAAATAAAGTATCCGGAATTCCGCGATGAGCAAATGTGATAGATTTCAAATGAGAAATTGCTGTAAAATCGAGTTGATTCTCTGATCCAGGCCGTGAGTGTCAGATCATCGTTGATTGCTCTTTGTGAAAGCCGCGCTATATCTATTTCAACGTTATTCGCAAAGTAATTAATCAGCAATCAACAAATTACTGCTGGCAAATACCCTCGAGCCTAAAAGCTCGAACCCAAAATAATTTACGTCCCACTAGCTTTTCAACAACTTTTTCGAACATTTTTGGGGAACTCGTTGCCTTACAACTCGAACCGAAGAATTCTTCCTGATGACATTCAGTATAGCTTTAGAGTTAAAGCCCGCTCCACACTCACGGCGCGAATCGCGCCAAGAATTCTTGCCGTGAACTTGGGCAAGAATTCGCGGCCAAGAAAGTCATCCACACTCACACAAATATTCGCACTTCGGTTCGCGGCATCCTCCCTGTCTACGAAGACTTTTCGTCTGTTGAGCCAGCTATAAAAAGGGTTTATTCTGATAATAATCAAGAAATTCTCATTCCACTTATCTAAATCTGAATCTATTCTAATTTCACTCCATTGCTATACTCCATTCACTTTTATAAAGTATCTTGGTTGGCCTTGGTTTAGGTTTATCAAGTTCTTTTACTTAAAACGGACGCAGGCTGGCACTAGTGAAATTCAAGAGACATTGCCCAGTCTACTTCCTATTTCATTTTTTTAACTTTGTTAATGGAGTTAGTTCTTTTAAGGTTTAACTGTGACACAAGATTCGTAGTACCACTACATTTTCATACTGGAGTATTTCAAGTTGCCCAAAGAGATATTTAATTGTCGTGTGTAGGCTTATTTCTTGAGAATTTTTAAAAGTGGGGATTTCCATACGTCCGTTTGATCTGTTTGTCCAAAAGTTTTTCTGTCGGGTTAATGAACTATCACAAAGTAACGGACTATTCTGTCCATTATTTTTCAGTAAAATTTCAACACTCGATTCTTGATTTCCGTACAAGAAAATAGCATAACTGAATGACAATCATGTTTATGCTCGTACACGTGAAATATTTCCAGTATTAACAGAGAAAAAAGTTTCTTCAATATTCGTCAGGTCTTTGGAATTATTGAATTCACATAATATTTCCTCAAATTCATTGTTTTCCTAAAGTAAATAAACATTTTGATAAATACATAATTTCTACGATTTATATGTAGAAACGGCAACGTTGCGTTCATATTTGACAGAAGAATGACTATAACCTAACATTTTCAAAATATACGCGGTGGAATGTGTCAGAATTCCAGGGCCTACCGGGCTACTTTATAAAAGTGAATGGAGTATACATGAATCATTCATTTCAAAAGCGAATAAAGTCAGTGAACAAGTATTAAATCATTACTGCACAGGTACCGCGAAGACCTGTGAGTGTGGATGGAACATGTGTGCCTAGGCGCGAAGCCTATGTCGCGGGACAGGAGACCGCAAACTCACGGGGAAGGCCGCGAAGCGCGAACGTGACACAAGAAAGTCATCTACACTCACGTTCGCGGTATTGGCCGAGGTTCTTGCCATGAGTGTGGAGCGGGCTTTAAGACCACACCACTCAACTAGCACTGCACTGAAGGGGGTAATAAATTATTATAGAGCGCTGGATGATTTGAATCTTGTAATGTTGCTACTTCTGGCTCTTGTCTGAGTTGGGTTTTCTTGAATTCGATGGCCACTCAAAGAAGTAGTTTACAAGCTACTTGATCAATAGAAGGTATATATTTTGAAATTGTAATCACTGTGTTCTGCTGCAGATTATGAAAGCATGAGAATAAGTTTGTTTGGCATGTTATTAAAATTTGTCGTTTTTGAGATATGTATATATATGTATATTATATTTCGCTTCTCCGTAAATTTGAGGGCGTCGGAAAAACTCGATAACTTCGACTAGAATTTCGTGGAATGTGATTTCCGCTGTGAATACTAGGACGATGGAAATGAATATTGTCTCTACTATTATTATTCAAAACTCTACTGGGTGTTCAAAATGAAACAACGCATTGACGACATACTCAGACTCTAATTTCGGGCTCATTTCAAATCGCACACCTTACGTATTATATTTTTTTATTCTCAAGCGAAATTCATAACCTCTGAAAAATGATTCGTCAGACCCGAATCTTACATTGAAATGTATATGCTCATGTAATATCCAATGTTTTCTCATAGAAACTTCATCAATAGATACTAAATATTAAAAAAGATATCAAACATTCCGACTACAAAACACTAACCAAAACAAATCTTTAATCTGATTACCCTCTTCTTGAAAACCAAATCGCAAAGTGGTTGCCTCGCATCCTCGATAGCCTCACGATTTCCATCTTTGAGTCTTAAATCGACGCTGGGCTCTTGGCGTAGACCTCCTCTTTCACATGGCCCCGAGGGAGGAAGTCTTCTTCTTCTTCTTGGGGTTCCTTCTCCTATCGGAGGTTGGAAATCATCACGGCAATTTTTATTTTATTCGCAGCTCGAAGAGGTGATCACAATTGGCCACCGAGATATTGTGTGGTGTTAAAACACAATATCTCGGTGGCCAAATGTGATCACCTCTTCGAGATATAACACAGTCCGGAATCTTTTTCCGTAAAAGTTCAATGGTTCCGTTGCTTGTGTGGTACGAAGCGCCGTCTTGTTGAAAGTAAACGTTGTCCCGATCAATACCATCCAATTCCGGCCACAAAAAAACATTAATCATCTCTCGATAGCGCAATCCATTCACCGTAACTGTTGCTCCAGCATCGAAAAAGTAAGGTCCAATTACCCCGCCGGACCACAAACTGCACCAAAGGGTCACACGTTGAGGATAAAGAGGCTACGCAATAATAACTATTGGGTTTTCCGAGCCCCAGATGCGACAATTTTGCTCGTTGAATAAGCCACCGAAGTGGAAATTGGCCTCATCACTCAAGATGATTTTCGATGTAATTCCGGATCATTTTCATGCTTTTCAAGGACCCAATCAGCAAAGACACGACGTTGTTGATGTTCGGCCGGCTCCTAATTTATTTACTTTTCGACAGGGACATATCCGTAATTGCTTTGTCTCATATAAACTTGGCCATGACATTCTGACACATTTCACCGTGTAAATTTTGAAAATGTTAGGTCATAGTCATTTTCCTGTCAGATGAGGAAGCAACGTTGTCCTTTTCACATAGAGGTCGTAGTAATCACGAATTTATCAAAATGTTCTTTACTTTGGGAGAATATTAAATTCGAGAAACATTATGTGAATCCAAATATTCCAAAGACCTGGCGAATGTTGAAGAAACTTTTTTCTCTGTTAATACTGGGAATAATGCACGTATAAACATGGTTGGAAGATTCAGTTATGCTATTTTGTTGTACGGAAATCAATAATCGAGTGAATTTTACTGAAAAATAATGGACAGAATAGTCCGTTACTTTGTGATAGTTCATTCGAAAAAAGAATACAAGTACCTACTCGAATTACCCAAAAGAGAAACGAACAGACGGACCTAAGGAATTCCAATCTTTTCAAAATTTTCAAGTAATAAGCCTACAGAAGACATTTGAGTACCTTTATGCACGATTTGAAATATTCAAGTAAGAAAACATAGTACTACTACGAAACCTGTGACATAGTCAAACCATTGAAGAACCACTGGCGGATCCAGCCAGTTTTTCAGGGGGGGCATGAATTCTTTCAGGGGGGGCCATCAATAGAAAATATTTTTTTGCCCACGTTATAGGACTACTAATAAAGGGATTATCGTCAATTTCGGCGTCCAAGGAGGGGGCCATGCCCCCCCCCCCCCTTTATCCGCCAGTGTGAAGAACTAACTCCATTCACAAGGATAAAAAAGAATAAATAGAAATTAGCATTGGCAACGTCTCTGAGAATTATTCGACATTTCACGAATGCTAACTTGCGTGTTGAGTAAAAAAACTTGATAAACCTAAATCTTGGCCAACCGGGATACTTTCTTGAAAGTGCTGAAAACTCAATCGAAAATTTCAGTTTTCAATTTGATTGAGTTAAGTTTCGATTCATCTCGTCCTCAAAGACCATGTCTATGGTGGAGATCTTACCTGATAACTTAACACACAAGGTGAAGCTATTAATCCGCAAAGCGAAAGATGTACAGGTTCCGATTGCAGCAGACCATCCGTTTGCAGGAATGGTAGTTGCTGCATTTTTATCGTTGCTAGGCACGCTTTTTGAAGTGTTCAGACCGCTCGCCGGATGGTAACAAATACCGAATACAGCCGTATTCGAACGATCAGCTGACAATCAGCTGATGCCATGGTCGTGAACGTGATGCTTATGAACCGTTCCTGCCGAACATGATGGAAAGTAACTATTTTTAAGTTGCAATAATTGAGGTAGGTAGTGGAAATAGACGTGAATTCAGTCGATATCTTGTCCTTGCTCATTAGATTCTGCTGCCGGGCAGTCTGGGATGGTTAAATTGCGTTGTTTATTTGGTGCATGTCATTCGTGACAAACGAGTAAATTATAGGCCAGTTCATGTTGGATATTCGGAGAACTGATGGATTATAATATCAAGGACTTGGATGCATTTGTAAGATAATGAGTGTTTGTTTCAGTTTCTAATATACAGGGTGTATTTCAAGGTGGGGCTTTTATTTCGACAGGAGATAGAACTCAACAAAATAAGTCATTTTACCGAAAATTTCTTATGCGAAATGTTGAATTTGAGAAAATTATAACAAATTTTGGGCATCAATACCTTAATACTACTGTGACCTGCATCTCTCTATATCTCTGCACCAGGTTTATGAACATCCGCGAATTTTGGTGATTTCCTATCGGAAATCTTGTTCTGTATAACTTATACGCTGAACTGGCATTTTGTTTTGATTCACCATAAATTAAAAGCATATCAACAAATTCATTATTTGATTGAACGTGCGGCATTTCGGAACATAAACACTCGTACAATCTACACCGTACCTACTACTGATGATACCATGTATGATAAGAAGAGAAGAAACATGTTGGCGAGGGAGCAGGTACGGACTGAGGAATTTTAGCATTCGCCTATAGACTAGAAAATATTCTAGTTTCATTTTCTCGAAACAGGAGCATAATTTATATAAAAAATTTTTGGTAAAATGACTTATTTTGATGGGTTCTAGCATCTGTCGAAAGGAAAGCCTCACCTTTAAATACACCTTGTATTTTATCGAGAATAGATATTAATCATACAATAATACAATTATGAAAAAATATCGCCTAATGCTCTGTGCCAGATTCAGTTCAGCCATTTGACGACTTCTAACTGCCGTCAGCGTCGCCATCTGCTCAACTAATCTACGTCAAGTCGACACAACTTAAAAAGATGACGATATTAAACAAATTATTAAACAAAAACAAAAAACTCGAGTGCAAAAATATTCAACTGAAAGGACAAAAACAAGTACGACAATAAATAGATGAAACTTTGTGCGAGTAATGTATAGGTGAAGGTACTACGCATTACGCAATGTTTATTTCGCTACATACTTGGGCAGTTAAAAGTATATTTTTCAATATAAATGTAAGCAATTTTAATTTTATGCCCTATGAATTGATATAATAATATGCTGAGGCCATATCTACCGAATCTGTAGCGTAGGCCTAATGTCAAACACTCTGTGATCTGAAGCGATGGCTTTCGATGATCCCTCTTTACGCTCTCTCTCTCTCTAACAACGCGGCATCCTAGGCAGACGCAAGTTAGTAAACAACAACATAACCTACCATTAGTTCCAAAATGGTCGTTACGGCGAGATGACTACTTTTCCTCGCGTCCTGGTTTGGAACTCCCAATCTTTTTTAATCACATCAAATTATTAAAAAAAAAGCATTAAAATATAGTGATTGTGTTCGTACATTGTGATAGTAACGAGTGTTTTCTGTATTTCAACGACGAAGATTAATTATAGTTAAAACTGGTGCTGGGATTGGACTTCCAAGACTCCTGACGCCCCCGGGACCCAGCATCAAAGTTATTTTTTAATACACCGAGCCTGGGTACATAGCCTGTAGTTGCTGAGCCCATATCTTGGCTGTCCTCATGTCAGGGGCTTTGCTGGCTGGGGCCATGCCGTTTTGAGAATATACATACATACATAACCTACCATTTTGTATTCCCTGACGGAGCGTATATCTGTACGAATAAAGCCCACTGTGAATAAACAACACGTTAACCACACCGAAGTGTTTTATTATTTTACATCAGAAGCGGGATTGGTTCTTTCTTCACAAAGAAAGAATTAGAACCTAAATTCTACGAGTTTCACCGAGCAAACGAATTCGAAATGGATCAAGAGAATACTGCCCAAATCGAACCGTTGACGATGATTCAAATGATGGATATTCAAGCTCAACTGCAGATGAAAATGAATTCATGGCGAACATGTACGATCCCGACGATTCACCTTTCACAACGAAAGAATGGATTGCTAAAGTTAAGTAATACCTCAAACTGAAGAAGATATGGGAATAGGAAACGTTGAATTTAAAACATTAGGAAAAGCAAACATCCTATTTTTCAAGTGTGAATTAGCTATAGAAATTGAATTCAATATAGTTTCAGATAGTATTATTCCACATAAGGATATTGATGCTTTGATCGGATTAGATATACTCAAAGAAGGGGATATTCAACTTGAAATTAATAAAGATTGTGTTGATTTTGTGACATCCTTCAGAAAATCTCCTAAAACGTTCACTTTAGTTTGTAAAGATTTAGAATTAGACTTTTCAGGATTGGACTCGGGATTGGACGAACGGTTGAAAGCACAAATAATTCAAATAATTAAAAAAGGGGTTGAATCTAAGCGTGATGCAGTCATCACAGGTAAATTAAAAATTCAATTGAAAGATGAATCTCCTGTCGTTTTTAGAGCAAGAAATTTTGCGTATCAGGAAAGAAGAAAAGTTAAGGAAATTATCAAAAACCAATTAGAATCTGGTATTATAAGATGTAGTGAATCAAATTATGCAAGCCCTATTGTCCTCGTTAGAAAACTTAATGGCGAAATAAGACTGTGTGTTGATTACAGAGAACTGATTAAGAAAGTTTTGAGAAATAATTACCCCTTACCAAGAATTCAAAATCAAATAGACCTTTTAGCAACAGCAAAGTTCTATACAAAGCTCGATATGAAATCTGGTTATCATGAAATCGAAGTAGAAGAATCTTCCAAACACATTACAGCATTTATTACACCAATACACCTGATGGATTGTACGAATACAATAGAATGCCCTTTGGTTTCATAAATTCTCCTTCATGTTATCAGTCAGCAATTGATAAGGCTCTCGGAGATTATAAAGGGAAAATTGCACTTGTTTATGTTGATGATATTCTTTGTCCATTTGAAAATATTCAAGGACTTGTTAATTTGAATAAAATTATTGATAGGCTGTCAAAGTGTGGCTTCGCACTTAATTATCAAAAACGCAAATTTTTCAAAACGTCAATGGAATTTTTAGGAGTAATAATTGCATGCGGTATGGTAAAACCCAGTCCACGAAAAATAGAAGCATTAAAGAATACACCGCCTCCAAATGATGTCAAAGGAGTTCGGCAATTTCTAGGTCTTGCTAGTTATTTTAGAAGGTTCATTGAAAACTTTGCCACTTTATCTGCCCCAATTTCTTGTTTACTGCGAATGAATATTGAATTTAAATGGACTGAGCAATGTGAATCAACTCGTTTAGAAATCATTCAAAAGCTCACACAAGAACCAGTCCTTAGAATTTTTAATCCTGATTGGGATACTGAACTACATACAGATGCAAGTATTGTGGGAATTGGCGGAATATTGATGCAGAAAAATGAAAATAAAGAAATACACCCAGTAGCGTACTTTAGCAGAAAAACAACTGCAGCAGAATCAATGTATCATTCGTACGATCTTGAAACTTTAGCCATTGTAGATGCTACTAGTTATTTCAGAAACTATCTCTACGGCATTAAATTTAAAATTTTCACGGATTGTAATTCTGTAAGGGCCACCGCATTAAAAAAGGGATTGCTCCCAAGAGTAGCCCGTTGGTGGATTCGCTTACAAGACTACGACTTTGAAATAGAATATCGCTCAGGTGATAAGATGAAGCATGTCGATTATTTGAGTAGGAATTTGCCTTGCGAGAACAAAATACTGGCGCTCAAATCTGTTACAGGTACTTCTCAATCTATTGGTGAATGGCAAAAGTCGACCCATTTTGCATGGAGATCTTAAGTGGAAATCTACATGAGGAAGGTTTTGCAGTCCAGGATGACTTGGTATACTGGCAAGGGAAGAGGACTCACCCAATGAGATGCTTTGTCCCAATTTTGGCTAGATTGGAGATAATGAAACTGTACCATGATGAATCTTCACACATAGGAGTTGATAAAATGGTAAACAAGATGAGAGAAGATGTGATTTGGCCAGGAATGAATAAGACCATTCGCAAGTATGTGAAAAACTGTAGATCCTGTACCGTTGGAAAGTCACAGTGTCACACACAGGAAAGAGATCTGGCTTTTGTCAACTTAAAGACGTTCCCACTGATAAGTTGGATACCTGGCATATTGACCATGCAGGCCCACTCGTTAAATCTTTTGGCTGCACACAGACATTGGTGGTCGTTGAGGCTTTTACACGATTCATCAAACTATGTCCCCTGAAGCAGAGAACAACAGAAGAAAGCATTAAAGCCCTGAAGAAAGTCTATTTAGAACTGGGAAAGCCAAAGAGAATAATATCAGATAGAGGTACTGCTTTTCTATCATCTAAATTCAAGCAATTTCTTGAATCAGAGGATGTTGAATTACACTTTATAGCGACAGGACTACCAAGAGGCAACGGAAAGGTTGAAAGAGTTATGCGAACCATTTTCAATGCAATGAGATCAATTTTGAACGGGAAGGATGAAAAATTATGGTATAAGTCTTTACCGAACATTGAGAATGATCTGAACTCGACTGTGAATAAGTCGACAGGATATGCCCCTGTAGTTTTAATGAAAAACTCTAATCAGAGACTTTCGTCAACCATTAACTTGCTCAGCGATATACCAATAAAGCAAATTAATGTTGATAAAGATGCCCTCATTGAGAAACTGGATGTTTCGGCAGAGGAAACAAAGAAGAAGTTTGATATGACTCGAAAACCAGGTTACCCGTATTATTATGATTAACTGGGGTTTGGTGAATCTCTTTGTGATATCCAATCAATCTAACTTAAAGAATAATAATTGGTAATCAGCTTCGTTTGATAACTTTTATTCACCACAACGTATATATTCGTATGGATTACAATAACGACGAATATCACATGACATTATGTCATAGAATGAAGTTGACATTAACGAGTGTTGCCAACTGGAGAATAAACTATTGTATTTACAAATTATTTCAACACATGAGATCATTTATCTAACACTTCCCCTTGTTGAGACAATTTTAAACAGAAAATAAATTTTCACAACTTAAACCTACAAATACATATGAACCAATAATTATTAATCAAAACATTTCAATCCCAAAATATTTCTTATCTCTTTAGTTTTACGAGCAGACAGAATTTTGGTAAAAATATCTGCTAAGTTATCACTAGAAAAAACATAATTAAAAATAATTTCGTTCTTTTCAACCATATCTCTCAGGAAATGTAATTTGATATATATGTGCTTAGATCTACTTGAAATAGCTAATGGCACCTTGATTATCACAAAAAATAGTACATGGTTCAGGTAAAAACTCATTCAAACCGATCTCAATGAAAAAGTCCTTTATCCATAACCATTCCTTGGCTATGTCGGTCATCGCAACATATTCTGCCTCCACCGTTGATAGTGATACACTACGTTGCTTTCTCGTTCGCCATATAACTGCAGCTCCAGCAAGTATAATTACCATTCCACTCCATGATTTTCTGTCATTTTTGTTATTACCCCAATCAGCATCCACGAAAAATTTCAATTTTTCACCAGTTTTCTCGAAAACTAATTTGGTGTTCATAGTACCTTTAAGATATCGGAGTAAATGTTTAACTTGATTCCAGTGGCACCTCATAGGAGCATTGTTGAACTGACTTAAGTATGAAACAGGAAAGGATATATCAGGTCTAGTTCCATTCGATATATAAAGAAGACTTCCAATAGCTCTCCTGTATGTATTCTCATCAAATTTATCAGTACTTTCAGTATTCGTTGGATCAAGAGGTGTCCATATCCCTTTACATTCACTCATGTTGAATTCCCTCAAGACTTTATTGATATAATTTTGCTGATCTAGAATCAATTCATTCAAGGCTGGTCTCCGAATTTTGATCGATAACATATTAAATACAGGACCTAGATCCTTCAATTCTAGTTCTTTTGCAAGCTTTGCTTTGATTTCTGCAATTTCTTCTTGTTCTCCCAATAAGAGAAAATCATCAACATAAATACCTATAATTAACTTCTTATTTTCAGTGAAATAAACACAAGCATCGCTCTTTGATCGGATAAGATCAAGGTTAGAAAATATCAAATTTATATGTCTATTCCAGTCTCGTCCTGACTGATGTAAACCATAGATGCTTTTCTTCAACTTACATACATACTCTTCGCTATTATTTTCTTCAAAGTACTCTGGTTGTTCCATATATACCTACTTCTTCTTCAATTTTACTATTCAAGTACGCAGCATTTATGTCTATATGCTCGCAATGCCATTCTTTTTCAACTGCAATTGCTAAGAGTATTTTCAGAGTATTCTTATAAATGACTGGACTATGAGTTTCTTCAAAATCAATTCCAGGAATTTGTTTGAATCCTTGTGCTACAAGACGAGCTTTGAATTTTAGATTTTCATCTTCCTTTTTAATCTTGTAAACCCATCGGCATCCTATGATGTTGACATTTGTAGGTCTCTTAACAAGTTCCCATGCTTCATTTTTCTTCATATTATTCATTTCAATTTCCATTTCTTCATACCATCTTTCAGCATTTTTCCCATTCAATGCTTGTGTTGTTGATTTTGGTTCTTCTTCTGTTTCATTCGTGACCTTATTGCAACAATGGCAATTTTTAATTTTGATTTTTCTAGAAGAGCTTCTTGTAATTTCTGCTTCCCCTGGATAAGATGTTTCTATATCCATTTGGTTTTCAATATCATCTTCGATGCAATCATTCTCCACAATATTTTCTTTGTCTGATGAATTGAGAGTGTCAAATTCATTTGAATCTTCAAAGTCTGAATTTTTTAAAGATATGAATTCTTGCGGTTGACTGACAAGGTTATTTTCCTTGAACGGAAATACATTTTCTTGAAAAATAACATCTCTACTCACAATTATCTTCTTCTCACTTATATCCCATAGTCTGTATCCTTTTGTTCCTTCAGGGTATCCTAAAAATATACATTTTTTCGCTCTAGGATCTAATTTGCTTTTGTACTGACTGCTTTGTACCCAAGCACAACATTCAAATACTCGCATTGGTTCAATATCACCTTCTGTCAACTTCTTCGAGTTCCATATTTCGTGAGGAATTTTATTGCTTATTGCAGTAGATGGACACTTGTTTCTTATGTAACAAGCTGTACTAATGGCTTCAGCCCAAAATTCGTGAGGCAATCCAGATTCTGCCAACATACATCTTACCATATCCAATAGAGTAAGGTTGAGCCTTTCTGCCTTACCGTTCTATTGGGGATTGTAAGGAACTGTTTTTCTATGATGTATACCATTATCTTCCAAATAGTTCTTCATATCATAACCAGTATATTCCCCACAGTTGTCACTTTGTAAGTTTTTGATTTTTCTATTGTGCAAATTTTCACTCTTCATTTTATATTTCTTGAATTCCGAGGGGTAAACCGCTGGGGATGTCCGGTGTACAAGCTCGGGGATGTCCAGGGGATTTTCCGGGGATGTCCCGGGGATGTCCAAGGGATGTCCGGGGATGTCCAGGGATGTCCGGGGATGTCCAGGGATGTCCGTAGATTTCCCGGGGATGTCCGGTGTACAGATTTTGGTCAGCGGTTTACCCCTCGTTGAATTCCGAAAATACTTGGCTTTTCTTCTTCATTATAGCAACTTGTATGTAATTCGAAAAATCATCTATGAACGTGACGAAATAATTTGCTCCACCAAGTGATGGCGTAGATATCGTTCTTACATCCGTATGAATAAGATCTAAAACTGTCGTACTTTTAGTCAAGCTTACCTTCGGAAACGGGTTTTTCTTCATCTTTCCTTGAATACATATTTCACATCTTTGTTCTTCCTTCAGTTTATCATTCACAGAGTTTATGACTGGTATTTTACTCAACGATGTCATATTCAGGTGTCCAATCCTTCTATGCCATGTGGTACTTGTTGCTTTTCCTGCCTTTCTTATAACTTTTGTCTCAAAAACATATAAATTATTTCTCCTTTTGGCTCTTAAAACAATTTCGTTATTATTAATAATTTCAGCCACACCTTTTCTGATGATAATTTTTGAATTCTTCTCTTCTATTCTACTTATCGACAACAAATATTATCCTCAAGTTGTGGTACATACAAAACATTGGAAAATTCGAGTTTATACCCACCATATTCTTCTTGGATATCTAAGAAAATCTTTCCTCTTCCTTCAATTTTCATGTTTCCACCTTCTGCTGTCACTACGTTTCCAATATCCATTTCTTCAAATTCATGTAGGAGTTCCTTGAATGGTGTCATGTGATCGGATGCTCCTGAATCTAATGTCCATTTATTCGGTTCAAATACCTTCTTTCCACTAACACAAAGGGCTCTATATTCAGTTGTGACTTTGGCAGCAACTCGTTTTTCTTCATTCTCATTTTCTGATTTTTCTTCCTTCTGTTTGGCTTTCCTGCAAAATTTTGATATGTGTCCTTTACCACCACACGTGAAACAAATTACAACTCTTGTTTGTGCTTCCTTCTTGTTTCTATTTTCCGATTTCATCCAATGTTTATTCTTGGATAAAAGTGCTTTGACTTCATTCTCTTCTTCAGAGTCTCGCTTGAGTCGTTTCTCTTCTAACAATAATTTTGCTTTCACAGTTTTGGTGTCTAGTTTCAAATCTTCTTTCTCTAGGTTACGTACTAATCCTTCATATTTATTCATCGGTAACCCCATTAGGTAAATACAGGCTAAAAGATTGTCAGGAAAGTGGATTCCTGTCTTAATTACTTTTATCTAACAACCCGTTCGAGGTAAATCAGAAAGTAGTAATGGAAGTTACACAACTGTCAAATGGTGGTAAATTGAAACCAAAGTTCATTGGCCCATTTGAAATTAAGGCTGTATTGCCGAATGATCGCTATGCCCTGAAGCGAATAGGAGGTCAGAACAGAATTACTACAGCAGGACAAGAACAGCTGAGAATATGGCCTGTGAATTGGATACAGAAAATCAGTTTTAGTGTTGGTGGCATGAAAGAATCGTAATGTGCCAGTGAATTCTTGAGCACTGTAATGTGATGACTGGATAGTCATAATAATAGTAAATAAGTAGACTGGATAGTTATATGTCAAGACAGGATAGTCGTTTTATGTAACGACTGGATAGTCATAATCTTTAGTGAAGAGTTAAGAAATTTAAATTTATGCTGATTATCTTGTTTGGATCTAATCACTTTTGTATGTGATAGTTTTTTTTGGTTCTTTTGGCTTTGTTTTGGCCTGACCTATTTCTGTGTGAACAGATAATCATTGCAATAATTGATGTACCATTATGGAAAATCTGAAATGAGCTATTTTTCAAGAAGCTTAGAACTTTATAGCCTCGAAATATTGTAATCTAATTTGTTGTTGATCATGGCTGTAAAATTTTCAAACGAAGTGAGGATTGGAGTTCATTCATGCAGGAGTTGGGAATTAACATTTTTGGTCCATTGCATAACCTGAACAATTTTATAGCAGATCATCAATTTTGTGGTAATCAGCTGAAGCTGACTTTTAGTTCTTGGCTTATTAGTTCTAAATCTTGAGTGAGCATGTAAGCGGTGGTGGTTTTTTCATTTGGCTGGCTCTTTTTCCCACCTGAAATACAAAGCCGCAGCGCGAGCCAGCGCTTTGAACATAGCCATGCCTCACAAAAACTCAATTGTACCAAATGTTAGTCAAACAATGCTGTATGATACCTGAAAAGTATTATTGTTTGCTATGTTAATGAAACGAGGTCGTTTCAAGTGTCAGTATGGCCGTGTAAGCAATTTTAATTTTATGCCCTATGAATTGATATAATAATATGCTGAGGCCATATCTGTAGAATCTGTAGAGTAGGCCTAATGTCAAACACTCTGTAATCTGAAGCGATGGCTTTCGATGATTCCTCTTTACGCTCTCTCTCTAACAACGCGGCATCCTAGACAGACGCAAGTTAGTAAACAACAACATAACCTGCCATTTTGTATTCCCTGACGGAGCGTATATCTGTACGAATAAAGCCCACTGTGAATAAACAACACGTTAACCACACCGAAGTGTTTTATTATTTTACATAAATATGTCGGGAATTCTATAATGGTGGTAAGTAGAGAATGACACATATACATATGCTGCGACAGTCAGGGTACAACCCTTTGAAATCCCTCTCCGATATAAAAGTGACCTCGAACTTGGTGTACGAATGCAGAAAGGCCCTGCGCACGCTTGGCTCATGGGCCTACCGCACGCTTGCGCAAACCGGCTAGAACACTGTTGTGGTAGGCCTATCAGACAACACTCTCAATGTTGTCTGGTGCCGGGCGGCATTTTCAGTAACAGCAGACGTGCTATGTTTTCGAATAGCGTTCGGCGACAACAGTAACAGCAGACGATCTAGGTCTAGAACGTCTGCTGTTTCTCACCTCAAGTTAACTTTCAAGTTTCAAGTAAATGGAACTGATTAAAAAAAAACTTTTTATTTATTTCAGCTTATCAAATAATGACTTTGTTTTCGTTATTAATATATTTATGAAACACATTTAGAAACAAACAAAAATACATAACCTAATGTATAACTTTTATTATGTTGTAATGATTTATAAATTATTAAAAAATAATCTTGAAAAAATATCAAATCAACATAAAAAACGGATCAATTTTTACACTTATTTTCATCTGAGCCTATATTCATATCGACACATTCTTGTAGAGAATGAGTTGCTTTAGCCTTTTTTTAATAAACTTTTCACTTTTCTACCAGCTGAGGAATGTTTTTTGCCACCCATTGCCGATTTTCATTCAGCTGCACTTGTTGGCTGCACACTTATATCATTCCTTTTCTTATACCCAGGCGCTTATGCTTTGGAGTTGTTTTTGAAAGAATTATGCAACCCTGATATAAGAGAGTTGTTACTTTTAGTACACTTTTCTCGATTTTTTTAGGAAAGCCGAAATTGCAGGATAAAATTCTATTGGATTATTTTCAAGATGTGTCAGGATTCCATAAGAAAATTTTGACTCAAACTCATCGACATCGTCTTTCGATTTTAAATTAGATCTTACAATACATTTATCGTCAAATTTCTTTTAATTATAATTATCTGTAAACTGGTAAGCAATCCAACTGATTTTTCTGCTGTAGTCTATCGCCCATTACTGAAAAGCCGAAAAAAGCCGAAGCACCGCCGATGACCTAGCGCGTTAGCTGTTACTGAAAATGCTGCCCGGCGCATGCGTCTATCTCTGGTAACATAAAAGCAGATAACTTAGCCAAAGAAGGGGCTCGCTCGAAGTTTACTGGGCCGAAACCCGCGCTTCCTATCTGTCATATACATATCAAAAACCTCTTCAAGTGATGGATTGATAAGAAATTCTCCTCACGAGAACGGATCTCAGGCAGTCGAGACTCCTGATCGAGGATCAAAAAGCTCTCGATTCTCGAGAGGAAGCAAGTGTCTCTGGTGACTGGTGCTCTTACTGGCCATCTGTTTAACAAACATTTAAAAAGAAAGGGTCTTACTGATTGTTTCCTGTGCCGTTGGTGCAAGAACGAGGATGAAACGGCGGAACATAAACTGTTCACGTGCGGCAACTTATCTACACTGAGGTTAACACACCTAGGGAACCCTACAACTTCCATCTCTATGGTGAGGGGGACTCCTCCTTGTCGACTCGCGGCATTTTTGTCAGCGTGCCTTCGGATCTGAGTTTCTCTAGTATTATACAAATGCGGTATGAACAATGGGCCATAAGCCATAAGGCCTATTGCACCTCAACAGCAATGGAAAAATCATAGATTGTGTGACAAGATCAGATCATCATAGCACATTTGAGATATTTATGTCAAGGAATCCTGTTCTGAAATAATGGAACAAACATTGACTTGAAAACCTTGGACATAAGAGTTCACAGAGATCCCACATGTGGCACTACCTTCTACGAGCAAATATCCTGCATCTGCTGCCCCGAATAGTAAATGAGTTAAAACATGAGGAAACGAATATGGAACAACTTGAAGAACGAAAATAGAACATGGAAGTGTCAGAATCTTATTCAAAAACAGAGTAAAGGATAAACTAATATCCCTTAAATTCAACAATATCGAGCAATCCATTATGACATAAAAAACTGTATTCAGGAAGCGCTCGGCGAATACCAACGAGATGAAGACATACTGGTGGCACGAGGAAATAGAAAAGGAGATAAAAGTGAAGAAACACAAATACCAAAAATAATTCAATCCAAAGAAAATAGAAGATAAAATAAAATATAGTACCTAAAGCCCAAAGATCGGCGAGAAACCAATCTTTCAAGAAGAATGAAGCATGGGAAAGAAACTGCAAAGGGTCAATGCATATCTTGGTTGAAGTAAAAGTTAGATAGTTGGAGAATACTGCAAAACCTGAGACGAACTGAAGGAAAATAAATAATACCTGCCATCACACAGCAAAACTGGGAAAATACCCCAAAAGGCTGCTAATGGAAGAACGTAGCGTTTTCACTCAGGCTTTAAAACGTCAATATAATTGGATCTCCTATTAAATTCAGGGCGGACGAAATAGCAACAGTATGCAAGGCTCTGAAGAATGAAAAATCTTCTGGACCTGGCAACGTTCCTGGATAACTTAAACATGTACGAGATAAGCTGACATTTTCCACAAATATATCGACCAGGCCCAAACCCCCGAATATTGAAGAAATCCCTTATGATTTTCAAGAAGGGTGATCGATCGAAGTGCGAGAACTATATAGGTATAGCAGTAATAAGTAGGGTAGACTAGGGAGGGTTGATACACTTAATATTCAAATTTAAAAAGATAATGAACCAAATGTTCCATGAAGAGCCTTTGTGGTACACTACATAAACAACTAACTTGCAAATAATTATTCTATACTAATATTATAAAGAGGAAAGATTTGTATTTTTGTTTGTTTGATACGAATAGGCTCAAAAACTACTGGACCGATTTCAAAAATTCTTTCACCCGTAGAAAGCTACATTATCCCTGAGTGACATAGGCTATACTTTTCACCCGAAAAAGGTGATACCTACTATAACTTCAATAATTACAAAAAAATCAGCCAAAATCAGCTATTTTCACGTGCGCTGCAAAAACCGCAAGACTTACGTGGATACAATGTATGAAGAAATGTACCTCTCGAATAGTTCTACAAAAAAGTCCGCGATAGCATGTATCTATCTCTCAAGATTGATTTGCTATTACCTGTTTATGGTAATCAGATGTTTTCCAAAATTATGCACTATTTGGGAGTGTGTTTTCATGAATTGGGTATTGATCCTAATCCAACCGAATACGTTATTTATCCCCAGTATTTAATTTAGAACAAAATTGCCCTTCACATCATACAATTACAACGAGTACATCAAAAGATATGGCAGGTTGAAGTTTCGAAGATGAAACCGCCGCGTGAAACAAATTTCTACTCGGGCGAAGCTGGGACGGTCTGCTTGTCATAGATAAAATAAGAAATATCATAAATAAACCACGCCGGCCGAAATGCTCGAAACAAGACCTGATGTCAAGAAATATCAGATCATGGAACGAGATACGGAGGATTTTTCAAAAAACTGCCGAGTGTATCAACTCTCCCATAGTGGAGGAGGTTTGATACAGTATCTGGGAGCCTTGGAACAAGAGAGAACGGATACTGTAAAAGACCTCTGGGAGATAAATGGCTGCTGTGGTAGTCTAATATTAATAGAGCCTTTTTATCAAGGCTACATTTTTACGAAGTATATGAAATGCAAAAGATAAAGTTCGAAGCTATCACTGGTCATCCAGCCACTTGGATCTGTCACAGCTCTGGATCCTGGTGGTGGTTCAGTTGTCATATAGTCTTGTTCACGAACACGCGGAAAAACAAAGAGAGGTGGAATTGAATTTCCAATTGCATTTACCGTGTACAAAACTGTGTATCAAGTCTCATTGAATTCCTCCCTTGCATGACATGTTTTACTAAACGAAGAACCGCCAGAAATAACCTCAAATTCTGGCATTCATTTCTATTTTAAATAATAGCTAAATCCAATGACTCCATGATCTGGATTTCATAAAAAGGATAATCCGAACTAGTTTCTTATAAAATGCTTACACTTACTTTGAACAAATGTTCAATTTCTTTATGAGAAACAAGAATCCTCCGTCAAAATTTGTAAACGGGCTTTGAACGACAAAATACGAATATCAAGTGACAGTTGATAAAAAAGCATTACAGTGATACCAAATCACGGGGGGAATTCACATTTTAGGCGGAAAATTTGAAGGCGTATCAAACCTCCCGTTGTATCAACCCTCCCTATAGTCTCCCCTACTTTGAGTGGAGGATATGGAAAAGTTCTGAAGAATCGAATGGAACTGGAATATGGTCATTTAGTTTAGAGGAAGAAGAACAAGCGGTTTTCCGAGCTGGCCGATCACCGATGGACTGTATACAGTCCATCGGCCTATTATAATGGGCCGGAAATGTACCCTAATTAAAAACGTTTGTGATACTAGAAAAAAGGCCAGTTCACCAATTCACTGCAAGGGACTATTTGGTATAAAAACCAAATGTCAAATTTCAATCTCGAAAGATCCCACAGTACCAGGGTAATTTGAGGAAAAATCATAAAAATTTGATGTTTCGAGAATCGACCACCATCCGTTCACAATTTCAGAGTGTCCTATTCAATACTGAGGTTGTCCAACATATCTCGTAACCAGAAAATAATCAAGGTATCCCTTCTCTGGTTTCTTGGACAAGGAATTACTTTTTTCGAGCACGGTAGAAGCTCTACCACCGGAAACTTTCTTGGGTGGCGCATTCGCCATTCTGTGTGACCGCATTTTTCAAGCCGTCTTGTCATGATTTCTGTTCCGTGGGTACGCAGAGTTTTCAGGGAATTACATAAAGTAGTTCGGATAATAGGTGTTTGTGGAGGACTAAGGAGAGATGAACTAGTGAAAATGTTTATTAACGATATACAGAATTAGGATGAAGTATGGAACCAATTAAATATCTTCTAAACGAAAAGAACGATATTTATGAAAACATGCTGGTGAGTGCAATGGAACAAAATGCATCTGATGTACAGTTTTTGTTGATAATTTACTTTCGGTTCAACCAGAAATGCCACCAAGTTCTTCAATTTGAATGGGACACCTTATATATTTTTACAGATTTTGAAAAAGCTTGTTATTTTGAATTCATACATACTGAGTTTAGTGTCAAAAAAGTTGAAGACTGTTAGTTGTACAGTAGGTGTACATTTCGTTTTAGAATAATGAGAAACAAGAAATTGCTGACAATATGCCATCCTATCATTAAATTCTGGCGTCACTCTTTCCAAGACTTCCCCACGTTTATTTCACATTCATCAATAATTCTTTGTCTCAATTTCTGTGGGTTTGTTGGTCGTCTTACGTAAACACGTAATTTCAGATGACGTTTTTACAATTTTTCTACACTAAACTCAGTAAGTATGAATTCAAAATAACAAGTACTTGTGCTCAAGTTTTCGCTTCTGAGGTTTCGAGAAAATCCGATTCACGATCACATAATTTTTCCGGTAAATTTGAAAACTGCATTTTTAATTTTAATCAACAAAATTCTGCGAAATAAATAATTACATTCTAGCTTTTGCTTCTAGCACAACAAGCGGGCGTTATGATCCATAACGCCCCCAAAAATTCCCTAGGACGTTATGGGTGTATTTATAACAAACGTTTCTAAGCTAAAATAAACAGATAATGATAACCCGATGAGCTAAAACAAAATGAAGGGCACATTTTCGGGCTCGATTTTTGAGAAAATTATTTTGGTGAAAACTGCAACCTTCTAAGTCAAACAGTTTCCGGGCTATTAGAGAAAATTGGAAAATGGCGTCAAATGAAAAGTTCTCATAACTTTTTCATTACTGGTGCTAGAAATATGAAACAAGAACATTATACAGGCATTTTTCAGGAAAATTCATTGGCTCAATCAATTTTTCTTATTACAATTATTTTCGAAGTTATAATACAACTTTTTTTTTAATGTGAACCATACAAATCTCTGTAACACATAAAATTGCTTTTTTATTCATTTTCAACAATATATAACATGATATATAAATTTCTTATCAAACTATGAAGATAATCAAAAACTTCATTTTCACACGAAAAATCAACCAGGTGCCTATCTAAAATAATTTCTGTAAACTTCAAATAATCATAATATTCTATGGTTGAGAGCAGAATACTTGGGAATCCAATTTTCTCATGTTCATATTCTGTGAATCACATATCTATATATATAAAAGAAAGATGTTGGTTACACCATTTATAACTCGAGATCGGATGGACTGTTTGTTATTAAACTTCATATATGGATTCGTATACGATCTGGTTATTATAAAATACAATAAAACTTGGAAAATATCGATGAAAATTTTGCTTATACTGGACATGCTTTTCCTCCTTTTGAGTTAGGCCACTAGATGTCGCTACAGTTACGCTACCGCTTATTCGTAGGTACTATTTGATATTCTCCGCGTTAGATGGCGATGTAATCAAGTAGTGCGTACACTATAGTCACTGTAATAGTGTGTAATTTGAGTTGCCTACAACTCTGCGCTGTTGGGCAAAACCAAAATGTCTTAGCGTAGGAGTACAGATGTCTAAAATGATTAGATTTCGTTGAGATATGAGAAAATTTTCGTTCTTACCATTTCAGATGGCGCTATTCACACATTATGACTGATTATTAGTTATTTTTATAGTTTTACTAGCTGGCCCGGCGAACTCTGTTCCGCCCAAATGATACTTACGATGAATTTCACAAATCGTAATCACCGGTGATCGGAGATCAACGGCTTGGTTCTCTGATTTTTGAATTGTCAAATCGAGTTGATGCTAGATGAAACTCAGATCACCCCCCATGAGTATCGAAGTCCTTAGAAAAAGTTACACAATGTGGTGCACATAAAATATTTCATACATTGTGTACCTGATTTTCAATCGTTATTACCCCCCCCCATGAAAAAAAAAGCTATATCCGCCATTGGGCGAGATTTCCATGTTTCCATGGATATGAGCTGTCACACAGAACAGAAATACAAATATAATAATGTCAATTACTAATTATGGCTATTTTGGATTAAGTTATTTCCGCAAATATATTTATTACCCAAACAGAACTTCAAAAACATTTCAAAAATCATGAGAAAAGATGAGAATAATGGATAACTCACGATTGAAACTGATCGACAAAATGCGATTCACTTGAAATTTCGATAAAAATTCACTGTGATAAAATTCTATGCAAATTATACAGTAATTGATGTCAATACCTTCACGATTACGTTATTTTGAATAAATAAAGATGTGAAAATTAGTAATAACTAATAATAATCAGTCATAATGTCTGAATAGCGCCACCTGAAGTGGTAAGAACGAAACTACTCTCACATCAGACATATCTCAACGAAATCTCATCATTTTAGAGATCTGTAATCTAACGCTAAGACATTTCGGCTTTGGTCAACAGCGCAGAGTTGGGGGCAACCCAAATTACACACTATATGTTTACATCGCTATCTAACTGTAGCGACACCTAGTGACCTTTCTCGAAAGAAGGCAAAGCATTTCCTGTATAAGTAAAATTTTCATCGATTTTTTCAGAGTTTTATTGTATTTTATAATAACCAGACCGTAGACGAATCCATATATGAAGTTTCATAACAAACAGTCCACGCGATCTCGAGTTATAAATGGCGTAACCAACATCTTTCTTTTATATATATAGATTTATTCAAAATAACGTAATCGTGAAGGTACCATACTTGACATTATCACCATTGAATGGCGATGAATTTGTTGAGGCTTTCGCGGCCATCGATTGATGTCATCTGTTCTTTTTTCGAGCATTTCGGTCGTCGTGCTTTGAAATGGCCGAAAAAAGGACCGATGACATCAATTACTGTGTAATTTACAGAGGACTTATGAAACCATGAAAGGCTATTAACAGATCCAGAAGCGGGTGAATATCACAGTGAATTTTTATCGGTATGTCGAGTAAATCAGATTTTGGCGATCAGTTCCAATCGTGAGATGCCATTCTCATCTTTTCTCATAATTTTTAAAATGTTTTTGAATTTCTGTTTGGGTAATAAATATATTTTCAGAAATAACTGAATCCAAAATTGCCATTATTACTAATGGACATATTATTTTTGTGTATCTGTTCTGTGTGACAGCTCACATCCATGGAAACATTTGACAGTTAGAAAATCAGAGAACCAAGCCGTTGATCTCCGATCACCGGTGATTACGATTTGTTAAATCCACCGCAAATATCATTTGGGCGGAACAGAGTTCGCCGGGCCAGCTAGTACATAATATAACAAAGCTTGTTCAGTTAATCATTTCAATTAGAAACCGTTTGAAAATGATTTCTCGATTCAAACGCAACAATATTTGACCTACCCAAGTCATGTGCAAGCAAATAATGAAATAATGCATGGGATTTCAAAATACAGATTTTTTTTAAGTTCGCTGAATCTTCATCAAAACCCTTCAAAGAAATCAAATTAGCAAATATTTTCTCTCATTTTTCCTTGAAAGCGATTAAATAACGAATAAACAAAAACTAGTACAAAATAAGAACTTAAACTGTCGAAATTTGTTGTTCTTCAAATGTGACCAAAGAAAAAATTCAACTTCTTTTTGAATTAGACACCTGTCACTTTTAACTGATATTCTTCTATGTCTCCGTGAACTGTAGAATAAGAAACCATGGGAAAAGCTTATAGACCAGTCCAACGATCTGTCACGATCAGCTGTTTAAGTGACTGCTGGGAGCAAACAAACAACAAACCGATTGTTTACTCTTTGTTTCTTCACGCAATTGCTTCATTTTTGTCTTATAAATGCATGCTACTATTTTGTTGTGTGGTTAATTGGGGAAGTAGAAGACGTCTTGGCATTGTAAAATTCTTTAAAATTTCTGCTACTTTACCCATAAAATACGACTAAATGGACGGTCTGTTGAGGAGATAGTTATCAGCTTTTCAAAGACCTCATGAAACTGGGAAGAAATTGAAAAAGACTATTGAATATTAAAAACATTTCATTACAGTTAGAGGCACCTGATATTTGTGAGTTTTGTATTCTAATGTCCTCAAATTGTACCTTTGTCATGTCTTCAATGTGTACGTACATACCAAAACTTTTTTATGTATATATCATATCATAGACAATAAATCAGTTCACATTCTCTAATTTAAATAGCATTTTCCTACAAATTGCATAAAATATCCACGTTGGCATTGTTTATACGTAGACGTTTTTGGCGGCAGCTATATTTCTTCAGTTTGCAATTTTGTGAAATAATTACTCATTTTGGATAGTCCTTTGATATCACACAATGTTTATTCACTGAAAAATGGGTATCACAACACTCAAACTCAGAGAAAATGATAGTAATAATAGAATTAAGACGGAAACACATTGTTATCACGTCACGTCACAAAAAATGTGCAACCATGATAATGCATGGAACTTAGACCATAGGAAGAGGAGACACACCTTTCAATAATAAACAGTGAAGCCAAATCATCAGAACTAAACTGGGTGATTGTTCTACTACAGAATCAAAATGTAGTAAAAATTTCCGCAACATTGTATCTGCTGTCACGTTATAGCACTGATAGCACGCATTATCTATATTCCGCAAATTTACATTTTCTGACCGCACGTGATATCACGTCTGATATTTTGTGAAATGTGATTCTGACATACATTTGAAACCGATCTGGGTGCTCATTCAATAATTCTTGAATCAATTGATGGAATTCCCCCACTTCCCCTGTTCGTTGATTCATTTGGTAAATCGAATCCCTTCCATGAGCATCACCAGCAACTGTAAAAGCAGCTATGTTCTCCATATCATCTCCCCATTCTCTCGCGTGAGCTTACGTGACGTGGCAACAATTTGCATGCACTTATACACTCTAGCAGAAATACTGATTCCAAATGTTTGTTATTTGTTTGCTCCCAGCAACCATCTTGAAAAGGTGATCAGCTGTTTTGTTGGATTGGTCTATTGATATATTGTTTATCCTGATTACTCCTAGGTCTCCTGAGGCGACCCTTCTGAAACTACAAGCTTCGAAGATTGTAACTTGTGCCGAGTTCGGAGTAAGCAGTTGTGTTCTGAGTAGGCTTTGTTACTGTTCCCTTACGCCACCTTAGGCACAGCACTGTTAATTTTTGACCCAACAGTGTGTAATGAAATCGAACACTGAAGATATTTCGCTTGAGAAAAACCAACAATAAAATTCACTAGAGGCTGACGACGTCTTCATTCATTAGCATTCCAAATTCAAAAGGAATGAGGATCATATGTACCTAGATAATATGGTACCTTACGCATGTCGTCATCCAATAAGCAATTTGTAGTGGCACATATACTCCATTCACTTTTATAAAGTAGCCCGGTTGGCGCTGGAATTCTGACAAATTTCACCACGTATATTTTGAAAAGTTAGGTTATACTCATTCTTCTGTCAGATATGGACGCAACGTTGCTGTTTCTACATATAAATCGTAGAAATTATATATTTATCAAAATGTTTATTCACTTTGGGAAAACAATGAATTTGAGGAAATATTATGTGAATTCATTAATTCCAAAGATCTGACGAATATTGAACAAACTTTTTTTCTGTTAAAACTGGAAATATTTCACATGTACGAGTATAAACATGATTGGAAGATTCAGTTATGCTATTTTCTTGTACGGAAATCAAGAACCGAGTCTTGAAATTTTACTGAAAAATAATGGACAGAATAGTCCGTTACTTTATGATAGTTCACTAACCCGATAGAAAAACTTTTAGACGAACAGAACAGACGGACGTATGGAAATCACCACTTTTCAAAATTCTCAAGAAATATGCCTACAGAGGACAATTAAATACCTCTTTGCGCAACTTGAAATACTCCAGTATGAAAATGTATTGATACTACGAATCTTGTGTCACAGTTAAACCTCAAAAGAACTAACTCCATTCACAAAGTTGAAAAAGAGTAATCAGAAAGTAGACTTGGCAATGTGGCTTGATTTTCACGAGTGCCAACCTGCGTCCGTTTTAAGTAAAAGAACTTGATAAACCTAAACCATGGCCCACCAAAATACTTTATAAAAGTGAATGGAGTATATATCGACAAATCACAACACCTTAACAATCTGAGCGGGAATTGAAACAAATTTGAATAAAATGCAAACGGAACGTTACAAGAGAGAATGGTGGCCGCTACCGAGACCAGAAAATTTCTTTCCTAGCTCGAGATTGAACTTCGGACCTTTGGGACCTAATTCCATTTGTACTCTCAACCATCGAATATTATGATTATCTGAAATTTACAGAATATCATAGATTGGCACTTGGTTGATTTTTCGTGTGAAAATTAAATTTTTGGTTATTTTCATAGTTTGATAAGAAATTTATATATCATGCTATATATTTTTGAAAAGGAAAAAAAGCAATTTTATCTGTCACAGAGATTTGTATGTTTTAAATTAAAAAAAAAAACACAAGTTTGTATTATAACTACAAAATTCATTTTAATAAAAAAAAAATATCACTCCAATGAATTCCTTTGAAAAAAGTGCCTGTATATTGCTTTTATTTCATGTTTATAGCGCCAGTAATAAAGAAGTTATGCGAACATTTCATTTATTGTCGATAAAATGAACCATTTTCAAAAAATAAAATTACAGAGATTCTCAACAATCTTAACTATGCAGTTTTGGCACAGAAAGACACGTTAAAAAAAAATATTTTTCAGAAATTTACTGTTATGAAGTTTTCAATAGATTATATAACTAACGTATTCATATTCAATCGTTGCAAGCTTTAGTGGGAGTACATTTCTAAGAAATAATTTTTGTTAACGTGCTCTTCTATGCCAAAACTGCATAGTTAAGGATCTTTGTAATTTTGTATTTCGAAAACGGTTCATTTTATCGACAATAAACAAGAGTACCTTTTTTAGCTTAATGTTTAAATCCAAAATTTGTTTTTTCTACTCCTTAGTGTAGAAAAATGTAAGCATTAAAATGTTCAATCTAGTCCGCCCCTGGTTAACTAAAAGAGCTAATTTAAATTTAAGGGCAGTATTTTAAGAGGTCCTCACTACTGTTCATCATATGATTTCTTTTATATTAAGTAGTTTGAGATTCATTCCAGCAAAATGGATTTCCAGTGAAAAAAATTATGGGAACTTGTCATCTTATTTTTTTATGTCTTATCTGGATCCGAGAGATTTCCCACATTTTCCCGGACACCCTGTATGTATGGTATTTAGTAATGGCAACTTCAATTGCTTGGAAATATTCCGAACTAGTAAATTATTCAATATTTACAGAACCCCTGGGCAAAGGACCCCGCACTTTTAGTATGTAAAGTGGCGACCGGTCAAATTTTCTGAAAGTTTGGTATGTTGTTGTACTCGACTCAGTGACCAAAAGTATCACTGGGCCCAACCCAATCCTATGGCTAGTTTTCTAAATACGGGGTGTTAAAGTTGAGAACTGCCCAGATTTTCGGATTTATTTTTTAATTATTAAGAGTTAGATTGGATTTCTGTTGCATACACACGTTTACTACATGTTCTAGTAATGAAATAAGTGGATACGTATGATTAAAAATATTTATATTTACAGGGTGATTCACGAATATATGACGGTAGTTTTTTGCCAAAATTCACTTTTTCTACAGTGACGTCAGGAAGGCATATTTTTGAAATGTTCTTTTCGATTTAGTATTATGACGACAAAATATTGCACAGTGCATATTTTTTATACAGGGTGCTTCACAGAGAGAACCACTAGACATAATCAAATTTTTTTAGGATTAATTCGAAACCCTGTATTTTTGAATTGATTTTTGGGAAAAGTAATACCACGAACAAATGTGTGTCTCTAATCTCCAAAATATTCAGGGTGGTTTATTCATAGGAAGGTATTCTATTTTCGGAGAGGTACAAAAAACATGAACACCCTGTATTCGAAAATTTCCTCGGTCAAATGCAACTATTTTCTCACTATATATTGATTCCCACAACATCTCCCGAAGTATGAATTTTAAATCCGATACTATGACCAGTTTTCGAGATACAGGGCGTAAAAGCGGAGAATAACTTATTTCATCAATTTTTTTTTTCAAATTGAAAAGCCGGATTCATTTTATGTTGCGCAAATGAGTTCAGTATGAGTACAGATCAGATGCACATGGAAAGGTTCAGCTAAAATATTTACTGTCAAAGGGTGATTCACGAATAAATCACAATAGCTTTTGCGAACACCCGATAATTCTACGGTTTCGTCACAGAGAAATTATTCCATGAAGTTAATACCTAGTAGTTAACAATTTTCAGTCTTAAATACTTCATAATAATTACTTTTCACACAGGGTGAGCCATAAATAATATGCTTTGAAATAATTGAAAGGAGATCTTTTCTGGTGAATTTTGAATAACTGTCTAACATAACAGCAAGTGAGCATAACCGCAAGAATCTATGTATATAAAAGAAAGATGTTGGTTACACCATTTATAACTCGAGATCGGATGGAGTGTTTGTTATGAAACTTCATATATGGATTCGTCTACTGTCTGGTTATTATAAAATGCAATAAAACTTATACAGGAAATGCTTTTCCTCCTTTTGAGCGAGGCCACTAGGTGTCGCTACAGTTACAGTTACGCTACCGCTTATTCGTAGGTACTTCTCTCCGTTAGATGGGGTGTACAGTGACTATATTACCACTATAGTCACTGTAATAGTGTGTATTTGAGTTGCCTACAACTGTGCGCCGTTGGCCAACACCAAAAAATCTTAGCGTAGGAGTACAGATGTCTAAAATGATTAGATTTCGTACCACTTCAGATGGCGCTATTCACACATTATGACTGATTATCAGTTATTTTTATTGTTTTATTTATTCAAAATAACGTTATCGTGAAGTAGGATGTCTAGAATAATGGTGTAGGCACTGATTAGATTTTGTTGTGACCAAATTGATTATATTAGCAATGTTTCGTTCTTTCCACTTCAGGTGGCGCTATTCACAAATAATGACTGATTTTTATCAGTTATTTCAAATACTTGACTTTATTCTGGCGAGCGTGGCTGTTAATGGTAGACAATTTTGTCAAGCAATAATGTGTGTTTATATTCCTGACATTCTGATGTATATTAGTTCTTAGGAAAAGTAGAAAACTTCCATTATAAAAAGATGCCATTCTGCTGTCATGTCATAATTGACTTTAGCAAATCAGCTGTTGATACATCCATCAAATTGACAACGAAAAATACACTGAAATGATATTGCGGCGCCGCCACGTTGCTAATATTTTCGATTTGGTCGAACGTCATTCCACTCAAAAATTGACGGGTGCCTACACCATTATTCTAGACATCTTATCGCGAATGTACTATATTTGACATCAGCACCATTAGATGGCGATGAATTTGTTGAGGCTTTCGCGACCATCAATTTATGTCATCTGTTTTTTTTTCGAGAATTTCGGTCGTCGTTGTTTGAAATGGTCGAATAAAGAACATATGACATCAATTACTGTGTAATTTGCATAGGACTTATAGTACCATGAAGGTCTATTAACAGATCCAGAAGCGCGTGAATATCACAGTGAATTTTTATCGAAATGTCAAGTATATACGATTTTGGCGATCAGTTTCGATCGTGATATGTCCATTTTCATCTTTTCTCATAAATGTTTTTGAATTTCTTTTTGGGTAATAAATATATTCGCGGAAATCACTAAATCCAAAATTGCTATAATTGGTAATTGACATATTATTTTCATGTATCTGTTCTGTGTGACAGCTCATATCCATGGAAACATTTGACAGTTCAAAAATCAGAGAACCAAGCTGTTGATATCCGATCACCGGTAATTACGATTTGTGAAATCCACCGTAAGTATCATTTAGGCGGAACAAAGTTCGCCGGGCCAGCTAGTTTTTAAATATATAAATATACAAGGTGATATAGAAATAATCACCTACCAAAAATACACATTTCTGGCATGCGTAGATCATCCTAAATAAACTTTTTTTTGTTGAAAAAAGTATATTTATAAAGTTATAATAACCGAGATTATGACTATAATGAGATTTAAACTTTTCAATATACCTAGTTTTAACTCACTCAACACGAAAATTGTGGACTGTGGAGTACCTACCAATAAAAAAATATTCGTATTTTACCTACATAAGAAGAAGGTTTATTGTCATCTTTTTGGGGGTGATAGCGCAATTAGTAAGCGCGCTCATAATGATACTCAAAATTCACTAAAAAGTTCTTATTTCAATCAATTCAAAGCATAAGTATTTTCGGTATGGTTGGCTGTATGACTCACCCTGTATGAAGAGTAAACATAATGAAGTATTTCAGACTGAAAATTGTGAACGACTAGGTATTAATATCATGGAATAATTTCTCTGTGACGAAACTGTAGAATTATCGAGTGTTCGCAAAAGCTATTGTGATTTATTCGTGAATCACCCTGTATAACAGTAAATATTTTAGCTGAACCTTTCCATGTGCATCTGATCTGCTCTCATACTGAACTCATGGGCGCAACATAAAATCAATTCGGCTTTTCAATTAAAAAAAATTGATGAAATAAGTTATTCTCCGCTTTTACGCCCTGTATCTCGAAAACTGGTCATAGTATAGGATTTAGAATTCATACTTCGGGAGATGTTGTGGGAATCAATATATCGTGGAAAAATAGTTGCATTTCACTGACGAAATTTTCGAATACAGGGTGTTCATGTTTTGTGTACTTATCCCAAAATTGAAAACCTTCCTATGAATAAACCACCCTGAATATTTTGGAGATTAGAGACACACATATGTTTGTGGTATTACTTTTCCCAAAAATCAATTCAAAAATACAGGGTTTCGAATTAATCCTAAAAAAAATTTGATTATGTCTAGTGGTTCTCTCTGTGAAGCACCCTATATATAAAATATGCACGGTGCAATATTTTGTCGTCATAATACTAAATCGAAAAGAACATTCCAAAAATATGCCATCCTGACGTCACAGTAGAAAAAGTGAATTTTGGCAAAAAACTACCGTCATATATTCGTGAATCACCCGGTAAATATAAATATTTTTGATCATGCGTATCCACTAATTTCATCACTAGAACATGTAGTGAACGTGTGTATGCAACAGAAATCCAATCTAACTCTTAATAATTAGCAAATAAATCCGAAAATCTGGGCAATTTTCAACTTTAACACCCCGTATTTGGAAAACTAGCCATAGGATTGGGTTGGGCCCATTGACACTTCAGGTCACTGAGTCGGGTACAACAACGAGCCAAACTTCCAGAAAATTTGACCGGTCGCCACTTTTCATACTAAAAGTGCGGGGTCCTTTCGCCTGTTTACGAATACTGCAAGTCTCTAGGTCGCACTGACGGACATAATTGAAGTTGACCACGGATTCGTGATCTGTGGGTACATCCGAGGGTCCATCTCAGTTGTTTGAGACAATCCTCGGCATAAATTCAAAGAATACATACATCGTGACGAAATGATAGAGCCCTTGTTTAGGTGGAACCAGAGTTCAAAAAAGCAATAACTAAGATAGAGCCTTCTTTCCAATTTTTTCATGAGCTCAGGATAAATAAAATCGAACCGAGTCACCATTTCAGATTCTGTACATTTAATTGCGGATTTTAATTCCTCCCTGTTGAAACTACTAGATATGTATAACATATTATACTACTTATGCTATGTTCTTGACTTATGCAAATTCTTCTTCATTTTATGATCTAGAAATTTCAAAAGAGTTTGAAGCATTCACAATCCCACGAGCAATAAACTCAGGATTAACTCTAGAAAGGACGGAGTTTCACCTAACTTCCGGAAAACATACCATGGACGCTATTGTCCATCATACAGAAATGCAGAACATTCTGAGATAATGCAATCAGAAGATTCGGAATAATACGGGGTGGCGGAAAAGTCACGAAGGGATTTGAAAAGGGCAAAGATAAAATATTTCTTTCATCTTCTTTCCGATAGACGGCATTGGCTCATAGGTCTCGAATTTCCAGGGGGTGAAGAAATAACATTACGACGAACCGGAGTAATCACCACTGACGATGCGAAGTTCCACCCCGGTCATGAGTTTATGCTCGTCCCTGCTCAACAACACTGTCACCTGGCAGGACTGGAAAAATTCCTCACGTACTTTTCGGAAACTCCGCCTAATCACATTCCCTCGAGATTGCTAGATTGATGGAAGGGACCCCGGAAATGCAATGCCATTAGTTATGTGGAACGATCGGAAATACAGATACGTCGGATGATAGGAATTAATTCTGCTTGGTAAATGGAGACGGGCTTTGGAAAATTGATAAGAGGATAAAGTGAGCGCAGCTCCGAGATCTGGCTACTGATTTGGTGTGAATAATTGATGAATAGTCAGGATCTCCTTCTTTCACAGCCGTTTTCAATTATTGATAATTCGGAAAATAATTCCTCCGTATGTGTTCAGAATTCATATTTCTATTTTGAATACCACAAAGTTTATACTGCGAATAGACTTCGTCGATAACAAAGAAGATCCAGCTCAATGACTTTCTTCGAATCTGTGATCTGAAGGAATCACCCCGAAAAAGATTCAACCACTATTTATAAGATTTCTCCTACTTGTCTAGCAACGGTCATACGGCCTTCAGCTCGCCACCCTAACACACTTCACTTCAATCACTTCATATTCTTTCCTACGCCGGAACCCGTTAGAGCCGTTTCACATGCGACTGATAGTCGGTCAAGATGGTCGGTCGGGGCCGGCGTTTGAACTGGATTTTGCTTAGACAAAGGAAAGAGGAGACGCGGTATAGGATGATAAAGCTTGAAGCCAAGATGCCACATAATGAAGAACGAACTGGACGACTGTATTACTACAAAACGAGAATTACGCCAAGATCTGAACGACGTTGTCACATTGTCTGAGATTTCCGGTTCATTAACTTCGAATCATTCCAGAATGGCCATTCAAGAGATTCCCTGGTTCCCAACTTGACAACACCGGTTGTTTCAGTTTCATTCATAATATTCATAATATGGCTTCGCGACCAATCAGCGAAATTGGCCTTCGATTTGACATTTCATGTTTGATACACGTTGCCATACCGATATAACCCGATATCTAGTTGAGTTGTGTCAAATAAGTGATTTTCGGAGATATTTCTGAATATCTTGAGCAAAATACCAAAGAGTTTTTTGAAAATAGGTTAAAATAATGGTTCGTACGTGGCAAATTGGACTCCTACAACAATAGTTTGAGTTTTCACAGGTTAGTTTCATGTTTGTACATCAGTGGCGTAGATTGTCCGATGTTTATAATTTTACTTTTAGATTTCCCTCTAATATTGAGAGAAGAAATATATGGCTTTCAATTTCGGACTTGGTTGATGCTGAAAACATGCCTCAAAATCTGTTCTTATGTTCGGAGCACTTCGAATCTAAAGATTTTTGTTTTCGAGTGAATGGTACAAAATATCTTAAAAATGATGTCAATCCTGTTCCAACTCTGGGAACTAACGTCTTCAAGGTAAGTTTCTGTGAGAAGTTCAAGATATTTATATTTTAATTCAACCTGTTTGATTATAACTTCATGAAATAGTCAGAATGTGTGTCAGTAAATATTGTTATATAATAATATTATATTATTTTTTATTGAGTATGATTCAATACATTAATTGAGAACTTTTTTGCAGATCAAGCTCAACTATCACTCCCCAAGATGCTAATAGGTAATTATGCAGTTATAATTTGCCGTTTAACAATGAATATTCAAAGAAATATATTTACAGAGATCAAGTTTCATACCTCGATGCAGAAATTTACCAGATTATATGCATACGATGAAAAGATCTATTCTCGGACTGACATTGAATGGGATCCCTATTACAAGAAGTGGAAGAAAAACAGGATTTTTAGGTTTCTTGATCTGCACACTCAAAAAAATAGATTACTGGAATTTCCTGTTAATTGGATTCCTTTAACATAGAAACTACTTTTGTTGCAGAAACTGGAAATTTACTGTCAACCAAGCATTTCGATTCCTGTTGAGATGTAATATGCCGTTTGAACAGAAATTAATGTTGGGTTCGCAGGAATCAAAACTTTCGAATTCTCTATAGATTCCTGTAATGGGAAAACAATATTTTGTAGATGCTGTTGGATTAAAATGTGAATGTGAAGAATTATTTTGGAATGCTGGAATAATGGAAATTGTAGTAAATAGTAACGCTAAACTGAAATATGTGATCGTAAGAAACAGCAAAGGGTATTTAGGAATATTTTTGTCCAGACATGTAGTATGTGGCTTGCACTTGCTCGAGATTGCGATTCAGAGTGTTATGTGTTATAGTTATTCGTAGTTCGTACTGTTAGTTGTTGTGTACAGTGAGCTGGCAATTGAGGAAGTTTTCTCTAACAATGGATTTTTTCAATGATGACATTGGCGATTTCAACTTTCCCTCAGGAATTGTCATTGCTCTATAAGTCTATGCATTCAAAATATTGTTGCATAATGTATATAAAATGAATTGAAAATATCATCTTGTGTTATAAAGATATGCTTTTTTGCTATTGCTGGCGTTGTTTAATTAAGCTTGAATTGGTTGCGTTAAGAATGGCAAATATCTCGAACTAATTAACTCGAGGTATTTGGAAAGTATTGTTACATTGTCAGGCTATTGTACCTACTAGAAATATATATTTTCAATACAGTTCAATAACATTATGCAGTACAGGAAAGGCCTAATACATTCGTTGATGAGTAATGTATAAATAACAACAAATTCCAGGGAATTGAACAAAAAATAGGTTGCATGGTAGAGGAAAATCCTGATTTATTTACTTATAATTTCCTGTAAATTTATGAGAACACTGGAATATTTTGTTGCACAAAACGAAAAGTACTGTGTTACCAGTGGCGCACCCAGAAATTTTATTCGGGGGGGCTGCTCAAGAGTAATCAGGTTTTTGTAAGTTGTATAATTTAAAAAATGCGGCGCAAGCGAAAACCTTCTTAAGTAATGGATATATCGCATTCGTTATTATACAGGGTGTTTCATTGGTAAATGAACATACGGTAACCTGAGCTAGAGCTACCCTAGGCGAGTCTAAAAAACCGATATATGATAGGTCTAATCAATTCCATAACCGACATACAGGTGCTTCATGTATTCACCAGAAATTTCAATTCCTCATAACTTTTTAACCAACCAGTATAGTCGATTGATATTTGGAACGTATGATTCATTTCTACAGGTCGATCGATTTACTTTTGAATTTCCAAAAAATTCCAGGTCCGTATTCGAAAAATATGGGACTTCTTCCAAGCTGAGATTCAACATCCTGTATATTGAAATTTTGGGATTTGATTGAGATATTTGAAAAGAGCAGAAAATTTTCAATGGGGTTCAGTAGATTTCATTGTCCCGCACGTCATTTCCAATTGAATATTGGAGTTCCACAAAATTCTCAGAAAAATCGTACATTGTGATCTAATTGAATTTTTTTGGTCCCACTAATTGCACATTCGAATTTCATAATGTTCTGTGGAATCATTTGGAGTTATTTCCGGAAAAACATCGAGAAAAATTTAGTTGAAGTCAACAAAGATGAATAAATAACTGAAGAAACATGAAAACTTAACGTGAATAACAGAAAGTGCTCGAAAGTACCACCATTTTGTTCAATACACATTCTTGCCCTCTTCAAAATATGTCAGATATTTTTTTTGATCATGTCTGGATTATTACGTATTTCATTGCACGCGACTTCGATACATCAACACTTCCTATTTCAGATGAATTTACTGAACATTTCAAATAACCCCAAATGAAATAATCAACAAGATTGAAATCTGGTGACCTAGCGGGCCAGGCATGCGGTCCACCTGTGCCTATCCACATATTTGGAAAGTTCTGATCTAAAAATTGTCTGATCATTACTCTAAAATGGGGTGGAGCTCCATCCTGCAGTGTCCGTACCTTCGAGTAATACAGGAAAATGATGTTGGAGGAAATTTTTAAGCCGTCTTGGTATGACCTGTGGTCTAATCAATCGATTTTATTAAACGCCACACCATACGTTTCTTGAAAATTTGTATAAGGATTTCGTATGCCTGACTGCATGCAGATTCTCTGCAGCCCACTAATGCAAATCCCTAATAATGACCCCATCCGTCGTGAATCGGTAAATAAAATTCTGTTGACCATTCTTTCATTTCGTAAAATCCAGCTACTAAAGTTAGTTCTTCTAATTTCATCACCTGGATCCAATCGTTGTACCTTCTGGAGATCAATTTGATCATAATGTACGATTTTTCTGAGAATTTTGTGGAATTCCAACATTCAATTGGATCTTTCCCTGAAGCTCTCTTTGAGCAAAATGACGTGCGGGACAATGAAATCTACTGAACCCCATTGAAAATGTTCTTCTCTTTCCAAATATCTCAATCAAATCCCAAAATTTCAATATACAAGGTGTTGAATCTCAGCTTGGAAGAAGTCCCATATTTATCAAATACGGACCTGAAATTTTTTGGAAATTCAAAAGTAAATCGATCGACCTATAGACAAGGCCGTAGCTAGAAAAAAAATTCGGGGGGGTCCGTCCGAGGCCGTAGCCAGAAAAAAATTTATTTGAAGAATTTTCGGTGAGATGATTATCTGGCATTTCTGAAAAAATAAATTTCGGGGGGGGGGGGGGGGTCCGGACCCCATCGGACCCCCCAGTGGCTACGGTCTTGCCTATAGAACTGAATCATACGTTCCAAATATCAACCAACTATACTAGTTGGTTCAAAAGTTATGAGGAATTGAAATTTTTGATGTATCTCTGTATCTCGGTTATGGATATAATTTCAAGATATTTGCCTCCAGTTCGATGAAAAGGCATGTTTTCAAGCACAAGGAGCTCTGTAACATGGATAGCAGCATATTTTTTGAACAAATTCAGTATCACCACACATACACGGAGAGACAGAGTTTTTTCAGAGGTTTTTATCTGTTCTCGTGTATCATACACAAAATTGTATGGTACCCCGTTTACATTCCCTCTGCTAACACTCAGATTTGGAGCGGGAAACAGATTTTATTGTTCCTTGTCGCCATTTCTTCACACGTGCCATATGCCATATATTGTTTGATATTACAAAACAGTATGTAATTCTCTCTTTCAAAAGAATATATATATATATGGAATTGATTATACCTATCATATATCGGTTTTTTGGACTCGCCTAGGGTAACTCTAGCTCAGGTTAACGTATGTTCATTCACCAATGAAACACCCTGTATATGTATATCAATCCCTATTTCTATCTGTACAGGAAATGTTGTAAGTTTCCATTCTGTTCTAAAATAATTATTATTACTTTTAGAAAAATAATAAGATAGAAATATTTGAATTACTTTGTTTTCACAGCTCGGGGGGGGGGGGCTGCAGCCCGACAGCCCCCCCCCTCGGTGCGCCACTGTGTGTTACATTTACAGGAATAAATTCCTATTCTCTGTAGAGAAATGAATTCCTGTATTTGACACAATTCATTTGTAATTGAGGTTAGTAAAGAGGACGAAAAATTGTTCAAATTCTCCCATAAAACTTCAAATATTTTCAATAGAAAAGTTGAACATTTGTTACCAGTTCTGATCAGCCAAACTATCTTTAATGTTAATTCATCCATTTTAGACCATTCTGAAAATCATCTTTTTGATGGATATTTCATTGATGGACATGCTGATCAGTTGATCAAAATTATTTAAAAAAATTATTTCAGAATAGGGATACTTCATGAAACAACTAAACTCTTAGATGAGTCAAAAAAAATAGTTCAAGATCTATGAATACAAAATTTATATTGTTTAGGAAATTAGGAATGGATAATTTTGAGATTTCAATGTATTGTGCTATTGTGGAAACTGATTGTGATTGACTATAATTATTGTTTCAATAAAACACCTATCGATTATTAATTTGATATTTTATTGGGTAATTCATCTTCGTGAATTTTATTAAGTAAATTCAGGTGAGCTCATTTTTTTCTTCAACCGGTTCATCTTCAAGGCTAATATACATGTCAAATTGGA
Organism: Adalia decempunctata; assembly: GCA_951802165.1. NCBI lineage: Eukaryota > Metazoa > Arthropoda > Insecta > Coleoptera > Coccinellidae > Adalia > Adalia decempunctata. Next base: position 58,468,372 of record OX637696.1, on the reverse strand, counting down.
ACCAAATTTCAGCTAATTGTGGTTAATAGTTCCAAAGATATCGAGCTCCGAAGCAATCATTTTGAAATGCGAATAACTACGGAACCACGCGAAAAAATTGGCCCATAATCGGACAATGTGGGTACATTTAGTTCTTTCCGTCGAAATTAGTGGGATTCTGATTTCATCAATGAAGAGTTATTTACCTAACGTGCGCATATCAAATTGAAACCTAATTTCAGCTAATTGTGGTTAATAGTTCCAAAGGTATTGAGCTCCGAAGCAATCATTTTCAAATGTGAATAACTACGGAACCCCCTAAACAACACGGAAGATCCACGCCACTGGCGGCAAATGAATTCACGCGAATCTAGTTTCTGCATTGTTGCCAGCACAATAACCGTGGAACAAGGACAGCTACATCTGTCCTTGTTCCACTCATGGGAAATTGGTCGGGATGTTGGCTTCAAAAGTTCCTGAATTTATGAATGACATGCCAGGTCTCCTCTTTCCTTTGTCTAAGGGATTTTGAATTCCTTTCACCTGCATGCGTATCATCAGTCGACCGATGGAACAAGCACGAGCATCGGTCCAGCCCGCTTCGTTTGCGTGTCGTCGGCTCGAGCCGAACAAGGAGTCTCTCACATGTATGCGCACCATCAGTCCGTATGCGATTAGCAAGGCACACACGAAAGGGAAATCTGTCAGATCTGATCGGCAGTCCAGATGTGTAACAGATCTGGACTGCGGATCGGATCGCTCCCGCCGATCTGGTCTGTCGAGGATCAATGAGATATATGATCCGCGACGGACCAGATCGGCGGGAGCCATCTGATCCGCAGTCCAGATCTGTTACAGATCTGGACTGCCGATCAGATCTGACAGATTTCCCTTTCGTGTGTGCCTAGCTATTGCGGTGTTACGCATATTACTGAATATTCTGAGGATTTTTTACGTATTTACGAAAGGATTGTATTTGTATACCAGTTATAGAGGACGATAGTCAATGGGTAGGAAAAAGTTAATTCATAAACTGAAATGCTCATTAGTGTCATAGAAAAAAGCGGAATTCTGGGATACATCCTCCGAAAATTATGAAAATAAAGATTCGAATATTGGAAGGATGTGGCTCAGATCTGTGTATTTCAGGAAGATTTCAAGAATCTCTTTCCATTAAAACAGCAAGAAGCAAGTAAGTTTGCATATTCATCATCAGATGGATCGTCGATAATGTCCTCCTCCCTCAACTTTTCGTCTGAAGTCCTTGGGTTTTGATATATTGGATGATAGAGTGAAGAGTGAAATTTGAAAGTTCAATGAAACTTGAATCGATGATGGAGCAGATTTCCAATATTACTTTTCGAATTCACACACACATTCATAATTCCAATGTAGGAATTTCGAAATACGGAAAAGTTTCCACTTCGTGCGGGTATCGGACGGTTCTCGCACAAAGTGACAACAGTGTCACGCTCCAAATCCATAGCGGCAAACGGTCTTTGATAGCGGCGACTGACGATACGCATCCATGTGAAAACAAAATAATACCGTCGACTGATGATCAGTTCGATCGACCATCCGTCGCATGTGAAACGGCTCTTAGGCAGGCCGCACATTGAGCGCAGCCCAGCCCAGCTCAGCACAGCCGAGCCTAGCCTAGCAGAGGATTTTGTAACACACGCAATTGAATAGAACGCCGCATATTGGACGTAGCAGAGCAATATGCGGCGTTCTATTCAATTGCGTGTGTTACAAAATCCTCTGCTAGGCTAGGCTCGGCTGTGCTGGGCTGGGCTGCGCTCAATGTGCGGCTAGGCTTAGTTTCGTATCTAAAACTGAATTCGTTCCGTGAGATGAGGACTGTACTCAGAGCAACAATACACCAGACAGAAAACCAGCAGATACATCTCTGTGCTCTGTGCACATGATGGCACCGAGTACGGTTGGTTCACAACATCCTTGGAAGAATGTTTGTTAAATTTGCGGTAAAAATGCATTAACTAACTTTGTAAAATGCATAATCTGCGAGAAACACTTGCATAGAAGGTGCTGTGATAATAATAAAATCAAGATCAGTGATTGTGGAAGTTTGGTTACTTGCTGCAAAAATTTGACGGAAGCAGAATATTCGGTTGAGGATTTCATCAGGTTGAAAACTGAAGTGTTCAACTTGAAAAAAACTCTTGATTGAGAAGGATAAAATCATTGAAGATGAATCTCAATTAATTAGAGATAAAGAATTATTTCCATGATCAACAATACAGATAACAGAATACAGATAACAGGGTTGAAATAAACACAATCAATGATGACGACAACGTGTGTGACCGTGACGTACAATCTGGGATGCCGACGATAAGAATCGAGGAATGCAACAAATCTGTCAATGTTATGACTGCTGAAATTCACAGAGATGGTAGTTTATATAATTATTCGAATAAAAAAAATCGTCCGCTGGCTGTACGTTGGTGGAAAACCCGTCCGCTGGACATGAAAACTTGTAAACAAAATTTTGAGTTTCAGTCATTTTAACCCTGCTGAAATTCACAGAGATGGTAGTTTATATGATTTTTCGAATAAAAAAAATCGTCCGCTGGCTGTACGTTGGTGGAAAACCAACCGTCTCTGTAAATTTCAGCAGGGTTAAAATTACTGAAACTCATTTACAAGTTTTCATGTCCAGCGGAACGGTATTCCACTAACGTACAGCTAGCTGACGATTTTTTTCATTTGAATAATAATATAAACTACCATCTCTGTAAATTCCAGCAGGGTTAAAATGACTGAAACTCAATATTTTTTTAAATGCTTTTGTTGCTCCCGTTGGCGAACCCACCACAGTTGAGCCAGCTGACGGTCACTTAGGCAACCAAATCAAGCTATATACAAATTATGGCCAGGGTTCAAATGACTGACTCAAAACTATCACTGGCTCCCGGTCTGATTGTCCTTTGGGTTATTCTCAATGCATGCCACTGGACAAGCCATAAACATTGAATTTTAATTTCCCACACCCATCGCCGGGGATAGAATTTCGTCGGGAAACGTCTTTCTTCGGTAAGGGTTTTGCTAAAACCACCCAATTTTCGGTTTTGAGGAGAAGTTTTCTTTTCCTGTCGAGGAGAGAGGAAAAGGAACGAAGATGCATTTATAACTCAGACGTGAGGGGAGGTTTACCCCCTAGATTCAGAGAGTAACTTTGGTAGGAATCGAACTCTGTACGAGTTTGAATTGGATTTATTCTAATACTAAATCCGTTACTAAAGCAACCCTGGTTTATCGAAAGTAAAGTGTTCGATTCCCGAAAAAGTTTTATTGAATTTTTTTTTGGTTTATAAATTCATATTTCTATCCGGGTCATTGTGGCAGCCCATTAGCACAATTCTTACCTTGGTATTTCCTCCAGTTTTTTGAATAAAAATTATAATACTTTCATAATGCGAATAATTTATTACTGGAAAATCCATCAGACTAACTGACGACAAGGATTATGAAATATTCAATCAATGGAAGTTGAAAAATGAATTGTTTTATTGGTGTACTTTCAAGAATTTGTATCGTTTAATGTGTTTTTTTTATATTTCAGTCCGAAATATTTCGTCCATCCTCATTGTGGACTTAATATTCTATTTTGAAATTTACACTCAATGAAAATTTCAATATTTCCCATTTCTCCCGGCTAATAGCGTTTGTAAAAATGAAATTCGAAGGTTGAGTTCGCATAAAATTATCTGGAGTTCATTCACTATAATGCATATTCAATGGTTACTCTGGTACCGCCAGCCTACTCACAATTCAACAGTGAATAGAAAAGCAAGACAAAAGTATAATATATAGTTATATGCAGATTATCATATGATACATTTTTGAAAAATTGTGTAACAAGATAAGATAACTTTCGACTGTAGTTTACATTTGCGAAATCATAAATTCTTCTCATTTCTCGAAAATAAATGGATTCAAAAATTCAATCATATGATATTTGAATTGAACTCCTAAAAAAATTGCCTGCTGAACGTAACAATAGATATCGAATACGAGTTCTAACAAGCGAGTTATTCGGCATTATTGAAAATAACAATTTCTCAATTTTCGTTCATAACTCAAAATCTATGAACTATAGATTAGATCTGTTGTCAGATTCGGATTATAGTCGGAAAAAAAGAGCTCGAGAATATGTTATCAGTTTTCCCTTCTAGCTAATATGGTTCTCGAAATTCCTTCAATAGACAACGAATTTTGACCACCCTGTACATTGAAAAATAAAATAAATATCAATAAGAAGCGTTTTGATGATTCTATTAGTGTTCTTTCAAAATAGTATTCTAGCATACTAAACCTGATCATCTTAATACAAAGTGCAGGTACAGTTTGAAAGAAAAGGGTATTTCATAGGGAAAGCAAGATTGTGAAGAACAAAGGAGAACAAACCGCCCAATTTTCCAGGGAATTCTCTCCTGTTTCCATGAGCGAGAGATTATTCGAATGGAGGTATTTTCTCCATCGACTCTTATGTGGAGCAATGCATCAATGATGACAATTTTAATGCTCAAAGTTGGCAACTATTTCAGACAACTCCGAACGAAGCTCATAATAGTTATTTATGTAATAAGGATCATAAAGACGATAATTATGGTACAAGTCGTGAATGTTATCGGGCGAGGCGTAGCCGAGTCCGATAACACGGCGTGTGCCATAATGATTGTTTATGATTCGTATTACATACAAAATTTTATCTGATGGCATTTATATCAATACATTTTCGAAAAATTAAAAACTGCATTTTCGACATGTCACAATGACAACTATTTTTAAAGGAGTAAATATTGTGTAGTTTCAAATATTAGTAGGTGAGTGAGCTGTGCTTTGCCATTTCCTTGACAACATCATCCGGTTGTAACGGCAATATTTATTTATCGCTGTCAAACTCAATAATTATTGTCAGGTAGAATTTATTATAATTTAAAAAATGAGTGATTCTGAAGCTGATAGTTTACCTTCTGATTTGGAAGAAATGTCGAGAAATATCGTGGACTCCCTTTTGCCGGAAAAATCACGGAGTGTATATGAAATGGTGTTTAATCGGTACGAAGAATGGTGTTCTGCTAAAAAAATCAAGAATATCACTCATGAAAAAGTATTGTTGGCTTACTTTGAATGCTTATCTAAGGAAAGAAAACCATCTTCTCTTTGGTCGTATTATTCGATGATAAGAAGTATTTTATCAACAAGAAAAAACGTCGATATTAGTAAGTACCTACAGCTGGTTGCATTACTAAAACGTAAATCAGAAGGTTACAGAGCTAAAAAATCCAAAATTTTTACTAAACAAGATGTTACAAAGTTTTTAACGGAAGCATCAGATGATACATACTTATTTAATAAAGTTGCCATGATAATTGGACTCAGTGGAGCATGCAGAAGAGAGGAATTGACAAATATGCTTGTTGAAAATGTAATAGATGAAGGATCCGTTTTTAGAATTACATTACCGAATACAAAAACAAAGGTAATGCGAGAATTTTTTGTAACTTCGGGAAATATCCCAGGATTGAATATGGTAGAACTTGTCAGACAATATGTGAAAATACGACCTTGCAACACAAACCATCTACGTTTTTTTGTCACTTATAGAAATAAGAAATGCTCAAAACAACCCGTTGGAATACATACCTTTGGTAAAATGCCAAAAGTTATTGCCACTTTCTTGAATTTACCTCGCCCTGAAGAATATACCGGACATTGTTTTCGGCGATCGTCTGCTTCATTTTTGGCTGATTCTGGAGCTGATCTGTGTACCGTGAAACGCCATGGCGGATGGAAAAGCAATACTGTCGCTGAAGGTTACATCGAAAATTCGAAAGAGCAAAAGAAAAAAATATCAGAAGCAATTTTTGGTGCCAACAACCAAAAAGGATTACAAGTTTGCCAACAATCATCAACTACTGATGTAAAAACTGTAGAATCCATTGGAATTAATATTACAAATTGTAGTAATTGTTCTTTCACCATTTATAATAAATAGTTTTGTACATAGTTATGCATTTTGAATAAACTTTTTTGATCAAACCATTACATGTTTTCCTTATAGAATTTCATTATGGTACTTAGTACCATAATGAATTCATTATGGTACTTAGTCCCATAATGAATTCATTATGGTACTTAGTCCCATAATGAGCTTCCTTATGTCATCAAAATTGAGTGACATAACGTTGTCATTATGACATGCCATCAGATAAAAATTTATGTATGTGCATTTAACCTGGACTCTGAAGGAGCCAAGAAGTCATGAAACTATGAAATTCCAGTTATTCTGGCTATGCTTTCATTTTATATAATGGCTTTACGTCATGCACGCATATTTATAGGATTACTCTGGGGATTTATCAGTTTCAAATATACTAGTCCCAAATTTATAGCAAAACACTTCAATTACATTAAGGAATATGAAGATTTGGTGAAAATCCTTGACTTTGTTGACTCACGAAATTAGTTCATTATCGCGGATTAGTCAACAACGAAGTGTTTCTATATCCACATAAAATTTGCTGAAATGTCAATGGAAAATTTCAGACATTCAAAAACGAAATTGAAAGAAACAAAAGATCCAGCTGCAGAACATCCACCTGAGGAGAGAAAAGCAAGATATGAAAGAGAAAACCTAAATGCAAAAATATTTAACTGAGACGAGAAAAGCAAGATATTATGAAAGAGAAAACCTGACTGCAAAAATATTAACTGATAATAAAAAACAAGACCTATACTTAATTTATAATTTTGTGTATAGGATCACGGCCTTCTAAAGATGACCGTGATAGGATGCACTACGCAATGTTTATATTCTACCTAAGTGAGCAGAGTATAATATACACTCCAATATAAATATGACCTGAATGTTATAATGTTTGCTGGTGGAGACAAACTATCATAATTCTTTTTCACAGTACGTTTCGTTATTTTCATTCTCATTGAAAAATCAGAGACATCGCTCAATTCAACTTCAAGCCAGTATTTCATATTTTTGGAACGGTAATTTCAAGCTATACTGCAATCCCAGAATGTCCCGAAATTAATGTAACTTAATTTGGTCAGAAATTTCGGAGACGAACTAAGAATTACCCTACTTTTGTTTGCTGAATTTGAATATATTGAAAAATAATTCCTTGAGATACTTCTGCATCTCCTACGAGGATATATTGAAAAATTCTCAGCATACTATAGAACCAAACAAAATTTCAATGTCAAAATATTTTATTACTCAACATTAATTGAATACATTTATCACAGCGAACCTGCAACGTCTCTAGACCTTTCAAAAAAATGTTTCTTCTTGCTCTGCAAACCATTCTCCACAGCTTTTATTACCTCCTCATTGGAAGAAAATTTACGACCTTTTAAACTTTTTTTCAGTTGAGAAAAGAGATGATGGTCAGACGGAGCCGAATCTGGTGAATAAGGGGAGTATTTTAGTAATTCTAACCCTAAATCACGAATTTTTTGCATGGCAACATGAGATTTGTGTACTGAGGCGTTGTCCTGTAAAAACAAAATACCTTTGGATAGCTTTCCGCTTCTGTTCTCCTCAATTTTTTCCCGTAGAGTGGTCAGTAATATCGAATAGTAATCTCCAGTTATAGTTCTACCCTTATTCAAAAATCAATCATGATAACTCCATGGCAATCTGAAGCAAGAACTTTTCCAGCAGATTTTTGGATACGAAACTTCTCAGGTCTTGGAGAACCAGAGTGTCGCCATTCCATCGATTGTTGGTTTGTTTCTGGATCGTAGAAATGTACCCAAGTCTCATCCATAGTACCTAACAATTCGGTTTAAGAAGTCTACATCGTTTTCAAATCGAGCACAGATCGAACACGATGGTTCTGCCCTTGCACGTTTTTGGTCAACATTCAAACATTTGGGCATTCATTTTGCAGAAATGTTTCTCATGTCCAAATAGACGTCTACAATTTATTTGGTAAATTTCCAGTTTAAGTCCCCCTCGATTTTGCGATGTTTTAATTTTTTTTCGTGAAAAACAAGTGGTTTGGTATGATTTACTACTAGTTTAAATGCTGGCAAACAAGTAATTTTGCTGTTTTTCCAACGGGATTTGGAGTGAATAGGGGCGCTGGGTGGGTTTGATTTTTAGAAATGTTCTTCAAAAAATGACAATTTACGGAAAGAATTAGTCTTGAATCGTCTAAAAAGATCAAAATTTGTCAAAAATGTCAAGGTAATTGACCTATTCTTTCAAGGACATGACCAAAAAAGGAATACGAAAAATTTACAATTTCATTGGCGCTGAATCAATGAAGATATTAAATTTTCTCGAGGCTATAGTTTCTGAAAATTTCAAAAATAATTTGTTTTTTCGAAAGTCTCCGACAGTATCCATTGATAAAAATATGTCGACCAGAAAGCATATTTTCATTAAATCAAGATGCGATTGCTCCAAAAACATACCTTGAAAGATACTGACTGAAGTATCACATTTTCGGTATCCTGTTTTCTGTAAGTATTGTAACCGCAACTTGGAACACACACACACATTCAAATCTTCCATTGTTACACTCACACTTGAAGAACTTCTGACAAATTACTATTTTATAATCTAAGGAAAGATGAATAAATATCTCGAATGACTTTTCAACTTTCATCTCATGAATTTTGAAATACCTAGCAACGATATCCTACGCTCGTGATTTGGACGGGAAAAATTTTGTTTGAATTGAATTCAATGAAAATTCAGCGTACGATGCTTGTTGCCACGTTCAATCAATGCATTTTTATTGCTCAAAAAAAATGAAACCGAAGGTTTTTATATCATACAGGTATTGGATATCTCATAGGAATGGAGCAAGATATGAAAAATAGATTGGACAAATTTCATTCAGGCGTCGTTTTACGAATGTAACGTTGCTTTCTCGAGGTTAACATCATAATATCAGTTGAAATAATATGTTATCATTGCAGTATATATTAAATTAAGCCATCAGACTCCGAACTGACATAACCTCACCGAACTGGTGAAAAACGATAAGGCCACCAAAATTTCAGGGGGAGGCCCCCTGAACCCCCCCTTGTGGGCGCCCATGCCCTCGTTTGAATAGAACGAAAAAAGTGCCGACGTCATCGGGGATCAAGGGGATAAACGTCTAAAGCCTAACCCAACCTGAACCTAACTTAACTGCTGAACGATAAGGCCACCAAAATCTCAGGGGGGGTACGCCCCCCCTGAACCCCCCCTTGTGGGTGCCCATGCCCTCGTTTGAATTGAACGAAATCAGTGCCGACGTCATCAGGGGACAAGGGGATAAATGTCTAAAGTCTAAAGGCTCAGCTCTTGAAAATCCACCTGCCCTGTGTGGAAGTTCTATGTCTATCTTAGTATTTAAGACATTACTGAGATTTGGCAACACCGTCTGTTCAAGAAAAAAATCACCTTACGGTATTTTACACTGCCGACGCGATTCAAATAAATATAAAGTCTAAACGCAGGTGAAAATATTCACAATCTTTTTTATTTTTTTTCTCCGGAACTACTTGTTTGCCAATGCTGAAATTAAAACTGTAGGGTGTCTTCACCATATACAATCACGAGACAAAATATTTTAAAAATCGGAGAGGGGGACCTAAACTAGATATTGACCATTTATTTTTATCAGTTGTCAAACCGTTCGTATCCATAGTTCAATCACAGATTATTCTGTAGTTCAATCGCTGAAAATACCGAAGTTGTCAGACCAATCATAATTCAGAGACAGTTGGTATTATCGCGATAATACCGTCTTTGGACTGTGATTGATCAGTTTTTGAAATGAGTGAAATAGTCAGTAGCAGGCCCGGATCTAGGACGGGGGGGTTAGAAGCGGGGCGCCAGCTTAAGGGGGCGCCAAAAACAACCAGGGAATAATTTTTTTTTTATTTTTGATTTTCTCGGAAAAAAGTATTATTATCGAATATGACCCGACTCTGAAGTGCCATCTAGGCCACTCAAAAAAAAGACAAACATCCTATCTGTCTAAAACTTTGCAACATGAAATTTAATGGCCACCAAAGTTCGGAATAAAATTATTAATGAGATCAAGGAGGTCAACTATGTCACAATTATGTTCGACTGCACTCCAGATGTATCTCACACAGAGCAAATGAGCCAGGTTATACGTTATCATTGAGTTTAAATATACATAGAATACAGCCCAGTTCAACGATTTGAACCTTCACCGGTTCGTAGATGGATAAGTGTGTTTCAGAGAAGCGAAAATTTTTATCCCGCATCTGGCGGTAAGTAGCTGAACTATAAGGCACTATTTCCGGAGCCGAATGCGATGACGATCAGGACCGGCATATGGAAATGTGGGTTGTTCAGTATTTCATCACCTGATTTTTTTGATGCAATAAAACGACAATTATTTTAGATATTTGGATATAAAATACTGATGTATGAAAAAATTAATGCATGCAATTTTTTCTTCATTCACAAGTATTTATAAATAGATTTTCTATGAATTTTTAAAAATATTTAATTTTTTATAAACAGCGGGATGCTTCTGTGTCGAGATTCCTTTGGTTTTTTTTTGGAGTTAACGGAGAGTTCCAATCTTCTTTAAATTCATTTTTTTTTTAATTTTCCTAAAATATACCATTAAAGTCATATCTTTTCTGATTTTGTGACCATAATTTTCTTTATGTTCGACTGCTTCATAAACACTTGATTCATGAATTCGTTTAGCGTCCATAATTGACTACTTTATTGGACACCACTTTATTGGACACCACTTTATTGGACTCAACTGTCACAGTCTTCTCTCAATTTTGCAATTTTCTTCGTTTCACACCACTTGTTATAGGGCGCATACAAATTTTCATAAGCACTTTTAGTGGGTAGGAGAGATTCTTTGGCACTTGCGGCTAAATTATTCACGCTTTCCTCTCCCGAACTATCCATCTTTGGGATTATTATGACGTTTGTCACAGAATTAACAAAGTAAACAACTTTGTTCAGTGAGGTTGCTAAGGTCGCTGATGGTTACTAAGGTAAGATAAGCAAAAGCACACTCAATGTATTTCTTGAAATAAAGCGACGAATATATTAATCGCCATTTCAGAAAATAAAATGTCTGCATTGCAGTCAAACATAAAGCTTTGTTCAGTTTGGTTTTCGTCCATGATTGTAATTTTAATGAAAACTTCTCAGGAATTTGGACAATACTTTATTTTCTCAAATACTATTCAATTTGCCGACGTTTCGGAGGCGAGTTCCTCCTTCTTCAGGACTCAAGAATATTAAGTTTTTCGAGAAAATAATAAAAAGAAATCGTTCATAAATACAGATTAAAATATTCACAAATATATATATATATCATATCGTCGTTGGAAATAAAACAGAAGAAGGACACTTCTGTTTTATTTCCAACGACGATATGATATATATATATATATTTGTGAATATTTTAATCTGTATTTATGAACGATTTCTTTTTATTATTTTCTCGAAAAACTTAATATTCTTGAGCCCTGAAGAAGGAGGAACTCGCCTACGAAACGTCGGCAAATTGAATAGTATTTGAGAAAATAAAGTATTGTCCAAATTCCTGAGAAGTTTTCATTAAAAAAATAAAGCTTTGTATGCAACTCGTACATAATTAGGCTTATGGACTTGCCCAAATTATTGGCCTCGCTCGCTTTGCTCGCTCTGCCATAAACTTTGGACTCGTCCATAAAGACCTAATTTATGTACTTGTTACATAAATAGCTATTATGACCAACAGCGCTTTCCTCATCAAATGTTTGAAATCGGTTGGAGGAATTCTAAAATGTATCCGATTTCGATTTGCAATATATCATTACCAAGCTTATTCAAATCATCAATGAGGAGTGCTTTTTCGCACTTACCGCATTTGTTTTTTTTTTGCGATGTTCCTCATCAAATACCCCGAGAAACTTGCGATTGAGTTGGATTCTAGGGTATTTAGGGGTTCAATTAACTCTTTATACCTTATATACCCTCACTAGGCTCACCGTTGCCCGAATCCGCAGAAGAAATGGTCGAATCTGTCCAATGAACCACATCAATGGGCCTACTTTCAGATTCTCACAAAGTACACAGGTCGAAATCATTGTCGTCTTGGCCGGAATTATCGGAACATTTTTCAAGACAACCAGTCATGACCGACTGCAACCCAAATCTGAAGCATCGAGGTTTGGATCATAACCCCTACGCTGTCTTATTTTGGAGAATGAATTCTCGATTGGGTCCTGGTTGAGCCGACTTTTTATCAAATATGGAAATGTTTCCTTCGTCTCCTCCCACAATTGAAGGATGCTACTGATGGTTTGTATCAAACTGTTGAAACAATAGGGAATATTTTTTCCAACGGTCCAAGACTTAATGAATTCAATTGATTCCGTCAGAGTTTGTATTGCTGATGGCTGATAATTTCCCTCAAATTTTCCATTCGAATTGAGGCAGTCGAAAAGATCATTCATTTTCAGAATGAACTGAGCAGTTGAATTGGCACTTCTCGACCTCAGCTCACCAGTTGCAATGACTATTCTCATATCCGAATATAAAGTTCTGATGAAAATCTGCGTGGCCAATTTAACCTTCATTTTCTGGAAGGCGTTTGGATTTATGTGGTTTTCAGTTATTCATCGATTAAGTTTCTTTTATGTCCCTCCAAGAAACATTTTCACCCCTCATTTCCTACCTGAGAACACTCCTCTGGAGAAATTCATGGCTCATAGTTCATCATTATTGAATCACACCGTTTGTAACGAATTTGGACGAATCCGACCCTGCCCACGATTCATAGAACTAGAATAAGGATATTGTTTTGACAAATTTATTACCGATCACAGACTTCCCATATAATTGCGCATAAAAAGTTGATTAGAATAAAGCGATGATATGTCATCAATATTGTCTATGTTATGATTTATGGCCATTTTCAATTAAAAAGAAGCATAAATGTATCAATAACAATGACAGCCACATTATATTCTTTGCGCCATAGAACAAGATATCTGACATGTTGCTGCATAAACGATCTCAGCGTTATCTATCGGGCGTCACACGAAACTCTAACCTCCGCCGTTATTGGCAGTTCAAAATGATCTGTCGAGCGTATGAAGCCTTCCCTCCAGTTATTCTATGCTCCTAGAACGAGCTGACAGTATTAGTTCCATGCCTAGGACACTCTTTGAATCTTGTGGGTGTCCATTTGGCTTCATCATGTTCAGAAGCAGTAAATTTATTTGGTGTTGTAGAAAAACTGTATTTTTTCTTGTTCAACCATAAGATGGACAATAATTATGAAAAAGTGCACGAAAACAAATTTGAAAGGAAGTAGCCAAACAAGATGGGCTAAACATCAAGCTGTTAATGCCTTGCTCATCAATAATTTACCGGGAGTTGTGAAGGCTGTGAAAGAAATCAAAGAATCCTCACTAGTCGCAGAATCCAAGTATAAAGCTTTGGTCATTTGCTTCGTGCTGTGATGGATTTTATTTGAAATTGAAAGGAATAAGACACAAATCATTTGCCACTATGAATAATAACCAATGGAATGTGAACCTAACAATTTGGTATAATATTCTGCGAGAGATCAATAGGGTCAACATGGAAATTCTGAAAGGGGATATAATTATTTCACGTTCATTTTCGTTGATGCAATGTCTTGTGAAGATCTTGCAAGGAATGAGAGAAAAACCTCTTGTAAACTGGATATCGGAAGCTACACTTCTTTCAAAAGAATTGGATGTGGTGCCAGAAATAAACGTGTTTCCAAGAAGACAAAGCAGGTCGACGAAATATGCGAGCAGGCCCGCCGTAAGCGGGCGTGCAAGGCGTGCCCGGCACAAGGGCGGTACGTCCAGGGGGCGGCAAATCCAGTGAAATTGAAATTTTTTTTGGAGGGGACAAACAACGTGGTAAGCGGGGGGTAAAGAAAAAAAAGGGGGCGGTTGTCCAACTCCAACTGCTTTAAAATTTTGCCAACTGTCATAGAAACATAGAAATTTTGCCATATGCGATCGAAACTTTGCCAACTGCTTTGAAATTTCTCCAACTCCGTTCAACATTGGGGGCGGCAAGGTCTCCCCATCCCCCTTAGAGAGACTTTTTCTCTGAAGGATCGGGAGGACAGGCCAACATCGATAATTTCCGTATATCCACGGAATTCAGTGAATTCACTGCAGTGTTTCTTTCAGGTATATTTCCGGGAGGGGCACTGCCGCCCCCCGAAGTTCCGCAGTTGCCGGTTTCAGTTGCATCTGGAGAAAGATCTTTTTCAAAATTAAAAATTATCAAGAATTATTCAAGATTCACTATGCTCCAACACAGATTAAAGCCGGGTTTCACAAAAGTTTATCGTGTGATAAAATGCTTAATCGAGCGATTCTGTGATAAAAAATCCGAAAATTTGAAATTCTATTGGTCGATTTGACAAAAACGTCAAGGTATTCTGTGAATCACTCAATCAACGATCTTTGTGAAACCCACCATAAGTAATTTAGCTATAATTTCAATTGAACACCAAATTTTGGATAGATTGGATATGACTAAGATTATAGAAGATTTCGCAAATATAAAAGCGAGAAGAGTGAAATTTTTTTATATAAATATTTGAGTGTGTATCTATATGATTTTTCAATTTTATGAATAGAAATAACAATAATATAATATATCTATAATTCAATAGGTTTTTTATTTTTTTCCCACCATAATGAGGGAACCCTTTCTAGAGAAGACTCAGCATATTTAGCGCAGGGGAGTATTTACGGGGGGGGGTACTGGGGGTAATCAACCCCCCCCCCCAGGAAAGAGTTTTTCACACTAAATCTTCGAATGGAAACGATCTAACCCCCCCCTTTTTTCCCGCTTTTCACTCAAGATCAGTTCAGGTCCCTCGCTAAAACTGGCCACTACCCCCCCCCACCCCGAATTGCTCTCTGGATACGCCCCTAATGTAGCGCCCTATTGGGGGCGGCATAACAGTATTTGCACGCGGGCGCTCAGACAGCTAGCGGCGGGCCTGTATGCGAGGATGAGTCAAGAACGTTAGATCAAGTTGGTTTATTCTCCAAGGAAATTAGTTGTTATCGACAGATTATTTTCAGAAATCAGAAAAAGCCCATAAAGCCCAGAGAATCTGCATAAGAATTTCGCATTCCTCAACGGCCATGCCCTTTTAAACATGCAAAAAGAGGATCTGCAGAAAAATGGGACCCTTTTAGCGCAAAAATATTGGAGAGACTTGAATACAGTTGATTTTTGTTAGGAACTAGCGGTTTTCAAAGAGCTAGTTCTTGAAATTATCGACTTCATTAGACCTGCTGCAAATTCTTCACAGGCAAGATCTGCAAGAAGCTTTCTCTAACGTCAGTTTAGCTTCAAGACACTACCACGTCTGCAAGATGAACGCAGTTTGAGCAAATTGAAAATAATAAAAAATTAAATTAAATTAAAATTTCTTCTCTTTTTTTTCTTATTATTAGTATTAATTTTGATTATTCCTTTGTATTATTTATTTGTGTTATTTTTTATGAATTCATATATAACACGAATGGGGAGGGGGGGCATCATGAACTTTTGCCCCCGATCCGGGCCTGTTCAGAAGTAATATCACAAGAGATTGAATTTCCGTGATAAGTCTATCGATTTATTTTCAAACGAAAATGAGTTGCTTGGAAACATCACGAGTCCGGAGGACGAGTGGTGTTCCCTTAAAGTTTGGAAAATACAAGATAGACTTATGAGGTAAATTCAATATCGAGTGAAATTTTATAAGACTATTTCACGAACAGAATAAAAGGTCAGAAACTCCATATTCGATAAAAGCTAGGAAAAACTCATGTTGACGTCTACAATTTATATTTATCAGTGGTCAAACCATTCGTATCCATAGTTCAACCTCAGATTATTCTGTAGTTCAATCGTTGAGAATACCGAAGTTGTCAGACCAATCATAATTCAGAGACAGTTGGTATTATCGCGATAATACGAGCTGTCTCTGGACTGCGATTGGACAGTTTTTGAAATGAGTGGAATATTCATATAAATCTTTACTGTTTGCCATAATTTCTGGGAACGTATCTCCTCCAGATAGGAGATTAGTATCATCTATGAAGATGGTTCTGTGTTGGTGGATGCTTGTTGGAGAGTTGTAAATCACTCTAAGTCGTTGAGGTAAATAATGAAAAAAACGTTTCGGGGATGCTACCTTGCGGTATGCTGACGTTTGTGATGATTGTCCTCGATCTGTGGAGTTTACCATTCTGTGATATCTCAACTGTCTGCGGTCGGTCTGACAAGTAGGATTCAATCCAGCTAAGAGCTGGCCCCCTTATGCCATATTTTTAGGTTTTTTTAGAATAATTCGTGATTCAAACAAATTTTCAGCATATTGCTAATGTTCTGCGTGAATTCAAGGATTGCAGTCAATGTGGATCTACCCTGTAGACAGCCATGCTGACTTCTACCAAACAGATTGCAGTTGTTCATGAAATTTATTATTCTAGCGGAGAAGAACAGCTCAAATATTTTTGAGAAGCTAGACAGAATACAAACCGGACGGTAGTTTTCCATGCTCTCCGAATCCCCTTTCATCTTGAATATTGGCTTAAAGAGTGACTTCTTCAACTTTCACGGGAAAATTGTATGTTACCTGAGTGGACAAGCAACTGACCACTTTTAAACTGGAAATGAAAGATTTGGAGGCTCAGAATGGAAATAGTCAGTTGTCGGATATGAATAACAATCATATTCCAAAAATTTCGGCATTAGTCAATTGTGAAATTCACATATGACACATATATCTATCAAAATTTCCTTCAGTTTTCAATTCCGTGATTTATCTCATTCGATAAGCCATTAGTCCCTCTAAAAACTAGATGTTGCCGACTAGAAATGTAGAAAAACAAAAATAACAAATCGCTCTGACTCATGGTAGACGCTGTGATATGTCAAAAACGCTGCCAAATGATGCGCTCTTGGTCCGTGGCTCTCAGAATGATGGAATGATTTATCTATTACCGTAATGGGGCGATAGAAATTCCTTTTTTCATTAGGCGATAATTTTTCGTAGGAGACATCCTCTCTGGAATCTGTGCCGTGACATCTATTATATGTCAAGATTATTTCCCGGAATTATTAATCATCCTTTGATAGTAGATATCCGTCTGGAATTCGGCGTCGCGCTAGGAAGTATGGAATTATTTTCCAGACGACGTTGAATGGACTTTTTCCTTTCATGCAATGGATAGTTTGTTTCAAGTTTGTTGTTTGTCATTTCGTCGCGATTGTTTTTTAGATACTTTGATAGTTTCGTTGGTTTATTTCGTGATCGCGAATTCAATCCGGAGATTGTTTTTCCCTGTTCGTCTGTTATGTTTGTTGGGATTAAGGATGAGCATTTCTCATTCGCTTACAACTTCTATGGTTTCAGCAGATATGAAGGCCTGTGATTTTTGAAAGGAATAGTATATTTTAAACTCACAGACTAAAGTGGCACTTTTAATCCCGAAGCGAAAAGTTTGTAGAGGGAGATATACAGGATGTCCAAAGTTCGAATGCCTATCAGACGTTTCTGGAGAACTGGACATATTTGGAATCTGAAAATTGGTATTATGAGATTGTTCGAAATTATCTATAGACCTAAAATATTTTTGAAGTCTGAGCACTTCCGGTTATACAAGGAGTGAAAATAATTTTGTCCAAAATTTATTCAATTTTTTGGTTTTTGATATGTTTGAGTATACAATGCTGAAAACATTTCTGTTAAAACCATTGTATTCATTCAAACAGTTTTCAAAATATCGAAAAAAACCTGCAAAAATCAAATATTCATAGTCAGTATTATGTCCTTTTTTTTCTGAACAGTCTGAGTGTAAACCGTTCTCAAAACGTCAAAGTAGAAGAATGTGGAAAGGTTATGCATCTTTTGAATTTCATAAATATCATCACAGGATGTTTTGAATTTTGTGTCGAAACTTGTGATCGAAAATTGGCCATAACTTCTGTTTTTTAAATTAGAACCCTATTTTTTACAATTGAGTTGAAAAAATAGGGATAGCACTCTAAGATGCTCTTGCTCCTAAATTCAGTAATTCCCGAGTTATTTCAGCTTTTCTGGATTCATATTGCAACAGATTCGATGAATATTCCTATGAAAGCATTAAAGTGAATTCGAGAATTAAAGATAGGGCTAAAGCTGAATACAGATTACTCTGACGTGACGTGTAAGGACGTCACGTCAGACGTGTACTGTGCTCCCATTGGCCTGATATGAACGTGAACGCACAGAACAATGTGTTGCATTTTTATATCACTCACATTTTGACGTTCACGTTCATATTAGGCCAATGGGAGCACAGTACACGTCTGACGTGACGTCCTAACACGTCACGTCAGAGTAATCTGTATTCAGCTTAAGATGCCTGAACACATGCTGTATGCACTCCTCAATTTTTGATGCGAATGATGTTCGACTAAATCGAAAATATTAGCAATGTTTCATGGCGGCGCCGCTCTGTCATTTCAGTGTAATTTCCGTTGATGGATTCGATTGATGTATCAACAGCTGATCTGCAAAATCATTTGTCTTATAATGAAAGTTTTATATTTTTCCTTTTTTCCTCCGAACTAATATACATCAGGATGTCAAGAATAGGAACATACATTAATGCTTGACAAAAATAATCGAATTGACCACAACACGTTCGCCAGAGTAATAAATTCAAATACACTGCGCAAAAAAATTAACGCACATTCTGAAAATCTCAATTTTAATGAAAGTTAACTCTACATTGACTTTATAACTTATTTTTTATGTTCTCTCGGAAAGGTTTTGAACGAAACAAGACACATTATATGGAAGAAAAATGCAGGATTTCACCGAATCTTATGTGAAAGAAGAGAAATGAACAATTTTCAAAATACTGAAATGTTGATAAGTGATTTAATACTTGGTATTTCCACCCCTTGCGTTAATTACAGCTCGGCAACGACGGTTCATACTCAAAATGAGTGATCTTAAAATGTTCTGATCTAATCCTTCGCAGATTTCTCCTAGTTGGATTCCTAAGTCATTAAGAGAAGCTGAATGATTTTCTGAACCTCTCAGCCTTCTATTGAGGTTGTCCCAAACCTGCTCAATCGGATTGAGATCTGGACTTCTTGCTGGCCATTCCATTCAAAAGACTTCAACCTCTTCAAGGTACTCCTGAACGATGCGCGCACGTTGGGGTGTGGCATTATCGTCCATAAATGAAATTTTCACCAATGTATGGGCAAATGGCACTACATGATCTTCAAGAATGTTCCTTATATACTTATCAGCATTCATAGCTCCATTATCAACGACCACTAGTTCTGTGCGAGCAGTCAAAGATATTCCACCCCATACCATAATCGATCCTCCCCCGAAACCAGTAGAATTCAGGAAATTGCACTGAACATATCTTTCATGTGGACGTCTGTATACAAGGGAACGTCGATCACAATGGTAGAGGCAGAATCTAGACTCATCTGTGAAGAGAACTCTTTCCCAATCGGCCTCTTCCCAATGGATATGCTCTCTCGCAAAATCCAAACGAGCCCTTCGATGGGCTGGGGTAATAGCTGGGCCTCTTGCCGCGACACGAGGCCTTAAATCATATTCTCTGAGGCGATTTCTTATTGTCTGAGTGCTAATTTGCACCTCATGAGTTTGCTCAAGCTGATTTTGAAGGAGGCGAGAGTTTCCAAACGAAACTCTCAAGTAACGTTCTTGAATGGCAGTTGTTACCCGTGGTCTACCCAGTCCTGGTCTTCGGACATTCATACCTGTCTCCCTGAATCGCTGCAACATTCTGGACACACTTGTATGGGAAACTCCAAACTTTTCTGCAATTCTTGTGTATGTCCACCCTTCTTCTCGCAAAACCACCGCTTGGGCACATTCCTCTTGGGTCAAATTGCATGTTTCGCGTTGCATAGCGATCGAGTGTAGAAAATCAAACGAAAGAAAAACTATTGATCACTAGAATTGATCGAGAACAACTGATTTTAGAATGGAGCCAATACATTCAAAATCTGATAATATCATCTTTTTTATTCCTGCTGGGAAAAAACATCTGTATTGAAGAAAAATTTTGAAAGTGGATAACATATGCATGCATAATTCTGATAAAAATAATTATCATTGAGAACACCTTCAGTTGTAGAATAAATTTGAGATATCCATAATGTGCGTTAATTTTTTTGCGCAGTGTATTTGAATAACTCATAAAAATCAGTCATAATTTGTGAATAGCGCCACCTGAAGTGGAAAGAACGAAAGTTTGCTAATATTCCCAATTTGGTCGAAACAAAATCTAATCAGTGCATACACCATTATTCTAGACATCTCATATAGGGCCTGAAATTAGAACTGTCACTTGTGAATTATCAGTTGGATAATTTATCTTCTATGAATATTCTCATGCAAAAGATAAGATGAATTTTATTCTATGTACAACATAAATCCAGAAAATCTCAAATAACTCAATAACTACTGAATTTTTCTTCGCAGAATCCAACGCAGTGATAAAAAATAGGGTTCTAATTTTGAAAACAGAAATTATGGCCAATTTTCAATAACAGTTTTCGACACAAAATTTGAAACACCTTGTTATAATATTTATGAAATTGAAAAGATGACCTTTCCTCATTCTTCTACTTTGACGATATGAGAACGGTTTACACTCAGGATGTGGGAATAAGAAAAATTAAAATAATACTGCATTTGAAAAAGTGGTTTAAAGACAAAAATAATAATTGGCGACGAGTATGGGATTTCAGTAGTGAATCCCAAAAAAAGAAAGTCACGCGTGAATTCAAATTATTCAAGTGAAATCCAAGAACCGAGATTTTTATCAGTGCCACGTTACATTCTGACATTCACTGAAAAACCGAGCCATAGAAGAAGAATCTCCAACAACACTGGAGTGACCGATTCAATCTAGAAGTGTTTATGAATCCCCGAAAGGAAAGGAGAACCAAACCGGACTGGATCCACACCTGGTTAGCCCCAAGAATCACTTTTAGGTGTTTGGAGGTAGCATCCCAGACACCAAGTTCAAATCTGAAGCCAAGTAAGTTGAGCTGTTATAATAATCCCCGTTTTTTCCCATTCCTGGCCCAAAAGATAAGGACCACATTATACATTTTCGATTTTTTTTTATTTCATTATTTGATTTTTCCTCTATTATTGAATTTTCATTTTATTCATTTTATTTATTTTTTCATTAAATTCCAAATATAATCACTTAGTCACTTGAGTCGTTAATTGAACAATTCAATTCACTCGAAGTCAATACGAAGAAACAGTCAAAAATGGCTACTTAAAACTGAAATCGTGTTGTAATAGATTTCAATACGGTCAGATATTTTGGAGAATTATAACCCAGATTCAATGGAAACCCTAACGAGTTACTAACCTTCCTCTCAGAATAGACCGGGAGCCAGCGATAGTTTTTAGTCAGTCATTTTAACCCTGGCCATAATTTGTATATAGCTTGATTTTGTTGTTTTCTTAGCCAAAGTGACCGTCAGCTGGCTCAACAGTGTTGGGTTCGCCAACGGGAGCAACGAAAACATGTAAAAAAAAATATTGAGTTTCAGTCATTTCAACCCTGCTGAAATTTACAGAGATGGTAGTTTGTACAGGGTGGGGCAGAAAAACCTATCCGATTTCAAAACGTTATAAAATTAAAACCACTCAGCTTGTCAAAAAATTTTTTTTATTAACATATCGCAAATTTTATGCCATTTTTAAATTTAAGTTTTGAAAAGCACATCACTCAAATGTCGTCCTTGGGAGCGGATACACTTATTTAGGCGCTCGCGGTAGCTTTCCATGACTTTCACCGTCATTTCCACAGGAATTTCTGCAATTGCCCGAGCAATTTCCCTTCGTAAAGCAAGAAGGGTCCTTGGTCGATGCTGGTAAACCTTCGATTTGAGGTAACCCCAAAGGATGGGCTTCGTCCGTGAAGAGCACAACATCGTCGTTTGGCAGTTCTCGGAGATCGCGACACAGGTTCGTACGGGTTTCAAAATCCCTTTCACTTAATTTCTGTGCAACAACCATTTTGTAGGGATGCATTTTGAGGTCCCGGTGCAAAATTCGCCGAATACTGCGGTTGGAAATCCCCAAAGCGAGCGAATGTTTTCGCGCCGAACGACGCGGGGAACGTTCAATCGCGGCTCTCACATTGGCCACGTTTTCAGGTCCTGTTGCTGTCCTGGGACGTCCAGGCGACTTCTTTTTCAATGCTGAACTCGTCTGTCTAAAATTTGACACCCACACTTTAATCGTAGCGTGATGTGGAACAGGATCATGACGCCCGAGTCCGAAATGAATTCGAAAAGCACGTTGTGTAGCAATTATCGAACCGCCGCATTCGATAAACCGCTCAATAACAAAAGCACGATGTTCACCAGACCAAGGCATGTTGACTACTGACAAATGGCATAAAACCAGCTTTCTAACGGTTTTTACCCCACTGCTCTACCTGCTCTCTCTTCTGAGAAAAAGGGATTTGAAATCGGATAGGTTCTTCTGCCCCACCCTGTATAATTATTCGAATAAAAAAATCTTCCGCTGGCTGTACGTTGGTGGAAAACCCGTCCGTTGGTAATGAAAACGTCCGCTGGACATGAAAACTTGTAAAAAAATTTCGAGTTTCAGTCATTTTAACCCTGCTGAAATTTACAGAGATGGTTGTTTATATAATTATTCGAATAAAAAAAATCTTCCGCTGGCTGTACGTTGGTGGAAAACTCGTCCGCTGGACATGAAAACTTGTAAAAAAAATTTTGAGTTTCAGTCATTTTAACCCTGCTGAAATTTACAGAGATGGTAGTTTATATAATTATTCGAATAAAAAAAATCTTCCGCTGGCTGTACGTTGGTGGAAAACTCGTCCGCTGGACATGAAAACTTGTAAAAAAAAATTTGAGTTTCAGTCATTTTAACCCTGCTGAAATTTACAGAGATGGTAGTTTATATAATTATTCGAATAAAAAAAATCTTCCGCTGGCTGTACGTTGGTGGAAAACTCGTCCGCTGGACATGAAAACTTGTAAAAAAAATTTTGAGTTTCAGTCATTTTAAACCTGCTGAAATTTACAGAGATGGTTGGTTATATAATTATTCGAATAAAAAAAATCGTTCGCTGGCTGTACGTTGGTGGAAAACCCGTCCGCTGGATATGAAAACTTGTAAAAAAAATTGAGTTTCAGTCATTTTAACCCTGCTGAAATTTACAGAGATGGTAGTTCATATAATTATTCGAATAAAAAAAAATCGTCCGCTGGCTGTACTTTGGTGGAAAACAAGTTTTCATGCCAGCGGACGATTTTTTTATTCGAATAATTATATAAACTATCATCTCTGTAAATTTCAGCAGGGTTAAAATGACTGAAACTCAATTTTTTTTACGTGTTTTTGTTGCTCCCGTTGGCAAACCCTCCACTGGTGCGCCAGCTGACGGTCACTATGCTATAAGACTGTGACACAACTAATCATTGTATCTTGCTGAAAGTTTCACATTCCTTCCATATCTGGTCTGTACTTCCTGTTTTTCAACTACACTTTCATATCGAAAGCCCTCTTTTGTTTTCTTTTTCACATTTTTTTTCGGCTTATCACAGGTAGTCTTTAGTCTTCCTCTCTCCCACCATCTTCCATCAGCTAATAATTCATGTAAACTACCTTTTGCTGGAAGATCCGCTGGATTCAAGTTCCCAGGGACGTGATACCAATCTTGGGGCTTGGAAAAACATCTAATTTCTCGATTCCATATCAATTCCGAAACATTGCTTCTGGCTATTTCTTCGATTTGTCTTGGTGAAGAATGCTCCCACCCTCGCAGCTCAAACTTTCCATCAGCCAAAATAGTTTTAGACTGTTCTTGTTCTTGTGAAGTCTTCATTCTGTTGGGATCTTCAATACCAAGTACGTCCAAACTGCAAAAGTTAGATATGGCAACATCCTTTGAAAACATCGAGGTAATCAGCATAGATGATGTATGTTGATCAGAATTCTTTAATTTTCCCATAACAGTCCAACCCAATAATGTGTGTACTGCTACCAAGCCACATTCCAAATCATGTTTGCGTCCAGAATAAAGTTTGCCAGCTACATCAGCTCCAACTAATACGTCTATGGGTCCATCAGTTGTATCGGTGATTTCAATGCCCATGAGTTTCAATTCGTCCAACCAGGGTCCCTTTCTTACAGAACTAACTTTGCTGCAAATCAGTGGCTGATCCAAAACTTCGAAATTACAGCTATAGTCTTCGGTGAGGCTGTAGAGACGAATTTTGTAACTCGTATGTTTCACTGTTTCGCTTCGGGTACCTCCAAAAAGCGAATGTACTAGTTTTTCTTTTCGAATCGGAGTATAACCTATCTCTTCGGCAACCCTTTTAGTTAGATAAGACTTTTGGGAACCAGTATCAATCAAAAGTCTAACTAGTTTTGATTGGTTTTCGCCTTTTAGTTCAACTACCATGGTTTGTAGAAAAACTTCGTTGTATGTATGGTTGGTTAGATTCTGTTCAGCTTTCTTTGTATTACCATCTTGCTTGGGATGAATTTTATTGGATGCCTTCAAATTTTGTTCAGCACACATAAGGGTACAATGTTTTCCTTGACAGATGTTACATTCTTCTCTTAAACGGCATCTTCGTGCTATATGGCCAAATCTAGTACACAAATAACAACATGCAGACTCTGATAACTTCTGTTTCTTCTCGGCAAAACTCAATTTCGAAGCTTCTTGACATTGATAGGAGGGATGTGAGCCTTTGCAAAATATACATCGTGGTACGCCCTTATTGAATAATTCAGATGCGGTAGACACGTTGCTTGTATTGTCGCTTATACTTCTATTTTCTTGTTTTTTCTTGTCTTTGAAACTGTTCGTAGCTAGATGAATTCTATCTTCGTTCATTACTGCTTGTCCAAGAAAATCCATCAGAGCATCGAGGCGATTCTTTAAACTTGACTCAACTGAATAAAATCGATTTCTGTGCCAAGCTATTATCAGATCTTCTCCTAAGCTTGACTAGCTTGACATAGCGGCACAAGTATCAGATTTTACGCCTAAACTTTCCAGAGCTCTAAGTTGTGACTCAATTTGATCAAAAAAGGTTGATAGTTTGTTCTTGGCATTAAGGTTCGTTAGAACTAGTTGAAGGAGTTCTCTAACATACACTTCAATCAATAAGTCGTCTCTACCATATCTTCCTTTCAAACTATCAACGGCCTTTTTATAGTTACCTTTCGTGGCAGGGTAACTTTCCACAATTTGTCTTGCTCTAGAATTTGGTGTAGTGGCCTGAATGAGGTACTGAAGCTTGTCTTCCTCCTCTAGATCAGAATCTTCATCAATCCTGCTGAATTGGTTCCAAAAACCAAGCCATCCCTTCAAATCGCCTCCATATTGACGAAATTCTAGTTTGGGAATCTTCAATTTACCTTTCGACTCTGATTTCTTTGGGCCTCCTTTATAGCACACCAAATTTTCGCAACGTAATTTTAATTTGTGGAATCGGGAACTTAAATTATCCATAACTTCAAGTTCAACATTCATATTGTCTTGGCAGTCATCTGAATCCAACATCAAATCCAAAAAAAATTGATTCAGTTCAGCTATCTGAAGCATTTTCTCCTCCAAAACTTTCATATTACTCTGAATGTCTATATGATATCATATGAATCTGAGGATAAATCATCTTCAATAGTGCTGCATATCTTCTTGAAAGCAGTTCGGTGTAGACCAAGGGCTCTCTTCGTTTTGTCCATACTTGCAATAGAAAGTCCTGTCACGGTCGCCAAATGTTGACACTGATTGTTTCTTCAATATAGAACTATCAAATATGGGTGAAGGCCAAAATCTACTTCAACTCAAAACAACTTTTATTTCCCGATCTTTCTTGACAAAATACAATATTCAACAAAGACAAATACAATTCAAGCTATATACAAATTATGGCCAGAGTTGAAATTGGTCACCAAAAACTATCACTGGCTCCCGGGCTAGAATCAGAAAATTTCATGAATCAATTCCGAACAACAAATAATGAACTGATCAACCGATATTGTTTCGCAACTATCAAATCAAAATTAATTGAACAAGCCAAAACTACAGTTTACTCCGGCACATCATGCAATACGTGAGTAGAATTAAAACACATATTGAACAGTATATTCCGTTTCACAATCAATTCGAAAAGAAAGCCGAATAGTATATTCTAAAACTAGTTGCAGAATGGGCTCCTATTCCAATACGAATGCGAAATTCGAAAACGCTCCTTCGTCTCTCGTTTTCGAACGCATGAGTATTGGAATTGCATTCTGCAAACGAGTATCAGATGATATTTTCTCTATTTCAGTCAAATTTTGTGAAATTCAATGAAAAATTCGAATTATAGGTCCTAGTGACTTTCATATTGTATTTTGGCAGTTGGGGTGGATGTTAGGAAATACGAAAATTTACATTTCCAAATTGACGTTTGATAGAATTTGATGGGATCGGAAGTCATTGTTGACAACCACAAAACGAAAAATGTAACTGAAAACGATGCTGTAATGAATTCATTATAGCACTGTTTTTAGTACTGTAATGAACTCATTACGATACTGAAGTAGAGAAAAAATCTTATGCCGATTTTATCGAAAGAGTGAAAGCTATAAAATTATAGTATGATTATCCAATGCAACTGCAAGGATTATCCCTTCTAGAAATCAACTTTTACCGAAACTTATCACATAAAATTTCAAATACTGTTTCATAAACCTAAATCTTTACAAACCAGGATACTTTTTAAGAGTGAATATAGGCGTATTCCTGAAACACTACTTATGTAAATACATATACGGCTTTCACTATTTTATGTGTTTGTGAATGTTTTCATAGGAATTAGAAACTATTCTTGATTGATGAAATTCATAATCAGGTTTCCATTGCCCGAAGTTCAATGGCAAAGGGGTTAGAATTAAAAAACTGGATCGAAAGTAATTCATTGCGATATCGAGAAAAATCTAATTATAGCTTTATCCCCATCAAAATGCGCGAAAAGCTCGGGCAGTTGAATTGATAATTTCAAATGCGGTCGTAATAATTGAATTCTGACTTCAGTGCAGATTTGCCAGGCCTAAATCAATTTCTAACTCGATTAATACCGTTGATGTACGAAACTGTTATGATTGGATTATAATTATTGCTGAAAATTCGGAGAGGAATTTTTGAAAGAACTCCGGATGCTCAGGCGTTGTTGTTTGTTCGCCATCGAGAGAAATCTCATGAATAAATTGGGAAAATCGGTAGCCTCGGTATTGTTCCAGGGTTTTCCATAACTTCCTATCTAAATATTCCATCGATTTTCCTGAAATTGGTATATACATAAATTGGATTGGGTTTTATTCATCTTATAATATTTGGTTTCATTCTCCGAGTTACTCTTCGTGACCGAGATTGTATCATTTCTCAAATTTCGGTTTCGCCCTTCTCAATGTTTAAATAAATAAATAATGACATCATGACGAAATGATATAGCCTTCGCTCAAAACGGAGAAAGCAGATGGAAATCAGAAGAATGCTCACAAAAAATGATAATTTTGTGGGTTAGCGAATCGTCCAGCAGAAAGTGTCGCAATTGTGTAGTTTTTGTGATGAAGAAGGTCAATAGGTGTACTCATGATGATAATTCAGTTGAGCTGTTAGGTACTTACCATGGCGGTAAAAGTACAAAAGGGGGCATACCCTATATTTCCGTTGTAATCACACAAAAACCGCCATGGGGGTATGGGCAATATGTGACGGAAATTTGGTATATTTTTATTTGTTTAATTCAGAGTTTTCTGTTTCCTTTTTGACAACGTTTGTATTCAAAAATAATCAAAGCACGTGTTTCATGAATCAAAATGTCATGAAATCTAGCTTCCCACATGGACTGAAGTCCCAACAGAATTTACAAAAATTGCAGGTTTTGCTGTCAAACACAGAAATCACTAAACTTCCTAATTTACAGGGTGTTTCAAAAAAAGGTGACCCCCTCTCTAGGATAGGCAGAAAACTTAAAAATATTTGGGGTTTACTCAGTGAAAAATTTTCATGAAGCCCTTGGTTCAATAAAGGACGAAATATTATTTCAATATAACTTTTATTATCTTCCTGAATTCACTGTCACATTAACAATTCTCAGGTAACTATATACAATGCATCACAGCCAGGTATTCGAGAATACGGTGAATCGTGAGTGAAAGAGATACAAGAGCTCTCTTGAAGAGAAGAATGTAGTGCTGTACCAATTCTCATCACCACGAGAATTGAAGAATGAAATGGATGTTGGATGTATGAAATAGAAAAAAAAACACTGTGAGAATGGTACTTACGGTTGTTCTGACTTGAGCAGATGTGTCTGCTGGCTGTCTGGTTCCGTATAATGTTGTTACGGGTAAAGTCCTTATCTCTCGGGACGAATTCACTGTGTTAGGGTGGGGAACTAAAGGCCATATAACTGTTGCAACAAGTGGTAGAGGAATCGAGCGAACTAAACAAGTAGAAAAATGTTTTGGAGATTCTAGGTGAACCACAGAAAAGGTGGGTAAAGTCATAGACCTGCCCTTCTTTGTTAAGGCACAATTCGCAGAAGGAAACTTTGTGGTATAAGAAAACAAAAAATATGAATTTCGAACAGTGAGACTATATAACTCTTTGCCAAGTTATTTGAGAGAAGAAAAAATTTTAATAAGTTTATAAAATAATGAAAGAAACTTTGCTCAAAGGAGCATATTATTCTGCAACAGAATTTTATGAATATTTGAGAAACGCTGCGCATGAATGGTCAATAATTGTCCAATATATAAATTTTCAGATGGTTTCAACTCTATTCATTCAGTATCTGATTCATTTTTGAGATGGGTTGGTACCTTCAAAACAATTTGAATATATTAGTGGATTTTGCTTTTCCTTTTTTCTCCCTTTGGTTTTTGTTTCAGATTATTTAAAAATGCTTTGTCAACCCCTTTGAAGAAATGAAGAAGGATTTACATTCGAAGAAGATGCCCTCCAATATGAATATTTGTACACAAATCCAATATCCCTACACTTATACGGGGAGACAGAGTTTTTGCTGAGGTTTTTATCTGTGCTCTTGCATCATACGCAGAACTGTATGGTGCCCCGTTTGACATTCCTCTGCTAATACTGAGATTAGGAGCGGGGAATGGATCAATATGTTTGTTTGAATGATCTGTTCCTTGTTGCCTTTTCGAGACACATGCCATATTTGGAATCAAATCTGTACAGCTCCATTTCATAAGAATATATATATATTGGTACTTCTTATATGTTTTTGTATTTAAACTCTATATCTAGTAAGAAGTTGAAAATATACAGGGTGTTTCATTGGTGAATGAAATACGATAACCTGAGCTAGAGCTACCCTAGGCGAGTCCAAAAAACCGATATATGATAGGTCTAATCAATTCCATAACCGAGATACAGGGTGGCTTACGGGTGATCTTTACTTAGATTTCCTTCAAAATCATCTTCCTGTATTACTCGAAGATACGGACATAGCATTTTCAGCATGATGGAGCTCCACCCCATTTTAGAGTAATGGTCAGGACTTTCCAAATATGTGGATAGGCAGAGGTGGACCACATGCCTGGCCCGCTAGGTCACCAGATTTCAATCCTGTTGATTATTTCATTTGGGGTTATTTGAAATGTTCAGTATATTCATCTGAAACAGAAAAGGAGGAGATCCTCATGCAACGCAGGCACGTAGCCAGAATTTTTTTTCGGGGGGGCCCACAATACAATTTTTTCAAATATACAGGCCCCTTTTGTTTTGCTTCAACCGATAAAAAAGTTTCGGGGGGGCCCGGGCCCCCGGGCCCCCCCCTGGCTACGTGCCTGATGCAACGTATCGAAGTCGCCTGCAATAAAATACGTTATAATCCAGACATGATAAAAAAAAGTATCAGACATATTTTGAAGAGGGCAAGAATGTGTATTGAACAAACTGGTGGTACTTTCGAGCACCTTCTGTAATTCACGTTAAGTTTTTATGTTTCTGCAGTTATTTATTCAACTATGTTGACTTCAAATAAATTTTTCTTGATGAATAATGTTTTTCCGGAAATACCTCCAAATGATTCCTCAGAATATTATGAAATTCGAATGTGCAATTAGTGGGACCAAAAAATTCAATTTGATCATAATGTACGATTTTTCTCAGAATTTTGTGGAATTCCAATATTCAATTGAACCTTACCCTGAATCTCTCATTGAGCAGAATGGCGTGCGGGACAATGAAATCTACTGAACCCCATTGAAAATTTTCTGCTCCTTTCAAATATCTCAATCAAATCCCAAAATTTCGATATACAGGGTGTTGAATCTCAGCTTGAAAGAAGTCCCATATTTTTCAAATACGAACCTGGAAGTTTTTGGAAATTGAAAAGTAAATCTATCGACCTGTAGAAGTGAATCATACGTTCCAAATATCAACGGACTATAATACTGGTTGGTTCAAAAGTTATGAGGAATTGAAATTTTTGGTGAATATATAAACCACCCTGTATCTCGGTTATGGAATTGATTAGATCTATTATATATCGGTTTTTTGGACTCGCCAAGGGTAGCTCTAGGTCAGGTTACCGTAGGTTCATTTACCAATGAAACACCCTGTATGTTTAGATTTAGTAAGATGACATGTTTTATATCTCAGTGTCATGAATATAATTTTTTTATATTCCTTTGACGGCATCGAATGCTGTGGTAATTAGCCGTGATGAATATTGTTATGCCGAAAATACTGGCAAGCATTTTATACGAATATATTTTTTGGAAGCTGATACATCCAATGAATTTGTTTTTATGTCTGACACTGGTTACACGCTTCGTACCAAGTATTATTGAACATGACTTTTTTAATATCAGATTTATTGAGCCAAATTTGAAGTGAACTTGAACGTCATTCAATTTTACACCAAAAAGGTACTCCTGATAAAACTCGATATAGTATACCTACCGTTTTCGACATATTTTAATTTGACTATTTAACTCTTTCCATTTTCAGTGAGGAAGTTTCCGTAGCAACAATAGTTTCATCTCGATAAAACTTTCAAGCCGGCAAAACCAACAAGTTGGGTTTCCAACGATAAAATTCTTGACCTTCCTCATAGAGAAAACAAACAACGTTCAGTTAATCTATGAATTCTAATTTGCCAAATAGCGCAATCCGTGTCAAATGTGACCATATTAATTACAGTTAGACGTTTTCTCGTGAAATAGTCATGCCGAATGCCACTCGAGATGAAATTTAAGCAGGTAAAATTTCTCTGTTGTAATATTCAAGTTTGTTGCTTTTCGGAAATTTCGATCATAAGTATTATGACATTTTTTTCAAAATCACTCGCCGGACGGCTCGTGATTTTGATACAAATATCATGCGCGAAATTTCCGAGCAACAAACTTTTATATCACAATCGAAAAATTTTGCCGCCAAAATTCAAACTCTAGTAGTATTACATATGATAAAAATACAGTTATTAGGATTTTTCTTTGTTATCCCAAAAACGTGGTGGTTTCCTGGGAAAACAGTGACAGGAAAGACATTTGCCCCGATACAATTACTTCATTCTTATGCGGAATAAGTTATCTGGCCTCAGCGAGATACTTTTCGTTTTCTGCCCCTGTTCGAAACAGGTACAACAAATGAATTCATTCACTTCAATCAGATGTGTTGGTCCAACGAAATTGGACTACATTGAAAAAGATTGATTTATTTCCTTTGGAATTGAATGTTGTACAAAAAGTTTTGCACCAATATAACGAGCCTTGAAAAAGGAACGTTGTTAAAGTTATAAGTGTTTTACTTTCAGTTTCATTGTCCAATACTCTGTCATCAATTTCAAAACAATCAATTATGTTATCAATATTCGAGTAAATTAGCCATCCATAGTTCTTACTATAGAGTGAGTACCCCGTTCAAAATTCAATTACTCTCTACGGAGGAGAGAAAGGTTAATGACCTCTACCATTTTGAGACTCTTATGTGCCCCCTGAACGATCAATGATCATTGTCCCAGTTTCCAGTGATGTTTGCAACCTATAGGGGGAATACCCAACAGACATCCCATTGATGCTGTGGGAGTGGATTTTGGAGCGCCAGTTACACTGAGACAAGCCCTCATCTACCTACTAAGGATGTCACGGTAGTTAGCCTTCTCCATAGTCTACGACCCCACGGATGCATAGGGAGAGATAGACCCCCACGACCTTCACGAACGTTTCCTGTATAACAAACATCACATAAGCGTATTCGCCTATTCCTCAGTAATTTACGATTTATAATTTTCTGTTTGACTAACAGGTCATTCATGAAGCACCACCGTTCGAAAATCCGCAAAGCATTTTGCTTCAATCTTATAAGTCGGACTAGATCAACTGAAAAAGCCACTGCGACGGAGACAGTCTTCGCAAACCTAGCCAGGAGTCCAACCAGGACCAGATACCACAGTAGTTATGATGGAACACCATCATGCAGACAATCGAGATTCTGCGAGCCTTGAGATGCGATCCCATTTAGCAACATGGTGTACACAAAATTCCAACCAGCAATGCTCTCTGCTTTGAAAGCAGTGCTGTCGACTGCTTCTTCTTGATCTAAAAATATATTATATACAGAGTGAGTAGAGTGCGCCAATTCAAAAGATCCACTGAAATTACCTCTTGGGAAGAGCCCAGAACAAAAAATGTTGTGATATCTGTGGGTGTGTTTGGGTGTTTTTCAACACACCTCCCAGGTAGCACAGACTTCTCCGCGATATCTCTGAAAGGTTATAATGCGACTTTTATGGCAGCTCCTACCGCGAGGTCCCAGAGATCTCTATGTGATGTTACTAAGCGAATTTCCCACTGATGTGCCCATGCGATATCTTGGAGACCTCGCCATGCGATATCCTTGGGACCTCTCCATGCGATAACTTGGAGAGGAGAGCTCGCCAAGCGATTGACAAGGTCAATCTGTTCACGAAGGCGGTATTTGTCTATCTAATCGAACTTGTATAAACAGCGAGTTTACCAAGACATCGAGAGGGGTTTTGTGGATAGATTAGTTAGTTGTGTTTATCGGTGTTACTGCGCTGTGCGAGGTTCGTTATTGCGTCAAATTTCGATGAGGATATTATTTTGTGCTCCAAGTAAGTGTTATTTTCTTAAATTCTGAAGTTTTCTCACCTATTAAGACATATACAGTAACTATGTTCACCACCATTTATGTTATCCGAGTAATTCAACCACCAATTACGGAATTCATTAATTTACATTGAACGATTTTCCACTTGGTATATTGGTGATCAGGATATTTATTTATATCAAGAATATGGATGAGTGTCATAACTTCACAACAGATTTTACAAGAATGGTTGATCGAGTCGAATATTCTCAAAATTCAAGCTAACAAATTATTGATAATTCTTAATAGGCATGGTTTACAAGTTTCTGTGCGAAGCATTAATGCAATTCCAATAGTAATAAAAAAACACTTTCATGAGAATTGTGATGATTCGACACTTTCACGGGAACTGTTTGGAATTATATCTCATTTTGTTTCAAGCTGATAATATGAATGGGCATTGAAATGTTGTTGAAATCCTCTTTGTTCAATTTGTGCTCCAGAAGAACTTGACACAATGATTATTCACGTTTTGATTAATGTATAAACCACTAACTTAAAAAAATGTACCGATTTTCTTCTCAATCTAAGTGAATGTATGTCCTGATATTCTAGGAAATCATGACTCTTAAGATATTATTTTGAAGATTTCCTTATTAGCATACCATAATTTGATACATTAGTTGAGTTATACATACGTTGACAAATCTATATTTTTTTCAAGCAATTTGATGTCCGGGAGAGTTGGGTAATACCGTGCCCTTAAGGAAATATAGCTATAATGTTCTACTGGTGCGGATCAGATCAACTCAAGCAAGATTTTTATCAATAGAGTTCATCTAGCAACCAACTTCAAAGCGCGGCATTATCACACTGGTTTGATAATAGCGTGCCCCAGTTTGATAATACCATGCGTTATTAATAATAGGTGAAATACAGATAAATCAACATTTATTCAGGCATACAAACATGTTAAATTAACAATCATTTCACATAAACATATTGCTCATATCTATCTCATTTTCTTCGTCTGTGCCAGGGGAACGTCTTCATCACTGCTATGTTCACTGCTAGAAAATAACACTTTTCTCTTCACATATTTTCCCTTTGCTGGAGTTTCTCCTTTTACTTGCTTTCCTGTGCCTTTTTTTTTCCTCTTTTAATCTTTTCTTTTCCTCCGTGTCTTCAAACTGTATTTTTGTGGGTGTTGCGCTCTGAGCGCGGCATTATCAGACTAAGCTATTTTCTTTTGCTACCTCAAAAGTATTTACACAGAACATTCTAGCCAATGAAAACTCTTATCTACTTAATGAAACACTAAATTCGCTACAAAATGCAATACTTGAGAATGGCTTCACTTTGAGAACTGAAATTTTGTGGGTGAACTCACAAAGGATTAGGTTCTTAATGAAATGATTTAAATTGAATTCATTTTGAAAGTTAATTTTCTTTCAGAAATAGAAGAAAATAGGCCTCATGCTTCTGTTTTATTTCAACCGAAAGACCCATGGAAATAGTTCAACATCCGATTAAAAGTGAATCTACAGATAATTTCGTTCAGAAAAACAACTTGAAATACGGAATTGGCAGAGAATGGCCAAATTCAAATTTTGGCGGGAAAAAGTTCTTGCTTTCCCACAAATTCACTCATTTCATAGTTCGGCGATTTTCGGATAGAGAGCGCCATTGTACATTTCATTCATGATTACAAAGATATTCATAGAACTTATAGTTATAATGTAAGTTCTATGGAGATATTCCATAAAATGCACGGTGGCGCCTCTATCGAATCATAATCGCTTTAAACGTCGACCTTAAAAGAAAAACATACCTGGGTTCGTCAGTCCGAGAAAAATTATAAGAAATGCCCTCGAAAGTTCTCAGCAAACGTCATGCTCGCATCACTCATTGTGGGCCACTGCCGCATAGGTGGCGCTTTCTCAGAAGCATAGAGCATAATTTGACTCGCACGCAGCCATAGTTTTCTAAGCAGAGTCCTAGTAAGGCTGGGGCGCGGTGTTATCAACCTCGCGATATTACCAACAATACCAACTCTCCCCTACATGGGTTTATTTTCAGCATATTTGTTGTTTTCGATATGACATGATTTTTTGAATACCTATTCATTTTGATAATATAGTTTATTTGCAAATAACTCAACCTGAATACAATTTTCTAATGAATAATGCGAATATCCATTTGAACAGAGGCTTTCTATGTTCGAATGATTTTTTTTTCGAACATTTGAATTTTGTAAATAAATGGAATCCATTTTCAATTTTGCTTCATTCGTAAAGTAACCTTCTTGCCCAATATTTCGGATGAATGGTGTTGGGTAGAGTTTCAGTTAAAGAACTGAAGTGCGGTTCAATTTTATTTAATGAGAATTTTACCAAGTTTTTGAATAGAAAAATAAGAGAGCTAATGGACTGTATATATTTATGAATAGTTATTGAAACTCAACACAAATGAAAGGATAAATGCACCCAAATTAACAATTGCAAGGTCTTACCTATTTCAGCAAAACGGCCAACCAGATCTCGTCGGTTACTCCTATTTCCATGAACAGAGTGATCGAGCTCGACAAACGAACAAGGAATGGAGCTGACGTGAAAATCCGTTGCTAAAAATGTCAAAGTAGGAACACTTATCCTTGTGGTAGAATAATAACCACGCCACTGGTAACAGTACTTTTCGAACCAAATTCGCACAAACGAATGTTCTTAAATGAATGTAATTCGAATGACTCGAAATCACTAAAAATGTGAATCACAAGAAAAACTGAACTTTTCTAGATTCACGAAAGGAAACAGAATAAATTTATATTATCGGTAGCAGATATATGTATTCACGATTACGGGAATCAATGAACTGAACTGAAAAATGAAATGAAATAAAAATACGACATATGTTACACAGCTGACAAGTGACGATCTTCTCGCACCTAAACTCCATATGGGATTTCCCCAAGTACGGAGAAATTGAATTAATTTCGAAAGGAATAAAAATGAAAAATTCAGAAAAGTTATCTGAACCGTTCACTTGGCGTGAACAAAACAGGCCGCCGTAAAATTGTGTGAATTTTACAGAATATTGGAAGCAGTGGAATTAAATCTAATGAACTAATATCTAATAATCTAATAAACTAAAGAAAATTTGCAGTGATTGTAGAACTGAATATCAATCGAGACCAATCGTGTGAGGACTCTTGTATATCGACCGGCTGCGGTCTTTATAGACGCATCTCGAATCGTACCAATCGAATCGGACGAAATTGCTATCATCATCGCACCAACTTTCCTGAGATAGGCCTCGTCTAGCGATAAATTGATCTAAGCTCGATAAAAGGGCCTCCACGGTGAGGGACGAGAGTAGTTCCAAATGAACTCGAACTGCCTTGGTGACGAAACAAATGAAGAGAGCAAGATATGCTTTCATCATTGTTGGTTTGCGGGAATTATTTGACCGATAGGAAAATGGGCCAGCAAAGTCCACACACACCTTACTAAAAGGACGTGAAATATTGACTCTGGGGGCAGGTAGAGGAGCCATGAAGGGTTGATAAGTTGTACCTCGAAACCTTGTGCATGTTATGCATTTTCGAATGCACTCTCGAACCAGATTTCGTAAGGACAAAATCCAATAATTTTGCCGAATTAAAGACATCGTCGTGTTAGGACCGGAATGAAGCGAGATTAAGTGAAATTGTAGACATATTAAACGTGACAACGCACACCATGTTGTGAGCAAAACTGGATGCTTAGCACTCTGTGGTAAAGAAGAGAATTGTAATCTTCCTCCTACCCTGATCAATCCTGCAGAATCGATATAAGGATTCAAAGATCGAAACGATTTCTCGATTGATTTTTTTTGAAATAAATTCTGGCGCAATTTTTCGAAGTGATTATGCTGTGTGATCAACACAATGGATTCGAGGGCTTCCTCCAGCTCATCCTGAGAAATTGGGCCGGACAATCGTGACACTGAATTGTTTCCGTGGTGACAATTGAAAACGAACCTTCTTAAATAGGCGAAGACTCGTTTCACCCTATTTAAATTTGAAAAATTTGAGATAACCATTAAAAGCGGATTTACTGGAGGCTCATTTGTGGTTGCAACATTAATGTTAGTTTTGAATTCAATTAGGGGAGCTGAATTCAGATCACAACCGGTGAAAGGTGGTGGCCAATTGGAAACTGGAGTAAACAAGAAATCAGGACCATGAAGCCAAAAATTGTGAATTCTTGGGGTGAGAAATTGTTGAGGTGTGAGACCTCGCGATGGCAAATCAGCTGGATTTGACTCGGTGGACACATGATGCCATGAAACGTCAGAAACTAAATCGTTTATCGCGACTAAACGATTGGCAACAAACGTTTTGAGGCGATGAGGGGGTGTTGTCAACCATGACAGCCCAATTTGAGAATCTGAAAACAGACGAACTTCAGATATTCTAAGGGGAAATTTATTGTCCAGAATCATTCTGACCAATTTAGCCAACAAAACCGCAGCAGATAGTTCCAATCGAGGAACCGAAATTGTTTTTAATGGAGCTACCTCCGATTCAGCGGCCAATAAGTGCGATGAAATGTGATTTTCAAATGTATCCGAAAGATGAGCAGAGGCTTCGTATGCCTTCTCAGATGCGTCACAGAAACCCACCGGTATGATTTGACACTCATGTGAACGAATGACAGAGCGAGGGATCCTCAACGCCTGATTATCATCGACGACTTCAGAACACTCGTCAGAGTGAGAATCACATGAAGGCTCATCATAACCTAATTTTTCCGACCATAATTTCTGCTGGCGATCAATAGGGCTAGATCGGGTGAAAAAAACCGATTTCATTTTGGAATAGGACTCTTTTATAGGACCTATGATAGTCCAACCGAAAAATGTGTTAACGGCTGTAGGAAATCCAGAAGACGAAATTCGACCATCGCGATCGAAAACCAGCGAATACGTATCAGCGCCCAAGAGTACATCTACCGGTTGAGAACGGTGAAAATTTTCATCAGCCAAATTTAAATGTTGAAAATGTCTGAATATCTTCGGTGATAAGGGAGCAGAAGGGATATTATTTGTTATTTCCGGCAATACAATGGCATCCACCTGTAAGAACTGTGATCCCAACCTAGGATACATACGGCATTCTACTAAACCTAACGGTCTTGCATTTGATTGACCAATGCCAGAAATAGATATATTGACAGGGTCAATTTTCAAACCTAATCTTTCGACTAGGGGTTGACTAATGGCTGAAATCTGGGATCCAGGGTCTAAAACTGCTCTTACGGATATCATTGAACCGTCAGCGGATTCCATTCTCGCTTGAACAGTGCCAAGAAGTACCTGATTTACTGAGGCCGATTTTCTATTAATGTGATAGGAGTTAATAACATCATTCGAAGGAATGGAATGAGAAGTTGAAGGCTGATTTTCGACATGATTTGTTTTACCTAGAGTACGAGATGGTACATTTGATTGATTGGCAGATTCATCATTAGAAGAAGATTCGTTATCGGGATGGAGACTGGTGTGATGACGATTCGATTTACACAATCGACACGAATTTTTGGAAGCGCAATCTTTGAAATTATGTAGACCAAGGCAGTTGAAACAGCGCTTGGAATTTTTCAAAAATTCGAATTTGTCTTGTCTTGACAAATTCATATAGGAAGCACAGGCGAACAATGGATGCGAATCAGAGCATTTCGGACAACGAAACTTTTTTGAATTCGGGAAGCTACGTGAGTCATTGGAGCTTTGAAAGGTGGATGCAGAATTTGCGAGTAAAACATTTCTAGTTCTATTTTTATCTGAATGTGATGAATTGAATGGGGTTGATTTGGATGCAGATCTGGAAGAACTTTGTTCGTAAAATTCCTGAGCCGTTAGCTGTTGCCTTACGAACTCAATCAAGGTGCTATATGCGGGAATCTCGGATGATTTTAATTGACCTTCAAACGCTTTTCTCGTGTAAGGGTCAACATTACGCAATGTTATGGAAAACAGAAGGAAATCTGATAAGTCCTTTATATTCAGCGCTTTTATTGCATTGACAGAATTTTGGTGACAGTTTAAAAATTCTTTAAGATGTGAGACCGAATTATTATTTGAAGCTTTGAAATTAAGAATTTCGTTCAAATACATTGTAGCCAACATACGAGGATTCTGAAAGCGCGATTTTAACGCTTGATAGGCCAACTCATAATTTTCAACTGACAATTGTAGCCCCGATATGACCGCAAGTGCATCATTTCTAAGATAAGATTTTAACAGTTGAAACTTTTGTATGAGTGTCAAACTATTGTTTTCATGGACCGAAGAATTAAATAGTTGGAAAAACTCAGGCCACTCAGCGCTTTCGCCAGAAAAGGGGCGAATATTAATTTTTGGCAGCAAAATGGATTCATTATTTGAACCCGGAGCTTGCGAACTCGACGCAGGTGTCGACAAAGCTTCCTGTCGTTTCAAAGACAGAAAAAGCCCGGTTATGCGAGTAATCACTTCAGCAAACGCCAACTCTGACTTTGCCGTCTCTATACGATCTTCTGATAACAATTCGTAATTCAATTCCATTATTTCCTCCTGTATTTCTTCAAATTTAGATTCATAACTAGAAACCTTTTCTCGGTATGCTTGTAATTCGAAAAGTTTCGTACCATCATAATCTTTTACTCTGTGCCAGATTCCGGTGATGGTAGAAAATATGTTGGCCCGTTTGTCAACCAACTTATCCAATGTTTTATTGCCTGTATCTGTCTTCGGTGGCATTGTTATGAAGAAGTTCAATAAGAAACAGAGACAAACAGCAAAAAATGAATTAAAAAGGAATGAAATTGAATATCTCGATGGAAACAGATGTATGCGACCCGTCAGCTGTGGAACGATGTTGCCAGATTGTGATGATCGTCGTATATCTGAATATAAAATGGCCGCTTCAAAGCTAAGATTTTTGAATTTTTGACTGAAACTGTCAAATTTTGAGAAAATGAGCTTGAGATTGAGCTTAATATCCGGCCCGAAGGACCAAAACGTGTTGGGTAGAGTTTCAGTTAAAGAACTGAAGTGCGGTTCAATTTTATTTAATGAGAATTTTACCAAGTTTTTGAATAGAAAAATAAGGGAGCTAATGGACTGTATATATTTATGAATAGTTATTGAAACTCAACACAAATGAAAGGATAAATGCACCCAAATTAACAATTGCAAGGTCTTACCTATTTCAGCAAAACGGCCAACCAGATCTCGTCGGTTACTCCTATTTCCATGAACAGAGTGATCGAGCTCGACAAACGAACAAGGAATGGAGCTGACGTGAAAATCCGTTGCTAAAAATGTCAAAGTAGGAACACTTATCCTTGTGGTAGAATAATAACCACGCCACTGGTAACAGTACTTTTCGAACCAAATTCGCACAAACGAATGTTCTTAAATGAATGTAATTCGAATGACTCGAAATCACTAAAAATGTGAATCACAAGAAAAACTGAACTTTTCTAGATTCACGAAAGGAAACAGAATAAATTTATATTATCGGTAGCAGATATATGTATTCACGATTACGGGAATCAATGAACTGAACTGAAAAATGAAATGAAATAAAAATACGACATATGTTACACAGCTGACAAGTGACGATCTTCTCGCACCTAAACTCCATATGGGATTTCCCCAAGTACGGAGAAATTGAATTAATTTCGAAAGGAATAAAAATGAAAAATTCAGAAAAGTTATCTGAACCGTTCACTTGGCGTGAACAAATGGTATGTCAATTCGAATAACACAAAAAATATGTCAAAAGGTATTTTTTTCCAGAAATCTACCGAAATCTACCGATTTTTTCCGAACTTATAGGTACGGAGGGTGGCAACACTGCATACGTGGAGGACAACAGAGGGGTATTTGCTCAAGAATGGCTGAGAAATTGTACCCAGAGGAAGAAGGAATTATAATGTTTTGAATAATTTTTTTCTAAATTTTCTTGTTGCAATTTGTTGATAATAAAGATTGAAGGAGTTATTGCTTGTTTTAGTTTACCTTCTGAGGTGGGAGGGCAGGAGCCGGTTCGTTTCCTGGGTGTTCTTGTGGATTCGAAACTGCTATGGACCGATCAGACTTCCATGGTGTGTAAGCGCCTTGGTTCTAACGTTTTCCTCCTCAGAAGTCTGGCGAACTGCGTTTCCGGAGAGGTTCTGAGATGTGCCTATTTTTCGCTATGTCAAAGTGCGATGTCTTATGGTATTTTGGCGTGGGGTCACTCGGCTGGCAGATTTTGGGTTTTTCGTATGCAGAGGAGAGCTGTCAGAATTTTGGCCGGTCTCAATTACAGGGACGATTGCCGGGAGGCATTCAAACGCCTGAAGATATTGACTTTTCCATCAATCTACATACTGGAGAACGTTCTTTACATCAAAAGGAACATAAATTTATACATCTGTCACCGTGATATCCATGACCATGATACTAGAAATGGTTGCCAGCTTGTACCAGATTTCACAAGGTTGGCCAGGTGCCGGGGTAGACCAGGTCAGATGGGTCTTAGATTCTTCAATAAGCTGCC
Organism: Adalia decempunctata; assembly: GCA_951802165.1. NCBI lineage: Eukaryota > Metazoa > Arthropoda > Insecta > Coleoptera > Coccinellidae > Adalia > Adalia decempunctata. The sequence continues at coordinate 58,426,599 of OX637696.1, read as the reverse complement.
TGCTGCTGTGAGAAGCCTTGATGATCGACGTTTCAAGAGGAAGGTTAGTGAGCTACTGATTCGGCACGCTTTTTATACCACAGAAGACTTTTTAAGTTGCTCCCGCCTAGAATGGTCGCTCTAGTATTCCTGCGTGAGATCTCACAGTTTTTCAGAGTCATATTTTAATGTGTAAATTTCGTATATTTATCGTTTGTAAAGTTTTATTCTAAGTGTAAAGCATGATTGATGAATTATATGTGTGTATGTTAATATATAATTGACGTGTGTAAATACTTTTGTATGAAAACACCAATAAATTTGAATCTTGAATCTTGAATCTTGTTGCAGCCGAAAATAATAAATAACTTTTAACACTGCTTTTTGTGTAGTTCAATCTATATATATATATATATATATATATATATATATATATATATATATATATAATAATATATAATATGTAAGAAGAAGGCCCGCGGAAGTAAGGAGCTATTGGTGATCGATAATACTATCACTAAGCAGGCAAAGAAGAAGTTGAAGAACATCACAGTCGCTTGGATCGATTACCAGAAGGCGTTCGATTCTGTCCCCCACTCGTGGCTTCTTGAAATACTCAAGATTTACAAGGTCAACCCTAAGGCGATACATCTCCTGAAGTGTCTAATGTCAACATGGCGCACATCGCTGACATGGAGCAATAAATCAACATCCTTTAGATCCTCAGAAATAAAGATCAGAAGAGGCATATTCCAGGGGGATGGCCTAAGCCCACCGTGGTTCTGCTTCGCACTGAATCCCCTTAGCAGTATGCTTAACAGATCTGCATACAGCTACTCGATGGACGCAAGGAACAGAATCAGTCACTTATTTTACATGGACGACCTCAAATTATTCACCAGAGGTAGGAAACAGCTAGAGGGGCAGTTAGAACTGGTTAGAAAGTTTAGCGAGGATATAGGGATGACGTTGGGGTTGGAAAAGTGTGGTGTGGTCGATGTGAAACGCGGTAAACTAGCTCTGGAAGAAAATGTAACGCTTTCTGATAGACGGACAATATCAACACTGACAGAAGAAGACAGATACAAATACCTGGGCGTGCAGCAAACGTTTGAAATAAAACAGCCAGAAAACAAGAAAGAAACTGAGACCGAGCTAACGAACAGAGTAAACCGAATAATGAATACACAGTTATCGGCAAAAAACAAGATAGAGGCCATCAACATTTGGGCGATCCCAGTATTTGCGTACACAGCTGGTATAATCACCTGGTCTAAAACAGACCTAGAAAGACTCGACCGGAAGATCCGAGCTATCCTGACACGGAACGGAATGCTACACCCGAACTCAGCAATAGAAAGACTGTACTTACCTCGTAAAGAAGGAGGCCGGGGTCTGGGCAGCTTGGAGGACATCTACCTGAAAGAAGAGAAAAAAATGAGAGATTACTTCAGAAACGGATGCTCACCTATCCAGCAGTGGGTGGCAGCACAACGTTACCCATCCACGCCTACGGAGGAAGCAGGCACACAGGAACCTGCAACAGAGGAGCCATCTGAGAAAAGGAAGCGAAGCTGGCAGGCGAAACCTCTGCACGGAAGGTTCTACGCCAGCTTGCACCAGACTGAAGTGGACACGCTGAACTCTAACACCTACCTGTCACATGGATACCTGTTCCCCCAAACGGAGGGTACATTCTTGGCAATTCAAGATCAGGTTGTGCCAACACGGGTCTACACTAAGCTTATAATGAGGCAGCCAGTGGAATCTACAAAATGTAGACTTTGTGACAAAGCCGAGGAGACGGTCCAGCACTTGTCCTCGGGCTGCTCAACTATAGCCGGCACAAAATATCTATCCCGCCATGACAACATGGGAAAGGTTGTGCATCAGCTGATATGCTTGGAGGAAGGCCTCTTACACCACTTCGTCCCACACCATATATACGCCACTCAAACGGTTTTAGAGAACAACACCACAAAAATATACTGGGACATGACCATAATTACGGATCAAGGCACCGCGCACAACAGACCGGACATGGTGATATGGTCCAAGAAGAACAAAACAGCCATAATCATAGATTTCTCCGTCCCACTTGACCAAAACTTATCTAAGGCCTATGGGGAAAAGATAACAAAGTACGAGCCGCTGGCAAGACAAATGAAGAGCATGTGGCACTTAGATAAAGTGGAGATAAAACCCTTAGTCATCAGCAGCAATGGGCTGGTCCACCGAAAAACGACAGAGCACCTCCGAGAAATGAAACTGCCCTCGAACACAATTCTCTGGATGCAGAAGGCGGTTATACTGGGGACGGTCGGCATCATACGCCAAGCAATCTTCCCTCACTGACAAAATGACTATTCTTGGTCAGCCGGCCCGAATGGTCATACATATCCCACGTTAGTGTGAAATCCAAAAAAAAAAAAAAAATATATATATATATATATATATATATATATATATATATATATTTGTCTGGCAGACGTATCCAGTCCCGGTACGTTCTTAAGGCGACCTAAGACCCACATGATCCGTATGTTTTTTACGAGTATATATGCAAAAAGTGGGCTCTTTTAAAATATAACTCCTTAGGCACATTGAGAGGGGAAAAATTTTGTTTCATTCAAAAAAGTTGTATATCTGATAGTCCTGTTCAGACCCGATACATTGCGCCAACTTTTCAATCCCACATACACTGCACCGGCAAATACGATCAACGTTTTCGATCCCAGCACTGTTGCCAGATTGTCGGGATCAGTCGCTACGATTTCAATGTATAAAAGGGATTGAAAGAGTAGGTGTTATTGCAAGAATTTGTATATGTGTTAGTGAGTCGACGAGGAGACTAAATATCTTCACGAAGTGAACAATTTTGCTGTCTGTGAAGATGAAATTCCTCATTCTCATTTGTTGAATCAATTTTTTATAGTCACTGACTCGGATTTTCCGAAATGTTACTTTTAGGATTACGTCACATTATTTTTCGAGTTACTCTCAACAAGCCCTTCCATTTGATACCCATATTGTAGAAGTGAATAAATATAACTATTTCGAAATCTTGGATAGTCCGCCATATTGGATTAAGAATAACATCGCATTATTTTTCAAGTTACTTTCATCAAGCCCTTTGACTTGATATTATATATTATAGTGCACAGGCATTTTGAATGAGCATTAATCCATTTTGCCTCATTAGATTATTATGCTGTTTGTAATGATTACGAAGAGATCGTATAATTCGTACGAATGAATGCTTATCATTATCTTTGAACTACTTTTTTTGATACTGTGGGAATAATTATCGCATTTTTCGAGATTTCCACTCATTGAAACTTTGAGAATCTGATCTAACAAAAACTATTGTTTTCAAATTCTCTCAGAAAACCCGCATTTTAAAGAAAATCAAACCGAAAACAAAAAATCTGACACATTTCATTGTTGTTTTCATGAATGAAATATTTGATTTTTCCTTTTTCCCTTTTAATATTTCTTCGCGGTTCGGCTGGAAGTTTGAATTATTAATTATTTGAACGCATATATTATCACGTGATGTGAGAAAGGCTGAATGCTGGCGTAGCTTGACCAGCCCGGTACACCGTGAAAAAAATTAGAATCAATTCTGGATGCCGTCATATATAACGAATTACATAAAGGGTGTCAGGATTAAACGTTCATATATTTCAGGAGGTGAATATCGAAACTAGAAGATATTTCCATATCTACCCAGGTCCTTAATGCATTCCACGGGTGACCTCTAAAGTACCGTTAGTTGGTTAGTTCTGCACCAAAATTTATCGAATTTGAATTAAATTGATAGCATGGAGTTTTCTGGATGAACTTGATCGTTTTATTGTAAAAGAACTGATTGATTCTCATCAGTAGCAGAGATAAAAGGGGGTGTCCCAAAAAATCATTTTCAATTTTTGAGTTGATGATCTAATTGAAGTTTCAGTCGAAGAAATGGGCTCCTAAATTATTTTCAAATTGAAAGCGTTACGTAACCCCTATCTCGGAATAAAAGTATTTTAGTGTGATGAAATGCATTCTAAGTCATTTTTTTCTATAGGATGGGGCTCCGTAGCGCCGTACCTCTTGAACCATTAAATCAGGTACACAACATCCTCAAATAAACTTTGAAACGTAATTTCTTCTTAGGTCTTCGATACTCATTATCCAGGTATATAATTGACGTATTCGATTTTGTGGACATGTCTTACAAATGAATATTTTTTCAATTTTTTTGTGATCTTTTGATGCTTTTCACGTTAGCCCGTATTCTAACTCAAAATCGTACATTCATCCCCAAAAGCCGAAGAGGGCTCGAGAGATACGTAAACATTTTAAATATTCATTGATCTATCATGGGTTTGAAACATTTCATTTTTGGTGGATTATGGCGAAATGGTTGATCTATCATAAAGTAGTTTGCTGAGCTCTACTAGTTCCTTAATAATCAAATGAAATTGTGTACCTACATGGGTGCCCACAGGCAGGTGGACGCGCCTCCGTCTTGAGATTTTGATCCCTTTGTCATTTTTCAGCACAACAAACATACCGTCATAATATGATATTGACATTCTGAAAATGAGTTTTTAAATGGGAAATGTAAATAATTTCTCTTTTGTCCCCCTTTGTGATTGTGCATGAACGAATCTTGTAAATCGGAAACAAAAAAATTAGTATGTGACCGTAACTTCTTCTTTGCTCACAAAATGCCATTTTTTCAGCACTTAAAAAAGTCTCTCTTCTCACTTTCGAAAGGAGACCCCTACTCGAAGACACACGTACCTACTTGGTAACAGTGGCGTACCCAGACATTCGTCTTGGGGGGGATATGAAACAAATAATAATAATATTTTTTTTAAAAGCAAAACAAGAATAAATTTTTATCTTCTCCCATAGAATTATGTGTCCATTATTCCACTGATTCCGAGCTGTAATAGTATCTATAAACCAACCCCGATGGTTATAGTTATAGTGAAAAGGGGTTACAGTCCACTGCGACCTTAAGGTCTATTGTGCCCCCTGACAGAGCTGTCATCATCGCGCCTCCTACAGCTCGCCCTCCAGTTCCAGAGATTTGATGAAATCCAGTATCTGGGACGGCTTCAAGGAGGATAACTCCCCACTTCTACAAGTTTCTTGTCCAAAGCTATCTTTCCTTTGGCTTACAATATGGCATAGCATTCCGTAACCAGGTGAATAGGAGTTCCTTCCTCCTCCCCACAGAATCTACACTCATCAGTGTCCGATAAACCCATTCTCAACAGATGCTTCTTTAGGCGACAATGTCCTGTGAGAAAGCCAGTGAGTAGGTGAAGTTGGTTTTTACTGAGATCCAGATATTTTTTGGATCTAGCAGTTTAACCCCGATGGTTATGATAACTCACTCCTATAACTCACTTTAATACAAATACGAAAAACAGTTTACCGAATGAATAAAAAAAGTCGGATCGATCGGAAACACTATTTCAGATATCAAGGTAACGTTCTTGCCATTCGTTTTTACATTTCCTTCGGTCTGAATATCCAAAAATTGCAAACCGTGAATTTTTGATGTTTTTTACGTGATTCGATTCTCGACCAAAGAGATCGCTTTTGAGAACTGTTGTCAATTTTGAATTTGAAGAAGTCGAAGGTAAAGTATAGTATTCGATTCGCGGTAATGGTCATAACACACTTGATGAATTACACCACTCGCCTGACGGCTCGTGCTGCAAACTTCATCTGCGTGTGTTATGACTTACATTATCGCTCATTGAATAATATACTATTATCAGAAATTTTGGTTTGCTATCATAAAAAAAAAGTAAAGTCGCCTTGGTCTTCTTGCTATATCAGCAATAATTTCATTCTCGGAAATTGGCAATTCCCTGTGTATAGACATCATGGCTAGCGGATTCCAGCAGCCGAACTTGTCGATTTTGTTTCGCATTCATCAAATTTCCTGCGTTTGATGAAGTCCGCCAAAGAAGTTTGTTTACTTATGATGATTTTTTCCTGGACCTCTATTAAAAAAATACAACACACCTTTGTAACAATTAAAAGAATTATGATGATTGGAAGGCAATGTCAACTCAGAACCAATTCCTACAGGTCGTCTGAAGAAATGAAATAGAAGAAAAATTGTCTACTCATCTACTTCATACCAATCATACCAGTAAACAAAATATCACCCTACTGATCCAAGTGCGAATTTAACGCAGTATTATCGGCCGACAAAGGGATCTGGAGCCGAAAACGTCATGTCTCGATAAGATTTATTCACACTTAAATCGCTTGTTTTGATGTGCCGCCAATCGCTGCAATAGTTGCGGCACTCGGAAGGCTTCATATGTCTTTCATTTTTTATTAATAATTTGGTATACACCGAAGCGAATATATTATATTGTCAGGAACTTTACAATTCTCTTGGATTTTACCGAGAATTCGCTTTTATCAAACTACACACTTTTGGACCTAACAATGGATCTTCCTGGGGGGGGATATATCCCCCTTATCCCCCCCCCCCGTGGATACGCCACTGCTTGGTAACACTTTGTTTACAGTTATATTCATCGGGTTTGTATAAGCTTCCATACCGGAGAATCTGCAGTTCATATTGATATCAAGAGAATCCAATATCAAATCTACGAGTCTATTCGAAATATTCACCAAGACCCATGACGACGTTCGTCCATACCGGGATCGTATAAGTACTCGAATAGTATATTTGAGGTGTATGAACGGAAAACAGCGTTGCCATATTTAGGGACCCAATGCGTTGGTCAACTATACGAATTATATACAGCAAGTTGGTGTCGACTGAAGCGCCCTCGCACTGGCCAAACACTGAAACTTTTCCATATATAATCACATGTATAACCGACTTTTCAGACCCGGCTGAAAATGCACCCCTAGCATCCCCTCAGCCCCCTCATAACTTTTCTATAGTCGAACGTTACCAGTCCCGTAGCCGGGTCTGAAAACGTCACTTTTGGACTGAAAAGTCGGTCGAGTATACCGATTTGGGTCTGTATGTGCCGTCGAACAAATCTATATATATATATATATATATATATATATATATATATATATATATATATATATATATATATATATATATATATATATATATATATATATATATATATATATATATATAAAAAAAAAAAAAAAATAATATATATATATATATATATATATATATATATATATATATATATATATATATATATATATATATATATATATATATATATATATATATATATATATATATATATATATATATATATATATATAAAGGAAAGATGTTGGTTACACCATTTATAACTCGAGATCAGATGGACGATTTGTTATGAAACTTCATTTATGGATTCGTCTACGGTCTGGTTATTATAAAATGCAATAAAACTTTGAAAAAAACGATGAAAATTTTACTTTTACAGGAAATGTTTTTCCTTCTTTTGAATAAAGCCACTAGGTGTCGCTACCGTGGGTGCGTACTCGTAGATAGTTTATTTTACCGCTATTAGATGGCGATGTGCGATTCGCTTAGAACTCATAGTAACACGGAAGGCTATTACCAGATCAAAAAGCGGGTAAACATTTCAAGTTGGTGGAACAGTGAATTTTTACCGAAATATCAAGTAAATCATAAATCAATTTCAATCGTGAGTTGCCCATCTTCATCTTTCATTTTTGAATTTCTGTTTGGGTAATAAATATATTTGTGGAAATAACTGAATCCAAAATCGCCCGTAATTATTAGTAATTGACATTTTATTTTTGTGTTCATGTTTGCACAGGGACAATATTGTAAGCGTCAATAATTTTGAAACGTTTGCTCAACGGGCTTTCACTAATGATGTACAATAATATTTCATGGGTCGCCTAATCTGATCTGGTCGAATGACCAATGACCATCAATAAATTTGAATGTGTGTGAGTTCAACACAACCGGCAGTGTTGATTTTTTTTCCTGCATTTTGACTTCATTTGAACATCTCGATTTGCCTTCTAACGAGCTTGATATCATCACCTAAATTGAACAAATTGAATAGAGATTGTACCCTAAAGTTTTTGGTTATTTGCCGTATTGCTCGACAATAGGGAATTCACCTAATTTGGTCAACCTTTTAGGTAAGCATTGTATGTGATCAAGGAATGTTTTCAATCTTTTAGATTTTTTCAATAAAATAAAATAACATCTAACGGAATTTTCCATTTACGATTATTGGTAAACCCCTCCCAGCATATATATTCTGCTTGAAAAAATTCACAAAGCGTAATCACCGGTGATCGGAGGTTGATCTAGAATCAAGTCGATTTGAGAGTTCAGAAATCAGAGAACCAAGTCGTTGATCTCCGATCACCGGTGATTGCGATTTGTGAAATCCACATTAAGTATCATTTAGGGCTAGGCGAAACAAAGTTCTCCGGGCCAGCTAGTTCAATAATATAAATAATATACATATACAGATTCTCATCATAGAAAAAGGACAAATCTGATTCAGTTTTTGATGTTCTATTAACATTTCGCAATGCGACTTGTATATACCTACCTGTGCAAAGCGTCCTGTGTAGAAACTTCTTATACATCTCGCAAGACGAGCTCGCATAGATCTCACTAAAAGAGGTTAATGAGAAGTCCTCGCCGCGGGAGGTGTATGCGAACTGTCAGTGTGGCTTGTTTGAGAATATCCACGTAGGATATCACGAGGAGCTTTCTGGGAACTCTTTTGTGGCGGACATTTGGAGGAGACATAGAGCTCCCTGCGACCTCCCAAAGGAGTGATAAAAGGTGTCACAACTTCCTAAAAAGAAGTCGCAGGGATTTCTCTGGGATATCTTTGTGTTGCCTGGGAGTTACATTACGCAATGTTCTCTTTACGCTACCGACCTCAGCAGTTAAAAGTATATACTTCAGTATGAATACACTGCGCAAAAAATTAACGCACATTCTGAAAATCTCAATTTTAATAATAATAATAACTTATTTTTTATGTTCTCTCTAGAAGGTTTTGAACGAAACAAGACATATTAAATGGAAGAAAAATTCAGGATTTCACCGAATCTTATGTGAAAGAAGAGAAGTGAACAATTTTCGAAATACTGAAATGCTGATAAGTGATTTAATACTTGGTATTTTCACTCCTTGCGTTAATTACAGCTCGGCAACGACGGTTCATACTCAAAATGGGTGATCTTAAAATGTTCTGATCTAATCCTTCCCAGATTTCTCCCAGTTGGATTCCTAAGTCATTAAGAGTAGCTGGATGATTTTCTCAACTTCTCAGCCTTCTATTGAGGTTTTCCCAAACCTGCTCAATCGGATTGAGATCTGGACTTCTTGCTGGCCATTCCATTCGAGAGACTTCAACCTCATCAAGGTATTCCTGAACGATGCGCGCACGATGGGGTCTGGCATTATCGTCCATAAAAATGAAATTTTCACCAATGTATGGGGCAAATGGCACTACATGCTCTTCAAGAATGTTCCTTATATACTTATCAGCATTCATAGCTCCATTATCAACGACCACTAGGTCTGTGCGAGCAGTCAAAGATATTTCACCCCATACCATAATCGATCCTCCCCCGAAACCAGTAGTATTCAGAAAATTGCACTGAGCATATCTTTCATGTGGACGTCTGAATACAAGGGAACGTCGATCACAATGGTAGAGGCAGAATCTAGACTCATCTGTGAAGAGAACTCTTTCCCAATCGGCCTCTTCCCAATGGATATGCTCTCTCGCAAAATCCAAATGCGCCCTTCGATGGCCTGGGGTAAGAGCTGTACCTCTTGCCGCGACACGAGGCATTAAATCATATTCTCTGAGGCGATTTCTTATTGTCTGAGTGCTAATTTGCACCTCATGAGTTTGCTCAAGCTGATTTTGAAGGAGGCGAGCGGTTGCAAACCGTTGTCTCAACGAAGAAACTCTCAAGTAACGTTCTTGAATGGCAGTTGTTACCCGTGGTCTACCCTGTCCTGGTCTTCGGACATTCATACCTATCTCCCTGAATCGCTGCAACATTCTGGACACACTTGTATGGGAAACTCCAAACCTTTCTGCAATTCTTGTGTATGTCCACCCTTCTTCTCGCAAAACTACCGCTTGGGCACATTCCTCTTGGGTCAAATTGCGTGTTTCGCGTTGCATAGCGAAAGAAAAACTATTGATCACTAGAATTGATCGAGAACAACTGATTTTAGAATGGAGCCAATACATTCAAAATCTGATAATATCATCTTTTTTTATTCCTACTGGGAGAAAACATCTGTATTGAAGAAAAACGTTGAAAGTGGATAACATATGCATGCATATAATTCTTATAAAAATAATTATCATTGAGAACACCTTCAGTTGTACAATAAATTTGAGATTTCCATAATGTGCGTTAATTTTTTTGCGCAGTGTATAATACTAGAATGTATTAACCTCGATTAATCAGATACACCACGTACATTGATATAAATATCAACAATGGATCTGACTCGAACTTGCCACAAATCATCATCCAGGGAGAATAGCGAAAGTTCCAACCTCGTCAAAGTGAATAGATGCTGACCTAGGTTTCGATTTAGTTAGATCTCTGAAGAAATATAACTACATCGGAACCTAGATCAACACCTACCCCCAATGATTAAGTATAGATCTTGATTTTTATTTTCTTCCTGTATGTTTTTGATTTTTCTTTAATAATTTGTTTATGTATTGTGTTATAATAGTTAGGCAACCAATGATATCACAATCATTGGTCACCCCTGACATATCAGGAAGACTATTCTATGTAATGATATGACATAGATAGTAAGTGACATTGACAGAGATCATTAGATTATTAGAAATAGCTTGTTGTAAGGACGCTAGTTGTTCCAAATAAAAATTCAATAAAATACATCTGGATAGTATTTTATTTCCATAATCCGCTTGCTCGAGATTATACATGGTGTCAGGTTAGTTCGAGCCTACGACGTCTGACCAGAATTAAGAAGAGAAAAGAAATTTCAAGTAAGAGCACGTGGCAATGGAGAGCATATTTCGCCCGCCGGAACCGCTGGTACTAGATGGCTGTATTGCAGAGAACTGGAGGAGATTTTCTCAGAAATTTGACCTATTCTTGACGGCGTCAAACCTTTCAACGCAATCTGAGGAAACCAAAGTAGCTGCATTCCTTAACCTTGTAGGAGATGATGGCCTTGAACTACACAACAGCTTTACGTATGTAAATGACGAAGATAAAACCCTAGAAGGCCTGAAAAAGAAATTTGAGGAGTATTGTTCTCCGACTGCCAACGTTATTTTCGAAAGATACAAATTCAATAGCATTGTACAAAAGGAAAATCAATCATTCGACAGTTTTCTAACAGAACTCAGGAAAGCTGTGAAGACAACAGGGTACAAGGATCAAGATGATATGATACGAGATAGGCTTGTCATGGGAGTTTGGGAGCAATCCACCCAAGAAAGACTACTCCGAGAAGGAAGGCTGACCTTGAACAAAGCCATAGATTTTTGTCGAGCTACAGAAGTGAGTAAATCACAAGCCAAAGCTCTTCAGAATGAATCACAGGTCAATGCATTGAGAAGAAAAGACAATGTAAGAAAAACTGAGGAAAAAATTGTATGCAAATACTGTGGATACAAACACATGAAGAATAGCAAATGCCCAGCCTTTGGCAAGACTTGTGCGAAATGCCAAGGAAAAAACCATTTTGCAGCAGTATGCAGGAGTGAATCCAAGCAGAAGGAGAAGAAGAAGAAGGTACATGAAGTAGCGACTGAGAACAAAGTTGCAGAATCATCTGATAGCCAGGAGTTTTTTGTTGCGTCAGTCAAACAAATTGGAGCTGTGACTGAGAAGTCAGTTTGGAAACAGAAGGTACTCATAGAAGGCAAGGTGCATGTAGACTTCAAACTAGACACAGGTGCTGAGGTGAGTGTCTTACCTCTACATATACTCTCAAAACACAAACTGGATGAGAAGATTAAACCAACAAATGTCTCGTTAGTTTCATATGGTAGTGATAAGTTTCAATTAAAGGCACTTGGAGAAATAAATTTGAATTGCCAGGTGGATAAAAAGAAAGCCTGTTTAGATTTCATTGTAGTAGATGTTAAAGGACAGTTACCTTTGCTAGGGTTACCTGCTTGTGTTAGCTTAAGACTTATTAAACGTTTGGCTAGTTTGGAAGTCACATTCAAAAGTTTAGATGATGTAGTAAGTAAGTTTGGCTGTGCTTTTGATGGACTAGGCTCTTTTCCAAAACAACATAAAATTAGTTTAAAGAGTGATGTTGTACCACATATTCAGTCACCCAGAAGGGTCCCAAGAGCTCTGCATGATAGGCTCAAGTTGAAACTAGAGCAACTAGAAAAACAAGGGATAATCCAAAAGCTTGACGAGCCTTCTGAGTGGTTGAATCCATTAGTAATAGTTGAAAAGGCTAATGGTGATTTACGCTTATGTTTGTATCCCAAATACCTGAACAGTGCTATACAGCGTGAGCATTTTTTAATTCCAACTTCTGAAGAAATAGCACTGAAATTGTGTAACAAAGAATACTTCACAGTTTTAGATATGAAAGACGGTTATTTCCAGATTAAACTTGATAGTAGAAGCTCAAATTATACTGCGTTTGGAACGCCATTTGGACGTTACAAATTCTTGAGGTTGCCATTCGGAATTAAATCAGCCCCTGAAGTTTTTCAGAAAATGAATTATGAGATATTTGGAGATTTGGAGGGTGTAGGTCTATATTTCGATGATTTGATAATCACAGGTAAAGATGAAAAAGAACATGATGAAAATTTACGGATTGTACTAGAGCGAGCATTAAAACATAACATCAGATTTAATAGTTCAAAAGTTCAAAAGTTCAATTTAAATCAAATTCAGTTAAATTTATGGGACAAGTTTATTCAAAAAATGGAGTAGAACCTAATAAAAATTATGTTAAAGCAATTATAGATCTACCATCACCAAAGAATAAAAGTGATTTGTTAAGAATCCTTGGTATGGCAAAATATTTAGGTAGATTTGTTCCTAACATGTCTAAAGTAACAGCCCCTTTAAGAGACTTGACAAGACTGGATGTAGCATGGGACTGGAATAACTCTCACGAGCAATCCCTCACTAAACTCAAACACTTACTTGCGTCTGCGCCCATATTAGTTTTCTTTAATTCAGACAAAGCAGTAGAAATAGAATCAGATGCATCGAAAGATGGATTGGGGGCATGCCTGTTGCAGGATGGACACCCTGTAGCATTTGCCTCAAGAAGCTTGACAATAACTGAGCAAAAATATGCCCAGATCGAAAAAGAAATGCTGGCAATTGTTTTTGCAATTCAAAAGTTTCATTATTATATTTACGGTCTAAAAGTAAAAGTCAGCACAGATCATAAGCCGCTTGAAAGCATATTTAGAAAAGAACTGAGCTGTATTTCGCCCAGATTACAGAGAATGAGACTGAGAATTTTGAATTATCATTTAGATGTAACATACAAACCTGGAAAATACCTTTACATCGCTGATACATTATCCAGGGCATTTTTGTCCGAAAAAGGGTTAAAATCAGATGAAGAATTTAATTTCGCTGTGCACTCGGTAGTGAAAAATATTCCAATGTCGGATACTAGAAAAAATGAATTTAGAGAAGCTTTAAAAAACGATTCACAACTGAAACTTGTGGCTAGCTATTGTTTAAATGGATGGCCCGAGAACAAGCATAATATACCTGAGTGTGTGAGGCAATTTTTCAATATTAAAGATAGTTTAAATTTTGTTGATGGACTACTTCTCTGTTCTGAAAAGATTGTGGTCCCTCTGTCTTTAAGGTTCGAAATGTTAAAGTTGTTGCATGAGGGTCATGTTGGCATGGAGAAAGCTAAATCCAGAGCTCGTCAAATCTTTTATTGGCCACGCATAAACTGTGATATTGAAAATTTCATAGGAAAATGCACAGCTTGTGAAACAAATGCTAGGAAACAACAAAAGGAATCATTAAAATTATATCCAATTCCTGAACGTCCTTGGGAAAGATTAGGTCTGGATATTTTTACTTACGCTGGCAAAAGTTACCTAGTTGTGTTTGACTCATATTCAAACTGGCTAGAGCTACGCTATATGAAAGACAAATCAATTAATTCTGTTATAAAATCATTGAAAAATATTTTCTGTATCTTTGGATCCCCTGATGTTATTAGCTGTGATAATATTCCATTCAACAGTTTTGAATTCAAAGAGTTCGCCAATGATTGGAACTTCAAAATTTCAACAAGGAGTCCGAACTACCCAAGATCTAATGGACTAGCAGAAAAAGGGGTAGGAATAGGAAAGAATATCGTTAAAAAAGCGATAGAGTCTGGAGGTGATGTTGAAATTGCGCTATTACAATATAGAAATTCACCTTTGAAATTCGTGGGATACTCCCCATCTCAATTGTTAATGAGTAAAATTTGCAAAACAAAAATTCCTATAAATGCTGATTTACTGAAGCCTAAACTATGTGAAAATGTCCAACAAAAGTTCATAGCCAAACATGAAATTTATCAGAATCAATATAATAAGACTGCTAAAGATTTAAAAACCTTTAGAAAAACAAGATGTTATAACTATGTATAACCATGTCCAGAAAAAGTGGGAACCAGGTTGTATTTTAGATAGTGATACGTCTCCACGATCATATCTGGTCACAAATCAATATGGAAACCATGTGAGACGAAATAGGGTTGATCTAAAAACATCATTTAATAATTTTGTAATAAAAAATGAGCCCACTTTATTAGACAATACAGACATTGTAGATAATGAATCAAGACCTGTAAACAGAGACCAACCTAGGGATTTACAAATAACTCAATCATCTGAGAGTAAACAAAATGATGTTGAATTATTCAAGAACAATGCTAAAGACTTGAAGAGTTACAAAACCTCTAGGTCTGGTCGTTGTATCAAGCCTCCGAGTCGGCTTGACTTATAGGGGGAGATGTGTTATAATAGTTAGACAACCAATGATACCACAATCATTGGTCACCCCTGACATATCAGGAAGACTATTCTATGTAATGATATGACATAGATAGTAAGTGACATTGACAGAGATCATTAGATTATTAGAAATAGCTTGTTGTAAGGACGCTAGTTGTTCCAAATAAAAATTCAATAAAATACATCTGGATAGTATTTTATTTCCATAATCCGCTTGCTCGAGATTATACATGTATTATGATTATGTTAACTCGGAAAGATATCTTAATTTTTTTTACTCATATTTTGCCAGATCTTCTAGACTCTAGAGGATAGTGATTTAGAAATGAGTATGTGGTTTCAGCATGATGGAGCTCCTGATCAAAGAAATTTAGCTGTACAAGAATTTTTAAATTAACCCAAACAACACACACACATCTAAATGACATCTAATCGATATCAAAAGTGATCGAAAGCCATCTTGCTCTGAATTCTGATTGAAATTAGATTATCTAAATAAGATGTTTTCTATACATGATGTCTAGAAGACATCCTTTAGATGCATTATCTAAGACCTGAAAAATTTTTTATATCCTGCAGACATCCAAAAATGTATAGCTTTTTGATTACACGTTTAAAAGCCGTGTATTAAATATCAAATTTCCAAAATCGTGGAGGGGGTATTTTATTTAACGTTCAATGGACATCTTTTGTTTTACGTATATTAGACATCAACATTTGGCTCTTTTTTGTCATCTAAAATACATCGATAAAACATCTAACTCATATGGTCATAAAACACTAGATTGATTGACATTTTTTAGATATATACTGTATATATTGTCTTTAAACGTACGGTTTTGTATGTCTCAAATATGTCGAAAATTGTAGTTCAATTTGACCACACGTTTTTCAAACGTTTATAAGATTTCTAATTGATACTATCGAAAAAAGAATAACTTTTTGACGTGTAATAGATATGCCATGCCACATCGATTTTAGACATCATAATTCGACATAATTTAGTCATCTAGAATACATATATAAAATATCTAACTTCAAAGGTCAAAGAATTGTGAATTGATTAACATCTTTAAGAAGTTATATTTATATAAAGTCTCTCAACCAATGATTATAAATGTTTTTAAGATGTTGATGGAAATATTGCATTTCGACCATACGTTTTCAAAATGTTTATAGAATATCCATTTGATGCAATAGAGAAATGAGCAATTTTTGACGTTTTTCAGATATGCTTGACACGTAAAATACGTTCACATATTTTGGCTGGAGGTTATCATTTCCAGCATTCAGCATTTATTATGTTTTTTTCAAATGGCGCACTAGGTATATTTTTTCACATTTCTATTGTAAATATCAATTTTAGTACAAATATCTGTCACTTGTTAACATAATATATTATGTGATTTTTTTTATTATTTCAGTTTCGTCCTAAATGAGTGAAAATGTCATCGTTGAATTTTCATTCCAACATCAGGAAAAAAATTGACCCCCCCCAAAAAAAGTCTAAAATTTCCCAGTTTCTTTAGCCTTCAATATTTTCGGAATGTTAATCTTTTTCTTCAGATGTAAATGCATTGGAAACAAAGTATTATTAGAAAGGCCATTTTTTCTGCTTGATTCGATACCTACATAATACATCAGAATCGCATTTTTAATTATCAAGAGATAATACTCTGAATCTGGCAATCTTGTCAGATGACGCATATTGTGCTCTGGAAATAAAATATAAATATAAATTCTAATATTTCGGTACGATCGGAAATACTTCAGACAATTTATCTAAGTCAAATTTAAAAAAACGAAATCGATAACTTGAATAGCACCTTTTCAAATGTGAGCGTGTTTCCATATTCTGTTAAAATATAAATATAATCACGATGAGAAAAGAGAGCGAGTTGCGAACATCTATATCGGGCTCGATCACGTGGTAACGAACCGCCGATGTTAAAGTTCATACAGAGATAGCGGATAGGGTTATAGGTAGGAAGACATTTGAACTTGATCATTTCGTTAGAACACTGCTTCGTCAAAAGGTCAAGTCGAATAGTGATTGTTTTCGCTTTCACCTTAGCTTAGTGAATATAGTATTTAGTGATTAGTGCTGTCACAATTGAAGAAGGTGAGTGCAAATGTTGCGTATTGGACCTAGTTCTAGTAAGTATAATTTCTTCATCATTTAGCTCTTGAAATGAAGCTGGTTCAGGTCTGGGCTCACTATTATAAAAATGAGATTTATTTATAATTTTCGAAAACTAGCCTGCATTTTTGGATACAAGCAAAATCTAGGTATTATGGTAGATCTTAAATGAAAATATCTTCCATAAATGGATCATCTATTAAGATCTATTGAATGATGTTTTTTAGATAACCGTTCAAAAGTGAATAATATGTAATGTTGAATTATATAGGAACCTACTATTCCCGGTGTAGTACCTAAAATGTGTTCCTCCGAATAATGTCTTGACACTGAGATATGCTTATTATTATAAAATTGGAGATGATCTAGAAAAGTCGATTGAATGATATCTTTCAGATAACCGTTCACTAGTGAATAACTTTTGATTTGGTACTACTCCCTGTAAATTATACCTATAACATGTGTCCTACTGGAGAATATGTTGATTAATTATTATGAATTAGGTAGGTATATTGTGATAAGAAATTTGAAACCTTTCATAGAATGATCATCTGAAGAAGTCTATTGAATGATATCTTTTGAATAACCGTTCCATTGAACTGTTATGTCTGTTATCACTATTTTGAATACTCTGTTTATTTAGATATTATCCCAGGAATATAATACCTGGAATCCACTCTTTCTGAAAATATGTTTATAGTTCACACGATGATCGGTTTTGAAATCTTTTTCAAATAGTTAAGGATAAATAAATATTTCAAGATCATCTGGAATTTCAAATTATAGAATTTCATAATTTGCGTTGGAGATTTCGTAGGGCTGAAATTATAACAGTCCCTATCATAGTAGTAATATTTTTCTGAATAAATAACTTGGTAAGAATATTATCTAAGAAATCTATTGATAGACCTCTTTGAGATATTGGTTGAGTAATGAATAATACTCAACCACTCGACTTGAAAAACTTGCTGAAAACTATTACCATTACACTTCAAAAAGTCGAGCACAAAATAGATTCTATCAGGATTTGAAGAATTATTGATTAATTGAATTTCCAGAGTTAGAAATCTTCGAGGAAATGTTTAGATATTTTTCAGATCATCTTAGACTTCAAATTTAATTTGTAACTCGATGTGCGAATTAAAAACTTTCGTATGAATTGAACCATTAGAACCCCAATTATAGCAGTAGGTATAAGCGTTTTCCATTTCTGTGTAGAATGTTGCCCTTTTTCAGATATCGTTTCAAAATAGGATATTTATTCAATATAAGTACTCAATATAATATACAATGTCAAAAAATGTAGCATTTATATGAAGGATAGATTTAATAAACAATATTGCAATTTTATCGATTTTGGAATTATCAGATTATTCAGTTACTTGTTGACATTTCTTGATCATCTTGAATTCAGAATATAATTTTTCTGATGTTGTATTGGAAGGTCATATTATTACGAATAGGTAGAAATCTCAAAAAAAAAATACACTCTGTATTCATAAACTTTCAATTCTTTCGATTTCTTAGAAAAAACTGAAAGCAATATAAAAGTATATCGTTTGAAAAAACACTAAAATAATTTTCTGCAAAACTTTGCTATTCTTTTGTTCTAAGATATAGCATTTGTTGTGATTGTTTTTAAATGTTGTACTTAGTTTCAATAAAATAAAAAAAAATCACTTATTTTGATTTGTGTGTTGGTTCCAGATGCTGTTTTGAATCTGTTCGAGAGTGAAACACGTCAGATCTCAACGACACGACCATAAAAAGGGCAATTCAAGACTGGTTACGCCTTGCAAACCAACGATACGAATATGAAACAACGAAGAGCAAATCCTCACAAAGTGCCAGTGCCTACGACACAGTTATATATATATTTATTTAAACAAATTGTCTCGAATACATTGGTCATTGACACAATTTATATTTTTGATACATTGATTTTTTTATTATTATGAATATACCTTTTTATTTTTTCATATCGGAAGTTGTTTTTGCTTTCCTTACTGCTATGAGAGATTTCAACTGTGTAGATAATAATATATTATATCTGATTAGCCGGGCCGCACACCACAGAAACATGAAACGAGAAACAAAAAACATAAAACAGTTTTCATTGATAAAATAAATTTGTATGTATTCTTCATACTCACAATCTGATCTAATGGATGCAATAATATTTCAAAATAATAATTTAAATTTATATCTGCATACTTTTGAAGTCTCTCACCAAATCTCCTTAGGATAACCATGATCTTGAAACTATCAAATGTCAATTTTCTTTGAATTTTTAGACCATATAACCCTTCTTCGAAAAATCTGATGGAATAAATCAGTAACAGGTTATTAATATGACGTTTTTCAACATCATCAATATTGTTTTGGAATTGACAATAATTAGATGTCAAAAACTATACAATACAAAGACTCTTTGAACAAACGTTCATCTTATGTCATCTAATGAACGTGTACAATATCACCAACTATCTTCAAAAATAATATTCCGTCTAATAGACGTCCAATTTCGATCATGACGACAATGCTCCAAAAAAGGTCTATGATGTTATATATTTTAGAGGTCATGAGTGTGGATGTTTTTTGGATCATCCATACATTATCAGATTGTTGATCGAAAAAAAACGACAAAAATCTAATGAAATATAGACATAAGCGAGTCATAACAATAACATAAATCGTCAAACGTCTATTACATGTCAAACGTGATACTAAGTTAGGATAAACTAAAAAAAGACAGAAATTTCACTTGTTATAGAAATACTTCTTTTTACGTAAAATAGACGTCTAAAAAAGTGATATTTTTCAACGTAAATCTCGCGGACATTTTTACGTCGAATCTAGGTTAGAAATTCAATACATTTTGATGTTTTATAGATCATCTAATAATCTATTTCATGTCGTCTATAAAATGTTCAAAAGATGTTTGTGTGTTGTTTGGGAAAGATATCCCAATCGGTGGATAGGAATTGGACTTGATATTCGTGTTCAACAGCCCCCTCGATCACCAGATCTAACAAGCCTTGATTTCTTTCTCTGGGAATATTTACGAAATATATATGCAGAGGCAGCTTGAGAACTAGAGAAAATATGGGGGAACGAATTATGAATTCGAGCAGGAACTGTGCATTGCATATCTTTTGAACAATATTTAGGTGGAATGTACTGTTAATTTAATTTTTGTTTGCATCTTTCAATTAAAAATTCATTTTTGATCTGTTATTTGTCTCTCCATGAATACTCACTTCTTTTAATATGTTCAGTGGTTTGTGTGTAGAAGATTCTCATCATAAACATTCTGAGCATAAAATACTTCATATCCACTACGATTCACTTCATGACAAATACGAAATATATCTTTCTACCAGTTTTTCCAGCGTCTTTACTAGGAAAGAGGAGAGGTTTATTGGTCGAAAGTCCTTCGCATGTGCGAAGTATTCCCTGGTTTGGGATAATCTCCAGGAAGAAGTAATATACCCTTAGAGCTAGACTTGCTTTAAATATATGAAGCAATGAGAAAGAGAGCAGATCCAACCATCTTTTGAGAAGGTCTCCTGAAGGTCTTGAATCCCTTGTTGGCACAAAAGATTTTTATCAGTGAAAAGGGTTAACCAATCCATCCATCTTCCAAAACCGATCGGAGCCTCAAATACTCAGTCTGGTTATATCCATGTCTAACTGTTTCATGATATTGTCTACACAATTGGCACTTTGTCCTCGAAGATCTTCGTTCTAACGTAATATTATTAATCCAAAGACAACAGGAAACTTGAGAAGTCTCTTCGCGAAAATATCTCGAAATATCATTTCAAATGAAATAAAACTGTACATTTTCGATGAATATCGATGCACGTGTAAGAGGAGAATATGAATTCTTTTGCCAACATAATTCGTCTGGCTCCTAGCCCCTGCCTGTGGAGGTAATTGGGAAAAGCCTGAAGCAATAATCTCCATCGATACAGGCACTGAGTTTTCCAACATTTCCCATTTCTCTCAGATCGTTATCCTTGGAAAGGAAGATCGTTTCAGATTGTGATGGGGGTTTGGACCACTCTGTGTTGCTCTTGTGCTCTCAGGGGAAATAAGGGTTTATTGTTGTTTCAGAATTATGCCCCTATTAGTTATTTAGCGTGGTTCTGACGTTGAACTAATTACGAGTCTATGAGACCAGCATTCTTCCGTTTGTTGCTAAATTAACACTGATGTTCAAGGAAACGTCCTTCCTCAACGTCTCCGCAAGATTCACACGTCGAGATTCATCGATTTATTCACATCAATATGGCAAATCGTCCAAATATTCGGAATCCTGTGTGATTTTAGTTTTATATTTTATATTATACATATTATACGGAAATTTTTAGACACGTTGTCTGGTTCGCCAGAAACTGCTGTTGATTGACTGCTACTAATTTCGGATTTCATTCACCGGAATGATGAAGAAATAGGTCAAAATCTCATCCACTGAAATTATGAAATGTTTCGTGAACTCGCAAAATTTTCATGATTACTCCTACTTCGTTGTTCTCCCCTGCGACCCTAATCAACGTCAATTGACCCAGAACTCCCATTTAAATTCATTATCACATATTTTGACATCGCACGAACATAAATAAAGGTGAAGTTCGAGAGAAAAAGTCAGCAAATTACTTTCATTTGATTTCCATGCCTTTGTGACACAAGAAACGGAGCTCCTTTGATATTTCATTCGTTTCAGGCTCCATTCCCTTTCCCGCATTTTCCCCGTCTTCGCAATAAATCGCCTTCAGATGCCAGACTCGGTATTAAAATTATTTCCCACATTTCTTAGATGTCCACGTGCAATGAGTGTGCCTCGATTACCTTTGTAGGGGCCTTTTTATCGTCAGTCGGCCATATTTCTATCCGCCCTATTCAATGCCACGTCGGGCCATTCCGAATGAAAGGTATGTGTGAGGGTTTTTGTCGTACAACTTTGATGGTGAAAACATTCGAATTGGGTCCTTTCCTATGGTTCTTGCTTGTTAGGAAAATGGCAATGAGGAGATTTAAGGCTCGTTGATGACAGAAATAATACCTACATACATAGAGAGAGGGAGAGAGAGAGAGAGAGAGAGAGAGAGCAAGGAGATCATGTGACTAGGGAGAATAATTAATTATGCTTTATTCTCAATAAAACGAGTCATGGGATTCCTCACGTATTGAATTCTCGATTTGGAATAATTCGTAATGGGAAAATATTGTATTTCTCGGTTCTCCATTATCTGCTATTTTGTTGGGTTCAGCAGCTTCCAAGGTACATGAACCAATGTCGGTATTTCCTATCTAGAGCGGAGCGAGTGCATAGCAAGGAAGTTGCCGAACGTTTACGGAACGGGTAGATAAATGTGGAGTTTGGCATCTGTATAAAATTATTAAAATAACAGTATTAGCACTCGATCTTATTGAGGTTTACATTATAAAGTGGGCTTAAAATTCATATAAATCCAGGAAAAATATGATTGAACTGGAGATGTAACAAATTAAGAATCAAATTATTAATTCTTAGTGCAGAGAAGACTTGAGATAGTTCAATTCTGGTGCAAAGAGATGGTCCATATGTAAATCTACAAAGATTGAAAAATAAAACTAACTTGCCAAAAATATTTGAAAAAAAATATTTAGGAGTAAACAAATAAACGAGGTGAATCGAGATGGCAATCTGATAATTTGAGATGACCGAGGATGGCTTTTCAGTAAATAGATTTCATATCTGAAAATAAGAACTTATGAATATGAGTATTCGATAAAAAGTTATAATTCATTTGATAATCACATTACCTTGAATAAACACTTGAGTTAAACGAGATGCACTAAAATTAATGATGGTTAGTAATATAAGTGCATAAACCGGGTTACGAAATGAGCCGGAGGCGAATTTCGTATGGTTTATGCGAGTGTATTAATAACCATGAGAGTTGCATACGCTATTTTATCTACACCCGATAAATGATGAAGAACTATAAATATTATATTTATCCATTTTCCGTTTCAAGGCTATACCTGAAATGTAAACAATTCGGTCTGGCTTCCAAAAATGATTTATCGGGCTGGAATTTTAGCTAAAAAGTAAAAATATACGTTAATCTTCGATAATCGACCGAATACTCACCTCCAAATTGCGATTGAATTATGTCAGAATCTCATGGCCGACCGGGATACTTCATAAAAGTGAATAATCAGTACCCTGATTATCCGTCTACTGAGACAGATTTCCACGAAATGAAAATTGAATTATGGGTCTTCAATTTTCAACAGTAGTGTTGATTCTGGGTCCAACGTTCATCAGTCAAGAGGAATTCTAAAGAGTTTATAGTCCTTTTCCATACCAACGCGAACAGGATTACAAACACTTGGAAGGAAGGATTCTTACACAAGGAGCTGTTAGAGCGCTATTGTATTCTGCTATTCAGCATTATTGTGCTAGTAATAACCTTATAGTATAGGCAGCTCCATATTGTACATATCACCAGTTCTCATTTAATTAGGTAATATGGATTGTTAAAATTTCATCTGTTATGAATGCTAAAAAGGTTTTTTTGCTTTGAGTCCAATGATAAATTGGATCTCGTTCGTTTTTCTCCCTTCAAGGCAAGTGGTTCCTGAACCACTTCGTCTGGACCAATAAAGACCTGTCACACCTTTGTGCCCAATCAAGTCAAGATGATAACTTTTAGTATCGTTCCGAAATTCAATACAAAATTGATGCTGAAGCTGAAGGAATAGTATTCTTTCATTTTGTTCCTTGACCGATACCATCAATTTTATATTGAATTTTGGAACGATACTAAGAGTAATCATCTTGGTTTTTGGTCTAGTTTCTGGATATGGTTTTATACAGGGAAGTATTTTGATGCTATTTGGTCTCAGTGTGGTCTGTGGTTATGCAGTTCAAGAGGTGGGCAGCTGATAATGATAGCCTGAAGAAGGCCCAATAAAGGAGCCGAAACGTTGCTGAAGGAATAGTATTGTTTTATTTTGTTCCTTGGCCGATACAATCAATTTTATACTTCCTAATCTTCCTACAACCGAACCTGAGCCAACTGAGAGCATTCCCGTTCAAGAATTATCCAGCTACTGTCAGTTCTTCGTTTTTCAACTCCCGTGGGCGGATTCCGAGGAGGGTGTCGTGATCGCATGAGATTTTCAATGTTGCAATTTCCGCGATCTAGCCTTGAAGTTTACGCTGCCTCCGCATCCCGATCCTTTAAACGTCATAAATCACGAAAGGATCACAACATTCAAGTGAAACAGACTTTCAAAGAATGCGTTGAGAAAAACACAGAAAAAAAACCATGGGATACTCCGAAAATGGCGCCACGACGGTATAGTAAAACAGGTAACAGAACCGCAAAGACTAAGCCCATATTCGATGCGTCAGCAGGTAGTCCATCCCTGAATAGCTAGTTATTCGCAAAAAAGGACCGAATTTAATCGAAGATGTGGTGGACATAATTATTGAGGTTCGGAGGAGGTAAGACCCAATTAGGAGAATGTCAAAATAGAGGACGACAATGCGAACAAACGGGTTCAAACTAGAAGCGGGTGTATTTCGAAGGAACCTAGATGCCTACATTTGTGATATTTGATATTTTTCTTTTTGTATTGACTTGCGATTTTTGGGTGATGTTTGTTTACTAACTCGGTTTTTGCTTATACTTAAACTTTCGCGAGCCGCCGCTGAAAGTGCGAGGAATCTTCACCTGAACTCCGCCTGATTTCTGAAAGCGGAAGGTACCAAAAAGGACAATAGGGTCATATACCCGTAGTAAACGGAATAGGATTTTGTATATGAAATGCAGGCGCCAGAGATCAGATAAGCAGATACGAGGTAAAACTGCTATTGCAGTTTGATTGAACATTGTTATAATAATAATAATAATAATAATATTTATTTGATTAAGAATTCATAATACATTTCATTAAGGTGTTTCATCAAACAAATAAAGTTGCGCAATGAGGTACATATATTATAAAATATAGTTTCTGTATTTGCTATGCCCATAAATAAAGAAAATTTCATTCGAGTAGTTCCCAAAAAAAAGAAGCAATGTGCAAAATATGTCCAGTCCGAGGGTGGAATGTCGTGGTTAGGTGAGTATGTCCCATTTTGTGAATTTTCCATAATCAGGTAACATTGTCTATATCGGGTGAAAATTAGTCTCATCAAGGAAATATCCCATCAATCAGGTATGTATAATGTCATCTTCAGGGTTATCATCCATATTCAATTTTATCTCTTCTTGCCAAATTTATTGCATTTTCATCTCATAACTAAAAATTTTTCATTTTGAATTTAGTATTTTGTCAATAAAATTCCTGCCTCTATCAAAAATCCACACCCTTAGCTTTGTTTTGAAGTTTCTATATTTCGGCTCGCTTCTCAGGTCTTGTGGCAATCCATTAAAAAGTCTTGGACCCAAGTAATCAGCACTACGTTGACCAACTGATTTATTGGCACGGTGAGTTTCCAACTTCTCATCCTTATCCCTAGTGTTGTGTTGATGTTTGATCAGTGGGTAGTTTTCTTTATTCTTGTGTAAATCAAGAAGTACCTGGAAAGCGAACAGCTGACGAACATCGAATAACTTCGATTCTTCAAAAAGACTATCGGAAGGGTAAGTTCTCTTCTTATTCATCATCACCTTTATGACCCACTTTTGTATTACCGAAAGTCCATTCAGGTGGACGTCATAAGCCCCTCCCCAAGCAATTATACCGTATGGCAGTTGTGACTGTATTAGCGAGTAATACGCCATCTTCATGTGCTCTATATCCAGGTACTCTCGAAGGTATTTGAATCTGGTCATTAGAGATCTGATTTTATTAACTAATTTCCCTATGTGTAGATCCCTCGGTAGATCCCATCTAAGATTTTTATCCAGTGTGATGCCCAGATATCTGACGGAGAAAGCTTCAGACACGCCCATTCGATGGCCAATATTAAGTGGTCCAAGTTTCAAATCACGATTGTATGACGAGAATGTAATATATCGTGTTTTATTCGTGTTCAAAGAGAGTTTGTTGTATTGTAACCAGTTGACTACATTTTTGAGGTCATCTTCAGCCTTCACTCTCAGATCCTCCGCAGTCCCAGACGAGTATATAATCGCTGTATCATCTGCGTAACTGATGACTTCCCCCATAAGCTTCATCGTCAGCAGGGAATTGACATACACTGTGAACAGAATAGGTCCCAACACCGTTCCCTGTGGAACTCCATAGGTAATCTTTTTCGCTCCACTTATTGCATCACCATTCATAACTACCTGATTGCGATCCGATAGGTAACTCCTCAGCAGACTCAAACATTTACCACGTAACCCATATCGATACAGTTTATCTAGTAGTATGTCATGGCTCACTGTATCAAAGGCCTTTGACAGACCCACAAAGACACACAATGAGCTCAATCTTCTATGTATTTGTATGTTGAACATACAAATTATTAATTTTGATTTATTCAAATTCTCAATATGATACTCAATTGATATATACATATATCGCGGATCGAAGTACCAATGATAATTATAAGTTGAGCTAGCTCTCTTGGAGAGACGAATGAACTGATATACCGATTCTATTCGAATCGAAAATTGAAGAAATAAATGTATGTATGGAACTGAATAATACCAAAAAGAATACATCACTGAAATAATTTCCCCTTTTCATTTACTTGTACCCCCAATAAAGGAACACCCTGTATATATTGGTTCTGGCCGACCCACATCTAAAGGGCACGAGCCGCCACTCCACTTCACGACATAATAATAAAATGTGTCGAAGTGAGATAGAATGCTTATTCTAAATATTTCTGCACATGCGCAAATCTGGATGTTTACCTGAGCCCACCTTTAACATTCATAGACTGAGTATATAATATAAGTTTTCTTATTCTATTGTTCTGTGTTCACAACCTTTCTGAGCATAGAGATAGAATTCGAATTTCGAACTCGATGGTACAGAGGCATTTATACATTCAGTGTATTCTCATCCGCTGTATTGTAGTGTTCGGCTTCTAGCTTCTGTGTGTCGCATATTTTGTTATATTTGTTTCACTGTGAGTGTTTGTTTGGTGTTTTGTGGGGAGCAGATAATTTTAAACTTTGAATCTTTGATATTCCGAATATCATAAATATAACTAATAGTTATAATGGAGCCCGATAATAATATTTCTGAACAGGCCGACGAACTTGAAGTACTCAAGTCTATTTACGGAAATGAATGGATTGATGTGGATGGAAGCGGATATTTCACAATGAAAATATCCTCAACTGTTAATTTGTTCATAACTTTGAATCCAGATTATCCCTCTAAGAAACCACCAAGATACGAATTAATGGCGCCCAACCTAACAAAAGACGAGAGGAATAAGCTTTACAAGGAATTCAAAGTTATTTATGAGTAAGTAACAATATTCATTCTTTTTTTTGCATTCTAGTTGTTGCCTTGGCCACATCCTTAAGTGTTTGCTATTCTTGCAAAAGCTGCGGCGGCAAACTTCATCTTTGATTTTTTTAAATTCACTTCATTATTTTGACGTTCAACTTTTATTTCAAGGCACAATATGGGAGAACCAATTTTGTATCAGTGGATTGAAAAATTGAAAGAGTACACTATTTACAAACCTAAGAAATCTGATGTGAAGAAGAAAGCTCTGGAATGCCGTACAACAGAAAATAATTGGGCAAAGAAAAATTTCCAAAGGTTTTCAAGAGATGTTGTACATGGACCAATTATAGAAGATCGTAAAAGTGTATTTCAAGGACATGTTTGCTATGTATCGAGTGAAGTTGAGGTCAAGTAAGTATTATTAAGCATCTTTTCAAGATCATATCTATATGAGCATCAGGGTTCTAAAACATCATAATATATGTATGGGATATATAATTAACACTTTTTAGATAGATGAAGAATTTAGGGCCGATTTCATAATGAAACACTAAAAGCGCCTATAGCCAAACGACCTTCAGAGTCATCGGACCATTCAAATGTGTTTTTAAGTACCTACTGATGGTTTCATGATCTCATGACTTATTAGGTCTGTTAGATAAATGTAAAGCCTCAGAAAAGAGTAACAATGGTGGTATACCTGATTTGACAATATCCCAGTACCATAAATATTCTTTCGAAGGAGAATACGGATGGATAGGTCTGCAATAAAACTTTAATGGTTTTCTAAATGTTCCTTAATTTTTCTATTTACAATTTCTAATCCGGCCCTGACCACTTCAGAGTTTATGGGTGTCTGAGTGTTCCTCAAATATCCTATTCACAATTTGGAAAAAAAAATCGAGGACATAATGGCTCAATCTTTATCTTCTTACCGTACATAAATTCTCACAGACTTCCTTCCTTCTAAGTTCAATTCGGGCTGGCCGGGCAGCTGTCCCTAATTTTCATTTCCTTTAGTGATTGAAAGGAAATCAATTTAAATAGAAAAAGTATGCATTACATTCATCATCCATGAACATAATTCAATTTTTTTACAGACAGTTTCTAGAGTATCTAATGGAAAATAAGAAGATAGCACAAGCTAAACATAATATTTATGCATATAGAATAACTAAAACTTCAACATGTTTACAGGTGAGTGAAGCGTGGATAATTTATTTTCATATGTTTCCAAATGACCGAATACATGATAATACTCTATAAAAGCTTCTTTCTATTTGATTATAATATATTACTTTTTCAGGATTGTGATGATGATGGTGAAAATCATGCGAGTAAACGAATGCTACATTTATTGCAATTGGCGAATTTGGAAAATGTTATGGTTGTTGTAACCAGATGGTAAGTTAAGATTTCGATAAAACCTCTTTCAAACAATAAATTGTGATTCGTAATCACACTTGTGGACGAGTCTTTGACTGGTAATTTTTTCTAACTGTAGTTTCTTAAGGTCAACAGAAACCCATTTTTAATTTCTTTTTTTTTGCTCAAAGTTGTCATCTAGGAAATAACCATGTACTTATCTTAGTGAAGCTAAAATTTAAAAAAATTATAATAACGTAAATAGGGAATTTTGTTCGATTATATAATTAAAATCAGTATTTCTGCCTGCAAAATACATTTCTGCTTTGTTTTTCACAATTTATTCATATTTTCCTCGAATACTCGAAAATATCTTATGACAAACGGTTTTCATTCATTCAACTTGGATTAATTAAAATTCAGGCAATAACAATAAATTTCTTTATGACAAATTGTATTTTCCTTATTTTTTATAGCTAGTTCAAGGAAAAGTACCATCACTCTTTGGCACTATTCAATTCAATGATCTGATTTTCGATATCGCAAATAATCATTGAATTTCTTTTTCAGGTACGGAGGCATACACCTAGGACCAAACAGATTCAAACACATAACAAACGCGGCTAGAGGAGCTTTGGTACAAGCTGGATTCATCCAATAACTATTTTAAATTAGTCATTGTTTTAAAGGAAAGATTGTAAATATTATTTATTGAAAGAATTGTTGGTTGTGAACTAATTTTAATGAGATAAACCTTTTATGTGACAAGCTTTTTCAATCAAGTATTTGAAAACCTCCGATTAAATATGTAGTCAATTGAAAAATAGTTTGATTTTGTAAGAAATTCCACATTTTATACAGGGTGTCCCAAGTGAGGATTAGACGTTTCTGGAGAGCTGGAATAATTGAGCTCTGAAAATTGGGATCTGATATTGTTCGAAATTCTCTACAGACCTAAAATATTTTTGGAGCCTGAGCACTTCCGGTTATACCAGGATTCAAAATAAATTTGTTCAAAAATTTTTTTGTTTCTGATATGATTGAGTATGCAATGCTTAATAGATTTCTGTTGAAACCATTGTATTCATTCAAATAGTTTTCAAAATTTCCAAAAAAAACTGATAAAAGTCAAATATTCATAATCAGATATTTATGAAATTCATAATGAATAAAATGGTTCTAACAGAAATGTATTGAGCATTACTACTCATTCATATTAGAAACGAAAACATCTAAACAATAATTTTTCAAACTAATTCATTTTCATTCCTTGTATGACCGAAAGTGCTCATGCTCCAAAAATATTTTAGCTCAGTAGAGAATTACGAACAATATGATAATCCCAATTTTCAGATTGCAAATACGTCCATTTCTCCAGAAACGTCTAAAAGGCACTCGAACTTGGGACACCCTGTATTTTGGGAACCGGTACCTCAAATAAATAATACTAACAACCTCAGAAATTTGCTATTACGAGAGAAGCAAATTTATGAATTTGTAATCTTGTATTTCATGAGGGAAATGGACTACACCTTTGACAGTTGTAGATAATTCAGAAATTCAAAGTTGAATTTCAGAAAAGGCAACATGTATTTCAGAATAGCAATGTGTAATTCGGAAAACAGAAATTGAATTTCAGAAAAACTAAATTGAAATTCAGATTCTTCTTCTTCTTCATGTGCCCTGTCAGTTTTGTCCGACGTTGGCGATCACCATTGAGAAGGCTTCTCGATCTTGTGCCACATGCAAAAGTTGACCCGCATTTCTTATCCCTGTCCATTCTCGGATATTTTTCAGCCAGGAGGCTTGCCTTCTTCCTACATCCCTTTTTCCTTCTATTTTGCCGCTGATTATCAACTGCAGAATTCGGTAACGACTTCCCCTCATCACATGGCCCAGATGAGAAATTCAGATCAGGAAGTTGTAATTCAGAAAAACAAAGTTGTAATTCAGAATGGTGAATTGAAATTCAGAAATGGCAAATTCAATTTCAGAAAAGGAAAATTGTATTTCAGAAGTTATCAATTCAATTTCAGAAAATGTAATATTCAATTCAGAATAGTATCGAGCTCGGTATCAAGTGATTCAACATTGGAATCTATGACAATGTTGCATTGAACTTGTCTTGAGTATTTGATATTTTCCAATTGTTTTTTTTTGTTTTCGTTTCTGACTGTATACATATATTCTTAGATATAAAGTTATTATTATTATATTTCTTGCTTCTATGAAGGTATCTACGTACTTTGAGAGTCGAAAATGACCTCGAAAATCAATATTTTTCGCCACCCATTTTAAATGAAATCATGTCTCCATTTGAATTTCATACATAATATTACATTGAATTACAATTTCGCTTTACTGAATTACAATTTCCTTGTTCTGAATTAAAATTTCCCATTTCTGAATTTCAAATCACCAATTCTGAATTACAATTTATGTTTTCTGAAATTCAAATTACCGTTTCTGAATTACATATCACTATTCTGAAATACGAATTACTGTATCTGAATAACAACTTAATATTCTGAATTACAATTTCCATGTTCTGAAATGCAATTTGCTTCTCTGAATTACATTTTACTTTTTCTGAATTACAATTGAAAAAGGTGTAGTAGAGATCTAATTTCCAAAGTATATCACCGGATGGCACCACCGCAGCAGGATGATGACATACCGGTTTCTGGCTTATTATCCGTCATCAGTGCCATATAATCCAATGCTACGGTGGATATACTACCATGCCCCCCCCTGGACCTCGAAATTGACAATAAACCCCTTATTAATGGTCCTATAACGTTGGTAAAAAAATTTTGTCCATTGATGCCCCCCTGGATGAATTCATGCCCCACCCCTGAAAAACGGTCTGGATCCGCCAGTGCGATCCATTTTTGTTAAAATTTAAAACTCCTCATCTGCTTTACATGATGTGGGTTTAGGTGTGCCTAACGATCTTCCCGGAAATTTGGGAATCATGTTTGTCGGGTTATTCACCTGTCAGGATTCTTCATCGTTGATTGCTAAGCTCTTGATGTGCCTGTTCACCGACGATGCATCAGTGGCACTTACGGCGTCAACTTTCGAGCAGCTTCAAATGCTATGTGAAATTCTTTTGCAGAGCTTTGTAAACTGGTGTCGAATAAATATTATAATGATAAAACTGAGTGTGTGCATTTTACAACTGGGCATAATGATCGTAAGCTGGTTATTCACCATTTAGACAGTGTCATCACATCAAAGGAAACTACTAAATTTCTCGGCATTCACCTAGATAACAACTTAAAATGGTGCTCTCATGTTGACTAATTGTGCAAAAAATTGATCAGCTCATATTATGTTATAAATTGTAGCAATTTTTTTTACCACACTATATGAAATGCTATTAGTGTCCGAGCTCAGTCGGTTTATTGGGTGTGGGCCTGATCTCACAATCCAGTGGAAAATAAACACAAGGCTCCAGTCGAACAACCTCCACGTTTATTCACGCGAGAATTTTTCCTCACAGATTATATACAATATAAAATATATACCTATAACTAACTGGTACCAGAATTTCGAAAAAATATTTACAAGAAATTTTAGAAATAGATATTTACAAATTTCAAGAATTTCCCTTACATTTACTTCCCTGAGAGATTTTGTAATTCGCAGATGGTTGTGCTGTCGGTCTTTACTCTGGTGTCATTGCAGTTCTTCGAATTCTTCAGCCTCAGCGTTTCCGGTAGGTAACTGGTAAAAATCTCCAACAGCTCCAGAAAAAGTTCCCGCTTGATCTTCCAGGAAATGAGAGTCCACTCCAAAATGAAACTGCATGAGAATCTCAGCGTCCAGGGAAAATTCCATTAAATTTGATCCCAGGGAAAAACTGTGAACATTGAAACAAATAAGAACTATGCCACATATTAAAATATAGGCACTTCTGTCTCTCTTTCATCACAAGATAAGGCGAACAAAAAAATTCTCGTGCAGTATTTCCGCTGTACTAAAAATTTCTATAATGATAATTGTCTTACTGTGCGAAATTATTGAGACAGAAGTGCAACATGCAATTGTGAAATTGAGAAGAGAGAATTTTTATTTCATCCTTCACAAGATGGCGGAAGCGTAAAGAGAAAACTGCAAATGAAAATTTCAAGGAATGTTACATAAAAGGAAAAATCAAATATAGAAACGCTAGAAGCGACTGAAATGTAGGGGGAGTCCGGGAGAGTTAACCAGGGGGGAGACTATAACCACAGCTCATTAATACTTTGTGTCACTATGTATAAGACTAGGTCCCCACTTCTTGGATGCCCTTTCGCCATCCCTTCATCCTCCCGCGACACCATTGCGTTCTTAAATTAGATTTAGGAGTGCGAAGTGATAACATGATTTTGAGTCTGGTAAGTGAATTTTCTCGATTTTTAACATTTCATTGCTGTTTTCTTGTATCTATAAATTCAACCAAATAACTTATGCAAATGGTAAGTGTATATATCCTACTAGCACTAACAGGATAAAGCTTTCATGAATGTCGCATGTATTTTTTTCAAAATTAAACAACAAACAGATAGGCGTGGGGTGGGAGACATTAGTCATATGTGGGGAGGAGACTTTACCCAGGGTAATCTCTCCCACAATTCGCAATTAAGATGATTTTTTATATTTTCAGATGAACGAACACCCAAGATGCCCTTAAAATATAAAAAAAATCCATGAAATGTGTATCGGACTAACTAAATATGACAAGGAAGAGTTCATTTGCCCTCATTGCTCCAATTGAGAAAAGGAGAACTTGAATTAATAGAATTTGTTCATGTTTAATTTTCTTTTCAGATTCATTCTATATTTCGATATTTTAGTTTTCGTTTACAATGAAAAGCAAGGTGGAGTCTGTGAGAGGTTATTCACTATAAGCTAAGATATAGACAGATGAATTTTTTTATTATTTGCCAAAAATTAAAAGCAGGTCTTTCTGTTCTGTGATCTTGAGAATATTATTCAGTTTTTCATAGTATTCAAATATATGTATTATTATTGTTAGAAATGATTTTGAAATGAACTATTCTGGTCATGGTAAATATGACTCAAATGAAAACATGTGTGATACTCATTACTCATTAGTTAACAAAATAGGTACTTATATCATAGGTATTTATGGTTCATATTTTCTCTTTTTTTACGTTATACTTGTGCCTTAACAAAAATGTTGAATTTTTCAATAAAGTTATTATTTTAAATCTGTATTTCACCTAGTATTGAATTCGATCAATGGGTCCCTATAAGGAGGGTAGAGTGTCCCACCCAGGCGTGACAAATTAGCCAAAATTGTTTTTGCGAGAATTCGCATATAACTGTCGAATTATTTGAGGTACACTAGTCGTTGTTAGGACAAAATGTAGCTTAATAGTGCAGCTTCAAATTAAATAGACAAAAATTAGCAATATGTTACCATAAAAAAAAATATGGGTGATTAAGTGGAGAGCGGGTCAACTCTCCCGGACTCCCCCTACTTACCCCTTCTCTGAGGGTTTTCTTTTAAATATCAAAAACCTAAATTACGAGATTTTTGAGATAATTTCAGCCAGCGAGTCACAGCGGTACCGTATTCGACGTATCATGAACGGAAAAAAGGAAGAGATTTCTTCTCGGCGTACAACCACATATGAACGCACACACATGACAAACATTGACACACGACATATATTTCGCGATTTTCTTTCTTCGTTGGTCTTCTCGATATAATAAAAGACCAATGAATAATTTTGTCGTGTAGACCGCTACAAAATAGGGTCAAAAATGTACTCCCCCTGGAATCGGTGATGAACATCTATTACAGTTTGTGGCTATAGACCCACTTGTCTTGTAACATCTTTCTTGGGGGAAACTCCTCGGATGCAAGCAGAGCTTTTATATTACAGAAACGCATTTTGCGCATGATTTTCAACTTGGATTCGCGCTAATCCTGTAGACCTTTATTTTTAGAAAACTGTATTCTTACATTTGTCCTCTATTTTTATTTATGAGTGTCTGTTCAATGTGAGAGAAAATGAAAGAAATATTATAAAGTTATCTAGCTTTCATGGCTACAATACCAGAAGTGAAGGAACATTATAGATTCCCAAACATAAAACCACAAAGTTTGAATTGTCTCCTTTGTATCAGTGCCTTAAGCTTTTTAATCATTTGCTCCCTAGTTCACGATCTCTTAATTTGCGTATAATCAAAAATGCTCGCAAGAAGTTGTTGTTGAGCAGATGTTATTATACAATACGAGTTTTCATGTTGAATATTTTGTTTTCTCTTTGTATCTTTTCTCTGACTTGTCCTATACACGTATTCGTCTCAAGAGATTAATAAACTATTATTATTATTTTTTTTTTTTTTTTTTTTTTATACGTCCGTGTGAGGGGAAAACCCTTTATGGGCACCGAGAGGGTCCGCACTCTCGGTAGTGTGAGAATCCAGGATCTTGTTTGGCTACTCACTAAAAACCCCTCACACCTTCAATGGAGGAGTTCTTCATCCTGCCCTCGCAGCGTCCCTTAACAAAAGAGATGAGCTGCAAGTGGCTTCTAGAGTTCATGGGACCTGATGATATGGAGTGACCCGAGCAACACTGCTTTCTGCATTCTGTGCGCCAATACCTCGGCCAGTGATCTGCAGACCGGGATAATCTTCAGTTCATCCACATAGTTAGCTCTCATTCCACCGAGACATCCTATGATAAGCACGACCATCCTAATTTTATGACCTGGGTATAAAGTTCCAAGCTCGAACATAAGGTCTTTGTATTTTTGCCTCTTCTGTTGTTCCTTCATCACAACATTATTTTCAGCAGGGGAGGAGAATTCCACGACAAATAACTCCTTCAGCTCCTTGTCCAGCAGAAGTATGTCTGGCTTAACAGCATTGATCTGTCGTGTTGTTGAGACAGGATAGTTCCAGCATATCCGAGCTCTTTCGTTCTGGACCACCGCTTCAATCTCCAGAGGCACATATGGTAGCACCGGTTCTTTGTCTATCCCATACGCGGCTCTCAGATGGAAGTATAAAATCCGGAGTGCCGCGTTGTGTCTCTCTACATACCCCGATGGAGCATGGACTCTGCAGGCGGAAAGGATGTGCATAATCGTTTCCTGTTGCCCATGGCAAGCCCTGCAAGTTGTTGGGGTGTCCATTTTCATGATGTTCTTTTTATACCATCTCGTATTCAGTACTCCATCTTGACACGCCATCACAAATCCTTCTGTCTCTGACTTAAGGCTAGCTGACTTTAGAAAGGCGAAAGACAATTCTTCAGACAGGTCCTGGTCTTTTAAACTCCTGAAATATATGGAGTGCAAGGTCTTACTCATATGATGTTCGAGTAATGTATCTGACTGAGACTTTCGGATCAGTCTTGCTAGGCTTCTTTGGTCCGCTTGAGTGATCGGTGCTCCAGCGAGCTCAGGATTGATCGATACGCCGGTTATGCTGAGCTTATCCAGGGCCCTTTGTGCAGCTCGGAATAGGAAGGCTCCATGGTTCGCAATTTCATGCTGAGCGACAAATTTCAGAAGCGGACCTTCACTTCTTAGAATCCTTACTGCCATTTCCAATGTTTGTTAATAGTGTTGATATTCCAAACATTGCAATCCTCTACCTCCCTGGCTTCGAGGAAGGTATATCCTCTGTATTGAACTGTTGGGATGTAGGCTACGATTCATGTTCATCGTTTTCCTTGTTAACCTATCAAGATCGAGGAGCTCGTTTACCGTCCAGTTCACCACTCCGAAAGAGTAGGTGAGAATCGGGATGGCTAGCATATTTGTAGCAGATACTTTGTTCTTTCCCGACAGCTGCGATTTCCATATGTCTCTCAGCTTCTTTTTATAGCTGGCTGTTAAGGCATTCTTTATCTGGGTTGTCTCCAGTACACCCCTCTGTTTCATTCCAAGAAACTTGTAAGTTTCTCCGTCTTCGAGGTGTCGAAAAGTCATTCCATCTTCCAGTCGAATATCTTCTCCTGCGTCTTCAGCTTTTCCCCTGCGCAGATGAAAAACAGCACACTTGTCCAAACCGAATGACATTCCCATTGCTGAAGTGTAGTCTGAAACGATATTCAGTAGTTGCCGCAGTGCGGACTCGGAGGGAGCGTAGAGCTTCAAGTCGTCCACGTACAAGAGATGCGAGATCAGGTGGTTCCTTCTGCCTGGTGGTCCGGCCTGGTATCCTATCTTGCTCTCCCTTAACTCAATTGTTAGTGGTATAAGAGTTATGCAGAATAATAACGGGCTTAGCGAATCTCCCTGGAAAACTCCTCTCCTGTATCTCACCCATCCTGTATAAACGGTTCGACCCTCTGCTCGGATGGCAAACTTCGTTTTCCACAGCGCTATGATGTTTTCTATCGCGTGGACGATGTTGGGGTGGACTTTCAGCATTTTTAATAACCGTATGATCAGTTCGTGCGGCGAGGTGTCATATGCTTTCGCGTAGTCTAACCATGATGTGTGTAGGTCGCGCTTGTAGTGTCTGGCGTCTAGACATACGCTCTTGTCTATGAGCAAGTTGTCCTTGCATCCTTGCACTCCTTTCTTTGCTCCCCTCTGTTCGTAGATGCTGTTCCACACTGGTCCAATAACCCTCAGTATTTGATCTTGAATTACACTTGTGAGGATCTTATACAGTGTATTGAGGCAAGTGATTGGGCGATAGTTCTTGGGTTGCCCTAAATCACCTGATTTTGGTATCAGCACTGTTCTACCCTCCACTAACCATGACGGAATGGGCTCATGGCGAGTCAGCATCCCGCTGAATAATCTTGCCAGGTGTTGATGTGTAGCTGGAAAACTCTTCCACCAGTAGTTTTGAATACCGTCCAGTCCAGGTGCTGTAAAATCACGCTTGTTCTTAAGGGCTTTTTTAATATCTTCGGTTGATATTTCAGAAAGTTCATCGTTCTGCTGTTGGTTTTGATCACACATCTGCTGGAATCTGAGTAGTGCTGGAGTATCCCTGGTTTCTGCTTGTTGTTCATACAGGCTTTTCCAAAATTTTTCGACCTCTTGAGGTGATGGTGGGTTTTGTGCCTTTTGTTGTTGGGACTGAAATAATTTCGATGGTTCTGCGGTGAAGGTGTTGTTATCTTCAATCCATTTTTGCCTTTTTATCAGTTTCTTTCGCGCTGCAGCAAGTGATCTTATTTTATCTACAGCTTTCTGCTTCAGTAGATGGACTGTGGGCAAATCCACTGCATGATGTATGGAACGAAACTCCTCGATCATATCCTTCATTTTCTTGCTTGATCCAATTTTGCCTCTCAGAACATCTATGATACATTGGTACCAAGATGCCTGCTGCCTCATTGATTTTATTTTGATGTCAAGCCGACTGAGTCTTAACCTATGCTTATCCTTCTTCGTAGCTGAACTTTTCGGTGGACATAGAAGTGAAGCGGCCGCTCTCACTGCAGCCACCACATCTTCTAGTGAACAGGTCTCGTTAAGATGATCTTGAATTATTTTGTCCACTACGGCTAGATCTTCAGCCTGAAGTCTTGTTTTTATTCGGGTGGCCTTGACCAGTGGGTCTCTAACAGCAGCCTCAAATGCTTCCTTTATATTGACGATTGACTCCGGAACATCTCTCACTTGTTCCGCTCTTGGCCTTGCCCTCAGGGCTATTGCTTGGTGTTGTTGGTTTGGAGCACCTGTCACCTGCTCTTCACCGTGTTCTATTTCTGGAACATCTCTCACTTGTTCCACTCTTGGCCTTGCCCCCAGGACCATTGCTTGGTGTTGTTGGTTTGGAGCATCTGTCACCTGCTCTTGACCGTGTTCTATTTCTGGAACATCTCTCACTTGTCCCGTTCTTGGCCTAGCTCCCAGGGCTATTGCTTGATGTTCTTGGTTTGGAGCATCTGTCACCTGCTCTTCACCGTGTTCTATTCCGGGAACATCTCTCACATGTTCTGTTATTGGCCTGTTGGAGCGTGTACCAGTCTCGGTTCGGCTCGCAATGTTTCTCACCAGGTCAATCGTCAATTGCTGATGTTGGCTCGAAGCATCTGTCACCTGCTCCTCAGCTAGTTGTTCCGTCCTTTCTTGCTCTTGAGACCGCCATAAGATTCCTCTTCTTTTGAGATGACTGATCTGATCTCTGAGGTTTTGCTGCGTCATGAAGTCAAGGTCCGGATAATTTTCGCACCACAGACCATGAAGCCTATTCATGTACCCTCGTCTTTCAGGTCTTGATCTTCTGTATAGCGCAGTCAGCAGGCTATGCTGCTCGGGCGTCCACTTGTGGCGTCCTCTTTGTGTCGTCCTGTTTCGGCTGCCGGTTCCGACTGCGGGCTGCTCTCTCGAGCGTTGAATCCCTATGCGACCGACAACCTGAACTCTCTCCCCGTCAATGTCTTCCTCGTCTAAAGGCATAGCTTCTTGTATGGCAGGCGCCTGCCTTCTCAGCATCCTGCCGTTGGTGGCCCGCATGCTGTCACGTCCAGCACCAACTCCAGACGCGCCCTGACGATCCCCAGGCAGCGACTGTTTTCCGAGGCTTAGCTGATATCTGTCCGACATCGGTTGAGAGTGACCGGGGTCCGCGGGATTGTCACACCCGTATACTACAAAGTAGTACCCCCCGTGCGGGTTTGCCACCATTTACCCTTGGTAGCCCAGGTAACTCGGGCCGTGGGGACGTCACCCCCCATGTGGCATGGCAAAACCACACCACACCCGTGCGGGTTGGTGGTTATTATTATATTCCTCCTTAGTAAGAACAATCGAGTACAATTAATTGAATTAATGTACTGTGTTCCACCTAGCGGGCAAATGTCTACGCTTCATCCTTGATCAGAGCCTGGGACATCACATTCTTGCAGTAGTTGGCTGAAAAGATAATTCCTGTCATTCAATATTATAGATTATAGATGCATAGAATAGATTTTGCCCAAGACTTTCTTATCGATCGAAAATATGTGTTGGGGTCCTACTTTTCATTTCTCCCGGAAGGGGTCACGCTATTTTCCATTGCCGCAATAGCGCCACGACCGGGAAATATTGCGGATAATTCTGGAACTAGGAACCGTACTACATTCTAGTAGGCCGTTTTTGATCTACAATTTTTGGTCACGATTTTCAGTTAGGAGTCGTTACACCGAGGTTTCTATGCATCTATTTTAGATTCAATAAGCAACTGTCTCTTCTGGAACACCTTCCCTCTCTTACTGCCTCACTGGAACATCCTTCTAAAGAATCAATTCCAACAAAAAAGAATGGATTCTCTTAATCGTTTTCGTCTTGAGAACATAACTTTGTTATATTAAATTTATTAAGAAGAATTACAAGTGAACTTAAACACATCATTCAATTTTACACCAAAAAGGTACTCTTGGCAAAACTCGGTGCACAGTTTGTTAGTAGAGTGTACCGTTTTCGGAGTATTTCGATTTGAAAATCATGAAGTAATAACCGATGCCGATGGTATAAGTAATGATAAATGTATTAATCAAAAAAAAAATCACAAGATGAAAATAAAAAAGGCTAATAACATAAAATAGAATTCAATTAGAGTAGGTATTCAAAATGTCTTCCGTTTTCAAGAACTAATTAATAGTGCACCTCCTGACGGTTATCAAGTGTGAATTTGCTGCTCCTTATTTGTGCTTTATTTCGATGCTCTGAAAGATTGGTGGTTACATCGTGAGTAATTATATCCATACCAATATTATACGAAGTCATCGAGTTGGCGATTTTGCATTTTGAATGCATTCTCATTCAATTATCATCATAATAATTTCCGATTTCGCGAATTTTAATAACTACATATGCTAACCCGTTTGGTGATAACATAGATAATTGTTCTTTGTAAAACATCGCGTGCGAGTACATATGCCTACGCTTGTATCTGGCTGACTCCAGTGGCGGCTCGTTCTGTTGGAACCGAGTTCTATTTTAATTTCAGTAGATTTCCTTTTGTTTACCGTTCCCGTCCTTTTTTTGTTTTTTCG
Source organism: Adalia decempunctata (assembly GCA_951802165.1). Lineage (NCBI taxonomy): Eukaryota > Metazoa > Arthropoda > Insecta > Coleoptera > Coccinellidae > Adalia > Adalia decempunctata. The sequence continues at coordinate 58,385,729 of OX637696.1, read as the reverse complement.
TTCGTGGCCCTCCTATTCTGTCTGAGTCTTCCTTACGGGTCCAAGGAAGTGAAGAGTATTTCACCTAATCCTAATCCTTTTAGTTGTTCTTTTAGAAAATGCCAGGGTACTCGTGCACTATTTGTTTCAAGAAAGTTACAGCAGACGACTTGTCTGTTTCTTGCTCTAAATGCAGTAAATTCTTCCATGCTGCATGTGCTAATCTTACTAAAAAGGAGATTGAATTCTTCAAAGCGAGCAGCGACGTCTGGAACTGTACACATTGTGTTTCAACGGCACGCAAACTCCGTAGCAATTCTTCTGGTGCGAAACCGCTGTCTTCTTCTTCTACTCAGTCGGGTGCAGTATCCAAGGACGCGTCATGTCAGGACAATCAGATTACATTACAACATTTTGAACTCCTTATGGAACATATTCGTGGGATTACAGCTACCATGGAGCGAATTGAGAGAAGGCAGGATGACCTGATTTCTCAGGTGGCGTGTTGTTCAGCCAAGATCCAAGAACACTCGGAAATTCTAACTGAGCATCAGTTGAGTATTGCTACGTGCAAGGGTGATATTTCAGCTCTTGAGCGTGGTCATTCATCTATGTCTGCGGAGATAGCGTCTGTGGCTGGTAGAGTTGCCGATCTGCAAAGTGTCAAACTTTCTGAGCAAAGTGTTGGTATCACTGAGGTTCTGGACAGAGTGGAGAAATCGCAGAATATTATTTTGGCAAATGTCCCCGAGAATCCTGACGTGGCTTCAGACGTTAGTTTGGTGAATGCCGTTGTTGATCATGTCCGCCCATCATCCAGCAGTTTCATAACGGGTATCACACGCCTTCCAGGTAGGGATAACGCTCGTCCACGTTGGGTTAAAGTTTCTTTCTCCAGCTCTGTTGTCGCCAAGTCGCTGCTCAGGAACAAATCCCTGCTTCTCGGACATCGGGAGTATCGTAATATAAAAGTTTATGATGATAAAACGAGGAGGAAACAGGCGGATGAGTTGAGGATGGCGCGAGAGGAACTGGCGGGGAGACAAGCGTCGGGCGAGTCAAATTTGACTATCAGGTATGTCGGCGGACTTCCAAAAGTTGTGAATAATATCGTACCCGCCAAGGATACCTCAAAAAACTTCAAACCCTAAATGTATGGCCCTTAATTTATACGAACATAATGTCCCTAGGATCTAAATTTTTAGAGCTTGTCTCCTTCATTGAGGCACATAAGCCATACTTAGTTTTAATTACTGAAAGCTGGCTGAATCCTTCAATTCCGGACTCTAACTATTCTATATCGAACTACTCGTTGTTCCGTCATGATAGTCGAGCTGCACTGGGTTACCGTGGTGTGTGTGTGTATGTGCATGATAGTCTGTTTCACGAGTTAAAGGTTGACGTTTCTCACCAGGATTGGCCGAACATTGATAACATTTTCTTAACAATATCTAACTCCCAGTTTTCGATTGTGATCGGGTGCATTTATAGACCTCGCCCTTGTGCTGATGATGCCAGTGTGGTTCGGTATCTCAGGGAGTTATCTGAGACATCTTCTAATGTTTTCATAGCTGGAGACTTCAACTGTCCAGACTTAAATTGGCCGCTTGTGGGTCTTCCATCCATGAGGTCCCCCTCTTATCCCTACGCTGATCTTGTTACATCCACGGGTCTCCAGCAGGTGGTAGGTGAGCCTACTAGACATAGGCATGGCCAGACTTCTTCATTGCTTGATTTGATCTTTGTTTCGGATAAAAACTTGTTATCTGATGTTGAACACTTACCACCTATTGGTAAGTCGGATCATGACGTTTTACTCACGGAACTCCAGATGCAGCTACCTACTTCATTACAGTCTCGACAGGTAAAGGTCAGGAAGATTATCGACTATGGCTGCATATCGGAGACTCTCTCATCGGTTAACTGGAGTTCTCTTTTATCACCTGATCTGCCAATCGATGAGATGTGGAAGTTGTTCGAGGCTGAGTTGAGCAAAGCCATGTCTGCTGGTACCAGAGAGGTCGCATCTGCCTACATTCCGACAAAACCATGGATAAACAACCAAATTATGAAACTTCTGAGACGCAAAAGGTCCCTCTGGCAAAGATATCTACGCAGTCGAAATGATACTGACTACAGGACCCACAGAGATTTCTCCAATTTTCTTTCTTCTACCATTCATTCCGCCAAAACTAATTTTGAGAGAAAGTTAGCGACCAAATCCAACAGAAAGCAGTTTTTCAAGTACTTGAGAACCACGATGAACTCAAAGGTCAGTTTCCCGGTTGTGAGGAAGCCGTCTGGGGATGTCTGCAGCAATCCACGTGAAACAGCTGACGTTCTGGCTAGTACATTTGCCGAAGTGTTTACCCCAGAGCCTGCGGGGAACTTACCTGCTCTAACATCTGCTCGAACGAGTAATTTTATGGATACTGTAAGTCTATCCGAGCACTTAGTGATGGAATATCTTTCTAAGGTGAAGGTGGATAGTTCCCCTGGCAGAGACGGTTTTTCGCCGCGTTTGTTGAGGAACTGTTCTGGAGTCTTGGCGCTTCCGGTTTTTCTTATATTCAAGAAATCTCTCTTCAGCTGCACTCTGCCCTCCGATTGGTTATCCGCCTCAGTAACCCCCATTTATAAGAGGGGTGATAAGCTGTCCCCACTCAATTATAGACCTATAAGTCTGCTGTCGGTCCTGTCTAGAGTCTTGGAGAGAATAGTTTGCGACAGGGTGATCGATTTCTGCTCAGCTCAAGGGATTTTTCCCAACCAACAACACGGATTCCTACCTCACCGTTCAGCCCTCACTAACCTGATCTGTTGTCTCGACGATTGGACTAAGGCGTGGGACGAGAACGTTCCAGTTGATGTGATCTACCTAGATTTTTCTAGGGCATTTGATCGTGTCCCACATAACCGTCTTCTTCATAAGCTGGACCACCTGGGGTTGAGGGGGGGTCTTCTTGAGTGGATTCGTGCGTTTTTGACCAACAGAAATTTTCGGGTGAGGGTTGGCGATGTTTACTCATCTTCCGAATGGCATGTTCGAAGTGGTGTCCCTCAGGGATCGGTTCTCGGTCCCATTCTGTTCCTTCTATATACCTCTGATCTCCCTGGTTGCTTTTTGTCGACATGTTCTTTGTATGCGGACGATACTAAGATCTATAATTTTTCACTTCTCAATGCCACAATTCTCCAACAGGATCTCAATAGACTGTCCGCTTGGTGTCGAGAATGGTTGCTTCCACTAAATCTGGACAAATGTCGTGTACTGCACATAGGCAGAAATAATCCGCGACTTTCGTACACAATTGACGATCATTGTCTTTCTTCTGTCACCAGTCAATGTGATTTGGGCTTGACCATATCGAGTGATCTGTCCTGGTCCACACATGTTGCGTCAATTACAGCTAGAGCCCGTCAACTGACCTACCTGGTTCAGAGATCCTTCCGAGGCTCTGATAGATCAGTTTGTAAACTGATTTATGAGTCTTTCATACGCCCTGTCATGGAATACGCTGGCCCAGTATGGTGGACTGCCCTTATTGGTGACATGAACTCACTCGAGTCTGTCCAGAGATGGAATACCAGAATCCCATTTGGAGTCGTCCGCCCAGATTATGAGACCCGCCTCCGTCTGAATAACATGACGACATTTGCTGATAGGCGCACAAGAGGTGACCTGATATTCACATACAAGTGTATGCACGGAATTTTTGGTCCTCAAGTCGAGTCCATATTCTGCAGAAACATCAATAACCTCCGAGGGCACAATTTTAAATTGAGGAAGGAGAATTTCCGGACCATTCCAAGGCAGTTGTTCCTTCCAAATAGAGTGTTCCCATCCTGGAATAGTCTTCCCAGTCCCGTGGTCAATAGCTCTTCCACCAACAGCTTTAAGAATGGGTTGGACAGACTAATACGACTTCGATGATGAGGAAATGTTGGCTGTTGTTGCTGCTGAATTTGTTTTACCATATTGTGCCTACCTATGTTTGAAATGTTTGAATTCTTTTTTTTGTATTCATTCACTTTATTTTGGGGAGGTGTACATTGAATTGTTTTTTTTTTAATGTTAGCTTATTTGAGTTTATAGGTATTTACCTCAACTCTGATTGTGTTATTAATAATAATAATAATAATAAAACTCAAGTTCTTGAACTGACGTTGAATTCTGTCTTACAGTTTTTGAGGTGAATTCATCTCTATAGCATAAACTTTTTACGATACGACCAAAGTGTTATTACTTCATAATTTTCAAATCAAAATATTCGCAGAACGGTTCACAGTAGGTATCGAGTTTCATCAAGCGTACCTTTTTGGTGTAAAATTGAATGAGGTTTTAGTTCGCAGGAAATTTTGCTTAAAAAATCTAATCTCGAAAAAGTCATGTTGAATACTACTTGGTACGAACCGTGTAACTAGCGCCATCTGTGAGAGTCAGGCATAAAAACATATTCGTATAAAATTTCATTACAATGTTTCAAGTAGTTTCGGCAAAATCGTAAAAAATGTGTATAAATTTTTTTCTTCAACGTCCTTTGTCTTGTATACCGATAGCGTTACGAAAATATTTCACTGAGCGAACCCCGAATATTTTTCAGTTTTCTACCTATCCTAGAGAAGACATTACCTTTTTTTGAAACATATTGTATAAGGCAAGAGCTCTAATCAAAATGTTTATTCGAATGATATTTCCAGATGACTATTCCACTCATTCTATTTTTAGTGAGGAAGTTTCCGTAGCAACGATCGTTTCATCTCGAAAAAACTTTCAGACCGGCAAACCAACAAGTTGGTTTTCCAGCGATAAAATTTTTGACGTTTCTCCAATTCATAGATAGCTTCGGAAATGAATATCATAGAGAAAACAAACAACGTTTGGTTAATCTATGAATTCTAATTTGCCAAATAGCGCAATCCGTGTCAAATGTGACCATATTACTTAATGTTAGACATTTTCTCGGGAAATAGTCATGCCGAATACCACTCGAGATTAAATTTAAGCAGGTGAAATTGTAATATTCAAGTTTGTTGCTTTTCGGAAATTACGCTCATGACATACAAATGTCATTCGTGAAATTTCTGAGCAACAAACTTTCATATTACAATCGAGAAATTTTGCCGGCAAAATTTCACCTCTAGTGGTATTACATATGAAAAATTTGAGATGAAATTAAATTTCTACCAAAAAATGTGGAACCTTAATACCTACCATTGGAAAATTGAGTACCTAATGTGCGTAAAAACTTACCTCGAATATATTATGAAGGAACAATTTCACAATAGTGAATGAAACTAATACTTTACTTGCGTTTTAAGCAAACAAGGTTTGAAATGGCAGTAATATTGAAATTTATATATTTGCCATTAAAGTGCACAAAAATTACCCAAACGCGAACGTATATACAGGGTGAGTGTTCGTTTGAAAGATACAGGGTGTCGAATATGCATTGAAAAACAATTTTCTTTCCATATATTCGGAACCGATATTTCGAATGAACTGAATTTTGTGGCCTTTCAACACCTTAAGAATCTAGAGACCCACTTCCAAACTCGCCATCTCATAGAGAAAGAAAAAGAAATGACACCGATTTTTTCTGAATTGTGCATTTTATTATGTGAATAATTTCGTTTTCTGTAATAGCTCAATATTTCTGAATTCATTTTTCTTCTATAAGTTTATAAATATATTTCAATAAATAATTTGTTTTCTTCGTTTTCATTTCACTTTCTATTTATTTTGCATCTTCCCACAAGCGTACACCTCCCACGTCCGGACAAAAAAACTGGAACCAACGGTGTCCACTCTTGGGAGATTTCACTGAATACAACTCAAATTTCCGAATACTTTGGGGAGATTTCGGGATTCTGGGGAACTCCTAAGGAATTTTCCTGAAAAAAAAACTAAAGAAACACAAAAACACGTTGCTCACTCGCTGTTCACAGATTAATTTCATTCCCGGTTTATCAACGAGATGTAATCTAAATAATTCTAATTTAATTTCAAAAATCTTTCACTTTCGACTTACCACTTTTCTTTTCTCGTTTGAGACGTACTTTCAAAAAGAACCAAAAATGAGTTACCCTTAAGCCGTTCCCGAGTCAACTGAGAATCTTCTCGTTCAAGACTTCTCCAGCTACTCCTTACACCCTTTGCCAGAAAGCTCGAATTCCGCTAGATGGCACTACATGAAAATACCCAGCAATAAATATTCAAAACGCCCAAAATTTCAGTAGCCCCGCCTATTCTTGCCGAGTTACTTCGAACAACATTTTCGACAGAACAGAATGAACATCTGCTATTATAAGCGCGTTCGGCAATAGCATCCGAGAGCGGACGGATTTTTTAGTCACGTGATAACAGATTGTACAGATTTGTCAGATTTTTCTGTAATAAACGAACGCTACGGAGCATTTAGATCGATTTTTCTGTTTGACGTATGTAACGCCTTATCCGAGCCAGATATTAAATTAGAGCTTAAAGGTCTATTCGTCCGTAGAGGTAGTCTGGGTACTATTTTAATTCTTTTGTTATACTTCTCAACATTTCTACCCCTTGGTTGAGATATTTTGAATCATTATTTTTTTATCAAACAATATTTTTTTATTTATTACTACACAATAAATAACATAAGACACGAAAATTCAACAGACTGTTCAAGAATATTCGAAGCGGGATAAAAAATCCATTCACAAAGGCCGAAAAGTAATTTCTGTTTATGTTCTGTGGAAAAAATCCGTTTCCTCCGTCGAAATACACCGAGCAAAAAGATCTACATCCGATTGATCAGATTTTCTTGCCGAACGGTCCAGATGTGTACTCCCCTCAATCTGGATGTAATAAACGAACGGTTCAGATCAATCCGACCAGTCAGATGTCATTGCCGAACGCGCTTTATGACAATTTATGACACCCTAATACAGCGCATCGCTTTACCATATTGTAAAAAGGGACCGAAAGCATCCAAACTTTCGTCAATTCTGGTATAGAAAAAAGAATTGTGTGGGCATCGATTCCTCAAATCGATGGAGTTACCGAAACGGCGTCATTAGAATATATATAGAAATAGTGAAATTTATTTTTTTATACCTATCAATATCATCATGAAAGTATTCTACCAAATTCCATGGTAACAAGTATTGAATGAACATTCTAAGCATTTTTATTATATCAGAGATACATATCAAATGGTTTTCAATTTCTTTTCATAATCTTGTTTGATACACAATGTAATAATATAGTCTCAGAAAATATGCTCTCCATTAGAAAGAAGACGAGTTTTGGATATCCAAAATATCATGGGTGTTTCAATTGATTTGACACTAGTTATAATGAGTACCTCGAGCGCTCACAAATATTTCGTTTTTCTATTATTACACTGAAAAGTACGATCTCTTATGTTTAGGGCAGGATTTCGAAAGGATTTTATTAGTCACAATTAATAGGTCCTATCCTATCACTGAAGGTCGTTTATGTTCACATTTTCATCGATTTTCGATGAATTAATGCATAAGTTGAGGAAAAATTGGAATTGTGGAGGATAAAAACCCATAACACCTTTTTAGAGTTCACTAATAGAATTTTACGCATGAAAAATCTGAATGACGTATTGGAAATTCTCTCCTGGTAAACCCCAAAATGTTTCCATTGAGTTTTCCACTAAGGTGTCAATGGTGTCACTCACCTGAAAATAATTTAGAAGATAGGAACAGAGGACCAATATAAGATCCAGGAGGGATTATTAATGAACTAATTCATCATTACAGAAGTTAGTTCGAAAAATATATTATCAAATGAAAGACAAATTGGTTTTATTTGAGAATTTTATTAATATAAGAAGAATTTTTTTAATATAATAAGAATTTTATTAGTGTAAAGTTTCGATAACAACGTGCGATTACGGATTCAAACAATTCGGAATTTGCTTAAAGTCTGGATCGGTCCTAAAAATAGTAGATTTTTCAGTTATTGCAGAAGAAATAATCTGCTCGTAGTCATAAAGAATGTGACCTAAATTCACTATACCGGCGTCCATTCAATAAAATGCCTTATAGAAATATGTGTATATATAGCCAATTTCAACTTCCAATTCTGACAGATTTTCTATTGCATCCCTAAAAAGTATATAATCTGAATATAAATGGTGGTATAAGGATCAAATTGCAGGAAAATGACACACTGTCAGTTCGCCGACGTTTCGGAAATATATTTTTCCATCTTCAGGGCTCTAAAAAATTAGAGAACATCATGAAACAAGATATCTACAATAATCTTACACAAACAGGGAAATTACGAGCTACTCCTTAAACTACTGACTAGAAAAATTACAAAACACAGTATGATGTAAATAGAAATACATACAGATACACAAAAACACTTTTGAAATATTAAAATGTATAACAATATATAATATATACAAGTACTTACAGACTAGACAAAAGTGTCTTCCCAAAATCATATCATGAAAATTCAAATCAATCATCCAATACTTAGCTCGAAAAGAAAGCATAACCGATTAAAAGTAGGGACAACAATGCGACCGATGCTGAAACAACATGCACACAGACGTGGGTGAAGTCAAAGAAACGACGGACTGGGAACAATATAGGGTAAAAAACATAGACGTACGTGTGTGGCGTGTTGAAAGATCAACAATAAGACGTGAAATTGAAAGGGGGCCGAATTGTTACTTAATTTTTAAGTTCCTAAGCTGTTTGTTCGTTTTTTCAATAAAGGATAATAAAATCGGCTGAGTTGTTGAATATCTGACCGAGAATTTACTGAGTCGTGCACAGTTATTTGTAACATCTCAAACATCAACCGATTACCTAAGTATGGCTCCCTATTTAGTATTTGAACGTCTTCAAAATCGAAAATATGACCTGTGCTCACACAATGTTCAGCCAATGCTGTTTTGGGGTTAGTGATAGGCAAGCGAACGGACCTTATATGTTCTTGTATTCTTGACTTCAAGTATCGACCTGTCTGTCCTATATAAACTCGGGAACAATTCGAACAATTGATTTTGTACACTAAGTTTGAGTTCAAAAAAGGACGTTCCTCAGGAATAATAAAGAACGTGTAATAGTTTTAAGAGCTGATAAAGGAAACGTTACTGTTGTTATGAACAGAAATGAATATTTCAATAAATGTACGGAACTGCTTGACGATTCACAGACGTATGAAAAATTAGAGTCTGATCCAACTATTCGTGTCCAAAATAAAAACAACAGATTCGTCAAGATTATGCTTAATAAAGACCTAATATCGGAGACTGTTGCTAGAAGGTTGACTTCTAATAATGGCATTTTCCCTAAGATGTATTTTCTGCCTAAAATACATAAGGCAGGCATTCCTTTAAGACCTATTTTGAGCTTCGTTGGATCTCCTATTTATGAGTTATCCAAGTTTGTCGCTGATTTGTTGAAACCTTTATTTGTTAAAGATGAACATTTTGTCCGGAATTCTTTTGATTTCTTTGATTCAATCAATAAAACTAAATTACCACCTAATTATAAATTGTTGTCACTTGATGTCGTATCTCTTTATACCAACACACCAACTGATTTAGCGCTGCAGATCATTGAAGAAAGTTGGAGTATGATTTCTGATCCCTCTTTTGATTTTGATACCTTCAAGTTGATATACAATTTTCTGACAACCAGCAGTTTTTTCGGTTTCAACGGGCAATTTTATCGTCAAATTTTCGGTTTTGGGATGGGAGGTTGCATTTCACCCATTTGTTGCGACATCGTCATGAAGAGACTTCAGGACGTTAGTCTCTCTCGGTTGCCTTTCATCGTGCCCATTTATAAGCGTTATGTTGATGACATTTTCATTTCGATACCCGATGGCTCTGAACAACTAGTGTTAGACACTTTCAATTCTTTCCATCCTAGATTACAGTTCACCGTGGAGTTAGAGCTGAACAACGCATTGAATTTCCTCGACATGAGAGTTGAACGGGTTGATGGAGATGTCCTATATGTGGATTGGTATCATAAGCCCACTTCTTCTGGGAGATATATAGGTTTTCACTCCCATCATGCCATGATACATAAAGTCAACATTATACGCAATTTGAAGTTCCGAGCGCTCAATTTGTCCGACATAAGGTTTCATGAAAAGAATCTCAAGTACATTAAGACAATTCTTCTGAGCAATAGTTATCCGGTCTCTTTAATCAATAAAATATTGAGGGAATCTCCTAAAATCTCTCAACCACAGATCTCTGCATCTGAAGAGTCTTCAAACATGGTTCTACGTTACCATAAACTTGTGTACATTAGAGGTCTCTCAGAAAGACTCTCCAGAATTATTCAAAAAGAGGACGTGAGAGTGTCCTTCAAGAGTTCGAACACACTAGGTAGACTTTTTTTTTGATGTTATCAAGTACCCGACACCAACTTTTTTGAACTCAAACTTAGTGTACAAAATCAATTGTTCGAATTGTTCCCGAGTTTATATAGGACAGACAGGTCGATACTTGAAGTCAAGAATACAAGAACATATAAGGTCCGTTCGCTTGCCTATCACTAACCCCAAAACAGCATTGGCTGAACATTGTGTGAGCACAGGTCATATTTTCGATTTTGAAGACGTTCAAATACTAAATAGGGAGCCATACTTAGGTAATCGGTTGATGTTTGAGATGTTACAAATAACTGTGCACGACTCAGTAAATTCTCGGTCAGATATTCAACAACTCAGCCGATTTTATTATCCTTTATTGAAAAAACGAACAAACAGCTTAGGAACTTAAAAATTAAGTAACAATTCAGCCCCCTTTCAATTTCACGTCTTATTGTTGATCTTTCAACACGCCACACACGTACGTCTATGTTTTTTACCCTATATTGTTCCCAGTCCGTCGTTTCTTTGACTTCACCCACGTCTGTGTGCATGTTGTTTCAGCATCGGTCGCATTGTTGTCCCTACTTTTAATCGGTTATGCTTTCTTTTCGAGCTAAGTATTGGATGATTGATTTGAATTTTCATGATATGATTTTGGGAAGACACTTTTGTCTAGTCTGTAAGTACTTGTATATATTATATATTGTTATACATTTTAATATTTCAAAAGTGTTTTTGTGTATCTGTATGTATTTCTATTTACATCATACTGTGTTTTGTAATTTTTCTAGTCAGTAGTTTAAGGAGTAGCTCGTAATTTCCCTGTTTGTGTAAGATTATTGTAGATATCTTGTTTCATGATGTTCTCTAATTTTTTAGAGCCCTGAAGATGGAAAAATATATTTCCGAAACGTCGGCGAACTGACAGTGTGTCATTTTCCTGCAATTTGATCCTTATACCACCATTTATATTCTTGATATAATTTTTGGATCACCAATTCAGAATTTATATAATCTGAATTTTGTTCACTATGATGACTTCATCCAATGGATCAAATACTTACTTATTTCTAGCACCTTCTGTAGACTCGAGCAATTCACTATTACCTTCTTGTTCAGCTTAAGCGTTCTGTCTAAAATGGAAATCAATTAATGGATATACATATCAGTTTTCGAAGATTCTTCAGATTTGCCAAAGATCTTGGAAGTTTAGTCATGAGAGAATTAAAAGTATAGTTGAATTTATGTGATATACATAGCTCGCAATTAGTAACTTTTTTATGAATTTTGACCTAGCCGATCTTCTGTGAACTTTTGAGCGCCCATTTGTGTAATATATGAACTCATAAAAATTAACCGAAATAAATAATACAAATGAAAAATAAAAATAAATAATAATAATAAGGAAAATATTACAAGCAAAGTAATTAGATTTTTTTTCACAACTTCACGCGGCGCGATTTCCTTTCCGCGAACTCATCTATCATCTCCTCGAAATCTGTTTCGGAAGCAGTTTTGTTTTCTATAGCTACGATCGGTGAAAACAAAATAAATCCAACAAACATAACCTATATTCTTCAATCAGCTGATTCCAAACTTCAAACTGCAGTTCGAACTATTCCGCTACCTGCTTCAAATTATTTTGAACCATTTGGTGCGTGACGTCACCAGTTCGACGCGAAAACACGAATATTTCGAAACGGACGAAATAGTTTTAAAATATTGTCACGCGAAAATTCGGCTCTAGGTAACGGATTAGTAACCCGCCTTGTCACCAGATGACAAATTTCAATCTGTATCTATTGTTCAGGTACGATTTATATACAAAAAACCATTGTTCAGTATATTCAGCTAGAAACCCAGTGAAATTTTTAGGGTGATAAAAACTGTTGTCTTACAAATTTCCTGTGGTATTGAAATCAAGATGCAGATCAAATGTACCGACAATCGTTGGCATCATTACCCTATCATAAAAACCATCATATATAACTTCTTTGAGTGAAATGTTGCCCTTTTGAAAGCCATAAATCAAAATTGAATTGAAGATGTACGTTTTCATTGGTTATTCCGATATTTAGAGGCGGTGCTAGATGGGAGGCGTGAATTTTGAGAACTTCGAAACTTTAGAACACTCTACACTCAATATAATTTAGAAAAAAAAAATTTAATTCATATTTGAGAAAACTTTTTTGAAATTGGAATATTTCTGTGCATTGATTTTTTCCCGAAAACTTCGGAGTTGGGAGATATGATCATTTATAAAATTTCTCGATTTCAAATTCAAATTTCAGGAGATTCTGAAAATATTTTTCCAAAAATCCAACACAGATCTATTGATAATTCCCATTCGAGTCTACTCTATGAAAATGAAATGTATCCATCGAGCCAATTTTGAGTTAGAATGTTCTAAAATTAGCATTGAGAAGCATAGGGCGAATGAAAGTACTGTACACCCTTAACTTCCGATTCAAACTCAACTGTTTCCGTCTCCGCTTTGAGACCGTACTCCCAAACACTGAAGTACCCTATAAAACCGAAACCGCTTCCCCAATACACTGAGAACCTTCCCGTTTAAGGCTTCTCCAGTTACTGCCTTTTTCCTCTCTCCAAAGCAAATTGAAGATTTTTCTTTTTCCACCTCCCGTGGGTGGATTCCGAAAAAGGTGATGTAATTCATATCAAACTTTCGTGTACCTGCTACGTTGCGAGTCCCACGATCTCAGCCTCGAATATTCTGCTCTCGTTTGCACTTATAGGACTACTCCTTTCGTGGAACGATTAGCTGATATCTTTCTGAGTTTCCGGAGGCAACTCGATCGGAAAATCAATATTATTACAATCGTTATCGTCTAGCCTGCATTTTGTACCATACCGATAGCAATTCAATAATTCTCGGACCCATGAATATCAATTCCAGAAGTCTATACTAGTCAACTGAAATATTTCGATTCATTACAAGTATTCAATGAGTGTGAAATGATTCAGAGAGTTCAAAGGAGCAAAGATATTAATCATGTGTTGCTACCAATTTTGAATCGGGATGGGGCTACGTTTCTTCCCGGTCCCACTCACGATGGACATATCAGATTGGCTAATATGAGCGAGGCCTGCCAATGACGTAGATGTTGGTGTTGGCCTGCCCAAAGCGAACGAGGGTACCAAGTGCAAGACGGTGTCTGTCGTAAAGCGTCGTGGAAAGTGGTACCCAGGTATAGCAGTTGAACTCATGTTGTTACCTTCATATATGACGATTTTCTGTAAATGAAACTATTGAAACTTTTAATATTCTGGCATTGAGTAGCTATCTTTCCTTTTTCTTCTTTGTTCTGTGGTCTGTCTCACTATGCAGCTGTCTTGCTTGATCCGCTTTGATCTGTTGTTTTTTCGGTGTTTTAGGGCTTTATTTCATTCTTGGGTGGTTTTAAAATTGTAATAAGTAAGGTTGATATTTTTATTGTTATATGTGAATATTGTTATGAAAGTATTCTGTTTTTGTAATATCTGTGTCACTGATTGCCAAGTTTTTTCATTTTTAGCCTGAAGAAGGCACAATAAAGTGCCGAAACGTTGTGAAAGAATAGTTTCTTATTAATTTGTTCCTTGGACCGATATTTTTTCCACTGTGATTAAACACAACGTTTACAGTGATTTAGAATTTGAAAAAATTTAAAACGAGCAGTTCGATTTAACCAGAATAACATAGGGTTTGTATAATGAAATGAGAAGTCTATTGTTGTAATGTAATATAGAGATCTAAGTGTTCTTGTAATGTATGACGGTGTTCTTGAGATGTACATATTTATCGATACGGTCAACATTTAATGTGACAGAGACTACAGAAAGCTTATAAAAATAAGAACGAGCAGTTCTATTCTATCGAAAAAATAGAAGACTTGATTGATAAATTTAGAGATGTACTGAGTAGACTTGTTTAAAAGAGATCTGAGTTAAGCGGGGAGTGTAAATTGCAATCATATATCTACTAATACCAATATGGATTATACCCCTGCTTTTCATAGTCACAAAGTGAAGCCAAATCTTTGGTAAGGCTTGAGTTGTACGCTTGCGTCCACTGAAAATTCAAAAATTGCGAGAAATTTAGAGGTTATGTTTGTTCTGAAAGACAACAAGAAAATAGATATACAGAATGAAAATATGTCACTTAAATACTTTCAGTTCAATCTATATATATAAAAGAAAGATGTTGGTTACACCATTTATAACTCGAGATGGATGGACTGATTGTTATGAAACTTCATATATGGATTCGTCTACGGTCTGGTTATTATAAAATACAATAAAACTTTGAAAAAATCGATGAAAATTTTACTTATACAGGAAATGCTTTTCCTCCTTTTGAGTAAGGCCACTAGATGTCGCTACAGTTACAGTTACGCTACCGCTTATTCGTCTGTACTTCATTTGATATTCTCCGCGTTAGATGGCGATATAAACAAATAGTGTGTACAGTGACTATATTCCCTCTATAGTCATTGTAATAGTGTGTAATTTGAGTTGCCTACAACTCTGCGCTGTTGGGCAAAACAAAAATGTCTTAGCGTAGGAATACAGATGTCTCAAATGATAAGATTTCCTTGAGATATGAGAAAAGTTTCGTTCTTACCACTCCAGTTGGCGCTATTCAGACATTATGACTGATCATTATTAGTTATTTTTATAGTTTTATTTATTCCAAATAACTCTATCGTGAAGGTACTATATTTGACATTATCACAATTAAATGGCGATGAATTTGTTCAGGCTTTCGCAGCCATCAATTGATATCATTTGTTCTTTTTTCGAGCATTTCGGTCGTGGTTTGAAATGGTCGAAAAAAGAATATATGACATCAATAACTGTGTAATTTACATAGGGCTTATAGTACCATGAAAGGCTATCAACAGAACCAGAAGCGGGTGAATATCACAGTAAATTTTTATCGAAATGTCAAGTAAATCGGATTTTGGCGATGAGTTCCAATCGTGAGATGTCCATTTTCATCCTTTCTCATAATTTTCAAAATGTTGTTGAATTTCTGTTTGGGCAATAAATATATTTGCGGAAATAAATGAATCCAAAATTGCCATTATTAGTGATTGACATATTATGACATATTATTTTTGTGTATCTGTTCTGTGTAATAGCTCATTTCCATGGAAATATTTGACAGTTCAAAAATCAGAGAACCAAGCCATTGATCTCCGATCACCGGTGATTAAGATTTGTGAAATCCATCGTAAGTATCATTTAGGCGGAACAAAGTTCGCCGGGCCAGCTAGTTTTAGAATATGAATAGGAGTTAACAATGATATTAAGGACTTGAAGAAAACGGAATAAAGCGAGGGGTAAACCGCTGGGGATGTCCGGTGTACAAGCTTGGGGATGTCCAGGGGATGTCCGGGGATGTCCAGGGGATGTCCCAGGGATGTCCCATGGATGTCCCAGGGATGTCCGGGGATGTCCAGGGATGTCCGGGGATGTCCGGGGATGTCCAGGGATGTCCGTAGATTTCCCGGGGATGTCCGGTGTAGGTATACAGATTTTGGTCAGCGGTTTACCCCTCGGAATAAAGCGATTGAAATATTTCACATTAAATTGTGAGGTTACGATCGAAACTATTCACATGAAGTTAAGAATGACATACGTTTCACGACAGAATACGATGTGTCGGACAGAGACAGAATTAAAAAATATTTTTATTCTCAATATTGCCGCACAAGCGCAGATCTGGATTGTTACCAAAGCCCAGCTTCAGTTTTGATTGGCTCATTCCCCATATAGGAATTATTAGATATATGATTGCAATACATGTTCTTGAGTGAATGAGCCTGCCAGGATCAAACCCATGGAGCGAGGCAGCTGGCCAGACGTGGCAACGACGTTGAAACTGGAAATTCTCCAACGAGAAGTCTGAAAATCCTACCACCTGGTCCAGTTGACCCACTCCAGGGTTCTCCCTGGAGTTCAGAGGGCAGTATTAGCACGTGAGAGAACACTATTAGCACGTGGTCTTATTGAGGTAAACATTAAGAAGTGTGCTGAAATTTCATTTAAATCAAAGAAAAATATGCTTGAACTTCAAATTATTGATTGATTGATTGAACAATCCGATTATTAATTCATAGTACATAGAAGATTGAGATAGTTTGATTCTGGTGCAAAGAGATGTTCCATATGTAAATCTACGAAGATCGAAAAATACTACTAAATTGCCAAAAATATTAGAAAATATATTATATATTGTGGAGCGTGCAAATAAACGAGGTGAATCGAGATGGCAATCTTATAATTTGAGATGACCGAGGATTGCATTTCAGTAAATCGATCATACAGGGTATATTTCGAGGTGAGGCTTTTCTTTTGACAGGTGATAAAACTCATCATAATAAGTCATTTTACCGAAAATTCCTCATATAGAATGTTCAATTTGAAAAATTTATAAAAAATTTTGGGCATCAATACTCTAGTACTGCTCTGGCCTGCATCTCTCTGTTCATCATATCTCTACATCTCTGCACTAGGTTTATGAACATCCGCGAGTTTTATAAATATTGAAATGAACAGAATAATAACATCGTATTATTCTGTGCAGAGGTGCTCCATTAATTAATTGATGGAAAAAATTGAAGGAAAATGCAGCTTGCGCATAGGGGAATTGAAATCAGTGAGATGCGCTCTGATGAAGCGCCCATAAAAGGATATCAAACGCGTTCGACTGAGTACTGAGTGACGAGGCCAGACATCACCTACATACACTGGCGGATACAGGGGGGGGGGCATGGCCCCCCTTGGACCCCGAAATTGACGATAATCCCTTTAAAAGTAGTCCTATAACTTTGATGTCCCCCCCTGAAAGACTTCATGGCCCCCCCTGAAAAACTGGCTGGATCCGCCAGTGCCTACATATTACTTTCTAAGTATATCATTATTAAATCGTTACATTGGCTAAACACAACAGTATTTACGCGATATGATGAAACAACATAAATATGATAGTGAAAATATTGCAAATTTGAACAAAACTGCTTTAACTTCACATCAAATGACTATGGGCCATAAATTTAATTTTGAAGATGTAAAAATTCTCGATAAAGAGGTTGGTTATAGACGTGATATAAGCGAGATGATTCACATAAAAAGAAATAACAACGTAAATCATAGGGAAGATGTACAATATCTAAGTACGATTTATAATAATATACTTAGAAAGTGGTAAGTGATGGCTGGCCTCGTCAATAGACCATTCCAACGATCTGTCACGATCAGCTGTTTAAAAATGGCTGCTGGGTCAAACAAATAACAAACCGAGGTTTTTCATTTACGAGGTACGTGTTTCAGGGTAGTTTCTGTTGGTTTCTCAATTTTCAACTTTCCTCGATTACTCGAAAATATCTTATGACAAACGGTTTTCATTCATTCAACTTGGATTAATTATAATTCAGGCAATAACAATAAATTTCTTTATGACAAATTGTATTTTCCTTATTTTTTATAGCTAGTTGAAGGAAAAGTACCATCACTCTTTGGCACTATTCAATTCAATGATCTGATTTTCGATATCGCAAATAATCATTGAATTTTTTTTCAGGTACGGAGGCATACACCTAGGACCAAACAGATTCAAACACATAACAAATGCGGCTAGAGGAGCTTTGGTACAAGCTGGATTCATCCAATAACTATTTCAAATTAGTCATTGTTTCAAAGGAAAGATTGTAAATATTATTTATTGAAAGAATTGTTGAATGTGAACTAATTTTAATGAGATAAACCTTTTATGTGACAAGCTTTTTCAATCAAGTATTTGAAAACCTCCGATTAAATATGTAGTCAATTGAAAAAAAGTTTAATTTTGTAAGAAATTCCACATTTTATACAGGGTGTCCCAAGTGAGGATTAGACGTTTCTGGAGAGCTGGAATAATTGAGCTCTGAAAATTGGGATCTGCTATTGTTCGAAATTCTCTACAGACCTAAAATATTTTTGGAGCCCGAGCACTTCCGGTTATACCAGGATTCAAAATAAATTTGTTCAAAAAATTTTTTTGTTTCTGATATGATTGAGCATTCAATGCTTAATAGATTTCTGTTGAAACCATTGTATTCATTCAAATAGTTTTCAAAATGTCGAAAAAAACTGATAAAAGTCAAATATTCATAATCAGATATTTATGAAATTCATATAATGAATAAAATGGTTCTAACAGAAATGTATTGAGCATTACTACTCAATCATATTAGAAACGAAAAAATCTAAACAATAATTTTTCAAACTAATTCATTTTCATTCCTTGTATGACCGAAAGTGCTCATGCTCCAAAAATATTTTAGCTCAGTAGAGAATTACGAACAATATGATAATCCCAATTTTCAGATTTCAATTACGTCCATTTCTCCAGAAACGTCTAATAGGCACTCGAACTTGGGACACCCTGTATTTTGGGAACCGGTACCTCAAAATAATAATACTAACAACCTCAGAATTTTGCTATTACGAGAGAAGCAAATTTATGAATTTGTAATCTTGTATTTTATGAGGGAAATGGACTACACCTTTGACAGTTGTAGATAATTCAGAAATTCAAAGTTGAATTTCAGAATAGCAATATGCAATTCGGAAAACAGAAATTGAATTTCAGAAAAACTAAATTGAAATTCAGATTCTTCTTCTTCTTCATGTGCCCTGTCATCAGTTTTGTCCGACGTTGGCGATCACCAGTGAGAAGGCTTCTCGATCTTGTGCCACATGCAAAAGTCGACCCGCATTTCTTATCCCGGTCCATTCCCGGATATTTTTGAGCCAGGAGGCTTGCCTTCTTCCTACATCCCTTTTTCCTTCTATTTTGCCGCTGATTATCAAGTGCAGAATTCGGTAACGACTTCCCCTCATCACATGGCCCAGATAAGAAATTCATATTAGGAAGTTGTAATTCAGAAAAACAAAGTTGTAATTCAGAATAGTGAATTGAAATTCAGAAATGGCAAATTCAATTTCAGAAAAGGAAAATTGTATTTCAGAAGTTATCAATTCAATTTCAGAAAATGTAATATTCAATTCAGAATAGTATCGAGCTCGGTATCAAGTGATTCAACATTGGAATCTATGACAATGTGGCATTGAACTTGTCGTGAGTATTTGATATTTTCTAATTGTTTTTTTTGTTTTCGTTTCTGACTGTATACATATATTCTTGGATATAAAGTTATTATTATTATATTTCTTGCTTCTATGAAGGTATCTACGTACTTTGAGAGTCGAAAATGACCTCGAGAATCAATATTTTTCGCCACCCATTTTAAATGAAATCATGTCTCCATTTGAATTACATACATAATATTACATTGAATTACAATTTCTCTTTACTGAATTACAATTTCGTTTTTCTGAATTAAAATTTCCCATTTCTGAATTTCAAATCACCAATTCTGAATTACAATTTATGTTTTCTGAAATTCTAATTACCGTTTCTGAATTACATATCACTATTCTGAAATACAAATTACTGTATCTTAATAACAACTTACTATTTTAAATTACAATTTCCATGTTCTGAAATGCAATTTGCTTTTCTGAATTACATTTTACTTTTTCTGAATTACAATTGAAAAAGGTGTAGTAGAGATCTGATTTACAAAGTATATCACCGGGTGGCACCACCGCAGCAGGATGATACCGGTTTCTGGCTTATTATCCGTCATCAGTGCCATATAATCCAATGCTACGGTGGATATACTACCATGCCCCCCCCCCCCTGGACCTCGAAATTGACAATAAACCCCTTATTAATGGTCCTATAACGTAAAAAATTTCTGTCCATTGATGCCCCCCCTGGATGAATTCATGCCCATGGGGCAAACAAAATTTATATTACCCTTCCAAATATAGAACCATTAACAAATAGACTCAAAGATATTTAACCAAAAGAAAAACTGAAATTCGCGATCAAGAATGTTAAACCCCTGAAAAAATTATACAGTAAATTAAAAGATGAAACACCATTATTCAGGAATAGTGATGTTATTTACAAAATTCCCTGTTCCCATTGTGAGTTGAAATACATAGGGCAAACGTCCACAACTTTGCAACAACGCATCACTCTCCATAAGAGTAATATTAAACTGAGAAAAGATCATTATGCGTTAGTCAAACACTGTATCGAAACAGGCCACATTCCATCATTTGAAGATACTGAGTTGTTGGATCGGGAATCAAATCTTAGAAAAAGGACCCTTTTAGAAATGATAAGAATTTCACAAAATGAACAGAATATGAATTCAAAAAAAGACATTGATTCCCTGAGCAATGTATATGCCCTTTTGATCGATATGGACAAAAATAAAAAACAAAATCACCGTTTTCAACTTCAAAATTGAAATACCTTCTAGAATGGCATTTGTTCAGTAATCACAAAATTTCATATACCTAATCATTTTATATCAACTTGTGAAGAGGAAGAGCATTCATAGATTCTCCATTTATTTTACTATATGTCATGAAAAATTATTGACAATTTCAAAACGTTTGACTGCTCTTTCAGAATTTAAAAAAAAGAAATTGTACCTTTGTTTGCCTTATACAGTTAGAATGTTTCAACTTTATGTAGATAATCTCAACTTCGTAAGTTGTATACATATTGATTTCATTCTGAATTTCTGATTATTAACATATTGTAGCGTCTCCTGAAGAAGGCTTAAATAAAGCCGAAAGCTTGAGAAAAAAGGAAAAAAGAGAGTTTCTTTTATTTCCGACTGCCAACCCAAATAAATTTAACTAATTTTTTATATATAATATATATATATATAAATTTAACTAATTTTTTATATATAATATATATATATATACAGGGTGAGTCTTTGACTTGTACATATATTTTAACTATAGATTCCTCCCATCAAAAGAAACACTTTTTTCCCATACCATTTTTCAAAATTCGGTTCCGTTTGGAAGATACAGCGTGTCAAAAATCCATGAAATTAACACTATTCTTTCCATATATGCGGAACCGATATTTCGAATGAACTGAATTTTGGTTAATAGTCTACTCTATTCATGGTGCATATTCCTCAATTGAAACTTATTTCATATTTCTCCTGGTAAAAAAGTTACAGTATAGTCGACTTATAAATTTACGCAAAAATACTATGAAACCACTTAAAAAAGATGAACGGTTCACGTTTTCGAAAGAATTGATTATTTTAGAAAACAAAAGTATTCTTATATTTTTTCAATAAAACGCGTCGTTCTCAAGTTATTCCTAATTGTATAAGATTGAATTAGAGGAAAAAATCATGAATTTCAAGAATTCTCTGAGTGCAGCCCTGGGTTAAATCTCATCGAAAATAATTTTTTTCTCTGGTCTCTCAACAAGTTACCAACGTTGTCAGGATGTTTATCAACTTTGTCAAGACTAAAATCTCTATGATGAAAAAACGTTTGATGTAGAGATATGTAGTAATAAAATTCTACATTCGTGGGACATAAAATTGAATTCTAAGAAGCATGAAATTATTTTATAGGCACTAATAGGCAGTTTCTATTTAAAATTCATTGTTACCGGTCCTTCAGCAAAATATCTATCGAAACAATATAACTCGACACCAGAACGACACTATCACATCAATTCACTGAAAGTCATTTACATAATCATCACCTGTTTGCTTAGAATATTTGTTTTATATTCTAAGCCTGTTTGCTTCATTCTCTGTAAATAAATAAAGAGTGAACTTCGTCTATGGGATCACTGACTAAAGTTTTAGGTTGGACTGGTTGGAGCACAGAACAACGGTCTTGCGTCACGGCTACAATGGCTTCATCCACGCCGTGGATTCCACGGCCATCTGAAGGGAACGTAGCGCTTTCTTGAGTTCGCATTGTTTGAAGAGAAAATCGGCAATCTGGCATCGTCTTCTCTAGAGTTCTCTGGGTGTGGGTGAATTGAATATGTTCTGTGTTGAATATCACAGAGGATGGGTATAGTTAGGTCATTGACACCGAAACATATGACTTTGGTTAATGGAGTTGGGATAGGTTAGTGAGAAACCAATTTTATGAGATCGTTTTAGAATATCGAGGAAATATGAACAAATTATTAGTGTCTATAAACTAATCTTCAGGACAATCGAAGAAGGAACTTATTTTGGTGTGAGAAATATAGCTTTTCATACAGCCGAAATGATCGGACAGAACTAAGTGTTTTGTTAGGAAATATCGTGTTTATAACATTCTTATTCAAATAAGGTTGGTGCTTGAGTATTTTTCATATGTATCACCCAGAATATCTAATAATCACATCAATTTCAATCAAAAAATATGAACTTTGAAGTGTTTGCAGAGAATTGATCCAGGCACGCATTAAGCTCAACTTTTTTTTTCAAATGGCTATATCTCTTTAACAGAGCCGAATTCGGAAAAATGGAAAATGAAAAAAAGGTTTCCTTTGGCCTCAAGAATCTACAGTTAAAATATATGTACAAGTCAAAGACTCACCCTGTATATATATAAAAAATTAGTTAAATTTATTTGGGTTGGCAGTCGGAAATAAAAGAAACTCTCTTTTTTCCTTTTTTCTCAAGCTTTCGGCTTTATTTAAGCCTTCTTCAGGAGACGCTACAATATGTTAATAATCAGGAATTTAGAATGAAATTAATATGTATACAACTTACGAAGTTGAGATAATCTATATAAAGTTGAAACATTCTAACTAATAAGGCAAACAAAGGTACAATTTCTTTTTTTAAATTCTGAAAGAGCAGTCAAACGTTTTGAAATTGTCAATAATTTTTCATGACATATAGTAATATAAATGGAGAATCTATGAATGCTCTTCCTATTCACAAGTTGGTATAAAATGATTAGGTAAGTATATGAAATTTTGTGATTACTGAACAAATGCCATTCCAGAAGGTATTTCAATTTTGTTGAAAACGGTGATTTTGTTTTTTATTTTTGTCCATATCGATCAAAAGGGCATATACATTGCTCAGGGAATCAATGTCTTTTTTTTGAATTCATATTCTGTTTCTTTTTGTGAAATTTTCTAAAAGGGTCCTTTTTCTAAGATTTGATTCCCGATCCAACAACTCAGTATCTTCAAATGATGGAATGTGGCCTGTTTCGATACAGTGTTTAGCTAACGCACAATGATCTTTTCTCAGTTTAATATTACTCTTATGGAGAGTGATGCGTTGTTGCAAAGTTGTGGACGTTTGCCCTATGTATTTCAACTCACAATGGGAACAGGGAATTTTGTAAATAACATCACTATTCCTGAATAATGGTGTTTCATCTTTTAATTTACTGTATAATTTTTTCAGAGGTTTAACATTCTTGATCGCGAATTTAAGTTTTTCTTTTGGTAAAATATCTTTGAGTCTATTTGTTAAAGGTTCTATATTTGGAAGGGTAATATAAATTTTGTTTGCCCCATTTTCTGGCGGATTCTCTTCTATTTCAATCTCTGTTAATCTATCAGGGTTGTTATACAGAATTCTTCTGATGAAGGTTTTGGGATATCCATTTTCTAATAATATGTTTTCCAGTCTTGTGAGATTCTTATTCCTAAATGACAAATGGGATAATTTATTCACTCTTGTTTTTAGGTTTTTAATTATATTGATCTTCATTTGCATTGGATGATACGAAAGGTAGTGTACATATCTTTGAGATGCCATGGGTTTGATATACCAGTCAGTGATTATTCTATTTACAGAAGTTCTCATCAATTTCATATCTAAGAAGGCAACCGATCTATCTGTTTCATTCTCGATCGTGAACTGGATTTTGGGATTCACTTCGTTTATTACATCCAAAACCCGGTGAGTCCATTCTTCTGGCACTGCTGTCACAACATCATCCATGAATTTTTTGCAAAATGGAAGTTCAAATGGTAATTTTTCTTTTATTTTCTCTAATATATCATCCACTACAAATTGTGCTATTATAGGAGACGCTATTGAACCCATGGGAGCTCCTTGTAATTGTTTGTAGTATTGATTGTTGAATGAGAAAACTGTAGTATCAAACCACATATCTATAAGGAGGCAAAATGTTTCTACTGTAACAGAACAATTTGGTTGAATGTCATCCCATTTTCTTCTGATAATATCTTTGGTCAGCGATACCGTGATGTTTGTGAATAGAGATACTACGTCCCAACTCTGCAAAATATAATTTGTAGGCAACTGAAAATCACATATGAATTCGGAAAACTCGAAAGAATCTCTTATGTTAAACATATTCGAGAAGTTATAAGATTTCGTTAAAACATCTCTTATGAATTCAGCAATATTGTAATTAGGACAATTAATGGATGCTATTATAGGTCTCAAACTTAATTCTTCTTTGTGAATCTTTGGGAGTCCGTAAAATTTAGATGCCGTACCTTTGTAATACATAAGTTTGTGAGCCAATTCTTTTGAAACCTTATTATCCTTTTTTAGTTTGGTAATTAAGGAATTAATTCTCTGTTGGTATGAACTACTTGGATCCCTTGGCAATGCTAAGTAATTTTCTTCATCAGACAATAAATTATTTGATAATTCTATATATTTCGTTCTGTCCATTACAGTAGTAACATTACCCTTGTCTGACTGTAGGACTAGTACTTCAGGGTGATCTCTTAAAAACCTTGCAGATCTATTAAACATTTTGTTGATTGGGTGGAATGATATGGAATCCTTATGGCAGAAATTTGTGATTATGTTAGTAATTCTAGATGTTAAAATCTGTTTTTCTCTATTATCTTCAATCATAGAAACCACTTTATCTAATTCTGATATTAAATGTGCAATAGAAATATCTTTTCCTGAAGGCGGTAAACAAAATTTTGGACCCAGTGATAAAGTTGTCGCTACATCATCTGGGAGTGCTATTGATGAAATATTTTTAATCCATTTATTTTGAGTTCTTATAATTAATTTCTGTTCTTCCTGAAGTTTTTCAAATTTTCTTACGTTTACTGCCTTGACTTTGTTGAATATCCCACTGCATTTTGTTTTAATTTTGTGAGCGAATTGTAACCAAATATGTTCATTCAAAACCCGCCTAAAATTATCACATAATTCCTTATTTCTCCGTTCCAAAAATCCGATGTTTTTATGAGAAATGTCCAATTCTAAATTAATCATTTTTTGCCCTAACATGTTGGTGAAATTATGGATCTTCTGTCCTGTTTTTGCATCTTTATACTCGAAATTGTACCTAACGTTCTTCAGACTGTTGTTCACGTGTCTAGGGATAATACCATTGGACCTGCATTTCAATAGGAAGATCTTCCTGTTTATTAGGTTTGATAGTTTCCTGTTATTGTTGGAATACTCCTTCATTTGCCTTACCATTTCTGTACCATATTGTGTTCTGATGATGTTGAAAAAACCCATTTTGTATTGATAATTCAAGATTTAGCGACTGTGTATATTCAAAATTAGTTAAATTTATTTGGGTTGGCAGTCGGAAATAAAAGAAACTCTCTTTTTTCCTTTTTTCTCAAGCTTTCGGCTTTATTTAAGCCTTCTTCAGGAGACGCTACAATATGTTGATAATCAGGAATTTAGAATGAAATTAATATGTATACAACTTACGAAGTTGAGATAATCTATATAAAGTTGAAACATTCTAACTAATAAGGCAAACAAAGGTACAATTTCTTTTTTTAAATTCTGAAAGAGCAGTCAAACGTTTTGAAATTGTCAATAATTTTTCATGACATATAGTAATATAAATGGAGAATCTATGAATGCTCTTCCTATTCACAAGTTGGTATAAAATGATTAGGTAAGTATATGAAATTTTGTGATTACTGAACAAATGCCATTCCAGAAGGTATTTCACAAAATGAACAGAATATGAATTCAAAAAAAGACATTGATTCCCTGAGCAATGTATATGCCCTTTTGATCGATATGGACAAAAATAAAAAACAAAATCACCGTTTTCAACAAAATTGAAATACCTTCTGGAATGGCATTTGTTCAGTAATCACAAAATTTCATATACTTACCTAATCATTTTATACCAACTTGTGAATAGGAAGAGCATTCATAGATTCTCCATTTATATTACTATATGTCATGAAAAATTATTGACAATTTCAAAACGTTTGACTGCTCTTTCAGAATTTAAAAAAAGAAATTGTACCTTTGTTTGCCTTATTAGTTAGAATGTTTCAACTTTATATAGATTATCTCAACTTCGTAAGTTGTATACATATTAATTTCATTCTAAATTCCTGATTATTAACATATTGTAGCGTCTCCTGAAGAAGGCTTAAATAAAGCCGAAAGCTTGAGAAAAAAGGAAAAAAGAGAGTTTCTTTTATTTCCGACTGCCAACCCAAATAAATTTAACTAATTTTGAATATACACAGTCGCTAAATCTTGAATTATATATATATATATATATATATATTTGTCTGGCAGACGTATCCAGTCCCGGTACGTTCTTAAGGCGACCTAAGACCCACATGATCCGTATGTTTTTTACGAGTATATATGCAAAAAATGGGCTCTTTTAAAATATAACTCACTAGGCACATTGAGAGGGGAAAAATTTTGTTTCATTCAAAAAAGTTGTATATCTGATAGTCCTGTTCAGACCCGATACATTGCGCCAACTTTTCAATCCCACATATACTGCACCGGCAAATACGATCAACGTTTTCGATCCCACCACTGTTGCCAGATTGTCGGGATCAGTCGCTACGATTTCAATGTATAAAAGGGATTGAAAGAGTAGGTGTTATGGCAAGAATTTGTATATGTGTTAGTGAGTCGACGGGAAGACTAAATATCTTCACGAAGTGAACAATTTTGCTGTCTGTGAAGATAAAATTCCTCATTCTCATTTGTTGAATCAATTTTTTATAGTCACTGACTTGGATTTTCCGAAATATTAGTTTTAGGATTATGTCACATTATTTTTCGAGTTACTTTCAACAAGCCCTTCCATTTGATGCCCATATTGTATAAGTGAATAACTATAACTATTTCGAAATCTTGGATGGTCCTCCATTTTGGATTAAGAATAACATCGCATTATGTTTCAAGTTACTTTCATCAAGCCCTTTGACTTGATATTATATATTATAGGGCACAGGCATTTTGAATGAGCAATAATCCATTTTGCCTCATTAGATTATTATGTTGTTTGAAGTGATTACGAATAGATCGTATAATTCGTACGAATGAAATTTTAATGCTTATCATTATCTACAAACTACTTTTTTTGATACTGTGGGAATAATTATCTCATTTTCGACATTTCCTCTCATTGAAACTTTAAGAATCTGATCTAACAAAAACTATTGTTTTCAAATTCTCTTAGAAAAACCGCATATTGAAGAAAATTAAACCTAAAACAAAAAATCTGACACATTTCATTGTTGTTTTCATGAATGAAATATTTGATTAATCCTTTTTCCCTTTTAATATTTCTTCGCGGTTCGGCTGGAAGTTTGAATTATTTGAACGCATATATTATCACGTGATGTGAAAAAGGCTGAATGCTGGTGTAGCTTGACACTGTAAAAAAATTAGAATCAATTCTGGATGCCGTCATATATAACGAATTACATAAAGGGTGTCAGGATTAAACATTCTTCATATATTTCAGGAGGTGATTCTAAATATCGAAACTAGAAGATATTTCCATATCTACTCAGGTTCTTAATGCATTCCACGGGTGACCTCTAAAGTACTGTTAGTTGGTTAGTTCTGCACCAAAATTTATCAAATTTAAATGAAATTGATAGCATGGAGTTTTCTGGATGAACTTGATCGTTTGATTGTAAAAGAACTGATTGATTCTCATTAGCAGCAGAGATAATAGGGGGTGTCTCAAAAAATCAATTTCAATTTTTGAGTTGATGATCTAATTGAAATTTCAGTCGAAGAAATGGGCTGCTAAAATATTTTCAGATTGAAAGCGTTACGTAACCCTATCTCGAAATAAAAGTATTTTAGTGTGATAAAATGCATTCTATGTCATTTTTTTTCTATAGGATGGGGCTCCGTAGCGCCGTACCTCTTTTGCTCCGAAATGGTTGAGGAGACCATGTCTTCGACTAACATAATCGGTTATCAGACATGGGTGGATACAGCTCTTCTTCATGGGGGGGTAATATGATTGAAAACCATTAAATCAGGTAGTTCAGGTACACAACATCCTCAAATAAACTTTGAAACGTGATTTCTTCTTAGGTCTTCGATACTCATTACCCTCCCCCCCCCTCCGGAAATCCGCCCTATTATAAGACGATTCAGTTTATCCAGAAACCCCATGTACTGAATTTCATTTAATTCCGACAAATGATGACATAGTTATCGCAAATTAGTTGGACTTTGGAGGTCCTGCTGAAGAGCCTCTAGCACTGGTGTTTTAGGGCCTAAGTTGATATAATTTAACTTTGAACTCCACTCTCCAGAATCACCCCCTGAAATATATGAACGTTGAACCCGGACACCCTGTATTCCTTTACAACGCCTTTATTATGGTTATGGAGTAAAAGGGCTTGAGTAATGCATAGTTCACCTAGAAGAATTCCACAACCACGATGGCCATCAGTACGGA
The DNA here is from genome assembly GCA_951802165.1 of Adalia decempunctata. Lineage (NCBI taxonomy): Eukaryota > Metazoa > Arthropoda > Insecta > Coleoptera > Coccinellidae > Adalia > Adalia decempunctata. The sequence goes on along the minus strand of OX637696.1, from coordinate 58,356,829 downwards.
ATGGTAAATTTAATTGATGTTTTAATCTTATGAATGAAATATAAAAGAAGGAATGCTTTCAAAAATGAGGCAATAAATATTCAAAACACAATAAACAATATTAAGTAACGAAAAGAACTGAGAACTTGTACTTTTTTCAGAATGTCAATAACATCAATCTCAGTGATGTGTTAGGAGCTTAATATATTAGGTAGGACCTAGACAAAATTCATAACACTACTCTCCTTCATTCATCACATTGAAAAACACAATTGTATAACTTCTGAAATTCTTACGAAAATTCAATTTCACTTTTGATTCTCATCGGTGAAATCAAGAATCAGATTTAGAAGAATCACTGGTTTACTAAAAATAAGAGCCTTGTTATATAGTGTATAATCATTATCCGATTCTGGTACATCATTTACACATCATTCATAGCTTTCATTTCTATGAAATTCCAAAACTCAGCATATTGTGATAATCTCTTCAACTGAATCACACTCCATTTATATATTTATGAATTATACAGGGTGGTACTTTAAGTACAAAAGCTTTCAGGGAATGATTCCTAGCATAAGCTAGTGCGAATTTCCATTGAATATTACATTCTTCCAAATATGAGGAAAAAATACTATTTTTCTCTTGGGAGCGCTGAAAATTAAATCCTTAGACGTCTGTCAGTTACATTGTAAAAATATTCATTTGAGAGTATTTTGATAACGCACCACTGGTTTCCAGTTGAAACCGCAGTATATCACGTGATTATATATAATTGGTATATAATTGACGTATTCGATTTTGTGGACATGTCTTACAAATGAATATTTTTTCAATTTTTTTGTGATCTTTTGATGCTTTTCACGTTAGCCCGTATTCTAACTCAAAATCGTACATTCATCCCCAAAACCAGAAGAGGGCTCGAGAGATACGTAAACATTTTAAATATTCATTGATCATGGGTTTGAAACATTCCTCTTTTGGTGGATTATGGCGAAAGGGTTGATCTATCATAAAGTAGTTTGCTGAGCTCTTCTAGTTCCTTAATAATCAAATGAAATATATTGTGTACCTACATGGGTGCCCACAGGCAGGTGGACACGCCTCCGTCTTGAGATTTTGATCCCTTTGTCATTTTTCAGCACAACAAACATACCGTCATAATATGATATTGACATTCTGAAAATGAATTTTGAAATGGAAAATGTAAAAATTTCTCTTTTGCCCCCCTTTGTGATTGTGCATGAACGAATCTTGTAAATCGGAAACAAGAAAATTTAGTATGTGACTGTAACTTCTTCTCTGTTCACAAAATGCCATTTTTTCAGCACGTAAAAAAGTCTCTCTTCTCACTTTCGAAAGGAGACCCCTACTCGAGGACAAACGTACCTATACTTGGTAACACTTTGTTCACAGTAATATTCATCGGGTTTGTATAAGCTTCTATACCGGAGAATCTGCAGTTCATATTGATATCAAGAGAATCCAATATCAAATCTATGAGTCGATTCGAAATATTCACTAAGACCCATGACGACGTTCGTCCATACCGGGATCGTATAAGTACTCGAATAGTGTATTTGAGGTGTATTAACGGAAAACAGCGTTGCCATATTTAGGGACCCAATGCGTTGGTCAACTATACGAATTATATACAGCAAGTTGATGTCGACTGAAGCGCCCTCGCACTGGCCAAACACTGAAACTTTTCCATATATAATCACATGTAAAACCGACTTTTCAGACCCGGCTGAAAATGCACCCCTAGCATCCCCTCAGACCCCTCATAACTTTTCTATAGTCGAACGTTACCAGTCCCGAAGCCGGGTCTGAAAACGTCACTTTTGGACTGAAAAGTCGGTCGAGTATACCGTTTTGGGTCTGTATGTGCGGTCGAAGAAATCTATATATATATATATATATATATATATATATACAGGGTGACTGGTGACGTGAGGGACAACGGCTAAGTGGAGATAGAGGACCTCAAACTGAATGAGAATTTGAGTTTCAAATGTCCCATAAGGGTATTCGTTTAGGAGATATAGGGTGATTTATGAAAAAATGCTAAATCTATGAACTCCCATATCTTCGTTAATATGATATGTTTTTCGCTGATATTTTACATGTTTGTTCATACAGGCATTCTCTGTCAGCATAAGAAAAAAAAATTGAAAAAATTGCAGGCCCGTACTCAAAAATTTCAATTTACATGTCAAGTGGGGAAATATCACACGGTATATGAGATAAAATAAAATCAAATAGAAATTTGGAAAGAGGGAAAAAAACTGATGAAATATCTGTTTTTTGTTTGAATGGCACAAATTTTCTTTCGTTTCTATGATATGTTGAAGTAAGAATTTTACAATATTTTCATATTCAAATCATGAAAATTAGTACTACTGATAAAAAAAACCTTGAATTCGAGGCGCTAGAATGAGCCTGGCATCAAAATATTCCTTCAAATCTTGAAATCTATTTTTATCACTTAATATTTCGATGGCATATAAAATTTCAAAATAAAATTTGTTGTAGATGGGGTGATGAAAGAGTTGGATACTCAAACACAAAAATAGAAAAAGTCGCAAATATAATTCATAAAAAAATCAAGTAAGCAAATGTTCGAAATGAGAGCCGTTCACCTCCATACATGTATTGGCTCTCTTGAACAAATGAAGCACAGCTTTTCTAATCAGAGGAATATTTGTTTTAATTTCTTCGAATGCTTCAGTTATTCTGCTCTTCAAATGTTCACGGCTTCTTATTGTTTCTTTATACACCGTATCCTTAAGATGACCCCATAGGAAATAATCCGGAGGAGTTAGATCGGGTGATCTAGCAGGCCAATTCCTAGAACCTCCCCGACCAATCCACCTGTCAGGAAACTCCCTATTCAAAAAATTCTTTACTTCATTTTATCAAGAATATTATTTTTCGTGATGGGAATATAAAAATATCGTAATATTCTTACTTCAACATATCATAGAAACGAAAGAAAATTTGTGCCATTCAAACAAAAAACAGATATTTCATCAGTTTTTTTCCCTCTTTCCAAATTTCTATTTGATTTTATTTTATCTCATATACCGTGTGATATTTCCCCACTCGACATGTTAATTGAAATTTTTGAGTACGGGCCTGCAATTTTTTCAATTTCAGGAAACTCCCTATTCAAAAAATTCTGTACTTCATTTTATCAAGAATATTATTTTTCGTGATGGGAATATTAAAATATCGTAATATTCTTACTTCAACATATCATAGAAACGAAAGAAAATTTGTGCCATTCAAACAAAAAACAGATATTTCATCAGTTTTTTTCCCTCTTTCCAAATTTCTATTTGATTTTATTTTATCTCATATACCGTGTGATATTTCCCCACTTGACATGTTAATTGAAATTTTTGAGTACGGGCCTGCAATTTTTTCAATTTTTTTTCTTATGCTGACAGAGAATGCCTTTATGAACAAACATGTAAAATATCAGCGAAAAACATATCATATTAACGAAGATATGGGAGTTCATAGATTTAGCATTTTTTCATAAATCACCCTATATCTCCTAAACGAATACCCTTATGGGACATTTGAAACCCAAATTCTCATTCAGTTTGAGGTCCTCTATCTCCACTTAGCCGTTGTCCCTTACGTCACCAGTCACCCTGTATATATATATATATAATCTATATCAATAACGGGTTATTGGATGAGAAAGGACTGCAATTATGTGAAACTCATTTATTCATCGTCGACGTTTCGGCTCATGTCTGAGCCTTCTTCAGGACTCTACAAGGTAATAATAATATGTTATAATACAATGTATAACACATCAACATGAGACTTACTGAATAGTCGAGGTTAAAACTATTTCTAGCATCAAAACAAGTCAACAAGTAGTCAGCAGAAGGCAACATATATCACAACAGGTGAAAAACCATATGAATAGAATTGTTAGGCACTAAAAGTCAATATATTTTAAAATCAAATTTCTTAAAATTCAGAAAGAAGTACGAAAATTGCACATATGCAACGTGGGCGGAAACAATACAATTGAGGTTACATCACAGAACACATGATACAATACATGAATAATTCTTTTTCTTTGTATATCAACCAGAATCAACTGACACATCTCGGACAACATTATTATGTCTGTATGTAAATAAAAAGGAATATATACTACTGATATTTTCAATGTCCTTTCTAGAATTCATCACATTTTTGGTTCCTTTAATATGAAACATTTCTAAGAACGATCGCTTGTTTAAATTCCTTTCAAACTCCAATATCTTAGTCGAGTTATAATCCATCACATGTTTGGTTTTTCTACAGTGCTCAGCAAGAGCACAAATTTTTTTGGGATTTTTTATGTCGCTTTTGTGTTGAGTAAGTCTCTTCTTAACTTGTTGGGAGGTTTGGCCTATGTAGCCTAAATTACATGACAAGCATGGAACATGATACACAACTCCCCTCATCTTCATTTTATCAATCCTATCCTTAACAGTAGAATAAAGACCGGCTACACTAAATTGATTCTTTACTGCTATTTTTAAACTAGGTTCCTTTAACAGATTGATCAACTTATGAGTAACATCAGGTATAGCTGGTAAAGATGCATAAGTAATTGGTGTTGAGACTTCGAGTTGAGATCCGTTTCCTCCACCTCTTGCATCACCCAAACCTTGTGACATATCACCCGATTGCAATCGTGCAGATGTATTAAAAATTAATTTGCTGCACATTGCTCTAGGATATCCGTTCTTTACAATTAAATCATAAAAGATTTTTATATTCTTCATTAGGAGAGTTGGATGAGAAATTCTACTGATTCTCTCTTCCATACCAATAATCAGATTAATCTTTTGTTTCAGAGGATGACTTGATAAGAAGTTAATATATCTACCAGAGCTACTGCTCTTTCTGAACCAATCAATCTTTAATTTATTATCACTTGTTCTTATCACTCTTGTGTCAAGAAAGGGAACAGAATTGTTGATGATTTCCAATTACCACCGAACTACAAGTTAATCAGTTTGGATGTTGTATCCTTATATAGCAACATTCCTCTTGACTTGGTAATAACTGTCATAGAACATAATTGGGATTCAATATCAGCACATACAGATATACCAATGGGCGAGTTCATAAATATCCTGAAGTTTCTTTTTGAGTCCAATTATTTCGTCTTCGATAGAAAGTTTTTTTGCCAGATATTCGGATCACCCATGGGGATGAAATTAAGTCCCATTATTGCGAGAATGCTGATGGACTACCTGCTTGATGCTGCAATAGCTTTGATACCATTTTTGATCCCAATCATAAAAAAATATGTTGATGACATATTTTGTGCGGTTCCTGCTGATCAGATCCAGTTCGTCCTTGATAGTTTTAACAGTTTCAATCAGCATATTAAGTTCACAATAGAGGAGGAAATAAACAATTCTGTTCCCTTTCTTGACACAAGAGTGATAAGAACAAGTGATAATAAATTAAAGATTGATTGGTTCAGAAAGAGCAGTAGCTCTGGTAGATATATTAAGGTGGGCGTTTAAACCGAGTAGGAAAGATCAGCCGATAGAGGCGCCACCGTCCATTTCATAGAATACTCAGCGAAGTTTCCAAACATCCAAATACTCAAAACTACCTTCCACTATATGACACGATCGCTAGACCTAGGAGCATAGAATAACTGGAGAGAAGGCTCCCCTACGAAAATGAACTGCCAAAAACGTCCGAACTTGTCAGTTCGCCGCAAGGTCACGAGATGGCGACAACGTCGTTTCTTCCTACAACATGGCTATCCTTAATAAAATTATCTTTAATGGTTATTCGTTGTTATTACTTATTAGGTCCCATTTATTACTATATCATAATATATATTCTTTTGAAAGAAAGCAATACATACTTTTTTTCGTAAATCCGACAATATAATGCATATAGCACGTGTAAAGAAATGGCTACAAGGATCAGATTGAATATAGGAAGAAAAATCTGTTTCCCGCTACGAATCTAAGTGTTAGCAGAGGGAATGTAAACGGGGTACCATACAATTCTGCGTATAATACACGAGAACAGATAAAACCTCAGTCTTCCCGTATAATAATAATAATTCTTACCTGAATGTTCGCTTTTTCCGATAAGGATATTGTTTTGACAAATTTATTACCGATCACAGACTTCCCATAAAATTGCGCATAAAAAGTTGATTAGAATGAAGCGATTGTATGTCATCAATATTGTCTATGTTATGATTTATGGCCATTTTCAATTAAAAAGAAGCATAAATGTATCAATAACAATGACAGCCACATTATATTCTTTGCAATTGTAGGGCCATAGAACAAAATATCTGACGTTACTGAATAAAGAAACTCAGCGTTATCTATCGGGCGTCACACGAAACTCTAACCTCCGCCGTTATTGGCAGTTCAAAATGATCTGTCGAGAGTATGAAGCCTTCCCTCCAGTTATTCTATGCTCCTAGGCTAGACGGTCCGTCAAACTATAAACGTTGACCATAGACTAACTAACGTTGACACTGTTGCCGATAGTTTGGAATTTATTTTATGTATTCGTTGTCCTAGAAAATCAATTATCATTTGATTTGGAAATTATTCAGGAAGAAATGATTCATGAAATGATTATTCCAAAATAATATGTTTTGGAATAAAATTCAACATTGTTATATCCGTCACAAATTACCATCAGTTCCAAGGATGCTTAGATGAAGGCGTTGGCAACACGACTATAAAGGGGTATTGGTATATTCATTTTACGGTAGAATATTCATTATTCCAGCGCCAGTGACAGAGGAAACTTCGGTACAATATTATTTCCATAGTGAATATTTTGAAAATCTCTTGCCTATACATATTTGAATTCTTAGTGCAGATTGATTTATATTAATTTCGTTTGCGACTTATGTGTTAGTTTGAGAAGTTTTTCAACAAAACTCGTTCCTCAACTTTCACAAAAAACTGTTTTCAATACATGAGTTTTCACGGTTCATTCTAAATAACATTAATTTCTCTTCCCACCATGAATAATAAGTATATTATTCAACGAGCGGTAATGTAAGTCATAACATATGCAGATGAATTTTGCACAACGAACCGTCAGGCGGGTGGTGTGATTCATCAAGTGTGTTATGACCATTACCGGGAATTGAACACTATACTTTATCTTCGACTTCTTCAGTAATAGTCGAATCAATCTGCATTTTTGAAATTGACAACAGTTGTCAAGAGCGATATCTGTAGTCGAGAATCGAATCGCGTAGAAAGCGTCTAAAATTCACGTTTTCCAAATGCAATTGGATATTCAGAACCAAGGAAATGTAGAAATGAATGCTACCTTGATGTCTGAAATGGAGTTCTCGATCGATCCGACTTTTTTATTCATTTCGTAAGCAATTTAATTTTTACTATTTGTATTAGAGTGAGTAATAGGATATATTATAACTCACACTTATAGCTCGCGCTACTGCGGCAATGGAAAATAACGCGACCCCTTTCGGGAGGAATGAAAAGTAGGCCCCAGCACAGATTTCGATCGACAAGAATGTCCAAAATCTCATCAGTGCCAACCATAGATCTTATAGTGAGTTCTATGGTGCCAACATCAGGTATTCTATGCATCTATGTTCATAGATACTATTACAGATCAAAATCTGTTGAATTATGGATATATTATTCTATGGGAGTAGATCAAATTGTTTTGTGTTTTACGTTTATTGGTATTTTTATAAAATAAAAGACATTATTTTGATAACGAACATTTCAAGTTTATCGTGAGTTTTGAAAACCCCCACATACTACTTTTGAATCGAATTGAAACATAATAACAAGACGCGTCCGCTATCTTGAATTCACGAATTTTGACAAGAAAATCATGATCACCGACACCTAAAACCCCCACAAACCAATTTCGAAACAAATCGCGCAATAATCACAAAAGTTGTCTATATATTATTATTAACAGGCCGCCATCTTGAATTTGTGCATTTTAACAAAAAATCACAATCTCCAACTCCGAAAACCCCCACATGCTAATCTTGAATCGAAATAAACCATAGTAACAAAATTGGTCCGCCATTTTGATTTCACGAATTTTGACAACAATATCATAATATCCGATCCGACCCCGGAAACCCCTATATACCAATTTCGAATCAAATCGGGCCATAATCACACAAGTTATTGTATTATTATTATTATCAGGCCGCCATCTTCAATTTGTGAAATTTGATAAGAAAAATCATAATCTCTGACCCCAAAACCCCCACACGCCAATTTCGAATCAAATCAGATCATATTCACATAACTTGTCCGTTCTTCGCGTAAAATTGCATTTTCTCAGACACCTATCCTAGATAAAATGATAAAATATCCTTTCTACATATACATACCAAATTTCATCAAAATCGTTAGTGCAGTATCTGAGATAAGCCAATACAAATATATAAATAAATATTGCTCCTCTGAATATATTAGATAGATTATAGATTATAGATTTATCGTTCCCCATATCACACTCCATGATACGCTTATGAATAGTCCGAATCAGATAGTCTATGGTCCGAATACCCAATAACAAATATCTTCATACTTGCTATATCAAAACTTATTTCTCACCTTATTCAATAATAATGAATGAAATGTACAATGGCGCTCTCTATCCGAAAATCGTCGAACTATGAATTACGTCGATTTGTGGGTAAAGCAGGAATTTTTTCCCGCCAAAATTTGAATTTGGCCATTTTCTGCCAATTCCGTATTTCAAGTTGATCTTGTGAACGAAATTATCAGTAGATTCACTTTTAATCGGAAGTTGAACTATTTTCATGGGTCTTTTTGTTGAAATAAAACAGAAGCATGGGTTGGCTCATTTTCTTCTATTTTTGAAAGAAAAAAAATTAACTGTCGGAATGAAATCGATCAAAATTATTTCAACAAGAACCCTAATCCTTTCCGAGTTCACCCACAAAATTTCAGTTCTCAAAGTGAAACCGTTTTCGAGATCAACTTGAAATAAAAACACACTACATTGAACGCCCACCTTAACTTCTTATCAAGTCATCCTCTGAAACAAAAGATTAATCTGATTATTGGTATGAAAGAGAGAATCAGTAGAATTTCTCATCCAACTCTCCTAATGAAGAATATAAAAATCTTTTATGATTTAATTGTAAAGAACGGATATCCTAGAGCAATGTGCAGCAAATTAATTTTTAATACATCTGCACGATTGCAATCGGGTGATATGTCACAAGGTTTGGGTGATGCAAGAGGTGGAGGAAACGGATCTCAACTCGAAGTCTCAACACCAATTACTTATGCATCTTTACCAGCTATACCTGATGTTACTCATAAGTTGATCAATCTGTTAAAGGAACCTAGTTTAAAAATAGCAGTAAAGAATCAATTTAGTGTAGCCGGTCTTTATTCTACTGTTAAGGATAGGATTGATAAAATGAAGATGAGGGGAGTTGTGTATCATGTTCCATGCTTGTCATGTAATTTAGGCCACATAGGCCAAACCTCCCAACAAGTTAAGAAGAGACTTACTCAACACAAAAGCGACATAAAAAATCCCAAAAAAATTTGTGCTCTTGCTGAGCACTGTAGAAAAACCAAACATGTGATGGATTATAACTCGACTAAGATATTGGAGTTTGAAAGGAATTTAAACAAGCGATCGTTCTTAGAAATGTTTCATATTAAAGGAACCAAAAATGTGATGAATTCTAGAAAGGACATTGAAAATATCAGTAATATATATTCCTTTTTATTTACATACAGACATAATAATGTTGTCCGAGATGTGTCAGTTGATTCTGGTTGATATACAAAGAAAAAGAATTATTCATGTATTGTATCATGTGTTCTGTGATGTAACCTCAATTGTATTGTTTCCGCCAACGTTGCATATGTGCAATTTTCGTACTTCTTTCTGTATTTTAAGAAATTTGATTTTAAAATATATTGACTTTTAGTGCCTAACAATTCTATTCATATGGTTTTTCACCTGTTGTGATATATGTTGCCTTCTGCTGACTACTTGTTGACTTGTTTTGATGCTAGAAATAGTTTTAACCTCGACTATTCAGTAAGTCTCATGTTGATGTGTTATACATTGTATTATAACATATTATTATTACCTTGTAGAGTCCTGAAGAAGGCTCAGACATGAGCCGAAACGTCGACGATGAATAAATGAGTTTCACATAATTGCAGTCCTTTCTCATCCAATAACCCGTTATTGATATAGATTCATAATAAGAGTTATAAATGGCGGGTATTTTAAAGGCAGCCTATAATACAGATAACGATTATTATATAAAGGATAGTTTTCAGTTTGCAGATCAGATTAATAATACAATATTGCCAGATAATTACAAAATAGTGTCTTTTGATGTGGTCAATCTGTTTGGATCTTTAAAAAAGAATTTGATCATCAATGTTCTGAAGAATAAATGGGAGGACATAAAACAGCACACATCAATTGATGGAGATACATTTTTTGAGATAATATCCTATCTGTTAGAGAAGAACTATTGTACTTTCAGAGGAAAATTCTATGCTCAGATAGTTGGTTGTGCGATGGGATCTGAATTAAGTCCCATAGTAGCACAGTATGTTATGGACGATTTAGTGGTTCAGTCGTTGTTGAAACTGAGGTTCATTATTCCAATTTTAAAAAAATTTGTGGATGATATTTTGATGTTACTGCCGGGCGATAAGATTGACGAAACACTTAAATGTTTTAACGAATATCATGCTAATTTGAAATTTACAGTTGAAGAAGAGGACATAGACTGTGGCGTACCTTTCCTGGACACAAAGGTATACAGAGAAGGAAATTTAATAAAACTAGATTGGTACAGAAAAAACACATGTGCCAATAAATTGATAAACTATTTTTCAGACCACAACATCAACATAAAAATAAACTTCATAAAACAAATGAAAAATAGAGTAATCAGGATCTGTCACAGCACATTCCAAAAAAAAAGGTTTGATACAGTTATATGAGATATTGGTTCAGAACTCGTATCCACCTGGTATGATAAAAAAACTATTATATGCATCAAATATGACAATGAACGAAAACAAACAGCAAGAACAGAAAACAGATATGAAATTTGCGTCCTTGCCAAACATAAAAGATCTAACAAAAAAAATTAAAAATATTTTCAGAGATGAAAATATCCAAATAACAACGTATAATAAGAAAACAGTTGGAAGGTTGTACAGTGGACTCAAGGATCCGATTCCATTGTTGGTGAAAAGCAACGTCATATATCAAATAGGTTGCCTCGATTGTGAAAAGGTTTATATCGGCCAAACATCACAGTGGGTAAAGAGTAGATTATCTGTACATAAGTCAGACATAAAAACTAAAAAGGATAGATGTGCTCTGGCAATACATGCCCAAAATCTGAATCATAAAGCTGATATCGAAAATGTTAAAGTTTTGAAAACGGAAAATAACTATCAAAAACGACTAATACATGAAATGATTGAGATAAGGAAAAATGGAAATACAATAAATAAAAAAAGCGACACTCAAAATTTAAGTAATATGTACAGCTACTTACTGGAGATGAGACCAGATAGGAGCCGGGAAGTGGACGTTGGATGATGAAGAGAAGTTATGGACTGTGTTTTGTGGTTTATGTATCTATGATTGTGACATTGAAGTTTAAAGATTGTTAATTACGACAAAATTGACTGAGAATATTGAATGGTGAAATTTGGACAAATAAAATTGAAATTGACTTAACTAAAACAAATATATGTTAGACAAATGAAAATAAAAATTCTGTCTGTACTGTTCTCAGTGGAGATATGTTATGTGTTGTTGAAGTCGGTGGAACGTTTAACCTCACTTTCGGTAATTTTACAGCAAGAAATGTTTTTTAAACTAAAATTGATCTATGTATTTTATATTGTAGAAACCCTGAAGAAGCAATAAAAATAATTGCGAAAGCTTGGTTCAAGAAAAAAGAGTAGTTCTTTTCTTTAAATGAGTCGTTAAACCCTTAATTTTTCTATTATATATATATATATATATATATATATATTATAATGATAAAACTGAGTGTGTGCATTCCTCGGATGCAAGCAGAGCTTTTATATTACAGAAACGCATTTTGCGCATGATTTTCAACTTGGATTCGCGCTAATCCTGTGGACCTTTATTTTTAGAAAACTGTATTCTCACATTTGTCCTCTATTTTTATTTATAAATGTCTGTTCAATTTGAGAGAAAATGAAAGAAATATTATAAAGTTATCTAGCTTTCATGGCTACAATACCAGAAGTGAAGAAACATTATACAGGGTGGCCATTTGAAAACGAAACAGACGAGATTACAGACGAAATAAATTTTTTCGATAGAAATGCTCGGACAGGTCGATTTCTGTTTCGAGGGGGACAACTTAAGATGTAGGTTACGGACGCATAGCGCTTCAACCCTTGCTACTACAACCCTCACCCCCCAATTTTTGAATAGGGAAGATGGGGTGAGTGATACCTCCTTTGAAAGGTATTTTTATACTGATTTCAGCACAGTTTTTTTTTTTTTTTCATTTTATGCATTAGTTCTCGAAATATTCTTAACTAAGTATTTGAAAATGAAGTGGTGTTTTCATGGCACTTGTAGTGTTTTTTTGAGAAAAATCGACATCTTGATTAAAGATTTCTATGTCAGTGCGTAAAAACTTACCTCGAATATATTACGAAGGAACAATTTCACATACTGAATGAAACTAACACTTTACTTGCGTTTTAAGCAAACAAGGTTTGAAATGGCAGTAATATTGCAATTCATATTTTTTCCATTAAAGTGCACAAAAATTACCCAAACGCGAACGTATATACAGGGCGAGTGTTCGTTTGAAAGATACAGAATGTCGAATATGCATTGAAAAAACACTATTCTTTCCATATATTCGGAACCGGTATTTCGAGTGAACTGAATTTTGTGACCTTTCAACACCTTAAGAATCTAGAGACTCACTTCCAAACTCGCCTACTCATAGAGAAAGATTAATAATAAGTTTATAAATATATTTCAATAAATAATTTGTTTTTTCGTTTTCATTTCACTTTGTATCTATTTTGCACCTTCTCACAAGCGTACACCTTCCACGTCCTGACAAAAAAACTGGAACCAACCCGCCAACGGTGTCCGCTTTTGGGAGATTTCACTGAATATGTACCTACAACTCAAATTTCCGAATACTTTGGGGAGATTTCGGGACTCTGGGGAACTCCAAAGGAATTATGAAAATATCCTGAAAAAAACTAAAGAAACACAAAAACACGTTGCTCACTCGCTGTTCACAGATTAATTTCACTCCCGGTTTATCAACGAGATGTAATCTAAATAATTCTAATTAATTTCAAAAATCTTTTACTTTCGACTTACCACTTTTCTTTCCTCGTTTGAGACGAACTTTCAAAAAGAACCAAAAATGAGTTACCCTTACGCCGAGTCAACTGAGAATCTTCTCGTTCAAGACTTTTCCAGCTACTCCTTAACTTCCGATTCAAACTTAACTGTTTCCGTCTCCGCTTTGAGACCATACTCCCAAACACTGAAGTACCCTAGAAAACCGAAACCGCTTCCCGAATACACTGAGAACCTTCCCGTTTAAGACTTCTCCAGTTACTGCCTTTTTCATCTCTCCAAAGCAAATTGAAGATTTTCCTTTTTCCACCTCCCGAAAAAGGTGATGCAATTCATATCAAACTTTCGTTTACCTGCTACGTTGCAAGTCCCACGATCTCAGCCTCGAATATTCTGCTCTCGTTTGCACTTATAGGTCTACTCCTTTCGTGGAACGATTAGCTGATATCTTTCTGAGTTTCCGGAGGCAACTCGATCAGAAAATCAATATTATTACAATCGTTATCGTCTAGCCTGCATTTTGTACCATACCGATAGCAATTCAATAATTCTCGGACCCATGAATATCAATTCCAGAAGTCTATACTAGTCAACTGAAATATTTCGATTCATTACAAGTATTCAATGAGTGTGAAATGATTCAGAGAGTTCAAAGGAGCAAAGATATTAATCATGTGTTGCTACCAATTTTGAATCGGGATGGGGCTACTCACGATGGACATATCAGATTGGCTAATATGAGCGAGGCCTGCCAATGACGTAGATGTTGGAGTTGGCCTGCCCAAAGCGAACGAGGGTACCAAGTGCAAGACGGTGTCTGTCGTAAAGCGTCGTGGAAAGTGGTACCCAGGTATAGCAGTTGAACTCATGTTGTTACCTTCATATATGACGATTTTCTGTAAATGAAACTATTGAAACTTTTAATATTCTGGCATTGAGTAGGTATCTTTCCTTTTTCTTCTTTGTTCTGTGGTCTGTCTCACTATGCAGCTGTCTTGCTTGATCCGCTTTGATCTGTTGTTTTTTCGGTGTTTTAGGGCTTTATTTCATTCTTGCGTGGTTTTAAAATTGTAATAAGTAAGGTTGATATTTTTATTGTTATATGTGAATATTGTTATGACAGTATTCTGTTTTTGTAATATCTGTGTCACTGATTGCCAAGTTTTTTCATTTTTAGCCTGAAGAAGGCACACTAAAGTGCCGAAACGTTGTGAAAGAATAGTTTCTTATTAATTTGTTCCTTGGACCGATATTTTTTCCACTGTGATTAAACACAACGTTTACAGTGATTTAGAATTTGAAAAAAATTAAAACGAGCAGTTCGATTTAACCAGAATAACATAGGGTTTGTATAATGAAATGAGAAGTCTATTGTCTATAGTGTGTAATGTAATATAGAGATCTAAGTGTTCTTGTAATGTATGACGGTGTTCTTGAGATGTACATATTTATCGATACGGTCAACATTTAATGTGACAGAGACTACAGAGAGCTTATAGAAATAAGAACGAGCAGTTCTATTCTATCGAAAAAATAGAAGACTTGATTGATAAATTTAGAGATGTACTGAGTAGACTTGTTTAAAAGAGATCTGAGTTAAGCGGGGAGTGTAAATTGCAACCATATATCTACTAATACCAATATGGATTATATCCCTGCTTTTCATAGTCACAAAGTGAAGCCAAATCTTTGGTAAGGCTTGAGTTGTACGCTTGCGTCCACTGAAAATTCATAAATTGCGAGAAATTTAGAGGTTATGTTTATTCTGAAAGACAACAAGAAAATAGATATCCAGAATGAAAATATGTCACTTAAATACTTTCAGTTCAATCTATATATATAAAAGAAAGATGTTGGTTACACCATTTATAACTCGAGATCGGATGAACTGATTGTTATGAAACTTCATATATGGATTCGTCTACGGTCTGGTTATTATAAAATACAATAAAACTTTGAAAAAATCGATGAAAATTTTACTTATACAGGAAATGCTTTTTCTCCTTTTGAGTAAGGCCACAAGATGTCGCTACAGTTACAGTTACGCTACCGCTTATTCGTTTGTACTTCATTTGATATTCTCCGCGTTAGATGGCGATATAAACAAATAGTGTGTACAGTGACTATATTCCCTCTATAGTCATTGTAATAGTGTGTAATTTGAGTTGCCTACAACTCTGCGCTGTTGGGCAAAACAAAAATGTCTTAGCGTAGGAATACAGATGTCTCAAATGATAAGATTTCCTTGAGATATGAGAAAAGTTTCGTTCTTACCACTCCAGATGGCGCTATTCACACATTATGACTGATCATTATTAGTTATTTTTATAGTTTTATTTATTCCAAATAACTCTATCGTGAAGGTACTATATTTGACATTATCACAATTAAATGGCGATGAATTTGTTGAGGCTTTCGCAGCCATCAATTGATATCATTTGTTCTTTTTTCGAGCATTTCGGTCGTGGTTTGATATGGTCGAAAAAAGAATATATGACATCAATAACTGTGTAATTTACATAGGGCTTATAGTACCATGAAAGGCTATCAACAGAACCAGAAGCGGGTGAATATCACAGTAAATTTTTATCGAAATGTCAAGTAAATCGGATTTTGGCGATGAGTTCCAATCGTGAGATGTCCATTTTCATCCTTTCTCATAATTTTTAAAATGTTTTTGAATTTCTGTTTCGGCAATAAATATATTTGCGGAAATAAATGAATCCAAAATTGCCATTATTAGTGATTGACATATTATGACATATTATTTTTGTGTATCTGTTCTGTGTAATAGCTCATTTCCATGGAAATATTTGACAGTTCAAAAATCAGAGAACCAAGCCATTGATCTCCGATCACCGGTGATTAAGATTTGTGAAATCCATCGTAAGTATCATTTAGGCGGAACAAAGTTCGCCGGGCCAGCTAGTTTTAGAATATGAATAGGAGTTAACAATGATATTAAGGACTTGAAGAAAACGGAATAAAGCGAGGGGTAAACCGCTGGGGATGTCCGGTGTAGAAGCTCGGGGATGTCCAGGGGATGTCCGGGGATGTCCAGGGGATGTCCCAGGGATGTCCGGGGATGTCCAGGGATGTCCGGGGATGTCCAGGGATGTCCGTAGATTTCCCGGGGATGTCCGGTGTAGGTATACAGATTTTGGTCAGCGGTTTACCCCTCGGAATAAAGCGATTGAAATATTTCACATTAAATTGTGAGGTTACGATCGAAACTATTCACATGAAGTTAAGAATGACATACGTTTCACGACATAATACGATGTGTCGGACAGAGACAGAATTAAAAAATATTTTTATTCTCAATATTGCCGCACAAGCGCAGATCTGGATTGTTACCAAAGCCCAGCTTCAGTTTTGATTGGCTCATTCCCCATATAGGAATTATTAGATATATGATTGCAATACATGTTCTGGAGTGAATGAGCCTGCCAGGATCAAACCCATGGAGCGAGCCAGCTGGCCAGACGTGGCAACGACGTTGAAACTGGAAATTCTCCAACGAGAAGTCTGAAAATCCTACCACCTGGTCTAGTTGACCCACTCCAGGGTTCTCCCTGGAGTTCAGAGGGCAGTATTAGCACGTGAGAGAACACTATTAGCACGTGGTCTTATTGAGGTAAACATTATGAAGTGTGCTGAAAATTTCATTTAAATCAAATAAAAATATGCTTGAACTGTCAAATTATTAATTGATTGATTGAACAATCCGAATATTAATTCATAGTACATAGAAGATTGAGATAGTTTGATTCTGGTGCAAAGAGATGTTCCATATGTAAATCTACGAAGATCGAAAAATACTACTAAATTGCCAAAAATATTAGAAAATATATTAGGTATATATTGTGGAGCGTGCAAATAAACGAGGTGAATCGAGATGGCAATCTTATAATTTGAGATGACCGAGGATTGCATTTCAGTAAATCGATCATACAGGGTATATTTCGAGGTGAGGCTTTTCTTTTGACAGGTGATAAAACTCATCATAATAAGTCATTTTACCGAAAATTCCTTATATAGAATGTTCAATTTGAAAAATTTATGAAAAATTTTGGTCATCAATACTTTAGTACTACTCTAGCCTGCATCTCTCTGTTCATCATATCTCTACATCTCTGCACTAGGTTTATGAACATCCGCGAGTTTTATAAATATTGAAATGAACAGAATAGTAACATAATATTATTCTGTGCAGAGGTGCTCCATTAATTAATTGATGGAAAAAATTGAAGGAAAATGCAGCTTGCGCATAGGGGAATTGAAATCAGTGAGATGCGCTCTGATGAAACGCCCATAAACGGACATCAAACGCGTTCGAAAGACGTACATAGTGTGTTTTCAGTATCCTGATTATCCGTCTACTGAGTACTGAGTGACGAGGCCAGACATCACCTACATATTACTTTCTAAGTATAACATTATAAATCGTTACATTGGCTAAACAAAACAGTATTTACGCGATAGGATGAAACAACATAAATATGATAGTGAAAATATTGCAAATTTGAACAAAACTGCTTTAACTTTACATCAAATGACTATGGGCCATAAATTATATATATATATATATATTCTTTTGAAAGCGAGAATTACATACTGTTTTGTAATATCAAACAATATAGGCATATGGCACGTGTGAAGAAATAGCGACAAGAAACAGATTGTATAAAAAAATAAAATCTGTTTCCCGCTCCAAATCTGAGTGTTAGCAGAGGAAATGTGAACGGGGTACCATACAATTCTTCGTATGATACACGAGAACAGATAAAAACCTCTGAAAAAACTCTGTCTCCCCGTATATATGTAGTGATACTGAATTTGTTAAAAAAAAATATGCCATAAATTTAATTTTGAAGATGTAAAAATTCTCGATAAAGAGGTTGGTTATAGACGTAATATAAGCGAGATAATTCATATAAAAAGAAATAACACCGTAAATCATAGGGAAGATGTACAATATCTAAGTACGATTTATAATAATATACTTAGAAAGTGGTAAGTGATGGCTGGCCTCGTCAATAGTGTTATGTCCATTCCAGATCAATATTTTGTGATATTATGTTAATGTCATTGTCATAAATGTAGAAACTGATAAGGTGATAAGAGATGTTTGCATTGTGTATCTGCTCTCTAAGTTTTCGATTTCTTTATAGGGTGTGAATCTTTTCAAAAAGCGTACAATATTGTTTATCGTAACTAGGTAATTTATTTTCATGTTATGTTGTATTTCTTATAATATATTTTTGTTTTTATTTCCAGCCTTGAAAGAGAAACGAATTTGTCGGCATTGTCACAAATAAACAATAGATAATAAACAGTGTCCAATATTCCCAATAATTCTCTTTCTCAATTTAACAACAATGGATGATAACCAAATTCTTATTTATATTGAATTTTGGAACGATACTAAAAGTAATCATCTTGGTTTTTGATGTAGTTTCTGGATATGGTTTTCTACAGGGGAGTACTGATGCTATTTGGTCTCAGTGTGGTTATGCACTTCAAGAGGTGGGTAGCTGATAATGATAGCCTGAAGGAAGCCCAATGAAGGAGCCGAAACGTTTCTGAAGGAATAGTATTGTTTTATTTTGTTCCTTGACCGATACCATCAATTTAATACTTCCTAATCTTTCCGAACCCGAGCCTACTGAGAGCCTTCCCGTTCAAGAATTATCCAGCTAATGTCAGTTCTTCGTTTTTCAAAAGCAATTAAAGATTTTTATTCCACCTCCAGTGGGCGGATTCCGAGGATCGTATCAGATTTTCAATGTTGCAATTCCCGCGATCTAGCCTTGAAGTTTACGCTGCCTCCGCATCCCGATTCCATCACGAAAGGACCACAACATTCAAGTGAAACAGACTTTCAAAGAATGCGTTGAGAAAAACCCAGAAAAAAAACCATGGGATACCCCTAAAATGGCGCCACGAAGATATAGTAAAACAGGTAACAGAACAGCAAAGAGTCCCATATTCGATGCGTCAGCAGGTAGTCCACCCCTGAATAGCAATTCGCAAAAATGGACCTAATCTTATCGATGAGGTGGTGGGAAATTTTATTGAGGTTCGGAGACGGTAAGACCTAATTAGGAAAATGTCAAAATAGAGGACTACAATGCGAACAAACAGATTCGAACTAGAAGCGTGCGTATTTCGAAGGAACCTAGACGCCTACATTTGTGAACATGGTTTTTTATTTTTTCGATATTATTTTTTCTGTATTGACTTCTGAGTTTTTGGTTATGTTCGTTTACTTACTCGTTTTTTGCTTATACTTATACTTTCATCAGCCGCCACTGAAAGTGCGAGGAATCTTTACCTGAACTCCGCCTGATTTCTGAAAGCGGAAGGTACGAAAAAGGACAATAGGGTCATATACCCATACTTAGCGGCATAGGATTTTGTATAAAATGGAAAAGAGCAGGTACTCGAAGGATAAGGGATTCTTACAGGCGCCAGAGATCAGATAAGCAGATACGAGGTAAAACTGCTATTGCAGTTTGAATAAACATTGTTGAACATAAAAATTATTAATTTCAAATTCTCAATATAATACTAAATTGATATACAGGGTGATTTTTTAGTGTTTCATTAGACGTTTTCGAGGAAGGAATTGAGATACAAATTCGAAATTTCGTATTTTTGTTTTAGAGCACATGAACTCAATTTGTAAAATATTTTCAAGCGGAATCTACTTCTGGTTTCATCGGAAACGAATGTGAACTTCGCTATTTCAAATGGAACACCCTGTATATCTATACATATTTGAATTATTCGTTTAATTCTGCAATGATTTGATATGTGATTGTTGAGTAATTGCCTGATTCTCAAATTTTTGGACAGAAAGATTGACACAAATAAGTGTTTATATCTCCAAAATCTCTCATTGTAAGAAATCTTTTTCGCAACAGTGGAACGAATGAAAGTACGCTGATACTGCTTCTTGTATAAATTATGAGGAAATATTATACAGGGTTTCTGAAACAGGGCTTCAAAGTTAGCCTCAACAAAACTATGAAATTTCTTTTTTTTTTCTAATGGAAACCATATAATTGCTCGTCAAAAACTAAATCTAGAGTGTTCCTAACATTCCATGTCTTTAAAATCAGTAGTTTTGCTGTTATCGAATAAAATTCGAATTTCACGACTAAAGCCAGGTTTCTCTCAGTCAAATTCATTGGTATGAATGTCTTTTACAGAGTGGGCTATGTTAGGAATTGTCATTCTTAGGTATTTTTATTGATCAGATTTTTGGAAAAATTGCAAGAATAATTAGGTACACTAGAATAGAATGATATATCGAAAGCCTGTCCTTTATTTGCACCGAATGTGACAAATAAACAAAGCAGGAAATGAATGATGACTAAATAAAAAAAAAATAGTTTGAAATTATCACAACCATTTTCCTAACAACAAAAAACTTTGACAGAAATTTAATAATCGCTATAACAATAAATGTTCAAAATGTTGGCCCCCTTCCTCCGAACATTTATTGATTCTTCTAAGAACTTTGATTTGGTTGAAGGTGGATTTCTTTCGTTAGAAATTCTGACTACCCTTTCTACTATTTCGTTACATTCACCATGAATGAAGAACATATTTAAAGCATCATTGTTACTGTAATTGTGATTTTGCATATTGTCTGAATTCAAACAACAAGTAATAAATGACAGTTCTCAACAGTGCATTATGAATGAACTGACATATTCTAACTATTGACATAGCCTACTTGAAAATTATCTTAATAAACCTATGATTATAGACAAAGAAAACTGGATTAATTCCTGAAATTCGAATTTTATTCGATACTTATTATAAAGACATGAAATGTTTGGCACACTCTAATTGGTTTTTGACGAGCAATCGATCGAAATTACAAAGTTATATGGTTCCCATTTGAAAAATGGCTAACTTTCAAGCCCTGTTTCAGACACCTTGTATAATATTTCCTCATAATTTATACAAGAAGCAGTATCAGTATACTTACTTTTGTTCTATTGTTGCGAAAAAAAATTCTTACAATGATAGATTTTGGAGATATAAACACTAATTTGTGACAATCTTTCTGTCAAAAAATTTGAGAATGAGGCTATAACTCAACAATCGCTTGATATGGTTGCGCATATCATACATTGAATCATTGCAGAATTAAACGAAATATTCAAATATATAATATACAGGGTGTTGCATTTGAAATAACGAAGTTCACATTCGTTTCCGGTAGAACCGGAAGTAGATTCCGCTTGAAAATATTTTACAAATTGAGTTTATGTACTCTAAAAAAATACAAAATTTAGAATTTGTATCGCAATTCCTTCCTCGAATACGTCTTATTAAACACTTAAAAAAAATCACCCTGAATAACGAAAAAACGCTCTGATCGGTCAGATTTTGGTGAAAGGTGGATAAATAAGGGTGCTCAAATGAGTTTGATATCACTACCCCTCTAGCTGCAACCCCTAACAGCTCTCATTTTTGAATTGGAATAGGTGGTCGAACAGCACCTTGTTGGAAAGGCAATTCAATTTGCTGCATGAGTGTATTTTTTTTCATCGCTTTATTATTATACAGAGTTACTCAGTATTCCATAAATAACTTTCACACGCTGAATTTGGATCTTTGAGATGGAAAAAAAAACGCTCGGACGGGTCAAAACATGAATTCGATATCACTACCCCCTAGCCGCTACCACTTGGAGCAAAAAACCGAGACAATAACTGAAAATCTGAAAACAATAATATTTACAAAGTAAATCGTGCGCTTTCGTATTGAAATAATTGCTGTTAGGATAGCGAAAACTGAAGGTCTCTGCAGTATACGTTTCAGGTCATCTTGCTCGCTCGCCTGATAAATCTATCCATATCATCTGGCATCTTTCCATCTTCACTCAAGATGAGCACCGTTATTCCCGTACATAAATGCAATGATGTAAATGAAATAATTAACTACAGACCTATCTCAATACTTAGTTCTATCTCTTAAATTTTTGAAAAAGTGGTACTGAAGCGTATGATGGATTATTTGGATAAATTTAATGTTATCACGAATTGTCAACACGGGTTCAAAACCGGTTGCTCAACTGAGACGGCTGCTCGCGTGCATTTGTCTGCTTGTCTATACCATTCATAATGAATATATTATACATATAGGTAACTTAGGATTCAGGGGAATCTTCTTAGAATGGCTGCATAGCTTCCTGGTGGGAGGATCAATGGTTGTCAAAGTGACTCATTTTCGAGCAAATGTGATATTAATATCTGTGTCCCTCAGGGATCGGTGCTGGGTCCTCTTCTCTTCATATTGTTTGTCAATGATTTACCTGAACATCTTGTTGACTGTCAATTGATCAAGTTGATCCTGTTCGCCGATGATACTTCTATCGCTGTGGCATCTGGCAGTGTTGACTTCTTTCTTGCTGTAGCAAAATAGTAAGGACCTTCATGGACAGGTGTAGTGCCAATGCGCTCATTGTCAATATAAAGAACTTAAAGAAGACTAGCTGTGTTTCTTTTGGAATAAGAGACACTATCCCATTGACGCTCCAGGTGGGAGATGTGAAAATTTCTTCATCAGATAAAGTTAAGTTTCTGGGGGTTCATCTCGACAGTACTTTGAGATGGTGTGAACACAAATATATTTTTACAACTCGAAAAACCGTTTTAAAAAAAAACACGGAAAGACTTAATACGAGCTTTATTCAGATGTATCTACCAACCTAACTGTCATACAGTTCTACAAGCTTTTATAAACTCATGAATAATGTCTACTAAGCATACTGGCGTTCATTGCCACTACTTCGAGGAGTTACTTGGGATATGGTTACATATTATCTCCCCCTTTTAATGAACTGAGTTCAATCTTATTGTTTGAACTCCGTTTATCAATGATCATTTGAAATTTCATTATGAAAATTTTATACATTACATAGAAAATTATGATTAAACATATAATTATAAAAATGAAGTACAGGGTTGAAAGATGGTTTGGATGTAAATTCCATTCGTACAATTTTAAATCAGAAATATTTGTTACATTCAGAGGTTCTACAGTTAAATCTTGAATCTGTGAGATGTTTAAATCATTAAGTTGGAATACATGGTATAAATTATCAATATTGGATAATTCAAATGTTTTTAGTCCATTAGATATGATACAGTTGCTTTCAATCATTAAAATCTTCTTGGGTTCATGTTCATATGTTAAATGTCCTGAACAGTTTTCACTTATAATGCTATTGAACAATGATAAATATTGTCCATTGGGTAATAGTTGTAAGTCTTCAGAACTTGTTACCGGTTTTCTCGAACAGTTTTCATGTTTTTCACGCACAAATTCACTCAAACACGTAGGTGGTTTCACTAGTCTGTTCTGTGGGCACAACATCCATTTTTCCACTTGCTGGCATTCTTCGTACAGGGACCATATGATTTCTTCTTCTTCGATGAGCAAATACTTTGGTTGATCTATTATATTGGTATTTAAGAAGGGAACGAAATTCAACTCCAAAGTACTATAAGGAATATCATTTACCAAAGGCACTTTTATAATAAATGTAATCTGCGATTTCTCAATTTTAACTGATGTGAAACAGACTGAGTAAAAATCCTTCAAGTAGACTAATTTTTTCAATAAATTATCATCTTGAATATAATTCCTGAAATAACTCAATGACAATATTGACTCATGTAGAAGGTGAAGCCTAGCAAAACTAATGGCAGTATTTATTTCTGAAAGAATTCTGGATATTTTATTCTGTTCAAATTGCAAAAGGAAAACTTTATCTAAGATTTGCTGTAATTTCATGAATTTATCAATTTGTTTTATCATAATATTGGTTTGATTCTGAAATCTATCAGATATCGATTTCACTATAGTTATAACTCGATTTTGATTTATCTTTATGGTATCTGCATCATTTCTCAATGATCGAAAATATTCTTGATAAAGAGTTTCGTCTTCATCGTCTAAAGTGCCAAAGAGAAATTTGGAAATTCTTCCTCCAATATTAACAAGGCCTCTTTTCTTCCTTGATGGAATTAATTCATGCAAAATTTGTTTATTTGTAATTATTTGATTTGATGTCAACTCATACAAGTATTTCGTTGCTTCATCCCTTGGTTCATTCTTCTTAATTACATCATTTAAAATTTCTTCATGTTTGTTGAGGATTGAACCTATTCGTGACAGGTCATAATGGTACATAAGAACATGGTCTTTTTGAATTATGAATGTTTTAGGACCATTGAATGCAATTATATTATTTCGGACTTCTTTCGTTTTTAGGCAAAATAGTGTTTCAAGAAAAAGTAGAATTATTGTCATGTAGAAAGGGGCCATCCTGAAACAGATGATTATTAATTTTTTCTTTGTTTGATTTTACTTTTATGATAAACATGTCCTTTATTAGCTTCCTTTACGAGGACATTATCTAAAATTTTGATGTTTACTTCTTTGAATCGGGGCTTCAATTTAGCGTCTGCCGGTAATTTGAAAAATGCTTTCTGATCATCATCTAAAATAACATCTTCCGATCTGTTTTCATTTTCCTTCTGTCGTCTTTTTTCGTTTTTCTTGTTGTTTTCCGTTAATATATATATATATATATATATAAGCCGGTTTATAACGTCTTGCGACGTTGTCCGACGCCTAATTTCCAACGTTGTCGATGTGCGCAATCTTCTGGAGTTAAATTTCTAGCGCTCATTGATTTTTCGACGGATTTCTGCCATTCAAGTTTGGGTCTGCCTCTTTTTCGTCGACCTTGTGGTTGCCAATCTAAAACTTGCTTGGGCAGGCGATTATCTGGCATTCTGTTAACATGACCGAACCATGTTAGTTGTTTCACCTCTATATCCTGCCAAGTGGTTCCCCCAATTCCCATCCTTGCCTTTAGTTCCTCATTTCTTATCCGGTCTCTCCTTGAAATTCTGAGCGATCTTCTTATTGCGTCCATCTCAACAGCTTCTATTCTTGATTTTAATCTTTCTGGAATTCTCCAGGTTTCAGCACCATATGTGAGTGAACTTTTTATCATGGTCTCGTAAATTTGAAATTTTCTATTCTTAGTTATTTCTCCACTCCATAGAATACTGTTGAGACACCCTATCATTTTTTTGGCGGAGGTGATTCTTTTTTCAATTTCTTTGATGTCCGTTCCGCTTTCGTCGAATGTTACCCCCAAATAGACGTAGTCCCGACAGCCATATATGCGATGTCCGTTTTGGAGATCCAGAAAATCAGGCGTACCCCCTATCTTCAAGTACTTTGTCTTCTCTAGGTTGACAGTTAAGCCCCACTCATCGTACTCCTCCACCAGTTTGCGCAGCATATACTCCATATCCTCTTGGTCCCCAGCAAGAACGGCCTGATCATCTGCGAATTGCAGCGTATAAATGCAATTATCGTTCAGTTCTATCCCCATTCCTCGTATCTTTCTCTTCCACTTTTTCAGGCAGGCTGCTACATAAATTTTAAAGAGAGTTGGTGAAATGCAGCATCCTTGTCTCAATCCTTTAGTGACTGCGAATTCTTCTGTTAGAAATTTTCCAATTTTCACTCTTGATTTGGATCCTTTATATAGTTCCTGCAGTGCCTCTATGTATCTGTAGTTTATATTGGAGTGTTTAAGGATTTCCCATAGTCTAGATATTGGGACAGTATCATAAGCTTTCTGTAGATCTACAAAAGTGATATGGGTTTCCATGTTTCTTGCATTTCTTTTTTCAATAACTTGCTTGAGGCAGAATACGTTGTCCGTGCAGGATCGTCCAGCTCTGAAGCCACTCTGTTCTTCCTCTTCAAATTCTCCATACTCTTCCTCAATAAGGTCTCTTAAGATTTTACCGTATAGTCTACTCATAAGACTGGTGACTGATATTCCCCTATAGTTACTGCACATTTTTTTGTCGCCTTTTTTGTGGATGGGAGTGATATGAGCGTCTTTCCATGGAGCGGGGACTGGATGTCCATTTATACATTTGTCTATAATGCAGGTTATGTGTCTTACGAGCTTACTACTGCCAAACTTCAGCATTTCTGCATAGATACCCTCCGGGCCGCTAGACTTCCCGTTCTTCAGAGACATGATGGCTTTTTTTACTCTGTTTTCCTGTATTCTTATCTCCTCTCCCAGGATCCGTACTTTCCTCGTCGGTGATTCAGCGATGAATTGTTGTCTAGTTTCACCAAGCAACTGTTCATAATAGCTCTTCCATTCCCCTGGTTCAATGACTTGGATTTGGGCTCGATCTTCTCCACTATTTTTTAACTTTCCTATGAAATTCCAGATATCCGAGCACTTCCGTCCACCTATGTACTTGTCAACCTCTTGGCATTTAAGGTCCCACATTCTGTTCTTTTCCATTTTGATTATCCTACGTAGTTGTCTGTTGGTGTCTTTATATTCTTTATGATCTCGTTCATTTTTCGTGCTGAGCCATCTTAAGTATTTCCGTCTCTTCTCGTTTACCAAAGCCTCGATGTCCTCGTTCCACCATAGTTTCTTACTGGTTCTTCCTGTCTTTATTCCTACTGCTTCTGTGGTAGCTTCTTTCAGACTTGCGATGACATTGTTGTAAACTTCTTCAAAACTTGCTTGTTCTATATTGGGCAGCAATTTCTGGTCTAATCTACTGTGATAGAGCAGTACGGTACCTTCGTTTTCGAAGCTGTGGAAATTATATTTTATGTTCTCTATCTCATTTAAGTTGTCACATCTCGTGTCTCTGGATTTCATTCTTCTAAATGGAAAAAGCACTTGGGCTCTCAGCAAGTGGTGGTCTGTTCCGCATGATGCCCCTCGTAGAACACGCACATCTCTCCATCGGAATATTGATTGCTGTTTCCGATTGCTGTTTTCCGTTAATACTTTAGAAATTTCCTTAAGATTCTGATTATATTGTTCAATATAATTGGATACTTTTTCATTATCCGTGTATTCAACGGGAAGGCTATAATTCAAATCAGATTTTATGATCTGTAGAGGACTATATTTTAGGGTGGAATGAATAGAATTATTATAACTAAGAAGGGCTCTATTTAATTTCTCTCTCAAACTCAGATTTTTATCTTCGATTACCCTCATTTGTTCGGTCAAGGTTGAATGAAATCTCTCAACAATGGCATTCGATGTTGGATTATAATTTGTCACGTAATGTATCTCTATATTATGTGTGGAAGCGAATTCTTGAATTATCGCGTTCTTAAATTCCGTTCCATTGTCGGTTGTTATTTTCCTAGGCGTTCCATGATTCGAGAAATAGCGAATAAGTGATTCTACAATTTCTACTGACGTTTTACTTTTAAGAATGAAACATTGCCCGTGTCTTGAGAATGAATCTACTAATGTGAGACAGGGTGTTTTCGAAATATTTATTGTATCGGCATATAAATGTTCGAAAGGTTTTTCACCGATTGGATTTTGTTTGAATATTAATTTATTGGGTTGTCTTTCATATTTTTGACGTTGGCATATATCACAACTATTCACGTAACGCTGGACTTTGAATGACATTTTTGGAAAATAGAATTTTTTCTTAATGCTTTCCACATTCTCTTGAATACCTCTATGAGTAGTTTTAGTCTCATGATACATTTTGATTTTTTCAATTTGTTCTTCTTCATCTTCTATATCTTCCAATAAGATATTTGAAATTTTGAATTTGAAACTTCCTGAATTGAAAAGTTTATGTGCATATTGTATAAATGGCGTTTCGATATTTTTATCTTGGAAGAATATTCCATATGTTTTGTCTGGGGAAATGAATTCTTTCAAAAATTTGGTAAATTGATTTTCTTCTGAAATAGATAAAATTAATCTGAATTTTGATTGATTATGTAATTTTATTTTACTAACATTGAACTTATTGCTCTTTTTAATAATGATTTGGTATTGAAAAACATTAATGGCTCGTTCAGTGTGAGGAATTTCTAGAATAGGGTCTTCTTGGTTCGAATGTATTGTTTCATTATCTGAGTTATCATCTGCATCTATTGACATTAATTCATCAAATTCTTCTGGTCTTAATTCTAAATCTTTATGTGATATTTGAGGAATAATTGAATCGAGATCCGATAATAATTGTTCTTTCTCAGTAATATTAAATTCATCATTTTTAATTCTAGATAGAGCATCTGCGTTGTTATTCGCACCTTTCCGATACTTTATTTCAAAATTGAATTCATCGAGTTTTATTCTCCAACGCATCAATCTTGAAGAGGCTTCTTTTAGTGAAAATAACCAAGTAAGAGGTCGATGATCAGTGTAAATAATAAATTTTCTTCCAAATAAATAAGGTCGAAAATGTTTTGTTGCCCAAACGATAGACAGTAATTCCTTTTCAATAGTTGAGTAGTTTATTTCTGCTTTATTGAGAGTACGGCTAGCATAAGCTATGGGCAAGTCGTTCGGTGGATTTCCCTGCGATAAAATAGCACCAACTGCATATTTCGAGGCATCTGTTGTTAGAATGAAAGGTTGATTAAAATCTGGGAATTGAAGAATAGGATGATTTATCAACATGTTTCTACTAATATTGAATGATTCCAGATATTCTTGATTTTCCAAGTTTATCTTTGCATCTTTTTTCAGACATTGTGTTAAAGGTTTAGTAAGCTTGGAAAAATTTGGAATAAACTTTCGGTAATAACCAATCATGCCTAAATAGGATTTTATTTCTTTAGGATTTTTTGGAATTGGAAAATTCTTAATAGCTTCTATTTTTTCTGGGTTAGGCTCGACTCCTTTATCTGAAATTTTGAATCCTAAAAACATTACTTCATTTCTGAAAAAATATGATTTATCCAATTGAATTTTGAATCTTTCTTGTTTTAGTACTTCCAGTACAGTTTGAATGTCTGCTAAATGTTTATCGGGATCTTTAGAGAATATTAATATATCGTCCATGTATACTACACAAATTTTTCCTAATAGGGGTCTTAAAACTTCATTCATTACTCTCTGAAATGTGGATGGGGCATTTTTGAGACCAAAAGGCATTCGCAAAAACTCAAAATGTCCATCATCCGTAGCAAAAGCAGTTTTTTCTATGGATTCTTCGTCGAGTTCAATTTGGTGATATCCTGATGCTAAATCAATCGTGCTGAAATATCTTGCACCTTTCAAATTATCTAACATTTCATCGATACTTGGAATTGGGAATTTGTCATCGATTGTTTTTTCGTTAAGTTTTCTATAATCGATTGCAATTCGCCACTTTTGTACGCCTGATTTATCCGCTTTTTTGGGAACGACTACAATAGGAAAAGACCAGGGTGAAATACTCGGTCTAATTATATTTTTATTTAAAAGATCTTTGATTTGATTTCTGACTTCTTCTTTGTGAATTTCTGGGTATCTATATCGTTTAACATAGACTGGGTTATCATCAACTGTTCTGATATTGTGTTTGATCTTACTTGTAAAATTTAGTGGTTCTCCGGGAAATTGCAAAACTGATTTATTACTCTGCAAAATTTTTGTTAATTGATTTTTCAAATTTTTGTCTAGGTGATTCAAATCTAAAGATAATTCTTCTCTTGGTTTCACCTGTTGTAAATGAAGGTTATGGGAAACGATTCCATTAGTTAAAACATTATTTTTCATATCCACAGTAAGTTGTAGATCTTTCATTAAATTATAACCGATTACACCGTCATATTGAGGATGAAATTTATAAACAACAAATGGGTAGGATGTATCATAGCCAAATATGTCAAGAGGGAATAGCATTTTATTGTTACAAGAATCTTTTCCTGTAGCTGTTGTAAAATATGTGCTTTCTTTATAAATTGAATTTGGAAAATAATTATAAGCAATTATTGGATCGATAATTGAAATTGAACTGCCTGAATCGACTAGTAATTTACAAGGAGGATTCTGCAATTTGATATATGGAAGACTTGCTATTCTTTCATCATTAAAATTTAAGTCATGGGTGTTTGATAAGGACTTTCCTGAAAATTTTCGTTCTCGATCTCTGGAGATTGGAACTCATTTGAACTTAGGTATTTCGATTCATAACTTTCATCGTAATTTTCATCATAATTTTCGAGAAATTGTTCTTCTGGTGGAAATTCATTTTGCTCTTCGGTATTCGTTAATTCTTCCGATATAAATTTTGGAGGTGCTCTAGGTCTAAAATAGTTTTCTCTAGGTTGATAATTTGGTTTGGGTTGACGTATACTTGATGATTCATTAGGACGTTTTTGAGGTAAAATTCTTGTCCTTATTGACATTGGTTCTGGTTTATTGGTGGGTCTATAATTAGGATTGGGTTTGAAAACGTTTTGAGGTTTTCCAAATACTTGCTCATTAGTAAAATATTTTGTTTGACTTGAATGCTGAATCGGTTGCATACGTATTGGTTGACTTGGGAAATTCTGATTCGGAATGAAATTGATATGTGGACGCGTATTCTGTTTGAAAGAATTTTGATTATAAGTGGAATGATAAGAGGAATTGTTAATTTTCTCTCTACTAGTATGAGGAGTTTGTGAAAATGAGTTTAAATTTGGAATGAAATTTAGTTGTTGTCTCTTTATCTCTCTATTTTCTAACATTTTGCATGTTTCATCGAACTTTCGTTCATTATTATCTAATAAATTTCTGACATTTTCATCAACATTATTATAAATTACTCTTTGCCCAATTCTTTCAGAAATGTTCCTGTAAATCACAAGTTCGTTCTGATTGAATCCTTGCATTTGCAATTGATAATCGAAATGCAATTTAGTTTGTTTAATTCTTTCCAAGAAATTTAAAAGAGGTTCTTTATAGGCTCTACGCATATTTTGATATTCGTCTTGTAAAACATCAAAATTGATTCTAAATCCAAACTTATCAATTAAAATTTGTTTTAATTGTAGCCAATTATTTGGGATGGGGCCTGAATTCATAATTATTCTTGCTTCATCAATTATTCTAGATTTTATCATAGCAAAGCAATAATGATTAATTCGAGCATTGCTCGTGCCTCCGAATTTTGAAATATAATTTTCTATTTCTACAATAAATGATTGGAGTTCGTTTGAATTACCATTGAATTTTGGTAACAAATCTCCAAATAACTTTAAATCGTTAATATCTACTGTGTCGTTTTGACTTCCTGAAGCCTGAGTCATTTTGGTATCAAGATTTTTGAATTTTTCAATTAAATCGTCTATTTTGATTTCGGGTATTTTACCAGTTTGTTTCTTACAATTACTTCTTAAAAATTAAAAAAAACAAGTATTCCTTTGGTCTAGAGAATAGAAAAACTAGGAGGTTAGCAGATCAACCAACTCACTGTATTGCTTTCTGTCCTGGTTTGAGGGGCGCTACTCGATCAATCCTCAGGGGTGTTTTCAGACGTTGAAAAGCTCACAAGCAGACCAGAGAGGGTTCACCTTACACTTCTTCAGGGATTCAGCCTCTCGTCGTGGACTCCTGCTCACTCGTGGGTTTGTTGCTACTTTTGATCGGTTTCACACTCGATTGACGTCACAAACTTTCACAACTGCAGTTCTTTGTATATTGCTCAAAGAAATTGATTTCACGTATTCTTTTTCCGGAATACTAGCAATATCCCATCCTCGTCGCCAAATATATTTTTACAACTCGAAAAACCGTTTTTAAAAAAAACACGGAAAGACTTAATACGAGCTTTATTCAGATGTATCTACCAACCTAACTGTCATACAGTTCTACAAGCTTTTATAAACTCATGAATAATGTCTACTAAGCATACTGGCGTTCATTGCCACTACTTCGAGGAGTTACTTGGGATATGGTTACATATTAACACATAGATGTGTTGAGTAAAAAGTTGAATACATCCTATTACGCAATAAACAAGTTGAAATTATGCTTACCATTCAAGTCAATTCTAGATGTGTAGGCAGTTTAATTTACAGTCACTTGCAATTCAACGTATTGTTTTGGGGTGCCTCTATTGACGCAAAGATGGTATTTTGACACAAAAAAGGATAATGCTTCTGATTTTCATCATCAGCTCGCTTTCCCCCTACAGACCGCTCTTCATCAAACATCACATTTTTACGGTCCCTTGTATTTATATACAAAAACAAATGTCTATTGTTCATGAGACGAAATCTTGGAAGTTTTGCAGGACTGTCGAGCCACCACAATTATTGCACGTGAAATTTTGAGACCTTGTGTTTGCCTCGACATAGAATAACAAAATTTGAACTTTCCCCATCTTATAAGGGCATAAAAATCTTCAATTATCTGCCAGAACGATAAAATGAGGTAAAATTCAGAAAGACCATAAAACGTAAAGGTACTGATTGAAAAATCGTATTATACTTTAGAGGAATATTTAGCAGATGGTCAATTCTCATAATTTTGTTGAATTATTTTGTGTTTTTGGTATATAATATTTATTGTTGAGTTAAATTTTCTTTACTGGGAACAAAGCTTTTATGACTTGTCCTAAACATTCTTTTTTTGTGATGTCGAAGGGATTAATGAAGAGTATTATTATTATTATTAAAGCTAAAAATTCGGGGCGGAAAGTTATGCATGGCCCACCCTGTATATCTATTGTGCTTCCGGCTTCGTGTATGTGTAAAGGTACGATTCCACCAAAACCGTGTGCCGCACAAATGTTCACGAACATTTTGTGCTGTACTCCAGTAGTTCGCGTACAGGCTGTGAACACATTTAGCGTCCGTTTCAGCTTTGTGTAACTCTATTGTGCGCGCACAGTGCAGCACACCGTATGTACGAACAAGTTCTCAGTGTTTCGCTTTCCGTCAATAGTTGAAAATATGTAGGATCAAGAAAATGTTGTGCTTTGTATAGTGCAGCTTTACAGGTTGCCCAAAATTCGATAATCACTGAGAGCATCTCGAGAACCATAAGGGTTAGAGAAAAAATGTTCGAGGACTCCCGACCTCTTTTTTCAAAATAATTAATTACCAGCAAACAGATCCGGATTTATCTGAATTGAAAAATTGCTGTTTAAATATTTCGCTATATCTCGTTTTCTGTTGAAGATATCACAAGAATTCCAAAAAGTTTTCTGGCTATATTATACCTACTAATTGGGTGCGCGAGGAGTGTTCGGGTTTATGCTAGATTCTCTACGGATTTACGGGTCCCAATGGCAGTGTTCACAATACGTTCCGTAATTTTCACGTTTACGTTCGAGTTACGCTAGCCCGTAATCCAAACGTAAAGTTAAAATAATCTCATCTTTATGTTCGAGTTTTGGGTGGTCTCTAGGGATATTTGAAGTTCTAAGCGGTTGAGTTTAAATTCTGCTACATGTCACAAAAATTTACCTAACTGAACTGAATTCCAATGCTAAATTCAAAAAGTGCAACCAACTACATACTTGCAACTATTTGTTTGCATATTATTTTCCAAATTTTGCTTTCGGTTCTTCAAACGACGCGACGGCTCAATAAAAAAAGTCCCAATGCTTCAAACGTCCCAAAAAATAAAAAGGGTCTTGTGAATTGCGAAAAATTTGAACAAGAAACTATAAAAACCTGCAAGTAGCTGCGAAATCAAAAAGCACATAAAAACTTCTTTTACAAACTTTCATTTAGTTTCACCTGTCCCGGTTTCTGATGTCTGTCTGTCTGTCTGTAATCAAATCTTGCAAGTTAAATATGACATACTTCTAATTCTCCGATTGATTTGAAATTTGGCAGGTGTACATAATTCTGGTGACAATGCATCATGAAATATTTGTTACAGAAAAAAACAACATGGCTGCTCCAAAATGGCGGATGAGGTAACTATGATATGATTCCATTCGAAATTAGTATCTGGGGGTTTTGTGTTCGACAATGATGATTCTTCTGTCAAAATTGGAAAATTGAAGATGGCGACTACAATATGGCGGACGAGTTTTGTAATTATGATCCGATTCTATTCAAAACTGGTATCTGGGGGATTTCTGGGTCGGAAATTACGTGTTTGTTACGCGTTACGTCCACTGTAAACCTAGCATTTTTGAACTGAAAAAAGGTGGCGAGACGATTAGAGATAGGGAGTCCTGGTCGGGTAGTGGGTAACTCCCATATATCTTACCTATAACATCAATATGGCTTATACGAGTAGGTACCCCTGCTAATCACAGTCACAAAGTGACGCCAAGTCTTTAGTAAGGATTGAGTTTTACGCTTGCGTGAACTGGAAATTTCAAAATTTCGAGAAATTAAGAGATTATGCATATTCCGAAAGAAAACGAGGAAATATCGAGAAAGAATATCATAATATGTCGCTTAAATATTTTCAGTTCAATTCTAGAATATGAATAGGACTAATAGGAGTTAACAATGATATTCAGGACTTGAACAAAACGTTATAAAGCGATTGAAACATTTCACATTATTATGATTATGACTTACGTTTCATGACATAAAACGATGTGCCAGAGAGAGACAGAATTGGTATAGTTATTTTTGTATCTAGTGCGCGAAATGCTACTTTGGTGATCGAGAACTGATTTTTTTTAACGAGGCGCAGCCGAGTTAAAAAAAATAGTCGAGATCACCAAAGTATTTCGCGCATGAGATGCAAACAAATTTTTTTCTACGAACGTTCGTGCACTGGCTGCACCATAAATGTTAACATTGTAAATAATAAATAGAATTAAGTAGTGTTCAATTTTCTCACAATTTGAAAGCCTTAATTATTGTTATACATCTATATATATAAAAGAAAGATGTTGGTTACACCATTTATAACTCGAGATCGGATGGACTGTTGGTTATGAAACTTGATATATGGATTCGTCTACGGTCTGGTTATTATAAAATACAATAAAACTTTGAAAAGATCGATGAAAATTTCACTCATACAGGAAATGCTTTTCCTTCTTTTGAGTAAGGTCACTAGGTGTCGCTACAGTTACAGTTACGCTACAGCTTATATTGCGTTAGATTGCGATGTAAACATATAGTGTGTAATTTGGGTTGCCTCTAACTCTGCGCTGTTGACCGAAACCAAAATATCTTAGCGTAGGAGTGCAGATCTCTAAAATGATTAGATTTCGTTGAGATATAAGGGAAAATTCGTTCTTACCACTTCAAGTGGCGCTATTCACACATTATGACTGATTATTCTATACTATACTAAACTGGTTATTAGTTATTTTTACAGTTTTATTTATTCAAAACAAAATAAGGTAATCGCGAAGGTACTATATTTGATATATCACCATTCGATGGCGATGTATAGAACTTATAGTACCATGAAAGGCTATTACCAGGTCAAGAAGCGAATGAATATCACAGTGAATTTCAATCGAAATGTCAAGTAAATCGGATTTTGGCGATTGGTTTCAATCTCATCTACTCATTCTCATTGCATTCTCATCTACTCTCATAATTTTTGAAATGTTTTCGAATTTCTGTTTGGGAATTAATATGTTTGCCATAGTTAGTAATTACATTTTTGTTTTTGTTCTGTGTGACAGCCCATATCTATGGCAACATGGAAATCTCGCTGCTCCACCAACTGAGATGTTTACCAATTATTTTAAGCTGAGCACCAAAAGGCTAAGATGTGTAAAATAATGGTGTGACCACTAATTAGATTTTGATTAGCCAACTTTGGGAATATTAGAAAAGTTTCGTTTTTCCCCTTCAGAAAGCGCTATTCACAAAATAAGTTCTAATTTTATTAGTTGGTTCAAATATTTGAATTCATTCTGGTGAACGTCAAGAAGGAAAATAAGAAAATGTCTTAGCGTATTTGTGAAGTGAAGTTAAAGTACCATAGACAAAGTACTTCAATTCAAATTTTCAGCGTTGTATTGGCAGAACTAAAGTGGTTTATACAGTGATCGAGTGATCAGAGGTAATTCATCATTGGAACTATTTCTCATCCATACAATTCGATCGGGATTTATATTTGCATTCGTGTTGTCATTCATTACAAGAAAGGTACCTACTGCAATGACAGAACTGTGATGCATTTAAAACAAAATGTTATATGTTCTACAATTGGATACCACTTAAATAAGGAGAATTTTTTTCGTGCGAAGAACAATAGTACAAAAATTTTGTATATTTTGCCTGATTCATCGCCTGCTTGAAAAAATAGCAATGATTAGTTTATACAACTTCAACGGTAGGTTTCACAAAGCGTAATCACCGGTGATCGGAGCTTGATCTAGCACCAAATAGATTTGACAGTTCAAAAATCAGAAAACCAAGGCGTTGATTTTCGATCACCGGTGATTACGATTTGTGAAATTCAGTATCATTTAGGCGAAACAAAGTTCGCCGGGACAGCTAGTTAATAAATAAATGATATCTTGGATTTTTGCTTGATTGAGGAACATAAAGGTTAAAATATAAAAATCCCATATAGTTTACATGCAGTGTGCGAAGTAAGTATTTCGCACACTACTTCGCGCACGGTGTCATGGTAACGAAGAAAAATGAAAAAAAGGGTCACTTCGCATATTGTTGTCTATGCGCGAACCTTGTCATTTTCCGACGATAAAAATATTTCTAGTTCCTAGTGAATTCAAACGCCGTACAATACGCGCTTGACCGGCCAGCAGTCCCTAGGGTGGAGATAGTTGAATCGCATATTAGGTCAGCTTCATAAAGAGAGAAAGCGGTGTATGTGTTCTTCTAGTTTTCAGTTCAATTTGGATGGCAAATTTAAGGGAGGTAGTATCAACTAAAGTATTGGCTTTTAGTAGGGCTATAGGCGAGGAGTCCCAATAAAAAAAACCAATGCGTCGTCAAATAGTACCTACTTTTTAAGTGACGTAGCCATCGATTTGAATATGTATATACAGGGTGTTACTTAATTGGGGGTACAAACGTATTGAGAGATTCCCTGCATAATTCCACGAAAAAAATATTGCCACAAAAATGGGACTGCAAAGTTTCGTTTTCGAGATACAGGGCGTTAAAGTTTATTTTTTCGAGTAATTTCTCATAGTATCTGTTCACTGTTGTATAAGATATTCAACTGAAACTAGGCATAGATATAACAATTTAGAGTTCATACATTTAAAATGCCAATTTCGATTGTACACTAAAGGCCAAAGGGTGATATTTTTTCTGGAACACTGTCCCTGTTTTACTCCAGAACTTTCTTCTGATGGCTCCCTGTTCGTTTTATAAATTGTAAAAAAAGACTTTGTCATTATATTAAACTTTATGAATGCTTGTAGTTTTGTCGTAACTGCAACGTATTTTTCAAGAAAAAAGTTTGAACGGTTCTCTCCAAATTCTCAGAAAATTAAAAATTGTCATAAAAATCATAATCATTTCTATTGGAACAATCTAGAGTTGAAGAATACAATCCTGTGAAAATCTGTGGTGAATAAATTCATTGTTAGTTTTAACCACATCAAATTAAACTCATGTTCAGTTGAATATCTTAGGAAGTGCAGATACTATGAGAAAAAAACACCAAAATTGAAACTTCTAAACCCTGCATTTCGAAAACAAAACATTTGGGGCCCCATATTCATGCGACTTTCTCCATAGAATTATTCAAGGAATCTCCCCTTTTCATTGGTTATTTGTACCTCCAATGAGGAAACACCCTCCCAGTAAACAAAATCACATGCTATTCATATTCTCAGAATGTCTTTCAACAGACACATCACGTTCTAAGAACGTGCGTAAATAACATACAGCATGTGAATAGGATGTCCTAAGAATATATTACAAACCCCTATTAGAAGCTGATATCACACATTCTAAGAATGTGCCACAGCACATTCTCAGTATGTCTGTATCACATGACTAGGCGAATATCTATAGCATGTCCTAAGAAAGAACGTTCTAAGAATGTGCTATTAATGTCCAGAGTATAATAGTTATGTGATAAGAACATGATAGTAATGTGATGAGGAAATGATAGTTATGTGATAAGAACATGCAAATTCGTAGTATATTCTCCAGCATTTGCTAAGTACGTTCTATGCACATCCTTAACACCTTTTTCATGTGATCCGATCTAATTTTCCTTCAAAATTACAAATCAGTTTCAAGACAGAAATGGTTGGGAATTTGAATTATCAATGTCTTTAATATAATTTTTCGTAATTTGGTATTTGCGAATCGGGAGAATAAAATTATCACAAGTATAAAAACACCTAATTTATTTATTCCTATTACATTTAGGCCTATTACAAATGTTATTTGTTAGAAGACTCGTGTTCATTTGGTTTTTTAAGCCTTTCTTTGGCTTTCACCAGCCATATTTTTATGACTGATGTAATATCAGTATCTACTGCACTCGTATATTGAAGCTTAACAGCATCTAAAAACATAATATATTATTACTATTCTTTTTTTTAAGTATTGTTAATTGCAGTAGGTCATTATTAATTATCATAGCCTAGTCACCTACATAATAATAATAATTTTACAAGGTTGTGACATTGATATTTTCAAAATATATTCAAACTTTACACCTATGCTAATATGCAGAGACTACACAATTGGCTTTGAGGCCTGTGTGTGCACATCTCCTTCACTAAATAAACATTTTACTTCTAGGTTATGAATGTTTTATTTTTAGGATACATGAGGTAGAAGCCAGCAGAGCACTGCCGGTAAATAAAAGTTTTGAAAACCCTTAAGATCATTTCAAGAGCTTTGAAGTAACCCAAAAATTAAGTATAAACATTTTCGCTTAAAACATAGCCAAAGCAAAAGTGGTCATTATATGCGTTCAAAGACAGGCATATAGAATTGACAAATTTTTTTGAACATTTAATAAAACTACAAAAATAGCTCCGCTAACTTCAAACAAAGAAGCACATTTTTTTGTAAGTTGATGATCAGAGATTTTTTATCAATAGAATGAAACAAGCTTTAAAATCTTGAATGTCTTTGAACTCAGAATTCACGAGGCCCTCTGCTACCTTTCTAGGCATCAACAATGTTTTATTGTTATTGTTTTGGCGACCTATTTTGGAAGCAGATGAGACTTGAAGCATATTATAGATGTCTAATAGCTAAGAAAATGAAAAACAACACACTCACCCAATATGCATCTTGCCAACAAAAGATGTTTCAATGGTGCTTTTTGTTTGGCTCCGTCCCATGAATATAGTAAAGCCACTTCATTTGACAGTAGTTTATATAAAATTTTTCGCACTGCTTGGGGTAATGATTGTCCTCCCATTCTGCGAAACTCTGTGACCTTAAATTCAAAAACAAAAACATTTTCTACTTGTCGCGTAAGCAAAAACTACAAGTTAGAAAAATAAGCACTGTTTGGTTGGGGACCTCAAGATGATTCAAGCATATGAATTTAGAAAATGACACCACAGAAATTATTAGTGTTAGGCTTTTGACGTTTCAGCTTATATTAAGTCACCCTCAGCACAACAAATTGTTTGTTTGTTTGGTAAAAAGGCTGTTAAAAGCATTCAATTATTAAGGATACCCAATTGAATATTTACAATTGTTATTTTAAAAATATTTATCATTATTGTATTTAGAACAAATGTGCATTTTTTTTAAATACTGTAATGGGAATTATGAGTATAAAAATGCTTCTCAACAAGCTTTTTGAATAAATAAAAGAACAGTTTGTTGTCCTGATGATGACTTAATATAACTAAAAATGTCGACAACTACATTCTGGTTTCTTTGGTTTCATTTTGACTTGAATCCAACTAATCATTACCACCCTTGAAACTCATATTTTGCTAATCAATGATATGTATTAAGGTTCATATTGGAAATAAACAGTCATATATCTAAGATTAACTAATAATTAGTTAACTTACCATGAATTTGTAATTACTATCGTCACTTAGCCATTCTTCTAACTCTTTGAGTTCCTCATTAGTTTTCAGTGGCAATTTACTATTAAATATTTTTATTTTCTTCAATAAATCTGGCTCTTCCAGAGTTGTATTTTCATTTCTTCTCATTAAAGTTAATATTGTAGACACATTCTCAGCCAAAGCATTAATTTTCAGGTTTAGTAGGGTGAGTTCCCCGATAACTACTTTTTTAAACTCTGAAAACAGTAATTAAAATGAAAAACTATATAATTTGTAGACAAATAAATAAATGAACAAATCGTTACGTGCATAATTCAACAACAGACATAAAATGGTTTAGAAAAGTGACTTGTAAATATATAAAATCACCACTTATTGATAGTTACCATTATCTGAAGATACGCTGCTGGATGGAAATTTCTCTGAGCTTCTCGAACCCACTCGTGAGCAATTTGCTTCTAAAATTGAAGTAATCTTCGATTAGATTCAAATATATTGAAATCAAAATGAAAAAATTTCATACCACATAGTACATACCAGATTGACATGCGGACACTTCTTTTAAATTCTCTTGAATGATTCCTGATTGTCTACCTAAAAAGATAGTTTACACAATATAAGTTGAGAAAACTGTATACGAATTTTTGAATGAATACTACCTAAATGATTAGAAGAGTCCTGATCAGGATGAGAGAATGGTTGTCGATTGTCAGCTGAATCGGAATCTCCTGAAATATGTAAATATATGAGTAAACTGGTAGGAAATTTTAATTATATTATTAGTATGATTAATAAGTTTGGCTTACCTAATTCCATTGAAGTCAGTCTTCGAGGTCACAAACTCTTTGACCTTTTAGGCTTTTTTGTTTTTGTGTTTTTTCCTTGTGTAAACATTGCTAAAATTGAGTTTTTATGTATTATAAAACACTCCAAAT
Source organism: Adalia decempunctata (assembly GCA_951802165.1). Taxonomy (NCBI): domain Eukaryota; kingdom Metazoa; phylum Arthropoda; class Insecta; order Coleoptera; family Coccinellidae; genus Adalia; species Adalia decempunctata. The sequence goes on along the minus strand of OX637696.1, from coordinate 58,315,752 downwards.
AATATCACCTGATAAGCTGAAAAAGTTTTGGCCTGAGCAACTTACACAGTAAAACACTCTTTGCAGGATAAGTATTATCATCAGAGTTTTCCGATGAGGATTCTGGTTCACTATAATATTTCCTATTTTCTTTTCTCCTCCTTTTTTTATTCAAAATAGCTTCTTCATTCATTGATGAAATATCAGAAGAAATCATTGCCTTCCTTGCTTTTTGTTGAGCAACATTAAAATCATCTGAAATTTTTAATAATAGTCACAATTTTGAAGAATCAATTGACCAAATGTGCTTACCATAGGTACCCAAAAGTTTCACAGGATAAACTTTCCAATTGGTTTGTGGTTCAGCTTTAGTTTCAATCAACTTAGCAATCTTGGCTGTTTTGAAAGAATGAGGTGGCCAAAAACATTCCAAAGAAGCTGTGATGCACCAATTTTTTTGGAACAGCTTCCACTTTATCTTCCTTTGTGAAGATTACCACATTCCAAGTCATTTTCTCAAAAATAAAACAATATGAGGTATTCATCATCTTCATGTACTAAATTAGAGAGGTGTGGTGCCATAACAATAGAGTTGAAGTGCTGCCATGGATGTAGACGTTAACGTTATATCATATACAACTTGTTGCGTTATAATCAGGGTTGCTGATTGGTACATAATTATAAGATTTTAACATTATTTTAATCAATTCTGATATAGTTTTTAAATTTTAACATAATTGATAATTTTAACATAATTTTCACCTATGAAAATTTCTCAACCTTTGGTAATGATGAAATGAAAAAATATATTACATATAGGTGCTAACAAAGGCCCGTATTCATAGTTCGCCCTTGAGGGTGAGTGAGAGTTGAGGTCACCTTTAAGGCCAGTACGTAAACCGAACGTTAAACGAATCACACCGATGAGTTGCGAATGTATGAATTTTTACTTGACTTTTGAAATGAATTTTCCCAAAGCTTAAAAATAATCTCGTTTTAGCAGAGACTCTTGTTCTATTACATTTCAACTCAAATTTCACTAAAACACCTAAACTAAGATGTCTAAAAACATCTTAACCTAAATGCTTTATTCGATGTTATTTGTCACGTTAAGGTTTACGTTCGGGCTTACATACTGTGTGCACTTCAACTCCCTAATAAGACATTTTCCATTCCTTAATCATTAAAATGTAGAAGAGGTAAGCAGACAAAATGTTCTTCAAAAGGTAGTATCATGACTTTTCTTTTAATTGAATTTAAAAAGTCCATTCTTAAGTTACTATCTTTCTGTATAACATTAATCCCAAAGTAGTTTGATTCAATAGGTTTTTTGAAAAAGGGTTTAACAACTGGGTAATTAAATCCAATAATAACTAATTCATTCTGATATACAGAAAAAATTTTAATTTGAAATATTGTACCATCTCTCAACTCAACGAATGAATCACCAATTCTGCAGGTATTAATAGTAAAAGACTTATTTTGCCACCCTTTATATTGGGGTGACTTACAATTTGGCATAAGTGGCCCATTATTATGTTCAAATAAAAACTTTTCCTCTTTTTTTTTCCTGCTTGAGACAATTTCATTATCTTCAATTTCTGACAACCTTCGAATCACTTGCTGCATTGGAAATGCTGATTTTCTTACATTTTTTGTTAGCCGAGGCATAAAGTTTTCAAATGGAAAAGCTGAAAAGTTATCGAGTGGACCATACAATCTGACACAATCAGTAATATGCAGCAAGTGATGGACGTTGTGAGAAACAAAGTCTAATCGATAGTTTTTTTTGGAGTTTATTACAAAGTGTTTTAAAAGATCTTCTGCATAATTTAGCAGCAAAGGGTTTTCACAAGACTCTTTGTGACATAATATTCGTGTTGCTAAGCTGAGACACAAAAAATTGTTATAATATTTAGGTGAAATAATTTTTTGTAAAACTATAATTCCTGTATAAAGTAAAAATAATCTAAATTCCGTTGCTTTGTACCTCTTACATTCAAGAATGGATCTAGGCTTCCGGGCAAATTCACATGGTATATATTTTTTGATTGTACAAATGTCATGAGATAACTGAAAAACCTTTTGGGCTCTTAGTTTAAAAGGAGGCTTTCCAAAAATCCAACCAAAAATTTTGTGACAAAGTAATCTTTTCATTACACCTAATAAAATGCAGTGCATATAATCTATAGGTACACCGTCAATCATATTAAAATCTGATATATCTTCTATCAATGTTCTCCTAATGTGATGCTCTGGCTGAAGCTTCGCTCTAAAAGAATGATTTGTCCTTTTAGTAAAATTAGTTTCTGAAAAATATAAATTATTTTCGAAATCGCCCTCTACTGTGCATTTTGTGCAACTGTAATATCCATTATGCCCCTTGATATTTAAAATAAATGACTTCGCCGGAGCATCACAAATCAACATTTCAATTTTGAAAGGAAATGTTTGGGCATTCATAGAAATACCTTTTTCACTCAAGTATATCGATTCTTCAACGAAATCTTTCAAATATTCATTTGAGTCTGGTTTTGAATTTCCTAAATATAATGCCACACAAAAAACTTCAGATTTTAGGCAATCAATACTCTTTACAAGACAAAGAATAGGCCAAAATGACTGATTTGTACTTTTAAAAAGTGGAACACCATCAATATTTACTGAAATTTTGAACTCTGACTGTTGATTTAGTTTAACACAAAATTTTTTACACAAATTATCAATACAATATTTTATTCCGAAATAATAATATAGACCTGATCCCATAGTTATTATGTTTGTTCTTGAAGGTGTATTTAATAGTGTTCGAGGATCTAAAGGTAGGTTTTTTAAATCCTCTATTGTTGTGACATCACTTTTTAATAGACGCAACAAGCTTTGTAAAGAATTATGTGTCACTTTTTCATTAACAGCCCAACTAGCCAGTTTTCTCGCAAAAGAAGGAGGTGAGGTATTATCTAGAGATTCCAATACTAGTGAAGTGTTATTTTGATTTGGATAGTGATCAGCACATTCGTTCATTTGAGGAATATCTGTACCTGAACTTACTCTTTCAATATTTTCATTCGAATTTGTATCAATAACATTTATTACCCCCCTAGATCTCAATTCTGAATCCGATATTCTACTATCAGGTGCCCTACGATGGGCTGCTAAAAGTGAGGTTATATTCTTTCATTTTTCCTTTTTCTCTTAAACTGTACCCCAAATCCTTCTTTCGTTCGTTTGGAAGCCATTATACAGTTATAGCAGACAGAAATAACGAAAAATAGTATCTATCTGCCTATTTAGTGAAAATTTGCAAGAAACGTAACCTCGAAACTACACGTGTAATTTAAATATTTACTTACCTTATTATAATTTTGCAATTAGAACGATTTGCTTATTCCAACTCAGAATTCTTTAATCTATGACTCAGAATGAAAGCGCTGGGAAAATATTCACGAGTTAGAAACAATTCTTAGAGCCCTAATAAAATAATTATTGGCGGCACACAAAGTCACAACGAAATTATGGCGGCCGGACAAACTATCCTAACCTTACACCGGTGGCGAATAGGCGAATGGGGTGGCTTTATGCGGTTATGACAGATTAGATCGCAAGCTGCCAGTTTAGCTTCGTAAACTCGTCCATTTCGCGCAGGTCACGTCATGTGGATAACTTTTGCCGCGAAAATCGAATTCAAAATGTAAACATTATTGTTATTACATTTGACATTATTTCGAATACTATTTCATACAGATTTGTGTATTAAGCAGTTTTTTTAAGTTTAAATCATGTCTTTTCCCTGAAGCACCACCTAGAAAAAACTAATGATGGTTTTCTCATCAGCTTGATTGGGGGCGTGAAGTCCCTGTTGCATCAAGCTCTGAAGCATAGAGCAGCGGTCTTTCTTTCTTCTTCTTTTTGTTGGGCATCGGTTAATTGCACGTATAGGTATACTTGTCGTAATATACAATAATTGATTTGAGATAGGAATATTCATCAGTTTTAGTAGTAAAACAAACACGAATAGTCACAGTGATAGGTATATGTTAAGCACATGCTAAGGATGTCCTTTTCACTAACCTGGTGGAATGTTACTATCATGTGACAAGAACGTTTCCTTTCGGAATGTCCTTACAACGAATATTCTTAGCACATACGTTAAGGGATATCCTTTATATGGATGTGCTAAGAACATTCCCGTTCGGAATGTTCGCAAACATATATTCATAGGACGTTCGCTAAACGAACATTCTCTGAAAGATATGTGAATAGCATTTACTATGAACATTCTTTATTCGTATATCCGTTGTTGGATCTCAATCGCACATTCTCAGAATGTGAATGTACCTCTTTATGTTTACTGGGCTGGTTCTGGTCGACACACACCTAAAGGGTATGAGCCGTCACTGAAGACCTCCATTTCACGACATAATAATACAATGTGTCAGAGTGAGATAGAATGAATAAGTTAAGCTTATTCTAAATACTTCTGCACATGCGCAAATCTGGATCTCTACCTGAGCCCACCTCCAATTTTCATTGACTGAATATCCTCAAGTTTTCTTATATTATTGTTCTGTGGTCACAACCTTTCTGAGCATAGAGATAGAATTCGAACTCGATGGTACTGAGGCATTCATACATTCAGTGTATTCACATCCGCTGTATAGTAGTGTTCGGCTTCTGCGTGTCACATATTATATTTTTATATTTGTTTCACAGTGTTTGTTCAGTGTTTTGTGGAGATCAGATAATTCTCAACTTTGATATACCAAATATCATAAATATAACTAATAGTTATAATGGAGCCAGATAATAATATTTCTGAACAGGCCTACGAACTTGAAGTTCTCAAGTCTATTTACGGAAATGAATGGATTGATGTGGATGGAAGCGGATATTTCACAATGAAAATATCCTCAACTGTTAAATTGTTCATAACTTTGAATCCAGATTATCCCTCTAAGAAACCACCAAGATACGAATTGATGGCGCCCAACCTAACTAGAGACGAGAGGAATAAGCTTTACAAGGAATTCGAAGTTATTTATGAGTAAGTAACAATATTCATTCTTTTTTTTGCATTCTAGTTGTTGCCTTGGCCACATCCTTAAGCGTTTGCTGTTCTTGCAAAAGCTGCGGCGGCAAACTTCATCTCTGATTTTTAAAAATTCACTTCATTATTTTGACGTTTACCTTTTATTTCAAGGCACAATATGGGAGGACCAATTTTGTATCAGTGGATTGAAAAATTGAAAGAATACACTATTTTCAAACCTAAAAAATCTGATGTGAAGAAGAAAGCTCTGGAATTCCAAACAAAAGAAAATAATACGCCAGAAAAAAATTTCCAAAGGTTTTCAAGAGATGTTGTACATGGACCAATTATAGAAGATCGTAAAAGTGTATTTCAAGGACATGTTTGCTATATATCGAGTGAAGTTGAGGTCAAGTAAGTATTACTAAGCATCTTTTCAAGATCATATCTATATGAGCATCAGAGTTCTGAAACATCATAATATACCTATGTATGGGATATATAATTAACACTTTTTAGATAGATGTAAAATTTAGGGCCGTTTTCATAATGAAACACTAAAAGCGCCTATAGCCAAACGACCTTCAGAGTCATTTGTCTATTCAAATGTGTTTTTAAGTACCTACTGATAGTTTCATGATCTTATGACTTAGGTCTGTTAGATAAATGTAAAGCCTCAGAAAAGAGTTACAATGGTGGTATACCTGATTTGACAACGTCCCAGAACCATAAATATTCTTTCGAAAGAGAATACGGATGGATAGGTCTGCAATTAAACTTCAATGGGTTTCAAAATGTTCCTTAATTATTCTATTTACAATTTCGAATCCAGCTCTGACCACTTCAGGGTTTATGGGTTTCTGAGTGTTTCTCAAATATCCTATTCACAATTTGGAAAAAAAATCGAAGACATAATGGCTTAATCTTTATCTTCTTACCGTACATAAATTCTCACAGACTTCCTTCCTTCTAAGTGTAATTTGGGCTGGCCCGGCAGCTGTCCCTAATTTTTATTTCCTTAAGTGATTGAAAAGAAATCAATTTAAATAAAAAAAAGTATGCATTACATTTATCATCCATGAACATAATTCAATTTTTTACAGACATTTTCTAGAGTATCTAATGGAAAATAAGAAGATTGCACAAGCTAAACATAATATTTATGCATATAGAATAACTAAAACTTCAACATGTTTACAGGTGAGTGAAGCTTAGATAAATTATTTTCATATATTTCCAAATGACTGAATACATAATAATAATAAAAGCTTCTTTCTATTTGAATAAAATATATTATTTTTTCAGGATTGTGATGATGATGGTGAAAATCATGCAAGTAAACGAATGCTACATTTATTGCAATTGGCGAATTTGGAAAATGTGATGGTTGTTGTATCCAGATGGTAAGTTGAGATTTCGATAAAACCTCTATCAAAGAATTGTGATTCGTAATCACACTCGTGGACGAGTCTTTGAGTCGTAATTTTTTTTAACTGTAGTTTCTTAAGGTCAACAGAAACTCATTTTTGATTTCAATTTTTATGCTCAAAGTTGTCGAATCTCGATTTAAATTTGCAGCTGACTGAAAACATCTAGGAAATAAACATGTACTTATCTTATCGAGGCCAAAATTCAAAAAACTTATATTTCGTAACGTTAACATTGAATTTTGTTCGATTGTGTAAGTAAAATCAGTATTTCTGTCTGCAAGATATATTTCTTCTTTGTTTTTCACAATGTATTCATATTTTTCTTTATTTCTCGAAAATATCTTATGAGCTAACGGTTTTCATTCATTCAACTTGGATTAATTATAATTCAGAGCAATAACAATAAATTTCTTTATGACAAATTGTTTTTTACTCATTTTTTATAGCTAGTTGAAGAAAAAGTACCATCACTCTTTGGCACTATTCAATTCAATGATTTGGTTTTCGATATCGCAAATAATCATTAAATTTTTTTTTCAGGTACGGAGGCATACACCTAGGACCAAACAGATTCAAACACATAACAAATGCGGCTAGAGGAGCTTTGGTACAAGCTGGATTCATCCAATAACTTTTTTAAATTAGTATGTTTCAAAGGAAAGATTGTAAATATTATTTATTGAAAGAATTGTTGAATGTGAACTAATTTTAATGAAATAAACCTTTTATAAGACGAGCTTTTTCAATCAAGTATTTGAAAACCTACGAGTGAATATGAAGTCAATTGAATAATAATTTAATTTCATAAGAAATTCCACATTTTATACAGGGTGTCCAAAGTTCGAGTTGGGATTATGATATGATTGGGTATTCAATGCTCAATACATTTCTGTTGAAACCATTCTATTCATCAAATAGGTTTCAAAATATCGAAAAAAAACTGATAAAAGTCAAATATTCATAATCAGTATTATGCACACCTTTCTTATTCTCAACATCCCGAGTTTTCGACACAAAATTTGAAACACCCTGTGATGATATTTATGAAATTCAAAGGATGCATGACCTTTCCACACACGTTGTGAGAACACTCGGGATGTTGAGAATGAGAAAAATGGGCATAATACTGATTATGAAAATTAGACTTTTTTTGATATTTTGAAAATGGATACAATGGTTTTAACAGAAATGTATGCATAAAGAATACTCAATCATACCTGAAACGAAAAAATAAAAAAAAAATTTTCGAACGAATTTATTTTCAATCCTTGTATAACCGGAAGTGCTGAGGCTCCCAAAAATATTTTAGCTCAGTAGAGAATTTCGAACAATATGATAATCCCAATTTTTAGATTTCAAATACGTCCAGTTTTCCAGAAACTTCTAATAGGCACTCGAACTTGGGACACCCTGTATTTTGGGAACGGTAGAGAGGAACGGTAGATACCTCATAATAATACTAACAACCTCAGAATTTTGCTATCACGGGACAATCGAATTTATTAATTTTATTGTTGATCAGAGCCTGGGACATCACATTCTTGCAGTAGTTCCTGAAAAGATAATTCCTGTCATTCAATATTATAGATGCACTAGCTGGCCCGGCGAACTTTGTTTCGCCTGAATTATACCTACGGTGGGTTTCACTAACCGTAATCACTGATGATCGGAAATCAACAGCTAGGTTCTTTGATTTTCGAATTGTCAAATCGAGTTGATTCTAGATCAAGCTCCGATCACCGGTGATTACGCTTTGTTAAACTCACCGTTAAAGTTGTATAAACCTACCATTGATAGTTTTTCAAGCAGAAGATAAATTAGGCAAAATTAAAGTTCAAAATATACAAAATCTTAAGAATATTGTAATTTACACGAAGAGAATTCTCTATATTTGAGTGGTACCTAATTGTTGAACGTATAACTTTTTGTTTTTTCTGTTTCACAGTTCTCTCATTGCAGGAGCTTGTGATGAACGACACCACGAATGCAAATTTGAATAACGATCGAATTATATGGATGAGGAATAATTCCAATGATAAATTACCTCTGATCACTGTATAAAACACTTTAGTTCTGAAAATATTCGAATTGGTACAGAATACAAATACGCTAAGGCGTTGGTTTTGGTTCACAGCACAGAGTTGGAGGCAACTCAATTTACATAGTAATGACTATTCCACTCTCTTCAGTTTTGGTGTTGAAGTTTCCGTAGCAACGATTGTTTCATCCCGAAAAATTTTTCAAACCGGCAAAACCAACATGTTGGTTTTTCAGTTTTGACGTTTCTCCAATTCATAGATAGCTTCTGAAATGAATATCATAGGGATAACAGACAACGTTTAGTTAATCTATGAATTCTAATTTGCCAAATAGCGGAATCCGTGTCAAATTTGACCATATTACTTATAATGTTAGACATTTTCTCGTGAAATAGTCATGCCGAACACCACTCGAGATGAAATTTAAGCAGGTAAAATTTCTCTCTTGTAATATTCAAGTTTGTTGCTTTTCGGAAATTTCGCTCATGACATTTTTTCCAAAATGACTCGCCTGACGGCTCGTGATTCTGATACAAATGTCATTCGCGAAATTTCCGAGCAACAAACTTTCATATTACAATCGAGAAATTTTGCCGACAAAATTCCATCTCTGGTGGTATTACATATGAATATCAGCCTTGTTTAAGATGTCTAAAAACATGGTGTATGCATTTGTCAATTTTGGAATGCATTGACCAAATCGAAAATATTAGCGTCGCAATGTCTTGCGTGTCATTTCGGTGCATATATGTAATAATAACAATATGGGCTATGAGCCAATGGAAATTGGAGGTGGACTTTGGTAAGAATCCAGATCTGCGCTTGTGCAGCAAAATTGGAAATAAAAATAGTTTCTCTATTTCAGTACCGTAATGAGTTCATTACAGTACTAAAAACAGTGCTGTAATGAATTCATTACAGCATCGTTTTCAGTTACATTTTTCGTTTTGTGGTTGTCAGCAATGACTTCCGATCCTTTTAAATTTCAGCAGACGTCAATTTGGAAATGTCAGTTTTTGTATTTCCTAACAATCACACCAACTGCCAAGATACAATATGAAAGTCACTAGGACCTATAATTTGAATTTTTTCATTGAATTTCACAAAAGTTGAGTGAAACAGCGAAAATATCGTCTTATACTCGTTGCAGAATGCAATTCCAATACTCATGCGTTCGCATTTCGCATTCGTATTGGAATAGGAGCCCATTCTGCAACTAGTTTTAGAATATACTATTACAAATTTTGTCCCTCTCTGACACAACGTTATATATCGTGACTCTTGAATCGTATGTCTTTCATACTTCATGTGAAAACTTCCGATCAAAACCTCACAATTTCATGTGAAATGTTTCAATCGCTTTATAACAAATTATCCTCCTCGATATCTATTTTTTTGGTATTTCGGAATATACATAACATCTATATTTCTCGCAATTTTCGAATTTCCAGTTGACGCAAGCGAACAACTCAATCCTTATCAAAAATTTGGCTTCGCTTTGTGACTGAATAGCAGGAGTATAAGCCATATGATAGTTTTTCCCAGAACAAATATGAATCAAAATGTCAAGAATATGGACAAAAATTATTGCTTGAAAGAACTGACGTTTATTGAGGTCGCCGTTCAGAGCAGACGACACTAAATTCCGGGAAAACCTCGGAGACGTTCGGCAAAATCCGTTGATAATCGGTACTTTCAAATGGGCGCGCGCGTTGTTTGAATTATTATTTGGATATAATGTCAACTGTATTCAAGTGCAAGTGAGTTATTGGTGGCTATTCCTAAAGAGCAAAAACCAATGGGAAGACTTATTAGTCTTATTATTATAACCCCCGTAATTACTGGTTACTCGCTATGAAATCGATTGGTATTAATAATAGTATTAATTACTATTGATGCTCAAAGCTAATATATAACAGAGGTTGGTTTAGGTTCTATTATTTTGCGACTTTCCAAATATTTGTCGATGGAATTGTGTACATAATTTGGAAGGAACGTTCTTTTTCAATATTATATATAATATGAAATAAAAAATATCCATCCTAAATTATTCAATCGATAATAATTCTTTTTATTCGTTAATGTATCTATTTAAAAAGGATACCTACCTCACGTCCCTTTAAAACGTTCGCGACTTCGTGATCCACAGGTGGGTCACACTGGTTATTGCTAGTGGACATCGTGACCCACCGGTGGGTCACGATGGAAGATGGTCAAAAATTTGAAAAACAATCAAAGTTTAACATAAAAACAGATTATAATCATGTTCAAAATTAATATACGTTATTCAACAAAAAAAGTGTGATTTTCTCGACGTCGCGAACGTGTTAATATACTGGATTTATGAATGTCTGTAATTAACGACACTTCATAATGTAAGATGATTTTTGAATAATGGAGTAGGTACATATTGGTATATTAATGATCTATCTAATTTTTCACAAGAATTTTGCTCTTATGAGGCACAGTAAACTGTTTACTTGCGAATGCTTATTTTATTATGGGTCATATTACTCATATTATATTAAGTAATACATTATTTTTCCATTGTAACTTTGTAGAGAGGAATAAGGAAATGAAATTGCTTGTTTTGTCATAATAGGTATTTATTTTATGAATAATATATTATGAAATTTTAAAAATTAATTTTTTACAATGTTTACGCATGCATTCACAGAATCTTGATTCACTCGATATCTAGCAATGAGGAACTTCTGCAAATTCTTCTACTTGTGTACATTATTAACTAAAAAACTAACTAGATTCGTTGAGGCTGGATGAGGAAAGGTTTTCACAATTGAAACACATCAACGTAAATAGGTACTAATATTTCAGTTAATTTCTGAACGATAAATGAAATCAAATTCTACTTAGAAATTTTAATAAAACTTTTTTGAATCCGAAGTTTCGATTACAATCCATAAGAAGAAACTTATAGATGATATTATTGAACCAACATAACATAAAAATTTAGTTCACCATTATACACTTAACAAAATCTACTTCTACATATTTCACAAGCTATATCCACATCTGTACAAAATTATATCAATATAAAACAATAAATAGCGTGTACCATCACCTTATAAAGTCCACCACTTGAAATTAATAGAACTGCCTGCCTTTCCCATTCGTTGAGAACTTTTACTTTCAAACCCTGCAACAATATATTTACAGTTATATACTTATATTTTATAGAAAATCAATTTCAATTACCTTTTGAATTACTTCTGTTACAAATATAAGATTTCAGCGTATAATCTTTATATTTTTTCACTCCGTGGACTGCATACACCATTTCTAGTTTTTCTGTCTCAAGCCAGTGTTCATAATTTTCGTTATTGGTGAAATGATAGGTTTCAAACTCTAATTTTATATTATGCTCTAATGCTAAATGGGTTTCTAACTTCTTGTAAGTTCCACAGACCTTTTCATTTCTTGTACAAAGTGGGAAAATAATATGCGATTTCGAAGTCGGGGCAGTGTTCACTTCATGAATACTTCGCAAATGCCTGTTTCTCGATGAAATTGTAAAAAACTCCACACCACAAAGTGAGCAAACCTTCTCTTGGTTTTCCATATTACACAATTAATCTATCTTAAAACTTCCAACTCTCACAATTCACAATTATTCAGTAACTGAACTTATGAGGTTGAGGTTGACAATTTGACGATTTTTACTGCGAAACCAGTCAGGCGCTACTCATTCCATCAAATTAAAAGTTGCGATTATGAAGTGTCGTTAATTACAGACATTCATAAATCCAGTATAAAAACGTTCGCGACGTCGAGAAAATCACACTTTTTTTGTTGAATAACGTATATTAATCATGTGGTGGTGCCACCTGGTGGTGTGCTTCGGAAACCGTGTCTCTACTAGTCCAATTCTGAAACGTATATTAATTTTGAACATGATTATAATCTGTTTTTATGTTAAACTTTGATTGTTTTTAAAATTTTTGACCATCTTCCATCGTGACCCACCGGTGGGTCACGACCTACTCCATTATTCAAAAATCATCTTACATTATGAAGTGTCGTTAATTACAGACATTCATAAATCCAGTATATTAACACGTTCGCGACGTCGAGAAAATCACACTTTTTTTATTGAGTGAATCAAGATTCTGTGAATGCATCCGTAAACATTGTAAAAAATTAATTTTGAACATGATTATAATCTGTTTTTATGTTAAACTTTGATTGTTTTTAAAATTTTTGACCATCTTCCATCGTGACCCACCGGTGGGTCACGACGTCCACTAGCAATAACCAGTGTGCCCCACCGGTGGGCCACGATGTCCACTAGCAATAACCAGTGTGACCCACCTGTGGATCACGAAGTCGCGAACGTTTTAAAGGGACGTGAGGTAGGTATCCTTTTTAAATAGATACATTAACGAATGAAAAGAATTATTATCGATTGAATAATTTAGGATGGATATTTTTTATTTCATATTATATATAATATAGAAAAAGAACGTTCCTTCCAAATTATGTACACATTTGCATCGACCAATATTTGGAAAGTCGCAAAATAATAGAACCTACGCCAACCTCTGTTATATATTAGCTTTGAGCATCAATAGTAACCAGTAATTACGGGGGTTATTATTAGTCTTCCCATTGGTTTTTGCTCTTTAGGAATAACCACCAATAACTCACTTGCACTTGAATACAGTTGACCTTATATCCAAATAATAATTCAAACAACACGCGCGGCGCGCGCCCATTTAAAAGTACCGATTATCAACGGATTTTGCCGAACGTCTCCGAGGTTTTCCCGGAATTTAGTGTCGTCTGTTCAGAGCGAGTAGGAAAACTCATCCGATAGAGGCGCCACCGTGAATTTTATGGAATATCTCCATAGAACTTACATGATCACTATCAAGTTCTATGAATATCTCTATCCTTATGAATGAAATGTAGAATGGCGCTCTCTATCCGAAAATCGCTGAACTATATGAAATTAGTGAATTTGTGGGTAAAGCAGTGTGGCGACTCAATGCCATGCGTGTAGAAATCAGCTCACGCCTTTCGCACGCTGCCCGCGCCTCAGCATATGTCCGGCAGAGGGCACCTCCCCCTAAGCAGCCCGGGTACTGCGGAACCATTTCCTTTATAGACCGACCACGTCTTATATCCAGTACCCTCGTTCGCTTAGAGCAGGGCAGCTGTAACACCTACGTCATTGGCAGGCCTCGCTTACATTAGCCAATCTGATGAGTCCATCGTAAGCGAGGCTGGGACGAAACGTAGCCCCATCCCGATTCACAATTAAAAGCAACACACTTCAGCAGAAACATTTTCCCGCCATATACCTACCTACTTATTTGAATTTGGCCATCCTCTGCCAATTCCGTACTTCTAGTTGTTTTTGTGAACGAAATTATCTGTAGATTCACTTTTATTCGGAAGTTCGCCAGTTTTCTTCTATTTTTGAAAAAAAAAATGAAATTCGAAATGAATTTGATTTAAATTATTTCATTAATATGTAACTTCAATTCAAATAAGTAGTAAAGAGTTCCAAAGCCTTTCTCAAATTTCCAAAAGAAGAGTACCAAAAAAGTAGAACAGGCTTTATTTTTCAGTGATCATCGAGAACAAAAACACTGATCCTCAATCCAATTTCGATTTTTATTTCTCAGGACAACGTTTCGAGGGCTATTTCCCCCACCATCAGGTCTAGAATGATAAAATTTTGGTGGTGACCTTTTACAGGAAAGCTAAGAAAATGTGATGACAAATTTTCCTCTTACCAGTCTAAGTTTTAAAATCTACAGTGATGGCAATGTAGTCAATAAAAAACATTATATAAAACAAGAAGGACAAACATTAGACAGATTTTACATTTGAATAAATAAAATTAATGTAGCATATCACAAACCATTGCAAATGTGGATGATGTATACAATGGCTATGGCGTGTCAGAGACTAAAAAGCAAAACTCTGACTTATGTGTAGAAAGTAGATTTTTTTTTCTGCATTGGTTATCCTTAATTGAAATGTTTCCTTGATTGACGGTTTTGAAAAGAATTAAAAAGAAGATGATTAATCGAATATATGTTCAATGGAAGACTCTATGCAAGGTTAACCTCGAAGTTTATTTTTATGCATAAATAAACAGAAAGTAATCCTAAAATTATTTCTGAGAAACTAATAATTTTTGTTGTCTTAAACCGTCAACCTCAATCTTGGAGTTCACATTATCTGGGTTTAAATATATATATATATATATATATATATATATATATATATATATATATATATATATATATATATATATATATATAGTGATTCTAGAATTAGTCTTTTTTTTAAGTTGAACAATTATGTAGGATACATGTCCGACTATTACCCTGAACTCGTGTGTACTTGTTTATAGCCGAAACAAATCCATGTTCTCCCAAAATATGTAGGTAATCCTGTACAGTATCGTCCTGACCCAAAATGTTGATATTTATATCACCCACCAATACATGAACGTCACTCCCCTGGCATCTCCCAAGGTAAGCTTCTAGGCTTTCGTTGAAGGTATTGACACAAGAGGAAGGTGGTCTATAAATACTTCCATTTATAGACCACCTTCCTCTTGTGCCAATACCTTCAACGAAAGCCTAGAAGCTTACCTTGGGAGATGCCAGGGGAGTGACGTTCATGTATTGGTGGGTGATATAAATATCAACATTTTGGGTCAGGACGATACTGTACAGGATTACCTAAATATTTTGGGAGAACATGGATTTGTTTCGGCTATAAACAAGTACACACGAGTTCAGGGTACTAGTCGGAAATGTATAGACGCGGTTGGTTGATATTTCGCAACATTATAACCACCGATCCAACCTTCAATTGAAGATTGTGAGGTGGCAATCCTGGCAAATCCAGCGAGTTTAAAAATTCCGGTGGATAGTTGACTACATCATCTTGATTAGTAGCCGAATCAACTGATTTATATATCCTCAATTCGCCTGTAATTTGTTTTTGAATTTTGAAATTTATTTCATTTACATCTATGTTTTTTGCAGCCAGTATAGCTCGTTCGCTCAACCAATCATGGTTTCTGTAATTTTGAGAAACATCTGGAAACACCTTCTGAATAAGTTCATCTTTTGATTGAGTTAACTGACAAAAACTTTGAGGAAAGTTAATGCAGCCAGTCAACATGTCTATAGGTAATTTGCCATTACCAATGTCAATGAGTTGTTTAGAGAATATGTTTCCAGATTGGTCATTTTGCAACTCGACACGCATATTCTTGCTTAAATGAAGTACTTTGACATGTTTCCACAAATTGGAGGACTTTAGACATGCATTGAGTTCATCAGCTGGCGTTGATCGTGGAATCACTGGCAATGTTTGACGAAAATCTCCTGCTAATAAAATCATTGCACCACCAAATCGGTTATTATTGCTCCGTAGATCTTTTAAGGTTCTGTCTAAAGCCTCCAAAGATTTTTTATGTGCCATCGTGCATTCATCCCAAACAATCAATTTACATTGCTGCAAAACCTTTGCCATTGCAGAGTTCTTCGAAACGTTACAGGTTGGAGTTTCATTGCTTTGCATATTTAATGGCAATTTTAGTGCTGAATGGGCTGTTCGACCACCTTCAAGCAAAGTTGCTGCGATTCCCGACGAAGCGAGTGCAAGTGCAATTTTATTTTGTGAGCGAATTGTTGCTAATATTAATTTAATCAAAAAAGTTTTTCCTGTACCACCAGGTGCATCTAAGAAGTAAATCCCTCCAGTTTCATCATTTGTTACTTTCATAAGAGTTTCAAATAAATACTTCTGTTGTTCATTTAACAGTAGAAGAATTTAATATGAACTTTATACCATAGCAATAAAGCTCAAATTGACTACGTTTTAGTTACAAATCATCTGTATGGGATAAAGAAAAGGGCTATTTTTAGGGTTTTTCCAGCAATAATTCTAATTTTTCTCGCCGTAAAAACCATCCTTGAACTTCAACGAACATTTAAAAAAAAGATTTGGCCAAATTGTCCAGGCGTTGTTGAGTTATGCGCTTACCAACACATTTTGCGATTCATTTTTATATTATAGATTATTATTCTCTGTGTTGTTAAAGTTGAAATTATGACCAAGTTCTAGTTAATGTTGACATAGACCTGAATGGCCAACATTTCCACGTCTGGTATTGTATTGATGTTGATAAATTCTGTTTTTAAGATATTGCTTTGTCTCACCGATATAGCATGATTCACATGTACCACACTTATCTTGTAAACAACATTGTTCCTGTCCAATTTTGGAACCTCATCTTTCAGTCTGCTGAATAGAGAATTCGTGGAATCTAAAGAATACCAAGCCGGAATGAAATGAAATAGACTGAGAAATTTTTTCACGTTACCAGCTATCTGAGAATGAAAGGGCATTCTTAAATAAGTTCTATTGTTCGTGGATGATTCCTCAACATTACCTTCAATAGTGTTGAGTGATGGCTTTCTTTGTAATAATAATAATAATAATAAGGTTTATTGATCCATTATGACATAATATATATGTATAGGACAGGTCAATATAAATGCAAAAATAAATATAATGCAAACTTCAAAATACTAATCCAGAAAGCTGTCATCAGCCAAATATTCACTAACATTATAATAACAATTATTCAGCAATTTACATTTAATCAATTTCTTAAATTTTGCTCTATTCAACATCTTGATGGCTGGTGGTAAATGATTATATAGAATAATTGCCTGATAAACACAAGACGATTTAAACTTAGTAGTTGAATGAGATGGAATGCACAAAGTGTCGGCATTTCTAGTCGAGTAAGTATGAAAGTCTGACAACTTAACAATAGAATTTTCGTTTTCCTTAACATAAAGTAAACATCTGAATATATATAAACTAGAAAGTGTGAAAAGTTGATATTTCTTGAAAGTAGGCCTACAGGATTCGCGGGAATCCAAATTGAAAATGAGGCGTATTATTCTTTTTTGTGCTATGAACACTCTGTTAGAATCAATCGAATTACCCCATAACAAAATATTATAGTTCAGAAAGCTATATACTAAACTGAAATATACTGTAATAATGGACTGAATTGGAAGAGAGTTCTTTATTCTACTTATTGCATAATAAGACTTCCCTAACTTCTTACAAACAGCCGTAATTTGACAATCCCATCTTAAAGAGCAATCTAAATGTATGCCTAAAAATTTAACATGATCACAGGATGTCATTTGCCTGCCCAGACAATTCACAGCTAAGCGCTCTCCACTAGGGTTTCTGATGCGAAAGTACATGCATTCAGTTTTATCGATGTTCAATATGAGGGCATTGGAGTGACACCAATTTTCAAACCCATCGACCAGTTGACTACACAAAAATGAGAGTGCCCCAGGGCTGTGTGCCGAAACCGCCATTGACGTATCGTCAGCAAATATGATCAAATTTATTGAATTATTGTTGACAACATGAAGGGGTAGATCATTAATATAAAATTGTAGAGTATTATTTCATTTTTTGATATGTTGTTTTATGAAGGATTTTGGAAAGGAGTTCTTTTGTAAAGTTTCTGTTATTATGGTAAAATTTTTTTGGTGAAATTGTTCATCCGAAAGTAACATGACTCTATCAGTGAAATTTTGAACTATAGCAGTTTTTTGATGTAAGGGTTGGTATGAAAGAAAATTTAAATATCTATCAGACCATGTTGGTTTGTGATACCAGTCAAAAATGAAATTATTGTTTTTATATGTGATGGTTGGATCTATATTTAATTTATTTGGTCATCAACGGAAATTTCTAACGTGAACTTAAGTCTACTATTTAATGAATTAAATGTGTTGAATACGTCTTGTATTTTGTCTATAGGAACGAGTAGAAGTATGTCGTCAACATATCTGAAATATACAGGTACTTGGTAGTTGAAAGAGTTTATAGCCTGTGATTCCAACTCAAATAAGGTTATGTCTGCAATAATGAGACTCAAAGGGTCACCCATAGGAACTCCAAAGATCTGTTTGTGACAATTGTTTTCAAAAAAAGATTTGATATCAATCACTTACTTTACACCATAAAGAACAAAAGTCACAATAAGAATGGAATAGTATATTCTAGTATATTCTAGTTGCAGAATGGGCTCCTATTCCAATACGAATGCCAAATTCGAAAACGAGCGAGTTTTCGAACGCATGAGTATTGGAATTGCATTCTGCAACGAGTATTGGACGATATTTTTTTCTATTTCACTCAAATTTTGTGAAATTCAATGAAAAAATTCAAATTATAGGTCCTAGTGACTTTCATATTGTATCTTGGCAGTTGGTGTCAATGTTAGGAAATACGAAAATTGACATTTCCAAATTGACGGTTTAAAAGGATCGGAAATCATTGCGGACAACCACAAAACGAAAAATGTTACTGAAAACGATGCTGTAATGAATTAATTACAGCATTTTCAGTACTGTAATGACCACATTACGATACCGAAATAGAGAAACAATTATACAGAAACTGAACTTTTCTATAGAAAGATCTCAAAAGATATCAGTAAAGCAAGGAAATTTTTGAACGAAAACAAACATTTATCATTGATAAGAGCAGACAAGGGTAACACAAGCGTTCTAATCAACAAAACCAAATAAGAACAAAAAATGCATAACTTATTGAACGACCAACAAACCTACACAAACTTGGGTGAAACAAAGTAACAAATCACGTCAGTTCAAAATAGAAATAATAAAATAATCAAAGACATTCGTACAAAGGAATATATTGATGAATTCACTTACAGAAATCTTATTTGTCATAATGGTTTAACACCAAAAATTTACGGTTTGATAAAAACCCATAAAGACAACCACCCCATCCGACCTGTCGTCTCTTCTATAGGGGCATACTTCTACTCTCTCCTATAGACAAAATACAAGACGTATTCAACACATTTAATTCATTAAATAGTAGACTTAAGAGGGGCCTATACCGTTCTGACGTTCAGTTCAAAAGGCGATTCGGGATTTCTCACGATAGAGACCACCGATTTATATGGGGTTTTCACTGTTATTCAATTTGAAGAGTTCTTCGAGTCGGAAAGTTCATAATTTTTTTTTTCGTCGAGTGAAAAAAAAATATTTTTTTTTCCTTCTTAGTGACTCTATATGCATAATTCTAACTTTCCGACCTAGATTTTTTTTTTATGAATTCCCACAAAAAAATTTGACAAAAAGTTTTCTCCAATCGCTCAAAAACCGATTTCAGTAAAATTAAAATCAAACGATCGCAAAGTGCTGCCACCTAATCGACGAACTTGGCTATTTCCATCTTCTACTGATCGTTCCATCTATCTGGCAATACTGCACATTTTAGGATGCACTTTGGGATCTCGGTAAATCCCAGAGGCAAATATTTATTGTTTTATTGCAAGGCGTCTGGTATCAGTGAAAAGTAAAAGTGTGAAAACATGTGCTATATTATTTCTGTTGGACCAGCAAGCCGAAAGCAAATTGGTTCCGTTTTTAGATCTTGTGACGAGGAACGGGATTCGTGAATTTTCACAGGATTTCTTTTTTCTTGTGATTGGGAGTGTTGTGTTATTTTTTTTAATTACTTCGGAGATGAGTAGGAAATTTGATGATAAACGCAAAAATCTTTGCGCACATCGCCGTCGTAGAAAATTAGCTCAACGGAAGAAATTTTGTTATAACTGGAAAGGTGCTGTTCCATTGCGCGAACCTTTCGTGCAACGGTTTCGCGAAACAAAATTCGCGATGTGGATACCGCTTTCGCGCCAAAAATTTTGTTAAATTTCTGGCGCGAAAGCGGTATCCACATAGCGAAATTTGTTGCGCGAGTCAGTTTCCCGCAATGGAACAGCACCTGAATAGATGCCCAAGTCGAATTACCAAATATCTTATACATATTACTTATTATTTTCAATTTGTCTCATCCGAAACAGTTTGTTTTCTATAAGCATATTTTTAGATCTTGATCGGAAAACCTATTATTGTGGAAGGAAGGAGATTGGTGGATGTCCGTTTTTTGTTCAAACAAATTGCTGATTTGTGCAAGCACTTTGACTGCTCATTTTCTGATATGGACTTGATACAGGAAATTAGGAAAGGTTTGAGTTCCCAATTTGTATTCCAATGCCGGATGTGCAACATTCAGAAGAAATTGAACACTATAAATGGGAGTGAAGGTAAGAAGGTATTACGAATAACATAAATATATATAGAAAATGATGATATGGGATCATCAGCTGAGAAGGCAGCTGCATATATAATTGAAAGAAATAAGACACAAATCATTTGCCATTATAAATAATGACAAATGAAATGTGAATACGAACTAGGTCTTCGATACTGTTCACCCTACCTGACCGAATGGTCTAACGTCAACTGAGAATCGCACCGACTGCAGTTTCGTCCTATTTAGGACCATCAGGGTGGAATATCCCAAAGTCGACGCTGGATGGAAAATCTTTTCGTCAAGATATGATATAATAAATATAATTATATATTTCTTCATATTTTTTTTGTAACGTCATTTAAAAACTTATGTTCATCAATGTTCATTCAAAAGAACTTCTGTAAAATACTCCTGGTAATAAATATATTTGTCTGATTTTGATTTTATTCATTCATCTCAAAAATCCAAATCAATCAATTGGTGTTCCTAACAATTGAATTTGTTATGCATGTGATGTTTATCTTCTATAATTTCATACAATCCTTCCTCCTTCTTGAATAACCTTATCGTTTCAATTTTATAAAATAATGATATTTTCTGATCCATGATTTGAGTTCATGAAAAAACTCATTAAATTTCAAAAACTTTCCGAAATTCTTGATATTATAGTCACTAACATCAAAAAAAGCTGTTTCAAATGATTTACATATATCAAAAAATATATTACTATAATACAGGAATCAGTCTAACTTGAATGGTTGTCTCCAGTTCGAGTGCCTATTAGACGTTTCTGGGGAACTGGACATATTTGAAATCTGAGAATTGAGATTATCATATTGTTTGAAATTTTCTGAGCTCTGAGCTCTGAGCCTGAACGCTCTTGGTTATACAACAAGTGAAAATAGATTTGTTAAAAAAAATTTTTTTTCAATTTTTTCCTCTGTTAAGTTTTCAATTCTGAGTGAGTACATTTTTGTTAAAACCATAGTTTTCAAAATATCGAGAAAAAACCGGAATAAAAATCAAATACTCAAATACTCGTAGTCAGTATAATGTTCATTTTTCTTATTCTCAACATACTGAGCATAAATAGTCCTCAATCCTCATAACATCAAAGTAGAAGAAAGTGGAAAGGCCATGCATCTTGTGAATTTCAGAAAAATCATCACAGGGTGTTTCAAATTTTGTGTCGAAAACTATGATCGAAAATTGGCCATAACTTGAATTTTTCAAATTAGAACCTAATTTTTTATGATTGCGTTGGATTCAGCAAAGAAAAATAATAATTTTCCTCCAATAAAAAAAATAAAACTAAGAGAACTATCATCATTTTTTTTCGCACGATTAAACGCAATCATAAAAAATAGTGTACTTATTTGAATAACGATTGTCGATATTTTGATATCTGAAGAGAAGTTTCATATATACCTATCTATATTGCTTGTTACTACTAATGTAAATATATATATACAATTCCGCTGATAGAGCATTTCATACAATACAAAAATTAAAATTCATAAAAAATTTAGTTTAGGTTTTGAATCTCAATCACATTCTTCTTCACTGCAGGTCCATATGTGCCTGATTTTTCCCGAACCCAACTTACAACCGAAACACAAGTTCGCGATTAATTCGTACAACCAAGAAGGAGTAATATATTCTTATTTTGTTCCTTCACATCTACCAACACAGGTAACATTCATGTCTGTTGCCCTTCAGCTAAAATCAATATTATAGACCGCAACCTTGAAAGTGGGAATTCCCTTAGTTATAGGGAATTCCCAATTATTTCTTTCCATCTGGTGGGGCCGCTGTCCTATGAATTTACAGTGTTGTCCGCAGTTTCGTAAATAATTCCAATCCATTCGTGAATATACGAGGGCATTCGACAAATCCCGCCTTCCTCTTTGTAAAGGCTGTACTGTAAAAAGCACCCTCTTTGTGATTCGACGGAAGAGCGGCTTTCCACCAATCAAGGGTGTTATTACTTAAAGAAAAAAAGATGTTATATTAATTTTGAAGTTCTTTCTCCAGAAGGGAGAAAGTGTGGGATCGGCCCAACGCACTTGGGTCGGGACTTAGTGTTTAAAAATATTCTCTAGGGAGAGGGATGATAAATGAAACTTTTTGGATTAAATTTAAGACGTATATTGAGACCAAATCAAACTAAACAACTTTACATTCGTTACGTATATTTCAAAGATATAAATTATCGAAAGTACTCGAATATTTCTTAAATCAAATGCAATTAATCACACCAAATCAAATTATTACATCAACTTTAGATTGTAAAACAGAATCCAATCATTGAAATCAAATCAAACATCAGTGTGAATTCCAATTATAAAAAAAATGGAGTCAAGTTATCAACAAGAATAAGAAGGGCTTGTCAAAATAACCCCCAAAATCATAAACATGGGATGATCTCAAGATTTACTCAATTAAACCTTCAACGGCTAAAGAAAGATTTCAAAAATAATACAAATTCAAACTTTCTAACATACAAGGGAAATCTCAAAAATAATTCCCACTTAAACTCTCAGATAAACGAGGAGAAAACTCAAAAATTATTTCCACCTAAACTTTCCAATACTTAAGGTAAAACCCAACGATTATTTCCCCATACACTTTCAAATACTTGAGGGTGATTACAAAAACAATACACTTTAAAAGACAATCCTTCCCTTTAGGTTCCTCCAGTTACTCCCTATTATCGAACCATATTCGCGAGCACTGGCAACCTTCCCGTTTAAGGTTCCACCAGTCACTGCCTTTTTCTTCTCCCGAGCAAGTCGAAGATTTTCCCCTCTTCGTCTCCTCCAAAAACCAATCGTCAATGTTTCAAAATCAATCAAATCAAAACTTCTTCCATCTTCCTTTTTACGAACCAATCAAATTGAAGATTTTCCCGCTTCCTACCCCCTCGTAGGTATGGCTTTCTTGAAATAATCTAGGTTCCCAAGCACCGGTTTGGGAAAAATGCAACGTCGAAAAAAATCTCATGGTTCCCGGCAAACGTAGGCAGATATCGGAGCTGAGTTCGTGGAACTATAGTCATCTTATCGTCACAGATGCAGAAGAAACTCGAACCGAAAATCAACAATTTCGGTTGTCAACGTCTCGCCAGACCTCATGGGTGGTCTGATAAATGATTCAATAATTTTCTAGCACAGGGATATCGAATTTCCGAAGTCTACACCGATCAATTAAATTATCGCGCTTGTTAAAAATACTCGTGAATTATTACAGAAAAAAAAACGTTCGAGTCCCAATTTTCAAAAGGATATTCATTTTATTACGTCCAAATTATTTCTCCTATTACAAATATCCTCCCCTTTGAAAAAGTTTTGGCATCGGTTGCCATAACTTTTCCCTTACCCTCATTCCTCAATTGTCCAATAGTCCCTCGTCTTCCATTATAACATTATAACAGTTATACAACTCGAATATACCAAACTTAGAACTCCTAACTCTCATGCAGCATGGCTTAAAACTAAATATCATTTTTGCTCAAAAAATTAGTCCACGTCCAAGATGAACAATATTGAAAAAAAAACAAAAATAAATGAAAGGTTCAATGCAGCAAAACATAATGCTCATAAATCAAGTCCTTAAAAAAATTAAGCAAATCCTGTCTTTCACTTCACTCCTCCTACATGGAGTCCATCATGTCCTATTTTTTCGGATTTCAAACTTCACTCGCGGTCACAACAAAATCTTCTTTATCCGGTTCTGACTACCTCAATCTCCATCTGTTTTAACTCTCCTTGGATTGGTATTGACCTTTTCCTCGGGAACGACCTTCTAAGATACGCGACGATCTAGTCCATCGTAATCAGCGTACCGCACTTGATGCCCGATAAATTTGGGTTCTAAGCACTCGAATTCAATGTTTACGTTCGTCACCAACAATCATCGTTATCGCGAGAGATGTCCCTAAAGCCTAGTTCTCAGAGCTCGGTGCCGTCGCCTGCGACGCTCCCCACTCCTCCTTTTTTCAATCGGTAATTAAGTGTTTGACAATCAGCTGTTTACGACAGCGGAGATGTCAAATTGGTTATAGTCCAAGATCCCAGAGCAATCAGACATGACTTATTTTCACACGGATGAAACCTGAAGTTTTCAGTAGCGTCTCGTGTGCCTTGAATACCTACGCGCTTTGTGGAACTTGCCGAGTGACACCTGGGCAGGTACCAGGTGAGAAAGGTAACTAAAAATAAGAACTATTTTACTTAAATTCACATGGCTGATTTTTATATATGTCATGTAGAATATTATTTTAAAGCAATATCATAAGTGTCAGACACTTTTGATGGACCAGAGCTTTTGTCAGACGCTTTTAAGCTACCCAAAAAATGAATGAACTTTACTTATTTTTACATGTCTGATTTTTTAATATGTTATTGAAGTATTCATTTGAAAGTTATATTCAATCAGTCAGACAAATTAGAGTGACCAAACATCCCCTAAGACAAAAATTATTCGGCCAGAAGTATGAGGGCGAGAGCACTATGCACGCGCTTCAGAGTGAGTGGAACGTCCATAATAACTCGGTTCCCCTTCTTGAACTCACCATCTGTTTCGATCTACTGTGTATGTGCTGTTTGCGTGTAATATTATATAACTTATAATACAGGGTGGCCATTTGAAAACGAAACAGACAAGATTACAGAGGAAATAAATTTTTTCGATAGAAATGCTCGGACAGGTCGATTTCTGTTTCGAGGGGGACAACTTAAGATGTAGGTTACGGACGCATAGCGCTTCAACCCTTGCTACTACAACCCTCACCACCAATTTTTGAATAGGGAAGATGGGGTGAGTGATACCTCATTTGAAAGGTATTTTTATACTGATTTCAGCACAGTAATTGTTTTTTCATTTTATGCATTAGTTCTCGAAATATTCTTAACTAAGTATTTGAAAATGAAGTGGTGTTTTCATGGCACTTGTAGTGTTTTTTTGTGAAAAATCGACATTTTGAGCTTCAAAACAACCATGACTGTGGCTTCCTTCCTCCAATCCACTGACATAGAAATCTTTAATCAAGATGTCGATTTTTCACAAAAAAACACTACAAGTGCCATGAAAACACCACTTCATTTTCAAATACTTAGTTAAGAATATTTCGAGAACTAATGCATAAAATGAAAAAACAATTACTGTGCTGAAATCAGTATAAAAATACCTTTCAAATGAGGTATCACTCACCCCATCTTCTCTATTAAAAAATTGGGGGTGAGGGTTGAAGCGCTATGCGTCCGTAACCTACATCTTAAGTTGTCCCCCTCGAAACAGAAATCGACCTGTCCGAGCATTCCTATCGAAAAAAATTATTTTGTCTGTAATCTCGTCTGTTTCGTTTTCAAATGGCCACCCTGTATATAAATATACAGTATGGTGCAAATGAAAGGAATAAATTCGTTATTTTGTAAACCGCCGAATTCAAGGAAAAATCCCGAAACACGTCGATTTTTATTTTAAAACATTCTATTCGTAAGGATACCTTTTTATTTTTGACGTTATCTATGTGAGCGTGATGACGTCATCGCTCAAATTTTTAAATGGAAATGTAGGTGTTGTGATACATTATTTGAAAGGTCTTTTAAATACCTATTCAGCCATACCAATATGTACAGTAATTGATTTGCTTATTGTCACAAATATTATTGATGAAATTTCAACAGGTTTCTTAATAAAATGTATTAAGTATTGGTATGATGTATTTATTGACACACAAAAATAAATTTTGTAGAGGCCGTCATTGTATTTTGGCTGAAGGTGAATAATTTAAGCACTCAATTTAGGTTTCGTTGTATTTAATGAATAATACATATTAAATATTCATTGTAATAATAGAATTTTATTAATTTCTTAAACAAATACAATTACTGCAAATTATTGATATGACTGGATAGGTATTTAAAATACCTTTCAAATAATGTATCACAACACCCACACTTCCATTTCAAAATTTGAGCGATGACGTCATCACGCTCACATAGATGACGTCAAAAATAAAAAGTTATCCTTACGAATAGCCTGTTTCAAAATAAAAATCGACGTGTTTCGGGATTTTTCCTTAAATTCGGCGGTTTACAAAATAACGAATTTATTCCATTCATTTGCACCATACTGTATATTTATATTATAAGTTATATAAAATTACACGCAAACAGCACATACACAGTAGATTGAAACATATGGTGAGTTTAAGAAGGAGAACCGAGTTATTATGGACGTTTCACTCACTCTGAAGCGCGTGCATAGTACTTCTGCCCGAATAATTTTTGTCTTAGGGGATGTTTGGTCACTCTAATTGGTCTGACTGATTGAATATAACTTTTAAATAAATACTTCAATAACATATTAAAAAATCAGACATGTAAAAATAAGTAAAGTTCATTTATTTTTTGGGTAGCTTAAAAGCGTCTGACAAAAGCTCTGGTCCATCAAAAGTGTCTGACACTTATGATATTGCTTTAAAATAATATTCTACATGACATATATAAAAATCAGCCATGTGAATTTAAGTAAAATAGTTCTTATTTTTAGTTACCTTTCTCACCTGGTACCTGCCCAGGTGTCACTCGGCAAGTTCCACAAAGCGCGTAGGTATTCAAGGCACACGAGACGCTACTGAAAACTTCAGGTTTCATCCGTGTGAAAATAAGTTATGTCTGATTGCGCTGGGATCTTACTCTATTATGTTTGTGGCAGAAATTCATTGTGTAGTTGGAATATTTCAACGACGAAAGGGGCGTGTCGCGACACATTTTGACAACCAGAAATGGAAAGGAAGGGGTTAGGGGAAGTTTTGTTTACATGCTCTGATTGGTTGAAGAGGTGTCGCAGGCGACGGCACCGAGCTTTGAGAACTAGGCTTTACACGGCACATATTCCGGGCTCGCGACCGATGACAACATTTTGCTCTTCCTTCTTCAGTCCAGTGTGGTACGGTCGGGTTCAATGTCGGGTACAATCCCGACGGTCATGTCTTTGCTGCTACAGCTACGTCCGCCTCGGTATCGGTGTTTCTTGTCGTGTCTTCTTGTGGTTTCTGTGTCGATTCGTAATCCACATAGTCAATGTGTTCCATAGGCTAGCCAACAGGGTTATCCCGCATCCAAAAATCTCATATAGGTGTAGTCCATTCAATATAACTCCTATTCCATACTTTATGATTCGGAATATCGCATAGAATCCCATGAGTCCGCTCATAAACAGGAAGTCGGTGAACCATCCTCATATCTGTCTTGCTGGGTTGTGTGCCAGCTTTCTCTTCTCTTCGGTGTTGACCATTAAACCATTTGTCAAAAGTCTCCATTTCTGGTACTCGTCGATGATGTTTTCTACGGCTTTCAAACGGTAAAGAAGGTTCATTATACTCTCGGCCACGATTAAACTACGCCTATGATTCCCGCAATGTTTAATCAGTAATCGCTCAAGCTTACTCGACACGCGATTAGCGCGTCAGCACTGTTCACTTTTACGAATAAGGTCATTCCTCTGGATAGGGTCAGTACCTTTCCCATACTGCTAATTGGCTTGGATCCTCTTGAAACATCTTGTGGGGAAATGTACAATGAATACAGTAGTAACAACAAACAAAGAAAAATTAAATTTTCACAATTTTACATAAATTCATAGAACAATTTAAAATGAAAAATACGTAGACCCTTTTTTTCCTATTCGTCCTCCTATGATCGCTTACATAATTAGTTGCCTTTTAATCATCTGAGAAAGAATACCACAAATAATACATCCACATTTGCTTTTTGTTGTGGGACACAAAACGCAACATTTTACAAAGATTATTCTAAAACAATTTCCGCAACCCGTAATTTATAATTCAGCTCATTCTTCAAATCTATTGAATATCATTCAAGAGTGAATCAGATTAGTTTTAATAGAGAAGAGATTTCGAAACAATATAAAAAAACTTACAAGACCTCAATTCATCTGTTGCGAAACTCGAAAACGAAAAGTGATTTGGGGGGGGGGAGATGTTCGTACCCCAGAACAGGGACCCTTTTCAGACGGTGGCTCTCCGGGCCAGTGAGCCCCTGGAATCTACGAAATGGGCAGGAGTCGATTCATGCCTCCTGGAAGGCTATCAATGACTTGCCTTCTCGCTACCCGAATTCCGGTCCAATTTATCCATGGAATCTAACGAAATGGGCAGGAGTCGATTCGCTTCTCCTGAAAGGCTGTTGAAGGGTTGCCTTCTCGCTACCCGCGTTCCTGACTAGTTTATCCTTGGAATCTAACGAAATAGGCAGGAGTCGATTCACTTCTCCTGGAAGGCTGGTGAAGAGTTGCCTTCTCGCTACCCGTGTCCCTGACTAGTGAGTCCTTAGAATCTAACGAAATGGCAGGAGTCGGTTCACTTCTCCTGGAAGGCTGGTGAAGAGTTGCCTTCTCGCTACCCGTAATTCAGAAACAGGTTTTCCCTGGGTCCAGAGGGCGCCTTGCCCTCGAAGATCGTCGTAATGGTGTGGTTTCCATCACCGCTTCTTCGAGTTTCTGCCTCTTCCGCAACGTATTTTCCCTGTTTTTCGTGAGACAATTTGCGACAATAATCTGACCGATACCCAAATCCATGGGTTCGCAGTCTATGTCCGTCCCCTTTATCTCCTTCCTCAGTTTGGCCTCTACCACCATTTCCGAACGTGCGGGGATGGTGATCCCCGATATTAACATAACGTCGGTTCCCCAGGTACCATCTTCCTCAATGGTTGATTCCTTCCTGTTCCTATCTATTCCTAGAGTCGAAGGTGAATTGCGATCCCAACGAAGCTTCCCTTCGTTATTCTCCTCATTCGTCAACTTTATATCCCTGGTGACATCGCTATTCCATCCAATCATCGTGTCAACCTTCGACAGTCCATTGCTGTCGGCTCCTTCGGCACCCTCCGTCTGAGTGCTTATACTGGTATCCCTGAACGCCTTATCAACCTCGACCCTTACTCCTTTTTCCTTAGTGTCCTCCCGGACTTTCCCTTGAACGTAAAAACGTTCCTTTTTCCCACTGTCCCCGTGACAGACTTCCCTGGGATAGTGGCCTCCTAAACTTGGCCCTTCCTTGTCGTATTCCTCTGGTGATGTCTTCTACCTCGTCATTTTCCGTACAGGTTTGTTCCTCTATATATTCCCTCCTCAACCATTCGACCTTTGGTTCCCGCCATCCAGCCGAACCCCTGCTAGGGCACTCCCTTGCCCAATGTCCCTGTTGGTTACAGTTATGACACACTCCCTGTGTCATTTGTCCTCCTTGCCGGTTATTCCGGCAATCCCTCGCGAAATGGCCTGTTTGGCCACAAGAATGGCATGTCCTTGCATTACCTCTTTCCCCATTTCCTCGGTTCTGTCTTACACTCCTACACCCCTTCGCGGTGTGGCCTTCTTTGTCGCACAGTTGGCACACTTTTTCGGTGTCAACTGTCGATACCCTCATATTTACCGACCTCCCTTGCAACATCTTGCTAGTGGCCTCCTGTAGCCTCACTAGTTCCTCTGCTTTTTCCAGATCCAAGTTTTCCTCCCTCAATAAGAAAATCCCAATTTTCCTCATTACGTCCCTTCTCAGTCCTATCTTGAACTGATTCAATATTAATTCCCGGTTCTTCTTCCTTATTCCAGGTTCTTCATCTTTTAATGATCCGGCCAGATCCTCGCTTAATAAACTTGCTCCCACCGTGCGTAATCTAGTGGTGCAGAACGAGGACACATCCTCGTCCTGTCGCTGATAGCATCGACTCAAATTCCATTGATTTTCTCCCGGCAACCTAACCGTCGTAAATTTCTCAACAAACCTATTCTTTAAATCATTATAATTTAAGGCGTCAAGGCTGACATCGGTTTTGAAAAAATTATAAGCATCACCCTCAAGCTTAAGTTTGAGAAGAGCAAGGGTGTCCTTCTCGTCCCATCCGTCTAATTTTGCCCGCAACTCTAATTTTTCGAAATACCTGGTCGCGTCCTTCCCAGTAAAATTCTCTAAAGTAGTCGATAGCATACCTAGCGAGTACATAGGCGGTCTCTGACCCACGAAATTATTCATGTTGAATGTACCAGTTGACTGATTAATTTTTTCAAAAATTTAACCAAAAACCCAGTTATCGTAACCAAAATATGATTCTTAATGTATTCAATAAATTATTTACTCTCCAAATCAATGAATAATTTCAAATTCGTAACCTCAAATTCCAACAGAACTGAAATACGCTCAAGATCACGACTTTAAATTTTCACGAATTAAAAAAAATAGCAAAATGAAACCCTAATGATTCCAATTCAAACAGTCTTACCCAAAACACCAAAATAGAACAAATCACCTGTCACTCTTTGGCGTTTCTAATATGATGAATTATATGAAAACAATGTATGTACTTTAAATGTGGAAATAAAATTTGATTTGATTTGATTTGATTTGAAAACAAGTTCAAAAAGACCAACACCAAAAAAAAATTCAAAAACTCTGGCAGAATCATATAACCCCAAAAAAGAACAAGAAAATTACCAAGTGTCGAATTCCTGAAAAATAAAAGAACACAAAACCACCTGAAATAAAAATAATTCTATTTTTTATTCTAAGATTCAAAAGATCACGATCAGCGGCTCATCTACTAAAATTTCAACCAAATTTATACTTTTCCCGACTTCTGAACTTTCAAAATGAACCCAACTTGAAAAAATAAAAATTTCCCTTCTATCAAAGTGTTTCCCAAAATTTCAAACTCGAGTTAAAACAAGGAAAGCCAAATTCAATTATTCTCCAAATCAAACTCAATACAAAACTGAATGATATTACTTTATGAAAACAGAATTTTCGAGATTCAAACGAAATCCCGAATAATCGAGATAATGAATAGGATAACCAAAAACAAAAAAAAATGTTCACGCAATACGCCCTGAAAAAAAAATCAATCAAAATTTCAATCAATCGATAAAAGCACAATAATTTTCAGAAAAAACAAAAATAACCCTCCTGAAACGAAATTTGATCCGCTATATCACCAACAGAAAAACCAAACCTTCAAACAAAATCAAGTAAATGGATAGAGTAACCAAAAGAAAACTTTTCATGCAATACGCCCTGAAAAAAAAGTTCAACCAATATTTCACTGAAAGCAATCAATTAAAGCGAAAATTAAAAAAAAATTCATAACCCTCCTGAAACAAAATTTGATTATACACATTCAACAATCAGAAATTTAACGTCCTGATAGAGAAAAACAATGTCCTGAAAGAAAAATATATGTCCAGAAAGAAAAATAAATGTCCTGTGAGAACAAACGTATGCCTTCTTTCCTATCAAGCCGCAATGAATCTTAAACCTCTCTAAAGTCTTAAAATCTCGATATCAACTTGACTCTATCAAAAATCCTTCACATAAAATGATAGAACATCACAGGAATATGAACTGTTCTATAATAATTTTAAATATCAGATAGGTAATTGCGTCCTTTAATGTTTGATAGCAGTAGGGATTGTCGGATGAGGACAAATTACTATATTATAGGTACTAATTATCAGCCAACGTTTCGTTTATTTTCATGAATAAACTTCATCAGGGCCTGTAAGGATACAACTCTAATTACAACGCTGAATAAACCCCAAAAAGAAAAAGGGGGATCACAACATGAAAAAAAAACACAAAAGGGGACATGAACAAGGTCAGCAAACAAGATGTTGATTCTACATACCTCAATTAGAGAAGCAAAAAATGCAGTCGTGAAAATAAAAAATTCATCTACGTGGATGTAATATCACAAGCTCGGATACAAGAGCAATTGGAACAATCTAACTTGAAAAATCATACACACTATACAATAAAACAACAAGAAGTCACATTGAAATTCGTATCCAAAACTAAGTTCCGCGACATCTATATCAAGATACATAAAACAATGAAATGAAATAACGGTGTACAAAGTTTTCTGCTCACCGCAAGATAAGATAAAACAAAAAACAGAAAATTACATTGTAACAACCTGGTACAGCACAATTACAGATCTCTAAACAAATTGGCATACATAATACTTAGATTTTGTGTATCAGTTCGAAAGTTGATAGAGTCCTTTTTATACTTATTTATTAGTAGCATTTCAGCTATAGGCAACTTCCGAGAGTTTGCTTCACTATGCAATACCACAACGTTGTTAAAATCGAAATTATGTCCAGTTGAGAAATGGTGGGAACTCAGTGCTGTCCTCTCACCCTTGTCAATGTTGACCATACCACAATCATATCTGTGTTGCCTCACCCTCACATTTAATTTATTTTTCGTTATACCTATGTACCTCTTCTCGCAATTGCCACACGGGATCGAGGGTACCACCCCTGATCTTTGTAGCTTGAATTTATTCAAAGGAAAACCAACTAGATTTACTCAATTCTTCAATAACTCATATAAAAAAAAATTTTAGATCAATAATTTTCACTTTACTATAATTCAATCCTAAACTCTGTCCCTACCAATCGCAATTTTTAAAACTTAATTTTCAAATTCATAGGCATATACGTTCATACAAAAAAAAATAATCCAATTCAACATAAGAACCTGAAAACCTTCATCCGGAAATCTTCCAACAAGTCAATACACACTATTTCGATCACCCATAAAACAACAGGATAAAATTCCTTATACCTCGAAATCTCCCTGAATTTCTCAAAATCTCTTTAAAAAATCTCCCTTGGAAAATTTAACACCTTTGACTCTAGTAATCTTTACATTCACACTGATGCAATCATACAGAAAACAAAAAAAAACTTTTTATCTACCGGAAAATTCAACGTATTACAAAAGAAAAACTCTCCCCCGGAAAATTAAACACATCCCACCGGTAATCTTTACGTTCAAAGCTAATGCAACACAAATAAAAATTACACTTTTCCCGACGGAAACCGTCAACACGAATTCAAAATTCTAACAAACAAAAAAAATTCTCCCCTAGAAAATTAAACACATCCCACCGGCAATCTTTACGTTCAAAGCTAATGCAACACAAATAAAAATTACACTTTTCCCGACGGAAACCGTCAACACGAATTCAAAATTCTAACAAACAAAAAAAATTCTCCCCTAGAAAATTAAACACATCCCACCGGCAATCTTTACGTTCAAAGCTAATGCAACACAAATAAAAATTACACTTTTCCCGACGGAAACCGTCAACACGAATGCAAAATTCTAACAAACAAAAAAAATTCTCCCCTAGAAAATTAAACACATCCCACCGGCAATCTTTACGTTCAAAGCTAATGCAACACAAATAAAAATTACACTTTTCCCGACGGAAACCGTCAACACGAATGCAAAATTCTAACAAACAAAAAAAATTCTCCCCTAGAAAATTAAACACATCCCACCGGTAATCTTTGCGTTCAAAGCTAATGCAACACAAATAAAAATTACACTTTTCCCGACGGAAACCGTCAACACGAATGCAAAATTCTAACAAACAAACAAAAAATTCACCCTCTTTGTGATTCGACGGAAGAGCGGCTTTCCACCAATCAAGGGTGTTATTACTTAAAGAAAAAAAGATGTTATTTTAATTTTGAAGTTCTTTCTCCAGAAGGGAGAAAGTGTGGGATCGGCCCAACGCATTGAGAGATTCCCTGCATAATTCCACGAAAAAAATATTGCCACAAAAATGGGACTGCAAAGTTTCGTTTTCGAGATAAAGGGCGTTAAAGTTTTTTTTTCGAGTTATTTCTCATAGTATCGGTTGTATAAGATATTCATCTGAAATTAGGCATAGATATAACAATTTAGAGTTCGCACATTTAAAATGCCAATCTCGATTGTACACTAAAGGCCAAAGGGTGATATTTTTTCTGGAACACTGTCCCTGTTTTACTCCAGAACTTTCTTCTGATGGCTCCCTGTTCGTTTTATAAATTGTGAAAAAAGACTTTGTCATTATACTAAACTTTATGGATGCTTGTAGTTTTGTCGTAACTGCAACGTATTTTTCAAGAAAAAAGTTTGAACGATTCTCTCCAAATTCTTAGAAAATTAAAAATTGTCATAAAAATTTCTATTGGAACAATCTAGAGGTGAAGAATAAAATCCGGTGAAAATCTGTGGTGGATAAATTCATTGTTAGTTTTAACCAGATCAAACTCATGTTCAGTTGAATATCTCAGGAAGTGCAGATACTATGAGAAAAAAACACCAAAATTGAAACTTCTACACCCTGCATTTCGAAAACAAAACATTTGGGGCTCCATATTCATGCGACTTTCTCCATAGAATTATTCAAGGAATCTCCCCTTTTCATTGGTTATTTGTACCTCCAATGAGGAAACACCCTGGTTCTGGTCGACACACACCTAAAGAGTACGAGCCGTCACTGAAGACCTCCATTTCACGACATAATAATACAATGTGTCAGAGTGAGATAGAATGAATAAGTTAAGCTTATTCTAAATACTTCTGCACATGCGCAAATCTGGATCTCTACCTGAGCCCACCCCCAATTTTCATTGACTGAATATCCTCAAGTTTTCTTATATTATTGTTCTGTGGTCACAACCTTTCTGAGCATAGAGATAGAATTCGAACTCGATGGTACTGAGGCATTGATACATTCAGTGTATTCACATCCGCTGTATAGTAGTGTTCGGCTTCTGCGTGTCGCATATTATATTTTTATATTTGTTTCACTGTGAGTGTTTGTTAAGTGTTTTGTGGAGAGCAGATAATTCTTAACTTTGATATACCAAATATCATAAATATAACTAATAGTTATAATGAAGCCAGATAATAATATTTCTGAACAGGCCGACGAACTTGAAGTTCTCAAGTCTATTTACGGAAATGAATGGATTGATGTGGATGGAAGCGGATATTTCACAATGAAAATATCCTCAACTGTTAAATTGTTCATAACTTTGAATGCTGATTATCCCTCTAAGAAACCACCAAGATACGAATTAATGGCGCCCAACCTAACAAGAGACGAGAGGAATAAGCTTTACAAAGAATTCAAAGTTATTTATGAGTAAGTAATAATATTCATTCTTTTTTTGCATTCTAGTTGTTGCCTTGGCCACATCCTCAAGTGTTTGCTGTTCTTGCAAAAGCTGCGGCGGCAAACTTCATCTTGATTTTTAAAAATTCACTTCATTATTTTGACGTTTAACTTTTATTTCAAGGCACAATATGGGAGGACCAATTTTGTATCAGTGGATTGAAAAATTGAAGGAGTACACTATTTTCAAACCTAAAAAATCTGATGTGAAGAAGAAAGCTCTGGAATGCCATACAAAAGAAAATAATTGGGCAAAGAAAAATTTCCAAAGGTTTTCAAGAGATGTTGTACATGGACCAATTATAGAAGATCGTAAAAGTGTATTTCAAGGACATGTTTGCTATGTAT
Organism: Adalia decempunctata; assembly: GCA_951802165.1. Taxonomy (NCBI): domain Eukaryota; kingdom Metazoa; phylum Arthropoda; class Insecta; order Coleoptera; family Coccinellidae; genus Adalia; species Adalia decempunctata. The sequence goes on along the minus strand of OX637696.1, from coordinate 58,279,718 downwards.
CGAGTGAAGTTGAGGTCAAGTAAGTATTATCAAGCATATTTTCAAGATCATAGCTATATGAGCATCAGGGTTCTAAAACATCATATATGGAGATATAATTAACACTTTTTAGATAGATTTTATAATGAAACACAATAGCAAAACGACCTTCAGAGTCATTGGACCATTCAAATGTGTAGTAATAGTTTCAAAATCTTATGACTTAGGTCTGTTAGATAAATGTCAATCCTCAGAGCAAAGTACCTAACAATGGTGGTATAGGTACCAGAACCATAAATATTCCTTTGAAAGGAAATACGGATGGGGAGGTCTGCAATAAAACTTTAATGGGTTTCTAAATGTTCCTTAATTTTTCAATTTACAATTTCGAATCCGACCCTGGCCACTTAAGGGTTAATGGGTTTCTGAGTGTCCCACAATTATTGTCTTCACAATTTCGAAAAAAAAATTGAGGACATAATGACTGAATCTTTATCTTCTTATCGTACATAAATTCTCAAAGACTTCCCTCTTTCTAAGTGTAATTTGAGCTGGCCCGGCAGCTGTCCTTAATTTCAAAAGCATTTATTTTCATTTCCATAAGTGGTTGAAAAGAGATCAATTTAAATAAAAAAATAAAGTATGCATTACATTATTTTATCATTCATGAACATAATTCAATTTTTTTACAGAAATTTTTTAGAGTATCTAATGGAAAATAAGAAGATAGCACAAGCTAAACATAATATTTATGCATATAGAATAACTAAAACTTCAACATGTTTACAGGTGAGTGAAGCGTGGATAATTTATTTTCATATGTTTCCAAATGACTGAATACATAATAATAATAAAAGCTTCTTTCTATTTGATTAAAATATATTATTTTTTCAGGATTGTGATGATGATGGTGAAAATCATGCAAGTAAACGGATGCTAAATTTATTGCAATTGGCGAATTTGGAAAATGTTATGGTTGTTGTATCCAGATGGTAAGTTAAGATTTCGATAAAACCTCTTTCAAACAATAAATTTTGATTAGTAATCACACTTGTGAGTTGTGGACGAGTCTTTGACTGGTAATTTTTTTTAATTGTAGATTCTTAAAGTCAACAGAAACCTTTTTTCAATTTCTATTTTTTCTGCTCAAAGTTGTCGGATCTCGATTGAAATTGCAGCAGACTGAAAACATTTAGGAAATAACCATGTACTTATGGAGCCAAAATTTAAAAAAAATGATATTTCGTAACGTTAACAGGGAATTTTGTTCGATTATGTAATTAAAATCAGTATTTCTGCCTGCAAAATACATTTCTTCTTTGTTTTTCACAATTTATTCATATTTTCCTCGATTTCTCGAAAATATCTTATGAGCAAACGGTTTTCATTCATTCAACTTGGATTAATTATAATTCAGAGCAATAACATTTTTATGACAAATTATTTTTGTAGCTAGTTGAAGGAAAAGTACCATCACTCTTTGGCACTATTCAATTCAATGATCTGATTTTCGATATCGCAAATAATCATTAATTTTTTTTTTTTCAGGTACGGAGGCATACACCTAGGACCAAACAGATTCAAACACATAACAAATGCGGCTAGAGGAGCTTTGGTACAAGCTGGATTCATCCAATAACTCTTTTAAATTAGTATGTTTCAAAGGAAAGATTGTAATGTAAATATTATTTATTGAAAGAATTGTTGAATGTGAACTAATTTTAATGAAATAAACCTTTTATAAGACGAGCTTTTTCAATCAAGTATTTGAAAACCTACGAGTGAATATGAAGTCCATTGAATAATAATTTAATTTCATAAGAAATTCAATATTTTATACAGGGTGTCCAAAGTTCGAGTTGGGATTATGATATGATTGGGTATTCAATGCTCAATACATTTCTGTTGAAACCATTCTATTCATCAAATAGGTTTCAAAATATCGAAAAAAAACTGATAAAAGTCAAATACTCATAATCAGTATTATGCCCACCTTTCTTATTCTCAACATCCCGAGTTTTCGACACAAAATTTGAAACACCCTGTGATGATATTTATGAAATTCAAAGGATGCATGACCTTTCCACACACGTTGTGAGAACACTCGGGATGTTGAGAATGAGAAAAATGGGCATAATACTGATTATGAAAATTAGACTTTTTTTTGATATTTTGAAAACTATTGAATGGATACAATGGTTTTAACCGAGGGGAATTTCACCCCCAAAATTTTGTACACTAAAATTCCAAATCAGTCCAATAATTCCAAAAAACATCAAATAATTCCAAAACTCGCAAAAAATTCCAAAAACTCTGAATAACTCCAAATAAAATTCCAATAGCTCCAGAAAATTTCAATAATTCCAAATAATTCCAATAATTCCAGTAATTCAATAGAAATTATGTTCTTTTAAGCTAAGAATTCATCAAAAAGCAGCCATTATTTACTTCAATGATTTATATTTTCGTGACCAAATGGATTATGAGAAGAAAAATAGGTAGCTTTCATTTTACACAGTTTTTAGACATGACAACACTTTCCAAATTTTTTTTTTGAGTAATGTTCAAATGAAAGATCTAGTTTGGTAAGTTTGGTTTATATATTTGACTGCCAATATTTATTGAAACTATTAATCCAATCATACCCTATTAATAGACCTATGTAGAGATAATCTCTTGTTTGTGGTATCTTAAATTCTCTTCCTGTTTCTGACCGACACTGTCCTACACAACTATTAACCGTATAGTTTTTCTTTGGGGTTCTTGTGTTGTACTTAAAAATAATAAGGTAAGTCGAAAATATTAGATTATGATAAAAATTTCATAAGTTTTGACAAGGTTCCAAAAAGGTGTTCAAATTCTTTATTATATTCATTATGTATTGCATATTGCATGATTGGGTCCCCTAGATCCCATAAATAAAACGAGGTTATATAAACCAGTCTAATGAGTAGCAATTTTTTTTCACAATGAGTAAAAAAGGGGTAAAAGCTCGTAGGCAGATGTTTTGGTGGTAATTGGGCTAAAACGTTATGAAATTAGGTGTTATACAATTACAATTTTGTAGATATTCGAATACGAAATTAATATACGGTTTGGCAACGAAGTTCTATGTACCTATAGGAAATACATAAGTGCAACAAAGATGCATGGACAAAACCAGGCGAGAGACAGAGAGGAGAGAAATTCCAACTTTGCACTGACTTATACCCATGGCTAATATAGGTACTTGTGATTCTTGCTAATTACTTATTTCTGCTATACAGGGTGTTTCATTGGTAAACCAATATACGGTAGCCTGAGCTAGGGCTACCCTAGGCGAGTCCAAAAAACCGATATATGATAGGTCTAATCAATTCCATAACCGAGATACAGGGTGGATTATATATTCACCAAAAATTTCAATTCCTCATAACTTTTCCACCAAACAGTATAATCGGTTCATAGGTATTTGGAACGTATGATTCACTTCTATAGGTCGATCGATTTACCTTTGAATTTCCAAAAAATTCCAGGTCCGTATTTGAAAAATATGGGACTTCAAATAAACTTTTTTCGATCGATAATGATTTTCCGGAAATAACTTCGAATGATTCCTTAGAATATTATGAAATTCGAATGTGCAATTAGTGGGACAAAAAAAACTCAATTTGATCATAATGTACGATTTTTCTGATAATTTTGTGGAATTCCAACATTCAATTGGATCTTTCCCTGAAGCTCTCTTTGAGCAAAATGACGTGCGGGACAATGAAATCTACTGAACTCCAATGAAAATTTTCTGCTCTTCTCCAATATCTCAATCAAATCCCAAAATTTCAATATACAGTGTGTTGAATCTCAGCTCGGAAGAAGTTCCATATTTTTCGAATACGGACATGGAATTTTTTGGAAATTCAAAAGTAAATCGATCGTTCTGTAGAAGTGAATCATACGTTCCAAATATCAACCGACTATACTGGTTGGTCTAAAAGTTATGAGGAATTGAAATTTTTGGTGAATACATAAACAATTCTGTACCTCGGTTATGGAATTGATTAGACCTATCATATATCGGTTTTTTGGACTCGCCTAGGGTAACTCTAGCTCAGGTTACCGTATGTTCATTTACCAATGAAACACCCTGTTAGTATTCAATGCAATGCTGTGTTTTTGAAAGAGGAATTAATTTTCTGTTCGTATACGAAACTATAGTTTGTTGAATGTGTTCTTTGTGTTTTTGAACTTTAGAATCTATTTTGTTCTCTCAGAGCAATAGAATTGAATTTTGTTTTTTTTTTAATAATTTTCAATCAAAAAATAAATGGGACTTTACCTCAATAGACTGACTTTTGCCCCCCACCTTTGGGACTTTTACCTCAGTCCTTTTTTTTCAACATACCATCTAACATTTGATACAACCATCAAATATATTAAACTAGTCATCTTTCCAAATGGTCAGGTGGGTGTGTTTTGAGTGTAGGTACGCACAGATAGAAAAACTTTGTTTAAATTGTTCACAAAAGTCTAGTTATCACACGTTTTTTTTAGGTTCGGAATTTTGCCCACATTCACTCTGATAATATAGCAACATGTTAAGCATATTCATTTTTCAATATGCCTACTTGCCTACCATATAAAAAAGAAACTACATAATCGAGGAATCAAATATATATTCAAGAAAACAACATAAATATTAAATACAACTAAAACAAATCTATTATTATTCAGAAAAAAACATAAAATGATCTCCTGATAAGCAAAATGATTTGGAAATAAATTCTCATCCTGTGTCCTTCATTTCTTTGTATTTTTTAACACTTCTTTTGATGGTATGAACTTCGTGATATATGATAATGTTAGGTTAGGACTATGGCGCAAGCGCAGAAGTGACGTAATATTTGAAATAATTCCAAATAATTCCAAATAATTCCGAATAATTCCAAATAATTACAAATAATTCCAAAAAATTCCAATAATTCCAAATAATTCCAAAAAATTCCACTAATTCCAAATATTTCCAAATAATTCCAAAAATTCCAAATGATTCCAATCTTTGTACACTAAAATTCCAGAGTGAAATCCCCCTCGTTTTTAACAGAAATGTATTAAGTATAAAGAATACTCAATCATACCTGAAACGAAAAAATAAAAAAAAAATTTTTCGAACGAATTTATTTTCAATCCTTGTATAACCGGAAGTGCTGAGGCTCCCAAAAATATTTTAGCTCAGTAGAGAATTTCGAACAATATGATAATCCCAATTTTTAGATTTCAAATACGTCCAGTTTTCCAGAAACTTCTAATAGGCACTCGAACTTGGGACACCCTGTATTTTGGGAACGGTAGAGAGGAACGGTAGATACCTCATAATAATACTAACAACCTCAGAATTTTGCTATCACGGGACAATCGAATTTATTAATTTTATTGTTGATCAGAGCAAGGCCGGATTAACCAAGAGGCAGAGTAGGCAACTGCCTAGGGGCCCCGCATCAGCTAGGGGCCCCGTGGCAGTGCCCCTTCCCCCGTGCCCGGAACTAAAGGTTCCCCGAGTCAAACGAAAGAGCAGTAAATGGACCCCCGATTATCGCAAACCTACCGATTCGCGAAATTTCTCTAAAATAATGAGCAAAACAAATAAATTCAATGGCCCAGGAAGGTATAATTATACCTATACCAGAAAAATATTCTCGAATTACATTCCAGTCGACATATATCACATCCCCTGCTTTCAAGAGCTTTTTATACTCATCAAGAGTGTCGGCATTCTCTTGAAACGTCACTAGATGATAGTTTTATTAGGCAGGCGGCACCTCTGATAAGAGAGCCGATTCACATGCGACAGGCGGCATCTTCTATATTTCAAAAATGATTATCCACTCTCCAATCAGGATATTCTTCCAGAAGGGGAATTCCAGATTCTTTTTAGTTCTATTTCCATTCTAGTGAAACCACGTTGAGATTGCGTTCAGAGTCAAAGTGTTCAATATTTTGTGACTTGTTTAGTGTATATTTGGATTTTTTTACTTAGAATTTTATTATTGAAGGTAGGTTCTATATTTAATAACGTCGCTAATTTTTCCGTTGGGCACCTCTTCTATTTTTTTATTTTCAATGTTCTCCGGTGGAAAACAAGTTTCAATAATATGATTTTCGCTATTTTTCTAGAATGACATACATACTAGTATATCAGGAAATTTCGGAACAAGATCGAAAATGAATTGCCGGGTGTGTATGGATATTAGAATAAAAATCAATAACAGATCTACATAAAATACAAAGGAAAAACCAAATAACAAAAATCACCAGAAAAAATAACTGAAAATCTACATAAACCGCTCAAATGATCCTCCATCTTTCTCAATGCATAAACGAATTCGTTTAGGAAAAGAGTTTTTAACATTAGCAAATATTCGGGGAGTAATGCTTGCAAAAGCGTCTATTATTATTCTTTTCATGTCTTGAGAAGTTGTTACGGGATTCTCATACACAATAGATTTGATATAACCCCATAAAAAAATCTGGAGATGTTAGATCTGGTGACCTTGCAGGCCAATTTTGTGGGCCTCCACAACCTATCCATCTGTCAGATCATTCATCATAGAACGTATTTCTATGAATATCATTGCTCCTTATAGTCGGTTTACTAGTTGAATTAAAAATCGAAAATTACTGGAAAACTATTAGGTTTAGGTATAGGGAAACCCAATGAAGATAGTTTCGATATTAATTTTTACGTTCAACAAGGTATAGAAATACTGGGTGTGCCATTTGAAATAGGAAAGTTTTTGACCATTATTTGTAGTTAATGTTTGAATATTAATTATGATCACTCAGTATATTCCAGAGTTAAATTTTTTTCTTCTGCATAAGGGTAGCCATTACGAAAAAACATTGTCTGTCTCGTTGTCTTGAAGGGTTTATTCATTAATTGCAAATTAAAAAGTAATGTATGGATAATCCGAACAGAAAGTTGTCACGACCTGTTCGGTTTATCAAATCATTCGGATTATAGAAATCATACTGATTGATATCTATAATCCGAACACGTTCGTATTATAGAGGGTGTTTAAAAAAAGTGACCCTGTCTCTAGGATAGGTAGAAAACTGAAAAATAATTGGGGTTTGCTTTGTGAAGAACTTTCGTAACGCCATTCGTTCAAAATAAAGGGTGTTGAAGAAAAAAAAACACACATTTTTACAATTTTGCCGAAACTACTGGCAACATTGTAATGAAATTTTATACGAATATGTTTTGGAAGCTGATACATCCAATGCATTTGTTTCAATGTTTGACTCTCATAGAGGATGCTTATTACACGGTTCGTAGCAAGTAGCATTGAACATAACTTTTTTGATATTAGATTCATTGAGCAAAATTTCAAATAAACTTGAACATCCTTGAATTTTACCCAATAAGGTACTCCTCGAGGTACTCCTGGTAAAACTGGATACTGTGTACCGTTTTCGAAGTATGTAATTTGATTCGAAAATTATGAAGTAATAACTAGTATGCTAGTATGAAGTGATAATAAATGTTTTAATTAAACAAAAAATCACAAATGAGAATTTAGAAAATAGGTAATAACATAAAATATAATTCAATTAGAGTAGGTGTTCAAAATGTCCTCCGTTTGTCCGAATACAAAAGACTATACTTTTTTTCTGAATAATTCTTTGCTTCTAAACGGTTGGAAGTCAGCTATGAGGTTATTAAAATCAAAATACTTCGAAAACGGTGCACAGTATCGAGTTTTACCAAAGTACCTACACACCTTACATGTTTGCTTTTAGAAGCCATATTATTTGAACTGAATATGTACGCAAATATGTATAGCGTAGATCTCGCAAAAAAAACAAGATGGCGGGCGTTCGGATTGCAGAGTTCAGGCTGTTCCGAGTATACATATCATTTTACCAAGTGAGACCGTTCGGATTATAGGGTACTTCGGATTATCCGGGGTTCGGATTATTCATAGATTACTGTACTCCTTTTTTTCGATTTTCCACCATTTTCTCTTAAGTGGTTCTCCTAAGGCATAAAATCGTCTTTATGAACTCATCCTTATGTGAGCGTGCCATTCAATTTTTGAATTCATTCATAGGGTATCACATTGAAAAAAGTGTAACTATGGTCTATATCTTTGTTATCGAACACCCTGTATATGTGAAAACAATTTTAAATTGTGCATCTGATTGCCCTTTACATTTCACGAAAAAAAATTTTTCAAAATGTCTTCATTTACTGCCTGAAAATGAGAACCGCGTCTGGGGTGGGCCAGCCTGTATATACTTATCGAATTGAAAAATTCTGATAATGGTTGAATAGGGAGGGGCCCCAAAAATTGCACTGCCTAGGGGCCCCCCACATGGTTAATCCGGCCCTGGATCAGAGCCTGGGACATCACATTCTTGCAGTAGTGCCTGAAAAGATAATTCCTGTCATTCAATATTATAGATGCACTAGCTGGCCCGGCGAACTTTGTTTCGCCTAAATTATACCTACGGTGGATTTCACTAACCGTAATCACTGATGATCGGAAATCAACAGCTAGGTTCTTTGATTTTCGAATTGTCAAATCGAGTTGATTCTAGATCAAGCTCCGATCACCGGTGATTACGCTTTGTTAAACTCACCGTTAAAGTTGTATAAACCTACCATTGATAGTTTTTCAAGCAGAAGATAAATTAGGCAAAATTAAAGTTCAAAATATACAAAATCTTAAGAATATTGTAATTTACACGAAGAGAATTCTCTATATTTGAGTGGTACCTAATTGTTGAACGTATAACTTTTTGTTTTTTCTGTTTCACAGTTCTCTCATTGCAGGAGCTTGTGATGAACGACACCACGAATGCAAATTTGAATAACGATCGAATTATATGGATGAGGAATAATTCCAATGATAAATTACCTCTGATCACTGTATGAAACACTTTAGTTCTGAAAATATTCGAATTGGTACAGAATACAAATACGCTAAGGCGTTGGTTTTGGTTCACAGCACAGAGTTGGAGGCAACTCAATTTACATAGTAATGACTATTCCACTCTCTTCATTTTTAGTGTGGAAGTTTCCGTAGCAACGATTGTTTCATCCCGAAAAATTTTTCAAACCGGCAAAACCAACATGTTGGTTTTTCAGTTTTGACGTTTCTCCAATTCACAGATAGCTTCTGAAATGAATATCATAGGGATAACAAACAACGTTTAGTTAATCTATGAATTCTAATTTGCCAAATAGCGGAATCCGTGTCAAATTTGACCATATTACTTATAATGTTAGACATTTTCTCGTGAAATAGTCATGCCGAACACCACTCGAGATGAAATTTAAGCAGGTAAAATTTCTCTCTTGTAATATTCAAGTTTGTTGCTTTTCGGAAATTTCGCTCATGACATTTTTTCCAAAATGACTCGCCTGACGGCTCGTGATTCTGATACAAATCTCATTCGCGAAATTTCCGAGCAACAAACTTTCATATTACAATCGAGAAATTTTGCCGACAAAATTCCATCTCTGGTGGTATTACATATGAATATCAGCCTTGTTTAAGATGTCTAAAAACATGGTGTATGCATTTGTCAATTTTGGAATGCATTGACCAAATCGAAAATATTAGCGTCGCAATGTCTTGCGTGTCATTTCGGTGCATAGGTATATGTAATAATAACAATATGGGCTATGAGCCAATGGAAATTGGAGGTGGACTTTGGTAAGAATCCAGATCTGCGCTTGTTCAGCAAAATTGGAAATAAAAATAGTTTCTCTATTTCAGTATCGTAATGAGTTCATTACAGTACTAAAAACAGTGCTGTAATGAATTCATTACAGCATCGTTTTCAGTTACATTTTTCGTTTTGTGGTTGTCAGCAATGACTTCCGATCCTTTTAAATTTCAGCAGACGTCAATTTGGAAATGTCAGTTTTTGTATTTCCTAACAATCACACCAACTGCCATGATACAATATGAAAGTCACTAAGACCTATAATTTGAATTTTTTCATTGAATTTCACAAAAGTTGAGTGAAACAGAGAAAATATCGTCTAATACTCGTTGCAGAATGCAATTCCAATACTCATGCGTTCGCATTTCGCATTCGTATTGGAATAGGAGCCCATTCTGCAACTAGTTTTAGAATATACTATTACAAATTTTGTCCATCTCTGACACAACGTTATATGTCGTGACTCTTGAATCGTATGTCTTTCATACTTCATGAGAAAACTTCCGATCAAAACCTCACAATTTCATGTGAAATGTTTCAATCGCTTTATAACAAATTATCCTCCTCGATATCTATATTTCTCGCAATTTTCGAATTTCCAGTTCCAGGGGGGGGGGGGGTAATTGGGGTAATTATCCCCCCTAAGAATTTCTCGATCGCTCTTTTATTTTTATTCTTAAAATAAAAATTAACAAATTTAATTTCAAAACGGGAATGTAGTCGGCGATCTCGGATCTCGCAATACGTAAGCAAGTTGTCCAAGAAATCTATACGGTCGAGTTTACTCGATCTCTTGTATTATTTGTGAATCGTACCATTAGTTTCTATGGTCCGCTCGCGATACTGTGATCGATTTTCCCGCGGAACTCCCTCGAAGAGTTAGATGTCACTTTAAAATCTGTTGTAACATATTTATACAAAATTTTACCTGGAAATGCAATATGTGATATAGCAATAAAGTCTGAATTAGAGTTCTGGAAATTACAATGGCAAAGAAAAAGGAACTGAACCAGCAATTACCAGATAATGCTTCAGACGCATTCAGAGAATGTGACGCCAATATTTACCCGATATTGAAAATACTCTTACAAATATTATGTACTCTGCCAGTCAGCGTTGCTTCAGCAGAAAGAAGTTTTTCTGCACTGAAAAGATTGAAAACGTGGCTGCGAGCTTCTATGTCTCAAGAAAGACTAACCGGGTTAGCTCTGTTGCATATCCATAACTATATGGATATTAATGTTGAAAATATCATATCAAAATTTGCAGGAAAGCAAAGAAAGCTAGATTTTACCATTTAATAAATATTTTCGAATGTTTTATTTGCTGAAATTAAAAAAATTATTTCGTTATAGAAAAATATTTATGTTTAACAGAATATTTATGTTATGTTCATTATTTATGTACTCATATGAGTTCCTATTTCGAATGTTTTACATTGTTTTTATATGAAAAGAATATATTTAATTTTTATTATACAAAAGGGATTCTGTAAAAAAAATATTTATTTATATATATATTATATACATATATTTGTGTATTTCGTTGTTGATTATATGAAATTTTTACATTGAATTTCTTGGAATTACCCCCCCTAAGCCAATTGGCTGGATCCGCCCTTGGACGCAAGCGTACAACTCAATCCTTATCAAAAATTTGGCTTCGCTTTGTGACTGTGAATAGCAGGAGTATAAGCCATATTATAGTTTTCCTCCGAACTAATATGAATCAAAATGTCAAGAATATCAACAAAAATTATTGCTTGAAAGAACTGACGTTTATTGAGGTCGCCGTCCAGAGTAGGAAAACTCATCCGATAGAGGCGCCACCGTGAATTTTATGGAATATCTCCATAGAACTTACATGGTCACTATCAAGTTCTATGAATATCTCTATCCTTATGAATGAAATGTACAATGGCGCTCTCTATCCGAAAATCGCTGAACTATATGAAATTAGTGAATTTGTGGGTAAAGCAGAAACATTTTCCCGCCATATACCTACTTATTTGAATTTGGCCATCCTCTGCCAATTCCGTACTTCTAGTTGTTTTTGTGAACGAAATTATCTGTAGATTCACTTTTAATCGGAAGTTCGCCTGTTTTCTTCTATTTTTGAAAAAAAAAATGAAATTCGAAATGAATTTGATTTAAATTATTTCATTAATATGTAACTTCAATTCAAATAAGTAGTAAAGAGTTCCGAAGCCTTTCTCAAATTTCCAAAAGAAGAGTACCAAAAAAGTAGGACAGGCTTTATTTTTCAGTGATCATCGAGAACAAAAACACTGATCCTCAATCCAATTTCGATTTTTATTTCTCAGGACAACGTTTCGAGGGCTATTTCCCCAACCATCAGGTCTAGAATGATAAAATTTTGGTGGTGACCTTTTACAGGAAAGCTAAGAAAATGTGATGACAAATTTTCCTCTTACCAGTCTAAGTTTTAAAATCTACAGTGATGGCATTGTAGTCAATAAAAAACATTATATAAAACAAGAAGGACAAACATTAGACAGATTTTACATTTGAATAAATAAAATTAATGTAACATATCACAAACCATTGCAAATGTGGATGATGTATACAATGGCTATGGCGTGTCAGAGACTAAAAAGCAAAACTCTGACTTATGTGTAAAAAGTAGATTTTTTTTTCTGCATTGGTTATCCTTAATTGAAATGTTTCATTGATTGACGGTTTTGAAAAGAATTAAAAAGAAGATGATTAATCGAATCTATGTTCAATGGAAGACTCTATGCAAGGTTAACCTCGAAGTTTATTTTTATGCATAAATAAACAGAAAGTAATCTTAAAATTATTTCTGAGAAAGTAATAATTTTTGTTGTCTTAAACCGTCAACCTCAATCTAGGAGTTCACATTATCTGGGTTTAAATATATATATAGTGATTCTAGAATTAGTCTTTTTTTTTAAGTTGAACAATTATGTAGGATTTCTCTGTGTTGTTAAAGTTGAAATTATGACCAAGTTCTAGTGAATGTTGACATAGACCTGAATGGCCAACATTTCCACGTCTGGTATTGTATTGATGTTGATAAATTCTGTTTTTAAGATATTGCTTTGTCTCTCCGATATAGCATGATTCACATGTACCACACTTCATCTTGTAAACAATATTGTTCCTGTCCAATTTTGGAACCTCATCTTTCAGTCTGCTGAATAGAGAATTCGTGGAATCTAAAGAATACCAAGCCGGAATGAAATTAAATAGACTGAGAAATTTTTTCACGTTACCAGCTATCTGAGAATGAAAGGGCATTCTTAAATAAGTTCTATTGTTCGTGGATGATTCCTCAACATTACCTTCAATAGTGTTGAGTGATGGCTTTCTTTGTAGAGTATTATTTCATTTTTTGATATGTTGTTTTATGAAGGATTTTGGAAAGGAGTTCTTTTGTAAAGTTTCTGTTATTATGGTAAAATTTTTTTGGTGAAATTGTTCATCCGAAAGTAACATGACTCTATCAGTGAAATTTTGAACTATAGCAGTTTTTTTATGTAAGGGTTGGTATGAAAGAAAATTTAAATATCTATCAGACCATGTTGGTTTGTGATACCAGTCAAAAATGAAATTATTGTTTTTATATGTGATGGTTAGATCTATATTTAATTTATTTGGTCATCAAAGGAAATTTCTAACGTGAACTTAAGTCTACTATTCAATGAATTAAACACCCATAGGAACTCCAAAAATCTGTTTGTTGTGACAATTGTTTTTAAAAAAAAGATTTGATATCAACCACTTACTTTACACCATAAAGAACAAAAGTCACAATAAGAAAGGAATAGTATATTCTAGTATATTCTAGTTGCAGAATGGGCTCCTATTCCAATACGAATGCCAAATTCGAAAACGAGCGAGTTTTCGAACGCATGAGTATTGGAATTGCATTCTGCAACGAGTATTGGACGATATTTTTTTCTATTTCACTCAAATTTTGTGAAATACAATGAAAAAATTCAAATTATAGGTCCTAGTGACTTTCATATTGTATCTTGGCAGTTGGTGTCAATGTTAGGAAATACGAAAATTGACATTTCCAAATTGACGGTTTAAAAGGATCGGAAATCATTGCGGACAACCACAAAACGAAAAATGTTACTGAAAACGATGCTGTAATGAATTAATTACACCACTGTTTTTAGTACTGTAATGAACACATTACGATACCGAAATAGAAAAACAATTATACAGAAACTGAACTTTTCTATAGGAAGATCTCAAAAGATATCAGTAAAGCAAGGAAATTTTTGAACGAAAACAAACATTTATCATTGATAAGAGCAGACAAGGGTAACACAAGCGTTCTGATCAACAAAACCGAATAAGAACAAAAAATGCATAACTTATTGAACGACCAACAAACCTACACAAACTTGGGTGAAACAAAGTAACAAATCACGTCAGTTCAAAATAGAAATAATAACATAATCAAAGACCTTCGTACAAAGGAATATATTGATGAATTCACTTACAGAAATCTTATTTGTCATAATGGTTTAACACCAAAAATTTACGGTTTGATAAAAACCCATAAAGACAACCACCCCATCCGACCTGTCGTCTCTTCTATAGGGTCTCCAACTTATAAACTGTCTTCATATATGTATATCTAACATTCTAAAAAACATAACTTTTAATTCCAAATTCAACATAAAAAATTCTTTTATTCTAAGAAACAAATTGAAACAGAAAAACTTGAGCAATTTAGATAACCTTAAACTGATCTCACTTGATGTGGACTCATTATATGGTACCAATACGTCGATAGAAATCGCGTTAGATCACATAAACGAGAGTTTCAACTTGCTACAGACGAACATTCCGAAAGAAGACCTCATATTGATTATCAAATTCTTCTTCAATTCTTCTACATTCACCTTTAAAAACAATTGTTACAAACAGATTTTTGGAGTTCCTATGGGAGACCCTTTGAGTCCCATTATTGCAGAAATAACTTTATTTGAGTTGAAATCACAGGCTATAAACTCTTTCAACTCTACCAACCAAGTACCTGTATATTTTAGATATGTTGACGACATACTTCTACTCTCTCCTATAGACAAAATACAAGACGTATTCAACACATTTAATTCATTAAATAGTAGACTTAAGAGGGGCCTATACCGTTCTGACGTTCAGTTCAAAACGCGATTCGGGATTTCTCACGATAGAGACCACCGATTTATATGGGGTTTTCAGTGTTATTCAATTTGAAGAGTTCTTCAAGTCGGAAAGTTCATAATTTTTTTTTCGTCGAGTGAAAAAAAAAATTCTTTTTTTCCCTTCTTAGTGACTCTATATGCATAATTCTAACTTTCCGACATAGATTATTTTTTTTTATGAATTCCCACAAAAAAATAAAAAAAAAAAGTTTTCTCCAATCGCTCAAAAACCGATTTCAGTAAAATTAAAATCAAAAGATCGCTAAGTGCTGCCACCTAATCGACGAACTTGGCTATTTCCATCTTCTACTGATCGTTCCATCTATCTGGCAATACTGCACATTTTAGGATGCACTTTGGGGTCTCGGTAAATCCCAGAGGCAAATATTTATTGTTTTATTGCAAGGCGTCTGGTATCAGTGAAAAGTAAAAGTGTGAAAACATGTGCTATATTATTTCTGTAGGACCAGCAAGCCGAAAGCAAATTGGTTCCGTTTTTAGATCTTGTGACGAGGAACGGGATTCGTGAATTTTCACAGGATTTCTTTCTTCTTGTGATTGGGAGTGTTGTGTTATTTTTTTAATTACTTCGGAGATGAGTAGGAAATTTGATGATAAACGCAAAAATCTTTGCGCACATCGCCGTCGTAGAAAATTAGCTCAACGGAAGAAATTTTGTTATAACTGGAAAGGTGCTGTTCCATTGCGCGAACCTAACTCGTGCAACGGTTTCGCGAAACAAAATTCGCGATGTGGATACCGCTTTCGCGCCAAAAATTTTGTTAAATTTCTGGCGCGAAAGCGGTATCCATATCGCGAAATATGTTTCGCGAAACAGTTGCGTGAGTCAGTTTCGCGCAATGGAACAGCACCTGAATAGATGTCCAAGTCGAATTACCAAATATCTTATACATATTACTTATTATTTTCACTTTGTCTCATCCGAAACAGTTTGTTTTCTATAAGCATATTTTTAGATCTTGATCGGGAAAACCTATTATTGTGGAAGGAAGGAGATTGGTGGATGTCCGTTTTTTGTTCAAACAAATTGCTGATTTGTGCAAGCACTTTGACTGCTCATTTTCTGATATGGACTTGATACAGGAAATTAGGAAAGGTTTGAGTTCCCAATTTGTATTCCAATGCCGGATGTGTAACATTCAGAAGAAATTGAACACTATAAATGGGAGTGAAGGTATTACGAATAACATAAATATATATATAATATGATGATATGGGATCATCAGCTGAGAAGGCAGCTACCTATATAATTGAAAGAAATAAGACACAAATCATTTGCCATTAAAAATAATGACAAATGAAATGTGAATACGAACTAGGTCTCCGATACTGTTCACCCTACCAGACGTCAACGTCTAACGTCAACTGAGAATCGCACCGACTGCAGTTTCGTCCTATTTAGGACTCATCAGGGTGGAATATGCCAAAGTCGACGCTGGATGGAAAATCTTTTCGTCAAGATATGATATAATAAATATAATTATATATTTCTTCATATTTTTTTTATAACGCCATTTAAAAACTTATGTTCATCAATGTTCATTCAAAAGAACTTCTGTAAAATAATCCTGGTAATAAATATATTTGTCTGATTTTGATTTTATTCATTCATCTCAAAAATCCAAATCAATCAATTGGTGTTCCTAACAATTGAATTTGTTATGCATGTGATGTTTATCTTCTATAATTTCATACAATCCTTCCTCCTTCTTGAATAACCTTATCGTTTCAATTTTATAAAATAATGATATTTTCTGATCCATGATCTGGGTTCATGAAAAAACTCATTAAATTTCAAAAACTTTCCGAAATTCTTGATACTATAGTCACTAACATAAAAAAAAACTATTTCAAATGACTTACATATATCAAAAAATATATTACTATAATACAGGAATCAGTCTTACTTGAATGGATGTCTCCAGTTCGAGTGCCTATTAGACGTTTCTGGAGAACTGGACATATTTGAAATCTGAGAATTGAGATTATCATATTGTTCGAAATTTTCTGAGCTCTGAGCTCTGAGCCTGAGCGCTCTTGGTTATACAACAAGTGAAAATAGATTTGTTAAAAAAAAATTTTTTTCAATTTTTTCCTCTGTTAAGTATTCAATTCTGAGTGAGTACATTTTTGTTAAAACCATAGTTTTCAAAATATCGAGAAAAAACCGGAATAAAAATCAAATACTCAAATACTCGTAGTCAGTATAATGTTCATTTTTCTTATTCTCAACATACTGAGCATAAATAGTCCTCAATCCTCATAACATCAAAGTAGAATAATGTGGAAAGGCCATGCATCTTGTGAATTTCAGAAAAATCATCACAGGGTGTTTCAAATTTTGTGTCGAAAACTATGATCAAAAATTGGCCATAACTTAAATTTTTCAAATTGAAACCTAATTTTCTATGATTGCGTTGGATTCAACAAAGAAAAATAATAATTTTACTCCAATAAAAAAAATGAAAAACAAAGAAAACTATCATCATTTTTTTTCGCACGATTAAACGCAATCATAAAAAATAGTGTACTTATTTGAAAAACGATTGTCGATATTTTGTTATCTGAAGAGAAGTTTCATATATATACCTATCTATATTGCTTGTAACTACTAATGTAAATATGTATATACAATTCCGCTGATAGAGCATTTCATACAATAAACAAATTTAAATTCATAAAAAATTTAGTTTAGGTTTTGAATCTCCATCACATTCTTCTTCACTGCAGGTCCATATGTGCCTGATTTTTCCCGAACCCAACTTACAACCGAAACACAAGTTCGCAATAAATTCGTACAACCAAGAAGGAGTAATATATTCTTATTTTGTTCCTTCACATCTACCAACACAGGTAACATTCCTGTCTGTTGCTCTTCAGCTAAAATCAATATTACAGACCGCAACCTTGAAAGTGGGAACTCCCTTAGTTATAGGGAATTCCCAATTATTTCTTTCCATCTGGTGGGGCCGCTGTCCTATGAATTTACAGTGTTGTCGGCAGTTTCGTAAATAATTCCAATTCATTCGTGAATATACAAGGGCATTCGACAAATCCCGCCTTCCTCTTGGTAAAGGCTGTACTGTAAAATACACCCTCTTTGTGATTCGACGGAAGAGCGGCTTTCCACCAATCAAGGGTGTTATTACTTAAAGAAAAAAAGATGTTATATTAATTTTGAAGTTCTTTCTCCAGAAGGGAGAAAGTGTGGGATCGGCCCAACGCACTTGGGTCGGGACTTAGTGTTTAAAAATTTTCTCTAGGGAGAGGGATGATAAATGAAACTTTTTGGATTAAATTTAAGACGTATATTAAGACCAAATCAAACTAAACAACTTTACATTCGTTACGTATATTTCAACGATATAAATCAGAATCCAATCATTGAAATCAAATCAAACATCAGTGTGAATTCCAATTATAAAAAAAATGAAGTCAAGTTATCAACAAAAATAAGAAGGGCTTGTCAAAATAACCCCCAAAATCATAAACATGGGATGATCTCAAAATTTACTCAATTAAACCTTCAACTGCTAAAGAGAGATTTCAAAAATAATACAAATTCAAACTTTCCAACATACAAGGGAAATCTCAAAAATAATTCCCACTTAAACTCTCAGATAAACGAGGAAAAAACTCAAAAATTATTTCCACCTAAACTTTCCAATACTTAAGGGAAAACCCAACGATTATTTCCCCATACACTTTCAAATACTTAAGGGTGATTACAAAAACTATACACTTTAAAAGACAATTACGACTTGTGGTAGATTTCAGGACTCTGGACTATAAGAGATATAAAAATAAGCTAAGCATAAACAAAATATCTGACCTTTTTCCTGTACCAATAATCCCAAGAATGTTGAATCTAGGATGATGACTCTTTGACGGTGCTTCTTTCCTGAAACAGACAGATTAAACACCAAACACGACACATACACGCTTTTCGCAAATTGACCTCACTCCCGAATATACCGACGATAAGCAATCTGAAATAATTCCAAGTAATTTAGAAATTTTATTAATTTCGACTTAACACCTTTTTATGTCCCTGTTTGAGACTGACCGTCCAAAATAAAACCAAGACTTATGAGTTACCCTAACACCGTCTTCCGAATAACTAAAACCAAATTAATTCTTAAACCTTCCTTAAATCCGTTCCAAAAACATTATCAAACGAGTCAACTGAGAAATCTTCCCGTTTAAGACTTCTGCAGTTACTCCTCGACCTCTAAATCAACCTTAATCGTTTTCGTCTCCGCTTTGAGACCGTACTTCTAAACACTGAAGTACCTAGGGGAAGGTGGGGTAAGACGGGGTAGCGAGGTATGATGGGGACCCTTCCAAAATAGATAATACAGTGCCACTAGAAAATTTATTTTAATGCCATCTGACGGTATTCATCAGTACTAGTTAGAGTTAGTAAAATTTAGGCGGAGAAGTGCAGAGATCCACTTGGTAAGTATGTTTTTCTGAATTCACGTGGTTTTATCTAATTATTGGCGTGTTTTAGTACGTGACTCTTCATAATATATGTTATACAACGTGCGTGATATATTTTTTTATTGATGTTTGTTTATTTTACCATTCTGAATTCATAAATTCTTCTCGGTTTGCTTTGATCTATAACCTCGAAAAATACTATACAACTTATAAGTCCAGTTTGGGAAAGATGGGGTACCTACTTCGGGGCAAGACGGGGTTGGTACCCCATCTTACCCGCTGATTTGTTATTCTTTTTGGATTCAGATTCCGTTCTAAATTATAATTATAAGTAAATGATTCTTGGGATGATGCAGCATTCCATATGGTTAGCCCGAAACAGTTGATGCCTTTTCAACGAATGACCGAAAAAAGATAAAGGCAAGTTCGGAGAAGGGAAAAAGCAGTTATTATCACTGCTTCTCCATATAAAACAGAAGAAGAGAAAAACAAAACAGTTGAAAACCGAAACCTGATGTCTCAAGCGAGAAGAAAATGAAAAAAAAACAAATAAGAGATCTCGAAAAACTAAGAAAGTTGAAGAAGAAGCTCGGACAGAAGATGAAGATACAGCATGTCTTTACTGCACGTCTTGTATTTTGAGTCTACCGCCACTTGCCAGGTTTGCGCTAATTGGGCGCATTGTGGCTCTGCAGGAGTGGAAGACAACGATGATGAAGCTGTCCATATCTGCCCATTATGTGAAGATGAAGACGGTTGAATGTTCTGTACCCCATCTTACCCAAGGGGGTACCCCGTCTTGCCCTATAGGTGGGGTAAGACGGGAAGATTTTGTTATTTTTTGAATTAGATATTTAAATGAGAAGAATTATTTATTTTTTGTTTTGACTGATTATTATTAAAAAAAGAAAGACCGATTATTTTTCCAATGAAAGTTCCTACATTGTGCAGTTATAAACAGCAGTTTTATTCAAGAAATGCCTTAAGGTCCCCGTCTTACCCCACCTTCCTACCCTAAAACCGTACTACCCTTAGTTTCCGATTCCAAACCTGAGTCAACTGAGGACCTTCCCTTTAGGTTCCTCCAGTTAGGGGAGCGCAGGGTAATGGGAGCCTACTAAGGGAAAACTATCATAAAAACTACATTTATTAAAATTCTTATAATTTTTTATTACGAACTCTTAGAACAATAATACAGGTACGTGTCAATCATAGTTAGAATTAATTACAGTCATGTAATTAGGGTAGAGTAACGATTTTGCAAAAAAAGTCAATCGCTCTCATAACCCGACATGTTGGGGTAATGGGAGCCCATTTCACGCTCACATGGGAAATGGGAGCCATCATATTAATTATTTCGCAAAAGTTGGACTAAACATACTCTGAATGTGATCTTGGTTAGTAATTACGAATTATTGATTGGAACGAAAATAAAAAATCTGCTTTTTGAGAAAAACAAGAAAAATAAACACAAAATTATTGAAAAAGAACATATGACCCATATCTCACGGATCCAAACAGAAGGAACAGTATAAGAAGATGGACTATTACTTCAAGAACATTCCTCAATAGACCATTTTTCGCAACATCTGCATCGGTAAAACATCTCCCTTCTTTTTCCGGAGTCAAAACAAATTGCACATAGTGGGAGCCACCCTATAGGCTCCCATTTCCCACTGACTAACATTTTGAAAAGTAATAATATAAATAATGTAACCCTAATCTCAATCGCAATTGAACAAATAGCTTTTGTAACTGAATGAATCTACGGATTAAATGAATATAAACATAATGAAATAAGAATAAAATTTCGTGCTTACCTTGGCGGTGGAAATCCATAGTTTTTTATAAGCGCGGAGCGAATAACAAACAATTGTCCCTTCAGACTGAACGCTGGACACTAAGGCATCGTACAGCTCAAGAGAAGTTTCTCGAAGGTTGGCGAAGGCGTCCGTGTGTTTACAATCACGTGAATTTGTCTACATTCCTTTAAATCACCATCGCTCTCATTTCCCGACCGCTCCCATTACCCCGTGTTCCCCTACTCCCTATTACCGAACCATATTCGCGAGCACTGGCAACCTTCCCGTTTAAGGTTCCTCCAGTCACTGCCTTTTTCGTCTCCCGAGCAAGTCGAAGATTTTCCCCTCTTCGTCTCCTCCAAAAACCAATCGTCAATGTTTCAAAATCAATTAAATCAAAACTTCTTCCTTTTTACGAACCGATCAAATTGAAGATTTTCCCGCTTCCTACCCCCTCGTAGGTAGGGCTTTCTTGAAATAATCTAGGTTCCCAAGCACCGGTTTGGGAAAAATGCAACGTCGAAAAAATCTCATGGTTCCCGGCAAACGTAGGCATATATCGGAGCTGAGTTCGTGGAACTATAGTCTACTTATCGTCACAGATGCATAAGAAACTCGAACCGAAAATCAACAATTTCGGTTGTCAACGTCTCGCCAGACCTCTTGGGTGGTCTGATAAATGATTCAATAATTTTCTAGCACAGGGATATCGAATTTCCGAAGTCTACACCGATCAATTAAATTATCGCGCTTGTTGAAAATACTCGTGAATTATTACAGAAAAAAAAAACGTTCGAGTCCCAGTTTTCAAAAGGATATTCATTTTATTACGTCCAAATTATCTCTCCTATTACAGTACGTAACAAAAATCTCGCATGTGGAAGAAAAGGGCGGTGAATACGAGGAATGTTTGAGATATCTTCGGACGTCCTGAAAATCGACGATTTCTTAGGGGAGGTGAGGGGTAAGAGGTAGGTAGAGTTTGACGTTTGCTGAAGAAGCCTCGCACTATAAACCCCTCTTAAGTTCACATTAGAAATTTCCGTTGATGACCAAATAAATTTCCTAGATCTAACCATCACATATAAAAACAATAATTTCATTTTTGACAGGTATCACAAACCAACATGGTCTGGTAGATATTTAAATTTTCTTTCATACCAACCCTTACATCAGAAAATTCCTACAGTTCAAAATCTCACTGATAAAGTTATGTTACTTTCGGATGAACAATTTCACCAAAAAAATTTTACCATAATAACAGAAACTTTACGAAAGAACTCCTTTCCAAAATCCTTCATAAAACAACATATCAGAAAATTAAGTGATACTGTACAATGAAATGTAAATGTAAATGTAAATGATACTGTACAAAGAAAGCCATCACTCAACACTCTTGAAGTCTTGAAGGTAATGTTGAGGAATCATTCACGAACAATAGAACTTATTTAAGAATGCCCTTTCATTCTCAGATAGCTGGTAACGTGAAAAAACTTCTCAGTCCATTTAATTTCATTCCAGCTTGGTATTCTTTAGATTCCACGAATTCTCTATTCAGCAGACTGAAAGATGAGGTACCTAAATTGGACATGAACAATGTTGTTTACAAGATGAAGTGTGGTACATGTGAATCATGCTATATCGGTGAAACAAAGCAATATCTTAAAAACAGAATTCATCAACATCAATACAATAGGTACCAGACGTGGAAATGTTGGCCATTCAGGTCTATGTCAACATTCACTAGAACTTGGTCATAATTTCAACTTTAGCAACACAGAAATCCTACATAATTGTTCAACTTAAAAAAAAAGACCAATTCTAGAATCACTATATATATATATATATATATAAGAATAATCAGAATATGGGATAAGGGTATTATCGACTCATTTAAGCAAACTCGTGTTACTCTTTTTTCTCAGCCAAGCTTTCGCAATCAGTTTATTGCTTCATCGGGGCTTCTACAATATAAAAAGTGTCACAAAAGCAACTTAGAATGGCATAAAACAATCTTCTTACCAAAGTTGAGATTGAAGTGAAACCATGAACAGCTACTACAGAACATTAAAACATCAATAAAAATTGGAATTGAATTTACAATAATTTAAAATTTGAAATGTTCTAGTGTATCAAATTCAGACATTTTTATAAACAAATTAGACGTATGTCACTATTAATCAAAAATCAATATCACTGGAAATGGTCTCGGTAATTTCTTTTCCACTCTATCTACCTATTATCCGTATTGTTATTCTTGATTTTCGTTAAGAGGTATGAATATATATTACTTAATTTTTGTACATCCGTTCTCTTATTAATTGAAGCTTCAAATTTATGAATTTGGATCATTTCCTGTATGATTCTTTTATGGTAATATTCCTTCTTTCTTTAAAATTTCAGTGTTTTCAAAATCTATTCGATGATCATTCTGGTTGGCATGTATTGCAAGTGCACATCTTTCTTCATTCGTTTTAACATCACTTTTGTGAATGGCTAATCTGCTTTTTAGCCATTGAGACGTATGGCCTATATAATTCTCTCTGCAGTCCAAACATCTTACTTGGTAAACTACATCACTTTGCAATCTTATAGGGATTGGATCTTTGAGCTTGGAATATAATTTTTCGGCAACCGTCCGGGAAGTAGGTACTTCCCGGACGCTTTTTCTTTGAGAAAGTAGCATTTCCCGGCCTAGTCCGGAAAGTACGTACTTTCCGGACTAGGCCGGAAAAACTCACGTCGTTGTTGTCATTGTGATGATCATCACAATAGCAACGAAATAACGGATGACAGTTCTGTTCTGTTCAATTCAAATAATAATCAAAATGTATAATGAAGAAATGTGTCGTCTCATTGATTTGTAATTCTACACGGTTGTCGAAAAAATATTGTACGCAACACGCCCGAAAATAGTTTTTTTGGACTCACAGACTTCCAGGA
Organism: Adalia decempunctata; assembly: GCA_951802165.1. Lineage (NCBI taxonomy): Eukaryota > Metazoa > Arthropoda > Insecta > Coleoptera > Coccinellidae > Adalia > Adalia decempunctata. The sequence continues at coordinate 58,255,631 of OX637696.1, read as the reverse complement.
CTCGCCTCCGGCTCGTCCTAGAATTTTGTCTATTCGTCCAAAAAAACCCTATTTTCCGGACTTGTTACGTAAATTACTATTATTAACCGTTTTGGAATTATAAGTTGATATTTTTATATTCTCTCCTGTGAATATATTCTTAAGTTTTGGTGTAACATTTTCTATGTGAGGAAGAGATCCATAAAGAATGCACTCTTCCTGGTTTTGATCGTTGGGTTGGGTAGTTATTGCAGGTGAAGGCAACGTATTATTCTATGTGCCTTAGTTGAGGAAAACAGTAATTTATTTAACATAGAGGGTGGATACGAGTTATCAATCAGCATTTTGTATAATTTATCTAAACTTCCTTTTAAATATTCTTTATGGCATATTCTTTCTAATCTATTTCTCATGCATTTTATGAAGTTCACTTTCATGTGTAATGGATGACTAGAATGGTAGTTAATAAATTTGTCAGAGCATGTCGGTTTTCTGTACCAATCAATTTTAATAGTTTGATTTTGTCTATATAATCTACAATCAAGGAAAGGTACTGAACAATTTTCATCTTCTATTTCAATAGTGAATTGGATTTTTATGTTTTGGGCATTGAAACACTTTTTATATTGTAGAAGCCCTGATGAAGCAATAAACTGATTGCGAAAGCTTGGCTGAGAAAAAAGAGTAACACGAGTTTGCTTAAATGAGTCGATAATACCCTTATCCCATATAGTTATAAATATATATATATTTTTTTTTCTCCTTGTGTTACCTGATAATAAGCATTGATGAGACCTATATTCATTTCTCTGGTCCAATGCTGCCTCACCCTTGTACGGGTTTGAGCGGGGTCCATGGAACGGTGTTCAGCAGAACTACCAGCCATTAGACCCAAGCCGGTACCCTGGGTGTTCCTTGTTCGGGTGCTTGGCCTTGTGGTGCCAGTTCGCAGGGAAGCGCCACTTGCTCCACTTTCCTCTGCTAGGGACTGTACCAGTGTGCCTCCAGGCGCAATCCCAACACCGGAGGAATCATCCGAGGCCTCGTCTTGTCGATCGAAAGCTATATATCATTCACAGCAAACGGGCTGCTAACCCTGTTCACTGGTTGGCCCAATTTTTCCAGGAGGCGTTAGAGGATCCCTCCATCATACCGGACTTTTTCACTCTGGGGATCACACATATGATTCCCAAAGGAAACATCAGTCCCGACCCGAAATCATATAGGCCCATTACATGCCTTCCAACTGTGTATAAAATACTCACTGGAATAATCACCAAACACCTATGGAAGCATATAAACAGGCACAAAATTCTTGCGAAAGAACAGAATGGCTGCAGAAGGGGTGCCCAAGGATGCAAAGAGCTGCTAACAATCGATCACCTCATAGCAAAACAGGCAAGGAGGAAGTTAAGAAATATCTCGGTCGCATGGGTAGACTACAGAAAAGCCTTTGACTCGGTCCCGCACTCTTGGCTTCTCAGAGTCCTGAAACTATACGGTGTATCCAAAAACATTATCGGGCTACTTGAACATCTGATGACCACCTGGAGAACGAATTTAACATACGGCAAAAACGCAACTCCTGAGATAAGGATCTTAACAGGAATAACAGGTATCTTTCAGGGAGATAAGCTGAGTACATTGTGGTTTTGTCTGGCCTTGAACCTCCTCAGTAAGCTGCTCAATGAGAATACATACGGATACGTCGTGGACACAAGGTCAAACATCAAAATATCTCACCAACTATATATAGATGACCTCAAGCTATACGCCGCGAATGAGGAGCAGCTGAGAAGCCTTCTGAGAACAGTAACATCCTTCACAAACACCATCAGGATGGAGATGGGGCTGGACAAGTGTGCCGTACTACACGTCAAGAGAGGAAAGTTAACGCACGGAGGAGAAATTCTTGTTCAAGATGAGGTATCCATACAAGAGCTGAACCCAGAAGAAACATACAAGTACCTGGGTATACAACAGGCATTGGAGATAAGAACATCTAACCAGAAAGAAACTTTCAAAAATAAATTCTTCGATAGAATAAAAAAAATCCTCCGCAGCAAACTGAACTCGAAGGCAATGTTTACAGCAATAAACACATGGGCAATTCCAAGCATAGCCTATTCCTTTGGCGTGATAAAATGGTCAAGTACAGATTTGAAGGCAATTGACACGCAGGTACGAGTGCTAATGTCCAAATACGGAATTCACCATCCTCATTCATCGAAGATCAGACTATACATGCCTAGGCACCAGGGAGGTAGGGGTTTACAGAATGTGAAGATGGCCCACAACAAGGCGGTAACAGAACTGAGAAAATATTTTCACTCAAAAAACTCACCGTTTTTCCAATCAATATGCCGAGAAGACCACAACATCACGGCTCTAAATCTGGCATGCGGAAGTTACCCGCCACAGACGCCCTCACCTGACCAACTGCTGGAGGAGTGGCACGGCAAACCCTTGCATGGCAGGTATCCGGAGGCACTGAAAGATAAAAGTGTAAACAAAGAGAAGTCACTTACCTACCTTAAATCCGGTTATTTGTTTCCGGAAACCGAAGGACGTCTTGCTGCAATCCAGGATCAGGTTGTGCCGACGAGAGCGTACATGAGGCATATCGCAAAAAAGAACATACCAACAGACAGGTGCCGGAAATGCTCTCAAGCCCTGGAAACTATACAACATGTAACGTCCTCGTGCTCCATCCTGGCACCCAGAGAGTACACCCAGCGGCACAATGCTATGGCAAAAGTCTTTCATCAGGCGAATGCCATAAAAGCAGGACTCATACTCACCTCTCGAAGGGTGCACGAATACTTACCCAAGCCCATTTTAGAAAATGGTGAGTTCAAACTCTACTGGGACAACCCGATAATAACGGACAGATCAGTGCCGCACAACAGGCCTGACATCGTAGTCTTCGACAAAGGAAACCGCAACGCAACCATCATTGATATAACCGTCCCGGCAGATGATAACATCAGTAAAGCGTATGTAGAGAAGCTTACAAAGTACCATGACCTAGCCTTTGAAATAAAAGAAATACACCAGCTAAGAAAGGTATGGATTTTGCCCCTGGTAATCTCCACGAATGGGTTGGTTGAGAGCCACCTGGCCGAGAACACACAGCTCCTGGAACTGGATCAGGAGCTGATAAGTAAAGCACAGAAGGAGGTGATACTCTGGACGACGAGAATCGTCAGAATGTTCCTAACAGCTGCCTAGGAAGTCCTTGGTCATGCAGACCCGGTCTTTCTAGAACAAACTCCCATAATGGTGATTTAAAAAAAAAAAAATATATATATATATATATATATATATATATATATTTAAACCCAGATAATGTGAACTCCAAGATTGAGGTTGACGGTTTAAGACAACAAAAATTATTACTATCTCAGAAATAATTTTAAAATTACTTTCTGTTTATTTATGCATAAAAATAAACTTGGAGGTTAACCTTGCATAGACAGCATAGAGTCTTCCATTGAACATAGATTCGATTAATCATCTTCTTTTTAATTCTTTTCAAAACCGTCAATCAAGGAAACATTTCAATTAAGGATAACCAATGCAAAAAAAAATCAACTTTCTACACATAAGTCAGAGTTTTGATTTTTAGTCTCTGACACGCCATAGCCATTGTATACATCATCCACATTTGCAATGGTTTGTGATATGTTACATTAATTTTATTTATTCAAATGTAAAATCTGTCTAATGTTTGTCCTTCTTGTTTTATATAATGTTTTTTATTGACTACAATGCCATCACTATAGATTTTAAAACTTAGACTGGTAAGAGGAAAATTTGTCACCACATTTTCTTAGCTTTCCTGTATAAGGTCACCACCAAAATTTTATCATTCTAGACCTGATGATGGGGGAAATAGCCCTCGAAACGTTGTCCTTAGAAATAAAAATCGAAATTGGATTGAGGATCAGTGTTTTTGTTCTCGATGATCACTGAAAAATAAAGCCTGTCCTTCTTTTTTGGAACTCTTCAATTCAAATACAACTTGAAATAAAAACACACTTCATTGAACGCCCGGCCCCCTTAACACAGACCGTTGACCAGAATTAAAAAAAAATGAATATCAAATAAAAATCAGTCATTATGTGAATAACGCTACCTGAAGTGGAAAAAAAGAAACTTTTCTGATATTCTCAATTTTGGCCAATCAAAATCTAATCAGTTCTCACACCATGGGCTTCGTCATCATTCCTACTTCGTGATGTTCGCTAGATGAGTGATGACATCTGGCGGGGATAATTGAACAATTGATAGTTGAGCAATTGTCAATTATTATTACCATCCTGCAACCCTATTGCGGGTCTGTGGATAGAATGGAAAAAATGAAAATACGGGTTGATCGTATAAGAGTGAAAATTGAGAGTTATATGAAATTTTTATTGTAAGTCAAAAATCATCAATTAACAAATGAAAAATAAGAGTTGATGGTAGAGAGGTGAAAATTAAGGGTTGTATGAAAAAAAATTTAAGGGTGGACAACCCTTAACCCTCATTGAGGGAGATGAAAAATAGATGTTGGTCAAAATAAAAACTATTGATTTATTAGCTTCTCAAAAAGCTAGATAAGTTATTTTATAGGTACCTGTTTATACATACTAGTATATATATTCTTTTGAAAGAGAGAATTACATACTCTTTTGTAATATCAAACAATATATGGCATATGGCACGTGTGAAGAAATGGCGACAAGGAACAGATTATATAAAAGAATAAAATCTGTTTCTCGCTCCAAATCTGAGTGTTAGCAGAGGGAATGTAAACGGGGTACCATACAATTCTGTGCATGATACACGAGAACAGATAAAAACCTCTGAAAAAACTCTGTCTCCCCGTGTATGTGTGGTGATACTGAATTTGTTGAAAATATGCTGCTATCCATGTTACAGAGCTCCTTGTGCTTGAAAACATGCCTTTTCATCGAACTGGAGGCAAATATCTTGAAATTACATCTGTAACAAGAAAAAAAAGACGAAAAACGAGAAAGAAGCAGTAGAAAAAAATACTTCACCTGCTAAAAAAACCTTTTCACAAAGCCCTAACTCTCTCAAGGATCGGGAGGATCTTTCGATCAGGTCCGATCTTCCAAGTGATGATTCTTCTGTTCTTCAGGTGTTCGAGGAACGCTACAGGCCCCTTATGTTGGGGGATCATCTCCCATAGATTAGAGTGGTTGTTTTTAGCAAAAAATCAGCAAAAAAGCAAGAGCAAATTCGAAAAACGTCTGACACTTCATTGTCATTTCTATGACTGTTCCTCTTTGTATTCATACTTTTTGTTATATATCAGTTTGTTTATTTGTGTTTTTTTATTTGGGTGAAATCAATGAATAAAAAACTGTTTGTACACATATTTCGTGACATATCAAGTTTGTTTTTTTTTAGTATTCAGTTCGTTTTACTTTCCTACATCACATATTTTTTTATCGAATATTTTTTATTTTGTTGAAATGGATGTATCATGTATCTAGTACATGATACATCATCTAGTACACGAATACAGTAGTATTGAAAATATATATGGGTGTATGAAAATTGCATTCTTATTTTGTAAGATAACATAAAAATCTTTAGAGAAGATGTCGGAGGGCAGAGGGATCATCAAAATATTTACGGAAAAAGTAACGGGGTTATCCCCTCCCTTAAATCAAATATATACAGTTTTTTCCTAACAATAAAAGGATGCCCATTGAAGATTTTTTTTATAGATATATGTCAAAAAAAGATATATTTTTTTTGTCTTTGGGGGCGGCACATAAGGATTCTGCACGCGGGCGGCCAACACCCTAGGATCGGCCCTGGTCATTATAACATAAAAATACCTCACATTTTGGACATTGAGGAAAGGTTTTCATTGAGCAAACTTGTCAGTCCTAACAGAGGTCAGGGGTAGGTCCTGATGCTTTTCCGGAGCTTTTCTTATTTTCTTCCAGTGAGTTGTTGTTCCGGGACTTGAACAAATTGACGGACTGTTATCGCAGCTCGTAGATGGTGAACCAGTCACTGGGTTAGTCAATAGACGATCCCGTTTACGAGGAAGAGCCTTTCCTGTTTTCAGCAGGTGTTCCGAAAAGGCATGTTTGAAGGCAAACAGAGATAAATAAGAGTCTTCGTTTTTTTTTTCGCCACAAAATCCACGCATTTCAGTAAATCTATATGCCAATAAAAGCGCCCATGGACCATGGTCTACTCTACCACCAATAATGAAAAAGAGAGATTAGCATAAAAAAACGTGAATGAATAATCATGCTTGAGTGCATACGAAATCACATAATACGTCGAAACGAAAAAAGCGTAGAATGCATATATTCCCAGATATGGTTCCGAAACAATCGGTATCGAAACTCGGTGGAATCGAATAGAAAATGAAAATCTATTATAGTGCATACAAACTAGAGTTTATGTCACACAACAAAACATTTTTTGTTCCTCCAAAAACTCATCTTTTCATTCTTATTTCTTTTCTCAAAGTTGAGTGTCGCACGTGCATGTAAACATTCGCAGACCTTGTCTGGAAAAGTTAGGTTTTCTACAAGTGGTGTCGGACCATATACAATGTAGATGCGTTTTGTTATTGTTAATGATATAACAAATAAAGTCCGTTGAGGTCTTTATGTTAGTTTTTTATATTTTCACAATAAATGAAAAGTAAAGATGTCAAACCATATATGGTTTGTTATGCAGTAAAGGGTTAGGAGACAGCCTATTTGAGATGCACTGTACACTTAGACCATAGGTATATGGTCTAAGACTGTACACTATTATAGGGTGATATTTTTTCTGGAACACTGTCCCTGTTTTACTCCAGTACTTTCTTCTGATATGATATGGCTCCCTGTTCGTTTTATAAATTGTAAAAAAATACTTTGTCATTATACTAAACTTTATGAATGCTTGTAGTTTTGTCGTAACTGCAACATATTTCAAGAAAAAAGTTCGAACGATTCTCTAAAAATTCTCAGAAAATTAAAAATTGTCATAAAAATCATAAAATTCCTTTTGGAACCTAGAATCGAAGAAGAAAATCCTATGGAAAGCTGTGGTGAATAAATTCATGGTTAGTTTTAACCACATCAAATTGAACTCATGTTCAGTTGAATATCTTATAGGCACTGCGGATACTATGAGAAAAAACAACAAAATTGAATTTCGAAAACGAAACATTTGGGGCCCCATATACAGGGTTCGGCAGAGATGTATGACGTTTTTTAAAAAATTGTGAGATTTTGAGGAAAATGCAATTTTATTTTTTTTAAATGAACATGAGAGTTTGCCATTGATACCACATCAAAAAAAAAATAATCATGAACGGAAGATGATGTCATCTAAGTGGTTGCCCTGTTTTTCCACACACTCCTGCAGCCGATTTGTGAAGTTGTCCATGCATCGTTCCAGCATGTTGTTTGGAGTTGCTTGAATTTCGCGGGTGATTGCAAGAGAAAGTTCGTCAAGGGTACGTGGCTTGTCAATAAATACACGAGCTTTTAGGTGCCCCCACAGAAAAAAATCACATGGGGTGAGATCAGGCGATCGTGGAGGCCACTCAATATCCCCTCTTAGCGAAATCAGTCGTCCAGGAATATGCTGTCTCAAAAATGCCATAGATTCCCTTGACGTGTGACAAGTTGCCTCGTCTTGCTGGACATTTTCCGGAGTTCTAACAGTTCTTTCTCTGCCCCTAGGTACATCAGGGCTCAACGATCCTCTCGTCCGGAGATTGTGCACCCACTTTAGGATGGTGTTTCGTGAAGGAACACGTCCATGCCTTCCAACATTAAAATGTGTTCGAAATCTACGTTGAGTTGCTACCACAGAACGATCGGTTTCAATGAAACTATCGTACACAAACACCCGTTGCTCTAGCGGCCATGCACGGCTCCATGGCGACTGAACAAGAAATAATGGCAACTCCTCTTGCGGTCACATATCAAAAAACGTCATACATCTCTGCCGAACCCTGTATTTATGCGACTTTTTCCATAGAATTATTCAATGAATCTTCCCTTTGCATTTGTACCTCCAATGAAGGAACACCCTGGTTCTGGCCGACGCACACCTAAAAGGTACGATCCGTCACTGAAGACCTCCATTTCACGACATAATAATACAATGTGTCAGAGTGAGATAGAATGTGGCTTATTCTGAATATTTCTGCACATGCGCAAATCTGGATCTCTACCTGAGCCCACCTCCAATTTTCATTGACTGAATATCCTCAAGTTTTCTTATATTATTGTTCTGTGGTCACAACCTTTCTGAGCATAGAGATAGAATTCGAACTCGATGGTACTGAGGCATTGATACATTCAGTGTATTCACATCCGCTGTATAGTAGTGTTCGGCTTCTGCGTGTCGCATATTATATTTTTATATTTGTTTCACTGTGAGTGTTTGTTAAGTGTTTTGTGGAGAGCAGATAATTCTTAACTTTGATATACCAAATATCATAAATATAACTAATAGTTATAATGGAGCCAGATAATAATATTTCTGAACAGGCCGACGAACTTGAAGTACTCAAGTCTATTTACGGAAATGATTGGATTGATGTGGATGGAAGCGGATATTTTACAATGAAAATATCCTCAACTGTTAAATTGTTTATAACTTTGAATGCTGATTATCCCTCTAATAAACCACCAAGATACGAATTAATGGCGCCCAACCTAACCAGAGACGAGAGGAATAGGCTTTACAAAGAATTCAAAGCTATTTATGAGTGAGTAACAATGTTTATTCATTTTTTGCATTCTAGTTGTTGTTGTTGCCTTCGCCACATCCTCAGGTGTTCGCTGTTCTTGCAAAAGCTGCGGCGCGCAAACTTCATCTTTGATTTTTTTAAATTCACTTCATTATTTTGACGTTTAACTTTTATTTCAAGGCACAATATGGGAGGACCAATTCTGTATCAGTGGATTGAAAAATTGAAAGAGTACACTATTTTCAAATCTAAAAAATCTGATGTGAAGAAGAAAGCTCTGGAATGCCATACAAAAGAAAATAATAAGCCAAAGAAAAATGTCCAAAGGTTTTCAAGAGATGTTGTACATGGACCAATTATAGAAGATCGTAAAAGTGTATTTCAAGGACATGTTTGCTATGTATCGAGTGAAGTTGAGGTCAAGTAAGTATTATTAAGCATCTTTTCAAGATCACATCTATATGAGCATCAGGGTTCTAAAACATCATAATATATGTATGGGATATATAATTAACACTTTTTTGATAGATGAAAAATTTAGGGCCGATTTTATAATGAAACACTAAAAGGGCCTATAGCAAAACGACCTGCAGAGTCATTGGACCACTCAAATGTGTTTTTAAGTACTGATATTTTCATAATCTTATGACTTAGGCCTGTTAAATAAATGTCAAGCCTCAGAGCGAAGTAACAATGGTGGTATAGGTACCAGAACCATAAATATTCCTTTGAAAGGAAATACGGATGGAGAGGTCTGCAATAAAACTTTAATGGGTTTCTAAATGTTCCTTAATTTTTCTATTCACAATTTCGAATCCAACCCTGGCCACTTCAGGGTTTATGGGTTTCTGAGTGTTCCTCAATTATTCTCTTCACAATTTCGAAAAAAAATTGAGGACATAATGACTCAATCTCGAGCTCAATCTTTATCTTCCTATCGTACATAAATTCTCAAAGACTTCCTTCCTTCTAAATGTAATTTGGGCTGGCCCGGCAGCTGTCCCTAATTTTAAAAGCTTTTATTTTTATTTCCAAAAGTGGTTGAAAAGAGATCAATTTAAATAAAAAAAGTATGCATTACATTATTTTATCATCCATGAACATAATTCATTTTTTTTACAGATATTTTCTAGAGTATCTAATGGAAAATAAGAAGATAGCACAAGCTAAACATAATATTTATGCATATAGAATAACTAAAACTTCAACATGTTTACAGGTGAGTGAAGCGTGGATAATTTATTTTCATATGTTTCCAAATGACTGAATACATAATAATAATAATAAAAGCTTCTTTCTATTTGATAAAAATATATTATTTTTTCAGGATTGTGATGATGATGGTGAAAATCATGCAAGTAAACGGATGCTACATTTATTGCAATTGGCGAATTTGGAAAATGTTATGGTTGTTGTATCCAGATGGTAAGTTAAGATTTCGATAAAACCTCTTTCAAACAATAAATTGTGATTCGTAATCACACTTGTGAGTTGTGGACGAGTCTTTGACTGGTAAATTTTCTTAATTGTAGATTCTTTAGGTCAACAGAAACCTATTTTTTCTGCTCAAAGTTGTCGAATCTCGATTGAAATTGGCAGCTGACTGAAAACATTTAGGAAATAACCATTATCTTATTGAGGCGAAATTTAAAAAAAAATTATATTTCGTAACGTTAACAGTAAATTTTGTTGGATCATGTAATAAAAATCAGTATTTCTGCCTCCAAAATACATTTCTTCTGTGTTTTTCACTATTTATTCATATTTTCCTCGATTTTTCGAAAGTATCTTATGAGCAAACGGTTTTCATTCATTCAACTTGGATTAATTATAATTCAGAGCAGTAACAATACATTTTTCTATGACAAATTGTTTTTTACTTATTTTTCATAGGTAGTTGAAGAAAAAGTACAATCACTCTTTGGCACTATTCAATTCAATGATTTGATTTTCGATATCGCAAATAATCATTGAATTTGTTTTTCAGGTACGGAGGCATACACCTAGGACCAAACAGATTCAAACACATAACAAATGCGGCCAGGGGAGCTTTGGTACAAGCTGGATTCATCCAATAACTTTTTTAAATTAGTCATTGTTTCAAAGGAAAGATTGTAATGTAAATATTATTTATTGAAAGAATTGTTGAATGTGAACTAATTTTAATGAAATAAACCTTTTATAAGACGAGCTTCTTCAATCAAGTATTTGAAAACCTACGAGTGAATATGAAGTCAACTGAATAATAATTTAATTTCATAAGAAATTCCACATTTTATACAGGGTGTCCAAAGTTCGAGTGCCGATTAGACGTTTCTGGAGAACTGGTCATATTTGAGCTATGAAAATTGGGATTATGATATTGTTCGAAATTCTCTACAGACCTCAAATATTTCTGGAGCCTGAGCACTTCCGGTTATACCAGGTGTTGAAATAAAGGACTCCGCACTTTTTCTATGGCAAATGGCGTTCCGTCAAATTTTCTAAAATTTTGGTACAATATAGTACTTGACCTACTGATCAAAAATGTCCATGGCCCCAACCCAATCCTATGACTAGTTTTCGGGATACAGGGCGTTGAAGTTGAGAATTACCGACTTTTACTACGCCCGTATCTCGGAACAGAATCGAATGAACTTCAATTTTTCTCAAGAAACATTTCATGACATCCCCAGGGAGCAACCATAAAGAGGAATATGAGCGAAAATCGTTACGAATACAGGGTTATCCATAATTGAATGCATGCCCGATTTTGAAAGTATAAAATTTGTCAGTTTCAGAGCGAGACCGTTCACAAAATGAACTATTACACTAGATAGGTTGTTGCACAACCTTCTATAGAGGCGGAGGTTACGGTTGTTGTTACATCTAAAAGGTCTGAAATACCTAGAATTTATACTGGGTGATCCATTATTAGAGAAACTATTCTCAAAGAAGGTTAAATGGACATCCTGTATTTATTGGTTGATTCAAGGTGTTTGTCTAATTTTTTTAGAACATATCATCATAGACTTCAAAGAATACAGGGTGATTCAGTCATTAAATCAACTGCGAACCTCACGAAAATACCCAAAAACCACCCTTTTTTTTTCATCACCCTCTATTTCAAGATTAATTCCGATGAGGTGGAAGTTTTCTTTTACCATTGTACTTGAAATAAAAAACATCAATACGGCTGAGAGTTTTCATCCACTTCCTATGACCAGATTTTTTATGTCATATGAAATAGTACCTATATTCTAAAACTAGTTGGAGAATGGACTCCTATTCCAATACGAATGCGAAATTCGAAAACGAGCGACGAAGGAGCGAGTTTTCGAACGCATGAGTATTGGAATTGCATTCTGCAACGAGTATTAGACGATATTTTCTCTATTTCAGTCAAATTTTGTAAAATCCAATGGAAAATTCAAATTATAGGTCCTAGTGACTTTCATATTGTATCTTGGCAGTTGGTGTGAATGTTAAACAAGCCTAATTCTCAAAAAACATTTTTGAAGATAAGCTTTTATAACAACACTAATCCGCCATTTTGAAGACGCCATCTTGAATTCTTCGATTTTGAAGAATTGGAATTCCCGACCCAGAAAACTCCCATATACCAATTTTGAATAGAATATGATCATAATCACAAAACCTGTCCGCCATATTGTGGCCGCCATCTTGAATTTCCCAATTTTGACAAAAATATCATCATTTTCGAACCTTAATACCCACAGATACTAATTTTGAATGGGATCGGATCATAATTACAAAACTCATCCGCCATTTTGGAGCCGCCATCTTGTTTTTTTCTATAAAAATTATTTCATGATGCATTGTCACTAGAATTAGGTACACCTGCAGAATTTCAAATCAATCGGACGATTAGAAGTGTGTCATATTCAACTTGCAAGATTTGATTACAGACAGACACACAGACAGACACCGGACAGGTGAAACTAAATAAAAGCTTATAAAAATACGAAAACTGACATTTCCAAACTGACGTTTGCTGAAATTTAAAAGGATCGGAAGTCATTGCTGACAACCACAAAACGAAAAATGTAACTGAAAACGATGCTGTAATGAATTCATTACAACACTGTTTTTAGAACTGTGATGAACTGATTACGATACTGAAATAGAGAAATTATTTATTTATGTTATTCTATTCTTATTCCAGCATAAAACAAAATCTGGTCATAGGAAGTGTATAAAAACTCTCAGCCGTATTGATGTTTTTATATCAAGCACAGTGGTGAAAGAAAACTCCCACCTCATCGGAGTTAATATTGAAATAGAGGGTGATGAAAAAAAAAGTGGTTTTTGGCTTTTGGGTATTTTCGTGAGATTCGAAGTTCATTTCATGACTGAATCACCCTGTATTCTTTGAAGTCCATGTTGATATGCTCTAAAAAAATTAAACAAACACCTTAAATCAACCCATAAATACAGGGTGTCCATTTAACCTTCCTTGAGAATAGTTTATATAATAATGATTCACCCAGTATAAATTTTGGGTATTTCAGACTTTTTCGATGTAACATCAACATATCTCGTGTAATAGTTCATTTTGTGAACGTTTTCGCTCTAAAACTGACATATTTTATAATTTCAAAATCGGGCATGCATTCAATTATGGATAACCCTGTATTCGTAACGATTTCCGGTCATATTCCTCTATATGGTTGCTCCCTGGGGATGTAATGTTTCTTGAGAAAAATTGAAGTTCATTCCATTCTGTTCCGAGATACGGGCGTAGTAAAAGTGGGTATTTCTCAAAAACTAGGATTGAGTTGGGGGCCATGGACACTTTTGATCAGTAGGTCGAGTACTACATTATAACAAAATTTTAGAAAATTTGACGGAACGCCATTTGCCAAAGAAAAAGTGCGGGATCCTTTGTTCAAAAATTTTTTTCACTTTTTTCGTTTCTGATATGATTGGGTATTCAATGCTTAATACATTTCTGTTGAAACCATTGTATTCATTCAAATAGTTTTCAAAATATCGAAAAAAAACTGATAAAAGTCAAATATTCATGGTCAGTATTATGCCCACTTTTCTTATTCTCAACATCCCGAGTTCTCGACACAAAATGTGAAACACCCTGTGATGACATTTATGAAATATTCAAAGGATGCATGACCTTTCCACACACGTTGCGTTGTGAGAACACTTGGGATGTTGATAATAAGAAAAATGGGCATAATACTGACGATGAATATTGGACTTTTTTTCAGGTTTTTTTTTTCGATATTTTAGAAACTGTTCGAATGAATACATTGATTTTAACCGAAATGTATTAAGCATTGAATACTCAATCATTTCAGAAACAAAAAATTTTTTCGAACAAATTTCTTTTCAATCCTTGTACAACCGGAAGTGCTCAGGCTCCAAAAATATTTTAGTTCAGTAGAGAACTTCGAACTATATGATAATCCCAATTTCCAGATTTCAAATACATCCAGCATCCAGTTCTCCCGAAACGTCTGATAGGCACTCGAACTTGGGACACCCTGTATTTTGGGAACGGTACCTCATAATAATAATACTAACAACCTCAGAATTTTTCTACTACGGGAGAAGCGAATTTATGAATTTGTAATCTTGTATTTTTTAGTAGAGATCACCACCGCAGCAGGATGATGACATACCAGTTTCTGGCTTATTAGCCATCATCAGTGCCATATAATCCAATGCTACGGTGGATACCAACTGAAATAGCAGAACTTATAATACTCCCTAGCAAGAACAATCGAGTATACTCCATTCACTTTTAAAAAGTATCCCGGTTGGTCATGGTTTAGGTTTATCAAGTTCTTTTACTTAAAACTAACGTAGGTTGGAAATCGTGAAAGTAAAATAATTCTAAGAGATGTTGCCATGGGCGTAGCCAGCTAGGGGCAGGGGGGGGGGGCAGTTCCCCCCCCCCTGTAAGAAAAAATAAATTGAATTTGCCTATTTTAGATATGAATTCTTCCATAGTATGTTCTCTGATTAACTTAGAGGATATAATGAAAACACACTAATTTCTGTAAAATTTATATTCTTAGGCGATCGATTTCGGTAAATTTACCATCCTCAGGCCAGCTGAAAGTATACACAATAATATATACGTGTTTTATTTCTTTTTTGTTATTATATAAGGAATTAATTTGACAAATTTTTGAGGTTAGATAAGAGTGTGCAACTTCTGTCTTAATAAAGTAAAAATGGTTTTGACTGCATTGAAATATCCGTATTTGTACTTCTACACTTGTATAAATAAATGATTTTTTATTATTTTATTAATTTGTTAATTTGATCGAGTGAAGAGTTTTTAAGATGTTATGATGTTGTTATGTCAATCAATCGTAGAAAAGGAGAAAATGAATATGGACGGATGACACTATCAAACATTGGTTTTATTTCTGTGGTGGGAGATTTTGAATTTATGTTCTTTTTAGGTATCTATTAGCTTGAAAATATTTCTTCCGTTAAATTCTATATTGTCATTTAATAGAAATGGGTCATCTCTATTTTTTAGGATTTCAAGTTGTTCGAGTAAAACCATCTTATAATAATTATCCTCTCTGTGCAATATTTTAAGATTGTCAAACGTGATTTTATGTGTAGTATCGTCTATATGCGATCCTAGAGCAGATCGCGGTCGATTTTTCTTATGTTCGTTAAATCTTTTTTTTTTCATATTACGAGTAGTCATTCCTATGTAATATGAAGGACAGTTTGTACATGTTATTTCATAAATTCCGCTGAGTTGTTCCCGTTTATATCCTGCTTTGTTATTGACTAATATATCCGCTAATGTTCTTTGTCGTTTATTCGTTAATCTGTAATTGTATTTTTTCAAAGTTGTATCTATTTTTTCATTAAGGTCTGTATAATATGGTGTTGATATGAAATGCTTTCTTACTGAAGAGTGAGGGTAGATCTTGTTAATTATTATTTTTCTTTTCATCGATATTAGAATTTCGTCTATAAATCGTTTCGAATATTGATTATCTCTTCCTATCTGATATATAATGTCAATTTCTTTTTTATAGTTTTCTGGGGAAAGTGGGATGTTGAGCAATCTGTGGAATAAAAACCTGAAAGCGGCTCTTTTCATTGTGGGTGCGTCATAAGAGCTGAATGGTATAATTGATTCTGTTTGTGTTGGTTTTCTGTAGATGTCAAAAGAAAATTTATTATCACCATTCATTGTTATATTTAAATCTAAGAAATTCAAGGAATTTGATACCGAGTGTTCTAACGTGAATTTAATCTTAAATCTAGAATTAATTTCCTGAAGAAAGTTTTCTAGTTCCGTGTCTGATCCCGACCATAAACAAAAGATGTCGTCTACATATCTTTTCCAGGTTACTACATGAATATTATAAGGTAAGAGCATTATCTGTTTTTCCACATGATCTACGTATACATCAGCTATTAGTCCGCTAGATGGAGAGCCCATCGGTAAACCGTCTTTCATTAAATATACATTTTCGTCGAATATGAAAAAGTTTTGCTTTGTTATTAGGTGACTAAGTTTCATTATATTTTCCATGTCTATATTATCTAGATTCAAGTCACTATTAAGGGCATGATTTATCAATTGTTCTTTCAATAATGAGAGGGATTCGTTAACGAGGATGTTAGTGTATAGAGGTTGACTATGTCAAATGAAATGATCTTATAAGTCCTATTCGGTTCAAGCTCCAGAGATTGTAAGTGAATTTGCCTATTCTTTTTTTACTAAAATTTCACATTTTGAAGAACCGAGGAGGATGACCATGGTTTGCCCCCCCCTATTATAAATTTTGCCCCCCCCCCCCCTATTATAAATTTTGCCCCCCCCTGTTATAAATCCTGGCTACGCCCTTGGATGTTGCCAATGCAACTACATATTTATTATTTACTCTTACTTACAAGACTTTGAAACGGACTTCCCCAAGGATCGGTGTTGTCACCCCTTCTTTTTAATTTATATTTGAGTGATATTGCTGATACTTCCTCCGAGAAATTTATCTATGCAGATGATATTGCTCTTGCCTTCCGTCATTCTGATTTCAACATTCTTGAGAATACTTTAACTGAAGATTTAGAAATTTTGAGGGACTATTTTCTGGAGTGGCGTTTATGCCCGAGTCCCACTAAAACAGAGGTGTCGTGTTTTCATTTGAATAATCATCAAAAACATAAAACTTTGAGGGTTAAGGTGCAGACACATTGTTGTCACGTCACGTGAGCTCACACGAGGAAATAGGTAGAAGATATGGAGAATATAGCTGCTTTTACAGTTGCTGGTGATTCTCATAGAAGGTATTCGATTTACCAAATAGATCAACGAACAGAAGAAGTGGGGGGATTCCATCAATTAATTCAAGAATTATTAAATGAGCACCCAGATCGGTTTCAAATGAATGACAGAATGACATTTCACAAAATATCAGACGTGATGTCACGTGCATTCAGAAAATGTAAATTTGCGGAATATAGATCTTGCGTGCTTTCAGTGCTATAATGTGACAGCAGATACTATGTCGCAAAAATTTCTACTACATTTTGATTCCGTAGTAGTATAATCATCCAGTTTAGTTCTGATTATTTGGCTTCACTATTTATTATTGAAAGGTGTGTCTCTCTTCCTATGGTCTAAGTTCCATGCATTATCGTGGTTGCACATTTTGGGAAGATGACGTGACGTGACAACAATGTGTCTGCACCTTTAGTTTCAACAATACAGTTTTAAATCATGATTTCACTCCCAAGTATCTGGGAATAAAACTAGTTTCTTCTTTGACTTTTGAGGCTCATTTGGAAAGTTTACGTCTAAAGTTGAAGACGAGGAATAATATAATTCGAAAATTAGCTGGTACATCCACTCTTCGTACGGCTGCTTTAGCCTTGGTTTTTTCTGCAACTGAATACTGCAGTTCTGTTTGGTTGAATAGTTCCCATGTCCATAAAATTGATGGGCAACTCAATATTTCTATGAGGATTATAACTGGAACCATTAAATCTACTCCATTAGCTTGGTTACCAGTTCTTTCTAACATAATACCTCCTCATATTCGTAGACAGGTTGCTGCCATGAAGTCTAAAGTCTTGGGATAAATTTCATTCCTTTCCAAATTCATTTCCTATTATGAGTTATATGCCAGATACAAGACTGGCTAGATTGAAATCTCGAAAGCCTCTATGGATAGATAACTTTCTTTATTCTAAAAAAAATCATAAAGAAATTTGGAGTTCGGAATGGACTCCATATGATTTTTTCAATAAAAGTTTAATTCTCGATCCTTCAGAGAAAGTTCCCGGTTTTAATCTGTATAGGAAAAATTGGTGTCTTCTGAATCGTCTTAGGACAGGTCATGGACGTTGTAATAGTATGCTCTTCAAATGGAATGCCATTGATAGCCCGAGATGTGAGTGTGGGCATGAAGAGCAAACTATTGACCATTTTATTTGGTCAATAATTGTACAATATATAAATTTCCAGATGGTTTCAATTCTATTCATTCAGTATCTGATTCATTTTTGAGATGGGTTGGTACCTTCAAAACAATTTGTATATATTAGTGGATTTTGCTTTTCCTTTTTTTCTCCCTTTGGTTTTTGTTTCAGATTATTTAAAAATGCTTTGTCAACCCCTTTGAAGTAATGAAGAAAGAATTACATTCGAAGAAGATGCCCTCCAATATGAACATTTTTAAACAAATCCAATCTTCCTACACTTATACGGGGAGACAGAGTTTTTGCTGAGGTTTTTATCTGTGCTCTTGCATCATACGCAGAACTGTATGGTGCCCCGTTTGACATTCCTCTGCTAATACTGAGATTAGGAGCGGGGAATGGATGTTTGTTTGAATGATCTGTTCCTTGTTGCCTTTTCGAGACACATGCCATGTATATACTTACAACTTTGTAAATGAAGTTATATTTTTTGAGGTTTAACTCATACTGAAGTATTTCAAGTTGAGGAAAAAGGTATATGAATTTCTTCTGCAGGCTTATTTCTTGAGAATTTTGAAAAGTGAGGATTTCAACTGTTCGTTTATAAGTTTTTCTGTCGTATTATTCGAGGACTTATATTTTTTTTCGAAGAAACTACCACAAAGTTACGGACTATTCTGTCCATTATTTTTGAGTAACACTCGATTTTTTATTTCCGTACAAGAAAATAGCATAACTGAATCTTCCAACCATGTTTATATACGTGAAATATTTCCAGTATTAACACTATTAACAGAGAAAAAGTTTCTTCAACATTCGCCAGGTCTTTGGAATTATTGAATTCACATATTTTCTTTAATTCATTATTTTCCCAAAGGTAATAAACATTTTGATAAATTCGTAATCACTACGACTAAAATGAAGAAATTACAACATTGCTCGTCCCACTGACAGGAGAATGACGATAACCTAACATTTTCAAAATATACGCGGTGAAACGTGTCAGAATCACATGGCCAGCCGGGATACTTCATAAAAATGAATGGAGTATACAATTAATTGAATTAATGTACACTGTTCCACCTAGCGAGCAAATATCTTCGCTTCATCATTGACTTGTATTTTATTGTTGATCAGAGCCTGGGACATCACATTCTTGCAGTAGTTAGCTGAAAAAATAATTCCTGTCATCATTCAATATTATAGATTATAGATGCATAGAATGCCTGGTGTTGGCACTGATTAGATTTTGTTCAAGACTTTCTTATCGATCGAAAATCTGTGATGAGTTCCTACTTTTCATTTCTCCCGGAAAGGCTCACGCTATTTTTCATTGCTGCAATAGCGCCACGACCGGGAAATATTGCGGATAATTCTGGAACTAGGACCCGTACTAAATTCTAGAGTGCCGTTTTTGATCTACAAATTAATTTTGGTCACGATTTTCAGTTAGGAGTCGTTACACCAGGGCAAGGTTTCTATGCATCTATTTTAGATTCAATAAGCAACTGTCTCTTCTTGAACATCTTCCCTCTCTTACTGCCTCACTGGAAAATCCTTCTGAAGAATCAATTCCAACGAAAAAGAACGGATTCTCTGAATCGTTTTTGCCTTGAGAACATAACTTTGTTATATTAAATTTATTGAGAAGAATTACAAGTGAACTTAAACACATCATTCAATTTTACACCACAAAGGTACTCTTGGCAAAACTCGGTGCACAGTTAGTATAGTGTACCGTTTTCGGAGTATTTCGATTTGAAAATCATGAAGTAATAACCGATGCTGATGGTATGAAGTAATGATAAATTTATTAATTAAAAAAAAACACAAGATGAAAATAAAAAAGGCTAATAACATAAAATAGAATTCAATTAGAGTAGGTGTTCAAAATGTCTTAAGTTTTCAAGAACCCAAGTCATTGAAGTGACGTTGAATTCTGAATTACAGTTTTTGAGGTGACTTGATCTCTATAGCCATTGAGTTTTAATATTTAAACATCGAGTTTTAATATTTAAACTCAATGCTATAGCATAAACTTTTTACGATACGACCAAAGTGTTATTACTTCATAATTTTCAAATAAAAATATTCGCAGAACGGTTCATTGTAGGCATCGAGTTTTATCAAGCATACCTTTTTGGTGTAAAATTGACTGATGTTTTAGTTCGCTTGAAATTTTGC
This sequence comes from Adalia decempunctata, assembly GCA_951802165.1. Classification (NCBI taxonomy): domain Eukaryota; kingdom Metazoa; phylum Arthropoda; class Insecta; order Coleoptera; family Coccinellidae; genus Adalia; species Adalia decempunctata. The sequence goes on along the minus strand of OX637696.1, from coordinate 58,235,311 downwards.
TTAATAAATCTAATCTCGAAAAAGTTATGTTCAATACTACTTGGTACGAACCGTGTAACTATCGCCATCTGTGAGAGTCAGGCATAAAAACATATTCGTATAAAATTTCATTACAATGTTGCAAGTAGTTTCGGCAAAATCGTAAAAAATGTGTATAATTTTTTTTTCAACGTCCTTTGTCTTGTATACCGATAGCGTTACGAAAATATTTCACTGAGCGAACCCCGAATATTTTTCAGTTTTCTACCTATCCTAGAGAAGTCATCACCTTTTTTGAAACATATTGTACAGGGTCCGGCAGGGAGGTATGGATGATTTGAACGGGGGGTCGTGCAAGGTGGGGATAACCTTGGCGGATAAAATGTGGGGGGTATATATTTGTTATGAGTTGCCATTTTAGTATAAATCAAAATGTGGTCCATAGAGCATCGTGTATTTGTGTACAACACCTTTGAAACGGGACGTTCCGTCATTCAAACTCAGAGACGGTTCCGAAATCATTTCAACGTTGGCCGTCATGGTCGTGTTCCGAAGTTTGAAACAATAATGAAATGGGTGAATAACTTTCAACAAACAGGTTCCTTGAGATCTGGAACTGCACAAGCAGTTGGAACAAGCCCTCGTCGTTCGGCTGTGCGACATGCTCGTGCTCTTCGCACGTACCTAATCAATGTTTTAATTTAATTTTCCTCTTTAATTTATATAATGGCAACATCTAAGGTACACATTAAAAAAAATAATTTTCAGTTTCGTTCGAAAATGAGTGTGTAACTGTTATTTCAAATCATCCATACCTCCCTACCGGACCCTGTATAAGGCAAGAGCTCTAATCAAAATGTTTATTCGAATGATATTTCCAGATGAAAAATTTGAGATGAAATTAAATTTCTACCAAAAAATGTGGAACCTTATTACCATTGAAAAATTCAGTAATGTGCATAAAAACTTACCTCGAATATATTATGAAGGAACAATTTCAACATAAATGCTGAAATGGAAATTCAAAGATCCAAAATCCAAAGATCGAGAAACTAAATACATAATGAATGAAACTAAGACTTCACTTGCGTTTTAAGCAAACAAGTTTTGAAATGGCAGTAATATTGCAATTCATATTTTCTCCATTAAAGTGCCAAAAATTACCCAAACGCGAACGTATATGCTGGGTGAGCCTTCGTTTGAAAAATACAGGGTGTCGAATATGCATTGAAAAAACACTATTCTTTCCATATATTCGGAACCGATATTTCGAATGAACTGAATTTTGGTTGATTGTTTACTCTATTCATGTGCATATTCCTCATTTAAAATTTATTCAATATTTCCTCTGGTATGAAAGTTACAGCGTGGCCGACTCATAAATTCACGCAAAAATACTATAAAACCACTTGAAAAAGATAAACGGTTCATATTTTCGAAAGTATGGTGCACATAAAGTATTTCATACATTTTGCACCTGATTTTATGGTTTTCAATCGCTATTACACCACCCCACCCCATGATTGTTATGACCCCTCCCACAAAAAAGACCTATATCCGCCCTTGATAAAACCCATCGCATTACCAAGCCATATTCGATTTCAAGCGGATAACCTGGTCGTGGCCATCATTGGTAATTACCAAAGATAACAACTTCATTCAAGCGCTTTTGGTCCTTGTTGGTTTTAAGTGTGTGACGTCATGAATTAGCCCTTCAACGTCATCGTTTGGAGTGTTTTGGACCGTACTTCAGAGCTGGGTTAAGATTCTGGTTATAATAATAATAATAATAATATAGTTTATTTGCAAATAACTCAACCTAAATACAATTTACTAATGAATAATGCGAATAAACATGTGAACAGAGGCTTTCTATGAGGATCGCCTGTTAGTCCTTTCTAAAATAAAAAAAAATTTTTTTTTCTGGAAACGCCGTGATAACACAACATTCTTGAAAAATAATGTTCCCATATCGTCAAAAAAATACAACAAATAAGTATGTTCAACCCAGCACCTGAACAGTGTTATGAGATATAAATGTCCAGTGAAAACAAAGTCGGCAGTCTACATTTGGTGTAATCATATGTCAAATCCGGTTCTGAAAGTCTTAATCGTGGTAAATTCGTCAACTTTTGTGAGCACTTAAAAAAAGTTTTTTTCATAAGATACAAATTAGCCAGGTAAGTCCATGGTATTATTTACAAATTCACAGACTTTTCTTCTATCCGTGTTCAGAAGCCACTCCTTCACTTTAGTCACGAATGTTCGGTGACTTCTCTTGCTTCTGCACTCTTCAGGAAGAAGAGCAAACATCCTAGGAGCCTGGAATGTCCAGCACCTCTGCCCAACAGTTTTATGCGTACGCAAAGTTTTGAAATCGGTGAGTTTTTGTCTTGTGGCGTAAACATGATCAAGTGGTGTGAGTTTAATTTTGCCTCCTTTAACGAGTACTGTAAGTTTTAGAAAGTAGAGCTGTCTAACATCCAATACTCTCGATATCCCAAATAACTCATCTGTGGAAAACAGTAGAGGCTTCCCAAAAATGGTCTTCAGTATCATCCTTTGAATAATTTCCAATCTATTCACATGAACATTGAGTGAAGCTCCCCATCCAACATTACCATATGTTAAATGTGATTGGACCAATGCGAAATATATAATCTTGAGCTGTTCAATGCTCAACTGTTTTTTCAGGTACCGGAATGTGTGTAACAGTCCACGTAATTTTTTTGCTACATATACACAATGATAGTCCCACCTCATATGTCTATCAATATATACGCCAAGGTACTTAACATGGCCCTCTGGATTCTCTTGGATATATTCTCCGTCATTGATTATTAGAGGTCCCATACCTGGAAGCCCTGCCTTATATGATGTAAATGGTAAGTAGGAAGTTTTCTTTGCATTCAATGTGAGTCCATTTTGTCTAAACCAATCAGAAATATTTCGCAGGTCGTTTTCTACCTTTACTTTTAGCCTCTCCCATGTTTTATCTTCGCAGATCAAAGCCACATCGTCGGCGAATGCTATCATCGATCCAGAGATATCTATGCTCAACAATGCGTTCACGTAGACAAGAAACAGTATCGGCCCCAGCACAGTACCCTGTGGAACTCCAAATGTCACTGTCTCCTCATCGCTGATCTCATTCTCCACCTGCACTATCTGCTTTCTATCTTTCAAGTAGCTCCTCAACAATTTCAGCGCTACCCCTCTTATACCATAGTTGTATAATTTTGTCAAAAGTTTTTCGTGGTTGACCGTATCGAATGCTTTCGTGAGATCGAGAAAAACACAAAGCTGAGGAACACTTCTATCCATAGCATCGTATATAGAACCAGTCAAGTCCTTGATGGCATCCTCTGTAGACATTCCCTCTCGAAATCCATACTGCCTTTCTGAGATTACATTATGTTTTTTCAAGAAACCCAGTATTCTTGTCTTAATGAGTTTCTCAAGTATTTTTGCCAAGTTGGAAATAATCGTTATGGGTCTATAATTGGACATATCTTGTTTGTTTCCGCCCTTGAAGACTGGCTTGATAACACCCATTTTCAGACAGTGTGGAAAGCATCCTTGGATGAAGCATTGATTGAAAATGTATGTCAAGGGAACTGAGATATTATTCTTAACCCTTCTTAGCAATCTTGAATGTATTCCATCAATTCCTGGTGACTTTTTCTCTTTCATGTCCTCTATATTGTCTTCTATCTCTCTGTTGTCAGTCGGAATGAAGAAGAGACTGGATCCCAGAAACAAACCCTCCTCACAAGGTGCGCCTTCAGGTGATTTCACTCTGTCAAAGTATCTCTTTCCGAGGCCACCAAAAAACTTGTTAAATTCGCAAGCAATTTTTTGTATATCGTCTATGACATTGTTCTTTTCATCTTTGATATTTTTGATCTTTTTTTTACGATTATCATTGTTACAGATTTGTTTTACTTGCTTCCATATAACCTTTGATTCATTTCCACTCCTCAAAATGCACTCATTCAGATATTTTTTCTTCGATATTCCAATTAGTTTAATCAATTTATTTTTGTACTGCAGATATTTATTTTTCAGGTTGATGTCATGTGGATCCTTTCGAAGTACAGAGTACAATCGATTCTTCTCATTTATTGATTTCAGCAGAGCTTTGGTAATCCAAGGATTTTTCGACATTTTTTTCCGACTACTTACTATGACGGTAGTGTTATTTTTTATATGTTTTTGTAGTGTTTCAATAAAATTTTTCATTTTCGCATTCAAATCATTTTCGAAATATACGCCTTTCCATTCCTCTTGAACTAAGTCCATGTTCAAGGATTTGTAGTTTATATATTCCCTGCTATACCTGCTCTCCTGCTCAGCCTGAGTCGGTTGATCAACCTCTACCGTAAGAAAAACAGGAGAGTGATCCGTAATATTACAATGTACTATATAAGCACGAATACTATCAACAGGTAATTCATCCCCGTGGAAAACAAAATAATGATCCAGACACGAATTGCTCTCTAATCTTGTAGATCGATTTATGAATGAGCGATATCCGAAATTGCTCATGACATTTCTATATTCATCAACTTTTGAATCATGAGTCTGTAAAATATTTATGTTAATATCACCACCTATGATGTGGTAATCACTCTTTGATTCTGAGTTTTTAAGGTATGTGTACATTTTGTCGACAAACACATTGACTGAGGAGTTCGGTGACCTATATATAGCGGTTATTCTAAATCTTTTACTTACGTACTTAATGTCTACCTCCAATGATTCCGTCTCTCCTATCAGTATGGTCCTATATTCAAACTCTAGCCCTCTCCTGACGTAACAAAGTACACCATCATGACCATTATATTTTCCATAGTTATAGAGAACAGCATACCCTGGAATGCTGTACAAAGCTGGATCCGGCAGTACAAACGTCTCGGTCAGTATGATAATATCCATTTCAGGAGTGAGTTGCTCCATCAGGATGAGGAAACGATCCAAGTTTTTCGCTACACTTCTGATATTCATCTGAACAATCCTTAATTGGGACAATGAAGTGTGTTTGTTCAGATCTCTTATTTCCTCCAGTTCAATTGTCTCATAGTCTTCATTTTTGTAGTCTCTTATATAAGGATCCATTTCTACACTAAACAATTTGAGTTCCCTTCTCCCTATTAATTTTTTTTATATATTTTCCCTTCTATTTTGTATTAATATTCATATATTTTTTTCTTCTTCACTATATTTTGGGTTTGAGATTTTTTTTACTTTTTTTACTTTTTTTTTACTTTTTTTTGTTACTTTATTTTTATTTAATTTTTTTTTAAATCCCCTTTCAAATTATTTTTTTTTTCAATTTTATTATTTTATTTTTATTGCTATACCCCCTTATGGAAGAAAAGAAAAGAGGAAACAGAATGGAGTTACACACCCCCTCTGATGCCCCCTCGTAATTTAGCCTTCCCCCTGGAACTACTGGTTGACTGTGATCTTGTTTTCACACTAGGATTTGGGTTCAAATCATCCGTTTCTCTCGCAACAATTTGTTCATGACCTATCCTGCCCAAACTGATCTCGTTGCAGTTCAATGCCTCTAATTCTTTCTCCAACCTTTCAGACCTCGTCACGGAGTTCGGGGTGTCTGGAGCACTTCTGGAGTTTCTATCAGGTTCACACAATGTTTTGTTTAATTCTTCGATTGTATTTTCCTTTTGTAATTGCATTTCTGTTCCATCGTTCCGAACTTGAAGATCCTCGTAAGTAAACTTGTCCCCATTTATATAAAGCTGTTGGTTTTTTATGTAAGCGTTGTAGTTTTTACTTTTGGCATCTCTTAGGTGATCTCTTAAAACCCTCTGCTTAGCCCTGTCTTCCGGGCAAAGATCATCATTGATGTATATCTTCTTTCCTTTAAGCTTAATTCTGTTATCTATAACATTCCTCTTGGTGAGATATGATATAAACTCAATCTTTATTGGCGAATCCGGTTTCCTACCAAGTTTATATAAATTGTTGATGTGATTGACTGTAAGTTTTATCTGAAGCAATTCATTCAGTTGTGATATCGTTGTCTCCACCAAATCACCCTCAATTACCGGTAGACCAACAACAATTACATTATTCTTCACAACGCTTCTAGTGAGAGACAAAACATCAACCTCCACTTTTGTTATTCTTCCCTCAATTTGACCAATACACTGTCTTGTACTCACACCTTCCTCTCGAATATTCTGCCCTATTGCATCTAACTCCTTTCTTAATATAGAGGTTTGTGCAGAGAGTTCCTGTTTCAGAATTCCCAATAATTCACCTGAATTTGTCATATTATTCAAACAGGACAGTCTATGGAACCCTTTAAGATGTGGCAAAGCGAGAACTGATAAGGAATTTTATCTGCCGCAGATAAGATGTTAACTGTAAACAATGATCTTCGTTATAGAATTCAGATCTTCAAATTGAGATTTTCTTTCCGTTGGTACTGAACAATTACAGATTCGAATTTGCCGATTCAATTCTTGTTGAAACAAATTTGTCACAACCGATATTTTGTACACCTTACACGATATACTTTAACTTATTTTGCCGATAGTTGCGCATCCGTCCGTCTCCGTTACGTAAGAAGTGATGTTAAATAAATAGGATTGATTCTCGCGCGATTCAGATAACTATACTCCATTCACTTTTATGAAGTTCTGACACATTTCACCGCTAATATTTTGAAAATGTTAGGTTATACCACGGCCATCTTAAGACTAAAGAAGGCCGTGGTCATACTCATTCTTCTGTCAGATATGAACGCAACGTTTCTACATATAAATCGTAGAAATTACGTATTTATCAAAATGTTTATTTACTTTGGGAAAACCACGGGAAAACAATGAATTTGAGGAAATATTATGTGAATTCAATAATTCCAAAGATCTGACGAATATTGAAGAAACTTTTTTCTCTGTTAATACTGGAAATATTTCACGTGTACGGCTACGGGCGTAGCCAGGATTTATAACAGGGGGGGGGCAAACCATGGTCATGGACCATGGTCCAAGGTCGTTCAAAATGTGGAATTTTGGGATAAAAAGAAAAGGCAAATTTAATTAATGCCCCCCCTGCCCCACGCTGGCTACGCCCATGTGTACGAGTATAAACATGATTGGAAGATTCAGTTATGCTATTTTATTGTACGGAAATCAAGAACAGAGTGTTGAAATTGTACTGAAGAATAATGGACAGAATAGTCCTTTACTTTGTGATAGTTCATTAACCCGACAGAAAAACTTTAAGAAGAACAGAACAGACGGACGTATGGAAATCCCCAGTTTTCAAAATTCTTAAGAAATAAGCCTACAGACCACAATTAAATACGTACCTCTTTGCGCAACTTGAAATACTCCTGTATGGAAATGTAGTGGCGGTACTACGAATCTTGTGTCACAGATAAACCTTAAAAGAACCATTCACAAAGTTGAAAAAGATTAAATAGAAAGTAGACTTGGCAATGTCGCTTGATTTTCACGATTGCCAACCTGCGTCCGTTTTAAGTAAAAGAACTTGATAAACCTAAACCATGGCCCACCAAGATACTTTATAAAAGTGAATGGAGTAGGGTAGACCGGGGTCGAAAGTAACAGGGGGCGGAAGTAACACAACGATTTTGTTCTAACACGTTAGATGGAGGCACGCATACTTTGGCTGTTTTGAAAGAGAATAATATCGGGCTTAATGAGTCAGTTCGTTTTCGACAGCCATATGAGAATGTACTGACTAGGCGCAAAAGTTTGGTTTCGGCATCGCTATCTAACTATTTCAATCTGTGTTTGGACGCAAATAAATATTTTTATACTCAAGGTAAGCACTTTTTTTCATCTATTCTATATAATTTATTTATTTTTGATTATCTTACGTATTGACATAAGGTAATATTTCCATGTTATCGACATGAAAATGTTGTAAAATATTCGAAAGCCTGGTCGGGGTCGTTTGTAACATCACTGCTCGGGGTCGATTGTAACATGTTACAACCGACCCCGGTCAATGAAATTCACTATATTCTTATTTTTGAACACGTTTTCTTATTCCAGAATGCCTCGTACGAAAACTAGAAAAACAGAGAGAGGCACCAAAGATATATCTATATATGAGCAGGCATACGAGGAAGTTAATAATGGAAATTTATCAATACGTGCTGCTTCGAAAAAATATGGTTTATGCCATGTATCCTTGTTCAGATTCAATAAGAAGACAAAGGAAATAATAACAGGAGGAACAAATTCTTCGGTAAATATCGGATATAGAGCCTGGAACAAGGTTTTTACAGAAGATCAAGAGCAAATAATCGAAGACTATATAATTGAGGCGGCCAATATCTACTACGGCTTTTCACCGAAGGAAATGAGGAGGTTCTCATATGAATTGACAAAAAAATATCAACTGTCAATTCCACCTCAGTGGGAAGATATCCAGATGGCTACTGAAGACTGGTTTAGCCGATTTATGAAGAGGCACCCAAGGCTATCCCTAAGAAGTGCACAACCGACTAGTCTATCTCGTGCCACAAGTTTCAACAAAACCAACGTGAATTTATTCTTCGATAATCTGCAGAAAGTAGATCGACATAAATTTGAAGCCAAGGACATCTACAATATTGATGAGACAGGCATTACAACGGTGCAAAAGCCTAATAGAATTGTAACCAAACGGGGAACAAGACAAGTTGGAGCTTTGACTTCGGCTGAAAGGGGTAGCTTGGTCACTGTTTCTTGTGCAGTGAATGCTGTTGGTAATTTTGTTCCACCAATGTTTGTGTTTCCAAGGCTTCGCTACCAAGAACATTTTGTCCGAGATGGCCCAATTGGAAGTATTGGTAGTGGAAACGCAAGCGGTTGGATGCAAGAAAAAGACTTCGTCATATTTTTGAAACACTTTCAGAAGGATACTTGCGCATCAACTTCACAAAAAATTCTCTTATTATTGGACAATCACTCATCTCATATTTCCATTCAATCCCTCGACTATTGTTCTGAAAATGGTATAGTGATGCTTTCCTTTCCACCGCACTGTTCCCATAAGCTACAACCTCTAGATCGTTCCGTTTATGGACCATTAAAGAAGGCAGTTAATACCAGCTGTGACGCATGGATGCGCAGTAATCCTGGAAAGACAATGAGCATTTATAACATTCCTTCCATAGTAGCGACAGCGCTTCCGATGGCGTTAACACCGAGTAACATTCAAGCAGGATTTCGATGCACAGGAATCTATCCCTATAATAGAAGTATATTCACAGAACTAGACTTTGCTCCGTCTTATGTTTCAGACCGACGTGCACCCTCAACTGAAATTATCAATGAAAATGATGTTGTATCAGCCGTATCAACTGAAGGAGCAAATGAATCATTATCATTTGCGACACTGACCTCATCTGAAACTACCAACTCAACATATTGTTCTGCATCAGATAAAACAAGCAATCAAGCGGAAAATGAACCCGTACCTTCAACTTCTTTCAGCTATGCTCTGGAAGAGTTCGCTCCAGAAAAGGTTAGGCCTTTTCCGAAAGCTCCACCTAGAAAACAGGACAATAGAGGAAAAAAGAAAAGGAAATCTGCCATATACACAGATACATCAGAAAAGGAGACAATTAGAAAAGAATATGAAGAGAAGAAGAAGGGGGAAGTGAAGAGAAATTTTTCCAACTCTGAACCAAAAAAGAATACAATGAAACAGCGAAAATTAAATAAATCAATAAGGAAAAAGAAAATGCAGAAATCGGACAGCGACGATGACGATGATCATTTTTGTCTAGTCTGCGTAGAGCCTTTTCGTGAAAGCAAACCGGGCGAAAAATGGGTTCAATGCATGGATTGTAAAAAATGGTCACATGAAGAATGCACAAATCAAGATGCCATGTATATTTGCCACCATTGTGATGGATCAGACTGATTCAAGCTAACATATTACCACGCTGTACACTGTTACAATCGACCCCACCTAGTGTTACAATCGTTGCGGGTCTGGGGGCGGTTGTAACACATTGAACACATTTAGTTTTTCATTAATATTTTCAGTTCTATAATAGAATTAGGAAAAAATGTTACATTTTTATTAAGCCAAATATATATAAGATATTTTTCTAGAAAACGTTTTTCATTTATTGCTTTAGTCTTCTAGTAACTCCAATTAGAACTCAACTTGTTACTTTCGACCCCGGTCTACCCTATACATTCAAGCCATGATGAAAGAATACCTACTTCCGTGATTCAAGCGCAAGCTGGTAATTCGTTGTTCTTCCTGAAGGTCTATAACCAAGGGCAAGACCAGAGATAACCGCGGTATTACCTGGTTATCCGCTTGAAATCGGTTATTACAGATGATGAATGTTCTTTTATTTTGGTTATGCCCAAAATCTTGCAAGCAAACTGCAAAGCTTTTTCCTTTTTGTTACTTGGAATGAATTCACCAAATTTTTAATTATGTTCCCATGTTTCAAGAGCTGTGAACTGTAATAACCCAGACAGCACCGGATATTCATAGAATATACCCTGAATGTGCAAAATGGGATAGGTATATTCCGAATATTCGTAGAATGTTCATAGAATATCATAGAATATCTATATCCCATGCAGCATATTCCGAGAATATTTCCATGCGAATATTCCAGGCATATTCCTGAAAGAATATGCTAAGAATATACCGAAAATAATATTCTGTAAAGAATATTTCTAGAATATTCATGGGATATTCAAAATTTAATATTCTTTAAGGTACATCCCTGGAACATTCCGCACGTAATATTTCTGGAATGTTCCGCTCATAATATGCCTGGAATATCCTGTACGGCATATTAATGGAATATGTGAAGGTATACATTGGAAATGAAATTTCAACTTATTTTTGGACTGCAATTAGCAGATGGCGACTGTTTGTATTTATTTGTAACCATAAATTTAATTATCTCATTAATTTTCAGATTTACGTACGACGAAAAAAGTTGAATATAAATTCATGTTCTCATTTTATTATTGAGTTGAAATTTTGTATACAAAATTTGTGCGCAGTAAAATGTCACTAAACACTTGACCATGAACGCTATAAAATCCCGTCATCAACAGCCAATAGAATGTCACCATTTGTGGACTGTCAAATTCCACGGCGTTGGTTAACCACATTTTAGGTTAACCACACCATTCTTTCATTTCTATTTCTAATCGTTTTCTTGGAAGCTTTAGATCGAAACTTTTGTGAGTGTTATTTCAAGTGATATTTTGAAAGATTTCTTAGTGAATCGAGTTTGAGTATTGCCTGGATTATTTGTTTTTGTGTTATATATGAGGTAAGTGAATTTGATGAAATAATTCTATATTTCCGTGCTGAATTGATTGACTAATCTTATTCACGGCCATTTTGAATTCGCAATATATATTAGTAATATATTTATGAACGAGACTTCGTTCCTCGATTCGATTGTACATTTCTTCCTCCATATACGTTATTTGGAGGTTATGAATGTTGTCAATCTCTCCCATTCAGTGTTATGTTATGTCTTCAAAAAGGTTTTTTTTTCAGGGTCTCTGCTTGTCCTTTAGCACCACATTAGATGATTCAGATAAATATTCCATTCAATTGTTTTTGTTTTCTTCAATAAATATGAATATATGATAATATGTTTTTCATTTCTTATTCACTGGATAGATTATAATGAATCATTATTTCTGAAAAGTATTCTTAAGCCCACTAGGCTTATATGTTTAGGTTTAGTTTGAACTCATGTGTTCAACTTTGGCTTACTGAGTGAAATCAATGAATTAACCAAAGTTTAAGTGGACCTAAGAATGCATATATGTTTATGCCCTGAATATGAAAATAGTTCGAGTTTAAGATATCCATAGAAAATCTCTATAATATTCCGAATATTCTAGGTATATTCTATGAATATCCTTTAGTGATATTATAGGAATATTCAGTATAAAATATGCCTTGAATATTCCAGGAATATTGAGAATATGCCTAGAATATTAGTTCCCGAATACTCCAGTAATATACCATGAAGAACATTCTTGGAACGTTCTATGAATATTCAGAATATTCCTGGAATATCCTTTACAGAATATTCTACGAATATTTTGAATACACCTAACTGTTTACACGTCTTACGAGTGACTCCTCAGTCGTTATCGATTTTCTTAGGGAAATACCGTTCTTTCCTGGTGAATTTTTGAGTGGTGGTTCCTGTGCATTTCAGAGGTAGGAAATCCACGAATTTTCTAGAGAATAAAACCTCCTAAACTAGGTTTTTGTATTCTACTTTTTTATTGTTCGCCCCGACTTGTTTGTTGTTTACTAGATATACGCACTTCCATTGCGTCGATAACCCCACCAGTTGCGCGTGGTGCCTGCGTTACGTCGTTGCGCCTTTGACTTCGCTAAATCGCTTGGTTTGCTGGATCTCAGTAGTCAGTATTCTCAGTACATTTGATACTTCGACGGGATCACTATACAGGTCTGCTTGCCAACTCATAACGTGAGCGGCGTAGGTCTTCACACTGTTGGCTGCGTCATTTTCAGATTGCTAGGTTTAATAAACGAAATCCTTCATCAATTTACCTCCCGAATCCCTTCCGTGGCCAACCTAGTCTGTGTAAGTCTCTCTTATCGGCCCAAGAGAGTGAAGTTCGTGAACTCCCATTCCACTTATCCATTTAACCTAGGAAAACAGCAAGACAATGACTAAGTGCCATATATGCTCGAAACAAACAGCCTCTACTAAGTCCACAAATTGTTTCAAATGCAAGAAACATTTTCATATAGAGTGCTTGCGTTTGCTGCCTGACGAGTTGAGTCTGATTGATACAAAATGGATCTGCGGCTATTGTAAGAAGGAAGGTCGTTCACTTCGTAGTGGATCGGTATCATCCCCTTCCCAAGATCTAAACAAACCAGTCTCGACCGCTAACACACAGCCTTCTTCGGATTCCACACTCAGTGGTGATCAATTCGCTGCCCTTATGGCAAAATTGAACGAAATGTCTCTTGACATCTCAACCATAAAATCCACCCAACTAACGATGCAGTCAGATCTATCCGAGTGCAAGTCGATTTTGGGGAAACATTCTGAGGATTTGCGCCGTCATGAGGGCCTTCTCGGGGATCATTCCAGCTCCATCAATAAGCATGAAACTGACATCAAGGCCTGCACTTCTAGAATGAGAAGTCTAGAAGAATCCCATAAACAACTTTCCGACGCGATTGAAAGCGCCGACTCCAAAATATCCAAGATTGAGTCCTCAAATCTGGTCCAATCCACTGAACATTCTGCAATTCAACCAGCTGAAATGTTGGAACGCTTGCGTAGGTCCCACAATGTACTAATTCGCGGAATTCATGAAACTAGTCCCGAAGATGACGAAACGAGTGTTTCTCAAGTTCTCGACCACATTAGTCCAGACGCTAACTCACAACGTACCTCCATCTCTAGGATAGGAACATCGGCTAACAACCGTCCAAGAATTCTTAAAGTGTCTTTCAACAATCCACTGATAGTCACGAAAATCCTCAAAGATAGGCGTGTTATCGCCAGCGTACGCGACTGGCGTAGATATAGCATTACCGATGATAAAACACCCCTACAGGTCAAAGAACTCAATGATTTGCGTACCGAACTAAAGCGCAGAATCGACGCGGGTGAGACTAACATCGACATAAAATATATCTCCGGTAGACCTACTATCACAAGGGTCTCCACTTCTAGGGGCTCAAAAAATTAAACTTTCTCCATGAATGGACCATACTCTACACCAACGCACAGTCTCTGTTTTCCAAGTACTTGGAGTTGCTAGCTTATGTCGACGCCCATCATCCGACTTTCATCTTGATTGCTGAATCCTGGCTTCACCCTGGCACTCCAGACACACTGGTTTCCATACCCGGCTACTTAATTTTCAGGCAGGACAGTACAACAACTGTGGGTCATGGTGGTGTTTGCATGTATGTGGCCGCGGATATTTCTTCATCATTCTCTTTGAAAGTAACTCACCTTGATCTGCCGGGAGTTGACAATATTTTCCTTGATCTCTTGGAGGAGAAGTCGTGCTTCTTTACCGTTGGCTGTATTTATCGACCTCGCCCTTGCCAATCCGATGCTTCGCTGGCTGCTCATCTGGGTGGTCTTTCCGAGACCAAGCGCAACCTATACATAGCTGGTGATTTCAACATGCCCGATGTTCAATGGCCCTTGACATCTAAGATCCATAATTCGGCATCGAGCGTTTTTGTGGACACTATCCGCGACTGCAACCTCTTCCAGCTGGTGGACTTCCCAACGCGCTTTCGCAATTCGCAGACCCCTTCTCTCCTGGATCTAGTGTTGACGAACGATACTGACCTTGTTTCCAGAATTGAACAATATCCACCCCTGGGCAAATCGGACCACACTATTTTACTCTCTACCATACATATGAAATCACGAGTGTCGTCCAAGAGGTCGAGAAAGCAACTGAAGATCATAGACTACCATCAACTTTGTCGTAGACTTGGGGAGGTCGACTGGGATACTCTTCTTCCGCCCAACACTGATACTGAGAAGATGTGGGCTGTTTTCACCACAACCGTCCAAAAATTGACGAATGAATGCTCATGTGAAAAAAATATTGTTCACATACCAGCTAAGCCCTGGATCGACCAAAATATCCTTGGACTAATACGTCACAAGAAGTCCATATGGCAACGCTATCTACGTCGCAAGCAAATAAGAGACTATGAAGACCATCGACGTTTCTCCAATTCACTCTCGTTACTAATTGCCGATGCCAAAAGGAACTTTGAATCCAAACTCATACATTCCAAGAACCATAAAAAGTTCTTCAAATACGTCAGGTCAACCCTTAATTCCAAAGTTGACATACCGTTCGTTTTCAACTCTAACAATACTCCCTGTTCCTGCCCCGAAGAGACGGCAAATGTCCTAGCTGATTCCTTTGCTGCCTCTTTTACAAGAGGGGCCCACAAACTTCCACAATTGAACTTCGAGAGGAATTCATCTGAAATAACTGAGTCTACTTTTAGCCCCGCAGTCGTCGAAGCCCGCCTCTCTGCCCTCCATGTTAACTCCTCTCCAGGTGCCGATGGCATCTCTGCTAGACTACTCAAGGAATGTGCTCGACCTCTTTCCTACCCCCTTTCCATTATGTACGAACGTTCACTACATACATCCTCCCTCCCCTCTGCTTGGCGTAATGCCCTTGTGACGCCAATTTTCAAAAAGGGAGACAAACGTGACGCAGAGAATTATCGTCCAATTAGCCTGGTTCCGATTGTGGCGAAGGTATGCGAAAAAATTATCTTGAGTGGTGTCCTCGAGTTTGCACTTACCAGCAACCTTATTCCCGCATGTCAGCACGGCTTTCTTCCTGGGAGATCAGTCATCACTAACCTCCTTGAATGTATAAATTCCTGGTCAGGGTCTCTAGATAGGGCCTGTCCAGTCGACGTTGTTTACCTGGACTTTTCTCGAGCATTTGACCGTGTACCACATGATCTTCTTTTGTATAAACTCGAACATCTGGGGATCCGCGGCCGCCTGCTTACCTGGATTGAAGCATTCCTCACCGACCGAACCTTCCAGGTTCGGGTCGATAGATCTTTCTCTTCGGGGAGACCTGTTGGAAGTGGAGTTCCGCAGGGTTCTGTTCTGGGTCCACTGCTTTTTCTCCTCTACATCTCTGACTTACCCAAGATCTTCAATTCTCGGTGTTCCCAATTCGCCGACGACACCAAATTATTCGGTGACCCCAACGTGGCTGCTCATCTGATCCAGGAAGACCTGGAGAAATTGCACCTGTGGTGTCGGGAGTGGAAGTTGCCTCTCAACTACGACAAATGCGTTGTTCTGCACTTGGGTGCTAATAATCCCCGTCATCAGTACTTCCTGAACAACAATCCCATCGCTACTTGTAGTAGTCATTCTGACCTTGGTGTAGTTGTGACGGAGAGCCTGAGCTGGTCCGACCATGTACTTCAGACGGCAAACAAGGCCAAGAGGACCCTATTTATGATTCAGAAGGCTTTTGGAAGATGTGATCCCTCCACGTGTGCTACCCTCTACAGGCTTTACGTGAGGCCCATATTGGAGTTTGCTGGCCCTGTTTGGGGTCCACTATGGAGGAGGGACTCAGCATTGTTGGAGAGCGTCCAGCGACGGGCAACTCGCCTACCCTATGGCATCTTACGCCCCAGTTATGATGAGAGGCTGGCTATTATGAATTTGTCTGCGTTTGAAGATAGGAGACTGCGTGGTGATCTCATCGTAACCTTCCGAGCTCTTCACAACTTTTTTGGAGTTGACCTTAGCGGTCTATTCGAGTTGAACCTGGACGAGCGTCTGCGGGGCCACTCTTACAAGCTGAGGAAGGAGAGTTTTAAAACACCTCAAAGACAACACTTCATCACTAACCGCGTGTTTTCCGTTTGGAACTCTCTACCTTCATCGGTGGTGAACTCAGCTTCTGTCAACAGTTTTAAGAACAACTATGATGCCTGGTTGCGTCGCGAGTGAGTGCTGCTTGTGGAGACGAGAGTTCTCTTTTTGTTTTTTTGTAATGCATTTATTTTAAGTTACGGTGTATTTATTTTTCATATGTATATTTTTTGTGAGTTTATAGGCTTGGCCTCAACTCTTCACCTTGTTATAATAATAATAATAATAATAATATCTGTGGAATTCCCATACGCATATTCATAGGATATTCCAATATGCCAAAATGAATATTCTAGGCATATTCTTAGAATATCGGGTGCTGTCTGGGAAGTAGTTCTAGTAGAGTGACACCAGACTTCAAGAATAAACAATTTTTCAGGAAATCCTGATTACTGCAAAATATGGAAGATCATCTGTTACATGAATCATATCAATATTTAACATACCTAGTTATAATGTAAATATAAAATTCAATATAAGTATTCATTAGTCGAAAATTAAATATATTTCAGTTTTCTCCTCATTTGTGAAGGAAAATTTATACAATTCCTAAAGTTTTTGTTAACATGTTAACCAATCACATTGATTCTGATCGAATATTACTAATGAGGATTTATTTGACCGTGAATATTTATTGATATTCTATCAGATGTAATGTGTTTGGTCACGTGAATACAACCGAGAAATATATTGATTTATACATTCAAATTTCCCGCTAAAATTAATCTCCCCAACCTACCAAGATGGCCGCCATATAAATGTCATTAGTGCTGCCAATTGTTGCCATCGTTTTGAACCGAGTTTGCACTTCTCTCCACTTATAGTTATATACTATATAGCTGGCCCGGCGAACTTTGTTCCGCCTGAATGATACTTACAAATCGTAATCACCTGTGATCGGAGATCAACGGCTTGGTTCTCTGATTTTTGAACTGTCAAATGTTTCCATGTATATGAGCTGTCACACACAACAGATACACAAAAATAATATGTCAATTACTAATTATGGCAATTTTGGATTCAGTTATTTCCGCAAATACCTATATTTATTACCCAAACGGAAATTCAAAAATATTTTAAAAATTATGAGAAAAGATGAGAATGGACTTCTCACCAAAATCCGAATTACTTGACATTTCGATCAAAATTCACTGTGATATTCACCCGCTTCTGGATCTTTCATTGTACTATAAGTCATATGCAAATTACACAGTAATTTTAATCAACTAAGTATTTGAAAATGAAGTGGTGTTTTCATGGCACTTGTAGTGTTTTTTTGTGAAAAATCGACATTTTGAGCTTCAAAACAATCATGACTGTGGGTTCCTTCCTCCAATCCACTGACATAGAAATCTTTAATCAAGATGTCGATTTTTCACAAATAAACACTACAAGTGCCATGAAAACACCACTTCATTTTCAAATACTTATTTAAGAAAATTTCGAGAACTAATGCATAAAATGAAAAAACAATTACTGTGCTGAAATCAGTATAAAAATACCTTTGAATTGAGGTATCACTCACCCCATCTTCCCTATTCAAAAATTGGGGGTGGGGGTTGTAGCAGCAAGGGTTGAAGCGCTATGCGTCCGTAACCTACATCTTAAGTTGTCCCCCTCGAAACAGAAATCGACCTGTCCGAGCATTTCTATCGAAAAAATTTATTTCGTCTGTTTCGTTTTCAAATGGCCACCCTGTATATACATATATATCACACCCATATTTTTTAAATATTCATATGTAATACCACTAGAGATGGAATTTTGCCGGCAAAATTTCTCGATTGTAATATGAAAGTTTGTTGCTCGTAAATGTCGTGAATAACATTTGTATCAAATTCACGAGCCGTCAAGCGAGTGATTTTGGAAAAAATATCATGAGCGAAATTTCCGAAAAGCAACTTGAATAAACAAGAGAGAAATTTTACCTGCTTAAATTTCATTTCGAGTGGTATTCGGCATGACTATTCCACGAGAAAATTTCTAACATTAAGAAATATGGTCACATTTGACACGGATTGGCAAATTAGAATTCATAGATTAACAAAACGTTGTGTTTTCTCTATGATATTCGAAATTCGATATTCCGAAGTTTTGAGAAACGTCAAAAATTGTATCTCTGGAAAACCAACTTGTAAGTTTTATCGAGATGAAACGATCGTTGCTACGGAAACTTCCCCTCTAAAAATGGAATGAATTAAATAGTCAGTTGTAAATGACGGATACCATCGAAATCGTGCGTTTCTTTTATGATATTAGTCATTGTAGGTGGGTTTACTAAAAAATTCGAGTCCACTGAAGTCAGATATATGTATATGAAGTAGAGTTTTTTATTATAATCTTGATAAATTATAATACAAACAAATTTATAAGCTTAGGTGTAAGCAGGGAGTTATTAAATGAGAAACATTCAAAACAGGAAAATACATTATTCATAAATTAGTATTGTAATTTTTCTTTTCATTTTGAATATGTTAAGTATGAATAATCAATGGATTCGGCAGAAAGTGGGAAATACATCAAACAAAGAATTATTGAATAAGATTTTGAGTGGAATTTTCAAATAAATTATTCTCTTAAATGTGCAAAAGTCACATACAAAGAACAAGAACCCATTGGATCAACAATCATTCATGAAGTCATAACGATAATTAATTATTTTAAGATACTCTGATTATTACTGAAATATTTCAAACATTTCCTCAGAGTAAATGACTGTTCTTCATCTGATGACAAAAGTTACTTTCGAATACATCAAAAGAATGAACTTATACCTATCAAGATATATTCTCAAAGCATTCGATTTCAAGTTAATGGAACTGAACAATTCAAGGCAAATTTGATATTTATTTTGTTAGAATCAATGATAATCATAGGTTAATCAAATAATTTGGATACATTAACAAGTGTGAAAAGCAGCACTTTCAAAACAAGAAATAAAAGGATCTGAAGAATACATCAGGAAATCATAAATACTTTTGATTTGCGGAATATGAGGAAAGTATCTCAATTAATATAAGTTATAACTTCAAATAAAAAAAATTTGAACAAAACGATGTTATCATCACAAATAATAATAAAATAGGTGTCGTATAAACAACTTCAATTCGGCTAAATATTTACATACACCCGACAATCTTGAAGATATTAACTGTTTTTCTCACAACTACTTTGAAAATCACTCGAAGTATATTAACAGAATTACAGCGTCCTGTTTATTATAAACAGTTGTTTTATCACAAGAGAAGTTCCATAAAAATAATATAATAACAAGTAAAAACAATAAAAACTCTAGGCGACAGTAATAGTATTTACACATTTCGAGCGACTTAAAATTAATCCTTTACACTGCTGTCACAAACACTTGGCAAATAATTGAATAAATCCAAAAAATTACAGAATTCACCTTCAAAAAGTTCATATTAAAACTTTTTTATTATTCATGTAGTTTTCCTATGATGAATTCGATTAACAAATTGAACACAGCAACTAAAATAACACAATAGAGAAATTTAAGGGAGCAATTGGGAACCAAAAATCAGGGTTTTGATTAATATGAACTTTTTTTGTCTAAACTAGTCTATTTTCTTTTTGTAGAAACATATCATTAGGGCGTTTCACTGGATATAAGGGACGTTCGCATTCAATAGACTCCTTCAAGCAGGCAGAAATGCATTCAATATAAAAGTTTGGAAATGCATCAGTTTACGATTTATATACATATAATTATCACATGTCCCTTATTTCTGTCGAATAAATAATGATAAATAAACGCTAATCTCAGCACAAAATTCACTTTTCTCTAGTTTGCTTTCCAGTAGTTCTTTTGTTATGAATCAGTTTCTTTTGTTGGCGAATTTTGTACTGTTTCACATCTTTATCGGCTTGAACTCAGCAAATACAGTCAGTTCCTAAGCAACTCTCTCACTAAGGATTCGATGTGCTTTCGCAGCTCTGGGTAACATCTGGCATATCAGGTCCGGTCTCCCCTTGTACATCTCCAGGTTCATCATGAGCTTCTTTTTCACTGAGATATTCTTCTTCGCGTTCACTCAAATATTCATCTTCCCTTTCACTTTCTGGCATGAGTTCCAATGCCCTTTCAAGTGTTTTTCTAGCGCTGTTAGATCTTTCCAAGAAGTAGCCACTTGAACTTTCATTGCTTTGTGCTGGGGGAGACCATGTACTATAATTGTATTGACTGTTTTGTGGATATTTTCTTTCCAATTCTTCTTGCAACCAATTGACTGCCACTATCCACTGCCTCTTCAGATCAGCATGAGATTGAAGCATCTTCTGTGCAGCAGCACACTTGCTAAATAATGCTACCATACATTTAATGCACTGATAAGCACGCTTCTGGTAGTGATTTTTGGCTCTATTTATGGTATCCAACAATCCATCTCTATCCTCTGGAACACCTTTCAAAGCGTTATGAATTCGATGTGTCTGCCAGGAATCATCG
This sequence comes from Adalia decempunctata, assembly GCA_951802165.1. NCBI lineage: Eukaryota > Metazoa > Arthropoda > Insecta > Coleoptera > Coccinellidae > Adalia > Adalia decempunctata. Next base: position 58,214,420 of record OX637696.1, on the reverse strand, counting down.
ATTATCAATATGTTTAGCAGTATCTCTATGTGAGGTCTCAACTCTTGACAATAAGCAAAAGCTATTTGCCAAAGAAGTTCAGAGAGGACAATTCTAGAGAAGTGAGGATTTTCCCAGCAACAGAATTGCAACAGTTTTACTGTCTCATCACTTGGATTGTTGTCCTCTATCACCTTCTTTATATAACTAACAAAAGAAAAATATTTGAATAAAAAATATTACACATCAACCGAAATAATCTTACCCATTATTATTGTAGAGTATTTCTGAAGCTTGTGCAGAAATAGGCATGATGTACTCATTTACGCCAAGTTCGCCATACGGATTGGGTAGAATTGGGGCACCTCCACTTGACTGGCATTTTGAACTAACATCACAGCATCGTATTAGACAAGAAACCAATTGGTTTAGTCTACCTAGTTCTGTGTATTGGTATTTAATGGCAGGACCTGGACCCTCATCTAAGGCCACCAGCATGAAGGTTGCAGGAACATTCATTTTCAATAACTGAGCTTTCTCTTGATTACCTAAACATGAATATATTAATGATAAGCATCCTGCATTTCAAGGTGATATTTCAAGTAGAATTTAATGAAAAGGAATATTGTAGAAGAATGGATCACAAAAGCCTTGTAGGTATATTCGCATTTGCTAGTTCCAAGAAACCAGATGAAATTTTTTGACAGCTTTCAAATAGTCTCTGATCCTGTATCTGTTAAAGAAATCTTAGCCCACTTATACTCAGCCGAAGGCTCTACATGAATACAATTTAAGGAATTTATTGAAAAACATGTTTATTGCTGTCAAAAAATAATCGATAATAGAATATACAAAGAACCGCATTTCTGAACTGTTATTACAAAAATGAAGGAAATCTTTTTTTCACAATTCGCTAAAATAATTTCTTCGGTTTTTTCCCATATTTTGGTAAAACTTTGCATGCAGCTTGCATACGTCATTCGCCACATACCGGCGGAATTTCACCTCGATCGAAACCGTAGTTTCAAAGTCGAGATCCGAACCTACCACAGTTTTTCGTTCTACAATTATCGTGTTAAAGGCTGGCCGGACAGATGGACAGAATTGAATTTGACTACGCATTCGTGATCAGTAATTTTTTGTGAGCATTCCGAGCTTTAAATTGCAAAATACAGAAGTGATAGATCATGGTGAAATCCGCACATCGACATCTGTCATCTATTCAGATTTGTATTTTTCACAATTGAGTATTTTCAAATAGTTTATGTCGCTTTTTTCTGGAAAAATGTTTTGTTTCTGAATCAGTTTAAAATTCAAGTAGATCAAGTATTGATATCGGTTACGAAAAATTATTCTTGATGTTTTTAGGGTAATCACTTTTTACCATCTCGAATTGTTCTCCCTGAATATGGTCACAATGATGACCGAAAGCTTGGATTGATACAATAAAGAGATTGATCTTATTGCATTTGTGATTACCACAACCGATACCCCAAAAACATCAAGAACAGTTTAAAATTCAATTATGTAATAAACTTAGGAATAACTCGAAAATTAAAGAATTTCTCTGGAAATAATTGATATTTTAATCGACCGTAAAAAGGATAATATGTGGAAATTTTCAGGTGTTGCGGTCTGTTTGAATAAAAACAAGTTTTTCTCAGTTACTCAATATTTCGTCATTTATTTATGACTTCATCAGGAGTTGTGCTGAAAGGAAATTGGATATTACAATAAAACATGACTCACAAAAGAATCATCAACTTACAGAATTACATGAAATTGATCACGACGACATGTAAAAATAATTCTGAATGTTTGTTTTAATTTTAATGTATTGACTGTAATTCTGTAAGTTGATGATTCTTTTGTGAGTCATGTTTTATTGTAATATCCAATTTCCTTTCAGCACAACTCCTGATGAAGTCATAAATAAATGACGAAATATTGAGTAACTGAGAAAAACTTGTTTTTATTCAAACAGACCGCAACACCTGAAAATTTCCACATATTTCTCTGGAAATACATTGAAGTGTTTCCTGCTTAAGATAATCATAATGTACTTCAAAGTTATCTCTCATAGAATCATTGGGTTTTGTATTGTGCATGTACATTAAGGTCGGCGTTTAAAGCGAATAGGAAAGCTCAGCCGATAGAGGCGCCACCGTCCATTTTATGGCATATCTCCATAGAACATGCACTATCACTATCAAGTTCTATGAATATCTCTCTAATCATGAATATGTACAATGGCGCTCTCTATCCGAAAATCGCCGAACTATGAAATAAGCTAATTTGTGGGTAAAGCAGGAACTTTTTCCCGCCAAAATTTGAATTTGGCCATTTTCTGCCAATTCCGTATTTCAAGTTGATCTTCAGAACGAAATTATCACTAGATTCACTTTTAATCGGAAGTTGAACTATTTTCATGGGTCTTTCTGTTGAAATAAAACAGAAGCATGGGTTGGCTCATTTTCTTCTATTTTTGAAAGAAAAAAAATTAACTGTCGGAATTAAATCGATTAAAATTATTTCAACAAGAACCCTAATCCTTTCTGAGTTCACCCACAAAATTTCAGTTCACAAAGTGAAACCGTTTTCGAAATCAACTTGAAATAAAAACACACTACATTGAACGCCCACCTTAAAAAAAAAACTGGTATGTTTTCTGAATTTTTCGAACCGCACACATGAGTTGACATCGCGATAATGAAATCATCGCATTCGCCATTATGAGCATAAACTGTTCATATTTCCACAACGATTCATAATCTGGCAGAAACAAAAAACGGTAGAATTTTTCAGTTTTTCGCGAAAATCAAAATTCTACAACCAAAAATTCCTATTCTCTATTCAAAAAATCTACTCGACCTTGAAATCAAACTCCAAAGTCAGACTGAGTGTCTGCATTCGATGTCCCCCTGAAAACTGAGATCTGGATCTTTTAAAATAGGCCACCCTGTATAATACTGACCATTACGTTCTGAATGCTCATTATATATTAAAATTTCACTTCACAAACTTCAGAAATCTTACCTTGGCTGGCATACATGTGGAATACGTTGCAGTAATGGGGTAGATGTCGTCCATGTTCACTAACCTCACGTTGCAGTAATGCCAATATTGCCCATAAAATATGGTCACTAAGGGATGCATTAGGATCCTGATTGTTGAAACCCAGTGGAGGTGGACAAGGACCATCATTAATGGAAAAATGTGCCAGCAATACTACAATTTTCATGAAAGCAGTACGAACTTCATTGCTGGGGCAACTTAGAAGGTATTCACAAAATCTTTGAGGATTATTGAATAATATATTATGGGCAAACCATGACCTGATTGTTGGACTTATTCTAAGATGAAGGCACACTACATCACCCCTGAAATTATAAATTGGCAATTAAATACAATCAACATTTTACAACATTTTGTTATATTGAAAACAATATTCTACATATTTATGTTGCTCATGTCCATTTCTAACAATAAGTGGTAAAATCGTGGCTATGTTGGGCGTTATATTGGCTTATATTTATGGGAGAAATAAATTAAATCTAGTTGACAGCTGACAGCTGGCAACTTTCGTCATTTCAATGTTCATAGCCTGTGAAATAATATACTGTGTGTATACAAGAGAGGAAGTCTAGTACAGGCTTCAATAGACCCTATTTCAAATTGTATTATAATGGAATACGCCGGACCTGAAAGGTAACCTCTTCACAGAGGAACAGGAATATGTTGGAGTTTGTACAGCGATGGGATACCAGACATCCCTATGACTCTTATCGTAATAGTCGATGGAATATCGATTCGGGTTCTCCTACATCCAAGGATCCTGACACCTGACATAGCTTTAAACCTAAATATACGGTGGCGTATGGGATATTTGAGCTGTAATTTATGCAGCATTTGAAAGCTGGGTTTTCAGCGTACCACGCTGGTGTGACTGTGAAATAGCCTCCGTTTATTTCGACTTTTCGAATATGGCTTATGAAACAACAGATGTTTCAGCAAAAATTCAATGGGTTGTAGTCTTTCGGTATGTAGGGGAGATTTGGGTAATACCGCGCGGTTGATACTACCGCGCCCCAGCCTTACTAGGAATCTGCTTAGGGGCGGTTCCATAAACGAAAATAAAGTCTCCTTTTCCGTGAGAAGTCCCCTTTACAAATGAAACGGGTCCCATAAACCAAAAACTGCTCACACTACAACAGGAACATTTGCAACACATGAAGAACCAGCATCAGCGACAAAGCTAGTTCACAATCACCTAGACAAACTGCAAATCTGGATGAAGTGGAAAATAAAAATAAATGAAACCAAATCAAAACAAGTAGATTTTACACTGAGAAAGCAACATTGTCCTCCAATCAACCTGAACAACATAGTCATTCTACAGGCTACAACAGCAAAATATCTCGGCTTTCATCTAGACACTAACCAGGAGAGAATATATTATAAAAAAAAACAAATTGATCTAATACCTCAATTACACTCACCCACTTTCACTGCTACTCGCGCTACCAGAAATATTTCCCGGAATACTTCTGCGGCAGTATGGAAAGGCAGTCGGTATTTACACTCAGCTCAAACATTTATCTCGCGATCAAATTTTGGCAATGGCGGGCGACGAAATTGCACCTGATCCAGACTTCATCGACTTCATTTTCCTCATCAGAAGAGGTCTAAATGTATCCATAAGTTACTTTTTTTTTACTTTAATTCCTCAATCGGAATTTCCCCTATATTCTGGATGATTCTCTTTCAACCATCGTGCACTTTGTGCTTAAAGTGCGGTTTACACGGGTAGAGTAAATGGTATAGTACGGTGGTAGAGTACTTACTATCCCGCTACTAGCATAATGTAAACAGGTTGAGCTAGTGACAGTAGAGTACTAAAGATAGTGCACGGTAGAGTAGAGTGGATAGCACATGTGGAAAGTACACTCGACCATCCCATCCCCACTTCCACAATTTTACTCTACTCTATTGGTTTGCTAGTTGACTATCCCAATGTAAACAGACACTTGCCCGGTTTCAGTAGAGTATAGTGCGTGTTCCTAGCCTCCCTATTGTGATTCGGTCAATTTTCCGTTGAAAGTTTTATCAAAATTTTGTTTACGTTCGAGCGAAAATGAAATGGACGGAAAATGTAACCATGAAATTAGTGGCAGTTTACAAAGATTATGACTGTATTTGGATCATTTGCAGTCCTGATAATAGAAATAGGGCTGTTGGATTGCTTTTTCTTTAAATAATAATAATTTGGAAGGTGACTTTTTGACGATCTTTTATTTTGTCAACCTTTTATGTCATACAACTAATAGCTATTTATGTAACAAGTACATAAATTAGGTCTTTATGGACGAGTCCAAAATTTATGGCAGAGCGAGCAAAGCGAGCGAGGCCAATAATTTGGGCAAGTCCATAAGCCTAATTATGTACGAGTTTGCATACAAAGCTTTATGTTTGACTGCAATGCAGACATTTTATTTTCTGAAATGGCAATTAATATATTCGTCGCTATATTTCAAGAAATACTTTGAGTGTGCTTTTGCTTATCTTACCTTAGTAACCATCAGCGACCTTAGCAACCTCACTGAACAAAGTTGTTTACTTCGTTAATTCTGTGACAAACGTCATAATAATCCCAAAAATGGATAGGTCGGAAGAGGAAAGCGTGAATAATTTAGCCGCAAGTGCCAAAGAATCTCTCCTACCCACTAAAAGTGCTTATGAAAATTTGTATGCGGCCTATAACAAGTGGGTGATACGAAGAAAATTGCAAAATCGAGAGAAGACTGTGAGAGTTGAGTCCAATAAAGTGGTGTCCAATAAAGTAGTCAATTCTGGACGCTAAACGAATTCATGAATCAAGTGTTTATGAAGCAGTCGAACATAAAATTGTTTATGTAACTTGATAATACGAATAAATACAATATGTACAGTATGTCCCAACATTCTCCGGCCCCAAGCTTATTCCTCTCCAAACCTTGCTGGAGCCTTCAAAATTCGACCAAACCTTGATCTTTGGACTGGATTTTCATTCTTCTCTTCCTTTTCCTTATTCTTTTGTTTCCCTTCTATAGTTATAACTTCTTAACTGTTTGATTCTGATGCCGTGCTTAATTCTGATGGAAAGATCCTTTGGAATGGCCTAACTATTATTCCGTTCTTTGTTTTCACTTTTGCGACTCGGCTAACTCCATCTTTTCCATCATATATTTCTAGTATTCTTCCCATTGGCCAGAGCACCAGTTTCACATTGTCTGCTCCGACCAAAACGACATCACCCACTTTGATTTGCTGCGTCTTCTGCCTGTTACCTTTATTTACTAACTCTGCAAGATACTCATTTTTAAATCTTTCACGTAACAAATTTCGAACATTTTGCAGATGTTTAAAACGACCTTTAAAAAATACCGCGTCTACCTCGTCTAAATCCGCAACTTCACCCAAAAAATCTGTTCCTACCGACTGCGACTGTATAGGTCTTAAAAACCTTGCAGGACTAAAGCTGAATACAGATTACTCTGACGTGACGTGTAAGGACGTCACGTCAGACGTGTACTGTGCTCCCATTGGCCTGATATGAACGTGAACGCACAGAACAATGTGTTGCATTTTTATATCACTCACATTTTGACGTTCACGTTCATATTAGGCCAATGGGAGCACAGTACACGTCTGACGTGACGTCCTTACACGTCACGTCAGAGTAATCTGTATTCAGCTTAAGAACCTCCCACTCATCGCCGCTAGAAATATAGGTGAGTGGTCGTTCGTTAATTACTGCTTCTACATCGCAAAGCACAGTGTATAACTCAACATAATACAACGATGCTTTTCCCAACGATCGACGCAATAGTTCTTTTACAACCCTTACTAATCTCTCCCACCATCCGCCCCACCACGGAGCCGAAGGTGGATTGAAAATCCATTTAATTCTTTTTTGACCCGAAAAATTTTCAATTTTCTCCCAATTTAATTTTTCAAACAAATTATCACTTCCACGAAAGTTTGTCCCATTGTCAGAATAAATGGTTTTTGGTCTACCACGTCTACTGATGAAGCGTCTTAGCGAATATAAAAATGCTTCTGTTGAAAGCGATTTGACTAGTTCAAGATGAACTGCCCTGTAGACCGCGCACGTAAACAATACAATCCATACTTTGCTACCATCTTTTAGTAGTAAGGGTCCTGCTAAATCAACACCCACAACTTCAAAAACCCCCGCGTCGTTTATTCTGTTTGCTGGTAGAGGCGCAAAAGGAGTTTCAAGTGGTTTAGATGTATATTTTTTACAATTTACACAGGAAAATATTATGGAATTTATCGTTATACGGGCTTTTAGTAACCAGAACCTTTTTCGGATAACTCCTAATAAAATTTTCGGCCCTGCATGACAACTATTTTCGTGTTCTTCTATGAGTAGTTTCCTAACAATTTCGTTTTTACTTGGAAGAATGATCGGGTATTTAAAATTTTCGTTAAAATCTCCAAATTCAAGTCTTGTTTTTATTCTTAAAATCCCATTATCGTCAGTCAAATACTCAAACGTACGCATACCTTTTAAATTTTCTCCTAAATCTTTCCTTTGTACTATTCTTAAAAGACATGTTTCAGCTCTTTCAAGTTCTTCTGTACTCAAATATTTGAATTTATTTTTGTCTTTTCTTTTTAAGCAATCACCAAACCTCAAAATCCATCCAATAACTCTTTTAATGTTATTATATTTTGAAATTTGATTTATTTTCTGCCAAAATGCTTCATCTACTAAACTCTCTACTAAATTTGTATTGATGATCCTTTTTCGCTCCTTCTCAATTTCATCTTCTGAGGCACATAATTTTCCTTTAGGCCATTTTTCCTTACTTTCTTTTAGCCATTCTGGTCCTTGCCACCATTTTTTCTCCATAAGTTGCTTTCCACTGCAACCACGTGATAAAACATCGGCTGAATTCATTTCTCCTGGTACGTGGCACCATTGATCTACGCTACTGTATTTTCTAATTTCCTTGATCCTGTTTCCAACAACCCTTTTGTTTTTATCCAGGTCAAAACAATCATGGAATCGCTCCAGTAGGTAGTTTCTAGGTGTTTGAATTCTTCTACTTCTTTAACCGTTTCCGCTAGTCTTACCCCAATTAAAGCAGCCATTAATTCGAGCCTTGGGAGTGTAATTGGTTTTATTGGACTTAACCTAGTTTTTGCTAACAAAAGTCTAATGAAAACTGAATTTTGGTACTCAAACCTAAGAAAAACACAAGCCGCATAAGATACTTCTGACGCGTCTACAAAAACATGAATCGATTTTTTTGTTATCATGTCTTCATTCTCTATATTATCTGTCAAACATCTAGGAATACTACAAAAACTTAAAAGATTTACACTTTTCAGCCAATTTTCAAATCGTTTCTCTAAATCCTCAGGCAGTTTTTCATCCCACATAAGCTTCAAGCTCCAAGTTTCCTGCAGCATAAGCTTTGGTAACAATGTGAAAGGAGCTGTGAAACCAATAGGATCAAAAACTCGCTGAGTTGTTGATAAAATGCCCCGTTTTGTCCTTGGAATATCCTGAAGAGAACCCAAATTTTTTATTTCGCATTTTAGAGTGTCATTTGCAAAGTTCCATTGTATTCCTAGAATAGAAATAATTTTATTTTCGCTGTTTTCCTGGTTTATCAAATTTTCTTTATTTTGATCGTTATAAGTCAACCCCCTCAAATCAAAATTTGCTCTTAATAAGATATCTTTTGACTCCCCTATAAATTTTTCCAAATCTTTTTCGTTTTTGACGCTGTAAACACAGTTGTCAACATAAAACGCATTTAAAAGTTGAGCTGCAGTTTCTTTAAATTTTTCCTCGTTTTTTAAGTGTAAATTTAGTGTAGCTGCCAAAAGAAATGGACTAGGCTTTAACCCGAAAACGACTCTACAATGTCTAAAAATTTTAATTTGACGTTCTTCGTAATCTTTCCACCATATAAAGCGCAAATAGTCCCTATCTTCTTTTTTGATGCTAATTTGTAAAAATGCTTTGGCGATATCTGCTGTTACCCCTATTTTATGTAGCCTAAATTTTAAGATAAGAGGAATAACTAATTCAATCATATTAGGACCCTTTTCTAGTAGATCATTAATAGAATTACCGTTTTTATCCTTTTGTGACGCATCAAATACTGGCCTTATTTTTGTTGTGCAGCTTGCTTCCTTTATGACAGCATGATGAGCCAAATAGTGGTGTCCTTGTTCATATTCATCTTGCTCCACTTCTTGGATAATTCCCATTTGTTCCCATTCATTAAAAACTTTATCCTAATCTTTAAATTTATTTATTGAAAGTAAACGCTTTGTGTTTGAAAATAATCGATTTTCCGCTAGTTTAAAATTTGATGTTATGTCAGGAAAACCGTCCACCCATGGTAAAGACACCTCGTATCTGTTTTCTTCATCTATTCTTGTGCTTTCCATGAATTTTTCCAGTGTTTGGATCTCCAACTCCTCTCTGCATTTTTTTTCTGCTGGTTCTTTTATGCCCAACACGTCTAAATTCCATAAATTTGCCAAAGAAGAATCAGAAAAATAAGTAGAAACAAACACATTATTTGTTGACCTTTGTTGACCCATTAAGGTCCATCCAAAGTTTGTTCCCACAGCTACTATAGAATCATTTAATTTGATTATATTTCCTGTAAGAATTTTCCCAGAAATATCTGCTCCTATTAACAAGTTTACTTCGAAATCGTTAGAAGCACAGTCATTTACAAGTATGTTTTTTAATTTTAACTCTTTAATAATATTGATATCATTTAGCTTTGGTATATAATTACATATTTTATCCTGTTCAAGCAAAGACATACCAACGCTAAAAGTTCGTTCTGTCCCAACAAGGCAATGAGATCAGCCGCATACTCCGAAATTGTTAAATATATGACAAGAGAAAATTTTGGTGTTGCCGAATTAAAACAAAAAATTAAAAATTTGAGATGTACATATAATCAAGAAGTAGGGAAGATAAAAAATCAAATAAGTCAGTAAGTTCAGACGTTTCAAAACTTTCAGGTGCCATTATTAAGCACATTTTATATTCTTCTGGGTCTTCCGATGGCAGTTCTCTTAAAAGATTTGCAGATTCTCCCAATGGATCACGTCTCTTAATCCAATCCCTTGCCCAAATTCTTTTTTCCCATCTATTTTCTTCCTTCATAACTTCCTCAACACCATTTAATAAAATATTTAACGCTTTCACTGAACATTTTCAAATAACGCCCCGATATTTTTGCCTAACCTGCGTGTTCATTATTGGGTACGTAAAATCGAACTATCCTTTCAAATTACTAGCAACGTGTGAACAGTTACTCTACTGAAATGGGTAGAATAGAGTATTTTCGTAAAAAGTATGCTAGTGAACTCTACCATTCACTCTACCCGTGTAAACCGCACTTAAGTTTATGGTTTCTATCAGAAGAATCCCATATCACTCTTTCACTCTCAAGGTGTGATATTAGTTTTTCGTTGCTCCACTCCGTCGACATTTTTCGCAACAATTAACGACTTTTAATCAATTTATACGACACCGTACGCAACGCTCGCACGACAGTAACTGGGCAGAATGTGATCACTCCCTGCCACTTTCGCTGCCGGTCCTTTGACAGCCGCACGAAAAACCGCTAATTTAGGGAGTGACCGGAGTAGCAGCGCGAGTGGCAGCAGAAGTGAGGTGATTACATTCTCACCCTGCTCATTTCCCTGCTCACTTACCTGCTCCCTGCCGTGGAAGTGGGCTGAGTGTAATTGACGGGTAAAAGTCAAAGAAATTAACTTGCTTATCGGAAGAAAATTAAACCCACCACTTGCAAACAATCATTATCCCAATATTGTCATACGGGATAGAAATCTGGGGATGCGCAAGCAAATCCAGCATAGCACTGATCCAAAGAACTCAATCAAAAATACTGCGAATGGTAACCAACGCTCCATGGTATGTGACCAACCATACTTAACATGAAGACCAAAATATCCCATATATTGAAGAAGCCATCAAGTATAGAAGCCGAAATCACGCAGGAACGGAAAACCACTTACTCCAGCCATTACTGGCAAACACCTTACCAACAAGACTACAGAGACATTGGCCAGCTGATTTAATGGAATGAGTTTCTCTCATTGGAGAGAATCTTTGCCCGTTCTATTCAAGCCATTTCATCATAGTGTTAACATATTGACTTATTGAATATTATTCTGATTGTTAATTATCGACATATGTACAAAAAAAACGAGCCGTAAATAGAATAAAATTATAGCAACTTACCATTCTAAGGCTGGACCTCTTAGATTCTTTTTGGTATGCCATCCAGTATGAAAGAGGAAATTACTGACTAGTTGCAAACTGAGGAGACTTTGTTGTTCCATTTCACTTGAAATACTCTGACTGGATCTTGGCACCAGATGGGCATTATTTGCAGCCATTTTCTTTATAAATTGAAAGTATTCCATTGAAAATTGACTACGATGGTGTAAAAATTTGATATTTTGCTTTCTTATGCTGTTTTCGATAGCCACTGGCATTTTCAAGCGATTGCCTTTTTTTTCGGTCAGACTCAAATCTTGTAAATTCTTAACCAAATTTTCTTTCACCAAATCCTGTCTAGTGTAGAATAACATATAGGCATTCCACCATCGTTTTTGGCGACGGTAAGTAGTTCTTTTCATCATCGGATCAAATACTTCTGCCATATATTCACCACCAAAACATTGGACTTTCATTTCTTCATCTTCTCCCATACGACATTCACTTACATCACCATCATCAAATTTATACCATCTTATCTGAAAATGCATACATAATTAAGTAGGGATAAACAGTTGGAATGCAAACTGTATTTACCTCCCCAGATGGATTTCTATGACTAATATATGAATAGTAATGTCCTCCTGAAGCTTGACCAGAATGAACAACAATTCCAGACAATCTGTATTTGGTACACACTTCACTAGTACTAGAATCTAAATCACAGTCAATCATCTCCCCTTCAATTTTGGCCAAGCCTTGAACAGTATAAGGTTCCATATCAAGATCTCTTGGAAACTCAAAATAGTCGTTAAATTTAATGGCACACACTCGTTCAAAATCATACTCAAACCTCTTCAACTGTATAGCCAACACAGGAGGTAACTTTTTAACACACAGTCTTTTGACTGTCACCACTTTCTTAGCGCATTTTTCGCAGTGGTAGGCATCTGCACCTTCTAATATTTCACCTGGAATATAAATGAAGAATAAATAATGAAATTCAATAATTCGTTCTCAGGAAACACACCTTTAACATATTGCTCCATGGAATCTTGTAAACTACTATGATTTCTAATATCTACACTTATTACACTAAAAGGTTCTTCTTTAGAATATCTATGAGGACATTCCTTGCATATTTTTTGATCGGAATATGATCCGCCTAAAATTTTTGACATGATCTGCTCGTGACCCAATATTTTCAATGCTTCATCTAAACTTTCTACAAGTGACATAAAAAACTCCACAGCATCCTGCTGTTCTCTCAAGTTTACAGGTTCACCTTGAAAAAAAAACGTGAGTATGTTAATTAGACATAACAGAAACAATGTGATCCTAACCTTGAAGTTTGAAATGTCTCCAAAGTCCTTTGGGTACGTAATACTGAAGACGAGAAAACGCAAGGTTTCCAAAAATTGCTTGTACTTGTTTTAATATTCCAACATTATAGTCTTTCCTGTCATCGTCGACATAGCAACGAGAGTCTGTGCAATCTGCATCCAAATCGAGTCTCTCTTCCCCACTGAAATCTTCATTCGGATCTGTTGTGGCACCCTCTGCTGCCAGAATTCCTTGTCGTATACTATCCACCATATACAACTGCTGAAGAACCGAATTCATGTAACAGGTAGCGCAAGCGTTTTTCAATCCCACAAATCCTTGAACTGGTCGCGGACCAATCGTCGGTAGATAATCCCATTCAAGCAACGCCGTATCTGGATCTTAAATCGTTCAATATTGAGATTAATTTCTTGATATCATTTTAAGTAAAAGAAATTTAAAATTAGTTTTTCAATTTCAACCTTTACATTATTGAAAACAAATTCAATTGGGCTAAAATGTCTTCCCATGTACACCAAAATGTTGTCACGGTTTGCCAGTCGAGAATCGATTAATTCATCGTTTCGATATCACTCTAGTACGTTGTTAGGAAACGAAAACGTTAAAGGAGAAAGTAAGAATGGGAATACATCCAATTATACGAAAAAGGGACGGTATATTAATCTACCTGTGAACTGTCAAATAGCGCTAATGACTGGAATGCGGTTCGTCACCGTCTTTTAACTTCTCAGTAGGAGGCAGTGGCGACTTGTCCTATGAGGCAGGTAATACCACCAATAAATGCCGAAATTGCACGTATAAATCTCATATTATATTAATTATTTATTTCATCGTTTCACTTTTTTTCAAATCATATCGTTATTTCCCTTCATTATATGCAAATAAATACGGCCCTACGTTTCCACATCTCACGATTTCCGAGTATCCATCTCACTTCCTCAGCACTCAGTAAACGACAGAGGCAATCCTCGTACGTCCTCGTCTAGCGCGTTATTATACATCAGAGGGACCCGACATGACCCCGAGAAGACGCACGCCTAAAAGCCAAATGTTACGTTCAGTCTGAGGCTAGCCTCTCGAAAATAACACCAAGGGTCTCCAAACTACGGCCCGCGGGCCAAATCTGGCCCGCCCCTGTTAAGAATCCGGCCCGCGAAAGCTCATCAGCTTATATATGTATACAGGGTGTCCCAAGTCCGAGTGCCTATTAGACGTTTCTGGAGAAGTGGATTATTTGAAATCTGAAAATTAGGATTATGATATTGACTCTACAGACCTAAAATATTTTTAAAGCCTGAGCATATCTGGTTGTACAGGGAGTGAAAATAAATTTGTTCAAACATTTTTTTTTCAAATTTTTTCGTTTATGATATGATTGAGTATTCAATGCTGAATACATTTCTATTGAAAACATCGTATTTGATCGAATAGTTTTCGAAATATCGAAAAAAAACCTGAGAAAAAGTCAAATATTCATAGTCAGTATCATGTTTATTTTTCTTCTTCTGGACATCCCGAGTGCAAAACTGTTCTCACAACGTGAAAGTAGAAGAATGTGGAAAGGTCATGCTCATTTTGAATTTCATAAATATCAACACAGGGGTGTATCAAGCTACTATGATCGATAATTGGCCATAACTTCTGTTTTTCAAATTAGAACCCTATTTTTTTATGATTGCGTTGGATTCTGCGAAGAAAAATAATGATAGCACTTTCAGATGCTCTTGCTCCTAAATTCAGTAATTTCGGAGTTATTGGAGCTGTTCTGGATTCTAGGTACCTAGAGTCAAATTCATCTTATTTTTTGCATGAGAATATTCTGTGACCATAGAAGATAAATTAATTCACAAGTGACAGGTCTAATTATCAGTTGTTTTTATGGTTTCAATGTTTCAAAAGGATATTCATCGAATCTGTTTAGATTTGATGAATTTGAATCTACGGACGACATGAATCCAGAAAAGCTCAAATAACACGGGAATTACTGAATTTAGGAGCAAGAGCATCTGGGGGGGCTATCATTATTTTTCTTTGTAGAATCCAACGCAATAATAAAAAAATAGGGTTCTAATTTGAAAAACAGAAGTTATGGCCAATTTTGGATCACAATTTTCGACACAAAATTTGGAACACCCTGTGATGATATTCATGAAATTCAAAAAATTCGTGACCTTTCTTCATTCTTCTACTTTGACGTTATGAGAACGGTTTACACTGGGGATGTTCAGAATAAGAAAAATGAACATAATACTGACTATAAATATTTGACTTTTTTTCCAGGTTTTTTTTACGATATTTTGAAAACTATTTGAATGGATACAATGGTTTCAACAGAAATCTATTCACCATCGAATACTCCATCATATATCAGAAACGAATAAATTGAAAACAAACTTTTTTGAACCTATTTATTTTCACTCCCTGTATAACCGGAAGTGTTCAGGCTCCAAAAATATTTTTTCGGCAACCGTCCGGGAAGTACCCACTTCCCGGACGCTTTTTCTTTGAGAAAGTAGCATTTCCCGGCCTAGGCCGGAAAGTACGTACTTCCCGGCCTAGGCCGGAAAAACACGTCGTTGTTGTCATTGTTATGATCATCACAATAGCAACGAAATAACGGATGACAGTTCTGTTCTGTGTTCTGTTTAATTCAAATATGAATCAAAATCAATAAAGAGATGTGTCATCTCATTGATTTGTAATTCTTCACGGTTGCCGAAAAAATATTGTACGCAACACGCCCGGAAATAGTTTTTTTGGACTCACAGACTTCCAGGACTCGCCTCCGGCTCGTCCTAGAATCTTGTCTATTCGTCCAAAAAAACCCAATTTTCCGGACTTGTTACGTAAATTACTATTTTCGGCAACCGTCCGGGAAGTACCCACTTCCCGGACGCTTTTTCTTTGAGAAAGTAGCATTTCCCGGCCTAGGCCGGAAAGTACGTACTTCCCGGCCTAGGCCGGAAAAACACGTCGTTGTTGTCATTGTTATGATCATCACAATAGCAACGAAATAACGGATGACAGTTCTGTTCTGTGTTCTGTTTAATTCAAATATGAATCAAAATCAATAAAGAGATGTGTCATCTCATTGATTTGTAATTCTTCACGGTTGCCGAAAAAATATTGTACGCAACACGCCCGGAAATAGTTTTTTTGGACTCACAGACTTCCAGGACTCGCCTCCGGCTCGTCCTAGAATCTTGTCTATTCGTCCAAAAAAACCCTATTTTCCGGACTTGTTACGTAACTTACTATTATTTCCAAACGTACGATAACAACGTTAGTTCTCGACTGACAGGATCATCGAAAAGTTCTATTTCTCCGCCTAGGCGGAGAAATACTTTTCCCTTCGGCGCCGGCGGCAGGAAAAGTGTTGCTACGAAAAAGATTAATTGGTTACCATGAACATAGATGCATAGAATACAAAAACTTCCAATTCAAACGTCATGTTTATTTGATAAAGTTAAATTAAATGTACAATTTTCATTAATTTGAAAACGTTTGGAAATAAAATAGCATATTTCATTCGGAGAAGAAGTGACTTTTCGTGGCTCGCTTTCAATTATCCGTCTCACTCCGTTCGGCGGATAAACTCAAGCTCGCCACGAAAAGTGACACTTCTCCTCCTTATAAAATAATATCAGGTCTATAGAAAATTTCGAACAATATCATAATCCTAATTTTCAGATTTCAAATATGTCCAGTTCCCCAGAAACGTCTAATAGGCACTCGAATTTGGGACACCCTGTATATTATTACTGTTGTTGTACTTTGTTGGATAAAAAGCACAGAATGATGGTAATTCGGCTTTATTCACTTACATGCTAGGTGAAGCCCATTAACAAGCAAAATATAGAATTCAACATATGAAAAAAAAACGCTCAAATATTTTGGCCCTCCGCATTTGCTGGAGTAAACATTATGGCCCTTAGGCTAAAAAGTTTGGAGACCCCTGGTCTACACTATTCACGAACTATTGAGGAACTCGGTTCAGTTTTAAAATTCGGTTGGATTTGTAAGAAGAGTTTTAACTGTTATTCGTGAAGGTTTAGGTTTGTCTCAGTGTTCGTATGATAACTTTCGAAAAGTCTTTTAATTTGGTCAGCAGATTCAATTAATATCCGAGTCCCGAAGACGAAAAGTGATTTGTACGGACCAAGTGAAACGTCACAAATTGCCCAGTTAAGTGTAAACACTCGAAATAATTGTTATTTTTAAATGTTTCAGCAAATCAGCAAAGTTTTTCGAGTTATTCTTATGAGGATAAATCATACATATACTCCATTCACAATTATAAAATCACAACTCTGGCCATGGTTTCGTTTTCAGGAATTGGTGCACCTGATTAAAATGTCATTGCGCGCAAAGAAAATATGGTTAATGACAAACGACGTTGCCAGTTGGTTTGTTTACATCAGAGTAAAAGCAAAGAGTGTCTACTCTTTGGGCGAAGTATCAGGAAGTGCTATTTTGCATTGAAATCTGCATATGCAGAAAATAGTAACCCTGATACTTCGGAAATGTCGATTTATAAGACAGTTTCCAACATATTCGATGTAAGTAAATAAATTCATATTATTTTTCTTCCGAATCGAAACGCTTTGTATTCTAGGTGCATGAATCCACTATAAGGAAGATAGTAAGAGAGGATGACAAAGAATGTCCGAAAATTGGGAGACCCAAAAAAACAATGACAGCTGAAGAATTTTGTTTTAGAAAAGATCTGCAACGACAAATTTGGAATTATAATTCGAAAAATGAACATTTTGGTATCGACACACTACTAAATTATGCGAAAGACAATTTGGAATATAAAGGGGGAAGGACATCACTTTTCAAAATTTTGAAATATCCATCATCCAGTCTACAATGCAGTTGCAGTTATTTCCATAGGACCATTTATTTGCAGAGGGCCTTTTGTGATGAGGTTTTTCCATGAGCTCTTGTATGATACGCAGTACGGTATGGCACCCCATTGCACCAACCCAGCTTACTTTATTTTGTGTGTTAATTTAATATATATTTGCTCTTAATCGAAAGAATATATTATATCTAGTGCTACTTCTTTCGAAAGAGGCACAAGCTTTTAATGCTGTGAGGGCCCTATAATGTGGAGGAGTTTGTGTCTTATTTTAGAACAGGTGAATGATAAATGTGAAGCATATGTTTGACCTATTCCATTTTATTTGTACAAACCTACTGTGGTAGTAATGTATGAAAATTAATAAATTACTGTACAGTCAGAATATTTTACTCCTTATTCATAAGATCAAATGAATGAAATGTATATCTATAAAGCTTTCAGGAATTGACATTCTTGCTTATTAATTTCTAACCAAAACTCAGTTACTATTGCATTGAAATAATTAGTTTCTCTGTGAACAAATTCGTTAGTTTAGTTATTATGTTTATTTTCTTTGTGATGAATGAATAAATCTGTTATTTATTTGAAATAAAGAAATATTAGAAATAGAAATGTTATGCACCCTCACAATCATATTACATACAATATCATGATGAAAACAAAGCACATAGATAAATCTTTACAATCAAAATCCAAAAACTCCTTTATATGTAGAATATACTATGATAATAGTGTCCTCCACGGTTTAACCAATAAGGGCAGAAAGGAAAAGTCTCCTAGTGGGAAAAAGGACAATCCAAAAAAACTCTTAAATTATATTTGGCGACGTTTCGCAGATTTTCATCTGTATTTTAGGAGACTAGGAGACTTTTCCTTTCTGCCCTTATATGTAGAATATTGTTCACAATTTTATGTTCCAAGAAAAAGTTCCTCTTGCATCAGAACTCCCTTCAACTATTCGGATTCCAATAGAGGGATATAATGTTCCATTATTCTCGACCCTTGTTATTACCCATCAATTCATCTTATATCTTTGGGTTGATTTTTTTAATGAATTCTTGATTAGAATCAACAATTGATGTCGTCAAGTCAAGGATAATAAACATTAAATCTTCACAAGCATTCATATGAAAATTATGTGAAAGCAATGTAATTTTCTTCCATGGCGAAAAATAATATATTTCAACAGTGATCTCTTGTACTTCTCATGCAAATAACTAGAAAAGAATTCCTTTCTATCAATTCATATAAACGTTAATTATTTTCGTCCATCACATCTTTTCCAATTCATTCACATTCTGAGAAATACGCTCAAAATGTAGAAAGGGCAACATAGTGTTGACTTGGAACATAAAAATATTTTGAAAAACGTCAACTTCGATACAGAGTGGAATGTGTCAAATTTCCAAGGCCAGAGTTGTGATTCTATAATTGTGAATGAAAAAAGGAGGATAATGTCCCTAAGTTGGAACAAACTGAATAACATATCAGAATTGGACTAGTAGAGATCTAGTTTCCGAAGCACACCACCAGGTGGCACCACCACAGGAAGACAATGCATTACCGGTTTCTGGCTTATTGGCCGTCATCAGATGCATGTAGTCTTATCCTGAGATGAATGCCAACTGAAGCGGCAGAACTTATATTGCACCCTAGCAAGAACTATTGAGTACAGTTTTGTACAGTAGTTCCACCTAGGGGGCAAATGTCTACGCTTCATCCCGCTTCAGTTGGCATTCATCTCAGGATAAGACTACATGCATCTGATGACGGCCAACAAGCCAGAAACCGGTAATGCATTGTCTTCCTGTGGTGGTGCCACCTGGTGGTGTGCTTCGGAAACTAGATCTCTACTAGTCCAATTCTGATATGTTATTTAGTTTGTTCCGACTTAGGGACATTATCCTCCTTTTTTCATGTTTAATAATTGCGGGCTCCTTAAACGTATGAACCGGGCGTATTCGACTTCCCTCGGTAGTGCATAAAACTCCAAAGTGAGTTGTTGCGAGATGCCGTTTGGGAAAAATGAATGTACGTAGAGGTCTAGTTTTTGAGGTAACCTCCGGGATGAAGCGTAGACATTTGCCCCCTAGGTACAAAACTGTACTCAATAGTTCTTGCTAGGGTGCAATATAAGTTCTGCCGCTTCAGTTGGCATTCATCTCAGGATAAGACTACATGCATCTGATGACGGCCAACAAGCCAGAAACCGGTAATGCATTGTCTTCCTGTGGTGGTGCCACCTGGTGGTGTGCTTCGGAAACTAGATCTCTACTAGTCCAATTCTGATAGATAATTGTGAATGGAGTATACATAGTTCGAGAAGTGAAGCGATCCGTTCCAGAGTTCAGTGAATGTCCTGTGAATATCGGTGGTATCGAAAAACCAAACCGAGGATTCAAAAATGTCTGGTTTGAAAAATACTACTGGCTTACCGGTTGTATAACATTGAATGAATTATTTTGTTGGCCATGCATTTTATTCGCAGCTATTAATACTATTAACACCGACAGAGTTTGGTCAAAAAGTGGTTATAGCGATTTGACAAATTTGAGTCGCGATCTGTTGCTACACAATGAAAGAGCTTGGCATATTTCATAGAACTGCAAGCTAGTAGCATGAGAAAACATAAGCTGAATATCGGCAATGCCCGTTAAATAATAATACAACATTTTAATGCTAGATTAAAATAACTTCGTCCGAAAACACAATCAACAATGATTTTTTTGTGTTGTTGGTCAGTTATTAATAAAGAATTGGTTTAATGTCCGTGATCAAAGATGAGAGAAAGAATTCACGGCGAACAGACAGTTTTTTTTAATTGTCTGATCGCCGTGAATTCTTTTTCTCATCTCTCATTCTTCGCAGACGTTAAACCCATTCTATATAATTAAATATTCGGCTTAGTATTTCATCATTGGTCGGAATCCGCAATGAAATGGAAATAATTTAGATGACGAGTAATAAAGGATAAATGGAGTTCAATGGCGAATGATAGTGAATCAGTACTCCCCACCTAGGAACCCCCCTCACCGTATAGGTGAACCTCATTATATTGAATTCCGGGAAATGTATCACACACATCGGTAGCTTAGAGGTAGAGTAACCCGTCCGGCAAACAGGGAGAGATAGTTTCGATTCCTGTTCGGTGTGTAACTTTTTGAGGAATTTCAAAAAAAATTGTCTGCTCGCCGTGAATCCTTTCTCTCGATATTAATGAAGGACTTTGTTGGTAATGGAGAGTTCAATATGTTCATCATATGAAAATATATAATTTGTGAGAATTTGGTCAGGCTGTTAGTCGAGATCAAATGATAAAAGTATGTCAGAAAACTATTAGTTTTCTGGCCATAATAAGTCTCAGAATTTCAACATTTGGCAACCGTGACACGACTTGATGGAGAATTTTACCCAATTGAACTATTGAAGAAGGAAATATATCAAAAGACGAGTTCCTTCATGCGGGCCAACTGTTTGAAAAACCTATAAATCAATTCCCTTTTTGATTCAACTCCTACCTGAAAGTTTTGATCCTAATGAGTATATCCTGAAAATACTAGATGTCACAAATTGGTGGCTATAAATTTTTGTTTTCTTATGTTTTCATTAATGGATATCTATGACTTTTCAACATGTTGACCTATTTGCGAACCCAAAGATCTAAAATTCCAACATTTGAAAATTTGAAAATGTTGTTTATTTTACGTGCTTCTAAGCTTTGATATCTGTTTTATGTCCAGGTATTCTTGAGGGATATTTAGAAGTTTTTATTGTTTTCTGAGCAGATCAAGTAGGATTAAAATAAAAATTGGTTAGAAGGTATTTATATCAGTGTTATTCCGTTTACAATATTATTCCGAAATTTATCATGTTTTAGGTTACAAGGTGTCTTGTTTGAGTTTTATTTTCTGGTGCCGTTTTAACTGTTGAGAAAGTTTAATTCCATAATTATCAGCAAGCGTATTATGAACTTGATCCTCGTAATTCAAGGTACTGAGCTGAGACTTCATCTCAATAATAAGATGAAAATTAAAATAGGTGAGCGAAAGGATTCATATTTTAATTCTAATGATAAATTTGAATTTTTAGGCCAGTGGATTGATTATGTAAAAGTATGTAAGCAGGGTGCTTGTACTTGAAAAACTGTTTTTAATTGTTCTCCAAGGAAAAGTGAAAACGGGGCTATTCTGTTTCATAAATTTCCTAAGAAAGATGCTTCAACACTTTATATCACTAATGCCTTTGGTATATTGAATAACTTGGACTGGAGAAAAGCATGCATAGATAAACTATTGATGGTGATCAGTGCTACAAAGAAAACACGCGTTGGGCGATTTTGTCAAGTTGATTTCATATTAGTATATTCTAAAACTAGTTGCAGAATGGGCTCCTATTCCAATACGAATGCGAAATCGAGCGACAAAGGAGCGAGTTTTCGAACGCATGAGTATTGGAATTGCATTCTGCAACGAGTATTAGACGATATTTTCTCTATTTCACTCAAATTTTGTAAAATTCAATGAAAAAATTCAAATTATAGGTCCTAGTGACTTTCATATTGTATCTTGGCAGTTGGTGTGAATGTTAGGAAATACGAAAATTGACATTTCCAAATTGACGTCTGCTGAAATGTAAAAGGATCGGAAGTCATTGCTGACAACCACAAAACGAAAAATGTAACTGAAAACGATGCTGTAATGAATTCATTACAGCACTGTTTTAGTACTGTAATGAACTCATTACGATACTGAAATAGAGAAAATAAATTTATTTAATAAACTCGACAATTCACGGTTAATAATAATAATAATAATAAAAACATTCACTAAAAGTCTTCATATAATCATCACGAATTAGAAGAAACCACATATAATAATCAGTTTCCCTCTTGCAACATATTTATAGAAACATCTCATTCATGAAAAGTTATTAAACAATATACAACACAAAGCTTTAGCATTTGATTTATCAAAGATTAGCGAAATCCTCATTTAATTCGAAACATTCAAATTCTCCATACGAACTTTTTGGTGGGCATATTTATTTTATGATTTTTAGGTATTTTTATACTGTTGGCCAGCATGAAGCACTCGTCTATTAAGGAGGCTATTCTCAAAAACTTGCGGCGAGACCATCCTGAACGAAAATATTAATATTTCTCTCATAATTGATAATTATGATGAAGACTGTATCAATTCGAGGCGACCTTATACTAGTTCCAATCGTACCAAACATCCAAATTATGGAGACTATTTCGCTCATTTCAAAAACTGACCAATCACAGTCCAAAGACTGTCTTTGGACTGTGATTGGTCAGTTTTTGAAATGAGAGAAATAGTCATCATTATCTATACTTATATTATTAGATATATGGTTAAAGCATTCTCATTATTTTTGAGTTTATTGATAGTTTCTCTTTACATGAAAGTTTTCCCATGAAATTCTTGATATCTGTGTACAGATACTGTTTTCTATCATGGAGAATTACAAGTTCATTCGATTTAGGTGCCAATTATCATTTGAGGGTTTCTGGAACCTATAAATAAATAAATAATGCATACAGGAAAACTCACCAGAATAAAACATCTCCGTCAGCATTCCCACCAACTGTTGATAATTCGGAACACAGTTAGCGCAAAGAGCTATAAGTAAATCGAAGGCAGCTGCTTCAGTTTGAGGAGTTTCGCAGATGGGAGTTGCCGGATCTTCTCCAAGTTGACCAGTTTTTATTAACTGCAACATGAGTTTACTTGCTGGGAATAAGAAATCTTCGAGCAATTCCCTAATAAGACTTCCTGATTCTGTACATCCAAGTTCAGATTTCTGTTCTGAACTCATGAAACATAAAAGTTCTTTGGCTAATCCAAGGTGGCCTTCTATGAGAACCTCATGCTTATCTCTTGCCCTTCGAAGCCAAGCTACTTCATTAGCAAGAAGTGAATCAGCATAATCCAAAGGGCATCCTGTTATGTTCGCTACATTCACCAACTGACATAACAACTGGAAGAATTCGTGACAAGTGTCTGCATTCTCAATAACTAAATTGTCCAATAAATCAAACAATAATGGTAGGATCAATTGAAGTGCCAAACGACTACTAGCACCGCATGTACATATCGTGATCAACTGCTCAGCAGCTGCTACCCTGATTGCAGAACTAGGATTCAGCAGAACCAGATCAGTCATAAAGTAAGGCCATCGTTTATCATGGCACAGATGTTCTAAACTGCTTGGATTCATTACCAAAGCTATGCTTAAGAGCTCTAACGCCTCTTTGCATAAAAGTATGTCTTCTGCTTGTAAAGATACCGGCGCATTTTGCTTACTCGGATCTGACAAAGAATGAAGTGTCTCTGGAGATGCATTAAGTTCAGATAAGTTATTGCTACTAGCGGCCCAAATCAATCTCACTAAGGCTAATGTTGTTGCTAAATTTGGAAGTTCCCAATTCAGAGCTTGGTTAAAGAGAGCATCGGCCTGTGCAGTTCCTTCTTCCGATTCAGCTACTATCAGTTGAGCTAGTCCTTGACTCAATTTTATTGAAACTTGCCGTACTATCTGGAAGAAATGGAAAACATCACAAAATTTTTTCCTGGAAGTGAACTTATTCATTAGACCCGTGTTTTTCAACCTGTGGGTCTCGAAGCTTTTGTAGGGGGGTCGCCAGAGGACGAGAAATTTCGTAAGGGAATTTCAACAAAAGAATAGTCATAAACATTTGTTTGTTAATACAAACAAATTAACAAAAAATAAAATCCTAAGACTCATGTTATGCAAAGGTTGTGCTTGTTTTGGATTAATCAAATGACACAATTCTTTTTTCATGCAACACACTCATTTCTCCGAGATATAAATTTTTTCATAAACAACCCCCCAAATCTCCATACCTGGGGACTGAAAAACTGTGGGGTTCATTGTATTTAATTCCTTCGGCCTTCAAGAAACACATATTCGAATCTGATCGTGAAATACTCTAATTTCGTCGGGATATGAACTTTTTTCATCATTTTTCATAAACAACCCCCCAAATCTCCAAACCGGGAGGCTAACAAACTATGAGGGGTATAGCATTTCATTCATACGGCATTCAAGAAACACATATTCGAAACCCATCGTGGAACACTCCCATTTCGTCGAGTTATGATTTTTGTCAGAAACCACCCCCGCAACTCCCTTCCGGAGTCTCGAAAGTCTTGAATGAAAGAGGATTCAATTTATGGTAAAGTTTTTATCGAACTCGGCAATTTATAATAAAAAAGATTATGGGGTATGGAAAAAATATCTCTCAGTGTTACTTCTTTCCAATAGGAAGACACCAACTATCAGTTTTTTCAATACAGTTTTATAACGGACTCACACCTAAGATCACCTAATTAATCTAACACAAGCACAAGGCCGTCCCAGCTTCTCCCGTGCAGAAATTTGTTTCACGCGGCGGTTTCATCTTCAACACTTCAACCTGCCATATCTTTTGATGTACTTGTTGTAATTGTATGATGTGAGGGGCAATTTCGTTCTAAATTAAATACTGGGGATAAATAACGTATTAGGTTGGATGAGGATCAATACCCAATTCATAAAATCTCACTCCCAAATAGTGCATAGTTTTGGAAAACATCTGATTACCATAAACAGGTAATAGCAAGTCAATCTTGAGAGATAGATATATGCTATCGTTGACTTTTTTGTAGATTTTGTAGGTACATTTCCGTCATACATTGTATCCACGTAAGTCTTACGGTTTTTGCAGCGCACGTGAAAATAGCTGATTAGGGCTGATTTTTTTGTAATTATTGAAGTTATAGTAGGTATCCTTATTTTTTTCGGGTAAAAAGTATAGCCTATGTCATTCAGGGATAATGTAGCTTTCTAAGGGTGAAAGAATTTCTGAAATCAGTCCAGTAGTTTTTGAGCCTATTCAAACAAACAAAAATACAAATCTTTCCTCTTTATAATATTAGTATAGATTTATAATAGTAGTATAGATAAATACCCACACTTTAAAATAGCTCGCAAAGTTCCTAACAAATTGAGTTCTCTCATTTTTTCAAAATTAAAAGACAAAGAGGAAAAGTTAAACTCAATAAATGCGATCTACAAGATCGATTGCGGTTCTTGCGAAGCATGCTACGTGGGACAGACGGGGCGCAAACTGAAGATTAGACTCAAAGAGCACCGGCGGGATGTAGGACTACGAAACACACTGTTGAGTCTGGCCATATAATGGATTTTAACAATGTTGACGTGCTAAGATACGAATCTACTCGAAAAAACGAATTTTCCTTGAGTCTGTTTAAATGAGCAGACATGGAAATAATATTAACATCCAAACGGACAATGACGAGATAGGTCATCTATTGTAACATCATTGAGTTGACACAGAGGGCGCGACCACCGGGAAGAACCATGATTGACAGCACTGACCACTGAATTTCATTCTTATGCAAAGCGAGGTTAATTATTTCATTATGACGTATTTTATTTGAAGTTGAAAAAGTGAATCATATAAAGTATTTTTCCCTACCGAAATTTTTCGTTTGATGCATGAATGTAGAGTATCCAAACCTCAAATTGACTGTGAGTGTTCTTAAATGTAAGAGTTTGTTGTATAATGTTTGGTATACCATGTTTCCTTTTTAGTTTCCCTGAAGAAGGCTCAAACCAATAGCCAAAAGCTTGGAATGATCAATAAATGGCAACACTGAGAGATATTTTTTGAACTCCAAACCCGATGATCCTTTATTATGAGGATTCAATTTCCTATCAATCCATCAAGATCACGTCTAAATCTGATGGCAATATCATCTCATTTTACTGAGTTATGAACTTTTTTCCATTAGCCATTTTTTGTCTTTGAGTGTATGTGTGAATGTGGCTAACTTCACATCGATGTTTGGAATGAATATTATACCAGGGGGGTCGCATCATGAAAAAGGTTGAAAAATACTGGACTAGACGAATCAAGAAATGTGGAATAACCCAAATAGATGGCGCTAATATGCACTAAAACTAACTTCACTCTTCATAAATCGTCAGCAATTGTCCGAAATGGTTAGGTCCTCCGCATCTCGGGATTCACGTGAAATAATATTCATAGAATATGTTGAGAAACCATAACCGGGGCATTTTATTCATCATTATTGCAGGGGTGGCTTGTCATATGAGGCAGTGCCTCACCAATAAATGTCGAAAAATACATGTATGAATCTAATATTTTATTAATTTTTCATTTCATTATTTCACATTTTTGTACGTATTTATATCGGAATTCCTTTTCATTAAGTATAGAGAAATAAAATACGGCCCTTGGTCTACATTTCCATATCTCACTATTTATGTGTATCCGTCTCACTTCCTCGCCACTCAGTGAACGGCAGAGGCTTGCCTCGCACTTCCTTCCCTAGCGCTTTACTCTACATCATAGGGAACCGACATGATTCAAGACACACGCCTAAAAACCAGATGGTACGTTGAGTCTGAGGCTAGACTCTTGAATCTAGATGTTCCCTCGCGAAGGGCAAACTGCAATTATTCTGCACCAGTCAGATTACTGAGTTCTCTATAATTATAGAGACCTCTCTATAATTATAGAGAACTAAACAAAAAGGTTAAAAAGGCAATTAGAAGAGATCAAAGAACGCAGAATACAAAAATAATCGAGGATACCATCAAAAACAATAAAAACATGAGAATCCTTCGTTCCAGTCAATCGAAAGGCAGACTTAGGTACTATTCATAAAATGCGGAATGGTCGTGGAGAAGTGGTTACTGAACGAGATGAAATTATAAAAACAGTTGGAGACTTTTATCGGAATCTATACAGCCAATCAATGGCAAACCCACACACAAATCAAGAGGACAAGCCAAAACCTATTGTGAACGTGGGATCAGAAGGTCTAGCACCTATTGAAAGTAGCGAAATGGAAGCAGCTCTGGAAAAACTCAAGAATAGTAAGGCGCTAGGAGAAGATCAAATTACAAGCGAGATGCTCAAGATCGGAGGAGACACACTCAAGAAAGCACTCTTAATTCTGTTGAATAAATGTCTCGAGCAAGGTAGCATTCCAAACTCCTGGAATAATGCAGAAGTCATTCTTCTATTCAAGAAAGGAGACAACACGAACATCGAGAATTACAGGCCAATTAGTCTATTATCTGCCTTCTATAAACTGCTAACGAAAGTCATCACAAACCGTCTGAGCACGAAATTCGACTTCTACCAACCAGTCGAACAGGCAGGTTTCAGGAAAGGTTACAGCACCATCGATCATATCCAAACAGTAAGTACTCTGATAGAGAAATGTACGGAGTATAATGTCCCAATCCACATGGCATTCATAGACTACCAGAAGGCGTTTGACTCGATCGAAACCTGGGCAGTGGTAAGGACGATGAACAGAGCCCGCGTCGATTACAGATATACCAACTTACTCCGATACATTTACGAGAATGCCACTTTACATATAAAAATCAACGAAGATTGGACCACTGGAAAGATACCCGTAAGAAGAGGCGTTCGACAGGGTGACACAATATCACCTAAGTTGTTCACTTTGGCTCTAGAGGACGTTTTCAAGTGTTTATCATGGGAACAGAAGGGTATGAACATTGATGGTGGGCGACTCAACCACCTTCGGTTTGCTGATGATATCGTTCTGTTCAGTAGCGACCCAGCTGAACTGGCAGCAATGATCCTAGAACTCAAAGATGCTTCCCAAGCTGTGGGCCTCAAAATGAACCTTCAAAAAACCAAACTTTTGAGCCCTGACAATATAAATGTCTCCATCGATAATCATCATCTGGAAGTAGTCAGGGAGTATATAAATCTGGGTCATAGTATTCAGCTTGGGAAACGAAACCCAACATCAGAGATCACAAGAAGAGTCAACCTTACCTGGATGGCATTTGGCAAGCTCGGTTACATCCTTCGCAACCCGGATATCCCAATAAATCTGAAAAGGAAGGTTTACGATATGTGCATCCTCCCAGTGACAACATACGGACTCGAGACGGTGACACTTACCGTGGGCAGTGCCAATCGTCTTAGGGTTTGTCAAAGAGCAATTGAAAGAACAATGCTTGGGGTGAGCCTAAGAGACAGGATAAGAAATGAGGAGATAAGAAGAAGAACCAAAGTATGTGATGTTATCGAGCGTGTAGTAGGTTCAAAGTGGCGTTGGGCAGGACACTTTGCCAGGAACAACGATAAATAGACCAAAGCACCATTACAATGGCGTCCAAGAATATCAAAAAGAAGCGTCGGACGTCCGCAGGCGAGATGGAGAGACGACATCCAACGACATGCGGGAAAAAACTGGATTCAAACCGCCCAGCAAAGGTCGACGTGGAAGTCTATGGAAGAGGCCTATGTCCAGGAGTGGATATCTAGAGGCTAAAGAAGAAGATTACTGAGTAACTCGGTTTCGTTTTCAAATTTGGTTGGATTTGTGAGAAGAGTTTTAACTGTTTTTCGTGTAGGTTTAGGTCGTTCGTATGATATCTTTAGAAAAGTATTTTAATTTTGTTACTAAATTCAATTACTATCCAAGTACCGAAGGCCAAATGAATTTGGCATGTAATTAGCAGCCGCCTAACATCATAATGGATATCAATATAAGTACTGAAATGCATGGTTAAAAACTGTTGTTAAAGATTGTGTTCCGGCAGTTTACCAGCTAATGTAACCTACCTGACACCTGTGAAACACAATTTTAAGAGATATTTGTTAGATAAGCTATGAATAGCTCATCCGGGACTTTCAGGTTTTGGTGAAACAGTACCTGAATGTGTAAATCCATTTTGGAAAAAAAAATTCTAAAATCAATAACCTGGTTATATAGCTTTTTCAAATTCGTAGCTGGCGCGATCACCACGCAAGACCGCTAATTCAGGGAGTCCCACCTAATCGTTGCCTCAAAATTCAAGAATTATTATTACGGTTTGAAAATTGTAACAAATAGTTTCCACATTTCTGTTTCTCAAAAATCAAAAAAAAGTTTGTTCTTATCTATTAATGTCTCAGACAAATTATTCAAGCACATCAAATATTCTGTATGGCAATACAACATTTACAATCTACAAAGATTATGATCGAGTCGAACTTACATGATCAGAATGTCCAGGTACAGATCTCAGTGCATTTTTGAGAAACATGCCAGGGGTTGTGACCGTTTCACCATTGGTTTCAGTCTCTTGAGGTGTATGATCTTCACTTAGTCTGACTAGCACATGGGCGATGGAAGTAAGAATCAATTTACTTATTTTGAGAACAACTAGATAAGCTGCTCGTTTGGTAGCATTGTCTGCTCCAGACATGAAATTATTTTTCGTCAACATTTCCAGAAAGAGATGTGCAAAGCCACTTGTCATAAAGCAATATTGAAATTCGTATGTTTTTTCAGATAAATCTAGAGCTGGCATCAGCATGGCATATAAGACTTCTAAATTATACAAAACCTAGAATATAATAATTTAAAATTACATAATAGTGAAATTTTATTTGAATTACCTCTGAGGGTGTGCCCTTAGTTAGGACCTGATCCAGAGATAGTTTCTGTTCAAATGGTAGGGAGTTTCTCATCAAAAGGGTCACCCAATTTTCCATTGTAGTGTTGTTACATGGCATGATCTGCAGTAATGCCCAAGCTCCATCTCTTAGGGGAATAAAATTCAAATCACAGCCCATTTGATAAAGCTGGCAAAAAAATCGGGCATATACATGATGACTAGACATCATAACTCCTGGGAGGAAGTTCTCCACTAGTTTTCCTGGCAAGACAGTGGTGGGAATTGAATTTTCTGTCTCAATCGCGGGACCATCATAACGATGTTGAGGTGAAGAGGTAGAACTATCAGAACTACTATCTTGAGATGATGCCATATTAGAATTTATTTGAATGACCTTTGCTGAGATCAACTGAAAAAAGAAGTTTTAAAATCCGTCAATTAAATACATCTGTTATGTAATGAATAATAAATTCTTCCCCAACGCTAAACCATATTATGAATTTCAACATTGATAACGTGATAAATCAAATCACCCGGATAGGACAGAGACGTTCACAGTTGTAGGTTTTTCTAAACCTAAAAATTATTATTATTATTTATATGATATGGAAAGCGATCAATATCCATATCGTGACCAAAAAATTTTTGATTCAGTGTCAACTTGGGATATTCCCCCTATCTTGAGGAGGGTCGGTGTGATTCCCAGTTGACGTTGGGCCATTTGGTCTGTGGGCGACTTAGTTCATATTCACCTATCATTTACTAATATTTATATCTTGTACAAACAACATGAAAAAAATTATAAAGCATCGGGAAACAGGCGAGAGATACGCGTAATTTTAGGACCCATAAGAATCCAGGAATTCAGGGATAGATCTTAATTCAAAGTTCCTGCCTAATCTAACTAGTATGATCTATATCAATACATCCAAAAGTTTATATTGTGTCATAAATATCTGATGATTTTGAAAATATCTTTCAAATTGAAGTAAGGCGAAACTAAATATTTCACTTACCATCTTGTCTCTGAGAGGTATTTGAGATAGAAGCCTTTTATCATCAATGGGATCTAAACATTCTCCATTCAGTGAGAGCTCTAATTTGCAATGAATTCCAGGTTTGATTCTTCTTGATATATTCTTTCTGAGAGATGCAACAGTGTCGTTTGAGTGGGTAAATAATTCCAAATCTTCAACCGGCCTGTTAGGACTAGAAAACCTTATAATAAGGGAAAGGTGCTTTCCCCTACATGCTCTGTATAGAGGCAGTATTTTTCTGTCTCCAATGAAAGCATTATCACACTCACTCAAATACTCATGAAGTACTCTGATAACACGACACAATTTGACAGCTTCTGCTCTGATACGATTTTGAAGCTGGTTCGCATCGAATTTTTTATCATTCTCAGAATCCTGCAATACTGTTACAGTATCGTAATGTGCCCTCAATCTGTCATAACATTCAGTAATGAAATTTTCATGAAACTGCATTTGAGCACCAATTAGTTTTGGACCTAAATTAGTGCTAACTTCCTTCAAAATTTCTATCGCTTTCAGTGCTATATCATCTCCACAAATAGTAACTATTTTCCACAGATAATCTAAGCCTATTAAATCTAAATCTTCTGTCAGATGTGTTCTCCTTTTAAGTTTCAGTTTTCCCTCTTTCATATTGACTGCTTTGAAAAATCGTTCAAAACATTTGATGCCACTTTCTGTTACTAAACTAGGGTCCAGTTGTAGAATATTATTTTCAAAAAAATCTTTGTTGATACCAGGATCTAAATCTGGTTCTTCGCCCATCAATTTAGAAAACCATTTGAAACATGCCTCTCTGTCTGACTGGAACACTGCCTTTTCTGCTAGACATTGCCAAATTTGTTTGGCTTGATCAGAACAGAGCCACAATTGACCATCCTTAAGAAGAAATCTGAAAAGAAAACTGTAAGAACATAGGTGAATGACTATGATATCAAGTTCAGCCAATGACTCGAAAATGCCATCCGGAAAATATTTACCATTTTATTCTAATTATTGTTTTGTTCAAATTGTTTGATTTTTTTTATTTTGGTGTTATATTTTCTAAGCTCGAATATATCACACATCTCTGAATTAGTATTGCTTTCCTAGTATTGAAATCTCCAATGAGAGAAAAATAGCGATCTCTTAATTAATTCAAGAAAATATACATCAAGGGACATTGTTAAAGCTGCGACGTTATCACTGGCGACCGCAAAATGATATGGATAGGTTGGAAGAAAAACCTAATTATTTTCTTCTGTGTTCGTTGCTCGTGAACCCCTTTAAAATTTTTACAAATGGATAGTGATGAATGACCTAATCAAAACACCGCCCCTTCCTTGTATAATCCATCTGAATACTGATTTAATTAATATAGATTTTATTTCCCCAGTCCTCTTAGCCACTACCCTCACTACATATGTTCCATATTCTCTTATAACAAAGGAGCAATTCCTACAACCAACAATGTTTTATAAATAATATTTATTCAAAACTTCCAGATAAAGCGTTGGATCCAGAAAAGATTCAAACCTGAATGAATATTCGGGGCTATTCACTAAGCAGAGTTGTTATGGATAGCAACTGTAAATCGTCGTTATGTTCACAGTCAGTTGCTAAGCGCGAAATTGGTATTCACTATTTGTGTAAGTTGCTATAAAAGTTGCTATGTATAACAACCAGTGGCTATGAGAAGTGGTTCACTGGCAACAGCTTTAGAGGTGTTGTGAACGAAAACCACGTGCGTTGGCATTATTTTGGAATGTTTTTCTGTATTTGTGTGAACAATTAAATATTTTAAATCTATAAAAATGGCATTTCTCGCGCAGATGGACTTTTTAATAATTCAGGGATTAATACAAAGGTATGTGTGGTGCTGTTGAAGGATTCATAGATAGTACTCATATTGCATTCACTACAGAGAAGAATGAAATTCACCCTGGGGCTGTTTATTATAACCGAAAGGGTTATAGTATAAGTATAACTTCAATAAATACTCGTTACCCAGGGTCAACTCATGATGCTGCTATATGGCAAATGTCCTTTGTCAGAGAAAATATGGAGCAAAAATATTATGAAGATAAAAATATGGCATTTAGGAAATTCTGGCTATCTCCTGTACATGTCATACATCATAATAAGAAATCATCTTATTCAACATAGTAACAAATGTAATCTTATTCTTCAATTATTACAATTATTTTTTGAATTAAATGCTATTGGAAAGGACCCCGCACTTTTTCTATGGCAAATGGCGTTCCGTCAAATTTTCTAAAATTTTGGTACAATGTAGTACTCGGCCTACTGATCAAAAGTGTCTATAGCCCCAACTCAATCCTATGACTAGTTTTCGAGATACAGGGCGTTGAAGTTGAGAATTGCCCACTTTTACTACGCCCGTATCTCGCAACAGAATCGAATGAACTTCAATTTTTGTCAAGAAACATTTCATTACATCCCCAGGGAGCAACCATAGAGAGGAATATGACCGAAAATCGTTACGAATACTGGGTCATCCATAATTGAATGCATGCCCGATTTTGGAAGTATAAAATACGTCAGTTTCAGAGCGAGAACGTTCACAAAATGAACTATTACACTAGATATATTGTTGTTACATCGAAAACGTCTGAAATACCCAGAATTTATACTGGGTGATCCATTATTATAGAAACTATTCTCAAGGAGGGTTAAATGGACACCCTGTATTTATGGGTTGATTCAAGGTGTTTGTTTAATGTTTTTAGAACATATCATCATGGACTTCAAAGAATACAGGGTGATTCAGTCCTGAAATGAACTTTGAACCTCACGAAAATACCCAAAAACCACCTTTTTTTTTCACCACCCTGTATTTCAAGATTGACTCCGATGAGGTGGGAATTTTCTTTCACCATTGTACTTGATATAAAAACATCAATACGGCCGAGAGTTTTTATCCACTTCCTATGAGCAGATTTTTTTTTATGTAATATGAAAATTATTTATTTATGTTATTCTATTCTTATTCCAGCATAACATAAAATCTGGTCATAGAAAGTGGATAAAAACTCTCAGCCGTATTGATGTTTTTCTTACAAGTACAGTGGTGAAAGAAAACTCCCACCTCGTCGGAGTTAATCTTGAAATACAGGGTGATTTTAAAAAAAGGTGGTTTTTGGGTATTTTCGTGAGATTCAAAGTTCATCTCATGACTGAATCACCCTGTATTTTGTGAAGTCCATGACGATATGTTCTAAAAAAATAGAATCAACCCATAAATACAGGGTGTCCATTTAACCCTCCTTGAGAATAGTTTCTATAATAATGGATCACCCAGTATGAATTCTGGGTATTTCAGACTTTTTCGATGTAACAACAACATATCTAGTGTACTAGTTCATTTTGTGAACGGTCTCGCTCTGCAACGGACATATTTTCTACTTTCAAAATCGGGCATGCATTCAATTATGGATGTCCCTGTATTCGTAACGATTTTCGGTCATATTCCTCTATATGGTTGCTCCTTGGGGATGTAATGAAATGTTTCTTGAGAAAAATTGAAGTTCATTCGATTCTGTTCCGAGATACGGGCGTAGTAAAAGTGGGTAATTCTCAACTACAACGCCCTGTATCTCAAAAACTAGTCATAGGATTGAGTTGGGGCCATGGACACTTTTGATCAGTAGGTCGAGTACTACATTATACCAAAATTTAAGAAAATTCGACGGAACGCCATTTGCCATACAAAAAGTGCGGGGTCCTTTGTAAGTTTTATTGCTAACTCTGGGTATATATTTAAACAAACCCAAGTAATAAGAGTATATTGTTTAATGAACGGTAATGTAAGTCATAACACACGCAGATGAATTTTGCAGCCCGAGCCGTTAGGCGAGGGTTGTAATTCATCAAGTGTGTTATGACCATTACCGCGAACTGAACACTATACTTTATCTTCGACTTCTTCAGTAAAATTTGAATTAATCTGCATTCTCAAAATTGACAACAGTTGTCAAAAGCGATTTCTGTGAATCGATAACGAATCACGTAGAAAACGTCAAAAATTCATGTTTTCTAAATGCAATTATTGGATATTCAGACCTAAGAAAATGTAGAAATGGATGGCGAGAACGTTACCTAGATGTCTGAAATAGAGTTCCCCATTGACCCGACTTTTTTATTCATTTTGTAAGCTACATATCATTTTGTAAGCTACATTTGTATTAGAGTGAGTTATAGGCGTGAGTTATCATTT
The DNA here is from genome assembly GCA_951802165.1 of Adalia decempunctata. Lineage (NCBI taxonomy): Eukaryota > Metazoa > Arthropoda > Insecta > Coleoptera > Coccinellidae > Adalia > Adalia decempunctata. Next base: position 58,179,177 of record OX637696.1, on the reverse strand, counting down.
CCTCACACTATTGGTTTATAGAGACTATTACAGATCAAAATCTGTTGAATAATGGATATATTATTCTACGGGAGTAGATAAAATAGCATAAATCAACACGTTAAAAAAATATAACTCAATCCTGATCGAAATATTCAGTGCAGTGCCGAAAGCCGAAACATTAAACATGAGGTTATATCAAAGACTCCTCTTTGGTTATATACATATTTTCCGCCATATATCCGCACCAAAGACATACTATTGTAGTAATTTCAGATCTATGACCAGTACATTCGAACTATTCTGCGATGCTGCCACGTCTATCTTCACGGAAAGTTGTTATGATAGCAACAGTTGCCAACCGTTTATTAGAGAATACTGAAAGTGGTCACCAGTGGTTATCAAAACTTGTTATCAGAATTGCTATGGTTAGCAACTGTTAAAACCACTTCACTTACTGAATAGCCCTGATAGTCTAACAAACAATAATGATATCATTAACATCTAACCTCACATTATCCCATTGCATTCTTTAGGCGATCCAAACAAGGTGATATCGATTGCATGACCATTAGATAACTTCAAAAAATGTTCATAGAATTGGCTGACAAATCACTGAAATATTCATCTATCTTAACTTACCAAGCTTACGAAAGATACACCGGGTGGCCCATCACTGACGCGATGCTCGTTTTGAGGAAATAAATGAAGATATTATGAAAATCTTTTTTTGTGGTGTGGTGTGTGTAGGGTAATCAGAAGCATTTAAAATAATTTTCATATTATTATTATTATATACACAGGGTGTTCCAATACAAAGAAATAGACCAAAGTTACACTTTTTTCAAATGTAACAACCTATATTTGACCTCAAAAATGGAAGCTCAAATTATGTTGCGTTTCTTCAGATCACTTTGCACATTTGATGGACCATTTACGAGAAAATCGCGAAAAATTGAAAATATGGAGTTTTTTTAAATAGCAATTTATGAAGAAACCAGTTACGCCTGCATAACAGACAAAGTTTTTTTGATTATACATATTAGCTACTCCTCTAAAGACGAAAAAAATTTCTTTATCTCGTTGAACGCAAAAATTAATTTCGAAACTTTTTCCATAAGGTGTTCCTATACCTAAACCTGATAGTTTCTCGGCAATTTTCAATTCATTACACATTGAACAGTTATTATGATTTCTGAATAATTGTGACCACAGATAAATCGCACATCCAGAATGAAAGGGCGCTAAACTTAAAAATACTATTATGTATACGATTCTCCAGAACGTATTTCATATTTCTAGCACACAGGTTTTTTTTTAGCTTTTTTTGCCACTTAAATGCCATAAGTGTCTGTTGTGTAAGTCGTGTTGGTGGGGATGTGCAAAATGTTAAATTGACTGTTTTTCTGTTGCGATCTGAATTTGGTTGTCTGCTTTACTTTATTTGATTTCAAAATGTAATCGAATCGAATTGCTAACTGTGCAAGTTACCACTCAGAACGCACGTTGTGGGCCACATTAGGTATTCTATGCATATATTACTATTCACGATCTAGGAAAAACACATACCAATAACGAAACATAAAGAACACAAATAACCAACAAAAATTAAACTAAAACTCAAATACTAGAAATATCAAAAAAAGGTATAACTTCCAAGAAGAAATATCAATACCAAAGCTTTGAATTTCGAAAGACATGACGGAAACTTTCCCAATGCCGGCATCTATCGTAGAGAAAGAGCCAGTGACCAATTTTCATATGTCATTTCATAACTCACCAAAATTGACTTGTTTAATATTCAATATCTGCTCGAAAATAAAAACCATTTCTGCCAGCCCATAATGGCCGGAGTAGACTACCGTAAGCGCTCAAAGAGGCCAGAAAATTAGGTTCAACTATGTCATAGTATCACACACAAAACTTTCAGGAATTGTTATTGATAATATATTGAATCTATAAAAAATAATGACGGAACTTTTTCGTCCCTCCTAAGTTGTTGAAAATTCATTAAGAACAGCTGTACTTAGGTATGTCAACTCAGTACGCTTGAAATTTACAGGAAATAAAGAAAATGTGTCTAGAAAGCGAATTATAATCACGACAGAATTTTTTTACATCACGAACCATCTGCCAGAACGAGAAATGTTGCCGCGCAAATGCGAGCGAAATGAGCTTATTCATATTTGCAAGTCAGACCTGGAGCGCATATTGGGCATGTATTATTGTCAATTAAAGGAATTAAAGGTGTTTATTTTCAACATTACAACAATTTATTCAGTAATAAACTATTCAAAAAAATATGCTCTTCCTACGCATCTTCAAAATTGGTTTCCTCAAGAATTTTTCGAATGGATTGAGGAGGTCTTGAGTATACCTGTGTGACTTACGAAACATTCAAAAAAGTGTAAGATCTCAGTCATATTAAGGGGTAAATAATAAACCATCAGGGCATTCAAAACCCCAAAAGTTGCGTGGACTGAGAGTAGTAAAAGAGAGTATGAGACTTTCACAGTGAGCTTTAGTATTACGAGTACATAGCGAATACCCTTATCATCGGATCAGGTGAATGAAACTGAAAACAAATTCCATAATTTCATAAAAGAATTTTAGCTTTCTATCAACTTTTGATGAGTCTCGTAAATGCCCAATATGCGCTCTAGGCCTGACTTGCACATATGAGTGAGCTCATTTCGCTCGCATTTGCGCGGCAACATTTCTCGTTCTGGCCGATGGTTAGTGATGTAAAAAATTTCTGTCCTGATTATAATTCGCTTTCTAGACACATTTTCTTTATTTCCTGTGAATTTCAAGCGTACTGAAATGACATACCTAAGTACAGCAGTTCTTAATGAATTTTCGAAGAGTTCTGCCAACACTTAGGAGGGACGAAAAAGTTCTGTCATTATTTTTTATAGATTCAATATATTATCAACAAGCAGGCCGTCCCAGCTTCGCCCGAGTAGAAATTTGTTTCACGCGGCGGTTTCATCTTCAAAACTTCAACCTGCCATATCTTTTGATGTACTCGTTGTAATTGTATGATGTGAAGGGCAATTTTGTTCTAAATTAAATACTGGGGATAAATAACGTATTAGGTTGGATTAGGATCAATACCCAATTCATAAAAACACACTCCCAAATAGTGCATAATTTTGGAAAACATATGATTACCATAAACCGGTAATAGCAAGTCAATCTTGAGAGATAGATACATGCTATCGCGGACTTTTTTGTAGAACTATTCAAGAGGTACATTTCCGTCATACATTGTATCCACGTAAGTCTTACGGTTTTTGCAGCGCATGTGAAAATAGCTGATTTTGGCTGATTTTTTTGTAATTATTGAAGTTATAGTAGGTATCCTTAATTTTTTCGGATGAAAAGTATAGCCTATGTCACTCAGGGATAATGAAGCTTTCTAGGGGTGAAAGAATTTCTGAAATCGGTCCAGTAGTTTTTGAGCCTATTCGTATCAAACAAACAAAAATACAAATCTTTCCTCTTTATAATATTAGTATAGATAACAATTCCTGAAAGTTTTGTGTATGATACTATGACATAGTTGAACCTAATTTTCTGGCCTCTTTGAGCGCTTATGGTAATCTACTCCGGCCATTATGGGCTGGCAGAAGTGGTTTTTATTTTCGAGCAGATATTGAATATTAAACAAGTAAATTTTAGTGAGTTATGAAATGACATATGAAAATTGGTCACTGGCTCTTGGTCTATCGGCAAAAAATGAAAATGGCACTCGTTTTTGACGTTATTTGGACCACACTTCGGCCGAAAAGACGTCAAAGGGTGTCCACACCAGGTACTCTTCAAAACTATAGCTCTCCGAAGCATATCTCAAGGCATACGTAATATATCGCTTGACTGGAAATCATATAATAAAACCAATATAATCAGCCAATTGAAGGTGGGCATTGTCAAGAATCTATATTTGCGCATGTGCAGTTATATTAAGAATAAATATAACTTATTCATTCATCTCACTCTGACACATTGTATTATGTTGTGAAACGGATGTTCGCATTCTGATTTTTTCGTACATTCCTTCAAAATTATTGTTGTCTTCGCCTTTTTTTTACGAGTTTTTCTGGGACATCCACTTTCACTTTTTTCAGAGAAGCAGATGATTTGTAGAAATTTTGTTACCATTTTTCAATATTTTTGTTTTTCTGGGGCTGAATTCAGCCGAAAGCGCTTTACCTGATATTGAATAAATAATATACAGGGTGAGTCTTTGACTTGTACATATATTTTAACTGTAGATTCTTGATGCTAAAGGAAACCTTTTTTTTCATTTTCCATTTTTCCGAATTCGGCCCTGTTAAAGAGATATAGCCATTTGAAAAAAAAAGTTGAGCTTAATGCGTGCCTGGATCAATCATCTGCAAACACCTCAAAGTTCATACTTTTCGATTGAAATTGAGGTGATTATTAGATGTTCTGGTTGATACAATTAGAAAATACTCAAGCACTAACCTTATTTGAATAAGAATGTTACAAACACGAATTTCCTAACAAAACACTTAGTTCTGTCCGATCATTTCGGCAATTGAAAAGCTATATTTCTCCCACCAAAATAAGTTCCTTCTTCGATTGTCCTGAAGTTTAGTTTATAGACACTAATAATTTGTTCATATTTTCCTCGATATTCTAAAACGATCGCATAAAAAATGGTTTTTCACTAACCTATCCTAACTCCACTAACCAAAATCATATGATTCAGGGTCAATGACCTAAGCTTACCACATTCTCTGTGATATAGCACAGAACTATAGAGAAGACGATGCCAGATTGCCGATTTTCTCTTCAAACAATGCGAACTCAAGAAAGCAGTACGTCCCCTATCGTTAGCGGATGAACTATCACAATCGCTAAAGGCGTCTAGGCGTTGCTCTTTGAAAATGCCAAAAGAGTAGTTCTGATTCTCGCCAATATAGCGCTACGTTCCTAATTTCAGTTGCCATCCACGGCCTTCTGAAGGGAAGAGTAGGCTACTCTTCCCTTCAGAAGGCCGTAGATGTACCCGCGATGCTCTGTGCTCCAACCAGTCCAACCTAAAACGTTAGTCAGCACGGCATAAACAAATTTCACGCTTTATTTATTTACAGAGAATGAAGCAAACAGGTGATGATTATGTAAATGACTTTCAGTGAATTGATGTAATAGTAGTGTCGTTCTGGTGTCGAGTTATATTGTTTCGATAGATATTTTGCTGAAGGACCGGTAACAATGAATTTCAAATAAAAACTGCATATAAAATGTATAATTCATCATAGAGATTTTAGTCTTGACAAAGTTGAAAAACATTCTGACAACGTTGGTAACTTGTTGAGAGAGATTTAACTCAGGACAGCATTCAGATTATTCTTGAAATTCATGATTTTTTCCTCTAATTCAATCTTATACAATTAGGAATAACTTGAGAACGACGCGTTTTATTGAAAAAATATAAGAATACTTTTGTTTTCTAAAATAATTAATTCTTTCGAAAACGTGGACCGTTCATCTTTTTCAAGTGGTTTTATAGTATTTTTGCGTGAATTTATAAGTCGACTACACTGTAACTTTTTTACCAGGAGAAATATGAAATAAGTTTCAATTGAGGAATATGCACCATGAATAGAGTAAACAATCAGCCAAAATTCAGTTCATTTGAAATATCGGTTCCGAATATATGGAAAGAATAGTGTTAATTTCATGGATTTTTGACAACCTGTATCTTCCAAACGAAACCGAATTTTGAAAAATGGTATGGGAAAAAAGTGTTTCGTTTGATGAGAGGAATCTACAGTCCAAATATATGTACAAGTCAAAGACTCACCCTGTATGTATATCCTCACAATATTTCCTTTCCTTTGATTTCATCTATAAATACTAACTGGAATATCCTCCTACCTGTTATTTTCGAGCTTAGAACAACTTCAAATATTATAAACATACCTTAAAAAATTGAGGCGTTCTTGAACTTGTACAGTGTGACAATATCGTCCATCTGGTGTATAGGTTTCACTAGTCAATTCAGGATTTGTCTTGTACAAATTCCTCAGTCGATCCATATAACTGGTTAGACTGTTAGTAACTAAAATAACCAAAGAATGTTGATTCTGCAGTCTTTCTATAACTTCCTGTCTATAGAAAATATGATGACTACGTTGACTATGTCCTCCATTTGTGCTTTGTTCATATAAAATACAAATCTCCCTGATTTGTTTCAGAGCAGGCAGAACCCATTTATCCCCTCGTTTTAGTTCATCCACACATTTGTCCAGCCAGACCGTTTTCTGAACATCCCTCTCTTGGGCACAGCTGTAGTCTAAAATTTTGACATGAGCTGTGAGTGCCTGGTCCATGATTTCTGTTGGCACATCCTCGGCATGGGCCAAATTCCAAAATAAGGTTAGGACCTTGTGTGCCATCACTCCGTCCTTATCGTCTTCAGCCAATCTTCTTATGAGTTCCAAAAGTCTCTCTCTTTGTTTTTTAGATGCTGATGTCCAACTTGTTTGGAAACATTCAAAAATATGATCCAACTGCTCAGGACTGAAGTCCCAGGCAAGTTTTGCAAGAAGATCATGTACATTCTTCACTATGGCTTCATGTTTGCCTGCTTGCGCTGCCCACACCGCATTCAAATCTGATAAAGACAGGGCCTTTTCTTTTATAACAAATCGTAAAATTTTCTCCAACTTCTCTACATATTGCGGCTGATGTAATGAATCCCTTAGAACAATTTCCAGCACGTGATTTTCATTGATCCATTTCTATAAATCAAGATTCATAATTTTATTTAATGAAAAAATAGAACAAGGCAAGTTTTTAAAAAGAAAATGAAATCTGTCTAGTGGTGTTATACTGGCAGTCTTAGTTAAAAATGAGAAAAAAGTACTGAGGTGAAGTCAGCAGCTTTTGAGCGCTCTTTCTTCAATATTTTAAGTTGATCATTTATATGTCTTATAGGTCGATTGGCATTCAAGAATCCAACGAAACATTTTTACGCAAGCTGCCAGTTGTGAACAAAATTCGACCATAACTTTCGTTTTTCAAATAAGAATTCTATTTTTTAGTTATTGAGTTGGATTTTACAAATAATGATAGTGGCCCCTATGATTATGCTTCTAAATTTAATAATTTGGGAGTTATCCAAGATTTTGATGATTTATGTTATACGAAAAGTCAGTTCCAATCAGTCTGATACCAGAATGCATTCAGAACAATGTTTCCTATGGCCCAACATATTAATGAGACCAAGGATTCCTGGTCATGAAATCTGAAGTACTTATCTATATAGACACGAATGAAGCATTTCCTAAATAAAAAAAGCATTAATTATTACTTACAGCCATCCTTTCTGCTGTTATGAAATCATCATCCTCTATTCCATGATGTCTATTCGGGTAATAAGTTACACTGGAAATCACTTTATTGATTTCATTCAGTGCATTCATTTTACCATTAAAACTAGATATCTGAAGCTGTCTCAAGATCATTTTCAAGCGAAATCCCTCCAAAGTTCTTATGAGCTCTTCTTGGTTTGGTACCCGAGAAGCTAAATTTTTGGCAGCTTTAATTATGTTAGATATATTGTCACTCTTCGACTCAATTTTTGCTTCTTTTTTGAGTTCATCATCAGTGATCTTGTCAAGAATTGCTGGTATCATTTCCTACAAAACAATGACAATACTTAGATTGAAGGATCAAAACATTTTAAAATTATGATAAGGGTGAAATATTTTTGGATTGCAGGTGAATCAAGCACATTATATGCAATCATTTTATCATGCCCAGCAATACGTTTCTTATGTGACAGGGGGAGCGAGATATAGGTATTCCGTCAACGCAATATACGCAAAAGTATGCGAATAGGTCATTACTTCTGCGTATTTACCCTTGTTGGAATGCTTAAATCGCGCACAAAATCGTTGAACATTACACAAACACATAGAGATGAAAACCATACCGAATATTCTTCGAAAAAGAAGAAATCTCGATGAAAATGATAAAACCATTGCAATATATGACAATTTCTGTTATACAAATAGGTGAAGATGTGGAACAGAGAAGTTCACCTAGGATTAAATTTCGGGAGACTGTAAATGTTATTGAGGGGAGGCTGAATAAACATGTAACTTTTTTACCATCATAATCTTTCTTCCTCACCCACTAGGTACGTTAGTGTTAGTGTTTGTCTAGATCGGACAGCAGACTTTTACACTTAACCAAGAGAAAAGTGATAGGATAGCAGCAAATTCAAACAAATACATTCGAAAAGGATGAGCGCATTACCGCCATATACTTGTTAACGTATGATTTATTCTAATGTCCTTAGATTTCATCAAGAGGGGATCATTGGTTAGACGTTAGAGGACTGATGGAAAAAAAACGATGTATTTTTTAACTAAGTCGACGTTTCATCAGTCTTTGCTGATTTCTTCAGGACTGCAAACGATATTTATTCAATCTTAATTCAAAATCTTGATTTTGAATCTTATTTGTGACAGGGGCCTAATTGATTAGTATAATTAACTTAAATCCCAAAGACTTCAGACGATATTCCCACAGAGAACAACTTATTTAGTTATCTCGTAGGGAATTTATTAATAAAATGGGTAATCTATTATGGGAAACCCTGTATTATTATTATATTACTAATATTCCGCCCTAAAATGGCTCTGTGACCAATTTATGATCCTGTTTTTTGTTTGAAATATTTTTTTCGAGAGATTAGAAGCGACCAAAAAGACTTCGAATTCAGAATAACAGACACCAAACTTGGAACGATAAAGTGGATCCTGAGGTCATTTTGTTTGTAAAAAAGTTAAACAATTATAATTATTTTGACACATTAACGGTGGGTCTCACGAAGCATAAACACCGGTGATCGGTAATAAACGGCTTGATTATCTGATTGTTCAATTGTCAAATCGAGTTGATTCTAGATGAAACTCCGATCACCGGTGATTAAGCTTTGTGAAACCCACCGTATGTTTGATTTATGGCAAGAAAAGGATTCATAAAAAGTATGCAGTCTAATGATTCTGATTTATCTTATATCTTACCAACATTATATTCATCTACCTATCCACATTATTTTTATTGGATGTACGTGTTAAGATTTGAAATGTAATTTACCTACACTGTTTATTCCAAATATTAAATGAATGGTTAATAATTATTAAATATTATCCCTATTTCAGAAAACAGTTTTCGTAACGTTCAATAGGAGTATAGTGATTTTCTGACCATAAAAATTTAAAATATTTATTTTTTATTCCTAGTAAATTCAAACGTCGTACAATACGCGCTAGGACGGCCAGCCGACCCCAGGGTGGAAATAGTTGAATCGCATATAAGGTCAGCTTTATAAACTGAGAGATAGCGGCGCGAATGTGTTTTTTCAGTGTTCAGTTCATTTCTCAAATTTTGATGGCAAATTTAAGGGATGTAGTAACGTAGGTTTTGATCGGGCTATGGACGAGGAGCCCCTATTGAAAAAAATACAAATGCGTCGTCACATAGTACTTCTTAAGTTGCGTGGAAATCAATTTGTGAATGTATATACAGGCTGTCACTAAATAGGGATGTTGACACATGTTACAAATTCATATAAATTGAAGTATTCCACATTAAAGGTAGTTTTTGAAATACTATAATAATATTTTAGTGATCTAATTACTCTCATTAAATTAAATAAAATCGATTTAAAATGTGTAATCTATTACCGTTTATAACGTGACTGCAAACACGAATAAGAATACGTGACGTCACTGTTCTGTAAACAAGCTAGCCTATAACCTTACTGTCATTACGAGTACGAACTTACGAAGAACAGAAGAGAGTAAAACGTATCACCTGCGAACTATTTCACGATTATTTGATACAAGCAGGCCGTCCCAGCTTCGCCCGGGTAGAAATTTGTTTCACGCGGCGGTTTCATCTTCAACACGCCATATCTTTTGATGTACTCGTTGTAATTGTATGGTGTGAAGGGCAATACCCAATTCATAAAAACACACTCCCAAATAGTGCATAATTTTGGGAAACATCTGATTACCATAAAAAGGTAATAGCAAGTCAATCTTGAGAGATAGATATATGCTATCGCGGACTTTTTTGTAGAACTATTTAAGAGGTACATTCTCGTCATACATTGTATCCTCGTAAGTCTTACGGTTTTTGCAGCGCACGTGAAAATAGCTGATTATGGCTGATTTCTTTGTAATTATTGAAGTTATAGTAGGTATCCTTAATTTTTTCGGGTAAAAAGTATAGCCTATGTCACTCAGGAATAATGTAGCTTTCTAAGGGTGAAATAATTTCTGAAATCGGTCCAGTAGTTTTTGAGCCTATTCGTATCAAACAAACAAAAATACAAATCTTTCCTCTTTATAATATTAGTATAGATTAAGCAAACGATTCGTTCGCAAGAAATCACACAAGATCAGTTCGCTTTGACAGACGGCGAAATCTGTTTACCGTATAGTGACGCATTTCTCATTGGTATTTGCTATATTTTTTCCATGAAAATATTTTTTTCGTGTTTGTATAGGGCTTATCTACAAATTAAAATCATTTCCAAAAAATAGTCAACATCCCTATTGGGGGTATAAACGAAATGGGAGATTTCCTGCATAATTCTAGGAGTAATCAATATAAACAATATCAATTCGAAGAAAAAAACATTAGCATAAAAATGGTACTGCAAAGTTTCGTTTTCGAGGTACAGGGCGTTACAGTTTGATTTCTTTTCGAGTTTTTTTTTTCATAGTATCTGAAATATAAAACTGATCTGAAATAAGTGGCCATCTCTGGATATTGAAATCGTTTCATATTGAGAAGATTCAATATATTATCCTACTGGGTGTATCATTTCTGACAATCTGGTGTATTTTTTTCATGAAACTCACGCCATGAGTACCTGTAGTAAATTTTTTTTCCGAATACGCAGGTGTGTCACGAGATTTCATGGCTCCTTATTGAAAGGTATTTGAACTGGGGTCGAATGGCTCAGTTAGCCTTCCGGGAACTGCGACCACATGAATCTTTTGATCACTATTGAAAGGGATATAATGCAGTTTGTAGTCTCGTAATCAGACTACTATTCCATATAGAAAGTGAAATTCTTTATGATTTCTGAAAATATTGGAAAAATACACCAACTGTATAGTGATCAATGTACTACCACTATATGTATACAAAATTTCATGAATTCATTTGTCATAAGGAATATTTTGATATGACTCAGTTTGAAATCACCCTGTATAATACGAAAGTATGGTTGAAGACCTTTCATGTGGAATATTTTTGGAACCAGCAAATGTCTCTGTATGAAATATGTACAGTTCTTCAGGATTCAGCATGTTAATGTTCTCTCACAGAGCCTACGTAAATAATTTAGGCAGCCATTACTGAATTTCCAAAAATAGGAAAAGTAACAATATAAATTACAAGGTTATCTGTAATTAAGATTATTAATATAATATTGAGCATTAAATTAACTCAATGAAAAACTTCTTAATTTATGCTGGATGGCACATTCGACTTTCATATTGTTTTAGTGAGTACACAAAATTTACAGATTCAAATATTTTCTTCAATAGTCTTATGTCATTTTAAAGCAATGCGTGATCACTTTACAACTTTTGTATGGGATGCTGTGATAATTACCAAAGTAAACAAGAGTTTTGTCAAATATCTTGTCATTAATGGAAGAGAATGTAATGTATGTATTCATATCTAAATCAAATAATAATATTAAACTTACCAATATTGGTAGCATGAATTTGTGAATAGTGTGTGGAGTTAAAAACTCGTAACAAAAACCAAAAGGTTTGATCAGTGCATGAACAATTGATACACTAAGGTTGTTTCCACTTTGAAATCTTTCCAACAGTTTATGGAAACCCTGTAGTTCTCCAAATCTATTGATGAGATCAACCAACCAACCTCTAGGATTCCTTAAATCTGTAGAAGGTCTAGCATATAATTCTTCCTCTGATAAATTACAGTTTGGTCCTGCTGTCTCACTAGATCTAGCTGAATTGAAAGTATGGAACTTGGTACTTGGGTTGAAGATCATTGCTAATAGGTCCAGTAAGGGAAACCAATCATGTGATAGTTTAGCAACACACAATTCAACTAATTTCAGACAATTTTGTTGGATGCAGAAATGGATATTAGGTTTCCAACTTGATACAGCATCATCTTGTATTATTTTATTGAAGGAAATTGTGAGACTCTCACGGAAAAATCTTTGACATGCTTCTGATTTTGTATCTAAATTTTTTTTTGCAAGTTCAGTTGAAACCTTCAGAAGGCATTCTAATTCTTGGTCTGGTAAAACTGGAACAACCCATCTTATATTGGAAATTTTTTCATCTAGAGATGTCAATTTATCGTATGGAAAATGAGGCTCAACTACATCATTCTGAATTTGAACAGTATCATCAGAGGACCCAGGCACAGCAGATGTCTGTACATAAACAATATTACAGGATGATATTTGTTTTACTGGATGAATATTTACCTGATCTGAATTATTACTAATATTCTGTCCTTTAGTTGCAACCGTCATTTTATTTGATTCAAGCTGGCATTGTCCAAACTACTGCAAAATAATGAATACAGTAAATATAACGAATCGATTCATCAGAATTCCATTGAAATTTGTAAAAAAGAATTATGATACTTATTTGAAAAATTAAATACCCTCTTAATATTGACAAATGTCACTGAAAATAAAATGGGAGTGACATTCCTTGTATCAATTTATGAATGCTTAAGAACAAATTGTTTACCCATATACATGTTAATTCTATTACGCCAAGTTCTTTAGGATACGATGTACAACTACAAATTCCTTTTTGAGATTTTATTGTTTGACAACCGCGAGAAGTGAAGTTAATTCACCGGCACACACAAAATGGCGACCTAAATTTGTAAGAGCGGTTGAAGTTTACCACAACATATCAAAACATAACAATAATAAAAGCGTTAGCATTTACTTCAAATAATAAAATGATAAAAATGTATTCCCGAGAACACCATGAAATATCTAGTCCTAGTGTGTTGACGTACAAAATATCTGCAGGCACGTCGTGATTTGCAAAATACCAACTCTCATTAAAATTTGTAAATTTGTTTTTGTTGTGGCTAAACTGCAACTGTCATCATGAGAGATTGTCATGCATAGAACACAATGCTGTGCTGTCATATATACGTATTTCTATGTTCTGAAAAAACAAGCAAAATCATCGCAACTTCGAGCAAAGAGTCGTTGCTCCGAGCTACAGTACTGTACCACTGTACTCCGAGCCTGTTCGGAAGATCAGAGATCAGTCCGAAAACATCATAGAATTATGTGGAAAACATTCAGTCTTTCCGGCAGAACGTCATTTCCGAACGAGGTTATAAAATGTTCAGAATTCTGCCATCGAAATACAGAAGCTAAAAGCACAGTGTGCTAAAAGAGTGTCCGTGGGTTTGGTTAACATAATTCTCTGGTTACACTCCCATGGTTCCAAACACAGAACAATAATTAATTTCTATTTTCTAATGTGTAGATGGCCCTGCTGCCAAGCACACAAAAAGAAGAAGAAGAAGAAGTCAATTTTCTTTATTCTATGCTCCAACCAAAAATTTTATGAAATAAATAAATATAATTGAGCTATTGAAAATCGATTCATATTGAATAATCCAGAAGGAAAATCAAAGTATTATCCTTATATTTTCTTGTTTCATTTCTTGGAAATAGAAACCTTTGGTCGAAATGAGTTTTGAAATATTATTTAGAATGCTGATCATTGTAGGTTTCATATCATTGTTCCATTCTGCATATTCAGCAGCACAACGTAAGTAGTTCCTACAAATTATCTTTCTGTAATTGTCATAGCCCTTGTATTTCAGATAGATCTTATCTGCGTTTAAATGAATTGGATTTTATAGCATTACCTCTAGATGTGAGTATGTCTATTCATTTTGATTTATATGTGTCGAATATTGATTTTCCTTTACAGATCAGTTTACAAGCCATACTAAGTTTATTTGTAATTGTGTATGGGGTTCTTCAGATATCTGGAAATTTCAAAGAAATAAAAGCATCAGCAGAATTAGATAATAAATCTTGGGGTTCATTCAAAAATATACCTTCATTCTATATGTTTTGTCACAGGGGAAAAGCATTCTCAGCATATTTTTTCCAACAACATCAGAATTACATGCAAGTTGAATAAAGTACCAAATTTAATTAGGTATTTAGACACCTGAACTGAGTAATGAATGCTTTTTTTTCTTGGAGAATCTATTCAAATATAAAGATTGGAGAAGAGTTGAAAGACACAAAACTTTTTTTATTGAATATTTCTCAAATTTCATGCTATCAAATCTGTACATTTTGTATACTTCATCTGAAATACAAGCCATTTAAAATGAGTCTAGTTGAAATTTTGTCCTAGTCTTAACCTCTGCAAAATAATCTAATATTGTCATCAAATTATATAATTTGATGATAATGCTAGAATTGTTCTACTGAATTTATACATGGTGAAAAACTGAAAAATGTATTTACTGATAAAATACTGTCCCATGAAGTCAGTGCCAAAATTAAGCTATTTGCCAACCCAGGGCAGGTTTTATCTTTAAGGCAATGTAGGCCATGGGGGCCCGCAGGAATTTTTCTCAGGGAGGGCCATTTTTCCTTACCTTTTGGATTAAGGAAGTAATATATATAATAATAATAAAGAATAATAAAGCCATTAAAATCTCAGGAGGGCCTTTTTTCTCGTGCCAATAATCCTAAGGATGATGAATATTTCCTGAAAAACAAAAGAAACACGCCAGAGCTGCTGCCGGCTTTTCACGCAGTGAACCGAGACTGGGGACACGCCTGCAGCTCTGGCGTCTCACTCTCGCGTCCACACTGCCTACTTATTCTTCTTTAGGGCGTTCCTGATTGGTCACTTTCATCAATTGATTACTAATTAACTACGTTATCAAACAATTTCAAACATGGATTTTTGTGCTTAAAATATTTTTCACTTTCGATCCCCCCAATGGGGGTGCGAGACTTCTGGGACACCCTGTATACCCTCTGGCTTCTATGTATACAGTGCGCGTCAAAATTATGGAACAAATTCATTTTCTCAGAAGAAAAATATTTGGTAACAAAATCCTGAAACAGGTCAATTTTTGTTTCACATTTACCAAACTTTTATACATTTTCAAATGATATTTGTTGCACCCTGTGCCATCCCCGTCAACCCTCTAAATTTTTTGAATAGGGAAGGTGGGTCATATGTGGTACTTTTTGGGCGAGGTCTTTGCATCTTCTTTACAGGCGTGCAGAAATTTTCAAGACAAGTTTTTTTTTGAAAAATTAGTTAGTTCAAAGAGGTTTTTAGTATGTGCACTTTCTGAATTGAAACATTTTATCGAAAATTTTCAACTTGAGTACAAACGTACTTATAACAAATTTACTCAAGATCATAACGGAAGCGCAGTGTTTCAGACATTCTAATTTTTCACGTGAGGTTGTGCATGAACAAAAAACTGTAATGGTCGACTTTCATTCGGTGACAAATTTCATCAGGTACTATCGTCTCAAAGTAAATGAGCCATGTCAAGATGTACATACTGAAAACCTCTTTGAAGTAACTAATTTCTCAAAAAAAAAATTTTTCTTGAAAATTTCTGCACGCCTGTAAAGAAGATACAAAGACCTTGTCAAAAAAGTACCAAATGACCCACTTTCCCTATTTAAAAAATTCAGAGGGTTGATGGGGATGGCACTGAGTGTAACAAAAATCCTTCGAAAATGCATAAAAATTTGGTAAAAGTGGAACAAAAATTGTTTCAGGGTTTGTTGCCGAATATTTTTCTTCTGAGAAAATTAATTTGTTCCATAATTTTGACGCGCACTGTATATGCAGGGAGGTACCTAAATGTATAGAAACCAGTGGCGGCCCGTGACCAGTGGCGGCGCGTGGATTTATATTTTGGGAGTGCACATGTAGGCAGATACCGGGGGGTCTAGAGGGTACGGACTACATAGGGAAGGGGGGTTCTGGGGAGGAAAAAATGTGAAATAAAACTTCGAATCTCGCAGTTTAGAGCAGTTTGTGATGTTCTTTGGCCTCATCTTGGAATAACATTCAGAAAACCCCAAATTCTCACAATAGGGGTACCGTCTGCTGAAGCATAACGGCAAACTATAACCATTTGGAAAATGTTTGAAATGTCAATTGTTTCATCACTTATCACGGACACGAATTTTGAGGCAGCAAGTTCTTTCTTAATGTGTGCATGACACACAGAAAGCAATGAAAGCATACAGTCCAACTATTCATTTTGAATGTCTTTGGATGTTCCGCTGAATACTGGGGTGGATTGATCCAAATTATCCCTGAGTGCTAAATCTAATTCAGACGAAATATTGAATAGACCAGGACAAGCAATTTTGATTTCTGTTTTTTTTTCTAATGCCACCGAATTTGTTTTTGAATATTGTACGCTAATGCTAATCGAATTCCCCAAATTTGCGGCCATAATTGCGTGAAATACAACCAATTAAATATTTTTGTGTGTTCTCTTGAGTGAAATATTATTATTTGCCTTGACATTAATTCATGTAGATAAACAAACATGTATAAATGAATAATATTTAACTCTTATATAAGACTTTGATTTTAATCACTGGTGTTCTACATTTTATGCTTTTTATAAGATTTAGTGATTGCTCTGGAATACAAATAATCATCGTATCTAATGAACTCGAAATTTGAAATTTTTTTATACAAATGGTACATAAAACGATGTCTGTTTTTTACGCCGATATCAGCTGTTAGTACTAACGACCGAGTATACATAGCGCAGACACAATGAACAGAATTTGAATTAAGAGTTGCCTATCTATAGCTTGTCTATGCAACAGACGACCGTGCACATGCTGGATGTGTACCTATGCCAGCTAAATACTATGGACTGTTACGGGGAGTGCGGGACGCGAAGGGTAGCTGCTGCTCCAATGAGGGATCAGTTCGACAGTGCAGTGTACGGGCTACGCGTATTTGCATTGACCGTTGGCGTTCGAAGTTTTGACTGTTGTGAGTTCGCCCGCCGTCTGTTTCTTGTTTCTATAGTAGTCTACACTCTACAGTAATACAGAACCGTGTACCGGAACATCGGAAATTAAAAATAAAATTAAATACCCACGTTACACGTTACATTTACGTCAAACACAAAAATAAATTCCTTTAGATGAAGATATTACTTGGGGGTACACGTGCACATGTGCACAAATGGAGGAGCCGCCACTGCCCGTGACAGTTTAAGGTGGTGAGGCACATTAAAAAAAAAGATTTCTTGCCGTGGCGTTGCCGAGACAAAGGATAAAACATGAGGAATAATGTCATACTTTCAAATGGTTCGCCTCGATATACGTAATTTGCTCATTCGATATTGTTCTTTCATCCCTCCAAAATTCGTTTTAATACATAGCTACTTATCCTCAAAAATTTATAGTGCTCGATTAATAATTCTTTGTCGCTAGCATACTTGAGGTCATTTATTTCGATGAACTTTTTGCTTCGTAAAATATTTACTTGGGCGTATATAAAAACTGATTTTTGCGGGTTGAAATGAGCGAATGGAATACCTATATGGTCAGACATTTTGGAAAAAATAATCTTATTTGCTGAAATTCTTCAATTTTCAGACCTTCTCAAGAACATCCTCTTCAAGGGAATCGCTTTCCAGCATATCACCAAACTTGAAACACCCATTAATCAGAAAATTGTAGTTTACTTTACTCTGATAATGAAGTGAAAACTTCCCCTTGTCCATACATTTTTCATAATATGCACTAAAGAATAAAAGAATATAAGGGGGTTGCCATTATAGAACAAATCGACTCAATTCTAGTACCGCAACAAACATTTTAGGTACAAGAGCAACAACTTTTGCAGTGAAATTATCTCTTATTTCGAACTGACGTTAGTACATAAATACTGAGATTTTCTATTTCATCGCACTGTACTATGAGTTTTCTAGTGAACTCTCTTCTTCGTCAGCTGCGTAATAATTTGAAATCATCAAATTCCAAAAAAAAGACACTGCTCGTGATATAATCATTATGGCTGCATTGTTCAATTTGTTTCTATCTTTCGTTTGAAAAAATATGCCCTTGCTAGTTACACCCCATCAGGTAGAAGTCTGTATCAAAAATATTTTGAGTAGTTGAGCTTATTTCACGATCTCCTTTTTATAAATATACTGATTGCTCTAAATTTGGAAATCGGGTTGTATTTGAAGATGATATAGAAACGAAAACGCTTATTTCAGAAGAAATCACAGATCACACGATACGGAGTATTCCAAAAGTACACACATATGTAAAAATAATTCAAAAAACGTCCTGATTAAGTGCAATTTTCCCTCTACCAATCGAAATTTCAATACCGTCTCTACGAGCCGACTTCTGAACGTATATCATCCAGACGAAAGGGCGAGAGGCTAGCCTCACATCCATCTATAAACGCGCCAAGTTTTCTCCTACCAAAGCGGACCGACGCAGCGGTCGATGCTCGAAGCGTACGTGCTAGACGAAGAAGCACGTGAGGCCAGCCTCCAACAGTTTACTTTTTAAAGAGCAAGTGAGATGGAACATAGGAATGGAGAGATATGAAACTCGGAACCTTTTAGCGCGTTCGGCAAGTATATATCCTGTCTTATAATATGGGACGGGGCAAATAAGTGATCGAATATTTTTTGCCGAACGCGCAATCATCCATGTTGAATCTAATTGTGACAGGAATGATAGTGATGAAGGAATGATATAATTAAATATTCGATTAATACGAGTATTTTTTCAAATTTATTGATGAGGCACTGCCTCACCTGCCTCATAGGACAAGCCGCCACTGATAGAAACCCTGGTGTAACGACTCCTAACTGAAAATAGTGACCAAAAAAATTCAAATACAAATAGAATAAAACAAGTGTTGGTGTGATAGGATAATTTTACTATGTAGAGCGTCATTTACATAAATATAAATAAAGGCAATATTTTTTGTACAAAAAATGCAATTAAACAGTTTTTTCAATACAAATGTTTTAGCTGTTCATAAGATACGAAGAAAATTATATTCCACGGTCCCATTCTAAACCATGTTGGAATAAAACCTTTGTATAATGCCCAGAAACCTTCGTATTTGAAGGTGTGATAAAAGCAATCAGCTGTTCCTCGGTACAGATGGGTATCCGTTTTGAGATTTTCTTTGAATTTTCTTTGGTTCATTAGACGTGTCTGAAAAAATATGAAATCAACATATACACTTGGAACAAAAAATATTATTCTCACCCTGACTACATCAATAGGGGTAGATGCCACTGCACTTCCCAAACTGGCCACTAGACTCGATCTAAGAATTATATTCATGAATTGCCGAGGATAGACCAAGTATGTACATTTATTTGAGAAGAGCCAGGGCCGACGGGGTCGTCGATAAGGGGTGGGGGGTACTGGGAGTAAGTACCCCTCAAAAAAAATTTAAATCAATATGATGTCTTTTCTCACTCATCATTTTGTGTGTGTGTCTCCTATTAATTAAACCATTTACAATTATGTATTACAAATCACATGGCGATTTTCTAGACTTTCCCTTTAATCAAATTTCGGTTAACCAAAAGATTTGGCAGTTTTGAGAGAATCTTGCTTCTGACTTAACCAAGAAATGGACTGAAAACTCCACTCGATGATTTCCTGCCATACTTTCTGAATATCATATTTTTCATTATTTTGTTTCAATTTAACCGAAGCGTCATTATGTGAAATTCTTCATATTTTCATTGGATTTCTTTTTGTTTCGACTGATAATTATGATCTTTTGAACTCCAAATGGAACGACATATTTACAATAGAAAAAATCGTATACTTTTTTGTTTCCGACAGTAATTAGAATCGGGAGTACACATTCTAGATTAATATGTTAAAAGAAGTATTTTTAATTTTCACGTAGGTAAGTACATATAATTTTTATATGTAATAGTATCCAAAAACTAACCCAGTGAGTTATAATAACTCACTTTAATACAAGCAGGAAAAATGAAATTGCTTACGAAATAAATAAAAATATCGGAACGATCGGGATCTTCATTTCAGACATCAAGGAAACGTTCTCGCCATTCATTTCTACATTTTCTTAGGTCTGAATATGGAAAATTGCATTTGAATAACGTGAATTTTCGACGTTTTCTGCGCGGTTCGATTCTCGACCACAGAGATCGCTTTTTACAATTGTTGTCAATTTTTAAAATGCAGATTAATTCGAATATTACTAGAGAAGTCGAAGATAAAGTAAAGTATTCAATTCGCGGTAATGGCCACAACACACTTGATGAATTACACCACTCGCCTGACGGCTCGTGCTGCAAAATCCATTATCTACTCCCATAGAATGATATATCCATTATTCAACGGATTTTGAGCTATAATAGTATCTAAAAATTAACAATGTGAGTTATAATAACTCATACTCTAATTCTAATACAAACGGGAAAAATGAGAATGGTTAAGTAGTTTTGTCAAGATGTCAGCATTTTTAGAATTTTGAGCTGAGAATGGCCTCAACTGATTTTTCTTCAAATTCCTATGTTCAGTTTCATTGGAGATAAGGAAGGGAATGCCCAATTTCACATATTTTCTTTAATATCTTCGAATCTATGTAGCTCAAAAATTCATTTATAAAATTGCAGTCCGCAAGAATCACGATAAGATTTATCATTTGACGTTACTATTGCTACACATATACTGTATTCACTTTTATAAAGTATGTATATCGGTTGGCCATGATATTCTGACACATTGCACCGTGTATATTTTGAAAATGTTAGGTTATGGTCATTTTCCTGTAGGATATATACGCAACGTTGTCCATTCTTCATATTATTATATTAGTATTTATCGAAATGTTTATTTACTTTGGGAAAATAGTCAACTTGTGAAAATATTTTGTTCAATAATTCCAAAGACCTGGCGAATGTTGAAGAAACTCTTTTCTCTGTTGATTCCGGAAATACATATTTCACGTACCTATACAGCGTTTTTCACGAGGAAACTCACCCATATTTATACGGGAAACTAGTGAACGTATTTTCATGAAATTCAGCACTTATAAGTATTTCACGATGCTGATGAAATCTAAAATATTTTCAATGCATGAGCACCTCCGGTTTTTCCGGAAATGACGTCAACTTCCGTTTTTCAAATTAGAGCACCATTTTTTTATTGCAGAAATAGATTCCTTGCATTATTTAAAGAATGTTCTCCCTTAGGAGATAATCTGACATATTGACTCAAATAATTGAGCCGCTAGTACAGAACCATAATGACTTATGGTATCAACAAGATGGCGCCTCCACACAATTCACTCAATGTGTCAAATATTTAACGATTTAACTCCTTTAGACTATTATGTTTGGGGTAGGATAAAAAATATTGTCTACTCAACTCCCCTGACTGATAAAGAGGACTGCATAGAACGAGTCAGAAATGCGTTCAGGTTTGTTTAGATTTTTAGATTCATAGTTTTGAAACTCAATTTGGTTTTTAAACACTTTTGCAGATCTCTTTCTCCCGATGAAATAAGAAGAGCAACGCACGAAGCATTCCTGAGACGTATAAATAAATGTCTAGAAATTAACGGTCAAAACTTTGAGCATCTTCTCTAGTTATAACTGCGAGAGTTTGCCATGGTTCTTCTAATAGTAACTTGAAGTCGGTTTCAAGAAGGGTTGAAAAATCTACAGCATGGTTCAAATAACAGTTCCTGAAAATTTCATCTTTTTGGCGTGAAGGGAAAAGAAAAAGCTGAAAATTCAAGACGAAAAACAGTTTTTTGTGAATAACTCAGAAAATATCAATTTTAGGGCAAGGGTGTGATGCATACACTCACATTATTTTTTAACGTAGATTCAATATCTGCCATAAAAAAATGGGGTTCTAATTTGAAAAAATTGATTTTTCACGATTTTGTCATCCCTAACTTTGAAAGCGATTTTTTCACCCCCTGTATCATGAATCGCGATTTCGATTTTTAAAGTGGATACATCAATCTTACATCTTGAAAAATCCCAAAAAATGAAAATTTTCCATCCAAAAACCTCGAAGTTATTCTTGTTTCAGCGGAGCTCTATTTTCGATTTTTTTTTCGAATTTTCCCGCTCAGAGAGAATTTTCCAACCAAAACTGAAAAATGTTACATCAAAATAACTTGAAATTTTCTAAGGAATCTATTTCTGCAATAAAAAAATGGTGTTCTAATTTGAAAAACGGAAGTTGACGTCATTTCCGGAAAAACCGGAGGTGCTCATGCCTGGAAAATATTTTAGATTTCATCAGCATCGTGAAATACTTATAAGTGCTGAATTTCATGAAAATACGTTCAGTAGTTCCCGTATAAATATGGGTGAAGTTCCTCGTGAAAGACCCTGTATAAACATGGTTTTCACTCACATATACGACGAAAATGTTGGATAGATGATAAATTATTGATTCCAAATTATCAGGGTTACTACCACAATGAGCAGATTTCAATTCTACATAGCACCTGCTTCTTCAAAACTACCTTCGGCATTTTTAGTTTCCAAGCGTGATTATTCTATAGACATAGAAATTGAGACTATTGAGAGTAGAAATTAGCATTGGCAACGTATCACAGAATAATTTTGACATTGCATAGATTTTGAAAGAAAATTTGATGTGACGCTTTCAGCATAAACAGAAGCATCAAGAACCTGAAAATATGTATTACAGAAAGGTAGCTCACCATGATTAGTTTTGATATCTCAGTTTTCCAATTCGAAACGTTACTCAGAGAACAGTGTATTTTATAAGATTACTTTATAATCAATTCGCTTCCACCCATATCTTGCTAATAGAAAAATTGTGGGGGGAGTTATGATTTCTCTATGGTCTTATGTGGCTCCCGTCGGCCCTGGCGATATCAAAGGTTTGAACAATTCTGTTTATGGCATTCCACATTCAAACCAATAACATTCAAATAAAAATTTTATACTCACAAAAAATGATTCGCTACATTATCTCCGAAAAAACCAAGAAGTCTACTTTTACAAAGGTCATATACTGGCAGTTCAACCGCAGCTATCACAGCAGCTCTCTGAGCAGTAGGTGTAACACCCTATAAAGAAAGTGATTATTTACAATTAATCAATTCTGTAATATATGCAGAAATATATATTTACTCTCCACAATCCTGACAACCCCTCTTGAGCATAAACTTCCTTGAAACATTCCACGAGATTCACATTTCTAGATATACTCTGTACTTGCATACGAACTTTCAATACATCAGTTGGATTGGCTATAGCACTGGAGACTGCTCCAGCTATCACAGCACAGAATAAACTCACCATAAATGGTTCATAGTCTTTATTATATTTCAAAATAACATCTTTGAGAGAATAATAAGTACCAAACTTGATGGTTCCATAAGTTGATTGTCGAAGAACTGCTGGCCAAATTCTACAAAAAATAAACACTGAGTACCATAAATCGAGGCCTAACTGCAAGAAATGACCAAGTCAATGAACGAAACATCCTAAGAAATCATCGTGCGATCGTGCAAAAACTTTCTGCTTTCAGTAGTTTCAGAGTACCAAAAAAAATTTGTGTTCACTAGTCCCCAAAATAGTTTAATTATACAGGTTCGGAATTATGTATAAGTTGGACACATAGCAAATTCAGCGTTAAACAAGTGGATGAATAATATCGTCTAGTGGACCAGTACAATAATCAAAACCCTCAGCACGATGCGACAACGTATGAATTCCATATTAATTATTTATTATAGATAATATACAGGTTCGGAAATATATAATGGAAACATGGCCAATTCAGCGTTGAACGAGTGGATGAATATTGTCTAGTGGACCAGTAAAAGGGTTACTAGGACAGTAAAATAATCAAAACCCTCTGCGCGATGTGACTACGAATAAATTACTAACCTCACCTTGGCGCATAGGAACTGCATCGAGACTCGAGAGAGCTGAAAGCCCCCACCCACTCCAGTCTCCTATGCCATTGAGTGAGGTCAGTCGTTTATTCGTAATCACATCGCGCAGAGGGGTTTTGATTACTTTACTGGTCCACTAGACAATATTCATCCACTCGTTTTACGCTGTATTGGCCATGTTTCCAACTTATATTTCCGAACCTGTATATGGTCGATACCTGATGTTGCGGAAGGTGCTCTATGAATCCGGAATTCATTGATTTTCATACTACGTTATCCGAAAAATCAACATGCCGGCAACGTCTTATCAAAAACTCTATGAAATATCCATAGAAGATTATTGTTTTGAATACAAAATAGTTTGATATACCTAGCTTGATTAATCACAAATTGAATGAAAAACCTTTCTTTATATTGATACTAGCTGGCCCGGCGAACTTTGTACCGCCTGAATTATACTTAAAAGTTGTATAAACTTACCATTGCTTTTTTCAAACAGGAAAAAAATTAGGCAAAATTAAAGTTCAAAATAAACAAAATTTTAATAATTTTGTAATTCACATGGAAAGAATTCTCTTTATTTAAGCGGTAACTAATCGTTGAACTTGAACATATAACTTTTTGTTTTTAATTGTTGTACAGTTCTCTTTTTGCAGTACCTCATGTGACTGTGAATAGCAGGAGTATAATCCATATTATACCTTTCCTCTTATATGAATCAAAATGTCCAGAATATGAACAAAAATTATTCCTGTAATGAACTATCAACTATTAACACAGCCCGTCGACCAGAATTAAAAAATCAGCCATTTGTTAATAGCCCAACCTGAAGTGGCAAAAACAAAACTTTTCTTATATTCTCAAAATCGAATCAGTGGTCCACCATTATTTTAGACATCTTAGCTATGCTGCTAAGCTCAAAATAATGGGTAAACATCTCAGTTGGTGGAGCAGCGCGATTCTTATTATTCCATGGATATGAGCTGTCAATCTCTCTTCAATTTGTTCAATTTAGTTGACGATAGTACGATCGACACGGCAAAATTATCAACACTGTGAATTATGTTGAACTCATATTCAAATTTATTGATGGTCATTCGACCAGATCAGATAAGGCAACCCATGAAACATCATTGTATATCATAAGTGAAAGCCCGATGAGCAAACGTTTCAAAATTATTGACGCTTACAATACTGTCTCTGTGCGAACAGAAACACGAATATAATAAGTCAATTACTAATTATGGGCAAATTTGGATTCAGTTATTTCCGCAAATATATCTATAACCCAAACAGAAATTCGAAAGCATTTCAAAAATAAAGAAAAAAGATGAAGATGGCCAACTCACGTTTGAAACTGATCGTCAAAATCAGATACTTGATCTTTCGGTAAAAATTCACTGTTCCACCAACTTGAGATTAGTTTACCCGCTTTTTGATCTGACAATAGACTTCCATGTTACCATGAGTTCTATGCGAATCACATATCGCCATCTAACAGCGGTAATATCAACCTACGACTACGCACAGTGAGTTGTCTATTCACTGTACGACTACGCATCAACGGTAGCGACACCTAGTGGCCTTATTCAAAAGAAGGAAAAGCATTTCCTGCATAAGTAAAACTTTCATCAATTTTTTCGAAGTTTTATTGTATTTTATAATAACCAGACCGAAGACGATTCCATAAATGAAGTTTCATAACAAACAGTCCATCCGATCTCTGGTTATAAATGGTGTAACCAACATCTTTCTTTTATATATATATATAGATTTTTGGGTTGTCGTGGAAAATATGAACAAGTTATTAGTGTTTAGAAACTAATCTTCAGGAAAACCGAAGGAAGAACTTATTTTGGTGGGAACAATATGTTTTTTTAATTGTAGATAAAATCGGACAAAATTAAGTGTTTTTGTTAAGAAATATCGTGCTTGCAACAGGTTAACACTCCAGTATTCTCTTGTGAAGATCCCTTATTTAGGGGGAGTACTTCAAGGGCGCAGTCACCTTTACGGAAAACAAAATGCTCGAGCGCCACCCACAATAGGTTTAACAAGGTTGTGGCGCCTTAAACTCTCCACTTCTACCAAGGTAACTTTTATACAGTGGAGAAGGGTTCGGTTTAAACTAGGAAGTTAGCGATTAAAAGTAATGTTTCTATCGGTAATGCTGCCAAAAGTAAAGGTTTACTACTTAAAACACCAAAATGGATTTTACAAAGTTTACTGACCTCAAACAGAAATAACAATGAGGAGAAATCTATTAATACTAAGAACGAAAAAATGATCTCGAAAAAGTAAGCATAAAATTAAGAGTAAATGACTTAAGTATCGGTAAATATTTTACAGTGATTAATAAATTCAAGAATAAAAGGTGATCGGGTGAGGAAGACGGTCGGGCGAGGTGAGCAAATGCGAGAATTGGACGGTGAACAGGGAAGTACGGGAGTAACAGAGCAAAACTTCAAGATTCGGCAGGCCACGGAAAATATCATATAATCTAACCGCTTACAATGATGTGTTCCACACTCAAAAAATGAGAAAAAATTGTCGGTTAATACATAGATTGTGGCGGCAACGACGTCCGGACAAGTGACTCCAGAGAATGGAACCGCTTGACCTGACGGAGCGATCCTAGTAAATCTTAAACGTCCAGTGGTTGACAAAGGGTGAAGCGCGGTCGTAACCCCGTTGTGAACTCGCCGATGTCAACTCACAAGGACGTCGCTGTGAAATACGAATCTTCGAGCACCTCTAAGTGAAATAGGAATCGGGTGCGGGGGAGAACCAACAACGCCCAGACAAGTAGCCCCAGGAAAATGGAACTCCTCGACTTGACGAAGTCTCTCGTATTTTCGTCAACCTTGAGCGAATTGAGCAAGGGTGAAGCGCGGTCGTAACCTCGTTGTGATCTCGCCGATCTCAATCCTCAAAATGTCGCTGATGAATACAGAGATTAAGGCCCCACAAGGGAATCAAAATACAAGATGAAATCTTGAAAGTAAAATGGGGTTGAAAATAAGTCGGGTACGGTAGTGAACCAACAACGTCCAGACAGGTGGTCCCAGAAGTTGGAACCCCTCGGCTTGACGAAGTCTCTTGGATTTCTGTCAACCTTCAGTGAATTGAGGAGAGGTGAAAAGCGCGGTCGTAACCTCGTTGTGATCTCGCCGATCTCAATCCTCAAAATGTCGCTGATGAATACAGAGATTAAGGCCCCACAAGGGAATCAAAATACAAGATGAAATCTTGAAAGTAAAATGGGGTTGAAAATAAGTCGGGTACGGTAGTGAACCAACAACGTCCAGACAGGTGGTCCCAGAAGTTGGAACCCCTCGGCTTGACGAAGTCTCTTGGATTTCTGTCAACCTTCAGTGAATTGAGGAGAGGTGAAAAGCGCGGTCGTAACCCCGTTGCAATATCGCCGAACTCAATCCTCAAAAAGGTTGCTGATAAATCCAGAGATTAAGGAATCCCAAAGAAATGTAATACAGATACAGATAATAAAATCGAGAAAATAATGTGGATGAAATACAGGCAGGTTACGGCGGTGGACCAACAACGCTCAGGCGAGTAATCCCAGCGAAAGGGTATCACTATCACTCGACTTGAAGAAGTCTCTCGTATATCCGTCAACCTTCAGCGAATCGAGAAAGGGTGGAGCGCGTTCGTAATCCCGTTGGTACCTCGCCGAACTCAATCCTCAAAAACGTTGCTGATAAGTACAGAGATTAAGGTACCACCAGCGATAGTAAATTATAACACAGATAGGAAATAAAGAAAAATGGTTTAAAAGTCGTGGAACACACCATGATTCAATTGTAAGAATGATATTTAACGGATTATGCCATGTAAGAAATATGCACTGCACAAATAACTGGGAGTCCTGTCTCGAATTTTCCTCGCACTGATTTTATTTTTCACGGAAAACCAAATCGAAGAAACCAATGTCAAAATTTTGAAACTCAAAAATCAAAAAGAACACTGGTCGAATTAAACTGGCAAATTAATATTCAAAACGAGGAGAAGCTGAGCCCAACAACGTTCAAAAGAGCGTAAAAGGGCAAAAGAGGCCTTCCGCAGGTTGTTTCGCCCTTACAAAACCTTCGGAAATGGTGGGGTATTGACGCGCTGAAAATTAGAAAATCTTTTTTTTCCAAAATACCGGCCGTTGAAAAACGTGAAATCAACCAAGATACGGACCGCTTATCGCCATGTGCTCGGGCGTTTTTATAATTGCGGCTCTGTTTACAACGTTGAATTTATCGAATTAAATTTTCCTTTCGTTGAAATCACGAATATTTTATTGGGAAAATGATAAATGAAAACTTTTATAAATGAAAATTACGTACTTCATTACAACTTGCGGTTCCGTTTAAATTATTGAATTAAACTTTCATCCTTTTGAAATCATGAATAATTATTGAGAAATGATATATGAAAATAGGACCTGTATGAATAAAAATTACGAACTTCATTACACTCTGAATGTATTAACTCAATTTCAATCGGAAAACATGAACTTTAAGGCATTTGCATTCATACCAGAGAATCGTATCAAGCACGTATTTGGCACAATTTTTTCTATATTTTTTTTAACAGAGCCGAATTCGGAGAAATGGGAAAAAGGTTTCTTTCGGCTTCAAGAATCTACTGTTGAAATACATATATACATAAGTCAAAGACCCACTCTGTACATTTTCTTGCTATCTCTAGGAACATACATAACCTCTACTTTTCCCGCCATTTTTGAATGACCAGATTATATATGCGTACAACTCAATTCTTACTAAATATTCGATTTCACTCTAAGACTCTGGGTAGCAAGCGGTGTGATCCAAATTGGTTTTATTACAAAATATGGGAGTATCCGTAGATATAGATAACGAGCCAATCAGAATTGAAGATGAGCTTCGGTAATATGCGAGATCTGAGCATGTGCAGAAATTTTAAGAATGAACATTATTAATACTGTCTCTCTGATACATTGTACTAGTTCGTGAAACATTGTTGTTGACGCATGCGTACAACTCAATTCTCAGCAAAGATCCGGCTTCACTCTGTGACCCTGAATAGCAGGCGTATGATCCATATTGGTTATCTATACCAATAGTATAAAGAGGAAAGATTTGTATTTTTGTTTGTTTGATACGAATAGGCTCAAAAACTACTGGACCGATTTCAAAAATTCTTTCACCCTTAGAAAGCTACATTATCCCTGAGTGACATAGGCTATACTTTTCACCCGAAAAAATTAAGGATACCTATTATAACTTCAATAATTACAAAAAAATCAGCCAAAATCAGCTATTTTCACGTGCGCTGCAAAAACCGTAAGACTTACGTGGATACAATGTATGACGGAAATGTACCTCTTGAATAGTTCTACAAAAAAGTCCGCGATAGCATGTATCTATCTCTCAAGATTAACTTGCTATTACCTGTTTATGGTAATCAGATGTTTTCCAAAATTATGCACTATTTGGGAGTGTGTTTTTATGAATTGGGTATTGATCCTAATCCAACCTAATACGTTATTTATTATTTAATTTAGAACAAAATTACCCTTCACATCATACAATTACAACGAGTACATCAAAAGATATGGCAGGTTGAAGTTTTGAAGATGAAACCGCCGCGTGAAACAAATTTCTACTCGGGCGAAGCTGGGACGGCCTGCTTGTATTAGATATAACTGATAGAGCCCTTAGATCTACCTATTAAGTTATCCTTATCGGTGGATTACTGCAAATCGAGTGATTTTATAGACGAAATGTCAAAGTTTGATCAATTTTCCTGAAGAAATGGAAAAATTATGGAGAATATGAATACCAAGCTATCCATGAAAAAAGTTTAATCGAGTTTGAAATTTCCCTTCTTGCCGGATTTTTTCTTTTTTCGCGATATTCGCGAATTTAAAAAAAAATACACATAGCCTAGGCCCTAGACCCTAGAGAATCCAAATTTCACCTACTTATGAATCGATTATTCCTCTTTTTGACTGTATACAAATTTTCTTACTGTATCAATTCCAAGATTTTTTTCAGTATTCCAAGTACCATGGGCCCAACATTAGATAGAGGGATACAGATTTAACACAGAACATAGTGGGGAATATGATTATTCTATTGTTTGAACCACCGGCCTGCTAAACAGCCATTAAAAGGTAAAATACACTGTGTTAAATAGGAACTTGCAGATGGACTGGCAAAAAACCGGCCAGTTTCAGTATATGGAAGTTTACACATGCTGGCACACAATTGATGATTCTTGATAAACTGTTTCTCTTCAACCTTTTTAGCAAATAATAAAGTGTTGCAATAGGCGTCCTGAAATAATTAAAAAACTAGCTTCATTTCCTCTTAGTACTACAAACTTGTCAAATTATTGAGGATCGATAATTTTCTTGCTTGTGTATTCTCATATTTTCAACTCAGATACACCAATAAAAATGCAAGAGCAATCTCTTCTTTGAATGTTTCATTCTTCAAAATGCGCAAAATCAAATATTTAGAATACAATAGCAAACCTTAGGATTTATCGAATGACATTACACTCCCACTAGAATAACAGTTGTTTGTGCCTATTATTGCCATCCGATTAACAGTTTATGTGCAATGAAACTAAGATGATGTCATATTTAAAAAATGTTATAGGTTGGAATCGGTTTGATTCATACTAAGTATCTTACTCTCAGAGCCTGTGTAACGAATAGAGTCAAACCACCCAAGATTTACCAACAAAATAAAGTTAAGGATAGTGCAAACAAGTACCTATAGTGTAACTCAGACTATATCTGAGTATTTGAATCACATACCCATTGTACAAAGCTTTAAAACCTTCTTGTTTTGCTACTTTAACCATACAATCTATCATTCCATTATATTTAAGAACAGCATGTTTTTTATCTAGCACTTGTCCCTGAATCTGTAATCTTGTTTTCGTCAGATCGATGGGAAATGTTCCTAGAAGTAAAAGAAGTTAGACTAAGATTTATGTGAATGATCTTCTGGAGGAATACCAAACTCAGCAACACAACTTGCCAGTCCTCCATAAACAAATGGGCGCCAATCTCTATCGCCCATTCCAGTTAATGAACTACTTTAACGGATCCGTGCTACTATAAAACCTTGTTTACGCTGATATTCAAGAATTGTTCGATTGTTCCTCATCAACTTTGATGGCACCAAAATATGTTAGGTTAGAGAGGTTAGCAGATTTGACAGATAAAATATATGGTTAGGAACCACAGAGCGGAACAAATAAATTGTCAGGTAATAAATGGTCACAGCTGTCTCGATGATAAATAAGCTGTAAAATGAAATAGACCTCCAGATGATTTCTAACTCAGAGTAGATTGATCACTCTTCTTCTTCAACTGCCATAATCCCTCCGAAGGTCCGCAATCGTCAACACAGAACAACGATATCCGAATCAGAGAAGTACCGCCATGATCCGAATCAGCTGGTCTGAAAAGTTGACTCGAGGAGCGAGTGAACCACTCCATCAGGTTTTGCAGCCAGGAGTGACGTCTCCTCCCTACGCCTCTTCCCTGAATTTTTCCTTGCATTATTAGCCGCAACCACTCCTATTTGTCCCCCTTGTAGTTCGCGCTTTTTAAAAGTCAGTACCATATCAATCTCCTTTCTCATTCTCTGCAGAACATTCTCGTTTCTAACTTTGTTTACTTTGTCCATCCAACTATGGATCCTTCGGTACACTCATCATCTCAAACGCATGCAGTTTTCGAATTTCTGTCTAGTTCTGTCTTCCACAGGGTACAGCATTCCATCTAATCGTTTTAGAAAGTAAAAGTACTAAAATGTTTTCTTAATAAAACGCGTAGTTTTCGAATTATTCCTAATTTCATCGCATAAAATTGAACGAAATAATCACAAATGTCGAGAATAAGCTGGATACTTCCCTGGATTTCGAATATCATCAATTTGGCATCGTCTTCTCAAAAGCTCTGTCATAGAAAGAAGATTTTTGTTTGTACGCAAAATGGGTTAGGTAGGTCGATCAATCATAAATTGGATGGAAAACCTTTTATCACATGATATTTTTGGGATATCGAGGAGAATATGAACGAGTTATTAGTGTTTGAAACCAAGAAGAAGGAACATTTTGATAGGAGAAATATGGTTTTTTAATTGCAGATATAATTGGATAAAACTAAGTGTTTTGTTATAAGAAATATCTTGTTTTCAACATTCCTATTAAAATAAGGTCTTGAGTATTCCCTGAAAGTAATGAACGTATTAACTCATTTTCAATCGAGAAATATGAATTTTTTTTCAAAAGGCTATATTTTTTTAAAAGAGCCAAATTCGGAAAAATGGAAAATAAAAAAGGTTTCTTTTGGCCTCAAGGATCTACAGTTAAAATATTTGTACAAGTCAAAGACTCACCCTGTATATGAGTGGCAACTCTGATTACTATGAGATTCATAAATACAGTAAATGTCTCCATGTCATACAATTTTTGCACTAGGTGCGCAGTAATCTAACAATGAAATCAGCGGGATCCAATCTGAGATTTTTGTATAAAATAGTTTCACCTGAATGAAACCAAGACTCAGTCAGTCGACGATTGCTTGACATTCTTGACAATGAAAATCATATAAATGAGCAGGCCACCATATTGAAGGTAGAGGAAAAATTGGTTTGTGATGAGTTCTAAATATCTTGTTATTCTTATATTTCTTATCATTACAATGAGGGACATTTCGATAACCTATAAGACAATTTTGGCCTTCATTGTTCGAAAAAAAAATTATGTTAGGAATCTGAGAGGGATTTTTGAAATACTTAAACAATGAAAATGACTACGTATTTTTCATTCTGTTTTCATATTCATGTCGAGAGAATGAAAATCGTGATCTTTTCCGAGATTTTGATTTTTATAATTCTACACCATACTTGAATTGACCAACAAAAATGTACCCAGAAAAAGTTATTTTAGAGCTCAGACATAATACGCCACTAATCAAGAAAAACGACCTTGAATTCCATGTATCCCGCTTATGCTCCGAGAACGTAGTATTTCAGTATTGACAGTATTTGTATAACACAGAACATATAATCGGTATATACCAAGGACTTTATACCATGAGACAAACATGTCTTTCGGTCTCATTACACATGTTTATCCAGTTCATGAGGAATCACATATAAGCTGTAATGGTTTCCCTCTGCCAGTGTTGCCTTGTTGTCGCTAGTTTATGGTTTATCAAAAAGAAGGCTGTGGTCCAAAGTGACTAGATTCGTACGGACCCTACCCCCAGATAACCTCTAATATTTTCTGACGGTTGTTTTTGTTTACATTTTTCTCAATATCAACAAATCAAATTAATTCCTTCAAACCAAACGAGTTTTGGACATGTTTGGGAGTTTCAATTCAGTCATGAAATTGTTCAATGAAAATGGATAATACAGAACACAAAATAACGTGTGCAATATGTGGAGCTTTTCATACTACAGTATCTTGTGATTATACTACTACAACCAACTATGTAAACAAGAAGTCATCGTGTAGTGTAGAACCTTTATATGAAATCAATTTTTTCCAGATCTACAATAGAACAATTCCAACAAAGGCTCGATTAACTTTACCAAATGATTTTTTGTTGAATAATTTGTCTGATGGAAGATATAGGGTTGTAACTAATGTTTTCATTCAAAAAGGAACACGCTTTGGCCCTTTAGATGCTGCAAAAAGCTTCACATTAAATCCGGCTATTCAATTCCCTTTGAAAATTTTCCCGTTTGGTGAAGAAATTTTTTTAGAATATTATTTAGATAATGCAGATGAGGATACTTCCACATGGATGATGTTCATTGAACCAGCTGAATATTATGAAGAACAGAATTTGATCTGTTATCAAGTAAGATTGATTAATAATATCATGATTTTTTTATAAAACTTTGGATTTCAAGGAAGAGCAGTATATCTACTATATATCCTTGAAAGATATAAATGAGAATGAATCATTAAAAGTTTGGTATGCACCTTATTATGCTACCAAGATGGATAAACCACTACTTGAAAGAAAAAAGGTTGCTGATAATCTTCTGGATATTACAGGTAATTTTCAATATGTTTTAGATTTTTTCAAAACCAAAAGATTCTCCCGAAACTTTGTTGTTTCTCACCTGTTATTTTATTTCGTCAATTCATGTGCTGAACTCAGATTATTTTCTAATTAATTATGGCCCAAATATGGAAGAAGACAACACTAGAATTATATTTCAGTATGTAATTAAGGATCTTGCTCTCTATATTGATAAGCACTTAAGATTTTCTTACTTTATTTTTATTTATCTTTTTTTCATTTTCCATTTTTCCGAATTCGGCTCTGATGAAGAGATATAGCCATTTGAAAAAAAGTTGGGCTTAGTACGTGTGTGATGTACCCAGCTAGGGTAGGTTCGGTCAATCGTCATACAGTTGAGGGATGGTGAATAATACGATGCAGACTCATCAAAGGGATTTATTTCTTAGACACACTGAATCACATTGAATTGAATATTATGTTTACTACGACAATAACTGACTAACAAGCAATCAATACGTAAACACTTCTCTGAATGAATCTCCCTTGCCAATTGTTAAATATTCTTATAAATGTTTACTTGTTTTAATAACATCATAATCGATAACATAAATGACAATGGCGAGACCTAGAGCTCTGGCTTTACGTGCTGCTTCAGGTCTAAAGGGAGGTCGAATAGTCCTTGTTATCTCACGTACGAAATATACAGGGTGTTCAACATACTACACTTACCTGAAACAATTCTCTGCAAACACCTCGAAGTTCATATTTTTCGATTGAAATTGAGGTGATTAGATGTTCTGGGTGATATAATTAGAAAATACTCAAGCACTAACCTTATTTGAATGAGAATGTAACAAACACGATATTTCCTAACAAAAACACTTAGTTCTCTCCGATAATTTCTGCAATTGAAAAGCCATATTTCTCCCACCAAAATGAGTTCCTTCTTCGATTTTCCTTTGATTAGTTTGTAAACACTAATAATTTGTAATATTTTCCTCTATATCCTGAAACGATCTCATAAAAATTGGTTTCTTACTAACCTATCCTAACTCCATTAATCAAAGTCATATGATTCGAGGTCAATGACCCAACCTAACCCATCTTGTCCGTGATATTTCACAGAACTCTAGAGAGGACGATGCCAGATTGCCGATTTTCTCTTCAAACAATGGTATAGGCGACCTCAAGAACGCAGTACGTCCCCTATCGTTAACGGAAGACCTATCGCAAAGGCACTAGTTTTGTTTACTTTTCGCTAAAGGCTTCTAGGCATTGCTCTTTGGAAATGCGAAACGAGTAGTTCTGATTCTCGCCGATATAGCGCTACGATCTTAATTTCAGTCGCGGTGCGCTGCGATGTAGCCGCCACGCAAGACAAGACGTTGTTCTGTGTCTCCAGAGTCCCATCACAGGCCAGTCTGTGATACAATGAACGACACTTAAGCCCGCAACGGACGGCGAGCGATAATATAATATATATTATAGCCTTTGAATAAAGAACCTCAGGAAGGAGCATAAGGTTCGAATTTGTGCGACCAAATTGGGTTACCAGTATGGCCGACAAAGGTTTCCGGAATCAGTGGCGTAGTGTAAAAAGAATAAGGGAATATCTCAAATCGTTGGCAGTGAATTAATTCAATATGTGAATAGTGCAAAAAAGTTAATTGAAATCGGTTTCAACCTTTTATTGGTTTTATCCATTTAGATGAGAAGTTAACCAAATAGCGAATTACCAAGTTTAGTGAATGATAATAATATGACATCACCTACTGTATTTCTCCATGTTACACCAATGGTTAACCTCAAAATTTCTTCCTACTTTTGAATTCTTTATATAACTGAATATATCTTTCGAAACACTTACCTATGAAAAGTTAAAGTATTATCCTGTCTTTTTTTACTATCAGATCGGCCACAAGATGCACAACTAACCATTTTGAAGTCAAAATAACAAACTTGTTTACACGAAATTCCAACGTGACGAGTAATAATTGGATTAGCAATATGGCCGTTTCCGTCGCACTTTTATACGTAGCAAATGAACCTTGTGCTCCTTCCTGTGGTTCTATGTTCTAAGATTATAGCTTTGCATTGACATATGTCATTTTAGTATGGAAAAATATCGTAATATCGGAATATATATTAGGCAATCCAACGACCTGTCAAATATGT
The DNA here is from genome assembly GCA_951802165.1 of Adalia decempunctata. NCBI lineage: Eukaryota > Metazoa > Arthropoda > Insecta > Coleoptera > Coccinellidae > Adalia > Adalia decempunctata. Next base: position 58,142,928 of record OX637696.1, on the reverse strand, counting down.
TTTTGAGGTTAGTTGGTGGTCAAACAAACCAAATTTAGCTTTGTTCATGTAGACATTGAAACCGTTTATTTGCTTGAAAAATTGTTTTACGCGGACATTTTTTTGATATTTCTAGTCAATCTTACTCTTAGGAATATCAGACCAGTGAAAATTATTTAAATTAAGTGCATTTTCAATAAAAAAATGCCATAAATGTGTGCCAAAGTTGGATGTGCAAGTCGTTCAAATTATGAGGATTTTCTTGAATATTTTGGAACACCCAGTGTGTGTAACTTGGTGTATTAAACACATATTAAATGACTTATCAGGAAACAAAAGGAAATTGGGTCAGCAGTCATCAAGACTTGACAATATCGAAGATAAGAAACTAAAGTGAATGTGTCTTCGTAGACACTGAAATAAGCAGTATTCAGTTCATTTAAAATGTAAAACTGATGAATATTTAAATTTATATCACATAAAAGGATAAAGAAGTTACAGGGACAGTGCTCTGATTAATATTCCTTCTCCAATACTTTCTCTTCAATCTCTTCGGGCTCCCAATACTAAAAGTTGTAATCATATGAAATTTTCTTCGTTAGTGATACTTCGGGATACTTTTTGATATTAGAAATCATAAAAACTCACTCATGAAATGCATAAGATAATAAATTCCTCATAATTACTGCAAGCCAGCGACCTGTCAGAAAATTTATAGGTTATCTGGAGGCAGGGCGCCACGTGGTTTGGATTGCCTAATTATAGCGTCGTCCGCGGGGCTTGGTGCATTTTCATAAGGAGCGATATTGGTGTAATATATGAGATATAATATATCGCTCGCCGTCCGTTGTGGGCTTTAGATTTCGATTTATTTACTTGCAGAGAAGTGTCGATTTAAAATTGATATTGTTTAGATAGAAATTTTCCTGAAGGATCGGTTACAATAAATTTTCAATAGAAACTGTGCTTATAAACTGTAATTTCATACTTCTCAGAATTCAATAATTACATCGAACGTTTTTTCATCATAGTGTAGCGGACGAAGTCCTTCCGAATACGTCTCTGGACTCTCTGTGATTCCTCGTACTGAAACTCTCGAAGCGTCTCGACTCTCGATATCTCCGGAATATTCTCGAGCAGGGCTGTATCGATATGTAAAGACGCGCACGTTGGGGACGAGTCAGTAACTTCCTGAATAGAGCCGAATGGAATTGTGGATAGCGAATTCCAAGTAGTGAATATAAATTAGCAACTGTGTAAATAAATCAGTATTAGTTATTGTCCATAAATTAGTGTGATAAGTTAGTGGTATTGTAAATAAATTAGACATTTGAACAAGCAGACAATTTGTTTAACCCCGAGAACGTTACAATAGATATTTTAGTCTTGACGAAGTGGATAAACATTGACAACATTGTTAAGAGACCAGAGAAGAAATAATATTCGATAATATTTAATTCATGGAAGCATTCAGATTTTTTATGAAATTCATGATTTTTTCCTCAAATTTCTTCGTATACATTTAGGAATAACTCGAAAACGACGCGTTTTATTGAAAAAATATAAGAATACTTTTATTTTCTAAAATGGTTGATTCTTAGGAAAATATGAACCGTTTATCTTTTTCAATTGATGTTATAGTATTTTTGCGTGAATTTATGAGTCGACTACGCTGTAACTTTTATACCAGGAGAAATATGGAATAAGTTTCAACTGAGGAATATGCACCATGAATAGAGTAGACAATCAACCAAAATTCTGTTCATTCGAGATATCGGTTTCGAATATATGGAAAGAATAGTGTTCAATTCATGGATTTTTGACACCCTGTATCTTTCAAACGAAACCGAATTTCGAAAAATGGTATGGGAAAAAAGTGTTTCGTTCGATGAGGAATCTACAGTTGAAATATATGTACAAGTCAGACTCACCCTGTATAAATATTGCTTTGAATTTGTAATGAAATTGATTACGGTACTATAGAAACGTATTCGAGTTGAATTGTCAAACTTGACGCATATAATAGTAATTTACGTAACAAGTCCGGAAAATAGGGTTTTTTTGGACGAATAGACAAAATTCTAGGACGAGCCGGAGGCGAGTCCTGGAAGTCTGTGAGTCCAAAAAAACTATTTTCGGGCGTGTTGCGTACAATAATGAACAAGAAGTATAATGTCCCTAAGTTGGAACAAACTAAAATACATATCAGAATTGGACTAGTAGAGATCTAGTTTCCGAAGCACACCATCACGTGGCACCACCACAGGAAGACAATGCATTACCGGTTTCTGGCTTATTGGCCGTCATCAGATGCATGTAGCCTTATCCTGAGATGAGAACCAAACTGAAACGGCAGAACTTATATTACTCCCTTGCAAGAACTATTGAGTACAGTTTTGTACAGTAGTTCCACCTAGGGGGCAAATGTCTACGCTTCATTCCGGAGGTTACCTCAAAAACTAGACCTCTACGTACATTCATTTTTCCCGAACGTAATCTCGCAACAACTCACTTTGGAGTTTTATGCATTACCGAGGGAAGTCGAATACGCCCGGTTCATACGGTTAGGGTCCCGCAATTATGAATAATGAACAAGTAGGATAATGTCCCTAAGTTGGAACAAACTAAAATATATATCAGAATTGGACTAGTAGAGATCTAGTTTCCGAAGCACACCACCAGGTGGCACCACCACAGGAAGACAATGCATTACCGGTTTCTGGCTTATTGGCCGTCATCAGATGCATGTAGCCTTATGCTGAGATGAGAACCAAACTGAAACGGCAGAACTTATATTACTCCCTAGCAAGAACAATTGAGTACAGTTTTGTTCAGTAGTTCCACCTAGGGGGCAAATGTCTACGCTTCATCCCGGAGGTTACCTCAAAAACTAGACCTCTACGTACATTCATTTTTCCCAAACGGAATCTCGCAACAACTCACTTCGGAGTTTTATGCATCACCGAGGGAAGTCGAATACGCCCGGTTCATACGTCTAGTTTTTGAGGTAACCTCCGGGATGAAGCGTAGACATTTGCCCCCTAGGTGGAACTACTGTACAAAACTGTACTCAATAGTTCTTGCTAGGGAGTAATATAAGTTCTGCCGTTTCAGTTTGGTTCTCATCTCAGGATAAAGCTACATGCATCTAATGACGGCCAATAAGCCAGAAACCGGTAATGCATTGTCTTCCTGTGGTGGTGCCACCTGGTGGTGTGCTTCGGAAACTAGATCTCTACTAGTCCAATTCTGATATGTTGCGTACAATATTTTTTCGGCAACCTTGTAGAATTACAAATCAATGAGACGACACATTTTTTTATTATACATTTTGATTATTATTTGAATTGAAGAGAACAGAACTGTCATCCGTTATTTCGTTGCTATTGTGATGATCATCACAATGACAACAACGTGAGTTTTTCCGGTCTAGGCCGGAAAGTACGTACTTTCCGGACTAGGCCGGGAAATGTTACTTTATAAAAGAAAAAGCGTACGGGAAGTGGGTACTTCCCGGACGGTTGCCGAAAAATTTAATTTCTATACTCCATTCACTTTTATAAAGTATTCCGGTTGGCCATGATTTAGGTTTATCAAGTTCTTTTACTTAAAACTGACGCAGGTTGGCACTCGTGAAAATAAAATAATTCTGAGCGATGTTGCCAATGCTATTCTATTTACTCTTTTTTGTGAATGTGAGTTGTGACAAAAGAATCGGAGTACATACTACTACATTTTCATACTGGGGTATTTCAAGTTGTGCAAAAAGGCATTTAAATGTCTTCTTGAGAATTTTGAAAAGTGGGGAATTCCATAGGTCCGTCTGTTCGTTTAGAAGTTTTTCTGTCGGGTTATTCGTTGTTTTGTACAAATCTAGAAAATTCTCATGTTGAATTTTCACTAGGGTTCCGCGTTTCACAAGTTCTAAAAGAGGCATATACAATATAAATCTCAAACAGTTATGTCAAAATAGACTCTTCCTCAATAGAGAAGAGGCGATGTTTCGCGACAATATGGTTCTTTCACATCTCTATTATTGTGATATTAAACATTGTCCCTGTATAACAGTGGCGGATTCACATAGACTTCAAAAAGTGCAGAATTAATTTTTGGGATTAATTTTCGTTATACATACCTTAATTTCAGAACATTAGTCCTAAATTAAGCGAGATTGATTGGTTGAATATGAGACAGAGGCGTGGTCTCCATTCGGTATGCTAGTTTTTTTTTATTAGCCAAAAGATGTCGCCAAATTTTTACAAGATTCCGATATTACGTACACACCTTCAATGTTCGCTTTAGTGGGAGACTCACGATACCATCACTTCGTTGCAGTTTTTCATGCTGTAATTTTTCTATAACATTGCCAGATGTTTGAATGATTTCCCCGTTGATTATTCGATCGCTGATCAAACCTTTACAAAACAGAAAATTAGGAGATAGGCGTTGAGTTGGGTCTCGGTTTTTATAGGATGAGGTGTACTTACGTTTCGGTTGGGTATACCTTCTTAATCTCTTTTAATTTGTTGATTTATTTCTTTTCATTGTTTGCCCCACAAAGGGACATTGTGTGTTAGTTGATCAGACGTTCGGGGTATGATAGAGATGATATGCCCTGGCTGAACGTCGCTTCTCATTATAAATTTTAAAATGATAATTTAACACTATACTTCTCAATTGAATTATGTATCTGATTACATCCTGCATAAACTGCATGCTTTTTTGTTTTTAGCGATTATCCTCTCTTTCTTTATAAAAAATTATATATTTTTAGCATTGAATAAACTCGTCAAATCCCAACAAAATATTCCTGATACAGATAGTTGGACTTGCAAGTTTTGTAATGTGATTATTAAAGAGATTACAAAATTTGCTGATCATTTGATTGAAGAACATTATAGATCTCAACTCAAAAATAAATGCAAAGGATGCAAGACTATTTCCAAAACTCAAAAGGTATGTTTTCACTATATTCTTATTGGAAATGTTTGCACTTCTTTACTCGAAAAAAAATACACCCACCAGTTCAACACTTAAAATCGTCGAGAAACTACGTTGGGCACAAGATTCAGATTCCATCCAGATTTCCATTTCCACGAGAAAGAGCTTCATTAACATCAGGTGGTGTCTGTGTTGCCTGTCATTGCATCTGACAGAATCAGTTAATTTGGCGGGAAATAATGACTTCTCTGCGATGCTACAGAGAATCTAGAACTTGCCCGAAAAAATGGCTGCTTTATACAATTGAACTAACTGACTAATTCAACTTTTTTTCGAATTCGTATGGGATCATAGAACTACCGTTGAATTAACCATTTCGAGGATTTATAAAATGATTCAAGGAAGTCTCCTAGTATCTTAAAGGCTTTCAATTAATTTGAGAGATATATTGCCGGTGTATCTGAGCCTTCTGAATGAAGTTTATTCATGTTGCATGCCCAATATTCCATATATTCAAATTTATATTTCATTAGAAAACTATTGATTGAATATGAATTTCACCATTTTAGTGCCTTTGCAAACATCAGGAAAAAGTGAAGCATCCATACAAAAATAACAAAATATTAACAGTAGACAATATACACGCTGAAACATCATCAGATCGAATTAGTAGCCGAGAAATTTCCATTGGAGGCCCTTTACTGAATTGCACGACCTCATTTGATAATCTGGATAATTCGGAATTTATGCCATCTCTATACCAGATAAGTGAAGATTCGCAAATTTTATGCGTGGAAAATTTCAACACCGAAAATTTATTGATGGCAGAAAATTTCAAATCATTGGCTGATTTTAATTTCGATATTGAGGAGATGAAAGAAGGGATTGGTTGTGACATTTGTTTCAAGAATTTTACTACTCTTCCCAATTTGATTCAACATCTGAGAGGTCACAGAGGGGAATATTACTGTTCAAGTTGCAATAAGGTAGGCATTGCATTTTATATTCTTATATAATGTAGTGTAAAAGTGCGATATAACTCGGTTACACATCGACGCGGACGTAAGTCCAGAGTAGAGAGAGAGAGAACTGTCATTTATTGTCATACAAAATACAACAAAAGCCAGAGTAGATTATTCACCAAAACAATGTCTCGCGGAATACCTAGTCCGCTAAGTTCCAATAGTCATTTGTTAATCCATATAACAATTATCAGATCCTCTGGTGGTATTCTGTCGAAAATTAAAGTGGGTTTTTCATGTGTATACAAGCTTTAAGGCCTTTGCTTAAAAAGTTACAATATGCTTTCAAAACATGGAAAAAAAGAGTTTTTATTGGAAATAATATTGAAAGAACTCTACCAACATTTTTCGATCTAACAGAATTTCATAATTCGAAAGAAGGTGTTGAAAAGAATCATTTCTTGCAAATCTGTTTTAACTCTAGTATTGTGTCTGTAAAAGCAAAAGTTTTCTAATAAAAAATAAAATACCACATTATGAATGAACGGATCTACTGTAATCGAAAATATAGTAGGTGTAATTTGATGCTTGAAAAAATCTGAAACATCTAGTGGGTTCCTTCTGGCTCCCGCGAGAACTGATGCCCATGTGTGATGAAGGCTACCGACAGCGGGAAAGAGCCATTTCAGATGCGACTGATGGTCGGTCCTGATCTTAGACAAAGGACTAAGGTCCTGATGGTCAGTCGGGGCCGGTGTGAACTTGTAGTCCTCTCACATGCATGCGTATCATCAGTCGACCGATGGAACAAGCAGGAGCATTGGTTCAGCCCGCTGCGTTTGCGTGTCGTCGGCTCGAGCTGTCAAAGGAGGCTTTCACATGTATGCGCACCATCCGTATGCGATTGCGGTGTTGCACATGCAATTGAATATTCTTACGATTTTTTACGTATTTACGAAAGGATTGTATTTGTGAACCATTTATAGTGGATAATAGTCAATGGGTGGGAAAAAGTGAAATGCTGAAATGCTCATTAGTGTTATAGAAAAAAGAGAAAATCTGGGTTCGTTCTTTAGAAAATTTTAAAAATATAGATTTGAATATTGGGAGGATGTGGCTCAGATCTGTGTATTGCAGGAAGATTTCAAGAATCTTTTTCAATGACAACAGCAAAAAGCAAGTAAGTTTGCGTATTCATCAACAGATTGATTGTCGGTAATGTCCTCGCTCCTCAACTTTTCATCTGAGGTCCTTTGATTTTGAAATACAGGATGATAGAGTGAATTTTAAAAGTTTAATGAATCTTGAACCAACCATTGAGCAGATTTCCTAATAACGCATCCATGTGAAAACTAATACCGCAGACATTGATGGTCGGTCCTGATGGTCGGCCGGGACAGGCGTTTGAACTGGAATCGGATTTCAAAATCCAGTTCAAACGCCGGCCCCGACCGACTATCAGGACTGACCATCAGTCGCATGTGAAACGGCTCTTATGTTAGGCTATAGAGATACATGGATACATAAAACGAGGTCCACACTTTCGTTTACTTATTAGCCACTGACGAATTCAACTTTTCAAGGCAAGGGATTACAAGTTTCCACAACAATTAGGTATCTATGGACCAAAGATAACCCACATGAAATTCAAGAAGGTCGTTACCAGTTTGAATTTTCACTACGTATGGGTCAGAAATGTTGGCAAAAATATTATTGGACCGCATTTTTTCCGGCAAGGCTGCATTGCGTATCCTATACAAATAATATTCTCCAGGAGCAGCTTCCCATTTTACTTGAACATTTTCCAGTAACTATTCGACTACGAATGTGGTTTATGCACTATTTCGAGCCAGCCGATCTCTGCACAACTGCTCGTCAGAACTTGAAGAACGACAGGTATCCAAATCGTTGAGCAGGTACAGGAGGACCTCAATTTTGGCCTCCCAGATCTCCACACTCCAAACTCCGCCTGCATAGTCGCTGGATGGATTGAGTAGTTCAGTGGCTATGTTGCCGGTCCCAAGCCCGGGTAAAGGAGGAGGGTTCGAAGGCAAGGTTAGCACCCTACTGGAGGTAAAAAAAAATAGTAATGCTCACAGAACCGGAAACTTGCCTCGGAATAGGACTGATATAATGGTGACGACACATGCGCGAAAAAGGATGAAGAGATGGAAAAATCGAGATGTTATGCGGTTTGCCACTTGGAATATCAAATCACTCAACGGAAGGGAGCAGGAAACACTTCAGGAACTGAAAGATCACAACATCGATATTTGCGCCTTACAGGAAACAAAAAAGAAAGGGAAAGGACAGATACAATATCAAGACTACATATTGGTGTACAGCGGTGTCGATAGACATGAGCGAGCTAGGGAAGGCGTAGCTTTGTTGGTGCATAATAAGCACAAGCTGAATATAGACCAGTGTCAGTACATATCATCCCGTATAATTGTTGTCACAATACACTTGGAAAACCAGAAAAGAATGAATGTAATATCAGTGTATGCACCAGAGGACAATAAACCCAAAAAGGAGAGAGAACTTTTTTACGATCAACTGCAAGAAACTATAGAACGCCAACCTGCAAATGAAACAACGATCGTTCTTGGAGACTTCAATGCACGTATCGGAAGTGAAATCATACCAGGAATAAAACAGCGATTCAATGAGGACGTGATAAATAGTAATGGAGAACTCCTGATAAATTTGTGCGCATTGAGCGAGTTAAGAATAAACAACACCTTCTTTAATCATAAAGCCCATCATAAGTACACGTTTGAAAATTCAAGAGGGCAAAGATCGACCATTGACTATATATTGAGCAACAGACATATACATCCTGCTCAAGTACGAGACGTCAGAACTTTAAATTCAGCTAATGTCAATAGTGATCACAGGCTACTGATGGGAAAAATTAAACTAAGGTTACCCCTAAAAAGAAACAACAAAACGAACAGAAAAGAACAAAAACTGAACGTAGAATCCCTATGGCACGACTCCACAAAAGATTTATACCAGCGAAGACTACAGGAAAAATAGAAACAAACGCAATAGATTCGAGAGGCGATGTCGATGTTTGCTGGCAAAAGTTGAAGACCAACATTGAAGAAGCTGCGAATGAGGTACTTGGCAAACGCATGATAAATATGGACAAGGGAATTAATAGAACCCCCTGGTTTACTAACGAAATAAAAAAGAAGTGCAGTGAAAAAAAGCATGCGTATCTGAAATATCGAGCACAGAGAACCCCAGAATCATATGAACAGTACAGAACAATCCGTAACGAAACAAATTCGCTCATAAGATCAGCTAAAACCAGCCACTGGGAAAAGTTTTCCAAAAGAATGGAGAGCGACTTTTATGGACTGCAAAAACAGATGTGGCGATTGATAAGATCCCAGAGAAAGGAAATAAATGAGTTAATTGAGCCTAAGCACATATCAAGGGAAACCTGGACCGAATACCTGGAAACACTCTATAAAAAAGAAGAAGATACCATCGAACGCAACAACGCACCAGCAATAGTTACCAATGACAATATAGAAGTAGAGACTGCAGACGTTGAACTGGCACTTCGACAGCTGAGGAATAGAAAAAGCCCCGGACTAGACGGCATCCCAAATGAATTGCTCAAGTATGGGGGGCAGCATCTGGTTAAACAGTTGACCTTGCTGACTAAGGCCGTCTTCTACCACCACAGAATACCGGACCAATGGCGAACAAGTATCGCCATCCTCATGTTTAAAAAGGGAGACAAGAAAAAACCAGAGAACTACAGGGGTATAAATCTACTCAGTACAACATTAAAATTAATAACTAAAATAATCACCAACAAGATTAACAATATTATTTCCCTATCCGATGAGCAACAAGGCTTCAGATCAGGGAGATCATGTAATGATGCAGTATTTGTTGTGAGACAGATCGTTGAGAAATCTATTGAATATAACCGACCTGCATATATGTGCTTCGTAGATCTTCAGAAAGCATTTGATCGAATTCAAATACAAGATGTCGTACACCTACTCTACAAAAGACAGATACCGCACAACTTAATCAAAGTGATTGAAGATATATATAGCTCCAACAAAATACAGGCTAAAATCGATGGAGAGCTCACCAGACCTATATCGGTGGAGAAAGGAATTCGACAGGGTGACTCTTTGAGCCCATTGCTTTTCAACCTGATCATGGATGAAATAATACAAAAAGTTCGGCGTCTCAGGGGGTATAAAATGGGCAGTGAAAATATTTCGATTCTTTGCTACGCTGATGACGCAGTGCTGATTGCAGAGAACGAGGACGACCTGCAGAGGCTTCTGTATCTCTTCAATTCCATAGCAAAATCCCTGAATATGGTTATATCTGTCACAAAAACAAAATGTTTGACTACATCCAAATATCCTCTCAGATGTAAACTCGTCGTCGATGACCAAATCATACAGCAAGAGATGACGTTCAGATACTTGGGAATAGAGCTTTGTGGTTTCGGGGATGTAGAGTCCGAGGTGAGACAACAGGTAAATAAGGCAATGAGAACAGCTGGATGCATGAACGACACCATATGGAGTAACAAACATTTGCGAACCGAGACAAAGGCAAGAATCTACAAAGCTACCATAAGACCAATAATGACGTACACATCAGAAACACGACCAGACACAACAAAAACTAAGAGGTTGTTGGAAACATGTGAAATGAAAATCCTAAGGAAAATAGCTGGAAAAACGCTATTAGATAGAGAGCGCAGTGACAACATAAGGAAAATGTGCGGGGTGGAAGAGGTGAATGAGTGGATCCTGGGGAGAAAGCACGAGTGGAATGCACACATAGACCGAATGGATCATGATAGAATGGTCAGAATTGCACGTGATAAATCACCAACTGGAAGGAGAAGTATAGGAAGACCGCGGAAAAGGTGGAGCGATAACCTGACTGCCAACTGAAGACCGGACAAGTTACGAAGAAGGAACAGGCAAAAATGCCTATAATGAAGAAGGAAGAAGAAGAAGATCTCCACACTTCAACTCCTTCGACTTTTGCATCTGGGGTCACCTGAAGTTCTTGGTTTGTCCGACCCCCATTGAATTTGTCAATAAATCGCACCATCGTATCTTGCGAGATAATCCAAAACACACCAGGAATATGTCAAAGATTGCACCAATTTTCGAGATGATCACTTTATTTCTGTCTAAAGGTTGAGAAGTTTTTAGAACACCGTTCAGTTTGATCTTGAGGACTCTTTCTTTGTTGTAGTACACGTAATTTTCATTTGTTCGCTTCTTCAATTCAATATTATACCAAAATAAACCATGCTTACATCCAAAGCCGAGACAAGCGGAATAATTTAAAATACGACTCACTCATTTGTGCAAACAAAACGTAACATCCGTTCATGCACATTTTTTTTGTTAGGAAACCATTGCTTTCGCGGACACAACAAAGAAATTGAATAAAGCTATTATCCTATTATTCGTAGATTATCATGATTATAGATGTTGCTATATAGTCCATTTCTTTCAGGTTTTTAGCAGAAAGGAAAATCTGAGATATCATTCTTGTACGAAAAATTCCAACTATACCTGTTCATCTTGTAACCGAAATTTTTCACAACAAAAATACTATAAGAGGCATATTGATGTAGTACATAATCATAAATTTAAATGCAATCATTGTCTAAGAAAATATTCAAACAAATATGAATTGAATAAGCATACTTGCACAATGCAGGAGGATCAATATAGGATGTACGTATGTGGAATCTGCAAGAAATTGTTTTCACAACAAAGATGGCTCAATAAACATATTTCGAGACAACATACAAATAACAAGATGTTCATATGTGAGATTTGTTCGAAGCAGTATACCACAAAGTTCTTGTATGACATCCATGCTCGAACTCATAAAGAACCAATGTTCAAATGCGAAATATGTCTAAGGGAATTCCACCGTAAAGATGTTTTGAAGAAACACATCATAAACAAACACAATAATGAGGTATGAATTTTTATGCATGTTCTACCGTTTGTGTATTATACAAGGTGAGTCTTGGTTTTACTCGCGCATCATTTATATTTTGACTACTACTATCGTGATTCCATTCTGAAATTTGTAATTTTCAGGAATTCAGTTGTGACAAATGCAACAGAAAATTCAAGTCCAAAGAATATTTGCTCCATCATCAGGCAGTTCATATGAAAGCTAAATACAACTGCAATATTTGCAACTCTTCATTCAAAACAAAATCGAATTTAATCAGACACAGTAAAATCCACCAGAAAAAAGGGGATACACCGGAAATTGAATTGCTGCAATGCAATTTTTGTGAAAAGCGATTGAAACTCAAAAGTTCTCTTGTGAGGCATATACATAATAAACATTTATCATCAAATGGAGTTTTACAAAATGCAGTTGAAGTGAATAATGATAGAGAGAAGGATATTCTTCATTTCCTAAGTGATGATTTGAATCTGATGGCAGATTCACAGGATAATGTTGATTCGATAAATGTAGCTGTGGATGATTTAGGAAGAAAGCAAATCCAAGTGATAGATAATATATTACTGAAAAAAAGCGAAGAAATGGGTCTTGGAATAAACAGTTTTATTTTAAATTCGAATGCTGCAAAATCAAATTCTCAAGTGAAATTGAATGAAAATGTGAAAATTGGAAATGCAAAAGGTACAGATAGAGAATCGTACTTGTCGATGCCTGATCTGATGGGAATAGAAAACGATATAATTTCAGGTATGTGATCTTGAATTATTTGAGATTCGATTAGTTCAACTTTGTTTCTGTTGGTAGTGCTTGAAACTCTCAATGCATAAAGAAATTTTCCAAACATGAAACAATGTAATCTTGATCCTGACAATTCGCCACCTAAACTGATAAATTCTTTCAAAAAACAAATTGGAGTACAATAGGTGTTATTTGGGGGCACGGCAGTGGCCCCGCCAAGTCGAGCGCGAAGCAAACACTGCCGTACTATCTTTACCCGAACCATTTCGCCGCATTTTCAAGCCCCTATTTGAGAACCTCCGGATGAGACCAGAATGACGAAATTTTCGTCATCCAGTAAGCTATAACCACGTACTCAAAATCCAAAATTTCAAGTGTGTAGGTCATTTAGTTCCGAAGTTACGCGAAAGCAAAGTTTCGCATTTTCGACCCTAATTCACTCATGATCATCAAAATAGAACTAGTACTTCCCATAAACTCAGAGAGCTGAAATTTGGTACATAGTTAGGGTTTAATGGCCACATAAAGGGAAAATTATAAAAACTAGGATAATCGAAAATCTGTTGGCACGTCACGTGAGCTCACGTGCTATCACGTCATCTTCGCAAAATGTGCAACCACAATAATGTATGGAAGTTTATGCGCTTGGAAACACATTGTTATCATACTCAATATGTGAATATCGACTTTAGAATATAAATTGAAGAAAAATAATAATCGGGTCATCAGTCTTATACACAGTGATATTTTTACTGTCTCATTTATTGTTCAAGGAAACGATAGGTTTTCGAAAGCTAGGCCGGAACAATATATGAGACAGTAAAAATTATCACTGTGTATAAGACTGATGACCCGATTATTATCCTTTTTCAATTGTTATCATTTCACGCATTCACGAAGTTAGCATCTGCTGTCACTTGATAGCACACCAGAACTACCCGCAAATTTACATTTTCTAACCGTAAGTGATATCACGTCGGATATTTTGTGAAGTGATTGATGAAGTGAAAATGGATGAAAATTTGATCGAACTTGTCAGGCTTCATGAAGTGATCTATGATCATTCTTCATAAGAGTACAGGGATCAGAATGTACGACAACAAGCTTGGGTGCTGGGTGCTCATTCAACAATTGTTGTACTATTTGAGGTAATCCTCCCACCTCTTCTCTTCGTTTATTTATTTGGTGAATCAAATCTCTTCTATCAGCAACTGTAATAGCAGTTATGTTCTCTATATCTTCTTTCCATTCCGTCTTCGGAAGCTCTTGCTTGATGAAGAAGAAACTGTGTTTCGCTCTGTATCACTGAATATGAAAATGCTATGAAATTGATGTGCAATATAGAACGTCTATTGCTCTTCAGAAAAAACATGGGTCTGCGGTGGTTAGATTGGGAATAGAAAAAATTGAATCCGAAAAAGAATCGGGTAAGAGATGGGCTATATGGACAAGTTTTTGGTATCAAACTATAGGTTTTCGAGGACGCTGAAATTAATAAAAAATAATCGGAGGCTCTATCTACCATAGTTCAAAACCGAAAAAAAATAAAGATTTGTAATAAAAAAACTCTCTTAAAAAATAAGTGTCAAATAAGAAAATCTAATAAAATAGATCAATATGCCCACGTTTCTACAAAAAGAAGTGAAATCCCACCAAAAACATTCTGTAAAAACTAGCCAAGTCTCGATGGAGCTGCTTATTTATCTCTAAAAAGTAATGAAATCTAGAAAAAGTCGAGCCAAGTTTAAGGCTCCTTACTGCGATTTCTTTATTATTATAGTTAATGTTGTGTGACTTGGCCGTTGAAGGGTACACAAGGGTACAAAACCAGCTCCATGACACCATTGCACCAATCTGTCGCCAGAAACGCAACCCATTGACGATGAAAAATTGCCACTTGGAAAACGTTCATTCAATTGTAGGCTTGATAAAGCTGCGTATTCAATAATACGAGCCTGAAACAAACAGCATAAACAATTATTTCCAGTACAGAGGGACTTCTAATCATTGATAGAAGACCGTCTGTACGTCTATTTTATTTTAGATCGGTGGTCGATTTGACGCTCCAAAAAGAAGGGAGCAGCAGTCAGCATTGTCAATGCTGAATGCATATGTGTTGCACAATCAACAACAGCCTAAAATGAGACACTAGCGTCCAATTACCAATACCAGCATGGGCTATTATCTCGCTTAACAAACATTGGTAGTTACAACAGATATAGCATTACGTGTAAACAAAATTGACTTGTACCCACTAACGTATGAGAATGTTCAACGGCCAAGTCACACAACATTAACTATAATAATAAAGAAATCGCAGTAAGGAGCCTTAAACTTGGCTCGACTTTTTCTAGATTTCATTACTTTTTAGAGATAAATAAGCAGCTCCATCGAGACTTGGCTAGTTTTTACAGAATGTTTCTGGTGGGATAATATTGATTCTTGATATCATTGACGGTTGGGTGCTAGAGATTTCGGCGCCATTTATTTATTTGAGAAAGATACAGAGTTGAGGCAAAGCCTATAAAACTCAGAAATAAACTAACACATACATTCTAAATAAAATCAAGAATAAGGATGTATCAAAATGAGAGAAAAATAGTGTGAACCAAAGTGAAACAAAATAATAAAATAGAAAAAATTCTACTATCACGAGTATCGCCGATGTACGCGACGGCACAAAGTTTCATAATTGGTTTTGAAGGCATTGACAGACACCGAGATTACAACTGCCGACGGCAAACTATTCCACGCACCAAAAACCTAATTGGAGATGAAATTTTGCCTATGCGACAATTTAAAATTCTCCTTCGACAGTTTATATGCATGACCACGAAGACGACCATCGGAGGTCACTTTGAAATATATCAAGAATTTTTCGATCTCAGTTTATATGAAATCTCCCATTCAAAACACACAATGACGTGTTAAACCATTTCCTCTCCATGGAAACAAAGGAAAATATAATGACGAAGAATACAATTATTTAACACAAGCTTCGCCCGGGTAGAAATTTGTTTCACGCGGCGGTTTCATCTTAAACACTTCAACCTGCCATATCTTTTGAGGTACTCGCTGTAATTGTATGATGTGAAGGGCAATTTCATTCTAAATTAAATACTGTGGATACATAATGTATTAAGTTGGATGAGGTTCTATGCCCTTTTCATAAAAACACACTCCCAAATAGTGCATAATTTTGGAAAACATCTGATTACCATAAACACGTAATAGCAAGTCAATCTTGAGAGATAGATACACTCCGCAAAAAAATTAACGCACATTCTGAAAATCTCAATTTTAATGAAAGTTAAGTCTACATTGACTTTCTAACTTATTTTTTATGTTCTCTCGGGAAGGTTTTAAACGAAACAAGACACATTAAATGGAAGAAAAATTCAGGATTTCACCGAATCTTATGTGAAAGAAGAGAAATGAACAATTTTCAAAATACTGAAATGCTGATGAGTGATTTAATACTTGGTATTTCCAACCCTTGCGTTAATTACAGCTCGGCAACGACGGTTCATACTCAAAATGAGTGATCTTAAAATGTTCTGATCTAATCCTTCCCAGATTTCTCCGAGTTGGATTCCTAAGTCATTAAGAGTAGCTGGATGTTTTTTTGAACTTCTCAGCCTTCTAGTGAGGTTGTCCCAAACCTGCTCAATCGGCTTGAGATCTGGACTTCTTGCTGGCCATTCCATTCGAGAGACTTCAACCTCTTCAAGGTACTCCTGAACGATGCGCGGACGTTGGGGTCGGGCATTATCGTCCATAAAAATGAAATTTTCACCAATGTATGGGGCAAATGGCACTACATGCTCTTCAAGAATGTTCCTTATATACTTATCAGCATTCATAGTTCCATTATCAACGACCACTAGGCCTGTGCGAGCAGTCAAAGATATTCCACCCCATACCATAATCGATCCTCCCCTGAAACCAGTAGTATTCAGGAAATTGTACTGAGCATATCTTTAATGTGGACGTCTGTATAAAAGGGAATGTCGATCACAATGGTAGAGGCAGAATCTAGACTCATCTGTGAAGAGAACTCTTTCCCAATCGGCCTCTTCCCAATGGATATGCTCTCTCGCAAAATCCAAACGCGCCCTTCGATGGGCTGGGGTAAGAGCTGGGCCTCTTGCCGCGGCACGAGGCCTTAAATCATATTCTCTGAGGCGATTTCTTTTTGTCTGAGTGCTAATTTGCACCTCATGAGTTTGCTCAAGCTGATTTTGAAGGAGGCGAGCGGTTGCAAACCGTTGTCTCAATGAAGAAACTCTCAAGTAACGTTCTTGAATGGCAGTTGTTACCCGTGGTCCACCCTGTCCTGGTCTTCGGACATTCATACCTGTCTCCCTGAATCGCTGCAACATTCTGGACACACTTGTATGGGAAACTCCAAACCTTTCTGCAATTCTTGTGTATGTCCACCCTTCTTCTCGCAAAACTACCCCTTGGGCACATTCCTCTTGGGTCAAATTGCGTGTTTCGCGTTGCATAGCGATCGAGTGTAGAAAATCAAACGAAAGAAAACCTATTGATCACTAGAATTGATCGAGAACAACTGATTTTAGAATGGAGCCAATACATTCAAAATCTGATAATATCATCTTTTTTTTATTCCTGCTGGGAGAAAACATCTGTATTGAAGAAAAACGTTGAAAGTGGATAACATATGCATGCATAATTCTGATAAAAATAATTATCATTGAGAACACCTTCAGTTGTAGAATAAATTTGAGATTTCCATAATGTGCGTTAATTTTTTTGCGCAGTGTATATGCTACCGCGGACTTTTTTGTAGAACTATTTAAGAGGTACATTTCTGTCATCCACGTAAGTCATACGGTTTTTGCAGCGCACGTGCAAATAGCTGGTTATGGCTATTTTGTTACCTATTTTTTATAATTATTGAAGTTATAGTAGGTATCCTTAATTTTTTCGGATGAAAAGTATAGCCTATGTCACTCAGGGATAATGTTGCTTTCTAAGGGTGAAGATTTTCTGAATTTCTGAAATCGGTTCAGTAGTTTTTGAGTCAAGTCGTATTAAACACACAAAAATACAAATCTTTCCTCTTTATAATATTAGTATAGATCAGCATTTGAAATTTTAAAAATACATCATCAAAAACTAAAACAACATAAATTTTTATTATTTTAACAGTCGAACAAAACTTATCAAAAACTGAAATAGTAAAAAATTATTATGTTTTCTCATTTTCAGCTGCTAAATCATCTTGAAGAAATGAAAATTTATCAAAAACTGAAACATCATGAATTCTAACATGTAGTTTAACATTCACTTTTGTTTCGCACTGGAGTCGGTCGGTTCGAAAGTTATAGACTGATACCACTGCGAAAAATTATTTTCTTCACGGCAATTTCTTCGAAAATTTAACGAACCGAACAGTTCAGTGGTATTGTGCGAAGTCAAACAATTTTCCGCCTCTGGTGCCTCAGAATTTTTGCTTGGCATTTTTCTTGATGAAGACATAATGAATTACATTTGGCGGCGACGTTGACTATAAATACAATAGATCCTTGATGAGAATCAAGGACATTGACTCAATATAATCGTACATCTGGAATAGGCGGTATTGCTCAATATCATTGAGCAATACCACAATTGGGATATGAATTATTGTAAAATTGGGAAGCTTCGCTTAATATCTTGATGCCTGTCTGTTATTTCTTAAACCCATCTTAAATTGATTCAAGATCAGGTCCTTATTATTCTTCCTTATCCCTGCCTTCTCCTCTGGTGTCGCCCCAACCAAAACCTCCTTGAGCAAATTTGCCTTAACGGTGCGTAACCTGGAAGAAAACGTGGATACATCCTCATCTTGCCTTTGGTAACATGGTCCGTGGTTCCGTCCGTGGTTCCATTGACCTTCCGGCAACCTCAGTGCCCAGTGGGGTAAAATTTTAAGAACATTTTCAATTAAACTGAGCTTTGCATCTCCCGATGATTGGAGGTTAAAAAAGTTTTTGATTCTCTCCTCTGTCAAACCATCCAATTTCACTCGCTGCACAAACTTGTCTCAAAGTAACGCCGCATCCTTTCTCGAAAATTCCTGTAGAGTTGTCGCTATAATGCCTAAAGAATAATGTTTTGACCTCACGGTTGAAGTAGTATCCACAGATTGAGGATTGGTTGCCATTTTCATTTAGATAGAACCAGAATAACTAATACCTTTCCTGGTTTCTTCTCATACACCTGACCTGAAAACCCTATCTAATGTTGACAAAAACTCATAAAATTTAATTCTCTATCTCAAGATTTATTTATTTATCCTTTTACATCCAACAGGCAAATGCCCAATTACAGGAGTAAACAGGTAACAAATACATATAGTTATACCTAAATATATGCATAATAATGCCTCGAGCCGTCGTCAGCCGAGGTTAAACCAATAAAGCACACAAAAAAATAACCTTAGTTTCTAATTAACGAATATAATTTTGCTTCCTAAAATGACCAATATTGAGAAAGGACATATCAAGTGAGGGTAAACCATTCAAGCTTCTGCAGATGGATGCTACCGGACTATGAAAATGGTGTTGAGTATTAGAGACACCAATTCTAAAAGTCAAATGTGTTCTGGATAAAATGCGGGGAGTATTAAAATTCAACAGAGATAGCAAGTACATCGAATCGACTTGACCATTAACTAATTTGAAAGCAAAGATTGCACCTGAAATTTCTCTCCTCTTTCTCAAACTTGTGAAGTTGAACTCGACCAGTAGAGAGTTATAGTCGTAATTGCGAATAGGGTAAACGTTATGTTTTATGTGATACAAAAATTTCAAAAATTTCTTTTGTACGTATTCCAATGCTACACAATATTTTTCATGAGTGGGATTCCACACCAATGCACAGTACTCGAGTCTAGTTCGTATCAAACTGAAATATACCGACTTAACGGCCAACATATTCGAAAATTCCTTGCAGTTTCGCAGAACGAAACCCAAAGATCTATCGGCTTCACAGATAATTCTAACAACGAAAGCTTGCTGTCGAATAGAACACCTAAATCTTTACAATCGTTTACTCTATTCAAGACATGGTTGCCAACTTTTTAATTGAATTCTTGGGTGGTTAGTTTTCTTGAATAACTCATAACTTTAAAATTACTTATATTTAGAGGCAGTTTATTCTCAGTACACCATTAACACAAACGTCTAATATCCTCCTGCAGCATATAGAAATCACGCATCTCATGAACCACTCTGAAAACCTTGAGATCATCCGCAAACAAAAGTTTCTTCGAGTTAATTACAGTGCACACATCGTCGATAAAAATCAGAAATAAGAGGGGCCCCAAATTTGATCCCTGAGGTACCCCTGACCGTGCAATAAAATAAAATGACTTGACTCCTTTTGATTCGACAAATAAATGTCTATTATCGAGAAATGATTTCAACAACATCACAATATCAGGTGAAATACCAAAACGACTTAACTTCTTCAAAAGTAATCTATGTGATTCCCTGTCAAAAGCTCTACTAAAGTCAGTGTAAACTACATCAATCTGTTTTCGACTATCTAAACAATCTGACACATACTGCGTAAATGTACAAAGATTCGTGACATAGATGCATAGAACACCTGGTGTAACGACTCCCTACTAAAAATCGTGACCAAAATTTGTAGATCAAAACGGCATCCTAGATTTCAGATTTTGGACTAGTTCCGAAATAAATCCGCAATATTTATCGGTCGTGGCGCTACTGCAGCAACGACAAAAAACGCGACCCCTTTCGGGAGAAATGAAAAGCTGCACAAAATATCACGTTTTCGATCGACAAGAAGTCTTAAACAAAATCTAATTAGTGCCAACACCAGGTATTTCTATGCATCTATTTCGTGACTGTGCTCCTCGAACGCATGAAACCATGTTGACATTCAGACAATTTATTAGACACATATACATAAATCATGTCGAAAAGCAAAATCTCAAACAACTTGGAGAAAGCAGATATGAGAGCCACAGGTCTGTAATTTCTAATATCAGCAGGTTTTCCCGACTTGAACACCGGACAAATACGTGATACTTTCCATATTTTAGGAAATTTGTGGTTTTCAAAATCAAATTATATACAGCAAAGGTTCGAGAAATATACTAATATTATTTTTAACCAGATTAGTTGGAATATTGTCTGGACCACAGCTCATTTCACTCTTTAACGTCTTTGCTGCCTTTAAAATTTGCTCCTCTGAAATTTTATTGACATGAAAAGAGTCAGCAAGGCTGAAATAGTCATCCAAATCATCATACGAGTCCACATTACATTCTGAATCATGATGAACACTCTGAAATTGATCTGCAAAAGCGTCAACAATGGATTTCGGAGACGAAAATTTTTCACTATCACCTGGAATACGAGTTTTATTCCGCTTGGAATTTAAAAAAAGCCCAAAATTCCCTAGGATTTTCTATTAAATTGTCTTCGGATTTTTCAATGAACTCTGAGTATGAAATCTCCATTTCTTTTTTCACAACCTGTCGCAAATTGCTGAAACGTTCATAATAAAAATGACATCTATGCCTCCCATACATTCTGTGGTAGTGATTTTTTAGCTTTATATGCTTTATGAGATCTCTTGTATACCAACTGGGGTACTTATGGGTGTTGCTATTGCCAAGAGGACAGCACTGAGATAGTATATCTTGTACTTTACCATCGAATCCCTCACACACATCATCAGAATCTGAAAGGTTCGCTAAAAAATTCCAATCGGTACCATTCATAAGTGTTACAAATTTTTGAGTATCAAGTTTCCGAAAATTAAATTGTTGGATACTAGGCAAAATGATATTTTCTGGTTTATGTTGCAAAGACAAGTTTACAGTGACATGGATGGTGTGTATCTATAGGCACCAAGATTTCCAAATTTCGAAATTTATTTTTGATGTCTTAGTAGATACGAAACATATAACAACCCTCTAACTTTCTGATGAACTCTTTTGGACTAAAGAAAAAATCTCAATTTAAATTCGCATAATATTGAAACAATTTTTTCTTAATGACTGCAATACCTTATTCCTCAAAAGGATTATTCTCAATCAATACTCTCAAAAACGTATATTTCCACGCCTCGCAAAAACAGATAATTTTCTACCACAACCCTCCGAAACACCGCTGTCACCCGAAAAGTGAATAAACCCTTTGCTCAGAGGTTGTAAACACACCAAAAATAGTATATTTTTCAATGAGCGGTAATGTAAGTCATAAAACACGAAGATGAATTTTGCAGCCCGAGCCGTCAGGCGAGGGGTGTAATTCATCAAGTGTGTTATGACCATTACCGCGAATTGAACACTATGCTTTATCTTCGACTTCATCGGTAAAATTCGAATTAATCTGCATTTTCAAAATTGACAACAGTTGTCAAAAGCGATTTCTGTGGTCCAAAATCGAATCGATACCGAATCCCGTAGAAAACGTCAAGAATTCACGTTTTCCAAATGCAATTTTTGGATATTCAGACCTAAGAAAATGTAGAAATGGATGGCGAGAACGTTACCTAGATGTCTGAAATAGAGTTCCTCATTGACCCGACTATTTTATTCATTTAGTAAGCTACATTTTTCCTATTTGTATTAGAGTGAGTTATAGGCGTGAGTTATTATTACCTCACACTATTGGTTTATAGAGACTGTTACAGATCAAAACCAGTTGAATAATGGATATATTATTCTATGGGAGTAGATAAACAAACATAATGTAACGTTCTCGGGGTTAAACAAATCGTCTGCTTAAATGTCTAATTTATTTACAATACCACTAACTTATCACACTAATTTATGTACAATAACTAATACTGATTTATTTACACACTGGCTAATAATGATAATTTATATTCACAACTCGGAATTCGCTATTCACAATTCGATTCGGCTTTACTCAGGAAAGTAACTAACTCGTCCCCAACGTGCGCGTCTTTATATATCGATACGGCCCTGTTCGAGAACGGTCGAGATAGTCTCTGGAGGCTTCTAGAATTTCTGTACGTGGGCTCAGAGAGTCCAGAGACGTATTCAGGCGGACTTCGTCCGCTACAATAACAATTAGAAAAAGCACGTACGTCAAGTAAGGAGCTTTTCCTGCTAGTCCATCCATCTTGTAAGTTGATCCATCTTATTTGTAGATTAGCATTTAAAAATCCAATAGATGAAAATTAAGAGGAACAGTCACTCAAAATAACCAAGATTTGGAACCGTGATGAAGTAGATGTACTTATATTCCATTCACTTTAATAAAGTAATCAGGTTTGCCATGAAATTCGGACACATTACACCGCGTATATTTTGAAAATTTCAGGTTATGGTCATTCCCCCAGTCAGTAACGCCCGCAGCTGCCCCCCCTGCCCATAGCTGGCTACTCCCATGGATACATTTATGCTTCTTTTTAATAGAAGAGTCCCTTCATGCTGGCCAACTGTTTAAAAATACCTAAAAATCACTTCCTTCTTTTTTTCGCAATGATTCAACTCTTACCTGAAAGCTTTAATCCTAATGAATATATCCTAAAAATATAAGATGTCACGAAAGTCTCCTTTAGGAGTCATAATTTTTTTTTCTTATGTTTTCATCAATGCTTGTTTGCTATGAATCTATGAATAAGATATCTCCACCAAAATTCTGGACATTTCGAAATCTAAATTATCTAATAAAACATCTCATTTTTGACAATTTACACAATATTCAAGGCAAAGCCAACGCAAAATCTTCAGCGAAATTCTCATTAGGATCGTAAAATTCAAATTCTCCATAGAAATTTTCTGGTGGGGATATCTTATTCACAGATTCATAGCAAAGAAGCATAGATGCAAACATAAGAAAATAAAATATCATGACTCCAAAGGAGACTTTCGTGACATCTAATGTTTTTAGGGTATATTCATTAGGATTAAAGCTTTCAGGTAAGAGTTGAATCATTGCGAAAAAAAGGGAAGTGATTTTTAGGTATTTTTAAACAGTTGGCCAGCATGAAGGGACTTAAATCATAACTGAGATGTCTTCTGGACATTTTAATCATAACATAGACAATATTGATGACATATCATAGCTTTATTCTAATCAACTTTTTATGCGCAATTATATGGAAAGTCTGTGATCGGAAATAAATTTGTCACTGGAAAAACAAATGATTAGTTTTGCCGCAAGCATGTTTCATCAACAGTAAAAACACGAACTTTTTTTTCTACAAGCGTGTGCTTTCAACCCTTTTCCCGCACACGCATTTCAATTCGTAAAGAGTCACATTGCCAAACAGTGCGGAAAAAACCCAAACTATTCCATTCCCGCACACTTTCCGTGCGGGAAAGGAATAGCAGGGATTTTTCAAAATTTGTCATAGAAAAAGTCAAGATTTCCTAACTGTTAGGAAATATTCATTTCCTTTCAGTTGTTAGCGTTCTACATATTAGGCATATTCGAGGCTGTTAACAATCGTCCAGGAATATTTTTCCTACCCGGTAAACAATGTACTATTATTGAATATTGATACAGGGCAGACATTAAAGTGACGTAAGGATACTTGATGTAGACGCTTAGGAGGAACAGGCGTTTTTATCGGTGACTATTTCACTCTTTCCATTCTCAGTGAGAAAGTTTCCGTAGCAACGATCGTTTCATCTCGATAAAACTTTCAAGCCGGCAAATCCAACAAGTTGGGTTTCCAGCGATAACATTTTTAACGTTTCTCCAATTCATAGATAGCTTCGGAAATGAATATCATAGAGAAAACAAGCAACGTTCAGTTAATCTATGAATTCTAATTTGCCAAATAGCGCAATCCGTGTCAAATGTGACCATATTACTTAATGTGAGAAATTGTCCTAACTTAGGGACGTGATCCACATTTTTCATATTACTTAATGTTAAACATTTTCTCGTGGAATAGTCATGCCGGATACCACTAGAGATGAAATTTAAGCAGGTAAAATTTCTCTCTTGTAATATTCAAGTTTGTTGCTAGAGAAGACAAAGTTTAGTGGTTTAGTTAATCTATGATGAATTCTAATTTGCCAAATACCGAAATACGCGTCAAATGTGAACATATTACCCTATTTTCTCGTGAAAAAGTCATGTCGAATACCACTTCAGATGAAATTTAAGCAGGTAAAATTTCTCTCTTATAATATTTAAGTTCGTTGCTTTTCGGAAATTTTGCTCATGTCATTCGAGAAATTCCCGAGCAACAAACTTTCATATTACAATCGAGAAATTCTGCCGGCAAAATTCCATCTCTAGTGGTATTACATATGACAATTTCACTAACTTTTGAAAACACTCTGTATAATAATGCTGTTTTTATTTTTAAGGAGAAGGAGATTTCATAGGGGGTCTTGGTTAGATGACCTAGTCAAATGCCATTATGAAAGCTTCGGACGGGGTTCTCAAGTTGGATGAGCAGGAAAATCATTCCGATATCTAGAATTGTATAACTAATGTGATAGAAAAAGAGAATTTTTTTTTCAATAAATGAATTACTAGGAATAATGCATTATAATTTCGAAGACCGCATTTACGCTTTTGTTGTCCAATGTTGAAATTATTGAGTATTCATATAAGTAAAGGAACATCCATCAATGAAATGACAACGGAAAAGGCCTGAATTTCTTGACTTATTCATAAGTAACCAACTCAATATAGCTGGTTCGAACCAGTGTCGGCATCTATTCACTTAAAGAATTCACCCTCACTGACAGGATACGGCACTATCCAAGTTCTACTTGCTCTGTAGATTCTCCGAGTTGAGCATCGCAACTCTCTCTCCGATGAGGCAGCTTTACAGTTTATTTATCCACAAGGAACACAAACAGGTAACCCAATACCCAAAACAGTGTTCACAAATTAAAAATACAAAAATCAACAAAAGTGCCTTATTCCTAATACTCAATATACATATATACCCAATAATAAGTGAACAATTGAAAAAGAAAAACAACAGATACAGAAACAGAGGTGAGGCAATTCAATAGCGGGATAAAATGACCTTTTGAGCGAGTTTTTCAAGGTTTTTTCGCTTTGGAAAAATACATCAATTTGATCCTTAAGAGTTTAGACTATTGCAGTGACGTAGCATCCTGGAAATAGGGGAATTTTTCGCGCTGTTGGTGTGCGCTACGGGCAAATAGAAGGTTTCCGGCCACCTAGATCTTCGCATTGGCGCATACAACTTAATCAACCCAGTGATGTCCTGAGAGTCCACACGATTGCTCAACAACTTAGAGATGAAAACAACATCGCCAACAACCCTGCGGTCACCCAAGCTAATCATATTAAAGTACTTCAATCTAGTGGAGTAGTTACTCGGGTTTCCCCGAGTCAGACTCAAGTTGTATCTGTAACCCAAAGTCAATTTGGGTAAGTATACTTACCAAAATTGACTGATGGTAAAATGACTGTTGAGGTCATCTGCATGGATTTATTAGAATTTTCGGTAAGCAGTGAAACAGATGAAAATTGCAAATATTATGTGGATCTTCAAACTTGTATGTGTACATGTGCAGTGGGTTTTAATGGCAAGAATTGTAAATATCAGGTAGGTATACCTACTAGCAACAGTTTTGAGACCATATTGAATATTAAATCTAATAAACGCTGCCTGTGATAATTTTCGAAGCTTGTAATAATGTAGTCGCTTAATTGAATTAGATTGAATGCCTTTGCTCTCTCTAAAGGTATATCTTTTAGAAACCTAAACATGAATGACCTCGGTATAATTATTGGTATCGCTGTCGCTTCTTCTTAACCGTAAATCTGTTCTGTATAGCATGCACCAAGTCTCTTTACGAGTCAGCATGTTGCTCATATAATTCTTCAAACTTTCATGAACGCAATTTTCAAAATCGTTTGGCTTCTGTTTTGGAGTGTACGATTTTCTTGAATAATTTATAATAATTTTGTGCCGAATACCTTGGTATTCCATTCTTCGCCGTTAAAATCCATCTCCAGACAGCCTTTTTCACATGAAATATGCACAGAAGCAATTTTGCTTCTGGCCAATGTTTCTTCAACACTTTCCTTTCGTCCAAATCGTCATCTGTCAAGATAACTATCGGTCGAATTTTTTTAGGCATTATACCAACCAAACCTTTAACTGCAGCATCAAACAGATTAGTTTTTCGGCAGTTAGCTAAAATGCATTCAACAGGTAATCCACCCGCCGCACTTTGTATGACAAAAAAATATATTTTATGATCATGTTTATGATGCAATTACCCGATGCGTCGACAAACATAATTTCATTTGCTTATGGTATCTCTAACGTACGTTGCATGAGAGGTGTACAAATAGCTGCAGCATAATTATCTTCCACTGTTATTATTTTATAACATAGATTAGCCTTATCTTCAGGAAAATCCAATGTCTCTTCTAACTTGACAAGCATATTAGGTCCAGTACGGTCACCAAAATCTTCTTTAAATTTCTTTTTCCACAAATTAGATACATCCATTTTTGTTGGAATGTAGTGCCTATCGTACAATACGCTCTCATATTCGTCACCGAGCTCTTCCAGTTTATCCATACAATAAGTATGGTAAGCGGTGGCAGCAGAATACCCTCCATTGGAAAGATCCAGTTTAGCCGCTACTCCTAAAGGCCTCTCACAAAGTGCTTCAATAACATTTAATCTGTAATTATGATCATTTTTGAATTCTATCAAACAAGGCCATTCTTTTGTAGTGATCCATAGAATACCTGTTGTAACGGTTCCTTACTAAAAATCGTGACCAAAATTTGTAGATCAAAACGGCATTCTAGATTTCAGATTTTGGTCTAGTAACGGAATAATCCGCAATATTTTGCGGTCGTGGCGCTACTGCGGCAACGAAAAAAAGCGCGTCCCCTTTCGAGAGAAATGACAAGCAGTACAAATTCTTAGATTTTCGATCGACAAGAAAGTCTTAAACAAAATTTAATCAGTGCCAACACCAGGTATTCTATGCATCACTATCTCAACGTGGTCATAATATTGCAAGATATTTTTGTACAAACATTTTTAATTAAACTTACCTCTACCTCTTCTTTACTGGAGAGTTTGCAGAGGATCACATTATTTTCTTTGCTTTTTATATACGTAATTATCGGGTAATTCACGCATTTTTGTTATGTTACATGCAAAGCTGAAACAGTGAAAATGCTGACGTGTCAGCAGTGGCGTAACGTTCCTCAGCCAGCCCCCCCCCAATGATTGTCCCCGGGCCCCACTCCTTCTTCAGCTCCTACCACAATACACCTAATTACCCATTATTCTCTTGTACCATCTTTTAATTCATTATCAACGTCAATTCTATATTAGGTTTACCTCAATCCTCAACCATTTATTTTATATGACTGTTCAACAATTCATTTGTGGGTGAAACATAGCTAGTAGTCTATTTTGCAGAAACTATCAAAATGTCCAATAAACCAACTGTATCAATTTTAACCGATATACTTTAACGATTTCGTTATAATTAACATTTTATAAGCTCTTCTACTTCATCATTCTAACTATTATTTGAAATTAATTTTTACACTTAGTTAGACTGAATCCGTGTAATCATACCAAACATTTATAAGTTTTTGCTCTCTGATAAGCCTACCTCCTACCTCAACAATTTCGCTAATAGTTTTAAACCTATAAATAAATTATTTCAAAAGAAGAAAACAGGATATGACTGAAATACATAAATGTTAATGAACAATAACGTTAGTTTCAATCAACTCTTAAA
Organism: Adalia decempunctata; assembly: GCA_951802165.1. NCBI lineage: Eukaryota > Metazoa > Arthropoda > Insecta > Coleoptera > Coccinellidae > Adalia > Adalia decempunctata. The sequence goes on along the minus strand of OX637696.1, from coordinate 58,114,566 downwards.
AAAAATTTAATGTTAATAGACACAAGATAATATAGATACCAAAGATACGAAGATATAATAGATATAATAGAAACATAGATATGATAGATACAAAACAAATAGATTATATTTGTAAACAAAGACTCAGTTTTGTAGGACAGTGATGATCTGATGGTGGTTGATGGTCTGGTGCTACAACAATATTTTCTTCTGTCTTCTAGCTTTCTTAGCAGCAAATGTCTTTATAACTTCATCTAAATTCACCTTTTTGGCTTTTTAGTTTTCTATGCTTAATAACGCAAGGCTGCTGAGTCTTTCTTGGGCCATGCTATTTCGTAAATAGTTTTTGATGAGCTTCAACTTGGAGAACGATCTCTAAGCACTGGTGACTGTCACTGGTAAAGTCAGGAAGAGAAGAAACGCTGTGCATAAGTCCGGCAAGCTAGACGTTATCCAGTAACTGTCCAAAAACAAAAGTTCTGCTAGTTGACGGATCGTTGACAACTTCTCAATATCTGGCCTTAGAGCTCCTGTAAAGGCTTTTAATTGAGAGCAAAGGTCAACACTCAAATCTTCTTCGTACTCATGTACTAGGATTTTGACTTTTTTTGTGATTTCTGCGTCTTCTGCCTGTAACAAAAACGCTGGAGACAGCACTGAGAACAGTTTGCTGATTTCCGATATTGATTCAAATCTTAGGTCCAACTGAGAAATAACTATGTCAAGAGTTGCACAAAAAATACACACTTTGAAGTTTCTCTCACTATCCAATACTCGTTCATCTTGGCAAAGCTCGTCAATGTGTTTTTTAACTTTTCTATTTCTCTTTTCATCAATCTCGGGGCTAACTCCCCATTTCTCTGAAAGGGTAATGGTAATTTTTCATATTGATCAGTTTTTCTTTTGCTCTTTCTAACTGTGAAGCTGCCTCGAATAGATAATCGGATTTCGTTTATAAATCTCATATATTTGACGCATGAGGGTGATTTCCAGGAATAGTTTGGATAGGTAATTAAAATTGTCAGAAATGAATTAAAGAAAGTTAATCAGAGAATTAATTAGGTACTATGAGTTTCATTATAATAAATATTTCTATGATTTAATTGAAAATTGTATGATCGATACCCCGCGAGCCCCCACCCAACGGGGGGTCTGGGGGGGGGGTGTACGTTACGCCACTGCGTGTCAGGAAGACAACTAACGTCTCATCTAAATAGGGAAATAAAAATTGCTATGCCGCACTTACCTAGTTATTCTATACTCCTATTATAGCACTTAATCCAGTAAAAAGCAGACGTATCAGGCGGACTCTGGCGGACGCATCTGCTAAATATTAACATTACTCGAGCATGCCGAAATTTACCGAAGGGATAACGCGTCTCCTGTTTACAAATATGCCCACGGCATGTGCGTAAAGGAAATTTTTGGGAAAACGAAGAACAGGCAGTAGCTGGAGAAGCCTTAAACGGAAAGGTTCTCAGTTGACTCGGGGACGGTTCTAGGTTATTTCAGTGTTTGGAGGTACGGTCTCAAAGCGGAGACGAAAAAAAGTGAAATCGGAAGTTACGAGTAGCTGGAGAAGGCTTAAACGGGAAGGTGCTCGGTTGACTAGGACTTTAAGAAGGTTAAAGAAGTAATTCAGTTTTTGTTTAAGTACGGTCTCGAGCGGAGACGGAAAAGTGCTATTCGGGGAATAACTTTGTAAGGTATGAAATCGGGAGTTGAAGGTTGAAGAAATTAATTAAAATTATTTAGAATTATATCGACGTCGCGTCGATAAGACCGGGAGTTAAGTTGAATTGCGAGCAACGGATTAGTGAAGTGTTTTTGTTGTTTTTTTTAGATATTATCATCATCCTTAGGATTATCTGCCAAAAGGGGAGAGGTCAGGTAATTTTGAGTATGCTTTGCTTATTCCTGTATATTAGAGTCCTGAGTCCTGAAATCTCCCCAAGTTTTCGGTACCTACTTTGAGTTTATGTTTTGTTTGATAAACAAGCCCAGGAGTTTTTAGATAATGTGATTTTTTTGACCAATTATATTGAAAATTTCTCTTTTGACGTGATTGAATTATAGATAGAGTGTGTGAAAACCGCGTTTATTTTATTTTTAATATACGTAGAGCGGTGTGACTTTGCACCACTTTTTAGAGTATTCTTGATGTAACTTCCTCGTTTTTTTGTAAAATGAGTTGTGTTTGAATTATGTTTAATTTCAACAATCTAGCTATCGATTTCTGTTATTAGAAACGCAAGAAAAAGTGTGAAACAATTTTTTTTCCATTTTAAAAATTTGGCAAAGTCACCCGCACATCGGTGAGAATTTGCCACATGCATCAAAATGCGTTTGTTGGCAATTTAATCAAGTGCGGGTGGTATTTTTGCCGCGAGAACGTTTTTCTTTAACTTTTTTGATGGTTAGTTAGCTAGGTACTAGTCGCGAATAAAACAACAAATTGTAAGAAAATAAAATCTATTATTCTTCATAAAATACATAAAATGAGTCTCTTTGTAAATGAACAATATATAATAATGATAATTCATATTCCAAAACAGCAGAACTGTTGCTTCCATTAAATTTTTTATCCTCCTACAAAAAATCGCTTCCATTTTCCTCTTCCCAACGTAGATGGGTTGTCTGCATAAATCTGCAAACAATAGAATAATTTCCTGAAATTTCGAAACCCGCCCAACCAAATGCTCTCAGTTTTTTTTACGCGACTCTAAATACGTGTGAAATAAGCAGCTAAATGTATTTTGATGTACCATTATTCATGTTTTCTACACAACCCTTAGTATTTCGCATTTATAAACACGTTAAAACTTACCTGCTCACACAACACAGCATAGCACACCCTTCAATCCAAGCCAAAGGACTGCGACTGTTGAAACAATGTGGGAATATAGTGTCTCTTAGGTTCCGATTCATGCTGTCGTTGAGAAGTTACTGACTTTACCAAAATAAAATGAAACATAAAACATTAGGTAGCTTGGCAAAGTCACCTCCGTTGGCAAAGCCACACCGCTCTACCGTACATCTAAAGTTCAACTAGTAGTGTTTCATTAATCACCCTTCTCCCTGGGGAATAAATGAATGTCCTGTCCCTAATACGACAGGCCGATCCCACACATTCTCCTAAGGAGAAAGATCTTCAAATTTTTTTTCATCTTTTCTTTTTCTGAGTATTAACACCCCTCAGCCCTTGATTGGTGGGAAGCCGCTCTTCCGTCAAATTTCAGAGTAGGTGTTTTTTACAAGAGGAACAGCTAAAATTCAATGTTTCTTATGCCGTGCAGTGTCGAAATAACAGAAGATCTTTATAATCAGGAATTTAGATCGAAATCATATTGAGTGAAACTTGTGATGCTCGCGTGATCTAGACGCTTGATCAACATAATGGATATAACACAATGGTTTCGACCTGAACATTCATTTGGCTGAGGCCAGCAAAATTATCGGTAGATATATCTGAGCGTTTTCTCAAGCTCGCGGTGTTCTCGGATTTTAAAGAACGCGCAATCGCTCATTCCCTCATGATCCTCATTCCAGGCCCGGATCTACGATTTTTTCCGACCGGGGCAAAAATTCATGATGGCGCCCCCCCCCATTCTTGTAATACATATGTATATGAATTCATAAAAAATAACAAAAATAAACTATACAAATGAATAATAAAAATAAAAACTAATAATAAGGAAAATATCACAAGGAAAGAAATAAAATTTTTTTCTTCACAGCTTCATGCGGCGTGATTTTCTTTCCGCGAACGCATCTTGCAGCTCCTCGAAATCTGTTTCGGAAGCAGTTTTGTTTTCTATAGCTGCAAATAATTTTTTATTGCAGATCTTGCCTGTGAAGAATTTGTAGCAGGTCTAATGAAGTCGATCTTTCACTAATTTCAGGAACCAGTTCTTTGAAAACTGCTAGTTCCTAACAAAAATCAACCGCACTCATGTCTCTTCAATATTTTTGCGCTAAAAGGTTCCCATTTTTCTGCAAATACTCTCTCTGCTTGCTGAAAAGAGCATGGCCATCGAGGAATGCGAAATTCGTATGCAGACTCTCTGCGCTTTCTTTTTCTGATTTCTGACAATAATCTGTCGAAAACAACCTTAATTTCCTTCAAGAATAAACCAACCAGATCTAGCGTTCTTGACTCATCCTCACACATTTCGTCGACCTGCTTTTTCTTTTTGGAAACACGTTTATTTCTGAGAATTGGTTCCACAGCCAATTCATCTGAAAGAAGTGTGTAGCTTCGAGATCCAGTTTTCAATGGGTTTTTCTCTAATTCCTTGCAAGATCTTCGCAAGACGTAATATAATTATATCCCCTTTCTGAAATTCCACGTTGACCCTATTGATCTCTCGAAGAATATTACCCCAAATTGTTAGGTTCAAGATGACAATCTAAAATCCATCACAGCATGAAGCAAATGAATAGCTTCACATTTGGATTCTGCGACTAGTGAAGATTCTTTGATTTCTTCCACAGCCTTCACAAATCCCGGTAAATTATGTTTAGCCCATCTTGTTTGGCTACTTCCTTTCAAATTTGTTTTCGTGCACTTTTTCCTAATTGTCCATCATGTGGTTGAACTAACAAAAATACAGTTTTTGTACAACACCAAATAAATTTACTGCTTCTGAACATGATGAAGCCGAATGGACACCCCCAAGATCCAAAGAGTGTGCTAGACCAGTGGTTCCCAAGTTTTTTTTGCCACGGAACCCTAATCGGCAACATTTTTTATGGCGGAACCCTATTTAGATCCAATGTTAAGTTTGACTATTTTCATCTTCAACTTGAAAAGGAAGAACAAGTTGTATGCTTGGAATATTATAAGCTGTTACACAAAATTTTGCTGCAAATGACGCATTGTCCATTTGGGTTTTCAGCCATTCCTACAGGAATAAACCCAAAAGACAAATTGGATTCATCAAATTTTCTTTATATTGAAATGGATCTTTCCTGAGGTTCATTCTTTTTGTGGATTGTTGAGGTTGGCAGGTTTTGACTCGTCTAAATCCATTTATCCATATTATAAACTAAAAAAAAATTGCAAGTTGAACTTTAAAACATGTTATGAAGTCCAACAGAGCTGTGCCGAGCACTGATAAATAGTGCTTCAAGTACTAATCACTTGAAAAAAAGCTCCCGATTCGCGAGCACTAAGCACCAATTTCCACAAAAGGCTCCCGAATACTAAGCACTTTGGCAAAGTAATTCGATATTTCGAGAGCTGAGGCTTAGAAACACTTCTTTAGGAACTGTTAAACTTGAAGTTATTTTGATCGGAATAAAAATTAATCCTATTTATCTTAGCTGGCATATGTGTGATTATTGATGAGTAACAAAAAATATACACAGTGTCTCGAATTCGATAGAACTAAGTATAAGAGTTGGAAACAAAATTTTTGAAGACTCCGGATTCCGTAATTTGAAATAATGAAATTTTGAATGCAAAGTTCTTCTCAAGAATTATAAAATTTCGAATGGGGAATTATACAGGGTGAGTCTTTGACTTGTACATATATTTTAACTGTAGATTCCTCTCATCAAACGAAACACTTTTTTCCTATACCATTTTTCAAAATTGGGTTTCGTTTGAAAGATACAGGGTGTCAAATATCCATGAAATTAACACTATTCTTTCCATATATTCGAAACCGATAATCCGAATGAACTGAATTTTGGTTGATTGTTTACTCTATTCATGGTGCATATTCCTCAATTGAAACTTATTCCATATTCCTTCTAGTATAAGAGTTACAGCCTACTTGTCTCATGAATTCATGCAAAAATACTATAAAATCACTCGAAAAAGATAAACGGTTCATATTTTCGAAAGAATCAACCATTTTAGAAAATAAAAGTATTCTTATATTTTTTCAATAAAACGCGTCGTTTTCGAGTTATTCCTAATTGTATACGAACAAATTCGAGGAAAAAATCATGAATTTCATAAAAAAACTGAATGCAACCCTGAATTAAATATCATCGAATATTATGTATTCTCTGATCTTAACAAATTAACAACGTTGTCAATGTTTATCAACTTCGTCAAGACTAAAATCTACATGATGGAAAAACGTTCGATGTAATAATTGAATTCTGAGAAGCATGAAATGAAATTACACAGTCTACAGGGTCTTTCACGAGGAACCTCACCCATATTTATACGGGAAACTACTGAACGTATTTTCATGAAATTCAGGACTTATAAGTATTTCACGATGCTGATGAAATCTAAAATATTTTCAAGGCATGAGCACCTCCGGTTTTTCCGGAAATGACGTCAACTTCCGTTTTTCAAATTAGAACACCATTTTTTTATTGCAGAAATAGATTCCTTAGAAAATTTCAAGTTATTTTGATGTAACATTTTTCAGTTTTGGTTGGAAAATTCTCTCTGAGCGGGAAAATTCGAAAAAAAAATCGAAAATAGAGCTCCGCTGAAACAAGAATAACTTCGAGGTTTTTGGATGGAAAATTGTCATTTTTGGGATTTTTCAAGATGTAAGATTGATGTATGCACTTTAAAAATCGAAATCGCGATTCATGATACAGGGGATGAAAAAATCGCTTTCAAAGTTAGGGATGACAAAATCGTGAAAAATCAATTTTTTCAAATTAGAACCCTATTTTTTTATGGCAGATATTGAATCTACGTTAAAAAATAATGTGAGTGTATGCATCACACCCTTGCCCTAAAGTGGATATTTTCTGAGTTATTCACAAAAAACTGTTTTTCGTCTTGAATTTTCAGCTATTTCATTTCCCTTCACGCCAAAAAGATGAAATTTTCAGGAACTGTTACTCAAACCATGTTTTAGATTTTACTACCCTAATATGCAAGAGAAAAAAGTTACAGGTTGTTCCTAAAGAGATGGCGAATTTGGATTCGAATTTGTATCGGAAACCTCTTTATTTCAACCAATCGGCCATCGGTTTTCTCTCCAGTGATAAATAAATAATTCCTTATGAACCATATGCAAAAACTTACCATGTTTTACATTCTTTTTTTTTAATGATAGATATCATTAATTACATGCTACTGAATAAAGAGGAATTTGGCAGATGTAATAAATGATATCTATCATTAAAAAAAAAGAATGTAAAACATGGTAAGTTTTTGCATATGGTTCATAAGGAATTATTTATTTATCACTGTAGAGAAAACCGATGGCCGATTAGTTGAAATAAAGAGGTTTCAGATACAAATTCGAATCCAAATTCGCCATCTATTTAGGAACAACCTGTAACTTTTTTCTCTTGCATATTAAGGTAGTACAATCTAAAATATGGTTTAAGTAACAGTTCCTGAAAATTTCATCTTTTTGGCGTGAAGGGAAAAGAAATAGCTGAAAATTCAAGATGAAAAACAGTTTTTTGTGAATAACTCAGAAAATATCCACTTTAGGGCAAGGGTGTGATGCATACACTCACATTATTTTTTAACGTAGATTCAATATCTGCCATAAAAAAATGGGGTTCTAATTTGAAAAAATTGATTTTTCACGATTTTGTCATCCCTAACATTGAAAGCGATTTTTTCACCCCCTGTATCATGAATCGCGATTTAGATTTTTAAAGTGGATACATCAATCTTACATCTTGAAAAATCCCAAAAATGAAAATTTTCCATCCAAAAACCTCGAAGTTATTCTTGTTTCAACGGAGCTCTATTTTCGATTTTTTTTTCGAATTTTCCCGCTCAGAGAGAATTTTCCAACCAAAACTGAAAAATGTTACATCAAAATAACTTGAAATTTTCTAAGGAATCTATTTCTGCAATAAAAAAATGGTGTTCTAATTTGAAAAACGGAAGTTGACGTCATTTCCGGAAAAACCGGAGGTGCTCATGCCTTGAAAATATTTTAGATTTCATCAGCATCGTGAAATACTTATAAGTGCTGAATTTCATGAAAATACGTTCAGTAGTTTCCCGTATAAATATGGGTGAGGTTCCTCGTGAAAGACCCTGTATAAGCACAGTTTCTATTGAAAATTTATTGTTACCGGTCTTTCAGGAAAATATCTATCTCAACAATATTATCCTCTTGGAGATTTCAATCGACACTACACGGTCTGCACATCACAATCATCACCTGTTTGCTTTATTATCTGCAAGTAAATTTAGATAGATAATTAAGGTTATCCCGTTTAAGCGTCTTTCATTATCATAGACTGGCCTGCGGTTCGGGACACAGAAACAGAACAACCACAACACAACGGCCTGTCCCACCTGTCTGCCTTGCGTGCCGGCTATATCGTAGCGCTATATCGGCAAGAATCAGAACTCATTTGGCATCTCCAAAGAGCCACGCCTAGACGCCTTTAGCCGTTAGCGATTGTGATAGTTCATCCGCTAACGATAGGGGACGTACTGCTTTCTTGAGTTCGCATTGTTTGAAGAGAAAATCGGCAATCTGGCATCGTCTTCTCTAGAGTTCTGTGCTTAGACAGGTTCTGTGCACGGCCTTCTAAAGACTTTAGTCTTTAGATGGCCGTGTTCTGTGGAATATCATATCACAGAAGATGAGTTAGGTTAGGTCATTGACCTAGAATCATCTGACTTAGGTTGATGGAGTTAGAATAGGTTGGTGAGAAACCAATTTTCATGAGATCGTGCCAAAATATCGAGGAAAATATTAACCAATTATTAGTGTTTATAAACTAATCTTCAGGAAAATCGAAGAAGGAAGTTATTTTGGTGGGAGAAATATGGCTTTTCAATTGCAGAAATAATCGGACAGTGTTTTTGTTAGGAAATATCGTTTTTGTTACATTCTTATTCGAATAAGGTTAGTGCTTGAGTATTTTCTAATTGTATCACCCAGAACATCTAATCACCTCAATTTCAATCGAAAAATATGAACTTTGAAGTGTTTCCAGAGAATGTATCCAGACACGGACTCAGCACTATTTTTTTTTCAAATGGCTATATCTTTTTAACAGAGCCGAATTCGGAAAAATGGAAAATGAAAAAAAGGTTTCCTTTGGCCTCAAGAATCTATAGTTAAAATATATGTACAAGTCAAATCTCACCCTGTATTTCAGAATGAACAGTCTGAAGAGAAATAACAAAAAAATATGAGTGAAATGTTGAAGTGTTTCAGTTACAAAAGGGCTTCGAGTGCTTTCACGAGCACAATGCTGTGGCACAGCTCGTAAGTCCGATAGTATTTTAAAGGTGTTACGAATGATCCAAACATACAACACTCGGATAAGACGAAACCCCTATAGCCATTCCGCGGAACCCTAGGGTTCCGCGGACCACCATTTGGGAACCACTGTGCTAGACATGGAACTAATACTGCCAGCTCGTTCATCTGTAGGATTGCCCACGATATTTTTGACATCTAAATCATCAGCTTGCAGTTCATCTAGAATTCGCTAGTTTTTGTGTCAACTTCTAAGAAGTCAATAAAACTTTCCTTTATCTCATATGCAGACTCCGTTCTCTTTGAATATCGTATAACCTGGTTCATTTGTTCTGTGTGAGATACATCTGGGGTGCAGTCGAACATAATAGTGAAATAGTTGGTCTCAATAATAATGTTATTTCTAACTTTGGTGGCCATTAAATCATTTTGTTCCTATAGTTTTTGGACAGATGGGATGTTTGTCCTTTTTTTGACTGGTCAAGCTGGCACTTCAGAGTCGGGTCTTATTTAATAATAATACTTTTCCCGAGAAAATCAAAAGTGACAAAATTTAACCTCTGGTTGTTTTTGGCGCCCAGGGCAAGCGCCCCGCTTGAACCCCCCCCCCCTAGATCCGGGCCTGCCTCATTCTGATATCTGCGTTTCAAATGATAGTGTAATAGGTATGCTATCTGATAGGGGGCATTCCACGTTTCGTTACAGCTCCTACCTTTGAACTTATTAATACAGCTTGGTAGGAGCCTGCTGTAGACGTGGGGCGCGGGTGGGTTGATTCTACTCGTTACATCGATCAATGAGAACTTAAAATCAACGCGGCCGATCTCTTGGGGCGGAAAAACAGTGGCGACTACTGACCATAAAACTGTCAAAAGTCCGCCATGTTTTGTGAATACGTTTTGGCGGTATTTTTGAATTGTATATCGGTAACTAACAGCAATATTTCACATTATAGGTCTCAATTTTTTAAGAAGTAACATTATTTTTCATGAATTCGATCCGAGGTATGACGTTGCAAGTGAACTGAATTTGTGCTATCTATTTTTCCGAAGATACAGATCGAAATATTGGTTATCTTTCATTTCTATCTTGAATTTTTATTGAGAAAAGACTCAAGAATTTACACCAGTAAAGATTATTATTTTCTAATAATAAATTCACCTTGAATGATCAGCCATGGGCTTAATGGCCACAACTCTCGAAAGAAGTCTTTTGCGACCTTATTCTTAATCTGCAGACAATAAAATCTATATTTATATATAAAAGAAAGATGTTGGTTACACCATTTATAACTCGAGATCGGATGGACTGTTTGTTATGAAACTTCATATATGGATTCGTTTACGGTCTGGTTATTATAAAACGCAATAAAACTTCGAAAAAATCGATGAAAATTTCACTTATACAGGAAATGCTTTTCCTCCTTTTGAGCGAGGCCACTAGGTGTCGCTACAGTTACAGTTACGCTACCGCTTATTCGTAGGTACTTCTCTCCGTTAGATGGGGTGTACAGTGACTATATTACCACTATAGTCACTGTCATGGTGTGTAATTTGAGTTTCCTACAACTTTGCGCCGTTGGCCAACACCAAAAAATCTTAGCGTAGGAGTACAGATGTCTAAAATGATTCGATTTCGTACCACTTCAGATGGCGCTATTCACACATTATGACTGATTATTAGTTGTTTTTATAGTTTTATTTATTTAAAATAACGTTATCGTGAAGTGGAATGTCTAGAATAATGGTTTAGGCACTGATTAGATTTTGTTGTGACCAAATTGATTATATTAGCAATATTTCGTTCTTTCCACTTCAGGTGGCGCTATTCACAAATTATGAGTGATTTTTATCAGTTATTTCAAATAATTGAATTCATTCTGGCGAACGTGGCGTGTTAATGGTAGACAATTTTGTCAAGCAGTAATGTGTATTTATATTCCTGACATTCTGATGTATATTAGTTCTTAGGAAAAGTAGAAAACCTCCATTATAAAAAGATGCCATCCTGCTGTCATGTCATAATTGACTTTAGCAAATCAGCTGTTGATACATCCATCAAATTGACAACGGAAAATACACTGAAATGATATTGCGGCGCCGCCACGTTGCTAATATTTTCGATTTGGTCGAACTGTCATCTGTTTTTTTTTTCGAGAATTTCGGTCGTCATTGTTTGAAATGGTCGAATAAAGAACATATGACATCAATTACTGTGTAATTTGCATAGGACTTATAGTACCATGAAGGTCTATTTTTATCGAAATGTCAAGTATATACGATTTTGGCGATCAGTTTCGATCGTGATATGTCCATTCTCATCTCTTCCCATAATTTTTAAAATGTTTTTGAATTTCTGTTTGGGTAATAAATATATTTGCGGAAATCACTAAATCCAAAATTGCTACATATTATTTTTATGTATCTGTTCTGTGTGACAGCTCATATGATATGATGATATGATATATTGTTTATCCTGACTACTCCTAGGTCTCCTGAGGAAACCCCTCTGAAATTACAAGCTTCGAAGCTTGTAACTTGTGCCGAGTTCGGAGTAAGCAGTTGTGTTCTGTGTAGGCTTTGTTACTGTGTCCTTACGCCACCTTAGGCACAGCACTGTTAATTTTTGACCCAACAGTGGGAATGGTGGCCCCTACCGAGACTAGAAAATTTCTTTCCTAGCTCGGGATTGAACTCCGGACCTTTGGGTCCGAATTCCAACGCTCTACCACTGAGCCAAGGGCACTCATCCATCGAAACATTTGACAGTTCAAAAATCAGAGAACCAAGCTGTTGATCTCCGATCACCGGTGATTACGATTTGTGAAATCCACCGTAAGTATCATTTAGGCGGAACAAAGTTCGCCGGGCCAGCTAGTATCTCATAATTTTGAATTTGATCTTCGATCCAATGTATTACGTCTCAAATGAACTGAATCGTGCTATCTATTTTTCCGAAGATATAGATCGAAAATATTGGTTATCTTCAAACTTCTAACTGAAATTATTATCAAGAAAAAACTCAAGAACCACATGCACAAGTAAAGATTATCTATTGTCCAATTATAAATTCACCTTGAATGGTCAGCCATGGGCTTACTTTTTTTCGACTTTATTCTTAATCTGCGGTACCTTATTTCAGCAGGATGACCTCATGTTGCCAGAGTTTAAACATTTTGGAGCGACCCATTTGAATCTTTTTCCATTGCCGCTCATCCCCCAATCTTTCGTCCATAGAGCATGTTCGGGACATCATGGGTAGAACGCTTGGAAATTTACCCCAGCCCCCCACAGACATTGGCGGCTCTAATGCGGCCCATACACAAGCTACTTTTTCGGCGTTCTGGCAGCTAGCGTCATCGCAAGCGACCAAAACGCCTAAAAGTAGCCCGAAAAACGCCTGTGTATGTCTATCCGCTGCCACGGTGGCGAGTCGCCGTGCAGGACGCAACGCCGGACGCCAAGATCAAACGTGTTTTATTTTAGCGTCAAGATAGCCGGCGAAACGCATGAAAAACGCTTGTGTGTGTGTGAGAGCGTCTAGAATGGCAGAGAATCATGCAAGATTTGCACATTCAGAAGAATTCATTACAAATTTTATTGAACTATTTAAAAAGAATAAAGCCTACTTATATGTACCAAATTTATGGTACTTCGATTCACTTTTATTTTTAAAAGATCAAGAAGTGCCGAGAGCTGGTCTGGAAAATTATACGCAAGTGGAAGTAACTGCAACTTGCAGATTATAGCACTGGCATTTTTTTTGCCTGAGCAATCGGTGAGCTACTGAGACGCTTGTGTGTGGTCAAAATTGTACGAGCGTCTAGGACGCTCGCATAACGCTAGCTGCCAGAACGCCGAAAAAGTAGCTTGTGTATGGGCCGCTTTAGACAAGAAGTACAGGTAGCATGGGATAGTATACCTCGAGAAGAAATAGACCATGTTGTTGCATCAATGCCATATTTTCCATCCGATATGTCGAAAATCCGAGAAATTACAAATCTGAATTACTACGACATGATATAAAATCCTACTAACCTATATACGAGGATGTATTGATATCTAGTTAGCATTGACCAGTTCCATGCGTAAAAAAAATATAGCGATACGATATCAACGAACAATAACTTATTGGAAGTGTCTGTGTAGAGTTCGACGACAAAAAAGTAAACCAGAGTTACGCAATAAATTTAAAAAAAAGGTGTCCACCGAAATGGTAAAAATCGAAAAATTGGAGTACCGAGCCATCATCAAGTACCTGTATTTAAAACGGTTAAGAGGTACGTAGATTTAAGAAGATATGCTTTATACCCTTGGTGATCAATGTCCTTCGTATGCGACCCTGAAAAATTGGACTGCAAGCTTCAAAAGAGGTGGATTTTCCATTGAAGATGATGACCGATCGGGAAGGCCAGTTTCTGTGCCAGTCCCCGTAAATATCGATGCAGTTCATGACATTATTTTATCAGACCGTCGAATTGGGCTTAAACGGATATCTGAAGCAATGAAGATTTCATACGAACGCGTTCATCATATAGTTCACGTCAATTTGGACATGAGAAAAATTTCTGCAAAATGGATTCCCAAATGTTTGAATGCTGACTAAACGCGTTAAAGGGTAGAAGCATCGCGTTTGATCTGTGCTCGATTTGAAAACGATGTACCTAGACTTCTTAAACAGAATTGTTACTATGGATGAGACTTGGGTACATTTCTACGATCCAGAAACAAAGCAACAATCGATGGAATGAATGGCGACACTCTGGTTCTCCAAGACCTAAGAAGTTTCGTGTCCAAAAATCTGCTGGAAAAGTTCTTGCTTCAGTTTTTTGGGATTTCCATGGAGTAATCATGATTGATTTTTAGGATAAGGGTAGAAAAATAACTGGAGATTACTATTCGACATTACTGACCACTCTTCGGAAAAAAATTAAGAGAAAAGACGCGGAAAGCTATCCAAAGGTATTTAGTTTTTACAGGCGAACGCCCCAGTACACAAATCTCATGTTGCCATGCAAAAAAATCGTGGTTTATGGTTAGAATTAGTAGAACACCCCCCTTATTCAACAGATTTGGCACAGTCCGACTATCATCTCTTTCCTCAACTGAAAAAAGTTTTAAAGGTCGTAAATTGTCTTCCAACGAGGAGTTAATAAAAGCTGTCGATGACTGGTTTGCAGAGCGAGAAGAAACATTTTTTTTGAAAGGTCAAGAGACGTTGCAGGTTCGATGTAATAAATGTATTCAATTGAGAGGAGAATATGTAGAGTTATAAAATATTTCGACATTAATTTTTGTTTGGTTCAATAGTAGGCTAAGAAATTTTCAATGTATCCTCGTGCAATACTACAAGCTGGAGTCCAGACCAAAAATATGACTTACCAGACTCTCCGAGAATGGTTTTGATCCATTATTGCATTTGACAAAATTCATCAACAGTAAGTTGTTGAATTGTACAATTCTGAATTTTGACTTGGGTAATTCACATAGATGGAGAAAACTATGATGTGATTTGAGATATATTTAAACAATTTGAAAGCAAACGGATCATCAAAAAAAACAAAAATCTCAAAAATTACAACATTTTTATATTAAAATAAAAAAATAATCAAACAAGTTTAGATAAAATAATAAAAACAATTTTGAAGAATTTTTTATCAAACCGTAAACCTTAAAAACGGAACAATAGACAGCAAAGAATGCTCAACTCCAGAATGACATGTTGAAAATCAGTAAAATACATGGTGATATAGCCGAATAGATCTAAATAAAACTGGGGTCATTAATTTAAAATAATTAGTCGATGTATTTCGATAGATGTCACTTTTGAAGTTGTCATTTTTGACATTTGACAAGTAGAAACTACGCTATTAATAAAAATGGACCGATACACACATCAACAACGCATCGAAATTTACCATGAAAATAATGAAAATTTGGCAAAGACGTAAAACTAGAACCTTTTGGTCGTGAAGCACCTTGTCAAACCGCAATACAGAAATTGGTGGAAAAATTTGAGCTTTTGGGACAAGTTAGTGACGTGAAGAATAAAATCCGTGGACGTTGCTCAAGAACAGCTGAAAATATTGCTGCTGTAGCCGAAAGTGTTGAAGAAAAACCCTGATTTTTCATTCCTCGTCGTTCTTTGTAATTAGGCATTCCACAAACATCAATACTCCGCATTTTTCATGAAGATTTAGGTATCAAGGCTTATAAAGTTCAGTTAACACAAAAACTCTAGCCGTTATTGTTGAAAAGCCTCTCTATCCTCAATGTGTGACTGTTTGGTGCGGTTTATGGTCCGGCCCGTTCACTGGACCTTACTTTTTCGAGAATGAGGCTGGAGAACAGTTACAGGGAATGAATTGCGCTATCGAGAGATGATTAATGATTTTTTGTGACCGGAATTGGATGGTTTTTATCTGGACAAAGTTTACTTTCAACAAGACTGCGCTACGTGCCACACAAGTAACGAAATCATTGATCTTTCACGGGAAAAGTTTCCGGATCGTGTTATCTCCCGAAAAGGTGATCACAATTGGACACCGAGATCTTGTGATGTTACACCTTGCGACTTCTTCCTTCGGGGCCATGTGAAAGAGAAGGGCTACTTTAAGAACGCAGCGTCGATTCGAACCTCCAAGATGGAACTCATGAGGCTATCATGAGCCACTTTGTAACTTTGCGATTTGTTTATGGAAAATTTCATGAAAAGGGGTGGGTGTTATTTTCCATTATTAACTTAATAACGAAATAAACATCCGAACATTTATCTAAAAATAACATTTCTTTCTGAATGTCAAAATAACACCTCTTATTGGAAAATCCTTTATTTCAGTAGTATATTTTCATCCTCGATACCTATTTTCTTGTCGTCTTTTGAATTTCCAGTTGATGCAGACGTACAACTCCATTTCATCACCAAAAATTTGGCTGCAATATAGCAGGCCTATGAGCCTCACTGGTTTTATTTTTATCATATACAGATATGGAAAATGTAGTTGGAAACACTGGGGTTTCAGTACAAAATTCGAGCAATCTACTAGTCCAGTTGAACAGTGGAAGAATCGAAACCTCATTGCGATTCGATATCGAATAAGCGGCTGGTCTAGTTTTATGGCAGTTTGTAGTGGGTATGCCAGAGGCTAGAGCGCAACGATCTGTGATCTCGGATGGAATTAGATTAGAGGAAGGAATCAGTAACACTCCCAACGCGCGAAGTGATGGGTGTTATCATGTCCGTTGAAAATGAATACGACAATTTTATTCCACTCTTATCGGAGGAATTAATTTGCCTCAATGAATGACACAAATAATTTCCCTTGAAAACGTGAAGGTATCGGTCTATCTCCAAAGGCAACAATTAACGAATTTATTGTCTCCGCAATTGATTGACCACCGAAATACCATTTTATTATTTGAGTTTTCTCTTGAACAGTAAACATTTTTATTCTCGCGGAATCTAATTTATTTTCAAACAGTATGGCCTATCGCATCCAAGTTCGGATTGCGACTGGATTCGATCTTCGATACGCGAAGAGGAGCAGAGATCCAGGCATCCCCACTACGATCGAAACTGCTATTATGCAAGATCAGCCGCTTATTCTTTATCGAATCGCACTGAGGTTTCGATTATTCCACTGTTCAACTGGAGTAGAATACTGCTCGAATTTTGTACTGAAACCCCAGTGTTTCCAACTACATTTTCCATATCTGTATATGCACGAATCCTATTCAGTTGAGTGTGGAGCAGTGTTTCATACTTGTCTCTAATTTTTCTACCTCTCCTAGTTTCAGAAATCCTTTCGCAGTAGACCAGGTTTGATATAAGAAGGTATCAAGTTACATTAATGAAAGTCTGATATGAAAAGAATTTTTCTTATGAGTTTACATCGGAAAATGAACTTTCGTATTGACGAGGACTCTTACAGTTCCCAGGTAATGGAATTCCATATCCATCATAATTGTCAACATTTTGATAGTTTTTGAGTTGGCGATATACTTGTCTCATGCGTTGTATATTTATCTTACTGACTAGAGAATGATTAACCATAGGCACAGGATAGTCTTTTCCTATTATACATTTCGCAGCTTTTTGTACATTGTCTGGTGCTGTCCATGGCTCATGGATGTATTTGATTGGCATATTCCTCAAAATAGAAATGTATTTTCTGAAATTATTCCAAATGTTTTATGTTACATTATAATATACAGGGTTGGTCATTGACTTGTACTTTCTTTTCGACTGTGCCTGATATGAATTTTTGGTTTGAAATATCTTAAAGTTAGTCGTCGCTTCAAAATAAGTTGATACTTGTAGGAATTACTGCAGTTCTGAACGCATTTGAACAAAAATGTTGAAAAGACACAAACTCATGCAACAAATATTCAATAATTGTTGATTGAGAAAAATGAGCCATAACTAGAGTAATCTCTCAACCCAAATTCTTCTCTATCATTCGAAATAACGGTCAAAGATATGGTGAAAAAAGTTTTTTTCGAGGATTTTCAACACCCCGTATCTGTAAAACGAAGCTGAATTTGGTAAAATGGGAAAACAGTGTTTTATTCGATAAGAGGCATTCACAGTTGAAAAATAAGTATGTAGAAGTCAAAGAGCACCCTGTGTAATTATGACTGAAAAATTAATTGTTTTAAAAATGTTTCGATTAAAAATCAAACCTTATGTAATCTCCGTTCGGATCTGCTTTTCTACCAAACTTCACTGGACAGTAACAGTGTGAAAATTGCTGAAAGAAACTGGAACAAGATAGCCACATCCAAGTACCAGCATTAACGGACCAATCTGCATCTAGAAGCAATTCTTCAAATACCTGAAAAAAATAATGGTGATATTAATGTTTGTTGTATACAGGGTGAGACTTTGGCTTGTTTATTTATTTTAACCCGAGTTTAACCGTAGATTCTTGAGGCCAAAAGAAACCTCGTTTCATTTTCCTTTTTCCCAAATTCGGCTCTGTTGAAAGAAATGGCTATTTGAAAAAAAATTGGGCCAAATACGTGCCTGATACGATTCTCTAGTATGAACCTCAATGTATTTCTTGATTGAAGTTGAGTTAATATATTTGGGGAATACTCAATAATAATAATATAATAATTATTATTCTGCTAAAATTATGAAGTGTGATTTGAAAAAAAAAAATATAATAATAATATGTTTATTAATCCATTCAGACACGTCAATAAGAAAAATAAATTTTTCAACGTAACAGAACTATATAGTCCATCCAAGAATGATTGACATCAGAGCAGGCCTTGAAAGTCCAGTCGCAGCTTTATTTCTAGTTACAAAAAAGTAACTAAAAATTTTCTGTGCTTTCATCATAGATATAGAAATAACCTAAAAATTGAACGATATTTTTTTAAAGTAAGGAACTTTGAACATCAAAATGTTCCCAATTTTCACATACGATTACCAGCGTGTGAATCTGTATACCAGCAGTATATTATTTTCATCTTGTATTGATACATTTTCGATCTTACGATCAATTATAGGAGCATACAGCCTGGAAATTCTGGTTTGGTAACGAAAAATATCGTGGGTGATTAAATAGCACGGTCCTTTTCAATGTTCAATATGAATATTCGCTAAACCGAAAAAATCTAGTTGATTATTTGAAGCGTGTTAGTGCAATGTGAATTGATTGGGAAATTTGTAATGGATATCAAGACACTAAGATAGAAACAAAACTTAACCAATGGATCTATGTAATATATTTAACTTTCATTTGTTGACTTGTCTCATACATATTTTTTTATGTCAAAAGGGATCAATAAAGCTTATTATTATTATTATTATTTGTGAACAATGAAGGTGTAAAATATGAAAAATATAAATATTCCTATTATTCTGTTTCAACAACCACAACATGTAATTTTTTCCTCATTTATGCAGAACTCGTCATGTTCATAATGAAAGGTTTTGTCAGCAATATATCATAACATTGCTTATATTTTGACTAATCTTCTCTCATTTCTTTTTCTACGTGCTCTGTGCAGGCTTTCCATTTTTTAGCTGTTCACTCTTCAAGAGCCTCATTTCAAAGATATTTATTTCACTTGCTCAATTTTTTGCCAAATTTGTTCGAAACATTAATGACAGAACAAAATGTCAGTGTTATTTCCAACAACAACCTAAATTCTGCAACTCAAAATATTACTGAATGGGCATTACCAACATAATTTCGATTTTCCAAAGCCCCCCGAGATGTCAATCATTCTTGGATGGACTATAACTACCTGTTTACTGAGGGTGTTGGGCTTATTCTCACCGACTACCGTCTATAGGTAGGACTCTTCAGTCTTCACCGGAATATTGACCCATAGTAAAAAATCAAAATATTGCGGTTGCTCGGGTTCGGTGGTAGAAAGATTTCGGAAGTACTTCAGAATTAGGAAGTATCGAAAGTATCAATGCGGAGAAGGAAAAAGTGCTATTCGGGGAATAGCGGAATAAAGTATTGATTCGGTAGTTGAAGGTTGAGAATTGATTAAAATATTTTAGACTTCGTCCCGTCGATAAACTCGCGATATAGTGAGTTACGTCGCGAAAGACCAGGAGTTAAGTTAACCTCGAACGAAGGGTCAGTGACGTGTTTTTTTTTGGATACATCCATTATCCTTTGGACTTACGGCCAGAAGGAGAAAGATCAGATATTTTTGAGTATGCTTCGCATATTTGAGTATGGCTGCATGAAACGCCAAAAATCTCAGAGTCCTGAAATCTCGTTAAGTTTTTAGTATTTTGATTTTATTTTGCTGGGATAATTATTGTGAAAATTTAGTCTTCCCTCGTGATTGATTCATATACATTGTGTAAAACCGTTCCTGTCCCTAGTGCGACGGGCTGCATTTTTCCGTTCCCTATACAATCAGCGGGACAGGTCGCTCTCGCCGTACTATAGGAAACGGAATGCACAATGGAACACTATACTCCATTCACTTTTATAAAGTATCTTGGTGGGCCATGGTTTAGGTTTATCAAGTTCTTTTACTTAAAACGGACGCAGGTTGGCACTCGTGAAAATCAAGCGACATTGCCAAGTCTACTTTCTGATTACTCTTTTTTAACTTTGTGAATGGAGTTAGTTCTTTTAAGCTTTAACTGTGACACGGGTTTCGTAGTATCAATACATTTTCATACTGGAGTATTTCAAGTTGCGCAAAGAGGTATTTAATTGTCCTCTGTAGGCTTATTTCTTGAGAATTTTGAGAAGTGGGGATTTCCATACGTCCGTCTGTTATGTTCGTCTAAAAGTTTTTCTATCGGCTTAATGAACTATCACAAAGTCACGGACCATTCTGTCCATTATTTTTCAGTAAAATTTCAACACTCGGTTCTTGATTTCCGTACAAGAAAATACCATAACTGAATCTCTCAATCATGTTTATACTCGTACACGTGAAATATTTCCAGTATTAACAGAAAAAAAGATTCTTCAATATTCGTCAGATCTTTGGAATTATTGAATTCACATAATATTTCCTCAAATTCATTGTTTTCCCAAAGTAAATAAACATTTTGATAAATACGTAATTTCTACGATTAATATGTAGAAACGGCAACGTTGCGTCCATATCTGACAGAAGAATGATTATAACCTAACATTTTCAAAATATACGCGGTGAAATGTGTCAGAATTCCAGCGCCAACCGGGCTACTTTATAAAAGTGAATGGAGTATACGTTTCCTAGCAGATATGCGCGAAGTGCCCACTGCCCTGTTAGTCTGGGTGCCGATGGGACAAATTGCAAATTATTAATAAAGTTTTCTTAGTTTCTGTATAGCTTTATTAGGTATTCAATCACATTTTTCCTCAGTGAACATTTTTGTTGTCGCGGCTTTTTTTCAGCAAACCTCTCGTAAGTCGACCTTATTTTCATTTTTTTTGAATCAAACATACTCTTTTTTTGTAAAATGCAATCTGGGAGAAATGAGAAAACATGATTGTCCGACAAAAATCGTGTGGCTCCGAGCATGTCTACCAACATGAACATGACTGAAAATTGCATTTTTTTAATTATTAATAACCTCCTGATTTTTTCAGAATCGGTTAATATAACCATATAAATCGTATTATCTATCCACCTTGAAAATACAATGTATATAGTGCACCACTTTTCCGACAAAAAAAATGTGGCGTTCATTCAAAAAATAAAGAATTCACTGCTCTAATTTGGTTATGAATAGACTATATGCATTTATCAGATATAACTTTGCTTATGTTACAAATGAACATTTGATTTTTTGATGACCATTTAAGGAGGATGTTCTGAATACTATCATCCAGCTGTCCGACGAATAAAGTTCGGCAATTTCAGTTGTTGCCGATATAAGGTCTTAGTAGTGATGGAGTGTTTTTTGTGCAAACATTTGAAAAATATCTGTGGATTTAAAACGAAAAGGGAGGAAGTGACATCCTTAAACTGTGTAAAATATTCTTGGCATCAAGAGAACATCATAATCACACTAATCACAGTACACAGATATAATAAAGATGTCATTCTACCTGACGATTGGTGTGATACTTTTACTGGATATCATTCGTCTTGTTATAATGAATTCAATGTGAGGAAGGAGTATTTCCATTGTTTTTTATAAGATTTGAATAAAAATGTCTGTAAACAATTTGAATTATACACTTACAATCAAAATCAATAGTTTCATTTCAATAATAATCGGAAAAAGATTCTGAAACAAAACCGTTATATTCAACTAGTTTCTTTGTCCGACTAAGGATTTGCCGCATTTAATATGGTGGACAGTTGTTTTTTCTATAAAACGAATCTCTCTAAAATATTAATTCATTCTTGGTCGACCAATATTAATTAATTTAAAAAATCAAAAAATCGTCGATTTTCATTTGTCGGACAAGAAAAACGCCAGATTTTTTTGTCGGACAATTGCATTTTCATATTTCATTTGGTTATATCAACCGATTCTGAAAAAATCAGGAGGGTATTAATATTTTTAAAAATGCGATTTTCAGTCATGTTTATATTGGTAGACAATCATGTTTTCTCATTTTTCCCAAATTGTTTTTATTATTGCATTTTACAAAAAAAGAGTACGTATGATTAAAAAAAATGAAAATATGGTCGACTTACGAGAGGTTTGCTGAAAAAAAACGCGACTACAAAAATGTTCACAAAGGAAAAATGTGGTAGATTCCACCTATACAGAAAGTAAGAAAACTTTATTAATAATTTGCAATTTGTCCCATCGGCACCCATACTAACAGGGCAGTGGGCACATCGTGCATATCTGCTAGGAAACGGGGTGTTCTATTGTGCATTCCGTTTCTTATACGGTGAGAGCGACCTGTCGTGCTGATTGTATAGGGAACGGAAGAATGCGACGGGCCGTAACTACTAGTGATGTAACGAATGTCATTTTTCAAACATTCGCGAATACGAATGCGAATGCAAACGTCTGCTACAGTGCTACTTGAACATTAAAAAGTTATACAGGGTGGCCATTTGAAAACGAAACAGACGAGATTACAGACGAAATAAATTTTTTCGATAGAAATGCTCGGACAGGTCGATTTCTGTTTCGAGGGGGACAACTTAAGATGTAGGTTACGGACGCATAGCGCTTCAACCCTTGCTGCTACAACCCCCACCCCCAATTTTTGAATAGGGAAGATGGGGTGAGTGATACCTCATTTGAAAGGTATTTTTATACTGATTTTAGCACAGTAATTGTTTTTTCATTTCATGCATTAGTTCTCGAAATATTCTTAACTAAGTATTTGAAAATGAAGTGGTGTTTTCATGGCACTTGTAGTGTTTTTTTTGTGAAAAATCGACATTTTGAGCTTCAAAACAACCATGACTGTGGCTTCCTTCCTCCAATCCACTGACATAGAAATCTTTAATCAAGATGTCGATTTTTCACAAAAAAACACTACAAGTGTCATGAAAACACCACTTCATTTTCAAATACTTAGTTAAGGATATTTCGAGAACTAATGCATGAAATGAAAAAACAATCACTGTGCTGAAATCAGTATAAAAATACCTTTCAAATGAGGTATCACTCACCCCATCTTCCCTATTCAAAAATTGGGGGTGGGGTTTGTAGCAGCAAGGGTTGAAGCGCTATGCGTCCGTAACCTACATCTTAAGTTGCCCCCCTCGAAACAAAAATCGACCTGTCCGAGAATTTCTATCGAAAAAATTTATTTCGTCTGTAATCTCGTCTGTTTCGTTTTCAAATGGCCACCCTGTATAAAGAAAGACTGATAAATGTTTCATAGATTTGTTTTTGTAAGTTTCAATTGCACCTAATTTTTGTGTTATAAGTTGTTTTTTTTCTGATATTCATATTCGCAAAACATTCGCAGAAATTTTGCGGATGCGAATGCGAATACGAATACGAATATCCAAAAATATGCGAATATTCGCGAATGCGAATGCGATTGCGAATATTCGTTACAACTCTAGTAACTACCCACACTTTCTCCCTCAAGGAGAAAGATCTTCAAAATTATCAACATCGTTTCTTTTTTTCGAATAATAACACCCCTTATTTGGTGGAAGGCCGCTCTTCCGTCGAATCTCTAAGGGGGTGCTTTTTAAACCGTAATGTGTTCAGGTTCTCACAGGAGCCATATAAAAAAATCGAAATCCCAGAGCCAGATGGAGCTACACATTTAGATTAATTCCATAGAAAAAATATTGT
The DNA here is from genome assembly GCA_951802165.1 of Adalia decempunctata. Lineage (NCBI taxonomy): Eukaryota > Metazoa > Arthropoda > Insecta > Coleoptera > Coccinellidae > Adalia > Adalia decempunctata. The sequence continues at coordinate 58,090,714 of OX637696.1, read as the reverse complement.
GTGCCACATGTGCGAAAAGCATATTTGCTCACTCAGCATGAGAATCATGCAATAAATATTAGTACACTAGTTACACAAATAGTGTAATCCGCCGTTTTGCCCGAATGATTTCAGGATGAGTAAATTGGATCAAACCTTCATTCCTTCTTCCCAAGAAATCCAAAGGTCCCCTCTTGTGAGAAAACAAGCTACAGCATGTCTAGCTAAATGGTGGATCCATCCTTCTTGTCTCAGTTGCGTCATTATTGCATCTATCCATGGAAAACCAGTTTTCCCCTGAGATATTGAAGAAAGTGAATAATTGAAAGACAGAATATTCTTAAAGGAATATTGAGTTTAAATATACATAGAGGAACATCCCAGTTAAACGATTCGAAACTGATTTTAGTGTAGTTCCTTCACCCGTTCATAGATGGATAAGTGTGTTCGAGGGATTCGAAAATTTTTACCCTCCCATCTGGCGGTGATTAGCTGAACTATAAAGCACTATTTCCTAAGCCGAATGCGTTGACGAACAGCGTATGAAAATGTGGGATGTTCAGTATTTTATCATACCTGATTTTTTTGGATGCAATAAAACAACAATTAATTTTGCGTATGATTTATAGGACTGGAGGAAAATAAATATCCTACAGATTTCTGTGAATAAATAGTAACAAAATGGATCGGCAGGTTATAGTTCCATCAGTAGCTACTATGTGCCGCAGTAAACTCCCAAAAATGTTGGCATCAAATCGTTCAAGGGCGATGTACTTCTATGTACCTATATTTAAACTCAATGGTATTATTTAATTGTCACTGTTGGGAATTTGAACTCTAATTTTGTTTTTTTTGTATTTGTTGACATCTTGTTAGTTACGGATAATCAGAGAAATATTTCGAAATACGACAGTGGTAAACGGTCAATCTTATTTTATTGAGTGTATTGGTTGATCAAGCTTAGTGAAAGAGGGTAAGACTTACATTTGCCCATTTGGCCAGAGCTTCAGCATTATGGTCCCAAGGAATCTGTACACATATGGGGTTTCCCAACATTTTATCGAAATTAGGATTTTTGGTAGCGGCACAGTAGAAGAATTCCCTCCACAATAACTGACCATGAAGAGATAAAGGTGGAAAGGCATTCCTTATTTTTTTATACAATTCAGTGAGTCGATAGTAAAACAATCTGGTTGATAAACAGCCAAATCTTAGATATGGCGATAGTCCGGTTTGCGAGGAAAGTAAGGACTGGGGAGTCATTTTTGGCATTCCAAATGAGGCCACCCAAGCTTTCCTTTCTAAGTGCTTTTCAAGTCTCTTCAACGCTTCACTTTCTCCTGCAATGAAAAAAAACATGACAGAAACATGCTATAGTTACATATTATCATTGAGTTAGAGGTACATCGCTCTTGAACGATTTGATGGAAAAGATTTTGTCAGTGAACTGCAACTTTAGTGGCGGCACATAGAAGCTATTAAAGGAACTATCGAGGGAACTATAATCTGCTTGCCGTTCATTAACAGAAATCTGTTGGATGTCTAGTTCTATGCATAATAGGCAAAGTTAATTGTCGTTTTATCGCCTCCAAAAAATCCGGTGTGATGAAATACTGAACATCCCAAATTTCCATACGGCGGTCCTGGTCGTCATAGCATTCGGCTTAAGAAATAGTGCTTTATGGTTCAGCTACTCACCGCTAGATGCGAGGGTAAAAATTTTGGATTCTACGAAACACACTCATACATCTCTGAACCGGTGAAGAAACTAAACTAGAATCAGCTTCAAATCGATCAAGGGCGATGTACCTCTATGTATATTCAAACTCAATGATATTATTCTATAGTTGCAGTAAAATCCAATAACTGTTTTTTGTAGGATGACTGATCAGGGTATGAAGAGGATTGAGTTCAAGTAGCATCTTAATGACTGCTGTAGATGTCGCAATGAAAACTCAGGATACCTTTGGTGTTTGGATGTGATCGGACTTTGGTAGCGCTTCCTACAGGACCACTAGACTATGCAGTCGTAGATATCGATCCATCTTCTAGGTAGATCCGCATTTGAGAATACAAGTAAAAAATGTTTGAAAGACGTTCACATTTTTTGACATCAGCTATAAAAGAAATCGTCCATGATCCTGATTATGTTGATATATGAATATCAGGAATTTTTTTGTCTCTAATTCGCTAACATTTCATACGGTTCTGTTTTGCATCTGAATGCAAAATTCCGTGTTGATAAAGTCGGTAGTTTCGAAATTTTCAGGAAAGAAGAATTACGAACGGCCATGAGATCCGAACCTACCCTGAATGTTTCAAGTTTCTAGGTTCATCCTTCCGACAGTTGTTGTGTTTGCAGACGGCAGACGCACAGTATTGAATTTGGCCACAGATTCTTGATCAGCGAGTCGATTGGAACCATTCCTGGCTCGAAATTCGAGAAAAACAGAAATTTTATAGCCCTCCCGAGCACTTAAAATGGGTATCCATTTCAAAATGCCGTCCCATATACAGGGTGGGCCATCCATAACTTTCCACCCCGAATTTTTAGCTTTGGGATGAAATAACGAAAAAACGCTCGGACAGGTCAAATTTTGTTGAAAGGGAGACAAATAAGGGTGTTCAAATGAGTTTGATATCACAACTCCTCTAGCTGCAACTCCTAATAGGCCTAACACACGCTCAAGCTTTACGACAGTTTTGCTTGCGCAAGCCGGCTTCAGCACTGAACACTGAGTGTGCGGTTGGGAAAACTGTATACAATTTACCCAAATACCCAACCACACGCTCAGTGTTCAGCGTTAAAGCCGGTTTGCGCAAGCAAAACTGTCGTAAAGCTTAAGCGTGTGGTTGGCCCATAACAGCTCTCATTTTTGAATAGGGCAAAGGGGTAGAGCAGCACCTTGTTGGAAAGGCAATTCAATTTCCTGCATGGGTGTATTTTTTTTCACTACGCGTATACCAAACACATGTTGGAAATGCTGAAACCGAGACAATAACTGAAAACGTGAAAACAATAATATTTACAAAGTAAATCGTGCGCTTTCGTTCAAATTGAAATAATTGCTATCTCAAAGATCCAAATTCGGTGTGTCAAAGTTATTGATGGAATACTGAGTCACTTTGTATAATGATAAAGCGATGAAAAAAAACACTCATGTAGGAAATTGAATTGCCTTTCCAACAAGGTGCTGCTCGACCCCTTTTCCCTATTCAAAAATGAGATCTGTTAGGGGTTGCAGCTAGAGGGACGGTGATAATTTCGAGGTCCAAGGGGGGGGGGAGGGCCCCCATGGCCCTCCTCCTGTATCCGCCAATGATTAGAATAAATCCAATTCATACTCGTAGTGAGTTCGATTCTCACCAAAGATTTTAGAAAAAAATATTTTGGTTTGAAAATTCATATTTCTATTCGGGTCATTCTGGCAGCCCATTAGGACAATTTTGACCTTCTTATGGCCTCTAGTCTTTTAAATAAAAATTATGAGAGTACTTCCAGCGTAATCTTTGGATGGCTAGAAAAAGAAAACCAATGGATATTTTTGTATTCTGTTTTCACCTCAGTATTGAGACAGAAAGACAGTTCAACCTTGAAAGATTCCAACAATTTTGGTTGAAATTTTTTTTTCAATGAAAACATTAAAAACCTTAGAAAATGGAAAATACGTTGAAATAATTCTTTCTACATTGGCAACCGGGAAAAAATTCAAACTTTGCATGTTTTTCGCCATTTTGCATTTTTTTCCAGAATTCTACGCCACATTTGAATTCAGACTGAAAAATACTAAAATGTGACCAGAAACTGTTATTTCAAATGTCGCAGTTTTCAGAATATTGCTAAAACTTGACACCCTGTATCTCGCGTATGGGTATATGTCCTAAGGCAAAAATGACTTTCTCGTTAGCATCTATACGGCTATACAGGGTGAGTATTTGACTTGTACGTATATTTTAACTGTAGATTCTTGAGGCCAAAGGAAACCTTTTTTTCATTTTCCATTTTTCCGAATTCGGCTCTGTTGAAGAGATATAACCATTTGAAAAAAAAAGTTGGGCTTAATACGTGCCTGAAACGATTCTCTGCAAACACCTCAAAGTTCATATTTTTCGATTGAAATTGAGGTGATTATTATTAGATGTTCTGGTTGATACAATTAGAAAATACTGAAACACTAACCTTATTTGAGAAAGAATGTAACAACCACGATATTTCCTGACCAAAACATTTGTCCGATTATTTCTGCAATCGAAAAAACATATTTCTCCCGCCAAAATGAGTTCCTTCTTTGATTTTCCTGAAGATAAGTTCGAAAACACTAATAATTTGTTCATATTTTCCTCGATATCCTGAAACGATCTCATAAAAATTGGTTTCTCACTAACCTATCCTAACTCCATTAATCAGTCATATGATTCGAGGTCAATGACCTAACCTAATCCATCTTCTCTGTGATTTATGTCACAGAACTCTAGAGAATCGTATCGTATAGGCGAATTCAAGAAAGCAGTACGTCCCCTATCGTTAACGGAAGAACCATCGCAGAGGTACTAGTTTTGTTTACTTTTCGCTGAAGGCTCCTAGGCATTGCTCTTTGGAAATGCCAAACGAGTTCTGATTCTCGCCGATATAGCGCTACGATCTAGTCGCGATGTAGCCGCCACGCAAGACAAGCCGTTGTTCTGTGTCTCCAGAGTCCCATCACAGTCCAGTCTGTGATACAATGAACGACGCTTAGACGCGATAACCTTTTTACATGGACTTCAATTTATTTATTTATTTACTTGCAGAGAATAAAGCAAACAGGTGATAATTGTGATGTGAAGACCGTGTAGTGTCGATTAAAAATTCCAAGAGGATATTGTTCAGATAGATATTTTCCTGAAGGACCGGTAACAATAACTTTTCAATAGAAACTGTGCTTATAAACTTCGTAATTTCATGCTTCCTGGAATTCAATTATTACATCGAACGTTTTTCCATCATAGAGATTTAGTCTTGACAAAGTTGATAAACATTGACAACATTGTTAATTTGTTAAGAGACCAGAGAAGAAATAATATTCGATGATATTTAATTCAGGGAAGCATTCAGATTTTTTATGAAATTCATGATTTTTTCCTCAAATTTTTTCATATACATTCAGGAATAACTCGGAAACGACGTGTTTTATTGGAAAAATATAGGAATACTTTTATTTTCTAAAATGGTTTATTCTTTCGAAAATATGAACCGTTTATGTTTTGCAAGTGATTTGATAGTGTTTCTGCATGAATTTATGTATCGACTACGCTGTAACTTTAATACCAGAAGGAATATGGAATAAGTTTCAATTGAGGAATATGCACCATGAATAGAGTAAACTATCAACCAAAATTCAGTTCATTCGAAATATTGTTTCCGAATATATATAAAAAATAGTGTTAATTTCATGGATTTTTGAAACCCTGTATTTTTCAAACGAAACCGAATTTTGAAAAATGGTATGGGAAAAAAGTGTTTCGTTTGATGAGAGGAATCTACATTTAAAATATATGTACAAGTCAAAGACTCACCCTGTACATGTATGTCTAGTTTATGGTGAAACACCCTGTAAAATCTTATGAAATGATGGCGAATTATCGATAAAAATTTCGAATCATGGACGATAGATTGACAGCTGCTATCAAGTATTTTTGACAGCCGTCGAAAGTCTTTTTCGTTGGTATGAGATGTATCATTTTTCAAGATGGATCTACTCACAAGATGGATGAACGAGCACTCTAAAGCTTCTGACTTCACATGGGTGCTTTTTTATATCGTTTCTCGAAATGAAAGATTTTTAATAAATTGAATGTGTACTTATTGATTGCGAAATAGGAGTAGCAAAGCGGCAGACTGAGGGAAATAAAAGTCAGTTACTTTTATAACTACTGATTACCTCCAATCCAAACTGGCGGTGATAAAGCTAAGGTGTCAAATCCCAACTGCTCCAGAGTGGGAACACCAAATTCATAATCGTGATCATTGTTGAAGGGTGTGTTCAAGTCAGTCGATGAAAGTGCCTCGAAAGGTGTTGCCACGGGGTCATCAGGTTTACCCATTGAAGGAATTACTTCTAAAAATTTGTGGTAAGTTATGGGAGCTGAGCCACCATTCTTTTCAATGATTTTCTGAAGATCGTATAAAGTATGAGATACCCTCTGTATGATAGTTATTTCAAGCTCATTGCAAAGTGCAATTATGTTATTGTCTCTGACTTGGCCGAAGGGTTCTGGATCTTCTTCAAAGCTGAGGCATGTTGTGCCCCATTCTTTGAACAGTTTTGGTAAAGCGTCGGCCGGCTGACCCCTCACTACGAAGAGTCTCGAATTCACCTTTTTCAAACTTCTATCCAAATCATCCAAACATTGTAGGAGAAATCTGAAAAATATCATGGATATACAGGACGTTCGATGCCCGAATGCTTATTAGACCTTTCTGGAGAACTGGACATATTCGAAATCTGAAAATTCGGATTATGAAATTGTTCGAAATTCTCTACAAAAACCTGAATTTGAACAGCTATTTTCCTTCTTTATCTAAGAAGCCTTCATCCTGGTGTTGAAATAATAACCCACAGTGTAAAATCTTCTTGTATCAATAGGCCTTCAACGGATTTTTTAAATGAGTGCTTATTGCTGTTGCTGTTGGTGGTTAAAGAATTTAATGCCTCTATTCGATATAGAAGATTCGTATTTGGCCAATCTGTGCTTCGGTATGCATTAACTTTCCATATTTCTGGTATCATAACGATGATTAGTCAGAAACTTTGGTGAAATTGTGTTTGTTTACTCTCGCATATGTAGACACTTGTATAAATAGATAGAAGGAACAGTCATAATCAGGCTACCTACAAATATTGGCTTACAAGGATCCATAGGTTTGAGATTGAACATTAAACGCAGGACACGTTTTAGCGTCGAGAGGACTCTTTTAAGATCTATAGAGTTACCCCGTAGTCCGATATCATAACTAATATGCTATAATATAAGCCATAGTAAATATTCATGACGGCATGAATAGTCTCTAATTGTACCGATTTTTCTCATTTTTAATTTAAGGTGTCACCAAGAAATTTTCGTGATGTCAAATCAAAGAAAATGGCGGAGATGAGATATCTAAACGTCCTTTTGATAAAAAACTTATGCAGATGAACGAAGCCTCTCTGATGCTCCCATTATTATTCGGCACGCATCTGTTTGTTTACTCTGTCGGATATTTGCTGCTTCAGTAAGGCATTTTTTTGTCTGTTTTATCCTGGGTTATCGAATTCATTGCTCCCCTGGAATTGATTGCCAACTGTCGCTCCATCTTTTCGGCGGTCTGCCTGGTGGTCTTCGTCCTATAGCGGCGTTCAATTTCGTGCTATTTTTGCGAGTCGTGCATCCATCATTCCATTGACATGTTCATTCCATGCTCTCGTTCTTCCTCTTACCCATGATGGAAGAATATTCTTCCATCATGCTCTTACCCATCTTACCACGTCACCGACCTTGCATTTTTCTGTTATATGGTTCCATAATGTGTAACCGGAATTCGGATATAGAAAGAAGGGTTTTCACTTCAGTTGTTGGCATCTGTTTTTTCGTTACGGCAGTGTCTGGTCTCGTCTTCGCTGCGTACGTCATCAAGGGTCTTACGCACGTCTTATATATTTTAGTCTTACATTCTATGCTTCGATCTTTATTCTTCCACATTACGTGTTTGAGGTGTCTCGATATGATGGCGGCCTTGTTGCTTTCAGATTACTGAGGTAGTCGAAGCGCATTACTTGGCCAATGATGGTGATGTCGTTTATTGCCAGCTTGCATTGCTTGCATCCTTAAGGCTTCCTTGATATTGTCATTGATTCAGTTTTCGCGGTGGAGATTTTTATATTTATGTCTCTGCGGTGTCTTTAAGGGAAGTGGTACACGTCCGAGCTCGCAGGATGCCTTCAAAAATTGGGCTTTTCATTTCCATGATATCTCAGTTCGTATGCGGAGTAGATGAACAATTCTTTTTTTTTTAATTGGAGATTGATCATTTCTCTAGAATGTGTATTACTCGCTTTTCAGTTTCAGGAAAAAAAACCTGGACAAACGATTTTATTTCCATGATCTCCGTCAATTTTCGGAATAAATGTATGAAATTTTCTGTATACATGCGGAATAATATTTTGCAGAATGTGTATTAGGTACTCGCTTTTCCGTTTTTCTTCGTATATTAGGAAAAAACCTGGTTGAAAATATGACCAATAAAGTTCCTACTTTATAATGTATTCAAAAATTCGGGGGGGCAATAAACAGAATAACTTACTGATTAATATACATCCTGCAATATACTATTCCGCATGTATACTGAAAATTGGTCTACGCCGCATACGAACTGAGATATCATGGAAATAAAAAGCCCAATTTTTGAAGGGAGCTCGCGAGCTCGGACGTGTACCACTTCCCCTCAAATGAGCATAGGCATTGTCGATCGTCCTCAGATTCTTCGACGAGTTTTCAATGTTAATAAATAACAGAAAATGACAATTATCTCGCATTTGGGGGCACGGCAGTGGCCCCGCCAAGTCGAGCGCGAAGCAAACACTGCCGTACTATCTTTACCCGAACCATTTCGCCGCATTTTCAAGAACCTCCGGATGAGACCAGAACGCCGAAATTTTCGTCATCCAGTGAGCTATTATCACGTATACTCAAAATCCGAAATTTCAAGTGTGTAGGTCATTTAGTTCCGAAGTTACGCGAGAGCAAAGTTTCGCATTTTCGACCCTAATACACTCATGATCATCAAAATAGAACTAGTACTTCCCATAAACTCAGAGAGCTGAAATTTGGTACATAGTTAGGGTTTAATGGCCACATAAAGGGAAAATTATAAAAACTAGGATAATCGAAAATCTGTTGGCACGTCATGTGAGCTCACGTGCTATCACGTCATCTTCGCAAAATGTGCAACCACAATAATGTATGGAAGTTTATGCGCTTGGAAACACATTGTTATCATACTCAATATGTGAATATCGACTTTAGAATATAAATTGAAGAAAAAATAATAATCGGGTCATCAGTCTTATACACAGTGATATTTTTACTGTCTCATTTATTGTTCAAGGAAACTATAGGTTTTCGAAAGCTAGGCCGGAACAATAAATGAGACAGTAGAAATTATCACTGTGTATAAGACTGATGACCCGATTATTATCCTTTTTTCAATTGTTGTCATCTCACGCATTAACGAAGTTAGCATCTGCTGTCACTTGATAGCACACCAGAACTACCCGCAAATTTACATTTTCTAACCGTAAGTGATATCACGTCGGATATTTTGTGAAGTGATTGATGAAGTGAAAATGGATGAAAATTTGATCGAACTTGTCAGGCTTCATGAAGTGATCTATGATCATTCTTCATCAGAGTACAGGGATCAGAATGTACGACAACAAGCTTGGGTGCTGGGTGCTCATTCATCAATTGTTGTACTATTTGAGGTGATCCTCCCACTTCTTCCCTTCGTTTATTTATTTGGTGAATCAAATCTCTTCTATCAGAATCACCAGCAACTGTAATAGCAGTTATGTTCTCTATATCTTCTTTCCATTCCGTCTTCGGAAGCTCCTGCTTGATGAAGAAGAAACTGTGTTTCGCTCTGTATCACTGAATATGAAAATGCTATGAAATTTATGTGCAATATAGAACGTCTATTGCTCTTCAGAAAAAACATCATCAGATGGGTCTGCGGTGGTTAGATTGGGAGAGAAAAAATTGAATCCGAAAAAGAATCGGGTAAGAGATGGGCTATATGGACAAGTTTGGTATCAAACTATAGGTTTTCGAGGACGCTGAAACCAATAAGAAATAATCGGAGGCTCTATCTACCATAGTTCAAAACCGAAAAAAAATAAAGATTTGTAATAAAAAAACTACTCTTAAAAAAAGTGTCAAATAAGAAAATCTAATAAAATAGATCAATATGCCCACGTTTCTACAAAAAGAAGTGAAACCTCACCAAAAACATTCTGTAAAAACTAGCCAAGTCTCGATGGAGCTGCTAGTTTATCTCTAAAAAGTAATGAAATCTAGAAAAAGTCGAGCCAAGTTTAAGGCTCCTTACTGCGATTTCTTTATTATTATAGTTAATGTTGTGTGACTTGGCCGTTGAAGGGTACACAAGGGTACAAAACCAGGTGCTCCATGACACCATTGCACCAATCTGTCGCCAGAAACGCAACCCATTGACGATGAAAAATTGCCACTTGGAAAACGTTCATTCAATTGTAGGCTTGATAAAGCTGCGTATTCAATAATACGAGCCTGAAACAGACAGTATAAAAAATTATTTCCAGTACAGAGGGACTTCTAATCATTGGTAGAAGACCGTCTGTACGTCTATTTTATTTTAGATCGGTGGTCGATTTGACGCTCCAAAAAGAAGGAAGCAGAAGTCAGCATTGTAAATGCTGAATGCATATGTGTTGCAAAATCAACAACAGCCTAAAATGAGACACTAGCGTCCAATTACCAATACCAGCATGGGCTATTATCTCGCTTAACAAACATTGGTAGTTACAACAGATATAGCATTACGTGTAAACAAAATTGACTTGTACCCACTAACGTATAAGAATGTTCAACGGCCAAGTCACACAACATTAACTATAATAATAAAGAAATCGCAGTAAGGAGCCTTAAACTTGGCTCGACTTTTTCTAGATTTCATTACTTTTTAGAGATAAATAACTAGCTCCATCGAGACTTGGCTAGTTTTTACAGAATGTTTTTGGTGGGATTTAGGTTACCAGATAGCGATGAAAAGAAACGAAGTTGGTCTTCCTTGATGGGATGGTCGAATATCTGCCCAAACGAAAAAGCAATTTTCATAAGTTATTTTTGAATTAAAGTTATTCAAACATGTAAAATCTGAAGAAGCTTCTGAGTAGTAAAACAAAATCATTTAAATAATTGAAAGTGAAAATACAATAACTGTCATTCAATTCCTATCAAAATAATTTTTTTTCAGTTCTTTCAAGGTGCAAAATGAAAAATGTGAATAGGAATTAAAATGTCTACATATTCATTAAGTCATTACAGGGTGAATGATTCCCCCTTGGTAGCGCAAAAATCTTTTTTAATTATATGCTCTGCCACAAATTGCCGTTACTGAAAAGCGAGACCTTCTTTGCTTCTTTTGTCTAAGAGCGGGACGGTCTGCAGAAATCGGATTGTGTGGTCACTTCTAGTCATCCATCATTCACAATTTCAACATTGAAAGTTTCAATCATTTATTATAACAAATATTGTTTCGCTGTCATTTGCTTCCTATCAAAATGAATTTCCATCAAGTGAAGATCGAGTCAATCCAGTATTTAATATTTTTGTAGAGTTGAAATTAGTTATTTTGAAAGCTTTAAAATAATGAGGACTGCAATTCATTATTCTTCACATTCGTGAAAAATTTTAATGAAATTATATTGAAAGGAAGATTTATTCTAAATAACAATAAATTATCCAAAGCGGAGATTTTATGAAGTGTTGCCACATTATAGAAGGTTGAAAAAAGACATTCGATTTCTTATCTTTGTTTCACTCATTGTGAAGACTTTCAATGTGGGATCCTAAACAAATCATCATTTTACTAGGGAATGCTCTGTCTCTGTGATATTATGTCTATGAGTTGACCGCTTAATCTTCACATGATGATTTGGAAAAACCGACTGAATAAATCACCCTCCCTTTTAGGCAGCCGGCAACGAGAGCCAATTCGATAGGTTAAACTTCAACAATCCGATATCAATTGTCGAAGTTTTGATGTCCCTCTTGAAAGACCATTCACAATTCATATAAGGAATTTCATTTACCTCCATTTGTTGATTCCTACATTCGAAGATCCAGCAAACCATGGGTCTAATACAAACACACAACGGAACGTTTTTGCATTTTCCAAGCCAGCCTGTAATGCGGGATTGTCATGAAATCGTAGCCCTTTTCTAAACCAGTGCACTGTGTGTTTATCTTTCTTCGAAACCATTCTGCTATGGTAGACGTCAGATTGGAAATTTGCTGTACCATTGTCACTCATTTATTTTTCTCAATTATTTTGACTATGACGCTGAAATAGGAAAAAAGAGAATCTTATTTTATATAAAGAATTTATGAGAAAAGCACTGACTTGGGGTCAGGAGGTTTTGAGTTCTCGTATACATCTACAGGGTCCTGCAATAGTGCAAAAATCTTCCATAGCTGCCGAACCGGACATCTCAGAGATTTCGTTCCAAAGTAGACAGACCTATTGTACCTTCGTTTCTGCATCTCAGGAAATTATTATCTGATATACAGGGTGTCCCCGATAAATGTTATTGAACAGATGGATGGTTTTTTTAATGGATCACTCCATATATTTTCCCATGTTTTCGATGACCTTCATTACCTCTTTCATGACGCAAAATATTAGAGACATTTTTCCAACGGTATGTACAGATCTTATTCGAAGAAAACTGTAAAAAGGTGAGGGAAGAGCAGTTCAGTAAAATTCTTCTGACGATTTCCAGAAGCGATAGTAACATAAATTTGATCGAAAAATATTTTAATTGAAGGATTTGCCTTATCACCGTACCTAAATGATCAATCTGTCATATACAGGGTGTCCGTTATTGAGGTCCGAATATGAAGAATTTCAAATTATTATTTCTAGATTTTTTCAAATGTAACACCCTGTATTTTTTCGACAATAACGTAGACAATTGAATACCTTACATTTTCTCAGAAGTAACCTTAGGATTATTTTCACTTCCACATCCAGCAGACATGAAAAATGATATCGCCACTGAAAATTTCATTCAAATAAGTTATAATAACATAAGGACTAACGGACAAAAGAGGTTAAACAATGAAATAAAAGTGAATGAATTATTATTGACAAACTTTAAAAGCTTCCCAGAATCCTAAGCATCAACATAAAAATGATATTTTTTTCGGTACGAGCAATAGGTACATATTGATCACGAATTCAACCAATTATATCAGTTTTTATCGGCTTTCACATTTAGTAAAACCTGAAGCTCCTTTTCTTCATTATTGGCCGATTTTGATATTCTCAGAAAATGTAAGGTATTCAATTGTCTACGTTATTGCCGAAAAAAATAAAGGGTGTTACATTTGAAAAAATCGAGGAATAATAATTTGAAATTCTTCATATTCGGACCTCAATATCAGACACCGTGTATATGACAGGTTGATCATTTAGGTATGGTGATAAGGCAAATCCTTCAATTAAAATATTTTTAGATAAAATTCATGTTACTATCGCTTCTGGAAATCGTCAGAAGAATTTTACTGAACGGCTTTTCCCTCACATTTTTGCAGTTTTCTTCGAATAAGATCTGTAACGTTGGAAAAATGTCACCAATATTTTGCGTCATGAAAGAGGTAATGAAGGACATTTAAAATATGTGAAAATATTCGGGGTGATCCATTAAAAAAAATCATCCATTTGTGGAATAACATTAATCGGGGACACCCTGTATATCAGGAAATAATTTCCTGAGATGCAGAAATGAAGGTACAAGAGTCCTATTTTCAAACGAAATGTCTGAGATTTCTGGTTCGGCAGCTATGGAAGATTTTCGCACTATTGCAGTACCCTGTATAGGTCAAGCTATTCCAACAAAATCTCGAACAGTCATATTCACAGAAATTGTGTCCATGGCCGATCTGACCGACAGACCATTTAATATGATCAAAAATTCATGATCAGTCAAACCTGGGATAATTCCTGTCTCAAAATTCGAAAAATGCATACAACGAAATGATATTGCCCTCGTTTAAGTCAAACGAGCCATCAAAAGGAATCCTCTGACGATGGTCGTGGCAGTTGTGGAACATAGATAATATTTTCTATGAAAAATATATATATATGAAATGATATATCATATGTAATACCACTAGAGATGGAATTTTGCCGGGAAAATTTCTCGATTGTAATATGAAAGTTTGATGCTCGGAAATTTCCGAAAAGCAACAAACATGAATATTACAAGAGAGAAATTTTACCTGCTTAAATTTCATCTCGAGTGGTATTCGGCATGACTATTCCACGAGAAAATACGATAATATGCTCACATTTGACGCGTATTGCGCTATGTGGCAAATGAGAATTCCTCATAGATTGACTAAACCACTATACGTTGTTTGTTTTCTCTATGATATTTATTTCCGAAGCTATCTATGAATTCGAGAAACGTCAAAAATTTTGTCGCTGTAAAACCAACTTGTTGGTTTTGCCGGCTTGAAAATTTTGTCGAGATGAAACGATCGTTGCTACGGAAACTTCCTCACTACAAATGGAATGAGTGGAATAGTCAGAGGAAATATTTGGCATAATCCAAACAAAATATTCAGTTCTTCTTATGGAAAATTATTCTTCAACTAAATAAAGCATATTAATTCAAAACAAAAGTTCAAGTATTGAATAAAAAAATCCATTACTTCCAAATATTTCTCGAAACCTCTATGGAATATGGACTCAAATATGAGAAACACAAAGGATTACTGTTCTTAGGGTTTTTAGTCTACACTTATTACAGTACTGTATACTCCATTCACTTTTATAATGTATCCCGGTTGGCCATGAAATTCTGACACATTTCACCGTGTAAAATTTGAAAATGTTAGGTTACAGTTATATTACTGTCGGATACGTACTCAACGTTGTCGTTTCTACATAGAGCTCGTAGTATTCATGTATCATATTTATTTACTTTGGGAAAATAATGAATTTGAGAAAATATTATGTGAATTCAATAATTATTCCAACTATCCGGCGAATGCTGAAAAAACTTTTTGCTTTGTTGATAAATATACTGGAAATATTCCACGTATATAAAAATGGTTGAAAGATTCGGTTATGCTATTTTATATTACGGAAATCAAGAATCGAGTGGTGAAATTTTACTGAAAAATAATGGACAGAATAGTCCGTTCTTCTTCTTCTTCCTGTGCGGTGCCTTTCGTTGGCCGATCGTAGGCCTTATGGCTCATTGTTCATACCGCATTTGTGTAATACTGAAGAGACTCAGACCCGAAGGCACGCTGACAAGAATGCCGCGAGCCGACAAGGAGGAGTCTCTCTCACCATAGAGATGGAAGGTGTAGGGTTCTCTAGGTGTGTTAACCTCAGCGTAGATAAGTTTCCGCACGTGAACAGTATATGCTCCGTCGTTTCATCCGCGTTCTTGCACCAACGGACAGGGAACACTCAGTTAGACCCATTCTTTTCAAATGTTTGTTAAACAGATGGCCAGTTAGAGCACCAGTCACCAGAGACAATTGCTTCTTCTCGGGAATCAAGAGATTTTTGACCTCCGGCTTCGAAGAAGGCCCCTTGATAAGAAGTCTCGACTGCCTGAGGTCTGTTCTCGTGCTCCACTCAGAGGAGAATTTCTTATCAATCCATCTCTGGAAGAGGTTTTCGATATATGTATGACAGATAGGAAGTGCGGATTCCGGTCCAGTAAACGTCGAGCGAGCTCCTTCTTTGGCTTAGTTATCTGCTTTCATGTTACCAGAGATAGACGCATGCGCCGGGCACCAGACAACATTGGGAGTGTCATGTGAGCCAATCTTGCGCAGGGCCTTTCTGCACTCCTATACCAAGTTTGAGGTTACTTTTATATCAGAAAGGGATTTCAGTGTGCCCTGACCATAGAATATAAAATACCTTGATTCTTTATTCTAAGGCCCTGACTGTCGCAACATTTGTATATCTATTTCCCTGAGTATCCTCTGTGGATACCCTCCACCGCACATGCGAGAATAGTCCGTTACTTTGTGATAGTTCATTCGAAAAAAAAGTACTCGAATAACCTGACAGAAAAACTTCTAAAGGAACAGACGGACATACTTTTCAAATTCTCAAGAAATAAGCCTACAGAAGACATTTGCGGATAACGCGGATCCGCGTCAACAGCGTTGTTGCGCAGGTAAAGTAAAGTAAAGTAAATTTATTCATGTTCCCATACAGTTCAGTATTTACATTCGTCCAATAAATCACATATTTCTATAAAAGAGGTCCAAAATCTAACGAAAAGAAATCATTCATCTTATATAAAACAACATCACATAAAAACTTTCTCAGTTCTTTCCTAAATACCTTTGGAGGTAGCACCCTCAAATTTAAAGGTAAATAATTAAAATATTTTGGTGCTAGAAAATCAGGTGCACCCTGCGACTTCTTCAATCTCGCAAAAGGAACCCTTAATGACATCTTGTTTCTTGTATCGTGATCATGGATATCACTGTTCATCCTCCAGGAAGGAAATCTTTCATGAGCATAAGATAACAACTCGTAAATGAACAGTGCCGGAAGCGTAAGAATACCAAGTTCCCTGAAAGAGCTCCTGCAACATTCCCTATATGTCAGACCACCAACAACGCGCACCGCTCTTCTCTGCAGCCTGAATATATCCTCAAACCGACTACAACATCCCCAAAAAAGAAGGCCATATCTCAGGTGGGCTTCACACAAATCAAAATAAGCTGTTCTGAGCACGCTTCTCGACACAGATGACGACAAAGAGAGTCCGCATGGTCAGACCACGTGAGTCTCGTATCCAACCAAATACCCAAAAACTTCACCCTACTGCGCTCCGACCCCGTCATAGAAAACACTATCTTCTCCGTCTTGTCCACATTCAGTGCGAGACCATTTCCACTGAACCACTTCAATGCATCCGCGAGCATGCCACCAAACAGTTCCTCAACATCAGCTGGATCATTACATTCAACGGAAACAGTAGTGTCATCAACAAATACAACGTTGGATGTCCACGACATAAAATCAGTGAAGTCATTGACATAAATTAAAAAGAGTAGAGGCCCTAAAATTGAGCCTTGAGGTACACCAATTCTCAACATTTTCCTACTAGACCATACATCATTAACATACACTACCTGGTATCTTTTAGTCAAAAATGATTCAATCAAATAAAAACTCTCGTTACTGAATCCGTAACGTCTCAGCTTCTCGAGAAGACCCGCAAATGGCACACAGTCGAACGCCTTGGTTAAATCCAGAAACATAGAAAGAGAACATTTTCCCTCCTCCAAACCCACCACAATAAAATTGTACAATTCGAGAATAGCATCGAAAGTTGACCTCCCCTTCCTGTATCCAAACTGACGAGAAGAAAACAAGTTATTGCTTTCAAAATAATCCAACACCTGAATGGCCAGAACCTTCTCCAAGATCTTCGAAAAGACAGGAACCAGCGATATTGGTCTGTAATTGCCCGGAACTGATCTATTTCCTTTCTTGAAAAGAGGAATCACCTTAGACACCTTCAAGCAATCAGGAAACACACCTTCTCTCATACATCTGTTAATCAGTTTAGTCAAAGGATAAATGATGTTATTCACATTTTTCTTTATCAAACTCATGGATAGACCGTAAAAATCTCTAGATGAGGACGATTTCATAGCATTTATTACATTTCTCACCTCGATAAAAGAAACCTCATTGAACGAAAACTTCAAAGACCCATCCACATTCTTCACAAATGAGCTGTTAAAGTCAGCATCCTGTGCGTCTATACTTTCTACAATTCTGTGCGCCATAGAACTGAAATATTCGCTGAATTCCTGTGCCTCCACCGGAATATCCGTGTGGGATTTGGGCAAATTTCTTCTGCTATTGATCATTTTCCACATTGTCTTTGCCCTATTATCAGAATTAACTATCATAGCATCATTACTACCAATTTTGGCATCCCGTAGTGCTTTCTTAAATTCCTTCCTGAGAATGTTGCGTCTCACCCTGAGAACCTCAGTTCCATACCTGTTATAGAGGTCAACAATCAGATGAAGTCTCTCACGCATTACCGCCAGCTGCCCTGTAAACCAATTCTTATCAATGCCAACATCAATCTTTGAAGTTCTTATTTTTTTCACAGGAAAAGACAGCTCATAAGCCTCAACAAATACATCCTGAAAACCCTGAAATACCTCATTCACACTCACACTCTCATCACCAGCGAAACCCCAGTCACATTTCTCCAACCTCTCGAACAGCAAATTGTACCCTCTTACAGTATGAGGTCTGAACATGCGACCAATATCCTCCAAGGATCCACCATCCACACCAAAACAAAGCTTCTGTGTCCTATGGTCAGAAAAACACACATTATGTACCTCAGTACTCTGCCCTGATGTAACAAAATTTATGAATATATTGTCGATACAATTCAATCCTCTCGTTGCTTCAAATATGGTTCTCTGAAAACCATAGGAAAGAAATAAGTCACAGAGTGCACCCGAATCCCCTCCTGAAACATTAAAATTAACATTGAAGTCACCACAAATACCAAACTTATCTCCTAAATTAACCCTTTTAAGAACAGAATCTAAAATATTTAAAAATATGTCAAAGTCACCATTCGGTGATCTATATAAAGATATAACAGTTATAGACTGCTTTGAGAAATATACAGCAACAATTTCACAATGCATTTCAACAGATAAACAACAAATACTAGTGCACACGCGAAAAGAATCAGTTTTACATAAAATAGCAACACCACCATGCTTAAATCTTGATCTACCAAAAACTGAAGCCAAGGTCCACCCCATCAGAGAAAGTTTTTCACAGGACTCGGCCGCCACGAAGTGTTCACATATGCAAACAACATCCAAGGGCTTCACCTCGTCCAAAAAATCCTCCAAAAGATTGAGCTTATCACCTAGCCCCTGAATATTTAAATGAAGCACATTAAAATCACTCTCTCTGGACCCTCTCTCTATTACAACGGGTTGATCACACGGGCCCTGCGAAAAAAATTTGACACTACTGCGCCATTAGGCCATAACTCTGAATTATTGGCCTTGGTGAAACTAGATTCATTAATTGATACCACAAACGAGGAGTATTTTTCGGGAAACTTCGAAATCAATTTTTCACAGGTCGCTTCAATAAAATTAGTTTTTACCATTTCCGTGAACTCATCCAAAGATGTAGAAGGATCAATTCTCGACACAAATAAATGTACCTGCTTATGAGATGCCCTGACAATTCCACCTTCATTAGAGCCTGTTAAAGACCACTTTTTGGAACTATTTCGCCTTTTGTTTTTGACAGTTCTCCACTGATTGTTGATCATCAATATTATTATTAGTTTTGTTTTGATCTACCTTGTCCGCCTGAATTGAACTATCAGACGCCAGACAGATGTCATCTTTCATATTTACAGATTGTGTCAGTCGGCTTCCACATACAGATGTTTCATTTTCATTCCCTTAACGGGAAATTAGTTCAGGTACACCGGAATTGTGGAAAGGTGGAAAGGTGCTGCCGTTACACGGTATATTTTTTTGGATTCGGATTTGGCGATTTGGCTAGCAATGAAAGTGTTAAATACCTTTTTGCACAACTTGAAAGATTACTCCAGTATGAAAACTCAGAAGACCTAAAATCCTGTGTCACATATACAAAGTTGAAAAAGTGTAGAAAATAGCATTGGCAACATCTCTCAGAAGTATTTGATTTTCACGAGTGCCAACCTGTGTCAGTTTTAAGTGAAAGAACTTGATAAACCTAATTCAAGGCCAACCGTGATACTTTATAAAAGTGAATGGAGTATACATGACATGTAAGAAGCATATTAGAATACTGAGCTATAATAGTCTCGATTTTTCCAAGCTTGCATAATGGAAAATTTTTTCAGATTATTTCTATATTTTGGAAAGGGAAGGTTTAAATGTAGAGGATTGGTGGCTTTCAGAAACAGGGAACTATATTCTATTAGATTCTGCCTATAAACGACTCGAACTAAATACGTAACTGGTTTCACCTTTCATGAAGAAAGATATACTTGGTGTTATCAAATAATCTTAAATGTGAACAAAATCTCTGGGACCTCTCCTTGAAAAACTACACGCTCTCAAAAATTAGAAAGAACAAATATCTTTCTTGAAAGTGCTGAATATAGTTGAAGGAACGGCATATTGTGGGCATGTTCCACCATTAAAAAGGGTGGGAATATTTTTAATTCAAAAAAATAGATCTCTGCTAGTCCCTGTCCCTCATTAATAATTTTGTTGTGATTTTTTGAAAGATCAGAACTTTCAGGACCAGAAAATTTCTTAATGCGAAAATATGTGTTGAAAAAAATTATTCATCGCGAATCTTTTTGAACTCCTATAGTCCTATGTTGTGTCGGTTAAAGCAATAGTTTCCTAATAAAAGAAAATACAACATTGTGCATGTGCATCTTCTGTGAATGGACACGAAAAAATCTAGTGGTTGGCTGAGTTCATTGATAGATTTTTTATTGAAAGAACATGACCACAAAATTCGTGTAATTTTTCAAGGAAAGGGATGACAGCTTTTGTTCAAACTTTAATTTTAGACAAAGATTCACTCCCTAAAATTTTCCGCACTTATTGGATTGATTGAGATGAAATATTCTGCGCTACATTAGATCGATAGGAAAATTAGCTGAATGCAAATGAAATCGAATATGATTTACTTACCATGATTCTGCAGCCACCACATATTCTGAATCATCCTAAAAGTTCGCAAATACGTATTTGAAAAAGTACAAACACAAAACTTCGAAACCTTCGGTTTGCCAGAGTACAGGAAAAAGGTGTATATTGAATAACGAGTAATAATAAATCCCGATCCACGTCCTGAGCAACGTGACTCCAGAATGAACGGAAGTGATTGGTTGACAGAGAAGGGTGGAATGAGAGTATCACGTTGCAAGAAAGAGTGTAGTTAGTTACTTTGGGCTGCAGAGATAGGGGATGAATTATCAATTCAATATTTGCCACATATTTGTAGTCTGATAAATCTTTCTTTAGCCTGTACCGGGTGTCCCGAATTCGTTGTCTAGTTGGGGGATCTCAGAAACCCGATGAGCCAGAACGAAACGAGTGGCACATTTTCGGGATCGATTTTTGAGAGAATTATTTTGGTAAAAACCGCAACCTTATTAGTCAACAGTTTCCGAGCTATTAGAGAAAATTTGAAAATGGCGTCAAATGAACAGTTCTCATAACTTCTTTATTAGGTACTGGTGCTATAAACATAAAACGAAAACATTATACAGACACTTTTTCCAGTAAAATTCATTGGCGTAATCCAAGAATAATTGACATCAAAGCAGGCCTTGGCAGTCCAGTCGCAGCTTTATTTCTAGTTACAAAAAATTAACTAGAAATTTTATGTGCTTTCATCATAGCAATAAATATAGAAATATAACCTTAAAATAAAATAGTATTTCCTCAAAAAAGGCACTTTGAACATGAAAATGTTCTCAATTATCACACACGATTACTATCGTATGAATCTGTATACCAGCAATATATTATTTTCATCTATTGATACATTTTCTAAGAATCAATTATAAGAGTATACAGCCAGTAAATTCTGGTTCGATAACTAGAAATATCTTGGATGATTAAAAATCATGTTCCTTTCCAAAGTTCAATATGAATATTCGCTAAACCAGAAAAATCTAATTGATAATTTGAAGCCTGTTGCTGCAAAGTGAATGGATTGGAAAAATTTTAATAGACAGGTATCAAGACAGAAACATTACTTAACGAATAGATTTATTTAATATATGAGGAATTTTGCCATGACATTGGAGCTTTCAATTTGTGAACAACGAAGGAGTAAAATATGTAATATGAAAAATGTAAATATTCTTATTATGCTACTTCAACAACCAATGTTTTTATTTCCTCATTCGGGCAGAACTCGTCATGCTCCTCAAAGGCTTTATGTCAGCAATACCATAACATCCCATATATTTTGACTAATCTTCTCTTATTTCTTTTTCTTCGTGCCCTGCAAGCTTTCCATTTTAGCAATACATTCTTCAAGAGCCTCATTCCGAAGATTTTTCACTTGCGCCATTATTTGCCAAATTTTTTCGAATTTTAATGACAGAACAAAACGACAGTGTTATTTACAACACCAACCTGAATTCTGCAACTCAAAATATTACTGAATGGGCTTTTGCCAGCATAATTTCGATTCTCCAAAGCCCCCCGAGATGTCAATAATTCTTGGACGAACTGTGAATTTAAGATTTATCTACAGTCAATTTCATTCCATAATGTGTTCCATGTATAGTCCATCCAGGAATTATTGACATCTCGGGGGGCTTTGGAAAATCGAAATTAGGTTGGTAATGCCCATTCAGTGATATTTTGGGTTGCAGAATTCAGGTTGGTGTTGCAAACAAAACTGGCATTTTGTTCTGTCATTAATATTCGAATAAATTTGGCTCAAGTGAAAAATCTTGGGATTTGGAATGAGGCTCTTGAATAATGTGGGTACTGGGTACAGGACGTAGAAAAAGAAATAAGAGGAGATTGGTCAAAATATATGGGATGGTATGATATTGCTGACCTAAAGCCTTCAATTATGAACATGACATGACGATTGACGAGTTCTGCCCAGATGAGGAAATAATAACAGTGGTTGTAATAGGAATATTTTCATTTTTAATATTATATTTTACTCCTTCTTTGTTCACCAATATTGAAATAAGTTACAATGTCATGACAAAATTCTTCATATATAAAATAGATCCATCCGTTAAGTTTTGTTTCTGTCTTGATATCTACTACAATTTTTCAAATCCATCCAGTTTGCAGATACACGCTTCATATTTTCAAATAGATTTTTCTGGTTTAGCTAAAATTCATATTGAACTTTGGAAAGGAGTATGCTTTTTTATCATCCACGATATTTTTCGTTATCGGACCAGAATTTCCATACTGTATGCATGCTCCCATAATTGATCGTTCGAAAATGTATCAATACAAGATGAAAATAATATACTGCTGGTTAGCAGATTCACACGATGGTAATTGTATGCGAAAATTGAGGACATTTTAATGTTCAGAGTGCCTTATTTTGAAAAATTCCTTTTGATTTCAAGGTTATATTTATTGCTATGATGTAAGCATAGAAAATTTTTAGTGAATTTTTTGTAACTAGAAATGAAGGTGCGACTGGACTTCCAACGCCTGCTTTGATGTCAATATTTCTTGGATGGACAATATGTACTTCGAAATGATATTCTGTGGTCATAGGGAAAATCCAATTACTTCACAAGTGACACTTCTTATTATTGCATTCTGATTTTGAAGAACTCATCCTCGCTATTCAATCAATGAAATTATGTATCTATTTAACATTCCCCGTGAATGAAATTTTGTACATCAAAAGAAATTAATTTGGAGTTTAATTTCTTTTGATGTACAAAATTTATTTCCTAGTATCCCCCCAACAGAAACAATTCAAGTCGTTAAAAAATTATCAATAGAAAATAATGCCAACCCCATCAAAACTAATGATATTCTAAATTGCCTTGAAACATGTCTTGGACAAAACTACTTTCAGTTTGATGGGATTATTATTATATTGTAGCGGACGAAATCCTCCTGAATACGTCTCTGGACTCTCTGATTCCGCGTACAGGAATTATTCGAGAAGCCTCCAGAACATATCCGATCGTTCTAGAAACAGAGCCGTATTGGGTATATAAAGACGCGCACGAGTGGGTCAGTCAGTTACTATCTGAACAGAGCCGGATTGAATTGTGAATCGCGAATTCCAAGTAGTGAATATAAATCAGCATTATTAGCAAGTGTGTAAATAAATCAATATTAGTTATTGTACATAAATTAGTGTGATAAGTTAGTGGTATTGGAAATAAATTAGACGTTTAAATTCAGCAGACAATTTGTTTGAACCCCGAGAACGTTACATTGGTGTCAGGTGTGGGGTCAATTGAACTGCTGTGCTAATTGAATTGTGGACTTCATAGTGGAACTTTTTGAATGCCGATAACAAGATCGCAAAAGGAGAAAATGGACCAGGCCAGTATGGAATTTTTCAAGCAAGCCTTTGAACAAATGAGTTCAAAATTGGAAGGAAAAATGGATAAGATGGAAGAGAATTCTCGAGAAATGAACGAGAAAATGGAAGAAAAAATGGATAAAATGGAGGAGAATTCTCGAGAAATGAACGTGAAAATGGAAAAAAAAATGGATAAAATGGAAAATAAAATGGAAGAAAAAATGGATAAAATGGAAAATAAAATGGAAGAAAAAATGGATGAGAATTCTCGAGAAATGAGCTTGAAAATGGAAGAAAATTCTCGGGAAATGAGCTTGAAATTAGAAGAAAAAATGGATCAAATGGAGAATAAGGTGGAGAAAAAAATGAACGATTGTAACGAATTGGTGAGTCAAATTGCAAGTACATTGGATGAGAGAATAGAGGCTGTCAAGGAAGTAATAATTGAAGAAGTTAACGACAAAATTGAAGGAGTCGTTGTTTTAACGACAAAATTGAAGGAGTCGTTGATGAAGTTAACGGAAAATTTGAAGAAATATCAGAAATAATTGAACAACATGCCAAGTTGATAGAGTCCCTGAAGAGAACATCACATGGAAAAGAAACTTTAGCTTCATCACCCAATAATTTCGTGAAATCAGAAAACAACACAGAAATGAGTAAAATGAAGATTAAACCTCCAACTTTTGATGGCAAAACACCTTGGTGCACGTACCAGAAGCAATTTGAAGCAGCAGCGAATGCCAATGGATGGGGAGCGGAAGAGAAAGCGACAGCCTTGATTGTTGCACTAAGGGGAGATGCATTGAATATACTTCAGACTGTTCCTGCAAGTCATCAAGGTAATTACGAGGCTTTAACCACTAAACTCCAAATGAGATATGGTGATGCACACCTCCATCAAGTGTATCACGCGCAGATCAAGAGTCGCCAGCAGAATAGTGCAGAAACGTTGCAGGAATTTGAAGCAGATATAGCAAGGTTGGTAAGACTGGCATATCCTACAGCACCGGAGAGCTTCCTGGAACTGCTCGCTATCCAGACCTTTGTCGATGGTTTGAGAGATTTGGAAACCCAGCAGACACTACGATTGGCCCGACCCAAGACTCTGGATGACGCCCTGGCCGTAGCATTAGAGTTTGAAGCTGCCAAACAAGCTTCGCACATGATACACAGCAAGATGAGCCGCACTGTGGATGATTCCTCGGTCAGCGATGAAATTATAGAAGAGGTTCTATGCCGAGTTCGTCAAGAGCGACGGAAGAGAGGACTTAGATGCTGGAATTGTGGCGGAGAAGGACATATTCGGCGCTACTGCAAAGAGCCAGCTAAATGTCAGAAACGGGAATATAATTCTACTGTCAAACATCGTGCAGGAAAGATTCATGGCAACGCTAACGCATTATCTAGGAGACCATGTCCGTCAGATTGCAAGCACTGTAATAAAGTAGAAGAGAAAGAATTCTGCTTGAGAACGACCATCGTGGATACGGACTGGATGCCAGAATCCCTGAAGCGAGATCTAGAAAGTGACCCAGAATTGAAGATGCTTTTGTATTGGAAGATAAGCGGACAGAGACCAAGATGGGAGGAAGTGAGTCATCTGAATCCTAGGGTCAAGTCCTACTGGGCACAGTGGGATTCTATCATTTTGGAGGATGGACTGCTGAAAAGGTCCATCGAAAATGACGAAGGTACCGCAGCAAGGAAACAGCTGATAATTCCCAGGAGTCGAGTGAGAGAGGTTTTAGAGAAGTTACATGACGGAACTTCCGGTGGCCATTTCGGTATCAAAAAAACGCTAGAAAAGGTTAGAGAGCGTTTTTACTGGGTCAACTGCAAAGAAGATGTTAAAGACTGGTGCCGGAAATGCAGACTATGTGCCTCATCGAATGGCCCGAGGGGAAGTCGTAGAGCTCCAATGAAGCAGTATAACGTGGGGAGTCCTCTGGAACGAGTTGCCATCGATATTGCAGTTTCAACCCGAGCGGATATACGCCGAAGAAGAAGACAGTGGAATGCTATTTCGAACAACAGGGGTGCTGCAGAAAAGGAGACGCCTGTAGATTCAGCCACACCATCCAGGGTGTCCGGGGACCGAACAACGTCTTAAGGAGGGGGCAGTGTAGCGGACGAAATCCTCCTGAATACGTCTCTGGACTCTCTGATTCCGCGTACAGGAATTATTCGAGAAGCCTCCAGAACATATCCGATCGTTCTAGAAACAGAGCCGTATTGGGTATATAAAGACGCGCACGAGTGGGTCAGTCAGTTACTATCTGAACAGAGCCGGATTGAATTGTGAATCGCGAATTCCAAGTAGTGAATATAAATCAGCATTATTAGCAAGTGTGTAAATAAATCAATATTAGTTATTGTACATAAATTAGTGTGATAAGTTAGTGGTATTGGAAATAAATTAGACGTTTAAATTCAGCAGACAATTTGTTTGAACCCCGAGAACGTTACAATATGTCCAATGAAGGACTTATCATGGGAAACCCACTAAGCTCGATTTTAGCCGAAATGTTTATGGATGATTTAGAATCCAAAATAAATTCGAACCCAATAAGCAAATATTTCCTCTATTGGTATACAGTGGCGTAGCTAGATAGTCCGGGGTCCTGGTGCAAAAATCGAAGAGGGCCCCTTAATGAATTGTTCTCGAGTCAAAATATAAATACTTCGAAGAAGCAAAGTTACTTACTGAAGGTACAGTTGAGGAGTATACTTGAATAAATTATGTTGTTATCTATGTATTTGAGTAGGTATATTGAATTCATTATATTAATGTTATATTAATGTGGATGAAAACGAGGGCTTCGAAAACATTTTTTATAGATATTTACTATATGTACAAATATTCACGAAAAAATTGTCATTGTTTCTATGACCTTCTAGCCTTATTTTTCTTATTGATACGTTAGATTATTTGGTGAAATCACAATAAGAATAAATTATTCAAGGAATTAATTCAAATTAATTATTGAGGATTCGAACCTAGAGGTCCATCAAGGCTAGATTTGAAGTCATTTATTCCTTCGGAAAAAATATGTTTACAACCTCTTTCTAGACCTACTCTTTGCGAAAGATTCAATGACTTCACTCAAATCTAGACTTGATGCAGCTTCATTTTCAATTGATAGGTATAAGCCATAAATGTGGCAGTTGAGCTTGGCTCATAGTGTTCAGCAAATAATTTTATATTATACTTAATTTGCTGAAAGATCTTTCAGCATCTACAGAGGTGACAGGAAGATTGTATGGAACAGTAATATTGCTGTAAATACTTCTGTTAGATCGCATTCCAGCATTCCGTATTTCCTTATTATTTTCATACAGAATTCATGAATTGTCCGTGCCTTATTCAATTCAGGTAGAAATAGGTGATAAATATTAAGAACTTAAATTGAGAAGTTGGTCACTTTCATATAGCAATATTCACTTGTAGCATTGCGGAATTATGATGATTATTAATTCCTCCAGCATTGTGTTTAGCATATTCTACCATCTGTACAAGAAGGCGCAAATCATTTACAATCATTGAACTGGTATTGCAGTTTCCTATGTGTTGTCAAATGTTGGGGAGATGTTGATTTGGAGATGGCTGCATATTCGAAATCACATAAAAACTTATCGCGGGGCGAAGGAATTGCGTTTTTGTCTTCAAGAAATCGTTGAGATGCCATAAGGAATATTTTTCGTATCGTTCACGATCATAACCTTTCGAGAGGATTTGTAGTTGATTATAATTATAATTAGTGATCTTACTGATTATTCCTATTTCAATTGGATTTTGTGTTTTGAAAACCCTTTTTTTTAAAGGTGAGTTTAACGATGATTTTTTGTAGTTGTACTGAAGTTTTTTTTGAATCGTTCTCAGGGTCCTTTCTCTGGGTGCCTTTTTGTTCACTCAAAGATCTTCGATTCCTTTGTCGTATCGCCGGCTCGCCGAATATTAGATTCACAAACCGCTGTGACAACCGAAGCCATCACCATCCCCAAGTTGCCGTCTCCACCAACACCCTTGCGTAAAAACTCAGTGAGTACCGATGCTGTTCCGAACACCAGGAAAATAAATAAGTGCATTTTTACTTGTGAATATTTTATTTATCATTCACCATATCAATTTAATATCAATTTCTTCGTCATTTGTGGATTTATTAGTTTGCCATGAATTGAATCATTTCAATGGGACTCAAACTAATTGGCGCCCTCCCAAGTTATAATTTCAGTCAAATGAGTTATGGAAATCAAGTCAGTTTGAATTCCGTTAAAGGAAAGAATAGAAGAACCTCACACCCATTAATGTTCTCCGGTGAACAGCTGCCGTTTGCAGTGTGACTATTTCATTTTTCAAATAAAATTAAAAATCAGAAAGTTACGTTACACACTTTGAAATTGGTCGAAGCTTTGAATTACAGTTTTTTCGTCTACCCATATCTAGTAGAAATGATGGTGAAAATTCCAAATTTTGTTGACTGCAGTCATACACCCGAAACTTGAAAGCAATCAATCAATCAAATCTTTATTGTAGGTACTACATCGTGTACTCGTCAATTTTCAGCATAAATAACACATCATTAAAATAAATATGGACATAAAATGAACTTACAGTCTAGGGCAAACTATACTTATATCTAGGAGTATAGAATTCTATACTACTAGCTTATATCACAGATAGGTTTGTGTCGCAGAAAAACTCTGAGAGCGAATAATACGCTTTTGTTACAAGGAGCGCCTTCACTCTCTTAAATTTAATGAAACTTAATAGTTTCCAATGATTCGGCTTGAAAACTGCAACCGAAAGTGTATCTTTTCTTCGAAATGGGGATCTTTACCATATGCATGACATTTTCTCTAGCCTTGCACGCGAAGGACTCGAAGTCACTCCTATAAATTTTTTTCTTTGTATTCGTCTCTTCTGAAGCTCTGCATACGTCGTCCAAACTGACATCGCATTTTTGTAATACTTCAGATGCATAATTGATATCATTGAGAATGCGGTGCATTAAATCGCCGAGGAGAATTAATTCAAAATTCAACATTTTTTTTATTTCTGCTTGTTTTCGCTCTTATTTACAAGAATTTTTCATAACTATTTCAGCTAATGCACGAATGATATGAAAAAAATGAAATTTGATTGCCGAAATTAGAGTTTACCCTACTGGACCATCTAGTCGGATTAGGTTTTTTAGATAGGTGTCCGATTCACCAGTGAATTTTGGCAATAGATCCCTTTTGATGATATTTCGGAAAAAAACATTTTCCAACAACTGAATATAATGAAAACAATGTTATTCACATAATAGATCACAGAGAAAAATCAAAGTTTGAATTTTTTTTTCTAGTTCATACGCGATTTGATGGTCAGCGCTTGGGGGCCCCCTGAGGTCGGGGGCCCTGGTGCACTGCACACCCTTGCACCCACGTAGCTACGCCGCTGTTGGTATAGATATGTTGACGATATCATTTGTAGCAGTAGACAACTGAATATTTTTACAAATTTTATAAATAATCTACACACTTCAATTAAATTCACTTTCGAAGAAGAGAAGAACCGAAGTATTAACTTTCTTGATATTACCATAGGGATCAAATTGTTTACACGAATTCAGCATATATCACAAACCTACCCACACTGATATCACTATTCACAAAACTTCCAACCATCCTTATAAACAAAAAAAGGCAGCTTTTAATAGTTTTATTCATAGATTATTAAATGTTCCGTTGAACTCCCAGAATTTTACAAAGGAATTAAATATTATTAAACAAATATCTATTAATAATGGTTTCAACCCAAACATCATAGATAATATGATAACAAACAAACAGAACAAAATAGCATTAACCTATGTTTATCCAATCACTAGCTGGCCCGGCGAACTTTGTTCCGCCTAAATGATACTTGCGGTGGATTTCACAAATCGTAATCACCGGTGATCGGAAATTAACGGCTTGATTCTCTGATTTTTGAACTGTCAAATGTTTCCATGGATATGAGCTATCACACAGAACAGATACACAAAAATAATAGGTCATAATATGTCAATCACTAATAATGGCAATTTTGGATTCAGTTATTTCCGCAACTATATTTATTACCCAAACAGAAATACCAAAACATTTTAGAAATCATGAGAAAAGATGAGAATGGACATCTCACGATTGGAACTCATCGCCAAAATCCGATTTACTTGACATTTCGATAAAAATTCACTGTGATATTCACCCGCCTCTGGATCTGTTAAAAGCCTTTCATGGAACTATAAGCCCTATGTAAATTACACACTACACAGTAATTGAAGTCATATGTTCTTTTTTCGACCATTTCAAACCACGACGACCGAAATGCTCGAAAAAAGAACAGATGACATCAATGGATGGCCGCGAAAGCCTCAACAAATTCATCGCCATTTAATTGTGATAATGTCAAATATAGAACCCTCAGGATAACGTTATTTGGAATAAATAAAATACGTTATTTGGAATAAATAAAACTATAAAAATTACTAATAATAATCAGTCATAATGTGTGAATAGCGCCATCTGAAGTGGTAAGAACGAAACTTTTCTCATATCTCAACGAAATCTAATCATTTTAGACATCTGTACTCCTACGCTAAGACATTTTGGTTTTGCCCAACAGCGCAGATTTGTAGGCAACTCAAATTACACACTATTACAGTGACTATAGACTATAGAGGGAATATAGTCACTGTGCACACTATTTGTTTATATCGCCATCTAACGCGGAGAATATCAAATGAAGTACAAACGAAAAAGCGGTACCGTGACTCTATCAAACATTGAGTCAATAAATTTGAATATGAGTTCAACATAATTCACAGTGTTGATAATTTTGCCGTGTCGATCGTACTATCGACATTTTAACATCTCGATTTGTCTTCTGACGAGCTTGATATCGTCAACTAAATTGAACAAATTGAAGAGAGATTGACAGCTCATATCCATGGAATAATGAGAATCGCGCTGCTCCACCAACTGAGATGTTTACCCATTATTTTGAGCTTAGCAGCATAGCTAAGATGTCTAAAATAATGGTGTGACCACTGATTAGATTTTGAGAATATAAGAAAAGTTTTGTTTTTGCCACTTCAGGTTGGGCTATTAACAAATGACTGATTTTTTTATTCTGGTCGACGGGCTGTGTTAATAGTCGATAGTTCATTAAAGGAATAATTTTTGTTCATATTCTTGACATTTTGATTCATATAAGAGGAAAGGTATAATATGGTTTATACTCCTGCTATTAACAGTCACATGAGGTACTGCAAAAAGAGAACTGTACAACAATTAAAAACAAAAAGTTATATGTTCAAGTTCAACAATAAGTTACCGCTTGAATATAGAGAATTCTTTCCATGTGAATTACAAAATTATTGAAATTTTGTATATTTTGAACTTTAATTTTGCCTAATTTTTTTCGTGCTTGAAAAAAAGCAATAGTAAGTTTATACAACTTTTAAGTATAATTCAGGCGGTACAAAGTTCGCCGGGCCAGCTAGTAGATAGATAAAAGACCCCAACCCACAAAAATATATCCGAATCACATATATTAATAGATTATCTGAAAATATTGCCAATTATTTTAGAGACAATTTCAATTATACATCAGCTTTCAGAACCTCTAACAACTTAGATAAATACATTAAAAATAACAAAGATAAATCAAACAAAGATGATAAATTGGGTGTCTACAAGCTGACTTGTGATGATTGCCCATTGGTCTACATTGGTCAAACCGGCAGATCATTTAAAAAACGGATCCATGAACACCAGAAGAGTTATACATCAAACAGTCCACATTCAACATACGCCGACCATTTAAGAGAACTTGGTCATAATTTCAACGACAACTACGAAATTATCCATATCGAGGGTAAAGGATCAAGATTAACACTTTTGGAATCACTCGAAATAAACAGATATAATTCTCGAAAAATTTTGTTAAAGGACCAAACGGACGTTAATAGATCGCCGTTGTTGAATATCTTCACGTAGATTGGAAAAAACCAGCGGCAAAACCGAATAACTTTTATTGCCCCTGTCGGTACATCTTCTCGTAACTTAGGAATACTAACTAAACACCCCAATATATACCTGTATATCCTATATAATGTCCTGTTATTATACCACCTATTTAGTTCAAATGTAGAACCTGACGAAGCCTCAGTGAGGCGAAACGATCGTCGTTCAAGATTAAAAATTGTTTGTGGAGATTGAATTTTATTTACCTGTTATAATACAAAATTTCTTAGTTGGAAATATTTTGAAAGATTCTCACAAATATCACCTATTGTTTTTCAATAACTGCAACTTTTTATCAAAACCGAAATTGGAAAATGAAAAAAAAGTTTTCTTTTTACCTCAAGAATCTGCAGTTGCAAGAATGTATAAGCCAAATAATCATGCACCCTGTATACACTTCTATAAATCTGGAATCCGTTGAATGCCTTGGCAGCTGTACACTCTGCTTTCTTAGATTTTTCTCCAACTTCATATTTATTATAAATTTCTATGTTGCCAATGATAATTATGCGTCTTTTGCTTAGTGGATCATTTAACCCGATATCAGTGTAACTGCTTGTTTCCGTTATGCATTCATTGTGAAAAGTTCAGTCCATTTCAATGAGTTCACCCATAATTTCTCAACTTTCGAATAAATAAATCTATCGTGCAAAGATGGATATCTTCGGAGTTGTGACTATTTTTCATTTATGGAGAAATTGATCAGCCGGTGAAAAGTGTAACACGTTAATAGTGTAAGGATACTGAGAAATAAATTTGTATAATAAATCCATAAATTGTATGAAACAGCTCAATAATGGGTCTCTCCTGAGGAGCTGCGTCGATATGTAAATAAGGAACTTCTCGGCTTATGCAGAATATCAGAAAAAAATAAATATTTCGAGACCCAAGGGAATCAATTCAAATTATTCAGAATTGGTCTGCCTAAAACCTCGAAACATTGTACAAAATTTATACATGCTGTTCAAAAATTCCGTAAAGCGATTTTGTCAATTGTGATCTGCGTTGAAAAATTAGTAATGAACGGTATCCTTTGAGGGTGAGTCACGAGGAACTGTTCATACTCCAAGTATAGAGGCTTCTTAGGTGAAAATCAAATGACCATTCAATAGTGCCTCCTCCTCTTCTCATGTTATATATTTTCGATTTTCACCGGAAATTTCGAATCGGCATAACATTTGAAGGGATTATCTAAAGATACTTCAAGACAATATCTTCCGAAAATGAATTTTCAGGGAATATTGTCTTGAAGTAGATAACCATCATGAATCAGTTTAAATTTTCAGAGAATATTGTCTTGAAGTACCTTCAGAAAGCAAGTTGTTCAGGATTCAGAAAATCCAACTCCTGCAACTTATTGTAGTTTTATGGATGGGATTTGAAATAAAGAACTATTATTATTATTATTGTATCCTGATCGCACAACCGAAACCTCATAAACTCCTAGCGAATTATGAAAAATGATTTCCATTATTCTGCTGACAATTTCTTTAACATTTTTCAAAATCGTTCAAGTAGAATGACTGCTCAAAAATATGTGTTCTCATTTGGAATTAGGTAATATTTGATGATGAATGAAATTTAAATCCCATATATTTTTGTGAATTTTATGTCGTCACAATTGAGGGAAAATGTCACAACATGGCATCAATAACAGATCCTGAAAATTTCATTCTTGTAACCTTAAAGGGCAAGTAGCTGAGACCGTTTTACAATTCATGTCCAATATTGAATAGTGGTCTAAATTATCAACTATGGAAAAGTTTGGAATATCAGTGCAGTCATTTAATCACAGTCACGTTAGAATTCGATTTTGAAACCAAAAATTTTTTTACATAAATATTAAGAAAGTTCAACCATAGTATAGTAATAGTTATAGTGAAAAGGGGTTACAGTCCACTGCGACCTTAAGGTCTATTGTGCCCCCTGACAGAGCTGTCATCATCGCGCCTCCTACAGCTCGCCCCCAAGTTCCAGAGATTTGATGAAATCCAGTATCTGGGACGGCTTCAAGGAGGATAACTCTCCACTTCTACAAGTATCTTGTCCAAAGCTATCTTTCCTTTGGCTTACAATGGCAAAGCATTCCGTAACCAGGTGAATAGGAGTTTCTTCCTCCTCCCCACAGAATCTATACTCATCAGTGTCCGATAAACCCATTCTCAACAGATGCTTCTTTAGGCGACAATGTCCTGTGAGAAAGCCAGTGAGTAGGTGAAGTTGGTTTTTACTGAGATCCAGATATTTTTTGGATCTAGCAGTTTCAAAGTTCCGGAGGAACTTTTTGGAGTGATCTATCCCTGGGAGATTCCGCCAGAGTTTTTCTCTTTCGGTTTTATCCTTCAGCATAAATTCCTTCTCATAGGTGCATTTTCCTATACCACAGAAGGGTTCTGGGCCGGTGAGTGGGGTCTGTGCGCCATTTCTGGCCAGTGTATTGGCCTCTTCGTTTCCTACGATTCCCGAATGACCGGGAACCCAGATTAAAGAGACCTTATTCTTCTTGCCTACCTCATTGAGTTTGTTTCGGCACTCCCAAATCAGCTTTGAGTCAATGACGTAGGAGCTCAGTGCTTTAATAGCAGCTTGACTATCTGTATGAATAGCTATATCGCACTTCTGATAGTTTCTTTCTAGATTCATATCTAGACATGTTCCGATTGCAAGTATTTCCGTTTGAAGGACGCTTGTACAGGAGCCTAGCGATAGTGCACACTTGGTACTTGTCCCGTAAATCCCAGCGTCAGCTCCTGTAGCGGTTTTAGAACCATCTGTATACCTCAAGCTCAAGCTCAAGTATAAGAGAGAAATAATTCCTGAAGATGCCAGACACTCGATCTGGCGAAACGTCGAAATATAATAAACCACGCCGGCCGAAATGCTCGAATCAAGACCAGATATCATCATCTGTATACCATTTCATTGTATTTTCTTTGAGATTGTAGTTGGTGTATTCCCTTTCCCAATCTTCTCTTTTACTTAGCATTGTACTGAAGTTCTTTTCAGTGCTTACTTTCTTGATCATTACATCGCTAGGAAGGTTTGCAGATGAGGTGTAGTCATTCAGAGAGGACCAAGCTCCCTGAAACCTGACTCTCTCATTGCCTGCTCCTTCTTTAGATACTCTGAGGATGGCCTAATGGGCTACCCTATCAATCACTAGATGTAGAGGTCTGTGATGATCTCAAGCGCCCTGGTTGGGCACGTTCTCATAGCTCCCGTGATGCACACACAGGCAAGCCTTTGTACTTTGTCGAGCATTTTCCTCGTACTTGCCTGACTTGTCTTAGCAAACCAGGCTACTGCCAGTACTGCCCCATATGGGACTATAGGTCTTACAATCATGACGTACATCCATCGCAGTATTTTTGGGTTACAGCCCCAATTCCTGCCGCATAGACGCCTGCATGCCATCAGAGCTCTTCTAGCTCTGCCAGTAGCATTATCAACATGCTTATTCTACAAAAGTTTGCTTTCCAGTGTTATTCCTAGGTATTTGACTTCAGACCCCCACTCCAAGATATTTTCGTTTAATACTAACGTTTTCATGGCTGGAAGTTTCCTCTTCCGAGTGAACGGAATCAATGTGGTCTTGGTTGGGTTGATGTTCAGCCCCACTGACAAGCACCACTGCTCAATAATTCTAAGGCCCTTCTGCAATAGGTCGCAGAGAGTGCCTTCGAATTTGCCTCTAATTATTAGGACTATGTCGTCAGCATAGCCTACACATTCAAAACCAAGCTCCGTTAGCCTGTGTAGAAGTTCATCCACTACCAGGCTCCATAGGAGGGGGGATAGCACCCCACCCTGAGGTGTTCCACGAGTAGCTTTGACGATGTCTCAGATGTCTCAGCTATCCTCGTCGTTAACACCTCATACATCCATCTTAAGATGGTATTATTCACTCCTCGCCTCTCAAGTGCATCTCTGACAGACACGTGTGTTGTGTTGTCAAAGGCCCCAGATACATCCAGGAAGGCACACATGGCGATTTCTTTGTTATTCAGAGTTATCTGGATGACTTCAGTCAGCTGCTACAGAGCGGAAAGTTCAACCATGAAGGATTCCAACAATTTTCAGGGATTCTTTCTTCGCTGAAGACATGTAAAAAAAGTTGAGTTCGAATTTTGGAAAAAAAATTTTCACGGAAAATCTTATTAAATGGAATACAATACGTTATAATGAGGCTTTTCAAATTGGGAACCGAAAAGAAATTCAACCATGCGGGTATTCCGGCATTTTGACTTTTTTCCGGAAATTTACATAGCAATTGAATTGAGCACTATATCTTTATTCAGTGATGTGTCAATCTACAATAGTCAAACAATGTGTGTGAGGTCTTGACCATGGGCGTCCCCAGCCTTTGAGCTAGTGGGGGGGGGCAAAAAAAATCAGAATAGAAATAATGAACTGGAGGTAGTGTAGGATGAAATAAAATTAATTTTTGTTTCATCAGCTCACGAGACTATACAGGGTGTTCCTGAATAGATATCAAGGGTCAACTGTAGATTTGTCATGAATAAACGAATTTTTTCTTCCATTTTTCCTCTGGGTCTTCGTTTACGAGATACAGGCTGTCAAAATTTCATATTTTTCTTCAGTTTTTTGCTAATTTCTCGTTTGAATTACAGAATTGATGTTTTGTAGACACATTGTCACCAGTAATAGGTAGCTACTTTCTTGCACTTCACTCGGATTTATTAGACGTAGGTACCAATAGCGGAGATATTGAATTTGCTCAAAGGTTCCACCCTCCAACTTTTACACCACAAAACAAATTTGCATTTGCATAGCAAATTCTGATGCGCCAATATGTTTTACGTAATAAGGGTACTCTGGGTGAATCTTTTTCGCGAAAACTGGCATTTTATGATAAAAAACAATTTGCTAGCGCATTGAAATTTTTTTTTACATTGAAAAATGAGTAGTGATAATAAACAAGGTTATTAATTTCAACAAAATTTGACAACGAGGTTTTAAGTTTGAATAGCAAAGTTATTTTTCATTGTTTAATTATCATAGTTAATTATCACTACCTATTTTGCCAATTATAAGAAATTTAAAATGCGATAGCAAATTGTTTTTGATCATAAAATGCCAGTTTTCTCGTAAAGCTTTACTTTAGAGCAACGAACCAAGAGTACCTTTTTATGTAAAACACATTGGCGCCTCAGAATTTGCGTGCAAAGTGGTGTAAACATCGGGGGTAAAACCTTTGTTCAAATTCAATACCTCCGACACTGGCACGTCTAATAAAACCGAGTAACAAGCTAGAAAGTAGCTATTATTGGTAATAATGTGTGTACAGAAACTCAATTATGTAATTCCAACGGTTCCTGAGATATTAGCAAAAAACTGAAAAAAAAACATAAATTTTGGCCACTCTGTTTCTGTGAAGCGAAGACCTGGAGGAAAAAATTGAAGAGAAAAAAAATTTTATTTTTTTCATGGTAAATCAACAGTTGAACGTTTATACACTTATTTAGGACCTTGTATAATTCATATCAAAATAAAACCAATAAAAATTTCAAACTAACCAAAACACAACCTTCTTCGATTCTAAGCGAATTCTTCGACAATTTTGTTGTTGAAGTAAGTCGACTCTCAACCGTCGTACTCCTTAGCCAGGTTTTGATCCTAATGCCGGCCATTCACGAGGCTACAGAGACGGGCGTTTTATGGCCTTTTATGACACTTTAAGAGCCCTTGACCAATCACGGAGACTCTTTTCGCACGTGGCCTTAGAAACCATCATAAAACGCCCGTCTCGGAAGCCTCGTGAGTGGCCGGCATAAGAAGGCTGCTGAATGATCGCTCCACATTGCAAGTTGTGCAGGGTAGAGCGACCAAAATTTTTAAAGCATTTTCCGTCTCGGGAGAAAGTGCCCTGTTTCTCTCAAAACATCAATAATTGTCAGCTCCGGGTTCCTGCGGCCATGTCCCTTGCCACAATACTATTTCATTTTTGATGTAATTTTTGATTCTAAAATTGGCAGAAGGTATCGCATGCATCAGTGATACTTTGTAACAAATTGTTTTGCATCGGAGCAGGGTACATGGTGTAAATCTGTAGTGGGGGTAGTTATAACATCATAAAAATTATCGGACATTCAAACAAACTTTAAAACCTTCCTAGAATCATTCTTCGTGAGCATCAACATAAAAATTATATTTTTTTTTTCGTACAAGCAATACATATTGGTCTCGAATTCAACTAATTATATCAGTTTTTATCGGTTTTCACATTTAGTAAAACCTCAAGCGTTTTCTTATTATTGGCCGATTTTATCCTTTCTTCTTTCGGGTACTTGCTATCTCCGGTCTCTACAAATTGCAACTTCTACTTGCTAGTAAACAGTTTCTTTGACACTGCCTCAACATGAAAATCATATCAAGTATCTTCGAGCTCTAAGTAGCAATAACTTAATTATTTTTTTTTGGAAAGCCGATAAAAACTGAAATAATTGGTTTAATACGTGATCAATATGTAGGTATTGCTTGCACGGAAAAAAATCATTATTATGTTGATGCTCAGGAAGTATGATTCTGAGAAGGTTTTAAAGTTTGTCAATAATTATTCATTTACTTTTATTTCATTGTTCGATCTCTTTTGAATGTCCGTTGGTTTTTATTATGTTATTATTTGAATAGAATTTTCGATATGATTTTTCGAGTCTGCTGTATGTGGAGTGAAAATAATCCTAAGGTTACTTCTGAGAAAATGTGAGGTATTCAATTGTCTAAATTATTGTGGAAAAAGATACAGAGTGTTATATTTGAAAAAAACGAGAAGAATAATTTGAAATTCTTCATATTCGGACCTTAATAACGGACACCCTGTATATGACAGGTTGATCATTTAGGAACGATGACGTGGAAAATCCTTCAATTAAAGAAATATTAGATCAAATTCATGTTACTATCTCTTCTGGGAATCGTCAGAAGACTTTTACTGAACTGCTTTTCCCTCACCTTTTTGCAGTTTTCTTCGAATAAGATCTGTACCGTACCGTTGGAAAAATGTCTCTAAAACAACGAAGAGGATAACGTCCTAAGACTAGCATAATAATGAAGAAACTGGACTAGCATAGATCTATGAATCTATGATCTATGATCCGTGAAAGAGTTAATGAAGTTCATTGAAAATATGTGAAAATTTATGGGATAATCCATTAAAAAAATCCTCCATCTGATGAATAACATTTATCAGGGACACCCTGTATACCTGAAAATAATTTCCTGAGATGCAGTTACCAATACTTTCCAATGAAATCTCTGAGATGTCTGGTTCGGCAGCTATATAGAAGATTTTCGCACTATTGGAGGACCCTGTATACACAGGAAAGGTACCTTACACAGGTAAGGAATTATTTCAGGAATTTGAAAAAATTATCAAGAACTTGTCCAATCGAATATCTCATTCAAAACTGAATGTCAAGTGAGAACCTATATTTCAACAAAGGACCCGTTGCTGACTTATAATTCCTTTCTGTGATTTTTTCATTGCTTTTTGATAGTCTGAAAAATAGTAATCGCTTAAAATAAACCCTCAAATATGGCCATAATAAATGGAAAAAATCAGGAAAAATACCTATAGGTCGATCATTACGGACAAAATTCTATCTTGGAAATGGTTGAAAATCGGATAACATATAAGGCTATCTAAATTTCAGCTTTCGACGCCAACTTACGGACGTTTCGAACAATCACCATATTAATTTTCGTATAATTCAAGCGCGGTAAAACTGTTTGATGAATGGCACTTAGGTAAAAGATCTGCAGAGCTGCGACTATCCACTTTTCTTGAATTAAAATTTCCGCGATTAATTCCACAATATCGTTCATACGAACGATATGTGTGAATTCCTTCCATCATTATACTCATTAAATAGCACTCTGATGAGACCCTCTTCGAAAATCCCTTCATTTAGCCAAGAAATACTGAAGAATGCTTCTCTCGCTCCACATAACATGAACTGTTACGTTCTACCCCTAAAAATTAGAAGTGTCGAAAGTCTTCCTTCCGACTTTATGTACATAGGACAAAATTACTCATTGTGAAAAAGGGGAAGGGAGTGAAAGAAGTAGTTATACTGATGTTCTCGTTGCACGCTTCGTAGACACGGAACAGGTGCACATCCTGAAGCAAACAATTACCTACTTCATTTCTGATCGAGACTTCTAACTTGCCGCAAGTGCTTTTTTTATTCCGAACGCGCGATTTATTCATGTTTCGCAAAGGTGTTTAACTGTTTCCACGATCAGTGATTTGGTGAATAACTTCTCCAGTGATTTTTGATATAACTACTCATTAATAAATAATTTTTAATCATCGAAACATACATACGTTTTGGTCAATGATTCCGTTGCATTGAATGAATACTCGTTAAGATTCATCACTCTGAAACAGTGAAATTAACATTTTCTGTTATTCCGATATAGTGTGATGTAAATAGGAATGGTATTATGCTCTAGTTGCCAAAGAAACCGGCGAATCACAACGACGTGGTAAGTATATAATACATTGTGAAGGGTGCCTTTCAGGAGTACAATGACAACATAACTTTGTCTAATCTCCTTTGATGTAACAAAAGTTTTCAAAAAAACGAAGCAAGTCAGCGGTTTCTCGAAATTTGTAGACAGAAATAATGAAGATCCTTGAATTGTTTTGAATTATTATTGTTATCAGTTAAATCAGGGTGTTACATTTTTGTGAAATGCAGATTCATCTGATCCTTTAAAATAACACTCTTTGAGCTGTCGTTCTACTAAAACGTCAAAATGTCTGTATTTTTTAACTTATAGCCGATAATCAGAAGATAAGGTTCAACTCACTGACGACGAATCTGTGGTCAAAATAGATTTGTTCGTGCGGCCGCACGTGAACGCGATAACTCTCTAACGCATAAACTTTGAATTTATTTCCTGATAAT
The DNA here is from genome assembly GCA_951802165.1 of Adalia decempunctata. NCBI lineage: Eukaryota > Metazoa > Arthropoda > Insecta > Coleoptera > Coccinellidae > Adalia > Adalia decempunctata. The sequence goes on along the minus strand of OX637696.1, from coordinate 58,049,869 downwards.
TTCAAAAGTACGGATTCTATCGAGATGACATTTTGCATGTCATAGCTATATATGCGAAGTTTTGACTAGCTCGCGTAATCAGAACCACAAACAAATCCACTGAATTTTCGAAAAAAAAACCCAATATTTATGTATCAAATGATCCTGGGTAATAGGAGTGTATACCTACAGTTGCTTTCAATTTTTTATATGAATTTCTTCCTGTATTTTCCGAACCGTTATTTCGCAGGAATTGAATTTGGGTGGAAAGCTTCCTCTACTTATGTTGCATATTCCTGGGGCAACTCATTTTGAATAATTCATCTGATATCTAATGAAATCCTGACCTACTCTTAAATAAGCGCTGAAGAATATTATAATGCCTACAATGAGTACAATGATAAGCGTATGACATTTCTTGAGAAAACAGATAATTCAGAAAAATCAAAGAAGTTCAATTTTTTTGCATTGAATGATTTCGAGTTGCACCTAAATTTATTGGTCCAAAATTTGATGATTACTTTGGATCCGTATCTCAGTATATGTATCAACAACCGCCATGGATCCGACTCAAACTTGCCACACAAAGTTCATAATGTTGTCAGTTTTATGCTTCGACCCTAATGAATACCGAATCCAACTATCAGTAAATTCAAATGAGGAAAGGAAGACCCCATAAATAGTGCCCAGATATCGAACTTTGAGATATTGTTAATTTTTCTGTAAGCTTAGTCTATCGAACATTAATATAGTAATAATATTAATGATAAGCATAGAATACGCTTATGATAAAATTACTTTCTTATCATTTCATTCTTTTGTAATTGTTTAAAAAAGGATCATTTCCTGATTTACTTCGCAAATGTTCTTCATAACATCGACTGATTCGATAAATTATCATTTCAATATTGATGATGATTCAGAAGATACATTTACCACTTTTTTAACCTAATAATGAGGTTGAAATTACTTCTGAATACGTCATCTAGTGTTCTCTAAATGACAACATTTAAAATCTAATGAATGATAGAAATAGACTAGTATAGATCTAATTCCCGAAGATCTCTGCTAGTGCATTTCTTTCATTTATTATGTCCTAGTAGACGGTCCAAACGGACAAGATCTTCTATATTTTTGATAAATTTTTATTATTAGCAACATCATTTACACGATAAACTGGACATATAGAGCCATATGAAATACCCTGTTTTCGAGGTATAAGCGACGGGGTCAAATCTTAGTATTATTTATACTAGTCCAATTCTCACATGTATTTTAGTTTGTTCCAACTTAGGGACATTATCCTCCTTTTTCAAATCTTAGTATTTTTTAGTGCTCAATTCAATTGTGGTGTAGAATTCTGAAAAAAAAATGGATAATGGCGGAAAACCTACCAAGTCGGATTTTTTTTTCTCGGTTACAAATTAAGAAAGCATTATTTCAAGGTATTCGATATTTCGTGGAGAAATTCCAAATTCGAACTTTTTTACATCTCTACAGTGGAAAAAAATTCACCCAAAATTATTGGAAGCTTTCAAGGTTGAACTCTACCTTTCATCTAAATACTGATGTGAAAACAGAATAACAAAATAAATATCTATGGTTTTCTTTCTGTAGTCTTCCAAAGATTACGCTCGCGGCTCGGAGTAACTTTCATAATTTCATTTAAAAAACTGCAAGCCGTACGAAGTCCAAAATTGGGTTAATGGGCTTATTAATTCAGATTTCTGTCCGTCCCATTAGCAAAATTTTGGCCTACGTAAAATTATTTAAATGAACATTATGTGAATACTACGAGCATAATCGTTGGGAGGCTATAGAAAGAAAACCAATTGATATTTATTCTTCTCTTCCAGTTTTTATCTTGAGAGATATCTCAACCTTGAAATATTCCAACAATTTTGGGTAATTTTTTTCCCTATAGACATGTAAAAAAAAGTTGAGTACGAATTTTGGAAAAATTTTTTCACGAAAAATCTTATAGAAAATCGAATAAGTTAAAACAGTGCTTTACAAATTGGCAACCGAGAAAAAACTTCCAACTTTGGAGGTTTTCCACCATTCTGAATATTTTTTCCAGAATTCTTCACAATTCAATTGAGCACTTAAAAATAGTAACATGTGATCAGAAACCTTCATTTTAAATGACACGCATAACTTACCACAAAAATGACTTCCCTGGTGTCATCTACTCGGCTATATATGTCCAGTTTATGGTGAAACACCCTGTATACTAGAGAAGAATCTGTGTCTACCAAAATTCGATGAAATATTCATAGAAATCCTGTTTATTTCGAGTTATCAAATAAAATATGAACAAATTATAGGTACACATATATAAACTAAGCTCAAAGAAAATTAGGAAGTGCATTTTTATATTCGAGTAAACCCTTGAAGTTTCTATTTCAAATTCACTTGAGGAAAACTCACTAAAGGGACGAAAATGCAAAATACCACGAGTGAAAAGTTTTTGGGTGATAAAAACAATAAAGTTATATTATTATTCTTCATCATCGGTCTCCCGGTCTCAGCTCGATCTGGTATTACTTCTATGAACCAGTGAAAAAACATTTCAGTTCGTCCCACTAGTTCAGGAATTTCCGCACGATGTGACAGGTTTGCAAAGCTACAGCCTGCTGTGCATATCCCGCGATCCTCTGGGATATTTCGATCTTATTATTATTATTATATAATATATCCTCCGACTTGATCTTCAGGGAAATTTTCAGTAATCACGAAATGCGTTTCACTGGAAAATCTAATAGAAGTTTCAAGGGTAGAATCATGATGGAAACACATTTATTTCCACAGAGTTTTTATGGGATTTTCCTTACTACTCGAAGATAGGTTGGATGGATTTGAATTAAAACTTGAAAATCTTTCTACCTCAATTCATTGAAACTCTTTCAATTTCTTGCAGATGATTTTGGAATGGAAAAGCAAAAGGCCACCATGAAGACCTTAACATTCTGTATCATCTCGATTTACCTTGTAGCAGGCCAAAGTAAGTGTATAACTATTTTTAGTTTTTCTATTCATAATGATATATTGTTTAAATTGTTGTTTGGGCTTTACTTTCTCTTCACAGAATTTTCGAGATTCAACGTTTCGGTTTGATTTTCCGAACCGCTTGGATGACCTGATTGGATGAGTTGAATTATCGAATTGTGGAGATATTGCACTCGCAATTGGTCCATCTCTTTCAATTTAAAATTATAACAATGGAAATTGCCAATTTTTCCTTGTACATAATATCTCTATGGAACTCACTGAATTGCCAAAATTCTCTAAATGACACTGAAAGAGCTCTAGAATCATGTTGCTCTAGCGCCAGGAGAATTTTGAATTAACTTGAGATGCATTCCATCTCACCAAAAACAACAAAATTCAACACATTCGCTGTTAAAAAGTTGTCAGATCTCATGTAGGTGAACTCCACAAACCCTATCAGAAGAAAACCCTCAAAAGTGTGGGTTTTGCTTCTTCGCGGTTGTCTGGTAGACATTCCCATCGTGAGAAATTGAATTCTGTATGTCTTACTGTTTTTTCAGTTTTTTGAATTTCAGTCAACATTATGAAACGGCCCAGCCATGGTTTCCGACAGAATGTAGGTTCATGTAGGGGTTTCTTCCTCAGACGAGCCACCCCGTATATTTCTTATCCCATGGTGATTGGAAAAATTTTCCGATATACATCGAATGATTTTGTTTGGGGGCATACTTTGACGTCCATTTGAGGGTTGAAAGAGCAACCCCTTACGAGGAGACGCCTTAACCCCTCAAAATTTAATAGGGTTGAGGGGTTAAGTGATACTTCATTTGAAAGGTCTTGGGAGCCTCTTCACAACGGTGTATGAAAAACGTTATTTTGATGAACCGTTTTCATCAAAAATAATTTTTCTAACTCAAATGAGTCCACGATAATAGTTTGGTTATTTTACAATGTACGAGCCCATTTTTATCAAGCCCTTTTTACAAACTTTTTTTTTACAAATTGAATTGCAATTTTTTCTGAAGTAATAAAAATAATTCTCCCAAACTATATATTTACATACAGTATGGTGCAAATGAAAGGAATAAATTCGTTATTTCGTTAACCAGCGACTTTAAAGAAAAGTCCTGAAACCCGTCGATTTTCATTTTAAAACGGGCTATTCTTAAGGATACCTTTTCATTTTTGTCGTCATCTATGTGAGCGTGATGACGTCATCGCTAAAATTTTTAAATGGAAATGTGGGTGTTGTGATACATTATTTGAAAGGTATTTTAAATACCTATTCAGCCATATCAATAATGTACAGTAATTGATTTTTGTTTTTGTTTAAAAAATTAATAAGATTGTATCATTACAATAAATATTTTATATGTATTACTCATTAAATACAACGAAACCCAAATTAAGTGCTCAAATTGTTCACCTTCAGCTGAAATACAATGCCTTTACAAAACTTATTTGTGTGTGTCAATAAATACATCATACCAATACTTAATACATCTTATTGAGAAACCTTTTGAAATTTCATCAATAATATTTGTGACAATACGTAAATTAATTACTGTACATATTGGTATGGCTGAATAGGTATTTAAAAGACCTTTCAAATGATGTATCACAACACCCACATTTCCATTTAAAAATTTCAGCGATGACGTCATCACGCTCACATAAATCACGTCAAAAATAAAAAGGTATCCTTACGAATAGCCCGTTTTAAAATAAAAATCGACGGGTTTAAGGATTTTTCCTTAAAGTCGCCGGTTTACAAAATAACGAATTTATTCCTTTCATTTGCACCATACTGTATACTGGGTCCTACAATAGTGCGAAAATCTTCCATAGCTACCGAACCAGACATCACAGAGATTTCGAGTTGAGAGTAGTCCTCTTGTACCTTCATTTCTGCATCTCAGGAAAATATTTTCTGATATACAGGGTGTCCCCGATAAATGTTATTCAACAAATGGATGATTTTTTAATGGATCACTCCATATATTTTCACATATTTCAAATGACCTTCATTACTTCTTTCATGACGCAAAATACTATACTCTGTTCAAATATAAGAGACATCAAAATAAACAAAGTCGCGCAGAGGTAGGATGGGCTTCCTTCAGGTAGAGACTTGCTTTCAGGGCTCCAGGGTCGGATCGAGGATAGTTCAATCGATTCATCGACCCATATTGAATTTTTTGTACATCCCGCATTTATCCATGTCTCGTCAAGGTAATAAATTTTTCGGCCTTGCTCCCTAAATTCTCGAATTTTCTTCAAATAATTTCTCCTCCAAACAACTATTTCGTCTCTATCAATCAATAAACTATTACGACCACGTTTTTTGAATTTGAATTTCATTTTTTTCAATAATTTATAAAATGTTGTTCTTTTAAAATTCGGCAGGCTGTCATCGATAATTAACAACTTCCAAAACCTTCGAAATTGTAGGAATTTCATCACGAAAAAAAACCGTGAACTATTCTCCTAATTAAGTTCATGTCGAAATCGTCTATTGAATCGATGCTTTTTAGCGACTGGGATTTCTGCTTAGGTGGAATCAATAGATGATTTCGTTTATATTCGGTGAGAATCCTGAGTATACAGGAACTAGCGACTCCTGAGGACTTTGAAACAATTCGCACCAAGCTTATTTTCGATATATTTGGATGTTCCTCGAATTCTTTTCGTTAAATGTTTAATATTAATTCTTTTTCTTGAATAGATAAATGTGAACGTTTCGATCTTTTTCGTGGTGGGCCCAATATATCCCCTTCAGATGCAGTTTCCGTCTCTGAATTCGATGTTTTTCGTGGATCGCCACCTTCAGATCCAGTGTCCGTTTCGACATTATTGTCCGGAACAGTTAACTGTGAAATCGACTACATGACAGAGGATTTTTGTCAGAAATTAGCGCTTTCTAACGAGAACACTTGATTAACTTTTTTCACTACAAAATCAATGTACACCATTATTAACTACACCTTCACCGTACTCTAGGTTGCTATCGACTAAAAACTTCTATATGTTTCCGAAATTTATATAGAAAGGACCCAAATTGCTCAGGATTTTTCAGAAATTATCTCGTCGGAAACCGACAAAGGGTTAAGTACAATTCAAACAAATATTTATAACCGGGACAAATTGAGGTACCTACTTCAGATATATCAGGTTATAACCGTTGCGAATTTTAAAGGACCTAATTACAAGGGTTATAAGGGTGTAACAAAGAAATCCAAAATCCAAATCATAACTCTCCAGTACCTTCTATCGACATTCCGTTCTAAGCTGTAAGTACGATCCTGGCAGTCTTTTGGGGGCGTGAAAAGAATTGTAGAGAAGAACCTTTGACCAATATGATGTTAGTATGCGCAAAACAAACCGATTTCGTTTGTTTGTTTACATTCTCTTATATTTGAACAGACTATAGAGACATTTTTCCAAAGGTACAGATCTTATTCGAAGAAAACTGAAAAAATGTGAGGGAAAAGCAGTTCAGTAAAAGTCTTCTCCGATTTCCAGAAGCGAGTGTAACTTGAATTTGATCTGAAAGTTTTTTGAATGAAGGATTTGCCCTGTTCCTAAATGATCAACCTGTCATATGCAGGGTGTCCGTTATTAAAGTCCAAACATGAAGAACTTCAAATTATTATTTCTCGATTTTTTCAAATGTAACATCCCGTATTTTTTTCCACAATGATGAAGACAATTGAATACCTTACATTTTCTCAAAAGTAACCTTATTTCTACTACCGCATCCAGCAGGCACGAAAAATGATATCGCAACTGAAAATTTCATTCAAATAAGTAATAACATAAAAACTACCGGACATTCAAAAGAGGAATCCGGAATTGTGGTAAGCTGATTCATCGCTGAATAAAACATATTCAAAACATTTAGGATTCTGTGGAATTTGAAAACTGGCCCAGTTACGCAAATTCAGACGGTTTTCAAACTGGTTGTCGGTCTGAGCCTGTTGCATCTGAATAGTCTAGGCGTCATGCTGATATTTTTTGAGGATTATTTGGACAGAACGCTCACTTATACCGCAGTCTACACCAAGCTTCCTTTGTCTCGTATGGGGATTTTCAGTCACATTTAGTAAAACCTCCTTTTCTTCATCATTTACCGATTTTTTCCTTTCTTCTTTCGGGTACTCGATATCTCCGGTCTATACAAATCTGTTTGAAAACCACCGAAAACTCGATTCGTGTCTTCTTTCGGGATATTCAAGCAGCATAAGTTCTGCTTGCTAATAAACAGTTTCTGTGACACTGCCCCAACATGAAAATCATATCAACCATTTCATTTTTTCCAAAATTCATAATTATTGTGTTCAAAAGTAACTTAGAGCTCTAAATAACAATAACTTAATCAATAATCGATGGAATTGATTGACATCTTCCCTCACTATACATATACAAGCTTGTTGAAAAAAACCCAAAAACTCGATTCTTTTGAATGTTTCCTATCGAGATACTGGGCACCGTAAGTTCGGCTTCCTAAAAAAAAGGTTTTGTGGCACTGCCCTAACATGAAAATCATATCAACCACCCATTTTTTCCAAAAATTCATACTGATTCACTGTATTCGAAAGTGTCTTTGAGCTCTAAGTAGCAATAACTTGATCAATATTTTTTTTGTAAAGCCGATAAAAACTCATTTTCATGTTGATGCTCAGGAAGAATGATTCTGGGAAGTTTTTAAAGTTTGAATAATTATTCATTTAGTTTTATTTCATTGTTTGACCTCTTCTGAATGTTCGTTGGTTTTCATATTATTGCTTATTTGAATGAAATTTTCAGTGGAGATATCACTTGTCGTGTCCGCTGGATGCGGGAGTAGAAATAATCCTAAGATTACTCCTGAGAAAATGTAAGGTATTCAATTGTCCACATTATTGCGGAAAAAACTACAGGGTGTTACATTCGAAAAAATCGAGAAATAATAATTTGAAGTTCTTCATTCTTGGAACTTATAATGGACACCCTGTATATAACAGGTTGATCATTTAGGAACGGTAACAAGGCAAATCCTCCAATTAAACAACTTTTAGATCAAATTCATGTTACAATCGTTCATGGAAATGGTCACAAGACTTTTTACTGAACTGCTTTTCCCTCACCTTTTTTCAGTTTTCTTCGAATAAGTTCTGTTGGAAAAATATCTCTAGTATTTTGCGCTATGAAAGAAGTACTGAAGGTCATTGAAAATAAGTGAAAATATATGGAGTGATCCATTGAAAAAAACATCCATTTGTTGAATAACATTTATCGGGGACACTCTGTATATCAGAATATAATTTCCTGAGATGCACAAATGAAGGTACAAGAGGTCTATTTTGCAACGAAATCTCTGAGATGTCTGCTTTGGCAACTATGGAAGGTTTTCGCACTATTGCAGGACCCTGCATGCAGGGTGTACCAAAAGTCGGGCACCTTATTGAGGGGATCGAAAGTGAAACATTTTCTTAGCCCAAAAATCCATGTTTGAAATTTTTTGATAACGTAGTTAATTAGTAATTAATAAATGAGAGTGACCAATCAGGGGCGCACTACAGAAGAATAAGTAGGTAGTTGGGGACGCGAGAGTGAGACGCCAGAGCTGCTGCCGGCTTTTCACGCAGTGAACTGACTCGCGTCCCCTACTGCCTACTGTTCTGTAGCGCGTTTCTGATTGGTCACCTTCATTAATTAATTACAAATTAACTACGTTATCGAAAATTTCAATTATGGATTTTTGGGCTTAGAATATTTTCCTCTTTCGATCTCCTTTCACGAAATTATGGATGAGCATATCAACAATAATCCAAACTTCTTCTACAACGTTTGCTTTTCTGACGAATGCACTTTTCACTTAATAGACAGGTTAACCGGCATAACTGTAGATTTTGGAGCGATACCAATCCTCATGTATTTCGAGAAGCTCATACTCAAGCTGAAGGCTTAAGTAGGAATTTTGGGAGACCACCTTATTGGGCCTCTGCTTATTCTTGGTACTTGTTCACGCCAAGTGAACGGTTCAGAAACTTTTCTGAAATTTTCATTTCCATCAAAATTAATTTAATTTCTCCGTACTTGGGGAAATCCCATATGGAGTGTAGGTGCGAGAAGATATCGTCAGCTGTGCAACGCATATGTCGTATATTTGTTTAATTTTCATTTTTCATTCAGTTCATTGATTATAACGATCGTGAATACTTCTGCTTCCGATAAATGCTAATTCTGTTTCCTTTCGTGAATTAAGAAAAATTTCAGTTTTTCTTGTGATTCGCAATTTTTGGTGATTTCGATGCATTCGAATTACATTCAGTTAAGAACATTCGTTTGTGCGAATTTGGTTCGAAAAAGACTGTTACCAGTGGCGTGGTTTTCATTCTGCCACAAGGATAAGTGTTCCTAATTTAACATTTTTAGCAACGGATTTTCACGTCAGCTTCATTCCATGTTCGTTTGTCGATCTCGATCACTGTGTTCATGGAAATAGGAGTAACCGACAAGATCTGGTTGAACGTTTTGCTGAAATAGGTAAGACAATATTTCAACTGTTATTTTGGGTGCATTTATCCTTTCATTTGTTTGGGTTTCAATAACTATTTAAAATTATATACAGTCCATTAGCTCTCTTATTTTCCTATTCAGAAACTTGGTAAATTTTTCATTAAATAAAATTGAACCGCACTTCAGTTGGTTAACTGAAACTCTACCCAACAGTACTTCAAATGGCGAAATTAATCGTGAAATGCTAAAAAATACAACAGAAAAATTAGAAAGCGATGTGGGGTTATCCTAAGTCCTAGATTTTTATGATTCAGTCTGAAACTTTGGACAAATTATGCCAACGGAGAGACGGTTTGCAGACAAGATATTAATATTGTATGGAAAAAATTTTAATATTTGATTAACAAATGCAGATTGAATTTTTTTGATTGCAAGCATGATAAAACAATTCAAAATTTTTAACACTTTTCCTGTTCGTAAAAAAGGCTAAATAAAAATGGGCATGTACATTGTAAAAATAACCAAAATATTCGAGATGGCCCATTTGAGCTAAAAAATCGATTTTTGGCGAAAACGGTTCATCAAAATTACACCTTTGTGAAGATGTTTCCAAGACCTTTCAAATGAAGTGTAACTCAACCTCTCTCCCCTATTCAATTTGTTTATTATTCTCTTATCCACCTCCCATTGCTAGACCGCTGCCTTTTATTGGCAATTTTCAATTCCACAGAGAGCTCAGGTCCAGCAGGTGTTGTTAACCTTGATGCACTTTTTGCAAGCACATCGGCTTGTTTATTTACTTCAACACGACAATTCCCTGCCACCCATAGTAGAGTCACCTCATTTCCTCTGGCTAGTTGTTCATGGTGTTACGGCATTTCCAGGTCAGCCGAGATCCCTGGCAGTTTGATTTCGGCCGGAGATGTTGGGTGAGGGATTTTGCCATCCTCTGGTGCGTCTTTCATTTCTTCTTCATTATCTTCAATAAATTCATCCAGGTACTCATCGTCGTCTTCACTATGAATATAATATATTGCCATAGTAAAAACAAGCGCCGTTTCGCCGAACCTACTTTTTGACCATTTAGGCCACGCCCTAACTATTGTCCGGATCAAAAAGTGTGACATTGAAAGGACCCCGCACTTTTTCTATGGCAAATGGCGTTCCGTCAAGTGTTCTAATATTTTGGTATAATGTAGTACTCGACCTACTGATCAAAAGTGTCCATTGCCCCAAGTCAATCCTATGACTAGTTTTTGAGATACAGGGCGTTGAAGTTGGGAATTACCCACTTGGAACATATCATCATGGACCTCAAAGAATACAGGGTGATTCAGTCATGAAATGAACGTTGAACCTTGAACCTCACGAAAATACCGAAAAACCACCTTTTTTTTCATCACCCTTTATTTCAAGATTAACTCCAATGAGGTGGGAGTTTTCTTTCACCACTGTACTTGATATAAAAACATCAATACGGTTTTTATCCACTTCCTATGAACAGATTTTTTTTATGTAATATGAAAATTATTTATTTATTTCTAATTCCAGCATAAAACAAGCCTAATTCTCAAAAAACATTTTTGAAGCTAAGCTTCTATAACAACATTCATCCGCCATTTTGACGCCGCCATCTTCAATTCCTCGATTTTGAAGAATCGTTATTTCCGACCCAGAAAACCCCCATATACCTAACAATTTTGAATAGAATATGATCATAATTACAAAACTCGTCCGCCATATTGTGGCCGCCATCTTGAATTTCCCAGTTTTGACAAGAGTATCATCATTCTCGAACCCAAATACCCCCAGAGACTAATTTTGAATGGAATAATCGGATCATAATTACAAAACTCATCCGCCATTTTGGAGCCGCCATTTTGTTTTTTTCTGTGAAAAATATTTCATGATGCATTGTCACCAGGATTAGGTATACCTGCAAAATTTCAAATCAATCGGACGATTAGAAGTGTGTCATATTTAACTTGCAAGATTTGATTACAGACACACAGACAGACAGACTGACACCGGGACGCATTTTTCCGTTCCCTATACAGTCAGCGCGACAGGTCGCTCTCACCGTATAGGAAACGGAATGCACGATGGAACACTCCGTTTCCTAGCAGATATGCGCGATGTGCTCACTGCCCTAGTCTTCTGGGTGCTGATAGGACAAATTGCAAATTATTAATAAAGTTTTCTTACTTTCTGTATAGCTTTATTAGGTAGAGTCTACCACATTTTTCCTCTGTGAACATTTTTGTAGTCGCAGTTTTTTTTTCAGCAACCTCTCGTTAGTCGACCATATTTTCATTTTTATTGAATCAAACATACTCTTTTTTGTAAAATGCAATCATAAAAACAATCTGGGAGAAATGAACATGATTGTCTAACAACATAAACATGACTGAAAATCGCATTTTTTTCAAAGTATTAATACCCTCCCGAATTTTTCAGAATCGGTTGATATACGAAGTATACGAAAAAGCAATTGTCCGACAAAAAATGTGGCGATTTCCTTGTCAGACAAATGGAAAACGAAGATTTTTTGGGATGAAAAAATAATGAATAATGTCTTTTTTCTCTTATTTTCTCTCCACCTTGAAAATACAATGTAGGGCACCAGTTGTCTGACAAAAAAAAATGTGGCGTTCATCCAAGAATTAAAGAATTCACTGCTCTAATTTGGTTATGAATATACTATATCCATTTATCGGATATAACTTTCCTCATGTTACAAATAAACATTCGTTTTTTTGAGGACCATTTAAGAAGGATGTGCTGTGAATACTATCATCCAGCTATCCGACTAATAAAGTTCGGCAATTTCAGTTGTTGGTTGTTGCCGATATAATATGATGGAGTGTTTTTTGTGCAAACATTTAAAATATATCCGTGGCTTTGAAACGAAAAAGGAGGAAGTGCAAAATATTCTTGGCATCAAGAGAACATCAGAATCACAAATATAAAGATGTCATTTTACCTGACGATTGGTGTGATACTTTTACTGGATTCCATTCGTCTTGTCACAACGAATTTAATGTGAGGAAGGAGTATTTTCATTGGTTTTTATTAGATTTGAATAAAAATGTCAGTAAACAATTTGAATTATAAACTTTCAATCAAAATCAATAGTTTCATTTCAATAATAAACGAAAAAAGATTCTGAAACAAAACCATTATATTCAACTAGACTAAGGATTTCCCGCATTTTATGTGGTGGACAGTTGTTTTCTCTATGAAACGAATCTCTCTAAAATATTTTTTCATCCTTGTCCGACAAATATTTATGAATTTAAAAACTCAAAAAAATCGTCGATTTTCATCTGTCGGACAAGAAAAACGCCACATGTTTTCTCATTTTTTCCAGATTATTTTTATGATTGCATTTTCCAAAAAAGAGTACGTATGATTAAAAAAAAATGAAAATATGGTCGACTTACTAGAGGTTTGCTGAAAAAAACCGCGACTACAAAAATGTTCACAGAGGAAAAATGTGGTAGACTCTACCTAATACCCTATACAGAAAGTAAGAAAACTTTATAAATAATTTGCAATTTGTCCCATCGGCACCCAGAAGACTAGGGCAGTGAGCACATCGCGCATATCTGCTAGGAAACGGAGTGTTCCTTCGTGCATTCCGTTTCCTATACGGTGAGAGCGACCTGTCGCGCTGACTGTATAGGGAACGGAAAAATGCCACCGGGACAGGTGAAACTAAAAAATAAAAGCTTATAAAAAATCTGGTTTTAGGAAGTGGATGAAAACTCTCAGCCGTATTGATGTTTTTATATCAAGTACAGTGGTGAAAGCAAACCCCACCTCATCGGAGTTAATCTTGAAATAGAGGGTGATGAAAAAAAAGGGTGGTTTTTGGGTATTTTCGTGTGGTTCGAAGTTCATTTCATGACTGAATCACCCTCTATTCTTTGAAGTCCATGATTATATGTTCTAAAAAAATTAAACAAACATCTTGAAACAACCCATAAATACAGGGTGTCCACTTAACCTTCCTTGAGAATAGTTTCTATAATGATGGATCACCCAGTATAAATTCTGGTTGTTACAGACTTTTTCGATGTAACAACAACATATCTTGTGTAATAGTTCATTTTGTGAACGTTCTCGCTCTGAAACTGACATATTTTATACTTTCAAAATCGGGCATGCATTCAATTATGGATAACCCTGTATTCGTAACGATTTTCGGTCATATTCATCTATATGGTTGCTCTCTGGGGATGTCATGAAATGTTTCTTGAGAAAAATTGAAGTTTATTCGATTCTGTACCGAGACACGGGCGTAGTGAAAGTGAGTAATTCTGAACTTCAACGCCCTGTATCTCAAAAACTAGTCATAGGATTGAGTTAGGGCCATGGACACTTTTGATCAGTAGGTCGAGCACTACATTATACCAAAATTTTAGAACATTTGACGGAACGCCATTTGCCATAGAAAAAGTGCGGGGTCCTTTAGAATAAAAATGAAATGAGAATATATTTACATGTTTTTCAATTTCATTTGCATTTACTTATCATATTGACCTATTAAACACATACTGATGCCAGTCTTTGGCTAAACGTCTCAGCAGTATTTTTCTCGTTCATCATGCTCCAAGCGCTGCTATTCCACCACGTTCAATAGGATCATGCTTCTGCGGAAACGGTAACGGTAAGCATTTAAACATTCCGTACTCGCGTTTGGCACCAAGCGCGAATAGCGCTCTGCCATTGGCCTGACGAACTGGAACTGAGAAACCAATCACACTTCGAATGCGAAACGGCATCTCTGAGCCATGGACATCTCTCACAAAATGTGAAAAGGGATCAGCCTAATGCTATTAAACATGGATCATCCCACTGAATATTTCCTCCGCATATATGTTCATGTTCACTATATTTGATTATTTCATAAAATACCGTTACCCACTTGCACTGTCGTTTTTCTTCTGTGTTTTCCTTGCTTGAAAAATCTAGAATACTACATATAGGAATACCTATCTATACTTAAAAATAACAAACAAAAAATATACAAGGGGTATAGCCGTATCATCCAAGGTCGTGAATTTCCATAGGTTCTCGGCTTGTTTAGGGCTTGTTGAGAGAAACACAATAACTATTGTTGTTCTCTGTCTATATTTCGGACCTTTATTAGCTCCTTTTTCAGAACATTAGCTGCTATTTAGCTGGTTTCTTCACAGCGAGTTGCTCATGTCTTGACGAAGGACCCAATCGGTCCGAAATATAGACAAAGAACAGCAATAGTTGTGTTTCTTTCAACAAGCCCTAGACAAGCCGAGAACCTATGACAACTCACAACCTTAAAAATAACTCAAATCGCTTATAACTTCTTTCGGTATCAACGATTTCCTACACATATAATATAGAGGTTCAATAAAGAAAGAATAAAAATAAATCAAACTATAGGTATTAATGTCCTCACTCTGCTCGCGCGTGTTATATCAGTTGATTAAATTACTTCATTTTGATTACCTTTTCTCATCTCCATTTGATTTTTCAATAAGGGAGGTAGAGATGTTTTTAGTCTGAACTGCAACCCAACCCACCATAATACTCAAGATTGTATCTTGGATTTTTATTGAAAGTTGGAAAGTGATTGAATTAATCGAATTTTCTTGTTTAGAAAACGTACGAAATGATTGTACCCCATTCAAACTAGACGTTTCCATTTCGTTGCTTCAAAATTGAAGTTCTTTCTTTATAACTCTTCATCTCAAAAGTATTCCATTTGGATGCTGCAGAATTTAAATTACCTACATAACCAGTAAAGATTCATTCATCACTTGGAATAATCCCACTTTCAATTAGATGAATAAGATGATAAATACCGAACTTCAATTGAATTACGCTTATTACACCTATTATTATACGATTATGTTTCGCATTCGAAGTGTGATTGGTTTCTCAGTTCGAGTTCGCCAGGCCAATGGCAGAGCGCTATATTCGCGCTTGGTGCCAAACTCGAGTACGGAATGTTTAAATGCTAACGGTAACTTTCGAACAGAGAAACCTAGAGATTTGATATTTTGATAGTGAGTTCGGATGTACAGGATCCTGCAATGGTGCGAAAATCTTTCATAGCTGCCGAACCAGGCATCTCAGAGATTTCGTTGCAAAATAGACCTCATGTATCTTCATTACTGCATCCCCGATAGGTTATTTAACAAATGGATGATTTTTTTAATGGATCACCCCATATTTTTCACATATTTTCGATGACCGTAATGAGGGTCATTCTTTCATGACGCAAAATACTAAAGACATTTTTCCAAAGATACAGATCTTATTCGAAGAAAACTGAAAAATAAGAGAGAAAAGCAGTTCAGAGAAAGTCTTCTGACGATTTCCAGAAGCGATAGTGACATTAATTTCGTCTAAAAGTTTTTTAATTGAAGGATTTGCCGTGTCACCGTTCCTAAATGATCTACCTGTCTATAAAGGGTGTCCGTTATTAAGGTCCAAACATAAATAACTTCAAATTTCTCGATTTTTTCAAATGTAACACCCTGTATTTTTTTCCACAATAATGTAGGCAATTGAATACCTTAAATTTTCTCAGAAGTAACCTTCGGATTATTTGATGCGGATGACATAATTTTGCACAGGTGTTCGGCGTTCGATTTGTCCTACAATGATTCTTTTTGGTTTCTCCAGGAAATGTTGAATGTGATGAGATCGTTTGTTTTTTTGACGTGTGATTCAATGTTTGTTATTCATTAAAGATGGAAAGTGTCAGCATATAAGCTATGCTTAGGCCTAGACACTTCCGGGAATGGTATACTTGAATATTTGTATTGAAGGAATGAACTAAAAATTTCATTCAAATAAGTAAATAACATAAAAACTAACGGACATTCAAAAGAGGAATCCGAAATTGTGGAAAGCTGATTCATCGCTGAATAAAACATATTAAAAAATTGTAGGATTCTGTTGAATTTGAAAACTGGCCCAGTTATAGAAATTTAGACGGTTTTCAGAATCGTTGTCGGTCAGAGCCTGGTGCATCTGAATATGGTAGGCGTGATACTGATATTTTCTGAGGATTCTTTGGACAGAACGCTCACTTACATCGCAGGCTACACCTTTTTTCATTCGGATTCTTGACATCTTCGGTCTCTACAAATCTGTTTAAGAGCCTCCGAAAACTCGATTCGTTTAGATGTTCCTCTTTCGGAATGTTCGGCAGCATGAGTTCTACTTGCTAATAAATAGTTTCTGTAACAATGCCCCAACATGAAAATCATATCAACCATTTCATTTTTTTTTCAAAATTCATGATTATTATGTTCAAAAGTAACTTTGAGCTCTAAATAACAATAACTTTATCAATAGTCGATGTACTTGACTTCTTCTGTCACTACAAGCTTGTTAAATAAACACCAAAAACTCGATTCTTTTGAATCGAGATATCCTATTGAGATATTGGGCTTCCTAAAAAAACAGGTTGTGTGACACTGCCCTAACATGAAAATCATATCAACCACCCATTTTTTCCAAAAGTTCATACTGATTCACTGTATTCGAAAGTGTCTTTGAGCTCTAAATAGCAATAACTCCATTAATTTTTTTTTGGAAAGCCGATAAAAACTGATATAATTGGTTATATACGTGATCGATATGTATTGCTTGTACGGAAAATAAATATAATTTTTATGTTGATGCTCAAGAAGAATGATTCTGGGAAGGTTTCAAAGTTTGAATAATTATTCATTTAGTTTTATTTCATTGTTTGACCTCACTCGAATGTCCGTAAGTTTTTGGTATAACTTATTTGAATGAAATTTTCAGTTACGATATAATTTTTCGTGTCTGCTGGATGCGGAAGAGTAAATAATCCTAAGGTTACTTCTGAGAAAATGTAAGGTATTCAATTGCCTACATTCTACATTATTGTGGAAAAAAATACAGGGTGTTACATTTGAAAAAATCGAGAAATAATAATTTGAAGTTCTTCATGTTTGGACCCTTATAAGGGACATCCTGTACATGACTGGTTGATCATTTAAGAACGGTGACAAGGCAAATCTTCCAATTAAAAACTTTTGGATCAAATTGATGTTACTATCGCTTCTGGAAATCGTCAGAAGACTTTTACTAAACTGCTTCTCCCTCACCTTTTCTCAGTTTTCTTCGAATAAGATCTGTACCTTTGGAAAAATGTCCCTAGTATTTTGCGTCATGAAAGAAGTTATGAAGGGCATTGAAAATATGTGAAAATATATGGGGTGATCCATCAAAAAAATCATCCATTTGTTGAATAACATCTATCGGGGACACCCTGTATGTCAGAAAATAATTTCCTGAGATGCAGAAATGAAGATACGAAAGGTCTATTTTGCAACGAAATCTCTGAGATGTCTGGTTCGGCAGCGATGGAAGATTTTCGCACTATTGCAAGACCCTGTATATCCACTGCTGTACTAGAAATTCAGTAAATGTTCAGAATTTTGTTTTCCTGATCATCATTTCAAAACCTGTGATTTGATTGAGATGAAATTCGGCGTTAAGAAGTAGAATGACCTATTTGTAAGCTACATTCGAAATTTTGTCGAGATCGCTTAAAAGGTGGATGAACGAGCTTTCAAAGACTCCCGACTTTACGTTGGCGCTTTTGGTTACCAATTTTGTATTAATATCTCAACTTAAGGTGGGCGTTCAATGTAGTGTGTTTTTATTTCAAGTTGATTTCGAAAACGGTTTCACTTTGAGAACTGAAATTTTGTGGGTGAACTCAGAAAGGATTAGGGTTCTTGTTGAAATAATTTTGATCGATTTCATTTCGACAGTTAATTTTTTTTCTTTCAAAAATAGAAGAAAATGAGCCAACCCATGCTCCTGTTTTATTTCAACAGAAAGACCCATTAAAATAGTTCAACTTCCGATTAAAAGTGAATCTACTGATAATTTCGTTCAGAAGATCAACTTGAAATACGGAATTGGCAGAAAATGGCCAAATTCAAATTTTGGCGGGAAAAAATTCCTGCTTTACCCACAAATTCGCGTATTTCATAGTTTGGCGATTTTCGGATAGAGAGCGCCATTGTACATTTCATTCATGATTAGAGAGATACTCATAGAACTTATTGTGATAATGAAAGTTCTATGGAGATATTCCTTAAAATGGACGGTGGCGCCTCTATCGGCTGATCTTTCCTACTCTGTTTAAACGCCGACCTTAAAGCAAAATAATTCTCGATTACTTCTATCAGAATTGGCTCACCCACTTCCTAATTTCGAATGAAAATATTCAACAAATTACTCAATATTTTGGTTTACTTCTATTCAATGTTACAAAGAACTTCCAAGTATGTTTCAATTTCAGTAGAAAGGCGAGGAGCAACGAACCGAAAAAACATCCATGGAGCGTGGTTCCTTTCTTGCACTTGCCCAAGAATAAAACCATTGTTTCGTATTCACGTTATGTGCCCCTGGAGTCCTTCACTCGGAAAATAGTCATGAGAACTTTAGTACCTCAACATTACAGGGTGACGATCAATGAAAATTAGAGTCAGAATATGCATTTTCCAATCGCGATGGTACAATTCGAAAACATAAATTATTGAATGAGACAATTTTTTCCTATTTGCTCGCCTACATTGTTCCATTGTGTATGAAAAATAACATAATTCAAATAACCACTACGATTTCTCCGTACGTACCTGCCAAACCAATCTTTCAAATAAATTAGGAGGTACTTCATCAACGTTGATTTTTAATTGCTCAGTTGTTGTATTATCATCATTAACATTTGACTCAACATATCCCCAATGATGAAAGGAATCACAAGGTCTTGAACCCCACGACCTGTTGATGATAACAACAATTGTTTCTCGAGAGAATTTTATCACAAAATTTTCAATAAATCGATTGTTAAGGTGGCTGTGTGGCAGGTTGCTTTGTCTTGTTGAAACCAAATATCCCCCAGATAATTAATTATAAACAATAGCCGGAAAAAATTATTTAATCTTGTTCTGTATCGTTCTCCATTGCTCTGGTTCTCTTAGACCATTTTTTCAAAGAAATATGGACCAATCACTACGCCAACATGAATTCCATACCTTACACTGACTGGATGTACGAGTATTGATGTCTATATAAACAGTTTCGTGTAGATTTTCATTACTCCAAATTCCGCAATTCTATTTGTTTATGGTAGCCTAATGGCTCCAATTCTTAATCAGTTTGAATTTTGTGAGGAAATAAATTCAAATATTCTCTTGAAAGTCTATATTTTTTTGAGAAAGATTTAATCGCTGAGAACCGTGAAACCGATGAATTTGGATTTTCTCTCACACTTACTGCTACGAAATCAATATTATCCCGAATGCGTTCACTGTTTTGTCGTACTGGTACTTGTATCGTCAAAAGAAAATTCCATAATATATCTAATAACTAGCGACTCGACCCGGCTTCGCACGGATACTAAATACCTACTATGTACATACTACAGAATGTCCTCATGAACGACGTTTACAGCTTTTTTGTGATTAGACAATACCAAAATATTTTGTTTAGAAGTTACTCTTGAAAGAGCGATTGGGAGAAACACGGCCTTCGACGCGCTATTTACAGGCTCACGCGGCCCTCCGGTATTGCCGGCGCCACACCTGCATTTTAAATCTCTAATATCTTCGGAAATATTTATTTGAATTACATGCTGTAAAGAGCTATATTGATCTATATTGAAAGGACAATGTATTTAAGGTACTTAATTGGATAAGGATTAATGCTCTATTGCTTGAAAAAAATTCCTCAATAAGCCATTTTTTCCCTTAAAATGTGAAGGATATAAAAAATGGTTATTGTGGTTTATCCTCAAGAGATAGACATTTACCATCGCGGACTTTTTTGTTGACCTTTTTTAGGTGTATAATACCGAGTACATTATTTTGATTTATCCCTTGGGGTTTGCAATGTAAGCACAAAAACATGTGTTTATTTACGACATCACACTAGAATCCTGTAAATTCATCAGTGTTTCTCTACAATATTATGCAAGTATCATACACATAAACCTTCCTCCTGAATCACTTTCTCTACTAAAAAAAGCGTTTCAAAATCCGTTGCGTAGTTTTGAAGATATAAGCATACAATACAGGGTCTTTCACGAGGAACCTCACACATATTTATACGGGAAACTACTGAACGTATTTTCATGAAATTCAGTACTTATAAGTATTTCACGATGCTGATGAAATCTAAAATATTTTCAAGGCATGAGCACCTCCGGTTTTTCCGGGAATAACGTCAACTTCCGTTTTTCAAATTAGAACACCATTTTTTATTGCAGAAATAGATTCCTTAGAAAATTTCAAGTTATTTTGATGTAACATGTTTCAGTTTTGGTTGGAAAATTCTCTCTGAGCGGGAAAATTCGAAAAAAAAATCGAAAATAGAGCTCCGCTGAAACAAGAATAACTTCGAGGTTTTTGGATGGAAAATTTTCATTTTTGGGATTTTTCAAGATGTAAGATTGATGTATCCACTTTAAATCGCGATTCATCATACAGGGGGTGAAAAAATCGCTTCCAAAGTTGGGGATGACAAAATCGTGAAAAATCAATTTTTTCAAATTAGAACCCCATTTTTTTATGGCAGATATTGAATCTACGTTAAAAAATAATGTGAGTGTATGCATCACACCCTTGCCTTAAAATGGATATTTTCTGAGTTATTCACAAAAAACTGTTTTTCGTCTTGAATTTTCAGCTATTTCTTTTCCCTTCACGCCAAAAAGATGAAATTTTCAGGAACATTGAAATTTCCAAATTGACGTCTGTTGAAATTTAAAAGGATCGGAAGTCATTGCTGACAACCAAAAAACGAAAAATGTAACTGAAAACGATGCTGTAATTAATTCATTACAGCACTGTTTTGAGTACTGTAATGAACTCATTACGATACTGAAATAGAGAAATCAATTTTGGTTTATTGATTTGATTAGATTTAGATGATCTCAGATTTGAACCCGTGCAGTATGAAAATATCGTTTCTCTATTTCAGTATCGTAATGAGTTCATTACAGTACTACAAACAGTGCTGTAATGAATTCATTACAACATCATTTTCAGTTATATGTCTCGTTTTCTGGTTGTCAATAATGACTTTCAATCCTATCAAATTCCAGCAGACGTCAATTTGGAAATGTCAATTTTTGTATTTCCTAACATTCACACCAACTGCCAAGATACAATATGAAAGTCACTAGGACCTATAATTTGAATTTTTCATTGAATTTCACAAAATTTGACTGAAATAGAGAAAATATCGTCTAATACTCGTTGCAGAATGCAATTCCAATACTCATGCTTTCGAAAACTCGCTCCTTCGTCGCTCGTTTCGAATTTCGCATTCGTATTGGAATAGGAGCCCATTCTGCAACTAGTTTTAGAATATACTATTATTTGGCACCAACTTTGATGCGCTGGCAAAGTAGCGTTTTCATTATATTCCAAACCTTTCAAGCAATACTCAATTCAATGGATGTAGCCAAACGAGGGGCACAATCTCCTTAGAACCATTTGTCCCTTTAGTGTTTATCTACTGTCTAATCTTTCAATTGAACACTTTGGTTTTCAAAAAACAAACTTTTTTTCTATTTCATATTGGTGCTAATATTCAATAAGTATATAATCCATTTTGCAGATCTGGGCGTTGATAATCGATGCTACTTGGAGAGTGGTTCTTCTTCAGAAAGCTTCTTTGTTCCTGAGGATCAACCAGTAGGTACAACGATAGGCCAAGTGAGAGTCGTAGGCGATCCGAGGCCTGGTGGTAACATAGGTCTTCGACTCAAAGAAGCAGACAGTCCCGTGGTAATAACTCCCGGAACGAAGAACCTAACACTCAAAAATCACCTGGACAAAGAAGGTGTAGAAGGACCTTCATCAGTGTTTGTGAATTTAATTTGTGAGAGACTGAACACCTTGGATCCCGGTTTTGTGATTCCCATAAATATTAGAGTTACGGACGCAAACGATAATTCTCCTGTCTTCATTAACGCCCCATATATTCTGAATATATCCGAAGTGACCGTGGTCGGAACGAGAGTGTTACAAGGAGTTCATGCGGTAGATAATGATCAGCAGGGACCATTTTCTAACATTCGCTATTCCTTGATTCCTGGACTACACTCTGATTTCTTCGAGTTTGAGAATGAATTGGAAGGAACACTGGTTTTGAAGAAATCCCTCGACTACGAGACTATAAAGACGTTCGATGTTCATATAAGGGCTCAAGACCATGGAGAGCCTCCACGAGCTACCGATACGGTACTGACTGTGTACGTCATGGATGCTGATGATCAAAACCCAAGATTCTTAGACGACAGATATGTGACAACCTTGTCGAACAATGCTGTAGCAGGTACAGTTTTGAAAATACAACCGAGAGATATCAAAGCCTTCGATCAGGACAAGGGTATAAATGCTCCAGTTTATTACACTTTCAACGGTGTTGGACCGGACTATTACTTGTTCAAGATCAACAGGAATTCTGGAAAAGTGACCCTGGCGAAAAATATGAGCAGCGACTCACTGCTTCACCCTGCAACTCTTGTTATACGAGCTACTCAAGAAGACAACCCCGATAGATACGCATTGTCAACGTTAACAGTGAATAGAGATAATGCTAATAGTGGTATTCAATTCCTACACGACGTGTTTTTCATTTCGGTTAGTGAAGCATCACCCCAAGGAACGATCATTGGCACTCTGGCCAATAACAAACCTGGACAAAGTTTAAAATATTTCGTTTCTGACCAGAACATACTGAAAACGTTTGCTTTGAACACAAAGGGAGAGTTGTCGCTGAAGAAAAAATTGGACTTTGAAGAGAGACCAGAGTATTTTTTCAAAGTTTTCGCTACAGATGGAATAACGGTAGGATTTTTTTTGAAAATTTGAATTACAAAAAATCCATAAATGTCATTTATTTAAAAAACAAGGAACATCCGTTTTCTCGAAATCTTTTTTTGAAATGACGACTAGTATCGAGGTTCACAAGCTATACTTCCTTTTCAAATATTAGCTACGAAATTGTTTAAATAGGAAAATTTAAGTATTACACTTGAAATTTCATGATGGACACCAGAACTCAAACCATTCTGCTAAACACTTAGGGCCGGTATTAAAAAGGCAACCGAGGGTTCAACCGTTGCGTCAACAACCAAAATTCCTCACTAAGAATACGGAACCTGGTAGTTGATGCACGGTTCAGCTGTAGGTTCTCCTTTTATAATACCGGCCCTCTCTATTAATACTAGACATACAGCATACAGGATCCTGCAATATGCGAAAATCTTCCATAGCTGCCGAACCAGACATATCAGAGATTTCGTTGGAAGGTAGACCTCTTGTACCTTCATTTCTACATCTTATCAAAGTATTTTCTGATATACAGGGTGTCCCCGATAAATGCATTTATTATATTATTCAACAAACGGACGATTTTTTCGATGGATCACCCCATATATTTTCAAAGACCTTCATTACCTCTTTCAGGCCGCAAAATATTGGAGACATTTTTCCAACGGTATAGATCTTATTCGAAGAAAACTACAAAAAGGTGAGGGATAAAAAGGTACAGATCTTATTCGAAGAAAACTGCAAAAAGGTGAGGGAAAAGCAGTTCAGTGAAAGTCACCTCACGATTCCCAGAAGCGATAGTAACATGAATTTGATCTGAAAGTTTTTTAACTGAAGCGTTTGCTTTGTCACCGTTCCTAAATGATCAACCTGTCATATACAGGGGGTCCGTTTTTAAGGTCCAAATATCAAGAACTTCAAATTATTATTTCTCGATTTTTTCAAATAAAACACCCTATATTTTTTCCACAATAATGTAGGCAATTGAATACCTTACAGTTTCTCAGCAGTAACCTTAGAAATATTTTCACTCCCGCATCCAGCAGGCATGAAAAATGATATCGCAACTGAAAATTTGATTAAAATAAGTAATAACATAAAAACTAATGGACATTCAGAAGATGCCAAACAATGAGATAAAACTAAATGAATAATTATTGATGAATTTTAAAACCTTCCCAGAATCATACTTCCTGAGCATCAACATAAAAATGATATGTTTTTTCCGTACAAGCAATACATATCTATCACATATTCAACCAATTATATCAGTTTTTATCGCTTTTCCAAGAAAAAATATCAATCAAGTTATTGCTACAGAGTTCAAAGATACTTTTTCCAATACAATGAATCAGTATCAATTTTTGGAAAAAATAATTTTCATGTTAGGTCAGTGCCAATATCACGATTGGAAACATGCAAAAGAATCGAGGTTTTTTTTAACAAACTTGTAGTAACAGGAGATGTCAAGTACATCGATTATTGATTAAGTTATTGTTATTTAAAGCTCAAGGTTACCTTTGAACATAATAATTGAGTTATCGATTTTGAGCAGCCTGTCTATAGCAGATTCCCAAGATGAGTAATGCTGTGTTGAATTATACCTCCAAAGTTTCATTTTGTCTATTTTTAACGTCTCTTTTAGATCAAATTCATGTTACTATCGCTTCTGGAAATCGTCAGAAGACTTTTACTGAACTGCTTTTCCCTCACCTTTTTGCAGTTTTCTTCGAATAAGATCTGTACTGTTTGAAAAATGTCTCTCATATTTTGCGTCATGAAAGAGGTAATAAAAATATGTGAAAATATATGGAATGCCCCATTAAAAAAAACATACATTTGTTGAATAACATTTATCGGGGACACCTTTATATCAGAAAATAATTTCCTGAGATGCAGAAATGAAGATACAAGAGTTCTACTTATCAGCGAAATCTCTGCGATGTCTGGTTCAGCAGCTATTTCGCACTATTGCCTATTGCAGGACCCTGTATATATATATCAGTAGCGGATTAACCGGTACGCTTAATACGCTGCAGCGTAGGGCCCCGAGGTTCATAGGGGCCCCCGGCGATCGAATAATTTTTTTTTCTAGAATGAAAATTCAGTCTGTGAGTGTGAAAAAAATATATAAAAAATAAAAATATAAGGAGCTCACAGCTCAGAGGCAACTTGTGAACATGAAACGCAATTGAATAACCGAAGCCTCAGAGCAAAATTGGAAAAAACACACCATTCAGCGTACTGTCCCTAATTATCTTGTCTGCATGCAATAAATTCCGTCAAGGCGGCCGAATTCAAATGTTTACAATTATGTACATCATAATTCAATAAATTTGTAGGCATTTCCTCTAAATTCTAGGAATGTGCTACAGAACGGCCAACCAGATGTTGACTCGTTTATGGGTGTAAATTGAAAAATACTTGTGCAGAAGTTCTTAGGTCTGTATATTTTTTTCTCACTCATTTCACAATAAGATTCGAATAGTGTTGACAGTGACGAGCGAGTTTCGTGTAAGATTCAAGTATTGTGTTGATGTTGGTGAATTGAACTACTTCTGTTTGTGTATAGATGTAATTATGTTGAGTACTTCCAAATTAAAATATTCCTTAAACTGTTTGAGCGCTACCCGATGGTGATGGTGTGCTCATCATGAGGCTGTTAAAGCATTGAAGTTTGGGTATAATGATTCATTAAAGGCTTTGAAGCACATTTATTTGAATGAACAGAAAAAATAAATTGTAAAAATGATGCCAAAAATTTATACTTACAAAAAGCTTATCGAATTAGAATACGCTATGTTAACTGTTATTAAAACAATTCTAGAACGCTTTGATAAAGTTTCTTGCAAACTTCAAAAACCTAATTTGGATCTTCAAAGCGGATATCATTTACTGGACTCTTTAAAGTCATTTTTGCAGGAAATTCGGACAAACACTGATTCACAAACAGACCAGATAGAGACACAAACTATAGAATTAAGTGAAGATATTGAAAAAGAATACACCCAGAGCGAGTCCAAAAACGGCTAAGAAGAAGAAGAAGAAAATTCAAACGCCAACATTTTTTGGAAAAGATAAATTCAGGATTGAGATATTGAATAAAGTTTTCGATTTTTTGATTGGCGACTTAAACTGTCGAAGTTCTGTCTATCGAGATATCATTGTGGAATTCAAATGTATATTTGATATTTGTGATCTCTCGCAAGATAATATTGATAGGAAGAGTTTTAAAACACTCTTGGAGTATTATGAGAGAGACCTTGAGGAGGGAATTATTAGCGAAGCTGGAAGCATCTCAATTCAAGGAATATCTTAAAAACTTGAAACAAAAAATAATACTAGTTGTTTAGAGATGTTGAAAATAATAATATATGATAAAGGAATGATATAAGTATTCTCCAATTTATATATAGCTTTAAAGTTATTTGTAACGCTACCTATTAGATACAAGTTGTGTAGCAGTCCGCTCATTTTCCAACTATCATTGATAAAAAAATAAATATAGAACTGTTATGACAGAAAATATACTGCAGTTTTTAGGAATTCTATCGAAAGTGATATAGCGAGCAGTGACGATTATTATTCTGCAAAAAAAGAATTCGCTGATATTAAAATAAGAAAAAAACAATTTTTCTAGTGACATTTTATTTTGTAACTGATTCACAACTTTACGGTACTTGTATCTTTTGTGATGATTTTATTTATTCCTTTCTCGATGCCGCAAAGAAATTGAATTTTTGTGAAATTTTTCCCTTTTTTTAAGATTTTTATTCATTTTTTATATTTTGTTTCGATATGCTTACCTACATACCCTGTATTTTATTAATAAACTTTATATTTTGTTTTTAAAGAAGTGCGTTTTAAGTAAAAAATTCTTTTGAAAAAAATCGAAAATGTTTCAGAGGGGGCCCCAAAATTTTTGATGCGTAGGGCCCCTGAAATCGTAAATCCGCCACTGTGTATAATGGGCGAGTCTTTGACTTGTATATATATTTTAATTGTAGATTCCTCTCATCAAACTCAACATTTTTTTTCTATACCATTTTTCAAATTTCGGTTTTATTCGAAAGATACAGGGTGCCGAAAATCCGTAAAAAAAAACATTGTTTCATATCTTCGGAAATATAATTTCATATTTGGTTGATTACTCTATTCATGGTGCATATTCCTCAATCAGAACTTATTCAATATTTCTCCTGGTATGAAAGTTACAGCGTAGCCGACTCATAAAACCACGCAAAATATCATTAAACCACTTACAAAATATAGATGGTTCATATTTTCGAAAGAATCAATCATTTTAGAAAATAAAAGTATTCTTATGTTTTCTCAGTAAAACGTGTCGTTTTCGAGTTATTTCTAATTGTTTACCATAAAATTTGAGGAAAAAATCATGAATTTCAGGAATAACCTGGATGCTTCTCTGGATTTCGAAGATAATCGAATCGCGGAAAGATTAATCGCACTACATGTTAACAACGTTGTCAGAATATCAATTTTGTCGAGATCAAAATTTAAATGATGGAAAACGTTTTATGTAGAGATATGTAATAATGAAATCCCAAAAATGTGGGAGATGAAATTGAACACCAAGGAGCATGGAATTATACATTCAATACGCATAGTTTCCATCGAAAATTTATTGCTAGCGGTCCATATTAAAAATACATGTTAATGAAATACAAAATTCAGATATATGAATGATGAATGTCAGATAATATGAATGATGTATTAAATTGAATTTAATGAACATTAAAATGATACTAGCAAAAAGTGCGTCGACACTCTTTACTATCTGCACAAGCGCATCAGGAAAGATTTTCACCTGGTGTGAAGACAACTCATTGAGAGTGTAAGAGTTTTTCAACATTAACATAAACACATTTAGAAGCTTAACTTGGGCAAAAATGAAAAACAACTTTCTGCAGAGACAGTTTAGCTATTTCAAACAAGGGAAACTTTGATATATTGATGATAGAAGCAAATTAAGATTTCACGGAAAACGTTCTTTGTTTTGCTAAATATGTTCAACTCATAATTTTGGTACAGCAGCCTGTATCTCATCTTATTAACCGAACTAATCTCTTTGCAGAACGACTCCAGCGTCGTTAATATAACAGTTGGAGATGTAAACGAATGGGAGCCCCGTTTCAGATATCCGCACTATGAATTTTATACATCGGGTGCCCCCAAAGAGCTTTTGGGAAAAATCGAAGCAGCAGACGGAGATAAAAACGATAAAATCACTCTGACTCTATTCGGTGCGAATGCGTCATCCTTCTTTATCACGCCGATGGGCGAGTTACGTCTTCGAGATGAAGCCAAAAGGACAGGATTGGTTTCATTCGAAGTTGTCGCAACGGATAATGGTCATCCACCGAAATCTTCTAGGGTCCCTGTATCGGTGCATTTTCCTGGTGGTGAAAATATGGCTAGTGTAAGTGCGAAAAGGAGTAGTGCCGGAACTCCTATGCTGCTAGTAGGTTTGGGGACGAGCCTACTTCTGTTGGCTGTCGTGGTGGCTTTCTTGGTCGCTTACATTTATAGAGGGTAAGTTTAGGTGATAAAATCGATTATAGTTCCTGTGGTCATCCTCGATATATGGAAGTCATGTTTGCCATATGACATATTCCCCGTTTTAGACGGAAAAGCGAGATACGGGGTGTTTAATGTCGACTTTGAGCAATATTCTGATAACTGTGGTAAGCTATGTGTGACATTTGAAATATCGGTTTCAGGTCACATCACATCTTAGGACTTTTTAGGGTTCAATTCAATTTGGAAAGCATTATTTCAACGTACTAGATTTTATTAGATTCTCCGTGAAAACATTTTTCCAAAATTCAACAATTTTCACATGACCTCAGTGAAAAAAATTTCGGCCAAAATTGTTGAAGTTTTTTAATCTCCTTCATTTTGAATACTGCGGTGAAAACAGAATAAAATAATATCAATTGGTTTTCTTTTTGTAGCCTTCTGAAGATAACGCTCGGAGTACTTTTATAAAATATTTAAAATTTGGAAGCCGTACGAAGGCCAAAATGGTGCTAATGTGCTGCCAGAATCACCCGGATAGAAATATGAATTTATAAACCGAATAAAAATGGCGATGTTAACTGGCCGCCAAGATCCTGCGACCTAACGCCTATCGAACACTTTTTGTCAAGAAGAAAAAATATTACTAGAAAAAATTGTCTGAAATTACGCATAATCTAAAATTCACAATTATGTACCACTGCATCTGTTTGCAGTGCTAACAATAATTTCAAAATTCGTCATGCAATGAGATTTTATTATCGAGGTGCCAACTCAACATCTGTTCGGTTGGATTAAAATTCAGAAAAAAAAGTTTTTACTTTTTGTATTTTTCATATGCAATTCAAAACCAAATGATTTTATGAGAAATAACTTTGAAGTACTTTACCATGACTATCTTAAGCATGCAAGAGACAGAATGTTCTAGTTTCTCACG
This sequence comes from Adalia decempunctata, assembly GCA_951802165.1. NCBI lineage: Eukaryota > Metazoa > Arthropoda > Insecta > Coleoptera > Coccinellidae > Adalia > Adalia decempunctata. The sequence continues at coordinate 58,020,037 of OX637696.1, read as the reverse complement.
AAGATTCATATTCTGAAACGGAAAAAGTATATTCCCCATTCAAAAAATCTACTTGACAATGAAGTGACTTTGAAATCAATTTCCAAGGTCAGATAAAACGTTTGCATTCGATGTCCCCCTGAAAAAACTTTCTCTCAAAACATTTTATGATCCAGGCGCTTCCCAGGGAGTTATTACGGTGATTCTTTTGAAATGAATTTCCCTGTATAGGGGGTCGCTCAGATACTTACAGTAACGAAATTGATAAGGACGTTTAGGAAACTTTCAATTCGTGTTCGAAGTACCAATTCGATAAAAAACATTATTCGGTATATGCGTTACTCAACGTAAACAAACGTATTGGCATTGAACACATGTGGTTGGTTAATTGTGCCGGTGAGTGTATTTAAAGTTCTATATTTGCCCATCTACGTAGTGCGTGATTTCACCCATTGTGGATATCCGTTTTCTTAACAGGCTTTCCGGACTAGTCTTGTCGTTTGAGGCCGGTGTCGCTCCAGTGGCCACCCCGTCTCACCTCTGGTTATGACCAGTTCACGGTTTAACATAATATTCCAACCGAAACATAAATTTCACATTGGTAGGATTCTTAGCTTATTACCACGGTTCTGCAGAAAAAAAACGGAAATACTGCTACTGGGCCGTCATGCTGGCTACGAATCTGATTTAAATCATGGAGATTATCCGAAAATTAGGGTTTTCCTGAAATCGCTCAGGAATACCTACCCGCTCGGAGAAACTTCAGGCTTATCTAATATTTGGTCCGGGAAAATTCTTGACAGTTCAAGAACAGTGATTATAATGCATTTTTCATGCATTAAAAAAAATTCTCAATTTATAATGATGTTGATTGCGATTTCAGAAGAAATAGCAAATGTAGCTTGTAGTAATAGTTCATTGTTAAGCGGGTAGGAAAAGCCACATTCCTGGACTCTGTATTGCTTACGCAGCTTACGCTTTTCCTACCGGCTTAACAATGAACTATTATTATAATCTTACTCCTACCAGTCCTACCCTACCCACAGAATACCTAACTACACAGAAGCGTCGGCACTTTGATCTTCAAGGGGCAAATTTTCGTGACCTTCATTCTCTGTTAGGTAGTACATATGTCACTTTTGAGCGGAGAATACCTAACTAATTTAGGGTATTCTGTGACATAATTCTATACTTTATTTATTATTCTTCGGATCCAGCAGGAAGTTTAAATTTCACGTTGACATTTTTGTACTACCTAGCAAGGCACAAGCGTCATCAAATAAAGTTTTGGCGGGAAGGCGGAAAGGCGCTTCTGTGTAGTTAGGTATTCTGTGCTCCTACCATTGAGTTTAAATAAACATAGAGGTACAACGTAGTTCAACGAATTGGTGTAAAATTTTTTGGCAGTTTACGCCAACTTGAATTTTAGTTTAGTGGCTACTGAAGGCTGAAGGAACAAGGAACTTTAATCTGCCGATCCATTTTGTTGCTATTCATTTACAGAAATCTGTAGGATATTTATTTTCCTCTAGTTCTATGAATCATAGGCAGAATTAAATGTCGTTTTATTGCATCCAAAAAATCAGGTGTGATGAAGGTAAGATGTCTGAAACATGGTGTATGCACTCGTCAATTTTTGTAAGTCTGTGAATGAAATGACGTTCAACCAAACCGAAAATATAAGCAATGTTAGGTGGCGGCGCCGCAATGTCATTTCAGTGTACAGTAATGTATGTATAATCCGAACCCCGGATAATCCGAACTACCCTATAATCCCACTAGGTAAAAAGATATGTATAATCCGAACAGCCTGAACTCTGCAAACCGAACGCCCATCATCTTGTTCTTTTGCGAGATGTACCCTTTACATATTTGGGTACGACATATTCAGTTCAAATAATGGCTTCTAAACGCAAGTATGTCACTCAAACAATTTCCAGTGAACTTGAATGTCATTCAATTTTACAGCAAAAAGGTACATGGTAAAACTCTATGCACCGTTTTCAGAGTATGTATTTTGATTCCAATGACCTCATAGCTGACCAACCATTTAGAAGCAATAGATTATTTAAAAAAAGGTGTTTTCAGAACTCCTCCTCTGATTGAATCCTATTTCATGTTATTTTATTGCTTTTTTTTTTAATTCTCATCTTGTGATTTTTTGTTCAATTAATTCATTTATCATAACTTCATACTAGCATCGGTTATTACTTCATCATTTTCAAATCAAAATACTCCGAAAACAGTACACAGTATCCAGTTTTACCAGGAGTACCTTCTTGTGTAAAATTGAAAGATGTTTAGCTTTATATGATTAATAAATCTAACATTAAAAAAGTTATGTTCAATACTACTTGCTACGAACCGTGTAACATGGGCCCTCTATGAGGGTCAAACATAAAAATAAATTCATTGGATATATCAGCTTCCAAAACATATTCGGAAAAAATTTCATTACAATGTTGCTAGTAGTTTCGGCAAAATCGTAAAAATGTGTATTAAATTTTTCCTTCAACACCCTTTATCTTGAACGAATGGCGTTACGAAAGTTCTTCACAAAGCAAACCCCAATTATTGTTCATCCGAACGTGTTCGGATATAGATATCATTCAATATGATTTCTATAATCCGAATGATTTGATAAACCGAACGGGTCTTGACAACTTTCTGTCCGGATTATTCATACATTACGTATATGTTGTATGCTTAGAATATATATGTATGCTTAGATTATATTCTAAGGTTGTATGTATCAACAGCTGCCAAAGTCAATTATGACATGACCACAGAATGGCATCTTTTTTGTAATGAAAGTTTTATGGTGGGTTTCATAAAGATCGTTGATTGAGTGATTCACAGAATACCTTGACGTTTTTGTCAAATCGATCAATAGAATTTCAAATTTACCGATTTTTTATAACAGAATCGCTCCATCAAGCATTTGATCACCCGATCAATGTTATAAAATCCGGATTTATACTTTTCCTCAGAACTAATATACATCAGGATGTCAAGAATTTAAACATAGACGATCGCCAGAAAAAAATCGAATGTTTGAAATAACTGATAATAAATTAAAAGCAAAAAAAACCTTTTTCAAAAAAGCTTTTATTTGAATGCTCTAATAAAAAGAAAATAAAATTTGTCTTTAAAATTTCAACTATCAACTCATAACCTCATTATACACACTTTATATGATCATAAAAGCTTGTCGCGAGTTCTGTGTAAGTACCTATAAGTATTTAATGAAACTGATATAAAAAAAATTGCATTTAGCAGACTAAGATACTCAATTGAATAGGTTTATTTACACAAGTAAATCGTGCGACAAGCTTTCATGATCATATAAATTGTGTATAATGAGGTTATGAGTTGATAGTTGAAATTTTAGAGGAAAATTTCAACTTTTTTCAAAAAGTTTTTTTTGCTTTTAATTTATTTTTTACTTTTTAGTTATTTCTGAATATTCTCGACAAGCCCTTCCATATGATACCCATATTGCAGAATTGCATAAAAAATAACTATTCTGCCGTCTTGGATGTTCCGCCATATTGGATTCAGAGTCACGTCAACATTATTTTTCGAGTTACTCTCAGCAAGCCCTTCCATTGGATACCCATATTGTAGTGTAAAAGTGCATCAAAAATAACTATTTCGCCATCTTGGATGTTCCGCCATATTGGATTTAGAATGACGTCAACCTTATTTTGAGTTACTCTTAACAAGCCCTTTCATTTGACATCCATATTGCAGAAATGCATGAAAAATAACTATTCCGCCATCTTGGATAATACACCATATTGGATTTTGAATGACGTTAACATTATTCTTCGAGTTACTCTCAACAAGCCCTTTCATTTGATACCCATATTGTAGAAGTGCATAAAAAATAACTATTCCGCCATCTTGTATGGTCCGCCATATTTGATATACAATGATGTCATAAAGTTAATCGTGTATTGTCATCCAAATCAAACGTGTATACAAAATTTCAATTGGTTGAAGATATCTGTTTCAAAATTGAGTAGCCAGATTCCACCCGAACATACATACATACATACACACATACATACATGCATAAATACATTGCAAGTTAAATAAAAGCTTTCAAAATAATGCGATATGACCAGAAACAGCATAACTTTTTACAGTTATCAGAATATTTCTCGAAGTGGACATTAAACAACCTATATCTCGCTTATGCTTCGAAAATGGAGTACATATACAGGGTGTCTCAAGTTCGAGTGCCTATTAGACGTTTCTGGAGAACTGGACATATTTGAAATCTGAAATTTGGGATTATGATATTGTTCGAAATTCTCTACAGACCTAAAATATTTTCAGAGCCAGAGCACTTCCGGTTATACAGGGAGTGAAAATAAATTTGCTCAAAAATTTTTTTTTTCAATGTTTTCGTTTCTGATATGATTGAGTATTCAGTGCTGAATACATTTCTGTTGAAACCATTGTATTCATTCGAATAGTTTTCAAAATATCGAAAAAAAAGCCCGAAAAAAAGTAAAATATTCATAGTCAGTATTATGTTCATTTCTCTTATTCTGGACATCCTGAGTGTTAACCGTTTTCACAATGTCAAAGTAGAAGAATGTGGAAAGGTCATGCATCTATTGAATTTCATAAATATCATCACAGGGTGTTTCAAATTTCGTGTCAAAAACTGTGATCCAAAATTGGCCATAACTTCTGGTTTTCAAATTAGAACCCTATTTTTTTATTATTGCGATGGATTCAGCGGAGAAAAATAATGATAGCACTCCCAGATGCTCTTGCTCTTAAATTCAGTAATTCCCGAGTTATTTGAGCTTTTCTGGATTCATGTTGTACGTAGAATCAAATTCATCTAATCTTTTACTTAAGAATGTTCTGTGATCATAGAAGATAAGTTTTCCCAAGTGACAGGTCTAATTTTAGGTTTTATCTTTACTTTTCGATTTTATTCAATGGTTTCATAAAAATATTCATCGAATATGTTGCATGAGAATATTCTGTGACCATAGAAGATAAATGATCCCATTAATAATTCACAAGTGACAGTTCTGACTATTACTTGTTACTATGGTTTCATGAGAATATTCATCGAATCTGTTTAGATTCGATGAATTTTACTCTACGTACGACATGAATCCAGAAAAGCTCAAATAACTCGGAAATAACTGAATTTAGGACCAAGAGCATCTGAGAGTGCTATCATTATTTTTCTCCGTAGAATCCAACGCAATAATAAAAAAATAGGGTTCTAATTTGAAAAACAGAAGTTATGGCCAATTTTGGATCACAGTTTTTGACACGAAATTTGAAACACCGTGTGATGATATTCATGAAATCCGAAGATGTATGACTTTTCCACATTCTTCTACTTTGACGTTGTGAAAACGGTTTACACTCAGGATGTTCAGAATAAGAAAAATGAACATAATACTGACTATGAATATTTTACTTTTTTTCAGGTGTTTTTTCGATATTTCGAAAACTATTCGGATGAATACACTGGTTTCAACAGAAATGTATTCAGCATTGAATATTCAATCATACCAGAAACGAAAACATTGAAAAAAAAATTTTTGAGCAAATTTATTTTCACTCCCTGTATAACCGGAAGTGCTCTGGCTCTGAAAATATTTTAGGTCTGTAGATAATTTCGAACAATATCATAATCCCAAATTTCAGATTTCAAATATGTTCAGTTCTCCAGAAACGTCTAATAGGCACTCGAACTTGAGACACCCTGTATGTATAAGGCAAATATTACCTTCTTTGCTCAGGTAGCTAGCGATAAAAACATTAAATGTAATACATTACCCACACACAATTATATTAAGTATAACACTTCTTTTCTTTTCAGTTAAATGTTTTCCAGTCGGGTTTTCGGTTTGTTCTTTATTACATTGAAACAAGATCAGTCCATTTTTGTGAACGAAATACTCCATGAGTATTATAAGAAAATGTGCATGTGCAATCTACAAAAAGTTGACAAAATGAGTTTCAAATTATTATATGAAATTGAACACTCCTGATAGGTCTTTTTTTATTTAAAGAATTCGCTTCAACCACAAGGGTTATTAGCGGAGTGATACATATCATTTATTTATTTATATTCACCTAACATGCACCAAAGTTTTTTACATGCGAAGATTTTCAACACAGATCAATAAGGAAAAGCAACAAAAACAAATAAAAAAATGAAATAAGAGATGGTTAAAGTAAAGGTATAAAGAAGCATAATAACATTCAATTAAATTGGGTTTTTATCTTGATGGAGCGACAAATTGAGCCTCATTTCCCCCACGCCAATGTTAACAAAATCATGAGCTTTACTTTCTGATAATAGACCTTTCCAGAATAACCTTTGCAGGTGACAGTTGCGCGCGTCACTTGTGGGCTAAGAATGAATATCATTGGTCGTCAAAATTTCCCTCCTTAAATCGTTGACATTCGACAATTGATATTATTATTTTACGCAGTCGATGTTTTGGATGTGGATGTTATTTGTTGTATTGTTTATCGAAAATCAAAATTTTAGTATACCTCAACAATGTTGTGTTACTAAGTGACGGTCACGGTACGAATGGTACGATAAAACCAGTAGGATCTCATTTCATTGCTTCCCTCTCTCTCTTTCTTTTCTCTCTCGCACTAAGGTTTGCTACCCACAAGTTACGCATGAAATATACCTGTTTCTCTCTCATTCTGGTTTAGTTCACATCTTTCATCTTTGTTCTACGTATTCTGGAAAGGTCTATACCGCTTTGCGAATGCCCAGCATGTGAGTAAGAGGTGACAGACTCTTTCTGTCAATGTAAAAAAGGTCATGTGATAACAGGTAGGTACATTGAGGGCGAATACTTGACACCAAGGCGTGTTACAATTTCATATAATTTGAGAATCATTTTGATTGAAATCGATATCTACTCACAGATTATAAGTAGGAAGATTGAAAATTGCGTATTCCTTTTTCTCTTCTTTTATGGAGATCACTCCGATAAGACTACATCAATATACGGGCCCCACAAATACAGTACAACCAGCAGCCGTAGCTAGAAAAAAAAGATTGGTAGACCAACAATATAACAATAACCTTGGTAAAAAAGAAACGAATCCAGTGCAAAAAACTTCAAGTTCACAATGTTCAAATGAAATCAATACCATTGAAATTAAATATATTTTAAATAAAATGAAATTCTTTCCCAGAATGTAAAATCAGCAGAGAGAAAGAAATGTATTTCGTAGCGATATATGGCTGTAACCTATAGATAATGAATGGAAATTATTCTTCCCCATGCTTGCTTAGCTTTCGAGATCTTTTCACTATCGTTCTGATCTGGGGTTCACTCTGTATTATGAAACTTGAAATTTCTGACGAATAGCTTTGTCGAAAGATCTAAATGAGAATAGGTACTATTTGAACGCGCTCTGGTTTTCTCTGGGTTTTGAGGAGGAACTAGCAATCTCCTATTCGATCGAGTTGAATTGAGAAAGTCAACTAGATCATCATGGAATAATTATATCAATTCATACCGTTACAGTTCGATTCTCTATCATTTTCAGCAGAAGGAATAACCGAAGAGAACTTCCCACACTCCAACAAGAGAAGGACTCCTGCAGCAGTCCAATATCGGGAAAAATGAGCAACCCCGTATTCAACGACAGATTGAAAAATCCGACAGCAACAGCAATGGGTGGAGTGCCCAATTTAGCCTCGCATGCATCCAAATCAAAAATTCCTAGTCCGAAAGTACACCCAGCTCCACAACCCCCCATGTGGCCCCACCCGACCTCTTCTTCAAGGGTGAAGAAATTGAGTTGGGGCGATGACGATAAGGTATATTGCACCATTTATCATTTGTTCAACTACAGTCAATTTTTTAGTTTCTTAGAATTAACTGGGGCTGCGAACGTTGATTTCTGTTTGGACATATATTTTCCGAAAATTCTGCATGACTATAGCTTCAAAGGCATTTGGAGTCTTTTTGCAAGTGAATAAATAAAACATTATTGGTAGTTTATCAATAATGTATAACCCCCTTTTTACAGCACTTATTTTATTCCAATTATCGTAAGTGCACAAGTGCATCAAAATTACCGATAATTTTGCATGACAGCGTCTTGTCAAAAAACTGCATTCGGTCATTTTCATTTTTTGAAAAAGAGCCCGACACCGAAGGTGAAAATGACCGAATGCAGTTTTTCTCTGACACCACGCTTGAATGCGAAATTATCCGGTCATTTTGATGCACGAGTGTAATTCGGGGGAATATTTCCCGAATGAACTTTTAACTTGTCAAACTGACGTTATGAATTTATAAATTCTTAGCTCATATCAATAAATATTTCGTAACTGATAAAAGAAGAGACGCAGAAATACGTTTCTTCTAATGTTTTTATTCCTTTATTATGAAAGCATACGTAAAAACATAATATTGAAACTATTTATTCAAGATTGGAAACTAAATCAAAATTTGCAGGAACTAGATACCGAACTACAGTGAAAAACACAGTTATTATAAGTGTTCTGATTAGACAATGCAACTATCGGAGCATTAACAGCAGAAGAGGATGTTTGGGAATGCTGTGCCTGTTGTACGTCATTAGCACGCATTTTTCTGACTATTTCTTCATGGTGCTTTTCATCCATTTGAAGATATGGCGTTATTGATTTAGAATTTGTATGACCCGTGATTTTTATGAGTTTGATATTTTAATGACCTTTGTAATGAAGAAGTTCTTCATAATATATATGGAGTTCTTTTTTTGTTCAATTACCATCGTATTTGTTGCTTCATAAATGAATATCGTTTATGTACAATATCTGTTATATAATTTTTTTTTGAGTGTTTCCTGGTTCATATTTTGTGTTATAGCCAACTTTGTTTATTCTATCGGATTTCAAAATTTTCTGTGTTATTTATATGTATCATTCGTTGTAGAGCCCTGAAGATGATTTGAAATAAATCGAAACGTCGGCATTTTGTCTAATTGAGACTCTTCAATCCAGACCAAAAAGAACCCTCCTATTACCAATAGGCATTTTTATGAGTTGTTGCTCGCCCATGCATCGATTTTTTTTGCGAGATTGGATTGACGATCAAGAACTGGCATTCTCAGCGTGGTATGGCCGTAAACGCGAGATTGGAGACAGCCGTAGCCCCGTAGCTCGTAACGAATGATTTGTTAACTTGATATTTTCTGTATTCAAACCAGAAGCTTTGGCTTGTACAACAGTCCATTTGCTCACTGTATTTCGTTCAGCAGGAATATCTTCTATCTTCATACCATTTTGTTCTTCATCTTCCGAGCGGGATTTACGGTGAGAAACAGTCGTTTTGTTTTCATTCCAACCCGCTGTTCTAGGAACTTTTTGTACAGTCGAACTAGACACAAATCATCAATTATTCTTTATTAGCCATTTCAATGAAGCGCATGGTTTTTCCCCTCCTTGCGTCGTCTTAGTGAACACGAGATCGTGAATAATTCTTTCGGTTTTTTCACCTACGTTATTTTCTTCTTCTTTGAAGTACGAAATTAGACACTTGTGGCTCCACCACGCCAAGCTAATTCAAAATCAAAAACAAAAAAATAACTTTTTCTGCAAACCATCCGGGGTGTTTTCGTCACAACCACGAACCATATTTTGGAATTCATCGTATTTCAGAAAAGCTACACTTTCCTTTCTCTTCTGTGGATCTCTTTGTAGAATGTTCCCCAATAGCTGTGTAACACTGATAACTCCATCAGCATATGTCGGAGTCATGGTTCTTCGAAGAACTAAAAGAGTGAAAAATAAATGTTCATTGCTCGACGAGCATTAGAAAAAACTCATCAGTATAGATTACGTATATCGCCGTTCATCCCACCATGCTACTCGCTCCGTGGCCCACTCTAATGTTTGAAGCTTCTGTTCGCGAATGAGTGGAACTCTTCTCAACAACCGTCTCGTTGCCAGTTCGCGCCGCGACAGATACCGAGATCTTCGCGCGAACCGAACTCAGGAACCGAGGAAAGCTTAAGGTAGCCGTTCAGAGCGAGTAGGAAAGATAATCCGATAGAGGCACCACCGTGCATTTTATGGAATATCTCCATAGAACTTACATTATCACTATAAGTTCTATGAATATCTATCTCCTCATGAATGAAATGTACAATGGCGCTCTCTATCAAAAAATCGCTGAACTATGAAATTAGTGAACATGTGGGTAAAACAGGAACTATTTCTCGCTATATATTTGAATTTGGCCATTCTCTACCAATTCCGTAGGTACCTCAAGTTGATTTTCTGAACGAAATTATCTGTAGATTCACTTTTAATCTGTTTTAATCAATTTTCATAAAATCGATAAAAATTCTCTCAGCAAGTGTAGTACCGCCCCAAAATACAGTGTGACAAGAAAAACCTCGGACAAACTCTTTTTCATTTAACTGCGGCGTTCAAAGCGAGTAGGAAAGCTCAGCCGATAGAGGCGCCACCGTCCATCTTATGGAATATCTCCATAGAACATCATTATCACTATCAAGTTCTATGAATATCTCTCTGATTATGAATGAAATGTACAATGGCGTTCTCTATCCGAAAATCACCGAACTATGAAATAAGTCAATTTGTGGGTGAAGCAGGAATTTTTTCCCACCAAAATTTGAATTTGGCCATTCTCTGCCAATTCCGTATTTAAAGTTGTTTTTCTGAACGAAATTATCAGTAGATTCACTTTTAATCGGATGTTGAACTATTTTCATGGGTCTTTCATTTGAAATAAAACAGAATCATAAGTTGGCTTATTTTCTTCTATTTTTGAAAGAAAAAAAATGAACTTTCGAAATGCAATCGATTCCAGTTATTTCATCAAGAACTCCAATCATTCCTGAGTTTACCCACAAAATTTCAGTTCTCAAAGTGAAACCATTTTCAAATTAAACATGAAATAAAAACACACTACATTGAAGTCAAGAGAATTCGGTCTCTAGTTTGTGGCACCTCTAGATTGACTTCATGCAGACGTCTCCTAAATGTGCTAAGGACTGAACGAGAATGAATTCGCTCTCACAAAAACGCCTATATCTCTTGAACCAATTGAGAAAAAAATCAAAATTTGATCATAGTTAGCTTTGTTATGAACGTCAGAAACATTTGTGGAACATTTAATTCATAGATAGATGTATTCAATGCATCTATCTTCATAGATATTCCAATTCTTTGTCGCAAAATGTCAAGCGAAGTGAAAACACGAGAATTTATAGTAACACTTTTTCAAAATAATCAAAAATGGAGCTTCAAAACAAACGCAAGAGAGGCTCGCGTTCGTCCGGAAACGGTATCAAGAGTTGTTAAGCGCTTCAACGAAGATCTTACAATTAACCGCAAGGAAGGAACCGGGAGGAAATATGGGTTTCATAGCCCAAAAGAAGTGGAGAAAGCCATCAGCCCTTTTCGGAAGAATCCTAACCTTTCAGGACGGAAAGTGGCCCAAATAATGGGTTGTTCGCAGTCAACCGTTCAGAAAATCAAGTCGAGTTGTGGGCTTAGAACATACAAAGTGCAGAAAGTGCCAGACAGGATCGCTGTGAAGAATCAAGAAGCGAAATCAATAGCAAAGAAATTAAAAAAAGATTTCATGAAAAATTTTTCATGTTGCGTGATGGACGACGAAACCTATGTCTTGGCTGATTTCTCTCAACTTCCTGGTCAGGAATTTTATACTGCAGATTCTCGTGGGAATGTTGACGAACAATTTCGCTTGAAGAAACAAGCAAAGTTTCCTAAAAAATTCCTGGCTTGCCAAGCAATTTGCACTTGTGGGAAAAGGAGCAAATTTTTCGTTGGCCAAGGCTCTGTTGACTCGAAGATATACATCGAGGAATGCTTGAAGAAGCGACTTTTAACATTTTTAAGTGAGCACGATGTGTCAACAATCTTTTGGCCATATTTAGCTTTATGCCACTACAGCAAGGCCACCAAGGAATGGTACGAAGCTAATGAGGTGGTTTTTGTCCCCAAAGAGGCCAATCCACCAAATTGCCCAGAACTCAGGCCAATCGAAAGATATTGGGCCCTGGTGAAAAGAGAATTGAAGAAGACTAAGAAATCAACGAAAACATTAGCGGACTTCAAGCAAAAGTGGAAGACAGCATCCCAGAAAGTGACTGGGAACACAAGAAGCATGATGGAAAGAATTCCAGAAAAAATCCATGAATTTTGTAAAAAATAGTTTTTTATCGTATAAACAGTTTTCATTAGAATTAGAAGATGATTCCAAAATGAGTTTGATTTTCGAAATCGGTCCAGTGGTTCAAAAGATATAAGCGTTTTTGTGATGGCGAATTTATTCTCGTTTAGTCCTTAAGAGTAATTGCATCTCGGAGATTTTGACCAGCATTTCTGCAAGCACGGAGATATGCTATGCTTCTGTCGAAATATTTAAAACGCGGTTTTCTATTGGCGTTCTAACACGTAGTCTTCCATTTTGATTTCGACGAAATACTTCAGTGATAGTGTGATGTAGCCCTTTGTCTAACACTGAAGAAATTAGACGCTTACTCTTGTGTTCGATAAAAATTATCTTGGCGCAATATAAAATCGAGTTTGAATAGCATAAAATCGTTTGATATTATTGAAAACGAAGAACAGATGGGAGAGAAAATCATTTGAATGTGCATTTCGTTCACACATGAATAAATAATGAAACTCGTTCATAAATTACTTCACGATTAACTAGACGACATTTCTTTGATCGTTCTGAGTTTCTGTGATTGAGAAAAGTCGAAAAGTGTTGAAATGATACCAAAACTATGCATCTTCTGAAAACACCAATGATCTCTACTATTCTTAATACTTAATTTTTCGATTGTTCTCACTCTAGAAGCTATTGTTTATGTTAATTAATTGATGAAAGCATATCTAATGAATTTTTTTTGCATTGTGAGAATTTTTCTAATGATATATTTCTAATTTTTCAGACTGACTCCGAAAGCTCTGAGAATCTGAACAATATAGATGTTACACCGAAAGTGCTGGAAAACTCAAACCTGACAGTTTATTTCTGAGGAATCTTCTCATAATCAGATAAATATAAGTTTTGATAGTCTTGTAAATACGTATCAACCTAGTTTTTTATGAGATCATTAAATTAGAATTGTTTACCATTTTTGGCATCCTTTCTCGATAACACCACGCCCCCATTTCCTTCGGCATTTCTTGTCTTTCATTTATGCATTGTATATTTAAAATTCAGAAATCGGCGATAACTGTGAGAGAATTCCGTTTATGCATCCGTGAAAAGTGGGTCAAGCAGTCAATACACTGAACAGGCGATCTTGAAATCATCGAATTGAACTAATGCTCAATCTTTCGGGCGTAACGGAGGAGAACCCCAGTTGAGTAACTGTCTTCATGAATCGATTAGGTACAAGAAGTATTCCATGCGTAAAAAGTTTTATGCTAAATCAGTTCTTCGATATTCACAAACTGATGTTTCCACAAACGAAAGAGAGAGTATTCACCTGGATCGATTAGCAGGATCGGATTGAATAAGATTTGGTTCTTGTATTTGCAGAACTGAGGGGTATGCATTGAGGATCGAATCCCATCCGTCACATTTATTAGAAATCAATTTTTTTACTGAATAATTTGTACTCATCGACTCGATATAAATCATTTTTTTAATCGAACAATATTTGTTCATCAAGCAAATTCAAATTCGAAATATATTTATTTCACAATAGTTGATTTCTCAACAAAAAGGAATTATGTCCAATGAAAAACTAATTATCTCTACTGTTGGGTAGAGTTTCAGTTAACCAACTGAAGTGCGGTTCAATTTTATTTAATGAAAAATTCACCAAATTTCTGAATGAAAAGTTAAGAGAGCTAATGGACTGTATATAATTATAAATAGTTATTGAAACCCAACACAAATGAAAGGATAAATGCACCCAAATCAACAATTGCAAGGTCTTACCTATTTCATCAAAACGTTCAACCAGATCTTGTCGGTTACTCCTATTTCCATGAACAGAGTGATCGAGCTCGACAAACGAACATGGAATGAAGCTGACGTGAAAATCCGTTGCTAAAAATGTTAAAGTAGGAACACTTATCCTTGTGGCAGAATAATAACCAGGCCACTGGTAACAGTCCTTTTCGAACCAAATTCGCACAAACGAATGTTCTTAAATAAATGTAAAATGTAATTCGAATAAATCGAAATCACTAAAATTGTGAATCACAAGAAAAACTGAACTTTTCTAAATTCACGAAAGGAAACAGAAGAAATTTAAATAGGCGGTAGCAGATATATTCACGATTAAGGCAATCGATGAAAATTAAACAAATATACGACATATGCGTTGCACAGCTGACGATATCTTCTCGCACCTACATTCCATACGGGATTTCCCTGGTATCGGAGAAATTGAATTAATTTTGAAGGAAATGAATTATGAAAATTCAGAAAAGTTTCTGAACCGTTCACTTGGCGTGAACACTACAATAATCAATAAATTCACCAATATTATAAGGCTCACATTAGTCACATTGTATAATAAATTTCTTAACTTTACTTTCAAACAATTTTTCTTCAGTCAGAACCCTATAAACAATCTTGGAAGCACATTATATAGCTTAACACACATATAGTCAACTTGTTGTTTGGACAGGCTCAAACGACATTTTGGAAAAACAAAATGATGGATCCGCCGAGTGTTATCAAGGTTGAATTTACATTGGAAATAATCATAATGTGTGCGTACAAACATCAAGCATTTGTAAATATATAATCCAGGCATTGTCATAAAGTTGTTCGTCCTAAATAAACTACGACAAGTTTCTCTCATTCTTTTTCGAAAAATGGTTCTCAGAGCCCATTTTTGATCGATAAAAATTCTCTCAGCAAGTAGTACCGCCCCAAAATACAGTGTGACAAGAAAAACCTCGGACAAACTCTTTTTCATTTAACTGCGGCGTTTAAAGCGAGTAGGAAAGCTCAGCCGATAGAGGCGCCACCGTCCATTTTATGGAATATCTCCATAGAACATCATATTCACTATCAAGTTCTATGAATATCTCTCTGATTATTAATGAAATGTACAATGGCGTTCTCTATCCGAAAATCGCCGAACTATGAAATAAGTCAATTTGTGGGTAAAGCAGGAATTTTTTCCCGGCAGAATTTGGATTTGGCCATTCTCTGCCAATTCCGTATTCAAAGTTGTTTTTCTGAACGAAATTATCAGTAGATCCACTTTTAATCGAATGTTGAACTATTTTCATGGGTCTTTCTGTTGAAATAAAACAGAAGCATGGGTTGGCTCATTTTCTTCTATTTTTGAAAGAAAAAAAAATTAACTTTCGGAATGGAATCGACTAAAATTATTTCATCGAGAACTCCAACCCTTTCTGAGTTTACCCACAAAATTTCAGTTTTCAAAGTGAAACCATTTTCAAATGCAACTTGAAATAAAAACACACCACATTGAACGCCCACCTTAAAAACGTAGTAATTAGGTATTTATCAATATGGAGAAAATAATGAATTTGAGATAATATTATGTGAATTCAATAATTTCAAAATCCTGGCGAATGCTGAAGAAACTTTTTCTCTGTTAATACTGGAAATATTTCACGTATACAAAAATGGTTGGAAGATCAGTTATGCTATTTTCTTTAACAGAAATAAAAGAATGAGTGTTATAATTTTACTGAAAAATGATGTTCAGAGTAGTCCGTTACTTTGTGATAGTTCATTCTGAAAAAGAACCAAAGTAGGTACACGAATAGCGCAGAAAAACGAACGGAACAGACGAACCTATATGGAATTACCCACTTTTCAAAATTCTCAAGAAATACCTACAGAAGACATTTAAATACCTTTTTGCACAACTTGAAATACTCCAGTATAAAAATTTAGTACATAGTTCTACGAATCCTGCGTCACAGGTAAACCTTAAAAGAACTCCATTTACAAAGTTAAAAAAGAGTAAATAGAAAGTAGACTTGGCAATGTCGCTTGAGTGCCAACCTGCGTCAGTTTTAAGTGAAAGAACTTGATAAACCGAAATCATGGCAAACCGCGATACTTTATAAAAGTGAATGGAGTATACTTATACCGTAGAGCGGTGTGACTTTGCACCACTTTTTGGAGTATTCTTGATGTAACTTTCTCGTTTTTCTGTAAAATGAGTTGTGTTTGAATTATGTTTAATTTCAACAATCTAGCTATCGATTGCTGTTACTAGAAATGCAAGAAAAAGTGCGCAACAATTTTTTTTTCCATTTTAAAAATTTGGCAAAGTCACCCGCACATCGGTGCGAATTTGCCACTTGCATCAAAATGCTTTTGTAGGCAATTTAATCAAGTGCAGGTGGTATTTTTGCCACGAAAATGTTTTTCTTTAACTAGGCTAGGTACTAGCTAGGTACTAGTCGCGAATAAAACAACAAATTATAAGAAAATAATAGTATATTATTTCATTAGGAGAAGTGTAACATTTCGTGGCGAGCTTGAGTTTATCACTTCTTCTCCGAATGAAATATGCTATTTTATTTTCAAATTCATGAAAATTGTACATTTAATGTAACTTCATCAAATAAAAATGACGTTTGTATTGGAAGTTTCTGCATTCTATGCATCTATGTTCATGGTAACCAAGTAAACTTTTTCGTAGCAACACTTTTCCTGCCGCCGCGCCGGAGGGAAAAGTAAATATTTCTCCGCCTAGGCGGAGAAATAGAACTTTTCGATGATCCTGTCAGTCGAGAACTGACGTTGTTATCGTACGTTTGGAAATAAAATCTATTATTCTTCATAAAATACATAAAATCAGTCTCTTTGTAAATGAACAATCTATAATAATAATAATAATAACTCATTTTTCAAAACCGCAGAACTGTTTTTTCCTCTTCCAGACGTAGATGGTTTGTCTGCATATATCTGCAAATTTTGTTATTTGGCAAAGTCCCCCTCACAAGTGCAACAATAGAATAATTTCCTAAAATTTCGAGACCCGCCCAACCAAATGCTCTCAGTTTTTTTTATACGCGACCTAAATACGTGTGAACTAAGCTGCTGAATTTATTTTGATGTACCATTTGTCATGTTTTCTACACAACCCTTAGTATTTCGCATTTATAAACACATTAAAACTTACCTGCTCACACAACACAGCATAGCACACCATTCGAATCCAAGCCAAAGGACTGCGACTGTTGAAACAATTGGGGATATACCTAGTGTCTCTTAGGTTCCGATTCGTGCTGTCGTTGAGAAGTTACCGACTTTACCAAAATAAAATGAAACATAAAACATTAGGTAGTTTGGCAAAGTCACCTTCGTTGGCAAAGCCACACCGCTCTACCGTATACTTTTTTGAATGAACTGTTATACGATTGTAATTTTTCGCCACTTTACAGCACGTGTTTTTTTTATAACAAGGGTTAAGTGGCAGGTGAACTTCCTCTTGAGATGTCTGTTAGAAATAAAGACCTTATTTTTATTATACCTATAGGTACATAATACCATTTCTTCATATGAATACTGAACTTCATAATAAATTTTTTATCGTTTTCAAAATGGAATTGCAAAATCTTCAAAATGGCGTATCAATCGGTCAATTGATATTCTCGAGGAGGTATTCACCACGGCTAAGGGTCATGATAATACACCCACCAGATGTCCCCCTCCAAATAAAAATTGATCTGTCTCAACGTTGCCTGGAAAAACCCGAATCCGGGGAATAACCAACTAGACTGTTTTATGTGGTCCCTTTTGTATAACAAAAGTTGCATGGGGAATTATTTATATGGATGTAAAAAATGAAGCAGTGACTGTGAACCGTGTCGATTATGCGTTCTCTCTTTGGACGACGCGTTATATTGAGGTGGAGAAATTTGCTTATGCCAACTCTGTGAATCACCAAAGTTCCTTGTATTCAGATTTCTTCGCTTTCCCTTCTTCGTCCATCATTTCCACAATCAGTACTCTGCGTGTTGTTGTTATTAGAGGTGTGCAATGAAGAGTGTTAAATATATCCTTCCTTTCATATTATTTAGTCTAAAATACTCTTGTGCGGTGTTTATAGCTAGCAATTCAACGAACATAATAAGGGTGGAAGATAATCCGGTTTATTGGTCAGAAGAAGGCATTTGGAGTCCTATTTTGGAAGAATATGTTCTAGGAACAAAAAGGTACTTTTAACTTGTTTATGTACATCAAAATTATAAGTACCTACCTACCTAATGCAGAAGGAAAAATTTTGGGTGTCTGTCTGTATTTCTTTATGAAAAATGTACTAACTAAAATTATGAACATATTTTTCGAATTTCGTGCCGATACATTCAGATACTTTTCAGAATCTAACCCATAGAGGTTCCGGGAGGCTTTTAAAGAATAGGTATTTAGATGTTTTACTCATTCAACATTCAAGAGAGACATTATTGGAACGATTATTTTCTCCAAACTTTTCGATCAGATCACAGAAACTAATCTAATTCTGTACCGAGAAATATTTGTTATCGAAAGTTTTGTGATCCACTAGTCTGATATCTCGTACCGAAACATCGGACAAAATAATATCAATTATGAAAAAAAATGTATCACCTGAAACACAGACATAATGTCATGATCTTTTGAACACTCGTTCATCAACCTTGAGAGTAAAAGGTTTTCCAATAAAATGTGTTATTTTGAATAGCCCGCCATTACGGTAGATGTCACTTTTGAAGCTGTCATTTTTTGACATTTGACAAAAAGAAACAACGCCATCAATAAAAATGGAACGATACTAGATTCAACGCATCGAAATCATTAAAATCTAAATATATAAAAGAAAGATGTTGGTTACACCATTTATAACTCAAAATCGGATGGACTGTTTGTTATGAAACTTCATTTATGGATTCTTCTAAGGTCTGGTTATTATAAAATGTGATAAAATTAAGAAAAAATCGATGAAAATGTTACTTTTACAGGAAATGCTTTTCCTTCTTTTAAATAAGGCCAATAGGTGTCACTATGGGATTTCATAAATAGTAATGATGCTGATGTAAATCTAACCTTCAATGTGTTTAATGAGTATATAACTCAAACGTTTTTAGACTGTTTCCCTTATACTGAAATAAAGTCGAAACCTAAGGATCATGGAGTAGCTTGGTTTAGTCGCGATCTAGGTAAGATGCGTGATCACTTGAAGCTTCTTGGCGATATGTATCGACACTATCAGAATGACCGACTTAAGAAGGCTTATGATAATTATAGGAATTACTATAGGTACAAGATTAAAGAGGCTCGAATCTCTACTAATGATAGAATTATAAAAGATTCCAATAATAAACCGAAAACCATGTGGAATTTAATTAAAAATAAGGATGTAATCCACTCTGATAGCCACAAGCAGACGATTTCACCTCATGCATTCAATGAATATTTTACATCAATTGCTCATAAGACGGTTGAATCTCTTGGTGGGGGGAGCCTTGATCCACTCTCTATTCTACCAGATGTGAAGAGTTCCTTTTCTTTTGCAGATGTTACCTATAATCAGGTAAGGGATGCAATAGGCTCACTTAAGTTGAGTAAATCGTCAGACTATTATGGTTTATCATCTTACCTTATAAAAAAGAATATCAGTAGTCTGGTCATCCCTCTCACCAAGCTTTTTAATAGATTAATTGCAAAAAATGTCTATCCCGATTGCTTGAAGATTGCTAAGGTGATTCCATTGTTTAAGAAGGGTGATGTTAATGATGTTGGGAATTATAGACCAATCTCCTTGGTACCGGTAATATCAAAAATTTTCGAAAAGCTCTTGTGTAGTCAGCTGGTGGAATATTTTGAATCAAACAACTTATTTTCTGCACAGCAATTTGGTTTCAGGAAGGATAAAAGCACCAAAGATGCAATTTTGAATTTTATTGAATTTACGCTGGAATGCTTTGAAAAAGGTGAATTCCTTTTTGCATTATTTTTGGATATTGCGAAAGCTTTTGACTGCGTCTCGCGTCTCGTCCTGGTTGGTAAGTTGGCTGCATATGGGTGCTCTGGGGGCGCCTGTGATCTCATCGAATCATATTTAAGCAATAGACATCAAGCAGTTTTCAGTGATAATAGCTGGTCAACTCTACGAAAAGTTGAACTTGGGGTGCCTCAAGGATCGGTTCTAGGACCGATTCTATTTTTGATATTCATCAATGATTTGCCTTCATACTTGAATAAATATAGATCAATTCTCTTTGCGGATGACACAACTGTCTCCATTGCATCCGGTGATCTGGCTGCCATTGTTGGTGAGGCTGTCGTTGCGCAGTCGAGAGCTTTCGATTGGTTTGCATCCAACAGACTTGTTGTAAATGAGCAAAAAACAGTTAAGCTTATTTTCTCTTTGAGAGAAATAAATCATCAGGACCTTCTTGGCCACCATTCCTTTCTTGGTATATCGTTGGATACTACCTTACGTTGGGATGCCCATGCTGACCAGCTTGCCTCAAAATAGTGTAGGAACGTTTATCTGCTGAGAAATATGTCAACTAGATTATCATCGGATATTCTAAGAGTGGCCTATTTTGCCCTGGTTGAATCATTATTGCGATACGGTATACTTGCATGGGGCAATAGTGCTTCCCACACCAGAATTTTTTCGTTGCAGAGAAGAGCCATTAGAATTTTGTCTGGCCTCCAATATCGTGATGATTGTAAGAATGCATTTGTCACTAAAAACATATTAACTTTTCCTTGTATATACATCTTGGAGGCTTTGCTTATGGTGCATAAGAATGTCGTCGAGCATAGTATTAATGGCGATTATCACGAATATAACACACGAAGCAGAATGCTAATCAGAAATGATTTTTGTCGATTGACAAAGTCTCAAAAGGGACCTTTTTATTTGTCAGTCAAACTGTTTAATAGACTACCATCTTTTGTAATGTCCTTGCCCCCAAAAAATTTTAAAATATTTATTAGAAGATTTTTGGTGGAGAATGCCTTTTATGGAGTTGATGAGTTTTTAAATTTTGATTTTACTGTGGTGCTGCCAGATACCATATTTTAGGAAAACTAAAATTTTATTCTGTGATTTGTATCCATAGTGTTATTGTATATATGTAGTTACAAGCTCAATTTTTTATCTTGACGAATGTAAAACTGAAATAGTTGTAGACATGAAATAAATATTACTATTACTATTACTATTACTACAGTTTATGGTTTTTCATTTGATATTAACGCTATTAGATGGCGTGACTGTGCGATTTGCGTAGAACTTATGGTAACATGGGAGGCTATTACCAGATCAAATAGCGGGTAAACATCTCAAGTTGGTGGAGCAACAATATTTAGTAAATCGGATTTTGACGATCATTGTGATTTACATATTATTTTTCTGTTTCTGTTTGCACAGAGACAGTATTGAGCGCGTCAATAATTTTGAAACGTTTGCTCATCGGGCTACCACTTATGATATAAAATAATGTTTTATGGGTTGCCTGATCTGGCCATTCGACCATCAATAAATCTGAATGTGGGTCCAACACAACCGGCAGTGTTGATAATTTTCACTCTGTGTCGATCGTGCTATCGATTTCATTTGAACATCTCGATTTGCCTTCTAACGAGCTTGATATCGTCAACTAAATCGAACAAACTGAAGAGAGACTGAACCAAAAAGTTTTTTCTTATTTGCCGTATTGTTCGACAATAAGGAATTCCTCTAATTTGGTCAAGCTTTTAGGTAAGCATTGTATGTGATCAGGGAATGTTTAAAAATACAAGTTTTCAACCTTCTAGATTTTTTCAATAAAATAAAATAACATCTACTGGAATTTTCCATTTACTCTTATTGGTGAATCACATCACACTATCACAGCCTTCCAGAACACGTTCTGTGTGTCAGCTCATATCCATGGAAACATGAAAATCTCGCTGCTCCAACAACTCAGATGTTTTGAGCTTAGCAGAATAGCAATAAATATGTCTTAAATATTGGTGTGAGCACTGATTAGATTTTGAATATTAGAAAAAAATTTTTTTTTCACTCCAGGTAGCGCTATTCACAAATGACTGATTTTTATTTGTTATTCAAATATTTTTTTTATTCTGGTCAACGGGCTGTGTTAATAGTCGATAGTTCTCCCAAGCAATAATTATTTTTGTTCATATTCTTGACATTTTGATTCATATTAGTTCTGAGGAAAAGTATATAATATGGATTATTTACCTGCTATTCACAGTCATATAGCGAAGCCAAAAACAAAAATTGCTAGAAATGTAGAGGTTATGTATATTCCAAAAGAAAACAAAAAATAGATAGAAACTATCGGTGGGTTTCACAAATGTTAATAATCGGTGATCGCAGCTTGATCTAGAATCAACTCGATTTCACAGTTCAAAAATCAGAAAACCAAGCCGTTAATCTCCGGTGAAGAGGATTTGTGAAATCCACCGTAAGTATAATTTAGGCCTATATAGATGAGTCAAGGATTTAGGCGAAACAAAGTTCGCCGGGACAGCTAGTTCACTATAAAAATAGTGATAATTTGGCTGAGACGGTTCGTAAAACTCGTACATTTTTTGGTCGTCGTGAAGCACCTTGTCGAACCGCAATACAGAAATTGGTGGACAAATTTGAGCTGTTAGGACAAGTTGATGATGTGAAGAATAAAACTCGTGCACGTCGCTCAAGAACAGCCGAGAATATTGCTGCTGTAGCCGAAAGTAGAAGATCCAACACACCATACTAAGGGCAAATAATCAGGTGCTACAACGAGTATCAAAGTTCACATATTTGGGGTGCACATTGAACGAGGATTGGGACCACTCTCAGGAAATAAAAATTCGAATCGAAAATGCTAGAGCCGTATTTGTTAAAATGAAGAACTTACTATGTAGCAAAGATCTAAGCATACGACACAAAAGACGCCTTATTTCATGTTATGTTTATTCATATTCTGTTTTATTATATGGAGTAGAGGCGTGGACTATGTCGGAAGCTATGGAGAAACGAATACGGGCATTCGAGATGTGGATATATCGACGAATCCTCAAAATTCCATGGACCGCTAGAGTTACCAACGAGGAAGTACTCAGAAGAATGAAGTGTTAACCTGACCTGCTGATAACGGTTAAATGTCGAAAGCTACAATAGTTTGCACGCATTATGCGAAACGATAGAAAATATGGTTCTCTCCAGGTTATACTCCAGGGAAAGATTGAGGGCAAGAGAGGTCCAGGAAGAAGAAGAATTTCCTGGCTCGCAAACCTGCGCAAGTGGTTTGGAGCAACATCAACCGAGCTCTTCCGCAGCGCAGCAAATAAAGTTCGCATTGCCTTGATGGTGGCCAACGTCCGGAACTGGGCACTTCAAGAAGAAGAAGCCGAAAGTGTTGAAGAAAACCCAGGTCCATTCCTCGTCGTTCTATATGGAATTACGCATTACACCGTATTTGGAATAAAGATTTGGGTCTTGAGGCTTATAAAGTTCGGTTAAGGGGAAGTATCACTTTTTGAATCGTGGTAAATCTCGATTCAAAAAGTGGTCTCTATTTTTCACGAGTAACTACCCTAATTTACGACGTAGAGACTTGATTTTTTTCAATTGAAGTTGAAGAACGTCCCGAGGGCAAATAGTTTTTTTTTCGATTTAGTTAGTTTTTCAAAACCAGGGTAATCGTTAGATCTCTGCGATATTTGGGTTATTGAATATGTTTTTCGTTTTTCACGAGTACAAGCTATAATGTTGAACTAATCATCATGAAAATTTTTGTAAATTATAAAAGATTAAATTGCCGAGGGCAAATAGTTGCGATTTTTTCCAAAAAATGATGAATAACCGTCGAAAAGAAATCATTAAGTGTAGTTTCCAAAACGCTGAAGTTCAACCTGTTTTTTTTTTTATTGAAAAACTAATTAAATCGACAAAAAGAACACTATTTGCCCTCGGGACGTTCTTCAACTTCAATAAAAAAAAAAACAAATCTCTACGTCGTAAATTAGGGTAGTTACTCGTGAAATAAAGAGACCACTTTTAGAATGGAGATTTACCATGATTCAAAAGGTGCGAACTCAAGCCGGCCGATCATCAACAACGTCGTCTCTTTGCTGATTGAGTCCTTGAAATTCATGAAAATGATTCGCAATTCCATCTAAAAATCTTCTTGAGTGATAAGGCCGATTACCACCTCGGTGGCTTCGTCAACAAGCAGAATTATCGCGTCTGAGGCTCGGAAAACCCAAGACTTATTGTTGAAAAGGTTTATGGTCCGTCCAGGTCATTGAACCCAACTTTTTCGAGAATGAGGCTGCAGCAACAGTTACGGTGAATGGATTGCGCTATCGAGAGATGGTCATTGATTTTTAATGGCCGGAGTAGGATTATATTGATCTGCACAACGTTAAATTTCAGAAAGGCGACAGAACGTGCCACACAAGCAACGAAACCATTGATCTTTTACGGGAAAAGTTTTCGGACCGTGTTTTCTCTCGAAGTGGTGATCACAATGGGCCACCGAGATCTTGTGATTTAACACCTTGCGACTTCTTCCATTGGGCCCATGTGAAAGAGAAGGTCTACGCCAAGAGCCCAGCGTCGATTCAAGACCTGAAAAATGGAATTCGTGAGGCTATTGGGGACATATATATGGGGCACCCACTTTGCGATTTGGTTATGGTGGTCACTTGGCTGATGTTATTTCCCATTATATTAACGGCATACCTTCGTCTTTATAATGAAATGAACATCTGGTCATTTATCTGGCAGTTTTCTATGAATATTGAAATAACACCTCTTATTGAAAAACCCCATAGCTGCTAAATAAATCGTCCGGAGCTATTATAAGAGAAATATTGTGATTTTTCGCAATACTATACTAGAATTTCATATGGTTCTGGCAAGGCGATCTGGACAAAATTTTGCAGGGAGCTTCAATACGGCATAAGATGTACCAGATCGGATTCAGGGGCGTGTTCCTTGATTGGGTTAGGAGCTTTCTATCTGCTCGCAAAATTTATGTAAGATTGAATGACGTTACATCTGAGGAGTACACCAACGACCTTGGTGTCGCTCAAGGATCTGTTTTAGGACCGCTCCGGTTTTTACTATTCATCAATGATCTGCCTGCTCACGTGGTAGCCTATATACAGGGCCGGATTAACCAAGAGGCAGAGTAGGCAACTGCCTAGGGGCCCCGCATCAGCTAGGGGCCCCGTGGCCGTGCCCCGTCCCCCGTGCCCGGAACTAAAGGTGTCCCCGAGCCAAACGAAAGAGCAATAAATGGGCCCCCGATTATCGCGAACTTACCGATTCGCGAAATTTCTCTGGAATAATGAGCAAAACAAATAAATGCAATAGCCCAGGAAGGTATAATTATACCTATACCAGAAAAATATTCCCGAATTACATTCCAGTCGGCATATCACATCCCCTATTTTCAAGAGCTTTTTATTCTCATCAAGAGTGTCGGAATTCTCTTAAAACGTCACTAGATGATAGTTTTATTAGGCAGGCGGCACCTCTGATGTGAGAGCCGTTTCACATGCGACAGGCGGCATCTTATGTATTTCAAAAATGATTATCCAGTCTCCAATCAGTATATTCTTCCAGAAGGGGAACAATATTCCAGATTATTTTTAGTTCTATTTCCATTCTAGTGAAACCACGTTGAGATTGCGTTCAGAGTCAAAATGTTCAATATTTTGTGAATTTTTTAGTGTATGTATTTGGATTTTTTTATTTCGAATTGTATTATTGAAGGTAAGTTCTATATTTATTAACGTAGCTAATTTTTCCGTTGGGCGCCTCTTCTATTTTTTTATTTTTAATGTTCTCCGGTGGAAAACAAGTTTCAATAATATGATTTTCGCTAGTTTTCTAGAATGACATATATACTGGTATTCAGGAAATTTCGGAACAAGATCGGAAGTGAATTGCCGGGTGCTGTGTATGGATATTGGAATAAAAATCAATAACAGATCTACATAAAATACAAAGGAAAACCAAATAACAAAAATCACCAGAAAAAATAATTGAAAATCTACATAAATTGCTCAAATGATCCTCCATCTTTTTCAATGCATAAACGAATTCGTTTAAGAAAAGAGTTTTTAACATTCGCAAATACTCGGGGTGTAGTGCTTGCAAAAGCTTCTTTTATTCTTCTTTTCATGTCTTGAGGAGTTTTTACGGGATTCTCATACACAATACTTTTGATATAACCCCATAAAAAAAATCTGGAGATGTTAGATCTGGTGACCTTGCAGGCCAATTTTGTGGGCCTCCAGGACCTATCCATCTGTCAGATCATTCATCATAGACATATTTCTATGAATATCATTGCTCCTAATAGTCGGTTTACTGGTTGAATTAAAAATCGGAAATTAGTGAAAAACTATTAGGTTTAGGTATAGGGAAACCCAATGAAGATAGTTTCGATAATAATTTTTACGTTCAACAAGGTACAGAAATACTGGGTGTGCCATTTGAAATAAGAAAGTTTTTGACCATTATTTGTAGTTAATGTTTGAATATATTAACTGATCACTCAGTATATTCCAGATTTAATTTTTTTTCTTCTGCATAAGGGTAGCCAATATGTCTACACGAAAAAACATTGTCTGTCTCGTTGACTTGAAGGGTTTATTCATTAATTGCAAATTAAAAATACTAATTTTTTTTCGATTTTTCGCCATTTTGTCTTAAATGGTTCTCCTAAGGCAAAAAAATGGTCTTTATGAACTCATCATTATTTGAGCGTGCCAATCAATTTTTGAATTAATATGTAGGGTATTACATTGAAAAAAGTGTAACTACGGTCTACATCTTTGTTATCGAACAACCTGCATATGTGGAAACAATTTTAAATTGTGCATCTGATTGCCCTTTACATTTCACGAAAAAAAATTTTCAAAATGTCTTCGTTTACTGCCTAAAATGAGAACCGCCCGTCTGGGGCGGGCCACCCTGTATATAATTATCAACTTGAAAAATTCTGATAATGGTTGAATAAGGAGGGGCCCCGAAAAATGCACTGCCTACGGGCCCCCCCACTTGGTTAATCCGGCCCTGCCTATATACTCATTATGTTCGCTGATGATACTTCTATTGCGATTAAAGCAAAAAGTTGGCAGGAACTGAAATCGCTATGTGAAACTATAGTCCAGTATTTTACTGATTGGTGCCACAGAAATGCACTCATCTTTAATCTGACGAAGCCGGTTATAGTCATTGCAGGCTAAAGACGACGCCAAATTTCTAGGCCTGTATGTGGACGGTAACCTAAGGTGGATCATGTTTGTGGAAAGCTTAACAGTGCCTAATATGCCTTAATTATCACGTCTTAGGAATTGCCTCACTGTTGGGGAGTTGCTGACCATTTATTACAACATGGTTTACAGTCATCTAAGTTACAACGTAGTTCTTTGGGGCTCCCCGGTAGGTTCTAATCGCGTTTTCATTTCCCAAAAGCATATCATACGACTTGTATTCAGACTTCGATCATGTGCAACGTGTCGTCCTATTTTCGGTCAATTTCGTATTTTTCCCTTCCCTTGTATATTCATTCTCAATTGTCTTACTTATTACATCCACCTAAACCTGAGTAAATTCAAAAAGTGTGCTGATTTTCATGAGTATGAAACACGACACTCTGATACTATAGCCATTCCCAGACACATAACAACTTGCCC
The DNA here is from genome assembly GCA_951802165.1 of Adalia decempunctata. Lineage (NCBI taxonomy): Eukaryota > Metazoa > Arthropoda > Insecta > Coleoptera > Coccinellidae > Adalia > Adalia decempunctata. The sequence goes on along the minus strand of OX637696.1, from coordinate 57,992,381 downwards.
CAGAGATTGAAATCAATGAATCGAAGGTCTTTCAAGAGAGAAGTAAAACTCCTTTTCTCTATTTCAGTATCGTAATGAGTTCATTACAGTACCTACTGAAAACAGTGCTGTAATGAACTCATTACAGCATTGTTTTCAGTTATATTTTTCGTTTCGTGGTTGTCAACAATGACTGCCGATCCTATCAATTTTCAACACACGTCAATTTGGAAATGTCAATTTCGTAACAGTCACCAACTGCCAAGATACAATACCAAAGTCACTAGGATGTGTAATCTGCATTTTTCATTGAATTTCAACAGTATTTCACGAAATTTGACTGAAATAGAGAAAATATCGTCTAATACTCGTTGCAGAATGCAATTCCAACACTCATTCGTTCGAAAACTCGCTCCTTCGTTGCTCGTTTTCGAATTTCGCATTCGTATTGGAATAGGAGCCCATTCTGCGACTAGTTTTAGAATATACTATCAATTAGCAGATGCTATTACAGTATGGAGGAATTTCTCAAGGACTCCATTGGTTGAATTTGTTTTTTTTATTATTATGTCACTCGTCTCATACATTTCATAAATGTCTAAAGGGATCAATTAACTTTATTTTATTTTATAGTCAGCTTTTCACGTTACCGCTCACATAAAAAAAGAACTTAAAAAGGGTATAGGGCCGCGAAGCGCGAACGTGACATCAGGAAGTCTTCCACACTCACGTTCGCGGCATTGGCCATATTATGAGTGTCGACTTGTAGAGCCCGCATATCCCATATTTGTGACAGAAATAAATTAGACATTTCATTGTTATTGTCAGATACTATGTGATTGTGTTTGTCCGAAACAAGGTTGTTGTTCCGAATTATTTATTAATTATTTATAAGATGTCTAAAATAATGGTGTAAGCACTGATCACATTTTGTTTCGCTAAAATTGAGAAATATTAGAAAAGTTTCGGTTTTTCCACTTCATGTGATGCTATTCACACGTCTAATTTGTGTTTATATTTGTGTAATTTCTAGTCCAGTCATATTAGTCAAAATAAGGTAAGAATCTCGGAATGAGAGATACCCAGCTGAATATTTGTATAAACCTTTATTTTGGCACCCTAGAACTTCTCTCAAAACCTACATATTGTAAGGTGTCCGCGTCTGTCAAAAAATAAGGTCAAAGGTCACAAAAACCGATTTTTTTTTTACTTTTTTGCAAATATCTCGTTTCATATGGGGTTTACGGGATTTGTATTTATTATCAATATTATAGAAGATAAAATTCTCTACAACTTTTGTCTGAAATTTTTTTTTATACGTTGAATCGTTTTTGAGATAGAGGGCTGTGAGCGCGCAATGTTTAACTATATAGAGGATCTTTAAAGGTCAACCGGTAGGTCCGATCAAAAATATGTCTCAAATAGTTTATAGAATGTTTAGAAATATATAATTATAAATTATATATAAAAATTTTCAGACAAAAGTTGTAGAGAATTTTATCTTCTATAATATTGATAATAGATACAAATCCCGTAAACCCCATATGAAACGAGATATTTGCAAAAAAGTCAAAAAAATCGGTTTTTGTGACCTTTGACCTTGTTTTTTGACAGACGCGGACACCTTACAATATGCAGGTTTTGAGACATGTTTTAGGGTGTCAAAATAAAGGTTTATACAAATATACAGCTGGGTATCTCACATTCCGAGGTGAAACTACTAAGATGACTGGACTATAAGTCTATTTCTCATATCAATAACTTCCGATTTAATAATAATAATAATATTTTTATTGGTTAATACATTATGACATTACAAGTAACATCAAAAGTAAACAAGTCAAAAATCAAATTATGGATCTCACAGCCCTGATTTATAGTTCAAACAATTTGCAATAAAATCTTTAACACTGTAGGGTTCAGTGTCTATAATGAAGTTAGACACATTCCTTTTGAAAATAGCATAAGTTCTCAGCCCACGAAAATCTGACGGTAGTACATTCATGAACTTCAAACACATGTACTTCATGTTATCCTGTGTCATGGTTAGTCTATGACGAAAGTACATGTACGGATGTGTCTGCCTTGTGTTGTTATGGTTTTCCTGACTCTCAAAAAGGTGCTTGTTTTTATAACAGAACATGAGACATTTGAAGGCATACAACCCATAAAATGTCATCAGATGGTTCTTCCTGAAAACTCCCCTACATGAATCCCTGTATCCCATACCTAGCATCGATCGCACAGCTCTCTTTTGCATTCGAAAAATCATTTCTCCCTGTGTTCCATTGCCCCAGAGGGCAACACAATATGCCATCAGCGAAACAAAATTTGCATGATACACAATTTTAAGTGTGTCAAATGGAATTTGTGTTCTCAGTATCTTTAGAGTGTATACAACAGTGCTCAACCTACTACCTAGATTAATAGCATGTTGTTCCCATTTCAAATTCTCATCCAGAAGTACACCCAGAAAATTAGCACTCTTTTGCACCGCCAACTTCACCCCGTCAACCTCCAAGAAATCTGCAATGGACTGTTCTGATCCCTTACTGCTAAAAAGCATACACCCAGTTTTATCCATGTTTAAGTGAAGACCATTTTGTGTACACCAGTTTCGGGTTAGGGCTAGTGCTTCCTTCATGTCAGTTAGCAAGGACATTTTGTTTGTTTTCACCACAATGTTAGAGTCATCAGCGTAGCATACAAGATTCTGTCGATTGGGATCGAATATTTCAGGAGAATCATTTATGTACAGCACAAACAACAAGGGTCCAATTATACTGCCTTGAGGTACCCCTAGGTTAGTTGTACCCATTTCTGAAATATACCTTTGGCCTTCTTTGTCCAACATAACATACTGCTTTCTATCTGTTAAATAGCTCTTAATTAGATTGAGTTGTTTATCTCTAACTCCTAAAGCCTCAAGCTTGCCTAGGAGGATATTATGATTTACAGAGTCAAAGGCTTTGCTTAGGTCCAGGAATATTCCCAATGGGATGTTACCTTTCTCCAGATAGTCTAAAATCAACGTTGTCAGTTCATATATCGCAGTCTCCGTGCCCTTGCCACCCGTGAAACCATGCTGCTGTGCTTTAAACATTCCAAACTTACTAAAAAATTTTATTAACCTATTTGCTAGAATTTTCTCAAAAATCTTTGAATACGAAGGCAACAAACTGATAGGTCTATAGTTGTTTATGTTTTCAGGGTCCCCCTTTTTGAATAATGGTTTGATTGTTGCTATTTTGAGTAAGTCTGGGAAAATGCCTTCAGTAAATGACTTATTTATTATATAGCAAAATGGTTCGAGTACCGCATGAATAGATTCCTTCACAACCCTGATCGGTATCTCGTCGTATCCAACAGATAATTTATTCTTGAAACCATTTAGTGTCTTCAGAACTTCCTCCCCGGCAACCTCAAACATGTAAAACCCCATGTCCGAACGCTTGACATGGCCAACACTGTCAGATAGGTTCGGAGTACCAACCAATTGAGATGAAGCATTCACAAAGTGTTGATTGAAATTATTAACCACTTGTCTCAGATTGCCATTTGGTAATACTTGTTTTTTTTTACTTTTCTTGTTGGTTACAGCGTTAACAACCATCCACGCAGCCTTCGATTTATTGCCTGCACTTTTTTTTCTGTTTCCATAATGAGATTGTTTCATGTTCGAAATTGCCTTATCATATTGTTTCTTTAAATCTTTATACGTATCCTTGAAATCATTATCTACACTTGCTATTGTAAAAGCTATGTCCAGTTTCTTTTTAAGGTCCCTTATTTCGCTATTTATCTGAATCTTTCTCTCACCTGATGTCTTGACTCGAGAAAGAGGAAAGTACTGATTGAACAGAGTACCCACTTTTGTCGAGAATACATTCCACATATCATTTACTCTGTCAGTTGGAAGCTCATATATACCAGCCCAGTCTGTTTCCCTCAGTGCTGTGATAAAAAGCTCAGTAGCTTCTCTCCCAAACTTTCTGATTATAACTTCCTGCTTATTATTCTCTATAATGCCAAGATGAGTTGTGAATACTTGGGCCATATGATCTGACACATGTGTCTGCACTACTTTGCATTCACCATGAACGTTTGTTAGTATGTTGTCGATACAAGTTCTGCTGGTTGAGGTTATTCTAGTTGGTTGATCAACCATAGTTGTAACATTAAATGAGTTCAGAGTTAAATTTAATGCCTGAGTGTTCCTATCATTGACTTTCATGAAATCAATGTTGAAGTCCCCCATGATTATAAAATTCGATTTATCTCTCTGCAGCATTTCCAACAGAATAGTGAATTTTTCAATGAAAAGATCCATATTAGACAATGGGTAAGTATCAGGCCTATAAATACATATAATGGTTATTTTATATTTATTACTGTGAGTAATATTACATGCACAACATTCAAACACGTTCTTTACACTCAATCCCTTAATGTCCAGTCTTTCAGAGCTTTGTAAATTTCTCATTAAGTATATTGCACTCCCACCGTGTTCACCTTCTTCACGGCAGTAACTGGTAACCAAATTATATCCACCAAGTTGATGCAAATTCAACTTTTCTTCACTTTTCCAGTGTTCAGTGATGCCAATTACCTGTGGTTTTTCCTGTGTTAAAGCCACATCTAGCTTGTTGACTGCATTTCCAATAGACTGAACATTCTGATGATATACTGTTAGAGGTAGCTTCTTGGATTGAGTGTTTCCCTGGATTAATTGTTTTGTTTGAGAAAATTTACCTGTTCTTTCTCTAAAAAAGTAGTCTGCTTTAGTACTTCATTGTATTTGGTAAAATTGAAACGCCTTATTCCTACCCCTGAGGGCCAGAAATGTGTGTCATACATTTGATCTTTGAGATTTAGTGGGGCTGTGACAACAAATCGTTTCAACCCTTCAGGGTTTCCAGGTACATCTTTCACTTCTACTGGAACATTTGAAAAATCTTGTTTATTTTTAATATATGTACGCACCTGTTCACTGGTTACATGCTTTTGCACCCTGTTAAGGAAGAGCCAAACTTTCTTCTCACACCCCACAAATGCTGTATTTTTTTCAGCTGGTACAACTTCCGCTGTTCCAATCATAGCTGGCCTACGCTTATTCCTGTACTTGTTTCTTTCATTTCTGTTTCGATTTTTCTCTTGCCTATCTACGTCTCCTAGTTTTTTAGTCTCTGCCGTTTTAGTTGACCTTTTGGCCTTTTCAATCGCTTCTTTGACCTCCTTCGTAGTGAAATTGCCATGAGTTTGTCTCGTTTGGTTAACTGGCTTCCCTTGTCTAACAATTGATGAGTATGTTTTACCCTTGTTATCTCCAGACGCTGTTTTAGTATCTTCATTAGGCTTTGTTTTTGTGCCTTCATTTGGTTTTGTTTTTGTATCTTCATTTGACTTTGTTTGGGAAATTGCTGATATGTCAGAATTTGACAATTGTGTGACAGCTTGCACTTGCGTGCAATCGTTTGGGCTTGTTTCGGCATTGTTGCCAGAGTGACCTGATTTTCCTTTGGCCCGTGCTTGCGTATTCTGTAATATTTGGAGTTTACCTTCAAGGCAGTTGATTTTCTCCTTTAACAGGATGGCGTTTTCTTCCAGAACTTCATTCTTGCTTTGTAACTCTTGAATGAGAAGCTTCGTGAGGGATTCCATTTCCGATTCGTTAGAGGTTATCTCCACGTTTTCGGCCGGTTCATGTACACAATTTGCACTTCTCAACGACGCTGCTTGTTTTAAACACGCTGGGTGGTACACCCCGTTGCATTTAGCACATTGAACTTGAGCTTTTACATTTTTTCCACAATGTTCACAAACTTTTTCTGACTTTTTTAGCGCACCATTCGTAAGTGATGTATCACCTGCCATGTTGCCATGCATAAAATGCATGCGATTTTAAAAGCATATATTTTTCAGCCATAACAAACCTCGTAACAAACTCATCTGCGAAGTTAGCAACTAGCAACAAAGGTTTTAGGCCATTGTTAACTAAGAATCGACACTTGAAAAATGCTCACAAAATAATCGTAAAGGCAAAAAAGAAGCATTTCAAGTGCCCCCTCTGCTCTGCAGATCCATGGAAAGTTTCTGCACAGATGAAGATTTGATTCAATATTTAAACTAATACATTCTTTGGAATTTAATGAAACAAGTGTTAATTACGGACATTCATGAGTTTGTAACGATGTGTCTATTATGCTACAACTTTTGTCTGAATTTTTTTTTTATACGTTGAATCGTTTTTGAGATAGAGGGCTGTGAGCGCGCAATGTTTAACTATATAGAGGATCTTTAAAGGTCAACCGGTAGGTCCGATCAAAAATATGCCTCAAATAGTTTATAGAATGTTTAGAAATATATAATTATAAATTATTATATTTTTTTTCGAAAAGTACATTATAGTTAATGTTTTTTTATGACTTATCTATTGTTAGTTAAGTATCAATGTATTTAATCACACTTACCTGGTTGTGTACTTAGAAGTAACGAAGGCAAATACCTAAATTATTTTTAATGTTAATCAAAGCTATACTAATTACTGAAATAAGTAAAAATGAAGAAATGAAATAAATTTCTAATTAACGTTTTTTTTTGAAAAATTTTTAATCGATACATTTATCAATATGAACTAAATAAAAAGAATAATTATTCAAACAACGACAAACTCTGATTTTAATTTTTTTCTTCTTCCTCATTATCATCGTCTTCTGGTTGAATTTGCGCTTCTTCTTCATTTTCTTCTTCAACGACATTTGTCTCCAGGTCTTCCATGATGTCAGGGTCAAAGGTCCCATCTTCACTGGCATCACTCTGGTATGGCAGAGCATTGAGACAAGCTTGGCCATTACACTGGCCACAAGCTAAAGAGCACTGGAACCCCGATTTTCTGCAACCACATCGCGAACCACAACCATTTTTGCAGTTGCAGAATATTGTGTTAAGCAATTCCTCTGGAGCAGGTGGTAAAATTGTTGTGATTGGTTCCAAGAATTCGTTACGCATTGTCCAACCCCACTCCTGGGGTTCCAAATCGTGCCCTAACCAAGTTTGGACTTGATAATAAACACGATTAAGATGTTGATGAGCTGCAGCACTTGTTGGTGGAATATTTGACAACTGCACAGGTTTATTTGATTTTGTAAATTTAATATATTGGGTATAACGCAGATGGTCGATCCTGCTCACAGACTTTGGAGCATTATAGACTGCCAATAAAATCTTAATTCCACTTTCGAATAATCTTTGTACCGGACAGTTTTTTTCTTCAAATGCTGCAGCAGTTTCATCCAAATTCGACAATTTCTCAAAAACTGTTGAAAAAGTTTTTTTACCTTTTTTAAAAATTGCCGTGTCACAGCCACTCAATGCGTGCAAAAACAAAATATGTTTTTTAGAACTGGGATATTTGTCAAAGCTTTTGGAGGAGTAAATTTCAGTTTTAACATTCTCTTTACCAACTTTTTTAAAGAAAATTTCTTTTTGATGAGATAGAGTACGCCCAATTAAAATAACAAGTAAATCTATATCTTCACCTATTATAACTGTTGTTTTTCCATGTTTCGAGTCTTCAATAGCACTTTCAACAATAAGAACATCTGCATCATCTCTGGCCTGTTTTGTAATGATATAAGCAGCTTGTAATTTTTCCATTAGCACATTAATTAACTTCTCCTTATTACTTCGATATTTCTAAACATTTTATAAACTATTTGAGACATATTTTTGATCGGACCTACCAGTTGACCTTTAAAGATCCTCTATATAGTTAAACATTGCGCGCTCACAGCCCTCTATCTCAAAAACGATTCAACGTATAAAAAAAATTTCAGACAAAAGTTGTAGAGAATTTTATCTTCTATAATATTGATAATAGATACAAATCCCGTAAACCCCATATGAAACGAGATATTTGCAAAAAAGTCAAAAAAAATCGCTTTTTGTGACCTTTGACCTTATTTTTTGACAGACGCGGACACCTTACAATATGCAGGTTTTGAGACATGTTTTAGGGTGTCAAAATAAAGGTTTATACAAATATACAGCTGGGTATCTCACATTCCGAGGTGAAACTACTAAGATGACTGGACTATTCGATTCATATTAGTTTTGAGGAAAGGTATAAGACTTTCATTAAGTACCTATTACATAATAATGTCATTCTGTGGTCATGTCATAATGGACCTTGACAGATCAGTTGTTGATACATCAATCAAATCGATCAACGGAAAAAAAACATCAAAATGACAGGTAGGTAGGTATGACATTGCGACGCCGCCACGAAACAATTTTAATATTTTCGATTTGGTGGAATGTTAAAGCATTAAAAATTCATAAGTCCATACACCATGTTCTAAGACATCTCAATTATTTATAATGAATGAATGGAACATGACAACAACTCGAACTGTAATTTCGCCAATTTTTTAAATAAGATATTATCATTGTTATTGTGAATGATAAATTATTCAAAAACAAAAATTCACTAATATTCACTGATGTGGAGTCAGGAGATTTTGAGCGCTCGTTCACTTCGTTTTAGGTAGATTCCCTTGTTGCTTGATTGACCTTCTAGGTTGATTCATCTTGTATATTCGCATTTGCCAGTGCGAGAAAGCAGTTATTATTATCCTGTTATGGCAATTGTTTGTTACACGGAAGATGTTTAAGGTCAGCCCATGCTGAAAATTCTCACTGTTAATTCTTGCTGACTAATTAGTGGGCATTAATAAAAAAATGAATCTTCTCCGAATAATGTAATCATTTTAATACTTTTTTTAAACTTCTTTTCCAATCATGTTCAACGTGCTTACGGACGGACGATAGAATCAAATTTGACCACGGATTCTAATCAGTGAGTCTAATGGCTCAAAATTCAAAATAAACAGACATCGTGACAAAACGATGTAGCCCTCGATCAGGTGGAACGAGCGCTCAAAAATATTTGCTTATGTAAAATTTTTGGGTTATCGAGGAAAAAATAAATTATTTGGGGGCACGGCAGTGGCCCCGCCACTCCTATTTGAGAACCTCCGAAAGAGACCAGAACGCCGAAATTTTCGTCATCCAGTAAGCTATAATAACGTACTCAAAATCCAAAATTTCAAGTGTGTAGGTCATTTAGTTCCGAAGTTACGCGAAAGCAAAGTTTCGCATTTTCGACCCTAATTCACTCATGATCATCAAAATAGAACTAGTACTTCCCATAAACTCAGAGAGCTGAAATTTGGTACATAGTTAGGGTTTAATGGCCACATAAAGGGAAAATTATAAAAACTAGGATAATCGAAAATCTGTTGGCACGTCACGTGAGCTCACGTGCTATCACGTCATCTTCGCAAAATGTGCAACCACAATAATATATGGAAGTTTATGCGCTTGGAAACACATTGTTATCATACTCAATATGTGAATATCGACTTTAGAATATAAATTGAAAAAAAATAATAATCGGGTCATCAGTCTTATACACAGTGATATTTTTACTGTCTCATTTATTGTTCAAGGAAACGATAAGTTTTCGAAAGCTAGGCCGGAACAATAAATGAGACAGTAAAAATTATCACTGTGTATAAGACTGATGACCCGATTATTATCCTTTTTTCAATTGTTATCATTTCACGCATTCACGAAGTTAGCATCTGCTGTCACTTGATAGCACACCAGAACTACCCGCAAATTTACATTTTCTAACCGTAACTGATATCACGTCGGATATTTTGTGAAGTGATTGATGAAGTGAAAATGGATGAAAATTTGATCGAACTTGTCAGGCTTCATGAAGTGATCTATGATCATTCTTCATCAGAGTACAGGGATCAGAATGTACGACAACAAGCTTGGGTGCTGGGTGTTCATTCAAAAATTGTTGTACTATTTGAGGTAATCCTCCCACTTCTTCTCTTCGTTTATTCATTTGGTGAATCAAATCTCTTCTATCAGAATCACCAGCAACTGTAATAGCAGTTATGTTCTCTATATCTTCTTTCCATTCCGTCTTCGGAAGCTCTTGCTTGATGAAGAAGAAACTGTGTTTTGCTCTGTATCACTGAATATGAAAATGCTATGAAATTTATGTGCAATATAGAACGTCTATTGCTCTTCAGAAACAACATCATCAGATGGGTCTGCGGTGGTTAGATTGGGAGAGAAAAAATTTAATCCGAAAAAGAATCGGGTAAGAGATGGGCTATATGGACAAGTTTGGTATCAAACTATAGGTTTTCGAGGAAGCTGAAATCAATAAAAAATAATCGGAGGCTCTATCTACCATAGTTCAGAACCTAAAAAAATAAAGATTTGTAATTAAAAAACTACTCTTAAAAAAAGTGTCAAATAAGAAAATCTAATAAAATAGATCAATATGCCCACGTTTCTACAAAAAGAAGTGAAATCCCACCAAGAACATTCTGTAAAAACTAGCCAAGTCTCGATGGAGCTGCTTATTTATCTCTAAAAAGTAATGAAATCTGGAAAAAGTCGAGCCAAGTTTAAGGCTCCTTACTGCGATTTCTTTATTATTATAGTTAATGTTGTGTGACTTGGCCGCTGAAGGGTACACAAGGGTACAAAACCAGGTGTTCCATGACACCATTGCACCAATCTGTCGCCAGAAACGCAACCCATTGACGATGAAAAATTGCCACTTGGAAAACGTTCGTTCAATTGTAGGCTTGATAAAGCTGCGTATTCAATAATACGAGCCTGAAACAAACAGCATAAAAAATTATTTCCAGTACAGAGGGACTTCTAATCATTGATAGAAGACCTTCTGTACGTCTATTTTATTTTAGATCGGTGGTTGATTTGACGCTCCAAAAAGAAGGGAGCAGAAGTCAGCATTGTCAATGCTGAATGCATATGTGTTGCACAATCAACAACAGCCTAAAATGAGACACTAGCGTCCAATTACCAATACCAGCATGGGCTACTATCTCGCTTAACAAACATTGGTAGTTACAACAGATATAGCATTACGTGTAAACAAAATTGACTTGTACCCACTAACGTATAAGAATGTTCAACGGCCAAGTCACACAACATTAACTATAATAATAAAGAAATCGCAGTGAGGAGCCTTATACTTGGCTCGACTTTTTCTAGATTTCATTACTTTTTAGGGATAAATAAGCAGCTCCATCGAGACTTGGCTAGTTTTTACAGAATGTTTTTGGTGGGATAAATGTTTAATGGTAACATGTATATAAATGTTTACATATTCAGCTTTCGAAAAATTAAAGAAGACGATTGAATATGACTATATAATTGAAGGTCCCAAACTCCCAAATGTATTTAGTCAGTTTCAATCAAAACAATGAAAGTTGAGGTGTTCACATCCATTACAAAAAATTATGTCAGGCACGTACTCGCTCATTTTTTTTTTCGAGAATAGGTTATATCTCTCCAACAAGGTTTAAGAATAGTACGAGTCGATGACTGACCTTATATAAAATTTGAATATTGTCCTCGAAAACTCGACGATCTGTTGGTCTAATTAGCTATTCATTTGAAATTATCAATTTGATCGATTAATCGAAATTTTTTTGTCGATTCCAGGGAAAAACGAGTCATGCGTATGGACCATGGACCGATAACGATTGTGAAAAATGGGGATGAAGACGACAGAGAGAGTAAAATATATAACACAAAAATTGTGAACAATGTGAGTGGAAGTAACAAGCCTCCTAAGCAAGTATCAGAGACGGATTTGTACCTTTTGAGTGCAATAGAAAAACTGGTTCATAAAGTTGATTCAATGGAGAAAAGATTGAGGAGAGTCGAAGAAATGCTGTATTATGTGATGGCTGGAAACAGGATAGACCAAGGTAACTTTCAAATAATAGTTTTGAGTATTTCAATATCTATTTTGCAGATTTTCAAAATCTTTTTATTCAGAACTCGTACTGGGAATAAGGCAAATAAACTAAATTCATTTACTTTAGACTAATGAGGAGAATAATTTGATCAGAATCACATCGAATGTTCAAAATGTTCGATGTTCACCTCTTGATAATAAAATGCAAACTTTTCAATTTATTCCCTTCATTCAATTGATTCGGTCTTCACTTGGTGGAAATTTAATCTAAATAATAATAACAAACTTCAATTCTGTTGAGGAATATTAAAATTCCTCTATGACATTTGACATATCTGCCTAATTTCTATGATTCTATTGTCAGTTAGTATATACAGGGTGTATTTAAGGTGAGGCTTTCCTTTTGACAGATGTTAGAACTTATCAAAATGAGTCATTTCACCTGCAAACCTTCCTAGTGATGATCAAGAAAGTAAGCACTGAGAAAAACTTCAGTACAATGCTGAGCAAAAGAGAGGATTGGGAAAAGGAATACACTGACTATAATCTCAAAGAAAATATAATAAAATTGTATACAGATGGTTCTAAAACCGCTACAGGAGCTGGCGCTGGAATTAACGGGATATGTACCAGGTGTGCACTCTCGCTATGCTCCAGTACAATCGTCCTTCAAACGGAAATACTTGCAATCGGAAGATGTCTAGATATAAATCTAGAAAGAATTAACTATCAGAAGTGCGATATAGCTATTCATACAGATGGTCAAGCTGCTATTAAAGCACTGAGCTCCTATGTCATTGACTCAAAGTTGATTTGGGAGTGCCGGAACACCCTCAATGAGGTAGGCAAGAAGAATAAGGTCTTTTCAATCTGGGTTCCTGGTCATTCAGGACTCGTAGGAAACGACGAGGCCAATACACTGGCCAGAAAGAGGACACAAAAGCCACTTACTGCCCCAGAACCCTTCTGAGGTATGGGAATTCATGATGAAGGAGAAAACCGGAAGAGAAAAACTCTGGCAAGATCTCCCAGGGATGGATCACTCCCAAAGTCCCTCCGGAACTTTGAAACTGCTAGATCCGAAAAATATCTGGATCTCAGTAAAAACCAACTTCACCTACTCACTGGCTTTCTCACAGGACATTGTCGCCTGAAGAATCTGTTGAGAATAGGTTTATCGGACACTGACGAGTGTAGATTCTGTGGGGAGGCGGAAGAAACTCCTATTCACCTGAATGCTATGCCATTGCAAGCCAAAGAAAAGAGTGCTTTGGACTAGAAACTTTTAGAAGTGGGGAGTTATCCTCATTGAAGCCGTCCCAGATACTGGATTTCATCAAATCTCTGGAACTAGAGGGCGAGCTGTAGGAGGTACGATGATAACAGCTCTGTTCGGGGGCCTAATAGACCTCAAGGTCGCGGTGGACTGTAACCCGTTTTCACTACAGGGTTGGGATAAAGTTTGGCACCAAATTAATATCTTTAAAACGAAAAAAGCGATATTTTTGAAATTTGGCAGCTGAGTGTAATGGACCACAATGCATTTGATGAGCATATTTTCATTAATGAGATACTTCCGGTTTAACCGGAAATGACAAAAAAAAATTATTCAAATGGGACACCCTGTATATTTCTGCAGATTCTGAAAGTGCACCTTGTTTCGGATCTGTCCATATCGGGTTCCATGTAAAAATTCTCTGTAAAAAGAAGAAATTCAGTCTAGTTCAGTCAGTTTAAATAAAAAAAAATTGGAAGTATCTCATTAATGAAAATATGCTCATCAAATGCATTGTGGTCCATCATACTCAGCTGCCAAATTTCAAAATTATCGTCCGTTCCGTTTTAAATATATTAATTTGGTGCCAAACTTTATCCCAACCCTGTATAACTATAACCCCTGCCACCGTAACATTCACGAAAACAATACAAGAAACGGCTTGAACCTCGTACCGGACTACAAAAGATTATCAAGGTGCCCAGACGAACTAGGAAAAATGGGACTAAGATTTTTTAATAAATTTGCCAAATGCAGTTAGCTGCTTGAGTATTCTGAGGAAGATGGTGAAATTGCTGATTGATCATGCCTTCTGCTCCACTGAGGAATACATGACTTGTTCTCAGTTTCCTTGATGACATCCAAGTGTCGGTTGTCTCAACTTAATCTAATTCAAATATGGGGCACGTAGAATAATAGTGGACCATCTCCACTCAAGGTTAATTTCAGATATCGATAATTTCGTGAAATATTGTTTAGAAAATTCAAAGAAAGATCAACGATTATAGTCTAATATGTTTATTCATAGATGAATATGGGTAGACTGAGAAAAGCTTATCGATATTCGAAATAACACCTAACACCTTTTTTGTTTCGCAAAAAAAAATTTTTTTTTGGACTTAGTCCATTATTACAATGACTGTTCAAAATTTTTTCATCAGTTGAATTGCATTTCATCACCAGATGATCGATCTTCTTCATTGATTACCAATGATAATCGGGTTGCTACTTATTCGACTGGTAGGTTGCGGTAGTATCCATGGTATATCGGGGGAATATATGGTAACAAATCTAACATATCCTTTTCCTTCGCAGCAGAGACAGCCCTTCTTGAAAGATAAAGTGCGTCCTGATGTATTGTACCCAAATTCCTCGAAGGTCTACCTCTTGTTTTACTAGATAAATCTACTTTGTAGAATCCGTCAGAATCCAGGGTTTCTTTAAATTGGAATTGCAGCGGTTGGTCTCTTTGGAATCGAAGCCATCTAATTTTTAACCAATTGAAACTATAACCGCAAATGGTTTTTTTTCCGGTTTACAATTGCGTTTTCCAAAGTTTTTGTGCTCAAAAAGTTCTGATGCTGCATCTCAATGACATTGAACCGTGGTGCTTTTTTTTTCGACATTTTGAGGATGTCTACCCATTGGGTAGGACTGTAAATTTGGCCAGTTCTGCGGGCTGCCTTTTCTATAATTCCGAACTCACCATCATTGGGAAGATAAGAGTGCCCCGACACCAAGAATTTAAGATCAATGGTCTCGATGCCTATATTTTCGTTTTGCACAAGCTTGAGGAGTGATAGGCTAGATTTAATGTTTCTGTTTTGTCCTGTGCATGAATCTGAGTAAGCTATAACATGTTTGAAAGAAGCAGCATTTTCTTTCAAATGTTTAACCAAACATGTTGCTATATCTTGTGATCCCCGTCCACCCTCAGTTTCATCCCATACGTACGTATATCCTGTTTCGTTATTTATGCAGTGTGTACCAAAATTATATAGGTATGAATTTCTCTTGTAAAAAGCCACGGACACTGTGAATTTTGGAAAAGGAAGAGCTTTCTGTAAATCGTAGGTTATCACGTAAGTAGTCCCATCTGCTTTTTTCGAATCATTCCTTAGATTATTTCTTGCCGATTCGGCCTTCCTCTGATGCAATTCTAGTTGGATCTACAGAGTTTTCCTCTCATTTACATCACTAGCAGCCTTAATTTTTAGGTCAAGTTCGTCGGATAACCTACATGAATCTTGATGGGGGGGTTTAAAATGCAAATTGAATTTCGTATTAAATACGTGATGATAAAATTTCAATTTTTTCGGCACCTTGCCTTCATTATCACAATCTTCTTTGTACATGTCATACATTTTTTTACCGTTAAGTCAGGGTTCAAATATTTTCTGTTGGGGTTGTGTGCTCTGGTATAGTGACTTTGATATGCTGGAAAACTCTTTATGTGATCAATGATGTCAGAATCATTTAATCGTCTGGAACTTGTAGTACCACGTGTTTCTTTGAATTCTGGAATCTTCTTAGAGACGTCCACTGCTTATTTTAAATGTATCAAGGAAGTATTTCTTGCAAACAACACGAGTTTTGTCATTTATTTTCAAGAAATACTTGTAGGTAAGTCATTTCTTTTCCATGACCAGAAGCATCTTTGAGACGTTTGCGAGCAATTTTGTTCCCTCTTACCAGACCGTAAATATAGGTATTTCGAGAAACAAAATCACCAAGTCTCCAAAACGACTCGAATATTAAATTGCGTTCTACTTCAGTGAATACTTCATTAAATTTTTTTGAACACTGACAATTTGAATCAACAAATTTTTTACTGGATACATTGACTCCTTTTTTTGTCACATAGGCCTTTCCAGTATTTCTGTTCAACTTTCTTTCATTTACTTTCCAAGATATCTCTCTTCTTGTTCGCTTCCTAGTGATCGGTGGTAGATTTTCTGCACTCACCCCTCCTGGTATTTCATCAGGAGATAGTGGACCTTCAAAATAAAATCATGTGTGTATTTATTTTGCTTCAATATTATCATTATTAGTTTTCAGAACTAATGAAATATTTGAAATAAAAATTTTCATCTTAGGAATCTGAATAGAAAGAACCAACACACATGTTTTTGGGATGAGATTCTTTAAAATTTAAATTTTTTTTTTGTTGAAAATATTAATCTGAATATTCAAGGATCCAACTTGGTTATTCATTTAGTGTAGTGACCGGCCATATCTCACAAAAAGTATCACAATTTTTTTTTTCATATTAACTATTTTTAAATGGGGCAAAGAATAAACTTTTTTTCTTTCAGGCTTACTTTTTGCTGGTAATATCAGGGTCATTCAAGATAACTATTTTGCAGAGCTCTTCAAACTGCAACAATAATGAAATTGAACCACACAAATTATGGCAAGCACATTATTGAATATTCAAAATCATCAATTTTACGTTATGTTGAATAGATAGTTTTTAAAAGTACCTACTGTTTCATAATGTTTCATTTTTCATGATTTTGAATCGAATTTTTCGATACATTTTCATGTTACCAGGATAAATTAGTTCCCCCTTTTTTCGAAGATGAAAGCGTGAATCAGAAAAACTAAAATTGAAAAGGAATGTGAATAACTTTGGAACGACAAAAGATAACGATCTGTGATTTTGGAAAGTCAAAAGTGATACAATTTTACGCGAGCTGATTGAGCAATACATTCCAAATTTACCTGAAAAAATAATCAATAGACGTGTCACATAACAACCCACAATTTACAATAATTTGAATGTTCGATATATTGTTATATGATTCTGAATTTAAGCTTTAATATCGCTTAAATCGAGCCAAAATTCATGATAACCAGTTCACACGTAGGTAATAGACTTACAGTCCTTTTTCTGACGACAAAACTATATTAACTACTATAACTTAAAAATTGGTAATTTAGAAAAATAATTCAATAGAAGTTGTAAAAGGTAACAAATGAGTTTATATTGTTGTTTTTTTCCACATTTCAAAAACCTCTATGTCCTCTATCCCTTTATATTTTGTTAAACACACAATGATATTTTTAGAGTAATTTTGCTATTTAACGGAAAATTGCGAACTTGAGAATATTATAAAACAATTTTTTGACCAAGTTTGTTATACATATAGGTCCATCCTGTTTCTGAGATACTTACGGTTAGTGACCACCCTTAATGAAACACCTTGTGGTTTATTATTTCATTATTAAAGTATAATATACTTACATGTTGGATTACTTGCCGACTCTTGCTGAAATTCCTCACATGAATCTACCATGCTATCTGCTTCCATCACAAAAAATATTTATATATTGTGTTCGTAAAAGAATCAACTTGAACAATACAAACACGGTGGCTAAGGTACCAGTTTAATTATTTTAAGAATATAATGACACAACTGCGGACATAGACCACAATTACACTGAATCGAGGACTTGTTCCAGTTTTACACTGAAAATGTTCAGTTTTGAATACTGTATCCAGCGAATGTAATGGAATATCTCGAAAATTAATGAATTTTGGAGTGTGTTCTCTTGCATTTTGGGAGAGAATTTCTTACTGATTCAATAGAAAAAAAAACGCAATTTCTGCAAAAAATGGATTTGGTCCATTATTATTCTGAGCGGCTCATATGTAGACAGACTGACGACTGTCAGAGTTTTTGATTGTCTCTCCAACGTGTATAATATTTATCATAGCAAAATTAGTTTGTATTTCGATTTTTTGTAACGAATGATTCAGTAATTATTCTTCAGATGATTGACGTATGTGCATACTTTTCTATGAAAACATGAATAAAAGACTCTGAATCAGAAAAATCTTAATTTGTTCACCAGTCAAAGATGTGGAACTGTGATTGATAGAACACCTTGTATTCGCATACGGAAGTTTCATCCCATATTTGAAAATTTAATATCTCACAATTTTCAGATCCCTGCCCTGATAATTTCACCCGTATTAGCGAGAACTGCTACTTCTTTGGGTTCTCCGCAGGTAGAGAATATGATTGGAAAGCTGCGAATCTGCAGTGCCGTAAACTGAATTCCGCTTTGGCAGAATTCGAAACTGTAGAAGAAAATCAAGACATAATAGCCTACATACAAGAAAACGAATATTTAAAAGGTAAGTGAATCTGTTGAACTAATACAGAGTGTTTCACTTCTCTAGGAT
Organism: Adalia decempunctata; assembly: GCA_951802165.1. NCBI lineage: Eukaryota > Metazoa > Arthropoda > Insecta > Coleoptera > Coccinellidae > Adalia > Adalia decempunctata. Next base: position 57,974,117 of record OX637696.1, on the reverse strand, counting down.
AGGTAGAAAACTGAAAAATAATTGGGGTTTGCTCTGTAAAGAAATTTCGCTACGCCTTCCTCATTCAAAATAAAGGAGGTTGAAGAAAAATTCTACACATTTTGCCGAAACTACTGGCAACATTGTGATGAAATTTTAAACGAATATGTTTTGGAAGCTGATACATCCAATGAATTCATTTTTTGTCTGACGCTCATAAAGGGCTTTAGTTAAACGTATGGTACCAAGTAGTATTGAACATTACTTTTTAAATCTTCAATTCAGTAGGCAAAATTTTAAGAGAACTCAAACATAATTTAATTCTACACCAAAAACTTACTCTATCCTTTGTACCGTTTTCGAAATATTTTGATCTGAAAATCACAAGTAATAACCGATGCTGGTAAGTATAAAGAATTGATAAAGTTAATAATAATAATAATTATTAATTAGTAGGTATTATATGAACTGAAAATACACCTCAAGAATTAAAAGACAGAATTAAACGTCACTTCAATGACCTCATAGCTGACTCCATACCGTTTAGAAGATTAATGGATTCTTTAGAAAAAAGGATGAACTTGTGATTTCGTGGAAATGGAGTACAACTTGAACACTACTCTAATTGGGCAATTTCGTTCTAAATTAAATACTGGGGATAAATAACGTATTAGGTTGGATGAGGTCGATGAGGATCAGTACCCAATTCATGAAAACACACTCGCAAATAGTGCATAATTTTGGAAAACATCTGATTACCATAAATAGGTAATAGCAAGTCAATCTTGAGAGATAGATATAATATGCTATCGCGGACTTTTTGTAGAACTATTCAAGAGGTACATTTTCGTCATACATCGTATCCACGTAAGTCTTGAGGTGAATACAGACTATTCTGACGTGACGTGATTCCACGTCACGTCAGACGTGTAGCAGTGCTCCCATTGGCCTAATATGGACGTGAACGTCAAAATGTGAGTGATATAAAATTGCAACACATCGTTCTGTGCGTTCACGTTCATATCAGGCCAATGGGAGCACTGACGGTGCCTGACGTGACGTGAAATCACGTCACGTCAGAATAGTCTGTATTCACTTTTACGGTTTTTGCAGCGCACGTGAAATTAGCTGATTATGGCAGAGTTTTTTGTAATCATTGAAGTTATTGTAAGTATCCTTAATTTTTTCGGGTGAAAAGTATAGCCTATGTCACTCAGGGATAATGTAGCTTTCTAAGGGTGAAAGAATTTCTGAAATCGGTCCAGTAGTTTCTGAGCCTATCCGTATCAAACACACAAAAATACAAATCTTTCCTCTTTATAATCTTATATCTATTATACAGGGTGTCCCAGAAGTCCCGCACTTCCTTGAGGGGATCGAAAGTGAAAAATATTCTAAGCCCAAATATCCATGTTAGAAATTTTTTGATGGAGTAGTTGATCAGTAATTAATTAATGAAAGTGACCAATCAGGAGCACGCTATAGAAGTATGAGTAAGCAGTTGGGGACGCGAGAGTGAGACGCCAGAGCTGCTGCCAGCTTTTCACGCAGTAAACCGAGACTGGCGTCTCACTTTCGCGTCGCCACTGCTTACTCAATCTTCTGTAGCGCGCTCCTGATTGGTCACTTTCATTAATTAATAACTAATGAACTACGTTATCAAAAAATTTCAAACATGGATATTTGGGCTTAGAATATTTTTCACTTTCGAGCCCCTCAAGGAAGTGCGGGACTTCTGGGACACCCTGTATAAAATTCTCCTGTTTGCACTTTTTGGCCGAACTCCTCCGAAACGGCTAGACCGATTTTCGTGAAATTTTGTGTGCATATCGTGTAGGACCCGGAATCGGCCAACATCTGCTTTTCATCCCCCTAAATGTTGAGGGTGGTCCACCCCTAACTTTTTTTCAATTTTTTCGGACAAAATTTTTCATTTTAATTTTTTTATGATACAACACACAAGAATACATACTAGAGTTGTAACGAATATTCGCAATCGCATTCGCATTCGCGAATATTCGCATATTTTTGGATATTCGTATTCGCATTCGCATCCGCAAAATTTCTGCGAATGTTTTGCGAATATGAATATCAGAAAAAAATAACTTATAACACAAAAATTAGGTACAATTGAAACTTACAGAAACAAATCTATGAACTATTTATCAGTATTTCTTTAAATATCTTTTTAATGTTTAAATGATAATCATCTTGAACAAAATACAAACGGAACGCACCGCGTAACTGCCAGCAAGCCATAGACAATTGGCGCGAAATTTGAACATATCTATACATTCGCATTCGCATTCGCGAATGTCAGCAGTAGACATTCGCATTCGCATTCGTATTCGTATTCGCGAATGTTTGAAAAATGACATTCGTTACATCACTAATACATACAACTATAAATTTTCACCCCTCTACCTAACCTAACGGGAACGTGGTATAACAAAAGGCGGAACGGAGTTTGCCGGGACAGCTAGTCTTCTATCATTAAAATTCTCTCTGTTTGCACTTTGTGGCCGAACTCCTTCGAAACGGCTAGACCGATTTTGTGTGCATATCGGGTAGGACCGGGAATCGGCCAACATCCATTTTTCATCCCCCTAAATGTTAAGCGTGGGCCACCCCTAACTTTTTTTTCAATTTTTTCGGACAAAATTTTTATTTTAATTTTTTTATGATACAGCACACAAAAATACATACAACCCTAAATTTTCACCCCTCTACCTAACCTAACGGGAACGTGGTATAACAAAAACTGCTTATTTATTGCCTCTAAAGGGGCCCACTCACGAGGCTACAGAGACGGGCGTTTTATGGCCTTTTATGACACTTTAAGAGCCCTTGACCAATCACGGAGACTCTTTTCGCACGTGGCCTTAGAAACCATCATAAAACGCCCGTCTCGGTAGCCTCGTGAGTGGATACCATAAGACGGAACGGAGTTCGCGGGGTCAGCTAGTATTGGTATAGAAATATAGATAGTATAGATTACTTCATACCAGCATCAGCTATTACTTCATAATTTTCACATCGACATATTCCGAAAACGGTACACTGTATCGAGTTTTACCAAAAGTACCTCTTCGGTGTGAAATTGAATGATGCTTTAGTTCACTTGAAAGTAAGATTAATAAGTCTAACCTTAAAAAAGTTATGTATAATACCTACTTGGTACGAACCGTAAAGTAAAATGATCCGGAATTTTATCGAAAAATCATCTTGAGTAATGAGGCCCATTTCCACCTCGATGGCAAAATTGTCTCATCTGAAACTCGGAAAAACCAAGAGTTATTGTTGAAAAGCTCCTCTATTCTCAACATGTGACTGTTTGGTGCGATTTATGGCACGGCGGGGTCATAGGACCTTACTTTTTCGAGAATAAGACTGGAGCAACAGTTAAGGCGAATGGATTGCGGTATCGAGCTTAGTTTAATGATGTGATCACAATTGGCCACCAATATCTTGTCATTTAAGATCCTGCGACTTGTTCCTCTGGGGACATGTGAAAAAGAAGGTACACGCTGTTGCCAAGAGCCCAACGTCGATTCAAGACCTCAAAGATGGCCATCGAGGACATAGGGCTGCCACTTTGCGATTTGGTAATGGCAAATTTCATGACAGGATATGGTTCTGTAGTCGTGATCGTGGTGGTTATTTGGCTGCTGTAATTTTCCATTATAAACGGCACACATTCCTCTTCATAATGAAATCAACATCCGATCATTTATTTAATAAAAATTGCAATTTTTCTCTGAATGTCAAAATTACACCTTTATCATCACGGTCGATGATCCGCGCAGCTGCAGGAAATGATGCCCGCAATCCCGCAAATTTTCTCACAATACTAGGTTTGAATATCGCACACAATCTTCTGATGTTCAATTAACAACACGTTACACGTAGAACGTAGAACTAGCTTTTACATGAAATCCTTCTTTTACCGAACTCGAACTGCAAATTTGTCGAACGCAAGTGCGAAGGGATGTGTTTCTGCAATTCAAAATGAGATCAAACAATCTACCACAATCCGTTTGGGACACAAACTAGGTGACATAGATTTTCCTTCGGGCGGAAAATAAAAAAGCATATTTCTTTTTTTATCAAGTTCAATTTATATTTCGATTTCATTACAGGAAAAGATTTTTGGACCGGAGGTTTGAATCCCGGCTTATTATGGATTTGGAGTAACAGTGCTCGACCCGTATCCACGAAGAACAACCAAGGTTCGCAAAATGGGGGAGTATCAGGAAATGGTCGATGCCTTAGGATTGCTTACAACCCTAAGATGAGATCATATGCATACAAAGCAAGCGATTGTTCTTCTCGATATCATTATATCTGCGAGATAACTGATAACTCTTCCATCAACGAGATTCAAAGAATAGCCAAAAAGACTAATATTTAATATATGATCATAGAGCATCAAATCTAGAATAACTAATTGATAATGAATATAATTTATTTGCTTGAATATTATTTATCGCAGAATTCTTAAATAAAAGTTATACAAATAGAGGGTCAATCATTTCTATATTACCTACTATACCTAGTATTGACTATTGAGTAGGTATTGAAGTAGGTACCAAACTTTGTTTCTAGAAATGAATAATTCATGAAAATATTCCCAATAAGCTGAAAGCGGTCCAGTTTCAGAATCTACTTTCTCGACGAAACACCACGACGTTGTGTTTGACAGCTTCTTAGACCTGCCACATTGCCACCCCTATAATTTAGAAAAAATACAAAGATATGACCAGAAACCGTTATTTCAAGTCCATCCAAGAATTATTGACATCGAAGCAGGACTTAGAAGTCCAGTCGAAGCTTTATTTCTAGTTACAAAAAAGTAACTATAGATTTTTTGCGCTTTCATCATAGCAATAAATAAATAAATAAATATAACCTTAAAATTAAATGGTATTTTTTGAAAGTTATGCACTTTGAACATAAAAATATTCTCAATCATCACATACGATTACCATCGTGTGAATCCGTATACCAGCGGTATATTATTTTCATCGTGTTGATACATTTTTGAACGATCAATTATAGGAGCATACAGCCTAGAAATTCGGGTCCGATAACGAAAAATATAGTGGATTTTATTTATTGTACAATAATAGTACTTACCTACATTATTTTATAAGGAGGAGAAGTGACACTTTTCATGGCGAGCTTGAGTTAATCGAAAGCGAGCCATGAAAAGTCACTTCTCCTTCGAATGGAATATGTTATTTTATTTTCAAACATTTTGAAATTCATGTAAATCTCAATATTCACTTCTGGATTGACATTTACGTTCATTTAAATTGAGTGGAAAATGGAACATTTGCTTGGTTACGGTTGTCATGCAAATTTCATCGTTTGCATAACAACACTTTTCCTGCCGCCGGCGCCGGATGGAAAAGTAAGCCATAGCAACTATATGATCCTGTCAGTCGAGATATGACGTTGTTATCGAACGTCTGGAAATAAAAACAGTTATCTATCTATCTATAGTGGATAATTAGAAAGCATGTTCCTTTCCAATGTTCAATATGAATATATTCGCTAAACCAGAAAAATCTAGTTGATAATTTGAAGCGTGTTGCTGCAAAGTGAATGGATTGGAGAAAAAAATAATAGATATCAAGACAGAAACAGAACTTAACGAATGGATCTATTTTATATACCTATGGAGAATTTTGTCATGACATTGTAACTTTCAATATTTGTGAACAATGAAGGAGTAAAATATATAATATTAAAAATGTGGATATTCCTATTATTCTGCTTCAACAACCACAACTGTTAATATTTCCTCATCTAGGCAGAACTCGTCATGTTCATAATTAAAGGTTTTAGGTCAGCAATATCATAACGTATATTTTGAGTAATCTTCTCTTATTTCTTTTTCTACGTGCTCTGTACAGGCTTTCCATTTATTAGCTGTGCATTCTTCAATAAGAGCCTCATTCCAAAGATTTTTCACTTGCGCAATCATTTGCCACATTTGTTCGAATATTAATGACAAAACAAAACATCAGTGTTACCTGAATTCTGTTACTCAATATATAACTGAATGGGCTATTAGCTATTACCAACATAATTTCGATTCTCCAAAGCCACCCGAGATGTCAATAATTCTTGGATGAACTGTATCACAGTTGAATATAATAATATGCTCAAAGTTGACATTGAACACCCTATATCTCGCTTATGTCATAAGGCAAAGATCACTTTCTCGGTGGCATTTACAGGCTATACGTATAGGTTTTTCTCGAAAACGGTTCACTTCAGAGTAATGAACCAGGACTCAGGAGTACCTTTTTTATGTAAAACACATTGGCGCTTCAGCATTTGCTCATTGCTGTGCAAATGCAAATTTGTCCAGTGGTGTTCAGGGGTAAAACCATTGTGCAAATTCAATATCTTCGCCACTCTAATAAAGCCGAGAAGAGTGTAAGAAAGTACAATGTGTGTACAAAAACTCAGTTCTGCAATTTCAAAAGTTCCGGAGATATTAGCAGAAAACTGCAAGAAATATACATTTTTGATACCCTGTGTCCCTGTATCTCCGAAATGAAGATCCGGAAGATAGATTGAAAGGGAAAAGAAAATGTTATTTTTTCATGAGAAATCAACAGTTGAACTGTTGAACGTTGATACACTCATTTACGAATACCTGTAGAGTTTGAGATAACTTGTTTAGCGTCCCCATCTAGCGACCGTTAACAGAATTTTTAACCAAGTATTGTTACAGGTTCCCACTGTACGACAATAATCAACATGTAATTTGGCTTCTATGAAGAGAGAGGACGCTAATAGTTCTGTTGAAAAAAGGTGACTGCCAAACACGCCCCTGACGCCATTTTCAGGCTAATTCGAATAATGAACGCGAATCGGTATATCTTTTCAAAGCACAAAGGCCGTCAGAGTGGAGAAATGCAGATTTCTTTTTAATTTGGACGTTTGGAACGACATTTTTTTCCAACTCAATATTTAACAAGTATCTTCCTTTTCATACGCCAGTTGCTGAAAGTGAATTTCACCGTGGTAACGAACTTTCATCCCCGCGAAGTAACAAATTTTTTAAGTCCGTTCTAATTAAACGAAAGCTTTATATTTTTGTCAGAATTAACCGAGATTAACCAGAATTCGACCAGGTTTTCCGTAAATATGGCCATTTGAAATTATATTCTTCTGATAATTCTGAATGAAGTAAAATGGCAGACAAATATTGATATTAATTGATTGATTGAATATTCCATATGGCTTACTGCCCTCTGGCGGCAGTAAAAGTATTGTTATGAAAATATGAACTATGCACCGTAATTAGGCAAATGTTCCATTTTTAACTCAATTAAGTATAACGATCGTGAATGACAATTTTAAAGTGAATAATTAAGATTTCCATTAAGGTCGCCGTTAAGAGCGAGTAGGAAAACTAATCTGATAGAGGCGTCACCGTGCATTTTATGGGATATCTCCATGGAAATTTCATTATCACTATGAATATCTCTTCAATTATGAATGAAATATACAATGGCGCTCTCTATCCGAAAATCGCTGAACTATGAAATTAGTGAATATCTGGGTAAAGCAGGAACTATTTACCGCCATATATTTGAATGACATGTTCCTTGAACTATTCGGTACAACAGACGAATTTTCTTGTGTTGAAATTATATTTTTCTCTGACGTGGACACAACTCTGCTGTTGATGTACCTCGTCGCAAATCGGGTGTTATTTCAGAACTGCCACACGCCACACGTTCTCAACACTTTATTAGTAATTTCTGTTCTGTGTGCCACCGATTCATCAACATACCCTTTCCCGAATCTTCAATATAATCTAATGTTACCTGGCTGATTTCACGAATTCTACAAGCTCATGCAATCCCAAATACAACAACAACCTTGGCCATTAAATAAACCTCATCGGGTGCATTATTTAAAAATCACTAATTTGTGTTCTCGTAAAAATCGCAGCTTTCTTGTGCGTGTAACCTTTCCCATTCTGTTTCAGAAATGTTACCAGTTTGAAATATTTTGAAATGTCTACATTATACTACTGCTAGAAGGAATTTCCTCACAGAGTTTTTGATCATTGGAATGCCCTACCGCCTAGTGTTGTGAATGCTCCATCCATAAACACTTTTAAAAATCGATATGACAGTATCTAATTTTTCTTTATATTACATTGGAATACTTTTTTTTTCTTTTTCTCAGAGATTTTTCTTCCTGATGATTTGTTTTTTTTCTCTGTTCAATATGTTGAAACATACTATTGTATTTCTCTTGTGCACAGTTGCTTGGATGCCTTGTAATATGTTATGTTTATCTGTCGAATTTTATAGAACCCATGTTCTCAATTCGAGATCTATTGTAATAATAATAATACAGGGTTATCATAATAATCCGTGCATTAGACGTTTCTCGGCTTCTATGAGGAAAAGATTTCTGAAATTTGGCACACGGCCGTTTTTCAAAGGGGGAAATGATGCTAAAATATTTTCATCGAAATCGTACTTCCGGTTATACCGGAAGTGACCTTCAGCTTTGGTATTTCAAATGGAACTACCTATTTTTCTAACGAGAAATGGATTCCTTCTTGAATTTCACATATTTTTTATCTGAAACATTTTTACGTTTCGAAGATATAAGGACTTCTATGAGAAAATAGCCAGTTTCAGAGGTCCGCGAAACGTATCATAGCATGCATATGCTATCCATAATGAAGAAACAAATGAAGGATCGTACGAAAATTCAATAATTTTGCTTCGTATTGCATGGCTTTTGAATCATGTTGTCTTATTGGAACGGTCACAATAAATTCATATTTCTGAGAAATTTCAAACTGCAATAACTTCATTTTTTTTAATGGCATGTCCATATTTTTTGTACAGAAAACAATTGAAGATGGACATAAAGAACCATTGGAAAAATGTTTGAAATTAAATTTTCTGTACAAAAAATATGGACATGCCATTTGAAACAATGAAGTTATTGCAGTTTGAAATTCCTCAGAAATATGAATTTATTGTGACAGTTCCAATAGAACAACATTATTCGGTAGCCATGCAATACGAGGCAAAATTATTGAATTTTCGTAAGATCCTTCATTTGTTTCTTCATTATGGATAGCATGCATGCTCTGATACGTTTCGCGGACCTCTGAAACTGGCCATTTTCTCATAGAAGTCCTTACATCTTCGTAACCATGACAACAACGTAAAAATGTTTCAGATAAAAAATGTGTAAAATTCAAGAAGGAATTTATTTCTGGTTAGAAAAATAGGTAGTTCCATTTGAAATACCAAAGCTGATGGTCACTTCCGGTATAACCGGAAGTACGAATTCGATGAAAATATTTTAGCATGATTTCCCCCTTTGGAAAACGGCCGTGTGCCAAATTTCAGAAATCTTTTCCTCAAAGAAGCCGAGAAAAGTCTAATGCACGAATTATTATGATAACCCTGTACCTATTATTGGATCGTAACATACTTTGAATCATTGAATAATTCGACCACACTGTTGATGGCTTTTGTTGTTGTGCCAGTTCCGAAAAATAAGCCAATCACACCGTCTCCCAGAAAGAACTGCATTTATTTTTCATTTTCCATTCCTTATATCTTGAATACGCGGTTTCGTAAATTTTCCGCGATTTAGCTGGCAATAATTTTCGTGACGCTACTTGCTACTACTAAACTACTTGCTACTTCTATCAGCTCCGGTGGATTAAGAGAAAACTAGGAATCAGACATTTTTTCACTTAATATTATTCAAAATAACTACTAAACCATTACTGAGTTCCCAGTTTTTGAATCAAATCACGGTTTTAAGTTGACAGATATTTGATTATGCACTTTGAAGTTTTCCTTAGCAACGCAGGTCTAATTGTCCCTACTACAACAGCTTACTAGTTCAAAAATTCAAATTTCATATCGACAACATTCTGACTTCAATAATATATTGCGATAATATGTTTTTTCACTATTAAATCGTCGTTTTTCCTGTCACAGAAAAAATAGTGCATTATACACGGAAAATATTAGATTTTAGCTCTCGGTTTTTTGTCTTCCCCCGCTTTCTTCAGGAGACAACATAACCTCGAGCTAAAATCTAATACTTTTTTCCCTTGTACCTTCACTAAATAACTAATTTCTGAACTCATTGCAGATAAGTGTAACTTTAGCACACAAATGCATGCAGAAAAATCGTACTTTGCGCACTCTCTTAGGAAAAAATCTATGACATATTTTTATTTAATGATTTTCTGTATGGAAATCATCGCGAATAAACGGACGGTTTATTTTCTCAACAACATAACCTAACCAAATGAACAACAAGGATGTGAAAGTTGTAGGTCCGCCAACGAATAAATTGTTATTAAGCCCTTTTCACAAACTCGAAAAAAATTACAATATTTTCTCAAGTACCTACAAAGAAAAATTCTCTCAATCTATAAATAAAAAAAATCAAAACATTTCCTTATGTAGACTTCAATTTTCGTTCTTAGAAGGTGTTAATCATCTGTTTTTAATACGTTTGTTCGAGCATTTGATGTATCAATTGTGCCCGAGCGGCTGCAAGGAAAACCACCTTTATACGTAGCGTTCGCCATAAGTAGGTACCTACTTACTCGAATTGATTTCGAAATTCGTTTTAAAAACGTAGATTTAATTTCTTTGATTCTAGGCATGATAAAACAATTCAATTTTTCATCAATATTTTTCAAGTTTGTAAAATGGGCTTGTACATTGTGAAAGTAACCAAAATATTCAAGGTGGCATTTGAGCTGAACTTGATTTTTCGGCAGAGACAGTTCATCGAAATTACGATTTCCATACACCTTTGTGAAGAGGCGCCCAAGACCTTTCAAATGTAATATAACTCAACTTCTCTTCCCCATTAAATACTAAGGGGTTTTAGGGCCCACTCTCAGGGAATTGCTCGTGCAAGTCACAAATGTACGTCAAAATATGTCCCCCAAACAAAATCATTCGACATGTTTCGGAATATTTTTCCAATCACTATGGGATAAAAAACATACGGGGTGGCTCGTCTGAGATGGAACACCCCGTATATAACCTTTGAATGAATCTTCATGGGCTCGTGCTCCTTGTTTGTCAGAGCCCCTGGACATCTGCCAAGAAAAAAGATGAATAAAGTATCTCCCGAAGCTAAAAAACTAAAATAAAAGAATAGTGTTTCATTTTGAAAACTACAACTTTTTTTTTATAATTCATCAACTGTGACTAGTATCTCTGATGAAACCAGAGTACTACCGAACAACACGTTTTAAAATTCTCATAAGAACGTCCAACCATTCAAAATATCCATAATCTGCGTTCTCTAATCTTATTGTTTCACACACTAATAATAAGACTTTTATAATTGACTTTAAAACTTCGTCTTATAGGCGTTGAACGTTTTTGGAAATAAAAAATAACTCGCCATTTCGCACAATAATCATTTATTCCCCCTAACTAAGTGGAAAACAAATACACGATTTAGAACTCACACAGTGGAGAATGATGTAGTAACATTTTAAAATGTGTTATGATAAATTCCTAATGAAAAATGGATTCTGAAAACTGATGCATACATTCATGCTCAAATATCTAGTTGGGACTATTTCCCCTGGTTCCGCTATTCCTTTTCGACGGGCTTCAAGAGCTTTTTGTCGAGTCGGAATTATCCGTTGAGGGATTTATATTAAACAGCGAGCACAAATCTCGCGTATCTTGGATTGCCTAATCTATGTCTCTGACACTTATTATCTATATATTTGAAAGAAAGATGTTGGTTACACCATTTATAACTCGAGATCGGATGAACTGTTTGTTATGAAACTTCATACACTGCGCAAAAAAATTTACGCACATTCTGAAAATCTCAATTTTAATGAAAGTTAACTCTACTTTGACTTTAGAACTTATTTTTTGTGTTCTCTCGCGAAGGTTTTGAACGAAACAAGACACATTAAATGGAAGAAAAATTCAGGATTTCACCGAATCTTATGTGAAAAAAGAGAAATGAACAATTTGCAAAATACTGAAAAGTGATTTAATACTTGGTATTTCCACCCCTTGCGTTGATTACAGCTCGGCAACGACGGTTCATACTCAAAATGAGTGATCTTAAAATGTTCTGATCCCATCCTTCCCAGATTTCTCCGAGTTGGATTCCTAAGTCATTAAGAGTAGCTGGATGATTTTCTGAACTTCTCAGCCTTCTATTGAGGTTGTCCCAAACCTGCTCAATCGGATTGAGATCTGGACTTCTTGCTGGCCATTCCATTCGAGAGACTTCAACATCTTCAAGGTACTCCTGAACGATGCGCGCACGATGGGGTCTGGCATTATCGTCCATAAAAATGGAATTTTCACCAATGTATGGGACAAATGGCACTACATGCTCTTCAAGAATGTTCCTTATATACTTATCAGCATTCATAGCTCCATTATCAACGACCACGAGGTCTGTGCGAGCAGTCAAAGATATTCCACCCCATACCTTAATCGATATTCCCCCGAAACCAGTAGTATTCAGGAAATTGCACTGAGCATATCTTTCATGTGGACGTCTGTATACAAGGGAACGTCGATCACAATGGTAGAGGCAGAATCTAGACTCATCTGTGAAGAGAACTCTTTCCCAATCGGCCTCTTCCCAATGGATATGCTCTCTCGCAAAATCCAAACGCGCCCTTCGATGGGCTGGGATAAGAGCTGGTCCTCTGGCCGCGACACGAGGCCTTAAATCATATTCTCTGAGGCGATTTCTTATTGTCTGAGTGCTAATTTGCACCTCATGAGTTTGCTCAAGCTGATTTTGAAGGAGGCGAGCGGTTGCAAACCGTTCTCAACGAAGAAACTCTCAAGTAACGTTCTTGAATGGCAGTTGTTACCCGTGGTCTACCCTGTCCTGGTCTTCGGACATTCATACCTGTCTCCCTGAATCGCTGCAACATTCTGGACACACTTGTATGGGAAACTCCGAACCTTTCTGCAATTCTTGTGTATGTCCACCCTTCTTCTCGCAAAACTACCGCTTGGCACATTCCTCTTGGGTCAAATTGCGTGTTTCGCGTTGCATAGCGATCGAGTGTAGAAAATCAAACGAAAGAAAAACTATTGTTCACTAGACTTGATCGAGAACAACTGATTTTGGAATGGAGCCAATAAATTCAAAATCTGATAATATCATCTTTTTTTACTCCTGCTGGGAGAAAACATCTGTAGGTATTGAAGAAAAACGTTGAAAGTGGATAACATATGCATGCATAGTTCTGATAAAAATAATTATCATTGAGAACACCTTCAGTTGTAGAACAAATTTGAGATTTCCATAATTTGCGTTAATTTTTTGCGCAGTGTATATGGATTCGTCTACGGTCTGGTTATTATAAAATACAATGAAACTTCGAAAAAATCGATGAAAGTTTTACTTATACAGGAAATGCTTTTCCTTCTTTTGAGTCCAACCCTGTGCTGTTGATCAAAACCAAAATGTCTTAGTGTAGGAGGACATATCTCTAAAATGATTAGATTTCGTTCAGTTATGAGAGAAGTTCGTTCTCACCACTTCAGGTGGCGCTATTCACAAATTATGACTGATTATTATTAGTTATCTTTACAGTTATATTTATTCAAAATAACGTAATCGTGAAGGTACTTTATTTGAAATTATCCCCATTAGATGGCGATATATATACAATTACTGTGTAATTTGCATGGAACTTAAAGTCCCATAAAAGGCTATTACTAGAGCAAGAAGCGGGTGAATTTTTATCGGAATATCGAGTAAATCGGATTCTGGCGATCAGTTTCAATCGTGAGTTGTCCATTCTCATCTTTTCTCATAATTTTTGAAATGTTTTCGAATTTCTGTGAGGGTAATAAATATATTTGCGGAAATAACTGAATCCAAAATTGCCATAACTAGTAATTGACATATTATTTTGTGTTTCTGTTCTGCGTGACAGCTCATATCCATGGAAATCTCACTGCTCCACCGACTGAGATGTTTACCAATAATTATTTTGAGCTGGGCACCAAAAGAGTAAGATGTTCAAAATAATGGTGTGAGCACTAATTAGATTTTGATTGGCCAACATTGAGAATATTAGAAAAGTTTCGTTTTTTCCACTTCAGAAAGCGCTATTCACAGAATAAGTTCTAATTTTTATTAGTTATTTCAACTATTTGAATTCATTCTGGTGAACAGGTTGTTATACTCGATAGTTCTATCCAGCAATAATTTGTGTTCATATTCTTGACATCTTAATTCATATTAGTTCTGAGGAAAGGTATAATATATGGCTTATACTCCTGCTATTAACATTAACAAAGCGGAGCCAAATTTTTGGTAGGAATTGCGTCAACTGGAAATTAAAAAAATGCGAGAAATGTAGAGATTATGTATATTCGAAAGACAATAGACAAGAAAATAGAAATCGGGGATGAAAATATGTTGCTTTAATATTTTGAGTTCAATTCTTAAATATGAATAGGAGTTAGAAATGATATTCAGGGCTTGAAGTAAACGAAATGGAGCGATTCGAACATTCCAGATAAAATTATGAGGTTATGATCGAGATTATTCAAATGAAGTTATGAATGACATATGATTCACGACATATTACGATGTGTCAGAGAGACTGAGTTAGTAAATTATTTTTATTCTCAATATTGCTGCACAAGCGCAGTTCTGGATTCTTACCAAAGCACAGCTTCAATTTCCATTGGTTCATTGCCCATATTGGAATTATGAAATAACACGTATGACATTGCGGCGCCGCCACGAAACAATTCTAATATTTTCGATTGGGATTTGACAAGTGCATACACCATGTTTTTAGACATCTTAAACAAGGCTCATATCATTCCAATTCAATGTAAATTGGAATCCACCGTAAGTATCATTTAGGCGAAACAAAGTTCGCCGGGCCAGCTAGTTTCAAATAAAAGCGGAACTCATTTCTCAAAGACTCCTCATCTTTTCGTCGATTTGTCAACATTGTAATAATATATGACATGAAATTACGGCGTTTATTAGGTACATTATCTGAACTAAATTGATTGTAAGGGCAAACACACTCGAGAGCATGCTCCGCCACCAGCAACATTAATTTTATTTGACATATATTAAAATTCCAATCCGCTGGCTCGCATAATCACCGACAAGTGGTCACCCTCAACTGATGAAAATTCAGTGTATGAACGTGTATGGGGAGAAGTTTAATAAAAGTTGGGAGAATAGGAAGAAGGGCCGAGCGAGCGCACATCGTTCAGCCCCAGTATTCTATTGTGGGGAACCCTGACGCAATATCCAACTATTGAGATTGCTATCACGTTGTGTATATGACTCCTTTGTCACGAGTTCAAAGGTCATTAAATGCAATTTGTTTTTAACGCATGAAGTTCGGTTTTTGTTTTAAGTTCTAAATATAAGTTATAAAACTTATGAAATAGAATCCTTTGTCGATTTTCCAAAATTTCTGACGATAAAAACTGCCGCCGACAAAAAAGTGGAAATCCGTATGAAGTCTAAGGAGTATTGTAGCTTCGACCTTACTTTCGTCCACAATCTTCCATATGAGTATACACAGGGTGTCCCATGTTCGAGTGCCTATAAGATGTTTCTGGAGAACTGAAAATAAATGAAATCTGAAAATTGAAATGATGATATTGTTCGAAATTCTCAACCTAACTACTGAGCTGAAATATTTTTGGAGTCTGGGTACAAGGAGAGAAAATGAATTTGTATTCATTCAAATGTTTTCATAGTATCGAAAAAAAAAATCAAATATTCATCACACATCCTGAGCGTAAACCGTTTTCATAACGTCAAAGTAGAAGAATGCGGCAAGGTCCTACATATTTGAATTCCATAAATATCATCACAGTTTATATTTTACAAAAGAGTCAAATTTATCGAATCTAAACAGATTCGATCTTATATTTTACCACTCGATTTTATTGAGATTAATGCGTCTTTATAAATTATAACTTCGATATTTTCAATTTGTCACTAAAGGTGACATTGTTGTCACGTCACGTGAGCACACGCGAGGGAATGAGAAGAAGATATGGAGAACATAACTGCTTTTACAGTTGCTGGTGCTAAATCAACGCACAGAGGAATAGGGGGAATTCCATCAATTAGTTCAAGAATTATTGAATGAGCACCTAGATCGGTTTCAAATGTAGGGTAGACCGGGGATAAAAGTGCCAGTTTTTAGTTTTTAGTTTTTATTTTTTTACTGATCTATTGTATTTTATTAGGACCAGATTTAATACGTGCCTGATTACCTGAACATTAGTAATCACCATGCATGAAAGGAAATACAATATAACATTGATATGAAATTGTTATTAATGTACCTTTGTATTGTTGCAATTGGCACTTTTTGTCCCAACTTTGGGGCATATAGTGCCAGTCTAGGGGTAAGAAGTAGGTACCACGTAGAATTTGAAAATGAATTAAGCATTATCCCAGCAAATAAATGTTTTATTGTATTTCCAAAAAACTAACTGACTACAAAAACTAAATGAAGAACAAAAACTAACTGACTAGGTACATTTTATATTGGATTTATTCATCATCATTATTACAAAATAGGGAGTAATATAAGTCCTGCCGTTTCCGTTTGTTGCTACCGCAGTTAAGGGTTATATGGCACTGATGAAGGCTTACAAGCCAGAAACGAGTCTGTCATAATCCTGCTGTTGTGGTGCGACCAGTGGTGTATTTCGGAAGTTAGATCCCTGCTAGAACATTTCCCTTATCACTATAACAGTCTAAGCAAGCAAAAGCAAATGAGATACATTCACTGTGAGCCTATTTTTCACACTCTAAACATTGTATCCATTCTTCAGAAGGCATACTCTGGTTCGAAACAGTAAAGACAAAAGGAATCATCTGTCTCTGATTCACTGCTCGCTTCAGAAACTTCTCTCAGTATCTCAACGTGTTTTTTCTTCATGAACACCTTTTTTACTTGCTCAATTTCTCGTTTTTTAACTTTCCTAGTGTTATCATTACTGGGGCGAGAAGTGCCATACGGCATTTATTACCCCATGATGCTTGGTACTTTTTGCCCCAGTGACCAAGTTTTTATAAATTTGTTTGTAACAAAATAAATACGTCAAAAAAGAGGAAATGGATATAGTAGTAGTAAAGTGCAATAATAAAACTATCGCTATAAAATTATTTCGCCCCGAAAAAACAATACGGCCATCAAATAAGAAGAAAAACGAAATGGTCCAGTTAACTTACGTTTGAGTATTAAAGACCTCACTTTGTATGCCCTTCCTCAGACCACTCTGTATACTAAATGGTTTCACGAACATGATGCACGGCATGTCGTATTTGTTCCATGCTGGCCGTGTTGGATACATATTATTGAATTTGTAGAAATAGCGACGGTTGGAACTTTTTACCCCTGGCACTTTTATCCCCGGTGCCCGGTCGCATTTTTCCGTTCCCTATACAGTCAGCGCGACAGGTCGCTCTTACCGTATAGGAAACGGAATGCAAAACGGAACACTCCGTTTCCTAGCAGATATGCGCGATGTGCTCACTGCCCTGTTAGTCTTTTGGGTGCCGATGGGACAAATTGCAAATTATTAATAAAGTTTTCTTACTTTCTGTATAGCTTTATTAGGTAGAGTCTACCACATTTTTCCTCTGTGAACATTTTTGTAGTCGCGGTTTTTTTTCAGCAAACATCTCGTAAGTCGAACATATTTTAATATTTTTTAATCATACGTACATTTTTTTTTGTAAAATACAATCATAAAAACAATATGGGAAAGTGAGAAAACATGATTGCCTACCAATATAAACATGACTGAAAATCGCATTTTTTAAATTATTTATACACTCCTGATTTTTTCAGAATGGATTTATATAACCATATGAAATATGGAAATGCAATTGTCCGACAAAAAAATTTGGCTTTTTTCTTGTCCGACAGATGAAAATCGACGATTTTTTTGAGTTTTTAAATTCATTAATATTTGTTGGACAAGAATGAATTTATATTTTAGAGAGATTCGTTCCATAAAAAAAACAACTGTCCACCATATAAAATGCGGCAAATCCTTAGTCTAGTTGAATATAATATTTTTGTTTCAGAATCTTTTCTCGATTATTATTGAAATGAAACTATTGATTTTGATTGAAAGTGTATAATATATAAATTGTTTACTGACATTTTTATTCAAATCTAATAAGAAAAACAATGAAAATACTTCTTCTTCACATTGAATTAATTGTAACAAGACGGATGGTATCCAGTAAAAGTATCACACCAATCGTCAGGTAGAATGACATTTCTATATTATTTGTGATTATGATGTTTTCTTGATGCCAAGAATATTTTGCACAGTTTAAGGATGCCACCACCTCCTTTTTCGTTTTAAAGTCACGGATATTTTTCAAATGTTTGCACAAAAAACACTCCATCACTACTAAGAATATTATATCGGCAACAACTGAAATTGCCGAACTTTATTCGTCGGACAATTGGATGATAGTATTCAGCACATCCTTCTTGAATGGTCCTCAAAAAATCAAATGTTTATTTGTAACATGAGCAAAGTAAGATAAATGCATATAGTCTATTCATAACCAAATGAGAGCAGTGAATTCTTTAATTTTTGAATGAACGCCACATTTTTTTCGTCGGACAACTGGTGCCCTACATTGTATTTTCAAGGTGGAGAGAGAATAAGAAAAAAAAGACATTATTCATAATTTTTATCCCAAAATATCTTCGTTTTCCATTTGTCGGTCAAGGAAATCGCCACATTTTTTGTCGGACAATTGCATTTTCATACTTCATAGGGTTGTATCAACCGATTCTGAAAAATTCGGGAGAGTATTGATACTACATGTTTATGTTGGTAGACCATCATGTTTTCTCATTTCTCCCAGATTGTTTTTATGATTGCATTTCACAAAAAAGAGTATGTTTGATTAAGGAAAAATGAAAATATTGTCGACTTACGAGAGGATGGCTGAAAAAAAACCGCGACTACAAAAATGTTCACAGAGGAAAAATGTGGTAGACTCTACCTAAAAAAGCTATACAGAAAGTAAGAAAACTTTATTAATAATTTGCAATTTGTCCCATCGGCACCCAGAAGACTAACAGGGCAGAGAGCACATCGCGCATATCTGCTAGGAAACGGAGTGTTCCATTTTGCATTCCGTTTCCTATACGGTGAGAGCGACCTGTCGCGCTGACTGTATAGGGAACGGAAAAATGCTGCCCGGTCCACCACTTTTTTCAATATTTGTTTAATTTTTTTTGGAAATGTCTGATTCAAAAAACTTTAGGGTAGTTTAGGATTGAGTTCACAATATTTTTCAATATTTGTTCAATTTTTTTTGGAAATGTCTGATTCATAAAACTTTAGGGTAGTTTAGGATTAAGGTTCACAGCATTTTTAAATATTTGTTTAATTTAGTGAATACCTGTACGTACCTAATTGGTTTCTCCTGTTGGGATTCCTATTTATGTAAATAAATACAATCCGAAAATCATCCATATCTAGACCCATCTGTGAACAATACAGACCTCCATTGATTGTTTCAATTCA
This sequence comes from Adalia decempunctata, assembly GCA_951802165.1. Classification (NCBI taxonomy): domain Eukaryota; kingdom Metazoa; phylum Arthropoda; class Insecta; order Coleoptera; family Coccinellidae; genus Adalia; species Adalia decempunctata. The sequence continues at coordinate 57,954,534 of OX637696.1, read as the reverse complement.
CGTGCTCATTGGTCCATTCCAATCGAAATCGCATATTATTTTTGAGTTAGTGGAAACCTTCTCAAGTCGTCGAAAATGTGGATTAACGTCTCGAAGTCTTCGCGACGAACTGTTACAACCGAAAACAAAAACCCAAACGGGTTCAGAAGCTGCTGTTGCATGATTCGACTGAAAGGCTCTCTAAGGGTAGAATGAAACTTAAAAGATTGAAATAAACAAATTATATAGAAAAAAACAACAAAACCTAATGCAGAAAAAAATCAACAAAAAAGAACAAACAAAACCTTTACTTAATCAATGAAAATTTGTTAAAGTAATGTGTTTTTATCGCTACCTAGCTGAGCAATTGATAGTAAATGAACACATCGTCAAAAATCTCATTGAAGTTTTCAAACTGCTCAGATAGGCGGCGAAAAACAATGCGTCCTATTCTGGTCACCAAATCTGGAGATGACACGACCAGGAGCAAATTCGTCCAAGATCGTCCTTGTTTCACGGGCGGTATGACATGCGGCACCGTCCTGCTGAAACCACATGTCTTCAAGATCAGTAGCTTCCAAATGAGGCACTAGTATCTGTGTTTTCATAGCACATTCACTGTTACTTCATAACCTTCTTCGTTTTCGAAGAAAAACTGTCAAATTATTTCTCGAGATCATAATGCACACCATAACTCCCATCTATCAACTTTCGACCAGTCACGCCAAAATCATGTGACATTATGACTGTCAAACACGGCGCGCAATTCGAATCTCGCGCTCTTATATGGACAAGAGCGTACCCAGGATTTCAGCTAGGGGGGGGGGGGGCAGCTCATACCTGAGAAGATGGTCGGTCAGGTATATTGCCAGGAAACCAAGAAAATTAACATTTATTTTATCTTCAAGGTATCTTCTAGGTACGCCCATGTATATGGAAACACTCTCCACAAATCTTTATGGTCTTTTGTTATTTTGTCGTATCTGCTACCGAAAAAAATTTGAAAGATTCTCTCGAAAACTCAAAATAGACATATAAAAATCCAGTTAATAAGATGCGGTAAAACGTTTGCGGACTCATGTTTATGGTACTGTTTTACCTTTAAATTATGCAAGGAATCCACCCTCTCCGTTTTACCAATTCGGGAACACCCTGTACAAAGGTGTCTCTATAGGATAGGTAGAAAACTAAAAAATATTTGGGGTTTGCCCAGTAAAAAATTGTAATGAAATTGTATACGAATATGTTTTGGTAACTAACACATCGAATGAATTTGTTTTTATGTCGGACTCTCATAGAGGGAACTAATTATACGGTTCGTACCAAGTAGTATTGAACAAAACTTTTTTAATATTAGGTTTATTGGGCAGAATTTCAAGTGAACTCAAACATCATTTAATTTCACACCAAAAAATCACCCCTGATAAAACTCGATACTGTGTACCGTATTCGGAGTATTTTGATTTGAAAATGAAGTACTAGCTGGCCCGGCGAACTTTGATAGGCCGAAATGATACGGTGGATTTCACAAATCGTAATCACCGGTGATCAGAGATCAACGACTTGGTTCTCTGATTTTTGAACTGTCAAATCGAGTTGATTCTAAATTGAGTTCTGACCACCGATGATTAAACTTTGTGAAACCCACCGTTGAAGTTGTATAAACTCACCAATTGCTATTTTTTCAAGCAGGAGATGAAATGGGCAGAATTAAAGTTCCAAATATACAAAATTTCAACACATTGTTTTTACACGAGAAGAATTTTCTTTATTTAAGCGGTACCTTATACCTTTTATATAACTTTTACAGTTCTCTCATTGCAGTACCCTGGAATGAAAGACACCACGAATGCAAATATGAATCACGATCGAATTAAATGGATGAGGAATAGTTTCAATGATGAATTACCTTCGATCACATGCCCCCTCCTAAGATTTTGATGGCCCTAACGTTTTTCAGCACGACACCTCAATATTACCTTCTAATTTTGTAAATGAACTTCTCCATGAGTGAGTCGACGTAATATCAAGAACAGGAAAAAACAAACACACTTCGATTTTATTATTATAATCTTCGACTACCGGTTTCGGCCTTAGGCCATTATCAAGTCAGCTGAAATTAAACAAAACATAAATTATGAAGGAACATATTCAGAAACAAACACATTTATTAAAAGGCTCTTTTTTGTCTTCGGGGTGGTCGCACGTGACTATTTTTCCTGTCTCACCTTCTTGAAGGAAAACACTCACAGTTAATAGAAATAGTACTTTCCAGGTTGTTCAGCATATATATGGACAAATCTGATTTTTGGAAAAATTGTTAAAATGTAAAAAATTTTTTGGATTTCTCTTTTTGTATTCTAGTTCTTCAGACATCAGAATGGAGGTTATAAATTGTCAAATATCGAATATTGATAGACATTCGAAATTTATGTATCACAGATAAACGCAGTATGAGGTCGAGTGTAAGGGAGAAGACAGCGGAGTGTTGGGGACATATGAAAGAAAAATAATAACAACAAAATCACTCTCAACTAACCAGGCCGAAGGAGTTTGAAAAGATTGGGCGCTGGGAAGTCTCTTATGTCATTTAGAATCTTCTAAATTCACATCTGTGAATTGTCTTTGTATTTTAAAATTTCGTGTTGTTCTAGGAGAGTCAACCTGTAGAAATTACTATCATGGTGTAATATAGTAAGGTTGTCCACCGATGTGTTGTGACCCAGCTCGTTTAAATGGTTTCCTAAAGCAGATGGTGGCTTATTTTTTACGTGTTCAGAGAATCTGATTTTTGCAGCTCTAGTAGTCATTCCTATATAGAATGCCGGGCAGTCACCGCAGTTGATTTTATAAATTCCGTTCTTTTGGCTCACAGTTTTTATGGGTTTGATGTTAACAATCATGTTTCCGAGGGTGGTGTGGGAATTATTTACCAGACTTAGGTCATGTTTACCCAAGAGGGATTGTAGTCTCTGGTTAATGGTGATGTAATAGGGGATGGCGATGTATGTCCTTTTTACGGGGGTGTGTGGATATATCTTTTTTATGCTTCGTTTGTTAACTATGGATGTAAGCACATCGTCCACATATTGTGTAGAATATTGGTTATTGGCCGCAATTTTGTAGATAGTGTTGAGTTCTTTTAAGTAATGTTCTTGTGAGAGGGGGATGTTGAGCATTCTGTTTAAGAGAAAATGGAAAGCTGTCTTCTTGATTTGAGGAGAGTGATAGGAGAACCTGGGTATTACAACATCAGTTTGAGTTGGCTTTCTATAAATGTCATATTCGAATGTGTTGTCAGCCTTCAGGACTATGTTTAGATCTAAAAAATTTATGCGATTATTATCGGATATTTCAAGAGTAAACTTGATCTTAGTGAGGGAATTGATGAAATCTAGAAAGGTATTTAGCTCTTGGATAGTCCCGGACCAAATGCAAAAAATGTCATCTACATAATCACTCTACTAGGCAAATACCTAGGAGAGTGCCCTTCACTCGATTCCTTCAATGTTGACCAAATCGATATCCGATCATTGGTGAACTTAACAGAGTTAATTACGGAACAAAACTTCTTCTCTTTTAATGAGAAAATTTACTCCATGACCGACGGGTTACCCATGGGTTCACCATTGAGCGGTCTTCTTGCCAACATCTTTGTTGACTCCATAGAATCTCAAATTCATAAGCACCCAATTAGTAAGAAAATAATTCTGTGGAGACGTTATGTAGATGACATTTTTTGCATTTGGTCCGGGACTATCCAAGAGCTAAATACCTTTCTAGATTTCATCAATTCCCTCACTAAGATCAAGTTTACTCTTGAAATATCCGATAATAATCGCATAAATTTTTTAGATCTAAACATAGTCCTGAAGGCTGACAACACATTCGAATATGACATTTATAGAAAGCCAACTCAAACTGATGTTGTAATACCCAGGTTCTCCTATCACTCTCCTCAAATCAAGAAGACAGCTTTCCATTTTCTCTTAAACAGAATGCTCAACATCCCCCTCTCACAAGAACATTACTTAAAAGAACTCAACACTATTTACAAAATTGCGGCCAATAACCAGTGGCGGCTCCTCCATTTGTGCACATGTGCACGTGTACCCCCAAGTAATATCTTCATCTAAAGGAATTTATTTTTGTGTTTGACGTAAATGTAACGTTTTCCATTGGGTATTTAATTTTATTTTCAATTTCCGATGTTCCGGTACACGGTTCTATATTACTGTAGAGTGTAGACTACTATAGAAACAAGAAACAGACGGCAGGCGAACTCACAACAGTCAAAACTTCGAACGCCAACGGTCAATGCAAATACGCGTAGCCCGTACACTGCACTGTCGAACTGATCCCTCATTGGAGCAGCAGCTACCCTTCGCGTCCCGCACTCCCCGTAACAGTCCATAGTATTTAGCTGGCATAGGTACACATCCAGCATGTGCACGGTCGTCTGTTGCATAGACAAGCTATAGATAGGCAACTCTTAATTCAAATTCTGTTCATTGTGTCTGCGCTATGTATACTCGGTCGTTAGTACTAACAGCTGATATCGGCGTAAAAAACAGACATCGTTTTATGTACCATTTGTATAAAAAAATTTCAAATTTCGAGTTCATTAGATACGATGATTATTTGTATTCCAGAGCAATCACTAAATCTTATAAAAAGCATAAAATGTAGAACACCAGTGATTAAAATCAAAGTCTTATATAGGAGTTAAATATTATTCATTTATACATGTTTGTTTATCTACATGAATTAATGTCAAGGCAAATAATAATATTTCACTCAAGAGAACACACAAAAATATTTAATTGGTTGTATTTCGCGCAATTATGGCCGCAAATTTGAGGAATCCGATTAGCATTAGCGTACAATATTCAAAAACAAATTAGGTGACATTAGAAAAAAAACAGAAATCAAAATTGCTTGTCCTGGTCTATTCAATATTTTGTCTGAATTAGATTTAGCACTCAGGGATCATTTGGATCAATCCACCCCAGTATTCAGCGGAACATCCAAAGACATTCAAAATGAATAGTTGGACTGTATGCTTTCATTGCTTTCTGTGTGTCATGCACACATTAAGAAAGAACTTGCTGCCTCAAAATTCGTGTCCCTGATAAGTGATGAAACAATTGACATTTCAAACATTTTCCAAATGGTTATAGTTTGCCGTTATGCTTCAGCAGACGGTACCCCTATTGTGAGAATTTGGGGTTTTCTGAATGTTATTCCAAGATAAGGCCAAAGAACATCACAAACTGCTCTAAACTGCGAGATTCGAAGTTTTATTTCACATTTTTTTCCTCCCCAGAACCCCCCTTCCCTATGTAGTCCGTACCCTCTAGACCCCCCGGTATCTGCCTACATGTGCACTCCCAAAATATAAATCCACGCGCCGCCACTGCCAATAACCAATATTCTACACAATATGTGGACGATGTGCTTACATCCATAGTTAACAAACGAAACATAAAAAAGATATATCCACACACCCCCGTAAAAAGGACATACATCGCCATCCCCTATTACATCACCATTAACCAGAGACTACAATCCCTCTTGGGTAAACATGACCTAAGTCTGGTAAATAATTCCCACACCACCCTCGGAAACATGATTGTTAACATCAAACCCATAAAAACTGTGAGCCAAAAGAACGGAATTTATAAAATCAACTGCGGTGACTGTCCGGCATTCTATATAGGAATGACTACTAGAGCTGCAAAAATCAGATTCTCTGAACACGTAAAAAATAAGCCACCATCTGCTTTAGGAAACCATTTAAACGAGCTGGGTCACAACACATCGGTGGACAACCTTACTATATTACACCATGATAGTAATTTCTACAGGTTGACTCTCCTAGAACAACACGAAATTTTAAAATACAAAGACAATTCACAGATGTGAATTTAGAAGATTCTAAATGACATAAGAGACTTCCCAGCGCCCAATCTTTTCAAACTCCTTCGGCCTGGTTAGTTGAGAGTGATTTTGTTGTTATTATTTTTCTTTCATATGTCCCCAACACTCCGCTGTCTTCTCCCTTACACTCGACCTCATACTGCGTTTATCTGTGATACATAAATTTCGAATGTCTATCAATATTCGATATTTGACAATTTATAACCTCCATTCTGATGTCTGAAGAACTAGAATACAAAAAGAGAAATCCAAAAAATTTTTTACATTTTAACAATTTTTCCAAAAATCAGATTTGTCCATATATATGCTGAACAACCTGGAAAGTACTATTTCTATTAACGGTGAGTGTTTTCCTTCAAGAAGGTGAGACAGGAAAAATAGTCACGTGCGACCACCCCGAAGACAAAAAAGAGCCTTTTAATAATTGTGTTTGTTTCTGAATATGTTCCTTCATAATTTATGTTTTGTTTAATTTCAGCTGACTTGATAATGGCCTAAGGCCGAAACCGGTAGTCGAAGATTATAATAATAAAATCGAAGTGTGTTTGTTTTTTCCTGTTCTTGATATTACCTTCTAATCTCTATTTTGGCCCCCCCTGAGAAAAATTTGTACGGGTTTCTGCGGGCGCCCATGTGTGGTGAATCGTTTGTAATTCAAACTTCATGTGAATTCTTTCGATCAGAACCTCACAATTTCATGTGAAATGTTTCAATCGCTTCATTTCGTTTACTTCAAGCCCCGAATATTATTTTTGATTTCATATTTTAAAATTGAACCAAAAATATTTCTCTATTTCAGTGAGTTCATACATTACTAAAAACAGAGATGTAGGGTAAAACCCGGATAGATGCCCCAGTTGGATAGATGCCCCAGTTGGATAGATGCCCCATTTTCAATATACCTAATTTCCCAAACTTGCCACTAGGAATTAATAGTGTAAGAATGAGCGACTGACACCCTAGACCTCAGTTGGTCACGAAATATTGTGCAGAGAGGACGCGTTTTGCAAGTGTATGTGATTATCTCCGCAGCGAACTTCGAAAACACGTAAAAGTTTCAAAAGTTAGTATTTGCCGTTGTAGAACTTTTGAAGTAGTTATAAATTCCGTTATATTTTTTATTATATCGATACACTGGTTCTTTAAGTGTGCATCTAAGTATGACTAGTTGCCTTTTTGTTTTTAATTTGTGAAAAAAATGCATAGGCATCTATCCCTATCAAAAAGGATAGTTGCCCTGATTTTCCGAGGTATAGAAGCCCTTAGGTCTAAACACCCTCTATACCTCTGTATAGTCTGAGTGTTAATACTTTTATATATTTTTAGTGTTCTGTTATAGTTTGTGTACCAATCTGAATAAAAAAATCAGCAGATATTTTGAATTCAAACGAAAATAATATAAAGAAGAAAGTTGTGGCTGAAAGAAAGGAGAAACAAATAAAAAATAAGAAAAAGCAATACAGGACTGAAACTAAGGAAGAAAAAAGAAAACCCAAGATAACAAAAAAAGGAACCAAATACAAAAAAAACCAGAAAAAATGAAAATATTAAACAAAATAATAATCATTCTTCTAGTGATAGCTATGATGAGGAAACAGCTGATTTCTGTGAAAAGGAAAATAATAATAATTCAAAAGTGAAACGGAAAGGAGCTTCACTAAAAAGGCAAATTATTCATAGTTCTAACAGCGAAGATGAAAACAAACCACCTAGCTTCATATTCAAAGGAAAGAGAACAAAAGGATTGCCCATAAAAAATGATAGAAAGTATTAACAAATAACTCTAAAGACAAAGAAGAATGTTATTGCATAGAGTGTTTCGAGAAATATGAAAACACAAAGTCTCAATCCGACTGGATTCAGTGTATAAGGTGTCACAACTGGCTTCATGAAACCTGTACACTCTTTAGGAACTACTGCTCAAGATGTGGAAAACTTAAAGCACTATCTGACTGATCTTCTCTTCGTTGTTTTTGAAAGAGTACATATTGCTATTTCTGTTGAAACCTATTATTTTATATTTTATAACAACAATGAAAAATTCATATACCTATTTGTTGATACCTAACTAATATTTTATGATTTAAATAATTCATATTTTCATTTAATGAATGCTTCTGAAATTTGATTAAGTACGCTTATTTATGTTATATTACGATTATAACAGACATAACGAGAAGAGATTTCATTGAATTTGGTTGGGTTTTGGGATAACACAATGTCAAGGGCATCTATCCCGGACTGTAGGCATCAATCCTTCTCAGTAATTTCATGGTGGGGCAACTATACATACCTGTAAGCATCTATCCCCAAAAAAAGTGTTCCACAAAAATCAAAATTCTGTAAAATCTGCAAATGCTAGGTCAGAAAAAACTAACAGTATTTCAAATAATAAGGCTAGCTACTTTTATAGAAATAATTCATATAAAATCGATATTTTCGAAAATATGAGGCAATTTCAAAAAGTGGGGCATCTATCCGGGTTTTACCCTAATGAATTCATTACAGCATCGTTTTCAGTTACATTTTTCGATTTGTGGTTGTCAACAATGACTTCCGATCCTATCAAATTTCAGCAGACGTCAATTTTCGTATTTCCGAACATTCACAGTATTCACACCAACTGCCAAGATACAATATGAAAGTCACTAGGACCTATGATTTGGATTTTTCATTGAATTATACAAAATTTGACTGAAATAGAGAAAATATCGTCTAATACTCGTTGCAGAATGCAATTCCAATACTCATGCGTTCGAAAACTCGCTCCTTCGTCGCTCGTTTTCGAATTTCGCATTAGTATTGGAATAGGAGCCCATTCTGCAACTAGTTTTAGAATATACTATTAAGAAACATATTATCATCCTCGATATCTATTTTCTTGTTGTCTCTCGGAATATATACGACCTCTATATTTCTCGTTATTTTTTAATTTCCAGTTGACGCAAACATACAACTCAATCCTTACCAAAAATTTGGCTTCGCTTTATGACTCAATAGCAGGATTATAAGCCATATTATACCTTTCCTCAGAACTAAGGAGAATCTGCCTCTTTGAATTCTATTATCATTTGAATCTCCGCGGTCTTCACTCCTTTTTGACTCACACTGAAAAAGAGCTCCTCGAAATATGTTTGTCGGAATATCAAACCATTTATGTTTTCAATAAGTACTTTCGAGAGCTGTTACACCATTAATCCTATACTATACGGATATCACTCACAATATCTCATCAAGTGACATAAAGTCCCCCTATGGCGTGTGGCTCGTGCGATCCTTTGAACCTTCGATTACTTCCACAAGATTGACTTCATGAGGATTAAATCGGATAAGAGATCGTGTATTCGAAACCAATGAGAGATTAAAAAATGGGTCACATAAAGCACTCACGTGAAGCCAGAACCGCTCGTGCATCTACCTTGTAACTGGATCCACTTGTAGGTAGATTCGCATTCACGAACACAAGGAAAAATGTTGTTTGACGGCTGTCAGAAAAATCCCTCATGATCCCAAATCCCAAAATTTTGGGGGTAGCTCAAATACGTCATTCTTCAAATTTCGTACAGAACCATTTTCACACTCAGAAAAACAAATATTCACCACTAAGAAATTTCGAATGTATGTAAGAAATATCTATTTCAGTATACGTCCCAACAAATATTTTTTCAAAGTTATGTATTGGTTTCTTACAGCATTGACATCTTGATACTAAGAAATCATTTATTTGTGATTAATGAGACATAAGATTGCTCCAAAGAAACGATTTCTTCATATTGATAGCATGTATGTGCATACAAATAACCAGATTTAGGGAATATGAAAGATTTCTTAACTGTTATTGAATGATTGTTGATATTAAAATTGATCAATTAGGAATTAATGATTTGAAATTCATGAATACATAGTATTCTTTATAGTTAAGAAATCAAATATTCGTCGTGATTATCTCATGTTAAACAGTTAATAAGTTTTTTAATATTGAACAAACAGCATTATTATTTGTATTATAGTACTCTTAACTGTTATGTATCATTAGCTAGTTGTTCATAAGATACTAATTAGGGGTGAAATAAAAATCTATTATGATGTGAACAAAATATATTCATTGAAATGTCAAAAACATCATGAACATAACAAAAAATATCATACTGGGTGGAAGGTCCTGGACCAGGACTGTGCAGAGGTTCCGGCACATCTTCTGACGAAAAGAATAGGTCACTGTCAGCTGATTGGTTGGTCCTGAAAAGAATTAACATGAGTTGAAATTTGGTACCACCAAGTTGAAACAACATAAAATTTCAGTATTAAAAAAGCCCGTCTATATTTTCAGAGTTTTTCGTATAAGAGGCTCGACAACAGATATTTTCATTTTGTACAGCCTTGAGAAAGGTTATGAAAATGATCGATAGTCCGGATGTATAAAAAAAAACTACTGATCCTTTAGACCTGAAAATTCCCACAAAATTTCACTTTATAAATAATCACGTTCAATAAGTCTATCTCCTAGTTTCCAATAAATCGTGAATATGCATAGTAATATTCTTCGAACCTTGTCTAAAAACGATTGATTAATAATTAATTCTCATATTGACTGTTGTGAATGAATGGTATTTTGAAAATTTGTGGAGAAAAAAAATTTTTTGTAGGAAATGAAAATTCATTATCGAATCAAATAAAAGTAAACTTAAATTGGCTCGAAAAGCGTCAACCAAAGGGATATCCTTGTGGATTCATCATAACCCCACAAATAACGAATATCTCCATTTCACTGAAAATATAATGGAAAGCACGACTAGTTCAAATCTAATAATTTAATTAAAAACAATAGCTCACCTTTTCATGAGAATTTATAATGAAATGTATAATCAGCAGGTATATACCGGCAACACATTCACAGAATTCACTACACAACAAACAGGCACAGACTGTCAACTGATGTTCCGCGTCTTTGTTAGCCGAACGACATCGGAAACGAACGAAGTGGACGTGTTAAATATCCTTTATTTATTGTTAAAATATCACTTTCTGGGTAAGAAACATAATTTACCAATAAAATTATGTCTGCATTCTATACCTTCTGTTCAAATTATTCACCACTAAACTGTACAATATCTTGGATAGCAAGAAATAACTATTTGAATACTAAAATGAAATATTGATGGTTAATAAATATCTTAACATTTAAAGAATATGAGCAAAAGAAACGGTTTTCTTATATTTAATTTTCTGTAAAATTAATAAGTAGTAAATTTTTTTAAATGATAAGTTCTGTTGTTAATTATAAATGAATATTGGACTAAGAAATCGGAAAGTTAAATATAAATAATAATTTTTCTCAGTGCACGCCAATGACGAACCCATCACTCAACAATTTTACGATTTGGCCGTTTGGCGCGTGACCCCTATTCTTGTTATTAAACTGACGCCGAAATGCCCGCCTAGCTTCTTCTATCGAATTGCTTCTTATGTAAGTTTCTCCACAAAGCACAAGTTGTTGAATTGAGTATTCCATGAAAGTTCAAACGAATGTTGAAATAATGCCTCAAAGCCAAAAATTAAACAATTTAAATAAATATGGATGAAAACTAACAAACTTCTCGTAGAAAAATGACGTTTCACGACCACAGAAGATTTTCCCACAGAAAACAACTTATTGAGTTATCTCGCAGGGAATTTATTAGTGGAATAAAATGGGTATTGGGTGGTCTACTATGACCACTATGAGGAACCCTGAAGAAGAATTTCCAAAATGCTCCAATGGATTAGAAATCAGAAAAAATGTTGAAGTACATTAACATTGGTCGCAAGGAGAAATGGAATGATTTTGGGACCAATATGATTTTTACTCTTTCCATTAGAAGCTAATGGGATATTTAGGGAAATTATAGTTGACGCTGCTTCTCTGGTATAGCCGTCTTAGGAAGTTAATCCTGATTTAATTGCTCGTTGACTGGTTAATATTTCAAACTCAGTTGAAATTTCTAGATCAAAAATGAACGAAATGAAGAAAAGTTTACAAAGAACATCGACATCTGTTCAAGATGTTATACAGGGTGAGTCTTGAACTTGTACATTTATTTTAACTGTAGGTTACTCTAATCAAACTAAAAACTTTTTTCCTATACAATTTTTTAAAATTCGGTTTCGTTTGAAAGATACAGTTTCACGAAAATCCAGGAAGAAAACACTTTCCTGTTCATATCTTCAGAACCGTTATTTCAAATGAGATGGATTTGGGTTGATTGTTTACTCTCTTCATGGTGTATATTCTTCAATACAAACTTATTATATTTTTCTCCTGGTGTGAAAGTTACAGCGTAGTCGACTCATAAATTCACGCGAAAATACTATTGAACCACTAGAAAAAACTAAACAGTTCATATTTTCGAAAGAATCAACAACAATCAACAATTTTAGGAAATAAACGTACTCTTATGTAAACTCTCTATGATGAAAAAACGTTTGATGTAGAGATATTAAGTATTGATCTCTCAGCTATTGAAAATTGATTGTTGCCGGTCCTAAATATCTATCTAAACAATATCCTCTTGGAATTTTAACACGACACTACACGGTTATTATTACATCAATTCACTAAAAGTCTACACATAATCATAACCTGTTTTCATTATTCTATGTGAATAAATCGGATGGCGCAGATTATCGCCGTCGTTCATGGGACCACAGACTGGTCTGTGATGGGACTAACGTTGGAGACACAGAACAACAGTTTGTCTTGTGTGGCGGCTACCTCGCATTGCGGGGTGGCGCGGCGTTAGCGCACCGTTATAGGCGACTGAAATTAAGATCGTAGCGCTATCGGCGAGAATCAGAACTACTCGATGGCATTTCCAAAGAGCAATGCCTAGAAGCCTTTAGCGAAAAGTGAACAAAACTAGTGCCCCTGCGACAGTTATCCGTTAACGATAGGGGACGTACTGCCTCCTTGGTTTCGCCTATACCATGGTTTGAAGAGAAAATCAGCAATCTGGCATCATCTTCTCAAATGTTCTGTAAAATATCACAGGAGATGAGTTAGGTTAGGTCACTGACCTCGAATCTTTTGACCTAGGTTGATGGAATTAGGTAAGGTTAGTGAGAAAACAATTTTTTATGAAATAGTTTTGAGATATCGAGGGAAATATGAACAAATTAATAGTGTTTACAATCAAATCTTCAGGAAAATCGAAGAAGGAACTTATTTTGGTGGGAGAAATATGACTTTTCAATTGCAGAAATAATCGGACAAAACTAAGTGTTTTTGTTAGGAAAAATCGTGTTTGTAACATACTTAGTCAAATAAGGTTAGTGCTTCTTGAGCTTTTTCTAAATGTTTCTAGCATCTAGCAATCACTTCAATTTCAACCGAAAAATATGAACTTTGAGGTGTTTGCAGAGAATCGTATCAGGCAGGTATTTGGCCCATTTTTTTTATATATCTCCTTAACAGAGTCGAATTCGGAAAAATGGAAAATGAAAAAAAGATTTCTTTTGGCCTCAAGAATCTACAGTAAAAATATATGTACAAGACACAATTAAATGTACTAGGTCTAGAAAAGCAACTGGTTTTGAACGAATTCATCCTGAATTCATATAAAAATTGGGAAAGAAAGCTCTATGTTGGATATTGTCTTTTCATGATGATATAAGGAAAATATGAATTGTTCTGATCAGATCCTTAGTCTTATCACTTTCATTGAATCAGACTTCTCAAGCAATTGGAATGTAGAAAAATGGTTAGTCTGATTGGGAATACGAGTATGTTGACGGATGTGTTTTTGTTGATGGTGATTAAATAATATACACGAGCTCTCTTGGAGAGAAGAAATGGACTATTGTACCAATTCTTACGGCCTCGAGAATTAAAGAAAAAAATGGGTGTTTGGTAGAATGAATACCACAAAGTAAATACTGAAGGAATGGTACTTACGGTGGTTTAGACGAAAAGTAACGTATCTGCTTCTATCTGGTTTCATGTGGTGTTGTGCAGGGTAAAAGTTCATATCACATACGAATTCACTTTGTATAAAGGCCAAAGGGTGTCGATCACTGGCGAACTAAAGGCCGACGACGTGGAAAGTATTTGCTATGGGCTTCGAGCTAAGCCGTGTAAAACAATGCGACTAAAAGGCCGGTGGCTTGGAGGACTGAGCAGGTATATGCTTGTGAGATTTTTGAAACAGCCATAGAATCGCACAGAGCACAGAAGATCTCGGTCTTATTCTTAACCGAGTAAGCCCATCCTATATATAAACTTTGTGGTATATAAAATATAAAGTATGAATTCTGAACAGTGACAGTAGAAGTTTCAAGACCTTCGAATATGGGACTTCCACAAGGATCGGTTTTATCTCCCCTTTTTTTTAAATTTGTGTTTGAGTGATATTCCTGATACTTCCACCGAGAAATTCGTTTATGCGGATAATATTGATTTTTCATTATTTCTAAATTATTGAAAATACTCCAAGTGAAGATTCACAAATTCGAAAAAAATCATGGAGTTTCTGCCCGATTTCCAATGAAACAGAAGTGTCCTGTTTATATTTGAAAGATCACCAAAAACATAAAACATTCAAAGTTAGTTGCAATATTACAGTTTTAAATCATAATTGAACCCCTAATTTTCTTGGAATAAAACTATATTCTTCTTTGAATTTCAAGGAACATTCGAGAAGTTTACGTTTCACGTTGAAAACGAGGAATAACATATGTAAGTACTTCAAAAATTAGCTGATACATCCTGGGGTGCCGATGCCACCACTCTACGTTCGCCTGCTTTATACATGGTTTTTCCTGCTGCTGATGTTCTATTTGAATAATATATGTTTGGTTATTGGGTATAGGTGACCAAAATTATTCCAGTGAAATACTATTTATTTTTATTCAACAATGACGACGTTTCGGCTATTGGTTGTAGCCATTCTCAAGTCTAAAAAGAAATTACTCTACTTCAGATCTTACAACAATAGTCACAATAATATTAAAAAAATTAAATATAATATTATACAGTTTTATATACTCTTTAGGAACACAAAAAAAGACTTTGGAACAATATCACAAACAACAGAACACAAGACAGTAATCTAGAGAATTCTCTCACCACTATGAAATAAGCTTTTCCACAACAGAGCAAGCACCATCGTTATTTTCATATGTATCCATGATCTCTGAGGCACGAAGACATTATATGTAGTTATATTCTCAGGAAATCTCCACGTCAAACAAGTCACCATCGTTATTTTCATATGTATCCATGATCTCTGAGGCACGAAGACATTGTATGTAGTTATATTCTCAGGAAATCTCCACGTCAAACAAAGGACCCCGCACTTTTACTTAGGAAAATGGCGTTCCGTCAAATTTTCTAAAATTTTGGTATAATGTAGTACTCGACCTACTGATCAAAAGTGTTCATGGCCCCAACTCAATCCTATGACTAGTTTTCGAGATACAGGGCGTTGAAGTTGAGAATTACCCACTTTTACTACGCTCGTATCTCGAAACAGAATCGAATCAACTTCAATTTTTCTCAAGAAACATTTCATGACATCCCCAGGGAGCAACCGTATAGAGGAATATGACCGAAAATCGTTACTAATACAGGGTTATCCATAATTGAATGCATGCCCGATTTTGAAAGTATAAAATATGTCAGTTTCAGAGCGAGAACGTTCGAAAAATGAACTATTACACTAGATATGTTGTTGTTACATCGAAAAAGTCTGAAATACCAAGAATTTATACTGGGTGATCCATTATTATAGAAACTATTCTCAAGGAAGATTAAATGGTCACCCTGTATTTATGGGTTGATTCAAGGTGTTTGTTTAATTTTTTTAGAACATATCATCATGGACTTCAAAGAATACAGGGTGATTCAGTCAGGAAATAAACGTTGAACCTCACGAAAATACCCAAAAACCACTTTTTTTTTCATCACCCTCTATTTCAAAATTAAATCCGAAGAGGTCGGAGTTTTCTTTCACCATTGTACTTGATATAAAAACATCAATACGACTGAGAGTTTTCATCCACTTCCTATGACCAGATTTTGTTTTATGTTATACTTTTACTTGCATTTGGCATTTTCAACTGATTCGTAGGAGGTTTGGAAAACAAAATCATGACATCAATATAGGCGTATGTCATCGAACACTTTTGAGTTGTCAGTGTTTTGTAATATCAGCATACCAGCAAAAAACTATATTTTGAGTGTTATTCGTGTGGTTTTCAGTTCAGTAACTTCAGTACAATATGGCATTTGCAAATAGAGAAAGATGTTATGTTTGCGAACAAAATTGTATCCGTAGACTTACAATTCCTTTAAATAGAGGTGACAATGTTGATTTGTTTGAAATTGCCATATATAGAAGAGAAGCCGCCGGTAATCCACAAATTGACATTTTTGATGATACCAGAGTGTGTTTCAATTGTCATAACGCTCTTATGAAAGATTTCAATCAGATGGAAAATAATCCTAACTGTCTTCGCATCAATGTATTGGGGCCAGCAAGAAGCCGTTCCTGTATAATTTGTAATACTCATCAAAATGTCCACAGGATAACTTTGGAATGTAGAGTGAACATTTTTGTAGTGTCGAATATCTATGTTCCGGATTTCCTGAGAATTTGTGGCCATCATCTTGACCATCAAGGATTACTCTTGAGCAATTTGCATGCAGGTTTGACTTTTGTTAACAAACCTTATTTAATACCAAATCTTCTTCAATTCTTACAAGAATTGAGAACAGTTGCGTATGAAAATAGGCATGTCAGAAACTGGGAAGATATTGATAGTTTCACCGAAGAAGAGTTTAAAGCTCTCACGTCGATTTCTAAGATAGATTATCAGGAACTTTATGGATTTTGTGATATAATCGAGCAAGGTGGAAACAGAAGGCATATCAATAAAAAAGATTTACTAACTTTCTTGGTTAAAATGAAACATGGTGTTTCAGATGAATTTTTGAAAATCTTGTTTAATTATCCTTCTAGACAAACAGCTAGCTTAATAATCTCGAACGTAAGGATATCTTTATTGCGAAGATTCGTACCTACCAATATTGGTTTTAACTCGATTTCAAGGGAGAATTATATTCATAGACACGTGTCTCCATATACCAATCAGCTCTACAACCCTTCTCCCAATGACCCAAAAGCAATTGTATATATAGACTGTACGTACAACAAAATAGAAAAAAGTAGTAACTTCCGGGTACTAAGACAATCCTACTGCTTCCATAAAAATGAGCACCTGGTTAAGCCAGAAATTCTAGTTGCTCCGGATGGTTATATCTTGGCAATTAATGGGCCGTACTTCTCTGATGCAAAAAATAATGATGCTACCATTTTGCAGCATGAGCTACAAAACGATATTAATGGAATGAGGACATGGTTTCAAGAAGGTGACGTAGTGATAGTCGATAGGGGTTATAGAGACTCTATTGATCTTCTACAGGATTTAGGTCTTCATTACCATATGCCACCATTTCTACCACCATACCAAAGACAACTAACAACTGTCGAAACCAATAGGGCACGCTTGATCACTAGCACCAGGTGGATTGTAGAGGCTAGAAATGGGCATTTTAAATCAATTTTTAAATTTTTTCAAGGTGCGATTTCAACAACACATGCAGCAAAATTACGCGAATTCTACTTGATTGCTGGCGCACTAATAAATAAATTCCATCCTTTAATCAGGATGCCCGGAACATTGGAACTGGCCATAGAAATGTTGAATGATTCCGAAGAAGTCAATATTGTTCAGGCTCGAGTTGAGGCCGAAAATCTTCGTACCAGAAATGGTCGATGGATTCGTTTGAACCATAGACATGTACCTAGGTTTCCTCGACTCGACTTGGAGTATTTGAAAAAGCTTACAGGGACATATCATATTTACTTAGCTGCCTCCTATATACAAGACACGATACAGAGAAACCAAGGAGAAGAAAATACACTTGATATTGACGAATCCATTGAGGAACGAAATTTTTTGAGATTCCGAATATTTTCTAGATTCAGAAATGCTACGAAACATATGCTTTGGGTAGTATTCAGAGAAACCGATGATGAAAATGTAGAAGATCCACCCATTTTGGGTTATTACTGTACTTGTAGGTCCGGTGCCAGGACATTAGGAACGTGTGCGCACGTGGCCAGTGTGATTTGGTTCCTTGGATACGCAAGGAACCAAGAAAATATAACCTTTCCTTCTTTTCAACTCTTGAATTGTATCGACGACGCTGCGAATCGATTGCAACCTGAAAATATGGACATCGGTCCAGAACTGATATGAATCTGGAGATGACTTTGCTTGTTGAGTTTATCCGAAAAGCATTCTATCATATTAGAACTTTCACTTCTTGAAAGTGGACTAGGCCTAAAGGGGATACCACTGTAAAAAAACGCGCCGGAAACTCTACCTCCAAGGTGGTGGGAAAACGAGTTGTAATTTTTTTTTCAAACTGGTTATTTTCATACTGAAACCAGACATCAGAGTTTCACTTTTGAGCCCTGAGAACAGATAGTACTTCACATTCTAGAAAGTTAAAGTATTACCTATATTTGACTCAAAGTGGCATGATTTCAAAATTATATTTCCGAGCACAAAATATCTTGATTCAATTATTGAATACGGTTTTTCCAACAAAGCATTTCTTCGTTTGCAAAATGAATTTTGTTTGCGAGATATTAATCACTTCTACCATCTCTACGAAATTAACTTCGATATACCTTTTCGAAAATACCAATGCCGTTCAATACTATTTAGGCCACAATCGAACCTCAAGTTACGATTCTTTTATTGTTGTTCATGAGTAGTTTTAGATTCGATTTCAGGAGTGGTTCATTTGATTTCGATCAGAATTGCAAATTAATAATTTTCATATTACATAAAACAAAATCTGGTCATAGGAAGTGGATGAAAACTCTCAGCCGTATTGATGTTTTCATATCAAGTACAATGGTGAAAGAAAACTCCCACCTCTTCGGATTTAATTTTGAAATAGAGGGTGATGAAAAAAAAAGGTGGTTTTTGGGTATTTTCGTGAGGTTCAAAGTTTATTTCCTGACTGAATCACCCTGTATTCTTTGAAGTCCATGATGATATGTTCTAAAAAAATTAAACAAACACCTTGAATCAACCCATAAATACAGGGTGTCCATTTAATCTTGCTTGAGAATAGTTTCTATAATAATGGATCACCCAGTATAAATTCTTGGTATTTCAGACTTTTTCGATGTAACAACAACATATCTAGTGTAATAGTTCATTTTTCGAACGTTCTCGCTCTGGAACTGACATATTTTATACTTTCAAAATCGGGCATGCATTCAATTATGGATAACCCTGTATTCGTAACGATTTTCGGTCATATTCCTCTATATGGTTGCTCCCTGGGGATGTAATGAAATGTTTCTTGAGAAAAATTGAAGTTGATTCGATTCTGTTTCGAGATACGAGCGTAGTAAAAGTGGGTAATTCTCAACTTCAACGCCCTGTATCTCGAAAACTAGTCATAGGATTGAGTTGGGGCCATGAACACTTTTGATCAGTAGGTCGAGTACTACATTATACCAAAATTTTAGAAAATTTGACGGAACGCCATTTTCCTAAGTAAAAGTGCGGGGTCCTTTGTTTAAAAATAAAGAGTATTTCACTGGAATAATTTTGGTCACCTATACCCAATAACCAAACATATATTATTCGAACAAAGGTGCAGAACTTAATCAAGGATGTTCTATTTGGTTTAACAGTGCTCATGTCCATAAAATTGATGTACAGCTTAATGTTTCTATGAGGATTATTGGTGGAACCATTAGATCTACCCTTTAGCTTCGTCAAAAGTTCTTCCAAACATAGTACTCCAACCCCCCTCATATTCGTAGACAGGTTGCTGGTATGAATTCTTGGTATTACTATCACTCCTTTCCAAATATATTTGCAATTTTAAGTGACATATATTCCAGATACAAAGCTTGCTAGATTGAAGCCTCGAAAACCTTTATGAATTATACATTATGAAAAAATTTGGAGTTCGGAATGGACTTCACTTGAATTTTTCAACAAAAGTTTAGTTTTTGGTTTTCACCTTTCCATGAAAATTTAGTGTCCTTTGATGGCTCAGAACTGCTCATGGTTCTTGCAGTAGTATGCTTTTCGAATGGAATACTATTTATAGCCCGAGGGCCGAGATGTGAGTGTAGTGAAGAAAAGCAAACTGTTGACAATTATACAGGGTGTTTCTGAATTGATGCGAGAGATTTCGATGAGTGATTCTTTGTTCCAAATGAAGGGTAGGTAGTTTTTAATAGAAATTTTGGGTCAAAAGTCAAACGTTAGAGAGATATCGCAGACCAAAAATGGCGGAAAAATAAGGTTTTTTTTGGATCTCAAAACCGAAAAGCGATGGATGATATTTTATGGGAGTACATATTACTATTATGAAAACACACTTTCTTCATTTTTTTTCCATATTTTTAGAATGGGTGGAGGTGATTGAAGTAGACTATAATTTTTGTCAACTAACTTCGAAGAAAAACTTAGGCAATGACTCGGATAGAACGAAATTCAAATATCTTCCGTATTTTTCTAGTAAGAGGTACCATTCTGAAATGAAAAAATAAAATGTAAATCAGTTCTAAAATGAATTGCACTTTCCCGACACGTAATGATTTACATTTTAGTTTTTCATTCCAAAACGGTACATTTTACGAGAAAAATACGGAAGATGAGAAAGTTTCTAATCAAAACAGGCATTCCGAATTTAATTTTATCCAAATCGTTGCGTAAGTTTTTCTTCAAATTTCATTTTGCGCCAACCTTGAACCGCGATATCTTCCTAACGTTTGACTTTTGACCCAACATTAAGTAAATAGCAAACTACCCTTTATTTTGAAGAATTAATCACCCTTGATATCTTTCGCATCATTTCAGAAATACCTTGTATATTATCAATAATCGATCAGTAGGTACTGTTATGATTCTTTTTATGTGACTTTATATTCCGAATCAATTGAATTTTGAATCTAACAAATCAATTAAAAATTTAAATTTTGCTTTGCCCGGTAATTCTCTATCCCAATTGAGGGTCCAACTCAAATTGAAAGATTTAGATTTATACAAACTTTAATTCTAATATCAACTTTCTCATTCTAATGCACAAAAAAACACTTATTCTAGCTCTAAATAATATTGAACTCACTTATATCTATTTCAATTGTCCATACACTTCAATCCTGTTTTCAAACCAAAACTCTGCTCCGTAGTTTTTCCCTTACCATATAAACACTCTCGTCATTTTTGTTCTGTCCTCCATTATCAATCTTCTCTCTTCACACCTCTCAACTTAGTACTCGTATCGTGTTCTCTCTTGTTGTTTTTTTTAGGCACCTTTAACAGCCCATACTCCATACAATGTTTCAATTATCATTCTAATGTTGTTTTCAACTCTGAATCATCTCATTTATTTCCATTTTCCTTAATTTTTCACAATTTATTTTCTGACTGTTCTCATTTATTTTTCCAATTCAATCTCTCATCTCCCCGGTTTTCATACTTCAAAACATCTTCCACCTTCTTGATTTTTCTAATTTAATCCTAACTACCACATAATCTATTTCTATGTACAAACTTCAAAATGATGTTTCTAAATCTTTCATTGTAATTTGGCCTCAATATATCGAATGTATTTTGAATTTTGAAAATGAACATTTTGAACCATAACAGTACCTTAGTTTACTTGAGTTTATTGGGTACTTGGCATTAAGGGCTATTTGGATCAAATCAAACAACCATTTGTCACATACTACATCTATATTTCGGACAATTGATTGGGTCCTTCATCAGGATGGTTTGACTAGTTGTGTGTAGGTAGGTACCTATATTTCCAGTTGGTTTTGAGGATGTTCATTCGATATCCGATTCGTTTTTGAGATGGGCCGGTACCTCTAAAACAATTCGATTATGAATATATGAGTTCAAATTTCTTTCTTGTTTTTGTTTCAGATTATGTCAAAATGCTTTGTCAAAGTATAGATGCATAGAACACCTGGTGTAACGACTCCCTACTAAAAATCGTGACCAAAATTTGTAGATCAAAACGGCATCCTAGATTTAAGATTTTGGACTAGTTCCGGAATAAATCCGCAATATTTATCGGTCGTGGCGCTACTGCGGCAACGACAAAAAACGCGACCCCTTTCGGGAGAAATGAAACGCTACACAAAATATCACGTTTTCGATCGACAAGAAAGTCTTAAACAAAATCTAATCAGTGCCAACACCAGGTATTTCTATGCATCTATGTCAAAGTCTTTAGAAAAAGGGAGGGGAATTCGAATTCTAAGAAGAAGATGTCTGTGAAAAAAATGTCAGTTTTATCTGTGAATAAATTCAGTATCCCTACACTTATACGGGAGACAGAGTTTTTGCTGAGGTTTCTAACTGTGCCCCGTTTTACATTTCCTCTGCTCATACTGACATTAGGAGCGGGAAATAGATCGAACTGTTTTTTGATCAGTTCCTTGCGCCTTCAATACACATACATGCTATGAGGTTTGTGTTTCAATTCAATACATTTATGTCGAAAAAATGGAAACTTATAGGGAATAACCAAAATTCTCTTCGAGATACATACAAGTTATTTCTCAAAAAAAAATATTCCCCAGGATAAACATCAGAAACTGAAAAGAGCAGAATGTCCATGGTCAGTGTTATTTCCAATACCAAGCGGAACTCCCTATAAAAATTATACCAACATGATGTCGAATTTCAACAGATATCAATGATTCTCAAAGCGATTTATAGATCGGGATGTTTTCTGAACGCTTGTTATAATTCATCAACACGATTTGATCTGAAATCGCCTTGTCCATGCTTCCTTATCTTCGGTAATTTTGTAATGGATTGATTGCAAAAAAATTAGGAATACCAACAAAACAATCGGCAGGACGGCATGGCAAAGAACAGAAAGTTTCCTGACGACGACGTGCATCGCGATAATCACGCAATAATTACAATCGTCCCCTTCCACCACCCTCCTCTCTCCATTAGATCTATGCACAGACCTCGCGTCTGGGAAATACAAAGAGGGGCGTTACTATAGAAACGCTACTCTACCAATCGGTGTCGGTAGTTTGAACCCCTCTGAACACAATGGAGTGAGATCAAAATTCAAAACAATATTGTGCATTTCATATTATTATGGGATTGCGAAGAGCGGCGAACACTGGGCGATGAGAGGAGAAAAAAGGAGATACTGAAAGGGTAGGTACTGTTATGGTTCTGAATGTTCTTTTCCAAAATTCTAAATTAATTTCGATTTATTGAGGCCAAATTTGAAATGAAAGATCTATATACAGGGTGAGTCTTTGACTTGTACATATATTTTAACTGTAGATTCTTGAGGCCAAAGGAAACCTTTTTTTCATTTTCCATTTTTCCGAATTCGGCCCTGTTAAAGAGATATAGCCATTCGAAAAAATCAATCGAGCTGAGTACGTGCCTGATATTATTCTCTGCAAACGCTTCAAAGTTCATATTTTTCGATTGAAATTGATGTGATTATTAGATATTCTGGGTGATACATATAAAAAATACTCGAGCACTAACCTTATTTGAATAAGAATGTTATAAACACGATATTTCCTAACAAAACACTTAGTTCTGTCCGATCATTTCGGCTATATGAAAAGCTATATTTCTCACACCAAAATAAGTTCCTTCTTCGATTGTCCTGAAACTTAGTTTATAGACACTAATAGTTTGTTCATATTTCCTCGATATTCTAAAACGATCTCATAAAAATTGGTTTCTCACTAACCTATCCCAACTCCATTAACCAAAGTCATATGTTTCGGTGTCAATGACCTAACCATACCCATCCTCTGTGCCCTGTGCAGAATGCATATATTCAATTCACCCACAGAACTCTAGAGAAGACGATGCCAAATTGCCGATTTTCTCTTCAAACAATGCGAACTCAAGAAAGCAGTACGTCCCCTATCGTTAGCGGATGAACAATCACAATCGCTAAAGGCGTTGCTCTTTATATGCCAAAAGAGTAGTTCTGATTCTCGCCAACGCGCTACGTTCCCTTCCCCACAGCGTGGATGTAGTCATTGTAGCCGTGACGCAAGAGCGTTGTTCTGTGCTCCAACCAGTCCAACCTAAAACTTTAGTCAGTGATCCCATATACGAAGTTCACTCTTTATTTATTTACAGAGAATGAAGCAAACAGGCTTAGAACTTAGAATATAAAACAAATATTCTAAGCAAACAGGTGATGATTATGTAAATGACTTTCAGTGAATTGATGTGATATAGTAGTGTCGTTCTGGTGTCGAGTTATATTGTTTCGATAGATATTTTGCTGAAGGACCGGTAACAATGAATTTTAAATAGAAACTGCCTATAAAATAATTTCATGCTTCTTAGAATTCAATTTTATGTCCCACGAATGTAGAATTTTATTATTACATATCTCTACATCAAACGTTTTTCATCATAGAGATTTTAGTCTTGACAAAGTTGATGAACATTCTGACAACGTTGGTAACTTGTTGAGAGACCAGAGAAAAAAATTATATTCGATGAGATTTAACTCAGGACAGCATTCAGTTAATTCTTGAAATTCATGATTTTTTCCTCTAATTCAATCTTATACAATTAGGAATAACTTGAGAACGACGCGTTTTATTGAAAAAATATAAGAATACTTTTGTTTTCTAAAATAATTAATTCTTTCGAAAACGTGAACCGTTCATCTTTTTCAAGTGGTTTCATAGTATTTTTGCGTGAATTTATAAGTCGACTATACTGTAACTTTTTTACCAGGAGAAATATAAAATAAGTTTCAATTGAGGAATATGCACCATGAATAGAGTAGACTATAAACCAAAATTCAGTTCATTCGAAATATCGGTTCCGAATATATGGAAAGAATAGTGTTAATTTCATGGATTTTTGACACCCTGTATCTTCCAAACGGAACCGAATTTTGAAAAATGGTATGGGAAATAAGTGTTTCTTTGATGGGAGGAATCTATAGTTGAAATATATGTACAAGTCAAAGACTCACCCTGTATAGATTTATTTTGAAGTTTGTACATATACCGTAGATTTTGTGTATAGTGATAATTAGATTAGGAAAATCCAGGAGGTAGGAAAGGAAAGAGTTTTGAAGGATGGAAACCAGGGGGATGAATTGAATGAAAAATCAAGAGAAGTCAGATAATAAATCGGGGAAAATGAAGCGAAAATGAAATGAAATAATTGTAAATAGAAGCAATAATTGAAAACGACGTGATCCTGAATGCCTAATTTAATAATTAATGAAGACATAAGAAGAAATATGGAGAGAATGTTTGTTGGATGAAAACAGGATAACATTGTACGGACATACTAGATAAGTAGGAGTAGTTTTATAATATAGATGTAGAATAAGTTGTTAATTTTTGAATTTCAATTAGAAGAAGAATTGATATTAAATATTGATATATGTGCCTACCTATATCTAAATTTTCCATTTTGAGTTGAACCCCCAATTGAGAGAATAGTGTTTACCGGGCAAAGCAAAATTTAAATTTTTTTATTGATTTGTTGGATTCCAAATTCATTTATATCCGTTATATAAAGAAAGGCACATAAAAGGAATCATAACAGTAACTACTGATAGGATATCGTATCATAACCTATATTATACTATTTTCGCTTCCCACTGATTTGAACCTTATAACATTTTTAATGAGGGGGTTTTCTACCCCATCGGCGTCTGGTTCAAATATTTTTCACATTTTTCTTCGGTTATAGGTAGACCTCCTGTTGACTTCGTGTTTTCACAAGAGAAATATACTTTTTTACAGAAAATTCGTCAACGTTCAATTCAAAAACGAAAACGTAAACTTAGTACGTTCGAAAACAAAAGGGGCTAGAGGCCAAACAAGGTTGAAAAAATCCATTAAAAACGGAAAGAATTAAGACACTAATCATTTGCCACTATGAAATATTGACAAATGAAATGTGCATACAAACTAGGTCTCCCATAATTAATTTTTTTTATAGAGGAGGTAGCTGCCTTCTCAGCTCGATGATTCTAAGTCATCTCTTCTTGTTAATGTCCATTAAAAACAATTTTCTCATCATATATTCGGAAATATTATTTCAAATGAACTGCATTTTGGTTGATTCTCCACCTTATTCATGGCGCATATTTTCTAATCGAAACTTATCCAATAGTTCTCCTGCATATGAAAGTTGCAGCGTAGCCGACTCATAAATTCGGACAGAAATACTATGAAACCACTAGAAAACGATACATGATTTTCGAAAGAATCAATCATTTCAGAAAATTAAAGTTTTATTTGTTTCTCATTTGTGAACGTCAGTTTCCAAAAACACAATATTAATCAAGAAAGTTTATTTTATCAAGTCACTAACTTGTAAAACTGACAGTTAACTTGCAAAATTTTTACAAGTTAGTAGTATTATTTACATTAGAAATTTTTGTTTCATCGTCATATATGTTGAAAATCATGGTACAATTGTTATTTCCAGTAACACAGATTTTTGATGATTAAAGAGTTGATACTGATGATGAACCATCTGTTGATTCAGAAACTGCTGAACTCAGGGACTGCAGAACATTTGTACTCTCCTTACTACCAAATAATTTGCTAGTCATTTCGATTTTTTTGTTGACCGAATCATCGACATAACTCATCGCAATTTCGATGATCTTCCACCCTCCTGCACGCTTTAGTGCTAAAATATCTCCACCCGAATCCGCAACTATAGTGGCTCCAGTTCTGCGAAAAGAGTGGCCGGTGTATAACTCTGGGTCTTTTAAACCTAAATATTTCGCTACTTCCTTTGGGACACCACCAATAGTGTGCTGGCCAGCATTAAGGGAAATGCACTTTCCATGTCGGTATGTCAAAAAAAATCTTAGGCTTTTTGTTCCAGGAGGCCGAAGATTTACATATTTTCTGTGTAACATGCAGGGCTTGAAACTGCAGCCATCATCGGTTATGGTGAATCTTCTTGTTGTTAAATTTTTTGTTTGCCGCAATGTCACAATAACGTATTTTCATTTTCCCATATCTTCTACATCATTCATGTTTAAGGAGAGAATTTCGTCACATCGACAACATCCAAAAATCCCAAATATTGTTACAATTTTCGCCAGCAACCACTGGTCATCAGGAGCATGTAGAAGAAATTGTTCAGCCTCTTCTTTACTTAATACCTTGGCCTTTTTTGGCGTATAACGCTCATTTTTTCGTTTCAGAAACGCTATTACCTTTTGAAATCTGCAAATGACAACTAAACGTCATATTTTTCAATAAATTTTTTAAGGAAAACAAACCTGCGAACAGGGGCATTTTCTTTCATTTCCAAGCAGCTTTTCAGCATAGACCTTTTTGCCCATAAAGTATTAGGGCTGAATCTAGCTGATAGTTGATTCAAGTAGACCAACAAAACATCTTCAGTTACCCCAATCACACTATTTTTGTTTTGCCACTTTTTGAAGTCGTCGTATTCTCGCTCGTACCTTGAAGCTGATTTTGCAGGTAATAAACTTGAAGCTACACTGCTGGCTGCCTCAATAATTCCTTTTGGTACATTCATTTTCGCTTTCGCCAAAACAAATGTAAAGGAAAATAAACAGACATGTTCATGGCAACGCTTCCGTAGCTTACGACATTTGCGACATTTTTTGGAATTTATCCAATTTTTTCACAAATGAGAAACAAATAAAATATAAAACAATACACGCAAGGTAACGGGTTTTACTGGCTCAAGGAGGTAACTGACTCGCCTGCGGCTCGTCAGTTATATCCTCCATTCGCCAGTAAAAACCCTCTTACCTTGCTAGTAATGTTATATACTATTCCTATGCTTTTTTGTTCAAATCGTGTTCGAAATATTTCTAATTTTATACGATAAAATTTGAGGAAGAAATCATGAATTTCAAGAATAATTTTGATGCTTCCCTGGATTTCAAATGAAATCGAATCGCAGAAAAATTAATCGCACTACGAGTTAACAATGTTGTCAGAATAAGATTATCAACTACGTCGAGACTAAAAGCTAAAATGGAAAAACGTTTGATGTATAGGTAATAATAAAATCCCACAAATGTGGGAGATAAAATTGAACACCAAGGAGCATGAAATTATAAATTTAGTACGCAGAGTTTCTATTAAAAATTATATAATTATATCGCCTATTATTCATTGAATTTCTTTTCATCAATAAAGACGGTTATTATTATTGTTCCCTTATTGTATTAACTCAATTTCAATCGGAAAATATGAGTATTTCAGGCACGTATTCGGCCCTATTTTTTGCAAATGGTTATATCTTTTCAATAGAGCCGAATTTAAGTAGATGTCACTTTTGAAGTTTTCATTTTTTGACATTTGACAAGGGTAAACTACGCCATTTAAAAAATGGAACGATGCACGTTCCAACAACGCGTTGAAATGATTAAAATTCACCATCAAAATGGTGAAAATTTGGCAAAGACGGTTCGTGAAACTCGAACATTATTGGGTTGTCGTGAAGCCCCTTGTCGAACCGCAATACAGAAATTGGTTGGGACAAGTTAGAAATGTGCAGAATGAAACTCATGCGCTTCGCTCAAGAACAGCCGAGGATATTGCTGCTGTAGCCGAAAGTGTTGAAGAATACCCTGCAGGTTTATCCATTCCTCATCGTCTTTTGGAATTTGGCGTTCCACAAACGTCATCACACCGTATTTTGCATAAAGATTTGGGTCTTGAGGATTATAAAGTTCAGCACAAGAACCCAAGCCTGCCGATCATCAACAACGTCGCGTCTTTGCTGAATGCATGAAAATGATCCAAAATTCCATCGAAAAATCTTGAGTTGTGGCGCCCATTTCCACCTCATGCAAAACAAGCAGAATTGTCGCATTTGAGGCTCGGAAAACCCAAGAGTTTCTAACATTTCAGCCTATGAAGGTAAGGAAATATTATTTGAGAAATGGACAAAACCTATCCTGGGTACCTGTAGGGTCACTTACGTTAAATGGGATTTTATACTTATATTTTTGGCCTGGCGTCTATGGTTTGTAGGACTCTATGATATGTCGTAGTATTTTAGATTCGTAATAACTTAGATAAGTGAAACATAGGATGGAAAATAATGAGGTGAAAAAGTTAAATAAAACACTTGATTGTATACAAAGGTGTAACAGGCCTTTATTGGTCCAGTGGAAGTAGTTCAAGCCAGCACTTGCCTTGAAGGGAGAAAAACGAACGAGATACAATTTATCATTGGACTCAAAGCAAAGACCATTATTGATGAGACGAGAACTGGTGATATGCACAAAATGGAGCTTCCTATACCCCGGTAAGGTTGGTACTGGCACAATTATGATAGAATACAATGCAGTTAGAGTTGTTCTAAGTTATAGGCATACAAAGTGTGTCACCTGATGATACACTCCTACGCAGTTTACTTGCAGCTCCGAGTGCATGTATCCTTCCTTCCAAGTGTTACGTGTGAAATCCTATTAGTCGCGTTGGTTTGGAATTGCAATAATCTCCCTATATTTCCTGTTGACTGATAAACGTTGGAACCAGATCGAAGCACTCCTTACTTGTCGGATCCGCCGAGGTCGTTGGGAAGAGGCTTGGTTTCTGAGAACGTTCGTTTCAAGAACTCTCAGTCTCCAAGACACTTCGTGGGGGGATATTTTTCCTGGCAAAAACGATATAAACAGTATATCCTGGACCTCCAAACCATGTATCCCTGTACGTAAAATATAATCCTGAAAGCACGATATTCAATAGAAATGCAATAATGAAATAGAACAAGCTCACATAAGATTAAATCCTGTGAATAGAAACAGAGATATATTAAAATTGAGAAAGTGTACATACTATAAGGATCAAACTAAAATGGCGGATTCATGGAAGAGGAGCGCCATTTCAAAGCATACCTATTGTGAACCCGAATTGAAGTATCAGTGAATAAAATGAGGATAAATTAAGAAGTTAAGTAAAAGTCAATTGCCTCCTTTTGTATTCGTTCATACGTTAGTTCTTACTCCACAGAATCGCATTTCTTCGATGATTGCAGAAAAACAAGAGTACATCATGTAGACCTTCGAAATGTTTAAAGACTCCTATTTATAAAGATGCGAATTGCCCGAAGTATTGCTTGAAGTATTCACCATTCACAGAATTATGAAATAATAATAAATAATATTTATTCAACGTAATTCCATGTTTCGACGATAGACAGCGTTACGAAGTTGGAAGCCATGAAGTAAATAGATCTAGCATCGGTGCATTTGATATTCTTAAGCCGGGTTTCATAAACACGTTGATCGGGTGATCAAATGCTTGATCGAGTGATTCTATGATAAAAAATCCGTAAATGTTAAATTCTATTGGTCGATTTGACAAAAACGTCAAGGTTTTCTGCGAATCACTCAATCAGCGATCTTTATGAAACCCACCATTAGAGTGTAGGAAATTCAAACTGTTACAAGTTTTCGTTGAAAAGCCTATCTATCCTCAACGTGTAACTATTTAGTACGGATTATGGTCCGGCGGGGTCATTGAACCTTACTTTTTCGAGAATGAGTCTGGAGGAACAGTTGCGGTGAATGGATTTTGCTATCGTGAGATAATTTATGATTTTTTCTGTCCGGAATTGGAGGGGATCACAATTAGCGACCGAGATCTTGTGACCTTGCGACTTCTTCCTTTGGGACCATGTAATAGAGAAGATCTACGCCAAAATCCCAGCGTCCATTCAAGACCTCAAAGATGGAATTCGTGAGGCTATGGCGGACATTGGCAGGCACTTTTCGATGTGGTTATGGAAAATTTCATGAAAAGAGTAAGGTCTTGTAGTCGTGGTGGTCATTTGGCTGATGTTATTTTCCATTGATAACGGCATACCTTCCTCTTTATGATGAAATAAGCACCCGATCATTTATCTAAAAAAATTGCATTTTTCTTCGAATGTCAAAATAAAACACCGCCTATTGGAAAACCCTCTTGAATAGGTCGAAATCTCAGATTTTCTTTCGCCAAGTAATTCTTAGGGCCGGTTTCTCATTAGCATGTATGGTAACCTAGGTGTAGGATGTAATGCAGTCGAAAACAATATATCCCAAATTTCTCAACTCTTCAACTGAAAATGATAAAAACAAGTTTGAATTCTACACCTTACGCAAAAACCAGAAATAAAAATTGGCAAACTTACGACATCGAAGAGCGCCACAAAGTAAGAGTCGTGCTAGAACGGGTTATTGAAATGTTATGAATCTGAAAGAAACGGAGTGTATAATTTGCCTCAACTTTTTCAGAGAACAATCTCAACATGATGAGTTGTTGATAAACTTCACAGATGAGAAAATTTAGGCTAAAGTTAACGACTTTGTAGAGTAAATGAGATATTTTCCATGTTCTTCCAGCTAATTAATACATTTCTGCCGGAAACTAGAGACCTGAGACCGCAAAAACGTGACGCTGAGGATTCAACTGAGAAACAAGTAATTTGATATGCAGAACATGCTCTGAGCAAATGGTTTTCGTTAGCGAAGAATCCAGTGACAACATAAATTACAACGTTTTAATCTGAAACAAAAGGTAATGATACCCTGTACATATTATAGCGTGTGTGAAAACGAGTAAAATTGATATGAATTTGGGTAACTACTGTTAGTGATTTCCTTAAAGTCGTGCATCTTTGAATTGGACATATTTCAGTTCAAAAGAAACCTGTTTTTGTGAATTCGGTTCAGTTAGAAGGATATAACCATTATTTAAATGATAAATTATTCAACGAGCATATTATGAAATCCATCATTCACATGGATGGTGAATCACTCAAGTGAAAAACAGCTATAGTGGGCGAGTCGAATATTCATATTTGACCACGACTGTTCAATAATTGCGTTTGAAATCATTTTCATGTTTACGAATAAATGGCCGTTCCAAATTGAACTGACATTTGATGAGATTCTCTGCTCTGCTCATTAGATAGAGTAGACCATGATACTTTATCAAGAAAGATAGAGAGATATGGAATTCGAGGAGTAGCAATGGATTTGGTTGGATTATATTTGAAGAATCGAAAACAGTGCGTCGTTGAAACTGACGAAAGAGGTGAAATACTGTAATCTGAAAAACATGTAGTGAAGAAAGGAGTCCCACAGGGATCTATTACAGGAGCGTTTCTGTTAATTTTATACACAAACGAGTTTCCTGAGGTTATCGAAACTTTCCTAACAATGTATGCAGATGATACGTCTTTCTCAGTATTTTCAGAAAGCGATTCAGAAAATTTAAAAGAAAATATAAAACAATCACGGATAAGACTTTAGGAATGGTTTTTATTTATTTATTCACCTCACATACACCAAAGGTGATTACATGGAAAGGTTTTTATGAAGAATGGATTTACAGTCTTAAAATATGAGGTATAAGAAGAAGCAATAGAAACAATAGTAAAAAAAAAGATGATAAAAGTAAAGTTAGTAAGTAGCATATCACATTTAATTAAATTGGATTTTCATCTTGGTGCAGCAACAAATTGAGCCCCAGTTCCCCCATGCCAATGTTAAAAAAATCGAGAACTATACCCTGTGATAATACCGCATTGCAAATGCCCAGCATGTGAGTGAGTGGTGACGAACTCTTCCTTCGCGCTACAAATGAAATAAAAAACGATCAACAGAATAATCTCTTGAAGATAAATAATATGAGAAGAACCATTGTACCGAACGATACGTTTTACAAATTGCAAAAAAAATAGCGAAAAAATAATTTTATTGAATGATTTCGGAAAAAATTCATCAGAAAATTGCACAAGAATTATGGCCACATTTGTGCTAGTAAGATAAATAAAAAAAATCAGAAAGTTTTATTTCCTTCAAAATATGCATTCGCAGGCTAGAGAAGTTTGTGGGTCATGTGACATCTGTTGTAAAAATAAAACGAGAGTGGGTAAAAAGTATGGCCTTCTTTCACAACTGGGCTTAGCAAAAGAACCATTCGAAATAATGTCATTAGACACAATTGGAGGCTTTGGTGGAAATCGCTCTTTGAAGAGATACCTTCATCTCCTACTTGACCATTTTACTCGATATGAATTTGGGAGTACTTTCAAACAACCGAAGACTCCATCAAATTAATTCATAAAATTCAAGTCAATGAACGCGATGTATCTGATAAACAAACGATGTGTGTCACAGTGATTCCTAATACGACATAGATCTTCTTGTTAATAAAATTCAAGATAAACTACCAATCGAAACATTATTAACAGATCAATACCCAGGAATAAATTCGCAAAAATTCAGACAGCACATGAAAAATTTGAATATTCAATTGATTTTTACAGCAGTAGATTGTCCTTTTTCAAATGGTTTGAATGAACGATTAATCAGGCATTAGTGAACAGAATAAGATGCAATTAAAATGAGAAGAAAAATAGAGCTTGTACGAAAATAGCCGATGAATGTATTGAAGAATACAATGGGACAGATCATTCTGTAACTGGATAAAACCCAGAATATTCATGAAAAAAATGATGCCATTGCTCCAGAAGAACTTATTGAAAAAGGTAATTTACCAAGAGATAAGGAAACAGCAATTAAAAATTCTTTTCATTACACCGCTCTGAAAACCCTATCGAAACATGTCGATTCAGGGCACCGAAAGTGACCCTTTTCCGTGCGGCCGCACCGAAAGTGACCCTTTTCCGTGCGCTGAGACATAGATGCATCTATGCTGAGACACAAAGCAACGATTGCGTGATGACAGTAGACGTCAGTGTTTCGAATAATTATTGTTTTACAATATCGAAATGCTTTCTGTCGAAGAACAAATATCGTTGAATTGTTTTCAGAGAGGTGTAATGAAAAATATCGTTCATTACACGTCCAGAAAGGCTTTTTCCGTGCGCACACGGAAAAAGCTTACTTTCTGGACTAGTAATGAAATATACTATTACGTTATCACGAATACAATAAAAACCTAGTCGACAAGGATAGGACACATTATCATTGGAGATTATTTTTATGTTGAACATAAGTCTGAATTGAACAGAAAAATAAAAAAAAAACTTGATGAAATAAGAGTAGGACCTTTTCCAATAGTGAAGAAAATTTCAGACACTGTATCTATGAGATAGACATTGGAAATATAAAAAAGGACAATAATTATTTCCATGTAACAAAGTTGCTCCCAAATGATAACGCCAACATACAGGGTGGCCAAGATATTGACGTCAAAAAGAAAAAAACAGGTCCCTCGTGTCATGGGCTGTTCGAATCACCCCCATGTAGTTATGCTATTTTCACGGTTTTCGAGTTGTGAAATTTTTTATGAACTTTGAGAATTTTCGACTTGACCGTCTTAAAAAAGATTTGAAAAAAAAGTACAAGACTTCTCTGTGAAATTCTTTTTGTAACTTCTTCTTCTTCAGCCCGTGTCCATCCACTGTCGGATATAGGCCTCTTCCAGGTTTTTCCATGCTAGACGATCTGTTGCCAATCTCATCCATTTTTGTAACTTAATCTCCATGAATTGTACTTTTATACATAAAATAACCAGATTCGTTACTTCGATAAAAATTATAGAAATGTTGGTCTCAAGTGAAAAAGTTACGTAAATTGGATTATGATCTGAATTTTCGAATCAAAAGTAAGAATGTAAAAAGGCTAATTCACGGTTTCTTAGTATGCCTTAAAAACTGCGCTCAACAGTCAGCTTTTAGAATCATTGATAAAAAATGGTACTTAACAATCTACTTTTGCTAGAATTAGCCTTCAAAGTCATCGAGGTGGAAAAAATCAAAGAACTAGACATTTACTACAAAATTATTTTTTGCCATTTTAAGATATTTCTGATCAAGTTATGATAGAAAATGCTGAAAATTAATGAAAATTAGCTTTAGATGTTGGTCCAGAAATGTTCCAGATAAAAAAAGAAAAAGGTATGGCAATAAATCACACATCATAATGTAAATAAAAAGAAATTTATTTATAAAATTTACAGTAGGTGTTCAAAGTGGCCATATCCAGCCTCAACATACATTCTACACCTTCTTAGAAAATGTTCTTTCAATCGCATAAAACCTGCCCTGTTCTCTCTTAGTAGCATACCTTCCTCAAAATAACACCTTTTATTGGAAAACCCTTCATTAGCCAAACGGTAAGACGTCTCAATAGTGCAATTCGTTGATTTAAATATTAGTAAACTATTTTTGGGTTTCACTAATTTATGATCTTGTCACTTATGCAATTTTTGGATATTGATACCTGATAACCTATTACTAATTCAAATTCAAAAATAGTTTATTTCACAATTACTGCTTTACAATAAAGGGAAATTCTGTCAAATAGTGAAAAGGAACAATATAACAAGAAAAAAAAACAAAAGAAATCATTATATCAACTGACAAAAGTCACTATACTCCTTCATGCTATAAGGCTCACATTCAATTAAAAAAAATTTTATTTTATTTTCAAATTGTAAGCTTGTCTTTAGTTCACGGTACATTTTGGGTAAATCATTAAATAATTTAGTACACATAAACTCAACCTGATGCTGTGTCAGGGTCAATCGACATTTGGGGACAATAAACTGATGCATCTGCCTGGTGTTATTACAGTTCTTGAGGTGATTAAAATATTCAGAGTGACTGCGTACAAACATCAAACATCTATAGATGTATAAACCTACAGCAGTCATGATGTTATTACTCTTAAACAAACCACGACATGTTACACCCATTTTCAAGTGAAAGATAGTTCTCAGAGCCCACTTCTGATCAATAAATATCCTATGTGATAGTGTAGTACCACCCCAGAATATTATGCCATAGGACATAAGGGACTGAAAGTTGGCAAAATATATAATCTTCAGTACCTCGAGGTCAACATGATGCTTCATAACATTCAAGCTATAAATAACCGAGTGCAGTTTGCTACTTAAAGATCTTATATGGTTCTCCCACTTCATATTTGCGTCAACATGGATACCAAGGAATCTAGTTGTTGTAGAGACACGTATTTCACCATAATTTAGAGCAATCTCTCTGGGAATTTCTCTTTTAGATTGATCAGTATGAAATAAGATAGCTTCAGTCTTCTTCATATTAAGTACAATATTACTGGCTTTACACCAATCTTGGACACCATACATATTCACCAAACAACGATTCATCAAGGTCTGCAATCCCTTTTCATAAAGAATAAAATTGCTATCATCTGCGTATAGGATTATATTCTGGTTACCAGAATACAAAGATGTTGGTTAATCATTAATGTAAATGACAAACAATAGGGGGCCCAGTATACTGCCTTGGGGTACGCCCATTTTTATATCTTCCAAAGTGGAAGTATAGACTTCACCGTCAACACTCAAAACTGTTCTTTGTTTTCTATTTTTTTAAGTAGGATCTGATTAGACTCAATTGATTATCCCGTACACCACACAATTCAAGTTTTCCTAGAAGTATATTGTGATCCACAGAGTCGAAAGCCTTGGAGAAATCAAGAAATAAACCAAATGGTATATCTCCAGATTCCAATGCATCCATTACCATACGAACAAAATTGAAAATGGCAGTCTCTGTATTTCTATCCCTTATAAATCCATGTTGGCAGTTATTGTATATTTTGTACTTTCTAAAAAATTTCATTAGTCTATTAGCCAGTAACTTTTCAAATATATTTGTCAGAATACTAATAGGACGGTAATTACTAAAATCCTCCTTACAACCTTTCTTATGGATTGGCCTAACAATGGCAACTTAAAGAGCCTCAGGAAAAACACCCTGTATAAAGGATTTATTAATTATATGGCATAACGGTGTTGCAATAGCATCAATAGAGTGTTTGATGACTTTCCCAGGGATGCTGTCATAACCACAGGGCCTTTATTCTTGAAAACCAGGGAGTAGAACCATCGAGAGAACGGCGACGTGGCCCTACTGATTAGTAGGGCGACGTCACCGTTCTCTCGATCGTTCTACTCCCTGGTTTTCAAGAATAGAGACCCTGGAGTCAGTAGATTTAAGTTTCATAACAGTACTGATGAGCTCCTCCTCTGTGACATTAAATACAAGAAATGAATTACTACAACGATTTATATTGATTGGACTTTGACTTGTAGCTATGAGGATGTTTGAAGCCATATTTATGAAGTATTTATTGAAGTTATTAGCTATACCATTAGGTTCACCCTCAGGAGGGGTGTCTACCCTACAGGCCCGGATCTACGATTTTTTTTGACCGGGGCAAATATTCATGATGGCACCTCCCCCCCCCATTTGTGTAATATATGAATTCATTAAAAATAACAAAAATAAATACTAATGATGAGCAAAATATCACAAGGAAAGAAATTAGATTTTTTTCTTCACAGCGTCACGCGGCGCGATTTTCTTTCCGCGAATGCATCTATCAGCTCCTCGAAATCTATTTCGGAAGCAGTTTGGTTTTCTATAGCTTAGGTCGAGAGACCATAGAGACGTTCCTGACTCATTGAGGGACGCAAATAATTTTTTATTATTTTCAATTTTCTGAAACTGCGTTTACATCTTGCAGACGTGGTAGGTAATGTGCAGAGTATATTTTTAAAGCTATACTGACATTAGGGAAAGCTTCTTGCAAGAGCCCGTCAAGGCCGTACCTAGATTTTTGTTTCGGGGGGGGGGGGGGCTCAATAAAAAAGACCTGCTAATTCAAATTTAATTAATTACCATTACATTGGCACGGGAAAAGCCCTCCACTGAAAACACAGTACTAACATATTCGTTTTTAAAACAAAAAACCTCAAATTTCCAGTTCAGTGAATTCACAATATAAAATCAAGCCTTCTAGACTTTTTATGGGCAAATTCTGTTATAACATCATCAGTTGGGATGATGACATCTCTGTGAATTGCCATTAGGGCCAACCCGGTTAGCCTCTCTTGTCCACAAGAATTCCGTAGGTAGGTTTTTAGGCGCCTAAGTGTGGAAAATTACCTTTCCGGGGTGCACGTGGGTACTGGTAGAGTCGACAAGATGTTCAACAACATATAAATGTTGGGATACAATTGTCTGTTGCATTGTCCGACAGCCTCAATGGCGCAAGAAGGCCGGTCCGAAGGGCTTTTGCCCTGACACAACAATTTCCATAGTTGAAATTCGCCTTGTGCCTCGTCTAGTTCCACCAGGTCCTCGTACATCACTAGGTCCCCTCTTTGGAATGGCCTTTCCTTCTCGGAACAGACTGTTGGTATATAAGAGTATACATGGCAGCAATCACTTTCTTGTGGTCAGTAAATCTTATTTTGAGCTGG
Source organism: Adalia decempunctata (assembly GCA_951802165.1). Taxonomy (NCBI): domain Eukaryota; kingdom Metazoa; phylum Arthropoda; class Insecta; order Coleoptera; family Coccinellidae; genus Adalia; species Adalia decempunctata. The sequence continues at coordinate 57,916,273 of OX637696.1, read as the reverse complement.
TAAGTTAAGTCTTCTAATAGGGGTATTGCAACAGTTATGTGGTAATACTGTTCGGGGTTATTAGTATTTGGATTAGCGCGATGCTTCTGTACTGAGGAAGCTTGATCTCTTCATTGACATCGGCCAATAAATCCTTTGCTTCTGTAAATGAATTTGAAAATTATTTTTCAATATTGGATCGAATATCTTGAAAGTGCGATATTACGTTCTCAATATGGTCGACAGCTGTTATTAAGTCACAAAGAGGTGACTGCAGGACTTTGCATACTGTTAATGTTGCTGCAAATACCTTCGCCAAAAAACAGAGTGATACCACGAATTCGCTGGCAAGAGCAGATCTCAGAAAAGAAGAAGCTTTGGTTGAGGTCTCCATATCCGGGTCTGTGCTGAATTGTTTTAAAGTCTCAATAATAGATTTAAAAATTTGTTTAAATTTTAACAAGCCGTTGTGATTTTCCACCCACCGCGTTTCACACATTGGTGTTAATTTCTGCCATGTTGCATCAGGAAAGTTCGCCCTAATGCGTGCCTGAAGGAAGCTTATTCGCTTTGTAGATGCTCTCAAAAAATTTCCAAGTTTAAAGTATGAGAGCTGCAATGGACAAACAGAGCTTGTGGTGAAAATACTGAAAAGATTAATTTCTTTGATCTTTGGAATGTTTGCCGATTTTATCTAGTGTTAATCCATTTTATTTCGGGGGGGGTCCGGACCCCCCGGACCCACCTCCAGCTGGTCTAATGAAGTCGATCTTTCACTCATTTCAGGAACCAGCTCTTTGAAAACCGCTAGTACCTAACAAAAATCAACTGCATGTTTGAAAGGTTATGACCTTCGAAGAATGGGAAATTCGTATGCAGACTCTGTGCGCTTTCTAAGCTTTTTCTGATTTCTGACAATAATCTGTCGAAAACAACCTTAATTTTCTTCGAGAATAAACCAACTAGATCTAGCGTTCTTGACTCATCCTCGCACCTTTCGTAGACCTGCTTTTTCTTCTTGGAAATACGTTTATTTCTGAGAATTGGCTCCACACCCACATTGCGAGATCCTGTTTTCAATAGGTTTTTCTCTCATTCCTTGCAAGATCTTCACAAGACCTTGCATTAACGATAATGAACGTGGAATAATAATTATATCCCCTTTCTGAATTTACACGTTGACCCTATTGATCTCTCGCAGAATCTTATCCCAAATTGTTAGGTTCAGGATTAATCTAAAATCCATCACAGCATGAAGCAAATGATCAGCTGCATACTTGGATTCTGCGACTAGTGAGAATGCTTTGATTTCATCCACAGCCTTCACAACTCCCGGTAAATTATTGAGCAGGGCATTAAGCATTAACAGCTTGATGTTTAGCCCATCTTGTTTGGCTAATTCCTTTCAAATTCGTTTTCGTACACTCCTTCATAATTGTCCATCGTGTGGTTGAACTAACAAAAAAGAATACAGTTTTTGTACAGCACCAAATAAATTGACTGCTTCTGAACATGATGAAGCCGAATGGACACCCACTAGATTCAAAGAGTGTGCTAGGCATGGAACTGATACTGCAGCCATCTCGTTCATCTGTAGAATTCTGGATTGGACTCCTTTATACATATATGCCAGCCATAGTAGATCCGTTGTCGCAGCACGACATTTTTTGACAACTAAATCATCAGCTTGCAGTTTATCTAGAATTCGCTATGATATTATTCTCCACTTTTTCCGTGAACTTCTAAGAAGTCAATAAGACTTTCCTTCATCTCATATCCAGACTCTGTTCTCTTCAAATATCCCTGGTTCATTTGTTCTGTGTGAGATACATCTGGGGTGCAGTCGAACATAATAGTGAAATGTTGGCCTCCTTGATCTCATTAATAATGTTATTCCGAACTTTGGTGACCATTACATCGATAATTTCATTTTGCACAGTTTTGGACAAATAGGATGTTTGTCCCTTTTTTGAATGGTCAGAGTCGGGTCATATTTAATAATAACACTTTTTTCCGAGATAATCAAAAATAAAAAAAATTTACCCTCTGATTGTTTTTGGCGCCCCCTTAAGCTGGCGCCCAGGGCAAGCGCCCCGCTTGCCCCACCATAGATCCGGGCCTGCTACCCTATCTTTTTTACCCTGAATTGTATTGATTATTTGCCATACTTTTTTAGTTTTATTTCCTGAATCTCTCATTAATTTCTCATGAAATTTTTGTTTAGACTTGGTTAAGATTTGATCATATTGTTTTTTTACCTTATTATAAATGGCAGTGAAATCTGAATTTACCCCAGAGAAAGTATATAGTGCATCTAAAAGGTCTTTATATCTTCTTACATCCTGGTCGTATACACAACTTTTAACTGATCTAGGTGTAACCCACTTCAGAGGAAAATGGAAATCAAAAAGCTTTTTATATTGATCCATAAATGCATCCCATTGCCCATTAACATCAGAGAACCTTTCTCTTAAAATTGTGTTCCAATCTATAGTAAGCAATATTTCAAAACGATAAGTTTAGTGATCCATAGGATGAAACTGACAAAATGTTAATTGTTCGATCTTTCGCACCTACAAACAATTCGAGTTGAAATATAGGTATCTGATCTAGCTATTGATCAAATACGTGAGCACTGAATATTTTCGCGTTCTTCTTTCACCTTGTACGAGCTGGTACTATACGCACAATTAATGCAATTCATTAGTACAAGCGAATATCTCATACACCGTAACCCCCAGTAATAAAGTAGCAAGAACTCCGGATATGTTCTTTGAATAAACGAACAGTAAATCGCATGAGGAGGGTGGAAGGGCTGAATCATAAGATGCATTATGTGAAGCATTTCTGCTAGCAATTATGCAAATTTAGTTAGAACTGTTACAGTTATCTGTTTATACATAAGTATCTATACTTCGATGAACTTATAACGAAGCCGTTTCGGGGTATTGAATATTTCTCCAGAATGGGTTGAATGGATTTCCCTGAACCCAAATCAGAACCTTGAAGAATGCATCAACGTTTTTCTGTTCGTTTCTTCTCCGTTGCTTCGTCACTAAAGAATCATCGAACGTATTTTCACTGGATAGTGCATGTTGAACGAACTAAGCAGTGATGTCGAGTCGGAGCTACACATTATTTACAGGAATATCGATATTTTTGCCCATAAAATTTGATAATTTTTATATTAATAACTCATTCATGAATGTACGCACATAAAAAATTGAAATATGTTCATGATAAATGTTCGCTGACCATGAATTTCACTGTTTGTCAACAAAAATTCGAAAACAAAAATTCAAGTTATGTTTCTTGCGATTGTTAATATCGTGGTAGTTATATGATATTGTAATGAGTTATTTTGAAGACCTTCATTATTATGGAAATGGGTCCCAATATCGAACCCTGTGCTACTCCGGTCTCGACTTGCCTGCTGTTTGAAGAGGTTCCTTATTTGACCTCTTGGGATCGATTTGCTTAGTTAGATTTAGATTCAAATATACTGCTCCACAAGAGTTAGGGATATCGTCTTCAATCGTTTTTGAAAGTATGTAATCTTCGAGAAGATCGCTGTAAAATCATTTAAAACTCAATAACAACTTGAATCGATCCAATAAAAATCAGTATGAGACATTTCGTCAATCTTGTCGCCTTTTTTCTGAAGTTTGATTCCTTGCATATGCTTCATGAATTTTCTTATTTTGAAATGAAGTCAGTTAATCAACGGCTTCAATTTTACACGAGTTTTCTGAAAATGCCAAGACGTAAATTAACAAACGCTGAGGCTCATAGGGCTATCGGAATGCTACAGGGTGGCCTAACTCAGGTTGTTGTAGCGGAAAGGCTCCAAGTCAGCCAAAGTGTGATATCTCGACTTTGGAATAGGTTCAGGGAGACAGGTTCCGTGTTGGAAAGACTAAGGCTTGCTGGGCGACGAAAAACAACACCTGCTCAGGATCGTTTCATCACCGTTTCGGCGAGAAGAGACCCTACATCTACGTGTAGAATGCTACGGAATACTCTTCAAAATTTAGTTCCATTAACACGCGTCAAGGACTGGAATGGGCAAGGCAACATATCAATTGGAACGATCAATGGCGGAGTGTCCTTTTCACTGATGAATCCAGATATGGACGATTTTCAGATTCTCGAAGAATAAGGGTATGGACAATCCCACGCATACCCCGTAATCGTCGCTATGTCCAAGAAGTCCATCCATTACGAGGGGGTAGTGTTATGGTATGGGCCGGGATATGTTTCAACGGGCGCACAGACACATTATCCTGGGAATATGACCGCCTTACACTATAGGGAGCATATCATTGACAATGTTGTGCCAAATTTTCACGCTGCTATTGGTGAAACTTTTCACTTTCTAGACAATAACGCTAGACCGCACCGTGCAGCCATAGTTGAGAATGCGCGCGAGGAGCTTGGTATTCGTCATTTACCAATACCTCCGCAATCACCAGATTTCAATTGCATAGAACATGCATGGGATATGCTCCAAAGAAGATTAGATAATCATTAACCTACCCCAGAATCCTTAAATGATGAGAGAGCTTCTGCCCCGTTTATGGAACCGAATTCCTCAAGAAATGTTCAACAACCTCGCGTGTAGTATGCAAAGAAGATGTCAAGCTGTTATTGATGCCCGTGGAGGCCATACATTGTATTGATAGTCTCAAAATGCTTGAATTCTCTGGAAATAAAATTTCGTTATTTTACTCGATTTTTCTTAACCACCCTGTATACGCTGCAGACCTACAGGCTAAAATTAATTTGCAACTTGAAATCATATTAATAATTATTTTTAATTTTATCTACTTTTTACTATATTTTCTGCAATTTAAGTCAATATCCCTAACTCATGTGGAGCAGTTTATTTCGTATCGTACAAGAATTCGTGATCACAACACACATCATACAATCGTATGTGCAAAGTCTATTGAGACTATTTTCGGCTCATAATTAGAAAAATGCAGACATCGTGAAGGAATTATTTAGCCCTCGTTTAAGTGGAAAATGTTCAGTTTGATGAGAGGAGTCTACATCTTCAGTCAGATCAAATATGTACACAAGTCAAAGGATTCACCCTGTATGCAAACGTTCACTAATTTGATCTTTCCAGTTAAAACATTTCAGTTCCGGTAATACCGAAAATGGGTCTGCATTCGGATATTTCGAATAAAACACCCCTTATATTGAGTTATTTCTCATATCCCCCTACACCTACATGCATCAACTTTATTCAAAGAAAATTTAGCTATTGATGTTCATCATTTGGAGCTATTACTTGGATAAGTGCCTAATTCTAATACAAACATAGTGAGTCTTTGACTTGTACATATATTTCGACTGAAGATTCTTGAGGCCAAGAGAAACCTTATTTCCAATTTACATTTTCCGAATTTGGCACTGTTGAGAAAAGATAGATAGATAATGTTTATTTGATCCATTTTTACAAATACCAAAACAATAGGTGTAGATCGTGTCAATATAAAGAACTAAAACTAGCAAATCAACAATATTCCTCTATAAGCCTTCAAATTCCTCTTCAAGGAAGTACTCCCCTAGGGAATAAAAACACCTGTTACAAAGAAAATTTTTTAGAACCTTTTTATACTTATTGTTACCTTTACAATTAATTTTAGACTTAAAACTATTAGGTAATTTATTCCATATTGCAAACATACTATAGGTCACATTTTTTGTATGTATGTTAAGCTTGTTATGTCCTGAATTAAATTGTTTTTATTTCTTGTTTCATAATTATGTTTGAGCTCATAATGTTGAAATTCAGTATAATTATTTGTTACATAGATAATGCATTCATATATATATATTGGCTATATAATGTTAAAATTTTCTCTGCAATAAAAATTTTTTTGCAGCTTTCAGTAGGTTTCATTTTGAATACAATTCTCAAACTTCTTTTTTGTAATTTGAATATTCGATCGGCTTCGCAACTCCTGGCCCAAAAAATAATACCATATCTAATCTTGGATTGTACGTAGGCATGGAACGCTGACAAAGCCGCTTTAACTCCTATGTTTTCTCTGATTACACGAAGGACATAACAATATCTTGACACATCTGTGGCTACTTTCTCTATCTGTGATTTCCAATTCAAGTTTTGATCTATTACTATTCCCAGAAATTGTATTTGATCAACTGTCTTGATTTCTTTGTTCATTGCTTTAACTGTGAATCTCTGGTCATCATGTTCTCTAAATATCATTATTTTAGTTTTTGTGACATTCAAAAGTAAATCATTTCCTGTCAGCCATTCATTCATGCTTTCTAATTCCTTTTCTATATTTTCCCTGCATAGGTCTTTATTTTTAGCATATGGGCATTTGAAAATGGAAAAAATTGGGCCAAATACGTGCCTAATACGATTTTCTGCAAACAACTCAAAGTTCATATTTCTCCCAGCAAAAACAATAATTTATGTTTCGGATCACATTACTATGTTTTAAGTTAGTAAATATCTATGAATTCTACCATAGATCACCTTCCTTGATATTAGGAAGCGACGCGACCCATATCATAGGGCTCTCGGCAAATACATATCCGTCCCCTCGTTTCACTCCGTTCTTTGAACACATGGGACGTCCGACTTCGATCTGTGATTACCGTTTCCACTAATAGGCAATCAAAACCTCATGATTCCACCATTGTCAATCTCAAAACGTTTCTGACAGGTCGTTGGCTTTCGGTAAATATGAGGAATTTTATTATCTTATACCCACATTTCATGATTGAGTTTTTATCATTTGTAATAGGTATCAAAAAATATCCTGAAGAAACACTGATGAAGAAAATTTCACTCAATCATAATTATATGATTAAAACTTTTAGTATTGGGATCCAGAAGAATGAGTGAGTGAATTCAATGGGCTATGAAGGAAATTGTCGCCAAAAATTGAAAAACAAGGATCGTATTGCACTAGACCTTGAATCATTGTGAAAGGAATTTATTCTGTATGCTGGTATAACTCACTGTTATATCATTTCGGAATCTCGATGAAACCGGCATGTTTCTTCCTAATTTGGCACCCAAATCTATTTTTTTGAACGTTAGGTATAGGTTAAACTTAGGAAAAAATAAGCAAAACATGAAATCTGAGCAAGGTCTTTGTTTAAAAGAAACTATCATTGCGACCCAAAAATCAAAGTTTACATTAGGGTCATTAGGTAGCGCATCTAACCAGAAATACTATCCAGAAAACAGAAATGAAAAAAAAAAGATTTCGATACAGGAGTACTTTGGAGTACTCTGTGTATTATAGTATTATGTAGAATGGCCCTTGATCATAAGTATATTTAGATCAATTAAACTGAAGAATTCTTTAACCGTGCCATGGCGATAATCATAAGGTCCCTAGCTGACCTATTTAAAAAAAAATATTTCTGACCAGAAATTCCAATTCGAGTTATTAAGAAATACATTAATAGATATCCAATAAATCTGCTTTATTACTTGCATAAATCCTCATAGTGTTCTTGTTGATATTACATTTCACGTCAGACCTAAACCTTATTGTCCGATAGCAGTATCGTAATAAATTTCCGCACTTCACTCGAACATATAGGGGTTGTTACAAAGGATGATAAATAAAGAAGATTAATGAAATTCAAGTAGGTTGTACCCCTTCTCCACGGCTATTATCTACACATAATTGAATATCAAATAAAGCAGGTGCATCTCTGCAATTACAACTATACGGTTCAAAATGAATTGGGGTGAGTCGAGTACGAGAAATTATAGAGGGAGATGTTTATTACTTTTGCTCCTGACTAATATTGCTATGTCGAATGGAAATTCTTCGTGAAATTAAATGAATGTGTCGTATTGATGGACACGTTCAATGCAATCATTTTCCGAGGAAACCAGTGGTGGAGCGGTGTAGAAAAATCACAATTTGGCATGGTCGAAAAGAATAATAAGTTGGTGACAATTTTCCGAGTTCCCTATAGAGTTATTGACGAAAATGAAAATCCTTGAATTTTTTTCATATTGAAAAAAATGCTACCGAAATACAAAATTCAGATGTATTTGATGAACGTCGATACAAACCACGTATTAAATTGAAATTAATGAAAAATGAAACGATACTTAGCACTAAATAATTTGTGGTTATGTTTTTATCTGAACACTACACGGTTCATATTGAATTTATTCACTGAAACTCTTCACATAATCATCACGAATTCGAAAAAAAACACCTGAAATAATCACTGACGTTTGAGATGGGTCGATTCATAGATCTTGCGCTACCTCGACAGACAGACCGTTATACTATATTATACAAAAAACCATTTATCTGGCTTCATCTTCTCGAAAGCTCTGTGACATATTCATAGAAGATTATTGTTTTGAATGCAAAATGGGTTAGGTTAGGTTGATTAATCATAAATTGAGTAGAAACCCGTTCTTTATGAGATATTTTTGGGATATGGAGGAAAGTATGAACAAGTTATTAGTGTTTACAAACTAATTCTCAGTAAAATTGAAGAAAAAACTATTTTGGTGGGAAAAATATGGCTTTTTAATTGCAGATATAATCGGAAAAAACGAAGTATTTTCGTTGAGAAATATTAGTCCAGTCATCTTAGTAGTTTCACCTCGGAATGTGAGATACCCAGCTGTATATTTGTATAAACCTTTATTTTGACACCCTAAAACATGTCTCAAAACCTACATATGAGCCGCTCAGAATAATAATGGACCAAATCCATTTTTTGCAGAAATTGCGTTTTTTTTTCTATTGAATCAGTAAGAAATTCTCTCCCAAAATGCAAGAGAACACACTCCAAAATTCATTAATTTTCGAGATATTCCATTACATTCGCTGGATACAGTATTCAAAACTGAACATTTTCAGTGTAAAACTGGAACAAGTCCTCGATTCAGTGTAATTGTGGTCTATGTCCGCAGTTGTGTCATTATATTCTTAAAATAATTAAACTGGTACCTTAGCCACCGTGTTTGTATTGTTCAAGTTGATTCTTTTACGAACACAATATATAAATATTTTTTGTGATGGAAGCAGATAGCATGGTAGATTCATGTGAGGAATTTCAGCAAGAGTCGGCAAGTAATCCAACATGTAAGTATATTATACTTTAATAATGAAATAATAAACCACAAGGTGTTTCATTAAGGGTGGTCACTAACCGTAAGTATCTCAGAAACAGGATGGACCTATATGTATAACAAACTTGGTCAAAAAATTGTTTTATAATATTCTCAAGTTCGCAATTTTCCGTTAAATAGCAAAATTACTCTAAAAATATCATTGTGTGTTTAACAAAATATAAAGGGATAGAGGACATAGAGGTTTTTGAAATGTGGAAAAAAACAACAATATAAACTCATTTGTTACCTTTTACAACTTCTATTGAATTATTTTTCTAAATTACCAATTTTTAAGTAGTGGGGAAAATATAGTTTTGTCGTCAGAAAAAGGACTGTAAGTCTATTACCTACGTGTGAACTGGTTATCATGAATTTTGGCTCGATTTAAGCGATATTAAGGCTTAAATTCAGAATCATATAACAATATATCGAACATTCAAATTATTGTAAATTGTGGGTTGTTATGTGACACGTCTATTGATTATTTTTTCAGGTAAATTTGGAATGTATTGCTCAATCAGCTCGCGTAAAATTGTATCACTTTTGACTTTCCAAAATCACAGATCGTTATCTTTTGTCGTTCCAAAGTTATTCACATTCCTTTTCAATTTTAGTTTTTCTGATTCACGCTTTCATCTTCGAAAAAAGGGGGAACTAATTTATCCTGGTAACATGAAAATGTATCGAAAAATTCGATTCAAAATCATGAAAAATGAAACATTATGAAACAGTAGGTACTTTTAAAAACTATCTATTCAACATAACGTAAAATTGATGATTTTGAATATTCAATAATGTGCTTGCCATAATTTGTGTGGTTCAATTTCATTATTGTTGCAGTTTGAAGAGCTCTGCAAAATAGTTATCTTGAATGACCCTGATATTACCAGCAAAAAGTAAGCCTGAAAGAAAAAAAGTTTATTCTTTGCCCCATTTAAAAATAGTTAATATGAAAAAAAAAATTGTGATACTTTTTGTGAGATATGGCCGGTCACTACACTAAATGAATAACCAAGTTGGATCCTTGAATATTCAGATTAATATTTTCAACAAAAAAAAAATTTAAATTTTAAAGAATCTCATCCCAAAAACATGTGTGTTGGTTCTTTCTATTCAGATTCCTAAGATGAAAATTTTTATTTCAAATATTTCATTAGTTCTGAAAACTAATAATGATAATATTGAAGCAAAATAAATACACACATGATTTTATTTTGAAGGTCCACTATCTCCTGATGAAATACCAGGAGGGGTGAGTGCAGAAAATCTACCACCGATCACTAGGAAGCGAACAAGAAGAGAGATATCTTGGAAAGTAAATGAAAGAAAGTTGAACAGAAATACTGGAAAGGCCTATGTGACAAAAAAAGGAGTCAATGTATCCAGTAAAAAATTTGTTGATTCAAATTGTCAGTGTTCAAAAAAATTTAATGAAGTATTCACTGAAGTAGAACGCAATTTAATATTCGAGTCGTTTTGGAGACTTGGTGATTTTGTTTCTCGAAATACCTATATTTACGGTCTGGTAAGAGGGAACAAAATTGCTCGCAAACGTCTCAAAGATGCTTCTGGTCATGGAAAAGAAATGACTTACCTACAAGTATTTCTTGAAAATAAATGACAAAACTCGTGTTGTTTGCAAGAAATACTTCCTTGATACATTTAAAATAAGCAGTGGACGTCTCTAAGAAGATTCCAGAATTCAAAGAAACACGTGGTACTACAAGTTCCAGACGATTAAATGATTCTGACATCATTGATCACATAAAGAGTTTTCCAGCATATCAAAGTCACTATACCAGAGCACACAACCCCAACAGAAAATATTTGAACCCTGACTTAACGGTAAAAAAATGTATGACATGTACAAAGAAGATTGTGATAATGAAGGCAAGGTGCCGAAAAAATTGAAATTTTATCATCACGTATTTAATACGAAATTCAATTTGCATTTTAAACCCCCCCATCAAGATTCATGTAGGTTATCCGACGAACTTGACCTAAAAATTAAGGCTGCTAGTGATGTAAATGAGAGGAAAACTCTGTAGATCCAACTAGAATTGCATCAGAGGAAGGCCGAATCGGCAAGAAATAATCTAAGGAATGATTCGAAAAAAGCAGATGGGACTACTTACGTGATAACCTACGATTTACAGAAAGCTCTTCCTTTTCCAAAATTCACAGTGTCCGTGGCTTTTTACAAGAGAAATTCATACCTATATAATTTTGGTACACACTGCATAAATAACGAAACAGGATATACGTACGTATGGGATGAAACTGAGGGTGGACGGGGATCACAAGATATAGCAACATGTTTGGTTAAACATTTGAAAGAAAATGCTGCTTCTTTCAAACATGTTATAGCTTACTCAGATTCATGCACAGGACAAAACAGAAACATTAAATCTAGCCTATCACTCCTCAAGCTTGTGCAAAACGAAAATATAGGCATCGAGACCATTGATCTTAAATTCTTGGTGTCGGGGCACTCTTATCTTCCCAATGATGGTGAGTTCGGAATTATAGAAAAGGCAGCCCGCAGAACTGGCCAAATTTACAGTCCTACCCAATGGGTAGACATCCTCAAAATGTCGAAAAAAAAAGCACCACGGTTCAATGTCATTGAGATGCAGCATCAGAACTTTTTGAGCACAAAAACTTTGGAAAACGCAATTGTAAACCGGAAAAAAAACCATTTGCGGTTATAGTTTCAATTGGTTAAAAATTAGATGGCTTCGATTCCAAAGAGACCAACCGCTGCAATTCCAATTTAAAGAAACCCTGGATTCTGACGGATTCTACAAAGTAGATTTATCTAGTAAAACAAGAGGTAGACCTTCGAGGAATTTGGGTACAATACATCAGGACGCACTTTATCTTTCAAGAAGGGCTGTCTCTGCTGCGAAGGAAAAGGATATGTTAGATTTGTTACTATATATTCCCCCGATATACCATCGATACTACCGCAACCTACCAGTCGAATAAGTAGCAACCCGATTATCATTGGTAATCAATGAAGAAGATCGATCATCTGGTGATGAAATGCAATTCAACTGATGAAAAAATTTTGAACAGTCATTGTAATAATGGACTAAGTCCAAAAAAAAATTTTTTTTTGCGAAACAAAAAAGGTGTTAGGTGTTATTTCGAATATCGATAAGCTTTTCTCAGTCTACCCATATTCATCTATGAATAAACATATTAGACTATAATCGTTGATCTTTCTTTGAATTTTCTAAACAATATTTCACGAAATTATCGATATCTGAAATTAACCTTGAGTGGAGATGGTCCACTATTATTCTACGTGCCCCATATTGTAAGGTGTCCGCGTCTGTCAAAAAATAAGGTCAAAGGTCAAAAAAAATTGTGACCTTTGAACTTATTTTTCGACAGACGCGGACACCTTACAATATGTAGGTTTTGAGACATGTTTTAGGGTGTCAAAATAAAGGTTTATACAAATATTCAGCTGGGTATCTCTCATTCCGAGATTCTTACCTTATTTTGACTAATATGACTGGACTATATGGTGTCTATAACTTTCTCATTCAAATAAGGTTAATCTCCAGTTATTGTTCTACCATTATCCAAAAAATTTATGATCACTACATGGCAATCCCAAAAAACTGAAGCGAGAACTTTTCCAGCAGATTTTTGGACACGGAACTTCTTAGGTCTTGGAGAACCAGAGTGTCGCCATTCCATCGATTGTTGCTTTGTTTCTGGATCGTAGAATTGTACCCAAGTCTCATCCATAGTAACAATTCGGTTTAAAAAGTCTACATCGTTTTCATATCGAGCACAGATCGAACGCGATGCTTCTTTCTACCCTTGCACGCTTTTGGTCAACATTCAAACATTTGGGGATCCATTTTGCAGAAATTTTTCTCATGTCCAAATTGACGTGAACTATATGATGAACGCGTTCGTATGAACTTCAGATATCCGTTTTAGCCCAATTCGACGGTCTGATAAAATCATGTCATGAACTGCATCGATATTTTCGGGGACTGACACAAAAACTGGCCTTCCCGATCGGTCATCATCTTCAATGGAAAATTTACCTCTTTTGAAGCTTGCAGTCCAATTTTTCACGGTCACATACGAAGGAAATTGATCACCAAGGGTATTAAGCATATCTTTGTTAATATGCTTACCTCTTAACCCTTTTAAATACAGGTACTTGATGATAGCTCGACACTCCATTTTTTCGATTTTTACAATTTCGGTGGACATCTTTTTTTGTTTAATTTATTGCGTAACTCTGGTTTTTACTTTTCTGACGTCGAACTCTACACTACTGACACTTCTAATGAGTTATTGTTCGTTGATATGATATCGCAATATTTTGTTTATGCATGAAACTGGTCTAGGCTAACTAGATATCAATAAGTCCTCGTATTTCGCCGCCCAGGAGGAGAAATAGTTGCTATCTCAACTATGACTTACTTTCACCCCCTGCGGCAAGAAAAGTGTTGTTATGCAAAAGATAAATTTTGCAAGACAGCTGTAACAAGGCAAATGTTCCATTTTTCACTTAATTATAACGATCGTAAATGTCAATCCAAAAGTAGATATTCAGATTTTCATTAATTTCAAAACGTTTGAAAATAAAATAACATATTTTATTCGAAGGAGAATTGACTTTTCATTGCTCGCTTTCAATTACCCGCCTCATTGCGTTCGCCATGAAAAATTACACTTCTCCTCATGAAATTATATACTATTATTTCCTGGTCGAGCTTTATTGGCAGTGTTCAGAAAATCAAAGAAATTATACAAAAATGGTCAAGTTTTAATAGAATTTCAATATCGTCCCTCAAAACTACGGAGCCGAGGGTATAAGCTAGTTGACGATAAATCCGTACACCTTATAAGTAATATGACCATTTGAAATATGGCCGTCGAGGTCCATTTTCTGTCATTGGAAGTGACAAAAAATTGAAAGCATTCAAGCTCGGTACACAAGGATTTCAGCTTATGTACTTGTAACTGTGGTTTTCCACATACCTACATACTCATCTCGTCGTGAAAAGTATCGATTTATCTGATTCTCCTAACATGCGCATCTTATACAGGTTGATTTCCTGCCTCACTTGTCCTCTCTAAAATAAAGAACACAATTTCAATTTAATCGCTTAAGTTTTTATTTGAATTGAGGACATCCTATATTCCAGGTCTGCAAATTTTAAGAGTTTTATGAGCTTTACTCCATTCAAATTTAATTAACTTTCACGACGGAGAAGTTTTAAGCTATATACCATCCAATATACAGAAGATCTCCCACTTCATTTCCTGCATAATGAGAATTTTATGATACAATAATGATGAACTCCGCTACTCGAAAAGGGCCTCTCACTATACCGCTCGTAATTGTTTCAATCTGAACACCCCTTTGAAAAACTGTGGAAGAGTTTCAACACCTTAGGAAAGGAAATGATTTATAAACTTATCACAGCTTTCTGTTTTATCTGAGTGGAACCGAAGTGCGTAATAAGTCATTTTATTTATTACTAGCTGGCCCGGCGAACTTTGTACCGCCTGAATAATACTTAAAAGCATGGACGCCCGCAGAAACCCGTAGAAATTTTTCTCAGGGGGGGGGGGGCAAAATAGAGATTAGAAGGTAATATTGAGGTGTCGTGCTGAAAAACGTTAAGGCCATCAAAATCTCAGGGGGGGCTGTCTCTGTGCGAACAGAAACACGAATATAATATGTCAATTACTAATTATGGGCAATTTTGGATTCAGTTATTTCCGCAAATATATCCATTATCCAAACAGAAATTCGAAAGCATTTCAAAAATAAAGAAAAAAGATGAAGATGGCCAACTCACGTTTGAAACTGATCGTCAAAATCAGATACTTGATCTTTCGGTAAAAATTCACTGTTCCACCAACTTGAGATAAGTTTACCCGCTTTTTGATCTGGCAATAGATTTCCATGTTACCATTAGTTCTATGCGAATCACATATCGCCATCTAACAGCGTTAATGTCAACCTACGACCACGTACAGTGACTTGTCTATTCACTGTACGACTACGCATCAACGGTAGCGACACCCAGTGGCCTTATTCAAAAGAAAGAAAAGCATTTCCTGCATAAGTAAAACTTTCATCAATTTTTTCGAAGTTTTATTGTATTTTATAATAACCAGAACTAAGACGATTCCATAAATGAAGTTTCATAACAAACAGTCCATCCGATCTCTAGTTATAAATGGTGTGACCAACATCTTTCTTTTATATATATAGATACCTTATTTTGTTGGAAATGGTCAATATAACATTTATCATACCATGACTCGGATGAATAAGAGCAGGGATGATGTACAAATGGTATATTATTTTGTGAACTAAAATGGATCTCGGTGTAAGGAACTGAATAAAACTCATTGGAGCGACGTTTCGGCGTCATATTTCGCCTTCCTCAGGTTACAATGAAATCAGAACAAGTTGAAAATATGTGTGTGACTTTGTTGTGAAAACATTGAAAAAATTAAAAAAAATTAAAAATCACAGTCGAATCTTCAACAGAATAAGCAGTGAAGAAATTCCCTGTTCGGAGACTGACCAGATTGTTTGTGGTACATTATTTCCCTCATCTCTTACGTGAGGAATCCTTTATTCTTTAATGGAAGAATTAGTCAAAAAAAAGGTCATAATGGTAAAATAAAACACCAAGCAATCTGTGCTTGGATGGCTCGAGGTGTACTTGATAAATTTCCTAGGTTCAGAACATAAAATTTAAAGAGTCAAACTCCACCGATGGGCAGGCGAATGAATTGCCGGTAACACTGACACATATGAATTATTGACGTGGACAAAAACACAAAATACACAACATAGGGACCTCTGTCATCTATATATATAAAAGAAAGATGTTGGTTAAATCATTTATAACTCGAGATCGGATGGACTGTTTGTTATCAAACTTCATATGTGGATTCGTCTACGGTCTGGTTATTATAAAATACAATAAAACTCTGAAAAAATCGATGAAAATTTTACTTATACAGGAAATGCTTTTTCTTGTTTTGAGTAAGGCTACTAGGTGTCGCTACAGCTTATTCGTAGCTACTTTATTCGATATTCTCCCCGGCGATGTAAACATATAGTGTGTAATTCGGGTTGCTGTTGATCAAGGCCGAAAAGTCTTAGCGTAGGATTACAGATCCCTAAAATGATTAGATTCGTTGAGATATGACTCATATGAGAGGAGTTTCGTTCTTACCACTTCAGGTGGCGCTATTCACACATTATGACTGATTATTATTATATAGGTATTTTTACAGCTTTAAACCTAATCGTGAAGGTACTACATATATTGACATCAATTACTGTATAATTTGCATAGAATTATATCACAGTGAATTTTATATTTCAAGTAAATCGGATTTTGGCGATCAGTTTCAATCGTGAGTTGTCCATTATTCTCATCATTTCTCATGATTTATCGAATGTTTTTGAATTTCTGTTTGGGTAATAAATATATTCGCGGAAATAACTGAATCCAAAATTGCCATAATTAGTAATGGACATATTATTTTTGTATTTCTGTTCTGTGTGACAGCTTATATCCATGGAAACATGGAAATCTCGCTGCTCCACCAACTGAGATGTTTACCAATTAATTTAAGCTGAGCACCAGAAGGCTAAGATATTTATGGTGTGAGCACTAATTAGATTTTGATAAGCCAATATTGAGAATACATATTAGAAAAGTTTCATTTTTTCCTCTTCAGAAGCGCTATTCACAAAATAAGTTCTAATTTTTATTAGTTATTTCCAATATTTGATTTCATTCTGGTGAACGGGTTGTGTTAATAGTCGATAGTTCTTTCGAGCAATAATTTGTGTTCATATTCTTGACATTTTGATTCATATTAGTTATGAGGGAAGGTATAATATGGCTTATACTGCTATTAACAGTTACAAAGCAGAGTAGATTTTTGGTAAGAATTGCGTCAACTGGAAATTCAAAAATTGCGAGAAATGTAGAGGGTACAGTATATTCCGAAAGAAAATAGACAAGAAATTAGATATCGAGGATGAAAATATATTCCTTAAATATTTTTAGTTCAATTCTTAAATATGAATTGGAGTTTGAAAATATATTCAGGGCTTGAAGTAAACGGTATGAAGCGATTCAAACATTTCTCGTGAAATTATTAGGTTATGATCGAGAGTTTTCAAATGAAGTTATGAATGAAATATGATTCACGACATATAACGATGTGTCAGAGAGAGACTGAATTAGTGAATTATGTAGTTTCATTCTTGATATTGCTGCACATGCGCAGATCTGGGTTCTTACCAAAGCCCAGCTTCAATTTTCATTGGTTCATTGCCCATTTTGGAATTATGAAATAACACGTATGACATTGCAGCGCCGCCACGAAACAATTCTAATATTTTCGATTTGGTCGATGTCAATGCATTCAAAAATTGACAAGTGCATACACCATGTTTTTAGAGATCTTAAGGTCGGCGTTCAAACCGAGTAGGAAAGATCAGCCGATAGAGGCGCCACCGTCCATTTTAAGGAATATCTCCATAGAACTTTCACTATCACAATAAGTTCTATGAGTATCTCTCTAATCATGAATGAAATGTACAATGGCGCTCTGTATCCGAAAATCGCCGATCTATGAAATATGTCAATTTGTGGGTAAAGTAGGAATTTTTTCCCGCCAAAATTTGAATTTGGCCATTTTCTGCCAATTCCGTATTTCAAGTTGATCTTCTGAACGAAATTATCAGTAGATTCACTTTTAATCGGAAGTTGAACTATTTTCATGGGTCTTTCTGTTGAAATAAAACAGAAGCATGGGTTGGCTCATTTTCTTCTATTTTTGAAAGAAAAAAAATTAACTGTTGGAATGAAATCGATCAGAATTATTTCAACAAGAACCCTGATCCTTTCTGAGTTCGCCCACAAAATTTCAGTTCTCAAAGTGAAACCGTTTTCGAAATCAACTTGAAATAAAAACACACTACATTGAACGCCCACCTTAAGCAAGGCTCATATCGTTCCATTAAAATGTGAATTCCATAGTAAATTGCCTGCAACTATGTGCTGTGGACCAAAACAAAATGTCTTAGTCAAGAAGAAAAATAAGAAAACGTCTTAGCGTATTTGTATTCTGTGAAGTGAAGTTAAAGTACCATAGACAATTCGAATTTTCAGCGTTGTATTGGCAAAACTAAATTGGTTTATACAGTGATCGAGTCACAGAACATGTATACAATCAGGTAATCAGAGGTAATTCATCATTGGAACTATTTCTCAATCATATAATTCGATCGTGATTTATATTTGCATTCGTGGTGTCGTTCATGACCAGATAGATACTGCAATGAGAGAACTGTAAGGCATTTCAAACAAAAAGTTATATGTTCAACAATCAGATACCGCTTAAATAAAGATAATTATTTTCATGCGAAAATGGTACTAAAATTTTGTATATATTTCCTAATTTATCTCCTGCTTGAAAAAATAGCCATGATTAGTTTATACAACTTTAACGGTAGGTTTCACAAAGCGTAATCACTGGTGATCGGAGCTTCATCTAGCATCAATTCGATTTGACACTTTAAAAATCAGAGTACCAAGCCGTTGATCTCCGATCACCGGTGATTACGATTTGTGAAATTCACCGTAAGTAATATTTAGGCGTAACAAAGTTCGCCGGGCCAGCTAGTATCATATACAGGGTGTCCGGTAAACCTTGTACAATATTGAAACTGGTGATAGACCAGGTCATGACTCTTCAGAATATCAGAATTTCACCTCAGTAAAAATATCACCATTTTCGAGATAATGGGCATTTTCTAAATATCTAGAAAATCACTTATAATCGAAACACCACTCCTTCCAAAAATAATTATACCAACTTTCATACCATTTTAGAGTCTGGACAAAATGGGCATTCTTTTGTTACGAATGTTCACCTCCACGTGGTCCAGACAATAATGTCAAACTTTTGTTAATAGAAATTGGTGGGATTCCAATCTGGCATTTTACCTCTATTTCTTGAAAAATGTAAGTTCTGAAAAACTGTTTTGTACGTCTGAAAGCATCACTCATCGTTAATCTTCAGCAACAAAGATATTTGAATTAGCACTCAAAAAACGGAGGTGAGGTAGTGATTTTCTAGATATTTAGAAAATGCCCATTATCTCGAAAATGGTGATATTTTTACTGAGGTGAAATTCTGATATTCTGAACAGTCATGACTATCACCAGTTTCAATATTGTACAAGGTTTACCGGACACCCTGTATATTGTTAAGGGTGGAAGTATCGGATTGAACATTACATATTAATCGATATCGGTATATTATTTTAATTTATTAGCAACTGGATCCGTGGTTCCAATCTATCGAGTATTTGTTTCCATAATTAACACAATACAGCAATCAGATTCTATTCCGAGTGAATCTGATGAGTAGAGAGTGAAATGAAAGTTATTTGAAATCGCGTTTATTTGTTGATTAAGATCGAGTATCTTGAACATAATTACAACTTTTTTTCAGGTCTCCGACAATTTCATGATTTTTGGTGAAATTTAGAATCACTCCTTCGAGGTACGTTGGAACTCGAATTGTTTTCTATAATATAAAAGTAAACAACTTGAAATGAGATTAATCGTCTCAAATAGATACCTACTTTCCTAACAATAGTAAGCATAATCAAATAGCAACATTTGAGTTTCGAACATTTATGAGTGAATTTTCTTCCAGGGATTTTGGTATTCACATTCCTATGGGGAACTGGATAAAAATCGAATTTTTCACCGAGAGCATCATCTGCAGGACCAAATCTGTTGAATATCAATTTATATCGAGGGTTTTCCAATAAGAATAGTTATTTTGACATTCAAAGAAAAATGCAATTTTTCAGATAGATGACCAGATGTTTATTTCATTATGAAGAGGAAGGTATGCCGTGGAAAATAACATTGGCCAAACAACGACCACGACTGGAGGACCATATATCCTTTCCATCAAATTTTGAATCGACGCTGGGCTCTTGGCGCATACCTTCTCTTCCACATGACCCAAAGGAAGAAGTCGCAAGGTGTTGAATCACAAGATCTCGGTAGCCAATTGTGATCACCTTTTCGAGAGATAACACGGTCTGGAAACTTTTCCGTGGATGATCAATGGTTTCGTTGCTTGTGTTGCACGTAGCGTCGTCTTGTTGAAAGTAAACATTGTCCAGATCAAAACCATCCAATTCCGGCCATAAAAAATCATTAATTACATCTCGATAGCGCAATCGATTCACCGTAACTGTTGCTTCAACCTCATTCGACTCACTCGAAAAAGTAACGTCCAATGACACCATCGGACCAAAAACAGCTCCAAACAATCACTCGTCGAGGTCAGAGAGGCTTTTCAACAATAACTCTTGGGGTTTCCGAGCCACCGATGCGACAATTTTGTCAAATCTTCATGCAAAATAGACGTTTTTGGAATGCTTAATTTCAAAGAACGACGAGGAATGGACAAACCTGGATTTTCCTCTACACCTTCGGCTACAGCAGCAATATTCTCGGCTTCTCTTGAGCGACGTGCAGTGATTTTATTCTTCACATCACTAACTTCTCCCAACGGCCAACAGCTCAAATCTTTCCATCAAATTTTCACAATTTTTATAGTGGATTGTAATAATTTCAATGCGTTGTTGAAGCGTGTATCGTTCCATTTTAATTAAGGGCTTAGTTTCTACTTGTCAAATTTCAAAAAATGACAGCTGCAAAAGTTACATCTACCAAAATAGCGGGCTATACGAAATAACACCTCTCATTGGAAAACCTGTTTTCAACGATATGGAAAGGATTTTCACAACATTAAAACTTGAAATTATTTTTTCATTACACCGCTCTGAAAACCCTATCAAAACATGTCGATTCAGTGCACCGAAAGTGACCCTTTTCCGTGCGGCCGCACCGAAAGTGACCCTTTTCCGTGCGCTGAGACATAGATGCATCTATGCTGAGACACAAATCAACGATTGCGTGATGACAGTAGACGTCAGTGTTTCGAATAATTATTGTTTTACAATATCGAAATGCTTTCTGTCGAAGAACAAATATCGTTGGATTGTTTTCAGAGAGGTGTAATGAAAAATATCGTTCATTACACGTCCAGAAAGGCTCCGCCTCACACGGAAACTCTTCGTGAGCGCACGGAAAAAAGCTTACTTTCCAGACTAGACCATTTCCGAGTGTATTTCAGAAAGCGTCAATTGTATTTCAGAATAGTCAATTGAATTTCAGAAAGCGTCAGTTGTATTTCAGATTAGTCAATTTAATTTCAGAAAGCGTCAATTGTATTTCAGATCAGTCAATTGTATTTCAGATTATATCATATGTATTTCAGAAACAGTGTTCCATCACTTCATGCAGCTGCTATTGCCATGGAAGATATGCCTGTAGGATGTTAGTTATCTTGAGTTAAGAGTTAATTGTTGGATTGTTCGACTGTTTGACCATAGAATAAATATTATATTATATCACAATTGATTTTTTTCTGAATTTATGTTTTCTGAAATACAATCAACCATTTCCGGTATGAATGTGTGTATATCCTGCTGATTCCTGATGTCCAATGTATTGGACATCCAGATTTTATCATATTTTTTGACGAGTAGGTACTGAATTTACATTGGCCAAACCTTCTGTCCAACGTATAGGTAATATCGAGGCAATCCATGCTCCATGCATCATCCACGAACCACAAAGTCTTCCAGAAAACAGTTGTGGCGAATATTTGAAAAATGCTCGAATAAGAGTTTTCAAGAATTACAGTTTCTTTTTTGTGCCACATTAAACCGAATTTCCAAATATCACAGTCATCTCGCTTTCAGTCTCGGGACACGAATGAACATTTCCCAAATACAATTGACGATTTCTGAAATTAAATTGACTGATCTGAATTACAAGTGATGTTTTCTCAAATGCAATTGATGAAATCTGAAATACATATGATATAATCTGAAATACAATTGACTAATCTGAAATACTTTTGATGTTTTCTCAAATGCAATTGACTAATCTGAAATATATTTGATGTTTTCTGAAATACAATTGATTAATCTGAAATACAAGTGATGTTTTCTGAAATACAATTGACGCCTTCTGAAATACACTTGGAAATGGTGTAGTAATGAAATATACTAAGTATTATAGAAATTATGCGATGGATATCTGGGTGGGGGACGTTTGTGACATGTTTTCGTGCAATCTTTCGAAGTTTCCTTTCGATTTTCAGCCATTTTTGAATAAATGCTTGAATTTCAAGGATAAATCTTCGGATTTGACTTTTTCGAAACTGGAAAATTAATAATTGGCTTGTATTGAACTGAGTAAAGATCTTGATGTGGTAAAAGTGGCAAAAATATGTATAGCTGGAGACTACAATGTATACTTCCTGAACGGTCGAAACGGGTGCAGTTTGATGGAGTTTTAGTCTTATGGTCTGGAGTCAGCATTTACTGAGCCAAATCGAGTCAGTGAGATATCTCAGATCTGTATCGATAACATGTAACTGAATTTAGATACTTCCATTGATAACAGACAGGTAAAGGAAACATTTGTCGTCCAACAGATGTGTCAACTACAGGTCGTACCACCTAATGAGCATGGAGATCAACATAATTAAAAAACTGAAGACAAGGATTTTACTAGGGATCTTGAAGGAGAATAGATACTCTTAACGAGAATACTTTTCAACAACCCCAATGCTGTGAGGAACCCACAACAGACTGAACCTATGCCAGTGGAAATAACAGACCAGAAGGAGGTTTATCACGCTTCCATTTATTGAAGAATTAAGAATTAACACCACTACTCTAGAAATTGAAACCATCAAAAAGATTCATAACAGCAAGAAGATTTGTGAAACAACTCAGGTCGATTTTCACAAGACTGAAAGGTCCCACGCCATTTCTACAATGCAATGGAATATTAAAGAAAATTTCATGCCAAGACTGCGGAGCAGTATATACGTAGGGCGAATGTCAACCACCCTGATGAACCAACGTCCTTCAAGTCATCGAAGTGATATAAACACGAACAAGAAAAGCGGTGCACTGGCTATACATGCAATACAGAGGAAGAACATCATCCTAACTTTGGCGAAACTGAAATGCTTGACAAGGAGAAGAACTTGGAGAAGAGGCAGTATTTGAGCCACATCAAATTTCATAAGATTCGCGTAAAATTAGATGATTCCTGATCGAATCCTGGAACCAATCTCAATAAAATTGAACTTGTGAATTTTCACGTATTTCTCATAGAATCTCAGACTGGTGAATGAGCATAAAATATTGATGTAATTGAAATTGACATACCTTATTGAATCTCATAGCCTCCTAAAACTACCACTGCCTGATACAGATTCTTATACTTTACATTCGAGCTTCCTCATTGAAACTTGTGAATTCTCAGTTAATTTGAGCCACATTAAAACTCATAAGATTCGCATAAAATTACATAAGGAATTTCTGATAAAGACAGACCACCGAATCCTGAAACCACAAGATTCTCAGTGAGATTATACTTGTGAATTTCCACTCATTCCTCAGAGGATCTCAGGCTAGTGAATGAGCATAGAATAATATTCTGATTGAAATTAGAATACCTTCTTGAATCTCATAGCCGCCCAAAACTAACACTGCCTTTCACAGACTCTTATACTTCACAGTCGAGCTTTCTCATTGGAACTTGTGAATTCTCAGTTTATTTGAGCCTCAATAAAACTCATGAGATCCGCATAAGAAGAATTCCCTGATATGTTCTACATATTTCTCATTGGTTTTCAAGCTTGTGAATGAGCATGAAGCATTATTCTGATTGAAATTGGAATACCTTATTTTATCGCATAGCCTCCTAACACTAATACTACCTGATAGAGAATCGTACACCTTTTATTCGGGTAAGTTTATAAGTAACATATAAGTACTTATAAAACATCATAAAAACTTACAAAAATTTTATATGCCATGGATAACGTACGTATACTCCATTCACTTTTATAAAGTAGGTATACCGGTTGGCCATGGAATTCTGACACATTTCACCGTGTATATTTTGAAAATGTTAGGTTATGGTCATTCTTCTGTCAGTTGGACAAGCAACGTTGCCGTTTCTACATTTATGTCGTAGTAATGAAGTATTTATCAAAATGTTTATTTACTTTGGGAAAATAATGAATTCGAGAAAATATTATGTGAATTCAATAATTCCAAAGACCTGGCGAATGTTGAAGACACTTTTTTCGCCTAAATACTGAAAATATTTCACGTATATAAACATGGTTGGGAGATTCAGTTATGCTATTTTCTTGTACGGAAATCAAGAACCGAGTGTTGAAATTTTACTGAAAAATAATAGACAAAATAGTCCGTTACTTTGTGATAGTTCATTCGAAAAAATAATAAAAGTATTCGCATAACCCTACAGAAAAACTCATAAACGAACAGTGGAATTCCCCACTTTCCAAAAAATAAGCCTAGAGAAGAAATTGAAATACCTTTTTGCACCCCTTTAAATACACCAGTATGAAAATGTAGTGGTACTACGAAACCTGTGTCACTGTTAAACCTTAAAAGAATTAACTCCATTTACAAAGTTCGTGGGAATCGATGTGAATGATAGGTAAACCGAATCAAGAAGAACTTATTTCTAAACTGGGATGCACCTTAGCTTCAGTCTATTATCTTTGGGTGTAAAGACAAGAAATTATGTTTTATGGACATACTTCGAAGTCAATTCAAATATTCAATCTCCAGGTGGGTGTTAAACGTCTTAAATTTAATTATCATATCAACTGGCATATAATGATTGGATACAAAACTTGAGAAAACGATAACACGATAAAGAAATTGGTTTTGATACATAATGAAAAAAACTTCAACAATTTTCCATCACAAAACAATAATTTCTAACATAGTTACATGTATATGTTTTTTTTTTTCGAGAAAGAGCATTAGATTCTTTAATGTATCAAACAATATGGCATGTTCAAAGCAATTACAGTATTAGGAAAACAGATTTGAATAGGACGCCATACATTTTTACCCATTATACATGAGCACAAAGATAAAAACCTCTGAATAAGTATAGAGATTTTGTAATTTTTTTCAAAGAATAGGCTGACATATTCATAACGGACAGAATCTTCTTCGGGAACAACATTTCATTTTTCTTTTGGATTGACACTGACAAAATATTTTGAAATCTGCAACCGAAAAGGAGATAGAAAATCATCAGGACATAGTATATAACCCACATTTGGTCCTTGACAACGAAGATCTTCCGACCATATCTGGTCCTCCAAGCAATTATTTTTGAGATCCTCAGGTTTACGAAGAAGCTTTATGTCCCTTATAAAGAGAAAGCCTTTCCCAATTGGTTATTTTTCTATCTAGGTGGTTTGCAGCAACTTCCTCTTCCATATACATAAAATAATTCATTTTGTTTGATTCAGTTGAAAGTTGAAAATCTTCGATACATTACTAGTTTTATAAGGAGGGTATTCGACATTTTTGCAATACTAGAAAATCCAAATGTTAGGCCTTTCACACTGCATAGAGGGTTCTGTTGAAAAGGGCAGCTCTTTCGCAAAAGTGAGTAGTGTATCAATCGAAAAGTGTTCATTTTTCAAATTATAATTCCAAATTTGTCGTTGCAGATCTTTCTTCAAAATAAAGTCTTCAGTCAGTGTCTTCTTGGGTGCCCCAATAGTAGGAAATTCTTTGTCGTCTCTTTCACTTAAAATCTTCCTAATTGTGTTTATGTGCAGCTAAAAAATGAATATCTATTCATATAAAATATAAAACATTGGTTTTCACTCACTTATACGTCGAAAATGTTGGATAGTTGTTCATGAACTGTCGCTACCAAATTATCAGGGTTACTTTTAGAATGCACAGATTTCAATTCTAAATAGCACTTCTTGATACTTTACCTCTGCTTTTTCGAAACTACCTTCCTTAGTTTCCAGGCTTGATAATTAATAATGAAAAATAAACGCCGGCAACTTCTCCGATATTAATTAATTGACATAATGTCATTCAAAAGTGCCAACCTGCGATTTTTTCAGGTGAAAAAACTTGATAAACCTAAAACTTGGCCTCCCGGGATACTTTATAAAAGTGAATGGAGTATATAGGATGCAGCTTCTTCTCATAGATCCTTATGAAATCTCATAAATTGTCTATATTTTTTTATGAAATTTCCTGCGGTATTTTTGGTGAGGTTATTTCTTATGAATTCGAAAGTTGAGGGATGATCTGGAGGAAGTTTGACAACAATACTATTGGTAGATCATCTTCAATCACATTTTCTTCATCGGTCTTCTGTGAGGGTATAATATTTGCAACCTTCCAGAAAGAAGCATAAACAGAAGAATCTACAATCATGTTGAACAACAACGCCATAATCGAAATGAGTGAATCAGGTTTACGCCAGAGAAGGATATGATTTTTATTGAATTGATAATTCGTTAGGATCACACATGAGCCACAGTGATAGAGTTTTGCTAGTCACCAATGTTTCTACCGGAGATAATGTTCGCTGGTGAATAAGAGGGAAGAAGAAGTAGGACAGAAGCGGAAATGAGTCATTCCTTCACTTCAAAATCAGATGTGCAAAAGTTTCTTTACGTTTCTGTCAGAATGTGAAGCGAACACCTCGTTAATTGAAAAAGTTGCAACCAATTGTTCAGAAAGGGGTTCAACTCTCCTCCCTTAAGCCTATGTAAAAAATAGTTAAAATACAAATAATGAATTATTGAATTCATGTGCGAAATTATCCATCGAATGAATTGTAATCATACTCCAACCATTTTTCCGCAACTGGAATCGATAAGAATGCAAATTCTAAATCATTAGATGGAAGTTAATGTATTACCGTATATGCAAATTCGAGCAAACTTCCATTATGTATGAATATTATTACCCTCAGTTTTCAGACAATTATCACAACTTGCGCAAAGAAATTTGCATGACAATTATAGTTCCTTTTAGTAAAGATAATTATCGAATATCGTAGGAAAAATTTGAAATTATTTAGAACAGAAGATTAACGGTCTTTTTTCATTTCATTACTATGTATCTATGTAAAGTAATATCTACCTTCATTTTGTCAATAAACCCACAATTAGTAACTACGGTACCATGAACACAATAACTGCAATATCGAATGTTTTTTATGAACCCCTAGGTAAATGAACTGCTGCATCTAACAGGTTGGGTTATAAAATATCTTGTTAATTAGCCTTATACATAACTAATGATTACAATATGGGAAATGAGCCAATCAAAATTTAAGCAGGGCTTTGTTAAGAATCCAGATCTGCGGTTGTGTGACAATATTGAGAATAAAAATAATTTCCTAATTCTGTCTCTCTCTGACACATCGTATTTTATGTCGTGGAACGTATGTCATTCATAACTTCAAGTGAATACTTTCGATCATAACCTCACAATTTTATGTAAGATGTTGCAATCGCTTCATTCCGTTTCCTTTGAGTAGTTTGAGTCCTGCATATCATTGTTAACTCCTATTCATATTTTAGAATTGAACGCAAAATATTTAGCGGACATATTTTCATCCTCGATATCTATTTTCCTGTCGTCTTTCGAAATATACATAACCTCTACACTTCTCGCAATTTTTGAATATAATCCCTATTGATTTTATCAGATATATTATTTCAGCGCTCTTTAGAGAACTATCAACCAATCATCAATTATATGCTTCCTGTAGTCTAAAAAAAGAAACTAGTTTTCATCACACCAAGATTTCGACAGAGTCTGATGTTTTATGATTGATGCATACTTACAAAAGGAAGGATACAGGGGAAAAACCAGCTGAGTCATTCTTTGGCAAGATTTGAGATAAGGCGCGCAAATTATAGCCAATCAAAGGATCTTTCTTTTCACTATATCAAACATGGGAAAAATCGGTTAAGCAGGCTATGGCAAACGATCAAAAATAACATATGCATAGGAAAAACCAGGCTGTACCATGCGATACAGGGAAATAATCGGCTAAGTCACTCGACATTGGCACTTTCGAGTTCCAACCTGTCATTTCAACAAATCAATCCCCATTCATAGTTGATCAATAATAATAATATTACTGCGAAATATAAGAATAGGCAGTGTTCGAAACGGACGCAGCGGTTCTCTATTGGGACAGACCCATAACAACAGATAGATCAGTGGACTACAATAGACCGGACCTTGTATTCATTGAGAAGGATCAGAAGTATGGCGTGATAATTGATGTGGCAGTACCATTGACTCATAACTTCGGAAGAACGGAGTCGGAAAGAATAACGAAGTACGAGAACTTGGCAATAGAACTGAAGAACATGTGGCAATTGTCGAAAGTCACTATTATTCCATTGGTGATCTCGGCTGAGGGAGTCATGTCCAAATCATTTAAGAAAAATCTTCAAAAGATCGAGATATCCCAGAGGATCGCGGGATATGCACAGCAGGCTGTAGCTTTGCAAACCTGTCACATCGTGCGGAAATTCCTGAACTAGTGGGAGGAACTGAAATGTTTTTTCACTGGTTCATAGAAGTAATACCAGCTCGAGCTGAGACCGGGAGACCGATGATGAAGGATAATAATATAATATTTCCCCGCACGGGTGTGGTGTGGTTTCTGCCATACCACATGGGGGGTGACGTCCCCACGGCCCGAGTTACCTGGGCCACCAAGGGTAAATGGTGGCAAACCCGCACGGGGGGTACTACTTTGTAGTGTACGGGGGTGACAATCCCGCGGACCCCGGTCACTCTCAACCGATGTCGGAAAGAAATATACTAAGCCTAGGAAAACAGTCGCTGCCTGGGGGTCGTCAGGGCGCGTCTGGAGTTGGTGCTGGACGTGACAGCATGCGGGACACCAACGGCAGGATGCTGAGAAGGCAGGCGCCTGCCATACAAGAAGCTATGCCTTTAGACGAGGAGGACATCGACGAGGAGAGAGTTCAGGTTGTCGGTCGCATAGGGATTCAACGTTCGAAAGAGCAGCCCGTAGTCGGAACCGGCAGCCGAAACAGGACGGCACACAGGGGACGCCACAAGTGGACGCCCGAGCAGTATAGCCTGCTGACATCACTATACAGAAGATCAAGACCCGAAAGACGAGGGTACATGAATAGGCTGCATGGTCTGTGGCGCGAAAATTATCCAGACCTTGACTTCATGACGCAGCAAAACCTTAGAGATCAGATCAGTCATCTCAAAAGAAGAGGAATCTTATGGCGGCCTCAAGAGCAAGAAAGGACGGAACAGCAAGCTGAGGAGCAGGTGACAGATGCTTCGAGCCAACATCAGCAATTGACGATTGACACAGCTGAAGAACAAGCTGTAGCCCTGGTGAGAAATATTACGGGCCGAACCGGGACTGGTACACGCTCCAACAGGTCAACAACAGAACATGTGAGATATGTTCCCGAAATAGAACACGGTGAAGAGCAGGTGACAGATGCTCCAAACCAAAAACATCAAGCAATAGTCCTGGGAGCAAGGCCAAGAACGGAACAAGTGAGAGATGTTCCGGAAAAAAAACACGGTGAAGAGCAGGTGACAGATGCTCCAAACCAACAACACCAAGCAATAGTCCTGGGGGCAAGGCCAAGAGTGGAACAAGTGAGAGATGTTCCAGAAAAAGAACAAGGTGATGAGCAGGTGACAGATGCTCCAAACCAACAACATCAAGCATCAGCCCTGAGGGCAAGGCCAAGAGCGGAACAAGTGAGAGATGTTCCAGAAATAGAACACGCTGAAGAGCAGGTGACAGATGCTCCAGATCAACAGCAACAGAGGCCAAGAACGGTGAGAGATATTCCAAAGTTAATCGTCAAAACAAGGGAAGCATTTGAGGCTGCCGTCAGAATCCCACTGGTCAAGGCCACCCGAATGAAAACAAGACATAAGGCTGAAGATCTAGCCATATGGGATTAAGTAATTCAAGATCATCTTAACGAGACCTGTGCACTAGAGGATGTAGTGGCTGCAGTGAGAGCGGCCGCTTCGCTTCTATGTCCACCTAAAAGTACAGCTATGAAGAACGATAAGCATAGGTTAAGACTCAGTCGGCTTGACATCAAAATAAAATCAATGAGGCAGCAGGCATCTTGGTATCAATGTATCATAGATGTTCTGAGAGGCAAAATTGAATCCAGCAAGAAAATGAAGGATATGATTGAGGAGCTTCGTTCCATACATCATACAGTAGACTTGCCCACAGTCCATCTACTGAAGCAGAAAGCTGTAGATAAAATAAGATCACTTGCTGCAGCGCGGAAGAAACTAATAAAAAGGCAAAAATGGATTGAAGATAACAACACCTTAACCGCAGAACCATCGAAACTATTTCAGTCCCAACAACAAAAGGCACAGAACCCACCATCACCGCAGGAGGTCGAAGAATTTTGGAAAAGCCTGTATGAACAACAAGCAGAAATCAGGGATACTCCAGCACTTCTCAGATTCCAGCAGATGTGTGATCAAAACCAACAGCAGAACGATGAACTTTCTGAAATATCAACCGAAGATATTAGACAAGCCCTTAAGAACAAGCGTGATTTCACAGCACCTGGACTGGACGGTATTCAAAACTACTGGTGGAAGAGTTTTCCAGCTACACATCAACACCTGGCAAGATTATTCAGCGGGATGCTGACTCGCCGTGAGCCAATTCCGTCATGGTTGGTGGAGGGTAGAACAGTGCTGATACCAAAATCAGGTGATTTAGGGCAACTCAAGAACTATCGCCAGATCACTTGCCTCAATACACTGTATAAGATCCTCACAAGTGTAATTCAAGATCAAATACTGAGGGTTATTGGACCAGTGTGGAAAAGTATCTACGAACAGAGGGGAGCAAAGAAAGGAGTGCAAGGATACAAGGACAACTTGCTCATAGACAAGAGCGTATGTCTAGACGCCAGATACTACAAGCGCGACCTGCACACATCATGGTTGGACTACGCGAAAGCATATGACACCTCGCCGCACGAACTGATAATACGGCTATTAAAAATGCTGAAAGTCCATCCTAACATCATCCACGCAATAGAAAACATCATAGCGCTGTGGAAAACGAAGTTTGCCATCCGAGCAGAGGGTCGAACCGTATATACGAGATGGGTGAGATACAGGAGAGGAGTTTTTCAGGGAGATTCGCTAAGCCCGCTATTATTCTGCATAACACTCATACCACTAACAATTGAGTTGAGGGAGAGCAAAATAGGATACAAAGCCGGACCACCAGGCAGAAGGAATCACCTGATCTCTCATCTCTTATACGTGGACGACTTGAAGCTCTACGCTCCCTCCGAGTCCGCACTACAGCAACTACTGAATATCGTTTCAGACTACACCTCAGCCATAGGAATGTCATTCGGTTTGGACAAGTGTGCTGTATTTCATCTGCGCAGGGGAAAAGCTGAAGATGCGGGAGAAGATATTCTACTGGAAGATGGAATGACTTTTCGACATCTCGAAGACGGAGAAACTTACAAGTTTCTTGGGATGAAACAGAGGGGTGTACTGGAGACAACCCAGATAAGGGAAGACTTAACAGCCAGCTACAAAAAGAAGCTGAGAGACATTTGGAAATCGCAACTGTCAGGAAATAATAAAGTATTTGCTACAAATATGCTAGCCATTCCGATTCTCACCTACTCTTTCGGAGTGGTGAACTGGACGGTAAACGAGCTCCTCGATCTTGATAGCTTAACAAGGAAAACGATGAACATGAATCGTAGCCTACATCCCAACAGCTCAATACAGAGGATATACCTTCCCCGAAGCCAGGGGGGTAGAGGATTGCAATGTTTGGAATATCAACACTATCAACAAACATTGGAAATGGCAGTAAGGATTCTGAGAAGTGAAGATCCGCTTCTGAAATTTGTCGCTCAGCATGAAATTGCGAACCATGGAGCCTTCCTATTCCGAGCTGCACAAAGGGCCCTGGATAAGCTCAGCATAACCGGCGTATCGATCAATCCTGAGCTCGCTGGAGCACCAATCACTCAAGCGGACCAAAGAAGCCTAGCAAGACTCATCCGAAAGTCTCAGTCAGATACATTACTCGAACATCATATGAGTAAGACCTTGCACTCCATATATTTCAGGAGTTTAAAAGACCAGGACCTGTCTGAAGAATTGTCTTTCGCCTTTCTAAAGTCAGCTAGCCTTAAGTCAGAGACATAAGGATTTGTGATGGCGTCTCAAGATGGAGTACTGAATACGAGATGGTATAAAAAGAACATCATGAAAATGGACACCCCAACAACTTGCAGGGCGTGCCATGGGCAACAGGAAACGATTATGCACATCCTTTCCGCCTGCAGAGTCCATGCCCCATCGGGGTATGTAGAGAGACACAACGCGGCACTCCGAATTCTATACTTCCATCTGAGAGCCGCGTATGGGATAGACAAAGAACCGGTGCTACCATATGTGCCTCTGGAGATTGAAGCGGTGGTCCAGAACGAAAGAGCTCGGATATGCTGGAACTATCCTGTCTCAACAACACGACAGATCAATGCTGTTAAGCCAGACATACTTCTGCTGGACAAGGAGCTGAAGGAGTTATTTGTCGTGGAATTCTCCCCCCCTGCTGAAAATAATGTTGTGATGAAGGAACAACAGAAGAGGCAAAAATACAAAGACCTTATGTTCGAGCTTGGAACTTTATACCCAGGTCATAAAATTAGGATGGTCGTACTTATCATAGGATGTCTCGGTGGAATGAGAGCTAACTATGTGACAAGGTGACCAAAGTGCTCAACACCAAGCTGTCTGCTAAAAACCAGATCGATGCCTTGAACTCTTGGGCTACGCCTGCTCTGACCTACACTTTCGGAGTCTGGAAGTGGTCAGATGCTGATCTGAATGAGTTGGACCGACTCACCCGTCGCCTAATGACAAAGTTCCGATGTCTGCACACCAATGCATCGGTGAAAAGGCTTTATCTACCCAGAAGAGATGGCGGACGAGGAATGTTGAACATCTATAAACTCTGCAGAACCCAGGAGAAAAGCTTGAGGCAGCGACTGCTCGAGTCTGAAGATAGCCTGATGAAATTGGTGACAACAGAGGATAAGGGATACACACCTCTGAACCTACAACACAGAGAACTGACATTCGATATCACGAGAAGCGAAGATATAAGTATATGGGGGAACAAGCTCTGCACGGCAGATTTCCCAAACACCTTGAGGGGGAAAATGTCGATAAATTAGCTTCTTTGTCGTGGTTGAATGCGGGACAATTCTTTCCTGAAACTGAGGGATTCCTGATGGCTATCCAAGACCGAGTCATAAGAACTCGCAACTATGAGAAGCACTGTTTGAAGCTGAACGTGGAGGACAAATGCAGGAAGTGCGGCGCAGTTGGCGAGTCTATCGAACATATAATAGCAGGCTGTCGAGTTCTTGCCGACAACGCATATCTGGGCCGACACAACCAAGTGGCAAAAATTGTTCACCAGCAGTTAGCTCTTAGACATGGTTTTTTGGATACTTGTCCGCCATACTATAAGTATCAACCTGCAGCAGTGTTGGAAACGGACACAGCGGTTCTCTTTTGGGATAGACCCATAACAACAAATAGATCAGTGGACTACAATAGACCGGACCTTGTATTCATTGAGAAGGATCAGAAGTATGGGGTGATAATTGATGTGGCAGTACCATTGACTCATAACATCGGAAGAACGGAGTCGGAAAAAATAACGAAGTACGAAAACTTGGCAATAGAGCTGAAGAATATGTGGCAATTATCGAAAGTCACTATTATACCGTTGGTGATTTCGGCTGAGGGAGTCATGTCCAAATCATTTAAGAAAAACCTTCGAAAAATCGAGATATCCCAGAGGACCGCGGAATATGCACAGCAGGCTGTAGCTTTGCAAACCTGTCATATCGTGCGGAAATTTCTGAACTAGTGGGAGGAACTGAAATGTTTTTTCACTGGTTCATAGAAGTAATACCAGCTCGAGCTAAGACCGGGAGACCGATGATGAAGAATAATAATAACACCGCACGGCTGTGGTTTGGTTTCTGCCACGTCACATGGGGGGTGACGTCCCCACGGCCCGAGTTACCTGGGCCACCAAGGGTAAATGGTGGCACACCCATGCGCGAGAAGTGGAAACCGATATCATGGCAGAAGATCGAGATGCCACTCCACCTGCTGGCTCGACCACCGTGAGGAGGACTGCCCGCAGGGGAGCTCGCAACGCACGTATCCAGTGGAGCCGCGAAATGAATATTGAAGTAATGCGAGCTTTTCATTACGTGAACAATTGCGAGGACAAACCACTTCCTGGATGGAGAAGAGAAATCTTCAAGGGATCGAATTATCCCAGAAGATCGCGGGATGTGCACAGCAGGCTGTGGATTTGCAAACCTATCACATCGTGCGGACATTTCTGAACTA
Source organism: Adalia decempunctata (assembly GCA_951802165.1). Taxonomy (NCBI): domain Eukaryota; kingdom Metazoa; phylum Arthropoda; class Insecta; order Coleoptera; family Coccinellidae; genus Adalia; species Adalia decempunctata. The sequence continues at coordinate 57,881,654 of OX637696.1, read as the reverse complement.
GTGGGAGGAACTGAAATGTTTTTTCACTGGTTCATAGAAGAATTACCAGCTCAAGCTGAGAACGGGAGACCGATGAAGAATAATAATAATAAAACCGCACGGGTGTGGTTTGGTTTCTGCCACGCTACATGGGGGGTGACGTCCCCACGGCCCGAGTTACCTGGGCCACCAAGGGTAAATGATGGCAAACCCATGAACGAGAAGTGGAAACCGATATCATGGCAGAAGATCGAGATGCCACTCCACCTGCTGGCTCGACCACCGTGAGGAGGACTGCCCGCAGGGGAGCTCGCAACGCACGTATCCAGTGGAGCCGCGAAATGAATTTTGAAGTAATGCGAGCTTTTCATTACGTGAACGATTGCGAGGACAAACCACTTTTAGGATGGAGAAGAGAAATCTTCAAGGGATCGAATTATCCCAGAAGATCGCGATGTGCACAGCAGGCTGCGGATTTGCAAACCTATCACATCGTGCGAAAATTTCTGAACTAGTGGGAGGAACTGAAATGTTTTTTCACTGGTTCATAGAAGAATTACCAGCTCAAGCTGAGAACGGGAGACCGATGAAGAATAATAATAATAACTTTATTCAACCATAATTTGCATATTCAAATATTCAATATCACAAAAAAACTTAAGCCTAAGCTAAGAACATGCCCTCAACACAGTGAATATAAAACATAAAAATGGCTCTATATCGAAAGTAACAAAAAGTGACTTGGCCGGTTTTTCCCTAGGAGCCTTGGCCGTTACTTACACACTTGATCTCTTCATGTACATTTATTCAAAATGTCTAAATCCTCTTAACTCTTTAATTCGTGTCTTCGACAACATCTATCCTCAACGAGGTCTCTCTAGGTTATATCTAGGAGTATAGAATTCATTCTATACTCCTAGGTTATATCCTCGAACATCTCATAGAATAATATAGAGTGGGGTACTCATAGACTAAGGTTCTGGCTACATCGCTGACTGTCCCCAAATGGGTCAGTTCCTTTACTCTCAATCAAGAAATATAGCACAAATAGATATCTCTATTTCAGATCGAACCGTCAATGTCAGGAAGGATGTTGTGAAGGGTTTATACAACCGAGCAATGAGTGTGTGCAATTCACTATGGAACATTGCCCATTGGAGTGGCGTATCTTTGCCGGAGAAGATGCCAGCAGAAAATGCTCACCCAAAACGATCCTTGCTGAAATCGAGGACAATAGACACAGAAGTTTCAACTTAGAACATAATTAACAAAATGCCATGCATATTTGGAAAAAGTTATATTGGAGAAACTGAAGAAAGATCAACCCAATAACGAACTCGAAAGAGGTTAAAAATATCCACAGGAACGAGGTTATCAGAGAATAAACTTACATCTGAAGATGGCCACAATAATCAATGGAATGAAGCAGGTGTTGTTGCCAGAGAAATTAATCGCAAAAAGAGACAATTCACAATTGTAGGAATCGGCATTTACTTATATTATTATCTGGCACTAATTGCATCTCTACCAGTTCCTGCGAAATGAGTCACCTGGCTTCCACTATTGATAGAGGAGACTACAATATTGGGATCGTTCTATAATAACATCATCAGAATCAAACTTGTTTGATTTCCATAATAGATTTTTATGATGGCATCTATCGATAAATGAAGATTCTGCTTGAAATATAGCTAAAGTTTTGATATACACAGGGTGATTCACTAATGGACTAAGATCGGGTAAACTTGCTGGCCAATTCCATGGTCCCAAGTGCCTTATCCACCGATCGTCAAAAAGTCTCTCCAGTTAAAATATTGGATAGAGTAGTCCGTTACTTTGTGATAGTTCATGATGAGGAATAATTAAAATAAATTTACTTTATTTTCTACCACTTAATTTATTAAATACAATTTTAATAGTGACTCGAGTTTCGTAGTTTTACTACATTTTCAAACTGGGGTATTTCAGGTTGTGTCAGGTACTTTTATATGGCGGAGAGGCTTCGGGTCTTCCAGAACTCCAAAAAGCGGAGAATTCCATAGGTCCGTCTGCTCGTTTAATAGTTTTATTGCAGGGCTATTTAGAAGTTTGAGGATTTCTACCGATTCCAAGATGTCCATTTTTTTGCCTTTCGGGACCAGGTGTGGGATTTCGAGACTATCCAATTGTGGGAAGGCATGATTTGTTTGTAAAAAATGGTTCGCAAAATTCGATAAAAAATTCAATTGATCTCACGATGAAACTAAAAAATCTTACCCCACCACATAACAGCTTCCTAGTGTCATTCGATGTCACTAATATGTTCCCCAGTATACCAAATGCCGAGTGTCTAGATTTATGGTGGTATTCTGCTTTTCATCTGTAAGCTACGATTCTGTAGCGTATGATCGATCTGTAAGTGGCCGACTTACAGATTCGTAAATATTGCTTTTCTGGAATTGTTCCTGTAACTATCTCAGTTACAGTTTTACTTTTGAACTACTTATCGATAAACATAACCTGCAATCGTAAGTTCGAATATTTGAATGTTATTGTTATGGGTACCTAGTTAACGTGTTTTCGTTTCGTTGTAAATCAAAAATAGGTAAGAAAAAAATGTCTAGTCCATGGTGAGTTAATTCGTGATTAATCATTTTGTAATACTTATTGTTATTTCAACATGTCAGCGTTGATATTTCAATAGGCACTAAAAGAAAACGCACCAAAAATACAAGTCGTGAGCAGATGGAAATCTATTTACAGGCGATGGAGAACGATTATGTTCTCCGAAGCTATACTATTAATCCTACCTTGGGACCATCTGCAGGACAAATGGGATCAGCTGAATTCTGCAGGTGATGGTCCAGTTTTGACTGTAGATGAATGGAAAACGGTAATTTTTTCTTAAATAAAGTGAAAAGAATAAAAATTTGGATTATATTTCAGAGATTCACTGACTGGAAATATTCACTGAAAGCAAAAAAAAGAAAAATAGAAGCCCACCAGACAAAGACTGGTGGTGGCCCAATGATGCAGACCACATTGTCTGAAATAGAGGAGAGAGCTTTAGATGTTTGGGGTCGGGTAACAGTTGAAGGTGCTGATGTTACAAGGTACGAGGGCATAAATATGAATAATGATCATGAACAGCCAATTTTAATAGAAGTATAAGATGAGGACACAGTAGCAGTAGATGTGCAAGAAAAAGAGAAGGTGGAAGAGAGAAAAAAAACAATGTGAATAAAAAAACCAAAGAGAAACCACTATCGTTATTAGCTGAAAAATTAGTAACCGTGACTGATGAAAACACAAAAAACCAAAAAGATCTGGTCGAACCTATAAAGAACTTTTTTAAGGAATATTGTGATCTGCAGAAAAAAAATTTGAATTCAAGATTAAAACATTTCAGTATTTACATCCAGATTTTAAAATGGAAAAATGAATTCAAACCTTTTTTTACCTTTAATTTTTATTAATTTTGTGATATCTATTAGATGAATATTTAGAAGAGATTATTATTTTTGTTATAACTTATGACTGAGGTTAAGTGATAAATAAAGTTCAAATGATACATAGAGCATTTTCAATTCCCTTAGACATAATTGCTCGAAAAAAGGAATTGAATACCATCACACAAATAGCTTGCAATAATAATAAGAAACCACATACTCCCTCATAAATAAAAAGAAGAAACAAATAATTTCAAAACAAATATACCCTAGCTCTGATATAGATAACAATAAAAAATTTGCCAAACTGACATATTTTGGACCAATTTCACAAAAGATCCCAAACAATTTCAACAAACGACATAAAAATAGCTTTTACACCATCTTATAAAATCTCAAATTTTTTTTTTAATGCTAAAGATAAAAACAACTGGTTTGATAATTCAGGAGTTTATAAATTGAGTTGTAATTAATGCAATAGCGTATATATAGGCCAGACAGAAAGAACTTTCACAAAGAGGTTCAAAAAACACCAGGCGTCGTTCAAACATCGTAAGGATAATTCCAATTTTGCGAACCATTTTTTACAAACAAATCATTCCTTCCCACAATTGGATAGTCTCGAAATCCCACACCTGGTCCCGAAAGCAAAAAAATGGACATCTTGGAATCGGTAGAAATCCTCATACTTCTAAATAGACCTGCAATAATAGTTATTTAATCAACTATAGTCCATCCAAGAATTATTGACATCAGAGCAAGCCTTGGAAGTCCAGTCGCTGCTTTATTTCTAGTTACAAAAAAGTAACTAAAAGTTTTCTGTGCTTTCATCATAGCAATAAAAAATATAAAAATAACCTGAAAATTAAATGGTATTTTTTCAAAGTACGGCAATTTGAACATAAAAATGTTTCCAATTATCACATACGATTACCTGCAAACTTAATGGATTGGGAAAATTGTAATATGTATATATCAAGACAGAAACAAAACTTAACGATTGGATTTATTTAATATATGAAGAATTTCGTATTATGACATTGTAACTTTGAATATTTGTGAACAATGAAGGTGAAAAATATGAAATGTAAATATTCCTACTGTTGTTTCAACAACCACAACTGTTATTTCCTCATCTGGACAGACCTCATCATGTTCATAATGAAGGATTTTATGTCAGCAACATCCCATATATTTCGACTAATCTTCTCTTATTTCTTTTTATATGTGCTATGGAAAGCCTTTCCAATTATTAGCCGTACACTCTTCAACAGCCTCATTCTGAAGATATCTCTATTTCACTTGCTCAATTATTTGCCAAATTTATTCGAAACATTAATGACAGAACAAAATATTAGTGTTATTTCCAACACCAACCTGAATTCTACAACTCAAAATATCACTGAACGGGCATTACCAACCTAATTTCGATTTTCCAAAGCCGCCCGAGATGTCAATAATTCTTGGATGGACTATAGTTTATTAATGACAGAGATTAATGGTCGAAATATTTTAACGCGTGAGCGGAGCGAGCGCGTTAATGTATGAGACCATTAATCGCTAGATTAATAAACGAGTTGATTACAAGATTTTTCCGTCGACCTCATCATCAATTGAAAATAAACTCTGGCTTCAAAAATATTTTTATTTTGCGTAATAGACAAATTTGACATAATGTAAATTTCTGTGTTCATTTCTATAATATTTATGCTCCCTATAGAAGTTTTCGAAAAATTCATGGATGGAATATAGGACATTTTGTGAAATTCTGAATAGTTTACATTTTTTTCATGAGAATAAGTTGGATTAACGATTCAATTCAGTTTTATTTTTACCTTAGACATCAACAAAATAATATTAGGAGCATTCGCCATGAACTCTTTTTCAATTTTTCGATCAACAGTTTGTTTTATCTGCTTATATCAATGTTGTCTTCAGCATCGAATACTTTGACCATGAATTTGCTTAATGCCCCTTTTCTGCAATACACGTAAAGTATGCCAACAAAACCGTTACCGAAAATTTCGGAACGTTCTTCTCCTTGCACCAAGATCGAAATTCTTCCTAGGTTTTCTCATAAATGTCGGCTCTTTCCAGATAGCATACTCAAAGTTACTGCTTCAGCAGTTTTTCCCACATGTAGCGGTGTCGAAGGGATATTTTCTTCGATATTCATTATGATTCTGATAGAAAACGAATAATTAAATTTGACAACTCGATAGTGCCCGACATAGATGCATCTATGCTCCGACTGAATATGGACCTATGGAATTCCCCGCTTTTTGGAGTTCTGGAAGATCCGAAGCCTCCCCGCGATATAAAAGTACCTGACACAACCTGAAATACCCCAGTTTGAAAATGTAGTAAAACTACGAAACTCGAGTCAGTATTAAAATATGTATTTAATAAATTAAGTGATAGAAAACAAAGTAAATTTATTTTAATTATTCCTCTCTCCAGTTAATAATAATAAACAAATTCATGAGCACTTCGTTTGAATAGTTTTCTTCCATCGTTTGGAGGGTATTGGCAACTTCTGAAATGAAGAAGAAATTCAAGTTTCTTGGTGCCCCTATTATTAGGAGAATGTCACAAGGTACTGTGGTATAGTAATCATGGCCTGCCTACCAAATACCGAATGGGAATACCATTCTGAAGGGACATTTTGACAAATAATGCCCATAAGTCCGAAATTTGATTAGTTATGTATAGGCATGATATACATAGAATGAAAGCAAATTTCATCAGCTTTCTGAATTCCTAATAATATACAGGGCGTTCCATTTGAAAGAAACAACTTTCAGACACTTTTTCAAGCAAACGAAAAGACTGTATTTTTCACCACCCTGTGTTGAGGTAATGTGAAGCATTCATGTATCACCTAACTCCTAACCAAATTTCAATGCCATAGTGTTTCTCAACCCGAAGTTATCAGAATTTTTGGAGGCCATGATTTTCGGCGAAAAAAATTGAAATTAATTTATATTTCGAAAACGGCAGCAGATAGGTAAGGGAAATCTGAAGAAAAGTTGTCGAGAAGTTGTTGGAGATTCCGAAAATAATATAAATTACCAGGTGTTCTATTTGAAAAAGCAAAGTTGCTACTACTTTCTGATGGAAGGGGCAACACCGCATTGACGAAATATTTTAGTTGTGTAGAGAATTTCCAATAATACACTCATGCAAATTTTCAAACCGATCCGATATCTGGTCTAAATGTGCCATCCACCGTGAATCACCTTGTATATATTCTTATGAAAGGAGCCGTACAGATTTGTTTACAATCAAAACATTATGGCATGTGTCATGAAAAAGCAACAAGGACCAGATCATTCAAACAAACAGATTAATCCATTCCCCGCTCCTAATCTCAGTATTAGCAGAGGAATGTTGAACGGGGCACCATACAGTTCTGCGTTTGATGCAAGAGCACTGATAAAAACCTAAGCAACAATTCTGTCTCTCCGTATAAGTGTAGGAATATTGGATTTGTTTACAGAATAAGCTGATAGGTATTCATATTGAAGGGTATCTTCCTCTTCGAATACAATTCTTTCTTCTTTTCTTCAAAGGGGTTGACAAAGCATTTTCAAATAATCTGAAACAAAAAAAGGGACAAAAAAGGAAAATCAACTAACATATTCAAATTATTTTGAAGGTACCCCATCTCAAAAATGACTCAGACACTGAATGGATAGCCTTAAAACCATCTGGAAATTTATATATTGAACAATTATTGACCAAATGGTCAACAGTTTGCTCTTCATGACCACACTCAGATCTCGGGCTTTCAATGGCATTCCATTTGAAGAGCATACTTTTACAACGTCCATGACCTGTTTTAATAATACCCACTTATTGTTGTGGGTTTGCAAATGCTGACGAATTTGGTTTCGGGATCGTTAACTAAGAGAAGATCATTATTAATTATCACTGAGTTTAAATATACATAGTGGTACATCGCCCCTGATTTGATGCAAAAAATTTTGGCAGTTTATACTGCCAACTTTATTGGTGGCACATAGTAGCTACTAAAGGACTATCGAGGGAACTATGATCTGCTTCCTATTCATTTACAGAAATCTGTAGGATATTTATTTTCCTCTAGTTCATCATAGGCCAAATTAATTGTCGTTTTATTGTATCCAAAAAATCAGGTGATGAAATACTGAACATCCCACATTTCCATATGCCGGTCCTGGTCGTCATCGTATTAGGCTTAGCAAATAGTGCTTCATAGTTCAGCTACTCACCGCCAGATGCGAGGGTAAAAATTTTGGATTCTCCGAAATACACTTATCCATCTATGAACCGGTGAAGGAACTACACTAGAATCAGCTTCAAAACGATCAAGGGCGATGTACCTCTATGTATATTTAAACTCCATGTTTTCATTTTACTTTTGTCTCTCATTCAAAGAAATATTTGTTGATTTAGGTTATTGAGAGGTGACTCTTTCATAATAGAAGCATCAAGAAAACAAACTTTTCCTACAGAAAATTACTTTCAAGCAATACAAAATAGGTGCAGTCTCTTTCGAAATTTTTATGGCACTTTGAAGCCTGGGATCTGCGATTTCGAACGAATTCTTCATGAGTTATATCAGATCCTTGGATAGGTGTCGGAGTTGCCCTGCTCGAAGCGAATAAGGGCTGAGCACTTGCTAAAGCACAGGCTGGCGTGTGTAGATTGATAGACACGCTGTGGACAGTGGCTCTCCCCCCAGTTAACAGGATGGTTTTTGAAATTTAGCCATAATGATCTCGAACTTTGTTCCAGACATCGTATGTGGGGACAGGAGATTGTTTGAGAATTTCCACGTAGAGTATTGCGAAGACTTCGGAGGAAATAATCTGAGGGGGACATTTGGAGAAGATATAGAGTTCTCAACATCTCAAAGAAGTAATCAAAGGCGTCATTATTTCCTAGTAAAGAGTCGCATAGCTATCATTGGGATCTCTTCGTGTTGCCTGAGACTGTAATTTTTTTAGTAGTAAGAATTTAACTTTCTGAATGATAATAGCTCGAGATAAATCTCCTTAAATAATCGAAATTGTGCAAAAACTACTAAAACTAATTCCTCATAAATAAATAAAAATCGTATATGGCTTATTGCTCGATACAAGACACCAAAATCTCCACATGTTGATTTTCTGATCATCCTGTATATTAGTGAGTAACTCAACGATATGTATTACCTTGGATCGTAAGACCAGTTGTCCTTCGCCCATCTAATTGTGACAAGCAATGAAATACATTTCTCGAACTAACCACTCATCCACATTTCCTATTCCGGAATAATGCAGTGCTACTCTTCTCCGAGTTCCATACAAGGAGACCTTGATTTATCCGTTAGAGACTGCTATCTTGGTGGAACTTTAATGAATCAAAAAAGAAAGGAATCTTGTAGGATAAATCACGTATTTGTTCATTCGCCGGCTGTTATCAGAAAGGAGAATAAGAAAACGATAATTCAGCACTACATAAAAATGTTGAAAGTTCTTCTGCATGGTTATATCTACCTGGTAATTCAACTATAAAATTAAATAATGTTCCACTCAGTTGGATATTCCTTTGGGTCATTTGCGTTTATTTCATCATTTATCATTGCAGTACCGACTACCAACTTATTAAAAAGATATCTTTGAGGAGTGTTAGATCATCAAGGGGGTTGTAATGTACCTATTCCAGGGCGATTCAAGATGAACTGGCTTGATTCTGAGTTCCACACCTTGAAATGTTCTCTTTCCTCCCTGTTACATCAAAATTTGTTTATACAGAGTGGTTTCCAATTTGTCATCAAATTTTTCATTAGTATAATATCTTGATGGATGAATAGGGGGAATTTCAATTGTACCAAGGCTAGAAAACCCGGAATATTCTAGATTTGAAGTATATCTTTATCCAATAGCAAGCGTTCCTCATTGTCTAGACTATAATGGTGTTGTGTATTGAATACAGGGTGTCCCATCGCAGACTAGCCACCCCGTATATTTCTTATTCCATAGTGATTGGAAAAATTTCCCGAGACACGTAGAATGATTTTGTTTGGGGGACATCATTTGACGTATACATTCGAGGCTTGAACGCCCCCCTAAGACACTACAAAATTGAATAGGGGAGAGGGGTTGAGTGCTCCTTCATTTGAAAGGTCTTGGAAGCCTCTTCACAACAGTGTATGAAAAACGTAATTTTGATGAACCGTTCTCACCAAAAATCATTCTTTTAGTTCAAATGCGCCACCTTGAATATTTTGGTTATTTTTACAACGTGCAAGTCTATTTTCACAAACTTAAAAAATGAACTATATATAAGTAAAAACAGAACAATTCCTTATGTTGCTTTCAATTTGGGTTATTAGTTGGTTATCTGGTTATTATACAGGGTGGCCATTTGAAAACGAAACAGACGAGATTACAGACGAAATAAATTTTTTCGATAGAAATGCTCGGACAGGTCGATTTCTGTTTCGAGGGGGACAACTTAAGATGTAGGTTGCGGACGTATAGCGCTTCAACCCTTGCTGCTACAACCCCCACCCCCAATTTTTGAATGGGGAAGATGGGGTGAGTGATACCTCAATTCAAAGGTATTTTTATACTGATTTCAGCACAGTAATTGTTTTTTCATTTTATGCATTAGTTGTATGTTTCTTCGATCATTTGATGTATCAATATGTTGTGTACGTAACTACTTTGCTGATTTGTTCAAAATTCTAAAAATAATTATGGTGTACACATTGCATGAACGTGTTGAGCTGGTTAGCCTGTATTACCACAACCAAAATGTGCCCTAGCGTTTGCCATAAAAGTAGTGATTTCAAAATTTGTTGAGACGGGTTCAGTAACAGATAAAAAAGGCGCCTGCAGCTTCTAGTATTAGTCCATCTAACATGAGAATAGTTTAACGTCTGTAAATATAATTAAGGAAAGAAATAACGGCATGCAGACAATTGAATATTTTTGAAATTCCGGAAAAAGTCCATCTAACGTTTTCAGAATTTTACATAAACACAAGTTCCATTTGTACAAAATTAAATTCATTCATGAATTAAATGATGATTATTTGGATCGAAGGCAGGGATTTGCGAAATTATAGCCAAGGGTATCAACAATAACCCAAATTTCTTGTATACGTTTGCCTTTCTGACGAGTGCACTTTTTCACTCAATAAAGGTTAACCGGCATAACTAGAGTTTTTGGAGCGATACAAATCCTCATGAATTTCGAGAAGCTCACACTCATTCGGAAAATCTAAAAGTTTGGGTAGGAATTTTGGGAGACCACCTAATTGGACCTCTGTTCATTTCTGGTAATTCAAATGGCGAAATGCATCCTGAAAAGCTTGACAATGCGATTGATTCGTTAATAACAGAAAAATTAGAAAACGATCCCCTACAACTTGAACAAAAATTGCATTTCCAACAAAAAGGAGCTCCTCCTCACTACGCCGCACCAGTTCGCCAATCACTCAATTGGTTTATTCGCCAATCACTCAATTGGTAATATCCTGGTCATTGGATTGGAGAAAGATGGCCTATTGAGTGGCCTGCTCGATCTCCTAGTATGAACCCTCTGGACTTCTTCTTGTGGGGACATCTTAAGTCCAAGATTTTTGTGACAGTCTGAAAATTTGGACGAACTACGCCAACGAATTGTAAATAAGTGTCGTCAAATAACTCCAATTATGCTTAACCATGTTAGAGACGGTTCTCAGTGAAGATTGTATTATTGTATGGAAGTCAATGGAGGACAATGTGCATAGTTGATTCAACAACGCAGATTGATTTTTTTTCATTGCAAGCATTAAAAAATAATTCATTTTTTCAGAATGTGATTTTTTTTTTAAATTTATGAGTTTATAAAAAGGATTGAATAAAAATGGGCTTGTACGTTTTAAAAATAACCAAAATATTCATGGTGGCTCATTTGAGCTTAAAAATTTATTTTTGGCGAAAACAGTTAATCGAAATAACGTTTTTCATACACTGTTATAAAGAGGCTCCCAAGACCTTTCAAATTAAGCATCACTCAACTGCTTTTTCCTCAATCATATATGCGGCGAAGATATTATCTATCCCAAAACATTGCAACCGATCCATGGTAAAGTCAACTCGTTTTTCATCAATATATGCTACCAACCCAAACAAAATTCCCCCATTCTACGAAAGACTCAAAAGAAATTTAATAAATTTAGATTATGAAATCCCGGACATAATGAAGTTGGTTCCTTACTCAACACCTTGGACGACAAGAGGCCCTAATGTAGAACTAAAACTTTCCAAGTACAATAAGAAAGCAGTTCACCCTTCTATAATACGGAAGACATTTGTAGGATACCTGGACAAATATAAGAATAATACTTTTTTATATACGCTGGTGTAAATCCATATGATAACAAAGTTGGACTATCAGTGGTTACTCCAACTGTTGTAAAAATGTTTTGCATTAGGGATTCTTCAATATTCACTGGTGAACTGATGGCCATATATCAAGCACTCCTCCACATTCTGAACGAAAAAACTCCGTCTAGGAACTATTGTCTCTGCACTGATTCACTATCATCAATACGATCTCTCCAGAAAATGTATACCAACAACGCATTGGTTAATGAAATTAACTATAAACTTCGACAAATAGATAATTTATGTAAAAATATTATATTTATTTATACCCCCTCGCACACTGGAATTGGTGGAAACACGCAAGCAGATTCAGCGGCTAAATGGTCATCAAAGAATGTAGAAAGACTAATTCACGCCCATATGAGGGAAGATATAAAAATCACTGCAACATATAATGTTGGATGTTTGTGGAAATCAGATTGGAGTCAAAATAGAACATTTCTAAAACAAATAAAACCTGACCCGCTCAGAATGATGACCCTTCCCAACAATCGGCTACACCAAGTCAAAATTTCTCGATTACGACTAGGTCATACCAGGCTCACGCACGCCCATGTCTTGAACAGAGAAAATGCTCCAAGTATGCAGCACTTGTGATCGAACTATGACTGCCAAACATATTCTTGTTGACTGCCCCAACTTCAGACCTCAAAGAGAACAAACTGGTATGGTGGACTCCTTACAACAGGACCTAGGACAAGAAGCCGAAAAACTGGAAAATACCATAAAATTTCTGCGACTCATCAATTTGATCAACACAATTTAAATTTATTTAGTTTGATATAAATTTTTGATTTATAAACTGTAAATGAGATGTAATCGTTCCGTAGTGCTAATGATCTGCGAAATCGAAGCACAATAAACTTTAATAAAAAAAAAAAGGATTGAATAAAAATGGGCTTGTACGTTGTAAAAATAACCAAAATATTCATGATGGCTCATTTGAGCTTAAAAATTTATTTTTGGCGAAAACAGTTAATCGAAATAACGTTTTTCATACACTGTTATAAAGAGGCTTTCAAATTAAGCATCACTCAACTGCTTTTTCCGTTTCAAACAAAATCATTCGAAGTGTTTCGGGAAATTTCACTATGGGATAAGAAATATACGGGGTAGCTCGTCTGAGATGGAACATCATGTACATATAACTCTGCACCTCTTCATGAAAGAAAAACTTTGAACTGTGACGATATGGTGATGTTTATGAAAAAACAACTGCAATCCAAAAACACAATACTGGTAATGATTCTCAAACTAGCAGTAGGAACTGCCATCGCTATCGCTCGAGCGCAAACTCGTTCTCCACTGGTAAATGTTACTTATGGTATAAATAACTATTGGATAGCTTGATTCATTCTCAACAAATAGGGTTTTCTATAATTTCTTGCTTAAGTTGATGATTTTTGGGAAAAAATATTATCAAAAGATAATACGCCTGAGTCGAAGAGGCTGGAATTATTTTCGACATTAAATTTATCCATTAGGCGGTTGTCAAGTTGTTATTTGAGAACTGGTACAAATATTTCATTCATTTAAAACTTCTCACAAATTGAATATCATATTAAATAGGTAGAAAGTGAACGCCGAAACGCCAAATGATATACATCATGCCTACTAGATGAATTTTTGTTCGAAAATACTTATACATCTTTTATGATTCAGGCGTATTATCTGTTGAGCTTCAGCAAGGAATTACGAGAGATTTTATTTGTTTAGTATGGATAAACGTATCCGAAATAAAAAAAAAGTTATTTTTATTGTAAGGAAAAAAGTCTTGCAATCATAGAGCAACACCACCAAAAAGTTTATTGAATGCCTTCTCGCACTGCTTGATTGTATTCTTGTCAGTTTTTTTGGTTTTCGAGAAGCAAAATTGAAAACTATAACCAAGCAGGAGAGACTCAAAAAAGAAAAGCCAATTTTTTGACAAAGAATCACCTACTAAATTTTTTCGCAACTTTTCATATAAAGAAAGATTATTATGTGAAATGTTTCAAATTAACGATACACATCCCATAGAAACTCTCAATACTATGTTAATATAGAGTAATTTTTTAAAAGCTTTAGGAAAAAATAATGATACATATATATAGAGAGAGAAAACAAGTTGTTTATTGGCCATAGACCTGAGCTCCTCCAGTCCTAATAAAAAAAGTGTTTCGCAATAAGAGGTACCTATTATTGTGAATATTCCGCTATTTCGGTAGATATCACTTTGAATTCTATAATTTTTTGACATTTTACAAGAAGAAACTATACGCCATCATTAAAAATGGAACGATTCACGCTTCATCAACGCATTGAAATAATTAAAATTCGCTATAAAAATGGTGAAAATTTGGCAGAAACGGTCGTAAAACTCGAACTTTTTTGGGTCGCCGTGAGTCGTGAAGCCCTTTGTCGAACTTTGGAATCAGGCATTTCACAAACGTCATTAAACCGTATTTTGCATAAAAATTTTCTTTTCCACCTCGGGGTTTCTTCAACAAGCAAAATTGCCAATTCCGTATTTCAAGTTGTTTTTCTGAACGAAATTATCGGGAGTTGAGCTATTTTCATGATTCTTTCGTTTGAAATAAAACAGAAGCATGAGCTGGCTTATTTTTTCTATTTTTGAAAGAAAAAATGAACTTTCGGAATGAAATCTATTTCAAATATTTCATTGAGAACTCCAATTCTTTCTGAGTTTACTTGCCCACAAAATTTTAGTTCTCGAAGTAAAACCATTTTCAAATTTAGTTCTCGAAGTGAAACCATTTTCAAATGCAACTTGAAATAAAAACACACTACATTAAAGCACGTCAATCGAAACTGCTTCTAGAGAATTCGCCCGTTCTGTTGATTTGCCCATATAGGCTTTTATACTTCTTCTAAAAACATGCTTGAGTGTATATTGTGAAATTACAAATTTAGTTTCACATTGCATTGTGGAATCACATATCACCAAACTTCAGGCGCGCCAGGTATTCTTTATTTCAATATGACGGTGATTTCGGCACATGATTTCTCTATATAAATAAAAATTCTGGAAGTATTCTCAGCGTAATTTTTGGAATGCTACAAAAAGAAAACCAATGGATATCATTTTATTCTGTTTTCACCTCATTATTCAGAATGAAAGATAGTTCATGGTTGATTTTTTTCACTGAGGACCTGTAAAAATATTGAGTCCGAATTTTGAAAAAAAATGTTCAAGGAAAATCTTAGAGAATCTAGTACGTTGAAAGAATGCTTTCCAAAT
Organism: Adalia decempunctata; assembly: GCA_951802165.1. Classification (NCBI taxonomy): domain Eukaryota; kingdom Metazoa; phylum Arthropoda; class Insecta; order Coleoptera; family Coccinellidae; genus Adalia; species Adalia decempunctata. Next base: position 57,866,602 of record OX637696.1, on the reverse strand, counting down.
TAGCAACCGAGGAAAAAAATTCCAACTTTGCAGGTTTTCCGCCATTTTGAATTCTTTTCCGAAATCTACACCACAATGGAATAGAGCACTAAAATATACTAAGATGGGGCCAGAAACCGTTATTTCAAATGTCACTCATAACTTACCATCGTTATCAGAACATTGCTCAAAGTTGAGATTGATATTGGTTATACTGATACTCCTAGGTCTCCCGAGGAGACCTCTCAGGAACTACAAGCTCTGAGCTTGTTAATCAGTTATGTTCTGTGTAGGTTTTGTAACTGTGTCCTTACGCCACCTTAGACACATGCAGCACAGTTAATTTTCGGCCCAACAGTGAATGCTTGCCCTGTATCACTTATGTTTCGAAAACGGGGTAAATGTCAAAAGACAAAAATGACTTTCTCGGTGTCATCTACTCGGCTATATATGTTTGTCCAGTTTATGGTGACACACGCTGTATATGCGTTTCGCTCCTTATAGTTCTGATTTGATATTATTTCCTTTGAAGTGTTTTTCTAAACTTGATTTTGTCTACGTTAAAAAATGCAGAAATACTGTAGCTACTGCTGAACGCAAGCTAGAACCATATGTTTTTCCACTCTTTTTCAATACTCTAGAATTCGAGGGTAGTATATTTTTTCCCTATTTTTCCTCTGTCTGTTTTTTATTGTTTTGGATAATTCATTTCCAGAAGACCGAGTAGTAAGTAATTGTCTTATTCGAAATGGCAACCAAATAATAGGGGAAAATGGTATCCATAAGAAGATAGTAGTCAATTCTCAAAGTGAAAGAGCGGGTATGACCGCGATGCGATATAAACATTCCAATTGACTGAACGATTTTCTATAATTTCCATATTACAGACAATACCAAAAGCTCCTAGACAGGTTTGTATGGATGTTTCTTATTATACGTCCCATTTCCCTTCCGCTACAGTTCGGTTCCCTTTCTGTATTGCATTTAACTAATCCTTCCGCCTTTCCTGTGTGGTATGTGAGGGACATACTTGAACACTGATTCGAATGAATAATTTTCAACTGAATCGGAACGCTCGCTAGTATGAAACAGAAATGGTACGTATAATTATGTACTTCCCTCTGAACTTGTGATTGTATTGCTGAAGTCAATGAGATTATTTTCAGCTACAAGTCCTCCATCTATGAGCAATTTTCGGAATCGAATTCGATTTGATCGTTTTTCTATGATTGTTGTGTCATTTAGAAATTTTATCTATCTATCTAGGATATTCCATGCCTGATTCAATCTTACTAGCGGGACAGTCGATAGAAAAACTTATTTTGGGAGGAAACATTTTTTATCACCTTAGGGCCAATGCGTTTCGTTTCAGGAATCCTGGACATATTTAAACCGAATTTAGTATACTGCATCCAAATACGAGGATATACAAGGTGAGCTTTTTAAAACGAAACAGACAAGATAACGGGCGGAATAAATTTATTTCGAAAAAATGCTCGGACACGTCGATTTTTGTTTCGAGGGGGACTTTTAAGGTCAAATTCACAACTATATCGCTTCAACCCCTAAATTTTGAATGGGAAAGATAGGGTGAGTGATACCTCATTTGAAAGGTTCTTTTATCCTGAATTCAGGATATTGATTTTTTCTTCATTTGATTCTTGAGATATTGACATTTGAAGTTGAAACAAAGATGGTATTGTCTGAATCAATCGAATTTATTATTCATTCATTCTGTTGATTTGATGAAACTCCATAAAAAACAATTTCAATTCTTTCTGCCAAAGAATAAACCATTTTCACCTCATTTCTTGAAGAAAGAAATCACCAATAATATTTATTTCGTTGTCTAATGTTGACAATTAACGGTTACCATCGTAACCACAGAATGAATTAGTCAAATAATTGATGAATTCACAAAGCATCGTTAGCGGAATGAATGGTACTGTACGAAATTCGAAATTGAATATCTCGAAAACGAATGCGGTAAATGAGAAAAAAATTATTACGCTGAATTCATGATGAAAAGGCCTTTCAAATGGTGTATCACTCACCCTATCTTTCCTATTCAAAATTTAGAGGTTGGTGTTCTAACACTAAGGGTTGAAGCGATATAGTTGTGAATTTGACCTTAAAAGTTGTCCCCCTCCAAACAAAAATCGACGTGTCCGAGCATTTTTTCGAAATAAATTTATTCCGCCGTTATCTCGTCTGTTTCGTTTTGAAAAGCCCACCCTGTATTGAAAAATTTTTAGCCTAGAACCAAACAAAATTTCAATGTCAAAGTATTTTATTACTCAACATATTATCCCCTCAATTGAATACATTTATTACCACGAACCTGCATCGTCTCTAGACCTTTAAAAAAAATGTTTCTTCTTGCTCTGCAAACCAGTCCTCCACAGTTTTCATTACCTCCTCGTTGGAAGAAAATTTACGACCTTTCAAACTTTTTTCAGTTGAGGAAAGAGATGATAGTCAGACGGAGCCAAATCTGGTGAATAAGGGGGTGTTCTATCAATTCTAACCCTTAATCACGAATTTTTTGCATGGCAACATGAGATTTGTGTACTGTGGCGATGTCCTGTGAAAACAAAATACCTTTGGATAGCTTTCCGCGTCTTTTCTCTTCAATTTTTTTCCCTAGAGTGGTCAGTAATGTCGAATAGTAATCTTCAGTTGTTGTTCTACCCTTATCCAAAGAATCAATCATGATTACTCCATGGCAATCCCAAAAAACTGAAGCAAGAACTTTTCCAGCTGATTTTTGGACACGAAACTTCTTAGGTCTTGGAGAACCAGAGTGTCACCATTCCATCGATTGTTTCTTTGCTTCTGGATCGTTGAAATGTACCCAAGTCTCATCCATAGTAACAATTCGGTTTAAGAAGTCTACATCGTTTTCAAATCGAGCACAGATCGAACACGATGCTTCTACCCTTGCACGCTTTTGGTCAACATTCAAACATTTGGGGATCCAATTTGCAGAAATTTTTCTCATGTCCAAATTGACGTGAACTATATGATGAAAGCGTTCGTATGAAATCTCCAGTGCTTCAGATATCCGTTTTAGCCCAATTCGACGGTCTAATAAAATCATGTCATGAACTGCATCGATATTTTCGGGGACTGACACAGAAACTGGCCTTCCCGATCGGTCATCATCTTCAATGGGAAATTTAACTCTTTTGAAGCTTGCAGTCCAATTTTTTACGGTCGCATACGAGGGACATTGAGCACCAAGAGTATTAAGCATATCTTCGTAAATCTGCTTACCTCTTAACCATTTTAAATTACAGGTACTTGATGATGGCTCGATACTCCAATTTTTCGATTTTTACAATTTCGGTGGCCATCTTTTTTTTATTTATTGCGTAACTCTGGTTTACTTTTCTGATTTCGAACTCTACACCGACAGTTCTAATAAGTTATTGTTCGTTGATATGGTATCTAATAATTCCAATATGGGTAGCGAACCCATGAAAATAGAATCCAGGCTTTGGCAACTATATCCGATCAGCCCATGAGCAGTAATATAAATCGCTTAAAAGCTTTTATGATCATATAAATTGTGTCTAATGAGGTTATAAGTTGATTGTTGAAATTTTCATTTTCTTCTTTTTATAGCATTTTAATAATAGCTTTTTAAAACGGTTTTTCTGCTTTTAGTTAATTTTCCATTATTAACGGCATACCTTCCCCTCTGTAATGAAATAAACATCCGATCATTTGCCTAAAAAAAATGGCATTTCTCTTTGTCAAAATAACACTTTTCATTCGAAAACCCTTCATCACAAACCTATTCTTGCATCCTATATTTTAATTATTCAGACAAAAGATTTACCTACACGATAACAATTTTATTTTAATTTACTTGGCTTTAACATTCTTAATATATTTGAAGACCTCTATTATTTTTCTCCTCAATTTATTGCTATAATTTTCTTTCAGAATCAAGGAATAATGGTTCAAATCTATTTCGCGATTTTTTTTCATTATAGCTGGCATAGGAAATTATTCACAAATGAATTGTGTAGGTATCACTCTTGTACAGGATATACTCGATTCTCATGTTGCACTTTTTTCTCTTGAATAAACTAATATTATTATAAATATAGTTATTATGAAGGGCCATCAAGTTAGTTTGAACTTTTCCAGTAATCTCAGAAAGTAGGAATTCCGGATTCGAATTCGTTTCACATCAACTGTGTGACTTGAAATTCAGTAACCTTGACACCTGTAAGTATATTGCTCTCGGAAAAAATGATGTCTGAATGTCTGAACAAGGATTATTACAAATCACATGTATGCGTAGAGGAATCGTTGTCGAATTAATTTACATAATTGAATCGATATTCGCATCAGTGCAATTAATTATTTTCATAGGTATCAAAATTAGAATCCCAATTCCAATTCGAGCTACCTTATGACGAGATCGTTCAATAGACGTACAGTAAAATAATATCCGATGCCAGTTCCTCGTCCCGAGTTATCCATTTGGATAGCAGAACCATGCACTTATCCAGGAATAGTTGACATCGCGCCACAAAGGTTGCAAAAAAATATTCGCATTAATTACATTTGGCGATCGGTGTTTCGAAAATACTTCTCAATCAATCACGGAAGGCTTCGCAACGATTGAACTAAATCTGTCAAGTCTCTGTTCGTGTACTGCGGTATGCCATTATTGGAGCTATTTAAATACAATTCGAAATTAATGACCCTTACTCAATAGAAGTGCGTATAAATTCCAACAAATTGACGACCTTCTGGGAATGTGCATATATAAAAAATCATATTCGTATACCTACTATATTTGCAGGATGCTTCACTCAACTCCTGTGTTGTTCATTCAAACAACATTTTCCGATGAAAGTGTCGACAAATCACAATGGACGTCGAAGTTAAAAATGTTCAATTGTACCTACACAGTATGCCATTTCATTGAATCTCCACCATGCTTCGTCTGGATTGGTCCATACTATGGCTTCACCATCATTTGTTTATGTTTTTACTGTGTACCACACAATGTTTATTTAACATTGGGGCCAGCAGTTCAACCCTGTAATAAGACTTTGAAGTTATGTCCATCTCTTAAGCCGATTTTTCGCGTGAATCACGGTTCAAAACTATTTCAAAAACTGGTTTGAGATTCAGTATCGTCCATGGTATAAAAACAGGAATTCAAATATCGGGTATTTGGACAGAACTTTATTAAAATCTTAAAACAAGGCCCACGTTTCGAAGTCTATCGACTTCTTCTTCAGGGCTACAAGAGAATACAACAACTTAGAACATGAAAATCGGCAAAACCAAGAAAAAGTGAAAAGGTTACCTAGTTAATGCAAGATTAATGTAGAGTGGTAGTTGTTAAACTATTGTCTCGGTATTCCATAAGGCAATACATTAAGGAAAATTTGTTCTCTATTTTTGATTATTCACTCTGGCTGTTTCTTTTATTTTCGAATTATATCAAATCGCGCAACAACATGTGAGAGATGGTCTTATCGATGCAACATTACAAGGAAAGTAACCTCACTTTCATTTCCCCCCGGCGCGGGCGGCCGAAACAAAGAAAGTAAACAATTGCTGCATTCTCCCTGTCAAAATATGACACGTCAAAACTACACAGTATACAAGAATCAACAACTACAAAAATATATAAAAATACACAACTATATCTAATTTACTAACAACTGAGTACAAGCAAGAAAACGAAATGGAAAAATTAACAGGAAAGTTTAAGAATGCACAGATCAAATCGATTCAAGCAGAGTGAAATATATGTTACTGAGTCCCTGTACATCTTCTCTATAGTTAACAGTTAAGTTATTCTTTATGTGTAACATCTCAGCATTATTTTTAGTGTGTTTGTGCCTTTCAGTGTCCAGGATTTCAACTCTATCAAACATAAACTTATGTCCAGTTTGAACAGAATGAGGAGAAAGAGCAGTCTTTTCGGTGCGATTATTGGTGTCATTAATGTGCTGTCTGACACGGTCCTTGATTAATTGTTTAGTTTGACCAATATAACATCGATTACAATTGTGGCAAGGGATCTTGTAAATAACCTCAGATCTATTTGTATCAGGTACTTTGTCTTTTAACCGTGTGAAAAATTTTTTTGTTGTTACCAAATTGTAAAATGCACAATTAGATTTGAATGTATCCCCCAAAACTTTGCTAATGTTGTAGGATAGCCCAGAAATGAACGGTAGTCTGAAATATTTAGAACATTCTTTCGTTTCTTTCGTATAATCCGTTGTGACCACACTGGTGTACTTCTTAATGTTACGGTTTATCAAGTAGGTTGGATAGTTACTGTTTATGAGGATTCTCCTGACTATATCTAAATTTTGTTCTTGAAATCTTTGATTACTGAGTGTTATTGCTCTATACAGTAAATTGTTTTTTATATTTAATTTTTGTTGAAAACTATGATTACTGAAGAAATTCAAACATTTATCAATACTTATATTTTTTCTAAACCAATCTGTCAGTAATTTTTTACCCTCCCTATCAGAAGTATATCCAAAAAAGGAAGACTACTATCATTCTCTTTCTCCAACGTAAATTGTATTCTGGGATGAAAGGAATTGAAAACGGATAAGGTATGTTCCACCTTATCCTTAGGAACTAACAGAATGGTATCATCCACGTATAACCTCATAAGTGGAGTGAAGAAACCTAAGTTTTTGGAGTACAGGGACTCAGTAACATATATTTCACTCTGCTTGAATCGATTTGATCTGTGCATTCTTAAACTTTCCTGTTAATTTTTCCATTTCGTTTTCTTGCTTGTACTCAGTTGTTAGTGAATTAGATATAGTTGTGTATTTTTATATATTTTTGTAGTTGTTGATTCTTGTATACTGTGTAGTTTTGACGTGTCATATCTTGACAGGGAGAATGCAGCAATTGTTTACTTTCTTTGTTTCGGCCGCCGGGGGGAAGTGAAAGTGAGGTTACTTTCCTTGTAATGTTGCATCGATAAGACCATCTCTCACATGTTGTTGCGCGATTTGATATAATTCGAAAATAAAAGAAACAGCCAGAGTGAATAATCAAAAATAGAACAAATTTTCCTTAATGTATTGCCTTATGGAATACCGAGACAATAGTTTAACAACTACCACTCTAAATTAATCTTGCATTAACTAGGTAACCTTTTCACTTTTTCTTGGTTTTGCCGATTTTCATGTTCTAAGTTGTTGTATTCTCTTGTAGCCCTGAAGAAGAAGTCGATAGACTTCGAAACGTTGGCCTTGTTTTAAGCTTGTTTTTAACATTTCGAAGTGAACGTCACCAGTTCGTGTATCGCTAAAATGTCATAATTTTAAAACGGTGACGTCATCAGAGAAATGTCAATTGAATTTTCAAATTTATAGGTTAGAAATACGTCAAATACGATATTCGCAATGTTTTTGATTCTGGTGTGTTATTTTATTACTTTTATGGTATTTTTCCTTAGGATAAATCATATATTTGTAAAATGGATTCTGATCAGTTGATATATGATTCCAATGCTCTCGCCTTGGTTGCTAGTTGCTAGTCGAAGAAAATATGCAAAAATATAGGTACAATATATTCTTATTGGTTGAATCAAGAGGAAGAAGCAGTAATACCCATTTTGAGAATTTTGTTTACTTCCGAGCATATTCGGCAATCCGATTATTATGAAGATTGGTTGCCACAATACCTTGAAAGGGACTTTTTCAATCAGATACTCTGTCCAACCTATTAACTGCAATCCATTGTCCTGAGAGGCAATTTCATGGTGGAGAACAGCATGTTCGCATTGAGACATGCCTTTTGATATGCCTTGGGTGGTTAGGTAAAGGTGATACATTGATATCTGTGTCTGATAGATTTAATGTAGCTCTGTCTAATCCATACGGCGAATGAATTTATATTGTCCAAAATTTTGCAACTGCGATCCAGATACATTTCTTGGCCCACCACTGAAGAAGCAAAGGATGTTGAAAGCGCTTTCCGATCTAAAAGCGGCCATCCAGGTAACAGAACAATTGTGTAAATACATATATAATATGTATATTATTATATTCAATGATGTATCATTGAATTTTAGGAGTAAATGGAGCTCTAGATGGATGTAATGTGAACTTCAAATGTCCAAATCATTAACAGGAAAGCTACATTGATAAAAACAGACCTCACTCAAAAAAGCTCCAAGGAATAGTTACTGCGAATAAAATTTTCACTACCATTACGGTTAGGATTTCCTGGTTCTGCACATGATAGTAGGGTAGGAAACGTGTTTTTGAAGGTGTAATTCTTAAGCATCTGAATTTGGCTTATTATAGGTATTGCAGAATTGTCAAATCTTACATGATGTTGAAAATGATGAAAATGTTAAAAAAATATTTTTTTGACGACCATCATCATCAAAGCATATCCGTTGAAGAAATGGTTAATAACACCTTATAGGTAGGTTTATAATTTTTTCATTGTCTACGATTACTGATCTCATTTTAACGTTTGAGGGATACTAGATCTAATGGGAGGCAAACCTATCACAGTAATGTGCAAAGCTGAACTAGGGTAGTTGTTGAACATACTTTTGGTATCTTGAAAACGATGGAGAATTCAAGTATATAAATGTGAACTCCGCAGAGAAAGCCACAAAAATCATAGCGGCTTGCTGCATAATGTTTAATTTTTGCTTTGTCAATAATGATGTATGGACAGAAATATAAAGTACATCTGTCGAATGTGTTCAAGAAGACTCTATACATACTGAGAGGGAAGAAACGACAAAAAGAGATATTATTGCCAACAACCTGTGGATAGATCATTCTCAGTAATTGTATTCCTTACTTTAATCATTCAGTAATTTCCTAGTGCAGGATCTAATAATAAATCGGAATTTGATGATACTTTTTTTGGCCGAATTATGAAAGCTTTTATAAAAAAATATCAATCATATCACAGTTTTTCATAAAGTAGATATTTAAAAACATAAATGAGTTTAATATAAATAAATATTAAATATAATCAAATATCTAAAATATCACATGATCAGTCTCATCGTTATTCAAAATTTGTATACAAATAAGAACTAAATAATCACAGTTCAGACTATTTAAATCACTTATAAGCAAGAAAACAAAAAATAACAGTACTAATAATAAAAAAAACGAAAAAATGTAAATCTGTTGAAAAATATCTACGTATGTATGTACAGGGTGTCCCACTAGTGCCGCAGCGGACGATATACGCGTAACGGTCTGAGTTTATGAAATATTTTCGAATATATCGGGTGGTCCACAAAAGAGGAATAAAGGGTGAATTTGTTTTTCAAATGGAACACCCTATATTCAATAGTGTTTTTCAATTCTCTGGAACTTCCTGTATGCTTTCGTATACTTTTTACATATTTTTATTCGACAGTTTTCGAAATATTGGATATTTTGACAAAAAAATGATACTTCTAGAGGCTATGTTATCCAATTATATTTCACGAACCCTTGCACATACCAATAACAGCTTTATATGGATTGAAAGGCTAGACTTCATAGTATCCTAGCCAGCTATAATAAAGCATTTCGAGCATATGGAGTGTCCACAAAAAGACTACGAACATGACCAATTTCAAATCGATTTTTCTTCATTTTTTCAAATGCAATGCATATAATTTTTTTTTCATCATTGCAATCACCATTCATTTTACTTCAATTTTTGTCGAATGCATGATATGCATATATTCAACAGAATAGGATTTTTTAGAGTTTTTCCTCCAAATTCACATTTACTTCCGAATTCAAAGAGCAGATTTGGCTTTTCTGTGGTTATTGAGAACTGTCAAATTATTCTATCCAGAATTAACATCATTGCAGCTTCAATTACCTAATATCATCATAGTTTTTACGGATTGGATGAATACTCACACAATGAGTTTGAATGTACAAGTTATGAATGCTGCAAAAAGACGAGTTTCGAAACTTAAGGAGACAAAAAAGTGCCCGCTCTTATCCCTATACAACATTCCTCGAAAAAATGATATCCATAAGTTTCACAGGCCTGCGCGCAGATCTTCAAGCTCCCAAGCGTGAAGCTTGAAGCTTGTTTGAAATGTTTGCAAGATTCGACTCTTCAAGTAGAAACATAGAAAGTTATCAAAATATATTTTGAAAAATGGGTACAGAAAGCAAGTTTCTGTCTTCGGTAACTGATTTCATCACATTTTTGAGTAGATACATCAAAACTTTCTAGTTCCTCATTTCGCTATACTATGAATTGAAGTGAAGCTTCAATGATGCTTATTCTGAGTGGAATAATTTGACAGTTCTCAATAACCACAGAGAGGCCAATTTCGAAGGTATAGGTGAATTTTAGGGAAACATTTCGGAAAAGCTCTTAAAAATCTTATTTTGTTGAAAATATGCATATCATGCATTTGACAAAAATTGAAGTAAAATCGATTTGAAATTCGTTATGTTGAAAGTCTTTTTGACACTCCATATGCTGGAGATGCTTTATTATAGCTTGCTAGGATACTTTGAAGTCCTGTCTTTCAATCCATATGAAGCTATTATTGGTATGTGCGAGGGTTCGTGAAATATAATTGGATTACATAGCCTCTATAAGTATCATTTTTCTGTCAAAATATCCAATATTTCGAAAACTGTCGAATAAAAATATGTGAAAAGTATACGTAAGCATGCAGGAAGTTTCAGAGAATTGAAAAACACTATTGAGTATAAGGTGTGCCATCTGAAAAAACAAAGTCACCCTCTATTCTGCTCTTGTGGGCCACCCGATATATTCGAAAATATTTTTAGGTTGTGCTCTTCTTGGGGTATATCGAGTCTGCATCAAAAAATTTTCATAAACTCAGACCGTTACGCGTATATCGTCCGCTGCGGCACTAGTGGGACACCGTTTATATACTATATGCATTTGTGTGCAGAAAAATGAATCCTATCCACTGTCTTCGCTTGACCTCCTTCTTTTATTTCCACGTCTTTGCCTTCACATCGTCTCAATAAGACTTGAAATTTGTGTGTGTCGTTGCTCACTTTGTTGCTGAAACAAGTTCAGCATTGCTTGAAATTGCTTACTCCTCTACAACTGCACTTGTTTTCGAAAAGTTAGCAGACCTTATTCCTTTCGGATGTTGGACGAACCGATCTCCTCACCGCAGTGAAACGATTTGTTTGTATTCGCAGGGTCGTTGTGAAGCACCTTGAAGAAAGCAATACAAAAATTTGAGGAAAAATTTGAGTTGTTAGGACAAGTTAGTGATGTGGAGAATAAAAGTCGTAGACTTCGCTCAAGAAGAGCCGAGAATATTGATGCTGTAGCCGAAAGTGTTGAAGAAAAACCAGATTTTTTCATTCCTCGTCGTTCTTTGTAATTGGGAATTCCGCAAACGTCATTATACCGAATTTTGCATAATGATTTGGGTCTTAAGTCTTATAAGGTTCAGTTAACACACAAAATCAAGCTGGCCGATCATCAACAACGTCGTGTCTTTGATGGTTGGGTCCTTGAAATCAGGGTTGGCATGTTTTAAAACATTTGTTTTAAAACACTGTTTTAAAACATGTTTTAAATACAAGCCTCTGTTTGTGTTCAAAACATATTTTTCAAATTTGTTTCTTTATACTCTTTGGAGTGAATTGTAATGTCGTAGAAAAGGAATAAGAATTATTAACTTCGTTCAGGAATAGGGAGAGTAATTTTTATTGGCGATTCATTGGAAGGTAGCGCTACCTAGAAATATCTTCTTGATGAAATTTGTCCTAATGAACGAACTGCAGTTGAAAAAAATTATGAGTATTAATAGATATTGGCCCAGTTGTCGAAATTTTGGCTTTTTTGTGTGAATGAATCTAAAATTGTGTCTTAATTTTGAAATTAGTAGTTTTAAACTTTTTTCACTTCTTAGACAAGAGAACCTATTTTTTTGCCATTTGTTCTTTGAAATTCACCTCAGCGTGAAACAAAATGCAAAGGAAAAATATATTCAATTAAATTGCACTTTATTGTTTCTCATCACATCTATTGTCACGTAGGTAATAAAGATATTATTAATTCTAATTTAATCAATTATAATTGTTTTGGAAGAGTTTTTTCATAGCAATGTTGCCAAAACTTTTGTTTTAAACATGTTTTAAATGTTTTAAATCATGAGTTTTGAATGTTAAAAAAAACATGATTAAAATCAAATAAAACAGTTTCAAATAAAAAAACACAATGTTTTGTTTAAAAAAAACCTGTTTTTTGCCAACCCTGCTTGAAATGCATGAAAATGAACCGGGATGCCATCGAAAAATCATCTTGAGTGATGAGGCCCATTCCCACCTCGTTGGCTTGGTCAACAAGCAAAATTGTCGCATTTTGCGTGTGTCTGTTTGATGCGGTTTATGGTTCAGCGGGGTCATTGGACCTCACATTTTCGAGAATTGTGTTGGAGCAACAGTTACAGTGAATGCATTGCTTTATCGGGAAAAGATTAATGATTTTTTGTGGCCGGAATTGGGTGGTTTTGATCTGGACAACGTTGACTTTCAACAAGACGGTGCTACGTGCCACACAAGCCACTGAACCATTGGTCTTTTAGTTTCCGAACCGTGTTATGTCTCGATGAGGTTATCACAATCGGCTACCGAGATCTAGTGATTTAACACCTTGCGATTTCTTCCTGTAGGTCCATGTGCAAGAGATAAAATTCGTGAGGCTATCGAGGACCTAGGGCACAGCCACTTTGCGATTTGGCTATGAAATTTTCATGGAAAGTTTATGGTCCTGTAGTCGTGGTGGTAATTTGGCTGATGTTATTTTCCATTATTAACGGCCTAATCCTCTATACAATAAAATGAACATCCGAACATTCATCTGAAAATTGGCATTTTTCTCTAAATGTCACAATAACACCTCTGAATGGAAAATCCTTTAGATCCTCCTTCAAGGTAGATTCGCATTTTTCAATTTAAGTAACGAATAGAAAAGAAATTGGCAGCTGTCTAAAGAACAAGTGTGAGAACATATTCCACAGAGAAGTCTGACAATGCTCTCATCATCAAAACTAAAATGATGACAATCGCATAATTCACTTTGCAGAAAGGTAGGCGTTCACACAAGTGTATTTTTATTTCAAGTTCCATTTGAAAATGGTTTCACTTTGAGAACTGAAATTTTGCGGGTGAACTAAGAAAGGATTGGAGTTCTTAGTGAAATGATTTTAATCGATTTCATTTCGAAAGTTCTTTTTTTTTCTTTCAAAAATAGAAGAAAATAAGTCAACTCATGCTTCTGTTTTATTTCAAACGAGAGACCCATGAAAATAGTTCAACTTCCGATTAAAATTGAATCTACAGTTAAATTCATTCAGAAAAACAACTTGAAATACGGAATTGGCAGAGAATGGCCAAAATCAAATATATGGCGGGAAAAAGTTCCTGCTTTACCCACAAATTCACTAATTTCATAGTTCAGCGATTTTCGGATAGAGAGCGCCATTGTACATTTCATTCATAATTAGAGAGATATTCATAGAACTTATAGTGATAATGTAAGTTCTATGGAGATATTCCATAAAATGCATGGTGGCGCCTCCATCAGATACGTTTTCCTACTGGCTTTGAACGGCGACCTAAATTAGCGAAAAGGGAATTTCCTCTTTCGGCCGGTAGCTTCTTCAACCGAATAGTCCGTGGCGTGTTTGTTACGAATTCTAGCGTTCTACTATTGCGGAATCACCTCAGTTTCAAAAATAGAAGGGTATAGATATTATTCAACTTCCATTTAAAACACAATACATATTATACATCGTCCACTTCAATTCACCTAATTTTTTAGGTTTGCAATGTTTTTAAAATACATTTTGAACTATCAAATTTCCCCCAGTGGAGTACAATGAAATTCTGAAAAAGAAATTCATAACATTATATCAATCCATTGTAAATATTTCATTTCCAATTCTGAATGTTGAGTTCGATGTTTCATTCCCAATGAGTTTGCTGTCCAAATATAACTCCGATAAAAGTACGATTTTTTCTATCCATACGAATAACTCAAATATTTTTCATTCAGTTCATAAAAAATAAGATATTGCAGAGTTTTTCGAAGTTTCAGAATCTTCCTACATAATGAGTAGGTACCATCATGCAGTATTTTGAATATCTGGCCATTGCACTCGAGATTGTATCTTTCTTTGTTGGTTTGATTTTGGTTAGAACGGTTGGATTGCGATGATCCTAATTCTATAGGGTGTCCCAAGTTCGAGTAACCATTAGACTTTTCTGGAGAACTGGACATACATGTAGAGAATTTCGAACAATATCATGATCCCAATTTTCAGATTTCAAATATGTCCAGTTCTCCAGAAACGTCTAATAGGCACTCGAACTTGGGACACCCTGTATAGGCAAGTACCAGATTGGTATACATTGCTTTTAAGAATTTAAGGGAAAATTCAATAGTTTGGTAACTGTTACCCAAAAATATGGTTTAAAATTAGAATTACCTATAACAAAAAATGTATTTTTTCGGTCCTCATAGTATACCCAGAAATAGCAATATGATGATGAGCAAATGAAAATAAAAAATAAGAACAAAGCTTTCCAAGAACTGTTGACTTCTTCTGAAAAATTACTCCATCAAGATTCGACAATTTTTTGAAAGGTCGAATCAGAAATTAAAAAGTCAAACTGCGCGCCAGAAGATACACAATAGAACAGAAATAGCTCTTCATAACTAACAACATATTTGCCATTCCTTCAAGTAGAACTTAACTATGCAAAATTTCTTAGTGCCAAGTTTTTCAAATTGACAGGTAGTTATTTTTTTCTTCATTTTTATTTGATTTCAAGGTCATTTCCAGTTCAAGTAGATTTTTTGAATAGGTAGTGTACTTTTTTCGTTGCAGAAATTAAAACATTCTGTCTCTTTTGTTTCTACATAAAAAGAATTTCTCTGGAGAGATGAAGTGTTTTATGCATAAGAAAGTCATGGTAAGGTTCTTCAAAGTTATTTTTCATGGAATCATTTGGTTTTGTACTGCGCATGAACAGATTTAAAGAAGAAAATAGTATATTATTTCATTAGGAGGAGAAGTGTCGCTTTTCGTGGCGAGCTTGAGTTTATCCGCCGAACGGAGTGAGGCGGATAATTGAAAGCGAGCCACGAAAAGTCACTTCTTCTCCGAATGAAATATGCTATTTTATTTCCAAACGTTTTCAAATTCATGAAAATTGTACATTTATATTGTAACTTTATCAAATAAAAATGACGTTTGAATTGGAAGTTTTCGTATTCTATGCATCTATGTTCATATTGTTCATGGTAACCAAGTAATCTTTTTCGTAGCAACCACTTTTCCTGCCGCCGGAGGGAAAAGTAAATATTTCTCCGCCTAGGCGGAGAAATAGAACTTTTCGATGATCCTGTCAGTCGGGAACTGACGTTGTTATCGTACGTTTGGAAATAATAGTATATTACACACCGAGGTGGGAAGAGATTCATTCCTGTCGTGAGATTAGTTAGTTAACCGAGACGCGAAGCGTCGAGGTTAGCTATGATCTCGAGACAGGAATAAAACTTCCTACCAAGGTTTGTATACTATTTTATTTACAACCATCATGTTTCAATTAAAATAAGTAAATTTGTGTTTAACGAAAAATCACCAAGAACGCGGTGATCTCAGAATAATCAAGTAGATCTATATTGTTACCGTGACTACGGGGTATACAATTGTCACCAATATAAATAAATGTCAGATAAAGTCGAATAATAAATTGAAAATCATGTCTTCCGACGATGAATTTATGGATTGTACTCCACCAGAAGTTCTGCAGGCTGCTCAAGCAGCAGTTCAGGGTTCGGAGAAAAGTAAGCATAGGCTGCATAGGCCTAAAAGCCTTCGAATTATATAGGAAATGGTGCGAAGAAAAAAAGGTTGAAGGTTAAACATATCGCTTCCGAAAGTGTACTCTTGGCATATTTTGGGGAACATAGCAGACAGAAGAAGCCGTCTACTTCGTGGGCAATGTACAGTATGATACGAACGATGCTAGATTGAAGAAAAAACTGATATCTCGAAACATGGGAAACTGCTAGCCTTCCTAAAACGACAAAATGTTGGCTTCAGGCCCAAGAAATCGAACGTATTTTCGAGAAAGAATATAGAGGATTTTTTAAATAAAGCCCCAAAGAATGAAAAATATTCATGTAGAATAGATGAAATGGGGGTGGGAAATGAGGGCGGGAAATGAGGGCGGGAAGTGAGGGCAGGAAGTGAGGTTGGGAAGTAGAGGTGTGTAATGTGACATTTCCCAACCTTCAATGACGTTAATAATGACAGCATTACATATATGGTTGTAAATAAACTCGTTTGTTGCATTGTTTTGAATATTTCCACTTCATGTTTTCACAACGATTGATATTATGGCAGAAACAAGGAAGGATAGTAGAATGTTTTCAGTTTTTCACGAATATTAATATTCTGCATAAGAAAAATGCATATTTCCCAATCAAAAAATCTAATTGACCTTAAAATCAAACTCAAAAGTCAGATTGAGAGTCTGCATTCGATGCCCCCCAGTCCCCTGAAAACTTAGCAACTCTCGTTTGAAACATTTTTTGATACAGGCTTTTTCGAAGGAGTAATTTCAGTGGACCTTTTGAAATGGGGTTAAAATTCCAGGTCCGTATTCGAAAAATATGGGACTTCTTCCAAGCTGAGATACGACACACTGTATATGGAAATTTCGGGATTAGATCGGGATATTTGAAAAGAGCAGAAAATTTTCAATGCGGTTCAAGTAGATTTCATTTTCCGCACGTCATTTTGATCAAAGAAAGCTTCAGGGAAAGATCCAATTGAATATCGGAATTCCACTAAATTCTCAGAAAAATCGTACATTAAGATCAAATTGTTTATCTACTCCCATAGAATAATATATTCATTATTCAACTGATTTGGATCTGTTATAGTCTCTATAAACCAATAGTGTGAGGTAATAATAACTCACGTCTATAACTCACTCTAATACAAATAGGAAAAATGTAGCTTACGAAATGAATAAAAAGTCTGGTCAATGGGGAACTCTATTTCAGACATCTAAGTAACGTTCTCGCCACCCATTTCTACATTTTCTTAGATCTGAATATCCAAAAATTGCATTTGGAAACTGGAATTTTTGACGTTTTCTACGGGATTCGATATCGATACGTTTTTCGACCACAGAAATCGCTTTTGACAACTGTTGTCAATTCTGAAAATCCAGATTCATTCGAATTTTACTGACGAAGTCGAAGATAAAGTATAGTGTTCAATTCGCGGTAATGGTCATAACACACTTGATGAATTACAGCCCGAGCCGTCAGGCGAGGGCAAAATCCATCTGCGTGTGTTATGACTTACATTACCGCTCATTGAACAATATACTATTTTTTCGACATATTCTTTCGTACCCTCCTAATTCTATTAGACGAAAAGGTTAGTGGTTTGTAGGGCTGGGTGATAATAAAACAATCCATTTCGATTGGCCGACGTTTCGAGTAAATTTTACTCTTTTTCAAGGCTTAAATAAAATAAAATCTCAGTCATTTCTTGTTTTGACGTTTGTTGACCATTATTGACCATGTGTGGTATTTTTTTGACTGAGATTTTATTTTGAAAAAGAGTAAAATTTACTCGAAACGTCGGCCAATCGAAAAGGATTGTTTTATTATCACCCCCAGCCCTACAAACCACTAACCTTTTCGTCTAATAATACTATTTTTTGTCCCTCTAATTACACATAATATTTTGGGAAATAATTCCAAGATATTTCCGAAAAAATATTATTGATTGAGAAAAATGTATTAGTCAACATTGATGATTAAATAAATAAAAAATCATAAAAACTGAACGCGAATTACAGAAGGTGCTCAATACACATTCTTGCTCTCTTCGAAATATGTCTGATAGTGATACATGTCTGGATTATTGCGAATGTTATTGCAAGCGACTTCGATACGTTGCATGAAGGTCTCCTCACTTCCTATTTCGGATGAATATACTGAACATTTCAAATAATTTCATTTATGGAATTTCGTCTTGGCACGAAATTCGCCCTGGTGAATTTCCTATGGTACCTCAAGAACCATCCAATTATTGATCGTCTTACATGAATGTGATAATACTAGAAATAAATTCAACTGATGTCACCAAAAATAATGACGTAAAAACTATCACGGTATACCCTAAGGGTTTCAATATATCACGAAGAGTTCGAGTCGGTACTTCAGAGTTGATATCTTGTAAGACAGCTGTCCTGTCAGAAAGGACTAACGAGGGTGAGCCTCCTGCAGGGCTCCTCCGACCACAGAATGATTGTTATTGATTGACGATAACGTATCTAAATGTCACCGTCCCGGGAACCTCTCAAATTTATATGAACTTACCTTTTGTTTCTGTTGTTATAAACGAAGGCTCCTATCGTCGATCTATTTCAGATAGATATATTAATTTGGGAGAAGCCACTCGTATCAGATCTCTAGTAGTAAGTACGATTTTGTTTATGGATTCATTGATTTCTTCGATCGATTGTGATAAGGTACCTGTCTAATACAGGTTTCTATGAATTATTGTAACATCGTAAAAACCGTGGATATTTGTGCCTCTGCAATTTCATGAACATCAGAAGTAATAATTGAACAAAGAAGGAGTAATGCACTTTACTAGCTTGTCATCTGTTCGTTCTAACACTTTGCCACCAAATACTTTTGGATTTGGTGTTGTTTCATTCACGATGGAAGGATGTAGTAAGTGTGTTTTTGGACGAAATGGTAGTTTGAGTGGAATATCTTATCAAAGGTTTGTGGATTATTTATCTGCATTTTTGTGGTTTATACGTGGCCGACCGCATTGTTTCTTCAAAATCAATTTTAAACGTTTATGGGTAATTTCAGAATCCACCCTTATACCTTGTTGTGACGATTTTGGATCGAATTTTTGATATTGGAAGAGAATTAATGATGACAGTTTTCCAAATGTTCTGTTTATTTCATCGCCAAAGATATGTCGAGTTATAAAAAGTAATACTTTTCTGTACGCTCACGTCTTGACTACCACAAAATCGGTTATTCCAAAGCTGCAAATTCGATCTAAATGAGATTTTGCATTCAGGTGCAAGATGACTGTCAATTTTTTTTGATAACTGTCAATTTTTTTGATAACTGTCAAACACTTCTTCAGATGTTTTACTGTAAATCTATTCACATTTGCTTTTGTAGCAACGAATAATGACTGATTTCCTTTGTTACATAGATCTTCTGTAATAACGAGTGATTTTTCAGTTACTATCTTCTTGCAAACATTGATCTTGACAGCTCACGCACGTTTCGTGTCACTGTCAAACATCTTCAGTTTGGTCTACAATTCAACCGTGAATCGTCTTAAAAGAGGACAACATTTGCAAATCATTGAATTTTATTATCAAAATGTGTTAATGAAGTTTATTTTTCTCATAGTTTTTGCACTTCACAAGATATTCAACTTAAATTTATCATAGATAAAAATTTTATGTGTCAATAAAGGACCCCGCACTTTTTCTATGGCAAATGGCGTTCCGTCAAATTTTTTAAAATTTTGGTATAATGTAGTACTCGACCTACTGATCAAAAGTGTCCATGGCCCCAACTCAATCCTATGACTAGTTTTTGAGATACAGGGCGTTGAAGTTGGGAATTACCCACTTTTACTACGCCCGTATCTCGGAACAGAATCGAATGAACTTCAAATTTTCTCAAGAAACATTTCATTACATCCCCAGGGAGCAACCATATAGAGGAATATGACCGAAAATCGTTACGAATACAGGGTCATCCATAATTGAATGCATGCCCGATTTTGAAAGTATAAAATATGTCAGTTTCAGAGCGAGAACGTTCGCAAAATGAACTATTACACTAGATATGTTGTTGTTACATCGAAAAAGTCTGAAATACCCAGAATTTATACTGGGTGATCCATTATTATAGAAACTATTCTCAAGGAGGGTTAAATGGACACCCTGTATTTATGGGTTGATTCAAGGTGTTCGTTTGATTTTTTAAGAACATATCATCATGTACTTCAAAGAATACAGGGTGATTCAGTCATGAAATGAACTTTGAACCTCACGAAAATACCCAAAAACCACCTTTTTTTCATCACCCTGTATTTCTAGATTAACTCCGGCGAGGTGGGAGTTTTCTTTCACCATTGTACTTGATATAAAACCATCAATACGACCGAGAGTTTTTATCCACTTCCTATGAGCAGATTTTTTTTTATGTAATATGAAAATTATTTATTTACGTTATTCTATTCTTATTCCAGCATAACAAAAAATCTGGTCATAGGAAATGGACAAAAACTCTCAGCCGTATTGATGTTTTTATATCAAGTACAGTGGTGAGAGAAAACTCCCACCTCGTCGGAGTCAATCTTGAAATACAGGGTGATGAAAAAAAAAGATGGTTTTTGGGTATTTTCGTGAGGTTCGAAGTTCATTTCATGACTGAATCACCCTGTATTATTTGAAGTCCATGATGATATGTTCTAAAAAAAATAAATAAACACCTTGAATCAACCCATAAATACAGGGTGTCCATTTAACCCTCCTTGAGAATAGTTTCTATAATAATGGATCACCCAGTATAAATTCTGGGTATTTCAGACTTTTTCGATGTAACAACAACATATCTAGTGTAATAGTTCATTTTGTGAACGTTCTCGCTCTGAAACTGACATATTTTATAATTTCAAAATCGGGCATGCATTCAATTATGGATAAACCTGTATTCGTATCGATTTTCGGTCATATTCCTCTATATGGTTGCTCCCTGGGGATTTAATGAAATGTTTCTTGAGAAAAATTGAAGTTCATTCGATTCTGTACCGAGATACGGGCGTAGTAAAAGTGGGTAATTCTCAACTTCAACGGCCGGTATCTCGAAAACTATTCATAGGATTGAGTTTGGGCCATGGAAATTTTTGATCAGTAGGTCAGTACTACATTATACCAAAATTTTAGAAAATTTGACGGAACGCCATTTGCCATAGAAAAAGTGCGGGGTCCTTTATTCGTCACAGCATGGATGCAAAGAATACCTTGTGTTGGCACTGATTTGAGATTTTGTTTCAGACATTTTTGTCGATTGAAAATCTGAGATGGGGTCCTACTTTTCATTTCTCCCTAATGGAGTCGCTCTATTTTCATTGCCGCAATAGCGCCATGAACGTGAAATATTGCGGATTATTCCGGGACTAGGACCCGATCTACAATCTAGAGTGCCATTTTGATCTAGAATTTTTGGTCATTTTTTTCGTTATGAGTCGCTACACCAGAAAAAAAAACCTGAAAAAAAATAAAATTTTAACACCCTGTAGCCCGAAAACCAAACGTTTGCGGTCCTAAGTTCATGGGACTTTTTTTCCAAAATTATGCAAGTAATCCCATTTTTTAATCAGTACCGAACCTACAATTAAGGAACACCCTGTATACCTTCTTAGTTTCAATCAATTAGGTCGTTCAGATTAGGCGATAATTGCCTGTGACAGAGACGCGAGTATTTCTATTAGGGTTCCATTTTTTCATGGGATCTGCTGAACCCTGAAAATGATAAATGATTGTGGGATCAATTTGCAGCATTTTAATTATAATCAATGGTACACTTGAATTTCACGGGGAAGGGACGTACGACAATGATATAATTTGTTTTTTTTTTGGGTAGGAACCACTGTTCTAACGATCCAAAGTACCGGGGGTGTCCCGAATTCCTTGTATAGTGAGGGGATCTCGGAAACCCGATGATCTAGAACAAAATGAGTGGAAAACTTTTGGGCTCGATTTTTGAGAGAATTATTTCGGTGAAAACCGCAACCTTCTAAGTCAAGCCGTTTCCGAGCTATTATATAGAGAAAATTGGAAAATGGTGTCGAATGAAAAGTTCATACACAATTTATATGATCATAAAAGCTTGTCGCGAGGATTGCGTAAATACCTATAAGTATTTAATTAAACTGAAATTAAGAAAAAATTGACGATTGAGTCACTCAATTAAATAAGTAGGTACTAGTTTATTTACACAAGTAAATCGCGCGACTTGCTTTTATGATCATATAAATTGTATACAGGGTGATTTTTTCAAGTGTTTCATTAGAGGTTTTCGATGAAGGAATTGCGATATTAATTCAAAATTTTGTATTTTCGTTTTAGAGTACATGAACTCAATTTGTAGAATATTTTCGAGTGGAATCTACTTTCGGTTCTACCGGAAACGGATGTAAAGTTCGTTATTTCAAATGTTACACCCTGTATATTCATACATATTCGCATTCTTCGTTTAATTCTGAAATGATTTGATGTATGAAATGCAACCACATCAAGCGATTGTTGAGTTATTTTGTCACATATAAGTGTTTATATCTTCAAAATCCCTCATTGTAAGAATTTTTTTTTGCAACAGTGAAACAAAAAAAGTACGCTGATACTGCTTCTTGTATAAATTATGAGGAAATAAAACTATGAAACCATATAATTTTATAATTCCGATCGATTGCTCGTCAACAACTAGTTAGAGTGTGCCAAACATTTCATGTGTTTAAATTAAGTAGTTTTGCCGTTATCGAATATTCGAATTTCACAACTAAAGCCAAGTTTCTTTGTCTAAACATCAGGTTTAGGAATATATTTTTTGAGTAGGTTATGTCAGTTTCAAACTAAAATTTCTTTATGTAGTCATCATTCATCGTTCATCATTGCTCTGTTTATTTGTCATACTTATTCGCCGCAAAAAAAGCACACACTTTTGATATAACATTCTAGTGTACCTTATTATTATTATAGCTTGTCTTGCATAGTGCTTGATCAATAAAAATAAGTAAGAATGACAATTCCTAACATAGCCTACTTTGAAATAGACGAGCATACCACTGAATTTGACTGATGAGACAAATCTGGCTTTATTCGCGGAATTCTGTCAAATTCAGTGGTATGCTCGTCTATTTCAAAGTAGTCTATGTTAGGAATTGTCATTCTTACTTATTTTTATTGATCGAGCACTATGCAAAACAAGCTATAATATAAAAAAGGCACACTAGCAATACTAGCATGATATATCAAAAGTCTGTTCCTCATTTGCGGCGAATGTGACAAATAAACTATTGACATAGCCTACTTAAATATTATCTTGATATACCTGATGTTTAGACAAAGAAACCTAGCTTTAGTCGTGAAATTCGAATATTTTTCGATAACGGCAAAACTACTCATTTTAAAGACATGAAATGTTTGGCACACTCTTACTAGTTTTTGACGAGCAATCGATCGGAATTATAAAATTATATGGTTCTCATTTGAAAAAAATGAGATTTCATAGTTTTATCTAGGCTCACTTTGAAGCCCTGTTTCAGGCACGCTGTATAATATTTCCTCATATAATTTATACAAGAAGCAGTATCAGCGTACTTTGTTTTGTTTTACTTTTGCAAAAAAAATTTCTTACAATGAGGGATTTTGAAGATATAAACACTAACTTGTGACAATCTTTCCGTCAAAAAATTCGAGAATCAGGCAATAACTCAACAATCGCTTGATGTGGTTGCGCATATCATGCATCAAATAATTGCAGAATTAAACGAAGAATTCAAATATGTATACATTTACAGGGTGTTACATTTGAAATAACGAAGTTCACATCCGTTTCCGGTAGAACCGGAAGTAAATTCCACTTGAAAATATTTTACAAATTGAGTTCATGTACCTACTCTAAAACAAAAATAGAAAATTTTGAATCTGTATCGCAATTCCTTCCTCAAAAACTTTTAATGAAACGCTTAAAAAAATCACCCTGTATAATGAGTTTATGAGTTGACAGTTAAAATTTGAAAGGGAAATTTTATTTTCTTCTTTTTAGGGCATTTAAATGAGAGCTTTTTCAAAAATGTTTTTTTGCTTTTAATGTTCTCATTGTATTCAGTATAAGGAGCAAGAGTATATGTCACCTCTTTTCATAATAGATCATTTTTATGATAAAGTGCCGTTTCCAGGACCTGCTCATGAAAATTTTCCATTTGTTCTTTAAATTGGAACACACTTTTTGTCGGTTTATCGATAACTAATCAGTTCTGATCAACTGAAAGTTATCCAAATTTTCAATCAATTTCAATAAGGACAATAACAAATATCTCCTATAACTTGAGGTTATTGCTTCCATACAATTTTTCAATTGCATAAATTTATATAAGGTATACCTATATACAACATAAAGCAAGTAAAATTGTGCAATTATATTGGGGGTGTTTCATTGGTGAATGAACATACGATCACCTAACTAGAGCTATCCTAGGCGATTCCAAAATACTAATATATGATAATCAATTCCATAAGCGAGATACAAGGTGGTTCATGTATTCACCAAAAATTTCAACTTTTAATGACTTTTGAACCAACCAGTATGGTCGGTTGATATTTGGAACGTATATGATTCGCTTCCACAGGTCGATCGATTCATATTTGGATATCCCAAAAATTCCAGGTCCATATTTGAAAAATATGGAACTTCTTCCAAACTGAGATTCAACACCCTGCCTGCATATTAGAATTTTGGGATTTGATTGAGATATTTGAAAGGAGCAAAAAATTTTCAATGGAGTTCAGTAGATTTCTTTGTGTCGTACGTCATTTTGCTCAAAGAAAGCTTCAGGGAAAGATCCAGCTGAGTATCGGAATTCCGATAAATTTTTAGAAAATTGAATTAAATCAAATTGGAATAATTTTTTCTTGATTGATTGGATCACACGTCCTATATCAGGACTGCTCGCGGGTGATCTTTACTTAAATTTCCTTCAAAACGGTGGTACTTCCAAGACCCTTCTGTAATTCACGTGAAGTTTTTGTTTCTTTATTTATTTTTTTCATCGTTGTTGACTTCAAATAAATTCTTCTCAATCAGTAAATTTTTTTTCCGGAAATAACTTGAAATGATTCCCCAGAATATTATGAGACACGAATATGCAATGAGTGGGGCCAAAAAACTTCGATCACAATGTACGATTTTTCGGAGAATTTAGTGGAATTCCAGTACCTATTCAATTGGATCTTTCTTTGAGCAAAATGACGTGCGGGACAATGAAATCTACTGAACCCCATGGAAATTTTTCGCCTCTTCGCAAATACCTGAATCAAATCTCGAAATTTTGATACACAGGGTGTTGAATCTCAGTTTGGAAGGAGTCCCATGTTTTTCAAATACTGACTTGGAATTTTTTGGAAATTTAAATATAAATCGATAGACCTGTGGGAGGGAATCATACGTTCCAAATATAAAGCGACTATACTGGTTGGTTCGAAAGTACTGAGAAATTGAATTTTCGGTGCATACATGAACCATATCCTGTATCTCGGTTATGCAAGTGATTAGACCCATTACATATCGGTCTTATGGACACGCCTAGCGTAGCTCTAGCTCAGGTTATTATATGTTCATTCACGAATGGAACACCCTGTATCCAATAGAATAGAATTTCAAAGTTTACGGGAGTCAAAAAAGAGCGGCGGCAACCTATGATGAGCGAAGACCGCGAGGAATGTGTCGTTCCTTTTGGGAAGACAAAGCCACACTGGTTCGCATGGTTTACGGAAATGATGAATGACCATTCAGATACTTACGTCGTGAGATTCATGGGGTGTCCTATGTGTTTGTTACATACCTATGAGAATCATCTTGTTCGTATATCCTAATATCACTCTCAGTGGAAATTAGATAAAATGACCAATTTTCAGGCGAAGTGAAGATAACTCTTTATTCAATTGAAAAGAGCAAATAACAACAATCTCTAATACTCTAATCGTCCAAAAAAGTAATATTCCAAATCATCATCAGCACCAAATAAAAATCTATCCATTTCTGCCACCAAAGTTAGTGTTGTCAACCGAAAAACTACCCTTTGCCTCTCGTAGAGTTCAAGAGTTGCGTAAAGTTATACAGGGTGTTTCAAAACAAGTCGGAAAAATTAAGGGGGGTGTTTCGTCGTTCAAAATGAAGGATAGTTTGCTATATAAATGTTGGTTCAACCGGCAAACGTTACGGAGATATTCCGGTTCAAATATAGCGGAAAAACTAAGTATGTTTTTATTTGGTATCATAAAAACAAAAAGCCATGGAATGGTGATATGTATTTTATGGAAGTAATGCCATTATAAAAACACACTTTCTTGATATTTTTTCATGTTTTTAGAATGAGTAGAGAGGGTTCAAGTCTCGGTTCATTTTTGTTAACTAAATTCAAAGTAAAACTTATGCAACGACTTTGATAGAACTGAATTCGGATAGCCTGGTCTGGTTAGTTAGAGAAATACAACAGATGAAAAAGTTTCTAGCCAAATCAGGCTATCCGAATTTATTCCTATCCAAGTCGTTGCGTAAGTTTTTCTTTACATTACATTTTCCGCCATCTTTGAACAGCGATATCTCCCTAACTTTTGACCTAACACTTATAAAACAAACTCCCCTTTATTTTGAACAAGGAATCACTCTATCAAATTTTTCGGACTTGTTTTAAAACACCTTATATAAAAATTGACTCATTGAGCATTCTGCCCTCGTGCCTTATACGGGAATCCTTTGGACACCCATTACAACAGTAAATATGAAATTCTGTATTCTGAAAATAAGAGCCCTAGATTAACAAATTTATAATCACTCGAAATTTACAGATACAATTCCCAAAAAACCTCTTTTAAATGAGCAAACAGATTTAAGCAGACTTCCTTTATTGAATATCTTCAGATAGTTTGGATATCCCAGCAGCAGAATCCAATATAACTTACTTACTGTCATTTTATTGTCGCTGTCTTTTTCACCATGTTTAGTGTTTGTATATTGAAGACGTTGTTCACCTTTATGTGAATCATTTCAAAATGAGAATTTAATGAAGAATATGGAAATTGAAGTTTGATATTATATTATAAATGATTTACTAGTTTGGGCTGGGCCCACAGATCCACCTTTTTGTTAGATTCACCTTTTAGGTAGATTCACATTGTCGGTAGATACTCCTTTAAAGTTAGATTCGCATTCAACTGTAAAAGGAACCAATAGTTAGGCAAGGTGAAGATTGTTTTGACAAATTTCAAAAAATATGAACTAACCTTGACAACCATAACCGAAAAAAAATGATCTCGAAAAACTAAAATTCTATTCGATGAAAATGTAAGAATTTATGCACGCATATTTTGTGATCCGCCTCGAACACTCTATGCAAAAATAACCCCAAAAAAAACCTCGGCCCAATATTCACGAATGGAATGCAAGAACTCAACACAAAAAACCAAATGCTATTCCTATTTGAATAATTCCACACGACCTGAAAGTCAAAACTATAAATCGGTTCAAATTTTCGCAAAACCTCGAAATATCGGCAAATTTCTTGACAAACCCCCACCCCCCCAACAGGTTCATTTCATTCAAAAAAACTCGATTTTCCGTTTTCGATGGTCGTATGATAAAAATGAATTCGTTCATAACTTTCTGAAAATCCATCTTCGAGTGTAAATTTGGGTTTCGTTTGTTCAAACAACATCTAAATAACACGTTTTTCATCGTTTCCACCTAAAAAAAGACCCATAAATAAGCGAACTCTGTCAATTTTCTACCTTCTCCTCACTAACGCCAACGTTCGAAATTTGCTCGAAAATCGTCGAAACTCTTCTGAAAACCGAAAAATATCGTGGTGATCCAACTGAAAACATTTTTCGACATTTTACAAGTAGAAACTACGCAATTGATAAAAATGGAACGATACACGTTTCAACAACGCATTGAAAATATTAAAATTCACTAAAAAATTGTGAAAATTTGGAAGAGGCGGTTCGTAAAATTCTAACATCTTTGAGACGTCGGCGTCGTCAAGCTTCTGCAATATGGGTATCAAATGAAAGGGTTTGTTGAGAGTAACTCAAAAAATAATGTTGACGTCATTCTAAATTCAATGTGGCGGAACATCCAAGATGGCGTAATAGTTATTTTTTATGCACTCCTACAATATGGGCATCAAATGAAAGGGCTTGTAACTCGAAAAACAATGTGACGGTTTTCTAAATCCAATGTGGTGGAACATTCAAGATGGCGGAATTGTTAATTTTTATGCACTTCTACGATATGGGTATCAAATGAAAGGGCTTGTTGAGAGTAACTCGAAAAGTAATGTTGACGTGATTCCAAATCCAATATGGCGGAACATCCAAGACGGAGGAATAGTTAGCACTTCTGCAATATGGGTATCAAATGAAAAGGCTTGCCGAGAATATTGGGAAATAAAGGGTGAGAAATAAATCAAAAGCAAAAAAAAATTTTGAGAAAAAGCTTTTGTGCATTTGAATGCTCTGAAAAATAAAATGAAATTTTCCTCTAATATTCCAACTATCAACTCCTAACCTCATTATATACAATTTATATGATCATAAAAGCTTGTCGCGTTAAACATGAATCCCTTCCTCAGATACTTCACCTAATTTAATTCCTGCCTTAAAGAAAGGTGGAGGCACAATACTAATCAATCTGCTTAGAACACGATAAAAACTTCTAAATATCCCTCAAGAATTCCTCAATACGAATCAAAATATTATAGCTCAAAAGCACGTGATATATATGTCGCAGTCGGATACTAAAATCCGTCAGTTTGCGAAATGACTAGGCAGTTTGTAAACTGACGAACGTTTTCCAAAACGCTCTTGAAATGAAGATTGTTTTATAATCGGTCTGAAATTTTTAGTCAGTTTGTAAACTGCGAACAACGCATCCGACGGATTGTCAAATCATTTGAATCGTATTCTGAAAACGTTACGTGTCTTGATGCAACTTGAATAACTGTTATATTTGTATAATCAGCTGTACTTCATTATTCTGGATACAGAAATAATAAAGGAAAAATAATAGCCACACTTATTATTTTGATATTTTATTATCGAAAGACCGCAAAAAAATAAAACCATGATTATACTTATTGCAGCAGGAGCCACTCAAATGGCACCTGCTGTTGCATTTTGATATGCTTTGAAACAAAACTATCTCCTTGTATTACACTGATTTTTGTTCGGACGGCAAGCACATTTTTTGAAGCCTTGGCCGCCGAACTTTGAGGAATTCGCTAGCGCTTCACTTAATGTTATTGCTTTTTCAATTGGAACATTGAATTCTACAGAACTGAGTGTTCGGTATTAGTTCCTCCCTCGAAAACCACCGGTTCAAAACGCCATTTCCATCAGTACCTATTTGATAAACGCCATTTTTTTCTATCTATAATTGTAGCTAATATATTTTTTCGCAAATCGCTAGGAAATTTCGGCATTCCAGTCAAAATTTGTCATAGAAAAAGTCAAGATTTCCTAACTGTTAGGAAATATTCATTTCCTTACTGTAAGGAAATTACCTTAGAGTTGGTTCGACATATGCATATACGAACTTGTCTCATGATTTCTTCGGCAATTATTCCAAAGAAGCAGTATTTTCACTGCATCAACCAGCTCTGGAGGAGTCCCGACTTACGAATCTTCACAATCGTCCAGGAATGTAACGCATTTCCTACCCGGTAAACAATGTACAAGGTGGGCAAAATTGGTGCTACATGAACTAAAACTTTTTTTTATAACTCAGCAAATAAACCTCTTAGAAAAAATCAGAGTACGCCACTGGATTGCTATCAAAAAAGTGCCTGTATAATGTTTTTATTTTAACATCCTAGCATGAACAGAAACGGAGATACTGACCAAAGTTGAAATTGCCCAAATTGCAATTTCGGCCTATAACTCGGAAACGAAAGAAGATAGAGGAATGCAGTTGATGGCATTAACAGTTTCTCGAAGAAAGAGGACTATAAGGTGCCATTCATTTTTCTCTATCTCCTCGGGTTAAAAAGTTTTAGTTTATGTAGCACCAACTTTGCCCACCCTGTACTATTTCGGATAAAGACGCGCGAAATCGATTTATAAAATTGCGTGAACGTAAGCAGTTGCACTTGATTCACTAAAACATGAAAATGAAACTGAAGTAGTTTCAGGTGGCACGTTTAAAAGGATGTAGGATATGACAATCCGTCTGATACGTTATACGCGGTTTACAAACCGACTGAAACTTTCAGGCCGATTGTAAAACGATCTGTATCTTGAAAGCGTTTTAGAAAACGTTCGTCAGTTTACAAAATGACTAGTCATTTTGTAAACTGACGGATTTTAGAATCCGACTGTGACATATACAAGATCTCAAAACAGTATCACATTTTCTAGTTTGGAATTTTTGCCGAAAGAAGGCGTTTTGATCTTTGGATTCGCCAGTATAATGCGATCCATTGAAAAAAAAATGATTAAGTATTAACAGTGAAACAGGAAGTACAATAGAAATAAATGGAATGACATGAGGAAGCGACTTGCGTCCTTGCAATTGCCTGCAAGGTAACATAAATATCGGCCTTCAGGTTTCAAAGATATGTACATACTTAGTTTATCCGACTGATGTCCCAAAAAATTGAGGAGTCCAGTATCGGAACTGGACAGGCATCTCCACTAGTCGGCATTCGTGATAGCTGCTGTACAATACAAGTCGAACGTCAGTGTTGTTATATTAGTCGAAGTGGGGCAGATGTCTATAGATGCGTCGTGATCCCAGAGTCAATTTGTTTCACCGAAAGCCACAAGGCTATTATACGAAGTATGGCGATTGCCGATGATTAACAGAGAATAGATAACGTGCCGGCTCCTTTCAGAAAGCCTCGCACTGTCATCGGGTTCCTTTTTATCTCGGCGAAGGAATTTTTGAGCGCGGTGAGGTTTTTGTTCTGTAATTGAGAAATCGGAAATTGTCAATAGGCGTTTTCACTGTTTTATCTTTTGATATTTAATGAGTATGATTAATTTGGAAATTTTTATGTTGACATGACAAAGGACTACATAATATGAATATTAAGAGAACCTTAAGTTTTTATTCCGTATTTTATGGATAGGACGGTGTTTCTTATATCAGTTTCAAGCTGTTTTTTATTTACTTGCTATTACTAACTCTATCCTGGTTATTGTCTTTTTATAATGATATTTTGAATTCTGGTCTTTTTCAGTTGAATTTCGCAGAGCGAAAGTTATAGCGATTCTTAAACGTGGTAAACATTCTTCAGATCCAAGTAGTTGTCGTCCTATCAGTTTATTGAATGCCCCTTTCAAAATTTTAGAACGATTGATTCTCTTTAGGATTGAATCACATGTTGAAGATGGTTTGCAGAATTGTCAGGGATGTTTAAGGAAAAATAGGAATAGGTCCTTACTATCGAATCAAGTGTCAATGAGAAGTTAAAAACAGGAACAGCATTCGTTGACTTATCATCGGCTTATGATACTGTTCGAAAAGATGGTTTGATTTTTAAACTCCTTTTGAAATGTAGAAAAATGGTTGGTTCAATTGAGAATATGTTGACGGACAGAAGGCTACGTGTCTCGTGTTTTTATTGATGGTGACAGTATAGTAGTTTCAAGACTTTGAATAACGGACATCCCCAAGGATCGGTGTTATCACCCCTTCTTTTTAATTTATATTTAAGCGATATTCCGGATACTTCCTACGAGAAATTTATATTTATACTGCTCTTGCCTTTCGTCATTCTGATTTCAACATTATTGAGAATTCTTTAACTGAAGAATTATTTCCTGGATGGCGTTTATGCTCGAGTCCCAATAATACATACAGAATGAAACAGAGATGGTTTTAAGGCTATTCATTCAGTATCTGATTCGTATTTGAGATGGGTCGGTACCTTCAGAACAATTTAAATATATGAGGTAAAATGGGGCAAGTGCAATCACAAAAAAGCAAAGTGATTCTTATACCTTAAAATTTATAAAAATTCATTATAATTTATGCTTATATACAATATACGCTGTTACTGTATACCCTGAACCAAAGATTAGGTATATTTCATTTCACTTCGAAAATACATACATTTAAAATCAATTTTAGTTTTTGCAGTATTAAGTGATTGCAATTTCCCCATAAAAACGGGAAAGTGCAACATTATTCACGTTAAACTCTATTTATAAGATCTTCGGTTAAGTGCAATCGATTAAGAGGTGATTAAAAACCATATAAATTTTATATTTTCTTTATTAATCGTTAAAATAAATAATGCAGGGTGAGTCTTTGACTTGTACATATATGTTAACTGTAGATTCCTCTCATCAAACGAAACACTTTTTTCTCATAACATTTTTCAAAATTCGGTTTCGTTTGAAAGGTACAGGGAGTCAAAATTACATGGATTCAACACTATTCTTTCCATACATTCGGAACTGATATTTCGAATGAACTGAATTTTGGTTGATTGTTTACTCTATTCATGGTGCATATTCCTCAATTGAAACTTATTCCATATTTTTCCTGGTATAAAAGTTACAGCATAGTCGAATCATAAATTGACGCAAAAATTCTGATAAATCACTCGAAAAAGAAAAGTAGAATAAGAAAATAAAAGTATTATTATGTTTTTTCAATAAAACGCGTCGTTTTCGAGTTATTCCTAATTGTATACGAACAAATTTGAGGAAAACATCATGAATTTCATGAAAAATCTGAATGCTTCTCTGAATTAAATATCATCGAATATTATTTCTTCTCCTGTCGCTTGAAAAATTAACATTGTTGTCAGGATGTTTATCAACTTCGTCAAGACTAAAATCTCTATGATGGAAAAACGTTCGATGTAAAAAAAAATCCCACAAATGTGGGAGATAACATTGAATTTCGAGAAGCATGAAATTACACAGTTTCTATATTGGAAATTTATTGTTACCGGTACTTCAGGAAAATATCTATCTAAACAATATCCTCTTGGAATTCTTAATCGACACTACACTTCACATCACAATCATCACCTGCTTGCTTCATTCTCTGTAAGTAAATAAATAAATAAATCGACGTCCACGGAAAAGGTTATCGTGTAAGCGTCGTTCATCGTATCACAGACTCGAGACTGGCCTGTGACCTGTGATGTGATAGGACTCGTTAGTCGTTGCGTTGGCGGTGGAGACACAGAACAACGGCTTGTCTTGCGTGGCGGCTACATCGCCTATACCATTGTTTGAAGAGAAAATCGGCAATCTGGCATCATCTTCTCTAGAGTTCTGTGGGTGAAATATCACAGAGTAATGGTAAGGTTAGGTCATTGACCTCGAATCATATGACTTTGGTTAATGGAGTTAGGATAGGTTAGTGAGAAACCCATTTTATGAGATCCTTTTAGAATATCGAGGAAAATATGAACAAATTACATATAATCTACAGAAAATCGAACAAGGAACTCATTTTGGTGGGAGAAATATGACTTTTCAATTGCAGAAATAATCGGGCAGAACTATGAGTGTTTTTGTTAGGAAATATCGTGTTTGTTACATTCTTATTCAAATAAGGTTATAGTGCTTGAGTATTTTCTAATTGTATCACCCACAACATATAATCATCCCAATTTCAATCGGAAAATATGAACTTTGAAGTGTTTGCAGAGAATTTTTTCAGGTAGGTACGTATTTAGCTCGATTTGTTTTTCAAATGGCTATATCTCTTTAACAGAGCCAAATTCGGAAAAATGGAAAATGAAAAAGATTTCCTTTGACCTCAAGAATCTTCAGTTAAAATATATGTACAAGTCAAAGGCTCACCCTGTATAATAACAAATCAAATATTTCTCTAATAACGTTCTTTTTGCATTTGGTTCAATATTATTTTTTTAAATAATATCTGCTTCTTTTTTCGGTTACATGTAACCGAAATACCTTCATTATTTGATTCTGGTGCACAACTGACAGGTCGTCTTCACCAGGGAATACAATGATTTGATTTTAATGAGTGCAATCACTACTGATTGCAGTTTCCCATCAAGTTATGATTGTTGCACTTGCCCTACTAACAATTTTCGTGGGGTAGGACAGTGTAATCATAATCTCAATACTTGAAATACAAAGTGAAACTGAATAGTCCCATTACATATATTAACAATACATCATACTTAACCGGCCAAAATAGCAAAACAGATATATAGATATATGACGTCCCACTTGACTTCGGACCGATACGTACAGTGCGCAGAGCGTTTCGGTACTGAACTTTACAGATGCTGCGCAGGGTTGTCTCAACTATTAACATTACGTAGAATAACAGAATTAGACTAGTAGAGATCTAGTTTCCGAAGCACACCACCAGGTGGCACCACCACAGGAAGACAATGCATTACCGGTTTCTGGCTTGTTGGCCGTCATCAGATGCATGTAGTCTTATCCTGAGATGAATGCCAACTGAAACGGCAGAACTTATATTGTGGTGGTGGTGCCACCTGGTGGTGTGCTTCGGAAACTAGATCTCTACTAGTCTAATTCTGTTATGTATTTTAGTTGTTCCAACTTAGGGACATGATCCTCCTTTTCATGATTAGGTAGAATATACCATTTCTTGTGCGCATAGTCAATAAAGGTTGCGTATTTTCTCATAATTTATGGATGATGGTTCCTGATTGCAGTTACCCCATGATTGCACTTACCCCACTTTACCTTATATTAGTTGATTTTCCTTTTTCGTTTTTTCTCCCTTTGTTTTTTGTTTCAGATTATTACAAAATGTTTCGTCAACCTCTTTGAAGAAAAGAAGAAAGAATTGTATTCGAAGAAGTTACAAATCTAATATCTCTACACTTATACGGGGAGACAGTTTTTGCTGCGGTTTTTATCTGTGGTCTTGTATCATACTATCATAATATGCAGAACTGTATGGTGACCCGTTTAACATTTCTCTGCTAATACTGAGATTAGGAGCGGGAAATGGATCAATCTCTTTGTTTTAATGATCTGTTCCTTGTTGCCTTTTCATGACGCATGCCGTAATGTTTTAATTGGAAACAAATCTGTACGGCTCCCTTTCATAAGAATATATATTGTCGTATTCCTTTGTCGAACTTTTGGATTTTTAAAAAACGTAATTCTGACACCAGGGCCGCTTTTTAGAGTAGCTCCGAAACTCGTCGAATAGCTTGATGAGAAATAAAAGAGTTGTTTGATGTTCACTTTTATTCACTAACTATAGTGGTTAGCAATAAAACTCGTATACACTATCTTTGCAATGCGATGTTACGACTAAGTATTGAACAAGCCGAACAAGGTTAGAATAGTACCGGAGCATATAGATATAACCGAACTGAATAGGGTCGGCTCTAACTCCTTATATATTATTTTATGAATTGCTGTGTCAGCTTTTTTATTTTTAGTAACTTTTATGGGTTTTTGGTGTTACAACAATATACTAACATGATAATTTTTGTCATATTCAACACGGTTTCTGAAATGACTCCATAGGAATCACGAAGTATGGTATCCCTTTAAATTAATATGATGAAATATGCATTCAAATATGTATATCGTTTTTCGTGATGATATAGTACGGGGTATTTATAAATGATTGATTGTAACATCGTAGTGACCGTAGACGGCATACGGAAGATGCGTAAACATCGCGAATGTATAATAGGTAAATGCTAACGGCCCCTATGATGTTACAATCAGTTATAAAGACCCCGTTTATTATTAAACGGTCATATTATGATGGCTTTTACCCAAGCTGATGAGAAAAATAAGTGAGCAATAGAAAAATACTTAATTCTAAGTTATACTCTACTCATCCATAAAAAATCATATTTCAACAACGCCAATGTTTCGGAGATGAAAATTTCACCTATTTCAAGGCTGAAAAAGTAACTTCAAAGTTATAAAATAAGACTATAAAGTTGTATGGAACAATTTTCTAATTTTAAAATTTATATCTATGGATGAAGGAATATTCGGCACAGGAATATCTCATCAAAAACTAGGTAATTGTCAAATAATAATAATAATTTCGGCCAACACAATAAAGCAACGTAGAGAACCTAAGCTTCAACCCCTGAACTACAAAAAATACCTAGTTGTCAACAATCTGGCATCGTCTTCTCTAAGGCTCTGTGAAATATTCAAAGTATTGTTTTCTCTCTCTTGTAATATTCAAGCTTGTTGCTTTTCGGAAATTTCGCTCATGACATTTTTTCCAAAATCACTCGCCTGACGGCTCTTGATTTTGATACAAATGTCATTCGCGAAATTTCCGAGCAACAAACTTTCATATCACAATCGAGAAATTTTTCCGGCAAAATTCCATCTCTAGTGGTATTACATATGAAAAGAAAACATGTCCATAATGAATAAATTTTCAACGAAAAACCCATTGAAAAAATATGACTGATTTTGTTCACTTCAGTATCGTGATATTCATCTCCTCACCAAACCCGCAATAGAAATATTTTTGGCACACTGAAATTCTTCTCTTGTAGAAAACTTAATACCATTTCCAAATACGTGATCGAATTCGATGAAGCTACAAGCATAACTGATATATTAAAGATTTCATGGAAAAAATTGAAATATTTTGTGAAAACGAGAAATGTTAAATTGAAGAATATCCGTCAAGATTTCGACCATGTGTTATATGACATTTTTTGTTGCAAATCACTTGAATAATCTCCCCTTGAAGTTTTGCCGTTTTAAAACTAGACACCCTGTATACTATCCAAATAAAATTCGAAATTTAAATAGCTCCTTCTGGGTGAAGCAGTTTCTTTGTCAGTGAGTAAATGTTCACAATCTACTTTTGAGAAGGAATATATTTTCAAGGAAGAATGATTGCATTTCAATTGTTACTTGTTAGCAAAGTTCATTACTGTTGTTACGAAATATGGTTTTTTCAACATTTTAATCATAATAAGATTAGTACAGGAGTAAAACCTACTAGTATCGTCTCATTTTTTATCGAGAGCCCCTTTGACACGGTATACTTACTACCTTATACCGTGCTTTTGAGCTATTTCAATTATTCATTATTATTTTAATTTGGAACCTTATAGTCTGAATGGCTTCTTGGTTTCAGAGAAAGATACCCTAGGTTAAAGTAGATTTTGTTGTGATTTGTGATGTCATTTCATTATAAATTTTCGAATTATTGTGAAATAAAGAGATTTATTTGTTATTCATTCAATTAATCGTGTTTTCGGTCGGACAAAATTGAATATGACCACGGATTCGTGATCATTGAGTCCAACCTAGTTGATTGAGATCATTTTCGGCTCAAAATTCGAAAAATACAGACATATTGCCCACTGGTGGAACGAGCACTCAAAAAATCATTTTTCTGAAGGTTTTTTCATACGTGTCAATTCGAACACCTGAAAATTCGAATTGTGGAACAATTATATGGCAATTTTATTCAAACAAGTTTATTGCTCCTGCTTTCGTGAAGAGACATATGTGTTGGAATTGGGCGCGACCCACAGAGCTATTTCCATCCAGCAATTGTTTCAGTCGAGTGTTTAGACATCATGATTTATCTGTGCCCGTCAGGCGGAAATACAGTACCCCATTAATGTCATAAATGATTGCTCTAAGGGACGAATATCGAAATATATGACGACGATCAAAAAAATGCATTTTCAGATCCCCTCGAAAATAAATGCAATTTGTTTGAAACAATATTGTGAATTTCGAAGCGGGAGACGAACCGGACGGACATTTCGGAGGATGTCGAGTAATTCCTTCGAAGAAATTGCATAATTCAGCTGCTTTCAACGATAAAATCTTTTTTGTATAAGTCTCTCAATGGCAAGCCAGCGGAATATCATTTTTTTCTGGTAATGATAAATTATGAACGTGACCACTTAACAGATACATAAATGTGAGGACTTATGGTCATATCAAATTGAATAATTCGCACACAAGAAAAGCAGGGCGGATACAGGAAAGGGATGCAAATAAGAGAATTGCACGAAGTTAATCATATTGTCACCAACGCAAAATGGAACCTTTAGAGAAGTAATAATACTATCAGGAGTAAAGATTAGTTTTATAGCTATAAAAAATAAAATAAAGGGGTTTTCCAATAATAGGTGTTATTTTGAATAGGCCGCTATTTCGGTAGATGTCACTTTTTAAGGTGTCTTTTTTGACATTTGACAAGTAGATATTGCGCCCTTGATAAAAATGGAACGATACACGCTTCAACAACGCATTGAAATTATTAAAATTCAATATACAGTGTGACAAGAAAAACCTCGGACAAACTCTTTTTCATTTAACTTTAAGGGGTTTATAGTGCGAAGCTTCCTTAGCGTACGTCAAAGTCTACCTACTTCTTACCCCTCACCACCCCTAAGAAATCGTCGATTTTCAGGACGTCCGAAGATATCTCAGACATTCCTCGTATTTACCGTCCTCTTCTTTCTCATGCGAGATTTCTGTTACGTACAGCATTTACCAAGGGGAGGGCGGAAGTTGCCGAATGCCCTCGTATATTCACGAATGAAGTGGAATTATTCACGAAACTGCCGACAACACTGTAAATTCATAGGACAGAGACCCTTACGTTTTACCAGATGGAAAGAAATAATTGGGAATTCCCTACAATTGAGGGAATTCCCAATTTCAAGGTTGCGGTCTATAATATTGATTTTAGCTGAAGGACAGCAGACAGGAATGTTACCTGTGTTGGTAGATGTGAGGGAACAAAATAAGAATATATTACTCCTTCTTGGTTGTATGAATTTATTGCGAATTTCTGATTTGGTTGTAAGTTAGGTTCGGGAAAAATGATGCACATATTATATATGAACCTATAGTAAAAAAAATGTGATTGAGACTCGAAACCTAAACTAAATATTTTTATGAATTTAAATTTGTTTATTGTATGAGATGATGTATCAGAGGAATTGTATTACTTATTTACATTATTAGTTGCAATCAATATTTCGTCCGGAAAGTACGTACTTTCCGGACTAGACCGTCGTTGTTGTCATTGTTATGATCATCACATAATAGACCTCAAAGAGAACAAACTGGTATGGTAGACTGCTTACAACAGGCCCTAGGACAAGAATTCGAAAAAGTGGAAAATACCATCAAATTTCTGCAACTCATCAATTTGATCAACACAATTTAAATTCTATATTTAGTTTGATATAAATTTTTAACTTATAAACTGTAATTATAAATGAGATGATGTAACCGTCCTGTAGTGCTTATGCTCTGCGGAATCGAAGCACAATAAACTTTAATTTTAAAAAAAATATATATAAGTAGGTATATGAAACTTTTCGTCAGAGAACAAAATATCGAAAATCGTTTTTCAAATGAGTATCCTATTTTTTATGATTTTTTTTTTTGGAGTAAAATCATTATTTTTCTTTGCAGATTCCAACGCAATCATAAAAAATAGGGTTCTAATTTGAAAAATATAAGTTATGGCCAATTTTCGATCATAGTTTTCGACACAAAATTTGAAACACCCTGTGATGATTTCTCTGAAATTCACAAGATGCATGGCCTTTCCACATTCTTCTACTACAGAAGAAATTGAACAAAACAACAACAAATAATAATAGCTTGAAGATTTGTTAATAATATATCTAAGCCGTTTCGGAGTGGCTTCCTTTGGCGACGATACACAGCTTCAGATGCTTCTTGAAATTTTCGGCAATGGGCCGCAGCTCCTCGGGCGTTAATCGGTTCCATTTCCGGCGCAGAGATTGCTTCAGCGACTCCAAATTTTTGTGTTTTTTAGCACAAGCCTTGTGCTCCAAAATCGACCACACTCTGTCGTCCATTGGGTTGAGATCCGGTGAGTAGGGCTGCCATTCTGCAGATGAGATGCATCAAGGAAAATGCGTCATTTGCTTGGCCCACGAAAGTACTACGGCCTCGAGGATGTCGCAGCGGTATAGACTTGATTGATTTTGACCCCTTGATCCACGAAAACTAAGGGAGTTTTACCACTGCCGCAAATTCCACCCCAGACCATGACGGATTGCAGATTTTGACGGTGTTCGACGATGGCCGATGTACCGGGAGCCTCTACGGACCAGACTCTGTCGTTTTGGTGGTTGTAGGATTGTTCTACGGTGAAAAGCTTCTCGTATGTGAAGAGAATTCGCTCCCATTGCTGACCGGCGGCCAGACGAAGGAGTTGGCGGCACCTTTGGAGTCGTACGCGCTTGTTTTCCTCCAAGAGGAGTTGAACTTTTTGAGCTTGTATGGCTTGAGGTTGAGCTCCTTTTTGGCAATTTGACGGACTGATTCGCGGTTGATACCGGTCTCACAGGCTAGTTTCCTCATGGAAACCCTCGGATTCCGATTGACTCGCTTCTTGATGATGTTGCGATTGCTAGGTGTATTGACAGTGCGTTTTCTACCACTTCCTGGACGACGACCATCATGGCCAAGCTCCTTGAAACGACGAATTGCATCGGACACGGTTTGTCGAGGCACATTGAGCAAACGAATAATTTCGCATCGACGCTCACCTTGGGGAAACGGCTTCAAAATCGCACTACG
This sequence comes from Adalia decempunctata, assembly GCA_951802165.1. Lineage (NCBI taxonomy): Eukaryota > Metazoa > Arthropoda > Insecta > Coleoptera > Coccinellidae > Adalia > Adalia decempunctata. The sequence goes on along the minus strand of OX637696.1, from coordinate 57,826,196 downwards.
TTTGTTTGACATTCTAAAACTCTATGAAATGAAATTATACCAAACTGAAAATTCACATATTAGTACAGGAAAGTGTAGAGAAACCGAGAGAATAAAAATTTTTTGGCTGCGCTGAAATACTTCTGATCCAGACCACAGCAAAATTTGTCAGAAGTTTTTCTTGTCACCTTGTGAAAATGGTGAAAATTTGGAAGAGACGGTTTGTAAAAAATTTTTTGGTCGTCGTGAAGCATCTTGCCGAACCGAAATACAAAAATTAGTGGCAAAGTTCAAGCTGTTAGGACAAGTTGGTGATGTGAGAAATGAAACCCATGCACGTCGTTCAGGAACAGTGGAGAATATTGGTGCTGTAGCCGAAAGTGCTGAAGACAATCCAGGTTTGCCCATTCCTCGTCTTTCTTTGGAATTAGGCATTCCACAAACGTCATCACACGGTATTTTGCATGAAGATTTGGGTCTTCAGGCTTATAAAGTTCAGTTAACACAAGAACTCAATCTGACCGATCATCAACAACGTCTTGTCTTTGATGATTCGGTACTTGAAATGAATGAACATGATCCGAAATCCCATCGAAAAATCATTTTGAGTTATGAGGCCCATTTTCACATCGTTGGCTTCGTCAACAAGCAAAATTGTCGCACCCGGAACTCCGAGAACCCATTGTTGAAAAGCCTTTCTATCCTCAACTTGTGACTGTTTGGTGCGGTTTATGGTCTGGGAGGTCTTTGAACTTCGAGAATGAGGCTGGAGCAACAGTAAAGGTGAGTAATCTTGAACCAATGCTCCTCTGAACACCAGCGGCCACTGTTCCTATACCTGAAATATAAATTGTACCTAGAAGTTCGTTTGCTTATGTTGATTTGTGACTCAACTTCTGGAATTAAGATCCAGCTTCTTCATGCAACTGATTATTCCATGACGAAGATTTTCTCCCGTAGTAATTGTTTGCTGAACGTTTAGCCTTTAATTTTCTCCAAAAAGATGTAGTGTTTTTTGGTTGGGCGATTTCGCAGGCCAGTTCCATGGTCCTAATCATCTACAATAATAATACACGACCGATTCTCGCACATTTTGAATAATTCTGTTGTGAAGTCCCTTGAACAATGAGCCTGTGCACCATCCATTTGATACCACGTAGTTGTTAGATCATTTGGGACTGTCCTCAAATATCGAAATATTCAAGATTTCAAGACAATAAAAAATGTTTCATTTCGTCATCCTTTCAAGCAAAATACGTTGATAATGAACTCCTCCTGAAAATTCGTTTTCTTGTAAATAAGTTGGTCCGACTAGAGCTTTCGCAGATTCGTAGAGTTGCATTTGATACCTTCAAAGAAGCCTTCGAAAAGATATTCTGAGTAGGCATAAATCTTCCTTTGGATTTCTGGTTGCAAACTGAGAATTTGAGTTTAAATGTGTTGAGACATTCAAAATGTGATCTTCTTATAAAAATACAGGCTTAGGAATGTTCGTCCCTCCTTGAGGTTTTTCAAATACATTCCGAACTTTTCAAATTTCCCTCAATAGAGTACAATTATGTACCTACTGGAAAACAAATTCATGACTTGATTTCACTCCATTGAAGTAAATATTTCATTTCGAATCCTGAGTGTTAAGTTTGCAGTTTTAATAAGTGAAATTACAATTTTTTCTATCCATAGACGTATCGCTCAAATATTTTTCAGCGATTTCATAAATACTTGAAATATTGCTATGATTTTCAAAGATCTCACAACACATTTCAAACCTTTCAAATCTCCTTGCATAATCAATATTATATCATGCAGTTGTTCAAATACTTTTTCAATGCACTCGTGTTCATATCTTCCTTGATTTAAATAATGAAACATGCTGTTGAATTTAAAATTGTTAAAAATCAAAATTAAAAATATTTGTACAAATAATTACAAATGAAAGTTGCATTGGAAAGATACCTACTCTCTCTCACATTATGAATTATCAACATAAGATTTCGTCCAATTCATATTCTTCAACACATAGTTGTATACTTTCGAATATCTATCCAGATCTCAAGTAAATCAAGCTCTTTTCGGATTGGGAAATGCATTGTCACTGATGGAAATCATATCTGAATTGAAGCAACCTCTTACAGTGACATTTGATTGCATGATTCTTTTCGAATCTATTATTAGGTTTAGGTAATAAACTGAATACATTTCATACTTATGAAAGTGATATTATAACATTCTGTACAGGGTGATTCACGGTGGATGGCACATTAGACACTTCTGGAGAACCAGACATCGGATCGGTTTGAAAATTTGCATGAGTGCATTATCGGACATTCTCTACCCAACTAAAATATTTTCGTCAATGTGGTGTTGCCGCTTCTATTAGTTTTGCTTTTTCAAATGGAACACCTGGTATATTATAATATTTTTGGAATCTCCAACAATTTCTCGACAACTTTTTCAACATATCTCTGTTGCCGTTTTTGAAATAAAAATTAATTTCAATTTTTTTCACCGATAATCATGACCTCTAAAAATGCTGATAACTTCGGGTTGAGAGACACTATGGCATTGAAATTTGGTTTGGAGTTAGGTGATACGTAAATGTTTTCAACACATAAGCCTGATCTACGTTACTTCAATACAGGGTGGTAAAAAATACGGTCTTTTCGGTTGCTTGAGAAAGTGACTGAAAGTTGTTCATTTCAAATGAAACGCCCTGTATATTATTAGAAATTCAGAAAGCTGATGAAATTTGCTTTCAATCTATGTATATCATGCCTATACTTTACTAGTCAAATTTCGGACTTATGAGCATTTATTTGTCAAAATATCCCTTCAGAATGGTATTTCCATTCGGTATTTGGTAGCTGGCTTGAGTTCTTGTGTTAACTAGACATTATAAGCCTGAAGACCCGAATCTTTATGAAAAATGCGGTGTAATGACGAGGAATAGACAAACATGGGTTTTCTTCAACGCTTTTGGCTACAGCAGCAATATTCTCGCCTGTCCTTGAGCGACGTGTACGGGTTCTATTCTTCACATAACTAACTTGTCCCAACAGCTCAAAAATGTTCTACAAATTTCATTATTGCGGTTCGATTAGGTGCTTCACGACTATCCAAATATTTTCAAGTTTTACGAACCGTCTCTGCCAAATTTTCAGCATTTTTATACCGAATTTCAATAATTTCAATGCGTTGTATCGTTCCATTTTTATGTATGGCGTAGTTTCTACTTCTCACATATCAAAAAATGAGCTTCAAAAGTGTAATCTACCGAAATAGGGGACTATTCAAAATAACACATTTTATTGGAAAACCCTTCAAGATAGGCTAATGGTCGAGATTTAGCTCTTTGAGGCTCCTGATTTGATATTGATGCTTTTGTTCATAAAAAAGTTCCGATACATTTTTCTACACCACAACTTAAAAGAGTCCGAGAAAGCTCTGCTCTAGTTCAGGTCTTTTAGGAACTCTTGAGCGCTCGCCGTGTAGTAAGATTCACGTTTTTTGAATGGAAAAAAAATTACGGGAGCCCTGAAAAAACTCACAGCACCTGTTTTTTTCATAGGGTTTTGGTCACGCCAAATGGAGAGAATTTTGCAGGTAGCTAATCTACATCTAAGTGGGAAATTAGATCTCGATCGAAACAGTGGTTTTGGAATTATCAGGGAAAAAAGTTTGAACGACCTATTGTCAACATTAACCCTGTCAAGAACTCATCGGCTGCATTCGAAATCGAAATTTTTCCGTTCGAGAGTTATCGTCGCTCAGACAGAATTGAATTGGACCGCGGATTCTTGACCAGTGAGTCTAACCTAGTCAATTGATACCATTCTCGGCTCTACAAGGTGACAAGAAAAACTTCGGACAAATATTGCTGTGGTCTGGAACAAAAGTATTTCAGCGCAGCCAAATGATTTTTATTCTCTTGGTTTCTCTACACTTTCCTGTACTAATATGTGAATTTTCAGTTTGATATAATTTCATTTCACAGAGTTTTATAGAATTTCAAACAAACGTAGAGCGATTTTGGAGCTGTTTCGTCAAGGTAGGCGTCAATGCGAAATTGTTCGTTTGCTCAATGTGCCTCGACAAACCGTGTCCGATGCAATTCGTCGTTTCAAGGAGCTTGACATGATGGTCGTCGTCCAGGAAGTGGTATAAAACGCACTGTCAGTACACCTAGCAATCGCAACATCGTCAAGAAGCGAATCAATCGAAATCCGAGGGTTTCCATGAGGAAAATAGCCTGTGAGACCGGTATCAACCGCGAATCAGTCCGTCAAATTGCCAAAAAGGAGCTCAACCTCAAGCCATACAAGCTCCAAAAAGTTCCACTCCTCACGGAGGAAAACAAGCGCGTACGACTCCAAAGGTGCCGCCAACTCCTGCGTCTCGCCGCCGGTCAGCAATGGGAGCGAATTCTCTTCACAGACGAGAAGCTTTTCACCGTAAAACAATAATCCCACAACTACCAAAATGACAGAAGAAGCGTCCAAAGGAAGCCACTTCGAAACGGCTTAGATATATTATTAACAAATGTTCAAGCTATTATTATTTGTTGTTGTTTTGTTCAATTTCTTCTGTTTAATAAAGTTGAAGGAAAAAGAGTTTGTCCGAGGTTTTTCTTGTCACACTGTAGTTTCGAAAAATACGGACAAAGTTGTTGAATGAATTGGCTGGCAGGAAAGGGCAAAAGTACAAAATTAGCGTTGTCAGAATTAATGTTATTCTATCCTAAAATAATATTCAGAAAACAAACTCATAAAATTGATAACAAATCAAAGAATTTTATCAGTCTGTGGCATCGAAAAGAGTGTGTTGAGATGTGAGGAAAGAGTGCCTGAAGGTGTCAGGCGCGGATCCAGGCCCGAATTTTGGGGGGGGAACTTTTAGATATTCAAATGAGAAAAGGTACTGGTATTTTAGGCAATGGTGAATCAAAACCATCTGCAAAAAAATTCGAAAACTGTCATGGGCGCCCGCAAGAGGGGGGTCAGGGGGGGCCATGCCCCCCCCCCTGAGATTTTGATGGCCTTATCGTTTTTCAGCACAACACCCTCAATATTACTTTCTTAACACAAAGGGCAAAGAAAAATTTTTTTATGGTCATTACTCGAAAACTATATTTTATAAAAAATATCTGATTATCTGATTGCCTATTCGTAATCTACGACCTTGAATTAGTGAATACAGAGTAAATTTAGTGGCTATCTGATTAAATGATATTTCGGCAAAATTTCCATATGTTGAAAAATTTCGCGAATTTTGAGAAAAAAAATTCTCGGATTACCATCAAAGTTGCTGGATTCACTTATTCGAGGGCGCTTTTTAAGAATATACAATCAGATATTTTTTATAAAAAATGAGTAATGACCATCAAAAAATCCAAAATTTTGGACTGTCACGAAAAATATCATGCAATCCAAACTGATCAGTGGAGATGAATGAAAGTTATATAATTCCATTCACAAAAGAAGACTTTAAAATAAACATGGGCGCCAACAAGGGCGGCCGGGGGGGTCATTGCCCCCCTCCCTGAGATTTTGATGACTTTTTTCATCACAACACCCTCAATATTACTTTCTTAATACAACGTTCCCCCAGTTCCCCCCCCCCCCCCCGTGAATCCGCGCCTGGAAGGTGTAGAGTTTTTTAAATACCATTCCTAAAATTGTCGTAAACGACAGAAACCGTGATATTTTCAATAAACATTATGTAATTTCAAGTTATGATGCCCTTCATCATCATTGCTTCGCCTAACGTTGTATGAGTATGACACTTGTTTTTTATCAGAAAAACAAATTTTTCCTAAAAATCAAAAGTTCAATCTGATACGTTACGAATAATACGTTTTGTCATGTATATGAAGGTATAGGGAGAAATCTGAAACGTGAAACAGCAACGTTGATTTCTATCACAAACTTGTACGAGATTGAGAATCCGTCCACTTACACCGGAGAACTACTGAAGACTTATCAGTAGGATCAATCGGTTTTTCAGGTCGAAATCCACCGACAGCAAAAGGAATGCTTGTAAGGCGGCTCGTATAAGTTGATACACTACCGTGGTGAGGCTATTTTTTAGGATTTCGACCATTGACTTTTATCGCTTTCTTTCGGGATCGTTTTAAACGAGGAATGTCTGATAACTAGCACCCTTTTAATTTCACATGCAATAATCGTGGGAATTCCGATGTTTCTAGTAGGTACTAATGGTTTTATAGAAACATTCAATTTCGATAGTGTCCAAAATAGACCACCCCTAGAGCTTTAAGGAGCTCCCTATATATCACGATTGACATAATTTTTTGTGATTAATGGGAGTTTTTCGTGTTTTTCACTCTTGTTTTTATAGCAGCTGATCCTAGAAAAATATTATCTGAATGATTCAAAATAAAACATACTTCATCTACATCGACATTATGCATTCTCTTCAATTTTTTTTCCAATCATGACAATCGTGACAGCAACGGTGATATAATTGTTCATAGTTTAAACCTTCGACCATAGTCAAAGGATAATAGTACCTATATCTATTAGAATATTATTCAACGAGCATATTATGATGTCTATTATTCGCGCGGATTCGTGAATAATAGCCCATACCTACTTTGCGAGTAGAATATGCATTTTGATGCACTACTTTTGAATAATTATTTTTGAAATAATTTTGATTTAAAATTTCAATGACATTTCGAAAAATATAATAATAATAGAATAATTCAGTGGTGGTTCATCGGGAAACATTTTATTGAACATTAAGCATGTTCTTTCAGGAATTTCATCGAATTGTTCATGAAAAATGAACAACATGAACAAAACTTCATTTGAATCTTTACCACTCATTTTAGTTCAGTTCAAACTAACCTAATACAAAATATAGCAACTAATGTTATGGATATTTAATCAAAGCTACGATTTACACAAAAAAAGAAAAAATCATTTAATAACTCAGAAACCACCGAAGATGAGGAAGCGATACCAAACTAATCATGTCTCTACGATGATTGGAAAAATGCAATAATAGTGAATCATTTTAAATAAGTACCATCGACCGTGATATACAGGGTGGCCATTTGAAAACGAAACAGACGAGATTACAGACGAAATAAATTTTTTCGATAGAAATGCTCGGACAGGTCGATTTCTGTTTCGAGGGGGACAACTTAAGATGTAGGTTACGGACGCATAGCGCTTCAACCCTTGCTGCTACAACCCCCACCCCCAATTTTTGAACGTGGAAGATGGGGTGAGTGATACCTCAATTCAAAGGTATTTCTATACTGATTTTAGCACAGTAATTGTTTTTCCATTTTATGCATTAGTTCTCGAAATATTCTTAACTAAGTATTTGAAAATGAAGTGGTGTTTTCATGGCACTTGTAGTGTTTTTTTGTGAAAAATCGACATTTTGAGCTTCAAAACAACCATGACTGTGGCTTCCTTCCTCCAATCCACTGACATAGAAATCTTTAATCAAGATGTCGATTTTTCGCAAAAAAACACTACAAGTGCCATGAAAACACCACTTCATTTTCAAATACTTAGTTAAGAATATTTCGAGAACTAATGCATAAAATGGAAAAACAATTACTGTGCTAAAATCAGTATAGAAATACCTTTGAATTGAGGTATCACTCACCCCATCTTCCACGTTCAAAAATTGGGGGTGGGGGTTGTAGCAGCAAGGGTTGAAGCGCTATGCGTCCGTAACCTACATCTTAAGTTGTCCCCCTCGAAACAGAAATCGACCTGTCCGAGCATTTCTATCGAAAAAATTTATTTCGTCTGTAATCTCGTCTGTTTCGTTTTCAAATGGCCACCCTGTATATGAGTGTATATGTATAGATACAAATTCGATGATCACTGAGAGCATCTCGAGAACCATAAGTGTTAGAGAAAAAATGTTCGAGGACCTCCGATCTGTTTTTTCAAAATAATCAATTACCAGCAAACAGATCCAAGATATCTGAATTCGTTCTCGAGTTGCAGGGCGTTTCTGAAAAATTGCTGTTTCAAATATTTCGTTTTCTGTTGGAGATATCATGAAAATTCCAAAAAGTTTCCATTTGTAATTTCTATTGCCTACACGCTGCTTCCATCTGATCCGAAAAATTTTTCGCTGTTCAAGTGCTAGAGAGAAAGTTTGTGTTTTTTAAATGGGACACCCTATATATTTCATCATTGCTTCTTAGCCGCAAATTCACCGAGTATCATCCTGTACCGGTTTTTCGACAATCTGATCCGTTTCAAAAATATTGAGTTTTTCGTCTTCACTTGAATTGGGACAGCCTGTATTTGAAGATTTTTTTTCTTTTTGGAGATATTTTATTTTCATTTCTTGTCTAGTTTGTTTTTTTGGAATGAATTCTCGATTTAATGAAAAACTAGCATCAATCGAATAAAAACTTTAATACAAATTGTGAAAAAAACTAGAATAAATCATGAAAAAGGAGGATATAATGTCCCTAAGTTGGAACAAACTTAAATACATATCAGAATTGGACTAGTAGAGATCTAGTTTCCGAAGCACACCACCATCCTGTGGTGGTGCCACCTGGTGGTGTGCTTCGGAAACTAGATCTCTACTAGTCCAATTCTGATAACTACAATAAATGTTCGAATTGTTTGCCTCCATTATTTATGCACTTCCGACAACGCCGTATAACACGTCTCACTACGTTGTGGATGTGCAAATTGTTGATTCGAACATTCTTCGAAATTATTTTTTAACTGATTAAAATTTTCACTTTTCCGCCTATAATTTGTCCTTGAGAACACCCCATTCAAAAAAACAAACTGGACAAAAAAAAAATAAAATATCTCCAAATAGAAGAAAAATCTTCATATACAGGCAATCCCAATTCAAGTGAAGACGAAAAACTCAATATCTTTGAAACTGATCAGATTTTCGAAAAGTCGGTTACGGGATGATACTCGGTGAATCTGCGGCTAAGAAGCAATGATGAAAAATATAGGGTGTCCCATTTAAAAAACACAAACTTTTCTCTCTAGCACTTGAACGGCGAATAATTTTTGGGGTCAGATGGAAGCAGCGTATAGGCACTAGAAATTACAAATGGAAACTTTTTGGAATTTTCGTGATCTCCAACAGAAAACGAGATATAGCGAAATATTTGAAACAGCAATTTTTCAGAAACTCGAGAACAATTCAGATATCTGGGATCTGCTTGCTGGCAATTGATTATTTTGAAAAAAGAGATCGGGAGTCCTTGAACATTTTTTCTCTAACCCTTATCGTTGTCGAGATGCTCTCAGTGATCATCGAATTTGGAACACCCTGTACAATGTGGGCAGAATCCATTGTCTACTGAAGGAACTAAAGCAGGAAGAAGAAAACTTAAAGCACATTCTGGGGCCCTTTTTTCCTGACTAATCCCAATCTGAAAACAGATCCAGCCTATCATTCATAGATTTTGAGTCATTTTCAATAATGCTGAATAACTAGCTTGTTTGAACTTGTATTCGAAATCTGTTGTTACATTCTACAGGCACTTTTTTTAGGAGTAATTCAAATATAATATCTTTGAGTTTTTCAATCCAGCTATTTCCGAGAAATGTCGAAAGTTCTCTTATATTGCTCCAAAATGTTTGCTGATTTCAAAAATGTATCACATGTCGCTATTCACATCAGTATTATATTAGAAGAAATTCATCACTTTTGTCTATGCTTTTCGAATCACTGTTGAATAAAAAATGCCGAAATAGACTTCTCTTGCGAATCGGCTATTTTTATTCGCTTGAATATCATAACGATATGGTAGGTATATGGAATATTTCGGGCCTTTAGGAATAATGAGCAGATTCTTGATTTCCAATTCTAGGAAATAGATGTATAGAATACCTGGTGTTGGCACTGATAAGATTTCGTTTAAGACTTTCTTGTCGATCGAAAGTTTGTGATGGGGTCCTGCTTTTCATTTCTCCCGAAAGGGATCGCGCTATTTATCGTTGCCGTAATTGCGCCACGGCTGCGAAATATTGCGGATATTTTAGAAACTAGGACCAGATCTACGATCTAGAGTGCCGTATTTGATCTACAATTTTTGGTCACGATTTTTAGTTAGGAGCGTTACACCAAGGTTTCTATGCATCTATCGATCTATCTCAGGAACAAACGATGACAAATTAACCATGGAAATATTCATGCCGTAATCGGTGATTCCAAGAATAGAGGCTCAACAGTAAATCCAAAAGCAAGACAATAGTATTACATTTTTTTCTCATGCAATATCAATTATTAATATAATTATGTAAGTTAAAGTTATGAAAAACACCCTAATTGAGATAATGCTAATTATTCGTTAGTCCCTCGGTGTTGAAATAGTGCATAGAACATCATCGGCAATAATTTCAAGACAAGAGAATTCTGCTTCTTTCCACAAAACGTCCAGAACATCCACAGACTGTTTATCGAATGAATAATCGGTAAAAAATTAGTATTCTATTTGTGAAAGAATAGGCAGTATAAGTCTCTCGGGAATGAGATTGGAACAGAGACTGCTACATAAATATATTGAACAAAAATATCCCTCTTTCTAATAGGGTGTGAGGTAGGTACGGTTGTTTATCGTGAGGGGACGTTAGAGTTGTCACTGTGCTGAAAATAGTTTGTCGATAAATTACAAATCCTTAATGTATTTCCAGATCTGATTTTAACTCTCGACATCATAATTTAGAAGTGTTTGTTCGATTGATAAAAAACACTTCAAGTTGTACTATATGTTTCACTTTAAGTGGCGACAATTCAATATTCGTCCACGGATCATAATTATTCTCTTATGTAAGATGAAGAATATACATTATTATACATTGTGAAAAAGCGAAATAGAATAAATTCATTATCTCAGTTACTGTACGTATCTATACTCCATTCACTTTTAGAGTATCGCGGTTGGTCATGATAATCTGTCACATTTCACCGTGTATATTCAGAAAATGTGAGCTTATAGTCATTTCCCAGTCAGATGAATACGCAACTTTTTTTTTCTATGTTAATACTGGAAATAATTCACGTATATAAACATGGTTGTAATATTCAGTTATGCTATTTTCTTTAACGGAAATCAAGAACCGAGTGTTGGAATTAATTTTACTGAAAAATAATGGACAAAATAGAAGTGGAATTCACTATTTTTCAAAATTCTCAAAAAAAGGCTACAGAAGACATTTAAATTCCTTTTTGCACAGCTGGAAATACTGTAGTATGAAAATTTAGTGGTACCTACTACGAAACCTTAGTCACAGTTGAAACCCAAAAGAACTAACTCCATTTACAAAGTTAAAAAAGAGTAAATAGAAATTAACATTAGCGTCTCTGAGAATTATTCGACATTTCACGAGTACCAACCTGCGATTTAAGTAAAAAAAACTTGATAAACCCATGTCATGGCCAACTGGGATTCAAAAAGTGAATGGAGTATACGAGTAATTTCCCGGAATATTGATCTCTGTTTCCATTTCAATGTCACAAAGACACGACGTTGTTGATGATCGGTTCGTGCAATGCCTAATTCCAAAGAACGACGAGCAATGGACCAACCTGGGTTTTACTCAACACTTTTAGTCTGGGTGGCGATGGGACAAATTGAAAATTATGTATTAAGGTCGGCGTTTAAAGCGAGTAGGAAAGCGCAGCCGATAGAGGCGCCACCGTCCATTTTAAGGAATATCTCCATAGAACTTACATTATCACAATAAGTTCTATGAGTATCTCTCTAATCATGAATGAAATGTACAATGGCGCTCTCTATCCGAAATTTGCCGAACTATGAAATAAGTCAATTTGTGGGTAAAGCAGGAACTTTTTCCCGCCAAAATTTGAATTTGGCCATTCTCTGCCAATTCCGTATTTCAAGTTGATCTTCTGAACGAAATTATAAGAAGATTCACTTTTAATCGGATGTTGAACTATTTTCATGGCTCTTTCTGTTGAAATAAAACAGAAGCTTGGGTTGGTTCATTTTCTTCTATTTTTGAGAGAAAAAAAATTAACTGTCGGAATGAAATCGATTAAAATTATTTCAACAAGAACCCTAATCCTTTCTGAGTTCACCCACAAAATTTCAGTTCTCAAAGTGAAACCGTTTTTGAAATCAACTTGAAATAAAATCACACTACATTGAACGCCCACCTTAATAAAGTTTTCTGCTTTATTATGCGGAGTCTACCACATTTTTTCTCTGAGAAAATTTTTTTGGTCGCGGCTTTTTTCAGCAAACCTCTCGTGAATCAACCATATTTTCAATTTTTTCAAATCATACATACCATCTCTTTTTTTGTAAAATGCATTCATAAAAAAAATCTGGGAGAAATGAGAAAACATGATTGTCCGACAAAAATAGTGTGGCTTTGAGCGTGTTTAGGTCTACCAACATGAACATGACTAAAAATCGCATTTTTCAAAATTATTAATACTCTCCTGATCGGTTCATACAACCATATGAAGTGAGAAAATGCAATTGTGCGACAAAGAAATATGGCGTTTTTGTTGTCCGGCATATAGAAAACGACGATTTTTTGAGATAAGAAAAAATATGAATAATGTTTTTTTTTTCTTATCTTCTCTTCACCTTGAAAATACATCAATGTAGTGCACCAGTGTTCCGCCAAAAAAATTGTGGCGTTCATTCAATAATTAAAGAACTTAATGCTCTAATTTGGGTATGAATAGACTATAGGTATGCATTTATCGGATGTAACACTGCTTATGTTATAAATAAACATTTGATTTTTTGAGGGTCATTTAAGAAGGATGTGCTGAATACTATCATTCAACTGTCCGACGAAAAAAGTTCGTCAATTTCTCATTCAACCGAATGAAAGTTATTGGTCTCGTGAGACTTCGTTTTCATAACTAACATTTTCAATCATTACATTCGACATTGAAATTTCGATGAAAGTTGCCTTTTTTCATACTTTTGGTTGGATGCGGAATTTCTACTCTAGAAGTGAAATGTTGAACGAAGTGGTAGAAGGTACCTGGAAGTCCTGGGACACCTTTTCTGTAACACCTCTGGGGTTATGAAAAGAATATTTTCAATTGTTTATACTTGTGGCTATTTACTTTGAAGGCTGAAGCTGTAATAAGTATGAGAAAATGGATTATCAAAATAAAAATTCACAAACGGATTTTTTTCTGCTCCAGTTGAATATGGAATCTCCACTCCAGGTCAAAGTAGCGAATTCTTTAGAAAATAAAGTGGTAGTTTCATGGAATTCCGTTTGAGAAATACTAAGGGTTGTAAAACCATTTTGGTAATTTTCCCTATGAATACGAGTGCCTAGGAGCATAGAATAACTGGAGGGAAGGCTTCATACGCTTGACAGATCATTTTGAACTGCCAATAACGGCGGAGGTTAGAGTTTCGTGTGACGCCCGATAGATGACGCTGAGATCCTTTATTCAGTAACATGTCAGATATTTTGTTCTACGGCGCTACAATTGCAAAGAATATAATGTGGCTGTCATTGTTATTGATACATTTATGCTTCTTTTTAATTGAAAATGGCCATAAATCATAACATAGACAATATTGATGACATATCATCGCTTTATTCTAATCAACTTTTTATGCGCAATTTTATGGGAAGTCTGTGATCGGTAATAAATTTGTCAAAACAATATCCTTATCGGAAAAAGCGAATATTCAGGTAAGTATTATTATTATTATACGGGAAGACTGAGGTTTTATCTGTTCTCGTGTATTGTACCTACGCAGAATTGTATGGTACCCCGTTTACATTCCCTCTGCTAACACTTAGATTCGGAGCGGGAAACAGATTTTTCTTCCTATATTCAATCTGATCCTTGTAGCCATTTCTTTACACGTGCTATATGCATTATATTGTCGGATTTACGAAAAAAAGTATGTATTGCTTTCTTTCAAAAGAATATATATTATGATATAGTAATAAATGGTACCTAATAAGTAATAACAACGAATAACCATTAAAGATAATTTTATTAAGGATAGCCATGTTGTAGGAAGAAACGACGTTGTCGCCATCTCGTGACCTTGCGGCGAACTGACAAGTTCGAACGTTTTTGGCAGTTCATTTTCGTAGGGGAGCCTTCTCTCCAGTTATTCTATGCTCCTAGCGAGTGCTGTTTCGATTTTGCACCACAGCCCGCTGCAGTCTGAAACTGTGTAGACGAATTTTAGTGTGTTGCCGAATTTTCTCTTCTTGAGATAATTCTTGTTCTATTCTATTCGACAGTTTTTCCGTTGTTGTCGACATATATTCTTAGTAGTGATGGAGTGTTTTTTGTTTGAATATTAGAAAAATAACTCTGGCTACAAAACGCAAAGGAAGGAAATGAAAATATTCACAGCTGACATCCTTAGAGAGTGTATAATATTCTTGGCATCAAGAACACATCATAATCATAAATTTAAAGATGTCATTCTACCTGACGATTGGTGTGATACTTTTACTGGATACCATTCGTCTTGCTACAGAGAATTCAATGTGAGGAAGGAGTATTTCCATTGTTTTTTTTTTCATCAGATTTGAAAAAAAAATGTCAGTAAACAATTTGAATTATACACTCTCAATTGAAATCAATAGTTTCATTTTTATAATAATCGAAGAAAGATTCTGAAACAACGTCACGATTGGTGTGATACTTTTACTGGATACCATTCGTCTTGTCACAAAGAATCCAATGTGAGGAAGGAGTATTTCCATTTTTTTAATTAGATTTTAATGAAAATGTCAGTGAAAAATTTGAATTATACTTCAATTATATTTCAATTGAAGTCAATAGTTTCATCTCAGTAATAATCGAAGAATGATTCTGAAACAAAACCATATTTTTCAAGAAGTTTTTTGTCCGACTAAGGTACTTCAGCATTTTATATGGTGGACAGTTGTTTTTTCTATGAAACGAATCTCTCTAAAATATAAATCCATTTTTTTTTGATAAATATTAATGAATTTAAAAACTCAGAAAAATTGTCGATTCTCATTTGTCGGACAAGAAAGACGCCACATTGTTTCTGTCGCACAATTGCATTTTAATATTCCATATGGTGATATCAACCTATTCTGAAAGTATCAGGAGGGTATTAATAGTTAAAAAAAAAACTAGTTTCAGTCATGTTCATGTTGGTAGACACGCTCAAAGATACACTATTTTTGTCGGACAATCATGTTTTTCCATTTCTCCCAGATTGTTTTTATGATTGTATTTCACAAAAAAAGAGTATGCAGGTATGATTTAAAAAAAATTGAAAATATGGTCGATTTACGAGAGGTTTGCTGAAAAAAAGCCGCGACAAAAAAAATCTTCACAGAGGAAAAATGTGGTAGACTACGCCTAATAAAGCTATACAGAAAGTAAGAAAAATTTATTAAAAATTTGCAATTAGTCCCACCGGCACCCAGACTATTTCGGCTACACCAGCAATATTCTCTGCTGTTCTTGAGAAACGTGCACGGGTTTCGGTATTGCCGTCCGACAAGGTGCTTTACGACGACCCATAAATATTCGAGTTTTCCGAACCGTCTCTGCCAAATTTTCACCATTTTTATGGTGAATTTTAATGATTTTGATCGTGTATCGTTCCATTTTTATCAATGCCGTTGTTTCTTCTTGTCAAAAGTCAAAAATGACAGCTTCAAAAGTGACATTTACGGAAATTGCCAGCTATTCAAAGTATCACCTCTAATTGAAAAGTCCTTTATGATTTCTGGCAATGTTCCTGTACCTGTTCAGAGGCCTCTTTAGGATATTGCTCAAGAAGAATTAGAACAACTCTTTTCCAACAACAGAATTTTCCGCTTCATTTTGAGCTGCAGATATGGAAGTGAAAATCAAGTGTACACAGTTTATGCGTAACTATTGAAATGACGTAACCTCATGGTGGATAATTCCTCCTAATACGGCAATTGCGATAATTGACCTGAGAGGAAAGCCAATGAATACCGAGGGGAAGATTACAATGCCTGAAATTCAATTAATTACCATCGAAGTTACGCAAGGGAATTTCAAACATTCTGTTATGTTATGCTCAAATTGAGGGAATGATGAGATTATTTTTGTTTTCTGTCACACCAGACACCAACCAGATTAATGCGTATACGTAAATCTCGTAAATATTGGAAGAGGATGCGTTTTTTTAGTACCCAAACAACACACAAACATCTTTTGAACATTTTATAGACGACATGAAATAGATTATTAGATGATCTATAAAACATCAAAATGTATTGAATTTCTAACCTAGATTCGACGTAAAAATGTCCGCGAGATTTACGTTGAAAAATATCACTTTTTTAGACGTCTATTTTACGTAAAAAGAAGTATTTCTATAACAAGTGAAATTTCTGTCTTTTTTTAGTTTATCCTAACTTAGTATCACGTTTGACATGTAATAGACGTTTGACTATTTATGTTATTGTTATGACTCGCTTATGTCTATATTTCATTAGATTTTTGTCGTTTTTTTTCGATCAACAATCTGATAATATATGGATGATCCAAAAAACATCCACACTCATGACCTCTAAAATATATAACATCATAGACCTTTTTTGGAGCATTGACGTCATGATCGAAATTGGACGTCTATTAGACGGAATATTATTTTTGAAGATAGTTGGTGATATTGTACACGTTCATTAGATGACATAAGATGAACGTTTGTTCAATGTCCCTAAAGAGTCTTTGTATTGTATAGTTTTTGACATCTAATTATTGTCAATTCCAAAACAATATTGATGATGTTGAAAAACGTCATATTAATGACCTGTTACTGATTTATTCCATCAGATTTTTCGAAGAAGGGTTATATGGTCTAAAAATTCAAAGAAAATTGACATTTGATAGTTTCAAGATCATGGTTATCCTAAGGAGATTTGGTGAGAGACTTCAAAAGTATGCAGATATAAATTTAAATTATTATTTTGAAATATTATTGCATCCATTAGATCAGATTGTGAGTATGAAGAATACATACAAATTTATTTTATCAATGAAAACTGTTTCATGTTTTTTGTTTCTCGTTTCATGTTTCTGTGGTGTGCGGCCCAGCTAATCAGATATAATATATTATTATCTACACAGTTGAAATCTCTCATAGCAGTAAGGAAAGCAAAAACAACTTCCGATATGAAAAAATAAAAAAGTATATTCATAATAATAAAAAAATCAATGAACATAATTCAAATGTATCGAAAATATAAATTGTGTCGATGACCAATGTATTCCAGACAATTTGTTTAAATAAAAATATATATAACTGTGTCGTAGGCACTGGCACTTTGTGAGGATTTGCTCTTCGTTGTTTCATATTCGTATCGTTGGTTTGCAAGGCGTAACCAGTCTTGAATTGCCCTTTTTATGGTCGTGTCGTTGAAATCTGACGTGTTTCACTCTCGAACAGATTATAAACAGCATCTGGAACCAACACACAAATCAAAATAAGTGATTTTTTTTTATTTTATTGAAATTAAGTACAACATTTAAAAACAATCACAACAAATGCTATATCTTAGAACAAAAGAATAGCAAAGTTTTGCAGAAAATTATTTTAGTGTTTTTTCAAACGATATTGCTTTCAGTTTTTTCTAAGAAATCGAAAGAATTGAAAGTTTATGAATACAGAGTGTATTTTTTTTGAGATTTCTACCTATTCGTAATAATATGACCTTCTAATACAACATCAGAAAAATGATAAATGATATTCTGAATTCAAGATGATCAAGAAATGTCAACAAGTAACTGTGAATAATCTGATAATTCCAAAATCGATAAAATTGCAATATTGTTTATTAAATCTATCCTTCATATAAATGCTACATTTTTTGACATTGTATATTATATTGAGTACTTATATTGAATAAATATCCTATTTTGAAACGATATCTGAAAAAGGGCAACATTCTACACAGAAATGGAAAACGCTTATACCTACTGCTATAATTGGGGTTCAATTCATACGAAAGTTTTTAATTCGAACATCGAGTTACAAATTACATTTGAAGTCTAAGATGATCTGAAAAACATCTAAACATTTCCTCGAAGATTTCTAACTCTGGAAATTCAATTAATCAATAATTCTTCAAATCCTGATAGAATCTATTTTGTGCTCGACTTTTTGAAGTGTAATGGTAATAGTTTTCAGCAAGTTTTTCAAGTCGAGTGGTTGAGTATTATTCATTACTCAACCAATATCTCAAAGAGGTCTATCAATAGATTTCTTAGATAATATTCTTACCAAGTTATTTATTCAGAAAAATATTACTACTTTGGGCGCGTTCGGCAATGACATCTGACTGGTCGGATTGATCTGAACCGTTCGTTTATTACATCCAGATTGAGGGGAGTACACATCTGGACCGTTCGGCAAGAAAATCTGATCAATCGGATGTAGATCTTTTTGCTCGGTGTATTTCGACGGAGGAAACGGATTTTTTTCCACAGAACAGAAACAGAAATTACTTTTCGGCCTTTGTGAATGGATTTTTTATCCCGCTTCGAATATTCTTGAACAGTGTGTTGAATTTTCGTGCCTTACGTAATTTGTTGTGTAGTAATAAATAAAAAAATGTTGTTTGATAAAAAAATAATGATTTAAAATTTTGAATCATCTTAACCAAGGGGTAGAAATGTCGAGAACTATAACAAAAGAATTAAAATAGTACCCAGACTACCTCTACGGACGAATAGACCTTCAAGCTCTAATTTAATATCTGGCTCGGGTAAGGCGTTACATACGTCAAACAGAAAAATCGATCTAAATGCTCCGTAGCGTTCGTTTATTACAAAAAAATCTGACAAATCTGTACAATCTGTTATCACGTGACTAAAAAATCCGTCCGCTCTCGGATGCTATTGCCGAACGCGCTTTATGATAGGGACTGTTATAATTTCAGCCCTACGAAATCTCCAACGCAAATTATGAAATTCTATAATTTGAAATTTCAGACGATCTTGAAATATTTATTTATCCTTAACTATTTGAAAAAGATTTCAAAACCGATCATCGTGTGAACTATAAACATATTTTCAGAAAGAGTGGATTCCAGGTATTATATTCCTGGGATAATATCTAAATAAACAAAATAGTGATAACAGACATAACAGTTCAATGGAACGGTTATTCAAAAGATATCATTCAATAGACTCCTTCAGATGATCATTCTATGAAAGGTTTCAAATTTCTTATCACAATATACCTACCTAATTCATAATAATTAATCAACATATTCTCCAGTAGGACACATGTTATAGGTATAATTTACAGGGAGTAGTACCAAATCAAAAGTTATTCACTAGTGAACGGTTATCTGAAAGATATCATTCAATCGACTTTTCTAGATCATCTCCAATTTTATAATAATAAGCATATCTCAGTGTCAATACATTATTCGGAGGAACACATTTTAGGTACTACACCGGGAATAGTAGGTTCCTATATAATTCAATATTACATATTATTCACTTTTGAACGGTTATCTAAAAAACATCATTCAATAGATCTTAATAGATGATCCATTTATGGAAGATATTTTCATTTAAGATCTACCATAATACCTAGATTTTGCTTGTATCCAAAAATGCAGGCTAGTTTTCGAAAATTATAAATAAATCTCATTTTTATAATAGTGAGCCCAGACCTGAACCAGCTTCATTTCAAGAGCTAAATGATGAAGAATGAAGAAATTATACTTACTAGAACTAGGTCCAATACGCAACATTTGCAATCACCTTCTTCAATTGTGACAGCACTAATCACTAAATACTATATTCACTAAGCTAAGGTGAAAGCGAAAACAATCACTATTCGACTTGACCTTTTGACGAAGCAGTGTTCTAACGAAATGATCAAGTTCAAATGTCTTCCTACCTATAACCCTATCCGCTATCCCTGTATGAACTTTAACATCGGCGGTTCGTTACCACGTGATCGAGCCCGATATAGATGTTCGCAACTCGCTCTCTTTTCTCATCGTGATTATATTTATATTTTAACAGAATATGGAAACACGCTCACATTTGAAAAGGTGCTATTCAAGTTATCGATTTCGTTTTTTTAAATTTGACTTAGATAAATTGTCTGAAGTATTTCCGATCGTACCGAAATATTTATATTTTATTTCCAGAGCACAATATGCGTCATCTGACAAGATTGCCAGATTCAGAGTATTATCTCTTGATAATTAAAAATGCGATTCTGATGTATTATGTAGGTATCGAATCAAGCAGAAAAATTGGCCTTTCTAATAATACTTTGTTTCCAATGCATTTACATCTGAAGAAAAAGATTAACATTCCGAAAATATTGAAGGCTGAAGAAACTGGGAAATTTTAGACTTTTTTTGGGGGGGGGTCAATTTTTTTCCTGATGTTGGAATGAAAATTCAACGATGACATTTTCACTCGTTTAGGACGAAACTGAAATAATAAAAAAAATCACATAATATATTATGTTAACAAGTGACACATATTTGTACTAAAATTGATATTTACAATAGAAATGTGAAAAAATATACCTAGTGCGCCATTTGAAAAAAACATAATAAATGCTGAATGCTGGAAATGATAACCTCCAGCCAAAATATGTGAACGTAGTTTACGTGTCAAGCATATCTGAAAAACGTCAAAAATTGCTCATTTCTCTATTGCATCAAATGGATATTCTATAAACATTTTGAAAACGTATGGTCGAAATGCAATATTTCCATCAACATCTTAAAAACATTTATAATCATTGGTTGAGAGACTTTATATAAATATAACTTCTTAAAGATGTTAATCAATTCACAATTCTTTGACCTTTGAAGTTAGATATTTTATATATGTATTCTAGATGACTAAATTATGTCGAATAATGATGTCTAAAATCGATGTGGCATGACATATCTATTACACGTCAAAAAGTTATTCTTTTTTCGATAGTATCAATTAGAAATCTTATAAACGTTTGAAAAACGTGTGGTCGAATTGAACTACAATTTTCGACATATTTGAGATATACAAAACCGTATGTTTAAAGACAATATATAAAGTATATATCTAAAAAATGTCAATCAATCTAGTGTTTTATGACCATATGAGTTAGATGTTTCATCGATGTATTTTAGATGACAAAAAAGAGCCAAATGTTGATGTCTAATATACGTAAAACAAAAGATGTCCATTAAACGTTAAATAAAATACCCCCTCCACGATTTTGAAAATTTGATATTTAATACACGGCTTTTAAACGTGTAATCAAAAAGCTATACCTATTTGGATGTCTGCAGGATATAAAAAATTTTTCAGGTCTTAGATAATGCATCTAAAGGATGTCTTCTAGACATCATGTATAGAAAACATCTTATTTAGATAATCTAATTTCAATCAGAATTCAGAGCAAGATGGCTTTAGATCACTTTTGATATCGATTAGATGTCATTTAGATGTGTGTGTGTTGTTTGGGTAAATGATGACTGCAGATGATGATTGCTTCCAATATCTGATGATTATTGATATTGAACAATCCAGTACATGAAAATGCACTTACTCACACGAATGTGATGAAGCAGGAATCCAGGCAGTTCTCACAAGGAAGTCGGTTTTCTTCAGGATGGGGATAATAATAATAATAACAGTTTATTCATCCTGTACAGGGTGGGCAAAATTGGTGCTACATGAACTAAAACTTTTTAACCCGAGGAGATAGAGAAAAATGAATGACACCTTTTAGTCCTCTTTTTTCGAGAAACTGATAATGCCATCAACTGCATTCCTCTATCTTCTTTCGTTTCCGAGTTATAGGCCAAAAATGAAATTTGGGCTCTTTCAACTTTGGTCATTATCTCCGTTTCTGTTTATGCTAGGATGTTGAAATAAAAACATTATACAGGCACTTTTCTGATAGCAATCCAGTGGCGTACCTACTCTGATTTTTTCTAAGAGGTTTATTTGCTGAGTTATAACATATGTCATAAATGTTCATGTAGCACCAATTTTGCCCACCCTGTACCTAAGACATAATGTTACATGACATAGGACAAATCATAATAATATTTACGATGAATACATACATTCAAATTTACATACATCCGTTTTCATTGAATTTAAAACTGTAATAATAGAAACATTTCCTCAATAACGAATTCCTAACTATCTTCTTGAATGTATTCGTATGAAGACTCTGAATGCACCGTGGAAGATGATTGAACATTTTGAGACTTTGATAATGTGGGGACATTTCAAATTTAGCGGTCCTATGAATGGGAAAATATAATTCGTGTGAATGAAAACTGGAAAGTTTCACAATTTTATTTTGATTTTCCTTCACATCTATATCTATATTATATATATATAAAACAAAGATGTTGGTTACACCATTTATAACTCAAGATCAGATAGACTGTTTGTCATTTATGGATTCGTCTACGGTCCATTTATTATAAAATACAATAAAACCTTGAGAAAAACGATGAAAATTTTACTTTGGTAGGAAATAATTTTCCTCCTTTTGTATAACCCACTAGGCGTCCTACGGTTAATGGGTATCCGGGAAGGTACTATATTTGATATTACCGCCATTAGATGGCGATGTATACAATTACAGATCAAAAAAGGTAAACATCTCCAGTTGGTGGAACAATAAATTTTTACCGAAATGTCAAGTAAATCGGCTTTTGACGATCAGTTTCACTCGTGAGTTGTCCGTTTTCATCTTTTCTCTTCATTTTTGAAATGTTCTTGACTTTCTGTTTGTATGTACATATAATGAATATATTTGCGGAAATAACTGAATTCAAAATTGCCCATAATCAATAATTGACTGTGTGGTAGCTTATATAAATGGATTACACTGATTAGATTTTGTTTCGCCGTAATTGAGAATATTAGAAAAGTTTCGTTCTTTCCAGTTCAGGTGGTGCTATTTATTTAGTATTTCAAATATTCGAATTTATTCTGGTGTACGCTTAGTGTTAACACTCGATAGTTTCTTCTAGCAATAATTTTTGTTCATATTCTTGACATTTTGATTCATATTGCTATCCACATCAGTCACAAAGCGGAGCCAAATTTTTGGGAAGGAACAGGCCCGGATCTAGGATGGGGCAAGCGGGGCGCTTGTCCTGGGCGCCAGCTTAAGGGGGCGCCGAAAACAATCAGAGGGTAACTTTTTTTTATTTTCGATTTTCTCGGAGAAAAGTATTATTATCAAATATGACCCGACTCTGGAGTGCCATCTTGACCACTCAAAAAGGGACAAACATCCTATTTGTCCAAAACTATCCAAACCTATACAAAATGAAATTATCAATGTAATGGCCACCAAAGTTCGGAATAACATTAATAATGAGATTAAAGAGGCCAACATATCACCATTATGTTCGACTGCACCCCAGATGTATCTCACACAGAACAAATGAACCAGGGATATTTGAAGAGAACGGAGTCTGGATATGAGATGAAGGAAAGTCTTATTGACTTCTTAGAAGTTGACGGAAAAAGTGGAGAATAATATCATAGCGAATTCTAGATAAACTGCAAGCTGATGATTTAGTTGTCAAAAAATGTCGTGCTACGACAACGGATATAATATGGCTGGCATATATGTACAAAGGAGTCCAACCCAGATTTCTACAAATGAACGAGCTGGCTGCAGTATCAGTTCCATGCCTATCACATTCTTTGAATCTAGTGGGTGTCCATTTGACTTCATCATGTTCAGAAGCAGTTAATTTATTTGGGGCTGTACAAAAACTGTATTCTTTTTTGTTAGTTCAACCACACGATGGATAATTATGAAGAAGTGCACGAAAACGAATTTGAAAGGAAGTAGGCAAACAAGATGGGCTAAACATCAAGCTGTTAATGCCCTGCTCAATAATTTACCGGGAGTTGTGAAGGCTGTGGAAGAACTCAAAGAATCCTCACTAGTCGCAGAATCCAAGTATGCAGCTGATCATTTGCTTCATGCTGTGATGGATTCTAGATTCATCCTGAACCTAACAATTTGGGATAAGATTCTGTGAGAGATCAATAGGGTGAACGTGGAAATTCAGAAAGGGGATATAATTATTCCACGTTCATTATCGTTGATGCAAGGTCTTGTGAAGATCTTGCAAGGAATGAGAGAAAAACCTATTGAAAACAGGATCTCGCAAGCTACACTTCTTTCGGAAGAATTGGATGTGGAGCCAATTCTCAGAAATAAACGTATTTCCAAGAAGAAAAAGCAGGTCTACGAAATGTGCAAGGATGAATCAAGAACGCTAGATCTAGTTGGTTTATTCTCGAAGGAAATTAAGGTTGTTTTCGACAGATTATTGTCAGAAATCAGAAAAGTTTAGAAAGCGCACATAGTCTGCATACGAATTTCCCATTCTTCGAAAGTCATGCCCTTTTAAACATGCAGTTGATTTTTGTTAGGAACTAGCGGTTTTCAAAGAGCTGGTTCCTGAAATTAATGAAAGATCGACTTCATTAGACCAGCTACAAATTCTTCACTGGCAAGATCTGCAAGAAGCGGAAAGAAAATCGCGCCGTGTAGTGCCGAGTGATCAAAATGCCAAGAGGCAATTGTTGAGATAGAAACATGTATCATTTCATTTTTCATTAATTTCAATTTAATATGTGGTTTGTATCAACACTCATTTTTCATATATCTGAATTTTGTATTTCATTGATATTTATTTTTACATGGACCTGTAATAAGAAATTTCCAATAAAAATTGTGCGTATTGAATGTATAATTTCATGCTCCTTGGTGTTCAATTTTATCTCTCACTTTTGTGGGATTTTATCACATATCTCTACAGTCTACATCGAACATTTCTCCATTATTAAGATTTTAGCCTCGACAAATTTGATAAACATTCTGACAACATTGTTATCTTCTTGAGAGACCAGAGAAGTAATAAAATATTCGATGGTATTTGATCCAGGGCAGCATCGAGATCATAGACATATTATCCCAAGTCTATGATCCAGATTATTCTTACAGTATGGAATGACTCCAGAACGGCGAGTTTTATTAAGAAACATAGGAATATAGGAATTTATTTTCTAAATTGATTGATTCGAAACTATAAACCGTTTATCTTTTCCAAGTAGTTTTATAGTATTTTCGTGTGGATTTATGAGTCGGCTACGCTGTAACTTTTATACCAGGAGAAATATTGAATAAGCTTTGATCGAGGAATATGCACCATGAATAGAGTAAACACTCAACCGAAATTCAGTTCATTTGAAATGGTGGTTCCGAAGATATGAACAGAAAAGTGATTTGTTTTTATGGATTTTCGACACCCTATATCTTTCAAACGAAACCAAAATTTGAAAAATGGCATCGGAAAAAATGTTTCGTTTGATGAGAGGAATCTTCAGTCAAAATATATGTACAAGTCGAAGACTCACCCTGTATTCAGTACAGAAATAGGACTTGCCATTCGAAAGCGTCCAATTTGGTTTACCCTATACAGTGTACATAATCAATATCATCTTTGCTGCTATTCGTGTATCTTACAATAAACCCTTTTCCTATCTAGGGCAGCGATAATTAACTCTTTTTGGTATAGAATGATGGTTTGTTTTGTAATAATTGAGCAAAACCGATCATTTCGAGCCAACAAAATGGAAAACTTACTCATCAATATGATCAGAAGGGTTAATAATCCATCCCTCCTATAATAGAGTGATGCTATCGATTAGACCTGAATCACAATTAATTTCAATACTCCAGCTTTGAGCTTCACTGTAATTAAACTTGGAAACTGCGAAGAAGGCCTATGCGCGTTCGTGTCGAAACGCTGGTGGTGAACTTTCCAAGTCGAAGACGAGTGCCTGGAACACTTCAGATTAAATTAACTCGAGTAGATGATCTTCCTTATGAAAATTTTGCCAGGTTCATTAACGCGCGACAGCAAGAGCTTCTATGAACTTAACGACATATTAGATACAGAGTACCTATATCGGGTATGTGATGTCAAATGATTTGAGTGCTCTTTGTTGCACTTCACATATACCCGCCCGATATACTTGTAATCTGGGATGGGTTCGAACGTTATTTCAAAATGACTGTTTAATTTTTTCCAATCGAAAATGAAGTTCATTCTGTCGTTCCATATACAGGGTGAGTCTTTGACTTGTACATTTATTTTCAACTGTAGATTCTTGAGGCAAAAGGAAACCTTTTTACATTATCCATTTTTCCGAATTCGGCTCTGTTAAAGAGATAAGGTAAAGTGGGGCAAGTGCAATCACAAAAAAGCAAAGTGATACTTATACCTTAAAATTTATAAAAATTCATTATAACTTTAACTTCGATTTATGCTTGAATACAAGATACGATGTTCCAGTATACCCTGAACCAAAGATTATATTCCATTTCACTTTCAAAATCAATTTTCATTTTTGTAGTTTAGTGATTGCAATTTCCCTATAAAAACGGGAAAGTGCAATCAGGCAACATTATTCATGTTAAACTCTATTTATAAGATCTTCGGCTGAGTGCAATCGAAGAGGTGATAAAAAACCATGTGAATTTTATATTTTCTTTATTAATCGCCAAAAGAAATAATATAATAACAAATCAGATATTTCTCTAATAACGTCCTTTTTGCATTTGGTTCAATATTATTCTTTAAAATGACAACGGCCTCTTTTTTCAGTTACAGGTAACCGAAATACCTTCATTATTTGATCCTGGTGCACTACTGACAGGTCGTCTTCATTAGGGAATACATAATAATTTGATTGCAATCACTACTGATTGCAGTTTCCCATCAAGTTATGATTGCACTTTCCCCACCAACAATTTTCGTGGTGTAAGTGTAATCATACTTTCAATACCTACTTGAAATACAAAGTGAAACTGAATAGTCCCATTACATATATTAACAATACATCATACATAACCGGCCAAAATGGCAAAACAGATACTTGACGTGAAAAATTGTCAATTTACACACAAGCTAAAAAACTTCGTCCCACTTGACTTCGGACCGATCAATACAGCGCGAAGATCGTTTCGGTACTGAACTTTACAGATGCTGCGCAGGGTTGTCAAATATTAACATTAGGTAGAATATACCATTTCCTGTGTGCATAGTCAATAAAGGTTGCGTATTTGCTCATAATTTATGAATGATGGTTCCTGATTGCAGTTACCCCATGATTGCACTTACCCCACTTTACCTTATGGCCATTTGAAAAAAAATTGGGTTGAATACGTGCCTGATACAATTCTCTGCAAACTTCTCAAAGCTCATATTTTTCGATGAAATCGAGGTGATTATTACATGTTCTGGGTGATACAATAAGAAAATACTCGAGCACTAACCTTCTTTGAAATTGAATAAGAATGTAACAAACACAATATTTCCCAACAAAAACACTTAGTTCTGTCCGATTATTTTTGCAATTGAAAAGCCATATTTCTCACACCAAAATAAGTTCCTTTTTCGATTTTCCTGAAGAGTAGTTTGTAAACACTAATAATTTTTGTTCATATCTTCCTCGATATCCTGAAACGATCTCATAAAAATTGGTTTATCACTAACCTATCCTAACTCCATTAATCAAAGTCATATGATTCGAGGTCAATGAACCCAACCTAACCCGTCTTCTCTGTGATATTTCACAGATCTCTAGAGAAGACGATGCCAGATTGCCGATTTTCTCTTCAAACTATGGTATAGGCGAACTCAAGAAAGCAGTACGTCCCCTATCGTTAACGGAAGAACTATCGCAGAGGCACTTGTTTTGTTTTCTTTTCGCTAAAGGCTTCTAGACATTGCTCTTTGGAAATTCCAAACGAGTAGTTCTGATTCTCGCCGATATTGAGCTACGATCTTGATTTCAGTCGCGTTGCGCTGCGATGTAGCCGCCACGCAAGGCAAGCCGTTGTTCTGTGTTTCCAGAGTCCCATCACAGGCCAGTCTGTGATACAATGAACGACGCTTAAACGCGATAACCCTTCTCCATGGATTTCGATTTATTCATTTATTTACTTGCAGAGAATAAAGCAAACAGGTGATGATTGTGATGTGAAGACCCTGAGTAGAGTCGATTAAAAATTCCAAGAGGATATTATTTAGATATTTTCCTGAAGGACCGGTAACAATAAATTTTCAATAGAAACTGTGCTTATAAACTGTGTAATTTCATGCTTCTCAGAATTCAATTATTACATCGAACGTTTTTCCATCATAGAGATTTTATTCTTGACGAAGTGGATAGACATTGACAACATTGTTAATTTGTTAAGACACCAGAGAGGAAATAAAATTCGATGATATTCAATTCAGGAAAGCATTCAGATTTTTTTATGAAATTCATGATTTTTTCCTCAAATTTCTTCGTATACATTTAGGAATAACTCGAAAACGACGCGTTTTATTGAAAAAATATGGGAATACTTTTATTTTCTAAGATGGTTGATTCTTTCGAAAATATGAACCGTTTATCTTTTTCAAGTGATTTCAGAGTATTTTTGCATGAATTTATGAGTCGACTACGCTGTAACTTTTATATCAGGAGAAATATGGCATAAGTTTCAAATTTCAATTGAGGAATATGCACCATGAATAGAATAAACAATCAATCAAAATTCAGTTCATTCGAAATATCGGTTTCGACTATATGGAAAGAATAGTGTTAATATCATGGATTTTTGACACCCTGTATCTTTCAAACGAAACCGAATTTTGAAAAATGGTATTAGAAAAAAGTGTTCCGTTTGATGAGAGGATTCTACAGCTAAAATATATTTACAAGTCAAAGATTCACCCTGTATATAATGGGTGAACTCTGAACTAGTTCTACTCACACGAGAGGTACTTGATTTCGTCACGATAACGTTTTCTGTATTCTAATGGTCTCAAACGATGATGACGAATACGTGGTCAAATTCAATTTCGACCATCTGTCCGGCCAGCCGACCGACCGTAAACACGATAACTGTCGAACGAAAAAACCTAGAAACAAATTTTCAGGGTAGGCTAGGATCTCGAATGTCGCGGTTGAGTTCGACCAGAGGTTCCATAAATATGGCTGTCAACACAAACATCAGGTTTTTTTTACCGTTCATTTTATTACTAAGGTATAACCTCTTCTGCCTCAATTACACTCAGCCACTTCCACTGCTACTCGCGCTGCAAGAAATATTTCCCGGAATACGAGTACTTCTGCGGCAGTATGGAAAGGCAGTGAGTATTTACACCCTGCTGAATCGTTTCTCTCGCGATCAAGTTTTGGCAATGGCGGACGACGAAATTGCAGCCTCAGCGCTCTGTCTCTTTCATTTATAGAAATATATTTTTTGACTTTAATTCCTCAATTGGAATTTACCCCATATTCTGGCTGATTCTCTTTCAACCGTCGTGCACTTTGTGCTTAAGTTTATGATTTTTCTCAGTGGAATCCCATATCACTCTTTCACTCTCAAGGTGTTCTAGAAATGTTATTATTTTGTCGTTGCTCAACTCCGTCGACATTATTCGCAACAATTAACGATTTCAATCAATTGATACGACAACGTACGCAACGCTCGCACGACAGTAACTGGGCTCAGTGGCGCACCGAGGGGGGGGGCTGTCGGGCTGCAGCCCCCCCCCCCCCCCCGAGCTGTGAAAAAAAAGTAATTCAAATATTTCTATCTTATTATTTTTCTAAAAGTAATAATAATTATTTTAGAACATAATGGAAACTTACAACATTTCCTGTACAGATAGAAATAGGGATTGATATACATATACAGGGTGTTTCATTGGTGAATGAACATACGTTAACCTGAGCTAGAGTTACCCTAGGCGAGTCCAAAAACCGATATATGATAGGTATAATCAATTCCATAACCGAGATACAGAGTGGTTTATGTATTCATCAGAAATTTCAATTCCTCATAACTTTTGAACCAACTAGTATAGTTGGTTGATATTTGGAACGTATGATTCAGTTCTATAGGCACGGCCGTAGCCAGGGGGGGTCCGATGGGGTCCGGACCACCCCCCCCCGAAATTTATATTTTCAGAAATGCCAGATAATCATCTCACCGAAAATTCTTCGAATAAATTTTTTTCTGGCTACGGCCTCGGACGGACCCCCCCGAATTTTTTTCTAGCTACGGCCTTGTCTATAGGTCGATCGATTTACTTTTGAATTTCCAAAAAATTTCAGGTCCGTATTTGATAAATATGGGACTTCTTCCAAGCTGAGATTCAACACCTTGTATATTGAAATTTTGGGATTTGATTGAGATATTTGGAAAGAGAAGAAAATTTTCAATGGGGTTCAGTAGATTTCATTGTCCCGCACGTCATTTTGCTCAAAGAGAGCTTCAGGGAAAGATCCAATTGAATGTTGGAATTCCACAAAATTCTCAGAAAAATCGTACATTATGATCAAATTGATCTCCAGAAGGTACAACGATTGGATCCAGGTGATGAAATTAGAAGAACTAACTTTAGTAGCTGGATTTTACGAAATGAAAGAATGGTCAACAGAATTTTATTTACCGATTCACGACGGATGGGGTCATTATTAGGGATTCGCATTAGTGGGCTGCAGGGAATCTGCATGCAGTCAGGCATACGAAATCCTTATACAAATTTTCAAGAAACGTATGGTGTGGCGTTTAATAAAATCGATTGATTAGACCACAGGTCATACCAAGACGGCTTAAAAATTTCCTCCAACATCATTTTCCTGTATTACTCGAAGGTACGGACACTGCAGGATGGAGCTCCACCCCATTTTAGAGTAATGATCAGACAATTTTTAGATCAGAACTTTCTAAATATGTGGATAGGCACAGGTGGACCGCATGCCTGGCCCGCTAGGTCACCAGATTTCAATCTTGTTGATTATTTCATTTGGGGTTATTTGAAATGATCAGTAAATTCATCTGAAATAGGAAGTGTCGATGTATCGAAGTCGCGTGCAATGAAATACGTAATAATCCAGACATGATCAAAAAAAATATCTGACATATTTTGAAGAGGGCAAGAATGTGTATTGAACAAAATGGTGGTACTTTCGAGCACTTTCTGTTATTCACGTTAAGTTTTCATGTTTCTTCAGTTATTTATTCATCTTTGTTGACTTCAACTAAATTTTTCTCGAGATATATATATTCTTTTGAAAGAGAGAATTACATACTGTTTTGTAATATCAAACAATATATGGCATATGGCACGTGTGAAGAAATGGCGACAAGCAACAGATTATATAAAAGAATAAAATCTGTTTCCCGCTCCAAATCTGAGTGTTAGCAGAGGGAATGTAAACGGGGTACCATACAATTCTGCGTATGATACACGAGAACAGATAAAAACCTCTGAAAAAACTCTGTCTCCCCGTGTATGTGTGGTGATACTGAATTTTTTAAAAAATATGCTGCTATCCATGTTACAGAGCTCCTTGAGCTTGAAAACATGTTTTTCCGGAAATAACTCCAAATGATTCCACAGAATATTATGAAATTCGAATGTGCAATTAGTGGGACGAAAAACATTCAATTAGATCACAATGTACGATTTTTCTGAGAATTTTGTGGAACTTCAATATTCAATTGGAAATGACGTGCGGGACAATGAAATCTACTGAACCCCATTGAAAATTTTCTGCTCTTTTCAAATATCTCAATCAAATCCCAAAATTTCAATATACAGGATGTTGAATCTCAGCTTGGAAGAAGTCCCATATTTTTCGAATACGGACCTGGAATTTTTTGGAAATTCAAAAGTAAATCCATCGACCTGTAGAAATGAATCATACGTTCCAAATATCAATCGACTATACTGGTTGGTTAAAAAGTTATGAGGAATTGAAATTTTTGGTGAATACATGAAGCACCCTGTATGTCGGTTATGGAATTGATTAGACCTATCATATATCGGTTTTTTGAACTCGCCTAGGGTAGCTCTAGCTCAGGTTGCCGTATGTTCATTTACCAATGAAACACCCTGTATAATAACGAATGCGATATATCCATTACTCAAGAAGGTTTTCGCTTGCGCCGCATTTTTTAAATTATACAACTTACAAAAACCTGATTACTCTTGAGCAGCCCCCCCCGAATAAAATTTCTGGGTGCGCCACTGACTGGGCTGAATGTGATCACTCCATGCCACTTGCGCTGCCGGTACTTTGACTTCCGCACGAAAAACCGCTAATTTAGGGAGTGACCGGCAGCGCGAGGAGCAGCAGAAGTGAGGTGATTGCATTCTCACCCTGCTCATTTCCCTGCTCACTTCCCTGCTCCCTGCCGTGGAAGTGGGCTGAGTGTAATTGACGGGAATTCGGATACATTCCGGACATCCAGTACTCCGAACGCCAGAATTCGAAACCCAAACTCCGGACGCATCTCTTATAATCTATCATGAACAGAACTGACGAATCTGGGCGTTTTCTCGAAATCTTGATTTCTCAACTAGAAAAGACCTCGGATTCCTTTTCAATGTGATACCCTGTATACCCAATCAATTTTCTTTACAGCTATTATTATATATAAATAATGGTTAAATTAAAATGCTTTGATGTGCATCCCCCATTTTCTGTATTTTTTTGATGGTTGATACCTACAGGTTGTTTCATAATAAGGTGACCGCGTCTCTAGGATAAGTAGATAACTGAAAAAAAATTGGGGTTTGCTTAGTAAAAAATTTCGTAACGGCATCTGTATTCAAGATGAAGGACGCCGAAGAAATCAAATGAAATGTTGCAAGAAAATAAAGTCCTCAATCGCAATTTTATCAATGTCTCATGTGCGAGACAAAAAAATTTTATATCACATAATGCATTACTTCATACCAGCATCGGTCATTAGGTACTTCATATTTTTCAAATCAAAATATTCCTAAAACGGAACACAGTAAGTATCGAGTTTCAACAAGATTAACTTTTTGTCTTGAAAAAAATAAATTCAATACTACTTATTAGCGCCCTCTATGAGAGTCAGATAAAAAAAAGAAATTCACATATTTCGAGTAAAATTTCATTACAATGATGCCAGTAGTTTCGGAAAAATCGTAAAAAAGTGTATTTTTTTTTCAACGCCGTTTAACTGGCATACGGATGGCGTTACGAAAATGTCCTACAGAGCAAACTCAAATTCTTTTTCAGTTTTATACCTACCCTATACAAAAGGAGTAACTTGTTTTAAAACACCCTGTATAGAAGGTATGTATACCTTTAGCAAAACGTAATGAAAATTATGGCATTCGAGCTGGCAGAAAATTAGTCAATTGATTAAATTAATTTACTTGGGAATATGCATCCAAATTTATACTTTCACTTTTCACAGGGTGTTTCCGAATTCGACTTGGACCTTGGAGGACGTGTTAGTATGACTCATTTTTTTATTATTATTATTATTAATAAACAATGAGAGTGGAGGTAAAACCTATGCACTCAATACAGAATTTAATATAAGTTTATATATATATATATATAATACAAGTTTGCCAGTCTTGAAATCAGCTCAGGCACTTCTTCTCCATCGGTCGTACATATTCTTGAACCCATTGACAGTGGCAGCATCCACCACATCACCCGGGAGACGATTCCAAGTGTCGAAAACTCTATTTGACAGGAAGTTCATCCGGTAGGAGGTTTTAAACGATTCCTTGGCAAGTTTAAAATTATGTCCGCGAAGATTATTCGTGTTCAACGGAAATAAATGCTCAAGGTCTACACCGAAAAATCCATGCATCGCCCTGAACGCCACTATCATGTCACCCCTGGCACGCCGGTCCTCGAAGCTGGTCAGTTCGAATAATCCCATCCTTGCTTCATACCCGGGTCGAGATAAATATGGAAAAGGGATCCTTGTGCACCATCTCTGAACAGACTCAAGAAGTTGCGAGTCTGATTTCCGGGCGACCCACCAAACTGGTCCAGCGTACTCCAAAACTGGTCTCACGTATGTCGTGTACAGCAACTTTGCAGTCTGGATACTACAACCTCTAAAAGATCGCTGAATGAGGAAGGTGGCCTTCTTTGCTCTATTGCAAGTCTCGGTAATATGTTCCGACCAGTCAAGATCAGAATTGACCATCACCCCAAGATCACGATGGCTCCGGACCACAGCGAGGGGCTGTCCAGCTAGCGTATACGGGAGTTCAGGGTTGTTTCTGCCGATGTGTAGTACACAGCACTTACTGATGTTGAGAGGCAACAACCACTTTTCAACCCAGTGACCTATAATATTCAGGTCGGCCTGCAGCTGGTTGAAGGTAAGGGACGGAACACTATATAATTTGGCATCGTCAGCGAATAGAAGACACTTGGAAACCAATGATTGAGGGAGATCGGCTGTGTACAGCAGGAAGAGTATAGGACCAAGAACAGAACCCTGGGGCACACCACTCGTAACCCTCACATCGCGTGTAGAAAAAACACCACCAACCCTCACCCTAAACGTTCTGCCACTGAGGAAGGACTTTATCCACGAGAGCAACCCCCCTCGAATTCCCATATGCTCCAGTTTATGAATAAGACGACGGTGGGGAACTCTGTCGAACGCCTTGGCGAAATCCAGATACACGACATCGATCGGAGTTCCATCGTCCAGGCACCTAGACCAGTCATTCACTGCCATGAGGAGGTTGGTCATAGTTGAGCGACCCGGCAGAAAACCGTGCTGAACATCGGGTATCAATTCGTTGGATTTAGCAAAATCACGAATATGGTCAGTAATTATTCTTTCGAATACTTTGGAGACAGTGGACACGAGACTTATAGGGCGGTAGTTAGAAGGAGAGGTTTTATCCCCATTCTTGTATACAGGCGTCACTGATGCCGCACGCCACTGTGAAGGGAGTGAAGATGTAAGCATAGATCTCTGAAACAGATGGAAAAGCGGTTCGGCAAAAGCACCAGAACATCGAGAAAGGAGAAGACATGTAATACCATCACTACCGGGAGCAGCCGAAACCTTCAGGACAGAAAGATATTTCTCAACGATGCCCGACGAAAGAGGTACATGATCAAGGGAGCTGGAACATCGCGCAGTTAGTAAGGCAGGTAAGGCTGATCTAGGTTCATCAGTAAAGTGAGAGGAAAATGCTTCAGCGAGAACATCGGCTGACTCTGAATAGTTACTGCACTGTTCTCCAGATGAGTTCTTCACCAGGGGAACGGAGACTTTGCTATCAAACGAACCACGGACGTACTTGAAGAATTTTTTTCGGTTCCCTTCGGTTACCAAACCATTCTCAAACTTGGCCTTTGCAGACCGGATCAAAGATACCAAGTGATTAGAGTAATTTCGATGGTTGAGGTAGTCAGTATCAGATCCACTCCTGATGTAACGCTGCCACAGAGTCTTTTTCACCTTAATCGAATTGTAGAGGCTTCCTGTTATCCATGGTTTCCTTGGATTATGATTCACTGACCTGGAATAGGTGTTCGATGAAACAGCATCCAACACAATCCTGAGGAACCCCTCCCAAACAACATCGATGCTTTCATCGCCGGAGAAAAAGTCCGACCAATCATAAGTCCCCAACACCACCGACACACCCTCGTAATTGGTCCTCTTAAAAATTTTTGTTTGCTTGTTTGTCGTACAGGGATAAAAAAATTGCAGATCAGACTTCAAGACCACATGATCAGATCTACCTAGAGGAGGCAGATACAACAGCTCGGACAGAAGATTATTATCTGAGGTGAAGATGAGATCTAGTGTAGAAGGAATCTGCCCATGTCTGTACCTTGTGGGTTCTTGTACGATTTGTTGGAGCCCTGTGTTGAGGACGAGGTCGGCGTATAGAAATGATGGTGAATTCTCGGAGGGGCGCCTGATGAGCGGCCATTCCACATCAGGGCAGTTGAAATCGCCAGTAATTATAATGTTGCGACGTGAAAGTGATAACTCCTCCAGGAACTCAGTGAAGGCCCCATCATCCACGCAAGGACGAGGTCTATAAATACAAGCGAAAGTAAACGAAATGTGTGGATCAGACAGATCCATAAATATATTATCTATACCGTCCCAGTCTCTGTGAAAAACAGATATCTTGAAGGATACAACGACATCATCCCTCAAATAGATGCAGACACCTCCGTGACCGATAGTTCTGAGGCTGTCACGGCGAAATATAGTGTAGCCAGGTATGAGGCAAGTTCCATCAGAAATGGAAGACTGCAGCCAAATTTCGGTGATGAAAATAATGGATGGTTTCTGCATCTGGACGACGGTGAGCAACTCGTTGAATTTGGACAGTAGAGACTGGGCGTTGGTATAGACAAAAGGCCACGAATTTAGGGTATCTGGTTTTTTGTTGAAGAGCTGTGTTGTAGATTCGACGTCGACGCGATAGTTGGTCGACCTCTGTCATACTTTATAGTGAGATTCTTCTCACCACCATCCTGTCTCCTTCGTAGTTCTTCACGAAGAGCACTCAGTTCGGCTACCTGATTCTTCGTTTTGTCATCACGTATTATTATGTCGCGGAAACGTGAGTTTCCGTGCAGGGATTTCTTGCTTCGAAGGATTTTACCAACGACATCAGCATTGGAAAAGGAAACTCTGAGCCATCTAGGCTTATCCTTATTTTTTCCAGGAATACGTGAGATATTCGTCATGAATTTACCCGCTGAACTATGTATATGCTCGATAACCGCAATTACATCCTCTTCATCGTTGGGACCCTCCGGCAAATTGACAATAATTATATTGTGAGATTTCTGCACTCGTTCCATAATTTCGGGTATGAAGTCCGTGGTGTTTTCAGCAGATATGCCGTCTAATCTAGACTCAAGGCTTAAAATCTTAGAAGAAGCATTTTTTATTTCGCTAGATAGGGTTATGTGAGAATCCTTCAAACCCGACACATCCGATTCAAGTGCGGAAAGTGATTGCTGTTGATTGGATAATATATCAGAGTGTTTATTGATAGATGCGGAGCAGTCAGCTAATTGGCTGAGAATTTCATTTTGGCGCTCTTCTATCCGAAGAACACTGGAAGCAACCTCACCAATTCTGTTCATCATTTGATGAAAGTGCTCCAGAGTCAAGGGGGGACTCTGGTTGCCCCCAGATCCAGACGGGGGCGGGGACGGTTTCACAGCAGCAGCATCGGGAGAGAAGGTGCGAGCACCGGCTGAGTTGCTCCTAAGTCGGCGCTCCATGGACTGACAGAGCATTTGAACCATATTTATTGATAACCAAAAATCAACAGTTTCCGAGATATTTGAGTTCCTGGGATTTTCAAAAGATTTCTCACCTTTTCGTTAGTTAGTTCTAAGTTGACCAAATTTCATTTTGATTTTGGATTATTTTTAACAAAAAAAGATATGATATGCATGGAAAAAGCGAAAGTATCCTGTATTAGATGTTGAAAAAGAATAAGTACCATCTGAAACAATCAATAATTTCTTTTATCAATTTGCCTGCTTGAATGGTGGAGGTCCTTTCGAACATAATTTATGATTACATTTTTAGTGACATTTTGTGTTTAATGCTTAATGCCACTAAAAAATATTTGATTCGTTATTACTTTTCTTCCTTGCGTCTATCCCATTTCAAATCAAAATCTGCTGGATGGAAGCTAGTGCCTGCATTAAAACAAAAACCTTTTTAGGAAATAAAGAAGGAATTCGACAAGGTTTCGAGATAATTTTGTCAGGGATAAATTGAGTTATTCGAAAGTTGCAAGCAAATTGATATTAGAAATTGACTATTCAATTCCCCATATACCAACTTTCAAATGATACTAATTTTCAACACATTAAACATAGTTTGAAAACAAAATATCCATGTGGTCGCAATTACCGAAAGGCTAACTGAGCCATAACAGCCCCAGTTTTAATAATAAATACACAAATTTCTGCTTTTTTCATATACATACATATATCATGCTCTTTTCTGATGAAAATGATCCAAAATCATATTCGAACTTGGTCAACGTTGACAAAATTGAGGAAAAATTAAGTAAAGGGGAAATATTAAAAAAAAAACAGGAACTCAAATATCACGAAAACTGATTTTCGGAAACGACAGCAAATGAGTCATACTAACAACACCTTCAAGGTTCACATCTAATTTGGAAACACCCTGTATATTTCTTAGTTGTGGAAAGGGATGCATCTTTTTGAGAATATTCTATTCGCCCAAAGGTGTTATGTGGAAATATAACAACAGTAAAAACACAATAGCTTTTTTTATCGAATAAATTTAGTTTTGTAACGAAATAATTTTGCCAATCAGTAATTTTGCTCGAAAAACTGACATGACAAAATCACCGAACTGAAGGTGGCGTGATTTTGTCAAATGTTAGTTTTTCGAGCAAAATTACTGATGGAAAAATTTTGAAATTTATCCTTGAAAGAAAAGCTCGAGTGTTTTTTGCCAAATGAATTAACCAACAGCAACAATAATTATCTTTCTTGGAACAGAGCAGACATTGAAGTGACGTAAGCTTAGTAGATGTAGGCGCTTAAGAGGAACAGGCGTTTTTATCGGTGATAAAAAACGATGCACCTTTTTCCTCGCTGTCAAAATGCCAAAACAGTCATTTTTAAATGACACATTTTATACAGGAGTTGACTTATCCTCAATCACCAAGCAAATTGAAAGTTCAAATCAAAAAACCAACTGAATTCTATCATAATTCTTCATATATATTCAGTCGCCAACTTAACATCGTTGATCATACGAACTGCAAAAGCCAAAAATATATGCGTTCCAAACAATATTATATAACCACAACAACATACCTGAAATATGCCTGAAAATAGTGTAGGTATATGGAAATAGACAACTAATAAATCTTACTTCGCATGATTTCAGTTTCCGAAACAAATTGACGTATAGGTCTTAATTACCATATTTCCCATAAAACCAATTAAGTCTCTTCAGCATATGTGTGAATGAGGACCACTGTCCATCCTGTTGATGGCAATAATTATGAGTTTCTTCCTAGGGATTCTGAATCTTCCTATGCAGATGGTCCACACTTGAAGAAGCTGAAAGGGCCCGAAAATAGGGGTTCGGATGTTGGAACATGCAGTTAACGTGTAGGCGTTCACACATTGAACATAAATCAACCTGTGAAAGCAGTTATGCATTCCCTTTTCAGGATCTTTACTTTCCTACTTTCTCCCCTCAGTATTTCGCTCAAACCCTAATTAAGAGAGAAATTTCCAATGAAATTTTTAAAATTGAATTTAAATTCGTTTTATGCATAATTATGTTTGTTAAATTTCTAACCAAAAAGAAACCAGAAGGATAATTGTGATATGTATATCTGAAAGAATAAATTAAGATTTTCATTCATTTTTTTTTCTTAAATATATATTCGGACATGCATGCGCAATAGAAACATCCAAAAACTTTTTGTTATAGAGAAAGAAATATATTGTAAGCCCACCCAAGTAACTTCCGAGAAGAAGAACAGTATTTTGTATTAACTTATTTTAATTTATATGCTCTTCGGTCGGCTACTGAAAGAATACTGGAGACAAACATTTTCATTCGAATTTAGTATAGGTATTGCACTGACACTTAATTTCTATTCAAAAAAAGCTCACCACTATACTTACTATATATGAACTTGTATCAAGAATGTATTACCGCAATTAGGAAACAATTGTGTGTAAACATAGCAAACCATCAAGGTTCATGAAAGAAGTTTTGTTTCCCTGGCTCTAAAACTGAATTGCATTTGCATAATGGATAAAAATTATTCTTTGTTGGGACTGCAGGGATAGTAATAGATAGTAGATAATTTGGAAGATAGTTTGTTGAACTTTGATTTATATTAAATAGAAATTCATTTCTTGTGCAGTATGATCGCACATTGAACGTTAGCATATTCACAAGTTCACAGCAATCGAAGGTATTCATAATTTCGAAAACATATTTCTTACCTCCCATCAAAGAAGTCGCAGAAGTTTTTTGAATTTGGTCTTGCATTTTTGCTCATTTTTCGATAAAAATAACCCCTTCAAATCTATGGGAGATTACCACCCAACATAAGGGGCCTGTAACGTTCCTCGAACAGAAGAATCATCCCTTGGAGGATCGGATCTAATAAAAAAATCTTCTCGATACAAGAGAAAATTATGACTTCGTGAAAGTTTTTTAATAAGAGGAAGTGTTTCTTCGCTGCCAATTTTTCGTTTTTTCGTCTTTGTTCTTGTTATAGATATAATTGCAAGATACTTGCATCCAGATCGATTAAATAGCTTGTTTGTCCACGACTCCCCTATAGTAGTCATCCTTACATTTCGAATGATCTTTGAGAAACGTGATGGTCATCATTCACCGGTGAACAATCGTAGGCAGACTGAATACATCAAATCTATGGCCGGAAAGATCAAGAAATCTGTACCTAATAGCGTTCAATAATTTCATGGACTGGAGAGCGGGCTAATAAAAGCCACTCATTTTCGGAGTCAGTTTTACTGGCATAATTTTCGAAAATATCAACTACCTACAAACCAACAACATTATGGAGAATCCATGCTTAAGAGTACTCTAAACATAAATGAAGGCATCGACATTGAAAATTATAGAAAACTGCGTTCATTTTTGAAAAGGAAATCTGAAGGTTTTCATCCGAAGAAAACTTGTGAAAAAATAAAACAAATTATCTCTGAAGCATGTGATCAAAAATATCTCGTAATGAAGCTTAAACACTAGCTATATTTAAGGAGTCGTTTGAGTTACATTAATGAAATACTTATTCTTCTTTATCAGGTTGCAATGATAATGGGAGTTATAGGTGCATGCCGAGCAAATGAATTGTAAGTATAACATGAAAATACAGGAGTTAAATGACCTTGGATCAGTCTTCTTGGTAAATATACCCAAACAATATACCAAAACAAAAATCAGTTGAAGATTCACTATTGATAATGATTTTTACCCGATTTGTAAAAAGTACATCGACTTCCACCCAGCACATGTAAATTCTCAGGTATTCTTTCTGAATTATCGAAATGGCAAATGCTCTACACAAAGAATAGGTATAAACAAATTCACGAAAATGGGAAGGCAAATAGCTGAGTTTTTGAAGCGGCCAAATCGCCATGAATAATCAGGCCATAGCTTTCGCAGATCGTCTGCAACCATACTCCGGTAGAGACATAACAGCACTGAAGCGACACGGTGGTTGGAAATCCACGACGGTTGCAGAAGGCTACATATTGACGAATCAACGAAGAACGAATTGGATACAGCTCATTAATTATCGGAGTCGATACTGAAAGCATCAACATCTAAATTCCCAATTGAAAATATCAATCAAACAAGTACAAGGAAACAAAACATTGATTTGTCTACAAATTCAACACCTTCTTTCAAATTTAAAAACTGTTCTGTTACTATTAATATGAATGAATAAATGTGGATATGTATTTCAACTAAAATTTTTGACGTTATTGTCGAGCTTGCATTATTCAGTGCGAACACAGAACGCTTTTGTCAACGCTTTTGATAACTACATATTTTCGTTGTTGAGAATGCAGATTGATTCGAATTTTACCGAGGAAGTCGTGGACAAAGTGAAGTATTCTATTCGCACATAATTACTATTATTATGTGCTCATCGAATAATATACTATTTCCCATGTAGTATCCATGTGAATAGCGACATTTCAGGAATCAGCAAAAATTCGGTAGCAAGGTAAAAGAACTTTCGACTATAGTTCACATTTATGAAATCATAAATTGTTTTCATTTCTCGAAAATAGCAGGATTACAAATTTCAATCATTTTTTATTCGAATAACTCCTAAAAAAGTGCCTGTAGAATGTAATATTATTGAAAAGAAACGAGCTAAGATTGTGATAAATGACGACCATTTATATAATCGGGCGATCATTGGCAATATTGGCATCGGGAGATTATGAGAGATAGAAGTCGAGACGTATCAGGTCAGGTGACCTTGAAGGCTATTCCCAACAACAGATTTTCAGAAACTGTTGTTGGGGCCATGTTGTACGTTTTCCACCTTGAATTTGATGAAAACAACTGGTAGATATTCGCAAAAACATGCAGAATTATTCTCCTCCCAAAAGAAATATCCTAACAATCATATCCTTTAGTCACTACGTAC
This sequence comes from Adalia decempunctata, assembly GCA_951802165.1. Taxonomy (NCBI): domain Eukaryota; kingdom Metazoa; phylum Arthropoda; class Insecta; order Coleoptera; family Coccinellidae; genus Adalia; species Adalia decempunctata. The sequence goes on along the minus strand of OX637696.1, from coordinate 57,784,170 downwards.
GGGTCATTTTGACAGTTTTCCCATCCAATAGAGCCTCAGCATCGGGCAAAAACTTCGAAGAGAAAGAGATGTGCCATTTGTCCATCGAAAAACAAACACCTTTTGTTCGATGTGTAAAAAACCCATTTGCAAAAAATGTGCCATAAAAGTTTGCCCCTTATGCAAAAATACCAAATAAAATACCTACTTGAGTTGACAAAGGACCCCGCACTTTTAGTATGTAAAGAGGCGACCGGTCAAATTTTCTGAAAGTTTGGTATGTTGTTGTACCCGACTCAGTGACCAAAAGTATCAATGGGCCCAACCCAATCCTATGGCTGGTTTTCTAAATACGGGGTGTTAAAGTTGAAAATGGCCCAGATTTTCGGATTTATTTTTTAATTATTAAGAGTTAGATTGGATTTCTGTTGCATACACACGTTCACTACATGTTCTAGTAATGAAATAAGTGGATACGTATGATTAAAAATATTTATATTTACCGGGTGATTTACGAATATATGACAGTAGTTTTTTGCCAAAATTCACTTTTTCTACAGTGACGTCAGGAAGGCATATTTATGAAATGTTCTTTTCGATTTACTATTATGACGACAAAATATCGCAGAGTGCATATTTTTTATACAGGGTGTTTCACAGAGAGAACCACAGACATAATCATATTTTTTTAGGATTAATTCGAAACCCTGCATTTTGAATTGATTTTTGAGAAAAGTAATACCACAAACATATGTGTGTCTCTAATCTCCAAAATATTCAGGGTGGTTTATTCATAGGAAGGTATTCTATTTTGGTAGAAGTACAAAAAACATGAACACCCTGTATTCGAAAATTTCCTCGGTCAAATGCAACTATTTTCTCACTATATATTGATTCCCACAACATCTCCCGAAGTATGAATTCTAAATCCGATACTATGACCAGTTTTCGAGATACAGGGCGTAAAAGCGGAGAATAACTTATTTCATCAATTTTTTTTCGAATTGAAAAGCCGGATTGATTTCATGTTGCGCCCATGAGTTCAATATGAGTACAGATCAGATGCACATGGAAAGATTCAGCTAAAATATTTACTGTTACAGGGTGATTCACGAATAAATCACAATAGCTTTTGCAAACACTCGATAATTCTACAGTTTCGTCACAGAGAAATTATTCCATGAAGTTAATACCTAGTCGTTAACAATTTTCAGTCTTAAATACTTAATAATAATTACTTTTCATACAGGGTGAGCCATAAATAATATGCTTTGAAATAATGGTTCATGTTTTTTGTACTTTTCCCAAAATTGAATACCTTCCTATGAATAAACCACCCTGAATATTTTGGAGATTAGAGACACACATGCGTTTGTGCTATTACTTTTCCCAAAAATCAATTCAAAAATACAGGGTTTCGAATTAATCCTAAAAAAATATGATTATGTCTAGTGGTTCTCTCTGTAAAACACCCTGTATGAAAAATATGCACTGTGCAATATTTTGTCGTCATAATAGTAAATCGAATAGAACATTTCAAAAATATGCCTTCCTGACGTCACTGTAGAAAAAGTGAATTTTGGCAAAAAACTACTGTCATATATTCGTGAATCACCCGGTAAATATAAATATTTTTAATCATACGTATCCACCAATTTCGTTACTAGAACATGTAGTAAACGTGTGTATGCAACAGAAATCCAATCTAACTCTTAATAATTAGCAAATAAATCCGAAAATCTGGGCAATTTTCAACGTTAACACCCCCCGTATTTAGAAAACTAGCCATGGGATTGGGTTGGGCCCATCGACACTTTTGGTCACTGAGTCGGATATAACAACATGCCAAACTTTCAGAAAATTTGACCGGTCGCCACTTTACATACTGAAAGTGCGGGGTCCTTTGTGTTTGAAAATTATCATTCAAATAAAAAGTAAAAATACCGTTTTTTCCTTTTGTTAATATCTATCTAGAAATCGGGTTAAATTGACCCACCGTAGTACTTGTGTCACAAAATTTTTGTGTAGTAATTAAGGGATATGTGAAATATTCAAGATGTTCATCATATACGTAGATCTCTTTTGGAGAGAAGAATGGACTGCTGTACCAATTCTTATCACCACGAGGATTAAGGAACAATGTATGAGACGGAATAATATATGTACCACACTACCACAAAGTATACACTATAAAGGAATAGAATCCACGAGTGATCTGGCTTGAAGAGATATGTCTGCTGGTCTTCTGGCTCTGTGTAGGTGTTGTACAACTTTGTACTAATTCTCAAGGAACGAATAAACTAAAGTGCACTCACTTGCGGCTAACGGGTTCAGGCGGAACGAACTGTGGTCGGGCTTAGCGAATCCTTGGTTGGTTACTGGGTACCTACCTCTCCTTGAGAACTTTGGACCACATAGTCGAAGAGAGTGGGTCTGGATCTTCTTTGTTACCGACGAAGTCCATTCGCAGTATAAACTTTGTGGTATCAAATGAACAATGAACCAATGAAGATTACTTGAATGTCATTCTTTTTCATGACGAATTTAATCGAGTTGCGAATAGAACAATTAGACTCAGCATTTCGTGATCTGTGATCGACCTTATATCATCAAGAGATACCATCAGTCGAATAATGAACAACATTTTGGTTCTTTTCATAACCAAACGGTGAGAAAACAGAAATGTTTTGGATGAAGGAATCACAGTTTTGCCGTATTTTCGTGTGACCCAGAAAATACTCCCAATGACGCTGAAAGATATGTAAAATCTTATGTTGTTCTTGTGTTAGGAGAATTCTATGGATGTACATAGGATGCATCCTCTCAAATTTAATTCAGGAAAACATAACAGTCATTACTGGGACAAGGAAAACAATCAACACTTCGGGAAGTTTCAGGATTGCTGAGGTTTCAATACTTTCGGTTCTGTCTGTCCATTCCGCCGTAAACATTGAGTTTTAGATATCATAAATGTTATGGCTACGTAGCCCTACGATTATATATGTTCATTATTATATTATTATTTTTTTATAGATGTGAAAACTTCAGAGAAGAACGCTCGTTCAAATCGTTGAAATTAATTATAATTAACTCCTAAACCACAACTGCAAATTGTATCGTGTAGGAGACACAAACATCTTAGAAAATAGAGCATAATATCAAAAACTTTGCAGAAATAAAATTAAATTATTGTAGTCCATAAATCACCAGAGTGGAATAAATTCACCAGGAAATTTTCGTGATATCAAACCAAAGAAAACGCCGAAATTTCGGTATCGGAAAGTCCTTTAAGAAAAACTCACGCATACCATGCCACCATTATAATTAGGCAAGCATATGTTTGTTTAGCCCGTTTGATATTTGCCGCCACCACGCCAATATGCAAATACGCAGAAAATGGATCGATAGTAGTAATAGTAAGAATAAATGTATTTTTAATTGTATTAATTGGATTTGGAAACATGGTGAATTCTATATCGATATAGCAACTCAATTTAGAAAAAATATTCCTTGAAAATTTTCCTAATTCATCATTCTCCTCGGAATACAATGAATTGTTTTAAGAACGCAAAAAATTGTTCGCTAAATAACCAGAGGTCTATTTATTTGTTCATGAGAGGTTAATATGTATGTATATGTAACAGAAATTTTTGACCTTTCAAGAAGCGGAACATTATGTGCCTACATTTTTCCATATATATTTTTGTTTTTGTTTATTACTCGAATATTACGGAAGATATGGGGGTCGTTTGAACGGCACAAATTGAGCACTAAATAGTACCGAATTTTTTTTTCCAGAGTTGGAATATGTTGGTGCCAACTTCACGCTGGCTGAAAAACAACAGTGATTATCTCAAAAACTACAAATCATAGGGATGTCATTTATACGGCACAAACGAGCACAAATTGGGCACAAAATATTGGATTGGCATCAAAGTTGTTTCAAGGTTGGAATATGTTGGTGCTAAGTGTGAAGCTGGCACCAAGATATTCAATCTGAAATAACTCAAAAACTAAAATTCATAATAAAGTCATTCAAACAGCACAAATTGAGCACTAAATATTGACATTAATTTTTTTTTCGAAATCAGAAAATGTTGGTGCCAAGTGTGAAGCTAGCACCAAAATCTTCAAACTCGAATAACTTGAGAACTATGATATGATGGTGCTGAAATTGATTCGAACGGCACAAATAAATGGACCTAAATTGGGCATTAGATATTAGTTATCATTTCAGAATTTGTGCCGACATGTTTTCGCTAACTTCACGCAGGTGGGCGATCAATGTAGTGTGTTTTTATTTCAAGTTACATTTGAAAATGGTTTCACTTTGAGAACTGAAATTTTGTGGGTAAACTCATAATATGCGATATCATTGATTTTTCTTCTTTCAAAAATAGAAGAAAATAAGCCAACTCATGCTTCTGTTTTATTTCGAACAAAAATCAAAAATGAATATGAAAAAGCATTGATTCAGCATAAACAGAAACTATTTGAAACATTTTAGAAAAAACACATTAACCAAAAGATCTCCCACTCAAAGGAAATCATCAGAAAGTACCAATGACATAAATCACTTCTTTGTGAACAACGCAGTTGATGAAAAATACAATGAAAAATGATGCCTGTGCATAAGAGGATGAAGAAAGCGGAAAAAAATAATTGAATCAGAAATTTGGTCGACCGAAAAACTGAGGTCAATAATCATCATTTCCTCCCCAACAGAGTTTTTGATCACTGGAATGCCCTACCGCCTAGTGTTGTGAATGCTCCATCCATAAACACTTTTAAAAATCGATATGACAGTATCTAATTTTTCTTTATATTACATTGGAATACTTTTTTTTTCTTTTTCTCGAAGATTTTTCTTCCTGACGATTTGTTTTTTTTTTCTCTGTTCAATATGTTGAAACATACTATTGTATTTTTCTCTTCTGCACAGTTGCTCGGATGCCTTGTAATATGTTATGTTTATATGTCGAATTTTATAGAAACCATGTTCTCAATTCGAAATCTATTGTAATACTAATAATGATTAATCCGGAATATGAAAAACAAGCAGTGGAATAGAAGATGTTTCAAATGGTATAATAAAGCAAACATCTGAAGAAATTAGGGTAGGTACATTCGATATGCCTACCACACATCGTCAAAAAGTCTTGGCACCCTTGATTTTGCTTCAGAAATAGACAATTCTGGAAATGAGATTAATATTTTCCTCTATTTAAACTGCATTATATTCGATAGAAAATATTTGTTACTCTCTGCTTTATGCAGGATGAGACAAAAAAAGGAAAAATGAGAAAAAATCTCAATTTGTCGATTATTTATTTTTGAATAATTATAATTATTCCACAATTGATCCCAATTCAATAGTCCGTATCACCACCTTTTTGGATAAGAAACCTCATTTTGACAATTTCAATTCATTTTTAGGTTTGTTAATTAGTACGTTTCTGTCGAAGAAAATGAAAGATTATTGTGAATGAAAAAAATTCCCTTCGAAATATAATCGATAAATATCTTGTATCTATTTATTGAAAAAATATTCGTGAGGGGAGTATTTTGAAAGTTCGCTTGTATCTGCTGTATTATGTGCTGATCGAGTTGCTGCTGATCTGTTTCTGATGATATACCTACACAAAGTTCCAATTTCTTCCACGTATCCATATTAAGCTTTCCAGGAAATCATACGTACCTGCTCACGTGCGTGCTTTCGATTCCACCTATCTGCAGATTTATTCACTCAATTGACAAACATTATCTCCAATTGTTTTATATCTCATCAATACAGTAATACTTGTTTGAATTTATATGAACATTCTTATATCTTTTTTTTTTAATTAAAGTTTATTGTGCTTCGATTTCGAAGATCATTAGCACTATTCTTATATCTGTTCTACAGTACAGCCCCAAAACTTGAAAACTACAAAAAATGTATTCGATTTGAAAGGAAAATGAAAACTGTGTTCGTCAATGGTTCAGGTATTCTGAAATATTAGGTTGATTTGAAATGAAGAGATGTGAATATAACGGATGATTTTTAGAGATATAGAACTTTAAGTTGGCAACACTATTTTAATTGGCGGCCATTTTGTCAACTGTCAAGTGATTTATTTTAATTTGGTTCGGAATTTCAACTGACGCCTGAACAACGCTTCCGAATTCTGCAAATTTATTCTGAAAATTATGGTTCTGTTTGAAATAAGTATTGCGCACTACGTTCATTTTACGGTACACATATAATCGTGCATCAAAGCAATTAATTCGATTAACTATGATAATACGCATCCACATAGAAGTTGTATAGTATACGAACAGGAGAAGTCATTGCTGTCGTCTTGCACAGGAATTGGATATGTGTCCACTTTATGGGAGATTTTGAGGAAAGATCTTGGTTTGCGTGCCTACAAAATCCAACTCGTACAAGAATTGAAGCCACAGAATCACCAAGCAAGGCGTATATTCGGTGAATGGGCCCAAAACAAGATTGCCGCTGATCCCAGTTTTCATAAGCGAATTTTTTTTAGCGATGAAGCTCACTTTTCGTTGAGTGTATGCGTCAATAAAAAACTGCAGTTGGTGTTTGAAGTGATGATAATTCTTAAAGACTCAAGTCTATGTTGAGACACCGTTACATTCACAAAAACATTATGTTTGGTGGACATATGGGTTGATGGAATAATTGGTCCGTACCTACCTACTTCTTTAAAAACGATTTTGGTCATAACGTTGGTGACCGATATAGAGTCATGATTACTGACATTTTCGTTCATCAATTGAACAACCATTGAGTGCGGGAGCCTTGGTTTCAACAAGACGGCGCAACATGTCATACAGCTGTGCCACCAATGTCATCGAAGTCATCGAAAATTGGACCTTCATATTTAACTACCTCCGAGCCAGCCCTTGCGGTCATATGCCCGAAATCATATTCAAATGTTGATGCAGGAAGATTATCTTTCGAATGAAGTAAATTTCATACAATTGAAAATAATCATCTTTGTTTAATTCCATTTCAAAGTTCTATATATCTAAAAACACTTGACTTTCAGAACATAGGGATGGAATCATTAGGGATTTCATAGTATTCCACTGCCGAAAGGACTACAGGAAGAAATGACTCGAATAATTAATATTTTATAGTCGAATAATATTATCGTTAGTTGCTATATTACACAATCTGTTTTCAGAGAAGGAACATTAATCCATTAGATACGTTCATTAAATATTAACATTTTCCGAAATGTTCTTTGTCTCACAATAATTAACTAGTAACAGTTTGTACTTTTCACATAAATTTCACTTTTTAATCACTTTTTTCACTTCTTCATTGTTTTTCACACCTTATCTCAAAACCAGTAGATTTCTTTGGATGAATCTTGCACCTGGGCTTCAAGACCTGAAACAATAAAATGATATTAGTGATACAACTCAAGAATTTATAAGCAATGAATTTTTGTGACTTTATCTTGTAAACATAACTGGAGAGAAGGAATGGAGATATATATGGGGTTTAAACTAATATTGGTTGCGTATCTCGTATACATGTTCGTCTGATGAACTGATGAAAACTATCAATATGAGGTTTTCACCATGAAGTTTATCATGAACATCAACTTACAGCCTACAGTCACGACTATTTGTGGGAATGGGCTTGCTAGAATTTGCGAGAAATCGCAGTTGTCTTAAGGTGCGAGTCCACTTGATACTTTTGCAGCGCAACAGTGTATCGCAACATACATGAAACATATGTTTCCTGTGTACACAGTAATGAAACTTGGCGTGAAACATAAGTTTCACGTTGCGCTGATACACCGGCTGTTGCGATACAATATTCAGTCGACACAGGTTGCTGCGTGTAGCGCTACATGTTTCATGCGAAACAAACCAAGTTTGTTTCGCGATAGTGTTGCGTGTGAAATTTAAATAAACAGAGAAATGGAGAAATGGTCAAGAGATGAAACTTCGGTATCAATAGCCGAATACGAAGCTAGACCAGAGTTATGGAATGAAAAAAGTCCACGTAAGTGTATGAACTTTTATTGATTACAGGTACATTTAGAAAAATACATATGTATGATAATCAGTTTATTAATTACAGTTTATAAAGATTTGAGAAAAAGACTGAAAAACAGCCGAAGATATAGCCCACATACATGCTTTGGAGCAGCTGCAAAAAGCTGGTGACAAATTTTTGGCGATTATGTGGCTTCGGAGCTGAGTGATCTTGGTGAAATGAATCGCAAAAGGGCAAAGTTGGAAATCTCTAGGATTTTGTTGAAGTATGCTGAAGATTAATCTAAAAAATCAACTTCTCTGGCTGCAGTTTCACAACATACTTTTCAAAATCTGGAGGAGCCGACAAATGAAACTGCAGCGTGCTCTCGAGACTACTACGGAAGTTCACAAGAGTGGCTTAACGATGATCAAACCCCAGATGGGATCCCAAGATCTGTCAAGAATTATACATTCATGTAGTGATATTTTAAATTCTGAATAAACATACACACATATAGTCCATTCACCTTTTTTTTGTCACAGGGGAGGCCATGGAAATTTGGCATTTTACACAACACTAGAGTCAGGTTATGAACAAGCTGACAGATTTAGACTACTATCGACGTACATAACAAATTTCAAGTCTCTAGCACATATCGTGGTAACAAAAAATTTCAAGAACAGACAAGCGGACAGACAGACAGACTGACGCATCGACACCAAAACTTCCGTGTGTCCTAAATGGCATACTATCTTTTTTTTATCTTTTCCGATATTAATTTCAATAAATTATAGAAATCTACTGCGCTCATACGCCAAAAATTTTATAAAATTCAAGGTCTCCGCTTCGTATTTTTTTTTCATTATCCAATCTCGTACCCATATTTTGCGTTTGAGTTTTCGTTCGACTCGTTTTCGTCTTAAATTTGCAAGAACTATGAAAGCAGCAGCATTTTTAGTTTGCGACATTTTATCGAGAACAAGAGACACAGCAGCAGGATCACCTGAAGACTCCGATACAAAGATCTCAAATGGACACTCTGGTTGATACAAAATGTAGCATGTATTCGCGATACAGTGTTTCATATACTTTTGTAGCGCGCAACTTGCAGTTAAATGGACACATTACAGCAACACTTGTAGCGCAACAGAAGATTTGTTGCGCTACAAAAGTATCAAGTGGACTCGCACCTTGAAAGACGCTTTTGCAGTAGAAAATTGCAAAAGACTTCAAATCTCTTCGGGAATCCAATAAGAATCATACATTTACCTCGAGCGGTTTTCAAGATCTTCAATCGTAATTAACATGAAATTTGTTGAGACAAGTGGCCTACGTCAAAAAGTAATGAAGTTATGGAGTTGGCATTAATTTTTGAATTAAAGGTGCGAGTCCACTTGATACTTTTGTAGCGCAACAAATCCTCTGTTGCGCTACAAGTGTTGCTGTAATGTGTCCATTTAACTGCAAGTTGCGCGCTACAAATGTATATGAAACACTGTATCGCGAATACATGCTACATTTTGTATCAACCAGAGTGTCCATTTGCGATCTTTGTATCGGAGCCTTCAGGTGATCCTGTTGTTGTGCCTCTTGTTCTCGATAAAATGTCGCAAACTAAAAATGCTGCTGCTTTCATTGTTCTTGCAAATTTAAGACGAAAACGAGTCGAACGAAAACTCAAACGCAAAATATGGGTACGAGATTGGATAATGAAAAAAAAATGAACTAGCGGCTTATAATCAAATGATGACAGAGTTACGAAGCGGAGATCTTGAATTTTATAAGCATTTTTGGCGTATGAGCGCAGTGGATTTCGATAATTTATTGAAATTAATATCGGAAAAGATGAAAAAAAGATAGTATGCCATTTAGGACACACGGAAGTTTTGGTGTCGATGCGTCAGTCTGTCTGTCTGTCCGCTTGTCTGTTCTTGAAATTTTTTGTTACCACGATATGTGCTAGAGACTTGAAATTTGTTATGTACGTCGATAGTAGTCTAAATCTGTCAGCTTGTTCATAACCTTACTCTAGTGTTGTGTAAAATGCCAAATTTCCATGACCTCCCCTGTGACAAATAAAAGGTGAATGGACTATATGTATGTTTATTCAGAATTTAAAATATCACTACATGAATGTATAATTCTTGACAGATCTTGGGATCCCATCTGGGTTTGGTAATCGTTAAGCTACTCTTGTGAACTTTCGTAGTAGTCTCGGGGGCACGCTGCAGTTTCATTTGTCGGCTCCTCCAGATTTTGAAAAGTATGTTGTGAAACTGCAGCCACAGAAGTTGATTTTTTAGATTAATCTTCTGCATACTTCAACAAAATCCTAGAGATTTCCAACTTTGCCCTTTTGCGATTCACTTCACCAAGATCACACAGCTCCGAAGCCACATAATCGCCAAAAATTTGAAGACTGTCACTAGCTTTTTGCAGCTTCTCCAAAGCATATATATGGGCTATATCTGTTTTTTCAGTCTTTTTCTCAAATCTTTATAGACTGTAATTAATAAACTGATTATCATACATATGTATTTCTCTAAATGTACCTGTAATCAATAAAAGTTCATACACTTACGTGGACTTTTTTCATTCCATAACTCTGGTCTAGCTTCGTATTCGGCTATTAATACCGAAGTTTCATCTCAAATTCACACGCAACAATATCGCGAAACAAACTTGGTTTGTTTCGCATGAAACATGTAGCGCTACACGCAGCAACCTGTGTCGACTGAATATTGTATCGCAACAGCCCGTGTATCAGCGCAACGTGAAACTTATGTTTCATGCCAAGTTTCATCACTGTGTACACAGGAAACATATGTTTCATGTATGTTGCGATACACTGTTGCGCTGCAAAAGTATCAAGTGGACTCGCACCTTAAGAAGTGCGGGCCTGTTTCTGGCACGTAAAATACGCGATCAAGGTTACTTGAATTAATGTTTTTTTCCACTTCTTCATTTCGAAACTTCAATAAAGAAATTTTTAGTGAGATGGTTCATTTTGATGAGCTCTACCGAGTCTAGATAAAACTTCACCACTGAAAACTTCCTGTATATTTCAATCCAGTTTGAGAAATAAAGAATTCCATCCTCAAAATATCTGGATTGCTCAAAAGATACCAAACCCTGTAATAACACAATTCCTCTTCAACCTTAACAACTCTCCAGAACACCGGAAACCTTTCAATTACTCTTGAATGTAGGGGTCTATACAGGGTCTTTCACGAGGAACCTCACCCATATTTATACGGGAAACTACTGAACGTATTTTCATGAAATTCAGCACTTATGAGTATTTCACGATGCTGATGAAATCTAAAATATTTTCAAGGCATGAGCACCTCCGGTTTTTCCGGAAATGACGTCAACTTCCGTTTTTCAAATTAGAACACCATTTTTTTTATTGCAGAAATAGATTCCTTAGAAAATTTCAAGTTATTTTGATGTAACATTTTTCAGTTTTGGTTGTAAAATTCTCTCTGAGCGGGAGAATTCGAAAAAAAAATCGAAAATAGAGCTCCGCTGAAACAAGAATAACTTCGAGGGTTTTGGATGGAAAATTTTCATTTTTGAAATTTTTCAAGATGTAAGATTGATGTATCCACTTTAAAAATCGAAATCGCGATTCATGATACAGGGGGTGAAATAATCGCTTTCAAAGTTAGGGATGACAAAATCGTGGAAAATCAATTTTTTCAAGTTAGAACCCCATTTTTTTATGGCAGATATTGAATCTACGTTAAAAAATAATGTGAGTGTATGCATCACACCCTTGCCCTAAAGTGGATATTTTCTGAGTTATTCACAAAAAACTGTTTTTCGTCTTGAATTTTCAGCTATTTCTTTTCCCTTCACGCCAAAAAGATGAAATTTTCAGGAACTGTTGCTTAAACCATGTTTTAGATTTTACTACCCTAATATGCAAGAGAAAAAAGTTACAGGTTGTTCCTAAATAGATGGCGAATTTGGATTCTAATTTGTATCGGAAACCTCTTTATTTCAACTAATCGGCCATCGGTTTTCTCTCCAGTGATAAATAAATAATTCCTTATGAACTATATGCAAAAACTTACCATGTTTTACATTCTTTTTTTTAATGATAGATATCATTAATTACATGCTACTGAATAAAGAGGAATTTGGCAGATGTAATTAATGATATCTATCATTAAAAAAAAAAGAATGTAAAACATGGTAAGTTTTTGCATATGGTTCATAAGGAATTATTTATTTATCACTGGAGAGAAAACCGATGGCCGATTAGTTGAAATAAAGAGGTTTCCGATACAAATTCGAATCCAAATTCGCCATCTATTTAGGAACAACCTGTAACTTTTTTCTCTTGCATATTAGGGTAGTAAAATCTAAAACATGGTTTAATCAACAGTTCCTGAAAATTTCATCTTTTTGGCGTGAAGGGAAAAGAAATAGCTGAAAATTCAAGACGAAAAACAGTTTTTTGTGAATAACTCAGAAAATATCCACTTTAGGGCAAGGGTGTGATGCATACACTCACATTATTTTTCAACGTAGATTCAATATCTGCCATAAAAAAATGGGGTTTCAATCTGAAAAAATTGATTTTTCACGATTTTGTCATCCCTAACTTTGAAAGCGATTTTTTCACCTCCTGTATCATGAATCGCGATTTCGATTCTTAAAGTGGATACATCAATCTTACATCTTGAAAAATCCCAAAAATGAAAATTTTCCATCCAAAACCCTCGAAGTTATTCTTGTTTCAGCGGAGCTCTATTTTCGATTTTTTTTTCGAATTTTCCCGCTCAGAGAGAATTTTCCAACCAAAACTGAAAAATGTTACATCAAAATAACTTGAAATTTTCTAAGGAATCTATTTCTGCAATAAAAAAATGGTGTTCTAATTTGAAAAACGGAAGTTGACGTCATTTCCGGAAAAACCGGAGGTGCTCATGCCTTGAAAATATTTTAGATTTCATCAGCATCGTGAAATACTCATAAGTGCTGAATTTCATGAAAATACGTTCAGTAGTTTCCCGTATAAATATGGGTGAGGTTCCTCGTGAAAGACCCTGTATAAGCTATCCAACTTTGAACCAACCGGTGAACCGCTGGATGTGAAATGCACTGAAAATTTTAAAAACGAAATGGTTTCCACGGTAATATCTATACCACGTGAATTCCCTTGATACCGTTTTCAGCCATTGCTACTTGTTCGAGTTTCTAACAATGAACCGTATTGTTTGGTTTATTATTTTCGATTATGAATTTTTGGATAAAACATAGACATTTTAGGAACAGATATTCTGCACATTTAAAGAGTGAGCCTTTGACTTGTACATATATTTTGACTGTAGATTCTTGAGGCCAGAAGAAATACATATTTCTTTCATATTCTATTGTGCCGAATTCGACTCCTTCGAGAAGATACAGCTATTTGAAAAAATAAATTGGGCCAAATGATACAATTATCTGCAAATACCTCAAAGTTCATAATTCTCGATTGAAATTGAGTTAATAAATTTGAGGAATACTAACCTAATCTAACCTTATTTGAATATGAATGTTAAAAACACGATATTTCCGAACAAAAACACTTAGTTTTGTCCGATTATATCTGCAATTAAAATATTAAAAGCCATATTTCTCCCATCAAAATAAGTTCCAGTTCATAGTTTCCTCGATATCCCAAAAAATATCTTGCAAAGAACGGTTTTTCACTCAGTTTATGATTAATCAACCTAACCTGATCCATTTCGTAATCAAAACTAAAATCTTTCATGAATATTTCACAGAAATTTCGATGTGTGCTGTCAGCATCACCAAAATTCCCTGAAACTATACGCAAGACCGTAAGACATATAAATCGACTCATCTCAAAAGACAGTTTCTATGAACGACGCATGCGTATAGCGACAACCAGCGCGATCTGTAAACAAATATGGAGGAAATCTTTTCTAGAGCTATGTTGTTATAAAAGGGATAAGTGATTATTTTAGGTATTTTTTTTTCGATCTCGTGATGATTATGTGAGAACTTCCAGAAAATTGATGTGATATTAAACGTGTAGTGTCAAGTTTATGAAATTTCAAGAGCAATGCCCGTATTTCTTCGTGATTGAGATGTGAGTTCAGTGTTCCGGGAGGCCGTCTCCTTTAGATCTTTTCAGTTCTCATGTTCTCATTATCTGTTTTCGTTATATATTGAAAATTTCATGAGAGATCTATGTTATTTTTTTTCTTCTTCTGCTCGGGGGATTAAGTTAAATAGGTCTGCTAGAGTTCGGCCATGAGTAGATAGTACTATCCATCGAATAAAAACGTTTATTATTATTCTTCATAATCGGTCTCCTGGTCTTAGCTGTTCTGGTATTACTTCTATGAACGATGAACCAGTGAAAAAACATTTCAGTTCCTCCGACTAGTTCAGTTATGTCCGCACGATGTGACAGGTTTGCAAAGCTACAGCCTGCTGTGCATATCCCGCGATCCTCTGGGATAATTCGATCTTTTGAAGATTTCTCTTGAATGATTTGGACATGACTCCCTCAGCCGAAATCACCAATGGTATAATAGTGACTTTCGACAACTGCTACATATTCTTCAGTTCTATTGCCAAGTTCTCGTACTTCGTAATTTTTTCGGACTCCGTTCTTCCGATGTTATGAGTCAATGGTTCTGCCACATCAATTATCACCCCTTAGTTCTGATCTTTCACAATGAAAACAAGGTCCGGATTATTGTAGTCCACTCTTGTTATGGGTCTGTCCCAATAGAGAACCGCTGCGTCCGTTTCCAACATTGCTGGAGGTTGATACTTATAATATGGCGGACAAGTATCCAAAAAACCAATCTTAGAGCTAACTGCTGGTGAACAATTTTTGCCACTTGGTTGTGTCGGCTCAGATATGCATTGTCGGCAAGAACTCGACAACCGGCGATTATTTGTTCAAAAGACTCGCCAACTGCGCCGCACTTCCTGCATTTGTGTTCCATGTTCAGCCTCAAACATTGCTTCTCCTAGTTGCGAGTTCTTGTAACTCTTGGATAGAAATCCCTCAGTTTCAGGATGCAATTTTCCCGCATTCAACCACTACAAAGAAGCTAATTTATCGATATTTTCCCCCTCAAGGTGTTTGGGAAATCTGCCGTGCAGAGCTTGTTCCTGCCATATACTTCTATCTTCGCTTCTGGTGGTGATATCGAACGTCAGTTCTCTGTGTTGTAGGTTTCAGAGGTGTGTAGGTATTCCATTTCCTCTGTTGTCACCAATTTCTTCAGACTCGAGCAGTCACTGCCTCAAGTTTTTCTCCTGGGTTCTGCAGACTTAATAGATGTTCAACAGACCTCGTCCGCCATCTCTTCTAGGTAGATAAAGCCTGTTCACCAATGCATTGGTGTGCAGACATCGGAACTTTGTCATCAGGCGACGAGTGAGTCGGTCCAACTCATTCAGATCAGCATCTGACCACTTCAAGACTCCAAAAGTGTAGGTCAGAACTGGCGTAGCCCAATAGTTCAATGAATCGATCTGTTTTTCAGCAGACAGCTTGGTGTTGAGCACCTTGGTTATCCTGTTTTTATATTTCGCAGTGAACTCAGCTTTCAAACGGGTGTGGTCAATCTGTTGATTTTGAGGAATACCCAGATACTTGTAGGTCTCTTCTGGCAACATACTGTGGATGTCCTGAAATTGGCCCTGAGTGTTCTCAATTTTACCCTTCCTGATGTTGACTATGGCGCATTTATCGAGAGCGAAAGACATGTCAATATCTTTGCTGAAGAAGCGCACTACATATATCTATCAGCGAGTGAAGTTGTTTTTGGTTCTCGGCGAATAGTTCCTGGTAATCTATACATGGCCTGTATACAATGAATGGGACAGCTTTCGCGGATTCTTCATTGTTGGTCTATACCCTATGTTAGTGTTTCTCAAAAGAGTAGACAGAGGATTCAGTGCCATACAATAAGACATCGGCAACAGGGCATCTCCCTGAAATATCCCCCTCGATATTTTCACGGTTCCAGCATTGATGTTATTTATAAGAAAATTCGTTCTCCATGTACTCATAAGATGTTGGAGCACTCATAAGTTGTTGGATCTTTTTTTTTAACGTCCGTGTGAGGGGAAAACCCTTTATGGGCACCGAGAGGGTCCGCACTCTCGGTAGTGTGAGAATCCAGGATCTTGTTTGGCTACTCACTAAAAACCCCTCACACTTCAATGGAGGAGTTCTTCATCCTGCCCTCGCAGCGTCCCTTAACAAAAGAGATGAGCTGCAAGTGGCTTCTAGAGTTCATGGGACCTGATGATATGGAGTGACCCGAGCAACACTGCTTTCTGCATTCTGTGCGCCAATACCTCGGCCAGTGATCTGCAGACCGGGATAATCTTCAGTTCATCCACGTAGTTAGCTCTCATTCCACCGAGACATCCTATGATAAGTACGACCATCCTTATTTTATGACCTGGGTATAAAGTTCCAAGCTCGAACATAAGGTCTTTGTATTTTTGCCTCTTCTGTTCTTCCTTCATCACAACGTTATTTTCAGCAGGGGAGGAGAATTCCACGACAAATAACTCCTTCAGCTCCTTGTCCAGCAGAAGTATGTCTGGCTTAACAGCATTGATCTGCCGTGTTGTTGAAACAGGATAATTCCAGCATATCCGAGCTCATTCGTTCTGGACCACCGCTTCAATCTCCAGAGGCACATATGGTAGCACCGGTTCTTTGTCTATCCCATACGCGGCTCTCAGATGGAAGTATAGGATTCGGAGTGCCGCGTTGTGTCTCTCTACATACCCCGATGGAGCATGGACTCTGCAGGCGGAAAGGATGTGCATAATCGTTTCCTGTTGCCCATGGCAAGCCCTGCAAGTTGTTGGGGTGTCCATTTTCATGATGTTCTTTTTATACCATCTCGTATTCAGTACTCCATCTTGACACGCCATCACAAATCCTTCTGTCTCTGACTTAAGGCTAGCTGACTTTAGAAAGGCGAAAGACAATTCTTCAGACAGGTCCTGGTCTTTTAAACTCCTGAAATATATGGAGTGCAAGGTCTTACTCATATGATGTTCGAGTAATGTATCTGACTGAGACTTTCGTATCAGTCTTGCTAGGCTTCTTTGGTCTGCTTGAGTGATCGGTGTTCCAGCGAGCTCAGGATTGATCATTATTATTATTATTATATGGTTTAGATGAAAACATCGCCAAATATTACTTAGTGCAAAGTTGCATTTTATTTTTCATTAATTTTAATTTGATACGTGGTTTGTATCGATATTCAGCATTCATATATCTGAATTTTGTATTTCATTGACATTTACCAATATATGGATCGGTAACAATGAATTTTTAATAGAAGCTATGCGTATTAAATGTATAGTTTAATGCTCCATTATTTTATAATTACATATCTCTTAATCCAACGTTTTTCCATCATTCAAATTTCAGTCTCGACAAAGTTGATTATTCTTGAAATTCATGATTTATTTCTCAATTATCGTATACAATTAGGAATACATAACTAGAAAATCACGCGTTTCATTGAAATACTTTTGTTTTCTAAAATGAATGATTCTTTCGAAAATATGAACCGTTTATCTATCTCAAGTAGTTTTATTGCATTTTTGCTGGATTTATGAGTTGGGCGACGCTCTAACTTTTATACCATGCGGAATATTGAATAAGTTTTGATTGAGGAACCGTGAATAGAGTGAACTATCAACCAAAATTCATGAACTGACGCTTCCGAAAATATGGAATGAGCATTGTTTTTTCATGAATGTTCGTACACACTGTATCTTTCAAACGAAACCGAGTCCTGAAAAATGGTAGGTATATAAAATAGTGTTCCGTTTGATGAGAGGAATTTACTGTACAATCAAAGACTCAACCTGTATATAGAGTGAGTCTTCGATTTGCAAAGTGCTGTTGATTCTTCTAAAAAATAGTCAGTAGTAATTTCACAAGAGATTGAATTTCCGTGATAAGTCTATCGATTTATTTTCAAACGAAAATGAGTACCTAGCTTGGAAACATCACGAGTCCGGAGTACGAGTGGTGTTTCCTTGCAGCAACTCATTTGAGTTTGGAAATAAATCGATAGACTTATGAGGTAAATTCAATCTCGAGTGGAATTTTATAAGACTATTTCACGAACCGAATAAAAGCTCAGAAACTCCATATTCGATAAAAGCATGGAAAAACTCATGTGGACGGCAACAATCACAGATTATTCTGTAGTTCGATCTTTGAAAATACCGAAGTGGTCAGACAAATCAAAATTCAGAGACAGTTGGTATTATCGCGATAATACGAGCTGTCTTTGGACTGTGATTGGTCAGTTTCTGAAATGAGTGGAATAGTCATGTTTATATCAGTTTCGTCAGTTTCGAATTGTTCGTATTCACCAAATTACTGTTCTCTAACGTGACGACAGTCGTCATATTTCAAAAAACGAAATGAAATTGTCAATTCATTGGAGAAATCTTCTGACCAATTTTAGTTGGGTATGTGATATTTAAAAGAAAATTGTATGGTTATTATGACAATGGTAAATATCCATCATAATTTTAAATGCAAACTGACAACATTGTTGACATTTTCAACAATTCAAATTCCCAGGAAGAACTCGAAAGAGTATGTATTTATCAATAAGTGTTGATTGAACTATTGAGCATTACGTATCTACCATGAGTATAAGGGTGAAATCTTCATCCAAATTCGATGTATTCAAAATATACGTTCTGAACATAAATATTGGAAAATGGGTTTTTTTTTCGTGGATTTTCAACAGCTTGTATTTTGCAAACCAAGCCCAATTGGGTAAAATTTTATTTCCACTCCAAGGGGCGTGCCATACTGTGTGCATCACCGAAAGAAAAAATTAGTTCAAAAATACTTTAATAATACACTCGTCTTATAATTGCAGCAGTAGATAAAGGTATGTAGGTACTGAATACTGTGAAAGTCCCCACTTTGTGTATATGTATTTTGATTTACCATGAAATATTTTCTTGGATGAAATACATAAATAGTTGATTCGAATTCCAAATAAGAGACAACTCAATTGATAACAAATATTTCGATACCGTTCTACATGATTTGCTATCATTGGCGGAACGAATGATGCCACTCTTAAGAATTCAACGCACGGTGAGATCGTTCCGGTCCATGATGCAATTTTAATTAAATCTTAACCACCAAGATGAATGAATCATTGGACGAAGCAGGGATGGAATTTCAAATGGGAGGAGGAGAAAAATATAGCTTCCACTTCAACCCCACGAATGGAGTGCAGCAGTCAGATGTCTAGATGGCTGGCTGCAATCATTACACGAGAGATATTCCAGGATAGTTGTTCAAAACACTCTCCAACAAACCAGCGGAGTCAGTGCTAGGGCCGCCCGTAAGAAATCAATAACTCGTTTGACCATTGTCGGCCAATGAGAAACCGGCGACTCACTGGAGATCCCCCTTCCCCTGATCGGTGGTGCGGCATCTTTCTACGCCGTTAATTGTCATTCCGTCCCCTCATCACATCTTCAATATGGCAACAGTAAGCTGTCATATCGGTCATACCGAAATGCTCAGGCAATGTAGATTGGATCGTGCCAGAATGAGAAGACAAGATTTTACTCATTCATTGTTACCAATTCAAGAAGTGGGACATCGCACAGTAACTTACGTATGGATTCAAACAAATATATGATAATACTTGAAAAATATCCATTGATAGAGAAATCAGTTGATCGTCAATCAAATTTGATTCTCCGATGAAGCAATAAAATTCGTTCCATCCAACAACGATCAACTGATGATGGAGATCTCTATTTGGCAACGCCGAAAATTTCGTGATATCCAAAGTGTAACAAACTCATGTCAAAGTCCTCTTGTCTTCTGATTCTATCATAATTGTGAATTGACATTATTCTGTCCATTCGAATATTCAAATTATTTCTGTTGAAATGAATCAGAAGATTTAAGGCTTGTCTTGTTTTCCTTAACTGAAAAGTAATTGAGGATTTGTAACAATTTCAAAACTCCGTCGTTGCAAGCACAATATAATATACTCCATCCACTTTTATAAAGTATCCCGGTATGCCATGATTTAGGTTTATCAAGTTCTTTCACTTAGAACTGACGTGAAAATCAAGTGACATTGCCAAGGCTACTTTCTATTTACTCTTTTTTAACTTTGTGAATGGAGTTATGTAGTTCATTTAAGGTTCAACTGTGTGACAGGTTCCGTAGTACTACTACATTTTCATACTGGAGTATTTCAAATTGTGCACAAAGGTATTTAAATATCTTCTGCAGGCTCATTTCTCGAAAATTTTGAAAATAGGGAAATTCCATTGGTCCGTCTGTTCTGTTCGTTTTTCTGGGTTATTTGAGTACTTTTATTCTTTTTCCGAATTAACTATCACAAAGTAACGGACTATTCTGTCCATGATTTTTCGAAAAATTCCAACATTCGATTCTTGATTTCCGTACAAGAAAACATCGTAATTGAATCTTCCAACCATTTTTATATACGTGAAATAAACTGCTCCACATGAGTTAGGGATATTGACTCAAATTGCAAAAAAATATAGATAATAAGATTTTTGTGATGAAAATCCATATTACTTAATATGATTTCAAGTTGCAAATTAATTTTAGCCTGTAGGTCTGCAGCGTATACAGGGTGGTTAAGAAAAATCGAGTAAAATAACGAAATTTTATTCCCAGAGAATTCAAGCATTAGAAGAATATCAATACAATGTATGGCCCCCACGGGCATCAATAACAGCTTGACATCTTCTTGGCATACTACGAGGTTGTTGAACATTTCTTGAGGAATTTGGTTCCATAAACGGGGCAGAAGCTCTGTCAGATCATTTTAAGGATTCTGGGGTAGGTTGATGATTATCTAATCTTCTTTGGAGCATCTTCCATGCATGTTCTATACCTATGCAATTCGAATCTGGTGAGTGCGGAGGTATTGGTAAATGTGGAATACCAAGTTCCTCGCGCGCATTCTCAACTATGGCTGCACGGTGCGGTCTAGTTTTATCGTCTAGAAATTGAAAAGTTTCACCAATAGCAGCGTGAAAATGGCGTTGTCAATGACATGCTCCCTATAGTGTAAGGCGGTCATATTCCCAGGACAAATGTGTCGATCTGTGCGCCCGTTGAAACATATCCCGGCCCATACCATAACACTACCCCCTCGGAATGGATGGACTTCTTGGACATAGCGACGATTACGGGGTATGCGTGGGATTGTCCATACCCTTATTCTTCGAGAATCTGGAAATCGTCATATCTGGATTAATCAGTGAAAAGGACACAACGCCATCGATCGTTCCAATACTTCCAATTGATATGTTGCCTTGCCCATTCCAGTCTTCGACGTTTATGGTCACGTGTTAATGAAACTCCTCTTAATGGACGTCTAGAACCTAGATTCACCTCTCTCAAACGTCGTCTGATGGTTTCGATGGAAACTTGGACCCCATCTGCATTTTGAAGAGTATTCCGTAGCATTCTCCACGTAGATGTAGGGATTATTTTCACCGAAACGGTGATGAAACGATCTTGAGCAGGTGTTGTTTTTCGTCGCCCACCAAGATTTGGTCTTTCCAACACGGAACCTATTCCAAAGTCGAGATATCACACTTTGGCTGACTTGGAGCCTTTCCACTACATTAACCTAATGTTACCTCAGTTAGGCCACCCTGTAGCATTCCGATAGCCCTATTAGCCTCAGAGTTTGTTGATTTACGTCTTGGCATTTTCAGAAAACTCGTTTCAAATCGAAGCCGTTGATAAACTGACTTCATTTCTAAATAAGAACATTCATGAAGCATATGCAAAAAACCAAACCTCAGAAAAAAGGCGACCAGATTGACGAAATGCCTCATACTGATTTTTATTGGATCGATTCAAGTTGTTATTGAGTTTTAAATGATTTTACAGCGATTTTCTCGAAGATTACATACTTTTAAAAACGATTGAATACGATATCCCTAACTCTTGTGCAGCAGTATATTTTCCATGCAAATTGGGATGTTTCCTCCAGACGAGTTCTCATGAGGACAAAATTGCATTCGGTGTGATTGCCAGTTGACGTTGAAACATTTTGATATTTTCAATTTCAACCAATAGGTACATATTGACGTTGTAAATACGAACATTTCAGAGCTGACACAGACATAAATAAACTTAATTATCGAACATCCTTGTAATGTTAGTTGTTTTAAAGTAGGCTCAGAAGCTTTGAGGAATATCAACGAGATGTATTCTGGAGGAAAAAAAGTGCCTTGACAATTGAAATTTGTGTTATTGTCACGAAATATCGCCTTTTCAAATAATTGGTTCAATAAGGTTAGTAATGGAATAGCTCCTGAACGTACTTTCGATCAAAAAAAATAATTCTGATATGCTTACATCCATACCAAAAAATCATATGACATGTACTCGCCTATATTTTTCAACAAAGCCGAATTTTGAGAATTGGGAAATGAAAAAAAATATATTTTTGACCACAAGAAGTAAAATATAATAAAGGGCTACCCTTCAACTACATAAATCGATCGATCGAAATGATCTTTGTTGCCATTTCACGGTTACACTTCGGCTGTATGCGAAATAATAATGATGAGAGTGAATGATACAAACTGATCCATGCTGAAATTCTCAACTGAAACCTATACGTCTTCCGTGGGAATATTTCCTTCCAGTTGTTACGGAGAATATTCTTAAATGCCTGACAAAAAATCTTTTTCTGGCTTATATAAATTTTTCAGCTGTCCATATTATATTTGAGCGGTGTAGATGGAATGGGCACATCAAAGCGCCGATAGATGTTTTATAGCTTTATAGGGAGATAAAAAATAAATAGAAACACTAGCAGAAATCGTTCGAGAGCAGTCTGTCTGATACTCATCTAATAAATAAAATGGCGAATAGACGAATGCAACAGAGGAATTTACCGACAGCTAATTGGATCCGTTCGGCCTTTGAATTAGTTTTTGTCTGACAATTCTTTCGGTCAAATGATCAGATAAGAAAATTATTCAAAAAAGGGAATTGTCCGTTGAAATTCATCATTTATTTCGATAGCGAAACGATCGGCACAAAATTCTGCAGCAGCCTATCTTATTTCAGTAATTACTCATTACTGACTTACTGAGGTTTGAAAAGATTGAAATGGCATAATTTCCGAATCCTTTGGATCACCTGACACCTTGTAATTTTGGAACCACGGATCCTATCGTAACCAAACTACATGGGAAGTTTTGTCCAGGGCCCGTATTCTCGGCAAGTGATCTTTCGGTGCGTATACGTTCTCTGTGTTATTTTGTATGGCAAACGTATACGCACTGAAAGATCACTCGCCGAGAATACGGGCCCTGATCGTGTTACTTACCAAAACCATATGAAATTTTAGCGAATGATTTATTTTACCAAAAATTTTTTCTTGGACTTGAATAGGCAATCGAACGACCCGTCAGAAATTTTTGAGGCTAGTGCTTTTAGTCAAACTTACTTCCAGGAATATGATAAGGACTGAACGAGAATAAATTCGCTATCACAAAAACGCTTATATCTTTTGAACCACTGGACCGATTTCGAAAATCAAACTCATTTTCGAATCATCATCTAATTCTATTGAAAACTGTTTTTACAATAAAAAAGCCAGAACTATTTTTTACAAAATTCATGGATTTTTTCTGGAATTCTTCCCATCATGCTTCTTATAGTGTTCTCAGTCACTTTCTGGGATGCTGTCTTCCACTTTTGCTTGAATTCCGCTAATGTTTCCGTTGATTTCTTAGTCTTCTTCAATTCTCTTTTTACCAGGGCCCAATATCTTTCGATTGGCCTGAGTTCTGGGCAATTTGTTGTATTGGCCTC
This sequence comes from Adalia decempunctata, assembly GCA_951802165.1. Classification (NCBI taxonomy): domain Eukaryota; kingdom Metazoa; phylum Arthropoda; class Insecta; order Coleoptera; family Coccinellidae; genus Adalia; species Adalia decempunctata. The sequence goes on along the minus strand of OX637696.1, from coordinate 57,760,294 downwards.
TTTGGGGACAAAAACCACCTCATTAGCTTCGTACCATTCCTTGGTGGCCTTGCTGTAGTGGCATAAAGCTAAATCTGCCCAAAAGATTGTTGACACATCGTGCTCACGTGAAAATGGTAAACGTCGCTTCTTCAAGCATTCCTCGATGTATATCTTCGAGTCAACAGAGCCTTGGCCAACGAAAAATTTGCTCCTTTTCCCACAAGTGCAAATTGATTGCCAAACCAGGAATTTTTTAGGAAACTTTGCTTGTTTCTTCACGAGAATCTGCAGTATAAAATTCCTGACCAGGAAGTTGCGAGAAATCAGCCAAGACATAGGTTTCATCGTCCATTACGCAACAGAAAAAATTTTCAAGAAATCTTTTTTTGATTTCTTTGCTCTTGATTTCGCTTCTTGATTCTTCACAGCGTTCCTGTCTGGCACTTTCCGCACTTCGTATGTTCTAAGCCCACAACTCGACTTGATTTTCTGAACGGTTGACTGCGAACAACCCACTATTTGGGCCACTTTCCGTCCTGAAAGGTTAGGATTCTTCTGAAAAAGGCTGATGGCTTTCTTCACTTTTTTTGGGCTATGAAACCCCTTTTTCCTCCCGGTTCCTTCCCTGCGGTTAATTGTAAGATCTTCGTTGAAGCGTTAAACTCTTGATACCGTTTCCGGACGAACGCGAGCCTCTTTTGCGATTCTTTTGAAGCTCCATTTTCGATTATTTTGAAGGAGTTTCACTACCTTTAAATTCTCGTGTTTTCACTTCGCTTGACATTTGTCGACAGAGAATTGGAATATCTATGAAGTAAATGTTCCACATGTTTCTGACGTTCATAACAAAGCTAACAATGATCAAATTTTGATTTTTTCTCAATTGGTTCAAGAGATATAGGCGTTTTTGTGATAGAGAATTTATTCTCGTTCAGTCCTTAACAGTGAAAATATCAGAAATTAGTGCATTTTCATATTACCGCAAATGTCTGTTGGAGTCGGGCATGAAAGTCGATCAAATCAAGAGGATTCTCTCAAATATTCTGGAATACCCACTATGAGTAACTTCGTGTATGATCCGCATATCAAGTGTCTTACTAGGAAACAGAGGGAAATTTGGTCAGCAGCATAAAGACTTGACAAAATCGAAGATAATAAACTGAAGTGAACATTTCTTTCTATACAGGGTGATTTTTTCAAGTGTTTCATAAGATGTATTCGAGGAAGGAATTGCGATACCAATTTTAAATATACAGGGTGGCCATTTGAAAACGAAACACACGAGATTACAGACGAAATAAATTTTTTTGATAGAAATGCTCGGACAGGTCGATTTCAGTTTCGAGGGGGACAACTTAAGATGTAGGTTACGGACGCATAGCGGTATTTGTATACTGATTTCAGCACAGTAATTGTTTTTTCATTTTATGCATTAGTTCTCGAAATATTCTTAACTAAGTATTTGAAAATGAAGTGATGTTTTCATGGCACTTGTAGTGTTTTTTGTGAAAAATCGACATTTTGAGCTTCAAAACAACCATGACTGTGGCTTCCTTCCTCCAATCCAATCCACTGACATAGAAATCTTTAATCAAGATGTCGATTTTTCACAAAAAAACACTACAAGTGCCATGAAAACACCACTTCATTTTCAAATACTTAGTTGAGAATATTTCGAGAACTAATGCATAAAATGAAAAAACAATTACTGTGCTGAAATCAGTATACAAATACCTTCAAATTGAGGTATCACTCACCCCATCTTCCCTATTCAAAAATTGGGTGGGGGGGTTGTAGCAGCAAGGGTTGAAGCGCTATGCGTCCGTAACCTACATCTTAAGTTGTCCCCCTCGAAACAGAAATCGACCTGCCCGAGCATTTCTATCGAAAAAATTTATTTCGTCTGTAATCTCGTCTGTTTCGTTTTCAAATGGCCACCCTGTATATAATTTCTTAATTCCGATCGATTGCTCGTCAAAAACCACTCGGAATGTGCCTAACATTTCATGTCTTTAAAATCAGTAGTTTTGCCGTTATCGAATAAAATTCGAATTTCAGGAATTAATCCAGTTTTCTTTGTCTAATCATAGGTTCATTTAGATAATTTTCAAGTAGGCTATGTCAATAGTTAGAACATGTCAGTTCATTCATCATGCACTGTTGAGAACTGTCATTCATACTTATTACTTGTTGTTTGAAATTGAATTCGTGCAATATGAAAAATCACAATCACAATAACAGTAACAGTATATTAAATATGTTCTTCATTAATGGTGAATGTAACAAAATAGTAGAAAGTTAAGTCAGAATTTCTAACGAAAGAAATCCACATTTTAACCTTTAACAAAATCAAAGTTCTCAGAAGAATCAATAAATGTTTGGAGGAAGGGGGCCAATATTTTGAAAATTTATTGTAATAGCGATTATTAAATTTCTGTCAAAGTTTTTCGTCGTTGGAAGAATTGTTCTAATAATTTCAAACTTATTTTTTTTATCCATCATTCATTATCTGCTTTGTTTATTTGTCACATTCGCTGCAACTAGAGGACAGGCTTATGATATACATATCATTCTATTCTAGTATACCGAATTATTATTGCATGTTTTCCATAGTGGTGATCAATGAAAATACGTAAGAATGACAATTCCTAACAAAGCCTACTTTGTAAAAGACGTGCATACCAATGAATTTGACTGAGCGAAACCTGGCTTTAGTCGTGAAATTCGAATTTTATTCGATAACAACAAAACTGCTGAGTTTAAAGACCTCAAATGTTTGGAACACTCTAGCTATTTTTTGACGAGCAATTGATCGAAATTACAAAATTATATGGTTTCCATTTGAAAAAAATGAGATTTCATAGTTTTTTTGAGGCTTACTTTGAAGCCCTGTTTCAGACACCCTGTATAATATTTCCTCATATAATTTATACGAGAAGCAGTATCAGCGTACTTTTTTTTGTTCCACATTTGAGAAATAAATTTCTTACAATGAGAGATGTTGTAGATATAAACACTTATTTGTGACTATTTTTATGTCAAAAAAATTGAGAATCAGGCTATAACTCAACAATCGCTTGATGCGGTTGCGCATATCATACATCAAATCAGTGCAGAATTAATCGAATAATTCAAATATGTATAAAGATACAGGGTGTTGCTTTTGAAATAACGAAGTTTACATTCGTTTCCGGTAGAACTGGGAGTAGATTCCGCTTGAAAATATTTTACAAATTGAGTTCATCTACTCTTAAACAAAAATACGAAATTTTGAATTGGTATCGTAATTCCTTCCTCGAATACGTCAAATGAAACACTTGAAAAAATCACCCTGTATAAAAAGAAATGTTCACTTTAGTTTATTATCTTCGATTTTGTCAAGTCTTTATGCTGCTGACCAAATTTTCCCTCTGTTTCCTAGTAAGACACTTGATATGCGGATCATACACGAAGTTACTCATAGTGGGTATTCCAAAATATTCAAATATGTATAAATATACAGGGTGTTGTGAATGAAATAACGAAGTTCAAATTCGTTTCCGGTAAAACAGGAAGTAGATTCCGCTTGTATATATTTTACAAATTGAGTTCATGTGCTCTAAAATAAAAATAAAAAATTTTGAATTTGTATCGCGATTCCTTCCTCGCATACGTCTAATGAAACACTTGAAAAAATCACCCTGTATACTGAAATGAGCAGTATTCAGTTTATATTTAATGTAAAACTAATGCCAATATTTGAATTTTATAACATGTAATAGGATAAAAAACTTGCATGTTGTAGTGTTGTTATAAAAATTCCTTCCCCAATACTTCCATACAATTTCTGCGAGTTATACCTAAATACGTACCCAAAGTTGTAATCATATGACTGAGTAAGATTTTCTTCCTCCAGGCTATTTTATAATGATTCCAAGCAGAATAACTCACCGTTTTACTAAGCAAATGCATAAAATTCATTATGGAGGGTTTTCTAATAAGAGGTGTTATTTTGACATTCAAAGAAAAATGCAAGTTTTTAGATGAATGATCGGATGTTAATTTCATTTAGGTATGTCGTTAATAATGGAAAATAACATCAGCCAAATGACCATCACGACTACGACAACAAGACCATATCCTTTTCACGAAATTTTCCATAACCAAATCTCAAAGTGGCTGCCCTATGTCCTCGATAGCCATCTTGGAGGTCTTGAATCGACGATAAGCTCTCGGCATAGACTATATATCTAATAATTCCTATGGGGAATGGGCCAATTAAAACTGAAGCTGGGCTTTGGTAGCAATCCAGATCTGCGCTTGTGCGGCAATATTGAGAATAAAAATATTTTTTCAATCCTGTCTCTCTCCGACACATCGTATTTTGTCGTGAAACGTATGTCATTCTTAACTTCATGTGGATTGTTTCGATCGTAACCTCACAATTTCATGTGAAATGTTTCAATCGCTTCATTCCATTTTCTTCTAGTCCTAAATATCATTATTAACTCGTATTAATATTCTAAAATTGAACTGAAGGTATTTAAGTGACATATTTTCAATCTCGATATATATTTTCTTGTTGTCTTTCAGAATAAACATAACCTCTAAATTTCTCGCAATTTTTGCATTTCCACTTGACGCAAGCGTACAACTCAATCGTTACCAAAGATTTGGCTTCATTATGAGACTGTCAAAAGCAGGGGTATAATCCATATTGATGTTATAAGATATATGGCATAGACATTCTCTTTCACATGACCACAAAAGAAAGTCGCAAGGTGTTGAATGACAAGATCTCGATGGCCAAATGTGATCACCTCTTCGGTAGATAACACGGCCAGGAAACTTTCCTCCTAAAAAATCATTGGGTTTCGTTGCTTGTTTGGCACGTTGCGCCGTCTTGTTGAAAGTAAACGTTGTCCAGATCAATACCATCCGATTCCGGCCATAAAAATCATTAATTATCTCCCGATAGCGCAATCCATTCACCAAAACTGTTGCTCCAGCCCCATTCTCGAAAAAGTAAGGTCCAATGATCCGTCGGTCCATAAACCGTACCAACCAGTCAAAGGTTGAGGATAGAGAGGCTCTTCATCAGCAACCCTTGAGTTTTCCGAGATCCAGATGCGAGAATTTTGCTTGTTGACGAAGCCACCGAGGTGGAAATGGGTTTCGATGGAATTCCGGATCATTTTCATGTATTTCGGGGACCCAATCAGCAAAGACACAACGTTGTTGATGATCGTTTGGCTTGAGTTCTTGTGTTAACTGAACTTCAGAAGCCTTAAGACCCAAATCCTGGGTTTTCTCCAACACTGCAGCAATATTCTCGGCTGTTCTTGAGCGACGTGCACGAGTTCTACTTGTCCCAACAGTTCAAATTTTTCCACCAATTTGTGTATTGCGGTTCGACAAGGTGCTTCACGACGACCCAAAAAAGTTTTAAGAACCGTCTCTGCCAATTTTTCACCATTTTTATAGTGAATTTTAATAATTTCGATGCGTTGTTGAAGCGTGTATGGTTCCATTATCATGAATGGCCTATTTCCTACTTGTCAAATGTCAAAAAATGACAACTTCAAAAGTGACATCTACTGAAATAGCGGGCTATTCGATATAACACCTCTTATTGGAAAACTCTTCATTTATCTAATCTAACGTGTAAGTTTACGTAGGCTTTTTATGAACGCTGTCAAAAATGTTTCGAGATTAACACTGGAGGAATAATTATGTGGTTTGGATTGTCTTATATGCGAATTTAACTCAAGAGCTTCCAGTGACATTTGTCATGAAATAAATCATTACTCGTCGATTCGTCCCAAGAAAAAAAAATCGACGCCCCTCGGCCCTCATGACCAAAAGCACAAAACGTACTTCAAGAGCTTTCCTTAGTCAATAGTTTAAAAATGAAAGTTTCCATTTCTAAATTTAGTTCATTAGATCGGAATGCAGATTACTGTCATTCAGGAAATGAAAAAGATTATAATTATAGTTGCATGACTGGTGTCAATCCATATCAACTATCCGTTTTCTCGCTAGCACGCGATGTTAATATGCTGTTTAGGTAAGCCAAACCCATATCAGTTGTTGACTAAATATAAGAGGTTTGTAGATAAAGATACAAAATAACTTTATAAATCTCTAATAAGCACGGTACGGTTTATTGAATACTGTTGTTTTCCTACTTTTTCAAAACTACGCATTCAACCAGGATGAAAATTTGCAGTTAGATGAACAATGATGTATTCAAGATGCATGCCATCAATTTTGAAAATGCAGATTAATTCGAATTTTACTTAAGTAGTCGAAAATAAAGCGTTCAATTCGCGGTAACGGTCATAACACACTTGATGGCGAGGGGTGTAAACCCCTCGCCTGACGGCTCGGGCTGCAAAATTCTTCTGCGTGTGTTATGACCATGAAGTGTCAGAAGTTTTTCGAATTTGCTCTTGCTTTTTTGCTGATTTTTCGCTAAAAACAACCACTCTAATCTATGGGAGATGATCCCCCAACATAAGGGGCCTGTAGCGTTCCTCGAACACCTGAAGAACAGAAGAATAATCACTTGGAAGATCGGACCTGATCGAAAGATCCTCCCGATCCATGAGAGAGTTAGGACGTTGTGAAAAGGTTTTTTAGCAGGTGTAAAGTAAGTATTTTTTTTACTGCTTCTTTCTCGTTTTTCTTCTTTTTTTCTTGTTACAGATAAAATTTTAAGATATTTGCATCCAGTTCGATGAAAAGGCTTGTTTTCAAGCACAAGGAGCTCTGTAACATGGATAGCAGCATATTTTTTGAACAAATTCAGTATCACCACACATACACGGGGAGACAGAGTTTTTTCAGAGGTTTTTATCTGTTCTCGTGTATCATACGCAGAATTGTATGGTACCCCGTTTACATTCCCTCTGCTAACACTTAGATTTGGAGCGGGAAACTGATTTTATTCGTTTATACAATCTGTTCCTTGTCGCCATTTCTTCACACGTGCCATATATCCCATATATTGTTTGATTTATGAAAACAGTATGCAATTCTCTCTTTCAAAAGAATATATATATGCCATCATTTTGTGTAACCAGTAACATATTGAATTCTATCTGATAATCTGAATATCAAAAACAAATTTCTAAGGTTTATGCCAAAGTTCTGACATCACACAGACCAATTCTTTGACAGCTGCTGCAAATTTTGCGACTCTCAATATTTGGTTTCTTGAACTGAAAAATGCGAATTTACCCACAAGTAAAGGGATTTTTTTCAGATAATTCGAATCAAATTGCGTTTCCAGTCATTTTCAAGGCGCTCTAATAAAGTGTGAGTTTTTGACATATACACTTTTTCAATTGTGGATTCCTCTCATCAAACGAGATTATTTTCCAATACCATTTTTCAAAGTTTGGCTACGTTTGAAAGTGACGATATTCCATGAACAAAACTATTTTTTGTCCATATCATCAGACCGTAATTTCAAATGAACTTAATTTTCGCCGTACGATAATCTTCAACTAAAAATATGACGCAGATGCATAGAATGACTACTTATTAAAAATCGTGACCGAAAATTCTAGATCAAATAGGCACTCTTGATTGTAGTATTTGAACTATTTCGGTAATGAACGCGTAGCGCAACCCCTTGCGAGATAAACGAAAGTAGATCAATACACAATTTTTCTAGATATCGCCAAAAAGTCTCAAACAAAATCTAATCAAAGGTAACATCTTTTTTTTGTTATAGAAGAGGTTAATCTTAAATCAATCACCCAGTCTTTCTGGGTAGTGTCGGATTCTTACCGACTAAACACCTCTTCTGCTGTTGGTTCCGGGCATAAGCCTATAAACCTTTCATCTTCTTGTCTGTTATTTCCTCTATCTCATTCTTTATGCTGAGTGTTTGTGTTCATCCTTCAATTGGATATCTCTCTCTAAGTTAAGAGTTTTATATCTTCATTTTCGCAATTGGTCTCTGGGTCTTTTGCGGTAAATTCTCCCTGTTTTTTCATCTTCAGCGGGGTCATAGTCAACTAACCTTCTGAGGTCGTCATTTGGATGTTCACTAGCTCTTTCATAGGCTTGTGCAGCTTTTCGTTTGATGAATGTAGTAATGGACTCCCATTTTATTTATGTCTATTCGGATTTGTTCATACCTAACAAACCAGGGGGCGTCTAATGCCCATCTCAGAAATTTGTCTTCTGTACTTTGTATGCTCTTTATATGGGTTCTCGCTGCATAGCCCCATGCTGTTGATCCAAATGTTAGCTGCGGTCTGGCGACCGCTTTTATGATCCTCAACTTCGTGTTTCTGTTCATTTGGCTTCTCCTGCCTATAATCGGGTATAACCTTTTCATCGCTACATTCGTTTTATCCACTGCATACTTGATTTGCTGTTTCTACTTAGTCCTTTGTCTGATATTAGTTCTAGGTATTTAGCTTCATTCTGCCATTCTATTTCATTATCGTCTATGGATATCTTCGATTCCATCTTCAGCCCTCTCTTTTGAAGGAGTATTGCTTGACTCTTTTCTCCATTGATTTTGATTTTCCATCTGTTACACCAATGACTGATATCGTCTGCAGCTTCTTGAAGTATTTTGTGAATTATTCTTGTATTTCTGTGCCTAATTGCTATGTCCGTATCGTCTGCGTATAGAGCAAGCAGGCATCTTGGATTTCTTGATATATCATGTATGTATATTAAAGAGTAGCGGTCCTAGTATTGATCCTTGAAGAACTCCTGCTTCTAAATATTTGAGTGTGGAATGAAAATCATCTATTTTCACACAAAAAATCCTATCTATCGAATAATTTCTTATTATTCTGCATATCTTGGGTGAATAACCTGCGGTTATCATTTTATATGCTAGTCCTTCATGCCATACTCAATCAAAAGCTCTGGTTACATCTAGAAGTAGTAGTCCTGTGGCTTCCTTATTCTGAAATCCTTCTGTGATATACTCGGTTATTCTTAGGAGCTGTTGTTCAGTTGAATGCTGTTTTCGGAATCCAAATTGTTCACTTGGTAACGTCGCCAAAGCATCGGATTCTTCATTTAGTCGTCTGGCTAATACTCTCTCCACAATTTTTCCTAGTAAAGGCAACGTCATCAGGATTTCTATGCATCTATCATCTGACGCTTCGAATGACAGATGTGTTTGATTGATGTCATTGGACAGGGCTGTGAAATTCGAACCACGACATGGATAACCCTGCAGAACGGATGTTGAACCTCGGACTTATCTGGTAATAAGTAGGTACGTCATTTGCATACCAAAATGATTTGCCTATTGAATTTGGAGATTTGCCCCCTTTTTCAAAGATTAAACGTTAGATTCTCACCTGACATAGTAGGATAGGAAGAATAAGGTGAATCTATAGAGGGATGTTGCCAGTCCATCGCTTTGCAAGGAGCGTGAGATCCCATATGTAACCTAGAACCCGGCAACAACAGCCCACCGTACTGAGCCGCCATATTGTGATGGTGATAGTCGTGAACTGCCCGGTGGTGTTGACTATATTGATACCAGGCGTCCTGATGGTAGTGTTCCGAATAGAGGTCAGCGGGATTGCTGTGATGACTACTTCCACTAGCACCGCTGTAATGTTGACTATTCCAGAAGGAGGGGGGGAAATTTCGAGCTGACATCGGAGAATCTAGAAGAATAATAATTGAGATATAAAAGAGAGCACCTGAATATAGTAAGAGATGTTAAAACTTGTATGTATATCCATTTTCACAGAATCGAGAAATGGATGCTTTTGGTACTGAGTGTATACCGCATCAGTCGATATGCACTATACTCCAGGAATATCGAGATGAAATTCTGTAAATTCTCGAGACATTTTATTCTCTGGTTTAATCATAGATGCCATATCCGTAAGATTGTGCTATGAATCAACAAGAGTCACTGAAAAAGCATTGGATAATGGGATGCAATGGACTAGGCAATCGCAACGTTATGTAGATTATAGTCAGGAACCGGGTAATGAAATTTTTGGGTCTAGGCTACAAGCGCTTGAGTTCTTCAATTACAATATTCCATAAAAGAGAGTTTAAGAAATAGTCCTTCCAACGACATCGTCAAGATATTTTAAGAGTATGCACCCTGTCTCACCCTCCATTATTTCCTTTTTTAATATATGTACTACAAGCATGCCGTCCCAGCTTCGCCCGGGTAGAAATTTGTTTCACGCGGCGGTTTCATCTTCACACTTCAACCTGCCATACCTATCTTTTGATGTACTCGTTGTAATTGTATGATGTGAAGGGGAATTTCGTTCTAAATTAAATACTGGGGATTAATAACGTTTTAGGTTGGATGAGGATCAATACCCAATTCATAAAAACACACTCCCAAATAGTGCATAATTTTGAAAAACATCTGATTACCATAAACAGGTAATAGCAAGTCAATCTTGAGAGATAGATATATGCTATCGCGGACTTTTGTGTAGAACTATTTGAGAGGTACATTTCCGTCATACATTGTATCAACGTAAGTCCTACGGTTTTTGCAGCGCACGTGAAAATAGCTGATTATGGCTGTTTTTTTGTAATTATTGAAGAATATTGTAGGTATCCTTAACTTTTTCGGGTGAAAAGTATAGCCTATGTCACTCAGGGATAATGTAGCTTTCTAAGGGTGAAAGAATTTCTGAAATCGGTCTAGTAGTTTTTGAGCCTATTCGTATCAAACAAACAAAAATACAAATCTTTCCTCTTTATAATATTAGTATAGATTAACCGTGTAGTGTTGAGTTAAGTATCCTTTTTATTTCTCATTAATTGCAATTCAATACCTGGTTTGTATCGAAATACACCATTCATATATCCGAATTTCGTATTTCATTGACATTTATTTTCAATATGGAGCGGTAATAATGAATTTTTAATATAAACTGTGCGTATTAAATGTATAATTTCTTGCTCCTTGTTGTTCAATTTTATCTCCCACGTTCGTGGGAATTTATTTTTACATATTTCTGATGAATATTCTGACAATATTGTTAACTTCAGTGTTAATCTAGTGAAGCATCCAGATTATTCTTGAAATTGATGATTTTTTTCTCAAATTTCATCGGAAACAATTAGGAATAACTCGAAAACGACGCGTTTCATTGAATAAGTTCTGATTGAGAAATATACACCGTGAATAGAGGGAACAATCAACCAGAATTCAGTTCATTTGAAATAATAAAAGAGTGTTTTTTTATGGACGTTCAACACGCTGTATGTTTCAAACGATACCGAATTCTGAAAAATGGTATCGGAAATAAATGTTTCATTTGATGAGAGGAATCTACAGTTTAATTTTGAGTATAAGCTTTGAGTTTATATATATGTACGTATATTGTACATAGAGGAACATCCCAGTTGAACGATTTGAAGCAGTGAAGCTGCTTTTATTGTAGTTCCTTCACCCGTTCATAGAGGGGCAAGTGTGTTTCAGATAATCGAAAATTTTTAACCTCGCTTCTGGGGTTCAGTAGCTGAACTAATAACTATACATATAGCACTATTTCATAAGCCGAATGCGATGACGATCAGGACCGGCGCGGCGTATGGAAATGTGGGATGTTCAGTATTTCATCACACCGGATTTTTTGAATGCAATGAAACGACAATTAATTTTGCCTATGATTCATAGGACTATAGGAAAATAAATATCCTACAGATTTCTGTAAATGAATAGCTAACAAAACGGATCGGCAGAGTATAGTTCCTTGTGTAGTTATAGTATATGTGCTGCACCAAAGTTGACAGTAAACTGCCCAAAATGTTTGCATCAAATCGTTCAACTGAGTTGTTCCTCTATGTAAATTTAAAACTCACTTCCAGTGTAATTGAAATTTCAGTACACTGAATACTCCTTTTGATGTAATATGTAATACGAAACAGTGAACTGACCTTTTCTTGGCGTTTGTCTCATAAACTTCTCTTACTCACTCTTTCCTCCAAATGTTGTTCTTATATCTTTTATTATAATTTAGAGAATTTTGTGGGATCAAACGAAAAAACGCCAAAACTTTGATTTCGTTACGAAATGACCAAAATTCTTCATGTTGTGCATAATCGTACAAAGGTATCTGTTTATGACCTGGGTTGCACAGGAAATCTCTCACTGTAGAGACTTATTGTCTATTATCAACTCGATTACATCCGCCATGAATGATATTGAGATTTTCGAACAGTTAATCGACTCTTAGAAATTACAAACTAATAAGCGTAATAAATTTTGTAGATTTTATCCGAATATTTCGTATCGAATAAAGAGATCAGATGGAGTATATAAGCTCATCAAGGAAATCTCACTTGAAGTGAGTAACAAATGAATATTTTTTTTACTGTTGTCCATGTTAATACATTTTATATGTTTCTTGATCTCTGATGAAGCTGTACAATAGTAGCGAAAGCTTAGGCATAGTTCAATAAAGAGTTAAACCAATTTAGACCTGTTTAGGAATCCATACGAATATACCCGAGAAATTTCAACCAGTTTTATATTGAGATCTGATTTATCCTGAATTCAGGCATGGTGCCGAAATTTTAGTCAACACAAATCAGACTGAATGAATTCCTGATGTTTATAATTTCAAATATCGAAATATTTGGTAATTATCAGAACTGATGAGACAATATTTATTTGGTATTCGTAAAAGATATGGGTACCCATTCGAAATAAGAAAAATTCTTTTATTAAACTTTTTTCTTGCAGACTATACATACGAAATTAATCAATATTCTCGTGTTTCAGATAAATTGAAGATTTATGTACTCCCAGGATGAACTGTGGAGTGATTCATATAAACCAGAAAGTAATCACTTTGGCCTTCTCGATGAAGAATTTAAAGTTAAATGTGATTTGGGTAGCTGTTTCATATGTTGGTTTCGCCCTAGCTGACCTTATCTACGTTGGGAACAACATTTTACATTATCTTGTTTATGATATTCCACTTATTCCACTTATTCTTACTTAAATTTATGTATTAGACTTTGAGCCCTATGTTCATCTCTATTCTCTATCCATACAAGCCTACTAGTGTCTTTCTGAATTTGGCAGTCATTTTTCTATTTTGCCGACAGATTTAGCTACTATTCCTGCATATTTCAATGAGCACTCTGTTACTGCAGGGTGTATTTTAAGGTGACGATTTTCTTTTGACAGGTTATAGAACTCATCGAAATGAGTAATTTTACCACTCTGGCCTGTATCATATCTCTACATCTCTGCACCAGGTTTATGAACATCCGCGAAGGTGATTTCTTAGCGGAAATCTTTTTCTGTGCAACTTATACTTGCATTTTGTTTTGATTCGCCCCAAATTAAAAGAATATCAACAAGTTCATTATTTGAATAAACGTGCGGCTTTTTTGAAACAAAATACTCGTACAATCTACACCGTCCCCTCGCCGACGATTACTGATCACAATCGAGAAAAAGAGAGAGAGAAAAGTTTATTCACGGCCATCGACCTGAGGTCCTTCAGCCCATCACAATCGATATTCTGAGTCATGTTGTAGCGTTCAAAAATAACAATTCTAAGGTTGAAGTTATGGTTTTTAATAAAATATTGAAACATTGTCATCAACCCCATCTTCCTTCGATTTTCCAGAATATGTTAAATTCATATCTTCGCGTACACCTAGGTGTTATTCTTCGTTTGGTGTTGTCTTCTGATGCCGTGTTTATCAATTCAATATTTAAATTTTGTTATTTCACTTCCATTTTTGATTTCACCTAGAGCAGAACCTGTTTAAGGGATTTGTTAGATTATCGTTTTTTGTGAATTCTTTCTCTCTTCAATTTTCAATAAAAACAATAGAATTAGTATTTTCGTTCATCGTAGTTATTTGGAATTTAGCAAAACCCTTTTTGAAGGTTAGTTTCCTCAAAATCAATTCATGTCAAGCGCCCATGATGGCATTCGAAACCAAGTTCTTAGAACTTATTATTTCAGGGTTTTTTTATTACCGTACAATAATCTATATATATAAAAGAAAGATGTTGGTCACACCATTCATAACTCGAAATCGGATGAACGGATTGTTATGAAACTTTATATATGGGTTCGTCTACGGTCTGGTTATTATACAATATAATAAAACATTGAAAAAATCGATGAAAATTTCACTTTTACAGGAAATGCTTTTCCTTTTTTTGAGTAAGGCCACTAGGTGTCGCTACAGTTATAGTTACGCTACAGCTTATTCGTAGGTTCTTCATTTGATATTCTCTCCATTAGATGGCGATGTGAACAAATAGTGTGTAATTCGAGTTGCCTCCAACTATGTGCTGTGGACCAGAACAAAAATGTCTTAGTCAAGAAGAAAAATAAGAAAACGTCGTAGCGTATTTGTATTCTGTGAAGTGAAGTTAAAGTACTATAGACAAAGTACTTCAATTCGAATTTTCAGCGTTGTATTGGCAGAACTAAAATGGTTTCTACAGTGATCAGAGGTAATTAATCTTCGGAACCATTTCTCATCCATATAATTCGATCGTGATGTATATTTTTATTTAGGTACTGCAATGAGAAAACAGTAAAGCATTCAAAGAAAAATTATATGAATTATTTTCGTGCGAACAACAAAATTTTGTATATTTTGTCTAATTTATCTCCTGCTTGAAAAAATAGCAATGATTAGTTGATACAACTTTAGCGGCGGGTTTCACAAAGCGGAATCATCGGTGATCGGAGCTTGATATAGAATCAGCTCGATTCGACAGTTTAAAAATCAGAGAACCAAGCTGTTGATCTCCGATCACCGGTGATTACGATTTGTGAAATCCACCGTAAGTATCATTTAGGCGAAACAAAGTTCGCCGGGCCAGCTAGTAACTATTAAATCACCTCATCTGGACGAAGCAGTGGCTGATATCGTTGGGTGATATTACGAAGAAAATTTAATTTTGAAACAACAGTCAATATCTCTTCAGCCCCCCTCACAGAAAACAGTCTCTGGCAGCCTATCCCCCAAGGAGAATTGGATGTACCTACATATGTGCAAGTGAACAACCCTCAAGAATAAACTGTTTGTATAGTCTTCTTTTTTATGATTTTTATTTAACAACTTATTTCATTGTTGGTTATTGGTTACTAGCAATTGACAAAACTAGTTTAGAAATTACAACCAATTGGCGCCCACACATCAGAATACAGAACTCAAATTCTTTTAGAATCCACCCACATTTGCTCACCGGTTAAATGCTGCCGTTTGCAGTGTGTATTTGAAATTTTGTTAGCACCTTGAATTCAAAATACGTTACAATGTATGATGAGAAGACAAAAACAAGATGCCGATGTTGATATCTACGGAGAAGCAGGCGAGGGAGCAGGTTCGGACTGAGAAATTTTCAGATTCACCTAGAAACTAGAAAATATACTAGTTTCATTTTCTCGAAACAGAGGCATAATTCATATAAAAATTGTTTTGGTGAAATTACTTATTTTGATGAGTTTTACCATCTGTCAAAAGAGAAGCCCCATCTTCAAATACATCCTGTATATGTTGAATTTAGTCACGAGAAGTTAAATCGCAAGAACAATCTAACATTTTATATTTCAATCACTACACTTCATATAACTCCATCCTCCTCACTGAAGTTCATTAAGAACATTCCATTATTCTGATTGAATGGAGGAACTATCATTCAATTCGATTAATTGATTGCTTGATTAATTAGGTATTAATAAATTTGTTGAGACTTTCGCGGCCATCGCTTAGTGTCTTTTGTTCTTTTTCCGAGACTTTCGGTCGTCGTAGTTCATTTATTTAAACATAATACATACATTTCATATCTCATTTTGAATACTCAGAACTCTCTTATTACATATATCCTGTTGAACATTCTAATAGAGTGTGGCGACTCACTGTCCACCGCGTGTGTAGCATGCGGCACATGCCGCCCGTGCTTCAGCAAATGCTCGGCAGATGGCGCTACCCCCAAGGGGAACCGGAATACCGCAGTCCAATACAAGCGTATCATGAAATATTTTTTTTCGGCAGCCGTCCGGGAAGTACCCACTTCCCGGATGCTTTTTCTTCGAGAAAGTAACATTTCCCGGCCTAGTCCGGAAAGTAGGTACTTTCCAGCCTCATTCTCGAAAGAGTAAGATCCAATAACCCTGCCGGACCATAAACCGCACCAAGCCACCGAGGGTCTCATCACTCAAGATGATTTTTCGATGGAATTCCGGATCATGCATTTCAAGGAACCAATAAGCAAAGACACGACATTGTTGATAATCGGCCGCCTTGGATTCTTGTAGAAAGACTTGCAGAAAAATTTAAGAGAAGCCGAGCACCGTCAACGTTGGAGACATTTAATTCGTCAATGTTCATAGACATGATATCACGACTTTTCAGAAATGAAGATACGACTAGGAAGAAGAGGATTCTTGTGTTTACTGAACTTTATAAGCCAAAAGACCCAAATCTTTATGCAAAATACGGTGTAATGACGTTTGTTGAATGCCTAATTCCAGAGAACAACGAGTAATGGACAAACCTGGGTTTTCTCCAATACTTTCGGCTACAGACAGCAGCAATATTCTCGGCTGTTCTCGAGCGACGTGTATGGGTTTATTCTTCACATCAATAGTTTGTCCCAACAGCTCAAATTTTTTGGCCAATTTCCGTATTGCGGTCCGACAAGGTGCTTCACGACGACCCAAAATGTTCACGTTTTACGAACCGTTTTACGCAAATTTTTCACCATTTTTTAGCGAATTTTAATAATTTCACTGCGTTCTTGAAGCGTGTATCGTTCCATTTATAAAAATGGCGTAGTCTCTACTTGTCAAATTTCAAAACATGACAGCCTCAAAAGTGACATCTACCGAAATAGCAGGCTATTTAAAATAACACCTCCTGTTGGAAAGCCCTTCATAAAGAGCCATATATTCATTATTGTATGAAATTTATGGGAGGGAATGATTTATTGTGATTGTAGAGGAATACTCAAAAAATATCTCCACTCCGACTCCAAGATCCTGATTTTGAAGGGTGACAAAAATATATATAACCCTCGCTGATTTGGAATAAACTGGCTGCAATACCGTATTCAAAACATAAAACGATTTCAAGTTATTTTGAAACGTATCTTTTATTGCATAGGTCAGTTGTCCAGTCGATGGGTTTGCAACGAAGCTCACGTCTGATAGATAATTCGTCGACTGGCGGCAAAAGAGGACCTCTTTTTATTATCTATCCTACCGGTCCGTAGATCACGGGTCACGATAATGCTCGGCCCAGTTGAATTTTTCGATTTAAATTCCGGACTGTCCCATTGAAAAGTGATAGCGTGAAAATGAGATAATAATATCGGTTTCTTCTTTTTGCCAGTTCGGCCGTTTTATTGTCACGGCTGGAAATAATAAGATACTGACCAGGTAGTGCCTCGATACACGAATCGGCAGATCTTGTTTTGAATCTGTTTATCTTAGATCGATCGACTACTATTGTTTCGCGTTACAATTTTTCATCTCGCGGAACATCTCATTCGTAGTCGAGAGAAAATTAGTTGTTTCGTTTCTTTTGTCGCATTGCACCCAGGAGCTCCATTGCAAGTATTTTCAGTTCGAGATATCCAACATTCATTCCGTTCTTTTACATTCTTCTTGAATTTCTAATGGATTACCTGACTCATGCACAGAAGATCTCGGTTTATTCGAGCAAGATCGAAAACAGATATAGTTCCAAGAGCCGGCTGCAGGAAAGTTGTCCTCATACAGACGATGTAGATGGATTTTCTTCGAATCGTTATCTCTGCAGGTGCCCAGGCTGCACAACGATTCAAATGTACTGAAGACTTGACAAAATTGTAGGATAAGTACTACTTCCGATGGTATTTTTTCGTCACAGAAGAAAGCTAAACTTCCTATCCAACGTTCGCAATGTTGAGGGTTCTACCACGTAATTCTGGCTTGTTCACAATAATTCAACAACAACGAGTAAAGTATCAACAAAGACAATAAAACTATTACGAAAATGGATAAGATGTATTTTGTGTCGCCACGATACGACGCAAAGTTGTCCTTCTGTTTTTTTCTTTTTTCGGTTTTCCCGCAAGATTTCGGGGCGAGACTTATACATTTTTTTAACTATTGATTCTTGAGGTCGAAAGATGCCTACTTTTTATTTTCCATTTTTCGAAATTCGGCTACGTTAGAAAGATATAGCCAACAATGTTGAGGCACGAGATGAAATTGTCAATGCATTGAAGCAGTTTTCACCAATATTTGATATAGGAATGCAATAATTTCAAAGAAATGATGAGTTATCAATATCCGTGAGTTTTGATTATAATTAGAAAAAACTGACAACATAGGCAAATTTATAACATTTTCGTCAAATCTTCTAGGATAAAATTAGGAATAAATCGAAAACAACGTGTTATGCATGAATTAAAAAAAATTACTTTCATTCATCAAAATGGTCGTTTTTTCAAATCTGCTCCGTTAGAAAGAAACAGCGTTTCGAAAATCTACAAGGATGTATTGATATCTAGTTAGCCTAGACCAGTTCCATGCATAAACAAAATATTGCGATACCATATCAACGAACAATAACCTATAAGAAGTGTCAGTGTAGAATTCGACGCCAAAAAAGTAAACCAGAATTAAGCAATAAATTAAAAGAAAAAAATGTCTACCGAAATTGTAAAAATCGAAAAATTGGGGTATCGAGCCATCATCAAGTACCTGTATTTAAAAGGGTCAAGAGGTAAGCAGATTCACGAAAATATGCTTAATACCCTTAGTGATCAATGTCCTTCGTATGCGACCGTGAAAAATTGGACTGCAAGCTTCAATAGAGGTAAATTTTCCATTGAAGATGATGACCGATCGTGAAGGCCAGTTTCTGTGCCAGTCCCTGAAAATATCGATGCAGTTCATGACATGATTTTATCAGACCGTCGAATTGGGCTAAAACGGATATCTAAAGCACTGAAGATTTCATACGAACGCGTTCATCATTTAGTTCACGTCAATTTGGACATGAGAAAAATTTCTGCAAAATGGATGGAATGTTGACCAAAAGCGTGCAAGGGTAGAAGCGTCGCGTTTGATCTGTATCTGTGCTCGATTTGAAAACGATGTAGACTTCTTGAACCGATTTGTTACTATGGATGAGACTTGGATACATTTCTACGATCCAGAAACAAAGCAACAATCGATGGAATGGCGACACTCTGGTTCTCCAAGACCTAAGAAGTTTCGTGTCCAAAAATCTGCTGGAAAAGTTCTTGATTCAGTTTTTTGGGCTTGCCATGGAGTAATCACGATTGATATTTTGGATAAGGGTAGAACAATAACTGTAGATTACTATTCAACATTACTGACCACTCTACGGGAAAAAATTAAAGAGAAAAGACGCGGAAAGCTATCCAAAGGTATTTTGTTTTTACAGGACAACGCCCCAGTACACAAATCCCATGTTGCCATGCAAAAAATGGTTTGTAAACCTGACTTTACTCCTCGAATTGATTTCCATTTCTCGAAATTCCTGGGTGATTCCATATTGGTATTGTTGTGTGTATTAAGAGGTTTGCAGAGTATTCTGTTAAATTTTTAATTTTAATTTAAATTTTTTTAATTTTATATTTAATTTTTTCAATTTTAATTTTAATTCATAATAACTCCTGAGGATAATTCGAAAAACAAGCTTGTATGAACGATGTAGGCCATGAGAAGCAGAAGAGAGGCGGAATTGATTAAGCTTCCTCGTTAGCCAGTAAAGGATGTTCGGAAATCACCCTGTAGGTATAGATATATGTATTGACGAAATCGAAAGTACCTCCGTAAAGAGGAAAACTTCTTTTCGACCAGTTTAGGAAGTTATTTATCGCAAGATTGGAATGGAACTTCTGAAAATTTCAAACGACGACGGAACTAAAATTACGCATTTAGACATTCCGACGTACTCCCAATTAATAATTGAAAACATTCCAGGAATCCAATGACAAATTTCGGAGAATATTGGTAGCAAACATTCGGGAGACGAACACAACTTTTTTTTGGGTGGAAGTCCGTTGAAAATGGAAAAGGCTTGCTCCTTTACCTAAGAAGCGAATCCAGTGACAAATATTTCGTTAGCTCATTAAACTGAACTGTCGAACGATTACGTCAGCTGTAATACCAGGCCATCCATAACCCCGGCGAGTCGGTTTTTAGTGTGGGAATCAGGAGCTTCGCCGGCAAAGTCAAAAGAATAATCGACAATATAAAACTTAGGTTAACATTCAGAAATAAAAAAATAATCAGTCACCATTTGGTATAAATCACGTGGTAGAGAAGGCGACATCGAGACATTCTAGCTCGTTTCTTGGACCGGTCAGCGGACAGTCGATCCCCCTTTAGGAGTAGCGCGGTTTAGTGTTCTGTTCCGCCGTCAACATCAACTTTATGCACTTTATAGGGAGGTGCACACCAACTGGGCAATTATTCGATTTTATCTCTCCAAATTGGTACAATTCCATATAATACTGAAGGATCCTTTTTTATATCGAATAACTGGATTCGAATTTTGATGTAGCTTGTTTTTTCTAAGAGCTTGCATTTGCGTGCGAAAATATCGCTTTTCTGCACCTAGTTAGGTAAAATAAAACATGTAAAGTGAGATAATGTTTTATTCAATTTTTCACCGATGTATTATCTTATTATTTTACCTTTAGAAACGGTTGCTATAAATACACTCATAACGCCCTAGGGCATTTTTAGCAGGCGTTATGGATCATAACGCATCATAACGAAATTATTTATTTCGCAGGTTTTGATGCTATTACAAACGACAATAAACAAAGACCTATTATTAGAACTACTTTATGTAATAGATGAAATTTCATCAGAAGCTTCGTTGATAAATGTATGAGCAGCGGCGTAGCTACGTAGGTGCAGTGCACCAGGGCCCCCAAGCGCTAACTATAATATCGCGTTTGAACTTGTTGAATCAGTTGTTGAAAAATGTTTTTTCGGAAATAGCATCAAACGTATGGTTTTCTTATCAAAATTCACTGGTGAATAGGATACCTCTATAAAAAAACTAAATCGGACTAGATTGTCCAGTAGGGTCAACACAATATGCAATTGAACTTCATTTTTTTATATCATTCGTAGGTATTATCAGAAATAGTTATGAAAAATTTTGAGCGAAGCCATGCAGAAATTATAAAAAATGTTGAATTTTGAATTCAATAATTTATTTTCCTCTGCGATTTTATGCACCGCATTCTTAATGATATCAATTTATGCATCTAAATTCTAAAGTAATACAAAAATGCAATATAAATTTCGACGACGCGGAGCTCCAGAAGAGACAAATACAAAGATAAGAATTTATAAGAGTGACTTCGAGTACTTCAAGTGCAGGTCTAGAGAAAATGCCATAGCTTATGGTAAAGATCCCCATTTTGAAGAGAAGAGACAAAAAAGTTAAAAAACATTTCTATGAATTAACCCGATAACCGATTTCGAAGCAGGAATGAATTTTCCGAAATGAATATTTTCTTTAGAATTCATTTTTAGAAACGTAATTAGCCGGCAGAAATGGAAAATATTGATATTTTCATTGACTTTCAGTGCAAATTTCAAAATATAATTTTTCGGACTCAAATATAGAAAAATAAAACACATAAACTAAATGAAAAATAAAATAACATACCAATTCATGAAAGTACGCCAATAACACGGTCTCATCTATGGCTATGATTTTATTTTTCAACTTCCACTGATTGAATATCTCATCATAATCCATGTCGTGAATTAGTTAGGATTTTTTTGGTAATGAATTATTGGCAGCTTTGACTGAATTTTCTATAATATGATATTTGATGAATTCGCATTAATTTCCATCATTTCTTCAGGTCCGCACAAAGAAGACAGTAATGACATTCACTTAATATAATGACGACAGCAATGGGCAAAGAACTTCAAAATATCAACAAATGCCATGGTTACTACCAGAAGTTAAATGGAAAGTAAATCCTAGGAACAACGAATTAATTTTAAGGTAAGCGTTCAATGTAGTGTGTTTTTATTTCAAGTTGCATTTGAAAATGATTTCACTTTGAAAACTGAAATTTTGTGGGTAAACTCAGAAAGGATCGGAGTTCTTGATGAAATAATTTAAATCGATATCATTCCGAAAGTTAATTTTTTTCTATTAAAATGAGAAGAAAATGAGCCAACTCATGCTTCTGTTTTATTTCAACAGAAAGACCCACGAAAATAGTTCAACTTCCGATTAAAAGTGAATCTACTGATAATTTAGTTCAGAAAAACAACTTGAAATACGGAATTGACAGAGAATGGCCAAATTCAAATTTTGGCGGGAAAAAGTTCCTGCTCTACCCACAAATTCACTTATTTCATAGTTCGGCGATTTTCGGATAGAGAGCGCCATTGTACATTTCATTCATAATCAGAGAGATAGTCATAGAACGATAGAACTTGATAGTGATAATGCATGTTCTATGGAGATATTCCATCAAATGGACGGTGGCGGCTCTATCGGATGAGCTTTCCTACTCGCTTCGAACGCCGACCTTAAGATCGATTCTTATTAAAATAAAATAGTTTCTCTATTTCAGTATCGTAAGTTCATTACAGTTCTAAAAACAGTGCTGTAATGAATTCATTACAGCATCGTTTTCAGTTACATTTTTCGTTTTGTGGTTGTCAGCAATGACTCCCGATCCTTTTAAATTTCAGCAGACGTCAATTTGGAAGTGTCAATTTTCGTATTTCCTAACATTCACACCAACTGCCAAGATACAATATGAATGTCACTAGGACCAATAATTTGAATTTTTTCATTGAATTTCACAAAATTTGAGTGAAATAGAGAAAATATCGTCTAATACTCGTTGCAAAATGCAATTCCAATACTCATGCGTTCGAAAACTCGCTCCTTCGTCGCTCGTTTTCGACTTTCGCATTCGTATTCGTATTGGAATAGGAGCCCATTCTGCAACTAGTTTTAGAATATACTATATTATCGTGAAAAATAAAATCAAGTATGCACCAGGAGCGTTATAAGATCCTAACGTCCATCGGTCAACATTTATCTCTCGGGCCGAAAGGTGTACCAAGTTGGTATATAAATAATTAAAATCAGCCTCGAATACTCTAGGATATGCAATCGAAATTCTCCTTGATTCTCGAAATTTAAGAGTGTATCCAGTAATCCAGTAAAGAAAAGTTGTACTATTCACCCGAAATTATTATTCGTTACACCGGTAATGGAAGGCAGATTATAAGTTTGTTACGACTGAATTTGATTACAGTACATACAGTCGAACTTCCATAACTCGAATCAGGATCTGCCAAAAAAAAAAAATTTCGAGTTATCAAGACTTAGAGTTATTGAAAATAACACATTTTTTTATGTATTGTTTATGTGGTTAAATAATGTAACATTTAATCCAAACTAAAACTGCTTTGTCAACACTAGCGTACATTTGGAACTCTCACAAACACCACCAATTTCAACTGCATTGATAATTATTTCCTTTTTTTTTTAATAGTAAATACGGTGTTTGCCGGAACGCCATACTTCAAAGCTACATCTTTCTTTCGTGCACCACTTTCCACTTCATTTAAAAGTATATTTTTCATGAAGAGATAACATTTTCAAAGTGCGTTTCGACGACATATTGTTAGCGATATTGTCGTGACACCTCACAACTTATATAACTAAAGAACTCAACTGATTTCACTGCATACGGTCAAGCTATGAAACGATTCGTTAAAATCATGCACATAAAGTAGGTAAGCAAAACAACTCTCGCGAATCAAACTCGGAATAGCTTAAAATTTTGCCGTTGTCCGTAATTTATCCGTGAAAAAATTAAATTTGGTCGCTCTTGTATTCAAAAAATTATGAAGTTGATATCAACTTAGCGAAACAAATATCCGAAAAATGTTTTCAGCAAAAATCAAACTAGCTCATATTTTTCAGTGATGTATCCGTAAATTATCCGTGAAGAAAAAACATCGCCACTCTTGTATTTTAAGAAATATTAGATGCTTCGTCTGCTTGATATCAACTTAGCAAAACACATATTCGAAAAATGTCTTCAGCAAAAAACAAAGTAGCTCATCTTTTTCAGTGATTTGTCCGTAAATTATCCGTGGTGATAGAAAATTTGAATGATCGATCTGCAGCCGTCGAGACGTATATCAGGCATTTTTCTCTAAAACTATGCATGCAATATTTTTGAAATTTGGAAGAAAGATAAAGCTTTTCATCTTTTATTTATCCGCGAAAAGGGGAATTGTACGCTTTCGTTTGAAAAAAATTCATGCTCTGCTGAACTTTATATTATATTAACAGATCACATATTCAAAAAAATATTTTGACAATCAACAAATTATTTCATTATTTAGATAAATCATTGAAAAAAATCTGTTGATTGCTAAAATATTTTGGCTGGTAATCTTATATACCTACACTTACCAGAGTGCACGTGATATTTTTTTAAACAGAAACGGCAAAATTTTCCTCTGTCTGGATAAATCAAGGATGAAGAGCTACATCTTTCTTTCGAGTTTCAACAATATTGCATTCATAGTTTTCGCAAAAAAATGCCTGATGTACGTTCCCACGGCTGCAGATCGATCAATCAGATTTTGTCATTTTTCTACAAAACCTTGAAAGATAAAAATTTTCTTTCGCCACGGATAATTTACGGAATAATCACTGAAAAATATGAGCTACTTTGTTTTTTGCTGAAAACATTCTTTGAATAGTTGTTCCGTCAAGTTGATATCAAGTTAGCGAAATATCTAATAATTCTTTGAATACAAGAGTGGCAATGTGTTTTTTTCGTCATGGATAAATCTCTGAAAAAGATGAGCTCGATTGATTTTTGCTACGAACATTTTTCGGATAGTTGTTTCGCTAAGTTTATATCCACTCAGCGACACATCTCCTATTTTTTTGAATATGAGAGCGTCAAAATTTATTTTTTCACGGATAAATTACAGATGAAAAACGGCAAAATTTTTAGCTATCCGAGTTTGAATCTCTGAACAACGCTGATTGCGCTATAAGGTAAATTATTATATGATTATATTTACAACGGAACCTTTGAAGGCGAACCGCGGAATGACAGAACTTTCCAAGAATAGTTATCAATAGTATGTAGTTTGAAAATTTTTGTTCAGCATTAGTTTGTATTCACAACTGCGATTCGTGAACGAAAATCGAATCGCAGATTACTTGAGTGAAACAACCCACATCCAATATATTCCATGGAAACTGATTCATTCACGAATATAAATAACAGGCTTGGAACAAGGACTGCAATTAGTAGATTCCATTAGCATCCCTTGAAATTTTACATCAAGCTCTAGATATCAGAATACTTTCCGGATCATGAAATCTGCACTCGATCTGCCACGCTGACCAAACAGAAACACAAATCTCTCATTTATTTCATTTACTATAGTTTGTTGCAGAGATGTTTCTGCAGTTCCTCAAAACGTCCCAGAAAAAATAAGGCGACACAGGAAAAAAAATCAATTTCTTCAGAATAAGGATACTGAATTACGAAGTTTCACCGGTAGGCAAAAAAGTATGTAATACTATAAATAAATTTGTGCTTAACGACAGTGTCTCCTTTTAAATGAATCTTGGGCGACTTTTCTACCTGCTGCGAGGATATTTATGACAGCTATAAACATGAATTGTTTATTGGTATATCGCCACGATTCTGTATGGAAACAAGTCTTGTGATGATAATTGCATGGAGAGTGCATAAATACTTATCCGCTATTATTTCCACATGAAATATTTGAGTAGAAATTGATGAATGTGGCACGGGGGCAATTGAAACGCAAACAACACACATTTTTAAGATTATAATAGGTAACTCTTCAAAATGAAACCATCTATTCTATACAGAGCTAGTCTTTAACTTGTACATTTTTTGATCTAGATTTTTGGGGTCAAAAAAACGTCTTTTTTGTTGAAAGGACATAGTCATTTTTCTAAAAAAAAGGCGACTACGCGCCTGAAATTATTTTTTGTCCTTGATGTAAACACCTCAAATTTGTTATTTACTTTTTGAAACTTTCTGAATACGGGTATATGTAGGAAATACTCCAATTCTAACCTTAGTTAAGCAACATTTTTGAAAAAAAATATTTCGTAACAATAACACAAAGTTATGCCCCTAGCCCAGTAGTTGAGACGTTATTCTCGGACCCGAAATGTTTGAGTTCAATCCCGAGCCTGAAAAGAAATTTTCACGGTAACGATAGACGGCAGTGGGCTATCATTTCACTGTTGGGTCGAAAATGAACAGAGCTGTGTCTAAGGTGGCGTAAGGACCCAGTAACAAAGCCTATACAGAACACAACTGATTCTCCTTACTCGCTCAAGCTACAAGCTTCTGAGAGGTCCCCTCGGGAGACCTAGGAGTTATCGGTATAATCATTATCGTTATGAAAAACCTCCTCCATTATCGTTATGTCTTCACAATTGAAAAGCCATTTCACATCCCCCAGAATACATCTCTTTTTTGATTTTATTCGAGCTATGTTGGTGAACTTTATCTATGTTTTCTTATAATCCAAAAATATCTTATAAACCAACGTTGTTCATTCATTAATCTTGAATAATTTGGAACAATAATACTGAAATCTCCAATTTCTCTTACAAAATTAGGATGCACCTTTTTTTTTAAATGTTGTGGTTCTCACGAAAAGGAATATCTCGTAATTTTCAGAGAACATCGTGAGAACCAAGGGCGCAACGAAAAAGCAGACCAGTTAGCAAGACAAGCATCTGAAACGCCATTCACAGGGCCAGAACCTGTGCTTGGAATCAGCAAAAACCGATGCAGGACCCTGATGGAGGAGTGGATAAAACAAAGACACCGACAACACTGGGAACAGAGCGACGGGCAAACACACAGCAAAGCCATGGTAGGACGCACAAGCCAAACCTTGACAGCTGACTTTTTGAATCTAAACAGAACAAAGGCACGCATAATAGTAGGTCTACTGACGGGACACTGCGGCCTCAGAAAACATATGAACACCATAGGAATACTTGAAGAACCCGTGGATTGCAGACTCTGCGGCGAAGAGGAAGAAACAGCCTCTCACATAATCTTTGAATGCGACGCCTTGGGAAGAAGGCGCCACAGAATCTTTGGTGAAATCAATCCGGAAACGGGAATGAATCCGAAAAACCTCATAAAAAGGCTACTGAACCTGATAAAGGATACAAACCTATTCTCGTGAGGAACCACTGACGAAAGAGTGATACAATAGACCCAAGTTGGTCGCAGTGTCACAGGGAGGCCAAGCGCTAACCCGGTCTCTTGTTTGTCAGTTTATAAATCAATCAATCAATCAAGGGCAAGCAGGTAGGAATTGGTGTTTTCTTGAATTTCTGGAGGTTATATGCCTCGAGGAACACCACCCTAGGCAATGTGTTCCAAAGCCTCGCTGTTCGTTGGATGAACAAGTCTTTGAAGAGATGTTCTGCAGGTTCTCCAATGTGACCACGAAGGGATGTGAAGACTTAACTTGACGGGCTAGTCTCGAAGAGACTGCCAAAGGGGGAACGATTGCTGATAATTCAGAAGAGCATCGCCCATGGAAATATCTAAAAAATAGAGACAGATCTCCTACTCTTCTACGGTGTTCTAGAGAAGTGAGCGAGGCATCACCGACGAGACGAATTGCCCTTTTTTGTAAAGAATCCAAGAGTATTAGGATTTTTTTAGGTGCAGTACTCCAAATATGGGAACAGTATTCCAGGACAGCTCGAATCTGTGCCTTATAGATCATAAGCAGCTGACCTGAGGTGAAATAGCTCCTGGCACGAAACAGAAAACTAAGTTTTTGGGATGCACTTTCAGCAATGGATCTCACGTGATTCTCCCAAGAAAGGTTATTACTGATAGTAATACCAAGCATCGAAAAGGATGACCTCATCTGGTCACTCCAGGCAATTTTATGCTGGGCACAGTAATAATATTTGATAACGTTGTCGGTCATTCAATGATATCAACCGTGGCCAAAGACGTCTTAAAGATGGCTCTAACGTGGACGTGGATCTATTTAGCATCTATCTTGGGCCCCTTGAAAAGTTCGTAATTTCAGTTTATGTTCATGTCGTTGTTCGATTTGAAATGTTCGTATTAACAGAATCACTGTTCCTGATTAGAATAGAACTGTTGTTTCCATAAACGAGATGAACTTGTCCATTTATTGAAGGCATATTTCGACGAATGATAGTTTGGAAAAGATTATCATAGAAATAAAATAAAATAGGGTATAAATATCAGACAGTTGTTTGTCGGTAGTTGATTTACTAATTCTGCATCCAGAATTATCTTTGAATTTGCGACTTTTTTGACAAATCATATGAATAACTTTAAATGAATGCAAAAAACTTGAAAATATTATATGTACTTCTATTTTCCAAAATGATCAGTTTTTTCAAGAGTATGAACCATTTGAAATAACGGTTCCGTAGATAAGGACAGAAAAATATTTTTCAGTGGATATTCGCCACCCTGTATCTTTTAATCGAATCCGAATTTTGAAAAAAGAATAGGAGAAGAGGGGAGTTAAGCAGAGTTTTACCCGCGAACACAAGTATCAAAAATTAGGGTAAAGGCACAATTATGGTTTCGGGTTTGGTTTGTTTTGTTTTGATGGCAGAACTGTATCTCCAAGAACCATACCGTCTCAGACATATGCTGATAAGGTTATCAACGCAGTTGTCTTTCAGTTTCACGAAGTCATTGGTCAAAAATTTCATCATGATAATAGACTGCCACTATAATATCCCAATAGTACGTACAACATGACATATGGTTTGATTTCAGAGGGATAACTTATTATTAGTGAATCACAGTAATGTCATATTCTACAACTATGATCGTTGGTCCTTTCTTTATGAAATCTCATCAACATTTATGAAATAAAAGTAACGGGAAATAAAATATTCTTAAATATACGAAAATTCATTTTTTCCATATGCTATGGCATATACAGGCAACAGTAGTGTTGCAACTATAGTTACGAAACTACTGACAAAGTTCACAAATGGAACGCTTGGTTCTTCTAGGAACATCAGTCCTACAAGATGCGTAAGCCCAATACAAGCAATTTATGCATCGGAACCAGTCTTCTCCAGGCTTAGATTGGGAAAAAAGATCATTACAATAATAGATACCTTGACAATTATTGTCTTCATCATCTCGAAAATGGCTAACATTATATTCTTCATTCTCTTCCTTGAATAATGCCATAGGGAGTTATCTCCTTGTCGTTAGAGGAGGTGTGGGCTCATTTTTGTTTATTTTATTGCTGTCATATTATGTGTAGAAGTTAAAACTAAGTACGTTTGTCGAGTCTTCGGCTCACGCTTGTCTTGACCACTTATAAATCGTCCTTTAGGGACTGGAGAAATCTCCTCATAGGAACAGCAAGCGTAGTATAAGATGCATCGCCTTTACAGTGTGACAAGAAAAACCTCGGACAAACTCTTTTTCATTTAACTTTATTAAACAGAAGGAATTGAACAAAACAACAACAAATAATAATAGCTTGAACATTTGTTAATAATATATTTCAGCCGTTTCGAAGTGGCTTCCTTTGGCGGCGATACACAGCTTCAGACGCTTCTTGAAATTTTCGGCAATGGGCCGCAGCTCCTCGGTTCCATTCCCACCGCAGAGATTGCTTCAGCGACTCCAAATTTTTGTGTTTTTTAGCACAAGCCCTGTGCTCCAAAATCGACCACACGCTGTAGTCCATTCGGTTGAGATCCGGTGAGTAGGGCGGCCATTCTGCAGATGAGATGGAACAAGGATAATGGGTCTTTCACCATTCTCGCGTCATTTTCGCTCTGTGAGCAGGAGCGGAGTCCTGATGAATTGTTGAAAGGTCCAATGCGTATTGCCGACGGCCGAAGTGCTGCTTGGCAAGTACTACAGCCTCGAGGATGTGGTAACGGTAGACTTCTTGATTGATTTTGACTCCTCGATCCACGAAAACTAAGGGAGTTTTACCACTGCCGCAAATTCCGCCCCAGACCATGACGGGTTGCGGATTTGGACGGTGTTCGACGATGGCCGATGTACCGGGAGCCTCTACGGACCAGATTCTGTCGTTTTGGTGATTGTGGGATTGTTCTACGCCCTACGGTGAAGAGCTTCTCGTCTGTGGAGAGAATTCGCTCCCATTGCTGACCGGCGGCGAGACGAAGGAGTTGGCGGCACCTTTCGAGTCGTACGCGCTTGTTTTCCTCCGTGAGGAGTTGAACCTTTTGGAGCTTGTATGGCTTGAGGTTGAGCTCCTTTTTGGCAATTTGACCGACTGATTCGCGGTTGATACCGGTCTCACAGGCTATTTTCCTCATGGAAACCCTCGGATTTCGATATACTCGCTTCTTGACGATGTTGCGATTGCTATAGGTGTATTGACAGTGCGTTTTCTACCACTTCCTGGACGACGACCATCATGGCCAAGCTCCTTGAAACGACGAATTGCATCGGACACGGTTTGTCGAGGCACATTGAGCAAACGACCAATTTCGCATTGACCTTGACGAAACAGCACCAAAATCGCACTACGTTTGTTTGACATTCTAAAACTCTGTGAAATGAAATTATATCAAACTGAAAATTCACATATCAGTACAGGAACGTGTAGAGAAACCAAGAGAATAAAAATTATTTGGCTGCGCTGAAATACTTTTGTTCCAGACCACAGCAAAATTTGTCCGAAGTTTTTCTTGTCACCTTGTAGTAGCCGTAGATGAATGTTTTTGAGACAAGTTCTGGTTTTATTTTTGCTGATGGAGCCTGAGATGAATTGTCTTTGTTTTGTCCGATAGATACTGTTAATTCAGCTGAAATACCTATTTTGTCCGTTAACTGTATATGTCATTTTGTCCATATAGCTTTATGAAAATAGAAATATATCGAATGAATACAAAAAGTAGATTTAATATAAAAAAGCTTAGTGATGCAATGATAATTGAGTAATGTTTTAAATGAATGCAATATAAATGAAAAAATGGTGGAAAGGGCCATTTATTCTAAAAATTTGGCGCAATGAAAAAAACTCGTGACCTATTGATTCCTGTTATCACTCATATCGACCCAATAAACTAGAATAGAGCTATGAGATACTAAATTAAAAAAAAAAACACCTGAGGTGGTAGCAATCGTGAAAACCATTTGGCAAAATATTAGGCAGAATATTTTCAATAACTTGGTGGAAAACATGTAGGGCAGTTATTGATGCACGTGGTTTCAGAAATTTTCATATTTTCTAGTTTTCGTAAAGTTTTATACTTTTTCGAATATTGTATTTTCGAAACTCTACATATACTTAGTTCAAAAGCAAATTGAGGTATTATGTAGATTGTAGAGTATAGACAAACAAAAATTTAATTAATCCAATATGTTTCATTCAGTTCATTTACTTCATTACCAAATATACGGTGATAAAAACGAAAACCAAGAACTGGAAAATATCGCAAAAACTTGGAATTTGTTTATGAATGTAAATCCGAAAAATACTTCAATAAATGTAAAAAATGAGATATTTAGATTTACAAATATAGTGAAGTTCGCTTTCTCAGAGTTATCAGCTAATCCAACACGTTTACACACAATAGGATTCCTTAAAAATCATTTATCAATTAATTAGGTGTAAATAAGCTGCTCCGGGTGTAGATCTCATGAATATTCAGCGTGTTAATTACAATCATAATAGGGCACTGCATATAATGAACATCTGCCTGATTCAACTCCTTATCTACCCATTCAAATGAAGATTGCATTGTGTAAATGTTAGAAGAACTTGAGCTCGCTAAATTTATGAGCGAAAAAAGCTGTTCCATTGGATGGTCTCCTCCGAAAACTACTCAATATGAATGAAGTTTTTCGAAGAGACAATATTCCACAATAATAATAGTTGCGCGAAAACAACGACGTTCACGTGGATTTTCCATCTTACGTCGACGATTTCAAAGTCACATCAGGGGTGCTAACCCATGTTCTCCAAATACATCTATACGTTATAATTCTTCAAGAATTCATGAGCTCAAAGAGAGTTTAATGATTTCTTCAAACGCATGAATGAGCAAGATTGAAAGCCTTAATAGATATATATTCGTTAATATTGAAAACTACCGATCTAATTAAAAGTTTTGGCCGTATTTCCCAGGATATTTTTTCAAATCTACTACTTACGTGAAATGTAGAATTGTTTTTCTTTTTCATCATAAATATAAAAAAACGAATCGGACTTTCTAGATCGTGATTCCTAAGAACAACAAAAAGGGACAAGTCAAATGAGACAAGGAGAGGTGTTGTGATATACGGTAAGACTAGAGTAGAAGCAGCCGAAGGACGGTTTTTATGCGGCGGGGACCTCTCTTGAGATAACGATCTCAATGAACAGCCTCAAAATAAAGCTTGATAGATTTATGAATGTAATTATCGGAGTGAAATCATATAAATAACCAATGATATATGAATGTTTCTTCGAGACCTTTCGATTATCTGAAAATATCTGGAAATTGGTCATATACCTACCTATTTGGGGCAACATCGAAACAGAGAGAAAATGTAAACATGTAACTTGGACTTTTTAAAACTTTTGAGGAATTTATTGAATTCAATGTTTCGTTTCGCTGCCAATCAATTGACAGTCCTCGAAAAAGTTTTGATAAGAGCGTGTTATCTAGTGTTCCTAGAAGGTTTCGTGTTTTTGTTGATAATAATAACGAGGTTTCCAATAAAAGGTGTTATTCTGACATTCAAGAAAAATGCAATTTTTTAGGTAAATTATCGGATAGGAAGGTATGCCGATAAAAAAAATGGGAAATAACATCAGCCAAATGGTAAAGTGGCTGCCCTATGTCCTAGATAGCCTCACGAATTCCATCTTTGAGGTCTTGAATCGACGCTGGGCTCTTGGCGTAGACCTTTTCTTTCAAATGGCCCCAAAGGAAGAAGTTGCAAGGTGTTAAATTAAAAGATCTCGGTGGCCAATTGTGATCACCTCTTCGAAAGATAACACGGTCTGGGAACTCTTCCTGTAAAAGTTCAATGGTACCGTTGCTGTGTGTGCCGTCTTGTTGAGAGTAAACGTTGTCCAGATCGAATCCATCCAATTCCGGCCATCAAAAATCATTAATCATCTCTCGATAGGGGCGATATATCCAACCATACACCGTAACTGTTGCTCCAGCCCCATTTTCGAAAAAGTAAGGTCCAATGATCCGCCGGTCCATAAACGGTACCAAACAGTCAAACGTTGAGGATAGAGAGGCCTAGAATTTTGTCTATTCGTCCAAAAAAAACCTATTTTCCGGACTTGTTACGTAAATTACTATTTTGAAGAGCTGATTTTTTTTGCATAATATAGGATCAAAAAAAGATACCATTCGTATTTAAAATAAGAAAGTTGTTTTTCTCCACCCTTTGAACAAGAGATAAAAAAACTGAATACGATGTCGTATTGCTAATGAAAAAGTGCCTGTAGAAAATTTTTGCCGTTTTAAATATTTCAGAAAATGAAGAAGTTATGGCACATTTTCAAAATCGCCAAAATTTCGTTATATCTTCAAAACAAATGAAGATATCATCGAACGGCTTTCAGTTATGGAGTTTTCATGAAAATCGAACTCAGGACTCCTTTCAACAGAAACAGCCAAAATCAAGCAATTTGGGTGACCCTGTACATTCACCGTATCTGTTGCTCCAACATCATTTTCGAAAAGGGAAGGTCCAACGACCATGCCGGACCATAAACCGCACCAAACAGTCACACGTTTAGGATAGAGAGGCTTTTCAACAATAACTCTTGGGTTTTCCGATCCCCAGATGCACTCAAGATGACGTTTCGATGGAATTCCGGATCTCATTCATTTCAATGACCCAATCAGCAAAGACACGACTTTGTTTGTCACACGGCTTGAGATATTATGTTAACTGAACTTTATAAGCCTTAATACCCAAATATTTATGCAAAATACGGTGTAATGACTGGTGTGATGCCTAATTCCAAAGAACGACGAGAAATGGACAAGCCTGCATTCTCTGCAACACTTTCGGCTACAGCAGCAATATTCAGGGCTGTTCTTGAACGTTATGCACGGGTTTCATTCTTCACATTACTAACTTGTCCTAACAGCTCAAAGGACCCCGCACACTTACTTAGGAAAAGCGGGTCCAGTGAATTTTCCTCATTTTTACATATTATATTTATATTAACCTTAAGAACAATATATCAGATTTTCACGAAGGTTTTACATTCGGTTTGGTCTATAGGGAGTTCCAAAATTGCAGCTACGGAAAAATGAATCTTTAAATTTCGATGATAATTCTTCTAATTTTCAGAATTTCTTCATGATGCCTTGGGTTCTGGATAACAAGATATTACAGATATTCAAACACCGCCCACCACGTTAAGTTTTGTTATACAGGCTGTTCCATGAAGCTGTATAAGTAACTGTATGTAACTTTGTTAGTGACTTTGGGACCACCCTGAGTTTTTCAAAATATGATACCATGATGTATGTCCACCTCTGTAGGAAGTTTCATCAATGTACAAAGAACAGTTGCAAAATTATTCTGGTTTGAATTCGGATTTCATACAATTTTTCCTTAAAACTTATCTGCCGTTGAGATTGCTGTCAAGGAATATAGGTTTCCATTCAGTATAATTATTATGATATGTATTGCCGGTCGGTCCAAAGGTGTTTTTTTTCAGGAATGTACAGGATGGACATAATTCGGTGTCACTAATCTCCTCATTTCGCTATCTCAAAATCTGTTTATACAGAGTGTAACAGCAAAATGGAATAAATTCGATAACGAATAAATGAGGGCGTGTTGGGAAAAACGCTCGGACACGTCGATTTGTAATTTTAAATGCGCATTTTCTTCAAGAAAATAAAATTATATAGGGTGTTCCATGCGACCGTGGCCAATACCAACTTTCTTATTTCAAATGCAACCCCCTGTATATTATTTATTTTTTGGATTCTTCAGAGAGTTCTAGACACAATTCATGCACAATGTCCTATACCTATCTTTTACTATTTCGGAAATACTAAGTGTTTTCAGATATTTTACAAAAATTAACATTTTAAATGAAAATTATTTTATTTCACGAATTCGATACATTGCACTGAATACTCAATACATTTACCTCTTGATAGGAAGAAAGTAAGCAAAAACCATTACGCCTGAAATGTTGAGTAACGTTAGAAGACAATTCTTCACCAGATTAGCATATTGCCAAGACGTTCGCGGCGAGCATTTTTAACATTTCCTACATTGACATTAATGTGTTTTTTTTTAATAATTAAGAAATAATCAGTATTACTTATTAGGTTTTAAGTGTAATGTACCGAATTTGTGAAATAAAATAATTTTTATTTAGAACGTTGATTTTTGCAATAAATCTGAAAACACTTACTTCCGAAATAGTTAAAGATAGGTATAGGACATTGTGCATGAATTGTGTCTAGAATTCTATGAAGAATCAAAAAAATAAATAATATACAGGGGGTTGCATTTGAAATAAGAAAGTTGGTATTGGCCACGGTCGCATGGAACACCCTATATAATTTTATTTTCTAGAAAAATATGCGCATTTAAAATTACAAATCGACGTGTCCGAGCGTTTTTCCCAACACGCCCTCATTTATTCGTTATCGAATTTATTCCATTTGGCTGTTACACTCTGTATAAACAGATTTTGAGATAGCGAAATGAGGAGATTAGTGTCACCGAATTATGTCCATCTTGTACATTCCTGAATAAAAACACCCTTGGACCGACCGTCAATACCTATCATAATAATTATACTGAATGAAAACCTATATTCCTTGACAGCAATCTCAACTACAGATAACTTTTAAGGAAAAATTGTATGAAATCCGAATTTAAACCTGAATAATTTTGCAACTTTCTACAGAGGTGGATATACATCATGGTATCATATTTTGAAAAACTCAGGGTGGTCCCAAAGTCACTAACAAAGTTACATTCAATTACTTATACAGCTTCATGGAACAGCCTGTATAACGAAACTCAACATGGTGGGCGATGTTTGGATATCTGTGATATCTTGTTATTCAGAACCCAAGGCATCATGATGAAATTCTGAAAATTAGAAGAATTATCATCGAAATTCAAAGATTCATTTTTCCGTAGCTGCAATTTTGGAACGCCCTATAGACCAAACCGGATGTAAGACCTTCGTGAAAATCTGATATATTGTTCTTGAGGTTGTTATAAATATAATATGTAGAAATGGGGAAAATTCACTGAACCCGCTTTTCCTAAGTAAGTGTGCGGGGTCCTTTGTCCACCAATTTCTGTATTGCGGTGCGACAAGGTGCTTCACGACATCCCAAAAATGTTTTACGAGTTTTACGAACCGTCCCTGCCAAATTTTCACCATTTTATGGTGAATTTTAATAAATTCAATGCCTTGTTGGAGCTTGTATCGTTCCATTTTTATTAATGGCATAGTTTCTACTTGTCAAATATCAACAAGTGTCAGCTTCAACAGTGACAACTACTGAAATAGTGGGCTCTTCAAAATAAGACCTCTTATTGAAAACCCCTTTAGCATTCTACAGAAATTGGCGGGTACTTCATAAGGGTGCCGAAACAACTACACGTACGGCCACCTCATCCTTGGTTTTTTCTGCCGCTGAATGATGTTGCCTCAACCGTGCTAATTTATGAGGATTATTACTGGGACTATAAGATCTTGACTTATTCATTGCTTACCAGTCGTTTCAAACATTGTCCCTGCCTATAATAATTGCAGCTTCGAATTATTGGAATAAATTTCACTCCTCTCCGAATTCATTTCCTTTACCGTCTTATATTCCAATCAATATAATTCTGAGATTTAATTCGCCTAGACCTTTTTGGTACCATTGTTTTTACTCAATATTGTAGGTCTACTCCTCTCAAAACTGTAGTTTATAACAAAACACAGTGTTATAGGCGTAATTACCCCATATAAACTGCTCCACATGAGTTAGGGATATTGACTTAAATTGCAAAAAAATATATTTAAAATAAGATATTTGTGATGAAAATTTAAATTAATATGATTTCAAGTGGCAAATTAATTTTAGCCTGTAGGTCTGCAGCGTATACAGGGTGGTTAAAAATATCGAGTAAAATAACGAAATTGTATTCCCTGAGAATTCAAGCATTTTAAAACTATCAATACAATGTATGGCCTCCACGGGCATCAATAACAGCTTGACATCTTCTTTGCATACACACGAGGTTGTTGAACATTTCTTGAGGAATTTGGTTCCATAAACGGGGCAGAAGCTCTCTCAGATCATTTAAGGATTCTGGGGTAGGTTGATGAATATCTAATCTTTTTTGGAGCATATCCCATGCATGTTCTATGCAATTCAAATCTGGTGAGTGTGGAGGTATTGGTAAATGTGTAATACCAAGCTCCTCGCGCGCATTCTCAACTATGGCTGCACGGTGCAGTCTAGCGTTATCGTCTAGAAATTGAAAAGTTTCACCAAAAGCATCGTGAAAATTTGGCACAACATTGTCAATGGCATGCTCCCTATAGTGTAAGGCGGTCATATTCCCAGGACAAGTGTAGATCTGTGCGGCCCATACCATAACACTACCCCCTCGGAATGAATGGACTTCTTGGACATAGCGACGATTACGGGGTATACGTGGGATTGTTCATACCCTTATTCTTCGAGAATCTGAAAATCGTCCACATCTGGATTCATCAGTGAAAAGGACACTGCGCCATTGAACGTTCCAATTGATATGTTGCCTTGCCCATTCCAATCTTTGACGCTTATGGTCACGTGTTAATGGAACTCTAAAACCTAGATTCATCTCTCTCAAACGTCGTCTGATGGTTTCGATGGAAACTTGGATTCGATCTGCATTTTGAAGAGTATTCCGTAGCATTCTACGCGTAGATGTAGGGTTTCTTCTCGACGAAACGGTGATGAAACGATCCTGAGCAGGTGTTGTTTTTCATCGCCCACCAAGCCTTGGTCTTTCCAACACGGAACCTGTCTCCCTGAACCTATTCCAAAGTCGAGAAATCACACTTTGACTGACTTATAGCCTTTCCGCTACAACCTGAGTTAGGCCACCCTGTAGCATTCCGATAGACCTATTAGCCTCAGCGTTTGTTAATTTACGTCTTGGCATTTTCAGAAAACTTTTTTCCAACCGAAGCCGTCGATAAACTGACTTCATTTCAAAATAGAACATTCATGAAGAACATGCAAAGAACCAAACTTCAGAAAAAAGGCGACCAGAATACCAGATGGACGAAATGTCTCATACTAATTTTTATTGGATCGATTCAAGTTGTTTTAAATGATTACAGGGATTTTCTCGAAGATTACATACTTTCAAAAACGATTGAATACGATATCCCTAACTCTTGTGGAGCAGTATATTTGTCTTAATAATGTTAATATTCGTATTCAAAATACCAGCTTTTTGGAAGCTCACTCTCAGATTGTGACATCAATGTTAACTTTGTCATTGAACACTAAGAATAAGGCGTTTCAACATCCATTTGAAAAAGCTGAACGAAACCCAATGGTGTCAATCGGCCCAGATTGTTCTTAAATGAATTAACACTCTCACTATTCACTAACGCAGATGGAAGCCGATTCCAAGAATGGAAAAAGCGACTGGGAAAGAAATTCTCTCGCCGCATGATGAGAATTTCCTCGATATGATTCGAACTGTTGACCAGTAAGAGCAAACTAGTGTTGACATCGTACAGCTATGGGATGATTTCTATAGATACAGGATGTACTAGGTGTATTTGATCAAAAATAATGAGAACAGGTGGGGTGGGTGGATTGAACAGGGTGAAAGTCAGTCATAGCCCGCCAGATCACCAGACTTAAATAGTTCAGATTGCTTTCTATACTGACATGACAATTTTGATTTTTCTGAGTATTTCCGTAGAAATTTTCGAAATTTGCAATCGAAATTGACATGTCACATGGAATGCATTGTAATATTTATGCGAAATTTCAGCTGAGTATCTTGTGAAATGCAGATACTATAAGAAAAAACTTGAAAAAATTTAACACTAACACTCTGTATCTCGAATACGAAACGCTTGCGGTCCCATGTATATGAGACTTTTATTCTTGAAATTATTCAAGGAATTTCCCCTCTTTATTTGTACCTCTAATTGGGATATCCTGTATACAGGGAGTATTTTGAGGCGAGGCTTTTCTTTTGGCAAGTGATAGAAATCATCAAAATAAATTTTATCGAAAATTTCTTATATGAAATGTTCAATTTAAAAAATGTATAAAAAATAATATCTCTACATCTCTGCACCAGGTTTATGAACATCCGCGAAGTTCGGTGATTTCTTAGCGGAAATCTTGTTCTGTACAACTTATACGCTGAGCTGGCGTTTGTTTTGATTCACCATGAATTAAAAGCATATCAACAAGTTCATTATTTGAATGAACGTGCGGCATTTTCGAAACAAAACACTCGTACAATCTCCACCGTACCCTCGCCGAAGATCACTGATCACAATCGATATTCTGAGCCATGTATGATAAGAACACAAAAAACAAGATGTTGAATTTGAAATCTACGGAAAAGCAGGCGAGGGAGCAGGTTCGGAAAGATGAATTTTCAGATTCACCTAAAACTAAAAAATATTCTTGTTTCATTTACTCGAAACAGGCGCATAATTCATACAAAAAATTTTTGGTAAAATGCCCTCACCTTGAATACATAAAAGAAACAGCTGGCCACAATCTCGGCTTCTAGATTTGCATGCTTTCTCTTCGATAAATGAATTTTTTCAGATAAATTTATTTTTTCAGATTATGTTGGGTATTTATGTACCTAACTAGTTATGTCTTTGTCATGTCCTTTTTTGTAAATGTCAATTTATTTTCAGAAGACTGCCAGCGACAAGATGTTCGTATATTTTTCATAAATAGAAAAAAAATTGGTTTCTTCAAAATCAACACAATTCTGATGTTTTTTTTGTGCACATTTTCAATTATCTTCGAATTTGGACTTTTTTGGTAGTCAATCAAGATGATTATCGATGGTGACGCTTCGGAAATGATACATATTTTTAGAATATCTCTGTCTGTAGCTTCACGCTGACAGATATCAGAGCGATGTTGAAATTTTAATCCTCAAAATTTTCCGTTTGCAATAACAGCGTGTCTGTTTCGACTGAACGTGAATGCCTACACTTCATTCACTTCTATAAAGTATCCCAGTTGGCCATGATTTAGGTTTATCAAGTTCTCCTACTTAAAATTGATGTAGGTTGGCACTCGAGAAAGTAAAATGATTTTGAGAGATGTTGCCAATGAAATTATTTATTATTTACTTTTTTTAACTTTGTAAATGAAGTTAGTTCTTTTAAGGTTTAACTGTGACCCAGGTCTAGTGGTATCACTACATTCCCATACCGTAGTATTTCAAGTTGAGCAAAAAGGTGTTTAAATGTCTTCTGTAGGCTTATTTCTTAAAAATGTTGAAAAGTGGGTAATTCAACGGTTCGTTTATAAGTTTTTCTGTCGGGTTATTCGAGTACCCTTATTCTTTTTCCGAATGAACTTTCACCAAGTAACGCGTCCATTATTTTTCAGTAAAATTTCAACATTCGATTCTTGATTTCCGTACAAGAAAACAACATGACTAAATCTCCCAACCATGTTTATATACGTGAAATATTTCCAGTATTAACAGAGAAAAAAATTCGCAGGTCTTTGCAATTATTGAATTCATTATTTTCCCATAGTAAATAAACATTCTGATAAATAAGTAATTACTACGATCTCTATGTAGAAAAGACAACGTTGCTCATTCATCTGACAGAAGAATGACTATAACCTAACATATTCAAAATATACGCGGCGAAATGTTTCAGAATGTCATGGCCAACCGAGAAACTTTATAAAAGTTAATGGAGTTTAATTATTGATGGAAATTCGAATTGGGAAATCACCTACCTTTCGTATGTGCAGACGATTTATCTAAAGCTTTCGAGAAATGTTCATCGACCACTGAGGCCGCGTCACCCTGGTAATGCGTAAAAACTACGCAATTGGCCGAAACGTATTGGGCGCGCGACCCACTCGCGTCCTGAGAATCCTCATCGTCGCCCTGATGATGATCTGAAAAGAAACAAACTATTTTGAGTACAAATCCCAAACATCAAGGATGTATTAAAATCTAGTTAGCCTAGACCAGTACCCTGCATAAACAAAATATTGCGATAACATATCAACGAACAATAACTTATTAGAAGTGTCAGTGTAGATTTCGACGTAAAAAAAGTAAACCAGCGTTACGCAATAAATTTAAAAAAAAAGATGTCCACCTAAATTGTAAAAATCGAAAATTGGAGCATCGAGCCATCATCTCCTATATTTAAAAGGGTGAGCAGATTTACGAAGATATGCTTAATACCCTTGGTGATCAATGTCCTTCGTATGCGACCGTGAAAAATTGGACTGCAAGCTTCATAAGAGGTAAATTTTCCATTGAAGATGATGACCGATCGGGAAGGCCAGTTTCTGTGTCAGTCCCCGAAAGTATCGATGCAGTTCATGACATGATTTTATCAGACCGTCGAATTGGGCTAAAACGGTTATCTGAAGCACTGAAGATTTCATACGAACACGTTCATTATATAGTTCACGTCAATTTGGACATGAGAAATTTTTCTGCAGAATGGAACCCCAAATGTTTGAATGTGCAAGGGTAGAAGCCACTGGCGGATGCAGAGGGGGCGGCCGTGGTGGCCATGCCCCCCTCCCCTTGGAACTTGAAATATTCGAAATACTAAAACGTTGGTAAAAAAATTTCTGTCCATTGATGGCCCCCCCTGGATGAATTCATGCCCTACCCCCCTGAAAAACGGTCTTGATCCGCCAGTGGTAGAAGCATCGCGTTCGATCTGTGTTCGATTTTGAAACGATGTAGACTTCTTAAACCGAATGGTTACTTTGGATGAGACTTGGGTACATTTCTATGATCCAGAAACAAAGCAACAATCGATGGAATGGCGACACTCTGATGGTTCTCCAAGACCTAAGAAGTTTTCGTGTCCAAAAATCTGCTGGAAATATTCTTGCTTCAGTTTTTTAGGATTGCCATGGAGTAATCATGATTGATTTCTTGGATAAGGGTAGAACAATAACTGGAGATTACTATTCGACATTACTGACCACTCAACGGAAAAAAATTTAAGAGAAAAGACGCGGAAAGCTATCCAAAGGTATTTTGTTCTCACAGGACAACGCCCCAGTACACAAATCTCATGTTGCCATGCAAAAAATTTGTGATTTAGGTTTAGAATTACTAAAACTCCATCTCTTTCCTCAACTGAAAAAAAGTTTAAAAGGTCGTGATTTTTTTTCCAAC
Source organism: Adalia decempunctata (assembly GCA_951802165.1). NCBI lineage: Eukaryota > Metazoa > Arthropoda > Insecta > Coleoptera > Coccinellidae > Adalia > Adalia decempunctata. The sequence continues at coordinate 57,717,876 of OX637696.1, read as the reverse complement.
GAGGAGGTAATAAAAGCTGTGGAGGTTTGGTTTGCAGAGCAAAGAGAAACATTTTTTTCGAAAGGTCTAGAGACGTTGCAGGTTCGCTGTAATAAATGTATTCAATTAAGAGGAGGAATGTTGAATTAATAAAATATTTTGACATTGAAATTTTGTTTGGTTCTATAGTAGGCTAAGAATTTTTCAATATATCCTCGTAAGGTTTGCTCGGCCGCGTGAAGTTAGCGGCAAAATGTCGGCAAAAATGCTGAAATAATTCCCAATATTGGAATATTTGATGCCCAGTTTGTACCGTTTGAATCAATTTGAGCACCATTATAGTTTACAAGAGAAAATTATTAATCGGTATTCAGACGGATTTTGCATTTCGGAAAAAGTTTTCACTTCGAAATCCAAAATTCGTCTGAATACCGATTAATAATTTTCTTCTATACATTTCACAGACGTTTATCTCCATTTTATAGTTTTTAAGTTATTCGAGTTTGAAGATTTTGGTGCTAGCTTCACACTTAACTCCAACATTTCCTGATTTCGAAAAAATTTTAATGTCAATATTTAGTGCTCAATTGTAGTTTTTGAGATATTTCAGATTGAATATGCTGGTGCCAGCTTCATACTTAGCACCAACATATTACAACTTTTTACAAAATTTCGATGCCAATACATATTTTGGGCCGAATTTGAGCCCATTTGTGCAGCCGTTCAAAAAACGGCATCCCTAACATAGTAGTTTTTGAGATCTACTATTTGATGCTCAATGTATGCCAATTTGTGGATAAAAAAATGGCTTTGATATCTTGGATAGTTTTCGAATTATAAACAATAATTTATTTTATTTGATTTCTGTTACATATTAACTTCTCTTGAACTGATGAATAGACCTCTGATTATTTAGCAAATAATTCCTTGCGTTACTGGAACAATCGATTGTTGACGGGGGTGAAAATATGTTGAATTAGGAAAATTGTTGAGGAATGTTATTTCTATATTGTTTTTATTTCGAAATTAAATGAAACAGACAACCAAATTCAAATCGCAACAGGAAAAACAGTCAATTTAACATTTTGCACAACCCCACCAACACGACTGATACAACAGACACTTGGCATTTGAGTGGCAAATAAAGCTAAAAAAACCTGTACAACAAAAATATAAAATACGTTCTGGTGAATCTTGAAATAGTACATTCTGGATGATCGATTTATCTGTGGTCACAATTAGGTATTCAGAAATCAGAAAACTATTACTTTAAGTTTAGAAATTAATTTTTGCGTTCAACATATGAATAAATACCGGGTGTGCCACTTGAAATAAGTTCTGATCCTTCTGGCGTATAGGCGGGTGAAAATGCTGCGCATTCGACATACATTTGTTATGAGGAATACTTCTAACGATATAAAGAGTTATTTCAGAGTAATTTCAGATAGTGAAACATTTCAAAAGGATGGATTTGACTATATAAGGACATAGGAGTTTCACCTGACGTTTCGCCAACAACTGCTCTAGGCATCTTCAGCTTAAGAGATCCAAGAATCATCTCATCTCAAAATATAAATTCGGATTATAAAAGGTTTTTTTTCATAAGAGGTGTTATTTTGATTGGCCCCCTATTTCGGCAGATGTCATCTTTTGACATTTGACAAGTGGAAACTACGCCATTAATAAAAATGGAACGAACACGCTTCAACAACGTATTGAAATAATCAAAATTCACTATAAAACTGGTGATAATTTGGCAGAGACAGTTCGTGGAACTCGAACATTTTTGGGTCGTCGTGAGGCACCTTGTCGAACCGCAATACAGATGGAAAAATTTGAGCTGTTGGGACAAGTTAGGGATGTGAATAATAAAACACATGTACGTCGCCCAAGGACTGCCGAAAATTTTGCTGCTGTAGCCGGAGGTGTTGAAGAAAACACACGTTTGTCGGTTCCTCGTCGTTCTTTGGAAGTAGGCATTCATAAACGTCATTTAACCATATTTTGCATACAGATTTGGGTCTCAAGGCTTATAAAGTTCAGTGTTCAGTAAACGGGCATGGGGGCCATGGCCCCTCTTGGACCTCAAAATTGACAAAAAGCCCCTGGATAGTAGAGTTCAATCGATCCATAATATTTTTAATAAATTAATTCATGGCCCCCCCTGAAAATATTTATGCCCCCCACTCCCTGAAAAACTGTCTGGATCCGCCAGCGCACCACACCTGTTACATTTGCGTCTGCTGAAAGACGTTTTTCGAGGCTAAAAGTTATCAAAACTTATTCGAGGAGTTCGATGGTACAAGATTTCAGTCTCCGAAAAAACCGTAAACATCAATTTTGAAATTTAACATTACTTTTAAAATTTATCATCTCCGAATTTGTTGGATTTGTAAATCTTCCGAAGTAAAATCTTTTAAAACACGAATTTTATTTATTTGTAAAACTCTGGCAGTTTTCGTCAGACATGACAAAATACCTAAACCGAACGACCCGACTGGATTTCGAATCACAATAATCACATACTTTTCACAAAGGACAAAGGGCCTCGCAAAGACCTGCTGCCCGCAGCCTCGCAATGGGTAAGGCCGCCGCTGCTCATTGGAAAACCATTTATTCTTGGTACCGTTAAATGAATCTCCGTATTTTTCACTGAATGTTTTATCAGTCCTACTAAATCTATACTCACTCTACTCAATATAAGTATGGTACATGAGTAATGCACGGAAACAAATGTCGGTATCTCTTTTATCAAAGAAAAACATTCACCTCAACACCACTATCAATTTGCAATGCGAATCAAATCAAATACAGAAGCTTCACAGAAACACCTCTATCAGCTAGGCATTCGATTGTTGGCATTCCGAGTATCCAAAAACATTAACACATATCAACTTTCGATTTCACGCAGTCTGTTGCTTTCAACACGTCATGCATAATTGTATTGTATTGAAGGCAACATCTTGAGAAGATATGATATGGATGATTCCATGCACAGTTGGCCAAATTCCAAATTAACCTTGACCGCCAAACGAAATCTCGCCACCGAAATTAATTAGAACCGAAAGAATGTGCCCATGGAAAAATGGCGCCGGTGAGCTTTGTTATTCCTTCAGCAATATAATATAACGAACTACTTTTTTGGATATACCTCCCAGATGTGTACCACACAAATATATGATTCGTGGTATTAAGTGGTGAAAGAAACATTGATAATCATATTCTGATGAAGGCTTTCACGGCCGATTCAACTGCACTATTAGAAAATTCCCGGCTTTCTCGCTGCGGTTTGATAGGAATTCCACAGAGGTACCTCGGTCGGAGATTATCTACAAGGAAGAAATGCTCGTAATTTCAGTTTATGTTTATTTCGATGTCAGTATTGAAATAAAGGGTTTTCCAATAAGAGGTGTTATTTTGACATAAAAAAAAATGCATTTTTTTTAGATAAATGATCGGATGTTAATTTCATTATAAAGAGGAAGGTATTCCGTAAATAATGAGAAATAACATCATCCAAATGACCACCACGACAACAAGACCATATCCTTTTCATGAAATTTTCCGTAACCAAATCGCAAAGTGACTGCCGTATGTCCTCGATAGCATGACGAATTCCATATTTGAGGTCTTGAATCGACGATGGAGTCTTGGCGTAGATCTTCTCTTCCTCTTGGCCCCAAACGAAGAAGTTGCAAGGTGTTAAATCACAAGATCTCGGTGGCTAATTGTGATAACCTCTCCGAGAGATAACACGGTCCGGAAACTTTTCTCGTAAAAGAGCAATGGTTTCGTTGCTTGTGTGGGACTTAGCGCCGTCTTGCTGAAAGTGAACTTTGTTCAGATCAACATCATCCAATTCCGGCCATAGAACATCATTAATAATCTCTCGATAGTGCAATACATTCACCGTAAAGCCCGCAACGGACGGCGAGCGATAATATAATATATATTATAGCTTTGCATTGACATATGTCATTTTAGTATGGAAAAATATCGGAATATATATTATAGCGTCGTCCGCGGGGCTTGGTGCATTTTCATAAGGAGCGATATTGGTGTAATGTATGAGATATATGTAATATATATTATATTATCGCTCGCCGTTAGGCAAGTGGTGTAATTCATCAAGTGTGTTTTGACCATTACCGCGAATTGAACACTATACTTTATAGTCGACTCCTTCAGTAAAAGTAGAATTTATCTGTATTTTGAAAATTGACAACAGTTGTCGAAATCGATCTCTGTGCTCGAAAATCGAATGTATATCGAATCCCATAGAAAACGTCAAAAATTCAAGTTTTCCAAATGCAATTTTTGGATATTCAAACCCAAGAAAATGTAGAAATGGATGGCGAGAACGTTACCTTGATGTCTGGAAAATAGAGTTCCCAAACGATTCGACTTTCTTATTCTTTTCGTAAGTAATTCAATTTTATCTACTCTCATAGAATAATATATCCATTATTCAACTGATTTTGATCTGTAATAGTCTCTATAAACCAATAGCGTGAGTTAATAATAACTCACGCCTATAACTCACTCTGATACAAATAGGAAAAATGTAGCTTACGAAATGAATAAAAAGTCGGGTTACTGAGGGACTCTATTTCAAACATCTAGATAACGTTCTCGCCGTCCATTTCCACATTTTCTCAGATCTGAATATCTAAAAATTCTATTTGGAAAACGGTTTCCTACGGGATTCGATATCGATTCGATATTCGACCACAGAAATCGCTTTTGACAACTGTTGTCGATTTTGAAAATGCAAATTAATTCGAATTTTACTGAAGATGTCGAAGATAAAGTATACCTATTGTTGAATTCGCGGTAATGGTCATAACACACTTGATGAAACATTACCGCTCATTGAACAATATACTATTTCCTATTCGTATTAGAGTGAGTTATAGGCGTGAGTTATTATTACCTCACACTATTGGTTTATAGAGACTATAACAGATCAAAATCAATTGAATAATGGATATATTATTTACGAATCCTCCAAGGTGGAAATGGGCCTCAGCACTCAAGATGATTTTTCGATGGAATTTCGGATCATTTTCATGCATTTCGAGGTCCCAATCAGCAAAGACACGACATTGTTGATGATCGTCCGGCCTGAGTTCTTCAACTAAACCCAAATATTCATGCAAAATTCCGTTCAATGACGTTTGTGGAATGCCGTAATCCAAAGAAAGACGAGGAATGGACGAACATGGGTTTTCTTCAATACTTTCGGGTACAGCAGCAATATTCTGGGTTTTTCTTGAGCGACGCGCACGGGTTTTATTCTTTGCATCACTAACTTGTCGCAATGGCTCCAATTTTTCGACCAATTTCTGTATTGCGGTTCGACAAGGAGCTTCACAACGACCCAAAAAAGTTCGAGTTTCAAGCACCGTCCCTGCCAAACTTTCACCATTTTCATAGTGAATTTTGATAATTTCAGTGCGTTGTTGAAGAGTGTATCGTTCCATTTTTATTAACGACGTAGTTCGACTTGTCAAATGTCAAAAAATTACAGCTTCAAAAGTATTATCTACAGAAATAGCGGGCTTATCAGTAGTTATATCACAAAAGATTGAATTTCCGTGATAAGTCTATCGATTTATTTTCAAACGAAAATGAGTTGCTTGAAAACATCGCGAGTCCGGAGGACGAGTGGTGTTTCCTTGAAGCAAATCATTTGAGTTAGGAAATAAAAGATAGACTTTTATAAGGTAAATTCAATCTCGAGTGAAATTTTACAAAACCATTTCACGAACGGAATAAAAGGTCAGAAACTCCATATTCGAGAAAAGCAAGGAAAAACTCATGTTGAAGTCTACAATTTATATTTATCAGTTGTCAAACCGTTCTTATCCATAGTTCAATCACAGATTACTCTGTAGTTCAATCGTTGAAAATATCGAAATTGTCAGACCAATCATAATTAAGAGACAGTTGGTATTATGGCGAAAATACGAGCTGACTGTGATTGGTCAGTTTTCGAAATGAGTGGAATAGTCAAAATAACACAACCTTTAGTTAAAAGGTTAATGAACCAGAGTTTAAAAGCTCTTGACTTCACGTCAATATTTAGGTGTTTTCAGATCATGTGAGATGAGAACTCTCTTGAATTGATAACGATCAAGTATAACGAAGATATTTATTGATGATTTCATTTTCTGACTTTGGAATCATACTTTCATATGTTATATTTCTATGAAATTATGCAATTTTGTCGTGGATTCCCAAATATGTTCATGAACGGATCTGATTTACTTGAATTTGGTGATTCATGGAACACCTTTTTTTTAAATAAAAATATATTGAGGATTTTCTAGCCGTGGTTCAATAGAAATTTCACCTATGAAATTCCTATTGGACCACGTCTAGAAAACCATTCTAGATTTGAAATTGATTCCGGACGTAAAAGCCTTCATCAAAACATTTTCTGTTTTTCTAACACTACATTATTAAAATTGAATATGTGAGTAACTCACCCTCGGTACTACTCCTACCGTGAAGACTGCAATCTTCTTCTTTTCCTATTCGAAGGGGACTCGAAGGGGAGACCCCACCTGTTGAACTGACTGAACCACCCGAACTGTGTGCAGATCCTTGAAGATATATACTATGTCCCGCAAGCGGATGTGTATCCGTCAATCCACCGATCGCACCAACACTACTAGTTGCACTTGATTGTGGTAAAGAATGGGCTTCTTGAAGTCTCTGCACATTGAACTGAAAATAATTGGAATTGATCATAAAAAACTCAGTTGTTGACAAATATCAGACGTGTTGAACTATTTATCGATCAAATTAATCTTCGTTTCATTAGTGATGAAAAAAATTATTGAAAAAACCAAAATGACTCCAGGACACTTGACTGAATAAAGAAGAGTAAGATCTCCAGCCTTCAAGCAGAATTTTTTTCAGAAATTGAAATGTATTAGGAGATGTTTTTTGTTCAACACGTTTCTCTAAGAAATATCCAATGCACCGATGCCAGACCTACTTGATGGATCCCAACTGCAACACTGTTTATTGTCGAAACGTGGAACTACGTTGAATGAAACATATTTAATATAATTTTATTGAATGATGAATATAGGTACAACTTCATGCAAAATACTTCAGGCAATTCGCCTCTTTATAAATAGGAGATTGCAATCATATCGAAAAGTCCACCATGATGTACCTACCTACTCTTGTTCTTCTGCAACCATCGAAGACATATGCGATTCTGTTGAAGAAAAACTGACCTCGAAACGAAAACAAACTTCTTGATTTTATCTTCATTTCTACTTTCATTGTAGTTTACAATAGGTAATCTCTGAAATGGAGTTTCTCTTCCAGGAATCTGCCATTTTTGATTCGCTTTAGGATTGTTAGGAAGCTTCCTTATGCCCTCTGGTATGGTCACTTCTCTATTTCAATATTACTATGTTTTTGCATGTCTTTCAAATATTGTGAAACTTTGCTCTACTATTAACCCACGTAGAAAATTCTTGTACAGGGTGGGCAAAATTGGTGCTACATGAACTAAAACTTTTTGTTATAACTCAGCAAATAAGCCTCTTAGAAAAAATCAGAGTACGCCACTGGATTGCTATCAGAAAAGTGCCTGTATAATGTTTTTATTTCAACATCCTAGCATAAACAGAAACGGAGATAATGACCAAAGTTGAAATTGCCCAAATTGCAATTTCAGCCTATAACTCGGAAACGAAAGAAGATAGAGGAATGCAGTTGATGGCATTAACAGTTTCTCGAAAAAAGAGGACTATAAGGTGCCATTCATTTTTCTCTATCTCCTCGGGTTAAAAAGTTTTAGTTCATGTAGCACCAATTTTGCCCACCTTGTACATCTGGTAAGACCTACTGCACATTTAACTATTCAATTGACAATATGGTACAGACATTGGAGTTGTTGTTTTGAGGATAATATTTGACGTACAATAATAAATGGTTTGGAGGCCAAGGATAAACTGTTAATATCGTCTGCGCTAGGAAAAACATCCTCCCACGAAGTGGCTTGGACACTTCCTCAGAAACGCCTCGCCTTTGGGCTAAGGCGAGCCAGGCAAGTATCCTACGGAAGGATTGCTTCGTTCTGGTTCCAACGTTCATCAGTCAACGGAAAATATAGGGAGTTTATTGTCCCTTCCAAAACAACGCGACTAATAGGATTCCACACGTAACACTAGGAACGAAGGATTATTACACTAGAGCCGGGTTTCACAAAAGTTGATCGGGTGATCATGATCGAGCGATTCTGTGATAAAAAATCCGTAAATTTGAAATTCTATTGGTCGATCTGACAAAAACGTCAAGGTATTCTGTGAATCACTCAATCAACGATCTTTGTGAAACCCACCATAGGAGTTACAATAATACTCAGTTGACACACTGCATCAGATTCTGCCCTTTATCATGATTGTGCCAGTAATAACATCACCAAGGTATGGGAAGCTCCATATTGTACAGGGTGAGCAAAATTGGTGCTACATGAACTAAAACTTAAAATGAATGGCACCTTAAAGTCCTCTTTTTTCGAGAAACTGTTAATGCCATCAACTGCATTCCTCTATCTTCTTTCGTTTCCGAGTTATAGGCCAAAATTGAAATTTGGGCGATTTCAACTTTGGTCATATCTCCGTTTCTGTTCATGCTAGGATGTTGAAATAAAATTATTATACATGCACTTTTCTGAAAGCAATCCAGTGGCGTACTCTGATTTTTTCCAGAGGTTTATTTGCTGAGTTATAAAATAAAGTATGACATATGATACATTTCTGTATCGGGAAAAAATGGCGATTCTTTCTAAGTCATTTCAAACTACTGTTTCCACAAGGAAAAACACAACTTTATGTTATAACTCCGCAAATAAGAGTACGCCACTGGATTGCTATCAGAAAAGTTCCTATATAATGTTTTTATTTCAACATCCTAGCATAAACAGAAACGGAGATAATGACCAAAGTTGAAATATAGCCCAAATTTTAATTTTGGTCTATAACTCGGAAACGAAAGAAGATAGAGGAATGCAGTTGATGGCATTAACAGTTTCTCGGAAAAAGAGGACTATAAGGTGCTATTCATTTTTCTCTATCTCCTCGGGTTAAAAAGTTTTAGTTCATGTACCACCAATTTTGCCCACCCTGTACATATCACCAGTTCTCGTCTTATCAATAATTATTAATAATATAGGCAGTGGTTCCCTCGAACTACTCGTCTGGGCCAATAAAGACCTGTTCCACCTTTGTCTCCAATCAAGTGTTTATTTATCTCATTATTTCCCATCCTATATATTTCACTAATCTGAGTTATTGCAACATAACATAGAGTCCTAACAACCAAAAATATAAGTATAAAATCCCCTTCAACGTAATTGACCCTTTGGTTCCTAGGGTAGGTTTTTTCAATCTTTTCGTTTCTCAAATGATTGAGTAGGTATTCAAAGCTGAATGCATTTCTGTTAAATCCATTCAAATAGTTTTCTAAATATCGAAAAAAGTAGGAAAAAAAAATTGTGTCGAAAACTGCGATCGAAAATTAGCCATAACTTCTGTTTTTCAAATTAGAACCCTATTTTTTTATGATTCCATTGGATTCTGCGGAGAATAATAATGGTAGCACTCTAAGATGCTCTTGCTCCTGAATTCAGTAATTTCTGAGTTATTGGAGATTATCTGGCTTTATGTTGCTTTTGCTAAGAATATTATGAAAATAGAAGATAAATTATTCCATTATTACATATACAAGTGATCAAGCGCGGATCCAGAGGGGTGTCATGGGGGTCATGACCCCCCCCCTGGACTGGACGAATCCTCAAATCTTGTGTTTGTTGAATAAATGTTTCGATTGAAAAAATAGAATTGAATCATATTTAAGTGAATATTGGAGGGTAATTAGTTCCAATAATGAAAAAAATCTTAATTTTGGGAGAATAATTTGTCCATTTCTTTGAGTAGAATATTACAAACCAGCTCAATTTATTTGAAAAGAGCTATGGATGCCATAAAAGATACGATGAGTGTGTTACGAGAAAAAAGGGAAAAAGCGGACGTAGTTTTCCGACAGCTTTTTGAAGAGGCAAAGGAAGTAGCTGAGCAGCTAGATGTGACTATTAAATGCCCTAGAATAGTCAAAATACATATACACAGAGCTGACAGAGCCAATAATCAGCCTGCCCAGTCTGCAGAAGAGTATTTCCGCAGGTCTGAGCACATTCCTCTTCTGAATTCAATAATAAACGACCTAGAGGATCGACTGTCATCTGAAGTAATGAATTTATTCAAATTAGGAGTTTTTATACCTAAAGTCGTTTATTCAAAAAATGAAAATGAAGATATTGAAATAGTTAATGAGTTGGTAAATCAGTACAAACTTCTATTAGACAATCCTCCTGTTTTAATCGTTACGAATGAATATCGCTTATGGAAGATGAAATGGCAACGAGAGAAGAAGATTCCACAGACTATATATAATCTCCTAGAAAACTGTGATTCTGACATGTATCCAAATGTGAGAAAATTTCTCAGTATACTCGCAACACTACCAGTTAGTGTGGCAACGGCAGAGAGGTCATTTTCCACTCTGAGAAGGCTCAAAACATGGTTAAGAGCTTCGATGGCAGAAGAACGACTTATTGGACTTAGCACTTCTTCATATCCATAATGGCATATCTGTTGAAGTAGAGGAAGTCATCAGTCGTTTCGCAAGGAGAAATAAAAAAATTCCCTTTGCTATTTAGTTATACGTTTGTTATTATTCTCATCAAGTTTTTGTTTTTGTAATAAATCAAATAAACTTCTTGTTTGTGTTAGACCTCATCAGAATTTTATTTTGGGTATGCTGATTTGTTTCCAAAAAATCAATTGGCGGGTATGTAATCCACCTGACCGTGACCCCCCCCCCCCTTTCTCGAGAGCTGGATCCGCCACTGCGAAGTACAATAGTTTCGGTGAATGGATTGCGCTATCGAGAAATGATTATAGATTTTTCAAGGCTGGAATTGGATGGTGTTGATCTGAACAACAAGACGGCGCTACGTGTCACTCAAGCTTTACTAAATCATTGATCCTTTGCGGGAAAAGTTTCTGGACTGTGTTATCTCTCGAAGAGATGATCACAATTGGCCATCGAGATCTTATGATTTAACACCTTGCGTCTCATTCTTTTGGGACATGTGAAAGAGAAGGGCAGCCAGTTTGCGATTTGGTTATGGAAAATTTGATGTAAAGCTTATGCTTCTGTATACTCTCTGTATAAAAAGTACCCGGAAAATGTTATTTAAATGAACCGCCAAAAAGGAATCGGTAATTTTTTTTTCTTAAAGTTGGTAGGACCTTCCTTTATTACCAAGCCAAATTTGAGCGCGATCTGTCAACTAGTGTGTTTACAACAGCTGTCAGTATCAGTCGACCTCAAAAGTGCTCTGCGAATTTTACAATGGAAAAAATAGTTGATCAAAGAGTTTGCCTCAAATTTTGTCTTGCAAACGAATTTTCTTGTGCCGATTCATTGAAAATGTTAAAAAAAGCCTTTGGTGATAATTGTATGTCAAAAACACAAGCATACGATTGGTACAAATCATTCAAAGACGGTCCGAAAAAACCACGTCAAAGTCGATCGAAAATTAAAGTTTTGCTCACTGTTTTCTTCGATTATCGTGGTGTTGTGCACTCAGAATTTCTTCCTGCGTGAGAATGTTCGTCGTAAACGGCCAGATTTATGGAAAGACAATTCGTGGATTTTGCATGATGATAACGCGCCGTCGCACCGAGCCATAATTATTAAGGAATACAAGACCAAAAACTCAATAAATACCATCGAACAACCGCCGTATTCACCTGACTTAGCTCCGTGCGACTTTTTTCTATTCCCAAGACTCAAATGGCCCCTACGTGGAACGCGTTTTGAGTCCATTGAAGCCATCAAAACAAATTCGCAACGAGAACTGAAGGCCATACCTTTGGCGGCGTATGAGCGGTGCATGGAAAAGTGGGTTCGCCGATATCATAGTTGTATTGTAAGCAATGGGGACTATTTTGAAGGAGACAAAATAAATATTGATGATTAAATTAAAATTATGTGTTTTTTTTTACAATTCCGGGTACTTTTTATACAGAAGGTATGTGGTTATTTGGCTGTTGTTATTTTCCATTATTAACGGCATACCTTCCTCTTCATACTGAAATAAATATCCGATCATTTATCTAAAAAAATGGCATCTTTCTTTGAATGTCAAAATAACACCTCTTATTGGACAACCCTTTATTATGTCTCATGATTTTTGTTGTATCCGTCTGCAAACCTCATAAAATTCAAGTCCTACTCTCCTACTCATATTACAGGTAATACCTCCAGTATATCTCATCTGGTTTTTTTTTAAATGCCATATTTATTTATCTTCATTAATCATCATTTGATACATATGTTTTCTATACGAAACATGTGGTTTTATATATCACGGCTACCTGGTTCATTTTTTTCTGTATAACTGGCCTGTGTTTGGGAAAAACAATGCATCAATAAACTCTGATGCTCAACACGGAAGGTTGGCTTCCTTGTGAAGATAAATATCCCTTCCTCTCCTAACCAATGATCTCGAGTTCGGTAAAAACCAATATGTTATAGATGTCGAGAGATACTCAACGATTCCTCCATATTATATCGAAAGGCTCTTCAGATTCCCTTCATTTATACGAATCAAGCATTGATACACTGAAACGAAGAGGTGTTTTTCTTTTTTTTCTTAGCAACCCATTTCACAATATGAAGAAGTGTTTTCAATGAGAGGTGTTATTTTGAAAAAGCCGCTATTTCGGTAGATGTCACTTCTGAAGTCTTTTTTTTGACATTTGACAAGTAGAAACAACGTCATTATTGAAAATGGAACGGAACACGCTTCAACAACGCATTGAAATTACTAAAATTTACTATAAAAATTATGAAAATTTCGAACATCTTTGGGTCGCCGTGAAGAACCTTGTCGAACCGCAATACAGAAATTAATGGAAAAATTCCGGCTTTTGGGGCAAGTTAATGTTGTGAAGAATAAAACCCGTGCAAGTCGCTCAAGAACAGCCGACGCAATAATGCTGCTGTAGCCGAAAGTGTTGAAAAAAAAACAGGTTTGTCCATTCCTGGTCGTTCTTTAGAATTAGGCAATCTACAAACGTCATTACAACGTAGTTTGTATAAAGATTTGGGTCTTAAGGCTTATAAAGTTTTGGTTTTGATCTGGACAACATTTACTTTCAACAAGACGGCGGTACGTGCCACGCAAGCAATGAAACCATTGATCTTTCACGGGAAAAGTTTCCGGACCGTATTATCTCTCGAAGAGGTGATCACAATTGGCCACCGAGGTCTTGTGATCTAACACCTTGCGACTCAATCCTTTGGGGCCATATGAAGGAGAAGGTCTAGAGCCAAGAGCCAAGAGCCCAGCGTCGATTCAGGACTTCAAAGATGGAATTCGGGAGGCTATCGATCACATTGGGCAGCCACTTTTCGATTTGGATATGGAAAATTGGTTGCGGTGGTCATTTGACTGATGTTATTTTTCATTAAACGTCATACCTTCCTCTACATAATGGAATATGTGAAATTTTTTCAACAGATAATTTTCCAATAAGTCATGATAAGCTAAAACAATTTAAAATTGAAACAGAAAAGGACAAGGAGCTAAAAAATTTAATGAATTACGTCAAAAATGGCTGGCCACTCTCTCGATCTCAATGTAAGGATGAAACAAAGTTATATTGGAATATTAGAAATGAAATTGTAATGATTAATGATATATTATATCGTAACAACAACATAATTGTACCTAATAAATCATTAAGGAAATAAATGTTGAGTATTCTACATTTAGGCCCTCTTGGAATTACCGAAACATAATTAAGAGATAAGAGCTTCAAATGTATTATATTGGCCAGGAATATCCTACGATATTGAGAATTTTGTTTTGTCTTGCCCAACGTGCGATAGATATTCGAGAAATAATTATAAACAACCTCCAAATATTCCTGGACTGCCTTTGATTAAAGTTGGTATTGATTTGTATGGAATAAATAATATCGCCTATATTTGATATTGATTAATTATTTTACAAAAAGAAAATTACTTTCAACCACTAGTGCTAGTATTTTAAACCATTAAAAGAATATCTTTTCAATACATAAAATATTATTTTCTGATGGGGGTCCACAATTCACAAGCCAAGAATTTAAAAACTTTTCAGTAGAATGGGATTTTAAATATGAAATGTCCAGCCCATTGTATCCTCAATCCAATGGTATGGTTGAGAAGAGTATTCAGACTGTAGAGAATTTAATAAAAAAATGTCAATATGTAAATGCTGCCCTGTTGGAATACCGTGTGACTCCAATCTCAAATAAAATTTTTCCATCTGAACTTCAGTTTGAGAAAAATTAGAGGATTTCTACCTAATTCGAACCTAAATAAGAAGATAGATTAAAAGGAGCAGAAAATTTTTGTGAAAGAAAAACAATTCGATTCAAAAATGTATTTTGACAAGAGAACAAAATACTTACCGCCTCTTGATGTAAATCAAAGAATTTATATTAAAGAAAATAAGATTCGGATTCCTGGGGTAGTAGTGAAGAAATATAATTCAAATTCATATATATTGTAAATTGTATTATGATGATGATGATGAGCAGATGATTGTAATTTAAATGTAGAAATTGAAACTTTGCCAGGACCATCAAAAAATGACTTTGAATGTAAATTAAAGAATGAAAATATTATTGATGAGGATACTGGTGTTCAGCCTCCATAATCTCAAACTCAATTTACTCGATATGGGAGAATAGTTAAAAACCTGACCTTTTGTCATATGCATGAAACAAGTGTACATATAATTATTCCCATGTAAATAATAATTTATAGTAAATAGTTTGTAGGTGTTCTCAATTTTGTAAAACAAAGGAGATGTGATATATATGATAGTGCGCATCCTAATGATGAGTGGGGATGACAATTGTACACTGATAAAAATGTTCATTTTGATTCTTATGAAACAGCTTTATTAACTCTCACATAATTAACACAATAGTAAATTGAATTAATTCGATTATCTGTCTGCTCATTTCAATTTTTTCGTTTAATTCTCATTAGAAGTTCTATTTCATTGTTATTAAATTAATTGGAATAATGACAAATCCTATAGTATCAATGTTAGGGATAATTATAAGACAACTTCCTGTTTCATTCAAAATTGTACCATTATTTCAATAAACATTCTGACTGCGCTGAAAAAAAAGGATTATTGTTTTTATATGACGCTTCATTGCATCTAACATTTTATAGAGTGGGGTTGAACATGGCTTGGCGTCACTTTCGTTTATTTTCTTATTCATTTATCAACAAAGTCGTGGAAGTGTGATGCAAGTGGTCATTTCGAGACTCTCTTGTGGTTTTTCATTGTGCACTTGTGAGTTTGAAGCTTAAGCTCAAATTTGATCTCGGTTTAGGTAAGTTACAGTAGATATTATATGTGAGAAAGGTCGTGTTTTCAATAATGATAACTAATGAAAAACTGATTAAATGCTCACAATAACTTCATTTTCCACTCAATCTGAGATCATTGAATAGAGGCATTGAGCCGAAACTGATGAAATCATTCTGTTAGGTGACATTTTTCATACCTTATTGAATACCTACTTGAGTACCTACTGTAGAGTTTGTTATGGCATATTCTCTAGTTTTCAGAAGGAGAAATAGATAATGAATCTTTTCGTTTCATTTTACTGGACGATAGGTTTCTACAGAAGATACTGCCTAAAGAAGGCTCCAGGCTGACATGTATATTGTTTCATAATACTCTGAAATTGTATTGTTTGTAATGTTTTGAGTTATATTGAAATGAGTTGAGTTTTAATTGTTAATAGCTATGGAGTTTTAGAAGAACCTTTTATAACTGATTGTTAAATAAACTGGAGTTTATAATCTCAATTTATATCCTTCAACACAAAATACCCAAATGTCTCATATAATTATATGCCTATACATATTATCTTATTTTCATCGTTTAATTCTATGATAAATTTCCATATTATTTTTAATATGCCATAGTATTTTTCTATTATCTTATTCTTCATATTGCAAAATTATCAATTTTTCTTTATTCTTGAATTGAAATATGATGTCGAATAAATACAATGTGCTATCTTCAAAACAATAGTGAAACTGAAATTCTGAATGTATGATGCAGTACGATTATTTTTATAATTCACTTAATGCTATTTTATTATACTCTTTAATTGAAAATATTACTCAGTTCATTAAATTCAATAGCAGTGTTCATCAAGTTGAAAATACTTTTTAATCAAATTTATAACTCGCATTAACAAATTCAATAGGAGGTTTCATTAACTTCATGATGAAATTTCATTGAGCTTATTGAACTTGACCATTATATTAATGAAACGCTCCCATTGTTGCTAAAGCAAAGCCAAATCCATTTTTATGAAACGAGTTTCATTACAGTTATGGGACGTCCAATGGTCACCTATTTAGGGGAAGGTGGGGACCCTTCGTACGGTTTCAACATTTTATTTTTTTTATTTTTTGTTTTTTCATTAATCAATCACCTGACAGCTTGAATGTACAGTCTAACTATCTGAGATTCATATGAAAAAATTACAGATGATTTCATCTTATGTTTCAACCATAATTATAATTTAATACTAAATCTGGAATATGTACGAACCTGCCCCAACAACGGGGCACCTACATACAGTCAGTATAAATACGTGATTTTCCTGGTCGTCATCCTTTGTTTGTTTTATTACTTCTCACAACAGTCGGATAGAGTCGAATTGACTCTAGTGTCAAAACTGTCTTCAAAGGAGCTACTATTATTTGATGGATTGGTGAATTATTCAAAGGATCTAAATTAAACCTTTGTAGTTCATCATAAGTTATCAATGGTGAGTTAATAGTTTGTTCTCGCGGAACGGCGGAACCTCCAAGAAAGAAGTTAATGCAAAAATTAGCAATTAGTACACTAACACACTAAATCGTACCTAGTTGGGGCACATTCTTACGCGTCCAAATGTGCCCCATCTAGTTCTGTACGAAAGTACCCCACTTACTAAATAACAGCAAAATATATCCTCTTTCAATATTGATAGGAAAACGTCATAAATTTATTATTGAAAACGTATCTTAAGTATATTTTGCTAGTTACTGATAGAATTCTCTTCACGAAAACCTATCTTATCTACGGTAACAATAGACAAAAACATTGATCAAAAAATTACTTAGCGAGCGCGAAAACACGTTCGTGCCTGACAATTCGCTCTCACCAGTGCGAATGGCGCGATAGTACGTTGACGTAAAGTTGGTACCTCCACTCAAGCACACATACAGAAGCAAGGCCGTACGTCGTTTCGTTCAAGTTTTATTTTGACTGTATGAATGTGCCCCGCGTACGAAGGGTAACGATCTCCCCCTAATGAAGATAGCTTTATAAAATCAATGAGAATTATAATCGGATTAATGAGAATTTTTTCTCAGTGATAATTATTGAGATCAATAAAGGACAGTTTAGATCGAGACATCATCGTGATTATTAGTTACCTTCAGAAACCAAAATATATAACAGAATAAACATCCGATCATCTATCTAGAAAAAAAAACATTTTTCTTTGAATTTCAAAATAACACTTTTTATCGGAAAACCTTTTATCTGCTGTCGATTTCGAGAAAAAAATTGAAAGATTGTCCCGAAACCGTCGGAAAAATCAAAATGGACATGAATATCCAGTAAGTATAAAAAGAAATCTAAACTATTTAAGTCTGGGAATCTGGCGCGCCATGACGTTTGCGGTCTATTGTTCATGAGACTTTCTTTTTCTCAAATTATGCGAGGAATCTCCACTCTTAGTACCTCCAATTAAGAAAACCCCTTTATAGCCCTCGTGTGAGAACGAGGGCTCCAATAGCTCAATTTTCAAAACTCCCTAACGTGATTTCTTTTGATATATAATTATCGGAAAATCAAACTAATGTGTAATAAAAATCTTATCTGAATGTCATTTAAACGATGCTCCGGTTCCCGGAAAACGTTGAGATTTATTTTTTTCCTGTTATAACAATGAGGTCCCCATAATTCGAAATCCTCCGGAATTATTGTTGAATTTTCCATTTCTAATGGCTATAATGACTGGCCTACTACCTAATCCGAATCAATACAACTTCCATGCTTGAAACTTCCAATAGGGGTATTGGAATCCCGCAACGTGCGCCATAATGTCATCATTCTCATGTATTCCAGTCACCTTCATTCGACCTCGTGAATCACCTATAAGAACTATCATACAAGTATTCTTTGTGGTACGCCGAGATATCTTGAATCTAGATGTGCAAAAACTCCTGCTGCTATTAACACGCATACTAAAAGATAATAGGGAGGCTTGTTGCTTGGAAACGATTAGCGGAAGAAGGAATTCGGCATTGATTTCAATTTCAAAGCTAGTTTTCAAAAGGAGGCATTGACATTTTCAGACCGTTGCTTCAAGCCGGGTTTTCACGGAGCTTGCTTGCCTCACTCGCTTGAGATCGCCTCCCTGAGATTTAAAATTCTTCAAAAAAATATTCTAATAATTGGATCATTCGATGGCGATTGTATCATCTCACGCAAATACCTAAAACACTCTCCATCGAAAAATCCATAATATGCAATAACCAAAATATTGCATTCAAATTTAATACTCAATAAGAATTTATATTTTTATTTGCATTTATATTTATACAATCCATATACAATTTCAAGCTCGTGATTCGTGAAAACATACATCTTATACTAACTGACAAAGAAACTAACAACACCCATCAGGAGCTATTTAAATTTTAAATTTGTTTTGGTAAAACATAGATAATAGGAGAGCGCGGGGTATTGATGGGGCGTTCGGGAAATGGGAGCTTTGCTTTGGTGATTTAACGGAATGTAGGCAAATTCACGTGATTGTAAACACACGGAGACCTTCGTCAACCTTCGAGAAACTTCTCCCGAGATGTAAGAGCCCTTAGTGTCCAGCTTTCAGTCTGGAAGGAATGTCTATAAAGTTAGCAGTGCCACTTGCGAGAAAATCAATAAAACCTAACAATTGTCGAGAATTTGTCATGAAAGAAAAAAATTTGTCGCGTCCTTAGTTTTTTCATACGGGGTGGCTTTGCTCACTTAACCTTAAGTTAGCAGAATCACTTTCTCAATATCGAACAAATTTCATAAAAATGTCGAAGTCCATAAGAAGTAAAAAAAACACAAAAAATCCATTCCTTTTAGTTTATTTTACGTGTTTTTCCCGCGAGTTCGAGATATTTCTAGAATTATCGCATTTTTGGCAACAGCATTCGTAATTAATTATTGCCTTAATTGTCGAATACCTGCTTCGAATTTGTCGCGTTTTTTTTTCTACTATAGGTGGCTTTGCTTACTTTATATTAATAGTGGTCGAATATTACGATAATCATGAAATATTGTCGATGTTCAAATAAAGTAAAAAACACAAAAAAAATTTCAATCTTTCTAACAATGTCCACTCCATTTTCTCGCGATTTCCCTATATTTCTGAAAATATAGCATTTTTGCAACAGTGCATTCGTTATTGACTTTTTTCTATTGCATTGATTGTCGAATACCTCTCCCGAATTTGTCGTGAAAGAAAAAGAATTGTCGCGTCCTTAATTTTTTTACGGGATGGCTTTGCTATCTTAACGTTAAGTTAGCAAGTCAATAACGAATGCACTGTTGCCAAAAATGCGATAATTCCAGAAATATCACAAAATCGCGTGAAATTTTTTTGTGTTTTTTTTACTTCATATGGACTTCGATAATTACTCGACAATTATTTATAACCATTTTCATGATATTTGGTCGATATTGAGAAAGTGGTTCTGCTAGATTTAAAGAGGGGCGTTTAGACTTTGCTTAGCCTCGCAAACACCTGGTTCTGCTAACTTTACGTTAAGTTAGCAAAGCCACCCCGTGGCCCGTGGAAAAAAATCAAGGAGGCGACAATTTATTATCTTTGACGACAGATTCAGGACAGGTTTTCGACAATTGATGCAATAGAAAAAAGTCAAAAACGAATGCGCTGTTGCCAAAAATGCGACATTATCAGAAATATAAGCAAATCGCGAGAAAATGGAGTGGAAATTGCTAGAAATATTACATTGTTTTTTACTTTATTTGAACATCGACAATTACTCGACAATCTTTTATGATCATCGTGATGATATTCGACCACTATTTGCTAAATTAATATAAAGTTAGCAAAGTCACCTAGTAGAAAAAAAAAACGAAGGTCGCGACAAATTTTTTTCTTTCACGACAAATTCGGGACAGGTATTCGACAATCAATGCAATAGAAATAACGTCAATAACGAATGCGCTGTTGCCACAAATGCGATGATTCCAGAAATATCTCGAACTCGCGGGGAAAAGACGTAAAATAAACAAGTAGGAATGGATTTTTTGTGTTTTGTTCACTTCATATGGACTTCGACAATTATTTATAACCATTTTCATGATATTTGGTAGATATTTCGGAAGTGGTTCTGCTAACTTAACGTTAAGTTAGCAAAGCCATCCCGTAGAACAAAACTAAGGACGCGATAAATCTTCTTCTTTCACGACCAATTCTTGACAATTATTCGACAATTAATGCAAAAGGTTTCATTGATTTTCTCGCAAGTGGCACTGCTAACTTTATAGACATCTGGAGGAAAAATTGTTTTTCGGCAACCGTCCGGGAAGTAGCCACTTCCCGGACGCTTTTTCTTCGAGAAAGTAGCATATCCCGACCTAGGCCGGAAAGTACGTACTTTCCGGACTAGGCCGGAAAAACTCACGTCGTTGTTGTCATTGTGATAATCATCACAATAGCAACGAAATAACGGATGACAGTTCTGTTCTGTTGAATTCAAATAAAAATCAAAATGTATAAAAAAGGGATGTGTCATCTCATTGATTTGTAATTCTTCACGGTTGCCGAAAAAATATTGTACGCAACACACCCGAAAATAGTATTTTTGGACTCACAGACTTCCAGGACTCGCCTCCGGCTCGTCCTAGAATCTTGTCTATTCGTCCAAAAAAACCCTATTTTCCGGACTTGTTACGTAAATTACTATTTTTATTATATTGTGGATTTTCACCGCCAAGGTTAGCATGAAATTTTATTTTTATTTCATTATGTTTATATTGTATTCGGTTACTAAAGCTATTTGTTCAATTGCGATTGAAATTAGGGTAACATTATTCATATTAATACTTTTCCAAATGGTAGGATGCTTTGACTCGGAAAAAGCGAGGAGATGTGGTACTGATGATGAAGTTGCGGAAAATGGGCTCTGTTCACGCCAAGTGAACGGTTCAGATAACTTTTCTGAATTTTTCATTTTTATTCCTTTCGAAATTAATTCAATTTCTCCGATACCAGGGAGATCCCATATGTGTAGATGCGTCAGTTTGTGGAACGCGCACATGTTGCGTATGTTTTGTTTCATTTCATTTTTCAATTCAGTTCATTGATTCCCGTAATCGCGAATATTTCTGCTACCGATAATATAAATTTCTTCTGTTTCCTTTCGTGAATCTAGAAGAGTTCAGTTTTTCTTGTGATTCACAATTTTAGTGATTTCGAGTTATTCGAATTACATTCATTCAAGAACATTCGTTTGTGCGAATTTGGTTCGAAAAGTACTGTTACCAGTGGCGTGGTTATTATTCTACCACAAGGATAAGTGTTCCTACTTTGACATTTTTAGCAACGGATTTTAACGTCATAAGCTTCATTCCATGTTCGTTTGTCGAGCTCGATCACTCTGTTCATGGAAATAGGAGTAAACGACGAGATCTGGTTGGCCGTTTTGCTGAAATAGGTAAGACCTTGCAATTGTTAATTTGGGTGCATTTATCCTTTCATTTGTGTTGGGTTTCAATAAAACCTTATAAATATATACAGTCCATTAGCTCTCTTATTTTTCTATTCATAAACTTGGTAAAAATCTCATTATATAAAATTGAACCGCACTTCAGTTGTTTAACTGAAATTCTACCCAACAGGCTCATGATGATGTTCTGGAAGTAATGGTTCAGCTTCTTATATTTAAAAATAGAGGATCACGTCCATAAGACAAGAGTAATTAATAAGAGAAATGGACTAGTAGAGATCTAATTTCCAAAGTATACCACCGGGTGGCACCACCGCAGCAGGATAGTGACGTACCGGTTTCTGGCTTTTTAGCCGTCATCAGCGCCACTTAATCCATTGCTACGATGAGTGCCAACTGAAACCGTAGAACCTATATACTCTCCAGCAGGAACAAGTCGAGTACAATTAATTGAATAAATGTACCGTGTTCCACCTAGCGGGCATATGTCTACGCTTCATCCCAGAGGTCCCCTCGAAAACTAGATCTCTACGTGCATTCATTTTTCCCATACGGATTTCGCAACGACTCACTTTGGAGTCTTATGCAGTGTACCGAGGGAAGTAGAATTCGCCCGTTCATACGGTTTGGAGCCCGCAAGGTGAATAATCAAAATAGAGGATCACGTCCATAAGACAAGAGTAATTAATAAGAGAAATGGACTAGTAGAGATCTAATTTCCAAAGTATACCACCGGGTGGCACCACCGCAGCAGGATAGTGACGTACCGGTTTCTGGCTTTTTAGCCGTCATCAGCGCCACTTAATCCATTGCTACGATGAGTGCCAACTGAAACCGTAGAACCTACGGTTTCAGTTGGCACTCATCGTAGCAATGGATTAAGTGGCGCTGATGACGGCTAAAAAGCCAGAAACCGGTACGTCACTATCCTGCTGCGGTGGTGCCACCCGGTGGTATACTTTGGAAATTAGATCTCTACTAGTCCATTTCTCTTACTTCTTATATTTGTTCGTTCTGTTTAATATCATTATTATTATTTTTATTATAAGATCAAATTTGAAGTATGTTTAGTCCAACTTTTGAGCAATGATTAATATGATGGCTTTCATTTCCCATGTGGGCGTGAAATATCGGCTCCCATTACCCCAACATTACTTTTTTTGCAAAATCGTTAGTCTACCTTAATACATAACCGTAATTAATTCTTACTATGATTGAAACATACCTGTATTATTGTTCTAGGAGTTCCTAATTAAAAATTTCAAGAATGTCAATGAATATGTTTTTTTATGAAAGTTTTCCCTTAGTAGGCTCACCTCACCCTGCGCTTCCCTATATCAAAGAGTAAATGAAAAAGTTTAGAGAAAATAATCGTTAAGGTTTTTCATTTAAATATTTTTTGTTACAACACACCGAGCCCCCACAGACTTTGGCGGCTCTGAGACATGAAGTACAGGTAGCATGGGATATACAGTGTGACAAGAAAAAACCTCGGACAAACTCTTTCTCATTTAACTTTATTAAACAGAAGAAATTGAACAAAACAACAACAAATAATAATAGCTCGAACACTTGTTAATAATATATCTAAGCAGTTTCGAAGTGGCTTCCTTTTGCGGCGATACACAGCTTCAGACACTTCTTGAAATTTTCGCAGCTCCTCGGGCGTTAATCGGTTTCATTCCCGGCGCAGAGATTGCTTCAGCGACTCCAAATTTTTGTGTTTTTCAGCACAAGCCCTGTGCTCCAAAATTGACCACACGCTGTAGTCCATTGGGGTGAGATCCGGTGAGTAGGACGGCCATTCTGCAGATGAGATGAAACAAGGAAAATGGGTCTTTCACCATTCTTCGTCATTTTCGCTCTGTGAGCCGGAGCGGAGTCCTGTTGAAACGTCCAATGCGTATCACCGAAGTGCTGCTTGATCCACGGAAGTACTACGGCCTCGAGGATGTCGCAGCGGTAGACTTCTTGATTGATTTTGACCCCTTGATCCACGAAAACTAAGGGAGTTTTACCACTGCCGCAAATGCCGCCCCAGACCATGACGGATTGCGGATTTTGACGGTGTTCGACGATGGCCGATGTACCGGGAGCCTCTACGGACCAGACTCTGTCGTTTTGGTGGTTGTGGGATTGTTCTACGCCGCGGTGAAAAGCTTCTCGTCTGTGAAGAGAATTCGCTCCCATTGCTGACCGGCGGCGTGACGAAGGAGTTGGAGGCACCTTTGGAGTCGTACGCGCTTGTTTTCCTCCGTGAGGAGTTGAACTTTTTGGAGTTTGTATGGCTTAAGGTTGAGCTCCTTTTTGGCAATTTGACTGATTCGCGGTTGATACCGGTCTCACAGGCTATTTTCCTCATGGAAACCCTCGGATTTCCAATGACTCGCTTCTTGACGATGTTGCGATTGCTAAGTGTATTGTCAGTGGGTTTTCTACCACTTCCTGGACGACGACTATCATGGCCAAGCTCCTTGAAACGACGAATTGCATCGGATACGGTTTGTCGAGGCACATTGAGCAAACGAACAATTTCGCATTGACGCCTACCTTGACGAAACAGCTCCAAAATTGCACTACGTTTGTTTGACATTCTAAAACTCTGTGAGATGAAATTATATCAAATTCACATATTAGTACAGGAAAGTGTAGAGAAACCAAGAGAATAAAAATTATTTGGCTGCGCTGAAATACTTTTGTTCCAGACCACAGCAAAATTTGTCCGAAGTACCGCGACGCCAATAACTCCTACGAGCTACCAAAACCGAGTAATCGGAAGGCCATGTAAATAGGACATCACAAGAAGAATGACGATAAAACTTCACAGGAAGTATACATACATGGTCAGTTTTTTTAGTTGCACTTTTATTTTAAGTGTAGATTCTTAAGACTTAAAGAAATATGTTTTCCCATTTGCCATTTTTTCTTATTCTGATCTGTTAGAAAGATATAGTCATTAAAAAATTATGCAAAAATGCAAAAAACGTCCCTGATATGGTTTTATGAATGCAAATACTTTGAAGTTTCTATTTTTTTCTAGGGCTTCATCCAGATATATCTTCGAATGAAGGACTTTTTTGACATTTTTTATAGGATTGATTGATATATTGTTCATACTGATTACTCCCAGGTCTCCAGAGGAGATCCCTCTGAAACTACAAGTTTCGAAGCTTTCTGAACATATTCAATTCTGAAAGTGATCAATTTGGCCCACACAAAAATTCCAATATCATTATACAGAGCGATTTTTTTGAATGTTTCATTAGACGTATTCGAGGAAGGAATTTTGATACAAATTCAAGATTCTGTATTTTTGTTTTAGAGTAGGTATACATGAACTCTAATAATTGTAAAATATTTTTAAGCAGAATGTAGTTCCAGTTCTACCGGAAACGAATGTAAACTTCGTTATTTCAACTGTTACACTCTGTATATTCATACATATTTTAATTTTTCGTTTAATTCTGCACTAATTTGATGTTTGAGTTAGAGCTTGATTGTCAAATTTGTTGACAGAAAGAATGTCACACTCATAAGTGTTTATATCTCCGAAATCCCTAATTGAAAGAGTTTCTTTTTGCAACAGTGGAACAAAAGAAAGTAAGCTTATATACTGCTTTTTGTATAAAGTAGGAGGAAATATTATACAGGGGGCCTCAAACAGGGTTTCAAAGTGATCCTCAATAAAACAATGAAATCTCATTTTTTTCAAATGGTAACCATACAATTTTGTAATTTCAACCGATTCAATTAGGCTATGTCAATAGTTAAAATATGTCAGGGAGTTTATAATGCATTGTTGAGAACTGTAATTCATATACTTGTGAATCTTGTGATTAATCGGACACTATGCAAAATCAGAATCACAGTAACAGTGATGTATTAAATATGTTTTTCAATAATGGTCAATGTAACAAAAAAATCAGAAAGCGTCAGAATATTTAACGAAAAAAATACATATTTGCTACCTTTAACAAAATCAAAGTTAGTAGAAGAATTAATAAATGTATTGAGGAAGGGGGACAACATTTTGAAAATCTTTTGTGATAGCTATTATTAAATTTCTGTCAAAGAATTCTCTCATAATAACCGGGCATTAGACGTTTCTCGGCTTCTATGAGGAAAAGATTTCTGAAGTTTGGCACACGGCCGTTTTTCAAAGGGGGAAATCATGCTAAAATATTTTCATCGAAATCGCACCTCCGGTTATACCGGAAGTGACCATCAGCTTTGGTATTTCATATGGAATTACCTATTTTTCTAACCAGAAATGGATTCCTTTTTGAATTTTACACATTTTTCACCTGAAACATTTTTGCGTAGTTGTCATGGTTACGAAGATATAAGATATATGAGAAAATGGCCAGTTTCAGAGGTCCGCGAAACGTATCATAGCATGCATGCTATCCATAATGAAGAAACAAATGAAGGATCGTACGAAAATTCAATAATTTTGCTTCGTATTGCATGGCTTTCGAATCATGTTGTCGTATTGGAACTGTCACAATAAATTCATATTTCTGAGAAATTTCAATAACTTCGTTTTTTCAAATGGCATGTCAATATTTTCTGTACAGAAATCGACAGAAAATTTAATTTTAAATAGTTTTTTCCAAGGGTTTCTCATGTCCATCTTCAATCGTTTTCTGTACAGAAAATATGGGCATGGCATTCGAAAAAATGAAATTATTGCAGTTTGAAATTTCTCAGAAATATGAATTTATTGTGACAGTTCCAATAGAACAACATGATTCGATAGCCATGCAATACGAAGCAAAATTATTGAATTTTCGTAAGATCCTTCATTTGTTTCTTTATTATGGATAGCATGCGTGCTATGATACGTTTCGCGGACCTCTGCAAGTGGCCATTTTCTCATAGAAGTCCTTATATCTTCGTAACCATGACAACTATCTAAAAATGTTTCAGATGAAAAATGTGTAAAATTCAAAAAGGAATCTGCTTCCACGAATTCACTTTGTTAGGGTAGCAAACTAAAGGCCGACGACGTGGAAACTGTTTGTTTAAGGGCTTCGAGCTAAGCCGTGTAAAAACAATGCGACTGATGGCAGAGATCTTGATGAATTGAGCAGGTATATGCTGCTTTTGGGATTTTTGTAACAGCCATAGAATCGCACAGAGCACAGAAAATCTCGGTCTTATTCTTAACCGAGTAAGGCCATCCTATTTATAAACTTTGTGGTATAAGAAAACAAAAGCATGAATTTTAAACAACAGTAGCCAACTAGATTCTGTTATTAAAAATAAATTGCCCTTTCCCGACAACTAACGACTCACATTTTATTTTTTTAGTACATTTTACGAAAAAAATAGTGGAGAAGAAAAAGTTTCTAACCGAATCAGGCTATCCGAATTTAATTCTCATTGTGTGAGTCTTTCTCTAAATTTAGTTAACACAAATGATAAGGGTAGACTATTTCAACCTCCTCCAAACATTCTCAAAATCAATAAAGTGTGTTTTCATAATAGTAATACTCCCATAAACTATCATAATTTTATGTATCTATACCTATCAAAAAACGTTATCATACAATATTTACAAGAAAAAGACCTTTTCGACAACATATCGCACGACCCTTTATCCCTACTCCAATCTAAGGAATGAAATGTTATAACCATCGTTTTTATGTAGAAGAATTTTCCCCCTCTTGAGCAAAATTGACGGACCCGAGCAATTCTCAAAGATCGTTCGCCAGAAATTATAACTGATGCAGCTTCGGAGGAGCAACCTTTTACCATACAAAAAGTTGAGGAAGCTTCCAACTCGAAATATTTTCTTCAAATGAAAGTTTCACCGTGAGTTGCTGTACCTATTCGGTGGATATAAATTCATGCCAACCGTAGTCGAACGAGAAATATTCGAAATTCTCACCAAGCAACCCTATACAAGCGAAATCCCGAGGAGTTTCGAGCTCCGAGATCCTCACCGTACTGCGGGTCCCAGTATGCCGTAGTCGGCGGTTGTCAAAGCATTCCGCGGCATCGCACACTCTTCTCTTCCCGGACTTATAATTTCAGCGAGTAACTTGTTTTTGTCAGTCTATAGATCACGGCATAGAGCTGGTTTGGTACCGGACCGATGAGAAAAACGCTAACTAATTTTATTTCGTCTAAATTCATCTCCGATATTTTCTCGGTAATCATTTATAAATACCTGAAGGACTGGAACTTGAATATTTTTCTTTCAACTGAGGTCCTCCTGTACGTTTCGTTATCAACAAATGATAAAATTTTGATCTGCTGCAACTGTTTTTTTATGAAGATATCTAGATGATATCATTAGTAAAAAATTAGAACTTTCTGGTTTTTCTAGCCGAGGCCCAATAAGAATTTTATCTTACTTAGATACCTCTGAAGATGACTACCTTAGTTGAAGGAAGAACGTAAGATGAAATTCTTCATCAATACAGAAAAGATAATGGCGTCGGCGCATTCTTTCCGATGCATTGTGATCAATGAATTTTTGTACCTACTGAACATACAGAGTGCAAGTTTTTGATTTGTACAATTTTTTAAGTGTAGGTTCCTCTTATCAAAAGAAGCAGTTTTTTTTTCTATACCATTTTTCACAACTCGGTTTCATATGAAATATACAGGGTGCCGAAAATCCATGAAAAAAACACTCTTCTGTCCATATCTTCTCAAGAGTTATTTCTAATGAAGGAATTTTGATGAGATTTTTACTCTTCTATTCACAGTGCATATTCCTCAATCAACACTTATAGTAACATCCTGAAGTACCTTTCCCGGTTAGCCATGATATACCTTCTGTATAAAAAGTACCCGGAATTGTAAAAAAAAATACATAAATTTAAATTTAATCATCAATATTTATTTTGTCTCCTTCAAAATAGTCCCCATTGCTTACAATACAACTATGATATCAACGAACCCACTTTTCCATGCACCGCTCATACGCCGCCAAAGGTATGGTTCCACGTAGGGGCAATTTGAGTCTTGGGAATAGAAAAAAGTCGCACGGAGCTAAGTCAGGTGAATACGGCGGTTGTTCGATGGTATTTATTGAGTTTTTGGTCTTGTATTCCTTAATAATTATGGCTCGGTGCGACGGCGCGTTATCATCATGCAAAATCCACGAATTGTCTTTCCATAAATCTGGCCGTTTACGACGAACATTCTCACGCAAACGCCTCAATACACCCAAGTAATACTCCTTATTCACTGTCTGTCCTTCAGGAAGAAATTCTGAGTGCACAACACCACGATAATCGAAGAAAACAGTGAGCAAAACTTTAATTTTCGATCGACTTTGACGTGGTTTTTTCGGACCGTCTTTGAATGATTTGTACCAATCGTATGCTTGTGTTTTTGACATACAATTATCACCAAAGGCTTTTTTTAGCATTTTCAATGAATCGGCACAAGAAAATTCGTTTGCAAGACAAAATTTGAGGCAAACTCTTTGATCAACTATTTTTTCCATTGTAAAATTCGCAGAGCACTTTTGAGGTCGACTGATACTGACAGCTGTTGTAAACACACTAGTTGACATATCGCGCTCAAATTTGGCTTGGTAATAAAGGAAGGTCCTATCAACTTTAAGAAAAAAAAAATTACCGATTCCTTTTTGGCGGTTCATTTAAATAAGATTTTCCGGGTACTTTTTATACAGAGAGTAGGTTTATCAGGTTCCTCTAATTATAACTGACGTAGGTTGACACTCGTGAAAGTCAAATAATTCTGAGATATGTTGTCAATGCTATTTTCTCTTTTTTCCGAATGAATTATCACAAAGTAACGGACTATTCTGTCCATTATTTTTCAGTAAAATTTCAACAATAGATTCTTGATTTCCGCACAAAAAAATCGCATAACTGAACCTCCCAACCATCTTCATATAGGTACGTGAAATCTTTCCAGCATTAACAGGAAAAAAGTTTCTTCAATATTCGCCAGTTCTTTGGAATTATTGAATTCACATAATATTTTCTACAATTCATTAGTTTCCCAAAGAAAATAGTGGCTATAGGAGAGGGATATCAAGAGCAGAAGGGGATATATTCCGATGTTTTCACAAATAATGACAGATTCTTGTTGTTGAGTTTTTTCAAATATTTGAATTTATTTTGGTGAACGTGTTGTCTTAGTAGTTGAAAGTTTTTTCAAGCAATAATTAAAGTGTTCATATTCTCTGGTTGGGTCATTAATGACCTTGGCTGTTGATCTGTTGATACATCAATCAAATCGATCAACGGAAAAAATATCGAAATGACAAGAATTTCATTGCGGCGCCGTCACGAAACAAGTCAGGTCGATGGTCTTTATTTTCCTTCACTGCCTGTATTGTAGTCAATTACCTATACAAAAAAAATGCCCATAAACGAAAAAATGCAGCTTGTCAGATAAGTTGTTTTTCAGTAGGTACTGTTATGGTCCCAAATGTTCATTTCCAAATTCAAAATACATTCGATCTATTGAGGCCAAATTAAAAATGAAAGATATAGATATTTGAAGTTGGTACATACTTACATAGACCATATATTTTGTGTATAGTTAGAATTAGCAAAATCCAGGAGTTAGATGCATAGAATACCTGGTGTTGGCACTGATTAGATTTTGTTAAAGACTTTCTTGTCGATCGAAAATCTGAGATTTTATGCTGCTTTTCATTTCTCCCGAAAGGGGTCGCGCTATTATTCCATTGCCGCAGTAGCGCTAGGACTGTGAATTATTGCAGATTATTTCGGAACTAGAACAAAATCTGAAAACTATAGGATGCCGTTTTGATCTTCAAATTTCTATTCCAGGAGGTAGAAGATGTTTTGAAAAATGGAAACCTAGGAGATGAATTGAATTGAAAATCAAGAGAATCAGAGAATAAATTGGAGAAAATACATCAGGGAAAATAAAATGAAATGAAATAATTTAAAGTCGAAAAAAGCATTTGAATGATAATTAAAACGTTATATGGAGTAAGAACTGTTAAAGGTGCCTGAAAAAACCAACTCGAAAGAACATGATCCGAATACTAAGTTAAGAAGTATGAAGAGAGAAGATTGATATTAGAAGACAGAAGAAATATAAAGAGAATGTCAGTTTGGTGAAAACAGGAATATATTATTATAAATAGTCTCAATTAGCAGTTATTAATCTCTTCATTGTTTCATAACCGAGCTTTCGGAAAATATCGTTTCCATCTTCAGGGTGCTAAAAAATACAAAACAATATGTAACCAACAAGAAAACTAGAGAGAAAAAACCACAACATATACAACGTTTATACTCATATTTCCCATTTTGTTGTAAGTATAAAAGTTGTATGTGTTGTGGTTTTTTCTCTCTAGTTTTCTTGTTGATTACATATTGCTCTGTATTTTTTAGCACCCTGAAGATGGAAACGATGTTTTCCGAAAGCTCGGTTATGATACAATGAAGAGATTAATAACCGATAATTGAGACTATTTTTCCCGAAACAGGTATTTTAGAATTAAAGTTTATATAAATCTAAATTTTTCCTTTCAAGTTGGATCCTCTATTGAGAGAAAGAGTTTACCGGGCATAGCAAAATTGAATTTTTTTTTATAATTTGCTGGATTCCGAAATTCATTTAATTCATACTATATGTATAAAGCTCATATATAGGAATCATAACAGTACTTTTTGTGCCATGGAGTTTTTTATCAGAATTCCAAACAGAAATATTTGTGAATTCTCAAAGAACAGACAAGAAGTCAAGATAAAACTTTCAAGAAAAATAACGTCAAAGAAATATGGTAGTTCGCTCCAGACTCTGATTCTCCACATACAAATTATATTTTTATGGTCTATAGTTCCCAAATGGTTCTTCTTAAGTCTATGGCTATAGAAATTAAAAATGCATTGACAGATAATGTGGTATTCCTTAGGGATAGATGCATAAAAACCCTGGTGTGTCGACTCCAGACTCGTGATCAAAACTTGTAGATCAAAAACGGCACTCTAGAATGTTGTACGGGCCCTACTTCGAGAATAATCCAGAATATTTTACTTACTAAGTAAGTATATACAGGGTGTCCCAGAAGTCCCGCACTTCCTTGAGGGGATCGAAAGTGAAAAATATTCTAAGCCCAAATATCCATGTTTGAGATTTTTTGATGAAGTAGTTAATCAGTAATTAATTAAGAAAAGTAACCAATCAGGAGCGCGCTATAGAAGAATGAGTAAGCAGTTGGGGACGCGAGAGTGAGACGCCAGAGCTGCTGCCGGCTTTTCGCGCAGTAAACCGAGACTTGGCGTCTCACTTTCGCGTCCCCACTGCTTACTCAATCTTCTGTAGCGCGCTCCTGATTGGTCACTTTCATTAATTTATAACTTATGAACTACGTTATCAAAAAATTCCAAACATGGATATTTGGGCTTAAAATATTTTTCACTTTCGATCCCCTCAAGGAAGTGCGGGACTTCTGGAACACCCTGTATATTATGATTTCTATGGTCGTGGCGTTACTGATGCCGGATGCGGCAATGGAAGATAGAGCGACCCCTTTCGGCTGGGTTTTTCGATCTACAAGAAAGTCTTGTATTTTATCCACTAGGAATGCTTTAATTTTTCAAAATGATAGGTTCTTTCAAAAATATAAACCATTTATCGCTCATAAGTATTCATGGATTTATGTGTCGGTTAGACTGTAACTTTGATACTAGAAGTCAAAGACTCGCCCTGTATAGTTTAAGTCGTCATCTTATTATCGAAATATATTATTCCTTGAAACGAAAATT
The DNA here is from genome assembly GCA_951802165.1 of Adalia decempunctata. Classification (NCBI taxonomy): domain Eukaryota; kingdom Metazoa; phylum Arthropoda; class Insecta; order Coleoptera; family Coccinellidae; genus Adalia; species Adalia decempunctata. The sequence goes on along the minus strand of OX637696.1, from coordinate 57,685,228 downwards.
CTATCATATGGATAAAACGGTGGCAACAACAATTCAAAGAGCTCCTTCCCGCTGTGGTTGCTGCATCGCTTGTATGCAAGGATGAGCTCTGTAGGGGTCTCAATTACTGTTGTTCTCTGCATCACCTATGTTTCTGAAGAAGGACTCGACGAAGATGATATAATAATTACGTTATTAGAACGAGTAAGGGGATCGATTTTGCTGGGACGTGTCAAGTAAAGGCTATTACACTGAGAAAAATGTTCATTTTGATTCTAATGAAACAGCTTTATCAACTCTCACATAATTATTACAATATTAAATTGAATTAATTCGATTATCTGTCTGCTCATTTCAATGTTTTCGTTTCATTCTCATTAGAAGTTCCATTTCATTGTTATCAATTTACTTGGAATAATGACAAATCCTATAGTGTCAATGTTAGGTATAATTATAAGACAACTTCCTGTTTCATTCAAAATTTTACCATTATTTTAATAAACATTCTGACTGGGCTGAAAAAAAAACATTATTGTTTTTATGTGACGCTTCATTGCATCTAACATTTTATAGAGTGGGGTTGAACATGGCTTGGCGTCACTTTCGTTTATTCTTATTCATTTAACAACAAAGTCGTGGAAGTGCGTTGCAAGTGGTCATTTCGTTACTCTCTTGGTTTTTCATTGTGCACGTGTGAGTTTGAACAGTTACAGGATGGCCTTGTTCTCCTAACCACTCATCAGCCAAAGATCGTGTTGTCACAAATCGGTCTCAAACGGCCTTGTCTTAGACGCCGATCTTGAACTTCATTTTGTGCCCCATTCGTATTTAAAATGAGAAAGTTGTTTTTTTTCACCCTTCATACAAGGGATAAAAAAACTAAACACGGTGTCGTATTGCTTATGAAAAAGTGCCTGTAGAAAGTTTTTTCCGTTTTTAGATATTTTAGGAAATGAAGAAGTTATGACACATTTTCGAAATCGCGAAATTATGAAAATTTTGTTATATCTTGAAAACAACTGAAGATATCGTGAAACGGCTTTCAGTTATGGAGTTTTCCCGAAAATCGATCCCAGGACTCCTCTCAACATTTTCACCTATCTAGCCTAGAAGTACCATCAGAAACAGCCAAAATCAAGCAATTTGGGTGACCCGGGCCTGTACACCAATAATTCGGCCTATTTCAAATTCACTTAGCTGGCTATACATTCCGCATACACGTGCTCTAGGCATTTTAACAACAACCAAATATCGACTTTGGATCTCCTGAAACAGCTGGTTTGTTGTAAAATTTAAAAAATTTGAAAAACGGCTACAATATTTGAGTAACAAAAAATATTCAGATGAAGAATTTTTCACGATTTTTTTCTCCCAATTTACTCATTTACCTCCTTGCTATACTATCTATGTTTTACCAAAAAAAAATGCAAACAGCTGCTTCTGGGTGTTGCAGTTTCTTTGTCAGTTAGTATATATTTTATATTACTGACGCTTTGAGATAGGATAGGTAGACCGGGGACAATTGTAATATTTTGACTTTGAACATTTGTAGCTTGATGGGTGATAAATTCAGGAGAAAACTGATTTCACTATTACTCACTCTATTTATCACAAACTGGATGTGTTCAAATTAATCAGTGCTGCCCAGAGGCCAGAAAAGCCCCACTGATGCATTTTGAAATAAAATCGACCCGACCCAGGGTCAGTTGTAACAGTTGACGTGGTCATTAATAACACAATATTTTTTCATATAAATAGGTTTCGTGAACTCTCTTGTAATATAAATCATACTTGAGCAAAGATAGTCAAGAAAAATGCATTTCAAACTCAAACTACTAGCTATAATTGTAATAGAAAGAAATATATACGGAAGGTTGACCCTCTGGTAATTCCAAACATCCCCAATTCCGGTAATCTCAAATGTATAATGACGGTTTCGAACATGAAAATTCATTCAGATCCATAATTTTAATAGAAGAACTAGAATTCGCAATTGGAGCAGCCAATGCTGTCCTGACTTGCTGCTTCTATAAGACTTCGCATATGCAAACCAGACAATAATATTCCTTTTCATCTTCGCTCGTCTCTACAGAGTCGTTCCTTGATTTTTCTTCGCAATATAATTTCTTTTTTCTTCTACCACATCGTTCATATTCCTCTTCAACATTTATGCTCTTTATATATTTTTCCTTGCTTCGTATTCTGATCTTATACAGGGTGAGTCTTTGACTTGTACATATATTTTAACTGTAGATTCTTGAGGCCAAAGGAAACCTTTTTTTCATTTTCCATTTTTCCGAATTCGGCCCTGTTAAAGAGATATAGCCATTCGAAAAAATCAATCGAGCTGAGTACGTGCCTGATATTATTCTCTGCAAACGCTTCAAAGTTCATATTTTTCGATTGAAATTGATGTGATTATTAGATATTCTGGGTGATACATATAAAAAATACTCAAGCACTAACCTTATTTGAATAAGAATGTTATAAACACGATATTTCCTAACAAAACACTTAGTTCTGTCCGATCATTTCGGCTGTATGAAAAGCTATATTTCTCACACCGAAATAAGTTCCTTCTTCGATTGTCCTGAAGATTAGTTTATAGACACTAATAATTTGTTCATATTTCCTCGATATTCTAAAACGATCTCATAAAAATTGGTTTCTCACTAACCTATCCCAACTCCATTAACCAACCAAAGTCATATGTTTCGGTGTCAATGACCTAACCATATCCATCCTCTGTGCCCTGTGCAGAATGCAGATATTCAATTCACCCACAGAACTCTAGAGAAGACGATGCCAGATTGCCGATTTTCTCTTCAAACAATGCGAACTCAAGAAAGCAGTACGTCCCCTATCGTTAGCGGATGAACTATCACAATCGCTAAAGGCGTCTAGGCGTTGCTCTTTAAAAATGCCAAAAGAGTAGTTCTGATTCTCGCCAATATAGCGCTACGTTCCCTTCAGAAGGTCGTGGAATCCAGGGCGTGGATGTAGCCATTGTAGCCGCGACGCAAGAGCGTTGTCAAAGACTAGGTCTGTGGCGTTGTTCTGTGCTCCAACCAGTCCCACCTAAAACTTTAGTCAGTGATCCCATAGACGAAGTTCACTCTTTATTTATTTACAGAGAATGAACCAAACAGGCTTAGAATATAAAACAAATATTCTAAGCAAACAGGTGATGATTATGTAAATGACTTTCAGTGAATTGATGTGATATAGTAGTGTCGTTCTGGTGTCGAGTTATATTGTTTCGATAGATATTTTGTTGAAGGACCGGTAACAATGAATTTTAAATAGAAACTGCCTATAAAATAATTTCATTCAATTTTATGTCCCACGAATGTAGAATTTTATTATTACATATCTCTACATCAAACGTTTTTTCATCATAGAGATTTTAGTCTTGACAAAGTTGATAAACATTCTGACAACGTTGGTAACTTGTTGAGAGACCAGAGAAAAAAATTATATTCGATGAGATTTAACTCAGGACAGCATTCAGAGAATTCTTGAAATTCATGATTTTTTCCTCTAATTCAATCTTATACAATTAGGAATAACTTGAGAACGACGCGTTTTATTGAAAAAATATAAGAATACTTTTGTTTTCTAAAATAATTAATTCTTTCGAAAACGTGAACCGTTCATCTTTTTCAAGTGGTTTCATAGTATTTTTGCGTGAATTTCTAAGTCGACTATACTGTAACTTTTTTACCAGGAGAAATATGAAATAAGTTTCAATTGAGGAATATGCACCATGAATAGAGTAGACTATAAACCAAAATTCAGTTCATTCGAAATATCGGTTCCGAATATATGGAAAGAATAGTGTTAATTTCATGGATTTTTGACACCCTGTATCTTCCAAACGGAACCGAATTTTGAAAAATGGTATGGGAAAAAAGTGTTTCTTTTGATGGGAGGAATCTATAGTTAAAATATATGTACAAGTCAAAGACTCACCCTGTATAGCTTCATTCTCAGGAGAATCTGTATAAACAGACTTCTTTTTTGTACACCCTCTATATAGGAATATTGGAAATGGTTTCAAATATTCAGGAGAAAATTCGATCGTATTTTTGAGAAAAAACATGCACGGATATCATATACATCATATATAGAAATTGAACGGGGTCAGTTGTAATGTAACGTTACTATCAACCCCAACGGGAATGTTACAATCGACCCCGATGTGTGTTCAGAACTTCAACATGAATATTTGCAAGGCGAAGTCGTCGTTGAAAAAAATCATATGACCTGAAAGAACACACAAAACGCTCTTATGATAAATGGATTTCATGACATACCAGGGGGGAAATGATTATCGAAGATTTACGGAGAAAATGAAAACTTACTTTGCCTATACGAAAACAGAACTATGGTCAAAATACCCGTCTATTGTTCAAATGATCAAGCGGTATTCTGGTAGCTTGAGGAGATAGGGCATACAGGGTGAGTCTTTGACTTGTACATATATTTTAACTGTAGATTCCTCTCATCAAACGAAACACTTTTTCCTATACCATTTTTCAAAATTCGGTTTGGTTTGGAAGATACAGGGTGTCGAAAATCCATGAAGAAAACAGTTTTCTGTTTATTCTTCGGAACCGTTATTTCGAACGAACTGAATTTTGGTTGAGTTTTTACTGTGATCATGGTGCATATTCCTCAATCGAAACCTATTCAATATCTCTACTAGTATAAAAGTTACAGGGTAGTCGACTCATCAATACACGCTAAAACACCATAAAACCACGTTAAAAAGATAAACGGTTCATATTTTCGAAAGAATCAATCATTTAAGAAACAAAAAGTATTCCTATTTTTTTTTCAGTAAAACACGTCGTTTTCGAGTTATTTCCAATTTTACCCGGAGAAATTTGACGGAAAAATCATTAATTTCAAGAATAATCTGAATGCGTCTCTGAATTAAATATCATCGAATATTATTCCTTCTCTGGTCTTTAAACGAGTTTACAATGTTGTCACAATATTTATCAACTTTGTCGAGATATTTTAATAAAAAAATACCACAAATGTGGGAGATAAAATTGAACACGGGAATTTAACACGCACAGTTTCTATTGAAAATTCATGGTTACCGGTCCATATTGAAGTTAAATGTCGATGAAATACAAAATTCGGATATGAATGATGAATCTCGATACAAACTATTTTCTAAATTGAAATTAATGAAGATAATACGATACCTGATAATCTGTGGCGATGTTTCTATCTAAACATCATCCTCTAGGAATTTTATAAACTCGACACGGTTGAAATTATATTAATTCACTTCACATAATAATCACATTAGAACAATAATTCACTGAATGTATTCAGAACTTCACATAATGTTTACAGTTTGTTCAGAGACTCTGGTTTGTTATTGTTTATATAGTAGGCCTCCAGATACCTAACCAATACTTCGGTTTTCGCTCTACGCATGCGTGGTAAAATTTAGCGGCAAAATCGATTTATGATGGAAACGGCAGAATTCATAGATATTTATACCACGGTACACAAATGTATCGGGAATTATAGTTTATACTATGTTTCGTAAAAAAACCTTAACCTCAATGAAAATATCAGCAAGCTGACAACATCTTGAAATTTCTGTGCAAAAATTCACAGAATCGATACAAATTAGATTAGGTTAGGTTGTTTAATAATAAATCTGAATGAAAAGTCTTTCTTCATGATATTGTTTGGGAATTTCGAGGAAAATATGAACAAATTATTAGTATTTACAAACTAATCTGCAGAAAAATCGAAGAAGGAACTTATTTTGGTGGAATAAATGTGGCTTTTCCGTTTCAGATATAATCCGATGAAACTAACTGTTTTTGTTGACATTATCGTGTTTGCAACATCTTTATTCCAATAAGGTTAGTACTTGAGTATTCCCTAAATTTATAAACTCAATTTCTATCGAGAAATATGAACTTTGAATCAATTCCACAGTATCATTGTGTAATTAGCACATTTTTTTTTCAAATAGCTATATCTTTTTAACAGAGCCGAATTCGAAAAAATGGAAAATGAAAAAAAGGTTTCTTTTCACCTCAAGAATCTTGAGTTAAAATATATGTCAAAGACTCACCCTGTATATGCATCACAGATTAAAGTGACGCAGTTTGGGAACTATTCGCGATGTTACAATCGTCCCCTGCTACAACTGACCCCGGTCTACTGTTGAAACTGACATTTCTTGACATTCAACAAGAAGAAACTACGCCTTCAATAAAAATGGAACGATACGCGCTTCAACAACGCATTGAAATTATCAAAGTCAAATATTAAAATGGTGAAAATTTGGCCGAGACGGTTCTAAAACTCGAACGCATGATTGTCGTGAAGCACCTTGTCGGACCGCAATGGAGAAATTGATGAAAAAATTTGAGATGATGTGAAGAATAAAACCCGTGCCCGTCGCTCGAGAACAGCCGAGAATATTGCTGCTGTAGCCTAAAGTGTTGACGAAAACCCAGTTTTGTCCATTCCCCATCGTTCTCTGGGATGAGGCATTCCACTAGATTTTTTATGGCCGGAAATTGAAGGTATTTTTCTGGACAACGACAATTTGATCAAGACGGCGCTACGTGCCACACGGACAACGAAATCATTGATTTTTTACGGGAAAAGTTTCCAGACCGTGTTATCTCTCGAAGAGGTGATCACAATTGGCCTCCGAGATCTTGTGATTCAACACCTTGCGACTCCTTCCTTTGAGGCCATGTGAAAGAGAAGATCTGCGCCAAGAGCCCAGCGTCGAGCTCAAAGATGGAATTCGTGGGGCTAACGAGGACAGTGGGCAACCACTCTGCGAAAAACTTCATTTATTACCATACAGGTCGTTTCAAAATGGATGTATCAACGATCAACTGTAGATTACTCATAAAAAAAATTAATTTTTTTTTTCTCTTCCATTTTTTCCTCCGCAGCTTCGTTTCCGAGATAAAGGGTGTCAAAAAATCATATTTTTTCTGTTTACACTTACTCGGTTTTATTAGACGTGACAGTTGTGGAGATATTGATTGAATTTGCACAAAGGTTTTACCGCCCAACTTTTCACCACTGGACCAATTTGCATTTACACAGCAAATTCTGATGCGCCAATGTGTTTTACATGAAAAAGGTACTGTCAGTTCATTGCTCTACAGGGTGTCTCAAGTTCGAGTGCCTATTAGACGTTTCTAGAGAACGGGACATATTTGAAATCTGAAAATTGGGAATATGATATTGTTCGAAATTCTCTACAGACCTAAAATATTTTTAGAGCCAGAGCACTTCCGGTTATACTGGGAGTGAAAATAAATTTGCTTAAAAAATTTTTTCTTCAATCTTTTCGTTTCCGATATGATTGAGTATTCAATGCCGAATACGTTTCTGTTGAAACCATTGTATTCATTCGAATGGTTTTCAAAATATCGACAAAAAAACCTGAGAAAAAGTCAAATTTTCATAGTCACTATCATGTCCATTTTTCTTATTCTGAACATCCTTAGTGTAAACCGTTCTCAGAACGTCAAAGTAGAAGAATGTGGCAAGGTCATGCATCTTTCGAATTTCATGAAAATCATCACAGGGTGTTTCCAATTTTGTGTCGAAAACGGTGATCGAAAATCGGTCATAACTTCTGTTTTTCAAATTAGAACCCTATTTTTCACAATTTCGTTGGTTTCTGCGAAGAAAAGTAATGATAGCACTCTCAGATGCTCTTTCTCCTAAATTCAGTAATTCCCGAGTTATTTGAGCTTTTTTGGATTCATGTTGTACGTTGAATCAAATTCATGTGATCTTTTTCTTGAGAATATTCTGTGACCAAAGAAGATACATTTTTCCATTAATAATTCACAAGTGACACGTCTAATTTTAGGTTTTATCTTTACTTTTCGATTTTATTCAAAGGTTCCATGACAATATTCATCGAATATGTTGCATGAGAATATTCTGTGACCATAGAAGATAAATGATTCCATTGATAATTTTCACAAGTGGCAGGTCTAATTATAAGTTGACAAGTTGTTACTATGGTTTCATAAGGATTTTCATCGAATCTGTTCAGATTCGATGAATTTGAATCTACGTACTACATGAATCTAGAAAAGCTCGAATAACTCGAGAATTACTGAATTAAGGAGCAAGATCATATGAGAGTGCTATCATTATTTTTCTCCGCAGAATCCAACGCAATAATAAAAAAAATAGGGTTCTAATTTGAAAAACAGAAGTTATGGCCAATTTTCGATCACAGTTTTCGACACAAAATTTGGAACACCCTGTGATGATATTTATGAAATTCAAAAGATGCATGACCTCTCCACGTTCTTCTACTTTGACGTTGTGAGAACGGTTCACACTCGGGATGTTCAGAATAAAAAAAATGAGCATTTTCTGGCTATGAATATTTTACTTTTTTTCAGGTTTTTTTCGATATCCTGAAAACTATTTGAATGAATACAATGTTTTCAACAGAAATGTATTCAGCATTAAATACTCAATCATATCAGAAACGAAAAGATTGAAAACAAATTTTTTTTAGCAAATTTTTTTTAGCAAATTTATTTTCACTCCCTGCATAACCGGAAGTGCTCTGGCGTTGAAACTATTTTAGGTCGGTAGAAAATTTCGAACAATATCATAAACCCAATTTTCAGATCTCACATAAGTCCAGTTCTCCAGAAACGTCTAATAGGCACTCGAACTTGGGACACCCTGTATATAGTGAACCGTTTATCGAGAAAACTGGCATTTTTTATCGAAAATCAAATTAAAGCAGTAGGTATGACATTTAACATAGTTACCGTTAAATTCTTGTGATCTTATAAGCTATGGTCTCTAAAAATAATGAAAAATAACTTTGCAATTTGAACTCAAAAACCTAGTTGTCAAATTTTGTTGAAATTAATAAACTCACTTGTAAATTATCCCTACCCACTCATTTTTCGAATTACTAGAAATTTACAATGCGTTAGCAAATTGTTTTTGATCATAAAATGCAAATTTACTTCAATGAACCAGGAGTACCTCTCGGAGTACCTACCTTTTTTCATGTAAAACACGTTGGCACACCAGAATTTGTTGTGCAAATGCAAATTTCTCCAGTGGTGTAAAAGTTGGTGGATGAAAGATCTGTGCAAATTCACACAGTGATGAAACTTTTGAACTTTAACTTCAGATATAATATGCATGTGAATACATAAAATGCACAAAAATATATTTTTTATACCATTGAAATAGCATATACTGATTTGCAATACGCAACAAGAGTAAACTTCTGACACGGGGAGACAGAGTTTTTTCAGAGGTTTTTATCTGTTCTTGTGTATCATACGCAGAATTGTATGGTACCCCGTTTACATTCCCTCTGCTAACACTCAGATTCGGAGCGGGAAACAGATTTTATTCTTTTATACAATCTGTTCCTTGTCGCCATTTCTTCACACGTGCCATATGCCATATATTGTTTGATATTACAAAACAGTATGTAATTCTCTCTTTCAAAAGAATATACAGGGTGTCCCGAAAACAATGGATAAGCCTGCAACTATAGATAGACACTGTCGTGGTCTAACTTATTCCAAATTTTGACCTTAATGAAAATTCCACGGTTTCGGAGATATTCATGGTTTTCGTATTTTTAGAAAATTTTCAAGTGCGATTAGTTTTTCTAGGACCATTTCTACAAATGGAGGTGTATTTCGATATGGTTTTTTTTTATTTCACATGAGATAGTTTAGCTATCGGAAACAAAGACTTAAATTCATCAAACTAGTGTAAAAAGTTAGAAACTCCTGAATTACAAAGAAAAACTGAAAACTAAATGAAATTTCCTTCAAGTTTGATGAGCTACAGTGAAAAAAATATGTGGGACGCCCCTGGTGGACATCATCTTAAAAACTTGCTCAGTTATTGCAGATTCCAAAAAGGTATCATAATTCTAGGCATTCTGTAGTTTTTCATTCTCGTAACTACTTGATTACCAAATAGTCGAAAAATTTCGAAAAACTGTTTTTGTTGTAATCGTTATTCTGAGCTCATATGTTAATGTAAATGTATGATTATACCTAGCTATTCTGATTTGTTTAACCTTATGGTTATTTTTCAATAGCGAAAGTATGAATCTTTCAAAGAACTTCAATACTATTACCAAATTACTATTCATTGGAAATGAATGAAGAATGCAAAATAAAACAATAAGTTCATTACTCATATCGAACATTAATTCATAATAAATGTTCAAATTGACGTCCTTGCTCCCTTATACGCGCTCTACACCTTTTAATGAACGCACTTTTAATGCGCGTAATGCGACGTATTAATTTGAGCCGCTGCATTTTGGATACGAGCCCGTAACTCCTCAATCGAAGATATTGGCTTGGAGTAGACTAGATCTTTTAGGCACCCCCAATAAAAAAAATCCAGGGGGTTTAAGTCCGGTGATCTCGGGGGCCATGAAATAGGGCCAAGCCGGCCTATCCACCTTTGAGGGTATTTTGCATTCAGGTGATTTCTCACTCTTACTGCGTAATGAGCTGGGCACCCATCATTTTGGAGCCATAATTTGGTAATAATTCGTTTTATTTTATTTTTAATGAATATTCCACATACCTCTATTGTAGCAACAAAGGGTATTTTTTAAGTTGATACTTTCCTTTTAACACTGTACAGAATGTAAGAAAATAAGAAATTTTGTCAAATACAATTAGGTCTGGTAAGGTTTTCAAGATACAGGGTGTTGAATTCAAATAATGCCATATTTCCATTCAACCAGAGAAACGATACACTACTGCTTTTTTCAAAATAAAAATAATTTTCGTAATTTCCCACTAGATTCCAACAAAAATGGCCTCCTGACTTGAACACATGAGCTCAGAATAACGATTACAACAAAAACAGTTTTTCGAAATTTTTCGACTATTTGGTAATCAAGTAGTTACGAGAATGAAAAACTACAGAATGCCTAGGCTTTTTGGAATCTGCAATAACTCAGCAAGTTTTTAAGGTGATGTCTACCAGGGGCGTCCTACATTTTTTTTACACTGTAGCTCATCAAACTTGAAGGAAATTTCATTTAGTTTTCAATTTTTCTTTGTAATTCACGAGTTTCTAACTTTTTACACTAGTTTGATGAATTTAAGTCTTTGTTTCCGATAGCTGAACTATCTCATGTGAAATTAAAAAAAACCATATCGAAATACCTCTCCATTTGTAGAAATGGCACTAGAAAAACTAATCGCACTTGGAAATTTTCTAAAAATACGAAAACCATGAATATCTCGGAAACAGTGGAATTTTCATTGAGGTCAAAATTTGGAATAAGTTAGACCACGACAGTGTCTATCTATAGTTGCAGGCTTATCCATTGTTTTCGGGACACCCTGTATATATATATTGGCGCGATTTCACATTTCAATAGGAACAATTGCTAGATGAAAAATTAAAAAGTAAGGTGAAGACACACTGTCTTTACTAACCCGTTTTTATCTATGTAAATTAGATCTCAGGTTATCTTGATTTAGATCGGTTTTGTCCGACTACCGGCGATGTCCAACTACCGGCGCTGTCCGGCTGACCGGCGAATTCACCATAGGTATTTCAAATGCGCTATAACTATTACCAAAAATACCCCCTATATTCTATAGAGTTCCTAATAAAAATTTTGAATGGTTCCAGCAAATTGCAGATTACAAGCAGAAAACAAAATGCGTATAGCGAAATCCATCAAGCCATTGAGCAATAGAGCTCAACAAAGAAACGGTCAAAATAGGTATATGCATACCTACATTCCTACATGCAGTAGGTATACATTTCAATAACATTACCCATTTCTGGCGCAGTCGGGTAAAAGCATGGAAAATCAATAGATCAATTGAAAGACTCCTGTGATCTTATTCTGCCAAAAAAAGTCCCTAATATGTAGTATCTTGACAATCCAAAGAGACAAACTCGAAGATTGACAAATGTGGGTGACTCATCATGAAAGAAGAGGAAAAAAAGTCCCACAATCTCTATTTTTTTGACGACTAGTTTCGAGACTTTAAATTAGTCTCATTCTCAAGTCTTCTAAAAAAATTGTGGAGGTCATAAATTATAAAACTAATCACACTTACGTACAAGCAACAACTTTGAGAAATCAGAAATAAATATGTAATAGATATGTATAATAAGGAACAGGTCTTCATCACGAAACAAATGGACAAGATCTTGTTCTTTATTTTATTATACTATGTATATTCATTGTAGTCTATTGTTTAGTTTTGTGTTTTGTCGTACGAGGATGTATTGATATCTAGTTAGCCTAGACCAGTTCCATGCATAAAGAAAATATGGCGATATCATACGACGAACATTAAATTATTACTTATTAGAAGTGTCAGTGTAGAGTTCGACGTCAAAAAAATGAACCAGAGTTACGCAATAAATCTATATCTATACTAATTTTATAAAGAGGAAAGATTTGTATTTTTGTTTGTTTGATACGAATAGGCTCAAAAACTACTGGACCGATTTCAGAAATTCTTTCACCCTCAGAAAGCTACATTATCCCTGAGTGACATAGGCTATACTTTTTACCAGAAAAAAACACGGATAACTACTATAACTACAACTACAACTACAATAATTACAAAACAATCAGCCATAATCAGCTATTTTCACGTGCGCTGCAGAAACCGTAAGACTTACGTGGATACAATGTATGACGAAAATGTACCTCTTAAATAGTTCTACAAAAAAGTCCGCGATAGCATATATCTATCTCTCAAGATTAACTTGCTATTACCTGTTTATGGTAATCAGATGTTTTCCAAAATTATGCACTATTTGGGAGTGAGTTTTTATGGATATAGGGTATTGATCCTCATCCAACTTAATACGTTATTTATTCCCAGTATTTAATTTAGAACGAAATTGCCCTTCACATCATACAATTACAACAAGTACATCAAATGATATGGCAGGTTGAAGTGTTGAAGATGAAACCGCCGCGTGAAACAAATTTCTACACGGGCGAAGCTGTTAAAAAAATAAAGATGTCCACCGAAATTGTAGAAATCGAAAAATTGGAGTAGGTATCGAGCCATCACCAAGTACCTGTATTCAAAAGGGTTAAGAAGTAACCAGATTTACGAAGATATGCTTAATTTGGTGATCAATGTCCTTCGTATGCGACCGTGAAAAATTGGACTGCAATCTTCAAAAGAGGTAAGTTTTCCATTGAAGATGATGACCGATCGGGAAGGCCAGTTTCTGTGTCTGTCCCCGAAAATATCGATGCAGTTCATGACATGATTCTATCAGACCGTCGAATTGGGCTAAAACGGATATCATGAAAACACTGAAGATTTCATACAAACGCATTCATCATATAGTTCACGTCAATTTGGACATGAGAAAAATTTCTGCGAAATGGATCCCCAAATGTTTGAATGTTGACCAAAAGCGATGCAAGGGTAGAAGCATCGCGTTCGATCTGTGCTCGATTTGAAAACGATGTAGACTTCTTAAACCGAATCGTTACTATGGATGAGCCTTGGGTACATTTCTACGATTCAGAAACAAAGCAACAATCGATGGAATGGCGACACTCTGATTCTCCAAGACCTAAGAAGTTTCGTGTCCAAAAATCTGCTGGAAAAGTTCTTGCTTGGCAGTGTTTTGGGATTGCCATGGAGTAATCATGATTGATTTTTTGGATAAGGATAGAACAATAACTGGAGATTACTATTCGACATTACTGACCACTCTACGGGAAAAAATTAAAGAGAAAAGACGCGGAAAGCAATTCGAAGGTATTTTGTTTTTACAGGACAACGCCCTAGTACACAAATCTCATGTTGTCATGAAAAAAATTCATGATTTAGGGTTAGAATTACTAGAACACCCCCCTTATTCACCAGATTTGCCTCCATCCTACTATCCTCTCTTTCCTCAACTGAAAAAAAAGTTTGAAAGGTCGTATATTTTCTTCCAACGAGGAGGTAATAAAAGCTGTGGAGAACTGGTTTGCATCAGGGCAAGGAGAATCTTTTTTTTTTAAAAAGGTCTAGAGACGTTTCAGGTTCGCTGTAATGAATGTATTCAATCAAGAGGAGAATATGTTGAGTTATAAACTATTTTGACATTGAAAGTTTGTTGGGTTCTATAGTAGGCTAAAAATTTTTGAAAATAAGTATCCTCGTATCTGCCATCGATTTCGAGAAAAAAAAAATGAATAATTCTCTCGAAATCTGCAGAAGAATCGAAATTGTCATACAAATCGGGTTAGTTAATATGAAATCTAAACTATTTAAGTTTGGCAATCTGGCGGGTCATGCCTGATGCCCATCCCGTCCAATCCACATGTTTTCATAATTTCCGTTCAAATACTCCCTATAGTAGGTTACACCGGGGATAAAAGTGCCACTTTTTAGTTTTTATTTTTTTACTGATCTATTGTATTTTATTAGGATCAGATTTAATACGTGCCTGATCACCTGGACATTAGTTAACACAATGCATGAAAAGAAATACAATATAAAATTGATATGCAATTGTTATTCATGTACTTTTGTATTGTTGCAATTGGCACTTTTTGCCCCAACTTTGGGGCTTATAGTACCAGCATAGGGGTGAGAAGTACCAAGTAGAATTTAAAAATGAATTAGGCATTATCCCAAAAAATAAATGTTTTATTGGGTTTTCAACGAACTAACTGACTACAAAAACTAACTGACAAACAAAAACTAACTGACTAGGTGCATTTCATATTGGATTTATTCATCATCACTATTACAAAATAGGGAGTAATTTAAGTCCTGCCGTTTCAGTTGGTTGCTACCGCAGTTGAGGGTTATGTGGCACTGATGGAGGCTAACAAGCCAGAAACGGGTCTGTCGATATCCTGCTGTTGTGGTGCCACCAGTGGTGTACTTCGGAAATTAGATCCCTGCATGAACATTTTACTTATCACTATAACAGTTTGAGCAAGCAAAAGAAAATGAGATACATTTACTGTGAGTCCATTTTTCACACTCTAAACATTGTATCCATTCTTCAGAAGGCATACTCTGAAAACATGGTTCGAAACAGTAAAGACAAAAGGAATCATGTCTCTGATTCACTGCTCGCGTCAGAAACTTCTCTCAGTATCTTAACCTGTTTGTTCTTCGTGAACACCTTCTTTTTTACTTGCTCAATTTCTCCTTTTTCAACTTTCATAGTGTATAATCATAAATGGGACGAGAAGTGCCATAGGTACGGCATTTATTACCCCAAGGTGCTTGGTACTTTTTGCCCCAATGACCAAGTTTTTATAAATTTGTTTGTAACAAAATAAATACGACAAAAAAAAGGAAATGGATATAGTAGTAGTAAATTACAATAATAAAACTATCGGTATAAAATTATTTCGCCCCGAAAAACAATACAGCCATCAAATAAGAAGAAAAACGAAATGGTCCAGTTAACTTACGTTTGAGTTTTGAAAACCTCACTTTGTACGCCCTTCCTCAGACCACTCTGTATACTAACTGATTTCACGAACATGATGCGCAGCATGTCGTATTTGTTCCATGGTTGCCGTTTTGGATACATATTTTTGAATTTGTAGAAATAGCGACGGTTGGAACTTTTTACCCCTGGCACTTTTATCCCCGGTCCACCCCTACACCCTGTATCTCGAATACGAAACGTTTGCGACCCCATGATTATGGGACTTTTTTTCACTCCCCTTTTAGTTTGTACGTTCAATGTATAGGAACACCCGTATTATAGAAAAATGAAAATTAGGACAAATACTCAGATTTTCGATCGACAAGAAATTCTTAAACAAAATCTAATCAGTGCCAACACCAGGTATTCTATGCATCTATGTAGGTATCAACAAATGCCATGATTTCTACCTAATAGAAGTTTAATGGAAGGAAAAACATTGGACAACGAATTTATTTTAAGATAGTTTTTTATTGTAATAAAATGATTTTTCGTGGAAAATAAATATTTGTATGCATCACTACCGTTATTAGATCCTAACGCCCATTCGACCCGGAAGGCCTTTGGCTTGATGGACATGGATAACTTTTTTCAATACATATCTAATTAATTGCATCCATGTAAGTTTTTCGGGAAAACCATTGGATTAAAAATGCTTTAGGAGTATTATTTTGACAATAATAGTATATTCTAAAACTAGTTGCAGAATGGGCTCCTATTCCAATACGAAGGAGCGAGTTTTCGAACGCATGAGTATTGGAATTGCATTCTGCAACGAGTATTAGACGATATTTTCTCTATTTCACTCAAATTTTGTGGAATTCAATGAAAAAATTCAAATTATAGGTCCTAGTGACTTTCATATTGTATCTTGGCAGTTGGTGTGAATGTAAGGAAGTACGAAAATTGACATTTCCAAATTGACGTTTGCTGAAATTTAAAAGGATCGGAAATCATTGCTGACAACCACAAAACGAAAAATGTTACTGAAAACGATGCTGTAATGAATTCATTACAGCACTGTTTTTAGTACTGTAATGAACACATTACGATACTGAAATAGAGAAAAACGTTATAGCAACTTTTCCAAAACGCATATTTTCGCCTTTTCACCATGAAAACTAACTTCCATCAGCCTCCTGTTAATGACATGCATCAGTTATCTAGAAGCGCGAATCTGCAATCTCTTCTTTATTGATTGCCTTTTTAAGGTCGGCGTTTAAACCGAGTAGGAAAGATCAGCCGATAGAGGCGCCACCGTCCATTTTAAGGAATATCTCCATAGAACTTTCATTATCACAATAAGTTCTATGAGTATCTCTCTAATCATGAATGAAATGTACAATGGCGCTCTCTATCCGAAAATCGCCGAACTATGAAATAAGTCAATTTGTGGGTAAAGCAGGAATTTTTTCCCGCCAAAATTTGAATTTGGCCATTTTCTGCCAATTCCGTATTTCAAGTTGATCTTCTGAACGAAATTATCAGTAGATTCACTTTTAATCGGAAGTCGAACTATTTTCATGGGTCTTTCTGTTGAAATAAAACATAAGCATGCTCATTTTCTTCTATTTTTGAAAGAAAAAAAATTAAGTGTCGGAATGAAATCGATCAAAATTATTTCAACAAGAACCCTAATCCTTTCCGAGTTCACCCACAAAATTTCAGTTCTCAAAGTGAAACCGTTTTCGAAATCAACTTGAAATTAAGACACACTACATTGAACGCCCACCTTGATGATCGGGGAGTATTAGGTACCTACTAGACTAGGTACACAAGATGAATTCGGGGCATTCCGGCACCTTTGTCCGCTTTTATGATCTTAATGGGTCCAGCAGTTTGAAAAAGTCGGATTTAATGTTAGATTATTTCGTTTTGATTCGAGTTCGGTAATATGCAGAGCATAAAGAAATAATTTTTTGCATGATTTGTCTGAAATTATATTAGAAATTGGTTGATCAAGGGTTTATCGTCGACCTCAAATCCGCCATTGTTTGAAACAATAATATACATTCCACCCAATGATGGGTGTTTTATTTTTCAGAATTTTTTTGAGAAATTGCTCCTGACAAATAGATGTAGATATATTGAAAAATTCTTAGCCTACTATAAAACCAAACAAAATATCAATGTCAGAATATTTTATCAACATATTCTCCTCTTAATTGAATACATTTATTACAGCGAATAACCTGCAACGTCTCTAGACCTTTAAAAAAAAATGTTCCTTCTTGCTCTGCAAACCAGTCTTCCACAGCTTTCATAACCTCCTCGTTGGAAGAAAATTTACGACCTTATTTTAAACTTTTTTTCAGTTGAGGAAAGGAAAGATAGTCGGACGGAGCCAAATCTGGTTAATAAGGGGGGTGTTTTAGTAATTCAAACCCTAAATCACGAATTTTTTGCATGGCAACATGAGATTCGTGTACTGGGGCGTTGTCCTGTGAAAACAAAATACCTTTGAATAGCTTTCCGCGTCTTTTCTCTTTAATTTTTTTCCCGTAGAGTGGTCAGTATGTCGAATAGTAATCTCCAGTTATTGTTCTACCCTTATCCAAAAAATCAATTATGATTACTCTATGGCAATCCCAAAAAACTGAAGCATCAAGAACTTTTCCAACAGATTTTTGGACACGAAACTTCTTAGGTCTTGGAGGACCAGAGTGTCGCCATTCCATCGATTGTTGCTTTGTTTCCAGATAGAAGAAATGTACCCAAGTCTCATCCCAATTCGGTTTAAGAAGTCTACATCGTTTTCAAATCGAACACAGATCGAACGCGATGCTTCTACCCTAGCACGCTTTTGGTCAACATTCAAACATTTGGGGATCCATTTTGCAGAAATTTGTCCAAATTGACGTGAACTATATAATGAACGCGTTCGTATGAAATCTTCAGTGTTTTCATGATATCCGTTTTAGCCCAATTCGACGGTCTGATAGAATCATGTCATGAACTGCATCGATATTTTCGGGGACTATGACACAGAAACTGGTCTTCCCGATCGGTCATCATCTTCAATGAAAAATTGACCTCTTTTGAAGCTTGCAGTCTAATGTTTCACGGTCGCATACGAGGGACATTGATCACCAAGGGTATTAAGCATATCTTCGTAAATCTGCTTACCTCTTAAGGGGAAGTAACACCTTTTGAACCGTGGTAAATCTCCATTCAAAAAGTGGTCTCTTTATTTCACGAGTAACTACCCTAATTTACAAAGTAGAGACTTGATTTTTTTTCAAATTGAAGTTGAAGAACGTCCCGACGGTAAATTGTTTTCTTTTTTCGATTTAATCAGTTTTTCAATCAAAAAAACCTGGGTAATCGTTAGATCTCTGCAATATTTGGGTTATTGAATATGTTTTTCGTTTTTCATGAGTACAAGCTATATTTTTGAACTAATCATCATGAAAATTTTTGTAAAAGATTAAATTGCCGAGGGCAAATAGTTGCGATTTTTTCCAAAAAAAGATGAATAACTGTCGAAAAAAAAATCATTAATTGTAGTTTCCAAAACGCTCAAATTCATCCTGTTTTTTTAATTGAAAAACTGATTAAATCGGAAAAAAGAAAACTATTTGCCCTCGGGACGTTCTTCAACTTCAATTTAAAAAAAAAGTCAAGTCTCTGCGTCGTAAATTAGGGTAAGATACTCCTGGAATAAAGAGACCACTTTTTGAATGGAGATTTACACGATTCAAATGGTGATACTTCGCCTTTCAAATACAGGTATAGGTACTTGATGATGGCTCGATACTCCATTTTTCGATTTTTACAATTTCTTTTTTTTAAATTTATCGCGTAATTCTGGTTTACTTTTTTGACGTCGAACTCTACACTGACACTTCTAATAAGTTGCTGTTTGTTGATATGGTATCGCAATAGTTTGTTTATGCATGAAACTGGTCTAGGCCAACTAGATATCAATACATCCTCGTAGGTAGGTACTCAACCTACCTATAACTCAAAGCGGAAATCAAGCAATGGCTCAAAACAGTTTTTCATAGGTAGGTAGGTAGGTAGGTACTGTTATGGTTCAAAATATCTTTTCAAAATTCAAAGTTAATTTCGATCTATTGAGGCCAAATTAAAACTGAAAGATTTAGAAAAATTTATTTTGAAGTTTGTACATAGAAGGATTCTGTGAATAGTTATTCTGTGAATAGATTAGGAAAATCAAGGATGTGGAAGAAGTTTGAATGATGGATACCAATAAGGAGATGAGAGAAGATTGAATGAAAAAATCAGATAGAAAAGTCAAGAAAGAAATTGGGGAAAATACCGATTACGATGAATGGAATGAAATGATTAAAAATTGAAGAACGAATCAGAATTGACGTGATCATATAAATAACGAATTGATAAATAAGAACATTGATACTTGGAGAAAGGAAGATATATGAAGCGAACGAAGAGACTGATTTTGAGTTTACCGGAAATAGCGAAATTCAAATTTTCTAATTATTTTGTTGGATTCCAAATTCATTTTATCTGTTATATAAAGACTCACATTAGGAATCATAACAGTACCTATACATTGTTTCGGATATTGGGAGAAAAAACCCTAACAAGTTTCAAGAAAAATTATACCTATTGTGGTAGCTTGGTAGATAGGTGCTGCTGAGTAATGTCTGTCAAGTAGTGAGATTCTATATAAGCTTGCTTAATTTGCTTCTGACATTGATAGATCAAATGAGTATATAAAATATTAATTGAACCCAAAACACCTCGTTATAAGGCATAGGTATAACTTAGGTTGGCATATAGTTAAGTAGGTATATACTTTCTTCTGAACTCACTCTTTCATATTGATGAGTTGCTGTGAAAGGGGAACTGAAAGGTCCAGTCCTGGGCACAGGATGAGCTGATACGGGCGGAGCAGCTCCTGCCCGTTGATACAAATACGGATAATAAGCTTGATACATCACTTCAGAACAACTCATATTACACAAACATGCATTGTATAACTCTATCGTGCACTATTTTTCATCACAAGATATCGAACAAAATTCACAAATCGTTATTCATTGTTTCATTTTTCACTCGGAACCACTATCGAAGAACTTGAAAGAGTAAGCCAGCATCTATTCAAGTTCATTTATGACATGAACGAAATTATGAAGAATTATCGGAGTTTCAATAACGTCAATATTGATTACGCGACGAAAGAGCTAACATATCCCTCTACGAGTTATAATGAATACTAAAGGAAGATGTTCTATAAAAATTCCAATCCCCCTTGATTTCCAGGAGCTACGCCTTCTTACCCCCCCTACATGGAACAGTAGTAAACTCCTCCTACCCATGCTCAATAGAATTCCTGAGAGCCAACCAATGGCGGGCGAACGTTCAACACATGGGCCAATATGATACCTCAATTATTTGGTATGAAACGCCTCGAAAGTTCTTTGCAACTCCCACGTAAACATAGTGGGATATTCGGGGAACCCTACTCAAACCCATAATTTAGCTAAATTATAGGTTATAGGTAACATTGTTTACCGGCGTCATATAGCTAATGGGAATATTAATTTTTCTGCTAGTAGTACGGATTTATTATTACAATTTATGTTCATAAAAGCGGATTTCAGTTCATAAGATCATTGTGAGTTATCACAACAATCGAACAATCCATAACAACCTGTCAAATATTTTTTGGGCAAGGTCAAATAATGAAAAGTATCATATTAAAATGTAAACCTTGATTTGCTCCAAGAAATATGTATATCTATTGTGGTGACATTTTTTGACATTTTAGTCAATTCTACCTATGAAACTAGAAAAAAGACCAAAAATAGGTGCATATTTGTAAAAAAAAATGACGCAAATGCGTGCGATAGTCTCTTCTTCAATATTTTGGAATATTCCCACTTCGCAGTATATCCAATGTGGGTAGGTTCTTGAGACCAAAAGAACCTTTTTTTTCATTTTCAATTTCTTCGAATTCGGCTCTGTCAAAAATATATATAGCCATTCGAAAAAAATGGGCCTAATACGTGTCTGATACGATTCTCTGGATTTAATGCGAAGTTCATATTTTCGATTGAAATTGAGTCAATACATTTAGGGAAAACTAAAGAAGTAACCTTGTTTGAATGAGAATGTTAAAAACACGATATTTCACAAAAACACCCAGTTTGGTCAGATTATAGGTATCTATCTACATCTATCTACATATCTATCTATCTACATCTATCTACATATCTGCAATTGAAAAGTCATATTTCTCCCACCGAAATGAGTTCCATCTTCGGTTTTCCTGATGATTAATTAATACCTACCTACCTAACTTGTCCATGTCCATATTTTCCTCGATATCGCAAAAATATCAAATAAAGAATGATGTTCACTCGCAATTTATATGATCAATCAACCTAACCTAACCTATTTTATATATCTACTAAACAATCAAAACAGCAATCATCTTCTATGAATATTTCACAGAAATTTTGAGAAGATGATGCTATATTGTTGTAGTAAAAAAATTGCGTGATATGTTCGAAATTGGAAAAATCTGTACCTAGGTAGGTACATACCTATACTTACTGATTAGGTATATTTTATAGGTACGCCAGGACAGATGATATATGTACATACATAGGTACAAAAATTTATTTAAATTGGGGTAGTTATCCTACTATTCCTAATATTATGTAAAAAAAAGCATCTTCCCAAATTAGGAACCTGTGGGCACCTAAACTGGGTGGATCGAATTTTCATATATGATGTATCTATAGTCTGTTCAAATATAAGAGAATGTAAACAAACAAACCAAATCGGTTTGTTTTGCGCATACTAACAGCTTATTGGTCAAAGGATCTTTTCTACAATTCTTGTCACGCCCCCAAAAGACTGCCAGGATCGTACTTAAAGCTTAGAACGGAATGTCGATAGTAGGTACTCTAAAATTCGCAACGGTTATAACCTGATATATCTGAAGTAGGTACCTCAATTTGTCCCGGTTATAAATATTTGTTTGAATTGTACTTAACCCTTTGTCGGTTTCCGACGAGATTTCTGAAAAATAATATAAACGAAATCATCTATTGATTCCACCTAAGCAGAAATCCCAGTCGCTAAAAAGCATCGATTCAATAGACGATTTCGACATGAACTTAATTAGGAGAATAGTTCACGGTTTTTTTTCTTGATGAAATTCCTACAATTTCGAAGGTTTTGGAAGTTGTTAATAACGATGACAGCCTGCCGAATTTTAAAAAAACAACATTTTATAAATTATTGAAAAAAATGAAATTCAAATTCAAAAAACGTGGTCGTAATAGTTTATTGATTGATAGAGACGAAATAGTTGTTTGGAGGAGAAATTATTTGAAGAAAATTCGAGAATTTAGGGAGCAAGGCCGAAAAATTTATTACCTTGACGAGACATGGATAAATGCGGGATGTACAAAAAATTCAATATGGGTCGATGAATCGATTGGGTCCAACAGACAGGCTTTTCGAGAAGGTCTGTCAACTGGTCTCAAAAACCCAAGTGGAAAAGGACTGATTATATGTCATATAGGGGGAGAAGACGGATTTGTAGAGAACGGCCTATGGTTTTTCGAATCGAAAAAATCCGGAGATTACCATCAGGAAATGAACGGGGAATCGTTCGAAAAGTGGTTCTCAACAATTTTGCCAACTCTGGATCATAACGCTGTCATCGTAATGGACAACGCCAGTTATCATTCGAGAAAAATGGAATCGATTCCGTCTTCAACCCGCAAGGAAGATGTCAAAAATTGGTTGCTCAGTAAAAATATTTCCTTCGAAAATGATCTTTTGAAGGCGGAACTTCTTGCTCTGGTCAAGGCAAATAGAGGGAGGTATGAAAAATTAATTATAGATGAAATGGCCAATGAGACGGGAAGAACAGTATTGAGACTCCCACCATATCATTGCGAGCTGAATCCAATCGAGCTCATTTGGGCTCAAGTAAAAGGAAAAGTAGCTGCTCAAAACTCCTCATTTAAAATTGCTGAGGTTCGTAATTTGTTTCTGGGAGCTATAGGCTCGATTGGTGCTGAGAAATGGAAGAAATGCATACATCATGTTGTAACTGATGTCGAAGAAAAAATGTGTCAGCTCGATAATATCATGGAGTCAACAATAGAGCGAGTGCTGGTGAATCTGGATGAAAGTGACACAGAAGAAGACCAACAAAATTCTGAATAATTTTTAATAGGGTAATACATATTATATTATTTTGGACGCTGCATTATTTTTTTCAAACTTATGACATTTGTAATTTGAATATGTTGAATAAATGAATTTGAGTTTATATGATTGTGTGAACTATCCTCGATCCGACCCTGGAGCCCTGAAATAAAGTCTCTACCTGAAGGAAGCCCATCCTACCTCTGCGCGACTTTGTTTATTTTGATATCTCTTATATTTGAACAGAGTATAGGTACACACATTTTTGCAGAATAAAGTCATGAATTAAATTGGATACAAAATGTGGATGTTGATGGAAATATGGATGTTGATTTTAAGAAAATATATTTAAAATCTGCCAAGATACATTTATTAAAAAACAGTTTTCTTATAAAAAATGAATTCAAAGGACACGATAAATTGATCTCCCCAAATTAGGAAACCTCCCCATATTAGGCGACTCTCCTCATTTTATTTTTCATTAATTTCAATTTCGTATTAACATTCATCATGATATATCTGAATATTGTATTTCATTGACATTCATTTTTAACATGGACCGGTAACAAAAATTTTCTAATAGAAACTGTGCGTACCTATACCCATTAAATTTCATGCTCCCCCATGCAGATTTTTGGGATTTCATTGTTCCCTACATATCTCTACATCAAACGTTTTTCCATCATTAAAATTTCAGTTGATAAACATTCTGACAGCATTTTTAGCTTGTAGTGCGATCTTTTTTTCTGCAATTCCATTATACAGAGTGTATTTATTTTAAGGTGAGGCTTTTCTTTTGACAGGTGATAGAACTCATCCAAATTCCTTACCTATATGAAATGTTCAATTTGAAAAATTCATAAAAAATTTTGGGCTTCTATACCTTAATACTACTCTGGCCTGCATCTCTCTGTTCATCATCTCTATACATATCTGCACTAGGTTTATGAACATCCGCGAAGTTTGGTAATTCATTAGCGGAAATCTTGTTCTTAGGCATAACTTGTACGCTGTACTGGCATTTTGTTTTGAAACACCATAAATTAAAAGCATATCAAGAAGTTCATTATTTGAATAAAAGTTAACACTTGTACATTCTACACCGTATACCCTCGTTGTAACACGATCAAATATTACTGATCACAATCGATATTCTGAGTCATGTATGATGAGAAGACAAAAACAAGATGTTGATGTTGATATCTACGGAGAAGCAGGCGAGGGGGCAGGTTCGGACTGAGGAATTTTCAGATTCGCCTAAAAACTAGAAAATATTCTAGTTTCATTTTCTCGAAACAGGGGCATAATTCATTTAGAAAATGTTTGATAAAATGACTTATTTTGATGAGTTCTACCATTTGTTAAGAGAAAAGCCTCACCCTCACCTTTAAATACACCCTGTATTCAAGATCCAGGCAGCATCCAGATAGTTCGTGATAATTTCGTCGAATTTTATCCGGTAAATTTATCGGAATAACTCGAAAACGACGCGTTTTATTGAAAAAAACATAAGAATCATTTTATTTTCTTTCGTTTTTCAAATGGCTTTATCATGATTCATGGTATTTTCGCGTGGATTTATGAATGGGAATAGAGTACCTAAATAATCAACCAGAATTCAGTTCATTTTGAAAAAAATTTCGAAGATATTAAAAGAAAAGGTTTTTTTTCATGGATTTTCAACACCCTAAAGCTTTCAGAGGAAACAGAATTTTGAAAAGTGGCATGGGAAAAAAGTAGACTGTGGTCGAAAATTATTCCCAAGTTTTTAGCTGATGTGACATAGATTCCCACTGCCCACAGTTAGACCAAAATAAACTTTCATGCATTCACGACACTTCTTGGAGTTGCCAAATAATAAAAATTTCGATTTGTTAGCATTTATTTTCAAGTTATGTGCTACGGTAAATTCATTTATGATGTTCAGGTCTTCATTGATTTGATAATTATATTGGAATGCTCTGCGTCCTTTGAGTTGAAATCAAGATAAAGTTGAATGTCATCGGCATAGTTAGTATATCAACAAATGCAACTATACTAGAAGTTAAATTAAAGAAAATCATAGGAGCAATTATTAATTACTCCGAAGATTGATTTTTTTTTGAATAAAATGATTTTTTCGCGAAAAATGAAATAGTGTATGCAACACGAGCGTATAATTATATCCTATCGTCCATAGCGTAAAATTCATCTCTTGGGCCAAAAGCCCTGGAGCCGAATGTTTCCCTTATTAAATTAATAATCAAAAATAAAAATTAAAATATTAAAAATTATCTATTATTAAATATGAACCTCCTCCGAAGTGCCATCTTGAACTTCATAAAAAAGGACAAACATCCTATCTGTCCAAAACTATACAAAATAAAATTATCGATTTGATGACCACCAAGGTTAACATCATTATTAATGAGATCAAGGAGGCTGACTTTATCACTATTATGTTCAACTGCACCCCAGGAGTATCTCACAAAGAACAAATGAGCCAGGTTTTCCGAATTTTGGAGAGAATGGAGATAAATAAAAGTTTTATTGACTTCCTAGAAGCAGTGGCGTAGCTAGACAGTCCGGGGTCCTGGTGCAAAAATCGAAGAGGGTCCCTTAATGAATTGTTCTCGAGTCAAAATATAAATACTTCAAAGAAGCAAAGTTACTTACTGAAGGTACAGTTGAGGAGTATACTTGAATAAATTATGTTGTTATCTATGTATTTGAGTAGGTATATTAAATTCATTATATTAATGTTATATTAATGTGGATGAAAACGAGGGCTTTGAAAACATTTTTTATAGATATTTACTATATGTACAAATATTCACGAAAAAATTGTCATTGTTTCTATGACCTTCTAGCCTTATTTTTCTTATTGATACGTTAGATTATTTGGTGAAATCACAATAAGAATAAATTATTCAAGGAATGAATTCAAATTAATTATTGAGGATTCGAACCTAGAGGTCCATCAAGGCTAGATTTGAAGTCATTTATTCCTTCGAAAAAAAAATGTTTACAACCTCTTTCTAGACCTTCTCTTTGCGAAAGATTCAATGACTTCACTCAAATCTAGACTTGATGCAGCTTCATTTTCAATTGATAGGTATAAGCCATAAATGTGGCAGTTGAGCTTGGCTCATACTGTTCAGCAAATAATTTTATATTATTCTAAATTTGCTGAAAGATCTTTCAGCATCTACAGAGGTGACAGGAAGATTGTATGGAACAGTAATATTGCTGTAAATACTTCTGTTAGATCGCATTCCAGCATTCCGTATTTCCTTATTATTTTCATACAGAATTCATGAATTGTCCATGCCTTATTCAATTCAGGTAGAAATAGGTGATAAATATTAAGAACTTAAATTGAAAAGTTGGTCACTTTCATATAGCAATATTCACTTTGAAATTGGTCGAAGCTTTGAATTACAGTTTTTTCGTCTACCTATATCTAGTAGAAATGATGGTGAAAATTCCAAATTTTGTTGACTGCAGTCATACACCCGAAACTTGAAAGCAATCAATTGAATCAATCAATCAAATCTTTATTGTACTACAGCGTGTACTCGTCAATTTTCAGCATAAATAACACATCATTAAAATAAATATGGACATAAAATGAACTTACAGTCTAGGGCAAACTATACTTATATCTAGGAGTAGGTATAGAATTCTATACTACTAGCTTATATCACAGATAGGTTTGTGTCGCAGAAAAACTCTGAGTGCGAATAATACGCTTTTGTTACAAGGAGCGCCTTCAATTATCTCTTAAATTTAATGAAACTTAATAGTTTCCAATGATTCGGCTTGAAAACTGCAACCGAAATTGTCTCTTTTCTTCGAAATGGGGATCTTTACCATATGCATGACATTTTCTCTAGCCTTGCACGCGAAGGACTCGAAGTCACTCCTATAATTTTTTTTCTTTGTATTCGTCTCTCCTGAAGCTCTGCATACGTCGTCCAAACTGACATCGCATTTTTGTAATACTTCAGATGCATAATTGATATCATTGAGAATGCTGTGCATCAAATCGCCGAGGAGAATTAATTCAAAATTCAACATTTTTTTTAATTTCTGGCTTGATTTCGCTCTTATTTGCAAGAATCTTTCATAACTATTTCAGCTAATGCACGAATGATATGAAAAAAATGAAATTTGATTGCCGAAATTATGTTAACCCTACTGGACCATCTAGTCGGATTAGGTTTTTTTAGATAGGTGTCCGATTCACCAGAGAATTTTGGCAATAGATCCCTTTTGATGATATTTCGGAAAAAACATTTTCCAACAACTGAATATAATAAAAACAATGTTATTCACATAATAGATCACAGAGAAAAATCAAAGTTTGAATTTTTTTTCTAGTTCATACGCGATTTGATGGTCAGCGCTTGGGGGCCCCCTGAGGGGCACTGCACACCCTTGCACCCACGTAGCTACGCCGCTGCCTAGAAGTTGATGGAAAGGCTGGAGAATAATATCACAGCGAATTCTGAATAAACCTCAAGCTGATGATTTAGATGTCGAAAAATGTCGTGGACAATCCTACGACAACGGATCTAATATGGCTGGCATATACAGGGTGAGTCTTTGACTTGTACATATATTTTAACTGTAGATTCTTGAGGCCAAAGGAAACCTTTTTTTCATTTTCCATTTTTCCGAATTCGGCTCTGTTAAAAAGATATAGCCATTCGAAAAAATCGATCGGGCTGAATACGTGCCTGATATTATTCTCTGCAAACACATCAAAGTTCATATTTTTCGATTGAAATTGAGGTGATTAGATGTTCTGGGTGATACAATTAGAAAATACTCAAGCACTAACCTTACATATAAACAGTTTTACTGCCGTAAGTCTCCTTTTTGCAGATAAAATTATGGAAGGCTGTATTTCTTTGTGATTTATTTTTCATTGTATATTGTCTGCAAATAAAGTTTATTATTATTCTTCTTCATCGGTCTCCCGTTCACAGCTTGAGCTGGTAATTCCTCCATGAACCAGTGAAAAAACAGTTCAGTTCCTCCCACTAGTTCAGAAATTTCTGCACGATGTGAATTATTATTATTATTATGATCGTGGACTTATTCACTATCTCGGCATACGGCCGGATAAATTTACCTTTCCCAGATACAATAATCAAAGGGAATAGGCTCGATCACGATACACTTGACAAAAATTTACGAACAATTCTACAGGTATTGAGAATAACAGCTTTTTGCATTTCAATGTAGCTGTTTACATTTAATTCTAATTTGTTCAGACTATTGTGTAAGCTCTTGGGTATCAATCCAGTCGACGAGATGATCACTGGAACGATATCAACCTTCTCTAGGTGCCACATTTCCTTGATCTCGAAAGCCAGGTCTGTGTACTTGCTTATCTTCTCCTGGTACTTATTCAACATGTTGTTGTTGTTGGGCACAGCTACATCAACCAAAATTGCCTTTCTGACCCTCTTGTCGTAAACCACAATATCCGGCCTGTTATTCGTCACCGTTCTGTCAGTGATAATAGGCCTATCGTAGTAAAGTCTAAAAGAGTCATTTTCTAACACAGGCAGCGGCTGATACTTATAATACGGCTTGTAGGAGTTGACAAGTCCGAACTTGAGCGCCAATTTCTGGTGTATGATGTTGCACACTTGGTTATGTCGGTGGAGGTAATCAGTGTTGGCCAGTTGTTCGCAGCCAGAAGTTACATGCTGAATTGTTTCAGATTTTTGATGACACCTCCTACACATATCTGTTGGCACTGTACGGTCCTTCATGATGTATTTCTTGTAGTTGTTGGTGGAGATGACTTGATCTTGTATAGCCATCATAAAACCTTCCGTCTCGGGAAACAGTTCACCCTTCGACAACCATTTGTTGGATGAGGTTTTGTCAATATGTGGCTGATTTAACTCATGGTGATGCCGTCCATGGAGTTCTTTTTTTGACCATTGTTCTAGCTTGTCAGTTTCAGAAAGAGATGGCAGATCCAGCAATTCATCTGCAGTAGCCAGAGTTAAAGGTGTGAACTTCTTATCAACCAAAGTAACAACTCTGTGTAGATTGGAATTATTCGCCTTCTCAAAGAAGAATTCCCTGAGGTTTTTAATCTGGCGAGTGTGAAGGTTGACAATATCCGCAAGTCCCCGTCCTCCTTCCTTCCGTGGTAAAGTGGTTCTTAATACTGACGACCTTGGGTGATGACCTCTCTGTTTCGTCAGCATCGTTCTGGTTTGCCTTTGAATGTCCTCCAGATCTGTCCTGGTCCACTTGATAACTCCAAATGAATAAACCAGCACTGGGATTGCGTAGCTGTTGATGGCTTTGATGAGATTTCCAGAAGTCAACAGTGACTTCATCACCGTTCTCAGTCGGCCAGTATACTCCTCCCGGATTTTTGCCTTCGACTGCTTTTGCTCCAAACATCTAGCCTGTTGGTATCCCAGATATTTATAAGTTTCTCCATCCCTCATGGCTTGAAGTATATCTCCATTCGGTAGTTGTGATTCACCGTCCACGACTTTTCCCCTATGGATGTTCAGGGTTCTACATTTTTCAATGCCGAATTCCATTCGAACATCAGTTGAAAAAGAACTGACGGTTTTCAGAAGCTCATCCAATTGCTTCTTGTTTGCAGCATATAGTTTGATGTCGTCCATGTAGAGTAGGTGGGAAATAGTATGTTCTTCCCGCGCTGTCTTGATCTTAAATCCACATTTCGTTTCTTGGAGCATCGATGATAAAGGGTTCATTGCCAAACAGAACCATAATGGGCTCAAGGAGTCTCCTTGAAAGATCCCACGACGAATGGGGATTTCTTCGAGCTTAATCGTCTTGTTGTTCATAGTGACTTGTATTGATGTTCGCCACTGAGACATTGTTGTCCTCAAAAATTCCACCAAAACAGGATTGATTCCATAAATGTGCAGCACCTCGATGAGCCACGAATGAGCGGTGCTATCAAATGCCTTTTGATAATCGAGGAAGGCTGAGTGCAAGTTGCGTCCTTTCTCATGGGCCTGTTTCATGATCACTGAGTCGATGATGAGTTGTTCCTTGCACCCTTGGTGTTTTCTTCTGCATCCTTTCTGTTCTTCTGCCATAATGTTGTTTTCATCCAAATGTTGATATATTCGGTTGGATAAACATGAGGTGAGTATTTTGTACAGTGTTGGAAGACAAGTGATAGGTCTGTACTGCGATGGTTCTTGAGTCTTATCGCTTTTTGGAAGCATATAGGTTACTCCTTCGGTTAAGAATTTAGGAGCTTCTTGAGGATGTTGAAGTATATGCGTAAACTGTTTCGCTATGGCTTCATGCAGATGGCCAAATTTCTTGTACCAGAAGTTATGGATATTGTCGACTCCTGGAGCCTTCCAATTGCTTGCTTCCTTCAGTGCTGTCACCACTTCATCCAATGATATTTCTTCGAAGTTCATTTGTGGGATGTTCGTTCGATTTTTCTCCCTGCTGATCCAATCAGCATTCTCATTATGTTCCTTAGGCATCGACCACAGAGAACCCCAATAATTTTTTAATGATTGGGCTTCTGGCATAGCTCTGGTGACTTTGTTTGAGCTTTTGGTGATGTGTTTGTAGAAGTTTGCCTCGTTGTTGTGGAACAATTGGTTATGCTGTTTCCGTTGAGTGCATTTCAAATATCTGGATAGTCTTTTCGCCTTCGCTTGAAGTTTCTGTTTCAGAGTATCCACATATATGATAATGTGATGTTTGCTTTCAGATTTGTTCATGGTGTTATCAATCTTCTTCAGAATTTTTCTAACAAACGATTTCAGGCGTCGTGACGGGGATTCATTCCGCAGGAACTCAGTAAGTCGGCCTATTTCCTTTCTGATTTTGTCGATGTCTTTCTCCAATCGGGTTTGCCATGGTGGTTTCTTTATGGTTCTTTCCCGTGTGTGATATTCGGGGGTGTGGACTTGTTGTTTGTGTAGTCGAAGGGTTGCTACTGCTCCACAATACACAAGAGTGTGTATTCCTTCCAGGCTGTTGAAGTCCTCAACGTGGTCATCGAAGGCTGCATTTACACTGGCCAGAATAATATTGGTGCTCTTGTTAGTTTTTAATTTAGGCAGCTTTGGGCGTTTTGTTGGATTGGTTCCTTGGAACTCAACCATGGCTGTGTTGAGTAGTGATCTTGCAGAGTGCGCATATTCCCCTGGTCCACTTGAATCAGACGGTACTTCCCCATTATCATTAGATTCCATATTCTGGATCTCATTCTGGTTTTGTTCTGGATGTGTTTCGATGTTAGCTCCAGTGTCGTTGCTCAGTTCCATGAGGACTTCATCTCGTATACTCCTCAATGTGTCCGTAGAGAGCAGGTTGTTTTTCACAATAGTTCGTCGTTGATCTGATATCCTTTGTTCAGAAATGTGGTGGAGTTCTGGATATCTTTCTATGAATTCTTGATGCAATCCATATCGGTATGCTGTCATGTTCGATTCCAAGTGTGTGATCTTGTAGTAGGAGCGCATTATGAAGGAGTTCATTTCTTGGGTCCACTTCATGCGTTTCCTAGGGAGTCCAGCTCTCGTGGTCGCGGGCATAGTGACTTGCGTCGCCGTTGAAGCATCAAGAGTGGGTTGAGGCCTGTTGATAGCAGTTTCCTCTTGGTGGGGTGTTGCAGTAGCCCTACTCGGTATCACGCTGCTTCCGTCGTTATCCGAGGGAGACTGTGGCTCATTTTTCGAACAAGACCCTCTTCCTAAATCTTGAACGCGACAGGAGGTTCTGGTGGTACAATGCCGATTCACCCGTTTACTCCGTAAATTGTACATTTCATTGTTAGTGCATTTTATACCTACTGCCAGGTAGCTAGGGTACCTCGGGTGTGCTAAGCCCGTACTCCAGAAAACCATCCAGAGCCCCTGAGGGGTTATTATTATTATTATTATTTGAATAAGAATGTAACAAAAACGATATTTCCTAACAAAAACACTGTCCGATTATTTCTGCAATTGAAAAGCCATATTTCTCCCACCAAAATAAGTTCCTTCTTCGATTTTCCTGAAGATTAGTTTATAAACACTAATAATTGGTCAATATTTTCCTCGATATTCTGAAACGATCTCATAAAATTGGTTTCTGACTAACTTATCCTAACTCCATAAACTTAAAGTTTTGTATGATAGATTGAAAGATGATAATTTCAGATTAGACAAAAGGTGTATTGATGCTATTAAGTGGGTTAAATGTCAATTATTGTCGGGTAAAGTTCTAGTTCCATATCAACCGGGTATTCAATTAGTAATTGCTTGTGATGCAAGTTCTACCGGGCTGTCTAGTACTTATATTGTCTCATAAATTTGAAAATGGGGAAGAACGTCCTATTGCTTATGCTTCAAAAATAATTCCAAAGAATGAACTTCATCGGTCCATTCTAGACAAGGAAGCAGCAGCCATTGTATTTGGGTTTCGTAAGTTTTATCATTACTTAATCGGAAATGAAGTTATACTTAGAACAGATAACCAGCCATTAAAATTTATATTTGGTGAAACAAAAAATATTTCATCTATTGTTCATAACAGATTGATTCGTTGGTCATATTTTCTTGCTGGATTTAAATATAAAATTGAACTTATATCAACCAAAAGAAATGGCAACTGTGATGCATTGTCAAGATTGTCAGTGGCAGATGATACAAAAGTTTTTGATTCAGAATTAGGGGTTTTGAATTTTTTGGAAAAGGATTGTAATCTGATCAATTTAAAGGTTATACAGAGGGAGACACAAAAAGATAAAAATTTAATTAGCGTTAAAAGAAAGTTAACTTTGGGTTGGCCAGATGATGTAAATAAATTATCGGAAGAGGAAAGAAAATATTTTGATAAAAGGATTGAATTGGGAGTCGAAAAGAATTGTATTGTGAAGGGAGTGCGTGTTGTTATACCGGAGAGTTTAAGAAAAGATGTTTTAATGAAATTGCATGAATCACATTTTGGTGTAGTAGGAATGAAGCAAGTAGCACGATCTTATTTTTGGTGGCCAGAAATTGACCTTGATATTGAAAATTTAGCTAATACATGCAGAATATGTGTAAGTAATAGTAAACGACCTCAGAAAATATCTTTTATGAAATGGCCATATCCTACTAATGTTTGGTCGAGATTGCATGCCGACTTTTTGGGACCTTTCTTTGGTCGCATGTTTTTAATTATAATTGATGCTCATTCGAAATGGCCAAAAGTTTGTGATATGGGAACAGTTACCACATCTGAAAGGACAATAGAAAAATTTGAAACCTTGTTTTCTAGGTTTGGTATTTGTGATCACTTAGTTACAGATAATGGTCCTCAGTTCACAAGCTCAGAATTTAAAGGATTCTTAGAATCAGTGGACGTTAATCATTCGTTCTCGCCACCCTATCACCCTGCGACCAATGGCGCAGCTGAAAATTTTGTTCAAACTTTTAAGGATAAAATAAATAAAATTGTTTTTTCTGGTAAAACATTAAGAGCGGCAATAAACTTGTTTTTATTTGATTATCGCACTATGAATCACTCAGTAACAGGCATTTCGCCTGCATGAGATAATGTTTCAAAGGCCAATAAAGAGTAGATTTAATTTGTTCACAAGTAAACTATCTGATGAAGTAGGTATAAAACAATGGAATTCGGTTGAAAAGGAGGGTAAACATAGGAAGTATGATTTTAAAGTAGGAGATATAGTAATGACAGAGGTACTAGGTAATAAGAAAAAGAATGTGAAGTTGGAAGGTAAAATAATAAGAAAATTAACTCCTGTTACATTTCATATAGAACTTAAGACTAATGGACAAATAATTAAAAGGCATATTAATCAGTTTGTAAAATTATATAATGGATCTAATATTGAGAATTGTAATGATCAGAATGAAGATGAAGTATTTATTAGGAGATCTGAAAGATTAAAAATGCAAAATAAAACCAATCGAATTTGAAATTGATGATGACATTCTAAATATTATAAATATTGTAATTTTATATTGTAAATATTAGGATTAAGATTATAGAATAGGTTAACTTAGATTTAGGAATATTTAGTTAGTGAGAATTGTTGGTTAGAAATATTACGAATTTCTAAAAGGGGAAAATTGAGATGTTTGAATGTTTAGTACTTATAAGAGTCATGCGCAGAACGATGTACGCGGTATTTAATATGCACATGTGTATTGGGATTTAAGAAAGTTAGTTAATAGATAAGTATGCGATTGAAGAGTACAGTATTCGAATATCAAGAAGTTAATAAATGTATAAAAGGCTCTATAGTTATTTACTTTCCAATACTCCACTCAGACACCACAAAAGTCATATGATTAGAGGTCAATGACCTAACCTTACCCAACCTCTGTGTTTATTCCACAGAACACTAGAGGGGACGATGCCAGATTGCCGATTTTCTCTTCAAACAATGGTATAGGCGAACCATAGAGGCGAACTCAATAAAGCAATACGTTCCCTATCTTTAGCGGATGAACTATCACAAGGACACCAGTTTTGTTCACTTTTCGCTGAAGGCGTCTAGGCGTGGCTCTTTGGAGATGCCAAACGAGTTCTGATTCTTGCCGATACAGCCGGCACGCAAGGCAGACAGGCGGGACAGGCCGTTGTTCTGTTTCTGTGTCTCCAACCGCAGGCCAGTCTATGATACAAAGAACGACGCTTAAACAGGATAACCTTAATTATCTATCTAAATTCTAAATCTACTTGCAGATAATAAAGCAAACAGGTGATGATTGTGATGTGCAGATCCTGTAGTGTCGATTAAAAACTCCAAGAGGATATTGTTGAGATAGATATTTTCCTGAAAGACCGGTAACAATAAATTTTCAATAGAAACTGTGCTTATAAACTGTGTAATTTCATGCTTCTCAGAATTCAATTATTACATCGAACGTTTTTCCATCATGGAAATTTTAGTCTTGACGAAGTTGATGAACATTGACAACGTTGTTAATTTGTTAAGAGATCAGAGAATACATAATATTCGATGATATTTAATTCAGGGAAGCATTCAGACTTTTTATGAAATTCATGATTTTTTCCTCGAATTTGTTCCTATACAATTAGGAATAACTCGAAAACGACGCGTTTTATTGAAAAAATATAGGATTACTTTTATTTTCTAAAATGGTTGATTCTTTCGAAAATATGAACCGTTTATCTTTTTCGAGTGATTTTATAGTATTTTTGCATGAATTCATGAGACGAGTAGGCTGTAACTCTTATACCATCAGGAGGAATATGGAATATATAAGTTTCAATTGAGGAATATGCACCATGAATAGAGTAAACAATCAACCAAAATTCAGTTCATTCGGAATATCGGTTTCGAATATATGGAAAGAATAGTGTTAATATCAGAATTGGACTAGTGTTAATTTCATGGATTTTTGACACCCTGTATCTTTCAAACGAAACCGAATTTTGAAAAATGGTATAGGAAAAAAGTGTTTCGTTTGATGAGAGGAATCTACAGTTAAAATATATGTACAAGTCAAAGACTCACCCTGTATAAAGGAGTCCAATCCAGAATTCTACAGATGAACGAGCTGGCAGTATTTGTTCCATGCCTAGCACACTCTTTGAATCTTGGGTGTCCATTCGGCTTTATGTTCAGAAGCAGTGAATTTATTTCGTGTTGTACAGAAACTGTATCCATTTTTTGCTGGTTCAACATGATGGTCAATTATGAAAAAGTGCAGAGATAGTCGGCTAAACATCAAGCTGTTAATGCCTTGTTGGAAGAAATCAAATAATCCCCAAAAGTCGCAGACGGTAGAATCCATGTATGAAGCTGGTCATTTGCTTCATGCTGGATTTTAGATTCATCCTGGACCTAACAATTTGGGACAATATTCTGCGAGAGATCCATAGGGTCAACGTGGAAATTCAGAAAGGGGTTATAATTATTTCACGTTCATTACCTACCGTTGTTGCAAGGTCTTGTGAAGATATCTAGCAAGGAATGAGAGAAAAACCTATTGAAAACTGGATCTCGGAAGATATACTTCTTTCAGAAAAATTGGATGTGGAGCCAGTTCTTAGAAATGAACGTGTTTCCAAGAAGAAAAAGCTGGCCGACGACATGTGCGTGGATGAGTCAAGAACGCTAGATCTAGTTGGTTTATTCTCGAAGGAAATTTGTTTTCGACAGAAATCAGAAAAAGATTAGAAAGCGCAGAGAGTCTTCATACGAATTTCGCATTCCACAATGGCCATGCACTAATAAACATGCAAAAAGAGGATCTACAGAAAATCTACTATCAGGAACTAGCGGTTTTTGAAGAGGTGGTTCCTGAAAATAGTTTCAGTTTCTGCATTTTTAATTTTGATAGTCCATTTTCTCATATTTATTATTACATCTTCAGCCTTTGAAGTAAATAGCTACAAGTATGTAATTAAAAACATTTTTTCATAACCCCAGAGGTGTTTCAAGAAAGGTGTCCCAGGTAGGTACCTTCTACCATCTACCACTTCGTGCAACATTTCACTTCTAGAGAAGAATTTCCGTATCCCACCAAAGATATGAAAAAAGGCAACTTTAATCGAAATTTAAATGTCAAATATAATGATTGAAAATGTTAGTTATGAAAATGGAGTCTCACGAGACCAACAAGTTTCATTCGGTGTACTGAGAAATTGCCGAACTTTTTTCGTCGGACAGTTGAATGATAGTATTCGGCACATCCTTCTTAAATGATCCTCAAAAAATGAAATGTTTATTTATAACATAAGCAAAGTTATATCCGATAAATGCATATAGTCTATTCATAATCAAATTGGAGCATTGAATTCTTTTATTTCTGAATGAACGCCACATTTTTTTTGTCGGACAACTGGTGCACTACATTGTATTTTCAAGGTGATGAGAGAATGAGAAAAAATTAGAACATTATTTATCCCGTCAATTAAACTCAGCCCACTGAGCAGGGAAATGAGCAGGGTGAGAATGTAATCACCTCACTTCTGCTGCCACTCGCGCTGCTACTCGCGCTGCCGGTCACTCCCTAAATTAGCGGTTTTTCGTGCGGCAGTCAAAGTACCAGCAGCGCAAGTGGCATGGAGTGATCACATTCTGCCCAGTTACTGTCGTGCCTGCGTTGCGTACGTTGTCGTATCAATTGATTGAAATTGTTAATTGTTGCGAAAAATGTCGACGGAGTGAAGCAACGAAAAAATAATAACATTTCTAGAACACCTTGAGAGTGAAAGAGTGATATGGGATTCCACTGAGAAAAATCATAAACTTAAGCACAAAGTGCACGATGGTTGGAAGAGAATCAGCCAGAATATGGGGGAAATTCCAATTGAGGAATTGAAGTCAATTATGGCTACAATTAGTACTTTTCTGAAGGGGAAAATGAAGTCGATGAACTTACCAAAACTCGATCGCGAGAGGAATGATTGAGCAGAGTGTAATTACTCACTGCCTTTCCATACTGCCGCAGAAGTATTCCGGGAAATATTTCTGGTAGCGCGAGTAGCAGTGGAAGTGGGTGAGTGTAATTGAGGCATATAATTTTTTTTATCTCAAAAAATCGTCGTTTTCCATTTGTTGGACAAGAAAAACGCCACTTTTTTTTGTCGGACAATTGCATATTGCATTTTCATACTTCATATGGTTGTATCAACTGATTCTGAAAAGATCAGGAGGGTATTAGGTAATAATTTAAAAAAATGCGATTTTCAGTCATGTTCATGTTGGTTGATACGCTCAAAGCCGCACTATTGTTGTCGGACAATCATGTTTTCTCATTTCTCCCAGATTGTTTTCATGATTGCATATAACAGAAAAAAGAGTATTATGATTCGAAAAAATTGAAAATAAGGGCGACTTACGAGAGGTTTGCTCAAAAAAAGCCGCGACTTCAAAAATTTTCACAGAGGAAAAATGTGGTAGACTCCGCCTAATAAAGCTTTACAGAAAGTAAGAAAACTTTATTAATAATTTGCAATTTGTCCCACGGGCATCCGGACTATGCCACTGAGCCAAGGGCACTCATATGTATTTCACAAATGGGAAAATTATGGGGGGGGGGCATCATGAATTTTGCCCCGGTCTGAAAAAATCGTAGATCCGTGCCTGGGTACATAAATAACTATTTTATTCCTTTGAAATAGCTCCTGCTAATTTACAATAAGAATATAATAATCATAACTGCTGACACATCAATAAATTGGCGCGCTTTTTAAATTTCAATGGTTGCAATTGCTAGATAAGATGTCAACCAGTAAGGTGTAAGGCACATTTGCTCGAATGACTCGTTTTCATTCAGGGAAATTAGTTATCTCAAAATATGTTCGGTTTGTCCGGCTACTGGCGGTGTCCGGCTTACCGGCGAATTCGCCAATTTGTTTATAATCCGAATTTAGAAACAAGATGAGATTTATGATTATAGAGATTTAAGATATACAGGGTTGGGATAAAGTTTGGCACCAAATTAATACATTTAAAACGGAACGAACGGTAATTTTGAAATTTGGCAGCTGAGTGAATGGCAAGCACTTCGAACATTTAAAATGATTTTTTTTTAATTATTTTCAATAAATTTTTTCTACTAGTAAAAGCCCTGTATTTCTTCTCTTTATAGATTTTCATAAAAAATACGTCATGAAAAGCATGGAACCCGATATGGACAGATCCGAAACAAGGTGCACTTTCAGAATCTGCAGAAATATACAGGTTGTCCCATTTAAATAAAATTTTTTTTGTCATTTCCGGTTAAACCGGAAGTATCTCATTAATGAAAATATGCTCATCAGATGCATTGTGGTCCATTACACTCAGCTGCCAATTTCAAAAATATCGCCCGTTTCGTTTTAAAGATATTAATTTGGTGCCAAACTTTATCCGAATCCTGTAGATGATTCTTCAATTTATCAATTACAATTTTTTATCAATGGGTGCAGGAAAACTAATTCATCTTCAGATTGAGCCTGAAAAATTATGAAATATTTATTCTGGGATAAACAAAACACTGCAGGAGCTCAGAAAGTTTTCAAATTAAAGCAAAATTTTTTCCATATTTTTCAAAGTAGTACATTACCTACTCTAGAATGATATGGTTTCTATAACATGAAACTTGTATTCAATCTTCACGAGGACAAGTGTAGTAGTGTACCGGGTGTCCCGAATTCGTTGTCTAGTGAGGGGATCTCAGAAACTCGGTGAGCTAGAACAAAATGAGTGCCACATTTTCGGGCTCGATTTTTGAGAGAATTATTTTGGTGAATACCGCAACCTTCTGAGTCAAACCGTTTCCGAGCCATTAGAGAAAATTGGAAAATGGCGTCAAATGAAAAGTTCTCATAACTTCTTCATTACTGATGCTATAAACATGAAACAAAAACATTATACAGTCCATAAAACTGATATATGATAGGTCTAATCAATTCCATAACCGAGATATAGGGTGGTTTACGTATTCACGAAAAATTTCAATTCCTCATAACTTTTGAACTAAACTAGTTAGTCGGTTGATATTTGGAACGTATGATTCACTTCTACAGGTCGATCGATTCACTTTTGAATTTCCAAAGAATTCCAGGTCCGTATTTGAAAAATATGGGACTTCTTCCATGCTGAGATTCAACACCCTGTATATTGAAATTTTGGGATTTGATTGAGATATTTGAAAAGAGCAGAAAATTTTCAATTTTCAATGGGGTTCAGTAGATTTCATTGTCCCGCACGTCATTTTGCTCAAAGAGAGCTTCAGGGAAAGATCCGATTGAATACTTATTGGAATTCCACAAAATTCTCAGAAAAATCGTACATTATGATCAAATTGAATTTTTTTGTCCCACTAATTGCACATTCGAATTTCATAGCTCCACCTCATTTTAGAGTAATGGTCGGACAATTTTTAGATAAGAACTTTCCAAATATGTGGAAAGGCAGAGATGGACTGCATGCCTGGCCCGCTAGGTCACCAGATTTCAATCCTGTTGAATGTTTCATTTGGGGTTATTTGAAATGTTCAGTATATTAATCTGAAATAGGAAGTGATGATATCCCCATGCAACGTATCGAAGTCGCCTGCAATGAAATACGTAATAATTCAGTAATGATCGAAAAAAGTATCAGACATATTTTGAAGAGGACAAGAATGTGTATTGAACGAAATGGTAGTACATTCGATCACCTTCAGTAATTCCTAAAATATTCTACAATGTAGAATATCTTTGAGTAATACACCTTAATTTTTTATGTTCCTTCAGTAATTTATTCATTTTTTTTTACTTCAAATAAATTTTTCTCGATGTTTTTCCGGAAATAACTCCAAATGATTCCCTAGAATATTATGAAATTATATGCAATCAGTGGGACAAAAAAATTCAATTTGATCATAATGTACGATTTTTCTGAGAATTTTGTGGAATTCCAATATTCAATTGGATCTTTTCCTTAAGCTCTCTTTGAGCAAAATGACGTGCGGGACGATGAAACCTACTGAACCCCATTGAAAATTAAAAATTTTCTGCTCTTTTCAAATATCACAATCAAATCCCAAAATTTCAATATACAGGGTGTTGAATCTCAGCTTGGAAGAAGTCCCATATATTTCGAATACAGACCTGGAATTTTTTGGAGATTCAAAAGTTAATCGATCGACCTGTAGAAGTGAATCATACGTTCCAAATATCAACCGACTATACTGGTTGGTTCAAAAGTTATGAGGAATTCAAATTTTTGGTGAATACATAAACCACCCTGTATCTCGGTTATGGAATTGATTAGACCTATCATATTTTTAGACTCGCCTAGGGTAGCTCTATCTCAGGTTACCTTATGTTCATTTACCAATGAAACACCCCGTATATCGCGTAGCCAAACAAAAATGAGAACGCAAAGTAAACACATTGAATAGGGTTATCTATTGGTGATATTTTTATCATCCACAATTGTTTCTGCCAGTACATCACAGCATACACACGGGGATTTAGACTATCAATCAGGTCAAATACAATTCGACTCCTGATCTCGTTAATGAGCGAAATTCGACCTAGCTTTCCATGAATATGGCCATTCGAGATTTTGTCAATTCTCTGTCAATTTCGAAACTATGGATTCGATCATGATGTTCTGCATGTAGATGGGGAATGTCGTATTCAAGCTTTTTGCGGAATTTTGTTCAGATCGCGTAACAAAGAATTATATAAAATTCCAGCGAATTATTGAAACAAAGTCCCCAATATTTCTGTGATAGCACATCCGAGATCATGTACGATAGCTGTCAGAAAAATGTTTCCGTTGGATTCTTGGAACATGAACCCACCTACAAGAAGGATCAACTAACAAGATGGATTAACGAGCAGCCAAAATCTCGTGACTTCGCGTCAATGCTTTTTTCCAATAATTAAACACAATAACATTGCTATTACCATAGAATTATGAATGAAGAAATTGAACGTAGTGGCTAATAAGTATACAAAAGTGTTGTCCTATAATTAAGCTCTCGCTTAACGCAGGCGTCGGGCGAAGAGAAGGGGCATGTCATTATGTATCCATGGTTACCTTATGTCATTTTCTTCGAGCTGCCAATTACCTTATG
The DNA here is from genome assembly GCA_951802165.1 of Adalia decempunctata. NCBI lineage: Eukaryota > Metazoa > Arthropoda > Insecta > Coleoptera > Coccinellidae > Adalia > Adalia decempunctata. The sequence goes on along the minus strand of OX637696.1, from coordinate 57,643,052 downwards.
ACAATATTCCTATCGCACATGCGCAATAGTTCTCACTGACCCTCGGCATAACCCTCTAGATCTTTCACTTTTAATTTCAAGGATGAAATCATAGAATAGAGAATTATGTGCTGTTAGCATTATTTCAATGTGATTAAAAATAGAAATTCCCTTTGATAAAGCTTTATATAAATAATTGCATGGATATGGATTTCCCGTTAATATAAAAGACAGAAGAACGATATAGATATAATATATTTCCACATGTAAGTACTTACTACATATAATAATAATATTAGTTTGCAATATATTATTGTGGCTCTGTAACTTCAAAAGTAAGTACAAAAATAAGTTTGACAAAATTTTCATTACATAGGAGGTTTTCATATTTCCTTTTTGGCCTTCAGAATTTTTTGTCAATATATGCTCATAGTATAACCTTGTTTTATTTATTCTTTTTCTTATTGTAATGCTCTTCAGCTACCCTCCGTAGTTTAGCTTGCATAGTACTTTCCGTTTCTGAAACCATTTTACTGAAGAATCCTTCTGCATTTTGAAGTAATTCATGCGGAGGTGCGAATTCCCTTAATTCTCCTGCATCCAGAACAATAACTTTGTCGGAATCCATTATAGTATTCAGCCTATGTGCAACAGTAAGCACAGTACAATCAGCAAAGTTCTTCCTTATCGATGTTTGAATCAAGGCATCAGTTCTGAAATCATAAAGAAACATTAACAACATTCGAGGTGAAAAATATCGGTGAAATATAATGAGATTAAGAAATTATTTAAATACTCGAAATATTCATTCATTGGAAGGTTACAAACAGGTGTCCCAGAAGTCGACGTCAAATCGGATATCAATTAAAACTATCACGTTTGAATAGTTGGTTCGGCAAAAAGTGACATTATCTTGCAAGCTGGAGCAGTTGACAGGATACTGAAGCAATACATAACATGGGAAAAATAAAATTCGACAAAGGCAAAGATTTGTAGCAGCGGGAGTTAAGAAATCATCATTTTTCTCGAATAACAAACAATAAAGTTTGAAAAATACACGACTTGATTTTTATTCAATTTTTGATTTTTCGGATGATTATCATGACTCAACCTGTTATCCGATTGCGGCTTCACTTCAACTTCTGGGATTTTGTATATTATTTCAGTACGTGTAATATCTACATTTTTTTGGTAAATGAGTTCATGAAGAAGAAAAGATACAATAGAATATAATCAGAGATACAAATAAATGTCAACCAATGCAGCCCAATCTAGCTGGTAATGCTCTCTTAGAAAACAGAAAATAAGTTATAAGAACTGCATCAAGTTGGTATTAGCCGGTCATGTTGAAATAAAATCTCAGCTACGATAGGATGCATCAAAAGATGCAATCATTTACACTTCATTCAGTTTGATAAAGTATCCCGCTTGGCCATGAAATTCTGACAGATTTCACCGTGTATATTTTGACAATGTTAGGTTATAGTCATTCTTCTGTCAGATACAAACGCAACGTTGCCCTTCCTACATACAGGTCGTAGTGAATACGTATTTATCAAAATGTTCATTTACTTTGGGAAAATAATGAATTTGAGAAAATATTATGTGCATTCAATAATTGTAAATACCTGGCGAATGTTTTAGAAACTTTTTTCTCTGTTAATTCTGGAAATATTTCACGTATATAAACTTGGTTGGAAAATTCTGTTATGCAATTTTCTTGTACGGAAATCAAGAACCGAGTTTTGAAATTTCACCGAAAAATAATGGACAGAATAGTCCGTTACTTTGTGATAGTTCATTCGAAAAAAGAATAAAATTTCTCGGATAACCCGACAAGAAAAACTTCTAACGAACAGGACAGACGGACCTATCAAAATTCTCAAGAAATAAGCCTACAGCCTACAGACGACAATTAAATACTACTTTGCGCAACTTGAAATACTCCAGTATAAGAACGGAGTAGTACTACGAATCCTGTGTGTCACAGTTAAACCTCAAAAGAACTATCCCCATTCACAAAGTTAAAAAAGAGTAAATAGAAAGTAGCCTTGGCAAAGTCGCTCATGATTATTTGACTTTCACGAGTGCCAACCTGCGTCCCTTTTGAGTAAAAGAACTTGATAAACCTAAATCATGGCCAACCGGGATACTTTATAAAAGTGAATGAAGTATACTAACCGAGAATGTCAGACAAGCACTGTATAATAGTTATATTTATATAGAACCCCACTTAAGGTTGTACAGTACTTTCATTCGCCCTATGCTTCTCAATGCTAATCTTAGGACATTCTAACTCAAAATTGGCTCAATGGATACATTTCATTTTCATAGAGTAGACTCGAATGGGAATTATCAATGGATCTGTGTTTGATTTTTGGAAAAATATTTTCAGAATCTCCTGAAATTTGAATGTGAACTCGAGAAATTTTATAAATGATCATATCTCCTAACTCCGAAGTTTTCGGGAAAAAATCAATGCACAGAAATATTCCAATTTCAAAGAAGTTTTCTCAAATATGAATTAAATTTTTTTTTCTAAATGATATTGAGTGTAGCACCGCCTCTAAATATCGGAATAACCAATGAAAACGTACATCTTCAATTTAGTTTTGATTTATGGCTTTCAAAAGGGCAATATTTCACTGAAAGAAGTTTTTATGATGGTTTTTATGATAGGGTAATGATGCCAACGATTGTCGGTACATTTGATCTGCATCTTGATTTCAATACCATAGGAAATTTGTGAGACATCAGTTTTTATTACTCTAAAAATTTCACTGGGCTCTCAGCTGAATATGCTCAACAATGGTTTTTTGTATATAAATCGTACCTGAACGATAGATACAGACTGAAATTTGTCGTCAGGTGACAAGGCGGGTTACAAACCCATTACCTAGGGCTGCTGGAATTATTGGTTACAATGTCCTTATGACGTCATCTTTGACGATTTCGTCATCTATCAACAATAGTAGGGAAGTTTACAACCTTTAATATTCAGTTACCAAATTTCACTTGTTTATGTATAATCCTTCCAAAGATAAGAGGGATGGGGAGGGACTTTTGAGAAGCACTATATATTCCAATTATGTGAAGAAAGAACTCATAACTTAGTATATTTCCACCTGAATTACCTCTTTTTCTAACGGAAGGTTGTATTTAAGTGCCCTTATTAATAATTTTTTCATAATTTCATTTCTTGCAACTATGGCTAAGTATCGCTCAAAAGTTCACAAAAGATCAGCTAGGTCAAAATTCATGAAAAAGGTTCAAATTGCAAGGTATGTATATCACATAAATTCACCTATACTTTTAATTCTCTCATAACTAAACTTGAAAGATCTTTGGCAAATCTGAAGAATCTACGAAAAGTGTTATCCATTAATTGATTTCCATTTCAGACAGAACGCTTCAGCTAAACAAGAAGATAATAGTGAATTGCTCGAGTCTACAGAAGGTGCTACTGGTGCTAGAAATGAGTAAGTATTTGATCCATTAAGGCCTCTTGCAACGACAGAGAATTCTCGCGAGAATTTTCTGTCAAATTCACTGACCGAAAATTCTCTGCCGTTGCATACTACTTTCGGTAGAATTCTCTGTGGAATTCCATTGTTCCATCGTATGCATCGGCAGAGAATTCTCGGTCAGTGAATTTGACAGAAAATTCTCGCGAGAATTCTCTGTCGTTGCAAGAGGCCTTTAGATAAAGTTGTCACAGTGAACAAAATTCAGATAGTATACTTTTTAGGGATGCAATAGAAAATCTGCCAGAATTGGAAGTAGAAATTGACTCTTCTTATATAAATATTTTCCAATGACGCAGTTTCGGTAATTCTATCGATCTGAGGAATGGATGCCCACACAATTCTTCTTTCTATACCAGAATAGACGAAAGTTTTGATCCTTTCGGTCCCTTTTTACAATCTGGTAAAGCGGTGCGCTTTATTAGGGTGTCATAAATTGTCATAATAGCGGGTTCATTCTGTTCTGTCGAAAATGTTGGACGAAGTAACTCGGCAAGAATAGGCGGGGCTATTGAAATTTTGGGCGTTTTGAATATTTATTGCTGGGTATTTTCATGTAGTGTCATCTAGCGGAATTCGAGCTTTCTGGCAAAGGGTGTAACACCCTTAAGATATCTGTTGCCACGTTGGAGTAAAACACCAAATTATTCGCTAAAAAGACTACAAAAAGCTCAAAATGAAGCAGTCAAATGAATCTATTCACTTGAATACTCAACATTACCGTGTCCTGACAATGCAAAATCACCATTTAGTTTAAGTAAACTAAGAACTTTCGAACAAGTCAAGTTAATTTATAGTATCAGAAATCGCAAACCGGATGAGTGCCCTTGGCTCAGTGGTAGAGCGTTGGATTAGGACCCTGTAAGTCCGAAGTTCAATCCCAGGAAAACTAGTCTCGGTAGGCGCCAGCATTCTCACTGTTGGGTCAAAAATTAACAGTGCTGTGCCTAAGGTGGCGTAAGGACACAGTAACAAAGCCTACACAGAACACAACTGCTTACTCCGAACTCGGCACAAGTTACAAGCTTCGAAGCTTGTAGTTTCAGAGGGGTCTCCTCAAGAGAGCTAGGAGTAACCAGGATAAACAATATATCATCCATCAAAATTCACCGATATATCAAAGCATCATTTCATACTCTCTGTATAAAAAGTACCCGGAAAATGTTATTTAAATGAACCGCCAAAAAGGAATCGGTAATTTTTTTTTTCTTAAAGTTGGTAGGACCTTCCTTTATTACCAAGCCAAATTTGAGCGCGATCTGTCAACTAGTGTGTTTACAACAGCTGTCAGTATCAGTCGACCTCAAAAGTGCTCTGCGAATTTTACAATGGAAAAAATAGTTGATCAAAGAGTTTGCCTCAAATTTTGTCTTGCAAACGAATTTTCTTGTGCCGATTCATTGAAAATGTTAAAAAAAAGCCTTTGGTGATAATTGTATGTCAAAAACACAAGCATACGATTGGTACAAATCATTCAAAGACGGTCGTGAGGTGGTCGAAGATTTGCCCCGTTCTGGACGGCCTTCAACGTCAACAACCGACGATAACATCATCCAAATCAAGAATTTAGTGCTCGAAAATCGTCATTCAAGTGTTAGAGAGTTGGCTCGAGAGTTGAGCATTGATAAAATGACCGTTCATAACATTTTGACTAATGTTTTGTGTATGAAACGCGTCGCAGCAAAACTCGTTCCAAAAGAGCTGAATTTTTTGCAAAAAGAGCATCGAAAGCAGGTCTCTGAAGACATGGTTTCTCGAGCTGCTAGTGATCCAAATTTCATGAAACGAATCATAACTGGCGATGAGACATGGGTCTATGAGTATGACACGTTAACAGCTCAACAATCGACCGAATGGCGCCTACCAAACGAGCCGAATCCGAAAAAACCACGTCAAAGTCGATCGAAAATTAAAGTTTTGCTCACTGTTTTCTTCGATTATCGTGGTGTTGTGCACTCAGAATTTCTTCCTGAAGGACAGACAGTGAATAAGGAGTATTACTTGGGTGTATTGAGGCGTTTGCGTGAGAATGTTCGTCGTAAACGGCCAGATTTATGGAAAGACAATTCGTGGATTTTGCATGATGATAACGCGCCGTCGCACCGAGCCATAATTATTAAGGAATACAAGACCAAAAACTCAATAAATACCATCGAACAACCGCCGTATTCACCTGACTTAGCTCCGTGCGACTTTTTTCTATTCCCAAGACTCAAATTGCCCCTACGTGGAACGCGTTTTGAGTCCATTGAAGCCATCAAAACAAATTCGCAACGAGAACTCAAGGCCATACCTTTGGCGGCGTATGAGCGGTGCATGGAAAAGTGGGTTCGCCGATATCATCGTTGTATTGTAAGCAATGGGGACTATTTTGAAGGAGACAAAATAAATATTGATGATTAAATTTAAATTTATGTGTTTTTTTTTACAATTCCGGGTACTTTTTATACAGAAGGTATAATTCAGAACCACATGAAATTGTGCATATTTAGAAAAGTGTAACAATGTTCTAGAACAGTATTCAAGAAAGATAGAGGAAAAATAGGTATCCCCTGGTAAAGATTTATATTGAAAAAGTATTAGTAAAAATAACTTTGTATGAATATGTGTTTTTCTCTTGTTTTTAGGCCCTTGGACCAGTAGGAAACTGCTGATTGGGGTCAGAAATAAATTTGATTCATTATTTTTTTATTTGTTGAAATGGGTATCCGATAATGAAAGAATAGATTTTCATCGAATATCGTATATACAGGGTTATCATAATAATCCGTGCATTAGACGTTTCTCGGCTTCTATGAGGAAAAGATTTCTGAAATTTGGCAAAGGCCGTTTTTCAAAGGGGGAAAACATGCTTAAATATCTTTATCGAAATCGCACTTCCGGTTATACCGGAAGTGACTTTGGTATTTCAAGTGAAATTACCTATTTTTCTAATCAGAAATGGATTCCTTTTTGAATTTTACACATTTTTTATCTGAAACATTTTTACGTAGTTGCCATGGTTACGAAGATATAAGGATTTCTATGAGAAAATGGCCAGTTGCAGAGGTCCGCGAAACGTATCATAGCATGCATGCTATCCACAATAAAGAAACAAAAGAAGGATCGTATGAAAATTTAATAATTTTGCTTCGTATTGCATGGCTATCGAATCATGTTGTTCTATTGGAACTGTCACAATGAATTCATATTTCTGAGAAATTTCAAACTGCAATAACTTCATTTTTTCAAATGGCATGCCCATATATTTCGTACAGAAATCTATAAAAAATTCAATTTCAAACATTTTTTCCAAGGGTTCCTTATGTCCATCTTCAATCGTTTTCTGTACAAAAAATATGGGCATGCCATTTGAAAAAATGAAGTTATTGCAGCTTGAAATTTCTCAGAAATATGAATTTATTGTGACAGTTCAAATAGAACAACATGATTCGATAGCCATGCAATATGAAGCAAAATTATTAAATTTTCATAAGATCCTTCATTTGTTTCTTTATAATGGATAGCGTGCATGCGAAACGCGAAACGTATCATGTTTCGCGGACCTCTGCAACTGGCCATTTTCTCATAGAACTCCTTATATCTTCGTAACCATGACAACTACGTACAAATTTTTCAGATAAAAAATGTGTAAAATTTCTGATTAGAAAAATAGGTAGTTCCATTAGAAATACCAAAGCTGATGATCACTTCCGGTATAACCGGAGCCCTTTGAAAAACGGCCGTGTGCCAAATTTCATCTATTCCTCATAGAAGCCGAGAAACGTCTTATGCACGGATTATTATGATAACCCTGTATATGTATAATATATTATTAGCCTATATAAGATAAAACCAATATGGCTCGTACGCTTGCTTTCAAAGTCACAATGCGAATCCAAATCTTTGATAAGGATTGAGTTGTACGCATGGGCGAACTGGGCATTAAAAAATTGCGGGAAATGGAAATGAAGAGGTTATGAATATTCCAAGAGACGACAAGAAAATAGACATCGGGGATGAAAATATCCACTGAAATTATTTCTGTTTACTGTTTAGTTCCAAACTATAATTAGGAATCAACATCGATGATAATTCCGGGTAGTTAATTCATTACCTTTTTCGGGATTTACTGATCTATTCGCGATCAGAAGTGAAGTTTGTGGACGAAATGGTAGTTTGGGAGAAATATACCACATGTCCATCATTCATCTACATATTATTTTTTAAAGAGAAAGCGAGAGGGATACACGAGAATCGAAAGATATGAAAACGAAGGGACTATTAGCGCTTTCGGCAAGTACATATATCCTCCGTCCTGTGCTAAATAATGGGGACGGGGTGAAATATGGCTGTTTTCTCTTCAATAAGTTCTCAGAAAAATTAATTGATATCATGAATATTTTGCTGAAAAAAAAAGTGAAACAAATTATACTATAGCGTTGAAACCGACACGCCTACATCCGATGCAAGTCATCTCCGATATATGAATGAAAACCGTCTCTGTAAAGATGAAATTACCACTTGCTCCTGTAAGCTCTGAACATAACATTATTTAAATTAGGCATTTTGAAACTGAAGAAGATTTTAAAAGCCGATTTCATGATCAAGTTAACAGCTACTTTGAATTTTAGGCCTTCTACTTGTCAGGAATCATAACAATGAGTAATGCTCCTTTGAAATTTAAAGGAGATTACGAAATCGGTCCTAACTCACATAGGTAGAATATCAATATATCAATTGAATGATTGCAAAATTATTTCAGACTTACTGTGGATCAACATTTGCAGTGGCTTCGTCCATAACTAATATTTTATTGTTTCTCACTATAGATCTTGCTAAACACAATAACTGTCGTTGACCAGCACTAAAATTGGAACCTCCTTCACTTACTTTCATGTCCAAACTTTCAACAACATTCTTCAGTTCAACCTTGAAAAAAAAAATAAACAACGGAATCATTTGACAAACGTATTCGCTCACATTTTCCAGGGCTTTCCACAATGCGAGATCGTCGCTTTTCCCAAATGGATCCAAATTATATCTGACGCTTTCAGAGAATAGAGTTGGTTCTTGAGGTATAATTGAAATTTGGCTCCTCAAATCAGACAAGCCCACTTTGAAAATATCGACACCATCAATTTCTATGGAACCTTCTGTAGGAGCCAGTCTGAATAATGCCGATATGAGTGTTGATTTTCCTGCACCAGTGCGTCCTACGATTCCAATCTGAAATTAAGATACAGGATGTTGAAAAGACGTAACGATAACAAAGGAAAAAAAAACAATAACTTTGAATTTGTCATAAATTATTGCGAAGAAATTTTATAGTCGGATATTAGTTGACTGCATAATTTCCAAATGTATATTAATACTTTGCTACAGAAAACCATGATTTATTGAGCAATATCCTGTTGCGCTCTTATTAAAACACCCTTAAATCGAACAACGATATTTCACCTTTTCACCAGGCTCAATTTGTAGAGTCAGATTTTTCAGGACTGGTTCTTCGTTAGGAACATATCGCAAATAAACACTTTTGAAAGTTATTCTGCCAGCTTCTGGCCAATCTCTGGGAGGTTTATTGCCAGGCAATGATAAAAATGGTCCTTCTTTCTCCAACTTCGTATATTGCAATACCCTTTCTACACTTGTCATGTGACTTGATACTTCTGCTGTGTTCCGAATTCCGAATTGCAGCATACCAACTATAATCAAGCTCTGTGATATGACCAATCCAACATCGCCAGCAAGTACTGAAAGAAAATTAAATGATTAGTAGTCATCATGGAAGGTTAATTATTAATAAATAATAATTAGATGGTACACAGGAATAACTACTACAAACAAAAACAATGTTATGATAAAAAAAAGTAAGCACTGAGAAGAATTTTCACACGAATGTGAAACAAAATGAACAAATTTCAGAAACGTCCCGAATGGACAGGAGCATTATTCGTTATAATTCATTCATTTGATTAGAATTTTCTGGAACACTTGTGATAATAGCAATTATATGATTCATGGTACCAAAAATATTAGAGCTTCTCGTGAAGCTATGCCACATAAACTTTTTAGTAAAAGTTTTTCATCAATTTTTAATTTTCTAGTGATAAAGTGATTTTAGATTTTTTCAAGAATTAAGTATTGTCTTATTTCCCTATTATTATCAGATTTCAAACTTATTTGACACTGAACGTGGTGAGACACATGTATAATTGAAAATCTAACCAATAATAAATTTTTCACATGAAAACCTAATTACATATACAGTGTGTTTGGGTATGACTTAGCGATAATTCAAGGGCATCAAATACACCCAATTTTATCGACAAAAACACCCACGATGGGGAGTTTACCCCCCTATTTTTGGAATAGCCGCCATTTTAAATTAATTTTTTTTTATTTTAGTTGACCCTTTCAAATGATGTCGATTTCTTTGGACATAAAGGTCCTACAGATGTAAAAAAAAATGTTTTTTGAAAGATAATACTACCACCTTTTGATGAAGTAGAACAATATGAAAACATTCAACTCAAAAACACTCAGTTGCAGGAACGTCCATTATAATTTAAAAGTGTCATTAAAATCCTAATGCCACATTAAACATGGTTTCCTGCCACAGAATACCATGTTTAATGTGGCATTAGGATTTTAATGACACTTTTAAATTATAATGGACGTTCCTGCAACTGAGTGAAAGTCATGAAAAAATTCTTAAAAAAAATTTAGTCGAAAAATTCACTGAATTTTTTAGTAAATCCTCAATAGTACAAAAACTAGCACATTGAAGTATTATTTTTTTTTCAATGAACTAACATGCAAGGATATTAGCTACATGTTTGACCATAACCTAACATTTTCAAAATATACGCGGTGAACTGTGTCAGAATTCCAAGGCAAACCGCGATACTTTATTTCTTTTTGCCTGCAGAATCTTCATTTGAAATATATGTATAAGTCAAAGACTCACCCTGTATAACAATATACATCAATGTACATCCTTACCTTCATCGTTGAGAAGAAATTGCACTATAGCTATGACCAGAAATATGGTTGAAACCATATCTAAATAAAAGCCGAAAGCTTCGAATGCAGCTATGAATAAGTACCACGAAGAAGTGTGCTGATCCTGAATTGAGTCAAATTCTCTTCTCACCATATCTTCAGCATTTGCAGATCTTATTGTAGGCAAACCATCTAATGAGGCAGCGACGTATGAAAAAACTGGGGCCTTCGCTATGAATAAAGTATATTTAGATATACCGAAATTGAACTAACACGTTATTATTGCTCACTTATTCCCTCGATTCTTTTGACATCTTGTGCGCCTTTCATAAAAATTAATCTGAACCAATTCAGCACAGCAGCAAGAACAATTGCTGGGAATATCATCCACCAAGACTTGATGAAAGTCATAGTAAGTATTCCTGCGGCTACCAGAAACACTTGAACAGCCATCAAAGTAGCGTATGGTAGAAGTTCATCTATGGAACCCATGTCTTTAGAAAATCTGTTCAAAATTCTTCCTGTAATAAGAGATAACATCTTTTAAAAAACTCTTGCATAGATAGAAATTGGTGTTGAATTACAAAATTAAAATACTTGAAAGGAATAAGACACAAATCATTTGCCACTATAAATAATAACAAATGAAATGTGAATACGAACTAGGTCTCCCATACCGTTCACCCCATCAGACCGAATGGTCCAACGTCAACTGAGAATCGCACCGATTGCAGTTTCGTCCTACTTAGGACTCATCAGGGTGGAATATCCCAAAGTTGACGCTGGATGGAGAACCTTTTCGTCAAGATATGGATATCTGGCGCCGCATTTTTTCGATGAATAATTAATGAGCGACATCTATCCACCTTCAGAAAAGACTCCCCTCTCGGTGATCGAGTAAACAATAAAGGAAACTTTCTTCCAAATTGCAACACCAGATTGTGAATTTCAACGTTCTAAACGTAATAAATCAATTCACCTGGGAAGCGCGGAGACGTTCGCAGTTTGTAGGTTTTCCAAAACCCAAAAAGTAGAATTATATAATAAATAATGATGTAAAATCACATAAGCGGTAAGGCGCTACCTATTCAATTGAAAGGAATATTCCTGATTTTACATCATTATTTATTATAAAATACTTGAAACCGTCCAGCCAGGTATTTCTAAAAACGCCGAGACAGGTCAATATTAATTCGAGGGAGTCATAATTTGATGGCAAATTCGTGGGTTAACGATCATCCCCTAAGCAGGTGGATCATCCTCAAAAATCTTAAAGGGCTATAGGGGTCGAGTGGCAAATGCTTTTGAAGGTTCTGCAGACAATTTTCGTTGAAAGGGAGGGTTGCATAGCATTAAGTGAATTTAAAGTTCTTGAAGTATTGACATGTGGAAATTGTCTATCATTTACTTCTAGACAAAAATGAATTTCCTTTCAATACTTTCATCAACATTTTGTGGTACTTCAACTGTGATCAAAAGATCAAGAATACCAACAAACATTTCAACACCAAGAAGTTTTTTCATGATCGAATTTATAATTTTACTATTTCTTCTTCTTCAACAGCCTGTTTGCATCCACTTCTGGATATAGGCCTCCCCTTGAATTTTACAATTTCTTCGATCTTGGGCAAACTGGTGCCAGCATCATCCAACCTTTGTTTTGATGTCATCTAACCAGCGTTTTGGTGGTCTTCCTACACTTCGTTTATGTTCTCGTGGTCTCCAATGTACAATCCTTTTAGTCCATCGATCGTCTTCATGCCGAGCCACATGCCCCACCCAGGCCCATTTCATTTCCGCTATCTTACCTATCACATCTTCTACTTTCGTTCTTCTCCTGATCTCTTCATTTCGTATATGATCTCTCAAGGATATTCCGAACATAGCCCTTTCAAAAGATCTCTGGGTCGTTCTCATTCGATTGGCCGAGTGGACTGTGAGTGTCATCGTTTCTACGCCGTAGGTCAGAACAGGGAGTATACAGCTGTTGAATACTTTTCTCTTCAGGAATTTCTGGATTTCTCAGAACATTTCTAAGTTTTCCCAAGTCATACGGATTCTTCGCTTAATTTCGGCAGTTTGGATCTGTTTGCCCATTGTTATTGTATGTCCCAGGTATACATATTCGTTGACCTTCTCGATCTCATTACCAACTATTTCGATATTGATATTCCGCTCAGTCAATACCTTGGTTTTGCTTAGGTTCATCTTTAGGCCCATCTGCTCTGACTCCTCTTTCAAATGTTTCAACATCTCTTGAAGTTCTTCCACCTTACTGCTTATGAGTATAATACATAGAACTAATAGTAACTATAATTTCTAAGGTATAATATCGTCGGCAAATCTTAGATGGGTGAGATGTCCATCAATGTTTATACCCCATTTCTCCCAATTCAGTTTCTTGAATACGTCTTCAAGTACAAGAGTGAACAATTTTGGGCAGATGGTGTCTCCTTGTCTAACTCCTCTTTTAATTTCTGGTTCTGGTGTCCCAGCGGAGTATAGCTCAGAGTAGTAGTGTTCAATGATGTCTGTTATTTGGTTCTTTTCGTATTTGATAGCCCCGTTTTTATCCTTCATTTGGTAGATTCTATTTCTTCCTTTATCTTTTCCTTTTGCTATTTTGAAGTAAACCATAGGTAATTTGAACATCTCATTAATACAAATTCGATCAGAAATCTCTTGATTCTCTTTACCTTTCACTCCCAACGAGACGAACGCCTAACAAAAATGACCTTCAAAATGATGTCATTTGATACTTCTGCCAGTTGAAATCCTGAGGGGATTGCCCGATTGCCCATAGAACGTATAGAAACTATAACTATCTGATCGTACTATCAAAGAATTTCCCCTTCGAATAATAATTGGCATGTCTCTTTATTGTTTATCTAAATTGCATAGCTGGGTCGAGTAAGATGTTTTTTAAGTTCTTAAAATTCCTCTCTAAATTTTACAATGCCACTGAATTATTCGAGAAAAATACAAATTTTGCCCGAAACTTTCGAAGCATTTCCGGAATCATTCGTGACACTCGTCAACTATTTTTGACACTGACCAAGGAGGTCAAGGGGATCACTCTCTCCCTAGAGAGTATGTTACTAGAAATACATTAGATTTCTACCATATCTAATAACTGTGAAGACATTATTGAAGATAACAGGTAAATAAAATTCAATTTCCACAAACAATATTTAATTTTGAACGACGATCGTTTCGCCTCACTGAGGCTTCGTCAGGTTCTACATTTGAACTAATTGGGTGGTATAATAACAGGACATTATATAGGATATACAGGTATACATTGGGGTGTTTAGATGGCATTCCCAAGTTACAAGAAGATGTACCGACAGGGGGAATAAAAGTTATTGAGTTTTGCCGCTGGTTTTTCCAATCTAGGTGAAGATATTCAACAACGGCGATCTATTAACATCCGTTTGGTCATTTAACAAAATTTTTTGAGAATTATATCTGTTAATTTCAAGTGATTCTAATAGTGTTAATCTTGATCCTTTACTCTCGATATGGATAATTTCGTAATTGTCGTTGAAATTATGACCAAATTCTCTTAAATGGTCGGCGTATGTTGAATGTGGACCATTTGATGTATAACTCTTCTGGTGTTCATGGATCCGTTTTTTAAATGATCTGCCGGTTTGACCAATGTAGACCAATGGGCAATCATCACAAGTAAGCTTGTAGACACCCGATTTATCATCTTTGTTTGATTTATCTTTGTTATTTTTAATGTATTTATCTAAGTTGTTAGAGGTTCTGAAAGCTGAAGTATAATTGAAATTGTCTCTAAAATAATTGGCAATATTTTCAGATAATCTATTAATATACAGGGTCTTTCACGAGGAACCTCACCCATATTTATACGGGAAACTACTGAACGTATTTTCATGAAATTCAGCACCTATAAGTATTTCACGATGCTGATGAAATCTAAAATATTTTCAAGGCATGAGCACCTCCGGTTTTTCCGGAAATGACGTCAACTTCCGTTTTTCAAATTAGAACACCATTTTTTTATTGCAGAAATAGATTCCTTAGAAAATTTCAAGTTATTTTGATGTAACATTTTTCAGTTTTGGTTGGAAAATTCTCTCTGAGCGGGAAAATTCGAAAAAAAAATCGAAAATAGAGCTCCGCTGAAACAAGAATAACTTCGAGGTTTTTGGATGGAAAATTTTCATTTTTGGGATTTTTCAAGATGTAAGATTGATGTATCCACTTCAAAAATCGAAATCGCGATTCATGATACAGGGGGTGAAAAAATCGCTTTCAAAGTTAGGGATGACAAAATCGTGAAAAATCAATTTTTTCAAATTAGAACCCCATTTTCTTATGGCAGATATTGAATCTACGTTAAAAAATAATGTGAGTGTATGCATCACACCCTTGCCCTAAAGTGGATATTTTCTGAGTTATTCACAAAAAACTGTTTTTCGTCTTGAATTTTCAGCTATTTCTTTTCCCTTCACGCCAAAAAGATGAAATTTTCAGGAACCATGTTTTAGATTTTACTACCCTAATATGCAAGAGAAAAAAGAGACAGGTTGTTCCTAAATAGATGGCGAATTTGGATTCGAATTTGTATCGGAAACCTCTTTATTTCAACTAATCGGCCATCGGTTTTCTCTCCAGTGATAAATAAATTATTCCTTATGAACCATATGCAAAAACTCACCATGTTTTACATTCTTTTTTTTAATGATAGATATCATTAATTACATCTGCCAAATTCCTCTTTATTCAGTAGCATTTTGTGTTTACTATTAATTTGGTGATAATTCGTATTAAGTTATAAAATCGATCACTATGCCTAATTTTACCAATGAAGATTATTTAAATCTCATTCTACTTCATGGAGAATGTAATAAAGTTGTAGATAGAACGATTCGACTGTTCATTGAGAGGTTTCCTGACCGACCCAGACCAACGAGAGATACCATTAACAGAACCATGACAAACTTGAGAAATGTCGGATCTTTCGTTAAGAAAACTATACACAGAGAAAAAAGTGTAGTAGAAGATGAGAACAACGAAATTACAGTTCTTGCATATTTTCGTGTGAATCCTCAAAATTCTCTCAAAGATGCCGAGATTGATCTTGGATTATCTCAATCGAGTGTTTGGAGAATATTAAAAAAACATAAAATGCACCCATATAAATTCAATAGGGTACAGCATTTGAAGGAAACTGATTTCGTCAGAACAGAGTTTTGCGAAGCTATGATGATTCGATTTCAAGAGAATGAAAACTTTTTGGACTGTATAATTTGGACAGATGAATCTAAATTCACAAGGAATGGTTCTTTCAATAGGCATAACAGTCATTATTGGGATGAAGAGAACAACCACCACTTCAGACAATGGAAGTTTCAAGAGACCTGGAGTTTCAATGTTTTTTGCGCCATCAAAAATAATGCAATTCTCGATGTTCACATTTATGATGGGACTTTAACTGGTAAGATAGAACACTACACATGTTTGCATTATTTAAAGAATGTTCTCTCTTAGGAGATAGATATTCTGACATATTGACTCAAATAATTGAGCCGCTAGTACAGAACCATAATGACTTATGGTATCAACAAGATGGCGCGCCTCCACACAATTCACTCAATGTGTCAAATATCCTCTACAGGCTATTTGAAGATCGATGGTTGGCGAACAATGGTCCACATCTTTGGCCACCACGTTCTCCCGATTTAACTCCTTCAGACTATTATGTTTGGGGTAGGATAATAGTATATTCTAAAACTAGTTGCAGAATGGGCTCCTATTCCAATTTTGAACGCATGAGTATTGGAATTGCATTCTGCAACGAGTATTAGACGATATTTTCTCTATTTCACTCAAATTTTGTGAAATTCAATGAAAAAATCAAATTATAAGTCCTAGTGACTTTCATATTGTATCTTGGCAGTTGGTGTGAATGTTAGGAAATACGAAAATTGACGTTTCTAAATTGACGTCTGCTGAAATTTAAAATGATCGGAAGTCATTGCTGACAACCACAAAACGAAAACTGTTACTGAAAACGATGCTGTAATGAATTCATTACAGCACTGTTTTTAGTACTGTAATGAACTCATTACGATACTGAAATAGAGAAAAAATATTGTCTACTCAACTACCCTGACTGATAAAGAGGACTGCATAGAACGAGTCAGAAATGCGTTCAGGTTTGTTTAGATTTTTAGATTCATAGTTTTGAAACTCAATTTGGTTTTTAAACACTTTTGCAGATCTCTTCCTCCCGATGAAATAAGAAGAGCAACGCACGAAGCATTCCTGAGACGTATAAATAAATGTCTAGAAATTAACGGTCAAAACTTTGAGCATCTTCTCTAGTTAGAACTGCGAGAGTTTGCCATGGTTCTCCTAATAGTAACTTGAAGTCGGTTTCAAGAAGGGGTGAAAAATCTACAGCATGGTTCAAATAACAGTTCCTGAAAATTTCATCTTTTTGGCGTGAAGGGAAAAGAAATAGCTGAAAATTCAAGACGAAAAACAGTTTTTTGTGAATAACTCAGAAAATATCCATTTTAGGGCAAGGGTGTGACGCATACACTCACATTATTTTTTAACGTAGATTCAATATCTGCCATAAAAAATGGGGTTCTAATTTGAAAAAATTGATTTTTCACGATTTCGTCATCCCTAACTTTGAAAGCGATTTTTCCACCCCCTGTATCATGAATCGCGATTTCGATTTTTAAAGTGGATACATCAATCTTACATCTTGAAAAATCCCAAAAATGAAAATTTTCCATTCAAAAACCTCGAAGTTATTCTTGTTTCAGCGGAGCTCTATTTTCGATTTTTTTTTCGAATTTTCCCGCTCAGAGAATTTTCCAACCAAAACTGAAAAATGTTACATCAAAATAACTTGAAATTTTCTAAGGAATCTATTTCTGCAATAAAAAAATGGTGTTCTAATTTGAAAAACGGAAGTTGATGTCATTTCCGGAAAAACCGGAGGTGCTCATGCCTTGAAAATATTTTAGATTTCATCAGCATCGTGAAATACTTATAAGTGCTGAATTTCATGAAAATACGTTCAGTAGTTTCCCGTATAAATATGGGTGAGGTTCCTCGTGAAAGACCCTGTATGTGATTCGGATATATTTTTGTGGGTTGGGGTCTTTTATGATTGGATAAACATAGGTTAATGCTATTTTGTTCTGTTTGTTTGTTATCATATTATCTATGATGTTTGGGTTGAAACCATTATTGATAGCTATTTGTTCAATTATATTTAATTCTTTTGTAAAATTCTGGGAGTTCAAAGGAACATTTAATAATCTATGAATAAAACTATTATAAGCTGCCATTTTTTGTTTATAAGGATAGTTTTATTCATAGATTATTAAATGTTCCTTTGAACTCCCAGAATTTTACAAAAGAATTAAATATAATTGAACAAATAGCTATCAATAATGGTTTCAACCCAAACATCATAGATAATATGATAACAAACAAACAGAACAAAATAGCATTAACCTATGTTTATCCAATCATAAAAGACCCAACACACAAAAATATATCCGAATCACATATATCAATAGATTATCTGAAAATATTGCCAATTATTTTAGAGACAATTTCAATTATACTTCAGCTTTCAGAACCTCTAACAACTTAGATAAATACATTAAAAATAACAAAGATAAATCAAACAAAGATGATAAATCGGGTGTCTACAAGCTTACTTGTGATGATTGCCCATTGGTCTACATTGGTCAAACCGGCAGATCATTTAAAAAACGGATCCATGAACACCAGAAGAGTTATACATCAAATGGTCCACATTCAACATACGCCGACCATTTAAGAGAATGTGGTCATAATTTCAACGACAATTACGAAATTATCCATATCGAGAGTAAAGATTAACACTATTAGAATCACTTGAAATTAACAGATATAATTCTCGAAAAATTTTGTTAAATGACCAAACGGATGTTAATAGATCGCCGTTGTTGAATATCTTCACGTAGATTGGAAAAACCAGCGGCAAAACTCAATAACTTTTACTGCCCCTGTCGGTACATCTTCTGTTACTTGGGAATACCATCTAAACACCCCAATGTATACCTGTATATCCTATATAATGTCCTGTTATTATACCACCCAATTAGTTCAAATGTAGAACCTGACGAAGCCTCAGTGAGGCGAAACGATCGTCGTTCAAAATTAAATATTGTTTGTGGAAATTGAATTTTATTTACCTGTTATTGAACATGAATTTCCATCAAGTAAAGATTGAATCCATCAAATAATTATTGAAGATTTTACTCATTAGGTATCCTCACAAAAATGAATCGAGAGGAAATTAATTTGGTGATCGTGGAAGTCATTCAATGCTGTTTCTCTTCTCGATACAACGCAACGGCGTGGAAAACGGTGGTCTAAATATTGACAAACAATTAACCCATAATGAAGAGTACCGTACAATCCAAACATGAATTGATCTTCATCATACTGTGGATCATTTTCAATAATATCAGTTTGTGATAGTTCATTCGGAAAATGAATAAAAGTACTCGAATAACCCAGAAAAACTTCCGAACAGAACAGAAGGACCTATGGAATTCCACTCAAAATCCTCAAGAAATAAGCCTAAGAAGAAATTGAGATACCTTTTTGCACAATTTTGAAATACTCCAGTATGAAAATATAGTAGTACTACGAAACCTGTGCCACAGTTAAACCTTAAAAGAACTAACTCCATTTACAAGGTTAAAAAGAGTAAATAGAAAGTAGTCTTGGCAATGTCGGCCAGGATTGATTGCTATTCGCGAGTACCAACCTTCGTGAGTTTTAAGTAAAAGAACTTGATAAACCTAAATCATGGCCAACCGGAATACTTTATAAAAGTGAATGGAGTAAACTTCAATTTTCGAATTCGGCCGGTTCTTTCAAAAATATTGAACGTTTATCGTTTTGAATAGGTCTTACAGAATCTTTATGTCGATTGAAGAGTCGGTCAGGCACTATTTTAGATAACAGAAAAATATTCGATATTCGGAATGAAATGATCGAGGAAAATGCAGCATAACTAGAAAAGAAGAAAAATGTTTTTTCAACACTGTATCTTTCAAAATAATACTAATTTTGAACATTGGTATGAGAGAAAGTGTATCATCGTTTAATCAGAGAAAACTGAAGTTAAAAAAGATGTGAGGTCCGTTCCTGTACAAACAAACAGAAGTAAAATAAGGAGAATTTTGAATAAACTCACCTGACGTATTAGTGTCGAAAAATCTCATTGTAGCTTGAAGAACGTTGGAGAAAATCAAATTATGCAAATTAGTCGAAGCATTCATACAAATTTTATAAAAAAGAATAGATCTCATTGTCGTCAAAACAATTCCCATCACGATTAAAAATGTGTAAACCTGGATATATACACTATTGGTCAATACAGTAACATCACCCACTAACAAATCAACTGAAGAACTTCCTTCACTTGATGTATACAATAAATTCGAGGTTGTGTTTAATATGGATTCCTCTGTTGTTTCCAAGAAATCTGTTGAATTTGAAATAATAGTCGAAACCGTGGTCATGGGAATTGAAGAAGGTAATGTCAAATTTGCCATCAGTTGTTTACCAACATTATTCGTCCTGTAACATGAATTATTGAAATTAATATTAAATAACTCCTGACTTGAATATTTTATCCGCAGGATATGAAATTCAGTATTTCTCAACTTACCAGAAAGTAACCCATAAATCACCACCATTGCAAGCTGTTTGAGCTAGTAGTAGAAGGAAGACTTCAATCAATAGAACTAAAGAACTAGCACCAGCTCTGTAATATTCTTTGTACACCGAAAATGGCATTGAACCTCTTTCAATAAGTTCTTGTGTTTCCTGGGGTTCTTCACATGGTTCTTCCTCGTCTCCTAAACCAAAAGACTGAAATCGTGGTGATGTAATCAAAAACATGTTTGAAACCTCAAATCCGAATAATTACCTTCAGTGAAAAAGTCGATTTCGATTCCGAGGGTACTTCAGCAGTAGGAGATTCTGTTTGGCTTGTCTGTCTCAAAATTTTCAATTCATCCGTAGAGAGCTGTGAAGGCCGGAGGAATTTCTCAACTTTTCCCTGAAAATAAATTACTGTTTTGAACAGAATACTTTGTTTTTGTTATTATTATTCATGCAAAAGGATAAAATGCGTTTTTATTGCTGATGAGATGTTCATTAATTTCGAAAGACGATAATGTAATTTTATAAGACAGCCTTTAAAGGATCAAGCACCGCATCAAAGGAAAATGCGGGCTCTAGGTGAATTTGCTCGAATTTTTATATTCTATATTCCTGGAATTTGAACTGTTTGAAATGTTGTCATTTTGGTTTTTGAATTATAATCAATCCACAGCCGGCTACCCATAAGCTCTAGATTCTCCATGTTCTCTCCTCGTGAAGAGAACTATTTCGGATTTTTTAGGATTGAATGAAATGCCCTTCATCAAGCAGCAGTGTTCAATTATTCGCAAAGCATTTGCATTGAATCAACGATAACGCTGAGTATCCTAACAGCAGAACAAGTTGGCCCGCATAGGTCACAACGACGTAGTTATCATTTGCCAAGAGTCTATTCAAAAGGAGATTCCAGATGAGTGGTGAAAGAACACCACCCTGAGAACACATCTCCCATTTGTTTCCCCTATGGTCGAGTCACGCAGCCAAGCCTGGATATTACAAGCCATAAAATTTCTGTTTTTTCATTTTTTCGCAGTTTTATTTAGGTGAACGTTGAAGATTAATCTTCTGTCGAAGGAGACGTTTAAGTGTTATTATTGGGGATAAGTAACGTGTCGAAATACATAAATCAAATAAATAGCAATCGCTATTCATCTAATGAGAACCAATTCAGAACTATAGACGCAACCCGAAATTTCATTGGGCTAGAAGTAATTTGTCATTCGGAGCTTAAATTCTCTCAGGTGGCCTATCGATCATCGATGGCCCCTATGGTGAACTGTACCCGATGTCATTTAGTATAAAACTTCAGAAATTACATTTCAGTTGGGAATGAGATAATTTCATATAATATCAATACCATATTCACACCATATATCATTTTTTGAATTCTTTATATCTTAATCTTATGATTCTGTAAAGGTAGATCACCATACACAGGACAAACATATACAGGGTCTTTCACGAGGAACCTCACCCATATTTATACGGGAAACTACTGAACGTATTTTCATGAAATTCAGCACTTATAAGTATTTCACGATGCTGATGAAATCTAAAATATTTTCAAGGCATGAGCACCTCCGGTTTTTCCGGAAATGACGTCAACTTCCGTTTTTCAAATTAGAACACCATTTTTTT
Source organism: Adalia decempunctata (assembly GCA_951802165.1). NCBI lineage: Eukaryota > Metazoa > Arthropoda > Insecta > Coleoptera > Coccinellidae > Adalia > Adalia decempunctata. The sequence continues at coordinate 57,621,198 of OX637696.1, read as the reverse complement.
ATTGCAGAAATAGATTCCTTAGAAAATTTCAAGTTATTTTGATGTAACATTTTTCAGTTTTGGTTGGAAAATTCTCTCTGAGCGGGAAAATTCGAAAAAAAAATCGATAATAGAGCTCCGCTGAAACAAGAATAACTTCGAGGTTTTTGGATGGAAAATTTTCATTTTCAGGATTTTTCAAGATGTAAGATTGATGTATCCACTTTGAAAATCGAAATCGCGATTCATGATACAGGAAGTGAAAAAATCGCTTTCAAAGTTAGGGATGACAAAATCGTGAAAAATCAATTTTTTCAAATTAGAACCCCATTTTTTTATGGCAGATATTGAATCTACGTTAAAAAATAATGTGAGTGTATGCATCACACCCTTGCCCTAAAGTGGATATTTTCTGAGTTATTCACAAAAAACTGTTTTTAGTCTTGAATTTTCAGCTATTTCTTTTCCCTTCACGCCAAAAAGATGAAATTTTCAGGAACTCTTACTTAAACCATGTTTTAGATTTTACTACCCTAATATGCAAGAGAAAAAAGTTACAGGTTGTTCCTAAATAGATGGCGAATTTGGATTCGAATTTGTATCGGAAACCTCTTTATTTCAACTAATCGGCCATCGGTTTTCTCTCCAGTGATAAATAAATAATTCCTTATGAACCATATGCAAAAACTTACCATGTTTTACATTCTTTTTTTTAATGATAGATATCATTAATTACATCTGCCAAATTCCTCTTTATTCAGTAGCATGTAATTAATGATATCTATCATTAAAAAAAAAGAATGTAAAACATGGTAAGTTTTTGCATATGGTTCATAAGGAATTATTTATTTATCATATATATGTCTTATGACATATACCCCGTTTTCGAAACATAATCCTTGATACAAGGTGTTTAATGTCAACTTTGAGCAATATTCTGATAACTGTGTTAAGTTATACGTAACATTTTAAATAACGAAAAAGGAGGATAATGTCTCTAAGTTGGAACAAACTAAAATACATGTGAGAATTGGACTAGTAGAGATCTAGTTTCCGAAGTACACCACCAGGTGACACCACCACAGGAAGACAATGCATTACCGGTTTCTGGATTATTAGCCGTCATCAGATACATATAGCCTTATCCTGAGATGAGAACCAACTGAAACGGCAGAACTTATATTACTCCCTAGCAAGAACTATTTAGTACAGTTTTGTACAGTAGTTCCACCTAGGGGGCAAATGTCTACGCTTCATCCCGGTGCCACCTGGTGGTGTACTCCGGAAACTTGATCTCTACTAGTCCAATTCTCACATGTATTTTAGTTTGTTCCAACTTAGGGACATAATCCTCCTTTTTCATTATTAATAATTGCGGGACCTCAACCGTATGAACCGGGCGTATTCTACTTCCCTCGGTATTGCATAAAACTCCAAAGTGAGTTGTTGCGAGATTCCGTTTGGGAAAAATGAATGTACGTAGAGATCTAGTTTTTGAGGGAACCTCCGGGATGAAGCGTAGACATTTGCCCCCTAGGTGGAACTACTGTAAAAAACTGTACTCGATAGTTCTTGCTAGGGAGTAATATAAGTTCTGCCGTTTCAGTTGGTTCTCATCTCAGGATAAGGCTATATGTATATGATGACGGCTAATAAGCCAGAAACCGGTAATGCATTGTCTTCCTGTGGTGGTGCCACCTGGTGGTGTACTTCGGAAACTAGATCTCTACTAGTCCAATTCTCACATGTATTTTAAATAACGATTTCTGGTTACATCTTAGTATTCTTTGGTGCTCAATTCAGTTGTGGTGTAGAATTCTGAAAAAAAATCCAAATTGGCGGAAAACCTGCAAAGTTGGAATTTTTTTTCTTGGTTGCCAATTTGGAAAGCATTATTTCATGTAGCCGATTTTCTGAAATTTCCCGTTCGATTATCACGAAAGTTTCTTGAAACGAATTTTCTTTTTTTTTTATAAATTCGTATTTCTATACGGGTAATTCTAGCAGCACATTAGCACCATTTTGGCCTTCGTAAGGGCTCCAGTTATTTGAATAAAAATTATGAAAAATGAAAGTATTCCGGGCGAAACCTTTGGAAGGCTACAAATAGAAACCCCATGGATATTTTTCATTCTGTTTTCACATCAGTATAATGAAAGGAAGTTGAACCATGAAAGATTCTAACAATTTTCGGGTCGAATTTTGGGAAAAAAATTTCACGGAAAATCTTAGAAAATTAATACGTTGAATTAATGCTTTCCAAATTGGCAATCGAAAAAAAAATTTCAACTTTGCAAGTTTTTCGCCATTTTTTGCGTTCATTTTTTCAGAATTCTACAACACAATTGAATTGAGCCGTGAAGAATACTAAGATGTGCCCAGAAACCATTATTTCAAATATCATAATTGGACTAGTAGAGATCTAGTTTCCGAAGCACACCACCAGGTGGCACCACCACAGGAAGACAATGCATTACCGGTTTCTGGCTTATTGGCCGTCATCAGATGCATGTAGCCTTATCCTGAGATGAATGCCGTTTCAGTTGGCTTCATCTCAGGATAAGGCTACATGCATCTGATGACGGCCAATAAGCCAGAAACCGGTAATGCATTGTCTTCCTGTGGTGGTGCCACCTGGTGGTGTGCTTCGGAAACTAGATCTCTACTAGTCCAATTATGATATTTATTCTAGTTTGTTCCAACTTAGGGACATGATCCTCCTTTTTCATTATTTCAAATGTCACGCATAATATAACATTGCTCAAAGTTGACATTCAACACCCTGTAACTCGCTTATGCTTCGAAAACGGGATATTACGTCATGGGGCAAAAATGATTTTCGCGATGTCATCTACATGGCTATACATGTTTGTCCAGTTTATGGTGAAACACCCTGTATATTATAAAAGATAAATATATTGATAGCAATCCGAAAGAAATAGATATGTATTATTATTTCAGCCATAGTTGTGGTTGATTTAGTGTAAGAATAAACAATGTCAATGTTAACAACAAGAATGAATGAAATAGAAGTAAAAATTTGAGATTACTTACATTATTGAGTACTAAAATGAAGTCAGCATGATTCAAGAATTGTATCTGATGTGTCACCAAAATTCTAGTTTTATCGTGTAAATGTTGAAGAATACATTTTTCAACAAGATGTTTCGCAACATGTGGATCTACTGCTGATAGAGGATCATCAAATAAGTATATATCAGCATCTCTATACACTGCCCTAGCTAAATTAATTCTTGCTCGTTGACCCCCGCTCAAAGAAACACCCCTTTCTCCAACATTGGTTTTATCTCCAAATGGAAAAAGTTCAAAATCCCTTTGTAATGCACATGCTTTCACTACTTTGTAGTATTTATCCTTGTAGAAAGGTTGACCGAACAAAATATTGTTTCTGACATTTGATGCAAAAAGCCATGCCTCTTGGGAAGCATAAGATATTGAACCTCCCACTTGCATTTTACCAGAGCTTAGGGACATCTCCCTCAAAAGAAGATGAAGAATAGAACTTTTTCCAGATCCTACATTTCCTACAATGCAACATAGACTTCCTGAAATGAAAAAAGTGAGTTACAAAAAAAAAATTGAATTAAAAAAATCTTGAACTTTGAACAATCATCGAGTCGAATGGAATGAAAAAATCGACATTATCAATATCAAGTTGTTCACGGGGGACAACAAAACCTTTTTGCATCCCTATTTTAAGGTTTTAAGATGAAAAAATTGTCGGATGGGTCGATTTCTCATTGGTGAACGAAGAACTTGTTTGCTTTTTTAATCTCAGTAACTGCAATCTCCTGCTTATCAATGGTGGGAGGTGTTGCGATACCTAATATCGCGTATCTTATGGAGTAATATCTGACCCTTTCGCGTTAAAATTTTCCTGGATAACGAAATAACATCAAAACGGGAAGCTTGCGGAATACTTAATCTTATTAAAATGGAGTTTTTATAGTCAGGTATTATGAATGAGAGGAAGAATACCGGGTGTAATTTTTTCCGAGCAGTAACTTTTTCCGGAGTTCAGAAATTGGCCTGCACGCCCATAATCTTTCACCCATTTATCTTATTCTTATTAGACCGACATTTGAGAAAGATTTATATGCTTGTGTCAACTCACTGTCAGTTGTTTGAGCAAGTGCTCAGCAGAGGGCGCCACCCAAAAGCGCTACCGGAGTACCGAGTCCTGACGAAACGTTAACCACATTCCGATACACAATCTATAGCAACACGCTATATGTTAATTTGTTATTTTTGTTGAAAAAATGATGATGGGCGGAACAGGAGTGTTCAACTCATCTCAGTTCATCTGAATTTTCAAGAACTATATTTAATTTTCAGTGGAATTACCCTATGAAACTATTCTCAGAATATAGAATATAATGAACTTTATTATTTTAATAATATAGTTCATCCATTAAAGTCAAACATACAATTTGACCAAATCGATCACAAAACCTTTGCTCAGGAATCACATAACACGAAAACATAAATAGACAATATTTGGTATGTTATGTGATGTATGTACATCACAACCATGCTAAACGATATGTGATAATTCTTCGTTCTGTGTGGAATCACGAAGCTCCCTTATTCCGAGTGGGGTTACTGATGAACGTAGGGGCTTATAGTTCTTAAAATGAAATATGGCATTTTCTTCGATGCGCCTCGATAGAGTTGAAAAATCATTCAAATAAGGTGTAATGTGTTCTCTATCTGGAATGAAGTATGCGAAACGCAGCTTTCATTGGTCTAATTCAAAAGTGTCCACACTCAACAACGAATCAGAATTTGTGAAAACACTCAGAAAGGTCAATTTTTTTGTCAGTGTACATGATCTGGGATACAAAGCTTGTTTCTACTAGCAACCTCCTGCAGACAGTTGCAACCCCATCAGGAATTTGAATAAGGAAAGTGGGTAGTTTTGTAGCACAAATTTATGCATGGATTCAAATTTTTATGAACCTGCAGTTTGTGTTCTCATAAAAGAATATTCACAAAGTTACAGGGTGTTTTTTTATGGAATTATGGTACCGATAAAACTAAATGAAACAGAGATGTTCTAGTGGGTCGTATAATTTTTAATTGAAAGAAATAGTATATTATTTTATTAGGAAGAGAAGTAACGGAAAGCGAGCCATGAAAAGTCACTTCTCCTTCGAATGAAATATGTTATTTTATTTTCAAACCTTTTAAAATTCATGTTAATCTGAATATTCACTTTTGGATTGACATTTGCGTTCATTTAAATTGAGTGAAAAATGGATCATTTGCTTAGTTACGGTTGTCATGCAAAATTCATCCTTTGCATAACAACACTTTTCCTGTCGCCGGCGCCGGAGGGAAAAGTTAGCCATAGCAACTATTTCTCCGCCTAGGCGGAGAAATAGAACTTTTCGATGATCCTGTCAGTCGAAAACTGACGTCGTTATCATACGTTCGAAAATAAAATATTTTTAACAAACAGTACACACACATTCTGCCACAATTCGTGCTTTAAGGTCGTGTAAATCTGCAACTCTGGTTTTATAAACTTTTGCTTTTAAGTGGCCCCAGAAAAAAAATCAGGCGGTGCTAGATCCGGCGATCGCACAGGCCACTCCACTGGGCCCCTTCGGCCTATCCAAAGTCCAGGAAACCTACCTCACCTGAGCTGCAAAGTGCGGTGGAGCTCCGTCCTGCTGAAAGCATAACTCTTCTTCTAAAAGGTTCTCATCTGCCTCCAAAGCTTCGGTGATTATAAGATCGATCACGTTTTTGAGCAAATTCTGATACACATCGCCAGTGAGATTTCCAGGAATACACAGGACGAAACAAGTGATCTCTCAAAATACCCATCCAGACGTTGAGTTTTTGTGGGTGATAAGAATGTTGCTCCTTAAAGAGAGAGGACTTTCATCGGACCGAAACCTACAATTATGTTTGTTGAAGTTTACGTTAAGAAAGAAGGGGGATTCACCCGGAAAGCACACGTTGTACAAAAACATAGGATTTGCAATAATTTCTTGCGAAATTAGTTGTAAAAATTCCATTCTCCGATCACCATCATCTTCGTTTAGTTCATGAACAAGTGTCATTTTATAATGATGGAACTTAGACAGCTTCAATATTTTGTGGACACTTGCCCTTGAATATCCAGTTTCCTGAAACAACTTTCTAACACATCCACTGTTTCCGTTCAGCCAGTAGATCAATTACGGCGACTTGATTATTTTCACCCGTAACCGTACGAGTGCGATTATGCTTTTTGTTTGCAACTGATACTGTAACCTCAAATTTATGTACCAACTGGATGATAAACATTTTTATCAGGCTGTCGTTCATTAAAAATTATCGTAGTAGCCTTAGCAGTCGTTGTTCTGGAAATACATTTTCAACATTTCCTTTCTCTTACTACGTGTAAACCATTTTGTAATTTTTATTAAGATTTGATAAAACGCACCTCTGATTATTCTTCAATACAGAATACTGAAACGGAATTTTCTGAAAGCAATCATCTAAGCGTATGGCCTGGCAGTGCAGATTCTGATAAGCATGAAAAGCAAAAGGCTATCAACACTTTTTAATCCCCATATTGTTCGTCTTTTCTCCTTCATTAGAAATAATACGATCAGTTAGAACATCTCTGTTTCATTTAGTTTTATCGGTACCATTCCATAAAAAATACCCTGTAACTTTGTGAATATTCACTTATAACAACACAAACTGCAGGTTCATACAAAGGACCCCGCACTTTTTCTATGGCAAATGGCGTTCCGTCAAATTTTCTAAAATTTTGGTATAATGTAGTAATCGACCTACTGATCAAAAATGTCCATGGCCCAAACTCAATCCTATGACTAGTTTTCGAGATACAGGGCGTTGTAGTTGAGAATTACCCACTTTTACTACGCCCGTATCTCGAAACAGAATCGAATGAACTTCAATTTTTCTCAAGAAACATTTCATTCCGTCCCCAGGGAGCAACCATATAGAGGAATATGACCGAAAATCGTTACGAATACAGGATTATCCATAATTGAATGCATGCCCGATTTTGAAAGTATAAAATATGTCAGTTTCAGAGCGAGAACGTTCACAAAATGAACTATTACACTAGATATGTTGTTGTTACATCAAAAAAGTCTGAAATACCCAGAATTCATACTGGGTGATCCATTATTATAGAAACTATTCTCAAGGAAGGTTAAATGGACACCCTGTATTTATGGGTTGATTCAAGGTGTTTGTTTAATTTTTTTAGAACATATTATCATGGACTTCAAAGAATACAGGGTGATTCAGTCATGAAATGGACTTCGAACCTCACGAAAATACCCAAAAATCACCCTTTTTTTTCATCACCCACTATTTCAAGATTAACTCCGATGAGGTGGGAGTTTTCTTTCACCATTGTACTTGATATAAAATTATCAATACGGCTGAGAGTTTTTATCCACTTCCTATGACCAGATTTTTTTTTATGTAACGTGAAAATAATTAATTTATGTTATTCTATTCTTATTCCAGCATAAAAAAATCTGGCCATAGGAAGTGGATGAAAACTCTCAGACGTATTGATGTTTTTATATCAAGTACAATGGTGAAAGAAAACTCCCACCTCGTCGGAGTTATTCTTGAAATAGAGGGTGACGAAAAAAAAGATGGTTTTTGGGTATTTTCGTGAGGCTCAAAGTTCATTTCATGACTGAATCACCCTGTATTCTTTTAAGTCCATGTTGATATGTTCTGAAAAAATCGAATAAACACCTTAAATCAACCCAGAAATACAGGGTGTCCACTCAACCCTCATTGTGAATAGTTTCTATAATAATGGATCACCCGGTATAAATTCTGGGTATTTCAGACTTTTTCGATGTAACAACAACATATCTAGTGTAATAGTTCATTTTGTGAACGTTTTCGCTCTGAAACTGACATATTTTATAATTTCAAAATCGGGCATGCATTCAATTATGGATAACCCTGTATTCTGTATTCGAAACGATTTTCGGTCATATTCCTCTATATGGTTGCTCCCTGGGGATGGAATGAAATGATTCTTGAGAAAAATTGAAGTTCATTCGATTCTACTATTTTACTACGGGCGTAGTAAAAGTGGGTAATTCTCAACTTCAACGCCCTGTATCTCGAAAACTAGTCATAGGATTGAGTTGGGGCCATAGACACTTTTGATTAGTAGCTCGAGTACTACATTATACCAAAATTTTAGAAAATTTGACGGAACGCCATTTGCCATAGAAAAAGTGCGGGGTCCTTTGAATCCTCAGACTTTCGAAAGAGGAGACGCCAAGTTTCAAAATTATCAGAATTAAACTGGGTATCTGTACTACTACGGAATCAAAATGCAGTAGAAATTTTTGCAACGTTGTGACGTTCGTTGAATTTTCTAATGAATGAATGTGCCCGGCCGTTTTTGCCTCAGAAAATGAATAATGGGCACGTTAAGGCAGCACAATTTTCCGCACAACTATGAGATCGTGGCTGTGGGTATGAGCTACTAAAGAATAAAGCCTGAGGATGGGAAAATATCATTTGCTTCATAGCTACAGTTAGTAGATAAACTAATACTCACCAGGTCTCAATTCAAACGATAAGTCAACTAATGTGTCAACAATAGGATTCGGTGTCCAACTAGCATGAACATTCTCTAACTTAACCAAGCCAGGTTGGAATTCAGATGTGCCCAACTTTTTTGTGATTCCCGGTCTTTCACTTTTCAAGAGAAAGTCCTCTATACGAAAAATTGAAGTTTTTGCTTCAGCATAATTGGTGAGAGCCATCGGAAACCATATACATACATATATTTGCAGTGTATTGATTATTTGGGACATTGAAAACACTACACTTCCATTAAGATCATGGCCTAGTAAAACGTATGTTACTATTATGATATAAAGTGTAAATCTTTCAGTGAATACCATAATTGCTGCGGATATTCCTTTGATGAAAGATGTTTTCGTTATCACATTGATTTCGTACCTGAAAATTGAATCATTAAAAATAAAAATCAGTTGATGTAAAATGGATTGCAATTGGATATTATAGCTTGTCCAAACAGAAACAGAAATAAAATTCACAAAACTATTTTTGGCCAATTACGACAACTTCCGGGCAGTACAGATTATATTTGAGGAAACATACAGATTATATTTCGAAAATTAGAAAGACTGTGTTGGTGAACTGAGTGGGCAACCTTAAGAGTCCATTCTAGTATTGAGGATATATCGATCTCACTGAATATACTGGGTGAGTCTTTTCAACTTCTACATACAGTGCAACCTCTTTAATCCGGACAATTGTTGGCAGAGTACTTGTCCGGATTTTCGATTTGTCCGGATTATAGAAATACAGGATTATTCCTATGGACTCTGTGATAAATGAAATACATATATGATTCATACAATTAATAATATTAACATACAACGATATATTGATTTAAAACACAAGAGATTAAATGAAACAAAAAAGTAACAAAACATAAATCGATTTCAAGCGGATAACCAGTAATAACCGCGGTTATCTCTGGTCCTGCCCTTGGTTATAACTTAGAGCCCTTCAGGAATCGCGCGAAAATCAATCCTATTTAACCTCACTTCTTATAACCAGAATTTTAACCCAGCTCTCAAGTACGGTCATCTGCGGTCCAAACGATGACGTTGAAGGGCTAATTCATGACGTCACATGATTATAACCAACAAGGACCAAAAGCGCTTGAATGAAGTTGGTTATCTTTGGTAATTACCACTTAGGACCAGGTTAACCCCTTGAAATCGACTATAAATTGATTAAAAATTTTCATGATCAAGATATCCCAGAAGAATTTATTTACATATGAATTTAATTATTTCCAAATTTGAATAAAACTGAAATTGAACTTTTGATGCAGCTTCATTTTTTACTGCAATATTCCTCATTTGCAACAGCATTTTCATGTGGTCGTCTGAAAATTTTCTGACGCCAATTGAATACTTTTCTCTAATTCAATTACTGCATATTCAGTTCTGTGACCGTTGATATATTATCCTCATCGTCGGAATCGTGTCTCAACTCGAAAATTTTAGACGCGGCGACTTGTATATGTCCGGATTATAGAGATTCGTCCGGAGTATGGGTTTTGAAATCTGGAGTCCGGAGTACTGGATGTCCGGATTTAAATGTGTCCGGATAAGAGAGGTTATACTGTATATATTTAACTGTAGATTGTTGACGCCAAAGGAAACCGTTTTTCCATTTTCTATTTTTTCTGAATTATGCTGTTTGAAAAAAAAATTGGGCCAAATACGTGCCTGATACGATTCTCTGCACACTTCGAATTTCATATTTTTCGATTGACATTGAGTTGATACATTTATGACATACTCAAGTACTAACCTTATTTGAAAAAGAATGTTACAAACACGATATTTCTTAACAAAAACACTTAGTGTTGTCCGATTATTTCTGCAATTGAAAAGCCATATTTCTCCCACCTGAATAAGTTCCTTTTTCGATTCTCCTGAACATTAGTAAACACTAATAACTTGTTCATATTTCCATCGATATCCCAAAAACATCTCATAAAAAATTGTTTTTTTACTAACCTAACCTAACTCTAGTATTCTAGGCCAATGACCTCACATAACCCATCATCTATGATATTTCATAGAGCTTTTGAGAAGACGATGCCAGATTGTTGATTTTCTATTCAAACAATGATTTAACGTTGCGCTACCTCGCAAGACAAACCGTAAGATCTATGAATCGACCCATCTCAAACCCGTTGTTTTGTGTCTCAAACGTCAGTGCCATGAACGACGCATGCATATAGCGATAACCGGCGTGATGTAAATGGCTAGACCTATGTTATCGATCGAAGGGGAAAGTGATTATTTTAGGTTTTTCTTCAATCTCATGATATTATATGAAGACTTTCAGTGAATTAATGTAATAATAAGCGTGTAGTGTCGAGTTTATAAAATTCCAAGAGGATATTGTTTAGATAGAAACATCGTCAGAGATTATTCAGTGCTAAGTATCGTTTTATTTTTCATTCATTTCAATTCAATACCTGGTTTGTATCGACAATCATCATTAATATCCGAATTTTTTATTTCATTGACATTTATTTAGGATGGGCCGGTAACAATGAATTTTTAATAAAAAATGTGCATTCAAATTTATCTCCCACATTTCTGGGATTTTATTATTACATATCTCTACATCAAACGTATTTTCATCATAGAGATTTTAGTCTTGACGAAGTTGATAAACATTCTGACAACTTTGTTAACTTGTATAGAGATCAGAGAGTTCATAAATTTCATCCATTCTTTGATATTAAAAATCCAGGGCAGCATCCAGATTATTGTTATGATTTTCAATTTTTTCGTCAAATCTCATCGTGTCAAATTGGGAATAACTAGAGAACGATGCGTTTCGTTAAAAAAAATAAGAAAAATTTTATTTTTTTAAATGATTGATTCCTTCGAAAATATGAGCCGTTTATCTTTTTCAAGTAGTTTTATAGTATTTTTTTTACTAGACACTACTCAATACCCTCGCTGAATTCGCTATGTTTCCAAGTCAGATTTCCGAACCTGTATTTGGGAATATACGGGGTGAGACGTTTAAAAATTCTATAATTTATTCAATAATTTTTTCGAAAACACCCTGTACCTATAGGTATTTAAAAAATTTCCTGAGATGCAGAAATGAAGCACAAGGCACGATTGCAGGATCCTGTATGAATGATTCATCAACACATCGATGAATTATGTTGATTATTTAAAAAAGTTTTGGAGCGTCGAAATTTCAGGAATATTTATGAAATCATTAATACTATTGTTTTCAAAATGTATTAAACTCTGGACGAGCCAATAAAAAGTTTGTACTTACTTTCTGAGGAGAGCTACCATTTTTTCGAAAGGTTTTTCCCATGCATACATTTTAATGACTTGAATTCCTGATACAATTTCATTCATAAGCTTAACTCTTCGATCTGTTCTCAAAGCAATTTTGAATCTCATTTTCCCTTGCATCTTTGACAGCGTTCCTGAAAAAAAATGGAAACTGATCATTTATAATACGGGTTGTATGTCTAACATGATTTTCTTTAGATATAATTGAGTTTTAAAATTGAAGTTGTTTTTAACAAAGGGTTTTCCAATAAGAGGTATTATCTTGAATAGCCCCTCTATTTCACTTTTGAAGCTGTTTTTGACATTTGACAAGTAGAAACTACGCCATTAGTAAAAATGGAACGATACATGCTTCAACAGCGTATTGAAATTCACTATAAAAACCCAGGTTTGTCCATTGATCGTCGTTCTTTGGAATTAGGCATTCCACCGTATTCTGCATAAAGATTTGGGTCTTAACGCTTATAAAGTTCAGTTAACACAAGAACTCAAGCGGGCCGATCATCAACAACGTCGTATCTTTGCTGATTTGGTCTTTGAAATGCATGAAAATTATCCATCGAGAAATCATCCTGAGAGGTTAGTTCCATGTCCAGCTCGGTGGCCGTCAACAACTCTTTTTTTAAATTTGCTGATGTCACCCTTGCATTGCTATTTCGTTTATATTGTCAGATAGGTATCCTATACAGGGTCCTTCACGAGGAACCTCACCCATATTTATACGGGAAACTACTAAACGTATTTTCATGAAATTCAGCACTTATAAGTATTTCACGATGCTGATGAAATCTAAAATATTTTCAAGGCATGAGCACCTCCGTTTTTTCCGGAAATGACGTCAACTTCCGTTTTTCAAATTAGAACACCATTTTTTTATTGCAGAAATAGATTCCTTAGAAAATTTCAAGTTATTTTGATGTAACATTTTTCAGTTTTGGTTGGAAAATTCTCTCTGAGCGGGAAAATTCGAAAAAAAAATCGAAAATAGAGCTCCGCTGAAACAAGAATAACTTCGAGGTTTTTGAATGGAAAATTTTCATTTTTGGGATTTTTCAAGATGTAAGATTGATGTATCCACTTTAAAAATCGAAATCGCGATTCATGATACAGGGGGTGAAAAAATCGCTTTCAAAGTTAGGGATGACAAAATCGTGAAAAATCAATTTTTTCAAATTAGAACCCCATTTTTTTATGGCAGATATTGAATCTACGTTAAAAAATAATGTGAGTGTATGCATCACACCCTTGCCCTAAAGTGGATATTTTCTGAGTTATTCACAAAAAACTGTTTTTCGTCTTGAATTTTCAGCTATTTCTTTTCCCTTCACGACAAAAAGATGAAATTTTCAGGAACTGTTACTTAAACCATGTTTTAGATTTCACTACCCTAATATGCAAGAGAAAAAAGTTGTAGTAGATGGCGAGTTTGGATTCGAATTTGTATCGGAAACCTCTTTATTTCAACTAATCGGCCATCGGTTTTCTCTCCAGTGATAAATAAATAATTCCTTATGAACCATATGCAAAAACTTACCATGTTTTACATTCTTTTTTTTATGATAGATATCATTAATTACATGCTACTGAATAAAGAGGAATTTGGCAGATGTAATTAATGATATCTATCATAAAAAAAGAATGTAAAACATGGTAAGTTTTTGCATATGGTTCATAAGGAATTATTTATTTATCACTGGAGAGAAAACCGATGGCCGATTAGTTGAAATAAAGAGGTTTCCGATACAAATTCGAATCCAAATTCGCCATCTATGTATTTAGGAACAACCTGTAACTTTTTTCTCTTGCATATTAGGGTAGTGAAATCTAAAACATGGTTTAAGTAACAGTTCCTGAAAATTTCATCTTTTTGGCGTGAAGGGAAAAGAAATAGCTGAAAATTCAAGACGAAAAACAGTTTTTTGTGAATAACTCAGAAAATATCCACTTTAGGGCAAGGGTGTGATGCATACACTCACATTATTTTTTAACGTAGATTCAATATCTGCCATAAAAAAATGGGGTTCTAATTTGAAAAAATTGATTTTTCACGATTTTGTCATCCCTAACTTTGAAAGCGATTTTTTCACCCCCTGTATCATGAATCGCGATTTCGATTTTTAAAGTGGATACATCAATCTTACATCTTGAAAAATCCCAAAAATGAGAATTTTCCATCCAAAAACCTCGAAGTTATTCTTGTTTCAGCGGAGCTCTATTTTCGATTTTTTTTTCGAATTTTCCCGCTCAGAGAGAATTTTCCAACCAAAACTGAAAAATGTTACATCAAAATAACTTGAAATTTTCTAAGGAATCTATTTCTGCAATAAAAAAATGGTGTTCTAATTTGAAAAACGGAAGTTGACGTCATTTCCGGAAAAAACGGAGGTGCTCATGCCTTGAAAATATTTTAGATTTCATCAGCATCGTGAAATACTTATAAGTGCTGAATTTCATGAAAATACGTTCAGTAGTTTCCCGTATAAATATGGGTGAGGTTCCTCGTGAAAGACCCTGTATACAATCGTCTAGATTATGTTTATATTATTTATTTATATTTTGCATAATTGTTTGAAGTTAGTAATTGTTCAAGTTCGGGATCCCTGATTCCTTTTTGTTTTAAGTTGGCCATAAGTTGTTCTATAATGTCCTTGTATTGCCCCGAAGATGATTTGAATATAATCGAAACGTCGGTTCATCTAATTGATTTCCTTCATCCCTGACCTCAACCAATTATCAACAATAGAGAAAGTTTTTATTGTTACCCCCCTCGTATATCAAAAAATTCAGAAGACGTAACAATGAATCTATTAAATAAAGACTTACCCTGGATAGACACAGCTTGAAATATCATAGCTCCAATTCCAGCAAACGCTGCTACACCGACATACTCGTACATTACGTAAGTACCTATGGTGGCTTGAATGGGCATAATCCATATATACGGTAAAGTGTTGACAGCTTGGTCGAACCTATTCACGTCATTTGATAATAAATTCACTAATTTTCCTACATCAGTATCGTCTAAAGATATTTTGTCCAGTTTCAGCACCTAAAACGAAATATAAAAACTTGAAGAAAAAAAATATTATTTCAATTTATTATGAATGTATGGTTTTTTAATTGGTGCTTTCACAATCGATTGTGCATGACAATAATGTTTCATGGCATTTCATAGCTCCCTCATACAAAAAATCGCAAATATATCTAATCCGATTTTACTAGAATGATTATTTTAATTTGGAAACCTGACTACTTAGAACATGATAGATTTGAAAGGTTCTCTCAATTGTCTTTAAAGATATTGAATAATCTACAGGTTGATCCTTAAGAAAAAATGTACTTTTCACCATTTTTGTATCTATCGGTAAAATTACAGATTGTATATTAGAGAATCAACCTCCTTTGGACATAGCTAATATGATACACAAAATTTCAGCTATCTTATTTTACATTTGATAACAGCTGGTGATTTTCTCCCCAGTACTTTCATACTTAATTATTTTTTTATTCTTGATTTTTTTGTAATATTGATAATTCGCGTTATTGATTCAATAACTAGTAGTTTATCTATTTTTTCTGTTCAACCACTGCATAATAAATTGGAATTCATACAGAGTGTAACAGAGAAATGGAATAAATTCGATAGCGAATAAATGAGGGGGTGTTAGGAAAAACGCTCGGACACGTCGATTTGTAATTTTAAATGCGCATATTTTTCAAGAAAATAAAATTATATAGGGTGTTCCATGCGACCGTGGCCAATACCAACTTTCTTATTTCAAATGCAACCCCCAGTATATTATTTATTTTTTGGATTCTTCAGAAAATTCCAGACATAATTCATGTACAATGTCCTATACCTATCTTCAACTTTTTCAGAAATATTAAGTGTTTTCAGATTTTTTACAAAAATTAACATTTTAAATGAAAATTATTTTATTTCACAAATTCGATACGTTACACTCAATACTTATTTTCCATTTACCCATTGATATGAAGAAAGTAAGCAAAAACCATTACTGAGAAGAAATTAAAAAAAACAAAAACAGATTTGTTTATTCTCATAGTCTTAGTAACACGTTGTCTGTTTGCATGACAATAAGTGATCAGTGTAAGTGCTATTGTCTTTTGAATTTCAATAACTGTACAATATTAGAAAAATGGTTCATTTAACAGAAATGCACAAAATAACCATTCTTCAAATGATTGGTTATGGAGATTACACACGGACTCATATGGAAGTTTCTCGCTTATTTCACGAAAAATTTCCAAATTTGCCGCCTATATCCCAAGGAACAATTAACAAAATATAAAAGCAGTTTCGAGAGCTTGGTCATGTAAGACAAATAAAAAAAATTGCTGCCAATGCGGTAAGTGATGATACGAAATTGGATATTATGCTTGAGTTTCAAGAAAGCCCACAAAATTCTGTTCGAAAAGTAGCCCCGCTGTTCACCGTCAGCCACACGTCAATATTTCGAATATTAAAGGAAAGTAAGATGCATCCCTATAGAATGATGGCAACTCAGGAGCTCATAGAAGACGATTTCGATAGGAGAACGCATTTTTGTGCGCAAATGATGGCAATGTTAGATAACAATGTGATCCAATCAGAAAATGTTTTGTTTTCTGATGAGAGTACATTTCCACTACACGGTCATGTTAATCGTCAAAATTGGCGCTATTGGTCTGATGAGAATCCTCACTGGATGAGAGAAGAACATACGCAATATCCTGAAAATGTTAATGTTTGGGCAGGAATTGTTGGAAATCATATCGTAGGTCCCTTTTTCATTGACGGCAACTTGAATGGAGAAAAATATTTAGAACTACTCCAAAATAATGTCGTACCAACTTTGATAAACCTATATCCTGATTCAGCAAATCCACAAGTTCCTGCCAATATAATATGGTTTCAGCAAGATGGAGCACCGCCCCATTGCCAAATCAATGTCCGGCAGCACTTGAACCAAATTTTTCCAAATCGGTGGATAGGGAGCGCGGATCGATAGAATCGCCTGACGGCTCGTGATTTTGATACAAATGTCGTTTGCAAAATTTCCGAAAAGCAACAAACATGAATATCACAAGAGAGAAATTTTACCTGCTTAAATTTCATCTCGAGTGGAATTCGGCATGACTATTCCACAAGAAAATACAGTAATATGTTCACATTTGACGCGTATTGCGCTATTTGGCAAATTAGAATTCGTCATAGAACTAAACCACTAAACTTTGTTTGTTCTCTCTATGATATTTATTTCCGAAGCTATCTATGAATTCGAGAAACGTCAAAAACTTTGTCGCTGAAAAACCAACATGTTCATTTGGCGGATTGAAAATTTTTTCGGGATGAAACGATCGTTGCTACGGAAACTTCCTCACTGAGAATGAAAAGAGTGGAATAGTCAATGATAATTATTTTTATCAGAATTATGCATGCATATGTTATCCACTTTCAATGTTTTTCTTCAATACAGATGTTTTCTCCCAGCAGGAATAAAAAAAGATGATATTATCAGATTTTGAATGTATTGGTTCCATTCTAAAATAAATTCTAGTGATCAATAGTTTTTCTTTCGTTTGATTTTCTACACTCGATCGCTATGCAACGCGAAACACGCAATTTGACCCAAGAGGGATGTGTCCAAGCGGTAGTTTTGCGAGAAGAAGAGTGGACATACACAAGAATTGCAGAAAGGTTTGGAGTTTCCCATACAAGTGTGTCCAGAATGTTGCAGGGAGACAGGTATGAATGTCCGAAGACCAGGACAGGGTAGACCACGGGTAACAACTGTCATTCAAGAACGTTACTTGAGAGTTTCTTCGTTGAGACAACGGTTTGCAACCGCTCGCCTCCTTCAAAATCAGCTTAAGCAAACTCATGAGGTGCAAATTAGCACTCAGACAATAAGAAATCGCCTCAGAGAAAATTATTTAAGGCCTCGTGTCGCGGCAAGAGGCCCAGCTCTTACAACAGCCCATCGAAGGGCGCGTTTGGATTTTGCGAGAGAGCATATCCATTGGGAAGAGGCCGATTGGTAAAGAGTTCTCTTCACAGATGAGTCTAAATTCTGCCTCTACCATTGTGATCGACGTTCCCTTGTATACAGACGTCCACATGAAAGATATGCTCAGTGCAATTTCCTGAATACTACTGGTTTCGGGGGAGGATAGATTATGGTATGGGGTGGAATATCTTTGACTGCTCGCACAGACCTAGTGGTCCTTGATAATGGAGCTATGAATGCTGATAAGTATATAAGGAACATTCTTGAAGAGCATGTAGTGCCATTTGCCCCATACATTGGTGAAAATTTCATTTTTATGGACGATAATGCCAGACCCCATCGTGCTCGCATTGTATTAAATCAATTATCAGCATTTCAGTACTTTGAAAATCATCCATTTCCCTTCTTTCACATAAGATTCGGTGAAATCCTGAATTTTTCTTCCATTTAATGTGTCTTGTTTCGTTCAAAACCTTCCCGAGAGAACATAAAAAATAAGTTATAAAGTCAATGTAGAGTTAACTTTCATTAAAATTGAGATTTCAGAATGTGCGTTAATTTTTTTGCGCAGTGTAGTTGAAGATAGGTATAGGACATTGTGGATGAATTGTGTCTAGAATTCTCTGAAGAATCCAAAAAATAAATAATATACAGGGGGTTGCATTTGAAATAAGAAAGTTGGTATTGGCCACGGTCACATGGAACACCCTATATAATATTATTTTCTTGAAAAATATGCGCATTCAAAATTACAAATCGACGTGTCCGAGCGTTTTTCCCAACACGCCCTCATTTATTCTCTATCGAATTTATTCCATTTGGCTGTTACACTCTTTTGAAAGAGATTTTGAAAGAAGAGTTTCAACAGTGATTTTCTTATTCCTCCTTTGGTGAAGAAGTCAACAATATTTCTTGATGGAAAGGCAGGTATCCCACTCAATTTTCAACTCTTTTCGTCGACTCACTCCCACCTTCACTGAACCCGATGACCCGTCTTCCTCAAAGCTGACTTTGAAAATGAAACACCTCGGTATATATCTGGAGCACAAACTCGTATAAATTTATGTCTCATATTCCCGAGTCATTCTCCTGCATGTATAGATTTTAAATTTCCTGAATCATGGTTGTAGATGATTGTACTCATATAGTCAAGTAGTAATATATTATTCTGATTGAGATGCATACAAAAGTTGAACCAAAACAGGTACTTCAATAACTCATGTTCAACAATCCTCTTCAGATATTGCGATTTCAGTTTCAATATTGAACAATTGCAAGAAACATAATTTTTCCTTCTAATCTTCAAATACATTTTTCGACAATGATGGTTCCGATTTAATTTGAAGGAATTCAATTTAACCTCACACATGGCATACATTCCTCAGAAGCTATATAAAATATCACACACCTACAATAAAATTTCTAAATACGTTCCCTGCAAATCTGTAGAGTAGAATTCTTGAACATTTATGATTTGACATGACAGACGTTCTCACCTTTCTATAAATCAAAGATGAACATGCAATTCTTATTCTCATTCCGATCCTATTGGAATAAAGATTACAGTGATGATGTATAGAACAGTTCAAAAAGGACATTATTATCACACTGGCTCCAAGATACCAGCCTTTCTCATTATTTCGAGGTGTGGTATTGAAAACGTTGATGAATTCAGCTAAAACAATTGGCATGAAGAATCTGTAAAGAAAATAATAGTTCGGCATCTAAATTGAGAAACTAATACCTATGCTACTAAATGAGTTTCGAGATAGAGAAATAGAATCAAATATTTATAATCGAAAGTGGCTTTATTGTTTTTTGAAATATTTTCTATTATTTATTTATTTATTTATTGAATCGAAAAATACACATATAAAAATATATATTGAGGCTCATGTCTATACTGACAAGTCCGTTTCGATTGGCGCATTGGAAGACACATGGGCGTACCCAGGAAGCTCTAGGGGGGGCAGCTGTTAAAAACTCATGAAATAATAGCATAATATACGAAAATCAGTTCATTATTTCTATTCTGTTTTTTTTGCCAACCCCCCCCCCCCTAGCCCAAAGGCTGGGTACGCCCTTGGGAAGACAACATTGAAGCATTTCATAATAATTTATAAAGATTCATACTTACGTGAACATAATTGCTTTAAAGAGACTGAATAATGTAATGACTACAAAAGGCTTCCAGAAAGTTTTTTCAATAGCTGTTTGCAGACTTGGTTTCTTTTTACTATTTTCTGTTAACTTTAATTCTTTTAACCAATGTCTGAAATAATATAATTAATAACTCACAAGTGAATATCACACTATAATAAAACCTTTCTAAAACATCCGTCAAATCCTCGCTGGAATCTGTTTTTGTGGTATTGAAAACATCCTTCTGTTCCAAGTCGTGTAAATATCCATATTTGAAAAACGGCAACAGCCAACTGAAATGTTTGATATGAATAATGATTATTATGTAGAAATTATGAGGTGAATTTGATCTATGAGTGTTTAACCACTTAACACTTTCTTGTATGAGGGGTGATTCACGGTCGATGATACGTTAGACGTTCACGGAGAACGGAAAGCAAGAATTCATTGAAAACTTGGTTTCTTAGACAAGAACAACTGCTCTATCTAAAATATTTTCAGTGTTACGGTGTTGCAGCTTATGTCAAAAAGTAATAAGTACTTTGTTATTTCAAATGGCACTGTATATTATTGCATTTTTCAATTAATCGTACTAACATGATTATTTTGGTATCACTTCCTTATACTCATCTTCAGCGGTTTCTGAGTAATTAAATAATTATATCTTTTTTTGTGCAAAATGTGCAAAACATGGCTTTGAGTGAACAACTTCCATACTGAAAATCTTAGGAAGATGAATTTCCATATGCATCATGCAT
The DNA here is from genome assembly GCA_951802165.1 of Adalia decempunctata. NCBI lineage: Eukaryota > Metazoa > Arthropoda > Insecta > Coleoptera > Coccinellidae > Adalia > Adalia decempunctata. The sequence continues at coordinate 57,600,393 of OX637696.1, read as the reverse complement.
ATGTTACGAAATACACTTCTAATTATACAGGGTCATTCAGAATTCGATGAGTTACCGAGACGTACAAAGTGAATTTTGTTCAAATATAATGCCCTGTATATGTTGAGAATTACTGAGAGAGAATTATATTTCCTTTCGAATGATATATCATATTATATTATCATACTAGCTGCCCCGGCGAACTTTGTTTCGCCTAAATCCTTGACTCATATATATAGTCTAAGGCCTAAATTATACTTAGGGTGGATTTCACAAATCGTCTTCACTGATCGGAGATTAACGGCTTGGTTTTCTGATTTTTGAACTGTGAAATCGAGTTGATTCTAAATCAGGCTGCGATCACCGATGATTAGTGCTTACCCTTTGTGAAACCCACCGTTAAAGTTGTATAAACTTACCATTGCTATTTTTTCGAGCAGGAAATAAATTAGGCAAAATTACATAACATAATATGTCGTGAATCGTATGCCATTCATACTTCATGTGAATACTTTCGATCGTAACCTCACAATTTCATGTAAAATGTTTCCATCGCCCTGAATATCATAGTCAACTGCTATTCATATTTTAGAATTGAACTGGAAATATATCTTTTTTTGTTGTCTTTCGGAATATACATAACCTCTACATTTCTCGCAATTTTCGAATTTCCAGTTGACTCAATCCTTACCAAAAATTTGGCTTCGCTATGTGACTATGAACAAAAATTATTGCTTGAAAGAACTATCGACTATTAACACAGCCCGTTCAACAGAATAAAAAAATATTCGAATAACAAATCAAAATCAGTCATTTGTGAATAGCGCTACCTGAATAGAAAAAATTTTCTAATATTCTCAATTTTGGCTTATCAAAATCTAATCAGTGCTCACACCAATATTTTAGACATATTTATTGCTATTCCGCTAAGCTCAAAACATCTGAGTTGGTGGAGCAGCGAGATTTTCATGTTTCCACGGATATGAGCTGTAACACAGAACGTGTCCTGGAAGGCTGGGATGGGGTTCACCAATAAGAGTAAATGGAAAATTCCGGTAGATGTTATTTCATTCTATTGAAAAAATCTAAAAGGTTGAAAACTTGTATTTTCAAACATTCCATGATCACATACAATGCTTACCTAAAAGCTTGACCAAATGAGATGAATTTCTTATTGTCGAACAATACGGCAAATAAGCAAAACCTTTTGGGTTCAATCTCTCTTCAATTTGTTCAATCAAGCTCGTTAGAGGGCAAATCGAGATGCTCAAATGAAATCGATAGCACGATCGCCACAAAGTGAAAATGAAAGAAAAAAAATTATCAACATTGCCGGTTGTGTTGAACCAACATTCAAATTTATTGATTATATCATTAGTGGTAGCCCGATGAGCAAACGATTCAAAATTATTGACGCTTACAATACTGTCTCTGTGCAAACAAAAACAAAAAAATAATATGTTCAATTACAATGATCGTCAAAATCCAATTTACTTAATATTGTTGCTCCACCAACTTGAGATGTTTACCCGCTATTTGATCTTGTAATATCCTTCCATGTTACTATAAGTTCTACGCAAATCACACAGTCACGCCATCTAATAGCGGTATTATCAAATAAGGTACCTACGAAAAAGCCATCAACTGTAGTGACACCTATTGGCCTTGTTCAAAGGAAGAAAAAGCATTTCCTGCATAAGTAAAATTTTCATCGATTTTTTCTTAATTTTATTACATTTTATAATAACGAGACCGTAGAAGAATCCATAAATGAAGTTTCATAACAAACAGTCCATCCGATCTCGAGTTATAAATGGTGTAACGAACATCTTTCTTTTATATATAGAAGATAAGTCTTGAAACTAATGAATATTATTATTATTATTCCTATACCTAGGTTGTAAGATTTTCGAATCAGAAGCAAGTTTCTATGAAAGTTACATTGATATTTTGTATTAGGTAACTTTGAAACGAAATAGGTGGTAACGATTCAAATGAAGTTTTGATGAAGATGTTTACTCTTCATGGATATGGATGTGACCAAATTTTAGCAAGAACATGCAGAATTTCAAGTGAAATGTTTCCTGATGAACAACCACGGAACGAAATAAAGTTTGTACGATTATTCACTAATCTATGCAAGATCAACCCATTGAGAGCAGTTATAATGAAGACAAGACTGGATACGAATTGATAGAATTATGAAATGAAATTGGAGAATTTGGCAAGAGAACTGGGGAAAGGATTAAAGGGATTGCAAGACGTGTGCATTTCATTGTCACAAATGTGACTTAAGATGATATAAGCCATCATTATTTGAAATGTTTCAAATTATAAAATTCCTTGAAACGATTGGGAAATATTTTTTTGGAATTATTACATACTTCATATTCAGAACTGCATCATCCACTGTCGATGGTAAGAAGGTGAAAAATACAGATTTCTCACTTTCTTCATTCTTTCTGTGATAATACTAGTCTGCATACCTAATGTCAGCCTCCTAACATATTTGGAAGTACCTATCCATAATGAAGCGTTAGAGGGTGTATCAGATTTCATAATCCTTCTGTTGTTACTGTGCAGATTTTAGCCTACATGTCAGCTTCCTAGGATTTTTAGAAGTACCTATCCATAAATATTTTTTTAAACAGCAGTACATCCCCCATGATAGGGGTTTGGAACTGTGACAGTATCAGATTTCATAATCTATCTTCTTCATTTATGCTACATACCACAATTAAATTTTTTCGGATTTCCAGAAGTACTCATTCCTAAGGAATTTCATAAACAGGCCTACATCATCCATAATGAGAATCTTGAGCCTTGAGGTTGAATGTTGGAGATTTCTGAATGTTCTGCGTTCCTAGCTTATATTCCAAATTTCAACATTCTTGACTTTTTGGAATATCTATTCATAAGATCTTATTATTTACAGCAGTACAGCCCCCAAAATAGAAGTTTGGAGGGCGAAAGCAACAGATTTCCTAAACTTATCGTTGTTCTATGTGCTAACCATAGCCTACATACCCAATTTCAGATTACAATATGAATCCTCAGAAATTCTAATATTATTATAATTATTTGAACAGGGGTCGGTTATGGCTCAGTTAGCCTCCCGGGAACTGCGACCACATGCATCTTTTGTTCTCTACCCTACTCATTCATTGAAACCCAAGGAGGTCATCTATGGTGTTGATAAAACCGACAACATCCTTAGGAGCCTTGGCCGTTACCTCGCGGGTATCCAGGACTGGTTTCCCCATATGAATGGTTCTTAGACCAGCCAGTTCTGGATATTTGCATACCATGTGTTCAGCTGTTTCTGCCTCAGATCCACAGAGTCTACAAATCTCGTCTGTTGACTTCCCCATACGGTGCAAATGATGATTGTACCGACAGTGTCCTGTCAGCAGAACTTTCATCAACCAAAGCTCACCTCGTGATAGCTTAAGGAGCTTACTGGCATAGGTTTGAAGTGTTTCTCCAGAGGGTTATTCTGTTGTTCAACTCCCATTGTTGAACCGCTGCCTTATATTGGTCTTGTCCAAGCGCACAGAAAGGCTCAGGTCCAGCAGGTGTTAACCTTGATGCACGTTTCGCAAACACATCGGCTTTTTTATTTCCTTCAACATCACAATGCCCTAGCACCCATGGTAATAGTATATTGTTCAATGAGCGGTAATGTAAGTCATAACACACGCAGATGAATGTTTGCACCGCGAGCCGTCAGGCGAGTGGTGTAATTCATCAAGTGTGTTATGACCATTACCGCGAATTGCATACTATGCTTTATCTTCGACTTCTTCAGTAAAATTCGAATTCATTTGCATTTTCAAAATTGAAAACAATTATCAAAAACACTGACATAAATTTCTGTGTTCACTGAATATTTCATGCAGTCATATATGCATCTATGGGCAGTCCAATGAACTGTCATCGTTCCATGCTTGGTTATTTTGAGTAGGTTTTCAGCATTTTACATTGTTTTTCTTGAATGAAAACAGGCCATTCTTTAGTTATGTTGTGAACTGTGGCAGTAGACAAGAACGAAGTAGGGTTGGGTTACTCAGAATATCGTCTATCGTCATTTTCCTACATATTTCTATTTGAATGAATAAGCCAGAATCAGACAATCGAAATTGATCATCTGTGTTGAGAGGGTTGTGTTAATACCTATACCCAACTGAGAAATTCTTGAAATTGCTTAAAACCCCCTCTTTTTGGTAAAATTATAATATTTTTGTTCATGTTGCATACCCTCCAGAATCATGATCAGCTATTTTCTTTGACTTCCCTATCAGTATAATTTCTGTGAGTATAACAATAAATACAAGGACTTTAGTAATTAGGTACTAATTTTCTTTATTGATAACATAAACTGTAACATTTGAACAACCTTGAATCTGAATATTTGGGAATGAATTATGCAAGTTTATTGTTTCTTCTTGTGTTTTTTGTATATGTGTTGTTGATGTACTAACTGGCTGGGGTGTTATAGAACTGTAAATTTTATTTGCAGTATCTTTCTTATTTTTTTCGGAATCATCAATGTACCCCTCAGCCACAGTAGTTGATCGCCAACCGCCATGGCGCTTTAGTGCCGTTATGTCTCCTCCAGAATCTACTAATAAAGTAGCCGACGAGCGGCGAAAACAATGCCCTGTGTATAAGTTATAGTCAGGTAATTTTAAAAAAGATGCAATGTCTTTCCCCATTGCTCCAAATTTATTGATGCCAATTCTTTGTAGGTGATACTTTCCATTTTGAAATTTAAAGAATAAAATATTGTGCGATATATTGTTAGGCCTCAGATTCAAATATTTCTTCACTATGCTATACAAATTTCCAGTAATAGCAAATTTTCTGGCAATTTTTGTTTTTGTATTTGGTACATTGACCATTAAAGTAGATCCTTGGTCTTCTAAATCATTAATCTGCATAGAATACAATTCTGCTGCACGACAATCACCCATAATGCCCATTATTAAAGCAACCTGAAATAAATTATATATTTGACGAGATGATGAAAACGATTGAATTATTGTGAGATCTACTATCTTTGTTGCCAGATATTTATCATCAGAAGCTTCATTTAAGAATTTATTCACTTGTTCTGGCGTAAAAGTTTTTGCCTTTTTGGCAATATGTTTTTCTGATTTCCGTTTCAGAAATGCACGTAATTTTGAATAGTTTTCTATATTGACTCCCTGATTTATGTTAAGTGTGCTTCTTAGCATGGAGTAGAAAGTCCATAGGGCTGATGCTTTATATTTAGTGCTCAATTCACTAAAATATGCCAGAAGAACGTTTTCAGAAATCGATGACTTGATGTTCTTACTTTTACACCAATCCAAAAAATTTATGTATGCAGCTTTATACTTTTTTTCGGATTTTTCAGGCAATAAATTATGAATTGTAGTATTAGCTGCTTCCCGTATTTCTGGAGGTGTACATAATAATTCATCTTCACTATCTGAATTCATCTCTTTCATCAAAATATCCACAATAATTAGATACCTATCAATTCAATTCAAATACAGTACATCAAAATTATTCAAGTGACATTTCTCGTACTCGCCTACTCCCCTCGATATCAATAATGAATAGTTCCCGTTCGCCGACGCCTACTCCCCTCGATGTCAATAATGAATTGTTCCCTTTCGTTCAACAAGCGCGATTTCTGTGGTCGAGAATTGAATCGCGTAATGAACGTCAAAAATTCACTTTTTCCAAATTCGATTTTTGAATATTCAGGCCAAAGGAAAGGTAGAAATGAATGGCGAGAACGTTACCTTGGTGTTTGAAATAGTGGTCCCGATCGATCCGACTTTTTTTATTCATTTGGTAAGCTGTTTTTCCTATTTGTATAAGAGTGAGTTATAGGCGTGAGTTATTATTACCTCACACTATTGGTTTATAGAGACTATTATAGATTATAGATCAAATTCAGTTGAATAATGGATATATTATTCTATGGGAGTAGATAAAGTCACTTTATTGCCTCTGGCCAGTTGCTTCATGGTGGTACGGCACTCCCAGGTCAGCAGAGATTCCTGGCAGTGTGATTCGAGGGACCTCTGAAGGGTAAATATTGAAGGTTTTTTAATTTTTCCGATGTTGATGTGCTATTCCTAGTCTATATTCTAAAGGACCCCGCACTTTTAGTAGGTAAAGTGGCGACCGGTCAAATTTTCTGAAAATTTGGTATGTTGTTGTACCCGACTCATTCACCAAAAGTGTCAATGGGCCCAACCCAATCCTATGGCTAGTTTTCTAAATACGGGGTGTTAAAGTTGAAAATTGCCCAGATTTTCGGATTTATTTGCTAATTATTAAGAGTTACATTGGATTTCTGTTGCATACACACGTTTACTACATGTTCTAGGTATGAAATTAGAGGATACGTATGATTAAAAATATTTATATTTACCGGGTGATTCACGAATATATGACGGTAGTTTTTTCCCAAAATTCACTTTTTCTGTGACGTCAGGAGGGCATATTTTTGAAATGATCTTTCCGATTTAGTATTATGACGACAAAATATTGCACAGTGCATATTTTTTATACAGGGTGTTTCACAGACAGAACCACTAGACATAATCATATTTTTTTAGGATTAATTCGAAATCCTGTATTTTTGAATTGATTTTTGGGAAAAGTGATACCACAAACATATGTGTGTGTCTCTAATCTCCAAAAATATCCAGGGTGGTTTATTCATTGGAAGGTATTCAATTTTGGGAAAAGTACAAAAAACATGAACACCCTGTATTCGAAAATTTCCTCGGTCAAATGCAACTATTTTATCACTTTATATTGATTCCCACAACATCTCCCGAGGTATGAATTTTAAATCCGATACTATGACCAGTTTTCGAGATACAGAGCGTAAAAGCGGAGAATAACTTATTTCATCAATTTTTTTTTGAATTGAAAAGCCGAATTTATTTTATGTTGCGCCCATGAGTTCAGTATGAGAGCAGATCAGATGCACATGGGAAGATTCAGCTAAAATATTTACTGTTACAGGGTGATTCATGAATAAATCACAATAGCTTTCGCAAACACTCGATAATTCTAAAGTTTCGTCACAGCGAAATTATTCCATGAAGTTAATACCTATAGTCGTTCACAATTTTCAGTCTGAAATACTTCACTTGATGTAATGTTAGAGTTAGACAGTTATTAAAAATTCACCAGAAAAGTTCCTGTAACAGTAAATATTTCAGCTGAACCTTTCCTTGTGCATCTGATCTGTACTCATACTGAACTCATGGGCGCAACATAAAATCAATCCGGCTTTTCAATTTGAAAAAAAAAATGATGAAATAAGTTATTCTCCGCTTTTACGCCCTGTATCTCGAAAACTGGTCATAGTATCGGATTTAAAATTCATACCTCGGGAGATGTTGTGGAAATCAATATATAGTGATAAAATAGTTGCATTTGACCGAGGAAATTTTCGAATACAGGGTGTTCATGTTTTTTGTACTTTTCCCAAAATTGAATACCTTCCTATGAATAAACCACCCTGAATATTTTGGAGATTAGAGACACACATATGTTTGTGGTATTACTTTTCCCAATAATCAATTCAAAAATACAGGATTTCGGATTAATCCTAAAAAAATATGATTATGTCTAGTGGTTCTCTCTGTGAAACACCCTGTATAAAAAATATGCACTGTGCAATATTTTGTCGTCATAATACTAAATCGGAAAGAACATTTCAAAAATATGCCCTCCTGACGTCACAGTAGAAAAAGTGAATTTTGGGAAAAAACTACCGTCATATATTCGTGAATCACCCGGTAAATATAAATATTTTTAATCATACGTATCCTCTAATTTCATACCTAGAACATGTAGTAAACGTGTGTATGCAACAGAAATCCAATATAACTCTTAATAATTAGCAAATAAATCCGAAAATCTGGGCAATTTTCAACTTTAACACCCCGTATTAAGAAAACTAGCCATAGGATTGGGTTGGGCCCATTGACACTTTTGGTCAGTGAGTCGGGTACAACAACATACCAAATTTTCAGAAAATTTGACCGGTCGCCACTTTACCTACTAAAAGTGCGGGGTCCTTTCAGATCCTTAGAAATTATGTAAATTATATATTATACAGCCCTTACATTAAAGATTTATAGGTTACAGATTCCTTTAGTTTCTAATTATTTTTGTGCCATCTCTTGCCCAAATTTGTAAATACACTGCGCAAAAAAATTACCGCACATTATGGAAATCTCAAATTTATTCTACAACTGAAGGTGTTCTCAATGATAATTATTTTTATCAGAATTATGCATGCATATGTTATCCACTTTCAACGTTTTTCTTCAATACAGGTGTTTTCTCCCAGCAGGAATAAAAAAAAAGATGATATTATCAGATTTTGAATGTATTGGCTCCATTCTAAAATCAGTTGTTCTCGATCCATTCTAGTGATCAATAGTTTTTCTTTCGTTTGATTTTCTACACTCGATCGTTATGCAACGCGAAACTCGCAATTTGACCCTTGAGGAATGTGCCCAAGCGGTAGTTTTGCGAGAAGAAGGGTGGACATACACAAGAATTGCAGAAAGGTTTGGAGTTTCCCATACAAGTGTGTCCAGAATGTTGCAGCGATTCAGGGAGACAGGTATGAATGTCCGAAGACCAGGACAGGGTAGACCACGGGTAACAACTGCCATTCAAGAACGTTACTTGAGAGTTTCTTCGTTGAGACAACGGTTTGAAACCGCTCGCCTCCTTCAAAATCAGCTTGAGCAAACTCATGAGGTGCAAATTAGCACTGAGACAATAAGAAATCGCCTCAGAGAAAATTATTTAAGGCCTCGTGTCGCGGCAAGAGGCCCAGCTCCTACCCCAGCCCATCGAAGGGCGCGTTTGGATTTTGCCAGAGAGCATATCCATTGGGAAGAGGCCGATTGGGAAAGAGTTCTCTTCACAGATGAGTCTAGATTCTACCTCTACCATTGTGATCGACGTTCCCTTGTATACAGAAGTCCACATGAAAGATATGCTCAGTGCAATTTCCTGAATACTACTGGTTTCGGGGGAGGATCGATTATGGTATGGGGTGGAATATCTTTGACTGCTCGCACAGACCTAGTGGTCGTTGATAATGGAGCTATGAATGCTGATAAGTATATAAGGAACATTCTTGAAGAGCATGTAGTGCCATTTGCCCCAGACATTGGAGAAAATTTCATTTTTATGGACGATAATGCCAGACCCCATCGGGCGCGCATCGTTCAGGAGCAAGAAGTCCAGATCTCAATCCGATTGAGCAGGTTTGGGACAACCTCAATAGAAGGCTGAGAAGTTCAGAAAATCATCCAGCTACTCTTAATGACTTAGGAATCCAACTCGGAGAAATCTGGGAAGGATTAGATCAGAACATTTTAAGATCACTCATTTTGAGTATGAACCGTCGTTGCCGAGCAGTAATTAACGCAAGGGGTGGAAATACCAAGTATTAAATCACTTATCAGCATTTCAGTATTTTGAAAATTGTTCATTTCTCTTCTTTCACATAAGATTCGGTGAAATCCTGAATTTTTCTTCCATTTAATGTGTCTTGTTTCGTTCAAAACCTTCCCGAGAGAACATAAAAAATAAGTTATAAAGTCAATGTAGAGTTAACTTTCATTAAAATTGAGATTTTCAGAATGTGCGTTAATTTTTCTGTGCAATGTATATTGATATGAATTTTTCGGTGTTTCATTCAAACGTGGAATTGTGTTCGTATTTCGATGAATCAGCTCAATTTTTGTGAAAAATGGAAAGAAATCCCGGTTATTATTCTTGTGATTTTTAAAAGATTTCTCACCTTACTTCATTTTTCGTTCATTTTGTTCTACGTTGATCAAATTTGATTTCAATTTTGGATTATTTTAATCAGAAAAAGATATTAGATGTTGAAAAAGAAGAAGTATGATTTGAAAGTTTTCATATGCTGAAAAGACCAATCAATTTCTAATATCAATTCACCTGCAGGAATGGTGGAGGTCATTTCGAGCATAATTTATGAATACATTTTCTATTGAAATTTGTTGTTTGATGCAATAAAAAAAATATTTAATTCGATACTAAAATATGTACATATCAAAACTGACCAACTGAAATATAACTTGAACGGATTGTAAGAAGATAGTGAGATAGTATAAAAGGACTATATCAGAGCAGACTGGGCTGAAGACTGAAGATCTCAATAGTGAAGCAGAAGATCAAACATATAATCCGATCAATTCATTCTGCAGCAAATGAAGCTCTTTGAGAAATAAGTAAACCAACTCAAATAAAAACCAATGGTATAACGTGGACCAGATCACTTGAAGAACAGAGAAATAAGGAGCAACAAGCATACAAGCAGTGGATTACGAGCAAAAGGGGAAATGATGGAGAACTGTATAGGAGAGAACAATCAAAATTCAAAAAACTGATTATTGAAAATAAAATGAGACATGGGAAAGAAAGTTGAGAGAATTAGACTCACCAGAATCATCAGAAGCGTGGAAGTTGATAAAGTCCCTCAGAACGAGCACCTCAAACAAGGACAATATTCATCCTATCCAGTTGGAGGACTGGGAGAAATATTACTCAAGAGAACTCACTGAAGATGGAGAAGAATACATGAATAAATCACCTAGAAGATACTATGTACATGGACAACCTATAGACCTTGAAGAATCCAGGATAAACAAAGCCATACAATCTCTGAAGAATAAAAAAGCCCCAGGACCAGTAGTACCATCTGAGCTACTTAAAAACGGAACAACTAACTTAACCACATACCTAAGGAAATTGTTTAGTAGATACGAGGATGTACTGATATCTAGTTGGCCTAGACCAGTTCCATGTATAAACAAAATATTGCGATACCATATCAACGAACAGTCGAACAATAACTTATTAGGGGTTAGTGAAATTCAAATTCCTAACAGCATTTATTGAAAACGTGGTCCCACCACGTTTCAATAAATGCTGTTAGGAATTTGAATTTCACTAACCCCAAATTTGACGTTCCTATTTGGACTTTATTATTTAATAACTTATTAGAAGTGTCAGTGTACAGTTCGACGTCAAAAAAGTAAACCAGAGTTACGCAATAAATTAAAAAAAATCCTTCATCAAGTACCTGTATTTAAAACGGTTAAGAAGAGGTAGGCAGATTTACGAAGATATGCTCAATACCCTTGGTGATCACTGATCAATGTTCTTCTTATGCGACCGTGAAAAATTGGACTGCAAGCTTCAAAAGAGGTAAATTTTCCATTGAAGATAATGACGGATCGGGAAGGCCAGTTTCTGTGTCAGTCCCCGAAAATATCGATACAGTCAATGACATGATTTTATCAGACCTTCGAATTGAGCTAAAACGGATATCTGAAGCACTGAAGATTTCATACGAACGCGTTCATCATATAGTTCACGTCAATTTCGACATGAGGAAATTTTCAGCAAAATGGATCTCCAAATGCTTGAATGTTGACCAAAAACGTGCAAGGGTAGAAGCATCGCGTTCGATCTGTGCTCAATTTGAAAACGATGTAGACTTCTTAAACTGAATTGTTACTATGGATGAAACTTGGGTACATTTCTACGATCCAGAAACAAAGCAACAATCGATGGAATGGCGACACTCTAGTTCTCCAAGGCCTAAGTTTCGTGTCCAAAAATCTGCTAGAAAAGTTCTTGCTTCAGTTTTTTGGGCTTGCCATTGAGTAATCATGATTGATTTTTTGGATAAGGGTAGAACAATAACTGGAGATTACTATTCGATATTACTGTCCAATCTACGGGAAAAAATTAAAGAGAAAACACGCGGAAAGCTATCCAAAGGTATTTTGTTTTTGCAGGACAACGCCCCATAGACTACAGGCCCGTGTCGAAAATTGATGGGTCATTTGAACCAGAAGGTGACCTATCTAGAACGATAGAAGGACATAAAATAATAAGATTCAGCACTATGCCGTCACTTGTAAGCTGTCCAACTGAGTACAGGTGGCAATTCAAAAGGACAGGTAGACTGGGTACATTTGGGTCATATGACTTTTGACGGCATTCTTACCATCGATAGCTCCATGGAAAATAATCGGAAAACGGGCAGTGCCGTACAAAAATGATGCGCCATATATTCGGAAAATTTTTTTGATTTTCCGAAAATTTCCATGGTAAAATGGGTCATTTGACTTTGTAGGGCATCAGTTTTATACGGTTGCCATACATCTTCTAATCCAGTATTCAGCAACGCCGTACAAAAATCATGCGACAAAGGGAAAAAATCGAGGGTTGCAACCCCCTCTCTTGCCGTGCTCCAGGTGGTCATTTGAAAAAGTACGGCTTCGTTTCCAAAACATTATCCAGCACTCAAAATTACTATTAGAAATAAGGCCGTCAAAAAAATTGTTCATTTTGATGTTATATCAATAATTATCTTAATTTCATCTTATGCTTGACCCATAAAGCTCTAAAGTCATTTGACCCAGTACGGCAACTTCTTTTTTTACATGATACTTTAAGATACAATTCTTATATTATATTGCCGTTCAAAAGAAACTGTTCTAAAAAAAATTATAGAGAAATACAAAAAGTGAAATTTTTCATATTATTGTAAAAGTTTGGAACTCATGGATTAATGATATATAACAATTTTCTACATTTTATCCCTTGTTTTGAATAGTATTAAGGTATCATTTGTTCCTAATTTATTTACCTTAATACTATTCAAAACAAGGGATAAAATGTAGAAAATTGTTATATATCATTAATCTATGAGTTCCTAACTTTTACAATAATATGAAAAATTTCACTTTTCGTATTTCTCTATAATTTTTTTTAGAACAGTTTCTTTTGAACGGCAATATAATATAAGAATTGTATCTTAAAGTATCATGTAAAAAAAGAAGTTGCCGTACTGGGTCAAATGACTTTAGAGCTTTATGGGTCAAGCATAAGATGAAATTAAGATAATTATTGATATAACATCAAAATGAACAATTTTTTTTGACGGCCTTATTTCTAATAGTAATTTTGAGTGCTGGATAATGTTTTGGAACCGAAGCCGTACTTTTTCAAATGACCCCCTGGAGCACGGCAAGAGAGGGGGTTGCAACCCTCGATTTTTTCCCTTTGTCGCATGATTTTTGTACGGCGTTGCTGAATACTGGATTAGAAGATGTATGGCAACCGTATAAAACTGATGCCGTACAAAGTCAAATGACCTATTTTACCATGGAAATTTTCGGAAAATCAAAAAAAATTTTCCGAATATATGGCGCATCATTTTTGTACGGCACTGCCCGTTTTCCGATTATTTTCCATGGAGCTATCGATGGTAAGAATGCCGTCAAAAGTCATATGACCCAAATGTACCCAGTCTACCTGTCCTTTTGAATTGCCACCTGTACTCAGTTGGACAGCTTACAAGTGACGGCATAGTGCTGAATCTTATTATTTTATGTCCTTCTATCGTTCTAGATAGGTCACCTTCTGGTTCAAATGACCCATCAATTTTCGACACGGGCCTGTAGTCTACCAGTACACAAATCTCATGTTGCCATGCAAGAAATTCGTGATGATTTCGGCTCCGTCCCACTATCATCTCTTTCCTCAACTGAAAGAAAGTTTAAAAGGTCGTAAATTTTCTTCCAACGAGGAGGTAATAAAAGCTGTGGAGGACTGGTTTGCAGAGCAAGAAGAAACATTTTTTTTAAGGTCTAGAGACGTTGCAGGTTCGCTGTAATAAATGTATTCAATTGAGAGGTGAATAATTTGTTGAGTAGCAAAATATTTTGACAGTGAAATTTTGTTTGGTTCTATAGTAGGCTAAGAATTTTCTGATATATCCTTGTACTTCAATGGGGAAAAAATACCGAATAGCTGGAAAGAAGCCTGGATAACACTTATTCATAAAAAAGGTCCGAGAGATGAATGTGGAAACTACAGATGCATATCCGTCACAGGCACGTCTGTATGGGAGAATACTGAGGGATATTATTGCAGAAATCGTGTAGCGGAATGGGCATTGAACTAGATGACGATAGAACCCTGTATACTCTCCATTTCGCAGATGATGCAGTGCCTGCATTTTAACGAAAACTTTGTAAGGAAATAAAAAACTGAATTGACAAACTTCTAAAATAATTTTGTAATACATGAACTGTGGAATTCGAAAGTTGCAGGCAAATTGATATTAAAAAAATTGACTATTATTTTCACCATACACCAACTCACAAATCTAACATTAATTCTTTCTCAACATTTACATATTACAACGTGGTTTTGCTTTTTTCATATCATATCCTTTTCTGATGAAAATAATCCAAACTTATAATCAAACTTGGTCGACGTAGAAGAAATTGACGAAAAATTAAGTGAGGTGAAATTTTTTTAAAAAACGAAAGAACTCAAATATTTCAGAACTGTTGATTTTCGGTAATCAATAAATATGGCTCAGACGACAGCAAATGACTCCAAGATTTACGACTAATTTGGAAACGTTCTGTTTATATCAGTATGTTAATTTATTTTTGGAATATTAATTCCACTCGATATTTGAATTATTTTACTTTTATCATGCTTGCGTACAAGGATATTACCATTTTGAACCTAAACAAATTTATATTTGTGTTCCTTAGCTGCATCACAAGCTCTTTTATGCAAAATTTTGTTCGTACTCGTGGGATGTTCATTAGCAAAAAACTTATTGGAGGACACCTGCTCCTTAATATACTTGTTTTCCGACTTCAAATCGTCAGCATGTTTGGGCAAACCCTTGATATTCCTCACCAAATCCTCAAAATAGGAAATTTTATCAGAACATAAATCCATGTTGTAAATTTTTTAAGCATTTCTATTTCATTTTTTCATGCAAGTTTATTAGTCTTCTAGTCTTCAGCATACTGAAGAAATGTGAGAAGTACTGTGCTGCAGTATATGTTGTAGAGAAACAGGGAAAGTGGTAAATTCTAGGGAGTGACCTGTTCTGTTGACAACGAAGAAGATGCTATCTCATCAATCCTCCCAGCAAGTTTTATCTTTTCTCAAAAGCTTTTTATAATCGAATAATTTACTGTCTTAAGTTCATGGAGTTTGAATACCATGTTAATATTTAAACAAATTCATTTTCCCTTTATTGAGTTGAGCTTTTTGTGGCTATTTTGGAACAAATCCAAATTATTGCAAATTATTAATTTGTTATGACATTCTTGAAGCCTTCTTATATTCATCTTCTCCAATAATTTTCCTAGTACTGGCAATAGTGTGATTGCCCTATAGTTTTTTACTTTATGATGGTCTGTATTCTCTTCGGTATGGTGATTATAGTGCCTCTTTTCCATATTTCAGGTATAACCCCAAAGTCCTCAATTTTTATACTTGAGTTGTCAAGTCTGTATTTCTGATGTCTTCTTGCCAGATGTAAACTTGAGCTTCTTGAATGATGTCAAATATGGAATTTTTATCAGACTGAAATGTGCATATAAAGTAATAATCCACAAACTTTACTTTCTCTTCATCCGTGTTATATTCTTCACTATTATCATATATGGTAGGAATGTAAATATTTTAATCCTGTATACTCCAAAGCTGAGACAATATAATTACTTTTGATCAAAGTGATATTATAAATTGATCCTGTATATTTTACTTTTCAATTTTATAAGTTTTATGATGAGGAAGCGTTGCCTGTACTAACTTATTGTTGAATTCTGCAGTGAATTTTTTATTAATATGCAACTTTCCATTTTTCTTCAGGAAATTTCTGATAAATTACTAGGCTTTTCTGGTAATAAATCTATTGAACTTGTCTGTCATCTTACTAGGTATCTGTTCGGTTATTTGTAAGAAGGCAATAGTTATTACCATCGATAGGTGATCTGATCCCAAATATTGGAGGAGTTCAACTTCCAAAAGGTGATTCTTCAAATAAGCAGAATATAATATAAGGTCTGGTGTACTGGCCAAGTTATTCAATGATAAATGTTGCAGATGTCAATTGCTTATTGAATATGCGATTTTGTAAGGACAGAGAATTCCAAAGAAATACCATTTCTGAGACAAAATGGCAAAATACTGCATTTGAAATTCATAATTAACATATGTAATCTCAAACTGCATGAGCAGGTTCTCGAAGGTGTTATAGGAACCATCCAACAAAGAATTTTCAAGGTTTTATCTGCAGTAATGGTTTCTAGTTAGTCACATAAAAAAGAAAATGGATATACATGAATCCTTGAAGGCAAAGACAATATTTAAATACTGTACTTAATTCTTCATATAACAATGGTATTACTTAAATACATTTCATAAACCTACAACATATATGTTTGCATCCGGTTTGTTATCATCAGATTATGAGATCATATTCTAATGCACGTAATTTACCAGTGTGATTTGTGTGGAGCTGTTTTGAACAAGAGAAATTCTTCAGACAATAAAGTATAAAACTCTTGAATGTGTATCGTATTTGTCTTTGGGAGGGCAAAGTTCTTAATATTGTTTTGTTCTTTAGTATGCTGTTTTAAACTTCTCAATTTCATTTATCCATGAGCTTCTCTGGAAGTGCAAGAACATACAATTTATTTGTTGAGGGGGATTTCTCAGATCACTTGGAAACCTGGTGTGATCCCAAAATAGGCCTGGGTGTCAGTACATATTTATGAACAGAAATCAATTCCCTGATTCAAAGACAGTAGGCCTATGGAAAGCTGGTTGAATATAACCTTTGAAGCTAAGCTGAACTTTAGAATGAATAAGTATATCACTTCAATTCATATTTCATTCATGATAATGCTTTTATTGATGTTCGGCCCATTCAGGACAATCATTTTATGAAGAATTTTTTCAATCATCGAGACTTTTCGCAATGAACTCAATAACTCTAGGGCATAAGCGATATTCCTAAATTTATATCCAGTTACCCAGTTTTTCGGTATATAATATATGATATGAATATTCGAATATAGGTAATAAGTAGGTAGCTTACCAGAAAAATAACCTAGAAATTGGATTTGCATTGCTTTCTGGACTAGGGTTATCATATTTTTTTGTTGTATCCATGGCAGTTTATCCTAAAACGTGAATATTCATTCAATAAAATTAATATTTACATAAAGTGAGAAACTTTCAAATTCCTAACCTATATTTAGACTTTTCTAAAAAAATCACAGACACTTCTTTTTCTCTCTTGCTTCTAAATATTTGATCTACTACAATCAACACACCTTTTATCTACTTTCAAAATTCGACCTGTGATTCGGCTACCAACTTCGAACAGAGAAATATTGAATATAATATAAACTAAATATTCTTCATTAACACTTCGAGGGAGCGATATGAGCGGAATTTATGTTGAAGTATTGAATATAAATATGAACTGGACACAGTGAACACTAATTACTTAGATTCTTTCAAAAGAAAGAAATAGACGCATCACATTATGAATAATATGTGAGATGTAGGAAAGGATTGAAGGCTCATTCTCAGGCACATCATAATCTGATAGATACTAATATCTATCGGCAAACTATTGGTTATTTGTTTGCCGAATATCGATAACAATTTTAACCTTGATCGTATATCGCGAGTATTAGTTCAATGAAAAAAGTCGATAAGAATAATGGAAGTAGAGGTATATGTCACATTATGAAATATTGTACTGTTCGATACGAAGAACAACACAAATCGAAGGAATAGCTTTTCGTGATATTCATTTAGTAATTTCGTGAAGGAATTCCAATTCATTAAACAGATAGGTGGCCACTGGGAAAACTAAAAATTGGACTTGACTGAAATTTTGAACGTGGGCAATAATAATCGGAAGAGAATTCGATCGCTCAGAAAAATCCACGTCGGTGATGTTAGCTTCCAATACTTAATAGATTGATAGATGGGATATTCGGATAATTTTTTCGTTAAATTTTGATGGCCTGTATAGGTTGTCTGAAGTCGTTTCGACAGAAGAATCATCCGAATACCCCATCTATCAATCTATTCAACGTCATATTGAACTCTTGAAAAAAAATAAAATTTCTTTCGAAACGACATCAGATGAGTACTAGGGCTATCGAAACTGAAGGATAAAATAATTCGAGTAGTCCTTTCATACATCTGTCGAATCAGGTATGTAATCATAAGTCTTGGCCAAATTCGAATGTGACACAAGATTCTTAGTAGGTACCTACTAACATTTCCATACTGCACTATTTCAAATTGTGCGAAAAGTATGTAAATGTCTTCTGCAGGCTCATTTCCTGAGAATTTTGGAAAGTGGGGAATCCTATGGGTCCGCCTGTTCGTGTAGAAGTTTCTCTGTCGGATTATCCAAGTACTCTTTTTTTCGAATGAACTATCACAAAGTAACGGACTATTCTGTTCATTATTTCTCAGTAAAAACACTCGATTCTTGATTTCCAGGAAAATTGCATAACTGAATCTTCCAACCATGTTTTTATATACGTGAAATATTTTCAGTATAAACAGAGAAAAAAAGTTTCTTCAACACTCGCCATCGGCCAGGTCTTTGGGAAATGTTGAATTCACATAATATTTTCTCAAATTCATTATTTTCCGAAAGTCAATAAACATTTATGATAAATAAGTAATTACTACGACATATATGAAGAAAGGGCAACGTTGCGATTGTATCTGAAAGGGAAATGACTATAACCTAACATTTTCAAAATATACACGGTTAAATGTGTCAGAATTTCATGATCAACCGGGATACTTTATAAAAGTGAATGGAGTATATACGCCTACTTCAATCCGTGGAGCTGGTACTTTAGGGCCATCGAAATTGAACGCAAGAAACCATCCGAATAGCTCGTCCATCAATCTATTAAATTAGCTTATCACAAGTTCTGGTCTCCTTCTTGAACCTTTGAAAAAAAATAAAATCTTTTTGTCGAAACGATATCAGATTACCTATACGCATAGTTTGATCCGTTTTGATCCGTGGAGCTGGCCCTCCAGGGCCATCGAAATTGAACGACAAAAATCATCCGAATAGACCGTTCATGAATCTTTTCAATCAGCCAATCACAAGTATTGGCCACATTCTTAAAAAAATCTGTCGAAACGACATCAGAGTACCGTTACGCACAGTTTGATCCTTTGCTGATAGGAGTGATAGGCCAGCTGGATTGATGGCTGGTTGATGATCGGCCGGTTGGATTTTATAAGTTGAAGCCTTACTAAGACCCCGATATTTATGTAAAATACGGTGTAATGACGTTTATGGAAAACCTCATTCCAAAGAACGACGTGGAATGGACAAACCTGGGTTTTCTTCTACACTTTCGGCTACAGCAGCAATATTCTCAGCTGTTCTTGAGTGACCTTCACGGGTTTTATTTTTCACATCATCAACTTGTCCCAACAGCTCAACTTTTCCCAGCAATTTCTGTATTGCTCAGTGAAGATATTGTGAATAATGTCAGTTCAAGAACATAAATTTTAGTTTATCTATATACAAG
Source organism: Adalia decempunctata (assembly GCA_951802165.1). Taxonomy (NCBI): domain Eukaryota; kingdom Metazoa; phylum Arthropoda; class Insecta; order Coleoptera; family Coccinellidae; genus Adalia; species Adalia decempunctata. The sequence goes on along the minus strand of OX637696.1, from coordinate 57,580,921 downwards.
GTGACTGGTGACGTAAGGGACAACGGCTGAGTGGAGATAGAGGACCTCAAACTGAATGAGAATTTGGGTTTCAAATGTCCCATAAGGGTATTCGTTTCGGAGATATAGGGTGATTTATGAAAAAATGCTAAATCTATGAACTCCCATATCTTCGTTAATATAATATGTTTTTCGCTGATATTTTACATGTTTGTTCATACAGGCATTCTCTGTCAGCATAAGAAAAAAAAATTAAAAAAATTGCTGGCCCGTACTCAAAAATTTCAATTTACATGTCAAGTGAGAAATATCACACGGTATATGAGATAAAATAAAATCAAATAGAAATTTGGAAAGAGGGAAAAAAACTGATGAAATATCTGTTTTTTGTTTGAATGGCACAAATTTTCTTTCGTTTCTATGATATGTTGAAGTACGAATATCACAATATTTTTATATTCAAATCATGAAAATTAGTACTACTGATAGAAAAAACCTTGAATTCGAGGCGCTAGAATGAGCCTGGCATCAAAATATTCCTTCAAATCTTGAAATCTATTTTTATCAATTAATATTTCGATGCCATATAAAATTTCAAAATAAAATTTGTTGTAGATGGGGTGATGAAAGAGTTGGATACTCAAACACAAAAATAGAAAAAGTCGCAAATAAAAAATCGCATAAAAAAATCAAGTAAGCAAATGTTCGAAATGAGAGCCGTTCACCTCCATACATTTATTGGCTCTCTTGAACAAATGAAGCACCGCTTTTCTAATCAGAGGAATATTTGTTTTAATTTCTTCGCATGCTTCAGTTATTCTGCTCTTCAAATGTTCACGGCTTGTTATTGTTTCTTTATACACCGTATCCTTAAGATGACCCCATAGGAAATAATCCAGAGGAGTTAGATCGGGTGATCTAGCAGGCCAATTCCTAGAACATCCCCGACCAATCCACTTGCCAGGAAACTCCCTATTCAGGAATATTTTGATGCCAGGCTCATTCTAGCGGCTCGAATTCAAGGTTTTTTCTATCAGTAGTACTAATTTTCATGATTTGAATATAAAATATTGTAATATTCTTACTTCAACATATCATAGAAACGAAAGAAAATTTGTGCCATTCAAACAAAAAACAGATATTTCATCAGTTTTTTTCCCTCTTTCCAAATTTCTATTTGATTTTATTTTATCTCATATACCGTGTGATATTTCTCACTTGACATGTAAATTGAAATTTTTGAGTACGGGCCAACAATTTTTTCAATTTCTTTTCCTTATGCTGACAGAGAATGCCTGTATGAACAAACATGTAAAATATCAGCGAAAAACATATCATATTAACGAAGATATGGGAGTTCATAGATTTAGCATTTTTTCATAAATCACCCTATATCTCCGAAACGAATACCCTCATGGGACATTTGAAACCCAAATTCTCATTCAGTTTGAGGTCCTCTATCTCCACTTAGCCGTTGTCCCTTACGTCACCAGTCACCCTGTATATAAAAGAAAGATGTTAGTTACACCATTTATAACTAGAGATCGGATGGAATGTTTGTTATGAAACTTCATTTATGGAATCGTCTTCTGTCTGGTTATTATAAAATACAATAAAACTTCGAAAAAATTGATGAAAGTTTTACTTATGCAGGAAATGCTTTTCCTTCTTTTGAATAAGGCCACTAGGTGTCGCTACCGTTGATGCGTAGTCGTACAGTGAATAGACAAGTCACTGTGCGTAGTCGTAGGTTGATATTACCGCTGTTAGATGGCGATATGTGATTCGCATAGAACTCAACATGGAAGTCTATTGCCACATCAAAAAGCGGGTAAACTTATCTCAAGTTGGTGGAACAGTGAATTTTTACCGAAAGATCAAGTATCTGATTTTGACGATCAGTTTCAAACGTGAGAGATGGCCATCTTCATCTTTTTTCTTTATTTTTGAAATGCTTTCGAATTTCTGTTTGGGTAATAGATATATTTGCGGAAATAACTTAATCCAAAATTGCCCATAATTAGTAATTGACATATTATATTCGTGTTTCTGTTCGCACAGAGACAGTATTGTAAGCGTCAATAATTTTGAAACGTTTGCTCATCGGGCTTTCACTTATGATATACAATAATGTTTCATGGGTTGCCTAATCTGATCTGGTCGAATGACCATCAATAAATTTGAATGAGTTCAACATAATTCACAGTGTTGATAATTTTGCCGTGTCGATCGTACTATAGACATTTTAACATCTCGATTTGTCTTCTAACGAGCTTGATATCGTCAACTAAATTGAACAAATTGAAGAGAGATTGACAGCTCATATCCATGGAATAATGAGAATCGCGCTGCTCAACCAACTGAGATGTTTATCCATTATTTTGAGCTTAACAGCATAGCTAAGATGTCTAAAATAATGGTGTGACCACTGATTAGATTTTGAGAATATAAGAAAAGTTTTGTTTTGCCACTTCAGGTTGGGCTATTAACAACTGACTGATTATTTAATTCTGGTCGACGGGCTGTGTTAATAGTCGATAGTAAAGGAATAATTTTTGTTCAAATTCTTGACATTTTGATTCATATAAGAGGAAAGGTATAATATGGATTATACTCCTGCTATTCACAGTCACATGAGGTACTGCAAAAAGAGAACTGTACAACAATTAAAAACAAAAAGTTATATGTTCAAGTTCAACAATTAGTTACCGCTTAAATAAAGAGAATTCTTTCTATGTGAATTACAAAATTATTAAAATTTTGTATATTTTGAACTTTAATTTTGCCTAATTTTTTTCCTGCTTGAAAAAAAGGAATGGTAAGTTTATACAACTTTTAAGTATAATTCAGGCGGTACAAAGTTCGCCGGGCCAGCTATAGTTATATATATATGGGAGAATGCGGTTCCTTACGCACAAATTCCCATCATTTCCATATCAGCCCAAAAATTTCCCTTTTTTCAAACTAATTTATTTTAGACATTCCAATTTAGTTTCGATTCATTCAATTAGAAATATTTTGGGAAAAATGCAATAATTGCAATAATAAAAAATACGGATCATTACTTTGCACTTTTGACGTTGATAGAGTTCGTCTCCCAGATTTCATTTCACAATGCAAACATTATCTCAGGAATTTCATGGATAGCAGTGAGTCAGTTGAAACGAATTGCATTTTATTGATTAAGGGTAAGATAACGGGATACTGAGTGGGAATTCAGCGTATCAAATGTAGGAAACACTTGGTCACTTGGCCAAGTTCATTACATACTTATTAGTACTATCCAGAGAGATTTAAAATTCGATTGAGCGGATTATGCTGGGTTCCCCATAATAACTCTTTAGGATTTATGAATATTTAGCTAATTCTGTTCTAACTTTTAAAAATTTAAATCTTTTAATTCCAAATGACCTCCACCAATTCCAACACATTTTTCAATATTAGATAAAAAAATGGTTCAATACACGGCGTAGTAAACCTTCGTCCAAAAATTCTTGACAAAATGACAACCTTGCTTCTATATCTTCTTTGCTAAGGTGCTGTGCTATTTGGTATTTATAGGGATGAAATTTCAAATCATTTTGAAGAATTCGACCTAGGCTCCTTTTTGGTGTACGAACTGTTCTTCGACGTTCAGGCTTCTTGAAATTTTGTACAGAACCATTTTCACGCCAATGACGAAGTCGTAACTTAACATTGTTACGATTTGGCGCGTGACCCCTATTGTTGTTATCAAACATGACTCCGGAATGCACGCCTTAGGTACTTCTATCGAATTAAATTGAAATGAATCCCAAAGACTTCATAAGATATTCCCACAGAGAACAAAACTACTTATTCAGTTATCTCGTAAAGAATTTATTAATATCTAAATTATGGGGATGTGATTAAATTGGCATCCTAAAGATAATATATTCCAACAAGACAAACCCCTTAACCTAAATTCATTTCAAACGAAGAGGATTTTGGAAAACCTCCAGATGTTTTCAGGCTCAACCTCAATTACACAGATCAAAATTTGATCATCAACAGAACCCGCAACAAAGAAATTAAATTTCTGAATAACTAAACCGCATAGAACATAGAACAAGATAACTTGGAAGAAACAAAATTGATTGCGATTATTATATGAAGAAGATCCCTGCGATTATCAAGAATTTCCTGAAATTGAAAACGAAATCAGGGAGGATTTTCAGAAATCAGCCTTAGAGAACCAGTGGACTTGAGCAGTATAAAAATTAAAGCAGAATAAATTGTCTTCCTTATATTGATTTAAACTAGCTGGCCCGGCGAACTTTGTTCCGCCCTAATGATACTTACGGTGGATTTCACAAATCCACTCTGATTTTTGAACTGTCAAATGTTTCCATGGATATGAGCTATCACACAGAACAGCTACACAAATATAATATGTCATAATATGTCATAATATGTCAATCACTAATAATGGCAATTGGCAATTTCCGCCAATATATTTATTACCCAAACAGAAATTCAAAACCGGTTAAAAAATCATGAGGAAAGATGAGAACGGACAACTCACGATTGAAACTGATCGCCAAAATCCGATTTACTTGAAATTTCGATAAAAATTCACTGTGATATTCAGCTTTTTGATCTATTAATAGCCTTTCATGGTACTATAAGCTCTATGTAAATTACACTGTAATTGATGTCATATGTTGTTTTTTCGACCATTTCAAACCACGACGACCGAAATGCTCGAAAAAAGAACAGATGACATCAATCGATGGCCGCGAAAGCCTCAACAAATTCATCGTCATTTAATAGTGATAATGTCAAATATAGTACCTTCACGATTACGTTATTCGGAATAAATAAAACTATAAAAATAACTAATGATCTTCAGTCATAATGTGTGGTGAATAGCGCCATCTGAAGTGGTAAGAACGAAACTTTTCTCATATCTCAACGAAATCTAATCATATTAGACATCTGTACTTCTACGCTAAGACATTTTGGTTTTGCCCAACAGCGCAGAGTTGTAGGCAACTCAAATTACACATTATTACAGTGACTTTAGAGGGAATATAGTCACTGTACACACTGTACCTTTGTTTGCCTTATACAGTTAGAATGTTTCAACTTTATGTAGATAATCTCAACTTCGTAAGTTGTATACATATTAATTTCATTCTGAATTTCTGATTATTAACATATTGTAGCGTCTTCTGAAGAAGGCTTAAATAAAGCCGAAAGCTTGAGAAAAAAGGAAAAAAGAGAGTTTCTTATACAGGAATTGCTTTTCCTCCTTTTGAGTAAGGCCACTAGATGTCGTTACAGTTACAGTTACAGTTACGCTACCGCTTATTCATTGGTACTTCATTTGAAATTCTCCGCGTTAGATGGCGATATAAACAAATAGTGTGTACAGTGACTATAGTCACTGTAATAGTGTGTAATTTGAGTTGCCTACAACTCTGCGCTGTTGGGAAAAACCAAAATGTCTTAGCGTAGGTCCAAATGTCTAAAATGATTAGATTTCGTTGAGATATGAGAAAAGTTTCGTTCTTACCACTTCAGATAGCGCTATTCACACATTATGACTGATGATTATTAGTTATTTGTATAGTTTTATTTATTCCAAATAACGTAATCGTGAGGGTTCTATATTTGACATCATCACAATTAAATGGCGATGAATTTGTTGAGGCTTTCGCGGCCATTCATTGATGTCATCTGTTCATTTTTCGAGCATTTCGGTCGTCGTGGTTTGAAATGGTCGAAAAAAGAACATATGACATCAATTACTGTGTAATTTACATAGGGCTTATAGTATCATGAAAGGCTATTAACAGATCCAGAAGTAGGTGAATATCACAGTGAATTTTTATCGAAATGTCAAGTAAATCGGATTTTGGCGATGAGTTCCAATCGTGAGATGTCCATTCTCATCTTTTCTCATAATTTTTAAAATGTTTTTGAATTTCTGTTTGGGTAATAAATATATTTTTTATTATTATGACATATTATTTTTGTGTATCTGTTCTGTGTGATAGCTCATATCCATGGAAACATTTGACAGTTCAAAAATCAGAGAACCAAACCGTTGATCTCCGATCACCGGTGATTACGATTTGTGAAATCCACCGCAAGTATCATTTAGGCGGAACAAAGTTCGCCGGGCCAGCTAGTATGCACATAAATCGGAATATTTTAAACATGACACTGAATTTGGGTGTCATGCTTCATGCAATAACAGCAGAAGGAAACAAACATAATCCTAAGAAAATTGAAACAATCGAAAAATTTCTATTACCAAAAACTTATAAAGCAATAAAATCTTTATCACGGAATGACAAGCTACAGCAGCCAAATTTTCGGCTGTTCTTGAGCGACGTGCACTGGTTTTATTCTTCACATCACTAGATTGTTCCAACACTCCGAACAGCTCAAATTTGTCCACCAATTTGACCAATTTATGTATTGCGGTTCGACAAGTTGCTTCACGACGACCCATCAAAAATGTTCGAGTTTTACGAACTGTCTCTGCCAAATTTTCACCATTCTTATGGTGAAAATTAATAATTGCAATGCGTTGTTGAAGCTTGATTGTATCGTTCCATTTTCATTTATTTTCCCAATATGTTTCGTACCTTTTATTTGTCCCGGCCTACAATACATTATAGCAGTCACTACTTATTAATATAAGTATGTATACCATTATCATTGACTGTTCAGGTAGGTAGCGAAAAAAAAATGCTCTATACAACACAAAAAGCTAAAAATGAGGTCTATGAAGTAAAGAAAGCCTGGAAGTTCAGATCATTTTGTCAAATTTCTGCATAACGATAAACCAATTCACATCACTTTTTGCAGTTTGGATGCCGTATATGTACTTTATTTGGGGGCACGGCAGTGGCCACGCCAAGTCGAGCGCGAAGCAAACACCGCCGTACTATCTTTACTGGAACCATTTCGCCGCATTTTCAGACCCCTATTTGAGAACCTCCGGATAAAACCAGAACGCCGAAATTTTCGTCATCTAGTAAGCTATAATCACGTACTCAAAATCCAAAATTTCAAGAGTGTCGGTTATTTAGTTCCGAAGTTAAGTGAAAGCAAAGTTTCGTATTTTCGACACTCACGTATGATCATCAAAATAGAACTATAGTCTGTTCAAATATAAGAGAATGTAAACAAACAAACCAAATCGGTTTGTTTTGCGCATTACTAACATATGATTGGTGAAACGGTCGGCTGTATAATTCTTTTCACGCCCCCAAAAGACTGCCAGGATCGTACTTAAAGCTTAGAACGATTTCACAGTTATCTTTTCCGGACAATAATGTCGAATTCAGAAACGGACACTGCATCTGAAGGTGGTATATTGGGCCCACCACGAAAAAGAACGAAACGTTCACATTTGTCTATTCAAATCATGTGTATTCCATTCAGAGAATAATATCAAGTTTATATGATTGTGTGAACTATCCTCGATCCGACCCTGGAGCCCTGAAAGCAAGTCTCTACCTGAAGCAAGCCCATCCTTCGTGTGCGCGACTTTGTTTACGTCGTAGTCGCTTATATTTGAACAGAGTATAGTACTTCCCATAAACTCTGAGGGCTGAAATTTGGTACAGAGTTAGGGTTTAATGGCCACATAAAGGGAAAACTATAAAAACTAGGATAATCGAAGATCTGGAGTTCCATTTTTGGCACGTCACGTGAGCTCACGTGCTATCACGCAAAATCAGGGCATCTTCGCAAAATGTGCAACCACAATAATGTATGGAAGTTTATGCGCTTGGAAACACATTGTTATCACACTCAATATGTGAATATCGACTGTAGAATATAAATTGAAAAAAGGATAATAACCGGGTGATCAGTCTTCTTATACACAGTGATGTTTTTTACTGTCTCGTTTATTGTTCAAGGAAACGATAGGTTTCCGAAAGCTAGGCCAGAACAATAAATGAGACAGTAAAAATTATCACTGTGTATAAGACTGATCACCCGATTATTATCCTTTTTTCAATTGTTATCATTTCACGCATTCACGAGATTAGCATCTGCTGTGAGGTGATAGCACACCAGACACGGGCGTAGCCAGGATTTATAACAGGGGGGGGCAAACCATGGTCATGGTCCAAGGTCGTTCAAAATGTGAAATTTGGGGATAAAAAGAAAAGGCAAATTTAATTCATTTTTTCTTCCAGGAGGGGGCAGCTGCCCCCCCCCCCTGCCCCACGCTGGCTACGCCCATGACACCAGAGCTACCCGCAAATTTACATTTTCTAACCGTAAGTGATATCACGTCGGATATTTTGTGAAGTGATTGAAGTGAAAATGGATGAAAATCTGATCGAACTTGTCAGGCTTCATGAAGTGGTCTTCATCAGAGTACAGGTATCAGAATGTATGACAACAAGCTTCGGTGCTAGGTGCTCATTCAATAATTCTTCGGTGCTGGGTGCTCATTCAATAATTATTGATCGAACTATTTGAGGATTTCTCCCACTTCATCTCTTCGTTGATTTATTTGGTAAATCAAATCCCTTCTATGAGAATCACCAGCAACTGTAAAAGCAGCTATGTTCTCTATATCTTCTTTCCATTCCGAAGAGCTTGATGAAGAAGAAACTCTGTTTCGCTGTATCACTGAATTAAAAAATGCTATGAAATTTTGGTGCAATATAGAAAGTCTATTACTCTTCAGAAAAAACATCATCAGATGGGTCTGCGGTGGTTAGATTGGGAGAGAAAAAATTGAATCCGAAAAAAAATATTTTTTATTCAATTTTGAAATTTTTTTATTCCTTCTGTGGTCAAGCTAGAGCGATGAAATTAAGGTGCAATGTAGGGCGTCTATTGCTCTTCGGAAAAATTATCATCAGATGGGTCCGCGGTGGTGAGATTGGGAGAGAAAGAATTAAATCCGAAAAAGAATCGGGTGAGAGATGAGCTATATGGACAAGTTAGGTATCAAACTATAGGTTTTCGAGGACGCTGAATTCAATAAAAAATAATCGGAGGCTCTATCTACCATATTTCAGAACCGGAAAAAAAGAAAATAAAGATTTGTAATAAAAAAATTCTCCTAAAAAATGTCTCAAATAAGAAAATCTAACAAAATAAACCAATATGCCCACGTTTCTACGAAAAGAAGCGAAATCCCACCAAAAACATTCTGTAAAAAACTAGCCAAGTCTCGATGGAGCTCCTTGTTTATCTCTAAAAAGTAATGAAATCTAGAAAAGTCGAGCCAAGTCTAAGGCTCCTTACTGCGATTTCTTTATTGTTATCTATAGTTAAGGTTGTGTGACTTGGCCGTTGAAGGGTACAAAACAAGGTGCTCCATGACACCAATCTATCGCCCGAAACGCTACCCATTGACGATGGAAAATTGCCACTTGGAAAACGTTCATTCAATAATCAGTCAATTGTAGGCTTGATAAAGCTGCGTATTCAATAATACGAGCCTGAAACAAACAGTATAAAAACTTATTTCCAGTACAGACGGACTTCTAGTCATTGTTATGCCGGGTTTCCACCAAGCGGACAGAACAAAAACAAAACATGAACTCGGTCCGTTTGTGACAGTCCGCGAACTGTTTGCAAACTGTTCTAGAACTTGTGGATTGTTTTCCGGACTCGAAAGTCCGCGAATTGCGTTTTTACGGACACAAACAGAGTCCCATCCAATGTCGGTAAACTTCAAAGAATTTACGAGTTCTAGGACTGTTTGTCAGCATGGTGTAAACGCCTATATAGTCTGTTCAAATATAAGAGAATGTAAACAAACAGACGAAATCGGTTTGTTTTCGCATACTAACATCATATTGGTCAAAGGTTCTTCTCTACAATTCTTTTCACGCCCCCAAAAGACTGCCAGGATCGTACTTACAGCTTAGAACGGAATGTCGATAGAAGGTACTGGAGAGTTATGATTTGGATTTTGGATTTCTTTGTTACACCCTTATAACCCTTGTAATTAGGTCCTTTAAAATTCGCAACGGTTATAACCTGATATATCTGAAGTAGGTACCTCAATTTGTCCCGGTTATAAATATTTGTTTGAATTGTACTTAACCCTTTGTCGGTTTCCGGCGAGATAATTTCTGAAAAATCCTGAGCAATTTGGGTCCTTTCTATATAAATTTCGGAAACATATAGAAGTTTTTAGTCGATAGCAACCTAGAGTACGGTGAAGGTGTAGTTAATAATGGTGTACATTGATTTTGTAGTGAAAAAAGTTAATCAAGTGTTCTCGTTAGAAAGCGCTAATTTCTGACAAAAATCCACTGTCATGTAGTCGATTTCACAGTTAACTGTTCCGGACAATAATGTCGAAATCAGAAACGGACACTGGATCTGAAGGTGGCGATCCACGAAAAACATCGAATTCAGAGACGGAAACTGCATCTGAAGGGGATATATTGGGCCCACCACGAAAAAGATCGAAACGTTCACATTTATCTATTCAAGAAAAAGAATTAATATAAAACATTTAACGAAAAGAATTTGAGGAACATCCAAATATATCGAAAATAAGCTTGGTGCGAATTGTTTCAAAGTCCTCAGGAGTCGCTAGTTCCTGTATACTCAGGATTCTCACCGAATATAAACGAAATCATCTATTGATTCCACCTAAGCAGAAATCCCAGTCGCTAAAAAGCATCGATTCAATAGACGATTTCGAGATGAACTTAATTAGGAGAATAGTTCACGGTTTTTTTTTCGTGATGAAATTCCTACAATTTCGAAGGTTTTGGAAGTTGTTAATTATCGATGACAGCCTGCCGAATTTTAAAAGAACAACATTTTATAAATTATTGAAAAAAATGAAATTCAAATTCAAAAAACGTGGTCGTAATAGTTTATTGATTGATAGAGACGAAATAGTTGTTTGGAGGAGAAATTATTTGAAGAAAATTCGAGAATTTAGGGAGCAAGGCCGAAAAATTTATTACCTTGACGAGACATGGATAAATGCGGGATGTACAAAAAATTCAATATGGGTCGATGAATCGATTGAACTATCCTCGATCCGACCCTGGAGCCCTGAAAGCAAGTCTCTACCTGAAGGAAGCCCATCCTACCTCTGCGCGACTTTGTTTATTTTGATGTCTCTTATATTTGAACAGAGTATAGTTTGTTTTTATTTACGTTGTTGCGATCTAATGTGGTAGTTTGATTCGGTGCGTGAAGGGAAGAAGTCGTAATGTTTATTAAAACTTGATCGAAGTTTACCTCCTATGCTCATATCATCTCCTCTGAGATCTTGTAACAGTTTAGACGTCACATTTCCCCTTTTTTGCCTTAAGGATGGCCTAATCCAAAACCGGCGTTTAGTTTTGTTCTTTTTAATAATGTAAAATGTAACTGCCAGGAAAAATAAATCCTCGTCGTCTTGTTCTCTCAAGTTTGCAGCGCGCCACATTCTCACAACTACACGTCCAGTGTAAACTGAATGAACTTAAACAAAACACGAACAGTTTTCATTCATTTCTGTCCGCGACTGGTGTAAACTGAAAGTCCGTTGGGAACCCCAACAGTCTTCGAACATTTTCCAAACAAAATTTCTGTCCGAACGGACAGTTCGTGTTTTGTTTTGACCTGTCCGCTTGGTGGAAACCCGGCATTAGAAGACCGTCTGTACGTCTATTTTATTTTAGATCGGCGGTCGATTTGACGCTCCAAAAACAAGAGAGCAGAAGTCAGCATTGTCAATGCTGAATGAATATGTGTTGCACAATCAACAACAGCCTAAAATGAGACACTAGCGTCCAATTACCAATACCAGCATGGGATATTATCTCGCTTAACAAACATAGGTAGTTACAACAGGTCAACAGATATAGCATTACGTGTAAACAAAATTGACTTGTACCCACTAACGTATGAACTATGAAGAATGTTCAACGGCCAAGTCACACAACATTAACTATAATAAGGAAGAAATCGCAGTAAGGAGCCTAGGTAAAGATATGCTGTCGCCGGTCGCGGATTTTTTCAGACGATTTGGAGGCTTACAAAATACCGAACTTTTTGTCCAGCGCAGTCCAATAAACTGATGGAACATTCTTCGATTCGAATCACATAGGACAGTATTTCAACACTGAATGAAGAAAATTTCAGGTGGAAACATGGATCATATCACTTCCACATTCAATGCGTTGAAAAATTGAATTTGACGAATTTAACCATGAAATCAAATCCAAGAAAGGTGCGACCAATAATGCTGACGCGTTATCTAGAATTAATTCGAATTAAATAAACACACTAGATGACACATCATTCCTCGTTACTCAAATAGAAATAGATATTTAATTTACCGAAGAATTAGAGAATTCATCACAAGATTTCTGATTTTTTGGCAATCAAACCATTCATGGTCCCCATCATGAAACCCCTATACTAGTAGGTATACTTCATATTCCTTTCACGAGAAAATGGTTAAACAAACATACAAATCAAATAATAATCCATTCAGGATCCAAATTTCATGTGCAAACACTTTTATTCGATAATAAAAAACAAATCATCGTTACCATTAGTCATGAAGATATACAGGGTTATCATATAATAATCCGTGCATTAGACGTTTTTCGGCTTCTATGAGGAAAAGATTTCTGAAATTTGGCACACGGCCGTGTTTCAAAGGGGGAAATCTGGCTAAAATATTTTCATCGAAATCACATTTCCGGTTATACCGGAAGTGACCATCAGCTTTGGTATTTCATATGGAATTACCTATTTTTCTAACCAGAAATGAATTCCTTTTTGAATTTCACACAGTTTTTATCTGAAACATTTTTGCGTAGTTGTCATGGTTACGAAGATATAAGGAATTCTATGAGAAAATGGCCAGTTGCAGAGGTCCGCGAAACGTATCATAGCACGCATGCTATCCATAATAAAGAAACAAATGAAGGATCTTACGAAAATTCAATAATTTTGCTTCGTATTGCATGGCTATCGAATCATGTTGTTCTATTGGAACTGTCACAATAAATTCATATTTCTGAGAAATTTCAAACTGCAATAACTTCATTTTTTCAAATGGCATGCCAATATTTTTTGTACAGAAATCGACAGAAAATGTAATTTCAAACAGTTTTTCAAAGGGTTTCTCATGTCCCTCTCAATCGTTTTCTGTACAAAAAATATGGGCATGCCATTTGAAAAAATGAAGTTATTGCAGTTTGAAATTTTTCAGAAATATGAATTTATTGTGACATTTCAGCAGTTCCAATAGAACAACATGATTCGATAGCCATGCAATACGAAGCAAAATTATTATATTACTACAGCTCGCTCTCCAGTTCCAAATTCATGCAAGGGCGGATTTACGGGGGGGTACTGACTACTGGGGGTAACAACCCCCCCCCATGAGTATCGACGACCTAAGAAAAAGGTGGTGCACATAAAGTATTTCATACATTTTGCACCTGATTTTATGGTTTTCAATCGTTATTAACCCCCCATGATTGTTATTACCCCTCCCATGAAAAAGAGCTATATCCGCCCTTGAATTCATGTGTATACAACTCACGAAATTGAGATGATCTACATTAAGATGTAACATAAAAAATTTATGGGGCAAAAAACGGGACAATTTCTTTTTTACAATGCTGAAAGCTGAAGAGCAATAAAACGTTTCGAAATTGTCATTAATTTCATTTTTTTTTCATTTCATTAATAGTGAAATAAATGGAGAATAAATGCTTTTCCTCTTCACAATTTGATATAAACTGATTAGGTACATTGAAATTTGGTGATTTTCTGAACAAATACGATTCTAGAAGGTATTTTATTTTTGAATTTGAAAACGGTTATTTTGTTTTTTATTTTTGTCCATATCGATCAAAACGGCATATACAGGGTCTTTCACGAGGAACCTCACCCATATTTATACGGGAAACTACTGAACGTATTTTCATGAAATTCAGCACTTATAAGTATTTCACGATGCTGATGAAATCTAAAATATTTTCAAGGCATGAGCACCTCCGGTTTTTCCGGAAATGACGTCAACTTCCGTTTTTCAAATTAGAACACCATTTTTTTATTGCAGAAATAGATTCCTTAGAAAATTTCAAGTTATTTTGATGTAACATTTTTCAGTTTTGGTTGGAAAATTCTCTCTGAGCGGGAAAATTCGAAAAAAAAATCGAAAATAGAGCTCCGCTGAAACAAGAATAACTTCGAGGTTTTTGGATGGAAATTTTTCATTTTCGGGATTTTTCAAGATGTAAGATTGATGTATCCACTTTAAAAATCGAAATCGCGATTCATGATACAGGGGGTGAAAAAATCGCTCTCAAAGTTAGGGATGACAAAATCGTGAAAAATCAATTTTTTCAAATTAGAACCCCATTTTTTTATGGCAGATATTGAATCTACGTTAAAAAATAATGTGAGTGTATGCATCACACCCTTGTCCCAAAGTGGATATTTTCTGAGTTATTCACAAAAAACTGTTTTTCGTCTTGAATTTTCAGCTATTTCTTTTCCCTTTACGCCAAAAAGATGAAATTTTCAGGAAGTGTTACTTAAACCATGTTTTAGATTTTACTACCCTAATATGCAAGAGAAAAAAGTTACAGGTTGTTCCTAAATAGATGGCGAATTTGGATTCGAATTTGTATCGGAAACCTCTTTATTTCAACTAATCGGCCATCGGTTTTCTCTCCAGTGATAAAAAAATAATTCCTTATGAACCATATGCAAAAACTTACCATGTTTTACATTCTTTTTTTGTAATTATAGATATCATTAATTACATGCTACTGAATAAAGAGGAATTTGGCAGATGTAATTAATGATATCTATCATTAAAAAAAAAAGAATGTAAAACATGGTAAGTTTTTGCATATGGTTCATAAGGAATTATTTATTTATCACTGGAGAGAAAACCGATGGCCGATTAGTTGAAATAAAGAGGTTTCCGATACAAATTCGAATCCAAATTCGCCACCTATTTAGGAACAACCTGTAACTTTTTTCTCTTGCATATTAGGGTAGTAAAATCTAAAACATGGTTTAAGTAACAGTTCCTGAAAATTTCATCTTTTTGGCGTGAAGGGAAAAGAAATAGCTGAAAATTCAAGACAAAAAACAGTTTTTTGTGAATAACTCAGAAAATATCCACTTTAGGACAAGGGTGTGATGCATACACTCACATTATTTTTTAACGTAGATTCAATATCTGCCATAAAAAAATGGGGTTCTAATTTGAAAAAATTGATTTTTCACGATTTTGTCATCCCTAACTTTGAAAGCGATTTTTTCACCCCCTGTATCATGAATCGCGATTTCGATTTTTAAAGTGGATACATCAATCTTACATCTTGAAAAATCCCAAAAATGAAAATTTTCCATCCAAAAACCTCGAAGTTATTCTTGTTTCAGCGGAGCTCTATTTTCGATTTTTTTTTCGAATTTTCCCGCTCAGAGAGAATTTTCCAACCAAAACTGAAAAATGTTACATCAAAATAACTTGAAATTTTCTAAGGAATCTATTTCTGCAATAAAAAAATGGTGTTCTAATTTGAAAAACGGAAGTTGACGTCATTTCCGGAAAAACCGGAGGTGCTCATGCCTTGAAAATATTTTAGATTTCATCAGCATCGTGAAATACTTATAAGTGCTGAATTTCATGAAAATACGTTCAGTAGTTTCCCGTATAAATATGGGTGAGGTTCCTCGTGAAAGACCCTGTATATGTAGGAACATTGCTCAGGGAATCAATCTTTTCTTGAATTCATATTTTGTTCGTTTTGGAAAATTCTTATCATTTCTAATTAGTCCTTTTTCTAAGATTTGATTCACGATCCAACAACTCAGTATCTTCAAATGATGGAATGTTTCGATACAGTGTTTGGCTAACGCACAATGATCTTTCCTCCTATTACTTTTATGAAGAGTGATGCGTTGTTGATGTTGGCCCTATGCATTTAAACTCACAATGAGAACAGGGAATTTTGTAAATAACATCACTATTCCTGAATAATGGTGTTTCATCTTTTAATTTACTTTATAATTTTTTCAGGGGTTTAATATTTTTGATCGTAAATTTTAGTTTTTCCTTCGGTAAAATATCTTTAAGTCCATGTGTTAATCAATACATAGTATCAAGCAAAGTCGCTATTGCTGTCTGTCCCTATGTATGCTTAAATCTGCAAAACTAGGCAACGGATTTTGAAACGCTTTTTTTTTAATAGATAAAGTGCTTCAAGAGGCAGGTTTATATTTTTTTTGCGCTTACATTGCAAACGTTGACTGAACCCCACGAGATAAATCAAAACCATGTACTCGGTATTGTACACCTAAAAAAGGTCAACAAAAAAGTCGGCGATGGTATATGTCTATCTCTTGAGGATAACCCACAATAGCCATTTTTTATCCTCCACGTTTTACCAAAAAAAAAATGACTTATTTAGGAAGTTATTTGAAGAAATACAGCATTAATCCTTATCCAATTAAGTACCTTAAATACATTGTCCATTCAATATAGATCAATATGGCTCTTTACAGCATGTAATTTAAATGAATTTTTCCGAAGATATTACAGATTTAAAATGCAGGGACATAGCGGTGCGGCGCCGGCAATACCGATCCGGATGGCCGCGCGAGCCTGTAAATAGCGCGTCGAAGGCCGTGTTTCTCCCAATCGCTCTTTCAAGAGTAACTTCTAAACAAAATATGTTTGTATGGTCTAATGAGAAAAAAGCTGTGAACGTTGTTTATAAGGACATTCTGTAATACTGTAGGTAGTAGGTATTTAGTACCAGCATTGCATCCGTGCGAAGCCGGGGCTGGTCGCTAATAGTTCTATATTTGGAAGGGATATATAAATTTTGTTAATTTGTAACATTTTCTTGTGGATTCTCTTCTCTTTCAATCTCTGGTAATCTATCTGGGTTGTTATACAGAAAAACATTTGAAAAAAATTAGATTTCATAATTTTGTTGAGTCTTACTTTGAAGCCCTGTTTCAGACAGCCTGTATAATATTTCGTCATAATTTATACAAGAAGCAGAATCGGCGTACTTTCTTTTGTTTCACTGTTGCAAAAAAAATTGTGCTAATCTTTCTGTAAAAACATTTGAGAATCAGGGTAACTCAACAATCGCTTGATGTGGTTGCGCATATCATACATCAAATCATTGCAGAATTAAACGAAGAACTCAAGTATGTACAAATATACAGGGTGTTGCATTTGAAATAACAAAGTTCACATTCGTTTCCGGTAGAACCGGAAGTAAATTTTTACAAATTGAGTTTAGTACTCTGAAACAAAAATACAAAATTTCGAATTTGTATCGTAATTCCTTCCTCGAATACGCATAATGAAACAATTAAAAAAAATCACCCTGAGTAGTTCTTTGATGATCTAATTTAATAAGTCACGTGATTGTGTACTCTATTCACTTTTACAGAGTATCCCGGTTAGGTTTATAAAGTTCTTTCACGTAAAACCTTATTTATTAATTATTTTATATTCTAAGCTTAAAACTGACGCACGCAGGTTGGCACTCCTGAAAGTAAAATCATGTAAAATGATTCTGAGAGAAGTTGCCAATGCTATTCTACTTGCGCTTTCTTTTACTTTGTGAATGTGGCACAGGATTCGTTGTACGACTACAACATTTTTATACGGGAGTATTTCAAGTTGTGTAGAGAGGAATCTTAATGTCTTCTGTAGGCTTATTTCTTGAGAATTTTGAAAAAGGGGGAATTCTATAGATCCGCGTCTGTTATATACACGGTATTTATTGGATGTTTTGTGTCCGCATTCTCTCTCCACTCCGGATAGAAAATACCGAACGCCGATATTGAAAATTGAAAGTCGTTTTAAAGACGGCTGTGGTTGATCTGCGTCGCAACGTTAAATCACGCATACATGTGGATCCAGCCTTACTTTATATTTTTTCTATGCCTATGGCTGCTTGTCAGTTGTCACTCCTGTCAGCTGATGAATATGCGTATTTCACTTTTTAAATACAATGCGTTCATGAATTTGTGTATGTGATGAATCCTTTATCTGTATCATCGCTTTGTAAGCGAGTTTGTGCTATATTAGAATGATAAAAATGAAACCTGGATTTCCTGAGTTTGTCAACATCAGCTGTGCAAATGTCAGATAGCCGTCGGCACAGATGGGCAATAAATCATTGGAAATTATAAGTTTCAGGTAAAGGAGCAACCATATATGAATTATTTTGTGGGGTTGCATTGAATTTTATTCGCAGAATAGAATATATCAGAATCATTCATTTGACTATCGTTGTCTTTTCGTTCAGATAATACAATTTTATGGAAGTATGCAGACTTCGAAAACAGTTTTGTTCAATTTTCGAAGTGCACTGTTTACTAAATGCAACTCTTCAACGTCTACTGACCTCATCACACGTGCCACAAATGCTCAATTTATTATCTATATGTAGATAACAGTTTACCCCAGACGAAATGAATGTTCAATTTGAATATTGGCATTACATTACATCTCTTTTTCCGACAGGTAGATAACTTTCACGGCCCAATCATGCTGTATCTTTTCGATATAACTAAATTTCCATCAAATTGGATGCATCTCGATATGGGTTTGACTGCAGCAAGGTAAGAAATACTTGTATACAATTTCCATTATATAAATCAGGTTTTCTGAATGGTATTTACTATTTGTTAGACAGAAGTAAAGCAAAGAATGAGGTTATATTTTTGTTTTGATGTCTGAGTACTCTGTTCTTAGATGTTTTGAATCAATAAAAACATGATTCCATTATTTGAGGGACGAGATTTTTAGTTCATAAACTTTGAAGAGGAATTATGTAAAATATTTCACAATGTCATGCTTATATCCTATAAAAATAGATTATACTTAAAATAGCTATTGAAAGTGTCAGGAATTGAAGACTTGGCATTGGTCAATTATTCTAGTTTTTGATTAAAGTTTTTAGTTATTGAAAAATATTAAAGGAATCATGGCCTCCACTTTTTGTGATTAGATAGGAAGTGAAACAACTTTTTTTGTTATATTCAAAAGAATGCATCTTTTACTTTTAATGTAATTTAGTAATTTCTAATAAAATGAATATACCAAGTTTTCATTTGAAGAGTGAGGTTGTTACTCAACTGGAATTGTATAGATATCCTTGTTTTGAATTCTATGAATACACGTAAATTCTGTATATACATGATACATATACATATCTTCACTATATTCCACAATTATGATTTTAATAATTGTTCTCCATGAGAATTTACTCAGTTATCGATTTATATAATTTACCATTGATTGATGGCATATGGAATCTGAACCAAAAAAACCTTGTGAATTTTGGATTTTTCTGGAGCAGGTTGAGGTATTCAGTAAACACTTCTTTGTCACTGATGCAACAACTTTCAAAGATGTAAAACCTATTTCATAAAGCAAGTAACAAATAGAAAGTTTCAAAACAAATCAGCATACGTAAACAGACCGAGATTCTGGCTGTTTACGTATGCGCCGAGGAAAATAAACCTCAAAGGGGCGCATATCTTCATCACCACAGAAAGCCAGCCCACGCTGAAGTCCCTGGAATCACACTGCCAGTGTGATCAAAAAACAACTGGCCAGAGGCAATAAAGTGACACTACTATGGGTGCCAGGGCATAGTGGTGTTGAAGGAAATGAAAAAGCCGATGAGTTTGTAAAAAGGGCATCAAGGTTAACACCTGCTGGATCTGAGCTTTTCTGTGGGCTTGGAAAAGACCAACAATAGGCAAAGGTCCAACAATGGGAGTTGGATTTCAGAATAACCCTCTGGAGAGACACTACTGCACTTACTCAGTCTAAGAAATGATGATTTCATCGACCTATACCAGTAACCTCCAAAAGATGTCACGAGCTGAGCTTCGGGTGGTGGTATATCTGCTGACAGGGCACTGTCAGTACAGACATCATTTGTATTGTATGGGACAGTCAGCAGATGCGATTTGTAGGCTCTGTGGATCAGAGGAAAAAACAGCTGAACACATGGTATGCAAGTGTCAAGAGCTGGCTGGCCTAAGATTCATTCATATGGGGAAACTGGTCCTGGATACCCACCATCTAATGGCCAAGGCTCCTAAGGATGTTGTCGGTTTAATCAACAGCGTTGATGACCTCTTTGGGTAGAGAACCAAAGATCTGCATGGTCACAGTTCTCGAAAGGCTAACGGAGACATAACGATCCCAGTTCAAATAATAATAATTCTATTAGGTACAGATCCTAAAATTTGAGTTTCATCATCAATGTGAAATTAGTGAAGATTATAAGCTGAAAGAACAAAAATCAGGATAATTAAGCACAAACTACAAGAGTCTACTTGACACTGGTGAAGAATAGCTGACTTTGTTAACCTGTAAAATTTTTAATGAATAATCAAAATTTCTATCCTGACATTTAGTAACACCTTCAAGAGCAGAAAATGAACAATTCAGAGATAGACAAATTCATTGAATGGGAAGATCTTTCAGCTGCAAATAAGCTATGATATTGTAACTATTTTCGAGTTATTTGTTAATTGTACTTATAATGTATCTATCTCGACCAACCACAGACTATATTTCACTTATACTCCATTCACTTTTATAAAGTATCCCGGTTTGCCATGAAATTCTGACACATTTCACCGCGTATATTTTGAAAATGTTAGGTTATGGTCATTACCCTGTCAGATACGCCCGCAACGTTGTCGTTTCAGCATAAAAATCGAAGTAATTACTTATTTACCAAAATGTTCATTCACTTTGGGGAAATAATGATTTCGAGAAAATATTATGTGAATTCAATAGTTTCAAAGACCTGGCGAATGCTGAAGAAACTTTTTCTCTGTTAATACTGAAAATATTTCACGTATATAAAAATGGTTAGAACATTTAGTTATGCTATTTTCTTTTACGGAAATCAAGAAACGAGTGTTGAAATTTGACAGAAGAGTCCGTTACTTTGTGATAGTTCATACGGAAAAAAAACAAAAGTACTCGAATGACCCAGAAAAACGAATGGAACAGACGGACCTATAGAATTCCCCACTTTTCAAAATTCTCAAGAAATACCTATAGAAGACATTTAAAAACCTTTTTGCACAACTTGTAATACTCCAGTATGAAAATGAAGTAGTCCTACAAAACCTGTGTCACAGTTAAACCTTAGAAGAACTATCTCCATTTACAAAAGTTAAAAAAGATCGTAGAAAGTACCCTTGGCAATGTCGCTTGATTTTCACGAGAGCCAACCTGCGTCAGTTTTAAGTGAAAGAACTTGATGAATCTAAATCAGGGCTAACCGGGATACTTTATAAAAGTGAATGGAGTATATGTATGTATGCTACTTGCCGCTTGTTGTTTCATGAAACAGGTCCCAGATTTATAATTTATGTAGATAAATACAAATATTAATAACGACTCTATGAAACATACAAGCACCCACAGTTTCCACTAACTTATCTGTCTCTTTTTCAGTGTTCAAACATTAAAGGAACATATACAAGAAAAATACAAAATTAACGTAGATGATCAAGTGTTGCTGATTAGCGGTGGAGTATGTTTGGACGTTTCAAAAATAGTTTGTCACTATAGTGCAGGGACTGATTCTAATCCAATCTATTTCTTCAATAAGAAAGTTGATAAAAATTTCAGCTTTCCTGAGTGTCCGGATGTAACCTCTACAACTGATGGTATGATCAAGGATAATTATATTTCTACTGTGAATTTTAGTATTATTTTCATAAAGGCCTAATCATTGTTTCACCATGAAGTGAACAAACTCATATGTCATGTAATCAAGCACACATTCTTGCCTTGTATACCCCATTTTCGAAGCATAAGACAGATATATGATTAAGATTATACTGACACTCCTTTGTCTCCTGAGGAGACCCCTCAGAAGCTTGTAGCTTGAGCTAGTTAGGAGAATCCGTGGTGTTCTGTTCAGTCCTTACTATGAGCTTTAGGTACAGCTATGTGGATTTTTTACCGCAAACAAAACAAATTTCTTTGCTCGCCTTGGAATAGAACTTTGAAGCTCCGGATCCTATTTCTACACTGAGATACAGACACTAAAAATTGTTTGAAAATGTATGGCGGAAAACCTTCAGTTCACGTTTTTACATTCTCGGTTACCATTTCTTGATCTGTGAATAAGCATGTTGATAATGCTACTGGCAGAGCTACAAGAGATCTGATGGCATGCAGGCGTCTATGCGGCAGGAATTGGGGCTGTAACCAAAAAATACTGCGATGGATGTACGTCATGATTGTAAGACCTATAGTCACATATGGGGCAGTAGCCTGGTTTGCTAAGACAAATCAGGCAAGTACGAGGAAAATGCTTGACAAAGTACAAAGGCTTGCCTGTGTGTGCATCACGGGAACTGTGAGAACGTGCCCAACCAGGGCGCTTGAGATCATCACAGACCTCACACCTCTACATCTAGTGATTGATAGGGTAGCCCATGAGGCCATCCTCACAGTATCTAAAGAAGGAGCAGGCAATGAGAGAGTCAGGTTTCAGAGAGCTTGGTCCTCTCTGAATGACTACACCTCATCTGCAAAACTTCAGTACAATGCTAAGTGAAAGAGAGGATTGGGAAAGGGAATACACAAACTACAATCTCAAAGAAAATACAATGAAATGGTATACAGATGGTTCTTAAACCGCTACAGGAGCTGGCGCTGGGATTTACGGGACAAGTACCAAGTGTGCACTATCGCTAGGCTCCTGTACAAGCGTCCTTCAAACGGAAATACTTGCAATCGGAAGATGTCTAGATATACATCTAGAAAGAAACTATCAGAAATGCGATATAGCTATTCACACAGATAGTCAAGCTGCTATTAAAGCACTGAGCTCCTACGTCATTGAATCAAAGCTGATTTGGGAGTGCCGAAACAAACTCAATGAGGTAGGCAAGAAGAATAAGGTCTTTTTAATCTGGGTTCCCGGTTATTCGGGAATCGTAGGAAACGAAGAGGCCAATACACTGGCCAGAAAGGGCGCACAAACGCCACTCACTGGCCCAGAACCCTTCTGTGGTATAGGAAAATGCACCTATAAGAAGGAATTTATGCTGAAGGAGAAAACCGAAAGTGAAAAACTCTGGCGGAATCTCCCAGGGATGGATCACTCCAAAAAGTTCCTCCAAAACTTTGAAAATGCTAGATCCAAAAAATATCTGGATCTCAGTAAAAACCAACTTCATCTACTCACTGGCTTTCTCACAGGACATTGTCGCCTAAAGAAACATGTGTTGAGAATGGGTTTATCGGACACTGATGAGTGTAGATTCTGTGGGGAGGAGAAAGAAACTCCTGGCTACGGAATGCTATGCTATTGCAAGCCAAAGGAAAGATAGCTTTGGACAAGAAACTTGTAGAAGTGGGGAGTTATCCTCCTTGAAGCTGTACCAGATACTGGATTTCATCAAATCTCTGGAACTGGAGGGCGAGCTGTAGGAGGCGCGATGATGACAGCTCAGTCAGGGGGCACAATAGACCTTAAGGTCGCAGTGGACTGTAACCCCTTTTCACTATAACTATAACTATCTCGATGCACTAGAGTCTAGACACTAGAGTCTAGACTATTTCACTCATTCAATCACGGAAATATTGAATTATATTTTCCATAATTCTCTAGAATTTTATATGGTTCTGGCAACGCTATCTGGATAAAATGATGCATGTAGCTTGTATAAAGTCATTCTCCATCTAAGTGCGAATTTTGTTTTCGATCAGAAACCGTAGTTTTGAATTAATAGGGAAAACAAAATTGGACATATTCAAGGAAATCCTGGTCGAATTTTAGCCATTAACGCACTTAATTTCGAGATTCCAACCTACCCTGACAATTTCAAGTTTCTAGGTTCATCCATTCAAGAGTTATCCTGTGTGCATACTGCAATTTTTAAATTTTTGGCTATAACTCAAAGCCTAGCATTCATAGACCGGTCTTCAGGTTTGGGTTAATAAAAAAAGAGCTAAAAAATGTGCTTGTATAGTTCTTGAGATCCCCCCACTGGAGAAAACGAATTTTGCCTACCATTTTCAAATTTCTCGGTAGTTATCTCTAGCTTTGTCTTTTAGATCTGAGTAAATTGTACAAAAAATTAGCAAAAGTGACCCCATCATTCCAAGCTGTTACCGACAGAGCTAGCTTAGCAGAGAAGATGGCATTATCTGCTAGATCAATTATGGAACATTGTGAAGAAATAATTAGAGATCACCACGTAGCAAATCAAGGATGGTTGGCAGCAGTAGCAAATTATGATGATGTAGTGAGCAACTGTCTCCGACACTATGAAGAGACACAAATGAAATTCGAAGATTATTCAAAAGTTAGAGATTACTTTCTTAGATTTCTGGAGAAGTGAGTATATTTATAATTTCATATCTAGTAAAGAGTATTCCAGGAAGTAAAAAATTTTGATAATTTGGTGCTCAAACAATATACTTATCCACTGATCATAGTTTACAGTGGTGCGAATATGGAAGTTTTTCAATAAATTTTTTCAGCTGAATAAAAAATGGAGTAAATTATAGGCTTACTTATTTGCGTTATAACCATTTATACTTATTATGTCAATTCAAGTCTGCCAAATAACACAGAAGATCAAAAGACACAAATATCCATTGATAATCCTTATTTTACTGATTTTTTGATTGGGCTCTAACTTGGTATGAATTTTCTATAATTGATGTTACAAAGGAAAGACTTCTTTACATTTTCTACTTCATTTTGATGGTACTGACATAGATGCATAGAAACTTCATTAACAAAGTTAAAAAAGAGTAAATAGAAAGAAGGGTTGGCAATGTCGTTCAGAATTGTTGACTTTCACGAGTGCCAACTTGTGTCAGTTTTAAGTGAAAGAACTTGATAAACTTAAATCAAGACCAACCGGGATACTTTATTAAAGTGAATGGAGTATAAATTTCGTTTTTCCTGGGAATAATTCATCAGAGTAACATAGAAAATGTAAACAAGTAAACAAGCGTTCCTTTTATAATGTCAGTGCTAATTTATATTCTGGATCTGCTTAAACTCAAAATCTTCATCGCCAGTGTTGACATACAGATAGTAAAATTTATATACTGATAAAATAATTTTTCAGATTCAAAGAGAAATTGCCACTTTTCAAGAAAATCCCGATATTGCAGAAATTATTGAAACCACATGATAGTGAGAATAGATTGCTGCTAGTTTCGGAAACATCAGAAGGATTAGGTGAAACTGATATTCTTGAAGATACTAACACTTCGTTTTTTGACTGGGTTGGTGAAGATGAACATGGGAACAATATTGACACCATTCACAAAAATTGTGAGGAAGAAATTGAATATTATAAGGAGGATTCTTTCAATATTTCATTCAGTCTCGTACCACAAACTTTGGCAGCGGCAAGTTCTTCAAATAAAGAAATAAATGTGAGCTTTTGGTTGAGTCACTTGGATGAGCTGATCAATAAGGCAAAGGGAATTGTGGAGGAACAAAATAAAATATCCTCTTCAATTCAGTTGGTGAGTGGAATCTGTCCTTTGTTGGTTGCTATGTTTATTCAACAATTTATCTGTAATGCACACTGAAAGAAACAAGTTTCATGAAATAGCATAATCATTTGAAGCTGGATGCACCTCTTGTTTCATAATACTCCTTGATCACATTTCTGAATAATTGAACAATAAGTATGCAATTGTAGGTTCCTGTAACACCTATGTTCACATTTCATTATATATATCAATGATCTGTCTGCTTGTTTGGATGAAACACAAAACTTTGTCTTGTACGCAGATGATACTAACTTCATATTAACTGGTAGAGACATCCAAGAGAATACAAACAAAGCGGGCACTGCGATGAGTGCTGTTGAGCAGTGGTGTGGGGAGAACAATTTGAGACTGAATGTGTCTAAGACGGAATGTGTATTTTTCTTGACTGATCAGAGTCATGTGTGCGTGCCTGATTCTGTGTGGCTGAGAACAGATGAAATCTCTCTGAGCAACTCAATAAAATTTTTAGGTGTTAATTTGGACAGACATTTGAAATGGCGAGATCATATAGCAAATCTTAATAAAAAGTTGCTTTCTGTTAGCTACACTATACATGTGCTGAAATGCACAGTGAGTATTGAGGTTTTGAGGACTGTTTACTTTGCTAGTTTTCAATCATTGTTGGCTTATGGTATTGAGATATGGGGTGGTTGTACTTGTATTGGGTCTCTGTTTGTAACACAGAAACTAGTTGTCAGAAGAATGTTTGATATCGGTTTTCGGAAATCCTGCAGAGGTCATTTCAGGACCCATAATATCTTAACGGTAAATGGATTATATATTTTTAAATGTGTATGTTTTGTTTTTCAGTATCCTCAGTACTTTGAAAAATTTCAAAATAATAATAACACAAGGCGGATCATGCCTTATATATATCCACATCACAGACTTACACTAACAGAACGTAACACAACTCACATGTGTCTGCGATTCTACAATTCTCTACCGAAGTATCTCAGAGATATATCTATAGAAAAAAAATTTAAAAATGCTGTATATTCATTTATTTTGGGATGTGAGCCTTACAGCCTGATGGAATTTCTGGAATATTGCGGGACACATGCTTGTTTTGGGTTAAAGTGAATATATTTTAGTTTTTGTTTTGTTGACGTATTTCTATTTTGTTATGCTGTGTACACCACAAACACACAATTTTGGAAATAAAGCTCTATTATTAATTTTTTTTTTTTTTTTTTTTTTTAACGTCCGTGTGAGGGGAAAACCCTTTATGGGCACCGAGAGGGTCCGCACTCTCGGTAGTGTGAGAATCCAGGATCTTGTTTGGCTACTCACTAAAAACCCCTCACACCTTCAATGGAGGAGTTCTTCATCCTGCCCTCGCAGCGTCCCTTAACAAAAGAGATGAGCTGCAAGTGGCTTCTAGAGTTCATGGGACCTGATGATATGGAGTGACCCGAGCAACACTGCTTTCTGCATTCTGTGCGCCAATACCTCGGCCAGTGATCTGCAGACCGGGATAATCTTCAGTTCATCCACATAGTTAGCTCTCATTCCACCGAGACATCCTATGATAAGCACGACCATCCTAATTCTATGACCTGGGTATAAAGTTCCAAGCTCGAACATAAGGTCTTTGTATTTTTGCCTCTTCTGTTGTTCCTTCATCACAACATTATTTTCAGCAGGGGAGGAGAATTCCACGACAAATAACTCCTTCAGCTCCTTGTCCAGCAGAAGTATGTCTGGCTTAACAGCATTGATCTGTCGTGTTGTTGAGACAGGATATTATTATTATTATTATTGTTATTGAATCATGAATTTTGTATTTCATGAAACATAGTTCATTGGTGGTCATTCTGTTGTGTAGGCTGACTTCTTCTCAAATTTCAAAATCTCTTAATTTTCCAAATATGTATGTAAATGTCTATAATGCATTTTTCTTGAAAAAAAAAAGGCAATTTGAGTATGAATCGAAAAATTGCCTGTTTAAGAGCTTGATCCCATACACTTGCGTATAAAAATTTCTTATAATTTTTCTAAAAGAATGATTTTAATGAATTTCAGAATTTAGCAAGAATGAAAGATTGCAAGGATTTGTCAATTTTGCCTCACTTATGCGAAACCCATGAACAAGAACTGCAAGTGATGAATGAAAATCATTCAATTTTGAAGGACATTGAAAACACCTGCATTAAAGCAAAATACGAATTCACCCTCAATGTGCAGAGTCGCATAAGTTGGATTGTGCATATTGAAAATGAGCTGCAGAGAATAGGAGTTCAACTTGACATATTCAGTGAATCTTTGGAAAGGCTTAAGTATCAAATAGATATTTTGGAGAAAATTGATTCGGCACCCACTGCTTATTTTGCTTGTATAGCAGAAACTGTTAGGAGAAGGTCGTTTTCTCAAGCATTTTTAATGGTGAGTAGGAGTAATTATTTTTTCAATTTGTTGTGGAACTTTAATGTGTCAGAAGATGGGTTCCATAAACCGCAGTCAGAATCTGAGAATCAACTCTATTGGATAGTTCGAAAATCAAATTTGAACGGAGAATCAAGCCGCCGATTCTCGATCAAATTTTTATGGTGATTGTTGAATTAACCACAGTTGATTGGCAATCACATGCAAAATAGGTTTTATAAAGCTTTTTCTCTATTTCAGTATCGTAATGAGTTCATTACAGTACTAAGAACAGTGCTGTAATGAACTCATGACAGCATCGTTTTCAGTAACATTTTTCGTTTTGTGGTTGTCAGCTATGACTTCCGATCCTTATAAATCAGCAGACGTCAATTTGGAAATGTCAATTTTCGTATAGACCAGTCCAACAAAACAGCTGATCACCGTTTTACGATGGCTGCTGGGAGCATTGACATATATCATTTTATTATAGCAAAATATCGTTATATCGCTTGGATGAAAATATCGTCCGCGGTGCTTGATTCATTTTCATCAGGAGCGATATTGGTGTAATATATGAGATATAATATATATTTGGGATGAGTATTTCTGCTTTCTGCTAGAGAGTTACTTTCAATACTATTTTCTCCGAACTTGAGTGTTGTGATACCATTTTTCGAGTGAATAAATATTGTGTTATATCTAAGGACTATTCAAAATGAGTAATTATTTCTTGAAATTGCAAACTGAATCTGTAGCACAAAGATATCGCCAAAAACTTCAACGTATAAATAACGTGGATCCATTTGCTCTCGACGATTCAAGTCTTTCAGTGAAACCATGTGATTTTCCTCCTGTAACTAGTATAGACATAGTCACAGCACAGCTAGAATTCTATATAATTTTACATTGTCGCGAATTCCTCTATTTCCATAATTTATCACAATGCAAGATGATGGCATGGTTGAAAGTTGAAATTTCCGAAAGCAAAAGAAACTACCCTGAAACAGTGACGCACGTAACTGACACTAACGTAACCTCAGTTTGCTCCCAGCAGCCATTAAAACAGCTGATCGTGACAGATCGTTGGACTGCTCTATTTCCTAACATTCACACCAACTGCCAAGATACAATATGAAAGTCACTAGGACCTATAATTTGAATTTTTTCATTGAATTTCACAAAATTTGACTGAAATATAGAAAATATCGTCTAATACTCGTTGCAGAGTGCAATTCCAATACTCATGCGTTCGAAAACTCGCTCCTTCGTCGCTCGTTTTCGCATTCGTATTGAAATAGGAGCCCATTCTGCAACTAGTTTTAGATTATACTATTTCAATTTCGACGACCGATCGCCGTCCTTTGAGAAGAAAATTGATGCAAAATTTGATTGTGAAGAATTTTCCAATAAGAGGTATACCTACTATATCGGCAGATTTCACTTTTGAAGCTGTAATTTTTTGACATTTGACAAGTAGAAACTACGCCGTTATTAAAAATGGAACGATACACGCTTCAACAACGCATTGAAATGATCAAAATTCACTATGAAAATGAGCAAAATTTGGCGGAGAAGGTTCGTAAAACTCGAACTATTTTGGGTCGTTGTGAAGCACCTCGTCGAACCGCAATACAGACATTGGTGGAAAAATTTGGGCTGTTGGGACAAGTTAGTGATGTGACGAATAAAACCCGTGCACGTCGCTCCAGAACAGCCTGCTGTTGCTGTAGCCGAAAGTGTTGAAGAAAACCCATGTTTGTGCATTCCCCGTCGTTCCACAAACGTCATTATACCGTATTTTGCAAAAAGAATTGGGAATTAAGGCTTATAAAGTTCAGTTAACACAAGAACTCAAGCCAGCCAATCATCAACAACGTCCTATCTTCGCTGATTGGGTTCTTGAAATGCATGAAAAGGATCCGGAATTCCATCGAAAAATGATCTTGAGTGTAGAGGCCCATTTTCACCTCGGTGGCTCCGTCAACAAGCAAAATTGTCGCATCTGGGCTCGGAGAATCCAAGAGTTATTTTTGAAAAGCCTTTCTATCCTCAACGTGTGACTGTTTGGTGCAGTTTATGGCCCGGCGGGATCATTGAACCTTACTTGTTCGAGAATGAGGCCGGAATTGAATGGTATTGATCGGAACAACGTTTACACTACGTGCCACATAAGCAATGAAACCATTGATCTTTTACGGGAAAAGTTTCCGGACCGTGTTATCTCTCGTAGAGGTGATCACAATTGGCTACCGAGATCTTGCGATTAACTCGGAGACTTCTTCCTTTGGGGCCATGTGAAAGAGAAGTTCTACGCCAAGAGCCCAGCTTCGATTCAATACCTCAAAGATGGAATTCGTGAGTGTATCGAGGTCATAGGGCACTTTGCGACTTAGTTATGGAAATTTTCATGAAGAGGATATGGTCCTGTAGTCGTGGTTGCTGTGGTCATTTGGCTTATGTTATTTTCCATTATTAAAGGCATACCTTCCTCCGAGGGGAATTTCACCCCCAAAATTTTGTACACTAAAATTCCAAATCAGTCCAATAATTCCAAAAAACACCAAATAATTCCAGAACTCGCAAAAAAATTCCAAAAACTCTGAATAACTCCAAATAGAATTCCAATAGTTCCAAATAATTCCAGAAAATTTCAATAATTCCAAATAATTCCAATAATTCCAGTAATTCAATAAAAATTATGTTGTTTTTTTGAGCTAAGAATTCATCAAAAAGCAGCCATTATTTACTTCAATGATTTATATTTTCGTGACCAAATGGATTATGAGAAGAAAAATAGGTATCTTTTATTTTACACCGTTTTTAGACATGACAACACTTTCCGAATTTTTTATTTTTTTGAGTAATGTTCAAATGTAAGATCTAGTTTGGTTTATATATCTGACTGCCAATATTTATTGAAACTATTAATCCAATAATACCCTATTAATATACCTATGTAGAGATAATCTCTTTTTGTGGTATCCTCAATTATATTCCTGTTTCTGACCGACACTGTTCTACACAACTATTAACCGTATAAATAAGGAAAGTCGAAAATATTAGAATATGATAAAAATTTCATAATTGGGCTTAAACGTTATAAAATTAGGTGTTATCGTGTTATACAATAACAATTTTGTAGATATTCGAATGCGAAATTAATATACGGTTTGGCAACGAAGTTCTATGTACCTATAGGAAATACATAAGTGCAACAAAGATGCATGGACACAACCAGTCGAGAGACAAAGTGGAGAGAAATTTCAACGTTGCACTGACTTATACCCATGGTTAATATAGGTACTAGTGATTGTTGCTAATTACTTATTTCTGCTATACAGGGTGTTTCATTGGTAAACCAATATACGGTAGCCTGAGCTAGGGCTACCCTAGGCGAGTCCAAAAAACCGATATATGATAGGTCTAATCAATTCCATAACCGAGATACATGGTGGATTATGTATTCACCAAAAATTTCAATTCCTCATAACTTCTCCACCAAACAGTATAGTCGGTTCATATTTGGAACGTATGATTCACTTCTATAGGTCGATCGATTTACTTTTGAATTTCCACAAAATTCCAGGTCCGTATTTGAAAAATATCGAACTTCTTTCAAGCTCAGATTCAACAAACACCCTGTATACCTATTGAAATTTTGGGATTTGGTTGAGATATTTCAAAAGAGCAGAAAATTTTCAATGGGGTTCAGTAGATTTCATTGTTCCGCACGTCATTTTGCTCAAAGGGAGCCTCAGGGAAAGATCCAATTGAATCTTGAAATTCCACAAAATTCTCAGAAAAATCGTACATTGTGATCAAATTGAATTCTTTCCGCAATTAGTGGGACAAAAAAAATTCAATTTGATCATAATGTACGATTTTTCTGCGAATTTTGTGGAATTCTAACATTCAATTAGATCTTTCCCTGAAGCTCTCTTTGTGCAAAATGACGTGCGGGACACTTAAATCTACTGAACTCCAATGAAAATTTTCTGCTCTTTTGAAATATCTCAACCAAATCGCAAAATTTCAATATACAGCGTGTTGAATCTGAGCTTGAAAGAAGTCCAATATTTTTCAAATACGGACCTGGAATTTTTTGGAAAGTCAAAAGTAAATCGATCGTTCTGTAGAAGTGAATCATACGTTCCAAATATCAACTGACTATACTGGTTGGTCCAAAAGTTATAAGGAATTGAAATTTTTGGTGAATACATAAATGGGTGGGTACGCACAGATAGAAAAACTTTGTTTAAATCGTTCACAAAAGTGAAGTTATCACATGTTTTTTTAGGTTCGGACTTTTGCCCACATTCACTATAATAATATAGCAACATGTTAAGCATATTTATTTTTCAATATGCCTACCATATGAAAAAGAAACTACATAATCGAGAAATAAAATATATATTCACGAAAACAACATAAATATTAAATACAACTGAAACAAATCTATTATTCTTCAGAAAAAAACTCAAAATGATCTCCTGATAAACAAAATGATATGAAAATAAATTCTCATCCTGTGTCCTTCATTTCTTTGTGTTTTTTAACAATATTTCACTTGTTTTGATGGTATGAACTTCGTGATATATGATAATTCTTCATTATACCGTTTATGGCGTGTATTTCACCGTTCTTTTCCTCTGTGATTTCGTGCCAACCAATTGTTAAATGTTAGGTTAGGACAATGGCGCAAGCGCAGAAGTGACGTAATATTTGAAATAATTCCAAATAATTCCGAATAATTCCAAATAACTCCAGATAATTCCAAATAATTCCAAAAAATTCCAATTAATTCAAAAAAATTCCAATAATTCCAAATATGTAATTCCAAAAATTCCAAATGATTCCAAGCTTTGTACACTAAAATTCCAGGGTGAAATCCCCCTCGCCTTCCTCTTTGTAATGAAATAAACATCCGATGATTTATTTGAAAAATGGCATATTTCTTTGAATGTCAAAACAACATCTCTTATTGGAAAACCATTTGGAATTTCGTGCAATTCAGCTGATTTGTAATGAAATGAAGTATGATATTCCGGATTAATTTTTAGATAATTTCCTCTCTTTATATGCAATATATTTGTGCATTCTCAAAGGGTTTTATCTTAGACCACAGAAAGAGTCTAAGGGTTTTATGATAGATACATAGAAACCCTGGTGTAACGACTCCTAATTAAAAATCGTGACCAAAAATTGAAGATCAAATAGGCAACTCTAGATTGTAGATCGAGTCCTAGTTCCAAAATAAGCCGCACAAGCTTCTGAGTGGTCTCCTCGGGAGACCTAGAAATCAATATAAACAATATTTCGCGGTGGTGACGCTATTGCAACAATGGAAAATAGCGCGACCCCTTTCCGGAGAAATGGAAAGTAGGACCCCATCACAGATTTTCGATCGACAAGAAAATCTTACACAAAATCCAATCAGTGCCAAAGGCAAGTTATTCTATGCATCTATGTTTTATGAAATGTTCATTTCAAGACGTCGGCAATTTTAGGTGAAATTATACTACATATTGTGTCGGGCCGTGCCAGGAGCATGTCGAACACATACATTTTAAATGGTTAGAAATTATACTAGCGTGTGCTGACGTGCGTAGGGTTGTGTCGGAGATCAAAATCATTCGATACTCAAACACAATTGTACAGAGTGACAAGAAAAACTTCGGACAAATTTTGCTGTGGTCTGGAACAAAAGTATTTCAGCGCAGCCAAATAATTTTTATTATCTTCGTTTCTTTACCCTTTCCTGTACTAATATGTGAATTTTCAGTTTGATATAATTTCGTTTCACAGAGTTTTAGAATGTCTAACAAATGTAGTGCGATTTCGGAGCTGTTTCGTCAAGGTAGGCGTCAATGCGAAATTGTTCGTTTGCTCAATGTGCCTCGACAAACCGTGTCCGACGCAATTCGTCGTTTCAAGGAGCTTGGTCATGATGGTCATCGTCCAGGAAGTGTTAGAAAATGCACTGTCAATACACCCCAGGCAACACAAAGATATCCCAGAGAAATCCCTGCGACTTCTTTTTAGGAAGTTGTGACGCCTTTTGTGACTTCTTTGGGAGGTCGCAGGGAGCTCTATATCTCCTCCAAATGTCCGCCACAAAAGAGTTCCCAGAGAACTCTTGACGATATCCTACGTGGATATTCTCAAACAAGCCACACTGAGATTTCGCATACACCTCCTGCGGCGAGGACTTTGAGAACTTCTTATTAACCTCCGCATTGCGAGATGTATAAGATATTCTCAAACAGGTCGCATTGCGAGATGTATAAGAAGTTTCTACACAGACCGCTTTGCACAGGTATATACAGGTCGCATTGCGAAATGTTAATAGAACATCAAAAACTAAATTTGATTTGTCCTATTCCTATAATGAGAATCTGTATATTAGCTATATTATTGAATTGATCTACACAACAAACAGTGTTAAAAAGTTTCATTATTTTCGGCTGCAACAGAAGGTATACTAAAACAAGCGAATACATCCTTCAATCTTTATTATCAACAAATTGCAACAAAAAAATTATTCAAAACATTACATTTCTTTCTTCCTCTGGGTACAATCTCTCAGCCAATCTTGAGAAAAGACTCCTCTGTTGTACTCCACGTATGCAGTGTTGCCACCCTCCGTACCTACAAGTTCGGAAAAAATCGGTAGATTTCGGTAGATTTTTGGAAAAAAATACCTTTTCACATATTTTTTGCTTTATTCAAGTTGAAATACCATTTATACGAAATATAAGGCAAGACGGTTATTTTACGAATGAAGCAAAATTGAAAATGGATTTCATTTATTTACAAAATAAATGTTCGAAAAATTAATCTTTCGAACAAAAAATAAGTATTCTGACAAAATAAATAGGTATTCAAAAAATTAACACCTATTGAAAACAGCAAATATGCTGAAAATAAACGCATGTACATCAAATTGCTTGAAAAAAATATAGATTTGTCAACGTATAACTCAACTAATGTATCAAATTATGGTATGCTTGGGAAATCTTCAAAATAATATCGTAAGAGTCATGATTTCCTAGAATATCAGAACATACATTCACTCCATCAAATTTCGGTAGATTTATGTGCTTTTTCGTTAGATCGGTAGATTGAGAAGAAAATCGGTAACACTTTTGTAAGGTCAGTGGTTTATTGTTTATACATTAATCAAAACGTGAATAAACCTTGTGTCAAGTTCTTTTGGAGCACAAATTGAACAAAGAGGATTTCAACAACAACATTTCAATGCCCATTCATACATCAGCTTGAAACAAAATGAGATATAATTCCAAACAGTTCCCGTGTTTTCTTTTATTACTATTGGAATTGCAATAATGGTTTCCACAGGAACTTGTAAACCATGCCTATTAAGAATTATCAATAATTTATTTGCTTGAATTTGTGGAATATTCGACTCTACTAACCATTCTTGTAATATCTGTTGTGAAGTTATTACACTAATCCATATTCTTAATAAAAATAATAATCCTGATCACCAATATATCAAGTAGAAAATCGTTTAATGTAAATTGATCAATTCCGTTATTGGTGGTTGAATTACTCGGATAACATAAATGGCCGTAAAAATGGTAACGGTATATGTCCTAACTCCTAATAGGTGAGAAAACTCCTGAATTTAGAAAATAACACTTACTTGGAGCAAAAATATCCTCATCGGAATTTCACACAATAACGAAACTCGCACATCACAGTAACACCGATAAACACAACTGACTAATCTATCCACATCCACAAAAGCCCTCTCGATGTCTTGGTAAACTTGCTGTTTATACAAGTCGATTTGATAGACAAATTGCGCCTGCGTGAACAGATTGACCTTGTCAATCGCATGGTGCGCTCTCCTCTCCTAGTTACCGCATGGAGAGTTCCCAAGGATATCGTATGGGCACATCAGTGGGAAATTCGCTTAGTAACATCACATAGAGATCTCTGGGACCTCGAGGTAGGAGCTCCTATGAAAGTCGCATTGTAACCTCTCAGAGATATCGCGGAGAAGTCTGTGTTGCCTGGGACCTAGCCATCGCAACATCGTCAAGAAGCGAGTCAATCGAAATCCGAGGGTTTCCATGAGGAAAATAGCCTGTGAGACCAGTATCGACCGCGAATCAGTCCGTCAAATTGTCAAAAAGGAGCTCAACCTCAAGCCATACAAGCTCCAAAAAGTTCAACTCCTCACGGAGGAAAACAAGCGCGTACGACTGCAAAGGTGCCGCCAACTCCTTCGTCTCGCCGCCGGTCAGCAATGGAAGCTAATTCTCTTCACATACGAGAAGCTTTTCACCGTAGAACAATCCCACAACCACCAAAACGACAGAGTCTGGTCTGTAGAGGCTCCCGGTACATCGACCATCGTCGAACACCGTCAAATCCGCAATTCGTCATGGTCTGGGGCGGAATTTGCGGCAGCGGTAAAACTCCCTTCGTTTTCGTGGATCAAGGGGTCAAAATCAATCAAGAAGTCTACCGCTGCGACATCCTCGAGGTCAAGCAACACTTCGGCGCTACGCATTGAACCTTTCAACAGGACTTCGCTCCGGCTCACAGAGCGAAAATGACGCAAGAATGGTGTAAGACCCATTTTGCTTGTTTCATCTCATCTGCAGAATGGCCGCCCTACTCACCGGATCTCAACCCAATAGACTACAGCCTGTGGTCGATTTTGGAGCACAGGGCTTGTGCTAAAAAACACAAAAATTTGGAGTCGCTGAAGCAGTCTCTGCGCCGGGAATGGAACCGATTAAAGCCCGAGGAGCTGCGGCCTGAAGCTGTGTATCGCCGCCAAAGGAAGCCACTTCGAAACGGCTTGAATATATTATTAACAAATGTTCAAGCTATCATTATTTGTTGTTGTTTTGTTCAATTTATTCTGTTTAATAAAGTTAAATGAAAAAGAGTTTGTCCGAGGTTTTTGTCACACTGTATAATTCTCATAAATAATATTCGACTTCATATTGTTGGCTGTTAATGTTGTTTGTTAGTTGTATTTTATACATTTGTTTTCATGAGTATTGATAGGTTTCAAATGATTACACAAGACCCAAATGCATATTTTAATATTGTATCATTACATTGTTACTATTAACTTCTTCTAGTGGGCTTCTGAAATGGCTTGCCGGCTGCACACAATGCATAATGAGGAAGTAGGCAGAAGAAAAGACTTTCTAACAAAATATGAGGATACATTTATTCAAATGTTATTTCCAGGCTTGGACGATCTCCCACCAAGTTACGGAACAAAAGCTCCATCCTACTTTGATACAAGTACTACAAACTACCTGAATTGATGTCCATATTGTTGAAGATTATTTCGTTTTTCAGGTCTTCCAAAACTTACCACCGAAGATATTGATTTCTTGAAAACGGCACTACCCGACCTACCAAAAGAATTGACAGAATGTTTGGGTTCCCAAGATTCTTCTAATTTATCTTATTATTTATCATTCAAGTCAATTCTTCATACTCAATCTGATAAAGTAGAAGAAGAAATGCAGATGGATAATTTATTAGAAAAGTTGGAAAATCAAAATGCAGATGCTGAAAAGACTCCCATCAAGGAGGGGATTGGGGAGACAAGCTTGACTGCAATACATGGTCTTCCTCATTTAAGGGACATAGACAGGTAGGCGAAGCTTATATGTTCCGAGACCGAGAAAGTTATATTTTTTGTGTCCCAAATTCGATATATAGGGTGTTCCAAATGTAAAATACAATTTTTCTATAATTCATTCACTACATTACTTCAAGGTGGGCGTTCAATGTAGTGTGTTTTTATAGTTGCATTTGAAAATGGTTTCAATTTGAAAACTGAAATTTTGTGGGTAAACTCAGAAAGGATTGGAGTTCTTGATGAAATAATTTAAATCGATTTCATTCCGAAAGTATTTTTTTTTCTTTCAAAAATAGAAGAAAATGATCCACCTCCTGCTTCTGTTTTATTTCAACAGAAAGACCTATGAAAATAGTTCAACATCCTATTAAAAGTGAATCTACAGATAATTTCGTTCGGAAAAACAACTTGAAATACGGAATTGGCAGAGAATGGCCAAATTCGAATTTTGGCGGGAAAAAGTTCCTGCTTCACCCACAAATTCGCTTATTTCATAGTTTGGCGATTTTCGGATAGATAGCGCCATTGTACATTTCATTCATAATCAGAGAGATATTCATAGAACTTGATCGTGATAATGCATGTTCTATGGAGATATTCCATGAAATGGACGGTGGCGCCTCTATCGAATGAGCTTTCCTACTCGCATTAAACCCCGACCTTAATGAATATCGATGTCGTAATGCTTCAGATATAGATGCATAGAATACCTGGTGTAACGACTCCTTACTAAAAATGGTGACCAAAAATTGTAGATCATAGATGTACACTTGATTAAACTTCGCGGCGAAGGGAAGGGACTTGTCGTTATGTATCCATGAATACCTTATTTCCTATTGCACATGCGCAATAATTTCATTTTTTGTTTTCCTGATAATTTCAAGACTACAGATTCGATTGGGAATATTGGGATGAAATTTTGCATTTAAATGAAGAATGCCGTTCTCAATCTATATGCAGAATTTTCTCTAGATCGCGCAAATAGGACGATAAAATATTTCAACGAATTATCGAAAATAAATTCTCAATATTTCTGTACCAACAGATCCCGGCTCATGAAAGATTTCTTATATAGCTCTATCAATTTTTGTTCGGCTGTCGATTTTTTTCAATTGGTTTCTGGAAAATGCGAATCTACCCTCAAGGTGGATGAACGAGCGCCCAAACGCTTCATTGCTTTTTAGCTATTTTTGCTAAGTTCTCTAATTTTTGTTAATTTCAAAATTTGAGGTTTCTTGTGTAGTAAGTTGGTCTAGTGCGGACATTTCGCATATTCAGACACCATAAATATATCCTTAGACTATAGAAAGAGGAGACACAACTTTCAATAATAAATAATGAAGCCAATTTTCATCAGAACTAAATTGGGTAACTGTGCTACTACAGAATCAAAATGTTCTAGAAATGTTTGCAACGTTGTGACATCCTTTGAATTTTCTAATAAAAAAACTTTCAATGTCTCAATCATAATGAAAAGTATACTCCATTCACAATTATAAAATCACAACTCTGGCCTTGGAAATTTGACACATTCCACTCTGTATCGAAGTTATGACGTTTTTCAAAATATTTTTATGTTCCAAGTCAACACTATGTTGACTTTCTACATTCTTAGCGTATTTCTCAGAATGTGAATTTATTCGGAAAATGAATGAATTGGTAAAGATGTGATGGACGAAAATAATTAACGTTTATATGAATTGATAGAACGGATTCCTTTTGTAGTTATTTGCATGAAAAGTACAAGAGATCACTTTTGAAATATATTATTTTTCGCCATGAAAGAAAATTGCATTGTTTTCACATAATTTTCATATGCATGCTTGTGAAGATTTAATGTTTATTATCCTCTTGAACTGAAAGTTCAAGAATTGACGACATCAATAATTGTTGATTCTAATCAAGAATTCATTAAAAAAATCAACCCAAAGATATAAGATGAATTGATGGGTAATTACAAGAATCAAGAATAATGTCAATTTTATTTTGTTGATAACTTTCTTAAAATCAATGTTGGGATATAAAACTCGGCTGCGTTTGTTCAAACAACATCTAAAGAATACATTTTTCACCATCTCGACCTTTATAGGCGTTTCTTATAGGAGAATTAGGTCTAAGTTCCACCTCATTAGTGAGGTACCTAACTTTTGCAAATCTGCTCAGACATCGCCAAATTTCTTGGAAAACCTGAAAAATATCATCCTAATCGCCCTCTCGAGGCTCCATCCGATCCATCTACTGCGATATCTGTCCAAAAAACAGCTTTTTCAACGAAATTCCCGTGTACCCCTTTAACCTCGAAATGTAAACATTCGTCCTGGTCTTGAAAATCGTCCTCACGCTCCAAACTGGTGATAAAAACAATATACGTTAATCTTGGATAATCGACGAAAAACTCACCTTCAAATATCGATAAATACCAAAAATCTGCGAACAATTTGTAAATCTAACAAAATGTGGAATATCTTGGATTACTTTGATGTTAACAAAGAAACTGGCAACGTCGTTTTGTCATTAACGATATTTTCTGTGCGCGCACTGACTTTTCAACATATGTTCTGTGCTTTTCATACGGTGCACCAACTCGTGGAAACGAAACCATGACCTCCTATGTGATTAAATAAAAGTGAATGGAGTATACTTTAGATTGAAATTCATTTACTCATTTGTGCAGAATTTCAGAAATGAGTATTTGTTTCTTCAAATATTGTGAATGAGTTGCTTGGAAACATCCCGATTCCGAGTAATGTTTCATTAAAGCAACTCATTTATGTTAGAAATTAAAAGATAGACTTATGAGGTAAATTCAATCTCGAGTGAGATTTTATAAGACTATTTAACGGACAAAATAAAAGGTCAGAAATTCCATATTCGAGAAAAGCAAAGAAAAACTCACATTGACGTCTACAATTTACATTTATCAGTTGACAAACCGTTAGTATCCATAGTTCAATCACAGATTATTATTCTGTAGTTCAATCGTTGAAAATACCGAAGTTGTCAGACCAATCATAATTCAGAGACAGTTGGTATTATCGCGATAATACGAGCTGTCTTTGGACTGTGATTGGTCAGTTTTTGAAATGAGTGTGATAGTCATCAGGATATCGCCTAGGGAAAGTGAAGTTTGGATTAATATCAGCATATTATTAGCAAAATAGTTGAAAAAATGGTTCGTATTTGTTTTGTTTGTGGTAAATTGGACTATTTGAATCCTGATTTGAGTTGACACAGGTATGTTCTACTATTACTATGTCTAAGTAACTATGGCGTATATTCTTCGATTTTGAGAATTTCAATTTTCAGATTCCCTTCTGATATTTACAGGAAGAACATTTCGTTATGAATTCTGAATTTAGCTGATTCTGTTCGTCTAACTCAGAATCTGTTTCCATGTTTGGAACAGTATATGTATTCTTCAAAAAGAGTTAATTCACTTGTAATTTTATTTCCATTCTTCAATACCAATAACACCACACCGCTGGACCTTTCAAAGTTAGATTCTGCAATGTTGACACGGCAGTATCTAATCATATTGCTATCTTGTATACTATCTTCGTCCCACTCATTGAATTCTGACAAAACTTTGGCTTCACCAGTTCTCGAATTCATGAATGAGACGCTGTGTCTCCTCTTTCTATGGTCTAAGATTAAATCCGTATTTTCGAAGTTGTACTGCATCACCAAATGAAAGTGATGACAAAAATAACTCCATAATGTATCATACTATATTTGAAACTTCTTTATTTTCAGAGGCTGTGAATCTGAAACGGACACTGAAGAATTTGAAAAAGTTGGACAAAGTCCATTGGAATTGAATTTCAACAAAGAGGTAGCATCTCAAAAACCCGCATCACAGGATGTTTCTACCTCAACAGAGGTGGGTGAAAGAAATATGATTCCACCTCAAAAGCCACCCCGTACCTTTCAGAAATTATTGAATAACCAGGCAATTTCTAGTAAAGGGATTCATTGTCAGCATAACATGAACAATAGTGGTACTCAGAGTAACACTGAAAGCTTCATAAACGTAAAAAATCCGTCCATAGATTCAATTGATGAGTTTTCTATCCTGAAAAATTTTTCTTACAACACTGACAATGAAAGCTGCTTTCATTCTAACTACCAATACCCAACAGGTTCAAGCAGTCACTTGAAACCCCTTTCCCCTCATACTCCCTTAAGTCCCAAAGATCTGACAGTGGAATCACTCAAATCATCTAATGCGGGCCATCAAACTACCGATTTTATCAATGATGAATTCTATATCGATGAAAGTTTGCCTTCAAGCCTCAGTATAGAGACGGGACAAAGTCAGAGCGAATTTGACAAGCAACTCGACACTGCCAACAGTGTGGTGGCTCTTTTGCAGGTACTTTCATATGATTTACAGTAGTTCGAGTAATCCTGGTTTGTCTAGAAGGGGCTTTGATAGTGAAGATCGGTTCTCTTTGTGTTCTGTATCTATTGCGTTTGTTTTTTTTTGACTGAATTTTGTAGCTGGATAGTGT
The DNA here is from genome assembly GCA_951802165.1 of Adalia decempunctata. Taxonomy (NCBI): domain Eukaryota; kingdom Metazoa; phylum Arthropoda; class Insecta; order Coleoptera; family Coccinellidae; genus Adalia; species Adalia decempunctata. The sequence goes on along the minus strand of OX637696.1, from coordinate 57,538,881 downwards.
TTATTTCATTTGTACAGAAATTTTTAGTAGATTGTGCTTACTGAATTTGTACACTGTTTACGTATGCCATTTTGTGTCAAAATTCGACTTCTCAAGGAGTACAAAAGAACTAGTCTCACCGCTTATTTCCAAAATTATTCGGTCGTATATTCTTGATATTTAGTTGCTGCCTTCGAATATTGCACTCCTTGTACCTTGAGCACTATTATATTTCGTTTTTCACATCCCGAGACTGAAGTAGTATGCACAGGCGGATTCCCTTAAATGATCCATTTGTGGTTTATAGAGAGCTAAAAGAGACATCAACCTGAAATTTGTTGTTGGTGGATGTTTCCGCCATTGTTTTTGGAGAGATAATTTGACGATCAAGACTTTTCAACGTTGGATGACAATAGTCTGCTAGTTTCGCCATGAGGTGGCTTGGAAATTTTCTCAACAATTTTGTTGTAATATTGATGAACTATTCTCGTTCCTTCCAGAATTTCATGAACTATAACGGATCTCGGTATAAGGAATTGAATAAAATTCTTTGCATTCTAAAGCGACGTTTCGGCGTTATATTTCGCCTTCCTCAGGCTACAAATTAACAACAACATGTGTATGATACACTTCGTGAGGAAATTCCCTGTTCGGAGACTGACTAGACTATTTGTAGTACATTTTCACCCCTAATTTTCTACCTGAGAAATCCTTTATTCTTAAAGGGAAGAATTGGTCAATAAAAGTCATGACAGTAAAATGAAAATGTTCGATGGTTTAGTACTACAACCACACAGGTATTCTGTGCTACAACTCCTAAACTACAAAAGATAGAGAGAAAAAGTAATATACATGTCAAGTTCTCTTTTATCGAGAAACAGAAATTGTTGAAAACCCGAAGTTGCTACGGCTTCTAGTTTCCGAGATACAGGGCGATTTTGTTATTTGGTCCATTATTATAATTGACTATAACTTCCGTATTATAGGATCTACGCTCTCGAAATAAATATATATTTAGGGCACTTTTTTTTACTGCGTTTCAGCAGTGCTATTGGATTTTTTGTATCTGCTCAAATTTCGGAGCTATAACAAAAAAAAAAAATTTTTCAAATGGAAACCATAATGGGAAATGATATTTCCAAATTCATCTTTTTTCAACGATTTCAAAAATATATATCATGATATACATACTTCCGAGTTCACTATATATCGAAAATTTCGAAAAAACACAAATTCAATTCAGTTTCCTCATTGTTGTATCGTCTGGCGCTTCTAAAGTTCTTATAAGGTCATAGAATTCGATATCTCACAATTATTGTAAGCTGCCAAATTGATTCAGGAAATATTAGCTTTATTTATTACTCAGACCAATAGAGGGGCTCCGCGAAACTTGTTGATTTTAGTATGATACCTCTGCTGAATTGAAAAATGAAAAGCATTTAAATAATATTTAGATGATTTGATGATGATAATAACAACAATAACGTTGAAAACAGTAATGAATGCTTCCATGAGGGGCAAAAAAAGCTCCTTGAAAATATAGGCTTATTTGAAAACAATAATATTCACAACAAATGTTCAAATCGTTGTCCATTCGAGGAAATACATAAATTACATCTTTTAATGATGTGATATGAATAAGGACTTCAGAATCACGATATGATAACAATGATGACCCCCTCGGTTTTGAAGGAAGTGAGTCAAAGCCTGCTTGGATTTTGTTGAATAAAAAGTGTTTTTTCGAAATTTTCGATATATAGTGAACTCGGAAGTATATCATGGTATATATTTTTGAAATCGTTGATTAAAGATCGATTTGGAAATATCATTTCCCACCATGGTTTCCATTTGAAAAAAATAATTTTTTGTTATAGCTCCGAAATTTGAGCAGATACAAAAAATACAATAGCACTGATGAAAAGCAGTAAAAAAAGTGCCCCAAAGAAGTGTTCATTTCGAGAGCGTAGGTCCTATAATACGGAAGTTATAGTCAATTATGAAAATGGACCAAATACCAAAATCACCCTGTAGTTCGGAAACTAGACGCCGTAGCAACTTGGGGTTTTCGGCAATTTATGTTTCTCGAAAAAAGAGAACACGACATGTATATTACTTTTTCTCTATCTCTTATAGTTTAGGGGTTGTAGTACTAAACCATCGAAATCTCGCCACCCTGTACTTGATAGATTTTCTAGGTTTTGAACTGAACCGATGGAATTGATGGTAACACCGAAACATATGGATTATCGACGTAAACAAAAACAAGAAATACACGACAAAGGGACCTCTGTCAATCACCTGTTAACTAGATTTTTCTATCTTTTCGTTTCTGATATGATTGAGTACCTATTCAATGCAGAATACATTTCTGTTAAAACCATGGTATTCATTCAAATTGTTTTCAAAATATCGAAGAATATTCATAGTCAGTAATATGTTCATTTTTCTTATTCTGAACATCCCGAGTGTGAACCGTTCTCACAACGTCAAAGTAGAAGAATGTGGAAAGGTCATGCATCTTTTGAATTTCATGAATATCAGCACAGGGTATCTCAAATTTTGTGTCGAAAACTGTGATCGAAAATTGGCCATAACTTCATTTTTTCAAATTAGAACCCTTTTTTTATTGCGTTGGATTCTACAAAGAAAAATAACTTTGAGATGCTCTTGCTCATAAATTCATTAGATTCTGAGTTGATTCAGATTTTCTGGATTTATGTTGTACGTAGAGTAAAATTCATCTTATCTTTTGCATGAAAATATCCTGTGGCCATAGAAGATAAATTATCCCATAAATAATTCACAAGTGACAGGCCTCATTTTAGCTCTGATCTTTACTTCTCGATTTTCCTTCAATGGTTACTATGTTTTCCTAAGAATGTTCTGTGACCATAGAAGATGAATGATCCCATTGATAATTCACAAGTAACAGGTCTGATTATCAGTTGTTATTAAGGTTTCATGGGAATATTGATCGAATCTGTTCAGATTGGATGAATTTGACTTTACGTACAACATGAATCCAAAAAAGCACAAATATCTCGGGAATTACTGAATTTAGGTGCAAGAGCTTCTGAGAGTGCTACCATTATTTTTCTTCGCAGAATCCAACGCAATCATAAAAAATAGGGTTCCTATTTGAAAAAAGTTATGGCCAATTTTCGATCACAGTTTTTTACACAAAATTTAAACACCCCGTGATGACATTTATGAAATTCAAAAGATGGATGACCTTTCCACATTCTTCTCCTCTACTTTGAAGTTGTGAGAACGGTTTGCACTCGGGATGTTCAGAATAAGAAAAATGAACATAATACTGACTATGAATATTTGACTTTTTTCAGTTTTTTTTTCGATATGTTGAAAACTATTCGAATGAATACAATGGTTTCAACAGAAATGTTTTCAGCATTAAAACTAACTCAATCCTATCAGAAACGAAAATATTTTAGTTCTATAGAATATTTCGAACAATATCATCCCAAATTTCAGATTTCAAATATGTCCAATTCTCCAGAAACGTCTCATATAGGCACTCGAACTTGGGAACACCCTGTATTAATATTATTGAGGGTGGAAGTATCGGATTGAACATTCACATTGTCTCGTTTTTTATGTAAATCATTTCTTTGAAAATTCTATTGTTCAGATCATTCTCCCTACAATCTACATAATTTATTTGTCATTTTTAAAATTTTCAAATTTATACTCACCACCAAGTCATACACTCATACACATGGTGTAAATTTGTTTTTCATTGTAGCCCGGGGAAGGCGAAATATAACTCTGAAACGTCGCTTCAGTATCCAATGAGTTTTATTCAGTTCCATATAACAAGATCCGTTGTATTTCATGATATTAATTGAATATTCATGCACCAAAATTTTCTACGTTGCATACATACCTTCGACAAAATCCACGGTTCAGGTTTGGCGAATTGGTGAGAATCATGGATTGTTAATCCCATATTGTGGAATCGAATCCCACTGGTCATTAATGTGTAATAGACAATTATGAAAGTATGTAACATGATATTATGTAACTTCCATAAGTCTGGAGCTTTTGAGCCTTTCTTCGCCCATCTTGTAGGTAGATTCGAATTATAGAATCCTACGAAATTTTGTTTGACATCTGTCAAAAAAATCGTCCATGATCTCTGATATCACAGAAATATTAGATTTTTCAATAATTCGCTGCCATTTTATATGGTTTTGGTTGAGCGATCTGTACCAAAGTGCACGTAACTTGAGCATGTCATGCTCCATCGAAACGCAAAATTTCATCTCGATCGAATTTATGGTTTTGAAATTATCAAGATAACAAAATTTCGAACGGCCGTACGGAACCCCTGATCGAATTCTGCCCATTGACGAATTTAAACGGCATTCGAGATGCGAACCTAACCTGAAAATTTCATATCTAGGTTTACACGTTCGGGAGTAATCTGACAGACGGACGGACCGAATTGAATTTGATTCTTCATTTGTGGGTTGAACCTAGTCGAGTGGGACTATTCCCGACTCAATAAAATACAGATATCGTGACGAAATCATGAAGCCCCCGTTTAAGTAGGAAGAGCGTTCAAAGATGTGCCAATGTAAGCACTGACCTGAAATCACGATTTTCGGTTTCCTTGTTTTGCATCTTCTAAGTTGACTCACCTTGTAGGTAGATTCTAATTTGCCAGTTCAAGAACTCAATCGAAAAATAATTGACAGCGTTGTCAAAAGCAGTAAAGCAGCAGTCCCATTTTCCAGTTGTTAAAGTCTGATGAAATTTGGAGTAATTTCTGAAACTTGCTATCTGCGCTTTGATAGATTCAACGTAACTCCTGAAGTAAATTGTGGAAAAGCACCGGAATGGGCTCGTCCATCCACCATTTTCAGTTCGAGAAACCAATTACAAAGAATTTTGAAAGCTCCCAATAAAAATTTGCTAGCAGCTCTCCATAAAATTGTCAATGATTCCGAAATATTGGGTATTTTTCTCGATTATTCCCTTGAATTTTATAAATGAATTAATTTCTATATGGACTCTGCATGATGTAGACTGTAGAGGATACGTCAGTCTAAAAACTAAGCAACTAAAACTGAATACAGATTACTCTGACGTGACGTGTAAGGACGTCACGTCAGACGTGTACTGTGCTCCCATTGGCCTGATATGAACGTGAACGCACAGAACAATGTGTTGCATTTTTATATCACTCACATTTTGACGTTCACGTTCATATTAGGCCAATGGGAGCACAGTACACGTCTGACGTGACGTCCTTACACGTCACGTCAGAGTAATCTGTATTCAGCTTAAGCCGTCGCCTACATATTCTTGTACAGAATAATAATCTGTTTTAAATGAAGGTGGTAGATGATTGGACAATTGGACACTTCTATATAAAAGATTCCATTCGAATCCGCAGGTTCTATGATCTGATAATTTCATCCATTTACAATGCTCATTTTCCTTAGTTTTTAGTGAAATAAACACAAAAAATATGTATGGGGTGGGCAAAATTCGTTGTATACTGAAGGAATCTCGAGAACAGCAGCTAGCTGATAACACATGCTCCAGCTCTTTTTTCCTGACTAATCTGAATCTGAAAACAGATCCAGTCTATCGTTCATAGATTCTGAGTTATGAACGAAAATTGAGTAATTCAAATATAATATGATTGAATTTTTTAATCCAGCTATTTTCGATAAATGTGAAGGATTTATGATTTCTCAAATGTAAACTACATATGTATAGGCGAAAGCTCTCCTATATTGTTACAAAATTTTTGCTGATTTCAAAAATGTGCTATGTCGCCATTGACGTGAATATTACAAAGAAAAGAAATTAATACTTTAATCTACTCCTATAGAATAAAATTATTCAACTGATTTTGATCTGTATATTGTCTCTATAAACCGATAGCGTGAGTTATAATAACTCACGCCTATAACTCACTCTAAAGCCCGCTCCACACTCATGGCGCGAATCGCGCCAAGAATTCTTGCCGTGAACCTGGCCAAGAATTCAAATCGTTTTGGAAACTCTATTTCAGACATCAAGGTAAAGTTCTCGCCATCCATTTCCACATTTTCTTGGGTCTGAATATCCAAAAATTACATTTGGAAAGAGTGAATTTTTGACGTTTTCTAAGGGATTCGATTTTGGACCACAGAGATCGCTTTTGACAACTGTTGTCAATTTTCAAAATGCAGATTAATTAGACTTTTGCTGAAGAAGTCGAAGATAAAGATAGTATTCAATTCGCGGTAATGGTCATAACACACTTGATGAATTCATCTGCGTGTGTTATGACTTACATTACATTGAACAATATAATACTATTGACCGGCTTTTGGATTAACTGTTGAATTATGAGTAGTCTGGCGTTAACATCACAACCTTTGAAAATACCTTATCTTTTGTGAGCTTGAGCCTCTATGATTGGAATCACCAATGGCTGGATAAATATTTCTATGGTAAGTTTGTCATCATTTGATCTGAAGATTAGAAATAGAGAATCTGCTTATTATCTTTAGACCACAGAAAGAGGAGACACAGCATCCCATTCATAAATCCGATATATGGTGAAACCAAAATTTAGTCAGTTTTCAATGAGTGGAACGAAGATAACGTGAAGGATAGCGATAACTTTAGATAATGACGTGGAAACATCGCAGATTCAAACTTTCATAGATTCTGTGGCGTGATGTTATCGGTATTGAAGAATGTAAATGAAATTACAAGTGAATTGACTCCTTTTGACGAATTCATACAATGTTCCGAACATTGAAACAGGTGATATATGAATTTATGAATAGGTTTCAAAACAGATTCTGAGTTAGACAAACAGAGTCAGCTAAATTCAGAATTGATAACAAAATGTTCCTCCTATCAATATCAGAAGGGAATCTGAAAAGTCAAATTCTAAAAATATCCGTATCTACGCCACTGTAACTTAGAATGATAAGAGTTGAACATACTTCTGTAAATTCACTATATTCGAGAGTATGAAAATGGCTGAGTCTCATTGAAGTCTATTTCGAAAAATATCCTGAAGGACAGAAACTGAGTGAAAAATATTGTCAGCGTTTAGTTCACAATCGAAAAAATAGAATGAAGAAAATGAATAGGAGAATTATTTAATATAATTGGGGCTGTGACAATTAATCCAAATATTTCATCTAGAGAACGGGAAGAGGAAGCAGGCATCAAACGGCGAAATGCGCTGAACATATTAAAAACGCAAGCACCCTTACAAATCTCTGAAAGAACGATCCAATTATGCAATTATTGATATTTGAATAAAGTAGAAGAGGATCCCCTTCTGCATGAAACAATTATTTGGACTGATGAACCTAGCATCGAAAATTGTGGAATCATCAACAGGCACAATATGCACTATTGGTCTGACCAGAATCAACACTTGGTTATAAAAGAAGGCTTTCGACAAGGACGATCGGATTAAAAGAATGGGTTGCTTCATATAGGAACAAAATCACATCAACAATCAAACCCTTAATGCAGATGCATATTTCAACATCATACAGCAAAATATCGAACCTGAACTCGAAAACATACCATTAAAAATAAAATGTACGAAACAAGATTACCAAATTACGAACAACTGAGCAACAGAAAGGAAAACGCCCTGAAGAAAGTCACCAGAATTCACATCAGCAACGCCATGCTTATCCAATGATGGTTAACAATTCGAACAATACCGTTGATAAATTTTTGTCATCATCTTACCTCTGTGAAAATGATAATTATGGTTTGCTATCGTATATTTCTCAATATTGCTGACTTTTCAAGTTTCTTCCATAAAGAAAAAGATGATTGGATGAATTATTTTTTTTTATAATCAGATGAAAGTTTTTTACTTTCTACTAAAGGATATCGATACATAAAAGAAATAATTATTCGAAAGTAGGTAATTGCTATCACAGAAGGTTGAGCTCACATAGAATTATGTGGAGTACACGAACTTTGATTCATATTCTATGATCGCTATGGTACCGCCAGTATACTTATAATTCAACCTAAGAATTCAACAGTGAACGAAAAGCAAGACAAAAGTATTATATTTTTCCTCATCTAATATTCATGTGAATAGCCACATATGATACATTGTTGAAATCATCAAAAATTTTGCAGAGAACTTTGTAAGAGAACTTGCTACTATAGTTCGCATTTGAGAAATCATACATCCTTCTCCCCTTCATCCCTTCAGTAGACAACGAATTTTGCCCACCCTGTACAAGGAAGGGTTCCAGATTTTCCTTTAGATAAATCCCGCCTTACAAGAATTCAGTGGTTGGAGGTTGAATATTGCACGTCTGACTAGTTTTGAGCTACGAATAATATACGAATAGCTACGAATAATCTTAATAAGTCGCAGCAGCTTCTGCAAGCAAGATGTTATGAGCCAAATGACTACATAATTATCAGGCTATAATACATTTGTCCACGACTTCCCTATAATCCTTACATTTCGAATGATCTTTGAGAAACTTAATGGGCGCGTTCATCCGACTAAGCAGCTACCGCCACCGCTCCTTCAAACGTCAAAACCATATGATTTTTTCGATCCGTTGTGTCAAATTAGTTAGTAATTTTGACACAACGAATCATATGGTTTTGACGTTTGAAGGAGCGGTGGTGTAGCTGCTTATCGGATGAACGCGCCCAATGATAGTCATCATTCACCGATGAATAATGGCAGTGAATAATGATTCATTATCACTGCTGAATTGCACTTCTGAAAATTTTTAATTCGTCAGGATTCGAACCCGAGACGCCCTTTTTCCACGACGGAAAAATGACTGCCAACCACCAAGCCATCAGCGCAATGACAATTAAGAGAAAAAATGACCACTTAATGTTTTCTTCTATGATTCCCATTCAGTTTGACAAGCTGAAAAATATTCAAACCGTCTGTTTTCATTGAGCCTCCCATAAATTGTAATTCTTCTCGAAGATACCTGCATTACAGAGTCATGAAGAAATGTTGTGTACTCTACCAGGAATAAGACAGACTGCAAGAAATACTGCATTACATCTATTGCCGGAAAAATCAAGGAATCTCAGCCTAAAAGCGTTCAATAATTTCATGGACTGAGAGCAGCTAATAAGATCCACTCATTTTCGGAGTCAGTTTTACTGGCTTATTTTTCGAAAATGTCAGCTACCTATATAAACAAACAACCCTATGGGGCCATTATTCCATGCTCAAGAATACTCTCAACATAAATGAAGACAGCGATATTGGAAATTATGAAAAACTGCGTTCACAATTTTGAAAAGGAAATCAGAAGGAAGAAAGCTAGAGTTTTATTCCTGAAGCATGCGATCAAAAATATCTTGTGATGAAGGTGAATCACTAGCTTGCATACATTTGTATTTCATTATCATCAGAGCGAAAGTATGGAAATGAATCGATGTCAACTGAACTTTTTGACGTTTATCGAGATTTTGCATTATTCAGTGCGAACACAGAAAATGTTATGTCAACGCTTTTGATAACTATTTTCGTTGTTGAAAATGCAGATTTAATCGAATTTTACCGAGGAAGTCGTGGACAAAGTATAGTATTCTATTCGCACATAATTACTATTATTCACTCGGGTGAATTGCGACACTCGCCTGGCGGCTCGCGTCGCAAACTTCCCCCTCGTGAATAATAGCAATCATTATGTGCTCATCGAATAATATACTATTAACATTTTTGAATCTGAAGATCGCAAAATAGGAGCTGTTTAGTTTCTGAGCTCTCGTACTATTTGAACCAGAGCTATATCATTTCGTCGGGATGTTTGCATTTCAATAATTTTGGGCCGGCAATGGTCTGAAACGACTCACTCACCACTAAACACGATAACGGAGAAACCTAGAAAACATTAAAGTTCAAGTAAGGTCCTTATCTAGAATGTCACATTCGAGTCCGTCAATAGGAAACTATGGCCTTTCGAAATTTTTTATTCGTGATAATTTCAAAACTACGTATTGGACCGAGATGGAATGTTTAATTTATATGGAGAATGACGAATTCAAGCTAACCGCACAAATTAGTCCATCAAAATCTCCCGAGCCGAAGTCAGTGCTTGAATTTGGAACGAAGAAGCAAAAAAGCATCTTTGGAATGGCTAATCCAAGTTTTATTATATTTCGAAAACCATACAACTCAGGGAAAAGTTTTCGGGAATTTTTAATTACAAAATTCCTATTTCTGTGATCTTTTTTCAGCTCATACTCACGCTTTAAAAAAATCAGAAATGAACGAGTTGATTGTGGAATAGCTTAACGTTTTGCACTTTTTTTCAAGCTGTACCCTTTCAGTCCCAGATTCTGGGGATACTGAATACTAGGAAATATTCATTTCGAGTATTCGATTTTCCAGTGGTTGGTATTACACCGCCATTATACAGTGTGTTTCAGTATGACTAAGCGATGATTTAAAGGAATCAAATATACCTAATTTTATCGACAAAAACACCCACATTGGGGAGTTTAACCCCCTATTTTTGGAATAGCCGCCATTTTAAATTAATTTTTTTATTTTAGTTGTCTCTTTCAAATAATATCGATTTCTCTGGACATAAAGGTCCTTCAGATGTAAAAAAAGGTTTTTGAAAGATTAGTACTACCACCTTTTATTGAAGTAGAACAATATGAAAACATTCAACTCAAAAATGTCATAAAAAAAATTCTTACAAAAAATTTAGTCAAAAAATTTGATGAATTTTTTAGTAAATCCTCAATTGTACAAAAACTAGCACATTGAAGTATAATTTTTTTTCAATGAACTAACATAACTTTCAGTATGTTACATAATTTGAGAGTGATTGCTGTTTGGACATGACCCTTATGAAAATTGATGAAATAAAATAAAAACTCAGTATTATACTTTTCATCATTTTTGATGATCAAACTAACAAAGGACCCCGCACTTTTTCTATGGCAAATGGCGTTCCGCCAAATGTTCTAAAATTTTGGTATAATGTGGTACTCGACCTACTGATCAAAAGTGTCAATGGCCCCAACTCAATCCTATGACTAGTTTTTGAAGTTGAGAATATCCCCAGTTTTACTATGTCAGTATCTCGGAACAGAATCGAATGAACTTCAATTTTTCTCAAGAAACATTTCATTACATCCCCAAGGAGCAACCATATAGAGAGGTATATGACCGAAAATCGTTACGAATACAGGGTTATCCATAATTGAATGCATGCCCGATTTTGAAAGTATAAAATAAGTCAGTTTCAGAGCGAGAACGTTCTTGAAATGAACTATTACACTAGATATGTTATTGTTACATCGAAAAAGTCTGTAATACCCAGAATTTATACTGGATGATCCATTATTATAGAAACTATTCTCAAGGAAGGTTAAGTGGACACCCTGTATTTATGGGTTGATTCAAGGTGTTTGTTTTATTTTTTTAGAACATATCATCATGGACTTCAAAGAATACAGGGTGATTCAGTCATGAAATGAACTTTGAACCTCAAGAAAATACCCAGAAACCACCTTTTTTTTTTCATCACCCTCTATTTCAAGATTAACTCCGGTGAGGTGGGAGTTTTCTTTCACCATTGTACTTGAAATAAAAACATCAATACTGCTGAGTGTTTTCATCCACTTCCTATGACCAGATTTTTTTTATGGTGGAATAAGAATAGAATAACATAAATAATTTTCATATTACATAAAGAAAACTGTTCATAGGAAGTGGATGAAAACTCTCAGCAGTATTGATGTTTTTATAAAAAATAGTCCAGCGGTGTTACGTCCGGAGAGCGTGGTGGGCAAGCAACTGTTCCACCACTGCATTGATTTCCAGGGCCACAAGAAAAGTCGTCATAAGCCCATAAGGGCCACTGCCTTTCTACAAAGCAGAGGCGGCCATTTTGAGCAATTTTTATGGCAAATTTGTAAGTTTGATCATTTAAAATGATCAAAAGTACAGTACTGAGTTTTTATTTTATTTTATCAATTTTCATAAGGGCCATGTTCAAACAGCAATCACTCTCAAATCATGTAACATACAGAAATGATGTGGGTGTCGTTTTGTAGTTGATATCCTTGCGTGTTAGTTCATTGAAAAAAAATTATACTTCAATGTGCTAGTTTTTGTACTATTGTGGATTTACTAAAAAATTCAGTAAATTTTTTGACTACATTTTTTTTAAGAATCTTTTTATGACATTTTTGAGTTGAATGTTTTCATATTGTTCTACTTTAATAAAATGTGGTAGTATTATCTTTCAAAAAATATTTTTTCACATCTGTAGGACCATTATGTCCAGAGAAATCGATATCATTTGAAAGAGTCAACTAAAATAAAAAAAAATATTTAAAATGGCGACTATTCCAGAAATAGGGGGGTAAAATCCCTAATGTGGGTGTTTTTGTCGATAAAATTAGGTATATTTGATTCCTTTAAATTATCGCTAAGTCATACCGAAACACACTGTATACTAACTGATAAAGAAACTGCAATACCCAGAAGGAGCTGTTTAAATTTTAAATATTTTCTGGTGAAACATAGATAGTAAAGCTAGGATGACAGCTCTGTCAGGGGGCACAATAGACCTTGAGGTCGCAGTGGACTGTAACCCCTTTTCACTATAACTATAAGGATGCATTGATGCAATAAGATGGTCTATTTCCAAGCCATGATGTCCCAAACATGCTCTATGGGCGAAAAGTCGTGGGATCTGGGCGGTCATGTCAAAATATTCACATGGGTCGTCGCTTCAAAAAAGTTTAAACTAACTCTGTAACATGAGGTCGAGCATTATCTTATTATCTTGCTGAAATATCCGGTCAAGGTAAGTGAGAACGTATGGCTCCACTATTTCTTGAAGGTAACGCCGCGCTGTCATGTTACCTCGAATGAAGACTAAAGGTGACCTACTTGCATGTGCAAAAGCACCCCATACCATAACGCCAACTGTCCGGTGTACATGACGCTCAACATCAAACTGAGGTTCACGTATTTCTCCCCGACGTCGTCTAACCCTTCTTCGTCATCGGGTTTCATCAGAGAAGACGACCTGATGCCATTCCATATTCCAATGTTGACGTTCTTTGCACCACTGTAATCGTTGCCGACGATGCTCAACCGTCATAGTTAACAGAAGATGGGGTCGATAATTTAATCATTTATATTCACTTTACATACACCAATGCTGGAGTCCAAAAGACTTAATCCGGCGGTAAACCGTTCGGACAGTTACATGATGGCCTTGTTCTCCTGAGCGCTCATCAGCCATAGATCGAGTTTGCGCAAATCGGTGTCCAATGACCATAAGTCTTCATTTGTGCCCCTTCGACGACCTGTGCGTTCTTCTTCGATTTTGGTCATTACCAAACCACGCTTGACAACATCTCATCACAGTACTTAGTTGGATTTCTGTTCGTACGGATAGCTATTTCTCGAAATGGCAACCCCGCCTCCCGTAGACCAACAATTCGACTTCTTTCAAATTCACTCAGCACGCATACACGTGCTCTAGGCATTTTAACAACAACTAAAAATCGACTTCGGGTCTCCTCGAATAGCTGGTTTGTTGTAAAACTTTCACGATTTTTTTCTCCAAATTTATTCATTTACTCCTTGCTATACTATCTATGTTCTACCAAAAAAAATTTAAAATTTTAACAGCTTCTGGGTGTTGCAGTTCCTTTGTCAGTTAGTATACTTACTTGGTCCAAATTTGAAAGATACTTTCTGAACAGTTTAGAAACGAATAATTTCTTATTTAAGATACTGTTTCATGTGGATTGTCGAACGAATGTGTGTGTTCATTTGTACAAACGAATTTCCTATCGAGAGAAACCGCTGTCCATTGTTGTGTGCCTAAAATAAAATATATTGCTTGCCGCATGATGCCTGAGCAATTTTGTGGTATTGTTTCTATCCTGCTTGAGTTTGTCAAATCAAATACAAAATTTGAACATGATATCCTTACTGCCAAATTTCACTTCGAAGAGTAAAAAAATAGATATCATTCAGAATTTGGAATAGTTGATGGCCCTTTTAGAATTCTCATTCCTTTAACCCATGATTATAAGTAAAAACTATGGGAAATAATCGTTCCGTTGTTTTCAGGAGAATTTAGAAATTTGTAGGAATGAATATGCCGATCTGAGATCTACTTTACACCAAATCTGTACTATTGCTTTTGGTTCAATTAACCAGATCAAGACAGATTTGCAAGAATTCAAACGTGACTATAATATTAGTAAAGGAGAAATTTTGAATTTTATCAAAACAATTATCAGTATGTACGAAAAACTATGTGAAGAACAAAAAAGTCAGGAGCAATCTGTTGTTCTCAGATTAACTACTGAGCATACAAATGAAATAGGGGATTTCCGAAGATTAGCGCAGGTAAAAAATGAAGAGATTAAGAGCCTAAGAACTAACCTGTCATTCCTTGAAAACAAATTGAAGAAAATTTGCGAAGACGCTGATGCAGAAAAAAATATGGCTGATATTTATAAACAGAAGATTGAAAGGTTAACAACAGTGGTTTCTCTCTTAGAAAAGGACAAGGAAAAGAGTCTCAAAGAGTTGAGTGAAAGATTGAATAGAGAACATGCAGACAAAATGAAGACGCTTCAATCTCGATTTAGACTGATGACAATGGAAAGAACTTCATCAGAGAGCAGCTTGGAGAAGGCATTGGAATTTAGTAGTTCGTCAAATCATCAATCAGTGTATATTCAGATGCAGGAGAATTTTGAACTTCAAAAAGAAACTTTCATGAGACAAACACTGCTGTCAGAAACAGAAAAATGGAGAAATATTATAGTGGAATTAGAACAGAAGTTCGAAAATGAGAAAAAAACCTTGTTGGAATCTATAGAGAAAAGAAAAGATGAAAAGATCAAAAATTTGGAGGAAAGGGAAATGCAACACCTAGAAGAAATTGAGCAATATACCAATAAAATACATGAACTTAATGCTATTATTGATGCTAAATCTAAAATAAATCAACAAAATGTTGGGAGTGACAATGATAAAGAAATTGACCTTGGAGCTTCAGTGAATGACAGGAGTGTTTCCATTTTCGAACTTCAAAAAGAAAAGACTGAAACGGTAGCTATGCTAGGAACTTATTCAGAAGGTAAAATATGTCATTAATTTTATTTTCGGTGGGTTTTACATAGCGTAATCAACGGTGATCCGAGCTTGATTTATAATCAACTCGATTTGACAGTTCAAAAATCAGAGAATCAAGCCGTTGATCCCGGATCACCGGTGATTACGCTTTGTGAAACCCAACGTCAATCTATCATCGTATAAGACTGGTCATAATCGATTGAATTTTCTCGAAATTAATTTGATCTGAACGAGAACATCTCTTGGCCCTTTTTCAGGTCATCAATGAATGTATATAGAATGTGTTTAGATACTCTATCGAAGTTCAGAAGAGCAACCTGATAGTTCATCCCGAAAAGTTGCCGCTTTTATAAAATAGAAATTGTCAATAACATCGTATTTTTAATCGGTAATCAGAGAAATTTTTGAATTTCATTTTCATTATTATAATTCAATGTTTTATCCTGAAACTATTCCACTTTTACTCAATAGTGGAATATAGTATTCAATTTCTTTATTAGATTAGAACCAGGAATTTTACTTTTTCTTTGGGAAATAAGGTCAATCTAAATCTAGGAATTTATTTGGGGAAATATACAGGAATTTTTTTAGAAACATACAATAATATAAAAATAGAGGATAATGTTCTTAGGACATAGCATAATCAATGAGGGAAATGGACTAGGAGAGATCTAATTTCCGAAGTACACCAATGGTGTCACAACCACAGCAGGAAACCGGTTTGTCATTATCCTGCTGTGGTGGTGACACCATTGGTGTACTTCGGAAATTAGATCTCTGCTAGTCCATTACCCTCATACACAATAATTTATTTACATTTTTCGAATAGTATTCACAATCCCTGAAATAAAATTGAGTGTGTTAGTGATTGTCTGTTCTTTTTGAAGTGCATCAAATCCCCTGTACACTTCCCAGCATAGCGCACACTCACATCAAAATATTGAATTTATCATTCTTATCAAATGAATCGAATGGTTCTTGGTCCCGAATGTGCTGCGTAAGTGGATAAAAAATTGGTGTCCAAACGATTTCGTTACAAACTTTCTGGAACTCGACTTTGGTTATTTTGAAACAAGACATCAACCTTCCATTTATTCATTTATGTATTAAGGGTATGGGTGCTTTACAGTACTATACTTTACAATGCGATATAAGGAGACTACAAGTATAGGTAAAAGTAACAACAGAAGTGAAAAACAAAAAAGTGCATAATCTAGAAAGAATATACAATAACACATCTGACAACCTATATATAAATGTCCAAATTGCACAGCCATTCGATTGCATCTTGAGAGCATTCTGCGAAGTCCTGTGGGTTTCTGCCGTAAGCACGGTTTTCGCAGTCAGAAACGGTATGGCGAATCGTTTGTCTCGGTGCTTCACAATCGCATTTGCACACTTGGATACAAAATTAGCTCGGAAATGTTTTTCAGCTAGAGAACATACAGGGTGATTCACGGTGGATGGCACATTAGACGTTTCTGGAGAACCAGACTTCAGATCGGTTTGAAAATTTAATGGAATGCATTATCGGAGCTGTTCTACCCAACTAAAATATTTTCGTCAATGCGGTGTTGCCACTTCTATTAGAAAGTAGTAGCAACTTTGCTTTTTCAAATGGAACACCCGGTATATTATATTATTTTTGGAATCTCCAACAACTTCTCGACAACTTTTATTGACATTTCCCTATACCTATCTGTTGCCGTTTTCGAAATATAAATTAATTTCAATTTTTTTCACCGGACAACATGACCTTTAAAAATGCTGATTACTTCGTGTTGAGAAACACTATGGCATTGAAATTTGGTTTGGAGTTAGGTGATATATACATGCTTCCAACACTTCAGCCTGATTTACGTTATTTCAATACAGGGTGATAAAAAAATACAGTCTTTTCGGTTGCTTGAAAAAGTTACTGAAAGTTGTTTATTTCAAATGGAATGCCCTGTATATTATTGGAAATTCGGAAAACTGATGAAATTCGCTTTCATTCTATGTATATAATGCCTATACCTAACTAGTCAAATTTCAGACCTATGAGCATTTATTTGTCAGAATGTCCCTTCAGAATGGTATTTCCATTCGGTATTTGGTAGGCAGGCCATGATTACTACTTGATAGTACCTTGTGACATTCTACTAATAATAAAGGCACCAAGAAACTTGAGAGTCAAACTATTTATATGAATTATTATTAAAAAGTAGAACGATCATGTCGAATACTTCAAAGTATGTTCGAATCGCTGGCCGTTCACTTCCGAGTTCCAAGCACTTCAAATTGCGGGTGTTGACTGCTTTCGTCGTGGCAGATTGTATTTCTTTAAAATCCAAATCTTCAAATGCTTGGGCAATCCTTTCCAACAATTCATCTCTCGAATGCACGGGTGTTTTGTAAACTTTTTCTTTCAACATTCCTCACAGATAAAAATCTAACGGACTAAGATCGGGTATTCTTGCTGGCCAATTCCATGGTCCCAAGCGCCTTATCCACCGATCTTCAAAAAGTCTCTCCAGTTGATAATAATGAACAAATTCATGAGCACTTCGTTTGATTAGTTTTCTTCGATCGTTTCGAGGGTATTTGCAACTTCTGAAATGAAGAAAATGTCGAAATTCAAGCCTTTATTATAAGGAGAATGTCACAAGGTACTGTCAAATAGTAATCATGGCCTGCCTACCAAATACCGAATGGGAATACCATTCTGAAAGGACATTTTGACAAATAAATGCTCATAAGTCCGAAATTTGACTATTTGAGTATGGGCATGATATACATAGAATGAAAGCGAATTTCATCAGTTTTCCGAATTTCCAATAATATACAGGGCATTCCATTTGAAATAAACAACTTTCAGTCACTTTTTCAAGCAAACGAAAAGACTGTATCTTTTACCACCCTGTATTATATGTAACGTAAATCAGGCTGAAGTGTTGGAAGCATTTATGTATCACCTAACTCCAAACCAAATTTCAATGCCATAGTGTTTCTCAACCCGAAGTTATCAGAATTTTTAGAGGTCATGTTTTCCGGTGAAAAAAATTGAAATTTATTTATATTTCGAAAACGGCAACAGATAGGTATAGGGAAATGTCAATAAAAGTTGTCGAGAAGTTGTTGGAGATTCCAAAAATAATATAATATACCGGGTGTTCCATTTGAAAAAGCAAAGTTGCTACTACTTTCTAATAGAAGTGGCAACACCGCATTGACGAAAATATTTTAGTTGGGTAGAACAGGTCCGATAATGCATTCCATTAAATTTTCAAACCGATCTGAAGTCTGGTTCTCCAGAAACGTCTAATGTGCCATCCACCGTGAATCACCCTGTATTTCCACCACATCACTCGATGGATCAACAAGACCACCTTGGCTTTTTAGGTCGTCGAATTATTGTTATCTAGTGTGTCAACGCACTCCTCACACATTATTTTATTTTTAATGTGATGTACTACAAAACCTGCAATATAATAAATCATGTCAGTTGTTTTTCGGACAAATTCAAATCCTCCAGGTATAGAATAGTCATATCGATCAGAGAGAGTATCAGGTTCATAATCATTTGAGAGAGACCTCATTCTATCTGTTGTCTCAGAGATATGACGGGGATAGCACAGAAAATCGTAAGAACATACAACTTAATTTTCAACACATGAGAGAAGTAATAGAAACTTAACTGTGAAATGTAACTCCAGGTTTTTCAACATTCGCTTTGATTGAATTGAAGCACCCATACGCCGAAAGAGAAAGCATTGTTATTAATTCTGTATGTGTTTTCACTACAATGAACAACAAATAACCTGAAATAAAACACAAACACCAGATTACAAGGTGTAAATACAGATTCTTGGAATGCATGGAGCGGTACTAACCAATATGGCGTTGTTTACGTGAATATTTTCGATCGTTATGCCCCCTCCACTTTCTTCCATCTACCTGGTCATACATACATTGCTATATTCATATGATTTTTTCCGTTGATCGATGTGATTGCAGCGCCCCTAGCCTAGTGGTTAAGGCGTCTGTATCGTACCCGGCAAGTCTGAGTTCAATAGGATACGAAAGAAATTTTCTAGTCAGACGGTAGTGGGTCATCATATCACTGTTGGGTCGAAAATCAACTGTCCTGTGGTTTAAGGGGAAGTATCACCTTTTGAATCGTGGTAAATCTCCATTCCAAAAGTGGGGTCTTTATTTCACGAGTAACTACCCTAATTTACGACGTAGAGACTTGATTTTTTTTTAATTGAAGAACGTCCCGAGGGCAAATAGTTTTCTTTTTTTCGATTTAATTAGTTTTTCAATTAAAAAAAACAGGTTGAACTTCAGCGTTTTGGAAACTACACTTAATGATTTTTTTCGATTTGCCCTCGGCAATTTAATCTTCTATAAACTACAAAAATTTTCATGATGATTAGTTCAAAAATATAGTTTGTACTCATGAAAAACGAAAAACATATTCAATAACCCAAATATTGCAGAGATCTAACGATTACCCCGGTTTTTTTAATTGAAAAACTAATTAAATCGAAAAAAAGAAAACTATTTGCCCTCGGGACGTTCTTCAACATCAATTAAAAAAAAAATCAAGTCGTAAATTAGGGTAGTTACTCGTGAAATAAAGAGACCACTTTTTGAATGGAGATTTACCACGATTCAAAAGGTGATACTTCCCCTTAAGGACACAGTAACGAATCTTACACAGAACACAACTGTTCCTCCTAACTCGCACAAGCTTCTCAGGGGTCTCCTCAGGAGACCTAAGAGTTATCAGTATAATCATAATCATCATGATCATTGATGTGACAACAGCTGAAGTGTCAAGGTCATTAATGACCCGAAAGTTTTATAATATTAATCAAAACTTGAACAAATGATAAAGTCCAGAACTAAGTATTATTGCTTGAAATAAATATCTTTTTTATGAAAAGTTGCCTAATTGAAAATAAAAATTGACTCGCATTTTCTACAGAATAGTGAATACCGAAGTTATCAGTTTTGGTCGTTACTTTTTGTTCACTCTGTATAAGTATGTGAATTTGTTATCATATCATATATTTATATTTCAGGCAAAGTGGATTGTGCTACAAGTCCAATAAAACAACGTAGAAGTATTTCAAAAACATTGAATATTCTTGGAAAATCAAGTAAACCTAATGTGGATGCAATGAAACCTGGTGATTGTTTGGTCATTGTATGGGATGAGGAATATCAAAATTTTAGGGTTGTACAGAATGGCCCTGTAATATATTTTCTCCATCTGGATTGTGTTCATTCACTTGGTCTTGAAATCCTTGATTGTTCCCCAAAAAGGCCTAATAAATTATATTGTTTGGGGGAATATGTAGAAAAAGAGTACTGCTATGCTCGTAAAGTGAGTACATACGCAACTTATTATCATTGCTCTGTGTTTAATTCGTTTCGATCATGAACTATTTTTTTTTCAGTCGGAGAATCGGTTTAACGTTCCCCAAGGTACTAGATTTTTCCGAGTTACAGTTAGACCTTTACAAGAAGAGAAGACCTGTCCACCTCCATCAAATTTACAATGCATTGAGCCTTCTTCGTCATTTCAGCAGCGATCATCATCTATTTCCATTGCTGAAATGGATTTTCCGCCTTTACCACCCTTACCAAAATGGAAATGCAGACCTGATCAATTACCACCTGAAACTTTTGGTACAATTCGAGACAGTATGTCTGAAGTTAGTAATTCTAGTGACAATAAATATGAGGACTCAAATAGTAGCTTACCATTTCATACTGCTAATTATGACATTAATGATCAACATGACCCAGTAAGTACTGGTGACGATTTAAGTGAGTCACTCTGGTAGGTAAAATTTCATTTATTGCCTTAGCGAGAGTTCATATTCCTTATGTGGTTTATATGTCAATAAATGTTGAACTACTGACTTTCATATTTTTCTCAAGCCGGTCCCACACGGTGGGCGAATGCCTTTCAACGTTGCGAATGTCGCTACTTGCCACATGAAATTATTATGAGACATATTCGCCAGATGTAGAGTGAATACAAAGTTCTATCAAACGTTGGACCCAACGTTAGATGTATCGCGTGGAACCGGCTTCACTCTGATGTAGTGTGATATCAGTCATATGTATGGTTATCATGGCTTTATAAATTTCCTAACTGGTAACGATTTGTTCATTACTGGAAGGTTGAGGTAAGTTGGATTTTGTTCCTTGAAATTTACTACTTAAGTATAAATGATCTTGTCATTGTGTTGTTGGTGAGCTGATTATATTCAGAGATTTCCATATTTTTATGACGAACATGGTACGACTTTTATATGAAGAAAGTGTAATTTCCTCTATTGTATTAAATTTTTTTCCTCTAGATAGTCTTTTAGATTTTGAATTTTTAAACCACAATATTCGATTCTTTCTACATCTACATGACTTTCGAATTGGATCTGATACATTATAATTAATTAAATCTTTTCATTTCATATTCTGGAAAACCTGATATAATTTACAAATTTCCTGCCAAGAATTGTCAATTCTCTTCATAACCACCTTCAGTTTTTCTGTGTATTATGTCATGCTAGGTTACCTTTGGCGATTGTTTAGTATTTCGACATTATTTCGATTTTGGCACTATGGGGGAACAGAATATTTGCGACATTGTTTGATGTATTATGTGCCAGTCAGAGAAGCATACCATTTTAATACATAGTTCATCGAATAATCTTTTTGTATATCTCCCTGATTTGATAATGAATTTTCGTAGCATTTTCCACTTAGAACAAGTACATGTGGAATAGGCTATTGAATATTCGTTCATGCCATGCTTGACTAGGGCAAAAATATGAAATGAATTCCGCAAGTGATAATTTAAACAATGTGATTTATAACAGTTCTTTTATGGAAGACTCATTGCATCGAATGAATTTTTTATGACTCATGCGTTCACACTGCCTCATCAGTATTCATATCATTTCCATGCTTCTTTTATGTATTATAGAGAACATTTGGCTTTTTATCACAGAAAGTCATATCAGTATAGACTATAAAATTACAAGACATTTTTCGATAGAAATTTATATGCAGGCAGTTTTTTTCACACTGAAAATTTGGTGGCAGTAGTCATCACTGAGATCAATTGTACACATTTCTGATTGATAATAGGATTTTGAATTGCTAGTTCTAATATTATATTTATTCCCAGTCAAAACACAGATATGTAATTCTAATAACTCACAGTAAACTTCTCTTTCAAGAAGTTCATTAGAATAGGATGAAATATTATATTATTTTAAGTGAACTGAAAAAAATTATTTTGTGACTCATTGTGATGAATTGATTTTATGTTTATGAAAATTCGAGTGTATAAAAATGTTTACAAATTTTTATAACAAACTGAAATAAAATCGAAAATGTGAAATCTTGTTTTTTCTTCAGGTTCAGCAAATAAAACTTACAGGTTGACCCTTACAAATAGCTGTTCGTGTACAATATCATGGAAACAATCAAGAAACAGAACATGTTACCATATTTATATGTATCTACGTCTTCAACGCGAATGTGCGACAGTCTTCCAGATATATGAAATCCTAGAGTAGTTATACTGTATCGTGACTCATCAACATCTTTTTTCAATTGCCGATATCACGAAAAATTTATGGAAAAGTGGAAATTTTTACTCGATTATCAGGGTGTCGAGGAGCTACAGTCAGAGAAGGTTATGCCCAGGTTCCTGACGTTAATAAAGCTCTGAACTATTCCCTGTCTCTGAAGAATATTTTGAAAATTCTGTTCGGGAAAAATAAAACACACCATGACGAGGAAAGTTCTATTCAATGTTGGCCAATAATAATATTTTATTTATTTAGTTACAAATTGAACAAATAAAAAATTTCTCTAGTGAACAAATAATGTAAACAATGTTGTACTCAGAATGATACTATATACACAATGATGTCAATGTCAATACTTAATGATGTGCCAGGAATGGGGTGAGCAAGTGGTTTAGAAGCGGGGTGTAACGTGCAGTTATTATGAGAACTATCCCAGGGAACACAAAGATATCCCAGAGATCTCCCTGCGACTTCTTTTTAGGGAGTTGTGAGGCCTTTTGTGACTTCTCGGGGAGCTCTATATCCCGTCCAAATGTCCTCTACAAAAGAGTTTCCAGAGAGCTCTTGGCGATATCATACGAGGATATTCTCAAACAAGCCACACTGAGACTTCACATACACCCCCGCGAGGACTTTGAGAACTTCTCATTAATCTCCTTTAGTGAGATCTATGCGAGCTCGCATTGCGAGATATATAAGAGATTCTCAAACAGGTCGCATTGCGAGATGTATGAGAAGTTTCTACACAGGCCGCTTTGCACAGGTATTTACAGGTCGCTTTGCATGGGTTTATACAGGTCGCATTGCGGAATGTGAATAGAACATCAAAAACCAAGTCATATTTGTCCTATTCCTATGATTAGAATCTGTATATTAGCTATATTATTAAATTGAACTACACAACAAATAGCGTTGAAAGTTATTTATTATTTTCGGCTGCAACAGAAGGTATATACTACAACAAACGAATAACTCCTTTAATCTTCATTATTAACAAATAGCAACAGAAATATATAGAGAAAAATTATTCAAAACATTATGTTTCTTTCTTCCTCTGGGTAGGTACAATGTCTCAGCCAATCTTGAGAAAATACTCCTCTGTTGTCCTCCACGTCTGCTTCATTACATCTGGAAGAATAAAAATGACATGTACAGTAATGAACTTTTGTTAGTTGTTTATACTTTCATCAAAACGCGAATGAACATTGTGTCAAGTTCTTCTGGAGCACAAATTGAACAAATAGGATTTCAATAACAAAAATTCAATGCCCATTCATATAATATCAGCTCTAGGGATTGCATTACCGATTTACCGCCCTTAATGTTGTTCAAATTCCCGACGAAGAAACCGACATCTTTTACCGGTAATTTCAGTAAAAAAAAACGTCAGCGCTGATCCGTTGTTTCTGTAATGCACGGGCAGCGCGGACGGGATGGAATGTAAAATATTGTAACGTTCTCGGGGTTCAAACAAATCGTCTGCTGAATTGAATGTCTAATTTATTTCCACAACCGCTAACTGATCACACTAATTTATGTACAATAACTAATACTGATTTATTTACACAGTTACTAATTTATATTCACTACTTGGAATTCGCTATTCACAATTCCATTCGGCTCTATTCAGGAAGTAACTGACTTCGTCCCCATCGTGCGCGTCTTTATATACCCATACGG
Source organism: Adalia decempunctata (assembly GCA_951802165.1). NCBI lineage: Eukaryota > Metazoa > Arthropoda > Insecta > Coleoptera > Coccinellidae > Adalia > Adalia decempunctata. The sequence goes on along the minus strand of OX637696.1, from coordinate 57,514,497 downwards.
ACCTGTCTAGAACGATCGGATAGTTTCTGGAGGCTTCTCGAATTCCTACGCGGAATCAGAGAGTCCAGAGACGTATTCAGGCGGACTTCGTCCGCTACACTGCCCCCTCAAGACGTTCGGTCCCCGAACACCCTGGATGGTGTGGCTGAATCTACAGGCGTCTCCTTTTCTGCAGCACCCCTGTCGTCCGAAATAGCATTCCACTGTCTTTGTCTTCGGCGTATATCCGCTCGGGTTGAAACTGCAGACCAGTATCTTCATTCCCGTCCTATGGAAAATGACCTCAAGCATACTTCGAACGATTCTCCAGTTGAGCTGATCTAGACCACAACCCAACTTTGGCACAGCTAGCTTTTTCACCTTCAACTCGGTGAGCTCGTCTCTCAGCTGAAACAGGGTGTCCCACATACTTTTGTAGCTGGGTTTGTTGTCGGAGAATCTCTTGGTTACCAGGTAGAAGAGGTAACGCTGGCCATCAGCCAACCTCAGCGTTTTCCCAGTACGAGGACGCTGTTTCAGGAGTTCTGATACACGTCCAAATTTCTTCCGGAAGACGAATGCTATTCCCCTCGACATACGCAGGTCTTCCGAGACACAATGGGCTAGTGAATAATCTTCAGATACAGAGAAGAGATCTTGCTGTTTCTCGATGGTTACTCCGAATCTTGCCTTTCCGGTTCCACCGTAGTTTGCCATGAATAGGTCGAAACTCATCTCCTCATGCTCCGCTTTCTGAAAAGTCGTTCTTCTCAGATGGGTTTCGTCATGTTCTTCGTAGTCTGCCTCATATTTGCCTAGACGATTTATATGGACCACACGTTTCTTGCCTCTGGGTAGTTTCTGGATACGGTACACTACATCGTTGATTCGTTTTACTACTCTGTATGGTCCTTCCCAATCCTTCTGTAGCTTAGGTGATAAACCCCTCTTCCTCTGGGGGTTGTACAGCCAGACTAGGTCTCCCACATTGAAACCACCTTCTGCAGCTTTGCTGTCATACCGAGTCTTCATTCGATCACTCGCTATTTGGAGGTTCTGTCTGACCTTCTCATGGATGTAATGTAGCCTACCTTTCAAGAGGCTCGCGTAGTCCTCACCAGCTATCTCCGCTCCAGGCTTGCATCCAAACTCCAGGTCGCAAGGCAACCTTATTTCTCGGCCGAACATAATACAGGCTGGTGTCTCTCCAGTCGATTCTTGCACTGACGACCTGTAGGCCATAGTGAACAGATGGAGATACCTGTCCCAGTCTCTTTGGTGATCAGAGACCACTTTAGCCAGATATTTTCCCACAGTTCTATTCATTCTTTCGACCATGCCATCTGACTGTGGGTGAAGCGCAGTTGTCCTTGTTTTTTTGATTCCGAGTAATTGGCATACATTCTGGAACAGGCTAGACTCGAAGTTTCGTCCTTGATCTGAATGAAGTTCGAGAGGCACACCAAATCGGCTAAACATCTCCTTAATCAGAACATCCGCCACTGTCGAGGCCTCTTGATTTGGAATAGCATAAGCTTCAACCCATTTGGTGAAATAATCCATCGCAACCAGTATGTACTTATTCCCATCTTCGGTTTCGGGGAATGGACCTGCAATATCGATGGCAACTCGTTCCAGAGGACTCCCCACGTTATACTGCTTCATTGGAGCTCTACGACTTCCCCTCGGGCCATTCGATGAGGCACATAATCTGCATTTCCGGCACCAGTCTTTAACATCTTCTTTGCAGTTGACCCAGTAAAAACGCTCTCTAACCTTTTCTAGCGTTTTTTTGATACCGAAATGGCCACCGGAAGTTCCGTCATGTAACTTCTCTAAAACCTCTCTCACTCGACTCCTGGGAATTAGCAGCTGTTTCCTTGCTGCGGTACCTTCGTCATTTTCGATGGACCTCTTCAGCAGTCCATCCTCCAAAATGATAGAATCCCATTGTGCCCAGTAGGACTTGACCCTAGGATTCAGGTGACTCACTTCCTCCCATCTTGGTCTCTGTCCGCTTATCTTCCAATACAACAGCATCTTCAATTCTGGGTCACTTTCTAGATCTCGCTTCAGGGATTCTGGCATCCAGTCCGTATCCACGATGGTCGTTCTCAAGCAGAATTCTTTCCCTTCTACTTTATTGCAGTGCTTGCAATCTGACGGACATGGTCTCCTAGATAATGCGACAGCGTTACCATGAGTTTTTCCTGCACGATGTTCGACAGTAAAATTATATTCCTGCAATCTTTATATCCATCTGGCAACCTGACCCTCTGGATTCTTGAATTGTAGAAGCCACTTCAGAGCGGCGTGGTCAGTCCTGAGAAGGAATTCTCGGCCGTACAGATATTTATAGAAGTGTTCCATGGACTTCACTGCAGCGAGAAGCTCTCTTCTTGTAACGCAATAGTTACGTTCGGGCTTTGACAGGACCTTGCTGAAATATCCTATTACTTTTTCTTGGCCATTCTGAATTTGGGACAATATGCCTCCTATGGCCATGTTACTCGCATCTGTGTCCAAGATGAACTTTCCACTGGCTTGGGGATAACTTAGAACAGGAGCCGTTGTTAGAGCTTGCTTCAGCCGATTGAAAGCATCCCCGCATTCCATATCCCATTTGAAATCCTTTCCATCTTCTGTCAGTCTCGTCAAAGGCTTCGCAATATTGGCAAACCCAAGAACGAATTTCCTATAGTAGGTACACAATCCAAGGAAACTTCTTACTTGATGCCTGTCTTGCGGTATCGGCCATTCTTGTACGACCTTGACCTTGTCTGGATCAGCACTAATTCCATGTTCAGATACTACATGCCCCAAGTATTTCACTTCTCTCCTGAACATGTGGCACTTCTTCGGACTGAGTCTCAAATTTGCAGTGCGTAGCCTCCCTAGAACGTCTCTTAAATTTCTCAGGTGTTCTTCGAATGTCCGACCAAAAACAATGACATCATCAAAATAAACCAGGCACGTCTTCCAGGATAATCCTCGAAGAATGGTTTCCATTAATCGCTCGAAGGTCGCAGGTGCGTTACATAGACCAAATGGCATTACTGCGAACTGCCACAGTCCTGTCCCAATGGTGAAAGCTGTTTTCTCTTTGTCCTTGGGATCTAGTTCCACCTGCCAATACCCGCTCTTCAAGTCCAGTGTGGAGAACCATCTTGAGCCAGAAAGAGTGTCCAAAGTGTCATCAATCCTTGGAAGGGAGTAACAATCCTTCTTAGTGACTTCGTTCAGACGACGGTAATCGACACAAAATCTGGTGCTGCCATCTTTCTTTTTCACCAGAACCACAGGTGATGACCAAGGACTATCTGATGGCTCTATTATTCCTTGTTGGTGCATGTCCTTGATAATATTCTCTGCTTCTTCCCTCTTTGCTATCGGAAGTCTTCGTGGGTGTTGGCGAATGGGACCGGATTTATCAGTGTTGATTGAATGTCTCACAACATTTGTTCTTCCCATTCGAGTATCATCCGTAGCAAAAACGTCGCTGTATTCACTTATCAATTTCTTCACCTCGCTTATGTGTTCTGGTTCAAGGTCTATGTAGGAAGAAGTTAGTATCTCAAGTAATTTTTGCGAACACTTCCCCCTTCTGGTACCCTTGTTCTATTCATCCCGAATGTCTCCTGTCACACAAAGCACGGAGCAGCTTTCTCCCAGAATCGTGTCCTTCTTTAATGTCACCGGGTACATGTTGGTATTCAATATCCTTACAGGAACTTCCTTCCCGCCTCTCACTAAGGTTTTTCCGAGTAGCAATCCTTTTCCTAGGTTATTTTCACTAGCTGGTTCGATGAGTCTTATAACGCTATCCCGAAGGTTTCTGTCTAAGTACCCCTTCACTATCGTTTCTGCCTGGCTACCTAGGTCAACATCTTCGCTGAGCAGCACTCGAATTGATGCACCTTCACATCCCGAGAATGGAATTTCCAGACTTCCAATTCTCAAGACATCGTTTCTCATATCCATCTGGAAGCCATAACCTTTGATGACATCCATTCCCAAGATGACTTCCTCCATGATATCTGCTACCAGCACCTCATGTTCGAGAGTTATGTCTCCAATGCTCAGGACAATCCTTTTCTTTCCATGTGTTGATACGTCCTCTCCAGTAGCTGTTCGTGAACGGACCATTGTTTGTCGGATATTCCCATTCCTTTCAACTATTCCTGGCTTTACTATGGTCCGGGTTGCGCCTGTGTCGACTAACATTTTAACCGACCGCCCATCAACTTTACCGTCGACATAAATACTTGAAGAGATGGTCTGAATTATGACTTCTGGGGCATGGTCATGGCGGGTCGGTTTATGCCCCTTCTCACCAACCCGTTTTAGTTTTCCTGTTCCTGACGTTTAGCTGACTCTTTACAGTAGCGCCGAATATGTCCTTCTCCGCCGCAATTCCAGCATCTTGGTCTTAGTCCTCTATTCCGTCGCTCTTCCGGCGTAGTACCTCTTCTATGATTTCATCGTTGACCGAGGAATCATCCACAGTGCGCCTCACCTTGCTGTGTCCTCTGTGCGAAGCTTGTTTGGCAGCTTCAAACTCTAATGCAAAGGCCAGAGCGTCATCCAGAGTCTTGGGTCGGGCCAATCGTAGTGTCTGTTGGGTTTCCATATCTCTCAGACCATCAACAAAGGTCTGGATAGCGAGCTGTTCCAGGAAGCTATCCGGTGCTGTAGGATATGCCAGTCTCACCAACCTTGCTATATCGGCTTCAAATACCTGCAACGTTTCTGTACTCCTCTGCTGGCGACTCTTGATCTGTGCGTGATACACTTGTTGGAGGTGTGCATCACCATATCTCATTTGGAGTTTAGTTGTCAAAGCCTCGTAATTACCTTGTAGGCTTGCAGGAACAGTCTGAAGTATATTCAATGCATCTCCCCTTAGTGCAACAATCAAGGCTGTCGCTTTCTCTTCCGCTCCCCATCCATTGGCATTCGCTGCTGCTTCAAATTGCTTCTGGTACGTGCACCAAGGTGTTTTGCCATCAAAAGTTGGAGGTTTGATCTTCATTTTATTACCTTCTGTGTTGTTTTCCGATTTAACGAAGTTTTTGGATGGTGAAGCTAGAGTTTCTTTTCCATGTGATGTTCTTTTCAGGAACTCTATCAACTTGGCATGTTGTTCAATTATTCCTGATATTTCTTTAAATCGTCCATTAACCTCATCAACTACTTCGTCAAATTTCTCATCAACCTTATCAAATTTTTCATCAACCTTATCAAGTTTTTCGTCGACTTTATCAAATTTTTCATTAACTTCATCTATTATTACTTCCTTGATGGCTTCCATTCTCTCATCCAATGAACTTGCAATTTGACTCACCAATTCGTTACAATCGTTCATTTTTTTCTCCACCTTATTTTCCATTTGATCTATTTTTTCTTCTAATTTCAAGCTCATTTCCCGAGAATTTTCTTCCATTTTCAAGCTCATTTCTCGAGAATTCTCATCCATTTTATCCATTTTTTCCTCCACTTTATTTTCCATTTTATCCATTTTTTCTTCTAATTTCAAGCTCATTTCCCGAGAATTTTCTTCCACCTTATTTTCCATTTTATCCATTTTTTCTTCCAATTTTGAACTCATTTGTTCAAAGGCTTGCTTGAAAAATTCCATACTCGCCTGGTCCATTTTCTCATTTTGCGATCTTGTTGTCGGTTTTCAAAAGTTCCACAATGAAGTCCACAATTCAATTAGCACAGCAGTTCAATTCTTCAATCGACCCCACACCTGACACCAATGTAACGTTCTCGGGGTTAAACAAATTGTCTGCTGAATTTAAACGTCTAATTTATTTTCAATACCACTAACTGATCACACTAATTTATGTACAATAACTAATACTGATTTATTTACACAGTTACTAATTTATATTCACTACTTCACTACTTGGAATTCGCTATTCACAATTCCATTCGGCTCTATTCAGGAAGTAACTGACTTCGTCCCCATCGTGCGCGTCTTTATATACCCATACGGACCTGTCTAGAACGATCGGATAGTTTCTGGAGGCTTCTCGATTCCTACGCGGAATCAGAGAGTCCAGAGACGTATTCAGGCGGACTTCGTCCGCTACAATATTCAAGTGTGTAAATGTGTGAAAAGGAAATGCAATATTTTTGGAAAAAGGGAATTCAGGGGAAATACTTAGAAATGGCTTCCGCAGCACTCATGACAACTCGGCCTACTAGTGTGGAGACTTAATCTTATTGTATTGATATATCAATACTTTAATCAACAATCTTATTGTATTGATATATACAGGGTGGCCAAGAGATTGACGTCAAATAGAAAAAAAACTGGTCCCTCGTGTCATGGGCTATTCGAATCACCCCCATGGGCCCCATGCTTGTTATGCGATTTTTCACGGTTTTCGAGTTATGAATTTTTTATGGACTGTGAGAATTTTCGACTTGACCATCTTAAAAAAGATATTAAAAAAAGTACAAGACTTCTCTGTGAAATTTTTTTGTAACTCCATGAATTGTACTTTTATACTAAAATAACCAGATTCGTAACTTTGATAAAAATTATGGAAATGTTGGTTTCAAGTGAAAAAGTTACGTGAATTGGATTATGATCTGAATTTTCGAATCAAAATTAAAAATGTAAAAAGGCTAATTCACGATCTCTTAGTAAGCTTAAAAACTGCGCTCAACAGTCAGCTTTTAGAATCATTGATAAAAAATGGTACTTAACACTCTACTTTTGCTAGAATTAGCCTTCAAAGTCATCGAGGTGGAAAAAATCAAAGAACTATGTAGACATTTACTACAAAATTATTTTTTGCCATTTCAAGATTTTTCTGATCAAGTTATGATAGAAAATGCAAAAAATTAATGAAAATTAGCTTTAGATGTTGGTCACGAAAAGTTCTAGATAAAAAAAAGAAAAAGGTATGGCAATAAATCACACATCATAATGTAAATAAAAAGAAATTTATTTATAAAATTTACAGTAGTTGTTCAAAGTGGCCACCTCCAGCCTCAATACACATTCTACACCTTCTTAGAGAATTTTATTTTAATCGCATAAAACCTGCCCTGTCTCTCTTAGGACACGTTCGGCTTCTCTTAACTTCAGTCGCAGCTCGTCTTCAATCGAACATTCTCTGGCGTAAACAATTTTTTTGAAATAACAGGGCAGGTTTTATGCGATTAAAAGAAAATTTTCTAAGAAGGTGTAGAATGTGTATTGAGGCTGGAGGTGGCCATTTTGAAAACCTACTGTAAATTTTATAAATAAATTTGTTTTCATTTACATTATGATGTGTGATTTATTGGCATACCTTTTTCTTCTTTTTATCTAGAACTTTTCTTGACGAACATCTGAAGCTAATTTTCATTAATTTTCAGCATTTTCTATCATAACTTGATCAGAAAAATCTCAAAATGGCAAAAAATAATTTTGTAATAAATGTCTAGTTCTTTGATTTTTTCCACCTCGATGACTTTGAAAGCTAATTCTAGAAAAAGTAGAGTGTTAAGTACCATTTTTCAGCAATGATTTTAAAAGCTGACTGTTGAGCGCAGTTTTTAAGCGTACTAAGAAACCGTGAATTAGCCTTTTTACATTTTTAATTTCGATTCGAAAATTCAGATCATAATCCAATTCACGTAACTTTTTCACTTGAGACCCACATTTCCATAATTTTTATCAAAGTTACGAATATGGTTATTTTATGTATAAAAGTACAATTCATGGAGATTAAGTTACAAAAGAATCTCACAGGGAAGTCTTGTACTTTTTTTTAAATATCTTTTTTAAGATGGTCAAGTCGAAAATTCTCAAAGTTCATAAAAAAATTCATAACTCGAAAACCGTGAAAAATCGCATAACATACATGGGGGTGATTCGAATAGCCCATGACACGATGGACCTGTTTTTTTCTTTTTGACGTCAATCTCTTGGCCACCCTGTATATCACTTAGCCGCGACCTAATCTCTGTTATAATTGTTCCTGCCGCAGTTATGGCTCCACACTAGGAGGCCGAGTTGGCATGAGTGCTGCGAAAGCCATTTCTAAGTATTTCCCCTGCAATCCCTCTTCCCAAAAATATTGCTATTTCTTTTTCACACATTTACATTCCTGCATTTCCTGCGATCCCTTTAGTTTAATGAAAAAGGTCCAGCTTAAGCTTTGTTTTCTCAGGGCCTAAAGAAATCGGACGAGTCTTTGAAAAAGTTAGAAACGACAGATATTTTTTAATTTAAATAACTATTTCGAATGTTTAAGGTGGGCGTTCAATGTAGTGTGTTTTTATTTCAAGTTGATTTCGAAAACGGCTTCACTTTGAGAACTGAAATTTTGTGGGTGAACTCAGAAAGGATTAGGGTTCTTGTTGAAATAATTTTAATGGATTTCATTCCGACAGTTAAATTTTTTTTCTTTCAAAAATAGAAGAAAATAATCCAGCTCATGCTTCTGTTTTATTTCAACAGAAAGACCCATGAAAATAGTTCAACTTCCGTTTAAAAGTGAATCTACTGATAATTTCGTTCAGAAGATCAACTTGAAATACGGAATTGGCAGAAAATGGCAAAATTCAAATTTTGGCGGGAAAAAATTCCTGCTTTACCCACAAATTGACTTATTTCATAGTTCGGCGATTTTCGGATAGAGAGCGCCATTGTACATTTCATTCATGATTAGAGAGATGTTCATAGAACTTATAGTGATAATGTGAGTTCTATGGAGATATTTCATACAATGCACGGTGGCGCCTCTATCGGAGGAGATTTCCTACTCGCTTTAAACGCCGAACTTAAGGGCCTCTTACTGGTCTTCGAGTGAGGTATATTATTTTTTTTAATTAACCTAGATTTTTACTTTTCTGTTGTCATTATTTGATAAGAATTAAACTTTGTTTTTTTTTTTGTGGCTTATTCTTTTATGTCGGGAAAAACCGGTGAATACCGGTAAACCGGTTATTTTGCAAATAATTTACCGAATCACCGGTAAATTCGAATTCAGTAAATTTGCAATCCCTAATCAGCTCGAAAATAAATGAGATGTAATTCCAAAAAGTTCATGTGAAAGTGTCGAATCATCACAATTCTCATGAAGTGTTTCGTTTTATTACCATTGGAGTTGCAACAATGGTTCCCACAGGAACTTGAAGAGTTTAGACTTTTACGTCTTTCATCATTTAGTTCCGTTGACCACCATTTCGTCTTGCCTTTCGGCTTTCTGAACTGAGGTAGGTAAGCAACTACTATGATATGCTGAGATGATAGATTCCTGCAGTTTATTTGCTGCGGCATCTAACTCTCTCGTGTTCTTTGGTGCTGCGTTATTGTGCCCCAGATTTTCAGAGAGATGCGCCAAGTATCTCATCCAGTCTGTTTTCTTAGGATTCCTGAATACCTCAGGTATCCTTTCTCTGCTGTCTCTGATGGAGAAGCAAATATGTCGGTGATCTGAGAGCGAGATCACCTCCGTGTCCACACGCCAATCTTTTATATAGTCAGCGATAAGAATTGCTACACAACGTTATATCGAGCACCTCACGTCTCGCAGTAGAGAACAGGAAGTCTGCCAGCGCCTCTCCTCTGGGGTTGACGTCAGTACTGCCCCACAGTACGTGGTGCGCGTTCGCGTCACAACAAACCAGCAAGGGCCAGCCTTTCTGTTCGCAGAATTCCCTAGTTGGTGTGGTGGGTTAGGAGAGTCGTATGGTAAGTATGCTGAGCATATTACAAGGTTCTGTGGTGGTCCTCTGTTGCCGTGAATTTGGATCGCTACTAGATCTCTGAAACAGAAATTTGTTAGTAAATGAGCTCCTAAGTCCGTGGAGGCCAGAATACACGCTCTAGGATTCGTATCCGCAAGCGAGCAGAGGAGCCTACTTCCCCTGAAGGAAAGACCCCTCACCTTACCTCCACTGACCTAGGGCTCCTGAATCAGGGTTAAAAATGTGTGCACTTTGCCAGCTTGTCGGTCGCCGCTATGCAGTGGTGCAATTTGATTTGCTTGACATTTATGTCAGCCGCCTTGAGGACGTGTGAAGTACCTCAGTCAGCCAACTGTCACGTTCCACCGGATGACCCATGCGGATTCTCCGGTGTAGCAGTCGGCGTCGAGCCCATCGGCGGCCTCAGTCACCGGTAGGTCCGCATGCGAGCTAGGAGCCCCCGCAGGGTCCACCTCCATACTGCTCTCCGACATTTAAGTCGGAAGGGGTTCCCTGTTGCCCTCGCCCTTTCCAGCAGCACTGGGCCCGTCTCCGTAGCTTCCTGCTCTTCCTGCTGCCTTTGGATCCGGTGCAACTATGTCGCGTGGACCCTGGACGAGCTTGAACGTGCCTGTCCTGCTGACCTTGTATTCCAGGGTCTTCAAGGCCTCCAGAGACGTTTTGTCCACCCCAGAATGACCTGCACCGTGTCGGGCCTGTCGCTCCGGCGGTAGACCCTCCAGCCCCTAGTTTTCAGAGCCGGAGTTGTCATCTCCATACATCTGAGAATCAGACCAGTCGGAGAGCAGCTTTGGGCACCCCTAACCAACATACTGACTATGGTCAGTTTTTCGAGGTCCTTCATCTCAATTGTCTTGAGACGAAGGTCCTTGGAGATGTTCAGCCCAGTCGAGTTGGTGGTTAGCCAGGCTCGACTAAATCTGTCTTTACAAGAAGCAATGGTGGTTGAGCCTCCACATCGCGGGATTTGGGGTATGGCTGGCCCGACCGGATTTTGACCATCGTACCTACCACCGCCAGCTCAACTTTTTCGAATTATCTCTGTGGGAGGCTCCTGTTTGGCCCGCCCTCGGTTTCGCCGCTTGCGTTCTACACATGGTTGGTTCCCCACATGTGGAGCCCCTTCAGTATTTGAAGATTCCCCGCCAGGAGCCCCCATCAGGTTTTTACCATGAGCTCCTTCCGAAGAGGTTCCCTTGGTGTCAGGAAACATTGTTTCCTGTGGGTTTGTGTTTTTGTTTTTACGTGTATCCATAAGATTCCCACGAGTAGCGAAGAAATACTCGTCACCCTCAGCAGAGCTTCGATACTGAGGTGAGGTCTAATTACAAGGGTTTCCCCAGGGAATCGTTCGTGACACTCTGTCCCGGTGCCATTCAGCCTTAGGCTCGATATCTTACACCGTGGCTTGGGATCAGTCTTAAGCCGAATTTTCGCGTGACAATATTTCAAAACTATTTCGTCTGTTTTGAAATATTCGTGTTTTCGCGTCGAACTGGTGACGTCACGCACCAAATGGTTCAAAATAATTTGAAGCGGTTTGAAAGCAGGTAGCGGAATGGTTCGAACTGCAGTTTGTAGTTTGTAATCAGCTGATTGTTTGGTTATGTTTGTTGGATTTATTTTGTTTTCACCGTTTTTATTTTGAATAAATAATAATAATAACTGTTCTTCATTGCATTTAATATTATTTGAATACTAGCTGGCCCGGCGAACTTTGTTCCGCCTAAATGATACTTACGGTGGATTTCACAAATCGTAATCACCGGTGATCGGAGATCAACAGCTTGGTTCTCTGATTTTTGAACTGTCAAATGTTTCGATGGATATGAGCTGTCACACAGAACAGATACATAAAAATAATATGTCGATTACAAATTATAGCAATGTTGGATTTAGTGATTTCCGATCGAAACTGATCGCCAAAATCGTATATACTTGACATTTTGATAAAGATTCACTGTGATATTCACGCGCTTCTGGATCTGTTAATAGACCTTCATGGTACTATAAGTCCTATGCAAATTACACAGTAATTGATCTCATATGTTCTTTATTCGACCATTTCAAACAATGACGACCGAAATTCTCGAAAAAAAAACAGATGACATAAATTGATGGTCGCGAAAGCCTCAACAGATCCATCGCCATCTAATGGTGCTGATGTCAAATATAGTACCTTCACGATAAGATGTCTAGAATAATGGTGTAGGCACCCGTCAATTTTTGAATGGAATGACGTTCGACCAAATCGAAAATATTAGCAACGTGGCGGCGCCGCAATATCATTTCAGTGTATTTTCCGTTGTCAATTTGATGGATGTATCAACAGCTGATTTGCTAAAGTCAATTATGAAATGACAGCAGAATGGCATCTTTTTATAATGAAAGTTTTCTACTTTTCCTAAGAACTAATATACATCAGAATGTCAGGAATATAAACACAAATTATTGCTTGACAAAATTGTCTACCATTAACACGCCACGTTCGCCAGAATAAATTCAAGTATTTGAAATAACTGATAAAAGTCATAATTTGTGAATAGCGCCACCTGAAGTGGAAAGAACGAAACATTGCTAATATAATCAATTTGGTCACAACAAAATCTAATCAGTGCCTACACCATTATTCCAGACATTCTACTTCACAATAACGTTATTTTGAATAAATAAACTATAAAAATAAAAATAACTAATAATCAGTCATAAGGTGTGAATAGCACCATCTGGAGTGGTACGAAATCTAATCATTTTAGACATCTCTACTCCTACGCTAAGATTTTTTGGTGTTGGCCAACGGCGCAAAGTTGTAGGCAACTCAAATTACACACTATTACAGTGACTATAGTGGTAATATAGTCACTGTACACCCCATCTAACGGAGAGAAGTACCTACGAATAAGCGGTAGCGTAACTGTAACTGTAGCGACACCTAGTGGCCTCGCTCAAAAGGAGGAAAAACATTTCCTGTATAAGTGAAATTTTCATCGATTTTTTCGAAGTTTTATTGCATTTTATAATAACCAGACCTTAGACGAATCCATATATGAAGTTTCATAACAAACACTCCATCCGATCTCGAGTTATAAACGGTGTAACCAACATCTTTCTTATATATATATAGATGACAGCTTTGTTTTTAGAACGCATTGTGACCTGTGACTGTGAAGTAATAAATCACTTCGAGTAGAGCACACCTTTATTTTAGAATTCTGAAATATTATTTAGTTTTGAAAATGTATGTTCAAATTTTTGAAATTGATTTTACGACTTCTTCCTCCTGATTCAATTAATATGAATATTGCTTATATTTTTTCAACAAGTCGTTAATCAGGACGAGAACATTCATCATAAACTGATTGGAGTCCAATTTGAAAATACAAGATTTAATAATAATTTACAAATAAACACACCTGAAATAATAAATATTTTTATTATTATGTGCGTGTATCATGTTTCTAACTTTTAAATTCATAAATTGAATTGACATTTCTATGATGACGTCACCGTTTTGAAATTGTGGCATTTAAGCGATTCATGAACTGGTGACGTTTACTTCGAAATGTTTTTGAAATAGTTTTGAACCGTGATCACGCGAAAAAATGGCTTTAGTATTCACCGTTCATCTTGGGCCTTATCGACTTGGGAGACCCTACCGGAACTGTGTTCCGTCGACACCGCCCCAAGAGTCCTCACAGCAACTTAAGCCCTCACAACAACGACAAGGTGCTTATCTTTGTGAGATACCACGGGTTCATACAGGCTACTGCACGGAGCCATGGTGGTTCGGAAAATTAGGGACGATACGGGGTTGTGAATGTGCCATTTAGAGCTAACACACACCACCCTGTAGACTAGGAAGTCCTCGGAGTAAGGCAGGTCATTTCAAGCTAGCTTGTACACCCCGTATATTGGGAAATCCATAGAACAATGTAGGCCGTTTCAAGCTACTACACCATTCCACGACCCAGAGAGGAGAAGGATTGAATCAGGAAATAAGCATGGATGCTTGGAAAGGAACAGAGATGTAAATGCGCCGTTTCAAGCTACCATGTACACCCCCGCATATTGGGAAATCCATAGAATTATGTAGGCCGTTTGAAGCTACTACACCATTCCACGACCCAGAGAGGTAGAGGATTAAAATAAAGAAGTACAGTAATATACCGACAAACCAACAAAATAATATTGAAATGAAATAATCATACCTAATACGTACCTTGCCCATGCGTAACCTTTCTATTCACTTACTGTGCGGTCCTAGACCTGGGACACTCGTGCCTCATAAACTTGACCCCTTTTTGTTATAGATGAAGTGAATCTTAAATCAGACACCCGTCTTTCTGGGTAGTATCGGATTCTTACTGACTAAACACCACCACTGCGGTTAGTTCCGGGCATATGCCCATAAACCTTCCGTCTTATTATTTGTATATTTTCTCTTTCGCATTTCTTATGTTGACTCTTTGTGTTTATCCTTCCAATGAAATCTCTCTTTGAAAATGTGGAGTTCATTTTCGCAACTGGTCTCTGGGTCTCTTGCGGGTAGTTCTCGCTGTTTTTGCATCTTCAGCGGGGTCATAATCAACTAACCTTCTGAGGTCGTCATTTGGATGTTCACTAGCTCTTTCAACATTTCGTTTGATGAATGTAGTAATGGACTCCCATTTTATGTCTTTCCGGATTTGTTCATTCCTAATAAACCTTGGGGCGTCTAATGCCCATCTCAAAAAAAAAATCTGTACTTTCTACCCTCTTTATATGGGTTCTCGCTGCATATCCCCATGCTGTTGATCCATTGGTCAGCTGCGGTCTGGCAACTGCCTTTATGATCCCCAACTTCGTGTTTCTGTTCATTTGGGTCTGCCTATAATCGGGTATAACCTTTTGATGGCTACATTAGTTTTATCCACTGCATACTTGATGTGCTGTTTCCACGTTACTCCTTTGTCTTATATTCCTCCTAGGTATTTCACGTCATTCCGCCATTCTATTTCATTATGGACATCTTCGATTCCTTCGACAGTCTTCTCTTTTGAAGGTGTACTGCTTGACTTTTTTCTCCATTGATTTTGATTTTCCGTCTGTAACACCATTGACTGATATCATCTGCATCTTCTTGAAGTCTTTTGTGAATTATTTTCTTATTTCTGTGCCTAATTGCTATGCCCCTGTTGTCTGCGTATAGAGCAAGCAAGTATCTTGGATTTCTTGGTAAATCATGTATGTATATATTATAAAGTAGCGGTCCTGGAATGGATCCTTGAGGAACTCCTGCTTCCAAATATCTGAATGTGGAATGAACATTATCTATTTTCACACAAAAGTTCCTATCCCCCAAATAATTTCTTATTATTCCACATAGGTTGCGGTTATCATTTTGAATGCTATATGTATAGTAGTCCTGTAGCTTGTTCATTCTGAAATTCTTCTGTGATATACTCGGTCATTCTTAGGAGCTGTTGTTCAGTTGTTTTCTGAATCCAAATTGTTCACTTGGTATCGTCGCCAGGGCTTTCGTTTCTTCATTTCATCAATCGTTTTTGTGATTTATTATTTATCGGTGTGTATTCAGCTTTTTCATAACACTTTTGGATAAAAGAATTTGACACTTTACTTTTTGATCAGTTCGTAAAAACTGTATCATTTTATTTTATCTACTCCCATAGAATAATATATCTATACTAATATTATAAAGAGGAAAGATTTGTATTTTTGTTTGTTTGATACGAATAGGCTCAAAAACTACTGAATCGATTTCAAAAATTCTTTCACCCTTAGAAAGCTACATTATCCCCGGGTGACATAGGCTATACTTTTCGCCCGAAAAAATTAAGGATACCTACTATAACTTCAATAATTACAAAAAAATCAGCCAAAATCAGCTATTTTCACGTGCGCTGCAAAAACCGTAAGACTTACGTGGATACAATGTATGACGGAAATGTACCTCTTGAATAGTTCTACAAAAAAGTCCGCGATAGCATGTATCTATCTCTCAAGATTGACTTGCTATTACCTGTTTATGGTAATCAGATGTTTTCCAAAATTATGCACTATTTGGGAGTGTGTTTTTATGAATTGGGTATTGATCCTAATCCAACCTAATAAGTTATTTATCCCCAGTATTTAATTTAGAAAAAAATTGCCCTTCACATCATACAATTACAACGAGTACATCAAAAGATATGGCAGGTTGAAGTTTTGAAGATGAAACCGCCGCGTGAAACAAATTTCTACTCGGGCGAAGCTGGGACGGCCTGCTTGTCCATTATTAAACTGATTTTGATCTGTAATAATCTCTATAAACCAATAGTGTGAGGTAATAATAACTCACTCTAATACAAATAGAAAAAAAGTACCTTACGAAATGAATAAAAAAGTCATCTTGATGAATTACACCCCTCGCCTGACGGCTCGGGCTGCAAAATTCATCTGCGTGTGTTATGACTTACATTACCGCTCATTGAACAATATACTATTATTTTCATATATCTTTTGATTATCAAAATACATAGTTGCCAACCGATACATACAATCATGTCGAAGTTGAACAATGTTATCAACATTTCAACAATCGTCTGGCTGAGACTTTCTCCACAATTTTCCCTAGGGCTGGGAGTAGACTTATTGACCTATAGTTTTGAGGGAACTTTTTGTCTTCACCTGCTTCATTGAAAACAATCACTTCGGCAGTTTTCCATCATTTTGGAAAGTGTTCTCTTCGCATCACTCTATTTGCTATGCTAGTGAAAGCTGCTGTTCATTTCTTTGACATTTTCTTCAGCATGAGATTTTTAATTTTATCATCTCCAGGACCCTTTCTTGTTTTTAAATTGTTGATTATCTCTTTGATTTCAGCCGGGAAGGTTGGGTGAGGGGTTTTGCGATCATCTGGTGCTTGTTTCTTTGCTTCTACATTATCTTCAATAAATTCTCCTAGGTCTTCATCGTCTCCTTCACAATAATTTATCCTTGACTCCCTTTCTATAGTATCGGCAAGAGCTTTAGATTTATCGCTTTTTGAATATGTCATTTCATGCAATGGTGGAATTTGCGTTTTTTGATTGCGTAAATTTTTCTGCATTTTCCATGCAGAGTGGTCTTCTGTGTTTAGTTCACTGATTTTCTTATTCCATCTATTCGTTCTGAGATCCCTTAATGCGTTTTTAAGTTATCAAGCTATTAGTGATTCATGTAATTCATCAGAAGTGTTAAGTTGTGGAATATTCGTGATATATTTTTGTAGTTTATTTTTAAACTCGTCCCAAACGGTATGTTCTCTTGTTTGAGTCATTTAATTTCTAGGTACATGTCCTAAAATGAACTCTATCGGGTTGTGATCAGATGTACCATACTCTATGGTTTCAAGAGCAACATCTTGCTTTTTATTTTTCATTATCACATGTGTAGCACATCAGGGGTTCCATTACCACTAGGTAAATAGGTCGGTATATCCGGCCCCATGATCCTTTTCGGTGAATTCTTTCAATTTCTTGCCGTTTGTATTCTACGCTCTAGAATTCCAATGTTGTGATTTACAATTGAGTTCTCAAAGTATTATTCTTGGAAAATGTCCACCTTATAAAATCTTTATTTCCTCCTCAGGCAGGATTAAGTATTTGCGGTGGTTTATATACAGATAATACCTAAATGCTTCCTCTTCTTATTTTCACTGTGATCGATAGTTATTGTGATTTACGACCGCATTGAGGTAATGATTCACGTTTCTAAAGCTGAATACAGATTACTCTGACGTGACGTGTAAGGACGTCACGTCAGACGTGTACTGTGCTCCCATTGGCCTAATATGAACGTGAACGTCAAAATGTGAGTGATATAAAAATGCAACACATTGTTCTGTGCGTTCACGTTCATATCAGGCCAATGGGAGCACAGTACACGTCTGACGTGACGTCCTTACACGTCACGTCAGAGTAATCTGTATTCAGCTTAAGTTTCTTCTAACAAGAATGACAACGCCACCACCGTTTCCATTATTTCTGTTTCTTCTGAATATTTCGTAGTTTTCGAAGGAAATTCTATCATAACTATCGTCAGATTTTCTAGTTTTGATTGTTTGTTCCTTAGACCATAGAAAGAGGAGACACAGCATCTCATTCATAAATTCGGGAATTGATGAAGCCAAAATTCAGTCAGACCATTGAGTTTAAATATACATATATGCGTATATTTAAACTCAATGGTCAGACTTCAATGAGTGGGACGAAGAT
This sequence comes from Adalia decempunctata, assembly GCA_951802165.1. Classification (NCBI taxonomy): domain Eukaryota; kingdom Metazoa; phylum Arthropoda; class Insecta; order Coleoptera; family Coccinellidae; genus Adalia; species Adalia decempunctata. The sequence goes on along the minus strand of OX637696.1, from coordinate 57,496,567 downwards.
AGCATAAAGGATAGCAATATCATTTTACATTTATGTGGCAACATTGCAGAATCTAACTTTGAAAAATCCAGTGGCGTGTAGTTATTGATTTTGAAGAATGGAAATAAAATAACGAGTTGATAATCTTTTTATGGCGAATTCTTTCAATATTGGTACGAGGGCGGTTTATAGAAATGTGAAATTATTTTGTACTATAAATATATTTGAAGATTCGTAATAGATGCAAATGAATTATTGAACATATAAAAATGCGTAGCTTTTTTATATTACTTGGAATTAGTGAAAATAAGTATGAAAAATTATAGAAAAACAATTGATTCTTTAGGAAGTCAATTAAGGTATATAAAATAAACTACACGATTCATTAAATGCTGAAACTGACCACAAAAATGTGTAAATTCATGTGAAGGAATCAGATTTTCCTCTTCACGAGATTTTATAATAAATTGAGGTATTTTATCACGTTATTACAAATATGATAAGTAATGGCTGCAAAAAGCATCAAACCGAGTCATCAATATTTGAGATGAAAATCTACGGGGCGGCGAATTGCCGAGCGTACATTATATGCCTATGAACGGCGTTCAGTATGAAAAAAGCAACAATAATTCATGCCTTCTTTATTTATTCACAAAATTTAGCATAATTCCTTGAAGAAAATGAACCTCATTTATTCATCCACTATCCACATCATGAAGAAGAACATAATACAATCATAAAACCATAGTAAATCTACTGAATGCGATATTTAAATAAACTGGTCCATTTGTTGTTAACTGCTCCTCTCAAAGCCATATATAGGTACATTCTTAGTTCTATTTGGAAGGCAGAATCCAACAAGTTGGTACCAATATTAACATATCCTGAGAATCTTGTACCAGTACCAGGGATATGAAACTTCTTCTTGTCTTTGGACCAGAGCAGTCAATGCTTCTTTTATGATACCTGGACTTCCATCCACAGATCTATACTTTGAGATAGTTTCTAAAAGGGAGGGTTGTTGATGAATGTTTTTCTCACAGAATTGTATTCTTGGGGAAAAAAGAGGCCAATGTTAATGCGAAGGCTTTCAATCATGGGTTGTACGTTGTACTCCTGCTTGCTTGGATCTTTTAACATTCTTTGAAACGAATCTCTTGCAACTCCTGAATTAATGAATGCCTGAAAAGAAGAGAAGATTTTTTGATATGATCATGACTTAGTTGTCAGAGTTAATGGAATTTAAGAGATTTGAGATGAAATATTCACCTTATTCTTCTAATTTTAGAAGAAGATGGTGCCTCAGTGAAACGGGAAGATGAATCTCATTTCTCCACTGGCTCAATTTTTTCAACCCTGCAAAACAGATTACACCAGATATAATTAATCACTAATGCAACAAAAATTACAACCATTCCACCTGCCGGTAGGAGAACAGGTACTGGGAAGAGACTTATCAATTTATCGAATTTATCATATGTGAGATGCTTATATCTGATCCATCCCTCTGTTGAGTTTCCAGAGTACCGGCACAATGATGATTTTTTTGGTGAAATTGCTAATATTTGATTTCAATATTTTGGTTCTTTCTCTGGCAATTCCCAGAAACTTACCGTAAGGACGAAAGTTCGAAGATTGGTTTGGCAAGAACTCGGGCAAGAAGGGGATTGGCATCATTTTTGAGATATCTGGTACCATTCACTCGAATAACGAAATCTTTTAGCTCAAAGTGTTCGGAACATACAAACAGTTTCTGAGAAAGATCATCAAGTAATATTCAGGATTGAGAACCAGATGTTCCTCTTCTCAATATCAGAATGGAATCTGAAAGGTGAAATTCTAAAAATCTACGCCTCTGATACTAAGTATGAAAAGATTAGAACATACCTTTGCAAATTCAAGTTAGGATTCAAATAGTCCAACTTACCACACACAAGACACTTAAGAACCATTTTCTTATCGTATTTAGCTGGAGATATTCAAAAATAAATCCAAATAACGCTTTTAACATACAATGAAGCTCAAAATCTTGTTGACAACACTGTTCGAATTGTCAGAAATTTCATAGAATAAAGATGGCGGCACGTAATTAATGAATGAACTGGACATAGATTCAAAAAACCGTATTGCCAAACGTTTTTATACATTAATCTGGGGCAAAAAGATCGATCCGTTTCGCGAACATTTACATATACTTAAGTATATGTAATGTGAAGAATGCACAATAGTTGAAGTAACCAATACTCGTTTCAGGTATTTACGCACAAATGAGTAAATGAATTTCAATCTAAGAAACTTTTCATTTTGATTGAGAGTTTATTTATTAGAAAATTCAACGAACGTCACAACGTTGCAAAAATTTCTACTATATTTTGATTCCGTAGTATTACCACAGAATACCTAACTACACAGAAGCGTCTTTCCGACTTCCCGCCAAAACTTTATTTGATGACGCTTGTGCCTTGCTAGGTAGTACAAATGTCAACGTGAAATTTAAACTTCCAGCTGGACCCATAGAATTATAAATGAAGTATAGAATTATGTCACAGAATACCCTAAATTAGTTAGGTATTCTGTGATTATCCGCTCAAAAGTGACATATGTACCTAGGAGCATAGAATAATTCTATGCTCCTAGTATGTACTACCTAACAGAGAATGAAGGTCACGAAAATTTGCCCCTTGAAGATCAAAGTGCCGACGCTAAGTGACGCTTCTGTGTAGTTAGGTATTCTGTGGTATTACAATCACCCAGTTCAGTTCTGATGATTTTGAAACTTGGCTTCACTATTTATTATTGAAAGGTGTGTCTCCTCTTTCTATGGTCTAAGGTTTGTTCATAATTTATTTATTTCCAAATAAATTTTTAAATTTCTTCTCGAATTCTCTTCCAAATCTTTGCATTATTCTGCTAAATATTTTCTCGATGAGTTTGTCGAGTTCATTTCCAGAGTCTTCTCTTCTGGCGGGATTAGGTTTTGTGGACGAGTTCTTCGTTTTTTTTTACTTGTGGGTTTTCAACAGCAATATCAGTCTCCAGTCGTTCTACCATTTCATTGGTAGGGTTTTTTTTTGTTGGTATTCTCTTCTTGGTTAGATTTTTTGAGCGCCTGATGTCCACTATGGTTACATAAAACGCATGTCGCGTTCCTTTCGCCTTCTTTTTTGGGTCAATACACACTATTTTGTTCAATGTGGTCTTAAACACTTTACGCATCTCCACGGAAATGTGCATTTCCAAATAAATTTTAAAATTTCTTCTCGAATTCTTTTCCAAATCTTTGCATTATTCTGCTAAATATTTTCTCGGTGAGTTTGTCGAGTTCATTTCCAGAGTCTTCTCTTCTGGCGGGATGAGGTTTTGTGGACGAGTTCTCCGTTTTTTTTTTATTTGTGGGTTTTCAACAGCAATATCAATCTCCAGTCGTTCTACCATTTCATTGGTAGGGTTTTTTTTTGTTGGTATTCTCTTCTTGGTTAGATTTTTTGAGCGCCTGATGTCCACTATGGTTACATAAAACGCATGTCGCGTTCCTTTCGCCTTCTTTTTTGGGTCAATACACACTCTTTTGTGCAATGGGCTCTTAACCCTTTACGCATCTCCACGGAAATGTGCATTTATTTTGAGCATGTCCATATCTCTGACAGCGATGGCACTGTCCTGGACCTTCCGGCTTCTATTTCGATACAAAGGCTGTAGATATTTTTGATTTGGAATATTTCCTTGTTTTGCGTTTTCGCAAGGTAGAGAGGGATAGCCTTGTTTGACACTCTCGTCACTTCAGCATCCTTAATACCTTGGAGTCCTAATTCATTCTTAATCACTTCAATATCCGCGTCAAGTGGCAAGTACCTTATAAGTCTTCTGCAGACGAGGCAATGATTTTAATGCCGCTTCAACCGTTGCCCAATTATAATTTATCTTCTTGCTGTCGGGTTTTGTATATTTCCGTCCCCATCATTGTTTTTGGGAGGGACAACTGTAAAGGGTCGTTTATACTGGCCCGTAACTTAAACTTTTCCCTTACCCTAAGAGTTGAAACATAGAAATTTAATGCTATGGTTTATACTCGAACTTCAACTTATTCCCTTACCTAGAAGTTCATGAATTTTACGGGAATAATTTAAGGGCATCCAATAGCATGCGAGAGTTTACCTTCTCTATGGTCAACTGTCATCATATAATTCTTTAATCTATGACTGTCATGAATTGACTGAATTGAGTTGGTAGCACGTTTTCGTTTCATCTACTTCGTTGATCGTTATATTTTCATTTTGTTTACCCCAGAGAAAACATACAAATTTAGCTTCATACTACCGCAAAGTATTTATCAACGTGAAGATGTATGAGATATCGAAAAAATTTGATGCTGATATTAAACTAATCCAATAGACGAGTCCCTTCATGCTGGCCAACCAGGCCAACCGTTTAAAAATGCCTGAAAATCACTTCCCTTTTTTTCCCAATGATTTAACTCTTACCTGAAAGCTTTAATCCTAATGAGTATATCCTGAAAATATTAGATGTCACGAAGGTCTTCATCAAAAGCTATAAATTTTTGTTTTCTTAGGGTTTCATCAATGGAAAATAAATATCCCCACCAAAATGTTTGAATGGAGAATTTGAATTTTTCGAATCAAATGAGGATTTCGCTTGAGTTTGTTTTTTATAACATTTCTGATGAATGAGATGTTTCTATTAACAGTGTAAAAATGATGCAAGATACTGCAGAAATATCAAATTTAAATTTCATTAATTTCCGAAGAAGGAGCAATCGTATAAAGACCTGTTGCAAGATGTAAAACTGATTATTATAGGTGTTTTCTTTGAATTCGTAGAGATCATAGGAAGACTTTAAGTGAATTAATGTATTATTAACCCTGTATTGTGGAGTTTATTAAATATAGGTGCATAATTGGGTTTTCGCTTCTATTTGGATAGAAATTCTACGAGGAATTCAAAGGAAATTAGGGAAATGAATGATTGTTTTTAATGTTCTTTATTTGCATGGAAACTTACTACAGAATAACAACCCAAAAATATTTACAACTGCCATAGACTATGATCTGGATGTGAATAAGTTCTGATGCCGCATGAGAAATTAGGATCATTGTACTGGAAAATCATTATAATGAAGTATCACTTTGAAATCATAGTATATGTAATCATGTAATGAAATCATAGTATATGTAAAGTGGTAAATTCATCAATTCAACATCAGAACTTGGCCAGTGTATACCAGATCTCAAAATAATAAATACAGACAATATATTCACTAAAAATATTGTTCGCAGTTGATTGAGAAACTCCCTTAAAAATGGCTACTTCACAAACAGTTTCAGTTTTATTAATACTAGAACTAATCTCTCTGGATCAATTTATTTATGGATTTTTCAATCTGGATATAAATCTGAAATTAACTAGACATAATCGTCCACATGAAGGGAACAAACTCATATATTCTTTGCAGCATGGTTCCCATCCATAGTTTGTCTATCCATGCTTTTCTCCAGTCCAATTTATGCAATATGCCAAAGGCATTAGTGATATTCCGTGTTGAGGCATCTTTCTCAGGAAATTTATCAAAACGAACAGCCGTGTTTTTACTTTTCCTTGAGGAGCAATTGAGAACAGTTTTTTCCAGTACTAGTACTTTGCTTAAATTGTTATATAATCATCTACTGGCCTAAAATTCAAATATATCATGAGGATTGAAACATGAAAATCTTTTCGTGCAGATAGATACCTACTTCACCTTTTCTGAATTCCATTTTACAGAAAGATGAAGTCACAGCTCAGTACCTCGAATTACGAGGATCATATCCCTCAAGAATACCTGAAACAGCCATTGATTTAGAATAGATATTCTAATTATCTAATTTCTAAGTCAATGAAAACAGCTTAGGAGCAAGTAAACATATAAACAAGTCGTTTTCTAGGTTGGAAAGTCATAGATTTCCATTAATGAAAACATAAGAAAACAAAAATTTATAGCTTTTGATGAAGGATACACTCATTGGGATTAAAGCTTTCAGGTAAGAGTTGAATCATTGCGAAAAAAAGGGAAGTGATTTTCAGGTATTTTTAAACAGTTGGCCAGCATGAAGGGACTCGTCTATTAGTTGAAAAGTTCCCTCATATCTACGATATTGACCGAGATCCTTCTTGGCACTAGAATATTCATGGTCATTTATTTCTAATGAAATGAAAATTCCTGGTAAGTAATGAATAATTTGAATAGTTATTGCTTTAATCAATGAATTGAATTTTGCAGCTTCAGATTGTGTAAATAGGTGGAATACCCTAAGGAACAGGTTTTCTAAAGAACGAAATAAAATAACCCCTTCTGGATCCTCTTCAGGCAGGTCCAAAGAATGGGAACTATTGAAATACATGCAATTTCTACACACCCACATGAGGAAAAGAAAAACGTTTGGCAATTTGCCTGAAGAGAACGAAGTTCCTAAAAGAGTAGTGCAGGAACTGTCTGAAGAGAATTGTTCAGGAATTAACACTATTTGTTATGAAAATTTAGATAGTGACTTGGAATGCACTCGAGATTCCTTTGACAATGAAATTTTTGGGGAAGTACTCCTAAAAATAAAAATCCCAAAAATCCTGATATGATGCCAATTATAAATGAAGCAGTTAACGTTCTGAAGTCACTCTCTTCATCTGGCAAACAGGGCTCCAAAGAACTATCTGTTGAAAATTTTTGCGATAGTTTACATGATGACTTGATGAAAATGGACGCAAAAATTAAGACAGTGTAAACAAGGCATTTTGAGGCTTATTGATGAATATTCAGATGATTAGTTTTCTATATTCATAATAATAGGAATAAATTGTTTACTAAATTTATTTGTTTCATTCTCTTATTCAACCATTCCCCTCCTAGCAGTAACATCACAGAAAATGATAATAATTTTGGGCTCCATTAGTGTCTTTACTGATCTCATTTTAGTTTCTGTATTTATATTTAGGCATAGGGAATGACATGATATTAAAACCTTAAATTCTCATCATGACATTATACAAATTTCTCACAAGACTCAAGAAAGAGATATTTTCACCCTAAGTTAAGATTTGGGTAATGGATGATTTGCGAGAAAAATAGAAATATGTATATTTAAAACATTTAATTTTTTTTATTTATTAAACAGAGTGTCTGAACATGATGTAAAACAATACAAGTAAATAATATGTTAAAAAAAAATATTTCTGATGTATGAAACAAGTTTCTTGATCAGCACAAAAATGATTCAATAAATAGCTTTTCTAATAAATAAAACAAGTAAATGGTTTTAGTGTACATAAGGAATGATTTATAAAAAAACAATTACTGTACTGATACTGAACAGCCACATGTCAAACGAGGTGTGGACCATGATAATTATGTATTTGGTTGTGACTTACGCCTAACATAAGTAAGCTGCCAAGGTACCTCTCCTTCATTATTTAGGTAGTTTTTCATAATGTCTCTTGATTCAATAGAGTTCCTATCGGAATTATTTGGACCCGAGCGTCCTAACCTTGAAAGATTGGATTCAATTCATATATTCTATACCAATATAATTTGGCATTTGACCCTTGGATTCCAATACTTCTGTTCTCATGAAGTTGTGTAAAGCAATGGCAGCTGCAGTGATTACCTCGGCTGTTGTAACGTCTGCAATTATATTATGCCGAAAGATTCTCCGACGAGAAGCCAGAATACCAAAGGCATTCTCTATTGTTCTGCGTGCCCTTGATAGACGATAGTTGTATACATTCTTGGGTTCCTCCAAATTTCTTCCTTAATAGGGACGAAGAAGATATGGCTTCAAAGGAAAAGCTTCATCTCCAACAAAAAAATATAGAAAATTTACATCAGACCCAGGCAGACTTTTTTCAGGGGGTAGTTTTAAACTACCCGAATCAAGAGCTTTGCCGAAAGCCGATTCCCGGAATACACCCCCATCAATTTGGGAACCAAAAGATCTAATATCCACCAAGGTGAATCTATAGGATGCATCACACACAGCCATCAGAACAATACTGAAGGTTTTTTTATGATTAAAAAAATTGGATCCATAATTTTTTGGTGCCTGCATCACAATATGTTTGCCATCAATAGCACCACAACAGTGTGGTAGATTCCACTTCTCCTCGAATTCATTTGCAATAGTCTTCCAATCTTGCATAGTCGGGCGCTTCAAATATATTGGACTGAGAACATCCCAAATAGCTCGACATGTTTCTCTCACCACCACAGACACTGTGGCCTTGCCAACAAGGAACGACCAGGACACAGATTGCATGCTACACCCATGGGCCAAGAAACTGGAAAAGGAAACATATTTATAATATAGCTATACCATGGGCATTGCTCATTAGTTCACTTACTATAATGTCATTACATAGATGCATAGAATACCTGGTGTAACGACTCCTTTCTAAAAATCGTGACCAAAATTTGTAGATCAAAACGGCATTCTAGATTTCAGATTTTGGTCTAGTTCCGGAATAAATCCGCAATTTTTATCGGTCGAGGCGCTACTGCGACAACGACAAATAGCGCGACCCCTTTCGGGAGAAATGAAAAGCACCACAAAATGTCACATTTTCGATCGACAAGAAAGTCTTAAACAAAATCTAATCAGTGCCAACACCAGGTATTTCTATGCATCTATGTCATTACTATTACTAAACGTCTTTCTGGTAGCGCGCTTGATTAATTTGTGTCCTACCAACTGCAACAGTTTATAAAAACAAATTCTGTCCATTCTTATGTATGAGAAAAATTGCTCAGGATCCATGGTTTTCATATTGCCGAACAAATTAGTGAAATGTCCCCCAATTTGAGCGGAATGATTTCATTTATTATTACTTTCTTGGTATTTCGCCGAAAATAATCGAAAACACAAAGAAAGTAAATATAAGTTCTCTTATTCTTTGAATTAATAATACTGGAGGTTTCATTAAATACATTAATTTAATTACTTACATCATAAATACAATTTGTAGATATTATATCTAAGCGAATATCAATTATTACTGCATTTCATTTCAGGTGTAATACATAAAAATATGTCTCACATTTCTTTTGTGAAGTATAAGTTTGATTTCGGTTCTAGTCAATTGAATCAAATAAATTGAATTCGCTTCAAAAAGACAATAACAATCACAATGAAAGTTCCGCACAAACAAAATTTATATGACGATCCATTTAGGGAATATCACATTTACATTTAGGGAATATCACAGTCACATACTCAGTTGCAGGAACGTCCATTATAATTTAAAAGTGTCATTAAAATCCTAATGCCACATTAAACATGGTTTCCTGCCACATAATACCATGTTTAATGTGGCATTAGGATTTTAATGACACTTTTAAATTATAATGGACGTTCCTGCAACTGAGTGACAGTTCATTATCACAAATGTTTATGGCATCACAGTAACATGAGTTTATAATATACAGGGAGTCACAATCGGGTAACATCCACCACTGGTGCTAGAAAACAAAACAAAAATTGAGAGTATCATCATCTCACAGCACACTCATCACCAATGTGTACAGTTGAAAAATATGAAATAAAAAATAAAATATATATTCTTATAAAAATAATTGAAAAAATATATTCTGTATATCTATATCGGAGTGTGTAGAACCTCAGTCTCTTCTGGTCTCCATCAGGTAAATTTTATCACAGAAAAGGTATTATGACATATTCTTCATCAGGAGGGGCATGACGAAATTCAAAGTGTTTCCATCTTAAAGAAATCCATGTATATAATACTGAAGTTTGTACCGGAAAATGATGATTACATGAATTCTTACTTCGATCATCACTATCTTTCAGATATTTAGAAATAACTCATTTCCAATTTAATTTTGAAATTTATTTAGAAATATGATGTTGTTAGCAAAATTCATACTTGGAAAATTCTTCAACATATTTTTCCTTGATTTTATTTTCTATACCATTAGTTATAGTTATAGTGAAAAGGGGTTACAGTCCACTGCGACCTTAAGGTCTATTGTGCCCCCTGACAGAACTGTCATCATCGCGCCTCCTACAGCTCACCCTCCAGTTCCAGAGATTTGGTGAAATCCAGTATCTGGGACGGCTTCAAGGAGGATAACTCCCCACTTCTACAAGTTTCTTGTCCAAAGCTATCTTTCCTTTGGCTTACAATGGCATAGCATTCCGTAACCAGGTGAATAGGAGTTTCTTCCTCCTCCCCACAGAATCTACACTCATCAGTGTCCGATAAACCCATTCTCAACAGATGCTTCTTTAGGCGACACTGTCCTGTGAGAAAGCCAGTGAGTAGGTGAAGTTGGTTTTTACTGAGATCCAGATATTTTTTGGATCTAGCAGTTTCAAAGTTCCGGAGGAACTTTTTGGAGTGATCCATTCCTGGGAGATTCCGCCAGAGTTTTTCTCTTTCGGTTTTCTCCTTCAGCATAAATTCCTTCTTATAGGTGCATTTTCCTATATCACAGAAGGGTTCTGGGCCAGTGAGTGGCGTCTGTGCGCCCTTTCTGGCCAGTTTATTGGCCTCTTCGTTTCCTACGATTCCCGAATGACCGGGAACCCAGATTAAAAAGACCTTATTCTTCTTGCCTACCTCATTGAGTTTGTTTCGGCACTCCCAAATCAGCTTTGAGTCAATGACGTAGGAGCTCAGTGCTTTAATAGCAGCTTGACTATCTGTATGAATAGCTATCGATATAGCTATTCATACTAGTTTCTTTCTAGATGTATATCTAGACATCTTCTGATTGCAAGTATTTCCGTTTGAAGGACGCTTGTACAGGAGCCTAGCGATAGTGCACACTTGGTACTTGTCCCGTAAATCCCAGCGCCAGCTCCTGTAGCGGTTTTAGAACCATCAGTATACCATTTCATTGTATTTTCTTTGAGATTGTAGTTGGTGTATTCCCTTTCCCAATCTTCTCTTTTACTTAGCATTGTACTGAAGTTTTTCTCAGTGCTTACTTTCTTGATCATTACATCGCTAGGAAGGTTTGCAAATGAGGTGTAGTTATTCAGAGAGGACCAAGCTCTCTGAAACCTGACTCTCTCATTACCTGCTCCTTCTTTAGATACTCTGAGGATGGCCTCATGGGCTACCCTATCAATCACTAGATGTAGAGGTGTGAGGTCTGTGATGATCTCAAGCGCCCTGGTTGGGCACGTTCTCATAGCTCCCGTGATGCACACACAGGCAAGCCTTTGTACTTTGTCGAGCATTTTCCTCGTACTTGCCTGACTTGTCTTTGCAAACCAGGCTACTGCCCCATATGTGACTATAGGTCTTACAATCATGACGTACATCCATCGCAGTATTTTTGGGTTACAGCCCTAATTCCTGCCGCATAGACGCCTGCATGCCATCAGAGCTCTTGTAGCTCTGCCAGTAGCATTATCAACATGCTTTTTCCACAGAAGTTTGCTATCCAGTGTTATTCCTAGGTATTTGACTTCAGACCCCCACTCCAAGATATTTCTGTTTAATACTAACGTTTTCATGGCTGGAAGTTTCCTCTTCCGAGTGAACGGAATCAATGTGGTCTTGGTTGGGTTGATGTTCAGCCCCACTGACAAGCACCACTGCTCAATAATTCTAAGGCCCTTCTGCAATACACTGTCTATTGACATCAAGGAATTTATAAAGTTTGTGATGTGACAACTCAATAAAATTAATAAATTTTTTACTTACCTACGTATTTAAGCCTGGAAGTACCTATCATCATTTTCTTTGAACATGACATATAAATGTTCATTGGATGTTTCCTCTGATTTTATTTTTTTTTACATTCGCTAAAATTCAAATTTAATTTCTTTGAAACATATCCCGCTACATAAGATAAAGCGTATTTATCTTCGAACATTTCGTCTACATCATAACTGACATCTCCTACCAAATACCAGATCGACCACATCCCAATTTTGATCAGCCTTGTACTTTCCTAAAAATTCACCAAAATTTCCTAGGGTTTTACAAAAATCTTCTTCACAATTAGAAGTATTATTACAAGGTGCGCTCAAATTATTAATTACTAGCTGGCCCGGCGAACTTTGTTCCGCCCTAATGATACTTACGGTGGATTTATTTCACAAATCCACTCTGATTTTTGAGCTGTCAAATGTTTCCATGGATATGAGCTATCACACAGAACAGATACACAAAAATAATATGTCATAATATGTCAATCACTAATAATGGCAATTTTGGATTCAGTTATTTCCGCAAATATATCTTTTACCCAAACAGAAATTCAAAAACGTTTCAAAAATTATGAGGAAAGATGAGAATGGACAATTCACGATTGAAACTGATCGCCAAAATCCGATATTCTTGAAATTTCGATAAAAATCCACTGTGATATTCAACCGCTTTTTGATCTGTTAATAGCCTTTCATAGTACTATAAGCCCTATGTGAATTACACGGTAATTTATGTCATATGTTCTTTTTTCGACCATTTCAAACCACGACGACCGAAATGCTCGAAAAAAGAACAGATGACATCAATCGATGGCCACGAAAGCCTCAACAAATTCATCGTCATTTAATTGTGATAATGTCAAATATAGTACCTTCACGATTAAGTTATTTGGAATGAATAAAACTATAAAAATAACTAATAATCATCAGTCATAATGTGTGAATAGCGCCATCTGAAGTGGTTAGAACGAAAAATTTCTCATATCTCAACGAAATCTAATCATTTTAGACATCTGTACCCCTACGCTAAGACATTTTGGTTTTGCCCAACATCGCAGAGTTGTAGGCAACTCAAATTACACACTATTACAGTGACTATAGAGGGAATATAGTCACTGTACACACTATTTGTTTATATCGCCATCTAACGCGGAGAATATCAAATGAAGTACAAACGAATAAGCGGTAGCGTAACTGTAACTGTAACTGTAGCGACATCTAGTGGATTTACTCAAAAGGAGGAAAAGCATTTCCTGTATAAGTAAAATTTTCATCGATTCTTTCAAAGTTTTATTGTATTTTATAACAACCAGACCGTAGACGAATCCATATATGAAGTTTCATAACAAACAGTCCTTCCGATCTCGAGTTATAAATGGTGTCACCAACATCTTTCTTTTATATATATATATAGATGACAGTTTTTAATGCTACAAATTCAAGTCAAGTGGGATTTATATTGAAACAACCATGTTGCCTGATCTGTCCAAAGAGATTTTCAATTCGGTCTTGATTTAAATTCCTCAAATTCATGAATTTCACACCTTTTGATTTCAAATTTTTCCATGATAGCATGATAGCCCTCAAAGTCAATTGCCGCCCTTCAGCAAATTTGAAATTTCTGATTTTTCAATCACTTTCCAAAATTTTCCAGTTACTAATTTCCTGCAACATGTCGGACTAAAAATCTAAATGAGGAGAATTATCAGACAATGCACAACGAAATTTTCTACCGCCTTTGTTACATTGGGAACTATTTAGCGAGTCAAATAAGTTATCCATAGTATGACAAAATTCCGCGGCAAGCAAGGCTTCTTGAAGTAAATCACCACTGTCATGGAAGATTTCAATAGCTGCAGCTACAGTTTGACTGTGTTGTTGTGCAGCCACTTTCACTCTCATTTTCATAAACCCGTTACTAGTGAAATCAAAATATCTTTCTTTTAATTAAGTGAAACATTTATATGTCCGTTTGCACTTATCTGCAAGGAAAGCTTGGTGAATATGACCCATAGTAGCAAACTTTGCTTTGTCAAATTCAATTCTGCAATTGACCAACGCATTTCTGGTGTTCTTAAGGAGATGAGGGACATCAAAAATTGTTGCAACTTATTCATTGTTCACTACAAAGTGGTAGGGAGAAGGCTTGTCATTAGTGTGGGTTTGTGTGAGGGCTGCAATTGCAGCTCTGTTTGTGCTACCCTGATCACATATTGTTGCACAAACCTTCATACCTACTCTTTGTAATTCTTCAATCACCTTTACAATGAGATGTTTCAAGTCAACAGTTTTGACAGTGTCCTTCGTAAAAAAATATGCTACTGGCATTTTGTACGTTTTGCTGATACCCCGAATCATTAAAACCAGAGCATGGTTTGATTGGGCAGAAGTTCGACCTGATGGGCCTAAATCCACAAATCCAGAAATTCTCTGTTTTTCAGCTTCATAATGTAAACCACTACTTGAGTTCATCCCATCAAACATGAGTGCACAACAGCGATCAAGTTAATCCATTTTTTCAGCTTGAAGTTTTAAATGCTCCAAGACAGGTTTGATAAGTCCACAATCAAATGGTACGGAACTTAAAACATTTTTGAGTGTTCTAATTGACGGTAATTGAAGAAAAGCTCTCTGAATAATATACGCGAGCTCTCTTGGAGAGAAGAAATGGACTGTTGATACCAATTCTTATTGCCTCGAGAAATTAAAGAATAAATGGATGTTTGATAGAATGAATTCCACAAAGTAAATACTGAAGGAATGGTACTTACGTTTGTTCAGATGAAAAGTTACGTATCTGCTTCTTTCTGGTTTCATGTGGTGTTGTGCAGGGTAAAAGTTCTTATCACATACGAATTCACTTTGTATAAAGGGTGGCGATAACTGGCGAACTAAAGGCCGACGACGGGGCTTCGAGCTAAGCCGTGTAAAAACGATATGCGACTAAAAGGCAGGTTGCTTGGAGGACTGAGCAGGTATATGCAGGGGGATGAAGCGCTAGTAGGTAAGACCGGCAACACGATCCATAATACACATACGTCCTTTCCACTTTTAAATGGCTGCCGAATCGTATGATGTAGCTACGACAAACGTTGAAGTGGATTGAAATGACAATTTTGACGTATGAATAAAATAAGTGGAGTGATGTAAACAAGTGGAATGGAGAATTAAATGGAAAAAAATTACATAAATTGTGATGTAGGGATTAAGAGGATATAATCGAATTATTCTTTTTCAGGTTTATTTTCTCACAACTCGTAACGATATTATAGCATGTCGGAATTTTTATTTTTGATGAATGATTATCTTGAATAATTTTCTCTAGAACCTCCAGAACATACATCAGTTATAGAGAATTCTATTTGAAAGGTGAGTTGTAGCTCTTATATTTTCTGATTGAGAATTTAATTGCGATACAAAGTCTCTGTTTGAAGTTTTGTTGGATCAAGTTCTTATGAAGTTAACTGACTCGAAATATAATGATCTGGCAATTCTGTTTATTTGAAGTCTGTATCTTATCCAGATATTTAAAAATGTTCAAAGATAAGCACTAACTATTTAGAATCATTCTCATTTGAAAGAAGAAATGGCATATTAAGTAATCGAGTCTCCAATCATGCTTTGATGATCAGCGTTATTGATTACCTGACTGAATGCATCTCTGGGCGGGTTGTAACTCAGCAGGTTAACCTCTGGTTTCCGTTGACCATTGGTTAACGTTGATTGGGTTGTTGTATGACAGAAATCTTGAAGTTAACCAGTCAGTTCACTGTCGAATTTCCAACCATCTAGTTTTGAGAGTTTAACCTATGGTCTAGACAAAAAAAGCACAGAAAATGCTTTTAGATTGACATACAACATGAATTTTTGAACGATCAACTTTCAAACTAATCTAAACTGAAAATAATCTATCCTATGTGTGTATTGTGTTGATTAGAAATTGCTCTGCTTGTTTAGTTATTCGAAATGAATATGCAAAGAGAGAATCTGCGTGAGTTAAATCTCACTGATGATGTCGATGATGACGACTTTATGGAACTTGTCGAATTAGAATCATTTCCGAGGAAAAAACGAAATTTTAGACCGAGGGATGATCATTTTTTTAAATGGTTATTACGCAATATTTAGAGGCACTCCTGTAACTCATTTAAACATTTTCAGGGCTAATATTTTTAATGTACAGGTATTACAACACAGCTTGCCGTTGAAATAAAATAACAAAAAATATCTTACTACAATAATTATGTTTTATACACCCAATTCTTTTAATAATTTTTTCTCCTGTAATTTCAAAATTGCAATTTTCAATGCATGTTCCTCCTTCTCATGAAGCAACTTCTGTTTATGCAGTTCTTCATTGTGCCTCAATTTTTGCTCATGTTCATCTAAAATGCACTTTTGCTGTGTTGATAAATTATCTTGTTTAGCTTTTGCCCACTCCGATAATTTAGTCCTCAATGTAATCTGTAACGAAATCTTTGCCTGCACCTACACGAAGATGAATAAACAGATAAACAGTTTCGGAATATGAATTCTGAATAAAAACTTACAGTCAGAGTGTCACAGATTACAGTTAGATTATGACAGAATTATAAAAATATTCAATGGATTCTCTGATCTGGGTTCAGTGTGGCCAATGAAAAGACAAAAAAGAGAGGTTTACTTGACCATCATCTGATTTTTCATGTTACAACAGAAATTGACCTAACCTTACTTGGCAGGTTAACCATTAGTTTCAAGACCAAGTGGTTAACCAACTGAGTTACAACCCGCCCTCTAAGATGTTGGTTTATCTAAAATTTTGGTTTGTTTTAAGTGTCATCAATGAACGTTACCTGGCAGTAAGAAAAACAAAAATGTTTGTTTTTTTGAGAAGATACAAATCCACCTGACGGTGACCTGTATGGAAACAATGAAAATGAGATACCTAAACAGTTGCGATGAATGATTGTGATAAATAATAATGTCAGAGAAGATATATTTCTAACTTTCCAATGAATATGTTGAAATGTGAACAATTTTGTGAAGCTAAATAAATGGATCTTATGATAGCTCAGTTTTATTCGAAATAACAAGAACATTTCACTTCCCATGAATTTTCGTTACTTTCGAAGTCAACGAAAATCATGGGAAGTGAAAATTTGCAAAACAAAATCATAATTTAAATAAAGCTCAAAAGCCAAAACTTTTCAAGTCGGTAAAGAAGGTTTCTGTATTATCTTCAATTCTCCACTTTTAAATGGCGGCTCAAAGCCATTTCTGTGGTTTGAACTGTCAGTGGTGTTGCCATCGTTTAGTAGGGAGGTAGCATTTCTTTTATTAGATGTTCTGTGGGTATATGCTTGTAGGATTTTTACAACAGCCATAGAATCTCACAGAGCACAGAAAATCCCGTTCTTATTCTCAACTGAGTAAGCCCATCCTATGTATAGACTTTGTGGTATAATAAAACAAATGTGTGAATTCTGAACACTCTCAGATATCTGTAGAGTTTTGGTCTTCGTTTATAAATTGAGAGTGTAAAAGCTTCATCCCTAAATGTCTGAGTTTTTATGAATTCTTTTGTGACATCATTCAAATTTTTCTTGATCAACTGAAATCTTCCATCATCATATAAATTTTTTAAACTTTTCGAACTTACATGAGCTCTTTCATTTTTGAGTTGCGATTTTAATTTTGACAATATGGAAGTTACATTTTGACGAATTTTATACATTAGCAAGACACACACGAAAGGGAAATCTGTAAGATCTGATCCGCAGTCAAGATCTGTAACAGATCTGGACTGCGGATCAGATCTTGCAGATTTCCCTTTCGTGTGTGCCTTGCTATTGCTGTTTGTTCCGGTGTTAATTCTGGCGATTTGAGACCTAATTTATCTCATATGCCAGTTCTTTTTCAAACATAAATGAATATGGATCTGAACTGTCCGTACTAGTTAGACTAGTCTTGGAGCATTTACTACTAACTGGATATGATTCAGGGCGTTGCTCTACAGTCTACATCAATAGAATTTGTAGGAATTTCTTCTGTGAATTCAACATCATCATTCTAAATAGAATTAGAATGAGAAATGGAAGCGCGATTTTCGAATACAGAGTTTAGATCAGATTTCAAGATATTAGATGAATAGCTATGGTCATTCAGAATATTTGCGTTTGAAGGAAACTCCATTTGGAGGTATGGGTTTGGAGTGGCCAGAAATAGAATGTTGGGCTGTATTTGGGAATTTGATGCATGAATTTGTACTGTCTCATCCGGAAATGGAATTTTGGGCTGTATTAGGGAAACATAGTTACGTTCCCTTAACAAATTGTTTCTTGACGGGGATAGAGAAAGAACATTTTTTTCAGAAGGCCCATTAAAGTAACTTCAGTAAAGTCTGAAACTGAAAAGTGGTCAACGCATATATGTATATAGAAATTCGATACGTTTGTACAAGGACTCAATTTACAAATTGATTTCCAAGACTATAAAACTGTGGGATCATTTGGGAAGTGAAAACATCTTTCATTTTTATAACTGAATAAGGGTGAACCGCTATAATAAGAATTTCTACAAGAAGGATACTTGCAAGAGTATTTACTATTTAACATGCTTTTTGAATGATGAGGCCTCAAAAACCCTTGACATTTTGACTAATTTGATACAATGACATTATTTATATTGATATTATATTTCAAATATTGGCAGAACTAAACTTTCAGATAAACTATTCAGTTTATATATGTGCATATCTCACCTTTCACATAAACCCTCTTCAATTTTCAATTCTGTTGGTTCTTGAAAAAAAAATTCAATCTTCTATCATAAATAATAATTTTTGTAAAAGGTCAAGATAGTTGGAAGAAAATGCACCTGAAACAAAATATTCAATTATTTCTACATCACATTAATATTGCACCCCCTGATACTCTCTAGACGGTTCACGACAATGTTAATTGATGTGAGGAAAATCAGCGCTCCAAGTGCTTGGTATTGGTAGGTACTATTGTGAATCGCGGGAGCTTTGAATCTAATGCTGAATTTTTTCAATGCTATAAAGAACTGCGAACAACACTTGATTAGTGTTGTTTGAAGTTCTAAACAGCATCTCAAATAATGGCAATTTCCGAAAAATGATATATAAGCAGATTGATTATCACTTTTTGACATTATTGAGGTTTGACATTTTTGAGGTTCATGAAAGAAAAACAATTTTATGATTATTTAGTTTATTAATGGAATCAAAGCAATAAAATATTTTGTGCCATTACATGTTTAGGTTGTTCAATTTTTTCACCCTGTCCAAACGAATTTTATTCGCGAGCTTTTTGACTTCGTTTTAACTTAGTACAGTTGCTTCTTCCCTTGAATGATTTGGTACACATCTTTGCACCAAATATGAACAATTGTTCAAATGCATTTTCAAGTGATTTCTTTATAAAAGGTAAGAAAATCTTCTGATTTCACAATAATAACCCAAAGTGATTGGATGTTTGTTATCGTGAAGGACCAGTATTTCAAACTTGACATTGCTTGATCCCTGGGTGACATCTTTCCGAACTGCATAGTTTCAAGAATGGGTAGGGCTTCTCGGGTCCAAAAATCAATGTGACAAGATGTATCTGTCAAACCAGCACGCAAATATTTTCCCTCATCTGGCAGTTCAGTTGACGCATTTACTGAATCAAATGAACGGTCAAATAAATATAACATTTCGGCAGTCTCTTCAAGTTTCTCTCTTCTCTCTATTGCAAATAACAAAAAGATTTAATAACATAATAATGAGAATTTGGAAAATAATGATTCTTACTGTGTTCACAGTTATCCTTCACATATATTTCTACACTTTCAGTGACATTTATGATTATATGGTGCGCATTATGTAGATTGTTAGCATTAAGCGGCCCCTAAACGCGCAATATTATTGTGCAAATCGGGTTGCACAATGTATTGATGGCAGCCCCTAGACGCTCAATATTATGGCACAATATTATCGTTTGTGCAATAAGTAGTACCGTCTGGAGGCGACATTGAAGGTTGTGCAATATATTGCGCAATGTCACACTCAGACGTGGAACAATATTGTGCAAACAGAGCCCATCAGGATTCCATCAGGTCAATATGTCGACATTAAGTGACAATGAATTGTGAATTTTTTACAGTCGAAAAAAGGAATAATCGATTCATACGTTTGTGAAATTTCGATTCTCCAGGCGAAGTAGGAGTATTTTTAAAAAATTCGCGAAAATGGCGAAAAATCCGACAAAAAGGGCCACTTTAAACTCGATAAAACTTTTTTCACAGATATCCTGGCCGTGATGTGAATATACGGATCGAAAGAGGAAAAGACAATGCAAAATAGCTTGGTATTCATATCTCCCATAATTTTCCCATTTCTTCAGGAAAATTTATCAAAGTTTTTACCTGAGTAAGCTCCCATTACACTGAGCTGCCCTAGTATAGAGTACGGTCGGAGGAATATTGCGCAATATCGCCCTCAGACGGCACAATCTTTTCCAGTTTGCGCAATAAATTGACGAGTCTTGTTGCACAATCTTTCAATCTTACCCTCACACGATCAATTATATTGTACAAACCAGAATATTGCAAAATAATATTGTGCGTTTAGGGGCCGCTTAAGAATCAGAATTTATGAAGGGTGTATTTGAAGGTGAGGGTTTTTTTTTGACAGATGGTAGAACTCATCAAAATAAGTCATTTTACCAATTTTTTTTTATGAACTATGCCCCTGTTTCGAGAAAATGAAACTAGAATATTTTCTAGTTCTAGGTGAATCTGGAAATTCCTCAGTCCGAACCTGCTCCTTGGCCTGCTTATACGTAGATATAAACTCAGTTACGGCGAGGGTGCGGTGTAGATTGTACGTGTGTTTACGTTTATTCAAATAATGAACTTGTTGATATGCTTTCAATTTATGGTGAACCAAAACAAAATGCGAGTTCAGCGTATAAGTTGTACAGGACAAGATTTCCGCGAATGTTCGCGGATGTTCATAAACCTGAAACAGAGAGATGCAGGCCAGAGTAGTTTAAGATATTGATGCACGAAATTTTTTATACTGAACATTTCATATAAGAAATTTTCGGTAAAATGACTTATTTTCATGAGTTCTATCACCTGTCAAAAGTAAAACCTCACCTCAAAATACACCCTGTATCATTACGTGGTATGTGTAAATAAACTAAAATTACTTGTACAATTGTAGACACTGAAAATGAAACGAGAAGATGAAGAAGAGTTAGCATTTTAGAATAGAACTAATGTTAATACAGGGTGAATCACAAGAAACTGTACATATTTCTACAAACAAGTATAGAGACTCCTCAGGTGAATATCAAATGATCATTCAAAAGTGACTTCTCCTCATCCTGAGTATACACCCTGTATAGCCTACTCCATCTAAACAGAATAAGATCAAAGTTATAAAAAAGACCTGTATGAGAAATGAAAATTGCTACTGAGTTTATTCCAAGCCTAATATGAACAATTTACATTAAACTATAGTGCTGAAGTAAAAAATATAATGAGTTGAGAATATACAGGGTGTCTCAAGTTCGAGTGCCTATTAGACGTTTCTGGAGAACTGGACATATTTGAAATCTGAAATTTGGGATTATGATATTGTTCGAAATTCTCTACAGACCTAAAATATTTTCAGAGCCAGAGCACTTCCGGTTATACAGGGAGTGAAAATAAATTTGCTCAAAAAATTTTTTTTTCAATGTTTTCGTTCCTGATATGATTGAGTATTCAGTGCTGAATACATTTCTGTTGAAACCATTGCATTCATTCGAATAGTTTTCAAAATATCGAAAAAAAAACCTGAAAAAAAGTAAAATATTCATAGTCAGTATTATGTTCATTTTTCTTATTCTGGACATCCTGAGTGTTGACCGTTTTCATAAATATCATCACAGGGTGTTTCAAATTTCGTGTCAAAAACTGAGATCCCAAATTGGCCATAACTTCTGTTTTTCAAATTAGAACCCTATTTTTTTATTATTGCGATGGATTCTGCGGAGAAAAATAATGATAGCACTCTCAGATGCTCTTGCTCTTAAATTCAGTAATTCCCGAGTTATTTGAGCTTTTCTGGATTCATGTTGTACGTAGAATCAAATTCATCTAATCTTTTACTTAAGAATATTCTGTGATCATAGCAGATAAGTTTTTCCATTAATAATTCCCAAGTGATAGGTCTTATTTAAGGTTTTATCTTTACTTTTCGATTTTATTCAATGGTTTCATAAAAATATTCATCGAATATGTTGCATGAGAATATTCTGTGACCATAGAAGATAAATGATCCCATTAATAATTCACAAGTGACAGTTCTGACTATTACTTGTTACTATGGTTTCATGAAAATATTCATCGAATCTGTTTAGATTCGATGAATTTTACTCTACGTACGATATGAATCCAGAAAAGCTCAAATAACTCGGGAATAACTGAATTTAGGACCAAGAGCATCTGGGAGTGCTATCATTATTTTTCTTCGTAGAATCCAACGCAATAATAAAAAAATTGGGTTCTAATTTGAAAAACAGAAGTTATGGCCAATTTTGGATCACAGTTTTTGACACAAAATTTGAAACACCCTGTGATGATATTTATGAAATTCAAAAGATGCATGACCTTTCCACATTCTTCTACTTTGACATTGTGAAAACGGTTAACACTCAGGATGTCCAGAATAAGAAAAATGAACATAATACTGACTATGAATATTTTACTTTTTTTCAGGTTTTTTTTTCGATATTTTGAAAACTATTCGAATGAATACAATGGTTTCAACAGAAATGTATTCAGCACTGAATACTCAATCATATCAGAAACGAAAACATTGAAAAAAATTTTTTTGAGCAAATTTATTTTCACTCCCTGTATAACCGGAAGTGCTCTGGCTCTGAAAATATTTTAGGTCTGTAGAGAATTTCGAACAATATCATAATTCCAAATTTCAGATTTCAAATATGTCCAGTTCTCCAGAAACGTCTAATAGGCACTCGAACTTGAGACACCCTGTATCTACATTTTTTTCGATTAAAGTATTCACTTACCACATTGACTTATTAATTGAATTGTTGAAGTCATTCTGTGACTAAATATCTGAGCCTCATTTTTCACCTTCATTCTCTTCAATTTATTTTCGTATACCTAATGCTCATCAATGATTTCAGGTTATCAATTGCTTTTGAATCTTACTCATAAATCTCTTGCATGTGTTTCCACTTCGCAGTTTTCTTGACACCATTTTTGGTATAGTTTATATTTTTTAAATGAAATAATTGCGAATCTCCTTCAATAAATGTGACGGATCGAATATTGGACAAACCTTGAAATCCCCATTTCAAAAGATCCACTCCGATATTCTCCTATATGTTTTCCATTCTCAAGTACTTTTCTCGAGTTTTGTGGATTAAGTTATTTATCGAGCTTGCATTATACTGATCACACATAACCGTGATTGGTTTAAGTCCTATTTTCAAAAGTTCATTTATAATTGAAACCAATACATGTTTCATTTGTTGTTGCACCTGACTTCCAAGTGAAATGGTATGATATTGGTACTTTCCACTGTTTCTTGATGCATCTGACCATGAATACCAAAACATGGTCAACAAAAGGACTACTTCTTTTATTTTCCCCCATATCTTCAAATCCTTCTCTGGAATCAGAATGTTCATTGAAATGGAAGCTCGGCATGATGGATATTTCATCAAATAAAACAGCCATATGTTTTTCAGAAGAATCCATTTCTGCTGTAATTTCTCTCAAGGACTCGAAATTGACATAATTATTACTTGGCCCCTTCACAATCTCTGATGACAGAAGTCTAATCAGGGAGACTTACTTGGTAGTATGAATATTCTTGACTAAACAGTGTAGGACTTTGCACTTTGTTTATGTAGAATCAAAGCCAACAGTTTTTCATTCAGTGAGAATCGACGAAGGTTTTTCGATTCTTCACATTCCCTGAATTGACACTGAATAAACAATGAGGATAATAGATTCAATTTACCACTTTGTTTTTCAATGTTGTTACTGAATTCTTTAGCTTCGAATAACCGACATAATATTTCATATGTATAATATATAATTACATAGCCGCACCCCATATTGATAGGATGAACCTCCTTATCTTCTCCATAAGCTCCACATATGACCATGTTGCAGCTTGCTAAGTCAGCATCGAACACCTGCGGTGCTGAGTCTCATTGGAGATAAGCCGTTCCTTTATAAACGGCTTCATCCTTGTTATCCATTAAGAATTAGAATTGCTCTCCTAAGAATTAGAATTGCTCTCTAAGTATTAGCTTTGCTCTTGTAAGATACAGTCTTAATTCATAAGTGTAAAGTAGTCTTTCACGATAGTTGTGTTCCATAAATAAATTGTTTTTAAAAACATCGTTTTCGACTCAAAATCTATAATTGGCGACGAGGTCTGGGATTGTGCAAGTGCTAGAATTCTGCGTGTGAGCCCCTGAAGAAAAGAAGAGGTCCATCCAGAGAGTCCAGCCACTTTCAGTTTCAACTGTTGAGCGCAATCGAACTACGAGACGAAGACGAGAAGCCCGATCACCTGAGTAGCGCCCCGTGACGACTTCAGTGAATACACTTTCGGTGAGCATTTCCTAGTTCTTCCCAGTTTCCTTTATTCTGGTTAAAAAATAGTGTAAATCTGTATAAGTTTTTCCTAGGTTTCTTCGTAAAACCGATTTCAAAGTTTTCTCTAGGTTTTTCTTTCTTAGAAACCGACATAAAGTTTTTTCTAGGTTTCCCTTAATCAAAAAACCGAATTTCAGAGTATTTACTTATATTGTAAACTCATTTTTTAAGATTACTTCGATTAAACAACACTTTCGTAATAAAAGAGGCAAAATGCCCAGTCAATCAGAAACAATGATGCTTTTACCCCGCTTTTCCGGCATTGAAAATGAATTACATTCATTTATCAAAAGTGCAGAAAATTACCTTTTAATGTTCGCAAATGAACAACAAATGATTAAAAATTATTGCTATGCTGTAGTTAAATCCAAGCTAGTAGATAGAGCCCTAGCTGAAGTTTCGACTTCTGATATTCCTGACAATTGGGAGATATTGAAGAATTTCCTTTACAATAAATTTGGCGATCAGATCAATTTAGATGTTCTGATCCATAACTTGCAATTTTTAACAAAAAGACCTAATGAAGATTTGCTTTCATTTATTGAAAAAATTATTTCTATGAAAATACGAATAAACTATAGAATTGACGCTGATCTAATGCCTGATCCAGAAAAGCAACTTTATAAAACAAATATTCTCAAGATTTGCAAAACTGTAGTAATTTCAAATGCCCCTGTAGAATTGCGAACATATTTGATTACAAATAATGGTCTTTCATTCGACGAAACTGTTAACGCCGTGAAAGATTATATCAGTAATATGGCACAGTACGACTTATTAGATACGAGCCGTCGAAATAAAAATTCACATCAACCTTTCTTTAAGAACAATGTATTAATTCAGCCTACGTAGAGGAATAATGCAAATCATTTTAATTATCAACCCGTGCAACGAAATAATAATTATAATCAAAGATTTCAGTCTAATCAACATTTCCCTTCGCAACCGATTCAATTTTAACAAAGGCATGTTAAACCGCATTACCCTACATATCGTGAAGTATTTGAGAGACCAAGTCCGTCTCATAATCAAAATACAAATGTTTTTAAACCAAATCCGAATTATAGAAATTATAATCCTCCAGAGAAAATGTCTATTCAAACTAGAAATTATCCTCAAAAGCGAAATAATTATTCTACTCAATTTAACCCTAATCCGCAAAGAAAATTTTATGATAATAATCAAAGTCCTCATTATACGTTTGAAGAATTAACTCATTTAGAGCAACCTTCAACTTCCAAAGCAAGTACGAGTTACGATACTCAGAGAAATTTTCGAGGAAACGCCTCAAACGAAAAATTGACTTAAATTCTACCCTTGATAACACTAATCAATTGCCTTTTATCGAATTTCAAAATCCTAAATGTAAACTTTTAATAGACAGTGGATGTGCAGTATCTCTGATAGATCCCAAATTTGCTTACAATAATTTTCAAAAGAATATTTTTAATGAATCCACGACCTTAACTGCGTGTATGAAACAAGAAACTTCTGATGAGAAAGTATTGATACCTTTATTTTCCGAATTTAATATTGATGATTTTCACCCATTTACTTATTCTTTACAAATTCCACAAACATTATGACGGATTAATAGGAGCAGATTTCCTAAATAAATATTGTTTATCCTTGGACTTCAAAAACCAAGTAATTTTTAATGAATATTGTAGAATTTTCAACAAGTCTGCCAGAAAAATACGGTTATACCTGTTGAATTAGGTCATTTGGAACCCAAAATAAGCAATCAATTGATGAAAATTTTAATAACGAACGAAGATGCTTTACAATCACCAGGTCAACCATTAAACTTTTCTAATAAAATTAAACATAAAATTCGTACTAATGATGAAAATCCTGTTCACTGTAAGATATATCGATATCCAGAAAAACATCAGGAAGAAGTTAAAAGACAAGTTCAAGATATGCTTGAAAAGAAAATTATTAGACCTAGTATTTCTCCTTGGTCATTTCCAGTTGTTGTTGTCCCAAAGAAACAAGATTTATCCGAAAAGAAAAAATGGCGAATCGCGATTGATTATAGAAAATTGAATGATAAAACTATTGATGATAAGTATCCACTTCCTCAAATTGATGCTATCCTTGATGAATTAGGAAATAAAAAGTATTTTACTACTCTTGACCTTGCATCTGGCTTTCACCAAATTGAATTAGATGAAAATTCTATTGAAAAAACTGCTTTTACAGTAGATAACGGACATTATGAATTTTTTTCTACAAACGTCAAAAAATGACAAGGTTCGCGCATAGACAACAATATGCGAAGTGACCCTTTTTTTCATTTTCCTTCGTTACCATGACACCGTGCGCGAAGTAGTGTGCGAAATACTTACTTCGCACACTGCATGTAAACTATATGGGATTTTTATATTTTAACCTTTATGTTCCTCAATGAAGCAAAAATCCAAGAAATCATTTATTTATAACAATAATTAATGCTTTCAAATTGTGAGAAAATTTAACACTGCCTAATTTTATTTATCATTTACAATGTTAACATTTATTAATTTGTTGTTCCCTCGCTGGATTTCTCTTTTATTTTCTTTTTCTTTTTGGTATTTTTTTTTGAGGGGTAGAGTAAGAAGTGGCAAAAATAAAATTAATAGATGAAATAATGTATTTTGAGATTTAGAATTAATTTTTTATTAAAAAAAAATGAATGTTCTTTTTTTGTTTGGTTATTGTTGTTCTTCATTCTATTCACTTCTGTAAATGAAAACTTACTTGTGAACATTGTTCTTGGGTATTAGTTTACCTGTGTATGTTCCATTGTGAATAAATAAATAAAAAATAAAATTATGGTGCAGCCAGTGAACGAACGTTTGTAGAAAAAATTTTTTTTCTACAAACGTCAAAAAATGACAAGGTTCGCGCATAGACAACAATATGCGAAGTGACCCTTTTTTTCATTTTCCTTCGTTACCTTGACACCGTGCGCGAAGTAGTGCGCGAAATACTTACTTCGCGCACTGCATGTAAACTACATGGGATTTTTATATTTAATTAACCTTTATGTTCCTCAATCAAGCAACAATCCAAGAAATCATTTATTTATTAATGTTTAACAATAATTGAGGCTTTCAAATTGTGAAAAATTTAACACTTCCTAATTTTATTTATTATTTACAATGTTAACATTTATGGTGGAGTTAGTGCACGAACGTTTGTAGAAAAAATTTTGTTTGCATCTCATGCGCGAAATACTTTGGTGATCTCGACTATTTTTTTTAACTCGGCTGCGCCTCGTTAAAAAAAACAGTTCTCGATCACCAAAGTAGCATTTCGCGCACTAGATACAAAAATAACTATTTTGCATCTCATGCGCGAAATACTTTGGTGATCTCGACTATTTTATTTTAACTCGGCTGCGCCTCGTTAAAAAACATCAGTTCTCGATCACCAAAGTAGCATTTCGCGCACTAGATACAAAAATAACTATTACGTATGCCCTTTGGTTTAAAAAACGCACCAGCGACTTTCCAAAGATTGATGAATGAAGTTTTGAAAGATTATATTGGAAAAATTTGTTATGTTTACATGGATGATGTTGTAATTATTTCAGAAACAGTCGGGCAACATTTAGCCGATATTCATAATATTTTAGAAACATTTAAAAAGGATAATTTGAAAATTCAGTTGGACAAATGTCACTTTTTTAAAACTGATAGAATTTTTAGGTCATATTATTACGCGAGAAGGAATCAAGCCAAATCCTAATAAACTTCGAGCAGTAAAAAGTTTTCCCATTCCTAAAACTCAGAAAGAAATTAAATCTTTTCTTGGTCTAGTTGGATATTACCGGAAATTTATTCCGAACTTTGCCAAAATTACTAAACCATTAACTGTGTGTTTGAAAAAAGATGCGAAAATTAATATTCATGATCCCAAATACGTTGAAGCTTTCGAAATTTGTAAGAGAAATTTGATAAATCACCCTGTATTAAGATATCCGAATTTCAATGAACCTTTTATTCTTACTACAGACGCATCAGGATTTGCGGTAGGTTCTGTATTATCGCAAGGTGATTGTCCGAACGATCTTCCCATTGCTTTCGCTAGTAGAACGCTGAATGAAGCAGAAACTAGATACAGTACGATCGAAAAAGAACTTTTGGCTATCTTCTGGTCGTGTAAACATTTTAGACCCTATCTTTACGGAAGAAAATTTATTAATTATACGGATCATAAACCCCTTATTTGGCTATTTTCATTAAAAGAACCAAATTCTCGACTTAAGAGATGGAGAATTAAACTCGAGGAATTTAATTACGAAATTAAATATCGTAAAGGTTCAATGAATAATGCTGACGCACTCAGCAGAATGAATTCAGATTCAATGGAAGATTTTAATTATGAAACTTTTATGAAACTTCATGAAAACAATTATATTCCTAATTCTTTAAAATTAATAGAAAAACAAGGTGACTTATTCCAAGCACCTAAGAATTATTCATTCGCACATTGTGTTTATAAAGACTTGAAGATGAGTCAAGGTATTGCTTTAGATTTCAAGAATAAATATGGTAAAGTTGATGAACTTAAATCCCAAAATAAATCTATCGGTGAAGTAGCATTCCTTAAAGCCAATGAGAGAAATGTTTATTATTTAATTACGAAAGAATCATTTTATGATAAACCGAAATACGAAACGGTATTTAAAACATTATTGAATCTAAGAAAAATATGTAAATTTAATGGAGATAAATATTTAGCTCTCCCGAGAATTGCTTGTGGGTTAGACTAATTAAAATGGTCAATAATTTTCAGTATGATTAAATACATATTCGCGGAATCGAATATGAAAATTCTCATTTACTTTTTATCTGATACACATAATAATCATAATTTTGATTTTAACGCTATTGAAGATGATAACATATCATTATTGAACCATATTTCCGATGACGAATTAGATGAATGTGTTAATTTACTTGTTGACCCAAATAATGAATTACCTGTTCTTGATAACGAAAATTTAAATGAATTGAAAAATGTTATAATTCATAGTGATATTACAATTCACAGTAGTATTGAAAACCCCATATTGGAGATTCCCTATACAGAAAGAAGTTTGAATTCAGCTTCCCTTCAAGTTATATTTAAAACAGCTTCGAATTTCAATGTAACGAAAACCAAACCATTTGGAGAAAAACTCAGATTTCGAGTTTTGATTAATTCGATAGATAATGATTTGTTCACATTCGTTAAAGGATATATTCAGCCTAAAAAGTCATATACCTTCTATTTTGTATCTCAAGAGTTAGAAAAACCATTGATTAAAATATTGCAGGAAAAATTCGATTATAAATCCTTTGATCTGAAAATATCGAAAACCTTTTTAGAAGATGTCGAAGACGAAGAAGAACAAATTCTCAGAATTCAGCAGTACCATGAAACCAAAACGATACATCGCGGTCTTAAAGAAAATTTAATAAGTTTGAAACGAAAATTTTATTGGCCTAATATGAATAAAGATGTACTCAATTTTATTAATGCATGTGAAATATGCCAAAAGAGTAAATATGAGAGAACTCCTATCCAATTAAATTTTAAACCTAACCCTCTTGGTTCCAAACCATTCAGTCATGTTTATTGTGATACAATAAGATTTAATCAAACATATTGTTTAACTATTGTCGATTCGTTCTCCAGATTCGGACAATGTTATCCCCTTCTTCAGAAAACAGGTACTGAAATTTTAGATAAATTATTGGTCTATTTTAGCCATTATGGCATTCCTTCTAAATTACTTGTGATAACGGATTAGAATTTAAAAATCATGTTATTCAAGATTTTTGTAAAATACATAAAATAGAAATTCACTATATTACTAATTACAATCCGAATTCAAATGCAATCGCGGAAAGATTTCATTCTACGTTGATTGAGCAATTAAGAACCATTGATAGTAAAAATTCTACTTTCCAAAATCGATTGGCACAAGCTTTATTAAGTTATAATAATTCATTTCATTCCAGTCTAGATATGACTCCAATGCAAATAATTAAAGCCGATCTTAATTATTCTTTACCCATTGAAAAAACGCATAATGAACAAATTCAAGATTATGTCGGAAATTACGTGAAAAATTTAGGTGAAATTTCAAATGAATCAGAGAAGAAACAACAGAAAAATGTTGAACGTTTGGAAAAATTGAATCAGAAAAGGTCTGCTAAACAGGACCATCCTTTAAATGAAAATCCCACTTATCTGAAAACTCCAATTGTACGTAAACTTGATCCGGTCTACAAAAAGGTAGATGCGCGAGAAATTGACTCTCATCGAGTTCGCGATTTAAAAAATAAACACATTTATCATAAGAAAATTTTGAAACAACGAAAAAAATAGTTGAATATTTTGTTTCAGATATAAAGATGCGAATCATCACATTTCTTCTGATTATAGTCGAAGTAGTTGCTGAAATAACCCCTTTAAAAATTATTCCCTTGGAAAATAATGTACTTCCAATTCTCTTAGGCAAAGCCTATACTACTAAAAAGCATATTCAATTAATTTATCATATTGATTTGAACCAAATTGAGAATCTAATTGGCAAATATCAGAAGGAGATTGATAATTTTAAAAATCAACAACTAGGGTTTTCTCAAACAGCACATTATAAATATTTAGAACATTCAAATTCCATAAATGTCAAAACGCTAGAAGAGCTTTTAAATGACAAAATTAGAGAAAAACGAGGTTTGATTAATGTAGGAGGCAAAATATCAAAGATATTATTTGGAACACTTGATTCTGATGATGAAGCACTTCACAAAAGCTATGTTGATAGTATAAACAAGAATGAGGAAACACTCATGAGAAATCAAAAACAGATTGCCACTATTGTTAATGATTTGAAAAATAAGTATATTGATAAATTTAAGCAATTAATGAATAATTTCAAATTACTTCAAATCGTACCGGCATTATAACATGTTGAACAAATGCATCTCATGACTTTTGAACTTAAAGATATAAAAAATGTTCTTAATGAAATTCAAACAGCAGTAAGCTTTACTAGACTTCACATTTTGCATGAATCTATTTTACCTTATACAAAATTCGCGGAAATAGTTAAAAATGATACTATTATTCCAATGCATCATTTGAAAGATTATTTTCAATTATGCCATACTAAAGTCCTATTCAGAGATAGAACATTACTTTTTCTCATTTCTATCCCTACGGTCTATGAAGAAAACTATAATCTGTACAAGTTTTACTATTTGCCCCAGAGAAATCTTACCCTGCCTTTTACCAATCCTTTCATGCTCACTCGAGATGAAGAATTGAAATGGTCCACCAAGCAGTGCCATCCAGTTGAAGAAGATTATCTATGTGATCAAGATTCTCTAGACAACCCTCCTGAATGTATGAAGAATATTTTGAAAACTCATTTGGAAAATTGCCCTAGAAAAGAATTCTCCGCTACGCCAAATTTGAAGACACTAGAAGATGGAAGCATTTTATCCATCAATAACTTAGAAATTCAAGAGAAGTGCCCTCAACAAACAAAATACCATTTTACTCCGCCCATGGCGATAATCCAATCAAAATGTATAATCAGCAACTATCAGAAAGAAATCTACCCCATTCAAATAAGGAATGAAGAAAAATATGTCATCCTACCCAAACACTTTTCAACGTTGGACAACCGATCCACATCCAAAGGAGAAGAAGACTTCGAAGATGAAGAAACTCCAAATATTCTACTAGAAGAACTTCAAGAATGGAAATGGAATCCACCATTATCCACATTTATAATTGTTCTAATTGTTTCGATAATTTTTATAGTATTTTGTACAATTTTAAGAATGTTTCAGCTTAAAGCTACACCTAAAATAGGTGATGCCTTTATCCAAAGGGGGGAGGAATTACATAGCCGCACCCCATATTGATAGGATGAACCTCCTTATCTTCTCCATAAGCTCCACATATGACCATGTTGCAGCTTGCTAAGTCAGCATCGAATACCTGCGGTGCTGAGTCTCATTGGAGATAAGCCGTTCCTTTATAAACGGCTTCATCCTTGTTATCCATTAAGAATTAGAATTGCTCTCCTAAGAATTAGAATTGCTCTCTAAGTATTAGCTTTGCTCTTGTAAGATACAGTCTTAATTCATAAGTGTAAAGTAGTCTTTCACGATAGTTGTATTCTATAAATAAATTGTTTTTAAAAAACATCGTTTTCGACCCAAAATCTATAATTATATGTATATATTTCTTATGTAAGTTTTTCATAGCCTGATATATTTTTTTCTCTTAAGGAGATAAGGTGAGTCTTGAAATTCCCGATTTTTTCAGCAACCGATATGGAGTTATCGGGCTGTTTTAGTTTCTAAAAAAAATAAAAACCTTGTGCCAGTGTGAATTCTAACAGATGGTTAGGATTGGTTGAAATCATGCACTAACTTGAGCTCATATTGAAAGATTCTGTTGTATTATTATATTTGTATTCATTAACTTTTATAATAGTAAATGTAGAACTGCTTGGAAGGTTGGAATTGCTCTAATGGTGGTATACAATCATCAAATTCAATATCTGTATTAACAAGATGAGAGGAAGTTCCCGAAATTTGAGCCATCGATTTGGTGGATCTGAGCAAGATTGAGTGTTACCTGAAAAAGTCTTGTTTCATTGAAGTTTCATGGATATAAGATTTTCACGCACAAGAACTATGTGGTGTTGGAATAGCATGACATATTGATTTATTTATTAACATAAACAGGAATCCCAAAATAAAACTCAATTACAGGGATTCACTAAATAAAACAAATATTGAAAAATGTTGTGAACCTAATCCTACTCTAAAAGTTTTATGAATAGAACATTTCGCAAACAAAAATGTGTCTAACATTCAGTAATTCCTACAAAAACATTGGATCAGATTTTTCTTGAAGACAGTAAGTGAAAAATTGAAATCATCTATGATATAAAGTTGCTAGTTATAAAAACGCATTAATCTCAAGAAATAGATCCGAGTGGTAAAATAAAGATGTACAGGCTCTAGGTATGAAAAAAGTTCCCTACGACGACCAGTAAGAACGCGGACATAAAAAAATTGAGAGAACTATATTTATATTTGGCTTCAAAATGGTCTTCCCAACTTAACACAACTTTTTCGAATTGTATACCTACTTTCATTGGATCCATTTCATTCAGCTCCATGTTGTTGATTGCATGTATCCATTTCTTGAACCTTTTATCATCTTTCATTGAATTAGGAAATCTATGTCTCATTTTAGATCCACTTTTGCACTCAGGCACATTACACTCATTATAATAAACCACAGTTCAAAATTGCCCAAGAATAACATACGAAGAACAAAAAACGGTTTTATAGGCAAGAAGATTTAATAACAACTACAATTTACCGCTACAAGTTTCGAGGTTCTTCATTATCTCGTCTTCAGGCTGAAAAAACCAAAACAGAGAAAACAAAATAAGAACGCCACAAGAAACTTTGCTCACTAGAATAAATTGACAATTGATCGAAAATTTCTTTCTGAAATCAACATAAAACGTACCTACTGCAAACGCAAAATTGCGTGGAATTTTCCACCTCAAATAACATATATCTCAAGGAATCTGCTACACTATCAATTAAAACAACTTTCATTAATTTGAATAGCAAATCAGCCAAAACATCTAACAGCGAGAATCGAATTGACGTTTACAAAAATTAAAAATTTCAATATTTTAGTTATAGGTTATAATCAGTTTCAACAATAACACAAAATCACCCAACAGGTGCAACAATCAAAACTAAAATGACTAAAAATATTCAAAAAAGCCATAATAGGCGGAATTTCAATACAATTCAAAATTCAATCTTCTGCATATACTTCCTTCACGGTTTTATGTTTTTAATACAATAACAATACGTTGTACTCAAACCATCAGTGTCCGATTCAAAATTTACCTTATCTTCTTAGTCTTATGATTTAATGAAAATCATTTCTGAAAATAGCCTCTTTTGGTGTTATTCTCAATATTCAGAACTTTTACGTAATCTAAATCCAAATCAAAGAAATGTCAAATGAAATGTGATTTTAAAATTTCCATCACCGGTCTACTCAACCTCACAATTCTTTCACGAGCATGTCTCACAATATTAACTTTCTGGTGTGAAGGATGAAGAGAGCGAAAGTTTACAGTCCTATCAGTGCTTGTAGGCTTGCGATAAATATTCGTCAGCACAGTGCTATCTAACGGATTTCCTGATTATCAGGACATCCAAGAACGGCAAGGAATGATCTGAGTGTTCCACTTCACATGTAAACTTCAAATTAGGATGAATTTAATAAAATACATCAAGCACATCGTTCACTGACTTCTCAGGGATCATAGTGAGAATATATTCTATATCTACTGAATTGGCCTAATAACGTTTGAGTTCACCTTTTTCCACTGTATTTATTATGCCGTTATTAAGTTTTCATTTGTTTGTTCATGCTTCTATTTTCTCGACCGTGCCGCCACTGTACGGAGAGATGTTTTGACCTTGATAATTCGGATTTACAAATTTTATGACGGAACTAGTTCACATGCGTGTGTCTGCTTTGTGTGTTTTATTTTTGACATATTATATTTCAATGTTTATGTTTTGACGTAAGTTTTACGATATTTCTTTTTAATTTTTGAAATGTTTCCTGATCGATTGTTCGGCCTGATTGTGAAACCATGACAGACTGTTGCATCGTGAATTTTAATATCACTACCAAAAACGTCCTTCCTCAAAAACAATTTTACACCATTTGATTTTTATATATTTTTCTCTCGTTGCAGTTGTCTTGTTACTTCGCTCTTGAGGATCGTGAGTTGGACTCGCCGAAACTAGTCGAGCAGGCAAGTTTTTCCAGTCAATGAATAAATTAAATTCACCACAAATAAGGCTTTTGTTTATGTATTTTCGCCTTTATATATCGAGTGCCTCGTTAAACAGGAACGTTCCTTAAGGACAGAAAAAAGGCATAGGAGAGAGCTGTTGTATACCTAAATATACAGTGCGCGTCAAAATTATGGAACAAATTCATTTTCTCAGGAGAAAAATATTAGGCAACAAAATCCTGAAACTGGTCAATTTTTGTTTCACTTTGCCAAATTGTTATGCATTTTTGAAGGATTTTTGTTGCACCCTGCGCCATCCCCATCAACCCTCTAAATTTTTTAATAGGGATAGTGGGTCATGTGGTATTTTTTTGGCAAGGTCTTTGTATCTTCTTTACAGGCGTGCAGAAATTTTCAAGATTTTTTTTTAAATTAGTAAGTTCAAAGAGGTTTTCAGTATGTTCACTTTGTCATGGCTCTTTCTTTGAATTGAAACATTTTATCGAAAAGTTTCTACTTCAGTAAAAGGTACTAATAATATTCCTACTTAAGATCACAACTGAAGCGTAGTGTTTCACACATTCTGATTTTCCACGTGAGGGGGTTGAAAAGGGGTTGAATGTTGTGCATGTACCAAATTGTTATAGTCGACTTTCATTCGGTGACAAATTTCGTCAGGTACCATCGTCTCAAAGTAAATGAGCCGTGATAAAGTGCACCCACTGAAAACCTCTTTGAACTAACTAATTAAAAAAAAAAAAATTCTGCACGCCTGTAAAGAAGATACAAAGACCTTGCCAAAAAACCACATGACCCACTTTCCCTATTTAAAAAATTTAGAACGTTGATGGGGATGGCACAGGATGCAACCAAAATCCCTTCAAAAATGCGTAAAAATTTGGTAAAAGTGAAACAAAAATTGACCAGTTTCAGGATTTTGAGGCGTAATATTTTTCTTTTGAAAATATGAATTTGTTCCATAATTTTGACACGCACTGTATATCACTGACCTCCTACTCGGATTAATCTAAGTCCGGAATTTATGTTGCAAAAATTCCCACATGAGCGAAATCTTCCCAGAGTCCAGTTCAACTGTAACCGACGCCTCCACCATTTCGCAACTTGATAGTTTTTTTTGGGAAAATGTGTCATTTTTATACTTAGAATAATAAATTCATAATTCCTCCAGGGAAAATATAAATTTCGGGAATATTTCGAAGTCTAAAACGATGTCCATTGCACACTCCCGAGCTGTTCTCAAGTAAAACTCCGGTTTTTCGATTTTGTGGGGGTCGGACTCCAACCAATGACGATACTGATTATCCAAGTGTAAATACAAGAATATGGTTTGAACATCTGTTATCATGAAATAGAAAGATGATTCATTGGTTTGCAGACAATTTTTTTCCGGAAAAAATTACATGTTGTCCGGCAAACAACAAACCCCACACAGCACATGTACGTACAATGGATGAACAAAGGATGTTGATATTGGATGTTCGCGATATCCATTGGATGTTTTCTGAAGGATTCCATTGGGTGTCCGATCCACGGTTCCATGCTTTTTTCAATTCCTAAATGAATCCACATTTTCCTATTTCATGTAGCGCCATCAGTTGTTACTACATTTATTTTTGAATTCTCACAAAAAATTACAGCTTCTTAAATTATTTTTAAGATTTTAAGAGTATTTCACCTGTTCACATCGCCTCCACTCAGGAAGCATGCCAATGTCTGCAAGCCACGACCAGAAAATGGTTGGAACATTGAAACTAAGGCATGGTCTCCAAGCCTGTCTTCCATCTTTCCTAAGCCATTAGATCCTAGATTGATGTAGCCAACAACATCCATTGAATTTTTATAGAATTTTTTTGCTGGTGTTATCTTCATCTCATCGACTAATAAGCACCCATGTCTTTCCCACTGTTTCATGTTTTTGGTTTTTTCCTTCATCAGGCCAAATATTTCTTTATATCATGCCCCCTCTAAATTTATTACAATATGATAAATTTGGAAAAGAAAATAGTTAACTAGCGTTAGTAAAAATTCAAATTCTTGTGTGCTGTAAACGTTTTATCGAGCACAACTTGAGACACAAAATTTCAGCAGAGTAAATCCAAGGAGTATCGTTTTCCAGATCCTTTGGATTGGCCACAATTTTTTTTTCATCTCTTGTTGGGAGATCGGTAAAAATTTGATAAACTCATCAATTTTTTTATCATCAATCCTCTTGAGTTTAATTTTTTTTATAACCCGCCTTAAGTGAGCATTTCTCCTCTTAACATAATAATTTTTATTTTTGTTTAAGCAATTTAGCTTCTCCTGTTGCTCTCTCTTTTTCGAAAAATACATATTTATATTCAATATTTCTCGCACATACTTCTTTAGTTACAAAAACCTCACAAAGTTTGCTCTGGCCCCTACTGCATATTTTGTTGTTTATTTCCTCAATAAATTCTCCCAAACTCTTGGCATCCGTGATGGAATTTTTCGGAATCAAAATCTTATTCGAAGTAGTTGCATAGATAATAGTATGTGTGGCAAAAACTGATCTTTCGATGAAAGGAAATGTTTTGTCTAATGCTATTTTGAAAAATATCGTCTTTTTCCGAAGTGTGCATATTTCATCCTGTTGGAAGTTGAATTACAGATACGTCGAAAGAAAAAAATCTGTTAAATTTCACAGAAACTTCTTCTATTTGGTATGTGGTAGCTAATGGTTGGGTATCTTGAGGAGGGTATGAGGGGTAGGTCACATTGCTTGAGGTAAAGCTCCTGCAGTGAAAAATAATTTCGAGGATACCACTTATTTATTCAGTAAAATCTACTATACTGTAACATGAACAAAATACATAAAAATTAATGCTGTGAAACGGCATAATAGAACACATTTCTTTGTTGCACAGGTTCACTCAAAATATTCAATAAATATTTTATTCCACAAATATGATACGTATACCTAATCCAAAAAATTATCACTTATATACCAAATTGTGTAAATCCAGGAGACAGAAATGACTTCATCTACATTTCCTATTTAACAATAACAATTAATCAATAGATCTCATGAATGAATAATTGCAACCACAAATCAAGGATTTTTGTTGTTCCACATTCAAGCTTCCTAACCAATGGAGCATTGGTTGGGAAGCTTGAATGTGTTCTTACGGAGCGTAAGATCAGCCAGCTTTGTATTCTCTTCTTTTAATACACACTCAAGTTGTTCTATTTTATCTCTAATTAAATGAATAATAAATATAATAAATAATAATCTTTATCTACTCCCATACAATAATATATCCATTATTCAACTGGTTTCGAGCTGTAATAGTCTCCATAAACCAATAGTGTGAGGTAATAATAACTCACGCCTATAACTCACTCTAATACAAATAGGAAAAATGTAGCTTACGAAATGAATAAAAAAGTCGAGTCAATGAGGAACTCTAGGTAACGTTCTCGCCATCCATTTCTACATTTTCTTAGGTCTGAATATTCAAAAATCGCATTTGGAAAACGTGAATTTTTGACGTTTTCTACGGGATTCGATATCGATTCGATTTTCGAGCACAGAAATAGCTTTTGACTGTTGTCAATTTTGAAAATGCAGATTAATTCGAATTTTACTGAAGAAGTCGAAGATAAAGCATAGTGTTCAATGAGCGGTAATGGTCATAACACACTTGATGAATTACACCCCTCGCCTGACGGCTCGGGCTGCAAAATTCATCTGCGTGTGTTATGAGTTACATTACCGCTCATTGAACTATATACTATTATTCAATAAATACAAAGGAGTATTTCACAATGAAATAAAATGAATAAACTGTGCCTGTTATATTCTGATATATTCAATAGATTAAACGTTTCTTTCCTTGTGTGTTCTTCCAGTTCGAAAAAACCTGTTCCTTCTTACGATAACACCCTTGGTCCAGAATTCTGGTTTGCTAACTGATTCCAATAGGTTAAAGTCAACTCAAACTTCAAAGGATTTGCTAGGCCTTTCTTCGGTCGAGATTTGTTCCATCTGTATTTCTTTCCCTGGAAAATTATCTGAGAGGAATTTCACAACGTCTTCTGTTAAACATCAATTACTTATCTTCTCCATATAATATAAAGCCAAGCCTTCTGTTTGGCAGATTGAAGGGTACTATTCATGTTTATATTTTTCCCTGTATTTGTTGGTTATGTTTCGATGTTTTGTTATTACGTTGTTCTCCAATGTATGTGGTTCTAATTATTTGTTCCTGTCCTGTCATCGATGGATAGATTTCTGCAGGCATATTTTGTTGTTTTCTTCCGTACTGCCTCTCGAAGTAATATTCCTCGTGTTCTTTTGTTTTCGAGAATTCTACTTTTTCCTCATCAGATGACGCATGCTTCTGTTGTTCACTTGTCATTACCCAGGAACTAACTAACGCATGCATATTCTTTTTCGATGCTGGACTACTGATTCTTTTATTCTTTTGCCTTTCCTCAAGGGAAAGTTGTTTTTCATTTTTATTGCGATCTGATTCAACCTCACTTAATTCATTCAGACTTGTCGATTTCAGTAAATCAATTATCACTTTTTGATCTTTAATTCTATTTTCCATCTGAAGTATAAGCTTCTTCCTAGGAATATGCGTCTCCTTCATTACTTGATTGTCCATCATCACATCCTTCAGTTCCCTCTGAGCCTGTGCCCCTGTCCCCTAGTCTCCAATTTCGTCTTTTCTCCTTTGTATATTTTAGAAAGAGCCACTAACACTTGTCCACCCACCTTGACGGTATTAGGTACCTTTTTGAATACAGGGTGCGGCAACTAGTTCAGGGTGGATGGAGTCAGATTTTTTTTTACGAATCCGTTGCAAATTTTCTCGACAATTGGCTTAACTCTTACTGAAGACGGAATTAACGAATGAATCCAACCCAACTGGAGTCGGTTTGGCAACTAAGGAAAAATGAAATTTTTTATGAAACATATTCATTTTATCAAATACAAAAATAAACTATGACAAACTATAATAATAGCAAAGTTATCGATGGAAAATCTGGAAGCAGCTTTTCTGCTGGCCCAGGCAAAGCGGTACTTGGTAGGTTTCACACAGCCAATCTGTGCGCACTAGCTTCGCTTCGGTACTGCACAAGCCACATCTTCTTTTTGAGCCTCTTTCAGGCTGATGCTCAGCGCCATGCAGTTTCACACTTCCAGGTACGAAAGGTTTCGATTTCCTACTCTGAATATGGACTTGATCACTGGATGCCTCCCTTTTTGAAGTCACTAAAGTTGAGGCAATCAAGCCGTTTATAATTTCCCTTCTGAAATGTTTGGCGGCCATTTTTGGCTCGATTGTTTCCATACTTTTGTGGATACAAAATGAATTTATGACGCATGCGTCGAGAAAGTGAAAAAAATACGGTGCCACCATTTGTTACTTCGACGATCTATTTTGTAACTGACTAACAGTTGATCGAACTTGTCAACTTCATTCATGTGAGCATCATAATCAGTAGGTGCTTTGGAACAGAGAATATTCACGATAGTTCCATTTCTTTCCCTTCGATTCACTTTTGTGCAACATTCTGGATCATGATTATTGAAAAAACTGTGTGCACATCTTTTGTCTTTCCATTTGAAAACGGATAACTTG
This sequence comes from Adalia decempunctata, assembly GCA_951802165.1. Lineage (NCBI taxonomy): Eukaryota > Metazoa > Arthropoda > Insecta > Coleoptera > Coccinellidae > Adalia > Adalia decempunctata. The sequence continues at coordinate 57,455,705 of OX637696.1, read as the reverse complement.
GTGTCACTAGAACGCCTAGTCTGATTTGAAACATGGTAGAAATTTTCGATTTACATTTACAGTCCCAACAGCATGTATGCCTTTTTTTCAATTCCTGCATAAAGTCGGTTGTTTTTCTTTTCAAAATCTTGCATAAGCTTTGTCACCACTCTAGAACTAAGCCTTCTTTTTTTGGCAGTATCGTCAGTTTTCCCTGTGTATATGTCGAATTTCAAGCAGTAGCCTGGCTTGGCACATAGCATCCATACCATAATTCTCTCCTTCTCTAACTTAGATATGAATATTGAGTTTGGACTGGGCAATTTTTGCCCAGTCCTTAAGCCGAAAACTCATCATTCATATGGCATCCATACTTTGTTCCCTCGCTTTATGGGATTTTAGAAAAGTTTTGCTTCAAAACGCTTGTACCCTTGAATTTTATCAAAGATTAATCCAGAGCAAGAATTTCACTGGGCAACATATTCTGCATGAAAGCTTTCTCAAGATGTGTCAGTAAAGGCCGTACTTTATAAAGCTGATCAAACTGGGGAGAATTGCGAGTGGGCATAACCGAATTATCGTTGATGTGAAAGTGGCTTAGTATAACCATCAGAATCTTTTCAGCGTCATGAGTGGACTTACATAGTCATGAAGGTTGTAACGTTATAATATGACATAGGCAACCAAGGTTCCAGGGACGTGTATGTGGGGTTGCCGTCCAAAAAAATTTGAGATCGTGTTTCGATTGATGATGGAACGCGTGAAAAAGTGGTTATCGCTAGTTTTTTTTGTGGGAATTTACTTAAAAAGAGAGAGAGTTGTTCGCTACGAATATTCGATAATATAGTAATTCTTCTGCATTTTTCTTCGAAAATCCTATATTAATTAGGGATACGATAATTACTGTCTTATTTGAATACATTGCTGGTTATTATTGGTTTGGAGCAATATATTTCCCAATTTTGGCCTTTGGGGATTAAGATATACTGAAAAAATTCTTCTCGAGGCCGAACAACAGCCATCCATCCCTGTTGGGAAAGTGCACAAATTTCCATCCTGGTTGGAGTTCCGTTTCTGTTATAGAACTTCCATATTCTCACAAGGAATTCTCCGTCGTTGGAACACCGTTCCTGCCCGGTACGTACATCGTTCACCTGATGTTGGAGGTTCCATTTGTCCCCGGAATTTCACCTTCAAGTGGTCCGTGAATTCGAAACTTCATCCTGGTTCGTTTTCATGATATCTGGTATGTAGATAATTTTCCATCTTTCGAGTGTTAAACTTCTGCAGTTCTACATATATCGAATTATTTGCAATGACCAAAAGAAGGATATTGCGTCATTATTGTTTGGTTGAATCTTCACCTTCTTGTTTTTTTTCTTGCACATAATTGGATGGTTTGTCAGTTTTATAAATTGATAATTCCTCTACCTTTATTTTTCCAAATTAATTGAAATCATTAGTCAAATTAAAATCTTAGTTTTGCTTCAAAGTCAATAATTCGATTGAAATTTTTCATAAATAAAATTCACTTATTAAACATAATTATTTTTTTTTGTTAGAATCACACAATATCTACTGAAAATTGATTGTTATTTGAAGGTGTAAGCTAGACTTGATCAAGACTGGTACTCATACTAGTTATTTACTAGTATTATTGTTTGGTAAATAAATTTGGAAAGTGTGTTGTTACCAGTGGCGTAACATAGGTATTGAAATTTCCGACAGTTATATTTTTTGGGTTGAATATATATGTATTAAATATTTTCCTTTTTTTTTCATTTGAAATTATCATCTATTCCCGCCTTAATCAATCATTTAGTAACTCAATTTCATAATTCAGTGTTTGAATTTGATAAGTTCCATTGATTTACGTGTTTACTTGGACTTAGACTTCACTTAACATCTTTATATACAGAGTGTCCTATTTTAATACGTTGGCGCCCAATAAAAAAAGAACACAACCCACACCGTCTCCAATTGAGCAAACGGTGGTGACAGTAGGCACTCTGAATAATTTTTTTTAACATTTAGAACTTGAATTTTTTTTTTCGATTTTTTTTCCTTCCTCTCTCTTTTTTTTTGCAAAATTTGCTCTTGGTGGCGCTACAATGTCTGGCGCACTAACCAATAAACTTCATAACTTGGCAAACGTTTGATGCCCATAAGCGGATTGATTCCTAGCAACACATTGATTTCGTCTCGTATCTGCTCCGCATACAAATTTGTTTGAAAAACTAGATAAACCACAAAGTCATAATCAAAAAATAAACGGAAAAGACAGATAGGCCCCTGATATGAAATTTGTGACTAATTCTGGAACTCCGCTTAATTCAGTGAAAGGTGGAGGTGAGCCAAGTTTTTCAGACTTACCCCAAACAGGTGGCTGCTGGGGGCTGAGGTGCATCTTTCAATATTTCGAAATCTGTCACCATTCACGTCCATCACTATCTCATGTTCTCTCGAAATTTCGAATAAATTTTCTGGTTAAACACCGGATGCAAACATTCGGAGTCTACGACAGGGTCATCTAAAGATTAAATGGCGCCCAACAAGTCTCTACGTGTCATTCCTATTATGAGTTGATTACCATAGACAAGTTGTTGTCTATGGTTGATTACTGTCGAGCGCCAAATGAAGGAAAAATGGAACCTCCAGTATATGTAGACATATGTCGTCGTCATAGTTTCGTGTTTTTGAGAGGGGGAAAAGACGATTCGCGGAGGAGAGAATGAACGTTGTTTAAAAAACCCGATGATGCATTAGCATTATTTTCGATATTCGGAAGCATTTATTATCAATTTATTGTTTTAATTTGAATTTAAATATATTTTGTGTTGTGACACCTTAAATTGGGAATAAGGGTAGGAGTTGTATTTGCATATTAACAATTACATTTGATAACAGTATTTAATCATTCCACTAGAAAAAATCACAATCTTCAGAACTTGGGACCTTCTGATCACTGCAAATTATCGCATTTGATCGAATCATTTTTCTACACTATGAATATTGTATACAGGGTTGGGATAAAGTTTGGCACCAAATTAATATATTTAAAACGGAACGGACGGTAATTTTGAAATTTGGCAGCTGAGTGAATGGCAAGCACTTCGAACGTTTAAAATGATTTTTTTTTAATTATTTTCAATAAATTTTTTCTACCAGTAAAAGCCCTGTATTTCTTCTCTTCATAGATCTTCATAAAAAATACGTCATGAAAAACATGGAACCCGATATGGACAGATCCGAAACAAGGTGCACTTTCAGAATCTGAAGAAATATACAGGTTGTCCCATTTAAATAAATTTTTTTTTGTCATTTCCGGTTAAACCGGAAGTATCTCATTAATGAAAATATGCTCATCAGATGCATTGTGGTCCATTACACTCAGCTGCCAAATTTCAAAAATATCGCCCGTTTCGTTTCAAAGATATTAATTTGGTGCCAAACTTTATCCCAACCCTGTATATGTATGTGTATATACTGGGTTGGGATGAAGTATGGAACCAAGTAAATATCTTTTAAACGAAAAGAACGATATTTATGAAAATTTGCGAGTAAGTGCAATGGAACGAAACGCATCTGATGCACATTTTTTTTGTTAATAATATAACGAGGGGTAAACCGCTGACCAAAATCTGTACACCGGACATCCCCGGGAAATCTACGGACATCCCTGGACATCCCCGGACATCCCTTGGACATCCCCGGGACATCCCCGGAAAATCCCCTGGACATCCCCTGGACATCCCCGGACATCCCCTGGACATCCCCGAGCTTGTACACCGGACATCCCCAGCGGTTTACCCCTCGTAATATAATTTCCGGATTAACCGGAAATGCCATCAACTTTTTCAATTTAAATGGGACCCCCTTTATATTTTCACAGATTTTGAGAGAGCTTGCTATTTTTAATTTATACCTACTGAATACTAGTGTAAAATTTTTAATAACTTTTAGTTGTACCGGTTGTCCCGAATTCGTTGTCTAGTGAGGGGATCTAGAAACCCGATGAGCTAGAAGAAAATGAGTGGCACATTTTCGGACTCGATTTTTGAGAGAATTAACTTGTTGAAAACCGCAACCTTTTAAGTCAAACCGTTTCTGAGCTATAAGAAAAAATTGGAAAATGGCGTCAAATAAAAAGTTCTCAGAACTTCTTCATTACTGGTGCTATAAACATGAAACAAAAACATTATACAGGCACTTTTTTCAGTAAAATTCATTGCAAATCATAAATATGGTTGTTTACTTAAGAATAAGAAATGTTTATTGCGCGAATAAACAGAGGTACATACATACATAAATATAACTGTACGTGATATTAACATAATTAAAAACTCTGAAAATTGATCCGTGTAGACCACAAAAAAAAATTTCAGTATCAGGGGAAGAAACAAAAATACCACTCATCAATAATATCCTTGCATCTCTTCGAATTAATTTCACAATCATGAAGAATCTGTCCTAATTGGTTGAGGGGAGAATCTCCCCACTCGAAAAAAAATAGTCTGTTTGAATAATTGTAATTTGTAAAATATTTTGTATTTCAATTAAGTATTATTATTATTTATTAGTTCGCTGATCATCCTCCTGCTCTTACCATCCAGCCAAGATTTCAATCGCTTTTTGAATGTCTTAAACTTTTAAAATTCTTCAGTTCATCAGGAATAATATTATAAATTTTTGTTGTCAGAAAAGTGTGACTTCTCTGGCCTATACTCTTATTGCACCCAGGAACTTGGTAATAGTGATCTCTTCCTCTTGTCGTATATTGGTGTTGCGACTTATTAATTGTAATCTCTCCTGAGTGGACGTTAGAAAGAAGTTTGAACACATGTAACTGACTCACATCTTGGACTTGTGCTTTATCGAATAGTTGTTGGCTGGGAAAGGTGCATTTTTTCATGTGAATGATTTTCAAGACCCATTTTGAATAACTTCTAAAGATTTGATTTGGTTGTGATATGCACCTCCCCATCCAACTATGACATAGCTATTTTGGGACTCAACTAAGGCTTGGTAAAATACTTTTAAATGTTTCGTGTCATTGATGTTTTTACGTAAATGTTTAAACTTGGAAAATAGACCCCTTATCTTGTTGACGAAGTTGTTTATGTGTTTCTCCCATCTTAGCTGTTGATCAATGGTGATTCCCAAGTACTTGACATCCTTCGTCTCTGCAATCGATGTGTCACCATCAACTTCTAGACTTCCCATCCCTGGCAGATTTGGTTTGTAAGAACTGAAGACCATATATTTCGTCTCATCAACATTCAGAGTAAGTCGGTTCCATACTTTATCCCAACCCTGTATATCTACTTTTGAGTATCCGGTTGTTTTAGAAATAAAAAAAATCCACTTTTCTCAACTAGGTAAGGTGTATTATAATTTGGAATTCCTACTCCAAACCCTCCCACTAACCGAAAGGGTAGATCCTCATTATCGCACATTTCCTGTAGGAAAAATATTTATATTTGACACCGAGTTATAAATTTTGTCTCTACTGGAGCGGCGGTCCAAAAACTGGATACCAACATCAAAACCTTATTCCTATTGATCAATGAAAATAAATCAATATATGAGACTTATTACTTACGTGTTATGTTAGGTACGTCCAACACTCTTTCAACAAAGAATTAATTAAAATATTCTAAACCTCGAAAAACAACGCGATTACTATTAGTGCGTTCCACTTGGCGCTCACAACGATCAAAATGCTCCATTAGCCGTTCCACATGGCGACTACGGTCGTTGTGAACGAGGCGACTACGTCACTGATGACGTCATTGTTTTCGCTCACGCCAAGCTCACAACGACCCATCCGAAGACGTGGGTCTTTGCGGTCGTTCGAGGAGTGGGGATGATAATTTGGCATTCGAGATCCAGACTCAGAGATTAGGTTATTTATTTTATTATTATCAGAGAAGTAAGACCAAATACCAAAAATTAATATCGACATGACTGAGAGGGTAGAATTGTTTGACGCTGAAGGGGATGTGTTAGTTGTTGTGCATCTTTTTGAAGAAGATGCAGCTCGTGCTAGAAGAGGCATATATAAGTTTATAGATTATTATTTGAATTTAATAAGTATGTACAAAGGACCCCGCAATTTTTGTATGTAATGTGGCGACCGGTCAAATTTTCTGAAAGTTTGGTATGTTGGTTTATGTTGCGCCCATGAGTTCAGTATGAGTATACAGATTAGATGCGCATGGAAAGGTTCAGCTAAAATGTTTACTGTTACAGGGTGATTCACGAATAAATCTCAATAGCTCTTGCAAACACTCGATAAGTCTCAGGCGCGTACCCAGAAAGGTGTGTTGGGGGGGCTCAGCTTTTATCCATCAGTAAAAGATGAGAAATCATGAAAAACAAATAAGAAAATATTGAAGCATGCAGTTGACTAGTTTTCAGTTACTTACTAAATAAAATCTATTTCTTGTAAATATGAATCTTCAAACAACAAAAAAAAACAAATATTGAATCATCCAAGGGTTTATTAGTTTTTAGTTATTGAATAAAAGTTCCCCAAGCACCAGCATTATCAAATCTGGTCACAACCAATGACTCTCTCGTAATTTATGTGCATTATAGCTAATCCGTTCAAGCGGTTTTCTGCCAGGTCTTAAGAAAAACTGCGCTCTGCTTCAGCCGTTGTTACAGGAACACGGGAAGTACAGTGTGTACCATTTTGGTTGAGACTGCTCTGCATCTCAGCTATTATTGAAGATGGAGACATGCGATTTTCGCGACCCTGTATCACTTTTTTGTAAAACTTTCAGAGCCACAAACAGAAATATTCCAACTACTCTCGTTCCTGAAATACATGGCGAAAACGAAAATGTTCCTTCTTGGAGATGTAATTATTTCTTAGGCCCTGTATAAGATAGAAAAAAATGAAAACGGTTTATAAGAGATATTGAGAGCCCTGTTTTTAAGATTGGGCACAAACTTGGTATTTCTTAAATGGAATACCTACAACCTACCCTGTATATTTAAACGTCAAATTTTTGCAATTTTTTTTTAATCAAAAACATCAATTTGGATTTTTCTGATTTTTAAAGTTAAAACTTATTGAAGATGGGGTTGTGATACATCAATGTATTCAGAAAAATATTGCAAAAATTTGACGTTGAAATGTACAGGGTGATCCAATTGAAAAATACCAAGTTTGTGTCCAATTTAAAAAACAGTGCTCTTAAGGAGAATTTAATACGGCACTGACTTCTATGTAAAAATATCTATTATAAGCAGTATTCATTTTTTTCCTATCTTATACAGGGCCTAAGAAATAATTACATTTCCAAAAGTGAACATTTTCGTTTTCGCCCTGTATTTCAGGAACAAGGAGTAGTTGGAATATTACTGTTTGCGGCTTTGAAAGTTTTACAAAAATGTGATGATACAGGGTCGCGATAACCGCATGTCTCTATCTTCAATTTTAGCTGAGATACAGTGCAGTCTCCACTAAAATGGGACACAGTGTACCCAAATATTTGAAGCAATATGTACAAATTTGGATAGAAATCTCCGCTACATTTCTCTAGAGCTGAGAGTGCAGATGAAGCACATGATTTGGAATCATCCGGTGTTGAAGTAGCCCACTTTTTTTCCATCTTTTTAATTCACTGAAAAGAATGAGGCTTTCGCCTGAGGCGAAAGCCTTGGGGGAGGGGGGGGGTCTACAGACCCAACCCCCCCCCCTGGATACGCGCCTGATAAGTCTACAGTTTCGTCACAGAGATATTATTCCATTTAGCTAATACCCAGTCGTTCACAATTTTCAGTCTGAAATACTTCATTATGATTACTTTTCATACTGGGTGAGCCATACTGCCAACCATACCAAAAATACTTCTGCTTTGAATTGATTGAAATGAGAACTTTTTAGTGAATTTTGTGTATCTTTATGAGCGCGCTTACTTACTGCGCTATCACCCCCAAAAAGATGACAATTAATCATCTTCTTGTGTACCTAGGTATAATACGAACCTATTTTTTGAGGTACGTACTCCACAGTTCACAATATTTTTGTAGAGCGAGTTATTACTATACCCAAGTATATTGAAAAGTTTAAATCTTATTATAGTCATAACCTAGGTTATTACTTTATAAATATACTTTTTTCGGCAAAAAAATGTTTATTTAGGATGATCTACGCATGCCAGAAATGAATTTTTTTGGTATGTGATTATTTCTAAATCACCTTGAATATTTATATATTTAAAAATTCTTACGGTTATGCCTACAGTTATTCACCAGAAAAGTTCTCCTCTCAATTATTTCAAAGCATATTATTTATGACTCACCCTGTATGGAAAGTAATTATAATGAAGTATTTCAAACTCAAAATTGTGAACGACTAGGTGTATTAACTTTATGGAATAATTTCTCTGTGACGGAACTGTAGAATTATCGGTTGTTTGCAGAAGCTATTGTGATTTATTCGTGAATCACCCTGTAGCAGTGAATATTTTAGCTGAACCTTTCCATGCGCATCTGATCTGTACTCATACTGAACGCATGGGCGCAATATTAAATCAAGCCGGCTTCTCAATTTGAAAAAAAAACTGATGAAATAAGTTATTCTCCACTTTAACGCCCTGTATCTCGAAAACTGGTCATAGTATCGGATTTAGAATTCATATCTCTGGATATGTTGTGGGAATCAATATATAGTGAGAAAATAGTTGCATTTGACCGAGGAAATTTTCGAATACAGGGTGTTCATGTTTTTTGTACTTTTCCCAGAATAGAATACCTTTCTATGAATAAACCACCATAAATATTTTGGAGATTAGGGACACACATATGTTTGTGGTATTACTTTTCCCAAAAATCAATTCAAAAATGCAGGGGTTCGAATTAATCCTACAAAAAAATGATTATGTCTAGTGGTTCTCTCTTTAAAACACCCTGTATAAAAAATATGCACTGTGCAATATTTTATCGTCATGATACTAAATCGAAAAGAACATTTCAAAAATATGCCTTCCTGACGTCACAGTTGAAAAAGTGAATTTTGGCAAAAAACTACCGTCATATATTCGTGGATCACCCTGTAAATATAAATATTTTTAATCATACGTATCCACTCATTTCATTTCTAGAACATGTAGTAAACGTGTGTATGCAACAGAAATCCGATCTAAATCTTAATAATTAAAAAATAAATCCGAAAATTTGGGCAATATTCAACTTTAACACCCCGTGTTTGGAAAACTAGCCATAGGATTGGGTTGGGCCCATTGACACTGTAATGAATTCCGATTTTCCGATCATGAAATCGGCCTTCATTTCAAATTAATTTTTCCGGATTTTTATTTCAAATTCCTGCATTTCATTTCCGTTCAGAATTAAACCGAGAAGATCGAATATGGTACGTTCGATATTGTTTTGCATGCAGAGAACATAGTAAAAAGAGTCATAAGAAACACGTAGAATGTAGATAACGCCGTTTTTATAGTTCATACGTACGATAAGCCAGATTCGAAGAAGTTTTACCGAAGTTCTTATCTAGAAAAGTAGCATTTGTGCGCCTGCCGTTTCCGTCCCCCTCAGGGAGATTATAAAAGGCGATTTTCCCCTCATCTGTCATCCATTATTCACTTGATTCGTCTTGAGTAGAGTACTTTTCTTTTCTTTTGCTTTTCGATTCAATTCATCCTTTTTGATTTAAAGGTGTAGCGATTCTAGAGTCAGTAGTCAGCAAAAGCCGATTTACCGTCATTGCTGCTAGTATTAATTTCTTATTTTTTGCATTTGCTGAGTGAGTATCAGTGCACCGGAATCGTAAGTACCGATTCAATTCATTTCAGTCCTATTTTTGTGTATCTTCGTTGAGTCTATCAAAAATAGCTGTTGCGTCGAGATCCGTATTAAACCTTCCTTTACTCGTTCAGGACTCCGGCTCTAGCACGTTTATCCGAGTAAATCGGTGCCCGATTAGTGTCTGTCCTTTATGGCGAGTAATCTCATAGTCAGACTGGAGGGCCCATGCAAACCAATGCTACAGAACGTGCAGTCGAATAATATCCTGTTCGGTTCCGATCCTTCGCGCCCCTGGTTCGGTGCGTCCTGTTTGACCATTTAAATTTAACCTGGCCAAACCCGACCTTTCTAGAAGTGAAACAAGCTAAGTAGACGACAATACAACTCTTTTGAGTTTTCGGACTGAAAGAATATCGGACAAAAAGTAACCACTGTACATTTTCATATCCGTTTCACATTTTGCAACTGTAGATTTAAATTCTCCGTTTAATTCAAATTTATTATACTATAGACGTCAGATTTGCTCAGCAAATACTCAGAGATGAGGTATGAGGTATGAAGAGAACGTCCTCCCCAATGTTCAATAAAATTGGATTGAGATGTAAGCTATTGGACAGGATAGGAAACTTCGGAAGCAGAGGTGACTGCCGGAAGTAGCATTATTGAACCTCCGGAGAACTATTGGACAGGGGAGGGAACGTCCAGAGCAGAGGTGACAACGGCCGGAGGTACCAATTTTCAACCTCCGGAGAGTGAAGGTACTTTTGAGAATAATTATTTCTTCCTTCTTGTTTGGTAACCAAAAATATGAGTTTGAAATGAGTATGTTTCAGTCTCTCTATACAGGTGGAGCCCACCATGTGTAAAATTACTCCTGGAGCTCTACAAGAGTAAAGAAGAGCTCCTGCATAGTGACAGAATGCCACAAAAGAAATTTTGGGAGGAGAACTCCAAGAAATTAAATAAGAAGGGATATGCAATAACAGGCCCTCAGTGCTCCAGCAAACTGAGGAGCATGAAAAAACATTTAAAAATCCATCAAGGACCACAACAATAAGTCAGGAAATGATAGAAGAAACTGGGCTTTCTTTGAGGTTTGTATGAATTTTTGAAAGCACGCTAAATTAGCAGATACAGGGGTAGCTAGTTTTAATGGTTTAAATATGATTTGACTTGTATTTTGATATAATTTTATTATTATTATTATTCTGTAGATAATGGAGGATATATTTGGTGGAAAAGCCTGGTGTGAGCCTGTGGCATCCTCCAGGGGTATGTCAGTTAGAAAACCTACAGCCGCCACAAGAGGAGACGACAGAATCTGACAGTGGATGTTCTTCTAGAAGTAATCATATATTTTTGAAGCATTTATAACTGTGTCTAGGAATTTTATATTGATTAACATTTAACTACAAAATTTTGTTTCAGAAAAAGTATCAATAAATTATCTACTCCTGAGGCTCAACCAAAGGGAGAAACATGAGAGAAGAATACAGAAAAGGCACAAGGAGAAGATGGAGATGGAAAAGAAGTTTTTAGATGTTCTAGAAAAGCTTGCAAATAAATGAATATTTTCAATTATGACTAAATTTATTGAAATAATCGAAAGATTTGGGTCATTACTTTTTCCCACAACTGCAGAAACAAAAGTCACATTTTTTCCTTACAATTTCATTCATTAAAAACTCAATTATTTGAAGGTATATAAATTTTTTATTTGTGAGGTGACATATCAAAAAAATTAATCAATCAATATTTCACATAATTACCGAAATTTCAATTTCATTAGATATCAATAAGGTGCACTAGGGGGATATATTACCAGAATGTACGCGGGTTGAGATCTAAAACTGACTATTCCACTCTTTCCATTTTTAGTGAGGAAGTTTCCGTAGCAACGATCGTTTCATCTCGAAAAAACTTTCAAATCGGCAAACCAACAAGTTGGTTTTCCAGCTATAAAATTTTTGACGTTTCTCCAATACATAGATAGTTTCGGAAATGAATATCATAGAAAAAACCAACAACGTTTAGTTAATCTATGAATTCTAATTTGCCAAATAGCGCAATCCGTGTCAAATGTGACCATATTTCTTAATGTTAGACATTTTCTCGGGAAATAGTCATGCCGAATACCACTCGAGATGAAATTTAAGCAGGTAAAATTTCTCTCTTGAAATATTAAAGTTTGTTGCTTTTCGGAAATTTTCATATTACAATCGAGAAATTTTGCCGGCAAAATTCCATCTCTAGTGGTATTACACATGAAAAAATTTTGACCAGTGTATTTTCATCTAATTTTGACATAATTGCCTTAACTGAAACTTGGCTAAATGACCAAGTATTCAGTGATGAAATGTTGGATCAGCGGTACGTGCTTGTGAGAAAGGATAGAATATCTGGCCAAACCAGAGGAAGAGGTGTTCTTCTAGCAATTAACTCTTGTATAAGTTTCGAAGTGATGACAACTGACTGTGCAGCTGAGTGTTTACTGGTAAAGTTGATGGCGAGAGATTTCAAATGTTACATTTCTGTTGTTTATTTTCCACCTAACTCTGAACCAAATTTGTATGAAAGTTATTTCGATATTTTTGATGGTATGTATTTTGCTCGAGGATGAAAAATTATCTGATCGATGTGTTAGACGTAAAACTATTAATGATTTCATAAGCCTATTCGATTTAAGACAACGAAATGATGTACCTAATTTCATGAATAGAAAATTAGATTTAATTTTGTCAAACATGGATGTTTCAACTGTAGGTACAGAGATCTCAAACACCACTTGTTACTGAAGACAGATATCATCCTGCGCTTGAACTTTCGTTTGGATAGATTGAATATCGGATATGATAAGAAGCACAATTATAATTAAGCAAGGGGGGATTATATTCTACTGTACAACTTGGTGTCTGATTTAAGATGTCAAGATGGCGCCGAGTGAGGATGATCAGTCTGAACTCAACAACAAAAAGTGTTTTTATTGTAAAAAGGGAATAGAAAAATCGTTTGTGAAATGTGCAATTTGCACAGCCGAGCCCAGCCTAGCAGAGGATTTTGTAACACACGCAATTGAATAGAACGCCGCATATTGGACGTAGCAGAGCAATATGCGGCGTTCTATTCAATTGCGTGTGTTAAAAAATCCTCTGCTAGGCTAGGCTCGGCTGTGCTGTGCTGGGCTGCGCTCAATGTGCGGCTTGGCTAAGTGTGACAAGTGCGAGCAAAGGCTTAGTTTACTGCCCAACATGTGCGAAATCTGAACGGGAAAAGGAAATCAATAAAGCTGTTGATTTGATTATGATTGAGAAGGATAAGAAAATCGAGGGTCTTACAGAAAACCTAGCTGGATAAAAGGATCAATTAGCCCTAATGTCGAACCAGGTAAATAATTCAAGGGAAATTATTGATGCTGCGGCACTTACTAACCTCAATTATACTGACAATAACAATGAAAAAAATCTCAGAGAGAATGTGTTAATACGGAAGCTGCTTCGTGAGATGGAGTCCAAGAATGAAATTCTCATTGAAAATGCCTCTTTACTGAAGGAGAAAATTGATATTTTATCCTCAAAGTTATTATGCAACGTCCAAATTTCCAGTCCTACCGTTGGTAACACAGATTTGTCGAAAAATGAAACCTCGGCAACCAGTAAAACAGGAGATATCGAGACCGCAACTTATTCCAATTTTGCCAATAAAAAACGGGAGGGCACCTCTGACTCTGTCAAACACTCAGCTGGCAGACCTAACCTAATAATTTCACCATCCGTCCCCAATTAAAAACAAAGTTATTGGAGCTGCTGTGGCTGATTTTAACTATCAGTCCAATCCAATAAAGCATAAAATTGGCGCTGAGCAAGTGAAAGCCGCCATACATCATGCTCAGCATCAAATAAAAGCTCAAGAATATCAGAATCTGTGCGAGGACTCTGATAAAAATGACCAGGGACTCCAGGGAGCTTGGCAAACACAGGGCAGGAAGAGACGTCTCTTTGTGGTAGGCCGCAATGAATCCTTACCTAACATTGCTACTGTGCCGAGACTCACGTCTCTCCATGTGTCCAGACTGGCGCCTAAAACAAAACCTGAAGATTTACAAAAAATCTTGAGTGTCACTTTCCCGGAAGTAATTTGTGAGTCTCATCCATCAAGATATCCGGAAATATACACTTCTATGAAAGTCAAAATTCATCAGAGCGATCTAAAGAATGCCTGGAAAAGTGACATCTGGCCTCTTGGAGCTACTGTTGTACAGTTTTTTCAGAAACGCAGGAAGACTCCTCCCGCCCAATTGTAGGTGAGCCTGAGGTGGAGTCCGTTTCAATAAATGAGCCAGCACATCATGTTAACCATCAACAGATTGCAATTTATTATCAAAATGTAAGAGGTCTCAGAACTAAAACCGAAGACTTCTATAATAGTGTCGCAACAGAGAACTATGACATTATTATAGCCCTGACCGAAACCTGGCTCACTCTGGGTGTCTTGAATTCTGAATTGTTCGATGAGAGGTATGCAGTTATCAGAAAGGACAGATCAAATGGACAAACTAGAGGCGGAGGGGTGCTACTGGCTTTAAAAAGGAATATAAGTAAGAAACAAACTGTGATATGAATATTGACTGTGTTATAATTAAGTTAAAAATTAAGAAATTATATGTGTATATATCAGTTGTTTACTTTAAACCAAAAGAGAGTCCTGAAAAATTAGAAAGCTTCTTAAATTTGTTCGATAATTTCTTAATGTTGAATATTTCTAATGTTGTTATTTTGGGTGATTTAAATGTCCCTGGCTTCCAACAGAGTCAGGGCCCAACCAGTGAGGGACATGCCTTGCTGCAGCAATTTTTGAGTATGAATGATTTGAAGCAGTTTAATATGATACCTAATATACTTGGCAGATATTTGGATTTGGTCATTTCTAACATGGCAGTCTCCGTTGTTTGTGGAATGGAGAGCCCATTAACATCTGAAGATACTTATCATCCTTCATTAATAATAAATGTTGATTATGGGGAACTGATTAAGTCCAAAGAGAGAAAAATAAATAATGAATCTTATACTTATAATTATTCTAAAGGTGATTTTTTGTTGCTATATAACAAGATTAAAGAATGTAATTGAGAATTGAGTGGATCTACTGGCAGCGGGGGATGTTAATGTTGCCGTTGACTTTTTTTTACAAAAATATCTATAAATGCCTGGATGAATGTATACCAAAAAGGAACTAACAAACTTTTCAGGCCATGCCAAGTTGCCCCCCTGGTTTTCCGCAAACTTGATTAATAAAGTCAAAAGAAAAATCACCTACATTCCCATCATTAAGAGATTTAGTGACGCTGAGTTTTTTAAATTAGAGTATGTACATTCCTTTGAGAAAAGAAACTAAAAGGCAAAGTAGAAAAGAATTCAAGTCATATAAAAATCAGTTGAGGGCAATATTAGTCAAGATCCTCGTAGCTTCTGGTCTTATATTCAAAACAAGGCAAAACAGGGTGGACTGCCGGTGGAAATGAGATTTGGTGATGAATTTCTCTCTTGTCCATTGGACACTGCAAATGCCTTTGCGACCTTCTTCGGGTCTGTGTATGGGACACCCGGTGGCGCAATTCAAGGTCTAGATAAGAGTAATAATAATATTGGGTTCACATTTTCCAAAATAACTGAAACAGATATAGTGAAAAGCATAAAAAAGTTGAAGTCTAAGAGAACGACAGGTGTTGATGAAATACCATCTTACATATACGAAGGTTGTGTAGATCACTTGATTAAACCCCTTTGACACATCTTTGATTTATCTATTGAGCAGGGATGTTTTTCCGACTCTTGGAAAACAACATTGGTTGCACCTATTTTTAAATCTGGTAAAAGGCTTGAAATTGTAAATTATAGACCAATAAGCTTGTTGAACACCTTGTCAAAAAATTTTGAAGATATTCTTTACATTGATATCTATGAACAATTCAACCACAAAATAACAATATACCAGCATGGGTTTGTTCAAGATATATCTACTGTTACAAATTTGAGTTTATTTTCTGAATATGCGTCACAGGCCATTGAAAGCAAGGAGCAGTTGGATGTCATTTACACCGCCTGTGCTAAGGCATTTGACAGGGTGGATCACAATGTGCTTTTCAACAAACTTTTGGACTTCGATTTTTCAATGAAGGCCGCAAATTTGATAAGGTCTTATTTATGGAACAGGAGGCCAATAGTGAAGGTAGGTAGGTCAAAATCAACTCAATATACGGCAACCTCAGGTGTTCCTCAGGGAAGTAACTTATGTCCCCAGCTTTTCAATATATGTATTAATGATTTGCCTACTGTGGTGAAGACATCAACTTGTTTGCTCCATGCAGACGATTTCAAATTATTTAAACAAATATCTAATTTTGATGATAGTGTTAGTTCACAACACGATCTTGGGAATGTTTACCATTGGTTTACCAGGAATAATATGTCACTGAATATAAAAAAATGTATGGTCGTTACTTTCACTCGAAAATAAAATTATTTCATTAAAGATTACAAGCATAGGAGGTGATATTATTCAGAGGAAAACTGAAGTAAGGGATCTGGGGATTAACTTTGAGATGAGTTTGAGGTTTGGTCAGCACTATAATTGTATTGCTACAAAGGCTTATAGAGCTTTAGGCTTTGTCATCCGTAATAGTAAGAATTTTAAAATCAGTACTATTGTAGTGCTATATAATGCACTAGTTAGGCCTCACGTGCATCTGTTATATGGTCACCAACAGCGCATTCCAATATTGATTTCGTAGAAAAAGTACAGAAAAGATTTTTAAGGTTTCTCTACATGAGACAAAATAATGCATACCCTTACATGGTGTCTTACAGGTCAATGCTTGATTCCTTCAACCTTACAATGCTAAGTGTGAGAAGGGAAATAAAATCTGTTTTGTTTATTTATAATGTAGTGAATATCTACAAATATAAAAATGTGGGTTTAATTAATTTCGTGAAAATAAAAGTCCCAAAGATTAGACTAATGAAATTTTTGATGTTCATCCAGGTAGCATATCTCCTCTGAATAGGTCTATCAAGTTAGCCCGGAAATTTCAGAATTTCTTAGAAAAAAAAATTATACGGTAAATGCTAGCTAAATGCTGATAAATGCTGTAGAAAAAAATTAATAATCTTCGCTAGTGGTGGAAAAATCGATGATTGAATTTTCCGGGCCAACTTATGTGCAGCCCGGAGACATGG
Organism: Adalia decempunctata; assembly: GCA_951802165.1. Taxonomy (NCBI): domain Eukaryota; kingdom Metazoa; phylum Arthropoda; class Insecta; order Coleoptera; family Coccinellidae; genus Adalia; species Adalia decempunctata. The sequence continues at coordinate 57,438,717 of OX637696.1, read as the reverse complement.
GCATTTTTCATCGAAATGCTGAAAAAAATTAATGCTAGCGAAATGCTGATGGATGCTGAAAAAAAAATCGAAATATCTTCGACCGTAGTGGAAATATCGGTAATTGAATTTTCCGGGCCACCTTATGTGCAATAGCATTTTTCTTCGAAATGCTAACGAAACTTAATGCTAGCTAAATGCTGATGAATGCTGAAGTAAAATTACCTTCGACAGTACTTAAAAAGTCGATGATTAGCCTATATGCAGCTGGTGTAAGTTGACATGAGACTCCGTATTTATATGTATACACATTTCTCTGGATAAGTTGTGTACGTCGCAGATAAATTGGCATATCTATAGAATTCTTGGGGGGCGTGAATATGATATTTTGCAGGAAAAACAAAGAAATTAAAATAAGTTTTTATATCACAATGAATAAGAGGAAACTAATATATAAAATAACAATAACTTCAGAAATAACAAGAGAAAAGGATAATCGTTTTCAAACAGAATAAACAAAAGGGTTGTTGAAACATAATTATCTTCGTCTATGCGACGTTCAGCTTTTTTCTTCAGGTCATCGTATTTTTCTCATTTACCACGTAATCTCTTAGCGAAAGCCACAAAATCACCCACAGATTTTTTTTCTCCTCCAATGATTTCTATTACACCTCTCAGACAGTGGGTTTTCTCCTGTATATGTATATCATAAGGTATATCAGAGAGTTTACATTTTATATCATATCCCTTTTCATCCGTCCATTCAAGGATTATCAAGAAATTCAGTTTGTAATTTATTTCCTTTGAATTGCTTTTGCATTCTGAACACAATAATTTTTTTCTTTCAAGTGAAAGATGAGGATTTGTTTCAAAATCACACACTGGAATCGAAGCCGTTTTAATTAATTCTTTAGATTTACACACAGTGCATAGTACCTACTTCAGTAGTTTTGCAAAAGTTCCTCTCGATCCATGATTTTTTTTCACAATTTTACCCCGGAGCTCATATACTTGAGCACTAATTTTTCCTGTTATGGTATATTAGGGTGGAAGATTCAATTGAGAAACAGTGAAAAACTATTTACACTTTATTATACAATATCCGAATACAAAGCTTTAGCTTCTATGACGATTACAGCAAGAATTATGCATACACTTGATTTTCATTATCATAAACACATGCGCAATGCTAATACATCACACCTGTAACAAGCTTTTGGAGAATACGCAAAAGAAAATTATCAGTAGTAGTCCGTTCAACTTCACACCAGTTCTCTATTTTGAAATTTAACTCAGAGGAATCGCAATATGCTGTACATAGAATTTGCAGGAGACAATCTATCGCACAAGTGTTGGTTATGATATATTTCGAATTATCAATTTTAATCGGCTTCAAATCACTTGCGTTAGCATTTCTCAAAAAACCAATTGGAATTATTTGAGATTTATCTGCAAGATTGATAAAAGCCCATTCCTTTTGCGGTTCCAAATATGATTTCCTATGGCGATTTTTCATTACAACGCCATCACCGCGCCAATTTTCCACTGACATTTTTCTTCTAAAGATAATTTTTCACTTTGATAGCTCCGAATATTTTGTTACATTATATATCGGCGCTTCGGCTTGTTTTTTCAGAGTTACATCAAGAGCAGTTATGTTTGATGATATTTTCGAACTGATAGCAATACGCATAATTCCTTCTAAACTATCTATATGTCTCTTGACCATGTCATAGTAGTTAAACAACCATACTTCTGGCACAGCGCCATCGAGTTCTCTCGTGACGTCACATTTGTTGGAGTCGCGTCCGTTAGCGTGGTGAAGAAGTTCTTGGGGGTCTTCGGGAAGTGTGAGGTGTTGATAGTGTGGGTGGGTGGGGGTTCTGCCGCGGGGGTTCTGCCGCGAGGGTCCGCGGGGGAGTCGGCCGGAGTGGGGGTGGGGGTTCTGCTGTGGGGGTTCTGCCGTGGGGGTTCTGCCGGGGGGGTTCTGCCGTGGGGGTTCTGCCGTGGGGGTTCTGCCGTGGGGGTTCTGCCGTGGGGGTTCTGCCGTGGGGGTTCTGCCGGGGGGGTTCTGCCAGGGGGGTTCTGCCGGGGGTAATTATCCTCAGAATTGGTAATTAAAAAAGGTGTTTCATTGTACTCCCTTATCTTACACAGTCATCCATCTCTCATTATGCATTTTTTTCGATATTTAAACGAGAAAACAACTAGCAATCAGATTTCCTACCCAATCAATTCTAATCTTGAATGGTTAATTATCCTCCGAATTTGTAATTGTCTCTGCAATTATATTTCAAAGTCTAATCTCGAATGGTAATTGAGAGTTTTCCAATATTTTAATGGTTAATGAGGAAACATACAATTTACTGACTTAATCTGCAAATTAAGATATTTGCTTCCATACCTTATCAAATGATGTTATTTTTCGATAGATAATGGAAAGTATTTTTTACGCAAAACCACAATCGACATCATCGTTACCATATGTATTCCAAATCTGCAAAAAGTTAGTTTCATAATCAAAATGAATCCTAAAACATTATTCCAATTGTGTCAGGTTAAAGTTAGTGAATGTGTTTCAGTTTCCATGGAAAGAAGAAAAATTTTAAAATTCAATCTGCCAAAACCAGTGTTATTGAGAACAATAATCCAACACCGGGAAGTTGTATGGCGATTTATGTGGAGAAAGATTCAAAACAGTCCAGATAGTTTCTTTCATCGGGACGAAGTTGAAATGATACCTTTCGAAAATTATGCATTTAATCAGTGGATTCGAAACATTGACAATTTTCTGTTGGTTTTGTGGCAAGATTGGACTGATTTATATCGTAACTCAAAACTATGTATTAAAATTAAGATAAATAGTTTGATTTGTTTGGGTCTATGTGAATCATGTCACACTGAATTTTGTAAGTTATATCCCCAGATGGAACAACATTTCAAGATGAGAACTTCGCACACCATAATCAAGACCTCCTCTTTAAACAGTTTTGTGCGGGATGAATTTTTTTGGTGCGGTATTTGTATCCGACGGCCACTTTTTGAAATCATGAGTTATAAAGACTGTATGATGTTAGCGCATTTAAATCTTCATCATTGTATGGAAATGTCTTCATCCAGTAGTGATAATATTGAATCATCTGATAGTGATTAAAACAATAATTAAATAACATATATATTTTTCCATTTATTATTTGAGTACTATTTTCAGATAAACAATTTATTGTTGGTGCGTAAACATTGATTTTCTATTCTTCCTTAAATATTGATAAATAATACAATCACATCTACAATCTCCAAAGGATTCACATTTAGAACAGGCCATTCCATCAACAGAATCTTCAGTAGGTCTTTTTGAAATACATTTCAATGGGCAGCAGTAGTATAAACCATCGATGAAAAATCTTCTCTGATCTCTCATTTTAAAGCATTCCGATTGAATATTATTCGCCAAGCAAAATATAGTCAATCCACAGCTGAGACATTCGACATGATTTTTATGAAATATATATTTCGCAGCAGCAGATGATGATAATGATTTCTTGAATAGATCATAACAACACTTTATTATTAAAACAAACATAAATGATACTATTATCCAGATTGTTATGAAAATATATCTCCATATTATTTCATTCGTAGATTCTTCCATCATCATCATCGTCGCCTTTTCTCAATGATGAGTAACACTGTAATGACTCATGTCTCACTCAAGTAATAAAATATATATTCAAGTACATATGTAATTCCATTGGTAGGTAACTTAATGATATAAATACGGTGCCTCCCTAAATGAGTGTTAGTAATCATGAAGTTCTCAGACTTGTTGCTTCTCCTATCAGTCGTTGCAGCATTCGATTTCGAAAATGCTACAAATTATCTACAAAAGTATGGATATCTATCCGAAAATAAAACACTCATGAGTTTGAGTGATGCTGGTAGCACTAGCACAGATGATTCTTATACACAAGCGTTAATCAATTTTCAAGATTTTTTCAAGTTGAATGCTACAGGTATTTTAGATGATGAAACTAAAAAGCTGATGCTGAAAAGTCGATGTGGTGTGAAAGATACTCCACAAGAATTCAATCTCTATTCAAAATGGTCTAAAAATATTATTAAATGGAAATTTTTATACCCTAAACCTAATGACAAGAGTATAGCAAAACTTTGTTTTGATGAGTGGTCGCGACATGCAAATTTAACTTTCATTCAAGATGAAAATACTCCTGATATAGTTATCAGCTATGGAAAACGGCGACATAGTACTTTTCATAAATGTCATGGAAGTGGAACTTGTAATTTCGACTTTAATGGAACTGGTGGTGTACTCGCTCACGCTTACTTCCCAGAAGGAAAAAAATGTATAGAACTCCATTTGGATGGAGATGAAAATTGGTATCGAGGTTCTGATAATACTCCAATTGGTGAAGTTTCTCTCTATTGGACACTTTTACATGAAATAGGACATTCGCTCGGTTTAGATCATTCGAGCATGAAAGATTCAGTTATGTATCCATATTATAATGAAGGGAATTTCACATTATCTCAAGATGATATTGATGGGATTCAAGCAATTTATGGGAAACCATTACAAAAAAATTTCACACCACCCCCAACGACTCCACGAATAGAAACTTCAACAAAGATACCTATAGATATATTCAACCCCCCAGACTTATGTCGAATAAAACACAAAATACATAAACTGTTTGTGATGAAAAAACATATATACTTATTTTATGAAGGATGGGTTTGGATTATTTCGCTAATTGGAAAAAAAATTAAGAAGCCTGTTAGGGTATCAACTATGATTCCATATGTTCCAAATATTTCCTTCAAAACTGATGGTCATATGTTTCATGAAGATGATTATGTCAAGCTGATTTTTTCAAACCAAATTCTCACAATCGATCCAAATGGTTATAATGTTGTAAGACGTGAGAATATTAATTCATTGTATTTGACCTCGAATACTACTATTAATGGTGCAGTTACCACTTATACAGGTCGAAGCTTCATATTTTATGATAGCATATATTGTATGGAACTTGATAAATACGGTCGAAGAAAGGGTGTGCATTACATTGAGCAACGTTTTCCTGGAATTCCGGCAGGTATTGATCACGTATTTCGATATATCGACGGATTGCTTTACTTCTTCAAAGACAGGAGATTATATAAATATAATGAATTTACTGACCAAATTGAAGGATCTTCAATTTTCAAGTTGGAAACATCAATTAAAATTCCATGTCATTCAGAGTCTGTTTTGAAGCAATTGAAAGACTTGTTATCTACGATAATAGCTAAAAATCTAGTCATATCCGATGATGGTGATTCCGAATCAGTATGAATTAGATGCTATACATGGAAAGATAACTGAATTACTCATTAAAAATTTTCACGATTTGATTATGTAAAATATAAATCAACTGACTTCACGAGTTCAGATAGTGATTGAAATATTGTACTTACCTTGATGATCTTATAAATATGTAATAGAATATCCTAAAAATGTTCCACCACTTGAGATAAATTTTAAGTTCAAAATGAAAATTTCAAATGATCTTCATAAAATCAATTCAAAGTGCTGCTGTTAATCTTGAAATTTGGAATATAAAATATGTATTCATGTTTTAAACTATTTTATCTTTAAAGTAAATAAATCAAATCTGAAATCAATATGTTTTTCATCTTCATAAAAGTAATTCATAATGTTGTTGTCAATTTATGGAATTTGAAATATAAAATATTTATGTTTTAAGCTATCCATACGTCTTCAGGGTAAATAAATCAAATCAATATTTTTTTTTATTTTGGTTTATTAGTTGTAAGTGTCTGAAATTTGAAATCACATAGAATTAATAATAGGATATAAAAGTTTTATTATGACTTACTTATAACGAATAAACCCACACAACGGTAGACTGCTGGTTTGTTTTGAAGTACGCCTTCGTACTTCCATACTGTCCTAGGAAACTCATGTCTCCTGGGACTTGAACAGTCCCCTGAGGCCCTCCAATCAGAAATAATATTGGTCTAGTCTGGAATATATCAATATATTAATCATATGAATTCAATATCATGATAAACTTACTCTAAGGTTGTGGGGTAGTATCCTACCCAGGCGTCTTCTGTAGTAATCTTCTGTAAAACGATTTACATTAAAACCATATTAATTCGTATATGAACACAAATAACTCACCCATTTTAACGTTGATGTTGAACTGTCATTACAATTATTTCAGATTCAGTATTTATAGTCAGTCCAATTAAGTAACGAAAACGAGCATCATCGAAATTTCACATAAGCTGTAAAACGTATTAACATCAATCGTTAGCGAATAAAATATAGATAATATGTGCATCAAGAAGTCGATATCATTTTACAATTCAGTTCATTATCTTCATGAAAATAAGAATATTATGTTTAGACACTTCAATCAAAAGACAAGCCGCCAAGAAAAAATGTACCCGAAATTCAATTCCCTGTTGTACCTATATTAAGCATTGAAGATTCTCGAAACATTTAGTGTGATGCTGACCCCAACCGGTGGAGGTATATTGAACACAGCAATCGATAAACTACCTTTCGAACTACATTTACCTGGTTATCAGTACTGTGGACCTGGAACAAAGCTCTCTCAACGTCTTCTCCGAAACGATCCAGGTATAAATCGATTGGATCAGGCGTGCAAAGAACACGACATAGTCTACTCCAAAAGTAAAGATTTGTTTGATAGACATAAAGCAGATAAAGTACTTGAAGATAAGGCTTGGGATCGTTTCAAAGCAAAAGACGCGAGTTTCAAGGAAAAAAGTAGCGCACTGTTAATTACTGGAGCAATGAAGGCCAAACGAAAACTCGGTTTGGGTTTGCAATCCTTCCGAAAATCCATAGTTCTACCTATTCGTGAAGCTCTCAGGACATCTAAAGATACTGACATCAGGAAAATATCAACGAAAGCCTTACGAGCTGCACGTCTAGCTATAAAAAAAGCTGGAGGACGGAAACGAATTTATGTTCCCAGAATAATCCCTTTCGATGCAAAATCGGGTGGAATTCTACCTCTCATTCCAATATTTGCTGGATTATCAGCATTAGGAACAATGTTAGGCGGAGCTAGCGCCGTCACCAAAACTGTGATTGATGCTAAAAATGCTACTAAAAAATTAGAGGAAACAAAACGTCACAACAAAGCTATGGAAGCGATTGGTCATGGATTATACGTGAAGAAATCCAAACGCGGTTACGGACTTTACCTGAAGAAGTCAAAAAACTTTTGAAGCTACCCAATCGTGCCTTGTATGACTATGAATTGATGAACTATGCCAAAAAACTTAAAATTAAACATTTTCGCGGGGTATTTATGCTTGACACCTTACCAAAAAAGCCATGGATAAAGGAATGTGCTATTGTAAATTTGGATAGTTCACAAAATAGGGGTTCACATTGGGTTTGTTATTTCAAAGAAAAAGAGGGTTCTTCCCAATATTTTGATTCATTCGGAAATCTAAAACCTCCGAAACAGCTAGCGTCCTATTTGAAAGGTGAAATTTTTTATAATAGAGACCGTTATCAGAATTATAATACTAACATTTGTGGACGATTATGTTTGGAATTTTTGATGAATAAAACACTATAAAAGAAAGTTTTCATATTCTTTTCTTCAGTCATGTCTCTGATATTCACTCTGAGAGGTAATTCGTCAGTTCTTTCAGCAGATTTCACACCTAGTATAGAATTGGATCCTTCATATAAGTATGGTCTAGCTCTAATTGGATTCCATACGTACAATGCGATACCCAATATTTCAGACAATACATATTTTGTATACGAGGAAAACGGTGAAGAGAAAAGAATTTTAATACCTACTGGAACTTATGAGATATCAGATCTTGAAGGATTTGTGAAAACTAGATTAACAAATCCTGAGGGGAAAAAAAAAGGAGGGAAAAGTGAAAAGAAACATTTTTTTCTGAGACCGAATAACAATACTTTGAAGGTTGAAATATTTCATAAAACTAATTATATTGACTTCTCGAAAGCGAAAAAATTAAGTCATTTACTGGGTTTCTCACCAAGAAAATTGGAACCTGGAGTTGTCCATCATTCAGATTTACCTGTGGAGATAATAAACGTAAGAACAATACATATAGATACGAATCTCACTGAGGGTGCTTATCATAACGGAAAGCCTTTACATACCATTTACGAGTTTGCTGTTGGAGTTGATCCTGGATACGCTATTGACGAGACACCTCAGAATCTCATTTATTTGACAGTATCAAAGTCAGTAATTTCTAACATTACTTTGACAGTTGTAGATCAAGACTTTATACCTATAAACTTCCGAGGTGAAGAGATTATAATCAGATTAGAACTCAAAAGATGGTCCTAGTCATTAACCGACCAGACTTTAAATATAAACGTTCATTGCCAGTTGAATCATTAGTTATTAAACGTCGTTCCAAGACGTTTAGACAATTAGCCCTCCAAGACAAGCTTTTCCTACAATCGCTTGGTTATGTTGTCCGCTCAAGTATTCAACCTATATCGGGAAGTCGACAACGATGAATCCATAGTGAAACTTGAGACGAGAACGTATTTACCTTTCATCAAATCCTTCGAAAATAATGATACTGTTGAAATTGGAATAAATCGACCAGATATTTGGTTTCTAATGTATGATGCTGCTTTAGTGGTAAAAGGTAAATTAACGAAAACAGGATCAGGCAGAGTAAATTTGGTGAACAACTTTGGAGCATTTTTATTCGAATCAGTACAATATGAATTATGTGGATTTGAAGTAGATAGCGTGAGAGATCCTGGAATAGTGAGTACAGTGCGAGGATTCTTAACATATGATAAAAATGCAAATCAAGAACTTGCAATTGCCGGTTGGAATCATCCTGACGAACCGATAATTGATCAGAATGGTAATTTCCATTTGAGAATACCACTTAGTCATCTCTTGAATGTGTTTAATGATTACAAATTAGCAACATGTGGAAAACAATTGCTTAGATTTGTCCGAGCACGAAGTGATGTTAACGCTATTCAAATAACTCAAGCATCTGGAACAGGTGAAGTAGTCACAAGTGGACAAATCACAATATCTAGTATGGAACTGAAAGTGAAGCACATATATCCGAATGATATTCTAAAGGTTCAATTACTTGAAGCTACTAAAAATGATCGACCTATCTTTATTCCATCACGAAAATGGGAATTTTTCGAATTACCTGCTCTTACTACTGGATCTACGAAAGAAGTCTGGAATGTTAAAACTGTTGCTGCTGTGGAATGTCCCAGATTCGTGATATGTTGTTTTCAAACGAATCGTAAAAATAATTCCGATAGTAACGCCACTCTTTTCGATCATATTAATGTATCTGATATTCGTATACTACTGAATGGAGAATACTATCCTCAAGAGCAATTGAATGTAAATTTCGAAAAATCTGATTATGGAGAAGCACATTTTAATTACACTAAGTTCAGTGAAATGTACAGTGGTTTGTTGAAAAGGACATGTTTAGACTATTCCGAATTCAAAAGGAGAGCTTTCTTCATTGTTGATTGTTCAAGACGGGATGAAACATTCAAATCGTCTATGGTAGATGTGAAATTGGAAATTCAATCTTCTACAGGTTTTCCTGCTGATACGCGTGCCTATTGCATAATTATACATGATAATGTACTAGAGTATCTTCCACTCAGTGAGACTATACGAAAAGTAATGTGAACAGTTGATGCTGAAACATTGAGAAATGAAGTTGGTTGTAGTTGATCTACAAGGTTTTTGGATAAGGGGTGAATTTGTTGTGAAGGAACTAGCGATTTACGATGGTTATCAAATACAACATTATATTTTTAAATACTCAGAGCCATTTTCATCATTATCTGACAATGACAAAAGAACAATAAGATATTTGGAAAAACATCATCATGGAATCTCATATTCATGTGGAGATGTACCTTACGAAACCATACATGATATATTATGGAAATACTTATGTGGATATGATGAAATTTATGTATGTGGTCATCAAAAATATAATTATTTGAAAATGGAATTCAAGGAACGTCTGAATGTGATAAATATTGAAAATCTAAATTCCACTCCTCCAAAATTACTAAGACAGCGACCTCTATGTATGGGACATAATCAATCATCGAGTATATGCTGTATAAACAACTGTAAATTATTATATAATTGGTTCTTGACTTTTTTACCATGTTGAACTTTATGTGCTGTATTTAATAAATAAATATGAGACTTTTCCGCATTTATAATATCTTGTTCCCTACGAAGTAGCATCATACGTAAACGAGATGGAAATCAAGCAACACAGTAGCGAATTACCAATTGATAATTTCGATGAATTTGTAGATGAGAAACTGATCAATAAACATGGTGCTTTATTTCCATCTAGTTGTAGATTTCTTATATGTGGGCCTTCATCGTGTGGAAAAAGTAATGCGTTTCTAACATTGCTTCTTCATCCTAATGGTATACGTTTTATGAACATCTATATTTTCTCTAAAAGTTTATATCAAGCAAAATATAAGTTATTGGAGGAAATTTTATCGAATGTGGATGGGGTGAAATATTATCCATATACGGAAAATGATGAAATTCCGAATCCTGAAGAAGCTCGAGAGAATTCGGTGTTTATATTCGATGACGTTGCATGTGATAAACAGAATATGATAAGAGCTTACTACTCAATGGGACGACACAAGGCAATTGACGTTGCTTATCTATGTCAGACTTACTCCAGAGTACCCAAACAGCTGATTCGAGATAACGCGAACATTATTTGTCTTTTCAAACAAGATGATCTGAATCTGAGACATGCCTTCGATGAACATGTGACTCCGGATATGAAGTATGATCAATTTAAGGAACTCTGTGCGCTGTGTTGGAATCAGAATTCTCATGGTTTCATTACTATAGTAAAGGATTTTCCACTTCATGAAGGACGATATCGCATATTCTTCGATAAGTTCATAAAACTAACGGATACGGTTTGATTAATGCAGTTCAAAATGAAACCTGATCTCAGAAAGAAGTCGATAGAGGTTCAGCGTAAATTAAAAGTACAGCAATTAATCAGGGCTGTACGTAAAAAATATGTAGCACTCAAGTTGGGGAGATCTGATGAGGATGGAAGCTTAAAACGATTATATGCTCCCCTGACAGATCAACTCAAAGATCTCAACACTAAATTAGTAACCACATCAGCAGACCCTGTACAGCTAAAAACTGCCCCTATGCAGTTGAAAACTGACCCTATGCAGTTGAAAACTGACTCAATGCAGTTAAAAACAGAGCCTATTAAGCTAATAACCGAACCTGCACATATTGAAGCATCTACACCACATCTCATGAAGAACATTTCCACAACCCCAACAACATCGAAACCATCATTTATCCAGCCGAAACATCTTTTCAAGGAGGATAATGAGTCCGATTCTGATTATACTGAGCCGCAAATAAATCCGACCGAATTAAAAAGTGTAGATTTCTTCGAAAAATATCCGAACTCGGTACAGAACTTCCTTTATAATGCGCTGACTCGTTCAGACGATTATGATCATACATTTGGACCTAAATATAATCAGAATATTAATAAATGGATTTTGGGTAATTCTGAGATAATTTTTCATCAAGGAACTGGGGATATTTCGCTTGTTGGTAAAGAATTTCCAAATAAGAGAGGGCTTTATTCATTAATCTTTCATAAGGAGCCGAAAAATTACAGTACTGAAGATTTGGGGAATTATAAGAAAATTCTCGAGATCTCGAATGTTCATAGACGTAATTATTCACGAGAAGGTCAACTCAGAGGAAATAATGGAATTAAATATCTACATATTATCAAAAAATTATTCCCTCCAGCTAAAGGAAAAGGACTCATGAAATATAGTGAACATCCTGTAGAGTACATTTACTGGGATCAAGTTCCCGAACTCATTTCTCGTCTCCGCCTTTTGTGGGCCTCAAAGCAAGCTGGGAATTCTTCACATGATAATGAAATTGAATCGATTATATCAGAGCTGAGAGAAGCGGGTATTATATATTAACGTAATTGTAAATTGTTAAGCAGTTGAAATGATGTCGTTAGACAAATTCGGTCGCTCTTCCGCTTCTCAATCGATGGGTAGAAAAAGAATGTATACTGAATTTATATTTCCAATGACTACTAACGGTGATTATGATGTTGAAGGTAAAAAACTATGTAATGTGACTAGTCCTACTAACGATCATGATTCCGCTACAAAAATTTATGTTGATATTGCTACTGGAATCATGGACGTACAATTGAAATCTATTGATGAAAGACTCAGTACTGTAGAGAAAAATGAAGATCTAATCCAGCTGAAATTGAAGACAGTTGGAGACAATCTTTCTAAAGAAGAAGAAAGAACCAATTATTTACAACGAACGCTTCAAACTGAAAGTAACAACATCAAAGTTCATAATGAAAAACTTATTTCGCTCGAAAATCGATTCAATCTGATGTCAACTGCACTTAGCGAAACACAAAATAATGTTGAGGAAGCGTTCAAAAAAGTGGATAAAAACATATTAAAATTGTATGAAGATTTGAAGCAAATTCAAATTCATACCCACATGGTGGTACGAAAACCCTCAGAGAGTACCCGTTATCACATTATTTCACCTAACTCCTCCAACACCACATCACAATGAATCATTCAGAAGAAAAAGTCCAAGTCATTAAAGAACTACATCGGTCTGCAAGGAGAAACTATCCAACGAGGCGTACTATCATAAGAGGTCTCGATGAGACTTGGCAGGCAGATCTAGCACAATTAGATCTCCTAGCGAGTAAGAACAGAAACTTCAAATACATATTGGTGGTAATTGATTGTTTCTCGAAATACGTATGGGCAAGACCATTAAAATCTAAAAGTGGAGATGAGGTGACTCGCGCTTTCCATACAATTCTTCGTGATGGTGATCGCAAGCCGAAAAATCTTCAAACTGATCAGGGTAAAGAATTTTTCAATTCTCGTTTCCAGAATTTGATACAAAAATATTCCATCAACCATTATCATACCTTCAGTTCTAAGAAGGCAGCTATTGTAGAACGGGTCATAAGAACGTTAAAAAACAAATTATATATGGAATTCAGTTTGAATGGAAGTTACAAGTGGATTGATATTCTTCAACGTCTTGTAGATGAATATAATCATACCAAACATCGTACTATCAGGATGAAACCTTCTGATGTCACGAAAAATAATGAGGAGACTTTGCTGAAAACGGTATACAATTTCATGAAGATTGCCGGATCAAACAAATTAGTAGTGGGCGATATTGTGAGGATAAGTAAATACAAACATGTGTTTGATAAAAATTATACTCCCAACTGGACTACTGAATTGTTCAAAATTAGTCAAGTGAAAATTACAAATCCTGTTACTTACCTTCTTGAAGATACTGAAGGCCGACCAATCAAAGGAGCTTTCTATGAGCAAGAATTACAGAAGACAAAACACCCTGATGTATATTTGGTTGAAAAAGTTCTGCGTCGGAAGGGTGATAAGGTTTTCGTTCGATGGCTAGGTCTAGATCAATCACATAATAGTTGGATTCAAGCTACCAATCGTTTATGACAACAGTTTGAGTTTGAACATTCAACCGTTAACATCATTATGAGCGATGATTTTGGTTTCGATAGTGAAATTTCTGAAATTTTACGTTCATACAACGAAGATGTGAAAAATGAAAAAAATTTGATTTTATGTGCTACTTATCAAGTAGACAACTTCGTGATTCAATGTGGATTAAGTCCAGCACGAGATTTTCGATGTGCGATAAATCTCATATTCAGGGAAGGAATTATATCTTTCGACGAATTTGAATGGTTCTATCTCATTGAAGTTCTGAATGTTGATGAAAACATACGTAGATGTGTTGGGAATGTGCAAGTTGCTAGAAATACATGTAACCAACTTAAGATCACCGTTATCGAAGAAGAAAACCAAACTAAAGTTTTTCTTGAGGATGCGATTAATAGAATTATATGTTTAAATAAACTCTTGGAAGCTCGCATCCAAATGTTGAATACTTTGAATTTTAAAGAATATTACTTCAACTTCATAAAAATCATTCGAAATATGAAAGAAATGAGTGGACTACCTATAGAGGATTTGATATCAAATTTTTGTGAACTTTATCCATGTACTCAAACTTTTGGAATATGTGAAAGCTTGTATTTCCTGAAAAGTAAAATGCTTGATGATATATCTAAGGTTGAATAAAATAATAATAATTTCTTATGTGTTTTATTAAGAACTAAGCAATAATATTAACAGTTCAAGCCATAATGTCCCCAGGGTAGAGTGTCTATACAATTTTGAAGTATGTAACGCTTATTATCAGCGTTCGATAGAGCAATTTTTGTCTGTTCAACTGAATAAATATTGTGAGCTTGTGAAACGATATTCCTCTGTTTGATGACTTTCTCTCCGGACTGAAACAAACAAGTTTTATAGTCCTCGAGGGTGATAGTTTTCATGCAAGTTTTTTTAATTCCTTTTATCTTACAAGTTTCACGAGAATTCACACGGAATGAATACATTTTAGAGCGTAAACCAACAAATTCAGTCATAATCAACCCATTGTTTTCATCTTTCATCAATCCTGGTACTTTCTTATTCACTTGGGGAATTTCGAAAATATTATTCTTCGGATAGTCAGATGTATCAAATCGCTCAGAACAATCACGCCTAATGAGAGCATACGGATCCTGATTATAAATTTCATATGTTAATGAATCTGTATCAACATACATTAACTTACAATTATTGAAATTTTGTAAAATGTAGTCATAATGAAATTCATAAAGACATATTTTTGAAATATCTAGAACTGCCATACCAACATAAACTGGCTTATCGAAAATGAGTTCCTGTTTCGCGAGTTCAATAGCTACCAAATTTTCACCAAAAACAGTTCTACTTTTAAAAGCAGGTGACCCAATGAGGTTTCTAACTCCATATCTCCCCTCCCATCGGTTTCTTATCTTGACACTTCGATGTCTTCGAATGTTTTCCATAGTTTTTCCGAAAACAGCATTAATCATCAATTTGAACAAATTTATATCAAACTTATTAGAAGCTTTACTTCGTAATCGTGTGTTTTTATCAATATAAGATTTCAACCAAGCTTTTTGATTAAATTTCAAAACTCGATGAACTTTTATCAATCGCAACCCGTGCTGTAGAGCTTGCTTGAGATTACGGTAATGAATAATATATTTTTTTTTCTCATAACAAGTTGTAAGTAATTTGGATAATTTGGCTCCTGGTGGAATACGATTTTCTGGACAAAACGGTAGGTCGCTGTGACTATCATGTATTTCATGAGGATATTCGAGATCTACTTCCAAGATATATCCTTCAGACGCATCATCTGAAACTTGGGTGACATCAACATTCGTGTCAACCCATTTGAACCCTCCAAAAGGTAAATGTTGTGACATAGCCCACCCATAAAGATTATTCACGTCTAGATACATAAGATATCTTTCATCCTCAGAAGAATCGAACTCTTTCCCCATATACTTATTATTAGCTTTTGAATACCTTGTTGAACATTGACTGACTCCACCTCTAATCCCTTTTTCAATAAACAATAGAATATCGATATCTTTTAATATCTCCAATTTAATTTGAGTATGTTTCAACATACAGTCCCAAGTGTATCCAGGTAATGTGAAATACCATACAGGATCCAACTTATATTTTTCCAGACAACTCTCACGAAATTGTTGAAAAACATCAGCTAAGAGAAGAATATCAGTCTTCAGGTACAAATTCAAATAATCACCCAAATTTTGACATTTGTACGTAGTAAATACCTTTTGCGCATGCCAGTATTCCTCATCAGTGATATTCTTGTCATTTAATTCATTATAAAATGACTCCTTATTTGGAAGTTGAGTTTCAGAAAGTTTTACTGGATCATCAATGTAGTCGTAGGGGAAAACGCCTTTTCTCATGATGAGATCTATCGAAATATTCGTGAATTGTCTTCTAAGTTCAACAAACTGATGGGGTGAAAGATATGAAACAAGTTCCTCGAGAGAACTACCCAAAAAACGATAACTATCGATAAACCTGAATTGAATTTCAGTTTCCTCATCAAATTTTGTGAAACTTATATACTTTTCTTTATTCAATGGTAAAAGAGTGACTCTACCACTTTTGGCTAATTCTTTAATAATAAAATGAGCGTCATATCCTGTTAAGTTATGAAAAATGAAAGGAATAACGAAAGATTTTTTGAAATTTAGATTACATGATTTATGAGCTAGTCCTCTAATTGCTCCAGTAAAATGATTGTGATCAATCACATATATATCTCCTTTAACGAAAGCCTTTTCACAAATATGACATATTTTTTCATGTTTCAAAGAATTTGGAATTACATCGATTGGTTTCACAGTCTTGATTTTATCATACATAGTGTTAGCAATCTCTTTTATCTTGTTGGAAAACCATATCATACAATCACTACCTGTATAGCTCTCAAAAGAAGATGAAAAAAATTCTTCATATTTGCTTTTCAAATAAAGGCCTACACTGATTGGAATATGTTTCTGATATTTCCTAGTCTGATTATTACTTTCAGCATTCAATGGTTTCAAATACGATTCAAAATCTCCATAAATTACAAATGGACATTCCTGCTTGTATCGATAATTTTTAAATTCAATGTTGTTTGTTTCGGGAAATAAAATATGACAAGGCTTATGTCTAGAACATAATTCCTCATGATCAATTAGCTTTTTTTCAGAAAAGAAATAACTCAAACACCGATCACAAATAAACATTGTCATATGCTTATAATTTATCCATGATGAGATGAGTCTCGACAAACTTTTAATCCATACATAATGATAAACAATGTCATCATCGACATCGTTATTATCTGGAATCACATAATCGGATTCCTGAGGAAAATATTTGTTTTGAATAAGCAATAAGTTGAAATGTCGCTCTGGAATTTTGATTGGTGTTATTCGTGAGGGAACGACAGTCAATTCATATTTTTGATTCATGTTTAATGTATAAACATTAACTGAGAGATTATTCAACTTCTCAAATTTGGATATGTCTTTGTATTTAATTGGAAATTCAATGTTATCGTATTTGAATACCGTTGAAGGATGTGGATAGGCACTAGTTCTTTGAGGATTTCGAGGTGTTGGATATAGTGCTGCGAGTAAACTCTACATAAAACAGAAATCATCATCATTATTACGTACATTGATACAAGCTTTTTTACTCTGTATATCCTTTGGAAGGTCGATATATGACGATCCACCCAGGCTTATTTCAAAGACATTTATATTAACCTCAAGACCAATTATCGAATGAAGTGCGAAACCTGAATCTTTCTCTTGAAATTCCTCAAGTTTACATATGAGTTTTTCTACAATATCGTTGAACCAAACTTTTAGATCAGTACCAGCATCAATAATACTATTTTTAGTTGAAAAATATTTATAATCAAAAATTTCAGCATCACCAGATTTTTTAATGAATTTTCCACAAAAAACTGTGTTGACTTTAATGGTAGGTGTTTTCTTCAAAGCATTTCTCAGTCTAACTTTCATGAGATGATATGCATCCTCAAAGAAAGAAGGAACTTGTTTATGTGAAATATTTATAATCATTCCCGTTCTTAGTCTACATTCGAATGCTGACTGTATATCTTCCCATTTTACTCTATGACTTCTTTTTCTCACATTTACTAATCCTCCCCCTATAACGGTTGCTTGCAAATGCGTTTTGAAAAATTTTAACTGACTAATACTTGTTTGTATTTGAACTTTCTGACCGTGAGGAATATCTTTTTTCAAGCGAGAATTGAATAATTTTGATTGTTTTTTAATGAGAGAAATCCAATATTTTTTTAAATCAGATGATCTACATTTTTGAAGAATATTAAATGCTCTACGAAAAGCTGACATAGCTTCACTACATACCTCCATTATGTTTTTACAACTCTACGAACTCGAATTGTGCGGTAGGGAAATTCATGCCAGTCTCTATTTTCCCAGTGACGATTAGTCCAAGTTTTCCGTCCTGAAATGACTCGAAGCTCTCCAGCACAGCTTCCTTCACCCTTTTTGGTAGGAATACCACGCTTTCCTGTAGCTCCAACAAAATTGTGTCTCCAAATTTTGTGGCCACTTTCCTAGCTTTTACTATTGGAAAGACCTCGTTGTGGGGTAGATCTAATAGCTTGACGATTTCTTTGTTTGTGTAAGTACAATTTGCATTCAATTTTGCAATGCTGGTGGTGGACATAGTGAACTGAAATGTTTGAAATATCTAAATATAAATTATTAATAATGAGTATTGACTTACCTTGTTAGGTCACACAAAAAATTACTGAATCAATCTAGCTTGATTGGTAGAAAAGAAGCAACTAGATCATTGCTCGCTTTATTGGTATTTATACCTTCCGTAATACCTCCTCAATTACTATTTGAAATATAATTGCAGAGACAATTACAAATTCGGAGGATAATTAACCATTCAAGATTAGAATTGATTGGGTAGGAAATCTAATTGCTAGTTGTTTTCTCGTTTAAATATCGAAAAAAATGCATAATGAGAGATGGATGACTGTGTAAGATAAGGGAGTACAATGAAACACCTTTTTTAATTACCAATTCTGAGGATAATTACCCCCGGCAGAACCCCCCCGGCAGAACCCCCACGGCAGAACCCCCACGGCAGAACCCCCACGGCAGAACCCCCACGGCAGAACCCCCCCGGCAGAACCCCCACGGCAGAACCCCCACGGCAGAACCCCCACAGCAGAACCCCCACCCCCACTCCGGCCGACTCCCCCGCGGACCCTCGCGGCAGAACCCCCACGGCAAAACCCCCGCGGCAGAACCCCCACCCACCCACACTATCAACACCTCACACTTCCCGAAGACCCCCAAGAACTTCTTCACCACGCTAACGGACGCGACTCCAACAAATGTGACGTCACGAGAGAACTCGATGGCGCTGTGCCAGAAGTATGGTTGTTTAACTACTTGTCATCTACTCTAATAGGAAGTTGGAAGTTATGAAATATCCTATTTTTTATATTATGAAAATTACTTTCAACACTTGCACTGGAACAAACTGTTCCACTATTTTTTAGGATCGGCGTCATGACGGCTGTTCAAAGAGGCAATAATTTACATGATTTACAGCCGTCATGACGCCTTTCCTAAAAAATAGAAGAAAAAATGTCAGTAGAAAATTGGCGCGGTGAGGGCATTGCAAAGAAAAACACTTGTGCGATATACTCTGCAAATTCTGTGTACAGCATATTGTGATTCCTCTGAGATCAATTCCAAAATAGAGAACTGGTGTGAAGTTGAACGGACTTTCCAAGTACTAGTTGGGAAATTAACGTCTGTGAAAATATAAGAGAGAATGAATTATCGGTATGCAGACGGATTTTTTCGAACTCCGGAAAAGTTTTCACAGACGTTAATTTCCCAACTAGTTTACAAATTTTCGGTTATATTGTTCATCGGTCGGAATCCTAAAATCCGAACCCCGCTGATGTCGAAAAATGTCGATGACGCATGGGTGAAGGGTAAAAAGGGAATCCTCGGCCGATGATAGCGAATGAGTTCCCCCCCCACCCATTAACTTTCTCTCCCACCGCGCAGACATCATGCTCTGTGTGTGTGGTATCATTAACATCGAATTCCGGAAGGATAAGTATCCTCGGTGGTGCAGCTGGTAGCATCTTGGACCGGAAATTCGAGGACGCGGGTTCAACTCCCGCCTGAGGTGAAAACTTTTCTGGAGTTCGAAAAAATCCGTCTGCATACCGATAATTCATTCTTTCCAAGTACTGTCGAAGATAATTTTACTTCAGCATTCATCAGCATTTAGCTAGCATTAGGTTTCGTTAGCATTTCGAAGAAAAATGCTATCGCACATAAGTTGGCCCGGAAAACTCAATGACCGATATTTCCACTACGGTCGAAGATATTTCGATTTTTTTTTCAGCATCCATCAGCATTTCGCTAGCATTAATTTTTTTCAGCATTTCGATGAAAAATGCCGATGTCTCCGGGCTGCACATAAGTTGGCCCGGAAAATTCAACCTTCAATTTTTCCACTACGGTCACAGATATTTCGATTTTTTTTTCAGCATTCATCAGCATATGAGTGCCCTTGGCTCAGTGGTAAAGCGTTGGAATTAGGACCCAAAGGTCCGAAGTTCAATCCCGAGCTAGGAAAGAAATTTTCTAGTCTCGGCAGGGGCCACCATTCTCACTGTTGGGTCAAAAATTAACAGTGCTGTGCCTAAGGTGGCGTAAGGACACAGTAACAAAGCCTACACAGAACACAACTGCTTACTCCGAACTCGGCACAAGTTACAAGCTTCGAAGCTTGTAGTTTCAGAGGGGTCTCCTCAGGAGACCTAGGAGTAGTCAGGATAAACAATATATCATATCATATCATATATCATATCATATCATATCATTTCGCTAGCATTAATCTTTGTCAGCATTTCGATGAAAAATGCCGATGTCTCCGGGCTGCACATAAGTTGGCCCGGAAAATTCAATCATCGATTTTTCCACCACTAGCGAAGATAATTAATTTTTTTCCACAGCATTTATCAGCATTTAGTTAGCATTTACCGTAACATTTTTTTTTTCTAAGAAATGCTGAAACTTCCGGGCCAACTTGATAGACCTCATAATTCCTTCTAAACTATCTATATGTCTCTTGACCATGTCATCTACTTTAATAGGAAGTTGGAAGTCATGAAATATCCTATTTACCTATTTTTTATATTATGAAGATTACTTTCAACAATTGCACTGGAACAAACTGTTCCACTAGTTTTTAGGATCGGCCTCATGACGGCTGTCCAAAGATGCAATAATTTACATAATTTACAGCCGTCATGACGCCAATGCTAAAAAATAGAAGAAGAAATGTCAGTGGAAAATTGGCGCGGTGAGGGCATTGTAAAGAAAAATCGCCCTAGGAAATCATATTTGGAATCGCAAAAGGAATGGACTTTTATCAATCTTGCAGATAAATCTCAAATAATTCCAATTGGTTTTTTGAGAAATGCTAAAGCAAGTGATTTGAAGCCGATTAAAATTGATAATTCGAAATATATTATAACCAACACTTGTGCGATAGATTGTCTCCTGCAAATTCTATGTAGAGCATGTTGTGATTCCTCTGAGTTCAATTCCAAAATAGAGAACTGGTGTGAAGTTGAACGGACTACTACTGATAATTTTCTTTTGCGTATTCTCCAAAAGCTTGTTACGGGAAAAATTAGTGCTCATGTATGTGAGCTCCGAGGTAAAATTGTGAAAAAAATTCATGGAGAGGAACTTTTGCAAAACTACTGAAGTACTATGCACTGTGTGTAAATCTAAAGAATTAATTAAAACGGCTTCAATTCCAGTGAATAAAATGTGTGATTTTGAAACAAATCCTCATCTTTCACTTGAAGGAAAAAAATTATTCTGTTCAGAATGCAAAAGGAATTCAAAGGAAATAAATTACAAACTGAATGATTTCTTGATATTCCTTGAATAGGCGGATGAAAAGGGATATGATATAAAATGTAAACTCTCTGATATACCTAATGATATACATATACAGGAGAAAACCTACTGTCTGAGAGGTGTAATAGAAACCATTGGAGGAGAAAAAAACTCTGTGGGTCATTTTGTGGCTTTCGCTAAGAGATTACGTAGTAAATGGGAAAAATACCATGACCTGAAGAAAAAAAGCTGAACGAAGATAATTATGTTTCAACAACCCTTTTAGTTTAATCTGTTTGAAAACGATTATCCTTTTCTCTTGTTATTTTTGAAGTTATTTCTATTTTTATTTTAGTTTCCTCTTATTCATTGTGATATAAAAACTCATTATAATTTCTTTGTTTTTCCTGGAAAATATCATATTCACGCCCCCAAAAAATTCTATAGATATGCCAATTTATCTGCGACGTACACAACTTATCCAGAGGAATGTTTATACATATAAATACGGAATCTAATGTCAACTTACACCAGCTGCATATAGGCTAATCATCAACTTTTTAACTACTGTCGAAGATAATTTAACTTTTTCTTCAGCATTCATTAGCATTCAGCTAGCATTAAGTTTCATCCGCATTTCGAAGAAAAATGCTATCGCACATAAGTTGGCCCGGAAAATTCAATGACGACATTTCCACTACGGTCGAAGATATTTCGATTTTTTTCAGCATTCATCAGCATTTCGCTAGCATTAATTTTTTTCAGAATTTCGATGAAAAATGCTGATGTATCCGGGCTGCACATAAGTTGGCCCGGAAAATTCAACCTTCGATTTTTCCACTACGGTCACAGATATTTCGATTTTTTTTTAAGCATTCATCAGCATTTCGCTAGCATTAATCTTTGTCAGCATTTCGATGAAAAATGCCGATGTCTTCGGGCTGCACATAAGTTGGCCCGGAAAATTCAATCATCGATTTTTCCACCACTAGTGAAGATAATTAATTTTTTTCCACAGCATTTATCAGCATTCAGTTAGCATTTACCGTATAATTTTTTTTTTCTAAGAAATGCTGAAACCCCTTTTGTTTGTAATATATTTAAATGACTTACCAGCTAATATGAAATCAGATCAAACCATCCTCTTCGCTGATGACACCTCGTTCCTGAATAGGAGTATGGACAACCATGAATTAGAGAAGGAAGATAAAAAAACACTAAATGCTCAAATATGGTTCAATGCGAATAAATTGATGATGAATACGGATAAAACGCAGAGACTACTATTTGAACCAAATATGTCTTCGGACAATCACATTCGGTTACTTGGTGTCTTCTTGCAGCCAAACCTCAAGTTTTCTGTCCACAGTGATGAAATGATTCGTAAGTTGTCAAGAGCTACGTATGCGGTTAGGAGAATTAAGCAGATCGCAGGTGTTGAAGCAGCCAAGATTGCCTACTTCAGCTTTTTTCATAGTATCCTTAACTTTGGCATCCTTTTCTGGGGAGATACAACTGAAAGTTCAAAGATATTTATAAAACAGAAGCAGGTTTTGAGAATACTATGTGGCGTAAACCGTGGATATAGCTGTAGAGAACTGTTCCCTAAAGAAAAAAATTCTTACCGTGACGTCCATTCTCATACTTACTTGTGTAATGTATATCCACGATAATAAAGAGAAACTATTGAAAAACAACTTTAATCACAAATATGATACTAGAAATCAAGACAACTTCGTCATACCATACCACCGTATAAAAGTATCACAGTTGAACGTCAATCACCTGGCTATAAAAATTTTCAACAAACTTCCATCCAAAATGAAGGAATTGAACAGAAGAAAACTTAAGAGTGAACTAAAATGTGTCCTATTAAATAAAGCTTACTACACAATACATGAATACATGAATGATAAATTTTAGATATACAAAATATTTTGTCTGGCCTACTTATTTATTGTTGTTTGTCTGACTTATGTTTACGTTTTTATACATTTTTAATTTGTATATATTTATTTGTCTCTTTTTGGACTAAGTTGCACATGACTCCCCATGAAACATTTGATGGGTTAAAAAGTTTATTCATCCCTGTTTTGTAGTTACTATGAATGAATAAATGAATTGAATTGAATTGAAACTTCCGGGCCAACTTGATAGACCTAAGAAGCTAAGCGTCTTTACATGGAACGCTATCCTAAAAGTGTGATCATTCCAATGTTCTCTGATATTCATAGGTGTCTTTCAGAAACTGGATCTTTTTCCATGAAAAAAATTAATGCCTGTAGACTACGCAGTGTGAGAACACCACAAATCGAAGAGGTAGTTATGAACGAAATAGAACAACATCCAAGAACCAGTACAAGAAAAAACAGTGTACTTTTGAATGCAAGTGATCAAGCTGTTTGGCAGATCTTGCGGGATTCTCTGCTATATACTTATCACATTCAGGGGGTGCAAGATCTTCTGCCTCGAGAAAAAAGTGTAAATATGAGGAGAAAAAAATTTGAAGAAAATTAAAAGTTCAACACTCTTTATCTCGAAAACGAAACCTTTGCGACCCTATGTTTATGGCACTTTTTTATCTTTAACTTACTTAAGGAATCTCCCCTTTTTGTTTGTACGTTCAATTTAGGAACACCCTGTATATGAATAATGAAATTATTTTATGGCAGTCAGTATAGAATGAAGTATGCCAAATTTTCTCATAATTGCTCAACGCAGTATGGTTCTACCTACAGTTCAAAAATTTGAATGAAATCTTGAAATATCAAATTCAGGAAAACATAAATTTTTTGAGTTTGTCGATTATTTTACCGATGAGTATAATGATGTGACTATCTATCATAGTTCTGAATTTCACAACGAAATTGCATTTGTTTTCGGAAGAATATCGAACTTATCTGATTATCTGCATTCGCATGCCACCGAAAAACATCCCCCGCAACCTTGGTAAAAGATTAATCCTACCACTGTCGATTTTCTATTCATCCCCTACAATATCTTATCCCAAAAACGAATCGGAGACACGGGGGAGTTTTCATGGGATCCGCAAGGGGCGCTAGTAGGGCAGATCTGGCTGCCCGGAAAACCCTGCTGCAGTACTTGGCCGGATCTCGGATTGTTTGCGGCCCGCGAAGGCCTTCTCCATGCGTTCGCATTAACCCCTACCTGTAGTGCCAGTGCTATCCCAAGAGAGCGTGATGTTTCCTGCCTCCTGGCCTGAATTGGATCAAATCTTTGCGCATTCTAGTCGAGGGATTGATGGAAGTAGCTAAAAAAGGTAGTTTTTCCATTTAGCACAACGTGACGTCACTTGAATTTCATGAATTGCCGACAGAAAAATACATTCTTTTTCACGAGTTACAAAAATTCTAATTTGAACCGGAATGTTACTGACAATAGAGAAGAGTTGGTCAAAGGCTACATGAGTTCGTTACTCCACACTGAGCTTCAAACTCATCTCATGAATTGAGGGCGCAAAGATCAAGGAAAAAAAATTACCATGTTGTACAGTGAAAATAACTCATCTCTCAGCATAAAAGCTGCTGTTTTCTCTTTCCGCAGGGAACTGTTATCAGTCATCGACAGCGTGAAGTTCTGAATTAAAATCTGGAACTTCCTAATGAAGATATAACATTCAAATACGCGGGGCGTGCCCCCTTAATCTAAGGGGGGCGTGAATTGTATATTATCAAGTATAGCGTGGTTCCTGAAGATTTATCGAATGCGCTGAATAGGAAGCGTTCAAATTATCGAAGTAGATATCCCTTTATTTTTCATGGGAAGGAAATTCTTCATCTCTACAAGCCGGGATAGGATAATTCCATAGGGAGCATTTGATTTAGTGTTGTTTTTCGTTGTTGAATCTTCATTTTATGGCGTTTTAATAGCTCTGTGACATGGGGAACAAGAAAATACCCGATGATAACAGAGAGATGAAATTTGTTGGAATTTTTATAGTTCTTGCATCAGCAGTTATGGGTTTGGATTTTAAGAATCCGGAAAATACCACTCGACCAGTAGTTTCCCATTTATACAGAGTGATTCTGTGCGAACCTTTTTCCAAATAATACAGAGAACGAGGCAACCTAATTATATCAATCAAATTTATTTTCAGTGTGTTTTCGGAGATGCCCAGATGAACTCAAATATGCACATTATTTAACTCTCGTTTATGCCGGTAGTAGGTATTCAAATTGCATTTTTGAATTCCGTTGATCATATCCTGATATTCTGAACCTACCCGAGGTATTTGAACTTTTGGACATACCTTGTCTATTCGGAATGATCCGAAAGATGGTTACAACTTCGGAGTAAGAAGGATGAAATTTTCAGGAATTTTTATTGAAGCCATGCTCGATTTTCTACAGGGTATTCGCAAAAACATGCCAAATTTCGATTCGAGTTTTCATTAAAAAATTTCTTATTTCTAACGAATATCCATATTTTTCATCGAATTATGATTCTATTCCTTAAAACAAATGAATAATGTCTGGTCAACAAGCAGGAATGATGGAATTCAAAATCGTTTTAATAGCAGCACTGTGTACCATTTTTTCACATTTCAAATGTTCATTTTTGAAATCATTCAGTCAATATATGTACTCGCTATTCGTAGCATTGTACACAAATTTGAGTTGATATTCTTCCAAAAAAGAGCACCAGTACGACAGAGAAATGCATGCATTTAAGAGGATAATTTGGTAACGGAAAATTCAATATTATCGGTTCTTCGAATCAACTGGTTTAACGTCGTTTATTCTCTGACAATCGTAGAGAATATTTATTCAATGATGATGCTCATTTTTGTTTAAATTTTTGAGGGATGAATCCACAAAAAACTGCTCAGACAACACTTCATTCAGATGAAGTCACTGTGAGATGAGCAGTTCATGCTGGCGGAGTGATTGGTTCATATTTCTTAGAAGAAACGGTTAAAGAGTAACTGCCAATAAAGAACGATACAGAAGAATGTTAGATGAATTTTTTTCTTGCTGTTGTTGCGAATAATCTAGGGGGCATGTGGTTTCAACAAAATGATGCCACCTGCCACACAGCCGCCTTCGCCATTGATTCATTAAAAACAAATTTCGATAATGGAATTATTCCAAGATGGTTACAGTTGATCATCTTTCCAGGTCGTGTGATTCAATACCTCGTGATTCCTTTCTTTGGGCATATGTGAAGTCATAAGTTACTATAAAGTCCAGCCAGATTTATGCGAAAAAGTGATAAAAAATTGGCTGACAGAATACAATACGTATGGAGAAGTCGTGGTGGACATTTGAATGATGTTATTTTCCCTAAACCATAAAATTACGTAGCATTTCAATGAAAAAATTAATAATGTGTTTTCATTTTTAATATGTAGGTGAGGTGAAACGATCCCTGGAGGTCAAATTGTCAAATGATCCCCCACTGTGAATCAGAGACAACTAGTGCTATCTATCCAAATGTCCATGAAACATGTTGTTGGGTAGAGTTTCAGTCAACCAACTGAAGTGCGGTTCAATTTTATTTAATTTTATTTAATGAAAAATTTACCAAATTTCTGAATGAAAAGTTAAGAGAGCTAATGGACTGTATATAATTATAAATAGTTATTGAAACCCAACAGAAATTAAAGGATAAATGCACCCAAATCAACAATTGCAAGGTCTTACCTATTTCAGCAAAACGGCCAACCAGATCTTGTCGGTTACTCCTATTTCCATGAACAGAGTGATCGAGCTCGACAAACGAACATGGAATGAAGCTGATGTGAAAATCCGTTGCTAAAAATGTAAAAGTAGGAACACTTATCCTAGTGGCAGAATAATAACCACGCCACTGGTAACAGTCTCTTTCGAACCAAATTCGCACGAATGAATGTTCTTAATCAAATGTAAAATGTAATTCGAATGAATCGAAATCACTAGAATTGTGAATCACAAGAAAAACTGAACTTTTCTGAATTCGCGAAAGGAAACAGAGGAAATTTAAATAGGCGGTAGCAGATATATTCACGATTAAGGCAATCAATGAACTGATTGAAAAATATGAGAAACGAAACAAATATGCGACATATGCGCCCCACAGCTGACGATTTCTTCTCGCGCCTACACTACATATGGGATTTCCCTAAGTACGGAGAAATTAAATTAATCCTGAAATGAATTGAAATGAAAAATTCAGAAAAGTTATCTGAACCGTTCACTTGGCGTGAACACATGTTCCCTATACCCCTGCCAGTTGCCTATCCAAGTGTCCTAGCAGTGCGAGCTCTTGGTGTGATTTTATTAAAAAACAATAAAAAAGTGTGGTTCTAATCTAAGGTAAGCCCGAGGGTAAGCCTGTTTTCGGATTTCCATTACTTTTTACATGTTCGTGTTTATTGAAATGTTGTTTTATTCGAGGGTATGATTAGCAGTTAGCTAATATTTAAGAAATGTTCAATCACCGCACGCAGTATTTGAAGGTTATTTTCGCTCGACATCTTGAAATTTGGTGTTTGGGGCAAAATGATCCCTTTCTGTGTGTTCAAAATGATCCCTAGAATCATTTTACCCCATTAGTATCTGTTGTTGTTACAGATCATGCCGAGAATTTATAAACGCAAAACTGATCGCCAAAGTTGGCCTGAACAACAAATGCAAATGGCATTAGATGCCGTCAGAGATGGTATGCCTTAAGGTGAATACAGACTATTCTGACGTGACGTGATTCTACGTCACGTCAGACGTGTACTGTGCTCCCATTGGCCTGATATGAACGTGAACGCACAGAACGATGTGTTGCATTTTTATATCACTCACATTTTGACGTTCACGTTCATATTAGGCCAATGGGAGCACAGTACACGTCTGACGTGACGTGGAATCACGTCACGTCAGAATAGTCTGTATTCACCTTTACAGAATGGCAAGTAGAGAGTTTAAGATCCCTGTGATGGCATTAAAAAGAAGAGCAAAAAGTCAAAATAAAATAGCTGTAGGCTCCGCTAAAAAGTTAGGTAATAATAATAATAATAATAATAGAACTTTATTTCAGCAATTATCACAGATAGCAGATCACAGCAACAATGATAAAATAGAAACAGGTCAAGCGCAAATCACATAAATTAATGCTGGACGGAGCATGAGTTGTAATATTCTTCTATGTTGTAAGGCTCTATATCCAGTAAAAATCTTCTAACCCTCGTTTCGAAAAGGCTTGTCTTTCTTATGTCCCTTAGAATTCTAGGGAGAGCATTAAAAAGCTTCATACACGTGTATTGCGTGTTCCTTTGGGCGAGAGTGAGCGCAAGTCTCGGTAGCTGATATGCACAAATTTGCCGGATATTATTTGTATTTCTGTAAGATGAAAAAATTTCCTTCTCCCTGTATATAAAAAGTAACGACTTATAAATAAATAAACCAGGTACAGTTAAAATATTATTTCTTTTAAATAGACCCCTGCACGACTCTCTAAAAGGCAATTTGAACATTGATCTTAAAGTTCTTTTCTGTGTCACAAAAAGTGTATGAGCTTGAGAGCTGTTTCCCCAAAAAATGATTCCGTAAGCCAGCAAGGATTCAAAGTTGGCATAAAAGACGGTTTTCAGAACCTTAAAGTCCACTTGTTGTTTCAAGACATTTATTGACTAGAGTACAGAGAGCAGCCGCTTATTAAGATTCTGAACTTACTGATGCCATTTTAAGGTCACATCAATATAAATGCCCAAGAATTTGAGTGACTCACTAGTTGAAACGGTTTTGCCATATATCTCAACTGACTCTGGAAAGGAGCGTTGGGAACGGTCAGTATTAAAAAAGAAGATGTCCGTTTTGTCAACATTCAACCTCAAACAATTGCGTTCGCACCACGAGGCAACCACACCAAATGCATCATCAGCCTTTCGAATTACTGAGTCCGTATCCGGGGCAGAAACAATGACATTTGTGTCGTCTGCGTACAGAGAGAAACGAAACATTGAACTGTCAACAACCTCAGGCAAATCATTGATATAGATCAAAAATAATAGTGGATCGAGGACACTTCCCTGTGGAACACCTTTTGATATATTAACTTCATCAGACCTATACGTTACACCACCTTCAACCCATTCCATTATCTGCCTACGACCGCAGAGATAACTACGAATCAATTTCAATTGGTTATCGCGAATTCCACTGTTCCCCAACTTCGCCAAAAAAATTTCGTGATTCACATTGTCAAATGCTTTTGACAGGTCTACAAATAATCCCACTAGAATGTTTCCACATTCCAAGGTATTTAAAATAGTATTAGTAAGATCAAATATGGCAGTTTCGGTGGATGTTTAACCCAGAACAAGAAGGAAAACTTAATGAATACATTAAGGATATGGAGTATAGAATGTACGGCCTAACCACACAGAATGTTTTAACCTTAGCTTAACAACTGGCCGAAAGAAATTATTTACCGCATCCATTTTCTGAAGCAAAAGGAAAAGCTGGACTTGAATGGCTTCGTGGATTTAGACGTAGACATCCAGACATCACGATGCGTGCCCCAGAATCGACGTCTTCTGCTCGAGCTTTCAATAAGCCTGTGGTGGATAAATTTTTTTCGGCATTGAAAAACGTGCAAGAAAAACATTGTTTTCCACCCCATCGGATATTTAATGTTGACGAGACGAGTTTATGCACTGTCACAACAGAAAACTCGAGAGTGTTTGCACAAACAGGTGGCGCGAGTGACTTCAGCTGAGAGAGGTGAAACAACGATCGCAGTGATTTGCACCTCAGCTTCTGGAACTTTTGTTCCTCCAATGTTAATTTTTCGCAGAGTCTGGATGATAATAGAATTGATGGATGGCGCACCTCCAGGAGCTATATGGGCATGTAATACATCTCGTTGGATGCAATTGGATGGGTTTTCACAGTGGTTTGATCACTTCTTAAGTCATGCCAAACCGTCAGCAGCAGATCCGGCTCTTTTGATATTGGATGGTCACCTATCTCACACAAAAAATTTGAATGTCGTATTAAAAGCCACCATTCTGTGCCTGGCGCCTCATTGCACTCACAAACTCCAACCCTTTGACGTTGTAGTCATGTATCCGCTAAGCGTTTATCATAACCTAGCGTTGGAGAAGTGGATGAATAACAATCTTGGGAGAGTGGTAACCGTGTTCCAAATAACGAAAATTTTTACAGATGCCTATTTAAAAGCAGCAGTTCCTCTGAACATGGATTCAACAAAACAGGGATATATCCGTTTAACCCTGACATTTTTACTGATGTGTATTTCATTGCAGCTGAAACGAATGAAATGGATGTTGACAATGACTCGGTACAATCTCCCATTCCGATCCCTGGAACGTCAAGCCCTCCCTCAACAGAAACCGTGCAAATACCTTTTCCTCACGCGAGAAATCCAGAAACTGAAACACTACAGGCATTACAAGTGGATGTCCAAGAAGCCCTTCATTCAACACCTTAGGTGCCTGTACTTCAAACTTCGACTCCAGTGATCACTCAAAAATCTCCACAGTCATCGCGACAAGCACCATCCTTCCCAAAAAATTCCTCAACGTCTGAATCTTCTGGAAAATTACCTCCAGCTCTGGCTGTTGGTCTCCCATCCACATCTTTTGATATTGTTTTACCCAGGGAAGTGCGACCAACACCGAAGATAGTTGGAAAAAGAGCGAGTGCAAGACAAATAAGAGTCGACACATCAGTACTGACCAGCACACCCTCCAAAAAATACCTAGAAGAGGAAGCCAAAAAGAAAATAGATATAGAGCAAAGGAAAGCCCTCAAAGAAGCGAATAAAATAAAAAACAGTGACCATCAAACAAAACGATAAAGGAAAAGGTGGTGGGAAAGGAAAAGGAGGAGGAAAGAGAAAATGCAAAAGAAAGCAAAACGAGTCAGACTCTTCTGAAGAGGTAAGTGAAGCCGAATGCCTCTTCTGTACTGAAAACTACTCCAAAGACAATAAAGGCGAAGGGTGGATTAGATGCGTGGTGTGTCTTAAATGGGGACATAAGCTTGTGCAGGAGTAGATATAGTGATGATGAAGACGACTTTACTTGTGATATTTGCCTTTCTAGTAATCAATTTGTATGAGTAATGGATAATTACAAGTGATCTCGAATGAAACAAGAAGACTGCAAAAGTTTTGTGTAACTTCCTTACATACTTAAATTGTTATAAACAATACATATGATTAAAATAAACAGCTGAGTGTTTTATTTCACTAGTATTTAAAGACAGGGATCATTTTAAACATAGGTGTGTATAACATGATCCTTTACAAAACTTTGAGGAAAACCTCTAATACAAAAAAACTACATACATATAATAAAAAATAAGTATGCGGTTACAGAGTTAAGTAAATTCACTACCTCCAACAATGGAAATCTTGCGATTTTGCCTTCAACTTTAGTCACAGTTGAGTTTTTTCTCAAGGGGATCATTATAACTCACCTTCCCCTATCACCGTTATTGGAAAACTCGTTTTCTGTGAACATTTTCGATATATTTTTGAGAAATTTTACATTTTCGAAACGGGTAGTTATAACAAAATCCGTTGTTTCATTTTTCTTGTGAAACATAAAAAATATTTTCGAGGATCTAATTCTAAGGACTAAACAGGAAAATCAATCTAAACGAGATGATCGAAGTTCTTGTCTCCGAAATGCTCCATGCGTTGCTCTCCTAATATCATCAAGAGGAAGTGGACAAATACAGGAATGAAATAATGAAAAGATTATTCATAAGTCGAAAAGAACCTTTACTATTTTCGACGCGTTGCCCGTATGCTGTGCTCTTCAATATACCATATTTTTCATCCTTTCCCCAACATTGTAATCTAAGGACGTTAGATCGTCTGAAAACTCTGTCCATTACAGCTGTCGAAAAAAGTCATCAAGTAAATTCTCCACGATCCCAAATCTCACATTATACAGGGTCTTTCACGAGGAACCTCACCCATATTTATACGGGAAACTACTGAACGTATTTTCATGAAATTCAGCACTTATAAGTATTTCACGATGCTGATGAAATCTAAAATATTTTCAAGGCATGAGCACCTCCGGTTTTTCCGGAAATGACGTCAACTTCCGTTTTTCAAATTAGAACACCATTTTTTTATTGCAGAAATAGATTCCTTAGAAAATTTCAAGTTATTTTGATGTAACATTTTTCAGTTTTGGTTGGAAAATTCTCTCTGAGCGGGAAAATTCGAAAACAAAATCGAAAATAGAGCTCCGCTGAAACAAGAATAACTTCGAGGTTTTTGGATGGAAAATTTTCATTTTTGGGATTTTTCAAGATGTAAGATTGATGTATGCACTTTGAAAATCGAAATCGCGATTTATGATACAGGGGGTGAAAAAATCGCTTTCAAAGTTAGGGATGACAAAATCGTGAAAAATCAATTTTTTCACATTAGAACCCCATTTTTTATGGCAGATATTGAATCTACGTTAAAAAATAATGTGAGTGTATGCATCACACCCTTGCCCTAAAATGGATATTTTCTGAGTTATTCACAAAAAGTTTTTCGTCTTGAATTTTGAGCTATTTCTTTTCCCTTCACGCCAAAAAAATGAAATTTTCAGGAACTGTTATTTGAACCATGCTGTAGATTTTTCACCCCTTCTTGAAACCGACTTCAAGTTACTATTAGGAGAACCATGGCAAACTCTCGCAGTTATAACTAAAGAAGATGCTCAAAGTTTTGACCGTTAATTTCTAGACATTTATTTATACGTCTCAGGAATGCTTCGTGCGTTGCTCTTCTTATTTCATCGGGAGGAAGAGATCTGCAAAAGTGTTTAAAAACCAAATTGAGTTTCAAAACTATGAATCTAAAAATCTAAACAAACCTGAACGCATTTCTGACTCGTTCTATGCAGTCCTCTTTATCAGTCAGGGGAGTTGAGTAGACAATATTTTTTATCCTACCCCAAACATAATAGTCTAAAGGAGTTAAATCGGGAGAACGTGGTGGCCAAAGATGTGGACCATTGTTCGCCAACCATCGATCTTCAAATAGCCTGTAGAGGATATTTGACACATTGAGTGAATTGTGTGGAGGCGCGCCATCTTGTTGATACCATAAGTCATTATGGTTCTGTACTAGCGGCTCAATTATTTGAGTCAATATGTCAGAATATCTATCTCCTAAGGGAGAACATTCTTTAAATAATGCAAACATGTGTAGTGTTCTATCTTACCAGTTAAAGTCCCATCATAAATGTGAACATCGAGAATTGCATTATTTTTGATGGCGCAAAAAACATTGAAACTCCAGGTCTCTTGAAAGTTCCATTGTCTGAAGTGGTGGTTGTTCTCTTCATCCCAATAATGACTGTTATGCCTATTGGAAGAACCATTCTTTGTGAATTTAGATTCATCTGTCCAAATTATACAGTCCAAAAAGTTTTCATTCTCTTGAAATCGAATCATCATAGCTTCGCAAAACTCTGTTCTCCTGACGAAATCAGTTTCCTTCAAATGCTGTACCCTATTGAATTTATATGGGTGCATTTTATGTTTTTTTAATATTCTCCAAACACTCGATTGAGATAATCCCAGATCAATCTCGGCATCTTTGAGAGAATTTTGAGGATTCACACGAAAATATGCAAGAACTGTAATTTCGTTGTTCTCATCTTCTACTACACTTTTTTCTCTGTGTATAGTTTTCTTAACGAAAGATCCGACATTTCTCAAGTTTGTCATGGTTCTGTTAATGGTATCTCTCGTTGGTCTGGGTCGGTCAGGAAACCTCTCAATGAACAGTCGAATCGTTCTATCTACAACTTTATTACATTCTCCATGAAGTAGAATGAGATTTAAATAATCTTCATTGGTAAAATTAGGCATGGTGATCGATTTTATAACTTAATACGAATTATCACCAAATTAATAGTAAACACAAAATGCTACTGAATAAAGAGGAATTTGGCAGATGTAATAAATGATATCTATCATTAAAAAAAAACATTGTAAAACATGGTAAGTTTTTGCATATGGTTCATAAGGAATTATTTATTTATCACTGGAGAGAAAACCGATGGCCGATTAGTTGAAATAAAGAGGTTTCCGATACAAATTCGAATCCAAATTCGCCATCTATTTAGGAACAACCTGTAACTTTTTTCTCTTGCATATTAGGGTAGTGAAATCTAAAACATGGTTTAAGTAACAGTTCCTGAAAATTTCATCTTTTTGGCGTGAAGGGAAAAGAAATAGCTGAAAATTCAAGACGAAAAACAGTTTTTGTGAATAACTCAGAAAATATCCACTTTAGGGCAAGGGTGTGATGCATACACTCACATTATTTTTTAACGTAGATTCAATATCTGCCATAAAAAAATGAGGTTCTAATTTGAAAAAATTGATTTTTCACGATTTTGTTATCCCTAACTTTGAAAGCGATTTTTTCACCCCCTGTATCATGAATCGCGATTTCGATTTTCAAAGTGGATACATCAATCTTACATCTTGGAAAATACCGAAAATGAAAATTTTCCATCCAAAAACCTCGAAGTTATTCTTGTTTCAGCGGAGCTCTATTTTCGATTTTTTTTTCGAATTTTCCCGCTCAGAGAGAATTTTCCAACCAAAACTGAAAAATGTTACATCAAAATAACTTGAAATTTTCTAAGGAATCTATTTCTGCAATAAAAAAATGGTGTTCTAATTTGAAAAACGGAAGTTGACGTCATTTCCGGAAAAACCGGAGGTGCCTTGAAAATATTTTAGATTTCATCAGCATCGTGAAATACTTATAAGTGCTGAATTTCATGAAAATACGTTCAGTAGTTTCCCGTATAAATATGGGTGAGGTTCCTCGTGAAAGACCCTGTATATTATTTGTCAATAATTCGATAGAATTTCATGAGGATCTGGTTACGCGATCAGGACTAAATTTTACTCGTAGCCCAAATACGTCATTCTCCACGTGAGATGAAAAGAACAGAAATTGGTCACGATCTATGAGTCGAACCTATTCCATTGAGACCATTTGAAAAAAAGATCAAATAAAAGAATTAAAGAAAAAAAATACAGACGTCAAAAATAATTGTCAAACCAATAGTTCATGATCCTGAATATGTTATTACAAAAATATTAAGAATATTTTTGTGAATCATTTCATATTGTTCTGGTGAAGCGCTCTAGACCAAATATTGAACGTAACATAGCTTGAATAGGTCATTTTCCATCCGAATGCAATATTTCATCTCGATCGAATTTGTCAGGAACACAAAATATTGTAAATTTGTGTGTACAGGCATCTTCCAAATCGTTGTTTGAAGGAACTGAATTCTGGTGTAGAGATTACTCTTCACTCGGTGCATTTTATAATCTATCTATATAAAAGAAAGATGTTGGTTACACCATTTATAACTCGACATCGAATGGACTGTTTGGTATGGAACTTCATATATGGATTCGTATACGGTCTGGTTATTATAAAATACAGTAAAACTTTGAAAAAATCGATGAAAATTTTACTTATAGAGGAAATGCTTTTCCCCCTTTTGAGTAAGGCCACGAGATGTCGCTACAGTTACAGTTACGCTACCGCTTATTCGTTTGTACTTCATTTGATATTCTCCGCGTTAGATGGCGATACAAACAAATAGTGTGTACAGTGACTATATTCCCTCTAAAGTCACTGTAATAGTGTGTAATTTGGGTTGCTTACAACTCTGCGCTGTTGGGCAAAACCAACATGTCTTAGCGTAGGAGTACAGATGTCTAAAATGATTAGATTTCGTTGAGATATGAGAAAAGTTTCGTTCTTACCACTTCAGATGGCGCTATTCACACATTATGACTGATGATTATTAGTTATTTTTATAGTTTTATTTATTCCAAATAACGTAATCGTGTAGGTACTATATTTGACATTATCACAATTAAATGGCGAAGAATTTGTTGAGGCTTTCGCGGCCATCGATTGATGTCATCTGTTCTTTTTTCGAGCATTTCGGTCGTCGTGGTTTGAAATGGTCGAAAAAAGAAAATATGACATCAATTACTGTGTAATTTACATAGGGCTTATAGTACCATGAAAGGCTATTAACAGGTCCAGAAGCGGGTGAATATCACAGTGAATTTTCATCGAAATGTCAAGTATATCGGATTTTGGCGATGAGTTCCGATCGTGAGATGCCCATTCTCATCTTTTCTCATAATTTTTAAAATGTTTTTGAATTTGTGTTTGGATAATAAATATATTTGCGGAAATAACTGAATCCAAAATTGCCATTATTAGTGATTGACATATTATGACATATTATTTTTGTGTGTCTGTTCTGTGTGATAGCTCATATCCATGGAAACATTTGACAGTTCAAAAATCAGAGAACCAAGCCGTTGATCTCCGATCACCGGTGATTACGATTTGTGAAATCCACTGTAAGTATAGGCGGAACAAAGTTCGCCGGGCCAGCTAGTATGATATATAGGGTCCTGCAATCGTGCGAAAATCTTCCATAGCTGCCGAACCAGATATCTCAGAGATTCCGTTGAAAAGTATCCTTTACCTTCATTTCTGCCTCTCAGGAAATTATTTTCTGATATACAGGGTGTCCCCGATAAATGTTATTCAACAAATGGATGATTTTTATAATGGATCATCCCATATATTCCCACATATTTTCAATGACCTTCATTACTTCTTTCATGACGCAAAACATTAGAGTCATTTTTCCAAAAGTACAGATCTTATTCGAAGAAAACTGCAAAAAGGTGAGGAAAAAGCTGTTCAGTAAAAGTCTTCTGACGATTTCCAGATGCGATAGTAACATGAATTTGATCTGAAAGTTTTTCAATTGATGGATTTGCCTTGTCACCGTTTCTAAATGAATAACCTGTCATATACAGGGTGTCCGTTATTGAGGTCCAAATATGAAGAACTTCAAATTGTTATTTCTCGATTTTTTCAAATGCAACACCCTGTATTTTTTTCCACAATAATGTAGACAATTGAATAACTCACATTTTCTCAGAAGGAACCTTGAGATTATTTTCACTCCCGCATCCAGATCCAGCAGACACGAAAAATGACATTACAACTGAAATAATAACATAATGAAAACTAACGGACGTTAAAATAGACGAAATGAATTTTTGCAGGTATTATTCAACACAGCATTACTCATCATGGGTATCCTCGATAGACAGGCTGTTCAAAATCGATAACTGAATTTAAGTAACTTTGAGCTTCAAATAACAATAACTTAATCAAAAATCGATGTACTTGACATCTCCATTCTTTAGTCACTACAAGCTTGTTAAAAAACCCCCGAAAACTTGATTCTTTTGAATGTATCCTATCGGGATATTGGGTAGCATAAGTTAGACTTCCTGAAAAAACTGTGTTCTGTGGCACTGCCTTTACAAGAAAATCATATCAACCATATATCTATGAATATCGCTCTCCTTATGAATGAAATGTAGTATGGCGCTCTCTATCCGAAAATCGCTGAACTATGAAATAACTGAATATGTAGGTAAAGCAGGAACTTCTTCTCGCTACATATTTGAATTTGACCATTATCTGCCAATTCCGTATTTCAAGTATATCAAGATTATCTGAACAAAATTATCTGTTAATTAAAATAAGATTGTTACTTCCTAGAGTTTTTTATTACGTGACTAGTTTCGCTCTGTATTGTCAGAGCATCCTCAGACTAGACTCACTGAAATTACAATACAAACATCAGACTCTAAACATACTAAATTTTTTAAAATTATTCTTAAAAGTATTCTCACCTGAACTCTCTCAA
The DNA here is from genome assembly GCA_951802165.1 of Adalia decempunctata. Classification (NCBI taxonomy): domain Eukaryota; kingdom Metazoa; phylum Arthropoda; class Insecta; order Coleoptera; family Coccinellidae; genus Adalia; species Adalia decempunctata. Next base: position 57,400,385 of record OX637696.1, on the reverse strand, counting down.
CTTCGAATCGTCAAATAATGTAATAGATAAGGACAAAAATTACCGAAGTTCCTCATAAAACGTGTCTTCTATAAAATTTTTTTAAGATTGAAGGTTATGAACATAGACAACACACTCTTTAAAATTAAAGGTTATGAACAAAGAGAACATATATGACAAATTTCCATCATAAAGTTGTTACATGACTAGACATCTTTTATATTCTTCTCATAATAAACATTTTATTAAACCATTTAATGAAAAACTCTAGGAAGTAACAATCTTATTTTAATTAATACACCACTTCCTATCTGGACAATCCCACGAAAAATTATCTGTAGATTCACTTTTAATCGAAAGTTGAACTAACTTCATGGGTCTTTCGTTTGAAACAGAACAGAAGCATGAGTTGGCTTATTTTCTTCTATTTTTGGAAGAAAACATAACTTTAGAAATGAAATGGATTTCAATTATTTCATCAAGAACTCCAAACCTTTCTGAGTTTACCCACAATATTTTAGTTCTCAAAAAAAAAACCATTTTCAAATGCAACTTGAAATAAAAACACACTACATTGAACGCCCTCCTCAATGGCTCTTGCGGAGACCAAGACCGGAGACCGAATTCTGGGTATCTGACACCGGTCTCAGGTCTAGCTTCTGCTATTATAGGTTTCCGGCCTCAATCGTGGTGCGAACAGCACCTTAGGACGACTTGAAAAAAAAAAAACATTCAATATTCTCGGAAGCAACGATCATTTTGGAAAGTAAGTTTTTCGCAGAAAAAGCAGTTTTCGAGTTATTCCTCCTTTTATACGACTAAATTGTGATGTTTTTCTGAGTTCTTACCTATATTTTGAATGTCACCCAACTCAAATTTACAATGTTGTCACATGTATTCTTCAAATGTAAATGAATTTTCATGCCGGTATCCAATTATCAGTAAAATCATAATATGACCATTTGAATTCCTTTTTCGACTTTTATTCCAGAAGTAGATACACTGACAAGATTATTAATAACGGATGATTTTTCAACCATTTTCTTTTCAGGTACACTGATTTTGACAGCTCACGCACGTTTTGTGTTACAGTGAAACATCTCCAGTTTGGTTTATAATTCAACCATGACTCGTCGAACAACGCTTGCAAATCATCAAATTTTATTATCAAAATGCGTGTTGTGTTCAGAAAGTTCATCGTGCGCTTCTTCAAGCGGCTGTTGAGACTAAATCTCACAACAAATTACATTGTTGTACATTAAAACCTTACGTAAAGTGCGAACTGAAGAAAATATCGCAACTGTTTCGGCCAGTGCTCGTGATTACCATCAATGAATGTTTAGCGCTAACGATGAGATGATATTCAACTTTTTTTTGCCAAAAATTGAAGTGCTTGTGGTTTCAATAGGGCGGTGCCACATGCCACACAGCACGCGAAACAATGAACCAATTGAGAGGCGAGTTCGGTGAACAGTTTTCATTTCACTGGTCAATAATTATCGGCAGTTTAGATCTTGCGATTTGTCTTTTCGACTATTTTTTGTGGTGCTATGGAGGCTCAGTCTATACTGCCAAGCCCGCTTCGATTGACGCATTGGAATGCAACATTGAAGCATTTATCAGTGAGATACGGCCGAAGTGTTGGATACCAAAATTGGACTTAGCGGATGGACCATTTGGGGCGCAGCCGCGGTCAACATTTGCAGGAAATACACTTTTAACATCAAATTATATGGACAGTACTGCCATCGATTCGAATAAAGATTTAATGCATTTTTTGAATTTTATGTGTTTTTTATATTTCCTATAGCTTTCAAAAAATCACCCTAAACATACAGGGTGGATTTTTTTCAAAGTTTCATTAGACGTATTCGAGGAAGGAATTTTGGTACGAATTGAAGATTCTGTATTTTTTGTTTTAGAGTACATGAACTTAATTTGTGAAATATTTTCAAGCGGAATCCACTACTGGTTTGACCAGAAACGAATGTTAACCTCGTAATTTCAAATGTGACACCCTTATATTAATACATATTTGAATTCTTCGTTTAATTCTGCACTGATTTGATGCATAACAAGCGCAATAGTCAAATTTGCTGACAGAAAGAGTGTCACAAATTAGTGTTTATATCTCCAAAATCTCTCATTGTGAGAATTTCTTTTAGCAACAGTGGAACAGAAGAAAGTACGCTGATACTGCTTCTTGTATGAATTATGAGGAAATATTATACAGGCTGCCTGAAACAGGGCTTCAGAGTGAGCTTCAATAAAACTATTGAATCTCCTTGTTTTCGAATCTTAACCATATAATTTTGTGATTTCCACAAACTAGTTAGAGGTCATAGAATTTCATGTCTTATTTCTCCTAAATTTGGGCAGATACAAAAAATCCAATAGCACTGATGTTTTCATCAGTGCAGTAAAGAAAGTGCCCTAAAGATGTGTTCATTTCGAGAACGTACATCCTATAATTCGGAAGTTTTGGCCAATAATAATAATGGACCAAATACCAAAATCACCCTGTAGCTCCGAAACTAGACGCCGTAGCAATTTCTGTTTCTCGAACAAAGAGATCATGACATGTATCTTACTTTTTCTCTATCTTTTATAGTTTAGGAGTTGTAGTACTGTAGCATTTCAAAGTTCCGCGCTCTTAAAATTGTGGTTCAACAAACATGCAAACAGCAACACCTACCGTTAAATTATTTAAATTAATATCAGTTAAAAATTGATCGTATGGAAATCTTCCTTGATAAGATTGTCGTCTCTAGTGTCGCCCAGATGTCATATCGATCGCGCAGTTTTTGGAAAATCCAGAAATGAATTATTCTTGGTTCAGATTTTGAGTACGCCGCTACCTGTGTTCAAGGGATTTGAAAAGCCATTTTTTTGCTCACGATTTTCGAAGACTTCTGATTAACTCAGATTTTCGCTTGTTTACCGGATTGGATTACATTGAAACCCTTAAGGTGAGTTCAACTAAAAATATTAACAATCCAGTGGTCATTTTATTGCGGAAATTTCAATGAATTGAATTATAGGGTTTCACCTCCACGCCTAAAATTCTCTATGAATTTCTGGACGACACCGGATTTCACCGCCATACCTTAAAATCTTTATGACATTCTGGACGATACCGGAGAACCTCAACACGGATTTCAACGACATTGCTATTCAACATCATTTTCTTGAGGCATCAATCAAGAGAAAAGTCTGTGACAGCCCATCCTCCCGAAGACTTGTCAACTCCAAGGTCCAAATAAAGCTGAGAATCTATCTGCATATTTTTTGCTATGAGTTCCTTAACATTTACCCCAGGCATTTGAATATAACAAAGAACAATCAAATATCCAATTGCCAGTTATTGGTTTGTGGCAATTGAGAGCACACAGTAAGTAGAAGTACAACCAATTGGCGCCCACAATTTTTGACTTAATTACCTACTAAGACCCACACCCAATTTGCTCACCGGCGAACAGCTGCCGTACGCTGTGAGTGTCTCTATTTTTATAGAAAAATACGGCACAGTACTAAACCATCGAAATCTGGCCACCCTGTTCTCTTACAAAAATACAGAATCTTGAATTTGTATCGAAATCCTTCCTCGACTCGAAATAATTCAGATATAATGAACGAATATAACAATCATAATAACAAAGAATGACTTCTCTCTAGTTCGAAGTAGTTCTTCTGAACCCGATAACGGCATAAGGGCATGTCATTTGACAATCGTATAAAATTAGATTATTCGCAACTAAGTCACGCACGAGAATATATCAAAAGTCTAACTAAGTCAGCGAAGTGACGTGTAATGTTCCTAGAATTTAATTGTTTATACATATGGGTTCGATTTATTCATTGAAAAATTTAAAGGAAATACGTATATTCAAAGGGTATTTTTCGGTGAATATGAACAAATTATTAATGTTTACAAACTCCGGTTGGGAAAAATCGAAGAAGAAATGTATTTTGGGGGAAGGATCACTGTATCTCGATGGAAAATAAAATCAAACAAAACTTATTTCTGATGTTATGAAATATTTGATTTCTGACCTTTCCTTCTTCGATTGGATGAAATTCTCCATCTGTCACGGTCGTCAAATGCTGATAATAGGAGAATTCTCACTAACAAAGCATCCATCTGAAATAATTCTCCCGTTATCAACATGGGATATCTAAAAAAAGATGGGACGACTTGGATGGAATTCTATCAAAGATTCCGTCTGAACAATCCAAAAGTTGCAGTTTCAAAAATTAAAAAACCTACCTTACTTGATAAAATAATAATAATATGAATCACAACTACCGAATGGAGATATACTTCAAGCCATGAGGGATGGAGAAACTTATAAATATCTGGGATACCAACAGGCTAGATGTTTGGAGCAAAAGCAGTCGAAGGCAAAAATCCGGGAGGAGTATACTGGCCGACTGAGAACGGTGATGAATTCACTGTTGAATTCTGGAAATCTCATCAAAGCCATCAACAGCTACGCAATCCCAGTGATGGTTTATTCATTTGGAGTTATCAAGTGGACCAGAACAGATCTGGAGGACATTCAAAGGCAAACTAGAACGATGCTGACGAAACAGAGAGGTCATCAGTATTAAGAACCACTTAACCACGGAAGGAAGGAGGACGGGGACTTGCGGATATTGTCAACCTTCACACTCGCCAGATTAAAAACCTCAGGGAATTCTTCTTTGAGAAGGCGAATAATTCCAATCTACACAGAGTTGTTACTTTGGTTGATAAGAAGTTCACACCTTTAACTCTGGCTACTGCAGATGAATTGCTGGATCTGCCATCTCTTTCTGAAACTGACAAGCTAGAACAATGGTCAAAAAAAAAACTCCATGGATGGCATCACCATGAGTTAAATCAGCCACATATTGACAAAAACTCATCCAACAAATGGTTGTCGGAGGGTGAACTGTTTCCTGAGACGGAAGGTTTTATGATGGCTATACAAGATCAAGTCATCTCCACCAACAACTACAAGAAATACATCATGAAGGACCGTACAGTGCCAACAGATATGTGTAGGAAGTGTCATCAAAAATCTGAAACAATTCAGCATGTAACTTCTGGCTGCGAACAACTGGCCAACACTGATTACCTCCACCGACATAACCAAGTGTGCAACATCATACACCAAAAATTGGCGCTCAAGTTCGGACTTCTCAACTCCTACAAGCCGTATTATAAGTATCAGCCGCTGCCTGTGTTAGAAAATGACTCTTTTAGACTATACTACGATAGGCCTATTATCACTGACAGAACGGTGACGAATAACAGGCCAGATATGGTGGTGAATAATATACACGAGCTCTCTTGGAGAGAAGAAATGAACTGTTGTTGCAATTCTTATCGCCTCGAGAATTAAAGAAAAAAATGGACGTTTGATCGAATTGAACATAAATACCACAAAGTGAACACTGAAGGAATGGTACTTACGTTTGTTCAGATTGAAAGTTAAGTATCTGCTTTTGTTTTGGTCTCGTGTGGTGTTGTGCAGGGTAAAAGTTCTTATCACATACGAATTCATTTTGTATAAAGGATGGCGAACTAAAGGCCGACGACGTGGCAAGTATTTGTTAAGGGCTTCGAGCTAAGCCGTGTGAAAACAATGCGACTGAAAGCAGGTTCTTGGAGGACTGAGCAGGTATATTCTTGTGAGATTTTTGAAACAGCCATAGAGTCGCCCAGAGCACAGAAGATCTCGGTCTTATTCTTAACCGAGTAAACCCATCCTATACATATATAAACTTTGTGGGATATAAAATAAAAAGTATGAATTCTGAACAGGTGGTTTACGACAAGAGGGTTGAAAATGCAATTTTGGTGGATTAAGCTGTGCCCAACAACAACATGTTGAATAAGTACCAGGAGAAGATAAGCAAGTACACAGACCTGGCTTTCGAGATCAAGGAAATGTGGCACCTAGAGAAGGTTGATATCGTTCTAGTGATCATCTCGTCGACTGGATCGATACCTAAGAGCTTATACAATAGTCTGAACAAATTAGAATTAAATGTAAACAGCTACATTGAAATGCAAAAAGCTGTTATTCTCAATACCTGTAGAATTGTTCGTAAATTTTTGTCAAGTGTATCGTGATCGAGCCTATTCCCTTTGATTATTGTATCTGGGAAAGGTAAATTTATCCACCGGGTGCTGAGATAGAGAATAAGTCCACGATCATAATAATAATGTTTATTCACCATCTACAAAGAACATTAACTCAAATATACATTACTGAAAATAAAGAATCTGGAGTAACAAATATAGGGAAACTTTAAAAACCTTAGGAGAGGACTTTGAGAAGTTTCTGCCTTATGATCTGCAGTACCCTCCAATCTTCAGAAATTGACCAATGGGTCAACAACCAAATAAATACTTCGAATGCGTTGATCCGTGCACGTCATTTAAACTTCACCTATTCGGTTATCGCTGACTGCTGAGTAAGACTGTTTGAAGGATCTTTTATTTCTCTGATGTTTTCGCCTTAGCTTCATTCATCATCTCCTTCTTGCACTATGGACTTGCATATCGTTATCTTTAAAAACATCGCTAATGAATAGTTACTAGACACATCATAGATAGGGTTCGAGTATACCGGCTCTAAATCAATTCAGGTTAGATCTGATACCGCCGAGCCATAAAAGCTTGTTGAATTCGAAGATAGTTGAATATTCCAAGTGTTGTCTTTTTTCTGAGGGTGATTTAAAGAAATTACACTAATAATTTTATCTGCCTTTCTTCGAGAACTTCAGAATCATGTGAATAGTTTTTCTCATCGCAAATTCTCAACATCTAAGAATCAAAGATCCTTAAAATTAAAACTATGTTCGTCATATTCGCGTGAATTTTCCATATGAAATAACCAAATGGGGTCAGAGGGGTCGAAACCCCTTTTTGTTCAGTTATTTCTGTTGAATTGGAGTGAGGAGGGGCTCGATGAGACTTCATCCCCGGGGTCCTGCCTAGCTCCGGGCGGCCCTGAAACTACATGCATTTGTTTAGAATGCGTTTCCACTATCCATGCGGAAACCCCAATAATCAGTACATTGTCCAAGTCTCTAGGCCTATATCTGAGTCCGGTTTTCGGATGAAACGTTTACGATATTTTTAAATTAGTATCTTACACTTTTTTCCTCATTCCATTATTAGTGAGGAAGTTTCCATAGTAACTTTCGTTTCACATCGATAAATCATGCCAGCCGGCAAAACTCACAAGTTGGTTTTCCAGCGACTATTCCACTCTTTCCATTCTTAGTGAGGAAGTTTCCGTAGCAACGATCGTTTCATCTCGAAAAATTTTTGAAACCGGCAAAACCAACATGTTGGTTTTCCAGCGATAAAATTTTTGACGTTTCTCCAATTCATAGATAGCTTCGGAAATGAATATCATAGAGAAAACAAACACGTTTAGTTAATCTATGAATTCTGATCTGCCAAATAGCGCAATCCGTGTCAAATGTGACCATATTACTTAATGTTAGACATTTTCTCGGGAAATAGTCACGCCGAACACCACTCGAGATGAAATTGAAGCAGGTAAATTTTCTCTCTTGTAATATTCAAGTTTGTTGCTCTTCGGAAATTTCGCTCATGACATTTTTTCCAAAATCACTCGCCTGACGGCTCGTGATTTTGATACAAATGCCATTCGCAAAATTTCCGAGCAACAAACTGTCATATTACAATCGAGAAATTTTGCCGGCAAAATTCCATCTCTAGTGGTATTACATACGATAAAATTGTGACATTCCTCAAATTCATAGATAGCGTGGGCAATGAATACCATAGAGAAAACAAACAACGTTTAGTTAATATAGGATGAATCCTTTTTGCCAAATAGCGCAATACGTGTCAAATGTGAGCATATTACTGTAAGACATATTTTCTAGTGAAATAGTCATGTCGAATAGCACTCAAGATGAAATTTAAGCACGTGGAATTTCTCTATTGTAATATTCAAATTTATAGCTTTTCGGCAATTTCGCTCATGACATTTTTCCAATTTTGATACAAATGTCATTCGCGAAACTGCTTAGCAACAAAGTTTGTGATATTTTGCCGGCAAAATTTCATCCCTGTGGTATTATACAGGGTGAGTCTTTGACATGTACAAATATTTTAACTGTAGATTCTTGAGGCCGAAAAAACCTTCTTTTTCATTTTCCATTCTTCCAAAATCGGCTCTGTTTAAAAGATATGGCCATTTGAAAATAAAATTTGGCCATATATTATACGTGCCTGATACGATGCTCTGGAATTGAGGCATAAAGTTCATATTGAGTTGATACATTTAGGAAATACTCAAGTACTAATCTCATTTGAATAAGAAAGTAACAAACACGATATTTCTCAACAAAAATACTTAGTTTTGTCCGATTACTTCTGCAATTTGAAAGTCATATTTCTCCCACCTGAATAAGTTCCTTCGTCTATTTTCCTGAAGATAAGTTTGTTAACTTGTTCATATTTTCATCGATATGCCAAAAATATCTCATAAAAAATTGTTTTTTCAGTAACCTAACCTAACTCCATCAACCTAGGTCATGGATTCTGGGTCAATGACCCAACCTAATCCATCTTCTATAATATTTCACAGAGCTTTTGAGAGTACGATGCCAGATTGTTAATTTTGATAGATAACAGTAGTTGTATTCCTTATATATTCAATATAATGTAGATTGTGGGAATAGGAATATTGAAAGAAGTACACTATATCTCCTCTATTAGCGACGTTTCGCAACTCTATTGTTGCATTTTCAAGCTCTATACAAAAAACAGAACATATATTAGAGAAAAATGTGTAAGAAACAAACATCAACTTACTCAGAGAATAGCTAGTGTCTCGTCCACCCTTCGTAGGTAAACTTCATTAAAGATGGTAAATAAACAATTCTGAAGAAAACGCGATACATAATTGTCTGTCGTCGAACAAGTACTGGCTATCATATGGTTCGAATGAATATTTCGCGCATCTTGGATGAAAGAGGATCATCGACCCCATGTGATACGTCGAAAGATAAAAAAACCCCATTGAATGAGGGTAGTAGACAAGACACCACCAATCTCCTAACATCATGAAGACAAATCCAAAACATGCAAATATAACATCAAAATAAACACACAACATCAATAATAAGTTATATAAATAAAATAAATTAAAATCACACCCTATAAGCTCCATTTCTTCCCTATAACCTGGTGACACTCTTATCATCTAATAGAATCTCTCTGTCGGGAGTACATATTTAAAATATTATTATATATCACACTCAGATTTAAGCAGTCAGTTCTCAGATTTATAGTGTCAGCTATGCTTATTTGTATCATTTCCCCAACATTCCTTTTGAACCAATTTGGCTCTCTATCCAATATTTTGGCTCCCTCAAATGTAAAGGAGTGACCTGTATCAAAATGGTGTAAAGCCAGTGCCGTTTTATTAGGTTTGGCTTGATTGTGGTTTTTGCAATCGTTGATATGTTGGTTGATTCGAGACTTTAGATATTGTTTAGTCTGACCCACGTACGATTTACCACATGAACAAGGTATATTGTAAATTACATTGGACTGAGACTCCAATGGTATGGGGTCTTTAAGCTGTGTATACAAATATTTTGTGGATTTTACATTATAAAATGCCAACCTGATACTCTTGTCGAATACTCTATTAATCCTCTGTGAAAGTCCATCTATGAACGGAAACTTGAAATATTTCACAGGAGTGGTTTCTGAACTATGTGCAGTATTAGGATTATTGAAAAACAGATGTATGCATCTATTGATAAATTTGGTGGGATAGTTATTCTTTCTCAATATGGATTTTATCATTTTTAAATTAGAATCATGGAAAGAACGATGGCTTAGTTTCAGCATTCTATACAGCAAACACCTCACCGTGCCCAACTTATGACAAATAGGATTGTTCGAATAATAATTAAGAACTCTACCCGAACTAGTCGGTTTTACATACCAATTCGTCAAGAGTTTGCCATCATCATTTCTATGTACCTCTACGTCCAAGAAAGCAAGTTTATTGTTTTCTTCCTTTTCTATGGTAAACTGAATTTTCGGGTGGAATGCATTGAAAAAGTTCAGGATATCATCACAGCAATCTTCAGGCACCGCTGTAAACGAATCATCCACATACAACCAAAAGAATGGGACACTAAAGGGTAGGTTCTCTAACACAGAGGATACCAGCTCATCCATCACAATATTAGCCAGAACCGGACTCAAAGGGTTACCCATGGCGCTACCATCTAGCTGTGAATATATGGTCCCCCTAAACATAAAATAACTTGAATCGAAATAAAATTCGATCATTTCTAAAAAATAGTTTCCGTGGAATATTTGTATAGGCTGAAATGGACGTCCATCTCTTTGAAAGCACATCAAGAACTAACTTTTTTGGTATGTTGGTGAAAAGGGAAGTAACGTCTAATGAAACAAGTCTGTAGTTAACTGGTAATCGTACACTCTCCAGGTAGTTTACGAACTCGAAGGAATTTTTTATATTGACCACGAATGTTGTTGTTAAAGGTGATAGGATTTGATGTAGGAAGACTGCTATATTGTAACAGGGGGTGTTTATACATGAAACAATAGGTCTCAATGCAAATACATCTTTGTGTGTCTTCCTTAATCCATAAATTTTAGGTGGAACAGAGTTGTGAATCTGGATCCTCTTGCTGTTTATTTTATCAATATATCCTTCTTCGAGTAATTTTTTCACAAAACCATTAGCATGTTCTTGGAATTTTTTCGTCGGATCTTTCTTCAAAGGCTTGTACACGTCTTCATCTGATAGCATCTCCAGCATCTTTTCTTCGTAATCTTGTTTGAGCATAATGACTGTTGAGTTGCCTTTGTCAGATTTTCCTACTAAGATGTCGTCATGGGCCTTAAGAAATCGATTTGTTTCCTTAACATCTCCCATCAGATTTCTCTGAGATTTAGGCATGTCATAATTTCTATAGAAATTAGTTAGAACGTTCGTGGTACAGGCTCTCAACCTATTTTTCTCATCTTCATCTCCGCCCTGGTTTGCAATGCAATATTCCAAATCTTTGATTATTTTGTGAATCGGGATTTCTGAGTTTTTAAGGGGTAGGCCGAATTTGGGGCCTAGCGATAGGATTCTCTGGACCGGCTCCGGTAGGGCAACCTGTGTATAATTGTACACAAATGCGTCATTGTTTTCAATGAGAAACTCGGCAACGTCTCCCACCAAGTTGTTAATTTTCCTAATATTCGCCTCTTTGATTCGTTGGAATTCAGCATTAAATTTTGCTTCATTGATAATTTGAGTGTTTCGAAATATCTCTCCCGGCAGAAGGGTCTTCAACTGATTCTTAAGTTGTTCAATAGAACGTACGAGCTGTCTATGTTTCCATTCTGCTATATCGATCTCCACATTCAAAACAGACTTCTTAAATACAATGGAAATGTTTCCAACTTTCCTCCTGAAGGGGTGTTTCTCTGTTTGTAATGGTAGCAAGCATCCTATGTTATTGTTTATATGCTTCGGAAAAATTCCCCTAGTCCTACATTGCAATAAAAAAATTCGTCTATTCTTCAATGAAGCCAACTTCATCATGTCGTTAGACCACCTCTTCAACAAACAATATGCTCTGTTTCCGTATATGTATTTGATGTCAGAGAAAAAACCCATTTTACAATTGATAGATAACAGTAGTTGTATTCCTTATATATTCAATATAATGTAGATTGTGGGAATAGGAATATTGAAAGAAGTACACTATATCTCCTCTATTAGCGACGTTTCGCAACTCTATTGTTGCATTTTCAAGCTCTATACAAAAAACAGAACATATATTAGAGAAAAATGTGTAAGAAACAAACATCAACTTACTCAGAGAATAGCTAGTGTCTCGTCCACCCTTCGTAGGTAAACTTCATTAAAGATGGTAAATAAACAATTCTGAAGAAAACGCGATACATAATTGTCTGTCGTCGAACAAGTACTGGCTATCATATGGTTCGAATGAATATTTCGCGCATCTTGGATGAAAGAGGATCATCGACCCCATGTGATACGTCGAAAGATAAAAAAACCCCATTGAATGAGGGTAGTAGACAAGACACCACCAATCTCCTAACATCATGAAGACAAATCCAAAACATGCAAATATAACATCAAAATAAACACACAACATCAATAATAAGTTATATAAATAAAATAAATTAAAATCACACCCTATAAGCTCCATTTCTTCCCTATAACCTGGTGACACTCTTATCATCTAATAGAATCTCTCTGTCGGGAGTACATATTTAAAATATTATTATATATCACACTCAGATTTAAGCAGTCAGTTCTCAGATTTATAGTGTCAGCTATGCTTATTTGTATCATTTCCCCAACATTCCTTTTGAACCAATTTGGCTCTCTATCCAATATTTTGGCTCCCTCAAATGTAAAGGAGTGACCTGTATCAAAATGGTGTAAAGCCAGTGCCGTTTTATTAGGTTTGGCTTGATTGTGGTTTTTGCAATCGTTGATATGTTGGTTGATTCGAGACTTTAGATATTGTTTAGTCTGACCCACGTACGATTTACCACATGAACAAGGTATATTGTAAATTACATTGGACTGAGACTCCAATGGTATGGGGTCTTTAAGCTGTGTATACAAATATTTTGTGGATTTTACATTATAAAATGCCAACCTGATACTCTTGTCGAATACTCTATTAATCCTCTGTGAAAGTCCATCTATGAACGGAAACTTGAAATATTTCACAGGAGTGGTTTCTGAACTATGTGCAGTATTAGGATTATTGAAAAACAGATGTATGCATCTATTGATAAATTTGGTGGGATAGTTATTCTTTCTCAATATGGATTTTATCATTTTTAAATTAGAATCATGGAAAGAACGATGGCTTAGTTTCAGCATTCTATACAGCAAACACCTCACCGTGCCCAATTTTATTTATATAACTTATTATTGATGTTGTGTGTTTATTTTGATGTTATATTTGCATGTTTTGGATTTGTCTTCATGATGTTAGGAGATTGGTGGTGTCTTGTCTACTACCCTCATTCAATGGGGTTTTTTTATCTTTCGACGTATCACATGGGGTCGATGATCCTCTTTCATCCAAGATGCGCGAAATATTCATTCGAACCATATGATAGCCAGTACTTGTTCGACGACAGACAATTATGTATCGCGTTTTCTTCAGAATTGTTTATTTACCATCTTTAATGAAGTTTACCTACGAAGGGTGGACGAGACACTAGCTATTCTCTGAGTAAGTTGATGTTTGTTTCTTACACATTTTTCTCTAATATATGTTCTGTTTTTTGTATAGAGCTTGAAAATGCAACAATAGAGTTGCGAAACGTCGCTAATAGAGGAGATATAGTGTACTTCTTTCAATATTCCTATTCCCACAATCTACATTATATTGAATATATAAGGAATACAACTACTGTTATCTATCAATTGTAAAATGGGTTTTTTCTCTGACATCAAATACATATACGGAAACAGAGCATATTGTTTGTTGAAGAGGTGGTCTAACGACATGATGAAGTTGGCTTCATTGAAGAATAGACGAATTTTTTTATTGCAATGTAGGACTAGGGGAATTTTTCCGAAGCATATAAACAATAACATAGGATGCTTGCTACCATTACAAACAGAGAAACACCCCTTCAGGAGGAAAGTTGGAAACATTTCCAATGTATTTAAGAAGTCTGTTTTGAATGTGGAGATCGATATAGCAGAATGGAAACATAGACAGCTCGTACGTTCTATTGAACAACTTAAGAATCAGTTGAAGACCCTTCTGCCGGGAGAGATATTTCGAAACACTCAAATTATCAATGAAGCAAAATTTAATGCTGAATTCCAACGAATCAAAGAGGCGAATATTAGGAAAATTAACAACTTGGTGGGAGACGTTGCCGAGTTTCTCATTGAAAACAATGACGCATTTGTGTACAATTATACACAGGTTGCCCTACCGGAGCCGGTCCAGAGAATCCTATCGCTAGGCCCCAAATTCGGCCTACCCCTTAAAAACTCAGAAATCCCGATTCACAAAATAATCAAAGATTTGGAATATTGCATTGCAAACCAGGGCGGAGATGAAGATGAGAAAAATAGGTTGAGAGCCTGTACCACGAACGTTCTAACTAATTTCTATAGAAATTATGACATGCCTAAATCTCAGAGAAATCTGATGGGAGATGTTAAGGAAACAAATCGATTTCTTAAGGCCCATGACGACATCTTAGTAGGAAAATCTGACAAAGGCAACTCAACAGTCATTATGCTCAAACAAGATTACGAAGAAAAGATGCTGGAGATGCTATCAGATGAAGACGTGTACAAGCCTTTGAAGAAAGATCCGACGAAAAAATTCCAAGAACATGCTAATGGTTTTGTGAAAAAATTACTCGAAGAAGGATATATTGATAAAATAAACAGCAAGAGGATCCAGATTCACAACTCTGTTCCACCTAAAATTTATGGATTAAGGAAGACACACAAAGATGTATTTGCATTGAGACCTATTGTTTCATGTATAAACACCCCCTGTTACAATATAGCAGTCTTCCTACATCAAATCCTATCACCTTTAACAACAACATTCGTGGTCAATATAAAAAATTCCTTCGAGTTCGTAAACTACCTGGAGAGTGTACGATTACCAGTTAACTACAGACTTGTTTCATTAGACGTTACTTCCCTTTTCACCAACATACCAAAAAAGTTAGTTCTTGATGTGCTTTCAAAGAGATGGACGTCCATTTCAGCCTATACAAATATTCCACGGAAACTATTTTTAGAAATGATCGAATTTTATTTCGATTCAAGTTATTTTATGTTTAGGGGGACCATATATTCACAGCTAGATGGTAGCGCCATGGGTAACCCTTTGAGTCCGGTTCTGGCTAATATTGTGATGGATGAGCTGGTATCCTCTGTGTTAGAGAACCTACCCTTTAGTGTCCCATTCTTTTGGTTGTATGTGGATGATTCGTTTACAGCGGTGCCTGAAGATTGCTGTGATGATATCCTGAACTTTTTCAATGCATTCCACCCGAAAATTCAGTTTACCATAGAAAAGGAAGAAAACAATAAACTTGCTTTCTTGGACGTAGAGGTACATAGAAATGATGATGGCAAACTCTTGACGAATTGGTATGTAAAACCGACTAGTTCGGGTAGAGTTCTTAATTATTATTCGAACAATCCTATTTGTCATAAGTTGGGCACGGTGAGGTGTTTGCTGTATAGAATGCTGAAACTAAGCCATCGTTCTTTCCATGATTCTAATTTAAAAATGATAAAATCCATATTGAGAAAGAATAACTATCCCACCAAATTTATCAATAGATGCATACATCTGTTTTTCAATAATCCTAATACTGCACATAGTTCAGAAACCACTCCTGTGAAATATTTCAAGT
The DNA here is from genome assembly GCA_951802165.1 of Adalia decempunctata. Classification (NCBI taxonomy): domain Eukaryota; kingdom Metazoa; phylum Arthropoda; class Insecta; order Coleoptera; family Coccinellidae; genus Adalia; species Adalia decempunctata. Next base: position 57,384,937 of record OX637696.1, on the reverse strand, counting down.
TTCCGTTCATAGATGGACTTTCACAGAGGATTAATAGAGTATTCGACAAGAGTATCAGGTTGGCATTTTATAATGTAAAATCCACAAAATATTTGTATACACAGCTTAAAGACCCCATACCATTGGAGTCTCAGTCCAATGTAATTTACAATATACCTTGTTCATGTGGTAAATCGTACGTGGGTCAGACTAAACAATATCTAAAGTCTCGAATCAACCAACATATCAACGATTGCAAAAACCACAATCAAGCCAAACCTAATAAAACGGCACTGGCTTTACACCATTTTGATACAGGTCACTCCTTTACATTTGAGGGAGCCAAAATATTGGATAGAGAGCCAAATTGGTTCAAAAGGAATGTTGGGGAAATGATACAAATAAGCATAGCTGACACTATAAATCTGAGAACTGACTGCTTAAATCTGAGTGTGATATATAATAATATTTTAAATATGTACTCCCGACAGAGAGATTCTATTAGATGATAAGAGTGTCACCAGGTTATAGGGAAGAAATGGAGCTTATAGGGTGTGATTTTAATTTATTTTATTTATATAACTTATTATTGATGTTGTGTGTTTATTTTGATGTTATATTTGCATGTTTTGGATTTGTCTTCATGATGTTAGGAGATTGGTGGTGTCTTGTCTACTACCCTCATTCAATGGGGTTTTTTTATCTTTCGACGTATCACATGGGGTCGATGATCCTCTTTCATCCAAGATGCGCGAAATATTCATTCGAACCATATGATAGCCAGTACTTGTTCGACGACAGACAATTATGTATCGCGTTTTCTTCAGAATTGTTTATTTACCATCTTTAATGAAGTTTACCTACGAAGGGTGGACGAGACACTAGCTATTCTCTGAGTAAGTTGATGTTTGTTTCTTACACATTTTTCTCTAATATATGTTCTGTTTTTTGTATAGAGCTTGAAAATGCAACAATAGAGTTGCGAAACGTCGCTAATAGAGGAGATATAGTGTACTTCTTTCAATATTCCTATTCCCACAATCTACATTATATTGTTAATTTTCTCTTCAAACAAGGGTATAACGTTGCGCTACCTATCTATAAATCGACCCACCTCAAACCTCATATTGTTTGTTGTCCCGTGTCTACAACGCCAATCCCATGAACGACGCATGCGTATAGCGATAACGGGCGTGATATAAATGGCGCATGATTCTTCGATCACGTGATGATTATGTGTAGACTTTCAGTGAAGTAATGATAACCGTGTAGTGTCGAGTTTATAAAATTACAAGAGGGTATTGTTTAGATATTGAAACATCGCCACAGATTATTTACTGTATCATCTTATTTTTAATTCATCATGATCATGCAGCACTCAAGGTTAATTAATTCCAATTTAATACGTGGTTTGTATCGACATTCATCATTTATATCCGAATTTGTATTTCATTGACATTTATTTTTAACATTGACCGGTAACAATAAATTTTCAGTAGAAACTTTGTGTATAAAATGTATGATTTCATGCCTCTTAGAATTCGATTTCAGCTTCCACATTTGTGAGTTTTTTTTATTTCATATCGCTTCATCAAACGTTTTCCCAGCTTTAGTCTTGACAAAGTTGATTAACAATCTGATACATTTTTAACTTGTATAGAGATCAGAGAGTTGATGAATTCCAGCCATTCTGTGATATTAAAAATCCAAGGAAGCATTCAGATTATTCTGATTATTTCATTTTATCGTTCATTAAAAAATACAAAAATACTTTTATTTTTTGAAATGATGTATTCTTTCTAAAATAAGAATCGTTTATTTTTTCAAGTAGTTTTATGGTATTTTTGCGTATTTTTTGAAATGATGTATTCTTTCTAAAATAAGAATCGTTTATTTTTTCAAGTAGTTTTATGGTATTTTTGCGTGGATTTATGAGTTGGCCACGCTGGAACTTTTATACCAGGAGAAATAATGAATGAGTTTTCGAATAAGCACTATGAATAGAGTAAACAATCAACCAATATTCAGTTCGTTTTGAATAACGGTTCCGAAAATATGAAAAGAAACGTGTTTTTTCATGGATTTGCGAAACCCTCTATCTTTCAAACGAATCGAATTTCGAAAAACGGTATGGAAAGAAGTGTTTAGTTTGATGAGAGGAATCTACAGAATATATGTACAAGTCAAATACTCACCCTGTATTCGAAAATTTAATCAGACATTGACATGAATGCATTAAAATAGTCTCTTCACCATCAGAACTCCTCAACAGTATTCAGGATGACCTTTTCTATATTCGTAGAGAGTTGCAATCTTGATTATTGTAAAAGCTCTGCAGTTATCTCCGATAACCTTTTCATAGTATCAGACTCTCCTCTAATCGATACAAAATGGGAAGGTTTGTGGCGTGAAAATCCGCATTTGATTTAAAAATGTTTTTCCAATATAGCTTCGGCATGTTGACTAGGATCGCATAGGGTTGCGGATGATCGAAAATGAAACAGTTCTTCTGGATACTTATCGCAACTTTGGTGGGAATGCTGTTTTTTTGTTGTTGAGTGATCGCATCCATATTCAATGAATTATTTCAGGAATTTGGAATAATTGAAAAAGCGTGATAATTGATGTTGAAACATTTACAATTTTGCCAAGGTTTCGTCCTTCTCAAGGCTGCAACTATACGAACATATAGATTATTTATCTAAACGAACAGACCTAAAGGTGCGATTCCACCGGAGTGACGCACTGCGCGGCACAGTGGTGCGCAGGGTACGCCACAACTGTTCGTTGCGGTGGACATGTAAACGTGAACAGCAACAAAATGTGCGTCTACTTTCTTGAAAAGTTCGCGCACAGTTGCAAACTTTTGCCGCGCACTGCTTCCAGCGGAGGACTCGGGTTGACGCACACACATGTTTCTGCTTCGAGAGTGAAAACCTTTATGTGTTCGGGAACACAGATTGGAATAACGAGAAAACAATCCAATTTATTAAAGAAATAGAAATATATCCTGTATTGTCGGATTGTAATAATGAAGACTATAAAAACAGAAATAAGAAACATGATGCAGCTGAAAAGTTGGCTAAAAAATTTGACTGCGGTTCCACAGAGATTCTACGAAAGTGGAAAATAATTTTATCGCAGTACAGGGTGTCCCCAATTCGATGATCACTGAGAGCATCTCGAGAACCATAAGGATTAGAGAAAAAATTAGCAAGGATTTCCGATCTCTTTTTTCAAAATAATCAATTGTCAGCAAACAGATCCCAGATATCTGAATTGGTTCTAGAGTTACAGGGTGTTTCTGAAAAATTGCTCTTTCAAATATTTCGCTATATCTCGTTTTCTGTTGGAGATATCTCGAAAATTCCGAAAAGTTATCATTTGTAATTTCTATTGTCTATACGCTACTTCCGTGATCCGAAAAATTATTCGCCATTCAAGTGCTAGAGAGAAAAGTTTTTTTTTTCAAATGGGACATCCTATATTTTTCATCATTGCTTTTTAGCAGCAGATTCATCGAGTAACCGATTTTTTTAAAATCTGATCCGTTTCAATAAGATATTGAGTTTTTCGTCTTCACTTGAATTGGGACAGCTTGTATATAGAGATTTTTCTTATATCAGAAATTACAGAAGAACACTTCTTGGAATTTTCGTGATATCTCCAACAGAAAACGAGATATAGCGAAATATTTGAAATAGCAATTTTTCAGAGAACTCGAGAACCAATTCACATATCTCGGATCTGTTTGCTGGCAATTGATTATTTCGAAAAAAGGGATCGGGAGTCCTTGAAGATTTTTTCTCTGACCCTCAAGATTCCCGAGATGCTCTGAGTGATCATCGAATTTGGGACAATTTGGGACGAATTTGTGGTAGTTCAGGAAAATATGTTTTCATGTTTAGCCCCAATGTGGTGGGTAAAAATTATGGTCATCTCTTAAATCGAGAAAAAACATGCCGGTTTCATTGAGATTCCAAAATGATACAACTCACTGTGATAGAATTGATTTTAATCAGTACAGTTCATTATTTTGTTTCTAATGTTCTTAGATATTTCTTTGTTGATGGAGGAAGTATTTTATTGCGAAAGTTGTTGTTCTACCTATTGTTTTTTTTTGTGTACATACAAGGTATTTCTCAATAACTCTGTCCTTCTTCACCATCGATTCTGATCCACAAAAAAAATGTCCTTACGACCAGATGGGACGGAACTGATGGAGAGGCTGGGCAGCTGATCGTGACACGCGCTGATACGTACACGTACCTTATATTTCACTACGATTTTACGAAATTAGGAATTTCCAAATCTTATTTTCACTATACATTTAATATTAGTGGAAACTATTGATCAAGTGCTCTAACCGAGGATTGAGAGCTTCATTAAGGGAGGATACAGCCGTCCCGGACACCTTTGTTTCCAAGATTCACTTACCATCTTACCAAGCATCCCTTATCTACCAAGGGTAAGTCGGAATTATCTTGTATGCTTACTTGTTTTGAATATTTGAACTTCAATACTTTACGCAATTTTTGTCGATTATTGAACCCGCAGTATTGCTTTCAAAGAAAATATTGAACCAGAGCCTCAGAAAGAAAGAAAATATAGTCCACTTCCGAAACACACTGTATTTTCAGCATTTAATACAAAATGAATGAAAGAGTCAGGAGCTTATTTTATTAATTACAGAAGTGCTAAAATACACAGAAACATGTGATTGAAGCAATCCTGTTTCCTAGGAACATATTACCCGAGTATAGTAGTATTCAGCTGACTATACTTTTTTACTGATGAGTATTTTGAAAACATTGGTTATTGTTAAATATAGCTACCATTAATTTTTTAAGATTATTTCTGCCTTAGATGATCTTTTCATAACCTTCAATTTTTTATCACTTCTACGATATTATGACGGAAGTCTAACCAGTTGCAAGAGTTGGCCTCCTATGCTTTCATCGAAGCTGGTGATTTTGTCTCCTCATTGAAAAAATTCTTCTGCGGATCTTCAGCTGTTTCAGAGCCCAGGCCCTGAAATCTTGCTATGGTAACGCCAGCTATTTACTTATAATTCAACAATGAATCGAAAGTCAAGACAAAAGTATTATATTTTTTTCACCTGTAATATTCATGTGAATACCGAAATATGATACGTTTTTGAAATTAACAAGAATTTTGTAGCAAAATAAGAGAACTTCCGACAATAGTTCACAGTTGTCGTTTATCGAAAATAGCTGAATTAAAAAATTAAATCATATTATATTTGAATTATGTCCTACTCTTAAAAAAGAGCCTGTGGATTGTAACAAAACATTTCGAATACGAGTTCAAACCTGACAGTTATTCAGCATCATGAAAATGACAATTTCTCAATTTTCGTTCATAACTCAAAATCTATGAACGATAGACTGGATCTGTTTTCAGATTAGAATCAGTCAGGAAAAAAGATCTAATGAAAGTGTTATCAGTTTTCTTCTAGCTGCTATAGTTCCCGAGATCCCTTCAGTAGACAACGAATTTTGTCCACCCTATACACTCTTGTACCAAAATTTCAATTTTCTCCAACTTATTTCAATGCTTGAAGTGGAATGTTCCCGAGATCTCCAGAATCGATTAGCAAATAATATACTTCGTTACGGTATTTCATCAATTATTCCGCGAATCCCAGATAAACTCTGAAACGTGTGTGAGCATCGTCGTGTCCTTTATGTCCTTTCTAGGAAGGGGGTTTGGAGCCGGATGATAAATGTTCGTCTACTTGGCACCATATCCTCATGTCCTTTATTATCTGGAGGAAATTTCAGTAGGTACGTTTTGTTCAAAAATTTAATAATTTTTCTATTTCTGGTTGAAGAACATGATAATGAGTGACAAAGTGTAAAGCTGAATACAGATTACTCTGACGTGACGTGTAAGGACGTCAGGTCAGACGTGTACTGTGCTCCCATTGGCCTAAGATGAACGTGAACGTCAAAATGTGAGTGATATAAAAATGCAACACATTGTTCTGTGCGTTCACGTTCATATCAGGCCAATGGGAGCACAGTACACGTCTGACGTGACGTCCTTACACATCACGTCAGAGTAATCTGTATTCAGCTTAAGACGATCAAAATGAAGTATTCTGAAATTAATAGATGATAGGTGTCGTAGGTGCCCTAGATTGCCCATGTCTCAGGCGTGCGAGCAGCCGATATATGAAATAATAGTAAATCATTTTTAATCGGTATTCAGACGGATTTTGAATTTCGGAAAAAGTTTTCACTTCGAAATTCAAAATCCGTCTGAATACCGATTGAAAATGATTCTATATATTTTTTTCATAGACGTTAAACTTCATATCAATATGAAATTATAGTATCAAAGATTAGGGAGTAATAAGAAACACTCTTTTGTCTGTAGTGCTAAAAACCTACCGCAATTTGAGCCTGATTTACACGCGCAGCAATAGATGGAACTATAATATACAGGGTGAGCCACGAGGAATATCACATATTCCTATAACCATTTTAAATTGCCGTCTCCTCTACATATGTTTTATACAAGGGATTTTAACCGAACATTTCGATCCGTCATAACTTTTTGAACGGTTGTCTTGAATCAATTAGGCAATCTAACAACCTGTCAAATATTTTTTCGAGGTTAGTGTTGGTTGTCAGACAATGGGAATTCAGATTTGTAAACCTTAGAATCGTTTATCTGCTTGAAAAATTGTTTTGAATGGAAATTTGTTTGATATTTTTATATCAGACCAGAGAAAATGATGCAAATTAAGTGCATTTTTATTAAAAAAATGCCGTAAATGTGTGCCACAGCTGAATGTGCAAGTCGTTCAAATCAAAAGTATTTTCTTGAATATTTTGGAATACCCAGTGTGTGTGTAACTTGGTGTAGGTATTATCCACATATTAAGTGAGTCACCGGGAAACGAGGGGGAATTTGGAGAGCTGTCATAAAGACTTGACAAAATCGAAGATTAGAAACTAAAGTGTTGTTAAATGTAAAACTGATGAATATTTAAATTCCATAGTATATAAAAGGACAAAGAAATTACAGGTTACAGTATTCTGATGAATTTTCACCAATTCATCCTCTACAATCTCTGCGGGCTCCCAATACTAAAATGTGTTGTTGTGATCATATGATTGAGTGCATTTTTTTTCGTGGTGTGGCTCCAGGTTACTTTATGATGTTACAAATCATAAAAATTCACTTGTTCACGCATGAAATGCATCAGATAATGAAATTTACTGCAAACCAGCGACCTGTCAGAAACGTTTTGAGGTTGACAATGGTGGAAAAATCACGTGGTTTGGATTGCCTAATTGAAACTTTCAGGAAATATTGTCTTGAAGTGACTTCAGGAATCAATCCAGGTCTTGTTGTGATAATTTTGGTTTTGATTGTCTTCCGCAAGAGTATCTAACTGTGTATCTATTTTTTCATCTGTAATACCACTAGAGATTTGCAGGCAAAAATGCTCGATTGTACTTTCCTGAAAGCAACTTGAATAAACAAGAGAAAAATTTCACCTGCTTAAATTTCATCTCGAGTGGTATTCGACATGTTTGTTTCACGAGAAAATATGTCTAACAGTAAGTAATATGGTCACATTTGATACGGATTGCGCTATATGGCGAATTAGAATTCACTATAGATTTACTAAACGTTGTTTGTTTCCTCTATGATAATCATTTCCGAAGCTATCCATGAATTGGAGAAACGTCAAAATTTTATCGCTGGAAAAACAACTAGTTAGTTTTGCCAGCTTGAAAGTTTTATCCGGATGAAACGATCGTTGCTACGGGGATTTCCCCATTAAAAATGGAATGAGTGAAATAGTCAATGAAATACCACTAGAGATGGAATATTGCCGGCAAAATTTCTCGATTGTAATTCAAGCTCCGATTTGGTAAGAATCCAGATCTGCGCTTGTGCGGCAATATTGAGCATAAAAATAATTTCTAATTCTGTCTCTCTTTGACACATCGTCACGTTAGAGTTACACTGTTGTATGTCGCATTTTTTAAGATTTTGCGTTTTTGGTATTACATTGTTGTATGTGCATGGGATCTTCACTTTACGGAGTTTTGAGGTTCTATCTCATATCCTGAATTGTATGCGAACAGAAAAACATAGTTGTATCAAGAAAATCATAATCATAAAGTGGTATGTGACACATACAACAAAAAATGAATAATTTGTTTAGGATACTTCCATGTATCCTGTCAAAAAATATTCATTGTGACGTTAATTGTTTAAATATAAATACAAAAACAATAGGAATAGTGAAAGTGGAAAGACTCAATTATATAAACTGTGGAGATATTAGTGAGTTGAAAGAAGATCTAGAGGATACATAATTGGAAATAAAAAAGTTCTTGGAAGATATGGATTTCCATCCAAACGATTCTGAATCTGAAACTCGCTTATTTGAGGTAATGAAGATTGTTATTTCATTTTATTTTTGAGTTTATAATGGATGCATTTTGTTGCAATTAAGGAACAAGATCAACAAACACAAGGCAGCTGCTGCTGCAGGAAGCCTAGAAAACTTTCCTAGAAACTAGAAAACTTTTCCTAGAAAACCCATTGAAAAATGGGTTTGATGGATATGATTCAGACATAGACAAAGAATATTTACCACTAGAAGACACTTGTGAGAGTAAGAGATCCAAAAAATTGGAAATGCAATGTTAGAAAAACTGCCCACAGTTCCGGTAATGAATATGTCTCGATAAGAAAGAAATTAGTTCCTGAGAAGCGTATAGAGACATTAAAAGACTGCAGAAACAATTGTTTGTTCGAGTGCCAAAATAAAATCACTGAAGATGAAAGAAAAAATATTTTTGACGGATATTATACTTTAAGCGACCAAGCCAGGAGGCTCTTCATATTGTCTACAACAACAAAATTTCAGGTTGACCGTCGCAGAAAAAACAAAAATGATACTAACAGTGGAAGAAAGTTCTCATTTGCGTATCATTTTCAAATTTGCGGTAATGAAATTCAAGTATGCAAGGTATTTTATCTGGAAACTCTAGCTATTAGTCAGACTCCAGTTTGTACCGCCCATTCCGAGAAGGACATTTCCAATATGCCCGACATACCGAAGATTGGCAAGCATGTTAAGCATAAAGTAATGGATGAGGACGTCAATTTTGTGAAGGAGCACATATAATTATCCCCAAGGTTGAATCGCACTATTTCAGGGCTGATACCCAAAGAGAGTACTCTAACTATGAAGAAGATGTAGAGACTCTACGTTGAATTTTGCGAGGATGCTCGAAAGAAACCTGTGAAGAAATCTTTTTATAGACACATTTTTTCTTCACGCTATAATTTATATAACTTTCATGTTCCAAAGAAAGAGAAGTGTGTCGTCTGTGAAGAGGTAAAATTGAATGAAAATGAGAATTTGTTTACTCCAGAAGAGGCTGAAGAATATGAGAACCAGATAAAAGACAAAATATCAACAAGAAACGAAAAAGCAAAAGATAGAGAAAACAAAGAATGTCCGTTTTTGGTTTTTGACAAACAAAATGTTCTGACGTGTCCCAAAGCTGAAATTAGTAATTTCTATTATAAAAGCAAACTTAATTGCTATATTGTCAACTACAAAACAGGTATACTGTGCTGAGTGGCATGAAATGTTGATGGGTAGGGCTGGCGATGATTCAACTAGTGCTTTGATCAAAATTCTGGAAGCCGTTGTTGCTGACAATAAAACCTCAAAGAACTTAATTCTTTGGAGCGATAGTTGCGTACCACGAAATCGCAATTCTTTTATGTCATAATTATGCAATAACTTGATGCTTTATTTCTAACAATACCCTTACCAATGGAACGATAAATTTGGACTAGACTTCTTATCTTTTCCACGAACTTCGCACTTACGTTTATTTACCATTTTTGGTATAATGAAAAGTAATAGACGAGAAAAGTTTCCTGTATTTCAACTACTTTCAACAGGTACCTTCTGGCAACGTGATGCTTCGAGAACCATGTGTTGAGAAAAGGATGCTCCATCTCTCTTTCAACTGAAGCAGGAATAAAGAGCGGCGTTGTCATAACTCTAACCCGATTTTTTTTCGTCCAATGACCTCTAGCATAAAATAGCCGAATCAAGTATTCTTAAATTACTCATTGAAAATATATCCGAAAAGACTGTCTCAATTTAAAATTACGAGATGTTATATCAATTTTGCATTGTGAATAAGAGAAACAGTTTTTGTGTATAATAGGCCATAAGTAGAGAACCTACAACCTGCTCAGTTTCGCAGCATGAAAAAATAGCAAACGATTTCAGTGCACTATCGACCAGGATGGGATGCGACACATTTTAATGAAAATAAACGGATCTCTTCTTATACAGGGTCTTTCACGAGGAACCTCACCCATATTTATACGGGAAACTACTGAACGTATTTTCATGAAATTCAGCACTTATAAGTATTTCACGATGCTGATGAAATCTAAAATATTTTCAAGGCATGAGCACCTCCGGTTTTTCCGGAAATGACGTCAACTTCCGTTTTTCAAATAAGAACACCATTTTTTATTGCAGAAATAGATTCCTTAGAAAATTTCAAGTTATTCTGATGTAACATTTTTCAGTTTTGGTTGGAAAATTCTCTCTGAGCGGGAAAATTCGAAAAAAAAATCGAAAATAGAGCTCCGCTGAAACAAGAATAACTTCGAGGTTTTTGAATGGAAAATTTTCATTTTTGGGATTCTTCAAGATGTAAGATTGATGTATCCACTTTGAAAATCGAAATCGCGATTCATGATACAGGAGGTAAAAAAATCGCTTTCAAAGTTAGGGATGACAAAATCGTGAAAAATCAATTTTTTCAAATTAGAACCCCATTTTTTATGGCAGATATTGAATCTACGTTAAAAAATAATGTGAGTGTATGCATCACACCCTTGCCTAAAATGGATATTTTCTGAGTTATTCACAAAAAACTGTTTTTCGTCTTGAATTTTCAGCTATTTCTTTTCCCTTCACGCCAAAAAGATGAAATTTTCAGGAACTGTTATTTGAACCATGCTGTAGATTTTTCACCCCTTCTTGAAACCGACTTCAAGTTACTATTAGGAGAACCATGGCAAACTCTCGCAGTTATAACTAGAGAAGATGCTCAAAGTTTTGACCGTTAATTTCTAGACATTTATTTATACGTCTCAGGAATGCTTCCTGCGTTGCTCTCCTTATTTCATCGGGAGGAGGAGATCTCCAAAAGTGTTTAAAAACCAAATTGAGTTTCAAAACTATGAATCTAAAAATCTAAACAAACCTGAACGCATTTCTGACTCGTTCTATGCAGTCCTCTTTATCAGTCAGGGGAGTTGAGTAGACAATATTTTTTATCCTACCCCAAACATAATAGTCTAAAGGAGTTAAATCGGGAGAACGTGCTGGCCAAAGATGTGGACCATTGTTCGCCAACCATCGATCTTCAAATAGCCTGTAGAGGATATTTGACACATTGAGTGAATTGTGTGGAGGCGCGCCATCTTATTGATACCATAAGTCATTATGGTTCTGTACTAGCGGCTCAATTATTTGAGTCAATATGTCAGAATTTCTATCTCCTAAAGGAGAATATCCTTTAAATAATGCAAACATGTGTAGTGTTCTATCTTACCAGTTAAAGTCCCATCATAAATGTGAACATCGAGAATTGCATTATTTTTGATGGCGCAAAAAACATTGAAACTCCAGGTCTCTTGAAAGTTCCATTGTCTGAAGTGGTGGTTGTTCTCTTCATCCCAATAATGACTGTTATGCCTATTGAAAGAACCATTCTTTGTGAATTTAGATTCATCTGTCCAAATTATACAGTCCAAAAAGTTTTCATTCTCTTGAAATCGAATCATCATAGCTTCGCAAAACTCTGTTCTCCTGACGAAATCAGTTTCCTTCAAATGCTGTACCCTATTGAATTTATATGGGTGCATTTTATGTTTTTTTAATATTCTCCAAACACTCGATTGAGATAATCCCAGATCAATCTCGGCATCTGTGAGAGAATTTTGAGGATTCACACGAAAATATGCAAGAACTGTAATTTCGTTGTTCTCATCTTCTACTACACTTTTTTCTCTGTGTATAGTTTTCTTAACGAAAGATCCGACATTTCTCAAGTTTGTCATGGTTCTGTTAATGGTATCTCTCGTTGGTCTGGGTCGGTCAGGAAACCTCTCAATGAACAGTCGAATCGTTCTATCTACAACTTTATTACATTCTCCATGAAGTAGAATGAGATTTAAATAATCTTCATTGGTAAAATTAGGCATAGTGATCGATTTTATAAGTTAATACGAATTATCACCAAATTAATAGTAAACACAAAATGCTACTGAATAAAGAGGAATTTGGCAGATGTAATTAATGATATCTATCATAAAAAAAAGAATGTATAACATGGTAAAATTTTGCATATGGTTCACAAGGAATTATTCATTTATCACTGGAGAGAAAACCGATGGCCGATTAGTTGAAATGAAAAGGTTTCCGATACAAATTCGAATCCAAATTCGCCATCTATTTAGGAACAACCTGTAACTTTTTTCTCTTGCATATTAGGGTAGTAAAATCTAAAACATGGTTTAAGTAACAGTTCCTGAAAATTTCATCTTTTTGGCGTGAAGGGAAAAGAAATAGCTGAAAATTCAAGACGAAAAACAGTTTTTTGTGAATAACTCAAAAAATATCCACTTTAGGGCAAGGGTGTGATGCATACACTCACATTATTTTTTAACGTAGATTCAATATCTGCCATAAAAAATGGGGTTCTAATTTGAAAAAATTGATTTTTCACGATTTTGTCATCCCTAACTTTGAAAGCGATTTTTTCACCCCCTGTATCATGAATCGCGATTTCGATTTTCAAAGTGGATACATCAATCTTACATCTTGAAAAATCCCAAAAATGAAAATTTTCCATCCAAAAACCTCGAAGTTATTCTTGTTTCAGCGGAGATCTATTTTCGATTTTTTTTTCGAATTTTCCCGCTCAGAGAGAATTTTCCAACCAAAACTGAAAAATGTTACATCAGAATAACTTGAAATTTTCTAAGGAATCTATTTCTGCAATAAAAAAATGGTGTTCTAATTTAAAAAACGGAAGTTGACGTCATTTCCGGAAAAACCGGAGGTGCTCATGCCTTGAAAATATTTTAGATTTCATCAGCATCGTGCTGAATTTCATGAAAATACGTTCAGTAGTTTCCCGTATAAATATGGGTGAGGTTCCTCGTGAAAGACCCTGTATAGTCTAAGCTTTTGTGTTATTGATTTGCCATGATTGGATACCAAAATTGCTACCATCTATAATTCCATGAAATAATAAACCGACTGCATAATCATTCCCGAGGAATCTCCAACTGATAATGAAGTTGCGCATTTGAACTTTACTCAGTTTACCCAGCGATGAGATATACCGCCTTCATCACAAGAACGCCATGAAGTGTGAATCTAAATGCGCTATTTCGAGAAGGCACCCTCAAACAAAATGCTAATTCATGCAATGAATAGGAACGAATGCAAATTAGAATTAAGCGTTCTGTAGAAAACACAATACAATTTGGTCCATCACGAACTCTGTCCTCACGCGACCGAGGAAGGACGTTTTGCAGATGAAATGGATTGGATTATCTGTCGATGGAATTTTCGGTGTCTGCTGAAATTGGAGGAATTCGGTAATTATCGAGTGAAGGATAATTTGGGATTTTCTGTACCAATATGTGAAAGGCTCAACAGGGAGTTTCAGAAAAGGTGACCTCGTCTCTAGGATAAGTTGAAAACTGAAAAATTTTCCCACCCAAATGAGTTCCTATGTCCATTCTCCTGAAGATTAATCTGTGAGCACAAATAGCTTGTTTATATTTTCCCCGACACCCCAAAAATATCTGGGTGTTGTCCGCAATGATTTTCTTCCTACATTTTATCTTGTGACTCAATGATTTTGCTTTATATGACTTTGAAACCAATTGTGAGTACCTATTCAAGCGTTCAGTTTTTTTGTTTTTGTTCACGCATCAATTATTGTTTGAATTGTTTATTGAACATTTTGTTTTTCGATCTGATTGTTGTAACATTCAAAAATGTTACATTTTCAAAGTCGGCATTAAGATCACTGCGTCTGCGTCAAATGACGCGAATTCGTGACGAAATGGTCAAGACGAGAGTTTTCTCATTCCTGCTGATTTGATAGATGCCGTATGTGCTATCAATTTACCTGCGATTTGATATATCTTTATCTTCAACTTACAAATTGTATTATTCAATACATTTACCTATCTCTTTAACTGTGTAATTTCCTCTGAAATAAGAGGTAAGTTTCTTTTCTATTCATAAAATTGTATCTTAAACTTATTTCGAATATTAATTCAATTGTTCGAATGTAATGAACAGGAACTACGGCTGGGCCGACATTTTGACCATTTGTCGAGTCTGGATATTTCACGAATATTCCAGGGGACTAATATCTTCTCCTACTACTTCGAAGACAAAAAAATCATCCAGTTTGTAAGATCTTCAAAATTTTGGACGTCCCACAAAAAGGTCAGATCTGTAAATTTGATTTCCGTCTATTATTCGAGATTTTTGTGAAATCTCCATTGTATATAACTCTGTATATAATTAGATTTAAGTATATAGTGATAATCTGGGGAGAAAGCTTCCTTTATTAAATTTCACCATTCTCAATCTCTGTAAGTTTTTGCCTTTTAGAAATTTGGAAAATAAAGGCAGTGTACATAACTTTGTAAATTTCTTATTCCTCCTCACACATTATATTATTTTTCCACTTTCCAGATTTTTGTGGCATAGCTAAATATTTTTTCAATTGTAAAATCTGGTGGCGCCCTAAACATCTTTATTTTTAAAGCCTATTTAAGTGTACCCACGACCTGGCTCACCAAAGGCATAAGAGCTGCCTGTCGCAAAATTTGTAACCCTTCTCAATCAATCATTTTAAATTAAAATCATAAAATTAAGGTTACATAAAGTGGCGTCCAAACGTGGGGCCCCGAAAATTCTTTAGGCTTATTCAATTTCCTTCAATTATTTTATTTTTCATAATCCATAATATCTTGTGTGAGGAATATAAGTATTCTGTATAAATTTCTAGTTCTTAAGAGTGGGTTAAATTTCTGAGATTTGATTCGATTCAGATCTGTTCAATTTCAGTATTTTCATAATTCATAATTTTCATTTATTTCTTGTCGTAAATTTGATTGATAAAACTCATGCGATCCAGCGTAGCATACCATATGTTGCGTATTTTTTGTTATAACATCGCACTATGAATTTATTCACGTTATCTTTATAATTTGTAGGCATATTCAATTTCTCTCAGCGCGAAACTGAAAATTATTATATTGATTTGTGAAACACACATGTTTCTTATCGAGACACAGTGGTGACTTCGTTTTTCAGTTATTTCTGTTCATTTGAATTTTTCATTTAATAATTTTTTATCTCCTGTTTACATTTTCAATCATGAACGAATTTAAACCTGTACATTTGCTTCTGGATGAACTGAATTATGAATTGCGCATAAGAGGTGTTACAACATCTCGAGTACAAGATGAAAAACGTAAGATTTTAGTTAGACTTTTGGCGAAAGAAAAATTTGCACAAAATTTAATTTTAAAAGATCCCGAATATAATTTCGCAAAAGAACAGGAAGATGTTAATAAAACGTTTACATCGATCAGACTGTTGGTTGAAGATTTCGATGGAACAGAAAATGATTCAATTTTCAAAAGAGCAAAATCTCGTCTTGTTCATATTTCGTCTCGAATTAGTAGAATGCCTATCAATGAAACCAATCAGGAAGAAGTTGATTTCAAAAATGAATCTTTGGCTACGGCTTTATCTATAGAAGCTGATTTACATGAGAGTTTGAGTTCTGAAAATAAAGTATCTGACTGCCAAAATATTACAGAAAATAGTTTATGTCAAATTTCACCTATAATGGCACCCTCAGGAAATGTTATACCAATATATAAATGGGATGTTAAATTTGATGGCAATGCTAAATTACTACATCCATTTCTTGAAAGAGTATCTGAACTTTCGATTTCTAGAAGAGTTTCACAAGATGAAATGTTCAATTCGGCAATCGATTTTTTCACTGATAAAGCCTATATTTGGTATAGAACTGTTAGATCTACGGTGAAAGATTGGGATTCTCTAGTATCTTTGTTGAAGAAAACTTTTTTACCGCCCGACTTTGATGACGTGATCTGGGAGGACATTAAATCTAGGAAACAAGGAGAAAAAGAACCTATACTTATTTTTGTTGCAATTATGGAGACTTTATTCAATAGATTATCCCGAACACCATCCGAACATACAAAAGTTAAAATGATAAGGAATAATTTACTTTCTGAATATGTAACTCAATTAGCTTTGGTTGATATTAATGATTTACCTTCTCTCATCAAATTGTGTGAAAAATTAGAGTCTGTTTTTTTTATCCAAAATAGAAACCAAAATGTTGGTTCCCTCAAACAAACTTCATTTTTGGAACCTGAATTAACTTATAATAATCCTGATGATAATCAAAATTTTAAACCGAAAAGTAATGTTTGGAATTCAAATAAAAATAGAAATAATAATAGAATTAATGCTATTGCTTCTACTTCTGAATCGGATAAAAATAATATTAGAAAAGTCATTTGTTGGAATTGTAATAAACCCAATCATTCTTATCAAGATTGTAGAAATCCAAGAAAACGATTTTGCTATGGTTGTGGCACCCCAAATGTAACAAAATTTAACTGTCCTTCATGTTCAAAAAACTGAACAGGCAGAAGGTCCGTTATTATCGACGTGATCTTCTGCATAATAATTGTAAATTCACAAAATTTGATAAAGAGCATAGAAATTCATGTTTAACTGGTATCGAAAAATCTCATTCTCTTGATAACCCCCCAAATTTCGTTTCTCCTTTGATTTTAAGTGATTCCTCAGATAATCGCCCATATATCACAGTCAGCATTTTCGAAATATCGATAAAAGCATTATTGGATTCAGGGGCTAATGTTTCAATTATTGGTGCTAGGGGCATAGAAAGATTGAAAAATTTAAACTTACAAAAATCTACTCCCTATATTTCACATGTCAGGATGGCAGATGGTACTAAACGAAGTGTAGAAAGTATTGTAGAAATCCCTTTAAGGGCCGGTTTCACAATGTCTGGTTAACTTTCAGGTAACTTGACCATATACTTTCTAGTTAACTTGTAGTTAACTGAGAAAACGTTTCACAACAACCACTAACGGTGTTGGTCAAATTACTTTTGGTTAACTTTGGTTGGCAATGGTCGAAAATTTTCAAGCCATAGAACCCACTGATTCATAGGTTATTTATTCGTATTCAGTGCACAAAATGGATGTCATTTTGAAATTTGAATTTGTTCTTTGCGTTCTGTTAGCGAATATACTTTAGTTATTGGGTATTGTTTTATAAGTAGTGGTGTGAGTATAATTCTTCTATAATATATAATAAATTAATTGAAATATTTGGTAGATATAAAATATTTTCATTGCTGGGAGATGGAAGTTTCAAATAAACAGGGAGCGAAGATCGGCAAATTTCACAATTGAGGAAGAACAACTATTTGTTAGTGTTATCGAAAAATATAAAAATGTTGTTGAATGTAAGAGGAGCAACACAATAACATGGAAGGAGAAAGAGAGGGCTTGGCAAGATATATGCCGAGAATTCAATTCTTCTAGTGGAAAGTGTCCGCGTTCTATTAAAAATTTAAAAGAAAAATTCAATAAAATTAAGAAAAGGACGAAGAAGAAATATACAGAGGAAAAAAAAGTGTATTAAAAACAGGAGGAGGACATTATACATTGCCTCCAGAATATGAAATTGATGTGGTCGTCGAAGGGATTTTGGGGGAACAACTCACTGGTTTGAGTAACCCTTATGATGATGACAGGGGCCAACTGACACGGAAAATACCTCCTACCAATACTGAGGAGACTATTGGTTATGGACCACAAAATGAGGACGATCGATCTTCATCTATATTGAAAGATAATGAAAGTCAAGGCCTTGCTGGAAATCCAGCAACCAGCAATTGGGAAGAGGCTGAGGACACCTGGAAATCCTACAGTGCGAAAAATCTGAGGAAACCTCCTTCAGAAAAATTGCGATTCAGACATGTAAAGAACTTGAAGAAAATTACGACAGTAAAAACAATTGGTACACCTAGTAATACCCTCATTGAAGAGAAATTACAGTTTATAAGGCTACAGAAGGAAACATTTTTGGAGGAGTTCAATCTGAATATGGAGCTCTTGAAGAAGAAACATTTGCTGATTGATGCGAAATTGGCGAAATATGGTGTCAATTACAAAAAATAATATAAATTTAAAATTGTATTTATGTTCACCCCGAAAATATTTTTTTTCAACAGTTTTTTATTTCCCTACTGCAAATCATGTTACCCCAATTAAATCCTCTATTTGGGAAATAACATTTAAACATAATTGATATCGTATTATCTGAAAGTAAGCATATGGAAAACAAACATAAGGGATACCTAAGCTTATACAAAAAGTAAAATTACATAATATTTCTTGAAATGGTTCATAGCACTCAATAGAGATCCTCAACAGAACCTCCTAACTAATATCCTGACAGTCGTAGAAACAGAAAAAGTGACGTTGAAACCTTCTGGTCAGTTCTTAACCATCGAATTATCTTATTGTAAAAAAAACTACTGGTTAACTATTGGTGAATGCCTAACCAACAATTGTGAAACACTTTTCAGTGGTTTTTGTCTAACCTTTAGGTTAACTTTTGGTAACCAGACATTGTGAAACCGGCCCTTAGTGTTGATGAAATATGTAAAATTATCACATTATTGATAGTTCCAGGTCTTGACCATGAATTAATTTTGGGCAGCGATTTCTGCAATTTGTTCAGTATTAGTGTTGATTTTAAGAACTGTACCTGGAATGCTCAAACAAATGTCCTTAGTGTTCCTCCTCAAAATGTTACAACAAATCAAATGAAACCACTTTTTAGTTTAGGATCATTACCTCAGAGTGAACGTCATAAAGCTAGAATAGTTATCGAATCATTTCGTGAGATAAATAGTGACAATAGATTAGGTAGAACCAACAAAATTACCGCAAAAATCATAACTAAGGAACACCAACCATTTAGACAACGTCAATATCTAATGTCCCCACCAATGCTCAAAATTTTGAACGACCATGTAGATGAAATGTTAAAGTTAGGAGTCGTTGAGCCATCTAACAGTCCTTATTGTTCACCTGTCTTATTGGTGAAACGAAAAGAACCAAATCAGTATCGTTTTTGTTTTGATGGAAGAAAGTTAAACGAAATAACAGTTCACGATAGCTATCCTTTGCCTAGAATCGACAGAATTTTGAATATGCTCAGAAATGCAAAATATATATCTTCGTTGGATTTTCGATCGGCATTTTGGCAAATTCCATTAGATGAAGATTCTAAGGAAAAAACATCTTTCAACATAACCGGAAGAGGTTCCTTTCAGTTTGCAGTTTTGCCTTTTGGTTTGCGAAATGCGGCGCAGTGTCAACAAAGATTGGTTGATCAGCTGTTTGGTCCAAAATATGAACCGAAAATATTTACTTATCTTGACGATTTAATTGTAATCTCTGAAACTTTTGAAGAACATTTGGAATTGTTGAGTGAGATTAAATCAATTTTAAAGGATGCTAACTTAACATTAAATTTGGATAAATGCGATTTCTTCAAATCATCTTTGAAATATCTAGGTTTTGTCATAAGTTCAAGCGGAATAAGTACAGATCCCGATAAGGTTCAGTCGATGTTAGATTATCCTAGGCCTAAAACTACCACGGAAGTGAAGAGATTCGTCGGTATGTGTTCCTGGTATCGGCGTTTTATACCTCAATTTTCTTCTATATTGAGTCCAATAAACGATCTTTTAAAAAATAAAGGCCGAGCAAAAAAACAGCCTATTGAATGGAATTCCGAAGCTGATCAAGCTTTTGTAAATATAAAAAATGCTCTAATTTCAGCCCCAATATTGTGTTCCCCTGATTTTGAAAATAAGTTCACAATTCAAGTTGACGCTTCAAATTTTGGAGTTGGCGGTGTTCTCACGCAAACAATAGACAATGAAGAACGTGTCATTGCTTATTGTAGCAGATCCCTTACTCGTACCGAAAGGAACTACTCAGTTTCTGAACGGGAATTATTATCTTTGATTTTCGCTATTGAAAAATTTCGTCCTTGGGTTGAAGGATCACAATTTGACGTGATAACTGATCATTACTCACTTTTATATCTTAATAATTTAAAGAATCCTACCGGAAGATTGGCAAGATGGGCCGCAAAATTGGGTCAATACGATTTTAAGTTGATTCATAGAAAGGGATCCCTCAATATCGTTCCAGATGCTCTTTCTCGCTCACTAAATCAGGACTCGGATCCTGAAGTTTCCAATATTAATATTCCTTTGGAGGTTATTACTGATAAATGGTACCACAAAATGTGTGAAAATGTTTTGAAAATTCCCCAAAAATTTCCTCAGTGGAAATTTGAAAATAACACCCTATACAAGTTTATTCCGAATAATTTATTGTTAGCTTCAAATATTAAAGAATGGAAATTAGTTGTACCTCGAGAAAAAAGAAAAGAAATTATTCGTGAAAATCATGAGCCACCGTTGTGTGCACATTTGGGTTCTTTCAAAACTTTTAATAGAATCAGAGAAATTTATTATTGGCCGCAAATGCGTATGGATATTCATAAATTTGTTAGATCTTGTAAAACTTGTGGTTCACAAAAAATTAATACTGCCGGTCGAGCTGGACAAATGGGAAAGGAAAAAAATATAAAATATCCTTTTCAAGTTATTGCTGTAGATCTCATAGGTCCACTACCAAAATCATCCCGAGGTAACCAATATATTTTAGTTTGTACCGATTGGTTTACGAAATATACCTTAATGTTTCCTTTAAGAAATGCTACAGCCCAATTGATTGTTAAACACTTAGAAAATGATGTATTTCTAGTAGGTACATGGTGTTCCCCAAAATATAATCTGTGACAATGGAACTCAGTTCACCGGTTCGATTTTCAGAGATTTAATTGAAACATATAAAATACAGAAAATATGGTTCACTCCCAAATATTCTCCACAATGTAACTTTGTAGAACGCACTAATCAAACCATTGGTACCACAATTAGATGTTATATTAAAAAACATAAGGATTGGGATAAAGAAATACCTCGTATACGTCAAGCTTTAAATACTGCAAAGCATGAAGTCACCGTCTTTTCGCCTGCGTTTTTGAATTTTGGCCGTATCATTCCTATCACTGGTACGTATTATGAAAAAATAGGTTCGGACTTGACAAAATTATCTATAGAAGATAGGTCAGACTACGCTTTGGATTTGGAAAATCTACAACAGGTTTTCAAGAGCGTTCGTGATCATTTGCATTCCGCCTACCTACGAAACTCTCGAACATATAATCTTCGTAAGAGAAATATTTCCTTTTCTGTTGACGATAAAGTATGGCGCCGAAATAAGGTACTTTCCGATAAATCTGCGCAATTTTCCTCGAAGCTTGCTCCAAAATATGTCCCTTGTAAGATAAAGAAAAAGATTTCGAATCTTGTTTATGCTTTACTGAATGAGGATGGTTCAGATGCAGGTGAATGGCACATAAAAGATTTGAAGCCTTATCATTATTCTGAATCAGAGCTATCTGAATCAGATGATAATTTTCCATAGATATTCCTATTTTCTCTAATTTACCTAATTTTCTTTGTTCAATACAAACTGATTGATCATAAAACAAAAATTAAATAAATTTAATTTTTTAGTAAGGAAGGGGATGGTGTAACATTCAAAAATGTTACATTTTCAAAGTCGGCATTAAGATCACTGCGTCTGCGTCAAATGACGCGAATTCGTGACGAAATGGTCAAGACGAGAGTTTTCTCATTCCTGCTGATTTATTTATTTTATTTATTTACAATTAATGTGTCTCGACAACACAGGTCAATGACACAGGAACATTTGATTATGGACAATTATAAGACAGTATAGTTTCCAGAAAATTGAACTTTACATTATATGAATTTATATAA
Organism: Adalia decempunctata; assembly: GCA_951802165.1. Taxonomy (NCBI): domain Eukaryota; kingdom Metazoa; phylum Arthropoda; class Insecta; order Coleoptera; family Coccinellidae; genus Adalia; species Adalia decempunctata. Next base: position 57,362,804 of record OX637696.1, on the reverse strand, counting down.
TAGCGCTGATTTCAGGAAGTTCAGTAAGTTTATGTGCTGATCAGTAGAGGTTAGAATTTCCTTTAGGTTGGGGCCCAGGTGGTTATTTGATCTACCTTCTGCATAATACGGGCATTCTGAAAGGATGTGCTTGACTGTTAGCGGAGTATCGTTACAGTGTTGGCACAGTGGCTGGGTGCTTCCAGACATGAGATAACCATGTGTGAGAGAAGTGTGTCCTATTCTTAATCTCCTGATTTTGATTTTATCTGCTCTGCTCAGTGCAGGCAACGTGAGGGGCTTTACTGATGGATGGATGGTTTGTAGTTTGGTTCCTGAGCTGCTCCAGACTGCCTGCCATTTAGTACAGATAATATTTCTGAGAGAGGTTTTGATGTCTCTAGGAATCTGTAAGGGAATCGCCTCCAGATCGAGTGATATAGCAGATTCTTTAGCTACTCTATCAGCTGTTTCATTGCCTCCAATGCCTGTGTGTGATGGAATCCAAATAATGGTGACTGACACACCTTCAGCAGCGAGATAGTGGAGGCTATGATGTATGCTCTGTACGATGGGGTGTTGGGAGTAGATGTTTTGGATGGATTTTATAGAGGCCAGAGAATCGGTGCAGATAGCAAACCTTTTTGAGTTTCCCATTTCAGATTTTAGGGCTTGGTCAATGGCATACAGCTCTCCCGTGTGGACACTACAATGAAAAGGGAGGCGGAACTTTGAGATTGTGTCATTTATGACTGCACATCCCACCGCTTGTTCGGATTTAGAGGCATCTGTGTAGAGAACCCTTTCAAAGTTTTCTGAGTTCAGAAGAAGGATGAAATCTTGAGCGATTATTGAGCTGGCAGTTTCATGTTTATCATGCTTGAGAAGTTCGAGGTTCATGAATGGAAGTGTTACTGTCCAAGGTGGAATTTTGGATGGTGCAATCACGTTAGACGATGATAAATCAATGTCTTCGCTAAGCGAGTGGACTATCTGGGGAAAAGGTGGTGGATGTATGGGGCGATGATCAGTGAGATCCCCATGATCATTTATAAGTTGGAATGCGGGATTCGTGGGATTTCCAGATACTTGAGATGCATACGACAAGGTGAGTTGTTGGCGTCGGAGTCGTAGTAGAAGTTCGCCAGTTTCACAGCAAAGGCTCAAAGCCGGGCTTGAGCGGAAAGCTCCAAGACTCAGTCTCATTGCAGTGTTGTGTATAGTCTCCAGGCATCGTATGTTCGACTTCGCAGCCGTTTGGTAAATCACACTACCATAGTCCAACTTAGAGCGAATAAGGCTTTGGTATACCCTGATCATCACGTCCTCGCTTGCTCCCCACGAATGGTGTGATAATGTTTTCAAAATATTCATTTTCTTCAGACATGAACCTCTTGTTTCTTGTATGTGGCGATTCCACGTTAATTTATTGTCAAATGTGAGGCCCAGAAATTTGAGGTGATTTACTATAGTTAGTGCTTTTCCATAGAGTGTAACGTAAGGATCTTCCATTGAGCTAGTTCGCCTGGTGAATTTAATAATTTTAGATTTGGACTCAGAGAATTTGATACCACTTCCATCAGCCCAGTTAGTTATCGAGTCTATTGCATCCTGCAATAGTAGACATGTTGTTTGCGTGTTTTTGCCGTGGCAGTAAATAAGGAGGTCATCCGCATACAAAGTGTAGCCTGCGGGCAGTTTGACAGTGTCGCAGATATCGTTGATGGCCAGCAGAAATAACGTTGGACTTAAGACTGAACCCTGGGGAACCCCGTTCACTGCACTATATTTCTCGGATATGGCCCCATTTGTCACAACTTGGAAGGTTCTATCTGAGATGAAGTTATGTATAAAGGAGAACATATTCCCTGTTACATTGTTTGCCTCCAGTCTACTCAGTATAGTGGATTTCCAGAGAGTATCAAAAGCACTGTCTATGTCGAGCGTTATAGCAATTAAGTCTTGCTTGTTTGTCATAGCGGTTGCAATATGTGTTTGTAGAATCATAAGATTATCTATTGTACTTCTCTGTGATCTGAAACCCGATTGAAATTTGTTGAAAATGTTGTTCCTTTCTAGAAACCAGTGCAAGCGTCGATTCACCATTTTCTCCAGTAGTTTACATGTAGTGCAGGTTAGCGATATAGGTCTGAATGAATTAGGTGTCGGTATGGTAGAATCATCCTTTTTTATGGGCAAGATGAAAGAGGTTTTCCATTGGGAGGGAAATTCTTGGTTTGTCCAGATTCGATTAAATATGGAAAGTATTTTAGGTAGACTATCGGTATGAATCTTTTTTAGGAAGATGAAAGGTTCACATCGTTGTTCATATGCCATTCCGTGCAGACGTATGTATGTGTCTCTCCGATAGTTTAATGGATGTGATACAGTCTAGTGTTCTGAATTATTTAGTTTTCGAATATTGTTCTCAGTAATCAGCCACCGACTCCGGGTATAAACCCCGGATTGATCGAGCTGTTTTGCTGGCTCAATTTCAAAACGTTGTACTTTTGAGGAATTCGGAAGTTATGAGTGTCGATCTACGAGTTTATCCGTATATATGCGGGGAATGTAAAAATTCCATAGTTAAAAGTGGGCTGAAATGCAATATTTGCCCTAAAATATATCACCGTAGTTGTGCATCGAAACTCAAAAAATGCTGTGAGGTGGAGATTTCCACTTTACTCAATATGAAAACCGATAATGAAGATTCCCTGAGGGGCGATATTTCCGAATCCAGTAGGCATATTACCGCCAACTCCTCGGATCGTGACTTACTGCTGCGGATAATACACGAGCTGGAGGATAAAAATCGCTTATTGGAAGAAAATTCTCAACTATTGAAATACAAAATTTCCAAATTGGAAAATGAAATCTTTAAAAATGAAAATCACGTTTGCAGCCGTTGTGATAACAATACTAATCATACTATGAGAGAAAAAATTATCAAATCCGATAAACGTAAGCAAAACACCGACGGCATTGGAAAAGTTCCGTCTTACGCTAACGTTGCGAGTACTGCAACTGGTCATCCGGTGCCCGTTGCAAAAGAGAGTGATGATTCCACATCGGGATCGCCGAATACGGGCGTTCCCCAATCGAAAGTCAAACAAACTACCGATAAAATCACATTAAGTGAAGTAAATGAAGCATTGAAAAATGTTAAAACTATTATAGACAACAATAAAGTTGTCAACGAAAACTCAATTAACAATGCTGATTGGAAATCTGCGCAATCCCGAAAAACTAAGAGAAAAAATAGACCAGCTTTAGTGGTCGGTAATTGCACTGAGTCACCTACAGTACAGGGTGTTGAAAAGCTTAAAGCCCTCCACGTTTCGAGACTAAGTCCAGCTACTACAGTTGAAGATTTACATGATTTTCTCTCACGTAAGTTCACTTTTGTGAAATGTGAACCTCTACAATCACGATATCCAAATACATATGCCTCCTTCAAGGTTTTAATAACGCACGGGGAACTTGATAAAGTCAAAGATGCTGCTAATTGGCCTAAAAATGCAAGCATTAATTATTTTTTCCCGAGCCGAAAGAGGACCTCCGATCGGTAAACATGGTTTCAGAAAACCTCAAAATTCTGCATGTGAATGTTCAATCTTTATCCAACAAGATGAACAATTTGGAATTATTATTTGAGGAGGAACGCCCCCATATTGCTAGCATTGTGGAACACTGGTGCAACAGTGATAAACTACAGTACATGTCCATTAATGGCTACATCCAGGCCGCCTCTTTTTGTCGCGAAACCTATATTCATGGTGGTGCTGTTATTTATGCAAGAACTGACCTGCAAGTGAAAGATATTGGCATTTCGAAATTTTCAGTGGAAAAACAGTTCGAGTTTTGTGGTGTCAAAGTGACTCTCCGAGAATATAGCTACTGTGTTATAAGTGCCTACAGGGTTCCTGATGGCGATTTCTTCCAATTTCTTGAAAGGTTTACATTTGTTTTACATCAGTGCAATAAGCTTGCAGATGTTATATTTGTTTGCGGTGATCTTAATGTAAATTATTTGAACCAATCATGTGCACGTAAACAACTTTTGGACGATCTGTTCTATTGTTTTGATTTGAGGGTGACCTCTCTGGAGCCCACCAGAGTTTTGACAAATGTGAACAATTTGACTTCAGTCTCTAAGATTGATTACATTCTGGCTAATACCAATATAAATTTTAAATCTAAAGTGTTCGAGGGCCACTTTGGTGATCACAGAGTTCTCATGTTGGAGCACCTAACTGGGGTCATCAATGTTGGAAAACCTGATTGTGAACGTGTGTTGGTCAGGAATGTATCGCCTCAGTCTTTAATCAACTTGGTTGATTATTTATCGTATGTGAGTTTTGACAATTTATATTCACACCCAGATATTGACGATTGTTTCTCTGAATTTTTAAATATAATAAGTTACTCTATTGAAAAATCTTGTCCATTAAGATTTTCCAAACGTAATTCTTACAACAATAAGGGATGGGTCAATAATGACATAAGAGTTGCCAGTGATGATTTGAAAAATCTAGCATGGCTAAATAAGACTTTAACAAATCATACCTCTAATGAAATATATAAAAAAGCAAAATTTAATTTCAGAAATATGTTGAAACAAACTAAATTCAATTATTACCAAAATATGTTAGAATATTCTACAAATAAAAATTGGACTGTTTGGAACATTGTCAATAGGGAGACTGGTAGAAAAGATAATTCTCGTCAGAACATCAAACTCAACCAGACTGGCACACTGTACTCTGAACCTATTGAGGTTGCAAATATGTTCGCTGATTATTTTAGCTCTGTTGCAGAGGATAGTCTTAAAAAACATTATGGTAGCTCGATCTCACTAAGTTGCACTACATCAAAATTAACACTCAATACATTTTTCTTTTTTCCTGTCACGGGAGAAGACGTAATCAATACTGTAATGTCCTTTAAAAATAAAAAATGTACAGGTATTGATAACATATCTGTCAGGGTTTTGAAAGCTATAGTGGATATTGTTGCAGATCATATCGCACATGTGATAAATTTATCAGTAAACACAGGTAAATTTCCTTCATTCTTGAAATCGGCTTCGATTATTCCTGTGTTTAAAAAAGGCGATCCTTGTAATATCGCAAACTACCGGCCCATTTCAATTTTGAGCATATTTTCAAAAGTCTTTGAAAGAATCATATATAGTCGGATGTTAGTGTTCTTAACTCGATTCAAAATTGTTACCGACTGCCAACACGGCTTCCGAGAGGGCAGATCCACTGAAACAGCTGCCCTTTCATTTGTAAATTTTGTGTATAAAAAATTGGATGATGGTCATTTTGTTGCTGGTCTATTTTTCGACCTATCACGTGCTTTTGATGTACTTTCCCGTGATTTCTTGGAATGTAAGCTTTACAACCTAGGATTTCGAGGTATTTTTCTGCAGTGGATAGTTAGTTTCACTGTTGATCGTACTTCCTCGGTAAGAATTGGTAGCTCCACTTCGGACAAATGTAAGATGGGACTGGGAGTGCCGCAGGGCTCTGTTCTGGGGCCGCTTTTGTTTCTGCTTTATATTAATGATCTACCCCTTCATGTTGTCAACAATAATTCAATAAATTTGATCATATTTGCTGACGATACGTCAATGGCGGTTTCGGCACACAGCCCTGGGGCACTCTCATTTTTGTGTAGTCAACTGGTCGATGGGTTTGAAAATTGGTGTCACTCCAATGCCCTCATATTGAACATCGATAAAACTGAATGCATGTACTTTCGCATCAGAAACCCTAGTGGAGAGCGCTTAGCTGTGAATTGTCTGGGCAGGCAAATGACATCCTGTGATCATGTTAAATTTTTAGGCATACATTTAGATTGCTCTTTAAGATGGGATTGTCAAATTACGGCTGTTTGTAAGAAGTTAGGGAAGTCTTATTATGCAATAAGTAGAATAAAGAACTCTCTTCCAATTCAGTCCATTATTACAGTATATTTCAGTTTAGTATATAGCTTTCTGAACTATAATATTTTGTTATGGGGTAATTCGATTGATTCTAACAGAGTGTTCATAGCACAAAAAAGAATAATACGCCTCATTTTCAATTTGGATTCCCGCGAATCCTGTAGGCCTACTTTCAAGAAATATCAACTTTTCACACTTTCTAGTTTATATATATTCAGATGTTTACTTTATGTTAAGGAAAACGAAAATTCTATTGTTAAGTTGTCAGATTTTCATACTTACTCGACTAGAAATGCCGACACTTTGTGCATTCCATCTCATTCAACTACTAAGTTTAAATCGTCTTGTGTTTATCAGGCAATTATTCTATATAATCATTTACCACCAGCCATCAAGATGTTGAATAGAGCAAAATTTAAGAAATTGATTAAATGTAAATTGCTGAATAATTGTTATTATAATGTTAGTGAATATTTGGCTGATGACAGCTTTCTGGATTAGTATTTTGAAGTTTGCATTATATTTATTTTTGCATTTATATTGACCTGTCCTATACATATATATTATGTCATAATGGATCAATAAACCTTATTATTTTTTTTTTTTTTTTTTTTTTTTATACGTCCGTGTGAGGGGAAAACCCGAGACACCGAGAGGGTCCGCACTCTCGGTAGTGTGAGAATCCAGGATCTTGTTTGGCTACTCACTAAAAACCCCTCACACCTTCAATGGAGGAGTTCTTCATCCTGCCCTCGCAGCGTCCCTTAACAAAAGAGATGAGCTGCAAGTGGCTTCTAGAGTTCATGGGACCTGATGATATGGAGTGACCCGAGCAACACTGCTTTCTGCATTCTGTGCGCCAATACCTCGGCCAGTGATCTGCAGACCGGGATAATCTTCAGTTCATCCACATAGTTAGCTCTCATTCCACCGAGACATCCTATGATAAGCACGACCATCCTAATTTTATGACCTGGGTATAAAGTTCCAAGCTCGAACATAAGGTCTTTGTATTTTTGCCTCTTCTGTTGTTCCTTCATCACAACATTATTTTCAGCAGGGGAGGAGAATTCCACGACAAATAACTCCTTCAGCTCCTTGTCCAGCAGAAGTATGTCTGGCTTAACAGCATTGATCTGTCGTGTTGTTGAGACAGGATAGTTCCAGCATATCCGAGCTCTTTCGTTCTGGACCACCGCTTCAATCTCCAGAGGCACATATGGTAGCACCGGTTCTTTGTCTATCCCATACGCGGCTCTCAGATGGAAGTATAAAATCCGGAGTGCCGCGTTGTGTCTCTCTACATACCCCGATGGAGCATGGACTCTGCAGGCGGAAAGGATGTGCATAATCGTTTCCTGTTGCCCATGGCAAGCCCTGCAAGTTGTTGGGGTGTCCATTTTCATGATGTTCTTTTTATACCATCTCGTATTCAGTACTCCATCTTGACACGCCATCACAAATCCTTCTGTCTCTGACTTAAGGCTAGCTGACTTTAGAAAGGCGAAAGACAATTCTTCAGACAGGTCCTGGTCTTTTAAACTCCTGAAATATATGGAGTGCAAGGTCTTCCTCATATGATGTTCGAGTAATGTATCTGACTGAGACTTTCGGATCAGTCTTGCTAGGCTTCTTTGGTCCGCTTGAGTGATCGGTGCTCCAGCGAGCTCAGGATTGATCGATACGCCGGTTATGCTGAGCTTATCCAGGGCCCTTTGTGCAGCTCGGAATAGGAAGGCTCCATGGTTCGCAATTTCATGCTGAGCGACAAATTTCAGAAGCGGATCTTCACTTCTTAGAATCCTTACTGCCATTTCCAATGTTTGTTGATAGTGTTGATATTCCAAACATTGCAATCCTCTACCTCCCTGGCTTCGAGGAAGGTATATCCTCTGTATTGAACTGTTGGGATGTAGGCTACGATTCATGTTCATCGTTTTCCTTGTTAACCTATCAAGATCGAGGAGCTCGTTTACCGTCCAGTTCACCACTCCGAAAGAGTAGGTGAGAATCGGGATGGCTAGAATATTTGTAGCAGATACTTTGTTCTTTCCCGACAGCTGCGATTTCCATATGTCTCTCAGCTTCTTTTTGTAGCTGGCTGTTAAGGCATTCTTTATCTGGGTTGTCTCCAGTACACCCCTCTGTTTCATTCCAAGAAACTTGTAAGTTTCTCCGTCTTCGAGGTGTCGAAAAGTCATTCCATCTTCCAGTCGAATATCTTCTCCTGCGTCTTCAGCTTTTCCCCTGCGCAGATGAAAAACAGCACACTTGTCCAAACCGAATGACATTCCCATTGCTGAAGTGTAGTCTGAAACGATATTCAGTAGTTGCCGCAGTGCGGACTCGGAGGGAGCGTAGAGCTTCAAGTCGTCCACGTACAAGAGATGCGAGATCAGGTGGTTCCTTCTGCCTGGTGGTCCGGCCTGGTATCCTATCTTGCTCTCCCTTAACTCAATTGTTAGTGGTATAAGAGTTATGCAGAATAATAACGGGCTTAGCGAATCTCCCTGGAAAACTCCTCTCCTGTATCTCACCCATCCTGTATAAACGGTTCGACCCTCTGCTCGGATGGCAAACTTCGTTTTCCACAGCGCTATGATGTTTTCTATCGCGTGGACGATGTTGGGGTGGACTTTCAGCATTTTTAATAACCGTATGATCAGTTCGTGCGGCGAGGTGTCATATGCTTTCGCGTAGTCTAACCATGATGTGTGTAGGTCGCGCTTGTAGTGTCTGGCGTCTAGACATACGCTCTTGTCTATGAGCAAGTTGTCCTTGCATCCTTGCACTCCTTTCTTTGCTCCCCTCTGTTCGTAGATGCTGTTCCACACTGGTCCAATAACCCTCAGTATTTGATCTTGAATTACACTTGTGAGGATCTTATACAGTGTATTGAGGCAAGTGATTGGGCGATAGTTCTTGGGTTGCCCTAAATCACCTGATTTTGGTATCAGCACTGTTCTACCCTCCACTAACCATGACGGAATGGGCTCATGGCGAGTCAGCATCCCGCTGAATAATCTTGCCAGGTGTTGATGTGTAGCTGGAAAACTCTTCCACCAGTAGTTTTGAATACCGTCCAGTCCAGGTGCTGTAAAATCACGCTTGTTCTTAAGGGCTTTTTTAATATCTTCGGTTGATATTTCAGAAAGTTCATCGTTCTGCTGTTGGTTTTGATCACACATCTGCTGGAATCTGAGTAGTGCTGGAGTATCCCTGGTTTCTGCTTGTTGTTCATACAGGCTTTTCCAAAATTTTTCGACCTCTTGAGGTGATGGTGGGTTTTGTGCCTTTTGTTGTTGGGACTGAAATAATTTCGATGGTTCTGCGGTGAAGGTGTTGTTATCTTCAATCCATTTTTGCCTTTTTATCAGTTTCTTTCGCGCTGCAGCAAGTGATCTTATTTTATCTACAGCTTTCTGCTTCAGTAGATGGACTGTGGGCAAATCCACTGCATGATGTATGGAACGAAACTCCTCGATCATATCCTTCATTTTCTTGCTTGATCCAATTTTGCCTCTCAGAACATCTATGATACATTGGTACCAAGATGCCTGCTGCCTCATTGATTTTATTTTGATGTCAAGCCGACTGAGTCTTAACCTATGCTTATCCTTCTTCGTAGCTGAACTTTTCGGTGGACATAGAAGTGAAGCGGCCGCTCTCACTGCAGCCACCACATCTTCTAGTGAACAGGTCTCGTTAAGATGATCTTGAATTATTTTGTCCACTACGGCTAGATCTTCAGCCTGAAGTCTTGTTTTTATTCGGGTGGCCTTGACCAGTGGGTCTCTAACAGCAGCCTCAAATGCTTCCTTTATATTGACGATTGACTCCGGAACATCTCTCACTTGTTCCGCTCTTGGCCTTGCCCTCAGGGCTATTGCTTGGTGTTGTTGGTTTGGAGCACCTGTCACCTGCTCTTCACCGTGTTCTATTTCTGGAACATCTCTCACTTGTTCCACTCTTGGCCTTGCCCCCAGGACCATTGCTTGGTGTTGTTGGTTTGGAGCATCTGTCACCTGCTCTTGACCGTGTTCTATTTCTGGAACATCTCTCACTTGTCCCGTTCTTGGCCTAGCTCCCAGGGCTATTGCTTGATGTTCTTGGTTTGGAGCATCTGTCACCTGCTCTTCACCGTGTTCTATTTCGGGAACATCTCTCACATGTTCTGTTATTGGCCTGTTGGAGCGTGTACCAGTCTCGGTTCGGCTCGCAATGTTTCTCACCAGGTCAATCGTCAATTGCTGATGTTGGCTCGAAGCATCTGTCACCTGCTCCTCAGCTAGTTGTTCCGTCCTTTCTTGCTCTTGAGACCGCCATAAGATTCCTCTTCTTTTGAGATGACTGATCTGATCTCTGAGGTTTTGCTGCGTCATGAAGTCAAGGTCCGGATAATTTTCGCACCACAGACCATGAAGCCTATTCATGTACCCTCGTCTTTCAGGTCTTGATCTTCTGTATAGCGCAGTCAGCAGGCTATGCTGCTCGGGCGTCCACTTGTGGCGTCCTCTTTGTGCCGTCCTGTTTCGGCTGCCGGTTCCGACTGCGGGCTGCTCTCTCGAGCGTTGAATCCCTATGCGACCGACAACCTGAACTCTCTCCTCGTCAATGTCTTCCTCGTCTAAAGGCATAGCTTCTTGTATGGCAGGCGCCTGCCTTCTCAGCATCCTGCCGTTGGTGGCCCGCATGCTGTCACGTCCAGCACCAACTCCAGACGCGCCCTGACGATCCCCAGGCAGCGACTGTTTTCCGAGGCTTAGCTGATATCTGTCCGACATCGGTTGAGAGTGACCGGGGTCCGCGGGATTGTCACACCCGTATACTACAAAGTAGTACCCCCCGTGCGGGTTTGCCACCATTTACCCTTGGTAGCCCAGGTAACTCGGGCCGTGGGGACGTCACCCCCCATGTGGCATGGCAAAACCACACCACACCCGTGCGGGTAACCTTATTATTATTATTATTATTATTATTATATCGTCTGGACCTGCGGCTGAGTTTTTTGATGTTTTTAGAGCATGTGATAGTTCTTCTTGGGTGAAAGGTAGATTAAGTGGATCGTGGCTAAGAGTTGCTTCAGATTGATTCCTTGGGGCATTTGGTGTTGAATTAGGTGCAAATCTGCTGATTTGATAGATGCCGTATGTGCTATAAATTTACCTGCGATTTGATATATCTTTATCTTCAACTTACAAATTGTATTATTCAATACATTTACCTATCTCTTTAACTGTGTAATTTCCTCTGAAATAAGAGGTAAGTTTCTTTTCTATTCATAAAATTGTATCTTAAACTTATTTCGAATATTAATTCAATTGTTCGAATGTAATGAATAGGAACTACGGCTGGGCCGACATTTTGACCATTTGTCGAGTCTGGATATTTCACGAATATTCCAGGGGACTAATATCTTCTCCTACTACTTCGAAGACAAAAAAATCATCCAGTTTGTAAGATCTTCAAAATTTTGGACGTCCCACAAAAAGGTCAGATCTGTAAATTTGATTTCCGTCTATTATTCGAGATTTTTGTGAAATCTCCATTGTATATAACTCTGTATATAATTAGATTTAAGTATATAGTGATAATCTGGGGAGAAAGCTTCCTTTATTAAATTTCACCATTCTCAATCTCTGTAAGTTTTTGCCTTTTAGAAATTTGGAAAATAAAGGCAGTGTACATAACTTTGTAAATTTCTTATTCCTCCTCACACATTATATTATTTTTCCACTTTCCAGATTTTTGTGGCATAGCTAAATATTTTTTCAATTGTAAAATCTGGTGGCGCCCAAAACATCTTTATTTTTAAAGCCTATTTAAGTGTACCCACGACCTGGCTCACCAAAGGCATAAGAGCTGCCTGTCGCAAAATTTGTAACCCTTCTCAATCAATCATTTTAAATTAAAATCATAAAATTAAGGTTACATTGTTTATGTGATTTTTCCAATTTAGGCAGCCTACTCAGTTTTGTTTGATTTTGTAAAATTCCAGATTTTATGGTTTGAAAATGACTTTTTAGTCGAAACATGTCACCGAGAATAATTAATTAATGGTTCCAATATAACTGAAGAAGCTAAGACGTTTTATTTTTATTCCAATAAATCACCAATAAAAATGACTTTCAATTTCTGAACACGCCGTATTAGTGGAATAACTTTTCTTCGACATTATAATTCAATCTGAAGAAACGGATTAGCACAATCTGACAACAAAATCCGGTTTTAACACTGATAGCGCATGCGCAAATTGGCCTACAAATCTCACTTGTTTAAACAACTGGTCTACCAATAACCGAAACGAAAATCTTCTATGAATATTTCACAGACATTTCCATGGGTACGTTGCCAGCTTGATCAATATCATGAATCGACCTATCTCAAACATCAGGGTCTGTGAACGACGCATGCGTATAGCGCTAATCGAAGATGAAAATCCACAAGAAACTGTCAAAACTCCATAACATCTAGATAAAGTCACTGTGGTGTTGATGGACTATAAATTATGGTACCAGTACATGAAGGAGAACGATGTCAAATGATTTTTTTCCTATTGCTGAGAATAATCTGGAGGACCAGCCCCACAGCTACCTTAGCAATCGCTTCATTGAATACAAAATTGGTGATCTCAAGAGATGAACAAGTTCATTATTCTGCCAGCTCGAGGATTTAACATTTTGTGATATTTTTTTGGGGATATGTTAAGTCACAAGTTAATGCGGATGATGATTGTATTGTTAAAAGTATTTCTCATACAAATGTACTACTTTTTAATCTCAGAGTTTGATATTAATTTTTCTATTTTTTCCAATTTCTCAGGATTAGAATTAGATGTCTCATTCTCTGTGGTTTATCGGCATTTTCCTTGCCTGCATCTATCATCCTCGTTTGGCTAAAAGCTTGAGTCGCCCACAAACATAAATATCCAGTTGTTTACTAGGAAACGTTCGACCATTCCTCGAAAAAATATTATTCCGAATCATAAATCTTCTCCACCTATCGGCCATTTCGACTTCAGGAGTAGTCGGAATTATTAAAATATCATCAGTCTGGCTATGAATAAAAGGAAACCACGAAGATTTAATTTCCATCAATTCCGTACGATGGTGAAGGAATACAGTTTTGAAGCATTTAATGAAATTAAGAGCAAACGACATAGTTATTTTCCTAACAAGTGCGGAAAGTGATATTTTCCCGCACGAAACTGCCGTTACCCGAACGACGCGTAGCGGAGTTCGGGTAAGCAGTTGAGTGCGGGAAAAACACTTTCCGCACGAGTTAGGAACAATATTTTTTCTACAAGCGCTTATACGAGATCGATTTCAACACACAGATCAAATGTGAATTGATCATTCTAAATACACATGAATGACAAAAGTCTCTGACAAGTCGTTACCATTGTACTCTCATTGTTGACCTTCGGTCCATAGAGACTACAAGCCTATGAAATAAATTTAAACTGTAATAATATTCATAAATTCTTTATTAATTGAAAAGAAAACTAGACTAACAGCACATAAAAATGAATTTTGATAAGGAATCTATGTACATTCTGTTTCTTCCCATTATTATCAATATATTCATTAGAAATATTCAGTTATTAGTTATATTTATTGTGAACGTGCAGTTGGTCGCGTTATGCAAATTTATAGCAGAAGCCATCATATTGGTCGAAGTCAGCTGCTCCTTGGAAGATAATGATTCTGTATTACAGTTTGAAGAGGAAGAAGCAAAACGTTGAATATTTGCCATCATATTGTTCGAAGGCTCTTTGGAAGGTAATGATTCTGTATTACAGTTTGAAGAGGAAGAACCATTCAAATTAAGAATTTTAGTGGACATTTTTTTTTCTGGTTAATAGATTCTTCCAAGTATCCCTCAGCAACAGCAGTTGACTTCCATCCTCCTAAACGTTTAATATTTGTGATACCTTCTCCACAATTGGCTAGGAAAGTAGCCGAGGAGCGCCTAAAACAGTGTCCTGTGTATAATTCCGGATTTTGTAGGCGTAAGTAAGCTGCAATTTCGGACGGTATTTTTCCTATTGTATTGATTCCGACAGGTTGAATCTTACATTTTCCCCGATTATACTTTATGAAAATTCGGCGATGAGGTATTTCCTTTGGACGTAAATTCATATATTTTCTGTATATGTTCAGAAAATATCCATTATTGGTGTCTTGGGATATAACAAACGATCTTGGTGAATGATTTTTGGAGTCCTTAATATTGACGATGATCAAGTCTCCTTTATCATCTATATCGTCGATGGTGAGTTTTGTAAGTTCCTCTCGTCTGCAGGCACCAGCTAATCCAAAAATTGTTACCAACTTCATCATCAAGTAAATTTCATCAGATGCCTCACTCATGAATTTTGTTATTTCCTCTTCATTAAAAGTTTTGGCCTTTTTTTTGACGAAATCCTATATTCTGTCGTTTAATGAAGGCAGTCAATTTATGGAATTTTCCAATATCCAAATCCTGTTTCAGTTTACAAACACTCTTTATCATTGAATATCGGGACCATAATGTGTTTGGTCTCCAAATTTTGGACATTTCCAAAAAATACGCCGAAAACACTTCCTCCTTCCTCGGTTGAACCTTTTTGGAATTACACCAATCAATGAATTCTGAATATTGCTTCTCATATTTTATCTTCGACTTGGCCGGTAACAAATTTAAACTAGCTTCATAAGAAGCTGCTAATATTTCTTCGGGCAGGCCATCATCAGATCCCGAAGTATCCATTTTACCGGAGCGTACTGATTGAATTCGAGTTGATATTATTTATATTTAAACACAATTTCATAATATAATGACAATGTATTAATTCTTATTCACATGCCGTTTCCATAGTAACGTCGTCGGTGGCATAGAGATATATCATTATTCAGTTTATTCTTTAGAAAAAGCGTGCGAGAAAAGCCCTTGCTAATCCATTACCACACGCATTTGCGTGCGGTAATGGAATAGCAGGGGTTTTTCCCACACTGTTTGGCAATGTGACTCTTTACGAATTGAAATACGTGCGGGAAAGAGAATGAAAGTGCATGCTTGTAGAAAAAATAAGGCTTTACAATTGCAAATATCATCAGAAAAAACTAAGTGGTTCTGTTAAGCAATATCGTGTTTTTAACATTCTTATTCAAATAAGGTTAGTACATTAGTATTCCCTGAATGTACTGAATTTTAATCGAGAAATATGAACTTTGAGGTCTTTGTGAAGAATCATATCAGGCACGTATTTGGCTCGATTTTTTTCCCAAATGGAATGTTTACAATAGTGCCGAATTCGGGAGAAAAGGAAAATGAAAAAAGGTTTTTTGGCCAAGATTCCACAGTTTAAATATATGTACAAGTCAAAGACTCTCCCTGTATGATTAAATTAATAAATTGTGGTTTGAATTATACTCAGCCATAATCCTCACATTTCCATGCCCTCATTTCCCAATTTCGCGAACATTTACGTACCTGTACACCGGAATCTTCGATGGACCTATAAAATTAGTGGGAAGATATTTTCGTTGCAGGTGAACAACAGAGATATATTCACAGGGTGAAAATCGATACACTCCCTCTCGTAGAAACTCCTGGGGGTGTCCTAAAAAATATCCTGCATTTCGAGGTACGCACTCAAATACGGCATGATTGTGCGGTCTTCGAAGAATATCAACATCCTGAAATAAAAGAAGTTGTCACATGATTGACCGTTATTTACTTAGGGTTATTTTTATTGCCGTGTAAATATATCTAAGACCGGATCGGTTGACAGCTGAAAGCTCCCTTTATTCCGCATTGCTTCTTTTCTGAAATTTTGATGGATCGTAAGAGCATGGTGAGGAAATATTATCTCGGCCGATATATTTTCTCTTTCTATTGTATTCATATGCATTTAGGGTTTCCATGAATATAACCTTACGAATTTTTTTTTCTGATAATGTCAATGGGGAATAACGCTACTTGCAAATTTTTTTTCGATCGAGTAACTAAAATAAATTTTAAATTAAAGCGAACTATCGCGAAAAAATTCTGTGAAAACTGATTTGGGATCACAGACGCTTTCTTGATAGCTAATGCCAATTTTTTGAAGTTCTCAAATATTTCCTCAAATTGTTTCTTGATGAATGCAAATTTGAGTAGCCTAGAATCAAAACTGGCAATGTCCCATTTTCATAGTTTCATAGTATTATAAACAATAAATAAAAATAATTTTGCTTCAATTCTTCAGGGTATTCGCGGAATTAAATAAATGAATATGGATATTGCCGGTTTTGTTTCTGAGGGGGTGACTCAGCCGGTTTTGTTACTGAAATAGATTGAAAAGATGTATAATATATATTTCAAGAAAACACGTAGTAATTATACAGGGTGGCCATTTGAAAACGAAACAGACGAGATTACAGACGAAATAAATTTTTTCGATAGAAATGCTCGGACAGGTCGAGGGGGACAACTTAAGATGTAGTTAGTATGGGATCGCCATGCAGCCCTAGCCTTAGCAACCTTGTGATGGACTATATTGTCAACAGAGCGATTAACAACAAAAATAATATTAGGATGGAATGGTTAAGGTATTACGTTGATGATATGGTGCTGGTTGTCCACAAAGAGGACGTTCATAAAACATTGAACCTTTTCAATGGAATACACGGTAGGATCCAGTTCACAATAGAACAAGAAAACAATTCAACATTGCCATTCCTGGATTTAACATTGATGAGGGATGGAGATCATATTATCACTGATCTCTATCGTAAACCCACCACTTCCAGTAGATTATTAAATTTCAATTCTAATTGTCCATTAACGCATAAAATAGCTGTAATACGAAACATCAAAAATCGTATAATGAAACTAAGCCATGCAAAATTCCATCTAATTAACTTCAACAAGGCAAAGACCATTTTGAAAGAAAATAACTACCCTAATTACCTCATCAACAAAATATTCTTCTCAACCGCACAACTCGCTAATAATATTCAATCTATAAATACAAGATTCTACAAATTTCCAAATGTCGGAGTAGTAGATAAGAAAATGAGGACAGTATTCAAAAAACATGACATAAATTTAAGTTTATATAACATCAAAACCAACAACAAATTAATCTATACAAGACTCAAAGATAAAACTGAAACTCCAAAAAAATCCAATATAGTTTACAAGATTTCATGTACAGACTGCCCAAGTACATATATTGGTAACACGAGTCAATACTGTCATGTAAGAGCGAGACAACATGCAAATGATGTTCGAAATGAAAGTGAAAAAACAGCTCTAGCTAAACATGCCAAAGAACACCAGCATAATTTCGATTTCAAAAATGTGAAGATATTAGACAGTGAGGAATACCAAATTAAAAGGGAAATCATGGAAGTTCTAAGGATACAGATGGACAAGAATAGTTGCAACTTCAGAACAGACACAGCGACACTAAACAGCATGTACAAAATGCTACTGGACAATTAACACATTAAAGCAACACGTAAGATAATACATGATCCGAACGGAACGCCACCAGAATGACTTCATCATATATGTCACATACGCCAACACAGATGACAGATAAGTAAACAACAAGAATAGAGACAACACGTTGAACTAAATAATTTCGCGAAAAACTTTTAAAATATTGACAAGAAAAGTAAGTTCAAACGTTATAATAACAAAAATTGCTTAAATGTTGATTGGTATGTTTTGATAAATTTTATGATATACGTTATATGTATTGTATTCTCGCCAGTTCACTTCAGTCAACGAAAAAAATATCATCTTTAACCAGAGTCGCCCTCTTGATGGTTTGCTACATGAATTTGACGATGGTGACAATTTTCAGCAACTAAGTAGCTTATATCCGAACAAAATATTGTCATATTAAACATTTATAAGAAATAACCTCAACATGTGAACTGGTGATATATTTTATGATTTGTGATGTCTTGATTTATATTGTAGCCTCTGAAGAAGCTCTAATAAAGAGCGAAACTACAGGAAAACTGTAGTTTTGTGTTAACACCAAAGAATATCGTCCTAGTACCCACAAATCCCACACATCATATGTAATGAATTCGTTACAGCATCGTTTTCAGTTACATTTTTCGTTTTGTGGTTGTCAGCAATGACTTCCGACCCTTCGAAATTTCAGCAGACGTCAATTTGGAAATGTCAATTTTCGTATTTCCTAACATTCACACCAACTGCCAAGATACAATATGAAAGTCACTAGGACCTATAATTTGAATTTTGTCATTGAATTTCACAAAATTTGAGTGAAATAGAGAAAATATCGTCTAATACCTGTGCAGAATGCAATTCCAACACTCATGCGTCCGAAAACTCACTCCTTCGTCGCTCGTTTTCGAATTTCGCATTCGTATTGGAATAGGAGCCCATTCTGCAACTAGTTTTAGAATATACTATTATGTACACTGCGTTCATTGATACACCTATTGATGAGTTGTTAAAACGATATCGTTGCTTTGGATATACAGGGTCTTTCACGAAGAACCTCACCCATATTTATACGGGAAACTACTGAACGTATTTTCATTAAATTCAGCACTTATAATATAAGTATTTCACGATACTGATGAAATCTAAAATATTTTCAAGGCATGAGCACCTCCGTTTTTCAAATTAAAACACCATTTTTTTATTGCAGAAATAGATTCCTTAGAAAATTTCAAGTTATTTTGATGTAACATTTTTCAGTTTTGGTTGGAAAATTCTCTCTGAGCGGGAAAATTCGAAAAATAAAAACGAAAATAGAGCTCCGCTGAAACAAGAATAACTTCGAGGTTTTTGGATGGAAAATTTTCATTTTTGAGATTTTTCAAGATGTAAGATTGATGTATCCACTTTAAAAATCGAAATCGCGATTCATGATACAGGGGGTGAAAAAATCGCTTTCAAAGTTAGGGATGACAAAATCGTGAAAAATCAATTTTTTCAAATTAGAACCCAATTTTTTTATGGCAGACATTGAATCTACGTTAAAAAATAATGTGAGTATATGCATCACACCCTTGCCCTAAAGTGAATATTTTCTGAGTTATTCACCAAAAACTGTTTTTCGTCTTGAATTTTCAGCTTTTCTTTTCCCTTCACGCCAGGAACTGTTACTCAAACCATGTTTTAGATTTTACTACCCTAATATGCAAGAGAACAAAGTTACAGGTGGTTCCTAAATAGATGGCGGATTTGGATTCGAATTTGTATCGGAAACCTCTTTATTTCAACTAATCGGCCATCGGTTTTCTCTCCAGTGATAAATAAATAATTCCTTATGAACCATATGCAAAAACTTACCATGTTTTACATTCTTTTTTTTTAATGATAGATATCGTTAATTACATCTGCCAAATTCCTCTTTATTCAGTAGCATTTTGTGTTTACTATTAATTTGGTGATAATTCGTATTAAGTTATAAAATCTCACTATGCCTAATTTTACCAATGAAGATTATTTAAATCTCATTCTACTTCATGCCCAGTGGGCACACACACGTTGAATAAATGTTTTTTTAACGTTGATTGGTAGAAAAATACGTTATCGGTTGATTTTTCAACGTTGTCATTTCAGTTATAAATTATAACGTTAATTCAATACGTTTCAATAACATATATCAAACGTAATTTTACAATAATCAGTTATAAAATTGAGTGCTAATACGTTTCCTTCCGAAATTATTATAACGTTTATGAAAGATGTTATTTTAACGTTCTTATGTAACGATTCCACAACTTCTAGTTCATTAGAATCGTTTCAAATACGTCTCCAGTCAACAATACGAATACGTTTATGGCAAATGTTATTTAAACGTTATCTCATGACAATTCCACAATTTCTCATTGATTTTTATCGTTTAAAATACGTATCCAATCAACAATATGGATACGTTAATGATTTACGTATGTTCAACGTACTTTTCTCACTTCCAGGAGAATAGTTCATCTGAAAATACGTTATTCTGAAATCGAATTTTAACGTGTGTTCTGAACGTTTTTTTAACGTCCATTTTTCAACTACTAGTCTATTTAAATCGTTGAAAATACGTATCCTGTTAACAATACGAATACGTTTATGGAAAATATTATTTAAACGTTATCTAAAAACAATTCCACTATTTTTCATCAATTTGAATCGTTTAGAATACGTATCCAGTAAACAATATGAATACGTTAATGTTTTACGTATGTTTAACGTACTTTTCTTACTTCCAGAAGAATAGTTCATCTGAAAATACGTTATTCTGAAATCGAATTTTAACGTGTGTTCTGAACGTTTTTTTAACGTCCATTCTTCAATTTTCTAGTCTATTTGAATTGTTGAGAATATCCAGTCAACAATTCGAATACGTTTATGGAAAATGTTATTTAAACGTTATCTAAGAACTATTCCAAAATTTCTCATTGATTTGATGGAAGGGTCATAAAAGTTGACAATACTTAAGATGAAAAACAATATAAGGTGCAATTGAATAAAATGTACTTTTCCTTTACATTTCATTTCACGCTACTGAGGTAAAATTCAAAGAGGTGAAAAAAATTTCAATAGATTGATTTACACAAAAGAAAAGCTGACATGTTTTAACAACTGGGCCAATAAATATTGACACTAATAATTTATTTTCAAATGAAATTCGTGAATTAGCACAAATTTGTCGAATTTCATCAGAAAATGAGGAAGATATTTTCAGGTGGCGCTTCCTTCCAATGAATCACCAATAGATGTTACTCTTCCAATTCCTCAACGCAATAATAATTCACATTCCTTTTCTACATTACAATCCACTTTCAGGGAACGGATTTGCACAATCTGGCAACAAAATCAGCTTTCGACACTGTTCGCGGCATGCGCCACTCGTCTGTGACGGTCGCATCATTCGTGAATGCGCGGGAACTGCTTCTCTCTGATTGGCTTGTGACATTGCGTCTTGCGTCTACTTCTGCGCCTACTGCTGAGAGCTTGAGTGGTCGCAAATGCAACCGCCATCCGGCCATCGACTCCAGCATTCGACCAAAGAGTAGACACAAGAGAAATCACTTGGGCTTGGCGGCAAACATCAGTTCTTCGACCTTGAATAATACTACGCCGATACAGGGCTGTTATTCGCACCCCTCGATTAGACCTCGTCATTCACAAATGACTTTCAAGGTCAAACAAACGATGTTCACGATTTCATTTATAAATAGTCTACTCTTTGATTCGATAACGCAACAGGCAAGCAAGTCTCGTTGATGCCGTTGATGGTTCAGTGTGTTGAGTTGAGTTTCAGAGTTTCGGTTATATTGTTTCAATTATTATGATAGTGTTGTTAATTACATGTGAGTTGGTGAGTACTATAATAATCATTGAAGCACCTATGATGCAAATGCTTGGAAATTTCAGTTCAATCACTTTATACTTCTGAGTGTACCCGCTCTACCTCCATTTTCCACCAATTTGATTTTGCCAAGCGTCGGTTTTATTTCAGGTGAGTATTCTGTTTCAATTCGCTTTTTTTCTCAAGTTGTATTTTATTGATTGGCAATTATAAAATATATTGGTTAATATTTGCATCTGCATTTTGGATATCGATAATAATCTTGACATTTTCATGAAAATTAAATTATTTTCCAATGATTCTTTTCTGCTGTATTCGAAGCAATTCCAATAATAGATCGTGACAATAGCAATTACTATGAAAATGCTAGTTTTCTATAATACTTTTCTTGAAAAAAAATGAAATCTATTAGATGTAGATGTGTTAACCAGAAAAAAAATTTTCATATAAATTTCAGAATAGAATGCTCGTGTCTGATTTTTTTTCTCATATTTATAGAGGCTGTTAAGATTTCCTTCCCAACCAAAGAAATAGATGAGTTTCGACTTTGCACAGTCATGGAAGAATGGCTGAAATTTGCCACGGCGAGGTTGAAGAAAGCAAAATAGACGAACTATTATTTTATTTTTGTTTCTTGGATATGTTATAGTGAATGTCTCATTTTATAATATATTTTTTATAATAATCAGAAATGTTTTTTTCTTGAGGTTCACCAATGAAAACACAAGGTAACTTTCGATTCAATTATGATTTATTCGTACCTATTTGTGAAAACTCAAATATAGAATCCATATATTCTTTTTAGGTTATCGTATATACCTACCTGTACGTTTTAGTTCAACAATTGAATAATTTATGCAAGATTCATATTTTTCCATTGAAAAATGTTTATCATAGTAATGACTTCTTATTTAAGGAACATTATACATTATTATACGAAATTTGTGTAATATAGGTAAACGTTTCAATACAATGTTCAGATTAAGCTCAAAATATATTGAATCATTACGTTGAAAGACAACGGTTAATGAGGATTAAAATTTTGGTGAAAATAAACATGATTAATATGTTAATGATTGAACATATAATTTCGTAGGGTAATATAATATATATACACGTTATAAATTAACTTTCAGACTGAGCACAAGGTATATTATAATAATACTTTGAAAGACAACGTTTATGTATAGGTATATGATATGGTGGAAATAAACGTTATTTATACGTTATCGGTTAGACAGCAAACTTGTATGGTAGAATAATATACATACACGTTATAAATTAACGTTAATATTGCGCCCAATTTATATTTAATCAATACGTTGAAAGACAACGTTTATGAAGTATATATGATATGGTATAAATAAACGTTATTTATACGTTATCGATTAGACAGTAAACTTGTATGGTAGAATAATATACATACACGTTATAAATTAACGTTAATATTGCGTCAAATTTATTTTTAATCAATACGTTGAGAGACAACGTTTATTAATAACTAAATAATCGATGCAAGAAAACGTTTTTTCCCGCGACATTTTTACTGTTTTTCAACGTTTGGTTATGTAACTTGTTTTCAACGTATTTTCTACGTGCGTGTGCCCACTGGGTGGAGAATGTAATAAAGTTGTAGATAGAACGATTCGACTGTTCATTGAGAGGTTTCCTGACCGACCCAGACCAACGAGAGATACCATTAACAGAACCATGACAAACTTGAGAAATGTCGGATCTTTCGTTAAGAAAACTATACACAGAGAAAAAAGTGTAGTAGAAGATGAGAACAACGAAATTACAGTTCTTGCATATTTTCGTGTGAATCCTCAAAATTCTCTCAAAGATGCCGAGATTGATCTGGGATTATCTCAATCGAGTGTTAGGAGAATATTGAAAAAACATAAAATGCCCCCATATAAATTCAATAGGGTACAGCATTTGAAGGAAACTGATTTCGTCAGGAGAACAGAGTTTTGCGAAGCTATGATGATTCGATTTCAAGAGAATGAAAACTTTTTGGACAATTTGGACAGATGAATCCAAATTCACAAAGAATGGTTCTTTCAATAGACATAACAGTCATTATTGGGATGAAGAGAACAACCACCACTTCAGACAATGGAACTTTCAAGAGACCTGGAGTTTCAATGTTTTTTGCGCCATCAAAAATAATGCAATTCTCGATGTTCACATTTATGATGGGACTTTAACTGGTAAGATAGAACACTACACATGTTTGCATTATTTAAAGAATGTTCTCCCTTAGGAGATAGATATTCTGACATATTGACTCAAATAATTGAGCCGCTAGTACAGAACCATAATGACTTATGGTATCAACAAGATGGCGCGCCTCCACACAATTCACTCAATGTGTCAAATATCCTCTACAGGCTATTTGAAGATCGATGGTTGGCGAACAATGGTCCACATCTTTGGCCACCACGTTCTCCCGATTTAACTCCTTTAGACTATTATGTTTGGGGTATATAGGATAAAAAATATTGTCTTCTCAACTCCCCTGACTGATAAAGAGGACTGCATAGAACGAGTCAGAAATGCGTTCAGGTTTGTTTAGATTTTTAGATTCATAGTTTTGAAACTCAGTTTGGTTTTTAAACACTTTTGCAGATCTCTTCCTCCCGATGAAATAAGAAGAGCAACGCACGAAGCATTCCTGAGACGTATAAATAAATGTCTAGAAATTAACGGTCAAAACTTTGAAAAATCTACAGCATGGTTCAAATAACAGTTCCTGAAAATTTCATCTTTTTGGCGTGAAGGGAAAAGAAATAGCTGAAAATTCAAGACGAAAAACAGTTTTTTGTGAATAACTCAGAAAATATCCATTTTAGGGCAAGGGTGTGATGCATACACTCACATTATTTTTTAACGTAGATTCAATATCTGCCATAAAAAAATGGGGTTCTAATTTGAAAAAATTGATTTTTCACGATTTTGTCATCCCTAACTTTGAAAGCGATTTTTTCACCCCCTGTATCATGAATCGCGATTTCGATTCTTGAAGTGGATACATCAATCTTACATCTTGAAAAATCCCATAAATGAAAATTTTCCATCCAAAATCCTCGAAGTTATTCTTGTTTCAGCGGAGCTCTATTTTCGATTTTTTTTTCGAATTTTCCCGCTCAGAGAGAATTTTCCAACCAAAACTGAAAAATGTTACATCAAAATAACTTGAAATTTTCTAAGGAATCTATTTCTGCAATAAAAAAAATGGTGTTCTAATTTGAAAAACGGAAGTTGACGTCATTTCCGGAAAAACCGGAGGTGCTCATGCTTTGAAAATATTTTACATTTCATCAGCATCGTGAAATACTTATAAGTGCTGAATTTCATGAAAATACGTTCAGTAGTTTCCCGTATAAATATGGGTGAGGTTCCTCGTGAAAGACCCTGTATTTATGTATATGAATAATGACAGTCGGCGTTCAAACAACAGTTGACGAATGTCAAGCCTCAAGCCCGATGAATTGGTCTATCAACTTTGAATATTTTCAAGGATTTTCCACTACTTACATTATATTCACATTTATTCATTAAGTAAAAATTAAAATTAAGGGAATAACAATACAGGGTATATTCTGGGATTTGAGGGAGCACATTCTTAGCGAACTAAATATTTTATATCTGATTTCTGGTTCGACCAGCAATAACATAATAATTTTCCTTCAAAAATTAGAACAAACCTCCTTTCTCTATTGATTCAAATGAAATTCCAAATTTGATATTCAAATAGGCCATAAGGAACTCCTAAACTCTGTTTTTTTTTCATCAGACCCTCCCTTTTTATTGCCGAACTATTATTGAATATTAATGATCACAATAAATAATAATAAGTACTTACCTATCAAAAATGAATTCCTGAATTTTCTAAATGAACTATATTTTGAGGTTCGTTGTGAGCAGAACTATGTATTTTTATTAAAAAAAAAAAAAAAAAATTAAACCCTGACGACCAATACCTTCTTTCAAGGAAAGCCTCAGGTAGAGTTATGCTGTCAATTGTCTCTTTCACTTTTATGATGTGTTGTGCTTCGGCTTCGGAGTTTTCTAAAGGGGATAAGGTGAAGACCTAATTATTCAGTTTTTATGACGACTCTTCTAGTTTCATAATGTGTTGTCGGGCTGCGGAGTTTTCTAATCTGAAGGGGCTTCGCGAATTTAGGGCACAGTAATTTTGGAATTGGGTCCATAAAATCTGGACGGGCATTACGCAGCAATTATTATCTTACATTCCCCAGGAAAGTTCTGGTGTTTGGGTTTTCGGTTTTCCCAAAATTATCAGAATTTGCTCGATGTTGGGAAATGCTACTTTTATTCAAATAAGATTTCGAGATGTCTGTTCGACATTCTACACTGTTTGAGTTTTTCTGTGCTGGTGAAGTTTTCCAACTATTGCAAATATATTTTGCTCCGTTAGTTGAAGATAAAAGTAAGTTTTTTTCCAATATTCATCCACTTTTATTTCATATTTTCACTAACACATATGACTCATATGAGTAATGACTTCAATAAGTGTTTTGTGGGATATTTCTTTCAGTATCGATTTCTTATGAATCCACAATAAGCAATATCTGAAGCAACATATTATGAAAAAGCATCCAACAATAAAGATCAACAAAACAACACCAACTACAGCAACCACCGGGAGACTTCGAAATCTTAGGGAAACACCATCTTCGAGAACATTAAATGACCAGCAGTTGTCCCTGCCAAGTACCTCTACCTCTTCAGGAACAGAATCAGAAGTGCAGCCTCAGTTTGCCCGAGTACGAGCACTACGAGCAGTCAAAGTCAACAGGAAAGTGGGAAAAATATGGGAAGAACAATGGAATCCAATTCAAGAAAACGGATATATCAAACAACGCTCAATATAGCTAAAAAGATTAATTTTAAAGAAAAAACAACATCGATGAGAAGCTCCTGGGTTTAGTCACAAAGGATTTTTCAACCCTTCTCCATTGTGGAAGACGTTGGATTTCGTGAATTCTGTTCATCTCTAAACCCATCGTATGCTATTCCCAATAGGAAAACACTGTCAAAATCTTGCTACCTGCAAAATATCTGGAGGTGTATAACCAATCAAAAATGCTACTAAATGAAGCCGACTCCGAAACAATCACCACGGATTGCTGGACCTCCCGTAATAATGAGAGTTTATGAGCGTTACAGCTCATTTCATTAATTTAAATTTTGATATAAAATCCCTATTATTGGAAGTCTCTTCTTTCAATCAAAGACACACTAGCTCTAATTTGGCAGCAGAACTGAATAGAATTGTTTCGGGAACGGGGGATAGAGAATAAAATTCTATTAGGTGTGTCTGATAATGCTGCCAATATTACGAAAACAATTGAAGAAGAGTCGAAATGGAAGCATTTAAGCTGCGTGGCACACACCGTTAATTTAATAGCACTAGACGGTTTGAAGAAGGTGGAACCATTATTAGAGAAAGTGAAAACTATTGTTTCTCACTTTAAAAAAAGTACCTTCGCTAAAAATATGTTTGATTATTTTCAACAACAAAAAGGGCTTGTTCCGAAAAAGTCGATACAATCAGTGCCCACTCGTTGGAATTCAAGTTTCTACATGTTAGAAAGAGTAAGACCCAGTTCCATAATATTTACGAAAAGGCTTCTTTACGCAAAGTGAAGGGAGTTCGACAGCTCGTCCGGTTCCATAAACATAATCCGACCCTAATTTAGATGAAGCTCCTTTTTGTTCGTAACTGTCAACATTCCTAGGTATGGCTATTCTGAGATCTAGTGATTTACTGTTTGCATTTAGTAATATTTCATAGATAACCGGATAGCGCAAGTCCGAAACCCTCTGCCCGTTGCAAAGGTAGAATATTACAGAATAAAGAAGGAAGTTTTGGAAAATGAAGCAGGAGGAACATGATATCAAATTACAATTGATTGAAGCTGCAAGTTTTATACATGCAAACAAAGCTCAATGTTGAACCTCGAATTGTGGTGCATAATGAATATTGATAATATAGTACCGGACATGATTTTAAGTTTGAAGAGACATCAGTTTTGGATAGGGAGTCCAATTGGTTCAGGCGGAATATGGGGGAGATGGTGCAAATTCAACTGACCGAAAACATTAATCTTAGAACTGATTGTTTGGGTTTAAGCGCTATATACCATAACATCCTAAATTTATTTTCCCGACACAGAATTTGAATGTTTGTGATTCTATTGTGATTTTAATTGTGTCATTAGTTTCTGAGTGTATGTTTGATTGTGGGGGTGGGGGCGTCCAGCCTGTCATTACAGTTTATCCGACAATTATTAAAACTAGTTTTCATACATCTGTACGCCAGCGTAGCACGCAAATAATTGTTTACTTTTATCAGCATATGACATACAAATACGTTGACCTGTGCGATTATTTACCAATGAAATTTTAATTTGCACAAAGTTTGAATGAAGGATTGACGGACGTTTTCCACTTCCGAGGTAATATGATGTTGCATTCTTCATTGTTTTTGTAGGTATTTATCTGTGTGTTTCTTTGTAGAGCTTTGAAGAAGCAACAATAAAGTTGCGAAACGTCGCTTAAAGGAATGACTTAACGTCTCTCATTTCAAACTTATTCCACCACTCCCAAGAAAATTTATCCATATTATTGATAATTATGTAGGTATATATTTTTTTGATGGAAGCTTGAGTGTTTAATGTGAAATATATCAATATATCTGGGTATTAACCTAGGAAATAAATGAGATAGGGAAATATGTAATGAATACAGAGAATTGGGATATTTAAAATATTTTCAAGGTTGAATGTATGTATGTACAGGGTGCTTCAGCAACCCGTACGGTTAAAAAGCGCCTAAACTGTACCGTGTGGAAAAAACTTGTATGGCAAAGTTATATATAAAGTTGATAAAACTTTACATATAAAGGGTGCTTCAAAAAAAAAGTTATGGAAAAATAGGTAGTTATTTCACATGGAACACCGAGCATTACAATTATACCTCATTTTTCAAATTTTATCATGCGTTGCCTCATAAAACGTGTTTTAAAGGGTTGATTAAAATTCTTATAGCAACCGCTGTATATGCATTCTAGATAGGTATCAGCTTCATCATTCGGTGAACATCTTTTTTTATACAGAGTGTCTAATATGAATTTGCCAATTTACTCAAATTAAATATGCGATAAATCGATTTCTTAATTTTTTTTCTCTTCCATGAAATTTGTTTTTCAAATGTCTTAATTTTTTACAAAGTAATCTAATTTTAAAGAATGTGAAATAGCTAAAAAAAAAAGTTTGAGTATGGTACATACTTCGTAAAAAATGTAGACATTTGAAAAACAAATTTTATGAAAGGGAAAAATACAGGGTGTTCCATTTGAAAAAATCTAGTGGTCGCATAATATTGAATTTGAGTAAATTGGTGAATTTATATAAGACACTCTGTATGAAAAAAACTTCAGATGTTTATCGAATAATGAAGCTGAAACCTTAAGCCAACTACTATAAAATTTTCGTTTAACTAGATTGAACATAGCTGTTGCTATAAGAATTTTGATGAACCTCTTGAAACACTAAAAATATACTGAAAATACGAATTCTGTGGCAATGCCGTGATGAAATTTGGAAAATGAGGTATAAGTGTAAATCTCTTGTTGTTCTCGAAAGAATCATGCCATGAAATACAGGGTGTTCAATTTGAAAAAACTACATATTATTATTCCGAAACTTTTTTTTGACGAACGAATTATTTTTAGTTTCTGGATTTTTGTCAACATCCATATTATGCTATTTTAGCCGTACGCCTTGCTGACGCACCCTGTATATTGAAACATAAAATTAATGAAATAATCTATCCATATACAGGGTCTTTCACGAGGAACCTCAGCCATATTTATACGGGAAACTACTGAACGTATTTTTATGAAATTCATCACTTATAAGTATTTCACGATGCTGATGAAATCTAAAATATTTTCAAGGCATGAGCACCTCCGGTTTTTCCGGAAATGACGTCAACTTCCGTTTTTCAAATTAGAACACCATTTTTTCATTGCAGAAATAGATTCCTTAGAAAATTTCAAGTTATTTTGATGTACCATTTTTCAGTTTTGGTTGGAAAATTCTCTCTGAGCGGGAAAATTCGAAAAAAAAATCGAAAATAGAGCTCCGCTGAAACAAGAATAACTTCGAGGTTTTTGGATGGAAAATTTTCATTTTTGGGATTTTTCAAGATGTAAGATTGATGTATCCACTTTAAAAATTGAAATCGCGATTCATGATACAGGGGGTGAAAAAATCGCTTTCAAAGTTAGGGATGACAAAATCGTGAAAAATCAATTTTTTCAAATTCGAACCCCATTTTTTTATGGCAGATATTGAATCTACGTTAAAAAATAATGTGAGTGTATGCATCACACTCTTGCCCTAAAGTGGATATTTTCTGAGTTATTCACAAAAAACTGTTTTTCGTCTTGAATTTTCAGCTATTTCTTTTCCCTTCACGCCAAAAAGATGAAATCTTCAGGAACTGTTACTTAAACCATGTTTTAGATTTTACTACCCTAATATGCAAGAGAAAAAAGTTACAGGTTGTTCCTGAATAGATGGCGAATTTGGATTCGAATTTGTATCGGAAACCTCTTTATTTCAACTAATCGGCCATCGGTTTTCTCTCCAGTGATACATAAATAATTCCTTATGAACCATATGCAAAAACTTACCATGTTTTACATTCTTTTTTTTTAATGATAGATATCATTAATTGCATCTGCCAAATTCCTCTTTATTCAGTAGCATGTAATTAATGATATCTATCATTAAAAAAAAATAATGTAAAACATGGTAAGTTTTTAAGTTCATAAGGATTTATTTATTTATCACTGGAGAGAAAACCGATGGCCGATTAGTTGAAATAAAGAGGTTTCCGATACAAATTCGAATCCAAATTCGCCATCTATTTAGGAACAACCTGTAACTTTTCTCTCTTGCATATTAGGGTAGTAAAATCTAAAACATGGTTTAAGTAACAGTTCCTGAAAATTTCATCTTTTTAGCGTGAAGGGAAAAGAAATAGCTGAAAATTCAAGACGAAAAACAGTTTTTTGTGAATAACTCAAAATATCCACTTTAGGGCAAGGGTGTGATGCATACACTCACATTATTTTTTAACGTAGATTCAATATCTGCCATAAAAAAATGGGGTTCTAATTTGAAAAAATTGATTTTTCACGATTTTGTCATCCCTAACTTTGAAAGCGATTTTTTCACCCCCTGTATCATGAATCGCGATTTCGATTTTTAAAGTGGATACATCAATCTTACATCTTGAAAAATCCCAAAAATGAAAATTTTCCATCCAAAAACCTCGAAGTTATTCTTGTTTCAGCGGAGCTCTATTTTCGATTTTTTTTCGAATTTTCCCGCTCAGAGAGAATTTTCCAACCAAAACTGAAAAATGTTACATCAAAATAACTTGAAATTTTCTAAGGAATCTATTTCTGCAATAAAAAAATGGTGTTCTAATTTGAAAAACGGAAGTTGACGTCATTTCCGGAAAAACCGGAGGTGCTCATGCCTTGAAAATATTTTAGATTTCATCAGCATCGTGAAATACTTATAAGTGCTGAATTTCATGAAAATACGTTCAGTAGTTTCCCGTATAAATATGGGTGAGGTTCCTCGTGAAAGACCCTGTATAGATATCAATATTCATTGATAATTAACTGCCTTGCTTGACGAGCAGAGGTCAAATTGAATGATGTTAAGGGGAAGTCTCAACTTTTGAATCGTGGTAAATCTCCATTCAAAAAGTGGTCTCTTCATTTCACGAGTAACTACCCTAATTTACGATGCAAAGACTTGATTTTTTTTTAAATTGAAGGGCAAATAGTTTTCTTTTTTTCGTTTTTCATGAGTACAAGCTAAATTTTTGAACTAATCTTCATGAAAATGTTTGTAGTTTATAGAAGATTAAATTGCCGAGGGCAAATAGTTGCGATTTTTTCCAAGAAATGATGAACCGTCCAAAAAAAATCATTAAGTGTAGTTTCCAAAATGCTGAAGTTCAACCTGTTTTTTTTTTAATGAAAAACTATTTAAATCGAAAAAAAGAAAACTATTTCTTCAACTTCAATTTAAAAAAAATCAAGTCTCTACGTCGTAAATTAGAGGGTAGTTACACGTGAAATAAAGAGACCACTTTTTGAATGGAGATTTACTACAATTCAAAATGTGATACTTCCCCTTAAAGTTAAATGTTGCTTCCTCCTTCTACATTATATTTTCGTCCGTCTTGAAAATATATCTTGTTCATCATCGGACAAGGAAGAACTCGTACTAGAAGAAATTTTCGATTTTTGTAGAGAAAACTTATTTTCACAGAGACAACCTCTGAAAACCAGAACGAATTAACGAAATACGAATACATTTGAAATGAAATGACAGAACAGAACGAGGTTATGTTTACAGTCACAGGGCATGCGCGAAGAAAAAGGATACTTTTCTCTGCCATAAAGGCCCAATATCCGGACATTATGATAAAGGATGGAACGCTCTGTCCTTTAACCGTAAAATTGGTTTATGGGACCCGTTTCAATTGTAAAGGGGACTTCTCACGGAAAAGCGGACTTTATTTACGATTATGGAACCGGCCCTCTCTACTAAAAGAGGAACTAAGATTGGCGCTTGCTTCTTAAGGCAAAGAAGGAGTGGCCTACATTAACAAATAAAGAGTGTTGTGACATTGAACAAATAGTGGAAATCCTGGAGCCATTAGAATCCGTCACCAAAATGATGAGTGGTGAAAAATATGTTCCTCTTTCGTCGGTCATCGTGATTGTGAATGGTTTGCAAGAGGACCAAGAGGTTTATACGCCAGACCAGATCAGCCTTTCTCAAGAAAACCAAGAACTCAGGCCATTGCCTGGGTTCACGATTTAAGAATTTGGAGTTCAGTACCTCTTTGCTGGTATCAACTTTTCTGGATCCCAGATTTAAAAACATCGGATTCACAACCGATGGCGCGGCTGAGCGACAAAAATTTGATCACACATTTATTAACGCAAGAAATTGAGAGAAACGAAAATATTGAACGCCCAGAAGAAAACCCAAATGATGAGCAGGAACATGAAGAAGCAGCCAATTATGGAGAAAGGAAAAAATTCGACATTTTTCAAGCTTTCGATAAGAAGACAGGCCAAAAGGCACATCAAGATCTCGTGCCGTTATTGAGGTACAAAGATATCTGGAGGAACCCCTAGTGAATAGGAAAGAAGATCCCCTGAAATGATGGAAAACGCACGAGTACAATTACCCAAACTTGAGTAAACGAGTGAGAAAAAAGTTCGGAACAGTTGCTACATCTGTGCCATGTGAGCGGTTGTTTTCCAAAACAGGTCAGCTCATTTGTGAAAGGAGAAATAGATTAGCAAGTAAGGTGAAACAAATAATGTTGATTAGTCAAAATTCATCTTGATTCCTTGAATATTTATTTCATCAACTATTGTATCTGAATAATAATCGTCCTGTATTTTGTTGTTGTCATTTATTACAATTGATTCGAAGGTTGAAGTTTATTGAAATTCAAAAAGGTGACGTGTGTTTTTATTATAGAGCTTGAAAAGGCAACAAATTAGTTGCGAAACGTCACTCAAAGGAATTAAAAAGTGTCTTATTTCCAACCAATCCAGCCTATTCCGATCCCACGACTAAAGATCCATTCATATTTACCGACACCGTGCGTGGCAGACACGGACCAGCACAGACAGTGAACCGACAATATAGAGTAAGATCCCAGAGCAATCAGACATACCTTATTTTCACACTGATGAAACCTGAAGTTTACAGTAGCATTTCGTGTGCCTTGAATACCTACCCGCTTTGTGGAACTTGCCGAGTGACACCTGGGAAGGTACCAGGTGAGAAAGGTAACTAAAAATAAGAATTATTTAACTTGAATTCACATGGCTGATTTTTATATATGTCATGTAGAATATTATTCTAAAGTAATATCATAAGTGTCAGACACTTTTGATGGACCAGAGCTTTTGTCAGACGCTTTTAAGCTACCCAAAAAATAAATGAACTTCACTTATTTTTACATGTCTGATTTTTTAATATGTTATTGAAGTATTTATTTAAAAGTTATATTCAATCAGTCAGACAAATTAGAGTGACCAAACATCCCCTAAGCCAAAAATTATTCGGCTAGAAGTATG
Source organism: Adalia decempunctata (assembly GCA_951802165.1). Classification (NCBI taxonomy): domain Eukaryota; kingdom Metazoa; phylum Arthropoda; class Insecta; order Coleoptera; family Coccinellidae; genus Adalia; species Adalia decempunctata. Next base: position 57,329,321 of record OX637696.1, on the reverse strand, counting down.
AGGGCGAGAGCACTATGCATGCGCTTCAGAGTGAGTGAGACGTCCATAATAACTCGGTTCCCCTTCTTAAACTCACCAACTGTTTCAATCTACTGTGTATGTGCTGTTTGCGTGTAATATTATATAACTTATAATATAAATATATATAACTTATAGTATTTATAATTTATTTGGGATAGCAGTCTATTCAATAAGTGTACTCTTTTTTCCTTACGTCTCGAGCTTTCAAGATTTATTTATCTCTTCTTCAGGAGATGCTACAAAAAACAATGTTGAAATATGAAATGGTACAATATAAACTTATCTTACGAAACATGAGATTTTTGAATGTAGATGTAATAGAGTAAAGGTAGGTATGTTTCGAAGCAAAATTCGGATGCAAAAATTGGTGATTGAGTTTTAAAATTTGATAACTAATAAAATTCAAAATATTGACATAATTCATTTGTTGATATACCATAGAATTAGGGGATGGAGTACAATAACTTTTGTGGGAATTTAATGGATTAGACACCTTTAAAATCTTACGTTGGAGAGGTTTGAATTATGAGATTGGTTGGATTTTTATCTATCCCAAATAAATTTCAAAATATTAATAATCCAGTCAACTACCTCATTCCCATATAACTTATAGTATACAGTATAGTTCGAGCCGGCGAGAGCACACATGTTTTTGTTGTAAACATCAGGTTATTTGTGAGTGTTTTATTAAGTTTTTTGTAATAGTGATACTCATGGAAGAAGAGAAATTGAAATGTACATTTTGTAAAAAATCTCATGATAAACTTATATTATTCTCCGAAAAAATATTGTAAAAAAGTGCAAAAACATTTTGAAACAGCGAATAATACATAACCTCAAATTCAAAGATGTAGTTATACCGGATGACTTGTATGACAGTGGTTACCATCGAGAATGTTATAAAAATTTTACTGCTCCGCCAAAAAAATATTTTTCCGCCATACCAGAAAAACCAAAAAATGCTGAAAAAAATCATCGAGTATTGTTGAAAATTCATTAGTTGCATCGACATCAAGCCAACCTTGTAATCTTAGTACTAACGATGATCTATGTACAGCGTCTACCTCAAGTCAACAAAATAATTCAACAGTTCCAGATTAAGATCTAGTGTCAAACTACACAACTGTACAATAATATACAATATGAAGGAATCTTGCAAAAGTTTGTTCCTTGTCGCATAATATGCCTCTTGAAATGTTCTAATCTCGCTCATGGTTAACAATGAACATTGATAGGATTTCGTACTGTGCTTACAAGTTGGATATTGGGGCCACTGTTTCGGAAAGTATCTGAAAAATTAATAATTCAAGTTTCAAATACATAATATCGTAAACGTTATCATTCTCCGTTGAACTCAAAAACTACCTTCCCTATAAGAAAGGTGAAAATTTACCCGATTTCCTTGTGAATAAGTGGCTGGGTCACGCAATATTTTTCGAGCTTTCTTCCTTTCAGCAGGGGCAACAAGAACTTCTATCACTAAATTCTTCGTAAATCTTAGCTAGGTGCTAACAACAATTATAAGAATGAAGCAATAAACAGTCAACAATGAAAATAACTCGTTTAAAATAATGTCTGTTGTGATTTCTACACGGTTGGATGAAATGGACATTGCCGCTTATGATTCTAAAAGACGTATGGACATTGCCGGCTTCCTTTCCAGATATCAAGGGGCTGACATCAAAGATCAAATCCATTTTTAGAGATGAGGAAGTGTTAATAACAACTCACAACCAAAAAACCGTTAAAACATTATACAGCGTACTCAAGGACCCTATACAGAAGACATTGAAAAGTAATGTTGTGTATCAACTAAGTTGTCAAGATTGTCACGGTATTTATGTTGGCCAAACTTCCCAATGGGTGAAAAACAGAATAAGTCTACACAGATCAGACATTAGAAACTATAAAGATAGATGTGCATTGGCGACACATGCGCATAACCTGGACCATCAAATTGACTTTGAAAACGTAGAAATTTTCAAAACTGAAAACAATTACCACAAGAGACTTATCCACGAGATGATCCAAATAAATAAAAGAGAAAACTCTATAAAAAAAAATCTGACACCAAAAAATTAAGTAATATATATCTGCTAGAAAAGAAACTGAATTCTATGACGGCCCACTCGATGGGTGATTGGACAGAAGGACAGATGACATTACTTCAAGAAATACGACCCTGAGAATATAAGTAAAAGATAAATATTACAGTGCTGTTCAAGTTAAAATGTATTTTAAAATAAAAAAATTTTTCCATATAATGTTACACCATTTTCAATTGTCGATTATATAACCTCAATTTCAATAATTTACGAGATGATTTTAATTTACGTAAATGTATTAATGTTTTGTATCTGTTTATTTTAGACACCCTGAAGAAGCAATAAAGTATTGCGAAAGCTTGGTTTAGAAAAAAGAGTACCACATTTTTTCCTATCAAAAGTGAGCCTCTAGTCCCTGAAACACATTTGTTTGACTAAATATATAATAATAATGATAATAATAATTTATTCATCCATAGAGACATACAAATTATGTATCGGACAAGTCAATAGTAAGTAGATTGAGAGATTCCATGCTAAAGGTATTATTATTCACAAATTCAACAAATATACCCGCACTGTTGCGAGAAAGTGACACTTTCCGAATCGAAAACAATGCGGGAATGTAGTTACTTATGCCCGGTTGTAAAAAAAAACATTTTTGTTTCATTGAGATTCCGAAATGGTATAATTATGTGTTTCACCAGTATTTAATTTCTCTATTACAATTCACTACTTTTGATTAACTGTGGTGTTCAATAATAAAAGGAAATGAGAGAAGATATAACAATTGTTTATTTTCAAATACAAGAACACCATCATATTTCATGACGTAATCGATGGTGCATTTTTCATTTCAGTCGGCAAAGCATTATACATACAAATATCCTCAAAAAATAATTTTTTCCCTTTCAGTATCGTAATGTGTTCATTACAGTACTAAAAACAGTGCTGTAATGAATTAATTACAGCATCGTTTTCAGTAACATTTTTCGTTTTGTGGTTGTCAGCAATGGCTTCCGATCCTTTTAAATTTCAGTAGGTAGACGTCAATTTGGAAATGTCAATTTTCGTACTTCCTAACATTCACACCAACTGCCAAGATACAATATGAAAGTCACTAGGACCTAAAATTTGAATTTTTTCGAATTTCGCATTCGTATTGGAATAGGAGCCAATTCTGCAACGAGTTTTAGAATATACTATTATGCATAGCAGTGCACATGATTGGTCTAGTGGAAAAATTCCTATCGGATCGGATAACATAATCATAAAATTTGTCCCTTTTCTCTAAGAGTAACACTGAGAAATTTTGACAATTATTTCGGAATCAGAATTTAATAGAAGTTCAGTGTGATCTGGAAATGGGGCTTTTTCGTTTTGAAAACAGAGTGACATCGTGTTTTTACCACTGAGGATCAGATTTTGTCGTCAAAAACCAGTATAAGCTTATGTGCTTGGTAGACTCGATGCCGCCCCAATTTCTATCATTATCGTAGCCAACAATTTTCAAGTGTTATCGAGAGATCGAACCCTATCCATTCGGCTTAAGGTGGGCGTTCAATGTAGTGTGTTTTTATTTCAAGTTGATTTCGAAAACGGTTTCACTTTGAGAACTGAAATTTTGTGGGTGAACTCAGAAAGGATTAGGGTTCTTGTTGAAATAATTTTGATCGATTTCATTCCGACAGTTAATTTTTTTCTTTCAAAAATAGAAGAAAATGAGCAAACCCATGCTTCTGTTTTATTTCAACAGAAAGACCCATGAAAATAGTTCAACATCCGATTAAAAGTGAATCTACTGATAATTTCGTTCAGAAGATCAACTTGAAATACGAAATTGGCAGAAAATGGCCAAATTCAAATTTTGGCGGGAAAAAATTCCTGCTTTACCCACAAATTTACGTATTTCATAGTTCGGCGATTTTCGGATAGAGAGCGCCATTGTACATTTCATTCATGATTAGAGAGATACTCATAGAACTTATTGTGATAATGAAAGTTCTATAGAGATATTCCTTAAAATGGACGGTGGCGCCTCTATCGGCTGATCTTTCCTACTCGGTTTAAACGCCGACCTTAAATTTTCACATTTATTTATACGAATGAAATCGATGAAATGAGTCTCTCACAAAATCGTGCCATTAGAAGATCGGATTGTTCTTCTGGAATTTAGTATCAGAATGGGTGACCGCTCTAGCTACGATTTTTAACAAGCGCATCAAAACTCCAAACAAATTGATTCATCATTAAAGAAATAGAATACCATATTTTGATAACCAAGTTTCCCCGTATTCCAGTAGCAATGGGTGATTTGGAACCATCAAGGTAACTCACATACTGAAACATGCTGCATACGCTGCCTGACCTAACACATCAACGAGTAGATCAAGTTTCTCCCCTATTATTCTTTATAATTAGTAGGAGTATCTGTCGGAATATTGTCGCCCTTTTAAAATTTATTGCGGCTGGAATGTTAGTAAATTAACAGGAGTGAGAATATTTATGTCGGACCAGGCTGTTTCACGACTAGGGTGAAAAGTTTTCGGCCTTCATTGAATGGGCGTCTCGTAAACTCCGGAAAAATATATTCTAATTTAGGAGAATTCTGATTCCAACTTGAAAACAACATGGACCACTTATAATTCTCGATATGAAAGAGTTCTGTGAAAATAACAGTTCTCTCATTATTCAGTGGAATTAATCTGATTCTCAGTAAACTTAGTCATCAAAGGGCCAGAAAAATTCCCAATCTTTTCACGAAAAAGTAATCTGCGAGATATTCAACAAACCGCGAGCAAGGCGACAGGAGGCAAACAAACGCCCCCTATATGTATAACTTATTTTTATCATAAGATGATCAGGGTTTAGAACGGATAAAAAGGCCGTTCAAAAAGTATGCTTCATTTATTTATGTCACCGTTTCGGTTACAACTTCGCAACCTTCATCAGGACACTGCTATCATGACTAAGTCATTATTTAAATTCAGAATTTACTTTCAGACTTGAGACTCACCAAATAGTCGAGCTTAATAAGCAAGCCACAGGGCAAGGAATAGAATCACAGTTACAAACATGTAAAAACTTGTTCAAGATTTAAAAATCTTACACATTTATGGAACACAATACTGAATGGACAAAGTAAGATATTGATTTCTCGAATTTAAAGCAAGAATCACACAACCTTCCTTGCTTAAAAAACAATTGTCAAAATTGAAAGGTTAGGTTAGTTGGGCACTATGACAAATAAATTGGTCTAAGTGTTTTTTCTTTTCTTTTCTCAGTTTACATTGTCATGTTTATTGTTCTAAATTAGTAGATACATTGTGTTGGTTGAATTTATTATGACCTATCGAATATGAATAAATACTACTAATGTTTTTAATGTCTGACAGCGAGTTCATCGTTAACGCGTTATTTTCCATTTGGTACATTTCTAAGAATAATCTAGTACCTCTCAAAATCCAGGACTGTCACATTCCCAAAATCCACTCCATGATCCGTCTTCCTAACATGCTCTACTACACCATTTCCAAGTGTATTTCAGAAAGCGTCAATTGTATTTCGGAATAGTCAATTGAATTTCAGAAAGCGTCAATAGTATTTCAGATTAGTCAATTGAATTTCAGAAAGCGTCAATTGTATTTCAGATTATATCATATACATTTCAGAAACAGTGTTCCATCACTTGATATGTAATATTCATTCTACAACACCTAAATCGATTCAAGCAAATAATCAGTAATGACCGCGGTTGTTGTTCAGTTTGGTGCTTGGTTTTTGCCTTTTAGGGAATAACCACGAATAACCAACTCAAGCTTGAGTACAATCCTATGTAGTTTTTAAGCATTTTGACTGAATTTCATTCCCACACACTGTTATGGAATATTCATTCCGTAACACTTTTGAAAGCATACTCGTGATTCCTCAGGCTCGCCATCCGAATCATTCACTCGTATCGCATTTTCATTCTGCCCTTGTCACAGAATATATACAGGGTGTCCCAGAAGTCCCGCACTTCCTTGAGGGGATCGAAAGTGAAAAATATTCTAAGCCCAAATATCCATGTTTGGAATTTTTAGATGAAGTAGTTAATCAGTAATTAATTAATGAAAGTGACCAATCAGGAGCGCGCTATAGATGAAAGAGTAAGTAGTTGGGGACGCGAGAGTGAGACGCCAGAGCTGCTGCCGGCTTTTCACGCAGTAAACCGATACTGGCGTCTCACTTTTGCGTCCCCACTGCTTACTCAATCTTCTGTAGCGCGCTCCTGATTGGTCACTTTCATTAATTAATAACTAATTAACTACGTTATCAAAAAATTTCAAACATGAATATTTGGGCTTAGAATATTTTTCACTTTCGATCCCCTCAAGGAAGTGCGGGACTTCTGGGACACCCTGCACATGGAAATGTGAAAAAGTGTGACTTCGGGAAAAAAGTCAAAAGTTCAATTCAGTTTGCAATTTCCAACAATGAATTTAAAGGATAATTGTGCAATTGTTCCAATGTTGAGAAATGCAGTTATAAAATTGATGATTTCTGAAATTAAATTGACTGATCTGGGGCCCAATTCTCAAATGTCTATTGGGTCAATGTCGCATACGACATCACCAGATTGTCGAATGAAATGAAAAATTGGTATTCTCAAATTTCGATAGACAAGAAGACGAGTGGGTAGGAGCCACTCGACATTGCTTTTATCAAGCTTATTGTCAAAAATTAAAATGAAGTGTCAGAAGTTTTTTCGAATTTGCTAAAAACAACCACTCTAATCTATGGGAGATGATCCCCCAACATAAGGGGCCTGTAGCGTTCCTCGAACACCTGTACAACAGAAGAATCATCACTTGGAAGATCGGACCAGTGTGTTTGTTTACTTTTTCACTTTCGACATTGTCTTTTTCTGCGAATGAAATAAACTTTGTACGTTTGCGAATCCTTTTGAAAATGATGGACGAAGAAGTAGAAATTCTACAAGCTTTTCAAAACCTGGGGGATAATAAAGAAGCTGCAGAACTTGTTAGGCATACCCATTGTTATTATTACTATTTCAGGACATTAAATGATAACATGTTTGTTAAGATATTTCGATTATTTAAAGATTCAGTAAGAAATTCAATAGATACCCTGTCTCCCTACGTGGAACCTAGGACTAATGAGTCTGCACTAAATCTAGAAGAAATGGTAACATCGAAACACGTATCTGTTTCATTTTGCAGTATCTGAATAAATTTTGATTTTTGTTTTGCCGAGCAATATGTTTTCTTAGCAGTTTCCATCTCGAACCTCGATTGCAGTGAAATTGTCTTTAAATCATTTAAACTTTAACCATTGAATTAACATATTTGAATGCTTCAACGAACTTTATACTCTTCTTTGACTATCAATGCAGAGTTGCCAGATATCCTTACTCGACATAAAATGTCGAGTGACTTCCCAATGTCGAGTAGTTCACGAGAATACCCAATTCGAAAGTCAGTAGCCATTTGCACTCGACCTTTTGTCGCGTTCTCCATTTCTGATAGACATTTGAGAATCGGGCCCCTGAATTACAAGTGATGTTTTCTCGAATGCAATTGATGATTTCTGGAATACATATGATATAATCTGAAATACAATTGACTAATCTGAAATACATTTGATGTTTTCTGAAATGCAATTGACTAATCTGAAATACGTTTGATATTTTCTGAAATTCAATTGACTAATCTGAAATACAAGTGATGTTTTCTGAAATACAATTGACGCCTTCTGAAATACACTTGGAAATGGTGTAGAGCACATGTTTTGCTAGGGTTTTTTACATCACTTTCATGTTGTATTAAACGTTTTTTCAACTGTTGCGATTTTTGTCTCACAATTCACAAGAAGAGCACTGAATATTATATACCACGTTACCACATTTTAGACTTGGGGTCCTGTCCTTCACTGAGCTGAACAGTTTACCCACAAGGAACTCGTTTCTCACTGGACCAGTAATATTTTTAATTAATGGTAAAGACGTGAACCTTATATTCTTCACATTTTGTGTGTCATTGTCTCGAGCAGGGGCCCCCAATTCTAGCTGGGAGTCCACCCCCATATCCCTTGACTACCTATGTTATTCGCTAGCAGTTGCCTATATTGGGAGTACTATACAGAATGACCCAGAAGTCCCGCACTTCCTTGAGGGGATCGAAGGTGAAAAATATTCTAAGCCCAAATATCCATGTCTGAAAATTTTTGATAACGTAGTTCATTAGTTATTAATTAATGAAAGTGGCCAATAAGGAGCGCGCTGCAGAAGAATGAGTAAGTAGTTGGGACGCGAAAGCGAGACGCCAGTCTCGGTTTACTGCGTGAAAAGCCGGCAGCAGCTCTGGCGTCTCACTCTCGCGTCCCCAACTGCTCACTCATTCTCCTGTAGCGCGCTCCTGATTCTTATATACAGCTTATATACAGGATATAAGCTTTGACAACAGGTCCTTTGGATATCCATTAGTACCCAATATGTCATACAGTATTTTTAAATTTTTATTCACTAATGATGGATGAGAAACACGTGTTATTCTATTCTTCGTTCCCAAAACCAAATTTACCTTCTGTTATATAGAGTGACTTGACTGAAAATGTAAATATCTGCCTGACGACATAGATTTTCTATACCAGTCAACCAAGGGAGAATTGTTGTTAGTTCTCATTACCTTAGTGTCTAGAAATGGGACAGCATTATCAGTTTCCCTTTCTACTGTGAACTGAATATGTTCATTATAACCATTGAACCTATCAAGTATGAACTCTATCTGATTCCTTGGAGCTGTACAAAAAATTTCGTCTACATATTTCTTCTTTATGTAAATCTCAAAAGGCATGGCCTTAGGAACTCGGTCTAGAACAAAATCCATCACTATTTTTGCTAAAATAGGACTAAGTGTAGAGCCCATCGCTGATCCAAAAATCTGACTGTATATGGCGTCATCATAAACAAAGTAATTTGAAGAAAAGAAATCTAATAATTGAAATAAATTGATCTCTAGGAATATTGGTGTTTTTTGAGATGAGCCCCCACTCGAAATCAACCACCTCTACTGCAAGTTCGACTGGTATATTACTGTATAAAGAGACAACGTCCAAGCTTATCAATTCGTAGTTATCAGGAAGTTGAAAGCTGTTTACTAGGTCTGAAAATTAAAAGGAATTAAAGTACTTATCAGAAACGTGGACAGTTTATTTCTCTAATTAAATCTACAGAGCCAACGTTTCGGAGACAATATTTTCTCCTTCTTCAGGGCTACAAAAACAAACGGAAAACATCAGCAAAACAAACAAACACAAAAGATGTGACAAGAACTAACCTTGAGATTATTAATTTTTCAGAGATTTAACATTTAGGTATCTGTCAGATCTACAATTCATAATACTCTAAAATTCAAAACTCTTTCTAGCAACCAACAACGACGTAAAAAATCTTATGAAATTAATTAAGACGGAAAACAGACATGTCAAGTTAATGTCAAATTTGTAAAATCATCAATTCTTATTCTTTCCCGAAAACATGGTCTAAGTGAACTATGCTAAGTTATGTCAAGTAAAAAATCATAAAAATAGCTCAGATTTTTCACGTCCTCTCTAAAATTCACCGTGTCGTTTCTTCTGATGAAAATCATCTCGCTTATATTCCTTTTGTAACCATTGGACTCTATATCTAGTACACTAACCTCTTCGAAGTTGAAGTTGTGTCCCTCTTTGAAGGTATGATATGTCAGAGCAGTCTTATCTTTATTGTTAATGTTTTTAATGTCATATCTGTGTTGTCTAATTCTATCTCTTAAATATTGTTTTGTCTGTCCTATGTAGCTACTGTTACAATTTGTGCAAGGTATCTTATAAACTACTGAGGATAATAGTTCTTTTTTTGTGGCTTCTTTCAGGTTAGTGAAAAATGTTTTGGTGGTGAGGATATTATAAAAGGCACAAACGCAGTTCAACTCTTTCAAAATCTTCTGTATCCTGTAAGATAACCCTTCAATAAAAGGAAATCTGTGGTATGTTTGTAGAACATCAGAGGCAGGTTGTGATACTATTGTTATTTCTTCTCTTTTATTTTTCATTTTGTTAATACATCTATCTATAAGGTACCTAGGATAATTGTTCTGTGTTAGGATATTTCTAGCAATTTGTAAATTCCTTTCATGGTATTCTACATCACTTAACTTCAATGCTCTGTTTATCAAGTTGTTAATAATATTTACTTTTTGTTTAGCACTATGGTTGCTATGATAATTCAACAGTCTGTTAGAGCTACTCGGTTTGTAATACCAGCATGTTTTAAGTGTATGATTTTCATTTCTTATTATTAAATCTAGGAACGGAATTGAGTTGTCTTTATGTACCTCCATGGTGAATTTCAATTTGCTGTCATAAGAATTGAATAAATCGAGTAGCAATTGGTGGCTGTTATTAGGTACCACTAAAAATGTATCGTCGACATAAAGCTTCATCATCGGGATGTTGAAATTAATCTTTGCCAAAACACAAGCAAACAAATCATCCATAACAAGGTTTGCAAAAGAGGGACTGGATGGAGCACCCATAGCTGAGCCAAAGATCTGCTTGTAGTATTTTTCATCAAACACGAAATAGTTATATTTAAAACAGATGTCAACCAACCTTAAAAAGCTCTCTCTGTCCAAAACTGTGAAGTTTTTTATGTAGTTCCAACGTTTTTTAATGACAGTTGTAACTAATTCATTGGATATACAGGGTGACCATTTGAAAACGAAACAGACGAGATAACAGACGAAATAAATTTTTTCGATAGAAATGCTCGGACAGGTCGATTTCTGTTTCGAGGGGGACAACTTATGATGTAGGTTACGGACGCATAGCGCTCCAACCCTTGCTGCTACAACCCCCACCCCCAATTTTTGAATAGGTAAGATGGGGTGAGTGATACCTCAATTCACAGGTATTTTTATACTGATTTCAGCACAGTAATTGTTTTTTCATTTTATGCATTAGTTCTCGAAATATTCATGCGTTAGTTAATTTTATCACTTAAATTAATTTTTTGCGAATAATTGACATTTCGTGCTTCCGAAACACCAAAATTTCGTACTTGTATTTGAAATTGCAAAACATCTACCACTGGGCAAATGAAGTCATACCGTACGCGTTAATGCTACTAGGGTCAGATGTTCGACTAGCTGTTTTATTCACTGAAATCATTCTCCAACTGTACGGTATCAGAACGATTTGAAGTATTGATCTAAGATTCTAAGAAATAAGACTTTTCAAAGTAAAGTAAATAATTTATCAAAAACTCACATCAATTAATTAAACATCATGGTTGTTTTGAAGCTCAAAATGTCGATTTTTCACAAAAAAACACTACAAGTGCCATGAAAACACCACTTCATTTTCAAATACTTAGTTAAGAATATTTCGGGAACTAATGCATAAAATGAAAAAAAAAAATTACTGTGCTGAAATCAGTATAAAAATACCTTTCAAATGAGGTATCACTCACCCCATCTTCCCTATTCAAAAATTGGGGGTGAGGGTTGTAGTAGCAAGGGTTGAAGCGCTATGCGTCCGTAACCTACATCTTAAGTTGTCCCCCTCGAAACAGAAATCGACCTGTCCGAGCATTTCTATCGAAAAAATTTATTTCTGTAATCTCGTCTGTTTCGTTATCAAATGGCCACCCTGTATACGTAAACAACGATACCACGTTAGTTCTTGTCACATCTTTTGTGTTTGTTTGTTTTGCTGATGTTTTCCGTTTGTTTTTGTAGCCCTGAAGAAGGAGAAAATATTGTCTCCGAAACGTTGGCTCTGTAGATTTAATTAGAGAAATAAACTGTCCACGTTTCTGATAAGTACTTTAATTTAAACAAATTAGTATGGATGAAAACCAAACTGATTCAAAGGAATCTTTTATAAAATATCTATCAGCCGAGTTTCCCATTGATTTGGTTAATATATCAGTAATAAAAGCCGAAAGTTTTGAAGTGGGAGTGTTTATGCACGAAACAATAGGTCTTAGGGACAAACTGGTGTATGGATTTTTGGAAGGTCATAAAATTTTGCTGGAATTGCATTTATTCATATAATTCTTAACCTTCTATTTGTGTGATGTATTTTTTGTTGACTAATGTTTTCACAACGTCATTGCTCTTCCCCTGAATTGTCAATGTGGGGTCTCTATTAAGGATCTCATAGTATTTATTATCATTCAATATTTCAAGTGACAGCCTGTGGTATTCTGGCTTGTCCATAGCTACCGTGACATTACCTTTATCTGATTTTAAAACAATTACTTCTGGATGTTCCTTTAGGAAGTCCTGGCAGAAAAAGTATTCTTTTTGATGATTATTAGAGATGTTAGGAGTCCAATTGAAGTTAATTTTTTATGTGAGTTTATAGGTGTAATAATACCTTTCATTTCTCTCGAAAGGGGTCGCGATATTTTCCATTTCCTAAATAGCGTCACGACCGTGAATCATTGCGGATTATTCCGAAAATAGGACCCGCCCCACAATCTAGAGTGCCGTTTTGATCTACAATTTTTGGTCACGATTTTTAGTTAAGTGCCGTTACATCAGGGTTTTTATGCATCTATCTTTGAACATATTCATAACTTAAAAGTCAGAACCAAACTTTGTGTTATTCCAGAGGCTATATTTTGGGTAATTCTCACCGCATATATTGTCAACATTAATCCATATTACACTTGGCAAAATGACAATATCTGTAGGTCACACTCACAAAAATAGTTTCAAAAGCATTCTCGGGAATGGAATATTATCCAGTGTTGATTTTGTAAATATCAATACGCGAGTGATCTTGAGTGTTTTCTCTATTCATTTTTAGTGAATTTCTCGTGTCAGTTTTACTTCCGAACACTAGAACAGATGCTTTTAATTTTAACACTAAAGTGTAATATATGTGTGATATTTGAAAGTTCAAAATTATTGGAAACGAAGTATTATAGGAGTGGTCAGTAAGTATGATTTACATTTGGATTCTGGTTGAAGGAAAAATTTTGTTTTCAATTCGTCTATCTGTGCAAGATGTCCTATTTCTATGTTCCCTTCTGAACTGTAATATTTTCGCAAAATCGTGTAATTTCTTTACTGGACGAGAAAAAAGGAAACACCATCATCATCAGTAGTGCTACAGCCCTACAGAGCCTTGACTTTCTCCAGCCTCGTCCGCCATCCTTTCCGGTCTCTGGCAAGGATCTTCCAGTCAGCCGCAACAATTTTTCTGGCATCCTCAAAAATGCCGTCTTTCTATCTCAGCCTTGGTCTCCCTCTACTTTCAATGAAAAACAAATAATAAAATCAGATGGTAATACCTCCTTATAGAAAATTTTAAATCTGCATGAAATTGATAGTACAATTATTTCATAAGCAGAAATGTCACTTTTCATGGTAAGCTTGGGTCATTGAAAACGAGCCATGAAAAGTAACTTCTCGAAAAAAATATGCTATTTTATCTCCAAACATTTTGAAATTCATGGAAATCTGAATATCCACTTTTGGATTGACATTTGCGATTGTTATAATTGAGTGAAGAATGGAGCATTTGCCTGGTTCGGTTGTCTTGCAAAATTAATTTTTTGCATAGCAACACTTTTCCTGCCGCCGGCGCCGGAGAGATAATTAAGCCATAGCAACTATTTCTCTTCCTAGGCGGAGAAAAGAGAAATAGAACTTTTCGATGATCCTGTCAGTCGCAAAATGCCGTTGTTAGCGTACGTTTGGAAATAATAGTAAACTATTCCATAGGGAAGAACTTGAGTAATTGATAGCGAACCATGAAAGGTCACTTCTTCTTCGAATGAAATACGTTATTTTTTTTCCAACCGTACGATAACATCGTCATGTTTCGACTGATCACCGAAAATTTCTATTTCTCCGCCTAGTAGGAGAAATACTTGCTATGACTTACTTCTTCCTCCGGCACGCAAGACAAACCGTTGTTCTGTGTCTCCAACAAGTCCCATGAACGACGCTTGCGTGTAGCGATAACTTACGCCATGGATTTATTTATTTATTTACAGAGAATAATGCAAACAGGTGATGATTATGTGAAGACTTTCAGTGAATTGATGTAATAATAACCGTGTATTGTCGAGTTAAAATTCCAGGGGATATGGTTCAGATAGAAACATCGCCACATATTATGTAGTATCACTTTATTTTCCATTAATTTCAATTCAATACGTGGTTTGGATCGACATTCATTTTCAATAGGGATCGGTAAAAATAAATTTTTAATCGAAACTGTGCGGAAAGAAGGCATAATTTCATGCCTCTTAGAATTTAATTTTATTTCCCACGTTTGTGGGATTTAATTATTACATATCTCTACATCAAACGTTTTTCCATTGTGGAGATTTTAGTCTTGACGAATTTGATAAACATTCTGACAACATTGTTAACTTGATGAGAGACCAGAGAAGAAATAATATTCAATGATATGTCATCCAGGGAAGCATCCAGATTATTCTTGAAATTCATGATTTTTTCCCTTCAATTTTCATCGTATACAATTGGGAATAACTCGAAAACGATGCGTTTTATTGAAAAAACATAAAAATACTTTTATTTTCTAAAATGATTGATTCTTCGAAAATGTGAACCGTTTATCATTTTCAAGTGGTTTTATGGTATTTTTGCATGAATTTGAGTCGGCCGCGCTGTAACTTTCATACCAGGAGGAATATTGAATGAGTTTTTATTGAGGAATATGCACCATGAATAGTGTTGACAATCAACCAAAATTCAGTTAATCGGTTCCGAAGATATAAACAGAAAAGAGTTTTTTTTCATGGATTTTCGACACCCTGTATCTTTTAAACGAAACCGAATTTTGAAAAATGGTATGAAAAAAAAAGTTCAATTTGATGAGAGGAATCCACAGTTAAAATATATGTACAAGTCAAAGACTCACCCTGTACACATGGTGTTTCACCATAAACCGAACAAACATGTGAAGCCGCGTAGGTGACCCCGAGGAAGTCATTTTTGCCTCTTGTCATATACCACGTCTTCGGACGCATAAGCGAGATACAGGGTGTTTAATGTCAACTTTGAGCAATATTCTGATGACTGTGGTGAGTTATGCGTGTCATTTGAAATGAAGGAATTTCGAGTGAAGATGCACTTCAGTTGCAGAAGTGGATTTTTGATTCTGTTTAAGTCTAGGGAAAAAATACAAGAGCAGCTCAAATTAAGTCATATGTAATACCACTAGAGATGGAATTTTGCCGGCAAAATTACTCGATTGTAATATGAAAGTTTGTTGCTCGGAAATTCCGAAAAGCAACAAACTTGAATATTACAAGAGAAAAATTTTACCTGCTTAAATATCATCTCGAATGGTGTTCGGCATGACTATTTCACGAGAAAATGTCTAACATTATAAGTAATATGGTCACATTTGACACGGATTCCGCTATTTGGCAAATTAAAATTCATAGATTAACTAAACGTTGTTTGTTTTCTCTATGATATTTATTTCAGAAGCTATCTATGAATTGGAGAAACGTCAAAAATTTTATCGCTTGAGGTCGGCGTTTAAAGGGAGTAGGAAAACTCACCCGATAGAGGCGCCACCGTCCATTTGATGGAATATCGCCGTAGAACTTGCATTATCACTATCAAGTTCTATGAATATCTCTGATTATGAATGAAATATACAATGGGGCTCTCTATCCGAAAATCGCCGAACTATGAAATAAGTCAATTTGTGGGTAAAGCAGGAACTTTTTCCCGCCAAAATTTGAATTTGACCATTCTCTGCCAATTCCGTATTCCAAGTTGTTTTTCTGAACGAAATTATCAGTAGATTCACTTTTAATCGGATGTTGAACTATTTTCATGGGTCTTTTTGTTGAAATCCCAGGCAACACAAAGATATCCCAGAGAAATCCCTGCGACTTCTTTTCAGGAAGTTGTGACTTGTGACGCCTTTTGTGACTTCTTTGGGAGGTCGCTGGGAGCTCTATATCTCCTCCAAATGTCCGCCACAAAGGAGTTCCCAGAGAGCTCTTGACGATATCCTACGTGGATATTCTCAAACAAGCCACACTGAGAGTTCGCATACACCTCCCGCGGCGAGGACTTTGAGAACTTCTCATTAACCTCCGCATTGCGAGATGTATAAGAAGTTCCTATACAGGTCGTATTGTGGGATGTATAAGAAGTTTCTACACATGCCGCTTTGCACAGGTAAATACAAGTCGCATTGCGAAATGTGAATGAAACATCAAAAACTGAGTCAGATTAGTCCGATTCCTATGATGAGAATCAGTATATCAGCTATATTATTGAATTGAATTACACAACAAACAGTGTTAAAAGTTATTTATTATTTTCAGCTGCAATAGAAGGTAAACTAAAACAAGCGAATAACTCCTTCAATCTTTATTATCAACAAAAAATGTAAAACAAAAATTTTCAAAACATTATATTTCTTTCTTCCTCTGGGAACAATGTCTCAGCCAATCTTGAAGAAAGACTCCTCTGTTGTCCTCCACGTATTCAGCGTTGCCACCCTCCGTACCTACAAGTTCGGAAGAAATCGGTAGATTTCGGTAGATTTTTGGAAAAAATACGTTTTCACATATTTCTTGTATTATTCAAGTTGAAATACTATTTATCCGAGAATTGTGCAAGAAGTTTATTTTACGAATAAAGCAAAATGGAAAATAGATGTTTAATTACATTATTAAATTAATGTTCGAAAAACTAATATTTCGAACAAAAAATGAGATTCTAACAAAATAAATAGGTATTCAAAAAATCAACACCTATTAAGAACAGCAAATATGCTGAAAATAAACGCATGAGCATGAAATTGCTTGAAAAAATATGGATTTGTAAACGTATAACTCAACTAATGTATCAAATTATGGTATGTTCAGGAAATCTTCAAAATAATATTGTAAGAGTCATGATTTCTTAGAATATCAGAAAAAACATTCACTTCATCAAATTTCGGTAGATTTATGTGCTTTTTCGTTAGATCGGTAGATTGAGAAGAAAATCGGTGTAAGTGGTAACACTTTTGTAAGGTCAAAGGTTCATACATTAATCAAAACGTGAATAAACATTGTGTCAAGTTCTTTTGGAGCACAAATTGAACAAAGAGGAATTCAACAACAACATTTCAATACCCATTCATATATCAGCTTGAAACAAAATGAGATATATGTAATTCCAAACAGTTCCGTGAAATTGTCAAATCATCACAATTCTCATGAAAGTGTTTTGTTTTATTACTATTGGAATTGCAATAATGGTTTCCACAGGAACTTGTAAACCATGCCTATTAAGAATTGTCAATAATCCATTAGCTTGAATTTTGGGAATATTCGACTATACCAACCATTCTTGTACAATCTGTTGTGAAGTTATTACACTCATCCATATTCTTGATAGAAATAATTATCCTGATCACCAATATACCAAGTAGAAAATCGTTTAATGTAAATTAATCAATTGGTTGAATTACTCGGATAACATAGGTAAATGGCGGTGAAAATGATTACGGGATATGTCCTAATAGGTGAGAAAACACCGGAATATAGAAAATAATACTTACTTGGAGCACAAATATCCTCATCGAAATTTCATACAATAACGAACCTCGCACAGCACAGTAACACCGATAAACACAACTGACTAATCTATCCACAAACCCCCTCTCGATGTCTTGCCGTCTTGGTAAACTCGCTGTTTATAGTGTTTGTTAATTGGTACAAGTTCGATTTGAAAGACAAATAGCGCCTGCGTGAACAGTTTGACCCTGTCTAGCGCATGGTGCGCTCTCCTCTACAAGTTATCGCATGGCGAGGTCTCCAAGATATCGCATGGGCACATCAGTGGGAAATTCGCTTAGTAACATCACATAGAGATCTCTGGGATCTCGCGGTGGGAGCTCCTATAAAAGTCGCATTGTAACCTCTCAGAGATATCGCAGAGAAGTCTGTATTGCCTGGAATAAAACAGAAGCATGAGTTGGCTCATTTTCTTCTATTTTCGAAAGAAAAAAAATTAACTTTCGGAATGAAATCGATTTAAATTATTTCATCAAGAACTCCAATCTTTTCTGAGTTCACCCACAAAATTTCAGTTTCCAAAGTGAAACCATTTTAAAATGCAACTTGAAATAAAAACACACTACATTGAACGCCTACCTTAAAAACCAACATGTTGGTTTTGTCGGTTTGAAAGTTTTTTTCGAGATGAAACGATCGTTGCTACGGAAACTTCCTCACTGAAAATGAAAAGAGTGGAATAGTCGTTTGAAAATAAAAGGGAGATGAGAAATACATATTAGGTGTTCACCAGAACTGTGAAAATTTGTCGGAAATTGCTTTGGGAAAATGTTCACCCGACAAATGGAATGATGTGATTGATGATCAACCTGGTATTTCTAATAAAGCTCTCTAGGCATTGAGAACAAGATACAGGGTTATCATGAAAATCCATGCATTACACGTTTCTCGACTTCTATGAGGAAAAGATTCCTGAAATTCGGCACACGGCCGTTTTTCAAAGGGGGAAATCATGCTTGAATATTTTCATCGAAATCGCACTTCCGATTATACCGGAAGTGATCATCAGCTTTGGTATTTCAAATGGAACTACCTATTTTTCTAACCAGAAATGGATTCCTTTTTGAACTTTATACATTTAGTCGTCATGGTTACGAAGATATGAGGCCTTCTATGAGAAAATGGCCAGTTGCAAAAGTCCGCGATAGCATGCATGCTATCCATAATGAAGAAACAAATGAAGGATCTTACGAAAATTCAATAATTTTGCTTCGTATTGCATGGCTATCGAATTATGTCGTTTTATTGTAACTGTCACAATAAATTCATATTTCTGAGAAATTTCAATTTGCAGAAGCTTCTTTCTTCCCAATGGCATGTCCATATTTTTTGTACAGAAATCGACAGAAAATTGAATTAAGAACATTTTTCCCAAGGGTTCCTTAGGTCCATCTTCAATCGTTTTCTAGAAATCTCAATTTCATATGAAATTGTCTGATTTATTCCCTGAATTGATAATGATAATCTTTAACGTTTATAGTTTATGGAAAATCGTCGTTTTGTTTATTCGAACGAGATGGTGTTTTCATTATTTTGTTATTACGGGGAATGTAATTGTATAATTTCGAGAATCTGCGATCTGTTCAATGAGAAATATCCGTATCACCCATGACTTTGTTCTATCCGAATAAATCTTTAACTTTTCTAATTCTTCCTGCAAACATCGAAAATCCCCGTTTTGTTTATTCAAAAGAGAATATGTACAGATTGTTTCGATCTTTTCAGAAAATGTTGTCCAATTTGAAAATGATGAATTGCATTCAGCTGATTTTCATCGTCAATTTGTGATATTGAAAGACAAAACCAATAAAAAGAAAAATTCACAACAAATTGGAGTATATTTTTCATAACAAGTGTTCTATTTTTATCTCATTCTCTGTGAAACACAATTCCAGTCTGGTTTTCACTTCTTCAGTTGTGGCCTTCATTAAATCAGTTGATTTTATTTCTCTGAATGCTTCATCGATACGGTTTACCAATTCTTCAAAGATTGATTCGAATAGATGAATAGAACAAGGCACTTACTTCGGTATCATCAGCAACGGAGCCTCATAGCCAACCAAGAACATCAATTCAGGAAATCATACAATTTCATATGACAATGAAGTGTCAGACGTTCTTCGAATTTGCTCTTGCTTTTTTGCTGATTTTTCGCTAAAAACAACCACTCTAATCTATGGGAGATGATCCCCCAACATAAGGGGCCTGTAGCGTTCCTCGAACACCTGAAGAACAGAAGAATCATCACTTGGAAAATCGGACCTGATCGAAAGATCCTCCCGATCCATGAGAGAGTTAGGGCTTTGTGAAAAGGTTTTTTAGCAGGTGAAGTATTTTTTCTACTGCTTCTTTCTCGTTTTTCTTCTTTTCTTTCTTGTGACAGATATAATTTCAAGATATTTGCCTCCAGTTCGATGAAAAGGCATGTTTTCAAGCACAAGGAGCTCTGTAACATGGATAGCAGCATATTTTTTGAACAAATTCAGTATCACCACACATACACGGGGAGACAGAGTTTTTTCAGAGGTTTTTATCTGTTCTCGTGTATCATACGCAGAATTGTATGGTACTCCGTTTACATTCCCTCTGCTAACACACAGATTTGGAGCGGGAAACAGATTTTATTCTTTTATACAATCTGTTCCTTGTCGCCATTTCTTCACATATGCCATATATTGTTTGATAATACAAAACAGTATGTAATTCTCTCTTTCAAAAGAATATATATATATATATATATATATTGGAAAAAATGATTGAAGGAAATTTTTTGTCGATTTCTGTACAAAAAATATGGGCATGCCATTTGAAAAAATGTTTTTGCAGTTTGAAATTTCTCAGAAATATAAATTTATTCTGGCAGTTCCCATAGAACAACATGATTCGATAGCCATGCAATACGAACCAAAACTATTGAATTTTCGTGAGATTCTTCATTTGTTTCTTTATTATAGATAGCATGCATGCTATATGATACGTACCGCGGACCTCTGCAACTGGCCATTTTCTCATAGAAGTCCTTATACCTTTCTGTATAAAAAGTACCCGGAATTGTAAAAAAAAACACATAAATTTAAATTTAATCATCAATATTTATTTTGTCTCCTTCAAAATAGTCCCCATTGCTTACAATACAACTATGATATCGGCGAACCCACTTTTCCATGCACCGCTCATACGCCGCCAAAGGTATGGCCTTCAGTTCTCGTTGCGAATTTGTTTTGATGGCTTCAATGGACTCAAAACGCGTTCCACGTAGGGGCAATTTGAGTCTTGGGAATAGAAAAAAGTCGCACGGAGCTAAGTCAGGTGAATACGGCGGTTGTTCGATGGTATTTATTGAGTTTTTGGTCTTGTATTCCTTAATAATTATTCAGCTATTTTGGAGTTTTGCTGCGACGCGTTTCATACACAAAACATTAGTCAAAATGTTATGAACGGTCATTTTATCAATGCTCAACTCTCGAGCCAACTCTCTAACACTTGAATGACGATTTTCGAGCACTAAATTCTTGATTTGGATGATGTTATCGTCGGTTGTTGACGTTGAAGGCCGTCCAGAACGGGGCAAATCTTCGACCACCTCACGACCGTCTTTGAATGATTTGTACCAATCGTATGCTTGTGTTTTTGACATACAATTATCACCAAAGGCTTTTTTTAACATTTTCAATGAATCGGCACAAGAAAATTCGTTTGCAAGACAAAATTTGAGGCAAACTCTTTGATCAACTATTTTTTCCATTGTAAAATTCGCAGAGCACTTTTGAGGTCGACTGATACTGACAGCTGTTGTAAACACACTAGTTGACAGATCGCGCTCAAATTTGGCTTGGTAATAAAGGAAGGTCCTACCAACTTTAAGAAAAAAAAAATTACCGATTCCTTTTTGGCGGTTCATTTAAATAACATTTTCCGGGTACTTTTTATACAGAGAGTATCTTCGTAACCATGACGACTACGTTAAATGTTTCAGATAAAAAATGTATAAAATTTAAAAAAAATCCATTTCTGGTTGGAAAAATAGGTAGTGCCATTTGAAATACCAAAGCTGATGATCACTTCCGGTATAACCGGCATGTTTTTCCCCTTTGAAAAACGGCCGAGAGCCAAATTTCAGAAATCTTTTCCTTATAGAAGCCGAGAAACGTCTAATGCACGGATAATTATGATAACCCTGTGTTGAGTTTTTAATTACCCAATTCATATAAAATAAGCAAGTTACCTAAGATAGGATATGTTGACAGTTGTAATTAATTTAAAATATAGAAGCGTCAAAACGTGTCCGAAGTTTTTTTAAAATAAAAAGGTATAAACTTAATATAACAACACCCTGTATAATGTTCAGCATTATAGTCGATGAAATGTCAATACATTGTAAAATGATTAATGATGGGGGAGAATTCCATGGAGTGATTTACATGGGAACAGGTCAGAAAGAAGTCAGTGATTGCAATCAACAGGCAACAAGCGCCCTCGTTCATGCCTGTCGCAATCAACGCATCCCATAGGGTATTGTTTGCTCAATAAATGCTTCCTGAAAAATCAAAGCACATGGAAAAATGTATCGAATTAATTAATGAAACAGATTGCATATAGTCACAGCAATGAAATTCGATAATTTACGCCTAATGCTGGATTCCCATGCATCCGTCATCCGATGATACGATCGTCCGATCGTCGTTCTGATTGGTAGAAATATTCGAAATTGAATATTTCTGTTAATCACAACGACGATCGTATCATCGGATGACGGATGCATGGAAATCCAGCATTAGGCGTAAATTTTGAATTTGACAGTCATAGCCTTATATTTTTAACCCTTTAACTGAGGAGAAAATATTTATACTCTAGGAATCGTGTCCAATGCTGTGATAAATAAATAGTACTAGCTGGCCCGGCGAACTTTGTTCCGCCTAAATGATGCTTACGGTGGATTTCACAAATCGTAATCACCAGTGATCGGAGATCAACGGCTTGGTTCTCTGATTTTTGAACTGTCAAATGTTTCCATGGATATGAGCTATCACACAAAAATAATATGTCATAATATGTCAATCACTAATAATGGCAATTTTGGATTCAGTTATTTCCGCAAATATATTTATTACCCAAACAGAAATTCAAAGACATTTTAAAAATTATGAGAAAAGTTGAGAATGAACATCTCACGATTGGAACTCATCGCCAAAATCCAATTTACTTGACATTTCGATAAAAATTTACTATGATATTCACCCGCTTCTAGTTCTGTTAATAGCCTTTCATGGTTCTATAAGCCCTATGTAAATTACACAGTAATTGATGCCATATGTTCTTTTTTCGACCATTTCAAACCACGACGACCGAAATGCTCGAAAAAAGAACAGATGACATCAATCGATGGCCGCGAAAGCCTCAACAAATTCATCGCCATTTAATTGTGATGATGTCAAATATAGTACCATTCACGATTACGTTATTTGGAATAAATAAAACTATAAAAATAACTAATAATCATCAGTCATAATGTGTGAATAGCGCCATCTGAAGTGGTAAGGATGAAACTTTTCTCATATCTCAACGAAATCTAATCATTTTAGTTTTAGACATCTGTACTCCTACGCTAAGACATTTTGGTTTTGCCCAACAGCGCAGAGTTGTAGGCAACTCAAATAACACACTATTACAGTGACTATAGAGGGAATATAGTCACTCTACACACTATTTGTTTATATCGCCATCTAACGCGGAGAATATCAAATGAAGTACAAACGAATAAGCGGTAGCGTAACTGTAACTGTAGCGACATCTAGTAGCCTTACTCAAAAGGAGGGAAAGCATTAACTGTAAAAGTAAAATTTTCATCGATTTTTTCAAAGTTTTATTGTATCTTATAATAACCAGACCGTAGACGAATCCATATATGAAGTTTCATAAAAAACAGTCCATCCGATCTCGAGTTATAAATGGTGTAACCAACATCTTTCTTTCATATACAGGGTGAGTCTTTGACTTGTACATATATTTTAACTGTAGATTCCTCTCATCAAACGAAACACTTTTTTCCCATACCATTTTTCAAAATTCGGTTTCGTTTGGAAGATACAGGGTGTCAAAAATCCATGAAATTAACACTATTCTTTCCATATATTTGAAACCGATAATCCGAATGAACTGAATTTTGGTTGATTGTTTACTCTATTCATGGTGCATATTCCTCAATTGAAACTTATTCCATATTCCTTCTAGTATAAGAGTTACAGCCTACTCGTCTCATGAATTCATGCAAAAATACTATAAAATCACTCGAAAAAGATAAACGGTTCATATTTTCGAAAGAATCAACCATTTTAGAAAATAAAAGTATTCTTATATTTTTTCAATAAAACGCGTCGTTTTCGAGTTATTCCTAATTGTATACGAACAAATTCGAGGAAAAAATCATGAATTTCATAAAAAAACTGAATGCAACCCTGAATTAAATATCATCGAATATTATGTATTCTCTGATCTTAACAAATTAACAACGTTGTCAATGTTTATCAACTTCGTCAAGACTAAAATCTACATGATGGAAAAACGTTCGATGTAATAATTGAATTCTGAGAAGCATGAAATGAAATTACACAGTCTATAAGCACAGTTTCTATTGAAAATTTATTGTTACCGGTCTTTCAGGAAAATATCTATCTCAACAATATTATCCTCTTGGAGATTTCAATCGACACTACACGGTATGCACATCACAATCATCACCTGTTTGCTTTATTATCTGCAAGTAAATTTAGATAGATAATTAAGGTTATCCCGTTTAAGCGTCTTTCATTATCATAGACTGGCCTGCGGTTCGAGACACAGAAACAGAACAACCACAACACAACGGCCTGTCCCGCCTGTCTGCCTTGCGTGCCGGCTATATCGTAGCGCTATATCGGCAAGAATCAGAACTCGTTTGGCACGCCTAGACGCCTTTAGCTGTTAGCGATTGTGATAGTTCATCCGCTAACGATAGGGGACGTACTGCTTTCTTGAGTTCGCATTGTTTGAAGAGAAAATCGGCAATCTGGCATCGTCTTCTCTAGAGTTCTGTGCTTAGACAGGTTCTGTGCACGGCCTTCTAATGACTTTAGTCTTTAGATGGCCGTGTTCTGTGGAATATCATATCACAGAAGATGAGTTAGGTTAGGTCATTGACCTCGAATCATCTGACTTACGTTGATGGAGTTAGAATAGTTTGGTGAGAAACCAATTTTCATGAGATCGTTCCAAAATATCGAGGAAAATATTAACCAATTATTAGTGTTTATAAACTAATCTTCAGGAAAATCGAAGAAGGAACTTATTTTGGTGGGAGAAATATGGCTTTTCAATTGCAGAAATAATCGGACAGTGTTTTTGTTAGGAAATATCGTTTTTGTTACATTCTTATTCGAATAAGGTTAGTGCTTGAGTATTTTCTAATTGTATCACCCAGAACATCTAATCACCTCAATTTCAATCGAAAAATATGAACTTTGAAGTGTTTCCAGAGAATGTATCCAGGCACGGACTCAGCACAATTTTTTTTTTCAAATGGCTATATCTTTTTAACAGAGCCGAATTCGGAAAAATGGAAAATGAAAAAAAGGTTTCCTTTGGCCTCAAGAATCTATAGTTAAAATATATGTACAAGTCAAAGACTCACCCTGTATATAGATTGGTGACTTAAAAATTCTTAGATAATGAAAGGAGCAAAATTCGATGTTTTTTTTCGAGGAATCGATTAATTTAGAATCGAAATAGGAACTTTATGCAGCAAAAACTGGCGAAAAACATATCGAATTCGGTAGAAACAGATGCTGTACAGACAGTGAGATTGAAAGCCTTAGTATTGTTTTCAAATATTACCGAAGAGTCGAGGGCGAAGGTTTCGAGAATTTAATGTAGTAATTCACCAAAATTTTGCTCGGTTTTCAGCCACATATTCGACTTGCTTAGTTGTAGAAATTGTTTTTCATTAGGGGATGAATCTATCGGAGAATAACGCCAAAAATTCCGAAGCGTATATAAAAATTCGAAAGAAAAATTTAAATGAGGAATATATTTTCTTCATACGATACATTGCAACGAGGTTTGAACTGTCTCTCGACAATTAATCTTACCCAAGAATCAATTAGAATGTTTTTTAGTGCTAATTGAAGCCGCAGGGAATTGAAAAAAGGTCCTAATACCACTCAAAAAACCTTTTTTTAAACGAAATTAAGTTTTTTGATGGTGGCAGTGACAACTGTCCGAAAGATCATCCCGCTACATTATTTACATCGAAAAAAATGTACAATAATGATTCAATTTGTTGGGACGCAATTTTTGAAATTTCAGATACAGATTACGTACAATATGTTCGCCGAATACATATTCCGAGAGTATCGTAAAATAAGTGTCAGGATTTGTGGTCAACAAAATTATCAATTAGTGCCCATAAAAAGAGTAGAGATACATTTCTCATACCATGCGAGAACGTACAGAAGTAATGCATATTGAAAAAAAGAAAAATCAGACAATGCGAAAATATAATTGTTAAGAAGAAATATAAAGTTATCAACAATTGCGGCAGTCTTAAGAAGCTGATGAAAATTTCGATACTATTGAAATCAGAAATCATATCGAACTCAAGATATATTGGACAATCACTATGTGCAGCTAATCGAAATACAAAAATTTTAAAAAAAAATGTATTTAGAACATAAAAATTTACAAAAATAATCCATTTAAGAAAACAGTAGGTAATTAGGATTAGATACAAATGGGCTCTCAATATTTGTTCACATAGTTGAATATTCCGTATTCGGAATTTGCAGTAGACCAAGAGCCAGTGACAAATTATTATATGTCATTTCAAAACTCACCAAAATTTACTTGTTTAATATTCAATATCTGCTCGAAAATAAAAACCATTTCTGCCAGCCCATAATGGCCGGTGTAGACTACCATAAGCACTCAAAGAGGCCAGTAAATTAGGTTCAACTATGTCATAGTATCATACACAAAACTTTCAGGAATTGTTATTGATAATATATTGAATCTATAAAAAATAATGACAGAACTTTTTCGTCCCTCCTAAGTGTTGGCAGAACTCTTTGAAAATTCATTAAGAACAGCTGTACTTATGTCAATTCAGTACGCTTGAAATTTACAGGAAATAAAGAAAATGTGTCAAGAAAGTGAATTATAATCATGACATAAAATGTTGCCGCGCAAATGCGAGCGAAATGAGCTTATTCATATTTGCAAGTCAGACCTAGAGCGCATATTGGGCATTTACGAGACTCATCAAAAGTTGATAGAAAATTATGTGGAGGAAGCTAAAATTCTTTTATGAAATTATAGAATTTGTTTTCAGTTTCATTTACCTGATCCGATGATTAGGGTATTCGCTATGTACTCGTAATACTTAAGCTCACTGTGAATGTCTTATACTCTCTTTTACTACCCTCATGGTTTATTTCATATTTATTCAGATTCGAGCATAAATTTTTCTAACAAAGTCCATGTTTATTAATAATCTGTTGATGAAAATATTTTTACTCATTTTTTAAGAACTAACCATTATAATATTGTTGAAAAATATTCTTCGAGTGAGAAACAATGCAGTACTTTTCTTATTGATTTTAATGTTTCTGTGTGTTGAACTGAGAATTGATGCTGATAATTGTTTGTTTATTTGATGAAATGGATTCATGATTGTAATTCACATCATCACGTAGATGAAAACAGAATGGAAAAATATCAAACGGTTTCGTTACTACAGTGATTCAAATGTCTCGTTTGGACATTGGAAATAGTAAACAAAAAACTGCCTGAGTTCTTAGGGCAAAAATATTTTAATTATTGGTATATCGAAACATTGTAGATGTAGGTATATGCCGCATACGAACTGAGATATTAAGGAACAAAAAAAAGCCAATTTTTGGTAGAAACTCGAACGTGTAGCGTAGCATACCACGTTAGACCTCATTTTCAGATTGGTTCCCGTTATGTGTACTTTTATAAATTTACCAAGAAAGAAATATGAAAAGCGAACCTTTTTTATGAGTTGAACTCTCGACTCTGTTTTGGGTATTTAAGGTGGAATTTGAATTGCCACTATTGTAAGGATATTAATATTCGTTGCCAAGCAACAGTAGTTCCTAGAATTTGACAGGGTATTCGAATTGAATTGAATATAATTTTGCACGACACTCTACACTTTCTTTATATTAGTATATTGAACAATGATTTGTGCAATTTGCAGAGAAGACAATGGTAAAATTATACCTACGCTTCGACAAAAACGAAAAACTGGACAGATGTCGAATGATGTTGATTGTCCGGAAAAAAACATAAGATGCGGTTTCGTGTCGTTGTTTTACCCGATAGCATGGATGGTGATATCGGTTATCATAGTAAATGCTATCAACTATTTACTGATATCAAAAAAAATTGATCCAAGAAGATGTTGAGACAGTGTCTGCAACAGATCGCCCTTCGTCACCCGAACCAACAACTTCAGTGATATCATCAGAACAAGATGAAATGGAGCTAGAGGAGAGAAATACAGAAGAAAATGGGGAGCTGGAAATAAACGTAGAAGAAAAATTGAACTCCCGATGTCTCTTCTGTGGGAAAGGTAGAAAACAGCACCGCGGTAAGGATCAAAACATGTATAAAACAAAAAAGTAAATATACAGTCAATCATAAAAACATACAACGAGGGTAATGATGATAAAGATTTGTGGAGACGCTTTCAAAATTTAGAGACAGATTGTTTTTATCATAATATTTGTAAAATGACAATTGTGAACAAATGCGGGAAGGAAACCGTCGGAACCGATTGGCACGAGTATCGTTGGTATCATGAGTTAGCGTTTGATTAACGGATTTAAGGTGGGCGTTCAATGTAATGTGTTCTTATTTCATGTTGCATTTGGAAATGCCTTCACTTTGAGAACTGAAATTCTGTGGGTGAACTCGGAAAGGATTGGAGTTCTGAATGAAATGATTTAAATCGATTTTATTCCGAAAGTTTTTTTTCTTTCAAAAATAGAAGAAAATGAGCCAACTCATGCTTCTGTTTTATTTCGACAGAAATACCCATGAAAATAGTTCAACATCCGATTAAAAGTGAATCTACAGATAATTTCGTTCAGAAAAACAACTTGAAATACGGATTTGGCAGAGAATGGCCAAATTCCAATTTTGGGGGGGAAAAAGTTCCTGCTTTACCCACAAATTCACTTATTTCATAATTCGGCGATTTTCGGATAGAGAGCGCCATTGTACATTTCATTCATGATTAGAGATCTTCATAGAACTTATAGTGATAATGTAAGTTCTGTGGAGATACTCCATAAAATGCACGGTGGCGCCTCTATCGGATGAGCTTTCTTACTCGCTTTAAACGCCGACCTGAATTGAAGAGAATATTATCCATTCGCAAAAAAGTTATTTTTTGTCACAACTCCATTCTATTTACATGGCATCTGTCGAAAGAATAGCTGCAGAAAATAGTGATGAATATGAAGGTGAATATGCAACTCAACAACTTCACAAAAAAATTGCGAAAAAATTTGAAAAACAATTAGAAATAGTGAATAACTATGCATAATAGAATCATTTTGATAACAACAGATACAGCTATAGACCTCACTTATTAAATCAACAACTAGAAGATTCGGAATTGTTAAAAAAAGCTGCACTTTTAAGAAACATTGTTCTGAAAATTAACAAAAATTCTTTATCGACTGAAGTTAATGTACATGATCTGATAAACGGCGAGTGCTCAATTTCAGAAAATTTAAGAGATTTCTGCCTAATTTTATTTGGTGGTACGAATCGAAGACGCCACAAAAGTGCGGATTGTCTAAGAATAGTTAAATCAATCGCTGAAGACATAATTTATAATGTATCCAATGGTACAATCAAAACGGAGGTGATTTGTGAATAGCACCCTTCTATATATTCTTCGATGAAAGTATCTATATACAAGAATAATCTGGAAAAGGCTTGAAATAAGGAGATATGGCCGCATAGAGCTCTTATATCACGCTATTTTTTAGCCAAAAAGCCTCAAAGTGCGAACACATAGATTATATATATCAAAATACTAAAAGTAACCGTTCCAATAACCAAAATTCTAGTGAAAAAAATTTGAAATCATCATTATGTTTCAGTCTTTTACATCAGAATGTAAGGTCTCTAGGTAAAAACATCAGAAAAATGGAAATGTTGCTCCAGGAATACCAACCCTCAATTATTGCCTTGACAGAACACTGGGCCAGTGAGGAACAACTAAAAAGGCACAAACTAGGCTATTATAAGCTCGTTACAGGGTTTTGTAGGCCTAAGCAATATGGAGGATGCGGTATATTCTGTCAAAAACATATTATTGCCAAAGAAAGGAACGATATAAAATGCTTGAGCAAACCGAATGTGATAGAATGTTCGGGATGTGAAGTGGTACTAGATTCAAATCGAAAAGTCACAGTAGCTCGTATATATAGGCCCAATACCTATCCAACAGGTGACATAAATGTGTTTTTCGAAAGGTTCGTCTCACTTTTGGAGAAACTCACTCTGGAAAGAAATAGCTATGTAATCACAGGTGATTTTAACATTGACTTTTTGAATATAAATGAAAAAATTACATAAATGTTGTTAACTATACTTGGTAGCTTTAATGTCAAAGTAACTGTGGACTTGCGCACTAGGCTAACTCCAATCAGTTCCAGTTGTATTGATAATGCGTTAACAAACTTACCAGATAGCACGTCAAAAATTATTAAAGGTCATATATCGGATTACTCTGCCCACCTATTTCAGTGTAACACTCTTATACCAAAATTGGGAAGTAAACAGCAATTTAGGCTTCGCAGGTATGATGAAGAATCCATACATGGTTTTTTGGGGGTATTTGGGGAATTTGATTGGAGTAAACTCTATGATTTGCATGGGGATAACATTAATGGCATGTGGAATTTTTTTTCTGACGTTTTTTATAAAAAATTTCAAGATGCTTTTCCTGTTCAAATGAAAACCTTCAAACCTTTTAAATCCATGAAAAACTCAACTCCAACTATAAATACATTAAAGAATCAGTTAGATATTATGTATACTATATCACGAGTGGATAAAGATTACTTGGATTCATATAAGAAATTGAAACAACAATATGTTAAATCAATAGTTGACATGAAGCAGAAGCTTTGTGGCAAAATTTTAAGAGAATCTTGTAATAAAACTAAGGACACAAAGAGGCTAGTGAATCGACTAACAAATAAAAGTAGAAATAAGAACATCAATTACCCCTCCATCTCTCCACAAATATACGTAAATGATTCTAATGATTATTTTATGAACATTGCGCCGAAAATTGTTTCACAAATTGATGAAAACAGATCACATAGCTCTCATCTAAAACGCAATACAAAATCTTTTTACCTTTTTGAAGTATCAGAGAGAGAAGTATCTGATGTAGTTATTAAGTTGAAGAATGGTGCTTCGTATGGCTTTGACAATGTACCAATGAATATCATTAAGGGAGCCATCCATCGTGTCCGTGAAGTTAGCACCCACATTTTCGAAAATGAAGAAAATTTTTTTTGCATTCGTTAGTTACTCGTTAGTAACTATTTGTAACCTCAAAATTTTCGTTTGTACCTCAAGGGACCTCAAAGAAAAACGCCGCATTCCGCTGGGTGCTAACTTCACGGGCATCCACATCTCAATTTTTGCGAAAAAAATACGATCGGAAAGTCCTTCGTTAGTAACTATTTGTAACATAAAAATTTTCGTTTGTAACCTAACCCTTACTGAAAAAATGAACCCCCTTAAATGCGAAGTTAGCACCCAGTGCACCCACATTTTCGAAAATTTACAAATTTTCTATTTCATTCGTTAGTAACTATTTGTAAAATTTCCGTTTGTAACCTAACCCTTACTGAAAAAATGATACATCTTATATGCGAAGTTAGCACCCGCATTTTCGAAAATGAAGAAAATTTTTTTTGCATTCGTTAGTTACTCGTTAGTAACTATTTGTAACCTCAAAATTTTCGTTTGTTCCTCAAGGGAACTCAAAGAAAAACACCGCATTCTGCTGGGTGCTAACTTCACGGGCATCCACATCTCAATTTTTCGCGAAAAAAAAAATACGAGCGGAAAGTCCTCCGTTAGTAACTATTCGTAACATAAAAATTTTCGTTTGTAACCTAACCCTTACTGAAAAAATGAACCCCCTTTAATGCGAAGTTAGCACCCAGTGCACCCACATTTTCGAAAATTTACAAATTTTCTATTTCATTCGTTAGTAACTCGTTAGTAACTATTTGTAAAATTTCCGTTTGTAACCTAACCCTTACTGAAAAAATGATAATAATAATAATATAATAATAAATGAGTTTATTTAGAATAAACCAATTATATCACAGAGGTACATAATAAATTGTATTATAACCTGTACGTGACAATAAATTAATTATTTTTCTGAAAAGTAGTTCTATACAGATTGAGAAAAAAAGAAATAAAAAAAAATCATTAATTTTCTACGTTTGAAACATCCAATCAGGTAAGTAGATACTTGTCTTCATCGGTTTAAGCGGTCTAAAATCGGGTAAGTATAATGTCTTTATCGGTTTATGTTGTCAAAATCGGGTAAGTATACATCATCATTTATATTTGCATTAAAATCAGGTGGTAGTTCCATTGTTTGGGGAATGTTCAATTATTATTTATCAAGTTGTTAATGGTTTGTCTTGTTCCACTGTTCATCCAGGTCTTTATCCTTTTTTTAAAAATTTTCGAATTTTTCAAGTTATTCAGATGTTCGGGGATTAAGTTAAAAATTTTTGGTGCAAAATAGGTGTGACTTCTTTGTCCTATACTTTTTTTGCATCTTGGTTGTTGGTAGGTATGATCTTTCTTTCTGGTTGTATATTCATGTTTTAGTGTGCTTACAGGTATTTTCCTCGAAACAATGTCCGAGAGAACTTTTAGAGCGTACAACTGTCTAACGTCCATCACTTCTGCCTCTTTAAATAACTCCTCGCTTGGAAAACTACGCTTCTTTTGATGTATAATTTTTAAAACCCACTTCTGGATTATTTCCAAAGGTCTTACATGGGTTTGATAAGCACCACCCCATCCAACTATCCCATAGCAGATTTGAGATTCCACTAAAGCTTTATAGAACATCTTCAAATATTTAATTTCACTAAGATGCTTGCGTATATATTTAAACTTGAAAAGAAGGCCCCTTATCCTGTTGACAACATTTTTTATGTGTTTATCCCATTTCAATTGTTGATCAATTGTTATTCCTAAGTATGTAATGGTTTTTGTTTCAGATATCGAAGTCTCACAATCAATTAAAAGATTTCCCATCTCCAGAAGACCAGAAGTGTAGGAGCTGAAGACCATATATTTAGTTTTATCAACATTCAAGGTGAGTTTATTGATTCTGAACCATTTTTGAATTTCTGCGAAATCTGTCTGTGCTTTTTGTTTCAATTCTCCCCACGAATCTCCCCGATATTGAAAAACCGTATCATCAGCAAAGCAAATTGCATTCTCAGATTCCTTCATCTTAAGTAGACTGTTAATGTAGATAATAAACAAAATAGGTCCCAACACGGTACCTTGCGGAACTCCATATGTTACAATCTCCTCCGAACTCCTGGACTCTCCGATTACCACTGCTTGCTTTCTATTTGACAGATAGTTCTTCAGTAATTTATATATAGGTCCTCTAAAACCATATCTTTTCAACTTTTCAAGCAATCGAATGTGACATACAGTATCGAATGCCTTACACAAATCGACAAATATGCACAAGCAGGGATTTTTTTGATCTAAACATTCGTATAATCGTCCTGTTAGTTTCCTTATTGCATCTTCTGTGCATTTTCCCTCGACAAAACCACACTGCTTTTCATCGATGATCTGATACTTCTTCAGGTAATCTACTATACGTTTTTTCATAGCCTTTTCCACAATCTTTGCCAAGTTCGATAACAGAGAAATAGGTCTATAGTTTGTGACTTGTGATCGGTCACCTTTCTTATAAAGTGGCTTAATTATTCCCAGTTTGAATGTGTCGGGAAAGCACCCATTCTCGAAACAGCTATTAATCAGATATGCCAGAGGTGCCGATATTTCTGATTTGATCTCTTTTAATGTTTCAGATTTTATTGAATCGTGACCTGCTGCTCTTCCTGATTTGAGCTGCCCTATGATGTCCTGTATTTCTGTGGGTTCTGCAGGCACTAAGTAGAATGAATTGCATTGGATAATATCAGATTCTTTAAATTCTTGTAGTTAATGTATTTCATCCGCGTGAATCTTTCCTACACTGCCATAATACTTATTGAAAATATCTGCCATCCGCTCCTTATCCTGAATGTCAACTCCTTCATAATTTATTTGTTTTATTTCTGTCTTTGATTCATTCGGGTTTCCGCATATATTTTTCATACAATTCCATACAGCTTTTGACTCGTATTGACTAGTTTCAACTATTTTCTGTAAATATTCTTTTTTTGACTTAATTATTTTTATTTGTACTTCATTTCTGAAATTAATATATGCGGATTTTATGATTTTGTTGTTTGGGTCTTTTTTCAACTGTAAATAGAGATTATTTTTTTTATTGATTGCTTTCAAAAGAGAGGGAGTGATCCATTTTTTTCTATTAATTTCACCCCTTTTAATTGTTTTGGTTTTTGTATTATTATTGATATGCTTTGTTAAGGTTTCAATAAACAAGTGAGTAATTGTATTAGTATTATTTTGTTCATACATTTGTGACCACGATTCGCTTTGTAAATCCTCTCTCAACTTGGTATAGTTTATAAAGTTCTTAATTTTTCTTCTTTCATTCTTACGTACCAATATTTTGTCATTTATGTCTAAAGTTAGTATGGTCGGGAAATGATCAGTTATTAGATATTGTAATATATACCCCCTTATATTTTCCAATTTATTTTCAAGGTTTACTTGTTTAAGGAATATGTGATCTATGCAACTCTTTCCTGCAGGACGTGTGTATTCGTTTATGATGGACACGAATCCGAAAGAGTATAATATATTTTTATATTCATCAACAAATTCGTCATCTGCCAGCAAATTTATGTTTATATCTCCGACCAACACGTGAGTTTTAATCTGAGGAATACCCTCCAGATAAGCGAGCAGATCATCATTAAAGGCTCTCACACATGTTTGGGGAGACCTATATACAGCTGTTAACGTGAGGACTTCTTCATCGATAATGGTTACCTCGAGGGATTTACTTTCTCCTAAAGTTATGATTTTATAAGTATATTCTATATCTTTTTTGAGATACACTAAAACACCATCATTTTTGTTTAACTTCCCTTCACTGTAAACAGTCTGATATCCATCAATATTGAAAATTTCCAGGTTACTTATCTGGAAGGTCTCCGATAGCACAATGATCTCGAACCTTAGCGAAAGATAGTCCAAGAAGATCATCAACTCATCGAAATTCTTAGCAATGCTTCTTACATTCATATGAAATATTTTGAGTTTATTGGTTTCACGGTTATGTACGAAAGTGTCTATATTTTCTACTATTTTTGTATCGTATTTCCTCTCATGATATTCCCTGATATATGGATTCATAGTTTCCTTTATAGATAAACCAAAATAAGAAAAAAGAAATAAAAAAGAACAAAACTTGCTACATACTTTTAAGATTTCGTTGAAGCAGTTCTGAGCTTCATACCCGATCTGGGATCCCTTTTATTTGGTGATTTTTTCTTAAGAGGTCTCTGATTTCTTGCAAGTTTCGGCGACTTGAGAGCTTTCAAACCTGTTGCCCCTACGATTGTACTACCCGTTTCCACAGTTTCTTCGGCGGTTTCCCAGTCTGCCTCGCTATTATCACCAATCTTCTCGTTTTGGGT
This sequence comes from Adalia decempunctata, assembly GCA_951802165.1. Classification (NCBI taxonomy): domain Eukaryota; kingdom Metazoa; phylum Arthropoda; class Insecta; order Coleoptera; family Coccinellidae; genus Adalia; species Adalia decempunctata. The sequence goes on along the minus strand of OX637696.1, from coordinate 57,293,718 downwards.
AAATTCACTAGTATTTGTTGGCTTAATAGAGGTTGAGGGAGTTGATGGTGCACTATGTGGCTTGTATTCTATGTGGTTGTTCAAAAGGTCTTCAATTGTATATTCTTTAGTGCCAACTATGAGTCGATTACCTCGTACGTATGATTTATGAGATGTGGTGGATCTTGCCTGGAGAAGATTTGTTCTTAGTATCTTGTACTCATATCGTTGAATTTCTGTCAAATCATTCGCTATGCTGATTGTTGTTCCTTTTAAGTTTTTGACTTTTGAAAAGATGGCTTTTTTTTTCAAGTTCGAGATTAATTCTACCTTGATGGGAGAATTCTCCGCTTTGCCCAGCTTATAGCAATCGTTGATATCACTCTCGTTAAGCTCAACCTCCAACAGGCGATGTATTTCCTCACAGACTGACTTCGGCGTAGTTTCATTAGCTGGTTTTTTCAACCCAAAAACAACAAAATTATTTTTCCTGTTGATTCGTTCTACGTATTCAACTTTTTCCCTCAGAGTGGAGTTTTCTTTTTCCAGTTGATCCACTCTATTTCTCAAGGAATGAAGTTCCAGCATAAGCCTAGCTTCACTAGCTGCAATTGAGCTTTTCAACTCCTTTTTGCTATTGATAATTTCCTCGTACAGCTGTTTTAGGGTGATGTCTTTTGTAATATCTGGTGTCATATCGCAATTGAGTACGATAGTGTGTGTTACTCTTTAGGATGTTCTCGTTCTTACAGCTGTTATCTAGAGTTCTTTTAGATTCTATATAGGTGTATATTATTATGAAATCACTTAGCACTTTATCGTCTCTAACAATTCACGAAGAAATTTTCTTCTCGCCAACCAGGTCGTCAGAAAACTAAACTCAAAATCACCAGTTTTTAAATTAATTGCTACTATTATACCCCGTATTTCTGCAAAATAGTACGGAACACAATTCAATGTCAGAAGACAGGTTTTTCAAATACATCTTATATGCGAAGTTAGCACCCGCATTTTCGAAAATGAAGAAAATTTTTTTTGCATTCGTTAGTAACACGTTATTAAGTATTTGTATCCTCAAAATTTTCGTTTGTACCTCAAGGATACTCATAGAAAAACGCCGCATTCCGCTGGATGCTAACTTCACGGGCATCCCAATTTTTTGCGAAAAAAAATACGATCGGAAAGTCCTTCGTTAGTAACTATTCGTAACATAAAAATTTTCGTTTGTAACCTGACCCCTACTGAAAAAATGACACCCCTAGAATGCGAAGTACCCACATTTTCGAAAATTCACAAATTTTCTATTTCATTCGTTAGTAACTATCTGTAACATAAAAATTTCCGTTTGTAACCTAACCCTTACTGAAAAAATGACACACCTTACAAGCGAAGTTAGCACCTGCATTTTCGAAAATGAAGAAAATTTTTTTGCATTCGTTAGTAACTATTTGGAACTTCAAAATTTTCGTTTGTACCTCCAGGATACTCATAGAAAAACGCCGCATTCCGCTGGGTGCTAACTTCACGGGCATCCACTTCTCAATTTCTCGGGAGTAAAAAAATACAATCGGAAAGTCCTTCGTTAGTAACTATTTGTAACATAAAAATTTTTGTTTGTAACCTAACCCTTACTGAAAAAATGACACCCCTTGAATGCGAAGTTAGCACCCACATTTTCGAAAATTTACAAATTTTATATTTCATTCGTTAGTAACTCGTTAGTAACTATTTGTAACATAAAAATTTCCGTTTTCAACCTAACCCTTACTGAAAAAATGACACATTTTACATGCGAAGTTAGCACCCGCATTTTCGAAAATGAAGAAAATTTTTTTTTGCATTCGTTAGTAACTCGTAAGTAACTATTTGTAACCTCAAAATTTTCGTTTGTACCTCGAGGATACTCTTAGAAAAACGCATTCCATTAAAACTTTCAGATTTTCCAATAAATTGAAAGCCACTCGTAGGCGCATGCTAAAAAGTTATCAGGCTAAGATGTTCAAACTCACGCGACCGGCGCTCTTCAAATCCGAAGACCATTTTGTCAAGCGCAGTTGAACTTTCTAACCATTAGAGTGGAATATGAACAACTGACCGTGTTCTTACTGCTATAACCTTAAAAATATTGCAAACAAATATTGAAAGTTGTGATAACGATCATCAAAGATCATTTCTGTTGTGTTCTCATTAAATAATATCTCTTCATCAAAACCGAAGGTAAGTCAGTACATTCGTTCATAGTGTTAATTCATCTTCCTTTTTTAGAATTTAATTGTAGATGCCGCGGAGTGCTGCAATTGATCCTGAAGACTTGCTCAAGATTTTGCAAGAACATGAAACAGAAGTTCGAGAGGCAGTAGGTAAAACGACGGCAGTTATTTGGAAGCGTTGGAGTGAATTGTGTCAAGACAAAATTTCTCCAAGAGCAATTTATACCTTCGTCAAATGTAACCGGTACAATTGCCAAAATCGAATTGGAATCAGAGAAGAAGTGGTCGAATATAAAGATCAGAATTCTCTCGGAGCAGATATTGAAGAAGATGATTTTTTAACAGAAAATACCTGCAATCTTATGGCGACAGTATTTTGATGAGCTCAGATTCTGTCTCAGACCGATTTGGACTGATATATTTCTCGAAGTTATTACCGAAAACCTCGGCACTGAATGCATATGGATGTTCAAAAAACATAAATTCGGTATCGAAAATTTGTATTTCAAATTTGAAGCTTACTGTGCAGAATGTAGAGGTTCATTCAAGGGTTGTTGTGTTGAACCACCAAATCCTTCCAGTGATCATGCTTTAAAAATTTTTTTTGTCATGAGTGATATAAAACCCAGCCATCATACCTTCGAACTGAAAAGACCTTTGAAAGGCTCTAGAAGTCTAGAAGACAGGCAATCGGTAAAACTTTGAGCGATGGAAAGTTTGCTATAAATTGGAGAAGAGAACAAGCTTCAAATAAGGCTGCCACATTAAAAAGAACATTATATTCTTTAAATGTCTTACGAAAGACCAGAGAAGAATATAAAAAGAAAAACGAATTTTCCTATATATATAAGAACGCTGTTAGTTTTCCAGACTCTATTCAATATCTAAAATATGACCCTACCTTCAATTCAGGAATTCGTAAGATAGGTCTAGATGATTTTTTTGTGATGTATTGGACACCTTCCCAAACGATCACTTACAATAACTACTCAAAAAAAAAGAAGTATACTGTATATAGACGCTACTGGTTCATTGGTGAAGAAGATCCCAAAACCTCATGGACAAACATCAGGTAATTTATTTTTATACCAGTGTGTTATTCATATGGGGAAGAAAGGTGGACAATTGCCAGTTTGTCAAATGCTGTCTGAATGCCACAATATCAACCATATTAGCTACTGGTTGACAAAATGTATGACGGAGTGTAAGACTCCATTTTGTGTGGTATCCGACCATTCTTTGGCCTTACTTTATAAATAAAAATAATAAAATTATTTCGAATATTTTCATTGTTGCAAATAGTTTTTATGAAGGTTCCGACTCAAATGATATTCAATTGAGAAGTGAAATTGCTAAAATTTATTTGAAAAAACTTATAGCAGATTTTGGAGAAATCAATGTTGAGGATGAAGAAGACAAAATAGAATTAAGTGATAACGAAACCAATAGTGCACACTCTAAAATAGTCGAAACATGGATTATGAATATATTCAATGATGCAGAACTGTCCTTTGTCGATAATTTCATTGAGCCTGAGAATACAGGTGTTCGTGAAAATTTTCATTATTCTTTGAATTCACTGAATTCAGTAACTCTTTCAGAAAACTGCTTAAGACATATAAACCTTATGGTCCGCGTCATAATAATGACGCATCATTTCGATGTGTGTGAAGCGACTGCTAGTTCAGCGCCAGTAGAAAGTTATTTTAATTATCTTAAAAATCTAACTTTTCACGGTTGCTTACCTTTGAATCCCGATAAATATATCGTGAGACACATCAAAGAAATTGAGGCCATGATAGTACTGGCAAATGAGGAATCCGAAGGACCGTGTACTGAAACATTCGATACCCTCAGGACTGAATCGAACGAAAAAGATATGGATGGTAACAACACTCTACACGAAATTGAAATCGCCAATATTACCACTGAAAATACAGGAAAGGATACATTATGTCTAGAAATATCCAAAAATGGTGAGCACGATGTAGAAGAGGTAAAAGAAGTAGAAGACGCTAGTCTCGTAGAAAATTGGCGAGGATTAGGAAATCCGTAAAAGAAAAAAATGAGGTTATCATTTTACGCGGCACCTTGTCCAGAAATTCTGGTTGTGGAAGATCATAGGAGGATGGAGCTTCCGCTTATAAAAAACGGAAATGTTGTCAATAAGACAACCACAACTAAAAAACCTGGTGGAACAACCATTTTTCTAGCTAATACTTGTCCATTTGACGCAATTCTTCAATGCATTTTATCCGCCTATTGTGATAGTCGGGATTTCCAACAAAAAATTTGTGAGAAAAAAGATGATGTGAAAATATATAACGTTCTCAATACAGGGTCTTTCACGAGGAACCTCACCCATATTTATACGGGAAACTACTGAACGTATTTTCATGAAATTCTGCACTTATAAGTATTTCACGATGCTGATGAAATCTAAAATATTTTCAAGGCATGAGCACCTCCGGTTTTTCCGGAAATGACGTCAACTTCCGTTTTTCAAATTAGAACACCATTTTTTTATTGCAGAAATAGATTCCTTAGAAAATTTCAAGTTATTTTGATGTAACATTCTTCAGTTTTGGTTGGAAAATTCTCTCTGAGCGGGAAAATTCGAAAAAAAAATCGAAAATAGAGCTCCGCTGAAACAAGAATAACTTCGAGGGTTTTGGATGGAAAATTTTCATTTTTGGGATTTTTCAAGATGTAAGATTGATGTATCCACTTTAAGAATTGAAATCGCGATTCATGATACAGGGGGTGAAATAATCGCTTTCAAAGTTAGGGATGACAAAATCGTGAAAAATCAATTTTTTCAAATTAGAACCCCATTTTTTTATGGCAGATATTGAATCTACGTTGAAAAATAATGTGAGTGTATGCATCACACCCTTGCCCTAAAGTGGATATTTTCTGAGTTATTCACAAAAAACTGTTTTTCGTCTTGAATTTTCAGCTATTTCTTTTCCCTTCACGCCAAAAAGATGAAATTTTCAGGAACTGTTGCTTAAACCATGTTTTAGATTTTACTACCCTAATATGCAAGAGAAAAAAGTTACAGGTTGTTCCTAAATAGATGGCGAACTTGGATTCGAATTTGTATCGGAAACCTCTTTATTTCAACTAATCGGCCATCGGTTTTCTCTCCAGTGATAAATAAATAATTCCTTATGAACCATATGCAAAAACTTACCATGTTTTACATTCTTTTTTTCTAATGATAGATATCATTAATTACATCTGCCAAATTCCTCTTTATTCAGTAGCATGTAATTAAGGATATCTATCATTAAAAAAAAGAATGTAAAACATGGTAAGTTTTTGCATATGGTTCATAAGGAATTATTTATTTATCACGATTTTGTCATCCCTAACTTTGAAAGCGATTATTTCACCCCCTGTATCATGAATCGCGATTTCGATTTTTAAAGTGGATACATCAATCTTACATTTTGAAAAATCCCAAAAATGAAAATTTCCCATCCAAAACCCTCGAAGTTCTTCTTGTTTCAGCGGAGCTCTATTTTCGATTTTTTTTTTCGAATTCTCCCGCTCAGAGAGAATTTTCCAACCAAAACTGAAAAATGTTACATCAAAATAACTTGAAATTTTCTAAGGAATCTATTTCTGCAATAAAAAAATGGTGTTCTAATTTGAAAAACGGAAGTTGACGTCATTTCCGGAAAAGCCGGAGGTGCTCATGCCTTGAAAATATTTTAGATTTCATCAGCATCGTGGAATACTTATAAGTGCTGAATTTCATGAAAATACGTTCAGTAGTTTCCCGTATAAATATGGGTGAGGTTCCTCGTGAAACACCCTGTATATCAGCAACCAAAAGAATGGGCTGCCAATTTTATTTAGAAAGAGCAGTTTTTCTGAGTGAAATCTACCAGCAAAAAAAGCTGGCTAGTAACAGCAAAATCTTTAAGGTGGATTGTCAAGATAATGTCATATGTGCTCTACAGAAAATAGGACAAGGATTGGAATGTGTCATAGAAAGCCATAAGTGCGTGAAATGCACTTACGAGAAAACGTTCACATGGATATTCAAGACGATTCATCTGATATCATGTAGAGGGAATTTCAGGAAGAATAGGATTCCTACCTTGTACGGCCTGTATGTATATAGAGTGTTAATGTTCATGTACCTCCATCCAATTTACTTTGAAAAATTCAAAAACTGTAATAGCACTAGGCGTACTGAACCTTTTCTTTATCCATGTCACACTTTAAGTTTAACAGAAAGATCACCCCTCTATATGGGCTTAACATTATTCAATGCTCTTCCTAAGCGCTTCAAATCTGTTATGAGACTCAATCTTTTTAAGAATAGCCTATATGAATTTATCATTAAATGTGAACCTTATTCAATTGAAGAATTCATTGTTTTTTGTAATGGTGTAAACTGAATTGTTATTTTCTTGACGAATTCAACCTTATTGTGTTATCAATAACTTTTTGAATTAAATATATTATTATTATTATTATTATCATCCAATTACAATAACTTTGAATACGCAATAAGGGAGTCACTGCACGAAAATTTCAATTGCAGAATGTGTTCAAATGCTGTAATGGTAGAAAATGAATACAGCTGTCATATTTTCATCGACACAGGTGAAGCTGAAAATGTGCAGGTAGAAAATCTGCCTATGAACTTTATATGTGGAGAGCATCAGTTCATTTTACGTGGTTTGGTAGCTTACCAGAAGCCACTCACCAGGAATAGCTTAGGACATTATACTGCCATTTGTCGCAGAAATGATGGAGCCTTGGAAGTATATGATGATATGACGAAAAAAATAAAATTAATACCGAAAACAATGGTACTTGACGTCCACCTTCTATTGTATAGTATTTAAAATGTTATTTTGAAAATAAATTTTTATTGAAAATTTATTGAATTTAATTGCACGAATGTATGTATATTCCCACCAAAAGCTAGGTTACATACGATGATTTTTATGTTACAAATAGTTACTAACCAGTTGCTAACGAATGCGAAAAATATTTTCTTCATTATCGAACATGTGGTGCTGACTTCTCATTTAAGGAGTGTTACTTTTTCCATTAAAGAATAGGTAACAAACGAGAATATTTTGGTTACAAATAGTTACTAATGAGTTACTAACGAACCGAAAAAAAATTTTCTTCATTTTCGAAAATGTGGGTGCTAACTTCGCATGTAAGGAGTGTCATTTTTTTCAGTAAGGGTTAGGTTACAAACGGAAATTTTTATGTTACAAATAGTTACTAACGAGTTACTAACGAATGAGATAAAAAATTTGTGAATTTTCGGAAATGTGGGTGCTAACTTCGCCTTCTAGGGGTATCATTTTTTCAGTAAGAGTTAGGTTACAAACGAAAATTTTTATGTTACAAATAGTTACTAACGAAGGACTTTCCGATCGTACTTTTTTTTTCGCAAAATATTGGGAAGCCCGTGAAGTTAGCACCCAGCGGAATGCGGCGTTTTTCTATGAGTATCTTTGCGGTACAAACGAAAATTTTAAGTTTACAAATAGTTACTAACGAGTTACTAACGAATGCAAAAAAAATTTTCTTCATTTTCGAAAATGCGGGTGCTAACTTCGCATGTAAGGAGTGCCATTTTTTCGGTGAGGGTTAGGTAAAAAACGAAAATTTTTATGTTACAAACAGTTACTAACGAGTTACTAACGACTGAAATAGCAAATTTGTAAATTTTCGAAAATGTGGGTGCTAACTTCGCATTCTAGGGGTATCATTTTTTCAGTAAGTGTTAGGTTACAAACGAAAATTTTTGTTTTACAAATAGTTACTAACGAAGGACTTTCCGATCGTACTTTTTTTTTGGCAAAATATTGGAATCCCCGTGAAGTTAGCACCCAGCAGAATGCGTCGTTTTTCTATGAGTATCTTTGAGGTACAAACGAAAATTTTGAGGTTACAAATAGTTACTAACGAGTTACGAACGAATGCAAAAAAAATTTTCTTCATTTTCGAAAATGCGGGTGCTAACTTCGCATGTAAGATGTGTTATTTTTTTGGTAAGGGTTAGGTAAAAAAAAATTTTATGTTACAAATAGTTACTAACGAGTTACTTACGAATGAAATAGCAAATTTGTTAATTTTCGAAAATGTGGGTGCTAACTTCGCATTTGAGGGGTGTCATTTTTTCAGTAAGAGTTAGGTTACGAACTAAAATTTTTATGTTACAAATAATTACTAACGAGTTCCCAACGAATGAAAGAGAAAATTTGTAAATTATCGAAAATTTGGGTGCTAACTTCGCATTCCAGGTGTGTCATTTTTTCAGTAAGGGTTAGGTTACAAACGGAAATTTTCATGTAACAAATAGTTACTAACGAGGTCCCACCGAATGAAAGAGAAAATTTGTAAATTATCAAAAATTTGGGTGCTAACTTCGCATTTAAGGGGGTGTGATTTTTTCAGTAAGGGTTAGGTTACAAACGAAAATTTTTATGTTACAAATAGTTACTAACGAAGGACTTTCCGATCGTATTTTTTTTTCGCAAAAAATTGAGATGTGGATGCCCGTGAAGTTAGCACCCAGAAGAATGCGGCGTTTTCCTATGAGTATCTTTGAGGTACAAACGAAAATTTTGAGGTTACAAATAGTTACTAACGAATGCAAAAAAAAATTTCTTCATTCTCGAAAATGCTGGTGCTAACTTCGCATGTAAGATGTGTCATTTTTTCGGTAAGGGTTAGGTAAAAAAAAATTTTTATGTTACAAATAGTTACTAACGAATGAAATAGCAAATTTGTAAATTTTCGAAAATGTGGGTGCTAACTACGCATTTAAGGGGTGTCATTTTTTCAGTAAGGGTAACAAACGGAAATTTTTATGTTACAAATAGTAACGAACGAGTTTTCAACGAATGAAAGAGAAAATTTGTAAATTATCAAAAATTTGGGTGCTGACTTCGCATTCCAGGGGTGTCACTTCTTCAGTAAGGGTTAGGTTACAAACGGAAATTTTTATGTTACATATAGTAACTAACGAGTTCCCAACGAATGAAATAGAAAATTTGTAAATTTTCGAAAATGTGGGTGCTAACTTCGCATTTAAGGGGTGTCATTTTTTCAGGAAGGGTTAGGTTACAAACGAAAATTTTTATGTTACGAATAGTTACTAACGGAGGACTTTCAGCTCGTATTTTTTTTTCGCGAAAAATTGAGAAGTGGGTGCCCGTGAAGTTAGCACCCAGCGGAATGCGGCGTTTTTCTATGAGTATCCTTGAGGTACAAACGAAAATTTTGAGGTTACAAATAGTTACTAACAAATGAAAGAGACAATTTTCAAATTTTCGAAAATGTGGGTGTTAACTTCGCATGTAAGGAATGTCGTTTTTTCAGTAAGGGTTATGTTACAAACGGAAATTTTTATGTTACAAATAGTTACTAACGAGTTACTAACAAATGAAATAAAAAAAATTTTAAATTTTCGAAAATGTGGGTGCTAACTTCGCATTCTAGGGATATCTTTTTTTCAGTAAGGGTTAGGTTACAAACGAAAATTTTATGTTACAAATAGTTACTAACGAAGGACTTTCCGATCGTACTTTTTTTTCGCAAAATATTGGGATCCCCGTGAAGTTAGCACCCAGCGGAATGCGGTGTTTTTCTATGAGTATCCTGGAGGTACAAACGAAAATTTTGAAGTTACAAATAGTTACTAACGAATGCAAACAAATTTTCTTCATTTTCGAAAATGCGGGTGCTAACTTCGCATATACCTAAGATATGTCATTTTTTCAGTGAAGGTTAGGTTACAAACGGAAATTTTTATGTTACAAATAGTTACTAACGAGTTACTAACGAATGAAATAGAAAATTTGTAAATTTTCGAAAATGTGGGTGCTAACTTCGCATTTAAGGGGTGTCATTTTTTCAGTAAGGGTTAGGTTAGAAACGAAAATTTTTATGTTAAAAATAGTTACTAACGAAGGACTTTCCGATCGTATTTTTTTTTCGCAAAAAATTGATATGTGGATGCTCGTGCAGTTAGCACCCAGCGGAATGCGGCGTTTTTCTATGAGTTCCATTGAGGTACAAACGAAAATTTTGAGGTTACAAATAGTTACTAACGAGTTACTAACGAATGCAAAAAAAAAATTCTTCATTTTCGAAAATGTGCTAACTTCACGGACACCCATCCATCTAATAGAAAAACCATCATCTTACATTATAAATAGAAGTTTTGAAGTTGGTAACTTTCCAGAGGCTCTTAAGCTTGCAGTAGTTGAGCCGCTTTACAAAGAAAGCAGCTGCCAAGATTTTGATAGTTTTCGCCCAATCAGTTTATTATCGTCCTTTTCGAAAATAATAGAGAAAATCTTATCTAATCGATTCATTTTTTCGAAAAATTCCAAATTTTCAATATCCATCAGCATGGCTTTGTTCCTGGAAGAGGTACACAGACGGCTATATATGAGCTCACTCATCATATATTGGAGGCTTTGGAGAGGGGTGAGGTACCTTTGTGTCTTTTGAAGAGTTAGAAACAGAAGCTACCGTTTCGTCATCCAATTCAACGAGTTTATGTCCACCAGGTATATAGTTAGATCAGAAATTTGCATACTGGAGTTGCATTCGATAATTTTGATCGATACGTCCAAACCGTGAATGGTAAAGATACTCTCCATGATACTGTCGGTATAATTTACCAGAACATCACATCGAATGATGAGGAAGTGCATCAAGAAGAAAATGAACAAGAAAACGAAGAAAAACCTCGGGAAACCCAAGAAACTCCTTTTAATTCAGAAGAAACTATCGATGGATCGAGAAGCAAGAGACGAAGAATCTATGATGCAATTAGTTTCGATATAGAGCCTCATTTAAAAAAACCCAAAATGATAGACTTACTGTTACCCAATGATGATAGCCGCCGATTAACAGCCGCTTCATTCAACACAAATTATTCGAGAAGTAGATTTAATTTGGATGCTATGCCACGCGTTAAAAGTACCAAACTTGCCAATGTGGGCTGGTTTTAATAGTCAAGTTATTGATGACAGGAGTATTCCACAAAAACTTTATCTCCAACCGATAAATCTGTCGTATTTCAAACTCTAAAACACAGTCAAAAAATTGCTGAAGAGCTACAACAGCCTCTTGTTCAAGTTACGTACGATTTAGCAATTGCTAAAATCGCTATGCAAATACAATCAGAAGAACGACCACGGTTTGATAATATTTTTATTCATTCAGGCGGATTCCATGTAATGATGGCACATTTTAAAGCTAATGGCAATTTTATTAACGACTGTGGCTTAACTACAATTATGATAGAAAGCGATATGTTAGCAAGTGGATCAATTATAAATTATAGACCAATAACCTTGTCAAAAATTTTTGAAAATATTCTTTACATTAATATCTATGAACAATTCAACCACAAAATAACAATACACCAGCATGGGTTTGTTCAAGATAGATCTACTGTTACAAATTTGAGTTTATTTTCTGAATATGCGTCACAGGCCATTGAAAGCAAGGAGCAGTTGGATGTCATTTACACCGACTGTGCTAAGGCATTTGACAGGGTGGATCACAATGTGCTTTTCAACAAACTTTTGGACTTCGATTTTTCAATGAAGGCCGCAAATCTGATAAGGTCTTATTTTTGGCACAGGAGGCTAATAGTGAAGGTCGGTAGGTTAAAATCAACTCAATATACGGCAACCTCAGGTGTTCCTCAGGGTAACTTGGGTCCCCTGCTTTTCAATATATTTATTAGTGATTTGCCTACTGTGGCGAAGTCATCACCTTGTTTGCTTTATGCAGACAATTTCAAATTATTTAAACAAATATCTAATGTTGATGATCTTGGCAATGTTTACCATTGGTTTACCAGGAATAATATGTCACTGAATATAAAAAAATGTATGGTCGTTACTTTCATCGAAAATATAATTATTTCATTAAAGATTACAGCATAGGAGGTGATATTATTCAGAGGAAAATTGAAGTAAGGGATCTGGGGATTAACTTTGAGATGAGTTTGAGGTTTGGTCAGCAATATAATTGTATAACTACAAAGGCTTATAGAGCTTTAGGCTTTGTCATCCGTAATAGTGAGAACTTCAAAATCAGTACTATTGTAGTGCTATATAATGCACTAGTTAGGCCTCACGTGGAGTATTCATCTGTTATATGGTCACCAACAGCGCATTCCAATATTGATTTCATAGAAAAAGTACAGAAAAAATTTTTAAGGTTTCCCTACATGAGACAAAATAATGCATACTCTTAGATAGTGTCTTACAGGTCAATGCTTGATTCCTTCAACCTTACAATGCTAAGTGTGAGAAGGGAAATAAAATCTGTTTTGTTTATTTATAATGTAGTGAATAACTACAAATATAAAAATGTGGGTTTATTTGATTTCGTGAAAATGAAAGTCCCAAAGATTAGACTAAGAATTCTTACTAATGAAATTTTTGATGTTCATCCAGGTAGCATATCTCCTCTGAATGCTATGTTTCGCATTTGTAATGGGTTGCTTTGTGGTGCGGGTTCCTTGGATTTCTTTTTATCTGATCAGAAAGAGATTTTACGTTGTTGCGGTGGGACAGGTTACTGACGTTGAAAGTTTGCGTTGGGATTTTTGTTGGGGGTTCGGTTGCTTTGCTGATTTTCTTATATCTTTTTTTTTAGTATCTCATGGTTGCCTAGATATATAAGTTTTGTATTTTTTTGTTAGCTCTGTAAAGATGGGTAGTTATTTAGTTTGCAGCTTTACCAGTAAGTACTATAACCCATAGTGTTTGTAAGGTGAATAATAAATAAATAAATAAATAAATATCAGGATTCATTGAGGGGAAACACTTCAATCGATGCAAACGGCTTCATCCGATGATGGCGCTAGGACTGCAAATTTTACATTTCAAATCTTTCCTAGATACAACAGAAACACAAATCACGGATGAAATTATTGCTGAACTCACGAATCTATGGATGGAGAAGACTTCGTATGTCAAGACAACAAATAAATCACTTCAAAATTTATTATCGAAATACCTAAAATTTCAAGCAGATACATTGGAAGGAGTTTACGGTTTAACACCAAAGTTTTATATGATTTACATTGAATTGATTCATTACTATTTGTATTTAAGTAGAAGCTTCCGTACAGGAGATTTCAAATTATACAAGTGGGTATTACCAAAAATAACTAATATCTTCAGTTGTAATCAACAAAATTATGCTAGATGCTTGGTTAAGTATTATGATAACCTTTGAAGATTACCCCGAATTACAAGAATCATTCGAAAATAGATTTTTTAGAGTAAAGCAGACAAATAAGCCTTTTTCCAAACAGCCCATGGACATGACATTGGAGCAAACAGTTTAAGCAGATGCTGCTAAGCGACTAATTGGAATATTACATTTCACAAACTCAATATCGGATCGACAAAGATGGGCAAAAAGTCACGATATTCGAACATCCATAATTTCCCACACATATAATGAAATTGGTATTACAAAGAAACAAGATATTTTTGCAGATTTAAAGAAACATGCCAACCAACACAATTCAAAACAACTCCAAAAATTCATGAATACTTTTTCAAAATATATAAATCCATTCAGTCCAAAATTATCGCAAGATTTTTTTTTAATATATGCAGTGGAAAAGCAGCATCAGAGGGAGTCGCAGATTATTTATTAAACATTGAAACCATCGGAAAAAGTTTGAGGGAAAACTTCATTTCTGAATGCTCAAAATCAGGTTTGAGCAATCTATTGAGAAAATCGAAATCCGTAATTTCTCCTTCGAACTCGAAAAAAACGAAATTAAAATTGGACAACAAGTTCAAGAAGTTAGATTACGAAGAGACTCGTTTGGAAGACTTATAGCGATTTCAATTAAGTATCATGTAGATATTACTAAAGTCCAGTCTTATCCTCTTACACCAGTACCTTTTTTAATGTGCCGCCACATCGATGGAGCAATTTGTAAAACTGATAAATCAGCACTTTTGAAATTTTTAGAGAAAGATACCACCGCTCACTATAAGCCAAACCCAGTAAATGCAGTAGTTATCGATGGATTTTTTCTATCACACACAAATGAAGGATGTACCAAAAACTTTTGATAAAATATCAAAAAGGTTTTTGAGTATGGCAACTCAATTTGGAGGTAAAAGGATTGATATCATTTTCGATGAATACTTTGTTCCATCCATAAAAAATTACGAAAGGCGGCTGAGAGAACATTATGTTAGAGATTACACAATAGTGGGAGCAGATCAAGAAAGGCCTGTTGATTTTGCTAAATAATTGAAAAATAAGAAGTGCAAAGAGGCTATGGTAGATTTTTTCATCCAACACTGGGCAACAGATGAAATGACTTATAAATAATAAAATCATGAATGTCATCGTTATGAAACTATGAATGAAAAAATTATTGCAACACTTTATCCAGAATCATGAAGAAGCAGATACAAAAATAATTTTTCACGTTTGTCAAATAGAAGAAGATGCGAATATTCTCATTAGATTTTCTGATACCGATATCTTCGTTATCATGCTTGGGAAAATGGATCATTTAAAAAATTCACTTCAAAAGATTTGAATGAACATCGGCACAGGAAATAACCAACGTTACATCAACATATCAAAAATTCATCATCAGATTGTTCCCGAGATTTGCAAAAGTTTACCAGCATTTCACGCCTTTACTGGATGTGATTACAATCCTGTTTTTTATAGGAAAGGTAAAATCCATCCATTAAAGCAATTGATTAAATCTAAAATTTATCAAGAAGTATTCACGGACCTGCCTCATATGAATGATGATCTAAATCTTCTTCCTAGTCGTATCTTCATTTCTGAAGAGTCGTGACATCATGTCTATGTACATTGACGAATTAAATGTCTCCAACGTTGACGGTGCTCTGCTTCTCTTAAATTTTTCTCTAGAGTCTTTCCCGTGATTTCTTCAATTTGGTCCAGCCATCGCGATGGAGGTCTGCCTCTGGGTCTTTTGCCTTCCACTTTACCCTGGACTATCAGCTTTTCCAGATTATTATGGCCTCTTCTAGTAATGTGTCCAAAGTATCTGAGGATGCGTCGTCGACATATGGTGGAAAGTCGATCTGTAATACCTAGTTCATTTAGTATCGACACATTCGTTCTGTGGGCCGTCCAGGGTATACGAAGCATCCTCCGCCAACACCACATTTCGAACGCGTCTATTCGGCGTCTATCGGTAGATTTTATTGTCCAGGATTCCGACCCATATGAGAACATTTTAGTATTTTTTGTAATTTGTTGGTCTCTCCATATTTTTGTTAAGCTCGACGTTGCCGTTCTTGCTATTATTATCCGCCTTCTTATCTCACTTTCGCATCCTCCTGTGTTGGTTATGAGGGATCCTAAGTATATGAAGTCATTTACTGCTTCGAGTCTGTTTTGTAAATTTTTTAGTTTAATAGTATTATTTCTATCGACGATCATCAATTTAGTTTTATTGAGATTAATTTCGAGTCCCATCGCTCGGCTCTCGTTAGTGACCAGATCGAGAAGCACAGTCATTTCGTCTTCATTTTTTGCAACTAAGGTGGTATCATCGGCGTATCTTAAATTGTTTATTTTTTTTCCATTGATTGATACCCCTCCATCGAAGTTCTCTAGGGCTCGTCTCATTATGTATTCTCCGTAGGCGTTAAATAGTCGCGGTGATAAGATGCACCCCTGACGTACTCCTCTCTGTACTTTGAAGGTGGCTGAAGTTTTGTTGTTGAGGCTTACTAACGCTTGGTTATTTTCATATAGACTTTTGAGGAGGGCTAAAAGATGTTGTGGGGTTCCCATTTCTTTGAGTACGTTCCAGAGACAATTCCATCCTACACAGTCGAAGGCCTTCTTATAGTCTATAAAGCATAGGAGCATGGGAGTGTTGAACTCTCGGGCTTTCTCGATTAGTTGGAGAACATTGAATATTTGGTCTCTGGTTCCTCTGCCCCTAACAAAACCCGCTTGTTCTGGAGGAATCTGACTCTCTAGGTAGTTTTGTAGTCTTTTGTCTATTATTCTAAGCAGGATTTTACTTGCGTGGGATATGAGAGATACCGTTCGATAGTTCTCGCATTTTTTAGTGGATCCCTTCTTATGAATCGGAACAAATGCAGAAGTTGTCCAGTCTTGAGGCCAGCAGCCCTTTAGCCATATTTTATTACATATATCGTGTAATATTCTGGTGCCATCTTCTCCTAGTGTTTTTATGAGCTCGGCAGAGATACCGTCCACCCCTAAGGCTTTATTATTCTTTAAGTGGCTTATAGCTTCTTCTACTTCAGAAACAAGAATAGAGGGCTCGAATTCCTGATGTGTGTTATCTTCCGGTTGTTGGTCAATCATAGTCCTGTCTTCGGTATACAGTTCTTCACAATATTGTCTCCAGCGCTCCAGAACTTTATCGTCTTCCCATACTAGAGTTCCATCTTTACCTTCAACTGTGAATGTCTTAGGTTTGAATTTGCGTGTTAATTCTCTTAGTTTTTTATACAAATCTCTGCTATCATGGGTGAGTTGGTGTTCTTCTATTTCTTTGCATAATCTCTTGATATAATTGTTTTTATCTTGTCGGCATTGTCTTTGTATTCTTTTGCTAAGTTTCTTGTATAGGTCTTTGTTTTCTTGTGTCAGAATGCCCCCTTTCTTTTTCAGTTCTTTCCGTTGGTTGATTATGGCTATGGTTTCCTGCGTGATCCAATGTTTGTTTGGTCGGTTTCTTGAATCCGCTCGTTGGAGCTGCTTTATTGTCTCCTTGATGGTACCCTTCAATGCCTCCCATTCATCACGTGGGTCTGGGTTGCTCAGTATATCTTCCTTCATTTCTGCCAGTTTGTTTTGCATTTGTTCATGAAATTGTTCTTTCATTTCTTCTGTCAAATTATTCTTCGGGTGCTGCTGGTGGATAGTCTTCAAGCGGAGTCTGAATTTCATGACTAGTAAACGGTGGTCAGACCCACAATCAGCCCCTGGGTATGTCTTACAATCCATGATAGATGACCTCCATCGTGATTTGACCATGAAGTAGTCAATTTGGTTTCTATATCTATCTCCTGGTGATACCCACGTATACAGACGTCGTCTATGATGTTTGAATAGCGTGTTAGCTATTGTGAGAGAGTGTTCCTGGCAGAACTGGAGTAAACGATCTCCTCTTTCGTTTCTTCTGCCCAACCCAAATGGGCCAATTATCTCCTTAAGTTGTTCGTCTGAAATCAACCCGACTTTTGCGTTCATGTCTCCTATAACCATGACGATCTCGTTACTTGGGATCCCATTAATGACATCATCCAGCTGTTCATAGTATGCTTCTATATCTTCATCTGCTGTGTCGGCAGTTGGGGCATATGTCTGCACGATGTTGATGTTGAGTGGATGTGCCTTGATCTTTATTATTATAATTCGATCACTTATAGCGTTGTACCCCAGGACAGATCTGATCCTTGATTTGGGCAATAAGAAAGCGACCCCGTTGCGGCTTAGTTCGTCATTGCCTGAGAAATACACTGTGTTTCCTTGACTTGTGGTGAAATGCCCCGAACCTCTCCAGTGTGTCTCTGATAGGCCTAGCACATCTAACTTATTTGAGAGAGCCTCTTTCTCAACGACGTATAATTTTCCTGTTTGTCGCAGTCCTTGAATGTTCCACGTACCCATCCGAGTTATGTTGCGGGTATTTATCGCCTCTGACACGGCACTGTTCAATACTGCTCCCCCCGGAGATCCGATTGGGGAGCTATTTAAGCCTCCGGAATTCTTTGTCTTGAACACAGCCATGATGTTCTCTTGGGATAATAATGAAAGTGGTTTCCCGTTGCCTTCCTTCATGGTTGGGATGGGATAGGATATATGGTATGGATGGGAGAAGTAGGTAGGACATGATGCCCCCAATTAGGGAGGTGGAGAACATCAAGTGCATCGCATAGGCAGGGTCGCCACACCCTGAAGTAGTTCTGTTCTCTCTTGGGAACGAGAGAGATTTAGCTACCTGCTACCGAGGATGATCTAAATAGTACTACTTTTTTAACATTAGAATTCGTTTGTCAAATATATAAAATAAAAACTTTTGATGGTATCAATAATGGAAAATTTGAATTGTTTATGAAAAATTTTACCATTGAAAATATTACTGAACCGTTTGAGAAGAAGATGAAAATTTTTACGGAAGTGATTTGCTTCCGTGCAAGGCAGAACTTCTCCAACATATATTGAGATCGAAATATATTGCTAATGTCTGGAGAAACGCACATCTTGCAACACCTACGCTATTCAGTACTGAAAAAAATGGTTGGTTATTGAATGATGGTCATTTTAGATTTAAATGGTTTGAAGGAGATCAATTACCACCGACAGTATATGATGCAATTGCAAACGATAACATCGAGATTCAAACAAATGATGTCGAAATTGATGGTAATCATTGTTTGTCTATATTTATATAATCAATACTATATAAATATAGTAGACAGTATGGCACATTGTCAGGACGTGAAGGTCAGGCCTTCTGAACATTTGATTTAATTTTGTTTCAATTATTATCCTCATTAGTCTGCAGTAAATAAATTCAGCTACTCCCGAAGCAACAGTGAGTCATTCCTTGTTTTTATAGATTATATATATAGTATATACGTATTCGAAATCTGCAAATACTGCAAAGATATACAGGAGGTTCCATATAAATAAAAAAAGTTGGGGGTATTTCCGGTTTGACCGGAAGTATATCATCAAAAGAAAAATTTACATCAGATGCATTTTGCGTCATTGCACTAACATACAAAATTTCATAAATATTGTCCTTTTCGTTCAAAAGATATTGGTTCCATATATCAATAGTATATACAGGGTGAGTCTTTGACTTGTACATATATTTTGACTGTAGAAAGCGTCAACATTAATGGTGCTGATGAAGAAACCACTGATACAGACGACGTAAATTTGATGCATTATCTATCTGAAATCGAAAAACAATCAATCATTCTGCATTAATAGAGCTTTTCGTTATATGAAACCTGGCTATTCCTAATCTTCTTCCTACAGCTCCAAGAACATTCTTAAATACTCCCCAACAAGTTTAATTGGTAACACTTGAGAAAGGAACTTATTGGTAAAATGGTCTAGTATTCAACTTAAAAATTTATTTGGAAAATATCCAGAAGTTAAACCGCTTGCGTTTTCTTGGAGACTATTCAGCGCAAGCTTTCACTGAAGAGGACTGTTTTTTTTTCTTTCATTAATTTTTATTTAGTTTCAGGAGTAGCCAATTTTAATGCTAAACATAATGCTAATGCAAATCCAATTTGTTTCGAGCACCGAATCACTTTCACGTTGTAATTTAGAGGCAAATCTTCTTGGAAAGGATAACTTGCGATTCTTTTTACAGTTTGTAGGCCCATTTATCAACCCCTTTCTTTTATTTTCAACTGTTTCCACTATTTTGACATCTTTTATGGTTTATTATATAAATACCTGTCTATAAATTTCACGCTGGGAAGAATCTGTATACAAAAGTTATTCGAAACACAATATAACTAAATGATTGTTAACTGTCGTACCCCAAGCACGCTAAGCGATAATTCTGTTCTATTATGTAGTTTGCCAACACGCTATAGGATAACGCGGATATCTAACGTACAGTGTTGTTAGCTTGGGCAGTTAGTAGTTATATCATTGTTTGAACAATGGTTATATTATACCAACATTCATAATATTAGGTGCAATAAATAGGTCGTAGACTATTTATTTTATTATGATACACCTTGAAGTTCAAAACGTGTTGCAAATCAATTAAAAAAGTCAGCAATTTTTTTTCATTATACATCATCAGAATATTAATCATGTCATTGTCATCTCTGACAAACAAATCGTTGGGAGATGTAATTTCTTGAAGTTAGAATAACTTCGCAAAAAATTTGACAAGAGCGCCGAAACAACCTGACCTCACGTCAGAGTGCTTACAACATTTCTTCACCAGGACAAAAATTTTTTTAACAATAACTGAAATATTATTGCAATAAATTTTATGTCGCGTGCACTTTATGCAAAACAGCGACATGTGTTGAACAATTCACCATTTATACTCGTGGTGTGTAGTATAAAATCTGGCAACATTCAGAGGTGGTCAAGAATCAAAACCTAGCAATGACTCTATCAAATGCAATGGTATGGCGCTGTATTGAACAACATAATAAAACTTTAATATCGTATACAGCTCAGAAGGAGATAGAATCATTGTATAAGGTCTTTAAAGTGTGTTCAACCATATACGCCATTTTATTCAACTTTCAGATGTTCCGAAACCGCCGCCATTGTGAGAAAAACATAAATAAACGTGAAAAGGTGGATTAAAATTTAATTTTTAAGAGAAATGTAGAGATTTTCTTCTGCTTTTACAACAATCTCAATATATGTTTTATTCTTAGTTGAAAACTAAACAAAGAAAACATAATTTGTTATTCTTTATCTTTTAATAATATCAATAAAATGTATAATAAACTGAGGCGCTTTAATTTTCTATCATTAATGTATAATATATTGTCAGAAAATTTAGCTGCGCAAATAAATTTAGCCCCTGGACTAGCGACAAAGATCCTCAATATGTTCAATCAACAGATACGATAATAACTCCGCCGCCATATAATGTCGCTGGCATATTATGATATTGAATCTTAAACCTCTGTCTCTGTCATGACTCAACGCAAACGTTGACATACCTCTTTATCTAATAAAATATTCTTGTGACAATTCTATTCCCAATTTCAACAGTAGACAACAAAACTATTTTATAAGCGATTCTTTCTGCATCATAAAATAATTTCTTAGTAGTTCTATAAATGTTCGTTAAATACTCTCAAACCGCAGAATAAAAGAACTGCTATGCAAAAGTTTCATAGCAGTTGCCAAATAGTTTTGTAAATGTATTGTAAAAGTAATTTTGAAGACATCCTTATAGGACAGTTTTATAGTGATAATACGGTTGTATAGTTAACTATAGAACTTTCCTAAAAGAACTGATCTGTTGTATAAACTGGGGCCCTTTTTGGTTGTAAAGACATTGTATAGTGGTTTATAGCCGCATTATAAGATTTTAACGTTTCTATAAGATATGCTGCATAGCATTTCTCACAGCCTTTATAAAATTAGTTTTGCTAGTTGGGTTGTATCTTCTTTACAGGCGTGCAGAAATTTTCAACAAAAACTTTTTTTTTGAAAATAAGTTAGTTTAAAGTTGATTTAAGTATGTACTTAGTCATGGCTCTTTCTTTGAATTGAAACATTTTACTATCAAAAAAATACGGGTTGATGAGGATGGCACAGGGTGCAACAGGAATCCTTGGAAATGCATGAAAAATTAGTAAAAGTGAAACAAAAATTGACCTGTTTCAGGATTTTGTTGCCAAATATCTTTCTTCTGAGAAAGTGAATTTGTTCCATAATTTTGACGCGCACTGTATGTTGATGACACCTTCTTGGTTGTCCCCGTCGAAAAGTGTGACTGACGAACAGAGATTTCCACAATAAAAAATCTCATCTACAGATCAATTAATTTGAGTGACCCGTAATTTCATGCCGAAAATTCAGAAAAAAATTAAGATTATATGTATTGAGAATAAACATCTACTTACTATCTCTGCTCAAGAAGATCACAACCCCCTATCAGAACCCCTGTGAAAAACCAGCCAATGTTAACACAACGGTCAGAGTGCAGTATTTAAAATTCTTCTATAATATACCTGGTCTCACCAGCAGGTTTTCAAGACTTATGAGTCAGTTCTCAAACAACGTTAAAATCGTTATTTATTTGGTACCTACTCTTGTGGCAGTTTGTTTTCCACATTGAAAGATTTTAAAGATCCTGTTTCACATTGGCGGTTCATCATTTCCAGAAAGCTCATCATTTTTACTTTCAAGAAGTTATAGTCTGTTACAGTCACTAGACTGTTGTCATTACGGTTATTTCTATTTTAGACCCTGAAGAAGTTCCAAACCAGAACGAAAGCTGGGTTAATCAATAAAGAATGATATCTGAGTTTCTACTGGACTTCCTAACCGATAGACTTTTCTCCAGTCTTAATTAATACGAGCCATAAATGACTTGTGCTTTCTAGTTTGCCAAACTTCAATTTGGCAACCACAGAATATCAAAAGAGGAAATTATGAGATCTCAAATTTGTTTCTAGCAGTGAAGGTATGGAATAAAACGTCGACAATTATTTCCGTGCATGTAAATGAAAATTGTGATTCCTTTGAAAAAATTTTTCAATAGTCGTGGACAAAGCTGAATATTCAACTCACATAATAACGCTATTAGTCACTTGGATGATTCACTAAACTCGACTCTGTCTCGTCGTGTGCACCTCATCCGCGTGAATAATGGCCATTCATTTTCATGAAGTCGTTTAATAATATACTATTTTGAAGAAGCTTATTATCGTAAGCTCCATTCGAGTGGCTCACCAGTTTTTATTTATTCATTTCAGGGCAGGCTTGTTGGCCATATTCCAGAGCAGAGATTTGATCGTTGTGAGGTGACCAACATTCGATAAAGTGGCGGCGGATAAGGGCAGTACCACGGGCTCGATAGCGGCATGCACAGCGGTGTCCATGCAGACCGAAGTTCTTGGCGTATACCTCCTGATGAAACGCTTCAGGTGGCCGACCCGAAGGCCAAAAAGGCCGAGGTAGGTGAAGAAGAGGTCAGTACTCGACAACATGTACCACTGCACCCCAGCAAGTTATTTCCTGGTTATGGTAGACAAGTATATACATTTAGATCTATTTTTCAGTTTCGTTTTTTGTCCTGCTGTTATGGACCTGAACTTGAACCAATATTTTGATGATTTAGAAAATATATCATGAACTAGGATTTTTGATGAATAACAAACCTTTTCACAGGGCATTTTTCCATAATTCTACTTTGTTCATAAAATTACTGCGTTCTATCATCGAAAATTTCAATGCTTATTGACAAATCTCCAACTTTTATCTCTTATCTATTTCATCTGATAATGATTACACTTGACATAAATCATCGACACGACGTCACATAATAGATTAATTATTATTTATTTATTTTTTAACGTCCGTGTGAGGGGAAACCCTTTATGGGCATTCTCGGTAGTGTGAGAATCCAGGATCTTGTTTGGCTACTGTGCGCCAATACCTCGGCCAGTGATCTACAGACCGGGATAACCTTCAGTTCATCCACGTAGTTTGCTCTCATTCCGCTGAGACGTCCTATGATTAGTACGACCATCCTAATTTTATGACCTGGGTATAAAGTTCCAAGCTCGAACATAAGGTCTTTGTATTTTTGCCTCTTCTGTTCTTCTTTCATCACAACATTCTTTTCAGCAGGGGAGGAGAATTCCACGACAAATAACTCCGTCAGCTCCTTGTCCAGCAGAAGTAGGTCTGGCTTAACAGCATTAATCTGCCGTGTTGTTGAGACAGGATAGTTCCAGCATATGCGAGCTCTATCGTTCTGGACCATCGCTTCAATCTCCAGATGCACATATGGTAGCACCGGTTCTTTGTCTATCCGATATGCGGCTCTCAGATGGAAGTATAGAATTCGGAGTACCGCGTTGTGTCTTTCTACATACCCTGATGAAGCATGGACTCTGTAGGCGGAAAGGATGTGCATAATCGTTTCCTGTTGCCTATGGCAAGCCCTGCAAGTTGTTAGGGAGTCCATTTTAATTATGTTCTTTTTAGACCATCTCGTATTCAGTACTCCATCTTGACACGCCATCACAAATCCTTCTGTCTCTGACTTAAGGCTAGCTGACTAGAAAGGCGAAAGACAATTCTTCAGACAGGTCCTGGTCTTTTAAACTCCCGAAGTATATGGAGTGCATGGTCTTGAGGTGAATACAGGCTATTCTGACGTGACGGGATTCCACGTCACGTCAGACGTGTAGCAGTGCTCACATTGGCCTAATATGAACGTGAACGTCAAAATGTGAGTGATATAAAAATGCAACACATCGTTCTGTGCGTTCACGTTCATATCAGGCCAATGGAAGCACTGACGGTGCCTGACGTGACGTGAAATCACGTCACGTCAGAATAATCTGTATTCACCTTTACTCATATGATGTTCGAGTAATGTATCTGACTGAGACTTTCGGATCAGTCTTGCTAGACTTCTTTGGTCCGCTTGAGTGATCGGTGTTCCAGCGAGCTCAGGATTGATCGATACGCCGGTTATGCTGAGCTCCTCCAGGACCCTTTGTGCCGCTCGGAATAGGAAGGCTCCATGGTTCGCAATTTCATGCTGAGCGACAAATTTCAGAAGCGGATCGTCATTTCTTAGAATCCTTACGGCCATTTCCAATGTTTGTTGATAGTGTTGATATTCCAAACATTGCAATCCTCTACCCCCTGGCTTCGGGAAAGGTATATATCCTCTGTATTGAACTGTTGGGATGTAGGCTACGATTCATGTTCATCGTTTCCCTTGTTGACCTATCAAGATCGAGGAGTTCGTTTACCTTCCAGTTCAAGAGTAGCTGAGAATCGGGATGGCTCTCTCAACTCAATTGTTAGTGGTATATGAGTGTTATGCAGAATAATAACGGGCTTAGCGAATCTCCCTGAAAAACTCCCCTCCTGTATCTCACCCATCCCGTATTCGACCCTCTGCTCGGATGGCAAACTTCGTTTTCCACAGCGCTATGATGTTTTTTATGGCGTGGATGATGTAAGGGTGGACTTTCAGCATTTTTAATAGCCGTATTATCAGTTCGTGCGGCAAGGTGTCATATGCTTCCGCGTAGTCCAACCATGATGTGTGTAGGTCGCGCTTGTAGTATATGGCGTCTAGACATACGCTCTTGATTGGGCGGTAGTTTTTGGGTTGCCCTAAATCACCTGATTTTGGTATCAGCACTGTTCTACCCTTTACCAACCATGACGAAATGGGCTCACGCCGAGACAGCATCCCTCTGAATAATCTTGCCAGATGTTGATGTGTAGCTGGAAATCTCTTCCACCATTAGTTTTGAATACCGTCTAACCAGGTGCTGTGAAATCACGCTTGTTCTTAAGGGCTTTTCTAAGATCTTCGGTTGATATTTCAGAAAGTTCATCGTTCTGCTGTTGGTTTTGATCACACATCTGCTGGAATCTGAGAACTGCTGGAGTTTCCCTGGTTTCTGCTCGTTGTTCATACAGGCTTTTCCAAAATTCTTCGACCTCTTGAGGTGATGGTGGGTTCTGTGTCTCTTGTTGTTGGGGCTGAAATAATTTCGATGGTTCTGCATTGAAGATGTTGTTATCTGCAATCCAATAATTATTATTATTCTTCATCGGTCTCCCGTTCTCAGCTTGAGCTGGTAATTCTTCTATGAACCAGTGGAAAAACATTTCAGTTCCTCCCACTAGTTCAGAAATTTCCGCACGATGTGATAGGTTTGCAAATCCACAGCCTGCTGTGCACATCCCGCGATCTTCTGGGATAATTCGATCCCTTGAAGATTTCTCTTCAATGATTCCCTTCCGTCTTCTGAAGTTCCGGATGCCTCTCGGTGAACTCGGTATAGAGGGAGTATCTCCATCCAGGAAGTGGTTTGTCCTCGCAATTTTTCACGTAATGAAAAGCTCGCATTACTTCAATATTCATTTCGCGGCTCCATTGGATACGTGCGTTGCGAGCTCCCCTGCGGGCAGTCCTCCTCACGGTGATCGAGCCAGCAGGTGGAGTGGCATCTCGATCTTCTGCCATGATATCGGTTTCCACCTCTCGTTCATGGGTTTGCCACCATATACCCTTGGTGGTCCAGGTAACTCGGGCCGTGGGGACGTCACCCCCCACAGGTTTGCAAAGCTACAGCCTGCTGTGCATAGCCCGCGATCCTCTGGGATATTTCGATATGTTGAAGATTTCTCTTGAATGATTTTGACATAACTCCCCCTCAGCTGAAATCACCAACGGCACAATAGTGACCTTCGACAATCGCCACATATTCTTCAGATCTACTGCCAATTTCTCGTACTTCGTTATTTTTTCGGACTCGGTTCTTCCTATGTTATGAGTCAATGGTACTGCCACATCAATTATCACCCCATACTTCTGATCCTTCTCAATGAATACAAGGTCCGGTCTATTGTAGTCCACTGTTCCATCTGTTGTTATGGGCCTGTTCCAATAGAGAACCGCTGCGTCCGTTTCTAACACTGCTGCAGGTTAATACTTTATAATATGGCGGACAAGTATACAAAAAACCATGCCTAAGAGCTAACTGCTGGTGAACAATTTTTGCCACTTGGTTGTGTCGGCCCAGATATGCGTTGTCAGCAAGAACTCGACAACCGGCGATTATATTGTGAATACGAGACGTGCGAACGTGTGTGAGGTGCTCCACTGTTTCGGTTCTGATTTTGTGGCAGAACTGATTCAATTTCATAATAAAGTTGCCTTTGATTCCTTTGAGGACAACCTTAATTTCTCTTATTTTCACTACGGATTCTCTCAAACTATAATAACAACACAGTTTATGTTTACGTTTCTTCATTATTCAATTTCCCCAGTCGCATGACCTTGAATTCAATTCAACTGTCTTTCTGCGCTCCGCGCACGACTCGGGTTGTTAGGTGAAGCATCCAATATCCGATTTATATTTCTACTCTGATCACTGGTCGTCGCTGGCGGGTGCAGCTTTTTTCCTTTCTCTTACCTTTTCCTTTTCCTTGCCGCGGTCTTCCATCTCTGTGCAAGTCCTTCTTATAGACCCAAGAAGGTGAAGTGTCTTCTTGTTTTCCATCCAACAACTTGGTTTTGCGCCCGTTTGTATACACGATGCCGCGCACCTGTGCAGCTTGTAGCAGATCCCTTTCTGCTGCAGCTCCTTCGGTTTCATGTTTCAAATGTGAAAAGCTATTTCATCATAGCTGCGTTAACCTTACTGAAGCTGATGTTTCCTTTTTGGAAGAGAGAGATGATAAATGGTCTTGTTCCGTTTGTCACTCAAGTGAGAGGTTACTTCGGGGTACCTCTGCTGGTCAACGTCCAATATCACCATCCGTAAATGCTGTACCAGAAAAAAGACTTCTGCGAAGTAACTCGACAAACCAGCGTCCACTATCACCAACAGTTGAGCCTACCCCAGCTAACTCTTCTGCTGAGACGCTGACAGTGAGGCATTTTGAAATTCTGATGGAGCAGATGAGAAACTTGTCAACAAGCGTATCACGTATTGAGAAACGTCAGGATGATCTGTTTGCCCAGATATCTAGCTGCACCGACGCTATCGATAGGCACTCATTGTTGCTTACTACACATGAGTCAGAGCTGAAGTCTCACGGAGAAGTTATTGGCGACCTTCGTGAGGGTCAGGTCGTTATGTCCAAGGAAATATCCAGTATAGTAAATAAGGTTGCTAATCTCGAGTCTACACTAAGTGGCAAGCATTCAACTGATGCCGTTGCTCTTGATTCAACTCCTGAAATTCTGGACCGGCTGCGCAGATCCCATAATGTAATTATTACGAACTTG
Organism: Adalia decempunctata; assembly: GCA_951802165.1. Taxonomy (NCBI): domain Eukaryota; kingdom Metazoa; phylum Arthropoda; class Insecta; order Coleoptera; family Coccinellidae; genus Adalia; species Adalia decempunctata. The sequence goes on along the minus strand of OX637696.1, from coordinate 57,265,998 downwards.
CCTGAGGGAGCTGGGGGAGAGGTGGACAGAGGGGAGGTCTCCAATATCATTGATCACATACAAGAATCTTCTAGTAAATCGTTGTTAAATGTCGTCAGACTTCCAGCCAAAGACACGAGCCGACCAAGATGGACGAAGTTGTCATTTTCCAATCCCGAAGTTGCTGCAAGTATCCTGCGCCATAAGACTTGTCTTCGAGGGCATCCTCTTTATCGGGATATAATCATCCGAGAGGATCAGACGAGGGACCAAATCGCCAGGCTCAGGGCGCTCAGAGAGGAACTGAGAGGTAGGCGGGCGCGGGGAGAGCATAACCTCACCATCAAATTCATCAAGCAAGTTCCGACGATTGTATGCAGTGGTGAGCATTCTCCCAAGCAGCCAAAAAACTAAATCATCTGAGTGTCTGGCCCATATTGTACACTAACATCCAATCGATCTCACCTAAATTTCCAGAACTATTGACTTTCGTACAAATGCAGAAGCCATACATAATATTCATCACGAAACGTGGCTCAGACCAACCATTAGTGACTTGATCTTTTCTATCCCGGGATATTCCCTTTTCCGTCACGACAGCAGTGTGACTTTGGGTCACCGGGGTGTCTGTGTTTACATAAGTGACGAGATCACAGAAAGTTTCAACTTGCATATCGAACATCAAGATTGGCCAGACATAGACAACTTATTCATTAATATCTCAAATGATCATACTTCCATTTTGGTTGGATGCATATATAGACCTCGTCCCTGTCCCTTAGACTTAGAATGTGTTCAATATCTCTCGGACGTTGTCACTCGTCACAAAAATGTTCTGATCACAGGGGACTTCAATTGCCCTGATGTTGATTGGTCTCAGCCTCACTTGATTTCACAGAGTTCACCATCCCGCCCATATGTCGAGTTCATTCATAATTCTGACTGTCAACAACTTGTCTCTTGTCCCACAAGGTACAGAACTGGTCAAGCACCTTCTCTTCTGGATCTCTTCATAGTGACTGACCCGAACCTTCTATCTGATCTGATCTATATGCCTCCGCTTGGAAAGTCCGACCACCTAGTAATTACTACAGAAATTCAGATACAGGCCGTTCCACAAGTTAGAAAACACGAGCGAACTCTCCAGTTTATTGACTACGAGAAAGTTTCAGAATACCTTAGTCGGGTCGACTGGGAGATAGCATTCTCAGGTGCATGCGATGTTGACTCCATGTGGAGGATATTTCTCGGTTATACGCGTGAGGCTGTAGCTGCTAATGAGCGAACTAAAACGATCAGGGAAAACCAACTAAAACCTTGGATTGATGAACGTATAATGAAGCTTGCGAGACAGAAGAGGGCATTATGGCGGAGATTCTCTCGCAGTCGCTCATCCGCAGATTATCTAAATCACCGCTCTTTTTCCAAATTTGTTACATCATCAATTCAAGAGGCTAAATCATCCTACGAGAAAAAATTGGCGACGTCCAAAAACAGGAAAAAACTGTTCAAGTATATGAGATCATGCATGAACTCCAAGGTTGGCGTTCCGACGGTGAGAAACTCTAGTGGGGATCCATGTACGAGAGCTCAAGATTCTGCCGACATATTTGCTGAGGTTTTCGCATCAACCTACACCACCGAACCACCTGGAGGAGTCCCTACTCCTGGAGTCCACCGCGTTGATGCAGAGATATCTGAGGCCGTGTTCAATACTCAGGTGATTGAAAAATACCTCTCTGAACTGAGGGTTGATGCGGCACCGGGATGCGATGGTATGACGGCACGCTTGCTGCAGCGATGTGCCGGAGCATTTGCTGTCCCACTCAATATGATATTTTCGGAATCACTAGAATCATCATCCATCCCTTGTGATTGGCTTTCGGCATCAATAACACCAGTATTCAAGAGTGGCGACAAACTCAATCCCCAAAACTATCGACCGATAAGCATCCTCTCGACGGTTTCTAAGGTTCTGGAGCGAATCATAGGCGACCACATCATCCAATTTTGCTTTGCAAATGATATCATCCCTAAGTCTCAGCATGGTTTTTCACCCCGTCGCTCCACTACTACCAATCTTCTGTCGTGTCTTGCAGAGTGGACCAGAGCGTTGGACTCTGGGAACCCCGTAGATGTGGTCTATTTGGATTTTGCGAGGGCGTTTGATCGAGTTCCTCACAGGCGTCTCCTCTCTAAGCTGGACCACCTGGGGCTGAGGGGCGGGTTGTTGAATTGGTTGAGGTCTTTCCTATCCAACCGTAAATTCCGAGTACGAGTTGGAAACGTTCACTCAACTGAAGAAAGAGATGTAACATCAGGAGTACTGTGTCGTCTGTGCTGGGTCCAGTTCTCTTTCTCCTCTACATATCGGATTTACCAGCTCGCCTCAGATCGCGATGTTCCTTGTTTGCCGATGATGCCAAACTCTTCAACTTGCCACTTTTATTCCCTCACCTTCTTCAAGCGGATCTGGATCTCCTTTCGGACTGGTGTCGTGACTGGTTGTTACCTCTGAACAAAGAGAAATGCTGTGTCCTCCATATTGGTAGAAACAACCCACGCATACCCTACATCATCGATGGATACCAACTGCAATCGGTAACTAGCCACCTGGATCTTGGGGTAACTATCAACTCGGATCTCACCTGGTCGGATCACATTGCGACGGTGGTTGGAAGGGCGAAACAGATCACTTTTCTCCTCGGGAAGTCCTTCAGAGGTGCTGATTGTAGCGTATTTTGTTTGCTCTACAAAACCTACATCCGCCCGATTATCGAATACGCTGGGCAGGTCTGGTGGCCATCGACCAGATTCGATGAGAATGTCCTCGAATCAGTTCAGCGGCAAGCTACTCGTTTGCCTTATACTTATCCCAGACCATCTTATGAGGAACGTTTGAAGATATTCGGACTTCGCAGTTTTGCCGAACGCCGTGAACGGGGAGACCTAATATTCACCCATGGGGCCATATCTGGTCGTCTCGGTGAGGACTTCAGGAACATGTTTCAGTTGAACTCCAACAACCTGAGAGGCCATCGATTTAAGCTGTCGAAGGAACCCTACAGGACAACACCACGCCAGAAGTTCCTTTCCAATAGGATATTCGACAAATGGAATAGTCTACCATCCACAGTTGTAGAGGCCCCTACCGTCAATGCGTTTAAGAACAGATTCGATGCATGGAGTGCCGGACGTTGATAGCTTCTAGTTGCTCTCATTTTTGTCTGTTTTTTTTTCTTCTGCTTTGTTTTGTATTCACATTGACTTTTTTTTACTTTCTTATGGGTTTATAGGTTTAACCTCAACCCTTCTTAAAGTTGAAATAAATAAATATGTTCGATAGACTCGCCAACTGCCTGCATTTGTCCTCCACGTTCAGCTTCAAACAGTGCTTCTCGTAGTTGCGTGTTCTTATAACTCGGTCTCAGATAGCCGTCAGAAATACCTCAGTTTCAGGGTACAATTGTCCCGCATTCAACCAGGACAAGGAAGCTAATTCATCGACATTTTCTTCATGGCGTTTGGGGAATCTAACGTGTAGAGCTGGTTCTCGCCATATACAATTATCTTCGCTTCTGGTGGTGATATCGAATGTCAGTTCGCTGTGTTGTCGGTTCAGAGGTGTGTATCCCTTATCGTCTGTTGTCACCAATTTCATCAGGCTTTTATTTATCAATTTCAAACTACAAAATGCAGAACAGGGTACATACACAAATAGTTCTAAATCACATATAATACAACAGTACATTTAACAACGAACAATAGCAAGGCAACAAAATAGAACAAACAGTAATTATTGTCTCTGAAGTGTCCCAATATTGTCTCTTGCGCATATTCGCGAACTTCACGTATAGGTTGACACTATCGATCTTGTCGATCTTCGAGACAGGCCTTTTTGCCGCGCACACGTACGCACGATAACTCGCACAAACACACAACGGTACAGGCTCTCTTTCCGCACCCTTTCGTCCCGCACTACATATGAAATCGACGCGAATAGGGCACAATGCGAACATGCGTCGCAGCCGACTCCAAGCTTTGCTACTGGGATGTCTGCAGTAGGACCGTTAATATTAAACCCTGTGGGATCTGCGCCATATCACCTGGTTGAACTTCTTGTGGATTATGATGCTTCCCCTCATGGCAGTGTGGACGATGTCGCCGATGTTACGACTCGTAAGGTTGAGTTGTCCAACAATCTGGTCGTTTTTGGGGCACTACCCTCCTCTTGCTCCAACAATTAGAGGACACACCTGAATGGTCTTTCCTGGGAATTTCAGCTCAACTGCTTCCAGGAATTTAGGCGTGCTTTAAATTGCCTTTTCTGTTTCGTATGCTGTGCACAGTGGCTCAGGAGCTTCCCAGCTGACCGAGATGTCAGAGATCAGCAGAAGGTCACCTTCAATCACGAGAAGGTCCGGTTTCAGGAGCTTAGCGTCGGAGTCTCTGATGTGGGGCTCTTAGACCATCACCGACCATCCTGTCTTGTTGGCCTGGTTTTTCAACCGGCCCGCCACGAAATTGTGGCGGTTAATCCGTTCCCAATGCATGATAGGGCATTTCTGCAGGACGTGACATAGGGTTTCTCTCCTCTCGCATCTGGTCCTGCATTTGGCCTCCGGCCCGTGAATGTATGGGAGACCAGCCGTTGGGAGTGTGTTCGATCGCAGCTGGATTGCTCTTACGTAATCTTCCCCTGACCAGTATCTCGGAGGTGTGTCAATATACTGGTTGGACGCCCGATGATGCTTCATTTCCCCCAGGCCGTCCCCATGAAAGGAGGAGTGCAGTTACGTGATTCTCTGTTGATCTTTGAGAGCAGATGTTGAGTGTGGTGGTCTTATCATTTTTTTTTATTCTTGTTACCCAGTGTTCTCAAATTCTTATTATTGTATCCAGTACTGCACTTTTCCCCTGGAGCCTATTCAGTCTGTTGGTAATAATAATGGGTATCTTGTCTGCAAAACTAAAGATTTCAAGTCCTCCCTCCTTCTGGGGTGCATGTATGATGGGGTCGCTTACATGGGTTAGTAGGTGGAGTGCTCTCTTCACTGCCCATCTAATTGCTCTGTCTGCAGCTTTCAGGGTCTTTACATGTATCTGTGGACTCTGTAACGCATGTATATACCTCGGGATCAGGTGGGTTTTCAGAAGGTTTAGCTTCTGGTAGGGCTTCAGTGGTGTCTTTAGTATCCTATCAATCTGTGTGCTCAAGTTGTTCATCGTACGTATGGTTATTCCCATATAGGAAAACCTATTCCCAAGGTATTCCATCGATTCTTTTACCTCCACGTGTCTAATGGGTTTGCCATGAATGAAGAATTGGCTTGAGGTGTATGAGAACAATCTTCTTCCTGGTGCTCTCCCCACGGCAATGTCATGACTTTCTATATTGAGTTCTAAATGTCTGCAATCGAAGAAATCCTGGCATCTATTCAGAAGTTTCCTGGCATCTTTTACATTGTCTGCCATAATTATAAGATCGTCTGCGAAGGCAAGGCAGCTTATCTTCTGGTGTTCAACCGACATTCCTGGCAGTTGTTCCAGCTCCTCAATCAGCTCGTCATTACCAGGTTCAACAGTGCTGGTGACATGGGATCTCCCTGTTTTGTACCTCTGTTGATTTTGATGTCACATATTTCTTCCCCTGCACAAGAGATTGTGGTTTCCGCATCCTGAAAGTTGGCCATGATATATTGGCGAGTTGCTCCGTCGACACCCTTCCTCTTTAGGACTCTTTCTATAGAGGCATAGGACAAGGTGTCGAACGCTTTCGGAATGTCTAGGGCGATCATTGAATATCCCTGCCTGTTCTTCCTCTTAATTTTGATCGCAGAATGTAGGGACATGCTGTTGGCGAAAACGCCATCCACTCTCACAAATCTTCTTTGGTGATCGTGTAGGGGGATTTCCATGAGTCTGCCTGCTATCTCTTTATTGCAAACTCTCAGAAGCAGGCTAGATACTGTTATTGGTCTCCAGTTTTTGACGTCTCCCAGGTGATCATTTTTCTTCGGGATCAGCGTTGTTCTGCTCTTTTTAGGGATTTGTGGGGCCCGTCGTACCAGGAGCATGCTATTGTATAGTAGGAGGAGTTTATGGCGCGGAATCTGTTTGAGCTGTCTTAGAGTGATTCCGTCGGCCCCTGCCGCGCCTTGTTTGGTTGATTTAATTGTCGCTTCTAGTTGTTCTTGCGTGAAAGGTTTATATAGAGAGTTTGGTTCGACTGGGTTATTTGGATCCCAGTTGTCGGATTTCGATTCGCCTGATAGTATCTTCCTATATTCGGCAGTAATTTCTTCTTTGGATGGTCTTGAGGAAGATTTGAGGGTATCGATTCCGTCGATGATTTCCGGCGCCAGCTGCTTCTTATTTTTAGTCCATTTTCTTTGTGTGTTTCGGAAGTTTATGGCTCTTTGTTTCCTTCTTGAGGTTGTTTGAAGGTCTTCTTCGTTGGTGGCGGAGCGTTTGGATTTCTTTTTTTGGCCGTATTTAGCAATAAGGTTGGCCGCATAGTTGTCGAGTGCTGCTTCTTTGGTTTGGCCAGTGCAAATTTCTACAGCGAAGGTAATGTCCTCCACATCATCAAGAGAGGAGGCAATGTCGAGGATGAACTGCATGACTTGGTCTGTTACCACGGGTCTAAATTCTTGTGGCAGCTCTGGTGGTCCAATTAGTTTTTCTTCTACTATTTCTGGTTCTGCTTGTGCTTCCTCCACTATTCTATCCAGCTCTCTTCTCAGTTGTTCTGCATCTTCTCCAGCTCTTTCTCTCTCTATTATTTGTTGGCATTCTTTCTCTCTCTCTACCGCATTTCTCCATTCTATCGTTCTTCTCCTTTCCTTTATCGCCTCCTCTGAGCGCCATGATATTCCGCTTAGGTATTGGATCAGGTTCTCTCCTTTGTATACTGCTTCCGCAGATGCCAGCGTGTATACTTCGTCCTCAGACCAAGCCAGGCCTCCCCTCGCTACCGCCTCCCGAACTGGGGCCTCCTGCCCCTCATCTGTTTGTTATTCTAAGCATTGCTTCTTTGTTCTCTTTCGTGTTTTTTAACCAGGTTCTTCCATTTGGTTGTTTTCCTCTGCATCTTAATTGCCTCTTCAGTTCGGCCGGACAGGCCGCTCAGGTAGGCCGCGAGGTTTGTGCCGAGGTATGCCGCTTCTTTAACGGAAAGCTCCTTATATTCTTCTTCGGACCAGGGCTTTCTGGCCATTCTAGCAGCCTACTGGAGCTCTTCATTGTATTGCACTGGGTTTGCCAGTTTCAGATGTAAGCGCATTCCCCTATACGAGTCAAAATCTCTACCACATTCTGGGCATCTGTTCGGGTTTTCTTCGGGGTCGCCCTTACAATAAAGCCTCTGGTGTTGTGCGAGAGCTTTAGCTGAGGGGTATCTTTGTCCATTACCTCAGACACAGAGCAACCCCAACCCCCCTCAGGGGGTTGGGGTGGTGGGGGCATCTGTAATTATAATTTTACTCAGAAGCCTTTGCAATACTAGGCAATCAATCACCAACTTCCCGTTCGCACTGTAGTCAGCGCCCGCTCAATTTCGGTTGTTTTTTTTTCGTTCCTATGTTTTAATTCCTTTTCGATTATATTCTGGGAATATTTTTATTCTCGGCCTCCACGTACTGTAACCAAGTGATATCCCATGCTTTGTTCCCGACACCTCCGCCAATTTGCTACTCTTCGAAATTTTCCTAAGTTAAGACAGGAGCAGTCGCTGCCTCAAGTTTCTCTTTTGGGTTCTGCAAAGTTTATAGATGTTCAACAGACCTCGTCCGCCATCTCTTCTGGGTAGATAAAGCCTTTTCACCGATGTATTGGTGTGCAGACATCGGAACTTTGTCATTAGGCGACGTGTGAGTCGGTCCAACTCATTCAAATCAGCATCTGACCACTTCAAGACTCCGAATGTGTAGGTCAGAGCAGGCGTAGCCAAAGAGTTCAAGGCATCGATCTGGTTTTTAGCAGACAGCTTGGTATTGAGCATTTCGGTTACCCTGTTTTTATATTTCGCAGTGAACTCAGCCTTCAAACGGGTGTGGTCAATCCGTTGATTTTGAGGAATGCCCAGATACCTGTACGTCTCTTCTGGCAACATACTGTGGATGTGTCCTGAAACTGTTCCTGAGTGTTCTCCATTTTACCCTTCCATGTCAATATCTCTGCTGAAAGAGCGCATTATATCTATGAGCGAGTGAAAATGTTTTTGGTTCTCGCCGAATAGTTTCAGATCATCCATATACAATAAATGGGTAAGTTTTCGCGGATTCCTCATTGCTGGTCTGTACCCTATGTTGGTGTTTTTCAACAGAGTATACAGAGGATTCAGTGCCATACAAAACCATATCGGCGACAGGGCATCTCCCTGAAATATCCCCCTCGATATTTTTACGGTTCCAGCATTGATGTTGTTTGAAGGAATATTTGTTTTCCATGATGTACTCATTAGATGTTGGAGCACGGCTTTTATTTTCGGGCAGATCTTATAAATCTCCAGTACTTTCACAAGCCCATCGTGGGGCACGGTATCGAAGGCCTTCTGATAGTTGATATAACATAGACTTAAATTCCTCCTTCTCGCTTGGGCTTGCTTTAACACTACAGCGTCTATGGTGAGTTGATGTTTGCATCCTACATGTTGGATTGCTTTTTATTTGTAAATAATAATAATTTGGAAGGTGACCTTTTGACGATCTTTTATTTTGACAACTTTTTTATGTCATTCAACTACGACAACATACTTCAAAAATTATAACATGTACACTATGATGAAATAAATTTTAGCAAGTCCTAACATTCTCCGGCCCCAAGCTTATTTCTCGCCCAACCTTGCTGGAACCTTCAATATTCGACCAAACCTTGATCTTTCGACTGGTTTTCATTATTCTCTTCTTTTTTCTTTTTCTTCTGTTTCGATTCTGTAGTTTTCGAAGATGATTTGGCAGCAACATTTTTCGTTTTGCTAGAATTTTTGGAGGTGAGAATGCTTCTTTTTCGGAATCTCCAGATGCTGCAGCCTTATTTCCCTGTTGTGTTTTTCCCTTATCTTCTTTAGAAAATTCAGGTTCTAGTTCGCAGGGCATCTTATTTCTTGTGGGCGCTTCGCAAGGAGCACTTCTTTTTAAAGGAATCCTACAAGGCTGTTTCTGGTTGGGAAATAGTTTATCGTAAATTTTCTGCCTGACGCAGCTTCCTCTCACATCACAGTCAACTATTGATCGTTGTTTCTTCACCATGAATGAAGAGCGTTCCACTATTCTCATACAACTCTCCTTAGAACAACTGCCAATTTGAATTTCTTCCTTGTCCTCTTCCAAGGCCCATACTTCGAGGGAATCCGAGGATTTTCGCTTGGGACAAGTGAAATCATCTCCATCTGGGAGAGGTTTCATTGTCTTCTCCTTTCTTAATAGACATTTGACGTCCTTTTTCTCATTTTCATGCAGATCAGGACACAAAGAGCATGATGTTTTCGCGTGCATTTAACACATTTAACTATAGATTTACAAGTTCTAAAACTGTGATTGGGTTTCAGACATGAAAGACAACCTCTTTTCTTTAGTACAGTTGTCCTTTTTTGTTCTAACGTCATTTTTTGTGCTCTTATGCAATCCTGACTATTATGAGTGTTTGAATCGCAAAATATGCAGTAATTTCTGTCTTCTATCCTATTTATTCTTCCTAATTTTGGGAAGTAAAAATGCTTCGGTGTTTCTCTTGTTTCATTTTTAACCTCCGTTTTTGATTCTGTTATTTTTTCTAATAAATAATTGCATTTGTTTTTGTACTTTATTACCTCAGTGCAAAAATTCATTTCCTCTGTAATTTCTTTACTGAAATCTTCGTCACTGGGCTCTTCGTAACAAAGCAATTCTTTTATAATGACGTCTAGGAAAAATACCTTTTCTGCTTTGCTTGACACTTGTTGCAGTAATTCTTTTATTTTTACCATGTCGTCCTGTTCTACCTTCTCAATATCTTGAAAATGTTTCCTTGCAGCGTCCTTGACAATCCTCCTTTCTGTTTTCAAGGACTGCATGCTCTTCTTCAAATTTACCAGGGATGCCAGTTATGTTGGATTGCTTTTTATTTGTAAATAATAATAATTTGGAAGGTGACCTTTTGACGATCTTTTATTTTGACAACTTTTTTATGTCATTCAACTACGACAACATACTTCAAAAATTATAACATGTACACTATGATGAAATAAATTATAGCAAGTCCTAACACTACAGATCATCGGGAGCAGCCTTTTTGTTCTTCTTCCAGAATGTTATTGGCTTCACAGTGGCGATACGCATTATTTACAAGCGACGTGAACAGTCCAGTATTGCCGAAATTCGTCATTGTTGATGTCAGCATGCTGATTGGAGGAGATTTCGGTTGGCTTCTCAAGACTTTAAATGCTGAATTTCGATTTTCCCTGTTAGTTTTCCTTCTTGTTGATGAATGCTGTTGCTAACAGGCAAAAATCGAAATTCAGCATTTAAATTGCGAATTTTTTTTTTCGATTGTTGATTGAGAGTTTGGTGTTGGTGTACAGGTCGATAATAGTTCGGATTCAATTTGAATCCTAGGGCTAAATCCAGAATTATCATTGAATCAACGACTCTTTCGACAAATCTCATCCGTTAATGTGAGAAACAACTCAAAACGTTGTGTTTCATGAATAAAAAATCGAGAATATCTTCATGTTTAAAATTGGTTCATTCGTAAATGTGAGCCATTAATCGGTTTGAGGGCATTCCTGGCTCAGAATTCCAAAAATACAGACACGTGAGGAAGTAATATAGCGCTTCCTTTGAGTGAAACGGACACCCAAAAAGCAACTTACGTATTTTCTTCTTGATGTAAATCGCCATGTGAAGCTAACAATTTCCAATATTGGCAAAAGAGTGACGGTCCAAACAGCATGATTTTAGTTTTGACATTATATTTTCAGATATTTTAGGAAATAGTGCATCCTGGATTGGTTAAGTGGTATGGATATTAATAATGAGTACTGACTTAGTTTTAGTATCCCACAAAAAAACATTCTTATGATGAATAACTGGAGTTGAACTTGTTGACTGCTTAAACCTTACTATTTCTGGGTACAATGACATTTTTGGTTAGCAATGACATTAATTTATCTAGTCGAAAGATTCGATATGGATGCATAGAATACCTGGTGTTGGCACTGATTAGATTTTTTCTGAGACTTTCTTGACAATCGAAAATTTGTGATGGAGTCCTATTTTTCATTTCTCCCGGTTCATGTTGTTTTTGTGGCCTCCATATTCATTCTAACGTAGTAACTCTCGATGTTGGAAATGACCCCCGTTCTAGCGAAAAAATGTTCATCAAGAGTTACTATGCTATAATGAATAGGGAGGCCATCGAAATCTATTAGCACCAAAATAACATGAACCGGAAAGAGGAAACTCCCATTGTTCGTACTGAATGGTTGCCAGCCATCTGCAATACCAGGACTAAACCTGTCCAAAGCGGAGGGGAAGAACTGGTCTGTCTCACAATCGGTGTTGCTGCGGATATGAATACGCAAGGTCCAGTAACACCTCCAGTTCGGAGCGGTCATTCGTCGGGGTACAACCTCCGACTGAGAACCCTCTGAAGATGCAGTTGTAGGCGAAACGTAAGGTGTAATTCGTTTTGGGATTACGGCTAGAAAATTCGGAATACTCTTGATTTAAAGTTGAATCCGGCCCTGACACCCTTCATCAATTATTCAGAATTATTGTCAGATGAGCCTTCAACAACCTAGAAAATGTTGCAAAAATGATTTCCATATATACGTAGTTTACTGTTTCGGTAAAACAGTTAACAAATCTTTCTGAAACCATAATCACACAAAAAAAGCGCCACGAACATAAAATTTTGCCGATTTCTGCTGAACTAAAATAAAACTACAATGACGGCTGCCGTACATATATTTACAATTTTTAGTTGAGAGTTGGTACACCAAGGTTTCTATGCATCTATGCTTGATCATATTTAATTCAATTCATTTATTTGAATTTCGTCAAACGACAACCACGTATTACTTGCAAGGATCAATCGCAATTCGAACTAGAAATTGTAGTTCGAACTGTCGATAATCTTCATTCTAGGTTCAGCACGATTTATCTTACGACCTACAACAGAATGAAAGAGATAAATTCTGTATTTGGGGATATGTTCTCACTTCCTTAGGAGAGTTTCTAAATATCCAGAAGTCGTATTGCTACCCAGAATGAAGTTCACTCCGGTTATGTCAATTTTGGTGCAAGATGATTCAACACATTTTTTTAGATGAAATTATACAACATATTTAATGTTGAAAGTAGAGAAGTTTTCCGTCCATTAAAACTTGAAGTAATTGGAATGTATCGTATCATCTTGCAAGAGATAAATTTATTATGGAAAAAACAATTTTTTTATTTGTTATCTCATTTTCCCCTCTGCACACATTTTAGGAATGAATTCACTATTGCATTGATTCGTAGATTGTTCTATACACGAGATTATTTTATTCCCTTATAATTAGAAATAGTTAGAATGATTGGACAAAAATGTGGTAGCTTGAGCCTGCAATTTCAGGAAGAATTGATTTCTAATTTTCTCTATTCCTTCTACAAACTAGATAATCAGCAGCTTTCTACTAAATAAGAATCCATGACCGATTCTCCCATAGTGCCATTTGTATATTATAGTCAACGAAGCTGAAATATTTATTTATGATATGAGTGTTAAAAGTGACGTTTCATTTTGTGAGTGAAAAAGTTTGTGAAATGAGCGGAATGAATTGAACAATTTCACGAACAAAATAAAATCACTTTCAACACAAATACCATACAATGTTTTTTGTACAACTGCCCCATTTTGATAATGGAATGGGCGAATTTGCAATGACAATAAACTTCAAAATGCATTGCAATATTCAAATAATCAAAAGGTTGTTGTGAATGGCAAACGTTGCCAACGTTATGATTACTAACAAATGAGAAAAGACGCTGTCATTTGAATTTCGTTCCTGTCCAATTTCCGTCTTGGGTTTTTTTAACTGCTTAATATGTTTGTCGAGAGTCCAATTATTAATAAAAGTGACGATTCGGTTGTTCCTGTGGATATTGAAGAGTCTGCAATAAGAGCAAATCTGGAACTCCTACCTAAAAAATCTGTTCAGCAGTACGATATTGCATATAACAATTTCCTAAATGTAAACTGAATAGTGTAGAAGGAAACTTCAGTGAACCTGTTTTCCTGGCATACTTAGAAGAAAAATATGGAGTTCATCAACTTTGTGGAGCAAATTTTCAATGATAAAGTCAAGCGCCCTCATTAAGAATGGTGTGGATTTACGTGAATATTTTGAGGTAATAGCATATTCAAAACGGAAAAGTGAAGGATATCGTACCAAAAAATTGCAAATTCCCATTCGTGAACAAGTTGAAAAGCTTATAAATGAGGCAGCAGATGAGATATACTTGATGGTTAAGGTTGCAACTATTTTCGGATTATCTGGAGCCTGTCGGCGTGAAGAATTGTGTAAGTTATCAGTGGAAGACAATGAACATCGGAATAACAAACAAATCATTGGTTATACAACTTTCAAACACAAAAAGGAAAGTCAGTCGTTCTTTCAGTATTATTGGGAAGGATGTTTACTATTTTCATAAGTACTTTGCACTGCGCCCTTCTGTCATCAAACATCGTCGTTTTTTCCTGAAATACATGAACAATAAATGCACTGCCAATCCAGTTGGTATCAATTTATTTGGGAAAATTCCATCTATTGTTGCCGAATTCCTCAAACTGCCAGAACCAAAGCAATATACAGGACACTGTTTTCGAAGATCCTCCGCTTCATTGCTAGCAGAATCAGGAGAAAATATTACGGATATAAAAAAACATGGTGGAGGGAAGTCTACGACGGTAGCCGAGGGCTATGTTGATCATTCCATTGCATATAGAAATATCATTGCTGAAAAAATTATCCCAACCTCAACAGATTTTTGATCATCATCATCCAATATTGTACTTCCGGTTTCTACAAGTACTGATGGTGCTGAGGATTCTAATAATGTGTTGCGAAGCTCCCTAACGTCACAGGGCATTGATGTTAGTAATTATTCTAGTTTTACGATTAACAATAACGTTCATGAATTTTTTTCATCTGATTTCATCATGAGAAAATGGAGTGCTAAAAATATTTTCAACACTAATGTTAAAAATATTTTTGTGACACGACTTCCCTATAATCCATACATCTCGAATGATCTTTGAGAAACGTAATGATAGTCATCATTCACCGGTGAATAATTCATTAATCACTGCCGAATTGCACTTCTGAAAATTTTTAATTCGCCAGGATTCGAATCCTTTTTCCACGATGAAAATTGACTGCCAACCACCAAGTCATCAGCGCGATGACAATAATTAAGAAAAAAAAAATAACCACTTAATGTTTTCTCCTAAGATTCCCATTCAGTTTGACAAGCTGAAAAATATTCGAAACGTCGTTTTCATTGTGCCTTCCATAAACAAAATACGCTAACAAAACATTTTCTTCAGACCACTTCACAAGTTTTTCGTATTCGTTTTCATACAAGCATTTGGATTTTTGAGTTATTAATTTATTTCCAAGATTAATTCCAATTTTTCCTAATCCTCGAGGTGTTAGGTCGGCGTTTAAAGCGAGTAGGAAAGCTCAGCCGATAGAGGCGCCACCGTCTATTTTATGGAATATCTCCATAGAACATGCACTATCACTATCAAGTTCTATGAATATCTCTCTGATTATGAATGAAATGTACAATGGCGCTCTCTATCCGAAAATCGCCGAACTATGAAATAAGTTAATTTGTGGGTAAAGCAGGAATTTTTTCCCGCCAAAATTTGAATTTGGTCATTCTCCGCCAATTCCGTATTTCAAGTTGTTTTTCTGAACGGAATTATCAGTGGATCCACTTTTAATCGGATGTTGAACTATTTTCATGGGTCTTTCTGTTGAAATAAAACAGAGCATGAGTTGGCTCATTTTCTCCTATTTTTGAAAAAAAAATTACCTTTCGGAATGAAATCGACTAAAATTATTTCATCAAGAACTCCAATCCTTTCTGAGTTTACCCACAAAATTTCAGTTTCCAAAGTCAATCCGTTTCCAAATGCAACTTGAAATAAAAACACACTACATTGAACGCCCACCTGAAATCGATTTCGTAAGACATAATTCACGAATTATGTGCTAGGTACAACTGGTTGTATTGCACAGGTAAGTTAAAAGAAGGAAAATATACTTATAAACAACATACAGGGTGTCCGGTAAACCTTGTACAATATTGAAACTGGTGATAGACCAGGTCATGACTGTTCAGAATATCAGAATTTCACCTCAGTAAAAATATCACCATTCTCGAGATAATGGGCATTTTCTAAATATCTAGAAAATCACTACCTCACCTCCGTTTTTTGAGTGCTATGTCTACAAATTGAGACTAATTCAAATATCTTTGTTGCTGAAGATTAATGCTGAGTGATGCTTTCAGACGTACAAAACAGTTTTTCAGAACTTGATACATTAGACATAGCACTCAAAAATCGGAGGTGAGGTAGTGATTTTCTAGATATTTAGAAAATGCCCATTATCTCGAAAATGGTGATATTTTTACTGAGGTGAAATTCTGATATTATGAACAGTCATGACCTGGTCTATCACCAGTTTCAATATTGTACAAGGTTTACCGGACACCCTATATACATACAAAAAAGATTCCAAACATCCGACAGGAACTCACCCACACTGTTGAAAGCTTTTCGCCTCCTAGATTTAAAAGCTTGTGCTGGCTATGATATATATGATATGTTAATAACTAATAATACAAGTGTTCAGCTCGATGTCTCATTCAATACTGCCTGATCTACACATGTAAATGATCTATAATCTTATATACATATGTTACATCTCCCTTCTTAACTAAATTAAAATCTTATCAAATAATTAAAACAAATTTTTTTAATTAGGTTTTCTTACTTCCCTACTATACTTTTCGTTACATATATAGTTCTACGTGAAGTTTCCACACTTTCATTATTCGGACTAAAAATAGAATTAACAACATCAGAAAATGATGTTTTCAATTTTCTTCATCTGCGATATCAGATCTGTATTTATAACTTTTAACAAAGAAAGGTTTCAGATGGTTTCTACTTCTCTTAATGATTGAACCAGTGTTTTTTATTTTCACTGAGTATGACCTTGAATTGATTTTCCTAATGACAAATCCTTTAAACCAAATATAATTTACTTTCACATAATATGTGTATCCTTACATTTTCTTTCAAAATTCTCAAATTCTTCGACTTCCTGTCATGATAAGTCTTTTGTTTCTTTCGTCTATTGATTAAGAGTTTCCCCTGCTGTTTAAAAATCAATCTTTCGTAGACATACCTAACAGTTTATTCCTAACAGGTAGCATTGTCCTAGTTTTTCTATTAAAGAACAATTCACGAGGTGAAGGTATGTTTATATCTATTGGAGTATTTCTATAATCTAACAAAGATACTTATCAGATTCTGAGTTTTTTCTTATTATAGTTTTGACAGTTTGAATAGCTCTTTCTACCATGCCATTAGAGCGTGGATAATTTGGACTTGAAATTGTGTTTTCAAAATTCTCGCAAATTTTTTGAATTAAAAACTAAAAAAAACTGTGTTCCATTATCAGACATGAATACTTGTGGAATGCCTAATCTACTGATTATATTTTTTAAATTTGGAATTACAATTTCAGAAGATACACAGTTCAATTTACAAATTTCGATAACTATCATATATTTTTTACTATCTATTTCAAACAAATCGCAACCAATTTTTTGCCTTGCGTACTCGGGAACAGTATGCGGTATGAGTGACTCTTTATAATTGTTTCTGGAATATTTTCTACAATTCTCACATGACCTCTATGACATTTCCTATGTCACGAGACATACTCGGCCAATAAAGTAATTCTTTCGCTTTTGAAGTACAATTTACAATTCCCATATGACTTATAATATTGAATGAATTAGATTTGGGCACAATCAAGCATTTCCTTTTATAAATTATCATCAATAATAACCAGTTCTGACCTAACATTATAATATAATTTTGTCATGTATTCACATTTAGCTCTAGAATTCGGTATGAGTGACTCTTTAAAATTGTTTCTGGAATATTTTCTACAAATCTCATATGACCTCTATAACATTTCCTATGTCACGAGACATACTCGGCCAATAAAGTAATTCTTTCGCTTTTGAAGTACAATTTACAATTCCCATATGACTTATAATATTAAATGAATTAGATTTGGGCACAACCAAGCATTTCCTTTTATAAATTATCATCAATAATAACCAGTTCTGACCTAACATTATAATATAATTTTGTCATGTATTCACATGTAGCTCTAGAATTCGGCCATCCTTCTTTCATATACATATTTTGCATTCACTTTCAGCGTGACATCTTTTCGAGTTTCTTCTTTGAACTTTTCCAAGTATTGTGACGATATCGGAAAGTATTTCTTCAAATAATTAACTTGTGCTTCATACTCGTTATCCAAAATGTTTGTATCATATTTTTGTATATTTATTCGACTCAGAGCGTCAGTTATATATACATTTCTTTTCCCGATTTGAACTGCACATCTAAATCATATTTTTGGACATCTAACATCATTATTTGTAAACGCATTGCTGTTTTGAAAATATGAATAAGTGGTTTGTGATCCGTTTCTACAATAACTTTTCTTCCATAAATATATTGATGAAACTTCTTCACGCCATATTATACTATAGCCAACATTTCTTTTTCAATTTATTTATTTCATTTTATTTATTTAAATTAACGTGTCTCGACAGCTATGGCCATTGACACAAGGTTACATTGGGGATAGACAATATTACATCAATATGGACTTAAATAATTGAGTACAATTCATATTCTTTGAGAAGTCGTTTGGTTACTTCGATCTGGGCGGTTGAACTCAGTAGGTACATCATGCCCCGCTCTTTGATACCATGTTGTTGGCGTGCATCTCCATACTGTGGGCATGAAGATATTAGGTGCTTCACAGTCAGACGTATATCAGGGCAGTGTTCACAAATATCTATCAAAAATATTCTTCTGTTCTGAACCCCATTCAAAAATTGTATTTTTCTCAAAGGAGCGGTTATTTCGGCTACATTCGAAATGAATTCATGCAGGTAATTACCAATGCCCAAAAAACGTTGTAGTTCTTCCACATTCGTTGGTTCCGGATAATTTTCTATCGCAAATATTTTACTTTCATCAGGTTAAATGCCATTACTCGTTATTTTATGACCCAGGTAATTTACTTCCGAAACTGAAAACTGACATTTTTCTTTATTAAATTTAATATTATATTCGAGCGCTCTCTTCAAAACTTCGACAAGCCTTTCATCAAGTTCCTTTTGATTTTCACCCCATATTAGAATATCGTCTATATAATTATATGTGAACACCATCAATACCTTCGAAGCATTGTAATATTTATTTCTGAAAAATTTCTGCGGAACAAACTAAACCAAAAGGCAATCTTTGAAACCTATATATACCTGCCGAATGGAGTATTGAAAGTACATAATTTTGAACTGAATTCATCTAATTCTATATTCCAAAATCCACTATTCGTATCCAACACTGAAAATATTTTAGCTTTTTTCAAATTAGTAACAATATCTGTAGAAGTAGGAATTGAAAAAAGTTCCCGTTTAATGGCCCTATTTAAATAAGTTGGATCAATACATATTCTAAAATCTCCATCTACAATTACCAGGGAGTTTACCCATTCAGTTGGCTCGAATTCTCTAGCTATAATGTTTTGTTTTTTTTAATTTTCTGATTTATTCTTCAATCTCACCAAATTCCTTGGTGAAATCGTCTAGCTGCATATGGACACAAGGTTCAACAGTTTCTTCTAATTTAATTCTATATCGGCCTGGTAAACACCCAATTCCATCAAAAACATCATGAAAATCGTCAATATACCTCCTACTGTCACTCATTTCCGCCACCATTCTCGCAATATCCATATCTTCTATTGATCCTTTTCAAATAACTGGACGGCCATATTCTTCCTTAGCTATGAAAATTTTCACATTATACTCGTATTTCTTGTTTTATGAGAAACAATGGTTGTTATTTATCCTATTACATATTTCGATTCGATTTCCAGTATATTCAATCAGTTTGGTATCATCTTTCATCTCAAAGGAATGACATTAACATCAGCACCTGTATCTACTTAGAAATTTACCATTTCATGTTTTATCTTTAAATCTACCGTCCAATCTTATTTTATATTGGAAATAAAGCATGATTGGTGCTTACTGATCTTCCCGAAAATCCCACAGGACAACTTCATATACCGATACTGAGTCCACAATGTATTTGCCGTCCATTTTTTTATCGAGAACACTAAACTCCTTGTCCTTGATATGTTTAATCCGACTGAATGGAAAACCTTTGCATTTGATATTTTTGGTTAATTTATTAAAATACAAATCTAAGTCTCTCTAGTCAGTTATAATGGAATCAGTCAACTGGGTGATATTGTACGCCTTCAACCGTTCCAAAAGAAATACTTCCACCGTATTATTGGTATCGAAACCTCTGTTTGAAAGATCTTTTCTGTAATATAAGGACCAGGATCGTATATCTTTCAGTTTCTGATTTATACATTTATTGTAATTTTCGAATTTGCATTCGGACTGAAATGTCGCAATGTTTATGTCAAGCTCCTCTAGTTTAGGAATATAAAATGTTTTTAAATGATGTATAATTGTTCGGTCTATCATTTTTTGGTTTATTATTACGCGCAAGGTTAAGTTGTTTGGGAATACCCAAACAACTTTCAAAACGTGGAAAGTACAGAGAAGCATTTGGTGATCAGGCCAGTATTTATGTAGAACGTTTCTTTCACTCTTGTCATCATCTGTGAGAATAATTTTTGGTGAGATATTATTCAGATGAACATCTAGTAAGTGTTCCACAGCCATATCAAACAATAATTCTTTTTGACTCGTTGAAATAACGCATCCCAACAAAATACGAACTAAGTATAGCAGATTGCGCAGCAAAAATATTAATTTTATGATTTTGAACATCGCAATTGCTTGTGGCTTCAACGAAGAGAATTTCTGATGCTTGAATCAATGAAGAAGATGCCCGTTTCATTATGTGCATAAAGATCGTCGTTGACTCATATTTTGTATGAAACTTCATTGTTCGAAGAATTTCCTTTCAATTCATTGAACATGTCAGAACCTTTGTTCTCACCATAATTGTGTTTGAAATGTTTCACCCACAAATTTCAAAAATCCGTTTTGTTGGGGAAAAAGTGAAGATCAGATGACAACGTATTATATTTTTCTCCCAATTCTTTCATTTCTCTGATGCAGAAACTATGATAAGCTGAGGAAACTGAGTGACCTCTTTCAGAATATTCTAATATCTCTTGTTTTGTGCACTCTGCTATAGGACACTTCGGTACGTATGCCAAAATCATTGGCGGGACAAGATATGACCCTTGAAACATGATTCTTCTTCCTAGGACCAGAAGGGGAGCGGTAGTTTGTATTGAAGTGACAGTGATATACTCAGTAGTAATATACTCGTAACAATAGATAGAATTTCTGTGATAAGTCAATCGATTTTTTTTCGAGGGATGTTCTAAAGTTATTTTTGGTCCATTCATAAGTTCGGCCACCCACTTCTGAAACGAATTGAACATATTAATCTTAATCTTCATAACCATCGAGCGAGGAAAATGCACCTATAAGAAGGAGTTTAGGCTGAAGGAAAAAACCGAAAGAGAAAAACTCTGGCGGAATCTCCCACGTATGCATCCAAAAAATATCTGGATCTCAGTAAAAACCAACTTCACCTACTCACTGGCTTTCTCACAGGACATTGTCGCCTAAAGAAGCATCTGTTGAGATTGAGAATGGGTTTATTGGACACTGATGAGTGTAGATTCTGTAGGGAGGAGGAAGGAACTACTATTCACCTGGTAACGGAATGCTATGCCATTGCAAGCCAAAGGAAAGAGTGCTTTGGACAAGAAACTTGTAGAAGTGGGGAGTAATCCCCCTTGAAGTCGTCTCAGATACTGGATTTCACCAAATCTCTGAAACTGGAGGGCAAGCTGTAGGAGGCGCGATGATAACAGCTTTGTCAGGGGGCACAATAGACCTTAAGGTCGCAGTGGACTGTAACCCCTTTTAACTATAACTATAACCATCGAGCGAATTGAATCTGGGAAATATCATATTCCCGTTCCGATAATTTTAGGAGATACACAACGTAGAAGGCCGTTGAAAAGAAGAATTGCTGAGATTATTTGAAATTGGAATTGAGATATTCTTGTGGATTGTGAAAATAAATTTGTTACGACACTTTTTTTAGAATTTTTCGTTTTTGAAACGATTCAGTATTCAATGCTGAATACTTTTCTGTTCAAATTATTGTATCCATTCTAATAGTTTTCAACATATCGAGAAAAACCGGAAAAAAGTCAAATATTTATAGTCAGTTTTATGATCTTTTTTTCTTATTCACAACATCCTGAGCGTAAACCGTTCTCATAACGACAAAGTAGCAGGATGTGGAAACGTCATTAAATCTTTCAAATTTCATGAATATCATCAGAGGGTATTTCAAATTTTGTGTCGAAACCTACTTTTTCATGATTGGGTTGAATTCTACGAAGAAAAATAATGATAGCATTCTGAGATGCTGTTGATCCTGAATTCAGTAATTTTTGAGTTATTCAAGATTTTCTGGAATTATGTTATACGTAGAGTCGCGTTCATCTAATATGTTGCATGAGAATATTCTGTGACTATAGAAGATAAATTATCCCATTGAAAATTCACAAGTGATAGGTCTAATTATTAGTCTGTAACGTTATTATTTTGCTCCCTGAATAAAATTCAGCATTTTCGCTGGATAGTTTACACCCTTTGCGGCGTTGCCGGTTGATTCATGGCTTGTGGTGGAGACGGCTGTGGTATTGTGTGCGGTCATAGAAGTAGGAAGGGATTGTTTGACAATTGGCTGCTCTGTGAAAGCGAGGTAACCTCTTTTTGGAAATTTTGAAGATGGTGGAAGATTTTTTAAAGCTGAATTGAATGTAAATTATTTGTCTGGAAGTTTTATCTGGAATCATCCTCGTTGTAGGCGATTATAATTTCAATTTGGTTAATTCCCTGGATAATATAGAGAATATTGGTTTTAATCCAAGGGTACGTTTGTTATAACGGATTATTATATTCTTCCATGAGACCCGGAATCTCTGTAGAGGTATGATATGAACTTATATATGAGACCATTGTCTAACAGTCTTTTTATTAGGAGTTGTATGCGAATATTTGTTGTTGGAAAGTTGTTGAAGTATAGAATTTGGAAAGGAGTTTTCCCCTCGACCAACATCATAAGAGGTATGAACTTTCTTTGAATTTTGTGAACAATGCCTTATGGTGTTTTATTAGGGTCCAAGTGTCGGGCATCCAGGCATCCTATTATCGGATATACAAGTATCTGGCATCCTGGTATCGGATATACAAGTATCTGGCATCCTAGTATCGGCTATTCAAGTATCTGGCATCCACGTACCACCCATCCAAGTATCAGGCATCCAAGTATCTGGCATCCAAGTGCCTGGCATATGAGTGCTTAGCATCCACGTTATAAGTACTATCGACGTCTCTACTTCAGGCCATCCAGTGGTTGAGGTAACCGGTGCTTTGCACTGGCTTTAGGTTTATAATATACTATTGTACAAAGTGAATAACTGATAGCAGGGGAGAACTTTCAATCACCGCTGGCTCCTTTCATTTGTGTTTAACTTTTAGCAGACTCATAATTGAGTTTATTATAGTGGCAGATTGCCTAATTTACATTTTTACCTTTGTACCAGTTCATTTGATACTGGACTGCGATTTTTCGATACTGTTCATAATTACTAAAAGCGTAAGTGTAAACATTTGTGAACTGAGGTGGATACTAACTGGCCAGTTATTACAACCACGGTACTTGAACTCTCCTTTTCCAATTTATAACTTGATTTAGTGAGATTTAATCGAGTTCAGCAATTTTGTGGAGTTTTGTTTCGCTGAATATACCTATCAACTACTGCAAATCTAATTTTACTTTTTCATTAATATTGTTCAATTAGTTTAATTTTAAATAAAGGGGTTGACATTGAGTATCAGTTGTCTTATTGCTATTCTGGTAGGGGAGTACGCAATTTTGTGAAATGTAAGACAGGCAAATTCTCTACCTGGCGCCCATTCATAAACTTTAATTTTTTTTAACTCACTCCCATCTTCACTGAGTTTAGCCGCGAGCCTGATTTGCCAAGTGACCAGGCTTACTCAAGTCGACACGTCACATTTGGCGCCCAACGTGGGGCCCCCAGAGTCAATACTATCTGACTTGCAGTGGTTGATCGGTTTTGTCTTCGTGATTTATTTTGAGATTTTTGTTTTTCTTCTTCTCTCTGTCGATTTTCTTTTGCGCTGCGTTCACTATCCCTTATTTTTGAGGTTAGGGCCGGAATATCAATTTGACTGCGGTTGTTCTTGAATTTTTTTTTTAATATGGAGGGTCGAATAGACGTAAATCGCCTTGATAAGGAGGAGCTAGAATATGAATTAGCTGTTAGAGGTGTAACTAATTTGAAGACTGTCGATGAAATGAGAAAGAGTCTCAGAGGGTATTTGAGGTTAGAAAAATGCGGAATTGCAACCAAATACCCACCGTATCCATATAAATTTGCCGATGATTCTAAGGTGGTAGAGGATTCGATTTCACTTTTGCAGCGGGACATTCCAGATTTTGCTGGTGATGAGAAGAGTTCGTCTTTTCTGAAAATGTCCACTCGGTTGGTGCATACGTTTATGAGAATTGAAAGATCTCAAGCGCTTTCAGAGGCGGAACAAGTTCTTAGGTCGGGATATTTGGCGCGGATAATTGGTTTACAATCGGAATTAAGGTCACGAGCACGGAAATACCATAGGTCTTTGCAACAAATTCAGTCACCACTTGAATTAAGCGTTTTGATGGCTTCAGCGGGTATCTCGGATTCCTCGGAGTCTGAGTCAGATGATGACGGAGCTAGTGGTATAGTTCATCAGTCGACTCCCACCGCTTCGCCTTACCAGAGTAGTAGTCCTTCGGTGGCCGTGGCCAAGTGGAATATTACCAAATTCGATGGTGATAGTTCGCGATGCTCCCTGAGTTCCTTTCTCGAAAACGTCGAGGAATTGTGTATTTCGCGAAACATTAAAAAGGAGCAGCTTTTCTTATCCGCCAGTGATCTTTTTGGGGGAAAAGCTCTGATTTGGTTCAGATCTATTAGGTCCACAGTTTCAACGTGGTCACAGTTGGTTGATGAATTGAGGAAACAATTTCTTCTTCCAAATTATAACGAAAAACTCTTCGAGGAAATTAAGCATAGAACTCAAGGCCCTGATGAGAGTATAGGTTTGTACCTTGCCATGATGGACAATATGTTCAATCGCCTCACCATTCCAGTCAGGGAGGATGCTCGTTTGTGAGTCCTATTGCGTAACATCTCACCCTTTTATCAGAGTCAATTGGGCTTGACTAACATCACCTCACAATAGCTCAGCTTTTAGATATCGGACGACAACTTGAGGCTCGTAAAGAATCCATTGAGTCTTACGTACCCCCTCCCCGAAATAGGAGCTCTTTAATGGAGCCAGATCTAGCATATGTTTATGCTGAACAACCTCCCACCTCTTCTACTCAGGTGAGTGCAGTCTTGACCTGCTGGAAGTGTAGGCAACCCGGCCATGTTGCTAGGGAATGCAGGGTGGAGAAGAAATGTTGTTTTAAGTGTAGTCGACCCGATTGCACGGTTCATACCTGTCCGAAATGTAAGTCGTCGGAAAACTAATAGGGAAAGCCTCTAATGGCAGTACGTGTGTCTTTCCCAACCAATCTGCCAAGTATCGTTTGCCGTTGGAACAGAAAATTATTCTGGATTATGTGCTTGCGCATGCGCAAGGTGACGAACGGCCGTACTTGTCTGTGTCTGTTTTGGACGTAAATTTATTGGGTTTGCTGGATTCGGGTGCTTCGAGCACGATTATAGGAGGTCCTGGTTGGAGGATGTTGAAGAATTTAAATATTAACCCTAATTTTAATGATGTCGTTTCCTGTAGGGTGACTAATGGACAGAGGTGTTCAAGCATTGGTTCGGTGGATCTACCGATGAAACTCGAGAATTGTGTTAAGGTAATTTCAGCGTTGATAGTTCCAGATTTGCCGCATACTTTGATTCTGGGCATCGATTTCTGGAGGAAGTTTGGGATTGTTCCAAATCTTCGGGGTGGAACATGGGTATTTCAGCGCGATGCTGATCTCTCTGTGGATGCTATTGCGTCAGAGGAACATCTTACATCTGCGCAGTCTGAAGTTTTGGATAGAGTTGTGCGGGAGGCTTTTGAGAACATGGGTGACGAGTTGGGGTGTACAAGCCTGGTAGAACATGAAATAAAAACATCCTGCAGTCCAATCAAGCAAAGATATTACCCTGTAAGTCCTGTGATGCAGGGTCACATTAATGCCGAGCTAGATAAATTACTCGAGCAAGGTATTGTCGCACCATCGACCAGCCCCTGGTCTTCTCCTATTCTTCTGGTGAAGAAGAAGGACGGTTCGTACCGGTTTTGCGTTGATTACCGGAAGCTAAATGCGGTCACGGAAAAGGATGCGTATCCCATCCCGTATATTTCTTCGACCTTAGACCGCCTTCGCAACGCGAAATTTTTGTCGTCAATGGACATCAAGTCGGCATATTTCCAAGTACCTTTGGAAGAGTCCTCTCGACCTCTTACCGCCTTTACAGTGCCCAATCGAGGTCTGTTCGAATTCTGCCGCTTGCCTATGGGATTGTCTAATAGTCCCGCCACCTTTCAACGTTTGGTTGACAGAGTTCTTGGTCCTGATTTGGAACCGTATGTGTTCGTCTATTTGGACAATATCATTATCATCACTGATAACTTTGAGAAACATGTAGAGGTATTAGAGGAGGTTTTTAAACGCCTTAAGGCCGCTAATTTAACGGTTTCTAAAAAGAAATGCCATTTTTGTCGACCTGGGGCCCGATTCTCAAATGTCTATCAGAAATGGAGAACGCGACAATATGTCGAGTGCAAATGGCTACTGACTTTCGAATTAGGTATTCCTGAACCTCCAATTTTATTAGACATGTATGAATTTGTTCAGTTCATATTTTGCCTCGATCGTTAATATTTAGTTCAATTATTCATTCTTGGGTGTGCTTTTCCTTCCACACCAATTTGATCTTTCATATCTACGCCTAGGAAAACCAAAATCCATAATTTCTACTTCAGCCATTATTCTTTTCAATTTGATTTAAAATTAAACATCATTTTTGAAACAAGCCTGACATTTGTCCATGAATGTAGGGTTAGAATTCAAAGTTTATCGTTAAACTTCCATTTCATCCTCTCAATTTGGAGGATTATCTTCAAGCGTTAGTTATGGTTGTTAAACTAGGATTACGACACGGTGCAAGAGAGTCATAGACACTAATCGAGGTTTTGGATTTAATCTACAGTTTTTTCATACGGTGCAAGCGGCCCTAAAGCATTCAAATATATTAACTCAATGGTTAAAGTTTAAAAAATTTGAAGAAAATTTCATTCAATCGAGGTTCGAGGTGGAAACTGCTAAGAAAACATATTGCTCGGCAAAACAAAAATCAAAATTAATTCAGATACTGCAAAATGAAAAAGATACGTGTTTCAATGTTACCATTTCTTCTAGATTTAGTGCAGACTCATTAGTCCTAGGTTCCACATAGGGAGACTGGGTATCTATTAAATATCTTACTAAATCTTTAAATAATCGAAATCTCTTAACAAACATGTTATCATTTAATGTCCTGAAATAGTCATAATAACAATGGGTATGCCTAACAAATTCTGCAGCTTCTTCATTATCCCCCAGGTTTTGAATAGCTTGTAGGATTTCTACTTCTTCGTCCATAATTTTCAAAAGGATTCGCAAACGTACAAAGTTTATTTCATTCGCAGAAAATGATAATGTCGAAAGTGAAAAAGTAAACAAACACACTGGCCCGATCTTCCATGTGATGATTCTTCTGTTCTTCAGGTGTTCGAGGAACGCTACAGGCCCCTTATGTTGGGGGATCATCTCCCATAGATTAGAGTGGTTGTTTTTAGCGAAAAATCAGCAAAAATGCAAGAGCAAATCGAAAAAACTTCTGACACTTCATTTTCATTTTTGACAATAAGGTTGATAAAAGCAATGACGAATGGCTCCTACCTACTCGTCTTCTTGTCTATCGAAATTTGTCTAATGCGACATTTGAGAATACTAATTTTCGATTTCATTCGACAATCTGGTGATGTCGCATGCGACATTGACCCAATAGACATTTGAGAATCGGGCCCCAGAACTGCTATATCTGGGTTATGTGGTGGATTCAAAAGGTTTGAGAATGGATCCAGCGAAGGTTCAGGCCATTGTGAACATACCGGTCCCCTCTTGTGTCTCGGAGGTTCGGCGTGTGCTGGGATTAGCTTCATGGTACCGAAGATTCGTACCAAATTTTGCGGATTTGACTGCTCCATTGACAGAACTGCTCAAGAAGAACCGGTCATTTCAATGGAGCCCCCAATGTGATGAAGCCTTGATCAAATTGAAGGAATATTTGATTAGTGCCCCTGTTTTGTCTTGTCCTGATTTTTCGAGGCCGTTCATTATCCAGTGTGATGCTTCTGGTTATGGGGTTGGTGCTGTTCTGACTCAGCAACTAGAGGATGGAGAAAAGGTGATATGCTATCTTTCCAGGTCTTTGACCCGGTTAGAGCGCAATTATACTACCACAGAACGTGAATGTCTGGCTGTCCTGTGGGCTATAGAGAAGCTGCGACCTTACATCGAGGGTTCGCATTTTTCGGTCATCACTGATCACGCCAGTTTAATTTGGTTAGATCGCTTGAAGACTCCTTCTGGACGACTCGCCCGTTGGGCCATCAGACTCCAACAGTACGATTTCACGATTATTCATCGTAAAGGACGAGAGAATGTAGTGCCTGATGCTTTGTCTAGGGCTGTTCCCATCATTGACACCATTCGCTCTTCGCAGTATGACTCTTCGGATCATTGGTATGGGAAACTGTTGAATAGGGTGACTGAGGCCCCGCATCGCTTTCCTTCATGGCAGGTTGATCAGGGAAAGCTTTTCAAGAATGTGACTCCGCGTATTCCCGAATTGGCATCTCCTTCCGATTATTGGAGAGAAGTTGTCCCACGCCCCCAACGAAGAGCTCTGATAAGGAGCGTCCATGAATCTCTTCTCCACGTCGGTGTGTATAAGACTTATAATAAGTTGGCCGAGCGTTATTATTGGCCCAAAATGAAATACGACGTAGCCTCATTCATCCGTCGATGTACCACCTGTCATGCCATCAAGCCTGAGCAAAGAAAACCTCCTGGTTTCATGCTGTCTAAACAGGTCTCAATTTCTCGACCCTTCGAGCTCATGTCTGCTGATTTGGTTGGTCCTTTGCCCCGGTCTCGCTCAGGGAACCAATATATTTTTGTTGCCGCTGATTGTTTCAGCAAGTTTCCTCTGCTTTTTCCTCTACGCACCGCCACGGCCTCGGCTATTATAAAGGTTTTGGATGCACATGTTTTTCCGGTTTTTGGATGTCCTAATTCTATTATTGTGGTGTGCCGTATTTTTCTATAAAAATAGAGACACTCACAGCGTACGGCAGCTGTTCGCCGGTGAGCAAATTGGGGGTGAGTCTTAGTAGGTAATTAAGTAATTAAGTCAAAAATTGTGGGCGCCAATTGGTTGTACTTCTACTTACTGTGTGCTCTCAATTGCCACAAACCAATAACTGGCAATTGGTTATTTGATTGTTCTTTGTTATATTCAAATGCCTGAGGTAAATGTTAAGGAACTCATAGCAAAAAATATGCAGATAGATTCTCAGCTTTATTTGGACCTTGGAGTTGACAAGTCTTCGGGAGGATGGGCTGTCACAGACTTTTCTCTTGATTGATGCCTCAAGAAAATGATGTTGAATAGCAATGTCGTTGAAATCCGTGTTGAGGTTCTCCGGTATCGTCCAGAATGTCATAAAGATTTTAAGGTATGGCGGTGAAATCCGGTGTCGTCCAGAAATTCATAGAGAATTTTAGGCGTGGGGGTGAACTCCTTAAGGGTTTCAATGTAATTCAATCCGGTAAACAAGCGAAAATCTGAGTTAATCAGAAGTCTTCGAAAATCGTGAGCAAAAAAATGGCTTTTCAAATCCCTTGAACACAGGTAGCGGCGTACTCAAAATCTGAACCAAGAATAATTCATTTCTGGATTTTCCAAAAACTGTGCGATCGATATGACATCTGGGCGACATTAGAGACGACAATTTTATCAAGGAAGATTTCCATACGTTCAATGTTTAACTGATATTAATTTAAAGAATTTAACGGTAGGTGTTGCTGTTTGCATGTTTGTTGAACCACAATTTTAAGAGCGCGGAACTTTGAAATGCTACAGTGGATAATGGTGTTCAATTTCGCTCTAAGGAATTTGTGAAATTCTTAAAATTTAATAATGTTGATATTCAGTATACCGCCCTATATCATCCCCAGGTCAATCCGGTCGAGAGAATTAATAGGGTTATCAAAACCATGTTGAGGTCATATCTCTCAGAAGATCAGAGAGGTTGGGATAAACACTTGAACCAGGTTGGGTTAGCTATTCGTTCCTCAAAACATGAAGTAACCGGTCACTCCCCAAATTTTATTGTTTTTGGGAGGGAAGTTTCGTTAAAGGGTGAAAACACCTGCCCTGATCAAATTCATTTCGACAGATCGGCCTTGACTAAAGACCGGGAACAGGCCTTCGCGAAGATGCATGCTGATGTCAAGATTAAGCTAGCGAGAGCATACGAGGCCAATAGTCGATCTTACAATCTTCGACGTCGAGACGTCCAATACACAGTTAATCAGTTGGTATGGTACTTTCGGACGCAGCTAAATATTTTACAGCTAAGCTGGCCCCTAAATATGTTGGACCTTTCTTGGTTTCTAAGCGGGTATCCCCTTGGACATATGAATTACAGGGTGAGGACGGTAAATATCGGGGTGTTTGGCATGTGAAGGACCTGAAGGCTCATCCACCGGAAGAATCAGAACACTCGGCGGATCGACTTGGGTGAGACATTTTTTGTGTTAGTGGGTTAGAGGATAGCTGACCCTTGCCGAGAGCATAAATGTACTAGGGTGGTCACTACCCCTATCCAGTGGTTGACATACTTGAACATCTTTTGTTATCGTCAGGTCCACGACAGCAACATGCTGTATTTTCCAATTCTGTTTCGATTTTGGTTAGTTTGGACTTTGGGAGTTATTTTAAGTGTGACATTCGACTGTTTAGTTTCTCGGATTTGACGTTTTTGGTATCGTAGTCATAGGTGATTTGACTGGAGTTTTAGTCGTTTGATTTACCGATTTTGACGTTTTGTTTATACCGAAATTGACATCGTCCTGGACGTGGTCGGATGATGGGGTCCTTTTGAAACTTTGGACTCTAACTATAAGTTTCCATGCCTGCATCTTGTTGTCCTCGTCTCGGACGCAAGGTGATTCACTTTTTTTAGTTTTGCCAAAAAGAAAATGTATTAACGCAGGAACGTTATACATTAACGTTATGTTTTTTTTCTTTAGTTGAGACGGTTTGTTTTATTGTAGAGTCATCGGGCATGTTTCGGGCTCCGGTTGAGCGATGATTTTGTTCCTAAGGGTCTGGTCCTCGCTCCTCTTCCACTTCCGTGGAAGTGGCCTTCAGTAATCGGTAGCCCTTTTACTTTCTATTTGAGGTTTGGGTAGGTTGTTGAGAGTCAATCGAGCGACGGTGCATTGCTATCTTTTCTTTTTTTTTTTCTTCTCTTGCCTCCGCTTCTTTCTTCTCTCTAATTTTTATGATGTTGTCGAGTAAACGAGGATTGGCCAAGCACTATTGCCTTTCGCAATGCTCGACGGGTGTGCGAACAGCTAGCCGCCCCAAATGTTTTTATTTCTTCGGATTTTGAGTGGATAGGAGATTGTGTGATTTGTACTTGGAGAGGAAGGGGAGAGGGGGAAAGAGAAAATTTTTTTAAAGTAGGGGGGAATTGTAACGTTATTATTATTACATTATTATTACATAAAGATATGAGTAGAGGTAGAAACCTATAAACTCAATAAAAGAAATGAAAACATGAATTCCACAGTACAAAAAAAAAAGATTATAACACAGTATGAACACTCAAGCACTGGCCCACCGGTCGAAACTGTTTTTGAAAGCATTCACGGATGGCGAGGCAACAATACTCTCTGGAAGGCGATTCCATAGGTCGAAAACACGATTGCAAAGAAAATACTCCCTGCAAGGCAGCCTGAACTTCTCCCTCCGTAACTTGAAACGATGTCCTCGAAGTCGCTGGTCAGCATTTAGTTGGTACAGATGAGAAACGTCTACACCGAACATACCATTGAGCGCTCGGTATGTGGTGATCAAGTCCCCACGAGTACGGCGGCTGGCAAATGATGGGAGATCAAAGATAGCTAGTCTCTCCTCGTAGGATGGGCGGGATCGACCGTAAGGAAGACGCGTAGCTCGTCGCTGAATTGACTCCAGAAGCGTGGCATCACGGACTAGTGTTGGAGACCAGACAGGACCAGCGAACTCCAAGATTGGGCGCACGTAAGATGTGTACAGTGTCTTACAAACCTGTATGTCGCTTCGAGGAAAGGCTTTCTGAATCATATACAACACTTTTTTGGCTCTGTTGGTGATGTGCAGAATATGCTCTGACCAGGATAGATTTTCAGAGATAATAACACCAAGGTCAGAATGCGTCTTGGTGGACTCAACCACGTTGCCTGATATATGATAAGCGGTCCTCGGATTGTTTTTGCCCATGTGAATCACTCTGCATTTTTCAAGATTCAGTGGAAGGAGCCATTTCCTTGACCACTCATGTAGGGCTCGAAGGTCATCTTGGATCAGAGCAGCATCAGAGATGGGATTTCCGTATATCTTAGTATCATCGGCGAACAGTGAGCACTTGGACCTCAACAGGCCTGGTAGGTCCGAGGTATATAGGATGAATAGGATAGGTCCAAGTACCGATCCCTGGGGTATACCGCTGGTAACGCTTCTGGCACTCGACAGGGAATCACCCACACGAACACGAAACATCCTGTTTGAGAGAAAAGAACTGATCCAGGCAAGAAGGGGGCCGCGTATACCAAGTTCTTTAAGCTTCGCCAACAGTCGTTTGTGTGGTACCCGGTCGAACGCCTTGGAAAAGTCCAAATACACCACATCGACTGGAGCACCACCATCCAACATACTCGACCACTCGTCAACACATGTTAATAGGTTGGTTATTATAGATCGACCTGGCAGAAAACCGTGCTGACTGGCTGGAAGGAGATTGTTTTCCGTAGCGAAGTGAATTATCTGGTCGAGAATAATTCTCTCACAGACTTTGCCAACGATGGAAGTCAAACTAATTGGGCGGTAGTTGGAAGGATCCAGCTTGTCTCCCTTCTTGAAAATAGGTGTCACCCTTGCTTCGAGCCATGAAGATGGAAGAGTGCCTGAAGAAAAGGATTCTTCGAAAATGATAGACAAGGGATGGGCGAGACCGAGAGAGCAGTTCTTGAGGACAGATGCGGTAATGCCGTCACAACCTGGCGAAGTAGATGCTTTGAGTTCAGAAAGATGCCTTGATATTAATTCGGGTGGAAAACTAACTGAGTTCAACTCATTTCTGGACTGCCAGAACGGTGCACTTGGAACAAATGCTGGTTCAACAGAAAATGAGGATGCAAAGCTCCTGGAGAACTCTTCGGCCGTCTCCTGCGACGAGTCACAAATCATGCCGTCACTATCTCGAACTAGAGGCACCGAGACCTTAGTACTCATAGCAGACCTGACGTATTTGAAGAAGTGCTTGGAGTTTCCGGAAGAGGCTAAATTGGTCTCGAATTTTCTCTTAGCGTCCAAAACTACCTTGCCCAAGGCATTGGAGTAGTTGCGGTGGACCATAAAATCATCATCCCCTCCACTACGCAGATATCTCTGCCACAAAGCTTTTTTATGGCGAATCATCCGGTAAACTCTGTCGTCAATCCACGGCTTGGAAGGAATACATATCCTCGACGTCTCGTGCGAACATCTCTCAATCTGGGCAAACAGGCAATCAGAAAAGGCTCTCCACATCGTCTCGACGTCCATGGAAGGTGGTAGAATATCTCGCCAGTCAACCCCATCGAGACCATCACGCAAACGCCGAAAGTCAATTTGCTTCATCTTCTTAGTAGTTTTGGTGGCACACTTGGTGATACTCAATTGGAGCTGAGAGACCAGCGCTATATGGTCCGATTTACCGAATGGTGGGTCTTGAGTTATGGAGGAAACAAGATTCTCGTCATTAACGATGATCAAGTCGAGGAGGGACGGCACCTGCTGATGTCTATATCGAGTTGGGAATTCAACAAGTTGGTACAAATTGGAGTCTCGGATAGTATCCACGAAAACGCCTGAGGGAGAGCCATACGATCTATCACTGGAGAGTGGCCAGCGAACATCCGGCATGTTGAAATCCCCAGTCACATAGAGATTCCTTTTGGTAGTGGATAGGTTTTCCAGAAGCTGACAGAGCTCGACATCGTGTGTACTCGGTCGTGGCCTATACACACAACCCAAGCTGAGAACTTCTGATTTGGAGTTGGATATATCGACGAAAATGTTGTCAAGTCCAGGTAAATCAGCCGAGAAGACCTCAACACTGAAATTTTTCGTGATTTCATCAGCAATGTACATGCATACACCACCGTGGCCGACAGTAGTCAAACTGTCTCGTCTAAAGAGAACATAACCAGGAATTTCAACAAGATTATCAGCAACGGCAGAATGAAGCCAGGATTCGGTTAATAGAATAAAAGTAGGTTTTGACTTATGGGCATAGTACTGTAGATGATGGATTTTCGAATACAACGACTGAATGTTAGTGTAAAGAATGGACCATGTGACTAGAGTGCTCTTCAGTTTTTCTGCTCAGGATTACTTGAAGTGATAACAATAGAGGGGGATCCGCTAATATACTTGATATCAAGATTACTTTCACCGGCTTTCTTTCTTCGTTGTAATTCAGCGCGCAAATTGTTTAGCTCAGTTATCTGCTTAGGAGTTTTATCATCTGATATAGAAACATTCTTCCATTCCGGGATATTCATCAACGTCTTTCTTCTACGCAAGATCTTCTGAACCACTAACGGATTCGTGAATGAAACTTTTATAGGTCTCGGGCGCAATGATGAGGTAGATGAACGCTTTCCCAGTCTGAATTGGTCCAACTTGAAACCGCTGTAAGTTGTGTCGAAGTGATCAATAATCTTAGTTACAGAAGTAGCGTCCACTCCTGGATCTGCCTCAGGTAGCCCACGAATGATGATGTTATGTGACCGTCGAAATTGTTCAAGGGTCTCCTGCTGACCAGGACCAGCAGATGAAACTGAGTTGCTTGGCTCGATGGCAACCGCCCCTCCCCCGATATCAGAC
This sequence comes from Adalia decempunctata, assembly GCA_951802165.1. Classification (NCBI taxonomy): domain Eukaryota; kingdom Metazoa; phylum Arthropoda; class Insecta; order Coleoptera; family Coccinellidae; genus Adalia; species Adalia decempunctata. Next base: position 57,231,308 of record OX637696.1, on the reverse strand, counting down.
AATGCAGACTCACAACGCTGTAGACCAGTTTCAAGATCATTGGTTCTGCAAGACAAATCCGTCAGGTTCTGCGCGAAATTCTTCATTTCAGAGTCGTGCCGGTCCAAAGCAGTGTCGTGCCTAGATAGAGCAAGTGAATGCTCTTCTATTTTGAGTGTGTGGTTCTCCAGTATATCTTTACACTGCAAAATATCATCCCTCAGAAGATGTTGTGACTGTTTTATTTCAGCGATGTCGCGAGACATTTCTGACAGTTTAGCCAGCAACACATCGAACTGATTGGACGACAAATCCACGTTTTCTCGCGACCCCGAGGAAGTACCAACATCTGATGAACCGGAGGTGTGCCTGCTGCGAAGGGCACGACCTTCCTTGCTACAGTACCCACAGGACCACCTCCGGGACGCAACTACCGGGTCAGCAGGTGATAGTTGCAAACATTTAAAGTGGAATGCCTTAGAGCAAAGAGTGCAAGCAATGCACCCATTCGCGGAAGATTCTCCCTTGGAGCAAATGTGGCACTTAGCCATATCTACACTCATAGACCCTTATTATCGTCTGCAATAAAATGTGAAAATTGTTCACTTTGCTGCCAAAAGAGGATAGGTGAAAGGATATAACTATTCTTCACTCTCTTGGGCCCGTAAGAGAGGCTTCTAACAGACAGGAAGGCCTCGGAGAGAAAGGTGAAACAAACAAGAGGTAGGAAATGTGAGCGAAAGGAAAATAGCTGAAGTGCGTAAGAAATTGACGCTCCCTGAAATAGTCGAGCGACGTACTACCACTCGTTGACTGAGCGGTACTGGTTGGCAAATCCGCGATCGTCAGCTGCCGCGTCGATAAGATAACAGATGGGGTAGGGGACACGCAGAATCAGATGACCGTATCAGGAGGGGATCACCGGCAGCCAATGTTATTGGAAAACAAATAAAAAATAGTGAAATTATGAACGTAAATAAGGGCCGTAACAAAGCGATCACAATAAGACCCCTACCTTAGTGAGAACAGCGTTCAAAGCACACAAAGAAAAACAAATCTTGATCTATATTCACTTCGTAATCTCTGAAAAACCTCGCAAGATACGACAACACGTTCGCACACCACGGAACTCAATTCAGGACTCAATTATTTTGCTCCCTGAATAAAATTCAGCATTTTCGCTGGATAGTTTACACCCTTTGCGGCGTTGCCGGTTGATTCATGGCTTATGGTGGAGACGGCTGTGGTATTGTTGTGTGCGGTCATAGAAGTAGGAAGGGATTGTTTGACAATTGGCTGCTCTGTGAAAGCGAGGTAACCTCTTTTTGGAAATTTTGAAGATGGTGGAAGATTTTTTAAAGCTGAATTGAATGTAAATTATTTGTCTGGAAGTTTTATCTGGAATCATCCTCGTTGTAGGCGATTATAATTTCAATTTGGTTAATTCCCTGGATAATATAGAGAATATTGGTTTTAATCCAAGGGTACGTTTGTTATAACGGATTATTATATTCTTCCATGAGACCCGGAATCTCTGTAGAGGTATGATATGAGCTTATATATGAGACCATTGTCTAACAGTCTTTTTATTAGGAGTTGTATGCGAATATTTGTTGTTGGAAAGTTGTTGAAGTATAGAATTTGGAAAGGAGTTTTCCCCTCGACCAACATCATAAGAGGTATGAACTTTCTTTGAATTTTGTGAACAATGCCTTATGGTGTTTTATTAGGGTCCAAGTGTCGGGCATCCAGGCATCCTATTATCGGATATACAAGTATCTGGCATCCTGGTATCGGATATACAAGTATCTGGCATCCTAGTATCGGCTATTCAAGTATCTGGCATCCACGTACCACCCATCCAAGTATCAGGCATCCAAGTATCTGGCATCCAAGTGCCTGGCATATGAGTGCTTAGCATCCACGTTATAAGTACTATCGACGTCTCTACTTCAGGCCATCCAGTGGTTGAGGTAACCGGTGCTTTGCACTGGCTTTGGGTTTATAATATACTATCGTACAAAGTGAATAACTGATAGCAGGGGAGACCTTTCAATCACCGCTGGCTCCTTTCATTTGTGTTTAACTTTTAGCAGACTCATAATTGAGTTTATTATAGTGGCAGATTGCCTAATTTACATTTTTACCTTTGTACCAGTTCATTTGATACTGGACTGCGATTTTTCGATACTGTTCATAATTACTGAAAGCGTAAGTGTAAACATTTGTGAACTGAGGTGGATACTAACTGGCCAGTTATTACAACCACGGTACTTGAACTCTCCTTTTCCAATTTATAACTTGATTTAGTGAGATTTAATCGAGTTCAGCAATTTTGTGGAGTTTTGTTTCGCTGAATATACCTATCAACTACTGCAAATCTAATTTTACTTTTTCATTAATATTGTTCAATTAGTTTAATTTTAAATAAAGGGGTTGACATTGAGTATCAGTTGTCTTATTGCTATTCTGGTAGGGGAGTACGCAATTTTGTGAATTGTAAGACAGGCAAATTCTCTACCTGGCGCCCATTCATAAACTTACATTTTTTTTAACTCACTCCCATCTTCACTGAGTTTAGCCGCGAGCCTGATTTGCCAAGTGACCAGGCTTACTCAAGTCGACACGTCACAAGTCTTTATTATCTTTACTTCTCGATTTCACGAAATAAACCGTTCCTATTATCATGCGATTCTGGATGTAATTCTTACATTACAAGCTTTCATTTATATGCAATACATGTTAAAATTCATTTTCCAATGCTACTAATCATTTCATATGCACGATTAATGCTATAGAATGCTGAATATCCTATGCCTATATGTGGAACACATATAAAATAGGTTTTTTATTCTTACAATTATGTTAATAATCTGTAATAATAAATAAATAAAAACTCGTTTCGGATCTCAAATCAATACAATAAGAGGCCAGGGCAAAAATTCAATATGATGACCATTTTGCTCCACACACTTTTGTAGACGTCTTAAAACACCACGATTGGTGCTCGTTCGCTTTCTTCCCTCTTAAGTGATTGGAAAGCATCCTCAACACCTTGAATCTTCCTTGTTTTCAATACCTCTTTCATTACATTATTCTTTATTGTACCCCATAAATAAAAATCTAAAGGCGTAAGATCAGGAGATCTTGGGGGCCAAGAAAGTGAAGATCGGCGTCCAATCCAACGATCACCAAAATCATCGCATTGAGTTCCTCAGAAACCGCGATCGAACTATGTGCCGGAGCTCCATCCAATTGGAAATATGCGGTATTAGATCAATTCAACGGCAATTCATCTAGAAAATCAGAAACAAAAGTTCTCAGAATATCCAAAAATGTTTATATGTATATATACGGGTTTTAAACAGATTACATCTGCATTCCCACGCCTAAACGCCACCTCCTTCTGTCCTGTGCATCCTCTTCGTTCAATTTCCGGTCTTCCATGAACTGCCTAACTCCTTCATTCCAGGATCTACGAGGCCGGCCTCCCTTCCTTTTTCCAATCGGTTGCCAGTGATACATTCGATGTGGCCATCTGTCTGGGTCCATTCTCAAAACGTGTCCAAACCAGCTAAGGTCTCGTTTTTCTATTCTTTCCACAACCGTCTCATGTGCGTCCATAATCCTTCTGATCTCATCGTTCCTAACCCTTTCTCTTCTAGACCTTCGAGCACCCCTCCTTAGATAGTCCATTTCGATGGCGTTGAGCTTCCTTTTATTCGCAGCGCTCATAGTCCATACTTCGCTGCCATAGGTCAGAACCGACTCCACCAGTGTCCTTCCAATTTTGACCTTTGTAGTCTTGTGCATATTCTTGTCCCACCAGATGGAATTAAGGCACCCCAGAACTCTTCTGCTCTTTTCCATTCTGCTCCTAATTTCTCTATCGGATGCTCCCTCCCTGCCGATGATTGCTCCCAGATATTTAGTTTGATCTACCTGTTTGATGGATGAGCTATCATCTATGATGATTTGAAAGTTGGCCACAGAGTTCACCACCATATACTCGGTTTTTTCAATATTGATCTTGAGACCCCATTCGTTATATGCCAAAAAATTGTCTGCGTACAAATTTTATTCGTAAATGTTGTACCGCACTCTATTGTCCGTTAAAAGAGCAAACACACTGAAACTAAATCTTTTCTGGGCATTTCTCTGTTTTTTTCCAAATAAGGCAATTTTTTCTATTGAACAAACTTTCATTACTGAATTTTGCCTTATCTGTCCAAATAATCGAGGATACCAAGAGGAAAAACAAGTGAAGTAGTAGAAACATTCAACAGTGTACATGAAAGAATTCAGTTCACGGTTGAACACGAGATCGAAAGCAAAATTTCGATAATGGAACTATCTCAACGAATTGGCATATGAAAGACACATCATCAGGTAGATTATTATTAAATTATTATTCGAACCACCCTACATCACAAAAAAAAGCCTCTATAAAAAATCTATTATTTAGAAATTACAAGTTGAGTGACCCGATATACCATGCGCAGAATGAGAAAAAAACTAAAAACTTGTTAAGGATTAATAATTACCCCACAAAACTAGTCAATACAGTCGCAGCAACCTATAAACACCAAATAGTATCATTAGACAGAAAAAGAGAAGAAGGAGAAAAAACTTATTATAGATTTCGATATACTCGGTATACTTCGGTATACCTTGTTTGTCTGGGAAGGTTAACCAGCTAGTGAAAAATACAACACCAAATTGCCAACTCGCCTTCTGTCCTCTTAAAAGAGTAGGGAGCATTTTTAGCAAACTCAAAGACCCAACACCTAATTCGCTAAAATCCAATTTGGTTTACTCGATAAATTGTAAAGATTGCGGTAGTACGTATGTGGGTATGACGAAACAATATTTGAAAAAAAGAATATATCAACATTCTTATGATTGTAGAGAAATAAACAAAGAAAAAAATGAAAAAACAGCTCTCGCTGCCCACCACTTTGAAAATGATCATGATTTTGATAATGTAAAGATCTTGGACAGGGAAACAACTATTTCAGGCGATGCATAAGTGAGATGATCCATATTTCAATAAATAATACAATCAACCTAAGAACTGATGTAGAATCACTCAGTATTGTTTACAGTAATTTATTAACAAAAATTAAAAACAAATAACCCGTTAACTAGTGCATTCCACCTGCGATTCTACATTTGTTGCATCCAACAAAAAATTGATAGGTATAGGATTGATTTCCCCGAATAACATGTTCCATTCGTTCCATCTTCTCACTTCAATTCAGGTTATTAAGAGTGATGATTGTTTTATACAAAATTGACAGAAATAAAATTACAGAATGACCTATAGATTTCATGACCACATTGTGCTTCCTCTAACTTCCATTTGAAAAGGTAAATTTTATTAATTAGTTCTGTTTTCTGGTACTTTCTCGACTTGATCAACCTGGCTACTTCCATAGAGAAGGTTAAACGTTTGTTCTCGATATTAGTTGAGTTTCTTTGACCATTGTGATGTGTGTTTTTTGAGATAGTTTCTTGTGTAACAAGGTATTGTTTTAATTGTTGTCAGAGTTGATATTTACACGCTATTAAATGTTTCAGTCGTGAAAAAGATCCAAACCAAGGATCGAAACGTCGACACTTCAAAAAGGATTTGTTTGATTTGCCCAGTCCTCAAGCCGCAAACTTATTATTCCTATAATCGTTTTTTAAGAATCTCCATGATTTTCGAGTATTTCTAATATTATTCTACAGAAATTTAATCTTTTTATGTAGGCAGCTGGTGAACTTTCTCTAACTAATAGTCATGCATTTTGTGTTTCTTCAAAATTCGGTTCACTGAAATTCTGCATACAATGGTTTCATGAGCTGCACATCGATTAGATGAATTTTCATTCACTTCAAAATAGGTCAATACACTTACTTCATTCTCCTCATCATCAACTACCCTTCTTTCATGTTCTCTTGGTGATCTTACACTTCCAAAACTTTGAAAGTTTGCATCATATTTCCTGAAGATCTTCGATGTCATGGAAGGTAAATAGGGATACTTCTCAGTGAAAGCCTGGATAGTTCTACTAATAATTCGATTACATCGGCCATTTATATAAAATAGATCCAGAATTTCATTATTAGAATAGCGATTCATTTTGCGAAATCAAAAAGTGAAGATAACGACTAATATTTAGACCTGTCACTTGTAAATTTTCAAAGGAATAATTAATCTTCTATGGTCACAGAATATTCTCATGCAAAAGATTAGATGAATGTGATCCCACCTGTAACATAAATCCAGAAAATTTAAAATAACTCAGAAATCACATAGTTTAGGAGCAAGAGCATCTTAGAATGCTATTATTATTTTTCTTCGTAGTATTCAACGCAATCATTAGAAAGTAGGGTTCTAATTTGAAGAACAGAAGTTATGGCCAATTTTTGACTACAGTTTTCGACACAAAATTTGAAACACCCTGTGATGATATTTATGAAATTCGAAATATGCATGACCTTTCCCCATCTTTCTACTTTGACGTTATGAGAACGGTTTATGCTCAGGATGTTGTGAATAAGAGAAGAGAACAGAATACTGACTATGAATATTAGACTTTTTTTCCCGTTTTTTCGATATCTTGAAAGCTATTAGAATGAATACAATAATTGAAACAGAAATGTATGCAGCATTGAAACTAGCAGCAGAAACAAAAAATTCGAAAAAAAAATTTCATTCCCTGTATATCCGAAAGTGCTCTGGTTCCAAAAATATTTCATTTCGAACAAATATTATAATCCAAATTTTCAGATTCAAAATATGTCCAGTTCTCCAGAAACGTCTAATAGGCACCCATTTTTGGAAATGTTGTGAAATTATTTTCAAGAAATGAAAATAAATTGATATTCCGTCGAGTGCTCTTCCGATGTAATATATCAAATTTTAGAGAACAATTTGTCGATTCAACTAGTTGTACTGTTTTATTCGATGCTATTTATGATTTTGAACGTATGGAAAATGTTTGCTGTCAAAGTTTTCCACTCCGATAAGAAATAAAATGCTCCAACTTCATTTGCAGTTGAAATACTCCGCAAAATTCTTGAATGTGGTAATTCCGTCCTTCGCTGAGTGTTGGGAGTTAGACGTGAGTGGACAAAGGTGAACCGGATGGACTCGCAGATTTGGCCTGTCCGGTTATAACGGAGTCAACAAGGTCCCTAACAAAGACCATTTCCCCTCACTCACTCAACACTCCTCTCGGTTTTAGGGGTTGTCATCGATATAAGTCGAAGAACAAAACAGCGATTTCGATCAAAAAGTACCCTGAAGATTTTTCAAAATTCTGATACGAGTGGTATATCTTTTTCTTCATGTTGAAGATCATTTCAATGTGTAATTCTCCACGGAAAATCAGAGGAAATAAATTGAAACTGAAAAGTACAAAACAATGACTCCGCACATAAATCCCACATAACTGAACGAAACATATAATTTACTCTAATTCCATAATTTGTTTCAATGAAATCAGTTGGTAAATAAATATGTCATTGAGCAGAGTGTTAGCACAATTCTCCTTACAAAATTGCAGCGTTCGTTCAATTCCTATGAATTGGAAAGTGATAAATAACAAATAATTTAGACATCATTCCAGCATTTGTCATTGAAATCGATTGATAAATTAACTAATTATTGAGAGTATTGAGTGTACTAGCTTGCCTAGAAAGCTAGCATAATTCTCTATAAGAAATAACTGAAATACACAAGGAGAAAACTGACTCTGCACATAAGTCACACATAATTCCAGCGGTCGTTCTATGGAAATCATTTGATAAATAAATTAGCTTGCCAGGAAACCAGCACAATTATCAATGAAAAAGTGCATATAAAAACCGGTTTCGCACATAATTTCAACATATTTGCCGTAACTGTTGTGCTAGATTAAATATGGATCAATTATTGTAGTTATGAATCACTCATTGTATTCCGACAACTTTAAGATTATCGATTTTTCAAGAAGAAATTGCACCGGGAAGTTCATTGATAAAAAAATTCTACAACCGGGCCAAAGTAACTACTTTCCCGCATTGTTTTCGATTCGAAAAGTGACACTTTCCCGCACTAGTGCATTAAATTAAATATTTGTTGAATTTGTGAATTATAATACCTTCAACATGAAATATCTCAATCTACCTACTAATATCTTTAGTTAAATATTTCAAATTATGCAGTTTCATCCATGTCAAATTAATTATTGATGCAAATTCCTGTTTGAAAACGATTGCATTTTCAAGACATAATAAATGTGTCAAAACGAATACTCGCAAAGCTGTTCATCCTAATTAAATTATTCTCGGTTATGATTTATAACAACAACTACAACAAGATTAAAAATGTATTCATCTGACGAGGAGCTACAAGAAGATATTCTGGATGCAGCTAAAATAGCAACTATGGATCTATTGCCTGAAAAATCTAAAGGGAGGTACGAGAAGCAATATGCTCATTTGTTGAACTGACGCAAAAAAAAGAATGTGAACAGCTTTAAAGAGGAAGTACTTTTGGCGTACTTTGTTGAAACCTTATCATAGTACTCCATCCAAATACGCTTAGTTCACGTTATTCCATGGTCAAAATTTTATTGAAAATAAAAGAAACCATTGATATAAGTAAGTTTTTTAAGTTAATTAACTACTGAAAAAAAACGAAATAATGGTTTTCGATCGAAAAAAGCGAAAATTTTCACTAAAGAAGACATCATCAAGTTAATGGCAGCACCAGACGATCTTCACCTTATAATAACGGAGGCAACGATTTTTGGCCTAGCCGGAAATTACAAAAATCACCCTTGATGACATTGAAGATGAAGGACACCTTATAATAGTAAAAATTCTGGTTTCCGCCTAGCTCATTTGTTATATCTGAAGACATAAATAACGGGATATTTTTGAACCTGTACAGAAAATATGCAATTTCACGACCATCAACCACCTCTCATCGTCGTTTCTTCGTTAATTACCGAAAAGAAAAATTTACAACTCAATGTGTAGGTATTAACAAAAATGGAAAAATATCCAGTAATATAGCATATTCACCCCTACCTCACCTGAATTTTAAACCAGCCATAAGTTTTAGGCGTTCGTCTGCAACGTTTTCAGCAGACTCAGGCGAAGGAATTACAAATATGAAACGCCTACGAGGTTGAAAATCGACTGCTGTGGCCGAAACCTATTTGGAGGAAACCGAAAAACAAAAAAAAAAAGATTTGTGTAATCGAATACTCTCCACTACTCTCCACTACTTCACCTTCGGAGATGGAAATGAATCATGTCCATTTAAGTCACACAGTCGCATTAGCCAGTTATTTGTGTTGAATCTGGTCCAAGACCTGAAGATCTGAAGCACCAATTATTGTCATCGGCGATAAATCTTAAAAATGCAACGAATTGCACCTTCAATATAAATACTGCCAACAATTATAGCAAGTAAATGTTCAAACAAATCTATGCGAGTTATAGTTATTGGAATATATCTTCTATTAGTTGTTTCCTATACTAACATCAAATGCAACGAATTGCAACAAATTGCAACTTCAATGTTAATAAATTATAAAAATGGCGCTATGAAAAGAAGAACTAGAATTTTACGAAAAATTGTTGGTTATTTGTATTGAATATTTTTCCATTTGATTATGCATGCATGAATGAAATATAACGAATTTTTTCAATATTGTTATTATTTACAAAATTCCTGAACCATTTCCCCAATATTTTATTGCAAAAATGCAATATAAACTTCAATTTATACTAGGCGCAATTCTATTTCTGATATATTGAAGTAACTTCAAATATCCCACGAAATAATAATAATAATAACTTTTATACCATTGGTGATTTCGGCTGAGGGAGTCATGTCCAAATCATTCAAGAAAAATCTTCAGAAGATCGAAATATCCCAGAGGATCGCGGGATATGCACAGCAGGCTGTAGCTTTGCAAACCTGTCACATCGTGCGGAAATAACTGAACTAGTGGGAGGAACTGAAATGCTTTTTCACTGGTTCATAGAAGTCATACCAGCTCGAGCTGAGACCGGGAGACCGATGATGAAGAATAATATGATATGATGATATGATGATTTATTCTCAGTATAAACATAAAGGAAACGTCAAAATAATACAAATACATCCACATACAATGTGGACAACAAATAGCATCCAACATATACAGAAAAGTGTCCAATTAATGATACCTTAATATATTTTACAGTCGAAATATTCTTATAAATAACATCAATGCTGGAACAGTAAAAATATCGAGGGGGATATTTCAGGGCGATGCCCTGTCGCCGATGTGGTTTTGTATAGCACTGAATCCTCTATCTACACTTTTGAAAAACACCAACATGGGGTACAGACCAGCAATGAGGAATCCGCGAAGACTTACCCATTTATTGTAAATGGATGATCTGAAACTATTCGGCGAGAACCAAAAACAACTTCACTCGCTGATAGAAATAGTGCGCTCCTTCAGCAAAGACATTGACATGTGTTTCGGTCTCGACAAATGCGCCATAGTTAACATCAGGAAGGGTAAAGTGGAGAACACTCAGGAACAATTTCAGGACATCCACAGTATGTTGCCAGAAGAGACCTTACAAGTATCTGGGCATTCCTCAAAATCAACGGATAGACCACACCCGTTTGAAAGCTGCGAAATATAAGAACAGGGTAACCAAGGTGCTCAACACCAAGCTATCTGCTAGAAACCAGATCGATGCCTTGAACTCTTGGGCTACGCCTGCTCTGACCTACACTTTCGGAGTCTTGAAGTGGTCAGACGCTGATCTGAATGAGTTGGACCGACTCACCCGCCGCCTAATGACAAAGTTCCGCATTCGATATCATTCGACTCGTCATTCGATATCACCACGAGAAGCGAAGATATAAGTATATGACGGGAACAAGCTCTGCACGGCAGATTTCCCAAACACCTTGATGGAGAAAATGTCGATAAATTAGCTTCTTTGTCGTGGTTGAATTGACAATTGTATCCTGAAACTGAGGGATTCCTGACGGCTATCCAAGACCGAGTTATAAGAACTCGCAACTATGAGAAGCACTGTATGAAGCTGAACGTTGAGGACAAATGAAGGAAGTGCGGCGCAGTTGGCGAGTCTATCGAACTTATAATAGCAGGTTGTCGAGTTCTTGCCGACACAACCAAGTGGCAAAAATTGTTCACCAGCAGTTAGCTCTTAGACATGGTTTTTTGGATACTTGTCCGCCATACTATAAGTATCAACCTGCAGCAGTGTTGGAAACGGACACAGCGGTTCTCTATTGGGACAGACCCATAACAACAGATAGATCAGTGGACTACAATAGACCGGACCTTGTATTCATTGAGAAGGATCAGAAGTATGGGGTAATTATTGATGTGGCAGTACCATTGACTCATAACATCGGAAGAACGGAGTCGGAAAAAATAACGAAGTACGAGAACTTGGCAATAGAGCTGAAGAATATGTAGCAATTGTTCTATTCTATACTATACTAAACTGGTAACTCTGTGGACCGGCCCGAGGGAATCTGTCAAAAAAGTTGGTCCAGAAGAATCTTAATATCGCAGCGAAGCTGCGATACATCGAGGAGATTTTTGTATGATCGGAAAGAGGAATAATCCATTTATACCTGGGCGAAGTTTCGATTCTCTAGGCAATCTAGAAGTATTTTTAAAAAATTCGCGAAAATCGCGAAAAATTCCGGCAAAATGGGCAATTTTATACTCGATAAAACTTTTTCCACAGATATCCTGGCCGTGATGTAAATATACGGATCGAAAGAGGAAATGTTGATGCTTAATAGCTTGGTATTGATATTCTCCATAATTTCCCCATTTCTTCAGGAAAATTGATCAAAGTTTGACATTTCTCCTGTGAAATCACCCGATCTGCAGTGATCACAGAGAACGATTTGACATTGTAGCTGTCGCTGTCAGAATTTGACGAGGCCGGGTTTGTTGACATGTTCTGAATGGGAATGTATTTCGCGTAACTAATATAAATAAGCCATGAATTTGGTAGAAAATGAATGATTGGACCTTATTTTACATACGTGTCTATTTAAATTCAACTTTTACCGATGTGAGTTTTGACGTTCATCTGGTCGAATTCCACCTTAACCTCAATCTCAAATCGACCAACAAACTTTTATTTGTTTCTAAATCAGATAATGGTCAAAATGTTCAGTATATTAGAAGAATTGGAGGTAAGTATACATATGTATATATTTGGTTATCAAAGGTTTTAACTATTTTTTCTTCCAGATTTCGGTATTTTCAATTTTTTCGTACTGTTTTCATCACCAGACAAACAGAAAGCTTTCTACGACTCTGCTCACTACGTTGGATGAAAGAGGATTGTGTCATAGCGTTCTTTATTATGATTATTTGGTCTGGTGGAAAATTGCTGATAATCTATCTGCAAACGTGCAAACAGGTCAGTATTATGGGGCTAAATAGGGCGTTCCATGTCTCATAGATTTCAACTGCTTCACTCCCCAGATTATATCTGAAGTTTTTTCATGCATTCTCAAAGAACAAACCTCATTTCTGAATTATGCAATAGAACGGTCATATTTGATGAGAGACGACAATTATGTTTTCACATTATTTTTGTTTTGAATCATCGCTTCCATTTATTAATTCTGATGACAAATTCCTTATAATTTATATGCCACATCTTAATCTATGAATCTTTCCAGATATTATTCGAAATGGAGAACAATCGTTTTAGTCATCGTCTAAACAGTTTTACATGGAAAACTTATTAATTATGTAAGTATCAAGACAAAAGAGGTGATTTCTTAAATTCCAAATTTTTGTTATTTTTCAGATGAACACAAGGATGATGGATTTTCGATATCAATGCATCTTTTGTTTCTGAAAAGTTGAAAATTGATCGGAAATCATTATGATTCAGTGAAAAAGGGGTAACGGTGATATTCCACCACCAATAACATAAGAAGATCATGTATGTATGTCAACGGAGTACTATCATATCAGGAGGTTTGTATCGCCTAAGGATATAGTGTCCAAGGTTTATAATGGCCTTTCCAACCTGGGTGTATAAAGAATTTTTTCCAGTACTAATAATACGTATTACTTTTTCTTATGAAGATACGATTAAGTAATGGCAAATTTTGCTATTACCACATCTCTTCTTTTCTTATATGTATATTCTTTATTTAATATTAGATTAAAGTATTTTTCTTTTATCATATTATTATTGGAAAAAATTCATATTCACCAGGTTTCATTTTCAACATTCACATGCAGAATTAAATACTTTTCACATAAAAAATTAATAATCCTGACTACTGGTGACAATAACGTTGAATTACTCTTGCAGGGCAGATGTTATTGGATTTATTTATAATGCATCGCCACTTGAATGATGGGACATTTGTCACCACAGGTTATGCTACTGATATTTTGATGATCCCTGCACTCTAGATGGTTGTTTTCTGCAGTATAACCTATGGATTAATCCTTCAAGCAAATACAAAGCAAATTTTCATTTACCATACTATATGTATGTATGCATCCTTATATTTCTGAGATTTTTAAATTGTTTACATAGCAAATTTTCTTGGTGAATATCTGATTTTGAAGAAACACAAAGGCATAATTTTCAAAGTAACTTTTTTCTTATACGTCAATTCTCATTATTAAATGAATGTAAAGGCCTCTTGCAACGACAGAGAATTCTCTGCCGTTGCATACTACTTTCGGTAGAATTCTCTGTGAAATTCCATTGTTCCATCGTATACAACGGCAGAGAATTTTCGGTCAGTGAATTTGACAGAAAATTCTCGCGAGAATTCTCTGTCGTTGCAAGAGGCCTTGAAGCACAAGGGCCATTATTTATTTTGCTTGAGTCAATATATATGTCTTCTTTCGAATTTATGTATTCCATATTATTTCATTACTGCATATCACACATTCTGAAGTTTCTATATTGTCGAAACTTCACGTAGCATTTCTCCTGTAAAATTCGTATTTCTGGGAAATTCTTCATTTTGCTATTGGGACATACTGCATTCCTATTTTATGCTACTGAATGTTTCAAATGCAGAGTTCATGTTGAATATGTTGACCACGATCTATTTATTTTGATTAACTTGACTTCTTGATGATTGATTTTGGATATGATCATGTATATTTCATCGGTGATATCTAGGTTTGTGCAATAGCCTCTGAAGACTTTGAAAGATATTTCTGAGATTTTTTTCTCTCATATTATTGATGCTAATATAGTTGGAATGTGTGTTAGATATAGCAGCTGAAGATTACAAACTTGCGTAAACACTCTGAAAAAACAGTAAGCACACAGCGCAGGGGAAATATACTGATGAATATTTTACAAACCTCCAAGGTTTGTATCTTATTTTCAAAATCATATAGTTTCTCGAGAAATTTTAATTGATGCCTCAATTCAATACATCAATCAGTAGGTCAAATGTATGCAACAAGTAATCATAGTACATTTATAGAATAAAGTACATATAATATATTGATTTCGGTTTATTCTGACTTGAAACATATCGCGTTTTAGCTGCATCAGAGTTTATAATGTCGACCGTGCGAGTTGCCATTTTTGCGCCTCCCTACCGAGTATAACACATTTAAAAAACAACAGGTGAAACCGAAAGAAGAGCACTTTCAAAAACCTCGCTGCTTTTTGTAATGGCTGATTGACTGCACTTTAACGAGACCTAACGTTTAAAATAATAATAATTTGCAACAAGGATAATTCGCAATCCTTGTAAGACCTGATATGATACTGGAAACGGCTCTTATTGATATCGGTTCTGTGGAAAAATGTTTAGCTTATTCATTTCCCTGTTTGACTACTCTGATTCGGCCCTGTCCTACAAATGTCTCAAAACTGAATATTTGATCTGAATACGTTCTTTTTAGGAATATAAAGGTCATTGTATGTTCCAAATTTCAATAAATTCTGTCCAGTTGACTGTGACTACCTTTTTTTCTATCTAATGTGCGGAATTCTACAAATGATATATATTTTTTGATTAAACTCACACTCTTATGAGCAAAACATGCAATTATTCACAACTTTTTGTTGAATTTACCTACTACGGTAAAATTTGTGTTTCTTTTTGCGAAAACCATTTTATACTCGAAACCATTATGTCATCACAATGTAACTGGCCGATTTACAACGAGATATCCAGTTATATTCCCAAAAATTTTTTGTGGCGTGTGGGTCAAAGTCATGTTATAAAAAGCACACCAAAAATACTCATGTTTTTTTCGGAAGCAAATAGGCATATATACAAAACGAGCTTTTATGCCTCATTCAAGGTCAACTATCCTGACATGTTAAGAAAAGTTTCTGTGCATATTTATATAATTATACAGGGAGTTTCCTGATTGAATGTCAATATTTATGGGGGTGATTCTTGGGCCCATTAAAAAAAAACTTCTTATGGACATATGTCCTAAATGTCTTACCTTTTGAGATACAGTTTGGTAAAGTTTTCAAAAATAAATCATTTATTATTAATAACTACAATACCACTTCAGATATTTTGACGAAATTTGTCATACATGGACTATGAATCAAGAGGCATTTTTTAATGTATCACTTTTTTTTATTCCTACCAGTGGCGTTCGTACCTAACTCGACCTACCTATTTTGGCAGACATTGATGGTACGCCACAGATTTTTCCTAAAATTAAATTCATTTTTGAAATTTACAAACATTTCTCACCAAAATTGATCACTTGATTTTTTCAATCCGATGCTTTCGCTTAAAAAATGAAAACTGTTTCTCTGCATTGAAATAAATTACACTATTTTTGTAAGTAAGGAAGAATTGGTTCTTATCTTAGTAGGATGTGGCCAAGAATTGATATTTGGTTGTGATCACTTCATGTCTTTGAATATTAATATTTAGATATCAATAATGAATGATTTATTTTTGAATACTTCACCACCCTATTGTATATCAAAAGGAAAGACGTTTAGGACATATGTTCAAATGAAGTTTTTTTCTTGAAATGTGCCCAAAAATCACCCCCACGGATATTGACATTCAATTAGGAAACACCCTGTATATACATTTTCATCAAAATATTTCCTCTTCTTATCATCCTGTTCAGCCTACAATCAAATAGTATTATGTGTTGATCATTATAGTGTTAATTTTATACAAAAATTTCAATTTATTACTAATAATCGAATGGAACATGTGATGAATGAATGTTGGTTTGAAATCGATCCAAATAATGTTTTCTACAATTGGCAATGCTCAACTCTGTAATTATGTCCAATAATAATAAAAATATCTGAAAAATTACTCATGACTATGTTTTATAACACATTTTGAATTGTTTGTGGGAAAATAATTTAACAATTCATGTTTACATTTTCGTATATTTAGTCTACTTCTTGAGGATAATATTTTTTTTTTCAGAAAAAACAGGAAATTGTTTCCCTTATTTTCATTTCCCTTTATTTGCTCATGAGTTTCGATTTTTTCTCTGAATATAACTAATACTTCATCAAATAATGATATCAATGTGCCCATTTCTGCGATCTATCTTGCATGCGATCTTTTGATTTTTCTGATATCTCATATGCGAATTCTCTTCAAAGGTAGATCTACTGGCTTACTAGTCGAAACTCACTATTATACCATTGGTGATTTCGGCTGAGGGAGTCATGTCCAAATCATTCAAGAAAAATCTTCAAAAGATCGAGATATCCCAGAGGATCGCGGGATATGCACAGCAGGCTGTAGCTTTGCAACTGAACTAGTGGGAGGAACTGAAATGTTTTTTCACTGGTTCAAAGAAGTAATACCAGCTCGAGCTGAGACCGGGAGACCGATGATGAAGAATATGATTTCATGTTATGACAATTTTCTTCCTTGTGTAAAATGCACCCTCTTTGTGATTCGACGGAAGAGCGGCTTTCCACCAATCAAGGGTGTTATTACTTAAAGAAAAAAAAATGTTATTTTAATTTTGAAGTTCTTTCTCCAGAAGGGAGAAAGTGTGGGATCGGCCCAACGCACTTGGGTCGGGACTTAGTGTTTAAAAATATTCTCTAGGGAGAGGGATGATAAATGAAACCTTTTGGATTAAATTTAAGACGTATATTAAGACCAAATCAAACTAAACAACTTTACATTCGTAACGCATATTTCAACGATATAAATTATCGAAAGTACTAGGATGTTTCTTAAATCAAATGCAATTAATCACACCAAATCAAATTATTACATCAACTTTAGATTGTAAAACAGAATCCAATCATTGAAATCAAATCAAACATCAGTGTGAATTCCAAGTATAAAAATAAAAAAATCGAGTTATCAAGAAACTACAGGGTCTGTCAAAACAACCCAAAAACATAAAAGGGATGACCTCAAAATTTACTCACTTAAACCTTCAACTACTCAAGAGAGATTTCAAAAATAATACAAATTCAAACATTCTAATATACAAGGGGAATTTCAAAATTAATTCCCACTCAAACTCTCAGATAAACGAGAGAAAACTCAAAAATTATTTCCACATAAACTTTCCAATACTTAAGGGGAAACCCAACGATTATTTCCACATACACTTTCAATTACTTAAGGGTGATTACATAAACAATACACTTACAATTACGACTTCTGGTAGATTTCAGGACCCTGGACTATAAGAGATATAATATGGGCTTTCATGCAGCTTCCTACCAATACTCAAAATAAGCTAAGCATAAACAAAATATCTGACCTTTTTCCTGTACCAATAATCCCAAGAATGTTGAATCAAGGATGATGACTCCTTGACGGTGCTTCTTTCCTGAAACAGACAGATTAAACACCAAACACGACACCCACACGCGTTTCGTAAATTGACCTCACTCCCGAATATACCGACGATAAGCAATCTAAAATAATTCCAAGTAATTTAGAAATTTTATTAATCTCGACTTAACACCTTTTTATGTCCCTGTTTGAGACTGACCGTCCAAAATAAAACCAAGACTTATGAGTTACCCTAACACCGTCTTCCGAATAACTTTAACTGTTTTCGTCTCCGCTTTGAGACCGTACTTCCAAACACTGAAGTACCTACCCTAAAGCCGTACTACCCTTAGTTTCCGATCCAACCTTAACTGTTTTCGTCTCCGCTTTGAGACCGTACTTCCAAACACTGAAGTACCTACCCTAAAACCGTACTACCCTTAGTTTCCGATTCCAAACCTGAGTCAACTGAGGACCTTCCCTTTAGGTTCCTCCAGTTACCCCCTATTACCGAACCATATTCGCGAGTATTGGCAACCTTCCCGTTTAAGGTTCCACCAGTCACTCCTTACTTTTCGTCGTAAACTTCTCCGGCTCCCTCATTCTTCGTTCCTTTTATTATGGAAAAGAAAATGTTCAAGTCCCAATTTTCGAAAGGATATTCATTTTATTACTTCCAAATTATCTCGCTTATTACACTTGGACAGAAATCAAGCTCTGTTCAAAATCAGGATTCACATATAAAATAAACCAAAATTTGAGTTACTGAACTAGTTGAAGCTCCTGAGGTTCACAGTATCTTCACTGAGTCGATTCCAATCGTATACCACCCTATCAGATAAGAAGTTCCCCATAATGAGTTGAGGACAACTTATTATTATCATTGAAGAATTTGAATGGAATACGTTTATCAGATATTTTTGGGTGAATACTGAATATGAACACGTTATTAATGTTCCAAACTATACTTTATAAGAAATTCATCTGGGAGAAAGATTAATTGCATTTCTATTATGAATAGAATGATTGTGCTTTTGTAACAAAATATCGTTTTCAACATTATGCTCCTAATATGAGTACTCCAAAATTTCTTGAAGGTATGGACTAATTTCATATCGAGAAATAACAATTCTCAGTTATTTCAAATCATTTCTAAAACCAAGTCATGCACGGATCGTACAGTTTTTTGTTGGAAAAATGCTATATCTCTTCAAAGCCGAATTTTGGAACAATGGAAAAAAAAATTT